>CM062820.1:1198919056-1204849056 GCA_031772625.1 Pinus tabuliformis | reverse complement strand
ACCTCATTCATACCTTATCGGGTCTACTCTATATCACATGTCGCAATACTTATCGACCCTCTCACATCGTGCATTCACAAGGTCGCATATCGTAGTTGCTTAGGGCCCGGTACATTACCATGGGATATTTGCGATGCGATCAAATCTTCAATTGCATCAGATATTGCACATCACACATCCTTGTGGCCCAAGGTTCATTCCTCATAATTGAAACATTGTGATGCAGGGTTTTATCAATGCTCCTCCACAGTTGATCAGAGCATTCGATCCAATGGTCAGCGATGATCTCGCATATCGCAATCGCTTATGTTTGCTTCACTCACTCTTGAGATATGTTGCGATGCGATTTCACTTATCTCATTCTCTGTGACTTAATCTTGTACGTTGATCTGTTTGATCCAATGGTTACTATGTATTGATACTTTACTTCCTTGTTCCTCATTACACTTAGATTGTACGCCATTTCTTTAGTTCGACTGTGGTTTCAGATTACTCTAAGGTTTCTCGCCCTTCGCTATTTTGCTGTGCAATTCCTCTTGAGCTTAAGTATGCATGTTCTTTCATTACTGTCCCTCCAGAGCTTTCACTTTGATCCTCCAAATGGATTCAAGCAATCCATTATGAATCTCTGTCTCATTATTCTCCTCTGTGTTTCACCTAAACTCCGCCTGCATACCTCTATTACACAGAATACTCTGATTCACACATAATTTAGTAGTCTATTAACCAATACACACCACACAATTCATAATCGAATTCTCTGTATATAAATGTATAAACAAATGATTACATATTAAGACTCTCTGTCTCTCTTTGGCCTGATCTTCTAATTAGCAGCCTTTGTTTCATCATTTTCCCATAGGCTTACATTCTCTAATTAGCTAACCTGCTAACTATCTAACCATCTAACCTCTATCTATTCCTTTTAGGCTTACATTTATACAAAACGATTCTAAAACCAATTCTTGGTTTAGATCCATAAACCCCTCAACAAAACCCCAAAATCTCTTCCTTATCACTAACAATCCTCTCTAATCCACAAAATCATGAACCAACTCCTAATCTAAGATTTACAATCAATTCTCAAATATTTCAATCTCTCAACTATCCTAAATCTCTCATATTCTCCTACATTTGAGAATATTTACAAATATGCCTCACTATATTTAATTAAATCCCTATTCTAGCTTCTCTTATAAAAATCACTTAAAACTCTTAATAATTACATTAATTCAATATTTAGGAAACCATCTTCCTTGAAACATAATACCCCCTATGTCTACTAAAATACATTGATTTTCTTGAGTTGAATTCTCTTGCATCAGACTCCCTAGGTAAGAAACATCTATGACCACCTAGTCTTCTAGATAATTGATTTCTCCTGGATCCCAGACTTTATTTTGTAATCTGTCATTGCTTGTCAACTATTCTATTGTTGTTGTTCTCCAGGTCTCCATACCTTATGCTGTAATGCTCCACTTGCCATGCTTTCATAATCTACTGTTGTCTTCCTCTTGTTGTCGCTCCTTTCCTTTCTTGCCATTGTCTTCTTATGAGACACTTTCATCATTAACCTTCTTATCAACTCAATTTTTTGTCGAGTATATCCTTTTTCTACTGATTGCCTTCAACTCTTAATTGCTGAATTTTCATTTTTACTGCAACTCTTTTATCCTTACTCTCTTGTTCACTATTGTCTTGTATGTTTTTAGCTGTTGCCATATTGTCTTTCAACACAAATTTCTGCTTCTATTTTCTATACTTGTCAACTTCTTCCTTACTATCATATATGACAATTTCTTTGTCATCCTTCATCAACATTTTATCCTGAACATTTATCCTCTGCTCTTTCAACTTCCTCCTTTGAAGGTCCAACTCTCTATATAATTCAATGATTTTACTTGGAGTAAATTTTGGAAATTTTACACAATCTCCCATTTCTTCATTTGCGATTGACTCATCATTACATGGTTCTTCTTCCTCTTCTAGCAACCTTTCAGTATGTTCCTCTGATCTTTCCTTTAACTCCTCTGTCAGCACATTAGTCTGTTGATTCAAACTCGAAGAATTCTTGAGACTTTCAACAAGTCTCTTTTCTGCACCATATATTTTAATGATGCCTCTCTACGCTTGTTCACTGTAGTGAACTATTTCTTTTCCAGCTTCCTTGTCATACTCTGCTTCAAAACTTTCATCTTTTGGAAGGTATTCTTCTATGTTTTTGACAGCTTTAAAAGACTGTCTAACTTCTTCCAAACCTGCAACCATACACAAATTATTAGTTTTAAAATCACTTGACCTTACAGTCTCATTTGATGCTTCAATCATCAAGTCTTCTGGCTACTCTGAATCATTCATACGATTCAACTCCTCTGGCTCTTCATCACTTTCAAAAGGTAATGGTCCATGTTCTGGTTCACATAGAAAAACTTCAACACCTTCTCCAACATCTCCCTTTTGTTGTAGCTCAACTCTTTCAAGCTTCTCTGTCTCCAATTTGACATCTAAAATATTTTCAGGTTCCCTCAGCTCCTTTATTAACTGTATATTTTCTTGTTGTTTCCTCTTCTCTTGTAGCCTCTGCCCCTACACTTTATTTCTCATGACATAACCATATTTCTAGTTCGTCTCATTTCTTTGCAACATTTCCATTAATAATTCAAGCTGAATTGATATCTTAGCCATTTCTCTATCATATGCTTCATCACTCATTGTCATGCCATCTTCCTTGGCATCTTTCTTCTTTTTTCCTTTGATGTGATCTCTTTCAAAACCTCTCTTATGATTGTCACTAGTCATCATCCTTTCCATCTCTATGAGTTCCTTTCACTTCAATATGAGTTGTGCAAGCCTCTGCAACAACAAGTCCTCCCTGTTGTCACTTACCTCACCAAGCTTTCCTCTGTACTTGTCAAGCCCTTGGTTCTCTATCTTGGAACCTCCTTTGAGAACTTTTCTCTACTTCTTATAGGCTTCAACTCATCTACACCTCTTAAGAACACAACTATCCTCTTTATCCAACCTTTGTTGGAATACCTCAAGGTTCTGCCACATTCTACTTTCACTCAGAAACTTTTACCATCTTCTTTCGTTCCCTTGCAATTCTACCCACATCCTCTATGGAATTGCCTTTGTGAGCTGCAACAATACCTCTATAGTAACAAGTATTAAGTCGCATATTGCAATCGCTTAAGGCTACTTCACTCACTCTTGAGATATGTTGTGATGCCATTTCACTTATTCCATTCTCTATGACTTAATCCTATTCGTTGATCTGTTAGATCCAATGGTTATTGTGTATCGATGCTTTACTTCCTCGTTCCTCTTTTCACTTGGATTGTACGCCATTTCTTCAGTTTGACTATGGTTTCAGATTACTCTAAGGTTTCTCGCCCTTTGTTGTTTTGCTGCACAATTCCTCCTGAGCTTAAGTATGTGTGTTCTTTCATTACTATCCCTCCAAAGCTTTCACTTTGATCCTTCGAATGGAATCAAGTGATCCATGATGAATCTCTCTCTCGTTCTTCTCCTCTTTGTTTCACCTAAACTCCTTCTGCATAGCTCTGTTACACAAAATACTCTGATTCACACATAATTTAGTAGTCTATTAACCAATACACACCACATAGTTCAGAATCAAATTCTCTGTATATAAATGTATAAAAAAATGATTACATATTAAGACTCCCTATCTCTCTTTGGCCTGATCTTCTAATTAGTGGCCTCTATTTCATCATATGCCCATAGGCTTACATTCTCTAATTAGCTAACCTGCTAACTATCTAACCATCTAACCTCTATCTATGCCTTTTATGTTTACATTTATACAAAAGGATTCTAAAACCAATTCCTGGTTTAGATCCATAAACCTCTCAACAAAATTCTAAAATCTCTTCCTTATCTCTAAGGATCCTCTCTAATCCACAAAATCATGAACCAACTCCTAATCTAAGATTACAATCAACTCTCAAATCTCTCACTCTCTCAACTATCCTAAATCTCTCATATTCTCCTACATTCGAGAATATTTACAAATATGCCTCACTATATTTAATTAAATCCCTATTCTAGTTTCTCTTATTAAAATCACTCAAAACTCTTAATAATTACATTAATTCAATATTTATGAAACCATCTTCCTTGAAACATAAGACCCACTATGTCTACTAAAATACAATGATTTTCTTGAGCTGAATGCTCCTGCACCAATGTTATACATATTTTTATATTTTATATATAATGTTATATATGTTAAAACATAATTTTTATAATTTTAAATGTCAACATTTAATATATATATATATATATATATATATATATATATATATATATATATATATATATATATATATATATATATATATATATATATATATATAAAATTTTATTTTATATGGAAATGGATATTTATAAATCTATGGTAGTTGTGGTTCTTGAGAGTGTATTCTGTCTCACTTGTGACACCAAACATAATCCATCTCACGTGGGATGAACAACTTTTGCCATCACAATTGAGACACCTTAGAAATATTACCGTGCAATTATGACTCACAAAGAATATGTTGATGTAATTGCAACGAACAAGGGCACCAAAACTAAAAAAAATGACATTTTTCTTGACCTTTGTGATAGTATGGTCCATATTGTTAGACTATGTCGTCACGATTTAGTGCTATATGTAGTAGTGGGCCTCCTCTTAGATAGATACTCTAGTCAAAGTAGAAATTAGATCATAAAAACTTTCTTCTTGGATATTTGTGGCTTCCCTCTTATCATGCTAATGTTCACAAGGATGAGTTTCTATGTTTTGAATGAGAAGGGATAAATCACATGCTTAAGGTAGGCTTCACCATACATGGTATCTTCTCAAGGTTACCAATTCATCATGTCATTTTGTAAGGTGTGTAGGAGCCATGTTTCATGAAACTTGTCAAGAATCCATAATCAAAACATGATCCAAAGCTCCCTCTGTTTCTAGACTAGCTTCTTCAAGTCTCTTTAATGGTTGCTCTCTCACCTAGGCTCTGATACCATGATGATTTTTCATAACAAAAACCTGATCTTCTAATTTGATAATTACTTTCTAATGATTTCTTCATTAAGTTGTCTTATGTCACACATATCATTAAGAAATTATACATAGAACATATCAATGTAAATACAATAATGATAGTAAGATCATAAAGCGATAGCCAAGCACACAAAGAGACACAAATTTTAACCTAGGAAACCCAAACTCAGGAGATCACCCAACAATTTTTTCTATGAGAAATTCTTTAGTTCAACAAAGTTGCAATATGATATTCATAGTTATATTAGGTGAAATTGACCACAAAATTTCCCATAGGTCAAACCTGGTAAATACAAAACCTTGGTCAAATTTCCCATAACATAGCTTGGCTAAAGCCTCCAAAAAGTTGATTAAATTGACCTTAGAATAATTTGGTCAACTACCTTAGAATTTGGTCAACTACCTCAGAATTTTTTCAACCTCGCTTTAGAACAACTTGATCAACTACATTAAAATTTGATCAAATTGACCTTAGAATAACTTGATCAACTTCCTGAGGATTTAGTCAAATTGGCCTCAGAATTTCATTCAAACTAAGCATCATAAATTAAGTCAAATAGTGGTCAACATTGGTCAAACTTCATAAGACTTTGATATTTTTCTCCTCCTTCTCCTTCACATGTGTGAATAGAAAACAAACGTATTTGAGTGGTCCAAATTGATGCCAAAATTAAGGGGGTCAAATGGCAATATAAAATGGTCAAATCAAGTGGGTTTTGACCAAGGGTCTCTTTGGAGCCTACATTAACTCAATTTAATTTATTTTAAAACAAGTGACTTGAATAACAACTGCAACAACCAAAAATCAACATAATAGTCATTAGGGTTCTTCGTAGTATGAGTTCCCAATAAGAACTCATATAATTTGGGATAAGAGATCCATCCAATTTTTGGCTCAGTAACCATACTTGATTTCTTGAATGTTGTGAGATATTGAATGATCATAATAGAAGGGGGCGTGCAAACTAAATGAAAACTATCTAATTCTAGGAATAAGACTATTGTAAACTACCTAAATGTTTAAAGATAGATTAGGATAGAAAGAGATCAACTACTAAAGAAAACAATAGTTGAATCATGAAAATAGTTAGCTAATTTCTTGACACTAGGGTGTTTAACTTATTAGAGAAAATAAAGAATAGTTTTTGTTCTAACAATTACTATTTGAAAAATAAAAGTAGAGAATTAGTAACAGTGTGAGAAAGAATCATCTAGTTCATAGAATAGTTCGATAGCTAACAATAATAAATCTCACAAAATGCACACACAAATTAAAAATGTTGAGATTAGTTTGAAGAAAAATCACAATGTTTGTTAAGTCTCAATTTTGGTTGTGGCCTTCTAGGGCTTCTCAATATTATTTTCAATAGATGAAAATGACAATAACTTTCTAGATCCTATCTTTTAAACTATTCAAAATTTTACTAAATTCTTGCAAGTTCAAACATAAAACATTTAAGGAATCGAAAAATCCTTCTTGTTAGGAGTTTCACACCATTTATAGATAACATTAATAATTCCTCTAGGGAGTTCTTGGGATTTCACTTAGTAGTTACAAAATATACATATTCTTAGAGTTTTGAAATATAATCAAGGAAAATATTTTGTAGCTCTTAGAGTTGAAAAATACAATTGCTACAATGCGATTAGATCTTCCATGGGGATCCCTAGGACTTCACAAAAATAGGCTTATGGGATATTGTAATAGGAGTAAATCATCCAAATCCTATTGGGTAACATACCTTCCGTAATGACATGGAACTCTAATGTGTTATGTGAGAGGGCTTGTACATCTTTCTTCATTGATACCATGAAGGGATTCACTATAGTTTGCTACTTTTAGGGCTCTATAATGTGTTGTGTGCGATTGTATTTTGCAATTTTTTTGTGAAGACACTAAAAGAAAACTATATAAAATTCAATATCTCTTTCAACGCTTTGTATACTTCTTTGTCTGGCTTGGCTTATCCCCGAGCTCTAATGGTTGACAACTTACTCATCTTGATTAATCTCTCAAATAAGGAATATTACTGCTAGTATTAAGCTGTTGACTTGGAGATGCCTTTCTCCAGCTTTTCCTAGATCTTAAGGGCCTGTTTGACAATGATGGAGTCATAGGTAAGCTTATTCACTAATCCTAGGGACATTTGGATATTCCTTGGTCCATTTCTCTTGCTGGTTCACAACATTCCATACTATTTGAAGTTGAGTGCCTCTTTCCTTATTCAATTCCCAAAGTGGTAGCATCTTGGAGAATATCCTCTAGAGCTTTTGGAGGCATAGGTATACATGTTTGACTATGGTATTGTACGATTCATGCACTTCAAATGCACAAGACGTATAATATTCCATGTTAGTGCGCCCTACTTTATATTTCTATTTTCATCCTTTAATAGCTTGACCTGTTGTTCAAACATTTCTATGCAATCATGTTTTTTCTTCAACTATTCAAGGAGGAATCTCACGTTTCCGTCAGTGGCCTGGGAGAATGTTGTTCTTGTTGGTGCCATAACAAGTGGATATTTTGTAGTGTTTGGCATAATGAGCCTTTTATTTGCGACTAACACTAGAGGCATATGAGGAATTGACAAGGTCTTCTCCTTGTGCTCCACTATCTTATTTTGGATGTGGTCATATTTGAATTTTCCTAGGTTAACCACTTCTCTATTCCTTGTTGGTGTGATTCCATATTTGTAAGTGACATGTGACAACCAATGATGGTAGGGGTTATTGGTTTAACCAGGTCAATGTCCATATAAGTTGTTCTTTATTGGATATCCTATTACCATGCTTGCTATTTTGCTTTGGTGCCTTCTTCCATTGCTTTGGCCTCATCCTCTTACTATTCTCTTTTCTCTTTTTCTTCCTATGTTTTTCTCCTTTCTTACTATGATTTTATCTTTTCTTATTTATCCCTCCTCATTTCTTCCTCTTCCTTCTTGTTGAACTCAAACACTTGGGATATTTGGGTTGCTCCTTGCTCATGTTTCAACTTTTCCTTCTAGTCAACTCTAGTTGCTTCCTACTGGGAGCTTGTTTCTTGGAAATGGCTGCTCTTTTAGCTTGGGGTTTCTCTAATTTTTCTTGAGGTAAATTATAACATATCCTAGAAGTATATTTTGAGAAGTTCAAAGAATTCTTTTATTTCTCTTTCTTAGCTAATGTTTCCAATTGGTAGTCCCACCTATATTGCATGCATTACAATGATTTTTTACCACAAATTTGAGATCCTATCTATGGAATGTCATCCCCAAAATGGAATACTGTTAGGGTGTAAGATTCTACTCTAGATTACTTCATGTCTTTTAATTGTTAGGAATTTAAGTATAATGGCATGTGTGTCCAAGGAGTGTTATTTTCTTAGGAGAGTGTTCCACCTATCTCCATGCATACCTCATATGCTATTTCTTATAATATCATACAATAAATTACAAAATTTAACAATAGATGGCGAGGATTGTTAGCCTCACTCTCACATTAAAAACAATTATAAGTCCAAAAATATTAAATTAATTAAATCAAGAATTATGGACTTTATTCCTAACTTCCTAGATTGGGTTTGTTCCTCAAGGTTAGGAGTCAGTTTATGCCTAGTTGGTTGAGAGATTCTCTTCAACTAGTTAGGCTCCTAGATTAGTCTATGGTTGAGATAGTTTCTCAACCAAAGTGTCCAAGATAGACCACTATCTTGATACAAATATCCTCTTGTATTTATATTTGTATTATACACATTATTTTAATAATGAGAATGTGAATGAGAGGAATGTAGGGCTTTTTCCACCATGTTTATGTATTTGATAATCTAGTGTGTTTATTTTGTTTAAATCCACACACTATCTTGAGAGAAATATCCTCTTGTATTTATATTTGTATTATACACATTATTTTAATAATGAGAATGAGAATGAGAAGAATGTAAGACTTTTTCAGCATGTTTATGTATCTGATAATTTAATGTGTTTAATGTGTTTAAATCCTTCATGTGGTATCAGAGCACATGGTTTTGATCTTTGGGATTAAGGGACTATTCTTTGCATACCACCTTCCAGCACATTCTTCTAAAACATAATTAATTATTTCTACGAGACATACAAAGCAGCACATGGTTTTGATCTTTGGGATTAAGGGACTATTCTTTGCATACCACCTTCCAGCACATTCTTCTAAAACATAATTAATTATTTCTACGAGACATACAAAGCAGTCACTAGACTAGAGCGTATATATTTTGAGACCAGAAGTCCTCGGTTTGTGTAATTGGGAGAAGGGATTGCTCTTGCAAGAGCACGACCACCATATTTCTCCTGGAATGAGAATTTGTGGAGTCATCTGGCATCTGGACAGTAGTGGAGTCATTGACTGTAAAAGGCAGCTCACGGATGCAAGAGAATGCTGAATGCTTCGCTTGACATAATATGCCAGCATAAAGCAGCTCACGGATGCAAGAGAATGCTGAATGCTTCGCTTGGCATAATATACCAGCATAAAGCGCTCATTCCATTTTTTAATTTTGAGATCCGTTGGCAAGTATACGATTAGTACATTAATTAATGCATTGAAGTGATGGTGATCATTCGCCCAACAAATTGAAGATGATCCCATAATGCATTAGTTGGAATGACCCAAAAAAAATTATATGAGGACCATTAAAGATCAGTCTTTAAGGTATGCTTTGATCTGAGTCAAAATATTTATTTATCTTGTATTATAGTTTTCCGGCATGAAATTAAGTCTCAGGGATCTATGCTTTTAGAATCTCCTTGAAAATAAAGCCAATTATAGAAACCTTGGAAACTATTCGAAGTTCAAATACAAGAAGTTGGTTACTCGGTCCAACATTTTCTGTGTAATTATAGTAATGTACAACGATTTGAAACATCCCCTTTTGAAAGGATAAGGAATTTGTATTAGAGATGTATAAAAATTGGTACTCAAATGGTGCATTCTGTGCTATTATTGCTCACTGGTGGATTCCACTACAATTAATTATATTAGTGTTGTTCCACATCAACCCGTTGATATATCACCTTAAGATGTGTACATCAAGTAGTCCTTCTGTTGATCCAGAAAGTGCATTCTGAAATAACAAAACGATATTTTGAAAGTGCTAAGGTGATTAATCTTGCAAAATAATTATGCAATCAAAACCAAGGAAAACGAAGTGTTATCTCGTGAGGTATTATATGAAAAGATTAAATCATTAGAAGAAGCGACCTGTAGAAGGACCGAGCACAGAGAAGCACTGTTGGAAGAGTTATTATCACTGTATAGGTTGCTCTATATTACAAAGCGTGGAACTAACTTGCGTTTAAAAAAATGGAACCAACATTTGCATGGAGTCCTTGTGTCTTCAACGAGTTATTTTTATAAAGATGAACCTAGTCTTTGTCTAAAAAAGTGGGAGGACCCTAGGTTTGAAGATAAATTTTCAAGGTAGCAAATCAAAATGGAATTTCGGGTGGCTTCAAATCATAAGTGGGTAAAATAGGCCTAAGTATATTCATTTTGCTTTCACATCATGTGATTACTTAAGACATTATACTTCCAAGTAAATGAAAATACAATGTCACATAATGTGGAATGCACTTTTTAGTGGGAGACAGTGAAAAAGTTCATTTAATACCCTTTTTATTTTTTTAAGTTTTGGAATGTGAAGAAATTTAAGTTTTGGAAAGATTTTTAAGATGCGATCATAATGCATTTTAATGGAGGGATATTTTAATTTGTAAAACGTTTTTTTGAGTAATAAGGTGTAAGTTGGAGTGATATGTGAATATTTTTTTGAAAGGGGAATTCACTGTTGAAAGCATTCATTTTTGAAGGCAGATTGCTTTAAGGGGTTGCGAGCTTGACATTATTATTGCTTGTAATAAGGTTTATGTTTTTAAAGTTTTTTGAAGAGATAAGGTGAATTAAATTTTTTACTTTGGAGTGATAAGGAGTTATTGTCCAAAGTCAAGGAAAATTTAGAAGTCCTTGATGTATAAGTTCTTGTGTACAAAAATGAGAGTAATGCATGTATCCTGACAAAGGCCATTGAAAAGATAATCTAACATTGTGTCAAGCATAATAAAGATATCAATTTTTTTGTGATTGTGTCCTAGATCCACCCGAAATTGAATAAGGGGATCTTAGGTACACTAGGAGTATGTTTGTGATGGTGCATGCTTTTCTGGCTTCTTGATGTTGATTATTTTTTGTATCTAGTTTTGACACTATATTTGTAAAAACATACGCATGGAGTACACAACAAATTAAACAAATCCATGCACATGATAAATTATCTTCAAGCTCATGTAATCAAACATACATAAGAAAAGTACAAGAATTAATGATTTGAGGCTTCTACTATCTTGTTCTGTGTAGTGTTGTCTTCCGGAGTCATTGCATTCATGTTTCTTGGAATCTACGTTTCGAACCAACCTCTATGGTTCATCTTCAGGAATAGATCAAAGAATGAATAAGTTAGAACTCAATATGGTTGATAAATAAGGGTTAGGGTTGGTGTGGAAATGAATACTAGCCGACACGTTTAATTGAGATTTGTTTATTTTTAATTTTGTTATTAATTATATAATTATTTTTATTTTTATAAAACCAATAAAGCTAATCATCATATATGTATTGAAAAATCTTGTGTTGTGGCAAAAATTGATTATTATCACCATAGGAAATTTAGAGAAGCCATAAAAATAGGTAAACACCCTAACAACCTTAACCGCGATGATGGCTGGAAAATTAGTGATAATTGGATCCCAACTCTCACCTCTTAACCCGCCTTCCCCTAAGTGTTCCCTGCCCTCTTATTTTCACTAGCCCTACATTCACTTATCCATTCCTCAAATCATCAAGAATAAATAAAAAGTATAATCACCAAATAATTAAATTTAATCAAACAACTTTAATTTGATCATATTCAATTCTAAAAATATAATTCTTTACAAATTAATCTTCAATAAATGCATAGAAATATAATTAAATTTACAACATACTTAACCAACATCATTCACTAAACATAAAAGTTTTTATTTAATTTAATTTAACAAGATTTAATAAATTCATAACATAAACTAATTTATTAAGATATAATAACGAATTGGGTTAATCATTATTAGTTACTAAGTATTAATTATTATTTATTTTTAATCATTCAAACATAACTTAAAATTAAAATAATCATATATTTAATAAAAATTAAACAATAATTATCATTCAAACATAACTTAAAATCAAAATAATCATATAATTAATAATACACATAATTGTTAATAAGTTTATAATCAATAATTAGTATTAATTGTGTATTAATAAATTTCTAATCCTAATTTTAATCTCAAAGAAGAAGAAAAAAACTAGACATTTAATTAAGAACTAAAAATAAAAATAAAACCAATAATTAAAATAAAAAGTAATTATATAATTAACAACAAAATAGAAATAAAAATAACTATATAATTAACAATAAAGTTAAAAATAAACAAATATGAATTAAACATGTCAGCTAGTATTCATTTCCAGACCAACCCTAACCCTTATTTATCAACCTTATTGAGTTCTAACTTATTCATTCTTGGATCTATTCGTGAAGATGAACCACGGAGGTTTGTTTGAAGCGTCGATTCCAACAAACATGAATGCGATGACTCTAGAAGATAACACTACAAAGTACAAGAAATCAAGAAGCTTTAACACATAATCAAAGATATGAAGCTATCAATATCAGTATTCAAAAAAATATTCTACATCAACATACAATTCAACATCATTCACTCAAGGAAATCACATTAGTGAAGCTGTCATCTACATAAACAACATTTGCATCAATTCAACATCAACTTTTGGACATTATACTTGCAACTTCTTTGTACGAGTCAACTCAAAACAAAATTGTAACTTGCAAATCATAATTTGTGAGTTAACATGTAATCAAATTCAAATAAACTTGAGTTGAATTGTAAGGGTGCATTCTCGATTGAAATCGACACCCAATATTCTAATTGATAAAGAGTCAATTAAGTCAATTGAGTCCATTGTTTTCAACTGAGTCATCAAATTCATTTGAACATGTCAATCAAATCATTGTAAGCATTTTCTTGGCTGCATTTTTGATAGTATTTGACACCCTTCTTTTGCAAATAAGCTCAATTAATTGAGTAAAAAGTGCAAGTGAACAAGTTCAAGACATCAAGTGAGTATGAAATTCAAGAAACAATCAAGCAAACATCAAGCGAGTGAGTTCAACTCTAAATAAAGAGAGCGTGAAACTTAAGAAACAATAAAAACAAACATCAAGTGAGATAATCAAGCAATTTCAAACAAAAAAGCAATCGAGCGTGAGTTCCAACATTCAATTAATAACATAAGTACAAGCAAGCATGAAATTTAAGTGACGATCAAGCAAATCAAGTTTAGTCAAGCAAGTTCAAAAAAACCAGCAAGTGTCAAAAGAAAGAGAGTGTGATTTCAAGTGAGCAAGCTCACATGGAGAAAACATTCAGTTGTTACAGGTTCTTAGCAATCTAATCCTATCAACTGCTGAAGACATGGTGGAAATCAACAAAGCAACTCTTGCTGATATTTCAATGAATTTACATCAAGCACATGAGACAATTGAGTTTCTTCAACTGGAGTCACAACTACAAAGAGATGAGTTGCAACAGAAGAGTAATACTTCCAAGTCATTCAACCATACAGATGAAGATAAAGATGTTGATTCCAAGTCACTCATCCAAACAACTTCAAGTGTAGAAGTTGTCCATGATCAACTTTAACTTTCTTCTTCCAGGCCAATCATCAAGTTGTGGAAAGAAATCCATAACAACAAAAATCGACAAGGAGTAGGATATGACAAAGATGAAAACAACTTGCATATCCTAGATTATTCAAATCCGATTAGGTTCATGAGTGCAATATTTCTTGATCAAATAACATTAGCAAGGCATGAGAAAGTTGAAGACAAACCCACATGAAAACATTGTCAAAGACAAGTCACATGGAAGATCATTGTTTTGATCTCCATCCTTGTCACCATTGTGGCAAGCATAATCACTCATCAGAAAAATGTTGAAAAAAACCAACCTGATAGATTGAAGATCAATTATTCATGGATTGATACTTGGAAATTGTCGCCAGTAGTAAAGCAATTGTATAAGTTTTACCACAAAATTCAATCTCACCTATTGCAGCCAACAATAAAATGAAGATGGTACTCTCATGCACATAAAAGCGAGAGTACAACAGTGACACTCTCCTACACCTGAAGGGGGTGGGTTCATAAATCGAATGCAGATGATTGTCTCTCCTTTTAGCTGACAAAGGGGGGAAATGATAATGGAATTGAAGGTCTTTGTGAGACTGAAAGTTTCGCCATCATCAAATTCACCAATGGGCATTATCAACATTTTGTTAGTGGACAAGAAATTGGGGTGTTGATTGAAAGAAAAGGACATATGAACCCTTTTGCAGCTTGGCACCTGATGGAGTTGTCAATAAATTTTCGAAGATGTATCAACTTGTAGCTGATTCATGTTCTCTTCAAATTGAAGTTTTTTCGACATCTAGCTTTGGCCGTTTTTCAGGTAGTTTTTCATTGCGCATCAATAGTTTCAGCATGAGAACTTGGAGATGGTACATGTTCTTACTTTGGACTTATCATTGAGGTGGGGAATATTATCCTTACTCTCACATTAAAAATAATTATAAGTCTAAAAATATTAAATTAATTAAATCGTGAAATTTGGATTTAATTCCTAACTTAGATATGCCCCATCCTGATAAAAGAACCAATCATTAGTCATGGAAATTAGCTACCTGGATCTTTTAGACATGCATGGAGTTGGAACATTGAACATAATTTCATATAGTGGGATCAAGAAGTCCTGACATATTTTGGTATAAGATTGGATGTAGTGAGACTCATAAAGGACTTCATAATAGAGGAGGAATGGCCCCTCTTGCATTTTCCACTCCTATCCCATTGTTGGGAATGTGTGCTTGACATAGATGATATTAAAGCGGTATGAGGCCATGAAGAACTAAGACTATTGGCCTTCATTTGGATTTTTATCTTGTCTAATATTGACCTTTAGTGGGAGAGAGAGGATATTAGCCCAGTTGAATATGCTTCCTTCGACTACTATGGAATACATCAATGGGACCCATCTTTCATAAAAGGTTTATGCGTTAGGAAAACTATACAAAATTCATAACATGAAAACCCTAAACTAAAAGGGAATATTCAATATGTTGGTAGGATAGTTCTTGTTTGGATGGGACTTGAAGGTTCCTTTGCTTGGATGGGACCTAAAGGTTCATTTGTCGGGACTTGACCTTACAACCATGCCTCATCTAACACTATCCCTTTCTTGGCTATATTGTAATACATATCAATGTTTGAGGAATTGAATGAGGTAATAAGATTCCCATGGCTATTCTTAATCATGGCTTCCCATATGGCCACTCAAATTACTATGAAAATGCAAATATTGGGGTAAAATAAGCCATCTTGTGCATTCAATACCATATAGTAAGCCTATAGATCTCATATTTTGGGTCATATGGAGGTGGATTTTCTCTTCAAAACTTTTGGTACACTTTTGGCCATGCGTATGATGTATATTTATCGATGAAGCATGGAGCATCCTTAAAGTCAAGACCAAGCAAGCTAGTGGGTTACTCTTTATTTAGGTCTCAACCATGAGTAATTTTGTAGGCCCTTTCTTTGACAGATACATGGTTCTCTTACATAACCAATTAAAGGAAAAAAAACATTATGCAAATTATCTTACAATATTAGTCCAAGTAACTTTGAGGTTTGGGCTTCAGACCAACTTTTTCTTTCTACTACTTTATTCTTCTGCTTTTAATCCATGACAGAGGCTCTAGGTATCAATGGTAATGAAAAAGAAAGTTTGGTAAGATGAAGCAAGGGAACCATTTTGAATAACACTACAACTAATGAACTCACAATATTGACCGAGATGGCTCGATATCACTCCACATAGATGTTTCTTTGCATTATGGATGCTAAGGATAGGGTTCCTAGGAGAAAAATGCATGTGCTCTTAGATCGAGGAGAAGTGGCTAGTGCTAGTGACTGAAATTGGGGAAACATTTTAAACGAAGAAGTTAGAGCAAGATGTAGAGATGAATCCCTGTACATGAAACCCTAGGTGATTAGGTCATTTTGATTCCCATAAGTGAAGTAAGGAAAGGGATAAATGTTAATGGGTATGGAGAAAGATAAATATACATGTTCTAATAGCCTTGAAAACTTGAGCCATGGGCCACAAGCAATTTCATGGATGCCAGGGAAAGATCCTAGGTACATTTAAAGATAAACTGAGTGTGATTAACGAGATGGAGATTCAAAGGTTCTTCTACAAGTGTTGGGGGAGTGCATGGAGGTAGATCATTGACCAAGTGAGTTTCCTAGAGTGCGTGAGGCAGGAAAGAAGGTTAGGGAATGATGGAAATGAAATGGCTCAACCATTAATTTGAAAAGAACATTTCCATTTTCCCAATAAATGGAGATAAGGAGAAATTGAGTTGGTATAGCATGAGTTCTGCTATCAATGAAGATAAGATAGATTTATTCACAAAATGATAAATAATATGAAAAAAAAAAATTAAGTGGTCATGGATTAACCCATACCTGAGCTAAATTGGTGGACACTAAGCGTTGATGAGAATTGAGAACATGTTTCTCTCCAATCGATGTTTTCACTCTTACAAGAGAAAGAAAAACTAATCAATTTGAGGAAAGAAGGTGATATGGTGAAATTTTAAATAATTTTATTTCTTTTACTTAATTTTAGTTATGTAAACTGAGCAATAAATTTATCTTCATTACTTAATTCCACTAACAATCAAGCCAATGATATGCTTTAAGAAATATGACACCTAGTGCGATACATGTGAAAGAGGTTGAAAAATAGAGTATCATTGCCTTGGCAAGCATCCCAATGTTACAACACTTGGATAACCATATTTAGGGATATATATCCTTAGAAAAAGAGGTTTTAGGAGTAAAAGGAAGTTTCTTTTGGAGAGGTATATTACTAGATTAAGCAATACTCGATTCATATTGCTAAGATAATCATATTCAAAGTGATATGACATTGAGTTGAGGAGGTTTGGAGTGAATTTTACTGAGTTATATTATCTTTTAAAGAGTATTATACTGATAAGGTATCCATAATTAGAGTGATACATCATTCAATTGAGTAGGTTGTGAGTAATACACCACTTAGATGAGGAAGTCTAAAAAGCAAGTTGTTAATACAAAGTCACTTTTATGATAGTTGTATCATCGATTTAATCATTATTAGAGAGATATAGCATTAGAGAGAGCAAGTGTGCATGGTAAAAAGTTGATTGAAATCACCTATTTTGAGTTCCATGTCACTAGGAAACCACTTTGGAAAGCACTATTTCGTTGGGATAGTCATCTTTCCAGCCTCATATTATGGGGTTAAAGGACTATTGAGCCCTGTATTAGATGGAAAAGTAACTTCTAAATATCTTGGTTGAGGCTCATCGTAAGGAGTGTCAAGGACAATAAGAAGATAAATTCAACTGAGGGAAGGGTCCATGAATCCTAGTAAGGAGATAATGAGACTTTTCAGTAGGAGGGACGTTGAATTTTCTCATGGTAGGGGTGACACCTAGAGAAAATGAGGGGTTGTTGTAGTTATTACAAAAAATCTAAAGAATCTTTTTATTTTGGGATAAAATAATAATATAGATATTATTAAAAACCTAACCAATTTCTTCCTTCATCTTTGTCACTCTTGTTCATTTGACCAAAGGAATTCCTTCCTTTCCCTTTTCCTTTTTAATAAGAAGCTAAAAATATTTATTTTTTAACATTTAAAATTTCCTTTTAATATATTGGCATTGGGCATCTAATACATGGAGATAATATCTAAAAAATTCTTAACCAATACTAATCTACCACCTTAAGACAACCATTTATTGCATAAATTGAAATTATATCTGTGATTTTATTATATAACCATACCAAATAGACATAATTTTTTTCCATGGAATATATCCCATGGAAAACTACTAGGCCCCTTTATTATAATGATGGTACCTAGGATAGATGTATATTCTTTAAGTCGCAATGACAGGGAAACAAAATGGCTCAAACTCATTACAATAATATACTCATTATGAGCTCAACAAGTCATTTACATGAATAGAGCCTATGCACGGAGGAAAATACTCCATCTCACAACCACTCGAGACAAATCCAAATGACATCCAATTAGCATATTTATTATATTTTTGTTTTACTTTAAACCTAGATATGTTACACCTTCATGGATCTCAACATAATTAATTGAAAATATGTTTAATATTTGTAATTTCACTTCTTCATCTAGTTCATTAAATTTTGGTGAATAATTCAACATGTTGAATTCCATTCATGAAGCTTTACAATATATATCCAAGACCTCCCTTAAGCTTTTCATATCCTACTAGTGCATCAACCAAATATCACAATGTTTTCTACAAAAAGAAGATTGTTCAATATGAAATTTTACTACTTTTATTTCTCCTCTTCTTGCATTTTTTATTAACATGCTTAAACCTTTAGAAACTAATATAAAAAAAATAATGGGATAAGTAACATCCTCATATGAATTCCCTTAGGGCACTACAAAACTAAAAAGGAGATTCATTTGTGAGCATAACATAAGAGAGATGATAGGAATCCCATGACATCTTATAGTATTCAAATTCATCCCTATCTACGGTAACAACAACCTAAGTTATAGTCAATTCACTTTTACACAAGTTTTGGCTAAATCAAGTTCCATCACAACTAGTGAGGATTTTTAAATAATTATTGAATACATTCTTTCTTGTGTTTTTGCAACAACATTGTAGATTTGACCATTGAAAAATAATCCAAGCTATTCATCTCAATAACACTAAATAACTTTAAGCAAGTTATCAATCATCTTTTAAATTACTTAATACATACAATTGCATAAATACAATCTTCTAAATTCGTTAAATGGTACGAGATATTATTTTTAAGTACAATAGAAATAAATTTGAAACTTAAATATCTTATTATCTATTTAGATAGTCTAGATTCTTCAACAATTTTAATAGATATCCTTCCAACATATCATATAAAAAAAACACCAATGTCCATCCCTCCCTAGTCTTTTTATCCTTTTAAAAGATGAACCAATTAACTAATTTTGATCAATTTTGATTATTTCTTTGTGCGTTATGCTTCCAGATTCTTTGTTCAGATATTTTTTTTATATCACTATAAAAAGAAAGGACTTTTATCTTTTTTTTTTACAATATAATATAAGATAAGTGATCCCTTTACGTTAAACACGTTTAAGCTTCTTTCCACATGACTCATTCAAATTTGCATATAATATATGGGTGGGATACATATGACTCGTTCTATATATATGTTAATTACTAAACATTATAGAAATGTATATAATGTAATGTATTAATTACTAAATTTAATATATTCACGAGTCGAGATGGTTTGTCTAGTGCTCTGCTACACTTTTATCTTGACAATTAGGTTTCTCTAGCACAGTAGATTATTTTTGTGGGAAATAATTCTTTTATAATATGTATAGTTGTTAATGTGATCAGTCTCTAAGTGCCTATTTAAAAGTAGTTGTTTCCTATCTATGTGAGTTGTTATGAGTCATAGATCTAGTTTCTTCTTATCCTATTATCTGGAAATCTATAATCTAATTATTATATATGTAACTAGTTTATGTGATCAATTAAAGAAAGTGTATAATTTGTGTATTGGTTGTGTAATCTCTCTGCTCATCTCTTCAAATTTCTAACATAATATCAGAACCAATTTTAGCTTAACTTCTTTAACTGACAGTCGAAAAGATGAAAACGTTTGAATTTTATTCTTTGTAAATAAGGTAAAAATTGTGTTGTGTGGAATATTTGTGTAAGTAAATTTTATTTTATTGTTAGTGGATATGTTCAATATGTGTTTGATTGATATGGGATCTCCTCAATCTAAATGAGAACAGGTCTTCGACCCCTATCAGTGTACTTCTTGTGAAACTATGTCCACACCGATACAGGCGTGGCGGTGCTCACGTGGTGTGCGTTTGATTGGATCGACTCGTTGAAGGGTTCTGCTACAGATAGGCAATGCCGTTGGTTTTTTGTGAGAAGATGATACTGCTACATGTCGTGAATGAACGCGCTGACTTGAATTCTCAGATTTGGGCACGAAAACTTCTGCGTGTAGAGCTCTGCCTTTGAACTAAGGGAGAGGGCCCCACGATCGGTATAGATCTCAGCACTACGTATTCCTGCATTGGAGTTTGGCGGCATGACAGACTTGAGATCATCGCCAATGACCAAGGGAACATGACTGCTCCCTCCTATGTGGGATGTAAATGGCAACGCCAAAACTATACAGAATAAAAGGTTGGGGAATCTCTGCGTCCGACCATTGGGAAATTTTGATGGTTCAGATGAAATTGATATCATGGGCTTGATTGAATATCTCAATAGATCGAATATAAAGTTGCCCGTGAATACAAAAATTGTTAGAATGTTTTGAAATGGCCATTGTCAGATATGGCTACCAAATAAGCCCTCGGAGATTTCTTCCATTTCATTTGATTTTCTAAATCTTCCTGAATTGGGACCGGTGTGTCCAGCTATGGATTAGCCTTCGAAGCATCGACCTGCAGATCAAGAAATCTACACGTTTGGGAGGAAGAAAATATGTTCCACTGTTGACGATTTCTAGAGTCCTTGTTTGCTACATGATGATTGGGTGGTTTTATGCATGTATTTTTAGTTTGTTTCAGTTTATATTTCACATTTATTTTATGAGGAAAAATTATAGTATATGAACCACCAATTAATGAACATAAAAACATCTTTCAAGTTAATGGTTCTAGATTTTTGGTGTCCATAGAACACATCATTGACTTGTTTATGTGTCTTTGTTATACACTAATGGGTCTTGTTTTGCTTTTGGCTTCAAGAGAATCAACTGAAGGATATTTTTGTGAGTATGTAAATGTGTATGTAAAAAAGGGTCAGTAGACAACTTACCTATATAACTAGGAGTATGTATTTAGATGCATACTACTAGGATTGAAGCATGTTCATAGAGATATTAAGTGTTTAGGCTATTCATCGGGGTAGTCAAGAAGCTTCAATTGTACAAAGTTCATCAACCATGGTCAGAAGCAGTTATGTTTTAAATGGAGGTCAAGTGACAACTCGAATATGTGGTGGTGAAGAAAGAGCGGTGTTTGCGAGATTTGAGAGTGGATGTGAATGCTGATGAAGATCATTCAAACAGATATCATATTGTTGTTGTAATATGTGTTTTCATTATTTTTCAGATAAGCATTAAGGGAGGGTGTTGGAAATAATGCTTCCATGTCATGTATAGTTGTCATTGTGAGTCCCTAGGTGTCTATCTAGAAGTAGTTATTTCTTATGTATGTGAGGTGTCTATGAGTCATAGATCTAGCTTCTTCAGATCTTATCATCTGAAAGTCGGTGATCTAATTATTATATATGTAACTACTTTATGTGATTAATAAAAGAAAGTGTATGATTTGTGTGTTGGTTGTGCAATCTCTGTGCTCATCTCTTCAAATCTCTAACAACTTCGTTTGTTGGAGATGTTGTGAAAGCATTCCCCTCAAATCTCCATGCATGGATCTCAACTGGCTTGCTTGTGGTTTCAACATGGGTTTCTTGTGACTGATTCAAGCATCTATTAATGTTATCCCCAACGTATACATTTTGGTATATTGCTAATACATAGATATTCCATAGAGAGTTTTGAGAATAAGGATTTTGTCGTAGAATCTTATTTAGGTTGTTGTGTGGTTTAATGTGGGAAAAATGAGTGCCTTAAATAAATTTGTGAAGAGGGAAAAATCAAACTCTTCTTTGGATCTCGGGTTTTCTTTAGCAAAAAAAAATGTGGTGTTCTTGAAGGAAAAATGGTTAGTGGGAAAGTTTACTAGTTTGTGGGCAAGTTATGAAACTGTTGAAGACTGAGTTTTTAAAAATTGGGAAAATCATCAACCCTAGAGATTTTACTACTATGGAAATTGGTATTATGCATTTCTATTTGAAAATTAGGAAGATAGAGATTAGATCTATAATTAGGTCCTTATTTCATAAACAATAGAGGTTTGTTTCTCAGTCATTGGTCTCTTTAATTTAATCCTATGATGGAAATATCATTGTCACTTATGTGGACCGTATTTCCTTTCATCCCTCTTCTTTTTTGTGTGAAGGTATTTTTAAGGCAATTGGAGATAAACTTAGTAGATTTATTTCTTGTGATTTGGAACATGGGAACAATTTTTTGTGTCCATGAATATGTGTTGAAATCGATTTATCAAAAGGCCTCCTAGAGGCAATTCAACTAAATCTTGATGGTTGGTCTCATCTCCAGGCTCTAGCTCTAGCTTACGAACAAGTTCCTTTTAAATTTAATTTGTGCCACAAGTATGGAAACTTTGAGAAAAGCTATCCAAAAAGCTTCAACTTCCCAAAGCTCTCCAAAGTCTCCTCTTAAGGTACAGCAAGGACAAACCATGAAAGGATTCATTCCCGTTAAAAGGAAGCATAAGAAGCATGGAAGTAAAAATTAGTAGACATGTAAGGTGGAATCTAAGCATCAATCCATTTCCTCAAATAGCTTTGAAGCCTGAATTCTCTAGAGGAAGAAGGTGAGAATCTTAAGGCCAAAGAAAATCAACCAAACAATCATACTCTAAATGTTCCTTGAGATTTGATTGACAAAGAACAAGCTAGCTAAGGACCCCCCAAGGAAAAATCCTACAATGGGAAATATTCCCTCAAAGGTCTCTCCTAGAGTAAAAGATGAAGAAGGTGGTAAGGTGGCAAAGCATAAGTCCTCCTCTTCTCCCCCTTCCTATTCAAAATGTGCTTAAAGAGGCATTCCTCCTCATTTGTAACAAGAAGAAAGAAAGATCATAATAGTAAGTAATCATGTCTTGAATCCTACTAGCTAAGAGATGTGTCATCTTCTAGTAATTTATAGAAATGTTATATTTCTACATTTATTGTGCAAGTAATTTGTTTAAAGATACTCTTGCTCTCATGAAGAAGTAGGTGTAAAAATGGAAGACTTAGATTTGAAACTTTTCCCTCCTTACTCTTTTTGGAAGGAGGTTGGTTTCTTAGTTTTTTTGTAAATGTGCCATTAGTCCAAGCTAGTCAAAGTGTCTCACAAAGAAGAGAAGATATTGTAACTCATTTCCTGCTATATTCAAGCGCATATTTTAATATAGTTTTCTCATTTAAGTTAAAAAAATTACTAATCATTATGTTAGTGAAATAGATAGTTAAATATGTACATAAATAGGATAATAAGATATAATTATGATGTAAATAAATTAATGATTTATATGTTGAGGATGCGCATAATCAATAGGTAGTTGACATATTTCATAAGTAAATTGTTTCATGATAAGAAATAATTAGGATGTAAACAAATCAATCACTTATATATAAATGACATAGATATTGATAAAATTAATTATTCTAATTAATGTTGAATAATAAAAGAAAGAATAATAAATTAGTAAATTGTTTCATAATTAAGATGTAAACAAATTGACCATTTATGTATAAATGACATAGATATTAATAAGATTTATTATTCTCCTTAATATTTAATAAAAAAAAAATAACTAACCACATAATTTGTTTATTGTACAAATATTTATCTGTGTCTTTGTTGAAAAAAACTATTTGTTAATTTTTAATTCACAAATACACATGCATACATTTAAATAAAATAAAATATGAATAGAAAATTTTATATGTTTCTTTATTTTAGAAAATTAATTTACAAATGCACATGCACATTTTTCATATAAAAAAATATAAGTGGAATATGGTAAAATGAAATGCCATTAAATAAAGACATGGAAACTTATTGGACATGAAATTTCTTTATAATCTCTAAACTTATAAATACAAGTATTGTTTTTATATAGAGATGTTAATTACAGGGATGCATACAACATAATGAGTTGATTTTATGATATGTGTATACTTATCATTAAACATTTGGATA
Organism: Pinus tabuliformis; assembly: GCA_031772625.1. Taxonomy (NCBI): domain Eukaryota; kingdom Viridiplantae; phylum Streptophyta; class Pinopsida; order Pinales; family Pinaceae; genus Pinus; species Pinus tabuliformis. Next base: position 1,204,824,874 of record CM062820.1, on the reverse strand, counting down.
TATTTGGAACTAAATGTGTGGAATATGAAGATTTGAAATATATTAGAATAGCTAAACAAAATTTAAAGAGTTAATTATAAAGTAAAGATAAAAAATAATAATTAAAATATATTAATCAAACAAATGGTTGAGAAACTGTGTAAGTGGTTGTTATATTAGTTAAATAGATTATTGAGCAATTTTATTGATGCACATAATGAATAACTTGTTGAGATATTTCTTAAGTAAAATTTCCAATAATAAAAGAGTTAATTTGTAAACAAATTGACCATTTATGTATAAATGCTATGGATATTGACAAGGTTGATTATTTTAGTTGGACGAATAAGTGAAATAACCTCACTCACCCGTTGAATTGTAAATAAATAACCTGATTATTTTAGTGGGTATTTTCTTTTCCATAATTGAGACCTCCATCGTGGGAATGATGGATGATACAAACTGTTTGAGAAGGTTAATTATTTTAGTTAGGGTTGAAGAATAAAAAAATAATGAATTATATGATTTATGTATTTACTCGTTGTAAAAGGTTGATATCTTTCTTTATGGTATAAAGTTATGTTTTTTTTAGAATTTTTTATATTGATTTTAATTCTGGAAAGCTTGTTAACTGAATTTTTTTATAACACATTGATTTAAACCATGATAATCATGAGAATTACATATGGGTAAGATAAACATGTAATATATAAAAGGTAATAAAGATAAAAAATAATTTTATGATAATCAAAATTATGATAGGTAATGATAATTAGATTTAAAACAATTTTAGGATTTTTATGTTTTTGGTTTTTTTGTTTGTTTGGTGTAAATGGGTGGGTTGGGTTTGTGCCATAGGTTTTTGATTAGTGACATTTTCACCATAGAATATCTTAACAAATACGTTGTAACCAATTCCTCTAAATCCCATGGGGCATTATATTATTGCTATATTATTAAAATTAAATTAAATCAACCTAACTCAGTTTTTTTATGGAAATTTATATTATGGTGAAAATAGATAATGATAAATTCATTTACATAATAATTTATCTCAAAAAATATACTATACTCAAAATAAATTGTGATTGTCACTGATAGTTTTAGCGCACAAGGGTTAGCTTAATTGGTAGGTTAGGTGATAATCAAATGGAGTCACCTAACTAAATTGGTAGGGTCCTAGTCCTTAAAGCACCTTTTATATTGAGAGGTTTCCATGGATGTAGTTGTCATCTCCAAGGTGTGTGAACCACATAGAAAAAAAAGAAAAGAAGGAAAAAGAAGAAGAAAAAGAAAAAGAGAAGAAAGAAAGAAAAAAGAAAGGAAAAAAGAAGACAGAAAGAAAGAAAGAAATGAGTGATTGATAGTAAATTGTAATTGCTTTTTTCTTGTCTTCATATTCATAATGTAAAAGTGGTTACTAACATGCCTATAGAGAAATTGTGATAAAGACATAAAAATGATACTTAATTTAATAAATTATAGTTATAATTTATTATTTTTATGACCATAAATACAATAAAATTATAATTAACATATTTAAGTGGGCCAAATGGTTAAGATCATGTGTTTCCTAATAAGAGGTCACAGGTTCAAATCCAGAGGAGGATAGAGTTGTGTGGCCTTAAGAATATACTTCATTGTTGATCTTCCATTGTCAAGAGGAGGATAGAGTATGTGTGGCCTTAAGAATATACTTAATTGTTGATCTTCCATTGTCAATTGGATGTTCCTGGTTGGGAGAAAATTGTTATCCTTCTCACATAGGTTCAATATCCACATGTAACATGTTAAAATCATAATAAGTATGCATACCCATAACAATAACAATTGTATTGTTATCCTTGTTATCCTTCTCACCTCGGTTCAATATCCATAACAATAACAATTGTATTGTTATCCTTGTTATCCTTCTTACCTAGGTTCAATGTAACAATAATAATAAGTAGAGAGAAACAATGAAAATTTAGAAGTTGAAAATATAATTTTTAATATAATGTATTAAATCTAATTTTGAAATTAAAATTATGAATGTTTTAAATACGAAAAAATAAAGCAAATGAGAGTACAGAAAGTTTCTCTAAATTCATATAGCTTTATTTAAATCTGTTATATAAAATGTTTCCTAAAAAAACTAGATAACATAAAATCTCTTACATTTTACATAGAATATTTATTCACCATTTCATAACCAATATTTATACAAAATTTTACATTTTACTATTATATTCTCCTTTATTTTATAACAAATAGTTGTAGAAAATTTCTTTAAAAACTATAAACACTCGCAAAAAAAGAGATAGTTTCCTCCCTCAACAAAAGTATTTGTAGAAATTTGGTACACATGTAAAGAAATAAGAGTATTTTTCTTTAAAAAGTAATGTAAAAGATAGATAATGAAATGTTATCCATGAATAAAGGGCTCTTGAACTTAGAGAGATATTGTTTAGGCTTTAATGAGAATAAGGATGGTTAATTTTAAAGTTTAAGATTGACTTTTTTTTAACTTACGATAAATTGGTAAATTTTGGATTAATTTGGACGTGGGTAAATCAAAAGAAAAGATTTCATGGTGGGGAGTCCACTTTTTTGGACTTATCACAAAAATTATATGTATCTCATAAAATATACCAAGACTTTAATAATTTAATAAGGGGTTGAGGGGAAACAAGTCTTTTCCTTGAGTGGGTTAGCAATCTGCCAACAATATGTACTCTCTTCACTTTTGTTTATGATGAACCCATGTTCTTACTGTAGCTTGGAAAAAACTGGACACATACAAATAATTTTATTATGGATGCATGTTGTCTCTGTAGTTCTAAAATAAATAGTGGCCACTTACAAATAATTTCCCACTAGCCAACATTGCTTTGGGGTATGAGATCATGATGTTCCTAGCTTGAGAACTGACTCCAATCCAACCAGTGAGTTAGGTGATAATCAAATGGTTAATGAATTGGTATCAACCATGCCAAATATAAATCTTGCATTCAATTTTGGTGCATGGTGTTTTTAAAAGACAATGGGATGTGGATTTTTCAACCATACTATGTTGTTGAGTAGTTGCACTACTAAATGATAGGTTGTGGACATCATATTTATCATGCCTGGTCCAAATATGTAAGATATCTTTTGGGACAATAAACTGATATAAATATTAAGGGATAGTATTGGAGTATATGTTATAATGGTTATATCATGTACTTGAGAGCATTCAAGTTAAGAGTGATTTACTTTTTTGCAATCCAAGATAGCTATTTCCATATCACCACGAAATTAGATATCTAATAGAAATCTTGGCTCAGCTTCCATGTGCCTATATTAACATAAAGGGATGCACAATTAACTTTGGCTTCAATGTTATCAAACTCTTGAACTTGTATCTCGAGCCACAAGACCATATCAAGCAATACTAGATGTCATAAGTACTAATCATTTATTGAAACTCAAAAAACCCAAAGGTCACTACCAATGCTACGGTTTGAAATATTATTACTGAGACATTGGAAGAAGAACCATAGAATGAGAATATATATAGACCGTTAAAAAACACAATTATTGTCTTTTTCTGGCTATATAGAGATTCACAGAATTAAAAAGAATCTTTGTATTCTCTGTAGGATTTTTCTAACACAATGTTGAGGAATAACGACAAGAAACATCCCTGAGATTGGTGTGGATGTCATTTTAATGTGATGGGTATTAGCTTGGGTAGGTCTCCATGATGTTAAGCATATCCATCCCTTGAGATATTGAAATCTTAATCATCTTGTGGTTAATAATCAAGATTTTTGTGGCCTTTTTGTTATGTCTTTATGGTTAATTGTCGTGATGTTGATAAACATTTTTTCATGGCTAAATATATCCCTAATGACACTTTAACAAATCTTCTCTTCCATTATATGTATCCATTGAACTTAAAAACATTTGTTTATTACATAATATATGCTATGTTATGTCTTTCTGGTTAATTGTTGTGATGATGATAAACTTTTTCTCATGGCTAAATATATGCCAAATGACACTCTAGCAAAGCATCTCTTCCATTGTATGTATCCCTTGAACTTTAGAAAATTTGCTTATTACATAATATATGCTATAGAAAAGAAGAAAAATAAATGCATTGCTTATAAGATATTAGCAATCTGAAGGTGCTAATGGATGTGCTTTAAATTCATGATTGGTAATTATACTAAAAAAATGATTTCTTATATAGGATATTAATGTTGAATTTAGGCTGCTCCTCTCAATGAGAGACCAAAATAGTTGAGAAAGCGAAAAATTTGGCCTGTTGGAATATGTTATTAATGTGGAATATTATATTATTTATAGTCCGTAATAGATGGACAACGCTAATCATATGAAAAACATATTGGTTTCATTTAAGCAACCACAGAGCTTAAATGGAATTTTGAAAAGGTTGGTTTGTACTAAACTCAACCTGTCAATAATGCATGTGCATACATTATCTAATTATTATTTTTTTGAACTATGGATTATTACTATTACTTATCAGAATCCAAACTATGTTCAATACTATCATGATATTGATGCCAAGATTCATCAAGTATTTTCTTTTTTGTAGTCATATACTTAAAAAAATGGCTGTATTTGCACGATTTATATTCAAACAATTTTTTAGAAACAAAAAGGGAAAAAATGGAAAATATTTCCTATAGAGAGAAACACTTCTGTCCAATTACATATGTGTAGTAACCACTAAAGTTTACTTATGTTAGCTTAGCAGTTGTAAACCTCTAATACATAGATGGAACTCATTGTTATTGAACCATGGTCAATGTTAATGGATCATAGTAAGAAGATTTTCACTTACAAAAAGTAACCTAGGATTATAGGTAATTGAAAAACCTAAAAGTTTCAATCAAAACAACAAATATAATCATTCTAATCTAGAAACACATAGTTAATTACAACGGTTGTTGAGGACGTTCCCTTTCTTTGATACAGTAACGATCAAATGTGCTGATTCCAAGGCCATTTATGATACAACTCTTGAAATAGTTCCAACACATAAGAACTCTAATTATATTTCAATGTCTCTTGACAATCTCAAAATATTTCTATCTACACATATAGATATAAAAGCATAAGTAATAAATTAACATACTTAATTACAACGACTGTTGAGGACGTTCCCTTTCTTTGATACAGTAACGATCAAATGTGCAGATTCCAAGGCCATTTATGATACAACTCTTGAAATAGTTCCAACACACATAAGAACTCTAAGTATATTTCAGTGTCTCTTCACAATATCAAAATATGTCTATCTACACATGTACATATGAAAACACAAGTAATAATTTATCGAAAGCAATAGGTTTTGATGAAAAATATTTAAAACTTGTATTTTTTAAATTAGCAATATTTTTGTAACAATGTGAAACAAAAATACATTTAAAGTCAGGTAAAGGCATTGGGGGGTCTGTAAATATTTGGGATGAGGATATCTTGATTGAGCTTCACAAATCTAAATTTGAGGACAATGACTGTGTCTATCCCTTATAAATTTGGAGAATTTAACTATGGCTTCCACCCTATCTCTTGGCATCCAAATCATTCTTGGGGATTTGTACATATGAATTGCTACACGCAGGGCCTCCACCCACGGTCGTGCCCCCACGGGCGGCTGGATGGCAGAAGGGTGATTCTAGGAATTGCCCCTCCGCCGGCCCGCGGTGGCACAGCCCTTGGTGGAGTGCTTGCACGCAGACCCTCCGCCTAGGGCGGCGCCACCATGGACAGCTAGGTGGGTGGTATTTTTTTTTTTTTTTTGAAATTTAAAAAAATGGTTAAAAAAAATTCAAATTTTTTTAATAATTTGTTTTTTTTTTAAGTAAAAAAATGTTTAAAATAATTTATATTTTTTTTAAGTAAAAAAATTAAATTTGTTTTAAAAAAATTTAATATTTTTTAATATTTTTTTTTAAATAAAAAAAATTGGTAAACAATTTTTTTTTTTTTTTTTTTTTTAAGTGAAAAATGTAAGTTTAATAAAAACTAATTATTATTATTTTTTTTTATTTTTAAATAAAAAATACATATTTCTTTATAAACTTGAAATCTTTTTTACTTTTTATACATATTTCTTTATAAACTTTAAATCTTTTTTACTTTTTATTTTTTTTAATTTGAAAAGAAATATATTTTTAAAATTTTCTTATTTTTTTGGTTTTGTTTGTTTGTTTGTTTTTTGGTTGTTGTTGGTTGTTGTTGTTGTTTTTTTTTTTTTAGTTTATTTTTGTTTTTTTAGTTTTTTTTAAATGTTTTTAATATTAATTTTACTGGTTTTTAAATTTTTTTGTTGTTAATTTTCTATTTTTTTAAAACTAATTTGTTTATGAGATATATATATATATATATATATATATATATATATATATATATATATATATATATATATATATATTTGTTTTTTAAAATAATCAATATTTTAATCTTAATTTTAGTAGTTTTTTTTGTTAATTTTATATTTTTTCTTAAATCTAATTTGTTTTTAATTTTCATTTTTTTTTAAGTTTTTTGTTAATGTTTTTTTAATTTTTCTATTTTTACCTACTTAATTTTATAGTTTTTTTTAATGTTTTTTTTCTTTTCCATTTTTTTAAATTTATTTATTTATTTATTTTTTGCCTTTTGCCAATTTTTTTTTATGGTTTACAAGCTATATATATATATATATATTTTTTTTCCATTTTTTTAAAGATGTTTTTTTACTATTATTTGTTTATATGTATTTCTTTTCGTCTTTTAATTCTTATCTTTTATAGGTTATTATTATTTTTTTTTTAACATTTTTATTATTGATTTTTTTTTATGTTTGATTTTTTTTGTTGTTTTTATATATTTGATTTTTTGCTTTTTATTTTTATTTTTTGTTTTGTTTTTAGTATAGATTTTAATTTATGTTTTGTTATTTTTTTAACATTTTTTTGTTGTGTTTTTTCATTGTTTTAATTTTTTATTTTATTTTATGTTTTCATTATTTTTTTGAAATTCTAATGTTTTCAGGGTTATGATGATAAAATATTTTACGCCAATATTTTGAAATGTTAAAATTTTACCCTTGAAAAAAAAGTGTTATCTTAGCATCAACACTTTTCGTTTTGAGGGTGTTTTTTGCACAAAATTTAGCATTGAAAAAAAAGTGTTATTCAAACATCAACACTTCGTTTTCAAAGTGTTTTTTGGACAATTTTTGCACAAAAATTGGTTTTCACTGCCATTTTTAAAACATGTTAAAATTTACCCTAGGAAAAAAAAGGTGTTATTCCAGCATCAACACTTTTCATTTTTACCACTAGTTTTGATGTTTTTAAGGGATTTTTTGGCTAGGGTTCCCGTTTTGAGTTTATAGTTTCAAAGTTGACATTGTTAATGGCTCTCCAAAACACTATGACATTCTTTTCACATAAGATAACCAACCAAATGAGCAACCTTTCTCCACATATTTTTAATTTATGAAGATGATTAGATCAATTAATTCCAATCCTGTAGTGGAGCTCTGTTCATATGCTGAAACTGGTTTGGTTCAAGTATTCTTGACTTAATCAAGTTACTAAATTCATTTATTAATGAATAATCTCTTTTAACCATCATCTAGAAGCACAATTATATTTTTTTGGCATTTACACGATGAGTCCAAAACAAGACAAGTCGAAAAATTAAATAAACACCGATGAGCACAACGAATGCAGAGGAATTTTTGTGAAAATCCTTGGTCGCTCCCACAACACAAGCTCCATGCAACTGGAACTCCTCAGTCACTCCCATAGGCCTGCAAGCTAGTGACTGTAGCTTTTCAGATGCTCCCACATGCTTGGCCCCATGCGACTGTGGCAAAGGATGCTCAAAAACAAATTTCCTTAGATTCTTCCCAAACTTGCTCTGCTAGATGATCATCATCAATAAGTCCTATGGAAGCCACTGTAGCCTATACAACACTCCCAATCCACTGTAACAACTCCATCATCATCACAAGTCAAACTAGGTTGACTTGAATGCCATCCATCAAATGATCCAACACTCTAGTCATCAAACTTCACCACAAATATTCCAACCTCTACAACCATCAATGATAGACCCTACAACTGATCATACAAGATGAAACCAACCATACATACACTAAGTACCATAAACATGCTTGACAGTCTCCAATACTATAAACTAGGTGTAGTAGCTCCACATCCTACCAAGGCATCCACACACAAGCCAACAACCTACACTAACATCTGCAAGCATCAAGCTAAGGTCTGCAACCAATGCACAATCCAAGTACCATCACAATAGCATAAGTCCAGTGTTGTACCAATCAACCATGTAGTATCTCATCCATACACACACACACACACACACACAGACACCAAAGACCATAAATCAATCAACCATGTGCATAAACAATCACATACTATCAAGTTGACATCAATGCCAACCAACACTAATGCTACTAGGTTGACATCAATACAAACTAAACAACTGAGCCATAATGCTAACACTAATGAACTCACAATCTTGACCAAGATGGCTCCATATGGCTCCACATAGATGCTTCTTTGCATTATGGAGGCTAATGATAGGGTTCCTAGGAGAGAAATACTTGTGCTCTTACATTGAGTAGAAGTGACTAGTGTTGGTGATTGAAATCAGGGAAAAATTTTAAATGAAGAAACTAGACTAGGGTGCAACAATGACACCTTGTACATGAAACCGTAGGTGATTAGGTGATTTTGATTCCTATAAGTGATGTAAGGAAAGGGAGCAATGTTAATGGGTATGGAGAAAGAGAAATATTCATGTTTCAATAGCAATGAAAAATTGAACCATGTGCCACATGTAATTTAATTGTTGTGAGGGAAAGATCCTGGGTACATTTAAAGAGGAATTGAGTGTGATTAGTGAGCTGGAGATTCTAAGGTTCTTCTACAAGTTTTTGGGGAGAGCATGGAGGTATATCATTGACCAAGTGAGATTCCTCAAGTGCATGAAGCAAGAAAGAAGGAGAGGGAATGATGGAAGCGAAATGGCTTTACCATCAATTTGAAAAGAACATCTCTATTTTCCCATGTGGCCACTCAAATTACTATGCACATGGAAAGATTGGGGGAAAATAAGCCATCTTGTGCATTCAATGCCATATAATAACCCTATAGATCTCATATTTTGGGTCATATTGAGGTGGATTTTCTCTTCGAAACTTTTGGTACACTTTTGGCCATGCATATGATGTATATTTATCGATGAAGCATGGAGCATCCTTAAAGTCAGGACCAAGCAAGCTCATGGGTTATTCTTTATTTTGGTCTCAACCATGAGTAATTTTGCAGGCCCTTTATTTCACAAATACATGTTTTTCTTACACAACCAACTGAAGGAAAAAATCCATTATACAAATTATCTTACAACATTAATCCAAGGAACTTTGAGGTTTGGGCTTGAGGCAAACTCTATCTATCTACTAGTTTATTCTTCCACTTTTAATCAAAGACAGAGGCTTTGGGTCTCAGTGGTAATGAAAAAGCAACTTTGGTCAGATGAAATAGGGGCACCATTTTGAATAACACTACAACTAATGAACTCAGAATATTGACCAAGATGGCTCAATATCACTCCACATAGATTCTTCTTTGCATTATGGAGGCTAAGGATAGGGTTACTAGGAGAAAAATGCACGTGCTCTTAGATCGAGGAGAAGTGGCTAGTGCTAGTGATTGAAATTGGGGAAACATTTTAAATGAAGAAGCTATACCAAGATTTATAGATGAATCCCTGCACATGAAACCCTAGGAGATTAGGTCATTTTGATTCCTATAAGTGAAGTAATGAAAGGGATAAATGTTAATGGGTATGGAGAAAGATAAATATACATGTTTTAATAGCCTTGAAATCTTGAGCCATGGCCACAAGCAATTTCATGGATGTTAGGGAAAGATCCTAGCTACATTTAAAGAGAAACCAAGTCTCATTAATGAGATGGAGATTAAAAGGTTCTTCTACAAGTGTTGGGGGAGTGCATGGAGGTAGATCATTGACCAAATGAGTTTTCTAGAGTGCGTGAGGCAAGAAATAATGTTAGGGAATGATGGAAAGGAAATGGCTCAACCATTAATTTGAAAAGAACATTTCCATTTTCCCAATAAATGGAGATAAGGAGAAATTGATTTGGTATAGCATGAGTTAGGCTGTCAATGAAGATAAGCTAGATTTATTCACAAAATGATAAATAATATGAAAAATAAAATTTAAGTGGTCATGTATTAACCCATACCTGAGCTAAATTGGTGGACACTAAGCGTTGATGAGAATTGAGGACATGTTTCTCTCCAATCAATGCTTTCTCACTTACAAGAGAAAGAAAAACTAATCAATTTAAGGAAAGAAGGTGATATGGTGCAATTTTAAATAATTTTATTTCTTTTACTTAAGTTTAGTTATGTAAATTGTGCAATAAATTTATCTTCAATACTTAATTCCACTAATAATCAAGGCAACAATATGCTTTAAGAAATATGATACCTAGTGCAATATATGTGACAGAGGTTGAAAAATAGAGAGAGTATCATTGGCTTGACGAGCATCCCAATGTTACAACACTTGGATAACCATATTTAGGGATATATATCTCTCTGAAAAGGAGGTTTTAGGAGTAAAAGGAAGTTTCTTTTAGAGAGGTATATTACTAGATTAAGCAATACTGTATTCGTATTGCTAAGATAGTCATCTTCATAGTGATATGACATTGAGTTGAGGAGGTTTGGAGTGAATTTTAGTGAGTTAAATTATTTTTTAAGGAGTATTATATTGATAAGGTATCCATCATTAGAGTCATACATCACTTGATCAAGTAGGTTGTGAGTAATGCACCACTTAGATGAGGCAGTATGAAAAGCAAGTTGTTAAGACAAAGTCACTTTTATGAGAATTGTATCATCGATTTAGTCATTATTAGAGAGATATAACACTAGAGAGAGCAAGTGTGCATGGTAAAAACTTGATTGAAGTCACCTATTTTGAGTTCCATGTCACTGGGAAACCACTTTGTGAAGCACTATTTCGTTGGGATAATCATCTTTCCAGCCTCGTATTACGGGGTTGAAGGACCATTGAGCCCTATACCAGACGGAAAAGTAACTTCTAAATATCTTGCTTGAAGCTCATCGTAAGGAGTGTCAAGGAAAATAAGAGGGTAAATTCAACTGAGGGAAGGGTACATGAATCCTAGTAAAGAGATAATAAGACTTTTCAGTAGGAGGGACCTTGAATTTTCTCTAGGTAGGGGTGACATCTAGAGAAAATGAGGGGGGTTGTTGTAGTTATTACAAAAAATGCAAAGAATCTTTTTATTTTGGGATAAACTAATAAAATAAATATTATTAAAACCCTAACCAATTTCTTCCTTTATATTTGTCACTCTTGTTCATTTGACCAAAGGAATTCCTTCCTTTCCCTTTTCCTTGTCAATAAGAAGCTAAAAATATTTCTTTTTTAATATTTAAAATTTCCTTTTCATATATTGGCATTCTAATACATGGAGATAATATCTAAAAATTTCTTAACCAATACTAATCTACCACCTTAAGACAACCATTTATTGCATAAATTGAAATTATATCTTTTATTTTATTATATAACCATACCAAATAGACAAATCTTTTTCCACAAAATATATCCTGTGGAAAACCACTAGGCCCCTTTATTTTAATAATGGTACCTAGGATAGACCTATATTATTTAAGTCAAAATGTGAGGGAAAAAAAATGGCTCAAACTGATGCAAGAGCATTCATCTCAACATTATCAATGTATTCTAGTAGACATAGGGGGTCTTGTGTTTCAAGGAAGTTGGTTTCCTAAGTATTGGATTTATGTAACTATTTAATGTTTTGAGTGATTTTAATGAGAATAGGAATTAATTGTAAATGTTCTCGAATGTAGGAGAACATGAGAGATTCAGGATAGTTGAGTGATGAGAGGATTGAGAATTGATTGTAAATCTTACATTAGGAGTCAGTTTATGATTTTGTGGATTTGAGAGAATCCTTAGGGATTACAAAGGGATTTTAGGATTTTGTTGAGGAATCTATGGATCTAAACGAGGAATTGGTTTTAGAATTCCTTTGTATAAATGTAAGCTTAAAAGGCAAAGACAAGGGTTAGAAATAGAGAGGTTGGGTAGGTAGATAGATAGGCAGTCTTTTAAAGTTGTGAGAAACATGAAAGAATACCTTCCAGAAGATGAAAGTTTTGAAGTAGAATATGACAAGGAGACTGGAAAAGAATTAGTTCGCTACAGTGGACAAGTGCTGAAAGACATCATTGAAAAAAATGATGAGAAGGAGAGACTAGCTGACAGTCTCGTGAATTCTGTGGGGAATTCAAATCAGCATACTGATGTGCTGATAAAGGAGGAAAAATCAGAGAAGCATACTGATGTGTTGCCAAAGGGAGATAAGGCACAAAAGCCTTATGATTTTTATTTTAACAAGTGTTTTATGAATGCAAGTTTAGTTGCAGATGATGGAGGACATTTGGCACGAATGGAGAGCCAAATAAAAATGGAAGAAGAAGATTCTATGGAAGAATTTAATCCATGGAATAGAGATGTTCAATTGCTCGAGAGAATGCTGGATAGTCATGATTCAATGCAAAAAGAGATAATCATGAAAGAGGGTAAGGATGAAAGGGAGGTAGTTAGCATAGGAGTCAAAGTAAGTAAAAGTAACCTACAACAGTTTGAAGAGTTAGTGGATAGCAGCAACAACCTGAAGCAGAGAGAAATAAATAATAGTGAATGGTAGAATATGGGCCATACTAAGGATGGGTTGGACACAGAATTTGAAGAATTATGGCGGCTGATGATAAAACAGTATATAAGGTATGGAGATCTGGAGAGCAACAACAGACAACAACATCAATAGAACAATTAACAAACAAAGACAGATTACAAAATATTGTCTAGGATCCAAGAGGAAACAATTATCCAGACTTATGATGAGGTGGTCATAAATTTTCTTGCATGGGTAGTTTGATGCAGGAGAATTTAGCTCAACATTATCCATGTATTCTAGTAGACATGGGGGGTCTTGTGTTTCAAAGAAGTTGGTTTCCTAAGTATTGGATTTATGTAATTATTTAATGTTTTGAGTGATTTTAATGAGAATACGAATTAATTGAATATTGTGAGGCATAATTATAAATTTTCTCGAATGTAGGAGAACATGAGAGATTTAGGATAGTTGAGTGATGAGAGGATTGAGAATTGATTGTAAATCTTAGATTAGGAGTCATTTAATGATTTTGTGGATTTGAGAGAATCCTTAGGGATGAGAAAGAGATTTTAGGATTTTGTTGAAGAATCTATGGATCTAAACCAGGAATTGGTTTTAGAATCCCTTTGTATAAATGTAAGCCTAAAAGGCAAAGACAATGTTTAGAAATAGAGAGGTTGGATAGGATAGATAGATAGTAGATTGGAGTGTTGGTAAGCCTACTGGTAGATATTGTGCAGAGGCCGTATAAAGGGGGAAAATGTATGTTTTATGGTAAAATTTATTTGAAAATGGTTATTGTTATAGACATTTTTGGGCACTACAACCCCAATCATAAATGTCCATAAACCAAGGGCTCTTAAGTCCCTAAAAGTATTGTTCCGACCTCTAAAAGAACAAGGTAAACTGATTACATCTTCTCCCAGAAGTTCTCCATAAAAAATTACTCAGAACTGGTCAAAACTGGACCTTCTCACCTGCTCCATGGTCAAAGTGTGCTGCATCCCACCTAAATACACATGGGAGGTGCGATGCATCTTGAAAAGCCCTTCTATGGGGTGCAATGGGCGAGAGTGGACAAATGGCAGGGTCAATCTGCAAGGTGGAGGACCATGGAATCTTCTAGAAACTTCCCCTGTGATTCTTGCCTCTCTGCATTCGCCCACAGATGAGTAAGAGATCATCAATCTCCAAGTGGAATCAAGAACTATCAGAGAGAGGACACTAATCAAATCTCAAAAGCTGACTCACTCCCCTTTCAAACATCTATATATGGATCCCTCATCCCAGAGATCAGGAGGCTGGAATTTTGTATTTTGTAAGGAAGTGCTGCTGGTTTCTTGGTGCAACATCATAGTGTTGGGTGATCTAAACTTTTCATGAGGTAAAGAAGGGCTTTCTTGCTGAGAGGATGATGATGGGTCAGAACTATTGGTTGTAATCCTCTTTGATATTCTTGATTATTAATAAAGCTATTCAAGTTTTCCTCCACATTCTTGTATGATTGATGATATATGCATTTGTGTGGTCAATATATATCTGGTCCTATATTGTTTATGATAATAGATCTATGTTCTTGGATAGTGTTATGCTGCTTTGATTCTACAGGTGCTCTTTGAAGCTGTGTAGACGAGGAAGCGAGTGGCAAAGATCTATCAGAAGGGAGAGGAATCAGGCAAGGAACTAAGTGCAAGACAGAGGTTGGTCTCCTTTATTCCCCTCTTATCTATTTCTCATAAAGGAAAACGAAATTTGTTTTAGTTTGTTTGCTTCTAAGGTAGGTACCAGCCTTAGTGGGACTAGCAGCTCTCCATAGACACTAGATTTCCCGATAACAAAATGGTGACTCCACTGGGGAGCGAATAGATTGTTTGTTTATCCACATTTTTTTCCTTTATAAACTTACAGACGGAGCCTGAAGTCAAGCCATCTAGCCTTCGAACTGCATTTGCTATGCAAGTGCAAAGTAGATCAATGTTGCTTCAGTCTATCTCCAGGTTTTGTTTATGAACTGAACAATCGATTTGCAAGCTCTCTAATTGCCCTTGTGGTGGCTCTAGTAACCTCTTTAGATCTACCCCTGTGATTGCTTTACTGATTACCACTTGCTTAGCCTAAATCCCTAAACTGAGCCGCAAAATGTGACCCGGAACCGAGTTGAAGTCTCGTCCCTGGACCATCGCACTGTCTCTTCTTTGGATTCTAGATGCATCACTGCAACCTCAGGGGTAACTCATCGGTCCTCATGTTTGGAATACCAAGAGTAAGGCCTTTGACCTGATCCTGCAATGCTGAAAGAGTCTCGACCACATCAAGGTCGCGAAGGATAGCCCTTCTCGCACCCTCTCCTACTGGAGCAGCAGCTGGCACTCTCAGGCGTACTACTGGTCGAACTGGTCCAACATCTGCATGAGCACATGAGTTTTGATTAGTCCTGATAGAACAAAGCACAATAACATTATAAAAGAAACGATAAATGGAGATATGGTCAAGGAATTTACCGATGACACACCATTGCTCGCCAGCAGGCAGTACCAAATCCAGATCACCCCGGAAATCCATACCGGCATATGGATACTTGGAAAATACCATATCTTGACGGTTGAACCACTCGAAAAAGGTATCAGAAAAGGAAACCTGGGACTGACCAGCATGTCTGGCCATAAGGTCGACCCATCTCTGCATCCGTGGCTCAGTCGGTGGAGGTAAACCAAGTGAAACATATTGCGGCTACATCAGTGGGATCTTTTCCAAGGCGAAAATTGTCAAGATAGAACCATATCCAAAGTTCTTCAATCTTCCATTTTTCACCTTGATCAGTTGTTCTTTCATCACAGAGAGTACTGCATCACACCAGTTGAACACCTTTGGTTCAAGGCATTCCAAGGCGTATTGCATATAAGACCTGTTGGCCACGTGAAGAGCCGCACTACCAGCCAGTCTAGCAAAAGTAAACAAAATGGTCCTTAGGGACCTATCAGTGACATCTCGGATAATGATCTTGCCATCCTTACTCAGCTGAGATCCCTCTCTGCAATACCTGCGAATGTACTCTCTCAGAGATTCACCCCCACGGGCCCAAACTGATAATGAGATAGGGGCACCTCGCCTTGATAAGCCGGTCAAAAAATAGATGTCCACGACAGTCAAGGGGATGGACTTGCCCCTAATCTAGAACACCTGGGTGGTAGGATCCCATGCATCGAGAAACTATTGCAACAAGTTGATTTGTTGCCTCATGCAAGAAATGCGGAAAAACTTGAACAGGCCATAGTTTCGCAGTGCATTTACTGTAACCGGATCATGTAAAGCAAGCATGTCCTCTTCTTCATGCTCACGTTCTTGTCATGTAACAGGCATTTTTCTACAATGAATCTCTGAAACAAACAAGAGAAGAGTCAAGATCCTGATTTGGTAAAAAACAGGAAAAAATTTCCATGAAAAAACTATGCATAAATTGCCTTCTTTGCGCCCATCGCACCCCAAGTAGTGTTCTAGGTTGGATGCATGCTATCTGGCCAATGGCCAAATCAGCATGCATCACACCTTTCGATGTAAAATAGGTGCGATGGAGCCAAGGCGAGTTTTTAAACCCCAGAGGCTCAGAAAAACTGCAAAACATGCTCAGAATTCAAAAAGGAAAGGATGAAACTAAAGAGCTCATGTTTAGCTCCTACCTGGTCCAGACGGCGCCAAGAATCATCCGCAAAATATCCCGGAATCAGTTAATGAAAATCAAGGGGGAAAGCACCTCCAAAGCTCCAACAAACCGAAGTTCAAATGAAATGGTAAAATGAAAGGTAAAAAGCACTTTTAAATTACTTTTCATGTAATTCAAGTAAAATATTAGTGTTTTAACTCATTTTTCAAACATGTATTGTTCGTTTCTAACTAGTTTGATGAAGCAATTGAGCAGGCAGTACAACCTTTGAAGGAACAAAGTTGTCAATGGTAAAACCAAAATAATCAATGACCATTATATCGAGCAGTTTTAATGCGGAATTCAAGATCGTTAAAAAATAAACTTAAGCAATGAGAAAATGTTCCCCCAGAGTTTAAGCTCATTAAAAAATGAACCATTTTCCAGTAAATAACCTTCATGAATGTATTATCATCAGCCTTTGAAGCCTTGGTCGTGTTCTCATCATCACCTCCACTCTGTATTGGCCGATCATTCACCTCCATTTGATTATTTACCCCTTTTGAGGAATAGCTGCGAAGAGTGATCCTGTTAGCCATCCTTGTGACACTACCGTGATTGGAAAATTCAAAACCTTACCTGGAATCAGCTGCTACCCGAATTTATCATTCGTTCCTCAAAAAACGAGTCTCCTTTAAGCTCTTTTCAACTGACTCGTAAAATATGAAAAAATTGCTGAGCAATTGGCCTATCCAGCTCGTTAAAGGGACCGAAAGTGCTATCCCTCCTTTAGATTTTAATCTTTTTGGACTGGAGGGATCATTACACAAAAAGATCGAGCGCTTGTTTTGTTTGGCTCGTTAAAAGTACCGAAAATTCATCCCTTTTGTATTGATTTATAGTTTTTCAGACTCAAGGGATTATATGACGAAAAAGGATTATTGGAGTTTTCTTTACGTCCCTTTTTCAGACTCTCTAAAATTGAAAAGGACTGAGTTATCCTTGTTGTTAAACTCGTTAAAACCGAATAGCGACAAACTTGTCCATACAGACAAGAACGAGTTTCACTATCACTAGGCTTGTTAAAACATAGCGATGGGTTTGCCCGAAGGGAAAACTATAGAACAAGCATATGTTATCCTCCTCAAGCTTGAAAAAAATAAAGAGGTACTGGTCAGCAATGACTGGGGAAAAATTGGGAAGAAAACTTGAAGAAACTTTATTGGTAGCAAGTCGCTCTTGACCATGACACTTTCACTCCACAGTCGGGTTGGGTTGTTCCGTTCACTGGTCATATGACCATGGGTCCATCACACCATCCATATTTGGGGTTAACGCTACCAATCCATCATGTCAGTGTCGCCGATATGTTCAAGAGAAGTCGCTTAGAGAACTCACCTGTGTCTCACCCACTGCAATACATTCACGCTCCATTCTTTCATGACCGCCACCCTAAACCTTATATCACTGGATCGGTTTCACCTCCATTAAAATCATTTGCTCCGTTCCGTGTCATTGATGTGGGATTCACTA
Source organism: Pinus tabuliformis (assembly GCA_031772625.1). Taxonomy (NCBI): domain Eukaryota; kingdom Viridiplantae; phylum Streptophyta; class Pinopsida; order Pinales; family Pinaceae; genus Pinus; species Pinus tabuliformis. Next base: position 1,204,806,938 of record CM062820.1, on the reverse strand, counting down.
AGGCCCTCCTATGATGGATCGCTTCTTGTCGACATCAACTCATTATCCAAGAAGTCGATCTAAGAACAACCCTTTCAATACTTTGAAATTTGCATGCCTCAATGGCAAGTTTCTCACTTCCGGTGACATGTTTACATCAATGGCCTTCGACCGAAAGATTTTGCGTGGTGTTCGACACCAAGTCCCTTATTCACACCACGTGAATTGTACTGTAGTACCTTGAGGGTCATCATCATTATCCGTGATTCCTCTCGCGCCTGTTAACGGCTTACATCATTGGCTAGTAATCAGGTGATGTCTTTCCATGTTCGACTCCAGAACATCTCTCACATGGATTGACTTGTAATTTGAGTGAAGATCGAACGAGATTGAAGACCCCGGATCTAGTTTCATCCATCTGGGCTGCGATATATATTCAGGAAAATAAAGACATCAAATGTACATCGTTACTGCACAGATAATCATCCAACCTATGGGATGATGGCTCTACCAGAATCATCAGTCTACACTCAGACGATTGTCTGTCTTATGTAAATGAAAATGAATTTATAAAGCTAAGCATGGGAATGCTCGCCTCAGCGAGATCATGAAAATATTATGAAGATAATGTATTGTATTGTATCTTATTACAGGTCGCCTTCTAGCCCGAAAAAAATCTTTAGATCCTCTTGATAAAGCATTTCACCCAACATCAACAAATTAACAACCTCATGCTTTAGGGGGCAACTGTTATAGACATTTTTGGGCACTGCAACCCCAGTCATAAATGTCCATAAACTGAGGGCTCTTAAGTCCCCAAAAGTGTTGTTCCAACCTCTAAAAGAACAAGGTCAATTGATTACATCTTCTCCCAGAAGTTCTCCATGAAAAAATACTCAGAACTGGTCAAAACTGGACCATCTCACCTGCTCCATGGTCAAAGTGCACTGCATCCCACCTAAATACACACGTGAGGTGCGATGCATCTTGAAAAGCCCTTCTGTGGGGTGCGATGGACGAGAATGGACAAATGGCAGGGTCAATCTACAAGGTGGAGGATCATGGAATCTTCCAGAAACTTCTCCTGTGACACTTGCCTCTCTGCATTCGCCCAGGGATGTGTAAGAGATCATCAATCTCCAAGTGGAATCAAGAACTATCAGAGAGAGGACACTAATGAAATCTCAAAAGCTGACTCACCCCCCTTTCAAACATCTATATATGGATCCCTCATCCCAGAGATCACGAGGCTGGAATTTTGTATCTTGTAAGGAAGTGTTGCTGGTTTCTTGGTGCAACATCATAGTGTTGGGTGATATAAGCTTTTCATGAGGTGAAGAAGGGCTTTCTTGCTGAGAGGATGATGCTGGGTCAGAACAATTGGTTGTAATCCTCTTTGCTATTCTTGATTATTAATAAAGCTATTCAAGTTTTCCTCCACATTCTTGTATGATTGATGATATATGCATTTGTGTGGTCAATATATATCTGGTCCTATATTGTTTATGATAATAGATCTATGTTCTTGGATAGTGTTATATTGATTTGATTCTACAGGTGCTCTTTGAAGCTGGGTAGACGAGGAAGCGAGTGGAAAAGATCTATCAGAAGGGAGAGGAATCAAACAAGGAACCAAGCGCAAGACAGAGGTTGGTCTCCTTTATTCCCCTCTTCTCTATTTCTCATAAAGGAAAATGAAAGTAGTTTTAGTTTGTTTGTTTCTAAGGTAGGTACCAACCTTAGTGGGACTAGTAGCTCTGCATAGACAGTAGATTTCCCGATAACAGTTATAAAGAGTTAAGCGTGCATATATGAGGTTTTATATATATATATATATCCCATGTGAAGAAGGGAAGGTTAGGTATATATGCGGCTTATGGGTTAGCGAAGGTTTAATGAGGGCTTAGAGGGGTTGAATAAGTCTCGATAATGAATGATTGAAGGTTTAGAAGGGTTATAATATCCCGATAGGAAGGATTTAAGTGAAGGGCTTTAATAAAGTCAAAGATGAAGGATAAGGGGTGATTAAAAGTTCTGTTAAGTGGATATTTCTTAGGAGTTAGGCATTGATGGGTTTTTAATGAATTATTCCATATAGGGTTGATTATTAGGGCCTTAACCATTGATGGGTGAAGATGGTGACTCCATGGTGAGTTAAAATTTCTGAGATAGACAAAACATATGCATAATTCATGCAAACTGTGGGTAAATCAGGGGTTACCTTGCGTCACAAACTCATTACAACAATATACTCATTATGAGCTCAACAAGTCATTTACATGAATAGAACCTATGCACGGAGGAAAATACTCCATCTCACAACCACTCAAGACAAATCCAAATGACATTCAATTAGCATATTTATAATAATTTTCTTTTACTTTAAACCTAGATATGTTACACCTTCATGGATCTCAACATAATTAACTGAAAATATGTTTAATATTTGTAATTTCACTTCTTCATCTAGTTCATTAAATTTTAGTGAATAATTTGACATGTTGAATTCCATTCATGAAGCTTTACAATATATATCCAAGACCTCCCTTATGCTTTTCATATCCTACTAGTGCATAAACCAAATATCACAATGTTTTCTACAAAAAGAAGATGGCTCAATATGAAATTTACTACTTTTTTTCTCCTCTTCTCGCACTTTTTATTAACATGCTTAAACCTTTAGCAACTAATAAAAAAAAAAATGGGATAAGTAACATCCTCATATGAATTCCCTTAGGGCACTACAAAACTAAAAAGGAGATTCATTTGTGAGCATAACATAAGAGAGAGATGATAGGAATCCCATGACATCTTATAGTATTCAAATTCATCCCTATCTACGGTAACAACAACCTAAGTTATAACCAATTCACTTTTACACAAGTTTTGGCTAAATCAAGTTCCATCACAACTAGTGAGGATTTTTAAATAATTATTGAATACATTCTTTCTTGTGTTTTTGCAACAACATTGTGGATTTGACCATTGAAAAATAAGCCAAGCTATTCATCTCAATAACAATAAAAAAATAACTTTAAGCAAGTTATCAATCATCTTTTAAATTACTTAATACATACAATTGCATAAATAAAATCTTCTAAATTCTTTAAATGATACTAGATCTTATTTTTAAGGACAATAGAAATAAATTTGGAATTTAAATATCCTATTATCTATCTATATAGTCTAGATTCTTCAACAATTTTAATAGATATCCTTCCAACATATTATATAAAAAACAAAAAAAATACCAATGTCCATCCCTCCCTAGTCTTTTTATATTTATCTTTTTAAAAGATGAAGTAATTAACTAATTTTGATCAATTTTGATTATTTCTTTGTGCATTATGCTTCCAAATTCTTTGTACAGATATTTTTTTATATTACTATAAAAAAAAAGACTTTTATCTCATTTTTTTTTTTACAATCTAATATAAGATAAGTGATCCCTTTACGATAAACACGTTTAAGCTTATTTCCACATGACTCATTCAAATTTGCATATAAGAGATATGGGTGGGATATATATGACTCGTTGTATATATATGTTAATTACTAAACCTTATAGAAATGTATTACATTTCTATAATGTAATGTATTAATTACTAAATTCAATATACTCACGATGGTTTGTGTCGTGCTTTGCTACATCTCTCTTGATAATTAGGTTTTTCTAGTACAATAGATTATTTCTGTTGGAAATAATTCTTCCATGTTATGTATAGTTGTTAATGTGATCAGTCTCTAAGTGCCTATCTAGAAATAGTTATTTCCTATGTATGTGAGTTGTATGTGAGTCATAGATCCACTTTCTTCAGATCTTATTATCTAAAAGTCTGTAATCTAATTATTATATATGTAACTACTTTATATGATCAATTAAAAAAAGTGTATAATTTGTGTATTGGTTGTGTAATCTCTCTGCTCATCTCTTCAAATTTCTAACAGAACCAATTTTAGCTTAACTTCTTTAACTGACAGTCGAGAAGATGAAAATGTTTGAATTTTATTCTTTGTAAATAAGGTAAAAATTGTGTTGTGTGGAACATTTGTGTAAGTAAATTTTATTTAGTGGATATGTTCAATATGTGTTTGAGTGGATATGGGATCTCCTGAATCTAAATGAAAACACGATCTTCGACCCCTGTGAGTGTGCTTCTTGTGAAACTATGTCCACCCCGATACAGGCATGGCGGTGCTCACGTGGTGTGCGTTTGATTGGATCGACTCGCTGAAGGGTTCTGCTAGAGATAGGTAATGACATTGGTTTTTTTGTGAGAAGACGATACCGTTACATGTCGTGAATGAACGCGCAGACCTGAATTCTCATATTTGGGCACGAAAACTTCTGCGTGTAGAGCTCTGCCTTTGAACGAAGGGAGAGGGCCCCGTGATCGGTATAGATCTCAGCTCTACGTATTCCTGCATTGGAGTGTGGCAGCATGACAGGCTTGAGATCATCGCCAATGACCAAGGGAACATGACCGCTCCCTTCTATGTGGGATGCAAATGGAAACGCTAAACTATACAGAATAAAAGGTTGGGGAGCTCCCTATTTCTCCACCAACAATGATGGGAATCTCTGTGTTTGACCATTGGGAAACTTTGATGGTTCAGATGAAATTGATATCATGGGCTTGATTGAATATCTAAATAGATCGAATATAAAGTTGCCCGCGAATACAAAAATTGTAGGAGTGTTTTGACATGGCTATTGTCAGATATGGCTACCAAATAAGCCCTCAGAGATTTCTTCCATTTCATTTGATTTTCTAAATTTTCCTGAATTGGGACCGGTGGGTCCAGCTATGGATTAGCCTTCGAAGCATCTATGGATTAGCCTTCGAAGCATCAACCTGCAGATCAAGAAATCTACACGTTTGGGAGGAAGAAAATATGTTCCACTGTTGACGATTTCTAGAGTCCTTGTTTGCTACATATGATTGGGGGGTTTTATGCATGTATTTTTAGTTTGTTTCTGTCTATATTTCACATTTATTTTATGAGAAAAAATTATAGTATATGAACCACCAATTAATGAACATAAAAACATCTTTCAAGTTAATGGTTCTAGATTCTCGGTGCCCATAGAACACATCGTTGATTTGTTTATGTGTCTCTGTTATACACTGATGGGCCTTGTTTTGCTTCTGGCTTCAAGAGAATCAGTGGTAGGATATTTATGTGACTATGTAAATATGTATGTAAAAAAGGGTCAGTAGACAACTTACCTATATAACTAGAAGTATGTATTTAGATGCATACTACTAGGATTGAAGCATGTTCATAGAGATATTAAGTGTTTAGGCTATTCATTGGGCTAGTCAAGAAGCTTCAATTGTACAAGTCAACCATGGTGAGAAGCAGTTATGTTTTAAATGGAGGTCACTTGACAACACAAATATGTGGTGGTGAAGAAAGAGCGGTGTTTGTGAGATTTGAGAGTGGATGTGAATGCTGATGAAGATCATTCAAACAGATATCATATTGTTGTTGTAATATGTGTTTTCATTATTTTTCAGGTAAGCATTAAAGGAGGGTGTTGGAAATAATGCTTCCATGTCATGTATAGTTATCATTGTGAGTCCCTAGGTGTCTATCTAGAAGTACTTATTTCTTATGTATGTGAGTTGTCTATGAGTCATAGATCTAGCTTCTTCGGATCTTATCATCTAAAAGTCGGTGATCTAATTATTATATATGTAACTACTTTATGTGATTAGTAAAAGAAATTGTATGATTTGTGTGTTGGTTGTGCAATCTCTGTGCTCATCTCCTCAAATCTCTAACAACTTCGTTTGTTGGAGATGCTGTGAAAGCATTCCCCTCAAATCTCCATGCGTGGAACTCAACTGGCTTGCTCGTGGTTTCCACATGGGTTTCTTGTGACTAATTCAAGCCTCTATTAATGTTATCCCCAACGTATAAGTTTTGGTATATTGCTAATACATGGATACTCCATTGGGATTTTTGAGAATAAGGCTTTTGTCGTAGTATCTTATTTAGTTGGTTGTGTGTTTTAATGTGGGAAAATGAGTGCCTTAAATAAATTTGTGAAGAGGGAAAAATCAAACTCTTCTTTGGATCTTGGGTTTTCTTTAGCAAAAAAAAATGTGGTGCTCTTGAATGAAGAATGGTTAGTGGGAAAGTTTACTAGTTTGTGGGAAAGTTATGAAACTCTTGAAGACTGAGTTTTTTAAAATTGGGAAAATCCTCAACCCTAGAGCATTTACTACTATGGAAATTGGTATTATACATTTCTATTTGAAAATTAGGAAGATAGAGATCAGATCTATAATTAGGTCCCTATGTCATAAACAATAGAGGTTTGTTTCTCATTCATTGGTCTCTTTAATTTAATCCTATGATTGAAATATCATTATCACTTGTGTGGACCATATTTCTTTTCATCCCTTTTCTCTTTTGGGGTGAAGGTATTTTTAAGGCAATTGTAGATAAACTTAGTAGATTTATTTCTTGTGATTTGGAACATGGGAACACTTTTCTGTGTCCATGAATATGTGTTGAAATCGATTTATCAAAAGGCCTCCTAGAGGAAATTCAACTAAATCTAGAGGGTTGGTCTCATCTCTAGGCTCTAGCTCTAGCTTACGAACAAGTTCCTTTTAAATTTAATTTGTGCCACAATTATGGAAACTTTCAGCAAAGCTATCCAAAAAGCTTCAACTTCTCGAAGGTCTCCAAAGTCTCATCTTAAAGTAGAGCAAGGAGAAACCATGAAAGGATTCATTGCCATTAAAAGGAAGCATAAGAAGCATGGAAGTAAAAGGTAGTAGAAATGTAAGGTGGAATCTAAGCATGAACCCATTTCCTCAAATAGCTTTGAAGCCTTGAATTCTCTAGAGGAAGAAGGCGAGAATCTTAAGGCCCAAGCAAATCAACCAAATCTTCCTTGAGATTTGATTAACAAAGAACAACCTAGAGTGGGAAAGATTCCCCCAAAGGTCTCTCCTAGAGTAAAAGATGAAGAAGGTGGTAAGGTGGCAAAGCATAAGTCCTCCTCTTCTCCCCCTTCCTATTCAAATGTGCTTAAAAAGAGGCATTCCTCCCCATTGGTAACAAGAAGAAATAAAGATCATAACAATAAGTAATAACGTCTTGAATCCTACTAGCTAAGAGATGTGTCATCTTCTAGTAATTTATAGAAATGTTATATTTCCACATTTATTGTGCAAGTAATTTGTTTAAAGATACTCTTGCTCTCATGAAGAAGTAGGTGTAAAAATGGACGACTTAGTTTTGAAACTTTTCCCTCCTTACACTTTTTGGAAGGAGGTTGGTTTCCTAGTTTTTTTGTAAATGTGCCATTAGTCCAAGCTAGTCAAAGTGTCTCACAAAGAAGATAACATATTGTAACTCATTTCATGCTACATTCAAGCGCACATTTTAATATAGTTTTCTCATTTAAGTTAAAAAAATTACTAATCATTGTGTTAGTGAAATAGATAGTTAAATATGTACATAAATAGGATAATAAGATATAATTATGATGTAAACAAATTAATGATTTATATGTTGAAGATGCACATAATCAATAAGTAGTTGACATATTTCATAAGTAAGTTGTTTCATGATAAGAAAAAATTAAGATGTAAACAAATTGATCACTTATATATAAATGACATAGATATTGATAAAATTAATTATTCTAATTAATGTTGAATACTAAAAAAATGAATAATAAATTAGTAAAATGTTTCATAATTAAGATATAAATAAAATGAATTTATGTATAAATGACATAGATATTAATAAGATTTATTATTCTCATTAATATTTAATAATAAAGAAAGAATAACGAATCACATAGTTTGTTTATTGTATAGATATGGAAAAAATTATTTGTTAATTTTTAATTCCCAAATACACATTCATACATTTAAATAAAATGAAATATGAATAAAAATGTTTATATGTTTCTTTATTTTAGAAAATTAATTTAGAAATGCACATGCACATTTTTCATGTAAGTGGAATATGGTAAAATGAAATACCATTACATAGACATGGAAACTTATTGCACATGAAATTTCTTTATAATTTCTAAACTTATAAATACAAGTATTGTTTTTATATAGAGATGTTAATTACAGGGATGCATACAACATAATGAGTTGATTTTATGATATGTGTATACTCATTATTAAACATTTTGATATATTTGGAACTTATAAATACAAGTATTGTTTTTATATAGAGATGTTAATTACAGGGATGCATACAACATAATGAGTTGATTTTATGATATGTGTATACTCATTATTAAACATTTGGATATATTTGGAACTAAATGTGTGGAATATGAAGATTTGAAATATATTAGAATAGCTAAACAAAATTTAAAGAGTTAATTATAAAGTAGAGACAAAAAAATAATAATTAAAATATATTAATCAAACAAATTGTTGAGAAACTATGTAAGTGGTTGTTATATGAGCTAAATAGATTATTGAGCAATTTTATTGATGGACATAATGAATAACGTGTTGAGATATTTCTTTAAGTAAAATTTCCAATAGTAAGGGAGTTAATTTGTAAACAAATTGACCATTTATGTATAAATGCTATGGATATTGAGAAGGTTGATTATTTTAATTGGACGAATAAGTGAATTAAGAGTTGAATTGTAAATAAACAACCTGATTATTTTAGTGGGGTATTTTCTTTTCCATAATTGAGACCTCCATCGTGGGAATGATGGATGATACAAACTGTTTGAGAAGGTTGATTATTTTAGTTAGGGTTGAATAATAAAAAAATAATGAATTATATGATTTATGTGCTTACTCGTTATAAAAAGTTGATATCTTTTTATGGTATAAAGTTGATATGTTTTTTAGAATTTTTTTTTATTGATTTTAATTTTTGGAAGCTTGTTAACTGAATTTTCTATAACACATTGGTTTAAACCATGATAATCATGAGAATTACATAAGGGAATGGGTAAGATAAACATGTAATATATAAAAAGGTAATAAAGATAAAAAATAATTTTATGATAATCAAAATTATGATAGGTAATGATAATTAGATTTAAAATAATTTTATGATTTTTATGTTTTTTGTTTTTGTTTGTTTGGTGTAAATGGGTGGGTTGGATTTGTGCCCATAGGTTTCTGATTAGTAACATTTTTACCATAGAATATCTTAACAAATACGTTGTAACCAACTCCTCTGAATCCCATGGGGCATTATATTACTACTATATTATTAAAATTAAATTAAATCAATCTAACTCAGTTTTTTTATGGAAATTTATATTATGGTGAAAATAGATAATGATAAATTAATTTAAATAATAATTTATCTCAAAAAATATATTATACTCAAAATGAATTGTGATTGTCACTGATAGTTTTAGCGGGAGGGTTAGCTTAATTGGTAGGTTAGGTGATGATCAAATGGAACCACGTAACTAAATTGGTAGGGTCCTAGTCTTTAAAGCACTTTTTATATTGATAGGTTTCCATGGATGTAGCTGTCATCTCCAAGGTGTGTGAACCACATAGGAAAAAAGAAAAAAAGGAAAAAAGAAGAAAAAGAAAAAGAGAAGAAAGAAAGAAGAAAGAAAGGAAAAAAGAAGAAAGAAAGAAAGAAAGAATTTCCTTGTCTTTATATTCATAATGTAAAAATGGTTACTAACATTCCTATAAAGAAATTGTGATAAAGACATAAAAAATAAGACTTAATTTAAAAAATTATAATTATAATTTATTACTTTTATGACCATAAATACAATAAATTTATAATTAACATATTTAAGTGGGCCTAATGGTGAAGATCATGTGTTTCCTAATAAGAGGTCATAGGTTCAAATCTAGAGGAGGATAGAGTATGTCTGGCCCCATAAAATTTAATAGTCTAAGACCTTAAGAATATACTTAATTGTAGATCTTCCATTGTCAATTGGATGTTCCAAATCATAAATCTAATTTTGAAATTAAAATTATGAATGTTTTAAATATTAAAAAATAAAGCAAATAAGAGTATAGAAAGTTTCACTAAATTTATATAGCTTTATTTAAATGTGTTAGATAAAATGTTTCCTTAAAAAAAACTTGATAACATAAAATCTCTTACATTTTACTATTATATTCTCCTTTATTTTATAATAAATAGTTGTATAAAATTTCTTTAAAAACTATAAAACACTCGCAAGAAAAATAGATAGTTTCCTCCCTCAACAAAAGTATTTGTAGAAATTTTGTACACATGTAAAGAAATGAGATTATTTTTCTTAAAAAACTAATCTAAAAGATAGAGAATGAAATGTTATCCATGAATAAAGGGCTTTGAACTTAGAGAGATATTGTTGAGGCTTTAATGAGAATAAGGATGGTTAATTTTAAAGTTTAAGATTGATTTTTTTTTTAAGTTAAGATAAATTGGTAAATTGTGGATTAATTTGGATGTGGGTAAATCAAAAGAAATATTTCATGGTGGGGACTTATCACAAAAATTATATATATCTCATAAAATATAGTAAGAATTTAATAATTTAATAAGGGCTTGAGGGGAAACAAGTCTTTTCCTTGAGTGGGTTAGCCATCTGCCAACAATATGTACTCTATGTACTCTCTTCACTTTTGTTTATTATGAACCCATGTTCTTAGTGTAGCTTGGAAAACACTCGCCATATACAAATAATTTTATTATGGATGCATGTTGTCACTGTAGCTCTGAAATAAACAGTGGCCAATTACAAATAATTTCCAACCACCTAACATTGCTTTGGGGTATGAGCTCACGATGTTCTTAGCTTGAAAACTGACTCCAATCCGACCAATGAGTTAGGTGATAATCAAATGGTTAATGAATTGGTATCAACCATGCCAAATATAAATCTTGCATTCAATTTTGGTGCATGGTGCTTTTAAAAGACAATGGAATGTGGATTTTTCAACCATACTATGTTTTTGAGTAGTTGCACTACTGAATGATGGGTTGTGGACATCATATCCATCATGCCTGTTCCAAATATGTAAGATATCTTTTGGGACAATAAACTGATATAAATATTAAGGGACGGTATTGGAGTATGTGTTATAATGGTTATATCATGTACTTGAGAGCATTCAAATTAAGAGTGATTTATTTTTTGGCATCCATGATAGCTATTTCCATATCACCACCAAATTAGATATCAAATAGAAATCTTGGCTGGGCTTCCATGTGCCTATATTGACATAATGCGATGCACAGTTAAGTTTGACTTCAATGTTATCAAACCCTTGAACTTGTATATGGAGCCGTAGGACCATAAAAAGCAATACTAGATGTCATAAATAACTAATACTAGATGTCATAAATACTAGTTATTTGTTCAAACTCAAAACACCCAAAAGTCACTACCAATGCTACGGTTGAAATATTATTACCGAGACATTGGAAGAAGAACCATAGAATTAGAATATATATAGACAGTTAAAAAACACAATTATTGTATTTTTCTCGCTATATACACATTTACGTAATTAAAAAAATCTCTGTATTCGTAGGTTTTTTCTAACACAATGTTGAGGAATAACTACAAGAAACATCCGTGGGAGTGGTGTGGATGTCATTTTAATGTGATGACTATTAGCTTGGGTAGGTCTCCATGATGTTAAATCCATCTGTCCCTTGAGATATTGAAATCTTAATCATCTTGTGGTTAATAATCAAGATTTTTGTGGCCTTTTTGTTATGTCTTTCTGGTTAATTGTTGTGATGTTGATAGAAATTTTTTCTGGCTAAATATATGCCAAATAACACTTTAAGAAAGCATCTCTTCCATTATATGTATTCATTGAACTTAAAAACATTTGTTTATTACATAATATATGCTATGTTATGTATTTCTTGTGATGATGATAAACTTTTTCTCATGAATAAATATATGCCAAATGACACTCTAGCAAAGCATCTCTCTTCCATTGTATGTATCCCTTGAACTTAAGAACATTTGCTTATTACATAATATATGCTATAGAAACAAAGAAAACTAAATGCGATGCTTATAAGATATTAGCAATCTGAAGGTGCTAATGGAGGTGTTTTAAATTCACGATGGGTAATTATACTAAAGAAAGGATTTCTTATATAGAATATTAATGTGGAATTTAGGGTGCTCTTGTCAATGAGAGACCAAAATAGTTAAGAAAGCTAAAAATTTGGCCTATTGGAATATGTTATTAATGTGGAATATTATATTATTTACGGTCCGTAATAGATGGACAACGCTAATCATGTGAAAAACATATTGGTTTCATTTAAGCAAGCAAAGAGATTAAATGGAATTTTGAAGAGGTTGGTTTTTACTAAACTCAACCTGTCAATAATGCATATGCATACATTATCTCATTATGATTTTTTTTGAAATATGGATTATTACTATTACTTATCAGAATACAAACTATGTTCAATACTATCATTATATTGATGCCACGAATCATCAAGTATTTTCTTTTTAGTAGTCATATACTTAAAAAAACGATGGCTGGACTATTCGAAACCAAGCTGACTATGAGGAGATTCTTGTCCTCCAGTGAGATGCTCTGTGATCTGTTGTATTTGCACGGTTGGTATTCAAACAATTTTTCAGAAACAAAAAGGAAAAAAATGGAAAATATTTCCCATAGAGAGAAACACTTCTGTCCAATTACATATGTGTAGTAACAACTAAAGTTTACTTATGTCAGCTTAGCAGTTGTAAACCTCTAATACATAGATGGAACTCATTGTTATTGAACCAACCTCTAATACATAGATGGAACTCATTGTTATTGAACCATGGTCAATGTTAATGGATCATAGTAAGAAGATTTGCACTTACAAAAATAACCTAGGATTATAGGTAGTTGAAAAACCTAAAAGTTTAAATCAAAACAACAAATATAATCATTCTAATCTAGAAACACATAGTTAAATTTAATTACAGCGGCGGTTGGGGACGTTCCCTTTCTTTGATACAGTCACGATCAAATGTGCAGATTCCATGGCCATTTATGATACAACTCTTGAAATAGTTCCAACACATAAGAACTCTAATTATATTTCAGTGTCTCTTGACAATCTCAAAATGTTTCTATCTACACCTGTAGATATAAAAGCATAAGTAATAAATTAACATACTTAATTACAGCGACTGTTGAGGACGCTCCCTTTCTTTGATGCAGTAACAATCAAATGTGCAGATTCCAAGGCCATTTATGATACAACGCTGGAAATAGTTCCAACACATAAGAACTCTAAGTATATTTCAGTGTCTCTTCACAATATCAAAATATGTCTATCTACACATGTACATATAAAAACATAAGTAATAATTTATCGAAAGCAACAGGTTTTGATGAAAACAATTTAAAACCTGTATTTTATAAATTAGCAATATTTTTGTAACAATGCGAAACAAAAATACACTTGAAGTCAGGTAAAGGCAGCATTGTAGGAGGTATTTTTATTTATTTGAAATGCTTGGTGCCTAGTTTCTTTGCAGACAAGAGAGCAAGAGCAATCTTCCTAATATGCAAAACTGTTTCAGCAGATATGTACTTGTATTTAAATGAAATGATGTATGCCACACATAAAATAAAGCAGCTTAGCGAGAACAGAACCATAAATACGCTTGCTTCTAATCCTACGTTATACAACAATCTCCTCGTGGGACTCGGTCAATGGTAGAGATAGGTAGTACTGGTGCCATAGGATCTGTATAGAGCTCATAGGTTAGTGTGCTTAAGATGTACCGATTTATGTACATTTAGTGAGTGTATCTTCCTAATCAATAGATTCAATGAACACATGAAATACATAGGGTGTTCACATTGTACTGATTTATGTACACGTGGCTATTTTGTTACCCTAATCAATAGACCCTACTGAAACGCTGTTTCTCTTCAACATACTCATCTTGGATGAGTATGTATGAAACCCTAGTTTATTAAACTGTTTACTCCGTTTTCTCAACCAAGGCTTGAAGGAAGGACCGAACAAAATTGAGAAAGACAGTTTCACTTGACACACATATTTGCTGCTTTCTTTTTGAGCGTAATCACCAAAGAGTCCTCATTACTCGAGTTTGAGCTCATGCGTTCAAACAGAGATCTGAAATCAGAGGACCAAACAAAATTGAGAATGACAGTTTCACTTGACACACATATTTGCTGCTTGCTTTTTTTAGTGTAATCACCAAAGAGTCCTTACTCGAGTTTGATCTGATGTGTTCAAACAGAGATCTACTATCAGAATGTAGAAGATTCCAACCTCAACTATCGTGCTAAAACCAAGTTATTGCTACAATGTTCAAATAGTATCGTGTTTTGCATATGAGAGAGGACACAAGCAATTGTGCTTTCGAGAAATGAAAAGAATTATTGCACATGTTGTAGCAACTTAGTCTAAGTTTGTGCTTAGTCCTTTTATAAGTTGCATGCCCAACGTAAAATCAGAAGCATCATTTATTTCAAGCTTATTGAGTTTTCTATAATAATTCAAGCCAACCATCAGCTACAGGAAACCCCTTATAAAATATCATTGCAATCTAGAATTTCGAAGATAGTAAGGTAAGAGTTCAAACAACATATTCAACTCCAACTTTGCCTCTTTCTAGCTTTTAATTTGCATGCAAGGTATCATTACTGCTAAGTCACTGACATTCTCAATAATTTTCGTTCTCAATCTCCCTATAGATTTCACATTAGTTCTTCGTGGCTGGGAAAGTAAAGCGGAGACTTGTTAATTTCTTCTAAGAAAACTATAATTTGCCTAAATAACCAATGCATGCCCAACCTTTTCCACCAATTTCCATGTATAAAACCAAGTATAGCTAACTTTAGCATAAATTCCATCATTTTATACTGCCAAAATTCCACGTAAGAGCTAAGCCAACAAGGTCACACAGGTTGCGTGAGTCCACCGGTAGCCAAAAAACAAGAAGAGAGGCCAAGTTGGGGAGCAACATATTGGAATGCTATCCAAAACATCAATAGATCAAAACTTGGTCAGTGTTGAATAAAAGCCAGCAGGGGGGACCACGGGACCACACAATGTAAAAGAAAACTCAAGCTGGCAACAATGTACATGAATCAAAACCCCAATAGATGAGTGGTAATTTCCAGGAAGAGGCATTTTGCAAACTCAAAGCATTCCCATGATTGTATTTCGATTAGTTTTAATCAAAATGATGAAAACAATCTAATAATCTTTTTAGTGTTCATTAAGCCTCTTCTCACAGACTAGCGTCATCAACAATTGAACCCAGCAGAGTAGTAAAACACAGTCTCAGCTATGGAGCCAAGGAATATCTATATACAGAGAGCTATCAACTCATTGACAGATCCATATTGAGTACCATCATTAGTTGATCGAATGGAAGCAATTGGGTCAGTAGCGAAGAAAGCAATGAAGATGAAGGAGTACACATTAGTCCATATGAAAACAGAAGATCTACCAGCTCGCTGCTTAGTATTCTTGTTTTGTAGACACTATTCTTGCTTTGTAGACACTCATGCACATAACCATATGCCCTCTTCAGCCATCCGCCCTCTTATACTAGTTCTACAGTTAGTGTTTTCTACAATGGCGTAGCATTTAATATTTACTAATTAATATTAACATTAGTTTGTAGTGTTTTTTACAATGGCGTAGCATTTAATATTTACTAATTAATATTAACATTAGTTTGCAGTTAAGACATACAAATGAAACAGATCCAATATTGATCTAATATTGTATATAGTTATATGGTTATACCATCTACTTCAGGAAGAGGCCAAATAAAACCATGGTTATAACCTCCACTTCAAGAAAAAAAAGAGGCGAAATAAAACGATAAATAATTTGATTGGTCATCTGACATCAATAAGCTGCAATATGGTTAGTGCTATGAATAGGCTAAAAAGATTCTCTTATTCTGAGTAGAAGCAAAAACATTTAGATTACTATAATACCATGCTAGACGGGAAGGACTAATAAGAGCAAAGACTCCATGCAGTGAGGGTGTCCACTTCTTAGAAACTTATCACAAAAGGTTTAAATGTATCCCGTGAAATTAAAAGAATCCTAGTGAATAGGAGAATAAATTATAACTCCGAAACTACAGTATTTTTGAAATTTAAATGAAGACAAATTGATATACGATCATGTTTGTCTGGTGACCGTGCGACAATATAACGATTAAAATGGGCCGACCATAAATACATGGGCACGGTAAAATAGATCTATTTTCGCGCTCCATAGTCCCTATATAAATATATCGACAACTTAAACTCTAGAGGAGCGTAAGAGCTTTGGCAATACAAGGGTTCGTTTCGAGCTAGTTTTGGGCTTCTATATTTTACCCTATTTGACCGCAACGGGTCTTTGCTTCTCGTAGGGCAATAAGAGAAACATGGAGTACACAAGATACCGACCAAGAGGGGCTGAGAGAGAAAGGGACTGGCAGAGGTCAGTAATAGCCAAGCGGCCTCGCAATGATTATGAGTATGACTATAATCGTGATCCTTTGTTGTCTGGTGCTTATATTAATCGTAGAGAAGATCTGAGGCTTGCTGACAGAGGTGGTGACAGAGCAGGGGTTCGCTTATTGGATGATCATGTTCGTGCTCCTGCTCCTGCTTTTCTTGATGATCATCGTTTTGTTTCACAGAGTGGGGCGCTTCCTTCTTCAAATCGGTTAAGTGTAGATGAGGGTTTGAATTTCA
The DNA here is from genome assembly GCA_031772625.1 of Pinus tabuliformis. Lineage (NCBI taxonomy): Eukaryota > Viridiplantae > Streptophyta > Pinopsida > Pinales > Pinaceae > Pinus > Pinus tabuliformis. The sequence goes on along the minus strand of CM062820.1, from coordinate 1,204,790,256 downwards.
GGTGTGATAGCCATAGACTCGACCCTGTAATTGGGAGGAGGGTGCCTGTGGATGATGTTCAATATCTACCAGAAGATGCATCCAACACACTGTTTGTGATGGGTGTTCCAAGTGATTGCACTAGTAGAGAAGCGGAGCACATATTTCGCCCATTCCGCGGTTTCAAAGAAGTTAGGGTTGTTAAAAAGCCCAAGGAATCGAAAAAATCTCATGGAGGTGGAGAAGGAGAAGCGGCGACTGCTGTCGTTGTTTTGTGTTTTGTGGAATTTGATAACCCTAAGTGTGCTGCGATTGCCATGGAAGCTTTACAAGGGTATAAGTTTGACGAAAATGACAGAGATTCGCCTTCGCTAAAGTTGCAATTTGACAGAGAGAGGAGTAGGTCATCCTTTGCGCACGATGAAGATCGACGTCGCGATTATTATCGTCATCGTCGGTGATTTTGTGAGTGGGACGATCATTTTTGCTGGTGGGGCTGTAGAACTTCAGCCCCTCGACTACGATACTTCGTTTCCAAACTTTAATGTATTAGTTCCATTCCATTCTATTTTCTAGTTGTTAGGCCCGTCCATTGCCTATTTTAAGATGGGAGATGGTTAAGACGTTTTTCGAACACATTTTTTCCGAGTTTACAACAATCGCCTCTTAAAGTGCCACGTTACAGTGATTTATGTGTTTCGATTATAACGCCTTTATTACGACAATCTTCCTAAGTATTGTTGTATTTACTAATGACTTTTGTGTTGTGTTGGTATTAATTATCGGTTTATGTTTTATATGAGCCATAGTTGTTCGAAGTCTCTCTAACATTATTTTATTAATATATCAAATCAATTATTCTTGCAAATTATAATCCAATATAATTTTCACCTTGCCAAGTCCTTGATTACAACTTGGAGGGCCACTATCCAAAGATAAATTTTGAAAAGCATTTATGTACATAGTTAATTTTCATGTTGGTTGAGGTTATAGATTTCTCTCTTTAGGGATTTGACCATGTAAAACCATGGTGTACGAATCTTTGATTCGGTTGTGTGATTGGTTTTCTAAAGTGTTCAATATGTGAGAATTTTTTTTATTTTATATAATTGGGTTGTTTATTGTCATAGCAAATTTATTTGAAGGATGTAACTCATCAAATCATTTAAACTAAAATTAATTGGTAATGAACAATAAAAATAACAACACAAATTAAGAACATGGTTGATACAACCTGTGATACAAAATACATAATGTAAATGGTTGATGTTACTTTTAATAGAATTGGACAAATTCAAATGAATAAAATAGATGTGATAAATTATATGCTTAATGTTTTTTTATCTAATCATGTAATGGATTCATTAATTAGTAGTGATTTGATGAAGATAGGTTTAGTTGAAGATGAGTAACAAGTAGAAGGTTTGGAAGAAAAAGGATAACATAAGTAGTATAGGTGAATGTGAACTTGAATATCCTGTAGATGTTATAAAAGAAAACACATTGAATGATTTTTTAATGAATTTTAGCATTTTCATCTAATTGGCTATATGGAAAGAGAGTGTTAAAATATCTATATTTTTCTAAAAGAAAAAGAAAGACAAAAGAACAATAGTTCATTTGCCTAGACTAGTTCTTCGCAATGACATTTAGAAGCTAAGGTTTTTCATAAGTTTATTGTTCCATTTAAACATAGGTAATGATATACTTGAAAGGTAAATAAGTTATTACAAATGATAAGTACACAAATACAATGGAAAAAATACTCTTTTGCATGTGAAGGGTCCTAGTGGGTTAGAAGTTGGTCAGTGGTCATCCAAAACCACCAAATATAATGATGAAAGAACTATGAAAGAAAAGAAGACTCCAAAACTCAAGCTTAACCATAGCTCTCACCTTTCAATTGATAATTTGGGTATTATTAGTTACATGATTCAATTTTGTGGGAGTTATATTGTATGCATTTTTTGAACTATATGGTCATTAAACCTATTATTATTCCTTGAAATTTGAATGAGTTGTATATTTTTAGGATAAGTTATACTCATGTTCAAATAGTTAGACTTTCTAAATTCTTGAAATCTAGATTTGGTGGCTTTCTAAAGCATTTTCATTGAAGCTTAGTTTAGAAGTTTCAGATTGAATATTGAAATAATACTAGTCTATGCATTATTTCTTATTGCCTTGCTATTATAATTATTCAAACTATTATTTAGGGGATGACTATTATTCTTTGACTCCCCACATAATTAGAAAATCTTATATCACCTTCATATGATTTTTCATATTTATCTATTACTTAGTTGTTATTGTGTTGACACATTAGTTCACCAGGTGATTACATCCATGTACTATAAATTTAGATCATTAAATATATCGTTGATATACATAAAGCATTATCCAATAGTTTTTATGTTCTGTACTCTTTCTTTATTTCTTAACATCCTCTAGCTTTTAACCTTGGAGATTGAAATCGTTTGTTAATTTCTAGTTTCGATAAAGTGCATTCAATCCATTAAGGTTTCTTCTTCTTTTAAAGACAATTCCTAATAACTTAAAAGATACTTAGACTTAAATTTTTCATTTGCCTCAATCGAAGGATCTTCCACAACACTCACTTTGATTCCTTTCCAAGTTTTAAAGCCGCCTCATTACAAATTAATGATATTTCCATAGCCAAGTCTCTCCAAGAACATAAATATTATTCAATCCCAATCACCTACTTCCTTTATATTTTTCACTCTTTTCCATTTGATAAAATGAATTCCCTCCTTATCCCTTTTCCTTGTCCATAAAAAGGTAAAACAAATTTTCTTTTAATTGTGGAAATTTCATTTTGGTATATGGATTCGCAATACATGGAGACGTTCTCTAAAATAGCCTTAACCAATATCAACAGCCATTTGTTACATTAGATTGAAATTCTATCTTTTATTTCAGTTTATAATCACATCTAATATAAATAATAATAAACTATATACATTGATTTAAATTTAGCTTTCATTATTTTAGAATTTGTTTGATAGTTTGTGAAATATTATATATTAATATATGAAGATGAAATAGTAAATTGAAATCAGTCAAACTCAAAAATAGTAAAAAGTGATGAGAAAAAGACTTTGATATTAGATTATCAATATCTAGAGTTAAGATTGAAGAGTTAAAACTAAAAATGAACAATGGAAAATGAAAGGATGTTATTAGAACTATACCATTTATTCAAATCAGTTGGATCCCAAACTCGGAATTGGAAAAAACTATTCAACCAAAAAGTATATAAATATTCATTTAAAAAAAATATCCATGCATAATCCAGGCATTATACACAAATATGCAAAGATTTTCATATATATAGCAAGGTAACATATGACAAAAACAACACCCAGTGCAATCCATCTTTGAACCAAAAATACATCAACAAAGAGACTCTAGATGACCTCTATTGTCTAAAAAAATCATGCTACAAGAAATGCCATATATCATCAAAATCAATGTGTATATTGGGATTCTATCAATATTACCCTCTAATCATTAAAATAATATACACAAATCTCAACATGTCAAGTCTATATTTTTTAATGCGAACTAAAACCAATAAGGTTAAAACCAATTCCAAACATCCTCATTAATTTAATGGTAATGTTAAAAATTGAATTAGAATGATGAAAACTAAAGATAAAGGAAAACTTCAATTTTATTTTAATAATTTAACATTACCATCAACTACATAGCATAAGTAGTGCCCTAGGGTTGAATATTAGAATTTCCCACATAAATTATTGTTTTCGAGAAAAAATTAGGTCATATGCACAACCTTTTTTAGGGGGATGCCCACAAACTCCACTTTTAGGGTAAACATTCCCCATTTGTCTCCTTGAGTATCCCTAAAACGAGGATGTGGGGTAACATTTTCCAAGGAATCGTCCCATCGAATCCCGTGTGTGGGAAACACCGGGAGCATGCCCCCATTGTGAGGGATGCACCCCGATGGAAAACTTTCGAAAACATATAGGCACTTCCCTTTATTCTAAGGATGGTATTTCTAGTAAACCATATACTCTTCCATGTAATGTCAGTAATATGGATCAAAACCATTACAATAATATAGTCATTATGATCTCAATAAATTGCTTAAATGAATAGAACTTAGTTGGGGAGGAAAATACGCCATCCAAAAACCACTTAGGATAGATCTAAATGGCATACCATTAGCATATTTATAATATGGTACACCTTCATGAATTTCAATATAATTCATTGGGAATAGGTTTAATATTTGTAATTTCACCTCTTCATTTGGTTCATCAAACCTCGTGAAGAATTTGACATGTCGACATGTTGATTTCTATACTTGAAGATTTACAATATATATACAAGACCTAGTTTTATGCATTTTGTCTCCTGTTGGATCATTCGCCAAATATCATAATATCATAGACAAAAAGATGCGAAATAATTGTTGAATATGAAATTTTTATAGATTTTATTTCAACCTTATTCTTTGCATTTTATATTTACATGCTTGAACCTTCAACTACTAATAAAAATAAAAAAGGTAGATAAGGGACATACTTATATGAGTTCCTTTAAGTAACTAAAAAACCAAAAGTTAATTGAATTGTAGCCTATGTGGGAGGGAGGATTTAATGCCAACCTCCCCTCTCAGGTTCAAGCCTAATTGACATGATGCATGATACTGCTTTGTGATCTACATTTGTATTTCTCCATTGGGATCCTTCTATGTAATTACTATATTGACTATGTTGACTTTGTACCTCCCTTGATTCTTGAGAATAGCGGGAAGAGGGAAATAAAAAAAAAAAAACTAAAAAACTAAAACTCTCAAAAGGAGATTCATTCATGAGCATAACATAAGAGAGATGATAGGCATCCCATGATACATATTATAGTATACAAATTCATCTCTATATAGAATAGAAACAAGTCAAGATATATCTAATTTACCATTACATAAGACTTGTATAAATGTAGTTTCCTCACAACTATTAGGGATTCCTAAATATTGATTGAGTACATTAATTCTTGTGTTGTTGCAACAAAATTGCGGATTTTCCTATCAAAAAGTAATCAAGAGAATTCATTTGAAAGACACTAGAAAAAATATGTTTAAGCATGTTAAAAATTCTTTTAATAAATTAATAAATAAGATTATTAGAGAAATTAGTCTAAATTATTCAAATGTTTCTAGATCTTATTTTTTTGGATAATAGCAATAAATGTGGAATTTAGATATCCCATTATCTACCCACATGGTGTATATTCTTCAAGTGTTGTCAATAGATCTCCTTCCAATATATAATAAAATATGTTATGAAACCAGCTCAAGAAAAGATAGAAAAGAAAGATCACGCCTTAGAATTCAGCCTCTTCAAGGGGGCAACCTCCTTTACATTACATAAATGAACAATTCTTAGACGATACAAATGACAAAACCTCCTTTCTATATATATGAGTCTAAGGAGTCACAATATAATCCGGCCGACCTAACAATAATAATATAAAGCCACAAAAATAACAATAGAGGGATTCTATGGGGCACAGAAATAACAATATGGGGGTAATAGGGGCACAACAATATAAATAAGGGGTATAACTACAATAGTAATGGGGTAATCACTAGTATTATAGGGACCCAACATGCCCCTCTCCTTCAAAAAAGTGTTGTCCTCAACGCTTGAGCAGTTCTGGATACTTCCGCATAAAATTCTCATCCTCCCATGTGGAATCTTCAGCGGATAAGTTCTTCCACTTGATAAGATACTTTGAAATTGATCGATTTCGTAGCTGTCGAGTTCTTGTTTCTGTGACTGCTTCCGGTTCCAATATAATTTTTCCTTCCTCGTCAAGTTCTGTCAATATTGTTTGAACTGGGAGCTTGTCGCCTATAACCTTCTTTAAACATGAAACATGGAAAATTGGGTGCAATCGAGAAGCTGCAGGAAGCTCCAATTTGTATGCCATAGTACCAATCTTTTCCAACACCTTGTACGGACCATAATACTTTGGTGATAATTTATTATCCTTCTTAGCTTGCTTTAGGGACATTTGCTTATATGGTTGTAGCTGTAGGAATACCCAATCACCTACATCAAAACTTCTTTCACTGCGATGTTGATCTGCCTGTTGTTTCATTCTATTTTGTGCCAACACGAGGTTATCCTTTAAGAGTTGGAGGACTTGTTGTTGATGTTCGATGTGATGTTCCACTGCTTGAACCTTAGAATTTTCTCTTAAATATGATGTGATTGATGGTGGTTGGTACCCATAAAGTGCCATAAATGGGGTCATTTTTGTTGCTGTATGGAAGGAAGTGTTATACCACCATTCAGCCAGAGGCAACCATTTGACCCATTGTGTCTGTTTATCAGATACAAAGCAACGAAGATATCCTTCCAAACATTTGTTTACTATCTCAGTTTGCCCATCAGATTGAGGATGATAAGATGAGCTATGAGCTAACTGAGTACCAAGACAAGAAAATAATTCTGTCCAAAAATTTCCAGTGAAAATGGGATCTCTGTCACTTACAATAATCTTTGGGTTTCCATGTAGCTTTTGAACTGTTTCCATAAATGCAGTAGAAACTGTACTGGCTTTAAATGGATGTGATAATGCACAAAAGTGTGCATACTTGGTAAGTCTGTCAACTACCACCATGATGACACTCTTTCCCTCAGACTTGGGTAAACCTGTGATAAAATCCATTGAAACCTCCTCCCAACGTTGGCTTGGAATGGATAAAGGTTGTAATAGACTCAGTGTCTTAATTGTTTCAACTTTATTTTGTTGGCAAACCAAACATTCCGCCACAAACTTTTGAATATCTGATTTAAGGCCATCCCAAAAAAATTCCTTCTTAACCCCGTGGTAAGTTTTTAAAAATCTTGAGTGCCCTCCTAACGGAGAAGTGTGCAATTCCATAAGAATCTTTTGTTTTAGCTGGGAATTCTTACAGAGGTATAAGCGATCTTTGTACCATAACGAATCATTTTGCCAGCTAAATGTATCAGAAGTACTGGAATCTTGTTGTAGCTTTCGAATAAGTGCCCACACTTCTTCGTCATTCTTCCATTCCTCCTTTGCTTTGTTTATCCAATCTGGTTGGATAATAGAAATGGCACACAACAATGCTTCCATATCCTCATCCTTTCTTGAGAGTGCATCTGCCACCACATTTTGCTTCCCTTTTTTGTAGATGATTTCAAAGTCATAACCCAACATCTTTGTGACCCACTTTTGTTGCTCTTCAGAGGATAATCTTTGTTCTAAAAAGTATTTAAGGCTATCATGATCCGTTTTTACCTTGAAGTGTCTTCCCATTAGGTAGGGTCACCATTTCTTAAGTGCATGGAGTATTGCCAACATTTCCTTCTCATAAATAGCTTTGCTTAAAAACTTTCCCTTGATTGGACGACTTTCAAAAGCAATGGGTCTTTCATCTTGCATTAGAGCAACACCAATTCCATTTCCTGAAGCATCACATTCCACAATAAAGGTTTTTGTGAAGTCCGGTGTAGCTAAGACTGGTGCTTGGCACATTGCCTCTTTAAGATGTCTAAAGGCCTTTGTTACTTCCGGAGTCCATGAAAATGAATCTTTCTTCAATAATGTTGTTAGAGGTGTTGCTATTCTCCCATAATTCTTAACGAACTTGCGATAATACCCTGTCAACCCAAGAAATCCTCGCAGATGCTTTATGGATGTGGGGATTTTCCATTCCTTAATGGCTTTAATTTTTCTAGGGTCTACCTTAACTCCTTCATGAGATACAATATGACCCAAATATTCCACCTCCTGGACTCCAAAGAAACATTTGGATCTTTTTGCATATAATTGTTTCTCCTCCAAGACTTGTTGTAGATTAGTATATCATCAAAAAATACTAACACAAATTTTCTAAGGAATGGTCTGAAAATTGAATTCATCAAACCTTGAAATGTTGAAGGTGCATTGGTAAGCCCAAAAGGCATGACCAAAAATTCATAATGACCCTCATGAGTTCTAAATGCCATTTTCGGAATGTCTTCAATCTTCATTCTGATTTGATGATATCCCGAATGAAGATCCAACTTGGTGAAGTAAATTGATCCATGCAATTCATCCAGTAATTCATCAATGACAGGAATGGGGAACTTATCTTTAATAGTGAGCTTGTTGAGCTCCCTATAATCTGGACACATGCGCCATGATCCATCCTTCTTGTGCACCAATACTACTGGAGCTGAGAAAGAACTTTGACTCGGTTGAATTATACCAACCTCTAGCATTTCTGCAACCATACGTTCAATTTCACTTTTTTGGACATATGGATATCTGTACAGCCTGATGTTTGGAGGAACACTTCCTGGAATCAGATGAATAGCATGATCATGATCACGCATAGGTGGGAGACCTTTGGGAGTCTCAAATACCTTGGAATGATTGTCCAAGACTTTTTGGAGATCTGGAGAAATAGATGATTCCAATGTGGAAACATCTAGCGAACATAATTGTGCAATTACACCTCTTTTCTCCTTTTTTAGAAGCTTTGTCATGCCATTAGAGCTGATTATCTTTCCTGGTTTCCCTGCAATACCCCTTAATTCAACTTCCTTTCCTTCCACAGAAAATTTCATGAAAAGTTCTTGAAAATTAAAAGCTATTGTACCCAAGGATTGTAGCCATTGGACTCCTAGTACAACATCAGCACCTCCCATTGGAATGGAAAGCATTGGGCTAGTCAATACATATTCTCCCATGGATAGCTTGATATTATGGCACTTTCCAGAACAATTTATTGTTCCTCCATTTGCAATCATCACTTGACACTCTGGTGCTGGATATAGGAAGCAATTCAATTCTTTTGCTACCCTACAATGAATAAAATTGTGGGTGCTTCCTGAATCAATCAACACTATTACCTTTTTCTTCTTGATTTGTCCTTCTATCTTGATGGTTTGAGGAGTGGTAATTCCCGCCAATGCATTACAAGATATGGTTGGATTTATTTGTTCTTCATCTAGGCTTTGTTCCTGGAATATATCCTCTTCTTTTGACCTTTCTTGCTCCTTTTCTTCTTCCTCTTCACAATCTATGTAGAATAATTTCTTCTCAGCACACTTATGACCTTTTGTGTATTTGCTATCACAATTGTAACAAAGCCCTTTTGCTCTTTTTTCTTCCAATTGTTGTGGTGTCAACCTTGTAGGTTGTGGAAGACTATGGGCAACAACAATTCCATCTTTATAGTTGTGAATGGTATGCTTCCTAGTTGCCATAATTTTGCTTTCCATTTTTCTTGCTAACCTGAATGCCTTCTCTAATGAATCAGGTTCCCAAAGGCGCACATCATGTTGGATATTATCCTTTAAAGACCCTATGAACACATCAATCCTATGCTCCTCTAGAATATCTTTTACCCTTATGTTCAATTTTTGGAACTCCTCAATGTGCTCCATTATTGAACCCTTTTGTTTGAGACTTATCAATTGGCTAAAAAAAGTTTTGCTTTTTGTATCCTCATAATGTGCTATCAATTCTTCCGTAAAAATTGCCCAAATGATAAATTGTTTACGAGAACAAAGCCATTGATACCATACAAACTGATTTGGTTCCAAATATAAAGTTGCCATACGTACCTTTTGTGTGTTTTGCACATTATTGAGATCGAAGAATTGCTCCATCTGTAATATCCATGTGGCGGGATCCTTGCCATCAAACTTCCTCATATCAATTTTTGGAACATGGTGAGTCTTCGATCCAACATTAGAGTCTATGGAATCATGATTAACATTTCTTTTGTTCTCATCATGAGTTTCCTTTAGTACTCTTTCACCCTTAGTGACCATTTCTTGTAGCAACTTATTCATATTTATCTTCAATTCTTCCATCTTATCATCCATGCCATCAATTTTAGCGTCCATGCCATTCACCTTAGCTTCCATGCCATCCATCTTAGCTTCTACGCCTTTCTTTAAACAGTCCATCTTAGCTTCTACACCTTTATTTAAACCATCCATCTTAGCTTCTACATCTTTCTTTAAACCATCCATCTTAGATTCTGTTCCTTTCTGTGCAAGGGACAGTTGTTGCACTTGGTCTTGTAATTTTGATATATCATGTTGCATTTCTTCCTCTTCTTCATGAGTCATGCTAGAGCTTTTAGGTTCCTTACTAGGTGTTTGCATTTTCTTTCCTTGGGGCATCAGTTACCAATAATAATGCTCTACTATGACCTTTGAATTCCTTCAAAATAAATTTTCAAACCAAGCTTAAGCAAAAATTTAAAAAAATCTACACACCTTTTTTCACTTTGTAGGAGCTTGATATTGCCTCTGATGTATCTCTATACTTTCCAGTCATCTAGTTCTAAAATTGTGACCTGCAGTAGATCTCTGTGTCCTCTTTCCAATGCCACCAGTCTGATCCAAATTGGATTCTCCAAGAAATAGTTATGCACAATCTCCCAAGATGACCTGATTATAGACCTTTCCAGAAGAGTGAACTTGTATGAAGTGCCACGTGTACAATTTTTTACCTTTGGTTCTGAAAAAGATATACAAGAAACTACAGTCCGTCCTCTTTCTGTACCTTCTGACGAAATTTCAATCCGATCCCCAGAGATAAAGTTATGATGATTTCCCCTAGGTCACCTGTTTTGAATGTAATTCAGGAGTCTGCAAAAAGACCAACTTCCTCAGAGCATATCTCCGCAAATATCGCGCGAAAAGATCTGAAATTTGGACCCAAGGTTCAGCGCGATTTCTTCTCAAATGTATTTTTTTTTGCGACTTCTGAAACGTCACAGAAAAAAAGTTATAGCGAAAATGCCACGATGACCTGTTTGGAGCAGTGAAACCCTAGAATCCAAAGCTCTGATACCAAATGTTATGAAACCAGCTCAAGAAAAGATAGAAAAGAAAGATCACGCCTTAGAATTCAGCCTCTTCGAGGGGGCAACCTCCTTTACATTACATAAATGAACAATTCTTAGATGATACAAATGACAAAACGTCCTTTCTATATATAGGAGTCTAAGGAGTCACAACATAATCCGGCCGACCTAACAATAATAATATAAAGCCACAAAAATAGCAATAGAGGGATTCTATGGGGCACAGAAATAACAATATGGGGGTAATAGGGGCACAACAATATAAATAAGGGGTATAACTACAATAGTAATGGGGTAATCACTAGTATTATGGGGACCCAACAGATTTGTATAAACGTAGTTTCCTCACAACTATTAGGGATTCCTAAATATTGATTGAGTACATTAATTCTTGTGTTGTTGCAACAAAATTGCGGATTTTCCTATTGAAACGTAATCAAGAGAATTCATCTGAAAGACACTAGAAAAAATATGTTTAAGCATGTTAAAAATTCTTTTAATAAATTAATAAATAAGATTATTAGAGAAATTAGTCTAAATTATTCAAATGTTTCTAGATCTTATTTTTTGGGATAATAGAAATAAATGTGGAATTTAGATATCCCATTATCTACCCACATGGTGTATATTCTTCAAGTGTTGTCAATAGATCTCCTTCCAATATATAATAAAATCCACTAAAAATTTCAATGTTCATCCATCTCTAGTACTTCTACACTTTTAGAGGCTAGTTAGCTACTTCTTAGTTTCAATTATTCCTTTGTGATTTGTGCTTCCAAATTTTTATTTATATAGTTGTTTTTATGACTGTCAATTATTTTATTTTTATATATTTCTATACAATATAATAAGATATAAGTGATCCTTCTATATTAAACATTTTTTATCTTCTTCCCATACCAATTATTCAAATTCACAAGTGAAAATGCACATGCATTTAAGAGATATGGATGGGACATGATAAAATAAAATACCATTGGTTGAATAAATGGAAGCTTATTCAACATCGAGCTTCATTGTAGTTTTCTAAAATGGATATATTTTATAGATGTTAACTACTATTTAGTGCACCTAAGCCAAAAATCATTCACGGATTACACTCGATTTGGGTCACAACCATCCATAATCATCATTGAATTTGTGCTCACATTTTTATAAGTGGTGCCCTTTTCAGTACAAATTGCCTTGATATAACACCTTGTCACTAATAGTTCTACACCTAGTGGGAATTCCATGATTATTACATTTTATTCATTTGATTGATTATAAGCTTTAGAAGTGAAGTTCTACTGTTGATTACAAATCATAAAATAATTATAAGAGAATCATATGAAAGGAGTTTGAAATAAAATTCCTCTAAGGAATGATATTTTGGAGTGTTTAATAAAATAGAATAAATGGGTTTTGTGAGCAACTGCATGGTTAGTTCAGATGCTCAAAATGATAAATATCATTACTAATAAAAAAATTGTTGGTCCACATCTTTAGTTAGTGATGTCATACTCAATGAAAGGCCTATGGTAGACCTTATAGGTTGCATATTCAAAATGTTCTGTTACTTCCCATGTCCAGGGAAGTAATGAAATATCCCCATTAGAGAGGGTGTCTCCAGCTGTGGTGCGTTCCCTGTAAATGTGATAAATAGTAAAAAATGAGAAAGCTCACTTGAGGTGGGAAATATAATTCAACAGAGATTGAAGTTTGAGGTTGTACCATTTGTTTATTCCTTTAGTCTAGTTGATGATGGGCTTGCTTTTGTTGATTTGTGGCTAGGGTGTTTTTATGATGCGAGCAGATGAGGGCCCCTTAGGTAGAAAATCCAGGATAACAAGAGATTGAGTTTATGTGATTTCATGAGGAGTTAGTGTTAGGATATTCCGACACATAGGATATAGTTAAGTTCAACTTGGTCTAGTATAGAGTTAGGTATAGAGTTAGGTAAAGTGTCTTTCTTTACCGTTGTACATTTTGTAACTTACAATCCGACGGTCACGATATGTAGTGATCCGACGGTTCACTCTCACCTCGGTATTACCGACACTTGATCCGTGGCTTGACACCCGATTGGTCCATGAGTTCTATTTAAAGCGCATGGAGGGTCATTGTTCGGGTAATCCGTGCATGAGAGAAGCTTATGTAAATTTTCATTCTTTGATTAATAAATTGCCTGTAGTACCAACGTTGGGACAGGCCGTGGACTGTTTCCCTCTTTGAGGGTTTTAACCACGTCAAAAATATTGGTGTATTGATCTGTGATCTGGTTGTGAGCGGTGTCCTTTTGGTATTCTTTCTGAGGAACTTACCCTGTAGATTCCTACATGGTATCGGAGCTATTTGAGGGCCGCGTCCGTTGGTGATCCAAATCTGAAGCCGATAGAACTGCATGCGGCTGTCGTTTCCTAGATCTGCTGTTTCTGACTGCTTTCAGGCTGAGAGGACTGCTCTGTTGCGTTCGGAGCATCTGTTCCAGTGAGGAACCCCTTTTGTTTCACGTGAAAAGGTTTCCGGTAGCCCTAGCTGCGTCATTTTTCAGATCGGGAGGTATACAGTGTTTTTTGCAGTTTACTGTTATTTTTTCTCTGCTTATTTTGGTTTCGGTTTATTTAGCTTTTTTTTTAACCGGATCTATACCTTTCATTTCTACGTATGCTCTTTGCCCTGCGACTCTGTGCGATCTGGGCAAATCAGAAACAGAAAGGTAGGATTTTTCTCATGCGTATGCTCTTTTCCCTGCACCTTAGTGTGATCTCGGAAAATCAGAAACATTGAGAAAAATATTTAGTTTTTCGGCTAAAGCTAACTTTGAGATTTTTTTAAAAAATTTCTAGTTTTTTGGCTAAAGCTAACTTCGAGCCGCAAGGTTCGTTTTTCTTTGCATATTCGTGTTGGGTTTTGTGTTTTGTGTTTTGTAGGGAAAAAGAGCTTTCTCAAGGCAAGCACGCAAACCAAGGCCCCCCCCCCCCCCCCCCCCCCCCCCCCTCTCTCTCTCTCTCTCTCTCTCTCAAATTTTTTGTATAGATCAATTGGTTCAAAGATATTTTAAGAGAGTAGAGGTCTTGGGTTCAAGTCTCCATTTTGTGGGGGCGGATTTTTTTATTCCCGCACATTCGCGCACTTTGCCGGCAACGTCAACAATTTTTTTTCAAAAAGCCATAACTTCTTCATCCGGAAGCCTTTTTCAGAGCCGTTTTTTTTAAAACTGCCTATTTTTTCGAGATCTATCCATTGGAACACTTACTTTCAGCATCTTCAGCTTCAGTTTAAAAAAAAAAAATGGAAAGTCCATGCCAAGTCATTCTTGACAGCACTAACTACTTCCAATGGGTAGCCTACATGGAAGATTTACTTAGAAGTAAAGGTCTCTTCAGAATAGCCACAGACCAAGAGAAGAAACCAAAAGATGAAGACAAGGCTGCAAAATGGGAAAATAGACAAGATCAAGCACGTGGTTTGATAGGGATGTCTATTTCTCCTGATCTTAGATTCCATATTGCAAAACTTGAGACTCCTCATGAAGCATTGGAAAAACTCGCTAAAGTTTTTGGGATTAAAAATGAAATTAGAGCCCATCAACTTGAAAATGAGTTGCTTACTTTGGATCCTAATAATTTTTCTTGCATTGAAGATTTCTTGTCCAAATTCAAGACCCTTAGATATCTCTTGGAAGGTGTTAAAGTTAAGAAAGAAGATGGTAACCTTATTTATTCCATCCTTACTAAGTTGGGACCAGCCTACTCTGTATTTGTTTCCACTTTCCATTCTACAAGGGAAGCTTTCATTTGTCAAGGAAAAGACTACAAGGCCCCTTCCTTTGACTCCTTTTGTGATTCCTTAATAAGAGAACAAGAAAAACTCTTACACCTTGATCTTCTTAATCTTGGAAACTCTTCCACGAAAGCGTTAGCCGCCCAGCAGCAACCAAATTCAAAGAATCCTAAGAAGTCATATCCTAAAAAGAATGGTCCTCAGCGTCAAAATGAAAGATCATTTCAGCAAAATGATAAGACCAATAAAAACAAATGGAAGAAGACTGATAGACATTGTAACTTTTGTAATCGAGATGGCCACTTAGAATCTAAATGCTTTAAGAAGATGGAAGCCTTGGAAGCCGCAATGAAGAAACATAACATCCATGTGGAGCATACTTCAACTTCAACTTCCGGAATGGCACTTTCTGCATGTTGTTGTCAATCATCTCAGTCTGGTTATGCATTAAATGTATCTTCTTCTTCTCCTTCTCATGAGTGGCTCATTGATTCTGGAGCCTCTTATCACATGGCCAAAAACCAAGCCATGTTTTCTTCTTTAAATGATTGTAACACCAAAAATATATATGTTGGTGATGATAGATCTCTCAATGTTGTAGGGACTGGAACTGTTCATCTAGACAATGGTCAGTTTAATGATGTATTATGTGTTCCAACCTTATCCTGCAACCTTCTATCTGTATATCAGATAACTCATTCAGGTGAAGGTAAAATTGTTGAATTTTCACCTCATGATGTTGTAATCAAGGATCTAAGAGATCCTAAACAGATTCTAGCTACTGGTATTGCTGATGATTCCACAAGGTTGTATAAGTTTCACAACTTTGGGTCATCAAATCTTCCCTCAGTATTTGTTGCTCATAATGATGAAGTGAGCAAACTTTGGCATGAGCGATTTGGTCACTTAAACTATCACTCCCTTCAGCATCTATGTAAAGAAAATATGGTAACAGGTCTTCCTATGGTATCTTGCAGAGATGGTGTTTGTTCCGGATGTGTACTCGGAAAACATCATCGGGACAGTTTTGACAAACGTGCCTCTTGGCACGCCTCAGCCCCTTTACAGCTTGTGCACAGTGATTTATGTGGTCCACTTCCTGTTGCTTCATTCTCTGGCTGCAAGTATTTCTTAACTTTCATTGATGATTTCTCCAGACGCACTTGGGTATACTTCTTAAAACTCAAGAGCGAAGTATTTAACACATTTTTGGCCTTCAAAGCCTTTGTTGAAAAACAATCTGGACATCAAATTCTTAAGCTAAGAACTGATAATGGTGGAGAATATGTTAAAAACACATTCATCAACTTTTGCACCGAAAATGGAATTCAAATGCAACATACTATTCCATACACTCCACAACAAAATGGTGTAGCTGAAAGGAAAAATCGCACCTTAAAGGAAATGGCTAATTGTATGCTGCAATCTAAAGGACTGAGTCTTAGTTTTTGGGCCGAAGCAATTAATTGTGCAAATTATATAATCAATCGCACTCCTACTAAGGTTCTACAGAATATCACTCCAGAAGAAGCTTGGAGTTCCATTAAACCAGATGTAAGTCACTTTCGTGTTTTTGGAAGTGAAGCATGGGCCCATATTCCAGATGAAAAGCATAAAGCTTTAGAACCTAAGAGTGAGAAATGTACTTTTGTTGGATATTCTGAAGATGTAAAAGGTTATAGAATTATTCCATTTAAGTCCAAAAATGTTATCATTAGAAGAGATGTAAAATTTGATGAAAATAAATCGGCCTGCGAGCCTAGTCCGGCGGATGTGCCACCTCTTCCTATCTCTTCTACTTTTGAAAACATTTCTTCTTCAGATGATGAAAGTGAGGATGATAATCCTCCCCCACCTTCTCAGGATCCTCAACTTCCAAGATGGGTCCGTGCTACTCGGGATGCAGCAGGTGATCTTGCCGGTGATCCTACAGATCAGCGACGTACACGTTCTTAGTTTGAAAGAGCCTCTTCTTTACTGGCTCAAGCTCCAGTAAATCAT
Source organism: Pinus tabuliformis (assembly GCA_031772625.1). Taxonomy (NCBI): domain Eukaryota; kingdom Viridiplantae; phylum Streptophyta; class Pinopsida; order Pinales; family Pinaceae; genus Pinus; species Pinus tabuliformis. Next base: position 1,204,773,617 of record CM062820.1, on the reverse strand, counting down.
GATCCTGACACTTTTGCAGAAGCTTCAGGCCATCCACATTGGGAAGCAGCTATGAATGAAGAATATCATTCATTGATGACAAATGATACATGGGATCTTGTTCCTCTACCAAAGGGACACAAACTTGTTAGATGTAAATGGGTTTACAGAACCAAGTATGGACCAGATGGGAAAGTTGATAAACATAAAGCTCGTCTCGTTGCTAAGGGCTTTTCACAGGTTGAAGGCATTGACTACACTGAAACCTTCTCCCTTGTTGACAAAATGAACTCTATCCGCCTTGTTCTTTCCCTTGCTGCCTCTTTAAAATGGGAAGTCCATCAGATGGATGTTAAATCTGCCTTCTTGCATGGGGACTTGCAGGAAGAAATCTATATGGAACAACCCATTGGCTTGATACAAACAGACTCCAGCCTTGTTTGTCGACTTAAGAAATCCATTTATGGCCTCAAGCAAGCTCCTCGGGCTTGGTATGCCAAAATGGATAGCTTTCTTTTAGAATCTGGCTTTTCTAGGTGTCATTCTGACAATACTGTCTACACCAAGAAAGTGGGCAACTCTCTTATCATCCTTGTTCTTTATGTTGATGATCTTATTCTTACTGGTAGTGATCCCAACCTTATAAACCATGTGAAGTCCAGCCTTAAAGAGAAATTTGAAATGACAGACTTAGGACACTTACACTATTTTCTCGGTCTTCAAGTCTTGCAATCCAAGGAGGGTATTTCCCTTTCCCAGTCCAAGTATGCTTGTGATATTCTTCGTCATTTTCACATGGAAGACTCTAAGCCAGCCCCTTCTCCCTTTCAGTCTGGAGTCAAACTTTCAGTCTCTTGTACTTCTCCTGAAGTTGATGCTACCTTATACCATCAACTTGTAGGAAAACTCTTGTATTTAACCCACACTCGTCCTGATCTTTCCTTTGCTGTTGGCCTTGTTGCTCGTTTTATGCAAAACCCCCGTGAAAGTCATTGGAAAGCAGCCAAAAGAATACTTCGTTATGTTCGAGGTACAGTACAATTTGGGATTCATTACAGTGCCAAAGCAGCTCCTCTATTAGTTGGTTTCACTGATTCTGATTGGGCTGGTGACCCTGATGATCGGAAGTCTACTGCCGGTTATGTCTTCACTCTTGGTTCAGGACCTATTACATGGGCTTGTAAGAAACAGGCTGCCATTTCTCCTTCGTCAGCAGAAGCAGAGTATCGTGGTGCCGTGGAAGCTAGTAAGGAAGCCTTGTGGCTTCGTCAGATCCTATCAGAGTTTGGCTTTGAGCAGCAGCATCCAACCACACTTTGGTGTGATAATCAAAGTGCCATTCAGCTATGCAAATATCCAGTCCAGCATCAGCGCAGCAAACACATTGAACTACACATGCACTTCATCAGAAAGCTCATTCATGACCATGTTCTTGAAATGCAATATTGTTCAACAGATGATCAGGTTGCAGACATCTTCACAAAGGCTTTAGCTTGTTATTAAAAATAATTTTATTTCTTGCTAGCCATGTACCCCAACTAGATAGGGGAGGGAGAACCATGAAATCTCTTGTTCCCACATTTGTGACCTACACTTGCCACACTTCCTTAGGATTTGTTCCTTCCCACTTACATACCTTTCCCAAGTTTGAAGAAAAGAATTTCCAGAGGATTTTGGTGTAAGAACATTTGATTAGAATATGGTTGACTAATTCCTCCATTAATTTGCATAGGCTTCATCAATTTGACCCCTATTTTTTCTATATTTTGCACGAAAAATCCCATGTGGGAATTTTATTTTCAAGAGTGAACCACATGAATAATCTAGATTTGGTTGGGCATTTGAGCCTCGAGAGGTGGTGCCACCATGACTCCAGGTGGTCAAGGAGTTGACCACATATGAGGATTAGGTATCCTTCTTTTGGAGTGTAATGCCCTGAGGAGGAGAGGGTCCAAGCTAGCTCATTAGGGTCCTCAAAGATGCATACGTGTTCCACTTTCACGGCTTGGGTAATGGCTGACTAGGTTCTTTTGAATTATCTTGGTAGGTTCATATGTCTGCTTGAAAACCATTTTTGGTCTCCGAGGGCATTCTAATGGGGGGGCACCACATGATTTAGAGTATAAATCCATTTTGAGTGAATAAAATCTATAATATCTTCTAGAAGGTGGTGTACTCCACTAGTACTAGCCCCAAGATCGATGCCTAGTCTAAGCATGGTGCCTTTTCCATCTTTCCATGCAAGTTTGTTTTCAATGAGGGGAAAGGAATTGATAATGGCCCTCCATATGCTAGAGGTGTTTGGTCTGTTTTTATTGGATTTCCAAATCTATTCCTCAATGGATAGAGCAAAAATATATTTCCCATATACCACTAATGTCCGTAGACTTTGAGAAGAGATCATACTCCAACCTCCTTTGGCTGCCAATGCTTAAGAGAAAAAAGGAAGTTGTTTCAGTCTCTAGCCACCCATGCTTTGGGCATGGTAGTTTTGGACCATTTGACTTGTGGGAATGCATACTATTTAGAGGTTCCTACCTAAAGAAATTGATAGCAAAGTTTCTAAATTTTGGTGAGGGTTCCTTTCGGTATCGAGGAGAGTGACATCTAGTAGACTAGGATGGTCTCCATCACTAGTTTAATTAGGACTATATAGCAAGTCGTTGATAACCATTTCGTGCTCCAAATTTTGAGTCTCTTTTCTATCATTGCTAAGATCCATTTCAAATATAAATTTGTGTAGGAATTGGGTTTTAAGAGGAACCCCAGGTATGATTCGTTCTCTATATTGGCTGAATTGAAAGGAAAATAATTCATATAGGATATCCACTATCCTTTAGTTAGACCGAAGGGATTGATAGTTAATTTTTTTATATTGATTACCATTCTTGTGGCTACTTTGAGAAGAGAGAGAATTTCCTTGATTGTACGAGCATCTCTTAGATAACCATCCCTAAAAATAAGGACATCATAAAAAAAAATAAGGTGGGTGATGCGAAGAGTGGGAATCACCTTTAGACCCTTTAGACCATTCCTTTTGCTTGCTTCCTCCAAGGATATACTAAGGCCTTCTCCTACCAAGAGATAGATAAGGGGGGAGTGGGGGAAGCCTTGCCTTAATCGACATTCAACCTTGAAGAAAGGAGATGCAGATCTATTAATGAGTACTAAAAAGGAGGAAAAGGTGAAAATCATAATCCAATTGATAAAGTCTATTTTGAAGCCAATGTGGGTAAGAAGGAGATGAATGTATAAACAACTGGAATGGTTGAAAGCTTAAGAAAGGCCAACTTTTAGGATGGTTCCTTTCAGGCAACATTGTTTGAGACCATGGAGGCCTTCCTCAGAAACACCAATGGCTTCATGGATTTATCTTCCTTCCATAAAGGACAAATATTCCTCTGAAATGGATTTAGATAGGATGGGTTTGAGTCAAAGAGATATAGGTTTCGGTATAATTTTATAAATGCAATTATAGAGAGAGATGGGGAATAAATCATCAAATGAATAAGGGTCAGCGGATTTGGGAATTTGGGCAAGGAAAGTGAAGATGAAAGAGGCGGGGATGTGATCGGAATATTTGGTTTCTTCAATGATGCTGAGGAGGTCATTGTTGATAAGTTCAAAAATCACCTGGAAAAATTCAATCGACCACCCATCTCTCCCTGAGCTCTTATCATTTTGGAATTTGATCAATACCTTCTTGAGATCTTCAATTGATTTTGGTTCCATCATATTCTCATTATCACTTGGAACCATGAATCTTGAGAATTAAAGGGCCAGCCTAACCACTTCAACAATTGATGCTCTTTGGGGCTTAGCTAAAGTGATTTGTCTCCATAGTAGCAAGGTCCTCGAAAGAGGATACATAATTCCATTTAGGTTTCCTTAGATTCCAAATTGTGTTACTCATTTTCCTCCCTTTGGTGAAGTTCTGGAAGAAATTAGAATTCTCATCACCTACCTTAAATTGAATGGCTTGACTTTTTAATCTACAGTTCACCTCTATGTAGGCTAGGAATTTTTTCTTTTTCCCTTTCAGATGGCTCATGTGTGATTTGTATTTCTCTTAGTCATAGAATTTTGATGGACCTTTTGATATTTCCTTTAGATCGACTTTCACTTCATAGAGCTCCTGAGAGTCTCTTTCTCTTTTTTCCACCAACCATTTGATAGTGGATTCTTTCATAGATTTGAGATTTTGCACAATTTTTCTTCCTACTGTAACATTCAACATAGGTCGAAGAGTCTTCAGGTGTCTTTCACTATCCCCATAAAAATCTCGTTTGTGAGCCGGGTTGAGTTGAATTTTAATAGGCTAGGGGGTCTTTTCCCAGATTCTTTGGTTTCCTGAAAGATTGGCGAGTGGTCTAAGTCTCCACCATCATCGATCCATTTCCTTATCAAAGGGAGGTTTTCAACTAGGTGCCCAATGACTAAGAAGAAGACAATGTGCTTCACAATATGCCCACTCCCCCCACCCCCACCTTCCTTTTGTTGTGTTAGGTGGGTTTGAACTTGTTGGGATCTATGTTAATGAGCTTGTGATTCTAGATAAAACTAGAAAAAAATTCAGAGTTTGGATCAACCTTTGCTATGGGCCCCAATCTCTCAGCTTCACCTATAGAGAATTTAAAGTCCCCACCAATGATAATATTGGCCTTATCAATGCATAATTTCATAGATAATGAATCCCAAAAGGGAAATTTATTTTGGAGGGGTCTGTAAATATTTGGGATGAGGATATCTTGATTAAGCTTCACAGAGCTAAATTTGAGGCCGATGACTATGTCCATCCCTTATAAATTTAGGTAATTTACAAACTATGGGTTCCACCCCATCTATTGGCATCTAGATCATCCTCGGGGATTTGTACATATGAATTGCTACTTGGTAATATGCTCTCTAGAATTCCAAATATTTGATCTCCCTCTCCTAAAGTTTCTTGAAGGAGTAGAATGCCTTCTCCCTCAAGTTCAACTAGCCATCAAAGAGCCTGTTGTTTTTGGGGGCTCGACAGGACCCTGAAATTTAGGGAAAGGAATACTATTTTGTAAACCCTATAGGGACATTCACTGCTCTAAGTTCCCCATTAATTGAGTCAAATGGAAATGATGATTCCCTTTGCTTGATCTGAGGGACGAAACAATGACGAAAATTGGAACCAAGGCACACCACCCTTTAGAGCACTCTCCTAGAATAAATGTGCTGAAGTCAACAGAAGAGGGTGATCCGAATTTAAACAGGAACAAAAATTTTTTACATATATAACCAGAAATACAAATTTGCAAAAAAAATAACACTTCATTTCATTAATATCAAATACTGAAATATGCTTACAAACAAATTGGAAATAAGACTAGCTTGGGTGATGGTAGCTTATCTATGAGAAGAGATGTGGTGGATACATGCCTCTGAGCTATGTTACAATGAGGCTTAAGGGCCTGTTTATTATTGAAAAACATGAGAAAACCCTAAAAAACCAAAACCCTAACCCCAGGAGATGTAACGCCAAGATTTTGTGGGCCCCATTGGGGTTAATTGGGCAGCCAACTTCTCGGGGTCATAACTTGGTCATATTATCTTCATTTGGCGTGTAAAATACCTTGTTGGAAAGGTATCTTCGACTATTATAGGTTTTACTATAGGCCCATAGACGTGCCTATGATTATGGGCCTGCAACGGACCTAAAAAAAGGTCGTTTAGGGGGTCAAAACTGCTCCGGAAGTTCAGGACCTGAAAAACTACTAAAAATATTAAATGATGAAATAAACAAGGAAACAAAAGAAACTGAGTGGATATCTAGGTGGGATAGGTGGGTGGCCACCAATATCCACCTGGATTAGAGGGCTCGCTAGAGGTGAGGCAATGAGGTTTCCTCAACAAACGCATGAGGATCATAGTAATGTGACTAATGGATTGACACCAGGGATGATGATAGAAGGAGACAAGATGAGAGGTGGACTAATGAATTCCATTTTTAGAGCATGATATGCATGGTTGACCTCGAAGCGACTGACTCAATTCCAAAGGGGATGGTCAATTACTCAAACGAAGAAATTTCAAAGACTGATCAATATAGCTGGAGGCTAAATATGAGCACAATGGGACTTGAAACAGACTCCATGTATGTAAGGGTGACTCATATCTAATGCCCTGAACAAGGGTGACTCGATGATGCTACCATATGGGGGAGGCCCAAACGGGACCATAAAAACATGAGTAAAAATGGTTACACATGAAAAAAATTGACATGTGAGCTGACTAGTGCAAAGGTAAAGTGGTACAAGAGTACAAGTGGCTCATATGAAGAAATTCGATTTTAATAGGCAACAAAGTGATACCTCATGGAAAAAATGGCTACTCATGAAGAAAATTGACATGTGAGTCGACTAGTGCAAAGGTAATGTGGTACGAGAGTACAAGTGGGTCATAAGAAGAAATTCGATTTTAATAAGCACCAAAGTGATATCTCGTGAAAAACATGGCTTCATGTAAAGTGTAAAATTATTGAAATCAAGAAGAGACCCATTATAGAACTTGGTGAGATCTTACCAATGGTGTTGACGGTTTGTCAAACTGAGCTACAGTTTGGGGACAATGAACAAACTAGGTTTTTTCCTATAAAAGAGCTTCTTGCTCCCAAATCCAATTCATTTGCATAGTGAGTTGTTGGAGAATTTGGAGAGAAAAATAAGGCCCCAAATCTTGAGGAGATCGTAGCAGAAAAATCATTCATTGGAATTTGGATCTGCGAGTTTTAGGTAGGTTTTAGAAATCAATGTGTAGATTCAAAATTGGTCATGAAATTTAATAAATCACAAGACTTGAACCTAATCTATTGATATGTGGAAGTTAATTCACCATCTAGAGCACAAATCATATACATTGAAAATGAAGCATCACACATGCAAAGAGATTTATCTAAGGGAAATAAATTGCTCAAAACCCCTTACTATCTATATTACATTAATCAAAGAATAGAGATGAAATACATATTCTTGCTCAAGCCTGAGCACACCCTACAAGTGTATAGTCTATTCCTCTTCCCGACTCACTGAATCTGGCCAAAAATTAGCAAATTTTCAAGCCCTCCAAGCTCCTATTTCCTTGCAATGTTCTTATGATAAATTGGCCCCTATTATTTAGGAATTTCATGGTATTCAATTGTGCGATTCCCTTAGGTGCTTACTCTGACTACATGCACCACCTGTACACATTGGAGTGTTCTACAACTGATAATAAAATGCCTTTGAATATCCATCTCAAATCGGTAACTTGAATTCTCTACATGAAAAAATTATTTTGGGCTGATTAATCAATTAACTGGTTGATCACTGAGTGTGGTTGAAGTTCCACTTCCACAACTTGAACTCCACTAGTTCTTATGAAAGTTAGAACTAGTTAACCTAATAATAACTCAAATTAACTAAAATATGTTTCTACAAATTAAAAAAAAAACATACTAAAATGCTTCCCAAACTTGAATTAACTAAGTTAACTGAGTGACAAGTGCCATGTCACCTTAGTGAACTACCTCCAAGGTTTCTGCTAAAATAGAAATTTGAATTTTCTCTAATTTGACCAAGGTGAATTCAAACGGAAATTTTCTTGCTACATATTCAATACTCGCTCTCAGCAAGAAAATGATTATCAACCACCCCTATCATACACCTGTGGAACTCAAACTTCCCTCTTGAAAAGGCCTTTGTCAAAATATAAGCATCTTGTTCCTTTGTGCAACAACATAATCCACCTTTGCACATAATATCGTCTATGGTGATACCAAAATGTGGAGCTTTCATTCTGGTGTTTTTGTCCAATTTTCTATCATGAGATAGCTGATTTTTTTCCTTTTCATGCTGACATCTCAAAGTGGCTCGTTTAGCTTCTAATATTGTAGAATAGGCCTCCCGATCTTGTAGTTGATTTGATAATCTCTAATTTTCCTTCATCACTTCATCATGTTGTACTTTTGGATCAATAATTGGTATGTCATTACACTCACGGTTTCTCTCACTATCTCTTTGAGAGAAAATTGGATCTTCTACGGCTAAGAATGTGGAGCCTTCATTCTTTTTCTCTTCAAGAATACAACAGGGTTCTTCAATAATTTTTGAATCTTGAAATCCTTCTCTTCCATACATATTATGTAGCTTGTCCATAATCTCTTTTGCAGCCTTCATGTGCCTCACTATAGCAACATCATGATATAATAGGGTCTTCAAAGTGATCTTCTTGGATTTCTCATTCGATTCATCATATGTATTATATTCTAATGAGAGGAAAACATCCTCATCAAGATCAATGAAGTATGCTTCCAATCTCACCTTCCAAGGTTCATACTTTGGTTAAGACGTTGTTCGAACACATTTTCTACGAGTTTACAACAATCGCCTCCTAAAGTGCCACGTTACGATTATAACGCCTTTATTACGACAATCTTCTTAAGTATTGTTGTATTTACTAATGACTTTTGTGTTGTGTTGGTATTAATTATCGTTTTGTGTTTTATATTAGCAATAGTTGTTCCAAGTCTCTCAAACATTATTTTATTAACATATCAAATCATTTATTCTTGCAAATTATAAACCAATATAATTTTCACCTTGCCAAGTCCTTGATTACAACTTGGAGGGCCACTATCCAAAGATAAATTTTGAGAAGCATTTATGTACAATAGTTAATTTTCATGTTGGTTGAGGTTATAGATTTCTTCCTTTAGGGATTTAACCATGTAAATCAATGCTGTTGGAATCTTTGATTCAGTTGTGTGATTGGTTTTCTAAAGTGTTCAATATGTGAGTTTTTTTTTTTTTTTTTATATATATATATATATATAATTGGGTTGTTTATTGTCATAGCAAATTTATTTGAAGGATATAACTCATTAAACAATTTAAACTAAAATTAATTTGAAATGAGCAATAAAAATAACAACACAAATTAAGAACATGGTTGATACAACTTGTGATACAAAATATATAATGTAAATGGTTGATGTTACTTTTAATAGAATTGAACAAATTCAAATGAATAAAATAGATGTGATAAATTATATGCTTAATGTTTCTTTATCTAATCATGCAATGGATTCATTAATTAGTAGTGATTTGATGAAGATAGGTTTAGTTGAAGATGAGTAACAAGTACAAGGTTTGGAAGAAAAAAGATAACATAAGTAGTTGAGGACTCACCCCAAACGCTAAGGTGGACGCCTTCATGGCAATTGGCCCATGTGGTCCCTTCCCGTCCTAGTATACAACTGGGGTTTTGGTGAGGTTTTAATGGTGCATTAACTCCGCCACTTTCTCTAGGTGATCTTGGTCACTGTGTTATGGCTCTATGGCACGGGTCTTTGATTGTAGTTTGCTCATTGTTACCACTGGTTTTTCTCTACTCCTCTGTACCCTTACCTGGTTCCTTCCGTCGATTGTAATGACCCTCTTCCTTCCACCATCTATAAGTTCTGGTCTTGACTCTAGTTTTATGTTACTGGGTAGTGTAAGGATGTTGTTCTAACGAATTTGGTGGCTGCTTCTCGCGTGGTTTCATGAAACAATGGTAGTCCTTGTGGCCGTCGTGGGTATGCGATGTTTTCTCCGTAATTTTTAATCGGTTTGCTGCAATTCTGGTTTGTCTCTGATGCGTTTGTTTGTGACTATGGTGCGTGTTCTTGCCAGTTCCTCAGCCCGACTTCCCTGGCAATAGTTCGGCTCTGACACGAGGTAACCACTCTGTTCTAATTCCAGGCTCCTTCTTTGCTTTTATTCTGTGAACAACTTCGCTCCTTGTGAGCAGTTGGAGTTTCGTGGCTCGAATGTTACTGGTCCTGGGTTTAGCTATGGAACCTACTATCCACTTTGGGTAACCTTCAAGGTACTCATCATTACCCTTCTCTTGCTTTGTTCTCCATTTGAATGGTTATGCTGCCTCTCTAATCATTGTTTTTTTCGACTGTGCAGGTGGTTCGCTCCTCTGTGGTGGTGGCAAGGGTTTGGTCCTTGACGGTTTCTGTTCCTTCACTCCTCCATTTCAGTTTCCACTTGAATTGGGTAGTGTCCTTCCTACTTATTTTATACAATTTCTGTAGGTTGGTTTTATAGAGATGAAGTCTTGTTTTTTTGGTCCTCAGTCTTGTCTGTCCATCAAAAATTCTAGGTTGTTAGATGGTCATTGGTGTCCATGGCTCTGCTGAGATTTTGGTTGAGAACTTGAATACGATTTGGTGCAGTTTGGCTTTGGTTGTTTAGTGCGGTCCTATCTCTATTTGTTTAGTTGGTCACGGGACACAGAAACCCTTCTTGCCCTGCAATGAAATATATGAGGACGGTTTGGCATTTGTATATTTTTTGGAAGGCACTATGCCTTATGCTCTGAACCTGTGTTGGGTTACAGGATGCTATCTTTGGCTATAACAAATGTTTATGCAATATATGTGTATATATTTATACACATATATATAATTAATTTCATACACAATATCATTCATTCATAATAACAGTTGTTGGATACCTGAAATGTTTCTCTTTACTATTTTAAAATATTCTGTCAGAGTCTTACATTCTATGGTGTCTATTCACCTTTTTGGCAGCAACCCTTGGTTCATTTCTTTATTGTGTTTTTAAGCTACTGGTAGCCTCATTTAGTTGAGGAAGTACCTATAGTTGCAATTTGTAGTTACATTCCTTTTTCTATTATTCAAATATTAATCTATTTAAGACTATTCCTTAATCTATTTGTTTCCAAAAAGTAAAAGGTAACGACATTGGGTGTAACAGCCTTCTTGAAAAGTAATAACAATAAAAATAAACTGAAAAGCATATTTTTAAAAGAATACTTAAAACAGCGTGTCTAGCTGTCACCTCCCTAATTGGATGCTCCTACATCAGGCTCCCAAGGTGAATGAAACTCATGGCTTGTGTCCATGAGCTCTTCAATCGAATACCCACCGCATTGAATCTGTCTGATATCCAACCAAGAGCTGTCCTCAATTGGACGGTCCTTCCACTTAACCAAGTACTGCAAGTACTCCTTTCAGCGTGTCCGCCTAGCTACCTGAGTGTCCAATATTTGGTCAATCTCAAAAGGCTTGGCTGGGGGCATCTGTTTGATCCATGTCTTTGTCTCTTTGTCTCCCTAGGTGTCCCGTGTGTGTCCTATTGAACTGTCCTCCGTATTAATAGAAAAATAAGGGTATAGGTCTGCCACATTGAAAATGGGCAAGATCCTAATACTCGGGGGTAATTAAAGTTTATATACGTTGGGAGAGAATTTTTGTAGTATCTCGCAAGGCCCTATCTTTTTCAATTTAAGCTTGTTATATTCTCCTTTAGGAAACCTCTATTTTCATAGGTGTGCCAGTACCAAGTCTCCTACATTAAATTGCACTTCCTGTCATTTTAAATCTGCCTTCTTCTTATATTTTTGGCTGTTGTTTTGCAATTTAGCTTTCACCTGTTCATGAAGATCGTTAATCATTTTGGCGAAATCTTCTTCGTCAACACTCCTCCATTCCAACCAGCCCAAATCTCGTAACTCATGCACTCCATGGGGGTGCATGCTGTATAGGATCTAAAAAGGGCTTCTACCTGTACTTGTGTTGGGTGGATTTTTATAAGCGAATTCTGCTTGTGCTAGTATGTGATCTCACTGTCGTGAATTCTCTCCAACTAGACTACGTAGTAGATTTCCCAGACTTCGGTTTACACCCTTAGTTTGTCCATCAGTCTGTGGATGATAAGTTGAGCTGAAGTTTAGTTTTTTTATCTAATTTTTTCCACAAAGTCCGCCAGAAATGACCCATAAACTTCACATCCCTATCCAAAATAATAGACTTTGGTAAGCGATGCAGTCTGACAATTTCTGTAAATAATAAATGGGCTACATGTGTGGTATCACTGATCTTTTTACAAGGAATAAAATGTGCCATCTTAGTAAAGTGATCCACTACTACCATGATCAAATTGTATCCTTTCTGTGTCCTTGGCAAACCCAAAACAAAGTCTAAATTGACTGAGTCCCATGGCAAGTTCCTTTTAAATTTAATTTGTCCCACAAGTATGGAAACTTTGAGAAAAGCTATCCAAAAAGTTTCAACTTCTCGAAGCTCTCCAAAGTCTCCTCTTAAAATAGAGCAACGAGAAACCATGAAAGGATTCATTCCCGTTAAAAGGAAGCATAAGAAGCACGGAAGTAAAGAGTAGTAGACATGTAAGGTGGAATCTAAGCATCAACCCATTTCCGCAAATAGCTTTGAAGCCATGAATTCTATAGAGGAAGAAGGTGAGAATCTTAAGGCCCAAGAAAATCAACCAAACAATTATATTCTAAATGTTCGTTGAGATTTGATTGACAGAGAACAACCTAGCTAAGGACCCTCGAAGGAAAAATCCTACAGTGGGAAAGATTCCCCCAAAGGTCTCTCCTAGAGTAAAAGATGAAGAAGGCGGTAAGGTGGCAAAGCATAATTCCTCCTCTTCTCCCCCTTCCTATTCAAATGTGCCTAAAAAGAGGCATTCTTCCCCATTGGTAAAAAGAAGAAAGCAAGATCATAATAGTAAGTACTCACATCTTGAATCCTACTAGCTAAGAGATGTGTCATCTTCTAGTAATTTATAGAAATGTTATATTTCTACATTTATTGTGCAAGTAATTTGTTTAAAGATACTCTTGCTCTTAGTTTTGAAACTTTTCCCTCCTTACTCTTTTTGGAAGGAGGTTGGTTTCTTAGTTTTTTTGTAAATGTGCCATTAGTTCAAGAAAGTCAAAGTGTCTCACAAAGAAGAGAACATATTGTAACTCATTTCCTTCTACATTCAAGCACATATTTTAATATAGTTCTCATTTAAGTTAAAAAAATTACTAATCATTGTGTTAGTGAAATAAATAGTTAAATATGTACATAACTAGGATAATAAGATATAATTATGATGTAAACAAATTAATGATTTATATGTTGAAGATGCACATAATCAATAGGTAGTTGACATATTTCATAAGTAAATTGTTTCATTATAAGAAATAATTAAGATGTAAACAAATTGATCACTTATATATATATTATATACAAATGACATAAATATTGATAAAATTAATTATTCTAATTAATGTTGAATAATAAAATAAAGAATAATAAATTAGTAAATTGTTTTAATTAAGATGTAAACAAATTGACCATTTATGTATAAATGAAATAGATATTAATAAGATCTATTATTCTCATTAATATTTAATAATAAAGAAAGAATAACGAATCACATAGTTTGTTTATTGTACAAATATTTATATGTGTCTTTATTGCAAAAATATTATTTGTTAATTTTTAATTCACAAATACACATGCATACATTTAAATAAAATAAATTATGAATAGAAAAGTTTATATGTTTCTTTACTTTAGAAAATTAATTTACAAATGCACATGCACATTTTTCATATAAAAAAAATAAGTGGAATATGGTAAAATGAAATACCATTACATAAAGACATGGAAAATTATTGGACATGAAATTTCTTTATAATTTCTAAACTTATAAATACAAATATTGTTTTTGTATAGAGATGTTAATTACAGGGATGCATACAACATAATGAGTTGATTTTATGATATGTGTATACTCATTATTAAACATTTGGATATATTTGGAACTAAATGTGTGGAATATGAAGATTTGAAATATATTAGAATAGCTAAACAAAATTTAACGAGTTAATTATAAAGTAGAGAAAAAAAAAATTAAAATATATTAATTAAACAAATTGTTGAGAAACTATGTAAGTGGTTGTTATATAAGTTAAATAGATTATTGAGCAATTTTATTGATGCACATAATGAATAACTTGTTGAGATATTTCTTAAGTAAAATTTCCAATAATAAGAGAGTTAATTTGTAAACAAACTGACCATTTATGTATAAATGTTATGGATATTGAGAAGGTTGATTATTTTAGTTGGACTAATAAGTGAATTAACCTCACTAACTAGTTGAATTGTAACTAAAAAACCTGATTATTTTAGTGGGGTAGTTTCTTTTCCATAATTGAGACCTCCATCCTGGGGAATGATGGATGATACAAAATCTTTGAGAAGGTTGATTATTTTAGTTAGGGTTCAATACTAAAAAAATAATGAATTATATGATTTATGTGTTTACTCGTTGTAAAAAGTTGATATCATGGTATAAAGTTGATATGTTTTTTTTTGAAATTTTTTTATTGATTTTAATTCTTGGAAGCTTGTTTACTGAATTTTCTATAACACATTGATTTAAACCATGATAATCATGAGAATTACATATGGGTGAGATAAACATGTAATATATAAAAAGGTAATAAAGATAAAAAATAATTTCATGATAATCAGAATTATGATAGGACAATTTTAGGATTTTTATGTTTTTCGTTTTTTTGTTTGTTTGGTGTAAACGGGTGGGTTGGGTTTGTGCCCATAGGTTCCTGATTAGTGACATTTTCACCATAGAATATCTTAACAAATACTTTGTAACCAACTCCTTTGAATTCCATGGGGCATTATATTATTTCTATATTATTAAGATTAAATTAAATCAATCTAACTCAGTTTTTTTTTATGGAAATTTATATTATGGTGAAAATAGATAATGATAAATTCAAATAAATAATAAGTTTTCTCAAAAAATATATTATACTCAAAAAGAATTGTGATTGTCACTGATAGTTTTAGCCCGCGAGGGTTATCTTAATTGGTAGGTTAGGTGATAATCAAATGGAGTCAGCTAACTAAATTGGTAGGGTCCTAGTCCTTAAAGCACTTTTTATATTGAGAGGTTTCCATGGATGTAGCTGTCATCTCCAAGGTGTGTGAACCACATAGAAGAAAAAGAAAAAAAGGAAAAAGAAGAAGAAAAAGAAAAAGAGAAGAAAGAAAGAAGAAAGAAATGAAAAAAGAAGAAAGAAAGAAAGAAATGAGTAATTGATAGTAAATTGTAATTGCTATTCCTTGTCTTTATATTCATAATGTAAAAATGGTTACTAACATGCCTATAAAGAAATTGCGATAAAGACATAAAAAATGAGACTTAATTTAATAAATTATAATTATAATTTATTATTTTTATGACCATAAATACAATAAAATTATAATTAACATATTTAAGTGGGCCTAATGGTTAAGATCATGTGTTTCCTAATAAGAGGTCACAGGTTCAAATCCAGAGGAGGATAGAGAATGTGTGGCCCCATAAAATTTAATAGTCTCATACCTTAAGAATATACTTAATTGTAGATCTTCCATTGTCATTTGGATGTTCCTGGCTGGGAGAAATATTGTTATCCTTCTCACCTAGGTTCAATATCCACATGTAACATGTTCAAATCATAATAAGTATGCATACCCAGAACAATAACAATTGTATTGTTATCCTTGTTATCCTTCTCACCTAGGTTCAATATCCACATCTAACATGTTCAAATCATAATAAGTATGCATACCCAGAACAATAACAATTGTATTGTTATCCTTGTTATCCTTCTCACCTAGGTTCAATATCCACATCTAACATGTTCAAATCATAATAAGTATGCATACTCATAACAATAACAATTGTATGGTTATCCTTGTTATCCTTCTCACCTATGTTCAATGTAACAATAATAATTAGAGAGAAACAATGAAAATTTTGAGTTGAAAATATAATTTTTAGTATAATGTATTAAATCTAATTTTGAAATTAAAACTATGAATGTTTTAAATATTAAAAAATAAAGCAAATAAGAGTATAGAAAGTTTCACTAAATTTATATAGCTTTATTTAAATGTGTTAGATAAAATGTTTCCTAAAAAAAACTTGATAACATAAAATCTCTTGCATTTCACATATAATATTTATTCACCATTTCATAACCAATATTTATACAAAATTTTATATTTTACTATTATATTCTCCTTTATTTTATAATAAATAGTTGTAGAAGATTTCTTTAAAAACTATAAAACACTCACAAGAAAAAGAGATAGTTTCCTCCCTGAACAAAAGTATTTGTAGAAATTTGGTACACATGTAAAGAAATGAGAGTATTTTTCTTAAAAAACTAATGTAAAAGATAGATAATGAAATGTTGTCCATGAATAAAGGGCTCCTGAACTTAGGGAGATATTGTTGAGGCTTTAATGAGAATAAGGATGGTTAATTTTAAAGTTTAAGATTGACCTTTTTTTTTTAAGTTAAGATAAATTGGTAAATTGTGGATTAATTTGGATATGGGTAAATCAAAAGAAAAGATTTCATGGTGGGGAGTCCACTTTTTTGGACTTATCACAAAAATTATATGTATCTCATAAAATATACTAAGAATTTAATAATTTAATAAGGGGTTGACCGGAAACAAGTCTTTTCGTTGAGTGGGTTAGCAGTATGCCAACAATATGTACTCTCTTCACTTTTGTTTATTATGAGCCCATGTTCTTACTGTAGCTTGGAAAACACTGTCCACATACAAATAATTTTATTATGGATGCATGTTGTCACTGTAGCTCTGAAATAAACAGTGGCCACTTACAAATAATTTCCAAACAGCCAACATTGCTTTGGGGTATGAGCTCATGATGTTCCTAGCTTGAGAACTGACTCCAATCCGACCAGTGAGTTAGGTGATAATCAAATCGTTAATGAATTGGTATCAACCATGCCAAATATAAATCTTGCATTCAATTTTGGTGCATGGTGCTTTTAAAAGACAATGGGATGTGGATTTTTCAACCATACTATGTTGTTGAGTAGTTGCACTACTGAATGATGGGTTGTGGACATCATATCCATCATGCCTGGTACAAATATGTAAGATATCTTTTGGGACAATAAACTGAAATAAATATTAAGGGGCGGTATTGGAGTATGTGTTGTAATGGTTATATCATGTACTTGAGAGCATTCAAGTTAAGAGTGATTTACTTTTTTGGCATCCATGATAGCTATTTCCATATCACCACCAAATTAGATATCAAATAGAAATCTTTGCTTGCCTATATTGACATAAGGGGATGCACAGCTAACTTTGGCTTCAATGTTATCAAACTCTTGAACTTGTATCTGGAGCCGCAGGACCATATCAAGCAATACTAGATGTCATAAATAGTCATTTGTTCAAACTCAAAACACCCAAAAGTGACTACCAATGCTACGGTTTGAAATATTATTACCAAGACATTGGAAGAAGAACCATAGAATCATAATATATATAGACCGTTAAAAAACACAATTATTTTCTTTTTCTGGCTATATACAGATTCAGGGAATTAAAAAGAATCTCTGTATTCTCTGTAGGATTTTTCTAACACAATGTTGAGGAATAACGACAAGAAACATCCCTGGGAGAGGTGTGGATGTCATTTTAATGTGATGGCTATTAGCTTGGGTAGGTCGCCATGATGTTAAGCCCATCTATCCCTTGGGGTATTGAAATCTTAATCATATTGTGGTTAATAATCAAGATTTTTGTGGCCTTTTTGTTATGTCTTTCTCGTTAATTGTTGTGATGTTGATAAACTCTTTTTCATGGCTAAATATATGCCAAATGACACTTTAACAAAGCATCTCTTCCATTATATGTATCCATTGAACTTAAAAACATTTGTTTATTACATAATATATGCTATGTTATGTCATTTTGGTTAATTGTTGTGATGATGATAAAAATTTTCTATGGCTAAATATATGCCAAATGACACTCTAGCAAAGCATCTCTTCCATTGTATGTATCCCTTGAACTTAAGAACATTTTCTTATTACATAATATATGCTATAGAAACGAAGAAAAATAAATCGGATGCTTATAAGATATTAGCAATCTGAAGGTGCTAATGGAGGTGTTTTAAATTCATGATGGGTAATTATACTAATGAAGGGATTTCTTATATAGAATATTAATGTGGAATTTAGGGTGCTCTTGTCAATGAGAGACCAAAATAGTTGAGAAAGAGAAAAATTTGGTCTGTTGGAATATGTTATTAAGGTGGAATATTATATTATTTACGGTCCGTAATAGATGGACAACGCTAATCATATGAAAAACATATTGGTTTCATTTAAGCAACCAAAGAGCTTAAATGGAATTTTGAAAAGGTTGGTTTGTACTAAAATCAACCTGTCAGTAATACATGTGCATACATTATCTCATTATGATTTTTTTTTGAACTATGGATTATTAGTATTACTTATCAGAATACAAACTATGTTCAATACTATCATGATATTGATGCGAAGAATCATCAAGTATTTTCTTTTTAGTAGTCATATACTTAAAAAAATGGTTGGACTATTCGAAACGAAGCTGACTATGAGGAGATTCTTGTCCTCCAGTGAGATTCTTTGTGATCTGTTGTATTTGCATGGTTCGTATTCAAACAATTTTTTAGAAAAAAAAAAAGGAAAAAAATGGAAAATATTTCCTATAGAGAGAAACACTTCTGTCCAATTAGATATGTGTAGTAACAACTAAAGTTTACTTATGTCAACTTAGCAGTTGTAAACCTATAATACATAGATGGAACTCATTGTTATTGAACCATGGTCAATGTTAATGGATCATAGTAAAAAGATTTGCACTTACAAAAATAACCTAGGATTATAGGTAGTTGAAAAACCTAAAAGTTTAAATCAAAACAACAAATATAATCATTCTAATCTAGAAACACATAGTTAAAGTTAATTACAACGGCGGTTGGGGACGTTCCCTTTCTTTGATATAGTCACGATCAAATGTGCAGATTCCATGGCCATTTATGATACAACTCTTGAAATAGTTCCAACACGTACGAACTCTAATTATATTTCAGTGTCTCTTGACAATCTCAAAATATTTCTATCTACACATGTAGATATAAAAGCATAAGTAATAAATTAACATACTTGATTAGAGCGACTGTTGAGGACGTTCCCTTTCTTTGATGCAGTAACAATTAAATGTGCAGATTCCAAGGCCATTTATGATACAACTCTTGAAATAGTTCCAACACATAAGAACTCTAAGTATATTTCAGTGTCTCTTCACAATATCAAAATATGTCTATCTACACATGTACATATAAAAACATAAGTAATAATTTATCGAAAGCAACAGGTTTTGATGAAAAATATTTAAAACCTGTATTTTATAAATTAGCAATATTTTTGTAACAATGCGAAACAAAAATACATTTGAAGTCAGGTAAAGGCAGCATTGTAGGAGGTACTTTTATTTATTTGAAATGCTTGGTGCCTATTTTTTTTGTAGACAAGAGAGCAAGAGCAATCTTCTTGATATGCAAAACTGTTTCAGCAGATATGTACTTGTATTTTAAATGAAATGATGTATGCCACACATGAAATAAAGCAGCTTAGCAAGAACAGAACCATAAATACGCTTGCTTCTAATCCTATGTTATAGGACAATCTCCTCGTGGGACTCGGTCAATGGTAGAGATAGATAGTACTAGTGCCATAGGATCTGTATAGAGCTCATAGGTTAGTGTGCTTAAGATGTACCGATTTATGTACATTTAGTGAGTGTATCTTCCTAATCAATAGATTCAATGAACACATGAAATACATAGGGTGTTCACATTGTACTAATTTATGTACATGTGGCTATTTTGTTACCCTAATCAATAGACCCTATTGAAACCCTGTTTCTCTTCAACATACTCATCTTGGATGAGTATATATCAAACCCTAGTTTATTAAATTGTTTACTCTGTTTTCTCAACCAAGGCTTGAAGGAAGGACCAAACAAAATTGAGAAAGACAGTTTCACTTGACACACATATTTGCTGCTTTCTTTTTGAGCGTAATCACCAAAGAGTCCTCATTACTCGAGTTTGAGCTGATGCGTTCAAATAGATATCTGAAATCAGAGGACCAAACAAAATTGAGAAAGACAGTTTCACTTGACACACATATTTGCTGCTTGCTTTTTAATGGCAGAAGTGTCCTCAGACACGTAATTTTATTAATCAGAAAAAATAATTACATCATTGATTTTGCTAGAGTTTACACCCGAACAACACAAACACTCTTGCAATGAGCTATTTATAAGCTCCATGTCCTAACTACCTCTAATTATGGATCACTTATTAAATAACAAGTGTCCATTTACAATAAATGCTATTCAAACCAACTAGCTAACTAATCTCCTAAAATAGAGCCTAAGATATGACACATTTGGAGAGTCATATCTAGTTACAACAATATGCTAATTCTAAATGTCTTCATTAAATAATTAAACACTCTAGAATAATAATTATTAATTTAATATCTTAAATTAATAATTATTTTATTCTAATTTTATAACCTATGATAAAATTGTATTTTTGGATCATCTAACATTCCCCCCTATGATCCAAAGATAAATTTCATCAGATACCAAGTTCATCCCTGAACTTAGTAAATTTTATACTTCCAAGCGGTTTCGTGAAAATGTCGGAGATGTGATCTTCGGAAGGACAATAAACTGGCTTGAGGACATCTTTGGCAATGAGAGATCTGATATGATGATACTCGGTGTCCACATGCTTTGTCTTTGAATGAAAAACTAGGTTCTTGGCAAGTTTGATGGTTGACTGGCTGTCAATTAATAATGATGTAGCTTCCGCCTGAGAAATGCCCAAGTCCTGCAAAATTCTGCGCAACCAAACAATTTCACATGCTGCTTCCCATGCTGAAATGTATTCTGCTTCTGCTGAAGAAGTGGCCACTGTAGCTTGTTTCTTACAACTCCAAGATACTGCTGCTGACCCCATGTTCATTAAATAACCTGATGTTGATGCTCGATCATCAATACTCCCAGCAAAGTCGGCATTAGAATATCCACCAAGTACAAAATTTTTAGTCTTTGTGTAAAGAAGACCAAAATCTTTTGTTCCTTGGATATATCGAAGAACTCTTTTGGCTTAATTCCAGTGGCTGTCTCGTGGTTCCTGCATAAAACGTGAAGGAATATTGACTGCATAAGATAGATCAAGACGAGTATTTGTCAAATAAATAAAGTTGCCAATCAACTGTCTGTAAGTTGTATTGTCCACCTTTTCCCCCCTTCAAATTTTGAAAGTTTCAAGTTTTGCTCCATGGGGGTGAGAACGGGCTTGCAAACTTGCATGCCAAAGCGCTGAAGAACCTCTGCTGCATACTTACTCTGAGAAATGAAAATATGATGTGGAAGATGGAAGACTTCAACTCCAAGATAGTAGTGAAGTAATCCCAAATCTGTCATCTTAAAACCTGCATGTAACTCCTTTCTCACCTGTGCAATATGATCATCATGATTGCCAGTGATGATCAAATCATCTACATACATAACAAGAATGACCAGATATTTTCCCTGTTGTCGCACATACAAAGTATCATCAGATTCACTTCGTTGAAAACCAACGTTCTTAATGTAGTCATCCATCTTTGCATACCAAGCTCGGGGAGCTTGTTTTAATCCATATAAAGCCTTAATTAATTTGCAGACTTTATGTTCTTGTCCTTCAATTTCAAAACCTGGCGGTTGGGTCATATACACTTCCTCCTGTAAATCTCCGTTGAGAAAAGCACTTTTCACATCCATTTGATGAACTTTCCATCCTTTCTGAGTGGCCAATGCAAGTGTTAATCGGATGGTGTTCCATTTAGCTGTCGGAGCAAAAGTTTCTTCATAATCAATGCCTTCCTGCTACACAAAACCCTTTGCGACAAGTCGTGCTTTATACTTTTCAAGTTCACCCTTCTGATTATACTTAATTCTGTAAACCCATTTACATCCTATGGGTTTAACATTTACTGGACAATCAACAAGTTTCCAAGTGTTGTTATCAATTACTGCTTGATATTCTTCAACCATAGCCTGTTGCCATTCTTTATGTTTTACTGCTTCTTTGTATGTGGAAGGTTCAGTAAAATCATTTGTTATCAAGGCAAAATTGCCTTCCCTTCTATGTGCCCTTCTGGTGCCAGTTTTATTCTATTCATCAGGCTTTACATCTTTCAAAAGTTGAACTGCCCATTTCGGAAGTTGCTGCTTGGAGATGCAGATGAACTGCTAGAAGACCCAGATGATGTTGTTGATGTTGATGGACTGGATGACTCATCTTCAGAGGAAAGTGAAGTTGATTGACTTTGCATTTTTCCATTTCTTTTACTTCCTTTAGTTTCTAACTTGTGAAGAAGATTTTCATTTCTTCAGCACTCTTACTCTCTGTTTCATCAAAAATGACATCCCTGCTCACAATGAATTTTCCATTGGTCAAAAGACGATACCCTTTCTTCTCATCAGAATAGCCAATCATTGTGCATTTTAAAATTCTTGAGTCAAGCTTAGTTCGTTTTTCTTTCGGAACTAAGGCATAACACACTGACCCAAAATCTCTAAGATGTTTAACTCGAGGTTTGAAACCAAACCAAGCTTCATTAGGTGTGATTCCATCTAAAGGAGCAGTTGGAGATCTGTTTCTTAAGTAGACAGCTGTATGGATTGCTTCTGCCCAATATGTTGGACTTAACCTTTTGAAAGTTAACATGGATCTCGCCATGCCTAACAAAGTGCGATTCATTCTTTCGACTACTCCATTTTGCTGTGGAGTGTAAACATTAGTAAGATGTTATCTGATGCCATTTTCACTGCAATAAGTTCTGAATTCATTTGAAGTGAATTCTCCCCCATTATCTGTCGTGAGAGTACCTATCTTTTCTTTGACTTCATTTTCAACAAGTTGGCGAAAAATTTTAAACTTATCAAATGCTTCTGACTTGTTCTTCAAGAAGTAAACCCAAGTCATTCTGCTGAAATCATCAATGAATAGTAAGAAATATTTGTAACCACCAAATGAAGTTTGTAGTGGACCACAAACATCACTGTGAACTAGTTGTAGCCGCCTGTTTGCACGCCATGAACTTGTTGAAAAACTTTCTCGATTTTGTTTGCCATAAATGCAAGCTTCAAATTTTGCATTTTCCCTTTTGAATGTGGGAAGTCCTTTAACCATTCCTTGTTTCTGCAATTGAGAAAGAATCTCAAAATTCAAATGTCCATATCTTACATGCCATAGTCTTATAGGTGAAATACCTGTAGTCACTGCCCCTGCAAAATCAGAATGCCTTGGAATAACTGTCCCTTTCATCCGTAACAATTTTCCATCTTCATAACCTGTCATGACTGTTTTCAAGTTCTGTTTCACTGACTTAATCTTCACTAAACCATCTTCCATAATCACCTGATGTCCTGCTTGTCGAATCGTGACTAAAGAAAGCTAATTTTTCTTGAAACAAGGTACATACCATACATTGGAAATCATTTTTTCTCCAATACCAGGGAGAAAAACTTTTACTACTCCTTTTCCATAAGGAGTATGTTTTGTATCATCAGCAAGAAAAATGGAATTAAGTTGGAAATCTTGAAAATTCGAGAAAAAATCACTTCGAAAAGTCATGTGCTGAGTTGCCCCGGAATCCAAGATCCAGGCATCTTCATAGTCACTTCTAAGATGGGATGAAATTTGTGATGCTGGTGAGGAAGTAAAAACATATTCTGAGTTATCTTCATCTTGATCATTTGCAAATTGTGCTGAATGCTGCTGAAACTTGGGAATTTTATTAAGTGATGTTCGACAATCTTCAGCATAATGGCCAACTTTGTTACATCTTCGACACGCAATTTGACTTAAGTCTCTTCCTCTTCCTGAAGATTGTCCTCTGCCTCTGCTTTGACCTCTATTTTGAGATTGTCCTCTACCTTGATTATTATATCCTTGTCCTTGAAAATTGCCTCTCCCTTGGTTGTTTCCTCTACCTTGAAAATTATTTCTTCCTCCTCTGTTAAAATTGTTGCCTCTACTTTGGCTTCGACCTCGATTATGTGCTGCTTGATTCTAATTCCATCTGCCTCTGCCTCGAGAACTATCGGCTGATGACTTACTAGTGCTGGCTTCTGTGAGAAAAACATCTTCACCAACTTTCTTCTTCTTCCCAAAAGTTTTATCATGTTGAGTTAACATTTCACAGAGTTCATCAAACTTTAATTTCTCTAATTTCCCAGTTACTTGTAGAGTCTCCCAAAAATGCGTATAGAAAGAAAGAAGCCCAGCAATTACAATTGTGACCATAAAGCTATCATCAATTGCGGGAAAACCAACATTAATAATTTCTTGCTTGATATTCTTAAGTCTTGAGATATATTCAAGAACATCACCGTCTTCAATTAATTTTTGTTGCAACAATTTTAATTGTAGATCGACTTTCTTTGATTCAGGATGAGTATCAAAGAGGTCTTTAAAAGTTTTCAAAGCAGTCCATGCATCTAAAGCATTTTCTATATGGACATACATTTCATCATTCACAGACGATTTAATAAGAGCTAAGGCTTTAGCATTCTTGATTTCCCATTTTGCTAGTGCAGCTGCATCTGTGGGTTTATTCGGCTTAACATCTCCATCACATATTCCCTGCCATAATTCATTGTAAATGAGTGTGCTTTCGATGAGTCGATGCCATGTTTTATAAGATTTGGTGCCTTCAAGTTCGTCGGAATCAGAAAACAAATTAATCAACTTAGACATTTTAGCGTTGAAGCGTCGCACCAAGAATCAGAACATAAATGACAAGATAGTCAACACAACACACCACGCAAAAAGCAACACGATCTATCGGGGCTTGGCCTTGACCCTCGAATAGTCGTCAAAACAGGAGAAAATTGACTGAGCTTTGCACTTGGCTCTAGTCAATATCTCAAATTTTTACAAGGCAACTTTCAAAATTTGACTTTTACAATGGTGCTTTTGCACAATCTGGTAAAAAAAGTTACCCCCCTCAAAGTAAAATTACTTTGAGTTACAATTCCAGGCTTATCAGAACCATGTTTATCTCCCAAGAAACAAATTAAAAAAAAAACTTATTGCTCCAAAAAAAATTACAAATCACCTTATTGCTCCATCAACCATAAATTCCCAAAATTAAAAAATCACCATATTTCTACACAATACAATATTCCTTATTTTTCAAAAAGAAAACAAACAAAATGCCATTTGCTTGTTTATTATGGAGCACAAATATGTTAAGGATCTGTGTGTGCCTACTTCTGACCTTACACAACCATACAAGAAGTTTTCTGATCTTACTAAACCATATAAGAAGCTCTGTTTTCATAGCCTATAACTGGGCAAAAGCAGGACAAACTTTTATTGAAACTGCTATATTATCTCGATCTGTTGAAAACCGCTGTCTAATCTCATTCTGTTGAAGCCAACCTCGCATACTTCACACAAATTTGCTAAGGTGCTTAGCAACAGTGGTGTATTTTACATCCGGGTACAACTGACTAGCCTTAACACCATCAGGACCAATTTCAAAATTCGTTTGATCACCTTTCACAAAAATAGAGTGACCGATTGCTATGCCAATATTACCTGGGAAGCATGTTTTTGCGATTAATGTTAGGACCTGCTCGTTAGGGATGTAGACCTTCTCGAGAGTCTTGTCAATCTTCTTCTCCCATAGACTCACAACATCATTGAACGACAGAGTATTGGCAGGAAGCCGTAAGTATAAGGTTTTGTTCAATGTTCTTGGGTCATCCACTGCTTTAATTGTGAATACTCCAATGTCTTCCTCATTCACATACATCGCTTTGGCATTTCCATCTCCAAGAATAACAACTTTATCCCTTGGAGGAGCCGTAAGGCCAGGCTGTGCCAGGGTTGGAAGGAAATACCCTGCAAAACAGTTGCTGGAAACGTATGTATAAGGAATACCCTCAGCCTCGATTGCCTGACAGACTTTGGTTTTCAGCTCGAACACACTTTTCGCAGGCTCTACTTCATGGGAGTTGTCAACATCATTGCCGAACTCAGATGGCAAAAACCTCTTGATGGTTCCCATTTCTTTAATAGCCTTGGTGCAGAAGTTGAAGCCCAGAAAATAATAGAAATTCAAGACCTAACGATTTTGATTATAACTCAAAAAATTGATTTTCAGATTTCAAAATCTAAAATCAATAAAATAATAAAATTTCTTCTCTTTTAAACAAAAATTTGACAAATTTCTTACCCAACATTCACTGAACAATTCAATGAAGTTTTCCAAAAATTTGTATAGCTGGAATCTCCTCCTCACATCCACTACAACATTACTGGAGCTGTGATACCACAATAATGGCAAAAGTGTCCTCACACACGTAATTTTATTAATCAGAAAAAATAATTACATAATTGATTTTGCAAGAGTTTACACCCGAACAACACAAACACTCTTGCAATGAGCTATTTATAAGCTCCATGTCCTAACTACCTCTAATTATGGATCACTTATTAAATAACAAGTGTTCATTTACAATAAATGCTATTCAAACCAACTAGCTAACTAATCTCCTAAAATAGAGCCTAAGATACGACATATTTGGAGAGTCATATCTAGTTACAACAATATGCTAATTTTAAAATTCTCCATTAAATAATTAAACATTCTAGAATAATAATTATTAATTTAATATCTTAAATTAATAATTATTTTATTCGAATTTTATAACCTATGATAAAATTGTATTTTTGGATCATCTAACACTTTTTTAGTGTAATCACCAAAGAGTCCTTACTCTAGTTTGATCTAATGTGTTCAAAAAGAGATTCCAACCTCAACTATCGTGCTAAAACCAAGTTTTGCTACAATGTTCAAATAGTATCCTGTTTTGCATATGAGAGAGGACACAAGCAATTGTGCTTTCGAGAAATGAAAAGAATTATTGCACATGTTTTAGCAACTTAGTCTAAGTTTGTGCTTAATCCTTTTATAAGTTGCATGCCCAACGTAAAATCAGAAGCATCATTTATTTCAAGCTTATTGAGTTTTCTATAATAATTCAAGTCAACCATCAGCTACAAGAAACCCCTTATCAAATATCATTGCAATCTAGAATTTCGAAGATAGTAAGATAAGAGTTCAAACAACATATTCAACTCCAACTTTGCCTCTTTCTAGCTTTTAATTTGCATGCAAGGTATCATTACTGCTAAGTCACTGACATTCTCAATAATTTTCGTTCTCAATCTCCCTACAGATTTCACATTAGTTCTTCGTGGCTGGGAAAGTAAAGCAGAGACTTGTTAATTTCTTCTAAGAAAAATATAATTTGCCTAAATAACCAATGCATGCCCAAACTTTTCCACCAATTTCCATGTATAAAACCAAGTATAGCTAACTTTAGCATAATTTCCATCATTTTATACTGCCAAAATTCCACGTAAGAGCTAAGCCAACAAGGTCACACAGGTTGGGTGAGTCCACCGGTATGCAAAAAGACAAGAAGAGAGGCCAAGTTGGGGAGCAACATATTGGAATGCTATCTAAAATATCAATAGATCAAAACTTGGTCATTGTTGAATAAAAGCCAGCAGGGGGGACCACGGGGCCACACAATGTAAAAGAAAACTCAAGCTGGCAACAATGTACATGAATCAAAACCCCAATAGATGAGTGGTAATTTCCAGGAAGAGGCATTTTGCAAGCTCAAAGCATTCCCATGATTGTATTTCGATTAGTTTTAATCAAAATGATGAAAATAATCTAATAATCTTTTTAGTGTTCATTGTGCCTCTTCTCATAGACTAGTGTCATCGACAATTGAACCCAGCAGAGTAGTAAAACACAGTCTCAGCTATGGAGCCAAGGAATATCTATATGCAGAGAGCTATCAACTCATTGACAGATCCATATTGAGTACCCCCATTAGTTGATCGAATGGAAGCAATTGGGTCAGTAGCGAAGAAAGCAACGAAGTTGAAGGAATACACATTAGTCCATATGAAAACAGAAGATCTACCAGCTGGCTGCTTAGTATTCTTGTTTTGTAGACACTCATGCACATAACCATATGCCCTCTTCAGCCATCCGCCCTCTTATACTAGTTCTACAGTTAGTGTTTTCTACAATGACGTAGCATTTAATATTTACTAATTAATATTAACATTAGTTTGCAGTTAAGACACACAAATGAAACAGATCCAATATTGATCTATTATTGTATATAGTTATATGGTTATAGCATCTACTTCAGGAAGAGGCCAAATAAAACCATGGTTATAACCTCCACTTCAAGAAAAAAAAGAGGCGAAATAAAACGATAAATAATTTGATTGGTCATCTGACATCAATAAGCTGCAAGTGCTATGAATGGGCTAAAAACATTCTCCTATTCTCAGTAGAAGCAAAAACATTTAGATTACTATAATACCATGCTAGACGGGAAGGACTAATAAGAGCAAAGACTCCATGCAGTGAGGGTGTCCACTTCTTGAAACTTATCACAAAAAGGTTTAAATGTATCCCGCGAAATTAAAAGCATCCTAGTGAATAGGAGAATAAATTATAACTCCGAAACTACAGTATTTTTGAAATTTAAATGAAGACAAATTGATATACGATCATGTTTGTCTGGTGACCGTGCGACAATATAACAATTAAAATGGGCCGACCATAAATACATGGGCACGGTAAAATAGATCTATTTTCGAAGACAAATTGATATACGATCATGTTTGTCTGGTGACCGTGCGACAATATAACAATTAAAATGGGCCGACCATAAATACATGGGCACGGTAAAATAGATCTATTTTCGCGCTCCATAGTCCCTATATAAATACATCGACAACTTAAACTATAGAGGAGCGTAAGAGCTTTGGCATTACAAGGGTTCGTTTCGAGCTAGTTTTGGGCTTCTATATTTTACCCTATTTGACCGCAACGGGTCTTTGCTTCTCGTAGGGCAATAAGAGAGAGAAACATGGAGTACACAAGATACCGACCAACAGGGGCTGAGAGAGAAAGGGACTGGCAGAGGTCCGTAATAGCCAAGCGGCCTCGCAATGATTATGAATTTGACTATACTCGTGATCCTTTGTTGTCTGGTGCTTATATTAATCGTAGAGAAGATCTGAGGCTTGCTGAGAGAGGTGGTGACAGAGCAGGGGTTCGCTTATTGGATGATCATGTTCGTGCTCCTGCTCCTGCTTTTCTTGATGATCATCGTTTTGTTTCACAGAGTGGGGCGCTTCCTTCTTCAAATCGGTTAAGTGTAGATGAGGGTTTGAATTTCAGGTGTGATAGCCATAGACTCGACCCTGTAATTGGGAGGAGGGTGCCTGTGGATGATGTTCAATATCTACCAGAAGATGCATCCAACACACTGTTTGTGATGGGTGTTCCAAGTGATTGCACTAGTAGAGAAGCGGAGCACATATTTCGCCCATTCCGCGGTTTCAAAGAAGTTAGGGTTGTTAAAAAGCCCAAGGAATCCAAAAAATCTCATGGAGGTGGAGAAGGAGAAGCGGCGACTGCTGTCGTTGTTTTGTGTTTTGTGGAATTTGATAACCTTAAGTGTGCTGCGATTGCCATGGAAGCTTTACAAGGGTATAAGTTTGACGAAAATGACAGAGATTCGCCTTCGCTAAAGTTGCAATTTGACAGAGAGAGGAGTAGGTCATCCTTTGCGCACGATGAAGATCGACGTCGCGATTATTATCGTCATCGTCGGTGATTTTGTAAGTGGGACGATCATGTAGAACTTCAGCCCCTCGACTACGATACTTCGTTTCCAAACTTTAATGTATTAGTTCCATTCCATTTTATTTTCTAGTTGTTAGGCCCGTCCATTGCCTATTTTAAGATGGGAGATGGTTAAGACGTTTTTTGAACACATTTTTTCCGAGTTTACAACAATCGCCTCTTAAAGTGCCACGTTACAGTGATTTATGTGTTTCGATTATAACGCCTTTATTACGACAATCTTCCTAAGTATTGTTGTATTTACTAGTGACTTTTGTGTTGTGTTAGGTATTAATTATCGGTTTATGTTTTATATGAGCAATGGTTGTTCGAAGTCTCTCTAACATTATTTTATTAATATATCAAATCATTCATTCTTGAAAATTATAATCCAATATAATTTTCACTCCATCTTTGAACCAAAAATACATCAACAAAGAGACTCTAGATGACCTCTATTGTATCATTCTACAAGAAATGCCATATATCATCAAAATCAATGTGTATATTGGGATTCTATCAATATTACCCTCTAATAACCCAAACTCCAAGAACCCATTTTTTCATTCAAAGACAAAGCATGTGGACACCAAGTATCATCATTTTCTTACCTATACACGCACCCGTATGAATCAAAGCTATAATACTCTGTGGAGTAAATCATCTCTTTGGCTGTGCATCATGGCTACCAGAACTCAGTTTGAAAATTCCAGAATTACCAAGGAACCCACATAAATCATGGTCTTATAGCAATTGGTTTTGGCCAGGAAGAAGGGTCTGAATACATTAACGCAAAGAATTCATGGGGTACTGACTGGGGAGAAAAGGGATCACTCAAATTAACAGAGTCACCAAAAAATTAAACTTAAACTGGTGCATTCTCGTGAATAGCTTAAAGGATTTGTATGACGAAGGTTATGCCATCGACATTCTTATAACCAAAGGTCAATAATCCGCTGCTTCAGCAGAAGAGATGTGAAAAATGATGTTTCTGACCGCTGTTTTTGGCAATTGGGGATTTGGACTGGTTTCAAAGAGGGTGTTTGAATGATTTACAAGGGACAATGCGGACGGTGAGTTGCCCTATGGCAGCACCATGCAACGATAGGATTTTTCTATCAAGAGGACTTACAAGGTTGAGATCGAGCAGAATGAAAATGACATTATATATGAGAACTGATGTTAGCGTTGTTCATTCTTTGACTGATTACGAAATTGATATGAAGAAATTGCCTGGAAAGAGGAGGAGGGCCGCAGTGCTGCGCTTGCTGAAGCAAGGTAGTTGCCCTCATCAAATCCTTCAAAACGTGCAGGGAGGGGACCCAGTACAGTTTTGGGCAGTGGTAGATTATCTCAAGGCTCGTGACCGGACAGAGGACGCTTTGCAGGTTTTCCAAAGGGTATTCTTGAAATGGTGGATTTGGTGTGAGGACCTTGTTTCGAATTTCCTGCTCAAAGCTATTCGAGCTCGTTTGAAAATTCGAGTGAGATTGGTGTCTTTTCAAAACTTACTAATGGATATTGCCGAGCATTTGTTGATCAATTCAGTGGAGTTTTCCAAGAACTTGTAGAGCTGAAATCTCCTCTTCACATCAGCTGTATTACTGGAGCTCTGATACCACAATAATGGGCAGAAGTGTCCCCACATCAGCTGTATTACTGGAGCTCTGACACCACAATAATCGCAGAAGTGTCCTCGACACATAATTTTATTAATCAGAAAAAATAATTACATAATTGATTTTGCAAGAGTTTACACTCGAACAACACAAACACTCTTTCAGTGAGCTATTTATAAGCTCCATTTCCTAACTACCTCTAATTATGGATCACTTATTAAATAACAAGTGTCCATTTACAATAAATGCTATTCAAACCAACTAGCTAACTAATCTCCTAAAATAGAGCCTAAGATACGACACATTTGGAGATTCATATCTTGTTACAACAATATACTAAGTCTAATTGTCTCCATTAAATAATTAATCATTCTAGAATAATAATTATTAATTTAATTTCTTAAATTAATAATTATTTTATTTCAATTTTATAACCTATGATAATAAATTATTTTTGGATCATCTAACACAAATCTCAACATGTCAAGTCTATATTTTTTAATGGGAACTAAAATTCTATTTTCTCCATATGAAAACCAATAAGGTTAAAACCAATTCATGTTAAAAATTGAATTAGAATGATGAAAACTAAAGATAAAGGAAAACTTCAATTTTATATTAATAATTTAACATTAGCATCAACTACATAGCATAAGTAGTGCCCTAGGGTTGAATATTAGAATTTCCCACATAAATTATTGTTTTCGAGAAAATATTAGGTCATATGCACAACCTTTTTGAGGGGGATGCCCACAAACTCCACTTTTAGGGTAAACATTCCCTCCTTTGTCTCCTTGAGATTCCCTAAAACGGGGATGTGGGGTAACAATTTCCAAGGAATCGTCCTATCGAATCCCGTGTGTGGGAAACACGGGGAGCATGCCCCCATTGTGAGGGATGCACCCCGATGGAAAACTTTCGAAAACATATAGGCACTTCCCTTTATTCTAAGGGATGCACCCCGATGGAAAACTTTCGAAAACATATAGGCACTTCCCTGTATTCTAAGGAAGGTATTTCTAGTAAACCATATACTCTTCCATGTAATGTCAGTAATATGGATCAAAACCATTACAATAATATAGTCATTATGATCTCAATAAATTGCTTAAATGAATAGAACTTAGTTGGGGAGGAAAATACGCCATCCAAAAACCACTTAAGATAGATCTAAATGGCATACCATTAGCATATTTATAATATGGTACACCTTCATGAATTTCAATATAATTCATTGGGAATAGGTTTAATATTTGTAATTTCACCTCTTCATTTGGTTCATCAAACCTCGTGAAGAATTTGACATGTCGACATGTTGATTTCTATACTTGAAGCTTTACAATATACATGCAAGACCTAGTTTTATGCATTTTGTCTCCGGTTGGATCCTTCACCAAATATCATAATATCATATACAAAAAGATGCGAAATATCATAATATCATATACAAAAAGATGAGAAATAATTGTTGAATATGAAATTTTTATAGATTTTATTTCAACCTTATTCTTTGCATTTTATATTTACATGATTGAACCTTCAACTACTAATAAAAATAAAAAAGGTAGATAAGGGACATACTTATATGAGTTCCTTTAAGTAACTAAAAAACCAAAAGTTAATTGAATTGTAGTCTATGTGGGAGGGAGGATTTAATGCCAACCTCCCCTCTCAGGTTCAAGCCTAATTGACATGATGCATGATACTGCTTTGTGAACTACATTTGTATTTCTCCATTGGGATCCTTCTATGTAATTACTATCTTGACTATGTTGATTTTGTACCTTCCTTGATTCTTGAGAATAGCAAGAAAAGGGAAATAAAAAAAAAAAACTAAAAAACTAAAAATCTCAAAAAAAGATTCATTCATGAGTATAACATAAGAGAGATGATAGGCATCCCATGATACATATTATAGTATACAAATTCATCTCTATATAGAATAAAAACAAGTCAAGATATATCTAATTTACCATTACATAAGATTTGTCTAAACGTAGTTTCCTCACAACTATTAGGGATTTCTTTATTTTAGAAAATTAATTTACAAATGCACATGCACATTTTTCATATAAAAAAATAAAATTGGAATATGGTAAAATGAAATGCCATTAAATAAAGACATGGAAACTTATTGGACATGAAATTTCTTTATAATCTCTAAACATATAAATACAAGTATTGTTTTTATATAGAGATGTTAATTACAGGGATGCATAATGAGTTGATTTTATGATATGTGTATACTTATCATTAAACATTTGGATATATTTGGAACTAAATGTGTGGAATATGAAGATTTGAAATATATTAGAATAGCTAAACAAAATTTAAAGAGTTAATTATAAAGTAAAGACAAAAAATAATAATTAAAATATATTAATCAAACAAATGGTTGAGAAACTGTGTAAGTGGTTGTTATATTAGTTAAATAGATTATTGAGCAATTTTATTGATGCACATAATGAATAACTTGTTGAGATATTTCTTAAGTAAAATTTCCAATAATAAGAGAGTTAATTTGTAAACAAATTGACCATTTATGTATAAATGCTATGGATATTGACAAGGTTGATTATTTTAGTTGGACGAATAACTGAATTAACCTCACTCACCCGTTGAATTGTAAATAAATAACCTGATTATTTTAGTGGGTATTTTCTTTTCCATAATTGAGACCTCCATCGTGGGAATGATGGATGATACAAACTGTTTGAGAAGGTTAATTATTTTAGTTAGGGTTGAAGAATAAAAAAATAATGAATTATATGATTTATGTATTTACTCGTTGTAAAAGGTTGATATCTTTCTTTATTGGTTTTAATTATGGGAAGCTTGTTAACTGAATTTTTTTATAACACATTGATTTAAACCATGATAATCATGAGAATTATATATGGGTAAGATAAACATGTAATATATAAAAGGTAATAAAGATAAAAATAATTTTATGATAATCAAAATTATGATATGTAATGATAATTAGATTTAAAATAATTTTAGGATTTTTATGTTTTTGGTTTTTTCGTTTGTTTGGTGTAAATGGGTGGGTTGTGTTTGTGCCATAGGTTTTTGATTAGTGACATTTTCACCATAGAATATCTTAACAAATATGTTGTAACCAATTCCTCTAAATCCCATGGGGCATTATATTATTGCTATATTATTAAAATTAAATTAAATCAACCTAACTCAGTTTTTTTATGGAAATTTATATTATGGTGAAAATAGATAATGATAAATTCATTTAAATAATAATTTATCTCAAAAAATATACTATACTCAAAATCAATTGTGATTGTCACTGATAGTTTTAGCGCACAAGGGTTAGCTTATTTGGTAGGTTAGGTGATAATCAAATGGAGTCACCTAACTAAATTGGTAGGGCCCTAGTCCTTAAAGCACCTTTTATATTGAGAGGTTTCCATGGATGTAGTTGTCATCTCCAAGGTGTGTGAACCACATAGAAAAAAAAAGAAAAGAAGGAAAAAGAAGAAGAAAAAGAAAAAGAGAAGAAAGAAAGAAAAAAGAAAGGAAAAAATAAGACAGAAAGAAAGAAAGAAATGAGTGATTGATAGTAAATTGTAATTGCTATTTTCTTGTCTTTATATTCATAATGTAAAAATGGTTACTAACATGCCTATAGAGAAATTGTGATAAAGACATAAAAATGAGACTTAATTTAATAAATTATAGTTATAATTTATTATTTTTATGACCATAAATACAATAAAATTATAATTAACATATTTAAGTGGGCCTAATGGTTAAGATCATGTGTTTCCTAATAAGAGGTCACAGGTTCAAATCCAGAGGAGGATAGAGTATCTGTGGCCTTAAGAATATACTTAATTGTTGATCTTCCATTCTCAATTGGATGTTCCTGGTTGGGAGAAAATTGTTATCCTTCTCACATAGGTTCAATATCCACATGTAACATGTTAAAATCATAATAAGTATGCATACCCATAACAATAACAATTGTATTGTTATCCTTGTTATCCTTCTCACCTAGGTTCAATATCCATAACAATAACAATTGTATTGTTATCCTTGTTATCCTTCTTACCTAGGTTCAATGTAACAATAATAATAAGTAGAGAGAAACAATGAAAATTTGAAGTTGAAAATATAATTTTTAATATAATGTATTAAATCTAATTTTGAAATTAAAATTATGAATGTTTTAAATATGAAAAAATAAAGCAAATAAGAGTATAGAAAGTTTCTCTAAATTCATATAGCTTTATTTAAATGTGTTATATAAAATGTTTCCTAAAAAAACTAGATAACATAAAATCTCTTACATTTTACATAGAATATTTATTCACCATTTCATAACCAATATTTATACAAAATTTTACATTTTACTATTATATTCTCCTTTATTTTATAACAAATAGTTGTAGAAAATTTCTTTAAAAACTATAAACACTCGCAAAAAAAGAGATAGTTTCCTCCCTCAACAAAAGTATTTATAGAAATTTGGTACACATGTAAAGAAATAAGAGTATTTTTCTTTAAAAAGTAATGTAAAAGATAGATAATGAAATGTTATCCATGAATAAAGGGCTCTTGAACTTAGAGAGATATTGTTTAGGCTTTAATGAGGATAAGGATGGTTAATTTTAAAGTTTAAGATTGACTTTTTTTTAACTTACGAGAAATTGGTAAATTGTGGATTAATTTGGACGTGGGTAAATCAAAAGAAAAGATTTCATGGTGGGGAGTCCACTTTTTTGGACTTATCACAAAAATTATATGTATCTCATAAAATATACCAAGACTTTAATAATTTAATAAGGGGTTTAGGGGAAACAAGTCTTTTCCTTGAGTGGGTTAGCAATCTGCCAACAATATGTACTCTCTTCACTTTTGTTTATGATGAACCCATGTTCTTACTGTAGCTTGGAAAAAACTGGACACATACAAACAATTTTATTATGGATGCATGTTGTCTCTGTAGTTCTAAAATAAACAGTGGCCACTTACAAATAATTTCCCACTAGCCAACATTGCTTTGGGGTATGAGATCATGATGTTACTAGCTTGAGAACTGACTCCAAGCCAACCAGTGAGTTAGGTGATAATCAAATGGTTAATGAATTGGTATCAACCATGCCAAATATAAATCTTGCATTCAATTTTGGTGCATGGTGTTTTTAAAAGACAATGGGATGTGGATTTTTCAACCATACTATGTTGTTGAGTAGTTGCACTACTGAATGATAGGTTGTGGACATCATATTTATCATGCCTGGTCCAAATATGTAAGATATCTTTTGGGACAATAAATTGATATAAATATTAAGGGATAGTATTGGAGTATATGTTATAATGGTTATATCATGTACTTGAGAGCATTCAAGTTAAGAGTGATTTACTTTTTTGGCATCCAAGATAGCTATTTCCATATCACCACGAAATTAGATATCTAATAGAAATCTTGGCTAGGCTTCCATGTGCCTATATTAACATAAATGGATGCACAATTAACTTTGGCTTCAATGTTATCAAACTCTTGAACTTGTATCTCGAGCCACAAGACCATATCAAGCAATACTAGATGTCATAAGTACTAATCATTTATTCAAACTCAAAAAACCCAAAGGTCACTACCAATGCTACGGTTTGAAATATTATTACTGAGACATTGGAAGAAGAACCATAGAATGAGAATATATATAGATCGTTAAAAAAACACAATTATTGTCTTTTTCTGGCTATATAGAGATTCACGGAATTAAAAAGAATCTTTGTATTCTCTGTAGGATTTTTCTAACACAATGTTGAGGAATAACGACAAGAAACATCCCTGAGAGTGGTGTGGATGTCATTTTAATGTGATGGATATTAGCTTGGGTAGGTCTCCATGATGTTAAGCATATCCATCCCTTGAGATATTGAAATCTTAATCATCTTGTGGTTAATAATCAAGATTTTTGTGGCCTTTTTGTTATGTCTTTCTGGTTAATTGTTGTGATGTTGATAAACTTTTTTTCATGGCTAAATATATGCCTAATGACACTTTAACAAATATTCTCTTCCATTATATGTATCCATTGAACTTAAAAACATTTGTTTATTACATAATATATGCTATGTTATGTCTTTCTGGTTAATTGTTGTGATGATGATAAACTTTTTCTCATGGCTAAATATATGCCAAATGACACTCTAGCAAAGCATCTCTTCCATTGTATGTATCCCTTGAACTTAAGAAAATTTGCTTATTACATAATATATGCTATAGAAACGAAGAAAAATAAATGCGATGCTTATAAGATATTAGCAATCTGAAGGTGCTAATGGATGTGCTTTAAATTCATGATTGGTAATTATACTAAAAAAAGGATTTCTTATATAGAATATTAATGTTGAATTTAGGCTGCTCCTCTCAATGAGAGACCAAAATAGTTGAGAAAGCGAAAAATTTGGCCTGTTGGAATATGTTATTAATGTGGAATATTATATTATTTATAGTACGTAATAGATGGACAACGCTAATCATATGAAAAGCATATTGGTTTCATTTAAGCAACCACAGAGCTTAAATGGAATTTTGAAAAGGTTGGTTTGTACTAAACTCAACCTGTCAATAATGCATGTGCATACATTATCTAATTATTATTTTTTTGAACTATGGATTATTACTATTACTTATCAGAATCCAAACTATGTTCAATACTATCATGATATTGATGCCAAGATTCCTCAAGTATTTTCTTTTTTGTAGTCATATACTTAAAAAAATGGCTGGACTATTTGAATCCAAGCTGACTATGAGGAGATTCTTGTCCTCCAGTGAGATGCTCTGTGATCCATTGTATTTGCACGATTTATATTCAAACAATTTTTTAGAAACAAAAAGGGAAAAAATGGAAAATATTTCCTATAGAGAGAAACACTTCTGTCCAATTACATATGTGTAGTAACCACTAAAGTTTACTTATGTCAGCTTAGCAGTTGTAAACCTCTAATACATAGATGGAACTCATTGTTATTGAACCATGGTTAATGTTAATGGATCATAGTAAGAAGATTTGCACTTACAAAAAGTAACCTAGGATTATAGGTAATTGAAAAACCTAAAAGTTTCAATCAAAACAACAAATATAATCATTCTAATCTAGAAACACATAGTTAATTACAACGGTTGTTGAGGACGTTCCCTTTCTTTGATACAGTAACGATCAAATGTACTGATTCCAAGGCCATTTATGATACAACTCTTGAAATAGTTCCAACACATAAGAACTCTAATTATATTTCAATGTCTCTTGACAATCTCAAAATATTTCTATCTACACATATAGATATAAAAGCATAAGTAATAAATTAACACACTTAATTACAACGACTGTTGAGGACGTTCCCTTTCTTTGATACAGTAACGATCAAATGTGCAGATTCCAAGGCCATTTATGATACAACTCTTGAAATAGTTCCAACACACATAAGAACTCTAAGTATATTTCAGTGTCTGTTCACAATATCAAAATATGTCTATCTACACATGTACATATGAAAACACAAGTAATAATTTATCGAAAGCAATAGGTTTTGATGAAAAATATTTAAAACTTGTATTTTATAAATTAGCAATATTTTTGTAACAATGCGAAACAAAAATACATTTAAAGTCAGGTAAAGGCGTTGGGGGGTCTGTAAATATTTGGGATGAGGATATCTTGATTGAGCTTCACAAATCTAAATTTGAGTACGATGACTGTGTCTATCCCTTATAAATTTGGAGAATTTAACTATGGCTTCCACCCTATCTCTTGGCATCCAAATCATTCTTGGGGATTTGTACATATGAATTGCTACACGCAGGGCCTCCGCCCACGGCCGTGCCCCCACGGGCGGCTGGATGGCAGAAGGGTGATTCTAAGAATTGCCCATCCGCCGGCCTGCCACCCGCGGTGGCACGGCCCTTGGTGGAGTGCTTGCACGCAGACCCTCAGCCTAGGGCGGTGCAACCATCGACAGCCAGGTGGGTGGTATTTTTTTTTTTTTGAAATTTAAAAAAATGGTTAAAAAAAATTCAAATTTTTTTAATAATTTGTTTTTTTTTTTTAAGTAAAAAAATGTTTAAAATAATTTTTATTTTTTTTAAGTAAAAAAATTAAATTTGTTTTAAAAAAATTTAATATTTTTTAATATTTTTTTTTTTAAATAAAAAAAATTGGTAAACCAAATTTTATTTTATTTTTATTTTTTTTAAGTGAAAAATGTAAGTTTAATAAAAAATAATAATTATTTTTTTTTTTAATTTTTATTTATTTTTAAATAAAAAATACATATTTCTTTATAAACTTTAAATCTTTTTTACTTTTTATTTTTTTTTAATTTGAAAAGAAATATATTTTTAAAATTTTCGTATTTTTTTGGTTTTGTTTGTTTGTTTGTTTGTTTTTTGGTTGTTGTTGTTGTTGTTTTTTTTTTTTTTTTTTTTTTTTTTTGTTTTGAGTTTATTTTTGTTTTTTTAGTTTTTTTTTAAATGTTTTTAATATTAATTTTACTGGTTTTTAAATTTTTTTGTTTGTTAATTTTCTATTTTTTTAAATCTAGTTTGTTTATGAGATAATTTTTTTTCATATATATATATATATATATATATATATATATATATATATATATATATTTGTTTTTTAAAATAATCAATATTTTAATCTTAATTTTAGTAGTTTTTTTTTGTTAATTTTATATTTTTTCTTAAATCTAATTTGTTTTTAATTTTCATTTTTTTTAAGTTTTTTGTTAATGTTTTTTTAATTTTTCTATTTTTACCTACTTAATTTTATAGTTTTTTTTAATGTTTTTTTTTCTTTTCCATTTTTTTAAAATTTATTTATTTATTTATTTATTGCCTTTTGCCCATTTTTTTTTATGGTTTACAAGCAATATATATATATCTTTTTTTTTTTCCATTTTTTTAAAGATGTTTTTTTACTATTATTTGTTTATATATATTTCTTTTAGTCTTTTAATTCTTATCTTTTATAGGTTATTATTTTTTTTTTTAACATTTGTATTATTGATTTTTTTTTTGATGTTTGATTTTTTTTTGTTGTTTTTATATATTCGATTTTTTTGCTTTTTATTTTTATTTTTTGTTTTGTTTTTAGTATATATTTTAATTTATGTTTTGTTATTTTTTTAACATTTTTTTGTTTTGTGTTTTTTCATTGTTTTAATTTTTTATTTTATTTTATGTTTTCATTATTTTTTTGAAATTCTAATGTTTTCAGGATTCTGATAAAATATTTTACGCCAATATTTCGAAATGTTAAAATTTTACCCTTGAAAAAAAAGTGTTATCTTAGCATCAACACTTTTCGTTTTGAGGGTGTTTTTTGCACAAAATTTAGCATTGAAAAAAAAGTGTTATTCAAACATCAACACTTCATTTTCAGGGTGTTTTTTGGACAATTTTTGCACAAAAATTGGTTTTCACTGCCATTTTTAAAACATGTTAAAATTTACCCTAGGAAAAAAAAGGTGTTATTCCAGCATCAACACTTTTCATTTTTACCACTAGTTTTGATGTTTGAACGGGATTTTTTGGCTAGGGTTCCCGTTTTGAGTTTATAGTTTCAAAGTTGACATTGTTAATGACTCTCCAAAACACTATGACATTTTTTTCACATAAGATAACCAACCAAATGAGCAACCTTTCTCCACATATTTTTAATTTATGAAGATGATTAGATCAATTAATTCCAATCCTGTAGTGGAGCTCTGTTCATATGCTGGAACTGATTTGGTTCAAGTATTCTTGACTTAATCAAGTTACTAAATTCATTTATTAATGAATAATCTCTTTTAACCATCATCTAGAAGCACAATTATATTTTTTTGGCATTTACACGATGAGTCCAAAACAAGACAAGTCGAAAAATTAAATAAACACCTGATGAGCGCAACGAATGTAGAGGAATTTTTGTGAAAATCCTTGGTCGCTCCCACAACACAAGCTCCATGCAACTGGAACTCCTCAGTCACTCCCATAGGCCTGCAAGCTAGTGACTGTAGCTTTTCAGATGCTCCCACATGCTTGGCCCCATGCGACTGTGGCAAAGGATGCTCAAAAACAAATTTCCTTAGATTCTTCCCAAACTTGCTCCGCTAGATGATCATCATCAATAAGTCCTATGGAAGCCACTGTAGCCTATACAACACTCCCAATCCACTGTAACAACTCCATC
The DNA here is from genome assembly GCA_031772625.1 of Pinus tabuliformis. Classification (NCBI taxonomy): domain Eukaryota; kingdom Viridiplantae; phylum Streptophyta; class Pinopsida; order Pinales; family Pinaceae; genus Pinus; species Pinus tabuliformis. Next base: position 1,204,732,283 of record CM062820.1, on the reverse strand, counting down.
ATCATCACAAGTCAAACTAGGTTGACTTGAATGCCATCCATCAAATGATCCAACAGTCTAGTCCTCAAACTTCACCACAAATATTCCAACCTCTACAACCATCAATGATAGACCCTGCAACTGATCATACAAGATGAAACCAACCATACATACACTAAGTACCATAAACATGCTTGACAGTCTCCAATACTATAAACTAGGTGTAGTAGCTCCACATCCTACCAAGGCATCCACACACAAGCCAACAACCTACACTAACATCTGCAAGCATCAAGCTAAGGTCTGCAACCAATGCACAATCCAAGTACCATCACAATAGCATAAGTCCAGTGTTGTATCAATCAACCATGTAGTATCTCATCCATACACACACACACACACACACACAGACACCAAAGACCATAAATCAATCAACCATGTGCATAAACAATCACATACTATCAAGTTGACATCAATGCCAACCAACACTAATGCATCCTCCAACACTAATGCTACTAGGTTGACATCAATACAAACTAAACAACTAAGCCATAATGCTAACACTAATGAACTCACAATCTTGACCAAGATGGCTCCATATGGCTCCACATAGATTCTTCTTTGCATTATGGAGGCTAATGATAGGGTTCCTAGGAGAGAAATACTTGTGCTCTTACATTGAGTAGAAGTGACTAGTGTTGGTGATTGAAATCAGGGAAAAATTTTAAATGAAGAAACTAGACTAGGGTGCAACAATGACACCTTGTACATGAAACCCTAGGTGATTAGGTGATTTTGATTCCTATAAGTGAAGTAAGGAAAGGGAGCAATGTTAATGGGTATGGAGAAAGAGAAATATGCATGTTTCAATAGCAATGAAAAATTGAACCATGCGCCACATGTAATTTAATTGTTGTGAGGGAAAGATCCTGGGTACATTTAAAGAGGAATTGAGTGTGATTAGTGAGCTGGAGATTCTAAGGTTCTTCTACAAGTTTTTGGGGAGAGCATGGAGGTATATCATTGACCAAGTGAGATTCCTCATGTACATGAAGCAAGAAAGAAGGAGAGGGAATGATGGAAGCGAAATGGCTTAACCATCAATTTGAAAAGAACATCTCTATTTTCCCATGTGGCCACTCAAATTACTATGCACATGGAAATATTGGGGGAAAATAAGCCATCTTGTGCATTCAATGCCATATAATAACCCTATAGATCTCATATTTTGGGTCATATTGAGGTGGATTTTCTCTTCGAAACTTTTGGTACACTTTTGGCCATGCATATGATGTATATTTATCGATGAAGCATGGAGCATCGTTAAAGTCAGGACCAAGCAAGCTCATGGGTTATTCTTTATTTTGGTCTCAACCATGAGTAATTTTGCAGGCCCTTTATTTGACAAATACATGCTTTTCTTACACAACCAACTGAAGGAAAAAATCCATTATACAAATTATCTTACAACATTAATCCAAGGAACTTTGAGGTTTGGGCTTGAGGCAAACTCTATCTATCTACTAGTTTATTCTTCCACTTTTAATCAAAGACCGAGGCTCTGGGTCTCAGCGGTAATGAAAAAGCAACTTTGGTCAGATGAAGTAGGGGCACCATTTTGAATAACACTACAACTAATGAACTCAGAATATTGACCAAGATGGCTCAGTATCACTCCACATAGATTCTTCTTTGCATTATGGAGGCTAAGGATAGGGTTACTAGGAGAAAAATGCACGTGCTCTTAGATCGAGGAGAAGTGGCTAGTGCTAGTGATTGAAATTGGGGAAACATTTTAAATGAAGAAGCTATACCAAGATTTATAGATGAATCCTTGTACATGAAACCCTAGGAGATTAGGTCATTTTGATTCCTATAAGTGAAGTAATGAAAGGGATAAATGTTAATGGGTATGGAGAAAGATAAATATACATGTTTTAATAGCCTTGAAAGCTTGAGCCATGGCCACAAGCAATTTCATGGATGTTAGGGAAAGTTCCTAGCTACATTTAAAGAGAAACCAAGTCTCATTAATGAGATGGAGATTAAAAGGTTCTTCTACAAGTGTTGGGGGAGTGCATGGAGGTAGATCATTGACCAAATGAGTTTTCTAGAGTGCGTGAGGCAAGAAATAATGTTAGGGAATGATGGAAAGGAAATGGCTCAACCATTAATTTGAAAAGAACATTTCCATTTTCCCAATAAATGGAGATAAGGAGAAATTGATTTGGTATAGCATGAGTTAGGCTGTCAATGAAGATAAGCTAGATTTATTCACAAAATGATAAATAATATGAAAAATAAAATTTAAGTGGTCATGTATTAACCCATACCTGAGCTAAATTGGTGGACACTAAGCGTTGATGAGAGTTGAGGACATGTTTCTCTCCAATCAATGCTTTCTCTCTTACAAGAGAAAGAAAAAGTAATCAATTTAAGGAAAGAAGGTGATATGGTGCAATTTTAAATAATTTTATTTCTTTTACTTAAGTTTAGTTATGTAAATTGTGCAATAAATTTATCTTCAATACTTAATTCCACTAATAATCAAGGCAACAATATGCTTTAAGAAATATGATACCTAGTGCAATATATGTGACAGAGGTTGAAAAATAGAGAGAGTATCATTGGCTTGACGAGCATCCCAATGTTACAACACTTGGATAACCATATTTAGGGATATATATCTCTTTGAAAAGGAGGTTTTAGGAGTAAAAGGAAGTTTCTTTTGGAGAGGTATATTACTAGATTAAGCAATACTGGATTCGTATTGCTAAGATAGTCATATTCATAGTGATATGACATTGAGTTGAGGAGGTTTGGAGTGAATTTTACTGAGTTAAATTATTTTTTAAGGAGTATTATATTGATAAGGTATCCATCATTAGAGTCATACATCACTTGATCGAGTAGGTTGTGAGTAATGCACCACTTAGATGAGGTAGTATGAAAAGCAAGTTGTTAAGACAAAGTCACTTTTATGAGAATTGTATCATCGATTTAGTCATTATTAGAGAGATATAACACTAGAGAGAGCAAGTGTGCATGGTAAAAACTTGATTGAAGTCACCTATTTTGAGTTCCATGTCACTGGGAAACCACTTTGTGAAGCACTATTTTGTTGGGATAATCATCTTTCCAGCCTCGTATTACGGGGTTGAAGGACCATTGAGCCCTATACCAGACGGAAAAGTAACTTCTAAATATCTTGCTTGAAGCTCATCGTAAGGAGTGTCAAGGAAAATAAGAGGGTAAATTCAACTGAGGGAAGGGTACATGAATCCTAGTAAAGAGATAATAAGACTTTTCAGTAGGAGGGACCTTGAATTTTCTCTAGGTAGGGGTGACATCTAGAGAAAATGAGGGGGGTTGTTGTAGTTATTACAAAAAATGCAAAGAATCTTTTTATTTTGGGATAAACTAATAAAATAAATATTATTAAAACCCTAACCAATTTCTTCCTTTATATTTGTCACTCTTGTTCATTTGACCAAAGGAATTCCTTCCTTTCCCTTTTCCTTGTCAATAAGAAGCTAAAAATATTTCTTTTTTAATATTTAAAATTTCTTTTTCATATATTGGCATTCTAATACATGGAGATAATATCTAAAAATTTCTTAACCAATACTAATCTACCACCTTAAGACAACCATTTATTGCATAAATTGAAATTATATCTTTTATTTTATTATATAACCATACCAAATAGACAAATCTTTTTCCACAAAATATATCCTGTGGAAAACCACTAGGCCCCTTTATTTTAATAATGGTACCTAGGATAGACCTATATTATTTAAGTCAAAATGTGAGCGAAAAAAAATGGCTCAAACTGATGCAGGAGCATTCATCTCAACATTATCAATGTATTCTAGTAGACATAGGGGGTCTTGTGTTTCAAAGAAGTTGGTTTCCTAAGTATTGGATTTATGTAACTATTTAATGTTTTGAGTGATTTTAATGAGAATAGGAATTAATTGAACATTGTGAGGAATAATTGTAAATGTTCTCGAATGTAGGAGAACATGAGAGATTCAGGATAGTTGAGTGATGAGAGGATTGAGAATTGATTGTAAATCTTACATTAGGAGTCAGTTTATGATTTTGTGGATTTGAGAGAATCCTTAGGGATTACAAAGGGATTTTAGGATTTTGTTGAGGAATCTATGGATCTAAACGAGGAATTGGTTTCAGAATTCCTTTGTATAAATGTAAGCTTAAAAGGCAAAGACAAGGTTTAGAAATAGAGAGGTTGGGTAGGGTAGATAGATAGGCAGTCTTTTAAAGTTGTGAGAAACATGAAAGAATACCTTCCAGAAGATGAAAGTTTTGAAGTAGAATATGACAAGGAGACTGGAAAAGAATTAGTTCACTACAGTGGACAAGTGCTGAAAGACATCATTGAAAAAAATGATGAGAAGGAGAGACTAGCTGACAGTCTCGTGAATTCTATGGGGAATTCAAACCAGCATACTGATGTGCTGATAAAGGAGGAAAAATCAGAGAAGCATACTGATGTGTTGCCAAAGGGAGATAAGGCACAAAAGCCGTATGATTTTTATTTTAACAAGTGTTTTATGAATGCAAGTTTAGTTGCAGATGATGGAGGACATTTGGCACGAATGGAGAGCCAAATAAAAATGGAAGAAGAAGATTCTATGGAAGAATTTAATCCATGGAATAGAGATGTTCAATTGCTCGAGAGAATGCTGGATAGTCATGATTCAATGCAGAAAGAGATAATCATGAAAGAGGGTAAGGATGAAAGGGAGGTAGTTAGCATAGGAGTCAAAGTAAGTAAAAGTAACCTTCAACATTTGAAGAGTTAGTGGATAGCAGCAACAACCTGAAGCAGAGAGAAATAAATAATAGTGAATGGCAGAATATGGGCCATACTAAGGATGGGTTGGACACAGAATTTGAAGAATTATGGCGGCTGATGATAAAACAGTATATAAGGTATGGAGATCTAGAGAGAAACAACAGACAACAACATCAATAGAACAATTAACAAACAAAGATAGATTACAAAATATAGTCTAGGATCCAAGAGGAAACAATTATCCAGACTTATGACGAGGTGGTCATAAATTTTCTTGCATGGGTAGTTTGATGCAGGAGAATTTAGCTCAACATTATCCATGTATTCTAGTAGACATGGGGGGTCTTGTGTTTCAAGGAAGTTGGTTTCCTAAGTATTGGATTTATGTAATTATTTAATGTTTTGAGTGATTTTAATGATAATACGAATTAATTGAATATTGTGAGGCATAATTGTAAATTTTCTCGAATGTAGGAGAACATGAGAGATTTAGGATAGTTGAGTGATGAGAGGATTGAGAATTGATTGTAAATCTTAGATTAGGAGTCATTTAATGATTTTGTGGATTTGAGAGAATCCTTAGGGATGAGAAAGAGATTTTAGGATTTTGTTGAAGAATCTATGGATCTAAACCAGGAATTGGTTTTAGAATCCCTTTGTATAAATGTAAGCCTAAAAGGCAAAGACAATGTTTAGAAATAGAGAGGTTGGATAGGATAGATAGATAGCAGATTGGAGTGTTGGTAAGCCTACTGGTAGATATTGTGCAGAGGCCGTATAAAGGGGGAAAATGTATGTTTTATGGTAAAATTTATTTGAAAATGGTTATTGTTATAGACATTTTTGGGCACTGCAACCCCAATCATAAATTTCCATAAACCAAGGGCTCTTAAGTCCCTAAAAGTGTTGTTCCAACCTCTAAAAGAACAAGGTCAACTGATTACATCTTCTCCCAGAAGTTCTCCATAAAAAACTACTCAGAACTGGTCAAAACTGGACCATCTCACCTGCTCCATGGTCAAAGTGTGTTGCATCCCACCTAAATACACACGGGAGGTGCGATGCATCTTGAAAATCCCTTCTATTGGGTGCGATGGGTGAGAATGGACAAATGGCAGGGTCAATCTGCAAGGTGGAGGATCATGGAATCTTCCAGAAACTTCCCCTGTGATTCTTGCCTCTCTGCATTCGCCCAGGGATGAGTAAGAGATCATCAATCTCCAAGTGGAATCAAGAACTATCAAAGAGAGGACATTAATCAAATCTCAAAAGCTGACTCACTCCCCTTTCAAACATCTATATATGGATCCCTCATCCCAGAGATCAGGAGGCTGGAATTTTGTATTTTGTAAGGAAGTGCTGCTGGTTTCTTGGTGCAACATCATAGTGTTGGGTGATCTAAACTTTTCATGAGGTAAAGAAGGGCTTTCTTGCTGAGAGGATGATGATGGGTCAGAACAATTGTTGTAATCCTCTTTGATATTCTTGATTATTAATAAAGCTATTCAAGTTTTCCTCCACATTCTTGTATGATTGATGATATATGCATTTGTGTGGTCAATATATATCTGGTCCTATATTGTTTATGATAATAGATCTATGTTCTTGGATAGTGTTATGCTGCTTTGATTCTACAGGTGCTCTTTGAAGCTTGGTAGATGAGGAAGCGAGTGGCAAATATCTATCAGAAGGGAGAGGAATCAGGCAAGGAACTAAGCGCAAGACAGAGGTTGGTCTCCTTTATTCCCCTCTTATCTATTTCTCATAAAGGAAAATGAAAGTGGTTTTAGTTTGTTTGTTTCTAAGGTAGGTACCAGCCTTAGTGGGACCAGCAGCTCTGCATAGACACTAGATTTCCCGATAACAAAATGGTGACTCCACTCGGGAGCGAATAGATTGTTTGTTTATCCACATTTTTTTCCTTTATAAACTTACAGACGGAGCCTGAAGTCAAGCCATCTAGCCTTCGAACTGCATTTGCTATGCAAGTGCAAAGTAGATCAATGCTGCTTCAGTCTATCTCTAGGTTTTGTTTATGAACTGAACAATCGATTTACAAGCTCTCTAATTGCCCTTGTGGTGGCTCTAGTAATGTCTTTAGATCTACCCCTGTGATTGCTTTACTGATTACCACTTGCTCAGCCTAAATCCCTGAACTGAGCCGCAAAATGTGACCCGGAACCCAGTTGAAGTCTCATCCCTAGACCATCGCACTGTCTCTTCTTTGGATTCTAGATGCATCACTGCAACCTCAGGGGCAACTCATCGGTCCTCATGTCTAGAATACCAAGAGTAAGGCCTTCGACCTGATCCTGCAATGCTGAAAGAGTCTCGACCACATCAAGGTCGCGAAGGATAGCCCTTCTCGCACCCTCTCCTACTGGAGCAGCAGCTGGCACTCTCAGGCGTACTGCTGGTCGAAATTGTCCAACATCTGCATGAGCACATGAGTTTTGATTAGTCCTGATAGAAGAAAGCACAATAACATTATAAAAGAAACGATAAATGGAGATATGGTCAAGGAATTTACCGATGACACCCCATTGCTTGCCAGCAGGCAGTACCAAATCCAGATCACCCCGGAAATCCATACCGGCATATGGATACTCGGAAAATACCATCTCTTGACGGTTAAACGACTCGAAAAAGGTATCGGAAAAGGAAACCTGGGACTGACCAGCATGTCTGGCCATAAGGTCGACCCATCTCTGCATCCGTGGCTCAGTCGGTGGAGGTAAACCAAGTGAAACATATTGCGGCTACATCAGCGGGATATTTTCCAAGGCGAAAATTGTCAAGATAGAACCATATCCAAAGTTCTTCAATCTTCCATTTTTCACCTTGGTCAGTTGTTCTTTCATCACAGAGAGTACTGCATCACACCAGTTGAACACCTTCGGTTCAAGGCATTCCAAGGCGTATTGCATATAAGACCTGTTGGCCACGTGAAGAGCCGCACTACCAGCCAGTCTAGCAAAAGTAAACAAAATGGTCCTTAGGGACCTATCAGTGACATCTCGGATAATGATCTTGCCATCCTTACTCGGCTAAGATCCCTCTCTGCAATACCTGCGAATGTACTCTCTCACAGATTCACCCCCACGGGCCCAAACTGATAATGAGATAGGGGCACCCCGCCTTGATAAGTCGGTCAAAAAATAGATGTCCACGACAGTTAAGGGGATGGACTTGCCCCTAATCTAGAACACCTGGGTGGTAGGATCCCATGCATCGAGAAACTATTGCAACAAGTTTATTTGTTGCCTCATGCAAGAAATGCAGAAAAACTTGAACAGGCCATAGTTCCGCAGTGCATTTACTGTAACCGGATCATGTAAAGCAAGCATGTGCTCTTCTTCATGCTCACATTCTCGCCATGTAACAGGCATTTTTCTCCAATGAATCTCTGAAACAAACAAGAGAAGAGTCAAGATCCTGATTTGGTAAAAAACAGGCAAAAATTTCCATGAAAAAACTGTGCATAAATTGCCTTCTTTGCGCCCATCGCACCCCAAGTAGTGTTCTAGGTGGGATGCATGCTGACTGGCCAATGGCCAAATCATCATGCATCACACCTTTCGATGTAAAAGAGGTGCGATGGAGCCAGGGTGAGTTTTTCAAACCCCAGAGGCTCAGAAAAACTGCAAAACATGCTCAGAATTCAAAAAGGAAAGGATGAAACTAAAGAGCTCATGTTTAGCTCCTACCTGGTCCAGACGGCGCCGAGAATCGTCCTCAGAATCTACTGGAATTAGCTAGTGAAAATCAAGGGGGAAAGCACCTCCAAAGCTTCAACAAACCGAAGTTCAAATGAAATGGTAAAATGAGAGGTAAAAAGCACTTTTAAATTACTTTTCATGTAATTCAAGTAAAATATTAGTGTTTTAACTCATTTTTCAAACATGTATTTTTCGTTTCTAACTAGTTTGATGAAGCAATTGAGCAGGCAGTACAACCTTTGAAGGAACAAAGTTGTCAATGGTAAAACCAAAATAATCAATGACCATTATATCGAGCAGTTTTAATGCGGAGTTCAAGCTCGTTAAAAAATAAACTTAAGCAATGAGAAAATGTTCCCCCAGAGTTCAAGCTCATTAAAAAATGAACCATTTTCCAGTAAATAACCTTCATGAATGTATTATCATCAGCCTTTGAAGCCTTGGTCGTGTTCTCATCATCACCTCCACTCTGTATTGGCCAATCATTCACCTCCATTTGATTATTTACCCCTTTTGAGGAATAGCTGTGAAGAGTGATCCTGTTAGCCATCCTTGTGACACTACCGTGATTGGAAAATTCAAAACCTTACCTGGAATCAGCTGCTACTTGAATTTATCACTCGTTCCTCAAAAAACGAGTCTCCTTTAAGCTCTTTTCAACTGACTCGTAAAATATGAAAAAATTGCTGAGCAATTGGCCTCTCCAGCTCGTTAAAGGGACCGAAAGTGCTATCCCTCCTTTAGATTTTAATCTTTTTGAACTGAAGGGATCATTACACAAAAAGATCGAGCACTTGTTTTGTTTGGCTCGTTAAAAGTACCGAAAATTCATCCCTTTTGTATTGATTTATAGTTTTTCAGACTCAAGGGATTATATGACGAAAAAGGATTATTGGAGTTTTCTTTACGTCCCTTTTTCAGGCTCTCTAAAATTGAAAAGGACTGAGTTATCCTTGTCGTTAAACTCGTTAAAACCGAATAGCGACAAACTTGTCCATACAGACAAGAACGAGTTTCACTATCACTAGGCTCGTTAAAACATAGCGATGGGTTTGCCCGAAGGGAAAATTATAGAACAAGCATATGTTATCCTCCTCATGCTTGAAAAAAATAAAGAGGTACTGGTCAGCAATGACTGGGGAAAAATTGGGAAGAAAACTTGAAGAAACTTTATTGGTAGCAAGTCGCTCTTGACCATGACACTTTCACTTCACATCCGAGTCGGGTTGGGTTGTTCCGTTCACTGGTCATATGACCATGGGTCCATCACACCATCCATATTTTGGGTTAACGCTACCAATCCATCATGTCAGTGTTGCCGATATGTTCAAGAGAAGTCGCTCAGAGAATTCACTTGTGTCTCACCCACTGCAATACATTCACGCTCCATTCTTTCATGACCGCCACCCCGAACCTTATATCACTGGATCTGTTTCACCTCCATTAAAATCATTTACTCTGTTCCGTGTCATTGATGTGGGATTCACTAAGGCCCTCCTATGATGGATCGCTTCTTGTCGACATCAGCTCATTATCCAAGAAGTCGATCTAGGAACAACCCTTTCAATACTTTGAAATTTACATGCCTCAATGGCAAGTTTCTCACTTCCGGTGACATGTTTACATCAATGGCCTTCGAACGAAAGATTTTGCGTGGTGTTCGATGCCAAGTCCCTTATTCACACCACGTGAATTGTACTGTAGTACCTTGAGGGTCATCATCATTATCGGTGATTCCTCTCGCGCCTGTTAACGGCTTACATCATTGGCTAGTAATCAGGTGATGTCTTTCCATGTTCGACTCCAGAACATCTCTCACATGGATCGACTTGTAATTTGAGTGAAGATCGAATGAGATTGAAGACCTCGGATCTAGTTTCATCGATCTAGGCTGCGATATATATTCAGGAAAATAAAGACATCAAATGTACATCATTACTGCACAGATAATCATCCAACCTAAGGGATGATGGCTCTACCAGAATCATTAGTCTACACTCAGATGATTGTCTGTCTTATGTAAATGAAAATGAATTTATAAAGCTAAGCATGGGAATGCTCGCCTCAGCGAGATCATGAAAATATTATGAAGATAATGTATTGTATTGTATCTTATTACAGGTCACCTTCTAGCCCGAAAAAAATCTTCAGATCCTCTTGATAAAGCATTTCACCCAACATCAACAGATTAACAACCTCATGCTTTAGGGGGAAACTGTTATAGACATTTTTGGGCACTGCAACCCCAGTAATAAATGTCCATAAACCAAGGGCTCTTAAGTCCCCAAAATTGTTGTTCCAACCTCTAAAAGAACAAGGTCAACTGATTACATCTTCTCCCAGAAGTTCTCCATGAAAAACTACTCAGAACTGGTCAAAATTGGACCATCTCGCCTGCTCCATGGTCAAAGTGCACTGCATCCCACCTAAATACACACGCGAGGTGCGATGCATCTTGAAAAGCCCTTCTATGGGGTGTGATGGATGAGAATGGACAAATGGCAGGGTCAATCTCCAAGGTGGAGGATCATGGAATCTTCTAGAAACTTCTCCTGTGACACTTGCCTCTCTGCATTCGCCCAGGGATGTGTAAGAGATCATCAATCTCCAAGTGGAATCAAGAACTATTAGAGAGAGGACACTAATCAAATCTCAAAAGCTGACTCACCCCCCTTTCAAACATCTATATATGGATCCCTCATCCCAGAGATCACGAGGCTGGAATTTTGTATCTTATAAGGAAGTGTTGCTGGTTTCTTGGTGCAACATCATAGTGTTGGGTGATATAAGCTTTTCATGAGGTGAAGAAGGGCTTTCTTGCTGAGAGGATGATGCTGGGTCAGAACAATTGGTTGTAATCCTCTTTGCTATTCTTGATTATTAATAAAGCTATTCAAGTTTTCCTCCACATTCTTCTATGATTGATGATATATGCATTTGTGTGGTCAATATATATCTGGTCCTATATTGTTTATGATAATAGATCTATGTTCTTGGATAGTGTTATATTGATTTGATTCTACAGGTGCTCTTTGAAGCTGGGTAGACGAGGAAGCGAGTGGAACAGATCTATCAGAAGGGAGAGGAATCAAAAAAGGAACCAAGCACAAGACAGAGGTTGGTCTCCTTTATTCCCCTCTTATCTATTTCTCATAAAGGAAAATGAAAGTAGTTTTAGTTTGTTTGTTTCTAAGGTAGGTACCAACCTTAGTGGGACTAGTAGCTCTACATAGACACTAGATTTCCTGATAACAGTTATAAAGAGTTAAGTGTGCATATATGAGGTTTTATATATATATATATATATATATATATATATATATATCCCATGTGAAGAAGGGAAGGTTAGGTATATATGTGGCTTATGGGTTAGCGAAGGTTTAATGAGGGCTTAGAGGGGTTGAATAAGTCCTGATAATGAATGATTGAAGGTTTAGAAGGGTTATAATATCCCGATAGGAAGGATTTAAGTGAAGGGCTTTAATAAAGTCAAAGATGAAGGATAAGGGGTGATTAAAAGTTCAGTTAAGTGGATATTTCTTAGGAGTTAGGCATTGATGGGTTTTTAATGAATTATTCCATACAGGGTTGATTATTAGGGCCTTAACCATTGATGGGTGAAGATGTTGACTCCATGGTGAGTTAAAATTTCTGAGATAGACAAAACATATGCATAATTCATGCAAACTGTGGGTAAAGCAGGGGTTACCTTGCGTCACAAACTCATTACAACAATATACTCATTATGAGCTCAACAAGTCATTTACATGAATAGAACCTATGCACGGAGGAAAATACTCCATCTCACAACCACTCAAGACAAATCCAAATGACATCCAATTAGCATATTTATAATAATTTTCTTTTACTTTAAACCTAGATATGTTACACCTTCATGGATCTCAACATAATTAACTGAAAATATGTTTAATATTTGTAATTTCACTTCTTCATCTAGTTCATTAAATTTTAGTGAATAATTTGACATGTTGAATTCCATTCATGAAGCTTTACAATATATATCCAAGACCTCCCTTATGCTTTTCATATCCTACTAGTGCATAAACCAAATATCACAATGTTTTCTACAAAAAGAAGATGTCTCAATATGAAATTTACTACTTTTTTTCTCCTCTTCTCGCACTTTTTATTAACATGCTTAAACCTTTAGCAACTAATAAAAAAAAAATGGGATAAGTAACATCCTCATATGAATTCCCTTAGGGCACTACAAAACTAAAAAGGAGATTCATTTGTGAGCATAACATAAGAGAGAGATGATAGGAATCCCATAACATCTTATAGTATTCAAATTCATCCCTATCTATGGTAACAACAACCTAAGTTATAACCAATTCACTTTTACACAAGTTTTGGCTAAATCAAGTTCCATCACAACTAGTGAGGATTTTTAAATAATTATTGAATACATTCTTTCTTGTGTTTTTGCAACAACATTGTGGATTTGACCATTGAAAAATAATCCAAGCTATTCATCTCAATAACAATAAAAAAATAACTTTAAGCAAGTTATCAATCATCTTTTAAATTACTTAATACATACAATTGCATAAATAAAATCTTCTAAATTCCTTAAATGATACTAGATCTTATTTTGAAGGACAATAGAAATAAATTTGGAATTTAAATATCCTATTATCTATCTATATAGTCTAGATTCTTCAACAATTTTAATAGATATCCTTCCAACATATTATATAAAAAAAAAAAAAATACCAATGTCCATCCCTCCCTAGTCTTTTTATATTTATCTTTTTTAAAAGATGAAGTAATTAACTAATTTTGATCAATTTTGATTATTTCTTTGTGCATTATGCTTCCAAATTCTTTGTACATATATTTTTTTATATTACTATAAAAAGAAAAGACTTTTATCTCATTTTTTTTCTTTACAATCTAATATAAGATAAGTGATCCCTTTACGATAAACACGTTTAAGCTTATTTCCACATGACTCATTCAAATTTGCATATAAGAGATATGTGTGGGATATATATGACTCGTTGTATATATATGTTAATTACTAAACCTTATAGAAATGTATTACATTTCTATAATGTAATGTATTAATTACTAAATTCAATATACTCACGATGGTTTGTGTCGTGCTTTGCTACATCTCTCTTGATAATTAGGATTCTCTAGTACAATAGATTATTTCTATTGGAAATAATTCTTCCATGTTATGTATAGTTGTTAATGTGATCAGTCTCTAAGTGTCTATCTAGAAATAGTTATTTCCTATGTATGTGAGTTGTATGTGAGTCATGGTTACAGTTCAAGAACTAGAAGGGAACATATCACGGATAGCAGCACTGTTAAGAAGGGGACAAAGGCTGACTGTCCAGATGGGTGCAGAGGGGTCCATTGGGACCCCCACCTATAAACAAGTAATCATGCAGAAACAAAAACAACAGGCAAAGGAGGGAGTCAGAATCCCTGGAAATGATAGGCTCAAGCAGGGCGGCGGGAAAAACAAGGAGAAAACACCGGTGGAAGAAATTGAACCAAACAGTAATGCAATAAACAAAGACCAAGAAGAGGAGGGTCGGGAAGACAATGAAGCTAGAAACGCTTCAGGACAAAATCTGACAGGAAACAGGGTAAAACGACAAGAAGAAAATGGGGAGCCCAAGGATAGCAGACGGTTGAACAAAGCGGAGGAAGGGAACACAAGCTCAAACCCCAACAAAGACTCTACAGCAAACGGCATCTGCAAACCAAGGAAGGCTGACAGTCTTAGGGTTGTTATAACGGATCCAGAAATACAAGCCTACAGAGAGAACATGACAGAACATGCAGTCATTTGTAAGTTCATGGGGATGTGGCCAGCTGAAAGAGCTCTGTGTCAGTGGATTAGACAGCCTTGGAAGCCTAGAGGAGATGTCAAACTGCATTTGGGAGCCAAAGGTTTCTTTACAGTTGTTTTCACTAACCTGGAAGACAAGGACAGAATATTTGACGGAGGACCCTATTTCATGGCCTCAACTGGTTTATACATACGACCATGGAAACCGAATTTTGCTCCGGAGAAGGAATCATTTACTCAGGTTCCAGTATGGATCCGCTTGTTTTCTCTCCCGATAGATTATTGGGGCTTGAATGCTCTGAAGCAAATTGGAGACCAGTTGGGGACTTTTGTTAAAGCCTCAGAGGCAACTTTGTAGAAGAAATATACTTCCTACGCAAGAATATGCGTGGAAATGGATGTTTCAGGGGCATTGTATGAGGGATTATGGCTCAAATACAGAGATGAAGATTACTTTCAGGAAATAGACTATGAGCAGATACCGTTTCGCTGCCGAAAATGTCACGAACACGGACATCTCATAAGGGATTGCCCTATGAACAGGAAGGAGGAGGACATGAAAATAGAACCAACAAACAAAGGCAAAGTTAGCTTCATAACCCCGAAGTCAAGGCAAAGAGCCAACAGAAGAAGAGCTCAAAAAACAGGAGTAGGAAGAAACAAGAGCAGCAACGCTTTTGAGATCTTGGATCTGGAAACAGACTCAGAGGATTCACAGAAATCTAAGGCAGCTGGTAAGGAGCCAAGAGACAAGGAGGAACGCACCAGGAAAGGAGAGGAAGCGAACAACAACATCAACGAGGTCCAAATGGGAGAGCTACCAGGAGATCCGGAGGAGGACACAGATATGATGACAAGCGATGGAGGAAGCGAGGACTTGGAGCTGGAGGAAGTTTTAGCCCGGGAAGGGATGAATCTACCGGCTATAGTGGAGAACTGGAAAAATAAAGGTATAGAAACAGTACCTGAAGAAGAAATAAAAAAAATTAGTGAACTGTTTACAGCAAGACAGAATGCAACTCTAGAAAGATAACAGAGGAAACTAGGCATAGCAAGAGGTAATAGTCTCCACTAGAAGAGTCTTCTGTGGAACTCCTCAAGTTCACGGCTAAAGAAGAAAAGGGGCAGAAAAACAAGAAATGAAGTTCTGCAGGAGCTTGGCATGATAATGATCAACTCAGGGAAAATGAAGGCTCTGAGCGCCTTCCCGTCCTTTCAATAACCCCTCAAGTTTCTCATGAAGATAATTTCTTGGAATGGAAGAGGGCTAAACAGCCAAGCAAAGCACAGATTGCTGAAACGCAAATTCCAAAAATATAGACCGGAAATCATGTTTTTACAAGAAACAAAATGCACTGGATCCAATATGACAAGATTAACCAAGAAGCTAGGTAGGCACATGAATTATCTAGAAGTTGAAAGCCAGGGCAGAGAAGGAGGACTGGCAACCCTATGGGACACAAGAGCACTTCAAATATTATCTGCAGAAGTGACCAAGCATTTCATCGCTGTGGAAGCTCAACCCACAGGTAACTCTGAATCTTTTTTATGTGTAAACGTATATGGTCCTCAGAAGATAGAGGACAAAATCAATTTCCTGAATTCTTTAAATAGGCTTATAAGCAGGCACCCAATGTCCAAATGCATTTTGGGGGGTGATTTCAATATGATAACAACCCTCCTAGAGAAGAAAGGGGGCCTTAGGAAACTCAATAGGGATGCAGAGCATTTCATTAGTTTCATTGAGGATGCTAAATTAGTTGACATTCACACCAAGAGTGGCAATTTCACATGGAACAATAGAAGAGGGGGGAATAGAATGATAGCCTCTCGCTTGGACAGGTTTCTGGTCTCCGAGAGCATCTTAATGAATGGTATCCTTGTTGAGTCAGATATCCTTCCCAGTGGAGGGTCGGACCACTGGCCAATATCGCTTATAGTGGATGTTCATGGCACACCAAGGAACAAACCCCTCAGATTTGAAAAATTTTGGTTGGATCACCCTAGCTTCCTTCAGATGGTTGGAAAATGGTGGTCAGAACCTTGGGAAAGCGAAGGCTCTAAGATGTTCAACTTGCAGAAGAAGTTAAGACTCACAAAGGAAAAGATAAAAGAGTGGAATAAAACAGTTTTTGGGGACATTTTCAAGGAAAAAACCTCTATAGAAAATAAGCTGGAACAAATTCACAGAGAATGGGAAACAGGACAAAGCAGTGAGGAATCCATCGAACAGGAAAAGACTCTAACTCAATAGTGGCACAGTCGATGTAGGCAAGAGGAAATCTTATGGAGGCAGAAATCAAGGATTTAGTGGCTAAAGGAGGGAGAGCAGAATACTAAATTTTTTCACAGATCTGCTCTAGATTATAGAAGCTCAAACAAAATTCTCGAGATGAGAAATGAAAACGGGGAGTCAGTGAAGTACCACCATGACATATCAGAGCTGCTCACTGCTCACTTTAGAACCATAGCACAGGAACCGCAGTCAAACAGAGGAGAGGCCATTAGGGAACTTCTAAAAGCCATTCCTAAAGTTGTAACCTCTGAGCAAAACTAGGCCCTGAATAGGGAAATCAGTTTTGAAGAGGTAGAGGAAGCTGTAAGAAGTATGCCAAACGATAAAGCCCCTGGACCGGACGGGTTCACAATCAATTTTTACAAGGCCTGCTGGAACATTGTGAAGCTGGACATCTGGGAGGTCGTAGAGGACTCCAGGCGTTCTGGATCCATTCTCAAATCCATTAATTCGACCTTCATAGCACTAATTCCAAAGGTCGAGGAAGCTAACACACCTGAAAAGTTCAGACCTATCGCTCTTTGCAATGTTATATATAAAATAATTTCAAAAGTCATTGCCAATAGGCTGAAGCCCATTCTACCGGGGATCATCTCGGAAGAGCAATCGGGTTATGTAGAGGGAAGGCAAATATTAGACAACATAATCCTTGCTCAAGAAATGATCCACACTCTACATTCAGGGAAGAAAGCAGGGATGCTAATGCAACTGGATTTATCAAAAGCTTATGATAAAGTGAGCTGGAAATACCTCGAAGCCATTTTGAATGCTTTCGGTTTCAATAGACATTGGGTTAATTGGGTCTTGGCCCTCATCAAATCTGCGAGGTTCTCGATATTAGTCAATGGGGCCCCCTCTGAACCATTCTCACCTTCGCGAGGAATAAGACAGGGCGATCCTTTATCCCCTTTCCTATTCGTTATCCTCATGGAGGGTCTCAGTAGAGCTATAGCCAAGAAGAAAGCTAAAGGAGCAATTAAAGGTCTTCAACCAATCCCATCGATCCCTGCCACCACTCATCAACAGTTCGTGGACGACACTATGTTACATGGCAGCCCCACAGTGAAAGAGGCCTTAGCTTTCAAGAGCATCTTAGACCTCTTTAGCAGAGCCTCAGGGATGGAAATCAACTTCTCCAAATCTACGATCTTTTTTTTCAATACTCATCATGCTATTCAAGCTCACCTCTCTCATCTTCTAGGCTTCCGAATAGGAAGTTTACCTTCAAGATATTTAGGAGCTCCTCTCACTCTGAGACCTTGGAAGAAAGTGCACTGGGAAAAGATCATGGCCAATATGGAAAACATATGCAAACACTGGACACACAGGGTGCTTAACTTTGCAGGAAGATTAATCCTTACGAAGGCTGTGTTACAGTCCATACCGCAATACTTACTATCCATGCTATCGGCCCCCAAAGGGGTTCTTCAACAAATCAGAGCGATTCAGAGATCCTTTTTATGGAGTGGGAATGGGGATAAGAGAAAATGGGCATTAGTAGCCTGGAGCAAATTGTGCAAGCCGAAATATTTGGGGGGACTAAACCTTGTGGATCTGGCGGTGACCAACATAGCCTGTGGAGCGAAGCTATGGTGGCGATGGATTAAAGAGCCCAATTTGCCATGGGCCAGACATTGGAAACATAAGTACCTACCTAACTACAATAATCAGGACCTCATAAGATTGTAGGAGGCTCTAGAAGGCTCACCCATATGGAATCTTGCAAGACACAACCGCAGCCTAGTACAAGAAAATAGTTTTTGGGAAATACGCAATGGTAGGCTTGCCCTGTTTTGGGAAGATGCATGGAACCAATTCCCGAAACTAGAAACCCCAGAGTTAGCACATTTCAAACAGCTCAGCCAGCTTGAAGGTAGAAGCAGAGTCTGCCATTACTGGGACTTGAGCAACAGAGATGCAGATTGGAGAGAATGGACAAACCTAACTACTGATAACAACATTGAGGGAGATGAATGTATAAAACAACTCAACAATCAGATTTGCAAGAGAAGGATAAGGAAAACAGAGGAAGGGGACCAGCTAAGATGGGGTATGACAGGCAATGGGAATTTCTCTTTGAAAGAGGCAAGGGAAATATTAGTAAAGGCAGGTCAGGAGGAAGCAACGCCCTGGTGCAACAAAGTGTGGGACAACTTATTTTGGCCGTAAATTAAGACCTTTTTATGGCTATTAATGAGGAACAGAACCCCGACATGGGACAAACTACAAAGGAAAGGGTTCGCAGGGCCTTCCAGATGCCCGATGTGTTTAGGTGAAGAAGAAACCATAAACCACCTATTTAATTCATGTGACTGGGCAAACCATCTATGGAATTAGATGGAGGGAATCATGTGGAAATCAGACCACGACCAAGAGTCCATCCAAAACACTATTTTAAACTGGCAAATCAATTTTTCCAAAAACCAGAGAGTCAATAATATATGGAAAGCCATGCCTGGCTTTGTATTATGGACAATATGGAAAGAGCGCAACAGGAGGGTTTTTCAGGATGAAAACAGAAGCATTGAGCATTAAAAAGCTACCATTCTCACAAATATTAAAGAATTGATACAGACAAAATGCAAGACAGACCTCACCGAAAAGCCTTCGGATCGAGACTTACAAATCTTGAAGTGCTTTCAACTGGAAATCAACCATAGGTTCGCAACGTCGAGACACCAGCAACAACCAAACTCGAAAGCTGATAGATGGTCTTGTCCGCCAGTGGGAGGTTTGAAGCTGAATTTTGATGGTGCCTCTCGAGGCAACCCCGAGAAAGCTGGGATTGGAGGAGTTATCAGAAACCAGAATGGAGAAATTGTGCATATTTACTGCAGAGAGCTGGGGGAAGGCACGAACAATGAGATGGAGTTCGCGGCGTTAGAACAAGGATTGAAAATTCTAAGGAATCTATCGACAGGAAATGCAGTGGTAGAAGGAGATTCCTCCCTGGTTATCTCAGTCGCAAAGAGAATTCAGGCTGGCACTCAGGCATGCAAAGCTACAAGACACTGGAGGCTCGCCAAGGTGACGGAGAACATTGCAAAATTAATCGGTGAAATGAAAGGTTTAGTCTTTCAATCGGTCAGGCGAAAGGTAAACGGGCTAGCCGATCACTTGGCCAATTACAGTATTGACAACTAGGACAGGAGCTGGGACATGTGTTGGCAGCAAGTGGACTGTCCTCACCTTAAGGAAAGATGCCAACAACTGGCAAGAGAGGACGTGGGAGACTTAAACCGGGCTTAACCGGAAAGTGGTAGTTCATTTTGGCCCTCATGATGAAATACTCAGGAAACGATTGGAGTAGCGAAGGTTGGTACAATTCGAAAGAACAAGCCAAGCATATGCATTTATGGCAACAAAGGGTGCACAGAAAGCACATCTTCAAGTGGATATTTAGAAGGGACTACTGTAGGTGCCACCTCGGCAGGATCGACATTTGGCACGAGTTGACTCATCAAGGGATAAGCAACATTTATTCTTGTAGTAGGCGACATCACGCAGCTTTAACGACCACCCACAGGAACTATGACAGTAGTACTACCACGATGTTTCGGGAGGAGAGGAACAACGTGGGAAGCCTCATGGCGAAGAGTTATTTAACCAACTGTGGGAGCAACGTCTCATTCGCTTCTTCTAAAGGCATATCTGTGGGTTGCTATTGCTCTCGTGTTCGAACTGCGAATCAAGCGATGGGTAATAGGGAAGATATGGATACTGGGAATTGTCGGAGCATTAGCGCTAACCAAGAGCTCCGGGCTGCAAGGAGCGCTTATGAAACGCGCACAACTACTAGAAGCAAACGAAAAATTGAGGAGATGGAGGCTGCTGCAAAGGTGGAGGAACAACAGAGCAATGAGGAGGAAATCGCTAGGGAGGTAGATTGGCTGTTCGACCCAGGCACTGCTTCCAAGAGGGCCACCCAATTCGTGCATACACAGGTCGAGAGTTGGCGGGTCAAGACCCTTTTGGCAAAAGCTCTGGAGACCATGGACGCTGGGAACCAGAAATCCCAAGGGGAAAACCATATATCTGATGGCCAACTAAATAGTTTGCTGGAGCTTTGCAGAGCGTTAGATGATACAATTTCAGCTGTGTATGATAAGGCGGAAACGGTCAATAAGAAACTAACTCTGCTTATCCAAATTCTCCAGAAGACCATTTGTCCGGAGTCGCCAAGCTCTGACTGTAAGCAGCCGACTCCGCCGAAGGAACTTAACAACTACCGATCCATGCTGGAAAGAATGGACAGGCATGTCCTGGATCAAGGTCTGGACATTGCAAGTAGATATGGAATGCCTCCGCAGTGATTTGGGTTTGTTGGTGCCTTCTCTTCGGCCTTGTCTTCTATCTTGTTTGTGCCATCTCTCTGGCTTTGTTTGTTGTCTGTCTCTGCAGGCCTTTATGGCTTTTGTCTAATGTCTATCTAAGGTCTTGAACTGTAATTTTGTCTCACCCTGTTAGAGCACCAGTTACAGTGATGCAGTTCAAGGTTTTTCTTTGTTATAGTTATGCGTAGCGGATAAAGGGTTTTGGCCACCCTGTGCGGTGTGCGTTTAGCATTTGAAATTCCATAGTGTCTATTGTCTAGAGTCTTTGGATCTGTCCTCAGCAAGTCTCGATCTGCATCTGCATATTTTTTGTACACTATTTTTGTTCCATAATATATATATCTGACTTACAAAAAAAAAGAGTTGTATGTGAGTCATAGATCCACTTTCTTCAGATCTTATTATCTAAAAGTCTGTAATCTAATTATTATATATGTAACTACTTTATATGGTCAATTAAAAAAAGTGTATAATTTATGTATTGGTTCTGTAATCTGTCTGCTCATCTCTTCAAATTTCTACATAATATCAGAACCAATTTTAGCTTAACTTCTTTAACTGACAGCCAAGAAGATGAGAACGTTTGAATTTTATTCTTTGTAAATAAGGTAGAAAATTGTGTTGTGTGGAACATTTGTGTAAGTAAATTTTATTTTATTGTTAGTGGATATGTTCAATATGTGTTTGAGTGGATATGGGATCTCCTGAATCTAAATGAGAACACGATCTTCGACCCCTGTGAGTGTGCTTCTAGTGAAACTATGTCTACACCAATACAGGCATGGCGGTGCTCACGTGGTGTGCGTTTGATTGGATCGACTCGCTGAAGGGTTCTGCTAGAGATAGGTAATGTCGTTGGTTTTTTTGTGAGAAGACGATACCGTTACATGTCGTGAATGAACGTGCAGACCTGAATTCTCAGATTTGGGCACGAAAACTTCTGCGTGTAGAGCTCTGCCTTTGAATGAAGGGAGAGGGCCCCGCGATCAGTATAGATCTCAGCTCTACGTATTCCTGCATTGGGGTGTGGTAGCATGACAGGCTTGAGATCATCGCCAATGACCAAGGGAACATGACCGCTCCCTTCTATGTGGGATGCAAATGGCAACGCTAAACTATACAGAATAAAAGGTTGGGGAGCTCCCTATTTCTCCACCAACAATGATGGGAATCTCTGTGTCTGACCATTGGGAAACTTTGATGGTTCAGATGAAATTGATATCATGGGCTTGATTGAATATCTAAATAGATCGAATATAAAGTTTCCCGCGAATACAAAAATTGTAGGAGTGTTTTGACATGGCTATTGTCAGATATGGTTACCAAATAAGCCCTCAGAGATTTCTTCTATTTCATTTGATTTTCTAAATTTTCCTGAATTGGGACCGGTGGGTCCAGCTATGGATTAGCCTTCGAAGCATCGACCTGCAGATCAAGAAATCTACACGTTTGGGAGGAAGAAAATATGTTCCACTGTTGACGATTTCTAGAGTCCTTGTTTGCTACATATGATTGGGGGGTTTTATGCATGTATTTTTAGTTTGTTTCTGTTTATATTTCACATTTATTTTATGAGAAAAAATTATAGTATATGAACCAACAATTAATGAACATAAAAACATCTTTCAAGTTAATGGTTCTAGATTCTCGGTGCCCATAGAACACATCGTTGATTTGTTTATGTGTCTCTGTTATACACTGATGGGCCTTGTTTTGCTTCTGGCTTCAAGAGAATCAGTGGTAGGATATTTATGTGACTATGTAAATATGTATGTAAAAAAGGGTCAGTAGACAACTTACCTATATAACTAGAAGTATGTATTTAGATGCATACTACTAGGATTGAAGCATGTTCATAGAGATATTAAGTGTTTAGGCTATTCATCGGGGTAGTCAAGAAGCTTCAATTGTACAAGTCAACCATGGTGAGAAGCAATTATGTTTTAAATGGAGGTCACTTGACAACTCGAATATGTGGTGGTGAAGAAAGAGCGGTGTTTGTGAGATTTGAGAGTGGATGTGAATGCTGATGAAGATCATTCAAACAGATATCATATTGTTGTTGTAATATGTGTTTTCATTATTTTTCAGGTAAGCATTAAAGGAGGGTGTTGGAAATAATGCTTCCATGTCATGTATAGTTATCATTGTGAGTCCCTAGGTGTCTATCTAGAAGTACTTATTTCTTATGTATGTGAGTTGTCTATGAGTCATAGATCTAGCTTCTTCGGATCTTATCATCTAAAAGTCGGTGATCTAATTATTATATATGTAACTACTTTATGTGATTAATAAAAGAAAGTGTATGATTTGTGTGTTGGTTGTGCAATCTCTGTGCTCATCTCTTCAAATCTCTAACAACTTCGTTTGTTGGAGATGCTGTGAAAGCATTCCCCTCAAATCTCCATGCGTGGAACTCAACTAGCTTGCTCGTGGTTTCCACATGGGTTTCTTGTGACTAATTCAAGCCTCTATTAATGTTATCCCCAACGTATAAGTTTTGGTATATTGCTAATACATGGATACTCCATTGGGATTTTTGAGAATAAGGCTTTTGTCGTAGTATCTTATTTAGTTGGTTGTGTGTTTTAATGTGGGAAAATGAGTGCCTTAAATAAATTTGTGAAGAGGGAAAAATCAAACTCTTCTTTGGATCTTGGGTTTTCTTTAGCAAAAAAAAATGTGGTGCTCTTGAATGAAGAATGGTTAGTGGGAAAGTTTACTAGTTTGTGGGAAAGTTATGAAACTCTTGAAGACTGAGTTTTTTAAAATTGGGAAAATCATCAACCCTAGAGCATTTACTACTATGGAAATTGGTATTATACATTTCTATTTGAAAATTAGGAAGATAGAGATCAGATCTATAATTAGGTCCCTATGTCATAAACAATAGAGGTTTGTTTCTCATTCATTGGTCTCTTTAATTTAATCCTATGATTGAAATATCATTATCACTTGTGTGGACAATATTTCTTTTCATCACTTTCCTCTTTTGGGGTGAAGGTATTTTTAAGGCAATTGTAGATAAACTTAGTAGATTTATTTCTTGTGATTTGGAACATGGGAACACTTTTCTGTGTCCATGAATATGTGTTGAAATCGATTTATCAAAAGGCCTCCTAGAGGAAATTCAACTAAATCTAGAGGGTTGGTCTCATCTCTAGGCTCTAGCTCTAGCTTACAAACAAGTTCCTTTTAAATTTAATTTGTGCCACAAGTATGGAAACTTTGAGAAAAGCTATCCAAAAAGCTTCAACTTCTCCAAGCTCTCCAAAGTCTCCTCTTAAAGTAGAGCAAGAAGAAACCATGAAAGGATTCATTCCCTTTAAAAGGAAGCATAATAAGCATGGAAGTAAAAGGTAGTAGAAATGTAAGGTGGAATCTAAGCATGAACCCATTTCCTCAAATAGCTTTGAAGCCCTGAATTCTCTAGAGGAAGAAGGTGAGAATATTAAGGCCCAAGCAAATCAACCAAATGTTCCTTGAGATTTGATTAACAAAGAACAACCTAGAGTGGGAAAGATTCCCCCAAAGGTCTCTCCTAGAGTAAAAGATGAAGAAGGTGGTAAGGTGGCAAAGCATAAGTCCTCCTCTTCTCCCCCTTCCTATTCAAATGTGCTTAAAAAGAGGCATTCCTCCCCATTGGTAACAAGAAGAAATAAAGATCATAATAATAAGTAATCACGTCTTGAATCCTACTAGCTAAGAGATGTGTCATCTTCTAGTAATTTATAGAAATGTTATATTTCCACATTTATTGTGGAAGTAATTTGTTTAAAGATACTCTTGCTCTCATGAAGAAGTAGGTGTAAAAATGGACGACTTAGTTTTGAAACTTTTCCCTCCTTACACTTTTTGGAAGGAGGTTGGTTTCTTAGTTTTTTTGTAAATGTGCCATTAGTCCAAGGTAGTCAAAGTGTCTCACAAAGAAGGGAACATATTGTAACTCATTTCGTGCTACATTCAAGCGCACATTTTAATATAGTTTTCTCATTTAAGTTAAAAAAATTACTAATCATTGTGTTAGTGAAATAGATAGTTAAATATGTACATAAATAGGATAATAAGATATAATTATGATGTAAACAAATTAATGATTTATATGTTGAGGATGCACATAATCAATAGATAGTTGACATATTTCATAAGTAAGTTGTTTCATGATAAGAAATAATTAAGATGTAAACAAATTGATCACTTATATATAAATGACATAGATATTGATAAAATTAATTATTCTAATTAATGTTGAATAATAAAAAAAAGAATAATAAATTAGTAAATTGTTTCATAATTAAGATATAAACAAAATGAATTTATGTATAAATGACATAGATATTAATAAGATTTATTATTCTCATTAATATTTAATAATAAAGAAAGAATAACGAATCACATAGTTTGTTTATTGTATAGATATGCAAAAAAATTATTTGTTAATTTTTAATTCCCAAATACACATGCATACATTTAAATAAAATGAAATATGAATAGAAAAGTTTATATGTTTCTTTATTTTAGAAAATTAATTTAGAAATGCACATGCACATTTTTCATGTAAGTGGAATATGGTAAAATGAAATACCATTACATAGACATGGAAACTTATTGCACATGAAATTTCTTTATAATTTCTAAACTTATAAATACAAGTATTGTTTTTATATAGAGATGTTAATTATAGGGATGCATACAACATAATGAGTTGATTTTATGATATGTGTATACTCATTATTAAACATTTGGATATATTTGGAACTTCTAAACTTATAAATACAAGTATTGTTTTTATATAGAAATGTTAATTACAGGGATGCATACAACATAATGAGTTGATTTTATGATATGTGTATACTCATTATTAAACATTTGGATATATTTGGAACTAAATGTGTGGAATATGAAGATTTGAAATATATTAGAATAGCTAAACAAAATTTAAAGAGTTAATTATAAAGTAGAGACAAAAAAAAATAATAATTAAAATATATTAATCAAACAAATTGTTGAGAAACTATGTAAGTGGTTGTTATATGAGCTAAATAGATTATTCAGCAATTTTATTGGTGGACATAATGAATAACCTGTTGAGATATTTCTTAAGTAAAATTTCCAATAGTAAGGGAGTTAATTTGTAAACAAATTGACCATTTATGTATAAATGCTATGGATATTGAGAAGATTGATTATTTTAATTGGACGAATAAGTGAATTAAGAGTTGAATTGTAAATAAACAACCTGATTATTTTAGTGGGGTATTTTCTTTTCCATAATTGAGACCTCCATCGTGGGAATGATGGATGATACAAACTGTTTGAGAAGGTTGATTATTTTAGTTAGGGTTGAATAATAAAAAAATAATGAATTATATGATTTATGTGTTTACTCGTTGTAAAAAGTTGATATCCTTTTATGGTATAAAGTTGATATGTTTTTTAGAATTTTTTTTTATTGATTTTAATTTTTGGAAGCTTGTTAACTGAATTTTCTATAACACATTGATTTAAACCATGATAATCATGAAAACTACATATGGGAATGGGTAATATAAACATGTAATATATAAAAAGGTAATAAAGATAAAAAATAATTTCATGATAATCAAAATTATGATAGGTAATGATAATTAGATTTAAAATAATTTTAGGATTTTTATGTTTTTTGTTTTTTTGTTTGTTTGGTGTAAATGGGTGGGTTGGATTTGTGCCCATAGGTTTCTGATTAACAACATTTTTACCATAGAATATCTAATATCTTAACAAATACGTTGTAACCAACTCCTCTGAATCCCATGGGGCATTATATTACTACTATATTATTAAAATTAAATTAAATCAATCTAACTCAATTTTTTTTATGGAAATTTATATTATGGTGAAAATAGATAATGATAAATTAATTTAAATAATAATTTATCTCAAAAAATTTATTATACTCAAAATGAATTGTGATTGTCACTGATAGTTCTAGCACGAGGGTTAGCTTAATTGGTAGGTTAGGTGATAATCAAATGGAATCACGGAACTAAATTGGTAGGGTCCTAGTCTTTAAAGCACTTTTTATATTGATAGGTTTCCATGGATGTAGCTGTCATCTCCAAGGTGTGTGAACCACATAGGAAAAAAAGAAAAAAAGGAAAAAGAAGAAGAAAAAGAAAAAGACAAGAAAGAAAGAAGAAAGAAAGGAAAAAAGAAGAAATAAAGAAAGAAAGAAAGAAAGAAATGAGTGATTGATAGTAAATTGTAATTGCTATTTCCTTGTCTTTATATTCATAATGTAAAAATGGTTACTAACATTCCTATAAAGAAATTGTGATAAAGACATAAAAAATAAGACTTAATTTAAAAAATTATAATTATAATTTATTATTTTTATGACCATAAATACAATAAATTTATAATTAACATATTTAAGTGGGCCTAATGGTTAAGATCATGTGTTTCCTAATAAGAGGTCATAGGTTCAAATCTAGAGGAGGATAGAGTATGTCTGGCCCCATAAAATTTAATAGTCTAAGACCTTAAGAATATACTTAATTGTAGATCTTCCATTGTCAATTGGATGTTCCAAATCATAATAAGTATGCATACCCATAACAATAACAATTGTATTGTTATCCTTGTTATCCTTTCACCTAGGTTCAATATCCGCATCTAACATGTTCAAATCATAATAAGTATGCATACTCATAGCAATAACAATTGTATTGTTATCCTTGTTATCCTTCTCACCTAGGTTCAATGTAACAATAATAATAAGTAGAGAGAAACAATGAAAATTTGAAGTTGAAAATATAATTTTTAATATAATGTATTAAATCTAATTTTGAAATTAAAATTATGAATGTTTTAAATATTAAAAAATAAAGCAAATAAGAGTATAGAAAGTTTCACTAAATTTATATAGCTTTATTTAAATGTGTTAGATAAAATGTTTCCTTAAAAAAAACTTGATAACATAAAATCTCTTACATTTTACTATTGTATTCTCCTTTATTTTATAATAAATAGTTGTATAAAATTTCTTTAAAAACTATAAAACACTGGCAAGAAAAATAGATAGTTTCCTCCCTCAACAAAAGTATTTGTAGAAATTTGGTACACATGTAAAGAAATGAGATTATTTTTCTTAAAAAACTAATGTAAAAGATAGAGAATGAAATGTTATCCATGAATAAAGGGCTTTGAACTTAGAGAGATATTGTTGAGGCTTTAATGAGAATAAGGATGGTTAATTTTAAAGTTTAAGATTGATTTTTTTTTAAGTTAAGATAAATTGGTAAATTGTGGATTAATTTGGATGTGGGTAAATCAAAAGAAATATTTCATGGTGGGGAGTCCACTTTTTTGGACTTATCACAAAAATTATATATATCTCATAAAATATAGTAAGAAATTAATAATTTAATAAGGGCTTGAGGGGAAACAAGTCTTTTCCTTGAGTGGGTTAGCCATCTGCCAACAATATGTACTCTCTTCACTTTTGTTTATTATGAACCCATGTTCTTAGTGTAGCTTGGAAAACACTGGCCACATACAAATAATTTTATTATGGATGCATGTTGTCACTGTAGCTCTGAAATAAATAGTGGCCAATTACAAATAATTTCCAACCAGCTAACATTTCTTTGGGGTATGAGCTCACGATGTTCTTAGCTTGAGAACTGACTCCAATCCGACCAATGAGTTAGGTGATAATCAAATGGTTAATGAATTGCTATCAACCATGCCAAATATAAATCTTGCATTCAATTTTGGTGCATGGTGCTTTTAAAAGACAATGGAATGTGGATTTTTCAACCATACTATGTTTTTGAGTAGTTGCACTACTGAATGATGGGTTGTGGACATCATATCCATCATGCTTGTTCCAAATATGTAAGATATCTTTTGGGACAATAAAATGATATAAATATTAAGGGATGGTATTGGAGTATGTGTTATAATGGTTATATCATGTACTTGAGAGCATTCAAATTAAGAGTGATTTATTTTTTGGCATCCATGATAGCTATTTCCATATCACCACCAAATTAGATATCAAATAGAAATCTTGGCTGGGCTTCCATGTGCCTATATTGACATAATGGGATGCACAGTTAAGTTTGGCTTCAATGTTATCAAACCCTTGAACTTGTATCTGGAGCCGCAGGACCATATCAAGCAATACTTGATGTCATAAATAACTAATACTAGATGTCATAAATACTAGTTATTTGTTAAAACTCAAAACACCCAAAAGTCACTACCAATGCTATGGTTTGAAATATTATTACCGAGACATTGGAAGAAGAACCATAGAATCAAAATATATATAGACAGTTAAAAAACACAATTATTGTATTTTTCTGGCTATATACAGATTCACGGAATTAAAAAAATCTCTGTATTCTCTGTAGGTTCTTTCTAACACAATGTTGAGGAATAACGACAAGAAACATCCGTGGGAGTGGTGTGGATGTCATTTTAATGTGATGACTATTAGCGTGGGTAGGTCTCCATGATGTTAAATCCATCTATCCCTTGAGATATTGAAATCTTAATCATCTTGTGGTTAATAATCAAGATTTTTGTGGCCTTTTTGTTATGTCTTTTTGGTTAATTGTTGTGATGTTGATAAAAAAAAATTCATGGCTAAATATATGCCAAATAACACTTTAAGAAAGCATCTCTTCCATTATATGTATTCATTGAACTTAAAAACATTTGTTTATTACATAATATATGCTATGTTATATCTTTCTTGTGATGATGATAAACTTTTTCTCATGGATAAATATATGCCAAATGACACTCTAGCAAAGCATCTCTCTTCCATTGTATGTATCCCTTGAACTTAAGAACATTTGCTTATTACATAATATATGCTATAGAAACAAAGAAAAATAAATGCGATGCTTATAAGATATTAGCAATCTGAAGGTGCTAATGGAGGTGTTTTAAATTCACGATGGGTAATTATACTAAAGAAAGGATTTCTTATATAGAATATTAATGTGGAATTTAGGGTGCTCTTGTCAATGAGAGACCAAAATAGTTGAGAAAGCTAAAAATTTGGCCTGTTGGAATATGTTATTAATGTGGAATATTATATTATTTACGGTCGGTAATAGATGGACAACGCTAATCATGTGAAAAACATATTGGTTTCATTTAAGCAACCAAAGAGCTTAAATGGAATTTTGAAGAGGTTTGTTTGTACTAAACTCAACCTGTCAATAATGCATATGCATACATTATCTCGTTATGATTTTTTTTTGAACTATGGATTATTACTATTACTTATCAGAATACAAACTATGTTCAATACTATCATGATATTGATGCCAAGAATCATCAAGTATTTTCTTTTTAGTAGTCATATACTTAAAAAAAGATGGCTGGACTATTCGAAACCAAGTTGACTATGAGGAGATTCTTGTCCTCTAGTGAGATGCTCTGTGATCTGTTGTATTTGCACGGTTGGTATTCAAACAATTTTTCAAAAACAAAAAGGAAAAGAATGGAAAATATTTCCCATAGAGAGAAACACTTTTGTCCAATTACATATGTGTAGTAACAACTAAAGTTTACTTATGTCAGCTTAGCAGTTGTAAATCTCTAATACATAGATGGAACTCATTGTTATTGAACCAACCTCTAATACATAGATGGAACTCATTGTTATTGAACCATGGTCAATGTTAATGGATCATAGTAAGAAGATTTGCACTTACAAAAATAACCTATGATTATAGGTAGTTGAAAAACCTAAAAGTTTAAATCAAAACAACGAATATAATCATTCTAATCTAGAAACACATAGTTAAAGTTAATTACAGCGGCAGTTGGGGACGTTCCCTTTCTTTGATATAGTCACGATCAAATGTGCAGATTCCATGGCCATTTATGATACAACTCTTGAAATAGTTCCAACACATAAGAACTCTAATTATATTTCAGTGTCTCTTGACAATCTCAAAATGTTTCTATCTACACCTGTAGATATAAAAGCATAAGTAATAAATTAACATACTTAATTACAGCGACTGTTGAGGACGCTCCCTTTCTTTGATGCAGTAACAATCAAATGTGCAGATTCCAAGGCAATTTATGATACAACGCTGGAAATAGTTCCAATGCATAAGAACTCTAAGTATATTTCAGTGTCTCTTCACAATATCAAAATATGTCTATCTACACATGTACATATAAAAACATAAGTAATAATTTATCGAAAGCAACAGGTTTTGATGAAAACTATTTAAAACCTGTATTTTATAAATTAGCAATATTTTTGTAACAATGCGAAACAAAAATACACTTGAAGTCAGGTAAAGGCAGCATTGTAGGAGGTATTTTTATTTATTTGAAATGCTTGGTGCCTAGCTTTTTTGCAGACAAGAGAGCAAGAGCAATCTTCCTGATATGCAAAACTGTTTCAGCAGATATGTACTTGTATTTAAATGAAATGATATATGCCACACATAAAATAAAGCAGCTTAGCGAGAACAGAACCATAAATACGCTTGCTTCTAATCCTACATTATACAACAATCTCCTCGTGGGACTCGGTCAATGGTAGAGATAGGTAGTACTGGTGCCATAGGATCTGTATAGAGCTCATAGGTTAGTGTGCTTAAGATGTACCGATTTATGTACATTTAGTGAGTGTATCTTCCTAATCAATAGATTCAATGAACACGTGAAATACATAGGGTGTTCACATTCTACTGATTTATGTACACGTGGCTATTTTGTTACCCTAATCAATAGACCCTACTGAAACACTGTTTCTCTTCAACAGTTGAGAATAATTAATATTATTTTGATATTAATGGAGAAAATAGTTACGTTGTTGTAACTTTCTCCCTAGTTTAGGATTAGTTCCTATAGTTATGGGGTTTGGGTGCAACTTCCTATTTCCTAGTATTGTATTTAATGATGTAATCTTTGATTGATTGATGAATAGAGTGGACGAGAGTGATCTCTCAAGTTTTCTGAGTGTAGTCTCCAGGTGTAGGCCACACCTGAGAGCTACATCTCTTTCTTTTCAATTCTGTTCACATTTTATCTTGATATCAGAGCTCAACTTGAGTGAGCCTCATCTTTTGTCACCTGTGTTGTGGAATTGCCTGTGTGGCTGGAATAGCCTGTGTGGCTTGAAGTGCCTTTGTGGATGTGTGTACACGAGAGCTGTGTGCTCAATTGAGCAGGTGTCCTGCAGAACACCTGGCTCGGACTCGGAAACTTTTTTTTCTGAGTGGAAAGGCCGATTAGCGCGAATTTTGCGCTGAAAGTCGCGCCAGAAGCCTGATTAGCGCGGATTTTAAGGGAGAAATCGTGCCAATGTGCCAGAAAGCCCGATTAGCGTGGGATTTTACCAGGAAAGTCGCGCCAATTAAAACACTTACACCGATTTTTAATTAGCGCGGATTTTTCGCTCGGGGTAGCGCCAAGGGATCTGTGAATAGTCTGAACTTCGTTTGGCGGTTTGCAAACGGTACAGATCAGTGGAATTGCAGACCCGTCCGGGAGAGACAGATCAGGACAGCACCAGAGGAGATCTGCGGGAAACCTCGACTTCGTTTGGCGATCTGCAGGGAGAGCAGGATCGGCGAAGTGGCAGATCAATCCGGGAGAGGTGGATCGGATCAATTGTGATCAGATCATTGTTTCAGCTGTGTTGAAAGCACCGAATTTGCTCATTGGTGTGGGAGTGCCAGACACTATAGATCGGTGGGAGAGGTGACAGATCCATCTGTCAGGTATTGTATTTTGTTGTTGTTAAGTAGATTCACAATGAGTAATACGATGGAATCTTACCTTAACGAATCTGGTAAACTCAACGGGTCTAACTTCACGAATTGGAAGTTTAAGATCCAGACCCTGCTCGAAGGTGTAAATGCCTAGACTATAGTGACAGGCGATGAGTAGAAGCCGACTACAACCACACAGAAGGAAGACTGGAAAAAACGAGAAAACAAAGCCAAAGTCCTGTTGAAGATGTCTGTGAAAGACAATGTCATTGCACACATTAGAGACTGTAAAACTTCCGCAGAGATTTGGACGAAAATCAAGAATCTGTATGAAACCGAGAATGCAAACAGAGTTTTGGCTCTAAAAAGCAAGCTATTTTCAATGAGGATGGACGAAAGGGAGTCTGCTACTGCATTTGTTGAGCGAATTAAGGATGTTAAAGATGGATTGGGGGCCATTGGAGTGGCGGTGGCTGATGAAGATCTTGTTGCAATTACAATGAATGGGATGCGTGATGATTTCCAAAATTTCATCACTGGAGTCTAGGCAAGGGAGAAAACACCCACGTTTGATGATCTCACAACGATCTTGTAGCAAGAGGAAGAGCGATGGTAGAATCTGAATTTGAACCCCCAAAGTGACAATCTTGCGCTGATGGCAAAACAACGACTATCTAAAGGGAAGCAGTCACAGCAGCAATCAGTCCAGAAAGGAGGAACAACACATAAAAATCATTGTCATAAAGGTATGCTTGCAAATCATTCTGAAAACAAATGCTTTTATTGTGGAAAGAAGGGTCATATACAGAGAGATTGTTATTATAAGAAACAGGCTGATGAGGCAAGGAGGAGACAGGTAAATCCAAAACACAGAGGATATTTTGTTGAAGAAGAAGACTTCAATCATGAATTTCGACTGTTCACAGTCGACTGTGCCCTTTCAGCATCGAATGAAGATGACAACTGGTATGTCGATTCCGGAGCATCCTCTCACATGACAGGTAATAAGGAATTTTTTGATAGTCTTGAAGAAATTATAAATGGATCAAAAATATATCTAGGGGATGATAATGGATATCAAATTAAAGGTCATGGGGTGATTTCAGTTAAGTTACCAAATGGAAAGATTAGTCACCTTTCAAATGTTTTATATGTACCTGGAATAAAGAAAAACCTGATATCTGTATCCATGATGGCTGATCAAGATATGCATGTCGAATTCTTCAAGACTCACTGTGTGATAAAGGATTGCGGGAATGAAATTGTTGCAACAGGCATGCGAGTTGGAAGCCTATACAGACTGGATGCAAAAAGTATATCAAAGCAAGCCATGGTTGCAGGAGAGTCGACAGCTGAACAACTCTGGCATCAGAGGTTTGGTCATCTAAATATGCAGGATCTCATGTTGTTAGAGAAGAAAGGTATGGTCAAAGGTCTCCCCATCTTTCGTGACATTCAGTTAAACTGTGATGGTTGTGCCTTAGGAAAGATGCACAGAGAACAGTTCCCTGTGCATGATAGGAGGAAGCAAACAAAAATCTTAGAGCTAGTGCACACTGATGTATGTGGTCCCATGCAGACAAGGTCGCTAGGGGGAGCATACTATTTTTTGTTGTTTACTCATGACTGCACTAGGTATTCATGGGTTTATTTTTTAAACAAGAAAAGTCAAACTTTCCAATGTTTTATAGATTTCAAAACCCTGGTGGAAAAACAGTTTGGAAAAAGTATTAAAATTCTCCGATCTGATCAAGGAGGAGAATACAAATCAAAGGAATTCATGAAATACTGCAAATCTCACGGGATTGTTCAGCAGTATACAATACCACACACACCACAGCAAAACGGAGTTGCAGAGCGTAAAAACAGAACCTTGGTAGAGTGTGCAAGGAGCATGCTGCAAGGTAAAGGTCTATCTAATATTTTTTGGGCAGAAGCGATAAATACTGCTGTATATTTGAAAAATAGAATTCCTACTACGTTTCTTGGCTTCAAAACCCCTTTTGAAGCCTTATATGGATTTAAACCAGCAGTAAACCATTTAAGAGTCTTTGGGTCAAAGGCATTTGCACATGTACCCAAAGTTGATAGAAAGAAACTAGACCCTAAAGCAGTAAAATGTATCCTTGTTGGTTATGGTACAGAGTTTAAAGCATACAAACTGTTCAATCCTGAGTCTCGTAAGACATTTGCAAGTAGAGATGTAGTCTTTCATGAACATGTACAAGAAAGGAAAGCTGATGTTGGAGATGATTGGCACATTCCATTGCTGTTGGAGGAAAGCAGCGAGGATGAAAGGGAGCAGGAACAGGAGCAGAAAGAAGAGAATGAAGAAGAACAGCAAGAAGGTGAAAAAGCAGGCCCAGTTATTGCAGAGGAAAACAAATTTGAGGTAAGTCCCCTACCAAGGAGGTCAGGTAGGAAGACTCAATTACCACTGAAGTTGAGAAACTATGCATTGATGTCAAAGTTTTTGAACATTATAGAGCCCTCTAATTATAAAGAAGCTAGTCAATTTGAGGAATGGAGAGTTGCAATGAATGAGGAGATGGAATCAATTCTTAGAAATAATACTTGGGAATTAGTAGAGCTGCCTAAAAACAAAACACCTATAGGAAGTAAATGGCTGTTTAAACCCAAAATTAATGCAGATGGAAGTATAGATAAGTTAAAAGCTAGGTTGGTTGCAAAAGGATACTCATAGCAGGAAGGCATTGATTTTGATGATACTTTTGCACCTGTAGCAAAGCTAAATACAATCAGATTACTTATTGCTTTAGCTACTAAATGTAATTGGGAATTACACCAACTAGATGTTAAATCTGCATTTTTAAATGGTGATTTAAAAGAAGAAATTTACTTAGTATAGCCAGAAGGATTTGTAAAGCAGGGGCAGGAACAGCTTGTTTGTAGGTTGAAAAAGGCTTTATATGGTTTAAAGCAAGCTCCCAGGTCTTGGTATGAAAAGGTTGATTCTTTCTTTATAGAGCATGGTTTCCATAGAAGCTTAAATGACCCAAATTTGTATACCAAGTACAATAATCAGGGGCAGATTATTTTGATTTCTCTATATGTGGATGATATGATTCTAACAGGAAATGCAGATGACTTAATCAGAGGAATCAAAAGGCTCATGGCACAAGTCTTTGAGATGAAAAATCTCGGAAGCCTTAACTATTGTCTGGGATTAGAAGTATTCAGAGATACTGGGCAAA
Organism: Pinus tabuliformis; assembly: GCA_031772625.1. Lineage (NCBI taxonomy): Eukaryota > Viridiplantae > Streptophyta > Pinopsida > Pinales > Pinaceae > Pinus > Pinus tabuliformis. Next base: position 1,204,696,350 of record CM062820.1, on the reverse strand, counting down.
CTTTTCTTACCCAAGGGAAGTATGCTAGAAATCTGTTGGAAAAGTTTGGGATGGATTGGTGTAGATCATCAGCGACACCTTTGCAGCAAAATATGAAATTGAGCAGTGACGATGGCACTAAGGAGGTAGATGCCACAATGTACAGACAGCTGGTTGGCAGCCTGATATATCTTACAACAACCAGACCTAACTTAGCATACTCAGTTAGTGTGTTGAGCCAATTCATGTCGAAACCGCGTGAAAGTCACTGGACAGCAGCAAAAAGCGTGTTGAGGTATCTTTGTGGTACTGTTCATTTTGGTATTTTATACACTGATATATCTGATGTTACTCTAGCAGGTTTTTCAGACTCAGACTGGGCAGGTAACCTGGATGATCGGAGGTCCATCACAGGTTATGCATTTATCATAGGTTCCAGGGTCATAGCATGGAGCAGCAAGAAACAGAGTACTGTAGCTTTGTCGTCATGTGAAGCTGAGTATCAAGCATTGTGTGCAACAACATGTGAAGCAATCTGGTTGAGGAGACTTCTCAAAGATGCAGGAAAAGAACAGAAGCAACCCACTTCTATCAAACGTGACAACCAGAGCACCATCAAATTAGCATACAATCCAGTGTTTCACAAAAACACCAAACATATAGACACTCAGTTCCATTTTGTTAGAGAGAAAATATAGTCAAAAGAAATTGCTGTTGAATATTGTAAAACTTGTGACAATGTGGCAGATATTTTTACAAAGCCTCTTGCAGGAGTGAAATTTGAATTGTTTAGAAAAATGCTAGGAGTCAAGGAGAACCCTTTCTCCATTAAGGGGGGGAGTTGAGAATAATTAATATTATTTTGATATTAATGGAGAAAATAGTTACGTTGTTGTAACTTTCTCCCTAGTTTAGGATTAGTTCCTATAGTTATGGGGTTTGGGTGCAACTTCCTATTTCCTAGTATTGTATTTAATGATGTAATCTTTGATTGATTGATGAATAGAGTGGACGAGAGTGATCTCTCAAGTTTTCTGAGTGTAGTCTCCAGGTGCAGGCCACACTTGAGAGCTACATCTCTTTCTTTTCAATTCTGTTCACATTTTATCTTCAACATACTCATCTTGGATGAGTATGTATGAAACCCTAGTTTATTAAACTGTTTACTCCATTTTCTCAACCAAGGCTTGAAGGAAGGACCAAACAAAATTGAGAAAGACAGTTTCACCTGACACACATATTTGCTGCTTTCTTTTTGAGCGTAATCACCAAAGAGTCCTCATTACTCGAGTTTGAGCTGATGCGTTCAAAACAGAGATCTGAAATCAGAGGACCAAACAAAATTGAGAATGACAGTTTCACTTGACACACATATTTTCTGCTTGCTTTTTTAGTGTAATCACGAAAGAGTCCTTACTCGAGTTTGATCTGATGTGTTCAAACAGAGATCTACTATCAGAATGTAGAAGATTCCAACCTCAACTATCGTGCTAAAACCAAGTTATTGCTACAATGTTCAAATAGTATCGTGTTTTGCATATGAGAGAGGACACGAGCAATTGTGCTTTCGAGAAATGAAAAGAATTATTGCACATGTTGTAGCAACTTAGTCTAAGTTTAAGCTTAATCCTTTTATAAGTTGCATGCCCAACGTAAAATCAGAAGCATCATTTATTTCAAGCTTATTGAGTTTTCTATAATAATTCAAGTCAACCATCAGCTACAAGAAACCCCTTATCATATATCATTGCAATCTAGAATTTCGAAGATAGTAAGATAAGAGTTCAAACAACATATTCAACTCCAACTTTGCCTCTTTCTAGCTTTTAATTTGCATGCAAGGTATCATTACTGCTAAGTCACTCACATTCTCAATAATTTTCGTTCTCAATCTCCGTATAGATTTCACATTAGTTCTTCGTGGCTGGGAAAGTAAAGCGGAGACTTGTTAATTTCTTCTAAGAAAACTATAATTTGCCTAAATAACCAATGCATGCCCAACTTTTTCCACCAATTTCCATGTATAAAACCAAGTATAGCTAACTTTAACATAATTTCCATCATTTTATACTGCCAAAATTCCACGTAAGAGCTAAGCCAACAAGGTCACACAGGTTGGGTGAGTCCACCGGTAGCCAAAAAACAAGAAGAGAGGCCAAGTTGGGGAGCAACATATTGGAATGCTAGCCTAAACATCAATAGATCAAAACTTGGTCAGCGTTGAATAAAAGCCAGCAAGGGGGGACCACGGGGCCACACAATGTAAAAGAAAACTCAAGCTGGCAACAATGTACACGAATCAAAACCCCAATAGATGAGTGGTAATTTCCAGGAAGAGGCATTTTGCAAGCTCAAAGCATTCCCATGATTGTATTTCGATTAGTTTTAATCAAAATGATGAAAACAATCTAATAATCCTTTTAGTGTTCATTGTGCCTCTTCTCACACACTAGCGTCATCAACAATTGAACCCAGCAGAGTAGTAAAACACAGTCTCAGCTATGGAGCCAAGGAATATCTATATACAGAGAGCTATCAACTCATTGACAGATCCATATTGAGTACCACCATTAGTTGATCGAATGGAAGCAATTGGGTCAGTAGCGAAGAAAGCAATGAAGTTGAAGGAATACACATTAGTCCATATGAAAACAGAAGATCTACCAGCTGGCTGCTTAGTATTCTTGTTTTGTAGACACTATTCTTGCTTTGTAGACACTCATGCACATAACCATATGCCCTCTTCAGCCATCCGCCCTCTTATACTAGTTCTACAGTTTGTGTTTTCTACAATGGCGTAGCATTTAATATTTACTAATTAATATTAACATTAGTTTGCAGTTAAGACATACAAATGAAACAGATCCTAATATTGTATATAGTTATATGGTTATAGTATCTACTTCAGGAAGAGGCCAAATAAAACCATGGTTATAACCTCCACTTCAAGAAAAAAAAGAGGCGAAATAAAACGATAAATAATTTGATTGGTCATCTGACATCAATAAGCTGCAATATGGTTAGTGCTATGAATAGGCTAAAAACATTCTCTTATTCTCAGTAGAAGCAAAAACATTTAGATTACTATAATACCATGCTAGACGGGAAGGACTAATAGGAGCAAAGACTCCATGCAGTGAGGGTGTCCACTTCTTAGAAACTTATCACAAAAAGGTTTAAATGTATCCCGTGAAATTAAAAGCATCCTAGTGAATAGGAGAATAAATTATAACTCCGATACTACAGTATTTTTGAAATTTAAATGAAGACAAATTGATATACGATCATGTTTGTCTGGTGACCGTGCGACAATATAACGATTAAAATGGGCCGACCATAAATACATGGGCACGGTAAAATAGATCTATTTTCGCGCTCCATAGTCCGTATATAAATACATCGACAACTTAAACTCTAGAGGAGCGTAAGAGCTTTGGCAATACAAGCGTTCGTTTCGAGCTAGTTTTGGGCTTCTATATTTTACCCTATTTGACCGCAACGGGTCTTTGCTTCTCGTAGGGCAATAAGAGAAACATGGAGTACACAAGATACTGACCAACAGGGGCTGAGAGAGAAAGGGACTGGAAGAGGTCCGTAATAGCCAAGCGGCCTCGCAATGATTATGAATATGACTATACTCGTGATCCTTTGTTGTCTGGTGCTTATATTAATCGTAGGGAAGATCTGAGGCTTGCTGAGAGAGTTGCTGACAGAGCAGGGGTTCGCTTATTGGATGATCATGTTCGTGCTCCTGCTCCTGCTTTTCTTGATGATCATCGTTTTGTTTCACAGAGTGGGGCGCTTCCTTCTTCAAATCCGTTAAGTGTAGATGAGGGTTTGAATTTCAGGTGTGATAGCCATAGACTCGACCCTGTAATTGCGAGGAGGGTGCCTGTGGATGATGTTCAATATCTACCAGAAGATGCATCCAACACACTGTTTGTGATGGGTGTTCCAAGTGATTGCACTAGTAGAGAAGCGGAGCACATATTTCGCCCATTCCGCGGTTTCAAAGAAGTTAGGGTTGTTAAAAAGCCCAAGGAATCGAAAAAATCTCATGGAGGCGGAGAAGGAGAAGCGGCGACTGCTGTCGTTGTTTTGTGTTTTGTGGAATTTGATAACCCTAAGTGTGCTGCGATTGCCATGGAAGCTTTACAAGGGTATAAGTTTGACGAAAATGACAGAGATTCGCCTTCGCTAAAGTTGCAATTTGACCGAGAGAGGAGTAGGTCATCCTTTGCGCACGATGAAGATCGACGTCGCGATTATTATCGTCATCGTCGGTGATTTTGTGAGTGGGACGATCATTTTTGCTGGTGGGGCTGTAGAACTTCAGCCCCTCGACTACGATACTTCGTTTCCAAACTTTAATGTATTAGTTCCATTCCATTTTATTTTCTAGTTGTTAGGCCCGTCCATTGCCTATTTTAAGATGGGAGATGGTTAAGACGTTTTTCGAACACATTTTTCCCGAGTTTACAACAATCGCCTCTTAAAGTGCCACGTTACAGTGATTTATGTGTTTCGATTATAACGCCTTTATTACGACAATCTTCCTAAGTATTGTTGTATTTACTAATGACTTCTGTGTTGTGCTGGTATTAATTATCGGTTTATGTTTTATATGAGCCATAGTTGTTCGAAGTCTCTCTAACATTATTTTATTAATATATCAAATCATTTATTCTTGCAAATTATAATCCAATATAATTTTCACCTTGCCAAGTCCTTGATTACAACTTGGAGGGCCACTATCCAAAGATAAATTTTAAAAATGTACATAGTTAATTTTCATGTTGGTTGAGGTTATAGATTTCTCTCTTTAGGGATTTGACCATGTAAAACCATGGTGTATGAATCTTTGATTCGGTTGTGTGATTGGTTTTCTAAAGTGTTCAATATGTGAGAAATTTTTTTATTTTATATAATTGGGTTGTTTATTGTCATAGAAATTTATTTGAAGGATGTAACTCATCAAATCATTTAAACTAAAATTAATTGGTAATGAACAATAAAAATAACAACACAAATTAAGAACATGGTTGAGACAACTTGTGATACAAAATACATAATGTAAATGGTTGATGTTAGTTTTAATAAAATTGGACAAATTCAAATGAATAAAATAGATGTGATAAATTATATGCTTAATGTTTTTTTATCTAATCATGTAATGGATTCATTAATTAGTAGTGATTTGATGAAGATAGGTTTAGTTGAAGATGAGTAACAAGTAGAAGGTTTGGAAGAAAGAGTATAACATAAGTAGTATAGGTGAATGTGAACTTGAATATCCTGTAGATGTTATAAAAGAAAACACATTGAATAATTTTTTAATGAATTTTAGTATTTTCATCTAATTGGCTATATGGAAAGAGAGTGTTAAAATATCTATATTTTTCTAAAAGAAAAAGAAAGATAAAAGAACAAGAGTTCATTTGCCTAGATTAGTTCTTCGCAATGACATTTAGAAGCTAAGGTTTTTCATAAGTTTTATTGTTCCATTTAAACATAGGTAATGATATACTTGAAAGGTAAATAAGTTATTACAAATGATAAGTACACAAATACAATGGAAAAAATACTCTTTTGCATGTGAAGGGTCCTAGTGGGTTAGAAGTTGGTCAGTGGTCATCCAAAGCCACCAAAAACAATGATGAAAGAACTATGAAAGAAAAGAAGAGTCCAAAACTCAAGCTTAACCATAGCTCTCACCTTTCAATTGATAATTTGGTTATTATTAGTTACATGATTCAATTTTGTGAGAGTTATATTGTATGCATTTTTTGAACTAAATGGTCATTAAACCTATTATTATTCCTTGAAATTTGAATGAGTTGTATATTTTTAGGATAAACTTATACTCATGTTCAAATAGTTAGACTTTCTAAATTCTTGAAATCTAGATTTGGTGGCTTTCTAAAGCATTTTCATTGAAGCTTAGTTTAGAAGTTTCAAATTGAGTATTGAAATAATACTAGTCTATGCATTATTTCTTATTGCCTTGCTATTATAATTATTCAAACTATTATTTAGGGGATGACTATTATTCTTTGACTCCCCACATAATTAGAAAATCTTATATCACCTTCATATGATTTTTCATATTTATCTATTACTTAGCTGTTATTGTGTTGACACGTTAGTTCACCAGGTGATTACATCCATGTACTATAAATTTAGATCATTAAATATATCGTTGATATACATAAAGCATTATCCAATAGTTTTTATGTTGTGTACTCTTTCTTTATTTCTTAACATCCTCTAGCTTTTAACCTTGAGATTGAAATCGTTTGTTAATTTCTAGTTTCGATAAAGTGCATTCAATCCATTAAGGTTTGTTCTTATTTTAAAGAAAATTCCTAATAACTTATAAGATACTTAGACTTAAATTTTCCATTTGCATCAATCCAAGGATCTTCCACAACACTCACTTTGGTTCCTTTCCAAGTTTTAAAGCCGCCTCATTACAAATTAAAGATATATCCATAGCCAAGTCTCTCCAAGAACATAAATATTATTCAATCCCAATCACCTACTTCCTTTATATTTTTCACTCTTTTCCATTTGATAAAATGAATTCCCTCCTTATCCCTTTTCCTTGTCCATAAAAAGGTAAAACAATTTTTTTTAATTGTAGAAATTTCATTTTGGTATATGGATTCGCAATACATGGAGACGCTCTCTAAAATAGCCTTAACCAACATCAACAGCCATTTGTTACATTAGATTGAAATTCTATCTTTTATTTCAGTATATAATCACATCTAATATAAATAATAATAAACTATATACATTGATTTAAATTTATCTTTCATTATTTTAGATTTTGTTTGATAGTTTGTGAAATATTATATATTAATATATGAAGATGAAATAGTAAATTGAAATCAGTCAAACTCAAAAATAGTTAAAAGTGATGAGAAAAAGACTTTGATATAAGATTATCAATATCTAGAGTTAAGATTGAAGAGTTAAAACTAAAAATGAACAATGGAAAATGAAAGGATTTTATTAGAACTATACCATTTATTCAAATCAGTTGGATCCCAAACTGGAAATTGGAAAAAACTATTCAACCAAAAAGTATATAAATATTCATTTAAAAAAAATATACATGCATAATCCAGGCATTATACACAAATATGCAAAGATTTTCATATATATAGCAAGGTAACATATAACAAAAACAACACCCAGTGCAATCCATCTTTGAACCAAAAATACATCAACAAAGAGACTCTAGATGACCTCTATTGTCTGAAAAAATCATTCTACAAGAAATGCCATATATCATCAAAATCAATGTGTATCTTGGGATTCTATCAATATTACCCTCTAATCATTAAAATAAGATACACAAATCTCAACATGTCAAGTCTATATTTTTTAATGGGAACTAAAATTCTACTTTCTCGATATGAAAACCAATAAGGTTAAATCCAATTCCAAACATCCTAATTAATTTAACGGTAATGTTAAAAATTGAATTAGAATGATGAAAACTAAACATAAAGGAAAACTTCAATTTTATTTTAATAATTTAACATTACCATCAACTACATAGCATAAGTAGTGCCCTAGGGTTGAATATTAGAATTTCCCACATAAATTATTGTTTTTGAGAAAAAATTAGGTCATATGCACAACCTTTTTGAGGGGGATGCCCACAAACTCCACTTTTAGGGTAAACATTCTCCCCTTTGTCTCCTTGAGTTTCCCTAAAACGGGGATGTGGGGTAACATTTTCCAAGGAATCGTCCCATCGAATCCCGTGTGTGGGGAACACGGGGAGCATGCCCCCATTGTGAGGGATGCACCCCGATGGAAAACTTTCGAAAACATATAGGCACTTCCCTTTATTCTAAGCATGGTATTTCTAGTAAACCATATACTCTTCCATGTAATGTCAGTAATATGGATCAAAACCATTACAATAAAATAGTCATTATGATCTCAATAAATTGCTTAAATGAATAGAACTTAGTTGGGGAGGAAAATATGCCATCCAAAAACCACTTAGGATAGATCTAAATGGCATACCATTAGCATATTTATAATATGGTACACCTTCATGAATTTCAATATAATTCATTGGGAATAGGTTTAATATTTGTAATTTCACCTCTCCATTTGGTTCATCAAACCTCGTGAAGAATTTGACATGTCGACATGTTGATTTCTATACTTGAAGCTTTACAATATATATACAAGACCTAGTTTTATGCATTTTGTCTCCTGTTGGATCCTTCACCAAATATCATAATATCATATACTAAAAGATGCGAAATAATTGTTGAATATGAAATTTTTATAGATTTTATTTCAACCTTATTCTTTGCATTTTATATTTACATGCTTGAACCTTCAACTACTAATAAAAATAAAAAAGGTAGATAAGGGACATACTTATATGAGTTCCTTTAAGTAACTAAAAAACCAAAAGTTAATTGAATTGTAGCCTATGTGGGAGGGAGGATTTAATGCTAACCTCCCCTCTCAGGTTCAAGCCTAATTGACATGATGCATGATACTGCTTTGTGATCTACATTTGTATTTCTCCATTGGGATCCTTCTATGTAATTACTATCTTGACTATGTTGACTTTGTACCTCCCTTGATTCTTGAGAATAGCGGGAAGAGGGAAATAAAAAAAAAAAAACTAAAAAACTAAAAATCTCAAAAGGAGATTCGTTCATGAGCATAACATAAGAGAGATGATAAGCATCCCATGATACATATTATAGTATACAAATTCATCTCTATATAGAATAGAAACAAGTCAAGATATATCTAATTTACCATTACATAAGATTTGTCTAAACGTAGTTTCCTCACAACTATTAGGGATTCCTAAATATTGATTGAGTACATTAATTCTTGTGTTGTTGCAACAAAATTGCGGATTTTCCTATTGAAAAGTAATCAAGAGAATTCATCTAAAAGACACTAGAAAAAATATGTTTAAGCATGTTAAAAATTCTTTTAATAAATTAATAAATAAGATTATTAGAGAAATTAGTGTAAATTATTCAAATGTTTCTAGATCTTATTTTTTGGGATAATAGCAATAAATGTGGAATTTAGATATCCCATTATCTACCCACATGGTGTATATTCTTCAAGTGTTGTCAATAGATCTCCTTCCAATATATAATAAAATCCACTAAAAGTTTCAATGTTCATCCATCTCTAGTAATTCTACACTTTTAGAGGCTAGTTAGCTACTTCTTAGTTTCAATTATTCATTTGTGATTTGTGCTTCCAAATTTTTATTTATATAGTTGTTTTTATGACTGTTAATTATTTTATTTTTATATATTTCTATACAATATAATAAGATATAAGTGATCCTTCTATATTAAACATTTTTTACCTTCTTCCCATAACAATTATTCAAATTCACAAGTGAAAATGCACATGCATTTAAGAGATATGGATGGGACATGGTAATATAAAATACCATTAGTTGAATAAGTGGATGCTTATTCAACATCGAGCTTCATTGTAGTTTTCTAAAATGGATATATTTTATAGATGTTAACTACTATTTAGTGCACCTAAGCCAAAAATCATTCACGGATTACACTCGATTTGGGTCACAGCCATCCATACTCATCATTGAATTTGTGCTCACATTTTCATAAGTGGTGCCCTTTTCAATACAGATTGCCTTCATATTACATCTTGTCACTAATAGTTCTACACCTAGTGGGAATTCTATGATTATTACATTTTATTCATTTGATTGATTATAAGCTTTAGAAGTGAAGTTCTACTGTTGATTACAAATCATAAAATAACTATAAGAGAATCATATGAAAGGAGTTTGAAATAAAATTCCTCTAAGGAATGATATTTTGGAGTGTTTCATAAAATAGAAAAAATGGGTTTTGTGAGCAACTGCATGGTTAGTTCAGATGCTCAAAATGATAAATATCATTACTAATAAAAAAATTGTTGGTCCACATCTTTAGTTAGTGATGTCATACTCAATGAAAGGCCTATGGTAGACCTTATAGGTTGCATATTCAAAATGTTCTGTTAATTCCCATGTCCAGGGAAGTAATGAAATATCCCCCTTAGAGAGGGTGTCTCTAGCTGTGCTGCGTTCACTCCATAGTTTTTATGAGGTTGCAGAAAAAATTATAGAGGTAACCACGTAACCACTTTGGAAACTGGGAATATAGCCCTTCTAGTTTCATAGAGGGATCTCTCTTTATGATTTAGCTTAGATTGATTCAAGGTATTAGGCAAGCTATTAAGTTCAGGTTTGAATTTTTTGTGTTGTTGGGTTGAAATTGGGAAGAAAAGCCATTGGAAAAATTGAGTCACAGGTTTGATGTAATCAAATACATAGTTTACAGGCTAAACTTATAGGGCAAGTTAGGAAATTTCACTAGATCCTTTAATATCTAGGTGTGAAAGAGAGGTGCACTTCACTAATAAAAATGACACAAGAATCCTGTAATGATTTCATTATATTACTAAAAATCTGATCAATGGTGGCTCTATGAGCTACTTTATAATACAAGTCCTTTTATTCTAACAAGTCCCAACCCTTCATACTTTGAATTATGAAGTAATTATAGAAAACATTACAAAATATCTTGATTCTAAAGATCAAGATAGAATCCTAATAATATCTAAAAAATGATTACAAAAGTAGTACACAAATTTAGGAATTTTTGAACTACTAGAATTTCTAGCCCTATTGTTGAGGATGATTGTTGATGACTGAGCCTCCAAATTTGTTGCGCTGTTTTCCTTTCTGTCAAAGATAAAAATTACACAAGTAATTCACACAACTTGTCCCATTTGCCTTCACTTGTGATAGAAAATTTAGTTAATATTCTATAGGTCCCATCCACATCTGTGTACTTTTGGAATGTTGTTTGATGATGAAAGAATGTCTGCGCTCATGACTAATGAACAAGTCAAAATCTAAGGCTTCTAGGAATGATTTCCCTGTTATATGCCCCTTTATACCTGCAAATATTGACTTGTCTTGGGCAATAGTGCATAGTTTCTCTTGGTACTCTGTCAAGCTCATGAGTTTATCTCCCAAACCAACCAGTCCTCGTAGACCTTTCTTGTTCAGTACCAGCATCTTCTTATGGAATCTCTGTACATTGGTTTCTAGGATTTTACATTTATTGTCTAGTCATAGCTTAAGGTTTCTTTTGGTGTTAATCCTCTTCACTTCTAGAATAGTCACTGTCCTATCTTGAATTCCCAACTGCTTTAATTCTTCTTTGTTTTTGGAATTCAAGATTTTCATAAGTGTTATTTCTTCCCCAGGTGTTTGTCCTAATTCTATTTTAATTTTCCTTATTACCTCTTTGGACCTCTGTATTAATTCTTGTTGCTAAAAGCTAATCTATATGGAAGGCCATATTCCTATGATGGTTTCACTTATTTTTTTCCATATGTTTTCTCTAGCTTGGGCCAGAGTTTGAGTTATAACCTATTCACTCTGCAACTATTCGATTTTTAGATTAAGCTGATGGGTTTTTTGCAACTCTACTAGATAAAAATTATTAATTATTAATTTATGTTATGAAAATGTCTTGAGTTGATATATTAACTTCTAGTTCTTGAATGGACATATCGTCCATGGCTTTAACAAGTTCACTTGCAGAATTCGATGTCTGTGCTGGTGCTGATGTTGATGTAGATGCTCCGGGGGTCATGGGCACTGAAATGGGGACTGTTGTAAGTGGAACTATGGCCAACTGTGATGCCTGATATTTTTCTTTGAGCAGTTTCTCTAGTTCTTCTTCCATGTCCCCAATATGACTGTTTCGTTAATCACTATTTATAACATATCCTCTTTATGATTTTCCATCTCTTCAACTTCCTTAACCTGTGGATATTTTGTGGTAGGCAATTTTAGTTGCTTTCTGAATGTTGTTATATCAAAATCCTTTATTTTCACAAGCTATTCTTCTTCCTTTAGATCTTTGGGATTATATCCCAGTTTGATCACCAATTCTTCTAGTGACTTGATCCTAGTATCCTTGGTTAAGGATGAAATCCTTTCCAACTTTAGTTGTGACTGTGTTTTGTTTAATGATACCTGCAACCTAGAAGTGGACATGGAAACATTAGTTAGTGTAGAATACATCATTTCACTCATTTGTTTGTGCATGTCCATTTGATCTATTAGATGAATTTGTTGTGTATCAAAGCTAAACATAGATTCTTTATAATCTGTTGGTGTCCTTGGGGTTGGAACTTTAGCTTCAAGGAATGCAATTTGCATATTGCCCTTTTCCATCTCAAATTTTGAAAGAAGCTTGTGTTGTGACGTAGCTATCTTCTTCCAAAATTGTGTGTAGGTTGTGGCTTTCAACATCCCGTTGCTCTATTTGATTGTCCTGTATTTGGAAAAAATATTAGGCTCAACATTGTCTTAAGCCAAGTCAACTGTTTGTGGTGTTTCTAGAAGATCCATGGATGTTGACGAAGAGGGTGATCCTTTGAAGATGTCATATTTACTTGTACCTAACGAAATTTCTTCTAGTGTTGTTGAAACATGTTTACTCGTCACGACTATCGTAGTCTTTCCTTCTTCGTCCTGCATAAAAACTGGTGGCAGATTCTTTTTAGGATTCTTTGTATAGATTAAGAAATGGTTGGATTCAGTTTCTGTCACTGGCTAAGACTCTTCTTCTCTGGGCCTTTTATCATGCTTCTCTTGAGGGATTGGTGTCTATGAGGTGGTTGTAGAGAAAATATTCTCTTGAGCTTCTTGCAAAGTGTTCTCATCGCAATGATATTTATTCATGTATTGCTCGATCTCTGGCCGAGGAGTATGTGTGTAGGAAGTAGTCTTTGCTCCACCCTCATGTTTGAAATTGGACCAAAAGGGTCATAAGACCAAGTAAAGCTCAACTTGAAATTTAATTGCTTCAACATCAAATCAACTTCTTTACTAGCTATTATGGTATTGCAAGCAAAAGGTCCAACTTGTGCTTTGATTTTAAACTGTGCCTTCTTCTTAACTGCCAAAAAATGTAGGTCATCCATATGTATCATTTGTTTGATGTACTCTAATGAGAACAATATCATGGGAACAAATTTTGGTAGCTTATAGGTGGAAATTCACACCCATAGACTTTGATCTCGGTTAGTTATGGTATAAATACTAGTCACCTCTCTTCACATGGTCACTAAGATGCAAAAACTTTTGAATATATGCTCCTATCCTAGGCTCCAAGTCACTATGTAGTAGACAAATAACTATGTACAAGAACTGATCAACATAGTCTATGAAAGTAAACTCTGTGGAGTTTTCCTTAACTAGAGAAGTCCAATGTATGACTGATTGAGCATTATTGTGCTCATCCATCTTCTACAAAGTAAAGGGAAACCTATCTGCTTGATGATAAATAAACATGTAAACTAAAACAAAAGAATATTTGAAAGCCCCCTCTGTAGGAATCTTCATGAATTGATCATGCATTGCATCTACATTAAATTTGTTGTAATTAAAAATAACACATTACTCACTAGCGGTAAAAATTGACAAGCAGCCAACAATGGCTTCATCAACCCACTGATCAGAGTGATAACCAAGTAGGTACAAGATGATGTTAATTATTTTCTTGGTTAACTCAGGGGACATAGAAGAGGAATATGGAGGGTTTGTTTTAGGTAATTGGGCACCTTTGGGAAGAAATATTTCAAATATATTAGCCCTCTGTCGGAAGGTTAAATTTTTGTAGAACTCTATGAGAGAGTCTACTGATAGTGGCTTGGAAGACTCTGGAATTATTACTTGGAGGATTTGAGATATGGATTTGGCTGTGATGGTGATCAGAATTTCACCGTTGTGGCTCATAATTGCTCTTTGTGAGGGTATATAGCTGACTTGACACCATGAGACTAGATCAAGGAAATGATGGGTTTGTGGGAACATGAATTGGGGGAGGGTAGACTCCCATAGATTCAATTCATCTTTATGGTCTAAGAATCTCTTCTTCAAATGATAATGAAGTTCGAACTAGTCGAATTCAAATTTTGTCTCAACGATTTTATACCATAGATCAACTAAGGGTAGATGATCCAGGTCAATAGGAGGGTGTAACACGGAATTTTACTCTAGTTTCTTTCCCTTGTCCTTAGGGTTTCTACTTTTAGGAGGCATTATCAATTTTTAAAAATCAAAAATAGAGTGATGATGACACTAGGATGACCTAGAACATGAAACTGACTACGGAATGCCGAAGTGGGGTCTCTGATAGTGATTGGACTACTGTTGCTGGGAAATTTTCTGGTTATTATGATAACGAGGAGGATTGAAAACTTGAATAGGTTGTGAAAATAACGAAAGAAAGGAATTTATGGCTTAACAATGCTTAAAAACGTAATTTTGAGGTTACCATTACCAGGAGCGGGTCCGTTGCAATGGGAGATAGAGAGGTTTAATTGGTGTAATAGTTTTCTGATGTGGGCGAGGAAGTGCGAGATGTTAGGTTTTGATTGGGAGTGGTAAAATATATTTGGAGAAGTTCAACGACCGGAAGTTTGGGGAGTGGGGTCTGCGGTGGTGAGTTGACATATGACTAGTGGAGGGAAGGTCAGCTAAGGTGATGAGTGATCGTAGGCACGAGAGTAGTTAGTCAATGTGAGATGAATTTTCAGAGAGGGGGGGGGGGGGGATGAGTGAAAAGGGAAGGGGGGTGCAAAGCATGGTGAGGGTGACATGTAGTGGAGCCTTTTGGACCCCCCCATGGGTAAAGTGGGATGGATCTGGGGGGGGGGGGCGAAAGCACTCCCCCACCATTCATCCGAGCAGGGGAGATTTAAACCATTGATTCTTGCACTGTTGATAATCACATGCTGACAAAACATGTTTGTCACCATCCAACTTAATTAAAAATTTGAAATGTTTATGAATAATATATGTTATTACAAATAATTAATCATGTTTAACCACATGATTAATTTATTTCAAATCAAATTAACTAATCTAAACCAAATTAATAAAATCTAGGGTACATTTGATTTTGCAAGCCCCTTCTATTCATTTTTCTAAGGTTTTTGATTTTTTTTTCTTTGTCAGTTAAGCATGATTAAATGGCGTGATTAACTTCACTAATCTAGCTCAATCATGATTAAACTGTGTGATTTATTTATTCACTCACCTAGTTAAATTTATTTTTAGCTTAATCACATTTAAACAATGTGATTATACCAATTGTTTCTGATTCTCCTATTTACAATGTGGAATTTAAACAAGCTGCACACTTTATTTACAAAAATTCCTGCAGTGTGCTTTCATGCAATTTTGATTTTTCTTGGTGGAATTTAGACTTGCTCACCTAGGGGGACATTTTCATATATTTTTTCTTTTTTTTTTTTTTTGTTTTGTTTTCTCTTGTTTTCTTTCATTTCTTTCTTTATTATATTTTTCATGTCCTCTACAATTTATTTTTATTTTTATTTTTGTATATATATATTTGGAAAAAAATTTCAAACGTGAAACATTATTTACATTTTTCAAATATAAATTATGATGGAAAAACAACTCATCCTATGAAATATAGGACCCTAACATTGGCTCCAATGGGGATGGCATCCTCCTGATGAGGTGTCAAGAACCCCATAGATCAATAGCCTTGATTCCTTGGGCATGTTTCAAAAATATTCCAATTGAACTATTATACCTGTGTATTATTCATACCTAACACACCATTAAAAGCCCGGTGCCTTCTCTGTGGGCTTCAACTTCTGCTGAGAGTCACCTACATTCTTGCAATATAAAAGAAAAATGATATTTTAAAATATTGTTGAATGAATTGATCTAATTAGGTAGGAAATAATGCTTTAACTGTCTACCATTAACTTTTCCACCTCAAAGCTCTTCTCCTTTCAAATCTGACAGAAGGAATACATTGTTACCTTTGAAAGCATCAATCTTAAAAGGTCCTTTCCATAAGTTGCCAAATTTACCATGTTTTCACTTATCCTCATTTCTAGAATCCCATTTCAAAACAAGATCATTGAGTTGAAAATCATCTGCTTTAGTCCTTCTATCATAAATCCTTTTAATGTTTTCTTGGATGACTTGAGTTTCATTATAGACTTCCTCCCTTGAAAGTTGTAACTGAATAGTCCGTTTTATCCTTCTTTGCATGTCATTGGTCTCCACTTGTGTTTTCCTGTAGAAGTTTGAGCACTGGGATTCCCAAATAATCTGGGAAAACTGTATCTGTCCCATACACTATCTGGAATGGTGACATTCCAATGGACTTCTTGGTAGTAACTCGATCAACCCATATTGCATTGATTAAATTTATTGTACCATGACTTCTTGTTCTCCTGCAATAACTTCTTGATAACGTTAATAAAACTCTTTTTTGAGGACTTATCTAACCCATTACCTTGGGGGTAATAAGTAGTAGAGTGCCCTAACTTAATCTAATATTTGTTACAAAAATATGTCATTTTCCTGGACTTGAAAGCAACAAAATTGTCAGTTATAGTTTTATGGGGGCAACCAAACCTAGATAGTATATTGCCTTCCAGAAATTGGTTAATGACGGTATCAGTGGCTTGTCTGGTGGGAATGGCTTGTATCCATTTGGTAAAGTAGTATTTTTCTGTCAAAATACATTTGTGTTGGCCTAAGCAACAAGGGTGGATTTCACCAATGAAGTCTAAAGCCCATTGTTGAAAAGGGAATTCTACTGAAAGAATCCTTCTAATGCCTAATGGAAGTCTAATGCCTAAGGGAAGTCTAATGCCTTCTTGATCTTAGTGAAAGAATCCTTTGCATCATTATGCCATTTGATTTCAGTACCCTTCTTTAACATGTCAGTTATTGATTTTAATATTTCAGCGAAATTTGGTATAAATCTCCAAAGGAAGTTTATTTTTCCAATAAAGGATTGGATTTATTTTTTGTTCCTAGGGGGATCTATTTTCAATATTGCTTCCACTCTGCCAGTGTCAATTATATGCCATCCTTTGAGATGACGTGTCTCCCTCTTCTAAGCCAAATAATGTTCTCTAAGGGTGAAGAGAGATACCAAATTTTCTACACTTTTTGAAAGATCTCCTTGATGGAACAAATGATCCTCCTCTATCTTTGAGAAGACAATGATCTCATCTAAATAAATGACTATAAAGCTACCTGATTCATCTGCAAAGGAAATACCCATTGCTCTTTGGAATGTAGCACCAACATTCGTTAGACTGAAAGGTATTTTCACATACATGAAAGTGCCCCAGAGTGTTGTGAACGATGTTTTCGCTTGGTCGTCTGGATGTACTAGAACCTAGTTGTAACTAGAAAATATGTTTGATAAGGAAATTCTCACCAATCCAACTACCTTCTGCAGGATGTGGTCCATTTTAGGCAAAGGATAGTTGTCTTTCAGAGAAGCTTTATTGAGATTCCTAAAATCAATACATAGTCTAATCTCCCCAATATTTTTTCTAGTAGGAACTAAGTTTGATACCCATTTTGAAAACCATAAGGGTACAATGATTTTGGCAGCATATAATTTGTTAACTTCTTTCTCAACTAGGGGAAAAGGCATTGGGTTAATCCTTCTTAGTTTCTATTTAAAAGGCTTATGGTCCTCTTTTATAGGAATTTTATGTTGTATAATGCTAGTGTCATATGACTTTAAGTCCTCATAACTCTAGGAAAATACATCTATGAATTATTTGAAAAGCTCTATGTACTTTTGTTTTTCAACAGAAGGCAAATATTTGGACAATTTAACTATTTTAGATTTTTCTTCGTTTCCTATGTTGCATACTTCCACATCGGCTCCAATAGGTTCTATTTTAGGTTTTCTAGACACATCATTAAAATCAAAGAACTCTTCTAAGGGAAGTAACCCTAAAGGAAAACCATTATCCTTCATTCAATTCAAGGAATTGATCTTTATCTAAGTCATTCAATTCTGCTTTATTCATCATCTTATCTACATTATTATCAACATCATAATCTATGTCTATCTTGGCACACTCGAATTCTTCCTTTGTCTACAAAAAATTTTCAATCTGTTCATCATTACCAAAAACTTTCCAGCACCTGATATTATCTGGGATACCTGGTCTATTTTTAACTTCAAAAATGTACTTGTGACTTGGGTGATAGGGCATTTTGCATGTACTAACTGAAGTATCCAGACCATCAGCTAAGGCAGTTTGACCTCATGGAATTATGGATAACTCTTACTCAACAAAACGTTCAAGGAACTAGAGAACAACATTCCTATAAGCCATTAACCTTGGATGTTTAGCTGAGTATTTCCCTTTGATTTGTTTAATTATGATTTCAAAATCTCCATGAACTGATATTCTTTTGGCACCTAATTTATTCAAAAGATGCAATCCTAGGATTAAGGCTTCATAATAAACTATATTATTGTTAAATTGAAAATTTAGTTTATATGAATATCCTTCTGATTTATTTGTTTGTGAATTGGAAACCGACACACCTGCTCCTGCTCCTTCCTTGCTTGGAGCTCCATCAAAATCCATGTTCGATAAAGGCTTATTTTCTTCATCCAGTTTTGTAATGTGTGTTTTGATTTCTTCCATCACCAATCAGTTTCTAGGTTAGAGATTTTTTCTTCTATACCTCCATCATTATACAAGATAAAAGAGTCTAGGCCTGAATGTACTAAATACAAGGGATGGTTCTTTGGTTTATCTAGACTACTAACCATGTATTTCATTAATGTCTCTCTGTAAATTCTCCTAGGCTGACTAAATACAATTATGGTAGCATAACTCATATCCATTTGTAGGGTGTCTTTCAACTTTTTCCCCCATGATCTAGAGAGTAGCATTCCATACTTTGGGGGTATGTCTACCACTCCGATATCCATAACTAGGCTTTTGGTAGGGATTTGAGCTAGGCTGACACAATGGTCTTTGTTGGGACTAAGGTATCTAACCTTGTTGGAATCAAATGAATACAAATATTTATATGGCCTAGTGATGTCAAGATTCAATTTATCCATTATGGCTCGATGCATTAAATTTTGTGAGGCACCAGAGTCGAGCATGACATTGTGAAGGATTTTATCAAGGATATTGAGACTGGTGTAGAAAGGGCGAGCAATTACATCTTAGGGTTTACCTTCTACCTTTAGACCAAACAACAGTTTAAGCTTGTCATCAACAAGGTTTACACTATTTGTTCCTTCTCCTGCTTTTAAGGCTTTCATTACTTGTGTCTTGTATCAATTCTTATTCATTAATTCAGTGAGGGGGATTGAAATTTTAACTTTAGCCAATTCATTTTCTATGCTGAAAGAGGTTTTTGGCTTCTCTGTTTCCTTGATGTTCTTATCCTATTTTTTAAGGTTTTATTTTTTAGCATCTTCTTTGGATTGACTAGAGGAAATAACATCTATAGTTTGACTATAAGAATGGATATCAATCTGAGTTTTCTTTGGTGGATTATCAACAGTCTTTTTGGAAGGAGTATCAGGGATTTTGTTCGAAGGAGTGTCAACAATTTTCTATTCCTGAAATTATATTGCCTATGCACTTCCATTATGGCATTATGATAACCTTGTTTGTATTCTTCAGAATCTAATGGAATTGTTTTTGGTTGTGAAAACCGAAATTGATCTTGCTCTTCTTTGGTAAAAAAGATATGATCAATTTCTGTCTCCCCAAACAAATTAATTTGGTTTTCCTCTAAATATTCTTCTAGTTCCACTTCTTCTTCAACATAGTTTTCCTAGAAAGGAGGCCTAAGTTGCTGATCATTAGGGCCCCTCTATTCCCTTTGTTTTATCAAAGGTGGATTTCTCTTGAGATTCTAATTTCTATTTTGAGAATTTCCTTGGTTATCCATAGGAGGGGTTCTATCAACCACTATCATCCTCTCCATCATTATTTCCATGGTTTTGACTAGGTTGTCTAGTTTTAAGTTTGATGGAGAGGAGGAAGGTTCGTCCTTAATGGTTACCCTTCTTTCAGTTTTAAGCTTGGATTTTTTTGTTAGTAAATTAGCCTCTACTTTGACGATGTTACTATGCATTTCTTCAAGTGTGGTAGGGTCTCTTTCTCTTAATTGGTAGGCCATTTCAACATCAAATACTTCAGGGAAATGAATGAGGGATAACCTTGGTGGGAGATTTATAGAAGCTGGAATGGAATTATAGACTCAATTAAACCTATCACAGTATTCTTCAACAGTTTCATTGGGGTCTCTCTTTAGATTTTTGTATTCATTTAAAATCTGGAGGGGATCCTTTACAGTTTCCCATCTATTGAGAAAATATTAATGAAATGCAATAAGGTCATTTATGGTAGCTGCTGGTAAATATTTAAACCATTTTATTACCTCTCGATTAAGGCTTTGGGAAAAAAGCCTCATCTTCCATCTTCTTCATCAACCTCCTGAAGATCAAGGTAGTCATTCATTTTGTCTACATGTTGTTGTGTAGTGATGGGCCCAATACCATAAAATTAAGGAATCCTACTTTGATAGTCTTGAGGCATGTTACATAATTGGGCAGGTAAAACTAAGGGAGCATATCAAGCTGCCATGACTAGTATATGGGGATGAAAAACTGATCCAAAATGGGATTTGGATAGACTCCTAAGTCTAAGTGTTCCTCCTTGAGGAAAATGAAAGTCCAAGAAAGTTCCTGGGATTAGCCCCATAATAGAGACCGTCTCATTTTGAATCTACTGCAACTTGAATGGGCAAAAACTAACTTAGGATGCCAAAGTTATCATAAAATGAAACTGCCTTTATCCTTTAAAAAAAGGAGCAAAATCACCTAAAAAGGGATCCTAAAAACCCTCTAAGTCTACTAAAATGCTTAAAAGATCAAAACCATCACATAATGGGAACCTTTCAAAAGGCGGGAAAACACTATCGGGAGGTGAAAACATAGAGAAAACAATGAAAATCAAGCCTATCGGAGGTCAAAGGGATAGTGAATAGGAGCCGTCGGATTTGGCCAATCAATGGTCCATATCTGATCGGCAATCGCAATCGGTGGTGGTAGTCGGCAAATATCGGAACATGTTATATGGTTAGTGCAATTGCGATATCGTAATCGGCAGTTACAATGGAGCACACATTAAACAGTTGGGGTATGTGAAATGTGCGATTGTGACAAGTCGCATCGCAATATTGCATCGGAGCATCACAAAGGAGTGGTCATACACACACACACACATATATCTATATATATATATATCTATATATATATGTGTGTGTGTGTGTGTGTGTGTGTGTGTGTGATCCGATCGCCAGGCCCGATACCACTTTAAAATGATATTCCATAAAAATTTCAAATCCGATATAAAGTCGTTGCTACAAGATTTTGCGATATTTTAATGTATTTCTAAAATATAAATGGATAGGCCTTTTGCGACTTGCAACAGTGACTTGTGGGTGGAAACGATAGGACTATAGACCGGATTTAAGGACTTTTGAAGTCCGAAAAGATTGTGTTTTGGCAGATTTTCATAGTTTTTAATACATTTCTCTGCGTTAATAGAAAGTGGTCATTTAAGGGATTTCACAAGCCCGATGCACTCATCTGTTACAGAATAGGTGGCATCCATCCCTGAGGGTGTTTAGCAATGATTGCTAATGCTCAGGGAAGGGATTTGAGTGGACAAAGCAGGAAGACAGAGAGCCCAAAAGGGAAAATGAACAGGCAGCACCGATTTGGCTTAAAATCCATGAATGTCAGGAACAACGGGGGTTGTTGTTATTGGTTGCTGAGGTTGCTGTTGGGTTGTGTTGCTGAAAGTGAAGCCAAAGCAGGAAGCTAAGGCAAAAGAGGCAGTGCAGAAGTAAAAGAGTAGCCAAGGGAGTCACTTGGAAGCTAAGTGAAAAGCCAAGAGAGCTGTAAAATGATAGAGGGAAGAAAGAAGCCAGAGCTGAAGAGCTAAAGCCAGAACTAAAGACCCAGAGTCAGAGCAAAGAGCCAGAACCAAGAGCCGAGAGCTAGAGCCAAGAGCCAGAGCCAAGAGCTAGAGCTTTAAGAGCCAGAGAATAACATGGTGTCTGAACCCATTATTTCTGTGTAAAGAGTAGGAGTTGAGCCAAGAGCTTGTAAAAAGGACTTACACCATAATCCCAGAGAGCCTAGTTGAGTTGACTATAGCTCACGAAGATGTAGCCCAAGAGTTGTGGGTGAGCTCCTAATTAAATTGTTGTTTCTGTGTGTGTTTTATTGCTGCATTGTCTCTACTGTTTTATTTACTGTTATATGCATTTATATATCAGTTTAAGCACATCAACTTATAGCACAACAACAGAAATTAAATCATGTAATCAGTTAAAAACAAATACTAGCATACACCTCTATTTTCAAGCATTTCATAATTCCACATTGGTTAATCAATAAGGCTTGGGAATATTGAAATCTTTGGAAGTGGAAGAGGTTCTTGTAAGTTAGAAAAGAAGCCTAAGTGCCCCATTTTCAGATCAAGTGGTATCAAAGCCTAAGTTTGGTTAACCACACCTTTAAGAAGGTTATATCAGAATGCTTGATTGATAAAGTAAATACTTCTCATATGAAAGGTGTTTAAACAACAAGAGGCTGATTGTATGCTTGTCGCAGACTGACTATTTTCTGAGTTTGCAGAGGTAAAGGGAAAGCTACTGATAGCTTAGTCCAGGAAGGAAAAATAGGAAGAAGGGCTAAATGCATTCTTCTATCCCAAGGACCTTAAGGAAATCCCTAAAACACAATAGGTTTGTTGCAAGAGTTTGCTTAAATAAGCTCCTTATTTATCTTGTTGAAGTTTTTTTGGTTCATTGGCATAATGATAACTTCTACAAGTGGGTCCTCAAATTCTGCTCTCTTCACAACATTCTTTGATGAAGACATGAAGCAATAATTATCCACCTTGATGGATGTGGTGAGAGAAATTTATGAGCCTGATGGAAGGAAGAGTAGGATGCTTAGAAAGTAGCTGAATTCCATGAAGGAAGAGAAGCAGTTGCTTGCTGAAAAATTGGACGAAATGGAGAGGCAACTTCATATTGCAAATATGAACCTGAAAGGGATGCATGAGTTGGAGACATAGCTCTTTGTTGCCCAAGAAGCCTTAGTCATGTTTCAGCTTGAAGAAGAGGTAAACCATTCCAGTTTGTCTTCAAATTCCTCTAAGGATGCTTCTATTGGTTCTTTTGAAAAACACACTAGAGGCATAGGTTCCAAGCTAATGTCCAAGATGGGATATGAAGGAAAAGGCTTGGGTAGACATGCACAAGGTATTGTTGAGCCAATACTGATTGAGGAAAGGCCTAAGTATTTGGGTCTTGGCTATGGAAAAGATCATGGATAAAGTTCCAAAGTTGCCATGAAGGCCATTGAAACAACTGCAAGAAGGAGTTGCATTACAGAGTGTGAAGATTGTATTAAGGAAGAATGCAATAGTTTGAAACATCATTTGCAGCATGTAGGTGTTCAGAAGCACACACTTGAACTAGAGAGTTGGGGAGACTCCAACAGCCTTGAAGAGAATGATGGTGTTCCAAATGGAGCCATTTCTTCATTTGATTCACCTCCTCATGAAGGCAATAAAGGTGAAAGAGAAAGGTATAAATCTGGTTCTAAACGTTTTCCTTTTTATTTTGCAAAGCATGGTAAATTTCCACATATGTGTGGGAAAAGAATTGCATGTTCCTTTTGTGGTTTGGATAACCATCATGTTTCTAGATGTTGGAAGAGAATGACCACATACAGGAAACTTTTGAAGGAAAAGAAGAAAGAAGCCAAAGGTCCATTGGACAAGAAAAATCATGCTGTCAAGAGGATGCACATGTAATGCACTTACTGCCATAAGCAAGGACATCTTCCGGTAAAATGCTGGACAATGATTCCAGCAATGCTTCCACAAAAGCTGAAGAAAGTCGAAAGAGAAGATGGCAGAAATGGAAAGGAAGATTCCATGAATGATGTGTCTTAGGATGATTCACATGTTGATGCTGATGTGCAGACAGAGGTAGTACCTTTGAAGGGATTGGTAAGGAATGGTTAGAGTTCTTATCCGATTGATATTGCATGTCTATTGATGCATCTACATTATATTTCATTTCAGCTTCGAAAGTTCAGTGTGCTTAAGTGAAAGTTGAAGGATGAAATGCATGCATGAGCATGAGATGCATGAACATAAGGATGTTGATGATTTCCTTTTTTTTGAACATGTATGTGTAATTAACTTTCAGGGTTGATTGCCTTGACATGCATGTGATGCCATGTTGACTTGGGAGAATTTAACTTGGTCTCCAAATGGAGATAATGATGAAGGATTTCATCTTTTGAAAAGAGTCCTAATGGTCTTTTCTACATGCTTGACTTGAAGGGTCATTTGTTTAAAGGCATGTTTTGTGGGCTTGTTACTTAGTCCATCATTTGTATGCAGATGTAAGACATGGAGGTGTTCACAATATGTGAAATTTGTTTCTTTGTTGAAGCAGGAATTTAGTCCATCTAGTTGTTGTCTATATGCCTGTTGTTGTTAACAGATGTTGTTGGCAGCTTCTCAAATAGGTACAAATGAAAGTCTTGTGGAGCAGATGTACTTCACATTTTTTTGAGCCACCTTAGATCAATTATCAAGGAAAAGAAGTTCAAACCACCTTCCATGACCATTTCAGTAGAAGTTCTGTAGGAAGGCAAGGAGGAAGATAGTTCTTCCCAAGAAGACCAGCCCATCCAAGAAGGGAAGTGGTCAGAAACTTTGGTTTAGAGGCACTATGTAAAGGAAAGTGTAGGGAGGCTGAAAGAAGAGGGTGAGTCACTCTCATTTATTGTTCATATCAGTATATCAATATTTTGGAGACCAAAAGTTATTTTAGTGGGAAGGTATAATCCAAAATGGATTTTGGATAGACTCTTAATTCTAAGTTTTCCTCCCTGAGGAAAATGAAAGTCCAAGGAAGTTCCTGGGATTAGCCCCATAGCAAAGACTGTCTCATTCTGAATTTATTGCAACTTGAACAGGCAAAAACTAACTTAGGATGCAAAAGTTACCATAAAATGAAACTGCCTCTATCCTTTGGAAAAAGGAGAAAAATCCCCTAAAAAGGGATCCTAAAAACCCTATAAGTTTGCTAAAATGCTTAAAGGATCAAAACCATCGCATAAGGGGAACCTTCCAAAAGGCGGAAAAACACTATTGGGAGGCGAAAACATAGACGAAACAATGAAAATAGAGCCCATCAGAGGTCAAAGGGACAGTGAACAGGAGCCGTCAGATCTCCGCGATCAAGGATCTAGATCGGATCGGCAATCGCAATCAGCAGTGGCAGTTGGCGAATATTAGAACATGTTATATGGTTAGTGCGATCGCGATATCGCAATTGGTGGTTACATTGGAGCACACATTAAACGGCCGGGGTATGTGCGATTGGGACAAGTCACATCGTAATATCACATCGACACATCACAGAGGAGCAGCCATACACACACACACACATACACACACACTCACACATATGCGATCCAATCGCTGGACCTTATAACACTTTAAAATGATATTCCATAAATAGTTCAAATTCGATATAAAGCCATTGCTACGATATTTTACGATATCTTAATGTATTTCTAAAATACAAAGGGACAAGCCATTTGCGACTTGCAATGGCGACTTGTGGGCAGAGCCGATAGGAGTATAGACTGGATTTAAGGACTTTTGAAGTCCGAAAAGACTGTGTTTTGGTGGATTTTCACAATTTTTAATACATTTCTCTACGTTAATAGAAAGCGGCTGTTTCAGGGATTTCACAAGCTCGATGCACTCATTCGTTACAAAATAGGTGGCATCCATCCCTGAGGGCATTTAGCAATGATTTCTAATGCTCAGGGAATGGATTTGAGTGGACAAAACAAGAAGACAGAGAGCCGAAAAGGGAAAATGAATAGGTAGTACCAATTTGGCTTAATAGCCATGAATGTGAGGAACAACGGGGGTTGTTGTTGTTGGGTTGTGTTGATAAAAGTGAAGCGTAAGTAGGAAGCTAAGGCAAAAGAGGCAGCGCAGAAGCAAAAGAGCAGCCAAGGGATTCACTTGGAAGCCAAGTGAAAAGACAAGAGAGCTGTAAACTAATAGAGGGCAGAAAGAAGTCAGAGCCAAAGAGCTAGAGCCAGAGCCAAAGCCAAAGAGCTTGAGTCAAAGCTAAGAGCCAGAACCAAGAGCCAAGAGCCAAAGCCAAGAGCTAGAGCCGAGAGCCAGAGCTTCAAGATCCAGGGAATAACATGGTGTCTGAACCCACTCTTTCTATGTAAAGTAGTAGGAGTTGAGCCAAGAGCTTGTAAGGACTTACACCATAATCCCAGAAAGCCTAGTTGAGTTGACTAGAGCTCACGGAGATGTAGACCAAGAGTTGTGGGTGAACTCCTAATTAAATTTTTGTTTCTGTGTGTGTTTTATTGCTGCATTATCTCTGCTATTCTATTTACTGTTATATGCATTTATATATCACTTTAAGCACATCAACTTACAACACAACAATAGAAATTAAAGCATGTAATCAGTTAAAAACAAACACCACCATACACCTCTATTTTCAAGCATTTCTTAGTTCTGCATTGGTTAATCAATAAGACTTGGGAATATTTAGATCTTTGGAAGTGGGAGAGGTTCTTGTAAGTTAGACAAGAAGCCTAAGTGTGCCATTTTGAGATCAAAAATAGATGAACCTATAAGATGTGTAGATGTGGAAGGGATTAAAATAGTTTGAATTATAGTTTGTGATGTTGATGGGGAGGTAGTGGAAATTGTTGAAAAGGTGGACATAGTGGAAATAAGATGTAAAGGTTGTGTGATGGGAGAGGAAACAAACTTTGATAGGGATGAAATTTCAAGTGATTCCTAGATGCAAGCTTTATGGATAGGTTGGTCTAGGTTTGTCACTAGGTCTTCTAACTTTTCAAACTACTTGAGAGTTTTTTTGTCAAAATCCTGGTCTACAGACTAATGTTCAGATATGTGTGGTTTTAACATCGACTCATCAATGACAGTTTCAGCTACAAAGCTTTCAGATTTGGATCTAAATAAACTGAGTTTAAAGGGTAGATTAAATTGAATGTTTTCAATGGTAACAAATCTCTCTGGAAAATAATTGGTTCTTGGTAGAGGACTGTTACTCCCTTGACTTTTGGTCAAGCTTTTATTCCTTATCAATTTCTCAGGATTATCTAGGATATTGGGAGGATTCAGATATGGATGAGCTCTAATATGAATTAATTTAGGAGCTAGATCTCTATAGTATTAAACACACAATATCAACTATGCACACATTTTACAACCTCATAACATTTATTTCTGAAATATAAATATTAAATGTTCTTGAAATAAAGTTTTTTAACCAGGGAAATAAAATTTCAAACCAAGGTATTTTCATGCTCCTCAGTATGGTTGCCAAGATGTTATCACTCCATAATTTTTTTAAGGTTGCAGAAAAAATCACCAAGGTAACCACAAAACCACTTTGGATACTGAGAATATAGCCCTTCTAGTTTCAGAGAGGGATCTCTCTTTATGATTTAGCTTTTCTTGATTGAAGGTATTAGGCTAGCTATTATATTCAGGTTTGGGTTTTTTGTGTTGTTGGGTTGAAACTAGGAAGAAATTCCATTGGGAAAATGGAGTCACAGGTTTAAGGTGATGAAATGCAAAGTTTGCAGGGTAAACTTACAAGGAAGGTTAAGCAAATTCACTGAATCCTTCAAGATCTATGGTGCGCAAGAGAGGAAAATATTTAGAGATCCAATTAGAAAACATAGTAGTTAAGGATTCTAATTTTAATATTCAGTGGAAAACATAAAAATTATTCTTAAGCCAGAGACAGAGTGGTTCAAAAAAATTATCTTCTTTATTGTTGGCCCTTGGTTTTGATCAAATTTCACTTATTAAAATCCACATTATTTCCATCATTTTTCACTTTATACCATCCACATATGACCTATTTTGACCTTATTATGCATATCCAGGAAAATAAATTATGTTTTCCAATTTTTAGATATTTTTGCAAAAAATGGGTTTTAAGGGTATTTTTGGACAGAATTGAAAATTCCCGTAATTGCTCCATTGAAGTCATACTTGTAGGACACTTGGGCATGATATGAGCATGAATTTGGAAATATTGGGAACTAAGAATGGACATGTACCTATTGGTTTGCTCAAAATGAGCTAAAACATGCTTGGTCAACTCTGGTCAAACATAACCTGCTATCGAGAAAATCCCTAGGAAATAGGCCAAAATAAGTGATTTTTGGGATTTTTCCAAATTTTGTGTAAATGAATGTGTGGATTCAACCAGGATAGATGGGATTAGGATAGATAAGGCTGTTAGATACATTTTAGCCAATTTTGTTTATTATTTCTTTATTAAAGCCAAGACTATTGAAGGCTTAAGCATGTAGAATTTATGTAATCTAATTTTGAGACTCTTTGAAGATTGAAAATTAATTGAAGAACCTATTTCATTTCAATTTTCTGTTCATGCTTGGTTGATTTACTGAAGTTGCTATAGCTGAGATTTCTTCAAGTATGCAAGGCAAGGGTGGAGGGCCCCCATACCCAGCTAAGTGCACTTTCTAGTTAATTAAGCCGCAATTTCATAAACTAGTCTGCTTTATGTTTATTTTAGTTATTTAGATGTATGATGTTTTATTATGTTTGATGATGAATCTCAGTTTAAATTCTAATCTGTATATGAAGGGTTAAATCAATGCTTAAGTTAATCTCTCCTTCTATTTTATCAAGAGTAGTAACTAGAATTCATCTTCCTTGAGTTATTTTTTGAATTTCCAGTTTTCATACAACAGTGTAATGGTGAATAAACTTATAAAGAAGGATAACATGCATCTCCTTAGTTAGAAGCCTCTTCCTTTATTCTTTTATGCATCATAGGCTATTGATCATTAGTGATTTTAATTTCTATTCATGAAGTAGTATTGTGGAGAAGGTCAATCTAGTTCTCCTAAGTTAGGAGCCACTTCTACTTCTTATTACATATTGAATTATAAATTGTTTAGTTAGATTTTATTTCTAATTATATTTGTAATATGTATTTCCTTCAGTTTCCATAATTCGTCTTCTAACATTTACTACCATTGCAATCCATATACTTTGGACATGCTTCTAATTTCTACAAACTCGGATTGATAATTAAATACTTGTGTTGATTTACTCAATAAATTGACCCAACATTTATCTTCTTAGAATAATTCAGATTCTAGAATTGCATATGATAATAAAAAGAAAAGAAATTGACAAGGAGAGATGCACTTCACCAATAAAAATGACACAAGAATCCTGTAATGATTGCACTATATTACTGAAATCTGTTCAATGGTGGCTTTGTGAGTTGCTTTACAATACAAGTCATTTTATTCAAACAAGTCCCAACCCTTCATACTTCTAATTATGAAGTACTAATCGAATATATTATAGAATATATTGATTCTAGAGATTAATATAGAATCCTAATAATATCTAAAAACTGATTACAAAACTAGTACACAAATTTATGAATTTTTGAACTGCTAGAACTGCTAGCCCTATTATTGAGGATGACTATTGATGACTAAGCCTCCAAATTTTCTGCATTGTTCACTTTGTTGTCGAAGATAAAAGTTACTCAAGTAAGTCACACAACTTGTCCCATCTGTCTTCACTTGGGATTCAAAATTTAATTAATTTTCTATAGGTCTCATCCACATCTATGTACTTCTAGAAAGTTGGTTTGATGATGAACAAATTTTTGAGCTCATGACTCATGAACAAGTGGAAATATAAGGCCTCCATGAATTATTTCCATGTTATATGCCCCTCTATACCTTCAAATCTTGACTTGTCTTGGGAAATAGTACATAGTTTATCCTGGTACTTTTTCAAGCTCATGAGTTTATCTCCCATGCCAATCAGTCCTAGTAGACCTTTCCTGTTCACTACCTGCATCTTCTTATGAAATCTCTGCATGCTGGTTTCTAGGTCTTTACATTTATTGTCCAGCTATAACATAAGGTTTCTTTTGGTGCCCATCCTCTTCACTTCTAGACTAGTCTCTTTCTTGTCTTGAATTCCCATCTGCTCTAATTCTTCTCTGTTTTGGGAATTCAAGATTTTGATAAGTGTTGTTGCTTCCCCAGGCTTTTGTCCTAAGTCTATTATGATTTTCCTTATTACGTCTTTATACCTCTATATTAATTATTGTTTCTAGAATATAATCTGTATGGAAGGCCATATTCCTGTGATGGTTTCAATGATTTCTATCCATATGTTTTCTTTAGCTTGGGTCAAAGTGTGAGTCATAACTGATTCACTCTGCAACTACTCAATTTTTAGGTTAATCTAATGGGTTTTTTGCAACTCTACCACATAAAAATGATCAATTTTTAATTTATGTTCTAATAGTGTCTTGAGCTGAGCTTTTAACTTAGCAATTTCGCGTTCCTGAATGGACATATCGTCCATGGATTTAACAAGTTCACATGCAGAAGACGATGTTTGTGCTGGTGCTGAAGTTGATGTAGATTCTCCTGGGGTTGTGGTCACTAAAATTGGGACTATTGTAAGTGGAACTATAGCCAACTGTGATGCCTGCTCTTTTTCTTTGGGCAGTTTCTCCATTTCTACTTCCATGTCCCGATTTGGCTGTTTTGTTCAATCACTATTCAAAACATATCCTCTTTCTTATTTTCCATCTCTCCGACTTCCTTAGCCTGTGGATCTTCTATGGTAGGCAATTTTAGTTGCTTCCTTAATGTTGATATATCAATATCCTTTCTTTTCACAAGCTCTTCTGTTGCCTTTACTTCTTTGGGATTATATCCTAGTTTGATCACCAAGTGTTCCATTAACTTGATCTTGGTACCCTTGGCTAAGGATGAAATCCTTTCCAACTTTAGCTATGACTGTGTGTTGTTTAATGATACCTGCAATCTAGAAGTGGACATGGCATCATTAGTTACTATAGAATGCAAAATTTCACTAGTTTGTTTGTGCATGTCCATTTGATCTATTGGATGAATTTGCTGTGTATCAAAACTAAACACAAATTCTTTATAATCTGTTGGTGTCCTTGAGGCTGGCACTTTAGCTTCAAGGAATGCAATTTGCATTTTTCCCTTTTCATGTCAAATGCTGAAAGGAGCTTGTGGTGTGATGTGGTTGTCTTCTTCGAAAATTGTGTGTAGGTTGTGGCTATTAGAATCTCATTCCCCTATTTGATTGCCTTGTATTTTGCAAAAACATTAGGCTCAACAATGTGTTGAGACAAGTCAACAGTGATCCTGTTAAGATGTCATCTTTCCTTGTACCTATAGAAATATCTTTTCATGTTGTTTAAACATGTTTACCTATCATGACTATAGTAGTCTGTCCTTCTTCATCTTGCATAAAAACTGGTGATGGATTATTTTTAGGGTTCTTTGTATAGATTAAGAACTTCTTGGCTTCAATTTCTATCACTGTAGAAGAATCTTCTTCTCTGGGCCTTTTATCATGCTTCTCCTGAGGGACTGGTGTCTATGAGGTGGTCGTAAACAAAATCTGCTCCTCAACTTTTTACAAGGTGTTATCCTCCCATTGATCTTCATTCATGTATTTCTTGATATTTAGCTGAGGAGTATGTGTGTAGGGAGTAGTATCTTTCTCCACCCTTAGGTTTGAAATTAAACCAAAAGGGTCTGAAGAAAAAGTAAATCTCAACTTGAAATTTAATTGCTTCAACAACAAATCAACTTCTTTACCAGTTGTTCTGGTATTGCACACAAAAGGTCCAACCTGTGCTTTGATTTTAAACTGGCCTTCTTCTTAGCTGCCCCAAAATGTAAGTCATACATATGTATCATTTGTATGATGTAATATAATGAGAACAATGTCATGGGAACAAATTTTGGCAACTTATAGTGTGGAAATTCATACCCATAGACTCTGATTTCGATGTAGTTCTGATATAAATACTAGTCATGTGTCTTCACCTGGTCACTAAGATGCAAAACCTTTTGAATATCTGCTCCTATCCTAGGCTCCAAATCACTATGTAGTGGACAAATAATTGTGTACAAGAACTGGTCAACATTGTGTGTGAAAGTAAACTATCTGGAGCTTTTTCTTAACCAGAGAGGTCTAATGTATGACTGATTGAGCATTACCCTGCTTATCCATCTTCCGCAAGGTAAAGGGAAACCTGTCTACTTGATGATAAATAAACATGTAAACTAAAACACTAGAATATTTGAAAGTTTCCTTTGTAGGAAACTTCATGAATTGATCATGCATTGCATCTACAATAAATTCACTGTAATTAAAAATAACACGTTTCTCACAAGTGGTAAAAATTGACAAGAAGCCAGCAATGGCCTCATCATCCCACTGATCAAAGTGATAACCAAGTAGGGACGAGATGATGTTGATTATTTTCTTGGTTACCTCAGGGAACATAGGAGAGGAAAATGGAGGGTTTGTTTTAGGTAATTGGGCATCTTCGGGAAGAAAGATTTCAAATATCGTAGCTCTCTGTGGGAAGGTTAAATTCTTGTAGAACTTTTTGAGAGAGTCTACTAACAGTGGCTTGGAAGACTCTAGAATTATTACTTGGACCATTTGAGATATGGCTTTGGATGTGATGGTGATCATAATTTCACCATTGCGGCTCATAATTTCTCTTTGGGAGGGTACATATCTCACTTGACACCAAGATACCCACTCAAGGAAATGATGGGTTTATGGGAAAATGAATTTGGGGAGGGTAGACTCCCATAGATTTAATTCATCACTGGTGTAAGAATTTCTGCTTCAACCAACAATGAAGTTTGAGCAAGTCGAATTCACAATTTGTCTCAATAATTTTATATTGTAGATAGACTAGGGGTTCTACTTTTAGGAGGTGTTATCAATTTTTGAAAGGCAAGCACAGAGGGACGATGACATTAGGATTACCTGGAATAGGAAACTGATTGTAGAATGCCAAAGTGGGGTCTCTGATAGTGATTGGATTACTATTACTAGGCAATTTTCTGGTTACTGCGACAACGTGGAGGATTGAAAATTTGAACATGTCATGAAAAACAATGAAAGAAAGGAATTTGTGGCTTAGCGATGATTAATAAGGTATTTTAAAGTTACCGTTTATTTTTACCATTACTTGGAGCGGGTCTATTGAAACGAGAGCGAGAGAGATTTAATTGGCATAACAGTTTGCTGATGTAGTCAAGGAAGTTCCAAATAGCAGGTTTTGATTGGGAGTGGTAAATTATATTTGAAAAATTTCAATGGATGGAAGTTTGGGGGAGTGGGGTCTGCAGTTGTGAGTTAGGATATGACGAGTGGAGGGAAGGTCAGCTAAGGTGGAGAGTGATCATAGGTGCAAGAGTAGGTGGTCAATGTTGGATGACGTTTCTTGGGGGGGGGGGGGGGGGGGGGGGCGCGATGAGTGAAAATGGAAGGGGTGGTGTGAAGCATGGTGAGGGTGACACGTAATGGAGCTTTTAATACCGCCGCCCCCCCCCCCCCCCCCCCCCCCCCCCCCCCCCCACCCACCATGGGTAAAGTGGGATTGATCTCGGGGGGGAAGCACTCCAACGCCATTGATTCGGGCGAGGAATATTTCCACCATTGACTCTTGCGCCATTGATAATGACATGCCGACAAAACATATTTTTCGCCTTCCAAATTTATTAAAAATTTGAAACAATATATACTATTACAAATAATTAATCATGTTGAACCACATGATTAATTTATTTCAAATCAAATTAACTAATCTAAACCAAATTAATCAAATCTAGCACACATTTGATTTTGCAAGCCCCTTTTATTCATTTTTCTAAGGTTTTTGATTATTTTTTTCTTTGTCAGTTAACCACAATTGAATGGTGTGATTAAATCCACTAATCTAGCTCAATCATGATTAAATTGTGTGATTGATTTATTCATTTACCTAGTAAAATTTATTTTTAGCCTAATCACATTTAAACAATGTGATTAGACCAACTGCTTCTAATTTTCCTATTTACAATGTGGCATTTAAACAAGCTCCACACTTTATTTACAAAAATTCCTACAGTATTATTTCATGTAATTTTGATTTTTCTTTGTGACATTTAGACTTGCTCATCTAGGGGGCATTTTCATATTTTTTTTCTCTTTTTGTTTTTATTTTCTTTCTTTATTCAATTTTTTGGTCCCCTACAATTTATTTTTAATTTTCATTATATATATATATATATATATATATATATGGAAATAAATTTCAAACATGAAAAATTATTTACACTTTTCAAATGTGAAATATAGGACCCTAACAGGATGTGCGCATACCAGTGGTTCTCTGGTCATATAGGATGACTTGTAAGAAATTGAAATGGAAAACACCATTTAGACTAGTATATGGACAAGAAGGTATGATGCCAATGGAGTATATAGTGCCCAACTTAAGGATTGCAACAAAAACTAAGATGGTTGATTGTGACTTCATGGAGAAATCTTTAGCAGAGCTGCTTGCACTGGAGGAGGATCACTTTTTGGCTAGTTTTCATCAACATGTGTAGAAAGCTAGGGAAACGGTGTGGCATGATCACCACATTAAGTAGTGCACTTTTAAGAATGGAGATTTAATCTCGATGTATGACAAAAATTTCACAAAGTTTCCAGGGATGTTTCAGATGCATTGGCTGGGACCCTATGTGATCCAGGATATTTCAGATGGTGGCGTAGTTCAACTCACAAATCTAAATGGGGAGTTGTTTCCTAGTAGAATTAATGGAAGAATATTGAATGTATATAGGGATGATACCACCCCTACAAGGCTGCAATGACTATATGACAACATGAAAGTCTTAGTGCTTCAGGCAACTGAAAGAAAGCACATGACTATAAACTACTTTGTTGAGCAATGGTTTTGTCAAAGAAGGAGGGTTGTACGATGTTTAGGGAGATGGCACAGGTGGAGAAAGTTGCAACAATGTAGTTGCACCATAAGGGAGGATCCCACACATTCTACCAAAAATGTGAACGTTGGAAAAGCTACGGTTGATTTGACCATGATTTTTCCGTTAGAGGGAGTGGGGGAAGTGCATTTAAGAAGCCTATCTATGAAAATCTGCCACCAAATTCACATTTATGGGGAGGATCTAAAGAGATTCAAGGCATTCAAATTTGAAATTTTCTATAATATGGCCTCCCACTCTAGATTCCTACACTTTTCCTGTTGAAGAAATATTGTGAGCTTTTGCACCTAAGTTCGAGCCAAGAGAAGTGTTGCATGTCTGGTGAGGATTGGCAGGATGTCTACTTGGAATTTTTGGCACAAGGATTAACATGCATCATGACTGCTACTCCTCCTATGTACACCACAACTGCTAGATCACAAATACCAAAGCCCACAGTCGTAGGAGTGACAACAACATCGGTAGAACCAATAGAAGCAACAACAATGAAGAAGCATAAGAAACCGTGGAAGCCATGGGTAAGACAGTCACCTAGGAAGGTGACTGCTGAGCAACGGAGCAAGGAGAAGATGGAAAAAGAGAAAAAGAAGCAACAAATGGAACCAATTTCGTGGTTACCTCCATATATGCTGCCAAGAAAGCTGACTGCCAACGTGACCAAGGACCCTGCTGTAGTGAAATTTTCCATTTTTACTACTTTGCCACCCGAAGATGTTCCCTTTGAAGGAGTGTTGCTAGCGCAGGTACCACAACTGCACATGGAGGATTTGGATTTGGCGGATAGGGCCAAATTCCCTCATTTTGAGCCAAGAAAATACTTGAAGATGGTATATTATGATGAGGCTGGTGTAACATGAGTAGAACCGATGATATGGGTGGTTGGGATTTAGCACGTTGGGTTACTGAACATGTTGATTGTGCCTCATTTTGGGCGCCACAACATCAAGACAATATACGTGCACTAGTTATTGAATTTGGTGCACAACGAAGCTTCATGGATGGGGGAGAGGATCCCAATTGAAGTTATGCTGATAAGAAGGATCACCACACTGCCATGTGTAGGAGAAGACACTGCCAACACTTTTGTTGGCAAGTCTCAAGAAAAGAATCTTACAGACCAAGTGAAGAAAGATTTACTTATTGTCAATAAGTTGCAAGGCTATGTTTTTAGCTTGATTTCTGATCAGGCTGTCACCTTTTCCACATCCATTATGACTAGTAAGATTATGAGGAAGTGCAGGGTAGATGATGTACCAACCCCATTCATTCAGTTGGCTACAC
This sequence comes from Pinus tabuliformis, assembly GCA_031772625.1. Lineage (NCBI taxonomy): Eukaryota > Viridiplantae > Streptophyta > Pinopsida > Pinales > Pinaceae > Pinus > Pinus tabuliformis. The sequence continues at coordinate 1,204,660,165 of CM062820.1, read as the reverse complement.
AGTGAAACCAAGGGGTATAGGTTAATTGGGTAGGATACCTCTCCCAGGGGTTTCTGGATGATTGTCATGAGGCCTAGGAAGATGGGAAATCATTCCATTATGTGTGGTTGTTGTTGTTGATTGCTTTGACAGTTTGGAGAACTCCCGACAAATCATAGTTCCCTAATGTTGATCCCGACTTGTGTGAAGATGCGAGGTCTGCTTTGTTGTGGGCGTCAAAGGATACAAGTTTGGTGGTAGAGAATAAAAAATTTTGGGTGTTGTTTGAGATGGATCTGTGCACTGTGGTCATCCAAAAGCCATGACTATCACTAGTGTTATTTTCCCAATATCACATAGTTTCAAACTTCAAAGCAAATTTCCATAATGTACACATACGGGCGAAGAAAGTGTAAAGGGCATATGGTATGAGTTCCCCTATTTGGTCACAGAGTAGGATATTTTTTCAGTTATCTCTAACTGGTAAAGCGTGTGGCTGGACCCTGGCAAGGAAGCCGAAGGAGACCAGGAAGGGACCAACAAAACAAAAGGTATGCTGAAGGAAGACCCCAAGAAGGTCACAATGGACCTTGTGAAGAATATTGCGGAGGAGCTAGAGCACATAGACGAAGAGGAGCCGGATACAGATGAACCAGAGCAAGGTGGAGCAGACTCTTTGAAGGAGATAGAAGATATTGAGTATCCTTTCATACTAAATAAGAGGAAGAAATCCACCACAGGAGGTGCAAGAAAGAAGCAGAAGTCTAACAAGACCTCCAACATTGAATTGATGGTCCTCACTGAGGGGGACATAGATGATATTGGTGACATTATGCGCTCTGTCAGCAAGGACATGTGGGGACACATAGAGGATCAATACAATTTAGTACTGTCATAGGTACAACAAGGCCTTAGAGAGATACAAGTGCAAGAAAGCACGATCTAAATGAGCATGGTTCAGGTGAGTGAGAATCAAAAGAGTGTGGAAATGACAAGTGTGACACCAACATTACTCTCAATGTTGGTGGTAACAATAGAGGTATGCACAATGCCTATTCTAGGAGGGTCACTGCAATTTCCTACTATAGTGGTTCAGGCATCAACGCCATATGGGAGAAACCTAGAGCTAAACTTAGGGTGCTTCCCATTCAAGCACTACATGAACTCCACTAGGGAGTATCTATTGAATTGAAAATCTAGGAAGAGAGGGCACTCTTCGTGATCGAGGACATCAAGAGGCACAATGAGTAGTTAGTTGAGGAAGATTCCAGAGTGATGCAGGATAGGGACACAACTATTACATGTAGGAAGGAGTTGGAGGACACCATCACTCAGACTTGCATTGAGCTACCAGAGCTCCTCATCTAGACTGAAGAAGATTTCAAAGAGAAGCTCCACAAGCTAGCAACCGTGGTGAAGGAATCCAAAGCAAAGGTGGAACACGTGAAGTTTGAGATGCAGATGTAGGTTGCAAAGCTACAGATGAACTTACAACCAACAACACCTCCATAAGTTCAAAAGTAGCACGAGGCTACTATTAAGGTAGATATGGAAATACTAGAAGCTATAATTAAGGACTACAACCAAATTTTTGAGAACACCATGGAGATGTGGGCCTTGCTACAGGAGGACCCACATGTGCAGAAGATTGAGGCAGACATACAAGATAAACAACTGTATTTTGATGAAATTAGGGCAACAACATTGACCTTATCACTTGTACAATGGTTTGATAGACTCTAGGAAGGGAAGGCTATTCATAATCAAATAGACAAACTGCGATGAAAATCCTCAATCATTTCAGCAAGAATGCAGTCGTTGGCTGATGAAGCTAGTAAAATCTCTTTGTCTGTCAAAAGTAAACTGAAAGGAATGCAACAGATGCAAAGGAACATTGGCTTAGCGGTAGAGGGGCCAACTACTGAGAATTTGGTCGGGGAGGTTCGACAGGTCGCCACACCGTGCACAACATAGCTTCAAGCATTGAAGATAGATTTCAACGACCTAAAAGCGATCGTGAAGGACATACTAGCGGAGTGATTCGGGATAAGTCACATCTTTGTGTTGGGGGCCTTTTGGGCTGGGGAACCCCAGGTCTAATTTTGTCTAAGTTTTGTGTCAATTTTGATGTAATATTGTAAAGTCTCCACATTTTGAGGAGCGGAGAGTGCAAAACATTAAGAGCCAAAGGGGATTTTATGAAGGTCAAAGCCCCTTATTTTGTAAAGGGATGAGATGTTTTGAGTAAACAATGAGCTCAGCCCATGGTTCGCAGACCATGGTAATGTAATGTAAAAGATATAAAAGGGGGTCATCTAGGAGTCATTAGGAAGTTAAGTTCTCAGCTTATGGATAGTTGATGAGTAAGATTTTGAGTCTATAATTCTATATTCTAGTGAAGGGGAAGGTTCTTACAGCTGAGTCCATGAAGACCTTAGTAAGTCTGCAACTGAGTGCATGGGCCCCTACAAATATGTGCACAAGGTTAGAATAATTGTATGTATTGAAGATCTGAAGCAATAAAGTATATTTGAAGCAAATCTGTGCATTCTTTGTATATTGATATGTTTTTGTGTTTTATGCTCAATTATTATTCGACTCTCTGTGATATTGTCTTAATTACATTGTGAAGTTCCAAATCTAATTTTGTATGTTAACTTATGCATGTTAGAACACTTAGGCAAAGCTCGTAGATCTACTTAAGTACAAGTTGCTTTAAGTCTGTGATTCTAAATATAAGGGTTCATGAAGGTGAAATCATGCCCTTGCTTCTACATCACATAGCCTTTTGGATGTAGAAACCTGGTTGTAGCATCCCCCAATACTACCTTGGGTGAGACTACAGTCTGCGCTAAGAAAATTGTTGCCGAAAGGGGTGGTAGTGTTAGAATTTGTTGGTTAGTGCAATTAAATCTGAAACTGGGTCCAAGCCCCCTCAAGCCAACATTACATCACCCTACATTGCATAATAGTATTGATTTTTTTATTTTCTAGCATAGTTACCAGAATCTTGAAAGGCAATATAAGAATTAACACTATTAAGAAGTTTTGCATAGTTATAATTTGTTCCTCTAGCATCAAATAGCTTCCCTGACCTAGTTTGTGCTACCCATGCTTCTTAAGCCTTGCCTTGGTTTCCTTCAAAGTGTCGAGGAGCCTATGAAAAGTTTGAAGTGTTTTATATATTAAATTTTTATTCAAAACTAAAGAAAATTAAACTTATTGAATTCAAGATGTAATTTTTACCTTTCTTGACCAGGTGGTGCTTTCCCTTGTTTTCTCATTTCCTTCTCCTTTGCATCATTGATGAGGCCCTTCCATTCTATATCAAGAATCATGGGAGGGTGCTCATACCTAGGATTTTCTGCCAGTTTTCTGCTATAGTGGTCTTGTAGGTGTTTTAACTATTTTCCAACTGTAGTGGTGACCTTGGTTTTATTGAAGGTATATATCCCAAATAGATCTTCAAGGTAGTCGATAAGATCTTTTATAAGGGAGAATTTTGGCAATTCCATCATCTGCGTATGGTGGTACCAAAAATGTCTAATGCTTTGTCGTCCATTTTTGTATAAGACAAGTTGTTACCTACATGCAAAAGGATATGATCATTAGTTTGAAAATAATAATATAGATGACTTATGTTTAGATAGAAAACACGAAATATTTAAAACATAAAAAAATACCAAGATTTTTTGGTGTTTTTATTGGAATTCTTTCCTCATTCACTAAAAATATGCAATAAATTTTCCTCGTGCTATTAACACGTGATGTTGCAGGAAATAAACCCATAATGTTATTAGTACTATGGTCACCTCTGTCACCACCTAATCCAGATCCTAGCTTCATGTTTGGTTCAGGAATCATGTGCTCATTGGTCACAACCAATGGTGTGGACCCAACGTCAATACTAGGAGCATGACCAATCAAAGGTGGAGTAGTGAATAGTTTCCTCACAAATATATGTTTGGTGCTAATGCTCGCTAGACACTCATGTTGTCTTGTTAATTCCACTAGTACCAACACCAAGGCGAGGATAATGAGATGAATGCTACTGGGGGAAAATTTCCTCCTAATAACTCAACATAAGAAATAAAATACCTTTTTGATTAAATAATATAAAAGTTAAAAAAAAAAACTCACTTTAAAATATGGTTATTATCTTGTATTATTGAATATTTTTTCTCAATTTATTGAGCATAGCCTTGATCATATGAATTTCTTGCCTATTGTGAACTGAATCCATAATTTGTTTGTTTACTTTTGCCACATACTTTCTTATTGTCACCTCAAAGTTGAGGGATGACCACAACTCTTCCTCATCAAGAACATCATTTTCATGGTGCTCAGACTAAATATATCAACAAAATAAAAGTTATTATTTCGATTATATAAACAAATAATCAAAATTTCACATTAAATGTAAAGTGGAATTGTTATTTATTTAGTTTTAAAGGCGTAGGTGATTTTCCAGAAGGACCAACTTGACATATAATAATATAATTATAAAAGTGAAATATTTTTAAAATTTTTTAAAAATAGTTATTAACATAAACATTTAATTGAGGGACATACAAACACATACAAACATGATGAATAAAAAACTAGTCCTATAAATTGATTCAATCTATCCTCTCATCCCTCTGACTTTTTGACTTAAACATGTAGTTTGAATTGGATGACAATTTTTTTTGTAGCAACTGCTCTATTTTCTTCCCTATTTTTCTATTGTGTTATCCAATCTTTAGGAAAGTACATTGATTTCAATGCATGGGCCCTAGATAGAATGATGCATCAAGCTTCAAAACAAGTCATTATGAAACAAACATAAACTTCAAGTAATATCTTCTAACAACAATTTAACATAGGTTAATTTTATAAATTGCCTAAGTTTTTGTTGTCATTTCTAAAACACCCTCCAAAATTTGGCTTATGCTCAATTTCAGAGCCTTCTTTGGTCTTGTACATTGTCGTCACAAACTTTGGTACTCATTTCATGTGTTTTCTTGAGGAGTTTTTTTTCCCCTTTGAAAGATGGGGAAAATGTCATATTCTAGCATGTCGACTGCCACCTAATCTGTAAAATACCATTTTGGTAGTTTCAAGACGTCACCTTTGTGTAAATGAGTTGTTCTAACCATGTAAATATCTACCACACTCATTTCCATAGTTTTACGCAATGTCACACAAGTGTTGTCACGGTTGTCGCAAAGTGTACCTTAAGTGTTGCACTTGTTGTCAAGGTGTCGTAAAGCTGTCACATGGAGGGAAATGCATTTTCATGTGTCTTGGATGATATATTTTTGTTGTGTCATCACATATTCTAAGTGTGTGATCAAATTCAAAGTTTTATCGCTGTTCACATCAGCCACACTGATCCCATACTTAGTCATTTCTAGAAAGCTCCTCAGCCAAGCAACTAGCTTCAACTAGCCTCCCTGGACTATGCACTGCGCAGTCTCACTCCTCAGCTATGACCTTACCTCTTCTCACTTCGTAATGTATAGTATCTACCTCCTAACACTATGGCACTCTATAGCTTTTGTGCCCAAGCCTTGGCCTTGACCCATAGAACTGCGCAATTTTTCCTCCTAGCCTGACCTTAACTATGCACTACATAGTCACTAGCTTCAAGTTCATCCTTTAGCTCCTAAACTATGCAACTACGCAATGGCCCGACCTCTCTTGTCTCCAAGATCTATGCAATGTGTTCACCCAGTTCTCATCTCTCAACCTATCACACTGACCCTGCGAATTGCGCAATTTTCACCACAGCCCATCCTGAACTGTGCATTGCATATTCTCAAGGCTCAAGGCTCCACTTTTCTAATTAAACTACATAATCATATAGTCACTAAGTCCTTTTCCCATCCTTCCATCCAGTTTCGGCTCATCCAATCAATCAACATGCTCAATCCTAGATTAGGTGCTTTTCAGACTAATGTTGTCTCGTAATGAGTGAATTGTAGAAACACGTACCTTATTATGCCATAGAAAGATGATGAAGAAGGAGATAAAGGACTGAAAAATGCTGAAACGTTATCTTGTAGCTGAGTATGCAAGCTAATTAATCGAGAGAAAGCAAAGGGAAACTATTTTGCGATCATCATTCAAGATTAGAGATCATTGAAGATCCCTTATCACTAAGCCATGTAGAGGTGAAAAGAAGAAGACCTATAGCACACAGTGGCAATAGTGGACTGATATTGGCACATCATCAAGAAAGTATATGTTAGCAGTGTCATCTCATGTCATGTCATGAGTTGTCACATGCCACACACATGTGGTTAATGATGTAAATTATGTTTCGAAAATGCATTGTAAAGTGGAAGTCCAAAGGACATGTATGGAATGTGAAGAGTCATTTAAATTTGGAAATTCATAGGAAGTAAAACAAACAAGAGGGTAGATTAAGAGTCATAAGGAAGGTGAAGCATCACTTCCTCATTGTTATATATACACCCTTATTGTAAGAGAAGAGGACTCTTCACCTTGGCTCCTCCTGCAAGGCTATAAAGAGATAAGCTAGTTCTTTTGAGGAACAAGAAGTAGCTCCAATGCTCCACTATTGGAGCTAGTTGTGTTCATTGAATACATGTGTCTTGGAAATTTTACTTAATATAAGAAGCCCTATGGGACAACACATTCTTCATGCATGGATTATGGATATTTGCAAGACTATTTTATGAATGTTTGTAATTCATGTTTTCTTTCCTCTATGCTAACGTAGTTGAACTATTTAAGTTATTTTGGTACTTATCATATTGAGAATGTGTTGTAATTTCTATTATTTATGTCACATCCTCGTGGACTATTCTGCGAGATATTAGATAGACCCTCCTCATTACATTAGTTACACCGATCGTCACATCTCCATGGACTATTATACTTGATGTTGTGAAAATCCTTCTCATTTATGTGTGTTTCTACTAGGGTGGTACTACTGCCTCTCTCTTAAAGGCTCACCTTTCCTCCCGTAGTGAAACAAATTTGACAAACATATGATCAAACACTCACGAGGCACACCTTATTGCTTTTCGAAGGCACATTTGCATTCCTCTGTCTTACTAATATTTATAGCCAAGGAATATCTTTAAGATAACTGACAACCAGGCAAAATTTTGGATGGGGGTCCTATCCCAAATGGTGTGAGGCATAATTGACACCACATATAGGGGAGGCCCCTTGAATGTTGGCAGGCTAGCCACTGTCAACATTTATGGCACTAGAAGGAGGGTAGCCATATCTTTTTGGCTAATAACTCCACTAACCCCAATCTTACTTCCTCTACTCAAGGAAGTAACATTCCCAACAACTCCCTTGTGCACATTCTTGAAGTTGGTAATTCTTCTCAACCTAAAACTCCATAACCTTACGAAGTGTCTTATGATTAGATCTGGGCCATCTACCCCATCACCCAAAATTTTGCGACAGCTATTGGATTGATGTTTGGAGTAGAAACCCTTCCATATTTTCCGACGAAGAACCAAACCACCCCCACTAGATAGTGGTATCAACAATTGAAGAATTGGTTCTTGCCACCCTTGAAGAGTTAGCAAATTTTGAAGAAAATGCAAAAAAACTGAAAAACCTCCAACCTTCAATGGTGGTGATAGTGATAACATAGTTCTCTTGGACAATATACTTTGCGAGTTAGGTGGAGAGAAGAAGAAGAAGAAGAAGAAGAAAACCAATCATATTCTGAAGAACAAGGGGAAGAAAGCAATGCAGACATCACAAAAAAAGATCTAGATTGGATGACTTAGGGACTTCTTACATTGTTGGGTGTGTTACACAAGATGCTAAGAAACCTGGAGAAGCTACTAACAAAGTATGACCCTGGCAAGTAAAAAAGGTGGAGGACCATCTAGACAACTTTTACCTACATCTAAAAACAATTGAGGTACATTATGATGATGTTGCATGTAGATTGTTTCCATGTACCTTAGAGGGAAGAGCATTTGTATGGTATCATAGCCTTCGTCCGAACTCAATCTAGAATTGGAGGGGTTTTAAGAAATTCTTTCTTGAAAAATTCATCGATGATAAAACCCCTACCATGCTTTTGAAAGAGCTAGGAAATCTCAATATGTAGTAGAAATAAAAGGTGAAAGATTTTAATCAAAGGTTTAACCATATCTTGAACATATTTCCTCCAAACATAAAACCTCGTGATTCCATCACAATTTATTATTTCACATCTTCCTTACCATCAATCATTGTGCAGTTCGTAAAAAGAACTATGAAAGCAACTTTGGCTAAAACGTTTGAAGATGTGATTGTAGTAAAAAATGCCCTATGTGTGATTGGAGTCATCGCAGATGATGAAGAAACAAAAGACTCCAATGAATCAGGGTAAAGGTCTCAAGCCTCCATAAGAAATGGCAAAAAAGAAGAAGTAATTGATATGGAAAGATTGACCCGCACTATAAAGTCTCGGTCCAATGATTTGGAAGAACTAAAACAAAGGTCAAGCAAGACCACCATCAGAAACATGTCTCCCAAGTTCAACCTTATGAGAAGGACTTCCAACTATAGTAGCAATAATAACGAATCGACTAAGTTTGTGTAAAGATTGAATGTTGTGTTGAATATGGAAAATATGGGTGGCATGGATCAATACTATTCATTTCATCAAGAATATCACTTAGATAAAACATGCCCATAGTGGAACCACAACATGAACTCTTTGGCTGAACGATTTATTGACACAGTTCTTACTGATGAGTAGACTGAGCCTATAGAAGAAGAGGAAGAAAATACTGCTGCCGCAGAGACTCCAAGCACGCAGCATATAGTGAACACATTTAGTTTCATACTCGCAACTGGAAAAAGAAATGCCAAGAAGCAACCACTGAGTAATGAACTGACCCAGAAGAAAACCACTTGATACAATTTAAGATGTCAAGGTCTGACTCCTGCATAAGAGTTGACAAATCATAAATTAAAAGAAAATTTGTTGAGGAAGATTAGTCTATCTGTCAACTCAATGCAGAATACTCGTAACAAGGCTGGAAATGTATTCACAACAAAAATCACTTCCACAAGCAGTAAAAGTAAGTCCATCACTCCAGAAGTAGCAGAAAAGTCAACTCCTCCAGAAACTTCGGCAAGCTCTCCCTCACTAGATTATAACATTGTTGATGAAATGAGGAAGGATCATGCGAATATGTCACTATTTGTACTGACAAAGATTACAAGCCAGTGGGATAGTCTCCTACACACACTTGGACAACCCATCTCAGGTAATGATAATTCTTCACAAAATGGATCTGAATCTAGTAAGTCCTATAGTTCACTGGAGTTCGTACTTAATGCTTTAACATTTGATGTAAATACTCTTCGTCCTCTCTTTTTATTAACATTTTAAATTTTCAATTAAAATGTACACAATTCCTTAGTTGATTCTAGTGCATCAGTAAATGTGTTTCTCCTATCTATTGCGAATAAAAATCAATGCAAAATCGGATAAAACATATGCATAGATCATTTAGTTGGATATGACCCTTTTCCATGCAATTGGTGAACTCAAGAATGTGCTTATTCACATATCATCTAATCATCGATTTCATCAATGTATAAACATAGTAATTGTGGATATCCTAGAAGCATATGGTGTGTTATTGAAAAGAAACCGGTCCAAAAATTTGCAGGGGTAATTTGTAATGGACTGGTCACATTTGTGGCTTCCATATAAGGGAAGAAACAATTAGATCCTAGTGAACTCAGAGTGATATTTGAAACAGAGGGTAACTCCTTTAGAGGGTGAAAATGAGCCAATGGCTTTTACAGACCTTATTTTCTGGAAATTGAACTGGGGTGTTATCTTACTTAGCCATCCCCAGTCCCACTAGATACACAATTGGAGCTCCTTCCTAGTCCAACTAGTGAAAATGATGTTTGTACAGTTTGTAGTAGTAATAATAATAGTATTAGTGTAGTATGTAGCCCTTGTACATATGATATGTGGACTTTGTATTTTTATGGTTCCAAAATGCAAGAGGGCTTTAGAGTTGGTTACGCTTTAATAGAACCATGATGGAGAAAACATATGATCTCTAACTACTTGGAATTCGAGTTCATGAACAACATTGTGGAATACGAAGCACTCATATTGGGTTTACAAAGAGCGATCAACCTAAATGATGTGGTCTTTAAAGTAATAGGTGACTAAAAAATTATCGTGCGACAGGTACATGATACCATACATTGTGTGTGAACTCAACTCAAAAGTTACCAATAAGAGCTATGGCATTTGATTTGACATTTCCAAGCTTTTAATATTATATTTGTCCCTAGAATGTGTAACAAAGTTGTGGATGCATTGGAAAATATTGCTGCTAGGTTGTCACTGCTTAGGGATGGTTTTTGTGTAGAAATTATTTATAAACCACCTGTCCATGATAATATTACTAATTTACCCATTTTGAATGATGACCAACATATACTACATTTTATGGCAAATGCTAATGTATTAAAAAATGCATCGATCGATGAAGATGAGCACGAGAAGGCATTGCAAGATGAAACTAGAACAAGAAAAGGAAAACTCATGCCAAAAGGTGTGGTATCATTAGAAAAGTTGTATACCTTGTAAAATCACTTTCGGGGGCCAGTTAATGTAAATAGCCATAGTTCAACATTGTCGCATGAGCAGATAAATTTAGGAACAAAAAAAGAGCCGAAGTATGTCAATATTGGTACTTAATGCACACCAGAGGAGTGGCAATATTTTATCCACTTATTCAAGTAGTACCAAGATGTATCTTCATGGACATATGTCCACCTCAAAAGTTACGACACGTGAATTATCTAACATGTAATTCCAATCAAAGAAGCGACTAAGCCATTCCAACAAAAGTTGTAGAAGGTACATCCTACACTTGATCCTTCTATTAAAAAAGAATTAAGGAAATTTCTCGATGCTTAGAACATTTATAAAGTATGACATTCTACCTGGGTATCAAACTTGGTCCTAGTGAGGAAGAAGTCCAGGGAAATTCACAACTTAAACCATTCATCAAACAAATACAACTACCTCGTGCCATCTATGGAGCAGATATTACACATAGTATCAAGGTTAGAAATGTTTTCTTTATTAGATGGTTATTTAAGATACAATTAGGTTCTAGCCTTAGAGCCTCACAGAATTAAAATGACATTCCGTACTAAGTGGGGTAGGTTTGCATTCAAGATAATTCCATTTGGGTTGATCAATGCTGGTGTAGTGTTTCAACACACGCCATGGACATTACATTCCATGGATTGATTGGAAAAAGCATGGTGGTCTACCTCGATGATGGTACAATATTTTCTAAGAAGATATTTGACCATAAATGCCATTTGCGGAAAGTTTTCGAGCGATGTCACAAATACGGGATATATCTTAATCCCAAGAAGAGTATTTTTGCAATGTCCATGGGTAATACCATGGGCCACATCATTTCCAAAAGTGGGATTAAAGTAGACCATGAGAGGGTCAAAAACATTACGCAAATCCCATTCCTAACAAACAAGAAAGCTATGAAGTTCTTCCTAAGGAAAATCAACTTCCTCCGAAAGTTCGTCTCTGATTATTCTCAGATTGTCAAGCCAATATAGGAGATGGTGAAGAAGGATGCAATCTATAGATGGGATAAAAAGAAACAATAAGTATTCTCCCATATTTATAAATTTATTGTAGAATTACCTTCTCTATAAAGCCCATATTTCACCAAATATTTTCTATGTGACACGTTTTCTTCTAACACTTCGTTCATCATTGTGCTTACACAAAAAGATGATCAACATAATGAGTGACAAATATATTTTATGAGCACTAGTCTTCAAGGACCTAAACTCAACTATCCCACCATTGATAAACATGCATACAAAGTATATAAGGTGGTGAATCAGTTCTGAACCTATCATTTGAAAAATTGGTGTATCATTTTTGTTCCACACCCAGCGGTTAGATCATTGTTCATTCAATAGGAGATGAGTGAGAGAAGAGCGAACTAGATGACCAGTTTGTAGGAATATCATTTAGAGTTCAAACCAGTTCATACCATCAAGGGATATGGTCTATGTCAATTAGTAGAAAACGTAGTGGATGAAAAATAAGAACAAGATCCTTTTTGATGGGAACAAGAAACAAAAATGTACAATGTAGAGTGAACTTCCCCCACTATTATCACAGACTCTTGGTACAAAGATGTGCGTTGATACCTTGATCATGGCACTGTGCCCTCCCATTTATATACATGAAAGGAGAGGGAAATTAGAATCAAATCATTATCTTACTAGTTGGTGCATGGTGTGATTTTCAGAAAGCACCATAATGGAGTATTGCTTAGGTGTTTGGAAGCACATGATTCAGAGAAAGTATTGCGTGACCTCCACGATGGACCATCTGGGGGACATTTTCCAAGAAAAAAAACTACACATAAAATCATGTGGGCTGGTTTCTATTGGCCCACATTGCTCAAAGATGCTCACGCTTATGCCTGCAAGTGTCTAGTCTATCAAAGTTGTGCTGACTAAAATAAGAAGTCAGCCACCCCATTATAGCACATCACAGTGGAAGAACCCTTTCAACAGCGGGGCTTGGACCTTATTGAAGAAATATTTTTGTATTCATCAAAGAAGCACCGCTATATTCTCACTGCCACAGATTACTTTACGCAATGGACAAAAGAAACTCTGCTTAAATAGGTGAACGATTAGGAATTCATCAATTTCCTATAGAAGAATATCATCTCCATGTTCAGCATTCCTACTTCACTTGTTTTTTATAATGCAACATATTTATCATTGTTAAAACTCTATGATTTTGTATTATAAAATGGAATTGTGTTGAAGCATTCAACTAATTATTATCCCTTAGGGAATGGTCTTATTGGGTCCACAAATAAGAAACTTATTCATATCATAAAAAATACCATATTATCTGAATAGATGAACTCGCACTTCAATTTGGTAAATTATTTGTGGGCTAACCATGTCACACCAAATCCCTCTCTGAACACTGCCCCTTACTTCTTGGTGTATGGAAATGAATCCATCCTCCCTCCTAACATTTACTTGCCCGCTCTCCAACTTTTGCAAGAATCCCAAGGCAAGCCATGTTTATTAGTGTAATGTAGGATGGGCACTCTTCACAAGTTGTAGGAAGAAATGCTGAAAGCAAAAGAAATATTTTCACTTCATCAGAACCATATCAAGAAGTGGTTTTAAAAGAAGTCTATAGGAAAGGATAAGTTTAGTGTGGGTGACTTAGTATTGAAGTGGGACAAAGCCCACGAGGACAAAGGAAAACACAACAAGTTTCAATCCCTATGGATTCGACCATTCTTAGTTCACAAAATGCTTGGCCAAAACATGTACTATCTATAATCACTTGATGATAGGATTAGCTCTCTCCTCATTAATGGACAAAAATTAAAAAAATATTTTCAATGAAGATCTGGGGTTGTTCCCTACAATATGTACATAGTACTTTTTATCTGTTTGGTTTTGATTTTGTTTTCTGTGTCATGTAAATAAATGTTGCATGTCAGCATGTTTCCTAGCTTATTTATATGTGGCCGAGTTAAAAGAGAGTCTTGTGACACTTCGACATTTGGATAAAATTTTGTCCATATTACTTTTGTTGGTTATATCTTTTGGCAAATGAAGTTTCTACGAAAAATATGATGCATAAATAAGGAGAGTTTTGGTTACACCATGCACTGATGTCTACTTAGGAAAACCTCGTGCCCATACTCAATTTGTTTTATGTTTAGGTGTTGTCATGCCTATCCAATTAGTAGAGGGAGACAAGGGGAAAAATCTAAATGAGAAAACCTAAATCAGATGTCTCTATATGCTTCTCTGAAGGAAAAACCTCTTCTACTCTCAATAAGTCAGGATCCCTCTTCCTCCCATAAAATGAATACGTGCCAATGAACAGTCCTATAAAATAAATAAATAAAGGAAAAAGAAGAGAAAGGCTTCGTGCGTAGAGAGGTGGAGCAATAAACTCTGTCGGCGTACTGTCTAGGCTCGCTGGTAGTGGAGAAATGTTTTTGTTCCTATAATTACTCCATGCCTTCTGGTAGCAAAGCAACACCAATGATGAAAAAAAACATATTCTTAAAATATTAAGCTCGCGAACTTCACTACACTTCCCAACTCAAAACTTTGTAATGTCGTTGAATCTTATGATGTGTTCAACTGAGAAAGGTATATAGGGGACCATGTTTAATCATAGGGTAAGTGGGGAGACCAAGATAATCCACTTGATGAATCAATACTCCTCGAAGAAGCAAGACCCTGCACAAAAGAGTTAGCCCGGGAAGAGAATTTGGAATTCTACCTGTGTTTTGCCAATTGTTTTCACTGCTACAACACCCTCCAAAATTTTGGCTTACGCTCAATTTCAGAGTCTTCTTTGGTCTTGTACATTTTCGTCACAATATTTGAAACACCTTTCATGTGCTTTATTGAGGATTTTTTGTCCCCTTTGCAAGATGGGAAAAATGTCGTCTTCTTGCATGTCTGATGTCGCATAATGTGTAAAAGCTTGTTCTGGTGGTTTCAAGAGTTCACCTTTGTGTAAATGAGTTTTTATAATGATGTAAACTTTCGTCAAACTCATTTCCAAAGCTTTAAGCATTGCCTCACAAGTGTCATCACGGTCATCGCAAAGTGTATATTAAGTGTCGCATATGTCATAAACTTGTCGTAAAGTTGTCACAAGGAGGGAAATGCATTGTCATGTGTCTTGTATGATCTATGTTGTTGTGTCATCAAGTATTCTAAGTGTGTTATCATAGACAAAGTTTTGTCACTCTTCACATCAAGCTCACTGATCCTGCACTTAGTCATTTTCTGGAAAGCTCCTCGACGAAGCAACCTAGCTTCACCTGACCTCGCTGGAATGTGAAATTTGTAGTCCCAGTCCATAGTTGTGACCTTTCCTCTTGTCACTATGCAATGTGTAGTTCCTTACTCCCAAGCCTACTACACTTCATAGTTTTTGTGCCCAAGCCCTAGACTTGACCCCCATAACTGTGAATTTTTCCTCTTAGCCTGGCCTTAACTGTGCACTCCACAATATATAGCTTCAATATCATCCTTAATCTCTTGAAATATGCAACTGTGTAATGTCATAACCTCTCTTGTCTCTAAGAACTGTATAATGTGCTCACGTAGTGCTCATCCCTCAGCCTGGCCTGAATTACGCACTGCATAGTCTCAAGGCTGAAGTTGCCCCTATCCTACTTGAACTCTGCAACTGCACAACCACTTATCCCTTTTTCCCAAGATTCCATCTGATTCCAGCTCAATCAATGGATCAACATGCTCAATCTTACAATAGGGGATTTTTGGAATGATGTTGACTCGTCATGATTGAACTGCAGAAATATGTACCTTATTATGACATGAGAGATGATGAAGAAGGAGATGAAGGAGTGAAACATGTTGAAATACCTTATTTTATTTGAGTACACAAGATGATCAATCAAGATAAAGTAAAGGGACACCAGTTTGCAATCATCATTCAAGACTTGATATCATTGAAGATCCCTTGTCACCAAGCCATGTAGAGGTGAAAAGAAGAAGACCTGCAGCACACTGTGGCAACAATGGCTTGACATTGCCACATCATCAATAAAGTCTATGTCAATAGTGTCATGTCATGTCATGTCATGAGTTTTCACATGCCACACCATTGTGGTTAATGATGTAAATTATGTTTTGAAAATGTATTGTAAAGTGGAAGTCCAAAGGACATGTATGGAATATGAAGAGTCATGTAAAGTTGAAAATTCATAGGAATTTCTTAAAGTCATGAGGGTAGATGAAGAGTCATAAGGAAGGTGAATCATCACTTCCTCATTATTATATATACACCCTCATTGTAAGAGCAGAGGAATTTTCAACTTAACTCCTCCCGCAAGGCATTAGAGAGATAAGCTAGTTCTTTTGAGGAGTGAGAACTGGCTCCAATGCTCCATTATTAGAGCTAGTGATGTTCATTGTATACATGTGTATTGGAACTTTTACTTAATATAAGAAGCCCTATGGGCTAGCACGTTCTTCATGTATGGATTATGGATATTTGTAAGACTATTATGTGAATGTTTGTAATTCATGTTTTCTTTCCTCTGTGCTAACGTAGTTGAAATATTTTGGTTATTTTGGTACTTATCATATTGAGAATGTGTTGTAATTGATATTATTGTTGTCACATCCTCATAGACTATTCTACAAGATATTAGACAAGCCCTCCACATTGCATTGGTTGTCTCTGCTGTCACATCTCTGTGGACTATTCCACTTGGTGTTCTACAGATCCTTCTCGTTTTTATGTGTCTCTACTATGGTGGTACTACTACCTCTCCCTTAGAGGATCACTTTTTATCCCCTCTGCAGTGAACGAAATTTGACACACATATGATCAAATACTCACCAGGCACACCCCCTTCCTTTTCAAAGGCAAATTTTCATTCCTCAATCTTTCTGATAGTTAGAGCCAAGGTATATCTTCAAGACAACCGACAACGAGGCCAAATTATGGGTGGGGCTCCTATCTCAAATGATGTGATGTCTAATTGGGACCACATATCACGGAGATCTCTTGAATCTTGGTGGGTCGAGCACCATCAACAATATACCATGGAGGGACACTTACACCCTCATTACATGTCTCAATTGCTAGGGAAAAAAGGCATTTCCTAGACAATTTGGTTAGATATAGGTAAACTTGATGAATTATTGATGGAAGCGGGAAGGGAAACCTTGTGTTTCAATTATCAGAGTCATTTTAAATGATTTATAAGGTATTTTGTTGGTCCAACTAGCCTTTTTGAGCTAGGAATCTTCATTCTTGTGCTTTAAATCCTTTGAAGAGGGAGCTTTCACTTAGATTTATCACCTCAACACCATTTTACTATCCCTCTTGCTGTTTCCATTGATTTTTCTTAATATTTTCCATTTAGATATGCACTTAGCATAGGATCTCAGGGTTGAGCCCTTTTAGTGAAGTGTCTTTGTTATTTTTGTTCATTTTTTAACTTTACATGTTGCTCACCACCAAATTTTTTAGATTTATTTTTGACTTTGTCTTACAATTTTCTTAAATTTCTTCACTTCAACCTTGCTACGTGACCTTTGATAAGTTTGACACAAGTGGGGATCATATAGTTAAATGGAAAAGATGGTAGTGAATGGGAGTAGATGGTAACTGTTTAGATATGGTTAAGATATGTATACGCTATTCAACTAAATGATCAGTGGTACAATTAGTACTAAACGATGACAAATTTATGTATTGCATGACCTATTTTCCCCATGGTACACGAGGCAAAGTAATAAAATATTACAGTTAAGAAGTGTTATAATGTTTTTCATTTTCATGACAAGGTTAGAAACTATCACACCACTTCTAGATAAAAAACCACCACATGAAATCATAACACATCAATTGACATAATCATGTAGTACCATATGTGCAAGCACATATCATCTGACGTGTGAAAACATAGGAGCTGAAATGCCATGGTAGGGTCATATGAAGACGTCATGGATAATGTAATGCTAGAAAACCTAGAAGATCAATTATGAACCAGAATAGATGAGAAATAAATATCATCCAAGTAGCACCAATGTATCCCTAAGAGGTTGGTATGGAAGTAGTTTCCCTCGAGGGGGCAATAGGAAGGAGGATAAATATAAATTGGGCTTAAACACGAGGTAAATATAAGACATTTTAAGTACAATTTTTGTACATATTTAGTCTTTAAGGTTAAAAGATCTAGACATATAAAGAAACAAGATTCCCAAATAGCCTCATGGTATAGCTAGGTCATTGCAACTTTGTATATCTTAATTAATATCTTTGTTTCTATATTAAAAGAAAAATAATAAAAATAAACATCTGATTAAATCATTAGAATTTGTATATTGTTGCACAATGTAGTTGCATAATGCACTTGATATACTTTATAAGTTTATTCTTATATCAAAAGAAAAACAAGAATTATAGAAAAAGGAAATAATTTCAGTGTAAAGAAAGGATTTAAATTACTTTGAAGCATTCTCTAAACAGAAGAAATTAACCACTTTATAATATTTTTTTGTAAATATTACTTTTCCTTTCTAATTTTTGAGTAATTTGGTATAGATAAAGAGGGATAGAATCACCAAGCCTGTTGTACTACCACTTTATCCTCAATTTTCAATCTCCACAAGCGTTTCAAGTATTCTTCTTCTGAAAAAACATATTTTGGTAATTTGGAGTATTTCCATTAAAGTTTGATAGATTGTTATTTTGATAAGTCTAATGAAAAAATTAATGCCATAGAAGTACCAGAAAATGCTTTCGATGAAACTATGTTTTTTTATTTGTTGTTTTAGTCAGGATGGGTATCTTGCCAAGATGACATATTCCATCATATCATCATGGTATTAATGACAAGGATGTGTTGAAGCTATGGAAAATTTGATAGAAAAATAATTTCAAAGCTTTGCAAGCCCAGAAAAGGTAGGTCTTTCTTATGGAATGCATACTTCAATAATTTTGTAGATGGACATTTATTATTTCTAACTGTACAAGGTATTTTATTTTTTCATACAATGTGTGCCTTTTCCTCTATTTATTGTTAGAGATTAATTTTTCTGTCTCCTAGTTGGGATTTTTATGTCTTTTCAAGCACATCAAGCTTAGTAAGACTTCAACATTCTTTTAGAACATTGTTTCCTGTAAATCATGTTGTAATTTTAAAAGCAACAATCACAAGGGAAAACTAGTAGGAAGGAGACATGTTAATTCTATTTAGTTAGCTAATAAACAAATATATATCTATACGAGAGATTGAATGCCAAAATTAGGATAATGGTGCACCACAAGCATCTGACATTTTACATTAATTTAAAATTCTTTGTATATAAGAATAATTTTTTAAACTCAAATGTCTTTGGGTTTTTCATTTTCCATACTTGAGACAAGCTTACTAATGAAAGGGAATGATAGGTGATGATATTTTTCAGTGCACATGGAGTGCCAGTCATGTATGTTAAGAAGGTTGGGGATACATACAAGTCACATATGGGGGAGTCTATGGGTTTGATTATGCAAGAGATGAAGAAAAGGGGACTCTACTACCGACACACTCTGGCTTATTAGGTAAATACAACATTAATAGTAGAATGTTTTCTAATATGAATATGAGTCCATTCCTGGTAACTGGTCTTCTTTCTAATGAATAATGTATTATTCTTTCCTTTTAAAGTTTTTTCACTTACATTATACAAAGAAATAATATTCAATAAAGAAGTACCTTTTGTAGTGGAACTATAACTTCCTTGCTAGATAACTATCAAGGATAAACCTCAGTGATCCAAAGATTTTAATATTTTCATCTATCCAAACACGAAGAAATAACTGGAGAACAATAATCTTATTTATTTTAATAATGTAGTTTCCATGACCACCAATGTTATACTAAAGCAACATGTTATATTATTTAAGAATTTTACAATATGTAACATGCTTGAAAAAATGATATTGTGCTAGTAACCTAGATGGTAGCATGAATTTGATAGATGCCCTATTGTATTAGTGAAAATAAAACCATTGAACTAGAGGTTATTAAATGATGATACTGCAAAAGTTACATTTTCTTACTTTCAAACCCATCATGTTGTGTATCTTGCTTTTAGATTTATTTAAATGTTGTGACTATATTCTGTTGGTCTTATTGAAGAACGTGATTCATTAGGGCACAATTCAATGTAACAATAATAAGAATATCATCATTATGTATGAAGTCCACGACATCAAAAGGATCCAAAAAATATACTCTCTTTGTTCAATATATGAGCTCAAGAAAGATATTATAGAAGTACTTGCTCTAGTATACACTCAATCTAGTATGAAGAAGAGGAGAGAACTCTGAGAAACCAATGACGTGCAAAACAAAAATCTCTGTGGAAACCATAGACAAAAGGTTTGAAAGTAAAAATTATGATAGAAGAAAGGTTTTCCTTGTTTCTAATCATTTAAGATCATCTCCCCGATGTCTAGTGTCCAAAGAAAAAAATGTATTTTTTATTCCAAAATAAAATGAAAACACATTTTAAGGTGCTTATAACAAAATACATAAAACCATGTGTAGGCTCTAGACAACATATCATAAAATTACTTCAACATGTCGAAATTAGTCTATTATAATATAATTGTCCTTTAGATAGTCCTCTTACCCTGAATCGTGCCTTTCTAAAGAAAAAAAATGGATTTCATAATGCGATAATGTCCCTATGTTATGAAATTAGGCAATCTTCCAAATGTCATCATAAAAATTTCAAAATCAAACATTGAAAATTTTGTGTTCTATGTCCTAAGTAAGAAACTAATAACATAATAGTCTTTCTAAATCCATTGTATTCTCAATGTAGTTCCCATTCTTGAACTATTTCAATGAAGTAAGCAAGGATCCAGTAGTAAACCTTCTTTAGAAAGACAATCTTCCAGAGTATTCATTTCCCTGTAAACATGTGTAGAGGTGATTTTTGCAAATGTTTTCTTTGAATTGTTCTGCTAAATCAAATAGAGTTATACAAGGTATATTATGCCCATTATTAATCCATTTAATGACCATTGATGAGTCTCCCTAGGCCTGTAATTATACAATACCCTTAGACTATGACACTCGATCTAAAATGTGATAGGGATCCTAGCATATTGTAAGTTAAGAAGTATACCATTCAAATATCAATGTATTAAAAAAACATCAAATCCCCTCTATGACAATATGATACTTGAATTTATTGAGGCATGTAGAGTACTTCCAAGACCTAGATTTTTGTGACATTATAACATCTGAGTTAGTAATTTTCTGAAGTTCTTTTAAAGAGAAGACTTGAGGGATGCTACAAGTGAGAAAATTGTTGAACATAATTTTAGTTTGAAGACGACCTTGTTACAAATATTCGATAAGATCATTGATATCCCGAAGGAAAAGACCAAATTAAGAAGAAAACCCAATGGAGAAAAACCATAGCCTTACAATTTCTAGTTCTCTGTGGTATAACCTGAACTATGGTGCATCCAACTAGTTCAGCAAAACAAGAAAGGCCCAAGGTTCTCTCTTTCTTTCCCCAACAAGGAATAGGTCCATCCTACTCAAACCATAATACTATTAAGGTAGGAAGAAGCTGCAACTAATGAGCCTACTTCTGGCTTTGGAACTACTATAGTGACTAGATTATATGCATTTGGAATTGGAATTCCTTAATTAACTCACTATATCTCCCTTTCCTCTGTATTAAAAGTACCCACATTTGATAAAATACCCATACCCATGCTATGAATATACTCCAGGGGTTTGGATCTCTAAGTGGCAGGGTTCCTTTACTCTATATTCAAAGTACTTGCATTACATAAAAGACCCATACCTGTGATTTGAATATACTCTAGTGATTTGGATCTCCAAGCGACAGGGTTTGGATCTCCAAGTGGTGTGATCGAGGGGTTGTGGAATCACACGATTGACAGAATGATTATTAAATCCACTTGTTATTCAAATCAATGCTAGGTGGATATATTATTAAACTCAATTAAATTTGCTTTCAGTTAATATATATATATATATATATATATATATATATATATATATATATATATCTATCTATCTATCTATCTATATATATATATATATATATATATATATATATATCTATCTATCTATCTATCTATATATATATATATATATATATATATATATATATATATATATATATGTTAAAAATTATATAGTGTATATAATTTAAAACTTATTTTTATTAACTATATAATTTTATAATGTAAAACTTAATTTAATTTTATATATGTTAAACAAATTATATGTAATGTTTGACGTAGGAAAACCCTGCGATTACCCATAGTGTGCATAAACTATGCATAAGCTAATTTTCCCCAGGAATTTCCATGACCTGCCGGGTCAAATCTTCATTTTCTTAATGGTCTAAGGCCCCCTTTATTAAATCTCATGTCGAATGATTTATAAATTACCACAATTTATCCCTTAGCACAATCTATTCCATCGGGACTCTATACTATCTTAAACCTTTAAGGTCTTTATGCCCGCACATGTTGACCAACCCTACTCTACAACTATGGTCATATACAGACTTAAACCACAAACCTTCTATTAGCACTATTTCCATTATAATTCCTTTATAATAGAAATCCACATAACACATATATAAACCATACCTTTTCCCGCGTACCTTCAACCTAACACATTTATCAAAGCATGCCTTTATCGTTATCGCAATCGAGTGTTTCAAAAGGACTCTTCAACATATACATTTGGAACTTCCCAATCTGTGGGATGTGATCATATTATCCATCATATTGCAACCTTTATATATATTCTCCTTACCATTGATTTCTTGATTCAATCCATCATTGTCGCAATACTCACAATCATACTAACATATGACTCTTTATCGCATTCGGGTTACGATAACACAACCAGACTTTAATATAATATAAACCTCATTCATACCTTATCAGGTCTACTCTATATCACATGTCACAATACTTATCGACCCTCTCACATCGTGCATTCACAAGGTCGCATATCGTAGTTGCTTAGGGCCCGGTACATTACCATGGGATATTTGCGATGCGATCAAATCTTCAATTGCATCGATATTGCATATCGCACATTCTTGTGGCCGAAGGTTCATTCCTCATAATCGAAAAATTGTGATGCGGGGTTTTATCAATGCTCCTCCATAGTTGATCAGAGAATTTGATCCAATGGTCAGCGATGATATCGCATATCACAATCGCTTATGTTTGCTTCACTCACTCTTGAGATATGTTGCGATTCGATTTCACTTATCTCATTCTCTGTGACTTAATCCTGTACGTTGATCTGTTTGATCCAATGGTTACTATGTATTGATACTTTACTTCCTTGTTCCTCATTTCACTTAGATTGTATGCCATTTCTTCAGTTCGTCTGTGGTTTCAGATTACTCTAAGGTTTCTCGCCCTTCACTATTCTACTGTGCAATTCGTCTTGAGCTTAAGTATGCGTGTTCCTTCATTACTGTCCCTCCAGAGCTTTCACTTTGATCCTCCAAATGGATTCAAGCAATTCATTATGAATCTTTGTCTCATTATTCTCCTCTGTGTTTCACCTAAACTCCGCCCGCATACCTCTATTACACAGAATACTATGATTCACACATAATTTAGTAGTCTATTAACCAATACACACTACACAGTTCATAATCGAATTCTCTGTATATAAATGTATAAACAAATGATTACATATTAAGACTCTCTGTCTCTCTTTGGCCTGATCTTCTAATTAGCAGCCTTTGTTTCATCATTTGCCCATAGGCTTACATTCTCTAATTAGCTAACCTGCTAACTATCTAACCATCTAACCTCTATCTATTCCTTTTAGGCTTACATTTATACAAAAGGATTCTAAAACCAATTCTTGGTTTAGATCCATAAACCCCTCAACAAAACCCCAAAATCTCTTCCTTATCACTAACGATCCTCTCTAATCCACAAAATCATGAACCAACTCCTAATCTATGATTTACAATCAATTCTCAAATATCTCAATCTCTCAACTATCCTAAATCTCTCATATTCTCCTACATTTGAGAATATTTACAAATATGCCTCACTATATTTAATTAAATCCCTATTCTAGCTTCTCTTATGAAAATCACTTAAAACTCTTAATAATTACATTAATTCAATATTTAGGAAACCATCTTCCTTGAAACATAATACCCCCTATGTCTACTAAAATACAATGATTTTCTTGAGTTGAATTCTCCTGCATCAGACTCCCCAGGTAAGAAACATCTATGACCACCTAGTCTTCTAGATAATTGATTTCTCTTGGATCCCAGACTTTATTTTGTAATCTGTCATTGCTTGTCAACTATTCTATTGTTGTTGTTCTCCAGGTCTCCATACCTTATGCTATAATGCCCCACTTGCCATGCTTTCATAATCTACTGTTGTCTTCCTGTTGTTGTCGCTCATTTCCTTTCTTGCCATTGTCTTCTTATGAGACACTTTCATCATTAACCTTCTTATCAACTCAATTTCTTTGTCGAGTATATCCTTTGTCTGCTGATTGCCTTCAACTCTTAATTGCTGATTTTTCATTTTTACTGCAACTCTTTTATCCTTACTCTCTTGTTCACTATTGTCTTGTATGTTTTCAGCTGTTGCCATATTGTCTTTCAACACAAATTTCTGCTTCTATTTTCTGTACTTGTCAACTTCTTCCTTACTATCATATATGACAATTTCTTTGTCATCCTTCATCAACATTTTATCCTGAACATTTATCCTCTGCTCTTTCAACTTCCTCCTTTGAAGGTCCAACTCTCTATATAATTCAATGATTTTACTTGGAGTAAATTTTGGAAATTTTACACAATCTCCCATTTCTTCATTTGCGATTGACTCATCATTACATGGTTCTTCTTCCTCTTCTAGCAACCTTTTAGTATGTTGCTATGATCTTTCCTTTAACTCCTCTGTCAGCACATTAGTCTGTTGATTCAAACTCGAAGAATTCTTGAGACTGTCAACAAGTCTCTTTTTTGCACCATATATTTTAATGATGCCTCTCTACGCTTGTTCACTGTAGTGAACTATTTCTTTTCCAATTTCCTTGTCATACTCTGCTTCAAAACTTTCATCTTTTGGAAGGTATTCTTCTATGTTTTTGACAGCTTTAAAAGATTGTCTATCTTCTTCCAAACCTGCAACCATACACAAATTCTTAGTTTTAAAATCACATGACCTTACAGTCTCATTTGATGCTTCAATCATCAAGTCTTCTGGCTACTCTAAATCATTCATACGATTCAACTCCTCTGGCTCTTCATCACTTTCAAAAGGTAATGGTCCATGTTCTGGTTCACATAGACAAACTTCAACACCTTCTCCAACATATCCCTTTTGCTGTAGCTCAACTCTTTCAAGCTTCTCTGTCTCCAATTTGACATCTAAAATATTTTCAGGTTCCCTCAGCTCCTTTATTAACTGTATATTTTCTTGTTGTTTCTTCTTCTCTTGTAGCCGCTGCCCCTACACTTTATTTCTCATGACATAACCATATTTCTAGTCCGTCTCATTTCTTTGCAACATTTCCATTAATAATTCAAGCTGAATTGATATCTTAGCCATTTCTCTATCATATGCTTCATCACTCATTGTCATGCCATTTTCCTTGGCATCTTTCTTCTTTTTTCCTTTGTTGTGATCTCTTTCAAAACCTCTGTTATGATTGTCACTAGTCATCATCCTTTCCATCTCTATGAGTTCCTTTCACTTCAATATGAGTTGTGCAAGCCTCTGCAACAACAAGTCCTCCCTGTTGCCACTTACCTCACCAAGATTTCCTTTTTACTTGTCAAGCCCTTGGTTCTCTATCTTGGAACCTCCTTTGAGCACTTTTCTCTACTTCTTATAGGCTTCAACTCATCTACACCTCTTAAGAACACAACTATCCTCTTTATCCAACCTTTGTTGGAATACCTCAAGGTTCTGCCACATTCTACTTTCACTCAGAAACTTTTACCATCTTCTTTTGTTCCCTTGCAATTCTACCCACATCCTCTATGGAATTGCCTTTGTGAGCTACAATAATACCTCTATAGTAACAAGTATTAAGTCGCATATTGCAATCGCTTAAGGCTACTTCACTCACTCTTGAGATATGTTGCGATGCATTTCACTTATTCCATTCTCTTTGACTTAATCCTATTCGTTGATCTGTTAGATCTAGTGGTTATTGTGTATCGATACTTTACTTCCTCGTTCCTCTTTTCACTTGGATTGTATGCCATTTCTTCAGTTTGACTATGGTTTCAGATTACTCTAAGGTTTCTCACCCTTTATTGTTTTGTTGCACAATTCCTCCTGAGCTTAAGTATGTGTGTTCTTTCATTACTATCCCTCCAAAGCTTTCACTTTGATCCTTCGAATGGAATCACGTGATCCATTATGAATCTCTCTCTCGTTCTTCTCCTTTGTGTTTCACCTAAACTCCTTCTGCATAGCTCTGTTACACAAAATACTCTGATTCACACATAATTTAGTAGTATATTAACCAATACACACCACATAGTTCAGAATCAAATTCTCTGTATATAAATGTATAAACAAATGATTACATATTAAGACTCCCTATCTCTCTTTGGCCCGATCTTCTAATTATTGGCCTCTATTTCATCATATGCCCATAGGCTTACATTCTCTAATTAGCTAACCTGCTAACTATCTAACCATCTAACCTCTATCTATGCCTTTTATGTTTACATTTATACAAAAGGATTCTAAAACCAATTCCTGGTTTAGATCCATAAACCTCTCAACAAAATTCTAAAATCTCTTCCTTATCTCTAAGGATCCTCTCTAATCCACAAAATCATGAACCAACTCCTAATCTAAGATTACAATCAACTCTCAAATCTCTCAATCTCTCAACTATCCTAAATCTCTCATATTCTCCTACATTCGAGAATATTTACAAATATGCCTCACTATATTTAATTAAATCCCTATTCTAGTTTCTCTTATTAAAATCACTCAAAACTCTTAATAATTACATTAATTCAATATTTAGGAAACCATCTTCCTTGAAACATAAGACCCACTATGTCTACTAAAATACAATGATTTTCTTGAGCTGAATGCTCCTGCACCAATGTTATACATATTTTTATATTTTATATATAATGTTATATATGTTAAAACATAATTTTTATAATTTTAAATGTCAACATTTAATATATATATATATATATATATATATATATATATATATATATATATATATATATATATATATATATATATATATATATATATATATATATATATAATTTTATTTTATATGGCAATGGATATTTATCAATCTATGGTAGTTGTGGTTCTTGAGAGTGTATTCTGTCTCACTTGTGACACCAAACATAATCCATCTAACTTGGGATGAACAACTTTTGTCATCACAATTGAGACACCTTAGAAATATTACCATGCAATTATGACTCACAAAAAATATTTTGATGTAATTGCAATGAACAAGGGCACCAAAACTAAAAAAATGACATTTTTCTTGACCTTTGTGATAGTATGGGCCATATTGTTAGACTATGTCGTCACAATTTAGTGCTATATGTAGTAGTGGGCCTCCTTTTAGATAGATACTCTAGTCAAAGTAGAAATTAGATCATAAAAACTTTCTTCTTGGATATTTGTGGCTTCCCTCTTATCATGCTAATGTTCACAAGGATGAGTTTCTATGTTTTGAATGAGAAGGGATAAATCACATGCTTAAGGTAGGCTTCACCATACATGGTATCTTCTCAAGGTTACCAATTCATCATGTCATTTTGTAAGGTGTGTAGGAGCCATGTTTCATGAAACTTCTCAAGAATCCATAATCAAAACATGATCCAAAGCTCCCTCTGTTTCTAGGCTAGCTTCTTCAAGTCTCTTTAATGGTTGCTCTCTCACCCAGGCTCTGATACCATGATGATTTTTCATAACAAAAATCTGATCTTCTAATTTGATAATTACTTTCTAATGATTTCTTAATTAAGTTGTCTTATGTCACACATATCATTAAGAAATTATACATAGAACATATCAATGTAAATACAATAATGATAGTAAGATCATAAAGAGATAGCCAAGCACACAAAGAGACACAAATTTTAACCTAGGAAACCCAAACTCAAGAGATCACCCAACAATTTTTTGTATGAGAAATTCTTTAGTTCAACAAAGTTGGAATATGATATTCATAGTTATATTAGGTGAAATTGACCACAAAATTTCCCATAGGTCAAACCTGGTAAATACAAAAACTTGGTCAAATTTCCCATAACATAGCTTGGCTAAAGCCTCCAAAAAGTTGATTAAATTGACCTTAGAATAATTTGGTCAACTACCTTAGAATTTGGTCAACTACCTCAGAATTTTTTCAACCTCACTTTAGAACAACTTGATCAACTACATTAAAATTTGATCAAATTGACCTTAGAATAACTTGATCAACTTCCTGAGGATTTAGTCAAACTGGCCTTAGAATTTCATTCAAACTAAGCATCATAAATTAAGTCAAATAGTGGTCAACATTGGTCAAACTTCATAAGACTTCGATATTTTTCTCCTCCTTCTCCTTCACATGTGTGAATAGAAAACAAACGTATTTGAGTAGTCCAAATTTATGCCAAAATTAAGGGGGTCAAATGGCAATATAAAATGGTCAAATCAAGTGGGTTTTGACCAAGGGTCTCTTTGGAGCCTACATTAACTCAATTTAATTTATTTTAAAACAAGTGACTTGAATAACAACTGCAACCACCAAAAATCAACATAATAGTCATTAGGGTTCTCTCTAGTATGAGTTCCCAATAAGAACTCATATAATTTGGGATAAGAGATCCATCCAATTTTTGGCTCGGTAACCATACTTGATTTCTTGAATGTTGTGAGATATTGAATGATCATCATAGAAGGGGGCGTGCAAACTAAATGAAAACTATCTAATTCTGGGAATAAGACTATTATAAACTACCTAAATGTTTAAAGATAGATTAGGATAGAAAGAGATCAACTACTAAAGAAAACAATAGTTGAATCATGAAAATAGTTAGCTAATTTCTTGACACTAGGGTGTTTAACTTATTAGAGAAAATAAAGAATAGTTTTTGTTCTAACAATTACTATTTGAAAAATAAAAGTAGAGAATAAGTAACAGTGTGAGAAAGAATCATCTAGTTCATAGAATAGTTCGATAACTATCAATAATAAATCTCACAAAATGCACACACAAATTAAAAATGTTGAGATTAGTTTGAAGAAAAATCACAATGTTTGTTAAGTCTCAATTTTGGTTGTGGCCTTTTAGGGCTTCTCAATATTATTTTCAATAGATGAAAATGACACTAACTTTCTAGATCCTATCTTTTAAACTATGAAAAATTTTACTAAATTCTTGCAAGTTCAAACATAAAACATTTAAGGAATCGAAAAATCCTTCTTGTTAGGAGTTTCACACCATTTATAGATAACATTAATAATTCCTCTAGGGAGTTCTTCGGATTTCACTTAGTAGTTACAATATATACATATTCTTAGAGTTTTGAAATATAATCAAGGAAAATATTTTGTAGCTCTTAGAGTTGAAAAATACAATTGCTACAATGTGATTAGATCTTCCATGGGGATCCCTAGGACTTCACAAAAATAGGCTTATGGGATATTGTAATAGGAGTAAATCATCCAAATCCTATTGGGTAACATACCTTCCGTAATGACATGGAACTCTAATGTGTTATATGAGAGGTCTTGTACATCTTTCTTCATTGATACCATGAAGGGATTCATTATAGTTTGCTACTTTTAGGGCTCTATAATGTGTCGTGTGTGATTGTATTTTGCAATTTTTTTGTGAAGACACTAAAAGAAAACTATATAAAATTCAATATCTCTTTCAACGCTTTGTATACTTCTTTGTCTGGCTTGGCTTATCGCTGAGCTCTAATGATTGACAACTTACTCATCTTGATTAATCTCTCAAATAAGGAATATTACTGCTAGTATTAAGCTGTTGACTTGGAGATGCCTTTCTCCAGCTTTTCCTAGATCTTAAGGGCCTGTTTGACAATGATGGAGTCATAGGTAAGTTTATTCACTAATCCTAGGGACATTTGGATGTTCCTTGGTCCATTTCTCTTGCTAGTTCACAACATTCCATACTATTTGAAGTTGATTGCCTCTTTCCTTATTCAATTCCGAAAGTGGTAGCATCTTGGAGAATATCCTCTAGAGCTTTTGGAGGCATGGGTATACATGTTTGACTATGGTATTGTATGATTCATGCACTTCAAATGCACAAGACGTATAATATTCCATGTTAGTGAGCCCTACTTTATATTTCTATTTTCATCCTTTAATAGCTTGACCTGTTGCTCCAACATTTCTATGCAATCATGTTTTTTCTTCAACTATTCAAGGAGGAATCTCACGTTTCCATCAGTGGCCTGGGAGAATGTTGTTCTTGTTGGTGCCATAACAAGTGGATATTTTGTAGTGTTTGGCATAATGAGCCTTTTATTTGTGACTAACACTAGAGGCATATGAGGAATTGACAAGGTCTTCTCCTTGTGCTCCACTATCTTATTTTGGATGTGGTCATATTTGAATTTTCCTAGGTTAACCACTTCTCTATTCCTTGTTGGTGTGATTCCATATTTGTAACTGACATGTGACCACCAATGATGGTAGGGGTTATTGGTTTAACTAGGTCAATGTCCATATAAGTTGTTCTTTATTGGATATCCTATTACCATGCTTGCTATTTTGCTTTGGTGCCTTCTTCCATTGCTTTGGCCTCATCCTCTTACTATTCTCTTTTCTCTTTTTCTTCCTATGGTTTTCTCCTTTCTTACTATGATTTTATCTTTTCTTATTTATCCCTCCTCATTTCTTCCTCTTCCTTCTTGTTGAACTCAAACACTTGGGATATTTGGGTTGCTCCTTGCTCATGTTTCAACTTTTCCTTCTAGTCAACTCTAGTTGCTTCCTACTGGGAGCTTGTTTCTTGGAAATGGCTGCTCTTTTAGCTTGGGGTTTCTCTAATTTTTCTTGAGATCAATTATAACATATCCTAGAAGTATATTTTGAGAAGTTCAAAGAATTCTTTTATTTCTCTTTCTTAGCTAATGTTTCCAATTGGTAGTCCCACCTATATTGCATGCATTACAATGATTTTTTACCACAAATTTGAGATCCTATCTATGGAATGTCATCCCGAAAATGGAATATTGTTAGGGTGTAAGATTCTACTCTAGATTACTTCATGTCTTTTAATTGTTAGGAATTTAAGTATAATGGCATGTGTGTGTGAGGAATGTTATTTTCTTAGGAGAGTGTTGCGCCTATCTCCATGCATACATCATATGCTATTTCTTATAATATCATACAATCAATTACAAAATTTAACAATAGATGGCGAGGATTGTTAGCCTCACTCTCACATTAAAAAAAATTATAAGTCCAAAAATATTAAATTAATTAAATCAAGAATTATGGACTTTATTCCTAACTTCCTAGATTGGGTTTGTTCCTCAAGGTTAGGAGTCAGTTTATGCCTAGTTGGTTGAGAGATTCTCTTCAACTAGTTAGGCTCCTAGATTAGTGTATGGTTGAGATAGTTTCTCAACCAAAGTGTCCAAGATAGACCACTATCTTGAGAGAAATATCCTCTTGTATTTATATTTGTATTATACACATTATTTTAATAATGAGAATGAAAATGAGAGGAATGTAGGGCCTTTTCCACCATGTTTATGTATTTGATAATCTAGTGTGTTTATTTTGTTTAAATCCACACACTAGCTTGAGAGAAATATCCTCTTGTATTTATATTTTTATTATACACATTATTTTAATAATGAGAATGAGAATGAGAAGAATGTAAGACTTTTTTAGCATGTTTATGTATCTGATAATTTAATGTGTTTAATTTGTTTAAATCCTTCATGTGGTATCAGAGCACATGGTTTTGATCTTTGGGATTAAGGGACTATTCTTTGCATACCACCTTCCAGCAAATTCTTCTAAAACATAATTAATTATTTCTACGAGACATACAAAGCAGTCACTAGACTAGAGCGTATATATTTTGAGACGAGAAGTCCTCGGTTTGTGTAATTGGGAGAAGGGATTTCTCTTGCAAGAGCACGACCACCATATTTCTCCTGGAATGAGAATTTGTGGAGTCATCTGGCATCTGGACAGTAGTGGAGCATTGACTGTAAAAGGCAGCTCACGGATGCAAGAGAATGTTGAATGCTTCGCTTGACATAATATGCCAGCATAAAGTGCTCATTCCATTTTTAAATTTTGAGATCCTTTGGCAAGTATACGATTAGTACATTAATTAATGCATTGAAGTGATGGTGATCATTCGCCCAACAAATTGAAGATGATCCCATAATGCATTAGTTGGAATGACTCAAAAAAAATTATATGAGGACCATTAAAGATCAGTCTTTAAGGTATGCTTTGATCTGAGTCAAAATATTTATTTATCTTGTATTATAGTTTTCCGGCATGAAATTAAGTCTCAGGGATCTATGCTTTTAGAATCTCCTTGAAAATAAAGCCAATTATAGAAACCTTGGAAACTATTCGAAGTTCAAATACAAGAAGTTGGTTACTCGGTCCAACATTTTCAGTGTAAGTATAGTAATGTACAACGATTTGAAACATCCCCTTTTGAAAGGATAAGGAATTTGTATTAGAGATGTATAAAAATTGGTACTCAAATGGTGCATTCTGTGCTATTACTGCTCACTGGTGGATTCCACTACAATTAATTATATTAGTGTTGTTCCACATCAACCCGTTGATATATCACCTTAAGATGTGTACATCAAGTAGTCCTTCTGTTGATCCAGAAAGTGCATTCTGAAATAACAAAACGATATTTTGAAAGTGCTAAGGTGATTAACCTTGCAAAATAATTATGCAATCAAAACCAAGAAAAGCGAAGTGTTATCTCGTGAAGTATTATATTAAAAGATTAAATCATTAGAAGAAGCGACCTGTAGGAGGACCGAGCACAGAGAAGCACTGTTGGAAGAGTTATTATCACTGTATAGGTTGCTATATATTACAAAGCGTGGAACTAACTTGCGTTTAAAAAAATGGAACCAACATTTGCATGGAGTCCTTGTGTCTTCAACGAGTTATCTTTATAAAGATGAACCTAGTCTTTGTCTAAAAAAGTGGAAGGATCCTAGGTTTGAAGATAAATTTTCAAGGTAGCAAATCAAAATGGAATTTCGGGTGGCTTCAAATCATAAGTGGGTAAAATAGGCCTAAGTATATTCATTTTGCTTTCACATCATGTGATTACTTAAAACATTATACTTCCAAGTAAATGAAAATACAATGTCACATAATGTGGAATGCACTTTTTAGTGGGAGACAGTGAAAAAGTTCATTTAATACCCTTTTTTTTTTAAGTTTTGGAATGTGAAGAAATTTAAGTTTTGGAAAGATTTTTAACATGTGATCATAATGCATTTTAATGGAGGGGTATTTTTAATTTGTAAAACGTTTTTTTTGGAGTAATAAGGTGTAATTTGGAGTGATATGTGAATATTTTTTTGAAAGGGGAATTCATTGTTGAAAGCATTCATTTTTGAAGGCAGATTGATTTAAGGGGTTGCGAGGTTGACATTATCATTGCTTGTAATAAGGTTTATGTTTTTAAAGTTTTTTGAAGAGATAAGGTGCATTAAATTTTTTACTTTGGAGTGATAAGGAGTTATTGTCCAAAGTCAAGGAAAATTTAGAAGTCCTTGATGTATAAGTTCTTGTGTACAAAAATGAGAGTAATGCATGTATCGTGAGAAAGGCCATCGAAAAGATAATCTAACATTGTGTCAAGCATAATAAAGATATCATTTTTTTGTGATTGTGTCCTAGATCCACCCAAAATTGAATAAGGGGATCTTAGGTACACTAGGAGTATGTTTGTGATGGCGCATGCTTTTCTGGCTTCTTGATGTTGATTATTTTTTGTATCTAGTTTTGACACTATATTTGTAAAAACATACGCATGGAGTACACAACAAATTAAACAAATCCATGCACATGATAAATTATCTTCAAGCTCATGTAATCAAACATACATAAGAAAAGTACAAGAATTAATTATTTGAGGCTTCTACTATCTTGTTTGTGTAGTGTTGTCTTCCGGAGTCATTGCATTCATGTTTCTTGGAATCTACCTTTAGAACCAACCTCTGTGGTTCATCTTCAGGAATAGATCAAAGAATGAATAAGTTAGAACTCAATATGGTTGATAAATAAGGGTTAGGGTTGGTGTGGAAATGAATACTAGCCGACACATTTAATTGAGATTTGTTTATTTTTAATTTTGTTATAAATTATATAATTATTTTTATTTTTATAAAACCAATAAAGCTAATCATCATATATGTATTGAAAAATTTTTTGTTGTGGCCAAAATTGATTATTATCACCATAGGAAATTTAGAGAAGCCATAAAAATAGGTAAACACCCTAACAACCTTAACCATGATGATGGCTGGAAAATTAGTGATAATTGGATCCTAACTCTCACCTCTTAACCTGCCTTCCCCTAAGTGTTCCCTGCCCTCTTATTTTCACTAGCC
This sequence comes from Pinus tabuliformis, assembly GCA_031772625.1. Lineage (NCBI taxonomy): Eukaryota > Viridiplantae > Streptophyta > Pinopsida > Pinales > Pinaceae > Pinus > Pinus tabuliformis. Next base: position 1,204,625,944 of record CM062820.1, on the reverse strand, counting down.
CTAGATTCACTTATCCATTCCTCAAATCATCAAGAATAAATAAAAAGTATAATCACCAAATAATTAAATTTAATCAAACAACTTTAATTTGATCATATTCAATTCTAAAAATATAATTCTTTATAAATTAATCTTCAATAAATGCATAGAAATATAATTAAATTTACAACATACTTTACCAACATCATTCACTAAACATAAAAGTTTTTATTTAATTTAATTTAACAAGATTTAATAAATTCATAACATAAACTAATTTATTAAGATATAATAACGAATTGGGTTAATCATTATTAGTTACTAAGTATTAATTATTATCTATTTTTAATCATTCAAACATAACTTAAAATTAAAATAATCATATATTTAATAAAAATTAAACAATAATTATCATTCAAACATAACTTAAAATCAAAATAATCATATAATTAATAAAAATTAATTAATAGTACACATAATTGTTAATAAGTTTATAATCAATAATTAGTATTAATTGTGTATTAATAAATTTCTAATCCTAATTTTAATCTCAAAGAAGAAGGAAAAAACTAGACATTTAATTAGGAACTAAAAATAAAAATAAAACCAATAATTAAAATAAAAAGTAATTATATAATTAACAACAAAATAGAAATAAAAATAGCTGTATAATTAACAACAAAGTTAAAAATAAACAAATATAAATTAAACATGTCGGCTAGTATTCATTTCCAGACCAACCCTAACCCTTATTTATCAACCCTATTGAGTTCTAACTTATTCATTCTTGGATCTATTCGTGAAGATGAACCACGCAGGTTTGTTCGAAGCGTCGATTCCAACAAACATGAATGCGATGACTCTAGAAGATAACACTAAAAAGTACAAGAAATCGAGAAGCTTTAACACACAATCAAAGATATTAAGTTGTCAACATCAGTATTCAAAAAAATATTCTACATCAACATACAATTCAACATCATTCACTCAAGGAAATCACATTAGTGAAGCTGTCATCTACATAAACAACATTTGCATCAATTCAACATCAACTTTTGGACATTATACTTGCAAATTTTTTGTACGAGTCAACTCAAAACAAAATTGTAACTTGCAAATCATAATTTGTGAGTTAACATGTAATCAAATTCAAATAAACTTGAGTTGAATTGTAAGGGTGCATTCTCGATTGAAATCAACACCTAATATTCTAATTGATAAAGAGTCAATTAAGTCAATTGAGTCCATTGTTTTCAACTGAGTCATCAGATTCATTTGAACATGTCAATCAAATCATTGTAAGCATTTTCTTGGCTGCATTTTTGATAGTATTCGACACCCTTCTTTTGCAAATAAGCTCAATTAATTGAGTAAAAAGTGCAAGTGAACTAGTTCAAGACATCAAGTGAGCATGAAATTCAAGAAACAATCAAGCAAACATCAAGCGAGTGAGTTCAACTCTAAATAAAGCGAGTGTGAAATTTAATAAACAATCAAAACAAACATCAAGTGAGATAATCAAGCAATTTCAAACAAAAAAGCAATCGAGCGTGAGTTCCAACATTCAATTAATAACATAAGTACAAGCAAACATGAAATTTAAGTGACGATCAAGCAAATCAAGTTTAGTCAAGCAAGTTCAAAAAAACCAGCAAGTGTCAAAAGAAAGAGAGTGTGATTTCAAGTGAGCATGCTCACATGGAAAAAACATTCAGTTGTTATAGGTTCTTAGCAATCTAATCCTATCAACTGCTGAAGACATGGTGGAAATCAACAAAGCAACTCTTGCTGATATTTCAATGAATTTACATCAAGCACATGAGACAATTGAGTTTCTTCAACTGGAGTCACAACTACAAAGAGATGAGTTGCAACAGAAGAGTAATGCTTCCAAGTCATTCAACCATACAGATGAAGATAAAGATGTTGATTCCAAGTCACTCATCCAAACAACTTCAAGTGTAGAAGTTGTCCATGATCAACTTTAACTTTCTTCTTCCAAGCCAATCATCAAGTTGTGGAAAGAAATCCATAACAACAAAAATCGACAAGGAGTAGGATATGACAAAGATGAAAACAACTTGCATATCCTAGATTATTCAAATCCGATTAGGTTCATGAGTGTAATATTTCTTGATCAAATAACATTAGCAAGGCATGAGAAAGTTGAAGACAAACCCACATGAAAACATTGTCAATGACAAGTCACATGGAAGATCATTGTTTTGATCTCCATCCTTGTCACCATTGTGGCAAGCATAATCACTCATCAGAAAAATGTTGAAAAAAACCAACCTGATAGATTGAAGATCAATTATTCATGGATTGATACTTGGAAATTGTCGCCAATAGTAAAGCAATTGTATAAGTTTTACCACAAAATTCAATCTCACCTATTGCAGCCAACAATAAAATGAAGATGGTACTCTCATGCACATAAAAGCGGGAGTACAATAGTGACACTCTCCTACACCTGAAGCGGGTGGGTTCATAAATCGAATGCAGACAAAGGGGGGAAATGGTAATGGAATTGAAGGTCTTTGTCAGACTGAAAGTTTCGCCATCATCAAATTCACCGATGGGCATTATCAACATTTTTTTAGTGGACAAGAAATTGGAGTGTTGATTGAAAGAAAAGGACATATGGACCCTTTTGCAGCTTGGCACATGATGGAGTTGTCAATAAATTTTCAAAGATGTATCAACTTGTAGCTGATTCATGTTCTCTTCAAATTGAAGTTTTTTCGACATCTAGCTTTGGCAGTTTTTCAGGCAGTTTTTCATTGCGTATCAATAGTTCAGCATGAGAACTTGGAGATGGTACATGTTATTACTTTGGACTTATCATTGAGGTGGGGAATATTAGCCTTACTCTCACATTAAAAATAATTATAATTCTAAAAATATTAAATTAATTAAATCGTGAAATTTGGATTTAATTCCTAAGTTAGATATGCCCTATCCTGATAAAAGAACCAATCATTAGTCATGGAAATTAGCTACCTGGATCTTTTAGACATGCATGGAGTTGGAACATTGAACATAATTTCATATAGTGGGATCAAGAAGTCCTGACATATTTTGGTATAAGATTGGATGTAGTGAGACTCCTAAAGGACTTCATAATAGAGGTGGATTGGCCCCTCTTGCATTTTCCACTCCTATCCCATTGTTGGGAATGTGTGCTTGACATAGATGATATTAAAGCGGTATGAGGCCATGAAGAACTAAGACTATTGGCCTTCCTTTGGATTTTTATCTTGTTTAATATTGACCTTTAGTGGGAGAGGGAGGATATTAGCCCAATTGAATATGCTTCCTTCGACTACTATGGAATACATCAATGGGATCCATCCTTCATAAAAGGTTTATGCGTTAGGAAAACTATACAAAATTCATAACATGAAAACCCTAAACTAAAAGGGAATATTCAATATGTTGGTAGGATAATTCTTGTTTGGATGGGACTTGAAGGTTCCTTTGCTTGGATGGGACCTGAAGGTTCATTTGTCGAGACTTGACCTCACAACCATACCTCATCTAACACTATCCCTTCCTTGGCTATATTGTAATACATATCAATGTTTGAGGAATTGGATGAGGTAATAAGATTCCCATGGCTATTCTTAATCATGGCTTCCCATGTGGCCACTCAAATTACTATGCACATGGAAATATTGGGGTAAAATAAGCCATCTTGTGCATTCAATACCATATAGTAGCCCTATAGATCTCATATTTTGGGTCATATGGAGGTGGATTTTCTCTTCAAAACTTTTGGTACACTTTTGGCCATGCGTATGATGTATATTTATCGATGAAGCATGGAGCATCCTTAAAGTCAAGACCAAGCAAGCTAGTGGGTTACTCTTTATTTAGGTCTCAACCATGAGTAATTTTGTAGGTCCTTTCATTGCCAGATACATGGTTTTCTTACATAACCAATTAAAGGAAAAAAACCATTATACAAATTATCTTACAATATTAATCCAAGTAACTTTGAGGTATGGGCTTCAGACCAACTTTTTCTATCTACTACTTTATTCTTTTGCTTTTAATCCAAGACAGAGGCTCTAGGTATCAATGGTAATGAAAAAGAAAGTTTGGTAAGATGAAGCAAGGGAACCATTTTGAATAACACTACAACTAATGAACTCACAATATTGACCGAGATGGCTCGATATCACTCCACATAGATGCTTCTTTGCATTATGGATGCTAAGGATAGGGTTCCTAGGAGAAAAATGCATGTGCTCTTAGATCGAGGAGAAGTGGCTAGTGCTAGTGATTGAAATTGGGGAAACATTTTAAATGAAGAAGTTAGAGCAAGATGTAGAGATGAATCCCTGTACATCAAACCCTAGGTGATTAGGTCATTTTGATTCCCATAAGTGAAGTAAGGAAAGGGATAAATGTTAATGGGTATGGAGAAAGATAAATATACATGTTCTAATAGCCTTGAAAACTTGAGCCATGGGCCACAAGCAATTTAATGGATGCTAGGGAAAGATCCTAGGTACATTTAAAGATAAACTCAGTGTGATTAACGAGATGGAGATTCAAAGGTTCTTCTACAAGTGTTGGGGGAGTGCATGGAGGTAGATCATTGACCAAGTGAGTTTCCTAGAGTGCGTGAGGCAGGAAAGAAGGTTAGGGAATGATGGAAATGAAATGGCTCAACAATTAATTTGAAAAGAACATTTCCATTTTCCCAATAAATGGAGATAAGGAGAAATTGAGTTGGTATAGCATGAGTTTGGCTATCAATGAAGATAAGATAGATTTATTCACAAAATGATAAATAATATGAAAAAAAAAATTAAGTGGTCATGGATTAACCCATACCTGAGCTAAATTGGTGGACACTAAGCGTTGATGAGAATTGAGAACATGTTTCTCTCCAATCGATGCTTTCACTCTTACAAGAGAAAGAAAAACTAATCAATTTGAGGAAAGAAGGTGATATGGTGAAATTTTAAATAATTTTATTTCTTTTACTTAATTTTTGTTATGTAAACTGAGTAATAAATTTATCTTCAATACTTAATTCCACTAACAATCAAGCCAATGATATGCTTTAAGAAATATGACACCTAGTGCGATACATGTGAAAGAGGTTGAAAAATAGAGTACTATTGGCTTGGCAAGCATCCCAATGTTACAACACTTGGATAACCATATTTAGGGATATATATCCTTAGAAAAAGAGGTTTTAGGAGTAAAACGAAGTTTCTTTTGGAGAGGTATATTACTAGATTAAGCAATACTCGATTCATATTGCTAAGATAATCATATTCAAAGTGATATGACATTGAGTTGAGGAGGTTTGGAGTGAATTTTACTGAGTTAAATTATCTTTTAAAGAGTATTATACTGATAAGGTATCCATAATTAGAGTGATACATCATTCAATTGAGTAGGTTGTGAGTAATACACCACTTAGATGAGGAAGTCTAAGAATCAAGTTGTTAATACAAAGTCACTTTTATGAGAGTTGTATCATCGATTTAATCATTATTAGAGAGATATAGCACTAGAGAGAGAAAGTGTGCATGGTAAAAAGTTGATTGAAATCACCTATTTTGAGTTCCATGTCACTAGGAAACCACTTTGGAAAGCACTATTTCGTTGGGATAGTCATCTTTCCAGCCTCATATTATGGGGTTAAAGGACTATTGAGCCCTGTATTAGATGGAAAAGTAACTTCTAAATATCTTGGTTGAGGCTCATCGTAAGGAGTGTCAAGGAAAATAAGAAGATAAATTCAACTGAGGGAAGGGTCCATGAATCCTAGTAAGGAGATAATGAGACTTTTCAGTAGGAGGGACCTTGAATTTTCTCATGGTAGGGGTGACACCTAGAGAAAATGAGGGGTTGTTGTAGTTATTACAAAAAATCTAAAGAATCTTTTTATTTTGGGATAAAATAATAATATAGATATTATTAAAAACCTAACCAATTTCTTCCTTCATCTTTGTCACTCTTGTTCATTTGACCAAAGGAATTCCTTCCTTTCCCTTTTCCTTTTCAATAAGAAGCTAAAAATATTTATTTTTTAACATTTAAAATTTCCTTTTAATATATTGGCATTGGGCATCTAATACATGGAGATAATATCTAAACAATTCTTAACCAATACTAATCTACCACCTTAAGACAACCATTTATTGCATAAATTGAAATTATATCTGTTATTTTATTATATAACCATACCAAATAGACATAATTTTTTTCGATGGAATATATCCCATGGAAAACCACTAGGCCCCTTTATTATAATGATGGTACCTAGGATAGACGTATATTCTTTAAGTCATAATGGCAGGGAAACAAAATGGCTCAAACTCATTACAATAATATACTCATTATGAGCTCAACAAGTCATTTACATGAATAGAGCCTATGCATGGAGGAAAATACTCCATCTCACAACCACTCGAGACAAATCCAAATGACATCCAATTAGCATATTTATAATATTTTTGTTTTACTTTAAACCTAGATATGTTACACCTTCATGGATCTCAACATAATTAATTGAAAATATGTTTAATATTTGTAATTTCACTTCTTCATCTAGTTCATTAAATTTTGGTGAATAATTCGACATGTTGAATTCCATTCATGAAGCTTTACAATATATATCCAAGACCTCCCTTAAGCTTTTCATATCCTACTAGTGCATCAACCAAATATCACAATGTTTCCTACAAAAAGAAGATTGTTCAATATGAAATTTTACTACTTTTATTTCTCCTCTTCTTGCATTTTTTATTAACATGCTTAAACCTTTAGCAACTAATATAAAAAAATAATGGGATAAGTAACATCCTCATATGAATTCCCTTAGGGCACTACAAAACTAAAAAGGAGATTCATTTGTGAGCATGACATAAGAGAGATGATAGGAATCCCATGACATCTTATAGTATTCAAATTCATCGCTATCTACAGTAACAACAACCTAAGTTATAGCCAATTCACTTTTACACAAGTTTTGGCTAAATCAAGTTCCATCACAACTAGTGAAGATTTTTAAATAATTATTGAATACATTCTTTCTTGTGTTTTTGCAACAACATTGTGGATTTGACCATTGAAAAATAATCCAAGCTATTCATCTCAATAACACTAAAAAAATAACTTTAAGCAAGTTATCAATCATCTTTTAAATTACTTAATACATACAATTGCATAAATACAATCTTCTAAATTCTTTAAATGGTACGAGATCTTATTTTTAAGTACAATAGAAATAAATATGAAACTTAAATATCCTATTATCTATTTAGATAGTCTAGATTCTTCAACAATTTTAATAGATATCCTTCCAACATATCATATAAAAAAAACACCAATGTCCATCCCTCCCTAGTCTTTTTATCCTTTTAAAAGATGAACTAATTAACTAATTTTGATCAATTTTGATTATTTCTTTGTGCGTTATGCTTCCAAATTCTTTGTTCAGATATTTTTTTTATATCACTATAAAAATAAAGGACTTTTATCTCTTTTTTTTTTTACAAGTTGATATAACATAAGTGATCCCTTTACGTTAAACACATTTAAGCTTCTTTCCGCATGACTCATTCAAATTTGCATATAAGAGATATGGGTGGGATACATATGACTCGTTCTATATATATGTTAATTACTAAACATTATAGAAATGTATATAATGTAATGTATTAATTACTAAATTTAATATATTCACGAGTCGAGATGGTTTGTCTGGTGCTCTGCTACACTTTTATCTTGACAATTAGGTTTCTCTAGCACAGTAGATTCTTTTTGTGGGAAATAATTCTTTTATAACATGTATAGTTGTCAATGTGATCAGTCTGTAAGTGCCTATTTAAAAGTAGTTGTTTCCTATCTATGTGAGTTGTTATGAGTCATAGATCTAGTTTCTTCTTATTCTATTATCTGGAATGTAACTAATTTATGTGATAAATTAAAGAAAGTGTATAATTTGTGTATTGGTTGTGTAATCTCTCTGTTCATCTCTTCAAATTTCTAACATAATATCAGAACCAATTTTAGCTTAACTTCTTTAACTGACAGCCGAGAAGATGAAAACGTTTGAATTTTATTCTTTGTAAATAAGGTAAAAATTGTGTTGTGTGGAATATTTGTGTAAGTAAATTTTATTTTATTGTTAGTGGATATGTTCAATATGTGTTTGATTGATATGGGATCTCCTGAATCTAAATGGGAACAGGTCTTCGACCCCTATCAGTGTACTTCTTGTGAAACTATGTCCACACCGATACAGGCGTGGCGGTGCTCATGTGGTGTGCGTTTGATTGGATCGACTCGCTAAAGGGTTCTGCTACAGATAGGCAATGCCGTTGGTTTTTTTTTGTGAGAAGACGATACCGCTACATGTCGTGAATGAACGCGTTGACCTGAATACTCAGATTTGGGCACGAAAACTTCTGCGTGTAGAGCTCTGCCTTTGAACCAAGGGAGAGGGCCCCACGATCGGTATAGATCTCAGCACTACGTATTCCTGCATTAGAGTTTGGCAGCATGACAGACTTGAGATCATCGCCAATGACCAAGGGAACATGACCGCTCCCTCCTATGTGGGATGTAAATGGCAACGCTAAACTATACAGAATAAAAGGTTGGGGAATCTCTGCGTCTGACCATTGGGAAATTTTGATGGTTCAAATGAAATTGATATCATGGGCTTGATTGAATATCTCAATAGATCGAATATAAAGTTGCCCGTGAATACAAAAATTGTTGGAATGTTTTGAAATGGCTATTGTCAGATATGGCTATCAAATAAGCCCTCGGAGATTTCTTCCATTTCATTTGATTTTCTAAATTTTCCTGAATTGGGACTGGTGGGTCCATCTATGGATTAGCCTTCGAAGCATCGACCTGCAGATCAAGAAATCTACACGTTTGGGAGGAAGAAAATATGTTCCACTGTTGACGATTTGTAGAGTCCTTGTTTGCTACATGATGATTGGGTGGTTTTATGCATGTATTTTTAGTTTGTTTCAGTTTATATTTCACATTTATTTTATGAGGAAAAATTAAAGTATATGAACCACCAATTAATGAACATAAAAACATCTTTCAAGTTAATGTTTCTAGATTTTCGGTGTCCATAGAACACATCATTGACTTGTTTATGTGTCTTTGTTATACACTAATGGGTCTTGTTTTGCTTTTGGCTTCAAGAGAATCAACTGTAGGATATTTTTGTGAGTATGTAAATGTGTATGTAAAAAAGGGTCAGTAGACAACTTACCTATATAACTAGGAGTATGTATTTAGATGCATACTACTAGGATTGAAGCATGTTCATAGAGATATTAAGTGTTTAGGCTATTCATCGGGGTAGTCAAGAAGCTTCAATTGTACAAAGTTCATCAACCATGGTTAGAAGCAGTTATGTTTTAAATGGAGGTCAAGTGACAACTCGAATATGTGGTGGTGAAGAAAGAGCGGTGTTTGCGAGATTTGAGAGTGGATGTGAATGCTGATGAAGATCATTCAAACAGATATCATATTGTTGTTGTAATATGTGTTTTCGTTATTTTTCAGATAAGCATTAAGGCAGGGTGTTGGAAATAATGCTTCCATGTCATTTATAGTTGTCATTGTGAGTCCCTAGGTGTCTATCTAGAAGTAGTTATTTCTTATGTATGTGAGGTGTCTATGAGTCATAGATCTAGCTTCTTCAGATCTTATCATCTGAAATTCGGTGATCTAATTATTATATATGTAACTACTTTATGTGATTAATAAAAGAAACTGTATGATTTGTGTGTTGGTTGTGCAATCTCTGTGCTCATCTCTTCAAATCTCTAACAACTTCGTTTGTTGGAGATGTTGTGAAAGCATTCCCCTCAAATCTCCATGCATGGATCTCAACTGGCTTGCTTGTGGTTTCAACATGGGTTTCTTGTGACTGATTCAAGCCTCTATTAATGTTATCCCCAACGTATACATTTTGGTATATTGCTAATACATAGATATTCCATACAGAGTTTTGAGAATAAGGATTTTGTCGTAGTATCTTATTTAGTTGGTTGTGTGGTTTAATGTGGGAAAAATGAGTGCCTTAAATAAATTTGTGAAGAGGGAAAAATCAAACTCTTCTTTGGATCTCGGGTTTTCTTTAGCAAAAAAAAATGTGGTGCTCTTGAAGGAAAAATGGTTAGTGGGAAAGTTTACTAGTTTGTGGGCAAGTTATGAAACTGTTGAAGACTAAGTTTTTTAAAATTGGGAAAATCATCAACCCTAGAGCATTTACTACTATGGAAATTGGTATTATGCATTTCTATTTGAAAATTAGGAAGATAGAGATTAGATCTATAATTAGGTCCTTATTTCATAAACAATAGAGGTTTGTTTCTCACTCATTCGTCTCTTTAATTTAATCCTATGACGGAAATATCATTGTCACTTGTGTGGACCATATTTCCTTTCATCCCTCTTCTTTTTTGGGTGAAGGTATTTTTAAGGAAATTGGAGATAAACTTAGTAGATTTATTTCTTGTGATTTGGAACATGGGAACAATTTTTTGTGTCCATGAATATGTGTTTAGATTGATTTATCAAAAGGCCTCCTAGAGGCAATTCAACTAAATCTTGATGGTTGGTCTCATCTCCAGGCTCTAGCTCTAGCTTACGAACAAGTTCCTTTTAAATTTAATTTGTGCCACAAGTATGGAAACTTTGAGAAAAGCTATCCAAAAAGCTTCAACTTCTCGAAGCTCTCCAAAGTCTCCTATTAAGGTAGAGCAAGGACAAACCATGAAAGGATTCATTCCCATTAAAAGGAAGCATAAGAAGCATGGAAGTAAAAATTAGTAGACATGTAAGGTGGAATGTAAGCATCAATCCATTTCCTCAAATAGATTTGAAGCCTGAATTCTCTAGAGGAAGAAGGTGAGAATCTTAAGCCCAAGAAAATCAACCAAACAATCATACTCTAAATGTTCCTTGAGATTTGATTGACAAAGAACAACCTAGCTAAGGACCCTCCAAGGAAAAATCCTACAATGGGAAAGATTCCCTCAAAGGTCTCTCCTAGAGTAAAAGATGAAGAAGGTGGTAAGGTGGCAAAGCATAAGTCCTCCTCTTCTCCCCCTTCCTATTCAAAATGTGCTTAAAAAGAGGCATTCCTCCCCATTGGTAACAAGAAGAAAGAAAGATCATAATAGTAAGTAATCACGTCTTGAATCCTACTAGCTAAGAGATGTGTCATCTTCTAGTAATTTATAGAAATGTTATATTTCTATATTTATTGTGCAAGTAATTTGTTTAAAGATACTCTTGCTCTCATGAAGAAGTAGGTGTAAAAATGGAAGACTTAGATTTGAAACTTTTCCCTCCTTACTCTTTTTGGAAGGAGGTTGGTTTCTTAGTTTTTTTGTAAATGTCCCATTAGTCCAAGCTAGTCAAAGTGTCTCACAAAGAAGAGAAGATATTGTAACTCATTTCCTGCTATATTCAAGCGCATATTTTAATATAGTTTTCTCATTTAAGTTTAAAAAATTACTAATCATTATGTTAGTGAAATAGATAGTTAAATATGTACATAAATAGGATAATAAGATATAATTATGATGTAAATAAATTAATGATTTATATGTTGAGGATGTGCATAATCAATAGGCAGTTGACATATTTGATAAGTAAATTGTTTCATGATAAGAAATAATTAGGATGTAAACAAATCGATCACTTATATATAAATGACATAGATATTGATAAAATTAATTATTCTAATTAATGTTGAATAATAAAAGAAAGAATAATAAATTAGTAAATTGTTTCATAATTAAGATGTAAACAAATTGACCATTTATGCATAAATGACATAGATATTAATAAGATTTATTATTCTCCTTAATATTTAATAAATAAAAAAAATAACTAACCACATAATTTGTTTATTGTACAAATATTTATCTGTGTCTTTGTTGCAAAAAATTATTTGTTAATTTTTAATTCACAAATACACATGCATACATTTTAAATAAAAAATATACAATATGAATAGAAAATTTTATATGTTTCTTTATTTTAGAAAATTAATTTACAAATGCACATGCACATTTTTCATATAAAAAAATATAAGTGGAATATGGTAAAATGAAATGCCATTAAATAAAGACATGGAAACTTATTGGACATGAAATTTCTTTATAATCTCTAAAATTATAAATACAAGTATTGTTTTTATATAGAGATGTTAATTACAGGGATGCATACAACATAATGAGTTGATTTTGTGATATGTGTATACTCATCATTAAACATTTGGATATATTTGGAACTAAATGTGTGGAATATGAAGATTTGAGATATATTAGAATAGCTAAACAAAATTTAAAGAGTTAATTATAAAGTAAAGATAAAAAATAATAATTAAAATATATTAATCAAACAAATGGTTGAGAAACTGTGTAAGTGGTTGTTATATTAGTTAAATAGATTATTGAGCAATTTTATTGATGCACATAATGAATAACTTGTTGAGATATTTCTTAAGTAAAATTTCCAATAATAAGAGAGTTAATTTGTAAACAAATTGACCATTTATGTATAAATGTTGTGGATATTGACAAGGTTGATTATTTTAGTTGGACGAATAAGTGAATTAACCTCACTCACCCGTTGAATTGTAAATAAATAACCTCATTATTTTAGTGGGTATTTTCTTTTCCATTAATGAGACCTCCATCGTGGGAATGATGGATGATACAAACTTTTTGAGAAGGTTAATTATTTTAGTAGGGTTGAAGAATAAAAAAATAATGAATTATATGATTTATGTGTTTACTCGTTGTAAAAGGTTGATATCTTTTTTTTATGGTATAAAGTTATGTTTTTTTAGAATTTTTTTTATTGATTTTAATTGTGGGAAGCTTGTTAACTGAATTTTTTATAACACATTGATTTAAACCATGATAATCATGAGAATTACATATGGGTAAGATAAACATGTAATATATAAAAGGTAATAAAGATAAAAAATAATTTTATGATAATCAAAATTATGATAGGTAATGATAATTAGATTTAAAACAATTTTAGGATTTTTATGTTTTTGGTTTTTTTTGTTTGTTTGGTGTAATGGGTGGGTTGGGTTTGTGCCATAGGTTTTTGATTAGTGACATTTTCACCATAGAGTATCTTAACAAATACGTTGTAACCAATTTCTCTGAATCCCATGGGGCATTATATTATTGCTATATTATTAAAATTAAATTAGATCAACCTAACTCAGTTTTTTTATGGAAATTTATATTATGGTGAAAATAGATAATGATAAATTCATTTAAATAATAATTTATCTCAAAAAATATACTATACTCAAAATGAATTGTGATTGTCACTGATAATTTTAGCACACAAGGGTTAGCTTAATTGGTAGGTTAGGTGATAATCAAATGGAGTCACCTAACTAAATTGGTAGGGTCCTAGTCCTTAAAGCACCTTTTATATTGAGAGGTTTCCATGGACGTAGTTGTCATCTCCAAGGTGTGTGAACCACATAGACAAAAAAAGAAAAGAAGGAAAAAGAAGAAGAAAAAGAAAAAGAGAAGAAAGAAAGGAAAAAAGAAGACAGAAAGAAAGAAAGAAATGAGTGATTGATAGTAAATTGTAATTGTTATTTTCTTGTCTTTATATTCATAATGTAAAAATGGTTACTAACATGCCTATAGAGAAATTGTGATAAAGACATAAAAATGAGACTTAATTTAATAAATTATAGTTATAATTTATTATTTTTATGACCATAAATACAATAAAATTATAATTAACATATTTAAGTGGGCCTAATGGTTAAGATCATGTGTTTCCTAATAAGAGGTGACAGGTTCAAATCCAGAGGAGGATAGTGTATGTGTGGCCTTAAGAATATACTTAATTGTTGATCTTCCATTGTCAATTGGATGTTCCTGGTTGGGAGAAAATTGTTATCCTTCTCACATAGGTTCAATATCCACATGTAACATGTTAAAATCATAATAAGTATGCATACCCATAACAATAACAATTGTATTCTTATCCTTGTTATCCTTCTCACCTAGGTTCAATATCCATAACAATAACAATTGTATTGTTATCCTTGTTATCCTTCTTACCTAGGTTCAATGTAACAATAATAACAAGTAGAGAGAAACAATGAAAATTTGAAGTTGAAAATATAATTTTTAATATAATGTATTAAATCTAATTTTGAAACTAAAATTATGAATGTTTTAAATATGAAAAAATAAAGCAAATAAGAGTATAGAAAGTTTCTCTAAATTCATATAGCTTTATTTAAATGTGTTATATAAAAAGTTTCCTAAAAAAACTAGATAACATAAAATCTCTTACATTTTACATAGAATATTTATTCACCATTTTATAACCAATATTTATACAAAATTTTACATTTTACTATTATATTCTCCTTTATTTTATAATAAATAGTTGTAGAAAATTTCTTTAAAAACTATAAAACACTCGCAAAAAAAGAGATAGTTTCCTCCCTCAACAAAAGTATTTGTAGAAATTTGGTACACATGTAAAGAAATGAGAGTATTTTTCTTAAAAAAGTAATGTAAAAGATAGATATGAAATGTTATCCATGAATAAAGGGCTCTTGAACTTAGAGAGATATTGTTTAGGCTTTAATGAGAATAAGGATGGTTAATTTTAAAGTTTAAGACTGACTTTTTTTTAACTTACGATAAATTGGTAAATTGTGGATTAATTTGGACGTGGGTAAATCAAAAGAAAAGATTTCATGGTGGGGAGTCCACTTTTTTGGACTTATCACAAAAATTATATGTATCTCATAAAATATACCAAGACTTTAATAATTTAATAAGGGGTTGAGGGGAAACAAATCTTTTCCTTGAGTGGGTTAGCAGTCTGCCAACAATATGTACTCTCTTCACTTTTGTTTATGATGAACCCATGTTCTTACTATAGCTTGGAAAAACTGGCCACATACAAATAATTTTATTATGGATGCATGTTGTCTCTGTAGTTCTAAAATAAACAGTGGCTACTTACAAATAATTTCCCACTCGCCAACATTGCTTTGGGGTATGAGATCATGATGTTCCTAGCTTGAGAACTGACTCCAATCCAACCAGTGAGTTAGGTGATAATCAAATGGTTAATGAATTGGTATCAACCATGCCAAATATAAATCTTGCATTCAATTTTGGTGCATGGTGTTTTTAAAAGACAATGGGATGTGGATTTTTCAACCATACTATGTTGTTGAGTAGTTGCACTACTGAATGATAGGTTGTGGACATCATATTTATCATGCCTGGTCCAAATATGTAAGATATCTTTTGGGACAATAAACTGATATAAATATTAATGGATAGTATTGGATGTTATAATGGTTATATCATGTACTTGAGAGCATTCAAGTTAAGAGTGATTTACTTTTTTGGCATCCAGGATAGCTATTTCCATATCACCACAAAATTAGATATCTAATAGAAATCTTGGCTGGGCTTCCATGTGCCTATATTAGCATAAGGGGATGCACAATTAACTTTGGCTTAAATGTTATCAAACTCTTGAACTTGTATCTCGAGCCACAGGACCATATCAAGCAATACTAGATGTCATAAGTACTAGTCATTTATTCAAACTCAAAAAACCCAAAGGTCACTACCAATGCTACGGTTTGAAATATTATTACTGATACATTGGAAGAAGAACCATAGAATGAGAATATATATAGACCGTTAAAAAAACACAATTATTGTCTTTTTCTGGCTATATACAGATTCACAGAATTTAAAAGAATCTTTGTATTCTCTGTAGGATTTTTCTAACACAATGTTGAGGAATAACGACAAGAAACATCCCTGAGAGTGGTGTGGATGTCATTTTAATGTGATGGATATTAGCTTGGTTAGGTCTCCATGATGTTAAGCATATCCATCCCTTGAGATATTGAAATCTTAATCATCTTGTGGTTAATAATCAAGATTTCTGTGGCCTTTTTGTTATGTCTTTCTGGTTAATTGTTGTGATGTTGATAAACTTTTTTTCATGGCTAAATATATGCCTAATGACACTTTAACAAATCTTCTCTTCCATTATATGTGTCCATTGAACTTAAAAACATTTGTTTACTACATAATATATGTTATGTTATGTCTTTCTGGTTAATTGTTGTGATGATGATAAACTTTTTCTCATGGCTAAATATATGCCAAATGACACTCTAGCAAAGCATCTCTTCCATTGTATGTATCCCTTGAACTTAATAACATCTCTTCCATTGTATGTATCCCTTGAACTTAAGAAAATTTGCTTATTACATAATATATGCTATAGAAACGAAGAAAAATAAATGCGATGCTTATAATATATTAGCAATCTGAAGGTGCTAATGGATGTGCTTTAAAATCATGATTGGTAATTATAATAAGAAAAGGATTTCTTATATAGAATATTAATGTTGAATTTAGGATGCTCCTCTCAATGAGAGACCAAAATAGTTGAGAAAGCGAAAAATTTGGCCTGTTGGAATATGTTATTAATGTGGAATATTATATTATTTACAGTCCGTAATAGATGGACAACGCTAATCATATGAAAAACATATTGGTTTCATTTAAGCAACCACAGAGCTTAAATGGAATTTTGAAAAGGTTGGTTTGTACTAAACTCAACCTGTCAATAATGCATGTGCATACATTATCTAATTATTATTTTTTTGAACTATGGATTATTACTATTACTTATCAGAATCCAAACTATGTTCAATAATATCATGATATTGATGCCAAGATTCATCAAGTATTTTCTTTTTTGTAGTCATATACTTAAAAAAATGGCTGGACTATTTGAATCCAAGCTGACTATGAGGAGATTCTTGTCCTCCAGTGAGATGCTCTGTGATCCATTGTATTTGCACGATTTATATTCAAACAATTTTTTAGAAACAAAAAGGGAAAAAATGGAAAATATTTCCTATAGAGAGAAACACTTATGTCCAATTACATATGTGTAGTAACCACTAAAGTTTACTTATGTCAGCTTAGCAGTTGTAAACCTCTAATACATAGATGAAACTCATTGTTATTGAACCATGGTCAATGTTAATGGATCATAGTAAGAAGATTTTCACTTACAAAAAATAACCTAGGATTATAGGTAATTGAAAAACCTAAAAGTTTCAATCAAAACAACAAATATAATCATTCTAATCTAGAAAAACATAGTTAATTACAACGGTTGTTGAGGACGTTCCCTTTCTTTGATACAATAACGATCAAATGTGCTGATTCCAAGGCCATTTATGATACAACTCTTGAAATAGTTCCAACACATAAGAACTCTAATTATATTTCAATGTCTCTTGACAATCTCAAAATATTTCTATCTACACATATAGATATAAAAGCATAAGTAATAAATTAACATACTTAATTACAACCACTGTTGAGGACGTTCCCTTTCTTTGATACAATAATGATCAAATGTGCAGATTCCAAGGCCATTTATGATACAACTCTTGAAATAGTTCCAACACACATAAGAACTCTAAGTATATTTCAGTGTCTCTTCACAATATCAAAATATGTATATCTACACATGTACATATAAAAACAAAAGTAATAATTTATCGAAAGCAATAGGTTTTGATGAAAAATATTTAAAACTTGTATTTTATAAATTAGCAATATTTTTGTAACAATGCGAAACAAAAACACATTTAAGGTCAGGTAAAGGCATTGGGGGGTCTGTAAATATTTGGGATGAGGATATCTTGATTGAGCTTCACAAATCTAAATTTGAGGACGATGACTATGTCTATCCCTTATAAATTTGGAGAATTTAAGTATGGCTTCCACCCTATCTCTTGGCATCCAAATCATTCTTGGGGATTTGTACATATGAATTGCTACACGCAGGGCCTCCGCCCATGGCCGTGCCCCCATGGGTGGTTGGATGGCAGAAGGGTGATTCTGAGAACTGCCCCTCCGCCGGCCCGCCGCCCGCGGTGGCGCGGCCCTTGGTGGAGTGCTTGCACGCAGACCCTCCGCCTAGGGTGGCGCCACCATGGACAGTCAGGTGAGTGGTATTTTTTTTTTTTTCAAATTTAAAAATATGGTTAAAAAAAATTCAAATTTTTTTAATAATTTGTTTTTTTTTTAAGTAAAAAAATGTTTAAAATAATTTTTATTTTTTTTAAGTAAAAAAATTAAATTTGTTTTAAAAAAATTTAATATTTTTTAATAATTTTTATTTTTTAAATAAAAACAATTGGTAAACCAAAAAATATATATATTTTTTTTGTTTTTAAGTGAAAAATGTAAGTTTAATAAAAAATAATAATTATTATATTTTTTAAATTTTTATTTATTTTTAAATAAAAAATACATATTTCTTTATAAACTTTAAATGTTTTTTACTTTTTATTTTTTTTAATTTGAAAAGAAATATATTTTTAAAATTTTCCTATTTTTTTGGTTTTGTTTGTTTGTTTTTTGGTTGTTGTTGTTGTTGTTTTTTTTTTTTTTTTGTTTTTTTTAAATGTTTTTAATATTAATTTTACTGATTTTTAAATTTTTTTGTTTGTTAGTTTTCTATTTTTTTAAATCTAGTTTGTTTATGAGATAATTTTTTTTCATATATATATATATATATATATATATATATATATATATATATATATATTTGTTTTTTAAAATAATCAATATTTTAATCTTCATTTTAGTAGTTTTTTTTGTTAATTTTATATTTTTTCTTAAATTTAATTTGTTTTTAATTTTCATTTTTTTTTTAAGTTTTTTGTTAATGTTTTTTTAATTTTTCTATTTTTACCTACTTAATTTTATAGTTTATTTTAATGGTTTTTTTTTCTTTTCCATTTTTTTAAAATTTATTTATTTTTTGCCTTTTGCCATTTTTTTTTTATGGTTTACAAGCTATATATATATATATATATATATATATATATATATATATATATATCCTCTTTTTTTCCATTTTTTTAAAGATGTTTTTTTACTATTATTTGTTTATATATATTTCTTTTAGTCTTTTAATTCTTATCTTTTATAGTTTTTTTTTTTTTTTTTTTTTTTTACATTTTTATTATTGATTTTTTTTTTGATGTTTGATTTTTTTTTGTTGTTTTTTATATATTCGATTTTTTTTGCTTTTTATTTTTATTTTTGGTTTTGTTTTTAGTATATATTTTAATTTATGTTTTGTTATTTTTTTAACATTTTTTTGTTTTGTGTTTTTTCATTGTTTTAATTTTTTATTTTATTTTATGTTTTCATTATTTTTTTGAAATTCTAATGTTTTCAGGGTTATGATAAAATATTTTATGCCAATATTTCGAAATGTTAAAATTTTACCCTTGAAAAAAAATTGTTATCTTAGCATCAACACTTTTCGTTTTGAGGGTGTTTTTTGCACAAAATTTAGCATTGAAAAAAAAAGTGTTATTCAAACATCAACACTTCGTTTTCAGGGTGTTTTTTGGACAATTTTTGCACAAAAATTGGTTTTCACTGCCATTTTTAAAACATGTTAAAGTTTACCCTAGGAAAAAAAAAGGTGTTATTCCAGCATCAACACTTTTCATTTTTACCACTAGTTTTGATGTTTTTACGGGATATTTTGGCTAGGGTTCCCGTTTTGAGTTTATAGTTTCAAAGTTGACATTGTTAATGGCTCTCCAAAACACTATGACATTTTTTTCACATAAGATAACCAACCAAATGAGCAACCTTTCTCCACATATTTTTAATTTATGAAGATGATTAGATCAATTAATTCCAAACCTGTAGTGGAGCTCTGTTCATATGCTGAAAATGGTTTGGTTCAAGTATTCTTGACTTAATCAAGTTACTAAATTCATTTATTAATGAATAATCTCTTTTAACCATCATCTAGAAGCACAATTATATTTTTTTTGCATTTACGCGATGAGTCCAAAACAAGACAAGTCGAAAAATTAAATAAACACCTGATGAGCGCAACGAATGCATAGGAATTTTTGTGAAAATCCTTGGTCGCTCCCACAACACAAGCTCCATGCAACTGGAACTCCTCAGTCACTCCCATAGGCCTGCAAGCTAGTGACTGTAGCTTTTCAGATGCTCCCACATGCTTGGCCCCATGCGACTGTGGCAGAGGATGCTCAACAACAAATTTCCTTAGATTATTCCCAAACTTGCTCCGCTAGATGATCATCATCAATAAGTCCTATGGAAGCCACTGTAGCCTATACAACACTCCCAATCCACTGTAACAACTCCATCATCATCACAAGTCAAACTAGGTTGACTTGAATGCCATCCATCAAACCCTAGGTACATGAAACCCTAGGTGATTAGGTGATTTTGATTCCTATAAGTGAAGTAAGGAAAGGGAGCAATGTTAATGGGTATGGAGAAAGAGAAATACGCATGTTTCAATAGCAATGAAAAATTGAACCATGGGCCACATGTAATTTAATTGTTGTGAGGGAAAGATCATGGGTACATTTAAAGAGGAATTGAGTGTGATTAGTGAGCTGGAGATTCGAAGGTTCTTCTACAAGTTTTTGGGGAGAGCATGGAGGTATATCATTGACCAAGTGAGATTCCTCAAGTGCATGAGGCAAGAAAGAAGGAGAGGGAATGATGGAAGCGAAATGGCTTAACCATCAATTTGAAAAGAACATCTCCATTTTCCCATGTGGCCACTCAAATTACTATGCACATGGAAAGATTGGGGGAAAATAAGCCATCTTGTGCATTCATATAATAACCCTATAGATCTCATATTCTGGGTCATATTGAGGTGGATTTTCTCTTCGAAACTTTTGGTACACTGTTGGCCATGCATATGATGTATATTTATCGACGAAGCATGGAGCATCCTTAAAGTCAGGACCAAGCAAGCTCATGGGTTATTCTTTATTTTGGTCTCAACCATGAGTAATTTTGCGGGCCCTTTATTTGACAAATACATGTTTTTCTTACACAACCAACTGAAGGAAAAAATCCATTATACAAATTATCTTACAATATTAATCCAAGGAACTTTGAGGTCTGGGCTTGAGGCCAACTCTATCTATCTACTAGTTTATTCTTCCACTTTTAATCAATGACAGAGGCTCTGGGTCTCAGTGGTAATGAAAAAGCAACTTTGGTCAGATGAAGTAGGGGCACCATTTTGAATAACACTACAACTAATGAACTTAGAATATTCTCCAAGATGGCTCAATATCACTCCACATAGATTCTTCTTTGCATTATGGAGGCTAAGGATAGGGTTACTAGGAGAAAAATGCACGTGCTCTTAGATCGAGGAGAAGTGGCTAGTGCTAGTGATTGAAATTGGGGAAACATTTTAAATGAAGAAGCTATACCAAGATTTATAGATGAATCCCTGTACATGAAACCCTAGGAGATTAGGTCATTTTGATTCCTATAAGTGAAGTAATGAAAGGGATAAATGTTAATGGGTATGGAGAAAGATAAATATACATGTTTTAATAGCCTTGAAAGCTGGAGCCATGGCCACAAGCAATTTCATGGATGCTAGGGAAAGATCCTAGCTACATTTAAAGAGAAACCAAGTCTCATTAATGAGATGGAGATTAAAAGGTTCTTCTACAAGTGTTGGGGGAGTGCATGGAGGTAGATCATTGACCAAGTGAGTTTCGTAGAGTGCGTGAGGCAAGAAATAATGTTAGGGAATGATGGAAAGGAAATGGCTCAACCATTAATTAAAGAACATTTCCATTTTCCCAATAAATGGAGATAAGGAGAAATTGAGGTGGTATAGCATGAGTTAGGCTATCAATGAAGATAAGCTAGATTTATTCACAAAATGATAAATAATATGAAAAATAAAATTTAAGTGGTCATGTATTAACCCATACCTGAGCTAAATTGGTGGACACTAAGCATTGATGAGAATTGAGGACATGTTTCTCTCCAATCAATGCTTTCACTCTTACAAGAGAAAGAAAAACTAATCAATTTAAGGAAAGAAGGTGATATGGTGCAATTTTAAATAATTTTATTTCTTTTACTTAAGTTTAGTTATGTAAATTGTGCAATAAATTTATCTTCAATACTTAATTCCACTAATAATCAAGGCAACAATATGCTTTAAGAAATATGATACCTAGTGCAATATATGTGACAGAGGTTGAAAAATAGAGAGAGTATCATTGGCTTCACGAGCATCCCAATGTTACAACACTTGGATAACCATATTTAGGGATATATATCTCTTTGAAAAAGAGGTTTTAGGAGTAAAAGGAAGTTTCTTTTGGAGAGGTATATTACTAGATTAAGCAATATTGGATTCGTATTGCTAAGATAGTCATATTCATAGAGATATGACATTGAGTTGAGGAGGTTTGGAGTGAATTTTACTGAGTTAAATTATTTTTTAAGGAGTATTATATTGATAAGGTATCCATCATTAGAGTCATACATCACTTGATCGAGTAGGTTGTGAGTAATACACCACTTAGGTGAGGCAGTATGAAAAGCAAGTTGTTAAGACAAAGTCACTTTTATGAGAATTGTATCATCGATTTAGTCATTATTAGAGAGATATAACACTAGAGAGAGCAAGTGTGCATGGTAAAAAGTTGATTGAAGTCACCTATTTTGAGTTCCATGTCACTGGGAAACCACTTTGTGAAGCACTATTTCGTTGGGATAATCATCTTTCCAGCCTCGTATTATGGGGTTGAAGGACCATTGAGCCCTATACCAAACGGAAAATTAACTTCTAAATATCTTGCTTGAAGCTCATCGTAAGGAGTGTCAAGGAAAATAAGAGGGTAAATTCAACTGAGGGAAGGGTACATGAATCCTAGTAAAGAGATAATAAGACTTTTCAGTAGGAGGGACCTTGAATTTTCTCTAGGTAGGGGTGACATCTAGAGAAAATGAGGGGGGTTGTTGTAGTTATTACAAAAAATCCAAAGAATCTTTTTATTTTGGGATAAACTAATAAAATAAATATTATTAAAACCCTAACCAATTTCTTCCTTTATATTTGTCACTCTTGTTCATTTGACCAAAGGAATTCCTTCCTTTCCCTTTTCCTTGTCAATAAGAAGCTAAAAATATTTGTTTTTTAATATTTAAAATTTCCTTTTCATATATCGGCATTCTAATACATGGAGATAATATCTAAAAATTTCTTAACCAATACTAATCTACCACCTTAAGACAACCATTTATTGCATAAATTGAAATTATATCTTTTATTTTATTATATAACCATACCAAATAGACAAATCTTTTTCCACAAAATATATCCTGTGGAAAACCACTAGACCCCTTTATTTTAATAATGGTACCTAGGATAGACCTATATTATTTAAGTCAAAATGTGAGGGAAACAAAATGGCTCAAACTGATGCAGGAGCATTCATCTCAACATTATCAATGTATTCTAGTAGACATAGGGGGTCTTGTATTTCAAGGATGTTGGTTTCCTAAGTATTGGATTTATGTAATTATTTAATGTTTTGAGTGATTTTAATGAGAATAGGAATTAATTGAATATTGTGAGGCATAATTGTAAATGTTCTTGAATGTAGGAGAACATGAGAGATTTAGGATAGTTGAGTGATGAGAGGATTGAGAATTGATTGTAAATCTTACATTAGGAGTCAATTTATGATTTTGTGGATTTGAGAGAATCCTTAGGGATTAGAAAGGGATTTTAGGATTTTGTTGAGGAATCTATGTATCTAAATGAGGAATTGGCTTTAGAATTCCTTTGTATAAATGTAAGCTTAAAAGGCAAAGACAAGGGTTAGAAATAGAGAGGTTGGGTAGGGTAGATAGATAGGCAGTCTTTTAAAGTTGTCAGAAACATGAAAGAATACCTTCCAGAAGATGAAAGTTTTGAAGTAGAATATGACAAGGAGACTAGAAAAGAATTAGTTCACTACAGTGGACAAGTGCTGAAAGACATCATTGAAAAAAATGATGAGAAGGAGAGACTAGCTGACAGTCTCGTGAATTCTGTGGGGAATTCAAATCAGCATACTGATGTGCTGATAAAGGAGGAAAAATCAGAGAAGCATACTGATGTGTTGGCAAAGGGAGATAAGGCACAAAAGCCTTATGATTTTTATTTTAACAAGTGTTTTATGAATGCAAGTTTAGTTGCAGATGATGGAGGACATTTGGCACGAATGGAGAGCCAAATAAAAATGGAAGAAGAAGATTTTATGGAAGAATTTAATCCATGGAATAGAGATGTTCAATTGCTGGAGAGAATGCTGGATAGTCATGATTCAATGCAGAAAGAGATAATCATGAAAGAGGGTAAGGATGAAAGGGAGGTAGTTAGCATAGGAGTCAAAGTAAGTAAAAGTAACCTACAAGATTTGAAGAGTTAGTGGATAGCAGCAACAACCTGAAGCAGAGAGAAATAAATAACAGTGAATGGCAGAATATGGGCCATACTAAGGATGGGTTGGACACAGAATTTGAAGAATTATGGCGGCTGATGATAAAACAATATATAAGGTATGGAGATCTGGAGAGCAACAACAGACAACAACATCAATAGAACAATTAACAAACAAAGACAGATTACAAAATATAGTCTAGGATCCAAGAGGAAACAATTATCCAGACTTATGACGAGGTGGTCATAAATTTTCTTGCATGGGTAGTTTGATGCAGGAGCATTTAGCTCAACATTATCCATGTATTCTAGTAGACACGGGGGGTCTTGTGTTTCAAGGAAGTTGGTTTCCTAAGTATTGGATTTATGTAATTATTTAATGTTTTGAGTGATTTTAATGAGAATAGGAATTAATTGAATATTGTGAGGCATAATTGTAAATTTTCTCGAATGTAGGAGGACATGAGAGATTTAGGATAGTTGAGTGATGAGAGGATTGAGAATTTATTGTAAATCTTAGATTAGGAGTCATTTAATGATTTTGTGGATTTGAGAGAATCCCTAGGATGAGAAAGAGATTTTAGGATTTTGTTGAAGAATCTATGGATCTAAACCAGGAATTGGTTTTAGAATCCCTTTGTATAAATGTAAGCCTAAAAGGCAAAGACAAGGTTTAGAAATAGAGAGGTTGGATAGGATAGATAGATAGCAGATTGGAGTGTTGGTAAGCCTACTAGTAGATATTGTGCAGAGGCCGTATAAAGGGGGAAACGGTATGTTTTATGGTAAAATTTATTTGAAAATGGTTATTGTTATAGACATTTTTGGGGCACTGCAACCCCAACCATAAATGTCCATAAACCAAGGGCTCTTAAGTCCCTAAAAGTGTCGTTCAAACCTCTAAAAGAACAAGTTCAACTGATTACATCTTCTCCCAGAATTTCTCCATAAAAAACTACTCAGAACTAGTCAAAACTGGACCATCTCACCTGCTCCATGGTCAAAGTGTGCTGCATCCCACCTAAATACACACGGGAGGTGCGATGCATCTTGAAAAGCCCTTCTATGGGGTGCGATGGGCAAGAATGGACAAATGGCAGGGTCAATCTGCAAGGTGGAGGATCATGGAATCTTCCAGAAACTTCTCCTGTGATTCTTGCCTCTCTGCATTTGCCCAGGGATGAGTAAGAGATCATCAATCTCCAAGTGGAATCAAGAACTATCAGAGAGAGGACACTAATCAAATCTCAAAAGCTAAATCACTCCCCTTTCAAACATCTATATATGGATCCCTCATCCCAGAGATCAGGAGGCTGGAATTTTGTATTTTGTAAGGAAGTGTTGCTAGTTTCTTGGTGCAACATCATAGTGTTGGGTGATCTAAACTTTTCATGAGGTGAAGAAGGGCTTTCTTGCTGAGAGGATGATGATGGGTCAGAACAATTGGTTGTAATCCTCTTTGATATTCTTGATTATTAATAAAGCTATTCAAGTTTTCCTCCACATTCTTGTATGATTGATGATATATTCATTTTTGTGGTCAATATATATCTGGTCCTATATTGTTTATGATAATAGATCTATGTTCTTGGATAGTGTTATGTTGCTTTGATTCTACAGGTGCTCTTTGAAGCTGGGTAGACGAGGAAGCGAGTGGCAAAGATCTATCAGAAGGGAGAGGAATCAGGCAAGGAACTAAGCGCAAGACAGAGGTTGGTCTCCTTTATTCCCCTCTTATCTATTTCTCATAAAGGAAAACGAAAGTAGTTTTAGTTTGTTTGTCTCTAAGGTAGGTACCAGCCTTAGTGGGACTAGCAGCTCTGCATAGACACTAGATTTCCCGATAACAAAATGGCGACTCCACTGGGGAGCGAATAGATTGTTTGTTTATCCACATTTTTTTCCTTTATAAACTTACAGATGGAGCCTGAAGTCAAGCCATCTAGCCTTCGAACTGCATTTGCTATGCAAGTGCAAAGTAGATCAATGCTGCTTCAGTCTATCTCCAGGTTTTGTTTATGAACTAAACAATCGATTTACAAGCTCTCTAATTGCCCTTGTGGTGGCTCTAGTAACCTCTTTATATCTACCCCTGTGATTGCTTTACTGATTACCACTTGCTCAGCCTAAAGCCCTGAACTGAGCCGCAAAATGTGACCCGGAACCCAGTTGAAGTCTCGTCCCTGGACCATCGCACTGTCTCTTCTTTGGATTCTAGATGCATCGCTGCAACCTCAGGGGCAACTCATCGGTCCTCATGTCTGGAATACCAAGAGTAAGGCCTTCGACCTGATCCTGCAATGCTGAAAGAGTCTCAACCACATCAAGGTCGCGAAGGATAGCCCTTCTCGCACCCTCTCCTACTGGAGCGGCAGCTGGCACTCTTAGGCGTACTACTGGTCGAACCGGTCCAAAATCTACATGAGCACATGAGTTTTGATTAGTCTTGATAGAAGAAAGCACAATAAAATTATAAAAGAAACGATAAACGAAGATATGGTCAAGGAATTTACCGATGACACCCCATTGCTCGCCAGCAGGCAGTACCAAATCCAGATCACCCCGGAAATCCATACCAGCATATGGATACTCGGAAAATACCATCTCTTGACGGTTGAACCACTCGAAAAAGGTATCAAAAAAGGAAACCTAGGACTGACCAGCATGTCTGGCCATAAGGTTGACCCATCTCTGCATCCGTGGCTTAGTTGGTGGAGGTAAACCAAGTGAAACATATTGCGGCTACATCAGCGGGATCTTTTCCAAGGTGAAAATTGTCAAGATAGAACCATATCCAAAGTTCTTCAATCTTCCATTTTTCACCTTGGTCAGTTGTTCTTTCATCACAGAGAGTACTACATCACACCAGTTGAACACCTTTGGTTCAAGGCATTCCAAGGCGTACTGCATATAAGACATGTTGGCCACGTGAAGAGCCACACTACCAGCCAGTCTAGCAAAAGTAAAAAAAATGGTCCTTAGGGACCTATCAGTGACATCTCGGATAATGAACTTGCCATCCTTACTCGGCTGCGATCCCTCTCTGCAATACCTGTGAATGTAGTCTCTCACAGATTCACCCCCACGGGCCCAAACTGAAATGAGATAGGGGCACCGCGCCTTGATAAGCTGGTCAAAAAATAGATGTCCACGACAGTCAAGGGGATGGACTTGCCCCTAATCTAGAACACCTGGGTGGTAGGATCCCATGCATCGAGAAACTATTGCAACAAGTTGATTTGTTGCCTCATGCAAGAAATGCGGAAAAACTTGAACAGGCCATAGTTCTGCAGTGCATTTACCGTAACCGGATCATGTAAAGCAAGCATGTCCTCTTGTACATGCTCACGTTCTCGCCATGTAACAGGCATTTTTCTCCAATGAATCTCTGAAACAAACAAGAGAAGAGTCAAGATCCTGATTTGGTAAAAAACATGCAAAAATTTCCATGAAAAAACTGTGCATAAATTGCCTTCTTTGTGCCCATCGCATCCCCAGTAGTGTTCTAGGTGGGATGCATGTTGACTGGCCAATGGCCAAATCAGCATGCATCACACCTTTCGATGTAAAAGAGGTGCGATGGAGCCAGGGCGAGTTTTTCAAACCCGAGAGGCTCAGAAAAACTGCAAAACATGCTTAGAATTCAAAAAGGAAAGGATGAAACTAAAGAGCTCATGTTTAGCTCCTACCTGGTCCAGACGGCACCGAGAATCATCTGCAGAATCTCCCGGAATCAGCTAGTGAAAATCAAGGGGGAAAGCACCTCCAAAGCTCCAACAAACCGAAGTTCAAATGAAATGGTAAAATGAGAGGTAAAAAGCACTTTTAAATTACTTTTCATGTAATTCAAGTAAAATATTAGTGTTTTAACTCATTTTTCAAACATGTATTGTTCGTTTCTAACTAGTTTGATGAAGCAATTGAGCAGGCAGTACAACCTTTGAAGGAACAAAGTTGTCAATGGTAAAACCAAAATAATCAATGACCATTATATCGAGCAGTTTTAATGCGGAATTCAAGCTCGTTAAAAAATAAACTTAAGCAATGAGAAAATGTTCCCCCAGAGTTTAAGCTCATTAAAAAATGAACCATTTTCCGGTAAATAACCTTCATGAATGTATTATCATCAGCCTTTGAAGCCTTGGTCGTGTTCTCGTCATCACCTCCACTCTGTATTGGCCGATCATTCACCTCCATTTGATTATTTACCCCTTTTGAGGAATACCTGCGAAGAGTGATCCTGTTAGCCATCCTTGTGACACTGCCGTGATTGGAAAATTCAAAACCTTACCTGGAATCAGCTGCTACCCAAATTTATCACTCGTTCCTCAAAAAACGAGTCACCTTTAAGCTCTTTTCAACTGACTCGTAAAATATGAAAAAATTGCTGAGCAATTGGCCTCTCCAGCTCATTAAAGGGACCGAAAGTGTTATCCCTCCTTTAGATTTTAATCTTTTTGGACTGGAGGGATCATTACACAAAAATATCGAGCGCTTGTTTTGTTTGGCTCGTTAAAAGTACCGAAAATTCATCCCCTTTGTATTGATTTATAGTTTTTCAGACTCAAGGGATTATATGACGAAAAAGGATTATTGGAGTTTTCTTTACGTCCCTTTTTCAGATTCTCTAAAATTGAAAAGGACTGAGTTATCCTTGTCGTTAAACTCGTTAAAACCGAATAGCGACAAACTTGTCCATACAGACAAGAACGAGTTTCACTATCACTAGGCTCGTTAAAACATAGCGATGGGTTTGCCCGAAGGGAAAATTATAGAACAAGCATATGTTATCCTCCTCAAGCTCGACAAAAATAAAGAGGTACTGGTCAGCAATGACTGGGGAAAAATTGGGAAGAAAACTTGAAGAAACTTTATTGGTAGCAAGTCACTCTTGACCATGACACTTTCACTCCACATCCGAGTCGGGTTGGGTTGTTCCGTTCACTGGTCATATGACCATGGGTCCATCACACCATCCATATTTGGGGTTAACGCTACCAATCCATCATGTCAGTGTCGCTGACATGTTCAAGAGAAGTCGCTTAGAGAATTCACCTGTGTCTCACCCACTGCAATACACTCACGCTCCATTCTTTCATGACCGCCACCCTGAACCTTATATCACTTGATCGGTTTCACCTCCATTAAAATCATTTTCTCCGTTCCGTGTCATTGATGTGGGATTCACTAAGGCCCTCCTATGATGGATCGCTTCTTGTCGACATCAGCTCATTATCCAAGAAGTCGATCTAGGAACAACCCTTTCAATACTTTGAAATTTGAATGCCTCAATGGCAAGTTTCTCACTTCCGGTGACATGTTTACATCAATGGCCTTCGACCGAAAGATTTTGCGTGGTGTTCGACGCCAAGTCCCTTATTCACACCACGTGAATTGTACTGTAGTACCTTGAGGGTCATCATCATTATCGGTGATTCCTCTCAGGCCTATTAATGGCTTACATCATTGGCTAGTAATCAGGTGATGTCTTTCCATGTTCGACTCCAGAACATCTCTCACATGGATCGACTTGTACTTTGAGTGAAGATCGAACGAGATTGAAGACCCCGAATCTAGTTTCATCCATCAGGGCTGCGATATATATTCAGGAAAATAAAGACATCAAATGTACATCGTTATTGCACAAATAATCATCCAACCTAAGGGATGATGGCTCTACCAGAATCATCAGTCTACACTCAGACGATTGTTTGTCCTATGTAAATGAAAATGAATTTATAAAGCTGAGCATGGGAATGCTCGCCTCAGCGAGATCATGAAAATATTATGAAGATAATGTATTGTATTGTATCTTATTACAGGTTGCCTTCTAGCTCGAAAAAAATCTTCAGATCCTCTTGATAGAGCATTTCACTTGACATCAACAGATTAACGACATCATGCTTTAGGGGGCAACTGTTATAGACATTTTTGGGCACTGCAACCCCAATCATAAATGTCCATAAAACAAGGGCTCTTAAGTCCCTAAAAGTGTTGTTCCAACCTCTAAAAGAACAAGGTCAACTGATTACATCTTCTCCCAGAATTTCTCCATGAAAAACTACTCAGAACTGGTCAAAACTGGACCATCTCACATGCTCCATGGTTAAAGTGCATTGCATCCCACCTAAATACACACGCGAGGTGTGATGCATCTTGAAAATCCCTTCTATTGGGTGCGATGGATGAGAATGGACTAATGGCAGGGTCAATCTGCAAGGTGGAGGATCATGGAATCTTCCAGAAACTTCTCCTGTGACACTTGCCTCTCTGCATTCACCCAGGGATGAGTAAGAGATCATCAATCTCCTAGTGGAATCAAGAACTATCAGAGAGAGGACACTAATCAAATCTCAAAAGCTGACTCACCCCCCTTTCAAACATCTATATATGGATCCCTCATCCCAGAGATCATGAGGCTGGAATTTTCTATCTTGTAAGGAAGTGTTGCTGGTTTCTTGGTGCAACATCATAGTTTTGGGTGATATAAGCTTTTCATGAGGTGAAGAAGGGCTTTCTTGCTGAGAGGATGATGCTGGGTCAGAACAATTGGTTGTAATCCTCTTTGCTATTCTTGATTATTAATAAAGATATTCAAGTTTTCCTCCACATTCTTGTATGATTGATGATATATGCATTTGTGTGGTCAATATATATCTGGTCCTATATTGTTTATGATAATAGATCTATGTTCTTGGATAATGTGATGTTGATTTGATTCTACAGGTGCTCTTTGAAGCTGGGTAGACGAGGAAGCGAGTGGAAAAGATCTATCAAAAGGGAGAGGAATCAAACAAGGAACCAAGTGCAAGACAGAGGTTGGTCTCCTTTATTCCCCTCTTATCTATTTCTCATAAAGGAAAACGAAAGTAGTTTTAGTTTTTTTGTTTCTAAGGTAGGTACCAACCTTAGTGGGACTAGTAGCTCTGCATAGACACTAGATTTCCCGATAACAGTTATAAAGAGTTAAGCGTGCATATATGAGGTATATATATATATATATATATATATATATATATATATATCCCATGTGAAGAAGGGAAGGTTAGGTATATATGCGGCTTATGGGTTAGCGAAGGTTTAATGAGGGCTTAGAGGGGTTGAATAAGTCCCGATAATGAATGATTGAAGGTTTAGAAGGGTTATAATATCCCGATAGGAAGGATTTAAGAGAAGGGCTTTAATAAAGTCAAAGATGAAGGATAAGGGGTGATTAAAAGTTGTGTTAAGTGGATATTTCTTAGGGGTTAGGCATTGATGGGTTTTTAATGAATTATTCCATAGAGGGTTGATTATTAGGGCCTTAACCATTGATGGGTGAAGATGTTGACTCCATGGTGAGTTAAAATTTCTGAGATAGACAAAACATATGCATAATTCATGCAAACTGTGGGTAAAGCAGGGGTTACCTTGCGTCACGAACTCATTACAACAATATACTCATTATGAGCTCAACAAGTCATTTACATGAATAGAACCTATGCATGGAGGAAAATACTCCATCTCACAAGCACTCAAGACAAATCCAAATGACATCCAATTAGCATATTTATAATAATTTTCTTTTACTTTAAACCTAGATATGTTACACCTTCATGGATCTCAACATAATTAATTGAAAATATGTTTAATATTTGTAATTTCACTTCTTCATCTAGTTCATTAAATTTTAGTGAATAATTTGACATGTTGAATTCCATTCATGAAGCTTTACAATATATATCCAAGACCTCCCTTATGCTTTTCATATCCTACTAGTGCATAAACCAAATATCACAATGTTTTCTACGAAAAGAAGATGGCTCAATATGAAATTTACTACTATTTTTCTCCTCTTTTCGCACTTTTTATTAACATGCTTAAACCTTTAGCAACTAATAAAAAAAAATGGGATAAGTAACATCCTCATATGAATTCCCTTAGGGCACTACAAAACTAAAAAGGAGATTCATTTGTGAGCATAACATAAGAGAGAGATGATAGGAATCCCATGACATCTTATAGTATTCAAATTCATCCCTATCTATGGTAACAACAACCTAAGTTATAACCAATTCACTTTTACACAAGTTTTGGCTAAATCAAGTTCCATCACAACTAGTGAGGATTTTTAAATAATTATTGAATACATTCTTTCT
Organism: Pinus tabuliformis; assembly: GCA_031772625.1. Taxonomy (NCBI): domain Eukaryota; kingdom Viridiplantae; phylum Streptophyta; class Pinopsida; order Pinales; family Pinaceae; genus Pinus; species Pinus tabuliformis. The sequence goes on along the minus strand of CM062820.1, from coordinate 1,204,593,425 downwards.
TGTGTTTTTGCAACAACATTGTGGATTTGACCATTGAAAAATAATTCAAGCTATTCATCTCAATAACAATAAAAAAATAACTTTAAGCAAGTTATCAATCATCCTTTAAATTACTTAATACATACAATTACATAAATAAAAGCTTCTCAATTCTTTAAATGATACTAGATCTTATTTTTAAGGACAATGAAATAAATTTGGAATTTAAATATCCTATTATCTATCTATATACTCTAGATTCTTCAACAATTTTAATAGATATCCTTCCAACATATTATATAAAAAACAAAAAAAATACCAATGTCCATCCCTCCCTAGTCTTTTTATATTTATCTTTTTAAAAGATGAAGTAATTAACTAATTTTGATCAATTTTGATTATTTCTTTGTGTGTTATGCTTCCAAATTCTTTGTACAGATATTTTTTTATATTACTATAAAAATTAAAGACTTTTATCTCATTTTTTTTTTTTTTTTTACAATCTAATATAAGATAAGTGATCCCTTTACAATAAACACGTTTAAGCTTATTTCCACATGACTCATTCAAATTTGCATATAAGAGATATGGGTGGGATATATATGACTCGTTGTATATATATGTTAATTACTAAACCTTATAGAAATGTATTACATTTCTATAATGTAATGTATTAATTACTAAATTCAATATACTCACGATGGTTTGTGTCGTGCTTTGCTACATCTCTTGATAATTAGGTTTCTCTAGTACAATAGATTATTTCTGTTGGAAATAATTCTTCCATGTTATGTATAGTTGTTAATGTGATCAGTCTCTAAGTGTCTATCTAGAAATAGTTATTTCCTATGTATGTGAGTTGTATGTGAGTCATAGATCCACTTTCTTCAGATCTTATTATCTAAAAGTCTGTAATATAATTATTATATATGTAACTACTTTATATGATCAATTAAAAAAAGTGTATAATTTATGTATTGGTTGTGTAAATTTCTACATAATATCAGAACCAATTTTAGCTTAACTTCTTTAACTGACAGCCAAGAAGATGAGAACGTTTGAATTTTATTCTTTGTAAATAAGGTAGAAAATTGTGTTGTGTGGAACATTTGTCTAAGTAAATTTTATTTTATTGTTAGTGGATATGTTCAATATGTGTTTGAGTGGATATGGGATCTCCTGAATCTAAATGAGAACACGATCTTCGACCCCTGTCAGTGTGCTTCTTGTGAAACTATGTCCACACCGATACAGGCATGGTGGTGCTCACGTGGTGTGCGTTTGATTGGATCGACTCGCTGAAGGGTTCTGCTAGAGATAGGTAATGCCGTTGGTTTTTTTGTGAGAAGACGTTACCGTTACATGTCGTGAATGAACGCGCAGACCTGAATTCTCAGATTTGGGCACAAAAACTTCTGCGTGTAGAGCTTTGCCTTTGAACGAAGGGAGAGGGCCCCGTGATCGGTATAGATCTCAACTCTACGTATTCCTGCATTGGGGTGTGGCAGCATGACAGGCTTGAGATCATCGCCAATGACCAAGGGAACATGACCGCTCCCTTCTATGTGGGATGCAAATGGCAACGCTAAACTATACAGAATAAAAGGTTGGGGAGCTCCCTATTTCTCCACCAACAACGATGGGAATCTCTGTGTCTGACCATTGGGAAACTTTGATGGTTCAAATGAAATTGATATCATGGGCTTGATTGAATATCTAAATAGATCGAATATAAAGTTGCTCGCGAATATAAAAATTGCAGGAGTGTTTTGACATGGCTATTGTCAGATATGGCTACCAAATAAGCCCTCGAACATTTCTTCCATTTCATTTGATTTTCTAAATTTTCCTGAATTGGGACCAGTGGGTCCAACTATGGATTAGCCTTCGAAGCATCGACCTGCATATCAAGAAATCTACACGTTTGGGAGGAAGAAAATATGTTCCACTGTTGACGATTTCTAGAGTCCTTGTTTGCTACATATGATTGGGAGGTTTTATGCATGTATTTTTAGTTTGTTTCTGTTTATATTTCACATTTATTTTATGAGAAAAAATTATAGTATATGAACCACCAATTAATGAACATAAAAACATCTTTCAAGTTAATGGTTCTAGATTCTTGGTGCCCATAGAGCACATCGTTGATTTGTTTGTGTCTATGTTATACACTGATGGGCCTTGTTTTGCTTCTGGCTTCAAGAGAATCAGTGGTAGGATATTTATGTGAGTATGTAAATATGTATGTAAAAAAGGGTCAGTAGGCAACTTACCTATATAACTAGAAGTATGTATTTAGATGCATACTATTAGGATTGAAGCATGTTCATAGAGATATTAAGTGTTTAGGCTATTCATCGGGGTAGTCAAGAAGCTTCAATTGTTCAAATCAACCATGGTGAGAAGCAGTTATGTTTTAAATGGAGGTCACTTGACAACTCGAATATGTGGTGGTGAAGAAAGAGCGGTGTTTGTGAGATTTGAGAGTGGATGTGAATGCTGATGAAGATCATTCAAACAGATATCATATTGTTGTTGTAATATGTGTTTTCATTATTTTTTAGGTAAGCATTAAAGGAGGGTGTTGGAAATAATGCTTCCATGTCATGTATAGTTATCATTGTGAGTCCCTAGGTGTCTATCTAGAAGTACTTATTTCTTATGTATGTGAGTTGTCTATGAGTCATAGATCTAGCTTCTTCGGATCTTATCATCTAAAATTCGGTGATCTAATTATTATATATGTAACTACTTTATGTGATTAATAAAAGAAAGTGTATGATTTGTGTGTTGGTTGTGCAATCTCTGTGCTAATCTCTTCAAATCTCTAACAACTTCGTTTGTTGGAGATGCTGTGAAAGCATTCCCCTCAAATCTCCATGCGTGGATCTCAACTGGCTTGCTCGTGGTTTCCACATGGGTTTCTTGTGACTAATTCAAGCCTCTATTAATGTTATCCGCAACGTATAAGTTTTGGTATATTGCTAATACATGGATACTCCATTGAGATTTTTGAGAATAAGGTTTTTGTCGTAGTATCTTATTTAGTTGGTTGTGTGTTTTAATGTGGGAAAATTAGTGCCTTAAATAAATTTGTGAAGAGGGAAAAATCAAACTCTTCTTTGGATCTTGAGTTTTCTTCAGCAAAAAAAAATGTGGTGCTCTTGAATGAAAAATAGTTACTGGGAAAGTTTACTAGTTTGTGGGAAAGTTATGAAACTCTTGAAGACTGAGTTTTTTAAAATTGGGAAAATCATCAACCCTAGAGCATTTACTACTATGGAAATTGGTATTATGCATTTCTATTTGAAAATTAGGAAGATAGAGATCAGATCTATAATTAGGTCCCTATGTCATAAACAATAGAGGTTTGTTTCTTATTCATTGGCCTCTTTAATTTAATCCTATGATGGAAATATCATTATCACTTGTGTGGACCATATTTCTTTTCATCCCTTTTCTCTTTTGGGGTGAAGGTATTTTTAAGGCAATTGGAGATAAACTTAGTAGATTTATTTCTTGTGATTTGGAACATGGGAACACTTTTCTGTGTCCATGAATATGTGTTGAAATCGATTTATCAAAAGGCCTCCTAGAGGAAATTCAACTAAATCTAGAGGGTTGGTCTCATCTCTAGGCTCTAGCTCTAGCTTACGAACAAGTTCCTTTTAAATTTAATTTGTGCCACAAGTATGGAAACTTTGAGAAAAGCTATCTAAAAAGCTTCAACTTCTCGAAGCTCTCCAAAGTCTCCTCTTAAAGTAGAGCAAGGAGAAACCATGAAAGGATTCATTCCCGTTAAAAGGAAGCTTAAAAAGAGGCATTCCTCACTATTGGTAACAAGAAGAAATAAAGATCATAATAGTAAGTAACCACGTCTTGAATCCTACTAGCTAAGAGATGTGTCATCTTCTAGTAATTTATAGAAATGTTATATTTCCACATTTATTGTGCAAGTAATTTGTTTAAAGATACTCTTGCTCTCATGAAGAAGTAGGTGTAAAAATGGACGACTTAGTTTTGAAACTTTTCCCTCCTTACACTTTTTGGAAGGAGGTTGGTTTCTTAGTTTTTTTGTAAATGTGCCATTAGTCCAAGCTAGTCAAAGTGTCCCACAAAGAAGAGAAAATATTGTAACTCATTTCGTGCTACATTCAAGCGCACATTTTAATATAGTTTTCTCATTTAAGTTTAAAAAATTACTAATAATTGTGTTAGTGAAATAGATAGTTAAATATGTACATAAATAGGATAATAAGATATAATTATGATGTAAACAAATTAATGATTTATATGTTGAGGATGCACATAATCAATAGGTAGTTGACATATTTCATAAGTAAGTTGTTTCATGAAAAGAAATAATTAGGATGTAAACAAATTGATCACTTATATATAAATGACATAGATATTGATAAAATTAATTATTCTAATTAATGTTGAATAATAAAAAAAAGAATAATAAATTAGTAAATTGTTTCATAATTAAGATATAAACAAAATGAATTTATGTATAAATGACATAGATATTAATAAGATTTATTATTCTCATTAATATTTAATAATAAAGAAAGAATAACTAATCACATAGTTTGTTTATTGTACAGATATTTATATGTGTCTTTATTGCAAAAAAAATATTTGTTAATTTTTAATTCCCAAATACACATGCATACATTTAAATAAAATGAAATATGAATAGAAAAGTTTATATGTTTCTTTATTTTAGAAAAATAATTTAGAAATGCACATGCACATTTTTCATGTAAGTGGAATATGGTAAAATGAAATACCATTACATAGACATGGAAACTTATTGCACATGAAATTTCTTTATAATCTCTAAACTTATAAATACAAGTATTGTTTTTATATAGAGGTGTTAATTACAGGGATGCATACAACATAATGAGTTGATTTTATGATATGTGTATACTCATTATTAAACATTTGGATATATTTGGAACTAAATGTGTGGAATATGAAGATTTGAAATATATTAGAATAGCTAAACAAAATTTAAAGAGTTAATTATAAAGTAAAGACAAAAAAATAATAATTAAAGTATATTAATCAAACAAATTGTTGAGAAACTATGTAAGTAGTTGTTATATGAGCTAAATAGATTATTGAGCAATTTTATTGATGGACATAATGAATAACGTGTTGAGATATTTCTTAAGTAAAATTTCCAATAGTAAGGGAGTTAATTTGTAAACAAATTGACCATTTATGTATAAATGCTATGGATATTGAGAAGGTTGATTATTTTAATTGGACGAATAAGTGAATTAAGAGTTGAATTGTAAATAAACAACCTGATTATTTTAGTGGGGTATTTTCTTTTCCATAATTGAGACCTCCATCGTGGGAATGATGGATGATACAAACTATTTGAGAAGGTTGATTATTTTAGTTAGGGTTGAATAATAAAAAAAATAATGAATTATATGATTTATGTGTTTACTGGTTGTAAAAAGTTGATATCTTTTTTATGGTATAAAGTTGATATGTTTTTTAGATTTTTTTTTATTGATTTTAATTTTTGGAAGCTTGTTAACTGAATTTTCTATAACACATTGATTTAAACCATGATAATCATGAGAACTACATATGGGTATGGGTAAGATAAACATGTAATATATAAAAAGGTAATAAAGATAAAAAATAATTTCATGATATTCAAAATTATGATAGGTAATGATAATTAGATTTAAAATAATTTTAGGATTTTTATGTTTTTTGTTTTTTGTTTGTTTGGTGTAAATGGGTGGGTTGGATTTGTGCCCACAAGTTTCTGATTAGTAACATTTTTACCATAGAATATCTTAACAAATACGTTGTAACCAACTCCTTTGAATCCCATGGGACATTATATTACTACTATATTATTAAAATTAAATTAAATCAATCTAACTCAGTTTTTTTTATGGAAATTTATATTATGGTGAAAATAGATAATGATAAATTAATTTAAATAATAATTTATCTCAAAAAATATATTATACTCAAAATGAATTGTGATTGTCACTGATAGTTTTAGCGCGAGGGTTAGCTTAATTGGTAGGTTAGGGGATAATCAAATGGAATCACGTAACTAAATTGGTAGGGTCCTAGTCTTTAAAGCACTTTTTATATTGATAGGTTTCCATGGATGTAGCTGTCATCTCCAAGGTGTGTGAACCACACAGGGAAAAAAGAAAAAAAGGAAAAAGAAGAAGAAAAAGAAAAAGAGAAGAAAGAAAGAAGAAAGAAAGGAAAAAAGAAGAAAGAAAGAAAGAAAGAAAGAAAGAAATGAGCGATTGATAGTAAATTGTAATTGCTATTTCCTTGTCTTTATATTCATAATGTAAAAATGGTTACTAACATTCCTATAAAGAAATTGTGATAAAGACATAAAAAATAAGACTTAATTTAAAAAATTATAATTATATTTATTACTTTTATGACCATAAATACAATAAATTTATACTTAACATATTTAAGTGGGCCTAATGGTTAAGATCATGTGTTTCCTAATAAGAGGTCATAGGTTCAAATCTAGAGGAGGATAGAGTATGTCTGGCCCCATAAAATTTAATAGTCTAAGACCTTAAGAATATACTTAATTGTAGATCTTCCATTGTCAATTGGATGTTCCTGGTTGGAAGAAATATTGTTATACTTCTCACCTAGGTTCAATATCCACATGTAACATGTTCAAATCATAATAAGTATGCATACCCATAACAATAACAATTGTATTGTTATCCTTGTTATCCTTCTCACCTAGGTTCAATATCCGCATCTAACATGTTCAAATCATAATAAGTATACATACTCATAACAATAACAATTGTATTGTTATCCTTGTTATCCTTCTCACCTAGGTTCAATGTAACAATAATAATAAGTAGAGAGAAACAATGAAAATTTGAAGTTGAAAATATAATTTTTAATATAATGTATTAAATCTAATTTTAAAATTAAAATTATGAATGTTTTAAATATTAAAAAATAAAGTAAATAAGAGTATATAAAGTTTCACTAAATTTATATAGCTTTATTTAAATGTGTTAGATAAAATGTTTCCAAAAAAAACTTGATAACATAAAATCTCTTACATTTTACTATTATATTCTCCTTTATTTTATAATAAATAGTTGTATAAAATTTCTTTAAAAACTATAAAACACTGGCAAGAAAAATAGATAGTTTCCTCCCTCAACAAAAGTATTTGTAGAAATTTGGTACACATGTAAAGAAATGAGATTATTTTTCTTAAAAAACTAATCTAAAAGATAGAGAATGAAATGTTATCCATGAATAAAGGGCTTTGAACTTAGAGAGATATTGTTGAGGCTTTAATGAGAATAAGGATGGTTAATTTTAAAGTTTAAGATTGATTTTTTTTTTAAGTTAAGATAAATTGGTAAATTGTGGATTAATTCGGATGTGGGTAAATCAAAAGAAATATTTCATGGTGGGGAGTCCACTTTTTTGGACTTATCACAAAAATTATATATATCTCATAAAATATAGTAAGAATTTAATAATTTAATAAGGGGTTGAGGGGAAACAAGTCTTTTCCTTGAGTGGGTTAGCCATCTGCCAACAATATGTACTCTCTTCACTTTTGTTTATTATGAACCCATGTTCTTAGTGTAGCTTGGAAAACACTGGCCACATACAAATAATTTCCAACCAGCTAACATTGCTTTGGGGTATGAGCTCATGATGTTCTTAGCTTGAGAACTGACTCCAATCCCACCAATGAGTTAGGTGATAATCAAATGGTTAATGAATTGGTATCAACCATGCCAAATATAAATCTTGCATTCAATTTTGGTGCATGGTGCTTTTAAAAGACAATGGAATGTGGATTTTTCAACCATACTAAGTTTTTGAGTAGTTGCACTACTGAATGATGGGTTGTGGACATCATATACATCATGCCTGTTCCAAATATGTAAGATATCTTTTGGGACAATAAACTGATATAAATATTAAGAGACGGTATTGGAGTATGTGTTATAATGGTTATATCATGTACTTGAGAGCATTCAAGTTAAGAGTGATTTATGTTTTTGGCATCCATGATAGCCATTTCCATATCACCACCAAATTAGATATCAAATAGAAATCTTGGCTGGGCTTCCATGTGCCTATATTGACATAATGGGATGCACAGTTAAGTTTGGCTTCAATGTTATCAAACCCTTGAACTTGTATCTGGAGCCCCACGACCATATCAAGCAATACTAGATGTCATAAATACTAGTTATTTGTTCAAACTCAAAACACCCAAAAGTCACTACCAATGCTACGGTTTGAAATATTATTACTGAGACATTGGAAGAAGAACCATAGAATCAGAATATATATAGACCGTTAAAAAACACAATTATTGTCTTTTTCTGGCTATAAACAGATTCACGGAATTAAAAAAATCTTTGTATTCTCTGTAGGTTTTTTCTAACACAATGTTGAGGAATAACGACAAGAAACATCCGTGGGAGTGGTGTGGATGTCATTTTAATGTGATGGCTATTAGCTTGGGTAGGTCTCCATGATGTTAAATCCATCGATCCCTTGAGATATTGAAATCTTAATCATCTTATGGCCAATAATCAAGATTTTTGTGGCCTTTTTGTTATGTCTTTTTAGTTAATTGTTGTGATGTTGATAAAAAATAAAAAAATTTCATGGCTAAATATATGCCAAATAACACTTTAAGAAAGCATCTCTTCCATTATATGTATCCATTGAACTTAAAACATTTGTTTATTACATAATATATGCTATGTTATGTCTTTCTTGTGATGATGATAAACTTTTTCTCATGAATAAATATATGCCAAATGACACTCTAGCAAAGCATCTCTCTTCCATTGTATGTATCCCTTGAACTTAAGAACATTTGCTTATTACATAATATATGCTATAGAAACGAAGAAAAATAAATGCGATGCTTATAAGATATTAGCAATCTGAAGGTGCTAATGGAGGTGTTTTAAATTCATGATGGGTAATTATACTAAAGAAAGGATTTCTTATATAGAATATTAATGTGGAATTTAGGGTGCTCTTGTCAATGAGAGACCAAAATAGTTGAGAAAGCTAAAAATTTGGCCTGTTGGAATATCTTATTAACGTGGAATATTATATTATTTACGGTCCGTAATAGATGGACAACGCTAATCATGTGAAAAACATATTGGTTTCTAATCATGTGAAAAACATATTGGTTTCATTTAAGCAACCAAAGAGCTTAAATGGAATTTTGAAGAGGTTGGTTTGTACTAAACTCAACCTGTCAATAATGCATGTGCATACATTATCTCATTATGATTTTTTTTGAACTATGGATTATTACTATTACTTATCAGAATACAAACTATGTTCAATACTATCATGATATTGATGCCAAGAATCATCAAGTATTTTCTCTTTAGTAGTAAAAAAATGGCTGGACTATTCGAAACCAAGCTGACTATGAGGAGATTCTTGTCCTCCAGTGAGATGCTCTGTGATCTGTTGTATTTGCACGGTTGGTATTCAAACAATTTTTCAGGAAAAAAATGGAAAATATTTCCCATAGAAAGAAACACTTCTGTCCAATTACATATGTGTAGTAACAACTAAAGTTTACTTATTTCAGCTTAGCAGTTGTAAACCTCTAATACATAGATGGAACTCATTGTTATTGAACCAACCTCTAATACATAGATGGAACTCATTGTTATTCAACCATGGTCAATGTTAATGGATCATAGTAAGAATATTTGCACTTACAAAAGGTAACCTAGGATTATAGGTAGTTGAAAAACCTAAAAGTTTAAATCAAAACAACAAATATAATCATTCTAATCTAGAAACACATAGTTAAAGTTAATTACAGCGGCGGTTGGGGACGTTCCCTTTGATACAGTCACGATCAAATGTGCAGATTCCATGGCCATTTATGATACAACTCTTGAAATAGTTCCAACACATAAGAACTCTAATTATATTTCAGTGTCTCTTGACAATCTCAAAATGTTTCTATCTACACCTGTAGATATAAAAGCATAAGTAATAAATTAACCTACTTAATTACAGCGACTGTTGAGGACGCTCCCTTTCTTTGATGCAGTAACAATCAAATGTGCAGATTCCAAGGCCATTTATGATACAACTCTGGAAATAGTTCCAACACATAAGAACTCTAAGTATATTTCAGTGTCTCTTCACAATATTAAAATATGTCTATCTACACATGTACATATAAAAACATAAGTAATAATTTATCGAAAGCAACAGGTTTTGATGAAAACTATTTCAAACCTGTATTTTATAAATTAGCAATATTTTTGTAACAATGCGAAACAAAAATACACTTGAAGTCAGGTAAAGGCAGCATTGTAGGAGGTATTTTTATTTATTTGAAATGCTTGGTGCCTAGTTTTTTTTGCAGACAAGAGAGCAAGAGCAATCTTCCTGATATGCAAAACTGTTTCAGCAGATATGTACTTGTATTTAAATGAAATGATGTATGCCACACATAAAATAAAGCAGCTTAGCGAGAACAGAACCATAAATACGCTTGCTTCTAATCCTACGTTATACAACAATCTCCTCGTGGGACTCGGTCAATGGTAGAGATAGGTAGTCCTGGTGCCATAGGATCTGTATAGAGCTCATAGGTTAGTGTGCTTTAGTGTGCTTAAGATGTACCGATTTATGTACATTTAGTGAGTGTATCTTCCTAATCAATAGATTCAATGAACACATGAAATACATAGGGTGTTCACATTGTACTGATTTATGTACATGTGGCTATTTTGTTACCCTAATCAATAGACCCTACTGAAACGCTGTTTCTCTTCAACATACTCATCTTGGATGAGTATGTATCAAACCCTAGTTTATTAAACTGTTTACTGCGTTTTCTCAACCAAGGCTTGAAGGAAGAACCAAACAAAATTGAGAAAGACAGTTTCACTTGACACACATATTTGCTGCTTTCTTTTTGAGCGTAATCACCAAAGAGTCCTCATTACTCGAGTTTGAGCTGATGCGTTCAAACAGAGATCTGAAATCAGAGGACCAAACAAAATTGAGAATGACAGTTTCACTTGACACACATATTTGCTGCTTGCTTTTTTAGTGTAATCACCAAAGAGTCCTTACTCGAGTTTGATCTGATGTGTTCAAACAGAGATCTACTATAAGAATGTAGAAGATTCCAACCTCAACTATCGTGCTAAAACCAAGTTATTGCTACAATGTTCAAATAGTATCGTGTTTTGCATATGAGAGAGGACACAAGCAATTGTGCTTTCGAGAAATGAAAAGAATTATTGCACATGTTGTAGCAACTTAGTCTAAGTTTGTGCTTAATCCTTTTATAAGTTGCATGCCCAACGTAAAATCAGAAGTATCATTTATTTCAAGCTTATCGAGTTTTCTATAATAATTCAAGTCAACCATCAGCTACAAGAAACCCCTTATCAAATATCATTGCCATCTAGAATTTCGAAGATAGTAAGGTAAGAGTTCAAACAACATATTCAACTCCAACTTTGCCTCTTTCTAGCTTTTAATTTGCATGCAAGGTATCATTACTGCTAAGTCACTGACATTCTCAATAATTTTCGTTCTCAATCTCCCTATAGATTTCACATTAGTTCTTCGTGGCTGGGAAAGTAAAGCGGAGACTTGTTAATTTCTTCTAAGAAAACTATAATTTGCCTAAATAACCAATGCATGCTCAACCTTTTCCATCAATTTCCATGTATAAAACCAAGTATAGCTAACTTTAGCATAATTTCCATCATTTTATACTGCCAAAATTCCACGTAAGAGCTAAGCCAACAAGGTCACACAGGTTGGGTGAGTCCACCGGTAGCCAAAAAAACAAGAAGAGAGGCCAAGTTGGGGAGCAACATATTGCAATGCTATCCAAAACATCAATAGATCAAAACTTGGTCAGTGTTGAATAAAAGCCAGCAGGGGGGACCACGGGGCCACACAATGTAAAAGAAAACTCAAGCTGGCAACAATGTACATGAATCAAAACCCCAATAGATGAGTGGTAATTTCCAGGAAGAGGCATTTTGCAAGCTCAAAGCGTTCCCATGATTTATTTCGATTAGTTTTAATCAAAATGATGAAAACAATCTAATAATCTTTTTAGTGTTCATTGTGCCTCTTCTCACAGACTAGCGTCATCAACAATTGAACCTAGCAGAGTAGTAAAACACAGTCTCAGCTATGGAGCCAAGGAATATCTATATACAGAGAGCTATCAACTCATTGATAGATCCATATTGAGTACCACCATTAGTTGATCGAATGGAAGCAATTGGGTCAGTAGCGAAGAAAGCAATGAAGTTGAAGGAATAAACATTAGTCCATATGAAAACAGAAGATCTATCAGCTGGCTGCTTAGTATTCTTGTTTTGTAGACACTATTCTTGCTTTGTAGACACTCATGCACATAACCATATGCTCTGTTCAGCCATCCTCCCTATTATACTAGTTCTATAGATTGTTGAATTGAGACTTCTGTCATCCATAAAATATAGATACTTTAACACTTTCTTTCCATATAACCAATTAGAAGAAAATGCTAAAATTCATTTAATGGAAACTTTTAGAATTATGATCTCAATAAATTGCTTAAATGAATAGAACTTAGTTGGGGAGGAAAATACGCCATCCAAAAACCACTTAGGATAGATCTAAATGGCATACCATTAGCATATTTATAATATGGTACACCTTCGTGAATTTCAATATAATTCATTGGGAATAGGTTTAATATTTGTAATTTCACCTCTTCATTTGGTTCATCAAACCTCGTGAAGAATTTGACATGTCGACATGTTGATTTCTATACTTGAAGCTTTACAATATATATATACAAGACCTAGTTTCATGCATTTTGTCTCCTGTTGGATCCTTCGCCAAATATCATAATATCATAGACAAAAAGATGCGAAATAATTGTTGAATATGAAATTTTTATAGATTTTATTTCAAACTTATTCTTTGCATTTTATATTTACATGCTTGAACCTTCAACTACTAATAAAAATAAAAAAGGTAGATAAGGGACATACTTATATGAGTTCCTAACTAAAAAACCAAAAGTTAATTGAATTGTAGCCTATGTGGGAGGGAGGATTTAATGCCAACCTCCCCTCTCAGGTTCAAGCCTAATTGACATGATGTATGATACTGCTTTGTGATCTACATTTGTATTTCTCCATTGGGATCTTTCTATGTAATTACTATCTTGACTATGTTGACTTTGTACCTCCCTTGATTCTTGAGAATAGCGGGAAGAGGGAAATAAAAAAAAAAAAAACTAAAAAACTAAAAATCTCAAAAGGAGATTCATTCATGAGCATAACATAAGAGAGATGATAGGCATCCCATGATACATATTATAGTATACAAATTCATCTCTATATAGAATAGAAACAAGTCAAGATATATCTAATTTACCATTACATAAGATTTGTCTAAACGTAGTTTCCTCACAACTATTAGGGATTCCTAAATATTGATTGAGTACATTAATTCTTGTGTTGTTGCAACAAAATTGCAGATTTTCCTATTGAAAAGTAATTAAGAGAATTCATCTGAAAGACCCTAGAAAAAATATGTTTAAGCATGTTAAAAATTCTTTTAATAAATTAATAAATAAGATTATTAGAGAAATTAGTCTAAATTATTGAAATGTTTCTATATCTTATTTTTTGGGATAATAGCAATAAATGTGGAATTTAGATATCCCATTATCTACCCACATGATGTATATTCTTCAAGTGTTGTCAATAGATCTCCTTCCAATATATAATAAAATCCACTAAATATTTCAATGTTCATCCATCTCTAGTACTTCTACACTTTTAGAGGCTAGTTAGCTACTTCTTAGTTTCAATTATTCCTTTGTGATTTGTGCTTCCAAATTTTTATTTATATAGTTGTTTTTATGACTCTCAATTATTTTATTTTTATATATTTCTATACAATATAATAAGATATAAGTGATCCTTCTATATTAAACATTTTTTATCTTCTTCCCATAACAATTATTCAAATTCACAAGTGAAAATGCACATGCATTTAAGAGATATGGATGAGACATGATAAAATAAAATACCATTGGTTGAATAAATGGAAGCTTATTCAACATCGAGCTTCATTGTAGTTTTCTAAAATGGATATGTTTTATAGATGTTAACTACTATTTAGTGCACCTAAGCCAAAAATCATTCATGGATTACACTCGACTTGGGTCACAACCATCCATACTCATCATTGAATTTGTGCTCACATTTTTATAAGTGGTGCCCTTTTCAGTACAAATTGCCTTGATATAACACCTTGTAACTAATAGATCTACACCTAGTGGGAATTCTATGATTATTACATTTTATTCATTTGATTGATTATAAGCTTTAGAAGTGAAGTTCTACTCTTGATTACAAATCATAAAATAATTATAAGAGAATCATATGAAAGGAGTTTGAAATAAAATTCCTCTAAGGAATGATATTTTGGAGTTTTTAATAAAATAGAAAAAATGGGTTTTGTGAGCAACTCCATGGTTAGTTCAGATGCTCAAAATGATAAATATCATTACTAATAGAAAAAATTGTTGGTCCACATCTTTAGTCAGTGATTTCATACTCAATGAAAGGCCTATGGTAGACCTTATAGGTTGCATATTCAAAATGTTTTGTTACTTCCCAGGACCTTTAGAGAGGGTGTCTCCAGCTGTGCTGCGTTCCCTGTAAATGTGATAAATAGTAAAAAATGAGAAAGCTCACTTGAGGTGGGAAATATAATTCAACAGAGATTGAAGTTTGAGGTTGTACCATTTGTTTATTCCTTTAGTCTAGTTGGTGATGGGCTTGCTTTTGTTGATTTGTGGCTAGGGTGTTTTTATGATGCGAGGAGATTAGGGCCCCTTAGGTAGAAAATCCAGGATAACAAGAGATTGAGTTTATGTGATTTCATGAGGAGTTAGCTTGTTATTAAAAATAATTTTATTTCTTGCTAGCCATGTACCCCAACTAGATAGGGGAGGGAGAACCATGAAATCTCTTGTTCCCACATTTGTGACCTACACTTGCCACACTTCCTTAGGATTTGTTCCTTCCCACTTACATACCTTTCCCAAGTTTGAAGAAAAGAATTTCCAGAGGATTTCGGTGTAAGAACATGTGATTAGAATATGGTTGACTAATTCTTTTGCACGAAAAATCCCATGTGGGAATTTTATTTTCAAGAGTGCACCACATGAATAACCTAGATTTGGTTGGGCATTTGAGCCTCAAGAGGTGGTGCCACCATGACTCCAGGTGGTCAAGGAGTTGACCACATATGAGGATTAGGTATCCTTCTTTTGGAGTGTAATGCCCTGAGGAGGAGAGGGTCAAAGCTAGCTCATTAGGGTCCTCAAAGATGCATAAGTGTTCCACTTTCATGGCTTGGGTAATGGCCGACTAGGTTCTTTTGAATTGTCTTGGTAGGTTCATATGTCTGCTTGAAAACCATTTTTGGTCTCTAAGGGCATTCTAATGGGGGGCCACCACATGATTTAGAGTATAAATCCATTTTGAGTGAATAAAATCTATAATATCTTCTAGAAGGTGGTGTACTCCACTAGTACTATCCCCAAGATCGATGCCTAGTCTAAGCATGGTGCCTTTTCCATCTTTCCATGCAAGTTTGTTTTCAATGAGGGGAAAGGAATTGATAATGGCCCTCCATATGCTAGAGGTGTTTGGTCTGTTTTTATTGGATTTCCAAATCTATTCCTCAATGGATAGAGGAAATATATATTTCCCATATACCACTAAAGTCCATAGACTTTGAGAAGAGATCATACTCCAACCTCCTTTGGCTGCCAATGCTTAAGAGAAAAAAGGAAGTTGTTTCAGTCTCTAGCCACCCATGCTTTGGGCATGGTAGTTTTGGACCATTTGACTTGTGGGAATGCATACTATTTAGAGGTTCTTACCTAAAGAAATTGATAGCAAAGTTTCTAAATTTTGGTGAGGGTTCCTTTCGGTATCGAGGAGAGTGACATCTAGTAGACTAGGATGGTCTCCATCACTAGTTTAATTAGGACTATATAGCAAGTCGTTGATAACCATTTCGTGCTCCAAATTTTGAGTCTCTTTTCTATCGTTGCTAAGATCCATTTCAAATATAAATTTGTGTAGGAATTGGGTTTTAAGAGGAACCCCAAGTATGATTCGTTCTCTATATTGGCTGAATTGAAAGGAAAATAATTCATATAGGATATCCGCTATCCTTTAGTTAGACCGAAGGGATTGATAGTTAATTTTTTTATATTGATTACCGTTCTTGTGGCTACTTTGAGAAGAGAGAGAATTTCCTTGATTGTACGAGCATCTCTTAGATAACCATCCCTAAAAATAAGGACATCATAAAAAAAAATTAAGGTGGGTGATGCGAAGAGTGGGAATCACCTTTAGACCCTTTAGACCATTCCTTTTGCTTGCTTCCTCCAAGGATATACTAAGGCCTTCTCCCACCAAGAGATAGATAAGGGGCGAGTGGGGGAAGCCTTGCCTTAATCGACATTCAACCTTGAAGAAAGGAGATGCCGATCTATTAATGAGTACTAAAAAGGAGGAAAAGGTGAAAATCATAATCCAATTGATAAAGTCTATTTTGAAGCCAATGTGGGTAAGAAGGAGATGAATACATAAACAACTGGAATGGTTGAAAGCTTAAGAAAGGCCAATTTTTAGGATGGTTCCTTTCAGGCAACATTGTTTGAGACCATGGAGGCCTTCCTCAAAAAAACCAATAGCTTCATGGATTTATCTTGCTTCCATAAAGGAAAAATATTCCTTTGAAATGGATTTAGATAGGATGGGTTTGAGTCAAAGAGATATAGGTTTCGGTATAATTTTATAAATGCAATTATAGAGAGAGATGGGGAAAATATTATCAAATCGATAAGGGTCAGCGGATTTGGGAATTTGGGCAAGGAAAGTGGAGATGAAAGAGGCGGGGATGTGATCAAAATATTTGGTTTCTTCAATGATGCTGAGGAGGTCATTGTTGATAAGTTCAAAAATCACCTAGAAAAATTCAATCGACCACCCATCTCTCCCCGAGCTCTTATTGTTTTGGAATTTGATCAATACCTTCTTGAGATCTTCAATTGATTTCGGTTCCATCATATTCTCATTATCACTTGGAACCATGAATCTTGAGAATTAAAGGGCCACCCTAACCACTTCAACAATTGATGATCTTTTGGGTTTCTCTAAAGTGATTTGTCTCCATAGTAGCAAGGTCCTCGAAAGAGGATACATAATTCCATTCAGGTTTCTTTAGATTCCAAATTGTGTTACTCATTTTCCTCCCTTTGGTGAAGTTCTGGAAGAAATTAGAATTCTCATCACCTACCTTAAATTGAATGGCTTGACCTTTTAATCTACAGTTCACCTCTATGTAGGCTAGGAATTTTTTCTTTTTCTCTTTGAGATGGCTCATGTGTGATTTGTATTTCTCTTAGTCATAGAATTTTTATGGACCTTCTGATATTTCCTTTAGATCGACTTTCACTTCATAGAGCTCCTGAGAGTCCCTTTCTCTTTTTTCCACCAACCATTTGATAGTGGATTCCTTCATAGATTTGAGATTTTGCACAAATTTTCTTCCTACTGTAACATTCAACATAGGGTCGAAGAGTCTTCAGGTGTCTTTCACTATCCCCATAAAAATCTCGTTTGTGAGCCGGGTTGAGTTGAATTTGAATGGGCTAGGGGGTTTTTTCCCAGATTCTTTGGTTTCCTGAAAGATTGGCGAGTGGTCTAAGCCTCCACCATCATCGATCCATTTCCTTATCAAAGGGAGGTTTCCAACTAGGTGCCCAACGACCAAGAAGAAGACAATGTGCTTCACAATATGCCCACCCACCCGCGCGCGCCCCCCCCGCCCCCCCTTCACCCCCCCCACCCCCACCTTCCTTTTGTTGTGTTAGGTGGGTTTGAGGTTGTTGGGATCTATGTTAATGAGCTTATGATTCTAGATAAAACTAGAAAAAAATTCAGAGTTTGGATCAACCTTTGCTATGGGCCCCAATCTCTCAGCTTCACCTATAGAGAATTTAAAGTCCCCACCCATGATAATATTGGCCTTATCCATGCATAATTTCATAGATAATGAATCCCAAAAGGGAAATTTATTTTGGAGGGGTCTGTAAATATTTGGGATGAGGATATCTTGATTAAGCTTCACAAAGCTAAATTTGAGGCCGATGACTATGTCCATCCCTTATAAATTTAGGTAATTTACAAACTATGGGTTCCACCCTATCTATTGGCATCCAGATCATCCTCGGGGATTTGTACATATGAATTGCTACTCGGTAAGATGCTCTCTAGAATGCCAAATATTTGATCTCCCTCTCCTAAAGTTTCTTGAAGGAGTAGAATGCCTTCTCCCTCAAGTTCAACTAGCCATCAGAGAGCCTGTTGTTTTTGGGGGCTCGACAGGACCCTAAAATTTAGGGAAAGGAATACTATTTTGTAACCCCTATAGGGACATTCACTGCTCTAAGTTCCCCATTAATTGAGAATTGATGCTCGCATGTCATATCAACCAAGGATTTGTTATGAAAAAGTACCATTTTAGACCAATGTCCTTCGCCTTTTCCTAAAGAGATGTGAGGGGGATTGTAGCATAGGCCTCCTAGAGGGCATGTGCGGTTAGCCTGGCATAGCTGAAAGAAATAATGAAATATATATGATCCCAAGAGAGATGAGAAACCTTCAAAGGTGAGAGGGACTAGAAGAGTTTGTTTGTTTGTTTGTTTTTTTTTTTTTTTTTTTTTCATGGGGGTGGTGGGGGTTGGAAGAGGGATAAAACATGTCACATAGCTCAAAATTGGATGGGTTGAAAAAGTGCATAAATACAAATAAGCTAAAGTAGCGTAGGGAGAAGGAAAAGTTCGAGTACATGGGATCAATGTCGGCTCCATGGAAGAGGTGATAGTCTTTGTTAGTGTAAATATTTTGGAAAAGTGTACAAAAAATGTTTCACTTAAGTCACTAGTGACAAGTGACCCTAACAACAATATGTGGTGTTTTTTATGTTTTAGATCTGCAAGAAAACGTGATAAAACCCTGTAAGAAAATATATGATACAAGTCGAAAACATATAACAACAGTAAAGAAAGGTACAATAACCCAATAGAAGGAATTCAATTGAATAACATTTTATTAAAATGCCCGGTGAGGAAGATTTACAACATGGGTCTGTAGATAACCCTATGTGTGATAAGTCCTTTTGATGTCCTTATGCCTCAACGATCTTGTTCTTCTCTCTCAAATATGTAAAAAACCCAAAAGAAAGATGGAACTCAAGTGGGAGCTTAAATGTTGTGAGATAATAATGGTGATGATGATAATGATCATGGTGAATAATGAATGGAAAACCCTCTTATTTATAATAAAGTATTGAGTTAAATTAGGAAATGGAAAATAATAAAATATTATTGACCAAATCAAAATATAACTATTAGGAATACTTTATTATATTTGCTGGAGAGGGAAAAGATAATCAAAATGGTAAAATATCTTTATTTAGAAAATGGTTGAAGTAATTAACAAATAAAATGATTTATTAATCACTTTGTGAGGATTAAGAAAAGTGTGAATTTGAAATAGTTATCAAATAATGGTTTAACGATTATTCCAAAAATAAGAATAAGGAATAATAAATAAATAGCGATTTATTTAATTATTTCAAGGTGATTTAGTCAAATGTGTTAAGAAATAATTATCTAATAATGATTTAATAGTTATTTCTGGGGAAATTAAATAAATAATGATTTGTTCAATTATTCTCATGGGGTTTTTTAATTTTAAACAAAAATAATTTAATAAAAATGGTTTACTAAATTATTTCCTACGTGAAAGTGATTTTACTATGGTAAAATTAATATTACATGATTTATTTTGATCCACCTAGTTGGAAATGGAAAGGCGATCATTTTTTAGGTGATAATAGATTTCCCCCCAACATACGAGCGTCACGAGAAAATCGTATGACTGAAATACATTGTAGGTTACACTTCCATGAGACACCTAAGGGGATTAAGAGAGAGAGAGAGAGAGAAATAGTTGAAGCAATACAAGGAAGGACGAAGAAATGGAGGGGGCAATACCTAGTAATATGATATAAGTATCCTTTTGCTTTGGAGGACATGATCTCAAATGAGGTGGGGAAGGCATACCCATACCCACCGAGATAACTGCGTACAAATAATAATGGTGTTCCTAGTAATTTGGGAATTAGGTACAGAGTACATAATATGTGATACATGATACGCTAGGATCAATGGGCTAGAATGTGATGCAATAGTACAGTTAGTCCCATATACATAATGTTCATGGAAAACATAGGTCATGATTGAATAAAATAACATCTGAGTACTTGAGACATGATGCCCATCATGTTGACATGGTTAGGGGGAATCAAAACCAAATAAGCCTTGTTGAACATGAAAGAGATTTGAAGATCTAAGTGAATCATCTGACTTAGGCATGCATGTTGTGGGTGTTGCAAGTGGTTGGAATCGAGCCAATAAAATATATGGCACTGCATCTGAGGTTGGATCATAATTTGTTGTCTTTTGGGCATGTGGGGGGCTACTTGAAGGGCCACCCCCTCATGAGGTCTAGAACATCTCACACACACCTGAGAAATGTTTGCACAATTTGCTGGATCATTGGACCATCAAGTGTATGATTCTCGATCGTGTGATAATGAGCTGGAGTCGGGCGCACAAGAAACAAACGAGTCAAATGGAAATGATGATTCCCTTTGCTTGATCTGAGGCACGAAACAATGACGAAAATTGGAACCAAGGCACACAACCCTTTAGAGCACTCTCCTAGAATAAATGTGCTGAAGTCAACAGAAGAGGGTGATCCAAATTTAAACAGGAACAAATTTTTTTTACATATATAACCATAAATACAAATTTGCAACAAAAATAACACTTCATTTCATTAATATCAAATACTGAAATATGCTTACAAACAAAACAGAAATAAGACTAGCTTGGGTGATGGTAGCTTATCTATGAGAAGAGATGTGGTGGATACATGCCTCTAAGCTATGTTACAATGAGGCTTAAGGGCCTATTTATTATTGAAAAACATGAGAAAACCCTAAACAACCAAAACCCTAACCCCAGGAGATGTAACGTCAAGATTTTGTGGGCCCCATTGGGGTTAATTGGGCAGCCAACTTCTTGGGGTCATAACTTGGTCATATTATCTTCATGTGGCATGTAAAATACCTTGTTGGAAAGGTATCTTCGACTACTATAGGTTTTACTATAGGCCCATAGACGTGCCTATGATTATGGGCCTGCAACGGACCTAAAAAAAGGTCGTTTAGGGGGTCAAAACTGCTCCGGAAGTTCAGGACCTGAAAAAAAATATTAAATGATGAAATAAACAAGGAAACAAAAGAAACTGAGTGGATATCTAGGTGGGATAGGTGGGTGGCCACCAATATCCACCTGGATTAGAGGGCTCGCTAGAGGTTAGGCGATGAGGTTTCCTCAACAAAAGCATGAGGATCATAGTAATGTGACTAATGGATTGACGCCAGGGATGATGATGGAAGGAGACAAGATGAGAGGTGGACTGATGAACTCCATTTTTAGAGCATGATATGCATGGTTGACCTCGAAGCGACTGACTCAATTCCAAAGGGGATGGTCAATTACTCAAACGAAGAAATTTCAAAGACTGATCAATATAGCTGGAGGCTAAATATGAGCACAATGGGACTCAAAACAGACTCCATGTATGTAAGGGTGACTCGATGATGCTACCATATGGGGTAGGCCCAAATGGGACCATAAAAATATAAGTAAAAATTGTTACACATGACAAAAATTGAGATGTGAGTCGACTAGTGCAAAGGTAAAGTGGTACAAGAGTACAAGTGGCTCATATGAAGAAATTCGATTTTAATAGGCAACAAAGTGATACCTCATGGAAAAAATGGCTACTCATGAAGAAAATTGACATGTGAGTCGACTAGTGCAAAGGTAATGTGGTACGAAAGTACAAGTGGGTCATAGGAAGAAATTCGATTTTAATAAGCACCAAAGTGATACCTCATGAAAAACATGGCTTCAAGTAAAGTGTAAAATTATTGAAATCAAGAAGAGACCCATTATAGAACTTGGTGAGATCTTACCAATGGTGTTGACGGTTTGTCAAACCGAGCTACAGTTTGGGGGCAACGAACAAACTAGGTTTTTTCCTATAAAAGAGCTTCTTGCTCCCAAATCCAATTCATTTGCATAGTGAGTTGTTGGAGAATTTGGAGAGAAAAATAAGGCCCCAAATCTTGAGGAGATCGTAGCAGACAAATCAATCATTGGAATTTGGATCTGCGAGTTTTAGGTAGGTTTTAGAAATCAATGTGTAGATTCAAAATTGCTCATGAAATTTAATAAATCACAAGACTTGAACCTAATCTATCGATATGTGGAAGTTAATTCACCATCTAGAGCACAAATCATATACATTGAAAATGAAGCATCACACATGCAAAGATATTTATCTAGGGGAAATAAATTGCTCAAAACCCCTTACTATCTATATTACATTAATCGAAGAATAGAGATGAAATACATATTCTTGCTCAGGCCTGAGCACACCCTGCAAGTGTATAGTCTATTCCTCTTCCCGACTCACTGAATCTGGCCAAAAATTAGCCAATTTTCAAGCCCTCCAAATTCCTATTTCCTTGCAATGTTCTTATGAGAAATTGGCCCCTATTATTTAGGAATTTCATAGTATCCAATTGTGCAATTCCCTTAGGTGGTTACTCTAACTGCATGCACCACCTGTATACATTGGAGTGTTCTACAAGTGATAATAAAATGCCTTTGAATATCCATCTCAAATCAGTAACTTGAATTCTCTACATGAGAAAATTATTTTGGGCTGATTAATCAATTAACTGGTTGATCACTGAGTGTGGTTGAAGTTCCACTTCCACAACGTGAACTCCACTAGTTCTTATGACAGTTAGAACTAGTTAACCTAATAATAACTCAAATTAACTAAAATATATTTCTACAAATTAAAAAGCAAACATACTAAAATGCTTCCCAAACTTGAATTAACTAAGTTAACTGAGTGACAAGTGCCATGTCACCTTAGTTAACTACCTCCAAGGTTTCTGCTGAAATAGAAATTTGAATTTTCTCTAGTTTGACCAAGGTGAAGTCAAACGGAAATTTTCTTGCTACATATTCAACACTCGCTCTCAACAAGAAAATGATTATCAACCACCCCTATCCTACACCTGTGGAACTCAAACTTCCCTCTTGAAAAGGCCTTTGTCAAAATATAAGCATCTTGTTCCTTTGTGCAACAACATAATCCACCTTTGCACATAATATCGTATATGGTGATACCAAAATGTGGAGCCTTCATTCTGGTGCTTTTCTCCAATTTTCTATCATGAGATAGCTGATTTTTTTCCTTTTCATGTTGACATCTCAAAGAGGTTCGTTTAGCTTCTAATATTGTAGAATAGGCCTCCCGATCTTGTAGTTGATTCGATAATCTCTCATTTTCCTTGATTACTTCATCACATTGTCCTTTTAGATCAATAATTGGTATGTCTTTACACTCATGGTTGCTCTCACTATCTCTTTGAGATAAAATTGGATCCTCTACTTCTAAGAATGTGGAGCCTTCATTCTTTTTCTCTTCAGGAATACAACGGGGTTCTTGAATAATTTTTGAATCTTGAAATCCTTCTCTTCCATACATATTATGTAGCTTGTCCATAATCTCTTTTGTAGTCTTCCTGTGCCTCACTATAGCAACATCATGATATAATAGGGTCTTCAAACTAATCTTCTTGGATTTCTCATTGGATTCATCATATGTATTATATTCTAATGAGAGAAAAACATCCTCATCGAGATCAATGAAGTATGCTTCGAATCTCACCTTCCATAGTTCATACTTTGGTTAAGACGTTGTTTGAACACATTTTCTCCGAGTTTACAACAATTGCCTCCTAAAGTGCCACGTTACGATTATAACACCTTTATTACGAAAATCTTCTTAAGTATTGTTGTATTTACTAATGACTTTTGTGTTGTGTTGGTATTAATTATCGGTTTGTGTTTTATATTAGAAATAGTTGTTCCAAGTCTCTCAAACATTATTTTATTAATATATCAAATCATTTATTCTTGCAAATTATAAACCAATATAATTTTCACCTTGCCAAGTCCTTGATTACAACTTGGAGGGCCACTATCCAAAGATAAAATTTGAGAAGCATTTATGTACAATAGTTAATTTTCATGTTGGTTGAGGTTATATATTTCTTCCTTTAGGGATTTAACCATGTAAATCAATGTTGTTGGAATCTTTGATTCAGTTGTGTGATTGGTTTTCTAAAGTGTTCAATATGTGAGATTTTTTTATTTTATTTTTATTTTATATAATTGGGTTGTTTATTGTCATATCAAATTTATTTGAAGGATATAAATAATTAAACCATTTAAACTAAAATTAATTGGAAATGAGCGATAAAAATAACAACACAAATTAAGAACATGGTTGATACAACTTGTGATATAAAATACATAATGTAAATGGTTGATGTTACTTTTAATAGAATTGAACAAATTCAAATGAATAAAATAGATGTGATAAATTATATGCTTAATGTTTCTTTATCTAATCATGCAATGGATTCATTAATTAGTAGTGATTTGATGAAGATAGGTTTAGTTGAAGATGAGTAACAAGTAGAAGGTTTGGAAGAAAAAAGATAACATAAGTAGTTGAGGACTCACCCCAAATGTTGAGGTGGACGCCTTCATGGCAATTGGCCCATGTGGTCCCTTCCCATGCTAGTATAGAACTACGGTTTTGGTGAGGTTTTAATGGCGCATTAACTCCGCCACTTTCTTGAGGTGATCTTGGTCACTGTGTTATGGCTCTATGGCGCTGGTCTTTTATTGTAGTTTGCTCATTGTTACCACTGGTTTTGCTCTACTCCTCTATGCCCTTACCTGGTTCCTTCCGTCAAATGTAATGACCCTCTGCCTTCCACCATCTGCAAGTTCCAGTCTTGACTCTGGTTTTATGTTACTGGGTAGTGTAAGGATGTTGTTCTAACGAATTTGGTGGCTGCTTCTCACGCGGTTTCATGAAACAATGCTAGGCCTTCTGGCCGTCCTGGGTATGTGGTGTTTTCTCGGTAATTTTTAATCGGTTTGCTACACTTCTAGTTTGTCTCTGATGCATTTGTTTGTGACTATGGTGCGTGTTCTTGCCAGGTCCTCAACCTGACTTCCCTGGCAATAGTTCGGCTCTGACACGAGGTAACCACTCTGTTCTGATTCCAGGATCCCTCTTTACTTTTCTTCTGTGAACAACTCTGCTCCTTGTGAGAAGCTGCGGTTTCGTGGCTCGAATGTTACTGGTCCTGGGTTTAGCTGTGGAACCTACTATCCACTTTGGTTCAAGGTACTCATCATTACCCTTCTCTTGGTTTGTTCTCCATTTGAATGGTTATGCTGCCTCTCTAATCGTTGCTTTTTTCGACTGTGCAGGTGGTTCGCTCCTCAGTGGTTGTGGCAAGGGTTTGTTCCTTGACAGTTTCTGTTCCTTCACTCCTCCATTTCAGTTTCCACTTGAACCGGGTAGTGTCCTTCCTACTTATTTTATACAATTCCTGTAGGTTGGTTTTACAGAGATGAAGTCTTGTTTTGTTGGTCCTCAGTCCTGTCTGTCCATAAAAAATTCTGGGTCATTAGATGGTCATTGGTGTCCATGGCTCTGCTGATATTTTGGTTGAGAACTTGAATACAATTTGGTGCAGTTTGGCTACGGTTGTTGAGCGCCGTCCTATCTCTGTTTGTTTAGTTGGTCATGGGTCACAAAAACCGTTCTTGGTCTGCAATGAAATATATGAGGATTGTTTGGCATTTGTATATTTTTTCGAAGGCACTATGCCTTATGCTTTGAACCTGTGTTGGGTTACACGATGCTATCTTTGGCTATAACAAATGTTTATGCAATATATGTGTATATATTTATACACATATATATAATTAATTTCATACACAATATCATTCATTCATAATAATAACTATTGGATACCTGAAATGTTTCTCTTTACTATTTTAAAATATTCTGTCAGAGTCTTACATTCTATGGTGTCTATTCACCTTTTTGGTAGCAACCCTTGGTTCATCTTTTGATTGTGTTTTTAAGCTACTAGTAGCCTCATTTAGTTGAGGAACTACCTGCGGTTGCAATTTACAGTTACATTCCTTTTTCTGTTATTCAAATATTAATCTATTTAAGACTATTCCTTAATCTATTTGCTTCCAAAAAGTAAAAGCTAACGACATTGGCTGTAACAACCTTCTTGAAAAGTAATAACAATAAAAATAAACTAAAAAGTAAATTTTTAAAAGAATACTTAAAACAGCGTGTCTAGCTGTCACCTCCATAATTGGATGCTCCTGCATCAGGCTCCCAGGGTGAATGAAACTCATGGCTTTTGTCCATGAGCTCTTCAATGGAATACCCACTGTGTTGAATTTGTCTGATATCCAGCCAAGAGCTGTCCTCAATTGGACGGTCCTTCCACTTAACCAAGTACTGCAAGTATTCCTTTTGGCATGTCTTCCTAGCTACCTGAGTGTCTAGTATTTGGTCAATCTCAAAAGGCTTGGCTGGGGGCATCTATTTGATCCATGTCTTTGTCTCTTTGTCTCCCTGGGTGTCCCGTGTGTGTCCTATCGAACTATCCTCTGTATTAATAGAAAAATAAGGGTATAGGTCTGCCACATTGAAAATGGGCAAGATCCCAATACCCGGGGGTAATTGCAGTTCATATACGTTGGTAGAGAATTTTTGTAGTATCTGGCAATGCCCTATCTTTTTCAATTTAAGCTTGTTATATTCTCCTTTATGAAACCTCTCTTTTCATAGGTGTGCCAGTACCAAGTCTCCTACATTAAATTGCAGTTCCCGTCATTTTAAATCTGCCTTCTTCTTATATTTTTGGCTGCTGTTTTGCAATTTAGCTTTCACCTGTTCGTGAAGATCGTTAGTCATTTTGGTGAAATCTTCTTCATCAGCACTCCTCCATTTCAACCAATCCAAATCTCGTAACTCATGCAGTCCATGGGGGTGCATTCCGTAGAGGATGTAGAAAGGGCTTCTACCTGTACTTATGTTGGGTGGATTGTTATAAGCGAATTCCGCTTGTGCTAGTACGCAATCCCACTATCGTGAATTCTCTCCAACTAGACTACGTATCAGATTTCCCAGACTTCAGTTTACAACCTCAGTTTGTCCATCAGTATGTGGATGATAAGTTGAGCTGAAGTTTAATTTTTTATCTAATTTTTTCCACAAAGTCCGCCAAAAATGACCCGCAAACTTCACATCCCTATCCGAAATAATAGACTTTGGTAAGTGATGCAGTCTGACAATTTCTGTAAATAGTAAATGGGCTACATGTGTGGCATCACTGATCTTTTTACAAGGAATAAAATGTTCCATCTTAGTAAAGTGATCCACTACTACCATGATCAAATTGTGTCCTTTCTGTGTCCTTGGCAAACCCAAAACAAAGTCTAAATTGACTGAGTCCCATGGCAAGTTCCTTTTAAATTTAATTTGTGCCACAAGTATGGAAACTTTGAGAAAAGCTATCCAAAAAGCTTCAACTTCTCGAATCTCTCCAAAGTCTCCTCTTAAAATAGAGCAAGGAGAAACCATGAAAGGATTCATTCTTGTTAAAAGGAAGCCTAAGAAGCATGGAAGTAAAAAGTAGTAGACATGTAAGGTGGAATCTAAGCATCAACCCATTTCCTCAAATAGCTTTGAAGCCATGAATTCTCTAGAGGAAGAAGGTGAGAATCTTAAGGCCCAAGAAAATCAACCAAACAATCATATTCTAAATGTTCCTTGAGATTTGATTGACAAAGAACAACCTAGCTAAGGACCCTCAAAGGAAAAATCCTACAGTGGGAAGATTCCCGCAAAGGTCTCTCCTAGAGTAAAAGATGAAGAAGGTGGTAAGGTGGCAAAGCATAAGTCCTCATCTTCTCCCCCTTCCTATTCAAATGTGCCTAAAAAGAGGCATTCTTCCCCGTTGGTAACAAGAAGAAAGAAAGATCATAATAGTAAGTAATCACGTCTTGAATCCTACTAGCTTAGAGATGTGTCATCTTCTAGTAATTTATAGAAATGTTATATTTCTAGATTTATTGTGCAAGTAATTTGTTTAAAGATACTCTTGCTCTTAGTTTTGAAACTTTTCCCTCCTTACTCTTTTTGGAAGGAGGTTGGTTTCTAAGTTTTTTTGTAAATGTGCCATTAGTCCAAGCTAGTCAAAGTGTCTCACAAAGAAGAGAACATGTTGTAACTCATTTCTGTTGGACACCTAATCCTAAATGGGTTAGTGTAACGTTGTCTAGTGGATTCATCGTAACGCTGTCCAGTGGAATCATCTGGTCAAGCCAGGAGAATATTGCTTCATGATAGCCCTCATTACTCTTGGTTTGATAGTCAGTTTTACGACACTTGTTTTTTGACAAGTTACTCGCTCTCTGATATGGCACAATCATAGTATATCGTTGTTGCAGCAGTTTAATGGATGGTTCAGTTATGTTTTTGAAACATAAAGCCAAGGCCTATCAATGCAATTGTGAGATTGCGGAGAGCCTCTGAGAGATTCGTCGTTGCTGCATTTTTAATAATTTGTATCTTTTGAAAGATGACTAAGAAGTTCCCCATTTCGTGTGACATCAAAGAATGCGATCTCTTGGTTAATAAGATGTCGAAATAAATCTTTTCTCAGTCGAGCAACAACACGCTCACTTGATGATGCAAACCACCATCCACGCAGTGCAGTAGCAAATGAACCAATTAAGATTATAAGAAGAATTTCCACAAGAGTGTTTTTGATGGCATTAAAAGCATTTGCTTTCTCTTCTTCCGTTCTCAAATCTCTGCTGACAATATCAATAATCTTGCCACCATATTTTGGAACTAAAATATTTGTTGTGGATGCAATGAAAAGTGCCACAGTTGCAATAGTCTGCTCATTAAGCCACCAGCGCTTGCCCTGCATTTTTCTTTAATCTGCAGGATTTTCTTTGTGTAGCTTGAAGATATTTAGCAGCTGATAGTTTTGTAGTAGTCGAGGGATTTCTTCAAAATATTAGAGGATTTGGGTAACTTTTGGCTAAATATAGAAGGACTCGATGATATTTGTATAATTTTCATAGTTTCAAGATATCTCTGGTTGGTTTTTTCCCGTTAAGCTACATGGCTTTCTTGTGTAACTTGAAGATATTTAGCAGCTGACATTTTTTCTATGGGATTTTGGAGGTTTTTTAAGGTGTAGAAAAATGGCTAAGCTTGAAAGAATATTAGAGTTATTGAGAACTCTAATCGTATCCACTGCTGACAGCGCAATCATAATCAATAAAGACATTATTGCTGACATTCAAAAATGTATACAAAATGCACAAGAAAAGATAGAGTTTTTGCAGCTTGAGACAAAGCTACAACAGGAAGAACTACAACAATGGAGTCATCATTCTGAACCTGTTTCTATTCAGAAGATTGAAACAGACTCCCATAAACAGCAAGTCAATAATGTTACAGTTCATTCAAATAAAGCAGCAGTTGTACATGCAGATGCAGAAACTCAGTCTGCACTTCCCAAACCCATCATCAGACCTTGGGAACAACTTGTCCACAACAAGCACAGAACCGGTCTTGGTTATGACAAGGACTTGTCCTTTCATATCCCAGACTACTCAAAACCCATTCAGTTTCAGAGTGCTGGATTCATTCATGACAGTTCACCACCAGCTGTTCCAGACTCTGCCCCTCTTCCACAGCAACAGATCGTGAAATGCCAACACTGTGACCGAGTTGGCCATATGAAAGATCACTGTTTTGATCTTCATCCATGTAAGCACTGTCATAAAACTAGTCATTCTTCAAACAGATGCTTCAGAAACAAACGTCCTGCAAGAACAAAGATTCATCTTGGATGGATCGCTTCTTGGCAATGGGAATCAACAGCCAAGAAGATATTCCAAACACATTTTAGAACTTGTTCCAGAGTATTGAACAGTCTTGCAGCTGAGTTTTCTCCATCATCTCACCTTGTATCTAACAGGGGGGGAAATGATGGTCATCTACAAACTTCAAAGTCACATCAAGCGAGCCTGAGCCACAACCTGCCACACCAGTTTCAGAGTTGTAGCCAGCGACAAAGATGCCCCTGGGCATGCCTTCAGTTGGCAATCTGGGACAATTCCTCTAGCAGAAGACTTCAGCTTCTTGCCAGTTTTGGAAGAGTTCCAAGAACAAAATTGAGAACACTTCCTCCAGCAGAAGACTCCAGCTTCTTGCCAGTTTTGGAAGAGTTCCAGGAATTGCATTAAGCATTCCAGAGTTGTTGGTTATCCTTAAACCATCACAGGTTGAGACTTCCCTTTTCAGGTTGAAGTTTTACCTTTTATGCGGGTTGAGACCTCCCTTTTATGGTTGAAGGTTTCCCTCTTTAAAACAATAGGATCACTTCCTCTAGCAGAAAACTTTAGTTTCTTGCCAGTTTTGGAAGTGTTCCGTGAACTGCACTAAGCGTTTCAGTGTTGGTGGTCATCCTTAAACCACTACCCTTTATACCAACATTTCATAGAGCACATTCAGCCTAGTGCTGCCATGCATTTTTTGCACATTTTGTATTACAGCTCTCTTCTTGGACTCATACATAACCCTTCGGATTAAGGGGGGCAATGTTGGACACCTAATCCTAAATGGGTTAGTGTGGAAGCCGAATAGACCAAAGCAGTCCAAGAGACCTTGGGATCTGAAACCCAAGAGTCACGTATTGTACTATAAATGTATATATCATGTTAAGAAAAAATGTATTGCATGTTTTATCTTTCATATCTCTCTTGCTATCCATGTGTGTTTAACAATTTTCTTCTACATTCAAGCACATATTTAATATAGTTTTCTCATTTAAGTTAAAAAAATTACTAATCATTGTGTTAGTGAAATAAATAGTTAAATATGTACATAACTACGATAATAAGATATAATTATGATGTAAACAAATTAATAATTTATATGTTGAGGATGCACATAATCAATAGGTAGTTGACATATTTCATAAGTAAATTGTTTCATTATAAGAAATAATTAGGATGTAAACAAATTGATCACTTATATATAAATGACATAGATATTGATAAAATTAATTATTCTAATTAATTTTGAATAATAAAAGAAAGAATAATAAATTACTAAATTGTTTCATAATTAAGATGTAAACAAATTGATCATTTATGTATAAATGACATAGATATTAATAAATGGCTGGACTATTCGAAACCAAGCTGACTATGAGGAGATTCTTGTCATCCAGTGAGATGCTTTGTGATTTGTTGTATTTGCACGGTTGGTATTCAAACAATTTTTCAGAAAAAAAAAGGAAAAAAATGGAAAATATTTCCTATAGAGAGAAACACTTCTATCCAATTACATATGTGTAGTAACAACTAAAGTTTACTTTTGTCAACTTAGCAGTTGTAAACCTCTAATACATAGATGGAACTCATTGTTATTGAACCATGGTCAATGTTAATGGATCATAGTAAGAACATTTGCACTTACAAAAAGTAACCTAGGATTATAGGTATTTGAAAAACCTAAAAGTTTAAATCAAAACAACAAATATAATCATATGAATCTAGAAACACATAGTTAATTACAGCGGCAGTTGAGGACGTTCCCTTTCTTTGATACAGTAATGATCAAATGTGCAGATTCCAAGGCCATTTATGATACAACTCTTGAAATAGTTCCAACACATACGAACTCTAATTATATTTCAGTGTCTCTTGACAATCTCAAAATATTTCTATCTACACATGTAGACATAAAAGCATAAGTAATAAATGAACATACTTAATTAGAGCGACTGTTGAGGATGTTCCCTTTCTTTGATGCAGTAACAATCAAATGTGCAGATTCCAAGGCCATTTATGATACAACTCTTGAAATAGTTCCAATACATAATAACTCTAAGTATATTTCAGTGTCTCTTCACAATATCAAAATTGTTGGAAATTTCTGATAATTTCGAACAAAAAAAAGGAAGCAAAGTTCCTCAACTCAACACAAAGAAATGATAGAAATATGGACAAAGAAGATATGGAGAAAAGATCTATTTTTTATTAACCATAGAAATGACAATAAAAATTACAAACTTCTTCAGAACTACAGTTCTGGAATAACTAAAAACTCCATACTCTATTTTTTTTTTAACACAGATTCGTGTTTCAGAATCTAACAGACAGTTGCTAAAACACCAGTTTTAGCCACACATTCTGTTGCTGAAACACACAGACAGTTGCTGAAACAGCCTATAGAATGCATTGCTTCTCCAAAACACAACGACTCTGTTTTCTTGTTGTTTTCTCTGCTCTGCCTTCTTCTCTATCTTTTTCTATTTCTCAAACTCTCTAACATTCTTCTAACATGAAAAAAAGAACTGTTGTTCATTACATTTATATGTTAAAAACATATTTGACTTTAAACAATAAGATAATAAAAATATCTTCTAAAGCTTATCTGTGTATTGAATGCAGCAAGCGATGATGCCTTTTGAAGAAATGAAGTCGGCTGTTGCAGGGGAATTTAATTCTGAAAATTTAATGCACATTAATGTGCAAAATATCAAGCACGACTTTGAGGCATCCAACAGTCTGGAATATCTACAGCAAATCAGATTTCTATCCAGTTGTTTATGTTGCAGTTGGAATTAAATTCCAACACTCCCCCTTAATTTCAACTGCTGGGTTTTTCTGCATACCCACGCTTTTCCTGAAATGATCAAAACTTTTCTTTCCCAATGGTTTTGTCAAGATGTCAGCTAACTGATCCTCTGTTCTGCAGTGCTGCAAAACAATCTCACCATTGTTAACCAATTCACGTATGAAGTGAAATTTGGTGTCTATGTGCTTTGTCCTTTTATGAAAAACAGAGTTTTTAGACAATGCTATTGCTGAGCTATTGTCACAGTAAATGGTTGTGCCCTTTTCTTGTTCATGACACAAATCTGAGAACTCTTCTTAGCCACACTGCTTGGCATGCTGCTACTGTTGCTGCCACATACTCTGCCTCTGCTGTTGACAAAGACACAACTGGTTGCTTCTTGGAAGCCGATGAGATGGCTCCCGATCCCATATGCAACACATATCCTGATGTGCTTTTCTTATCATCGACACTTCCATCCCAATCACTGTTAGTGTAACCTATCAACATGAAACATTCGGAAGAGGAGTATAAAATACCAAACCCCTTCGTTCCATTCACATAACTTAGAATCCTCTTGGCTACCTGCCAATGAGTCTCTTTCGATCTTTCCATAAATCTGGAGATTAAAATCACAACATGCATAATGTCTGGCCTAGTTGCAGTCAAGTACATAAGGCTGCCAACTATGCTCTTGTACAGTTTTGGATCAAAATCCTTGCTGTTGTATTCTTTGGTCAATTTCAACCCCATTACAATTGGAGTCAAAGCTGCCTTGCTGTTCTGCATGTTAAATTTCTTCAACACTGCTTCTACATATTTAACTTGAGAAATGAAAACACCATTTTCACTTTGGTATACTTCAATTCCAAGAAAATATCTTAAGAAGCCCAAGTCAGTCATTTCAAATTCACTTTTCATGACTACATTAAAATCAGCAATGAGAGTAGCATCATTGCTAATAAAAATCAAATCATCTACATATAAAACAACAATAAGAATCTTACTATCATTCTCCTTTATGTAGAGTGTGGGTTCACCATCACACTTATCAAACCCATTCTCAATCAGATAAGCATTTATTCTATTGTACCATGCTCTTGGAGCTTGCTTCAGCCCATAAAGAGCCTTCTTCAGTTTGTAGACTTTATGCTCTTGGCCTTCAACTTCATAGCCTGGAGGTTGTTCAACATAAACCTCTTCTTTTAACACTCCATTCAGGAATGCAGATTTAACATCCATCTGATAAATCTTCCATTTGTGTTGTGCCGCAATAGACAACACTATTCTAACTGTTTCCATCCTTGCTACTAGTGCAAAGGTTTCATCATAGTCTTTACCTTGTTGCTGCTTGTAGCCTTTCACAACAAGTCTTGCTTTGTGCCTGTCAATCTTGCCTTCAGCATTGTTTTTGGTCTTATAGACCCACTTAACTCCAATGGCATCTTTGCCTTCAGGGAGGTCCACTAACTCCCATGTTTTACTCTTCTCAATTGTACCAATTTCTTCATTCATTGCTTCAATCCATTTATCTTCATTTACAACATCTTCAAAATGAACTGGGTCATCAACATGACAATACAAAGCGAATAATGAATTCAGACCGGTATTGTTACTTACCTCTCCTTGCTCATAAATCTCATTCATATTTTTGAATCTTGGTTTTCTTGGTGTGCTTGGAGTTCCATTCGAACTTGAGGGTATTTCTAATCCCTGTGGTGTGCTTGGAGAAGCACTTCCTTGACTTCTCAAGACTGTTCGAATTCTAGCTTGTGGTGTGGTTTGTTGTACCTGCTGTGGTGGAGGAGGAGCCACCAAGGAAGGATTATTTGCTACTGTCCATTGCTCTTCTTCTTCGTGAGACACAATTATCTTCACATTCACTATCTTCTCTAAGCTTCCATCCCAAGCTTCATCTTCAATGAACTGCACATCTCTGCTTACTATCAATTTCTTGGTGGATGGATTATAGAGTTTGTATGCTTTTGACTCATCACAATAGCCAATGAAGACACACTTCTCCCCCTTACTCTCAAGCTTCTTCCTTAGCTGATCCGGTACATGTGCATATGCTACACAACCGAATACTCTCATATGAGTGACAGTTTGCTTTTGACCACTCGATGCTTCTTCTGGTATTTTGTTCATGACAACTTTAGTTGGGCATCTATTTAGGATGTAAACTGCGCAAATGATAGCTTCTGCCCAATACTCATGCGGCAAGTGTTTTACCTTCAGCATTCTTCTGACCATGTCAAGAATGGTCCTATTCTTCCTTTCGGCAACACTGTTTTGCTGAGGTGTATACCTCACAGTGAACTGCTTTTGTATGCCATTCTCTCTGCAAAAATGTAGAAAGTCTTTGGAGATGTACTCTCCTCCTCTATCTGTTCTGAGCACTTTGATATAATACCCACACTGCTTCTCAACAAGAGTTTTGAAGTGGCGGAATTTCTCAAACACTTCACTCTTCTGTTTCAGCATATACACCCATGTCTTTCTGGTGTAATCATCAATGAAAGTTAAAAAATATTTATTTCCGACAAATGATGGTATTTGCATTGGTCCACACACATCAGAGTGAAAAATTTCCAATGGTGCTTTTGCCCTTATACTCTTTCCTGCTGGAAAGCTTTCTTTGTGTTGCTTGCCCAAGATGCAGCCTTCACAAAGGCTGTCCAGTTTCTTGATCAATGGAAATCCCTTTACCATTCCCTTTCTGTGCAACAGATTCAAGCCTTCGAAATTGAGATGTTCAAATCTCAAGTGCCACAACCAATTCTCATCTTTCGCTTGTTCCTGAAAGACTTCTTGTGTTACAGCTGCAATAGTTCTTCCTTCCTTCAAATCTGCCCTGAGTTTGAGAGGAAACATTCTATTGTTGGTCATCTGCACCTGTGCAATGATCTTCTTACTTGGAGGTATGTCTCTGATTGTACAGATATCATCTTTGAAGAACACATTGTAACCTTTGTTAATGAGTTGTCCAATGCTCAAAAGATTACATTTCAGACCAGGTACATAGTATACCTCTGGCACAATCATCTGTTCTCCATTTCTTGCTTGGATAC
The DNA here is from genome assembly GCA_031772625.1 of Pinus tabuliformis. NCBI lineage: Eukaryota > Viridiplantae > Streptophyta > Pinopsida > Pinales > Pinaceae > Pinus > Pinus tabuliformis. The sequence goes on along the minus strand of CM062820.1, from coordinate 1,204,557,481 downwards.
TGACTCTGCCCTTACCCTTGAAAGATATCTTACTATCATTTCCTGTTGTTACCTCATATTTCACATTTTCATCCACATTGGCAAACATTACAATATTTCCAGGCATGTGATTACTACAACCTGAGTCTAAGAACCAAAAATCTTCTTGTTTGCCTTGTGCAATGTTACATGTTAACAACACAATCTTTGGATTCTTATCTTGTTCATTTGCAAAATTAGCATTTTGCATACTATTCATGTCATTTTGTTTTTTCCTACATTCATTTGCGTAGTGCCCATATTTCTTACAATAATGACATTGGACTTGGGATTTGTCATACCTTTGTCCATGAGCTTGCTGTTTGCTTGAACCTTCATCTTGGTTCTGATTGTAGCTCCTTCCGCTTGTGCTTGCAGGATTATTTCTGCCTTCATTTTGGCTTCTTCCACGACCTCTATTATTTGCTCTGCCTCGACCTTTTCCTTGGCCAAAAGACATTTGTGTCTTGAATGCTTGCTCAAAAGAGGAATCTGTTCCTCTACTTAGTCTGTGTTCATGAGATATAATAGAAGCACTCAGTTCATCTACTGTGAACTGTGAGAGATCCTTTGTTTCTTCTATTGCTACTACAATAGATTCAAACCTTGAGGGTAAAATTCTCAAGATCTTCTCTACAATCCTTCTTTCTTCAAGAATCTCACCATGAGATCTTATCTGGTTTATCAACCCAATAACCTGAGTGAAGAATGAATCTATTGTATCAGATTCCTTCATGCTGAGTGTTTCAAAGTCTCTCCTCAACATCTGCAACTTTGAAGTCTTCACCTTCTCCATGCCTTGATAGGCAGTTTTGAGAATATCCCATGCCTCCTTGGATTTTGTTGCTGCTGCAATCTGTGGAAAAACACTTTCATGTACTGATTGTGTTACAGGGAAAAGTGTCTATTTAGAACTGCTCTATCCCACTAAGGTGTGACAGCTGCCTTAGAAACAAACAGAGAAAAACTACTTTTGTCTTTCCTTTATGAATTATAAATAGAGAGGAACAGAAAGACCAACCTCTGTCTCTCGCTAATCCTTCGATTCGATCCCTCTCTTCTTTGATAGTCCTCAGCTACCTGCTCCCTTGCACGCCCAGCTTCACAAAGTACCTGTAAGATCACAGAAGTAGAGCACTATACAAAGACATGGATCTATAATCATAAATAATCTAGGATCAGATGTAAATTGACCATACAAATGTAACAAGCATCAATGATACAAAAGCATGGAGGAAAACTCAAATAGCTTTTATTGATAAACAAGAAAAGTTCAAGGAGGAGTTACAACCAGTTGTTCCGACCCAGCATCAACCTCCCAGCAAAGAAGCCCCTCTTCACCTCAAACAAAGCTTAGATCACCCAACAATCTGATGTTTGTCTCTAGAAGCCAACAGCAATTCCTTACAATATGCAAAATTCCAGCCTCTGGATCTCTGGGATGAGGGATCCATATATAGATATCTGTAAGGGGGATGAGTCAGCTTGTGATTTGATTAGTGTCCTCTCTCTGACAGTTCTTGCTTCCACTTGGAGACTGAGGGCCTCTTACTCATCCTTGGTCGAATTCAATGAGGCAAGTGTCACAGGAGAAGATTCTAGAAGTTTCCATTGCCTCTCCACCTCGCGGAATGACACTGCCATTTGTCATTTCTCACCCATCGCACCCCACAGAAGAGACTTTTGAAACGCAACGCACCCTCACAGTGTATTTAGGTGAGATGCAACGCACTTAGCCAGTGGAGCAGCTGCAATGGTCCTGTTTTGACCAATTCTGAGTAGTTTCTCATGGAGAACTTCTGGGAGAAGTTGTAATCTCTTGACCTTGTTCCTTTAGGGGTTAGAACAACACTTTTAGGGACTTAGGAGCCCTTGGTTTATGGACATTTCATGATTGGGGTTGTAGGGCACAAAAATGTCTATAACAGTTGCCCCCTAAAGTATGAGGCCGTTAACCTTTTGGTGTCAAGTGAAATGCTTTATTATGAGGATCTGAAGTTCTTTCAATGCTGGGAGGAGACCTATAATAAGATACAATACAATACATTATTTTCATAATATTTTCATGATCTAGCTGAGGCGGGCATTCCCATGCTCAGCTTTATAAATTCATTTTCATGTACATAGGACAAACAATCGTCTGTGTGTAGACTGATGATTCTGATAGAGTCATCATCCTTTTGAGTGGATGATTATCTGTGCGGCAATGATGTACATTTAATGTCTTTATTTCCCTGAATATATATCGCAGCCCAGATGGATGAAACTAGATCCGAGGTCTTCAATCTTGTCTGATCTTCACTCGAAGTACAAGTCGATCCATGTGAGAAATGTTCTGAAGTCAAACATGGAAAGACATCGCTTGATTTCCAGTCAACGATGTAAACTGTTATCAAGCGCGAGAGGAATCATCGATAATGATAATGACCCTCAAGGTACTACAGTACAATTCATGTGGTGTGAATAAAGGACTTGACATCGAACACCACGAAAAATCTTTCGGTCGAAGGCCATTGATGTAAACCTATCGCCGGAAGTGAGAAACTTGCCATTGAGACATGCAAGCTTCAAAGTACTGAATGGGGTGTCCCTAGCTCAACTTCTTGGATAATGAGCTGATGTCAACAAGAAGTGATCCGTCACAGGAGGGCCTTAATGAATCCCACATCAATGACACGGAACGAAGCAAATGATTTTAATGGAGGTGAAAACAATCTGGTGATATAAAGTTTAGGGTGGCGGTCATGAAAGAATGGAGTATAATGTATGGTAGTGGGTGAGACACAGGTGAATTCTCTGAATGACTTCTCTTGAACATATCGGTGACACTGATGTGATGGATCAGTAGCATTAACCCCAAATGTGGATGGTGTGTTTTCCTTTTTGTCCTGGGGCTTCACTTTCACTAGTTGACGGTGTGTTTTCAACATGATCATCAGAGGTTGATGACACCGGGTTGTGCAAACGAGGAGACCAGTATCTTAAGATTCGAGAGATGCAAGGAAAATTTCTGTGATAGTGGTCTCCTTTGCAAATGACACATGGTGATTTAGGCCTGGTTGGTACAGTGTGTCGATTTTCGCTAAACGACACTCGTTTGCCCCCATTCACTTTTGGCTCCTTCTTCTCCTTAGGTACTTGATTTTTGGCTTTACCAGCCTCATCAAGCAAAGAGGAAGGAGGAGAGGAAGAATTAGAGGAAGTAGAAGGTTGGTAGGTAACTCTGGACTCGTCTAATTGCTGATTCGATTGTTCAGGAATTGTGGTGTTCTGAACGACAGAGGTTGAGAAGAGCCATACAGGCAAACCAATTGTCAGTCCTGGAAGCGACAATGTGGCCATATGGGGTGCACCAACATCTCCCCAAGAGGAGAAGGGACTAGGATTTCCTCCAAGGGGAATCCCTTGGTTGGTGGATTCCATTTTCTCAACCCAAGATCGACGTAGGAAAGGGTAATGAATATTCTGTTTAAAATAAATTTTAGACGCTTTGACACAACTTGTTTTTTCATTTTTTAAGAGTCGAGAAAAAACAAAAGATGACTCTAGTCTCCTTCGATTTTTAATGAGCCTGAAGTGACAAGTGCTCAGATGGCTTTTCCATTAAGGAGTCTGAAAAGGAACGAAAGGGACTGCTCTGGAAGTCTAGGTAGTGGGAGTACCAAACCAATCGCAAAACTACATAATACTTTTTACGGTACGGCAGTCAATCTTCCCGAATGCTGTGTTTAGTACATTGCGATCGATAGGGCAACAGACACGGCTTCCTATGGATAAAGGATTAACCCTATTGGGGTCTCCCAAAATATACTCAATGGTACGTGGGAGCACAAGTCCGTACTGGCACTTATCATCTCAAAGTGGAGGAATCACCCAACCATCAATGAGAACAACAGTTACCAGGCTTTATGACGCCGGAATACGTCTCTAGCCTAGACTTCTAAATGTTGTGCGTTAAGTTCCAAAGCGTTGTTAGATTCATTGAATTTATTTTAAGTTGATCTTGTTTATGAAGTTTGCCTTTCGGGTTCACCACGAGATGTAGATGTAAATCCTAAAATGCAATCTAAGATGATAAACAAACTTTTTATCTCTTTTATGCAATGAAAATCCTAGCTACTAGGGAAAAGAAAGACAAAATCTTTTCACAAAGAGCAAAGAGCACACTCTAAATGCACTTTCCTAAATCAAGCCAATCAGACTGTCTATATGCAAATGCACATGCATCTATTTGTTTTCGACTTTCTTAGTATATGGATGCTAAAAAGAAAGTTGATGCACAAATCTGAATTTCTTTTTAAGCGAAAAATATCAACAAGCTTCTTTTCGAAATAAAAAAAAATGGAGACGATTACAACACCTTACGATTTTGAACTGAATACTTGTTCTTGACACTAGGAAATTACAAATTCAGACAAAAAGCAATAGTAACAGGATAATCGACCGTCAACAGCAATCAAACTTTTTCCTACGATCGAAATCGACACTTGTGACAGATTCAAATCAACAGATGACAGTACGACTATGCTACTTTTGCAAAGGAGAACTGTAAATGACTCAACAAACACACAAAAACATCTACAGTTCTTTTGTACAAAGGAGGTGGAATAACAACAAGGAAAAGGGGTTTCAAACAGACATATACTGATCACAGGCAGCAAGATTCAGGAATAGAACTAGAAAGAATGAATCACAGAAGCCATAGCTACACAGAGCTATTCTGATCAGTGAACCCGTAACACAGAGAATCTGAAATGCAGCGTAGGTTGTCCACTCGAGAAGTGCACTAAAATTTAGAATCTCTGAACAGTACCTGCGCTGGGACAGAAACGAGACTCTGTTCGGGTTCCTGGTCACAGTTTGCAGTTCAGTTCTTAGGTTTTGGCCGAGTAAAAAGCAATCAATAATGCAACAATCAGGGGTAGATCTAAGGAGGATCTAAGAGCTATCACAAGGGAAATCAGATAGTTTGTGAATCAGTTGTTTAAATCATAAACAGATCCAGTAGATGGATTGAAGTAGCAGTTGTCTACTTTGCATTTGTTATGGCAAATGCAGTTCGAATGCTACTTGTAAGTTTATGAAACAAACAACAAAGAATGATAAACAAACAAACTAATTAGCTCCCCAGCGGAGTCACCATTTTGTTACAGGGAAAAGTGTCTATTTAGAACTGCTCTATCCCACTAAGGTGTGACAGCTGCCTTAGAAACAAACAGAGAAAAACTACTTTTATTTTTCCTTTATGAATTATAGATAGAGAGGAACAGAAAGACCAACCTCTGTCTTGCGCTAATCCTTCGATTCGATCCCTCTCTTCTTTGATAGGCCTCAGCTACCTGCTCCCTTGCACGCCCAGCTTCACAAAGTACCTGTAAGATCACAGAAGCATAGCACTATACAAAGACATGGATCTATAATAATAAACAATCTAGGATCAGATGTAAATTGACCATACAAATGTAACAAGCATCAATGATACAAAACCATGGAGGAAAACTCAAATAGCTTTTATTGATAAACAAGAAAAGATCCAGGAGGAGTTACAACCAGTTGTTCCGACCCAGCATCAACCTCCCAGCAAAGAAGCCCCTCTTCACCTCAAACAAAGCTTAGATCACCCAACAATCTGATGTTTGTCTCTAGAAACCAACAACAATTCCTTACAATATGCAAAATTCCAGCCTCTGGATCTCTGGGATGAGGGATCCATATATAGATATCTGTAAGGGGGATGAGTCAGCTTGTGATTTGATTAGTGTCCTCTCTTTGACAGTTCTTGCTTCCACTTGGAGACTGAGGGCCTCTTACTCATCCTTGGTTGAATTCAGTGAGGCAAGTGTGACAGGAGAAGATTCTGGAAGTTTCCATTGCCTCTCCACCTCGCGGAATGACATTGCCATTTGTCATTTCTCACCCATCGCACCCCACAGAAGGGACTTTTGAAATGCAAAGCACCCTCACAGTGTATTTAGGTGAGATGCAACGCACTTAGCCAGTGGAGCAGCTGCAATGATCCTGTTTTGACCAATTCTGAGTAGTTTCTCATGGAGAACTTTTGGGAGAAGCTATAATCTGTTGACCTTGTTCCTTTAGGGGTTAGAACAACACCTTTAGGGACTTAGGAGCCCTTGGTTTATGGACATTTCATGCTTGGGGTTGTAGGGCACAAAAATGTCTATAACAGATTGGAAGAGAAAAAAGAGGGCTTTGGCATCCTTCTTCCTGTCGCTCTTCAACTGGTCTCTTTCTGCTACGGTCAAAGGAGGCAACGCTATTGCATCTGCAGGCTCACCATAGCCAGTTTCAACCAGCTCCCATATTCCTTGAGAAGCAAACAATGCTTTCATTGTTATGTACCAATAACTATGATTTTTCCCATTAAACTGTGGCAGTTGGGAATTTGTCAAACCAGTTCCAACATCTGCCATCTCAACCTATATAAGTAAAGAGGAGATACTGACTGTATAATTAAAAACAAGTAAAAAACTTTTTCTGCTGGAGAAAATCTACTCAATAAGCTTCTTACAGCTCCTACAGTGAAAAACAAACTCTGTTTTTGACTCACTGAGTGCCTAGACCAGCTCTGATACCATGTTGGAAATTTCTGATAATTTCGAACAAAACAGAGGAAGCAAAGTTCCTCAACTCAACACAAAGAAATGAGAGAAATCTGGACAAAGAAGATATGGAGAAAAGCTCTGTTTTTTATTAACCATAGAAATGACAATAAAAATTACAAACTTCTTTAGAACTACAGTTCTGGAATAACTAAAAACTCCGTACTCTGTTCTTTTTTTAACACAGATTCGTGTTTCAGCATCTAGCATACAGTTGCTGAAACACCAGTTTCATCCACACAGTCTATTGCTGAAATAGCCTGTAGAATGCATTGCTGCTCCAAAACACAGCAACTCTGTTTTCTTGTTGTTTTCTCTGCTCTGCCTTCTTCTCTGTCTTTTTCTATTTCTCAAACTCTCTAACATTCTTCTAACATGAAAAAAAGAACTGTTGTTCATTACATTTATATGTTAAAAACATATTTGAATTTAAACAATAAGATAATAAAAATATCTTCTAAAGCTTATCTGCGTATTGAATGCAGCAAGCCGTGATGCCTTTTGAAGAAATGAAGTCGGGTGTTGCAGGGGAATTTAATTCTGAAAATTTAATGGACATTAATGTGAAAAATATAAAGCACGACTTTGAGGCATCCAACAGTCTGGAATATCTACAGCAAATCGGATTTCTGTCCAACTGTTTATGTTGTAGTTGGAATTAAATTCCAACAAAAATATGTCTATCTACACATGTACATATAAAAACATAAGTAATAATTTATCGAAAACAACAGGTTTTGATGAAAAATATTTAAAACCTGTATTTTATAAATTAGCAATATTTTTGTAACAATGCGAAACAAAAATACATTTGAATTCAGGTAAAGGAAGCATTGTAGGAGGTATTTTTATTTATTTGAAACGCTTGGTGCCTAGTTTTTTGCAGACAAGAGAGAAAGAGCAATCTTCCTGATATGTAAAACTGTTTCAGCAGATATGTACTTGTATTTTAAATGAAATGATGTATGCCACACATAAAATAAAGAAGCTTAGCAAGAACAGAACCATAAATACGCTTGCTTCTAATCCTATGTTATAGGACAATCTCCTCGTGGGACTCGGTCAATGGTAGAGATAGGTAGTACTAGTGCCATAGGATCTGTATAGAGCTCATAGGTTAGTGTGCTTAAGATGTACCAATTTATGTACATTTAGTTAGTGTATCTTCCTAATCAATAGATTCAATGAACACATGAAATACATAGGGTGTTCACATTGTACTGATTTATGTACATGTGGCTATTTTGTTACCCTAATCAATAGACCCTATTGAAACCCCGTTTCTCTTCAACATACTCATCTTGGATGAGTATGTATCAAACCCTAGTTTATTAAACTGTTTACTCCATTTTCTCAACCAGGGCTTGAAGGAAGAACGAAACAAAATTGAGAAAGATAGTTTCACTTGACACACATATTTGCTGCTTTCTTTTTGAGCGTAATCACCAAAGAGTCTTCCTTACTTGAGCTTGAGCTGACGCATTCAAACAGAGATCTAAAATCAGAGGACCAAACAAAATTGAGAAAGACAGTTTCACTTGACACACAGATTTGCTGCTTGCTTTTTTAGTGTAATCACCAAAGAGTCCTTACTCGAGTTTGATCTGATGTGTTCAAACAAAGATCGTGCTAAAACCTCAACCTCAACTGTCGTGCTAAAACCAAGTTATTGCTACAATGTTCAAATAGTATCCTGTTTTGCATATGAGAGAGGACACAAGCAATTGTGCTTTCGAGAAATGAAAAGAATTATTTCACATGTTGTAGCAACTTAGTCTAAGTTTGTGCTTAATCCTATTATAAGTTGCATGTCCAACGTAAAATCAGAAGCATCATTTATTTCACGCTTATTGAGTTTTCTATAATAATTCAAGTCAACCATCAGCTACAAGAAACCCATTATCAAATATCATTGCAATCTAGAATTTCGAAGATAGTAAGAGAAGTGTTCAAACAACATATTCAACTCCAACTTTGCCTCTTTCTAGCTTTTCATTTGCATGCAAGGTATCATTACTGCTAAGTCACTGACATTCTCAATAATTTTCGTTCTAAATCTCCCTATAGATTTCACATTAGTTCTTCGTGGTTGGGAAAGTAAAGCGGAGACTTTTTAATTTCTTCTAAGAAAACTATAATTTGCCTAAATAACCAATGCATTCCCAACCTTTTCCACCAATTTCCGTGTATAAAACCAAGTATAGCTAACTTTAGCATAATTTCCATCATTTTATACTGCCAAAATTCCACGTAAGAGCTAATCCAACAAGGTCACACAGGTTGGGTGAGTCCACCGGTATGCAAATAAACAATAAGAGAGGCCAAGTTGGGGAGCAACATATTGGAATGCTATTCAAAATATCAATAGATCAAAACTTGGTCAGTGTCGAATAAAAGCTAGCAGGGGGGACCACGGGGCCACACAATGTAAAAGAAAACTCAAGCTGGCAACAATGTACATGAATCAAAACCCCAATAGATGAGTGGTAATTTCCAGGAAGAGGCATTTTGCAAGCTCAAAGCATTCCCATGATTGTATTTCGATTAGTTTTAATCAAAATGATGACAACAATCTAATAATATTTTTAGTGTTCATTGTGCCTTTTCTCACAGACTAGCGTCATCAACAATTGAACCCAGTAGAATAGTAAAACACAGTCTCACCTATGGAGCCAAGGAATATCTATATACAGAGAGTTATCAACTCATTGACAAATCCATATTGAGTACCACCATTAGTTGATTGAATGGAAGCAATTGGGTCAGTAGCGAAGAAAGCAACAAAGTTGAAGGAATACACATTAGTCCATATGAAAACAGAAGATCTACCACCTGGCTGCTTAGTATTCTTGTTTTGTAGACACTATTTCTTGCTTTGTAGACACTCATGCACATAAGCATATGCCCTCTTCAACCATCCGCCCTCTTATACTAGTTCTACAGTTAGTGTTTTCTACAATGGTGTAGCATTTAATATTTACTAATTAATATTAACATTAGTTTGCAGTTAAGACATACAAATGAAATAGATCCAATATTGATCTAATATTGTATATAGTTATATGGTTATAGCTGCTGGGAATTTTTGATTATTCCAAACAAAACTAAACAAAACAGAACAATACTCTGTTTTAACACAGCGGAAATAAAAATCGTTTTGCTGACACTCGTGTTTCAGCAACGCATTTTCGTCAGTTGTTGTTTACAGTGTTTCAGCAACAGTGTTTCAGCAATGCTGAAACTCGTGTATCAGCAATACTCTGTTTTGACGTCAAGACTATTTTTGCTTACGGTGTATCAGCAACACTCTATTTTGACGTCAAGACTATTTTATGCTTACGGTGTATCAACAACACTCTATTTTGACGTCAAGACTATTTTCGGCTTATGGTGTATTAGCAACACTCACAAAAACTTGTACTAATTAACAATAAACTAACTGTTACAAAAACATCTTCCTCACATAGAGGGATTTTCACAAAAGATTATGCTGAAGAGCATCTTCCTCTTGACAGAGGGATTACAACAATTTATGTTGAAGAGCATCTTCCTCTTACCAGAGGGATTCACCAATGACTATGCTGAAAAACATCTTCCTCTTGACAGAGGGATTCACCAAGGAATGCTTCAGTTCCACATAAGTAGCATCCTCCTTCTAACAGAGGGATTCTCCCACATGCCTTCTTCAGAGGCACTTCAATCTGTGTCTTACATTCATTTAGCACATACGCACTGCAGCGTATTGCCTTTTGTTTTCTTAGCAGAACAACTGCAAATATTTCATGTTGCTGTGTTTTCTACCCTCTCTCACAGCAAACAATCACAAAACAAATTACATTCAAATCTGCACTGTTGTGTATTTCACTATTCTGGAAGTATTTTTCTTCACGCTACTACGTGCTCTCCTCTTCTCTCTATATCATCTACACTGCTGTGTCTACACATATATAGTGCAATAGGGGTCATAACACTCCACCAATCGCTTCAACTCTCTGACATAGTCTCTGCTACAATCTGCTGCTCATAATGAATGAAATCTGATCTTTCTGACATTCTGTTGTGCTTCTTGAGTCGGTTGTGTGGAAACCCATAGTTGATAAATGCTGCGGCTGGATTGAGGCTGATTCTTTTCACTTTCGGCCATTCTACTCTTTAATGTGGTTGTTTAGAAGTAATGGCATAGTGGTGGATCTGATCTTCCTCCTTCGGGAAAAAAAAACAATTAAAGGTGAAAAGACAGTAATGGCGGTGGCCATTTTTTAAGTAAAGTAGTTGGTGTTGTTCAACTGTTCACTGCAATTGAGATTATAATTTCAACACTCCCCTTTAATTTCAACTGCTGGCTTATCAGTCATACCCAGACACTTCATTAAGAACTCGAAACTTTTCTGCCTATTCGTATCAGCTTCCTTTCATCACTTTCACTGCTGTGCTTAGGCGCTCCAATCATGTAATATCCTCTTTCTCTCTATCTCAGGCAAGACAATCTTTGCATCTCCAAGCTATCCTGCAACCTCTTCTTCTCTGCTTTTATGGCAGATTTTAATTTCATATCCTTCCCCTATAAGAAGATCTTCATCAAAGAATAATTGTTAATATAATTCGACAATAATGATAAAAAATTACAGGCTCCCCCTAACTATATGCATTGTCTCCTTTTGGCAGAGTTTTCTCAAAAGAAATTTAGATTGGCTGGGGAGCTCAAAGAGCTTTCGGACTATATTTCCTTCCTTCCCCATACTTGTGTAACTTTCTTCTTTTGCATGGGTCTAGCTTGTGTAAGAGCCCATGTTAAGTTACAATCACGTGCCATATGCCCAATGTTATGACACTTGAAACATTCTACATTGTTCATGAATAAGATTTCATGATTTCTTCCTGTAAAATTGTTTCTTGGAGGTTGATGGAGACCATAACGTCTATCTCTATGAAATGCTCTACAGTCTTTTGCCATATGACCAAAGTTTGAACAAGAATAACAATAACCAAAAAATGAACTTTGGTACATGGGAGATGGAGGTTTCCTCGATGTACTTCTGAAGCCTTTCTGCCTTGAGATCCTTTGATGATAACCATTGCCTCTTGCCTCTTTGACATTATCAACATTTCTTCTTGGAGTTGGTTTTCTACTTGGAGTAGGATTTCTTCTATTGTAGCCTTGATTTTTCTCCTTGCCTTTGCTGGAACTAGGAGCATCACAATTTCTTTCTGCCTTCTTCACATCTCCTTTGCTTAAAGCATTTTCATTCTTGTTTGAGGGTTCACCTACATACCCGAGTCCTAATTTATTAGATGGAGATCTATGATAGTTGAGCATGTCATCCAAGGCTTGAGAGCTCTTCATGATTTTGTTCATCCCTTCAACCTTTTTCCTAAGAAGGACAATCTGTTCTTCCAATCTTTCACACTCATTATTCTTCTTTGTAAGTTGTTCCTCAGTTTCTTCCTTGCTACGAGTAGCTTCAGCTGCTACTATTTTAAGGTAGATGAATCTGACTTCATTTTGGAGATTTCATCATTCTTTGCTTGACTGCTCTCCATTTTCTTTTCAGCTCCTTGTGCCTGCTTCCTGGCTTCTTGTAATTCAAACTTAAGGGAGGAAACCTCTACCTTGTACTGTCCAATCTCTTCTACCAGTTTTTTCACTCTCTTGTGCCTTTGTCCAATCTCTTCTGATCATTCCAAACAAAACTGAAAAACAGAACAATAGTCTGTTTTAACACAACAGAAATAAAAATCGTTTGCGGAATATGGTGTTTCAGCAATGCAGTTTTATCAGTTGCTGTTTGCAGTGTTTCAGCATCGGTGTTTCAGCAAAGCTGAAACTCGTGTATCAGCAACGCTGAAACTCGTGTATCAGCAACACTCTGTTTTGACGTCGAGAAACTATTTTTTGCTTATGGTGTATCAGAAACACACAAAAAAAACTTATATTTATAAACAGTAAACCAACTCATACAAATTCGTCTTCCTCACATAGAGGGATTTTCACAATTGCTATTACAAAACATCTTCCTCTTAACAGAGGAATTCACCAATTTATGCTGAAGAGCATCTTCCTCTTAACAGAGGGATTTCACAAATGTCGATGCTGAAAAGCATCTTCCTCTTAACAGAGTGATTTACCAATCTATGCTGAAGAGCATCTTCCTCTTAATAGAGGGATTCACCAAGGAACGCTTCTGTTCCACACAAATAACATTTACCTCTTAATAGAGGGATTCCAACGTGCCTGCTTCACAGGAACTTCAATCTGTCTCTGTCTGCAAATTGACGCTGCTGTATCTGCCTAAAATTTTACATTGCTGTGTGTAAAAATCTCTTCATTCGCGCTGCTCTTCACAATGGCGCTCAAGCTGTAATATCTCTGCACTGCTATGCATTACAGACTCTGTCTTCTAGTGAAGAACATTACACTGCAATGTGTAAACTTTCAATACATTTATGCTGCTGCATATTCCATTACAAAAACATTGTCTCAGCACTGCTTCTCAGCAACTCTCTCTATCACTGCACTGCTGTGCATTTCACTATTTTGGAAGCATTTTTCTTCACGCTGTTGCGTGCTTTCCTCTGCTCTCCATGTCATCTACACTACTGTGTCTACACATATATAGTGCAATAGGGGTCATAAAAGTCCATCAATCGCTTCAACTTTCTGACAAAGTCTCTGCTTCTGCTGCTCATGATAAACAAATCTGATCTTTTGCTCTATTTCTTGAGTCGGTGGTGTTGAAACCCATGGTTGATAAATGCTGCGGTCGGCTCGAAACTAGTTCTTTTCACTTTCAGCCATTTTGCTCTTTAATGTTGTTGTTTAGAAGTAATGGCATAGCGGTGGATCTGATCTTCCTCCTTCGGGAACACAAAAACAATTAAAGGGTGAAAAGACGGTAATGGCGGTGGCTTTTTTTAAATAAAGTAGCTGCTGCTGTTCAACTGTTCACTGCAGTTGAAATTATAATTTCAACAATAGCATCTACTTCAGGAAGAGGCCAAATAAAACCATGGTTATAACCTCCACTTCAAGAAAAAAAAGAGGCGAAATAAAATGCTAAATAATTTGATTGGTCATCTGACATCAATAAGCTGCAATATGGTTAGTGCTATGAATAGGCTAAAAACATTCTCTTATTCTCAGTAGAATCAAAAACATTTAGATTACTATAATACCATGCTAGATGGGAAGGACTAATAAGAACAAAGACTCCATGCAGTGAGGGTGTCCACTTCTTGAAACTTATCACAAAACGTTTTAAATGTATCCCTTGAAATTAAAAGCATCCTAGTGAATAGGAGAATAAATTATAACTCCGATACTACAATATTTTTGAAATTTAAATGAAGACAAATTGATATATGATCATGTTTGTCTGGTGACCGTGTGACAATATAACGATTAAAATGGGCCGACCATAAATACATGGCAATGGTAAAATAGATCTATTTTCGCGCTCCATAGTCCCTATATAAATACATCGACAACTTAAACTCTAGAGGAGCGTAAGAGCTTTGGCAATACAAGGGTTCGTTTCGAGCTAGTTTTGGGCTTCTATATTTTACCCTATTTGATCGCAACGGGTCTTTGCTTCTTGTAGGGCAATAAGAGAGAGAAACATGGAGTACATAAGATACCGAGCAATAGGGGCTGAGAGAGAAAGGGACTGGCAGAGGTCCGTACTAGCCAAGCGGCCTCGCAATGATTATGAATATGACTATACTCGTGATCCTTCGTTGTCTGGTGCTTATATTAATCATAGAGAAGATCTGAGGCTTGCTGAGAGAGGTGGTGACAGAGTAGGGGTTCGCTTATTGGATGATCATATTCGTGCTCCTGCTCCTCCTTTTCTTGATGATCATTGTTTTGTTTCACACAGTGGGGCGCTTCCTTCTTCAAATCGGTTAGCTGTAGATGAGGGTTTGAATTTCAGGTCTGATAGCCATAGACTCAACCCTATAATTGGGAGGAGCGTGCCTGTGGATGATGTTCTATATGTACTAGAAGATGCATCCAACACACTGTTTGTGATGGGTGTTCCAAGTGATTGCACTAGTAGAGAAGCGGAGCACATATTTCGCCCATTCCGCGGTTTCAAAGAAGTTAGGGTTGTTAAAAAGCCCAAGGAATCCAAAAAATCTCATGGAGGTGGAGAAGGAGAAGCGGGGACTGCTGTCGTTGTTTTGTGTTTTGTGGAATTTGATAACCCTAAGTGTGCTACGATTGCCATGGAAGCTTTACAAGGGTATAAGTTTGACGAAAATGACAGAGATTCGCCTTCGCTAAAGTTGCAATTTGACAGAGAGAGGAGTAGGTCATCCTTTGCGCATGATGAAGATCGACGTCGGGATTATTATCATCATCGTCGGTGATTTTGTGAGTGGGACGATCATTTTTGTTGTTGGGGCTGTAGAACTTCAGTCCCTCGACTACGATACTTCGTTTCCAAACTTTAATGTATTAGTTCCATTCCATTTTATTTTCTATTTGTTAGGTCCGTCCATGGCCTATTTTAAGATGGGATATGGTTAAGACGTTTTTCGAACACATTTTCTCCGAGTTTACAACAATTGCCTCTTAAAGTGCCACTTTACAGTGATTTATGTGTTTCGATTATAACGCCTTCATTACGACAATCTTCCTAGGTATCGTCGTATTTACTAATGACTTTTGTGTTGTGTTGGTATTGATTATCGGTTTATGTTTTATATTAGCCATATTTGTTCGAAGTCTTTCTAACATTATTTTATTAATATATCAAATCATTTATTCTTGCAAATTATAAACCAATATAATTTTCACCTTGCCAAGTCCTTGATTACAACTTGGAGGGCCACTATCACCAATATAATTTTCACCTTGCCAAGTCCTTGATTACAACTTGGAGGGCCACTATCACCAATATAATTTTTGAGAAGCATTTACGTACATAGTTAATTTTCATGTTGGTTGAGGTTATATACTTCTCTCTTTAGGGATTTGACCATGTAAAACCATTGTGTACGAATCTTTGATTCGGTTGTGTGATTGGTTTTCTAAAGTGTTCAATATGTGAGAAATTTTTTTATTTTATATAATTAGGTTGTTTATTATTATAGCAAATTTATTTGAAGGATATAACTCATCAAATCATTTAAACTAAAATTAATTGGAAATGAACCATAAAAATAACAACACAAATTAAGAACATGGTTGATACAACTTGTGATACAAAATACATAATGTAAATGGTTGATGTTACTTTTAATAAAATTGAACAAATTCAAATGAATAAAATAGATTTGATAAATTATATGCTTAATGTTTTTTTTATCTAATTATGCAATGGATTCATTAATTAGTAGTGATTTGATGAAGATAGGTTTAGTTGAATATGAGTAACAAGTAGAAGGTTCGGAAGAAAAAGGATAACATAAGTAATATAGGTGAATGTGAACTTGAATACCCTGTAGATGTTATAAAAGAAAACATTGATATTTCCAAATTCATTGTCATACCTTTTGGAAGAATTGCAATTTAATAGGAATCTATATGATTTATGATATGAAAGGCATCACTGTTGCATATTTTAGATTGCTTCCAAGATATTCAAGTAGCTGTGATAAACACATTGAATAATTTTTTAATGAATTTTAGCATTTTCATCTAATTGGCTATATGGAAAGAGAGTGTTTTGATATCTATATTTTTCTAAAAGAAAAAGAAAGATAAAAGAACAACAGTTCATTTGCCTAGATTAGTTCTTCGCAATGACATTTAGAAGCTAAGGTTTTTCATAAGTTTTATTGTTCCATT
The DNA here is from genome assembly GCA_031772625.1 of Pinus tabuliformis. Taxonomy (NCBI): domain Eukaryota; kingdom Viridiplantae; phylum Streptophyta; class Pinopsida; order Pinales; family Pinaceae; genus Pinus; species Pinus tabuliformis. The sequence continues at coordinate 1,204,541,050 of CM062820.1, read as the reverse complement.
TTAAACATAGGTAATGATATACTTGAAAGGTAAATAAGTTATTACAAATGATAAGTACACAAATAGAATGGAAAAATACTCTTTTGCATGTGAAGGGTCCTAGTGGGTTAGAAGTTGGTTAGTGGTCATCCAAAACCACCAAATATAATGATGAAAGAACTATGGAAGAAAAGAAGACTCCAAAACTCAAGCTTAACCATAGCTCTCACCTTTCAATTGATAATTTGGGTATTATTAGTTACATGATTCAATTTTGTGGGAGTTACATTGTATGCATTTTTTGAACTAAATGGTCATTATACCTATTATTATTCCTTGAAATTTGAATGAGTTATATATTTTTAGGATAGAGTTATACTCATGTTCAAATAGCTAGACTTTCTAAATTCTTGAAATCTAGATTTGGTGGCTTTCCAAAGCATTTTCATTGAAGCTTAGTTTAGAAGTTTCAGATTGAATATTGAAATAATACTAGTCTATGCATTATTTCTTATTCCCTTGCTATTATAAATATTCAAACTATTATTTAGGGGATGACTATTATTCTTTGACTCCACACATAATTAGAAAATCTTATATCACCTTCATATGATTTTTCATATTTATCTATTACTTAGTTGTTATTGTGCTGACACGTTAGTTCACCAGGTGATTACATCCATGTACTATAAATTTAGATCATTAAATATATTGTTGATATACATAAAGCATTATCCACTAGTTTTTATGTTGTGTACGCTTTCTTTATTTCTTAACATCGTCTAGCTTTTAACCTTGGAGATTGAAATCGTTTGTTAATTTCTAGTTTTGATAAAGTGCATTCAATCCATTAAGGTTTGTTCTTCTTTTAAAGACAATTCCTAATAATTTATAAGATACTTAGAATTAAATTTTCCATTTGCATCAATCCAAGGATCTTCCACAACACTCACTTTGGTTCCCTTCCAAGTTTTAAAGCCACCTCATTACAAATCAAAGATATTTCCATAGCCAAGTCTCTCCAAGAACATAAATATTATTCAATCCCAATCACCTACTTCCTTTATATTTTTCACTCTTTTCTGTTGGCATTATGGCGCTGGTTTGGCACTATGGCACATGTGTTGTCCTTGATGGAAACTCACTCAAGGTGTAGATCATAGTTCAGGATCTCAAAATGAAAGGAAATGAGGTATATGCAGGTTCCTCATAACAAAATCGTGTATACACGTGGGTATACCGTTTAGAAGGCGCTTATACTTATGCACGCACTTTCATGCAGAGAAAAGCACGTACATGTGGGAAAATTAATGTTTGGTCCATGGTATTTAGTTCGACATAGTTGAACCTATGGTTTTGGTCCTTGGTATTGCATCCGAAGTGTTGAACCCAGGTATTGAGTCCCTAGTATTGATTATCAATAGTTTTGGACCATGGTTTGTGTAAGCCTAAGACTATAAAAAGGGAAGGAGATCATTTGGCAAGGGTATTGATTAAAGTATTGAATATCTTAGGAGGAGCACGATCTGGAACACTGGTGATTGGTTTATGGTGCATTGTTGAATCTGATCCAAGGAGGAACCTGAGCGCTAAAAGATCGATAAGTTCTATTGATCAAGACCTTAAGGCTTGAATAGTAGTATCACTGTATAGTTTTTGATCTGTTGTATTTGGTGCATGGGTAGATCTATAAATCTGATAAACTCGGTATAATTGATGTCTGAATACTTGAAAAGAGAAAATTGTCTGTTATAGATCTGTATGCAGGTTCCGCACATCAGAGTCGCGTATACATGTAGGTTCAGTGAAATAATACAGCGTATACGCTGGTTGGCATTGATATAACTGTGTATGTATGCAGGATTATGCTTAGTGAAGTAGCGTACATTTCATGAAATATGATTTAGCTACTTCTGTTTATTGCTGCAGTGTTCTGGGTTTAGATTTGGTGTCTGGTTACTGTTACTATTTTCTAGTTATAGCATTCTGAGATGTCTTCTGGTTGATCCTATATTGGGTTGTACAAAGGAGATTGATTATTGCAGATATACTTGATGTATGATTGATGTTATTCACAGATCCAGTCTGAAAAGTTATGAAACGTGGTCCTTGGAAGAAAAGAGAAGATTGTAGCCTTCTGTAGGTAGCAGCATGCGTACTAGTACCTCAACTAGTACAAGAGCTAAGGGGGTTGTAGCTCCCTTCCATGTGAATCTGGAGAATGAGAGAAGGTTGTAGCCTTCTGCAGGTAGCAGCATGCGTACTGGTATAAGACTGCACCAGTATAGAATCATTGTAAAAAGAAGTTTCTAATTGAAAGAATATAGAGACATATTGCAGTAGGTGGTTTTCACCCACATTGGGTTTCCACATTATATCTTGTGTTCTCATGTGTGACTGTCTACACTATTTTTCTGTTCCTGGTTGATGTCTATATGGTTCTGACACACAGATTTAAGATTAACATCTGAAGAATAACTAAATTACAAGTCTGTGAGTTATACGCTATTTTCCTTAACTAAAGTTGCATATATACGTTGGTTTCTCCAACTAAAGTAGCGTATACAAATCTGTGGTTGAATTGAAAAATAATTGACTTGATAATAATGATTCACCCCCCCTCTCAGTATTATTTCCAACAATTGGTATCAGAGCAGGTCCTTCAGAAGAAGCTTGACCGCTTGAAGGAAGATCTATCATCATGATTAATTACGAGAGAGAGGCATCCATCAGGCCACCAATTTTTGATTGGAGCAACTTCGTCTATTGGAAGGTAAGAATCACAGCCTATCTTCAATCTCTTATTAAAGAAGTTTGGGATATTGTAGAAACAGGATATACATTTCCATCAGCAACTCCTACAGATCCAGCTGGTAAAAAGCAGTATGAAACAAATGCAAAGCTGTCAATACTCTATTAGGGAGTCTATCTCAATTAGAATTTTTCAAGGTTATGTAGCTTAAAACCAAAAAAGAAATATGGGACAAGATCATTCTGAGCTATGAAGGAGATGTATAGGTAAAACAAGCAAAACTACAAACTCTTAGAATTCAATATGAAAGTCTCAAAATGCACAATGATTAAAGTGTGGCTAACTATTTCCTACATATAGATGAGATCATAAATTGTATTCAAAACTTGGGTGAAGAAATAAAAGAAGTTGTTTTGGTTGAAAAGGTACTAAGATCTTTGTCTCCTAAGTTTGACTCAAAAGTTTCTGCCATAGAAGAAAAATAGAATCTATAGAGTCTTATCATGTCCCAGCTGCACGGAATTCTAACTGCTTACGAAATGAGAAAAGGGGGACCATCAGACAGGAGATAAGTCACATTCAAAGCCTCAGGAAAAGGAGTTTACAATGAGTCAGGATATATGTCTGAAGAAGAAGAAGAATCAAAATTTGTCAAGAACCTTCAACAGTGAACTGGAAGATTCAGAGGTAAGCTACCTTTCAAATACTTTACTTGTGGAAGAGTCGGTCACTATGCTGCAAAGTTCCCTCATAAAGATAGACTAGACAAAGGTAAGGAACCTGTCAGATGGAACAAAAAGCAGAATGTAAGTAAGAAGAGCTATTATACACATGAAGACAGTGATGGACTTTCAAATAGTGATGAAGATGAACAAGGTAATGATGATAGACTTTTGATGGCTTTTGAAGATGATGACTTCTTGGATGCTATAAATGAAGAAGATATTTATGAAGAAATTTCTAAACTCAAAATTTGTTTAGAAGAAAAGAACATGATTATAGACACTTTGACATTCCAACTTGCTGAAAGAGATAAACACAATGAAGAGTTAGAATGTGAAATTGTGGGACTTAGAAAAGAAATTGAGAAAACAAAAGCTCTTAATCTTAGATTTGCTAAAGGATCTGAAACTTTAGATGAGATTATCAAAGTACAGTGTTCTCCTCTAATCAAGACAGGTCTTGGATATTCTGAAGAAACGGCTCAAGCACAAAAGCCATCCACCTCCAAAAGCTATCTTGATGCAGCATAGAGAAGTGAACAAGTTGACAATCGATAACAAAAACATAATGTAAACTACCAGGTAAATCAGGGACCATTGGCTTCATGAATGAACAAAGATTACCAAGTAAGTTGGGGGAAATCTACTTCAAGGATGAACAGAAGCTTCAATCAACCACAGGTAAATCATTCTCAATTTGGCTCAAGAATGGATATCAATAGAAACTACAATCAATTGGTTGGTAGGTTTGATAATCGCAGGAATTTCTTCAATGGCCAATGTTTTTATTGTCATAACTTTGGTCATAAAGCCACTCAACCTGTTGCCTACAAGACCATCATGACTAGGGAAGCTAAAAAACAAAGGAGTATGACTGGGAACATGAAAAGGACCTACAATAACTTTACTGCTCTTGAAAATGAAACAGAATGTTCTATTTGCAACAACTTCGGTCATGTAGAGTCTGAATGCAAGAGTAGGTTCTGGCAAACAACTGAGAACAAGCAAGCTTCATTCAACCCCAAAACATGGAGAAAGAAAGAACCACAACCAGAAATTTGTGGGATATCCTTATATGTAGAAGGATAGGAAAATCAATGGTACATCGACAATGGACGTTCGAAACATATGACAGGTGATAAAGAAAAACTTCAATCATATAGTGCCTTAGAAAAGGAAAAGAAGGTCTCATTTGCAAATGACACCCCTACGTTCATAAAAGGTAAAGGTTCTGTTCAGTTGAAAGAAAAGGTCAAAGCTGGAAATCTTATGTATGTTGATGGCTTAAAGCATAATCTATTGAGTGTCAGTCAGATGTGCGATCAAGGAACTCAGGTAATATTTCGATCAAATGGATGTAGTGTTTGTGATCTTGATACAGGAAAACCAGTGATCAAAGGCATAAGAACTCCAAATAATTTATACATATTCAAAGAAGGACAACATCAATGCTATCTAAGTAAGAATGATGAACACTAGCTATGGCACAGAAGATTGGGGCATATTAGCTTCTCTCATATAAGGAAAGCATGCAAATATCAGGCAGTTCATGATCTTCCTGACATTAGAATTCCAGACAATACAATATGCAAGTCATGTCAGCTTGGTTAACAAACCAGAACTAACTTCCTTGAAAAGGAAGGATTAGCTAGCAGGCCACTTGAACTTGTCCATACTGATATATGTGGTCCAACTAGGAAGAGGTCACCTAGAGGTGAAGAGTACTTCATATTGTTCATTAACAACTTTTCAAGGATGTGTTGGATAGGACTCATGAAGTATATAGATGAAGCTTTCGAAAAGTTCAAATCATTCAAAGCCTTGGTTGAAAACGAATCAGATCGCAGAATCAAATGCCTCAGGTCTTTTAGGGAGGAGAATTTACCTCAAACGAATTTTTCAATTTTTTTGAAGAACATGGAATAAGAAGGGAATTTTCTGCTGCAAGGACTCCTCCACAAAATGGAGTAGTGGAAAGGATGAATAGAACGGTTCAACAAATGGCTCGTGCTATGCTTGATGAATCTGGAACTCCCGCAACCTTCTGGGGTGAAGCTGCATTTGCTGCAGTTACTATTCTTAACAAGACAAACGTCCGGCTAAAAAACACTCAGACTCCTCATGAACTTTGGTATGGTAAGACTCCCACCATAAAATATTTCAAAATTTTTGGAAGCAAATGCTACATTAAAAGGACTGATGAAAATCTTGGCAAGTTTGAACCTAGAGCAGATGAAGGCATTCTCCTTGGATACTCTCCCCACAGCAAAGCATATAAGTGTTACAATGAAAGACTTGGAAAAATGATTGAATGTATTGATGTAGTGATTGATGAAGAAGGAAATAACCCTAGGCAGGAAAGATCTGAAGTTTTCGAAGATGATGAGGACTATCCTTCAACGTCAAATCATATTCATGATGAAGAAGAAACCCATGAGGCACTAGAAGAAAAAATAAGAATAGAAGAAAAGACTCCATCCAGATACGTTCAGAAGAATCATCCAGAATCTCAAACTTTGGGGCAGAAAGAGGCAGGTGTACAAACAAGGAGAACCATTTCAGAAGCTTCAAGCTATCTAGCATTGCTCTCCTCCACTGAACCTCAAAATGTAAAAGGGGCACGCAAAGATGAATGTTGGGTCAAGGCCATGGAGGAAGAACTTGAACAGATTGAAAGGAATAACACTTGGGAATTGGTTCCTAGACCAAAAGATAAGAATGTCATAGGGACAAAATGGATTTTCAAAAATAAGCTGAATGAAAATGGAGATGTTAGAAACAAAGCAAGACTTGTTTGTAAAGGGTATGCACAACAAGAAGGCATAGACTTTGAAGAAACCTTTGCACCAGTTGCTAGACTTGAGGCTATAAGAATGTTCCTTGCTCTCTCTAGCTTTCAGAAGTTCAAAGTATTTCAGATGGACGTAAAATCTTCCTTTCTGAACAGAGACTTGAATGAAGAAGTGTACATTGAGCAACCAGATGGGTTTATCCTTGGAAATGATCCAAATCTTGTATGCAGACTCAAAAAGGCTCTCTATGGCCTTAAACAGGCTCTAAGGGCTTGGTATTTTCGGTTGGATGAGTACGTTCATCAATAAGGTTTTGCAAAAAGATCAACAGATATATATATATATATATATATATATATATATATATATATATATATATATATATATATATATATATATATATATATATATATATATATGGACAATGATAAATTACTAATACTTGTTGTATATGTTGATGATATCATCTTTTGCAACAATGAAGAAGCCATGAGTCAAGTATTTTGTTGCCATATGTTGTTTAGTTGGCCATGTGCTTTAATAAGGGAAAAATGGGTGCCCCAAATAAATTTGTGAAGATGGAACAATCAAACCCTTCTTTGGATCTCGGGTTTTCCTTAATAAAAAAAATGTGGTGCTCTTGAAGGAAAAATGGTTAATGGGAAAGTTCATTGGTTTGTGGCCAAGTTATGAAGCTTTTTAAGACCAATTTTTTGATAAGTGGGAAAATCATGAACCCTAGAGAATTTACCACTAGGGAAATGGGTATTATCCATTTCTCTTTAAAAATACGAAAGATAAAGATTAGATATACCAGTGAGTTTCCTATTTCATAGGCATCAGAGGCTTGTTTCTCACTCATTGGTCTTTAGAATTTAATCCTATGATGGAAATATCATTTTCACTTGTGTGGACCATATTTCCTTTCATCCCTCTTCTTTGTTGGGGTGAAGGCATTTTTAAGGAAATTGGAGATAAACTTAGCAGATTTATTTCTTGTGATTTGGAACATGGGAATCATTTTTTTGTGCCACTGAATATGTGTTAAAATGGATTTATCAAAAGGCATCCCATAGCCAATTCAACTAAATATAGATGGTTGGTCTCATCCTTAGGCTCTAGCTTATGAACATGTTCCTTTGAAAGATTATATGTGCCACAAGTATGGATATTGCGAAAATCTATCCAAAAAGCTTCAACTTCTCAAAGCTCTCCAAATCCTCCTCTTAAATAAGGTTAAGGAGAAACTATGCAAGGATTCATTCCCATTAAACGGAAGCCTAACAAGCATGGAAGTAAAAATTAGTAGACATGTAAGGTGGAATTAAGCATCAACCCATTTGCTCAAATAACTTTTAATCCTTGAATGATCCTAAGGAAGAAGATGAGAATCATAAGGCCCAAGTAGATTAACTAAACAATCCTATTCTAAAGGGTCCTCCTAATTTGATTAATGAAGAACAACCAGATCATGACCCTCCAAGGAAAACTGCTACGGTGGGAAAGCTTTCCCCAAATGTCTCTCCTTGAGTAAAAGACGGAGAAGCTGGTAAGGTGGCTAAGAAGAAGCCCTCCTCTTCTCCCTTCCCTATTTAGATGTGCTTAAAAAGAAGTGTTCCTCCCAACTTGTAATATGAAGAAAGAAAAATCATAGTAGGAAGAACATAGGTCCTGAATCCTGCGGGCCAAATGATGGACCATATTCTAGTAATTTATAGAGATGTTTTGTTCTACATTTTATTATGCAAGAAATTTGTTTAAATATTCTTTGTTCTCATGAATAAGTAGGCGTAAAAAACATAAGACTTAATTTTGGAACTTTTCCCTCTTTACTCTTTTTGGGAGGATGCTTGTTTCTTTATCTTTTTGTAAATCTGCCATTAGTCGTGACTCACAAGGAGGAGAACATATTGTAACTGGTTTCTCGAGTAACTGCTACAGTCAAGCGCATATTTTAATATAATTTCTTCTTATTTATGTTAAAAAAATGATTAATCACCATGTCATTGAAATAGATAGTTAAGCATGCACATAATTAAGGTAATAAGAGATAATTAATATGTAAATAAATTAATGATTTATATGCTAAGGATGCACATAATCAATAGTTAGTTGGCATATTTTATAAGTAAATTGTTTCATGATAAGAGATAATTAGGATGTAAACAAATTGACCATTTATGTATAAATGACATGGATATTAATAAAATTGATTATTCTAATTAATATGTATAATAAAAGAAAGAATAATGAATCAAATAGTTTTTATAAATAAATTGCTTCGTAATAAAAAATAATTAAAATGTAAGGATGTAAACAAATTAGATATTTATCTATAAATGGCATAGATATTAATATGATTTACTATTCTCATTAATGTTTAATAATAAAGAAAAAAATAATGAATTAGATCATTTGTGTATTTACTCATTATAAAAAAGTTTATAGGTTTCCTTATTGTAAAAAATTCTTTTTTTTTTTTTAATTACCAAATGCATATGTTTAAATTAAAAAAATAAGAATAAAAAAGTTTGTATGTTTCCTTATTGTAGAAAATTAATTTACAAGTGCACATGCACATATTTTCATATAAAAAATGAGTGAGACTGTTAAAATGAAATACTATTACATGAAGACATGGAAGCTTATTGGACATGGTAAACTTAAAAATACTAATGATGTTTCTATATTGAGATGTTAATTACTAAATCATATATATAATGTATTGATTATTGAATTTTAAAATGGATATTAATTACTAAATTTTACATGGATGTATATAACATAGTCTGTTGATTACTATGTGTTGATTTTATGATAGGTTTATAATAATTATTAAATTTTTTATGATAGGTTTATAATAATTATTAAATTTTTAGATATTTTTGGAATTAAATGTGTGGAATATGGATATTTGAGATATGTTAAGATAATTAAACAAAGTTTAAAGAGTTAATTATAGAGAAAAGACAAAAAAAAATTGTTTGTAATTAAAATGTATTAATTAAACAAATTGTTGAGCATCTATGTAAGTGGTTATTATATTGGTTAAATAGATTATTGAGTAATTGTAAATGGTTGTTATATTAGTTAAATAGATTATTGAGTAATCATTTGCCACTCGAATAGATAATTAAAGATGCACATAATGAATAATTAGTTGATATTTTTTCTAAGTAAATTGTCCAATAATAAGAGATAGTTAATTTGTAAACAAATTGATCATTTATGTATAAATAACATGGATACTGATAAAATTGATTATTCTTAGTTAGTGTTGATTAATAAAAGAAATAATAATGAATTGCATGGTTGATGTGTTTACTCATTGTAGAACATTGATATGTTTTTTTATTGTAGAAAGTTCATATGTTTCTTTTATAGAAGTTTTTTTATTGATTTTAATTCTTAGAAGCTTGTTAACTAAATTTTCCATAACACACATTGATTTAAACCATGATAATCAAGAGGAACACGTATATGAGTAGGATAAATGGATAGTATATGAGAAGGTAATAAAGCCAACAAAACAATTTCATGATAATCAAAACTATAATAGGTAATGATAATTAGATTAATTTTTTTTTAGGATTGTTATGTTTTTTTTAGTTAATTTGGTGTAAGGGGGTGGGATTAATTTGTGGTTTGAGAGACTTCAATTCAGGGGTGGTTGGGTTTGTGCTAATAAGTTTCCAACTAGTGGCTTTTTAACCATAGAGTGTCTTAACAAACACCTTGTAATTAATCACTTTAAATCTGTGGGGTATTATATGATTGTTATATTATTAAAATTAAATTAAACCAACCTAGCTCCCCCTTTTTATGGAAATAAAATTTCCATAACGACTCCTTGTCTCAACCATTGCATTTCAATCAAAATGGATAATGAAACATTATATTCAAAATTAATAGTGATAGAGTCACTTATAGTTTTAGTCCCAAGGGTTAGCTCAATTGATGAGTCCTAGTCATTAAAGCACCTTTTTTAATAGAGAAGTCACAAGTTCAATTCTCTCAACACTCTCACGGTGAGGCTTTATGGTTGAGCCACTTGAGCCGATAGGAAGTGATCCTTTAGAATGGATTTTCCTAGTACAATTATTTCATGGATTTAGTGGTCATCGATCTTGGGGTAGTGAACCACATAGGAAGGAAAAAGAAGAAGAAAAAAAATGGAAGAAAAATGAAGAAAGAAAGGAAAAAAAGAAAAAATAAAGAAAAAAATTGAGCCATTGATAGTAAATTGTAATTTCTATTTCATTTTCTTTATAGTCATAATGTAAAAATGATTACTAACATGCCTATAAAGAAATTGTGACAAGGACACATATAAAATGAGAATTATAATTTAATAAATTATAATTACGAATTTATTATTTTTATGACCATAAATATAATAAAATGATACTTAGTATATTTGAGTGGGCTTAATAGTTAAGATCATGTGTTTCCTCATAAAAGGTCATAGGTTCAAATTGAGAGGAGGGTAGAGTATGTATGACCCCATAAATTTTAATAGTCAAGACCTTAATTGTAGATCTTCCATTGTCAATTGGAGGTAATTGGATGTAACATGTTAGTATTCAAGTCTAATTTTTAGTATAACAAATTAAATGAAATTTTGATATTAAAATTATGAATACTTTAAATAAGCAAAAAAAAAAGAGCAAAGAATTTTATGAAAAGATGTACTAAATTTATATAATATTTTAAATGTAGTAGATAAAGTGTTTAGTTAAAAGAAAAAACTTCATTACATAAAATCTCTTACATTTTACCTATAATATTTATTCAAGCTTTGATAACCCATATTTATACAAAATCTTACATTTTATTAAAATATTTATTTACGGGTACTTTAGAAGAAAGAAGAAAGAAATTATTTTAAAGTCCACGAGGCTAAAGATAGCCCATGGGACAGATTGCTTCTTCATCTGCTTGACTTCCCAAATAAATTCTCTCAACTTTTTGACAAACCCCTCGCTAAATAGATTATCCCAAGAGCTAGCTGCCAGCATATCTGCATAACTTTCCCTATTGTCTTTGAAGGCCTCACATTCTAAAATGAAATGTTTTTCTGTTTCCACTTTTCAGGAAGAACAGAAAATGCATTCTCTTTCCTCCCACACTTTCTTTGGCCTTTTTTCACAAGCGAGTTTATGAGAATTAGTCCTTAATTGAGCAATAAGAATTTTGGCTCTCCAAGAGATATTGGCCTCTATGTATGCTTTTGGTTGATCAATATGAGTGGGATTAAACACTTCAATATAGTAATTTTTCTTTCTTCTTAGCTCCTTATCTCAACTATGCTTGTGGAACTTTTCCATAACAAAAGCTTTTATCTCTTTGCTTCAAGAAAATACCCCATTTACCAAACCATCTGTTATTTTGTTGCATCCAAGTTTTTTTGGTCTTGCATAGTCTATGACAACCTTAGGCCATTTACTCTCTTCCATTTGCTCAATTTTTTTTAAATACCTTATGACTCGCACCATAGCAATTGCTTCAATAGGATATGATAAACTTTTAATCTTAAATTTGTTTGTAATGAAATGCTTCAATCTACTACTGTTTGGCTCATATTTGACAACCATAGAGAATCACCACAATCACTAGAATCCCAAAAAGAGTTTGAGTGGTCTGAGTCCCATAACTTTGCCTCTCTACACCTATTTTGAAAAACATAAAATGCTTTCCAACCCCCAAAATTCTAAATAATTATAACAAACTTCATTAAAAAATTTAAACTTCATTAAAAAAAATTAAAACACCTACTAGAAAACGACCTAGTTTCCTCGCTCAACAAAACATGTAAAAAAAATAAAGTATTTTTTCTTAAAAACTTTATGTAAGAGATAGAAAATGAAATATTATCCATGAATAAAGGGCTGATGAACTTAGCGAGAAGTTGGTGAGGCTTTAATAAGAATAAGAATGGTTAATTTCAAATTTTAAGATTGATTTTTTTAGGTAAACTAGTAAATTGTGGATTTATTTGAACTTGGGTAAATCAAAAGCAAAGATTTCATGCGGTGGGAGACTCTTTTTTTGACTTATTATAATATCCCATGAAATATATTTTATTAAATTAATAAGAGCAAAGACTCCCTGCAGTGAGGGTGTCCACTTCTGGAAACTTCTCACAAAAAGAATTAAGATATATCGCAATAAGCAATACTCCCAATCACTTGAAATTTAAATGAAGACAGCTTCATGGAGATCATGTTTGTCTGGTGATGGTGACCGTGCGACAATATAACGATTAAAATGGGCCGACCATAAATGCATGGGCACGGTAAAATAGATCTTTCTTGCGCTCCACAGTCCCTATAAAAATACATCGACAACCTAAACGCTAGAGGAGGGTAAGAGATTTGGGTTTGTTTCGAGCTATTTTTGGGCTTCTATATTTTACCTTATTAGATCGCAACGGGTCTTTGCTTCTTGTAGGGCAGTAAGAGGGAGAAACATGGAGTACACAAGATCCCGAGCAACAGGCGCTGAGAGAGAAAGGGACTGGCAGAGGTCCGTACTAGCCAAGCGGCCTCGCAATGATTATGAATATGACTATACTCGTGATGCTTCGTTGTCTGGTGCTTATATTAGTCGTAGAGAAAACCTCAGGCTTGCTGAGAGAGGGGGTGACAGACTAGGGGTTCGCTTATCGAATGATCATGTTCGTGCTCCTGCTCCTCCTTTTCTTGATGATCATCGCCTTGTTTCACAGAGTGGGGCGCTTCCTTCTTCAAATCGGTTAACTGTAGATGAGGGTTTGAATTTCAGGTCTGATAGCCATAGACTCGACCGTGTAATTGGGAGGAGGGTGCCTGTTGATGATGTTCAATATCTACCAGAAGATGCATCCAACAAACTGTTTGTGATGGGTGTTCCAAGTGATTGCCCTAGTAGAGAAGCGGAGCACATATTTCGTCCCTTCCGCGGTTTCAAAGAAGTGAGGGTTGTTAAAAAGCCCATGGAATCCAAAAAATCTCATCGAGGTGGAGAAGGAGAATCGGCGAATGCTGTCGTTGTTTTGTGTTTTGTGGAATTTGATAACCCTAAGTGTGCCACGATTGCCATGGAAGCTTTACAAGGGTATAAGTTTGATGAAAATGACAGAGATTCGCCTTCGCTAAAGTTGCAATTTGACAGAGAGAGGAGTAGGTCATCCTATGCGCACGATCGAGATTATTATCGTCATCGTCGGTGATTTTTTGAGTGAGACAATCGATTTTGCTGGTCAGCCAGCGCATCGCCTACGATAGTTAGTTTCCAAAGTTTAATGTATGAATTCCATTTCCATTTTATTTTCAGCGATTGTAGTCAGCCTTGAAGGGTTAGTTTTAATTGCGAAAAAACTTCTAATTTGAAGTGAGAGTAATTTGCTCTGTTCAAGGTTATGGGTAGCTCAATGGAAGGGATCTCAGTCAAGTGTACACACATAGTTGACTTAGTTGGTGGAGGAAATCAACTACTACGTGATTACCGTTGAGACTTGGGATATTAGAAAATGTGCTTTAGATTTTATTTAACTTTTATTTAAAGCCTGATGTAAATTAAGATTTTTTTTGAACTTTTATATAAAGCATGATGTAAGGTTGATGATCAAATGTAGTGATATTTTTAATTGTGAAAAATTGTACTTGTTAGCGCCATCCATATTTTTATTTGAAGATGGAGCATGGTTAAAGTGTCACATCACAGTGAATAATGTAATGAGTTAACACTTTTATTATGATATTTTTGTTTTAGAATCGATGATTTTATGACATTCTTGTTTATCTTTCTATGCTAAGTCAATCCTTTGTTTGATGCTAAGTTAAGGTGTCTTTACATCTATTACATATTTCATATGATATAATATGCAATTTTAAGGTTACAGCTAAGCTAGACACTAAATTGGTCTTTATGTAGATTACATATTCCATGAGGATATGATATGACATAATATCCAAATTTATGACGTTTGTAATACTTTTTTGTGGTATTGCAGTAATTGGCTCTTAAAGTGCCAAGTTAAAGTGAATAATGTAATGTGTTTCGATAATAATGTCTTTACTATGATATCTTTGTTCTAGAATCGGTGACTTTATGACAACATTGTCTACCTTCTGTCTGATGCTAAGGCAATATTTTGTTTAATGCTAAGTCAAGGCATCTTTATGTCGATTACATATTGCATGATGATATGATATGGTATCTAATTTTAAGGACACAGCCAACCTAGACACCAAATTGATCCCTTTGTTTGTGGGACAAGGGACCCACCTTGATGAAGTCTATGAAGGCATACATGCTCTACCCCCCTCTTACGAGGAAACACATCCTCTTAACCATTAGACCCACATGCAAATTCAATGTGTTTGATTCTTAAATATTGACTTTATAATAGACTTTTTCTTGATGGAAATTCAAGGTGTCTTTATGTGGATTACATATTCTAGAATGGTAATTCAGGGTTCTATTATATGCACTATATATTTTGAAATATTTTAGATATGGAATGATCAAAATTTAAGTTAATGGTCTAATTTTGGTTATTAAATATTCAAAATTTCTGATAATGAGGTAATTTCTACCTTTATCAACAATAAAAAGTTATAGGTTCAAACCATGGTAAATCCGTAAATCGTTGAAATAATAAAAACCTTTTCAAACTTAGAAGGGATAACATCATATTGTACATCTTATTGTACTAACCAATAGATACAACCAAGAGGGGACTAGAGCAATCTAACTTAATGGTTATTCTTAACATTCATGTTGGGACAAATATAAGAATTATTAATCTAAAATATATCTATTATTTGGATTTGGATAATAATACTTAGAGATATACCTTGCAATTACATCCTAGGACTATAAAAAGTTTAGAAAGGTATATGTGTGATTTCCTAATTGAGGTGTGAATGCATGGTACATGCATTTGTTTATTTGGTTCATTTCGTGTAATTGGCATGGGTTTTTTTGGGTCTAAAAGTGATTTTAGCCTTCCTTTCCATTTCCTGGATAGCCATGGTGTGATGGGATTCATTTCTTGGTTGAGTTTTGGATTGCCAAGAGGTTTTGGAACCAGGTGAGGTGGTCTCAGGAAAATTCCGAAGGGTTGGGGGCAGAGATGGTTTTCTATGCGAAAACCTCAACATATGGGTGGAGATAGGTAAATTCCTCAAGATATGGTGAATACATTTTGAGACATCCAAACTTGTTTTGGTTACATGATCTCATGACTGATTTTAGCGAGATTGTGGTATTTTGAGGGTGGAGGTGGTTTAACCTCTAGATTCCCTTGATTGTTTATGTCTTGGTTTATCCCATGAGAGCCCACATTCGTGCTTGGAATATGGCATGAGGGTGATTGGCTGAAATAAATATTTGGTTCAACTGAATCTATGGTCAGGTGGTACATCGAAGTCCTTGACTAGGTTGGCTTTTGCATAAGTTAATAACAACCACTTTTTTATTGTACTCCATGAGAATTTGAACCTATTATTATGTTTCTATGATGGTTGTTATGTCATGGTTAATATTCGGTTATATGTTGGTTATGAGCATGATTTAAGATGTGTTATAGCTATGGCTCTTGTTATGCTTTGATAAGTTAAAGAATGGTTGATGAATGCATGTGCTAAAAAGTGTGGTTGCAACTACTAGAGAGGGAATTTGACCTTCTTGGTGATTTTAATATAAGGTACAAATATTTACACTCAAATATGCATTCATGACCTATATCTTACATGTTTACTGTAAAAATTCTCAGTGTAGCTCAACAGATTATGCAATATACTAAAGCAAAATACAAGATCTACTTCAACAAACTTGTGGAAGCTTAATTAATTTTGAGCAAGATCAAATAGAACACATATAACTAAGAATGAGAAATCAATCACACATGAACATAGAAGAATACTCTGGGGAAAGCGTTAGCTAAAAACCCCAATCTCTTTATTGTCATACAAGTGGAAATATGTTCAGATCACACAAAGCATTAGCTCACAAGCTATCTTTCTCTTAATACAATCCAATAATTTAGCTCATAGACTGAATAGACACAAGATATGACTTCCCTCAGCCCTCCAAGCCTCCTATTTCCTTGCACAGTTTTCCTTGGGGTCCAATGCTGCCACCTGTGTGAATTGGCCTCATCACACACTCATCAAACCCAAAAGTAACTGCACAATATCCAAAGAATAAATTCCTTTTGCATGCAAGAGATATCCTCCATGGAATATTCCTGCAACTGATAGTACACTATCCCATCATCTGATCTCAACTAGGTCTCTATCTGAACTGACATGCATGAGTTATTTATGAGAGAATATTCAGTTATCTAAAGTGCAGTAGTTACATGCATGCATGCATTAACTAACTGAACTCACAATTAGTTCAACAAACTATTTGAACTAATCTAACTGGACTTAACTCAGTTAACTGAGCTAACTAATTACAACTCAAAGTCCAACTCATCCTGATCTCCTTTAATCAAGGGATAACTTCCTCAATCAATGGAGAAACTATTGCATGTCTCCACATAGACTTGATGTTTGATTTTCTACAACTAATTAACTCAAGATGAATTAATTAATTATTTTACAAACAACTGGTAAGATCAAATTCGAATTTTAATTCACAATTTTAGTTTAGGGACTAACTAAAATTGGAATGTATCCTAAAATGCTATTTATAGCAGTGCTAATTTTAGCACTTTTATATTTAGCATTTCTTGTTTCTATTTTCAACACTACCTCTCAACAAGAAAGGGATTATCAATAACGCCAATCCTATCTCTGTGGAACTCGAACTTGCATTTTGACAATGCCTTAGTCAAAATATTTGCATCCCGTTCCTTGGTCGAAACATACAACAACAGCATGATCCTCTTGACCACATAGTCTCGAAGATGGTGATACTAGATATCAATGTGCTTGGACAGGTCATGAAAAACTGGATTCTTAGAGAGTTTGATACAACTCTGATTATCACAGTAGACCACAGTTGGATCCATCCTTTGACAATCCCACTAGAATCGTTTGCACCCAAATGGCCTCGCATGCTGCCTGATTGATAGCCATGTATTCAGCTTCTATTGAGCTAAATGCAACTGACCTTTGTTTCCTACGATACCGGGAAACTGTAGTTGAACCAAGGTTGAAGATTCCTCAAGAAGTGATCTTCCAGTCTGATGGACTCCCTGCCTAATCTGCATGTGTGAAGCCCTGAAGCTTCACTCCCTCTATCCATTTGTACCACAATCCATACTGACATGTGCCTCTGAGGTATCTCAGCACATGTTTCGCTGCCTTCCAAAACAACTTGGTAGGCTGAACCCTAGCTTGCCTCAGCTGGTTCACCGCAAAGTATAAGTCTGGGCGTGTGTTCACTAGATACATAAGTGAACCCACAAGCTGCTGATAAACAGTAGCAGCTACTACCTCACCTGAAGTAGAATCCTCCTTCCTCTAGTTCCCAGCTAGAGGAGTCTGCATGGACTTGCACTTCTCCATGTGAAAGTGCCTGAGTATCTCATTGACATACTTGCCTTGAGACACAAATACTTCCCCATCTTTCTGCCACACTTCCATGCTTAGAAAGTAGTGCATAAGACCCATGTCTTTCATCTCGAACTCTCTTTCAAGGTCCTCCTTGCAAGACTTGATCAACTGATCATCACCTGTCAAAATCAGATCATCGACATAAAGAACAATGATCAATAGCTTACCTTCTACTATGATGTGGTAAAAGTTTGCATCTGCTTCACTCTTGGTGAAGCCCAATCCAGTGAAATAGCTATCGATCCTAGTGTACCAAACATGGGGTGCATGCTTCAGCCCATACAAAGCCCTCTTGAATCGGCACATGTGCGACTCATGATCGAAGGTCTTCAAACCTTTTGGCTGCTCAATGTACACCTCTTCCTCAATCTTCCCATTGAGGAACGTTGTCTTCACATCCATCTAATGGATCTTCCAACCCATCTGAGTTGATAGTGCCAACATCGATATGATAGATGAGTACCTTGCTACAGGAGCAAAATTCTCATCGTAGTTGATCCCTCGACTTGTGAGAAGCCACAGGCAACAAACCTTGCCTTATGTTTCTCAACACTGCCATCAGCTACCTACTTTACCTTGTAAATCCATATGGAACTCACCATTGACTTGTCCTGAGCTCTGAGGACAACACCCCACACACTGTTCTGAATAATAGAGTCGTACTCCTCTACCATTGCAACAACCTAGACTGGTTGCTGCACTGCCTCCTTGAATGAAGAAGGCTCATACTCTAGACACTCCCCAACCAGGGCCATGTAACCAGTGTACCGCTCGGGTGACCTCCTCTGTTTGCGTTGAAAAGATGGTTATCCCACATTCTCTCGTGCATCCATCATCAACCCATTAGCTTCCCTTGAGCATTTCCACCCATCTCTAGAAGACTCAGCATGAGTGGATGTCTCCGCTCCCAGATCCTTTGCATGTGGCTGCTCCGCATCAATTTGAGGCTCCTCCTCCTTAGGAATTGAAAGTTTCTCCTTTGCAGGCAACTTGAGCTCCCTCTCAAGTGATACTCACATGGCTTTCTACTCGTCGAACTTCACATCTATGCATACCACTATCCTCTAACTACTAAGCAGGTACACCTGATAGTTGCGAGGTGTATCAGTGTACCCCACAAGTATCCCCAACTCAATTGTTCGATCTAGCTTCCTCCCAGCATCTTTGGTCACATGGCAATAAACCGATGATCCAAAGATCCTGAAGTGACTCACATTTGGTCGCTTCCCAGAAAAGGTCTCCATAGGTGTCTTCATCCCCAATATACGGTGCGGGCTTCTATTCTGCATGTATACTACTGTATTGCATGCCTCAGCCCACAAATGAAGTGGTAGGCTTTGGTCATGCAACATTGCTCGAGCTACTCCCATAATCGATCCGTTCTTCCTTTCAGCCACCCCATTCTTCTATGGGTTATGGGGTGCCATCAACTCCCATTTAATTCCTTTTGGAGTGAAGAATTCCTTAAAATATTGGGAGACATACTCTCCACCATTATCACTAGGCAAGGATTTCATTTTCTTTCCAGATTCTTTCTCTGCCAAGGCTTTAAACTCACAAAACCTCAAGAAGGTCTGATCCTTCTTTTACATAAAGTAGATCCAGCATCTATGAGAAAAATCATCAATAAAAATAACATAGTACCTTTGTTTAGCGATGTAGGCTGTAGAGAATGGTCCACAAACATCTGTTTGAACTCGCTCCAGGATTGCTCCAACTCTACTATCTTGATCCTGAAAGAAATATTTCGCATACTTACCAAGGTACAACTTTTGCATGTATCTGTCTGCTCCAGTTCTCTCTTGGGAAGTCTAGTAGAGATCTGTTGCATGATCTTCAAGGCCCCATGGTGCAAGTGGCCCAATCTTCTATGCCATAGCTCACCATCATCTTGGTTTGTACCACCTCTGCTTTGGAACTCAGTGCAGCACAGTCGTCTACCTCCAACTTGTAGAGATTCTCCCAATCCTCTTGGTCTGTCCAGTACCGATATGCCTCGGGAATAACTTTCCTTTACTAAAGACTACATCATAGCCTTTATCTTCTAGCATAGCGACAAACACAAGATTCTTCTTCAGACTCGGTACATACTTTACATTAGTCAAGGTGAGAGGAGCTCCATGCTCCCTCTGAAACACAACCGTACCTTAACCTGAAACACGGTACTTTCCATCATTGCCCATCTCAATCCGCATTTGGAGATCCTTCTCCTCTTGGGTACTGAAAATATTCTTGTCACCAAACATGTGGAAAGAGGCTCCACTGTCCAGGTACCAAACACATCCCACCATGGATGAAACCATGCATGTGATGAGAGAGAAATCCAACTCGAACTCTGAGGCTAGTGCCTCACTATCTGATCCCTTCGAGGATCCCTTCTTGGATTTCTTCTGTGGACAATTCATAGCATAATGGCCCACCTCATGACAATGAAAGCATCACACTTTCAATTTGTCAAAACTTCTTCCCACCATGGGAAGAACTGGATTTGGCATGGACGCCTTCCCTTTCCCTTTCCTCGCCTTACTCGCTAAGGCTAGATTTTCTTCATCATCTTGCTTTGATGAAGATCCATCTCTGGTGCTTCTTCGTATCTCCTCCTTCATCAGATCCGACCAAAGTCGTTTCCAATCTGGCAGTTTATCTCTTCCATTAACCGAGTCTTGGTAGCTATGCCAGCTCTTTGGAAGACCGAGGAGAGCAAGACTAACCATGTCATCATTGGCTGTCGTGATCCCTACACTTCCAAGCTCATCCTTGCAGGTGGTGAGCTTGTTCAGATATGTAGAGATCGTGTCGCCCTTTTCACACTTGATTTTCCGAAGCTTGTCTTTTAGTGCCAGATTCCTCTAATCACTGTTGTTCTAATATAGATCTTTCAATGTTTTCCACATCAAAAATGGTGTCTCCTTCCCATGGAGGCTTGAGACAATGTGGTCTCAAACTCCCTCCAAGAGGATTCTCCTCGTTCTAGCTGCACATTTCTTCCATTCCACCAATTCTGTAGCATTAGCTACTGCTGGCTTGGGGACTTTATGATCAATGAAGTCCTTTAGATTGTTGTCCTCTATTAATTCTTCCATGCGATCCTTCCAGGATATATAATTCAAGCTGCCATCAAGGGCATACTCGAGTCTTAAATCGCTGAACGCCGTCAGTGAAATTGAGATTTGATAAGAACTCAAATTCTATAACTAGGAACTTGAAACTTCGAACTTCTCTCTTCTTTGTATAATGTTCTTCGCTTTGGTCACCTTTGCTCTGATACCATGTAGAAATTATCACTGTAGATCAACAGATTACGCAATATACTAAAGCAAAATACAAGATCTACTTCTACAACAAACTTGCAGAAGCTTAATCAATTTTGAGCAATATCAAATAGAGCACATATAATTGAGAATGAGAAATCAATCACACATGAACACAGAAGAATACTCTGGGGAAAGCCTCAGCTAAAAACCCCAATCTTTGTATTATCATACAAATGGAAATATGTTCAGATTACACAAAGCATCAGCTCACAAGCTATCCTGCTCTCAGTACAATCCAACAATTTAGCTCACAGATTGAATAGACACAAGATATGCCCTCCAAGCCTCCTATTTCCTTGTGTAGTTTTCCTTGGGGTCCATTGCTACCACGTGTGTGAATTGGCCTCATCACACACTCATCAAACCTAAAAGTAACTGCACAATATCCAAGGAATGAATTCCTTCTGCATGCAAGAGATATCCTCCACGGAATATTCCTACAACTGATAGTACACTATCCCATCATCTGATCTCAACTGGGTCTCTGTCTGAATTGACATGCATGAGTTATTTATGAGAGAATATTCAGTTATCTGAAGTGCAACAGTTAAATTCATGCATGCATTAACTAACTGAACTCACAATTAGTTCAACAAACTATTTGAACTAATCTAACTAGACTTAACTCAGTTAACTGAGCTAACTAATTACAACTCAAAGTACAACTCATCTTGATCTCCTTTAATCAAGGGATAACTTCCTCAATCAATGGATAAACTATTGCATGTCTTCACATAGACTTCATGTTTGATTTTATACAACTAATTAACTAAAGATGAATTAATTAATTAATTTGCAAACAACTGTTAAGATCAAATTCGAATTTTAATTCACAAGTTTAGTTTAGGGGCTAACTAAAATTGGAATGTATCCAAAAATGCTATTTATAGCAGTGCTAATTTTATAACTTCTATTTTTAGTATTTCTTATTGCTATTTTCAAAATTTACCATATGTTTGACGAAATGTCTAGTATGTTCTAGTCAGTCTAGGTCAAGTTTTGACTTCAAGTTTGAACGATTAGCATTGTAATTATGAGGAATATGATTATGGAAAGTTACAGGAAATATGGGTTGTGCTATGGAGGATAGCCTATAGAAGTGGTTCATATATCAGGAACACAGGCACATAATTAAGGATCTGAGGTCATAACCATATCGAGCAAGGGTTGTGAGTGTGGTTGGAGGCTCACAACCACATGCAGGTGGTGTCAAGGGTGTAGTTATAGGTCTAGGTCAGGGAAAAAGGGTTACATCTCAGGGAATGGTCACCTGGGGTAGTTTTTCAGCCTTTGAGTGATCTATGGTTACTAAGGAAAGTCAATAAATCTCAGTTGCAAGCCCCACTTAACTAGAACTAGGAGGTCAAGTCAAGTCATAGTAACACTCTGCTTCACATTTACCCAAAAGTCTTGTAAAAGAAGGTAACTATGGCAAGGGGCATGTTACATTGAAATATTTTAATTATTCTTTAAAATCAATCTACCCAATATAGTGGGGATGGGGCTCAATTCCCATCCTGATAACCATCTCCATCAAATCCACCCTCCCTCTTTATGAAAA
This sequence comes from Pinus tabuliformis, assembly GCA_031772625.1. NCBI lineage: Eukaryota > Viridiplantae > Streptophyta > Pinopsida > Pinales > Pinaceae > Pinus > Pinus tabuliformis. The sequence continues at coordinate 1,204,518,378 of CM062820.1, read as the reverse complement.
TACATAGGCCATGGCATCGAGAGAGGTCTTTAGAACCCTCATTGTCGTAATTTCATGATACTATGGAATGCATACCATAGAGATCAAGCCCAAACTCATTTGTCCTTACAAATTCCTTACCTCTCTCCTTCCATTTCCATTTTATTCACGTACATAACATTGGTCATTCAATGGTCTCCACATACTACTTTTGTGGCCATGGCACTAACCAAGCATGCACCCTAGTGAGGGTACCATTCCTGATTACATAACTCGCCTCATTAATAGTATGGATTGGTCACATAGCCATACAATGCACTGATAATAAGCTTAAATTTTTAATCCCTTGAAAAACACACACTAATTTTCTTTTTTTAATGGATTAATATATATTATTGTTATTACGGATATTCCATAAATAAAAGCATGTCCACTTCGAGAAAAAGAGTAGGTAAATCCCCTTTCATTGAAGCTTCCAAAGAAGATGATGTTTCTCCAAGCACCTCCAAGCACCCCAATACCCATGCTGATGGATACATCCTACTTTATAAACATAAATACAACATGCTCTTGTAATGAGGCGTATAAATTATTCCAAAGAGATATTTTACCTAAGAGTGACCCATATGTTGAGTTCTACATGTGTGTGAATTATTTCTAAGGATGACCCTCATTCTCATCCTTATACATTTGGATGGAGGGATCATGGTTACTTTTCCTTGATCACTCACACGTGAAATATCTTTTTTTCTTTTACTCCTAAATTTGTGGACAAAGTCACTTATGATGTGACCAGAATGGATTATTCTAGTTTGTTAAGATTTTCAAGATAAATCCAAATATAATAAAGATATTTTGTGTAATGGAGTGGTAACAATGCCTTCACAGTAGATTCAACACCATACTTAGGATTTGATTCAAAATTTAGTATAGATTAACTCATGTTTTATAGTCCATCGATGTTAGGAAAAAAAGAGTTGGATTAACTGTGTATTTCAGATTCAATTTCAAGGAACAAAAAACTATTAAAGGATGTTGTTTTGGATTTATTTTCCTCCTGGAAGAAGTTTAAATCAAGGGGTGTTGTCTAAACACTTTTTTAGAACTGCATCAAAATTCTCATTTGTGGAGAAAGAAACCCTTAAATTTAAGCATGACACTAAAACAACATTTTAAACTTTCATATAGAAATAACATACATTCTTGTTTAGAAAGAAATGACCAAGGGTAGTTTGTTCCCTTGAGTATGGCCACCAAATATCTCGTAAGGGTTGGCATCCAAGGATGACACATTATATTACAAGGATAGAAAAATGTGCAATTTATCAAGTGGAGCCATAATATATTCTATAAGCTAACATATACCTAAATCACGGTTTGAGTGAGAAAGCAATGACAATTAATAATGACATATGTAGCATGAGGTAACTAGATTTTAGGTGATTTTATGGTATGTGCTTCATAAAAAACCACCCTAAACCATTGTATTGAATGAAGCACACATTTGACTTGGGAACTCTTCAAGGAATATATATACAATAATTCCATGATGACATATTGATTAAATACAAGTTTACAAATATAATTCCTCTCTATACCATTTTCAACATGTGGTGGAAAACTTATAAAATACATAAAATTAGTACTTTAAGGAGAAGACCTCATAACTAGTCAAAATGACATGTTTAAAAAGACTTTTGATGCCCCTTGTTCTACTTTGTCCATAATGAACATACACTGACATGGTTCCACATTGTACATGGGTCTCAAATTTTGTCTGTGATCATATGTAAAAAGGAAAATATGTGAGAGAATAGGATACCAATTTTTTTTTTTTAAATATCTAATAGAATAGCAAATTAATGTCACTATTTCTTTACACAACATGGAACCACATATCAAAAGAAACTACGTGCTTACTACATATCCATAACAACAACAATTAATTAATTGCAAATATTAACATATCCAAATGAAAATGTAATATACCTTCTATTGACCTAACAATTCCATAGGGCATACCATAAGGTTCCCACCTCCTTTATACAACCTTCTACTTGATTTCTTTAGCATACTTGTGGTTTGAGTTTCGTCAATGTATTTTTATGATCCCAACTCTACATCTATATTAGACGGATGAATGATTTTTTTTTCATTGTAACTGTTCTCACTAAAGGGATCCACAATATCCATACCACTAAAGCCAGATTTTGTAGAATTTCCAAGTAGTACTAATATTGTCATGACAATCTTACCAAGCCCCATGGCATTTTCCAAAATCCTAAAAGAAAATAAAAGTCACAATGTGAGGTGAAAAAACGTAGGTCAAATAAGAAAAAGGGTACAACATCTTCAAAAAAAAAAATCTAAATACTATAAATCTAAAACACCCCTCCTCTGACCAGTTGCAATGCATTGGGAAACTCAGTTGTTGTCATTTTTCTTTGTAGGCCCCCCCTACATCTATGATAACAACTACAGAAGTCATGACAACAATGATTCTTTCTAAAAGGGTCATGGAACTTGCCAACATAACCACATCATTAGCCAATAAGGTTAATGATATTTTTGTTAGCAAGCCACCTCCCAAACATGAAAAATTCAAGCTTCCCATTATAACGGATCCCATGATATGTAAGTACTTTACAGTTGGATGCTTTACATGGACCTTGGTTTGATTATATTATGATCCTTGAAGATAATAATATTTATGTGCATATTTGATATAAAAATAAGAAAAGCATTGGAAAGATGTGTATATGGCATGAAATAATATGCAAACATTACAATCGAATGTGAGAATATAAATCTTGGAGACAACAAGGCTATATAGACCCAGTATATTGAAGAATTAGAGGTGACAAAAACATAGCACAAGTACTTATGGAAAATTGATATAAAAATCAAAGAAACATTGGAAATATGTGTAAAACCACCAAAAGCCTTATCCTCAATTTGGGTATAAGTTGTAACAGACTAGAATCCATGAAAATTCTTTGTTTCATTGATGATATTTGAAATTAAAAAAATTCCAAGTCTCCCTGAAACTTTTGATCATAAGAATATAGTACAAAATCCTAGTAATGGTAATTTAGAAATGAATACATCACCCGCTGAGAAACACCTAATCCATTCAAATTTAGACAGCTGGAGTATTGATAAAGGAACAAAAACATAGTAACCAGATCATTAGACAAACAAAGGATTTGTGCAAAAAATAATTGTCAAGGAATATGGAAAAAGTGAGATCTATAATTTCTCTATCCTATAGGCACAAATTCAAGTATGAAATAATAAATCTAATATGATATCCAATAACATAAATATCTGGACAAAAATCCATAAAGATAGGTTCTCACATCCCAACAAAAGGGCATGACATATCATTTTAGAATATTGGCATGGAAAAAGACTCACAAATCATAGGATAAAGTCCATTAAAAAGGATTGCAATTCATCATTTACAACCATAGGAAGTCAAAATAGTTTGGTATACCAGTTATGCAAGGAAAAATATTAGTTGTTAATGGAAAAGGAAATCAATATATCTATCCTATATGAAAAAAATCAAGCCTTGATAAACTAACACTTCAACTCCCTATACTAGGATACCTAAAGATATACTAATCTAATAGAAGGCTACAACAAACTTAAAACACATTCAATGTAAATGCTTTAATTTCAATGTGTCCATGGGTTTGTGTTAGGCCCCTATACTACTAGTGTAACCCCTTATTGTTATTAGTATAACCCACTTATTATATTGATGTACCCATGTAGTGCCCATATTGTTACTATTGTGCCCCATAGAAGCCCACTATTGTTATTATTGTGCCCTTGCATTATTATTGTTATGTCGGCTCTCATTATGTTATGACCCCTTAGACTCCTATATATAGAAAGGAGGTCTTTTCATTTGTATCATCCAAGAATTGTTCATTTATGTAATGTAAAGGAGGTTGCCCCTTCGAAGAGGCTGAATTCTAAGGAGTTGATCTATCTTTTCTATATTTTCTTGAGCTGGTTCCATAACATTTGGTATCAGAGCTTTGGATTCTAGGGTTTCGCTGCTCCAAACAGGTCATCGTGGCATTTTCGCTATAACTTTTTTTCTGTGACGTTTCAGAAGTCGAAAAAAAAAACCCATTTGAGAATAAATCGCGCTGAACCTTGGGTCCAAATTTCAGAACTTTTCGCAAAATATTTGCAGAGATATGCTCTGAGGAGGTTGGTCTTTTTATAGACTCCTGAATTACATCCAAAACAGGTGACCTGGGGAAAATCGTCATAACTTTCTCTCTGTGGATCGGATTGAAATTTCGTAAGAAGGTATAGAAATAGGACGGAATGTAGTTTCTTGTATGCATTTTTCAGATCTAAAGGTTGAAAAAGAGACTCGTGGCACATCGTACAAGTTCACTCTAATGAACTAGTCTATAATCAGGTCATCTTGGGAGATTGTGCATAACTCTTTCTTGGAGAATCCAATTTGGATAAGACTGGTGGCATTGGAAAGAGGAAATAGAGGGATACTATAGATCCCAATTTCAGAACTTAAAGATCCGAAAGTACAGAGTTACAGTCGTTTCAAGGTAGATCTCCTAAAATCAAGAAAAAACAAGATGAGGAAGTTTGATGGCAAGGATCCGGTAAATTGGATACTTCAGATGGAGCAATATTTTGATATACATGGTGTACAACTATTACAAAAGGTATGTATTGCATCTTCATATTTAGAACCAGATCAATTTTTATGGTACAAAGGGCTTTGTTCTCGTAAACAACTTGTTACGTGGTCAATTTTCACGAAGGAAATGATATCACATTATGAGGATACAAAGATCGACACCTTCTTTAGAGCAACACCACAACAATTGAAAAGAGTAAAAGGGCTTTGTAACATAGTGGAAAGAAAAATTATGGAAACCAGGAAGTGTACCCCTCACAACTATAAAGATGGAAGTGTTGTTTCTCCTAGCCTTCCACAACCTACAAGGGTTACACCACAACAATTGGAAGAAAAAAGAGAAAAAGGGCTTTGTTACAATTGTGATAGCAAATTCACTAAAGGTCATAAGTGTGCTGAGAAGAAATTATTTTACATAGAATATGAAGAGGAGGAAGAAAAGGATCAAGAAACAACAAAAGAAGAAGATATACGCCAGGACCCCACCCCAGAGAAAGAAGAAATGAATCAGACCATATCTTGTAAAGCATTGGCAAGAATTACCACTCCTCAAACACTCAAGATAGAAGGACATATCAAGAAGAAAAAGGTGCAAGAAGTGAAAGATCACATCGAGAAAGAAGAAATGAATCCAACCATATCTTGTAATTCATTGTTCGAAATTACCACTCCTCAAACTATCAAGATAGAAGGACATATAAAGAAGAAAAATGTTCAAGAAGTGAAAGATCACATTGAGCATCAAGAAATAAATCCGACCATATCTTGTAAAGAATTGGAAGAAATTACCACTCCTCAAACTCTAGAGATAGAAGGACATATCAAGAAGAAAAAGGTTCAAGCAGTGAAAGATCACATCGAGCATCAACAACAAGTTCTCCAACTTTTAAAGGATAACGCCACTTCAGTGCAAAATCAAACGAAACAACAGGCACTTAAAAAATGGCGACCTTACTGAATGGGAAGACTCTTCAAGGATGAGGATGTGGAAGCATTGTTTTGTGCTATTTATATTATCCAACCAGATTGGATAAACGGAGCAAGGGATGAATGGAAGAAGGACAAAAAAGTATGGCCATTTATTCAAAAGCTGCAAAAGATCCCAATTCAAACAATATTGCCAGAAATTAAAGAGGAAGGAAAAATCATATTGGAACCTGGAGCAGTCATAGAAACAAGAACCCGACAGCTACGAAATCAATCAATTTCAGAGTATCTCATCAAGTGGAAGAACTTACCCGCTAAATATTCCACATGGGAGGACAAGAATTTTATACAAAAGCATCAAGAACTACTCAAGCATTGAGGACAACGCTTTTTGAAGGAGAGGGGTATGTTAGGCCCCTATACTACTAGTGTAACCCCTTATTGTTATTAGTATAACCCACTTATTATATTGATGTACCCATGTAGTGCCCATATTGTTACTATTGTGCCCCATAGAAGCCCACTATTGTTATAATTGTGCCCTTACATTATTATTGTTATGTCGGCTCTCATTATGTTATGACCCCTTAGACTCCTATATATAGAAAGGAGGTCTTTTCATTTGTATCATCCAAGAATTGTTCATTTATGTAATGTAAAGGAGGTTGCAACTTCGAAGAGGCTGAATTCTAAGGCGTTGATCTATCTTTTCTATCTTTTCTTGAGCTGGTTTCATAACAGTTTGACGTAAAAGTAGGATTCCAGGCAAAGGTTTTTATTGGAAATGCACTTTTACAATGTATTCCAAATGTGGAAATGTTGACAATGCACACAAAATATTTGAAGAAATTCCTGAGTGGGAAGTTGTCTCCTGGAGTGCAATTATTATAGGATATGCACAAGCCAGATATGTTGAGTTGGCATAGAATCTATTCTCTAAAATTTTACTAGAAACACTAAAAAATCAATTAGATCACCCTTGCTAGTGTGCTTGGAGCATGTACCAGCCTCGAAACCCCATAACATGGAAGGTCTATACAATTAAATCATGGTTTTAGTTTGATGTCTCTATTGCAAGTTCCCTTGTTGACATGTATTGCAAAAGTGGGAGAATAATGGATGCAGGGAGTGTTTTTGATAGCCTTGTTGAAAGATATATGGTCTCTTGGAATTAAAGAATCATGGGATATGCTAAGAATGACCATAGAAAAGAGGCTTTGGTTCTTCTTCGACATTGCAAAGGTTTGGCATGATTCCAATTTAAATCACATTTGTTAGTGTGCTTAGGGCATGTGCTAGCTTAACAACTCCATAATAGGGCAAGCATATTTTTGTTCATATCATCAAAATTTTGGTCCAGGAAGATGTCTACGAGGGGATTCATGATTTTTTTCTTGCATAAAAGTTGTCACAAAATATGAAATGACATAAATATGACCCTATGCCACAATATCCTAGATGCTTCTATGATGATATCCCTTTTAAATTTGTGCATAATTTTGCTATTTATCTCCATGCAAGGCACTTAAATAAAGGAAGATATTGTTTGGATGCGTAAGCCTAGAAACATGGAGAACTTTTGAACTATATGTTCTTTTCTACCATGTACTTCTAGAACTGAAAGATTGCATTGAAGAGCCTGATCATTAAAAGAAACCAAAGAACAATCAATAAAAATTATTTTGTTGGTTGTGATGTGGAGCAGTTGCAATGATGTGGAGCAACTGCAATGATATTTCATTGGATATTGGATGCAATTCACACACTAATGGGAGAGAAGTTGAGAGAAAAAACAATGGAATTGATTATGGGTTCAAGGCCAAAATTCTTAGCAATTAGATGTTAATAGTTGCTCTAGATGCAAGCCATGTCTAGCCACAATGGGTCATGAGTGGACATAACCACTTGGCATGTCATGAAATCCTCAATGAATCATGTTATTTAGATATATTTTAATGCATGACATCCTAGAAGAAGGTTGGATATCTATGTGAATACAACTAAAAATTATGGTGAGACAAGTTTATAACAAAGGATCCTGGATGGTAAAATACTCGAATTTCACAATGAAGATAAGGAAGAGACTATTTATGAGATAGAACTCATTAATCAAAGGATAAGAATTCATACTTGTTAGAGATACATTCATATGGACACAAGGAAGGTTTTGTTACACCATCCATCACAAAATATATTTTTACAACACATTAGACTCCATGGGGGAGAATCAATGAAAGGAGAATTGTCTATTTAATAAAACCTAGAGAGTAGTATCATATGCAAAGGAAATATAGTTTTGGTACCTCCTAGAGTTGTTTATTTGTTTGTTGGTCCAATGGTATCTATGTGAGGGTTTGGGATAGGAGCTACTTAGAAGTATCATGGAGTATTTTCGAGCGAGACCATGAGAAAATCCAAGGCCTGACCAATTTCATATTTGAAGAAACTTGGACCTCTACATGTTACATGTTGTTGCAAGTAGGATGGGGCAATAGGGAAGAAAGAAACTACCCTCTTGAATGGGATCTAGGTATGGAGATCCACATAGAGAGTGTAATCTAAGTTCCAAAATATACCTCCAAAAAGAAGCTAAACATTTCTAGTGTGGATAACAAAATAATTTGAAGATAGAGCCACTTGAAATGTGATAAATGTAGTAAAGCTCCTCTTGATTTTATAATAAATGAGGCATATGAAGATGATGTGCTCTAAATTGGCCTCTTAAAGGTGGAAAAAATGGAAAGTTATATCCAAGTGAGGAAGGTGGTGATTACTCAATCCAAAGCTACTGCCATCCAAACCAAAGCTATCCAAGGGGGATCCTTAGGGAATAAATTTGATGTTTGCATATATATGCAAGCCTAACCACTATATGGAATGTTCATAATAGAAAGCCATCTTGGGTATAAGATCCTCAAGGGGTGAAATCTAAGCAACCTAGATACACAACTTGTAGATGTCCCTCTAATTATCTAGTTTAAAACATTTCTAGATGACAGGAGGGTGTTGGGACTCACAATTGTCATGATTTCCTTATCTTATCCTCTAGTTTTAATGTCGGTTTCATGTATTTTTCTCATATTTATGATATATTAACTGGTATAACATAGGACATAGAAGGAATTAGTTTACTTATTCATTTCACCTTCTAGATGTGTTATTTTGATTACAAAAGTGCTACTTATTAATGGTTTAATTTTCACTACGAACAAGGATTTTGCAATATATATCAAGGGTGAGTGATACTTGATGTTGTTTCCAGATTGTTCGTGGTAAAATTGGGATGGTGTGATGTTGTTTCCAACCAACCGTGGCAGATCAAGTAAGGAAGGATCTTATCTAACTAAATATATTAGGGACAAATCCCTTGATTTTCTTATCTGGGTGATATTAAGACTCTTTGTAACTAAAAATGAGCATCCTGAGAATCTTTAGATTCTCAGGATTTCTATTTGTTAAAAGATTTACCAATTTTATCTCCCTCAACTGTAGTATAAAGCTAGAGGGCTTGTGTCCCAAAGGGGATATTTTTGTAATTTTTCATCCATCAAGCAAGATTGCTAACAAGCACCGATTGTAATTGTTTTTCTGATATAATGCAATTTTTTCACTGTTGATAATTAATCTATTGTTCTAGTCTTTTCTACAAGGAAATCCGACTTGGGTAGTTTAGGCCCATTCTTGGACGAGGCATTGTCTCCATTTGTGTTATTAAGTTCACATTTGATCTTCTTTCATCAATCATTTATCTGCTAGTTTAACTGCAAATCGCATGTCTCCTTTGAGTAAAGATAATATAGATAGTCGTGATATTGATTTATATATATTTTTCCTTTAGAAGTTAATTTGTAATTGTTGATTTCTTTACTGCTATTCCCTAGAGGTTATCTATTATTTTTTGGTGCTTTAATACTAGAATTTCTATTCCTGTTGTTACTTCTTCTTTCCTATTTCATGAGTATGGTTTTCTAGCATTGTCTCTTTGATTTTGTAATTTTTGTTTCCCAAGTAGTATCTTGACATTCTATAGATTTTCTTACTATTTCTTGTTAGGAGTGATCATAATTCAATGCCTTTGAATGGTTTTTAAATAATATGGTTTGCTTGAAAGATAGATTTTCTGAATGCATGCTTCACGTTAGGAATTGATTCTTTCATTCTAGTTAATTTTTGTATTGTTAGAGAATTAGTTAGCGTTATTTTTAGAACCATATCTTACATATAATTTGCATAAAACCTTGAAATAACCAGACAAATCCTCAAGTTGATAATTTAATATGTGGTAGTTAGTTGATTCTTTAGAATAATTAATTATCCTAACAAAGGGTAACAAAAATAATTTGAAGAGTACCTACAAGGGTAAATATGACTAACAAAGATGGAAACTTTCTAAAGTAAATTGGAGGCCTTGGAAAACCAACAATGAATCCACCCAAGGAGTCTTGCATAAGAAAAAGCCTTGAAAGAATAGAGATCTAGGTAGGGGTATCGATCCCCATTAAGAACAAGGCCACCAAGAGTTTGGACTCTATTAACGAAAGAGATAAGTCTAAAGATGCCTTAACATGTAAAAGATGGGCCCTAAAATCTATTTAGATGATGCATTAAGGAAATTCTAGTTTGAAACTAAGCCCAACCAACTCAAAGAAAGCTAGGTCCAAACCTTAGAACCATAAAAGGAAATGGATTTGATGATTGTGTCTTTCCAAAACCATTATCTCACCAATGACCATTTTTTTACCAGTGATCATCGATGGTAGACATATGTAAAGGTGTTTTACTAGTTCCATTTAACTAAAAAATTGGTAGATATCTATTGGTTGATTATTGAATCTAGGGCCTTGTCATTTAGGATCATGCTAATTTAGAACCCTAGCGAGTTGAGAGGAAGCTGAATGACAAGGTCTTGAATATTTGAGTATGTTTATATGTGAACTTTATCCAAGGGTTGAATTATAAGGATCTAGGGTTTGTACCCTAGGACTGAATTCTTCTCCTATAAATTAATCAAAACCCTAACCCACACATGATAATGTGAATGAGGCTATCTTACAATATTGTAGGATGAAGCTGACAAAGTGGATGCATGTATTCCATGAATTAAGAAGGGATTGATTATTTTCAAAAGGTAAGCATTCTCTATCTTTCCTCTCTGATTGACGATTTTGATTAGTTTCTTGTCTATGTTCTCTTTGTCTCTTTCATGTCAATGAGATTGCAAGGAATATGTAGGTTTTGGTAGAAAAAGGATGACATGGAAGAGTGTTGAATAGCCAGAGGCTTTTCTAGTCTTATAGAAGACCTATGATGGAAAAACTGGCAATTTCAAGACTTATAGAAGACCTTTTTGGTTTTGATTCTTGTTAATAATGCTTATATACCTACAATGGATTCATATCATAGAGTTAAAGAGATAGAGATACAAGGACTTATCTCTAATATACAATTGTTCAAATCCCCCCAAAGGTGTAAATCTACAAAAAGATAAAACATAACAAAATGATCACAGGAAATAACCGTCGTCGGTAGCAGAAGGATAATAGACCCAAGACATTAAAAAAAATCAGTTGACTGACATCCACAACTGTTAGAACATTCAAACGTCTACTCACCAATATTGTTGTCAATGGGAAGTAGTCAAAATGGTTTGTAAATATCTTCTAGATGTTTGCATTTCCATATGTGGACAATCGTGAACAAAGTTAACATAATGAAACCTTTGACAACACAAACAATTTGCAAGAAAAATTCTTAACTCCTTCTCTTGGGACTCCAAGCACTATAATAACTAACAAATAAATGATAATTGACTAGAAAATAACTCACAACAAAGGAGGATCATAATTGAAATGAAAGAGGTAGGGTACAAACCTCACAAGGAATGACTGCTCAAGAGGAGCAATTCGTCCACTTGCTTTCTATCCATGTAACATTTATGGATCACAACTTTCTGGAATAAGAATACTTACAATGCATATAAAATTTGTTAAAGGTAGATAAAGAATAAGAAAAATAATAAAATAAATTAAGAAACATTTTTATGTCTAAATAGAGATTAGAAAAGATTGAGGGGCATGAATACCTGAACGAGCTTCTCTTGGTTTCAAGAATAATTTACTAGTGTAGTCTAATATTCAAGCAAAAAATCCTCAATTTGATGGAGAAACAATGAAGTCAACATTGACTTGGTTGTTTATCTCTTGGAATGAAGGAGGTTTTCTCCAAGACTATCAAAATCCTAAATTATTCTCTATTGAAAAGTTCCAACCACGTGAAGGTGGAATCTCTTATGGCCCCTCCCTCCCCTCACATCACTCTCCATTCCCCAGTACCCAATCTATCCACTATAAAAAAAAGTAATAGGAACACATTGAGATTCATGCATACACACTAGCATAACAAAAATTTGATAAAAAAAACATATTTGTTGACATTCAACCTCTAGCAACGATTAAGAAAGTATATTTCATATGTTTTTAACATAAGTTCAAAAAAGTATGCAATAACTCATTAAAAAATATTTATACATCAATATGTATTTTTATAGATAAAAAATGTTATACAACAATCTCTCTTATACAATACATTATAACATTGTACATCATCAATTTATTTTTTGCTTCTCTTATTACGACCAATATGATTCTTAAGTTTCTCATCCATTTCTGCCTTTTCATGTTCTGGTAGGGGATGTTTTGATGATGATTGTAATTGGCTCCTCTGATGCAATGTACCCCTCATCGTGATGGTCTCACAGTGTTGAGGTTGTTGTGGGGGAGCATCACCTACAACAAATATTAATTTATATGTCACTTATTCAATATCATTGGTTTATTTTTCTAATAACAAAAAATACATTTGCAATGTAATTATTTATTGTGTTCACTAGTTGAAACCATTGCATTAGGATTCGAAACATCGAAAAAATTCTCATGCCACTATGGTAAATCTGAACCCTCTCGCTACCATTGCAATGATAGCCTTGTGGTCCTCTTCTGGTTGAGGATCCTCCTGTACAACGTGCTCTGCCATCCAAACCACAAAATTTATAAGTAGACAATCGTAAATGCATATGTAAAAAAAAATAGAAGTATATACTTTATTACCATTGTGGGCCTCATCTTGGGGTTGCACCCCATTGTCATGTGGTTTCTAGGTAGCACCAAAATTTTCTAGTGATTGTGCACTATCAAAGGATAGATATTGAGTATTCATGGGATCCTCTATATTTGTATGACCCCCTGCTAATTAAAGCAAAGAAACACATTATATTTATATAAAAAATGATTTTATTTTATAATTAATGAAAGGTTAATATGGATTGATTTATATTTATCTTCTCCTTCAAATTGTATCTTGGGGCTCACCTCATGCTTTTTCAACATTCAAATATTCCTTTAAATACAAACTTGAAACAAATCTCAAAGACTTCCTTCGTGGCTTTAGTTGCGAATACATGTTGGGATGGGGACCCCCAGGTGTAATTTTGTCTAAGTTTTGAGTCAATTTTGATGTAAGAATGTAAAGTCTCCACATTTTGAGGAGCAGAGTGTGTAGAACGTTAAGAGTCAAAGGGGATTTTAGGAAGGTCAAAGACCCTTATTTTGTAAAGGGATGGGATGTTTTGAGTAAACAATGAGCTCCACCCATGGTTCGAGGACCATGGTAATGCAATGTAAAATATATAAAAGGGAGTCATCTAGGATTCATTAGGCATTTAAGTTCTAAGCTTATGGATAGTTGATGAGTAAGATTTTGAGTCTGTAATTTTGTATTCTAGCGAAGGGGAAGGCTCCTGAAACTGAGTGTGCGGAGACCTTGGTAAGTTCATAGCTGAGTGTGCGGGCCCCTACAGCTGTGTGCACAGGATCAAAAGAAGTGTATGTATTGAAGACCTGAAGTAATAAAGCATATTTGAAGCAAATATTTGCATTATTTGTATATTTATATGTTTTTTTGTTTTATGCTCAGTTATGATTCGACTCTCTGTGATATTGTCTTAATTGCATTGTGAAGGTTCAGATCTACTTTTGTATGTTAACTTATGCATGTCAGAACACTTAGGTGAAGCTCATAGATTTATTTAAGTAGAAGTTGCTTTAAGTCTATGATTCTGAAGATAAGGGTTCACGAAGGTTAAAGCAGGCCCTAGAGTAAGGAAACACCTTGCTGCTACATCATATAGCCTTCTAGATGTAGAAACCTAGTTCTAACATCCCCCAATACTATCTCGGATGAGTCTGCAGTCTGCGCTAAGCGAATTTTTGTTGAAAGAGTCGGTAGTGTAGGCTTTTGTTGGTTAGTGCAACTAACTCCGAACCTGGGTCCAAGCCCCCTCAAGACACCAAATGGTCCTATTGTCAGGACAAAGATCTATTTGAGGGATGTTTGATGTGGCGCCCGTGTATACCAACTAAGAAAGAAATCGAGAATTGGATAGTGTTAGGGTTCTATAATTTATAGGATCTCAAGGTAATTGAGTATTGTATCTTAGGAATCTTATTTTGTAAATACTTGTCAATCTGCCAATGATCTCCAAATTAAAGAAAAATAATTAAAAAATGAAAAGAGGGTATAAATAAGAAAAAGAGAAAAACAAAAAGTATTGAAAAAAGAAGAAAAGATTGAACCCCACCAAAAGAAAGAAAAGTAAAAAAGGAATAATACTGATAGTGTTGCAAGTCTAAATGCCACTACTCATAGATAATTTTGCTTCATTACTGAAAATTAAAAGTTGTGTGCAACTTGTTCAAAATGCCACAGTCACTAGATTTTAATTTAATCATATAATGTAATCATGATTAAACTCCTTTAAATTTCTGTAGATTAAGATAGAGAATAAAGACTTACCCAACAGTCTAATCTAGGTAAATCAGTAGTTAGGTAGAAAATGAAAATGATCCAAATGTTTAATCTGGATCGATAGAAGAAATAAGGGATAGGTTAGATAGTTTCCATTCTGTAATAAAATAAAATAATGTGGGTTTTCAAGTCTAAGTGCACCCTTCTTAAAAATAAAAATGATAGTTTAACCAAGGGTAGGTAGATTAGGTGATTTGTAAATATTTGCATCTGTAATTTTTATCCTAATTGTTAAGGATATGGTGAAAGGGAAAAAATATGTGCCATGGATAAAGTCGTTTATATATTTCATACTTTAGCTTTATCCTAAGTTAAAAAAGCAAATATCAAAAAGTGCATGGTGACAGATCTTGTTTGTCATATTGAGGTTAAAGTACATTGCAGTCAGTAGCCTCAAGATCCGCTCCCACTTCTTATACAAGGCCCTTGTCTGCCTTCGCCCCCCCCCTCTCCATTCTGCCTTTAGCGTCTAGGGGGGGGTCTGGAAAGCTATTTCTCCTACTAGGCCCCATCCCCTACGTGTTGCCCTCTCTTGATATCGCATCCCCATCCACCAAAACCACAAACCACTAGCTATCCCCTCCAAAAACTACCTTCCCTCGCCCACTCTACCATGCTCCACCATGAATCCTCCACCACACTCCACCCGCCACATGTCATAACCATTGGCCTATTAAATTCTTTCTCGGCCAAAATGAACATTCTGCATTAAATTCAATTTCACTTGGTAATCATTTAGGCCTAACGGTCTCACGCCATTTTCAACAAGACATTCACCACAATGTTTAAAAGCTTATGAGTCTGTCATTCTCATCCCTTTCCACTCTTGTTTTTTCTATTATTGACAGTTCTACTCAATGATTACTCTTAGAGCTATTCCGAAACTAGACCAAGACAAACCTGACAGCCCACTGTTTCTTTTACCTGATAGTTTGTTACAGAGACATTTTCCCCAGTAAGTGCTTAGGTAAATTCCTACTGTCCTCATTTCTTACAGTCATGCCTCCGAAGACTAAGACTCAAGATAAGCAAGTTAATCCTTTGACTCCCCCTTCTGTAGATTTAGATCATATACCTTTAGCTGATAGGGATTACAGGATTAATGAAGCCCAATGTGACTGTGATTTTTTGGAGTTATATTTCTGGTTAGAAGGAAAACATGTAGATAAGACCAATGAAATTGAGATCGAGGAGTCCAACCTCCCCCATTATATTTTCCCCTTAACATTCCAAGCCTTGGAATTTACCATAAGGTGTCAAGCTTTCTATAACCCTGCCCAAAGAGCCATAATTGCCCCTATAGGTGATATTCTCTTCATAATTACAACCCAATCCATTGACCAAATGATGTTGGCCCCCACTATGGAAGACGCTGCTCCTTTCTCCCTAGAAGCCCTCGCCCAACTTTATCAAAAGCTGGATTTCACCACGAGAGCCAGAATCTTTGGATTTTCTTGCTAGATAATGCCCAATTACCCAAAAATAATCATCCATATCCTTCCTCCATCTTCCCTAATTAGGCTAAGAAAATTATATCCATGATTTCCTACATTTTATGCTATTATTCTGATTAGCCCATTTTAGGATTCCTCTCCATATTTTCCACAGATAGCAAACCCTCCTTGGTGTTTAATTTCAGTCAATTCTTGGATGATAGTACTCATAAAATTTCGTAGAGAACAGGGGTTTAATTACACCTCCATTTTGATTTACATGTTCCTCTATTATCAGGTAGAAAAATTAAGTTTTGCATTACATAAGCTTGATGATGCAGGAAATCAACAACCAGTTATCTTTTGGACCTCATTGGTCATGAGAGAACAACATGAATTCACTTATAAGCAATTTATTGAAGATTTTGTTCATCCAGCCATGAACATTCTGAACAATGTAGTACAACCCAGGATCAGTGAGGAAATCAAGAGAATTTTTCACTTGAAAGATGAGGCAAAGACTGGGGATTGGCATTTATACCAAAATTACAAAGAAATTAGGGTGTATGGTTGTGAATTGGGACCCTATAAACTCCCCAAATACCCCCCAATGAGGATTTTCACCTTGGAGTATATTAGACAGATGTTGAATTCAGATGACATCCACTTTGTTGTGGCCAAGAATAGGTCATAGCTTAGAATAATGACACAGGTGGGCCCATTTGTGTGCAACACAAGGACAACAGGGGAAGAAAGAGATAGAATTCTCAAAGGAATGAAGTTCAGTATGAGATTTACATGGTCTTATGTCCCCTGTGGCATCATTTCAAAGCTCAGAGTGGAGAAAAAAACCACTCCTTACATTCACACTTCAAGGCTAGAAATAGAACAGTATACAAATCAGCTGAGGTGGACAGAAAACACCTTACAGGAAGCTTAAGAACATCTTGTTTCTACTTCTAGTTTGCAGACTCCCATTCCTTAGGAAACATCAAGCAAAAGGCAGAGGGAGGAAGGATCATCATCAACAACTCGGAGTGAAGCTAAAGAATTTAGGATCAACTATAGGAAAAGAACAAAGTTAACTCCTAGAGTAGAATTGGACAAAGAAACTGAGGAGAAGGCTACCATCATTATCACATATTCACCTCTTGCAACTAGCAAATTCACAACATCCTACTGCACCTTCATCCTCACAGGGTCACAAGGAGACTAAACTAGAATCTCAGAATGTCCAAACAAAAAAAGAAAAGACAAATTTTGACAGGTACAAGGAGATTAAGCTCAGAAATGAGATTTTGAGAAATATCACCTATAATGAATTCTGGAAGAAGACATCTAGTTCACAGAGTAGGTTGCTACCAGTCTTTGACACAAAGCATGGAAAAATGCAGATCACCTTTCTTGAGGCCTAGATTCCACAGCCAAAATCAGCAGAAGAGTACATGAGCACTACTTTCGAGTTCAGTACAACGGACATACATCCCATTAATCAAGTGGAGATGCACAAGAAAACTGGTGAAATGATATCCTCCACTTTGACTAACACTGCTATGTCACTTTCTAAATTGTAGGTTTCTTTTGCAAATGTCTAGTCACAGTTGAAAATGGAGAAAGTGTCCTCCTTTGCCAAAGATAATAGGATCAAGTCTTTGGAAGACTTGGTGATTAAAATAGGGTATGACCCTAAATATGTCAATGCTACTAAGAATATTATTAAAAACAAGAACCTGGATATTGCAGCCTTAAGAAAGCAGCTCAAGCTGCAAGATGTTAGTCCTTACAATCTCCTAGGCTGAAAAGGAAATCAACAAGGGTGACCTCAAACCACTTCAGCTCAGTAGCTAGCCCTACTGATCATGAGAGGGATCTCTCTAAGTATCTTATCAGTGATATGACTTTAAAGAAAATGAATTCTAGGCTAGATATGTGTATTTGTTTGTGAAAATTTGGTTTTTTAAGGATTTCCTGAACTTACGGTTTGGAGCCACAAGTAGGTCTAAGCTGTGGGAGTATAGGAGAAAACACATGAAGGAGCTAGGTATCAGAAGCCATGGTGTAATTTGAGTATTTTTCAGTGCAGTATAGAGGATATAGTGAGGAAGAAACTAATGAGAATAAATAAACATGATTTCATTAGCTTAGGAAGACAAAACACATAACTATGAAAACCAGATAACAGAGATTGAAAAACAAGAATTCTGAGTATTTTATCACAACACATTCATAAAAATAAGAGATATAATGTAGATAAAGATGTTTAGACCATGAGAAAACAAAAATAGTGAAGTACAAGCACCATGAACTCACTGGGCTAGAGTTCCTTGAAAATAGGTGCAACGTGTATCTATATTAGCTCAAAGATGATTACAATGCAAGTCTCCTTCAAAAAAAGTTCAACCCTCCTCTCTTGAGGTGAAATAGTACTTATAAAATCTCCTAGACCACTTTCCCACTTTGAGGAGTCGAATTCCTTGGTGGAGGAAGTGACTCCATGATTCTCTCAACCAACAGGTGAGACTGAGAAGGTGCAACTCAAACACCTCATGAAGAGTTTGTTTAGGAGTTTGTTTCTTTTATGAGACCTATAAACATAAAAAACTACATATGATGTATGTTTATTCATGCCTACATCACTTAGCCTCGTAACTAGTGCCATTACATTGAAAATCTTGACTTTCACCAAGTTAGACTGAAAATTAAAAATTTTACATAGTGAAATTTTCCAAATAAAAAACAAAGAAAGTGCAGAAGCATAGTGCTGACTTTGAGCTGATTTTGAGGTGCCTTCCACGGGTCAAAATGAAAATCTGAGAGAATGGTCAACTATCCCTTCAAGTCTAGTTTGTAGAATAGTTTGAATTTCTGAATTTTGAGCATGGGAAGACCTCCAAAAATCCATTCTCTTAAGGTCACTCCAGAAGCGCAACACCTGTCAAAAAATGGTCTAGAATGGTAGTTTTTTGCCACCTTTTTGCATTTTCTCTAAAACTAAGCCACCTCTACAAAATCTGGGAAAATGGGTTTTTAGAGGATGTCAATACCTTTCCAAAAATATAAACCTTTCCTCAAATTGAGGCTTGAGGAAAAAGCACAGTGACAAGGCGTTGTGCTTCTAGAAAGGCTAAATTTATTAATTTAGACCAAAATTTGCCAAAAAAATCAAAATGCTCAAAACTAGTTCAAAATTGGAGTGAAAGTGTAAAAATGAGTTTTTTGTAGCTTCATGGATGCTTTAGCAGGCATCTCCAAGTTTCCCTCATCCTTTTGATCTTTTTTGGCCTCCTTGAGTTTGTTTTTAAGTTGTTTCACTTTAACATTGACGATCATGTTTTGAGCTTGATAATGATGCACCATGTGTCTGAGCATTTGATTATCTTTGTTTGCCTTCTCCAGGAGCTTATCTAAGTGTTCATTTACCCTATTAAGCCAATATTCTTTATCTTGATGTACCTCTAGGGAAATCCTTTCTTCTAGGTCAAGGTCTTCATTAAGAAATATTTGTTTTTGTTCCTCTTGCAAAGCTTCCTTGACCTCTAGTTCTTGGTATTTTCCATTTGGAACTCATTGTTATTGAACCATGGTCAATGTTAATGAATCATAGTAAGAATATTTGCACTTACAAAAAGTAACCTAGGATTATAGATAGTTGAAAAACCTAAAAATTTTAAATCAAAACAACAAATATAATCATTCTAATCTAGAAACACATAGTTAATTACAGCGGCTGTTGAGGACGTTCCCTTTCTTTGATACAGTAACGATCAAATGTGCAGATTCCAAAGCCATTTATGATACAACTCTTGAAATAGTTCCAACACATAAGAACTCCAATTATATTTCAGTGTCTCTTGACAATCTCAAAATATTTCTATGTACACATGTAGATATAAAAGCATAAGTAATAAATTAACATACTTAATTACAGCTACTGTTGAGGACATTGCCTTTCTTTGATGCAGTAACAATCAAATGTGCAGATTCCAAGGCCATTTATGATACAACTGTTGAAATAGTTCCAACACATAAGAACGCTAAGTATATTTCAGTGTCTCTTCACAATATCAAAATATGTCTATCTACACATGTACATATAAAAACATAAGTAATAATTTATCGAAAGCAACAGGTTTTGATGAAAAATATTTAAAACCTGTATTTTATAAATTAGCAATATTTTTGTAACAATGCGAAACAAAAATACATTTGAAGTCAGGTAAAGGCAGCATTGTAGGAGGTATTTTTATTTATTTGAAATGCTTGGGGCCTGGTTTTTTTGCAGACAAGAGAGCTAGAGCAATCTTCCTGATATGCAAAACTGTTTCAGCAGATATGTACTTGTATTTTAAATGAAATGATGTATGCCACACATAAAATAAAGCAGCTTAGCAAGAACAGAACCATAAATACGCTCGCTTCTAATCCTATGTTATGCAACAATCTCCTCGTGGGACTCGGTCAATGGTAGAGATAGGTAGTACTAGTGCCATAGGATCTGTACAGAGCTCATAGGTTAGTGTGCTTAAGATGTACCGATTTATGTAGATTTAGTGAGTGTATCTTCCTAATCAATAGATTCAATGAACACATGAAATACATAGGGTGTTGAGATTGTACTGATTTATGTACATGTGGCTATTTTGTTACCCTAATCAATAGACCCTACTGAAACCCTGTTTCTCTTCAACATACTCATCTTGGATGAGTATGTATCAAACCCTAGTTTATTAAACTGTTTACTCCATTTTCTCAACCAAGGCTTGAAGGAAGGACCAAACAAAATTGAGAAAGACAGTTTCACTTGACACACATATTTGCTGCTTTCTTTTTGAGTGTAATCACCAAAGAGTCTTCCTTACTCGAGTTTGAGCTGATGCGTTCAAACAGAGATCTGAAATCAGAGGACCAAACAAAATTGAGAAAGACAGTTTCACTTGACACACATATTTGCTGCTTGCTTTTTTAGTGTAATCACCAAAGAGTCCTTACTCGAGTTTGATCTGATGTGTTCAAACAGAGATCTACCACCAGAATGTAGAAGATTCCAACCTCAACTATCGTGCTAAAACCAAGTTATTACTACAATGTTCAAATAGTATCCTGTTTTGCATATGAGAGAGGACAAAAGCAATTGTGCTTTCGAGAAATGAAAAGAATTATTGCACATGTTGAAGCAACTTAGTCTAAGTTTGCGCTTAATCCTTTTATAAGTTGCATGCCCAACGTAAAATCAGAAGCATCATTTATTTCAAGCTTATTGAATTTTCTATAATAATTCAAGTCAACCATCAGCTACAAGAAGCCCCTTATCAAATATCATTGCAATCTAGAATTTCGAAGATAGTAAGATAAGAGTTCAAACAACATATTCAACTCCAACTTTGCCTCTTTCTAGCTTTTCATTTGCATGCAAGGTATCATTACTGCTAAGTCACTGACATTCTCAATAATTTTCGTTCTCAATCTCCCTACAGATTTCACATTAGTTCTTTGTGGCTGGGAAAGTAAAGCAGAGACTTGTTAATTTCTTCTAAGAAAACTATAATTTGCCTAAATAACCAATGCATGCCCAACCTTTTCCACCAATTTCCATGTATAAAACCAAGTATAGCTAACTTTAGCATAATTTCCATCATTTTATACTGCCAAAATTCCACGTAAGAGCTAAGCCAACAAGGTCACACAGGTTGGGTGAGTCCACCGGTATGAAAAAAAACAAGAAGAAAGGTCAAGTTGGGGAGCAACATATTGGAATGCTATCCAAAATATCAATAGATCAAAACTTGGTCAGTGTTGAATAAAAGCCAGCAAGGGGGACCACGGGGCCACACAATATAAAAGAAAACTCAAGCTGGCAACAATGTACATGAATCAAAACCCCAATAGAGGAGTGGTAATTTCCAGGAAGAGGCATTTTGCAAGCTCAAAGCATTCCCGTGATTGTATTTCGATTAGTCTTAATCAAAATGATGAAAGCAATCTAATAATCTTTTTAGCGTTCATTGTGCCTCTTCTCACAGACTAGCGTCATCAACAATTGAACCCAGCAGAGTAGTAAAACACAGTCTCAGCTATGGACCCAAGGAATCTCTATATACAGAGAGTTATCAACTCATTGACAGATCCATATTGAGTACCACCATTAGTTGATCGAATGGAAGCAATTGGGTCAGTAGCGAAGAAAGCAACGAAGTTAAAGGAATACACATTAGTCCATATGAAAACAGATGATCTACCAGCTGGCTGCTTAGTATTCTTGTTTTGTAGACACTATTCTTCCTTTGTAGACACTCATGCACATAACCATCTGCCCTCTTCAGCCATCCACCCTCTTATACTAGTTCTACAGTTAGTGTTTTCTACAATACTTCGTTTCCAAACTTTAATGTATTAGTTCCATTCCATTTTATTTTCTAGTTGTTAGGTCCGTCCATGGCCTATTTTAAGATGGGAGATGGTTAAGACGTTTTTCGAACACATTTTCTCCGAGTCTACAACAATTGTCTCTTAAAGTGCCACTTTACAGTGATTTATGTGTTTCGATTATAACGCCTTTATTACGACAATCTTCCTAGGTATTGTTGTATTTACTAATGACTTTTGTGTTGTGTTGGTATTAATTATCGGTTTATGTTTTATATTAGCCATATTTGTTCGAAGTCTCTTTAACATTAATATAACATTATTTTATTAATATATCAAATCATTTATTCTTGCAAATTATAAACCAATATAATTTTCACCTTGCCAAGTCCTTGATTACAACTTGGAGGGCCACTATCACCAATGTAATTTTCACCTTGCCAAGTCCTTGATTACAACTTGGAGGGCCACTATCCAAAGATAATTTTTGAGAAGCATTTATGTACATAGTTAATTTTCATGTTGGTTGAGGTTATAGATTTCTCTCTTTAGG
Organism: Pinus tabuliformis; assembly: GCA_031772625.1. Lineage (NCBI taxonomy): Eukaryota > Viridiplantae > Streptophyta > Pinopsida > Pinales > Pinaceae > Pinus > Pinus tabuliformis. The sequence continues at coordinate 1,204,495,574 of CM062820.1, read as the reverse complement.
GATATGACCATGTAAAACCATGGTGTACGAATCTTTGATTCGGTTGTGTCATTGGTTTTCTAAAGTGTTCAATATGTGAGAAATTTTTTTATTTTATATAATTGGGTTGTTTATTATCATAGCAAATTTATTTGAAGGATATAACTCATGAAATCATTTAAACTGAAATTAATTGGAAATGAACCATAAAAATAACAACACAAATTAAGAACAAAATACATAATGTAAATGGTTGATGTTACTTTTAATAAAATTGAACAAATTCAAATGAATAAAATAGATGTGATAAATTATATGCTTAATATTTTTTCATCTAATCATGCAATGGATTCATTAATTAGTAGTGATTTGATGAAGATAGGTTTAGTTGAAGATGAGTAACAAGTAGAAGGTTCGGAAGAAAAAGGATAACATATGTAGTATAGGTGAATGTGAACTTGAATATCCTGTAGATGTTATAAAAGAAAACATTGATATTTCCAAATTCATTGTCATACCTTTTAGAAGAATTGCAATTTAATAGGAATCTATATGATTTATGATATGAAAGACATTAGTGTTGCATATTTTAGATTGCTTCCAACAAATTGACTTTGATGAAAATTTTCAACTATAAATTTTCAACAAATTTATTGTTGAAAATTTGGAGGGAAAAATTCACATGTTGAAGAAGATATTCAAGTAGTTGTGATAAACACATTGAATAATTTTTTAATGACATTTTCATCTAATTGGCTATATGGAAAGAGAGTGTTTTGATATCTATATTTTTCTAAAAGAAAAAGAAAGATAAAAGAACAACAGTTCATTTGCCTAGATTAGTTCTTCGCAATGACATTTAGAAGCTAAGGTTTTTCATAAGTTTTATTGTTCCATTTAAAAATACGTAATGATATACTTGAAAGGTAAATAAGTTATTACAAATGATAAGTACACAAATAGAATGGAAAAAATACTCTTTTGCATGTGAAGGGTCCTAGTGGGTTGGAAGTTGGTTAATGGTCATCCAAAACCACCAAATATAATGATGAAAGAACTATGGAAGAAAAGAAGACTCCAAAACTCAAGCTTAACCATAGCTCTCACCTTTCAATTGATAATTTGGGTATTATTAGTTACATGATTCAATTTTGTGGGAGTTACATTGTATGCATTTTTTGAACTAAATGGTCATTAATCCTATTATTATTCCTTGAAATTTGAATGAGTTGTATATTTTTAGGATAGAGTTACTCATGTTCAAATAGTTAGACTTTCTAAATTCTTGAAATCTAGATTTGGTGGCTTTCTAAAGCATTTTCATTGAAGCTTAGTTTAGAAGTTTCAGATTGAATATTGAAATTATACTAGTCTATGCATTATTTCTTACTGCCTTGCTATTATAAATATTCAAACTATTATTTAGGGGATGACTATTATTCTTTGACTCCCCACATAATTAGAAAATCTTATATCACCTTCATATGATTTTTCATATTTATCTATTACTTAGTTGTTATTGTGTTGACACGTTAGTTCACCAGGTTATTACATCCATGTACTATAAATCTAGATCATTAAATATATCGTTGATATACTTAAAGCATTATCCACTAGTTTTTATGTTGTCTACGCTTTCTTTATTTCTTGACATCCTCTAGCTTTTAACCTTGGAGATTGAAATCGTTTGTTAATTTCTAGTTTTGATAAAGTGCATTCAATCCATTAAGGTTTGTTCTTCTTTTAAAGACAATTCCTAATAATTTATAAGATACTTAGACTTAAATTTTCCATTTGCATCAATCCAAGGATCTTCCACAACACTCACTTTGGTTCCTTTCCAAGTTTTAAAGCCGCCTCATTACAAATCAAAGATATTTCCATAGCCAAGTCTCTCCAAGAACATAAATATTATTCAATCCCAATCACCTACTTCCTTTATATTTTTCACTCTTTTCTGTTGGCATTATGGCACTGGTTTGGCACTATGGCACATGTGTTGTCCTTGATGGCAACTCACTCAAAGGGTAGATCACAGTTCAGGATCTCAAAATGAAAGGAAATGAGGTATACGCAGGTTCCTCTTAACAAAATCGTGTATACACGTGGGTATACTGTTCAGAAGGCATGTATACCTATGCACACACTTTCATGCAGAGAAAATCACGTACATGTGGGAAAATTTATGTTTGGTCCATGGTATTTAGTCCAACATAGTTGAACCTATGGTTTTGGTCCTTCGTATTGCATCCAAAGAGCTGAACCCAGGTATTGAGTCCCTAGTATTGGTTATCAATGGTTTTGGACCATGGTTTGTGTAAGCCTAAGACTATAAAAAGGGAAGGAGATCATTTGGCAAGGGTATCGATTAAAGTATTGAATATCTTAAGAGGAGCACGATCTGGAACACTAGTGATTGGTTTATGGTGCATTGTTGAATCTGATCCAAGGAGGAACCTAAGCGCTAAAAGATGGATAAGTTCTATTGATCAAGACCTTAAGGCTTGAATACTAGTATCACTGTATGGTTTTTGATCTATTGTATTTGGTGCATGAGTAGATCTATAAATCTGATAAACTGGGTATAATTGATGTCTGAATACTTGAAAAGAGAAAATTGTCTGTTATAGATCTGTACGCAGGTTCCGCACATCAGAGGCGCGTATACATGTAGGTTCAGCGAAATAATACAGCGTATACGCTGGTTGGCATTGATATAGTTGTGTATGTACGCAGGTTTATGCTTAGTGAAGTAGCGTACATTTCATGAAATATGATTTAGCTACTTCTGTTTATTGCTACAGCGTTCTGGGTTCAGATTTGGTGTCTGGTTACTGTTACTGTTTTCTAGTTATAGCATTCTAAGAAGTGTTTTGGTTGATCCTATATTGGGTTGTACAAAGGAGATTGATTATTGCAGATATACTTGATGTATGATTGATGTTATTCACGGATCCAGTTTGAAAAGTTATGAAACGTGGTCCTTCGAAGAAAAGAGAAGGTTGTAACCTTCTGTAGGTAGCAGCCTGCATACTAGTACAAGAGCTAAGGGGGTTGTAGCTCCCTTCCAGGTGAATATGGAGAATGATAGAAGGTTGTAGCCTTCTACAGGTAGCGGCATGCGTACTGGTATAAGATTGTACCAGTATAGAATCATTGTAAAAAGAAGTTTCCAATTGAAAGAAGATAGAGACATATTGCAGCAGGTGGTTTTCACCCACATTGGGTTTCCACCTTATATCTTGTGTTCTCATGTGTGACTGTCTGCACTATTTTTCTGTTCTTGGTTGATGTCTATATGGTTCTGACACACAGATTTAAGAATAACATATGAAGAATAACTAAATTACAAGTCTGTGAGTTATACACTATTTTCCTTAACTGAAGTTGCATATATACACTGGTTTCTCTAACTAAAGTAGTGTATACAAATCTGTGGTTGAATTGAAAAATAATTGACTTGATAATACTGATTCACCCCCCCTCTCAGTATTATTTCCAACAATTGGTATCAGAGCAGGTCCTTCAGAAGAAGCTTGACTTCTTGAAGGATGATCTATCATCATGAGAAATTACGAGAGAGAGGCATCCATCAAGCCACCAATTTTTGATGGGAGAAACTTCGTCTATTGGAAGGTAAGAATCACAGCCTATCCTCAATCTCTTGGTACAGAAGTTTGGGATATTGTAGAAATAGGATATACATTTCCATAAGTAACTCCTACAGATCCGGCTGGTAAAAAGCAATATGAAACAAATGCAAAGGCTGTCAATACTCTATTAGGGAGTATATCTCAATCAGAAATTTTCAAGGTTATGTAGCTTAAAACCATAAAAGAAATATGGGACAAGATCGTTCTGAGCTATGAAGGAGATGAATAGGTAAAACGAGCAAAACTACAGACTCTTAGAATTCAATATGAAAGTCTCAGAATGCACAATGATGAAAGTGTGGCTAACTATTTCCTACATATAGATGAGATCGTAAGTTGTATTGAAAACTTGGGTGAAGAAATAAAAGAAGTTGTTTTGGTTGAAAAGGTACTAAGATCTTTGTCTCGTAAGTTTGACTCAAAAGTTTCTGCCATAGAAGAAAAATAAAATCCACAGAGTCTTACCATGTCCCAGCTGCATGGAATTCTAAATGCTTACGAAATGAGAAAAGGGGGACCATCAGACAGGAGAGAAGCCGCATTCAAAGCCTCAGGAAAAGGAGTTTACAATGAGTTAGGATATATGTCTGAAAAAGAAGAAGAATCAAAATTTGTCAAGAACCTTCAACGGGGAACTGGAAGATTCAGAGGTAAGCTACCTTTCAAATGCTTTACTTGTGGAAGAGTCGGTCACTATGCTGCAAAGTTCCCTCATAAAGATAGACTAGACAAAGGTAAGGAACCTGTCAGATGGAACAAAAAATAGAATGTAAGTAAGAAGAGCTATTATACACATGAAGACAGTGATGGACTTTCAAATAGTGATGAAGATGAACAAGGTAATGATGGCTTTTGAAGATGACGACTTCTTGGATGCTATAAATGAAGAAGATATTTATGAAGAAATTTCTAAACTCAAAATTTGTTTAGAAGAAAAAAACATGATTATAGACACTTTGACATTCCAACTGGCTGAAAGAGATAAACACAATGAAGAGTTAGAATGTGAAATTGTGGGACTTAGAAAAGAAATTGAGAAAAAAAAAGCTCTTAATCTTAGATTTGCTAAAGGATCTGAAACTCTAGATGAGATTATCAAAGTACACCGTTCTCCTCTAATCAAGACAGGTTTCGGATATTCTGAAGAAACGGCTCAAGCACAAAAGCCATCCACCTCCAAAAGTTATCTTGATGCAGCAAGGAGAAGTGAACAAGTTGATAATCGACAACAAAAGCATACTGTAAACTACCAGGTAAATCAGGGACCATTGGCTTCACGAATGAACAAAGATTACCAAGTAAGTTGGGGGCAATCTACTTCAAGGATGAACAGAAGCTTCAGTCTACCACAGGTAAATCATTCTCAATTTGGCTCAAGAATGGATGTCAATAGAAACTACATTCAATTGGTTGGTAGGTTTGATAATCGCAGGAATTTCTTCAATGGCCAATGGTTTTCTTGTCATAACTTTTTTCATAAAGCCGCTCAATGTGTTGCCTACAAGACCATCATGATTAGGGAAGCTCAAAAACAAAGGAGTATGACTGGGAACATGAAAAGGACCTACAATAACTTTACTGCTCTTGAAAATGAAATAGAATGTTCTATTTGCAACAACTTCGGTCATGTAGAGTCTGAATGCAAGAGTAGGTTCTGGCAAACAACTCAGAACGAGGAAGCTTCATTGAACCCCAAAACATGGAGAAAGAAAGAACCACAACCAGAAAGTTGTGGGATAGCCTTATATGCAGAAGGATAGGAAAATCAATGGTACATCGACAGTGGATGTTCGAAACATATGACAGGTGATAAAGAAAAACTTCAATCATATAGTGCCTTAGAAAAGGAAAAGAAGGTCTCATTTTTAAATGACATCCCTACGTTCATAAAAGGTAAAGGTTCTGTTCAGTTGAAAGAAAAGGTCAAAGCTGGAAATGTTATGTATGTTGATGGCTTAAAGCATAATCTACTGAGTGTCAGTGAGATGTGCGATCAAGGAACTGAGGTAATATTTCGATCAAATGGATGTAGTGTTCGTGATCTTGATACAGGAAAAACAGTGATCAAACGCATAAGAACTCGAAATAATTTATACATATTGAAATAAGGACAACATCAATGCTATCTAAGAAAGAATGATGAACACTGGCTATGGCACAGAAGATTGGGGCATCTTAGCTTCTCACAGATAAGGAAAGCATGCAAATATCAGGCAGTTCATGATCTTCCTGACATTAGAATTCCAGACAATACAATATGCAAGTCATGTCAGCTTGGTAAACAAACCAAAACTGACTTCCCTAAAAAGGAAGGATTAGCTAGCAGGCCACTTGAACTTGTCCATACTGATATATGTGGTCCAACTAGGAAGAGGTCACCTAGAGGTGAAGAGTACTTCATATTGTTCATTGACAACTTTTCAAGGATGCGTTGGATAGGACTCATGAAGTATAAAGATGAAGCTTTCAAAAAGTTCAAATCATTAAAAGCCTTGGTTGAAAATGAATCAGATCGCAGAATCAAATGCCTCAGGTCTGATCAGGGAGGAGAATTTACCTCAAATGAATTTTTCAATTTTTGTGAAGAACATGGAATAAGAAGGGAATTTTCTGCTACAAGGACTCCTCAACAAAATGGAGTAGTGGAAAGGATGAACAGAACGGTTCAACAAATGGCTCGTGCTATGCTTGATGAATCTGGAACTCCCAGAACCTTCTGGGGTGAAGCCAAATTTGCTGCAGTTACTATTCTTAACAAGACAAATGTCCGGGTAAACAACACTTAGACTCCTCATGAACTTTGGTATGGTAAGACTTCCACCATAAAATACTTGAAAATTTTTGGAAGCAAATGCTACATTAAAAGGACTGATGAAAATCTTGGCAAGTTTGAACCTAGAGCAGATGAAGGCATTATCCTTGGATACTCTCCCCACAACAAAGCATATAAGTGTTACAATGAAAGACTTGGAAAAATGATTGAAAGTATTGATGTAGTGATTGATGAAGAAGGAAATAACCCAAGGCAGGAAAGATCTGAAGTTTTCGAAGATGATGAGGACTATCCTTCAACGTCAAATCAAATTCATGATGAAGAAGAAACCCATGAGGCACTAGAAGAACAAATAAGAATAGAAGAAAAGTCTCCATCTAGATACGTTCAGAAGAATCATCTAGAATCTCAAATTTTGGGGCAGAAAGAGGCAGGTGTACAAACAAGGAGAACCATTTCAGAAGCTTCAAGCTATCTGGCATTGCTCTCCTCCACCGAACCTCAAAATGTAAAAGAGGCATGCAAAGATGAATGTTGGGTCAAGGCCATGGAGGAAGAACTTGAACAAATTGAAAGGAATAACATTTGGGAATTGGTTCCTAGAACAAAAGATAAGAATGTCATAGGGACAAAATGGATTTTCAAAAATAAGCTGAATGAAAATGGAGATGTCGTTAGAAACAAGGTAAGACTTGTTTGTAAAGGGTATGCACAACAAGAAGGCATAGACTTTGAAGAAACCTTTTGCACTAGTTGCTAGACTTGAGGCTATAAGAATGTTCCTTGCTCTCTCTAGCTTTTAGAAGTTCACAGTATTTTAGATGGACGTAAAATCTACCTTTCTGAATGGAGACTTGAATGAAGAAGTGTACATTGAGCAACCAGATGGGTTTATCCTTGGAAATGATCCAAATATTGTATGCAGACTCAAAAAGGCTCTCTATGGCCTTAAACAGGCTCTAAGGGCTTGGTATTTTCGGTTGGATGAGTACCTTCATCAATAAGGTTTTGCAAAAGGATCAACAGACAGAAATATATATATAAAAATGGACAATGATAAATTGTTAATAATTGTTGTATATGTTGATGATATCATCTTTGGCAACAATGAAGAAGCCATGAGTCAAAACTTTGCTTTGGTGATGCAGAAAGAATTTGAAATATCCCTGCTTGGTGAGCTCACATATTTTCTTGGTTTACAAGTTCAACAAAACAAAGATGGTATATTTTTATCACAAACCAAGTATCTCAAGTAGATCTTGAACAAATATGGGATGGAGGATTCGAAACCAGTATGTACTAATATGGTAACAGGATGCAGCCTCAGCGCAAATGATGAATTAGCAGCTGTACATCAACGAACCTATAGATCCATGGTTGGTAGTCTATTCTATCTAATAGGTACCTGACCAGACATTATGCATGTAGTAGGGATAGTTGGAAGGTTTCAGGCAAATCCAAAGGAAACTCATCTTCAGGCAGTCAAGATAATTTTCAAGTATCTACAAGGGACTCAAAGCTATGGTTTATGGTATCCTAGAGATACAGATCTCACACTTCATGCATATACAATTGCAGATTGGGTAGGTAGCGTGGATGATAGGAAAAGCACTAGTTGTGGTGCATTCTTCATGGGTCCTAGATTAGTATCATGGTTTAGCAAGAAACAAAGTTGCATTGCATTATCTACAGCTGAAGCAGAGTATGTAGCTGCTACATCTTACTGCACACAACTCCTTTGCATGATGCAAACATTGCAAGATCTTCAAATCACTTGTACTCCACCTATTTCCATTTTTTGTGATAATACAAGTCCAATCAGTATTTCAAAGAATCTTGTCATGCATTCAAAGACTAAGCACGTACCTATCAAGTATCATTTCCTCTGGGAACAAGTGCTTGAACAAAAGGTCAAGTTGGAGTATGTTCCATCTAAGGAACAAGTTGCTGATATACTCACCAAACCACTGCCCAAGGAGACATTTGAATACCTCAGACAAAAGCTGGGGGTAGTTGATGCATCATCTTGCTGTTGAATCCTATTTGTTTCAGGGAAAAATGGTTGTACGCGAGTTGAATGAGGAGGATACGCGTACATACGCCGGTTTATTAAGATACAGTCGCGTATATGTTGGTTTGAAGAAAAAGCAGTGGGGCCAGGCTCAGGATGAAAAGAGGTTGATCTGGGTTTGACAGAGACCATCTGGCACAGGTTCAGGGGGAGCATATATTCTTCTAATAATGCATTGTTGGCATTATCTTGGTTCAATTTCAGTTGGTTTGATTTCAGGTGGAACAGGTGCAGAAGAAGAACATGGGTGCTGGTCTAAACAATGTTTGGCAAATGCTGCTGATATCTGTTAGAGTCTTGTTCTAGATATTTTGTCTCTATGTCTTATATTTCTTTTATCAAGGTCATGTAATGGCCTATGTTGGTTTCCCCACTATGCTTGGGATGAATGATGTAATGTACTTATTTGTCATGTGTAATCTTCTGGTTTTATCCCCACTTGGTTGGGTGGATGAGTCAATTCTGGTATATCCCCATTTGGTTGGGAGATGGATGTATGTATGAGTCTTTGATGATAGGATGGTTAGTTTTTGTTACAGGGAAAAGTGTCTATTTAGAACTGCTCTATCCCACTAAGGTGTGACAGCTGCCTTAGAAACAAACAGAGAAAAACTACTTTTGTATTTCCTTTATGAACTATAGACAGAGAGGAATAGAAAGAACCAACCGGTGTCTTGCGCTAATCCTTTGATCCAATCCCTCTCTTCTTTGACAGTCTCCAGCTACCTGCTCCCTTACTTGCCCAGCTTCACCAAGTACCTATAAGATCACAGAAGAAGAACACTATACAAAGACATGGATCTATATTCATAAACAACTTAGGATCAGATTTAAGTTAACCATACAAATGTAACAAGCATCAATGATACAAAAGCATGGAGGAAAAACTCAAATAGTTTTTATTGATAAACAAGAAAAGATCCGGGAGGAGTTACAACCGGTGGTTCCTGACCCAGCATCAACCTCCCAGCAAAGAAGCCTCTCTTCACCTCAAAAAAAGCATAGATCACCCAATACTCTAATGTTTGTCTCAAAAACCAACAGCAATTCCTTACAATATGCAAAATTCCAGCCTCTGGATCTCTGAGATGAGGGATCCATATATAAATATGTGTAAGGAGGATGAGTCAGCTTGTGATTTGATTATTGTCTTCTCTCTGTCAGTTCTTGCTTCCACTTGGAGACTGAAGGCCTCTTACTCATCCTTGGTCGAATTCAGTGAGGCAAGTGTCATAGGAGAAGATTCTGGAAGCTTCCATTGTCTCTCCACCTCGCGGAATGACAATGCCATTTGCAATTTCTCGCCCATCGCACCCCACATAAGGGACTTTTGCAATGCAACGCACCCTCACAGTGTATTTAGGTGCAATGCAATGCACTTAGCTAGTGGAGCAGCTGAAATGATCCTGTTTTGACAAATTCTGAGCAGTTTCTGTTGTAGAACTTATGGGAGAAGCTGTAATCTGTTGACCTTGTTCCTTTATGGGTTAGAACAACACTTTTAGGGACTTAGGAGCCCTTGGTTTATGGACATTTCATACTTGAAGTTGTAAGGCACAAAAATGTCTATAACAGTTGCCCCCTAAAGTATGAGGCCGTTAACCTTTTGGCGTCGGGTGAAATGCTTTATTATGAGGATCTGAAGTTCTTTCAATGCTGGAAGGAGACCTATAATAAGATACAATACAATACATTATCTTCATACTATTTTCATGATCTAGCTGAGGTGGGCATTCCCATGCTCAGTTTTATAAATTCATTTTCATGTACATAGGACAGACAATCGTCTGAGTGTAGACTGATGATTCTAATAGAGCCATCATCCTTTTGGTAGGATGATTATCTGTGCTGCAATGCTGTACATTTGATGTCTTTATTTCCCTGAATATATATCGCAGCCTGGATGGATGAAACTAGATCTGGGGTCTTCAATCTCGTCTGATCTTTACTCAAAGTACAAGTCGATCCATGTGAGAAATGTTTTGAAGTCGAACATGGAAAGACATCGCTTGATTACCAGTCAATGATGTAAATTGTTAACAAGCGCGAGAGGAATCACCGATAATGATAATGATCCTCAAGGTACTGCAGTACAATTCACGTGGTGTGAATAAAGGACTTGGCGTCGAACACCATGCAAAATCTTTTGGTCGAAGGTCATTGATGTAAACCTATCGCCGGAAGTGAGAAACTTGCCATTGAGGCATGCAAGCTTCAAAGTACTGAATGGGGTGTTCCTAGATCAACTTCTTGGATAATGAGCTAATGTTGACAAGAAGTGATCTGTCACGGGAGGGCCTTAATGAATCCCACATCAATGACACGGAACGGAGCAAATGATTTTGATGGAGGTGAAAATGATCTGATGATATAATGTTCAGGGTGGCGGTCATGAAAGAATGGAGTATAATGTATGGTAGTGGGTGAGACACAGGTGACTTCTCTGGATGACTTCTCTTTGAACATGTTGGCGACACTGCTGTGATGGATTGGTAGCATTAATCCCAAATGTGGATGGTATGGCGTGACCATGGTGATGTGACCGGTGAATGAAACAACCCAACCCAACTCGGACACGAAGTGGAAGTGTCATGTTCAAGAGCGACTTGCTACCAATAAAGATTCTGAGTTTTCTTCCCAATTTTCCCCAGTCATTGCTGACCAGTACCTCTTTATTTTTGTCAAGCTTGAGGAGGATAACATATGCTTGTTCTATAATTTTCCCTTCGGGAAAACCCATCGCTATGTTTTAACGAGCCTAGCGATAGTGAAACTCGTTCTCGTCTAAAGACAAGTTTGTCACTATTAATCTTTTTAACAAGTTTAACGACAAAGATAACTCGGTCCTTTTCAATTTTAGAGAGTCTGAAAAGGAACGTAAAGGTAACTCCAAAATTCCTTTTTCATCATCTAATCCCTTAAGTCCGAAAAAGTATAAAACAATACAGAAGGGATGAATTTTCGATAGTTTTAACGAGACGAACAAAACAAGCGCTCGATCTTTTTGTGCAATAATCCCTCAGGTCCAAAAAGATTAAAATCTAGATGAGGGATAGCACTTCCTGTCCCTTTAACGAGCTGGAAGGCCAAGGACTCAACAATCTTTTCATATTTTACGAGTGAGTTGAAAAGAGCTTAAAGGAGACTCGTCTTTTGAGGAACAAGTGATAAAACGGGTAGCAGCTGATTCCAGGTAAGGTTTGGAATTTTCCAATCATAGCAGTGTCACAAGGATGGCTAGTGAAATCACTCTTCGCAGCTGTTCCTCAAAATGGGTAAACAATCAAATGGAGGTGAATGATCGGCCAATGAAAAAGTGGAGGTGACGGTGCAAACATGACCAAGGCTTTAATGGCTGAAGTACTACATTCATGGTGGTTATTTACCAGGGAATAGTTCATTTTTTAATGAGCTTAAACGCGGGTGGAAGCATTTGCTCATGTCTTATGTTTATTTTTTAACGAGCTTGAACTATGTGCTAAAACTGCTTGATTAATCCAGTCGTATGATAAGAATGTCTCATATAAAAACGACAACTTTTAGAGTTTTTCCCCACATCCTTTCTTTATGCAAGTTAGGAGACGACCAATCCTACGAGTTTAAAGGGTTAGAGGTCCTAAAAATTTAAAAAATAAATAGTCGCTCTTCGCTTGCACTCCAAAAGGTTTGCACGCCCCCAGGTATAAAATAGAGTTTCAAGGTTACCCCTACTTCTTTCTGATAAAACATTTGTTTTACTGAGAGAGGCCTACCTCTTACAAGTTACCCAAAGATTGTTCTATTCACAGCGCAAACAAAACACTTCTTCGGCGATATCTACCGAGATAAACAAAGGTGAGTGGCGGCGCTTGCCAACTCACATAACTTTGACAAGAGAATCTTGTTCTAGAATAACCCCCTCTTCCAATCACGGACGGGGGTATAGACTAGTCATATTCTCCCGTGGAAACCTACCCTATACCCAAAGTTTTCCTGCCGAAGCAGACTAGGGTGCATGCCCCCTGGGTTTCAGTCATGTCCCCCCGAATTACTCGCGCTCATCGGGTGGACGAACTGGAGATTGAGACATTTCTTACGTGAAAAGACCATTTAGGGATGGTATATGACTATTTGCTATGCGTGATCCGAGAAATGAAAGCTTGTCCACGAGCTTGACCACTCTTCCTTCGTGCGAAAAACACATCACTCTAAAGAGTGATGAGACAATGGCTCCCATGCAATAAATATAGTCTCATCCAAGGAGTAGATTGTAATCCAGGGGTCCTTGAACTACCATCACTTTCATACGAACGGCTTTCCCTCTCAATGTTATGGGCACATCGGGAAGGATCCCTAATGGTCGACTGGTTCCTTTATCAAAGCCTGTCAGATTTCTCATCTTAGGCAAAAGCGATGGCGAACCAAGCGCTTTCCAAGCAGTTGAGGAAAGGATACTCACAAAAGCCCCTTCATCTATGATGGTACTAGCCATAACCATTCTATATATTTGAACAATAATTCGGAATGGTACACTAGCTGGTAAACGGGGTCTGCCTAGTTGATTCCAGTCGAAGGAGACAACTAGGTTGCTTGGAGGTGGGACCAAATAGACGGCTGGGTACGACTCTGACGAACTTCCTTCCTGCGGTAAAGGAACCGGTAAATTGCTCCCATTTTCGTTGGAGTCTGTGCTTATGAAAAGAATTTGGACGGTGTCATCCTTGTTCTCTTCAGTGATTGTATCATCTAAAGATGGAACTTCTGAAGGCAAAACCAGGTCAACTGCCGCCTCAACCTTTTGACTTTCGTCTGGTGTGGATTCAGATGGTTCATCTTCAATGACAGATGCTTCGGCCGACCACCTGAGCGAGTCAGCCGGATTTTCAACTAGTGACGGACTCGGCAAGAGTTTTTTATATCCAGGAGGAAGTCGTAACGGTGAAACCGGACGATCATCCAAAACTCTTTTAGATTCGTCTAAGAAGGGACAACGGTGGACAGCATGATTTCCTTCGCACAGTTTACAAGGAAATCTATATTTTCCTTTTTGTCCTGGGGCTTCACTTTCACTAGTTGACGATGTGTTTTCAACATGATCATCAGAGGTTGACGACACCGGGTTGTGCAAACGAGGAGACCAGTCCCTTAAGATCCGAGGGATGCAAGGACAATCTCTGTGAAAGTGGTCTCCTTTGCGAATGACACATGGCAATTTAGGCCTGGTCGGTGCGGTGTGTGGATTTTCGTTAGACGACACTCGTTTTCCCCCATTCACTTTTGGCTCCTTCTTCTTCTTCTCTTTCTTCTTCTTTTCCTTCTTCTCCTTAGGAACTTGACTTTTGGCTTTACCAGCCCCATCAAGCAAAGAGGAAGGAGGAGAGGAAGAATTAGAGGAAGTAGAAGGTTGGTGGGTAACTCTGGACTCGTCTAATTGTTGATTCGATTGTTCAGGAATAGTGGTGTTCTGAACGACAGAGGTTGAGAAGAGCCATACAGGCAAACCAATTGTTAGTCCTGGAAGCGACAATGTGGCCATATGGGGTGCACCAACATCTCCCCAAGAGGAGAAGGGACTAGGATTTACCCAAGGGGAATTCCTTGGTTGGTGGACTCCATTTTCTCAACCCAAGATCAACGTAGGAAAGGGGTAATTAATATTCCGTTTAAAATAAATTTTTAGACACTTTGACACAACTTGTTTTTTCAGTTTTTAAGAGTCGAGAAAAAACAAAAGATGACTCTAGTCGCCTTCGATTTTTAATGGGCCTGAAGTGACAAGTGCTCAGATGGACCTTTTCCGTTAAGGAGTCTGAAAAGGAACGAAAGGGACTACTCTGGAGGTCTAGGTAGAGGGAGTACCAAACTAATTGCAGAACTGCAGAATACTTTTTACGGTACGGCAGTCAATCTTCCCAAATGCTGTGTTCAGTGCATTGCGATCGATAGGGCGGCAGACACGGCTTCCTATGGATAAAGGATTTAAGCCTATAGGGGTCTCCCAAAATATACTCGACGGTACGTGGGAGCACAAGTCCGTACCGGCACTTATCGCCTCAAAGTGGAGGAATCACCCAACCATCAGTGAGGACAACGGTTACCCGACTTTACGACGCCGGAATACGTCTCTAGCCTAGACCTCTAAATGTTGTGCGTTAAGTTCCAAAGCGTTGTTAGATTCATTGAATTTATTTTAAGTTGATCTTGCTTATGAAGTTTGCCTTTTGGGTTCACCACAAGATGTAGATTTAATTCCTAAAATGCAATCTAAAGATGATAAACAAACTTTTATCTCTTTTGTGCAATGAAAATCCTAGCTACTAGGGGAAAAGAAAGACACAATCTTTTCACAAAGAGCAAAGAGCACACCGTAGATGCACTTTCCTAAATCAAGCCAAACAGACTGTCTAAATGTAAATGCACATGCATGTATTTGTTTTTGACTTTCTTAGTATTGATGCTAAAAAGAAAGTTGATGTACAAATCTGAGTTTCTTTTCAAGCGACAAATATAAACAAGCTATTTTTCGAAATAAAAAACAGAGATGATTACGACACCTTGCGATTTTGAAATGAACACTTGTTCTTGACATTAGAAAATCACAAATTCAGACCAAAGGCAATAGTAATAGTATAATCGACCATCAATAGCAATCAAACTTTCTCCTATGATCGAAATCGACACTTGCGACAGATCCAAATCAAAGGACGATAGTACGACTATTCTACTTTTGCAATGGAAAACTGTAAACGACTCAACAAACACACAAAAACATCTACAGTTCTTTTGTACAAAGGAGGCGGAATAATAGCAAGGAAAAGGGGTTTTAAACAGACATTTATTGATCACAGGCAACAAAATTCAGAGACAGAACTGGAAAGAATGAAGCACAAGAACCACAGCTACATAGGGCTAGTTTGATCAGCGCACCTGTAACATAGAGAATATGAAATGCAGCGCAGGTTGCCCTTTGAGGAAGTGAGCTGAAATTTAGGATCTCTTGACAGTACCTGCGTTAGGCCAGAAACGAGAATCTGTCTGGGTTCCAGGTCACAGTTTGTAGTTCAGTATTTGGTTTTCGGCCGAGTAAAAGCAATCAGTAATGCACAATCAGGGGTAGATCTAAGGAGGGTCTAAGAGCTATCACAAGGGCAATCAGATAGTTTGTGAATCAGCTGCTCAGATCATAAACAGATCCAGTGAATGGATTGAAGCAGCAGATGTCTACTTTGCATTTGTTATGGCAAATGCAGTTCGAATGCTACTTATAAGTTTATGAAACAAACAACAAAGAGATACACAAACAAACTAATTAGACATTCCCCAGCGGAGTCGCCATTTTGTTACAGGGAAAAGTGTCTATATAGAACTCCTCTATCCCACTAAGGTGTGACAGCTGCCTTAGAAAAAAACAGAGAAAAACTACTTTTGTATTTCTTTTATGAACTATAGACAGAGAGGAATAGAAAGAACCAACCTGTGTCTTGCGCTAATCCTTTGATCCAATCCCTCTCTTCTTTGACAGTCTCCAGCTACCTGCTCCCTTACTTGCCCAGCTTCACCAAGTACCTGTAAGATCACAGAAGAAGAACACTATACAAAGACATGGATCTATATTCATAAACAACTTAGGATCAGATTTAAGTTAACCATACAAATGTAACAAGCATCAATGATACAAAATCATGGAGGAAAAACTCAAATAGTTTTTATTGATAAACAAGAAAAGATCCGGGAGGAGTTACAACCGGTGGTTCCTGACCCAGCATCAACCTCCCAGCAAAGAAGCCCCTCTTCACCTCAAACAAAGCATAGATCACCCAATACTCTAATGTTTGTCTCAAAAACCAACAGCAATTCCTTACAATATGCAAAATTCCAGCCTCTGGATCTCTGAGATGAGGGATCCATATATAGGTATGTGTAAGGAGGATGAGTTAGCTTGTGATTTGATTAGTGTCTTCTCTCTGTCAGTTCTTGCTTCCACTTGGAGACTGAAGGCCTCTTACTCATCCTTGGTCGAATTCAGTGAGGCAAGTGTCACAGGAGAGGATTCTGGAAGTTTCCATTGTCTCTCCACCTCGCAGAATGACACTGCCATTTGTCATTTCTCACCCATCGCACCCCACAAAAGGGACCTTTGCAATGCAACGCACCCTCAAAGTGTATTTAGGTGCAATGCAACGCACTTAGCTAGTGGAGCAGCTGAAATGATCCTGTTTTGACCAATTCTAAGCAGTTTCTGGTGGAGAACTTCTGGGAGAAGCTATAACCTGTTGACCTTGTTCCTTTAGGGGTTAGAACAACACTTTTAGGGACTTAGGAGCCCTAGCTTTATGGACATTTCATGCTTGGAGTTGTAAGGCACAAAAATGTCTATAACAGTTATAATTTATAAAGTCATTGTAGATCATCTTCTTGCAGACCTTGCCTACAATTAGGGGGAGCTTGGATAGCACAACAGAGTAGAGGATTCAACATGTATTCAAGGGGAGCATAACCCTTTGCCCTTGATGTCAAAGGGGGAGAATGATTTTGAGTGACGTGGGGTTGCCATCAAGTCTAAAGGGGGAGATTTTTGGCATTATGGCACTAGTTTGGCACTATGGCACAGGTGTTGTCCTTGATGGAAACTCACTCAAAGCACAGATCACAGTTTAGGCTCTCAAAATGAAAGGAAATGAGGTATACGCAGGTTCCTCGTAACAAAATCATGCATACGCACAGGTATACCATTTAGAAGGCGCGTATACGTATGCACGCACTTTCATGCAGAGAAAAGTGCATACATGTGGGAAAATTTATGTTTGGTCCATGGTATTTAGTGCGACATAGTTGAACCTATGGTTTTGGTCCTTGGTATTGCATCCAAAGTGTTGAACCCGGGTATTGAGTCCCTAGTATTGGTTATCAATGGTTTTGGACCATGTTTTGTGTAAGCCTAAGACTATAAAAAGGGAAGGAGATCATTTGGCAAGGGTATCGATTAAAGTATTGAATATCTTAAGAGGAGCATGATCTGGAACACTGGTGATTGGTTTATGGTGCATTGCTGAACCTGATCCAAGGAGGAATGTGAGTGCTAAAAGATGGATAAGTTCTATTGATCAAGACCTTAAGGCTTGAATAGTAGTATCACTGTATGGTTTTTGATCTGTTGTATTTGGCGCATGAGTAGATCTATAAATCTCAAAAATTGGGTATAATTGATGTCTGCATACTTGAAAAGAAAAAATTTCCTGTAATAGATCTGTACGCAGGTTCCGCACATCAGAGGCGCGTATACATGTAGGTTCAGCGAAATAATACAGCGTATACACTGGTTGGCATTGATACAACTGCGTATGTACGTAGGTTTATGCTTAGTGAAGTAGTGTACATTTCATGAAATATGCTTTAGCTGCTTCTGTTTATTGCTGTAGTGTTCTGGGTTCAGATTTGTTGTCTGGTTACTGTTACTGTTTTCTGGTTACAGCATTCTGAGAAGTGTTCTACTTGATCCTATATTGGGTTGTATAAAGGAGATTGATTATTGTAGATATACTTAATGTATGATTGATGTTATTCACGGATCCAGTATGAAAATTTATGAAACGCGGTCCCTGGAAGAAAAGAGAAGGTTGTAGCCTTCTGCAAGTAGCAGCCTATGTACTAGTACCTCAGCTAGTACAAGAGCTAAGGGGGATGTAGCTCCCTTCCAGGTGAAGCTGGAGAATGAGAGAAGGTTGTAGCCTTATGCAGGTAGCGGCCTGCATACTAGTATAAGACTGCACCAGTATAGAATCATTGTAAAAAGAAGTTTCTAATTGAAAGAAGATAGATACATATTGCAGTAGGTGGTTTTCACCTACATTGGGTTTCCACCTTATATCTTGTGTTCTTATGTGTGATTATCTACACTATTTTTTTGTTCCTGGTTGATGTCTATATGGTTCTGACACACAGATTTAATATTAACATCTGAAGAATAACTAAATTACAAGTCTATGAGTTATACGATGTTTTCATTAACTGAAGTTGCGTATATACACTGGTTTCTCTAACTAAAGTAGCGTATACAAATCTGTGGTTGAATTGAAAAATAATTGACTTGATAATACTGATTCACCCCCCCTTTCAGTATTATTTCGAACATTTTCCATTTGATAAAATGAATTCCCTCCTTATCCCTTTTCCTTGTCCATAAAAAGGTAAAACACTTTTTTTTTTAATTGTAGAAATTTCATTTTGGTATATGGATTCCCAATACATGGAGACACTCTCTAAAATAGCCTTAACCAATATCAACAACCATTTTTTACATTAGATTGAAATTCTATCTTTTATTTCAGTATATAATCACATCTAATATAAATAATAATAAACTATATACATTGATTTAAATTTATCTTTCATTATTTTAGAATTTGTTTGATACTTTGTGAAATAGTATATATTAATATATGAAGATGAAATAGTAAATTGAAATCAGTCAAACTCAAAAATAGTAAAAAGTGATGAGAAAAAGACTTTGATATAAGATTATCAATATCTAGAGTTAAGATTGAAGAGTTAAAACTAAAAATGAACAATGGAAAATGAAAGGATGTTATTAGAACTATACCATTTATTCAAATCAGTTGGATCCCAAACTCGGAATTGGAAAAAACTATTCAACCAAAAAGTATATAAATATTCATTTAAAAAAAATATCCATGCATAATCCAGGCATTATACACAAATATGCACAGATTTTCATATATATAGCAAGGTAACATATAACAAAAACAACAACCAGTGCAATCCATCTTTGAACCAAAAATACATCAACAAAGATACTCTAGATGACCTCTATTGTCTAAAAGAAATAATGCTACAAGAAATGCCATATATTGATATCAAAATCAATGTGTATATTGGGATTCTATCAATATTACCTTCTAATCATTAAAATAAGATACACAAATCTCAAAACGTCAAGTCTATATTTTTTTAATGGAATCTAAAATTCTACTTTCTCCATATGAAAACCAATAAGGTTAAAACCAATTCCAAACATCCTGATTAATTTAACGGTAATGTTAAAAATTGAATTAGAATGATGAGAACTAAAGATAAAGGATAATTTCAATTTTATTTTAATAATTTAACATTACCATCAACTACATAGCATTAGTAGTGCCCTAGGGTTGAATATTAGAATTTCCCACTCATAAATTATTGTTTTCGAGAAAAAATTAGGTCATATGCACAACCTTTTTGGGGGGGATGCCCAGAAACTCCCCTTTTAGGGGAAAAATTCCCCCCTTTGTCTCCTTGAGTTTCCCTAAAAGGGGGATGTGGGGTAACATTTTCCAAGGGATTGTCCCAGAATCCCATGTGTGGGAAACATGGGGAGCATGCCCCCATTGTGGGGGATGCACCCCCATGGAAAAATTTCGAAAACCTATAGGCACTTCCCTTTATTCTAAGGATGGTATTTCTTGTAAACAATATACTCTTCCATGTAAGGTCAGTAATATGGATCAAAACCATTACAATAATATAGTCATTATGATCTCAATAAGTCACTTAAATGAATAGAACTTGGTTGGGGAGGAAAATATACCATCCAAAAACCACTTAGGATAGATCTAAATGGCATACCATAATATGGTACACCTTCATGAATTTCAATATAATTCATTGAGAATAGGTTTAATATTTGTAATTTCACCTCTTCATTTGGTTCATCAAACCTCATGTTGATTTGTATGCTTGAAGCTTTAAAATATATATACAAGACCTAGTTTTATGCATTTTTTCTCCTGTTGGATCCTTCGCCAAATATCATAATGTCATATACAAAAATAAGATGTGAAATAATTGTTGAACATGAAATTTTTATAGATTTTATTTCAGCTTTATTCTTTGCGTTTTATATTTACATGCTTAAACCTTCAACTACTAATAAAAATAAAAAAGGTGGATAAGGGACATACTTATATGAGTTCCTTTAAGTAACTAAAAAACCAAAATTTAATTGAATTGTGGCCTATGTGGGTGGGAGGATTTAATGCCAACCTCCCCTCTGAGGTTCAAGCCTAATTGACATGATGCATGATACTGCTTTGTGATCTACCTTTGTATTGCTCCATTGGGATCCTTCTATGTAATTACCATGTTGACTATGTTGACTTTGTACCTCTTCCTTGATTCTTGAGAATAGCGGGGGGAAAAAAAACCAAAAAAAAAAAAAAAAAAAAAAAAAAAAAAAATCTCAAAAGGAGATTCATTCATGAGCATAACATAAGAGACATGATAGGAATCCCATGATACATATTATAGTATACAAATTCATCTCTATATAGAATAGAAACAAATCAAGATATATCTAATTTACCATTACATAAGATTTGTCTAAATGTAGTTTCCTCACAACTATTAGGGATTCCTAAATCTTGATTGAGTACATTAATTCTTGTGTTGTTGCAACAAAATTGTGGATTTTCCTATTGAAAAGTAATCAAGAGAATTCATCTAAAAGACACTATAAAAGATATGTTTAAGCATGTTAACAATTTTTTAATAAATTAATAAATAAGATTATTAGAGAAATTAGTCTAAATTATTCAAGTGTTTCTAGATCTTATTTTTTGGGATAATAGCAATAAATGTGGAATTTAGATATCCCATTATCTACCCACATGGTGTAGATTCTTCAAGTGTTTTCAATAGATCTCCTTCCAATATATAATAAAATCCAACTAAAAATTTCAATGTCCATCCATCGAGAGTACTTCTACGCTTTTAGAGGCTAGTTAGCTACTTCTTACTTTCAATTATTCCTTTGTGATTTGTGCTTCCAACTTTTTATTTATATAGTTGTTTTTATGACTGTTAATTATTTTATTTTTATATATTTCTATACAATATAATAATATATAAGTGATCCTTATATATTAAACATTTTTTACCTTCTTTCCATACCAATTATTCAAATTCACAAGTGAAAATGCACATGCATTTAAGAGATATGGATGGGACATGGTAAAATAAAATACCATTAGTTGAATAAATAGAAGCTTATTCAACATGGAGGTTCATTGTAGTTTTCTAAAATGGATATGTTTTATAGATGTTAACTACTATTTAGTGCACCTAAGCCAAAAATCATTCACGGATTACACTTGATTTGGGTCACATCCACCGATACTCATGATTGAATTTGTGCTCACACTTTTATAAGTGGTGCCCTTTTCACTACAAATTGCCTTGATATAACACCTTGTCACTAATAGTTCTACACCTAGTGGGAATTCTATGATTATTACATTTTATTCATTTGATTGATTATAATCTTTAGAAGTTAAGTTATACTGTTGATTACAAATCATAAAATAACTATAAGAGAATCATATGAAAGCAGTTTGAAATAAAATTCCTCTAAGGAATGATATTTTGGAGTGTTTCATAAAATAGAAAAAATGGGTTTTGTGAGCAACTGCATGGTTAGTTCAGATGCTCAAAATGATAAATATCATTACTAGTAAAAAAAAATTGTTGGTCCACATATTTAGTTAGTGATTCCATAATCAATGAAAAGCCTATAGTAGACCTTATAGGTTGCATATTCAAAATGTTCTGTTACTTCCCATGTCTAGGGAATTAATGAAATATCCCCCTTAGAGAGGATGTCTCTAGCTGTGTTGTGTTCCCTGTAAATGTGATAAATAGTAAAAAATGAGAAAGCTCACTTAAGGTGGGAAATATAATTCAACAGAGGTTGAAGTTTGAGGTTGTACCATTTGTTTATTCCTTTAGTCTAGTTGATGATGGGCTTGTTTTTGTTGATTTTTGGGTGGGGTGTTTTTATGATGCGAGAAGATGAGGCCCCTTAGGTAGAAAATCTAGGATAACAAGAGATTGAGTTGATGTGATTTCACGAGGATTTAGCTTGTTATAAAAAATAATTTTATTTCTTGCTAGCCATGTACCCCAACTAGATAGGAGAGGGAGAACCATGAAATCTCTTGTTCCCACATTTGTGACCTACACTTGCCACACTTCGTTAGGATTTGCTCCTTCCCACATACATACCTTTCCCAAGTTTGAAGAAAAGAATTTCTAGACGACTTTGGTGTAAGAACATTCGATTAGAATATTATTGACTAATTTCTCTGTTAATTTGCATAGCCTTCATCAATTTGACCCCTATTTTTCTATCTTTTGCACAAAAAATCCCATGTGGCAATTTTATTTTCTAGAGTGCACCACATGAATAATCTAGATTTGGTTGGGTATTTGAGCCTCAAGAGGTGGTGCCACCACGACTTCATGTGGTCTAGGAGTTGATCATATATGAGGATTAGGTATCCTTCGTTTGGAGTGTAATGCCTTGAGGAGGAGAGGGTCCAAGCTAGCTCATTAGGGTCCTCAAAGATGCGTACGTGTTCCACTTTCAAGGCTTGGGTAATGGTTGACTAGGTTCTTCTGAATTGTCTTGGTAGGTTCATATGTCTGCTTGAAAACCATTTTTGGTCTTCGAGGGCATTCTCATGGGGTCCACCACATGATTTAGAGTATAAATCCATTTTGAGTGAATAAAATCTATAATATCTTCTAGAAGGTGGTGTACTCCACTAGTACTAGCCCCAAGATCGATGCCTAGTCTAAGTATGGTGCCTTTGCCATCTTTCCATGCAAGTTTGTTTTCAATGAGGGGAAAGGAATTGATAATGGCCCTCCATATGCTAGAGGTGTTTGGTCTATTTTTATTGGATTTCCAAATCTATTCCTCAATGGATAGAGGAAAAATATATTTCCCATATACCAATAAAGTCCATAGACTTTGAGAAGAGATCATACTCCAACCTCCTTTGGCTGCCCATGCTTAAGAGAAAAAGGGAAATTGTTTCAGTCTCTAGCTGCCCATGCTTTGGGCATGGTAGTTTTGGACCATTTGACTTGTGGGAATGCATACTATTTAGAGGTTCCTACATAAAGAAATTTATAGCAAAGTTTCTAAATTTTGGTGAGGGTTCCTTTTGGTATCGAGGAGAGTGACATCTAATAGACTAGGATGGTCTCCATCACTAATTTAATTAGGACTATATAGCACATCGTTGTTAACCATTTTGTGTTCCAAATTTTGAGTCTCTTTTCTATCTTTGCTAAGATCCATTTCAAATATAAATTTGTGTAGGAATTGGGTTTTAAGAGGAACCCCAGGTATAATTTTTTCTCTATATTGGCCAAATTGAAAGGAAAATAATTCATATAGGATATCAGGTATCTTTTAGTTAGACCAAAGGGATTGATAGTTGATTTTTTTATATTGATTACCATTCTCGTGGATGCTTTGAGAAGAGATAGAATTTCCTTGATTGTACGAGCATCTCTTAGATAACCATCCCTAAAAATAAGGACATCATAAAAAAAATAAGGTGGGTGATGCGAAGAGTGGGAATCACCTTTAGACCATTTAGACCATTCCTTCTGCATGCTTCCTCCAAGGATCTACTAAGGCCTTCTCCCACCAAGAGATAGAGAAGTGGGGAGTGGGGGATGCCTTGCCTTAATTGACATTCAACATTGAAGAAACGAGATGCAGATCTATTAATGAGTACTGAAAAGGAGAAAGAGTTGAAAATTATAATCCAATTGATAAAGTCTATTTTGAAGCTAATGTGGGTAAGAATGAGATGAATGTATAAACAACTGGAATGGTTGAAATCTTAAGAAAGGCTAATTTTTAGGATGGTTCCTTTCAGGCAACGTTGTTTGAGACCATAGAGGCCTTCCTCAGAAACACCAATGGCTTCATGGATTTATCTTCCTTCCATAAAGGAAAACTATTCCTCTTAAATGGATTTAGATAGGATGGGTTTGAGTCAAAGAGCTATAGGTTTGGATATAATTTTGTAAATGCAATTATAGAGAGAGATGGGGAATAAATCATCAAATGAATAAGGGTCATCAGATTTGGGAATTTGGGCAAGGAAAGTGGAGATGAAAGAGGCGGGGATGTGATCGGAATATTTGGTTTCTTCAATGATGTTGAGGAGGTCATTGTTGATAAATTCAAACATCACCTGGAAAAATTCAATCGACCACCCATCTCTCCCCGAGTTGTTATCATTTTGGAATTTTATCAATACCTTCTTGAGATCTTCAATTGATCTTGGTTCCATCATATTCTCATTATCATTTGGAACCATGAATCTTGAGAATTAAAGGGCTAGCCTAACCACTTCAACAATTGTTTCTCTTTTGGGTTTAGCTAAAGTGATTTGTCTCCATAGTAGCAAGGTCCTCGAAAGAGGATACATAATTCTGTTCAGGTTTCTTTAGATTCCAAATTGTGTTACTCATTTTCCTCCCTTTGGTGAAGTTCTGGAAGAAATTAGAATTCTCATCACCTACCTTCAATTGAATGGCTTCACTTTTTAATCTACAGTTTGCCTCTATGTAGTCTAGGAATTTTTTCTTTTTCCCTTTGAGATGGCTCATGTGTGATTGGTATTTCTCTTAGTCATAGAATTTTGATGGACCTTCTGATATTCCCTTTAGATCAAATTTCACTTCATAGATCTCCTGAGAGTCCCTTTCTCTTTTTTCCACCAACCATTTTATAGTGGATTCCTTCATAGATTTGAGATTTTGCGCAAATTTTCTTCCTACTATAACATTCAACATAGGGTCGAAGAGTCTTCAGGTGTCTTTCACTATCCCCATAAAAATCTCATTTGTGAGCCAGGTTGAGTTGAATTTCAATGGGCTGGGGGGTTTTTTCCCAGATTCTTTGGTTTCCTGAAAGATTGGTGAGTAGTCTAAACCTCCACCATCATCGATCCATTTCCTTATCAAAGGGAGGTTTTCAACTAGGTGCTCAATGACTAAGAAGAAGACAATGTGCTTCACAATATGCCCCCCCCCCCCCCCCCCCACCATTTTTTTGTGTTAGGTGGGTTTGAGCTTGATGGGATCTATGTTAATGAGTTTGTGATTCTAAATAAAACTAGAAAATATTTCAAAGTTTGGATCAACCTTTGCTATGGGCCTCTATCTCTCAACTTCACCTATCGAGAATTCTAAGTCCCCACCAATGATGAGATTGACCTTCTCCATGCATAATTTCATAGATAATGAATCCCAAAAGGGAAATTTATTTTGGGGGGGTTCTATAAATATTTGGGATGAGGATATCTTGATTAGGCTTCATAGAGCTAAATTTGAGGTTGATGACTATGTCCATCCCTTATAAATTTATGGAATTTACAAACTATGGGTTCCACCCTATCTCTTGGAATCCATATCATCCTCGCAGATTTGTACATATGAATTGCTACTCGGTAAGATGCTCTCGAGAATGCCAAATATTTGATCTCCCTCTCCTAAATTTTCTTAAAGGAGTAGAATGCCTTCTCCCTCAAGTTCGACTAGCCATCAGAGAGCTTGTTGTTTTGGGGGGCTAGACAGGACCCTGAAATTTAGGGAAAGGAATACTATTTTGTAACCCCTATAGGCACATTCACTGCTCTAAGTTCCCCATTAATTGAGATTTGATGCTCGCATGTCATATCAACCAAGGATTTGATATGAGAAAGTACCATTTTAGACCAATGTCCTTCGCCTTTTCCTAAAGAGATGTGAGGGGGATTGTAGCATAGGCCTCCTAGAGGGCATGTGTGGTTAGGTTGGCATAGCAGAAAGAAACAATGAAATATATATGATCTTAATAGAGATGAGCAACCTTTAGAGGTGAGAGGGACTGGAAGAGCAGGCTTTTTTTTTTTTTTTTTGGTTGGGGCGGTGGGGGGGTTGGAAGAGGGATAAAACATGTCACATAGCTCAAAATTGGATGGGTTGAAAAAGTGCATAAATACGAATAAGCCAAAGTAGCATAGGGAGAAGGAAATGTTCGAGTACATGGGATCAATGTCGGTTCCATGGAAGAGGTGATAGTCTTTGTTAGTGTAAATATTTTGGAAAAGTATACAAAAAATGATTGACTTAAGTCACTAGTGACAAGTGACCCTAATAACAAGATGTGGTCTTTTTTATGTTTTAGATCTGCAAGAAAATGTGATAAAACCCTGCAAGAAAATATATGATACAAGCCCAAAACATATAACAACAGTAAAGAAAGGTGCAATAACCCAATAGAAGGAATTCAATTGAATAAAATTTTATTAAAATGCCCAGTGACGAAGATTTACAACATGGGTCTGTAGATACCCCTCTATGCGATAGGTCCTTTTGATGTCCTTATGCTTCAACGATCTTGTTCTTCTCTCTCAAATATGCAAAAAACCCAAAAGCGAGATGGAACTCAAGTGGGAGTTTAGATGTTGTGAGATAATAATGGTGATGATCGTAATGATCATGGTGAAGAATGAATGGAAAACCCTCTTATTTATAATAAAGTATTGAGTTAAATTAGGAAATGGAAAATAATAAAATATTATTGACCAAATCAAAATATAACTATTAGGAATACTTTATTATATTTTTTGGAGAGGGAAAAGATATTCAAAATGGTCAAATATCTTTATTTAGAAAATGGTTGAAGTAATTAACAAATAAAATGATTTATTAATCACTTTGTGAGGATTAAGAAAAGTCTGAATTTGAAATAGTTATCAAATAATGGTTTAACAATTATTCCAAAAATAAGAATAAGGAATAATAAATAAATAGTGAGTTATTTAATTATTTCAAGGTGATTTGGTCTAATGTGTTAAGAAATAATTATCCAATAATGATTTAATGGTTATTTCTAGAGGAAATTAAATAAATAATGATTTTTTCAATTATTCTCATGGGGTTTTTAAATTTTAAACAAAAATAATTTAATAAAAATGGTTTACTAAATTATTTCCTATGGTGAAAGTGATTTTACTATGGTAAAATTAATATTACATGGTTTATTTTGATCCACCTAGTTAGAAATGGAAAGGCGACCACTTTTTAGGTGATAATAGATTTCCCCCCAACATACAAGCATCACGAGAAAATTGTATGACTGAAATACGTTGTAGGTTACACTTCCATGAGACACCTAAGGGGATTAAGAGAGAGAGAGAGAGAGAGAGAGAGAGAGAGAGAGAGAGAGAGAGAGAGTTGAAGCAATACAAGGAAGGATGAAGAAATGGAGGGGGCGATACCTAGTAATATGATATAAGTATCCTTTTGCATTGGAGGACATGATCTCAAATGAGGTGGGGGAGGCATACCCATACCCACCGAGATAACTACGTACAAATAATAATGGTGTTCCTAGTAATGTGGGAATTAGGTATAAAGTACATAATATGTGATACATGATATGCTGGCATCAATGGGCTAGAATGTGATGCAATAATACAATGAGTCCCATATACATAATCTTCATGGAAAACATAGGTCATGAATGAATAAAATAACATCTGAGTACATGAGACATGATGCCCATAAAGTTGGCATGGTTAGGGGAAATCACAACCAAACAAGCCTTGTTGAATAGGAAAGGGATTTGAAGATCTAAATGAATCATCTGATTGAGGCATGCATGTTGTGGGTGTTGCAAGTGGTGGGAACCGAGCCAATAAAACCTATGGAACTGCATCTGAGGTTGGACCATAATCTGTTGTCTTTCAGGCATGTGGGGGGCTACCTGAAGGGCCACCCCCTCATGAGGTCTAGAACATCTCACACACACCTGAGAAATGTTGGTACAATTTGTTGGATCGTCGAACCATCAAGTGTATGATTCTCGATCGTGTGATAATGAGCTAGAGTCGGGCGCGCGAGAAACAAATGAGTCAAATGGAAATGACGATTCCCTTTACTTGATCTGAGGCACAAAATAATGATGAAAGTTAGAAGCAAGGTACACCACCCTTTAGAGCACTCTCCTAGAATAAATGTGTTGAAGTCAATAGAAGAGGGTGATCCGAACAAGAGAAAAAAAAATTACATATATAACCATAAATACAAATATGCAACAAAAATAACACTTCATTTCATTAATATCAAATACTGAAATATGCTTACAAAAAAAATGGAAGTAAGACTAACTTGGGTGATGGTAGCTTATCAATGAGAAGAGATGTCGTGGATACATGCATTTGAACTATGTTACAATGAGGCTTAAGGGCCTATTTATTATTGAAAAACATGAGAAAACCCTAACCCCAGGAGATGTAATGCCAAGAGTTTGTGGGTCCCATTGGGGTTAGTTGGGCAGCCAACTTCTCGGGGTCATAACTTGGTCATATTATCTTCATTTAGCATGTACAATAGCTTGTTGGAAAGGTATCTTTGACTACTACGGGTTTTACTATAGGCCCATAGACGTGACTATGATTATGGGCCTGCAACAGACCTAAAGAACAATGTTTAGGGGGCCAAAACTGCTCCGGAAGTTCAGGACCTGAAAAACTACTAAAAATAGTAAATGATGAAATAAACAAGGAAACAAAAGAAACTGAGTGGATATCTAGGTGGGATAGGTGGGTGGCCACCAATATCCACCTGGATCAGAGGGCTTGCTAGAGGTGAGGTAATGAGGTTTCCTCAAAAAACGCATGAGGATCATAGTAATGTGACTAATGGATTAACACCGGGGATGATGATGGAGGGAGACAATATGAGAGGTGGACTGACAAATTCCATTTTTAGAGCATGATATGCATGGTTGACCTAGAAGCGATTGACTCAATTCCAAAGGGGATGGTCAAGTACTCAAACGAAGGCGTTTCAAAGACTGATCAATATAGCTGGAGGCTAAATATGAGCACAATGGGACTCGAAACAGACTCCATGTATATAAGGGCGACTCATATCTAATGCCTAGAACAAGGGAGACTTGATGATGCTACCATATGGGGGAGGCCCAAACGGGACCATAAAAACATGAGTAAAAATGGTTACGCATGACAAAAGTTGACATGTGAGTCGACTAGTGCAAAGGTAAAGGGGTACAAGAGTACAAGTGGCTCATATGAAGAAATTCGATTTTAATAGGCAACAAAGTGATACCTCATGGAAAAAATGGCTACTTATGAAGAAAATTCACATGTGAGTCAACTAGTGCAAAGGTAATGTGGTATCAGAGTACAAGTGGGTCATAGGAAGAAATTCGATTTTAATAGGCACCAAAGTGATACCTCATGAAAAACATGGCTTCCCATAAAGTGTAAAATTATTGAAATGAAGAAGAGACCCATTATAGAATTTGGTGAGATCTTACTAATGGTGTTGACGGTTTGTCAAACTGAGCTACAGTTTGGGGGCAATGAACAAACTAGGTTTTTTCCTATGAAAGGGCTTCTTGCTCCCAAATCCAATTCATTTGCATAGTGAGTTGATGGAGAATTTGGAGAGAAAAATAAGGCCCCAAATCTTGAGGAGATCATAGTGTTACGGGGAATAGTGTCTATGCAGAGCTGCTAATCCCACTAAGGCTAGTAGCTACCTTAGAAACAAACAAAACTAAAACTACTTTCGTTTTCCTTTATGAGAGACAGATGAGAGAAGAATAAAGCAGACCAACCTCTGTCTTGCGCTTGGTTCCTTGCTCGATTCCTCTCTCTTCTGATAGTCCTTTGCTACTTGCTTTCTTATGTACCCAGCTTCACAGAGTACCTGTAGAATGAAAGCATCATAACACTATAAGAGAACATAGATCTATTATCATAAGCAATATAGGATCAGATGTATATTAACCATACAAATGCGTAAAACATAAATCATAGAAGAGTATGGAGGAAAACTTGAAGAGCTTTATTGATAATCAAGAAAGAGCTAAGAGAATTACAACCAATTGTTCTGACCCAGCATCATCCTCTCAGTAAGAAGCCCTTCTTCACCTCATGAAAAGCTTAGATCAACCAACACTATGATATTGCACCAATAAACTAGCAGCACTTCCTTACAAGATACAAAATTCTAGCCTCTGGATGTCTGGGATGAGGGATCCATATATAGATGTCTGCAAGGGAGGTGAGTTAGCTTTTGAGATTTGATTAGTGTCTCCCCTCTGATAGTTCTTGATTCCACTTGGAGATTGATGCTCTCTTACTCATCCCTGGTCGAATTCAGAGAGGCAAGTGTCACAGGAGAAGTTTCTGGAAGATTCCATACTTCTCCACCTTGCGGATTGACCCTGCCATTTGTCCCTTCTCGCCCATCGCACCCCATAGAAGGGATTTTTGACATGCAACGCACCTACTGTGTGTATTTAGGTGGGATGCAACTAACTTTGCCTATGGAGCAGGTGAAATGGTCTAGTTTTGACCAGTTCTGAGTAGCTTTTCATGGAGAACTTCTGGGAGATGCTGTAATCAGTTGACCTTGTTCTTTTAGGGGTTGGAACAATACCTTTAGGGACTTAAGAGCCCTTGGTTTATGGACATTTATGCTTGGGGTTGCATGCCCAAAAATGTCTATAACAGTTGCCCCCTAAAGCATGAGGTCGTTTAATCTTTTTGATGTCGGGTGAAATGCTTTATCATGAGGATCGAAAGTTCTTTCAAGCTTGAAGGAGACCTGTAATAAGATACAATACAACACATTATCTTCATAATATTTTCATGATCTAGCTGAGGTGGGCATTCCCATGTTCAGCTTTATAAATTCATTTTTCATGTACATGAGACAAACAATCGTCTGAGTGTCGATTGATGATTTTGGTAGAGCCATCATCCCTTAGATTGGATGATTATCTGTGCAGCAATGATGTAAATTTGATGTCTTTATTTTCCTGAATATATATCGCAGCCTGAATGGATGAAACTAGATCCAAGGTCTTCAATCTCATTCGATCTTCACTCAAAGTACAAGTCGATCCATGTGAGAGATGTTCTGGAGTCAAACATGGAAAGAAATTGCCGATTACCAGCCAATGATGTAAGCCGTTAATAGGCGCGAGAGGAATCACCGATAATGATGATGACCCTCAAGGTACTACAGTACAATTCACGTGGTGTGAATAAAGGACTTGGTGTCAAACACCACGCAAAATCTTTCGGTCGAAGGCCATTTTGTTACTGGGAATAGTGTTTATGTAGAGCTGCTAATCCCACTAAGGCTCGTAGCTACCTTAGAAACAAATAAAACTAAAACTACTTTCGTTTTCGTTTATGAGAGATAGATGAGAGAAGAATAAAGGAGACCAACCTCTGTCTTGTGCTTGGTTCCTTGCTCGATTCCTCTCTCTTCTGATAGTCCTTTGCTACTTGCTTTATTTTGTACCCAGCTTCACAGAGTACCTGTAGAATCAAAGCAGCATAACACTATACAAGAACATAGATCTATTATCATAAGTAATATAGGATCAAATGTATATTAACCATACAAATGCATAAAACATAAATCATACAAGAGTATGGAGGAAAAATTGAATAGCTTTATTGATAATCAAGAAAGAGCTAAGAGAATTACAACCAATTGTTCTGACCTAGCATCATCCTCTCAGCAAGAAGCCCTTCTTCACCTCATGAAAAGCTTAGATCACCCAACACTATGATATTGCACCAATAAACCAGCAACACTTCCTTACAAGATACAAAATTCCAGCCTCTGGATCTCTGGGATGAGGGATCCATATATAGATGTCTGCAAGGGAGGTGAGTCAGCTTTTGAGATTTGATTAGTGTCTCCCCTACGATAGTTCTTGATTCCACTTGGAGATTGATGATCTCTTACTCATCCCTGGTTGAATTCAGAGAGGCAAGTGTCACAGGAGAAGCTTCTGGAGGATTCCATGCTTCTCCACCTTGCGGATTGGCCCTGCCATTTGTCCCTTCTTGCCCATCGCACCCCATAGAGGGGCTTTTTGACATGCAATGAACCTACTATGTGTATTTAAGTGGGATGCAACGCACTTTGCCTATGGAGCAGGTGAAATGGTCTAGTTTTGACCAGTTCTGAGTAGTTTTTCATGGAAAACTTCTGGGAGATGCTGTAATCAGTTGACCTTGTTATTTTAGGGGTTGGAACAACACCTTTAGGGACTTAGGAGCCCTTGGCTTATGGATATTTATGCTTGGGGTTGCAGTGCCCAAAAATGTCTATAACAGTTGACCCCTGAAGCATGAGGTCGTTAATATTTTTGATTTCAGGTGAAATGCTTTATCATGAGGATCCGAAGTTCTTTCAAGCTGGAAGGAGACCTGTAATAAGATACAATACAACACATTATCTTCATAATATTTTCATGATCTAGTTGAGGCAGGCATTCCCATGCTCATCTTTATAAATTCATTTTTCATGTAGATGAGACAAACAATCGTCTGAGTGTAGACTGATGATTTTGGTAGAGCCATCATCCCTTAGATTGGATGATTATCTGTGCAGCAATGATGTAAATTTGATGTCTTTATTTTCCTGAATATATATCGCAGCCCGGATGGATGAAACTAGATCCAGGGTCTTCAATCTCGTTCGATCTTCACTCAAGGTACAAGTCGATCCATGTGAGAGATGTTCTGGAGTCGAACATGGAAAGACATCGCCTGATTACCAGCCAATGATGTAAGCTGTTAACAAGCGCGAGAGGAATCACTGATAATGATGATGACCCTCAAGGTACTACAGTACAATTTACGTGGTGTGAATAAAGGACTTGGCGTCAAACATCACGCAAAATATTTTGGTCGAAGGCCATTGATGTAAACCTATCGCTGGAAGTGAGAAACTTGCCATTGAGGCATGCAAGCTTCAAAGTACTGAAAGGGTTGTTCCTAGATTGAATTCTTGGATATTGAGCTGATGTCGACAAGAAGCAATCCATCATAGGAGGGCCTTAATGAATCCCACATCAATGACACGGAATGGAGAAAATGACTTTAATGGAGGTGAAAACGATCTGGTGATATAAGGTTTAGGGTGGCAGCCATGAAAGAATGGAGCGTAAATGTATTGCAGTGGGTGAGACACAGGTGAATTCTCTGAGCGACTTCTCTTGAAAATATCGGTGACACTGACATGATGGATCGGTAGCATTAACCCCAAATATGGATGGTGTGATGGAACCATGGTGATGTGACCAGTGAATGGAACAACCCAACCCAACTTGGATGCAGAGTGAAAGTGTCATGTTCAAGAGCGACTTGCTACCAACAAAGTTTCTTCAAGTTTTCTTCCCAAACTTTCCCCAGTCATTGCTAACCAGTACCTCTTTATTTTTGTCAAGCTTGAGGAGGATAACATATGCTTGTTCTATAATTTTCCCTTCGGGCAAACCCACCGCTATGTTTTAACGAGTCTACTGATAGTGAAACTCGTTCTTGTCTGTTATGGACAAGTTTGTCGCTATTAGGTTTTAACAAGTTTAATGACAAAGATAACTCGGTCCTTTTCAATTTTAGAGAGTCTGAAAAGGGGCGTAAAGGAAACTCCAATTTTTTTTTTTCGTCATCTAATCCCTTAAGTCTAAAAAAGTATAAAATAATACAGAAGGGATGAATTTTCGGTATTTTTAATGAGCCGAACAAAACAAGCGCTCGATCATTTTGTGTAATAATCCCTCAGGTCCAAAAAGATTAAAATCTAAAGGAGGGATAGCACTTCCGGTCACTTTAACAAGCTGGAGAGGCCAATGGCTCAACAACCTTTTCATATTTTACGAGTCAGTTGAAAAGAGCTTAAAGGAGACTCGTCTTTGAGGAACGAGTGACAAATTCGGGTAGTAGCTAATTCCAGGTAAGGTTTGGAATTTTCCAATCACGACAGTGTTACAAGGATGGCTAACAGGATCACTCTTCGCAGTTGTTCCTCAAAAGGGGTAAACAATCGAGTGGAGGTGAATGATCGGCCAATACAGAGTGGAGGTGATGATGAGAACATGACCAAGGCTTCAAAGGCTGAAGTATTACATTCACGATGGTTATTTACCACAAATTTGTTCATTTTTTATTTTAAAATGAGCTTAAACTTTGGGGGAATCACTTGCTCATTGCTCATGTTTATTTTTTAACGAGCATGAAGTCCGCGTTAAAACTGCTCGATCCAGTCGTATAATAAGGATGCCTCATCTAAGATGCCATTTTTGTGGAGCTTGCACCTTACAAAGCTTTGCTCTGGATCCTTTCTTTATGCAGGTTAGGAAAGGACCAATCCTACGAGTTTAAAGGGTTAGAGGACCTAAAAATTTAAAAAATAAATGGTCGCACTTCGCTTGCATGCAAAAAGGTTTGCATGCCCCCAGGTATAGAGAAAAATTTCCAGGTTACAAAGAAAGTTTCATCCACGTAGCGGATAAAATTCTTTCTCGACGATGCCTATCAAAATAGGCAAAGGGGAGTGGTGTCACCTGGCATAACCTTAACGAAGGTATCTTATTTCAGTATGTTACTATTTTCCTGTAAGGATGGGTTCACCAGATTAGTCATATATCCCTCGCGGAAATCAGCCCTATACCCAAGGTTCTCTTGCCGAAGCAGATCAGGGTGCATGCCCCCTAGGTTTCAGTCATGTCCCCTGAATCACTCGCGTTCATCAGGTGGACGGAATGGCGATTGATGAGACATTCCTTGCGTGAAAAGACCATGCAAGGATGGTATATGACTATTTGCTATGCGTGAACCGGGGAATGAAAGCTCGTCTACGAGCTTGACCACTCTTCCTTCGTGCAGAAAACACATTACTCTAAAGAGCGATGAGACAATGTCTCCCATGCAATAAATATAGTCTTGTCCAAAGAGTAGATTATAATCCAGGGGTCCTTGGACTACCATTACGTTCATGTGAACAGTTTTCCCTCTCAATGTTATGGGCACATTGGGAAGGATCCCTAACAGTCGACTGGTTCCTTTGTCAAAGCCTGTTAGATTTCTCATCTCATGCAAAAGTGATGGCGAACTAGGCGCTTTCCATGCAGTTGAGGAAAGGATACTCACAGAAGCCCCCTCATCTATGATGGTACCAGCCATGACCATTCTATATATTTGAGTAATGATTCGAAATGGTACACTAGTCGGTAAACAAGGTCTGCCTAGTTGATTCCAATCGAAGGAAACAACTAGGTTGCTTGGAGGTGGGACCAAATAGATGGCCGGATACGACTCTGACGAACTTCCTTCCCGCGTTAAAGGAACGGGTAAGTTTCCCGCATGTTCATCGGAGTCTGTGCTTACGAAAAGAATTTGGACGGTGTCATCCTTGTTCTCTTCGGTGACTGTATCATTTGAAGATGGAACCTCTGAAGGCAAGACTGGGTCAAGTGCCACCTCGACCTTTTGAATTTCGTCTGGTATGGATTCAGATGGTTTTTCTTCGATGATAGATGCTTCGACCGACCACAAGGTCGTGTTAGCCGGATTTTCAACTAGTGACGGACTCGGCAAGAGTTTCTTATATCTAGGAGGAAGCCGTAATGGTGAAACCGGATGGTCGTCCAAAACTCTTTCAGCCTCATCTGAGAAGGGACAGTGGTGGACGGCGTGATCGCCTTCACACAATTTACAAGGAAATTTACATTTCCCTTTTTGTCCAGGGGCTTCACTTTCACTAGTTGATGGTGTATTTTCAACATGATCATCAGAGGTTGACGACACTGGGTTGTGCAAATGAGGAGACCAGTCCCTTAAGATCCGAGGGATGCAAGGAAAATCTCTATGATAGTGGTCTCCTTTGCAAATGACACATGGTGATTTAGGCCTGGTCGGTGAAGTGTGTGGACTTTCGCTAGACGATGCTTGGTTGCCCCTTTTCGCCTTTGGCTCCTTCTTCTTCTTCTCTTTCTTCTTCTTTTCCTTCTTCTTCTCAGGTACTTGATTTTTGGCTTTACCAGCTTCATCAAGCAAAGAGGAAGGATGAGAGGAAGAATTGGATGAAGTAGATGGTTGGGGGGTAACTCTGGTATCGTTTAGTTGCTGACTCGATTGTTCAGGAATCGCGGTGTTCTGAATGACAGAGATTGAGAAGAGCCATACAGGAAAGCCAATTGTCAATCCTGGAAGCGACAATGTGGCCATATGGGGTGCACCAACATCTCCCCAAGAGGAGAAGGGACTAGGATTTCCTCCAAAGATAACTCCTTGGTTGGTGGACTCCATTTTCCTCAACCTAAGACCAACGTAGGAAAGGTGATAATTATTCTGTTTAAAACAAATTTTAGACACTTTGACACAACTTGTTTTTTCAATTTTTAAGAGTCGAGAAAAAGCAAAAGATGACTCTAGTCGCCTTCGATTTTTAATGAGCTTGAAGTGACAAGTGCTAAGATGGACCTTTTCCGGTAAGGAGTCTGAAAAGGAATGAAAGGGACTGCTCTGGAAATCTAGACAGAGGGATTACCAAACCAATCACAAAATTGTAGAATACTTTTTATGGTACGGCAGTCAATCTTCTTGAATGCTGTGTTTAGTGCGCTGCGATCGATAGGGCAGCAGACGCAACTTCCTATGGATAAAGGATTAAGCCTATTGTGGTCTCCCAAAATATAATCGACGGTACGTGGGAGCACAAGTCCGTACTATCACTTATCGTCTCAAAGTGGAGGAATCACCCAACCAACAGTGAAAACAACAGTTACCAGGCTTTACGACACCGGAATACGTCTCTAGCCTAGACTTCTAGATGTTTTGCGTTAGGTTCCAAAGCGTTGTTAGATTCATTAAATTTATTTTATAGTTGATCTTGCTTAAGAAATTTGCCTTTCAGGTTCACCGCGTGATGTAGATGTACAATTCCTAAAATGAAATCTAAGATGACAAACAATCATTTTATCTTCTTTGTGCAATGAAAATCCTAGCTACTAAGGAAAGAGAAATGGCATTCTTTCAGCATAGAGTGAAGAGCACACACTATATGCACTGTCCTAAATCAAACCAACAAACAGTCTAAATGAAAATGCACATGCATGTATTTTTTTTCAGCCTTCTTAATGTGTAAATGATAAAAAGAAAGCTAATGCGCAAATCTGAATTATTTTTCAAAGTGACAATTACTAACAAGTTTCTTTTCAAAACAAAATGAGGAGAATGACAACACTTTGAGATTCGGAATTGAAAGCTTGCTTTCGACACTAGAAAAACTACTAATTCAGATCAAATACAAGAGTAACAGGATAATCGACTATCAAGAACAATCAGATTCTCTTCTATGATTGAAAACAACACTTGCGACAATTTCAAATCAAGAAACTACAGTACAATTACGCTACTTCTTTGTAAAGGAGAACTGAAAATGACTCAAAAAATACATAAAAACATTTATAGTTCTTTGCACAATGGAGGCGGAATAACAACAAGGAAAGGGGTTTCAAACAGAGGTGTACTAACTACAGGCAGCACAACTCCTGAATAGATCTGAAAAGAGTGAACACAAAAACCAAAATTTAGGAACAAGGCCTTGTCTGATTAGCGCACCTGTAACACAGTGAAACTGAAATGCAACGCACCTACTACACTCGGGAAGTGTGCTGCATTTGTAACACAGTGAAACTAAAATGCAACGCACCTACTACACTCGGGAAGTGTGCTGCATTTGAAGTTCACAGAACAGACAGTGCGCTGGACCAGGGACGAGACTTTGATTGGGTTCCGGGTCACAGTTTTCAGTTTAGTTCAGGGATTTATTCCGAGCAAGTGTTAATCAGTAAATCAATCACAGGGGTACATCCAAGGAGGTTACTAGAGCCACCACAAGGGCAATTAGAGAGCTTGTAAACCAATTGTTTAATTCATAAACAAAACCCAGAGATTGACTGAAGCAGCGTTGATCTACTTTGTACTTGCATACCAAATGCAGTTCGAAGGCTAGCTGGCTTGACTTCAGGCTCCGTCTATAAGTTTATAAAGTAAAAAAATGTAGATGAACAAACAATCTACTCGCTCCCCAGCGGAGTCACCATTTTGCTACCAGGAATAGTGTCTATGCAGAGCTGCTAATCCCACTAAGGCTGGTAGCTACCTTAGAAACAAACAAAACTAAAACTACTTTCGTTTTCCTTTATGAGAGATAGATGAGAGAAGAATAAAGGAGACCAACCTCTGTCTTGCGCTTGGTTCCTTTCTCGATTCCTCTCTCTTCTGATAGTCCTTTGCTACTTGCTTTCTTGTGTACCCAGCTTCACAGAGTACCTGTAGAATCAAAGCAGCATAACGCTATACAAGAACATAGATCTATTATCACAACCAATATAGGATCAGATGTATATTAACCATACAAATGCATAAAACATAAATCATACAAGAGTATGGAGGAAAAATTGAATAGCTTTATTGATAATCAAGAAAGAGCCAAGAGAATTACAACCAATTATTCTGACCCAGCATCATCCTCTCAGCAAGAAGCCCTTCTTCACCTCATGAAAAGCTTAGATCACCCAAGACTATGATATTGCACCAATAAACCAGCAACACTTCCTTACAAGATACAAAATTCCAGCCTCTAGATCTCTGGGATGAGGTATCCATTTATAGATGTCTGCAAGGGAGGTGAGTCAGCTTTTGAGATTTGATTAGTGTCTCCCCTATGATAGTTCTTGATTCCACTTGGATATTGATGCTCTCTTACTCATCCCTGGTCGAATTTAGAGAGGTAAGTGTCACAGGAGAAGTTTCTAGAAGATTCCATGCTTCTCCACCTTGTGGATTGACCCTGCCATTTGTCCCTTGTCGCCCATCGCACCCCATAGAAGGGATTTTTGACATGAAACGCACCTACTGTGTGTATTTAGGTGGGATGCAACGCACTTTGCCTATGGAGCAGGTGAAATGGTCTAGTTTTTACCAGTTCTGAGTAGTTTTTCATGGAGAACTTCTGGGAGATGCTGTAATCAGTTGACCTTGTTCTTTTAGGGGTTGGAACAACACCTTTAGGGACTTAGGAGCCCTTGGTTTATGGAAATTTATGCTTGGGGTTGCAGTGCCCAAAAATTTCTGTAACACATAGCAGACAAATCAATCATTAGAATTTGGATCTGTGAGTTTTAGGTAGGTTTTAGAAATCAATATGTAGATTCAAAATTGCTCATGAAATTTAATAAATCACAAGACCTGAACCTAATCTATTGATATGTGGAAGTTAATTCACCATCTAGAGCACAAATCATATACATTGAAAATGAAGCATCACACATGCAAAGAGATTTATCTAGGGGAAAGAAATTGCTCAAAACCCCTTACTATCTATATTACATTAATCAGAGAATAGAGATGAAATACATATGCTTGCTCAATCCTGAGCACACCCTGCAAGTGTATAGTCTATCCTCTTCCTGACTCACAGAATCTGGCCAACAATTAGCCAATTTTCAAGCCCTCCAAGCTCCTATTTCCTTGCAATGTTCTTATGAGAAATTGGCCCCTATTATTTAGGACTTTCAT
This sequence comes from Pinus tabuliformis, assembly GCA_031772625.1. NCBI lineage: Eukaryota > Viridiplantae > Streptophyta > Pinopsida > Pinales > Pinaceae > Pinus > Pinus tabuliformis. The sequence goes on along the minus strand of CM062820.1, from coordinate 1,204,455,845 downwards.
AGTATTCAATTGTGCAATTCCCTTAGGTGCTTACTCTGACTACATGCCTTTGAATATCCATCTCAAATCACTAACTTGAAGTCTCTACATGAAAAAATTATTTTGGGTTGATTAATCAATTAATTGGCTGATCACTGAGTGTGGTTGAAGTTCCACTTCCGCAACTTGAACTCCACTAGTTCTTATGACAGTTAGAACTAGTTAACCTAATAATAACTCAAACTAACTAAAATATATTTCTACAAATTAAAAAACAAACATACTAAAATGCTTCCCAAACTTGAATTAACTAAGTTAACTAAGTGACAAGTGCCATGTCACCTCAGTTAACTACCTCCAAGGTTTCTGCTGAAATAGAAATTTGAATTTTCTCTAGTTTGACCAAGGTGAAGTCAAACATAAATTTTCTTGCTACATATTCAACACTCACTCTCAGCAAGAAAATGATTATCAACCACCCTATCCTACACATGTGGAACTCAAAATTCCCTCTTGAAAAGGCCTTTGTCAAAATATAAGCATCTTGTTCCTTTGTGCAACAACATAATCCACCTCTACACATAATCTCATATTTGGTGATACCAAAATGTGGAGCCTTCATTCTGGTGCTTTTCTCCAATTTTCTATCATGAGATAGCTGATTTTTTTCCTTTTCATACTGACATTTCAAAGAGGCTAGTTTAGCTTCTAATATTGTAGAATATGCCTCCCGATCTTGTAGTTGATTTGATAATCTCTCATTTTCCTTGATTACTTCATCATGTTGTCCTTTTAGATCAGTAATTGGTATGTCATTACACTCATGGATGCTCTCACTATCTCTTTGAGAGAAAATTGGATCTTCTACTGCTAAGAATGTGGAGCCTTCATTCTTTTTCTCTTCAAGAATACAATGGGGTTCTTCAATAATTTTTGAATCTTGAAATCCTTCTCTTCCACACATATTATGTAGCTTGTCCATAATCTCTTTTGCAGTCTTCCTGTGCCTCACTATAGCAACATCATGATATAATAGGGTCTTCAAAATGATCTTCTTGGATTTCTCATTTGATTCATCATATGTATTATATTCTAATGATAGAAAAACATCCTCATCGAGATCAATGAAGTATGCTTCCAATCTCACCTTCCATAGTTCATACTTTGGTCCATGAAGAATAGGAACTCTATCTACAACAAAATCTCCTTGATTTCCCACGATGTTCTCTCAAGCGATCAAGCTTCACCGAGATATCCCAACTCTGACACCAATTATTGGAACTAGTATCACTACTAGGGCGGGGGGGTGAATCAGTAGTGATGACAAATTTAAAAATCACAAATTGTTTTCTCCAATATATTAATCAATCAATGACTTAACAAATAAACATTAGATGTGAACATGCAACTTCAACTAGAATCAACACATCAGAGCCATAACATAAGAAATAAACATGCAAAATGAAACAAAATCATCACATCACATAGGAGCAAATGATATCTAGTGGAAAATCGTTCCTTGTGCAAAAAACCACCTTGTTACTGATGCGTTGCTCAACATAATTTATTATCTGTTAAGAAAACCATTACATAGAAAGTACAATATGGAAACTATTTGAAAGGAACTATGTTCTCCATCTATGACTCTACAAACACCCATATGATCAACAAGCCTTTCCCAACACCCATTGGACTTATGAAGATTTTTTTTCTCAATACTTGTTTTGCAAGAGCACCCACCCCAGTTCTCTATGTGGTTCAACTTTCATTCAAATTCAAACTGGAACACTTGAGCTGCTTAACATGAACATCTCAACAACAATATATTCATAGAACAAAACATCAATCAATGAGTCAAACTCAAATCATACTCCTCTCTCACATTCATACGTCATTCTCAACTCACATAGCCTCAATGCATTTTCTGCAAGCAAACTGGATGCAGAAACTCAACACTGCAATAGATAATTTCTATATGAAAACATGAGACACTACTGCAACCAATTGATCACAATCATATAAACTCAAACAATAGATTTTCCTCTGCAATCACAAGTACATTAGCAAAATCCTTTAAAGGCCTATCACTTGTCTTTTGCATAAGAAGAGTCTTCAACAATGAATATTTCTATCTCTACTACAACTATACCCCCATGCACACTCTGCTTGAGAAAATTCATACTCCTCAATAATGAACAACGTAAAATTTGAAACGGGAACTGATACTATTACTTGTTTCATAGAGACAGCAAAAAATTAACCTGATTTTGAAAAGGGGCGATGCAAAACACACATTTTTTTAGAGCATAGTTTTTGGCACTTTAAATAATTGATACGATTACTCGTTTCGTAGGGGTAGTAAAAACGTGACCCGATTTTGAAAAGTGGTTCTGCAAAATACATTTCTTTTTTTTGGGAGCATATTTTTGACACTTTAAATTTTCTCATGTATCAAATATAAATATTTGTTTTCAAATGTTAGTGATTTTCATGCTGATTTTGAAACGTGTTGATGAAGCATACCATTTTTTTAGAGAACTTCTTTTTCATGCTTTAAATTTATTATGCCCATTTTTTTTTAATATCTTTACTTCACGAATTTTCAAGTTGTTTTATTTATTTTTATAAATGTTGATTACTTAAAAAAAACAAATATAAAAAAGGACAAAAATCAAAATAAAAAATGTTAAAAAAAATTATCTCATAATCCATAAAAGAATTTGGAAGAAAAAAAAAACAAAATTAAAATATATATATATATAAAATTAAGTAAGTAAAAATAGAAAAAATTATAAAAGCATTAAAAAAAACTAGAAAAAGAATAAATTAAAAACAAACTAGATTTAAAAAAATAAAAAAATAAGAAATAAAAATAAAAATAAAAAAATTCAAAATAAAAACAAAAAAAAAAAAGAAAAAAGAAAAAAACAAAAAAAAAATGAAAATTTTAAAAACATATATTTCTTTTCAAATTTAAAAAAGAAAAATTAAAAAACATTTAAAGTTTATAAAGAAATATGTATTTTTTTAATTTTAAAAAAAAAAGTATTTTTTATTAAGATTACATTTTATATTTAAAAGAAAGAAAATTTAAAGATTAAAAAATTTAATTTTTTATTTTATTTAAACAAAAAGAAATGTTAAAAAAAAATAACAATTTTTTTTTTAGAAAAAAAATTATTAAGAAATAAATAAAATTTAAACACATTTTTTTAATAAAAAAAATTATTAAAAAAATTAAACATTTTTTTTAAATTAAAAAATAAAAAAATTAAGCAACCCCTCCGCCTGCCCACCGCCAGTGGTGGCGCGGCCCTGGGCAGAGGGCCTACACACAGGTCCTCCACCCATGGTCGCACCACCATGGGTGGCGGGTGGGCGGAGGGGTGATTCTGAGAACCGCCCCTCCGTCGGCTCACCGCCCGTCGTGGCGCGGCCCTAGGTGGAGGGCTTGCACGCAAACCCTCCACCCAAGGCTGCGCCACCATGGGTAGGCAAGCGGGCAGTAATTTTTTTTTTTTTTTCAAATAAAAAAAAACTTCAAATTTTTATAATAGTTTGCTCTTTTTTTTAAGTAAAAAAGTGTTTAAAATAATTTTATTTATTTTATTTTTTATTTTTATTTTCATTTTTTAATTTTAATTTTAATTTTAATTTTAATTTTTTATTTTATTTTTTAACAAAAAAATTAAATTTGTTTAAAAAAATATATATATTTTTTAATAATTTTTTCAAAAAAGAAAATTGTTTAAAAAAAATATTAAATTTTTTTAATAATTTTGTTTTTAAATAAAAAAATAGTTTAAGAAAAATTTAAATTTTTAAATTTTTTATCTTTTGTTTTTAAATAAAAAATGTAAGTTTAATAAAAAATAATTTAAAAAAAATCAAAAATACATATTTCTTTACCAATTTAAATGTTTTTTATTTTTTTTGATGTGAAAGAGATATATTTTTAAAATTTTCATATATATATATATATATATATATATTGAAATTTGAGTTTATTTTTGTTTTTTCGTTTTTTTTAATGCTTTTAATATTAATTATACTAGTTTTTGAATTTTTTTTTTGTTAATTTTCTATTAATTTTTTTTAATCTAGTTTGTTTTTAATTTTTTCGTAGTTTTTGTTAATGTTTTTTTTTTTTTTTTTTTTTTTTTTTTTTTTTTTTTTTTTTTAATTTTTACTTAATTTAATATATATATATATTTTTTCTTCCAAATTCTTTTATGGTTTATGAGATAATTTTTTTTTAACATTTTTTTTGTCATATATATATATATATATATATATAGTTTTGAAGTAATCAACATTTTAATTTTAATTTTAGTGTTTTTTTTTTTAGCTTTCTATTTATTTATTTATTTTTAATCTAGCTTGTTTTTAATTTTATTTTTTTTTTAATGTTTTTAATTTTTTCTATTTTTACCTACTTAATTTTATAGTTTATTTTAATGTACTATTTGTTTGTTTATAATTATTTTTTTGGGTTTTCTAATTCTTATCTTTTATAGGTTAATTTTGTTTTTTTTTTCACATTTTAATGATTGATTTTTTATTTTTTTATTTTCCTTTTTTAATTTTTTTTATTTAATTAATTAATTTATTTATTTATTTATTTTTTTTACGTTTGTTTTTTTTTCTGTTGTTTTTTATATATTTGATTTTTTTGTTTTGTTTTTAATATATTTTTTAATTTATGTTTTGTTATTTTTTAAATTTTTTTTTTGTGTTTTTTCATTGTTTTAATTTTTTATTTTATTTTATGTTTTCATTATTTTTTTGATATTTAATGTTTTCCAAGGTCATGATAAAATATTTTACGCCATTAGTTCACAATGTTGAAATTTTACCCTTTGAAAAAAAAAGTGTTATCCCAACGTCAACATTTTTCGTTTTGAGGGTGTTTTCTGCACAAAATTTACCATTCAAAAAAAATTGTTATTTGAACATCAACACTTCGTTTTCAGGGTGTTTTTTGCACAAAAAATTGGTTTTCACCGCCATTTTTAAAACATGTTGAAATTTACGCTAGGAAGAAAAAAGGTGTTATACCAGCATCAACACTTTTCATTTTTAGCACTATTTTTAATGTTTTTACGGGGATTTTTGGCCAGAGTTCTCGTTTCAAAGTTTACATTGTTAATGGCTCTCCAAAACACTCTGACATCTTTTTCACACAAGATAACCAACCAAATGAGCAACCTTTCTCCACATTTTTAGTTTATGAAGATGATTAGATCAATTAATTCCATTCCTGTAGTGGAGCTCTATTCATATGCTGAAAGTGGTTTGGTTCAAGTATTGTTGACTTAATCAAGTTACTAAATTCATTTATTAAAGAATAATCTCTTTTAACCATCATCTAGAAGCACAATTATAGTTTTTTGGCATTTACACGATGAGTCCCAAACAAGACAAGCTGAAAAATTAAATAAACACCTGATGAGCACAACGAATGCAGAGGAATTTTTTTGAAAATCCTTGGTCACTCCCACAACACAAGCTCCATGCAACTGGAACTCCTTAGTCACTCCCATAGGCCTGCAAGCTAGTGAATGTAGCTTTTGAGCTGCTCCCACGTGCTTGGCCCCATGTGACTATGGCAGAGGATGCTTAAAAACAAATTTCCTTTTCTTAGATTCTTCCCAAGCTTGCTCCACTAGATGATCATCATCAATAAGTCCTATGGATGCCACTGTAGCCTATACAACACTCCCAATCCACTGTAACAACTCCATCATCATCACAAGTCAAACTAGGTTGACTTGAATGCCATCCATCAACTTCTCCAACACTCAAGCCATCAAACTTCACCATAACTACTCCAACATCTACAACCATCAATGATAGACCCTGCAATTGATCATACAAGATGAAACCCATCCATACATACACCAAGTACCATAAACATGCTTGACAGTCTCCAATACTATCAACTAGGTGTAGCAGCTCCACATCCTACCAAGGCATCCACACAAAAGCCAATAACCTACACTAACATCTACAAGCATCAAGCTAAGGTCTGCAACCAATGCACAATCCAAGTATTATCACACTAGCATAAGTCCAGTCCTGTACCAATCAACCACGTAGTATCTCATCACACACACACACACACACACACGAAAGACCATAAATCATTCAACCATGTGCATAAACAATCACATACTACTAGGTTGACATCAATGCCAACCAACACTAGTGCATCCTCCAACACTAATTCTACTAGGTTGACATCAATGCAAATTAAACAACTGAGCCATAATGCTAACACTAATGAACTCACAATCTTGACCAAGATGGCTCCATATCACTCCACATAGATGCTTCTTTGCATTATGGAGGCCGATGATAGGGTTCCTAGGAGAGAAATACTTGTGCTCTTACATCAAGTAGAGGTGACTAGTGTTGGTGATTGAAATCGGGGAAATTTTTTAAATGAAGAAGCTGGACTAGAGTGCAACAATGACGCCTTGTACATGAAACCCTAGGTGATTAGGTGATTTTGATTCCTAGAAGTGAAGTAAGGAAAGGGAGCAACGTTAATGGGTATGGAGAAAGAGAAATATACATGTTTCAATAGCAATGAAAATTGAACCATGGGCCACATGCAATTTAATTGTCGTGAGGGAAAGATCTCGGGTACGTTTAAAGAGAAATTGAGTGTGATTAGTGAGCTAGAGATTCTAAGGTTCTTCTACAAATGTTGGGGGAGTGCATGGAGGTATATCATTAACCAAGTGAGTTTCCTCAAGTGTCTGAGGCAAGAAAGAAGGAGAGGGAATGATGGAAGTGAAATGGCTCAGCCATCAATTTGAAAATAACATCTCCATTTTCCCAATAAATGGAGATAAGGAAAAATTGAGTTGGTATAGCATGAGTTAGGATATCAATGGATATATGATATATTTATTCACAAAATGAAAAATAAGATGAAAAAAGATTGAGTGGTCATGGATTGAACCATACCTGAGCTGAATTGGTCGACACTAGGCATTGATGAGGATTGAGGACATGTTGATTCTCTCCAATCGATGCTTTCACTCTTAGAAGAGGAAGAAAGACATCAATTTGAGGAAAGAAGGTGATATGGTGCACTTGCAATTTTTTTTGCTTCTTTTACATGCGTTTAGTTGTGTAAAATAAGCAATACATTAATGTTCAACACTTAATTCCACTAATAATTAAGCCAATGATATGTTTTAAGAAATATAACACCTAGTGAGATATATGTGAAAGAGGCTGAAAAATAGAGAGAGTATCGTTGGATTGACCAACATCTCAATGATACAACACTTGGATACCAATAACTAGGGATATGTATCTCTTAAACTGATCCAGGTGGATATTGGTGGCCACCCTCCTACTCGACTTGGACCCCCAACACTATCTCTTTCAATTTTTTAGTTTCCTTAATTATAGCACAGTTTACTATTTTTGGCAGTTTTTCGGGTCTCGAACTTCTAGAGTTGTTTTGAGGCCCTAAACGAAATTTTTAGGGAAAACAAAGAGGCAAAAAAGTCCCAAATAAATTTACTAATTTTTTGGCCTACTCTTTGAGATCTTCAAAACAAGGTATTATGATATCTAAACGAAGATAATATGCCAAAGTTACGACACCGAGAAATTGATGTACAAATTTACCCAAACACGTCCCACAGTTTCGGTGCTTCATCTTCTAGGGTTAGGTTTCTGGATGTTTAGGGTTTTTGATTGTTTCTCAATAATAAATAGCCATTGGAGGCTCATTTTAATATAGTTTAGAGGCATGTAGCCACCACACATCTTCTTAGAGATAAGCTACCATTGCCTGAGATAGTTTATTTCGATTTTGTTTGTAAGCGTATTTTAGTATTATGATATTAATGAAATGAAGTTTTATTTCTGCTGCATTTATGTATTTATGGTTATATTTGTAATTTGTTTTGTTTCTATTTAAGTTTGGATTAGTGGTATCAGAGTGATATGCTCTTTCTTTGTTTTTCTTTGCATGTCCCCAATGAGGTCATGGTATAAGGAGTTAGAGCTTGATCTGGTTGAACCTTTGCAAGACCAGCCTCGCAAACCCCGATGGTCTCCCTTGGCAGGAGAAAAGAAAGATGCGGGGGCAGGAGATCCTTTCAAAATATTGCTCAAGGAAGCCCTCGAGCGACAAAGGAATGTGATGATGGATAAATTTTCCCATATCATTCTACAACTACCCACAGGCGATGCATCTTCATCCAGAAACGACTCTAAAGGTGCCACTCTTTTTAAGGTACAAATTAACTTTGATATTCCCATATTTGAGGGCCAAATAGATGCAGACACTGTAGATAAATGGTTGAATCTGTTGGAAGGATATTTTCGAGTTCATGAATTTTCAAATTGGGAAAAGACTGCTTTTGCACTTCTCAAAGCCACCCCTCATGTTAAGGACTAGTGGGAAACCTACTATGAAAAAAAGGACGAGAGGGAATCCTCACTATTTTTAGCCGCACTCACTTAGGAACAATATAACCTATCAGCAGCTATGAAGATAAATACATAAAGTGGACCATGCTATGACAGCGAAGGGACAAAGAAGTGCCAAAGTTCACAGATATTTTCCATGCCCTTCACACTAAGTTGGGTAACAAGGATTCTGAGCGGCATTTGGTACTCAAGTACCACGCTTGTCTACACAAGTACATCAAGGACAAGATGGAGTTCCTTGACATCTCCTCGCTCAGCACGACATATTGATACACTGTCAAGATTGAGAAAAAATTTAAAGAGAAGAAGCGAGAATTTGGATTTGTGAATCTAAAGAAGGAAAAAGGCATCCCCCAAACAATAGAGCGAAAGGTCAAATCCAAGGCGGGATGGCCCAGGACAACCTGCCAAAGCCACAAGCAAAGAACAACACAACAAAGACAAAGAAGGACATGAGAAAATGGTGTGAGTTCCATAAGAGCTCCACTCACAGCACAAGTGAGTGTGGGGCCAAGAAGTCACTGGTGGTTGAGCTAAAGGCTTTCGAATCATATGCATGTTCTGACTTTGAGTTAGAGATTGACAAGGGGAATGATAAAGGGAAGTAGATAATTGACATGGAGCCTAGTGCCACTATGGCCACCACCAAAATCCATAAGAATGAGCCTAAAGATCCAGAGGAGAGGAAACACCTTTTCCACTCACATATATGGGTGAAAGGTTCTCCACTGCAGTTCATTGTCGACAGCGGGAGCCAAAAGAACCTCATTTTAGCAAAGGTCATGAAATGACTAGGCCTACCAATGACAACACATCCGCAGCCATAAACCATCAAGTGGCTTCACCGAGGATGAGATCTCCATGTCATCCAATAGTGTTGCATTCCCTACAACATCAAGTCCTTCACAGATGAGGTACTATGTGATGTTTTTCATCTTGAAGTTTGTGATGTATTATTAGGTCAACCACACTTGTGGAAGTGACATACTATATATGAGTCTAGATCTCGCTCTATGATTATTACTTTGGGAAATAAGTTGTACATGATACTAGAGGTAGCCCCACCCGTCATCATCTCTTTGATCACTGCAAAGCAATGCAGAAATATCATTTCCAAGTCCAGGAAATTTGTTTTCCTTATGATTCTCCCTCGGGGCAAGAAGAAGGTTATGGCCATGGCTTCCAAATAGGGCTCCTACGCATAGTAGTAACATATGGAAAAGGTTGTGGGGGAGTATAGGGAAATTTTCACCTAACCTACATGGGTACCTATGCACTATCACTTCAAGCACTCCATCGATTTGAACCCGGGTGCATGGCTACCTAATGGATTGATCTATCGACACTCTGTTTTGGAGAACAATGAGATCAAAAGGCATATTCAGAAGTTGTTGCAGAAATGGCACATCAGGCCAAGATCATCACCATGTGGGAGCCTGATTATATTGGTACAAAAGAAGGACAGGACCTGGAGATTCTGTATTAATTATTAGGCGCTAAACAAGATCGTTGTTTGGAATAGGTGCCCAATCCCATGATTGATGACCTTCTAGACCAGCTCAAGGGTGCCAAATATTTTAGCAAGTTTGGCTTGAATTTTTCTTATCACCAGGTGCCTATCGAATGCTCCGATGTGTGGAGGATTGCCTTCAAATCCAAGGAGGGTGTTTTCGAATGGTTGGTTAGGCCTTTTGGGTTGATGAATGCCCCCGCAACCTTCATGAGATTGATGGAAAACATCTTGTAACCCTTCACCAATTAATTCATGGTGGTGTATTTAGATGACATCTTGATCTTTAGCCAAAGTTGGGAAGAGCACCTCCATGATATTCAGCAGGTCCTTCAAACCCTACAACAACACAAGTTGTGTGCCAATTTGGAGAACTTCACTTTTGGCATGACCTGGGTTCAATATTTGGGGTACATCATTGATGAGCAGGGTGTGCATGTGGACCTAGCCAAGATATAATTCATTAGGGACTCGTCAACCCCAATCACTCTAACAAAGCTCCACAACTTTCTGGGTCTTGCCAATTTCTACCGTAGGTTCATGTTGGGGTTCTCTCATATCACATGGACTTTAAGTCAAGTCACCAAGGGCGGAGCAAAGGTAGTTTTTTCTCTTGAAACCCATCAAAGGGTGTTTTTCGAGTTGAAGCATCGTCTCTACTTTGCACCAGTTCTCACATTAATAGACCTGCAACAACCATTTGAGATTGAGACAGATGCCTACGACTATGCTATTGGTGTAGTTCTTACTAAGTAAGGGCATCTAATGGCTTACCAAAGTGAGACACTTTTAGACACAGTATGAAAGTATCCCACTTATGAGAAAGAAATGTATTCCATTCTACAGGCTTGTCATCAATGGAAGAATTAAATTATGGGGAAGGAAACAGTCATCCAAATAGACCATCAACCCCTGTAGTTCATACAGACATAAGCAAAGTTACAAAATGATCGCCATAAAAAATGCTCCACATACCAACAACAATTCCATTTGAACATTAAGTATAAGAAGGGAAACACCAATAATGTTGTAGACTACCTCAACCAACCACCAATCATGCCATTGGTCACTGTTCTTGACTCTTCTGGGTACGAGACTTTGGGGTGGCTACATCTTTACGAGAGCGATCCAGAATTTGGCAACACATACCAGACACTCCTGGAAGGTAAGCAAGTTCCAAATTTTCACCTCCATGATGCACTGTTATTCCACCTGGGACACATCTTTGTTCCTTCAAGCGAGCATGCCAAGATGATTTTTGAGGTGCACCATAGTCGGATCGTTGGACATTTCGACGCAGATAAAATAGTGGCATTACTCCGGAAGTATTTTTATTGGACGAACCTTTGTCGAGATGTTGGGAGGTAGATTAATTCCTGCACTGTCTGCGCCATTTGCAAACCAAACATCAAGAAGCAAGGCCTATATCCTCCTCTACCTACTCCTAGTTGACCTTGGGAATCCATCTCCATGGATTACATGTTGAGCCTTCCTTCTACTAAGCACGACAATAACTGCATTTTTGTGGTCGTTGACAAACTCTGTAATATGGCCATTATGGCAGCTTGCAAGAAGAGTATCACAACAAAGGCCATTGCTAAGATCTTCCTTGAGTGAGTGTGGGTACAATTTGGGATCCCATTGTCCATTGCCTTTGTTCAGGACAACATATTCCTTAGTCCTTTTTGGTCAAGTCTCTAGTCAATGCTAGATACCAAACTCACTAAGTCCACGACTTTCGATCACCAAACTAATGACCAAACAAAAGTCATCAACAAGATGATCATACACATTATGTGCATGTACAACTTGAAGCATCCACGCACATGGGATGAAAGCCTCCCTATGTCCAACACAACTACAACATAGATCTCCACAACTAAATAGGCCACAACCCATTTCAGGTAGGGATGAGATTTTAGCCATTATGTCCCATTGATGTGGCTATACCATTTGTAGCTACTCAGGCAGATTCGTCTCATGTCTAGTTTGAAGCCAATAAGGCTAACAACTTCATTGAGTGCATTCAATGCATCCGCCAGTAGGTCCATGATATATTGGACAGAGCCAATGCTAAGTACAAACAATGACATGATCAACATCAGGTGTTGCACAAGTTCTAGGTGGACAACCAAGTTTGGCTACATTTGCAGAAGGAGCACCTCACTGGACCCCATCGTAGCATTCACTCACTCCGATATGGGCCATACACCATCACCAATGTTGTAGGGGAAAATGATTTCAAGCTTAGCATTCCAGTGTTCCTTGGTCTGCACCCAGTGTTCAATGTAGACCACCTTTGACCATACTTTCCACCATGGCTGGACACATTTGACATTGTAGAAAAGCTCACACTAACAGAGCTAAACCTAGACTGCATGGAACAGGCCACAACTGACCGGATCATGGAAACACAGATCAAGAACACCCGCTTGCAGAAGATCCAATTATATTAGGTTGTCAAAGCTGGCCAACTCCTGCACCAAGGCAAGTGGCTCACTAGGGACCAAGTTCAACATAAGTTTCCCCATCTCATGGAGGTGCTCAACACAATGGGGACCATTTATTCCTAAGGGTGCAAGACTGATCTAGGTGGATGTAGGTGGCCACCTCCTATTCCAATTGGACCCCCAACATTGTCTCTTTCCATTTCTTAGTTTCCTTAACTATAGCACAATTTACTATTTTTGGCAGTTTTCTAGGTCCTAAACTTCCGGAGCCATTTTGAGGCCGTAAATGTTGTTTTTAGGGAAAACATAGAGATTGGAAAAGATTTAAATTATTTTATTGGATTTTTTTTGGCCTACTCTTTAATATCTTCGAAAGGTGGTATTATAATAGCCAAACGAAAATCGTATGCCAAAGTTACGATCCCGAGAAATTGATGTACCAATTTACCCAAATAGGGCCCACAATTTTGGTGCTTTATCTCTTAGGGTTAGGTTTCTCTATGTTTAGTGTTTTCCATTGTTTCTCAGTAATAAATAGGCATTGGAGCCTCATTGTAACATAGTTCAAAGGCATGTAGCTGCCACATCTCTTCTCAAAGATAAGCTACCATCAGTCGAGCTAGTTTATTTCCATTCTATTTGTAAGCATATTTCAATATTATGATATTAATGAAATGAAGTGTTATTTCTACTGCACTTATGCATTTATGGTTATATCTATAATTTTTTTTGTTCTTGTTTAAGTTCAGATCATAGACAAAGAGGTTTTAAGAGTAAAAGGAAGTCTCTTTTGGAGAGTTATATTTCTAGATTAAACAATATTGGGTTTGTATCATATTCATGGTGATATGACATTTAGTTGAGGAGATTTGGAGTGAATTTTAGTGAGTTAAATTAATTTTAAGGAGTATTATATTGATAAGGTGGCCATCATTAGAGTGATACATCACTGGATTGAGGAGGTTGTGAGTAATACACCACTTAGTTGAGGCAGTTTAAAAAACAAGTTGTTAAGATAGAGTCACTTTTATGAGCACTACATCACCGAGTTAGTAATTATTAGAGATATATAGCACTAGAGAGAGAGGGTGTTCAAGGTCAAAATTTGATTTAATTCACCCCTTTTGAGTGTCGTGCCATGGGGAAGCCACTTTGTTGAGCATTGTTGCATTGGGATAATCATATTTTAGCCTCGTGTTATAGGGTTGAGGGACTATTGAGCCCTGTATCACAAGGAAAAGTAACTTCTAAAATTCTTTCTTGAGGCTCATCGTAAGGAGTGTCAAGAAAAATAAGAGGGTAAATTCAAATGAGGGAAGGGGACATCAATCCTAGTAAGGAGATAGTGAGACTTTTCCGTAGGTGGGACCCTGAATTTCCTTTAGGTAGGGGTGACACCTAGAGAAAATGAGGGGGGTTTTTGTAGCTACTACAATAACTCCAAAGAACGTTTTTAGTCTTGATAAACTAAAAACATAAATATTTTTAAAAACCTAACCACTTTCTTCCTTCATATTTTTCACTCTGGTTCATTTGACCAAAGGAATTCCTTCCTTTCCCTGTTCCTTGTCGATAAAAAGCTAAGAATATTTATTTTTTAATCGTTAAAATTTCCTTTTGGTATGTTGGATATGGACATCTAATACATGGATATAATCTCTAAAAAAATCTTAACTAATACCAATCTACCACCTTGAGAAAACCATTTATTGTATAAATTGAAATTCAGGCTTTTATTTTACTATACAACCACACGAAATTGACATATGTTTTTTTCCAGATAATATATCCCATGGAGAACCACTAGGCCCCTTATTATAGAGATGGTACCTACGGTAGACCCTATATTCCTTAAGTCACAATGCCAGTCAAGAACATGGCTCAAATCCATTATAACAATATACTCATTATGAACTGAACACGTCATTTACATGAATAGAACATAGGCACGGAGGAAAATAATCCATCTCACAACCACTCAAGATGAAATCAAATGACATCCAATTAGCATATTTATAATAATTTTCCTTTACTTTAAACCTATATACGTTACACCTTCATGGATTTCAACATAATTAATTGAAAATAGGTTTAATATTTGTATTTTCACCTCTTCATCTAGTTCACTAAATGTTAGTGAATAATTTGACATGTTGACTTCCATTCATTAAGCTTTACAATATATATCCAAGACCTCCCTTATTATTTTCATCTCCTACTGGTGCATTGACCAAATATCACAATGTTGTCTACAAAAAGAGGATTTCTCAATATGAAATTTTACTACTTTTATTTCTCTTTTTCTCGCATTTTTTATTAACATGCTTAAACATAAAACCACTAATAAAAAAAATAAAAATGGGATAAGTAAAATTGTCATATGGGTTCCCTTAGGACACTAGAAAACTCAAAAGGAGTTTCAATTGTGAGCATACCATAAGAGAGAGATGATAGGAATCCCATGAAACCTTATATTATTCAAATTCATCACTATCTAGGGTAGCAACAACCTCAGTTATAACCAATTCACTTTTACACAACTTTTGGCTAAATCAAGTCTCATCACAACTATTGAGGATTTCTAAACATTTATTGAGTGCATTTTTTCTTATGTTTTTGCAACAACATAATGGATTTGGCCATTGAAAAATAATCCAAGTTATTCATCTGAATGACACTAGAAAAACGTAACTTTAAGCATGTTAGCAATCATATTTTAAATTACTTAATAAATAAGATTACATAAATACATTCTTCTAAGTTCTTCAAATGTTACTAGATCTTATTTTTTAGGAAAATAACAATAAATTTAAAATTTAAATATGCTATTATCTTTTTAGGTAGTCTAGATTCTTCAACAATTTTAATATATCTCCCTCCAACATATCATAAAAACAAAAGAAAAACTCCAATGTCAATCCATCCCTACTGTTTTTATCCTTTTAAAGGATGAACTAATTAACTACTTTTGATTCTTTCTTTGCGAGTTATGCTTCCAAACTCTTTTTTCATATATTTGTTTATATCACTAAAAAACGTGGACTTTTATCTCATTTTTTTACAATTTAATAAGATAAGTGATCCCTTTACATTAAACATGTTTAAGCTTCTTCCCACATGACTCATTGAAATTTTCATATAAGAGATATGGGTGATATATATATATATATATATATATATATATATATATATATATATATATATATATATATATATATATATATATATATATATATATATAACAAAACCTTTTAGAAATGTATATAACATAATGTATTAATTACTAAATTCAAGATATTCACATGAGTCAAGATGGTCTCGTTCTCTATGGTACCCTTCTCCCAACAGCTAGGGTTTCCCTAGCCACAATCGATTCCTTTGTTTGCTAGAGTTGCCTTGAAAGCATTCCCCTCAAATATCTGTACATGGATTTCAGCTAGCCTATTCATGGTTGTTGTGTGGTTTTCATGTGACTACTTCAAGCTTCTATTGATGTTGTCCTCAACATCTATGTTTTGGTAGATTGATAATA
Organism: Pinus tabuliformis; assembly: GCA_031772625.1. Lineage (NCBI taxonomy): Eukaryota > Viridiplantae > Streptophyta > Pinopsida > Pinales > Pinaceae > Pinus > Pinus tabuliformis. The sequence goes on along the minus strand of CM062820.1, from coordinate 1,204,439,914 downwards.
CAAGGGTATTCCATTGATCGTTTTAAGAATAAGTCTTGTGTCACCATATGTTGTTTAGTGGGCCATGTGCTTTAATAGGGGAAAAATAGGTTCCCCAAATAAATTTGTGAAGAAGGCAAAATCAAACCCTTCTTTGGATCTGCGGTTTTCCTGAACAAAAAAACTGTGTTTCTCTTGAAGGAAAAATTGTTAATGGGAAAGTTCATTGGTTTGTGGCCAAGTTATGAAGCTTTTGAAGACTAGGTTTTTGATAACTAGGAAAATCATGAACTCGAGAGCATTTACTACTATGGAAATGGGTATTATCCATTTCTCTTTGAAAATAAGGAAGAAAAAGATAAGATCTATAAGTGAGGTCCCTATTTCATAGGCACCAAAGGTTTCTTTCTCACTCATTGGTCTCTAGAATTTAATCCCATGATGGAAATATCATTTTCACCTATGTGGACCATACTTCCTTTAATCCATCTTAGTTTTTGGGGTGAAGGCATTTTTAAGGTATTTGGAGATAAACTTAGAAGATTTATTTCTTGTGATTTGAAACATGGGACAATTTTATGTGCCACTGAATATGTGTTAAAATGGATTTATCAAAAGGTCTCCCATAGCCAATTCAGCTAAATATGGATGGTTGGTGTCATCTCCAAGTTCTAGCTTATGAACATGTTCCTTTTAAATATAATATGTGCCACAAGTATGGACACTGTGAAAATCTTTCCAAAAGACTTCAACTTCTCAAAGCTCTCCAAATGCTCATCTTAAGGAAGATTAAGGAGAAACTATGCAAGGATTCATTCCCATTAAAAGGAAGCATAAGAAGAGTGGATGTAAAAATTAGTAGACATATAAGGTGGAATCTAAGCATCAACCCATTTCATCAAATAACTTTGAAGCCTTGAATGCTCCAAAGGAAGAAGATGAGAATCGTAAGGCCCAAGCAGATCAACTAAACAATCCTATTCTAAAGGATCCTCCTAATTTGATTAACGAAGAAAAACTATATCATGACCCTTCAAGGAAAACTCCTACGGTGGGAAACCTTTCCCCAAAGGTCTCTCCTTGAGTACAAGATGAAGAAGTTGGTAAGGTGGCTAAGAAGAAGTCATCCTCTTCTTCCCTTGCCTATTTAGATGTGCTTAAAAGGAAGTGTTCCTCCCCATTGGTAATAAGAAGAAATACAAATCATAGGAGGAAGAACTCATGTCTTGAATTGTGCGGGCCAAATGATGGACCATATTCTAGTAATTTATAGAAATGTTTCATTTCTACATTTTATTGTGCAAGAGAGTTGTTTAAAGATACTCATGCTCTCATGAAGAAGTACGCGTAAAAAATATAAGACTTAGTTTTGGAACTTTTCCCTTCTTACTCTTTTTGGGAGGATGTTGGTTTCTTTATTTTTTGTAAATGTGCCATTAGTCGAAGCTAGTCAAAGTGGCTCACAAAGAGGAGAACATATTGTAACTGATTTCTCAACTAACTTCTACAATCAAGTGCATATTTTAATATAATTTCTTCTCATTTATGTTAAAAAAATGATTAATCATTGTGTCAGTGAAATAGATAGTTAAAGATGCACATAATTAAGGTAATATGAGATAATTAATATTTAAACAAATTAATGATTTATATGCGAATGATGCATATAATCAATAGTTAGTTGAAATATTTCATACGTAAATTGTTTCATGATAAGAGATAATTAGGCTGTAAACAAATTGTCATTTATGTATAAATGACGTGGATATTGATAAAATTGAATATTCTAATTAATATTGTATAATAAAAAAAAGAAAAATGAATCACATAACTTTTATAAGTAAATCTCTTCATAATAAGAAATAGTTAGGATGTAAACAAATTGATTATTTATCTATGAATGGCATGGATATTAATAATATTTATTATTCTCATTAATGTTGGATAATAATAAAAAATAATGAATGAGATAGTTTGTGTGTTTCCTCATCATAGAAAAGTTTATAGGTTTCCTTATTGTATTTTTTTTTGGTTAATTTTTAATTAAAAAATACACATACATATATTTAAATTAAAAAACTATGAATGGAAAAGTTTGTATGTTTCCTTATTGTAGAAAATCAATTTACAAGTGCACTCAAAAATTATGAGTGAGATATGGTAAAATGAAATACTATTACATGAAGACATCTTCATGAAAGCTTATTGGACACGGTAAACTTATAAATACTAATGTTGTTTTTATATAGAGATGTTAATCACTATATCATATATATAATTATTGATTATTGAATTTGACAATGGAGGTTAATTACTAAATTTTACAAAGATGTATACAATAGAGTGCGTTGATTACTGTGTTGATTTTATGATACGTGTATAATAATTATTAAGCCTTTTAGATATATTTGGAATTAAATGTGTGGAAGATGGAGATTTGATATATGTTAATATAATTAAATAAATTTTAAAGAGTTAATTATAGTGTAAGGATAAAAAAAATAGTATTAAAATGTATTAATCAAATAAATTTTTGAGTATATATTGAGTAATCATTTGTCATTATTTTTTTTTTATTATTGATTTTAATTCTTAGAAGCTTGTTAACTGAATTTCTATAAAACACATTGATTTAAGTCATGATAATCAAAAGAACAACATACGAGTAGGATAAATGGGATAAACGGGTCATATGTGAGAAGGTAATAAAACTAAAAAAATAATTTTATTGTTATCAAAATTATAATAGGTAATGATAATTAGATTTAGAACAAAATTTTAAGGTTGTTATGTTTTTTGTTTGTTAGTCTATTTGGTGTAAAGGGGTGGGATTAATTTGTGGTTTGAGAGAACTCCATTCAGGGTTGGTTGGGTTTGTGTCTATAGGTTTTCAACTAGTGACATTTTCATTATAAAGTGTCTTAACCAACACTTTGTAATCTTGTCAGGGATTATATGATTGTGTATTATTAAAATTAAATTAAATTAATCTAATTCTTTTTTTTAAATGGAGATAAAGTTTCCATAATGACTTCTTGTCTCAGCCATTACATTATAATCAAAATGGATAATGATAAATTAATTTAACTGTTTCAAAAAATACATTATACTCAAAATTAATAATGATAGAGTCACTTATAGTTTTAGCCCCAAGGGTTAGCTCAATTGAGGACTTTTTCTACAGAGAAGTCACATGTTCAAATCTCTCACGCTCTCAGGGTCAGGCTTTATAGTTGAGCCAAAAGGAAGTGATCCCTTCCGATGGATTTTCCTAGTACAAATATTCCATGGATATAGTGGTCACCGATCTTGGGGGTAGTGAACAACATAGGAAGGAAAAAGAAGAAGAAAGAGAAAAAAGAGAAGAAAAAGGAAGAAAGAAAGGAAAAAAGAAAAATAAAGAAAACAAATAAGTCATTGATATTAAATTCTAATTTCTATTTCATTGTCTTTATAGTCATAATGTAAAAATGGTTACTAGCATGCCTATAAAGAAATTGTGAAAAGAACACATATAAAATGAGACTTATAATTTAATAAATCATAATTACTAATTTATCATTTTTATGACCATAAATATAATAAAAATGATACTTAACGTATTTCAGTGGGCCTAATGGTTAAGATCATGTGTTTCCCCATAAGAGGTCGTAGGTTCAAATCCAGAGAAGGGTAGAGTTTATATGAGCCTATAAACTTTAATAGTCAAGACCTTAAAAATAAACATAATTTCTCAACTCATAATGAGCATAAGAAATTATAAATATAAATTTTATTATAATGTGTTAAATCAAATTTTGAAATTGAAAATATAACCTTTAATATGATATGATATAAGTTATAAATATAAATTTTATTATAATGTGTTAAATCAAATTTTGAAATTGAAAATATAACCTTTAATATGATATGATGTGATAAATCCATCGTTAATGGCACTCATGGAAAATAAATTAGTATTAAAGTCTGTTGAGTGATATGAAGTGGAGGGAAACAATGAAAATTTGTAGTTGAGAATATAACTTTTAGAATAATGAATTAAATTTAATTTTGACATTAAAAATATTCATGTTTTAAATATTCAAAAAATAGAGTAAAGAAGTTTATGGAAGTTTGCACTATACTTATTTAGATTTATCTAAATTTATTGATAAAGTATTTTTTAAAAGAAACTTGATTACATAATTTTTTTTGCAGTCTACATATAATTGTGTCTAGAGGATTTACAAGGAGTATAGGGGTAATGTGTAGGTGTAATTCAAGAAAGTTTGTAAACAATTTTACATGTGAGCTTGATATGTTGAATTTATAATAATATGCCCAATTTAAAATACAAAAATTAGTAAACATTTACACACTGGTTAAAATTAATATAGAGCCCAAAGGATATGTTGTAGTGTCCATAAAAAGTTAAAATAATCAAAATATAAAATTCAAATTTGTTACATTGTAATTTTGTTTTTATTAATAAATTACAAATAAATTTTTAAATTAAAAAAAAAAAACATAAGATACATATTAAATTAAAATATATAAGTAATAACAATAAATTAAGATCTATTTTACCTTATACAATAGAATAATGATTATATAACCATATTTAAATTTAGTTAATTATAAGAACATAAACTTACAATATAATAATATGCTTAATCATGGATTTTCACATCCACTTTGCATAGATATTATAAACTTGTAGGTAAGCTTTGTTACAATACCATGACCCATCAATACAACATGCCCAAAAGCATATATATATTATTAGTTTAATATATATATATATATATATATATATATATATATATATATATATATATATATATTATAATTACTTTTGAGATATATCTACACCTTTATCAATGAAAATATATAAGATATAAATAGTAGCTATAAATTAATATCTATTTCACCATATAAATTAAAATAATAAATTTGTAACTATATTTCAATTCCATTGATATGCACAAAAAAAACTTAATTCTTACAATATAAATATTTTTAACCATAGACATTCACTACCACTTTATCATGAATATTATTAACCATAGCATACCATGGGCCAATACGATGGCTCATCAATACCACATGCCGAAAAACCATCCCTCATTTCACAATCAAAATAATACTTACAATTAATAAGACTTTTAACTATCGATACTCACCCCATTTTACCATGTATATTATTAACCATACCATACTATGGGCCAATACCATGGATCACCAATACCACATGCCAAAAATCCATTTTTTTAAAATTTAATTTTATGATATTTTTGGGCCAAAAGACACTCTCCATCCGAGTATGGAAGAGTTGTTGTAAGGTGTAGTTATATTATGTTATCTAAACATTTTGATCTGTCAAATTACATAAAAATAAAAAATAAAATTATTTATCAAAACATTTTGACTTAGTGAAATTATATAAAAATAAAAAATAAACTAAAAAAAAATTAATAATTAAACCAGCCTAGATCCATCTTAACTCGAGATCTATCAAGCTCAAGAGGGATCAAATTTCTGGAGGTGCAAACATTTCTTCAAGTTTTACACTAAAAAAAGAGTTTTGTACCTTGAGAGATTTTATTCCTCTCGGCCTTTGATAGATTCATAGTTAATATGAGTCTGGAATTTTGTACCTTGAGAGATTTGATCAAATTTCTAGAGGTGCAAACATTTCTTCAAGTTTTACACTCAGAAAAGAGTTTTGTACCTTGAGAGATTTGATTCCTCTTGGCTTTTGATAGATCCGTAGTTAATATGAATCTAGACTAGTACTTATTCGCCATTTCTTAACAAATATTTTTATAAACATTTACATCTTACTATTATAGGTAAACAGTTGTACCAAACTTCATTAAAAACTATAAAAAACTTATCCTAAAAATGATAGTTTCCTTCCTCAACAAAAGTATTTGTAGAAATTTGATACACATGTCAAGAAATAACAGTATTTTTTCATAAAAACCTAATAAGAGTAATTTTTCCTAAAAATTTAATGTAAGAGATAGAAAATGAGATGTTATATATGAATAAAGGGTTGATGAACTTAGCGAGATATTGGTGAGGCTTTAACAAAAACAAGTATAGTTAATTTCCAAGTTTATGATTGATTTTTTTAAAATCAGGGTAAACTAGTAAATTGTGGATTAATTTGGGCATAGGTAAATCAAAAGAAAAGATTTCATGTGGTGGGAGAGTCCACATTTTTGGACTTATAAAAACATTATATGTATTCCATGAAATATATCAAGAATCTAATAATTTAACAAGTGAAGTTGCATGACAGTAAGTCCTGCCTTGAGCAGGGAGTCGGGTTTGAACAATACATTTAGCTTTAGCAAAATGAACTAGATATGTGGGCTTGAACCACACATTTATATTTAGAACCACACATTTATCTTTAGCAAAATGAATGAGATATGTGAACCATGCACGATACTAATTTATGTTTGTAGCAAAGATGATGGCAATACTAGTTTATGTTGTTACTACAACTTGTTATATATGATTCATCTGTTGAGCTTCATACACCATACAGAGAGAGAGGAGAGGTTTCACATGCCTCATAGAGAACAGTTAACACACACCACACGGAAAGACAGTCAGTGAGGGGAAGGCAAGTTGAGACATCATTAAAGACATACAGGGAGGGAAGGAAGTGAGGGATTTTGAACACGCTATTTGAAGAAAAAAGAGATGGGAATGTAAACACATGAAGGGGGATACTGCTGGTTGATCTTCTTAAATGGATGCTAGGATTGCTACTTTTTATGGTGTTACCTTTGCTGCTTCAAGATATTCTGGCTAGACTCATGGGGGTTGAACCTAACTTCGCTTGATTGCTTGGCTTGATTTATATGGCAGGTTTATCGCTTTATGGCATATGAAATAGGGACAAACATTGATCACCAAATGAATTCTCACGAACAGATTGATTGTATAGCAGAGCTCCCCGAACCCCCTAGAGAACTCATCATTTGTTATATTGGGGAGAACCAAATTTGTTGTTGTAAGCAATTTCGCCTTTCATTTGTGTAGCTCCATTCTATTAAATATGTATCAATAAATAAAAGCTTTAGTTAAAAATTACAGAGACAAGTACAAAATAACATCAAAATTGGGATCGGCTATTTTGTTACTTAGGTTTGGAGCATCTACTTCCTCATGAAATCAAGAGCTAAAATTTAGCTAGCTAAGGGTGTTGGGTTAAAAGTGGTGGTTTTCAATAGACTTACATGTCTAGTACTAAGTTCCAGAATCTAGCTCTAAGCATATGTAGTTGATAAAAGTGAGAAATTTGCCACTAGGAATCCTTGTTCACTTTGCTTTTAGTTGCTACCACTTTGAGTTTTATAGACCTTTTGCAGTCCCAAAAAGCCATGGTGATTAGGTAAGAAACTGACGATTTCAAGTAATTGGAATTTTAATTACAGCTGAAAGCCAAACGTCATTATTATTACTAAATTTTTGTTAGTAAATTTGTTGAAATGAGAAAGATGTTATAACTGAATGAAATCTAGTATTTTTTATTGAACGATTGCACCTTGATATTAGTCATAGTTCTTGATATGATCTTTTAGTATTCTATTCTCGATTCAAATTTGAGTATCTCCATTCAAGTCTACTTAGTAACAAGATAACCATAGTGGAACCTACCGCTGAACGACTGATGGTTTCCTATTTAGATCCTGATGATTTCTTATGCCTATGGATGTTAGAACCGATAAGACAAAGAAGAACCTCATTGGAATGGAATGATGATGAGAAACGCTTAACTCTACGGAACAATTAAAGTGACTACTTGGAATGGGTGGGATAATAATTGGTTGGATGGCTGGTGAACTGGTTAGCTTGGTGGATGGGAAGTTTGCTGGTTGGGAGAGGAACCAAGATCTGGTTGAGAAAAAGAAAGAGAGCAAGGATGGGATGGGAGAAGCAACTTGGGTTCAGCCAAGAACGAAACATAGTGGGCGTCATTAATTACGTTATTATTGCCCGCCTTATCCTTAATCACTACCCTCATCAAACTTACTGCTCCTTCGACATCTCCCTACTGGTGTGAGAGAGATTTCTGCCTGCCTTCATCGAAAATACTATTGAAAATAGCAACAAGAAATGTTAAATATAGAAGTGCTAAAAATAGCACTGCCATAAATAGAATTTCAGGATACCTTCCTATTTTAGTTAGTCTTTGAACTAAAATAGAGAAGTAAAATTTGAATTTGATCTTAACAGTTGTTTGTAAAAATACTAATTATTTCATGTTGAGTTAATTAGTTGTAGAAAATCAAACATGAAGTCTATGTGAGGACATGCAACAATTATCCCATTAATTGAGGGATTTATCTCTTAGTTAAAGAGATAAGGATGACTTGTAATAATTTAGCTCAGTTAACTGAGTTAAGTCCAGTTAGATTAGTTCAAATAGTTTGTTGAACTAATTGTGAGTCTAGTTAGTTAATGCATGCATGCATGTAATTGCTACACTTCATATAACTGAATATTCTTTCATAAATAACTCATGCATGCTAGTTCAGATAGAGACCCAGTTGAGAGTAGATAATGGGACAGTGTACTATCAGTTGCAGGAATATTCCTTGGAGGATATCTCTTACATGCAGAAGGAATTCATTCCTTGGAGATTTCGCAGTGATTTTTGGGTTTGGTGAGTGTGTGATGTGGCCAATTCACATAGGTGGAAACATTGGACCCCAAGAGAAACTGCGCAAGGAAATAGGAGGCTTGGAGGGCTGAGGGTAGGCATATCTTGTGTCCATTCAACTTGTGAGCTATGTTGTTTGACTGTGCAGAGTGCAGGATAGCTTGTGAGTTAATTCTTTGTGTAATATGAACATATTTCCACTTGTATGATATTACTGAGATAGGGGTTTTGGGCTAAGGCTTTCCCCAAAGTGTTCTTCTGTGTTCATGTGTGATTTCTTTCTCATTCTCAGTTATATGTGTTCTATTTGATCTTGCTCAAATTCGATTAAGCTTCCACAAGTTTGTTGTAGAAGTAAATCTTGTATTTTTCTTTAGTATATTGCATAATCTATTGATCTATAGTGGGAATTTCTACAATTACTGCTTCGGCCTGACGAACTGCCTGAGAGGAGATATCTTGCTGCCTCCTCCTGCCTGCCTGCTTCGACCTGATTGAGACCTCTCTCAAGCGATAACCGTCTCGATATTTAGACCTGGACATCTATTTTTATGCAACCAACTCACAAAATAGAAGAAAAGATAGATAAACACCTTCAAAATCAATATCTTGGAGGGGGCAACCTCCTTTACATTACACAAATGAAAAATTCTTGGATGATACAAATGAAAAAACCTTCTTTCTATATATAGGATTCTAAGGGGTCACAATATAATCAAAGAAGACATAACAATAATAATATAAGGGCACAATAATAACAAAATGGGGACAATAGGGGCAAAACAATAATAATAAGGGCTACATTGACAATAGTAATGGGGGAATCACTAGTATTATAGGGACCTAACATGACCCTGTCCTTCAAAAAAGTGTTGTCCTGAATGCTTGAGTAGTTCTGGATGCTTTTGTATAAAATTCTCATCCTCCCATGTAGAATCTTCAGTGGGTAAGTTCTTCCACTTAATGAGATACTTAGAAATTTATCGATTTCGTAGCTGTTGAGTTCTTGTTTCTGTGACTACTTCAGGTTTCAATATGACTTTTCTTTCCTTGTCAAGTTCTGGAGATACTGTTTGAACTGGTATTTTGTCACCTATAACCTTCATTAAGCATGAAACATGGAAAACTAGGTGCACTTGGGAAGCTGCAGGAAGCTCCAATTTGTATGCCATAGTACCAATATTTTGCAACACCTTGTATGGACCATAATACTTTAGTGATAATTATTATCCTTCTTAGCTTGCTTGAGGGACATTTTTTTATATGGTTGTAACCGTAGGAACACCCAGTCACCTACATCAAAACTTCTTTCACTACGATGTTGATCTGCCTATTGTTTTATTCTATTATGTGCCAAAGTGAGGTTATCCTTTAAGAGTTTGAGAACCTGTTGTTGATGCTCGATGTGATTTTCCACTGTTTGAACCTTAAAATATTCTCTTAAATATGATGTGAGGGATGGTGGATGATATAACCATTCAGCTAGAGGCAACCATTTGATCCATTGTGTCTGTTTATCAGACACAAAGCAATGAAGATATCCCTCCAAACATTGGTTTATTATCTTATTTTCCCCATCAAATTGAGGATGATAAGATGAGTTATGAGTTAACTGAGTACTAATACAAGAAAATAATTATTTCCAAAAACATTCAGTGAAAATGAGATCTCTGTCATTTACAATAATCTTTGGGTTTCCATGTAGATTTTGAATTGTTTCCATAAATGCAATAGAAATTATACTTGCTTTAAATGGATGCAATAATGCACAAAAGTGTGCATACTTGGTAAGTCTACAAACTACCACCATGATGACACTCCTTCCTTCAGACTTGGGTAAATTGTGATAAAATCGATTGAAACCTTCTCCCAATGTTGGCTTGGAATGGATAAAGGTTGTAATAGACATGGGGTCTTAATTGTTTTGACTTTATTTTGTTGGCAAACCAAACATTCTCCAATAAACTTTTGAATATCTGATTTAAGACCATCCCAAAAAAGCTCCTTCTTAACCCTATGGTAAGTTTTCAAAAATCCTAAGTGCCCTTCTAAGGGAGAGGTGTGCAATTCCATAAGAATCTTTTGTTTGAGTTGGGAATTCTTACAAAGGTATAAGCGACCTTTGTACCATAACGAATCATTTTTTTAGGTAAATGTATCAGATGTACTGGGATATTGTTGTAACTTTTGAATAAGTGCCCACACTTATTTTTCATTCTTCCATTCAACCCTTGCTTCATTTATCCAATCTGGTTGGATAATAGAAATGGTGCAAAGTAATTCTTCCACATCCTCATCCTTTCTTGAGAGTGCATTTGCCATAATATTTTGCTTCCCTTTTTTCTAGATGATTTCAAAGTCATAACCCAACATCTTTGTGACCCAATTTTGTTGCTCTTCTGAAGATAATCTTTGTTCTAAGAAGTATTTAATACTATAATGATCTTCTTTTACCTTCAAGTGTCTCCCCATTAGGTAGGGTCGCCATTTCTTAATTGCATGTAGTATTGCCAACATTTCCTTCTCATAAATAGCTCTGCGTAAATATTTTCCTTTGATTGGACGACTTTCGAAAGCAATGGGTCTTTCTTCTTGCATTAAAACAACACCAATTCCATTTCCTAAGGCATCACATTCCACAATAAAGGTTTTTGTGAAGTCTAGCATAGCTAAGACCGCTGCTTGGCACATTACCTCTTTAAGATGTTCAAAGGCTTTCGTTTCTTCTGGAGTCCATGAAAATGGATCTTTCTTCAATAATGTTGTTAGAGGTGCTTCTATTCTCCCATAATTCTTAACAAACTTACGATAATACCTTGTCAACCCGGGAAATCCTCGTATATTCTTTATGGATGTGGGTATTTTCCATTACTTAATGGATTTAATTTTGCTAGGGTCTACCTTAACACCTTCATGAGATACAATATGATCTAGATATTCCACCTCTTATACTCCAAAGAAACATTTGGATCTTTCTGCATATAGTTGTTTCTCGTCCAATAATTTGAGCACCCTGTCAACATGTTGAACATGATCCTTCCAAGACTTCCTGTAGATTAACTATATCATCAAAAAGTACTAACACAAATTTTCTAAGGAAGGGTTTGAAAATGGAATTCATCAAACCTTGAAATGTAGAAGGTGCATTGGTAAGGCCAAAAGGCATGACGAAAAATTCATAATTACCCTCATGAGTTCTAAATGTTGTTTTCAAAATTTCTTCAGCCTTCATTCTGATTTGATGATATCTTGAACGAAGATCCAACTTTGTGAAGTAAATTGATCTATGTAATTCATACAATAATTCATCAATGACAAGAATGGAAAATTTATCTTTAATGGTGAGCTTGTTGAGCTCCCTATAATCTAGACACATGCGCCATGACCCATCCTTCTTGTGCACCAATATTCCTCGAGCAGAGAAAGAACTTTGACTAGGTTGAATTATACCAGCCTCCAGTAGTTTTGCAACCATATGTTCAATTTCACTCTTTTGGGCATAGCGATATCTGTAAGGTCTAATGTTTGGAGGAACACTTCTTGGAATCAAATGAATAGCATGATCATGATCACGAATAAGTGGGAGGCCTTTGGGAGTCTCAAATACCTTGGAATGATTGTCCAAGACTTTTTAGACATCTACAGAAATAGATGATTTCGATGTGGGAACCTCTAGCGAATATAATTGTGCAATTATGCCTCATTGTTCTTTATTTAGAACCTTTGTCATTCCATTAGAGATGATTATATTTCCCGTTTTCCCTGTGATACCCCTTAATTCAACTTCCTTTCCTTCCGAAGAAAATTTCATGAAAAGTTCTTGAAAATTAAAAGCTATTGTACCCAAGGATTGTAGCCATTTGACTCCTAGTACAACATTAGAAACACCCATTAGAATGGAAAGCATTGGGCTATTCAATACATATTCTCCCATGGATATCTTAATATTATGGCACTTTCCAGAGCAATTTATGGTTCCTCCAGTTGCAACCATCACTTGGCACTCTGGTGCTGGATATAGGAAGCAATTCAATTCCTTGGCTATGTTACAATGAATAAAATTACGGGTATTGCCCGAATCAATCAACACTATTACCTTTTTCTTCTTGATATGTCCTTCTATCTTGATAGTTTGAGGAGTGGTAATTTGGTCCAATACATAACAAGATATGATCGGATTCATTTATTCTCTCTAGGGTTTGTTCCTAGTGTATATCCTCTTTTTCTGATGTTTCCTATTCCTTTTCTTTCTCCTGTTCACAATCTATGTAAAATAATCTCTTTCGAGCACACTTATGACCTTTAGTGTATTTTCTATCACAATAGTAACAAAGCACTTTTGCTCTTTTTTCTTCCAATTATTGTGGTATCAACCTTGTAGGTTGTGGAAGGCTAGGAGCAACAACACTTCCATATTTATATTTGTGAGTGGTTGGCTTCCTTGTTGCCATAATTTTTCTTTCCATTTTTCTTGCCAACCTGTATGCCTTCTCCAATGAATCAGGTTCCCAAAGGCGAACCTCATGTTGGATGTTATCCTTTAAAGTCCCTATGAACACATCAATCCTATGCTCATTCGAAATATCTTTTACCCTTATATTCAATTTTTGGAAGTCTTCAATGTGCTCCATCATTGAATCCTTTTGTTTGAGATTTATCAATTGGCTAAAAAAGGTGTTTCTTTTGTATCGTCATAATGTGCTATCATTTCTTCCGTAAAAATTGCCCAAGTCACAATTTGTTTACGAGAGAAAAGCCATCGATACCACATAAATGGATTTGGTTCCAAATATAAAGTTGCAATGCGTACCTTTTGTGTGTTCCACACGTTACGGAGATTGAAATATTGTTCCATTTGTAGTATCCATGTTACGTGATCCTTGCCATCAAAGTTCTTCATATCAATCTTTGGAACGTGGTGGGTTTTTTTTCCAACGTTAGAGTCTATGAAATCATGATTAACATTTCTTTTGTTTTCTTCATGAGTTTCCTCTACTACCTTTTCTCCATTAGGAAACGTTTCTTGTAGCAACTTTGTCAAATCTTCTTTCAAAACTGCCATGTCTTTCTTAAAATCTTCAATGTTGTCTTTCATACCATCTATCTTAGTTTCCACACCTTTCTTTAAACCATCCATCTTAGCCTCTGTTACTTTTTGTGAGAGTGAAATTTGTTTCACTTGGTCTCGTAATTTTGATATATCATGTTGCATTTCTTCCTCTTCTTCATGAGTCATGCTAGAGATTTTAGGTTTCTTACTAGGTGTTTCCATTTCCTTTCTACAGGGCATCAATTAATGATAATAATGCTTCTCTATGCCCTTTAAATTCCTTCAAACTAATTTTTCAAGCCAAAATTATGCAAAATTAAAAAAAAAAAAAACTACACACCTTTTTCACTTTGTAGGAGCTCGATATTGAATGTGTTGTATCTCTATAATTACAGATCTCCAAGGTTTGAAATTGATTCCTATGGTAGCCCTATGAGTCATCATTCTAAACCCGCAAGTCTGATCAATATTGGATTCTCCAAGGAATATATATGCCAAATCTCCCACGATAACCTTATTATAGACTAGTTCATTAGAGTTAAATTGTACGAAGTGCCACATGTCATGGTTTCTATCTTAGAACCTAAAACTGATACATAAAAAATTACAGGCCATCCTCTTTCGGTAACATCTGATTAAATTTAAATCTAATGCTCAAAAAACTAGTTATGATGATTTTCCCCAGGTCGCCTGTTTGAGATATAATTCAGGATCCTGCAAAAACCTTACCTTCTTTTGATCATATCTTCAAAAATATAGTGAGACAAGATCAGAAATTCAGACCCGAGGTTCAAAGCGATTTCAGCTCAAATGGGTTTTTCTTTTTGCTTTTGAAACATCGCAGAAAAAAACGTTATAGCGAAAATCCCACGATGACCTGTTTGGAGCAGTGGAACCCTAGAATCCAAAGCTCTGATACTAAATGTTATGCAATCAGCTCACAAAATAGAACAAAAGATAGATAAACACCTTCAAAATCAACCTCTTTCAGGGGGAAACCTCCTTTAAATTACACAAATGAAGAATTCTTGGATGATACAAATGACAAAACCTCTGTTCTATATATAGGTGTCTAAGGGGTCACAATATAATCAAAGTCGGCATAACAATAATAATATAAGGGCACAACAATAACAATATTGTATTTTATGGGGCTCAATAATAACAATATGCGGACAATAGGGGCACAACAATAACAATAAGGGATACAATGAAAATAGTAATGGGGGAATCACTAGTATTATAGGGATGTAACATCTATTGTGACCTTACAATGATGCGCTTGACACAGATGGCTTCGGAAACTAACCCGTCATGAAGGAGGACACAGTGGAACCTACCTACTGCGATTGATCTCTCCACCTACTGAGATCTTCTAGAGACATTGATTTATACAACCCTGATCTATATTACCAAGATATCAATTGATATATAAATAAATCTATCCTGCTTCTCGCTTGATATATTATATCTCTATGATTGAGAAGAGATCTCGCTACCTACCTTAGATATCTATCTCTTTATACCTGACGAAAATGAACTTGACATGGCTTGTGAAGATGATTTACAAACATGGATGACTGCTCGCTACTTGAATCACCCCAGTTGGGCTGGTCCAAGAGCATCTCGATAGGGTTTCCAAGGTTGACAATGATGAGAGTGGGTGGGCGACATTTCTTTCTCCATTAGTGATGTTACCACTAGCTATAGAGGCTTTGTTCTCAGTGAGTCGATCCAAATTGTATCAATTTGGCTGGTTCAATTGCACGCAATAGTGAAGGAGTCAATTTTTTTGTAATTTTATGTGGCTTCAGTTCAGTGAAAAAGAATAGGAAATTATTTACAGAATTCTTTGATTTATGATGGAAAATGGAACGCAACAGAAACAACACACACAGGAAATCAAACATAGATGTGCCATGTATTAATCAATTTTTTTCTTAATAGCCTAGTTATCCTGTCATGAGCTCCAAATGATCTGAATTTGTGTAGGTTAATCTGTTTTACATATTTTATTACAATTTATCAAAATTATCATGCATATGAAACATGTGTAGCCAACTTATTGTCCAAGCATCCAATAGTCGTTTCAGGATGTCACTAGATAAATATTGAAAGGGCATCATGGTTAGAATACCTTGAGACATGTATAACATGATTAAAGCGCATCAAGGTTAGAGTACGTTGAGATATGTATAACATGATTTTCGGCATGCAGAGCTATGGGAGCCACTTTCTAGTGCTGGGAAAAACCAAACTGCAAACCTCCAATGATTATTATAGCCCATTCTGCATAATCCCTCCTATAGGAGACAACATGATTAAGATATTAATTTGTTATTTCTTTTAAAAACAAAAAAGAACTACAAGCCTCCAATGCTTATTATAGTCCCTTTTGCATAGTCCCTCCTACAGGAGCCAACATGATTAAGATATTAATATGTTATTCCTTTTAAAAGCAAAAAGCAAAGAAAGATTTGAATTAAATGCATAGTGTGATATAATATGATACACTTAGTTAGATTCGTGAGGATTGAATGATAGCCCTGCTGCAGGAGCAAACCTGATTCAATATTGTAGAGGAAGATGAAGAAGACATTCTTGAATAGGTAGTATTGCAATATATTGTTATTCATAGGCAGTGATAGGGTGGTCAAGCCTCCCAGAGACAACCATGTGCGAGAGTAGATGGAGACAGCCAAGTGATTTGGATAACCATGTGGTGTTGTGTAGTTCGATAGCTCAAGGTGTATGTGATAGTTGAACATAACACCAACGTCTCTGCAAGAAATGTTTGTGCAAAATAAATGTTACTCATTAGGTCTAGCATTTAATACTAAGGAAGTAATGCCAGCATTACTTCCTATTGGAAAATAAGAATGAGGTGAATCCTTTCAACTTAAGAAATTTTATGAAGAATACGAAGCTTTATACGAAGAATATGAAGCACGACTTAGGAAAGAGGCCAAATAAGATCACAAAAATTCTTATTGGTTGAAAAAAACATTGTAACTATTTGATAGGGTAAGTGGACGGTGAAGAGACAACTTTATGAAATATAAAATCAAAACTTTGGTTAATTTATGAAGACACTAATATTAATACAATATTAATACAAAATATAGATTACTATAGTCCCATACCGCAAGGACTAATAAGAGCAAAAACTGCAATGAGAGGGTCCACATCTTGAAACTTATTACAAAAAAAAATGTTAAATATATCCCGTGAAATTCTTGAAACTTGAAAAAAGAAAAGAAAGAAAGTTAAGTATATCCCATGAAATTAAAAGGAGAATAAGCAATACTCGCCATCACTTAAAATACAACCCAATACCACAATATTTACAAATTGATAGACGATCATGTTTGTCTGGTGACCGTGCGACAATATAACGATTAAAGTGGGCCGACCATAAATACATGGGCACAGTAAAATAGATCTATTTTCGCGCTTCATAGTGCCCATATAAATACATCGACAACGTAAACTCTAGAGGAGCGTAAGAGCTTTGGCAATACAAGGGTTTGTTTCGAGCTATTTTTGGGCTTCTGTATTTTACCGTATTAGATCACAACGGGTCTTTGCTTCTGGTAGGGCATTTAGACAGAGAAACATGGAGTACACAAGATCTCGAGCAACAGGTGCTGAGAGAGAAAGGGACGGGCAGAGGTCCGTACTAGCCAAGCGACCTCGCGATGATTATGAATATGACTTTACTCGTGATCAATCGTTGTCTGGTGCTTATATTAATCGTAGAGAAGATCTCAGGCTTGCTGAGAGAGGGGATGACAGATTAGGGGTTCGCTTATTGGATTATCATGTTCGTGCTCCTGCTATTCCTTTTCTTGATGATCATCGTTTTGTTTCACAGAGTGGGGCGCTTCCTTCTTCAAATCCGTTAACTGTAGATGAGGGTTTGAATTTCAAGTCTGATAGCCGTAGACTCGACCCTGTAATTGGGAGGAGGGTGCCTGTGGATGATGTTCAATATCTACCAGAAGATGCATCCAACACGCTGTTTGTGATGGGTGTTCCAAGTGATTGCACTAGTAGAGAAGCGGAGCACATATTTCGCCCATTCCGTGGTTTCAAAGAAGTGAGGGTTGTTAAAAAGCCCAAGGAATCGAAAAAGTCTCATGGAGGTGGAGAGGGAGAAGCGGCGACTCCTATCGTTGTTTTGTGTTTTGTGGAATTTGATAACCATAAGTGTGCCGCGATTGCCATGGAAGCTTTACAAGGGTATAAGTTTGACGAAAATGACAGAGATTCGCCTTCGCTAAAGCTGCAATTTGAGAGAGAGAGGAGTAGGTCATCCTTTGCGCACGATCAATATCAACGTCGCAATTATTATCGTCATCGTCGGTGATTTTGTGAGTGGGACGATCATTTTTTATGGTGGGCCGGTAGAACTCCAGCGCCTGGACTACGATACTTCGTTCCATTCCATTTTATTTTCAGGAACCATAGTTAATGTTCAAGGGGTATTTTTAATTGCGAACCATTTCTAGTTGTTAGGCCCGTCCGTTGTCTATTTTAAGATGGGAGATAGTTAAGACGTTGCTCGTAACAGATTTTCTCGGAATTTACAACAATCGCATCTTAAAGTGCCATGCTACAGTAACTTAATTGTTTCGATTATAACGCCTTTATTACCATAATTTTTCTAACTAGCATTTGCACCACATGCTGTCAGGGAAACGCCTTAAGTAGGTAGCTTATATGGAAGAAGAATATAAATGAGAAAAAATTTCATATGTTAGGTGATTTAACTATAGCCAAATTTAAATGAAAAAACAAATCTAAATGTGAAATGTAATACAATCAAACAATTTACTTAAACCAAAGGCATGCACAACTTCCTTAGAATATGATAAGTTTATCTTTATATTTCAGGTTACAGATACAGTGCTAAAGTTAAATCAGGCAGTTCTGTTTTATTTTTTGTGTCTTTTTGAATTCATTTTTTATCAGTTAGATAGAGTGCAGATCCATATATTTAACAGCAAAGCAGATCTCCTAAACCAAACTTCTTCTCTGGCTATTTTCAAAAGAACGAACACAATAGATTGCGAAGCTAAGACACCAATGTCCCAAGAACCAGAAGAGATGAAGGAGATGCAAGACAAAGGAAGTTGGAAGACCGTAGAGAAAAGAAAGAAAGCTACAACACCAATCTTGCCAAGAAAGACGAGGAGCCAGACAAGTAAAAATTAAGAAAATTGTAGGTCCGATAGACCAATATGGTCTCAGTGGACGTTAACCATCATCATCATCATCATATATATATATATATATATATATATATATATATATATATATATAAACCCTATGTGTCACTTATAAAAGAGAGTGACAGTATCACTTCCCTTCCATGCTGAGCTAGGGGCATGGAGTGTGTCTCTCACCGCAATATAATAAGAGGTATAGAACATGTTGTAACATGCACCTATATAAATCACACAATAAACTCAATTACAATTCTAAATGTAAGATGCACCTATAACATAAAAGTCGGAATGTATGATGCACTTGTCTAAATGACATAGGAAACTCAATCACAAAATGCTCTATATGAGAACCAAATCAAAGAAACATTAAAATGAAGCCCAACACATGCCAGACATGAAAAAGATTTTTGTTGAACTACCAAATGGCCTTGGAATCTTAATTGAGATTAGGAGGGACTGAAGATAATATACATGACAAGTCACAAAGCTAGTCCTTAAATTTAGTTCTCTAAGATACACAACTAATGCTAACACTTCTTTCCTTATTGTGAATTTGAGGGCATCATACTTCTTGCATTCAAACCAGTAAACATTTTGAGGATGCCGGTTGAGTAGGTAACTATGCAGCACCTAAATTTAAACTAGTTAAAACATGTATATGTCAATTTTGATGTCCCATAAATATAATTATGTGTTTGTGGCACTCTCAATGTGAAAGTGGCCAACCACATTCCTCTTCATAGCTGAATTCTATTTGGGTAGAATCATATAGATGGATTGTGGCCTCATAGAATAATATGCTCCAAAATCCCGGTAACCTCAAACCTTCAAATACATTGTTGAGGTGTTTGGATCAAACTCATATGCACTAATAGGTCCTCTAAAGTTGAACATTTTGATCAGTCCAATGGGAGCAAAAGAGATGCCGTTGGCTAACCCTTGCATGAGATGAAACAATTTAGCGACTCTAGAATAAGTGGTTCAAGATTCAATCCATGCTTAATATGAATAATTCCATTTGAATGGAAGCAATAATCTGGAAGGCAACATTAATAGAACAACCATACTTGGATGCAAATATAACTTTGCATAGAATCACAAAAAAATTTCATAGTACTTATACTAAAGCTGCTTCACACTTTCCTCTTAATGCACATTATTCATAATAAAATATCACTAGTAGGTCAAATTATCATTTCTATCACTGGTAGAATGTCAAATTAGAATACGTGAAGCAAGGATAAAGTACTCTACAATATGCGCAATCTCATTGTATAGATCATAAGTGAATGACGCAATAAACATTCAATCTTTACAAACTAGCAGAGGGACTACTCTTGATATATGATGTTTATGCAATAAACATAGGATTGAACACTTCATTTCCACAATGAAGTGTGCACTGAATAGAAAACAATATAAAACAATCCTGTTAAGGAATCATTGACAACTTAAAAGCTCAATATTCTCAGAATTGATAGACAAAGGGGACCTTATATTTTGAGACCTAATTAGAAAATTAGAGAAACAGGAAGAAAAAATCCAACATTACCACCTGCAAAAGAAAAGAGAAACTGGAAGAAAGATCTAGCATTGCCACTTTGAGAAAAGACTAGAAAAATGGGAAGCAAATCCAACATTTGAGCACCCCAACGACTAAGGCAACAAGATGGTATTCACCCATTGGATGAAGACTTTGTAACAATAACAATAAATAAATATATAATAATCAGCTATTGTTCATAGACTTGAACCTTAGAAAATAAACTTGGAAGTACTGACAGTAGATATATTATAAGGGGCATTACATGAAACATATCCCAATCAAGCTGCATAAATTCTCCCAAGACAATGTTGTTATAGGCCATAGAAGCAATATGAATGGTATGTGATGTAGGATCCCTTGGCCAGAAATCATCAAAGGCTCTTATAATAGCAGTCTGTTTGGAACTGCATAAACAATATAAACAATTCAATGCAAATTTGTTACTGTTAATGGTCAAGGTATCCTGGTTCCTAACTAAAATAACTCTAGCTTCAACAAAAGGACAGTCAAATTGGTCAGATTGTTTGTTTACTATAAGCAAGCATACATAATTCTATGGCACTAACTTGTAAAGACCATTAGTGTTATGGCTCATACAAGAAATTATTCCATTATCAAGGAAATTTTGAGCAATAGAAGCCTCCATTGCTTGATGATACTGGCTGGACAATTTAACACAACCACCATGACCTGCACCTAATGTTTCAATAATATTCTAGACATCCACTTTGACACCATCAATGCTAGCACTTGCTAGATACGAGTGGAGGTCGTCGTAAAATTCAAACTCATTTTTTGGATGGACTAAGCCCAATCCATTTAATTTTATACATTCTAATGCCTCGTCTGGTTGGTGATGGAGAATCCCATGAGGTTCAACAGGGAACGAAAATTTTGAATTATAATGCTCCATTCCAGTAGCATCAGGCTTCATCATACAAATTTAATATAAATTCATAAGAAAGTAGTGTGCCAAATTAACTATGGAGGTAATTAGTCTACATACACAAATGATAGTTTGAATATATAGCCTAGTCACTAAACAAAGAATGTAACTTATGAATTCATGAGGCAATTGCTAGAATGCAGGGTTTGGAGCATACAGATAAATAAAGAGTATAAATGAGTAATTCCTAATGATTAGCTAAAGTATCTTACTTTAAATTGTGAGTCTTCTTGTAGCTTATATAACAATGTGTCTAAGGACCAAAGAAGGATCCTCTTGTCTCTGAGCAGTCTTTCCATCTTTTTGAAACTTATAATTATCTTTTATATGTGTCATCGATTTGTAAAACTGAATTATGAACCCATAGAATGGTTAGAGTTCCACTAGAAAATTGAGAATCAAGAAATTATCTTCAGATTATAAGAACTTTGAGAATCAAAAGGAAATTATCTTCAAATTTCAAAGAGAGATAGAATTATTGTCTTCAAATATCATATTTGTATAGAAAAAATATGGTCAAACCTACTTTGTTGTATTGCCATCTGGAAAAGGCTTTGCATTAGGGTCCATTTCAACAAATTGCCAGCCATCATCAAGAATCATAAACTTTGGAGGGGCACCCCCTTTCTCTAGAATTCTAATGATTATGATTTTTTTGTACCCAAAAAAGTCATAATCATTTGGAACCGGACCCTTAGGATAAGGTCACCATGTAACTACATCTGGACAAGAGTTAATATATGATTATAGAACATAAAAGGTGGGCTGGAAAAGTAATAAACCTTTCTAAAACTTGTTTTACACCCTCGATAGTGACATCTGTGTAAAATGTGTCCCCCAAACCAATTGAGTATATAAGGTAACTGCAAGAGAAATATCCAAATCATAAGACAACAGAGAACTAGTGAGAACTTATAATGACTTAGTAAAACAATACATGAATATGTGTCATTCTCAATTCAAATTCAAGGCGAGCTAAAATTTTTAGCACACAGAACACATTCAAACACCAATGGAAATAACCATACTTCAATTCCATGAGAAATTACCATCTTTCTTTCACCATGGGCAAAGGTTTTAGAATTCCTCTCAACAGCCCTGCGTTATCAATCATTGATTCTAATCATGTAACATTGATACTGAAATCTGAGAAGTTCCAAAAGAGAGGAAATTAAATACAAAAGTTGAAACATAGAAAGGGTTCTCACTTTACTGCACTAGTAATCACTTCATACGGATCTGTTCCAACACCAACAAAAACTGAATAATCTCCTTCAGATGTCTCAACAGCGGGATCTCCTGGAATGCCAAATACAAAGTAAATTCAAGAGAAAATCAAAATGTCTATTTTACTCCTGGGAATTGATAAATTGAGTCATGTTAAGAATTTTATACCATTCATAATCTCTACAATTCTTACCGCTTTCCAAACAGATTTCAAGCATCCTTGAAAACCAAATGAAAAGTGACCTGCATCACTAAAACATTTATGGACACAAATCATCAATAAAAACTTGTAATAACAATTATAAGAAAATTGTTTGGAGAAACTCAATCAAAATCATTATCCTTGATTGGGCATTCCCTTAACTAACTGATAAATAGAGGGAATCTACCTGGGCCATTGTCTTAACGGAAACCAATTGTGTAGTGGTAGAACCAGGTAAGCAATGAGAAGAGTCCAAACCGGTTTAAATGGGAATGTTGCTTAAACCCTCACAGAGAAACCTATTGGCGGATCTCAGAGGTAAGGCAACCCCATGAATGTATTAAAACCCCAACAGTTTCAAAAATATAATTGATGGTAATTCCAATACCCTTGTCCAATAAACAATTACCATTGCTACAAAAAAAAGAGTAAGGCTAGTGAGGAAGGAAATGAGTGTTCTTACCACCTTAACAATGACAAGGAGGAAGTATGCACCTGTGAGAAAATATCAATATGTAGATTATGCTAGTAGCAACCATGTCCATTATGATATGAAATAAGGCAACATTTTTCATCCCTATGGAGGAAAATAAGGACTGAACTTGCTAAAAGTATAAATGGAGGTTTTAGGTTGAACAAAATGAAGGAAAAATTAACCCTATGTAAAGCAACATTTGTGTTATAACTGCTTGAATCATTTATCTAAGCCCTTCTATAATTATTTTCATCATTGGCAAACAAAACTATTATCTACATCAACATCTCAGACTCTGTGTCATGGGTTTTCTCTGTTGTGTGGAATCTGTGTCCTAAGACATATATTTTTGAATCTTGCACAACAAATTTTAAGAGAACTCTTACTTTGATTCATGAAACAGTTGTTATGGAATATCCATCTAGCAGAATTGGGCACATCTAAAGATTGTAGAAGGTTATGAAGTGTAATGGTTCAGATCTAAGCATAGAAGAATACTTTAGTCAAACAGATATATTCTTGTACATAATGGAGTAGAATGACAAGGCCTTGTGCTTATACCACCCCTCTTAGCATGAGATAAATGACAATGTTCACTACACTTAAAAAGGCGATTTTGGAGTTATGGACTATGCATAGCTAGCCCATTATTATCTCTATCTGGAACTTTAACAACACTCATGTCATGTAATGGGAGTGACCAGGTTGAACTAGAGCTGCTGATGCCTTGCAAACCGAAAAAAGATAGCATCAGCCAACAAAGTAAAACACACGTGGTTGTTCCAGTAACAGAACACATTTCTATTACTAGTACCAGTAAAAATCAACAATGAGGTGTGTACCTCAGCTGCAACATTCAGAGTTAGAGGCCCAACTGAACCAACACTGCCAAGCTTACTGGCGCTCACAACCTGCAGAACAGCTGAGCTTTGAGAACAAGCACTGAGCTTATAATAGGCTGCAGAAATTCAATCTTGCAAGAGATTGGGGAACAACCTTTATTTGCATCTGCAGAAGTTTGACATACTCAATTATTTCATCCAGCATCGATGCTCTATCAGTCTGCATATAATCTGCATATATAACAACAAATTTGTCCATCCTCATATATATAACAACAAATTTAGCAATCGTTCCATCAATGTAATGTAAAGAACAATAATTTACAAAATCAAAAGAACTTAAAACAACACAGTACCTTGGATTCTTATCAATCACCAACATATTATTTTCTTTCTTTCTTTGTGAAAACCCTAAAGGTTGTCAAGAGCCTAGTAGTAGAAGCCACAATGTTCATCCACAAAAAAGGAATGCCTCTTTTGCTATACCTCATTTAGGAATGCCTCTTTTACTGTACCTTATTAGCATTTGGAACAAGCTCATGCAAAGCTTTCAAGTTTTGTCCAATTCTCTCTCTGCGTTCCTGCCAGATAATTAGAAAAAAGGTCAAACAGTCTCGAGAGTACTAAAATATTTGAAACAGAAAAGGAGTTTCAGAACGAAAAATAGAATATTTTCTCACCCATTCAGCTACACTGTGGGGATCTGAGGATATGTAGCTTGACCTCGACCAACCCTTCACCCATTCAGCTACACTGTGAGGATCTGAGGATCTGTAGCTTGACCTCGACCAACCCTTCACCCATTTGTCTACACTATGAGGATCTGAGGATCCGTA
Source organism: Pinus tabuliformis (assembly GCA_031772625.1). NCBI lineage: Eukaryota > Viridiplantae > Streptophyta > Pinopsida > Pinales > Pinaceae > Pinus > Pinus tabuliformis. The sequence continues at coordinate 1,204,414,918 of CM062820.1, read as the reverse complement.
GCTTGACCTCAACCAGCCCTTACATGGATCCTTGGAGCTCCATTCAAAGCTTTTCCACCAGTTGACCTATCAACATCACCCATGTCTTGCAAATGATTTCTGATATGTTGTTTCTAGCGATAGACTTACAGAGCTTCTGTATCACAAGCTAGAAGACTCCAAACCGGTTAAAATGGGAAAGTTGCCTAAACCTTCACAGAGAGGAACCAATTGCTGATCTCAGAGGTAAGGCAACCCCATGAAGCACTAGGAACACTGAGGGTTTGGGGCTGCGGTGGGGTGGGTGGTTACGCTAATCAATGAAGGTATTCGCCATGCACTTCTCTCTCCAGCAAACGTTGTTGGCTATTCACTCGCAAGACGAACTAACCAAAATTAAATAATTTTTTAATTAACTAATTTTACGTTAGAGGGTTTTTAATGTTTTTTAATTAAATTGGATGGTAGACTATTGTTTAATTGTCTAACAATGGATCTGACGGTCATAATTAGGACAGAAAGGTAGTTGGGGGAGTTGATTTCAGAGAGGAAAGCCTTATGGCCTAATTATTGTTATATTTATTAATGACATATTAATTATGGGTTTATGCTTTATGATAGCAATAGGTGTTCCAAGTCTCTCTAGCATTATTTTATTAATGTATTAAATCATTTATTCCTTTTGAATTATAAACCAATAGAATTTTCACCTTGCCAAGTTCTTGATACAACTAGGAAGGCCAAAATCACTTATGTATAATAATTTTCATGTTGGTTGAGGTTATGGATTATTTCTCTCTTTACGGATTTATGTAAAATAATAGTGCACTAATCTTTTATCCTTTTGTGTGATTGGTTTCTTAAAATCTTTAACATGTGAGAAAATACATTATTTTCTATAATTGGGTTGTTTATTGTTATAACAAATTTATTTAAAGGATAAAATTTGTTAATGAAAAATTTCGGAAAAAATCACATTGAGAATATTTAAAGGATAAAATTTATCAAATCATTTAAAATAAAATTAATTGGAAATGAGCAAAAAAATTAACAACACAAATTGAGACAAAATACATAATGTAAATGGTTGATGCTACTTTTAACAAAATTGAACAAATTCCAATGAATAATATATATGTGACAAATGATATGATTAATGTTTCCTTATCTAATCATGCTTTTCATATATATATAGCAATGTAACATGTAACAAAAATAACACCAAGTGAACTCCATCTTTGAACTCAAAAAACATCAACAAAGAGCCTCTACATGACCTTTATTGTCTAAAAAAATTCATGCTACAAGAAATACCCACATATGATCAAAATCAATGTGTATTTTGGGATTATCATCATCAATATTACCCTCTAATAATTAAAATAAGATATAAAAATATCAACATGGCAAGTCTATTTTTTTTAGTGGGATCTAAAATTATACTTTCTCCGTATGAAATTCAGTAAGGTTAGAACCACTTCCAAACATTACGATTAATTTAATGGTAATGTTAAAAATTGAATTAGAATGATGAAAAGTAAATATAAAGGATAATTTCAATTTTACCTTAAGAATTTAACATTACCATTAATTGAACATTAGACTTTACCACTCATAAATTATTGTTTTCAAGAAAAAAATAGGTCAGATGCATAACCTTTTTGAGGGGGATGCTCACAAACACCTATTTTATGGGAAACATTTCCTCCTTTGTCTCCTTGAGTATCCCTAAAAGGGGGATGTGGGGAAACATTTCCCCAAGAATCATACCATCCAATCTCGGGCGTGTGGGAAATGTGAGGAGCATTCCCCTCACCGTCTGGGATGCATCCCCATGGAAAACTTTAGAAAAACCTATATGAACTTATTTTGATTCTAAGGATGGTATTTATGGTAAACCTTATAATCTTCCAAGTAAAATCAGAACTAGGGATCAAAACCATTACAACAATATACTCATGAGCTCTACAAATCACTTAAATGAATAGAACTTAGTTGGGGAGGAAAATACACCATCCAAAAACCATATAGGATAGACCTAAATGACATCTTGTTAGGATATTTATAATATGCTACACCTTCATGAATTTCAACATAATTCATTGGGAATAGGTTTAATATCTATAATTTCACCCCTTCATCTGGGTCATCAAACTTGGTGAAGAATATGAAATGTTGACATGTTGATTTCTATTCCTAAAGCTTTACAATATATGTCCAAGACCTCATTATATGATTTTTGTCTCCTATGGGAGCCTTCACCAAAAATCATAATGCCATATACAGAAAGATGTGAAATAAGTGTTTTAAATAGATCTTCTTCTAATATCTCATAAAATCCAACTAAAAATTTCAATGTCCATCCATCCCTAGTACTTTACACTTTTAAATGAGGCTAGTTGGCTACTTATTTCTTTCACAAGTGAAAATGCACATAATTGTAGTTAAGAGATATGGAAGGAATATGGTAAAATAAAATACCATTAGTTGAATAAATGGAAGCTCATTCGACATGGAGCTTCACTGTAGTTTTCTAAAATGGATATATTTTAAAAATGTTAGCTACTATTTAGGAAAGGCCACCTTCAAAACTAGGAAAGGCTCGTATGAGTGGTTAATCATGCCATTTGGCCTATCCAATGCATCAACTATGTTTATGAGATTAATGAATGATGTACTGCGCCCTTTTATAGATTCATTTGTTGTTGTCTATTTGGATGAGATGTTGGTATGCAATGCTACATGGGAAAAGCACATCTCATATTTTATGATGGTGTTGTATACATTAAAGAAGCACTAGTTGCTAGCAAATCTTAAAAAGTATGAGTTTGTACAACAATCTTTGGTGTATCTAGGGTATGTGATAGGTGGAGGAGAGATGAAATAGATCCTGCCAATATGGTGGCCATCACAAAATGGCTTGTGCCTACTAATTTTTTTGAGGTCAGGAGTTTCATTAGGGAAACACAATACTTGAGGAAATGCATAGCCTCATTTTTAGTGGTAGTAGCACCAACCCATTCCATAACAACAAGTTGCAAGAGTTTCTAGTGGTGAAATGGTTAGTAGAGGGATTTTCAGGATCTAAAGAAGAAGATCAGTCAAGCACAAGTTCTGGCATTACCAAAACTGTAGTAGCCCTTTGAAGTGGAGAAAAATGCATGTGAGAATGATATAGGAGTGGTCTTGATGGAGGGAGTAAGGCCTATATCCTACCATTCTAAAGTATTTGATAGAGTAGTTCTTAACTACCCTACATACAACAAGGAACTCTATGCCCTAGTGCAAGCTGTGGAAAAGTGGAAGCACTATCTAATGGGAAAGGAGACAATAATCCACACATATCACTAGCCACTGTAGTACCTGCCAAACCAAAGTAAGCTACAACAGACTAGGCATTACAAGTGGGTGGGCTTTCTATAACAGTTTCATTTGGTGATCAAGTACAAGAATGGTAACACAAACAAGTTGGTGGGCATGCTCTCGAGGCCACCCACATCAAATATCACAAATTTGGGGACTCTTATGCACATGGATCCATTAAGCCAAGATGCATGCACAGAGGCATATTCAAAGGATGAAGACTTAAAGGAGGTGTTTCAGTAGTTGCAAAGCCAGAGTCATGTGCATGATGGTGATAACACCATTGACTATCATCTTCATGATGGCTGACTCTATAGGTTGGATAAGTTATGGTTCCTAAAGGTGAGTGATTTTAGTTGATTAGAGATGCTCACACATTCAAGGATGAATGGAAATTTGGTGGAGGGAATATCGTGGCGAACTTGTAGAGGTATCTGTATTTTCCCAAGATGCAAGAGAAGGTAGCTAGGTTCATAAGGGGATGCATGTGTTGTTGTACCCATAAACCTAGCAATAGGAAACATGGTCTATATCATCCCTTACCTGTACCCACTCCTTGGTAAAACATTTCCATGGAGTTTGTTGAAAGTTTACCAACAACCAGGAACGGACTATTAGTCGACAAGAAGAAGAAAGCGTGTTCTTTGGAGAGGTATGGGTGCACTTTTGGATACCGATGAGCATTGTTTTAGATAGGGAAATAATATTTCTTAGTACATTTGGACTACATTATGGGAGACGATGGGCATAAGTTGAAAATATCTACAACATTCCATCAACAAATAGATGGGTAGAAAAAAGCAGTCAATGGGACTTTGGTATAGCTTTTGAGGGGATATAGCCAGAAGCATCTGAAAACATGGGATGAAAATTTGACATACATAAAACATTATTACAATAGGGTTGTCCACACTTCTATAATAAAGTCCCCATTTGAAACATGTTTTAACCCTTCACCTTTGGACATTTTATATGGACAAGGAGGAGTGATGGAATATATTATAGGGGATGCCTTAAGGTTTGAAAAATCTACAACGAAGACTAGGAAAATTCATATATACGTACAAGGGACACTGCACAAGTAATAGGAGAAATTTAAGGCCAGTCATGATCAACATCGAACAGAGAAATCATTCAAGGTGGGAGATAGAGTATGGCTATATTTTAACAAGGAGAGGCTATAGGGGCATGGTAAAGAAATCAAGGATATGAGATATGGTCCCTTCAAGATACTGGTAAAGGTGGGTGATAATGAATATCGACTAAGTTTACCACCATATATGCACGTTTACTTAGTTGTGAATGTGGATAATTTGGAACTCTATGAGCCTTCCATGTTAGATCAGGAAGAGGAACATGTCCTACCTTTTATGGAATATTTAGCACTACATGCTCAAGCAGAGTAGATATAAGATACAATTTTGTAGAAGAGGCCTTGAACTATAAGAAAAGGGAAACATGACCTTTCGTAGATTGGGTTTAAAGGACAACTTGAGAGAAGGTGGAGGAAAAATTTCCTCTCCTCATTCAGTAGAAGCTTTTAGGGAACACATGGCTCCCAACATGAGGAGGTGTAAATTATATTGGATCATTATATAGTTTTGTATCCATCTCAATGCCTTCAAAGTGGAAAAAGGGGAGGAATGAACTCTAAGGACCATTTTTACATGTGAGAAATAGTTTGGAAAATTTGGGTTCAAAACCTTATGGGAGTGTTTTGAGGCATCAAATGACATTTTCTGGGGGTTTGAGTCAGAGAAGAAGATAACCAAAAGAAAAAAATTCAAAACTAGGAAGGCTTTTAGGAGTGATTAGTCATGCCATTCTATGCAATGAACCATCTACATTAATGAATGATGCACCATGCCCTTTTTTTATAGATTTATTTGTTATTATATATTTCGATGATATCTTAGTATACAATGATACTTGGGAGGAGCACATCTCACATTTTCCATAGGTGTTAGAGACATTAAAGAATCACCAGCTTATAGCAAATCTCAAGAAGTGTGAGTTTGCACAACAAACTTTGGTGTATCTGGGGTATGTTATAGGTGGAGGAGAACTAAAGATAGATACTTCCAAGATGGAGGCTATGATGAAATGGTTGGCTCCTAATAATGTTTCTAGGGTAAAGTGTTTCATTGGGGTAACATAGTACCCGAGGAAATTCATAGCCTCATTTTCATCGGTAGTAGCATTGATCCATGCCATAATAAGTGTAAAGAGTTTATAGTGGGGAAAGGGTCAGTAGAGGGATTTTGTGGAGCTAAAGAAGAAGATAAACCAAACACCAGTTTTTGCATTACCAAACTTGCAATATCCCTTTGAAGTGGAGATAGATGTGAGTGGGTATGTTATGGGAGTGGTCTTGATGCAAGGAGGAAGGTATGTATGCTATCATTCTGAAGTATTTCATGGGGAAATTCTTAACTACCTTACCTATGACGAGTAATTATATGCCCTGCAAGCTGTGAAGAAGTGGAAGCATTATTTGATGGGAAAGGATGCATTAATCCACATAAATCATTAACCACTATAATACCTACAGGCCCAAAATAAGCTACAACATACTACGAATTGCAAGTGGATGGGATTTCTACAGTTGTTCCATTTGGTTACAAGGAACAAAATTCTTTTTCTTAAACTAAATAGATGACAGAGTAAGGCCTACCTAGAATCCTTTCCACGCTTCACTCCTCCTTTAGTTGGGAAGCTCCAATCCTAGCTCCTATAGCCAAAATAAAACTTGCATAGTCAGATAACACGAGAAAATAAGCTATGAGATCTATGCAGTATCATCTAATTACTTAATTCAATAGATCAACATGGTATTGAAATAATTGAAATAACAACATCAAATATAGGAAAATAATGAATTCTTTGCATAGAAGGTTGGGCATATATAGAGAAGTATGGTAAGTTGGGAGTTCCTATACAATTACCAATATAGGGTAGGATATCCACCTTTGATGGAGGGATATGATCAAAGGATACGTGGTGAAAACTACAAAGTATGGAAGGATAGGATCCAAATTGTTTATCGAAGGTAATTAGTTGAAATAACTTCTGGAAACTACTAGAAGGGGAAGCTTCTGGAATCTCGATCATTCTCCTGTATTTCTAGAACCAACATAGGTGCAAAGGGGATCAATCTACTGGTGACCAACGCAAGCCATTGTTGAGCAACCTATTGGTGAACGCACCCCAATAGGCCTACATGGAGCGTTGGTCCTCAAATTGGCTCAGATGAAGCAATTTAGGGCTCAAAATATGGGAAATGAAAGGTACATGCTTAGGGCTTTGTGCAAGATGGTGATAAGGGGGAATAGGATGTTGATTGATGCCATTAGGAGGCTCATTGGTTGGATGTAAAAAAATGTCCTATAATAGAATGCCCCCTAAAGTGCAAAGTCAAATATGATGAATGATGACTGAAGTGCTTTACCTTGTGACAAGTAGGGGTCAAGGTCAACCGATGAGCTTCATCTATTACAATACATTTACAACATGGCATCTTTGTTTGTTTAGGGTGGCATACCCACACTTAGCTTATAAGCTAATCATAACATGTACAATGATCAAAAGACGCATCCACAGATGCAACTAATGGACCCATGACTGGATGATTATCTCTATGATCACAACCATCATAGATTTTGATCTTTGTATAATCTCAAAATCGCAATCCAAATGGTGGAAAATAGAATTTGGATCTTCTATCTCATTCACACAACCAACCAATGTATGAGTCTAACCATGTGAATCAATGAGTTGGACTGAAACATGGTAGACAACATCTAATTATCGGCCAATGATGTAAGATGTTAACAAACGCGAGAGAAACCACCAATGATGTTAATGGCTCTCAAGGTACTATAGTAAAATCCGTATGGTGTGAATGAATGAGTTGATGTCAAACACCACACATAATCTTTCAGTCAAATTCCATTGATGCAAACCTATCACCAAGAGAGAGGAAACTTTCCATTGATGTATGCAAGAACCAAGGTACCAGGGGGTGCTTCTAAGTCAACTTCCTAGATGATGTGCTGATGTCGACAGCAAGCAGCTTGCCGCAAGAGGGCCTTGATGTATCCTTCATCAACGACATGAAACGAGTATGATGATTGAGATAGAATGATCATAATAATGTTGACATAGAACTAGATCTAGAGAGGTAGATATGAAATGAAGGCTTAAGAGTATTATAGTAGAGATCAATTGAATGACTTCTCTTGAACACACCGGTGACACTCAATGGAGTTGGTAGCATTGACCAAAAAATGAAATGGAGGCTATAAAAATGGTATGATAACCAAAGGACAAGTAGTTTACTCAACCCAACAGCTACAAATATCAAGTGGAAGAGTGTTGTGTTCAAGAGTGAATCACTTCCATTAGAAAAATGGAATCCCTTGTTTTCCCAATTTCCCTAACCATATTGGTTAGTACCTCTTTATTTTTTAGAAATACTTGAGGACGATAACATATGCTTGCTCTGTAAGTACATCCTTAAGATGAATCCCTTCGAGTATATTTAACGAACCCTAAGAAGGAGTGGTTCAGCCTCATCATGTTCAACAGTACATCACTATTTGATGTTTTAATGAGTCCAGGGAAGGTAAAGCTCGACATCTTTTTCATGTTTAGAGAGTTTGAAAAAGAGGCGAAAGAAAAACTCCAGATGCCCCTTTTTATAGGTAGTCCCTTAGGTCGAAAAGGGTAGAAAAAATACCTAAGAGAACCTCTTAGCCATGTTTAGCTAATGTTTTCCTTTTTCGTAGATAGTCTATATTATGACAACTAAGTTGCTTCGATACAACAAAGCTGTCATTTTACATAATTCTTGTGCATGGACCTGTGGGTTATGGGCCCATGTATATATCGAAAGCCTTCAAAATAACGGACTTCAACAAAACCTGCCCAATCAATGTCAGTCTTCTTTGCATGTTTAAGACTAAAACCCAAAAGGAAATAAACTTCAGTTCATAACATATTGAGTCTGCCTGATGTGTTAACCCGTATGCACATTCAAGCGCGATTACCGTTCGATCAATCACCCAATGAACTGTCTAGATGACCGGAAATCAATGAGGTTTTAACCTTGTTGTATAAAATCTTATCACATCCATTTTGGAATTAGTGGCCACGCTTGTTGGCACGCAATATGCATCCGATCACCCATTAACAGACAGTCCAATCACTCTCAAGTTTAAACTCATTTTAATGATTTTCTCAGGTCCATTTTTAGAATTAAACTTCAGCGCTTGTTACCACGCCTTGACCATTGGATTTGTTGGATCTACTAGGTCTATCCGATCAGACGGTTATGATGGTTCCTTAAGGTTCTCATGATTTTTGTCAGGGTTGTCTCGTTTCGTCAATATTATCCGTCGATCTAGATGATTCAATGGTGCCGTTGCATTACTTAATCGACTCCAGTTTTGATTGAAAATCTTCTTCGTTCGCTTATCAGTGGAATTATGTTATAACATAGATCTATTTCTGTCGTACCTGTTTAAGGCGAAGTTCATAGGAACTTCGTCCTTTACACACACACATGCATAATTCACAACTTACCATAAAGAACAATACATAAACCATACATAGACACACAAAACTCAGATAACACACAGATGTACAATGACATGTATATTTCCATTATATACATATTTCGATTACAGACTAAGGCCTCATGACCCAAACCACAAATGACCCTTGCAAATACATTATATCCTCTCTCTCCCTCTATCTCACAACACAAACTCTCTTTATATAGGAAATTACAAATGCATGGATCATCTAAGATCCCTGATCTTTTCCTACAAATCACCTAAATCTCTCTATTTGCATACATGACAGATAATTACATTTAATCAAGTCTTCTAAAGACTTATCAATTCCATCAATTTAGCTCTATTTAAGTAGAATTTGCCCCAGTTTACAAAGATTGTCCATGTTTCCTCTTTCATAGCTTTGAATTCTGATTTTAATGAAGGGTGCTTGGATGCTCCTGCATCAGACTCCCAAGGCACAAAAATTTATGACCTCTTGGTCATATGCTTTCTCCATCCCTTAGTAATTCTACCCACTTCCTCTGTGGAATTGCCTTTATGATCTTTTGTAACAACATTCGTGAGTTGCATCAAAACCTCTGTAGTAACAAGTCTCCTTCTTGCTAAAAAAAATAACCACACCAAGCTTCTCTCCTCTGAGCTTAGTCTTTTGGCATTTCTCTGGTTCTCTCCTCTTTGGAACCATTTGAGGACTCCATGCTCTAGGCTGCTGCAATTGTCTCACCTTCTTCTGTCGCTATTTGTACAACTATATAAAGACCATAAACCATCCAATCTACAACATGACTGTACCTCCTTCTGAATGTAGAATCTTCTTCTGCTTTGATACCAAAAATTGATGACAGTGAAGTTGCTTGGATACATAAAAGTTGTCATTTTACATAATTCTCGTGCGTGGACTTATGGATTATGGGTCCACATATATATGGGAAGCCTTCGAAATAGCAGACTTCAACAAAACCCGACCAATCACCATCCGTCTTCTTTACACATTTAAAACCGGAACCTCAAAGGAAATAGACTTCCGTTCATAACATATCGGGTCCGCCCGGTGTGTTAACCCATACGCACATTCGAGCGCGATTACCATTCTATCAATCACCCAACAAACAGTCTGAATGGATACAACTCAATGAGGTTTTAACCCTGTTGTATAAAACCTTATCGCGTTTGATTTTGGAATTAGCAATCGCGCTTGTTGGTACGCAATATGAGTACGATCACCCACTAACGGATGGTTTGATCACTTTGAAGTTTAAACTAATTTTAATGATTTTCTCGGGTCCGCTTTTAGAATTAAACTTCAGCACTTGTTACCACGCGATGATCGTTAGATCTGTCGGATCTGCTAGGTCTATCCAATTGGACAACTATGATGGTTTCTTCAGGTTCTTGTGACTTTTGTCAGGGGTCTCTCATTTAGTCAACATTATCCGTCAATCTAGACAATCTGAAAGTGCCGCTGCATTATTCAATCGACTCCAGTTTCAATTGAAACTCTCCTACGTTCACTTATCGATGGAATCACGTTATAACACAGATCTATCTGTTCCATACTTGTTTAAGGCGAAGTTCATATGAACTTCGCCCTTTACACTCGCACATGCATAACTCACAACTTACCGTAAAGAACAATACTTAAACCATACATAGACACACAAAATTCAGATAACACACAGATGTACAATAACACGTATATTTCCATTATATACATAACTCGATTACAGACTAAGGCCTCACAGTACGAACCACAAATTACCCCTACGGCTACATTGTATCCTCTCTCTCCCCCTATCTCACAACATAGGCTCTCTTTATATAGGAAATTACAAAAGTGTGGATCATCTAAGATCCACGATTTTCTCCTACAAATCCCCTAAATCTCTCTATTCGCATACGTGGCAGATAATTACATTTAATCAAGTCTTCTAAATACTTATCAATTCCATCAATTTAGCTCTGTTTAGACATAATTTTCCCTGGTTTACAAAGATTGTCGACGTTTCCTCTTTCACAACTTTGAATTCCAATTTTAATGAAGGGTGCTCAGATGCTCCTGCATCACTTATTAGTCTGGAAAAGGGTTGAAATTATACTGAGTAGACGCCTTTTCATTTACTTTTATGAGTTCGAAAAGGCAAGTGCTCAACAATATTTTCATATTCGGGGAGTCTCAAAAGAGCTGAAAGAGGACTCCACAGGGGTTGCTTTTTCGTAGGTTTAAAGAGCCCGAAAAAGAGATAAAAGTATACCTTGTGGTCAAAGTAACCTGTTCAAAACATAATGAAAACCTGCTAACAATTGTCAATCTGCTCGAAACACCATAAGAAGGATTAAACATACATGTTTCATAATAAAAATGAAGCATATCTAGGTCAAAACACAAAAAATGAATAAAATAATGAGAAAATGACCACAAATATTCAAAATGACTTGTTATTTTTACCATTTAACATTTTTACCTTCAAAGAGTGAGTATTTGGATCCATTTTTCCCTCGATTTTCTTTAGCTGATCGTGGTCAATCCAGGGAATCATTTCAAGTGTTGTCACTTCTAGGTAGGAACTAAAGCCTTTCTCTATCTTTCTATGGTCCATTTTTGTAATTTCATGAATTTGTTTTAGGTTTTGAGGCCCCTGGGGTTCATAAAAAATGCCCTGGGACCAACGCAACCCCAGTGTCGAAATATGAGTTCCACCTAGGCAAGAGAACATTGTAGGCAAAGGTGAAATGCTTTGGTAAACACTGTTGGGGTACCTTGGGCTCATTTTCCTAAGTTGTTTCTTAGTTTTGCCTTAAAGTTTGTCAAGATTTTTGCATGGGAAAGAGCCTAATGGATCCCTTCTTGATGTTTCAAGTACCCATCAGTACCAAATGACATTCATCTTATGAGAAGGAGAACATGAGGAAAAGTATTTAAATGTAACAAATGACCTTGTTACCATCCAGGCACTCAAACATTGTGGGTTATTGAAATTATTTTGGATACATGATATGAGGCAAAAAATGGAGTTGTTATAGTACCTTGCCTGTTCATAGGATATTTATGCACAAGCATTTAGATTTGGGGATAATTTACTTGAGATATAGGTAGAGGATATTTATTTTCTGATAGAATTGTCAAAGCGAGGTGCCCCAATCTATCTTCTAGGTGGATGAAGTGGTGGCGAGACGGCGAAAGATGATATTTCTATCCATTGCATACTTCAAACCCTTCCTGCTAGGGATGGGAATATTATCATAAAGGATGTAACCCAATTACCTCTGAGAATGATATTGTTCACTATTATAAGATTGGCAGATAGCTTGGCACTACATGTAGCAAGAAAATAATACATGCAGCATGGGATAGAGTGTCTAGAGCCGACAATATTCAACTGGAGTGAGGGTGTCTTGGTCAATTTGAAGGAACAACTTACCAAAGAAAAGGAGGGGAAGTTGAAAAACTTCAACTATGGAGTGATATTAGTCTCTTTTTCTCTAGAGCGTGTGTCACTAAATCAACCTCAATTGATTGTACTTGATCCCATCGATCCGAGGACCTCACACAGGAGGAGGTGGATAACCCATATGAACTAACATGCAGGACCATCAACAATCAAATTTTCACCAAACTTTTTTGGGTGGCTACATAGGTAGTTCATCATCATTGATGATTATACTTATGCATGGATGGATTTTCGTGATGATCTTGAGCTCAAGTTGCCTGAGGGTGAGTAATGGGATGCTTCAGGTAAGATACTTTGACCATTAAGTTTTTTAAATTTTTATGATTTTTTTGTGTTTTTGATGTTCCTGAGACTAAAATATTTGATTTTTTCATGCAGACATTAGACATGTTCAACTAGTGGGATCTCAATATCTCTGTCACCCAAAGAGACAAACATAAGAGGAGGTAGAGGGACTAGTACAGGTCGGTGCGGTAGGACAATATGCACTATGAGATCCAAATGTATCAGAGATCCTATGGAAGGTAGAGTGCCACATGGAGGGAATGGCACATGAGATTGATGAGACCATGGTCGATCAACTTCCATTGCGACTTCAGCGACACACAATCAGAGTGCCTAGTCGTATTGGTCAATTACTACACAAAATATCTCATGCAATCTCATTTTGTCATGAGCACTACTTATTTTTATACTTAGATGTTTTGCATGTATTTTTTCTATGGACTATGTAGCCATATATGTCTTAGGGCACACATTTTGTAAAACCAAACTATATATATATATATATATATATATATATATATATATATATATATATATATATATATATATATATATATATATATATATATATTCAGTGTTCCCTAGCTCCTATTCTTCTTTCAATATGATACAGTGATGTGAATTGAAAGTTATTTACATTCTTTGCAAATGTCGATCTAAAACAAAATTAGGTAGGGCATATGCTAATGTGTTCAAATTTCTAAAAATATGTTCATATCATATGAAATTAAAAATGTATTTCCAGAAGATGCACTCTCAAAACCATGTGAAGGATGGTGCTATTTCTCACTGGATAGATGTTTGCGAGTTGTAGTACTACAAGTTGTGATTCAAGCCTAATGACTATAAGATGGATACCATGTGAAATAGTATCAGAAAGTATCTCAACTACTACGCTATAATCAGTGATGTTGTTAGTCGAGTGACCAATGAAAATCCCTTACATACTCACTAGCTCTCCATCTGGAGAAAAGATAGCCCATGTTGCGAAGGATAGGTTTCGAGTACTATGGATAATGCCATCGGCATAACCAATATATGGTTTGAGAGAGGTTGATGTCTACAATACAAAAGTAAACACAATCATCACAAACCATGGGAAACTCTGAAAAACACATTGCAAGCACACTCAACACACCTATAGATAGTATGTACACAGTGTACCATGGATGGGATCAAGCATAGTATTTTTTGAGATATAACCCATTTCTAGGTTGCGCCAATGGAACTCCATCAAGATCTAATAAATCATAAGGCCCTTTTGCAAGGACCTGCTAGACAATGTATGGGCCCAACCACATAGGTTGGAGCTTTCCTCGACCTAAATTCTCAGCCTCCTGTTCATATAAGAGAACCAGATCTCCTCCCAAGAAGATTCTAGGCTTGACACTTTTGCCATATTGCGCTCTGATGGATATTTTATAAGCTTCATTGGCTAATGTGACATCATGTCAGGTTTCATCCAAATGAGTTAGATGTAAAAGATGCTCTCCTTTGCAAAAGTAGTAGGAAGAAGTTCAATAACAAGTTTTAGTGACAAAATTTCGCATTCGATAGGGAGGATCGCTTCCAGACCATACATCAACTAAAAGGGTGTGAATCTAGTAGCAGTACTAATTGAGGTTCATTATGCCCACAAGGCAAACAAAGAGAAGGAAGTGTCAATCCAATTTTTGGACCCCTAGTTGAAGCATATCCTTAAGGACTTTTTCAATCACCTCAACTTGTTTGTTAGCCTGAAGATAATAGGGAGTGGAATTTTCATGATAAAGTCCTAATTTGGTAGCTAATTCAGTCATTATATGATTCCAAAAATGCTTCTGGTAATCCATTACTATTTCTTGCAGAACATCGAACCTAGCAATCACATGGTTGAAGAAAAACTATGTAGCCATTTCGCCGGTATTATTGAATGTAGTCATCGCTTCGACCCACTTAGTAAAATAGTAAAAAACGACAATGATGTAGCCATGCCCCCTGGCCGAGTGAGGGTTACATGTCATAAAATCTATGCCTTGTTTTGTAAAGGGACCAATGGTGAAAACATGATGAAAAGGAGTAGGCAGAGCATGAAATTTTTTATCATAGATTTGACACACATGACATTTCTAAATTGCAAGGACATAGTCGCAGAAAATGATGGGCCAAAGACAACCGATACGTAAGATTTTTTACATGGTAACATAGCCAGATAAATGTAAATGGCATGTACCCAAGTGGCATTCATTCAATACTTTCTTAGATTCTTCAAGAGTGAGGCACCTCTGTAAAATTGTATCGATACCACTACAGGAAAGAGTGTCGCTGATAATTACATAGTTTTGGGATTATTACTGGATATGTCTTTGCTCTAAGCGAGAGATATTAGGATGGAAAGTCTATGTATGGAGATAGATGAGAAAATATACATACCATGGGTCAGATGATGAGATCAGGAACAATGACTCATCTAGGATGGAATCTTCAAATCTAGATTCAACATCAAGGGAAGGGAGATCGCACACTAGCTGGGTAAAAATTAAGGATTTCTTCAACTTGGATTTGATGAATTCCAGGTTGAACTATTGGAGAATAGCTATCCACTTAGAGTATTTCCCCCCAACAATTGACATGAAAATATGGATGTCATAGGGTTTTAATCTAAAATGACCATAGTTTTGTGAAGCAAGATGTAATGGAAAAATCTCTGGACGGCTTGAACGACCGCTAAAGCTAACTTTTCCACATGAGTATATCAGATCTCAATATCATCAAGGTTCCGACTTAGATAATAAATGGTATGTTCAATCCCCATATCATCTTCTTGGACCAACACCATAGCTATAGTAGAGACTGCGGCATCAAGATACAACAAATAATTGCATTGATAGTCGAGAGGATATAAAAAAGATGCCCGAACTAGTACATCTTTCAAGGCATCAAATGCTTTCTGCGCAACATCGTCTGAATGGAATAGAATCCCCTTTTCAGTAAGTGAGTAAATCCTTTGGTTAGTTCAACGTAATTAGGGATGAACCTCCTTAGGAAGTTGAATTTCCCTTGGAGTCTTTGTAACTGAACAAGAGTTGAAGTTGCAGGAAAATCAATGGTTGCCCAAACTTTTAAAGGATCAATAAAAATTCCTTGTTTCGAAACTATAAAACCAAGGAGTCAACCAGAAATAACACAAAAAACACATTTGTGTAGGTTGAGTTGACTATTGTAATGTCTACAACGGAGGAAGATGGTCTGTAAATGCAAGGGTTGATCAGGCTGATGATTGGAGTGAGAAGGGTGATCATCCAAATAGGGTTACATGATGTGCTTGATATCATGGAAAGTGTAGTCCATCACAAGTTGAAACATGGTCCCTGCATTCTTTAAATAAAAAAGAAGCTTTCTATAAGAAAAGGTATGTTGGGTAGGGAATCCCACCACAGCATGTTTTGGGGCTCAAAGCCCAAGTTTTGAATTGATATTAATGTAAAGACTCCGCGAATTGAGGGCACAGAGTGCGAAGTGTATGTTAGAGTCATAGGGTTGTCCGACCTAGTTTGTAATGTAATGTCAGCCTACCCATGGTCTATGGAGCATGGGATTGTATAAATAGAGCGAGGCTCTAAGTTGTAAAGATATCAATATAATAGAGAATGAGCATGAAAGATCTTAGAGATTAAGTGAAAGTGCAAGGTGTGTCTTGGGTCATAGAGTAGGAAAAGGTTCTACAGCTGAGTGTGCAGAGGCCAACTAGTAGAGTCCGTAACTGAGTGTGTAGACCCTTGTAGCTAAGTGCACATGGCAGAGTTGAGTCTGTAAATGGAGAAGAGATTAATAAAGAAAGGTTTTGTTACTAATTCTTTATATCTATTCTAAGTTATTACATGTATGATATCAATTGCAATTATATTGTTTATTTACTATGTGCACTTGTACGAATTGTGAATATTGTTCAGTATAACTGAAAGCATAAAAATAAGCCAAGTTAATTGACTAATATTGAATTAATGGTAAGGACTTGGGTAATAATAGTGTTTGGCCCACAAGTAGGCCTGCGCGAAGGCAACATCTCACACTGTGAGATATGGGTAAGTGCGCGTAGCGACGTGCGTGCAGGGTCGAACCACAGACCACTTGAACCCATCAGACATCTCTAGGGTGCAGAAACCTAGTTCTAGCACCCTCCCATGCTACTTCGGGTGAGACCTCAGTCCGTGCTTTGCAGACTATTTTTGAAAGGGCCAATAGTATTGGGATTTGTTTGGCTAAATCACCTCTGAACCTGGGTCAGGCCCCAACAAGCCAACAAATGGTTCCGTTGCTGGGACCAAGATCCGCATAAGGGATGTCTGATGTCATGTCACTGGAATCTGACAAAGAAAGAAATTTAAAAGTGGCTAGAGAGAAAGATTCACAAGTTCGCAGCGTAGGAAAATAGTAATCCGCGAGTATCAAAGGAACAATGATTAGAGCACTACGTGTATACGGAAATCCATGAAATTTTCTTTGCATCCTTCCCCTCTGAGTTGTACGAGTGAATCAAAAAGCTAGCAGACAGTCATGGAAGGTGTATGCTCGACAAACCAATCGTGTGGACTCTAGAGTTGGTGCGCAGACTAGAAGCACCAGAAGATAAGATCGCGCGCACTATGGACCATTGGCTCGATCGCATTATAGGAGGGTTTATCACCGAGTTTGTGGTAGATACGTTAGTCAGCGATAGCGAGGTGGAATGGCGCTTCCTCAAAGGACCGCGAGGTAAGTACATTAAATCTTTGAACACTTGGATTAAAATGCTACTATGTGAAAAGCGGGTTATGTGAATAAATTAATGTTTGGGGCCACACAAAGTGGGAGGATCTATGGAAACGAAGGTAGCATAGAGATAGAAAATATCCCCTTGATTTCACCTTTGTGAGAAAGCGAGGAAGAGCACGCGAAAGTTTCACCGAGAAGCGTGATCAGTCTGATAAGGCAGCGAATTCTATGCATACCACCTCCACCTACACCACCACCCATTTCACAATCTTCACCCCCATATTTGCCCACACCACCTCTGCCACCATGACAATTCAGTATGGCAAGCACAATAAAGTTGCCGGTATTCAGAGGAGTAGGGAATGAAGACCTAGACCAATTTTGGTTCATGGTAAAGGCTGTATGTGAAGCGCAAGGGGTCATGGATGACAACATAAAGAAGGCAACACTGGTAACCATGTTGCAGGATCACGCACTGACATGGTACATCAAGAACTCCAATGATAATCCAAATGCAGGGATCATAGATATCCAAGCTACGCTAAACAAGGAATTTAGTAGGTCGAAATCGAAGACATAGTGGATTATAAGGTTTAAGGAAATCACGATGCTTCCAGGTGAGATCCCGTGGGAGTTGGATCAGACACTAAAGGGTATGATTTGTGAAGAAAACATGACCTTGATAGATGCGTAGCACCACGCATGGTTTATAGCATCACTAACGCCACATCTAAGAATGACGCTGTCACAACAAAAGTTATCCATCAAGGCCAAAGCTTTTGAGATTGCAATGAGACTGTATAAGACCCCAATACATGATCCTAGCCTAGGAGTCCAATAAATCCACGTGCAACTGAAAAATTTATATCTAGAAATGAAAAGTTTGAAGGAGGATAGGACAACTCACCCAGAGGTGCGCGAGGAGGTATGGTGGATAAAATGCGAGGGACGGGGACATGACAAGGACCATTGTCTAGTCTTTGCGAGGTACTTGGCAGGAATTTCGTTGAGACCAGAGGCACAAGTAGGATTGAGCACGACAACTGTATTATGATGCGTGATTTATCAGATAGGAGGAAACCATGCTATGGATAATTGTCATCTATTATAGAAGTATATGTAGACGTCCCAACAATTGTTCTATAATTTTTGCAGGTCGGTAGGTCATGATGAGTGCACCTGCAGAAGTTATGAACTAATGATGGATCAAACCCCTACCTACAGGGTATAGATCAAAACGCGAGCCCTTGATCAAAATGTAGGGATGGTGTGCACTGGATTTCAGGGGCACGGACGAGGTTGAGGTAGAATGGGACTAGGACGGGGTTGCAGACAGCTGATTTGTTACAATTGCGGAGGGCCAGGGAATTATGCCCGCGATTGTACAAATCTGATGAAAGCATCATGTTTATACTGTACTTACTTTGATAATGAGATGGAGGACTGCCCTACACTGATAGCAAGGTTGCGTGATAAAGGAATACTCCAGCCTCCACCGACTCACAACCTACAAATGATGAGGTCTAAGCCGCACAAAGAGGACCCGAATGTAAACATTGTGCTCTGATGTGGTATGACAACAGGATATGACAAGGGTAGGAAGCCTGAAGAAGGTGCGTGGGTTCGCAAGGCTGCTACAAGGGAACCTGAATTTGATTTGGAGCACGCAAAGGAGACATTCATGGAAGCTAAGAAGAGCTTCACGGAGGCCTCCACTTCAGGTAGTAAGGATCAACTAGAACCGGAGATGGATCCTTCAATGCTCACTACCTTTCTAGAGGCATGTTTGAAGTTGTTGCGCGACAGCAAGGCTGTGAAAGGACTGCAGGAGCTGATCACTAGGTGTGCTGGGTCAGGAGAACAATGTGTAGTTTAGAATATTGGGAAACATACATCACGAAGAGGAAGGGAAATGAGATTGACTACGCAAATCGGGGAGTATGAAATGGATCAAGTAATTCTAAATATAGGATCAAATGCAAGTGTACTACCAAAGTAGACATGGGAGCGCATGGGCAAGCTCGTGTTAGAATGGTCTCATATCCAATTGCGAATGGCGAACCAGCAGAAGATCCTACCCATGGGAATATTGCAAGGAGTAATGGTGGATATTGAAGGTGTGAGCACGATTGTAGATTTCTAAGTGATAGAGATTGTTGATGACAGCAATCCCTATACCATGCTACTAGGAATAGATTGGGCCACTGATATGAATGGGGTAATAAATCTCAATAAGCGCAAGATGATTTTTGAGAAAAAGTCACTAAGCATAGTAGTAGCTCTAGACCCTGTGGAAGGAGTGTGCTACACAGAACCGGTGCACGATGATGATAGTGATGATGATCCAAACCGTATTTACAAGATAACCATGTGAGAGTAGGATTGGGTGAATCCAACAACGGATGGTAGGATTTTGTGGGAGCCCTGCAACTCCTACACTTCAAATTTAGACGAGGAAGTAGAATGATGGCAGAACTGGTTACACGAGGTAACCATGCTAAATTGCAACATGATGATAAAGTCACTACGCTGTGTAGTAGCATAGGCAAGGAATCTACCTATGTATGAAAAGTTGACATCGGTGGATGAATTCCTGAACAAATTTGAATGCGAAGTTCCAGAACCACAGCAGTTTGATGCTCTGAAATGGGAATTGTGAACTACTCCCACAAGGTGGTGGGGTACGCGTCAGTAGTAGTTTAAGGATTGGCGTGAATGTGGAAGGGTGATGCTTATATGGTTTGGAAAACCTCAGCTAAGGATGAGAACCAGGTATGATGGACGAAACAGCCTACATGCCCACCTTTCCAGATGGGTATAGGCGTATGGTACACCGCCCACACAAATGCACACCTCTCTCATGATAGGAAACAGGAGCAACAAGTAGAAGCAGGAAAGACAAAGCGCGCTAAAGAGTTTTTGTGGGGAAGCCTTTGACAAGGTGTGAAAAGTGCTGAACAAGGTCAACCATGTGAGACATATTGACTGGGAGCTATGCGTATGAATGGTTCTATGGTCCTATAGGACCATGTGCAAAACCATGACCACGAGAGCATTTCCGAAGCTAAAGTATGAAGCAAGGGCTATAATCCCTATGGAGCATGCGAAGCCAAGTCCACATGAAACAACACCCATGGATACGACGGTCTGTGAAGCCCAAAATGAAGAAATCATGCATCTGTGACAAACAAAACATATAGGATTTGAGGAAGAAATCCGATGGGGAAACTTTAGACTCCGTGAACTTGAAAAATATTGGGTACGGCTAAGGGAGAAAAGCACTTTGATGGATGCGAAGGTTAAAAAGATAGAAGATGAAATAGAGGAAGCATTTCTCATCGAAAGACTGAGGATGGTAAGGCAAGGTTCGTATAAGTTGGAGGACTATCGCCGTGAACTAGTTAGTCTACTGCCTTGGCTTGGACGGCATATCGCCAAACGTAGTAGCACATTGCGAGTACTAAGGTACGTGGTGCTGATCACAACAATGGAAGGTGGGGATTCTCTGTGAACTATGTTGGCAAATGGGATGGAGCCCCGCATAGGTGGTGCAACCACCTGACTAGTCGTAGGAAGAACAGTCTTAGCGCTCTAGGCAGTTGAAAGGGAGCACGGGACTATAAACTATTATGCCTGGGAGCTGCACGATATGGGAGATGCATGCAGAAGTAGAACATCACAAGGTTCGCGTCTGAGCATGGAGGACTACACTACCACGTGGGTTGGCTGGGAAGTGACTATTGAGGTCACTATTCACAATGGGATGGGCAACTTGAGGCCAAATGGAGTGGGCGGCGGGCATTTAAGACACGATTTATGGACAAGATTTGGGAAAATCTTCCGCCAAGAAATCATTAATGGCCCAAAATTGGGGGAATGGTAGAATTCGAATTCAAAAAGCACTATAAAACATAAAGTGGTGGCCAACAAACAACACTTGGTCATTTGAGAGTTGAGTGCCTGAGCAGAGCACTGAGCATTGAGAGCCGAGTGACAATTGAGCCTCTAAGTTTGCAAGTAATAGAACATCCTAGATATAATGACGACCATTAAGGATGGGTTGGGTATTGAAGAGGTAACCGCCGGCGAGGCCGCGCAAACCCTAATGGTACAAGATGTTCCAGAAGGTGTCGGAGTTGTGACAAAAATCCCCAAATCACTACAAACGCAGAGGCCCAAGAAGGATAAACAGGCAATGGGTCCAGTATGCATGTCCCATAGGAACATGCTATGCACCAAGCTATCCATGGAAGAGAAGGGGAAGGCAGTCAAAATAGAAATAGATGAGGAAGAAGAAGACTTGCAGGCCCTAATCACCACAGAAGAAGAAGAAGAAGACATGGAGGAGGATATCCAACCGTTATGCTCTGCAACAAAACTACTCGCATATGTCCCTCTGCAGAAAGGGAAGACTAAAGTGCCGAAGGATCTGGATGAAACCAAGAGTCCGCTCTAGACACCGCTCCTCCCAGACGGCATAGTGTTTGAAGGCACGCACCTGGGCCATCTGCCAACCATGAAGTTTGAAGACTGGGACCTCGCTAACCATGAGAAGTTTCCCCATTTGGAGACTTCGAATTTGATGAAGCAGAACATTGTGGGGTTGGTGACAAAATTCGAGCCGCAGAAGTGGTTGCGCAGTGTAGTAAAGGTCGGGTTGTTAAAATTATTGTGGGTACCACATTTCCATAGTGCAATAGTCACCATTTTCGTCATCAGTTAGCTTCTTTTCCTAGTGCATGATGGAAACCTATGGCTGGATGAGCCTATCCCCATCATGGCCGACCTGATTCACCATATCTTTCGGCTTCCCTATGAAGGGAAGGACCCTGAGACTATAGTGGAGGGAAAAGAGAGTGATTTGGCCCTTGTAGAGGCCATGAAGACAAAATATAAGATGGAGAAGAAGAAGAGGGGCTACACTATCTCCAGAATCAAGGATAAAGGGGTCCGCATAGCCACCCAAATCTTGACTAACAAAGTCATGAGGAAGTGCCGCGCTGATGAGGTACCAGTGCCCGTGATCACACTGGCCGAGGAGTGCATGGGGGGGGTCTAGTTCAACACGTCCAAATTCCTTTGTGAAGAATTTTTGAAGAACTGTTGCAAAGAACAAGAGAAGGATAAGACCTTCCACTATTTGTGGTAACTATTATCCATATTGCTAGTAGCAGGAGAACTGCCGGAGTACAGTTAATTCCCCAACAATGACAAAGAATTACCAGAGGCCACAAAGTACGCTTTGCTCTGGGTTATGAAAGACGCAAAATGGATTTGGGACGCAAAAATTTTCTAGGTGCTCATGGACATGAACATTCGAATGTGGATCAACGAGAAGTCGCGCGTGTCGCCCATAGTGTACAACAGTCTACAAAGTTTTGCACACATCAAAGCTAGTATGCACAACATCTATATCAAGGCGCAAAAGGATCTGACACGCCCTAGATCTGGCAGAACTAGAGAAAGCGACAGCACAGAAAAAGAAGGATGATGCCAAGTTGTGCGTCACCTAATTGGTAGAGAAAAGGTGGAAGGAAACCGTAGCGGATAAGGATAGGGCAGTGCGAGAAGTGGCACAAGAAGCCGCAGAGTAGAAGAAGGTCACAGAAGCAGCAGTAGCAGCGTAGGAAGGAGAGGCAGCAACAACATAGGCACATGAGGGCCAAGCAACGTCCTCAGGGCACGAGGCAGAGGAAACAAAAACAACAGGAGGGAGTGCAGACCCAGGGACCGCGTCCGTAGTTAAAGCACCTACGCATCACAGAGAGAATGGGACTAAGGTATAAGGTCAAGGCATCGAATTTGTACATTGACCTGATCACCCTAACCGAAGGAGATCTCCATGAAATTTGCGAGACGGTCTGCGATGTCACAAGTGAAGCGCTTCAAGATTTTATATAGGAGCACCAGAATGTGTTAGGGGCCCTCAGAGCGAAACTGCAGGAGTTACAGGTCTAACCCCTTAGGAAGGTACCCTATCAACCCACGTCATAGTAGGAACTTCAGTAACAGAGAAGATGTTGTGTGCATGGATGGCAAACACAATAGTGTGGACGGAGGGACCGCTAGTGTCGTCAAATGTGATATATCGTATGTCAATTAGCATGATGAACGGCCTTGGCCTTAATTTGGCTATCCTTCCTTGAGAAATGTTGTATCAGCTACAGGATGGGATAACAACAAAGTTGCATGCTAGGGAGAGCCACGTGATCCAAGTTCTTAGCGAGCAGAAGATAAACATAGAACAGCTCAGCTTGCAGCATGATGAACTGGTGTCACAAAATCAATAATTGGTGCAGATGATAGATGATGCTTGCTGACGTGTCCCGAAGCTGGCCATCATAGTAGATCTACAGGTAGAAGTGTGGATCCCCAGATCGTCAAGCTACGGTTGAAGGCGCAGCCTTCCATTCCCCTGGAAGTCAGAGAACAATGTGCTAGTGCTATCACAACAAGGATGGAAGAAATTGGAGGTGCAGTGTGTGACTGTATCGGCATGTTGGAACAGGCACTTGAGGTCCTCACAACTTTGTAGGAGGACCCCAACATCCAGCGCTTCGAGACAGAGGCGCACAAACTCCAGAAACAATACGATAGTGTCCAAGGAACTGTGCAGATAGTAGTCCTCACTTAGTGGCTTGCGAGGATGCAACAAGCCAAGGCATTAAAGGAGCAGGTGGACATAGCATGCCATAAGGAAGCAGTTCTCAAAGCACGCGTTCAGCCATGGATTGACGAGGCCTTCAAAATCATGACTAATATTGAAGGGAAGCTCGCACATATATAGGGGATGCTTGCATATATGCAGGGAGGCACGTCGGACACAGAGGTCTTAAAAGAATGGATGCAACACGTTCAGAAAGTAGCAACTCAATGTGTTGTAGACATCAGTACCGTCCGAGAACAGTTGGAGGGACTCCGCGCCAAGATCACCGCACCGATAGAGTGACTCAAGGGTGAGTCACAATGTTTGTGTTGGGGGCCTGTTGGGCAGGGAATCCCCCTACTGGATGTTTTGGGGCTCAAAGCCCAAGTTTTGACTTGCTATTGTTGTAAAGACTTCGTGAATTGCGGGTGTGGAGCATGAAATGTATGTTAGAGTCATAGGGTTGTCCACCCTAGTGTGTAATGTAATGTTAGCCTACCCATGGTCCGCGGACCATGGGATTATATAAATAAAGCGAGGCTCTAAGTTGTAAATATATCAATATAATAGAGAATGAGCATGAAAGGTCTTAGAGATTAAGTGAAAGTGTGAGGTGTGTCTTGGGTCGTAGAGTAGGAAAAGGCTCTGCAACTGAGTGCACAGAGGCCTAGTAGAGTTCGCAACTGAGTGCGCGGACCCCTGCATCTAGTGCACAGGGCAGAGTTGAGTCTTTAAATTGAGAAGAGATTAATAAAGAAAAGTTTTGTTACCAATTCTGTGTATCTATTATGATTTATTACATGTATGATATCAATTGGAATTATATTTTTTATTTACTACGCGCACTTGTATGAATTGTGAATATTGTTAATTATAACTGAAAGCATAAAAATAAGCCAAGTTAATCAACTAATATTGAATTACTAGTAAGGACTTGGGTAATAACAACATTTGGCCCCCAAGTAGGCTTGCACGAAGGTAGCATCTCAGGCTGCGAGGTATGGGTAAGTGCGAAAAGCAACGGGTGTGCAGGGTCAAACCACAGACCACTTGAACCCGTCAGACATCTCAAGGGTGTGGAAACTGGTTCTAGCACCCTCCCATACTACTTTGGGTGAGACCTCAGTCTGCGCTCTGTTTACTGTTGCTGAAAGGGCCAGTAGTACCGGGATTTGTTTAGCTAAATCACCTCTGAACCTAAGTCAGGCCCCAACAAGCCAACAAAGTACCCTAGGGAAAAATAAATATGGTTTTAGGTTGGTTTGCCATGATAATGTTGATTTGATTATAGCCTGAGAATCCATCAATAAATGAATAAATCGCACAACCAACGTAGTCATCAACAATGTGGTAAATAAATGGGTTCAGGTTGTTGTCCTTTGTTTTAAGCAATCTAGGGAAATTAGTATTAGTAGGATTATTCCAGGCTTGATAAAATTTGTGAAATGTTCTTACAATGTATCTTAGATTGATCTTCTTCTTATTATTAGTGTGTGTGTTTACTTCATCAAACTACTACCAAAAACAAAGAGACAATAACACAAGATGTTTGGCTTTCTGCGAGGGCCAAAACCACTCCCTCTTGGAGAGGAAAAGCCACACAAAATTCTTATTATATAGATTCCAATTGATGAACACCAAGACCATAACCATTGACCTACTAGGCCACTCCAATACCAAGTCACCAATCCTTCTTCTTACCATTGAGATTATCATCAACACTATTTCTTCACCAAGTTCATCATTTATGCATGTTCACTCAGATATTCATCGCAATAAGGTGAACATAGTTGCTGCACCATATCTGCATCTTCTCTTAGATCATTAATGCACTTCTCATTGAGATAATAATCATGTTGATGAGACTTCCATACACAGATACGTGAACTCTTCAATGATGTCTACTATGTATAGTTGAGATCTTCTTGTACTAGGATCCTTATCATGATACATATGCCAAGATTGTCCTAGTATGTCAAAACTATAATCATGATGATCATCCAAAATGCTCAACCGAAACTGTAATTATGATGCTCAACTGAGATGATATACTCCTGTACCTTGTCTGAGATATTGTCCTTTCTAGGCTATCCGAGATTCTGTACCACACCTCCAAAATTTCAGACAAGTCTGAGATTCTATCTAAGTTTTTGTGGATACCCCAGTTGAGTATAAATAGTGGTTATGTCTTCATTTTTGAGTTTACTTTAACAAGTGAACCCTTGTGTCTTTTATCTGATCCAAAATGACATTTTTAGATACATTTGATGTTGACATGATGTTCGCCTTATCATTTTTCTTGCAGATTTCTTTGGGATTGTTTTGGAGGATTGTGCTTAGTCTTGGAGGGCTTCTCTAGGCTTCTATACATTTTACATAGGATCATGAAGAGCTTATTATTCATGAATTTGAATCTTTCACCTTAAATATAAATCCTAATTCTTTCAATGGAAGCCATCCTCTTGCTCATGAAACCCATGCAACAAGGAATAATAAATTTATTTTCTTGTTTTACAAAATTCATAATTACAATGCCATGAAAACTGAACCTAGTTACATTTTCTTCAATACTCCCTCTTAACAAGGGAGATATTTGTGATGGTAATTCATCATTCTCAATTTTAAGAATTTATCATAAGAAGAATCGGATTGGTAATCCCATCTGTATAGCATCATATCAATCAACATTGTCTTTGCAAGGCCTTGACTAATAGCTCCATCTCTCTTCAAGACCATGAGCTAGAATGCTGGTGAGACCAATGATTTATAGACACCTTCATTATTGTCTCTCAAGGTTCATACCCACTCGGGTGTCCACTGAGTATGACCTTCTAGGGTTATTCTTATCTTGCGTTCCAAGCCCTCAAAGAATATCATTCCTCTTGCCTACTCTTATCTTGGATGCCCCACACATCCTCAAAGAGTATTGGATGCCAGATGATTACCCAACCCTCCATTCTTTCTTCCCAGGTGAAGACAAGAATGATGTGTCTACATTTACATTCATGGCCTTCATCTAGACTTACGGTTGTTAGTCCCGGTCTAGTTCATGACACATGAAGTAGAAAAACACAATTGTCACTTTGAGGGTGATTTAATTCAAAATCCCTCTTGATTAGGGGCCTGTTAGATCTCCCTCTTAGGTAGGGACTCTTCTATATATCAACAAATTCTTCTTCATGGTTCCTTTAAGTGCTTGATCAACTTCTCTCCTTAATGTCATGAAATTTAGTTGATCTTCTTCCTTGTAGGGTATTATCCATCCATCACTTTCCTTCTTGGTTCACTATGTCATTCCTTTCTTCATGGAAAGTGGCCTTCTTGATACATATCTAGAACCTTATTCATATGGTTAATTCTTCCTCATCATTTTTCTTTTAGGAATTCCATCCACCAGATGAATGCTAGTTGTACTTGTACTTACAACTCTTGTGCCAGTAGCCCTGCATGAACTCATCCAGATATTGTTCTAGAAATAAAAACATAACATTAAATCAAATTGTACCTTTCGAGATGGCTCTTCATCATAACATCTTCTTGTAGGTATCAACATCCTTCATACATGTTGACACATTTCCCAAAGATATCCATTGTCAAGGGTCTTCATATTTTTCATACTTTCATCAGAGTCTTCATATCTTTCCAGGAGATTTCCTAGGCAAATCTTCTTGGTATTTTGTATGTTGATCATCTTCATCATGGTTGCATATCTCACGATATCTTCCTTCCTCACACTTTCCATTTCTAGGAGTTTTCAATAAGATTTTCTTCGTCAACTACCTCATACTTCATATGAGGACATATTATGTTGATTTCATATAGTGTGACTTATGCCTTCATGCATTGTTTTAGAGGAGAAGATCCTTTTTCTCTTGATCATGCTTCTCAAGAGAGAAGAATGAAACATGTTACCTGTAACCATATGACATGAAATTATAATATTAAATAAAAGCATACATACCTCATTTTACCTTTAGGTCATTTAGGCTTCTTCCAACAACTTTCTTGATTGAAAATATCTTTAATCCCTTGATCTTCTTCATGTCATCACATCAACATCCCATGAATTCCATAAGTTGGAGTTTATGATGAAACACTTTCTTCCTCTTTAGATTACTGAACCCTTTGATGAGGATTCCATCAGAGAACCTTGAGTATCTTACATATCCCCATATAACATATATTTCCCTTTTGCCTATGTATGATGAACCTTGTCATGGATGACATCCGTCTTTCCTTCAATGTTAAATGAGATTCCTAAGAGCTATATCCTTCATTTTTGACTACCATGGATTTTGTCCCTTTTGTCCTTCATGATTCCCATGGTGATGTCACAAGGTCTTGCTTCTAATACTATATTACTCGTAGGAGAGATTTGTTACTCCCTCTTTCCTTGGCCCTTTTCTTCAACTTCCTCCATCTTTCGGTGACATGAGCTTCCAAAATTTTTCTATAGCATTGAATTTTGACTATAATCATTTTGTATTACTTCAGGACCAACCTTGCCTTCCTTTTTTGCACATGGTTGAGTTCTTTTAACCTTCAATATTTTTTCCATCAACTTGTCCTTCTCTATATTGCATTGAGACTCCAAGTTGCTGAATGAGGTAACCTTCTTGTTCACAAATATTTGTTACCTTTCGAGTGCATCAATGATGGTTGTATTCATTCCTAGATCTTATATATATGATCTTGTGAAGATATCCTACATCCTTTTATGCCCTTTTACTTTCATGTAGATCAGATTTCATTTCACCTTATTTATTGCACCTTAAGAGAATGATTTTATCATCTACATCACTTTGATGTCTCCAATTTTGCTATGTGAGGGAATATTTCATAAATATTCCTTTCCATAAATTAAGAGGAGTCATTTTGATGACTTTATCTACTTAGAGGACTATGTCTATTCTCTTTCTTCATGCAAGGAATCTTGATAACCCATCCAATTCATAGATTTCATTGCAATCATGAAGTCATTTAAACAAACTTTAATATAGAATGGAAAGATACCTACTTGTCATGTGAAGGTGAAATCTTCACCTTGACGCTTTATTGAATGATGTCCTTCAATGAGATTCTTGCTTGAGCTTCTTGGTACAATAGAGTTCCAAAACCTTTCTTGAGAATTACTTGCATTGTTTAGCACCAATCACTACTACCTTTTATGATATGTTGAGATTATTTGATTCCTTGACTGTGAGGGTGTGGAATTGAAATCAAGAATTTTGAGAGCTCTGTTTAGATGTCCACCCGAGATGTGGCATTGTGTTCTCCTTCTGAAGTGATATTGTTGTAATGTATGTTGTGACTATATAACTTTGTAACCTTGTTGCAATTCTCCTTGCTGGAGTAGAACCTTGCTTGAGTTGACTAGAATGAGAAAATATCTTTGTGGCCTTTGGGCATTGTTCAATACCAACCATCGAAACTGCTTAAGTCATTAAGATTGTTGTGGTATGACATGCATTGTAATGACACCCAAATTTTGAGGTTAGCACCGAGATAGTGAAAGGTACATTGTTTTCCTTTTGTTGAGGTGTAGATTAGGACTACTTCTCAGATTTTCAACCTTCTCCAGGATGATAATATTTTACTTTGAGTTATCTTTCTTTGTATTCATATTGATAAGGTTCTTGGTGACCTTTTTGATGATGACTATGGATAAAAGGTTCTTTTCTCATGTAGACTACTTGTTGTAGACTTGGTCCTTTATTATTAACAAAACCCTTAACCTTTGATGTCGTTCTTGAGGATTGATCCTCATATGTCTCTTTTGCTTCCCTTCCTTTGACTTCTGCAACTTATCTCTGATACCATGTTGAAGAATCTGGGGAAATTAGTATTAGTAGCATTTTTCTATGCTTAATAACAATTTGTGAAGTGATTTTACAATTTATCTTAGCTTGATATTATTCTTATTATTGGTGTGTGTGTTTAATTCATCAAACTGCTACCAAAAACAAAGAGACAAGAACATGAGATATTTGACTTTCTACGAGGGCCAAAAGCTCTCCCTTTTGGAGAGGAAAACCTAAACAAAATTCTTAATAGATATTCCAATTGATGAACACCTAGACCATAACCCTTGACCCACTAGGCCATTCCAAGACCAAGTCACCAATCCTTCTTCTTACTTTTGAGACTATCATCAACAATACTGCTTCACCGAGTTCGTCATTCATGCACCTTCACTGAGATACTCATCAGAATAAGGAGAACATAGTTGTTGCACCATATCTTCATCTTCTCTTAGATAATTACTACACTTCTCACTGAGATCATCATCATGTTGATGAGACTTCCATATTGAGGTATGTGAATACTTCAATGATGTCTAGTTTGTATAGCTGAGATCTACTTGTACTAGGATCCTTATCATGATATATATGCCAAGACTATCCGAGTATGTTGAAAATGTAATCATGATCATCATCCAAAATGCTCAACTGAAACTGTAATTATGATGCTCAACCAAGATTTTATACTCTTGTACCATGTCTAAGATACTTTCCTTTTTGGGCCATCCGAGATTTTGTAGCACACTTGCGAAATTTTAGACAAGTCCGAGATTCTATCTATGTTTTTGCGGATACCTCAATTGGGTGTAAATAGTGGTTATGTCTCCATTTTTTAGCTAACTTTAAAAAGTGAAACGTTGTGTCTTTTATATGAGATGACTTGAAATTTGTATATATATTTGAGGCCAACATGATGTTCTCATTATAGTTTTTCTTGCAGACTTCTTTGTGCTTGTTTTGGAGGATTGTGCTCGGTCTTGGAGGGCTGCTCTAGGCTTGAATACATTTTACATAGGCTCATGAAGAGATCCTTATTCATGACTTTGACTCTTTGACCTTAAATATAAATCCTAAGGCTTTCAATGGGAACCATCTATAAAACCTCTTTCTCATGAAACCCATGCAACAAGGAATAATAAATTTATTTTCTTGTTTCACAAAATCCATAATTACAATTTCATGAAAATTGTACCTAGTTACATTTTCTTCAACACTTTGGACAAGCTCGATTTACGTCCTGATAATCGACACATACTTGGATCGTGCCTTGTTTCTTCATGATAGGGACAACATTCAATACCTAATCAGTTAAAGGAACGAGATATATGAAACTACTGCAAAGAAGCTTTTCAATTTTTAGCTGTGTTTCCAATAACCTTATTGGGATGGACCAGATGGAGGCATTGTAGGATGGGTTTGGCATCAGGGTACATATTTATTTCATGCACTATGATATCTCATTTGGTACCTGACATTTCCTTGTATGTCTAGGAAAATACATCTCTGAACTCACAAAAAAGGGCTCGATAATTATTGATTTTGAATGAAGTACAAGATGCTCTGATGTATAAATTTTCAATTATTCCTGGTTTAATAGAAATATCAAGAGAAATTGTTTCTTTGATATTCGAAAGGTTCTTTTCAGAGTCGATGGAAACAAAATTCATAAGGGGATCGACAAAATTAGGTAGGAACACAATATTGAGACTATCTTCAACGGTAACTAGGAAGGAGTAACGATGATGATGTTCATCCCATGGTGTGTCATTTATCATCATGACCTACATGATGATTTCAGTGGTGGAGAATGTATGCAAGAAAGGATCAGAGGGCATTCCATAATCTAGTGATTGATCTACCCAATTAATAGAAGAGACAGTATGGGCTGCACAACATGAGTAAATGGATTAATAATCTTGCTCAACAGGGCTAAATGGCATTCAGTCACCAAAATGTTTGATGCTAGTTTCATCAGGGACAATCTATGGATCGTCCATAATCATAGACGATGAAATCATGTTGATATAAGAAATCAAAGTGGAGGAGCTAGGAAGGGGAGGGGGAGGGAGTAAAATTTTTTCCGTAAGTGATGAATCCTTGAATAAACCAACTCCAACACAACAATATGAATGTAGGGATTCCCCTATAGGAGGTTCATTTCCAATAACATTGGAATTAGAGGTGAAAAAGGTGAGTCGATGTATGGCCACAATCCCACATTTATGAGGAAAGGAAATCATGGAAAAGTAAGTTGAAATGACAACATCCATAGCACAAAACCATGTACATCCTAGTGGAATATTATAAGCCAAAGGTATGTGAATAAATTCTACTTCAATGGAGATGACTTTGCCCCCTAATTCCAGTTGGAGGGAATTCAAAATCTGACAAGGTTTGTATTTCGTTCCATAAAATTATTTTAATGTGGTGGTCGATTGACTCAGTTGGGGTGAAACAATCACCTTCCAGGAAGACAAGGACATGATGCAGGCCAAGGCTGCCTCATCCACAATAGAATGATGAATATTCTTGCAATGGAAAATGACCTAGATCATAAAAGCTAACTGAGCCGGAAGCCAAGGGGTATATTTTTCATGAGAGAAAACCATTAGGTTGGAATATGATGGATCCACACATTCGATAGCTAAAAACAAGGCCTTCTTCTGGGTGGGGGTAGTTTCAAAACACCTCAATAGTCAACATAGCTAAAGGGGACTAAGCCAAATATTCAACTACGTTGTAATTTTGAGCATCTCTCAAATGAGGGTTGGAGGCAGACTTATGGATAATAGCCTTCGGAGGCCTGTTAGTCAATTCCACAGTAACCAAAGGTGGAATAGGATCAAATGAAGGTGGTGCCTAACTGGTAGTTTGCTTGGTGGCCTAACCGTTTGGTGGGTTCACATTACCATAGTCCTTATTCCAAGTGGCCACCATGACATCATATTTCATCTTTGAGGAGGAAAGGATCAAAACTGTGTTAGAGGAAGAGGCATCCTGAGCAACCATATGGGTCTCTTGATTGGGAAACGGGTCGGTCAACATAGTGGGAGAAGTGGATAATTTAAGTAACTGATTCACTTCAATGCGGTGTGGACAATCATGTGTAAATTGATCCTTATTAAAAATAAAACATGAGTATCGAGGCTTTCATTTCTCATTGGAAGATGAATTTGTTTACTGATCCTACTGTGAAGAGTCTTTCTTTTTCTTACCTTTCCCTTTCTTCTTGCTTCCAGGTCGCTATTGTGCTTGCTTTTATCAGATGAGATGAAATTTAGCTTAGAAGTAGAAGTCACGGAAGAATTAGATGGATGCTTTTGTGCAGGGGTGACAGGAGAAATACCAGATGTGTTACCTACTAACTACAAATTGGAAGAACCTATAATTCCATCATAAACATTAGATAATTTACTAGGTGGAGGAGGAATTGTATTAAAAAATATCAGAGTTTTTGGTATCTTATAATAGAATGTGCCCGATTGGGTATAGACTAGATCAAAATATTGAGCATAAGAGATAACCTTCTCTTCAGCCATGACTCCACCTTTGGCCATATCTTCTATTATGGGCGATAAAAGAGACTTGACAAAACATTTTCTAACAACTGATCGAGGACATAAGTCTTGATCAATCCGTGACAATTTCTCCACTCATGAATGTGATATGAAATGTGAGTACAGTCTGATTGTTTAAAGTTAGTCAATAGTTACATTCCAGTTTCGTATTTAATGAGCAACTAGAAATGTGTGATGAAGTTAGTGGCTAAAGTGTTGAAGTTGTGAAACGATGGTCTAGGTAATTCAATATACCATTTAGTTGTAGTACTCATACGAGTTCGTTGGAAAATAAAGAGTTGAATGGAATCAACATTGAGTGAATTGGATGAACACAATATATGATATGTCATAGCATCTGTCGACGAGTCTTCTCCAGGATTCCCATTGAATTTTGGGATATTAGAAGGCAACTTAGTGGGAATAATCAACCACCATGGTGAATAGTGATTGGGTCATTTGCAATTCAAGTTAAATCTGGTAACTCAAGAGTAGCCACAAAAGGCAAACTACCGATTAAAGTCTGGAGGCGGATGGCCTGGATATGAAGGGATAGTCTGGGAAGTAGGAACTTGCGTTCCTGGATATTGAGGGTTCTAATAATAAGGAATCTAGTTACCAAAATATGCAGGGTGGTTCTGATAGCAATCATACAATTGGTTTTGTTTCCTAGTCCGAGGATGGTGATAAATTTTCTGGAATGGTTGAGTTTGGATTTGATGGTATTGAAAAGGAACCTGATGTGATCGATA
This sequence comes from Pinus tabuliformis, assembly GCA_031772625.1. Classification (NCBI taxonomy): domain Eukaryota; kingdom Viridiplantae; phylum Streptophyta; class Pinopsida; order Pinales; family Pinaceae; genus Pinus; species Pinus tabuliformis. The sequence goes on along the minus strand of CM062820.1, from coordinate 1,204,380,773 downwards.
CCATTGCTAGATTGAGGTTTGCATTGTCCCTTGGTATGGGTTCGATTGAGACTGCACAACTTTTTGAATAATTTGGACTATCAAAACTTGAGGAGTACCTTGTGCAAGCGATTGAGAAGGTCAGGGACCTTGTACAGGTTGATGAATCAAAATCTGGGGAGAACCAAAATCAATTGGAATGGGCTATAAAGGTTGGCTCACATGTATTTGAGCTTGTTGAGGTGCTGACAGATAGGTAGGAATTTGCAATGAAGATGGTATAGTTCGAGAATTCAACAATCGATCCCAATATGAACCAGATTGTATGGGTAAAGTAGGTTTCCAAATATTGGAAGCCATTCTAGGATGAGGAGACTATAACTAAGTGAATTACCATATTGAGGTATACCAACAATAGGTTTCCCCACAGCCATGGGAGGAGGGGACGATGGAGGAAACTGTGATCCAGATGGAGGGTACCCAACATAAAGATGGTTGATATGTTGAGGGTAGCTTTTCCCACTGACATAAGGGTCAGCCTACTTCTCTATTGTAGGTGTAGATGGAGGAAGAGGAGTAGAATGTGTGGAATTCATAAGAGAAGTACCAAACATTATTCCCGAATTGGATGTCATGGGAGGGGTCCAAGGACTAGAAGCCACACCATAAACAATACCAGATAATGAATGATAGCTAGGAAAGATATATATGCCACCATATAAATGATCTTCTAGTGATGTTACAGACATAGATGAGGATGTGACACTTGATGTATCGACCATAGTGGTGGACACAGGCTGGGATTTTGAATCAATTCCACTCATGGTTAACAATCCTAATGAAGATTTCCGTGATAAATCTGTGGGTAAGCCCAAAGAATAAGGTAAATGATATTTTGTCTAAGGTTGAGGAGATGGAAGAGGACCAATTTGATAAAAATGAAGTCCTTCCTAATGAACAAGAGTAGAAGGATGAGGCTCTTCCTGAGGGATCTCTTCAATACTTATAAGTCTGTATAAAAGAGGCTCACCATCAAGCCCAATATATATTCGTTTTGTCTGAGACAAAGAAACATAGGAGGAAGGTCCCAAAGACTTAGGTGAAGATGGTTGAGGCTTCTCGGGTTCAATAAAATCAAGAAACAAAGTTTATGCCTCAGGAAGGTCAGATTGAATTACCTTAGGTAACAATGTTTCAGAAACTTCTATTTCAATTGCGTTAATGTCACCAACAGGAACATATGTGATCTCGGGTTTAGAACTCAAAGGGATAGATGATTCTGGCTGATCAATATCGAGTGGAGGGCCGGAAGTAGTTCCCAGTGTTTCTGATTTGATAGTTTTCATTTACCAATGTCTAGGATGATAGTTAGGAGTAGCCTCTAGAGGAAGTGGAGACTTATTTTTCATTATACACGAACGATGGGGAGGGGGATTTTTTTCTTCAACATTGGGAAATAAATTTTGTTAACACAAAAAGAAATAAATAAGAAAGAGGATAATCTAGGCATAAAGTATTACCATGCAACCGTGAACTACAATATAAACCTTGGAAAACAAAGGACTTAATGTACGATAGCCAATCTCCCCGAATGCTATATTCGATGTATCACGGTATACAAGGTGGCAGACTAGGTTACCTATGGATGGATAAAAACCTATTGGGGACTCCAAAAATATATGTGATGATACCTATGAGTGTAATTCATAGTAGTCTTACCTAATGTGTAACCATTCGATGAGTGCGTTCCCATATACTTTATGTGTGTGGAGCACCACCAATATACCTGAAGCTACATGGAGTACGATCCTATACACTCACATACATGGAACATGATTTCACCCCCACGATGCAATTCTTGCAAACAAGGACAGCTCCTATGTTTAACAATGTTGGGACACATCTCTAGCCTAGACCTCTAAATGTTTGTGTTAAGGTTGCAAATGCTCCTTAGGTTGATTCATTAAATTTTACAGTTTATATTTGATTATGTTTCAGTTTTAGGGCTCACCATGAATGTCACCTGAATATCCTGAAATGAAAATATAGCATGAGAAAATAGAAATCTTTTCTCTTTCAATGAAAATATAGCTAAGGAAGGGAAGAAACAATCAAGATGGAGCACAAAATATGAAACAAACTAGATGCAAGATGCAATTTTGTTTTCGATGAAACTATTCCTATGCTAATGCACATGCAAAACCCTAAATGTCGATGCAAAGTTTTTCTTTTCACCACACTTGATTTTCGAAATGGAGAAAACTAAGATGCAAATGTTCAATCGATGATTCAATTACACTTTTCAAAATGAGGATTAAAACAACAATTCAACCAAGCGATCAACAATAAAAAATAAAAAAAATAATTTGAAAGTGACAAAATTATAATGACATAGAAAAATCAAAACCAATTCTTACCAAAGGAAAACAACACAAATTCAAACCAAATGAAGGCTTTAGAGGGACCACATGTCCCTGAAGACTCAGGGAAGTTCAAGTGGAAGTAGGCTGACCAAAGATAGGCTCAAGAACCAAGGTAAAGTTCATGAAAAAATAGGAGCCAACGCTAGTGCAGAAGAGGCATCCGTGCAATATAACGCTGGTGTAAAGTGGGCCAGGGTGAGGTGCAACGGGCGAAGGGGGTGTGTTGGGCCTTAGAAAGAGGTTTCTGACAAAAAAATTGCAAAAAAGGCTGAATGAAATCACTTCCTAAGTCTGTTCTTGGTTGGATAATATAGTAAAGGTATGCTAAGGAGGTAATAAAAAAATGGACAAGGATACCACCAAGGTAATGCTCCATTCCCCAACGAAGTCACCAATTTGTTATATAAGATTTATGATTTCGGACAAAAGTATCTCCCCTAGGTTGGTGGCTAACCTAGAACAACAAAGAGGCAAGGAACACAATAATTTTCCTTAAAGTAAATAGATGATGGAGTGAGGGCTATCTATAATCCTTCACACACTTCACTCCTTCTTTAGCTTGGAAGCTTCAATCCTAGCTCTGATTGCCAAAATTAGAACTTTCACAGTTAGATAACACAAGCCAATAAACTTTGAGATCTATGCAATATAATCTAAGTAATTCATTCAATAGATCAACATGGTATTGAAATAAGTGAAATAATGACGTCACATATAGGAAAACAATGAATTATTTGCATTAATATAAATGGAAGGAGATTGCAACCATAAGTAGCAATTGATCTTGTAGAAGAGCTCCTCGAAGTTGTTGAATTGTCCTTTCCTTGTCACAATATGCACTTCCAATCACCCTAAATGCATGAGATGATGACCACTCACTACAACATCACAAGGGCAGAATTACTCTCCAAAAACCAACCCCCAACCACATAGATGGCTGGGAATATATAGAGAAGTATGGTAAGTTGGGAGTTCTTATACAATTATAAATATAGGGTAAGAGATCCACCTTTGATGGAGGGTTAGGATCAAAGGATAAGTGGTGAAAACTAAAAATTAGGGAAAGATAGGATATGAATGTTTTATCCAAGGTAATTATTTGAACCAACTTTTGGAAGCTCCTAGAAGGGTAAGCTTCCATAATCCTGATCATTCTTCCATATTTATAGAACCAACTCAGGTGCAAAGGGGAGCAACCTGCTAGTGACTAACACAGGCCATAATGGAGCAACGTACTAGTGAACACACAATAGTAGGCCTACATGGAGCATTGGTACTCAAACTGGCTTAGATGAAGCAATTTAGAGCTTAAAATATGGGAAATGAAAGGTACATGCTTAAGGCTTTGTGCAAGATGGTGATAAGGGGGAGTAGGATGTTGATTGATACCATTAGGAGGATCCCTGATTGGATGTGATAAAATGGCCTATAACAACAACTTTCAAGACTCTTATGCACATGGATCCATTCAACCATTATGCATACAGAGATGCATATATATAGGATGAAAAATTCAAGGAAGTGTTTTAGTAGTTGTAGAGTAAGAGTCACATACACAATGAAGATAACACTAATGAAAACCATCTCTAGGATGGATAGCCTATTTTTTCTAAAGGTGATTGATTACAACTAATTAGAGAGGCTCACTCGTCTAAGTTTGCAAGGAACTTGGTGTGGGGAAGGCTGTGGCCAACTTGCAGAGGTATGTGTATTGGCCCAAGATGCAAGAGTAGGTAGCTAGGTTCATAAGAGGATTCATTTTTTTTTGTAATAACAAGCATAGCAACATGAAACAAGGTCTACACCATTCTTTACCTATACCCACTCATCCTTGGGAAATCATTTCCATGGAATTTTTGGGAGTTTTAACAATAACCAAGAAGGGACATGACTACATGTTTGTGGTATTTGATAGGTTCAACAAGATGTGTGTTCTAATGTCTTGTAAAAAGACCATCAGTTGGAGAGAAGAAAAAGACTTGCTCTTTGGACAATTCTGGGTGCAGTTTGGGATACCATGGGGCATTAGTTTAGATAGGGACACAATATTTCTTAGTGAATTCTGCACTACATTGTGGAAGAAGATGGACACGAAGTTGAAAACATATACTACATTCCATCCATAGATTGATGGAAAAACTAAAGTAATTATTAATAATTTTGTGCAAATTCTAAGGGGATACAACCAAAAGCATCTGAAGACCTAGGATGAAAATATGGTATATATATAACATTCTTACAATAGGTAAGTCCACACTTCTATAGGAAAGTCCCCATTTGAAACTTAACTTGGATATTTTCTGCCTTTAACTTTGGATATTGCATATGGACAACAAGGAGGAGTGAGGGAATATATTACAGTAGATGCCTTGAGGGTTGGAAAATTTATAGCGAAGATGAGGTAGATCCATATATAGGTATAAGAGACATTGTAGAAGTCACAATAGAAATATAAGGAAATGCATGATCAAAATTGATCAACGAAATTGTTGAAGGTGGGAGATAGAGTATGGATACAATTGAATAAGGCCCCTTCAAGATACTATAAAATGTGGGTGATAATGCTTATTGTCTTAGTTTACCATAATATATGTGCATTTAATCAATTATGAATGTAAATAATTTGAAACTATATGAGCCTTCCACACTAGACTAGGAAGAGGTATAATTCCTACCTTCTATGGAGGATTTGGCACTAATGCTCAAGTAGAGTTGACACTGAGATACAATTTTACAAAACAGATCCAAAGCTACAAGACAAGGGCAACATGACCTTTTGGGGATTGAGCTAAAAGGACAACTTCCAAACAAAGCTAAATGGTACACCAGAGAGAATTTCGAGGGAAATTTTTCTCATCTCATTGAGTAGAATCTTTCGGGGACCAAAAGCCTCCCAAATTGGCTGTTAGAAACCAAGACAATACTAATGGGGGGGTGAATCAATATTGTAGGAATTTTAAAACTTGATTTCACTTTTAATGAAACATACAACACCAAGACATACTTCAAAAATTGTCATATGAGAATTACAAGAAATAACATATGTAACACGATGGGAGCACACAAATTATTCAAATATTTCTTTTAATTTCTTCACAAGGAAAGATACAACCTATTGTTACAAAGTTCTTTGATTACAGCTAGCAAGAAGTAACTACTCCTTGATTTATCAACTACAATTGAAAGGAGTCACAACCCATAATTTTATCAGCTAATACTTAAAGAAGCTTCAACCCCTATGTATTTACCAGCAACTAATGGAAGGAGCTACAACCCCTGACCTACAAGCTACAACTTGCATTACCTCAATGAATCATCTTTCATACAATTTTCATCCTCAAATCATGAATCCAATCCCTTTTACAACATAAATCAATTTGTCTCACAAACATTGACAAAAACCACCATTACTAACACCTTTCGTAATATCTCTTTATGGACAATTCACCTTCATCCACAATTCCACACCTTTGTTCTTTCTTGTCCTCTCACTCCATTTTTTGTTTACATTGACTTTGCAAAATCGACTATGCTTATAAATAAATTTGGCTTGATATTTTTGAATTGAAACTCAGTTATTTTACACTTTGATATTTTCATGAATCCCTTTATTTTTAAATTTTTCCTGTTCAACCAAGTCTTCTAAATATTCTCTTCAAGTTATCAAACTCTCGTTACCTGTTTCTACTAGAAAAAATGAGCTTAACTACTCAAATTTATTATTCAGGAATTTTTACATATTTTAGCAGAGGTCTTCTAATTTTTGTGAATCCCCAAGTTTGGATTAACTTCCAAATATAACTTAATATATGTTAACCCCACTACTTGTGCTGCGAACTTGTCCATCCCTTTATTTTAGAGATTTTACGATCTGTTGTTATGTTTGGCATAGCCACTAAATTCAAGTTGCCAACTCATCCATGCCAAAGCTTGGAGGATTTATAAAATGATACCAAATATATCTCCACATTAAATGAGAAAGATCATTATTAGTTACCAACTCATCTATTGCAGGCCCTCGATCACAATACAAAGAACTACATTAAAAAATGTGACCTGATGCACTTTTTAGTTGTTTAGCAGAACATTATTTGTTAGCAAAATTTTTGTCTCCTTGGCCCATCTTCTCGACTAATTTCCTTTCTACACTATTTTTTTTCCTTCGGGGTGGATCCTTTTGGGATTTGTTTCTTTATAACATTTTTCTTTCAGGTATGTGCCTATAGACTTTTCTTCTAGGATCCTACTAGAATTTACTTGTGGGTTATTTCTCCCAAGCCATCTCATATTTTTTCTTCCAAGAAATTCCTTCTTACCTCTTCGACTACCCTAGCTCTCGGCTACCTAGCTCCCTAGCTTAAACACCCATGTGTACTTGTCAGTTTCTTTCAGTGAAGCATTTTACTACTTTCGTCACACTAATGTCACCAACGCTATGTGGCTCCATCTAAGTGGTGACATGTGTCACACATATTTGTCCCACTATTGTAACCAAAAACCTAGAATATTCCTGCCATGTGTCCTCCATTCCATACTGCAACTTCATGATGATGTCATCATCCACCTCTACATCCATGAGCTAATCACCTTGCACCATCTGTCTTCTAGTGAGGAGAGAGAAAAGGGGTCGTGGGCCATGGTTTGGTGACAATTTCCTTTTTTTATTTTTTAATAAAACCATCAGGTTAAAGCCATTTCAACCTCTGCTGCCCAACTCCCTAACTTAAGTGATTGTGCAATTATTTTTGTTTCTTTTGGGATTTGACCTCCTAGGTCAGTCCATTAAAACGTTTTGTGTTTGGTAGTGTCATTATCCAAAGCTTTCTCCAGTAGGTACTCCAAAACTTTATCTTTGTAATATTTGACTTTGGGGGCCCTTGCTTTGACTGGCTTTAATTTATGATCAAAGAGGCCATTCTTGAGCTTCCACATACCACTGGAAATTTATTTTAGATCTCTATCCATCTGAGTGGGTCCCAACTTTTTTTCAGGAGATATTATGTGTTAGAAATGGATTTAAAATCTATGCATCATCACTAGTTTTTCCTTAACCATTGTTTGAGTTGTTCTTCATTCTTCTTGCACTCTTCTTTGTTACTGCCTCCACCCTCATCACCTTTTCCATCAATGAAAACACATTTCTAACAATGGGGAGGTGTGATCCAAATTGGATCATTATATTTCTTTTCATCCATCTCAATGCTTTTAGGGTGGAAAAGGTGGAGGAATCAACTCTTAGGACTGATTTTATTAGCGGGACCCATATGGAGATGATTTGTTCTATAGCCAAGCAAATATAGCCAAGAGGTATAACAGGTACAACAAACAGAGAGGATTCCTACAATGTAGTGTCCCACAAGAAACTAAACATACTTCTTTGTACTCACAGCCATATTTCCATTTAGAGAAATATAGTGGAGTGACCTCACCTTCTAGTTGGGTTTTTCTCCGGAAAAGGTTTCCCAGTTCATATCATATTTCAAAAGTGTGTGAGATTTTCTTTTGTTGTTCTCTATTTTCTGCATAATTTTAAATTTGCATGCATGCACTATTTACAATAAATCTACAAATCCAGAAATCTAATAAAACTGTAATAGTGTTAATTTCACATTTTAAATATAATTTTATTAGATCTGTTGTGATGAAATTTATAATGGAATATCCACCAAAGTTTATGGATCAATAGAAATGGGAAGATGAAGAAAGACAAAGGAAAGTAGTGTGAGTTCCACAAGAGCCCCACTCGCAACACAAATGAATATCTCATAAAGAAATCATTGATGGCTGAGATAAAAGATTATGAGTTAGATGCCTGTTCTCAATCTAAGCTAGAACCAAACAAGGGGAAACAAATAATTGATGCATAAACCGGTGCCACCATTTCTACCACTAAGGTAAATAAAAGTGAACTCAAATATCCATAGGAGGGTCAACTTCTCTTCCACTCATAAATGTGGGTGAAGGGTGCTCCATTGCAGTTCATTGTCGATAGTGGGAGTCAAAAGAACCTCATCTCAACAAAGGTAATCAAATGTTTGGACCTATTAATTTTTGCAACTAGGGTAAAATTCCACCTTGGACAACTCAAATGATTGAGATGATCATTTCATTAAATTATTGTTTTTGAGAGGACCAAAATCGACCTAAATATCACCCTATTTGGACAAGCTTAAGTTGGTTTTTGAATTTATTTTATCTACTCATGTATAATGGAATAGGTCAGCTCCAAGCACATGTAAAATTAGACAGGTTGGCCTCAACACGAAGTGGACCCTCATGGAAGCCTATAAATAGAAGTGGCCTCAAGCTCATTTGCACACATTGATCATGCCATCTTCTACTCTCTTCTATTGTCTTGGTTTACATGGGTCTAACGAAGGTAGTTCACTCAAGGGTCCAAAACTACAGTACTGAAGCTCACACAGATCTAGGGTTTCTGTTTCTCAGTCGCACACATGTAACAAATCATTTCATTCTTGAACACACATATAAAGTGGCTTAGGGAGTGTCCAGGAAGTCTCAGATGGTCACACATAAGTCTAGAGTGAGTGTCTAGGGTTTCAGAAGTTGATTGGACAATATGGGTCCCTGGGTGCATGCACAGAGTGGTCAAGGGTGTGTTTCGACAGTCTCAATCACTTGCACAATATCTGGAAGGGAGTGCCTAGGGGTTTGGAGAAGTTCTGTGTGTGTTTGTCCCTAGACACATGCATATAGTATTCCTGGGAGTGTCCGGGTCAGACAAGGATACTCACATATAGCGGCTAAGGGAGTGTCACGAAGTTTCAGTCACACACAGTCTGCCTTGCTAGAAGCATCCGGGTTTTGATCGAGGGTTTGACAATTTATTTCAATTGGCTTCAGTGGTCTGATGGATAAAGGGTTTCTCTCTTCTATTATGTATTTCTGTAGTCTTCTTCTATTCTACAAATCTCTGTTGCAATTTTATGTATTGGGCTCATTGTACTCTCTGCTAAATTTTTTTTATGACAATCTAATAAAGAAGAAGATTTAAAAGGGTTTTCCCCCTTGTGGGGTTTTCCTTGGTATTGGACAAATCTATTGTCTCTTATGGTTGTGATGTTGTCTTCTTTGTCATTGCAAATATTTTTTTTATCTTCAGTTATAGCTTATGATTAGATACATCACTAATAATTGAATGCATTCTTAAATGAAGACATGATCTGGGATAAAGTAATTGATACAACATAGGAAAATCTAAAAAATTAAGATGTTATTAGAGCCAAGGTGAAACACAAACCCAAAAGAGGAAAGGAATTGAGACCATCATTATTGGAAAGAATATTGTCTAAGTCATGATGGCTTCCTCTACCTTCAAGGAGCATGAAAAATTGGGTGACGCATCAAACTTTTCTGCATGGAAAGTCGGGTTGGAGATCATAGCTAACAACAATGATGTGCTGGAATATATTCAAGGAAGGATGCTCGAGCCTCCAGAAAATGCTTTTGGTTCCTTCAAAAACAGGTACAAGAAAGGTGAATCCAAAGAAAAGAAAATTATAGCTAATGGTTTACAAGATCATTTACTTGCATATGTTGGGAATTTAATAAATTATAAAGACATGTATGACTAGATATCTGACATGTCTTAAATAAAAAATTTGAATAAGATCATCACCTTGAAATATCAACTCAATGAAACCAAGATAAACAAAGGAGAAGTTGTTCAATCCTAGATTATGAGGATATCTCATCTTAGAGATCAATTGCAAAGAGTTGGAGAAAATGTCTCTGACAGGGAACTAGTAGTTGTGACTCTTAGATGTCTCCCTCCTGTTTGGGAAACCTTCATTACTACAATAAGAAACAACAATGTCCTCTTGTCATTTATTGAAATTGTTTGGAAGCTTACTCAAGAAGAATAAAGGATGATAGCAAGAGGATGGATTCAAAAGCATGAAGAGGGAGAGCCCACTGCATATATCGCTCATGAGAAAGAAAGAAGAAGGGAAAAGGAGGTCTATCAAGGAAGCCTCCTTCTCAAAATGAAAAAAGAAGGAATGACAGATCCTTATCTCGTATTGAATGCTATAATTGTCACAAGAAATGTCATTATGCTCAAGACTATCCCCAGAAGAGAAAAATTCCACATTACAACACAAGAAGCAAAAGAAGAATATGTAATCAAAGAAATAACCGCGATAAAATATATCAAAGAAGAATAAGAGACTCCTCAAGAGACTGTGAAGAAGATCACCCTTCTCAAAAGAAGTCAAGGGTCCTCGGGTATGAAAGTAATGTTGTAAATAAATCTGAATACATTCTTATTTCTACCCTTACTAGTTCTTCTCCACTAGATTCATGGGATAGTTTGTTGGTTTATAGTGGGGCCACTAATCATTTTTCTCGATATAAGGAAGTCCTCTCTAATCTAGTAGAGAGGGAGATTAAGCTGAAAATAATTCTTCGAGATAACTCCACTCATCCTGTGAAAGGTTTTGCGTCCGCCAGATTTTAGTTGAATTCTAGGCAATCAGTTATGTTGCATGATGTTATGTATGTGTCAGGATTAATGAATAATTTGGTATCTATATCCACATTAGAGGATAAAGGGATTAGGGTTTCCTTCATCAAAGTAAAAGTTCTAACATGGTCTACTAGTTCACCTATGAGAGATGCATTCACCTTAGGATGAATATTTGAAGGACTCTATAAAGTCATTGGAAGGCCACTTCTAACATTGGTTGATAAACCAATCATCTAAGAGAGTTGTGGCATCACATATTGGATTATATACACTATCACATTCTTTAAAAATTGAAGAAATTGGTCTTAGGTATTCCCGATGTTCAATCTCATCATGATGGAGTTTGTCCAAGTTGCACAAGTGGAAAGAAAACAAGGGGACCATTTCCCTCTAGTGAGAACAAAACAAATGACATCCTCCATCTCATTCATTTCGATATATGTGGTATGATGCATGTTAATTCTATTGGGGGTCATATTTACTATATGGCCTTCATTGACGACTTCTCAAGAAAGACATGGATATACTACCTAAAGCACAACGATGAAACCTTTGAAATGTTCAAGGAATTCAAAACCTTGATTGGAAATAAAATAGGGAAGAGAATCAAAGTATTCAGATCTGACAATGGAGGGGAATACATGTCAAACGAGTTCATATAATTTTGAAAGAATGAAGGGATCAGGAATGAAACAATTGTGCCATATACTCCCAAACAAAATGGTTTGGTGGAAAGGAAGAACATGTCTATATTAGAAGTTTCCCGCGCCATGCTCCGTGATCAAAAGGTGTCAAAATTCCTTTGGGGAGAAGCCAGACATGTTGTTTTATATGTTCAAAATAGGGTGCCTCATCAAGCTTTAGAAAATAATACTGCCAAAAAAATATTCATAGGTGTCAAACCTGATATTAGCCATCTTTGTGTATTTGGATGCCCCATATAGTTTCATGTTCTAAAGGAAAAAAGGAATAAGTTGGAAGCTATAAGAAGAAAATGTATGTTCGTGGGTTATTATGAAAATTATAAAGAAAATAGAATATATATTTGATGCAGAAAAGATGCAATCTGAAATCAATATGCATGGACCTGTGGGTTATGGGCCCACAAAACCAATCAGAAGCATTTATTAATGGATTTTGCTTTAAAATCCTGGGACTATTCAACTATCAGAATACATGGATACACGAGAATGTACACTCTGAAAACATAATGCCGGACCTCAAAAAGATTGAGCCCATGTTCATAAATCTCTCGGGTCCGCTCTTTTCACCTAAACTCTATCAAATCAATCTCCTTCATCCCTTTTCATTCACGAATCCTACAGTTGACATTACACCTAATCAATGGAACTAATCATTGATCCTCCACCATTGATTAACTTGCAATAGATCCAACAATTCACAAGGATATCGGGGGCATAACTTGCATGGAGAGTACTCACCCGAAAAGTAGTTTCCTCTCACCTCCTCGCCACTACGTGTCCTCCACTGAATGGAATCAGAGGTCTTCCTCAAAATACCGGTTACTGACTTTTCTCTACGCTATATACCACTTACACTATTTAAACCCACTCTTGGATATAACCACATGCGCTAAATTAAGCAAAGCCCTTAATGACTGATTTTTGTGCTTGATCACGAAATTAACCCTTAATACTAATTGACTGCAATTTATTGTCAATACATAGAAAACTCGCAACCACTAAGCTTTGCATTAAATGTAAGATTACAAAAAATACCTAGTTAACTGTTTGGACGCAGACACGCTGAAAGAACCAAGAGTTTGCACTAGGATTACAATACAAATACACACTGGATCAATTTCATTAATATAATATCTGTTACAGAGTCTCAGCCTTGGCTAGATTACAACATATGAAAAGACTTATGTTTCAACGGAAATCCACATGCTAATTCTAGGCTCTTAATCACTCAATCCCCTCTCCGCTCATTACAACTTTTCTTCCTTTTATCAATCGAAGATTACTCTAACTATGTTTAACAACTCAATCTCTATTTTTAATCAATCTAACAGTAAATCTCTAATTCCTAGCTCTACCACATGCCTATGCTAACAACTTATCTTTGAACCTAAAATAAGACAATTCCTAACTATTACAATAACGAAATACAACTCATTTCTTGAGAGATCCAACCCTCTCAGTAAAACTAACTTTTGACCAATCAAGTTAACGGAATTCAACTTGTTTAGCCACAACATGTGAAAAACATTTCACATTGCTGGCTAAGTCCGGATTTTCCTGCATCACTCCCGTGGAAGAAAAGAATCGTCCTTCAAACTTCTAGGATTTACTCCATACTTCTGCAATTCTTCTGGTGTCAACCAGCTAGCATCCTCCACTTGCTATCCTTTCCATTTGACTAGATATTGGAAATAAGTATGTCATCTGGTTCTTTTGGATACTCTTTTCTCCAAAACAACTTCCACTTCTTTCTTACATGTCTTTGGCATTTGTTCTTCCCAGTTCATAGTTTGAACTTCATCTCCTGTAGTTTCCTCCTGTAGCTCTATCTCTCCCTCCTTGTATGGATATAAATATGAAACATTAAATATAGGTGATATCCCAATCCTTACTGGAAATTCCATTTCATAAGCATTACTTGAAAACTTTCTTATAATTCTACATGGTCCTATCTTTTTCATTTTCAGTTTATTGTAAATTTTAGCAGGAAATATTTCTTTTCTCAAATACACCATCACTAAATCTCCCACTTGGAATTAGGTCTCTCTTCTTTTCATATGTGTTCTCTATTTGTATTTTCCACTGCTTTCTTGCAATCTGCCTTTGACATGTTCTTGTAGTCTCTGCATCTGTTCTGCAAAATCTTCAGCTTTTGCACTTCTTATCTCTTGTTTACCCAAATTTCTGAGTTCATACACACCTCTTGGATTCATCCCAAGAATAATCTGAAATGGAATCATTCCAGTACTTCGGTTTGGAGTATCATTATAAGAAAATTCAGCCTGAGCTAGTGTTAAATCCCACTGCTTAGGATTTTGATACACTAAACTTCTCAATATGTTCCCCAAGCTTCTGTTTACTACTTTGGTCTGTCCATCTATTTGAGGATGGTATGCTGAACTGAAACTAAGGTTAGCTCCCAATTTCTTCCAAATAGTTCTCCAAAATTTCCCTACAAACTTTGTATCTCTATTAGACATAATACTTACAGGAAACCCATGTAATCTTACAATTTTTGAAAAAAATAGATTAGCTATATGTGTTGCATCACTATTCTTCTTACATGTAATGAAATGTGCCATCTTGGAAAATCTATCTACTACAACATAAATAGAATCATTCCCCTTTTGAGTTTTAGGCAATCCCAAAACAAAATCCATGCTAACTGCATCCCATGGTCGGTTTGTTATTGGAAATGGTTGGTACAATCTTGTATTCAGGCTTCTCCCTTTAGCATGTTGACATATCTTGCACTTCTCAACAAGTCTCTTAATATCAGTCTACATCTTTGGCCAATAGTAAAAAGCATTTACCTGTGCAAAGGTTTTGTCTTGTCCAAAGTGACCAGATAATCCTCCACTATGTTTTTCCATTATTATGTTTTCCCTCATAGAACATTTGGGAATGCACAACTTTTTACCTTTAAACAATAACCCTCCTTGGATAAGATAATCTAATCACTGACTTCTGTTATGAACTATGGGATTTTGAACTTCTATATAGATATCTTTGAAATTTGCATCATCTTTATACATTTCAACTATTTCCTCAAATCCTACAACACCCACTTTGAATTCTTTCACAATAAAACTTACTCTACTCAACGCATCAGCGACTTTATTTGACTTACCACTCTTGTGTTTTATCACAAAAGTAAATCTTTGCAAAATTTCTACTCACTTGGCATGTTTCTGGTTCAACTTCGGTTGGTTATTGATGAACTGTAAGGCATGATTGTCTGAATACAATATGAATTCCTTTGGCAGCAAATAATGTCGCCATTTCTTTAAGGCTTGTACAATAGCATAAAATTCTTTATCATAAGAAGAATACTTCTTCTTAGCTTCATTTAGTTTCTCACTAAAGTATGCTATTGGTCTATGTTCCTGACTCAAAACTGCTCCAATTTCAACTCCACTAGCATCTGTTTCAACTTGAAATACCTTTTCAAAGTTAGGTAAAGCCAAAATTGGTTTCTCTATGATTTTCTCCTTCAACAACTTAAAATTCCTATCTGCTTCTTCTGTCCACTTGAATGGTTGATTAGTCTCGATTTTTTCAAGAATTGGTGCACAAATCTAACTAAAGCCTTTGATAAACTTTCTGTAAAAACTTGTAAGACCATGGAAGCTCCTTACCTCAAATATATTCCTTGGAATAGGCCAGTTCCAAATTACTTGGAATTTCTCTAGATCCATTTTCAATCCTTCTTTAGAAACTACAAATCCCAAGTAGATTAATTCTTCCTTCATGAAACTATATTTGTTCAGATTTATAAGTAGTTTCTCTTTCTGTAGAGTTCTTAGAACCAACTTAGGATGCTCTAGATGTTCTTCTTTACTTTTACTAAAAACTAGAATATCATCAAGATAAACAATAACAAACTTGCATGCATATTCTTTCAAGACTTCATTCATTAATATCATGAATGTGTTACATGCATTAGTGATTCCAAAAGGCATCGCTAACCACTCATACAACCCACTGTTTGATAAAATATTTTGATCCACTCAAACAATCCATCAAATCATCCATGCGTGGTAAAGGAAATCTATACTTGATAGTGATATTATTTATAGCTCTAGAATCTGTACACATTCACCATTTAGCTCCTTTCTTTGGACTGAGTACTGTTGGTACAACACATGGACTAAGACTTTCTCTGATTAGCCCCTTATCCATTAGCTCCTGCACTTGTCTTCCAAATTCTCCATTCTCTTGAGGAGTTAATCTATATGATTCTTTGTTTGGAAAACTTGCTTCTGGTATTAGATCAATATGATGACTAATACTCCTGATTGGTGGCAATGCATTTGGTAACTCATCCACAACAATATTAGCAAAATCATTCAACAAAGTTTTGATTTCCTCAGGTAAATCATCTATGTTTGTGGAAGTCAAAATTATCTTAGGTCTCCCTATGATAGCAAAATGCATTTCTTCACCTTTTTCAACCTCTTGTAACAACTCCTTCCCACTCATCAGCATAACACTACTTCCAGGTGTTCCTATGTCAGCGTCGTCCTTCAATGGCAGTGGTGTATGTTTAGTTCCATCCTTCTTCAAAGTATAATTGTTTCTCCTCCCATCATGAATATATTTTCGATCAAATTACCATGGTCTTCCTAGTAATACATGGCATACATCCATGGGCATTACATCACATAATATCACATATTTATACGTACCAATTTGTATCTCAACCTTGCATTGTTCTGTCACAATAATCTAATGTCCCTTATGTAACCATGACACTCTGTAAGGAGTAGGGTGTATTGTCTTTACCAATCCTAGCTTGTACACCATCTCTGCAAAAACAAGGTTTTCAGTGCTTCCACTATCAATTATCACTTTACAACACTTACCTTTTGATTTACAGGTAGTCCTAAATAAATTCTTCCTTTGTGCTGGTTCTTCAATCTCCTTCTCTGTCTTAAGAAAGGTCCTTCTCAATAACAGGGATTCTCCCACTTCAGGGGATTCTTCCTTTTCCATAAGTAGAGGTGGTTCTGGCTTTGCCTCATCCACATTCACATTCCTCTGACTTGCTGGTTTGTTATGAGGATAGTCCCATGACACATGTCCCCATTATCCACAGGTGTAACACCAAACATCTCTTCCTCGGCCTCTTCCTCTAGGTGCAAAGCTTCCTCTATTAAAATCTCCCCTCTGTGGTGGTCTGCTACATGAGCTTCCTGCTTCATGCTGATGTTGTTGTCCCCTTGATTTGGTAGTTCCTCTAACTGTTACTGAGCTTCTTCCTCTATTCCTATGATTTTGTTTTCTCAACATCTTCTCTTCTGCCTTCAAACTTGCTTGATAGGCATCTTCAATAGTCTTTAGACTCAACAAGCTGATCTCATCCTGGATGTCATACCTTAAGCCATTGATATATCTAGCTACCTTCTCCATGACATCTTCTGCATGTCCTACTCTAATACTCAATCTATAAAACTCTTCTGTGTATTCTTTAACAGACATTCCTTTTTGCCTTAAGTTTTGCAATTGTTTAAAAATATTTAACTGATAATCTTTAGGCATAAATTTTGCTTTCATTTTACTCACCATTTTGTCCCATTGCTTGATCATGGACTTTCCTTTTCTCATTCTGGATGTTTGTAATTCATCCCACCAAACAGTTGCGTGACCCTTCAATCTAGTAATTGGAAATTTGACCTTCTTTTAGTCATCAGCTTCCTGTTCATAGTCAAAATATTTGTCCAATGATTTGATCCAATACATTAGCTCTTTTTCATTGAGACTCCCTTCATACGTAGGAATTTCCATCTTTGGTTTTCCTCCTACTTTCTTCATCATCTTGATAACTCTAGTAGTTTCATTTTCCTCCTCTTCTTCTTCCTCCAAAGATTCTTCTTTAGTACTATCAGCTCCTTCATCAGGTGTTCTCCTCTGAGCAGTCTCAATTGTTTCCATTCTCATACATAGACTTCGGATCTCTTCCAGCAGAACTACATTTTCTTCAGGTCTTCCTCGACCAATGCCATCTCCTCTCCTCGGCAGCATTTTTTTCTGCAATCAACCTTAATCTCTCTGCTTTGATACCACAAATGACACAACAAAGCTGCAATCTTAAATCAATACGCACGAACCTATGGGTTATGGGTCCACAAAACCTATTAGAAGCATTTATTGGTGGCTTTTTCTTTAAAAAACCGGGACCATTCAACTATCAGAATACATGGATAGATGGGAATGTACACTCCAAACACATAATGCCGGATCTCAAAAAGATTGAGTCTGCATTCATAAATCCCTCAGGTCAGCTCTTTTCACCCGAACTTTATCAAATCAATCTCCGTTGTCCCTTTGTATTCACCGATCCTACGGTTGATGTTACACCTGATCAAAAAAACTAATCGCTAATACTCCATTTTCAATTAACTTGTGATAGATCCAACAATTCACAAGGATATCGGGGGCACAACTTGCATGGAGATTACCTTCCTGAAAAGCAGTTTCCTCTCACCTCCTCACTGCTACATGTCTTGCACTGAATGGAATTGGAGGTCTTCCTCGAAATACCGGTTACTGCCTTTTCTTCGCCTGATATACCACTTACACTATTTAAACCTGCTCTTGGATATAACCACGTGTGCTAAATTAAGCAAAGTCCTTAATGACTGATTTTCGTGCCTAATCACGAAATCAACCCTTAATACTAATTGACCCTGATTTATTGTCAATACACAGAAAACCCACAACCATTGAGGGTTGCGTTAAATGTGAGATTAGAAAAAATACTTGGTTAACAGTCTGGATGCGGACACACCGACAGAACCAAGAGTTTGCACCAGGATTACAATACAAATACACACTAGATCAATTTCATTAATATAATACCTATTACAGAGTCTCATCCTTGGCTTGATTACAACATATGAAAAGATCATTGTTTCAACAAAAATCCACACGCTAATTCTAGGCTCTCGCTCACTCAATCCTCTCTTCGATCATTACATTTTTTCCTTCCTTTTATCAATCGAAGATTACTCTAACTATGCTTAACAACTCAATCTCTATTTTTAATCAATCTAACAGTAAATCTCTAATTCCTAGCTCTACCACACACCTAGGCTAACAACTTATCTTTGAACCTAAAATAAGACAATTCCTAACTATTACAATAATGACATACAACTCATTTCTTGAGAGATCCAACCCTCTCAGTAAAACTAACTTTTGACCAATCAAGTCAATGAAATTCAACTTGTTTAGCGACAACATGTGAACAAACTTTCACGTTGTTGGCTAAGTCTAGATGCTCCTGCATCAATATTCTTGGTAAAAGGAAGGTTGAAATTAATAGGGACATAACACTCGATGAAGATGGAGCTCTTGGAAAAGCAAGAGATCTTCCTGCACCTCCTCCTCCTAAGAAAGAGAAAGATGACTTTGATATTCTAGATGGTCCTTCCATGCCCGAGTCTGACAATGATATTGTTGATGATCCCATGGAGCCTATGGATCCTTTATATCCTCCTCTAAGTGATCCTCCTGCTAGGAAGATACCAATTTGGCTCTGCAATACTCTACAAAATGTTGAAAGAAATGTTCCCATTCGTAGATCATTTAGAGAATGGAAGAAACCATGTAGGTATCAGGGATATGTTTTTGCCTCCGACCCCATAAAGTGGGGTTATGGGTGCCCTTCAAACCCCCTGTTAACTACGTGGAAAGAATATAACACAACCCAACATTCTCCCACTTGTTGTTTTCTTTCCACAGGGGGCCACAAGAGAGCTTAGTCATTTTCCTAGCCCTGAAATGCCCATTGTCTCTCTACACCAAGAGAACTTCTCAGAGCTCACAGATTTTGTCAATGCATCTGTAGTATTCTTGAAAGTGTCCACCTTGACCAACAACACCTTTTTGTATTCTATCATATCCCTCGCAAAGTGATACTGAACATCAATGTCCTTTGTCTTTGAATGATATGCAGGGTTCTTTGCCAAGAAAATTGCACTTTGGCTGTCACAGTCTATCCTTATGGCTTCCTGTACTAATCCCATTCTTGACACCAAGATTGTTGGTTCCCCATTAATGGCAGTGTAGAAGGTCAACGCTCCCCATGTGTTTCGTGGCATGTGCTTAAATCTAGCGATGTGTCTGTTTACTAACACCTGTAGGTTTTGGTGTAATGGCAATCGTGTCTCCAACAAGTGGTATCAGAGCTATTTTGGCTTCAAGGGGTCACCTTTGTTGCTGAGGGGTTTCGCTCCAGCCTGTGGTAGACCTTGTTCAGTGGGAGATTTGCAAGATTGATTCTAGTGGTGAAAGAAGATGACAAGCAGTGGAAAGATAGAGATCGAGAAATTTAATGGTCAATGTTTTGAGTTATGGAAACTCAAGATGGATGATCTATTGGTGGATAAAGATCAGTGGATCATGGTAGATCCAGGTACTAAAGAAATGAGAGTGTCCGATGAAGAATGGAAGAAGTTGGATCGGAAGGCAAAGAGCACAATACGATTGTGTGTCTTCGATTTAGTATTGCTGAATGTATCAGGGGAAGCTACGGCGAAGGATTTGTGGGACAAGTTAGGGACTTTGTACCAATCTAAGTCTCTGGTGAATAAACTGTTCTTGTGGAAAAAGTTATATAACCTGAGGATGAAAGATGGAGACTCGATGATAGAGCATCTGAACACATTTAATACTGTGGTAAGTCAATTAGCATCTATTGCTATTAAAATTTTAGATGAAGATAAGTGCATCAGTTTGTTGTGTTCTCTACCAGATTTGTGGGATAGTATGGTTATTGCAATAGGTATCAATGCAACTGCCTTGCATTTTGATGAAATAGTCTCATCCTTGCTGACGGAGGAGATGAGACAGAAAAATACAGAGAGAAAGAATGGTGATGCCTTGTCTATATGAGGATGGTCCTAGAACAGAAACAAAAATCAGTCATCGAGTGGGAGATATAAATCTAGAGGGAGATCTAAATCTCTATGAAAATCTATAAAGGTGGTGTGCTGGAAATGTGGAAAGGAAGGGCACTACAAAAGGGACTGTAAATCTAAAGCTCCTGATAAAGGAAAGGGATCTGATGATGCTCCTTCTGCAGAGGTGAAAACCACTTTAGATGAAGGTGGGGATGTGTACTTGGCTTTTTCAAGTACACATGTAGATCACAAGGCATGGTTGATTGACTGAGGTGCATCCTTTCACTTCACTCCCCATAGAGAGTGGTTCTATGAGTATGATAAATACGATGGTGGTGATGTCTTCTTAGGGGATGATATGACGGCTAGAATCATTGGTCGCGGAAAAGTAAAGTTGAAGTTGCAAGGTGGAAGGGTTAGAACACTTTCGGGTGTTCTGCATATTCCTGCATTGGCCAGAAATCTGATTTCTGTAAGCAAGTTGGATGATGCAGGTGTAAAAATAGTGTTCAAGAAGGATACCTACAAGATGGTTCGGGGAGCACTTGTATCGGTGCGGGGAGTTTGGATTGGAACTCTGTACAAGTTGCAAGATAGCACTATTATTGATGGGTGCAATAGTTCTCTAGTTCCTGAAAATGGAGCAGAAAATCTAGTGGTCTCTGGAGAGAAGACCATGCTGTGGCATCAAACGCTTGGACATATTGGAGAAAAGGGCCTACAGATACTTCATGGTAAAGGTATGGTATAAGGTATGAGTAATAGCTCTTTGGATTTTGATTTTTGTGAAAATTGTGTATATGGGAAGCAGAATTGGGTGAGTTTCCCCTCTGGTAGTAAGAGGGCGAAACAGATATTAGAACTTGTGCACAGTGATGTGTTTGGACCTGTGAATGTTCCGTCACTGGGTACATCTATGTACTATGTATCATTTATAGATGACTTCTCAAGGAATACATGGATATATTTCCTTAAGAAGAAATCTGAAGTGTTTGACAGGTTTAAATAATTTAAGGCTCTGCTAGAAAACCAGACAAAGAAGAAGATAAAGGTGTTGAGGATAGATAACGGTGGAGAGTTTTGTAGTAAGGAATTTGAAGAATTCTGTAAGAAGTGTGGTATAGCACAACAGAAGACTACTCCATATACACCTCAACAAAATGGAGTTGCAGAAAGAATGAATAAGACGTTGATGGAAAGGGCAAGAAGCATGCTCAGTGGTGCTGGGTTAGGATAGGAATTCTGGGTAGAGGCGGTGGATACCACATGTTACCTAGTCAATAGGTCATCTTCATCAGTGTTGAAGGATAAGACTCCAGAAGATGTATGGACTGGTAAGAAACCCTCTCTTTCACATCTGAGGTTATTTGGATGTGATGCATATGCACATGTTCCAAAGGAGAAACAAACCAAGTTGGATAGTAAATCTAAAAGTGCATATTTATTGGTTATCAAGATGGTTTAAAGGATTATAAGCTTTGGAACCCAGTCACACAGAAGGTTGTGTATAGCCAAGATGTGGTGTTTAGAGAGGTGAAAGATGTTATTAAACATGAAGTCCAACTACAGGAACTTGAGAAGATAGAGTTTGAGCTAAAGGGGGAAGAATCAGACTCTATAGTAGAGGAGGAATCAAAATATGAAGAGCCACAAACTCTGGCTGTGAGAAGATTAGTTTGCGAAAGAAGGTAGCCTGAAAGGTATAGTCCATCTGCTTTCTGTTCAAATTTTGCTTTATCTATTACCGACGATGATCCCAGAACTATGAAGGAAGCAGTAGATTTAGAGGATGGAAAACTCTGGAAAGAGGCCATGGTTGATGAAATGGCATATTTTCACAAAAATGAGGCTTGGGATCTAGTGGAGTTGTCGGCTGGAAGGAAACCCATTGGCAGCAAATGGGTATTCAAAAAGAAGACAAATGTATAAAGAAAAGTGGAGAAATACAAAGCTCAGTTGGTAGCAAAAGGTTATTCCCAGGTGCCAGGAATTGATTTTGGTGATATTTTTTCTCCCGTTGTCAAGGTAACTTTTATTAGATTACTTTTATATGTTGCTGCTGCTTTTGATTTTGAGGTAGAACAGATGGATGTGAAGACAACATTTCTTCATGAGGATCTAGAAGAGGAAATCTACGTGAAGCAACCTGAAGGCTTTGCAGTGAAGGGTAAGAAAGAACTAGTATGCAAGTTAAAGAAGTCTTTGTATGGGTTAAAATAGTCACCAAGGATGTGGTATCAGAAATTTGATACATTTATACGGGGAATTGGCTTCACCAGAAGCAAAGCAGATCACTGTGTGTATTTTAAATTAATTGGTGACCGTGTTATTTATCTGGTCTTGTATGTGGATGATATGTTGCTGGTTGGAAATGACAAAGAAATTATCCAGGATTTGAAGACCCAATTTTCGTCCAAATTCGACATGAAAGATATTGGTGCTGCAAACTGTATTTTGGGCATGGAAATTAAAAGAGATCGAGTAAAGAGGAAGCTCTGGTTAAACCAGAGGAAGTATGTTGAGACAATACTATGAAGGTTTAATATGCAGAATAATAAACCAGTGAAGGTTCCTATTCCTATAGGTGTGAGGTTATCTACTGAACAATGTCCCAAGGCACAAGAAGAGGAAGGGGACATGTCTCGTGTTCCATATGCAAGTGCAATTGGTAGCCTGATGTATGCAATGGTTTGTACTAGACCAGAAATTGCACATGCAGTGGGAGTATTTAGCAGGTTTATGTCAAAAACAGGAAAGGAGCATTGTACAGCAGTGAAGCGGGTTTTCAGGTATTTGCGTGGCACTAGTGATTATGGTCTATGCTACCCAGGAAGACCAGGATTGGATAGAGTGTTGGATATTCGTGGCTTTGTTGATGTAGACTGGGCTGGAGATCTGGATCAGAGAAGATCTACAAGTGAGTATGTGTTTAACCTATTTGGAGGTACAGTCAACTGGATGAGTAAGAAACAATCTGTAGTGGCACTATCAACTACAGAGGTAGAATACATGGCAGCCACTTATGCAAACAAGGAAGCAGTTTGGCGTTAGCAGAGGAAGCTATAAGGATAGAATATGATAGCCAAAGTGAAATTTTCTTAGCAAAGAACCATGCATATCATTTAATGACAAAGCACATTGATGTTCAATATCACTTTGTGAGGGATATGATGGAATACAAAAAGGTGTTGCTGGTAAAGGTGGACACTTTGAAGAATACTGCAGATGCATTGCCAAAATATGTGAGCTCTGAGAAGTTCTCTTGGTGTAGAGAGACAGTGGGCATTTTAGGGTTGGGAAAATGACTAAGCTCTCTTATGGCCCCCTGTGGCAAGAAAACAACAAGTGGGAGAATGTTGGGTTGTGTTATATTCTTTCCACGTAGTTAACAGGGGGTTTGAAGGGCACCCATAACCCCACTTTATGGGGACTGGGACAGCGCCCCAGAAAATTTTGATTTTGGACCCTATGTTAGGTTGGGCGGACCCGCCTATAGTTTTGTGCATGATTTTTGCACATGTTTTTTGGACGCAATGGTTTTCGGTCCACGGTATTGGATGCTTCGGCATGTATAAATATGTATTGTAACGTTGAAAGGAACATAATGAAAAATCAAGCTAGTAGTCTCGGTTTTGGGATCCAGGGGAAAAGATTGTTGGCCAAAGGTCTCGAGTTCGAAACACACTGGGCTCACATTGGGAGGAGATTGTTGGCCCCTCGTTAATGGCAGTGTAGAAGGTCAATGCTCCCCGTGTGTTTCGTGGCATGTGCTTAAATCTAGCAATGTGTCTGTTTACTAACACCTGCGGGTTTTGGTGTAACAGCAATTGTGTCTCCAACAATCTCAACAAAGGTAATCAACTAGTTGGGCCTTCTGATAATACCACACTCATAGCCATACACCATCGGGTGGCTCCACCAAGGGCAAGATCTCCACGTCAGCCAGTAATTCCTCTTTCCCTACAAAAACAATCCTTTCATAGACAATGTGTTTTGTGATGTTGCTCCCCTTGATTTTTTTAATGATTTATTAGGCTAACCATACTGTTGGAATTTTCATGTTGTGCATGATTCTAGACCTCATAATGTTATTATTACTTTGGGAATAGAACTATATAGGATACCAAAGGTAGTCATGCCTTTCGCCATTCTTTGATATTTTCTAAGGAATGCATTTAGATAATTTCCTATACTACAAAATTTGTTTCCTTCCTAATTCACTCTCAAAGTAAGCGAAATATGATGGCAACATCCATGGCCCCCGGAAAGGGCTCCTTTGGACAACAAAATTAAGTGGATAAGGTCGTGGAAGAGTATAGGGACATGTTCTCCTCACCCACAAGGGTAATTTTGTGCTTTCAGGTCAAGAATTTAATTGATATGAACCCTGGAGAACCTATACCTAATGGGCCAATATTTCGCTACTCTCTTCTAGAAAATGTGGAAATCAAGTGGAAGTTCCATGGGTTGCTACAAAATGGATACATCTAACTAAGTTCATCATCTTGTGGGATCCCAATTGTACTCATATAGAAGAAATATAGGACTTGGAGACTCTGCATTGATTATCGAACATTGAACAAACTCATAGTTAGGAACAAATACCTAATCCCATAGATTGATGACCTTCTTGTCCAATTCAAGGGGGCTAAGCACTTCAGCAAGATTGATTTGAAGTTCGGATATACCAAGTTCCAATAGAACTCACAGATGTATGGAGGACCACCTTCAAGTCCAAGGAGGTCCTCTATGAGTGGCTAGTCATGTCGTTCAGGTTGATAAATTTCTATGCAAATAATATGGGGTTGATGGAGGACATCTTGTGGCCATTCACCAACTATTTTTTGGTTTTATATCTCGAGGATATCCTCATATGTAGTAAGAGTTGGCAAGAGAACTTGCAACATATTCAATAGGTCCTTCAAACCATGTGAAAGCACAAGCTATGTTCCAATCGAGAGAAGTGATCATTTGGCATGGAACATGTCCAATATCTAGACTACATAATTGATGAGCAAGGCATGCATGTGGATCCAACTAATATCTGATTCATTCAGGATTGGGAAACCTTGATGACTCTAATAGAGCTTCACAAATTCTTGGGTCTTGATAGTTTCTATCAGAGATTCATGTTGGGGCTCTCTCATATCACTTGGACCTTAACTTTCCGAGGGTTGAGTAAAGGAAAAGTCTTTTTGGTTTGATTCACAAGAAACAAAATTCATTGAAATAAACATTGCCTTTGATCTAAACCAATCCTCACCTTTCCAAACATGTAACAACCATTTGAGGTTGAGACAAATGCACATACTAGACATGTATAACTCTAAGCATCCATGAACATGGGATTAAAATCACCTCAATGTGCAACATAACTATAATAGAGCTCTCCACAACTCAATTGGCCACAACCCCTTTTAGGTGGGATTGAGATTTCAACCATTTTGTCCCATTGATGTTGCAATGTTTATGGAAACTACATAGGCAATATATCCAAATGTTCAATCTGAAGCTGATAAATCAATCAATTTTGTTGAACACATTTAGAAAATGCACCAGTTGGTTTATGATATCCTGGACAAAGAAAATACTACGTACGAACAACATCATGATCAAAATCAGGTGCCACATAAGTTTTAATTAGGTGATAATGTTTAGTTTCCTTTGTAGAAGGAATGCCTTGGTAGAGACCATCGAAATCTTCAACCTCTTTGATATAGGCCCCACACCATCATCAAGGTTGTGGGTGACAATGATTTTCGAGATAATTATCCCCCCATTCCTTGGCCGACACCTAATATTCAATGTGGACCCCCTTCAGCCATAGTTTCCACTATTGTTGGACACATGAGACATTGCTAAGTAGCACACAGGCATATATCAACATAGATTTCATTAAACATTCCAAAATTGATCATATCATGAACACACATGTTTCAAGAACACTCACCAATATAGGATATAGTTGTATCAGGTTGTCAAATTTGACCAACTCCTACACTAAGGAAAGTGGCTCACCAAGGACCATGTTTAGCAGAAGTTCATTATCTCATGCAAGCACTCAATGCAATGGGTATCACTGCTTCTTAAGGGGGTAAGAATGATACAGGCGGATATTGATGGCCACCTACCTATTTGACTTGGAACACCAACATTGTTTCCTGTTAGTTTTCTATTTTCAACATAGTTTCCTATTTCGATAGTTTTCTATTTTTGGTATTATTTAGGTCTTGAACTTCTAAAGTTGTTTTGAGGCCATAAATGATGTTTTTTTAAGGAAACATGAAAACTCAAGTCTTTAACTAATGTTTGTAGTCAAAATTTGTTTTCCTCGAATAAACCTTTCTAATGGGCTATCGTGCATGCCAAACAAAGATCGTATACCAAAGTTACAACCCCCGTAAGTTGACATTCCAACTAAACCCATCGGTGTCAATAACCACTCTATTTCATCTGAAACAATTTACCATAATATTTTTTCTCTCACTTCAAGATTGTCTTAATGTGGATCTATAATTCCTATAACTCTAGATGTTATAGATGTATTAACTATTTCCCCATTAACTAAATTAGATATTTTATGTGTAGATTTTCCATCTTCCCACAAAAATATTTGTAGTTCTTTGGAGATTTGATTTTTTATTCCAAATGGAGCCAAACGAGTTGAGAAATGGAGAATATTAAAATATGATAATACTACTTTCAAATGGACCAATCTTCCAACTAGATTTAGAACCCATATTTCCATGGTCTTTGGAGATGGACATAATGTAGTGAACTACATGATGAAGCCCTTGGTTTTCTTTTGAAAAAAATTGGAAGGAAGAGAAATTATTGGGAACCCATTTGGGAGGAAGAGAAATTTGGGAGCCCATTTAATCGTTGTATCCAAGGATGCAACAATTGCTTGACAACCAAGCATATTTGGGTCCAAATTCGAAGGAGAGTGGCCTCCCTCTACAAAGGAGGTTTCCTTAGCCAAAGAAAGGGACAAGGGTTTTGAAAAAAATAAGTTTTTAGTAGAGAAAAACTTTTAGATAAAATTTCCAACCATAAAAAAAGTTACTTCGATTTTTTTATTATCCAAACTATTGCTTTAATTTTGTTTTCCAAATAAACAATTTTTATATTTGGCATTTGAGTTTTGAAATAAAAATATATATTGTTGTGAATTAATAGTCCCTACAACATGTACTTTGCACATTCACAAAAAAGAACATCATACATTTCTACATTATCAATATAACAACTTAATTATGATCATCATAGGCTCCTAAAGCTAGCCTTTACACATCAATAATATTCTTCTAGTTTTACAACTTCAGAAAAACATAGAAACTATAGAGATCACATCTCTCCTTTCATATTCCAAATTAACAAAGTGAAATTACCAATACATAAGTAGGGTTCCCTTCTTTAAATTCTTGTTCCAATGGGACCCCTTCTTGCATATGAACAACTTATTTTTGGAAACTAATAATATGTTTTATTGAAATGTCGATATATGTGTGAATTTTTTTCATCAAAATGTTGTTTTATATCTAGGATTTGGTTCATTCTTGTGTCTAAAATAATATTATTCATTCTACATTTGTTTTTGGTCTAATAGATCAAATATCTTATAGTCTCTCAACACCTACAATTATTTCAAGATTTTTTTGACCGTTGTTTTCACAAGAAGCCAAAGTGCATAAAATTCAACTCTATTGCTACTTTTATTAGTAGTGTATTTCAAGAGAAAATAATGCGATGATTCAAAGTAAAGTATAGTCCTCTCTACATAATGTCTTGGATATCCTTAACAAGAATCATGGAAGAGTCCTCATGCTTTTCATAATATTAGGCTTCTTTAGAATTATTTGATATTTTTCTTTTGAAGGTGCCATGGAAGAAATTTGGACCTAAGGAAGCCACCTGAGAGATGGAAGAGAAAATGAGGGTGCTATAACCATTTTTTATTGATGAATATGTGGATGTAAGAGCTGTTATATAAAGTTCATTTTTTATTCTTTTGCCTCTAGTTGCAGAGAACACTGAGGATGGTGTTCCTTTAATGGGGTGTGGTTTGTATCACCCCTTATATTGACCCTTGTTTCTATAAAGATAAATAATGAATGTGTAATTCCAACATGGAGGATCATGGCTGATTAAGACATTATGTAATTGAAAAATATAATAAATTTTGATTGGCCGACTTGAGGAGTAGGACTGATAGATCCATGGTTTGGGAGAGAGTTGTGAGTAGGTGGACTAGCATGATGGAACACCCCACCACCAAATATTTAGAAATTAAATTATGGGGAAGAGATGTAATATTTAAAGAAAAAATATTTTAATAACATAAAAATATTTGAGTGATCCATAAATAAAATATTTCCATATCCACGTCTTTTACTTTTGAATATGAGAGCACATGTACTAACATTTTAATGTGGAGAGTGTGAATCATAACTAAAATATTATAATATATATATATATATATATATATATATATATATATATAAAGTGAAAATAATAAAAAATATTATAGTTAAAACATGTGCGTTTCTCAAAGCTAACATAGATCTATCTTAATTATAAATCTACCAAGGGCTAGGAGAGATCAAATTATGGAGGTGAAACCTTTCCTCAAGTTTTGCACTCAAAAATAAGTTTGCATTTAAGGATATTTGATCTCTCTCAACCCTTAATAGATCTAGATATAAGATGGATCTATGATAGTAAAAATAAAATTAAAGTTATTATTCATCTTTATTAATTTGCTCATTTTAATTTTTACATAGCATAATGATATATCATTCTTTGTCATATTAATAATTAGTAATTTTAACTTCTATTAAATATTTACATGTATTATCTTAAAAGATGATACTCACTTTTTTATGTCTTATATCCAAAATATATCTTTCCATATTTAAAAAGCAAGATGAATAAATTTGCTATGGATAACCTACTTGTTTATTTATTTTGGTTTTTCTTTATTTTGCTTGACATCATTCATTATTAATAAACTTTCCATTACCATGCCATTTCTATTTTTATCAAATTTACTGTTGTGATAGAACCTATTGGTATTTTTTTACCAACATTATTAATTATTTATTTATAAGGATCCTTCTGTTATAGTTAAAATATTCATAATTAAAATTGTTATTTAAAAATCAGGGGAGGAATAGAATAGATGGTGATGGGGTGTACTATTAAGTCACGCCATGATGTGAAGTTAACTAGTTCAAAACTCTATGGGAAAAAATCCAGGCACGTTAAGGGCTGTTGTTAGGAAGAGATTTTAGAGAAAGTGGCCCAAAAAACCCTTTTGTTACTATTGGTTAACAATAGCCCTAAAAATGATGGATAACATGTTAATGTTCTTCGGATCTAAAAAGAAAATGTTAGAAAATTTTTCAAAAGGTAGCATGAAAAACATAAAGAAGCATATAAAATGAATAATGTGATATAAACCCATTGGAAATGTAAATAAATTGATTTTATCAAAATGAATTGGAATACACCGGGTGAGGAGAATAAACAAACTTGGATATACCACATCCCCCTTTGGGGGATGGGTTCTTTCTGACCCCGTGTTTTAGCTACAATGATCTCTCTCTCAATGGATGCAATGCGAAAAAAAAGAAAATGGTGGCTTGAACTTAATAATGGGAGCTCAGACGCTATAGGATGATAGTGACAATGATGAAATGGCCACGTGTAAAGAATGAGGAGCAAACCTATCTATTTATAATAAAATATTAGAATATATCTAGATCTAGAAAAATAATAAAAAAAATATGATACTAAATCAAGATCTAGTCATTAGGAATATTTTATTATATTTGAGAGGGAAAGATTATTTGAAATGGTCAAATACATCTATTTAGTAAACTAACTCAAAAAATAATGATGAATTGAGTTAATTAAGGAAAGTAGTTAAAGTAAAAAATAAATAAAAATGATTTATAAATTACTTTAAGTGATAAAGTCAAAGTGGTTTCGAAATAATTATTAAATAATGATTTAATAACTATTTGGAAATAATAATAAACAAATAATGATTTATTTAATGATTCTTATAAGATTTTTGGGTTTTAACAAGAAATAATTTAGGAAAATGGTTCTCTAAATTATTTCCTAAGCTGAAAGTGGGTTTTAATGTGTAAAACCCCATACTGCATGGTTTATTTTCGTCAACCTAGTAGAAAATGACTAGGTCATCATTTTCTAGGTGATAACAGTGATATAGGTGGAAAACAATTACCACAATTAATAATTGTTTTTCTATTAATCATTCCTAAAACCATGGATAATGCATGATAATAAATAAAATAAATCATAATATTAAAGTTATAATATAATCGCATGATGATTTGAATTTTAACATCATAATTATGATACTCACCCAACATATTCACCTGTGGATTTTGTAAACCTTGGTATTTACCCATGGTATCATAATTTATTATATTTACCCATAGTGTCACAATTTATTATATTTTCCCATGGTATTCACCAAGGAATTTGTAAGCCATGGCATTTACCCATGGTATTTGAAATGTAAGAGGAGGCATGACTCTTAGTGAAAGAAGAGCTAACTAGATGGCTTGCCTCCAGGAATATGACTTGGAGTTGAAGCTTGCTCACACAGTTAAAGGATACAAGTTATGTAAATTGGATGTTGAGGCTTTCAACTAGCAGGATGAAGAACTATAAGGGTGGGACCAAGAGATTAAAATGTACTAGAATGATTTGATGCTAGCACATGATTCTTATCCTCTTAGTATGTGGATCTAAAGCAATATTTAGTACAAGGAACTTTTCCTCTTGCCTTGTCCATGAAACATAAAAGAGATGCCATGCTTAAAGTCACATCCTATCAATTCGTTCAAGGTAACATATTTCATAAAAACCACAATGGCATATTGCTCAAATGTTTAGAATCTGATGAAGCATAAAAGGTGTTGAAGGAGCTACATGATGGGCCAATAGGTGGTCATTATTTTAGTGATACTACAACGCATAAAATCATGAGAGATGGTCTCTATTTTCCTACCATATTTAAGGATTCCCATGGATATGTGTGAAAATGCTCCATCTGTCAGAGATGCGCCAGAAGGGAATCATGGTCAGTTGCACCACTCCTATCTATAACAATGTGTTGAAGCCCCAAAAATCGGGTCGACAACAAGGGGGATACCCACCTGGTCCAAACCTTGGTTGGCAACTCCTTATCCGTTTGGTATAGCGGGTCCGACTAGGGATAATGGGACCAGTTTCCCAATCTAAGGGTGTGTGTGTGTGTGTGCAGAGTTGGATGTTGCTGATCTAAGAATACTTAAAGCTAATCTAGTTCAAACTTTTAAATTAACTCTATGCTATTGTAATCTAATGAAAAACAACACATCTAATCTATGCTAACCCGGGGTGTATTTCTTCTATTATGCGATCTAAAGAGATTTCAAACAATAACTGGTAATAAAGATCATTCAGCTATCATAAGAATGGAAATCAATTAAGATAAACCACTTTGCATAAAAATTTAGGCAAAATAGTTGTGAACAGTATATCGCATAATAAGTTATTCATATATCAGACATAAATAAATGGCTCCACCGTACAAAAGTGCCAAATGGTAACTCACACATTCATGCAATGACATATAAACAACAAAAACTGTATATCACTTTAAGAATATAAGCAGAAATGGCCAAGAGATAAAAGTACCATTTATGGCTGGTCCTACTCATAAGCTTCAAGCAAAAATCATTTATCTCTACTTGTTCTAACATCTACTAAGAGTACAAAAGTGCAACATCAGTAGCAGACATCAAATGCAAACATTAATAAACCTCGATCCATCCATTCATTAAAACCTCCTCTGAGGGTGCAGAAGTGCATGTTCTGAGGACAAGTTTTTGACAAATTTCTGGACCCTTCTCCAAATGCATGAGAAGGGTTAAAATACTACTTCCTAATTCTAATAATAGTTTATTTACAAAATTTAGGATGCGGTTTTCAAATGACCGTCCTTTTTCTAATCTAATTTTAAAGAAAAAAACAACATTCTAAATAAGGCTACTTCTGAATCTGATCTTTAACGCTGCAAGTGTTCATCATGGGCTTGAGGAGAGTTGGCTGGCTGACTTTTGCTTTGAGCTGGGCTGAGAAAACAGAATCTATGAGAGCTGGCACCACTTTCTCGGCCGCATTTACGATACATTTCACCGTCATCCACTGACTATGCGGCATCACCAAGTATGCTCAGTAACACTCCCAATTTAACCTGTTTAGTGCTTGGATCGCTTTTCCCTTTTCCCACGCCTTCTGCTTCCATTCTGCTTCCAGTCGTAGTTTATTTGGTAGATACCCTGGGGTGGTCTCTTCGATTAAATTTGCTTTGTGCAAATTCTCATTTACAAAGTCGATAAGAATGCTTGCTTGCGTGGCCGCTGTTTCCGCTGCTTGTTCCGCCTCTCTGATCTGATCGTCCCACTTGTTGAAGAGCAGCTCTTTATGATTATCGTTTATTCTTGGTGCACTTGCACCTTTTCCCTCATCTTCATCCTGCCAAGCCAAGTACTCTGTCACTCGTTTGTCAATCTGATCATAGTCAGCTCGCAATTCTACCACTTGATTGGTGATTTTATCACTCAGTTCGCAATAATGACTCCACTATGATATCTTCCGTCCCAACTCTTCCTGTTGCTGCAGTAGTTGTTCATTTAAGTCAATAGACTCTAAAATAAATTATGTAAGCTTAAGCTCATCTTTGTGCATTTCTTGTAAAATTTGTAATTGTTTTCCTTTCTCGTCTAGACTTCTTTGATAGCCTATCTGCATTTGCTGAAAGTCTTCCTGCAACTTCTCGATCTGTTTGTGAACTTCAATATTAGCATTGGCTTGTTGCAATTGTCATTGTAGTAGCTGTATTTGATCTTCTTGTTCTTTCAACAGTTGCTGAACTTTCGATGCCTTGTCAATAGTTGCAGAAGCATATGCTCTTGCGATCTGAGACAATTTAGTGAGATTTTCTGTTGGGTTATTGTTGGGGTCTTTCCATAAGACGTCCAATTGTTCAGCATCTTGTGACAGTGTATTTTCTAGTTTTCTTTTCTTTCTCTGTCTTCTTACAACTACTTTATGTTGGGGACTATAGAATACATCCAGTGGGGGAATTTCTTCTACATTAAGTAGAAGCTTAGAAGGTGGAGCGATAGGAATGTGCTCCGTTTCTGTGACACTGCTGACTATGGTCGAAACCACTTCTTCTGCTACCTGTGTATTGTTCACAGGCATTCTTGGGGCTTGCCCTTCAAGATTGATCAGCTCGTTGAAGGTTTCCCATTCTTTGTTTAATTCTGTCATGACGGGTGGTGCTTCAATGACGAGAGGGGGGACATCTCTTGGCGGGGGGGCGATAACCTGTTGTTGCGACATTGCACTTGACTGAGCCGTGTCCTTAGTTGTATCTTCGTTCTTTCCTTGGTCGCTTCCAGACCCTTTAGAATGTTCAGGTACTCCTTGCGCAGTGTTAGATTTAGATCTGGAAGTGCTTGAGTTCCCACTGAGGCTAACGCTTGGAGTTGGTTCTCTGGCAGGCAGTCACAGCTTTTCTAGAGGAACACTGGCTAGTCTTCTTTCCCTATATAACATGATCTTTGGAGGTCATTTGGAGACAATTTCAACTGAGCTTCCCACAAAATTTCCTGGAGTGAGCTTTTATTCTGAAATAAATCATCAAATAAATCTTTCTTTCCAACGAATACTTTTATTTTGACGTTCGTTGTGAAATCTTGGGCAACTTCATTAGGGTCAAATGGCATTGCCGGGAATTTAAATAATTGTAGACACGTCACATTCTCCACTTTGGTGAATGCGTGACCTACATCGAACAATGAAAACGCCCCACAAGCTATAGGAAACTGAGGCCATATGGCCTTCTTTTTGTCTTTTAGGTCTTTAGTTAGGCCGCCTTCTGAACAGGTTTGATATGCAATTTCTCGAGCCAATAGTTTGTCAGGAATATACAAAGGCAGGACATGAGGAGGGACGGTGCTTCCAAATACTCTAATATAGGTGAACCATTCTTCCCTGAACCATCTTGCGATGGGGATGATATCTATCTGTGCCTCGGGTGAGCACCTCGGGGGGTCTTCATCATACATCATTCTATACAAGGGTAAGATAAGCCCGTGACAAATCTGGTAGAAATGTGGGATGAACTGAGAATCCCATAATATCTTATGATAAACATGGATAGGTAATGGGTCCTGGGTAGTCCATTTCCAACCCATAATGGGAAATTTAGACACATAACAAATAGAATCCATAACATATGCGGATAGATAAAAAGGAGGATAGATCATTTGAGACAAGGATCTTTTAGACCGGTAATTGATAATAGCCGTGTATAGATTATCAGAAAAGATCTTGTCCCAATCCATAATATCGGCATTTGTGGCAGCATCTATTAATGGTAACCATTCAGACGAAAACTTGTTGATATCTGGCATCCCAAATAATCTACAAAGCTTGGCCGCAGCAAAACAATACGAAGAGGTGAAGGAACGAGTGCTATACATACCGTTTTTGTCTTTCTTGAGCGGTTCCTCTTTTCTGGACCAATCTTTGGTGGTCTCTGATAGATTTGGGTTCTCCGCCACAAATTTCTTAACGAATTGTGCATTGTAAGTCGCCTGCGGTTCAGGGAGATGATACATAAGCTTTAAATCTTGTGCAGCGAATGATCCGATGAGCCCATGTCCTTGAATCTTGAATTGTTTGTTGTTCATCTCTGCATTGTCAAGTATCCACTTGATCATATCCGTATATGGTATAATTTTGGGCCATGCTGCTATCCGATGAAGAAATGAGCATGCTAGCTCTTCTAAGGATGCTTCAGAAGAGCGTTGTGAGCCTGCGACTGCAGTAACCTTCATTATTTTGGGATTCTCTTCTTCAAGCAGTCTGTACATGCTTTCCCACATCGATATCCCTACGTCTCTATTGCATGTTGTGTCTGTATACAAAGGCGCCATTTCCTTCGCCTTCTCCTTCGCCTCAGAGCCCTGAGCTTTATTTTTCTTTCCCATTTCTTCCTGCGTTTGGCTTTGAATCGTCCTTCGTTCTTCGTTCCTGCAGCTCACAAGTGAAATGGAAATGACTGATCAAGAAAGGTGATGGGAGAGTTTTAAATGCAACAGATATATCAAATATGCCACCTTACGTGAAGTAATTCTTTATAGAACCACGCGTCTACATTTCATTAATAGCTGACAACTAATTCCTTTACTATTATTAAAAGTGCATGATCTTGAGTCAGATTATGGTAAGTGGCTTTTCTCGACTAGCATTCCCAAAGGATTCGTGATGAAGTGATTTTATGATTTGCTTACGTAACATCGCAGATCGTGCCATTGCAAATCGCACAATCGCAGATCGCGCAAACACACGAATATAACATCTCAGCGTTGGTCTGGCTTAATATCGCAACCATCATTTTATCGCGATATCGCAACATCACGGATCGCAGAAGTTTTATGATTGCCAAATCTTGTCAGCTCATTTTCTGCGATATGCAATCTTACGATTGGTGTTATCGCAGATCAGTAAATCTTGAAGTTTTTCCCTTATGAGTATTACTTTATTGCGGTGCGATATACTGCTTAGCATGAGAGTCTTGTACATACCGGGATTATAGTGAAATGGAGGCAACTTCCTATCTTTTTTACAACGTGGCTTTAAAGATTTTTCCCTTATCATAGACTTAGGTTTTAAAGTATTCAAAAGGTCTTCCTAAGTTTACGATGGTAACCTTATTCTGAAGAAAGGAAACTCTTGCTTTTCTTGAATTTTAACTAAGGGTCCCCATTCATTTAGTATTTTGGATAACACTCAAATGAAAAAGGGGGGGGGGGGGGGGGGGTTGTTGCTGGCCACAACACAATGAAAGAACATTTTCAATAGTGGGGGTTAGATGTCATTGGTGAGATCAAGCCACATTCAACAAAACAACATAGGTACATATTCATAGCCACATACTACTTCATAAGGTGGGTGGAAGTTGTTCCTTTATGTCAAATCAATGGCCAAGAGGTAATTTATTTCATTAACGAGAACATCATAACCAAGTTTCATGTTCCAATCTCCATCATATTTCATACTACTACTTATTTCTCATCTTTCAACTTATATGATTTTTATTTCAAAAATGGTATCGTTTTGAAACATTTAGCTAATTACTACCCCCAAGGCAATGACTTAGCAAAGTCCACCAATAAGAACCTAATTGATATTATTAAGAAAAATTTGCTATCACATCAAAAAACTAGCACAATGCCTTAACCAATTCTCTGTGGGTGGACCATGTCACCCCTAAGCCATCTCTTGGGAATTCCCCTTATTTCCAGGTGTATGGGAAAGAAGAATTCTTGTCTCCAAACTTGTACCTGACTTCTAGATATCACAAGGGTCTCAGGGCACACCCTATCTTACCATACAAAACCGAAGTGATAATCTACTCAAGCTTGAGGGTGAAAGACAAAAGGTTAGAGATAAGTTTGATGTATACCAAAACAAAATCAAGAGATGGTTTGATAAAACATCTGCAATAAATAATTGATTTAACATAGGTGATCTAGTCCTAAAATTGGATAAAGCCCATGAGGATAAAGACAAGCACACTAAATTACAATCCTTGTGGATTGAACCTTTTCAAGTTAAAGAAAATGTTTGCTAACACACCTAGCATTTACAAACCCTGGAGGGGAGGGTTAAGCCCCTTCCTGTAAATGACCAGTACCTTAAGTTTTACTTTACCTAGCAGCTCTCGTAGCTTCCTCCCCATCCCTATATATATCTTTCTTTCTCTTTTTGTTGCTTCTACATTTAGTTCCAAGTCTTATTCCTGCATTTTTCATTTCAATGTTGCGTTTAGTTTTTTTTACTTCATATCATTTTGTTCATGATAGTTTAGTTCATGAATAATAATTTTAGCCTAAATGAATATTTCCTAAACATTGCTCAAATTGAACACACGCCAAAATTGTGGTAGCCCCTATGTGAATGGATGAATTGTTCTCTTGTTTGTGCCTACTCTTAACTACCTTTAAATTTACAGCCTGATTGTGTTGTAAGGACCGGTCTCAGTGGGGAACTATGATTATTCAAGGCACCCTATGTTTAAGAACAATACCCTATCTCTTGACTTGGCTTTATAGTTTGGAAAATGGTTAAGACTCAATGAATCGAAGAGGGGAAAGAAAATCTATAATAGATAACACACATTTTCAAGAAAAAATAATTAAGTCTCTAAAAATCAAGAAACAACCTCTCTTGCACATAAATTAAGTTGGGATCCCTCATCTTCCTTGACAAAATGAATGCCTAGTAAATAAATGCCAATGAGCATATAAGAAAACAAATTTAGAAAAAGGGTAAATGATTTAGAAAAGCTTCCTGCATAGAGAGGTGATGTAATAACTCCATCGGGGTACTCTCCAGGCTCGGTGGTAGCGAAGCAGTGTTTGTGATTTCTACAAAGTGACTTTGCTAGAGTACTATCTAGGCTCACTGGAAGTGGAGCAACACTAAATATATATAACTATAATACCAAAACCTTTATGGCCCATACATCTTTATCCAAACCCCTATTTTGATTCATTAGGAATACTCTTTAATTGTGTGTTTGGTAAGCTAAGTCAAGATAGTGAGGTACTTATAATCAATACTAAGGGTAACATGGAGACATTAGTGGGTCTCAAAGTTTACGATAACACACTCATAAGGATTGACTACACTGTAATTTGGGTATGAGCAGAGACACTGAGGTTCTACCAGTGAATCGCCAATTATTATAACAACTAAAACAACCCCAATATTTGACTCCTTCAAAATTTTGGAGCCCCACCCTCATTACTAATGTTCTCTCATTTGTCTACACCTTAACAAGTTTTGATATCCCGGTAGTGGGTCAAGTTTTCTGAGAAAATTTCAAGTTATAAGTTCGGGACTCAACTTCTTCTCAAGGTCGCAAGTCACATTTATAATCCATACTTTGGGATATAAAATTGCGACCTAAGACCCCTCTCAAAACATACCTTATTGGTCTAGGTTTCCAAGTCATAGATTCACCAAGTCATGTAACTCATAAAGTTCTAAGTTATATGATCTTGCGTCCTGGCAACCTACAACTTGCATTGGTCACCAATCTTAGGTCGTGGGGTTACATATTCACGATTCTACTTACCTCTTACCTTGTGACTTGATCTGACTTGCGAACTTGCAACCTCGAGAACCATAAGCCTTCAAAGTCGCATGGTCATGTGGTCACATGATATGAAATATCATTTTTTACAACCCTAGTCGGATTTCAACCTAGCGACCTCCAAAGTCCTCCACGTGCGACATTTTAATATATATCATCCTCAATAATTTTCACTCATTTAGCTGATTAGAGTGCTTGAAGGAGGGGAACTTGGTGACGGGAAAGTGTGTGACTCCTCTCTAAGTAGGCATTTTCCCACCTTCCTTGTAATCATTTATGTTTCCATGTGTCTCCTTCTTCCCTTGGTATCTACATTTGCCCTCTTAGATATGATTTATCCACCTATATGAGCCATTTCCAAGCGAAACTCACCCTAAAAACCTCCAGACCTCCATTCTTCCACTCAACATCCCATTTTTTTAGCACAAAGTCTCACTTGAAGCGCATCTCCATATTCTCAATCATATTTGATCCCCTGAGCCCTTGTAAGGTGCATGGCTAACCCTAAGAACTTGACTTTCCCACTTCAAGCCACAAAGTCGTCGTCCAACCACCAAAGAATACAAGTCTCACTTCAAAAAACACGATAGGATCTGCTCTATGACTTTGTGACTTCAGTTATTCTGTGATCTTGTGACTTCACTTACCCTACAACCTTATTACTAACCCAATACTTTGAATTAGCGACCACTAGTTCTATTAAGTTGCAATTTTTCTAGTTTATTACCCGTAGGTTCTGTGACCCCCGAAATTTTGGAACCCAATGACCTTCACTAAAACCAATTCTAGGCTTAAGATTACTTATCCTATCCCTCAAATTTTGAATCTTGGTTCACAATCATTGCTCCAATTTATGCCTTCGTTCTCATCTTGGGATTACTTATTTGAAATTCTAGGTGACATTGATTTGGATTGTATATCAATATCATATTTATTTGGAGAGATGGCACCTCTGGTGGTCAATACTCCTCACAAAATTATAGAGAAA
Source organism: Pinus tabuliformis (assembly GCA_031772625.1). Lineage (NCBI taxonomy): Eukaryota > Viridiplantae > Streptophyta > Pinopsida > Pinales > Pinaceae > Pinus > Pinus tabuliformis. The sequence continues at coordinate 1,204,341,026 of CM062820.1, read as the reverse complement.
AACATCCAAGAAGTTTCATAAGGACCACCACCACTAATCTACAAGAACATGACATGAAATATCAACAAAACCACAAAGCTCACATGGTTTGATATTTTCTCAGTGTTCTCAAAAACAGATATTCCCTATAATCAGGAACACTTCAAGGTTTACATCAATATGAAGAGCTCATGGCTTCATAAAATAGCCATGCATCTGCTAGTCTTCCCATGTGCAAAAACCATCAAATGGATACTAAATAACATTGATACAGATTGATGGGTTATAAGGAGTCATATAGGTGACACTTTCATTTATTTCACTACCACAAATATTTTTTCCTACTATATGCTACATAGAGAGAAGAGTCCTTCAATATTGGGTGGCTATCAAAATTCTATATGTCGACCAAAGATATTCTAAAGTCATGGCGGCAAGAACCCTCCAAACTCAAGATTAAGCCTGATTGGGTATACAAAACATAGAGTCTCTCGAAAGTCTATTAGCTTCTGGTAGCAATCATGAAATAGTTATGTGGTAGGCCATGTATTGACACCTTTCTTGAAACATGGTTCCCTATTATGTACACATTTTCCACCAGGGGAACTATTTTCAACTAGGCAAGTATCCTAGCTTCAGCTTTAAGGTCCAATGTATAAGAAGCAAAGAACCCAGAGAATGACCAGCCATCAAAATTCTATATGGCATCATACCACTTGGATGAAATATGTGCGAGATGTAATTTTGAGGGGTGGAGCTACAACTAGACCCCTAATGTGTTAGAAGGTTGTGCACCTTAATTATAATATCTTTTGGGACCCAAGCTACAAGAGCATGCATGAAATCACTTTCGAGTCATTGATTTCCCCTTTGTACCAATTTCTCTTCAAGGATGATGCTCCTTGCTTGTCTAAGAGAGCTAAGGAAACAATTGTTAGAGTAAATCACTACAAGGAAAAAGGTCATTGGAGAGGGTCATGCTTGTGACAGACCTTCAAGTTCTGTCACCAATGTCACATATGGTGATGGTCTTTAAAAAATCGTTGTCGTAAGTGTATATAGTGATGGTCCTTTACGGTTTGTCACCAAATCCATTTTCAATGACACTTTTGGTGAGGGTCGTTAAAGGCCCATCACTAATTCTCTCTTTGGTGACACTTTTGGTGAGGGTCGTTAAAGGCCCATCACTAATTCTCTCTTTGGTGACACTTCTAGTGATGATGTTTTATTGACCATCACCAATGATCTTTTTGGTTACATATAGTGACAGTCAATAAATTTTCATCATCATTTACCATTCCAATGAGTTTTTGGTGACGCTTCATGCCTATGATGGACCTTTAAGGTCCATCACCAATGTCTCATATGGTGACAATCTTTAAAAAATCGTTGTTGTAAGTGTATATAGTGACGGTCCTTTAAGGTTTGTCACCAAATCCATTTTCAATGACACTTTTGGTGAGGGTCGTTAATTTCCCATCACTAATTCTCTCTTTGGTGACACTTCGAGTGATGATCTTTTATTGACCCTCACCAATGCTCTATTTGGTTACTTTTGGTGATAGCCAAAAAATGTTCATCATCATTGATCATTCCAATGAGTTTTTGATGACACTATGTACCTGTTACTATATTTTTTGTCAAAATATAATGATTTAAGACCATTGTTGTGGAGTCTTTTTCATTATGTGTTCAAGGTCATAGTGGTTATAATAGCTAGTCAATTTTTTAAGAAGTAATTAGTGTGTATCGTTTCCCTCAAGTCATAAGAATATATTCTTCCTATGAGTCAACACATGATTCATTTCTGTTAGGTTTATTATCTAGAAAATTTCCTTTAAATAAAGTTCCACTAGTGTGTGTAGGAACTATATTATATAATACATAATCAAGCTCTATCAATTCTATTAATGAGAGATACCTAGCACTCCTCAACACTCATGGCACACCTTAATACGCTTTGGAACAATACACTAACATTCCTTGGCACCTCGCATGCCTTGGAACATCTTTGTACCTAGAACATCTTGCCATGAGTAGGATGCCAAAGCACATGTTAGCATGCCACAGCATAGCATAACAGTCCCCTATCATGTGTTGGCATTACCTATAGTCCCTAGCATGCCCTGGAACTCCTTGGCATAATATTGCATTGACAAAAAATAGCACTTGGAACACATTCGCACTTGGCATGTATTGGAACATATTATTAGTGTGCCTAGCATCCCCCTTTTGAAAAATATAAAGTCCCGACTTATTAACCCTCTTGTGTGTTCATTTCCTTTCATTTTAGCTTGGTTATTCCTTTTGTTGCCTTGAAACTTCTTGACGCGTATTGGCATACTCTAGCACCCTGCACATCCTAGCATGTCTTAGCACCTAGAATGCCTTGGCACTATTTGGCACATGTTAGCACACCCCGGAACTACCTAGCACATTCTAGCACTTCTTGGCATTCCCTGATATTCCCTAGCATGCCTTACCCATTCCTAGCATACCTTGTCACTCCCTCCTTGGCATGACAACTAGCACTGGTTGACACTCCCCAAAAAACCCTCATATTCATTCACTTCCATGCATTTTGACCTAGTGCTCCCTTGTGTTGTCCTAGTACTCCCTAACACTCCTTAGCACCCATTGGCACTCTCTAGCACACCTTAGAACTCATAAGTGAAGAATGACACTTGTAACCAATGTTACCAAACTCGAAATAGATAATAAATAGGCGAGGCAAAGGAGCTAAGAGTTTTAATCAGATTGGGGAAAAATCAGAAAAAAATAAATAAAAAAAAATTGAGAAAAAATCAGTGAATTCAAAAAATAAAAATATACACATATATTGAATTAAGAAAATAACAATTTTCATTGATATTCATTAAAGCCATGTCAAAAAAATTCATAATATCAATATATGTCCAAAATATCATGAATGAATAAGCATCTCATATATGTTATGATTCCAAACATGATCCAAAGTATTGAGTCGTGACTCCTAACTAGTGACTACATAGAACTAGAAGCAACTTCTTCTAAAAGTTTACAAACAACTACATATTAATTAGAAAAAAATAGTAACTAAGAGTCTAATACTCTTAAGAGTGAGAACTAGAAGCGATTCCTCCCACTCCTCCGCTTGCTTGACTCTCAAAGTTCTTCAAGTCATGTAGGTTTAAAAGAGGAGCCTTCTCTAATTGGACCCAATCTGCTACATTTGTAGTTTGCAAATATATCTCTTCAAGGTCTATTGGTGAATGATCCAAACCTATCATTATGATGAGACGTTGAAATGTGAATTTAAGTTTGACTTTTAACTTTAAAGTTTAAATGTTAAATTCCAAATCAGATTATGAAACCTTCAAATTCAAGCTCTCACCTAGTATTTTCTTGTTGCAAAGTTGTAGATTGTAATGGAGAAATACAAGTTCATTTAAGCACTTTTATGTCAATAGTTTGTGCTTCTTAGAATGTATTTTCTCAAACATGCTCCAGTTGCACTCACAACCTGAAGCACTGCATGCTTGGTTTAAGATTCGAATGGAAAATCTCTTCAAATCTGGCATATCACTACAAATGATTTTCCACCAAAGACCTAACAAGTGGTAAGGGTTCATGAGTAGACGTATTGAATACTAAATAGTAAAAACTTAAAAGGACAACAAAATTTAATAAAACATTTAACATACAAAATAAAGTTTAAACAAATTTAATCAACTGATAAAGCCTTCAAGCCTTAAAGGGTACCTGGCAACACCTTAGACCTTTCTTGTATAACACTGGTATAGGAAAATAATTTAGGTGGTGCTCTATAATCCTATAGTTGGGAAAATACATCACTTTCAAATTGTGTATCAGGGAAGCACCTTTCCATGCATGTCATAAGTCCTCTGTGAACCTCCCCATCCTCATTAAGTTTTCTCTTATCATAAAAATACTATGATTTTAAGAAGTACCTAGCGGTAGGTAAGGGGGGATGCAATTTCCTATCCCAATGTGCATCAATAATGTCCCAAAGAGGCATATACTTTGACTCCTCATCCCCATATCTTCTTTTTATGGCCTCCTTTGTGAGATCCATTGCCTCATAAATGTAACCCATAGCGATTTTGTCACCATCAACCATCCTGAAAGTTCAAGCTTTCAAATTTAAATTAATATGAAATAGTGAAAATAAAAAGAAGCTTGAAATGAAATTTAACACATGAAAATGTTAAAAGACTTGAAGTACCTGAGAACTCTAACAAGGGACTCCATCACAACAATAATCTCTTCTGCATTTTTCCAGAAATCATCATTAAACACAAGTGAAACAACTTCAATGCCTTCAAGGGTCTTGGAATGTTTAGATGCCATCCATTGAGGTCCCAAGAACATCCTCTTCAGGTTTATCTTTTACTCGACCACAAATTTCAAAGATATGAAATTTGTTGCAAATCTAATCACTGTAGGTCAAATAATTTCTTTACCTTCAGTGTATTTTCTCATGGTGTTTAGGACAATAATGTGGTTGTATAGGTATTTGGTTATGGATTTTTCCTTCTCCACAACCTCATGTATCCAATGAAGCTTACCAATGTCCTGAAACATTAAATATATACAATGGGAAACACAATAGGTCCAAAAAATAGTGGGTTGCCTAATCTCAAAAAGTATACTAGCAACCATATAATTAGCGGCATTGTCGGTGACAATTTTTACAACATGTTCTTCTCCCACTTCTTGAACAAATTCCTCCATCATTTCACAAATAAGTTGTGAAGTCTTAACCTTGTTTAAGGCATCCACTGATATGAGAAGCCTTGTACCTACTGGACAAGATACAAGGAGATTTATTAAAGTTATATTCATCTTATCTGTCCATCCATCACTCATGATCATGCACCATGTTTCTACCCATGATGAACGAAACTCATATAGCACAAACATGGCACCTTCAACACTTTCTAATATAAAATTAATCCTAATTCTCTTTAATGAAGGATCTTTGAACCCTGGACCTGCAACAACAACCGCATCAATCATAGCTTGCCAATAAGGACTTATGGCATAGTGGAAAGGTATGTCAGAATAGTACCAAAGTTTAGCAATGGCCTTCCTTTCTTGACTATGGATATTTTTTTCCAACCAGTGGTATCCAAGGTAGGTTGGGAACCAGGTTTTCTGTGGGGAGAAAAAAAGGTGTTTATGTTTCCACCTCCAATGTTGAATGCAGGAGGATTCATTTGGCCTTGATTTTGAGTTGGACTTGGAGGCATGTGTGGGAAACTTGGGAACTGCATTAAGGATTCAACAGAGGGAGATGACAATCCGACACTGGAAGAAAAATTGTCAACTCCAGGAGTTCATATTTTTGTTTTTTTCTTTTCTTTATTTGCATTATGCTGACCCAACATATCAATTACCAAGGTTTCTTGGTGTTTGACATTTTTGTCAACGTTTTTGCAGAGACCTATATCATGGCTAGGTATTTTTGCAAGGTGGTAGTTGAATCTATAAATGCATCCACTACATTTTGCTTTGCAAAATTTGCAAAGGAGCTTAGGGTCTCCAGGAATATTGTCACAATAAGCCTAAGCAAAGTCCTTCTCCCTCAGCATTGTTGTTGTTTTGGACTTGTGTTTAAATTGCGCCTTCTATTTAGATTTGGATTTGTGCCTTCTATTTAATTTGGCCCCTGTAAAATACAATAAAAAATAAAAATTAAAAATGCCATATATAACTTTGCAAAAAAGACTATTTGTTTTAAAGGGTATGAGGTTTTGTTTAGGATAAAAGAGGAGTCTATCCAGCAACACAAGCACATTTCAACCTAATATATCATTATGACCTTAAAACAAAATTAGGGATATATGAGGAAATTCGACCTAAAGGAAATATTATCAACATATATTGCATTGTAATCTTGAATTTTCAAGTTCATTTAGCATAAGACAACTGAACCAATACATCAATAATAGATTCTGGAAAAAGAAAAATACCCAAAGTTGTGAATGCATGGTTAAAGCCTTTGAAGTCGGCAAGACGTCGACCAAGGAAGGAATGTTTGATGACTTGCTCGATGGCTGGTATAAAACCATTTCTTAGTGAATTTTTAAAATCTATTTAAACCCCATTTATAGGGTTGAAAAGTCATAACCAAAGGAATACTCCGAACATTCGATTGCTAAACACTGAAACTTGAAACTTGCCATTGAAAACGATATTGAAACTTAAATATAGTAATATACATATTATTTAAGCCAAGTGCCAATGTACCTTGATTGTTGAATAATGAAGTGTCTAAGCCTAAAGGTAACACATGTTGAAGGTGACACGCGACTGCCCAAGGGTTGATATGGAGTATGGATAGAGCACACATTGGCAACTGCTTAATATGGAGTCTGGACTTAGGCTCACCTTGGCAATTCCCCGATATTGAGTCTGGACTTTGTAATAGTGAGTAGTGATTGATTACTGAAGGTCTTGACGTATGAGTTTTGGGCCTGAGAAATGAGAAATAAATTTTGGAATGACTGACATTTAGTTTTTAGCAATGTGGCATACCTAAACTTGAAAAACTCATGCTCGTCAAGTCAAGGCTGAAAATCGAATAAATTGGGATCAATCGCAGGAATCTACTTTAATCGGCAAGTCTGAAGTCAAACTTGCATTGACCTTGACTTAAACTTGGTAAACGTGAGTTAGACTCACAAATATTTAGATCAGATCATTTGGAGAGCGAGAATATTCCAACTCGTGATTAATCGTGATTGATCAGCAAGTCCTGTTTCACTGCTTGTAAATGAAATCTGAACTAAAAATAGGAGAACTTACAATTGAAACTAATTGTGAATTTTCTAAACTAAAATTGGCCCATCGGCATCATTTCTATTCGCGGTTGGGTGCATCAATGGAAGAGATTCATTTTGAATCATGGTCATGGAGAAAATATTTTATGGAAGATGTCTCTTTTATGTCGAGGAAGACATAGTAATATTTTTTATTAAGTTTGAATAAAAATAGTATCTACTCAGTATCTCCCGTATCTCATTATTTTTTTCTTCTGTAACTCATACAGAAAGTGGGGTAATAGTTGACATGTAGCATCAAGCTCCACTCCTTTTAATCCAAATTTTTGCATGCAACATTTGTGTCACTTGTCGCAAAGCCTTCATTTTAGAGTGTGGAGCTAACACCTACCTCTACATGACAAAAGATATACATACCTTTTGACTTGGTTTTTTCACCTTTTTTCCATTCTTTGTTTGGATTCTAGGACAACAAGCTCCACATAGTTATTTTCCATACCTCTATGTGAGTGTAACTTTGCACATTTTCTTTGCTTCAACCAATATCAAAAGAATTTGTGAGCTTCTTTCAAGGAATGAATACATGCTTCAATCATTGAAATTATCAATGTTTCTAAAGGAAAAAATAACGATGGAGTTATCCTTTTCCATTCCAAATATGTTGGGATTCTATTGAGAGTTTTTTAGAGATAATTATTAACTGACCCTCTACTTTTCCCTTTTCCTTAATATAAACTGTATCTCTTATTACATTTCTAATCAAGAGATTTACATAAAAAATTGGATCAAAGGGCCAAGGAATTTTCATAAATGCTTCCTTGTCCAGTAGAAGAATAAATGGTCAACATGTTAGCTAGGCTCCAATTTCTTGGGAATTAATAATTGTTTTGAAAAATGACTACTCTTGTTTGAATCTAGAACTATGTTTAAGCTTTGAAAATGGATTTTCCTCCAAATTGATCTTGGAAAGGTCCTTATTAAAGGCTTCTCTATATCTCCTCCACTAGAATGAATGGCTTGTATGTTGAAAAGTATAGAAGAGCCCCCTTCTGAAAAGCATGATCAACCCATTGTCACCAAGAGCTCCTCCTTTTCCCCATATTGGACCCAAAACAACATTGAGTACTTAATTATGATCCAACCTGAGAAATTTTGATTGACACTGCAAATTAAGAGCTATTAAATTTAAAGTGCGCTGATATAATTTGTCATTTTTCATTGAATAAGTATATTTTTTTTGAATTTGTCATTTGTGCTTGTAGTATGTGGTACTGACCTTGTTTCACTTGAAATGGTTTTTATTCTTGGACTATCAAAATGCTAGTAAGATTTAGGCCTTTTGTAGTATTTGTACCCCATGATCATATTTACAAGATGTATGTGCTATGTGGAAAGATATAAGCATTTAATTATTACCTCCTAAACTAAAGCACTGTTTCTTTTATTAGGTGCCATGTAACATCCTCTACAAATTGAGGACGAATGGGACATAATATCCTATCCATCCCCGTAGATTATAGTCCTCCATAAAGGGAAAAAACCCCAAAATACCCATTTTTGCGCAATTTTTGGGGAAAATGGGCTTACAAAACCCAAATTTGGGGTTTGGAGTAAGGTTTACTCAATCACTTAAGAATATGAAACCCCTCTGCAAAATCTATAAATAAAGAAGGATTGAATTCATTTTGGATCACCAAGTGTGGATTAATTCATTTGTTCTTGAGCATTAGGTATGATAGTTTTTTACCCCTTCTTACTCTTGTCAATTTCTATGTTGAAATATTCCACCCTAGTTGACATTCCCTTATTATCTCATAGTTTGAGCACAAGGGTCTCTAGCTGGTCAGCGAATTCTATTCGATATTGGTCTCTTATCTTTTTCTGGGAACAAAATTTATGTTAAAGGTGAATGAATTTGGAGGATAGTGCATGATAACTTAGTTCTGTTTGGCATACAACTCTCTTGAAGGAAGCAACAAAGTTTCTAAGTCCTTAATATCATGTTTTTGGCAAAGCACTTACCTTAGGCAGTGGATTCGTTTCTAGCACCTCGAGTAGCAAAACTGTTTGATTTATTTCCCCAGTTAAAAGGAGCAATTCCCTAGTTATTAATTCTCACCCTTAGCTAAGGAAGCATGTTTTCATATCTCATATCATATTCACTAGTGACAGAATTTAATTATCTTATATATCCATGCAAGGAAGGTGCATTATGATTAGGAGTTAAGAAAGTTGAGACATTGTTGTACATGTTTCTAAATTCATTGTACCTTCTAGACTAAAGGAAAAGTGAATAGTAGTGTTTGAAATTTTTAGTTATTTCTTGTTTCAAAGAGTAATAAATAGCAATGTGATTTGAGTTTCAAATCTGTTTACTTGTTGTTACTTTCTTTAGTGGCATGTGCTTCCCTATTCAGAACAAGGGGTTTTTCTACAGTATCTAGCCTCCAAAGCTTCTTCAATGCAAAATAAATATCCTATCATGCCCTCGTACTCCAAATCATCTAAGGCATCACCCTAGAGAAGTTCCAAAGTAGACCAATGAGCTTTGACAAGCAAACTCCAACCCCATGTCACTATACAAGTGTTGACATCACTACTACAAAAATTATTCTGAAGTGTTACATCCTACACCAATTCCTAAGATGCATGCCCAAAGGGGTTCTAGAACAAGGGTCAAACTTCATTACCACATTTAAGACTTTTCAAAGGGATCGGTCCCTTTAAACCATACAAATTTTTACACTTTCAAAATTTGGCCATGTTCCTATCAATTTATATTTTGTATTGAAAAGTCAGTCCTATTTTACATGTTTATTAAATTTAGGAACAATTATAGGTCAACTCCAGCAAAATGTCAACAAATTTGTGGACTGGGTTGGAATTTCTCCAAATAATATCACACATGTATATGTAATCACACATTTTCCTTTTTAGATGTTGATTGGCTGAACAAAGAGGTTTGTTGCCTATGTAATTTTGTCCCATACCTCCACATTAGCACTCATAGATAACAATATTCTTAATTATTCATCTATGTTCATAGTAGGGTCCCTTTTGGTTGCTATTTTTGATGGAGCAACCTTTGACAGTACACCTTTTACCATAGAGATGTTGTTGTTGGATAGAAATCTCAAGAGGAGTCTTACACCAGACATATAACTAGCTATTGTATATCACATTAATAAGCATTAACATATGAATACGTGTAGACCCTAAACTATGTGCATTCAATCCATTACTTTTTCTTTCATGGTAGATTTCGTTCTACAGAGTAGATGTGTTGTGGCACTTGAGTGTGTTCGCATAAAAAATTCTAAGGCCAAACCTGGGTTCTCATGTGTCATGGAAATTCAACATATGCCTTGTTCACCTAAGAACTACTTGTAACTCATCATAGGGTACTCATGTACAAAATCTCACTCATCCTACTTAACAAGTTACCAAGACAAGGCTCATCACATCCAACCTTGGTCTAAAACAATTAAGCAACACAATTGACATCTTGACATGCCATAGCACCTGACATGTCTTAGAATGCCTTGGCACTATGTGGCATGTGTTAACATCCCCTACATTCCTTGGCATTCTTTGACACTCCCTAGCACACCGTGGCACTTCCTGACATGCCTTGGTAGTTTAGCATACCTTTGCATTGCCTAGCATATAAACTTGTTACTCCCTCCTTAACACACCTAGAACTCATTGAAACTCCCTCTCACACACTCTTATTCATTAATTTCCATGCATTTTTAACTAGTGATTCCTTATGTTTCCTTGACACCCCCTAACACTCCCTAGCTCACCATAGCACCTGACACATCTTGGCCTATCGCCTTAACACTCTAGCATTCCTTGGCACTACACAGTATACCTTGTCACTCTCTCCTTAGCACACTTAGATCCTTAACACACCTTTTCATTCCTTGGCATTCCATGGCATTCCTTAGTTATCATTCCCTCATAACTACACTTATTTTCTTTTAGACTTAGGAACCCAACCAAGTCCTTCCTCGACTACAAAAACTTTAGCAAGTTACATTTACTACAACTAGACTATGTCTTGTTCCCCTAATGGATTATAAATCATCTTAGGCTTCTCATGTCCAATATTAACTCATCTCACTTAACAAGTTAGCAAGTCAAGGCTCACACCCAACATTGCCCATAAAACAACTAAGCAACATAGTTTACATCCTCACATGACATAACATCTGGCACATATAACAATCCATTGGCACACATTATCATCCTCTGCATTCCTTGGCATGATTTTCCACTCCCTAACAGACCCTACCACTCCCTAACAGGCCCTGACACTCTAGCATGCCTTGGCACTACCTAGCATATACCCTTGTCACTCCCTCCTTAACACAATTGGAACTTGCTGACACTCCCTATCACACACTCTTATCTATTCATTTCCATGCAATTTGAACTAGTTCTCCCTTGTGTTCTCATGGCACTCCCTGACACACATTGGCACACCCTAGGACTTGGCACATCTTGGCATGTCACCTTGGCACTCTAGCATTTCTTGGAACTACCTAGCATACCATGTCACTCCCTCAGCACACCTAGAATTCACTGACAATCCCTAGCATGCACTCTTATTCATTCATTTCCATGCATTTGAAATTAGTGCTCCCTTTTTTTTCCCTTACACTCCATAACTCACCCTGGCATGCATTGGCACACCTTAGCACCTAGCACATCTTATCATGTTTCCCTTGCCTCTAGAATGCCTTAGCACTTCCTAGCATACCTTGGCACTTCCTCCTTAGCACACCCTGAAATCACAAACACTTCCTGTCACAAACACTTAATCACTCATTTGCATGCATTATTTTCAGCTAGCGCTCCCTTGTGTTTCCCTAACACTCCCTAACACTTCTTAGCACTATTTGGCACACCTTGGCACCTAGCACATATTGGTTGCATGTCACTCTAGCATGCTAGAATGACTTAGGGCTACTTAGCATACCATGTCACTCCCCTCTTACAACACTTGGAACTCATTGAAACTCCCTATCACACACTCTTATTCATTCATTTCCATGAATTTTGACCTAGTGCTCCCTTATGTTTCCCTAGCACTCACTAACACTCACCACACATTGGCACACCTAACTGCAATGAGTTTCACTAACAGTCAATCCAAAAACCCTTCTAGAGTCTAGCTAGTTACTTGTTCTTCACTAAGATATTAGGGTTAAGTTTATTGTATAGTGTTTAGTGTAAAAATATTACAAGGTGCTTTTATCGCATAGAGTAATTATGATCTTCCCCATGTACACAAGGATAATTGAGAAGTGTTTCCCATAATCATGCAAGTGGAACTTCAACATGTACATCAGGGTAACCACAAAATATTTATCATATTTACACAATGCAAGGTGATAGGAAAATATTTACATTATATACGTGAATGTACTAAGATCAAGACCATTAGCATCATATCCACATATTTACCACAAGACGAGGGTCATTACAACCCCTTAAAAATACCCATAAGGCCTTCCTCTTTTGCAGCTCCTTGACCACAAGGGTTTAATTGAAAAGCACATACTTCCTTTAAAGATTTGTAGGTTGAGGGAGCCACTTCAAGCACTTGAACTTAAAGATAATCGAATATTTGCAATTTGTTACAATAATAAGTCCATTATGCACACTCCTCATCTTAGAGTTGGGTAGATAGGGAGAATACTTGATTGATGCCAACCTTGTAAATGAAAAAATTTGCCTACTCATTGGTTGGACACTCCACCACTAGTTGACACCACTAACACACACCGAAATTCCAAGATACCCATAATATGTGTCCTACACCCAAGGGCTTAGACTACACCTCCACAAAATGTACCTTCAACTTTAGATGTCCCAAAACAGTAATATCCTAACCCTAGCCTATTTGTTAGATTTTTTTAACTTTCTCCTTAACTAACATTTGTTTTTAAATATTTAATCCACTTAGCATATACTCTCTCTTGTTTGCACCCACCTAGTATACAAGAACACTTATGTTTTTAATACAACCAAGTTTAGAGGGCTTGTTTCTTTCTTACACTTGAATGTTTTCAATACAACCAAGTTAAGAGCACGTGTTTCCTTTTCAAATTCCAAAAGTATAACATGTCTATCTCTATAAACTAACAACAAAATCATTGCATAAAAAGGTAATATTAACATTAAATTCAAATTGGATTATTATTATTATGATAAATACACCAAATATGGAAAAATTGTTTTCAAGCACAACCATAAAAAAATTGTTAGTTTATCAAATACAACTACAAACTTATTAAGCCACCCTAGATCCATGTTAACCCGAATCTATCAAGTGCCGAGAGGGATCCAATCTCTTGATGTGAAAACCTCTTTTTTGGTGCTTAGTAGATCCAGGTTAAGATGGATCTAGGCTAGTTATATAATACTATATAATATCTATATTTGTATCTATGTGTCTCTTTATTATTCCCTCTCTGTATCTCACCCCCCAAACATACACATGCTCTCTCCATATCTATCTCTCTCTCCCTCCCTCTTCCTCTCCACCTGTCTCTCTTCCCTCTATCTCTTGTCTCTCCATCATTTCCTTGTCACTCCCTATCTCTCTCTCTCTCTAACTTTCTCCCTCTATGTCTTTCTTCCTCCTTCCCACTCTCTCCCCCTCTAACTTCATCTCTCTCCCTTTCTCTCTCACCTCCCTCTGTCCCCCCCATCACTCTCTCTCTCTTCCCTCCATCTTTGTGCCTCCCTCTCTATCTCTTTCCCTTCTCTCCCTATATTTATCCCCACCTATTATCTCTCTCCCCTCCTCTCTTCTCTCCCTATCTCTCTATACATCTATCCCTTGTCACTCCCTCTCTCTCTCCACTTGTATCTCCCTATGCCTTAGTTCTTTCATCCCTCTCTCTCCCCCTCCAACTCCATATCTCTCTCCCCCACTCTCTTCTTCTCTCTCTCCCCTCTCTCTCTTCCTACCTCCTTTTCTCTGTCTCCCCCCATCACTCTCTCACTCTCTCTCTATCTCTCTCCACCGTCCATCTTTGTCACTATCTCCCTCCACCTCTCCTCTCTCCACTTTTCTTGCTATCATCACTTGGATCCTTAGTTAAGATAGATCTATGTTGGTTCTTACTAATTTTTCGTATTATATAAATTTCACATCATTAAATACAAAAGTATTCTCATTTTTAATTTTATTAAAACCTTAATTTAATTTATATGGGAATAATTTTAGTAGTGTGATGATAGAGGGTTTATATATATCTCAAAACTAATTAAAACCATTTTCCCATTGGCTTCAAATAAAAAATGTTATAAAATTAAATTAAATTAAAATATTTTTATTGTGAAATAAGTTCTTGTTTTTGGGCATGTGGTATTGATAAGTCATGATATTGGCCCATGGTATTGTAACAAAGCCTATTTACAACTTAATAATATCCAGGGTAAAGTGGGGGTGAATATAATATTTAGATTTTGAAATAAGATATGATTTTTTGGCATGTGGTATTGATAAGCCATGGTATTAGCCCATGCTATTGTAACAAAGCCTATTCACAAGTTCATAATATCAATGACAAAGTGGGGGTGAATATCCATGATTAAGAATCCTGTCATATTCTTATAAAATATTTTGATTTTGAAATAAGTTATGTTTTTTGGGCATGTGATATTGATAAGCCATAGTATTGGCCCATGGTATTGTAACAAAGTCTATTTCCAAGTTAATAATATGCATGGTAAAGTGATAATGGATATCCATGGTTAAGAATGTTTTCATATTTTGTTCTAAAATATTTTGATTGTGAAATAAGTTATGTTTTTAGAGCATGTGGTATTGATAAGCCATAGTATTGGCCCATGGTATTATAACAAAACCAATTTTTTACAAGTTAATAATATCCACTGTACAGTGGGGGTGAATATCTATGGTTAAGAATCTTGTCATATTGTTATAAAATATTTTGGTTGTGAAATAAGTTATGGTTTCTGGGCTTGAGGTATTGATAATCCATGGTATTGGCTCATGGTATTGTAACAAAACCTATTCACATGTTAATAACAAAATCAAAATATAACAAATTGAATTTTATTATTTTTATTATTAATTGAGCCAAAATTTATATTTTTGCACTCATCCCCATACTTTTGACTTTTATTATTATTATTATTATTATTCTTTAACTAAGCCCATATTTGGAATTGCTTACATACTTACATTACACCTACACATCTACTCTATACTCTATAAATATTGTATTTATTGTTTTTTAGGGAGGGAAATTTTAACATTTTTGAAAAAATTTAGCCTTAATTTTGATGTAACAAATCCCTCATAATTCCAATCTTCATTTACTTTCTAAAACAAGTAGTATATTTTCACTTTTCATAGGGTGAAGGGAAAACTAGTAGATATTTTCACTTTTCATATCGCGGGAGGGAAAATGAGATTGAAGAGAGTTGTGAATTAAATTTTCACTTTTCATAAGGCAGAGGCGGGGAAACTAGTAGCATATTTTCACTTTTCAGAGGGCGGGAGGGAAAGCAAGATTGAAGAGAGTTGTGAATTAAGGTTTTACTAGTAGTAGATTAATATCGAACCCCACCATTAGATCTTCAATCCATTAATGGTGGCCAGGTATGTTTCATTTCTAACCTCGCCGCATTTACAACCTAATTTTAGTATTCTTCCACACAAGGAGGAGTACACACACATCAGATCTCTGGTTCAAAATTCACTATTTTTTTCATCTTTGCTTTTAAGTTTATGAGTAGCATATTTTCGCTTTTCACAAGGTGGGAGGGAAAACGAGATTGAAGAGAGTTGTGAATTAAGGTTTTACCAGTATTAGACAAATATCAAACCCCACCGTTGGATCTTCAATCCATTAATGGTACCCATGTATTTTTCATTTCTAACCTCACTGTATTTCCAACCCACTTTTAGTCTCCTTCCACACAAGGAGGACTCGTTCAAAATTCACGATTTTTTTCATCCTTTTAAGTTTAAGAGTAACATATTTTCACTTTTAATAGGGTGGGAGGGAAAACAAGATTGAAGAGTGTTGTGAATTAAGGTTTTACTAGTAGCAGACTGATATCGAACCCCACCATTGGATCTTCAATCCATTAATGGTGACCAGGTATGTTTCATGTCTAACCTCGCTGCATTTACACCCCACTTTTAGTCTTCTTCCACACAGGGAGGACTACACACACTTCAAATCTCTAGTTCAAAATTCATTATTTTTTTCATCCTTGCTTTTAAGTTTACAAGTAGCATATTTTCACTTTTCACAGGGTGGGAGGGAAAACGAGATTGAAGAGAGTTGTGAGTTGAGGTTTTACCTCTTCAATCCATTAATGGCACCCAGGTATGTTTCATTTCTAACCTCGTTGCACTTCCACCCCACTTTTAGTGTTCTTCCACACAAGGAGGAATTGTTCAAAATTCACTATTTTTTTCATCCTTTTTTTAAGTTTAATATAGCATATTTTCACTTTTCATAGGGTGGGAGGGAAAACGAGTGAACATAGGTAAAATCATATGTATTTTTCCTTCTTTTATGGTTTGTCTCTATAGAGCTGATTTTATTGGGTGTACATTGTATGCATCTCAAAATTTCTCTTTAGGAAATCCTATCTTTATTCTTTCCAAGAAAAACCCTCTCGGGGATCCCAATGGATGTTTCCCCACATTCATGGATGGAATCCCTAGTAAAGCCATTAGCATTGACTAGTGCACCTCACCCAAGGGATTTCAAATAGGGCACCTGCCAACACAGAACTAGCCAAATACCCAGTAACATTAATGCCATTCGGTTGGGCTAACCCCTTAGGCTCAATAAATCATAATCAACTACACCATTTTCCATATTAAAATATTGATCCTATTTAACACTTTGTTAGAGTAACCATAACAATCCAAGCATGTTCCTATTTTTATTTTTGTTTTGAATTCCTTCTTTGGTGTGGTGACAACTTCATATGATTGTATAGATGTTTATTTTTTTAGAGTATATGTTGAAAAGTAGATGCTCTCTTACATTCTACCTTGTTTGATATGTATTGATGGAGTTTAGTTCCATTAGTTATGACCAAAGAACTGTGTCAAGAATGTATACAAGGATTCTTGTATCACTATTTATAAACTGAACATTGTCCTTAAACAAGCAAAGTAAATCCTTAATGCTACATGTTTGTATCTCAGGGAACTTCCAATCCTAATAAATGAGGTGAAATTTAAGTGTTTCCAGAATCCAAATCTAAGGTTTTGTGAATTCACTCATATATGGTCCTGGAAAAGCGAAGTGAAATTTAATTATTTCCAAATCTTAAGTTCTGTGAATTCACTCATATTTGGTGCTGGAATCTTTTGAGAAAATGGGAAGAATTTCTTTTAGTTCCATTCAAAATTTCCAAAAATGATACTAAATTTCTCCCTGACTAAAATTCTCTCTGAAATGGCTTTGGGATTGAAAACTTTGTAAATATTTTTAGGGAAACAACTCAAAATACTTTTTCCATATTAGAGTTTTATAACACTAGGTACTTAAATAATCTTCTATTTTCTATTGCAAATGTTTGATAGAGTCTTCCCAGAAACGGATCAGAAAATTAGGTAAATGCGTTGGACAGACTAAATAATTTTTAATGAATAATCACTTAACATAAATGATATATTAGGTTGCATAAATATATAACTTAGAATTATGAAATGAAGAAGAAATCTCAATGCGATTGACATATTCTTAATTGAGTTGAATGAGGCCAGGAATAAATTTGACTAGAGGGTGTTGAAAATGGCATAATTTTGTTCTAGTTAGATAGATTTAGAACTAAAAATCATCAGTTTTCTTGCTTGCATAGCTTGGGAAGATTTTTGTATCTCAAGTCTCAACCTTATTGAATAATATGATTTATGCCTTGCAATGTTGAGATATGTCGTGATACCACTTGCTAGTAACCTAAACACTTTGGTTAAAAATTTAGTTGTTAATTTTACTTGCGAAAGGTATAAGTGAAAATATATATTAATTGTCCCTTGTGTAGAATTTCTTTGAAATTTTGCTAGTGCTTGAATGAATAAATCTGAAACTAATTTTTCATGAAGACAAAAAATGTCTCTAGTAATTTGTAGTGGAATAGAACAGAAATAAAACACAGTCACACTATGGCAAAAAAAAAAAAAAATCTAGGGAGCAAGAAAAAATAAAAAAATTCTAGGGAACCCAACTGGGAAAACCCTCTTCTAGTTGTCGAAATTTAAACTACTATCCATATTAGACTTTGATACACCTTCTTCAATACTACGTTCATCTATGCTTATTGCTTTCCATATTCATTTTCATAAGCATTAAGGTTGTTGTCCAGAAAATCAGAGCAGCTAGAAAGTGTCTCTTTGATTTTAGAAAGTAGATCAAGATCAACTTCATCCAAGAATCCCCTAGAAGGCTCATCAGTAGCAAGAAGAAAGGTATTTTTTTATTTTATTTCATCACATACATCCATCATAATCATTGATTTGTCTTCATTTCTTTCATAGTCATTTTCAATGTTAGATGCAAAAGGTAATTTAGTATGATATGATCCTTAGGTAACCAACTTCAGACATATTGTTGGTTAATTTATGTTTTTTGAAGTTTATTGAGTTTGAGTTTTATCATGAAACTAATAGAAGCATACTAGAATGGGTGAGTTGATTAGCTTGATAACAATGTTATGGTTTGATCTAGTCCTTGAAAGGAACTTATAGTTGATAGTCAAAATTTCACATTCCTTTCATTTTTTTATCTTCACATATAAAAAATATATTTATGTTATAGCCTCTAGCTAGATATATACAGTAACTACCACTCAGAAGTTGGATGCCATCATTTTGGAGCTTCAGCTTACTCAAATTACCTTTGTTTGAGTTGAAAATGTCATTAGATCTCACTATATATTCTATTGCAGAGCATGAATCCAATTTACCTTTGTTTCAGTTAAAAATGTAATTAGATCTTGCTATATCATCTTTTGTAGAGAATGAATCCAATTTCTCATAGTCCATTTGCTTGAGGTATAACAAAGCTACTTTAATTCTAAAACTTACTTTTCATATTCTATTTACTAATTTTGATTTTTTAGGCCACATCTGCATTGGAAAAGGGGCATATTTAATGAAGTGTTGAAGGAGAGGTAAGCTTTAGTTATGTCCTTTCAAACTTTCTAAGGTATTTAATAAAATTTTAAAAAACTTCTCCATAGAATGTTGTGCTTTAACTTTTTCTTTTGATAATGGATTATTTATGTGATATCCCCTCTCTTACACACAACTAGAGTCCAAGCATACATGGTTTTTTGGGATATTTGGACAATGGACAAATTTACACTAACCATTTATCTAGAAATTTACACTGTAGAAGATCAAGCATTTACAGTTGAATATTTCCTTGCCACTGAATTAGAGTTGAATATTCAGACTCCTATTTTTTAGGCATATATGTCACTTTTAAATCAATTTATTGCTGACTCTGTATAGACCTTCCATGGGAGGGTATAGAGTGATCACTACCATTGCGTGATCTTTCTGCAAGCCAAGTAAAGATTCCAAATGTGTATAAATTAGTGGCTCCTTGGGGAATGCCAAAAGTGGCGCTATTGTAGCAACAAGAAATTTGTTTATTTTTAGTTCTTCATTAGTGCATTGATAGTATATTATTTATTCCATACAATACCTCAACATTGTATGATCAAATTACAGTTAAGCCTGTCATAATATTTTGACTTACCCTCTTTTAGAGGGAAACTAGAGTGCATGTCAAGCTTGCATAGCACAATTGTATCATGTGAAGTTTACTTGGGACAAGTTTTGTGGATCTAAGCAGCAAGATACCTGTTGGAATTCAAGAGGCAACAATACTACAAAGTGGGAAAGAGGTTTCACAGTTAACCTGGATTTCACATAATGGTTGGAGTCGGTTTGTTGGCAATATGTTGGATACCCCAACTTCCTTTTTATGTCTAAGTGCAAGATTGAATCCTTCGACATGTCCATTGCTCAATTGTCATTAAGTGTTGGGTTTTCTCAGAAGTGTTGAACACCTATAAACCTTACCATAGTTGTTCTTGAGTCTTTGAAAGTGGTTAGATTTTCAAAGAACACACGTACAAGAAGAGGAGAAACAATATGCCTGGCTAATTTGAAGTTATCTACCTCTAAATAGGGTGTTCCCTTTCATAAACCTAACGACTCGATTTAATTCTTTCCAGTGAACAAATTTGGGACTTACCATGAATCATGAGACAATTCCAACCCCATAACTATAAATTTCTTATTTAAATCTATACCCAATAGATTAGAATCTGCATAAGGAGAACTCCATTATTGTTTTGAAAGAACATGCAATCGACTTGTACCATGCTATTTAGTATTCTCTGTATTTATTTTCATCCTTGTTCTGTGACATAAAGATGCAATAGGGTACCTTTCATTTTCTATACTAACACTCCTAAAATATATCATTTCAAATGATCTATGTAGCTCACCTTTTGGTTTTTCAATTATCAAAGTTGTTACCTATATTGATGAGAACTTCTACAACTGATACCACAGTGACAATATATGTTATAGTTTTATCTGTGTTTCTCTGAAGGTGTTTCTCCTTAAGTAGAGGAGAAATACACTTGAGTTTCCATTTAGGGGAGAAGTGTACCCAGTAGCAACCTTGGCCTGTGTGAAGATGGGTTGAATGCACATTAGACTCTATTCGTTGTTTTGAAGGTGTTTCTCCTTCAAAAATACTTCATCTTAGTAGATACTGTTGGTTTGCACCTTTAGTAGATGAATGTAGCCTTGGGATACATGCTGTAGATTATATTTTTCCTATGAGGTTGTAGCAGCGATGAAAGAAGTGCATCGATTTTAGGCATATTTAGTATTCTTTTATAGTTTGACTTAGATGCTCACTTTTCTTAATTTAGGTGTTTTTCTTAGTTCTATTTTATGCATATATTTATCTTTAAGAAAGTGCACAGTAGAGAAGGGTTCTATATTTTGAGCAGGGGGCACACTTCTAGGTAGGAGGTACTCTATTCTAGGAAGCTTTTGCCATGCAGGTTAGGTGCTTTATCCAAGAATCCCAAGAGGTGCTATTGTAGCAATAAGAAATTTGTTTATTTTGAGTTCTTCATTAGTGCATTGATAGTATATTGTTTATTCCATGCAATACCTCAATATTGTATAAAACCATATTTAGTATGCTTTTATAGTTTGACTTAGATGCTCACTTTTCTTAATTTAGGTGTTTTTCTTAGTTTTTTTTTATGCGCAGATTTATCTTTAAGAAAAGTGCACAGTAGAGAAGGGTTCTATATTTTGAGTAGGGGACACACTTCTAGGTAGGAGGTACTCTATTCTAGGAAGCTTTTGCCATGCAGGTTAGGTGCTTTATCTGAGAATCCCAAGAGGTGCTATTGTAGCAATAAGAAATTCATTTATTTTGAGTTCTTCATTAGTGCATTGATAGTATATTGTTTATTCCATGCAATACCTCAATATTGTATGATCAAATTAGAGTTAAGATTGTCATAATATTTTGACTTACCCTCTTTTAGAGGGAAACTAGAGTGTGTGTCAAGATCGCATGCCACAATTGTATCATGCAGAGTTTACCTAGAACGAGTTTTTTGGATCTAAGCAGCGAGATACCTGTTGGAATTCAAGAGGGAACAATACTACAAAGTGGGAAAGATGTTTCACATTTAACCTGCCTTTCACATTATGGTTGGAGTCGGTTTGTTGGCATGATGCTAGATACCCCAACTTCCTTTTTATGGCTGAGTGTAAGATTGAATCCTTCAACATATTCCTCACTCAATTGTCATTAAGCGATGGGTTTTCTTAGAAGTGCTTCACATCTATAAACTTTACCAGAGTTGTTATTGAGTCTTTGGATATGGTCATCTTTTCGAAGGACACACGTACAACAAGACAAGAAATAATATGCCCGACTAATTTCAATTTATCTTCTTGTGAATAGGGTGTTCCCTTCAATAAACCTGACGAATCACTCTACTTCTTTCTAGTCAACAAATTTGGGACTTTTCATGGATTGTGGGACAATTTCAACCCCATAACTATCAGTTTCTTATTTAAAGTTATACCCACTAGATTAGAACATGCACAAAGAGAATTCCATTCCCATTTCAAAATAACCTGCAATCGACTTACACCATGATATTTAATATTTTATGTATTTCTTCACATCCTTGGCCTGTGACATAAATATGCAACAAGTTACCTTGCATTTTCTATACTAACACTCCTAAACAATAATAAAGTATGCCCAAATCTATCATTTCAAATTATCTATGCATCTCACATTTTGGTTTTTCAATTATCGAAGTTGTTACCTATATTGATGAGATAATTGACAACCGAGGCCACATTGACAATATCTGTTAGAGTTTTATCCATGTTGCACTAAAGGTGTTTTTCCTTCAGCAGCACTACAATACATTGTAGTTTTCATTCAGCAGAGAAGTGTACCCAGCAGTAGCCTTAGTCTATGTGCAAATGGTTTGAATTCACAATAGACTTTATCTATTGTTTTGAAGGTGTTTCTCCTTCAATAGTACTTCATCTCAGTAGATCCTTTCAATCTACACCTTTGGCAAATGCATACAACCTTGGAGTACATGCTATAAATTCTAGTTTTGTTGTGAGGGTATAGTAACAATGAAAGAATCGCATTGATTTTAGGCATCTTATTGTTGTTGTATGAAAGCATGCTTTTCTAGTGTTTCCCAAACTTATATAGAGCCATATTTATTATACTTTTATAGTTTGACTTAGATGCTCACTTTTCTTAATTTAGGTGTTTTTCTTAGTACTATTTTATGCACATATTTATCTTTAAGAAAAGTGCATAGTAGAGAAGGGTTCTATATTTTGAGCAGGGGACACTCTTCTAGGTAGGAGGTACTCTATTCTAGGGAGCTTTTGTCAAGCATTTTAGGTGCTTTATCCTAGATAGAGTTCCAATTCCTTGCCTCCTTGACAAAGTCCCTGCTAGAAAAGACACCGATGGATAGAGTTCCAAGTCTGTAAATTTTCCAAAAACCCACCTGACCCTAGCTATCTAGCCTAAAATCCTTTACATTCGAGTCATCTCTTGGTTGTGATTTCATATAGAGAGCCCTCTCTGGTTTGGTAGGGATATCTAACAAACTAAAAGCTTGGTATGTGGTTACGTCCATCGATCTTTTCATCAGCCTGGGACATTATGGAGGATAATGGAGGGCATGACAACTAAGGAGTTTCAAGCTATTCTAGTCAATCTAAGGTTCCCAAGTCATAGAAAAATGCAATGCTAGTTGTGAGGTCATGACTGTAGGGTGTGTTAGGGAATGCTAGGGCATGCTAAGATGTACCAGATAATACGAAGACATGTCAAACAAGCTAAGATGTGCCAAGTGCTAAGGCATGCCAAGATGTACAAGGGTTCCAAGTCTCTGCTCCTCTTCTTCCATATGATATCCGCTTATGACATTTCCTTTGAATATTTGGTGAATTTGATAGTTATAGGTCATTTATAGGTTATAAATGTCTTCAGAGTTTCACTTCTAATTGAGTATTCAACTGAACATATTGATTCTCTTATACATAACTATTTTTCCCTGCACCCAATTTTCATAACTTCAATAACCATTAGGTAGGGACCTACATATTTGATGTTTCTTTTCTAGTTTAGTAAAATATTGTTGAGACTTTAATTTATTAAAAGTTGTAGAATTTACAATTTATGAAGTTTCAAGGTCTAATTTTAAAAAATATAATTCTTTAAAGGGTGCTAGCTCAATGGAAGAGCACTTGCTTTACAAGCAGGAGGTTGGTGGTTTGATTCCATCATGCCTTGACATCCATATGGAATGGCGACGATTAATTTTTGGTGACGGAGGCTCTTTTGACCATCACCAATGAACTTTGGTGACATTTTACAACCCTCACCAAAAATATGAAATGGTGACAGTTAACGAACGCCACCATATATATGCATCAATAATGATGACCCTCAAAGGTCTGTAACCATAAATCATTGTTTTTCATATCAAATGGTGACAATCATTGTCCGTCATTATAGTCATTATTTGTGATGGACATTCAATTTCACCACAACACCTATACTTCTAGCAATGCGGCTTTTGGTGATGGTCAATGAACGTCACCATATATATGCACCAATAGTGACAGTCATTAAAGATCCATCAAAATAAATCATTATTGTTCATATGAAATGGTGACAGTCACTATTCATCATTATAATCAATATTTTTGATGGACCTTGAATGTCACCATAACACCTATACTTTTGGCTACGCCACCTTTGGTGACGTTTAGTTTTTGGTGATCGAGGCTATGGTTCGTCACCATTGCTCATATGCAATGGTGACGATCACTATCCGTCATTATAAATCATTATTCGTGATGAACTTTGAATGTCACTACAACACCTATACTTTTTGCGACGCCACCTGTTAGCCTTATTGGCATGTGGCCCAAAATGCATCCAAAGCACTCCACGAAGTCTTAAATTTTTTCATAAGGATCGTTCAAAGAGAGAAACAATCACATGCCAAGAGCCCTTCGAAGGGCAGAAAAACACTATCAGGAGGCTAAAACACTAAGAAATAGTGAAAAAACCATTATCGCAGGCGTACACAGTCAATTGCATAGCAGCCATTAGATCTGGCCGATCAATGGCCTAGATCTAAGTAGCAAATTTCAAATCGGCAAGAAGAGAGGACGACTTAAGGATGGGTGCAAGACACCCCCGATCAAAGATCTCCGATGATCAGATCAGTGGGTTAGAATCAGCAGAGGCAGGCCGATGGAGTAAGCATGGACCGAGTGGATATGCAATTGCGATCAGCGATGCAACATGGAACATCGATCAAGTGATGCAGATCGATGACCCACATTGTGTCGCTAGAGTCACTATCAGAGAAATACAAGGAGCATGCTAACAGTGGCCCTGAGCATGAGTAATATGTGATTGCGATTAGATCTCATGGTTGTATCGTAGTAGAGCAGCACCAAGGGGTGGGGCTGATGCACAGGTATATGTGCGACCCGATGAGCCAGACTCGACGGAGTTCTGAATGATATTGTAGAATATTTCAAGTCCACAGGAAGCCGCTTTTTAATGCATTTTCAATGTATTTCATTATTTTACAAAATAAAAAGGGAACATGGGAGTAGCGTCGATGCAACATTAAAGACTCGAAAGGGTTTATTAAGGTGGTTGAATACCATTTAAAGTCGGATAAAGTGGGATTTTCACATTTTAATGTATTTTCCAATATAAAAGGAAAATCACAAAACCGACAGGATTTTGGGAGAGCTAAAGGTGACAAGTGGTATAGGCTGAGCTCCTCCTGATGCCATACAGCAGCTGCCACGTGTCTAGGTTGAGGAGAGAGAAAACCACCCTCATTGGGCAGTTAACTCTAGTACAAAAGAGCCGCCCAAAATGGATCATAATCATTGGATCTAGAACTCCCAGATCAATCGTGGAGATGTGATATCACTACAAAGGCAGGCGCAATAGGAAAATGGATCAAATTTGAGGATATTTGAAGTTTGTCATGAGCCAGTTTTAATATATTTCCAATGTTTTGATGTATTTCTAAAAAACAAAGGGACAAGCTATTTGCAACAAGCGACAACAATTGGGAACAGACCCGATAGCTCTATTTGGGCTCGGTTCATATTTTTAACAGTCAACATGTGAACTGAAGAAACAGTCATTATAAATGTTTAAAGGGAAAACAGAGGCCCGATAGCCCTTCCATGCCAACATATCTCGCCTGAAACATAAATAATCATGGACCAGACAGTGTAGCTCAGCTGAAATAGAATTGATCATGGAGCAGACAATGCAGCCCATCCAAACAAACAAATGATCATGGAGCATCTCTGGCACGAGAGAGCTCCTAGACAGTGCAGCAAATAACACAAAGCAGTTACATTGCTGTCAGAAGAAGAAACTTCTGAGCCCATGCTTGCCTAGTCAGGGAATCAAACTGTTGAAAAGACAAAGAGGAATATTAAGACACTCCAAGCCTTTGAGAGATGACGAGGATTGTAAAGGGCCTATAAATGGCTAAAAGTTAAAGGTAACAGGGGTTCAACTTCTCAAGATCGTTGATACTCTGTTCCTTCAAGCTTCTCATCTTCGTTCTAGAAAATATAAGCTTCTTTTTCTGTTATATGTTCAATGTCCATTTTCTCTTCTATTCTAAGCTTGCACTTGAATAGGTTGTTCATGTTTCTTATGTGTCTAATGGTAGATAACTATCATCTTATCTCTGCATTGATAAATTAGGTTTTCAAGCTTCTATTACTTCCTGTAGCTGGCCATTCATATGTGTTTATATATGCATCTACTGGTACAGTCAGTATTCTCCATCTATTCATTAAATCCACAAACTATTGAGCATTAGTGGTCTAAAGCCTTGTAAATCCTGAGGGTGTTCATGCATGTCTTGAGTAAAAACAGAGTTGAAATGGTTATCTGGCTTGATCCAAACCATCATTCATTCCAATAGTTCAGAGAACAATATTGAATATTATATGTTACTAGGCATCTCCGATCTGCAACCTAGGAGAGTTTCCTGGAGTGATAACATAATTGGCACCATTTCCAGGGAGATGAAATTGAAACTCAACTTCTCTGGGAAATGACATAGATCCAGCTTTGATGATAGACAAAGTCTGTGCACTTTTTTGGTTGTAATCATCTATCTGGTGACTCTACTGAAGGATGAACCTCTTGGCGACTCCACTTCATAGTTCTGGCTTAGTTTGTGAGGCATACCCGGAGAATTCCTCAGAAGCCACAAGCTGACCCAGTACTTGATCCTAAAAAAATCATCAAAGAAAGAAAGGTATTGCAGAAAGGAGCATCAGGTTCAAGTAAACCTAAACAATATTCTATATCTCTTCAAGAAAATCCTGAAATAGAACAAATACATGTTGAGAGTAAAGCATCTAATACTAGTAGTGAAGAAAAACTCTTAGAGATTCATAAAGCTTCTTATTCTTTAGGTTCTCCTTTTGTTATAAGCCCAAAGGAAACCTCACCTCCTATCCATCATATTCCTTTAGTCTTGTCAGTCACTCCTCAGCCCACTATCATTCAGACTGCCAGTACTCTTATAGCCACCACAGCGGGCAGGACCACAAGCACCCACCAAATTGGAGAGAATCATAACTGCTAGGTATGGACCTCTAATACTACTCACTCCTTTGAATGCCATGCCTACTGGAGAATATAAGAAATATAGGCCTAAGTTCACTGGGACTGAAGGTGTTATAGCTGAAGAACATCTTGAGTCATTCTATAGCTATGTTGATAACCTGGACATTAGTGAAGATGATGTGTAGATGAGAGTCATTGGGGTGACAAGAAGGATCTCCTCTACTACCACACTGAGTTTGGGAACTTAAAGAGGGAAAATGGTGAGTTTTTGTCTGATTTTAATAAGTGGTTTAACCATATGTATAGCAAGATACAACTAAAGTAAAACCCACTACTACCTCTTTTAAACTCACCTCTACCAGTGCTTTTGATTTTAACCTCTACCTATTGTTGAGGGAGATGCGATGTGCTACTTTGGCTAACATGCAGGATGCAACCTTGGAAGTGGAATCAAACATTATGGCTACAGAGAAGCTCAAGGGAAATGTTGATAGAAGAAGATAGTGGGGCGAGTCTTCATCATCTTCAGATCCCAAGATAGATAAAATGACCAAAATGATAGAGTCATTAGCCTCTAAAATCTCCAAATTAAAGGTTGAGTAGCACCCTAGGAAAGGGAGAGTTCCTAATATCTTTGCTCCTAGAAATCCAAATCCAAATCCATATAGAAGAACTAATGAGTAGTTGCAGATTTTGCAAAGAAGTAAAGATGCCAATGAAGACCAAAAGGTGAAGACCCCTTTCTAGAATGTAGTCATGGAAGAAGATAAGTTTGAAGAAGATGATGAGATCAATTGTCTAGAAGACAAAGGAAATGCCTCCTTTTTGACCTCAACTGCCTATGAAAAGTCATTATTTAATGACCAAATTAACTAAGAATGGGATGGTGAAGTTGTTCTACAAACTGAAGATCATCAAAGACATAATTTGAGGTCAAAGATGAATAATGCCAAGGAACCCCTATTCAAAGAGCTGTTGTCCCTGTAGTACAACAAGCTAATATGCAGAAGCAACCGACAATTGATCCCATCATCCTCAAAGCTCCAGCTCACGAGGTAAAAGGCCTTGACAAGTCTCCTTCTCCTTTTAGTTTTCAATCAGAAATTCAGAAACTAAGAATACCTATGCCTCTGATTGAACTAGTGAAGAATGAGTCCTTCAAAAGATCCATCCTCGAGGCCCTTGAGCCTAAAGCCATCCAAGCCTCAAATTTGTAAGATGACAAATCAGCTATTATTCTCAGCCCAATGATTGAAAATTGTGAAGACAACTCCCCATCATTCTATGTCTCTTTGACTATTCAAGATAAAATCCTTCACAAATACCTTCTGGACACTGGAGCCAGCCATAATCTAAAGCTCAAAGTTGTCATGGATGAGTTGGGTCTTGACATTACCAAGCCTTATCATGACTTGCTTTCGTTTGACTCTAGAAAAGTGAAATGTCTAGGATTAATCAAGGACCTAGCCATCACTTTGTCTCAACTGCCCATGAAAATCATGATGATGGATATTGTGGTAGTAGATGTACCCCCCGAGTTTGGCATGTTACTTTCCACAAGTTGGATCAAGAGATTAGGTGGATCATTACAAAATGATCCGTCATATGCTATTGTCCCAATTTTCAGAGGTGAGAGCAGGAGATTATATAGAGAATCTCAGTTGGCTTATATCATCAGCGATGAAAGGAATCCCACTAATCATCCCATCTATGCTGTTGACACTAATATTGGAGCCTGTATTCTTTATATCGAAGAATCCCAGTTGGCCTCCACGTAGCTTAAAAAAATAGTTTGCGAGATCGCTGAAGAAGAAGGCCCACAGATTTGGGACATGTTCTTTGATGGGGCTTGCTCTAAGGAAGCTGTAGGGGCAGGTGTAGTCCCTATGTCCCCCACACAAGAATAAATTCATTTATCTTTCAAATTAACCTTCTAGGTCACACATAACATAGCAGAGTATGAAGGTTTGATTTTAGGCTTAAGTGCTGCTAAATAAATGGGCATCAAAGGCCTGAAAGTGTTTGGAGATGTAGGCCTCATCATTCAACAGGTCAATAAAACTTTCCAAGCAAAGCATCCAAGGCTGAAAGCATACAGAGATGAGGTATGGAGGCTCAAGGATTCTTTTAATAATTTCACCATTTCTTACATTCTGAGAATGAAGAACCAACTTGTTCACTCCATTGTTGTGTCTTCTAGCACGTTTATTCCTCCTTTGCCTCCTAAATTGATGTATGAAGTTCAAGTGAAATATAGACCGTCTCTCCCTAACAACGTCAAATATTGGAAAGTTTTTGAAGACGATGATGAAATTAACAGGTTTTTACAAGTCGTTGAGGAATTTTCTGAAACGCACATCGACCAAGAAAATGAAACCATCGAAGAATGCTGCCACTCCAAGCTAAAAAACGAGTTCAGCTGATGAAGCATTGTCCAGCTTCCTAGTAACCATATACCAAAGGGATTGGTGCATCTAGAGAAGTTGTTTGATCATAAAGATGTGCCTTATAAGCCTACCAAAACAAAAAATGAGTCTATTGTTTGTAAACACAATATAGGGAGCCCAGCCCATCTGAGATACATAAATCTGTCCACTCATTTTCTTCTGCCCAGAATTATGAGTATTGCACCCTCATGAAGCAATTCACTAACAATTTTTCTTGGGAGTATAGTGATCTTAAAACCTATGACACAAACATCATTCAGCATAAGATTCCGCTAGAAAAGAACACCATCCCTTTTAAACAGAAAATAAGACCTATGAACCCTTTCTTATTGCCTTTGATTGAGAAAGAAATCAAGAAGCTGTTGGATGCCAAAATCATAGTTACCCTAAGATATTCAAAGTGGATAGCTAACCTTGTGGTAGTAAGAAAGAAAAATGGAGAAGTCAAGCTTTGTGTTGACTTCAGAAATTTGAACAAGTGCTCTAAGAAAGATAACTACCGCCTGCCTAAGATGGAACACTTGCTGCAAAGAGTTCCAGGGGCTAGAGTAATGTCTTTCTTAGATGGATTTTTAGGTTACAATCAGGTTGCTATACATCGAGAAGATTAGGAAAGGACTACCTTCACTACTCCTTGGGGCACTTTCATGTACTCCAAGATGCCTTTCGGGCTAATGAATGCTAGCGCTACTTTTTAGAGGGCCATGGACATAGCCTTTGTGGGAGAGAAGGACAAGCTTTCTCTTATTTATCTTGATGACATAAAAATCTCCTCCAGTAGTCAAAAAGACCAGTTACAACATTTGAATAAGGTCTTCCTAAAGTGCACATAGTTTGGAATTTCAGTGAACCCAAAGAAGTCATAGTTTTCTCTAGAAGAAGGAAAACTTTTGGGACATATTGTTTCTGCTGAAGGTGTGAAGATTTATCCATCAAGGGTTCAAGCAATTTAGACATTGTCCACCCCAAGGTCAAAAAGGGACATTCAATCCTTCCTGGGTAAGATTAACTTTGTAAGTAGGTTGATTCGAAACTTTGCAGAGCTAGTAAAGCACATCACTTCCATGCTGAAGAAAGGATCAGAAATGAAATGGACAGATGCTTCAAGAAGCTCTTTTGAAGCCATCAAGCAAGCTATCATGGAAGCTCCCACTCTAATCAGCCCAGATTACACTAAGGAGTTTTGTATCTTCTATTTTGCCTCTTATGATACACTTGCAGCAGTTTTGTTGTAGAAAAATGATGAAGGGATAGAGCACCCCGTGGCCTTTTTCAACAAAACTCTAAGGGATTCTGAACTAAGGTATGACCTTATTGAAAAACAAGCTCATGCTCTCACAAAATCTTTAAAGGCATTTAGAATTTATATTCTACATTCCAAAGTGGTTGCATATGTACCTTCAGCCTCAGTAAGAGATGTCTTAACTCAGCCAGATATTGATGGAAAGAGAGCTAAATGGATTGCAAAATTCATAGAGTTTAACATAGAGGTGAAGCCCAATAAGCTTGTCAAGGGCCAGGGCTTGGCTAAACTTATGGCTGAAGAAAATTGCAGCCTGTTAGACATAAATTGCATGGGTCTAAATTTAGATGATGAGTAGATAGAGGGAGCAACAGAAGAGCAAAAGCAAAATCAGTCTCTAGCTGAAAATCTAGCCACCTGTGAATGGTATTCCAACATAGTTCATTTTTTGTATAAGCTAGAAGTCCCTCCAGGGCTTAGCTCAAGTCAAGCCCGAGCCATTAAACTCAGATCAACCAAATTTTGCATTAATAAAAATTTTCTTTATTAGAAAGGCCCATCAGGAATCCTCTTGAGATGTCTAGATAAAGAACAATCTGTGGAAATCATACACCATTCCCATTCTAGTATCTGTGGAGGGCATCATTATTGGAAAACCATAGCCCACAAAATCTTGAGGGCTGGGTATTATTTGCCTACTCTGTTCTCTGATGTGTTTTCTTTTGTGCAATCTTGTGACAAGTGTCAAAGGTTTGCAGGAAGATAGCAACTAAAATTTCTGCCCTTGAAGCCAGTACATGTGAATGGTCCCTTCAAGTGGTGGGGATTTGACTTTATAGGTGAGATCGACCTACATTCCAATGGCCAACACAAGTGAATCTTAGTAGCCACTGATTATTTCACCAAGTTGATTGAGGCTATACCCATTAAGAATGCTAATCATCAAGTAGTCAAAAAGTTCTTGAATGAGAATATTTTCACTAGATTTGGTTTCCCAACCAAACTAGTCATTGATAATGCAATAGCTTTCAAGGAAAAAGAATTGATGGACAGGACTGAATCCATGGGCATTCAAGTGGTGCATTCTACCTCATGTTATCCTCAAGGAAATGGCCTGGCAGAATCATCTAACAAGAGTCTGGTAAGGGTAATCAAAAAATTGTTAGACGACAACAAAAAGAGCTAGGATTCCAAGTTGAAGTTTGCACTATGGGTTGACAGAGTTACCATCAAAAAGTCCATAGGGAATTCTCCATTTAAGCTAGTTTATGGTGTTGATGTTGTTTTCCCTATCCAGCTGATTCTCCCTGTGGCTAAATTCTTGCAAGAATAACAATATGAAGAGAATGAAATGGTAAGAAGAATGAATAACCTGGTTGAGAAGTCAAAAGCTCATCAGAAGAAAATCAAAGAAACATTTGACAGGAAGGAAAAAGTGGAAACTTTCCAAGTTGGTAACTGGGTTCTCAAATGAGATGCATTTAAAGAAAAGAAAGGTAATCATGGTAAGTTCGACTCCTTATGGACATGTCCATTTGTCATTGCTCAAATTCAGTAGAATAATACATTTATTATGCACAGTCTCGAAGGAGGAGATACTTTTGGTAGCCCAGTAAATGGGCGGTTCTTGAAACTTTATTTCATTTAAGGCTTTAAAGCCTTGGTATTGTAAATATGTTTTTTTCCAGTTTTTATTTTCCATTGCAAAATAGACTCCATGCCCAATGAAATACTAGGAGGAAGATTTGATTTTGTTGTTATAGGAAAGGCATTGGTCTGAGATTCTTGAAACCTCAAAGGGAGGATTTCATCCCCAGAAGGAGCTAGTGTTAGCCTTATCGGCATGTGGCCCAAAATGCATCCAAAACACTCCATGAAGTATTAAAATTTTTCTTAAGGATCGTTCAAAGAGCAAAACAATCGCATGCCAAGAGCCCTTGGAAGGGCAGAAAAACACTATCAGGAGGCTAAAACACTAAGAAAAAGTGAAAAAACTATTTTCGCAAGCGTACATAGTCAATTGCACAATAGTCATTAGATCTAGCTGATCAATGGCCCAGATCTAAGCGGCAAATTGCAAATCGGCAAGCAGAGAGGATGACTTAAGGATGGGTGCAAGACACCCCCGATCAGCGTCTCTGATGATCGGATCAACGAGTCGCAATCAGCAGAGATAGGCCGGCGGAATAACCACGGACCGAGTGGATATATGATTACAGTCAATGATGCAATGTGGACCGTCAATCAAGCGACACAGATCGATGGCCCACATCTCATCACTAGAGTCACTATCAAAGAAATACAAGGAGCGCGCTAACAGTGGCGTTAGGCACGAGCAATATTCGATTGCTATCAGATCGCATCGATGTATCACAACGGAGCTGTACTAAGGGGCAGGGCTTATGCACAGGTATATGTGTGACCCGATGAGCTGGAACCGATAGAGTTTTGAATCATATTGCATAATATTTTAGGTTTTCAGGACGCTGATTTTTAATGCATTTTCAATGTATTTCATTATTTAACGAAATACAAAGCGAACATGGGAGCAACACCGATGCGACATTACGGACCCGAAAGGGTTTATTAAGGTGATTGAACACCATTTCAAGTCTGATAATGCGGGTTTTTCACATTTTAATGTATTTTCCAATATAAAGGGAAAATCACTAAACCGGCAGGATTTCGGGAGAGCCAAAGGCAATGAGTGGTTTAGGCCAAGCTTTTCCCGATTCCATACAATGGATGCCACGTGTTTAGGATGAGGAGAGAGAAAACCACCCTCATCAGGTGGTTAACTCCAGTACAAAAGAGCCGCTCGAAATGGATCACAACCTTTGGATCTAGAACTCCCAGATCAACGGTGGAGATGTGATTTCACTACAAAGATGGACCCAATAGAAAAATGGACCAGATTTGAGGATATTCGAAGTCCGTCATGAGCCAATTTTAATATATTTCCAATGTTTTGATGTATTTGTAGAAGACAAAGGGACAGACTATTTGCAACAGGCGACAACAATTGGGAATGGACCCGACAGCTCTGTTTGGGCTTGGTTCATATTTTTAATAGTCAACAGGTGAACTAAAGAAACAATCGTTATAAACATTTAAAGGAAAAACAGAGGCCTGATAGCCCTTCCATGACAGTTCAGCTAGCCCGAAACAGAAATAATCATGGAACAGACAGTGCAGCTTGGCTGAAATAGAATCGATCATGGAGCAAAAAACGCAACCCATCCAAACAAACAAATGATCGTGGAGCATCTCTAGCACGAGAGAGCTCCTATAAAACACAAAAAACTACCCCAAAGCAGTTACTCTTCTATTATAAGAAGAAACATCCGAGCCCATGCTTGCCTAGTCAAGGCATCAAACTATTGACAAGATAGAGAGGAATATTAAGACACTCCGAACCTTTGAGAGCTCAGGAGGATTGTAAAGGGCCTATAAATGGCTAAAATTTAAAGGTAACAAGGGTTCAACTTTTGGAGATTTTTGATACTCTATTCCTTCAAGCTTCTCATCTTCATTCTAGCAAATATAAGCTTCTTTTGCTGTTATATGTTCAATGCCTATTTTCTCTTCTGTTCTAAGCTTGCACTTGAATAGGTTGTTCATGTTTCTTATGTGTCTAATGCCAGATAACTATAATCTTATCTTTGCATTGATAAATTATATTTTCAAGCT
Source organism: Pinus tabuliformis (assembly GCA_031772625.1). Lineage (NCBI taxonomy): Eukaryota > Viridiplantae > Streptophyta > Pinopsida > Pinales > Pinaceae > Pinus > Pinus tabuliformis. The sequence goes on along the minus strand of CM062820.1, from coordinate 1,204,306,627 downwards.
TCTGTTACTTCCTATAGCTCGCCATTCATATGTGTTTATATATGCATCTGCAGGTACAGTCAGTATTCTCCATCTATTCATTAAATCTACAAACTATTGAGCATTAGCGGTCTAAAGCCTTGTAAATCTTGAGGGTGTTCATGCATGTCTTTAGTAAAAACAGAGTTGAAATGGTTATCTGGCTTGATCCAAAGAATCATTCATTCCAATAGTTCAAAGAACAATATTGAAGATTATATGTTACTAGGCATCTCCGATTTGTAACCTAGGAGAGTTTCCTGGAGTGATAACACCACCTTTGGTGACATTCAATTTTTGGTGATGGAGGCTATGGTCCATCACCACTGCTCATATGAAATGGTGACGTCATTATCTGTCATTATAAATCATTATTGGTGACTGTCTTTGTATGTCACTACAACACCTATAATTTTTGGGATGCCACCTTTTGTGACGAATGCTCTTTTGACCATCACCAATGAGCTTATGGTGACATTTTTCACTCCTAACCAATATCCTTTTTTCTTGCAGTGAATATTGGTTTCCCATCGAAGAGGGCACCTTCATCTGAGTTTTTGGCTCATATAATCCCCCCTCATGCTTGTGGTGAAGTAAAATTATAAGTGCGGACATGAACGAAATTCTCTAGCCCGATAATGGGTCTATCCACAACATTATATGGAATATTTCCTTAGGTTATAATCAATCAAGAGGGCCTACCTCTTGGTCACTTATCTTGCTTGATGATGTCCTCGCTTTCTCGCTCCAACTATCTCTCACTTCCTTCTTCAACTTCCTAAAACAAGTGAACAATAACAGCACACAAACATAATAATAGACAAATTGCAATTCAACCTACTTAACGAGTCAAGAAGCCTTAAGACATGGATATGTAATATTACAAAACATGTACGAAATCAATCGATAGTTTCATATATTAATATCAAAGAGAGATTACAACCATTCGTCTTGATGTTGCAGTCTTCCTCTGACAAGACCAGGTTCCCACACACTTCTACTAGAATTCCAGGATGGCTTCAAACAATAATAGTTTAAAGGCTCTTCCATTTAGGCTTCACTCCAAACCAAACACACTTCTTCCTCACACAACTAGATGACTACGAATAGTAGTAGCCTGCTTGTCTAATCCAAAATATTATATTCACACTTAGCCAAAATTGTAACTATGACTCGCTTGTGCTTGGGATGAAGGGAGGTTTATATAGGAAATATGGATGGGAGATGGATCCTCTTCTCATGGTAGAAGGACTTATCCCTTGAGGTAGTTCCATCATTATAGGGAAAAGGAGCCCAAACTGTCATCCTCAAACCCATCCAGGCAAACCATTTACCAAACTTCCATTATGGAGCTTCTAGAGCTGGAAGCTTTGGCTCTAATTTAAAAAACATTCCATAATAGGACCGGCGTGATTGGAACACAGCTCAATCGCTCCAGTCGGCATGAGGAGTAGTGTTAATCTCTACACATTGGCACGGGTGATACAAAGGCCATTAGCGTTGGTCTTGTAAATTGGGCAAAATAGAAGTTTCAGGGAAAATGGTGCAAAATGGAAATGATCTACTCATGAAGAGGGACATAATGGGAGTTTCTTCATGAAGAAAAAGTATGTGGGGTTGACTGTAGAGGTCCTCCAGGATAAAGGAATGGGGAGTACACGGATAGTGACAAAATGTTGTGTAATAGATGCCCCCTAAAGCATGAAGGCCGAGCAGGAGTGAGGGACGAAATGCTCTATAAATCAGTGCGGGGAACCAATATGTTGTTGGAAAACTTGCAAGCAAGTACAAATACATATACATAAATTGATATCTCTCTCAAATGATACATGAATCGTGGCATGGACGCATCCATCCAGAGGATGATCATGTAAATGGATCCGGGTATGTGCGCAGCCATCCGTCAAAGAGGATCATAACAAAACCGAGGTATGGTTGCAACTGTCTAATAATGAGAATGATTGATCACACATGTTAACTCATGGTCTAGTCGCAACTAGCCATTTGAAAGAGACATGCATATCAAGAACCATGTCACACCACTTCACAACCTAGACTTGTGTGATTGGAGTCCAAGGTCTTGCACTCCAACATGACTTGATAAAAGTATAGATTGTAGCATGCGAATAGATGTGTTGATGTCAAACATGCTAGAAAGTCGCTTGATTACTAGTCAATGATGTAAACTGTTAACAAGTGCGAGAGAAACCACCAATGATGACAATGGTCCTCAAGGTACTATTAGCACAATCCATGGAATGTGAATACAGGAATTGAATTCAAAAACCCATGAAGTCACTCGATCGAAAGCCAATCATGTGAACTTGTTGTCAAGTGCGAAGCACTTGCCATTAGGGCATGTAATCTCTAAGGTACTAGAAAGGAGTCTCTTGGTCAACATCCTAGATAATGAGTTGAAGTCGACAGAAAGTGACCATGTCAAAGGAGGGCCATAATGAATCCCACATCATCGACGTGAGACGAGAGGATGCAAAATGATTTTGGATGATATAGAGAACCAGGGGTAAGTGTAACTACAAAGGGACAACTCTTGAACATATTGGCGACACAACCAAAATTTTGGCAGCTTTTGGATCCATAGGATCAATGGTCATGATAACATGGCAGAGATCAAATAGAAGGAAGAAATGAACAACCCAAACCTAGGAGGGTCAACGATGCAAAGGAGGATGTCCCAACCCAACACGAAGCAAAGAGTGTCATGTTAAAGAGTGGGCTGTTGTGATCTGATAATGAGATATTAGACAATTATTAAGGTATTACAAACTCATGTGCATGGATTTGCCTATGTTGCTTTGTGAAATGGATCGATAAGATTGTGAAATACATAGATAATGAAGTTGTTAAAGAACATAATAGACAAGCACACATAAACACAAAAAGTTTAATAAGGAGTTCACCCAACACTCCTAGGCTATGTCTCCTGGTCCAGCCTTTAGTGGTGTTGTCTCTATTATGTCTTCAGAAGAAGAGTTTTTACAAAAGTGAGCTCAATTTGAGTCTCACACAACATATACAAAACAACAAGGCTTTACTTGGATCTCCCAAGTCTTTCCAAGTACACCGACTCTCCTCGCTAAATCTCTGTCTCAGCGCTGCTTATCTCTATTTCTGGCAGTCTATGGCTTTAAAGCCAATTGGCACTGTCTATTCATTTCTCCTTCTCGGGCTCTCTGGCTTCCCTACCTCTATCCACTCAAATCCCCCTCTGAGCATTACCAATCATTACTAAATGGCTTCATGGATGGTGGCCACCTGTTCTATAATGGAATGGGTCATCGGGCCTTTGAAATTCCCGTAAATATTGTTCTCTATTTACATAGAGAAACACACTCAAAACTGTGAAAATCCACCAAACTACCACTTCCAAATTTGAATTATTATATATTCTACCTTATAACTCCTATCGGGTCCACCTTTACATCGCTTATCACATCTCCACCATTGATCTGAGAGATCTTGATACAACGGCTGAGGTTCATTTCAGGCGGCTCATTCGTATGGGGGTTAACTGCCCGAAAAGGGCGGTTTTCTCTCTCTAGGGCCTGGACACGCGGCAGCCAGTGTATGGGCTCTGGTGAAGCCCGACCAAAACCACTTACCACCTACGGCCCGCCCGAAATCCTGCTTGTTTCATCATTTCCCTTTTGTATTTAGAAAATATGTTAGAACACTGAAAATCCTGTAACATGGCTCATATCGGATTTGAAATAATAAAATATCACATTCATAGATCCCGTCGGGTTTGGTTTCATCACATCGACACTTCCCTTCGTATTTCGTTTATTAAATGAAATACATGAAAATACATAGAAAATTGTCATTTGACAGAACTCAAAATATATCAAACATCACCTATAGCCTCGTCGAGTTTGGCCATCGCATTGCACATATGTAATGGCCCCACTCGTATTTGTCAATTGCGATATCGCGATTCAACTTGGGCCGTCAATCTGCGTGTTTGATCGATGGTCCTTGTTGACCCCAGTGATCACTGTCGCATATTCCATGTGGTTTTCGCCAATAGCCTCTGTTTGCCACCACCAACTGTGATTTGCCAATCGGATCTAGACCATTGATTGGCCAAATCCGACGGCTCCTATGCACAGTTGGTTTGACCTCTAATAGGTGTTGGGTGCACGAATTGCACTTAAGTAAGCTCCTCAACACTTAATTGTCAACCCATGGGATTCGTAAACTTAGAGATGAAGCATAGGCAATGTCGGAGATGGTATAAATTTTCCAGATAGAAATTCCTACTTTAAAGAAAAGCTTGTAGAATTGGAAGAGCAAAAGATAAATGAATCATCAAAGTAATCTAGTGTTGAAAGAAGAAAGAATGCATTTGCAAAGGAATCAAAATAAAAAGGCAATCACTCCAACTCATCAATTTTTAATTACTAAGTATGTGTTATGTTTTTCTTTAGCATAGACACTTGGCAGTCTCGTAGAATGGGCCCTTAAACCCACCTCTTTAGAGATTTCCTTCTTGCACTAATCTGTCTTGCACTATTGCAGTCTACTTGCACTAGTGCAGGAATAAAGGTTTATGTAGGAGGTATACATGGTGTCTTTACCAAAGGCTTTTTACTTCATGCAAGGGCTCGAACTTCCAGGGTTCAAAGCACTCAAATCCTATGACAAGAAACTATTTCTTTCACCTGATCAGAGCTTCTTGCACTTAGCATTTAATTCTTGAAATCATTGCTTAGTTACTGCAAGCTTTATTATGCTATGAAAACAAATTGCATACATAAAAATGAATGTTTCTAATTTTAACAGAGTGCAGAAATAAATAAACCATCCATATAATTTATCCTGTCATAAAGTATGAAAGCAAGAAAATTGCGGGAAGTAAACTAGAAAGGCTCGTTAAAATGAATAGCACACCAATGTGCACTGGTGTAGGTTTATTTCTCATGCTTGGACCAGGTGGGGAAACGAAATCAAACAGAACTTCAAAAAGTGAATAGCACACCACCGTGCACTGGTGCAAGGTTATTTCTCCTGCTTGGACCAGGTGGGAAAACCAATCCAAAATTAGGTACAGGAAATGAATAGCACACCAACATGCACTGGTGCAGGGTTATTTCTCCTACTTGGACCAGGCTTGGAAACCAATCCAAAATCACATGCAAGAAAAAGAAATTTAACTACATCATGCTACGGATCCGCTTTCAATCAAACAGGAATTCATGTGCTGTAAATTAAATCACACTTGGCAGTATACACATAAATTACAAGAACAAAAAATAGGGTAAACGTGCTGGGTTGGCTGGGCCCTAGCCAACCAACACATTTCCCTCTTAAAGAAAAAGGTTTCACAGTAACTCAAATTAGACTCATTTTTTTAAAGGAACAGATAAGATTCAAAAAGCATGAGGTGGAGCTCCTTCTTCCTATTAATTCACAAAGGCAAAGTACATCATGAGATACAGAGTCCAGCCTAGATTTGGGTGATACCAGCAAAACAAAGTTACAACAAAACTACTGTAGTGTTGCTCCTCCATTGTCCTCCTTTATACATGCATCATTCCTCCTTTTATAATCTTTCATAATGATTAAAACAAGTTGTTCCTTTCCAAGGAATATGGGGATTGAATCCTAACCAATTCTAATTACATAGTATAATAGTACAACCGTTCCCCTATTAAAAGAATAAAGATTTAATACAAATTTTCAAATTTTGGGATTTTTCTAGAATTCTGGAAAATTTGGTAATTTTAACAAACTGCCTCTAGAGCGCCCTTTGTATCTCCTCAACCATTACATATTTTGGAAAACGGCTTGTGTCTTACTCGAATTCCTATACTAGGAAAAAAACCCATGTCACAAAATTTCTTTATTTACCTTCATCTGCTTGAAAACCGAGGTGGAAGTTGGCAGTCTGGAAATTTATGTCATGGAATTTCTTTATTTACCTTCATCTGCATAAAAATTGAGGCGGAAGTTGGTAGTCTGGAAACTTGTTGATTGTGATTTCTAGAATTCTGGAAAAAACAATCATTTTTTATGAAAGTGCTTCAAAGACCTGTTTGTAAATTTTGGGATACTTTGAAACAGAGGAAAGAGTTTTAGTTATGGGTAATTGGTTATGTTTGTGAAAACCCCATTTGCTCGGATTTCCATAATTCACCTCCATTTGTATAAAAACCAAGTTCAAACTTGGCCATTTAGAAATTATGCAGATTTTGAGCAGATTTATTAATTTGCAATGCTGGTGCAGGAATGTTGGTGCAGGAATCCTACCAGTACTAGTGCAAGAATGTGTGTTGTAGGAACTTTGCCTCTATCAGAATAGGCACATAACCAACTTTGTAAGCCTGTAAACAAACAAACTATTATTAAATATGCCTTTAATGTTTAAATCTCATTAAAACAAAGGAATAGCAAGTACTTACTTATTATCTTCGAGAATGCACAAAACTATGACAATGACTAGTCAAGCTAAACAAAAGCATGAGTGATTTTGAGTAAAAGGTGATATAGAGAAAGGCAAAATAGAGGCCCAAAATTCCCCCATGCTGACCTTCTTGCATGTCCTCATGCAAGGAAATCAATTATTGCGTTGTTTCTCCCTTGCAGAAAGCAAGATTAAAAACATTTATGGGCATTTGTAATGATGTTTCCTACAATTCTATGTGATCACATTTCCTACACTAGATAAATTTTGTTTCAAGAACAGAGTGTTTGCTAGACTCTTTGATTATTTATACTAATTTCAAGAAAATCTATCACAAGGACTACAATAAAAATACCAAATTGCAAGGATGGTGCATGCTTGCACTAATCTGCTTACACCACTTAAACTGTGTTGCTTTGTTGGCACTTTTCTGCTTGCACTACTATATATTACAACGTGATTGCATTGGTTTAAGCATATAATCTACTAAAAAACAGGGAATTTTGGTAAAATGTGAGCTGGACTTTAACATGACTTCCTCAATCATATAGAAGGTTTGGTTTGCCATTTCTTTGATGCTTCTAAGCATATCCTTTTGCTCTTTCTCCAATAGATCTTGCAATAAGTTCATGGGGGAACAAAGAAGTGGGAAAAGGGAAAAAATTAAGAATGGGAAGGAAGTTTATTACAGGGATTCTAGGAACAGTTCCATCAAGAGGGCGTAAACAAAATTGGAATAGGAAAAAAATTCAAGGGGTAAAGTGTGATTTAAGAAACCGATGGGAAGGTAATCATTTTGGGATTGAAGAAGAAAACTGGTGGGGAATTACGAAAATGGGATATGAAGAAAGGCAGAAAATTTTCTGGAAGGTTTGCCTGCTAACCACGTTACAGTTCTAATGAAAATATCAATTTTAATAATGTAACAAGATTAGGTACAAAAAGTAGAAATTATAGACAAAAAGTATCGTACATACCTGTTACCTTGTCCCAAACGAATTCCTTGTTTTGTTTCTGCACAAAGTCTTATAATGAAAATCAAATTTTGTTGAAAAGTTGCAATCTCAAAATAACTACCACAAGTTCATGCACCTACTATAGCAATCTTGTACCTAGATTATGCAACACATATTTAGAGGCAACCACCATCAATACACATTGTTGCTAATCAGCATCTTGTGAGCAGTCATCATTGAGTAATTCATCAGTTTGAATACCATGAAAGTCAAAATGAGTTATGAAACCAATTAGAAACCTCTTTATTGAACACTCTAAATTCCGTTGTCATTCGGATTCAAACTAAATTTCCTCTTAATATAGCACAAAGAATAACCTTTACTAAGGGTACCACATTCTCAAAGCATCATGTTCAAATCGTATTTAAAACCATTTTCCAAGGAAAAAAGGATAAATTTAGGGGAAGAGAAATATATCCAAGCAAATCATAGTATGTAATTAACTTTAATACCATGGACATAGCCCTACTACTAGCAGGTTTCCATAACCTCGGCAGGGGTGTCATTTGACACATTGAAATGTCTGTGTCCCACTTACTAGGAATGGATTCAGAGTTATCTTATTTTAATTTTAGATGAAGGCCACTATTCTGGCTTGGTAAACAACTAATGACAGTGCCACTCACAAGAAGTAACATGGATGAATAGGTCGGCTTGTGATGAGACCTCCTGTCTTCCAACTTTTCGGTTGAAAGCCATTACTATGGTTTGGTGACCAGAAGCAGTAATGTCATGCATGCTAGGTCTCATGATCGTGGTAGGTCAGCTCATCATGAGACCTCCTATCCTCCCCTAAATCTTTTGTATACTCTGACTATGATTAACCTAAAAGGTTACTTAATAAGTGGGGAGACAGATCTACTCCTTAAGAGTATAGGATGGCGTGAAAAGTTTTTAATGGCTAATCATTACTGATTAGTTCCTCTACTCCAAAGACTTATTAAAGATATCCCAAATAATGACTAAAAGACTCCTTGAATTAAGAATGCTAGTGTTCTCATGAATAGCTTATTATGGTCTTAACAAGAGTGGTCCCCCACAGGGGGTTTCCAATAGTACCTTCTAAGGGAAACTGAAATTATATATATCAGATGACAACTTCTTAGAGTGATTAATCATGGTTACTTTGGAAAATCATTAGGTATTAGAGTGAATCATACTCAACAAGATCTGTTTGTGTTAACAACCAATGCGGAACAAAAGTATTTTTAGTGAATACACTTTAAAAATAAAAAACCCTAATGTCATTTTATTCGCCTACCCTCCTTTACCTAGGAGGTGGAAGACTTCCTTTTATGTATAGGAGTACTTCCAATGAAGCCATGTGCAGATCAGGTGAAAATATATAGTCATGCTCAAATTTATCATACAAAATTGGAAGTGTGCATGAACATGAAGAACCAACCAACGTACTTGATATGATAACAAGAGTTTTAAAAGAGAAGAATACTCCCTTGCTTGAGTCATTGTTCAGAACCAATGTTCAATATGATCATGGTATTCTTGGTCCATTTCTTGATTTGGCCCATGCTGCTCATCCTCTTCTTCCATGTCATGTTGATTGTTCTCCGTAGGGTGAGTAGTCTCTTGATTACATTATGGATCTGCTGATAGACATGTCAAGAACTCCTCGATCTCAGGTTCCAGTGGATGTTCTCCATTGATTATAGTGCATGATTCATTCGTCTCCTTAGATGACTAGTCAGGGAAATCAAAAGAGACTTCCAAATCCTCTTGTGGTGGTGGAGAAATGGACAAGTTCTTGAATATTGTCAAGAAGTTCTCTTCCTGAGAGGTAGAGGTCAAGATCCCAGCAGCTGCTAGGGCTTGTGAGAGGTCCTTCATATTTATCATCTTCAAGTCCATCTGGTTGATTGATAGTCCCTGTCTCCACACACATATTAGTAACGGGGGTTCTTACAGCACCCCAAAATGATATAATGTTAAAGATCTGAAGATGAATTTAAAAGCTATATTGACTGAAGTGAAACTCACCACACTTGCATAAAGATAAAGGCAGACTTACCCCTATTGCATCAACAGAAAATTATTACCAAATCAAATCGCCTCCCCAGAAACAATGCCAAAATGTTGGGTGCAAGAGTTGCACTTAAGCAAGCTCCTCAACAATTAATTGTCAACCTGGGGGATTCGTAAACTTAGAGATGAAGCACAGGAAATGCCAGAGATGGTATGAATTTTCCTGATATAAATTCCTACTTTAAAGAAAAGCTTGCAGAATCAAAAGAGTAAAAGATAATTGAATCATCAAAGTAATCTAGTGCTGGAACAAGAAAGAATGCATTTGCAAAGGAACCAAAATAAAAAGGCAATCACTCTAACTGATCAATTTTTAATTACTCAGTATGTGTTATGTTTTTCTTTAGTAGAGACACTTGTCAGTCTCATAGAATGGGCCCTTAAACCTGCCTCTTTAGAGATTTCCTTCTTGCACTAATCTGTCTTGCACTATCGCAGTCTGCTTGTACTAGTGCACCTGGAACAGAGGTTTATGAAGGAGGTATAAATGGTGTCTTTACCAAAGGAATTTTACTTCATGCAAGGGCTCGAACATCCAAGGTTCAAAGAACTCAAATCCTATGACAAGAAACTAGTTATTGCACTTGATCAGAGCTTCTTATACTTAGCATTTAATTCTTGAAATCAATGCTTAGTTATTGCAAGTGTTATTATGTTATGAAATCAAATTTCACACATAAAAATGAATGTTTCTGATTTTAATAGAGTGCAGAAATAAAGAAACCATCCATATAATTTATCCTGTCATAAAGTATGAAAGCAAGAAAATTGTGGGAAGTAAACTAGAAAGGCTTGCTGAAATGAATAGCACACCAACGTGCATTGGTGCAAGTTTATTTCTCCTGCTTGGAGCAAGCGGGGAAACCAAATCAAACAGAACTGCAGAAAGTGAATAGCACACCAACATGCACTAGTGCAGGGTTATTACTCTTACTTGGACCAGGCGAGAAAACCAATCCAAAATTAGGTACAGGAAATGAATAGCACACCAACGTGCACTGGTGTAGGGTTATTTATCCTGCTTGGACCAAGCAGGGAAACCAATCCAAAATCAGATGCAGGAAAAAGAAATTTAACTACACGCTACGGATCCACTTTCAATCAAATAGGAATTCATGTGCTGTAAATTAAATCACACTTGGCAGTATAAACATAAATTACTAGAACAAAAAAGAAGGTAAACGTGCTGGGTTTGCTGGGCCCTAGCCAACCAACACGTTTCCCTTTTAAAAAAAATGTTGCTCAGTAACTCAGATCAGACTCATTTTTTTAAAGGAACAAATAAGATTCGAAAAGCATGAGGTGGATCTCCTTCTTCCTATTAATTCACAAAGGAAAAGTACATCATGAAATACAGAGTCCAGCCCAGATTTGGGTGATACTAGCAAAATAGAGTTACAACAACACTGCTATAGTGTTGCTACCCCACTGTCCTCCTTTCTACGTGCATCATTCCTCCTTTTATAATCTTTCATAATTATTAAAACAAGTTGTTCCTTTGCAAGGAATATGGGAATTGAATCCTAACCAATTCTAATTACATAGTATAATAGTACAACCATTCCCCTATTAAAAGAATGAAGATTTAATACGAATTTTCCAATTCTAGGATTTTTCTAGAATTCTGGAAAATTTGGTAATTTTGACAAATTTCCTCTAGAGAGCCATTCGTATCTCCTCAACCATTACGTATTTTGGAAAATGTCTCGCGTTTTACTCAATTTCCTATATTAGGAAACAAACTCATGTCACAGAATTTCTTTATTTACCTTCATCTGCATAAAAGCAGAGGCGGAAGTTGGTAGTCTGGAAATTTATGTTGCATAATTTCTTTATGTACCTTCATCTGCATAAAAACCGAGGTGGAAGTTGGCAATCTGGAAACTTGTTGACTGTGTTTTCTAGAATTCTAGAAAAAACAGTGTTTTTTTATAAAAGTGCTTCAAATACCTATTCGTAACTTTTGGAATACTTTGAAATGTAGGAAACAGTTTCAGTTATGGGTAATTGGTTATATTTGTGAAAAACCCATTTGCTCGGATTTCCATAATTCACCTCCATTTTCATAAAAACCGAGGTCAAACTTGGCCATTTAGAAATTATGCAGATTTTGAGCAGACTTATTAATTTGCAATGTTGGTGAAGGAATGTTGGTGCAGGAATCCAACTGGTATTAGTGTAATAATGTGTGGTGCAGGAAATTAGCCTCTATCAGAATAGGCATATAACCAACTTTGTAAACCTGCAAACACACAAACTATTATTAAGTATGCCTTTAATGTTTAAATATCATTAAAACAAAGCAATAGCAAATACTTGCTTATTATCTCTGAGAATGCACATAACTATGATAATGACTAGTGAAGCTAAACAAAAGCATGAGTGATTTCGAGTAAAAGGTGATATAGAGCAAGGCAAAACAGAGGCCCAAAAATAGGCTCGATTTTCACTATTTCTTCATGTTTTTGCCTCCCAATAGTGTTATTCGACTTTTCTAAAAGTTATTTCCATGTGATAGTTTTGATCTTTAGAAGTCTTAAAGGGTTCTTCTAGGATCCATTTGGATCACACCTTCCCATTGAAAAAGCTTTTGGACCACCAAAAGTTGGTTTTTAAGCATTAGTCAAGTGAGGATACAACTTCCTCACTTGTCTAATCTCTATCCATCTTGCACTGCTTGGCTTTGAACCTTTGAGTCTGATTTTGAGGTACTCAACATCCCCTCTACGCATAGTTCTCACCTTCATGTCCAAAACTATATCTTCTTGCAACTCATTGAGATATTCAGGCAACAGATTATCAATAGAAGAAAACTGAATTTGCTCTTCGGGATCTTTAATCAATGAAGGTTCATATAGTCTCAAGTTCTCTGTATTAATGACTGAATAGATATGCATATAAGCTGGCAAATCAAGGCAAAAATTGTTCTCACCAGTTTTCTCAAGTATCTTGAAAGGCCCATATCTTATTGGCTTCAGCGTCTTACCTTCGCCTTGCATTCTGTCTTTGCTGATGTATAGCAAGACTTGATCACCAACTTGGAAGCTATGCTTAATTCGATGCTTATCATGCCTTGCCTTGTACTTGGCCTGGCTTCTTTCCAGCTCTTCCTACACTGCCTGGTGAATTTCTTGGATTTGTTCAATGAACTTCGTTGCTTTCTCCACATCACTGTGTCCATCAACTGCTATGTCTTTACTAAAGACAAAATCCAAGGGAGACCTTGGTGTAAAACCAAAACAAGTCTCAAAAGGAGATATCTATGTAGAAGAGTGCTTAGCACGGTTGTAAGCATGTTGCACATAACAAAAATGTTCATCCCAAAGCTTGGGATGCTTGCTGCAATAGCTTCTGAGCAACTAGATCACTGTCTTGTTGACCACCTCTGTTTGGCCATCTGTTTGTGGATGAAATGTTGTGCTCTTCTTCAATCTAGTGTCCATTAACTCCCATAGACTTGACCAAAACTTCCCAACAAATCGGGAATCTCGATCAAAGACAATAGAAGTGGGTAACCCAAAATGAACCCATACATGCTGAAAGAACAACTTTGATGTTTGTTCAACTGTAATCTCCTTGTTACAAGGTATTAAAATACACATTTTGTTGAACCTGTCTACAATAACATATAAATAATCATGACATTTTCTAGATTTTGGCAATCCCCCAACAAAGTCCATGGAAACACTTTCCCAAGGATGAGAAGGAACTAGAAGTGGAGTGTACATGCCTAGTTTTCTATTGTTGGGCTTTCTTTTAGCACACCTGGTACACCCTCTAATATATCTAGAAATCATTTCATTCATTCTTGGCAAATAATAGAACCTTTGCAGCTGTGCAACTGTTTTACTTACACCAAATTGACATGATATTAGAGAAGTATGAGCTTCTTGGATTATGTTAAATCTTTTAGTTTGAGGAATGCATAACTTTCCCAAATGATACAAGAATTGGTCCTTAACATGATAATCTAATTCTTCCACTTGTTTTCCATGACTTAAAGTTGCATATACATCCTTAAAATCTACATCTTGAGCATATTCTTCAATGTAGCTTTCATGCAATACTTAATTATGCTTAAGTATAGTAGATGAATTTATGATTGGTCTTGGTAACATATCTGCAACTTTATTGTGTATGCCCTTCTTATATCTAATAACAAGATGGAACTGTTGTAGAAAACCCATCCACCTATAGTGTCTTGATTGCTGCAATTTAGTTTGTGAGTGTAACTATTGAAGTGGTTGATGATTTGTATGTATAATTGTTTCCTTGCCCAATAGGTAATGTTTCCATGTTTTCACACTCTACACTAATGCATACAATTCTTTATCATATGTGGAATAATTAACTACTGCAAAATTAAATGTCTTAGAATGATAACATATGGTTTATCATGTTGCATCGACACTGCTCCCATGGCATAGTCACTGGCATCTATTTCGATCTCAAATGGTCTTTGATGATCTGGCAATGCTAGTACTAGTGTTGTACTAATTTTTTCTTTCAAGGTGTCGAAGGCTTTATGTTGTTTGCCTCCCAACTGAAACACCTTGTTCAATCCTGTTAAAGCATGTAAGGGAGTTGCAATCAAGGAAAAGTTAGCAATAAACTTTCTCCAATATTGTGTTGCTCCTAGGAAGCTCCTAACTTCTGTAGCAGATTTGGGTTTAGGCCAGTTCACAATGACTTCAACCTTAGAGGGATCTATCTTCAATTCACCATCCCCTACAATATGACCCAAATAATTTAAAAATGTTTTGCTGAATTCACATTTTGACAATTTCACATAGAGATTTTCTCTTTTCAAAACATCTAAAGTCTACTTTACATGCTTCAAATGTTCTTCCCGTGTTTTACTAAAAACAAGAATGTCATCTAAATATTCAACAAAAGGTCTGAGTACATCATTCATAACTCTCATGAAAGTGGCAGGAGCATTAGTTAAGCCAAAAGGCATAACTATCCATTCATACAGCCCTTGCTTTGTTTTGAAAGTAGTCTTCCATGCATCTTGTTCTGCATCTCTAAACTGATGGTAGCCACTACACAAGTGTAACTTGGAAAAGTAAACAACTTCTTTCAACTGATCTAATAGATCATCAACGCGAGGAAGAGGATAATGATTCTTAATCGTTATTTTATTCAGTGCTCTGTAATCAATGCACATCCTCCACGAACCATCTTTCTTTCTCACCAAAATGATTGGAGATCTGCATGGTGATGTGCTTGGTCTTATGAACCCTTTCTTGAGCAGCTCATATACCTACTTCTTGATCTCTACATTCTCTAATGTAGATAACCTGTACATTCTGATGTTAGGCAATGGAGCATCTTGTTGCAAATGAATATCATGTACTATTTCCCTTTTGGGTGGCAGACCTTTAGGTTTTTGAAATAGGATATCATATTCTAAAACAACTTTTTCTAAATTAGCTTTCTGTTTAGCATCACAACCTTCAAATACATTGGTTTTATCAAGGGTCTTCTCCTTTACAACCATTAGTAAAAATTGATTGCATGAATTTACAATTCTTTTCATTTGCCCTAATTTTATGAGAGTGTAGTTATTTTTGAAATGATGAGTTCTTACAATATATTCTATTCCATTTTTTGTGAGTTGATACTTATTTTCAGTTCTATAGAAAATAGCTTTTTTGTCATACAATTAAGGACTTCCTAAAATAATACCACACATATCCAGGGGAACTATATCTAACTCAACCTCATCTACAAATGTTGACCCAAATGCAAACCTAAGTTTACATTGTCTAGTCACTTGTAGCTTTGCTTTATCACATACCCAACCTAATGGATATGGATTCTTGTGAGGTGTTGTTAGTAATCCCAACTTCTTTACAATTTCTTCAGAAATCAAGTTTACTTGTGAACCACTATCAAGTAAAGTATCAATCTTTTGGTGCTTGGAAATAACTCTAATATGAAAAATCTCATGTCTTTTCCTCTCATTTTCTTCATTATCAATAGATTGTGTAGAATTACTAGTAGATGCTTCAGAATTTTTACCTTTTATAACTGTGGCTGTGACTATTCTTTCATCACTTGAGTCTGATGCTAAATCTTCCCTTTTTCCTTTTCCTTCTGAATGGCCATCTAGAAGAGGTTCCTCGGTTCCCTTGTCTTGTTTGGAGGTTGAAGTACTTTCACCTCAACCTCTCTTAAATTATCGATACATCTCTTCTACCATGGCTCTCGTGGTCATGAAATTGTCCATGAACTGAGAGTCTGATTCCAAGGGAATCTCTTCTGCCATTTCCTTCCAATGATTGACTCTTCCATTTTATCGATTAGCCTCAACCAGTTCTCCTTATCCTAGTTTGAGCTTTGACCTAGTTAGCATTCAACAATCCAGCACAAGCTTGTCTAACCTTAGCAAACCTAAATCTCTGATACCACTTGATATGATAATGAGATCTTAGACAATTATTAAGGTATTACAAACTCATGTGCGTGGATTTTCCTATGTTACTTTATGTAATGAATCGATAAGATTGTGAAATACATAGATAATAAAGTAGATAAAGAACATCATAGACAAACACCCATAGACAGAACAAGTTTAATAAGGAGTTCACCCAACACTCCTAGGCTACATCTCCTGCTCCAGGCTTTAGTGGTGACCTCTCTATTATGTCTTCAAAAGTAGATTTTTTTAAAAAGTGAGATCAATTTAAGTCTCACACAATAGATACAAAACAACAAGGCTTTACTTGGATCCCCCAAGTCCTTCCGAGTACACAGACCCTCCTCACTGACTCTCTGTCTCTGTTTGCTCTCTGTCTTAGCACTGCTTGTCTCTGTTTCCGGCATTCAATGGCTTTAAATCCAATCAACGTTATTTATTCATTTCTCCTTCTTGGGCTCTCTGGCTTCCTGGCCTTTGTCCGCTTAGATCCCCCTGTGAGCATTAGCAATCATTGCTAAACGGCTTCAGGGATGGTGGCCACCTATTCTGTAATAGAATGGGTCATCGGGCCTTTGAAATTCCCAGAAACAACATTCTCTATTTACACAGAGAAACACACTAACAACTGTGAAAATCCACCAAACTATCGCTTATCGAATTTGAATTATTATAGATTTTTCCTTATAACTCCTATAGGGTTCGCCTTTATATAGCTTTTCGCATCTCCACCGTTGATATGAGAGATCTTGATCCAACAGATGAGGTTCATTTCAGGTGGCTCATTCGTACGGGGGTTAACTGCCTGAAAAGGGTGGTTTTATCTCTCCAAGGCCTGGACACGTGGTAGCCAGTGTGTGGGCTCAAGTGGAGCCTGGCCAAAACCACTTACCATCTATGCCTTACTCGAAATCCCGCTTGTTTCGTGGTTTCCCTTTTGTATTTGGAAAATACGTTAAAACACTGAAAATCCTGCAAAATGACTCATATTGGATTTGAAATAATATAATATCTCATTCACAGATCCTGTCGAGCCCGGTTTCATCACATTGGCGCTTCCCTTCGTATTTCGTTTATTAAATGAAATACACAAAAATACATAGAAAACTGCCATTTGACGGAACTCAAAATATATCAAACATCGCCTATAGCCTCGATGGGTCTGGCCATCACATCACATATATGTAATGACCCCACTCCTTGTATTTGCTGATTGCGATATCACAATTCAATTTGGGCCATTGATCGGCATGCTTGATCGACAGTCCTCGTTGACCCCGCTGATCGCTGTCACATATTCCATGTGGTCTCCATCAATAGCCTCTGCTTGCCACTGCCGATTGCGATTTTCTAATCGGATCTAGATTGTTCATCATCCAGATCTGACGGTTCCTATGCATAGTTGGTTTGACCTCCGATAGGCTTGATTTTCACTATTTCTTCATGTTTTTGCCTCTCGATAGTGTTATCTAACTTTTCTAAAAGTTCTTCTCGTGTGATAGTTTTGATATTTAGAAGACTTAGAGGGTTTTTCTAGGACCCATTTGGATCATGCTAACATGACTGATAGATTTCCAAATTTTCCCCCACCATTTCTCGCAGGTACCCCGATTATTTTTTAATTGTAAGCTTGAAGGGGATAGCATACACTTGCACTGTAAGTTCATCCTTTAGATGAATCCAGCCTAGTAAGTTTAACAAGCCCTAGGAAAGATAAGCTCATGTTCGTCATGGTGATGAACCTAATGTCATTTAATAGTTTAATGAGTCTGAAAAAGGTGTAACTTGGTATCTTTTCCATGTTTAGAGAGTTTTAAAAGACATGTAAAAGAAAACTCCACATGGTCCCCTTTCGTACATTTGTGTCTCTCGAGCCCAAAAAGGTAGAAAATAATACTTGAGAGAACCGCCTTATCATTTCAATCAAGGAGTAACGTTTTCGTAAATAGTGCATCCCAACCCGAAAAAGGGGTAAACTTATACTGGGCGCATGACAGTTCGCATACGTTAACGAGTTTGAAACGACAAGGGATCGGCCATATTTTTGTTTTTAAAGGGTCGAAAAAGAGTTTAAATCGGACCCCCCATTTTTATTCTCTTTAATGAGTCAAAAAGGGAAAAAATACTTAGCAATATTTTCATATGAGTTTAACGAGTCGAGGAAAGAGCTGAAATGTGACTCATCGCCATTGTTGAACATCCATCATGTGTTGCTGCACAAGTAAGGCAAAGCATATTATTGAGTCCTTGAGGTAAAATAGGTCAAAAATATTTAGAAAACTTGATATTTTCATGAAAAAATGAATAAAAAGGGGAAAAGTAAATATATTTTTACCATTTACCATTTTACCTTTGCATTGAAGACCTTTTACCCAATTTTACCCTAGTTGTTCTGGAGTACATTGTGGGCAATCCGGGAGGTCAATCGACGAGCCATCAGTTCTAGGTAATAGCCAAAGCCCAGAGCTCCATTTTCATGCTATTCATTTCTATTTTTAGCCATTCTTTTGGATTTTTAGGGAGGTCTTTGAGATATTTTTTCGCCCTCGGTCGGCGCGACTTTCGGGCACGGATCGTGCTGGGCGAGGGTGATTTGCATGACCATCTACGCCGATCGGTGCAATTGTTTTTAAAATAGGTGCACTAGCCATGGACATGGAAAAACCAATTTTCTCAAGAACTGACCACTTCAACTTGAATTTTATATGACAATGATGATTATTGAATTTAATTAATGGGTTTTGCAAGAGAGAACTCATCGAAAATGGTGAATTGGAAGGAAAGAGAACATGAAGATGTTGACACCTAGGCATTGAATGATCCAAATTGCCTGGAGGCTTTGAGGGCTTGCGAGCTCCTCAAATTCTTCCTTACACCAGGGATGGGGGCCCAGCCCAAGTTACTTCGATACTTGATAAGCCTTTGGGACATTAATTGTGAGATTTTTGTCATTGGGGACCAGGAGCTGGGGTTGACAACTTTAGATATCTACTTTGTCACTGGACTGTCTCGCAGAGGTGAGCCAGTGAAATTGTATGGGCCATGTCCACTTGGGGCAAGAATATGTTCCCTGCTTGTCGAACACTACCCTGAGGCCCTGAAATCCAAGAGTGGGAAGATATAGATTTCAAGTGTGCAGGATTTGACACTAAGGGTGCTCTTATTTACTATCAATAGAGTAGCGGGATCCTAGGCCGAACATGAGACTAACAAGTGGAATTTCCTTTATGCTATTGATTGCACAACTCTTACAATCTTCAACTAGGCAGAGGTCATGAAGATGAACATGAAGCGTGAGTTTTCCAAGGCCAAGGCGGGAAATCTGAAGCAGTTTGGCTTCGGATCAATACTTGTGACCTTTTTCCTAGAACGAGTGCAATTGTTCCAGTATCATTTGACTGAGGTTGATCCTATTGTGCCATGTGATCTATCGATGGCCCACTGGAGCCGTTTGATGCCCAAGATCACTGGGGGTCAGCATATGTCAGACTGACCTGCATTCTTCTCATGGCTATGACAATAGAAGATTGTCGTGGAGGACTAGCCATACAGCGGCCCTAATTTCTGTGGAGATCTCGATATTCCCTTACCAAATGGAGAGGACTTTGATGATGAAGGTAAAAAATCAAAATTTTAAATTTTGAGATTTTTTTTTTTAAATTTTGAGATTTTTTTTTTTTTAAATTGTTTTTTGGTATATGCATGCTTACAACATTTCTCTTGTTTATGCAGATGTTGGACCAGAGAGGCCAGCCAGGATGTCCCTGAGTGCCAGGAGCATCCCTTTCCATATTGATGTTGTCTCCCATTGTTAGGAAGGGAGTGACGACGAGGAGGAGATCATGAGGAACCTCGAGGGGTTAACTCACGGTATTTCAGAGTATGCTCGGATAGGAGACATGCCCCATCGATACTATAGGCATACAGTGGGAGTCTCAGATCAGATCTGCTGATTGTTGAGTCGCGTAGAGCAAGCTGATCAGATCTGCTGATTGTTGAGTCGTGTAGAGCAAGCTGTCTCGTGCTACCACAAACACAATGCTGAGTAGTTCCTAGGTCTAACACTTACATATTTTCTTAGGCCTGCATGCCACAGATGTATGAGGCCTGTGAGCCGCTGATGTTATTATAGACACATATTTTTTTGGGGTTTTGATGTATCAAACATTCTCTCTCACACACACACATATATATACATACATATATCTATACATACATATATATATATATATATATATATATATATATATATATATATATATATATATATATATATATATATATATATATATATATATATATATATATATATATATATATATATATATATATACATATATATATATATACATACATATATATATATATATATATATATATGTATATATATATATATATATATATATATATATATATATATATATATATATATATATATATATATATATATATATATATATATGTTGTATTTTCCTATCTATTATGGTACAAATGGTTTGTCTTATCTTTTTACATGTTTCGTAAATGTCTATCCAACATGTAATTAGCTAATGCATCTGTCAATGTATTCATCCGTTGTTGGCTTATATGGGCCTGACCTAGGTTCGAAAGAGTTATTTAGCCAAACAAATCCTGCAGCCACCGGCCCTTTCGGAAACAACATGCTGAGCATGGACTGAGGTCTCACCCGAGGTAGCAGGGGAGGGTGCTGGAACTAGGTTTCTACACCCTTGGGATGTCTTGATGTCGTCTGGAAGGTCTGCGCACCGTTTTGTGGCCTCGTGCCACTCTGCTTCTGCGTAGATCCGGAACAAGGAAATATTTATTATTATTGAGTTTGTTACAGATTAGATCTACTTTTTACAGTCTTTAAGCAAACATTTAATAGAGATAACTTGTTTGCGCTCCCGGAAAAGTTATATATTTACATGAACTCACAATATAAGCACAAACGTGAAGATCAAATAGATATATCAACCATAAATTAACCAGATCCACAATATTTCAAAACCAACACAATATTTTAGAATCAACTTATCTATATTCAACTCTGTGACCAATACAACCTGATCTACCCTACGCACTCAGTTGCAGGGGTCTGCGCACACAGCTACAGACTCTATCAAGCCTCTACACACACAGTTGCAGAGCCTCTAACTATCCATCAACACCCTCGACTCAAACTTACAGACATGGAGATTACTATCCTTACAATCCCATAGCACTTAGATCTATCACCAACAAAAACTTCCTTTTCCCTTAGAGCCACACTCTATTTATACATTCCCATGATCCGCGGACCAAGGGCAGGCCGACTTACTTCCTATTATTCTGTACTATTTCTTCGGCAGACAACACTTTGACTCGACCTATTACATTTTGCGCTTCGCATATTTCGAAGATTTACAATATTATTATCCTAAATTATAGGCTTTAAGCCCCAAAACTATTACACAGGACCTCCGCTACCCAACAAGCCCCCAACACAATCATCGTGACTCGTCTCAAGTCACTCGCTAGTGCAGTGATACATGCTGCCTAGGCTTCGCAGTTCACCTTCCTATGAGTGACGTACTGCTCCCTCTTTGTCTCCTGTAATGCTTCTTCTAGCTCCTTCTCTAGTGTCGCGACCAATTTACACAACCGATACTGCTCATTCTGCTCTGCTCGGTTAATACAGAGCACCCCCTCATAGGATTCTAGCTCTAGCTGGGGTGCCACATATGGGAACTCTTCATACCAATGCAACCATTTTCCAATTTTGTGTCTTCTATACACACTTTCTGTTGCAGCTTGTGTTGCAATTTTTCAAGACCATTGCTATTGTCCATGAGATCCCAATCTTCAAGGTGCATCAGAGACGACATATTAACTGCAATTCCACCATTTGGCTGCATATTTATAGCGGTTCCCTTACCTCTCATGGTTCGTCATCTAGCCCATGGGTGAGGTGGCAACATCTGGACTAGTTCTAATTCATGTCTATAAATTTCCGGCACATCCCCTACCATTGATGCTAAACTTGGTGCGGTGCTCGCAACTATCAAAACCATGTTTTTCAGAAAGCTCAACACCTACAATGGCCATATCATAATGCTCGGCCTTACTCTTTGAGCGTAGATACTGAATAGTTCCATAGTGGCTCGAAGGCAGAATAGCTTACGGTTCTTAGAAATGTAACCCGCTCGATGGATGGTGCCCTATGATTTATAAGTGTCTCGAAATTCAAATTCGTTGGCCCCGCCTTTTCTGCTACCCTCATGCTATGGCTATGGTAGATTGTTCCAGATCTGGCTCATACCCCATCACTTAATTGCCCACCGCCCACTCCCTTTTGCCATAACTCAGATGTCTTGTCATGAATAGTGATAGCAATGGTCACCTCCCTACTTGTTAATGCAGCAGCGCAGCTCTTTTCGCGCGACCACAACCCTTGTGACACATCAAATCTACACGAACGCTGGTTGTCACGCGGTTGCTCCCTAAACTACTTTACCATCCCATGCTCTCTTTCAACTGGCTTGAGCGGTGAGATTGTCCTTCAAATGGTTAGTCAGGCGGTCGGCCCACCCGTGTAGAGCTTTAGGCGACTACCATTTATGCTACCCAGGAAGGGGCCTCCATTGAGCTTAGCTAACTAGACCGTGCCTCCATCTGTAACTTATTTAACTACATAAGGTCCCAACCAATGCATGCAGAGCTTTCCGGGGAATTTGTCGAACTTGTTGTCATATAGTAAGACTAGATCATTTTCTTTGAACGTGCGCATCTTGATATGGAGATCATGCCAAGCCTTTTTCTCACTACTTTTGTACTTGCTGATGAAATCCTGCCAGAAATCGCTCCTCCTCTAGTTCCTGCAGTTGCGGGATCCTCTCTTCCAAAGCCACGCGGTCTGCCATGCATGTCGCCACTGCGATTCGTAAACTAGGTACAATGTACTCCATGGGCATGATGGCTTCCTTGCCGTAGACTAACCGGAAAGGTGTCTAGCCTGTCAAATTTTTTCATGTTGTTCGGTATGCCCATAACACAGTAGATATGCATAAATCCCAATCATTGCGTTGTGCATTACAGACCTTGGTCAACAATGTATCCAAAATTTTGTTAAATGCTTCAACGGTCCCATTTTCGTGCGGATGGAATGGTGTACTCTGTTGATGGTATATCTAAAATTCCTCAGTGAGCGCGTTGATATTCTCATTCAGGAAATGTGTTCCGCAATTGCTCATTAGAATTTTTGGGCATCCAAATCACGTTAACACATTCTCGAACAAGAATTTCGTGGTTGTAGTGGCCTTGTAGTCTTTAACCGGCTTTGCTTCCACCCATTGGGTCAAGTATTATGTGGCCGTGATGATGTACCATGCCCTCGTCTTTCCTGGGGGTGTGATCGACCCCACAAAATCGATCGCCCATTTCTCAAATGCTTGTAGTGTCATGTGTGGCTTGAGTGGCATTTCATCCCTCCGCGATGGTTTCCCAGTCCATTGACATACGTCGCAGGCCCGATAGTATGCTTTCAAGTCTTGATGGAGATTTGGCCACCATAGTCCAGTGTGAAGAATATTCTATGTTGTGGCACGGTCTGCATAATGTCCTCCAGTAGCCCCCCATGTGCTTCGGCCAGAATCTATCCTCGCTCAAATTCAGGTACATATTTGCGTAATATTTCATCTTTGCCCATTTTGTAGAGGTGTCCTGCAATAATAGTAAAATCTACTGCGTGTATCACCAATTCTTTCTTTTGATGAATGAAATATCCTTGCGGCATGGCTCCTGTGGTTAAGAAGTGGATTATATCCTCAAAATGGCCATCCGTGATGCACACCGCATACAGTTGTACATCCAGTAGTCATTCCTCTAAGTTTGTGGGCTCTTCAACGTTCTCAATCTGGGACATGTGATCTTGGCCTGTGTTTAGACGTCCTGGCTTTACGACAACTTCGAAGTCATCTTCTTGAAATAATAGCAACCACCTACAAATGTGCCCCCCCAACACAGGCTTGTTCACTGGGTATTTTAGTGCAGAGTGGTTAGTATATATCTTAAAGTGTCCTCCGAGCAAATAATGGTCGTATTTCTAGATCATGTATACCATTGCCAATCCTTCTCGTTCATTAGTGGAATAGTTCTTCTCAGCTTTTGACAATCAGTGACTTCTGAACGCGATCGAGTGACCGGTTCCTTCCACTCTTTCCTGTGTGAGTACCACTCCCAACGCAATACACAACGCATCAACATGCACGTGGAATTCGATGTCCCATTTTGCAAAGACCAATATAGGGGTTGATGTCATCTTTTCCTTAAGTGTTTCCAAACTTTTGTTACATTCTTCATTCTAGCAATACGTAGCATCCTCTTTCAGTAATTGTTCCATTGGTGCTGTGATCTATGCATAGCTTTTTATGAACTTCCGATAGTAACCAATGTGTCACAGTGTGGCGTGTAGTTGTTTGAAACTTCACGGCACTTGTAGGTTGAGTAGGACAACAATCTCTACTAGATCCACCATCAGACCTTGCTTACAAACCACATGGCCGAGCAGGTTTCCAAAGGGGACGAGGAAAGTACACTTCTTTAGGTTAAGCACAATCTGGTGCCTTCAGAAAGTATCCAACATTAACTGTAAGCTCGCGGTATGTTTCTTAACCAACCCAAACATGGTCCAATCATCAAGATATACCTCTAAGAACTTGTGTATAAACTCTTTGAATGTCCCTACCACAATGCGTGAGAATATTGTCGGTGCGTTCTTTAGTCCAAATAGCATCATCGTATACTTAAAGCAGCCCCATTCAGTAGCAAACGTTGTTTTACTCCTATCCTCCGGCACAATCTTGATTTGGTGGTACCCCGAGAAACCGTCCATAAAGGAGTAGGCTTCCTGTCCTCCCACATTTTCCAGTACTTTGTTTGTAAATGGCATCGGAAATGGATCATTAATGCATGCATAATTGAGCTTCTGAAGATCCACGCAGATGCGAATTTCACCTTTCTATTTTCTCTCCTACACCACCATAGGACTGACCCAATTGGACTCCTCCACTACTTCAATTATCCCAGCTGTGAGCATCTTGTCCAATTATTCACAGACCTTTGCTTTGTATTTTGGATTCAATCGGTAAGGCCGCTGCTTAACTGGCTTCGCATACAGCTTCATGGTTATCTTCATCACTCACAAGTCACTGATGATCCCTTTTAGCTCCGTGATTTTAGTCGGGAATAAGTCTTGATATTCTCAAAGTAATTCGACAACCTTTTCCACTGTGGCATCATCCCAATAGTCCCCAAAAATTGAATACTTTAGCTCTTCCTCCGTTTTGATGTTTATTGTTTCATTTTCAATGGCACGATGATGTCTGGATCATTGATTTCTGGTCTGTAAACCTCGCAACTCCCATTTGTTTCCAGAATATTGATATTCCTAGGGTCGTCCTCATCATCTTATACTTGCACATTGTAACATTCCAAGGCCTGCCTCAACTGTCTCGACCAGTTTGGCTACAAAATTTCTTCTGGCTCCAGTGGTATTTTGAAGATAGTGGCCTTCACAAACTGCAACGCGTCGTCTGCCGTATCCATCTATTGATCTTCAAAGAGGAACGTTAACAAAAAACCCTCATGCAAGATATCCCATTTGCCTGTACTGTGTCGGAGCACAGTTTTAGTATACCAATTCCTTGGAATGACATTGAGGGTATGATAAAATAGGTGTACCCACTCCAGTTGAGGCTCTTCTCCATAGGCTTGGACCCATCTGGTAAGGTGCATGCGCGGGTCATCACGTCCATCATATTTCTTAGTTATTTGTAGTTTTGGGTTCCCAAATCTTATCTGCATCATGTGCCTATAGCTGCGCCAATCATCGAAAGTTCCTTCACGTGTGACCCACCAATGCGTAGGCGTTGTGTGTAGTGCCCATTGTAATGCATCAAACAGTTGGGGTTATGGGACCACACTTTTAGATTTGGTCAGGAATTCCTCTACTGTTGTGAGCCCATCATACATTGGCAGTTCACGATCCTTTGCTTTGACGCAATACAGTGACTTAGTCATCATATTACAGTTTAACATGGTTACCCTATTCAGCTAAGTGTGCCACTGCTCATCTTCCTCCTCTGAATCTTCGACGCAGGATTCAGCATGTCCCCACAAGATTCTTCCTCCCGCAGTTGGAATGACCCAATCTTGATTGCGTGCGGTAGTTTTGTAGATATAGTCTAATTCATCATCACTTCCTTCATTGCGCATAGGCTCAGTGTAACATGGTCCTTCAACCAGGTCTAGAGGAATGACTACGCGGAGTGACTTCTTCTCAAATATCATTTTACACTTTTTAAAATTAATAACCCCATTCATATTGGTGGCCTAGTCTATCCCCAACAATGCAGGATACGGTCTACTTTCATCCAAGATATCTATTACCTCAAAGTCCACTCGAGTGCTCACGCCTTCTATATCTACTATAATTCCTTGCAGTCTTCCCATGGGTAGAATCTTTTGTTGATTTGCCATCTGCGATTGAATAGGAGACCATTGTAGTGTGGGTTTGCCCATGCTTTCCCAAGTTTGTTTAGGTAGTACATTTGCATCTGAGCCCAAGTCCAGAATGATTTGATCCATTTCAAAGTCATCAATCTACGCCATTAGTCGCATTTCTTACCGAGTCCGTGACACTTGTTTCCCCAATTTTCGGATCGCGTGAGGTTCCCCCAACCCTGTGCACCTAGTTATCAATTCTTGTAATCCTCTAACAACCCTATTGTCGCGAAGCAATTTCATACATGTCTCTAAAAAGGTAGTTAGCATTGAGGGATCCCTCTCCAGCTCAAGTTGATCATTACTACCTGGGGTAGAGAGATCTGCGAAGCTCTCCATAGCTTCCACATCTGGTTCCTTGTGAACCCCGACATCGTCCTTGGTCACTTTCTTCTTATCCTTCCCTGTAGCTGCGCCACTACGGAGCACCATGTTTATGCTAGGGTCTTCCTCGCATACTTTGGCCCTCATCATTTGGACATTCTGCATCATCGTAGGTTGTGCTGCCCTCTTCTCCCATATCTGTGCAATCAATGTGGGGTAATCTATCATTTCATGATCAAACTGCTTGCAGTACAAGCACACTATTCTAGTCATGTTGGTACAGTCTCGAACATAGTGTCCTGGTCCTCCGTAGTTGTAACAAATTAGTTGCCCACGAATCCTTCCTAGCCCCATTCCTCCCCACCTTAGTTTGCATCCCTGGAACCCACCACGTGCTATTGCCGCAGCTGAATCCTGACCTCGTGCTTTAGTCTACATTATGTAGGCAGGTGACCGGTCCATTAATAATTGATAACTACGGTATTCTCACTCATTATGGCCCACCGATCTACAAAAGTTGCAAAATAATTACTGGGGGGTTTGGTTAAATTTTGGTAGTAGATGGTAGTTTTTCATGTTGTGCTTCCCTCCCACCTGACAAATTGCACACCAGAGCGAGGGTGACGTGATCGGCCCTGCTTGTGCCTCTGGTCACAATGGCAATGGTCCCCCCATTGCCACATAATTCGGAAAAACCAGAGAGTGATCCTTATTGTGACCCTGGCTTCTACAGTTTATGCACCACACTTCCTCCTAGAGCTCTGGCCGAGGCGGCTTTTCCTTTTTTAAGCTCTGCATTTCCAAACATAGGTTTTGTATTTGCACATGGATTTGTTGAACTCCCAACCCTGGATCCTATATTGGAGTTTCATGAAACCTCATCGCTGTCTCTAATGCTTTATCCTGGGTTGAGATCTTTTGCTGTGACAGCGTTGTCCTTACATGTGGTGTCAATGACGCCACAAACCACATGTAGTGTTGCGCATATGATAGTGTCATGTTTGCTTCGCGGATTGTACTTTTCAATCTCTGATCTAGATCCCACAGGGTTTCACCAGGCATCATTGTGATCTCCTTGAACCCTATAATCAAACATGTTTCTAATTTTGGTTGGCTAAATTATTCTTTCAATTCAGCTCAGATATCTCCTGTCCTCGCATTCAGGTGATCACTTGAGTAATTTATATACCACGTCAGTGCATGGTCTTGTAGCACGCTAACTAGCGTAGCCTTTTTGATGTTGTCGTCCATAACTCCATGCGCTTCCCATATTGCCATTACCATGAACCAAAATTGTTCTGGATCTTCGCTTCCTGCTCCTTTGAATAGCAGCAACTAAATTGCACTTGTCATCTTTAACTTCTAGTTTGCACGTCACTGCACTAGGACCTTTTATGAACCTGTACCACTCCTGATTCAATTAATCCTCAAGTTCTTTCTTCTTAGGATTCCAATGTTCTGACATCAATCATCCCTCAGGCAGATCTCGGTCCCAGTAATGGAACCATTTGTTGGATTATATGGGATTGACCCAGGTTTGGAAGAGTTATTTAGCCAAAAAAATCCCGCAGCTACTGGCCCTTTCGTCAATAG
The DNA here is from genome assembly GCA_031772625.1 of Pinus tabuliformis. NCBI lineage: Eukaryota > Viridiplantae > Streptophyta > Pinopsida > Pinales > Pinaceae > Pinus > Pinus tabuliformis. The sequence continues at coordinate 1,204,278,246 of CM062820.1, read as the reverse complement.
ATCGTGGAGCGCAGACTGAGGTCTCACCCAAGGTAGTAGGGGAGGGTGTTGGAACTAGGTTTCCACACCCTTGGGATGTCTTGATGTGGTCTGGAAGGTCCGCGTGCCATTTTGTGGCCTCGTGCCACTCTTCTTTCGCGTAGATACGGAACAAAGAAATATTTATTATTACTAAGTTTGTTACAAATCAAATCTACTTCTTACGGTATTTAAGCAAACATTTAATAGAGGTAACTAGTTCGTGCACCTGGAAAAGTTATAGATTTGCATAAACTCACAATATAAGTGTAAGTGCGCAGATCAAATAAATATATCAACCATAAATTAACCAGATCCACAATATTTCATAATCAAGACAATATTTTAGAACCAACTTATCTTTATTCAACTCTGTCACCAATACAACTAGATCTACCCTGTGCACTCAGCTGCAGGGGTCTACGCACACAGTTGTAGACTCTACTAAGCCTTTGCACACATAGCTGTAGAGCCTCTATCTATCCACCAACATCCTCGACTCAAACTTACAGACACAGAGATTACTGTCCTTACAAACCCCTAGCACTTAGATTTATCACCAACAAAAACTGCCCTTTTCCTTTAGAGTCGTGCTCTATTTATACATTCCCATGGTCTGCGGACCAAGGGCAGGCTGACTTACTTCCTATTATTCTATACTATTTATTGGGTAGATAGGCCTTTGACTCGACCTATTACATTTCGCGTTCCACATATTTTAGAGATTTACAATATTATTATCCTAAATTATAGGCTTTAAGCCCCAAAACTGTTATGTGGGACCTCCGCTACCCAACAGGTTTGGTATATGCATGCTTACAACATTTCTCTTGTTTATGCAGATGTTGGACCAGAGAGGCTAGCCAGGATGTCCTCAATAGCCAGGAGCGTCCCTCGCCGTATTGATGTTGTTGCCCCTTATTAGGAAGGGAGTGACAACGAGGAGGAGATCATGAAGAACCTCAAGGGGTTTACTCATGGTATTCCAAAGTATGCTCGGATAGGAGACATGCCCTGTTGCTACCAAAGGCATATAGTGGGAGTCTCGGATTGGATCCATCAATTGCTAAGTCATGTAGAACAAGCTGTCTCATGCTACCAAGAACACCATGCTAAGTAGTTCCTAGGTCTAGCAATTACATTTTTTTGAGGCCTACGTGCCAGGAATGTATGAGACCTACGAGCCGTTGATGTTATTATAGACACATATTATTTTTTTGGGTTCTAATGTATCAAACATTCTCTCTCTCTCTCTCACACACACACAGAGATACATATATATATTTATGTTGTATTTTCCTATCTATTATGGTACAAATGGTTTGTCTTATCTTTTTACATGTTTTGTAAATGTCTATCCAATAGGAAATTAGCTAATGCATCTGTTAATGTATTCATGCGTATAGAAATATGATGATATGTAATATAATCACATGCCTTTCCAATAGACAGATATAGAGATACATTTGTAATATTTGAGGGTTCCTGATAGAATATTTCCTGTTGAGTTGAAGGATGACAAGTTGTGAATCCAGGTTGACAACCAATTCCCTGATGCCTAGAGCAATGGCTTCTGACAATAGTTCGATGACCACACTATATTCAACAATGTTTTTGGTTGTATGACCTAGGCAGATGCCTTGAAGGTCAATCAACTCACCGTTAGGGTCATAGATAGCCCATGCCACAGATGATAGGTTCTGGGTACTATGACAAGCACCATTGGCAAAACCAACGTGAGGAGTTGCAGACATCTGCAAAGAAAGAAAAGCATAGCAAACAATAAATTTGTTTGAAGACTATCACACAAAACAATATTGTACAAAAATGAATCACACACTAATGTACTTAAGTAACCATGCAAGATGACCTAGGCATAGTACTTTTTGAGGTAAAGCCTGTTTCAGGGCTTATTGAGAGGATTTCCTTCATAATCAATAAGCTCATAGGCTCCTTTCTGCAAAACACATTTTACAATATAGGGACCATGCCACATAGATTCAAACTTACATGCGCCTAGCTTATCGTTAGCTTGGTCATATAATAGGACCAAATCAACCTCAAAGAAAGCATGAGAGGATACCGACTGATCGAAATGGGATTTGACCCATTTCTTTTGTGCTTCGATGACCAAGGAAGCATGATGGCGAGTCTCATCCAGTCGTTCTAAATATAAGAGACATTCCTTTTGAGGTGATGTTTTGGGGAGGAGTTCAACGACTATCTTGAGTGAAGGAATCTCGCATTAGATCAACAATGTTGCTTCCAAACTGTAGACCAGCTGGAATGGTGTGGAACCAGTTGCATCTTTGGTTGAAGTTCGGTAAGCCCATGGAGATGAAAAGAGCATGAGATACTAATTTTACTTATGCATCCCAATAGGATGCTAAAGCATGGTGACCAAAACCTTGTTCACAGCTTTAACTTGGCTGTTGGCCTGAGGGTAATATGGGGTTGAGCCATCGTGGTGCAAGCCCAATGCAGATGTCAGTTCTACGATCATGTAATCTTTGAAATGGGAGCCATGGTCTATGATAGTGGCTTGGGGTACGTTGAACCTGGAAATAACATGGTTAAAAATAAATTCAGTAGCTGTCTTACTATCTGCAAAATATATAGGCATCGCTTTGGCCCATTTGGTGAAATAATCCACAACGATGATAATATAGCCATGCCCCCAGTAGAACAAGAGTTACATGTCATATAATTGATTCCTCATTTGGAAAAGGGACCAATGGTAATGACAAGGTGTAGGTGAGCGGGTGGGGCACACATCTTCCATTGGTAAATTTGACATTCATGGCACTTACGTACAATGAGAATGCAGTCTTTGAAGATAGACGGCCAAAAATAACCAGCGTGAAGGATTTTCTGAGCTGTAGCGTAACCAAACATATGACTAGCACATGCCCCTAAGTGGAAATCATAGAGAGATCTTTCAGCTTCCTCAATCATGAGGCATCAACGAAGAACATAATCAACAATGACACAGTATAAAGTATCACCAATAATGCGGTAGGGTTGGGAATGACGTCGAATCCTTCGAAAATCATCCTTGGTCAACACAGACCGAAACGTGGAGGTTTGGAGATACACGATGATATCACCGTACCACAGATCAAGGGTGCTAATAAGGAAAAGGGTCTCATCTGGGAGCTGTTCATCTACACCAGCAGGGAGAGCTTTGGAGGGAAGAGAACAAATTAATTCAGTGAAAATAAGTGACTTCTTAGATTTGGCCGTAGTGAAGACCAGATCGAATTCTTGTAGGATAACTATTCATTTAGAATACTTTCCCCCCAGCAATTGATGAGTCAGGATATAGGTCATAGGGTTGCATTCAGAAATCACTGTAGTCGTACGTAAAATGATATAGTGCCAAAAGAGTTGAACAACTTGAACGACAGCCAAAGCCAACTTCTCAACATGTGCATAACACCTTTCAATGTCGAGGAGATTCCAACTAAGGTAGTAGATCACATGTTCGCTGCCTTCGTCGTCATCTTGGACCAAAACCACAGCAATAGTGCTAGGGGCCATGGCTAGGTAAAGGAAGTAATCTCGATAATAGTCTGGTGGATGCAATAGAGGATAATTTATGAGGATGGCCTTAAGATCATCAAAATATTTTTGGGCCACCTTGTCCCATGCAAAGGGCGTTCCTTCTTTGAGAAACTGGGTAAATCTTGTTGCTAGCCTCGCATAGTTGGGTATAAAATGATGTAGAAAGTTGGCCTTTCCTTGTAGGCTCTGGAGTTGGTGCAGTGAAGATGGAGGGGGTAAATTTACAATGGCCACGAATTTTAGCAGATCTAGGCGAATACTACCCTTGGAAAAGATGAAGCCGAGGAGTCGTCCTGATTCCACGTAGAAAACACATTTGTATGGATTCAACCGAATGTTATAGTGTCTGCAGCGTAGAAAAATCTACCAAAGATGGTCTGGGTGATCTTGACGCTTACGAGAATGGGCAAGAAGGTCATCCAAGGCTGGAAAATGTTGTGAATATCATGAAATGCATAGGACATCGCCTGTTGAAATGTGGTTCCAGCATTTTTGAGGCCAAAAGGGAGATTCTTGTACGTGAACGTACCCCATGGGTAGATAAAGGTTGTCATCTCTTGGTCGGCCAGTGTGATATTAATTTGGTTATAACCAAAAAAACCGTCCATAAAGGAAAATATCTCGCTCCTGGCACATTCATCAATGATTTTATCAATGAAGGAGTAGGGTAGTTATCTTCAGGACAAACATGGTTAAGATCTTGATAATCCATGCAAATGTGGATCGTGCCTTGTTTTTTAGTCACCGGGACAATATTGGACACCCAGTCTGTAAGGGGATGGGATATACGAACCCAGCTTTGAGAAGCTTTTCGAGTTCACCCTTAATAGCAACAACCTTCCTAGGGTGCACCAGGTGAAGCCATTGGCGAACGGGCTTTGCATGCAGATACATTGGTATTTCATTCACCACAATGCTAGGATTAATGCCAGACATTTCTTCGTAAGACCATGCAAACACATCATGGAATTCCAGAAATAGAAGAGTATATGTTTTGATCTCATCTGAAGAACAAGATACCATAATATGAACATGTTCAACGATATCGGGTTTGATAGAAATGTCAATCGGCACCGTTTGGGTAATATTACCCATATTTCCTTCCAACCATACTTCATGAGTAACGGTTGGTGGTGAAAATGGAGAAGAGGACTCTTCAAAAGTGGTAGACATAACCGTCGGGTGAGGTATGAATGAGGAGCAATGATGAGTATCAAACCATAGTAGTTCCTTGAGAGACATGATTTCCATGATACCTTCATTAGCGAGGAAGATCTTGGCTAAGGGATCAGATGATACCAAAGTGCCAAGCTAGGGGGATTGAGAGTACATATCGAAAGATGTCTTTGACATATGAGAATCAGAGGATGCAGAGTTTGAGGCTGAAACAATTTCCACGTAGTTGACTTTAGCGGGGCTAAGCGGCATAACTTCATCCAAGTATCAACAAGATCTAGCACAAGTATGACCCAGGGATCATATTTGACCAATATCATGTTGAAAGAGGAAACTTGAGGAGGTGGGAGTCGAAACATTTCCATTAAGGAAAAATCTTTGAAGAGACCTACCCCCACACTCTCATAGGGAGCACCAGAGTGCTTGACATATGGAAAATTTCCATCCGAGGAGGAAGAGGCAAAGAAAGACAACTAATCGATGGTGACAATCCTTTGATGATGGGGAAAATGGATCAAACATAACAAAGAGGAGGCTATGGCATTCATGGCATGAGTCCAACTTCAGCTGAGTAGAAGATTATAATTGAGATTGACATTAACAATCTCTACTTCAACTTGCACTATCTTGCCTTCCAGGGTGATGGCAAGGTTAGGTAAGACATCGAAGGGTTGTAAATCATGCCCATCGAAAGCTTCCAAAGTGTTCGGAGACTGGTTTAGTGCAGGGGAACCAATAGCCTTCCAACATGTAGTTGACATGATCTAGGTAGAGGCACCTTCATCGATGACAGTGTGGTGGATGGTCTTCTCATTAATGATTACCTGAATAACAAAGGCAAACTGATGAGGGAGCCGTGGAACATGGTTCTTCAGATCGGAACATATCAAATTAGAATCGGTGGGATTGATGCCCCCGATAGCTGACAGTAAATATTTCCATTGTGACGGGCAACTCTGGAATACCTCAAGAGCCAACATGGTTGACGGCGCCTGAGCCAAATCCTCAACAATATTGTAGTACTGAGCACCTCAGGCATTGGGATTATATGAGGATTTCCACAGCACACCTTGAGAGGGTGGCCGTGTAGAGGAATCAAGGTTAGGGCACTCAATTTGCAGAGGGCTAGAACTTTGGATAGAATAAGAAGGTGCAACTTATTTTTCTTTCCCAGCTTCTGGAGCCGGAGTTTGATAATCTTTTGACTGGGTGGCCACATTAATTGGCATGCTCATCATGAACACTTGAGATCCATAGGAAGAAAATCGAGGTTAGTCTACCATTTCGGTCTACTGAGACGGAAATGTCTCTTTAAGGACAACAAGGCTCCCTTTGAGCAAGCAACTAACTTCAGATCGTCGAGGACAATCCATAGTGTAGTGATCCTCCTTGCAAATGAGGTAAGGATACTTAGGTTTCTGTTGCGAAGATTTGCCAGCAGACGATTTGGGAGGACCCTGTTTTGGGGCATCAGCTTTAGCTTTGCCTTTGCCTTTCTTTTTTCCTTTCGAGGGTTTGTCTGCTATGGTAGATTGAATAGCATATACCTCTAAGATTTTACCAGGGCCAGGTAGATTCTAAGATGAACTCTTAGGAGTAGGATTCGAGACTGACTTCTATTTGGAAGAAGTTTCAGAAGGGGTCTGGGTTACTCAACCAATAACTCCATCAATGGGAGGAATAATTGGTGATTTTGATTCTACAGGATTGGATGATGGTTGTTGAGTCTTGAAAATGTCATTCATTTCCATTACACTTTCACTATTATGTCCATTATATCACCTCCACTTCACCTCCATTTCACTACTATGTCACCACATTCATCCCACTTTCATTATCATTGGACCACCTTTATGTTTTTCCAATCTTTATTATTTCTAAGCCTTTTAAGTGAATTTGTGGTTAAACATTAGAAAATAATGTGCATATGCTTATACCTAACAAATGGGTTGAGATTGTTGACATGTGTAGGTTGAAAGGAGGCTTCTAGAAGACCCTTATGTGGCACCCCAAGGCCAAATTCGAATTTGAGTGGAAAGAATCATGGGATCATGAGGATATGTGTCACATCTCCTAATTGTATTGTAACTCTAAGAAGACATGTGTCTTATCAGTTCCTATTTTTATTAGGACTCTAGAGGTAGAGGGAGAGATTCATGGATTCTCATTAATGAGATGGCTCTCATCTTTTTGTATAAATAGGAGATCTCTCTCCTTCATTAGTTAGTCCTTTTTAGCTTAGAGTTTGGAGTTCTTAAGTCTTTTTAGCTTGTGAGTTTGTAGTTCTTCCTTGATGGCTTTTGAAAGCTTTGGAGAGCTTTGTTGTACTTTGTAATTTTGAAGAATTTGAATAAAGCTTTGATGTTCTCAACATGGAAGGAGATGTGAAGTAGATGTCATGGAGCACATTAGAATGTAAGGTAGAGTAGATTTCATTTTGTAAATATTGCTTTGTAGAATGTAAGGTAGAGTAGATTTCATTTTGTAAATATTGCTTTGTAGAATGTAAGGTAGAGTAGATTTAATTTTGTAAATATTGCTTTGATTTCATTATGTTATTTGATTGCTTTCAAGTTTGATAGATTAGATTTTTCATTCATGCAATTTTAATTCATGCAAGTGTGTTCAACCGGTTGATTGTAGATTAGTGATGCACATATTCTTTTAATGACTAATGACATGATAGAATCATCTTGTCCTTTTGTTGAAGCAGCAAGGATACTGGGTCTCATAGTCACTAGCTTGTTGTTTGGTTGTTGCATTCTATTTTGATTGTAGATTAGTGATGCACATATCCTTTTAATGACTAATGACATGATAGAATCATCTTGTCCTTCTGCTGAAGCAGAAAGGATACTGGGTCTCATAGTCACTAGCTCATTGTTTGGTTATTGCATTTTATTTTGATTGAATTAGCTGTATATTTACACTTTTGTTTAAATACTAATTCCATCAATAACATGTTTTAAGTTCTTTTGAAGTGCTAAGTTTTGGAAGTTACCATTAGGGACATAGGCCTTGTCTTGAAATCTTTATCCATACTTGTCCTTTAAAAGTATTCTTAAGACCTTAGAATAGGATTTCCATTTGCATTAAACACTTTAGAAAACCAACAAGAACAAAACCCCAAAAACACAACATAAACTATAAAACAATGAAGTAAGAGAAAGGATAACTAAGCACATATGGTGCACCACACTTCATCAGTTTACGATACCCGGATTGATGATTTATGTAGAGCAATTTAAGACATTAAATTGACTAGGCAATGGCCACAGAGCATTTGGTAACAACTCGTATAAAGTGCCAGGCTGAGAGTAAACCAGATCCAAGTACTAGGCACAAGCGATGGCTTGCTCTTAAGTGACGCAACCACCCATAGCTATATCGCTAGAAATTAGGGCTACGAATTATTTGGTAAACCATTCAGTGAGAAACTGATTAGCTATCTCGAATTTGTTCATGCGACGTCTATGTCTCCATTCATGGATATGATCAAAGATGTGCATTGCAGTATTTTTCTTAAATGATGTGAGAAAATAGGTGCCAGTTTCATAGTGAACTGGCAACCGAAAATGTGTGAGGAAAGCCATGGCTAATGAATTAAAGTCATGGAAAGTACTTCTAGGTAGCTCTATGTACCATTTCGCTGCAACACCCATGAGGGTTCATTGGAAAAGATGAAGATGGACAGAATCATCCACGTACAAGTTCGACGAGAACCAGAGGTGATATGTCATTACATGGGCCTGAGGATCTTCTTTAGCCTTTCCATCGAAATTTGGGCAATCATTTGGTATCTTGGACGACATCAGAGGCCAGTACGATGAATGAAGGATTGGATCATTCATAAGGTGTGATACATCTGGCAACTCAAGTGTAGCCAAGAAAGGTAATTGAGTGTTAGAAGGCATGGGAGGTCGATGAGCGGGCCCATAGGGAAGAGCCCATCCCTGCTGATAAGGATTTTGGCCCCACAGTGGGGGATTTTGGATATATGGCATCTGAGGTTGTCCCCATTGTGGATTACCTTGACCATAGGGAGGATTTTGACCTTGAATACCTTGAAACTATCAAGGCATAGGTTGTTGATAAGCAATGTATGGGTTAAAAAGCTATTGAGCCTATTGAGCTTGAACATATGGATATTGGACCTATTGTCCTGGAACATAGGGCCATTGAGCATGTTGTCCCTGAACAAGATGGTCCTGGACCTGCAGTCCTTGGGCATAAGGTTGATACAGTTTTTGCCCTTAGATGTAGGGGTTTTGTACCTGGTGCCCTTGGTTGGCAGGATTCTAAACCTATTGACCTAGGAAAAGAGGGTTTTGGGCTTGTTGATGTAGGACTTGACCTTGACCGTACCCCTGCAAGGGTTGACCTTGTTGGTATGTATACAAGGGTTGTTGATGCCCTAGTTGGTTTTGTTGTTGCAAGGGTTGACCTTGCGGTTGCAAAACTTGTCCTAGGGGTTGCATAGGTTGGCCCGACGAGGGTATGGGTTGAGAGGTATGTAAAGCATATTGCATCTGCTATTTTGTGGCTTGCTACAACTGTTGTAAGGATTAACCTTACGGTTGTTGCAGGTGACCTTGCTGCGGGATAATTTTCCCTTGCTATTGCGCAAAGAGCCCTTGCTGCAAAAAAGGTTGCCCCTGCGGTAACAAAGTCTGCCCTAGTTGTTGTATGGGTTGTCCTTGATGTTTCAAGGGTTCTTGAACAGTGCTCGGGAAATTACCAAACTGAATCTGGCTGTAGCTAGGCCGGATGTATTGCCTAGATTGGAGGGTGTAAGGTTGATTAACCAATCCTTGAGAACCATATGGAACGTAAGGATTTTGGTATTAGACCTCAGCCCCATAGGGCGGCTGACATTGAACATTGGTTGATCTAGATGGACCGACAGGATTCTGAACCTGTTGGTACTTGACATTGCTTGATCTAGTAGGGTCAGCAGGGTTATAAATAATACCAGAAGAGGATTGGTTTATACCAAGCATGTGAGCCTGTGAGCCACTCACATTAGTGGAACTTGACACCATAGAGACATTCAGGTTCTGACCCCCATGCGATGGCACAATCTAGCCACTAACTAGTGGGACAGAAGAAATGACGGAGACGATCTTTGAAACGGTCGGTTGTGACTGACGCGTAACTGGGATTGATGATACAAGAGCATTCAGAATGGTGGGTTGCACCAAGATTGAAGTAACAACCTATTGGGATGTTGTGTTCGTGATGAACAAACCTAACGTAGGCCTAACACCTGACGCCCATACAGAATTATAGTAGAGTGATGAGGCACTAGGTGTGCCTAAAGCTAAGTGCCCCAAAGACATGTAGCCATGTTGAAAAATAGCGGGAATACCTTTCGAATAAGGGAAACCCTTGGGAGGGAACTATAGTTGCAATTCTTCTCCCTCAACAGTGTGTGGAGTAGAAACTTCGGACTCATTTGGAAATGTGATTGGAGCATCGGCTTCGGGTTCCATGTTTGAAAACAAACGATGATGAATGGTTGAATGTGTATTGGGGGATAGTTCCAAAGGAACACCTGGCTGGTCATATAGACTGTAAGGATGCTATGGTGATATCTCAACAATGTCAAACAGAGGGTTTAGAGGATAGATAACTAGTCCAAGATGACCATCAGTGGTTAGCGAGTTCTTTGGAGTTTGAATGGGATTGTATGAAGATTCTGGGTCAAGATCAGTAGATGATCCTGAATCGAAATTAGGTGGAGGATGAGATGACAATGGTTGAACACTCAAAACAATTTCAAGTTCAGCATTTTGGTCCTCAAGTGACTCTAATAACTCAAGAAATGGCTCCTTAAACAATCTTTCAGATGGGGGAGAGGAAGATGAATTGGGTGAATCAGATGGTTCACCCACGATAACCTTGTCTTAGTCGACAGAACAAATAGCTTCAAGGCTTTAAAATTTCCTTTTAAGGGAACTCACAATTTGGTCAAAAATACTAATAGGATATTCTTGGATCATGGGAAATCAATTATTAAGATGCATAAAAGATTGATGTTGTTTCATTTTTTAAGAGTCGAGAAAGAAAAAAAGATGACTCTATCTCTTTTGATCGGAAACGAGCTCGAAAGGACAAGTGCTCGAATTATATTTTAAGTTTAACGAGTCAAAAAGATCGAATGACTGATCTAGATGATCTAGGTAAACAGGATTACTAGGCAACTGTGAATTACAGAATACTTCCTAGTGAACCAAGAAGTATGAGAAGGCAATCTCCTTGAATGTTGTGTTCGTTGTATCACATTCACAAGGTGGCCGACTCAACTTCCTAAGGATAAAAGGATTGCATCCTAGTGGGGTCTCCCGTTATATACTCGATGGTACAAGGAGCACAAATCTGTACTAGTGTTGTCTAATGCTGAAGCTAGCGACAACTGTAGGTTTAAAGATGCTGGAACATGTCTCTAGCCTAGACCTTCTAGATATGATCGTTAATGTCAAATGCACCTTAGGTTAATTGAATTCATTTTAGAGTTGATCTTTAGTTAATTTTCAGTTTTCATGTCTTAGCGATGCTACTCAAAAAAAACTAAAATGAAACTAAATGGGACAAGACCCTTTCAATTCGATGAAATGCCTACACTAGAAAGGGTAGAAACTACTCAATCAAATGCAAAAAATCAAGAAACTGAAAATGAAATGATCTTTCACTACATTTTTTTAAAAAATAAACTAATGAAACATGCATTCCAATTCCTAATTTCCTCACAAGCACTTATCTACTAGTCCTTTCAAAATGAAAAAATTATCTTCCTTTTTCAAATGTTGATGCAATTCTAGTCTTTAAAAATATGCAAATTTTGTATCACAATGGTACAACAGGCTAGAATTTCATACTTTCTCATGAAACCATGAAGCAAACTCTGCATACAAACTTTCAATGAAAATGTTTTCAAGATAATGAGCTCTTCAAGCAGATGAAAAAATGAAAAGAGAAGTTCATTCAAATCAATGAAACACTGAATTTACCAAACACAAGGCCAACAATGTAATCTATGCTGGAAAGAGATGTTCAAACTAGTAAACGAAACTTTTTCAAACTTGTGGAAAAGAGGTCAAAGTTATAAAGGGACCAAAAAGAAAATGTAAGGAGTAAACACACCTACAATCGGACTTAATGAGTCCACAAGCTGCTGAATGGGTGACTAACTAGATGCCCTAGTGTCGCTGGCCACTCAATGACTCAATCAATCAAATAGAATGATGACAAACCAACAAGAAAGCAAAACCAATATGAAAATTAGCTTTCTAATTAGGGAGAAAACAATAAAAAAAGCTCACCGGGTCAAAAACCCAAGAGTAGAACACACTAGCCGAGATTGGGGTCAAGCCTTAATCTTCACTTACAGGCATCGGCGCGATTGCCTAACTGAAAATAAGCACCAGAGGCTGTAAGCATGACTGTTCCTCAGCAATTCACGCTGGTCGGTGTGACTGTCAGCAGAATAAATGTGCTGGCTGAGGTAGCTAAGGAAAAAAAAAATTCAAAACAGGGACCATATCTACTACTATGAATTTTAGACTTAGGCCAGTAAGTAGGAGAAAGAAACAGAACCAAAGGGAAAACATGAAACTAGAAAATTTCTCACGAAATCATGAAATCCGAAATAAACAAAAAAATGGGATCCATAGTGGAGTCGCCAATTTGTGGTCAATTAAAATTATAAGTGTGGACATGAATGAATTTCTCTAGCTCGATAATGGGTCAAGCCACAATAGATACATTCTATGGAATATTTTCTTAGGTTCGAATCAATCAAGAGGGCCTAGCTCTTCGTCACTTATCCTGCTTGATGATGTCCTCACTTGCTCGCTCTAGCAATCTCTCACTTCCTTCTTCAAGTTCCTGAAACAAGTGAACAACAATAACACACAAACATAATAATAGACAAATTTCAATTCAACCTACCTAATGAGTCAAGAAGCATAAATACATGGATATGTAATAGTACAAAACATGTAGGAAATCAATCGATAGTTTCATATATTAATATGAAAGAGAGATTACAACCATTCGTCTTGATGTCACAATCTTCCTCTGACAAGAACAAGTTCCCACAAAATTATGCTATCATTCCATAATGGCTTCAAACAACAATAGTTTAAAGGCTCTTCCATTTACACTTCACTCCAAACCAAACACAGTTCTCCCTCACACAACTAGATGGATACAACTAGTAGTAGCTTGCTTATCTAATCCAAAATAGTATATCCACAACAAAACTATAACTATGACTCACTTATGCTTGGGATGAAGGGAGGTTTATATAGGAAATATGGATGGGAGATGGATCCTCTTCTCATGGGGGAAGGACTTATCCATTGAGCTATTTTCATCATTATAGGGGAAAGGAGCCCAAACTGTCATCCTTGACTCCATTTGGCCAAACCATTTACCAGACTTCTGTTACGGAGCTTCTAGAGCTGGAAGCTTCAACTCTAATTTAAAAAACTTTCCATAATAGGACCAGCACGACTGGAACATAGCTTAGTTTCTTTGGTCGGCACGAGGAATAGTGCTAATCTCTGCAGATCAGCGAGGGGGAGACAAATTCCATTAGCGCTGGTCTTGTAAACTGGGCAAAACAGAAGTTTCAGGGGAAATGGTGCAAAAGGGAAATGATTTGTTCATGAAGAGGGACATAGTGGGAGTTTCTTCACGAAGGCAAAGCATGTGGGGTTCACTATAGAGGTCCTCTTGGATCAAGGAACGTGGAGTACAGGGACAATGACAAAATGCTGTGTAACAATGCTCTCCCCAGGATGGAAATAGATAGGCTGCTCTTGTGGGAGGTTCTTATCATATGACCATGGGTTTTTCTCTAAAAGACTAAACAAAGGTAAGAAAAATCATTTTCCCTCCTTCCATATGACTATTGGATAATACACCCTTGAGAGCTTCAAGGAAGCTGAAACAGAGCTTAATAAATGAAAGGATTCTTCTTTGTGAATTTGGGTCATCGTAGATATGATCCAAAGGGGATTGTGGCAGCACATTACAAGAAAGCAGGTTTCAATTGGTCATATGTTCACAACAAGAACTTCCATGAAGATAAAGTCAGAAATTGGTATAATGCTGCAAGGGAATTAGGGCCAAGTGAACAACAAGATAAGGAGGATAAAAACAGCCCTAACACTCTCAAGAAAGCATAAGCATGCAAGCCAGAGCATCCATGCTTAAAATAAATAAAGAGCATCAAAAGACAGGGGAAAATAGAAGAACCATAAAAGCAATGACCAGGAAAACCCATTGGATGAGTGACGAAGATGAATAAACCTTGGAGGAAAGTAATGCATCTCTTGCAAGGAAAAAGCAAGATATAAGTTGAAAAAGGGAGGAAGAGATAAGACAATGACATAGGGAAAGAGAAAAACAAGTTGGAGATCTCCAACAAAAGCAATAACAAGAGCTCAATAAGAAAGTTGAACTAAATATCTAAGAACAACAATAGGGTCAAGGTTTCACAATGTGGGTCAATCTTTCTCCATTTGACATTCCTCCATCCATACCAATTATAGGCAAACACTTGCCACTCAATGATTTGGGCATCCTAGATGGAGAAGAGGAAACGGTATTGGGCCTTACTAGATTCACTTTTGATCAAGTCCATTGTAAGACCATGCAGGAGAGAAGAAAATGCTATGCGAAGAACCCTGCCAAACCTTTGTCAGTAACTATAGAGAAGGAGATTGCCTTGGATATCACTATGAACCCTAACAGTATTTCTTCAGATGGAAGTGCCTTTGTGACTGCAACAAATCTAAGTTTGAGCAGGCTAAGAAATTATATTGTAGAACTTCAAGGCAAGTTCTATGCTTCTAAGAAAAGGGCTTCCAAGGTAGGAGAAGAGAATAAAGTTTTTCTACTAGTTCATTCAAGTGCAAAGAAGTTACAAGAATCCATTATATAATAGGTAGAAACTTTAGAGGAAGCCATGACTTTAGTTTATGAAGAGATGTTGAAGCTACATCAGAATATAGCACCATTCCCAATCATATAGGAAAAAGCTAAGGAGAAGACAACTATTCTTAGACAAGCCACCACAACTATCAACAATATGTGTGAATAGACTACCAAATATCTAGATGTGCCAATGACCCTCCCTACAAAGAGTTGGATAACTTCTCAAAATGACAAAGTCCAAATTCACATAAAGGTCCAATCACAAGGCAAATTAGCAAAGGATGTAGACAAAGTTTCGGCTTCATATAAGCATTTTCTAAGTGGATTAGAATCTATGATTGGAGTACATAGGGGCTCTTTTATCAGAGCAGTCAGATAAGTGAGGAAACAAGAATAATTTCTCTAGGAAATTCAAGCATTTCTCAATCCTCTCAAACAAGCCTCTACTATGGAGAACTTGCAAGTAACAAAAGAGACATTTTCTCAGTACGTGATAGAACTAGTGGGGATATAGATCAATATGTTTTTTCAAATTAGATCAAGATAAAAAAGAAAACTCTAATACGATATGCCCTTGAGTGTCTTCACAGACATGGGGAAGGGCATAAAAAGGTGGTTGAAGTGGCAACTAAATAAAAGCTTTGGAATTCATATCTTGTACAATAACTACATGTAGATGTTCTAGAATTGTTTATTATTAAGTTATTTGAATAGAACCATTTCTGTCACATGTTCATTGTAGGGTACATACTATAGTATAGTAGAGTCTCAAAGAAATATGAAAGGTCATGAGGTAGCTCAAGAGTCACAGGGTAGACCAAAAATCACCCTTTCTATAAATATGTTCTCATGGCACATTATAATGGACTTTTAGCCTTTGGACTCATTTTGGTGCATATTATTTGAGAACTAAGGGATCTTCTAGTGAATGAAAGAAGTAATTTTATATTTCCTCTTATGGATTTAATGGAGATATTTTGTGATGGTTCCATGGATACTCTCAACTTAATGAATTGAAATTTCCTTTGAAATTTTGGTGTACTATTTCTTCATGTGTATTCATGCATTGTGGGAATTCTCTTGCAACAAATGGATGGTATATGATATGCTTACCTTAGGCTCATGTCCGTAAAATTCTTTATTGACATTAGAATTTTATTATATTGTGATTGTCCACTCACTTATTCTTTTATATGGTTATTAATCATGAACTTATTCATGATTAGTAAATTTATCTTATATGTATGTGTGGATATTATTTAAAGCCGTGCTAACAATCGCTTTTATTGGGATTCATGCTTTGAAGTTATGTTGTGGCTATCCATGGTATCTATTTTATTGGATTTTCATAGGTTACTTAAAGTGATGCACTAGGTACCTTTGCCACATCATGTAGACAATCTTCCTCTCGTCTCCCCATCTTCCATTCTGATGAGGACATCATGGAAGACACTACCCGTAATTACCCTTGGGACAATATGCACCATCATGTGTACTTCCTTCCATATTTGGAATCCACCACTCTAAATACATTCAGTACCTCCATAGAATACTAGTGGGGGCACATAGATCCCTATATCCTTTGGAGGATCTCATGCCAACTTGGGCCAAGATGCTTGAATCCATTTTTCGAGCTCTTAGAACACAATGATGCTCCAAAAACTCCTCTTGCTAGGGGTCATCATTCCCACCTTTGCATACCAGATCAAACCCCTCCATCACATATTCTTACAGGTAGTATCCCAAACATGGGGACTATGTTGACATAGAGTAGAATATTTGAAGATATGGTATAAAACATCTATGATATGTGATGTGCATATGGCTCGACATAGAGGCTGGTAGGACAAAATATCTAAGGAATGGGAGGATAATCAACCATACCTAGATTCAGTTGGATCTAGGCTGAGACTTTGGTTAAGCAATGGACGAGGGAAAACCATCATGCCTCCAAGCATGGGATACTACCCACAAGCATATGTGATGGAGTGGACTGATCTGGTATGCAAAGGTTGGAATGATGCCCCCTAGAAAGAGGAGTTTATGGAGTTCCATTGTGTTCTAAGTGCTCGAAAAAGGGATTCAAGCATCTTGGCCCAACTTGGCATGAGATCCTCCAAAGGCGATATAGGGGCCTATATGCCCCCCAAGTATGTTATGAATGTACTCGAAGTATTAAGAGTGGTGGACTCCAAATATGGAAGGAAGTACACACGATGGTGCATATCGTCACAAGGGTAATTAGGGGTAGTCATGGCTTCCATGATGTCCTCATCAGAATGGAAGATGGGGAGACAAGAGGAAGATTGTCTACATGATGCGGTGGTGGTACCTGGTGCATCATCCTAAGAAAGAAGGGTCACATACACATCATTTGAAATGGGAGACAATGAGATGGTAGATGAAGGATCTACAGATGTTGGGACCTCATATTTTGTCGAAAGAGGTTCGATAGAAGAGAGTGCAGAAACCTCAGAAAGGTTTTCCTGTGAGGAACTCAAGGTTGAAGATAGGTAAAGGATATGGCTTGTGGTGTTCATCATCTTGACATCAGGGGGAGGGATCACAATGATGGGACCAGAGTCCCCCTGTTCTGGTTGACTGGTGGCACTAGAATCCATGGGAAGAGGAGTAGGTGATCCACTATGAGTGGCCTCATATTCGCGAAATTAATCGAGACAAGGGAAGAAATGGGAATAGTGACCATGATGATCACACATGGAACAAGCGTAATTTTTGCGCAAAATTTTTAGTTTCTTGGGTGGGCTTGGCAAGTTAGCATGGACTTCTAGGATATTTGACTCAAATAACACTTCATGAACCAAAGGTTTGAGTTAAGGAAGCTGAGGACAATTATTTGTGGTGTGCCCAACAACTTTACACAATGTGCATGGAGGTGACGGCTTTAGGGCCTTAGGGGCTGGAGGAGATTGGGGAGCCTTGTCCTTAGGTCCTTTCCTCTTGGCTTTGTCCCCCTGTTCGGATGCTTTTGCAATAAGTGTGGCTTCCTATTGAGGTTGTGATGGAACTAAAGCAATGAAAGGGGAGTAGGCACTGATTGAACTGGGGTCAAAGTATGGTAATGTCTTAGCTGACCAAGTGGAGATTGCGGGGAGATCAATGTACCATACTGGGATCCCAAAGTCATGTTAGGAAAGACCAATGAAGCCATGAAAGGTACAATTTTTGTTTTTTAAGGGGGAAATGAGAAAGGTATCTAGCTTGTAGGGCAATGTCCTAGTAGAATAACTCCTAGATGGTTAAGACTTGGAGGAATGGTTCCTAGTGGGAACATAGGAGAGGCACCCACAAATAGAGGAGGTCCTCGCTGGGTGGATCCGGATGACTCAGCTGATATGGTAACAAAAGAGTGCTGAGGAGTTGGCTCTTGATCAAAGGTATTGACCTCGTAAGAATCGATCATGAGGATTTGGTAGTCACGAGGACTAGAAGGTTGGGGGGATGGACTACTTGACATGGCTGAGGTTGACTAGCAACAAATCCTTTCTGAGGGAAAGGATTTGTGAGCATTGTTGGTTGAGATGGTGCAGGATTCTAAGGCGATTCTTGACCTCTAGAAGCTACTTGAGCTTCCCATATTTGGTGCATCTAGGGTAAGAGAGGAAACTCATGTGTATAATGGCCATGTGCACCATAACATGCACAAGGCTTGTTCATATGAATAGCCTTTTTCTACTTGGTCTGGCTACCCTGTTGTTGGTTTTTAGTGTTAGGATGGTTCCCCAGGGGTTCACTAGGTTGATTACCTTGATGACCCTGGTTACCATTGTTACCCTTCCCCTTATTCGTTTTCTTCAAATTTTGGGGATTGGTCGCACTTTGTTGTGTAAACACTTGACCCTGAGGGGGTGGTGGCTGTTGGGGATGAGGATGCATGTGAGGTTATGGAACTAATGCTTGAGGGGTTGGAGCACTTGACTGTGCATAAGGAGAAGCAACAGTTTGGTAGACAGGTTGGGGCCCTAAAAACATGTTTCTAGCAGGAGGGGCATAAGCGTTAGATGAACTAGTACCCCCCCGCAGATAGACATAACTTTGTTGAGTATATGGCAAGGGGTGTGAAATTGTTCCAACGATACCTTTGGCAGTGTGAGATGCCCCCAGTGCATTGGCACTTACAGGACAGGGAAATTCTTGAATGATGGTATATACATAACCAGATTGTAGATAAATCAGGTCATATCTTAGAGTAGTTTGGAGAGCTTCTTCGTCTATCTGAGGAAAATGGGATGCGACATATTTTCCAGTGGGAGATAAAAGGCTCCTAAGAAACCAATCTAGATAGACATAGTCTTCAAAGGTCGGGTCACGACATGTGATTCTCCTTCTATGACACTCTTGAACATGGTTAGAAAGGCGAGTGGCCAAGGACTGACGAAATCAGGTCAATAGCTCCGTACCAGTGTCGTACTAGAGAGGTAACTGGAAATATGAAAGGAACGCTTTAGCAAGCATCGTGAAAATGGAATGAGATGCGGAGGGCTCATCTACATACCATTTTATAATGTCTCGAGTGGGTGTATGTTGGAATATCCGAAGATGAATGGAGTCATCGATTATGGAGTTGGACAAGCACCACATGTGGAAGGATTGAACATGGTTGGTAGGATCCTCTCCAATATTACCCTCAAACTTTGGGTTGTCTGAGGCAAGCTTAGTCAGCATAGAAGGCCAACCAACATCATGGTGTATGGGGTCATTTATCAACTCGTTAAAATCGGTAGACTTAACCCAGCCATAAAGGGGAGCATGGGGGTTGTCGGAATGGTTCCTAATACTGTTCCACTTGATGTGACCATCGAGATAGACCCGGAGCCATCACTAGGTTGGGTTCCTGCACCAGCTGTGGGTCTAGACATGGTGATGATATGCAGTGAAGGAGGCCACAAATCAAATGAGGAATCGAGTGAACCAGTAGAAGAGTCAGTGTGGGGACTTGGAGGGCTATGAACTTAGATCCGCCAGCAAGGGGTAATATGCCCAAGCGGAAAGTGGGGATGAAGGCCTAATAGTCTTCGTGACAAATGCCTTGGTGGCGCAATGGTGGTAATACACAAATGACACAATAATGGTGGAGAGGGATCAACAATATGCCTTTGTCTCGATGAGGGGAGATAAATTTATTATTGGAACACACGAATTTAGCTATTGACAGCCATGATAAATATTTTATTAATAAATGAATAGATGATGTTTACATTTTGTGGAAGGCCCTAGCTATATACTGCCTTGGGTACCTCTTGGTGAATAGGCATGATCTTTGATCATGCCCTTTGCCGAATAAACTATAAACTAACTAATTTTTTATATAACATTGCCTTCCTCTCAAAAGAATGCTTTGTCCTCAAAGCATACATAACTACATATGTTGGTGACGAAACACTTCAGTCTCCCAAGAAGCTTCTTCTTTTGGTAAGTCCTTCCACTTGATCAAGTATTCCTTGATTGGACGAGATCGAAGCTTCCATTCTTTGGTAGATAAGATACCTTTTGGTTCTAAAATGACCCTTCCTTCATCATCTAGGGATGGAAGCATTGTTTGTATTGATTGATGGTCGCCTAGTACCCTTTTAAGGGAGGAGACATGGAAGACGTTGTGAACATGAATTTTCTATGGAAGGCTTAAACTATATGTAACTTGGATGATATTTTTATTGATTTGATATGGTCCATAGAACTTCGGTGCCAAATTATTTTTTCCTTTTTGTTTTAAGGATAACTGTTTGTATGTCTAGAGCTTGACAAATACCCATTCTCCAAATTCAAATTCTCTTTCGATTTTTTTTGGGTCCACTTGTTGCTTCATACAGTTCCTTGCATTATTCAAGTTTTATTTTAGGGTTTGGATGATTTTTTGGGTTTCTTCTAGTTGGCTTTTAACAGTAGGTAGATTTGTCTGGATGGTAGCTAGATCCTTCCATTTTTGGGGTTCATATCCATACAAAGCTTGGAATGGCATCATTTTTGCTGACGTATGATAAGTAGAATTATACCACCACTTAGCAAGATGCAACCATTGAGCCCACTTATTTTGTTTTCCTGTAGTGTAACAACGTAGGTAGGCTTCCAAACATTTATTTACAACCTCTGTTTGTCCATCTGTTTGAGGGTGATAAGCATAACTCATATTTAGGTAGGTTCCTATGTGGTTGAAAACTCCTTCCAGAAACTACCCTTGAATTTGGAATCTCTATCACTCATAATGACTTTAAGAAAACCATGTAATTTATATATATTTTTGTAAACTATTTCAATGATTTGTTTAGCTGAATCTTATTTCTTTATTTCCATAAAGTGAGCATACCTGGTGAGTATGTTGACCACTATGAAAATCTTGTCCTTGCCTTCAGATACAGGTAATCCCTCAATAAATTCCATTCATATTTCTTCCCATTTCTGATTCAGAATGTTTAAGGGGTGAAGTAATCTAGGTGTCATAATATTTTCACTTTTGTTTCTTTGACATGTGTCACATTCTACTACACACTTCTGAATATCACGACTCATCCCCTTCCAAAAGAATGATTGACATGCATTGTAGTAAGTTTTAAAGAATCCTACATGTCTGGATGACATGAGTGAATCATGTGACTCCTTGAGTATCTTGGATATAAACTTGGAGTTTGCATTTAGATAGATTCTTCCTTTGTACAATAGAATATCATGCTTCCATTCAAATTTTGAGTTGTCTAGAAGGTTATTGTTTACGCAATTATTTTTGTATCCTTGGCATACTGACTTTGAATCTCATTTATCCATTCAGGAACAATAACTGAAACTGCAAGTAGTGTTCATTCTTCATCTTTCCTAGACAGGGGATCTACTACTACATTATTTTTTCCCCTTTTATGTAGTATCTCCATGTCAATAGCGGTAATTTTTTCAATCCATTTTTTTTTGTTCTTTGGAAAGTGTTCTTTGTTGGTGGAGGTGTTGGAGACTGTTATGGTCTGTTCGTTTGATAACTTGCTTCCCAAAATATATTGTCTCCACTTGGGCAGTGCATGCATAATAACTAGCATTTCCTTGTTGTATGTGGATTTAACACGTTCTCTTTTATTGAGCTTCCTACTTTCAAAAGCTATTGGATGCCCTTTATGCATTAACACTACACCTATACCGAATTTGGAAGCATCACACTCGATGATAAATGGTTTAGAGAAATTTGGCGTTGCAAATACCGGGGCATTAAACATAACTTCCCTCAGTTCTTCAAAACACCTTCCTACTTCCTCACCCCATTGAAATGAATTCTTGTTTAAAAGGTTTCTCAGAGTTGCAGTTATATGTGCATAGTTTTTAATAAATATTTGGCAATATCCAGTCAATCCTAAGAACCCTCTTAGCTTGGATATATTAACTAGTTTGGTCCATTCCTTTATAGCTTTGATTTTATTAGGGTCCACTTTTATGCCTTCATGGGATATAATGTGTCCGAGGTATCCTACTTCTTCCTTTCCAAAGGTGAATTTGGATTATTTTGTGTAGAACTGGTGCTCTCTCAGGAGTGTAAGAACTTTATCCAGATGTTGTACGAGCTCCTTCCAAGTTTTACTGTAAATTAAAATATCATAGTGGCTTGGAACGTTGTTGGTGCATTGGTTAACCCAAATGGCATTACCTTAAATTCATAGTGATCTACATGTGTTTGGAATTCCATGTTTGCTATGTCTTCCAACCTGATTCTGATTTGATAATAGCCTAACCGTAAGTCCAATTTTGAGAATTATTTTGCACCATGTAGTTCATTCAACATTTCTTCGATAAAGGGGATTGGGAATTTGTTTTTAATCGTTAGTTTGTTTAATCCTTTATAGTCAATGCATAGCCTGAATGAACCATCCTTCTTCCTTACCAATGCCACTGGAGCACCATACAGACATTTACTTTTCAAGATGATCCCACACTTTAAAAGGTCTTGGATTAATCTCTCAATTTCTGTCTTTTAGTGATGTGGATATTGATACGGCTTGATGTTGACAGGGTCTGACCCTGCTTTGACTTCTATTGTATGCTTAATTTCCCTGTTAGGAGGCATTTTCATAGGCAGGTGTTGAAATACCTTTTCATGCTTGTGAATTAGATCTTGTAACTCTGGTGACTCTTCACTGGTCATGTTTGTAGATAGCATTTCTAGTTGGTGACATTGTACTAAATAAGCTGGTGCTCCTTTTCGAATCATCTTCATCATCTAAGATGATGATACAATTTAATTCTCTGGTGCTTGGAATCCATATAACTTGTACCTCTACCCTTCCTAATTAAATCTTATGAACTGTACTTGATGGTTGGCAGCGTAAGTGCCTAGAGTTCATATCCATTGGATCCCTAAGACCACATATACTCCTAATTGTATAGTGAAGAACATGGATTCTAAATTAATGTCTTGTATCTGCAATTTAACCTTATGGCATTTCCCTACCTTTTCAATCTTCTTACCGTTAGCTACCATCACCTTCATGTTCGGTAAGGTTAATGAGAAAATGTTGAGTCTCTTTGTCATGGTTGCATCTAAAAAATTCTGGGTGCTACCAGAGTCGATGATAACTACTATGTTGTTCTTCTTTATATGTCTGTTCAATTTTAGAGTCAGAGGTTCTAATATACCTGTCATAGCTGATAGTGACACTTGCGGAATACTTCCATCATCTAATTCTAGAGAGAATTCTAGGGCATCTTCTGTTTCTTCTATGTCGAAATAATCACTATTTGAATCATTAGTTGCTTCATAGTTATATAGGTTCTTTGATTATTTTCCTTTAGCACACCCATGTTTAGGGTCCCACTTCTCACCACAATGTTTGCATTTTATTTCTTTTATCCTTTGTATTTCCAGTTAGATTTTTTGCCTTCACGACGATGTGGTGGAACATATATTGTATTATTCGTATCCACTGACTGGGGCATTCTTCGTCTCGAATATACTTTTTCTGGTTTTGACCATAGTATCTATTCAAATTTATTTTTAGCAATTTTTGCTTTTCATCTTGCTACTTCTATTGGTGTAATGTCATGAAGTCAAGTTGTACTTGTAGATGAGTTTTGAGTCTAGAGATGTATGATTGAACTAGCTGAGGTTCTGATAACCCAGGTACTCGTGTTGCTAAGGTCTCCCATTCTCGAGTGTACTCATCCACACCTCCATTTTGTCACAATCTGATGAGTGTTGAAAAGAACTCTTCTTCCTCTACACCTTGGAATATTTTAAAGAATGCATCCTAAATTTTCTCCAACTAATGGTGGTTGTCATCTTCTTCGACCACATATACCAATTATATGCTTCTCCTTCCATTTTCATGGAAGCATGCCTAATCTTTTCATCATCATTATCGATGTCGTAAATCTCGAACTATTATTCTGCTTTATTGAACCACGCAATGCTACACTTTTCGATCCCATCGAAATTGGGCATCTCGATTTTTGCCTTCCGTTGATATGTTGCTAATGGTGGAGCGAAAAGAGGGTGTTGATTGGTGAATGTATCCTAGAGTTTCTTATTTGAAAAAGTCACGTTATTATTTCCTTGATGGTGCGTGGATGAATCTTTTTGGAGATGGAACGTTTTCATGAGAGTCTGCTGAATTTGTTGAATCTGATGAATTGTGCGGTTGATTACTTGCATCATCTTGGAGTAGTTGTTTGGCTGTAACCTTCATCCTTCCACACAAAGTGTTCATCAATGCTATTGTCTGATTATGATTCATTTTGGATTGGAAATGGTTCTTCCCGAGCTATAGTTCTATCTGATTTGTCGTATCCTAAAGCTTCTTGATATCGTCAGAATGCCCATTAACCTTACTCTCTAGATCGACTAAATTTTTGTTGAATTCATCAAAGTGGCTAGTAATAAATCAATCAATGTTTTGCTGAAATTGGCCATTGACATTGACGACATTGAATGAGTTTGTGGGGGTGTATATTTGTGTACCAGTTTTTTTTTTAATATATTTTTTGACTATATATATATATATATATATATATTCTAATTAATTAATTATACAAAGATTTATATAATTAATTAAATTTACTATATAATTGATTAAACAATCTACGTTGATATATGAGTTTTAATATATATAAATGGAGTTGGACTGGATAACGGAATTTTAAATGGACATAAGAAATTTTTTAATGGGGATGGAATTGGGCTACAGGACAACAAAATTTTTAATGTGGATGGAAGATGGATTTAACAAATGCAGGCAGTAGAATAGAGCACGATGGGAAACTCACGATGTCAGAACTGTGGCTAGTGTTGATCAAGACCCGGGTGTAGAAGACTGTAGAGGGTGTAAAAGACTACGGATGGAGGGGGGAGGTAGCCGACACGGAGTGATGGAGATGAACAATGTTGGATTGTGGACGCGGGCACAGGGTGGAAAGAGTTGCGGTGGTTGAGACGGTGGAATAGTGATGGAAACTGGTGCAGTTGAGAAGATGACCGAAGGGGAACAGTGGAACGTGACAGGAGTAGCGTCAAGTAGGTGCAGCGATGGTACCCGCCCAACAACGACAACATCTCAGGAGTAAACTGCTTAGATACCAGATGGAACACATGAATTTAGCTATTGACGGCCATGATAAATATTTTATTTATAAATGAATATATGATGTTTACATTTTGTTGTAGGCCCTAGTTCTATACTGCCTTGGGTGCCTCTTGGTGAACAGACGTGATCTTTAATCATGCCCTTTGCCTAGTAAACTATAAAATAACTAATTTTTTAATATAACAATTATGTTAAGTCTTGGCTTGGCAGTGTAAACCAATCGCCCTTCGCTTAAGGTGTGTTTGTGTGTGCAAGTGTATTTATTGATTAAGACCAGATCATGTTTATAAAAAATAAACAAGCTTGCTGAAAATAAACTGAAATTAATAACAGAAAATGAACATCAAAATAATTAACTAAACCCCACCTGTTACACTAAAAAATGTCACCTTGACTACTTACAGTTAGTATGGCTCCAATCAACAAGTCATGCTACCCTCTTAGGCAAGTCTCATGCCTCTGTTATCCATCTCAAACTCAAAGAAGAGAGAAAGTCTTGTAAAAATCATGTTTATCTCTGGGGTCGCAGGTTCTCTCTAGCCTTACCTGCGGGGACGCTGACCATGTTCACAAAATATGCGTCCATGGACGCTCTGTATGTTAAGGGACAGGTGCGTCCCTCTGTAAAAGGCAAAATGCGCGAGTTTTATCTTGAAAAAGTTACTTGTGGTTACTTCTAGAACATTCTAGAGGTCGGTTTGATGAAATGGATGCGCCTCCAGTTGGTTCATGTATCTCTATTAAGGGGGAACTTATCCCATCAATAAGGGAGCTATCCCACCCATAGAGGGGGATGATCCCATTGATAGTGGACCTGAATAACCTCTTTACAGTACTATAAATGAAGGCATTGAGCCAGAAGGAGAGGAGGTTGGAGCTATACATTTTCTTTGGGTAAATGCTGCAGGATTTAGGTCTTCCATTAGAGCCTTTGTGAGGAGAGATTGTCTTCACTTGATTCTACTTGGGAGAGGGTGAGCTTTGTCAAAGTAGAGGAAAACCCCTGATGGACCCTGGGAGGAACTTGCACAACACCAAGGCCAGGTTGTAAGAGTTTCTTTGTTTCGTTATTAATACAAACTGGTTTATTTTTCTCAATAGCTTGTGTTAATGAGTTATTTCATGTGTTCCTTGGTCTGCATGTTGAATATATGTTTTATTATATGAAATGCAAGTGCTTGGTAATTGTTTGATTGTTTGTGGTTGCAGGAATTGACTTGAAGGAGGAGCTCATCCGGATCGTCAAGAATGGACTTCAACAACAGCGTTTTGGAATAAGGTAAGCCTAAACACTTGTAGTTTTCATGTTGTAAAAGGTGTATTTAGAGAAAGATCATTCCATTTTGTCTTGTTTGTCATTAGAATGTCTTAGACTTCTAGGAAGGTCAGTCGTGTCCGCACCCTTGACAGATTCCGTGTGACAAATTGGCGACTCCACTAGGGAATCCATTAATGAGAGAGTCTTTTCCTTTATATGAACTTTGCTTTGAGAAAATCATTTTTATTTTCTGGTTTTTGACTGTGAGAATTAGTATTTGGGTGGCTTAGCTGTAGCTTTAGTTGGCTTTAGTTTTTCTTCCTTTTTCCAGAAAGACGCAGTCTCTGTGTGCTGCACAGTGCGTCCTTGGACGCGCTGTTGTCGACTGCACAGTGCGGGGTCGCACCTGTGACAACTGCTGGCCTGCGTCTTCCTGTAAAAGTTAAGAAAATTCCATTTTTGCCTTAAATTACTTTTAGATTTTGTTTTTTCTTAGTGTTTTCTGCCCAGATCCTTTAGTACCCTGTCAAGAATTCTTACCTGAACTGGTTTTGTGAGCTTTGAGTGTTTTAGTGGTTTTCAACGAAGTTTAGACCTAGGGTTTGATTTTTGGAAAGGCTTTGTAGTAACTTTGAGCTTAGAAAGTTGTTCCAGCCTTAGATATCTCTGGTTAGTCAACCTTCTTAGAAGTTGAGCCTGCCGTAAAGTCTCCTTGTTTGAGCAACTTGTCATTTGAGTTGTTTTGGGTCAAATTTCGAATTGCTTGTTTTTAAAGTATTGATTTCCATTTTCAAAAAGGACAAAAAGATTAGAATTTTGTTTTGACTAGTTTTTGGTTCTGCAATAAGCTAGTCCTTGATTTGATTGTGATCAAGTAAAACACCTTAGAAATAATCATTGTTAGTTTTGGCCTCGTTAAGATTGCTTAGAGTAAATTTGCCTTTAGTTTGCTTATGAGTGCATTTTCATAGATTTTAAGAGTTGTTAAGATTGATTTTTGGTTATATTAGATTTATTTGCTTTATTAAAAGAAAAATACAAAAACATCTTCTTAAAAGTCTTGTTTCAAGTAGCTTTTTGTTTTCAAAAGAAGAAAAGAGTTTTTTCGTGCATGTAAAGAGAAGTTATGTTTTTATGCTTGGAAAAGAAAAACGAATTGTTTCTTTGATTGTCTTCAATTAAGAAGTTGCTTTTATAAGGATTGCATTCTCTCAACTTTTTAGTTAAGCAATTCATCGAAAAAGTAAAGTAGTGGATAAATCATTTTAGGTGCATTTTGTAGTGGTTTCGAGTCGAGTCAACATACCACTAGTTTCACTTCCATCACCTTTTGACTTAAGAAACAACCTTAAAAGTAACGCTTAAATTAAAATCAATCTAGTAATCTTTATTTTTCTAGGGCTCTGAAGCACCAACATAGCTTAGGCTAGGGTCTTGGAGTAGGTGAGTACTTAACTCTCCAAGACTACAAAACCAAACAGATAGTCTATCTTGAGTAGAACAAATCCAATTGTTTCAGTTACATTCTGGGAAAGCTCCTCTTAAAGGAGAAACACGAGCTCGTGTCCGAACCAGTGAGGGGATCATTCCTCCCTCGTTGGGAACGACGCCAGGCAGTACGTATTACAAACGGTAAACCTCGGATTAACCATTGTCGAGGAGCCAGGGGTCACTTATCGGTAAACCTTGGATTGTTGTCAAGGAGCCGGTAAGGGGATTGGAGCTTGCTACTCTGCCCTTGCGTGCTGTCGGAGTTTAGACTGTTCCCCCAGGTGTAATTGTTGTGATTGGTAACCTTAGTGGCCATAATATCTAGGATTCTACCCAAGGTGACGGTGGAGGGAAGGTCCCACTGTACCTGGAGCAGACGTCGGTTATACTCACTTGGATTTTCTGGGGGGTTCGCTTCACTTCGAGACGGTTAAAGTGGAGGAACTTGGTCCAGTCTATTCATTAAGCAGGTTGCCGGGGTAACTGTTCCACCCACTATTTCTGTACTGAATCCTGCGAGGTTGGGCCTAATCACCAACTAGCGCTTTTGGTCCGGAAGACTACTGTTTGTGTGTGGTTTGACGCTCTAGATTATTTAGGCGTGTGCTTCAAATTTGATTGGTTCTTTAGAAGACTTTAGGTGGTTTGATTTGAAATTTTTTACTTTGTTTTCGTGTGTTGTAGTTAAAATCTTTAATTGTGGCGGAATTACCGAGAAGGTCCCGTCGTATTGCGGGCCAGTCTCCTGAAGTTGTATCTGTGGCCGAATTGTTGAGAAGATCCTGTGAACTTAGGGGTTCACCTCCTCGAGACGACCCCAGTTATTTAGAGGGTTTAAAGGTCCTTGTAACTCCTAGTGGCAGTAAAGTAGGTTCACCTGAAGAAGGAGAATCTTCTTTGGTAGTCCATCCAGATTACGAAAGATTAGAAACAGGTTACAATCCCGAAGCTGTTACAGTTTCCGAGCTTGCTGGTAGTTTTTCATCTGCCAGTGAAACAGGCGAAGAACCTGAAATTTCAGAACCTGTTACTCCAACTCCTAGTGTTCCTGATTCACCAAGAATAGAAAGAATTATCACCGAAAATCTTCCTGTTGGATTAATTGCTATAGAAGAACTTGTTCCAGAGGAAGAAATAGGCGTTTCTGATTCTGAAGATCTAATTACCCTTGATCTAAGGGAGCGTGAATCCATATTTTACAGTCCTCCTAGAAGTGAGTCTTGGTACCTTGCATTAACCAATTTTTTAGACAACTCAGTAGGTTTTTCTACACCTCGTACTCCGGTTCCACCTAGAGGAATTCATTCTCCTGTAAATATGTCTGGTCAGTCGTCTGTGTTTTCACAAAGTCCTGAATCATTTTTACATGGCGGTCCTTCTGTTCCTACTGGGTATCAATCACTTTCTGGTACCTTTGCGGGAGCATCTCCTCAACCTGTTGATCATGGGTTATTAGTTGGAAACAGTGGTAATGTACCATTGAGTATAGGTGACGTTTATATGATGTCAGGTTCAACTCCCATTAACCAACCTCAAGGTGGCCAATTACCGCCTGGGGGGCAACCTTCGTTAATGCCTGGGGGGCAACCTCAAGGTACTTCATTTGTGACTGGGGGGCAACCCCAAGGGTATCAACCCCAGCCTCAATACGTACCCCAAAGTCAACCTCAGTATCAGTATCAACCTCAAGGATGGCAACCTCAAGGATGGCAACCCCAAGGGTATCAACCCCAAGGGTATCAACCTCAAGGATACCAACCTCAAGGTCAAGGTCAACCCCAGTATTCGTATTTACCTCAAGGTTATCAACCTACGGGTCAATACCCTGGTCAAGGTTATCAACCACCTCAAGGGCAATCATATGGGACTACACCTTACAGTTATCAACCCTATCCTCAATACGGCTATGGATCTCAGTATCCTCAACCTGTTACGAGTCAATACCCTGGAATGTTAACATGGGATCCGTCACAGGGTCAACAGATGTCGCAACCAAGTATACAGTCGGTACCTCAAGCAGGACAACCTGCAGTTCCTGGTCCACCCCAGCAACCGCAACTTGTCCAGTCAAGTGTTCAGACCCCTGTAACTTCTGTAGTTACTCAGCCGCCAATTGCACCGAGTACTCCACCTCACACGGCTGCAGCAGCTACCGCTTCATCTACCATGCTTACATCTGGAGTATCGGCAGCTCCGGTTTCTACTGTCCCTGTAACCGTTCCTCAGACATCTGTACCGTTGTCTGGACCCACGATTCAAACCACAGTCCAGATGCCTGCAGGTCAACCTGGTACAAGTACGGTTGTTACTACTCAACCTCAATTTGTTCAACCTCCGTACCAGGGACAGTATCAACCTGGTCAAGCTGCCCAACAACCGGTTTACCAGTATCAACCGTATCCTGGGTACAATTATCAACCACCTCAACAACCCCAGTACGGTCCGGTTAATCCTGGTTTTCCAGGAGGATATAATATCCCCAATGCGAATCCTGTTCCTAGTTATCCTGGATATCCTCCTCCTGGGGCTGGTATTGTGACTCAGAGTTTCCGAGATCCTAACCGGCAGTTACCATTTATTGCGACTTTAGATTTACCCGACTTGACGCGCCTAACGAACGATCCAATTCAATATCTTCCGTTCTGGCCGCCAATGCCAAATAAGTTGCCCAGCGATATACCCAAGTTCGAAGGTAAGTCTGGAGAGGATCCGTCTAATCACGTGATGACTTACCACCTCTGGTGTGCATCAAATTCCATCTCAGATGATTCTATCCGCTTACGTCTTTTCCAGCGTACACTCATTGGTCTCGCAGCCAAGTGGTACATTGAGTTGCCACGGGCTTCTTTTTACAACTTTAGCCAGTTAGCTACTTCATTCTTAACTCATTTTCAGTTACCAGTCAGATACGATAATGGTACAGAATTATTAACTTCGCTAAAACAATCGACATCCACGTACATTTCTGATCACATCCATGAGTGGAGACGTCGAAGGAGATTAGTGAAAGTTTTTATCCCGGACCAAATTTTAGCTGAATGGTTTGTAAAATCATTATTACCAAGAATTACTGAAGATGTAGCTAAGGCCGGCGTAGTTACTGAGGAGCAAGTCATTGCTCAGGCACAATACCTTGACTTAGTTTACACTCAGTCGGGTACGTTACACGAGAAAATTCCGGATCTTCCAAAGTCAAACCAAATCGCTGCTGCTCCTTCGGGATCTCATGCCGCTGATGGTATGATCGGTATCGTGACTACGAAGAGTAAGAAGAAGTCTTCCAAGACCTCCAATACTCCAATTATCACTTTGCCTGATTCTCCGACAGGAGAGTCTTCTCCTCCTGAACTTACCGCCGACATTCACGCTGTAGAGTCATCTACGGCCAAATCCAAAAACGGTGGAAAGAAGAAAGGAAAGAAGAAGGCTAAAGCAGACAAGGCTCCAAAGGAGAAAACGGAAAAGTCGGAAACTAATGACGAAAAGCGCAAACCTCGTTATCCTTGTCTCATTTGTGAAGAAGATCATTTTACGAGAGACTGCCCTCATCGGGCCGAGGTAGTGAAAATAGTTAAAGGTTCTCCGACTCCTGCTGTGTTAAAGAATCCATTCCCCGAGCAGGAAAATAAGATGATAGGTTCTTCTTCGAATGCCAGTGAAGAACCCATTTTGATGATGTCTCATGTCAGGATTGCGACTCGATCGCAAGATTATGGTAGTAAGGCTCCTATTGATGGTAAAGAAGCAGAATCTTCTAACTCTAACCCATCAACCTCAGCTCCTGGTTCCGATCCACTACAGATCGAAAAACCTAACCCAGACTTAGTGATTAAGCCGCCCGCCAAGGGTGTACTTCGAAGGTCTGCTTTCAATCCACATGCGAGAGCAGCCCAGAATTACAACATTGTTGAAGATTTAGCTGTTTCACCTTCAGCAATGTCGGCACTCGAAGTGCTGCAATCATGTCCAGCGCAACGAAAATTGCTTTTGTCGGCTATTGGAGCTGTCGATGTTCAGGACCCGAACCTAATGATCTTTGATCTAGAAAGTAGTACACCGCGTCTCCCCCATCAAATGGCTTTCCAAATTCCAGTGATAGTCAAAAACAGGCCTATTCATCGGACTGTGATTGATGAGGGAGCTTCTACGTGTATTATGTCGATTCAATGTTGGAGATCGCTTGGTTCTCCTTCGTTGAACCAATCCCCCACCATCCTTAAGGCCTTTGATGGCCGTGGGTTCCGTCCGTTTGGTATTCTACAAGAATTGCCTATAGGGGTCGAAGGTAAAACCGTTAGTCTGGATGTGGAAGTGGTTGATGCCCCTCTAGACTACAACCTTCTTTTGGGTCGAAGTTGGTCATATGCTATGACAGCGGTCGTTTCATCGGTCTTCAGAGTCATTAAGTTTCCACATAACGGTAAGATCGTGACTATTGATCAGCTGACATACTTTTCATCCGACCCAACCTCTTTAGAAACTATCCAGCATGTTGGTAAAACGACAATCCCTTATAGGGACATTGGTGTAGGTTTAGTTAAGGATTCCGGTTTACTGGGAACTTTTCCTCTCCCTCCACTCAATGCAGACCCTTCGTTCGCAACAATTCATATGATCACGTCAGAAAACATTATTTATGATGATCCTTGGTATGTTCCCTCTGACTCTGAGCTAGACTCACTCGGTGATGTTATGCCGTTGAGTCCGTATGAGATTGCTTATGAAGCTCTTATGTCTTTTACCGACTTTCATTCAACCGACCAAATGAATGTGGTCAGTGAAGAGTCACTTTTCACCTCACCCTTAGAACGGATAACGTTTCCCGAAGAAGTGTCATCTGACGAACAACTTCGCGAAATCCTAAGTGTAGATGATCTACCATGGGACGATCTCCATCACAGATCTTCGTTTTTACCTAAGGATGATGCTTTGAAAATGATTTTTCATCTATCTTTACCGCTGAATATGTCAAAGACGCTCAGGATCCAACGAAACATTCTGATTCAGAGCTGAATTTAGGGAATATTTCTCGTACTATTCCCATTGATATTTCAGTGAAGCCCGGAATCAAGGAGAACATTCATATAGGTGCCGCATGTACTGACGAAGAAATTGAAACTTACAAGGCCCTATTCCAAGAATTCCGCGACGTGTTTGCCTGGTCCTACGAAGAAATGCCAGGAATCGATCCTGCCATTGTTGTTCATGAAATCAAAACCTACCCGGATGCTAAACCCATTCGGCAACGGTTGCGTCAGATTCACCCTCGAAAAGCAGCTGCAATCAAAGCCGAAGTCGAAAAGCTGTTGAAAGCAGGTTTCATTTATCCGATCCCGTTAACGGATTGGGTATCGAATATTGTTCCCGTCAATAAAAAACAAGGAACAATAAGAATCTGTATCGATTATAGGGATATCAATCGAGCTTGTCCAAAAGACAACTATCCTACGCCTTATATCGATCAAATTATTGATGATTGTGCCGGAAGTGAGATGTTTTCCTTCATGGATGGTTTCTCAGGTTATAATCAAATCAATATTCTACCTGCCGATCAACCAAAAACGGCATTCATTTGTCCATGGGGGACATTTGCTTATTGCAAATTACCTTTTGGCCTTAAGAATGCCGGTGCTACTTTTCAACGGGCCATGTCTTATGCATTTCATGACATCAAGCACATTGTGCAACCCTATCTCGATGATTTGCCTGCTCATTCTTTACAACGAGCTGATCACCTTGTCCACCTACGAGCAATCTTTATGAGGTGTAGGCATTATCGAATTCGGTTGAATCCCCACAAGTGTGTTTTCTGTATAGAAACAGGTCGATTGCTGGGATTTGTTGTTTCCAAAACCGGCATTCGCGTCGATCCCTCGAAAGTCGAGGCTATCATCCAATTGCCTCCTCCTTCGAGTTTGCGCCAACTCCAAAGCTTGCAAGGGAAAGCAAACTTTTTACGCCGATTCATCCCTAACTACGCCGAGGTCACTAAAGGTTTTACACGGTTGTTGAAACAGAACGTACAATTCTTTTGGGACGAGATTGCTCAACAATCTTTTGATGCACTGAAACACGCGTTGACCCATGCACCGTTATTGCATCCTCCCAACTACAACCAGGACTACTTCTTATACCTCGCAGCTTCGCATTCCACCATTGGAATGGTGTTAGTTCAAGAAGATGAATTCAAGGCAGAGCATGTGATATATTACCTTAGCAGAACCTTAAATCCAACTGAGTTAAAATATTCGCATGTGGAGAAATTGGCCCTGGCAGCCGTTCAAGCTGTCCAGCGTTTTCGTCACTACATTCTTCTCCGCAAAACTACTGTTATTTCGGATTGCAACCCTATGATTTATATCTTGACAAAACAACTGCTAGGGGGCAAGTACTCTAAATGGATCGTCATCCTGCAAGAGTTCGACTTGGAGTTTGAGAAGTCCAAGTCTAAGAAATCTTTAGTCTTCGCGGAATTGATGTGTGATTTCCCGAGTGCTGACACAGAGACTGTGGCAGAGGAGTCCATTGCGGACGAATCTTTGTTTCTTATTAGCACTGTAGATCCGTGGTATGGGGATATAATCATCTATCTCCAAACCCAAACCTTTCGGCCTGAAACTTCCAAGGAAAACCGTCGAAAAATTCGGTTTCAATCCCAGCAATACAGAATTATTGGAGATACACTTTATCGCCTGGGGGCAGACTTAGTTTTTCGACGTTGTTTAACTCACGATGAGGCTGAGAGAGTTTTGAATGATTGTCACTCTGGAGCATGTGGCGGTCATATGTCTGGGTATGCCACAGCTCAGAAGGTGTTGCGCGCTGGCTATTTCTGGCCGTCTATGTTTAAAGATTGTATCCTTGCCGTCAGAAAATGCCACAACTGTCAAGTGTTTGATCGCAAGATGCGCGCTCCACCTGCTCCTCTCCACCCTATAATTGCCGCTGGTCCATTCGCCAAATGGGGCATTGACTTTATTACTTGTAACCCTCACTCGGCCGGGGGGCATGCGTATATCATCCTTGCGGTTGATTATTTTACTAAGTGGGCCGAGGCGATGCCTACATTCGACGCAAGCGGCAAGACAGCTGCACTTTTCGTATTCAATCATATCATAACTAGGTTTGGTGTCCCACAAGCAATCATTACGGACCATGGAAGCCATTTTCGAAATGTCATGATGACTGAACTTACAAGCCAGCTTGGTTTGCGCCACGATAGCTCTACACCTTATTATCCGCAAGCCAACGGTTTGGTTGAGTCAATCAACAAAGTTCTAGTCGTCATGATTCGACGGATCATTGGTATCCATCGAACGAATTGGCATAACATGTTATTTTCGGCACTATGGGCATATCGAACTTCAGTGAAAAATTCAACAGGTTTCACCCCTTTCAGCTAGTTTATGGCTTAGAAGCTGTGTTACCTATTGAGTGCGAAATCCCATCACTTCAAATGGCTGTCGAATTACTTCCAGCTACTTCCGAAGAGGAGAAACGGTTGTTATACTTAGCTAAATTAGATGAGACTCGACGTGACGCTACTTTAGCTATCGAGACTCACGCGAAACGAATGAAAGCTCAGTACGATAAAAATGTAACCCCTCGAAGTTTTTCGGAAGGAGACCTAGTACTATTATATGATCAAGCAAACGATAAGCTAGGTGCTGGAAAATTCGTTCCCATGTGGCATGGGCCCTACATTGTAAAGCGAAAGCTAGCAAAAGGGGCTTATGAGTTAGTTGATTTTGATGGGGACTCTTTGGGCAAACCCAGAAATGGACTTTACCTAAAGAGGTATTATGCTTAAAATGGTGGATGGAGAAATTTTTAGATAGGTTAGATTTCCTTTCTAGCTAGCAAGTGTGTTAGTTTAGTCAGTGTGCTTAGCTTAGCAAGTGTGGTTTTTCGTCATTATTTTGGCTCATCTTGGTTTTACTCTTGATATTGTAGATGTCGACGCCTCTCCAAACATACATTGGATTTGCTGATGGTGCTTGTCGTAGTACACGGAATATCTCTTCCGCAGCTTGGGTTATCTATTCGCCCTCTGACGAGTTAGTTTCTATGCATGGGGTAAGCCTCGGTCAAACAACGAATAACATTGCAGAATACAGTGCAGTGGTTGAATTATTATCCGAATCTATTTCATTTGGAATTCGACGTTTGATAGTGAGGTTAGATTCTGAACTTGTTGTATTACAGCTTAATAGAGTTTATGCCATTAGAAATCCTGTGTTATTAAGGTTGTTTTTGAGAGTGCGTCTCTTGGAACGTGAATTTGATTACATTGAATATCAACATATTCCAAGGTCTTTGAATACATTAGCAGATGCAATTGCTTCTCAAGTGTTGGACAGACATTTATAATAATCATGCAAGTAAATTTAAAGACATTTCATCATACATGTTAAACAAGATAAGCCGATAATAGTGATATATAGATATAGATAGAAGTGTGTCCAAAAATATATACATCGTCTTCGATCATAGGTTTAACACACCTTATGATCGGCAAAATGATAGTGCAAAAAGTCAAAAATGTCACATGTGACTACAAAAGTGACTAGTCAATCACTGGTGGTGCTCTCTGTACGACACCACTGCGCGGGCTATCTTGCGCAGAAATCTCCTAAACGGTCCAGGGACTGCAACCACGAAGCGCTGAAGCCTCATTGGAATGTCATCCATAGTAGTCTCAGGTATATCTGCCGTGAGACGCTCTAGATCATGCTCCAAATCGGCTAGTACTTCTGCTGTCGCATCCTGTAAGGCCGGTGCCGGTGCAGCTGGATGTCGTCTGTCGTAAGGCCGGAGATTGGCTGGACGCTGTGGTCCAACATCTGCATTTTTAAAATTTTACTGTTACGTTGAGACGATATATATGAAAAATAAAAAATACATAATTAGAAAACTTGTGAAAATGAAAGTACCTCTGTCATCCCATTGTTCTCCCTGTGGAAGAACCATGTCCGGATCACCTCTGAAATCCATTCCGGCATATGGAAAGTCTTGTATCACAAAAAGCTGGCCCTCTAGCCAGTCGAAGTAACTGTCAGAGAATCGAACCACTGCAGCACCCTCGTCAGGATGCCGGGCCATCACCGCAACCCATCGAACAAGCTTTGGCTCCCGAGGACCCAAGTCATCAACAGTGAGTTGCTGAGGGATCAGCATAGGAACTCTCTCCAAGGCAAAGCTCACGACTAGAGGCCCATATCCAAAAGTCTTTAGTCGTCCGTTCTTTGCCTTGGTTAGTTGGCTCTTCATATGAGCCGACACAGCTTCGCACCAGTTGAAGATGGTGCCTTGGTAACAGTCAACTGCCATCCGCATTTGGGATCCGGAAGCAATGTGCAAGGCGGCCGCGCCACAAATCCTAGTGACCGTAAATGCAATAACTCTAAGTTCCGCCAGAGCGATGTGCTTTATCTCCACGCCCTTTTTATGGCGAGTCCCTGGTCTGCACCACTCCTCGCGGAGATCATCAAGGGATTGGCCACCCGGCCTGGTCCCCGCAAGGTTGAGTTGCTCACCTCTGTTTGGCAAGCCAGTGAGAAAGTATACATCCGAGGGCTCTATCTCGAGCTGGTGCCCTCCAATGTAAAAGCATTGATCTTGAACGTTCCATCGCTCAACTAGCCATTCCAAAAATCTTACCTGGCCCCTCATGCCCGGTATGGTCCAATATTTGTACAATCCACATGTTCTTAAGGCATCCAGAGAGGGTTGGTGGTTAATCGCAGCTTCATCGTCTTCTACGTGCTCTCTCTCTCTCCAGTCTAACATGTTTTGGCCCCTGCACATCAAAAGAGTCAATTAGAAATTAATTTGAGAAAATTTGGTGGTTTTTTGAGAGAGTTAGGGTTTTGAAATGCGCCCTTTGCGGAAGACGCACCCCGGCTTTTTAGCACAGGGCGTCCGGACGCAGCTCGCCTGAAGGCGGACTGCGTCCCCAGACCTTTTTCCTGTGTGAGAAAAAGTCGGGGGACGCGGCTCACCCGAAGGGCACCTGCGTCCGCCGAGGGGCGCATTTTGAACCCAAAACCCCCCCAAAAAATGAAACAGAGACCAAAAACAAAAAACTAAACGGATAAAAATGAAGAGTGGGATGTGTAAAATACCTCGGTGAAGCGGCGTTCGATTCCGACGGTCAGATTTTCCGCAGCAACCACGGGAAGTTTCTTGTCAAAAGCTCCTTTTTCAACCTCAACAGTGAAACGGTAAAAATGACATGGTAAAAGGTCTTTTTATAGGTTTTTTGGATGAATTAGTTCATTTTTTACCATGAAAAGATGTTTTCAAATGTATTTTTGCCTATTTTAAACAGGTATGAGTAATGTGTCGCTTTTGTGCAGGACGAAGGGATTTCAAGGGAAATTGTAATTTTTCACAAACAAAATTTCAGAGTCATCTTTTAAGCCCTTTTCTGACTCCTAAAACATGAAAAGATCGCCGAGTGTTTCTTTTTCACTCGTTAAAACGGAATTAAAAGACGGTCCCCTTTTAGCTCTTTTCTGACCGTAAAATCAGGAAAAGATTGCCGGGTTTTTGTCGTTTCAAACTCGATAAGGAAATAAAACGACGTGTCTTTGATCGCTTTTTACTTTTCAGGTCAACGATACTATTATGAAAGTACTCCTTGGTCGAAAGATCAAGCGGTTCCCCCAGGTATTATTTTATACTTTTTCGGGCTTGAGGGACACAAATATACGAAAAAGTTCAACGTGGAGTTTCCTTAAGTTTTTCAGACTCTCTAAAATTGAAAAAACGCCGAGTTTCTCCTATACTGGGCTCGTTAAACTTTTACAGTAAAGGACCTGTTCAATTACAAACAGGAACGAACCACTCCTTCCTAGGGTTCGCATTTAAACTAGGTTGGACTCGTCCGAAGGATGAGCTTATAATCAAGCATATGTTATCCTCCTCAAGCTTGTTAAAAATAAAGAGGTACTTGCCAGAAATGGTGGGGGAAAAAAGAGAAGAATGAACCTATTTGTCACCTTTTGCCTCAGAAGAAACTTTATTACCGCTCTTGAACACGACACTTTTCATTCACCTGGGTTGGGAAATCTTTTACCTCACAGTTGACTAAATCACTTTGAAAATCTTTAACCGGGTTCAGGGATCAACTTTGAGTTATTCGTCACCAAACCATCTGTTGTGTCGTTATGTGTTCAAGAGGTCTGCAAGCAAAACTTTCATCTGCAAAATACTTGTCATCCATTGACCATCCCTGAGTCAGTCCTTACAGCAACATTTCTTCAACTTGAACAATGATTTCGTGTTGCAGGCTTGCCTGCAACGGGTCGCTTTCTATCGACATCGACACATTATCTAGAAAGATGACTTAGGAATCGACAGTACCTTGAAGTCTGCATGCATCAATGGCAGGTTTCTCGCCTTTGACGTCAGTTTACATCATTGACTTTCGATCAGAGGATTCCGTGAAGTGTTCGACATCAAAACATCTATTCACATTTCACGGGTTGTGCTTGGTACTTTGAGAACCATTGACATTACTGGTGGTTTCTCTCACGCTTGTTAACAGTTTACATCATTGACTGGTAATCAAGTGGTTTCTACCATGTTCGACATCGAATCATTTAATCACATGGCTAGAATCGTACCAATTCGGGAAGTAGAAGTGAAGACCCTGGATCTAGTTTCTACCATCCAGGCTGCGAGGAGTTTTGTATTCATTATCTATGTAGACTAATCATAAACAGATGGCTGCGTCCATACTGTGTCTACAAAAGTCTATAAAAATGATGTACTGCAAGATCATTCCTATATCAGAATAGTTAGTCCATTAGTTAAAGTTTTGAATCTGAGTATGGGAATGCCTACCTCAGTGATGATATAATCTTATCCATGTATTTTGTGTTGAAAATTGCAGGTTCCAACCAGGCCATCCACAAGGCAATCCTTGAAATGATAAAGCGCTTCACCCTTCCTAGAATTACAAAACCCTATTCTATTCCAGGCTTCGCACTTTAGGGGGCAATCTGTTACACTAAAAAATGTCACCTTGACTACTTACAGTTAGTATGGCTCCAATCAACAAGTCATGCTACCCTCTTAGGCAAGTCTCATGCCTCTGTTATCCATCTCAAACTCAAAGAAGAGAGAAAGTCTTGTAAAAATCATGTTTATCTCTGGGGTCGCAGGTTCTCTCTAGCCTTACCTGCGGGGACGCTGACCATGTTCACAAAATATGCGTCCATGGACGCTCTGTATGTTAAGGGACAGGTGCGTCCCTCTGTAAAAGGCAAAATGCGCGAGTTTTATCTTGAAAAAGTTACTTGTGGTTACTTCTAGAACATTCTAGAGGTCGGTTTGATGAAATGGATGCGCCTCCAGTTGGTTCATGTATCTCTATTAAGGGGGAACTTATCCCATCAATAAGGGAGCTATCCCACCCATAGAGGGGGATGATCCCATTGATAGTGGACCTGAATAACCTCTTTACAGTACTATAAATGAAGGCATTGAGCCAGAAGGAGAGGAGGTTGGAGCTATACATTTTCT
The DNA here is from genome assembly GCA_031772625.1 of Pinus tabuliformis. Lineage (NCBI taxonomy): Eukaryota > Viridiplantae > Streptophyta > Pinopsida > Pinales > Pinaceae > Pinus > Pinus tabuliformis. The sequence continues at coordinate 1,204,237,692 of CM062820.1, read as the reverse complement.
TTGGGTAAATGCTGCAGGATTTAGGTCTTCCATTAGAGCCTTTGTGAGGAGAGATTGTCTTCACTTGATTCTACTTGGGAGAGGGTGAGCTTTGTCAAAGTAGAGGAAAACCCTGATGGACCCTGGGAGGAACTTGCACAACACCAAGGCCAGGTTGTAAGAGTTTCTTTGTTTCGTTATTAATACAAACTGGTTTATTTTTCTCAATAGCTTGTGTTAATGAGTTATTTCATGTGTTCCTTGGTCTGCATGTTGAATATATGTTTTATTATATGAAATGCAAGTGCTTGGTAATTGTTTGATTGTTTGTGGTTGCAGGAATTGACTTGAAGGAGGAGCTCATCCGGATCGTCAAGAACGGACTTCAACAACAGCGTTTTGGAATAAGGTAAGCCTAAACACTTGTAGTTTTCATGTTGTAAAAGGTGTATTTAGAGAAAGATCATTCCATTTTGTCTTGTTTGTCATTAGAATGTCTTAGACTTCTAGGAAGGTCAGTCGTGTCCGCACCCTTGACAGATTCCGTGTGACACCACCCAAACTAGGTTTGCAAACACTGTGTTGGTTAGTGGCTAAATTGATGGAAAATAAACTAAAATTGTGAACATATCTAAATTTCTGCGTGATTGGGATCAATTGACACTAAGCTGCTGGAAAGTGGTGTAGAAACAACAAATAACCAAAGGGGAATATTGCTGCAAAAAGATAGGGAGATGGGTGTAACACCTAGGGAAACTGATGGGACCCTAAGGACAATGAAGAAACAAGTTTAAATGTGAAAATATGGATGGTGACACCCTATCCTTAGATATTTGAAACAAAAGGGTACAAATCTAGAAAATGTGGTTCAAAGCACTACAAAAACTCAGACTACTCACTCAGCTAAACTCCTCCTATAAAGGTTGAAGTGTACTAGAAGCACTAAGGGGGCTAAATTTGACTTCGTTGAGTAAATCATAGTAGATCAAGGCCTAAGCAGGATGAGATAGAGGTCAGACAACCTAGCAAATAACTCTCTACAAAACCTAGAAACAGATCTCAAAAAAACCCTAAAACCCATAAATCGTAGGTACTGACCCGTTTTCTAGTTGGGATGCACTTTTTGGGCCGATAAGTGTGCTTTGGCCTCTAGATCACACTTTTGGGGCAAAAAGGTGTGGTTTCTACTCCATGTATCTCGATCGGTAAATCTTGGAAAAAGGTGTTGCCTTTGTTACTGCTAGTTCATGTGACCTGTGGAAACGACCAAAAAGCTTGCGGAAGTCAGAAATTTAACAGATCTAGGGTTAAAAAACTAGAAGACATTAAGAGAATTAAAAAAATAAGAAACCCTAAGATGAAAACTAAAGGTCACCGAGATTTCTGGATCTGAAGTATAAAACCCAGCAGAGTTGCCAATTTTGTGATTGGAAACCATTAGAAAATCCCCAGCAGAGTCACCAATTTGGTGTAGTGTTTTCTTCTCAAAGATGTATGAAAAGAATCCACTTAAGATTGTGGATGAAAAATAATATAAACAATATGAATGGTTGCTAAACATTGTAGATCTACAACAACTGATAGAAACAAAACCTGCCAAAGTTTGGATCTATGCCACACTCATAGTTAAACAACAAAAATAAAGAGTAATAACTCCAATCATCTAATGGAAACCAGATATACAAACAACAATTTTTATTATAACACTTGTGAAGGGAACAAATAGATGTTAGGGGTCCCCCTCTATGGGATGGGTTCCTAGCTATCCTCAAATGTCTTCATCTTGTGTAGAGTCCCTCTCCTCTATAATGTGTAAACCCAACAAAAATACATTGTGCAATAATGAAAATAATCAGAGTTACAATAGTGAGTGCAATAATGAAAATAATCAAAAGTGAATATGAATGGAAAACCCTTCTATTTATAACAAAATATTGAGTTATACTTGAATAATGAGCAATGTTAAAATATTATTCATCCCATTCTTGGAATAACCACTTGGAATATTTTATTATATTTATTTAGGGGAGAAAAAGTATTTAAACTTTTATTTAGAAATAATAAATAAATAAGTTACTTATTTATCATCTCAAGGAATTAGTTAAGGAATAATAAATAAAAAAGGATTTATTTAATTATTCCTGAGGGATTTAGTCAAATTTGACAAAGAATAATAATTAATTAGTGATTAATTAATTATTCTTAGGGAAAAATAAGATAATTAATGGTTTATCACTTTATTTTTCATGATTGGGTCAAATATGACAAGGAATAATAATTTAAAAATGGTTTAATTGATTATTCCTAGAAGAAAATCAAATAAATAATGATTTATTTAATTATTCTTCATGGGTTTAACTATAAATTACTTAACAGAAGTGGTTTATTAAGTAATTTCTCACAGTGAAAGCAATTTTACGATGGTAAAATTGGCTTTACATGGTGTACTTCAATCCATCTAGTAAATTAGGCTAGATTATCAATTTTTTGGTGATAACACTAGATTCCCTAGAGTGTCTTCATAGAATTGGGGAAGGGCATCAAAAGGTAGTCGAAGTGGCAACTAAATACAAGTTTTGGAATTCATATCATGTACAGCAACTACATGTAGATGTTCCAAAATGATCTATTGTTAAGTTATTAGAATATAATCATTTCTTTCACATGTTCATAGTAGGGTAGAGACTAAAGTAGAGAAGTGTCTCAAAGGAATATGAAAGGTCATGAGGTAGCTCAAGAGTCATGGGTAGACCAAGAATCACCCTTTCTATAAATATGTGCTCATGGCACATTATAATGGAATTTTAGCCTTTGGACTCATTTTGGTGCATAACTAAGGGATCTTCTAGTGATTGAAAGAAGTGATTTTATATTTTATCTTATGGATTTAATGGAGATCTTTTGTAATGGTGCCATGGATATTCTCAACTTAATGAATTGAAAGTTCCTTTGAAATTTTGGCATACTATTTCTTCATGTGTATTCATGCATTTTGGTATTTCTCTTACAACAAATGGATGGTATATGATATGATTACCATAGGATTAAGTTAGTAAAATTCTTTATTGACATTATCATTTTATTATTATGTGGTTGTGCACTCACTTATTCTTTTATATGGTTATTAATGGCGAACTTATTCATGATTGGTAAATTTATCTTATATGTATGCGTGGATCTTATTTAAAGCCTTCCTCACAATCGCTTTTATTGGGATTCATGCTTTGAAGTTATGTTGTGGCTATCCATGGTATCTATTTGATTAGATTTTCATAGGTTAATTACATTTGTTGAAGCTTCATTCATTCTCCCTTAAGTTAAAACTCACTTTGTCCAAGGAAAATCTTAATCAAAAAGATGGCGGTTGGGCCTAGATATCGGATGGGACTCCTAGACCAAATGATGTAGAATCTGATTGGGATCTTACACCAAGGAGATCCCCTTAGCATTTGCAGTGCATTCTAGCCTGTCAATAGGACACTTTTCAAAAAGCTATCCAAAAAGCTTCAACTTCTCGAAGGTCTCCAAAGCCTCCTCTTAAACAAGAGCAAGGAGAAATTACACAAGGATTCAATCCCATTAAAAAGAGGCATAATAAGTATGGAAGTAAAAAGTAATAGACATGTAAGGTGGAATATAAGCATCAACCCATTTCTTCAAATAGTTTTGAAGCCCTGAATCCTCCAGAGGAAGAAGGTGAGAATCTTAAGGGCCAAACCAAACAATCATGTTCTAAAGGCTCCTCCTGATTTGAATGTCAATAAATTGTTTTTTCCTTTTCACATGGAACTAATACTAGTTTCCTATTGAAGTGTCATTATATTGTTCCTCCATGGTGAAAGAATTCTCCCCTCACGCTTGCCTCCCTAGGATTTCCTTCTGAATATCCATTAGGAAAGAGAACATGAGTCTTTGAAGTCCACCACCTACAAAATTTTTCTAGCTGAAAATGAATTGCTAGCATGAATTATTCATATTGAATGATGAGGGAAATGATAAAGGAGATTCTACATTGAGATAGACCTAAAGAAAAGATGATTCAGAGAAGAATTCCAATTGTAGACTAAGAGAATCATTAGTAACATTCCCTAAAAGCAATACAAATTGTAACTTTTTGAACAACCTTATTGAGTGAGTTTTTCGAAGAATGTCTCTTTGTGCTCCAATTTTTTGTCCATCTTCCCTGATTTCATTTCTGTAGGAGCTTCTTATAGATATTGAAAATGGTGAACAACTTCATGCTTGACATCATTAATATTTTCTGTATTCAAGCTTTTGTGATCCATAATGAATTAAACAAAGTCTTTCGGTAGAAATAATAAAGATTGTTTAATACAAGTCCTAGTGATTTTATGATTATTTAATACAAGTCCTATCTTTTAGTTAATACCTTCTTCTATTTCTTAATTTAATAGATAGAATTGACCTAATTGATGTTGAATATCTTCCATTTTTTCTCTCCAAGAAGACAGTTTCTTGCTTATGTGGAGAAAAAAATAATTTGGCCCGAGATTTCAATGTTGATTTGATATTTTGTCTTCTAAATATAGGTGGGAGAGCCTTTAATAGAAGTGTACCCTACTTGTTTCAAGACATCCGTCACCTCATTTTCCTATAACCATAGAGGGTTGAAATTAAAAGGAATAGGTCTAAGGACAATGATCAAATGATGACCATGAACTGATTTTGGAATTTATGATCAAGAAGTCAAATAAAAAAGAGTGTTGGATGAAAAAGAAATCAAACTTGGATACAATGTGTCATAGACTCTGTATTTTATGAGACCAAGTGTATTTTCCTTAGTAGGGCTTGAAATCAATTATATCCTGGGATGATATAAGATCTTCCATATTCTCTCTAAAAGGATATTTGAATCTAAGATATCACATTTTTTCAAGTTAATTTGATCTAGGTGGATATTAGTGGCCACTCACCTATTCCACTTGGACCCCCAACATTGTTTCCTATCTGTTTCCTATTTTTCAACACAATTTCCTGTTTTGGTAGTTTTCTCTTTTTGGCAAGAATGTTGCAACTCCTGGGGCTACCAACTTTAGTTTATCAACCTGGGGTTCATGTAAACTTGGAGGTGACAGTGGTGTATACACAGGTAAAAGTGATGGTTCTGCCTTTTGTCATTGTTCAGTCGGCAAGAGACCACTAAGGCTTTCAAGCTAGACTTCTATGGATTCAAAAGAAACTTGCTTAATCATGAAAGAAAGAGAAATCTACTCTAGGAGAAAGATTTTCTACTACAATAAGGAAAAGGACCGAAATCCAATGCTAAAAAAACACCATTTCCTAACTAATTGCTGAGAAACTATGTTGTACAAGAATGCCAAGCTAACAATGATATTTGCCCAAAAATCATGTAAACAAGAAGAATTTCAATGAACTAGAAAAAAAGAGTTTAATGAGCTAGTTGTCTCCCTCAATGCATGATGTAAATTGCATAATAAAATGGAATCATTGATGAGATCTACTGTAATATTGAAAATGGAGGAAACTGTAATTAAATTCTACACATGTAAACTGATCAAATGTTGGTTCAAGTACAATAAACTCTAAATTCTATGAGAAAGTAGAAATCTGTGTTTTTGGTGCTCCATAGGGGTCCTTTCCTCAAATCATCATCCCTGGAGGAAGAAGTGAGGCCAAGACACCTATTCATATCTTTTTGGTGTTCTGTTTATCCCTTCTAACCTACTGCTGAAGTAAAGCACAAATGGAAGCAACTAATAAACAAACTAATCAAATCTACACTACTTGAAATGAATTACTTCTAAGGACAATTTAACCATGAATCTATGAGACTAATATAAGCATACAGATACAAGAAGAGGATCCTTTGCTGCTAGGGTTGGGCCCTAACCCAAGAGCTTTAGCCCTCTGAGTTAACTCAGTACTAGAACAAGAAAAAACTCATTCTCATTATCAAAACAGAAAATTACATAGCAATGTCTTCCACAAGTCTGGAGCTCGAAAATAACTAGTGTTTTTACAACCAAAAATCGAATCCTAATGAGGCTCTAGGCCTCTTTATTTATACAATTGAAGTCTCCAATGACTTCCTTAAATCTAGGGAGTCTCGTCTCCCAAAATCGAGATGAACTAACTCTTTGACTATCACTTGCGCGACTACCTTTTTATCTTCATGACTTAGCTACTTGTACTCTGAGATGGCGTGATTGATGGAGGAATATTCGAATGAGGGAGAAGTAAATGAGGAGGATTTACCTCCTACAATCTCTCTTCATTTTCCCATTCAAGTTTGAACTCTTGATCTTGCCAAAATTCCCTGATTTTCTCTTACAAACCTGCATTTAATGCACATTAGTCCACTAGGCATTTAAACAAAATATAATAAAAACATGTAATAAATTGTGAGAAGATTTGATTTGACTAAGATAGGAGGTGAACTAAAATCCATATAGTTACCCAATGATGAGGCTCAACATCACCCCCCTACTAAAAGTGTTTCCCATCCTCTGAGCAACTCAATCAATATCCATGTATTTCATATAGCTAGTGGCTTCCCTGACATCCTATGCTTCTGTTGTGGGTTCTTCTTCCTGTGCATAGAATCCCGCCTTCCTTTCTATCTCCTCCCACTTTTTTATTTCTTCTTCTTCCTTCCTTCATTCTAACATCCCCAAGAGCAATGGTGGACTGAGTCGCAAGCCAATGCAATTGACTTTGAGCCCTTCGATGGTTTGTTTGTACATGGGTGTCTTGTTTAGTGCTTCTCTCATTGTTTGAGGAGAATGGTACTCTCTGATTTTCAAACTGTATGGAAAAGCATTCCATTTCCTTTTGCAAGCTTGCATGTTGTCATCCCCTAACAGTATGAACATATCCTCAAAATGTGTAATTTCTTTAGATCTAAGGGCAGCAAAATACCTGTTTGCAAGCTGAGGATCATTTGCAATTAAATTATGTGTGTTGATGACAACCATTGGATTGGACTGCTCAACTCTTATCATGAGAGGCTTTTTTTGTTCTTTTGTCAATATATTCTTCATTTCTATAGCCCTTGCTTCCTCATGGTTCATCCGTGATGCCAAATCCATCAAATGTAAATCCCCTAGCTTTGCATTAGGGTCCCATACATTCAGATCTTTCAAGGCCATGTTATGCAAGTAGAACTCAGGCATCTTAGCCCTATCCTCTAATGTACTTTGATCACATAGATCAATGAAATGTCTATAATCCTAGAATGGCATAATGCCTCTCAGTGCTAGGGTTTTGATTTGAAATTGTAGCCATTATTCCTTAATGTATAATGCATAGGTGTTGCACAAAATATTTTCACCATGACATTCTCCAGTCAGTGTGAGTCTATCACCACTCATACTTTCCTCCTATGCAAGTCTTAAACCTCAGCTCTTCATGTCAAGCCTTGAAAAATGAGAGAAAGTCCTTGAAAATATCTAAAACTCTAGTTCCGCACTTTCTCTTAGCATTACCTGTGGTCCCACACCCCCTGGTCTTGTCCCCTGTGGACCTGCCCGGTTTGTTTCTGTGTAATGGGTGCGGACCCTTGTAAAAGTCAAAAAGGCACTAGTACATTCTTAAAAATTCACTTTGGGTTATTTCTGGAAGCTTCTAGAGGGAATCTTGAGGTGGAAAGTTCACTTCTTGGTGGTTCATGCATCCCATAACTAAAGGAGCTAACCCCTTGATGTGAGGAGCTTATCCCTTTGAAGGAGGACTTTATCCCTTCATAGGTGGACCTGGTAACTTCCTTCCTCTGCACTATAAAATGAGGCATTGGGCTGGTTACTAAGGAGGTTGAAAGCTTTATATTTTTATGGGTAAATGTTGTTGGAATTCCTAATTGAGCTTGAGAGGAGAGATTACATACCTTTTGACCTCATTGGGAAGAGTGTGAAGCTTGTGAAAGTAGAGGAGATTCTTGCTTGGACCCTTGGAGGAGCTTCTACAGCATCAAGGCACCAAGGTTGTAAAGTTCTTCTTTGTTTAAAGTTAATACAATCAAGTTTATTTTTCTCAATAAGCTGTCTCTTATGGTTTATTTCATGGATTCCTTGATCACCATGATGAATATGATTTATTGTATTGGCTATGCAGGTGTTATTTGATGTGTGCTTGTTTATGTTTGCAGGTTCTTAAAAGGAAACTCATTTGGACGGTTGAAGCGTGGCTACCACAAACTAGTGTTGGACTTAAGGTAGGGTCTAAAACACCTCTTGGTTTTTATTTATAAATCATAATAGTTAGAGAAAGGTAGATTTGCTTGTTCTACTTGTTGCTAGATATCAGTTGATACTAGGGAGATCAGTCTTGTCCGCAAGAACGATTTATCCAGTCAAAAAAATGGTGACTCCGCTGGGGAATTGAATTTTTGTTTTTTCCTTTACTTTTACATTGACTTGAGAAACTTTTCCTCTGTTTCTGGCTTTTGCTTGATGTGTGTGGGATTGGGTAGTTTTTTTAGATTCTGAATTGTTTTTTGTTTTTCACGCTTTTGAAAGAGGACCGCATGTTCTGTTTGTAACACAGTGTGGATATCCCCGCACTGTTGCTTTACTACACAGAGCGGTACTGCACCTGGTTATACCGGACGCCTGCGGACCTTGTCAAATTTTTGAAAAACCTAAAATTTTTTCAAACAGTTTAGCTTAGGATTTGTTTATGTTTTTTAGCTTCTACCGAGATCTGCATGTGTCTTGTCAAAAACTTCTTATAGGTGAGTTCCATTGGCATTTTAGTTTTAGGTGATTTTCTAGAAGTTTTGCGTGCCTGGTTTGATTTTTGTTTGGTCTTTGTAGTAACTCAGAGTTTAGAAGCCTAAGAAACCTCAGATTACCTCGGCTTTTGCTGGTTTTCTTAATGAGTCTGACCGATTTGTAAAATATGCCTTTGGTGAGAAATAGATCTCATTTTCTCCTTGCAAAGCTTTGAAAGAACTTGTTTTGAAAGTTTTGAATTTCATTTTTTTAAAAAAAAAACATAAGATGGGTGTTTTTTGATTAATTTGTTATTCTGAACGAATTAGTCTTTAGTTTGCTGAATAACTAAGTAAAACGTCCTTGAAAAGAAATTTTGTAAGCTTTTACTTCAATTATGTTTTTAGAAGTTGTAGATCTCAAGATTAGATTTTTATAGTTTTGAGTGTTTTCTAGAAATTTTAGAATCTCTTTTGAAAAGAAATTGTTCTTTGTAGTTTTTGAGTGTTGAAAAGAAAGGAATATTTTTCGTGAGCATAATTAGTAGTCTCGTTTTTGAGTTTATTGAAAAAGACAAAAAAGTTTTTCTTTTCATTTATATGTTAAGGAAAGATCTGTTTTTCAAGCAATTGCATTTTCAACTCTTTCTTTAGCTAGAAATTCATTGAAGAAAAAAAATTGGTTATCATCCTAGGTGCATTTGTAGCGTTTTGGAGTTGAGTCTTCACACCATAAAGTTTCGTCACCACACCTTTTGACTTAAGAAACAACCATAAAAATAACGCTTAAAGTAAAATTTATCTAGCAATCTTTTTATTTCTAGGGCTCTTTATCACCAACATAGCTTAGGCTAGTATCTTGGAGTAGGGAATAATTAACTCTCCAAGATAGTTCAAACAAAAAAGTAGTTATATCTTGCAGTAGGAGATAAATTCCAATTGTTACATCTATGCTCTGAGAAGCTCCTCTTAAAGGAGTCAAGCACGAGATCGTATCCGAACCAGTGGGGTAATCAATCTTTCCTCATTGGGAATGATAGAAGATATACAAGTATTAAAAATGGTAAACCTCGGATTAACCATTGTCAAGGAGCCCGGGGTCACTTGTTGGTAAACCTTGGATTATGTCAAGGAGCCTTCAAGGGGATTGAGCTTTGTTACTTTTCCCTTGCGTGTGTATCAAATCACAGACTGTTCCCCCAGGTATATTTTTTTCCGTTGGTAACCATAGTGACCATAATCTATAGGATTCTTTCCTAAGGTGACGGTGGAGGGAAGATCCCACTGTACCTGGAGCAAACGTTGACTAGACTCACTTGGACTCTCTAGGGGGTTCTCTTCACTCGAGAAGGTTTAGTGAAGAAACTTGTGCCAGTTTGTTTCATTAAGCAAGTTGTCGGGGTTTTTGTTCCAACCTCCATTTCTGTATTGAATTCTGTGACATTGGATTTCATCACCAACTAGTGTTTTTGGTACGGAAAGTCACTGTTTGTGTGTGGTTGATTCAAATTGTTTGGTTCTTTAGAGACTTTAGGTGGTTTTATTGAGATTTTTCTTTGTTTGTGTGTGAAGTAATTAAAATATTTAATCGTGGCTGAATTACGGAGACAATCCCATAGGCTTTGGGGGCAACCTCCAGAGTATTCACCAAGCTAGCTTGAAGGGCTATGAGCTCTTGTAACTCATAGTGACAGTAGAGTTGGGTCACCAGAAGAAAGAGAATCTTCTTTAGTTGTTCATCCTGATTATCAAGTTCAAGCAACAGAGTATATTTCTGAACCAATTTCATTTTCCGAAGTTACTGGTAGTTTTTCTTCTACTAGTGAATTAGCCGAAGAACTTGAAATTTCTGAGCCTGAAACTGAACCTACTACTACTCCATCGTCAGGGTTTTCTTCTCCAACTTCCGGTGGTCCTCGTTCACCCAGGGTAGGAAGGATCATTACAAAAAATCTTCCTTCTGGACTCATTGCTATTGAAGAACTTGTTAATCCAGAAGAAGGTATACCTATCCCTGAAAATCAACCAACTATAAAACTTAGGGAGCGTGAATCGATCTTTTACAGTCCACCTAGGAGGGACGCTTGGATCTTTCATTGACCAAATTTTTAGAAAATTCGGGTCTCAGTTTTTCACCACCTTGAGTTCCTTTTCATCCAACACCTAGAGGTTATGATCCTCGCTTGAATATGTCGAGACATTCATCCATGTTTTCCCAATCACCGGAAGCGTTTTTGTATGGCAGTCCTTCTGTTCCTTCTGGGTATCAATCACTTACTGGTAGTTTTTCAGGAGCATCTCCTCAACCTGTTGAACATGGTTTATCAACTGGTAATAACAGAACTAAACCATTGAGTATAGAATACATTCTTATGATGTTAGGTACCATTCCAAATCTGCAACCTCAAGGTAGTCAGTTACCGCCTGGGGGGCAACCTCAGGGTACTCAATTATCACCTGGGGGGCAACCTCAAGGTACCCAATTACCGCCTGTGGGGCAACCTCAAGGACAGTACATACCTTCGGGACAGTACGTTCCTCAAGGTCAACCCCATACTCAGTACATACCTCAAGGTAAACCCCAATATCAATATATGCCTCAAGGTCAACCCCAGTTTCAGTACGTGCCTCAAGGTTATCAACCTCAAGGTCAGTACCCAACCCAAGGTTTCCAACCACCTTCAGGTCAATCATTTGTCCAAGGAGCTGGAAGTTTACCTTTGAATTATCAACCCTACCCTCAACCCGGTTATGGTCCTCCATATGCTCAACCTTCTATGGGTCCATACCTCGGAATGAACATGGTGTGGGATCCATCTCAATCTCAACAGATTTTGCAACCTAATGTGCAGTTATCATCTCAATCTGGACAACCTTTAGTTTCTGGTTCAACCCAGCAACCTGTACAGCCTACTATTCAAACTTTTGCACTGGTGTAGCTCATCAGTCTGCGCCTAGTTCGCCTCAATCTCTGCCTCAAATGACTGCTGTAACTATTGCAGCATCTGTTCAATCTACCCCACCTACTTCTGGAGTATCAGTAGCTCCGATTTCTAGTGTTCTTGCATCAACTCCTCAAGCATCTTTACCTCAGTCTGGACCTACAATTCAGACTTCGGATCAGACGCCTATAGGGCAACCTGGTCCAAGTATGGTTGTCACAAGTCAACCTCAATTTACTTATCAACCGTACCAGGGACAATACCAATTCGGTCTTGTTGTGTAAAGCCCAATATATTAGTATCAACCGTACCCTGGATATACTTATCAACAACCTCAACAACCCCAGTACGGTCTGGTTAATTCTAATTTTCCGGGAGGATATAATATCCCAAATTTAATTCCAATTCCAAGTTATCCTAGATATCCTCCTCCCGGGGCTGGTCTTATGACCCAAGGTTTTCGAGACCCTAATCGTCAGTTACCATTCATTGCAACTTTCGACTTGCCTGATTTGTCGCGCCTTAAGAACGATCTAATTAATTATCTTCCATTTTGGCCTCCAATGCCAAATAAGTTGCCCAGTGATATCCCAAAGTTTGAAGGTAAATCAGGAGAGTATCCGTCAAACCATGTGATGACTTATCACCTCTGGTGTGCATCTAACTCCATTATAGATGATTCAATTCATTTACGTCTTTTTCAACGCACTCTGATTGGTCTTGCGGCAAAGTGGTACATTGAGTTACCATGAGCCTCTTTTTATAACTTTAGTCAGTTAGCCACTTCGTTCTTAACTCATTTTCAGTTGCCTGTCAGATATGACAATGGCACAAAATTATTAACTTCATTAAAACAGTCAACGTCCACTTATATTTCAGATCAAATTCATGAATGGAGACGTCGACGTCGTTTAGTGAAAGTTTTTATTCCGGATCAAATCTTAGCAGAATGGTTTGTTAAATCATTATTACCTAAAATCACTGAGGATGTAGCTAAGGCAGGAGTTGTTACTGAAGAGCAAGTAATTGCTCAAGCTCAGTACCTTGACCTCGTTTACATGTAGTCGAGTACTTTACACAAAAAAAATTCCCGACCTTCCTAAACAAAATCAAATAACTGCAGCTCCTTCAGGGTCTCATGCCGCTGATGGTATGATTGGTTCAATTAACACCAAAAGTAAGAAGAAATCTTCAAAGAATTCTTCTCCTATCATAACTTGACCAGATTCCCCAACAGGAGACTCTTCCGCTAAAATTCTTGCCGATATTCATGTCGTAGAATCATCTACGGCCAAATCAAGAAACCTAACCCAGACTTAGTAATCAAACCAACTGCTAAAAGTATACTTCGAAAGTCAGCTTTCAATGCGCATGCGAGAGCTACTCAGAACTATAACATTGTTGAAGATTCAGCTATTTCCCCTTCAATAATGTTGGCTTTGGAGGTGCTGCAATCATGCCCAGCACAACGTAAATTGCTATTGTTGGCTATAGGAGCTATTGATATTCAATACTCGAACCTTATAATCTTCGATTTAGAAAATAGTACACCTCGCTTACCTCATCAAATGGCTTTTCAGATTCCAGTGTTAGTAAAAAATAGACCTAGCTTTAGGAGTGTAATTGATGAGGGAGCTTCAACATGTATTATGTCGATCCAGTGTTCGAGATCACTTGGTTCTCCTACACTTAATCAATCCCCAATGATTCTAAAGGCTTTTGATGGCTGTGGGTTCCATCCTTTTGGCATTCTATAGGATTTACCTATAGGGGTTAAAGGCAAAGTTGTTAATCTAGATGTGGAAGTGGTTGATGACCCTCTAGATTACAAACTTCTCTTGGGTCGTAGTTGGTCTTACGCTATGACTGCTATTGTTTCATCGGTCTTTTGGCTTATAAAGTTTCCTCATAATGGAAAGATCATAAATATAGACCAGCTAACTTACTTTTCATCCGACCCAGCCTCTTCTGAAAGTATACAGCATGTCGGTAAAACAACTATCCCCTACAAGGATGTTGGATTAGGATTAATTAAAGATTCTGGTTTACTAGGAACTTTTTCCTTTCCTCCTCCTAACGTATCGCCTTCTACTGCAACCATTCATATGATTTCATCAGACACTATTGTTTATGATGATCCTTGGATCGTACCTTCTGAATTTGAGATGGATTCATTTGGTGATGTTATGCCTTTGAGTCCCTATGAAATTGTGTATCAGGCTGTACAGTCGTTTTTCAACCCTTCTTCAACAGAAATTGATCTAATGAATGTGGTCCATGGAGAATCACTTTCAAAATCAAACTCAGATTCAAGAACTTTTTCGAAACTTATTCATACTGATGAGCAGATTCGTGAAATTTTGTCTGTTGATGACTTACCATGGGAAGATCTTCATCATAGATCTTCGTTCTTACCTGAGATTGATCATTTTCAAAATGAATTTTAATCTATTTTTACTACTGATTATGTCAAGGAACCAAAAAATCCATTTCAGAATCCTAATTCTGAGTTAAATTTGGGAAATATTTCTCGAACGGTTCCTATTGACATTTCAGTTAAACTTGGAATTGTTGAAAACATTCATATAGGTGCCTCCTGTATGGAAAATGAACTCCAAACTTATAAGGCCCTATTCAAGAATTTCGCGACGTGTGTGCCTAGTCATATGAAGAAATGCCAGGAATTGATCCAGAAATTGTTTTTCATGAAATCAAAACTTACCTGGATGCTAAACTCATCCGGCAACATTTACATCAGATCCACCCGCGAAAAGCTGCTGCTAATAAATCAGAGATTGAGAAATTACTTAAAGCAGGTTTCATTTATCCAATTCCTTTAACAGATTGGGCATCAAATATTGTTCTTGTTAACAAAAAGAAAGGAACGATAAGAATATGTATCAATTATAGGGATATTAATCGAGCTTGTCCCAAAGACAATTATCCAACTCCCTATATCAATCAAGTCATTGACGATTGTGCCAGCAGTGAAATATTCTGCTTTATGGATGGTTTTTCGGGTTACAATCAAATTAACATTCTACCTGCCGATCAACCAAAAACGACTTTCATTTGTCCATGGGGGACATTTTCTTATTGAAAATTACCTTTTGGACTGAAGAATGCCGGAGCAACTTTTCAAAGAGCTATGTCTTATGCGTTTCATGACATCAAGCACATTGTGCAACCTTATCTCGATGATTTACCTGCTCATTCATTACGTAGAGCCGATCATCTCACTCATTTACGAGAAATCTTTATGAGATGTAGGCATTATCGAATTAGGTTGAATCCACACAAATGTGTTTTCTGTATAGAAATGAGACGTTTACTGGGATTTGTTGTTTCAAAAGCCGGCATTCATGTTGATCCCTCGAAGGTTGAAGCTATTGTCAAATTGCCTCCTCCTTCGACTCTTTGCCAACTCCAAAGTTTGCAAGGGAAAGAAAACTTTTTACGTCGATTCATTCCTAACTACGTTGAGATAACAAAGTGCTTTACCAGGTTGTTGAAATAGAATACTCCATTCTTTTGGGATGAGATAGCTGACAAATCTTTTGATGCACTTAAACACGCATTGACCCATGCACCGTTTTTGCATCCTCCCAACTACAACCAGGATTACTTCTTGTATTTCGCCACCTCCTATTCCACCATTGGAATGGTGTTAGTTCAGGAAGATGAATTCGGTAGTGAACATATGATTTACTACCTTAGTCGAACTTTGAATCTGACTGAGTTAAAATATTCACATGTGGAGAAATTGGCCTTGGCAGCT
This sequence comes from Pinus tabuliformis, assembly GCA_031772625.1. Taxonomy (NCBI): domain Eukaryota; kingdom Viridiplantae; phylum Streptophyta; class Pinopsida; order Pinales; family Pinaceae; genus Pinus; species Pinus tabuliformis. The sequence goes on along the minus strand of CM062820.1, from coordinate 1,204,222,304 downwards.
GTTCAAGCTTTCAAAAGATTTTGTCATTACATCTTACTACGCAAAACTACTGTAATTTCTAACTATAACCCTATGATCTATATTTTGACCAAACAATTGCTAGGGGGCAAGTATTCCAAATGGATTGTTATACTACAGGAATTTGACTTGGAATTTGAAAACTAAGTCAAAGAAATCTTTAGTTTTTGCGGAGTTGATGTGTGACTTCCTGCATCCTGATACTGAAACTGTGGCGAAAGAGCCCATTGCGGACGAATCCTTGTTTCTTATCAACACTCTTGATCCATGGTATGGAGATATCATTGTTTATCTCCAAACCCAATCTTTTCAGCCTAAGATTTCACGATCTCAGCGACGGAAAATACATTTCCAATCCCAAAAATACAAGATCATTGGAGATACACTCTATTTTCGTGGGGTGGACTCTATTTTCTGACATTGTTTAACTCATGAGGAAGCTGAAAAGGTCCTAAATGACTGTCACTCTGGAGCATGTGGTGGTCATATGTCTGGGTATGCCACAGCCCAAAAGATATTGCGCGCTAGCTATTTCTGGTCGTCTTTGTTTAAAGATTGTATTTACGTGGTCCGAAAATGCCACAATTGTCAAATTTTTGATCGAAAGATGCATGCTCCACCTGCTCCTCTCCACCCTATAGTTGTCATCGGTCCTTTTGCAAAGTGGGGTATCGACTTTATTACATGTAACACTCACTCAGCTGGGGGGCATGTGTATATCACCCTTGGGGTAGATTATTTTACCAAGTGGGCCGAGGCGATGCCTACATTTTCGGCAGATGGAAAAACTGCTACAATTTTCATTTTCAATCATATAATTACTAGACTCGTTGTTCCAAGCGATTATCACTGATCATGGGCATCATTTTCGAAACGTCATGATGATTGAACTAACAGATCAACTTGGCCTGCGTCACGATAGTTCTACTCCATATTACCCATAGGCTAATGGTCTGGTTGAAGCCATCAAAAAAGTTCTAGTCATTATGATCCGACGAATCATTGGGATTCATAGGTCAAATTGGAATAACATGTTATTTTCAGTGCTTTGGGTGTATCGAACCTCAGTAAAAACATCAACTGGTTTCACTCCTTTCCAACTAGTTTATGGTTTGGAAGTTGTGTTACTCATTGAATGCGAAATCCCTTCATTGCAAATAGCCATAGAATTACTTCCAGCCACTTCTGAAGAGGAAAAAATTTTGTTGTACTTGGCTCAGCTAGATGAGAATCGGCGTGATGTGGCACTAGCAATCGAAACTCATGCCAAACAAATTAAATCTCAGTACGATCGAAATGTTACACCTCGTAATTTTCGGAAGGAGACCTAGTCTTACTATACGATCAAGCAAATGATAAGCTAGGGGCTGGAAAATTCGCACCTATGCGGAATGGTCCTTATGTTGTTAAGTGAAAGCTGGCAAAAGGGGCCTATGAATTGGTAGATTTTGATGGCGTCTCTTTAGGTAAGCCTAGAAATGGTCTTTATCTGAAGAGATATTATGCTTAAATATGGGTGTGGAGATTTTAGTTAGATTAGTTTTCTTTGTAGCTGGTGTGTTTTAGATTAGAAAAGTGTGCTTAGTTTAGAGAGTGTTTTTGTCATTATTCTTGCTTATCTTGATTTTACTCTTGATATTGCAGATGTTGACGTCTCTTCAAACATATATTGGTTTCACTGATGGTGCTTGTCGTAATACACATAACATTTCTTCCACAGCTTGGGTTATCTATTCACCCTCTGATGAGTTGGTATCTATGCATGGGGTAAGCCTCGGTCAAACAATGAACAACATTACAGAGTATAGTGCAGTGATTGAGTTATTATCTGAATCCATATCATTTGGGATTCGGAGTTTGATTGTGAGGTTAGATTCTGAACTCGTTGTATTGCAGCTTAATAGAGTTTATGCCATTAGAAATCCAGTGTTATTAAGATTATTTTTGAGAGTTCATCTCTTGTAACGTGAATTTGACTATATTGAATATCAGCATATTCCAAGATATTTAAATATATTGGCAGATGCAATTGCTTCACGAATGTTAAGTAGACATTTGCAATAATCAAACAGTAAATTTAAAAACATTCCATAACATGTTTTACAAGATATCCAGTAATAGGGATATAGTATAGCATAGAAGTGTGTCAAATATACATCGTCTTCGATCATAGGTTGAAAAATACCTTATGATTGGCAAAAATGATAGTACAAAAACCAAAAATGTCATATGAGTCTACAAAAGGTGATCATCCTATCACTGGTGATGATCACAATAAGCAACCACTGCTCGAGCCACCTACAAGGAACCTCCTGAAAGGTCCTGGGACCCCAATCACATAGCACTATAAACTAAGAGGAATGTCATCTATGCTAGTCTCTGGAGTGTCTACTGTCAAATGCTCTAGATGATTTTCCAATTTGGCCAAGGTCTCTGTAGATTCATCCAGTGGGGCTGGCACTGCTGCAGCTGGGTGTCTCCTCTCATAGGGCTGGAGAGTGGCTAGTCATCGTGGACCCACATCTGCATTTGAAACTTTTTACTATCAGTTTTGGCTGATTTAAAAAACAAAAAATAAAAATTAGAAAATCTTGAGAATGATTTTTCCTGAGTCATCCCACTGCTCTCCTGGTGGAAGAGCCATGTCTGGGTCACCACGATAATCCATCCCAGCATAAGGAAAATCTTGAATCTCAAAAATTTGGTTCTCCAACCAATGAAAATACTCAGGAGGAAATCGAACAACCTCTGAACCCTCCTCAGGATGACGGGCCATAAATGCAACCCAACGCATCAGCTTGGGCTCTCGGGGAAGTCCAGCTCCAATGGAAAGATGCTGTGGGACCAACATCGAGACCCTCTCTAGACCAAAGCTCACAACTAAGAAACCATATCCAAAGTTTCTTAGTTGTCCGTTCTTTGCTCTAGTCAGTTGGCCTTTTACATTAGCCAACACAGCTTCGCACCGGTTGAAGATGGTGCCTCGATAGTAATTTACTGCCATTCGCATTTGGGATCCAATGGCTAAATGCAATGCTGCGCTTCCGTAGAGTTTGGTGACAGTAAATGAAATCACTTTGAGTTCAGGACGAGAGATGGTTTTGATATCAATCCCTCTATCCTTTATTTGGTCGTTACAAAACTCTAGAAGAAGACTATCGACAGACTGGCCACCTGGCCTAGTCCCAAATGGAGTCAATTGTTCACCTCTCTTTGGCAAACCAGTCAAGAATTAAATGTCCTATGGCTCCATTTCGAGCTGGTGGCCACCAATAATGAAACACTGGTCCTGTATATTCCATCTGTCCACTAGCCACTACAAAAATTCCACTTGGGCCCTCATGCCAGGTATGGCCCAGAATTTAAATAACCCACATGCCTTCAATGCATCTATTGAAGGTTGATGATTAATTGTGGCAAGGTCCACATCTTCGTGCTCCTGTTCCTGCCAAATGAGCATTGTGTATATCCTACATTAAAAGAAAAGGCGGATTAGAACATTTTAATTCAAAGTTTTTGGGCGGAAATTGAAAAAATTGAAGTTGTAAAACCTATGTCGTGAGGTCCGCACTCTGCCCAAGTAGTAGGTGCGGGCCCCTAGCTCTTTCCTCTGTAGGAGAAAGTCGGGGTCCGCAGGTGCAGCATGCTATGCCTACGGACCCCTGAAAGCAGTCTTTTAAACTAAATTTTTCCTAAAAATCAAAATAGAAACCTAAAAACAAAATTCAAATGGTTGAAATGCAAGATTAAAGTGATGTGGATTACCTGGAGGTGATGGTTTTTGATTCCAATGGGTGGATTTTCCGCAATATTCATGGAAAGTTTCTTATCCAAAAGCTCTTTTTTCTCACGCTGAAGTCAAATGGTAGAAATGAATTTACAAAAGCCCTTTTACAAAGTTTTTTTGAATAAATGAACTTTTAATTTGTTTATTTTTCACTTTAAAGAGGTAACTTTTTAATGCATTTTTATTTATTTTGAAACAGGTATGAGTAACGTTTGAGTTTTTGTGCAAAATATCGGATTTTTCAAGAAAAATTGATCATTTTCAACAAAAACATTAGAGTCATCTTTGAGCTCTTTTCTGACTCCTAAAATATGAAAGGATTGTCGAGTTTTTCTTTTTAAGCTCGTCAAAATGGAATTAAAAGGACGGTCCACTTACAGCTCTTTTCTGACCGCATAAACATGAAAATATTATTGGATTTTTGTCATTTCATATTCGATATTGGTTATAAAATGACGTGTCCTTGATCACTTTTTTACTTTTTCGGATCAGGACTACTAATTATGAAAAGTAATCCTTGATCGTAATGGTCAAGTGGTTCTCTCAAGTATTATTTTATACTTTTTCGGGCTTGGGAGACACAAATTAACGAAAAAGGACAACCATGGAGTTTTCTTAAGTTTTTCTTCTGACTCCCTAAAATTGAAAAACGCTGAGTTTCTCCTATACTGGACTCATTAAAATTTAAAAGTAAAGGACTTGTTCAATTACAAACAGGAACGGACCACTCCTTATTAGAGTTCGAATTTTAAACTAAGTTGGACTCATCCGAAGGATGAGATTATAACCAAGAAAATGTTATCCTCCTCAAGCTTGTCAAAAATAAAGAGGTACTTGCCAGAAATGGTGGGTGAAAAGAGAGAAAAATGAACCTGTTTGTTATACTTTATGTCTCAGAAAAGCATTCAACCACTCTTGAACACGACACTTTTTGTTCACCTGGGTTGGGAAATCCTTTGCCCAATAGTTAATCAAACCATATTGAAAGTCTTCAACCAGTTTCTGGGTATCAGCTTTCGATCAATTGTCACCAAACCATCTGTAGTGTTGTTATGTGTTCAAGAGTGCAAATAAACCATTCATCTGCAAAATATATATCATCCATCTTGACCATCCCTGAGTCAGTCCTTGCAAACATATTTCTTCAAACTTGATCTATGATTTCATGTTGTGGGCTTGCCTATGATGGATCGCTTTCTATCCACTTCAGCTCATTATCTAGAAAGATGATCTAGAAATCGTTAGTACCTTGGAATCTGCACGCCTCAATGACAGGTTTCTCGCCTTCGATGATAGGTTGCATCATTGACCTTCGATCAAAGGATTCCGTGACATGTTCAACATCAACTCATCTATTCACATTTCATGGATTGTACTGAGTACTTTGAGAGCCATTGACATTACTGGTGGTTTCTCTCACACTTGTTAACAGTTTACATCATCAACTGGTAATCAAGTGGTTTCTACCATGTTCGACTTTGACACATTCATTCACATGGGTAGAATCGTACTATTTCAGGAAGTAGAAATCAAGACCCTGGATCTAGTTTCCACCATCCAGGCTACGAGGAATTTTGTTATTCATTATACAATGGACTATTCATAAACAGATGGCTGTGCTCATACTGTGTCTACATATGTCTATGCTTATGATGTATTACAAGATTATTCCTATAATAGAGCTGTTTAGATAGTTTTCTAGTCAGTTTTGATCTAAGTATGGGAATGCCTACCTCAGCGACGATATGATCACATATATATATTTTGTATTGAATGTTTTTACAGGTTCCATCCAGGTTCTCCACAAGATGATCCTCAAAATGATAAAGTACTTCACTCTTCTTAGATGAAAAATACTATCTATTACAGACTTTACACTTTAGGGGGCAATCTGTTGCACAAAATATTGTCACCATGACATTCTGCAGTCAGTGTGAGTCTATCACCACTCATACTTTCCTCCTATGCAAGTCTTAAACCTCAGCTCTTCATGTCAAGCATTGAAAAATGAGAGAAAGTCCTTGAAAATCTCTAAAACTCTCGTTCTGCACTTTCTCTTAGCATTACCTGCCGTCCCACACCCCCTGGTCATGTGCCCTGTAGATTTGCCTGCTCTGTTCCTGTGTAATGGGTGAGGACCCCTGTAAAAGTCAAAAAGGTGCAAGTACATTCTTAAAAACTCACTTTGGATTATTTCTGGAAGCTTCTAGAGGGAATCTTTAGGTGGCAAGTTTGCTCCTTGGTGGTTCATGTATCCCATAACTAAAGGAGCTAACCCCTTGATGTGAGGAGCTTATCCATTTGAAGGAGGACTTTATCCCTTCATAGGTGGACCTGGTAACTTCCTTCCTCTACACTATAAAATGAGGCATTGGGTTGGTTACTAAAGAGGTTGAAAGCTGAATATTTTTTAGGGTAAATGCTGTTGGAATTGAGACTTCCTAATTGAGCTTGAGAGGAGAGATTACATACCTTTTTACCTCATTGGGAAGAGTGTGAAGCTTCTGAAAGTAGAGGAGATTCTTGCTTGGACGCTGGGAGGAGCTTGTACAACATCAAGGCATCAAGGTTGTAAATTTCTTCTTTGTTTAAAGTTAATACAATCAAGTTTATTTTTCTCAATAAGCTGTCTCTTATGGTTTATTTCATGGATTCCTTGATCACCATGATGAGTATGATTTATTATATTGGCTATGCAAGTGTTATTTGATGTGTGATTGTTTGTGTTTGCAGGTTCTTAAAAGGAATCTCATTTGGATGGTCGAAGCGTGGCTGCCACAAACTAGCATTGGACTTAAGGTAGGGTCTAAAACACCTCTTGGTTTTTACTTGTAAATCAAAATATTTAGAGAAAGGTAGATTTGCTTGTTTTGCTTGTCACTAGATATCACTTGATACTAGGGAGATCGGTCTTGTCCACAAGAACGATTTATCCAGCCGACAATAGGACTTAGCTAGCATCCTGCACTGGATTGATTCCAAATATATATTGACCATGGATGCCAATTGATTCTCTCTTTCTTGCGGGTGTCCTTTCAACCATGCATTTTCTGACTCCAACGGAGCCTTCATTATGGCCTCTCTGTCCCTCATGATACTTAGTTCTATGCCCATCTCTTTGAGCATTTCCTCCACTTGACCAATGTCCTCCACTCCCTTGGACTTGGAAATCTGCATCCATCTATGTGTTCTGTCTCTTTCTTTCTCAAGCTCAGAAAATAATGGGATGGAAAATTTTTGTGGAATGACCCTGCCCCCTTCAATTAATCTGTAGTAGGAGTAAAGGTTAGGTTGAGGACTAGGTTCCCTTAGCCCTGGGTCGTCTCTCTTTGTTTCTTGCCACATACTTCTTTCCTTGTCCAACTTTTGAGTTTCCTGTAGGTTTAGTAGAGTTTCCTATAGGACTACCTCTACTTCCTGTAGGTGTTGTTGTGTATCTTGTAGGATGTCTTTTCCTTTGGATGAGGTAGATATAGTCACAGGCCTTCTCTCATAAGTGATAGGAGACTTAGGGGAGATTTGTGTTGAGGATCCTTCTCCTTGAGATTTTGTAAGAGGAGATATCTTCTACTTTTGTTTAGGTGAGTCCTCAATAACAATGGGAACCCTGGTTGGCGTTTGAGGTTTTCCCTACCTTATCCTTGTACTTTTTCTTGTTCTGAAGTATAAGGGGGTTTGCCTTTTTCTTTTTCCTTTTTGGTTGATAGGGGTGCTAAGGGTAGTGAGGGCAGCTACTACCTCTTTCCCAATGGGTTCTAAAGACACCCCGGGTGACTCCTCCTTGTCCTTTACCTCCTCTTTTCCATTGCCCTTTTCCCATTTGTCCTTATCCTCTTCTTATCCCTCTAGATCCTCATCTTGTTTATCAGTTTCCTCCTTGGCATCTTCCTCTATTTCTTCATCACTTCCCTTCTCTTTCTCTTCCTCTTCCTCCTCATGTATTTCCTCTTCATCCCTCTTTTCTTCTTCTTCATCTGTTTCAGCCACTTCTTCATCCTTTTCAATGACAGTAGGGCTTCTATCATATGTGATGGCCTTGATTTCCTCTTCTACCAACATGTCTTTAAAAATTGCCCAAGTAATGGGAATTCTAAGGTTTTGGAGGGCATGTTCTATGATGATTCTAATTAATCCATGGTGGGCTAGATGTTGGTAGTTTCCTTCCTGCACCTTCATGCTTGTATCTATCATTGATTGTAGAAGGAAGTATGGTATGTTAAGCCTGTGGTGAGGAGGTGTTTTTGCTCCAAACCTCAATTCTTCAAGAAGTCTAAAGTGATATCCATATACCACACTATACCTACCTTCACATGATATGTATTTTATAAGGTGGTAGCTTACCTCATTCAAGGGGTATGGTAGGCTTGCTCTCCTCACTCAATTCTTCTCTTCAATGGGCTCCTCTCCCTCTAAAAATAATTTTTTCTTTGTAGTTTGGCTATTTCCCTTGTCTTCCTTTCTCCAAGGCATTCCTAAGGGAAGTGTGGTAATTCTTATTATTATTTTAGTGGTGAGCTCTATGGAGAAGCCTCTCACTACAACAGTGGCATGGGTTTTGGTCAGTGGAATGAGGGAGAGAGAAAAATCTCAGGCCACTTCATTATCATACCCCCTTAATTTCTCAAAGCACCCCATCCAATTATGACTTGTGAACATTTCTAGCACGAGAAGGTGTTGGTGAATCCTTACAGTGTTAATGGGCTCCCTTCTATTAAACCCCTTGTCATTTTGTATGGTGAATTTGAGGAGAAAAGATGTATGATACAAAATTCTAATGGAGGAAATGGAACTGAAATTTCCGTGCATACAATTCCCTTATACAGCTATCAATTTAAACCAAACTAGGATATTTTTATGTTCTTCTTACTTGGAAAAATGGGAAGAAATGTAGAGCCTACCTCTTCATAGTGCTTGATGTAGCCAACCCCAGTGTTTCCACCTCTAAAATTGCTCTTCTCCAATCATGTACACTGCCTGATTGTATCCTAGAGGATTCCTGCATGATCCTATCGGAAGTCCTGGACAGGAAAAAATGAAGGTTTCCTCTCCTGTAGGTTGCTTGGGGATGAGAGTTACCTTGCTAGAGTGAGCCTTGAGAAGATGAATGCATGAGTGTATGGGGATCAATGTTTATTTCCTCCTATGGTCGAGTTGAGTGAGGTGGTGTGCTAGCAGCCGATGTACGAATTTCTACTTTTGGACCATTGGTCCCCACTACCACATCATCATTCCCCTCACCTAGTAATCAACTCCCACTTCAGGTATCCGTAGTCTCAACTGCTTCTGACCTCATTCTCCTTTTCTTTGACTTGATTGTTGCCACGTGTGTGAGGACTAACTATTTTGTCCCCATTGACCAAACGAAGGTGGCCAAGTTAACTGGCCACCTTTCTCTTATAAAACAACTCATCCACAATCTTTACATATTTTGATTACATTATGAAAATGAGAGAGTGAAGTGAGATACTTACCTGTGGTAACAATACCTTGCTGCAGTTTGTTAAAGAAATGAAGTTTTGTTGTATGTTGGCTGCATGTGATCTCTCCCATTTTATCTTTTTTTTTTATTGTCCTTTGATGATTTCCTTGATATGTAGGTACCTGGTGTTGAAGATGATGGTATTGTTGTTGCTCTGGAGCTTCTTCTACGCTTGGATATCCATGCTGGAAACTTGCTACAACTTATGATTTTTATTCTATGGGATAGGCAACTACATTATTTCCTACAGGATGTCCTCTAGTTGCTTCTCCCTCAAAATGTTTAATCATTTCTACTGTTGGGACTTCAGTATGATGAAAATGGAGAGAGAGGCGGTCTACGGGTGTGTGAATAATGAGAAATAACCTTCAGGAGCTATTCTGCTTCGCTCTTTGTCTCATTTTTTCTCTGTGTTTCTTTCTTGAAGAATGTATTTTTTTGAAAACTGATTTTTTTAATCATGAATGTAGGGGTGATCAAGGTGGAAAGAGGTATGGTAATGAAGTGGTGATGTAGGAATTTTTTTTTTTTACATGGGAAGGTCATTTCCTTTTCCTAGGGTTACTTCCTTTAGGATTCCCAAGCCACCGTATTTCCTATAAGGTCATCTTGTAAGTTTTCCGAGGATCCTGTAGGTCTATAGGGAATCTCGTAGAAAGCACAGTACCCTTGCAAACTGAGGCAAATGAGTGAAAGAATGATAGGAATGGTGGAATGATGAAGGATAATGGATGGAGAAATAAAAAATATGAGTGGAATAGGTCCCTTTGATTCTCCTTTGATCTTTGATCATCCTCCAGCTGACCTGCAAACAATTTTTCATGATTTTTCTTTTCTCTCTCCTTTTTTCTTTTTTGAAAAAAATTAGTTTGCATCCAAGAGGTTTTCGTCCTAGCTACTTGCCCTAGGTGCCTCAAGAGAGGTTTTCTCCCAGAGATATTTTTTAATTTCTCTTTTTCTTTTTTTTGACAACATTGGGCTGCCCCAAGAGGTTTTCAACCCAATAGTGGGACTGAGGCGCCTCATGGAGGTTTTCACATGAGTCTCCTTATTTTTTTCTTTTTGTTTTTCTTTTTCTCAGTGACTTGATGAGGTAGGAGTAAGGCTTGCTCCTCCATTATCACTATTTTACTGATACCATCAATGAACTCTTTCTTTGATAATGGCCTTTTGTAAACTTTCAATCTATGCCCATTAAAAAGTAAAGGATTGGCCTCTACATCTATGGTTTTGATCTACGCTGAACCATTATCATGAAATCTCTTTATAACATAAGGCCCTAACCATCTTGTCCTTAACTTTCGCTTAAAGTATTTATATATTGAGTCATACAACAAAGCCCAGTAACCATCTTGAAATTTCTTATCCTTGATGTTCTAATCATGCTAGACCTTCCTCTGAATTTGAGTTACCTCTCTATGTAGGACAACCTACATTTTGAACTCATCTAAACCATTCAACTAGAGAAATCTCTCTTTTTGTGCAATGCTGAGATCTAGATCTAGTTGGGCTGCCATCCTCAATGTATTATACTCAAATTTAGTGGACAACAGGGCCTTTTTCCCATAAACTAGCTCATAGGGTGTGAATCCATTGGTGGTCTTCCAGGTGATACTATAGGCCCAAGTGGCCTCAACTAGTCTATCTTCCCAATCTTTCCTGCTATTGCTAACCACTTTGGTCAGGATGCCCTCCAACACTTTGTTGGTCACCTCCACTTTCCCATTAGCTTATGGGTGATAGGGAGTGGAGGTTCTATGCTTGATTTTGTGCTGGCTTGGCAAGTCTTCAATCATATTAGAGGTAAATTGGCTGCCTTGACCAGTGACTAGTTCTCTAGGGTACCCAAACTTGTAAAATACATTCTCCCTTAAGAACGCAGACACCTTCTCCTATGATGCTGCCTTGATTGCCTTAGTTTCAGCCCACTTAGTCAGATAGTCAGTGCATAGTCAGATAGTCAGTGCATACAATGATATACTGTTTTTTCTTGGGAGGAGGGTCAATAGTTCCAATGAAGTCCATGCCCCTCTTTTCAAATGGCTCAAAAGTCACTTGAGGTTGCAGAGGCATTTCATCTCTTGGAGTAGGTTTTCCCATCCTTTGGCACTGATCACACTGACTAGTATATCTTTTCACATCCTAATGAAGAGTGACCAATAATAACCAGCTTGTAACACTTTAAATGTTGTCCTCTTTGCTGCAAAGTCACCTCCACAAGGCCCATCATGACAGGTCAGAAGGATGTCAAAGACATCCTTGTCCATGAAACACCTTCTCAAAATTTGATTGAAGCCTAGTTTGAAGATTTTTCCCCCAATCCAAGTGAAGGGGGTGCTCTTCCTCACAATATTTATTTTCTCTTTGGAGGAAAAATTCAGTGGGCACTATGCAGATACCAAATAGTTTGCTATGTTATAAAACCATGGAGAGAGAACTGAAATGGAAAATAGGTGCTCATCTGGTAGCTGATCATCAACCATTCCCTCCTCACCTGTAGGCAAATTTAATCTGGACAAAAAATCTGCAACAACATTTTCTTTGCAAGGCTTATCAATAGTAGCTAGATCAAATTGTTGTAATAAAAGTAACCATCTAATAATTCGGCCATCCACATCAGGTTTATTCATTAAATATTTGATTGCAACATGGTTAGTATGTACAAATGTTTGATAACCTGTAATATAATTTCTAAATTTGATCAATGAATGCACAACAGCTGGGAGTTCCTTTCAGTCACTATGTAGTTCAGTTCGGCCTTTGACAGATTCTTACTGATAAAGTAAATGGCGTAAGGAAATTTTTCATATATCTAGCCTAGGGCTACTCCTATGGCTTTGTGTGAGGCATCAACATGTATATGAAAAGGGAGGGCCCAATTTGGGCCACGAAGAATCAGTGCAGTGGTTAACCTATCCTTCAGGATGTCCAAGGCCTCTTGACATCTTTTTGACCATACAAACTCAGAGTCTTTGGCCAACAACCCAAATAAAAAAGAAGTCAATTTGCTGAAGTATTTTATAAACCTTCAGTAGTATCCATCTAACCCTAGGAATTTTTTGGCATCTCTTTGCTTTTGTGGAGGTGGGACCCTTTGGATGATAGCTATTTTGTTTGGGTCCACTTGTAGTCCTTGATGAGATATTGAATGATCTAACACAGTCCATGCAGTCATCAAGAATTCACATTTTGTGGGACTAAGAGATAGGTTCATTTCAATGCATTTGTGCAACACCTTACCTAATTTGGATAGAGCCTCCTGGAAATCACATCCATAAGGTATAAAAACATCCATATAAATCTCTACCACATCATGGAATAACTCGGCAAAGATACTCAGGAATTCTCTCTGGAAAGTGGCAGGAGAAGTGGCAGGAGAATTACTGATCTCGGTGGATATTGGTGGCCACCGACCAATTCCACATGGATCCCCACCATTATTTCTTTCAAATTTTTAGTTTCCTTAATTGTAGCACAGTTTACTATTTTTAGCAGTTTTTCGGGTCCTGAACTTTCGAAGCTGTTTTAAGGCCCTAAACGAAGTTTTTTGGGAAAACTGGGAGCAACATGGGTCCATGGACTGATGTTTCTCTTCCCAAAGTTGTATTTCTTAGATAGGTATTTCTAATGAGATATTTTTCGTGTCAAATAGAGATAGTATGCCAAAGTTACGACCCTGGGAAGTTGATGTACCAATTTACCCAAACAGGACACATAATTTGGCGTTTCATCTTCTAGGGTTAGGTTTTTGGATGTTTAGGGTTTTCCATTATTTCTCAAAAACAAATAGGCCTTCGAGCTTCATTGTAACACAGTTCAAAGGAATGTAGCCACCACATCTCTTCTCAGAGATAAGCTACCATTGCCCTAGCTAGTTTATTTCTATTTTTGTTTGTAAGCATATTTCAGTATTTTACAGTGATGAAATGAAGTATTATTTCTGTTGCATCTCTATATGTATGGCTATATCTATAATTTTTTTCATTCTTGTTTAAATCTGTATCAATGGCCTCAGAGCGGTCTTCTCTTTCTCTTTCTTCTTTGCTTGTCCCCAACAAGATCGGGATATAAGGAGTTAGGGCTTGAACTAGTCGAACCTTTGCAAGACCAGCCTCGCAAAACCCGACGGCCTCCCATGGTGGATGAAAATAAATACAAGGGGGTAGGAGATCCTATCGAAATCATGCTTGAAGAGGTCCTTGAGTGACAAAGGAATGTGATGATGGACAACTTTTCCCAGATCCTTCAGCGGCTACCCAAGGATGACACATATACTTCCAACAGCTACTCTAGAAGCACCACACCCTTTAAGGCACAAGTTAACTTTGACATTCCCATATTTAAGGGTAAGATAGATGCAGACGCCATAGATAAATGATTAAATCTTCTAGAAGGGTATTTTTCTATTCATGATTTTTCCGGCTGAGAAAAGATTACTTTCGCTCTTTTCAAATCCACCCTTCACATCAAGGACTGGTGGGAAACCTACTACAAGAAGAAGGATGAAGGTACAACCTCACTATTTTCTGCCACACCCACTTGGAATTCATTTCAGGCTACAATCAAGCAACAGTAATACCCTATCGGAAGTTATGAGGATAAATACATAAAGTGGACCATGCTGCAACAGGGAAGGGACCAAGATGTGCCGAAGTTTACCAATATTTTCCGTACCCTTTGAACAAAGTTGAGTATCAAGGATTTGGAGCAGAATTTGATACTCAAATACTGCAGCTGCCTTCATAGGTACATCTAGGAAGAAATAGAATTCTTGAACATCTCCTTGCTCAGAACAACCTACCAATATGCTATCAAGATTGAGAAAAAGTTTAAACAGAAGAAGCGAGACTTTGGATCCGTGAATCCGAACAAAGGAAAGGTGCCCCCAAATCGCAGAACAAAGGACAAAGCCAAGGCGGGGTGGCCCTAGACAACCCGCCAAAGCTACAACCAAAGAAAAGTGCCTCGAAGCTGAAAAAGGACATGGAAAAGTGGTGTGAGCTCCAGAAGAGCTCCACTCACAATACAAGTGAGTGTCGGGCCAAGCAGTCACTGGTGGACGAGCTAAAGGTTTCAGAATCAAATGCATGTTTTGACTTTGAGTCAGAACCTGAAAAGGGGAATGAAAAATGGAATCAGATTATCATTGCAGAGGCCAATACCACCGTTGCCACCACGAATATCCAGTAGGAGGAACCCGAAGATCCATAGGAGGAGGAGAAGTGCCTCTTCCACTCCCAGATGTGGGTAAAGGGATCCTTGCTATAGTTCATTGTTGATAGTGGGAGCCAAAAGAACCTCATTTCGGTAGAGGTTGTGAAGTGACTGGGCTTAACGACCATAACATATCCACAACTGTACACCATCGGGTTGCTTCACCAGGGACATGATCTTCACCTGAGCTAGTAGTGTTTCCTTCCATACAACATCAAGCCCTTCACGGATGAGGTATTGTGTGACGTTCTTCCCCTTGATGTTTGTGATGTATTATTATGAAAACCATACATGTGGAAGCGACATGATGTGTATCAATCAAGGCCTCGTGTTGTTATTTTTACTTTGGGAAATAAGTTGTACAGGATACTAGAGGTAGCACCGCCTAGAGCCATCTCTTTGGTTACTGCAAAACAATGTAGTAAGCTCCTTTCCAAAACCAAGAAATTTGTTTTCCTGATGATATGCCCTCAAGGAAAGAAGAATATGGTGGCCATGACCTCGAGATAGGGCCCCTCTGCACAATAGTTACAGATGGACAAGGTCGTGGAGGAGTGTGAGGACATCTTCACCTCCCCTGCAGGGGTTCCTCTACACTGTCAAGTCAAGCACTCCATTGATCTAACCCCAAGTGCGTCGCTTCCAAATGGACCAATCTATTGACGCTCCATTCTAGATAATGATGAAATTAAGAGGCAGATTCAGGATCTACGGCAGAAAGGTCACATCCATCTGATTTCATCACCCTGTGGGAGCCCAATCATGTTGCTATAGAAGAAGGATGGGACTTGGAGACTCTGCATTGACTATTGGGTGCTAAAAAAGATCATTGTCTTTAATAGGTACCCGATCCCACGGATTGATGACCTCCTGGACCAACTAAAGGGGGAAAAATATTTTAGCAAGATCGATTTGAGGTCATGATATCACCAGGTACCAATCGAACCCTTTGATGTGTGGAAGACTGGCTTCAAAGCCAAGGAGGGCCTTTTCGAATGGTTGGTTATGCATTTCGAATTGATGAATTCTCCTGCAACCTTCTTGAGGCGAATGGATGACATCTTGCAGCCATTCACCAACTCATTTGTAGTGGTATACTTGGATGACATCCTGATCTTCAGCTAGAGTTGGGAAGAACCCCTCCACCACATCCGATAGGTTCTCCAAACTGTATGGCAACACAAGTTATGTGCCAATTTGGAGAAATGCACTTTTTCCATGAACCAGGTTCAATATCTGGGATACATTATTAATGAATGGGGGTGCATGTGGATCCAACGGAGATCCAAGTCATTCGGGATTGGCCATCTCCAACCACTCTAATAGAGCTCCGTAACTTTCTGGGTCTTGCCAACTTCTACCGTAGGTTCGTGTTGGGATTTTCTCATATCACTTGGCCCTTGAGTCAAGTCACCAAGGGAGGAACGAATGCAAAATTCTTTTGGTCTGAATCTCAACAGAAGGCATTCACAGAGTTGAAAGGTCACCTTTTCTCGGCACCAAAGCTCACATTACTAGACTTGCGACAACCATTTGAGGTCAAGACAGATGCCTCTGACTATTCTATTAGGGCAGTCCTTACTCAACACAGACAGTGGCATATCACAGGGAGACACTTTCAGACACAGTCCAGAAGTATCCCACTTATGACAAAGAGGTGTATTTCATTGTGTAGGCATGCTGACAATGGAAGCATTACATTATGAGGAAGGAAACAATCATCCACATAGACCATCAGCCCATGTAGTTCATACAGACCCAAGGGAAATTGTAGAATGATCGCCATCAGAAGTGGTCCACATACCTGCAATAGTTCCATTTGAATATCAAGTATAAGAAGAGTAGCACCAATAATGTTGTAGATTTCATTAGTCGACCACTAATCATGGCATTAAACATCGCGCTCTTGTGGGCACGAGACTTCTGATTGGCTACTTCTCTACAAAAGCGGCCCATAATTTAGCCACACATACCAGGTACTCTTGGAGGGTCAGCATGTTCCAGATTTTCACCTCCAGGATGCCTTGGTATGCCACCTGGGTCACTTTTGTGTTCCTTCAAGTGAGCGTGCTAAGATGATTTGGGAAGAACACTATAGTTGGGATGTTGGGCACTTCGGGGTCAAGAAAATGGTGGCAGTATTGTAGAAGTATTTCTATTGGCTTAATGTTCGACAGGATGTCAAGAAGTACATCAGATCATGCACTGCTTACACCATTGCCAAACTAACCATTAAGAAGAAAGGCCTCTATACCCTGTTGCCTACCCCTAGTCGACCTTGGGAATCCATCTCCATGGATTACATTTTGGGAATTCCTTACACTAAGCATGGAAATGACTGTGTTTTTGTGGTCTTCGATAGGTTCTCGAAGATGGCCATTATGGCAGCCTGCAAGAAGAATATCACAAAAGAAGCCACAACTAAACTCTTCTTTGAACAAGTGTGGGTACACCTTGGGATCCCACAATCTATCATTTGAGACTAGGATAGTAGGCTGCTTGGTACATTTTGGTCTAGTCTTTGGTCGATGCTGGACACCAAACTCACTAAGTCCACAGAATTCCATCCCCAAACTAATGGTTAGACAGAGATTGTCAACAGGATGATCGTACACATTTTGCGCATGTACAACTCAAAGCACCCATGCACATGGGATGAGAGCCTCCCCTATTTTCAACACAACTATAACCAAGCTCTCCACACCTCGACTGGTCACAACCCTTTTCACTTGGGCTTGGGATTCCAGCCACTATGTCCCATTGTTGTGGCCATGCCATTTGCAGCTACTCACGTAGATTCGGCTCATGTCCAGTCTGAAACAGAAATGGAAAACAACTTCATTGAGCACATCCAACATATTTTCCAGTAGGTCCATGACATTCTGGAGGAATCAAATACCAAGTACAAGCAGCGACATGATCAACATCAGGTTCCACACAAGTTTAAGGTGGGAGACAAATCCTAGTTGCATCTAAAAAAGGAATGCCTTATCGGAGCCTATCGGAAACTCAGACCACTCCAATATGGTCCTTACAGCATTACCATGGCTATGGGAGACAATGCATTTGAGCTTAGCATTCCCCCATTCCTTGGCTTACACCTGGTGTTCAATGTGGAATGCCTTCGACCATACTTTCCACCATTACTAGACACATCCGACATTGTAGAAAAACTCACACCCATAGAGTTAAATTTAGATTGCATGGAACAAGTTGAAATTAATCAGATCATGGAAACAAGATCAAGCACACTCTCTAGTATAATATCCAACTGTATCGAGTTGTCAAAGTAGGCCAACTCCTTCATCAGGGCAAGTGGCTCACCAAGAACCAAGTTCAGCAGAAGTTTCCTCATCTCATGGAGGAACTCAACGTAATGGGGACGATTGCTTCCTAACGGGGGAGGAGTAATCCAGGTGGATATTGGTGGCCACCTGCCAATTCCACTTGGACTGCCACCATTATTTCTTTCAGCTTTTTAGCTTCCTTAATTGTAGCACAATTTACTATTTTTAGCATTTTTTCGAATCCTAAACATCCGGAGCCATTTTGAGGCCCTAAATGACGTTTCTTGGGAAATCTAGGCACAACATAGGCCCATGGACTGATGTTTCTCTTCTCAAGGTTGTAACTCTTGGATAGATCTTTCTAATGAGATATTGTGCACGTCAAACAAAGATCATATGCCAAAGTTACAACCCTGGGAAGTTGATGTACCAATTTACCCAAATGGGGCCCACAGTTTGGTGTTTCATCTTCTAGGGTTAGGTTTTTGGATGTTTAGGGTTTTCCATTGTTTCTCAATAATAAATAGGCCTTTGAGCCTCATTGTAACACAGTTCAGAGGCATGTATCTGTCACATATCTTCACAGAGATAAGCTACCATTGCCCTAGCTAGTTTATTTACATTTCCATTTGTAAGCATATTTCAGTATTTTATAGTAATGAAATTAAGTATTATTTTTGCTACATCTATGTATGGTTATATCTGTAATTTGTTGCGTTCTTGTTTAAATCCGGATCAATCACATAGGCCAAAAGGAAGAACCCTATAGGCGAAAGTACCCCAAGGACAAATGAAGGTGGTTTTATCCTGGTCTTTTGGGCTGATTTGGATTTGATTGTACCTATTGAATCCATCTAGGAAAGAGAAAAAAAAATTCCCTACTAGGACATTTAGAACTTGGTCGATGAAAGGTAGAGGGAAATGGTCCTTCTTTGTGGCTTTTTTTAACTCGCTGTAATGGACACAAATCCTTGACTTACCATTTTTCTTTGGAACCAACACCAAAGGAGAGACCCACTCGCTATCTGAGATAGGTTAAATGAATCCTACATCTAGCAGCTTCTGTAGTTCTTCTTTGACTATATCTTTAAGAGTTGTATTCATCCTCCTTTGGGGTTGTCGGACTAGCTTGAAACCTTCTTTGATACAAATATGGCGAGTACACATCGAGGGGTGCACTTCCTTCATTTCTTTGTAAATCCAAGCAACGACATTCAGGTGATCCTTTAGCAGGCTGCACAAATTTTCTTCTTGGTGAATAGAAAGAGATGGGTTTATTTTCAAATCTCTCTCGGGGCCAAGTTCTATGGTTTTGACACAGACAGGGTTGGAATCGGCTAAGCATAGATCAATTTGATGGTTGTTTTGGGTTTCCTTTACTATTTCTTCTAAGGACAATGTACTGGGAGTTGGAATTTGGAGTACGTGTTTAATAAAATCATCTTCATCCTGATGTCCCCCTCCCATGGTTGTTTCTAAGGTATAGAGTTTGGCAGAATGAACTCCATCTTCTTCCTCCTCTTCCAGCCACAAATGCAAGTCATGTTCTAGAGATGGTTGAGCAGGAGGGTATAAGACTAATTGCTTGGACATATGCCCATTTTTTATGATCATATTTCCAGCCCTACAGCTAATGTAGCCATCGGTAGTGGCTAACTAGGGCCTCCCAAGGATGAGAGGCTAACCAATAAGCTTAGCCTTAGGCTGGAGAACTAGGAAATCTGTAGGGTATTCCCAAGAGTCAATGGAGACCATCACGTCCTCCACAATCCCCTCAAGGGTCACTATGGAGTGGTCTACAAGTTGCAGAACTGTTATGGTCTTTCTCAATGAACCTTGGAGGTTGACCTTGAGCATGGTGTCCTTGGTAATAAAATTAAGGGCGTCCCCATGATCGATCAGAGTGTTTGGGACAATGGTTCCATTGATGTGCATATCTATGGTTGTCCAATGACATTAATGGTAGGGGAATCTCTTGTTCACCTCCTTGGATGCTTCAAGCACTACTCCTTAATCAACTTGTTGTAAATATGTACATCTTTAATAGCTTGGAGAAGTGGAATTTTGACACATAGGTTTTTCAATTCTCCCAGAAGTTCATTCTCTTCTGGGGTAGGCTGGATTGGTTGGGTTAATATCTTAGGAAAGGGTGGTCGATTTACTTTAATCATTCTTTCCTCTCTTTCTTCCTCAACCTCCCTTGGTTGAGGTAGAGGTTGGTTGTTTGGGAGTACTCTCCCAGATCTCAGGTTGATTTCCTGAATTTCCACAAATAAGCTAGATAGAATGTCTCTCCACTATATACTTGTTGTGCCTGTCTATTGTTTGGGTTTGGATTTGGCGGAGTAGGTATCTGGGGCTTTTTAGGTGGAGCAGTATGTAACAACTGTGGTTGAGCAGGTGGTGAAGGCAATAAATCTGGATCATTTTTGTATGGGGGCCTCCACCCCTAGGGTGGTACATTCCACTAAGGTTATGGTGGAGCATATGGTTGAAATGGCTAGTTGGCTGGCTAGGAATGATACTGAGGTGCAAAGGACCAAGGAGGAGGTGTAGACCAGGAAGGATGAGAAAGTCCCCCCCAAGAAGGTATGGATGTGGTCTCGTTGGGGTTATAATATGCATGAGATGACCCTTGCATGCCTGGCTAGTATGGCCTAGGCCCATGAGGTCTCCTTTGGTTTATGTAGTAGAGTTATTCAGTTACCCCTTCAACTCCTTGATATACAACTTTTAATCCAGGGAGAGAAGGGAACTTATCTGTGGAGTAGTTTTCTTCATAGACTTAGCAGATTTCAATAGAATTTAATGGAAATTCATTCCTAGGGTGCCTACTGGTGCATCTAGTGCAAAAAATTTCTAAGGCTTTATCTTCTTCCTCCTGTTTTCTCTTAATGTTCATAGTGTCCATCTATGGGGAAAGGGTTTGTAGCATCTCATTCTTGAAATCCTCTAGCATTTTTCCAATTTCACCTTTGATGGATGAATTAGGAGAGGATGGACTGACCATAGGTTGACTACCCCTACCCTTTTCCTAGCTTCCCTACAATGGTTTCTAAAGACAATCTTGATATCCTCATAGGGTAACTGGTAGGTGTCCACTCCTACTAACAAGTTTAGGGTATCCAAAAGATCTTCCATTACTCCTCTAAGAAGGACTAGCTTTAGTGACTCAGGGTCAAGTGTACACCTTGCCCTTTTGTAGCTAAGCTAGAATCCTTCTTCATAATCTTGTAGGGATTCATCATTTCCTAAGGTCATCCTAAAAATTTCCTCTTTAGTGTATTTAGACCTACAGTAGTCTCGATACTTGTTGTTGAAGGCTTCCTGCATCTGGGCCCAAGTTGTGATGCTATCTCCAAGTAAACCCTTAACCAGTGCAAAGATGCATCCTTGATTGTGGATGGAAATAGTTTCAACTTTTGCTCATCATTGTTGTAGTCATAGGCTCGGCATATGACAAACAAATCCAATAAGAAATTGTCTAGATCTTCTGAGGGTAGGCCATGGAAATGAGGAAGGGCAGAGGGGCTTATATTTTTCAACTTAGTATTCCCATTGGTTTCCCTGATGGGGAAGGCACCCTCAACTCTTTCCCTATTTCCTTTGTCATTTTTGTTTTCAGCCGTTGGTTCAGTAGGAATGGGTTCTTCTTCTTATTCTTCCCCTGTATGTTATTCAAATATTTCTGGTTGCTCACCTAAGGGTTCCTCCAGTTCACAGCCACCAAATAAGATGGAAGGTTGGTTGTTTGAAGCAGTGGGGGGTATTTGAAAAAAAATTCCCCAAGTTATCCCTATTCCTATGAGGCATGAAAAAATGTTTTTGTCTTGTTTTATGTTTCTTTCAAACTTTGAAAGTAATTATAGAATTGAAATTGTAGACTGAATGAAAACTACTAACTGAATTAAAAATTAACTACTTGATTGAAAGCTTACTTGAAAAATGGAAAGGAAATCAAAGAATGCAGAATGGAAAAGGAAGAAAACTAAATTACTTTTGCAGAAATGAAACTACTAGCAGAATATTAGAAATAAGAAATGGAAGAAATAAAGCAATAATCACATATTACTTAGGAACCTCCTTGGAAACGGTCCCAAAAAGTGATGAGTACCAGTATTGCAGCAATAATGCTACAACTCCTAGGGCTACCAACTTTACTTTATCAACCCGATGCTTGTACAAACTTGGAGGTGACAGTGTTGTATACACAAGTAAAAGTGATGGTTCTACCTTTCGTCACTATTCATCTGGTGAGAGACCACTAGGGTTTTCTAGCCAGACTTCTATGGGTTCAGAAGAAGCTTGATTACTGATGAAAGAAATAGAAATATACTCTAGGAGAAGGCTTGTCTACTGCAATAAGGAAAAGGACTGAAATCTAATGCGAAAAACACACCATTTCGTAACTAACTATTGAGAAATTATGCTTTACAAGAATGCCAAGCTAACATGCAACAAATGCTACTATCCTAAGCATGGAAGTTCAAAACATCAAACATCACTACTGTGCATGTAAAGGACTGAAATAAATTTGTTTTTTCTTTTTATTATTTTTATGGAAAAACAAGTGTGAAAGCTAATATCTTTTGGTGATGTGGGAGGTGGCTTATGGATTTTGGTGGACGGTTAGAAGGTTTTGGAGACCCTTAGGTGACCTTGTGTGGTTTATTGAAGGTTTTCCCTCAATTTGGCCTCAAAGCAGGCCACTACAGGAAAACCTACAGGATTCCCTGTATTTCTACAAGATACAGCCGACAGCAAAAAAATGGTTGATGAAGGTGATGGAATGCCTAGGGAAGGTGGCTTGTGGGTGGAATGGAGTGATCAAATGCCTAGGATCACTCAGAACCCAAAATAAATGTTGGGAGATGGTTCGATTTTCTCAACATGCTTGAAGAAGTTTCCTTGAAGAATGATGAAATTGGTGAGGGTCTTAGTGAAAGTGAGGAACGATCATGGATGAATGAAGTTGGAAGAAGTTTGCTTGCTATAAAATCTTTCTCTACTTCTGAAACACCTGCACTACATCAAACAATGATATTTTCCAAAAAACCATGTAAACAAGAAGAATTTCAATGAGATAGAAAAACAAAGTTTAATGAGCTAGGTGTCTACTTCATGTATGAGGGAAATTGTGTAATAAAATGGAACATTGATGAGATGTACTGTAAGACTAAAAATGGAGGAAATGGTAATTAAATCCTACACTTGCAAACTAATCAAATGCTGGTTCAAGTATAGTAAACTCTAAATTCTATGAGAAAGTAGAAATATATCTTTTTGGGGCTGCATAGGGGTCATTTCCTCAAATCATTATCCCTGAAGGAAGAAGTGAGGCCATGACACTTATTGACATCTTGTTGGTGTTATTTTTATCCCTTCTAACCTACTACTGAAGTAAATCACAACTCGAAGCAACTAATAGATAAACTAATCGAATCTACACTACTTGCAATGAAATACTTCTAAGGACAATTTAACCTTGAATCTATGAGACTAATATAAGAATACAGATACAAGAAGAGGAGCCTTTGCTGCTAGGGTTGGGCCCTAACCCAATAGCTTCAGCCGTCTGATTTAACTAAGTATTGGATCAAGAAAAAGCTCATTCTCATTATCAAAACAAAAAATTACATAACAATGTCTTCCACAAGTCTAGAGCTCGAAAACAACTAGTGTTTTTACAACCAAAAATTTGAATTCTAATGAGTTTCTAGAAATCTTTATTTATACAACTGATGTCTCCAATGACTTCCTTAAATCTAGGGAGGCTCGGCTCCCAAACTCGAGATGAACTAACTCTTTGATTATCACTTGCTCGGTTGCCTTTTGATTTTCATGACTTGGCTACTTGTACTCTAATCTGGTGTGATTGATGGAGGAATATTCTAATGAGGGAGGAGTAAATG
Organism: Pinus tabuliformis; assembly: GCA_031772625.1. Classification (NCBI taxonomy): domain Eukaryota; kingdom Viridiplantae; phylum Streptophyta; class Pinopsida; order Pinales; family Pinaceae; genus Pinus; species Pinus tabuliformis. The sequence continues at coordinate 1,204,198,607 of CM062820.1, read as the reverse complement.
AGGAGGATAAACCTCCTACAATCTCTCTTCCTTGTCCCATCCAAGTTTCAGCCCTTAATCTTGCCAAAATTCCCTGATTTTCTCTCGCAAAATAGTATTTAATGCAGATTAGTCCACTAGGGATAATATCTCACTTTGACTCATCTAATTAAATAAAATATAATAAAAACATGTAATAAATTGTGAGAAGAGTTGATTTGACTAAGCTAGGTGGTGAATTAAGGTCCATCTCATTACCAAATGATGATACTCATCAATGTTTATGGTTTCTCATTATTTCTTCATGATAAAAAGTCCTCTAGGATTCATTGTAACATAGTTTAGAAGGCATTTAGACATCAAATATCTTCTTAGAGGTAAGCTACCATTGCCTGAGCTACCTTGTTTTCATTTTGCATATAATTGGTTTTCAACATTTTTTATTTATTAATTGAAGTTACATTTCACTATATCTTTTTGTTTTTGTTTAAATCCATATTTGATTTCATTCCTTCATAAATGTGGATCAATGGTATGAGAGAAATATGTTCTTTCTCTATTTTTCTATGCATGTCCCCAATGAGGTTTGGGTATAAGGAGTTGGAACTCAAACTGCTTCAACCATTGCAAGTACGGCTTCACTCAACCTGATGGAATCCCATGCCAGAAGAAATGAAATATGAGAGAGTATGATATCCTATCAAATTATTGCTTGAAGCAGACCTCAAGTGAAAAAGAAATGAGATGATGGATAATTTTTCTTCTATCCTTCAATAGATACTAATGGGTGATCCATATTCATCCAACAGTCACTTTAGAGGCACTGCCTCCTTTAAGGTACAAGTTAATTTTGACATTCCTATATTTTAAGGCCAAAAAAGACACAAATGCTCTAGATAAATGGTTAAATTTTTTGGAAGGATTTTTTTTGGTCAATTATTTTTTTGATAGATAAAAGATTATCTTTTCACTTCTTAAGGCTACCGCCCATGTCAAGGACTGGTAGGAAACATATTGTTAGTTAAGGGCTAAGGAGGAATTCTCATTATTTTTAGTCACATCCTCTTGGGATTCTTTCCGAGATCCTGTCAAGGAACAATATTACCTTGTTGGGAGATATGAAGACAAGTACATTAAATGGACCACACTATGCCAGGAAAGGAACCAAGAAGTTTTAAAGTTCACAAATATATTTCATACCCTACACATGAAGTTGGATTTCAAGGAATTGAAGAAACATCTAGTGCTTAAGTACCATGGCTTCGTACATAAAAACATTCAGGCATAAATCGATTTCTTGGAGATCCCTTCACTTTGTGTAGCATGCTGATATGTTGTTAAGATTGAGTATAAACTTAAATAGAAGAAGAAACACTTTGGGTCTATGAATCTAAAGCAACGAAAGAGCACCTCCAAACTACAAAACAAAAGATAGAGCTAAGGTGGAATGACCTAGGACAACCCTTCGAAGGAAAAGAAAAAGAATAGCTCATCCATATCATATCATTATATTTCTTGTCATCCATCTCGATGCTTTTAGAGTGGAAAAAGTGGAGGAATTAACTCTCATAACCATTTTTACGAAAAGGAACCAACTTGGAAAATTGGGCTCTAAAACCTTGAAGGGGTGTTTTGAGGCATCAAACAACATTTTTTGGGGGTTTGTGTCAGAGAAGAAGGTACCCGGAAGACCACCTTCAAAACTAGGAAAGACTTGTATGAGTGGTTAGTCATGCCATTTGACCTATGCAATGCACCAACTATGTTTATGAGATTAATGAATGGTGTACTACGCCCTTTTATAGATTCATTTTTATTGTCTATTTGGATGATATGTTGGTATACAATGCCACCTGGGAAGAGCATATATCACATTTTACAAAGGTGTTGGAGACATTAAAGAAGCACTAGTTGCTAGCAAATCTCAGTAAGTGTTAGTTTGCACAACAATCTTTGGTGTATCTAGGGTATGTGATAGGTGGAGGAGAGATGAAGATAGATCTTCCCAAGATGGAGGCCATCATGAAATGGCTTGTTCCTACTAATGTTTTTGAGGTCAGGAGTTTCATTAGGGAAACACAATACCTGAGGAAATTCATAGCCTCATTTTAAGTGGTAGAAGCACCACGCCATGGCATAAAAACAAATGGCAAGAGTTTCTAGCGGTCAAAGGGTCAATAGAGGGCTTTTCAGGATCTAAAGAAGAAGATCAATCAAGCACCAGTTCTAGCATTACCAAAATTGTTGTAGCCATTTGAAGTGGAGACAAATTCAAGTGAGCATGCTATTGGAGCAGTCTTCATCTAAGGAGTAAGGATTACATGCTACCATTCTAAAGGATTTCATGGGGCAGTTCTTAACTACCCTACATATGACAAGGAACTCTATGCCCTAGTGAAATTTGTGCAAAAGTGGAAGCACTATCTAATGAGAAAGGAGACAATAATCCACACATATCATTGGCCACCATAGTACCTCCAAGCCCAAAGTAAGCTACAATAGACTAGGAATTACAAGTGTATGGGCTTTCTATAACAATTTAATTTCGTGATCAAGTACAAGAATGGTAGCACAAACAAGTTGGCAGGCATGCTCTCAAGGCCACCCACATCAAAGATCACAATTTTGGGGACTCTTAAGCACATGGATCCATTGAGACATGATGCATGAATAGAGGCATATTCAGAGGATGAAGACTTAAAGGAGGTGTTTTAGTAGTTACAAAGTCATAGTCATGTGCACGATGGTGATAGCACTATTGACTACCATCTTCATGATGGCTTACTCTATAGGTTGGATAAGTTATGTGTTCCTAAAGGTGAGCGATTTCAGTTGATTAGAGATTCTCACACATTCAAGGTTGTAGGGAAATTTGGTGTAGGGAATATCATAGCCAACTTGTAGACGTATATATATTGGAACAAAATGTAAGAACATGTAGCTAGGTTCATAAGGGGATGCATGCACTGTTATACTTATAAGCCTAGCAATAGGAAACATGGTCTATGTCATCCCTTACCTGTACCCACTCGTCGTTGGTAAATCATTTCCATGGACTTTGTGGCAGGTTTACGAACAACCACGAAGGGACCGTGATAAGAAGCAACAAACTTGTTCTTTGGAGAGGTCTGGGTGCACTTTGGGATACCAAGGAGCATTTTTTTAGATAGGGAAATATGATTTATCAGTACATTTTGGACTACATTGTGGGAGATGATGGACATGAAGTTGAAAATATCTACAACATTCCATAAACAAATAGATGGGTAAAAAAAGGTAGTTAATATGACTTTGGTGTGGATTTTGAGGGGATATAGCCAAAAGCATCTAAAAACATGGGATGAAAATTTGGTATACATACAACATTATTACAATAGAATAGTCCACACTTCTATAATAAAGTCCCCATTTGAACATGTTTTAAATATTCCCCCCCTTCACCTTTGAACATTGGATATGGATAAGGAGGAGAGAGAGAAGATATTACATGGGACGCCTTAAGGGTTGAAAAATTTGCAACGAAAACTAGGAAAATCCATATATGGGTACAAGGGACACTGCAAGAGTCATAGGATAAATTTAAGGCCAGTCATGATCAACATCGAAGAGAGAAATCGTTAAAGGTGGGAGATATAGTATGGCTATATTTGAACAAGGAGAGGTTATAAAGGCTTGGTAAGGAAATCAAGGATATGAGATATGGTCCCTTCGAGACACTGGTAAAGGTGTGTAATAATGCCTATTGAATCAATTTAACACCAAATATGAAAATTTACTTAATTATGAATGTAGCTAATTTGAAACTTTATGAGCCTTCCATGTTAGATCAGGAAGAGGAACATGTCCTACCTTCTATGGAATATTTGGCACTAAATGATCAATCAAAGTTGATAGAAGATACAACTTTGTAGAATAGGCCTTGAACTATAATACAAGGGAAACATGACCTTTGGTAGATTGGGTTTAAAGGACAACTTCCAGGAAAAGCTAAATGGTACACTAGATAGAAGGTGGAGGAAAAATTTCCTCTCCTGATTTAGTAGAATCTTTTAGGGCACACATGCCTCCTAACATGAGGAGATGTAATCTAGATTAGATCATTATATAGCTTTTTATCCATCTCAATGCTTTTGGAGTGGAAATCTCCAAGTTGTTGACTATCCTTTCCTTGTCATTATATGCTCCTCCAATCACCCTAAATGCATGAGATGATGACCACTCACTACAACAACATAAGGTCAGAATCACTCTCCAAAATCCAACCCTGAACCACATAGAAGGCTGGGAATATATAGAGAAGTATGGTAAGTTGGGAGTTCTTATGCAATTACCAATGTAGGGTAAGAGATCCACCTTTGATGGCGGGATAGGATCAAAGGATAAGTGGTGAAAACTCCAAAGTAGGGAAGGATAGGATCCAATTTTGTTATTCAAGGTAAGTAGTTGAAACAAATTTTGGAAACTCCTAGAAGGGGAAGCTTCTGGAATCCAAATCATTCTCCGAGATTTCTAGAACCAATCCAGGTGCAAAGGGGAGAAACATACTACTGACCAACACAGGCCAAGTAGGGATGATGATGGATGACTGAGGACATGATGATGACAGATGACTGAAGTGATTTACCTTGTGAAAAGTAGGGATCAAGGAAAACTGATGAGCTTCATCTGTTACAATACATTTACAACATGACATATTTGTTTGCTGAGGGAGGCATACCCATACTCAACTCATAAGTCTTGGTAAAAATACTGAGAGGGGGGTGAATCAATATATTCAAATCAATAACTATTTACGTTTCATATTCAGATTTCTGTATGCAACTTTACTAGAAGGAACCCGTGTGTGTATGCGATTGTTCTTAAGACAACTAGCCTATATCTAGTGAACTTATGATTCAGTTAATTCGTCATATGTTGGTCTTCAACCAATGAATCAATACTTTATTAAAAATTAGATAAACAATAACCATGTGATGAATAACAAAATAAACCATCACACATAAGAAACACATATGAACAGGAGGATTTAAGGTGGAGGCTCAATGTGAGAGAAAACCACTTGTTGTTGTCGTCTCTATCTTAATATAAAGAAAAATATGTTTACAATCTTGTAGTGGTGCAAACACATAACAGTATGCATGCACCCACCTTTAGAAGGCTACAACCTTCGCTTTTTCTCTAGGTGCTACTAGAAGAAAGCTTTGAATTCCTCACTGAAGGCTCCAACCCTTACCAACATCCATGGACCATGTTTCATCAAATTTTTAGATTGGATCCATTATCAACACTTAATATCCATATCAAAAATCAAATTGTAACTCATCATTGTAACACAATCATCCATCTCTGACACAACTAAATTAATCAATCACTGAAACCTCTAACATAACTGAATCAATCAATCATTGAAACCTCTAACACAACTAAATCGCCCACTCATCAATTTTTGATACAACTAAATCAACCATTCACTCAAAACCAATCAACCGACACTTAATCAAAATTCAACCAATCAACTGGAACAGACAGATTAGTGTAACCAGCACACAGAATTGAACCCAGAATACTGCATCAGCGCACATAATCAACTGCAATCCTGATTATTCAAATGCCAGAATGCATACACTACTTCACTTAAGGAAACCCACATGCATACGTGCTTTTCAGTAGAGAAACTGGCATAAAGAACTTAAAATACAGAAAACTGAAAACTTGACTACTGTAATTTTGAAAAGAATACTGAGTCATACTTAGATATACTGCAGCACTCTGAACCAATCACATAATTGAACCTGATCTTCAATCACAATCAACAAGTGATATTAACACTATTCATAACCACATTCAACTTCATCACTCAATCAAATTTACTTAAGATATTATTACTTATCCCAGATCAATCATGAGGACATCATTGATAGACATCAGAGAAATAACAGTACTAATCAAAGTGATCAGTCATTTATAAACCAGCGTATACAAACTTTTCCCTAGACCAACCAGTGTATAGATCTACAAATTTTTTACCTAAAATTTCGCAGCTCTTCAAAACTTCAGAAAGACCCAGATCATAATATTTAGAGATAAAAACATGCATCAATACTTAGATCTAGTCAATCCATGAGCAAATCATACAATGGAAAACTCATTTCAAGTCTCATGATCGTGATCCATCATTGTATTAATTCATGCATAATTATTTCAGATCTATGGATCTCATCCATCATCAAACTCTCAGATGTGTACTTATTTTAGATCAAGCAAAGAATAAAAAACGCATAACATGCATATTTTATTTTGATATAATGCTTCATAACATTTCCATCACTTTCACACCCTGCACACTTTGACCTTCACCATCTTATATATGTTTAGCCTTTTTTAATACAACAAGTCAAAACCATAGTTATGCCGATGGTTTTCTTTGACAGGATCAATATTTTTTTTTTGCGCTCATTAATATGGGCCAATGCCATGGCCAGAACCCATGGTATTTATAATACCATGGTACAAAAACCATACACTACTTTTATTCACTTAACTCACATGCATACATGACTTGGCTTAACAAAACCGATGTATAGTTCTTGAGCTTCCAAATTTATCATTCCTCTGAACTTCCATGCATTCTATCACATCTGTAAACATAACTACCATGCATTCTGTCACACATGTAAACACATCATGTTTATACCTTTAACAAGTATATTTTCATCAAGAGACAACTTATCAAGTAGGATTTTATCTCCTTGTATCAAACTTCTGATTCTGATCTTGTAAACCTTTGACCCATGATTCTGGTATTTTGTTCCATAATTTTGTCACCTCTAAACTCACTTGTGGAATCATATAGTTACCACATACTTGTTCTGTTACAAGTGAGTTTCCATCAAGGACAACACATGCATTATAATGCCAACAATCTCCCCCTTTGGACTTGATGGCCACCACTTTGGTGTTTGGTCACCACAACCTGTAAATAACATCAAGCCAAGGATTTTTTTTTCAAAACATCAATCTATTCTCCAAACACAAAGCTACTCCCCCCCTTTGACATCAAGGGAAAAGGGATGACCATTGTTAAATGAAGACTTCCATATATAAATCACTGAAATATGAATACTGACCATGCTCCCCCTGAACATATGCCAAAATCTCTGATGGATGTAAAATGAAGTACATGACTCTATGACTCAACTACGTATGACCTCTAAAGTCCATACATGACTGAATATGACAATTATTACATCATAGGTGTTTACATTACCTTTACATCAAATGATATACATGACATTTATAACAAAGACTGAATACCTAAACAAGATCATGATAGTTATCAACAACTATCATACACCATATATGATCTACACCATAAGCATAGGTCAACAACATCAAGAATAACAACCTGTATATGTCCATCATCAATTCGCAAGATAAGACACTGAAACCTTAATATCATGAACCTGTGACTAAGTATGTTGCATATAGATATCAACCTATCCTCTTGACCTTATCAAGATCAACTTACTTCCTTTCCTTAGTAGAAAAGCCTTATGTTTATAAAAAACATAGCCTTTCATGAATCAACTAAGCATATGCCATTTTTCCATGCAGTGATCAAAATCTTATCATATCATATATATATGTGAAAACACCATAGTCATAATCAATGACCATAACATTATCATTGTAGAAAGAACTTCATGATCTTTCCACAACAACCCTCAATATATCAACCATACATCATCACTAGGGAGTTTTCTAACATCCCATATCTGATAAGCATCAACCATGATAACCAACATATGTGAGTACCAAGACTATCATCATAAATTAAGATAGGAAGAAGTATTCATCATTCTTAATCATTCTCATTATGAGACAAGGTAAGCCATTTCTCCAAATAGCCATGTCTTCATGAAACCTGCAATAAAACCATTCTCTTGGCCAATTTTCTTCATACAAGAAGATATTTTATACCAACATCCTTTACCAATATGCAATACAAGTAATCACCCATGTGATCCTTATCTATAATATATCCATCATAGTGATAACAATATGTATCTAGCTTCTCATCAATGTGAAAAGAAAACCATCAGCTCACAGTCATTTGTCAAACTTTCTTGATACTATCAAAAGCAACTGAATAACTATACCATATGTTTTCTTCAAACAATATACCTCATCCATAATTGTACCATATGAACTTTATGCATATTTGAAGGCATGATGACAACAACATAAAAGAAATGAGTGACACTTATCATCATTAAATAATGAAGTTGTGTACTCAAGCTTTTTTCTTCTCCTTAAACTTATGAAGATCACCATGTAAGCAACATAATTATATGCATCATCAAAATAATCATCTGAGTCATCCATAAATCTGATCAAAAGCATCAAAACACTATGTGGCTCCAAAAAAATAAGTATGATATGGGATTTAATCATTGAAAACCCATGACTGCAGCATAGTATGATGCATCATTTACACACTTCAGCAACATAAGCATCACAATCATTGATAAACATCAATACATACCATGGAATTCTAAGAAAACATAATGTCAACAATGCATTATTAGAAGCATCGCTAATGCTCCTCTTGAAACTATGCCAATTGATCACTACCAGATGTTATCATTTTATATATCAGTAAGGATCATCAAGGCATCATCATCAACCAGTTATAAATCAAGTCATAAACAACTTATGAGGGCCAAAATAACTTCTAAATATTATCAACATACTATAGTCATCAACCATCAAAACATAAAAGACAATTGATAATTAATTGAACAATATCAGACCCTTTTCCTGAATCTATCCCACTATTTCTTCATCAAACCAACATATATGCGACTGTGTACTTTCAAACTCACATATATATGTGACTATACTTCATAAGATCCGTGTACGGAAGGTGGAATACTAAAATTTCATACTTTAAGTTCCCTCTGAGTCTATTCTGACTGTACCTGGTCCTAGAACTTTCCTTAAACATCAGTTCCAAGAATACCATTACCATGATGGTTATTCATCAAAGACTCCATTTTACACTTGTCTCCATCCATGTTATCATCTTCGTCTTCAAATGAGAAGAGAGAAAGATGACACCTTGTCTGATATTCCTTTTATTTCTTTTTGGTGGATTCATTTTTTCATATTTTTGGATATCAATGTTCTTATTTGGTTGCTTACCATATTGTCTAACGATCCATAGACTTGTTCCTGCATTCTTTTCTACATGCCCAACCTTGTTACAAGAATAACATCTTATATGTTTCATATTCCTTCTATATAAATCAATGGCTTTGTGACCAAGCATATTACAAGAAACACAATATCCCTTAAAGTACCTAGAAGTTGATGATCTTTCTTTGAGATGGTTATTAGCTTGAACCATTCTACTGAATCTAGACCTGGCTGCAACATGTCCAAAATTATGACATATAGAACATTCAACATTATTTATCAGAGGAAAGAACCGATTAACACTTCTATAGTTTGGAGTAAATGATTTTCTTTTAAGACTTACTTTCCTTGGTTGTTGATGGGGTTGACTTCTTATCTCCTTCTTGAGCATTTTAGATTTTGCATTAGAATTCCTTTCCTCAGATTGTGAGCTAGATTCACCTTTAACAGTTTCATGAAAACCAAGACCAGATTTGATGGTAGGAGACCTTTGACTACTAAGAATATTATCCAAAATCTTATTATCATCTTAAAATCGTAAAAGTTTATCCTTTACCTAAACCTAATATTTCTTTTCATTTTCTAGATACTACTTCTTCATGATTTCTTCAACTTTTCTTCCTTATTCCACTTGTTGTTTTAATTTGAGAATCTCATTTTATTTTTCTTCAAAAGCTTGAAGTAGTTCCTCATTCTTCTTATTTGATTTCTCAATGTCTTCTTTGAGAGAGATGACTTTATCTTTAAGACCTTCACAATAACTGGTTCTTTCTTTAAGTTCCTTGGTTGATGTATCCTTTTCATTCACTTGATTTCTCAATGATGTCACTTCATCTTGCAACCTTTGACATTGATCTTCCTATTCCTTGTACTGCTTCCTTATTTTGTTTCCTTCCCCCAACTAAGTTTTTAACCTGGTAACCTCTCCATTGTAGGTACATTCCCTTTTATCAAATAGATCTTGTTGATCTCTAATTTTATCTGTGCGCCTTTCAACTTCTACTTGAATTAGATTTCTTTCACTTTCACCCATAAGATCAAATTCAGTTGTTTCATTGTGACATTCATTATCTTCAATATTGCATGAACAGAGAAAGGTATCACCAGAGGACCAAAAATCAGTACCTGATAATTATTTTTCTTGTTCATCGTCATTCTGAGGTGATTCTAAATATGAATATTTTCTTCCACCTAATAGCCAATCGTCTATAACATCGTCATTGTTTCTTTGAGATGTCTTCTTCTTTTGAGTTTCTTTCTAGTAGAAGGAAGCTTTGACTTCGTCACCGATGGCTCTAACCCTCAGCAACATCCATGGAATACGTTTCATAAAATTTTTAGACTGGATCCACCTGCTTCAACAAATCATAACTTGTAGGCCACGTTTCATCAAATTTTCAGACTCGACCCATTATCAACACCTAAGCTCAAAATCAGAAATCCAACTGTAACTCATCACTGTAACACAATCATCCATCTTTGACACATTTGAATCAATCAATCACTAAAATCCAATCATCAATATCTGACATAATTGAAACATAATGATCAATTTCTGAATCAACCAATCACTCAAACTTCTGACACAACTGAATCAATCAATCATTGAAACCTTTGACTCAACTAAATCAATCAATCACTGAAACCTCTAACACAACTGAATCACTGAATCATCAATTTTTGATACAACTCAATCAACCATTCACTCAAAACTAACCAACCAACACTTAATCAAAATGAAAGCATTCAACTCGAACAGTCAGATCACTGTAACTAGAACATAGAACTGAACCCATAATACTGCATCAACACACATATTCAACTACAGTCGTAATCATTAAAATTCCAAAATGCATACGCTAATTCACTTAAGGCAACCCATGTGCATACACACATTTCAGTAGAGAAACCCTCATACAGATCTTAAAATACAGAAAACTAAAAACTTGACTAATGCAATTTTGAAACGAATACTGAATCATACTCAGATCTACTCCAACACTTTGAACAAATCACATAATTGAACCTGATCTTCAATCGCAATCAACATGTATTCTTAACACTATTAATAACGACATTCAACTTCATCATTCAATTAGATATACTTTGGATATTATCAATTAACCTAGATCAATCATGAGGACATCATTGACAGAAAGCAAAGAAACAAGAGTATTGATCATATTGATCAGTCATTTATGAACATAAACCCTTACTTTTTATACACTACTTTCTAGATGCCAACCCACATGTATACACACTTTTCTCGAGACCAACCAGCATATAAATCTGCAAATTCAGACCTAAAATTTTGCAGCTCTTCAGAACATTAGAAAGACCCAGACCATAATATTCAGAGATAAAAGCATGTGTCAATACTTTGATCTAGTCAATCCATGAGCAGATCATATAATGAAAAAGTCATTTCAAGTTTCATGATCCTGATCCATCACTGTAATAATTCGTGCATAATTGTTTCAGATATATTGGATCTCATCCATCATCAAAATCTTAGGTGCATACTTAGTTTAGATCAAACAAAGCATAAAAAACCCATAACATGCATATTTTCTTTTGATCTAATTTTTCATAATATTTCCATCACTTGCACATGCTGCACACTTTGATCTTCACCATCTTATATAGTTTTATCCTTTTTCAATACCACGAGTCAAAACCACAGTTATGTCGATGGTTTTCTTTGATGGGATCAATATGCTTTGTTATGCTCATTACTATGGGCCAATACCATGGTTAAGAACCCCTGTTATTTATAATGCCATGGTACAAAAACCATATGCTACTTTTCTTCACTGAACTCACGTGCATACGCGACTTGGCTTAAGAGAACTCGCGTATAGTTCTTGAGCTTCCAACTTTATCATTCCTCTAAACTTCAATGCATTCTATTAGATGTGTAAACACAAATACCATGGATTATGTCACACATGTCAACACATCATGTTTATACCTTTAACAAGTGTATTTTCATCAAGAGACAACTTATCAAGTAGGATTCTATCTCCCCATATCAAACTTCTGATTCTAATCTTGTAAACCTTTGATCCATCATTCTAGTATTTTGTTCCATCATCCGGTCACCTATGAGCTGACCTATGGATTCATATAGTTACCATATACTTGTTCTATTACAGGTGATTTTCCATCAAGGACAACACATGCATCATAATGCCAACAATAAGCTAATCATAACACGTAAAATGATTAAAAGACACATCCACAAATGCAACTAGTGGAGCCATGACTGGATGAATGTCTATATGATCACGACCATCATAAATTTTGATCTCTATATAATCTTGAAATTGTAGCCTGGATGGTGGAAAATGGAATGGGGTCTTCTATCTTATTCACACAACCAACGAATGTATGACTCTAACCATATGAATCAATGAGTTGGAGTCGAACATGGTAGACACTGTCTGATTACAAGTTGATGATGTAAGCCATTAACAAGCATGAGAGAAACCACCAATGATGTTAATGGATCTGAAGGTATTGTTGTCCTCTGAGATGGCTCTAGGTCAGTTATTCATGCCAGAGCATCTAAAATGTTTTTTTTTTTTTTAAGGCTTATGGATGAACAATGTTATGAATTATTAAAAACAAGTGCTTAAGCCTTAATAGTTACTAAGTTAGATGAAAGGGATACTATTTTTCTAGCTATAGTTAATTGATTTAAAATGTATGATTAGCATAATAATTATGAAATATAACTTGCTAAATATTTAGACAGAATATTTGATTGGTTATAAGCAAAGAATACATGCAAACAACGTTTCTTGTAGAACAAAATATATTTAAACGAATGCAGATTTGTGTGACAAATAATTGATATAGGGGAGTCTATAATAATAGATAGTATTATAAAATATTCCTTAGTTATTGTGATAACTTCACAGGGGGTTTAAGACTAACTGATACTCAACATGATCTTACCCAGGTCTCTACATAAAGAATTAAATATATGAAGAAAGACATAATGAAATAATAACATATGAAAAACTTACTAGGAGACAAAATTATAGAAGGCAAATTCAGAGTCCTTTCATTAACTTGGAAAATCTCCAGCTCAGTTACAATTTTATTCTCAAAGCTCATCCAAGGGTTCAACCCTTAATAACTCGAAGGAGAAGTTATCTACACAAAATTTATTCTAGATATTTTGAAAACAAAAATACAAAAATAGTACAAAACTATAGGAATTTTAAAACTGCAAAAGTGTTGGCACTATTCTTTAGGAATCTGTTGATGATGTGGTCTCCAAAAATTGCTACCCAATTGTCTTTTAGTTGTTGATGAAATATACTTAATAACTTCACACAAGTGATTCCATCGGTCTTCACTTGGTATAACAAAATTTACCAATTTCCTGTAAACTTCATCAACCTTAGTTTATTTCTAAAAAGTGGGATTAGTTATAAAAAGATTTTTAATCTCATGCTTAATAGTCATGTCAAAATCTAAAGCTTCTAAAAATTGTTTCCCTGTAAAATGATCCTTTATGCTTGCAAATCTTTATCAATTGCTATATTATAAATCTTTTGGCAGTATTCTTCCAAACTGATCAACATATCATTTGGAGCCACTGATCTTGGTAGTCCTCTTCAATTAAGTAAATTAAACTTAAAATGAAACCTTTGGACATAACTCTTCAACGTTTGGCACTTAGTCTCTAACTGAGTCATTACGTTCTTTTTCTGCAACATCTTTTTGATCTCCAAAATAGTTTTTGTTCTATGCAAAATCACAATCTACTCCAACTCAACCCTGGTTTTTGAATTAAGAACTTTGATCATGTCTAGAGATTCACTTGGTTTGTCTTTAAGAATTTTCTTCACTTCATGAATGGCTACCTGACATTTGTTTATGAGTTCCTCCTATTCAAAAATGATTTGAACGGAGGGCCATACTTTAGTTATGGCCTCACTAATATCTTCCCAAATGCTTTCCTTGCCTTGGGCCAAGCTTTGATCCATCAATGACTCACTCTGTAACTCTTAAATTCTTCTATTTAACCTCTGCACCTTCTGCATTTCTTCAACATATAGAGTGTCATTATTTATCTTTTGAGCTTCTAGATTCTTGAATTTCTTATGAAGCCTTTCATTTTCCTATTTTTGGTGAGTCATCTCTTGTAAGCGTTTGTTCAAATCCCCTGCTATTGATGTGGATTTTGTTGTGGCTGATCTAGATTCCCTTGTTGTTCTAGACACTGTAATATGAGTAGATGTGATGGGACCTATAGATAATTGAGTAAATTTCTCTTTTTCCTTAAGAAATTTCTCAATTTTCTCCTCCATGGTATTTATCTATACATTCTCCTTAATGATCAGTTTGAGCATTTCTTCCTTGTGTTGTTCACTTTCTGCTATCTCCTTGGTCTGGGGGTCCTTTGTAGAAGGCAGTTTCAGCTGCTTCCTTAATGCTGCAATATATGTGTTTTTCTTCTTGATAATATCTTCAACAAATTTAACATCAGTAGGGTCATATCCAATTTTTATTACTAAGTCCTCTAATGACTTGACCCTGTTATCCTTTTCTAAAGATGATATTTTATCAATCTTCAATTGTGACTGTACATTTGATAGAGCAATTTTGAGTTTTGACAATGCCATAGTAGTATTGGTCATGGTTGAGAAAAGCATCTCACCAGACTACCTATGCATGTCCATTTGATCAACTGGGTGTATCTGATTAGCATCGAAAAAAAATATAGTTTTCTTGTAATCAAAAGAACCCTTAGGAAAAGGAACTTGAGCCTGCAAAAAATCCATTTACATTCTTCCCTTTTCGTTGTGAAAATTTGTCAAAAACGTGTGCTGTGAAGTAGAAGTATGCTTCCAACACTATGCATAAACATTTGCCTTTAAAGCTACATTCTTCTGCTTAATTTCAAGGAAATTAGTGAAGACATTTGGCTCCTCTATTTCACTTGGTTCTATAGATTTAGTGATCTCTAACAAATTCTGTGAAGCAGAAGAAGAAGAAGATGGAGTAGTAATTACAGGTTCTTCTATCCCTATGGAAACCTACGAATCTTCCAAATTGATGATGATAGGCTCCTTCCGACCTTGAGTAGTAGTAGTGCCCTTGGATTCAGTCCTTGATTTGTTTTGATAGTGAATGATTTCCTTTTCTCCAACTACTGATGATGAAGATCCTTCCCTGGGCCTCTTGTCATCCTTGGTTTGAGAAGTAGGAGTTTGAAGAGTAGAAGGAGGTAAAACCTGTTCTTCTACTTTTTGAAGAGTATTCTCTTCCCATTATTCTTGATTTTTGAACTTCTCAATATCTGGTCTTGGTGTATGATTGTAAGGTGTGGTTTTGAATTCCACCCTTAAGTCTGAGATATTATTGAATGGGTCATAAGACCAGGTGAAGCTTGGTTGAAAACCCATCTGTTTTAGTATGGCATCTACTTCTAAACCTGCTGATCTAGTATTTCAAATGAATGATCCTACCTGTGCCTCTATCTTGAACTGAGATCTCCTCTTCCTTGAAATAAAATGAAGCTCATTCATATTCATCATTTTCCTAAAATATTCCAGAGAGAAAATTCTCATTGGAACATATTTCGACAACTTATATGGAGCCAATTAGCAGCCATATACTCTGATATTTGTGTAGTTCTGGTAAAGATACTAGTCTCCTATTCTAATTTGATCACTGAGAGGTAGGATCCTTTTGATTTCTACTCTGATCCTGGGTTCACTTGGCATTCTGAGAAGCTATGCAACTGGGTGAATGAAACAATCAATGAAGTCTTAAAATCTGAACTCATTTGAGTTCTTCCTAAACAATGAGTTCCACTGTGTGACTGCTTAATTCTCTTGATGACCATCCTGCTTGTGCAAAACAATAGGTAACCTGTCTCCCTACTAAAAAATAAACATATGAACTAGCACAAATGAGTATTTAGGCACTCCTTCAGTAGTGATATTCATCAATTTCTCATGCATAGCTTCAGCCAAAAATTGACTGTAGTTATACATGAAGACAAGTTTGTTTTCTTTAGAAAAAATTGATGGATAGCTTAGGATAGCCTCATATACCCATTGATCTATTTGGTAGCCTAACAAGCAATATATTAAGGAAATTATGTGCTTAGCTCTCTTAGGGAACATTGATGCTAGATAAGGAGGATTCTTTTTTGGGAGCTAAGAATCTTTAAGGGGAAAGATCTTAAAAATTTGAGCTCTTTGAGGGAAGGTGAGCTTATGATATAGTTCAATTAAAAATGCAGTGGAGAAAAAGCTAAGGGAATCATTTTCATGGATCATAAGCATTTTATTAATGGTTTATGGGGTGATAGATATCAGAATGTCTCTATTCTGAGCTACCACGCTTCTCTATAAAGGATTATACTTGGCTTTGCACCAGATGACTAAATCAGGAAAGGAATAGGTATAAGGAAACATATACAGAGGTAGAAGGGATTCCCATAGGTTTATTTCATCTTTAGAGTGAAATATGTCTATTTTAGCCAATTTTGCAATTCAAACATATCGAATTCACATTCTGTGTCTGCAATCTTAAAATATTGGTTAGCTAGTGGGATATGGTCCAAGTCTAAGGCATCATAGGCCTTTGGGCTTTCTTTCACTACAAAAGAACTAGAAGATCTCTTGTCTTTGTTCTTTGGAGCCATGATAAAAATGAAAGATAGGATAACAGAGAAGTTGGAGAGATACGTTTAGAAGACGCATTTTTTTTATAGGCTTGGCTCAGCAAAGACTGTAGAACAGAAATAGTGAATTGAACAGTGAAAGAAAACTATTTAGGAAAATCTAGTGTAATGGGGTGGAGGGATATTTATCATCGAATTAAGATTATCGTTACCGGGAAGTCCATTACTGATGGGCTAATTAGGCATTTAATGCAGGAAGATCAACAATGGGAGGCAATAAATGGTAGCAACGGATAAGCAAGAATGAATAAGAGACAATGGGTGAGGACATGTGGCGTGGGGTGGTTGGAGGCAGAAGGCGTGGGAGATGTTACTGTTGGCATGGTATTGGGAAGCGTGGGAAGGTAAATAGTGTATTTTGGAGGGGGGAATAGTGGAAAGAGGTAAGGAGCAGGGAGGTGCGAAGTGCGGAGGTGGTGACACGTAAGAGGGGGGGCCATGCAGGAAAAACAACTTTTCACACGCCCCCTACTGTTATCCCATATCATGGTGAGGGGGTGCAAAGTGGCTTCCCTATCGTTGATCTTGGTGGGGATGTGGATCATCATCAGTTTTCGCATGCACTTTGTCGCTTACCAATAAAAACCCTTTTGTCATATATGACTTTGACGAAAAACATAAAAATGTTTATTTACAAAATAATTAATCACCTTTTAAAGGTAATTAAGGGCTAATTAAGAATTAATCTATCTTGGGCACATTTAGACTAGCTTCCCTTATTTAAATATTTCATTAATTACATCTAATCTAATACAACTTGGCAAAATTTTGAGCATATTAGGCCATTTATTTATCCTATTCTATCATATCTTCTAATCTTCAACCAAGTTTAAGTAGTTTGGTTGAACTTATTCTCAAATCTAACACAAAAATTTAAATGATTTGATCAAGGTTAAACAATTTGATCCAAATCAGAAGAAAAAGTTGTGGCATAAAAACAAGTTGTACACAAACCTTTATTTATTACAAGTTCAATTTATTTCATGAAGTGGCATTTAAACAAGCACACTTATACAATTTTTTTATTCTCTTTTGATGGGTTTTTATTTCATCTTTTTTTTTTCTTTCTACTTTTTTATATTTCCATTTTTTCTTTATTTTTCCATACCTTGTTTTATAAAATAAAACCTAACTAATCAAAAATAAATAATGTTACAACATCAACTCCAACTGGGACTACTTCCTCTTGCAGGTTGCAGAGAACTTGCAGATCCATGTGCCTTCTCCTCAGGCTAATGGGGTCTTCGTTGAAACAAATACACACTACATGTAAAATAAAACTCTCTGGTATAAAAAATAATGAATGAATGGAAACCTCTCAATATTTAATGTAGTGCAACAATTACTTCCCATTGATAGGCAATGAGGAATAATCTCCCTCAAAATTCTGCAGAATGAAAGTGTTATTACCCTTCACCTCAACAATGCTAAAAGGGCCCATGTTAGGCCCCTATGCTACTAGTGTAACCCCTTATTGTTATTAGTAGAACCCACTTGTTATATTGATGTATCCATGTAGTGCCCATATTATTACTATTGTGCCACATAGAAGCCCACTATTGTTATTATTGTTCCCTTACATTATTATTCTTATGTCGGCTCTGATTATGTTATGACCCCTTAGACTCCTATATATAGAAAGGAGGTCTTTTCATTTGTATCATTGAAGAATTGTTCATTTATGTAATGTAAAGGAGGTTTCCCCCTCGAAGAGGCTGAACTCTAAGGCATTGATCTATCTTTTCTATCTTTCTTGAGCTGGTTTCATAACATCTCGAATCAAAGCTTTAGATTCTTGGGTTTCGCTGCTCCAAACAGGTCATCATGGCATTTTCGCTATAACCCTTTTTCTGCAACGTTTCAAAAGATAAGAAAAAACCCACTTGATAAGAAATCGCGCTAAATCTTGGGTCCAAATTTCAGATATTTTTGTGCTATATTTTCAGATATATTATCTTCGGAAGTTGGTCTTTTTGCAGACTCCTGAATTACATTACAAACAGGTGACCTGGGGAAAATTGTCGTAACTTTCTCTCTGAGCATTGGATTGAAATTTCGTATGAAGGCACAGAAATAGGACGGACTGTAGTTTCTTGTATATATTTTTCAAAACAAAAGGTCAAAACAGTGACACATGGCACTTCATACAAATTCACTCTTTTGGAAAGGTCTATAATCAGGTCATATTGGGAGATTGTGTATAGCTCTCTCTTGCAAAATCCAATTTGGATCAGACTAGTGGCATTGGAAAGAGGATGCAGAGGGCTACTACAGATCACAATTTCATAACTTAAGGATCCGAAAGTACAAAGTTATAGTTGTTTCAAGATCGAGCTCCTAAAATCAAGAAAAAGCAAGATGAGGAAGTTTGATGGCAAGGATCCGGTAAATTGGATACTTCAGATGGAGCAATATTTTGATCTACATGGTGTACCATTGTTGTAAAAGGTATGTATTGCATCTTCATATTTAAAACCGGATCAATTTTTATGGTATGAGGGGCTTTGTTCTCATAAACAACTTGTTACGTGGTCAATTTTCATGGAGGAAATGATAGCACATTATGAGGATACAAAGAGAAACACTTCTTTAGAGCAACACCACAACAATTGGAAAGAGTAAAAGGGCTTTTTGACATAGTGGAAAGAAAAATTATGGAAACTAGGAGGCATACCCCTCACAACTATAAAGATGGAAGTGTTGTTTCTTCCAGCCTTCCACAACCTACAAGGGTTCCACCACAACAATTGGAAGAAAAAAGAGAAAAAGGGCTTTGTTACAATTGTGATAACAAATGCACTAAAGGTCATAAGTGTACTGAGAAGAAATTATTTTACATAGAATATGAAGAGGAGGAAGAAAAGGATCAAGAAACATCAAAAGAAGAGGATATACGCCAGGACCCCACCCGAGAGAAAGAAGAAATGAATCAGACCATATCTTGTAAAGCATTGGCAAGAATTACCACTCCTCAAACTCTCAAGATAGAAGGACATATCAAGAAGAAAAAGTTGCAAGAATTGAAAGATATCATCAAGAAGGAAGAAATGAATCCAACCATATCTTGAAATTCATTGGTCGAAATTACCACTCCTCAAACTATCAAGATAGAAGGACATATCAAGAAGAAAAATGTTAAGTAAGTGAAAGATCACATCGAGCATCAAGAAATGAATCCGACCATATCTTGTAAAGGATTGGAAGAAATTACCACTCCTCAAACTCTAGAGATAGAAGGACATATCAAGAAGAAAAAGGTTCAAGCAGAGAAAGATCACATCGAGCATCAACAACAAGTTCTCTAACTTTTAAAGGATAACGCCACTTCGATGCAAAATCAAATGGAACAACATGTTGATCAACATTGTAGTGAAAAATGTTTTGATGTAGGCGATTGGGTATTTTTACTGCTACATCTCAAGCAAGCTATTTATGAGAAGGAAATGTTGGCAATACTACATGCACTTAAAAAATGGCGACCTTACCGAATGGGAAGACTCTTCAAGGATGAGGATGTGGAAGCGTTGTTTTGTGCTATTTCTATTATCCAACCAGATTGGATAAACGAAGCAAGGGATGAATGGAAGAAGGACAAAGAATTATGGCCACTTATTTAAAAGTTGAAAAAGATCCCAATTCAAACAATATTGCCAAAAATTGAAGAGGAAGGAAAAATCATATTGGAACCTGGAGCAGTCACAGAAACAAGAACTTGACAGCTATGAAATCAATCAATTTCAGAGTATCTCATCAAATGGAAGAACTTACCCGCTGAAGATTCCACATGGGAGGACAAGAATTTTATATAGAAGCATCAAGAACTACTCAAGCATTGAGGACAACGCTTTTTGAAGGAGAGGGGCATGTTAGGCCCCTATACTACTAATGTAACCCCTTATTGTTATTAGTACAACCCACTTGTTATATTGATGTACCCATGTAGTGCCCATATTATTACTATTGTGTCACATAGAAGCCCACTATTGTTATTATTGTTCCCTTACATTATTATTGTTATGTCGGCTCTGATTATGTTATGACCCCTTAGACTCCTATATATAGAAAGGAGGTATTTTCATTTGTATCATCGAAGAATTTTTCATTTATGTAATGTAAAGGAGATTGCCCTCTCGAAGAGGCTAAATTCTAAGGCGTTGATCTATCTTTTCTATCTTTTCTTGAGCTGGTTTCATAACAGCCCAACCAAAGGTTGTCAAACTTTCCATGTTTCCTATTGTCTTCTCTCCTAGCATCCCATCTTAGTACCAAATCACCTTCCCTGAAATCTCTTTCCCTAGATTTCCTATCAAACAAGATTTTCATCTTACTCTGATATTTCTTAAGCTTGTAATGTACTTCATCTCTATCCTCATTTAGTTCTATGATCTGATTTATTCTTGGAGAGAAGTCATCAGGCTATTCATTTGACTCTTACAAAAAATTCATAACAGGAAAATCTAAATGTGTGGGAAATATAACTTCTTTGCCATAAACAAGCTGAAATGGGGATTTACCTATTTATCTTTTGAGTGAAATCATGTTGGCCCAAAGTACATAAATGAGATGATTGTCCCAACTCCTCTTATGATCCTCTAATGTTTTCTTTATAAATTTAACCAAACTTTTATTTGAGGGCTCTACCAGTGCATTTTCCTGTTGATAGTATGGAGTAGAATGATGCAACAATATATGATATTTCTGACGGAACTCAATCATCTTTGTACTGTTGATGCTTGTGCATTGTCAGTCACTATTTTCATGGGGCATCCAAATCTAGACAATATATATTCTTCAATAAACTTGATAACAACAATATCAATTTAATTTCTAACTGGAATGGCTTCTACCCATTTGGTAAACTAATATGTAGCAGTCAATATCCATCTATGCTAAGTCCTTTATGGAGGATAAATTTCACCAATGAAATCCAATCCCCATTGAAGGAATGGTGCTTGGACTAAGACTAGATCAATGGAAGAGCTACCAATCTATGATTTCCAACAAACATTTGACACCATGTCCAACTCCTCACCTTTTCTCCTACCTGTGCAAATAGAGTAGGCCAATAAAACTATGCCCTTAAGATCTTGTATGTTGTAGCCCTCTAAGCATAGTTCCCTCCACAAATTCCTGCATGAAATTCATCAGTGATCCTTTCTGTCTCATTCTCTGTTAGGAAAAGTAAAAGGATATTAAGAGGATCCTTCCAATATAGATTTTCATTTAAAATACAACACTTTACAGCCTTCCACTTTAGCGTTTTACATTGATTTTTCTAAATTCAGGTGGACATTCAAATTCCCTAAGAAATTTCACAATATCAAAGTACCAATCTGACAACAGTTTTTTTTCATCAATGTGAATTAGAATTGATCGATTTGATTCATAAGGTTCTTGTCGATTCTCTTGTATTGGGATTTTAGAAGGTTATTGTGGATTCTTCTCAACTAGGTTTTCAGAAGGTTCTTGTGGATTATCCTGTGTAGGAGTTGCAGAAGGTTCTTGTGTATTGTTCTTAGCTGGGATTTCAAAAACAGAATTTATTCCTAAGATCTTGCAATTGGATTCAGCAAGGAGATTAGCCAGGCCCTGAGCTTTTACTAGCTTGGTAATCTTGATGATGATATCATACTCTAAAGTTTTAGTTATCCATATCCCTCTCCTTCCATCATTGTCAAGCTGAGTTAAAATAGTTTTAACAACACTATTGGGTACATAGGCAATGATATAAGAGTGGAGGAGATAGAATCTAAAGGCTTTCAGAGGTTGAAGTAAAGAATAGGCTTGCTTTTAAATGATGTCACAGTTTAGTTCAACATATCTTATTACTTTGCTAAAAAACGCAATGGGTTGGTCATCTCCATATTTGTTCTTTTACAAAAGAACAACAACTAAGGTAGTTTTAGAAGACAAAGAAAAGACATCGAAAGTTTCAGAGTAATCTAGACTGGCTAAGATCGGGGCTTTTGCAATGGCCTTTTTTATATGATGAAATTCATACCTAGTAGGAACAGTCCATTTGACTTCATGGTTATTTTTCAACATATCAGTTATATCCTTAACTATTTCAGCATAATTAGGGATAAACCTTCTCAAAAAAAATTTTTTTCAAGGAAAGCCTGAACTTCCTTCTTGTTCCTTGGTAATATGAGTTCCTAAATTGTTGAGACTCTTTTAGGATCAATGACTACTCCTTCTCTAGAAATTATGTGGCCGAGGCGTTTTCCTTCTTGGAGTGCAAACAAAGATTTCTTAGGATTAAGAGAAATCCCAAATTTTCTTCACTTGTCAAAAACCTTTCTTAGATGCTTCAAATGTTTCTCATCAGAATTGGAAAAAATAGTTAAATCATCTAAACAAATAACAACAAATTTGTTGGTATTACCTAAAAATGTTAGGTCCATAGCATGTTGAAATGTGGCTCCACTATTAGTTAACCCAAAAGGCATTCGGGCATACATGAATGTGCCCCATGGAGTAGTGAATGCAATTTGCTCTCTATCCTCTCGACTAACCATAATCTGATTATATCCAAAAAAACCATCTAACAAAGAAATTATATGGGCTCCTAAAACTTTCTAAATTAATTGATCCATCTTTAATGGAAAACTGTCTTTCAGGGAAGATTTATTTAAATTCATAAAACCCAAACATAATCTAATTTCACCATTCCTTTTTGTCACTGGAACTAGAATGGCTACCCAATCAGAGTATCTTAATGGAAGTATTATTTTAGAATCCAATAGATTCTTAAGTCCTTTTTCAATTACAAGAAGAAGGACAATATTAATTATCCTCAATTTTTGTTTGAAAGGTTTTTCCTCTCGTTTTAATGGAATTTTATGTTCAATAGGAGATGTATCATATGTTTTTAATTCATTATAAGACCAGGAAAAAACATCTTTGTTAGATTTAAGGAGGTCTAAATATAAGTATTTAGCTTCCATTGACAGGGATGCAAAAATTTTAACATTTTTAATCTCTTCAGAACTTCCAATGTTATAAATTTCAATATTTTCCTCATGTGAATCAAAACTATCGAGTTGGAAGGAATTGATAAGGGATTCTCATCATCTGATGTTGGTGGTTCACTGGTTGTCTTGGTACATTCCCCAACTTCCTTCCCCACATACCCAAGTCTTACCTAACGGGGTAATTCCTCTACTTTGATGGGGTTAACAATGCCTTGGTCATTAATTCCCAATCATTTTCCTTCATACCCCATTCTCTTCAACAGTTTGGAGCCAATATGGTATGATTTTCAAAAACAATGAAATCATCATCAAGGAACATACATGAAGTCAGAGAATTACTTTTTACCTCACAGGATTCACGTGGTAGCTTTTCAAAGGCCTTGTCTTTAGCTTGTAGCTTTCGTAGCAACCTCTACTTCTCCTCTTTCTCTTCTCGTAGATGCATCTTCAATTCATTGTTATCTACTTGAAGACTCTAGTTGGTGTGCTTCAATTCTTCCAGGGCCTCTTTCGTGGCTTACAACTGAAGCTGCAATCGCTGCTTTTCCTCTACCTCTTCTTGTAGAGCTTCATACATTATATCCTTCATTTTGTACACTCTAAGCATGGTCTCGTAAATTTATTTGTCATCCTCCATCACTCCATGTTCCATTGTTCATGCTCACAATTCACATCCATGTGAAGATCACTCTGATACCAAACTTGATCCTAGTTGACTCAACTCCTGGATTTAACCAAGATCTTTTGCTTCCATGATGTAGTTAGAATTGGATTTTATAAGAGCATAAATGGAAATATTTGCAGGCTTAATAAAATGGAAACATAATGATAATCAGCAAACCATAAATAAGAGACATTGATAACGAAGTTCATCTAGTGTGGACCATGTCTCTGGGCTCGGTGTCAAGATGGTGTTGGCTACTTCATTCAATGCTGGCAATGGTGAAGATGTACATGGACTATGTTTTCTGTCATACAAGAACATGTTCCCTCTACATGAGTGGCAAGGTCTCTCCACGAGACGTTTCGCTACAGGAACTATCACTCATAATAGACATCCTATCACCATCACATAATCTTACACATGGTGACAATGAGTATCCCGCCAACATGATAGCAAAGGGATGTCAATAAAAACATCCATGGTGACAATGAGTATCCTGCCATCATGGAGGCAAAGGGATCTCAATCAAAAAATACATAACAATCCATGATGAATACATCTCACATGTAATAGACACAAAGATTCTACAACATACATCAAGAAGGAATCAAAACAACATAGTACATCTCACAACAAATGATCAAAGAAGTACATGACAATAACACTTCATATGCCTCAACTCTGATGCTTGTTGAAGAACATAATACTCAGCTGTTGGATCTGAATGCACCATCGAAATTATGGAGTCGAATGGTATATAACCGATTGTCCCCACTCTGAAATCTGACACTATCACTCCAATATGGAAAATGGCTGAGAAATAGAAAGATCAGCTATAAAAACTGACTACACCATTGAATTTTTATCGTCGAGAGGTGTAAAATCGACTATCCATTTGTTAAATTCTGACACTAGAAAAGTCTTGGGTTGTAGGAATATTTTAGATTCCCCCATGATTCTTCAAAGATTCCTTCCTTTGGGTTGACTGGAGATCTACAACTAAAATCAGAAAAATGATCTTGCCATTGAAATCCTTGGGAAATTTTGAGATGAATCAGTATAAAGTTGGTTGCATTCTGGATCTAGGAAATTTCAGCCTCCAAGGAATCTGGAAGATTACCTCAATATTCTCTAAGATTCTCCTCTGCTAGGGATTTGCAAGTCCATTGTTCGAAAGGTCAATCTGATCTCTTCATTTTGTTCCCTATGAAAATCTAAGAAAAATGACTGTAAACTTGATGATGTTCTGAAAAAATGAATTTTTACCTCCCAGGGAATCATAAAGATTCCTTAAAGAATCTGCATGAGAATATTCCCTAAAATATTTTGGGAACATGCCTTAATTTCCATGCCCAAGGCAGACCCCCTCTACACTGCCACACCTCTGTTCTAGTTCATTTCCTCCATTCACCTCTGTGTTCCCCATTCCCCCTGTTCTTCTCCCGTGCAAATGGATTGAAGGTTTGTTTATTAATTTGGAGGGTGGATTTTACCAAGGAAGCCGTTGGCATAAAGATGGTGTGCTATGTTGGGCAGGCGAAGATCACAAGGTCAAACCCCTTGCCCTACTGTTGCATAATTTTGGCATTTAGTTTTTGAATTATCGTGGTTTAATGGTTATAACAATCCACCACAAGGTATGCATTGGGGTCGTTACATATTCTGAGCACGGTTTGGTTTGGCATACTAGCACATGGGGCCGCCCGGTGGGGGTTGGCCCATGTGGGCCGGGTGGGTACAATTCCTGCCGGGTCGACTACTACATTGTATTAAATGTGTTTTGGCCACGTTTTTTAGGCGGTGGGTCCGTCGGAACAGTGGCCTGCCCCCATCTTTGATCACGGTCTCATTTATATATAGAGGTTGGTGGTTCCAGGGGTGGTGGGGTAATGGACACACACCCTTAATAAAATATGTTTGTTGTGGCATTTGGGCCTGACAGGGGTCATGGCCTATCAACCAATTTTTAATTAATTAATTTTTTTATTGTGTGAGGTCAGATAGAGGTGGCGGGGGTCATGGCCTGCCACATATTTTAATATATTTTTTTTATTTTTAATAATAATAGGTCCTTTTAGATTTTGTCTAATATAAGGGATAATAGACAAATTAAAGAGGCAACAATTTCACCTACTCTTGGGAGCTAAGTTTCCACATCGGTGGACGGTGAATTTGTAGGACACTTAAACCTAGCCCATTGCCCAACTTTGAACAAAACTTTGAATGGCTTTTTCTCCCTCATACAAGTTTGGATTTGAGTGTCGTTCACACCATAAGAATCAGGGCGATGAGCACTTTGATATGGTGCTATTTTGGGAACAATATGACCACTTTGAATTTTAACCCTTTCTCAGTCCTCTTAGAGTTCTGCATGTGTCTCAAGCCACCAAGATCAATCCTCCCCACTGAGAAGCTTTTGGTCCTCCAAAATCATGAAAATACTCTACAACTACTCTATACCTTGTCTGCACTTACAAGTGTCTAATAAGTCACCCTTCCCTCTCCTTCACCTTTGTCCTTTAGAGCCATAAGTGATGAATCGACACATGCAACCTCTGTAAACCTGTAGTACATTGTTTTACAAATTATATGCTTGATTTACAATACCAACTAATGAACCAAGCATCCCATACTTGCCACGAGTTTATAACACATACTTGGTGGTAAAGTTTACATCATAATGGAGGCAATACCCCATCGAAAACAAGGCCAAAATATCATTGTTGCTTAACAAGTGATGGGAAACACATCATCACCACAACACATGATTTACAAAAATAAGGCTAAACAATATTGTTTCTTTAACAAGTGATGGAAACACAACATCGCTTTCACAATTTAAAATGCAACACAAAATAATGTGAGACATCATTGTTGCTGCAACAAGTGATGGAAAACACATCATCACTTTTACAGTTTAAATTGCAATGAATGATTTACAAAACCACGACCATGATAGACTAACATATCTAGAAACCATTTTTCACTTATCAATGTGAATTGGTCATCCCACTGTGGTGGTTTTGCTTGTCAAACGACATTTTCAACTAGTTCATGCAATGATGC
Source organism: Pinus tabuliformis (assembly GCA_031772625.1). Taxonomy (NCBI): domain Eukaryota; kingdom Viridiplantae; phylum Streptophyta; class Pinopsida; order Pinales; family Pinaceae; genus Pinus; species Pinus tabuliformis. The sequence continues at coordinate 1,204,171,015 of CM062820.1, read as the reverse complement.
TTTTTCTTTAAGGAATTGCTCTGGATGGAGCCCCAACACGTGGCTCTTTGTTGGGAACGAGTTCCCCCAAGAGCATTTTTGGGGGTAAAAGCCCATGTTTTGGGATAATTTTGTAATAAAGTTGTAAAGTCTTCGCATTTTGTGCTCACGAAGTGTGAAGGTGTCAAGAATCATAAAGGGTTGTCTGCCCTTATTTTGTAAAGTGTCAAGTCGACTGTAAAGATCCACCCATGGTTCGCAGACCATGCAATTGTATAAAAGGGGCTAAGTAGTAAGCTCTATGAAGGGAGTAGTGAAGATAGAAGCATTGGAGTTTTGGTAGAGAATTCTAAGGCTTTCAGGTCTTAGCATAGGTAGAGGCTCTACAGCTGATGTTGGCTTGTTGGTGCCTGACCCAGGTTCGGAGGTGATTTAGCCAAACAAATCCTGGTACCACTGGACCTTTCAGCAACAGTGCGCGGAGCGTGAACTGAGGTCTCACCCGAAGTAGTATGGGAGGGTGATAGAACCAGGTTTCCACATCTTAGAGATGTCTGATGAGTTCAAGGGGTTCGCGGTTCGATCCTGCGCGCACGTTGCTATGCGCACTTACCCATACCTTGTAGCCTGAGATGTTGCCTTCGCACAACCCTACTTTCAGGATGAACGTTGTTATTACCCAATGTCTTACTAATATTCCATGGTTAGTTGATTAACTTAGCTTATTTGCATTTGTAAAGTATAATTAGAAATATATTTCATTCATACAAGTGCGCGCAGTAAATAAATAGTATAATTGCAATTCATATCCAACAGATAATAACCCAAGAACAAATACACGGAATTAAGATAAATATTCTCTTTATTATTATCTTCCTTCAATTAAAAACTTGATTCTACCTTATGCACAAAGCTGCGGGGCTCTGCGCACTTAGCTGCAGAGAAATAGGTCTTTGCGCACTCAGCTGCAAAGCCTTCTCCTATTTTATGACCCAAGACACACTTTACACTTTCTCTGTGCTTCTATTTTTCTATCTCATCCATCTCCTATCTACTTAGAGCCTCACTCTATTTATACAATCCCATGGTCCATGGGCCATGGGTAGGTTGACATTACATTACAAGACTAGGGCGGAAAACCCTATGACTCTATCATACATTTTGCATGCCGCGCCTGCAATTCATGAAGTCTTTACCACAATATTAAGTCAAAATTTAGGCTTTGAGTCCCAAAACATGTCGTGGGGGGATTCCATGTCCAACAGGCCCCCAACACAAACATCATGACTCACCCTCGAGTCACTCAGTTGGTGCAACGATCTTGGCACAGAGTCCCTCCAACTATTCTCGAATGGTACTGATGTCCGCAATGCACTGAGTTGTTGCTTACTGAATTATTGCATCCTCTATTCTGAGACTTATGTGTTTGAATTGTTTCCATACATCTACACCAGTATCTGTTGCATATGATTATAGTCCCGTGCCTTTGTTTGACATGTCAGAGTGTGAAGACTATGCTTCGATTGACTAATCAAATAGTCGGCCCACCTGTGTAGGGCTTCAAGCGACTCCCATTTACTTTGAGTGGAAATTTTTCAAAATTACTGTCATACAGCAGCACTAAGTCATTTACCTTGAAGGTGCACAACTTAATATGGCAATCGTGTTAGGCCTTTCCATGCTACGTTTGAACCCGCTGATGAAAACTAGCCAAGAACAGATCTTCATCAAGTTCTTCCAATTGTGCGAGTCTTTCCTCCAGAGCTTCACGGTCCATCATCTTGGTGAGTGTTGCTATTAGTAGATTGGGTACAATATATTTCATCGACATGACAGCTCCACACCATAAATTAACCAGAAAGGGGTTTGTCCCGTCAGTTTCGTACACGTTGTCCTATACGCCAATAGCACTACAGGTACGCATAGGTCCCAATCAGTGTGTTTCACATGGTGGACCGTGTTGAGCACTTCGCACACCTTATCAAAGGTTTCCCTATGTATAATCTTTGGTGTGCTTGGTATTATCATACTTCGTCGTTCGCGCCCTCATCTTGCCCACTTCTGCTTGTTGTTCCTGTTTCCTATCATGAGGACGGTGTGCATTCATGCAGGTTACGTACCATATGCCGGTACCCATATGGAGAGGTGGGCATGCAAGCTATTTGTCCATCATACCTAGCTTCCATCCATAGTTGAGGCTTTCCAAACTATATAAGCATCATTCTTCTATAGTCGCACTAGTTCTCAAAACTTCTTTGATGCATACCCCACCCTCTTGCAGGCATAATGTGTAGTGCCCATTTCAGAGCATGAAAATGCTACTGTTCTGGCACCTCTCTTTCAAATTTGTTTAGGAATTCATCCACCATTGTCAACCCTTCATACATAGATAGATCCTTTACCTCTATTTTGATGCAGCGCAGTGATATTACCATCATGTTGCAATTGAGCGTGGTTACCTCATGTAATAGGTTCTGCCATCATTCTATTTCCTCATTTGAATCCGAGGTGCAGGAGCTTTCACGCTCCCATGAAATCCTGCCATCCATTATAGGATTCACCCAATCCTATTTCTGAGTGATTATCTTTTAGATACAGTCTAGATCGTCATCATTCTCATCATCATGCACTAGCTCCATGTAGCACAATCCTTCCGCATGGTCTAAAGGTACCACTACGCACAATGACTTTTTCTCAAAAATCATTTTGCGCTTCTTCAGATTAATCACTCCGTTCATATCAGTGGCCCAATCTATTCCCAGTAGTGCAGTATAGGGATTTCTGTCATCGACAATCTCTATCACTTCGAAATTTGCAAGCGTGCTTGCACCTTCGATGCCTACCATTATTCCCTGCAATCTTCCCATCTGTAGAATCTCCTGTTGGTTCACCATTCACAATTGAATAGGAGACCATTACAATGCGAGTCTGCCCATGTGCTCCCATGTCTGTTTTGGCAGTATGTTCACGTCTGATCCTAAATCCATAATCACTTGATCCATTTCATATTCCCCGATTTGCACAGTCAATCACATCTCCCTTCCTATTCGTGGTGTGTGCTTCTTGAGCTTTCGAACTAGCGTAGTTCTACTCACCCAACACACATAGTGATAAGTTCCTACAATCCCTTCACAGCCTTGCTATCGTGCAGTAGTTTCATGCATGTCTCTAGAAAAGTAGTAAGCATTGATGGGTCCATCTCTAGTTCCAGTTTGTCTTCACTACCTGAAGTGGAGGCCTCCATGAAGCTCTTCTTAACTTCCATGAATGTCTCCTTTGCACGCTCTAAATCAAATTATGGTCCCTTTTTTGGAGCCTTGCCAACCCAAGCACTCTCTTATGGCTGCTTACCCTTGTCATCTCCTATCTGCTTACCCAAGATCGGACCTCATCATTTGTAGGTTTTGAGTTGGGGGAGGTTGGAGTATTCCTTTATTGCATAACCTCGCTATTAGTGTAGGGCAGTCCTCCATCTCATGATCAAACTGGGTACAATATAAACATGATTCTCTTGTCAGATCTATATAATCATGGGCACAATGCCCTAGCCCTCCTTAATTGTAATAAATCAGATGTCTACGACCCCTTCCTGGTCCCATTCCACCTCGATGTCGATCGTGCCCCTAAAATACAGTGCACACCATCCCTGCATTTTGATCAAGGGTTCACATTTCAGTCTGAACTCTGTAGGTAGGATTCCGATGCATCATTAGTTCATAACTTTTATAGGTGCACTCATCATGGCCTACTGGCATGTCTGTTTATACTTCTGTAATGGATGAAAATTATCTATAGCATGTCTTCCTCCTATCTGAAAAATCACGCAGCATAATGCAGGCACCACGCTCGGTCCTGCTTGTGCCTCTGGTCTCAATGGCATTGGCCCTCATGCTAATTAATTCACGAAGACTGAACAATGGTCCTTGTCAATTCCATGTCCCTTGCACTTTATGCACCATACCTCCTCGCACACCTCTAGGCAAGTTGTAATGTCGTGTTTCAAACTCTGCATTTCTAGACACAAATTTTTTAGTTGCGCATGGATTTGTTGGAGTCCAAGGCCAGGATATTGTATTGGGGTCTTATGCAGTCTCATTGCAATCTCCAAAGCTTCGGCTTGGGTGGATAACTTCTGCTGCGACAGTGCCATCCTTAGATGTGGTGTTAGTGACGCTACAAACCATGCACAGTGTTGCCCATCCATCAGGGTCATGTTGGCTTCATGAATCATACCCTTCAGTTTCTCATCCAGCTCCTAGGGGGTCTCATTTGGAAGCATCGCGATTTCCTTAAACCCGATAATCGACTGTGTCTCCGATTTTGGCCTGCTGAATTCCCTGTTCAGTGCAACTTGGATATCTACGATCCCTGTGTTTGGATTGTCATTAGAGTGCTTAATGTACCATGTCAATGCATGATCCTGCAATGAACTTTCCAGTGTTACCTTCTTTATGTTGTCATCCATGACTCCTTGCACTTCGCATACAACCTTTACCACGAAACAAAATTGGTTGGATCTTTGTTTCCTACTCCTTTGAACATCAGCAACTTTATTCCACTCGCCATACTGAACTGTGGTGGTGGCGGAGGTGGTGTGGGCAGAGATGGGGGTGAAGATGGTGAAACAGGTGGTGGTATAGGTGGAGGCAGTATGCACGTAATTTGTTGCCTTATTAGAGTGGTCGTACTTCTTGGTGAAACTCTCACGAGCTGTTCCTTGCTTTCTCATTGAGGCAAAATCAAGGGGCTACTTTCTATCTATGTGCTACCTTCATTTCTATTTTTCCTCTTGCTTTGCGTAGTCCCAAACATCAATTTATTCACATAACCCGATTTTCACACAGTATCATTTTAATCCAACTGTTCAAAGATTTAATGTACTTACTTTGTGGCCATTTGAGGAAGCATTGCTCTGCCTTACTGTAGCTGATTGATGTGTCTACCATGAATTCGGTGATAAACCCTCCTATAATTTGATCGAGCTAATGGTCCACAGCGCGCATGATATTATATTCTGATGCTTCTAGTATATGTACCAACTCTAGAGTCCACATAATCGGTTTGTTGAGCCTATACCTTCCTTGACTCTTTTCTAGCTTCGTGATCCACTAATACAACTCAGAGGGGAAGTATGCCAAGAAAATTTCATGGATTTCCGTATATAAGTACCGTTCTAACCACTATTCCGTTGATACTCATGGATTCCTATTTTCCTCCATCGTGAACTCGTGAATATTTTTGTCTAGCCACTCTTCAATTTCTTTCTTTGTCGGATTCCAGTGACACAACATTAGACATCCCTTATGCAGATCCTGGTCCCCACAACGAAACCATTTGTTGGCTTGTTAGAGCCTAACCCAGGTTCAGGGGCAATTTAGCCAAACAAATCCTAGTACTACTGGCCCTTTCGGCAAGATTCCACAAAGCGTGGACTCACCGAAAGTAGTACGGGAGCGTTCTAGAACTAGGTTTCCACACCCTGGAGATGTCTAATGAGTTCAAGTGGTCTGCAGTTTGACATTGCATGCACGTCGCTATGTGCACTTACCCGTACCTCGTAGCCTGACATGCTGCCTTTGCGCAGCCATACTTGGGGGCTAAATGGTGTTATTACTTAATTTCTTACTAGTATTCCATGGTTAGTTGATTAACTTAGCTTATTTGCATGTGTAAAGTATACTTAGCAAGGTCATTCATTAATACAAGTGCACACAGTAAATAAACAGTATAATTGTAATTCATATCCAACAGATAATAACCCAAGAATAGATACACGGAACTAAGATAAAACTTCTCTTTATTATTATCTTCCTTCGTTTACAGACTCAATTCTACCTTGCGCACCAAGTTGCAAGGGCCACGCACTCAGTTGCAGACAACTAGGTCTCTGCGCACACAACTGCAGAGCCTTCTCCTATTTTGTGACCCAAGACACACTTTACACTTGCTTTGTGCTTCTGTTTTTCTATCTCATCCATCTCCTATCTACTTAGAGCCTTGCTCTATTTATACAATCCCATGGTCCGCAGACCATGGGTAGGCCAACATTACATTACAAGACTAGGGCGGACAACCCTATTACTCTATCATACATTTCACACTCTGCGCCCGCAATTCATGGAGTCTGTACCACAATATTAAGTCAAAACTTGGGCTTTGAGCCCCAAAACATGTCATGGTTGGATTCCATGCCCAATAGATGAGTGCACAGAGGCCTAGGGTGGAATTCTATAACTGAGTGCATAGACCCTTGTAGCTGATTGCGCAAGGCGGATAGAGTCTATATTAAACTGGAAGATATCGATAAAGAGAAGTATTCTGAAATTACTGTGTATTTAGTTCTTGTTAATGCATCTTATTATATTGTGTTTTGGGTTTAATTTATAATGTTTATTTGATGCAAAAATATATGTGATTATATCGATTAATTGAACACAAGTAAGGATATTAGCTTATGCAGCGCTAACTATGATTGATTAATAAAATAAGTAAAAACACTTGAGTTCACTTGGGAACCTATACAATACATTCTCATAGCTACATGAAAGTACCTAGACCATGGGTTAAGGCTGTGTGAAGGTCAATCACACACCTTTGTAGAGGTACTGAAGGATGGAATAAATGTTAGATTGACAGAGCCCTAAGCCTTAGTGACCTACATGAAAGTATGGGCAAAGGGTATAAACCAACATCACGACCATCTCAAGGTGCAGAAACTTGGTTCTAACTTCCCCCCATACTGCTTCGAGTGAGACTTCATTTCATGCTCCATGGGATAATGTCGAAAGGGCCAGTAGTGTAGGGATTTGTTTGGCCAACTAATGCTGAACTTGGGTCAGGCCCCACAAAGCTAGCAAATGCTTCCTTGCCGGGACCAAAATCTACATGAGAGATGTGTGATGTCATATCACTAGAATGATCCAAATTTAAACAAGAACACAACAAATTATAGAGATAAACATAAACACAAAGATGCAGTGGAAATAATACTTCATTTCATTAATGTAAAATATTGAAATATTCTTACAAATAGAATTGGAAATAAACCAACTAGGGTGATGGTAGCTTAGCTCTGAGAAGAGATGTGGCAGATACATGTCTCTAAACTGAAGTACAATGAGGCTCAAGGGCCTTTTTATTATTGAACAATAATAGAAAACCCTAAACAACTAAAACCCTAACCCGAGGAGATCTAACACCAAGAGTTTATGGGCCCCGCTTGGGTGAGTTGGACAGCCAACTTCCCGGGGTTGTTACTTGGTCATATTATCTCCATTTGACATGCATGATAGCTCGTTGGAAAGATCTCTCCAAGGACTACGACGAAAAATCCAATTTTAGACAGAAAATTGTTGGCAGTAGATTTCCAAAAAAGCGTCGTTTAGGGCCTCAAAACAGCTCCAGAAGTTTAGGACCTGAAAAACTGCTAGAAATAGTAAATTGTGCTACAATTAAGGAAACTGAAAAACTGAAATAAGAAATGGTGGGGGTCCAAGTGGAATTGGTGGGTGGCCACCAATATACACCTGGATCATTCCTCCCCCCTTAGGAAGCAATGGTCCCCATTGCATTGATTTCCTCCATTTACTAAACTTAGTCCCTGGTGAGCTGTTCTGCAATCTCGGATGTGTCCAGTAATGGTGGGGAGCACGGTTTAGGGTAGTACACATTGAACACTTGGCACAGGCAAAGGAATGGAGGAATGTCGTGCTCCAAAGCATTATTTCCCACAACCTTGGTAATGGTGTAAGGACCATGTCGGCGTGGTCGAAGCTTCTGATGGGCTCTTGTAAGGCGTTCTTTCTGCAAATGCAACTAGATTTTGTTGCCCACCTGAAGCTTGTGTGGTACCCCTGTGGGTGAGGAGAATTTGTTCCTATGTTTTGTCATGACCGTATCCCTTTGCTATTGCTACTGCGTGGAGGAAGCCTTCACGGAGGTCATGGATGTGGTGATGATCTTCCCCTTACTTTGGGAGCGAACCAAACAGAAAATGAATTTCCTAGTCTAGGAGATGACCTTGCTTCCTTTCTTAGCAGTGACCAAAGAGGTGGTGGTAAGTGGGGCTACCTACGATATTCTGTATAATGAATTACATGAATAAATAATGACACCATGTGGCCTTGACTCATACATAGCATGTCGCCCACACAAGTATGGCTAGCCTAATAGTACATCACAAACATCCAGAGGTGTAACATCACACAATACTTCATCTATGAAGGGCTTGATACTATAAGGAAGGCGGCACTGCTAGTGATTTTAGAGATCTTGTCCTTGGTGAAGCCACCCACTACTACACAGTTGCAGGTGTGATGTAGTCGATAGGCCCAACTGCTTCATGACCTCTATTGAAATGAGGTTCTTTTGGCTCCCACTATCAACAATGAATTGCAGCGGCGAACCCTTTATCCACATATGTAAGTGGAAAGGATGCTCCCGCTCCTCTGGATCTTCATGCTCATTCTTTTGTATCTTAGTGGTGGCAACAATGGCACTAGGCTCCGCATCAATGATCTGCTTCCCTTTGCCATTCCCCTTGTCAGGTTCTGACTCAAGGTCTGAACATGAATCTGATTCTAAAGCCTTCAACTTGGCCACCGGTGACTGCTTGGTCCGACACTCGCTTGTGCTGTGAGTGGGGCTCTTATGGAACTCACACCACTTTCCTATGTCCTTCTTCAACTTCATGGTGTTTTTATTTTCTTGTGGCTTTGACGAGCTATCTTAGGTCACCCCAACCTGGCTTTGTCCTCTGGTATTTGGATTTGTAGAGCCAAAGTCTCGCTTCTTTTGATTGATCTTCTGCTCGATTTTGACAGTGTATCAGTAAGCCATGCGAAGCAAGGAGATGTTCAGGAACTCCATCTCTTCCTAGATGTACCTGTGTAGGTAGCCGCGGTATTTGAATACCAATGTAGCTCATAAAACTTGATACCCAATTGTGTGCAAAGGGTATGAAAAATGTTTGTGAACTCCGACACATCTTGGTCCCTTCCCTGTTGCGGCGTGATCCACTTTATGTATGTGTCCTCATAGCTTTTGATAGGGTAGTACTGCTCTTTGATGGCATCCTAGAAGGAATTCCAAGTGGGTGCGGCTAAGAACAGTGAGTCCAGACTTTCATCCTTCTTCTTGTAGTAGGTTTCCCACTAGTCCTTGACGTGGGGGGCTACTTTCAGAAGAGAGAAAAAAATCCTTTCCCGACTCGAAAATTCATGAACAAGAAAATAACCCTCTAGCAAATTTAACCATTTATCTACAACATCTACATCTATCTGACCTTCGAATATGGGGATTTCAAAATTAATTTCTACCTTAAAGGGCGTGGCATTTCCAGAGTATCTGTTGGAAGCTTATGCATCGCCTCTGGGTAGCCACTGAAGGATCTTGGAAAAGTTGTCCATCATCGCTTTCCTTTATCTCTTGAGGGCTTCTTCGAGCAAGATTTTGATAGGATCTCCTGCCACCTCATCTTTCCTTTAATCCACTATGGGAGGCTGTTGGGATTTACGAGGCTGGTCTTGCAAAGGTTCGACCATTTCAAGCCCTAACTCCTTATATCCTGACCTCGTTGGGGACATGCAAAGAAAAACAGAGAAAAAACAGACCTCTCTGATACCACTGATTCAGATTTAAACAGGAACGCAACAAATTACAAAGATAAACATAAACACAGAGATGCAGCGGAAATAATACTTCACTTCATTAAAGTAAAGTACTAAAATATGATTACAAACAGAAATGGAAATAAACTAGCTAGGGCGATGGTAGCTTATCTCTGAGAAGAGATGTGGCGGCTACATGCCTCTGAACTAAACTGCAATGAGGCTCAAGGGTCTTTTTATTATTGAACAATAAGAGCAAACCCTAAACAACCAAAACCCTAACTCGAGGAGATGTAACACCAAGAGTTTATGGGCCCCGTTGGGGTGAGTTGGATAGCCAACTTGTCGGGGTCGTAACTTAGTCATATTATCTTCGTTTGATGTGCATGATAGCCCGTTGGAAAGATCTCTCTGTGGAATATGATGGAAATGACAATTTTAGACAAAAAATTGTTGGCGGTATATTTCTAAAAAATCATTGTTTAGGGCCTCAAAATGTCTCCCAAAGTTTAGGACCCAAGAAATTGCCAAAAATAGTAAACTCTACTACAAATAAGGAAACTGAAAAAATGAAAGAAGAAATGGTGGGGTTCCAACTGGAATTGGAGGGTGGCCACCAATATCCACTTGGATCATAGAATCCAACTAAGAAATAGGTCAAATACTGGTTGGATAGAAAAGTCCACGAATTCGTGGGACAGGAGAATAGAAACCTGCAACTGACAAAGGAATGGTGGCTAGATAGGTACCTGTATACAGAAATCCATGAGATATTTTTTTGTTCCTTCCTAGTTGAGTTATATGAGTGGATTACGAAGCTAGTGGATAGCCAAGGAAGGTAGAGGCTTGATGGTCTTATTGTCTGAACCCTGGAGCTAGTACAAAGAATGGAAGCTTTTGAGGATAAGATCGCCCATGTTGTTGACGATTGGTTTGATCGTATCATAGGGGGATTTGTGACTGAATTTGTTGTCGATACCTAAGTGAGATACAATAAGGCAGAGCAACGTTTTTTCAAAGGTCTGCGAGGTAAGTACTTGAGGTCTTTTAAATACTTGGATTAAGATGTATTGTTAGAAAAATGGGTTATGCAGCTACCTTGATGTTCTGAGCTACGCGAAGTGGAAAGAATTACAAGAATGAAAGAAGAAAGGGTCTTGAATACAACCCACTGATTTCTACTCCATTGAGTGATGAAGAGGGAGTAGCGCAGGCTTCGCCATGAAGTGTAGTTCAGTTAATAAAATGAGGGTGCCAGCGACTACCACCTCCACCCACACCACCTACACCTTCACCATGATCGCCCCTGGGACTTTGCCCACATCATCACCACCTCCACCGCAGTTGAACATGGCGAATTCAATGAAGTTGCCTTTGTTTAAGGGCCTGGTAAATGAGGACCTAAACCAGTTCTAGATCATCGTAAAACCTATATAGGAAGCTCAGGGTGTCACAGAAAATCACATGAAGAAGGCAACATTGGTTAGTTCTTTGCACGATCGCACACTAACTTGGTAAATCAAGTACTCTAATGATAACCCAAATGTTGGGTTGGCAAAGATCTAGATCACGCTGAATAAAGAGTTTAGTAGGCCTAAATTCGAGGTGCAGTCGATTGTGGGGTTTAAGGAAATCACGATGAAACCAAGTGAGACACCTTGGGAATTGTATCAGAGATTGAAGTGTAAAATACGTGAAGCTAATATGAACTTAACAAATGGACAACATCGCGAATGTTTCGTGCCTTCGCTCCTGCCTTGCCTAAGGGTTGCAATTTCACAACAAAAGATTATGACTCAAGCAGAGGCCTTTGATATTTCCATAAGATTGCATGAAACACCGATGCAAGATCCAAATCTGGGGTTGCAGCAGATCCATGTGCAATTACAAAACCTTTGCCTCGAAATGCAAAGTTTGAAGTAGGACACAATAGTTCGACTAGAGGCGCGTGAAGAAATATGGTGCCTAAAATGTAAAGGTCATGGGCATGATAAAGACCACTGCCCGCTATTTCCGAATTATATTGGAGGAGGAGGATCGATGCCTTTGAGGTCGGAAGCCCAAGAAGGACCAAGCGCAGGGCCTACGTTGTGGTTTGTTATATGTCAGGAAGCAGGGAAACATATAACTGATAATTACCATTTGTTGTAGAAGTTTGTACAAACACCGCAACAACTATTCTGCAACTTCTCCGGAACGGTAAGGAATTATGAGTGCAACTGCCAAAGTTATGAATTGATGATGGAAAAAACACCTGCCTATAGAGTTTAGGCAGAAATGTGGCCCGCTGACCAGAGTGCTAGGATGACGCAAACAAGCTTTTAGGGGCGCGGACGAGGCTGAGGTGGAGGAGGACCTGGCAGAGGTCAAGGACAACTGATTTGTTACAATTGCGGAGGACCAGGACACTATGCCCATGAATGCACTAACCCAACACATCAGTCTTGCAAATATTGTACTTAGTTTGATCATGAGATGAAGGAATATCCTACACTGATAGCAAGGATACGTGACAAAGGGGTGCTACCACTACAATCAACTCAAACCTGTAGATGATGAGGGTTGAGCCTTGCGAAGAGGATCTGAATGTGAATATAGTGCTACGAAGTGGAATTGCAACGAGAAACGATAAGGGGAAACAACTCAAAGGTAATGCATGGGTTCACAAAGCTCTGGTGAAGGAGGTGGAATGCGATTTGGAGTGCGCATGTGAAACATTCATGGAAGAAAAAAATAGCTTCACTGAGGCGTCTACCTCAAGGAGCCAGGATAAGCCTATTAAGGAAATGGACCCTTCTATGGTTACAACCTTTCTAGATACCTGCATGAAGCCGCAGCATGATAGAAAGGATGTGAATGGGTTACAAGGGCTTATAAATAGATGTGTTAGAAATGCTCCCAGTGAACGGCGCATGGTGTGGAAGATTGGTAAGCATAAAGTAAGGACAGGGCATGAGATGAGAATCACCATGCAAATAGGAAAATATGAGATGAGTCGATGGGGAGACCCACGCTGCAGTGGTCTCTGATTCAGGTAAGGAAATTCAATTAAGGATAACAAATCAGGAGAAGAACATCCCCATGGGATGACTGCAAGGAGTAACTATTGATATTGAAGGTGCGAGTGCATTGGCTAACTTTGAAGTGATAAACATTGTGGATGAAAACAAACCCTACCCTATGCTCCTTGGCATTGATTGGGCTACTGACATGAACGGGGTAATCAACCTAAAGAATCAAAAGATGATATTTGAAAAGAAATCGCTTCGAGTAAGAGTACCCCTAGATCTTGTTGAAGGATCGCGCTATACTAAATTAGTCCGTGATTACAAAAGTGATGACGATTTGGACTGCATATATAAGATAACAACACGAGATCAATATTGGTTGAATCTGACAGTGGATTGATGAATTACATGGGATCGCGAGAGTTCTCGCAACTCAGACTTGGATGAAGAATTAAAGCTCTGGCAGAATCGTCTACATGAAGTAAGCACGCTAAGCTGTAACATGATGACCTAGTCACTGCGCTGTGTGTCGTCAAAGGTAAGAAATATTCCCACTTATGATGGCTTGAATGATGTGGATGTGTTTTTGGATGCATTTGAGAAGGAAGTAACAGAGAAGCAGTGCTTCCAATCTTTGGACTGGGCACTACGTGCTACACTCGTAAGATGGTGGGGTATGCACTAGGGTAGTTTTGATAATTGGCACGAGTGTAGGAGGATGATGAGAACATGATTTGGGAAGCCAAAGGTATGAGTGATAGAAAAGCATGATGGAAGGATGATTCATGTGCACACTTGGCCAAATGGGCTAAGGCTTATGGAGCGAAGCCCCAACCTGAATGGGTGCACTTCTTCTGTCATACCTTGGAAGTCATCTTGATGAACTGGTACTTGGAGACAGAGATCCACCATGGCACAAGCAAATGGGATATTCTGTGTGAAGGATTCATAATGACATTTAGCTTTGAATATGGGTTTCACTTTATTAACGAAGTGCTATAAGAAGTTAAAGCAACAATATTTAGGATACTACATGATCCTTTAGATCTGATTCAACTCGATTGGACTACTCAGCTGAGGTACGCGCTCGAATGCTATAATTCGACTGCTGAAGAAGAAGATGAGGATCCACGAAAGATTAATATCCATTTAATTGAGGCTCACCGCAAGGTCGAGGGACTGCAGATTGAGAATCGCTATATAACTGTGCCACTGAAAATGAAACAGGTAAATATTGGTACAGAGGTGGAGCCAAACTTCATGAAGATTGGAGATAACTGGGATGACACGTCTGTAGATAAGGTTACCAAATTTCTCCACGAATACTAGGATTTGTTGCCTACGACATTTATAGAGTTAAAAGGGATAATAGGGGACCTGGGCATTATGAAGATCACACTAAAACTTGACACGAAGCTGGTTAAGAAAAGACCTTACTATCTAAATCTGAATTATAAGGAGAAGGTCTGCTTAGAGTTAGATAGGATGCTCGCGGCAGGCATCATTGAGCCCATGGAAGAATCTGATTGGGTAAGCCCAATGGTGGTACAGGTCCTAACGAGCTTGCAGGAGGATCCTAATGTCCAGCGGCTGGAGAGAGAGGCATGATAATTGTAGTAGTGTTATGATGAAATAAAAGGTACAGCGTACACTATCACTCTCACACAGAGATTGGAAAAGTTCCAGGAGGCCAAAACATTGAAGGAACAGGTAGATGCAGCACAACACAAAGAGGCAGTGTTGAAGGTGTGCTTAAAGCCCTGGTTGGATGAAGCCTATTCGATCACGACCTCTACTAAAGGCAAGCTTGCTAATTTGCAAGTGACTCAGCAGAAGCTTCAAGTTGACAATTCAGGAGCAGTGACAGAGTAGTTAGTTGATGAAGTGAAGCAGGCGGCTACACAGTGCATCGTCGAGGTTGCCATCATACAGGTCGAGTAGGGAGATCTTTGCACCAAGATCTCTATGCTTGCAGAGTGACTCGAGGGCTAGTCACCATGTTTGTGTTGGGGGCCTATTGGGAATGAGTTCCCCCAAGATGCATTTTGGGGTTAAAAGCCCATGTTTTGGGATAATTTTGTAATAAAGTTGTAAATTCTCCCCATTTTGTGGTCGCGGAGTGTGAAGATGTCAAGGGTCATAAAGGGTTGTCTCCCCTTATTTTGTAAAGTGTCATGTTAGCTGTAAATATCCACCCATAGTCCACGGACCATGGGATTGTATAAAAAGGAGCTAAGTAAGTAAGCTCTAAGAAGGGAGTAGTGAAGAGTGAAGCATTGGAGTTTTGGTAGGGAAGTCTAAGGTTTTAAGGTCTTAGCATAGGTAGAGGCTCCGCAGCTAAGTGCGTAGAGGCCTAGGGTGGAAGTTTACAACTGAGTGCGTGAACCCCTGCAACTAAGTACGTAGGGCGGATAGAGTCTATATTAAACTGGAAGATACCAATAAAGAGAAGTATTCTGCAATTACTGTGTATTTAGTTCTTGTCAATGCATCTGATTATATTGTGTTTTGGGTTTAATTTACAATGTTTATTTGATGCACAAATATATGTGATTGTATTGGTTAATTGAACGAAAATAAGGATATCAGTTTATGTGGTGCTAACTATGATTGATTAATAAAATAAGTAAAAACACTTGAGTTAACTTTGGAACCTATACAATACATTATCATAGCTGCGCGAAAGTACCTAAACCATGGGTTAAGGCTACGTGAAGGTCAATGGTACACCTTCATGGAGATACTAGAGGATGGAATAAAGGGTAGACTGACAGAGCCCTGAGGCTTAGTGACCTGTGTGAAAGTAGGGGTAGAGGGTATAAAGTGACATCATGGCCATCTCATGGTGCAGAAACTTGGTTCTAGCATCCCCCCATACTTCTTCGGGTGAGACTTCATTTCGTGCTCCGTGGGCTGATGCCGAAAGGGCCAGTAGTGTAGGGATTTGTTTGGCTAACTAATGTTGAACCTGGGTTAGGCCCCTAAAGCCAACAAATGGTTCTATTGCCGAGACCAGAATCTGCATGAGAGATGTGTGATGTCGTATCACTAGAATCCAACTAAGAAAGAGGTCGAAGACTGGTTGGATAGAAAAATCCATGAATTCATGGAACAAGAGAATAGAAGCCCACATTTGACAAAGTAAAAGGTGTTGGATAGGTACCTGTATATAGAAATCCATGATATCTTCATTTGTTCCTTTCTAGTTGAGTTATATGAGTGGATCACAAAGCTAGCAGATAGCTAAGGAAGGTGGAGGCTTGACAGTCCTATTGTCTGGACCCTGAGCTGGTACAGAGACTGGAAGCTTTTGAGGATAAGATCACCTGTGTTGTTGATCACTAGCTTGATCATATCATAGGGGGATTTATGACTGAATTCGCAGTCGATACCTAAGTGAGTTACAGCAAGGTGGAGCGACGCTTTTTCAAAGGTCCATGAGGTAAGTACTTGAAATCTTTAAATACTTCGATTAAGATGTTATTATGCAAAAAATGGGTTATGCATCTACCTTGATGTTCAGAGCTATGCGAAGTCGAAAGACTTATAAGAGAAAAGGAAGAAAGGATCCTGAATATAGCACACTGATTTCCGCTCCCTTGGCTGATGAAGAGGGAGTAGCCCAAGCTTCTCTGCGAAGTGCAGTTTAGTTAATAAAACGAGGGTTCCTGCAACTACCACCTCTACCTTTATGACCATCGCCCCCCGTGACTTCACGCACATCACCACCACCTCCACTGTAGTTCATCATGGCGAATTCAGTGATGCTGCCTTTGTTTAAGGGCTTGGGAAATGAGGACCCAGACCAGTTCTGGTTCATTTTAAACTCTATATGGCAATCTCAAGGTGTCACAGGTGATAACATGAATAAAGAAACATTCATTAGCACTTTGCAGGATCGCACACTAAATTGGTACAGCGAGTATTCTAACAATAACCTAAACATTGGGTTGGCATAGATCCAGACCGCGCTAAATAAAGAGTTACGTAGGCCTAAATCCGAGGCGTAGTAAATTGTGGGGTTTAAGGAAATCACAATGGAACCAGGTGAGACACCTTGGGAATTGGATCAAATATTGAAGTGTAAAATTTGTAAAGCTAATATGAACTTAAGAGATGGAAAACACTGGGAATGGTTCATGCCTTCGCTCCTGCCTCACCCAAGGGTTGCACTATCACAATAGAAGATTATGACTTAGGCAGAGGCCTTTGAGATATCCATAAGATTACATGAAACAATGATGGAAGATCCGAATTTGGGGGTTCAGTAGATCCATGTGCAGTTGCAAAAACTTTGCCTCAAAATGAAAAGTTTGAAGGACGAAAGAACAATTCGATCAGAGGCACGCGAAGAAATATGGTGCCTAAAATGTAAAGGTCAGGGGCATGACAAATACCACTGCTTGGTCTTTGAAAATTGTATTGTAGGAGGAGGACTGATGCCTTTGAGGCCAGAAGCCCAAGTAAGACCAAGCGCGGGGCCTGCGTTGTGGTTTGTTATATGTTAGGTAGCAGGGAGACATGCAACTAATAATTATCATTTGCTGCAAAAGTTTGTACAAACACTGTAACAACTGTTCTGCAACTTCTGCAGATCAGTAGGGCATGATGAGCGCAACTGCTGAAGTTATGAATTGATGATGGATAGAACACCTGCCTATAGAGCAAAGGTAGAAACATAGCCCACTGACTAGAGTGCTGGGATGGCGCGAACAGGATTTCATGGCTGTGGACGAGGTCGAGGTAGAGGAGGACCTGGCAAAGGTTGGGGATAGCTGATTTGTTACAATTGTGGAGGACCAGGACACTATGCCCATGAATTCACTAGCCCAATGTGTCTTTCCTCCAAATATTGTAATCAATTTGATCATGAGACGGAGGACTGTCCAACACTCATAGCAAGGATAAATGACAAAGGGGTGCTACCACCGCAGCCGACTCAGAACCTGTAGATGATGAGGGCCGAGCCTCGCAAAGAGGATCCGAATGTGAATATAGTGCTATGAAGTGGAATTGCAGTGGGCAACGAAAATGGGAAACAGCCCGAAGACAACGCATGGGTTTGCAAAGCTCTGGCAAAGGAGGCTGAATGTGATTTGTAGCACACATGCGAAACATTCATGGAAGAAAAAAAGAGCTTCGCTAAGGCCTTTACTTCAGGGAGTCAGGATAAGCCTGTTCAAGAAATGGACCCTTCTATGCTTATGACCTTTCTAGGGACCTACATGAAGTTGATGCACAATAGCAAGGTTGTGAAGGGGTTATAGGAACTTATAAATAGATGCGCCATAAACACTCTAGGTGAACTGTGCGTGGTATGGAAGATTGGTAAGCATAAAGCCAGGGCAGGGCGTGAGATGAGACTCACTGTGCAGATAGGAGAATATGAAATGGATCAGGTTATTTTAGATCTGGGGTCAGACGTGAACATTTTGTTGAAGCAAACATGGGAGCAGATGGGGAGATCCGCGCTACAATGGTCTTCGATTCAGTTAAGGATAGAAAATTACGAGAAGATCATCCCCATGGGATGGCTAAAAGGAGTAACTATAGATATTGAAGGCACAAGCACATTCACTGACTTTGAAGTGATAGAAATTTTGGATGATAGTAACCCCTACTAACATGAACGGGGTAATCAACCTAAAGAAGCGAAAGATGATTTTTGAAAATAAATAGCTTCAAGTAATAATACCGCTAGATCTCGCTGAACGATCACGATATATTGAATCAGTCTGTGATTATGAAAGCAATGACAATTTGGACTGCATATATAAGATAACAACTTGAAACCAAGATTGGGTGAATTTGACAGTGGATGGATGAATTACATGGGATTGCGAGACTTCCTGCAACTCAAACTCGGACGAAGAATTAGAGTGCCGGCTGAATCAACTACATGAAGTAACCACCTTGAGATGTAACACGATGACCCAGTCGATGCAGTGTGTGTCATCAGAGGTAAGAAATTCTCCTAGTTATGATGGCTTGAATGATGTGGATGTGTTTTTGGATGCATTTGAGAGGGAAGTACCAAAGAAGCAGCACTTCAAGGCTTTGGAATAGGCACTGCGCACTACGCTTGCAAGATGGTGGGCTATGCACAAGGGTAGTTTTGATTATTGGCATGAGTTTATGAGGATGATGAGAACATGCTTTGGGAAGTCGAAGGTATGAGTGATATAAAAGTATGATGGGAAGGATGATCCATGCACACACTTGGTGAAATGGGCTAAGGCTTATGGAGCAAAGCCCCAACCTGAATGGGTGCACTTATGGAGCTCCACACCTTGGATGTCATCCCGATGAAGTGGTGCTTGGAGATAGAGCTCCACCATGGCACACGTGAATGGGATATTCTACATGAAGGATTCATAATTAAATTCAACATCAAAGACTGGTTTGACTATATTGATGAAGTGCTACAAGAGGTTAAAGCAACAATCTTTAGGATACCATAGGATCCTTTAGATCTGATTCAACCCGATTGGACTACTCAACTGAGCAACGCACTAGAATGCTATAACGTGATTGCTGAAGAAGAAGATGACGATCCATGAAAGATTAATATCCCTGAAACTTAGGGTAATTACAAGGTTGAGGGACCGCAGATCGAGAATCATGATATAACTGCGCCATAGAAAACAAAGTAGGTAAATATTGGTATAGAGGTGGAGCCCAAATTTGCAAATATTGGAGATTAATGGGATGATGCAATAATAGATATGGTTGCCGAATTGCTTTGCGAAAACCGGGATTTTTTCCCTACCAAGTTTACAGAGTTAAAATGGATAGTAGGGGACCTAGGTGTTATGAAGATCATGCTAAAACCTTACGCAAAGCCGGTTAAGCAAAGACCTTACTATCTCAATCCGAAGTATAAGGAGAAGGTTCGCTTAGAGTTAGGTAAGATGCTCGAGGCAGGAATCATTGAGCCCATAGAAGAATCTGATTGGGTAAGCCTAATGGTGGTACAGGTCCTGACGAGCCTACAAGAGGAGCCTAATGTAGAGCAGCTGGAGATAGAGGCATAAGAACTGCAGTAGTGCTATGACAAAGTAAAAGGTACAATGCACACTGTTGCTCTCACACAGAGACTGGCGAAGCTCCAAAAGGCCAAAACATTGAAGGAACAAGTAGATGTAGTGCAACACAAAGAGGCAGTGTTGCAGGCATGCTTAAAGCCCTGGTTGGACGAAGCTTATTTGGTCACAACCTCTATTGAAGGAAATCTTGCTAATCTGCAAGCAACATAGCAGGAGCTTTAGGCTAACATTTCAAGACTAGTGATAGAGGAGTTAGTTGATGAAGTGAAGCACGCGGCTGCACAGTGAACTGCCAAGGTTTCCATCATACAGGTCGAGTTGGGAGGTCTTCATGCTAAGATCTCCACACCCACAGAGTGACTCGAGGGCGAGTCACCATGTTTGTGTTTGTGTCTTGTTGGGAATGGGTTCCCCCAAGAGCAGTTTTGGGGCTAAAAGCTCGTTTTTGGGGATAATTTTATAATAATGTTGTAATGTCTCCACATTTTGTGGTCACAGAGCGCGAAGGTGTTAAGAGTCATAAAGGGTTATCCACCCTTATTTTGTAAAGTGTCAAGTCAGTTGTAAATTTCCACCCATGATCTGTGGACCATGGGATTGTATAAAAAGGAGCTAAGTAAGTAACCTCTAACAAGGCAATAGTGAAGAGAGAAGCATTGGAGCTTTTGTAGGGAAGTCTAAGGTTTTCAAGTCTTAGTGTAGGTAGAGGCTCTGAAGTTGAGTGTGGAGAGGCCTAGGGTGGAAGTCCGCTGGTGAGTGCATGGACCCTTGCAGCTGAGTGCGCAGGGTGGATAGAGTCTGTACTAAACTGGAAGATATTAATAAAGAGAAGTATTCTACAATTACTGTGTATTTAGTTCTTGTTAATTCATTTGATTATATTGTTTTTTGGGTTTAATTTACAATGTTTATTTGATGCATGAATATATGTGATTGTATTTTATAATTGAACGCAAGTAAGGATATCAGTTTATGTGGCGCTAACTGTGATTGATTAATAAAATAAATAAAACACTTGAGTTAACTTGCGAACCTATACAATACATTGTCATAGTTGCATGAAAGTACCTGAACCACGGGTTAAGGCTGCGTTAAGGTCAATCTTACAACTTCGAGGAGGTACTGAAGGATGGAATAAAGGGTAGACTAACAGAGCCCTAAGGCTTAGTGAGCTATGCAAAAGTAGGGGCAGATGGTATAAACCAACATCATGACCATATTAGGATGCAGAAATGTGGTTCCACCGTCCCTCCATACTTCTTTGAGTAAGACTTCGGTCTGCGCTCTATGGGTTGATGCTAAAAGGGCCAGTAGTGTAGGGATTTGTTTGGCTAACTGATGCTAACCTAGGTTAGGCCCTGTGAAGCCAACACTCTTTGATGGTCACCTCTATCACAATGACTGCAATAAGTCTTATTCCTCCAGACCTTCTTAACATGCTTCTTCCCCTGCTGTGGAGAAGGCCTTTCATACCTCATCCTCTTTCATGCTACCATTCTCTTCCAACACTCATCAAATACATGGTTATGTAAACCACAAAAAGTACATGTTTTTCGATGCCATGTTTTACATTCATCATTAACAACATGATTGCAATCGAAATTGATATTTGGATATTGAGACTTGTTATATCTTTCCTTGCTGCCTCTGGTGTAATTATGGTGATGGGAGCTCGCCTTAGCTCTTTCCCTGTAATGGGCACTACCATGGGATGATGGTGATGTGTTCCCATCATTCTCTTTCCTCAATGATTTCAATAATGTATTGGAACCATCTGACACCCTTGACCATTCTCCTTTAGTGTATCCAAAGCCTGCAAATCAATGTCTTCGCTCAACCTCCAATAGCTGAGTTATTCATTGGCTATTAAGACCAAGTCCTTCTTCCTCGTTGTACCTCATCCTGGTAAGGAGTCTCATTTTTGTCCTTGTAATTGATATCTCCACATTTCCAACATAAATTATACTATGTGAAGATGAAACTGAAGAGAAATCAACATCTTTTGCCTCCACTGTCGAGTTGGAAAGAACTGATGAGGGCTTCTCGCCATCTGTTTTTGGTGGTTTGTTGGTTGCCTTGGTGCATTCCCCAACTTCCTTCCCAACATACCAAAGTCCTACCTAGCAGGGTAATTCCTCTACTTTGATGGGGTTGACAATGCCTTGGCCATTAATGCCCAAGACTTTTCCTTCATACCCCATTGTCTTCATCAGTTTGGAGATAATTCCCATGGTATAATTCTAAAAAACAACGAAATCATCATCAGGGAACATACTTGAAGCCGAAGAATTACTTTTTACCTCACAAGGTTCACGTTACAGCTTTTCCAAGGCCTCCTCCTTAGCTTGCAACTGTCGTAGCAACCTGTATTTCTCCTCTTTCTCTTCTCATAGAGGCATCTTCAATTCAGACTTATCTATTTGAAGACTCTGGTTGCTGTGCTTCATTTCTTAAAGGGCCTCTTCCATGGCTCGCAACTGAAGTTGCAATCGCTACTTTTCCTCTGTCTCTTCTTGTAGAGCTTCTTACATTATGTCCATCCTTTTGGACACTCTCAGCATGGTATCGTATATCTCTTTGTCATCCTCCATCACTATACATTCCATTGTTCATGCTCGCAATACACGTTCACGCGGAGACCACTCTGATACCAAACTTGATCTGAGTTTACTCAACTCCAAGATTTAACCAAGACCTTTTGCTTCAGTGATCTAGTTAAAATTTCATTTTGTAAGAGAATAAATGATCATATCTGCATGCTTAAGAAAATGGAAACATAATGAAAATAAACAAACCATAAACAAGAGACATTGGTATCAGAGTTCGTCTAGTGTGGACTATGTCTTTGGGCCCGGTGGCAAGATGGTGTTGGCTACTTTATTCAGTGCTAGAAATTGTGACGATGTACATGGACTATTTTTTCTGTCATGCAAGGATATGTGCCCTCTACATGAGTGGCAAGGTCTCTCCATGAGACATTCCTCTATAGGAACTATCACTCACAATACACCTCCTATTAGCATGACATAATCTTACACAGGTGACAATGAGTATCCTGCCATCATGGCAACAAAGGGATCTCAATCAAAACATACATAACAATCCATGATGAATAAATCTCACATGAAATAGACACAAAGATTCTGCATCACACATCAAGGAGGATTCAAAACAACATAGTACATCTCACAGCAAATGCACAAATAAGTACATGACAACAACAGTTCATATACCTCATTTCTAATGCTAGTTCAAGAATAAAATACTCAACTGCTTGATATAAATGCACCACTGAAATCGTGGAGTCGAATGGTACATAACCAACTGTCCACACCTTGAAATCTGACACCATCACTCCAATCTGGAAAATGGCCAAAAAATAGAAGGCTTAGCTGCAAAAACTGACTGCGCAATTGAATTTGTGTCATCGAGAGGTGTAAAATTGACTATCCATTTGTCTAATTTTGACACCAGAAAAATATGGGCCTGTAGGAATCTTTTAGATTCCACTCTGATTCTCCAAAGATTCCCTCCTCTGCGTTGACTAGAGATCTACAACTCAAGTAAGAAAAATAATCTCACCATTGAAATTCTTGCGAAATTCTAAGAAGAATAAGTATAATGTTGGCTACTTTCTGGATTTGGGAAATTTCAGCGTCTAAGGAATTTGGAAGATTTCCTCAAGATTCTTGAAGATTCTCCTCCATTGGAAATATACAAATCCACTGTTCAAAATATGAATCTGACCTCCCCATTGTGTTCCCTACGAAAATCTAAGAAAAATGACTATAAACCTTATTACATTCTGATAAAACAAATTTTTACCTTCCAAGGAATCTTAAAGATTCCTCAAAGAATATGCATGAGAATATTCCCTAGAATATTTTGGGAACGTGCCTTGATTTTTGTGCCTAGGGTGGACACTCTTTACACTACCACACCTCTATTCTAGTTTCGTTCCTCTGTTTAGTTCTATGTTCCCCGTTCCTTCTGTTCTTCTCCTTGTGCAAATGGATTTAAGGTTTTTTTATTAATCTGGAGGGTAGAGGTTACCGAGGAAGTCGTTGGTGTAATGGTGGCGTGTTATGTTGCGCAGGTGCAGGTCATAAGGTCAAACCCCCAGCCATATTGTTGCAAAATTTTGGCATTTAGTTTTTGAATTATCACGGTTCAACAGTTATAAAAATCCGCCACAAGGTATGTGTTGGGGCCGTTACATATTTTGAGCACAGTTTGGTTTGGCATATTGCTACATGGGGCCGCCAAGTGGGGGCCAGCCTGCATGGGATGGTTGGGTTCAATTCCTGCCAACTCCACTACTTTTTTCTATTAAATGTGTTTGGGCCATGTTTTTCGAGTGATGGGTCCGCCAGAATGGTGGCCCACCCCCATCTCCAATCAGGGTCTTGTTTATATATAAAGGGTGGTGGTTCCGAGGTTGTCAGTATCATGGCTGACCACTCTTAATAACATATATTTTTTTTGGCACTTGGGGCAGGTGGGGGTCACGTCCTGTCGACCCATTTTTTAATTAAAATTTGTTTTATTGTGTGAGGTCTGATAGAGGTGGCGGGGGTCATGGCTCGCCACCTATTTTAATATTTTCTTTTTCTTTTTCAATAATAATAGGTCCTTTTAGATTTTGTCTAATATAAGGGATATTAGACAAATTAAAGAGGCAACAATTTCACCCGCTCTTGGGAGCTAATTTTCCACGCCGGTTAACGGTGAATTTGTAGACACTTAAACCTGGCCTACTGCCCAACTTTCTGAAAAACTTTGACTGGCTCTTTCTCCCTGATACGAGCTTAGATTTGAGTATCGTTCATACCATTGGAATTATGGTGATGGGCACTTTGATCTGGCGCTGGTTTCGGAAGAATCTGACCACTTTGAGTTTTGACCCTTTCTGAGCCCTCTTGGACTTCTACATGTGTCTGGAGCCACCTAGATCAATCCTCCCCACTGAGGAGCTTTTTGACCTCGAAAACCATGAAAATACTCTACAACTATGTTGTACCTTGTCTTCACTTACAAGTGTCTGATAAGTCACCCTTCCTTCACAATGACTGCAATAAATATTCTTCCTCCAGATCTTCTTAACATGCTTCTTCCCCTGCTATGGAGAAGGCCTTTCATGCATCATCCTCTTTCATGCTGCCATTCTCTTCTAGCACTCATCAAATACATGGTTATGTAAGCTATAAAAAGTACATGTTTTTCGATGCCATGTTTTACATTCATCATTAACAACATGATTTTAATAAATATGAACATTTGAATATTGAAACTTGTTATACCTTTTCTTGTTGTCTCTCGTGTAGTTATGGAAATTAGAGCTTTCCTTAGCTCTTTCGCTGCAATGGGAATTTCCATGGGATTATGGTGATGTGTTCCCATCATTCTCTTTCCTCGATGATTTAAAAAATGTCTTAGAACCATCTGACACCCTTGAAAATTCTCCTTCAGTGTATCTAAAGCCTACAAATTGATGCCTCTTCTCAGCCTCCAATGGCTGAGTTATGCCTTAGATATTAACACCGAGTCCTTCTTCCTCCTTCTACCTCGTCTTGGTAGGGAGTCTCATGTTTGTCCCTATAATTGGTATCTCCAAATTTCCAATAGAAATTATGCTATGTGAAGATGAAACTAAAGGGAAATCAACATCTTTTACCTCAACTGTCGAGTTGGAAAGGACTGATGAGGGCTTCTCATCATCTGTTGTTGGTGGTTCGCTAGTTGTCTTGGTGCATTCCCCAACTTACTTCTTAACATACACAAGTCCTACCTAATGGGGTGTAATTGCTCCACTTTGATGGGGTTGACAATGCCTTGGCCATAAATGCCAAATCCTTTTCCTTCATAACCCATTCTCTTCAGTAGTTTGGAGCCAATTCCTGTGGTATGATTTTAAAAAATAGTGAAATCATCATCATGGAACATACATGAAGCTCAAGAATTTCTTTTTACCTCACGGGGTTCATGTTGTAGCTTTTCCAAGGCCTTGTCCTTAGCTTGCAGCTATCGTAGCAAGCTCTGTTTCTCCTCTTTCTCTTCTCATAGACACATCTTCAGTTCAACGTTATTTGCTTGAAGACTCTAGTTCCATGTTCCATTTTTCACGCTCAAAATTTACAGCCACGTGGAGACCGCTCTAATACCAAACTTGATATGAGTTGACTCAACTCCAAGATTTAACCAAGATCTTTTGCTTCTGTGATGTAGTTAGAATTGCATTTTATAAGAGAATAAACAAACATATTTGCATGCTTAAGAAAATGGAAACATAATGACGATCAACAAACCATAAACAAGAGACATTGATAATCGAGTTCATCCAGTGTGGACTACATCTCCAAGCCTGGTGTCAAGATGGCGTTTTCCACTTCATTCAGTGCTAGAAATGGTGAAGATGTACATGGAATATGTTTTATGTCATACAAGAATATGTGCCCTCTACATGAGTGGCAAGGTCTCTCCACGAGACGCTCCGCTACAGGAATTATCACTCACAATAGACCTCCTATCAGCATGGCATAATCTCACACATCGTGACAAAGAGTATCTCGCCATCATGGCAACAAAGCGATATCAATCAAAACATGCATGGTGATAATGAGTATCCCACCATGATGGGAATAAAGGGATCTCAATCAAAACATACATAACAATCCATGATGAATACATCTCACATGAAATAGACATAAAGATTCTGCATCATACATGAAGTAGGAATCGAAACAACATAAAACATATCACAACAAATGAATAAAGAAGTACATGACAACAACACTTAATATACCTCATTTATGATGCTAGTTGAAGAATATAATACTAAACTGCTGGGTCTGAATGCACCATCAAAATCGTGGAGTCGAATGGTATATAACCGACTGTCCACACTCTGAAATATGACACTGTCCCTCCAATATGGAAAAAGGCTGAAAATAAAAGGCTCAGTGTCAAAAATAGACTGTGCCACTGAGTTTGTGTCATCGAGAGGCGTAAAATCGACTATCCATTTGTCGAATTCTGACACCGGAAAAATCTAGGCCTGCAGGAATCTGGTAGATTCCCTTGTGATTGTCCAAATATTCCGTCCTCTGGGTTGACTGGAGATCTACAACTCAAATTAGAAAAGTGATCTCTTCCTTGAAATCCTTGCAAAATTCTGAGAAGAATGAGTATGAAGTTGGCTACATTCTGGATCTGGGAAATTTTAGCCTCCAAGGAATCTAGAAGATTCCCTCAAGATTCTCAAAGATTCTCCTCCATTGGGAATCTGCAAATCCGCTATCAAAAGGTGAATCTAACCTTTCCATTGTGTTCCCTACGAAAATATGAGAAAAATGAATGTAAACTTGATTACATTCTGACAAAATGAATTTTTATCTCCCAGGGAATCTTAAAGATTCCTCAAAAAATCTACATGAGAATATTCCCTAGAATATTTTGGCAACCTGCCTCGATTACCATGCCCAGGGTGGACCCCCTCTACTATGCCACACATATGTTCTAGTTTTTTTCTTTCATTCGGCTCTCCATTCTCCGTTCCCTCTGTTCTTCTCCTCGTGCAAATGGATTGAAGGTTTATTTATTAATTTGCAGGGCGAAGTTTACCAAGGAAGCCATTGGCGTAACGGTGGCATGCTATGTTGGGCAGGCAAAGGTCACAAGGTATAACCCCCTACCCTACTATTGCATAATTTTGGTGTTTAGTTTTTGAATTATCGCAATTCAATGGTTATAACAATCCCTGACAAGGTATGTGTTGGAGCCGTTACATATTTTGAGCATGATTTGGTTTGCCGTATTGCCACATAGGTCCGCTCGGTGGGGGCTGGCCCACATGGGCCGGGCAGGCTCAATTCCCACCAGATCCACTACTTTTTTGTATTAAATGTGTTTGGGCCACATTTTTCAGGCGGCGGGTCCACCGGAATAGTGGCCTGCCGCCATCTCCGATCATAGTCTCGTTTATATATAGAGGGTGGTGGTTCTCGAGCCAGTAGGGTCATGGACACCTACCTTTAATAACATATCTTTGTTGTGGTTGTTGGGGCCGGTAGGGGTTAGATCCTGCCAACTCATTTTTTAATTAAAATTTGTTTTATTGTGTGAAGTCTGATATACGTGGCTGGGGTCATGGCCCACCACCTATTTTATTATATTTTTTTGAATTTTTAATAATAATAGGTCCTTTCTAGATTTTGTCTAATATAAGGGATATTAGAAAAATTATAGGGGCAACAATTTTCTCTTCTCTCCGGAGCTAATTCTCCACATCAGTTGACGGTGAATTTGAAGGATTCTTAAACCTAGCCCACTACCCAACTTTGAGCAAAACTTTGACTGTCTCTTTCTCCATCATACGAGCTCATATTTGAGTGTCGTTCGCGCTATTGGAATCAAGGCGACAAGCACTTCGACCTGGTGCTGGTTTGGGAACAATCTGACCACTTTGAATGTTAATCCTTTTTGAGTCCTCTTGGACTTCTACATGTTTCTGGAGCCACCTAGATCATTGAGCCTCTTGTCATGCTTGGTTTGAGAAGTAGGAGTCTAAAGAGTAGAAGGTGGTAAAATCTGTTTTCTGCTTGTTGAAGAGTATTCTCTTCCCACTATTCTTGATTTCTGAAATTCTCAATCTCTGGTCTTGGTGTATCATTGTAATGTGTGGTTTGGAGTTCCACCCTTAAGTCTGAGATAATACTAAATGGATCATAAGACTAGGTGAAGCTGGGTTGAAAACCCATCTGTTAGGTCCTTATAATACTAGTGATTCCCCCATTACTATTGTCATTGTAGCCCTTATTGTCCCCATATTGTTATTAGTGTGCCCCATAGAAGCCCACAATTGTTATTATTGTGCCCTTATATTATTATTGTTATGTCGGCTTTGATTATATTGCGACCCCTTAGACTCCTATATATAGAAAGGAGGTTTAGTCATTTGTATCATCCAAGAATTGTTCATTTGTGTAATGTAAAGGAGGATTCCCCCTAAAAGAATCTGATTTCTAAGGCATTGATCTATCTTTTCTATCTTTTTGGAGATGGTTTTGATGACATCTGGTATCAGAGCTTTGGATTCTAGGGTGTCGCTGCTATAAACAACTCATCGTGCAAATTTTCGATATAAAATTTTTTCTGCAATGTTTCAGAAGCTAAAACAAAAACCTATTTGAGCCAAAATATTGTTGAACCTCAGGTCTAAATTTCAGATCTTGTATCTCTATATTTTCAAAGATATGATCCAAGGAAGCTAGAGTCTTTGTAGGATCCCCAATTGTATCTCAAACAGGTGACCGGGGGAAAATCATCATAACTTTCTTTTTGAGGATCAGATTGAAATTTAATAAGAATTTACAAAAAGAGGATAGCCTATAGTTTTATGTTTATCAGTTTGAGGTCCTAAGGTTGAAACAGTGACACGTGGAACTTTGTACGAGTTCACTCTACTGAAAAAGTGTATGATCAGGTCATCCTGGGAGATTGGGCATAACTCTTTCTTGGATAATCCAATTTTGGTCCTACTGGTGGCATTAGAAAGAGGACTCATAGTAATACCATAGTTAGAAATTTTAGACCTTGGAGATCCCATAAATGATGAATCTTTGAATAAAACAACTCCAACACAATGATAGGAATGTAGGGATTCCCCTACAAGAGGGTCACTTCCAGTAACATGGGAATCATAGGTGAAAAAGGTGAGTTGATCTATGGCCACAATCCCACCTTTATGAGGAAAGGTGATCATGTGGAAGTAAGTTGAAACAATGACATCCATAGCATTAAACCATGTACATCCTAGTGGAAGATTATAATCCAAAGGTCCATAAAAAAAATTCTACTTCAACAGAGCCGACTTTACCCCCTAATTCCACTTGGATGGAATTCAAAATCCCACAAGGTTTGTATGTCCTTCCATAAAATTATTTTAATGTGGTGGTCAATTGACTCAGTTGGGGTGAAACAATCACCTTCCAGCAAGATAAGGACATGATGCAGGCTAAGGCTCCCTCGTCCACAATAGAATGATGAATGTTCTTATCATGGAAAATAGCCTTGATCATAAAAGCTAATTGAGCTGGAAGCCAAGGGGTATATTTTTCATGAGATAAAACCACTAGGTTGGAATCTGATGGATCCACACATTCGATAGCTGACAAAAAGGCCTTCTTATGGGTGGGGGTAGTTTTCAAACACCTCAATAAATGACATAGTTGAAGGAGACTGAGCCAAATCTTCAACTGCGTTGTAATTTTGAGTATCTCTCAAATGAGGGTTGAAAGTAGACTTATGGATAACACCCTTCGGAGGCTTGATAGTCATTTCCGTAGGAAACAGAGGTGGAATAGGGTGAAATTAAGGTGGTTCCAAACTAGCAGTTTGATTAGTGGCCTGACTGTTTAGTGGGTTCACATTACCATAGTCCTTATTCTAAGTGGCCACCATGACATCAGATTTCATATTTGAGGAGTAAAGCATAAAAACTTTGTTAGAAGAAGAGGCATCTTAGGCAACCATATGGGTCTCTTGATTGGGAAATGGGTCGGTCAACATAGCAAGAGAAGTGGATGATTTAAGGAACTGATTCACTTCAACGCGGTGGGACAATCATGTGTAAACTGATCCTTGTTACAAATCAAACATGATTATCGAGGCTTTTGTTTCTCATCGGAAGACGAATTTGTTTGCTTATTGATCCAGGTCCTGGTGCGAAGAAGGACCTTACCAAGACCTTTTACTTTCGTGATGTGTTAAAATTGCTTTTTAAAAGAACAAAAGGAATTCATCTTCTTACGGAAAAAGAAGACGAACATAATAATCATCAGCACATGGAAACATAAGTCATTGTTAATGGAGTTCGTCTAGGAAGGACTATGTCTCCAGGCCCCAATCAAGTTGGTGTAGGCTGCTGCATTATGTGTTGTCAATAATGGTGATGTACACAGAGATGATGTCTCGATCATACAAGGAAAAATTCCCTCACACAGGAGTGGCTCTAAGAGATATTCCACAACTAGAACTCTCAATAAAAACTCTTATCAGTATGACACAAAACATGCATGGTGCACATCCTGCCAACAAGGCACAAAAGGGATGTCAAAGAAAAACACACGCATGTCAACAACAATAAAAAAGAGTATCCCAGCAACATACAATAAGGGATATCAAAGCATAATATGAAGAGTTATGACAACAAGTACATCATATGAAAGATTCCTCATAACATGAAGCAAGGAATCATGATAACATTAAATTAAAGAAGATCCTGAATAAATATCAATCTAGGATCTGCAGCATAATGTAAAAGAAGGAATAGATGAATAAATCATATACCTCTCACCACCATGGGCCATCTGAATATATGAATGAAGAAGTGGATACAACGATCCACAGTGAACATCTGTTCACATCACCAATCTGCAGGCACAGTCCATTGCCAATCTGTCATGGCCTCACTATGAATGGCCATATGATGAAGTGGGCATCTAAAGCAAACTATCAAAGTGTTGAATCTCATTGAAACATCGATCCCACAACATCGATTGCAAGAAGGATCGATCACAGAGAATAATTGATCATAAGAAACAATCAAAGAAGCATTGATTAAAAGATAAATCGTTCGTAAAGAAGAAGAACTACTCTGGAATCTCAACTCTGTAGCTTGCTGGTTGTTTGGCTTGGTCACTGCAGCTCTGGAGATCTTCCTGAAGTTCAAGCTCTATGGCTCTACACACCTGAAGTGTAGCTCTGGCTTCAAGTTACCCTGCATAATTCGCAGCACAGTCTAACTATCTCCACATAGCCTCATTCTGCGACTATTTGTCGGGCGCAGCCTCCTTATGGCTCTCTAGTGATTCAGGCTCTTGAGGCTCTTTAACATAGGCTCTCAGCTCTGTTATGTAGCCTTTTGCCTCTCTTGGCTCTCTGCACCATGCTCTCAGCACTCTAGCATAGGCTTTCGGGCTCTTGGGCACTTCTCTGACATGTAGACTTTCTCTGTCATTTCGCCCCCCACAGGTCTTTGTCACCCATCGTGTTTTATAACATGTTTGGGACAAGAGCGCTTCAAAATTGGAGGTCTATTACTTAAGAATGGAAGCTGTTGTATAGAAAAATCCTCGGGCGTAACAACCGTTAAAAATAGGCCTTTGATCATTTTACAATGATATGACAAAAACTCGGAAAAACATTGAAAATAAAAAAATCTGACAGTTCAGATTTCAAAATTTATAAAATCAGACTCATAAATTTATCAGGTCTGGGATATACCACAAGTCGGGATCACAAGGCGCCGATCACTGATCGGTGACATCACCGATTAGATCCTGGTCGTTGATCGGTTTTGGATCGGATGGTTGTAATTTAATCGCTATATCGATATCGCTGCAGCCCCAGGTCCTTCGCAGATACATGGGCGTGTGTCAACGATGATCCATTGATCGCCGATATCGGCGATCGCTAATCGCATCGCTGCTATCCAAGGGTCCTGGTCCTCGGCCTTTGGGTTCTGCCGATGCCAATCTGTTGATGCTGACATCACTGATTTAAACGCATCGATATTGCCAATTACATAACTTAACTCTCCGCCATCACTGATTGCCTACCCCCGATCCCGATTAGTCAGAGATCTCTAATTGGGGGGTCCAAAGGCCTACCTTAAGTCCACACTTTTTCACTTTTTCCAATTGCAATTTGTCTCTTAAGGCTTAAGTCCAATTTTTATGGAAAAACTTTATTTTCTTAAGGATCAAGCTGACCTTATTTTTGTGATAACTTCATCATCCAGACTCTGGTTGAAAAACCATTCACACCTCCACGATCAGGAAGATGAGCTCTTTGATCTGGTCCTGATTCAATACCATTCTTATCACTTTTATTTTCAAGCATTCATTCCATGGTGTCTAAAGATCCACCTGGATCACTTATCCTACTGTGAGCAATCTTACTTTATCTTACCTTTACCTTTATTCTTGCTTCTAGGTTTCTATTGAGACTCTCCTTTATTAGATGAGATGATATTTAGCTAGGAAGAAGAAGTTGTAGGAGGATTAGATGAAGAGTTTTTTGTAGGAGCGGAAAGAGAAATACTGGATGGTTTACTTGCCAAATGCGAACTAGAAGAAACTATAATGACATCAGAAACATGAGATTATTTACCAGGTGGAGGAGGAATTGTATTTGAAAATCTGAGAGTGTTTGGTATCTTATCTTAGAGTGTGCCTAATTGGGTATAGACTAGACCTAAATATTGAGCATAAGAGATAAACTTCTCTTCATCCACGACTCCACCATTGGCCACATATTCTGTTATGGGTGGTAAAAGAGACTTCACAAAACATTCCGTTAACAACTGATCAGGAACATAAGTCTTGACCAATCAGCGACAATGTCTCCGCTCATGAGTGTGATCTAAAATGTGGGTAGAGACTGATTGTTTAAATTTAGTCAATAGTTCCATTCCAGTTTCGTATTTGATGGGCAACTGGAAATGTGATGAAGGTAGTGGCTAAAGTGTTGAAGTTGTTAAACGATGCTTTAGGTAACTCAATATACCATTTAGTTGTGGTACTAGTAAGTGTTAATTGGAAAAGAGAAAGTCAAATGGAATCATCATTAAGTGGATGGGATGAACGCAATAGATGATATGCCATAATATGCATCGACGGGTCTTCTCTAGGATTCCCATTGAATTTTGGGATATCAAAAAGAAACTTAGTGGGAATAATCGACCACCATGGAAAATATCGATGGGGTCATTTGTAAGTCAAGTTAAATCTGGTAACTCAAAAGTAGCCACAAAAGGAAACTATTGATTAAAGTCTGGAGGCGGATGCCTTGGATATGAAGGGATAGCTTGGGAAATAGGCACTTGCATTCCTGGATACAGAGGGTTCTGATAATAAGGAACCTGGTTACCAGAATATGTAGGAGGGTTCTGATAGCGAGCATACAAGTGGTTTTTTTGCCCAGTCCCTGGATGGTGATAAAGTTATTGGAATGGTTGAGTTTGGATTTGATGGCCTTGAAAAGGCACTTGATGTGATTGATACTATTGATCTATTGAGGTTTGCATTGCCCCCTGATATGGGTTTGATTGAGATTGTGCCAAATTTTGAATAATTTGGCCTACCAAAACTTGAGGAGTACCTTGTGCAAGAGATTGAGAAGGTAAGGGACCTTGTACATGTTGATGAACCAAAATCTGGGGAGAACCAAACTCCATTGGAATGGGTTGTAAAGTTTGATTCACATGTATTTGAGCTTGTTGAGGTGCTGATGAATAGGTAGGAATTTGCAACGAAGATGGTACAATTTGAGAATTCAACAATCGATCCCAAATTGAACCAGGTTGTACGGGTAAAGTAGGTTGCCAAAAACTGGAAGCCATTCCAGAATGACGATGAATATAATTAAGTAGATTACCATATTGAGGTATACCAACAATAGGCTACGCCTTAGCCATGGGAGGAGGGATGATGGAGGAAACTGTGATCCAGATGGAGGATACCCAACATAAAGATGGCTGGGATGTTGGGGGTAGCTTTTCCCACTGGCATAAGGGCCATCCTACTGCTCTATTGTAGATGTAGATCGAGGAAGATGAGTAGAATGTGTGGAATTCATAAGAGAAGTATCAAACATTACTACCGAATTGGATGTCATGGGAGAGGTCCAAGGACAAGAAGCCACACCAGAAACAATACCAGATAATGAATGATAGCAAGGTATGACAGACATGCCACCATATAAATGAGATTCTGGTGATGTTACAAACATATATGAGGATGTGACACTTGATGTCTCGACCATAGTGGTGGACATAGGCTGGCATTTTGAATCAATTCCAGTCATGGCTAACAATCCCAATGAATATTTCCATGCGAAATCTGTGGGTAAGCCCAAAGAATAAGGTAAAGGATATTGTGTCTGAGGTTGAGGAGATGGAAGAGTACTAGTTTGATAAAAATGAAGTCCTTCCTAATGAACAAGAATAGAAGGACGAGGCTCTTCCTGAGAGATCTCTTCAATACCTATAAGTCTGTATAAAAGAGGCTCACCATCAAGCACTATATATTGGTTTTGTATGAGACAAAGGAACATTGGAGGAAGGTACCAAAGACTTAGGTAAAGATGGTTGAGGCTCCTCAGGTTCAATAACATCAAGAAACAAAGTTTCTGGCTTAGGAAGGTCATATTGAAGGACCTTAGGTAACAAAGTTTCAGAAACTTCTGTTTCAATTGCATTAGTGTCACCAACAATAACATATGTGATATCAAGTTTAGAACTTAAAGGGATAGATGATTATGGCTGATCAATATCGGGTGGAGGGCCAGAAGTGGTTCCCAATGTTCCCAATTCGGTATTTTTCATTTTCCTATGTCTAGGATGATGGTTAGGATTAGCCTCTAGACGAAGTGGAGACTTATTTTTCATTATACACGAATGACGGGGAGGGGATTTTGTTCTTCGACATTGGAAAATGAATTTTGTTAACTTAAAAAGAGGGTAATCTAGGCATAAAGGATTACCAAGCAACCATGAACTACAATATACACCTTGGAAAACCAAGGACTTAATGTACGACATCCAATCTCCCTGAATGCTATATTCGATGTATCATGGCATACAAGGTGGCAGACTCAGTTACTTATGGATGAATAACAACCTATTGGGGACTCCAAAAATATATGCGACAATACCTCGGAGTGAAATTCATAGTAGTGTTATCTAATGCGTAACCGTTTGATGAGAGCATTCCCATATGCTTTACGTGTGTGGAGTGCCACCAATATACCCGAAGGTACATGGAGCACGATCCTATACACTCACATATGTGGAACGTGATTTCACCCTAGGATGTAATGATGGCAAACAAAGACAACTCCTACGTTTAATGATGTTGGAACACATCTCAAGTCTAGACCTCTAAATATTTGTCTTAATGTTACAAATTCTCCTGAAGTTGATTCAATAAATTTTACTGTTTATATTTAATTATGTTTCAGTTTTAAGGCTCACCATGAATGTCACCTGAATATCCTGAACTGAAAATATAGCATGAGAAAATAGAAATATTTTCTCTTTCAGTGAAAATATTGCTAAGGAAGGGAAGAAACAATCAAGATGCAACACACAATATGCAACAAACGAGATGCAAGATGCAAAACCCTAAATGTCAATGCAAAGTTTTTCTTTTCACCATGCTTAATTTTCGAAATGGAGAAAACTAAGATGCAAATGTTCAATTAATGATTCAATTACACTTTTCAGAATGAGGATTAAAACAACAATTCAACCAAGTGATCAATAATCAAACAAAATCATTTTGCAAGTGACCAAATGATAAGAACAAAGAAAAATCAAAACCAATTCTTACGAAAGGAAAACAACACAAATGCAAACCAAATGGAGGCTTTAGAGGGACCACAAGTCCCTAAAGACTCAGGGAAGCTCAGTTGAAAGTAGGTTGACGAACGATAGGGTCAAGAACCAAGGCAAAGTTCATGCAAAAATAGGGGCCAACGTTGGTGCAGAAGAGGCACCAGTGCGTTGCAACACTGGTGCAAAGTGGGCCGGGGTGAGGTGT
Source organism: Pinus tabuliformis (assembly GCA_031772625.1). NCBI lineage: Eukaryota > Viridiplantae > Streptophyta > Pinopsida > Pinales > Pinaceae > Pinus > Pinus tabuliformis. The sequence continues at coordinate 1,204,134,773 of CM062820.1, read as the reverse complement.
AATGGGCACATGAGGTGCGTTGGGCCTTGGAAAGAGGTTTCTGACACAAAAATTGCAAAAAAGGGTCAATGAAATCACTTCCTAGATATGTTATTGGTTGGATAATATAGTAACGGTTTGTCAAGGACGTAATAAAAAATAATGGACAAGGATACGACCAAGGTAATGCTTCGTTCCCTAGCAGAGTAACCAATTTCTTATATGAGATTTACAATTGCGAATAAAAGTATCTCTCCTAGGTTAGTGGCTAACCTATAAAAACAAAGAGACAAGGAACATAATGATTTTCCTTAAATTAAATAGATGATGGAGTGAAGGTTATCTGGAATCCTTCACACACTTCACTCCTTCTTTAGCTTGGAAGCTTCAATCCCAGCTCCGATTGCAAAAATTAGAACCTACACATTTAGATAACACAAGCCAATAAACTACAAGATCTATGTAGTGTCATCTAAGTGATTCATTCAATAGATCAACATGGTATTGAAATATGTGAAATAAAAACATCACATATAGGAAAGAAATGAATTATTTACATTAATATAAATGGAAGGAGATTACAACCATAAGTAGCAATTGATCTTGTAGAAGAGCTCCTCCAAGTTATTAAACTATCCTTTCTTTGTCAAAATATGCACCTCCAATCACCCTAAATGCATGAGATGTTGACCACTCACTAAAACATCATAAGGGAAAAATTACTCTTCGAAAGACAACCCCCAACCGTATAGAAGGCTGGGAATATATAGCAAAGTATGGTAAGTTGGGAATTCTTATCCAATTATAAATCTAGGGTAAGATATCCACCTTTGATGGAGGGATAGGATCAAAGGATAAGTGGTGAAAACTCCAAATTAGGGAAGGATAGGATCCAAATGTTTTATCCAGATAGGATTCAGATGTTTAATCCAAGGTATGTAGTTGAAACAACTTTTGGAAGCTCCTAGAAGGGGAAGCTTTCAGAATCCTGATCATTCTCCCAGATTTCTAGAACCAACTCAGGTGCAAAGGGGAGCAACCTATTGGTTACCAACACAAGCCATAATGGAGCAACATATTGGTGAATGCACTCCAGTAGGCCTATAGGGAGCATTGGTCCTCAAACTGGCTTAGATGAAGTAGTTTAGGTCTTAAACTCTAGGGAATGAAAGGTGCATGCTTAGGGCTTTGTGTAATATGGTGATAAGGGGGAATAGGATGTTGATTGATCCCATTAGGAGGATCCCTGATCGGATGTGACAAAATGGCCTATAGTACAACTTTTGGGACTCTTATTCACATGGATCCATTCAACAATTATCCATACAGAGAGGCATAACAGAGGATGAAGAATTCAAGGAGTGTTTCGGTAGTTGTAGAGACAGAGTCATGTACACGATGAAGATAACACTATTGAAAACCATCTCTAGGACGAATAACCTATTTTTTATAAAGGTGATTTATTACAACTAATTAGAGAGGATCAATCCTCCAATTTTGAAGGGAACTTTGGTGTGGGGAAGACCGTGACAAACTTGCAGAGGTACGTGTATTGGCCCAAGATGCAAGAGTATGTAGCTAGGTTCATAAGAGGATTCATTTATTTTTGTAATAACAAGAATAGCAACATGAAACAAGGTCTATATCATTCTTTACCTATACCCACTCATCCTTGGGAAATCATTTCCATGGAATTTGTGGGAGTTTTAACAATAACCAAGAAGGGACATGACTACCTGTTTGTGGTATTTGATAGGTTCAACAAGATGTGTGTTCTAATGTCCTCTAAAAAGACCATCTGTTGGAAAGAAGAAAAAAAATTATTCTTTGGACAATTCTGGGCGCACTTTGGGATACCATGGGGAATTATTTTAGATAGGGACACAATATTTCTTAGTGAATTTTGGACTACATTGTGGGAGAAGATGGTCATGAAGTTGAAAACATATACTACATTCCATCCATTCATTGATGGAAAAACTAAAGTAATTAATAAGAATTTGGTGCAACTTCTAAGGGGATACAACCAGAAGTATCTGAAGACCTAAGATGGAAATATGGTATATATACAACATTCTTGCAATAGAGAAGTCCACAATTCTATAGGAAAGTTCCCATTTGAAACTTAATTTGGATATTTTATGCCTTCAACTTTGGATATTGGATATGGACAACAAGGAGGAGTGAGGGAATATGTTACAGGATATGCCTCGAGGGTTGGAAAATTTATAGAGAAGATGAGGAAGATCCATATACAGGTATAAGAGACATTGTAGAAGTCATAGAAGAAATATAAGGCAATGCGTGATCAACATTGATCAACAAAATTGTTCAAGGTGGGAGACCAAGTATGGATACAAATGAACAAGGAGAGGTTATAGGGGCCTACTAATAAAATCAAGGTTTTGAGGTATGGCCCCTTCAATATACTATAAAAGGTGGGTGATAATGCTTATTGTCTTAGTTTACCATAATATATGTGCATTTAATTAGCTATGAATGTAGATAATTTGAAATTCTATGAGCCTTCACTGCTAGATTGGGAAGAGGTACAATTCCTACCTTCTAAGAAGGATTTGGCACTAGATGCTCAAGTAGAGTTGACACTGAGATACAATTTTGCAGAACAGATCCAAAGCTATAAGGCATGGGCAACATGAACAATTGAGGATTGGGTTGAAAGGACAACTTTCAAGCAAAGCTAAATGGTACACCAGAGAGAAGGTGGACATAAATTTTTCTCACCTCATTTAGTAGAAGCTTTTGGGGACCAAAAGCCTCCCAAATTGGTTGTTGGAAACCGAGACAATACTAAGGGGGGATGGTGAATCAATATTGTAGGAATTTTAAAACTTTCTTTCGCTTGTAATGAAACTTACAACATCATGACATACTTCAAAAATTAACTCATATGAGAATTATAAGAAATAACATATGTATCACGATGGGAGCACACAAATTCTTCAAATATTTCTTTTAATTTCTTCATAAGGAAAGCTACAACCTATTGTTACAAAGTTCTCTGATTACAACCAGCAAGAAGAAACTACTCCTTGATTTATTAGCTACAGTTGAAAGGAGTCACAACCCATAATTTTATCAGCTAATGCTTAAAGAAGCTTCAACCCCTATGTATTTACCAACAATTATTGGAAGGAGCTACAACCCCTGACTTGAAAGCTACAACTTGCATTACCTGAATGAATCAGCTTTCATACAATTTTCATCCTCAAATAATGAAGCCAATCCTTTTTACAACATAAATCAATTTGTCTCACAAACACTAAAAAAACCACCATTACTAACACCTTCCGTAATATATCTTTATGGACAATTCACCTTCATCCACAATTCCACGCCTCTTTTATTGCTTGTCCTCTCACTCCATTTTTGTTCACATTGAATTTGCAAATTCAACTGCTTAGAAATAAATTTGGGTCGATATTTTTGGAATTGAAACTCAGTTATCTTACACTTTTATCTTTTCATGAATCTCTCTATTTTTTAATTTTTCATGTTTAGTCGAGTCTTCTAAATATTCTCTTCAAGTTATCAAACTCTCATTACCTGTTTCTACTAGAAAAAACGAGCTTAACTCATCAAATTTACTATTATAGATTATTTACATATTTTAGCAGAGGTCTTCTAATTTTGGTGAATCACATAGTTTGTATTAACTTCCAAATCTAACTTCAGATATGTTGATGTCGCTATTTGTGCTGACAACTTCTCCATGCCTTTATTTTATAGATTTTATGCTTTATTGTTATGTTTGGCATAGCCACTAAATTCAAGTTGCCGATTATCCATGCCAAATCCTAAAGGCTTTATAAAATGATACCAAATAAATATATCCACACTACATGAGAAAGATCATTAGTTACCAACTCATCCATTGTAGGCCCTCGATCACAATAAAAAGAACTACATTAAAAAGTGTGCGCTGATGCACTTTTCAGTCATTTAGTAGAACATTATTTGCTAGCAAATTTTTTGTCTCCCGGGCCCATCTTCTTAACTAATTTCATTTTTTCACTATTGTTTTTCCTCTGAGGTGGATCCTTTCGGGATTTGTTTCTTTCTGGGATTTTTCTTTTGGGTATGTGCCTTCTAGACTTTTCTTCCAGGATCCTACTAGAATTTACTTGTGGGTTATTTCTCCTGGGCCATCTGGGATTTTTTCTTCCAGGAAAGTCCTTCTTACCTCTTCGACTTCCCTAGAACTCGACTCCCAGCTCTTGGCTCCTAGCTCCCTGTCTTAAACACCTATGTGAACTTCTCAGTGTCTTTCAGTGAGGTATCTTCCAACTTTTGCCACACTAACATCACAAATGGTATGTAGCGCCATCTAAGTGGCGACATGTGTCACACATATTTGTCCCACTTTTGTACCTAAAAACATCAAATCTGCCTACCCCGTGTCCTCCATTTTGTATTGCCATTTCATGATGATGTCATCATCCACCTCTACATCCATGAGCCAATCAGCTTGCGCCATCTGTCTTTTAGTGAGGAGAGATAAAGGGGTCATGGGCCATGTTTTGGTGACAATTTCCTTTGTTAACATTTTTAATAAAACCATTGGGTTAAATCGATTTTAACCTCTGCTTCCCAACTGCCTGACTCAAGTGATTATGAGATTCTTTTTGTCTATTTTGAGATCTAACCTCCTAGGTTGGTCAATTAAAACTCTATTGTGTTTGGCAGTGTCATTATTTAAAGCTTTCTCCAACACGTACTCTAAAACTTTATCTCTATAATCTTTGACTTTGTGGGCCCCTGCTTTGACTAGCTTTAATTTATGATCAAGAAGGCCATTTTTGATCTTCCACATACCATTAGAAATTTATTTCAGAGCTCTATCCATCTAAGTGGGTCCCAACTTTGTTTGAGGAGATCTTATGTGTTGGAAATGGATTTAAAATCTATGAATTGTCACAAATTTTTCCTTAACCGTCTTTTGAGTTGTTCTTAATTCTTCTTGCATTCTTATTTGTTACTACCTCCATCCTCATCACTTTTTCCATCAATGAAAACACCTTTCTAACATGGGGAGTTGTGATCCAAATTGGATCATTATATTTCTTTTCATCCATTTCAATGCTTTCACAGTGGAAAAAGTGGAGGAGTAAACTCTTACGACCATTTTTATTAGTGAGACCCATATGGAGATGATTTGTTCTATAGCAAAGAAAAAATAGCCAAGAGGTATAGGAGGTACAACACACTGAAAGGATTCCTACAATGTAGTATCGTGCAAGCAACAGAACATACTTCTTTGTACTGAGAACCATATTTCCATTCAGATAAATATAGTGGAGTGGCCTCACCTTCTAGTTGGGTTTTTCTCCCAAAGGGTTTCCTAGTTCATATCATATGTCAAAAGTGTGTGAGGTTTTATTTTGCTGTTCTCTATCTTCTTCATAATTTTAAATTTGCATCCATGCATTATTTACAGTAAATCTACAGATCCAGAAATCTAAGAAAACTGTAATAGTGTATAATTTCATATTTTAATTATAATTTTATTAGATATATTGTGATGAAATGTCTAATGGAATATCCACTGTAGTTTATGGATCAATAGAAATGCCAATATGAAGAAAGACATAGGAAAGTGGTGTGAGTTCCACAAGAACCGCACTCACAACACAAATGAATATCACATAAAGAAGTCATTGATGGATGAGCTAAAATATTCTAAGTTAGATGCATGTTCTGAATCTAAGCTAGAACTAGACTAGGGGAAACAAATCATTGACGCATAACCCAGTGCCACCGTTGCCACCACCAAGCTAAATAAAAGTGAGCTCAAATACCCACAGGAGGGTCAACTTGTCTTCCAGGCATAAATGTGGGTTAAGGGTGCTCCATTGGAGTTCATTGTCGATAGTGGGAGTCAAAATAACCTCATCTCAACAAATGTAATCAAATGTTTGGACATGTTAATGTTTGCAGCTAGGGTCAAATTCCATCTTGGACAACTTAGATGATCGAGATGATGATTTCATTAAATTCCTTTTTTTGAGAGGACCAAAATTGTCCTAAATATCACCATATTTGGACAAGAATAAGTTGGTTTTTGAACTTATTTTATCCACTCATTTATAATGGAATAGGTCGGCCCTAAGCACATGTAAAATTAGACAGGTCTACCTCAACACAAAGTGGACCCTCATGGAAGCCTATAATGAGAAGAGGCCTCAAGCTCATTTGTACACATTAATCAAGCCATCTTTTACTCTATTCTATTGTCTTGGTTTACATAGGTCTAATGAAGGAAGTTCTCTTAAGGGTCCAAAACTACAGTGGTGAAGCTCACCCAGATCTAGGGTTTCTGTTTCTCAGTCGTACACACATAACAAATCATTTTCATCCCTAAAAACACATATAAAGTGACTTAGGGAGTGTCCAGGAAGTCTCAGATAGTCACATAAAAGTCTAAAGAGAGAACTTAGGGTTTTTGAAGTAGATTGGACAATATTGGTCCCCAGACGCACGTACAGAGTGGTTAAGGGTGTCTATTGACAATACCAATCTCTCGTACAATAGCTGGAAGGGAGTGTCTAGGGGTTTGGAGCAGTTATGTGTGTGTTTTTCCCTAGACATATGCATATAGTCTTCCCGGGAGCATCCGGGTCAGACACAGATGCTCACATATAGTGGCTAAGGTAGTGTCCACGAAGTTCCAATCGCACATAGTGTACCTCACTGGAAGCATCCAGGGTTTTGATCTAGGGTTTGACAATTGACTTCAATTGGCTTCAGTGTTCTGATGGATAAAGGGTTTCTCTCTTCTATTATGTAGTTCTACAATCTTCTTATCTTCTACAAATATTTGCTACAAGTTCATGTATTGGGCTCATTGTACTCTCTGCTGAAAACATTTTATGACAATCTAATAAAGAAGAAGATTTGAAAGGGTTTTCCCCCTTGTGGGGTTTTTCCTTGGTCTTGGACCAATCTGTTGTCTCTTATGGTTGTGGTGTTGTCTTCTTCGTCATTGAAAATATTTTTTTATCTTCAATTAGAATTTATGATTAGATACATTTCTAATAATTGAATGCATTGTCAAATGAAGACGTGATTTGGGATAAATTGATTGATACAACATAGGACAATATGAAAAATTAACATGGTATTAGAGCCAAGGTGAAACACAAGCCCAAAAGAGAAAAGCATTGAGACCATCATTATTGGAAAGAAGATTGTCTAAGTCAAGATTCCTTCCACTACCTTCAAGGAGCGTGAAAATTTGGTTGACACATTAAACTTTTCTGCATGGAAAGTCAGGTTGGAGATCATAGATGACAACAATGATGTTCTGGAATAAACTCAAGGAAGGATGCTCGAGCCTCCAGAAAATGTTTTCGCTTCCCTCAAAAACAGGTACAAGAAAGGTGAATCCAAAGCAAAGCAAATTATAGTTGATGGTTTACAAGATCATTTATTTGCATATGTTTGGAATTTAATAAAGTCTAAAGACATGTATGACTAGATAGCCGACATGTACGAAATCAACAATTTGAATGAGATCATCACCTTGAAATATCAACTCAAAGAATCCAAGATGAAAAAAGGAGAATTTGTGCAATCCTACATTATGAGGATATCTCGTCTTAGAGATCAATTGCAAAGAGTTGGAGAAAATGTGTCTGATAGGTAACTAGTAGTTGTGACTCTTAGAGGTCTCCCTCCTATTTGGGAAACCTTAATTACTATAATAAGAAACAACAATGTCGTCCTATCATTTGTTGAAATTGTTGGGAAGCTTACTCAAGAAGAATAAAGGATGATAGCAAGAGGAAGGATTCAAAAGCATGAAAAGGGAGAGCCCCTTGCATATATCACTCATGACAAAGGAAGAAGAAGGGAAAATGAGGTCTATCAAGGAAGCCTCCTTCTCAAAATGAAAAAGGAAGGAATGACAAATCCTTATCTCATATTGAATGCTATAATTGTCACAAGAAATGTCATTCTACTCAAGACTATCCCCGGAAGATAAAAATGCCACATTACAACAAAAGAAGCAAAAGAAGAATAGATGATAAAAGAAATAACTATGATAGAAGATATGAAAGAAGAAGAAGAGACTCCTCAAGAGAATGTGAAGAAGATAATACTTCTCAAAAGAAGTCAAGAGTCCCCAGGTCTGAAAGTAATGCTGTAAATAAATCTGAATACATTCTTATTTCTACCCTTACTAGTTCTTCTCCACTGGATTGATGGGATAATTGGTTGGTTTATATTGGGGCCACTAATCATTTCTCTTGATATAACCTTTCTAATCTAGTAGAGAGGGATACTAAGCTAAATATAATTCTTGGAGACAACTTCACTCATCCCGTGAAAGGTTTAGGGTCAACCAAATTTCAGTTGAATTCTAGGGAATCAGTTATGCTACATGATGTTATATATGTGCCAGGATTAATGAAAAATTTGGTATCTATATCCACATTGGAAGATAAAGGGGTGAGGGTTGCCTTCATCAAAGGAAATTTTTTTACTTGGTCTACTAGTTCACCTATGAGAGATGCATTCACCTTAGGATCAATATTTGAACGACTCTATAAAGTCACTAGAAGGCCACTTCTAGCATTCATAACACCCATCATCTAAGAAAGTTATGGCATCGCATATTGGAACATATACACTATGATGTTCTTTTGAAATTAAAGAAATTGGTCTTAGGTATTCCCGATGTTCAAGCTCATCATGATGGAGTTTTCCCAAGCTGTGTGAGTGGAAAGAAAATAAGGGGACCATTTCCCTCTAGTGAGAAGAAAAAAAATGATGTCCCCCATATCATTCATTACGATATATGTTGCATGATTCCTATGCATATTGGGGGTCATATTTACTACATCACCTTCAATGACGACTTCTCAAGAAATACATGGATATACTACCTAAATCACAAGGATGGTACATTTGAAATGTTCAAGGAATTCAAAACCTTGATCAGAAATCAAACAGGGAAGAGAATCAAAGTATTCAAATCTGATAATGGAGGGGAATACATGTCAAACAATTTCATAGAATTTTTCAAGAAATAAGGGATCAAGAAGGAAACAATTGTGCCATATACTCTCGAACAAAATGGTTTAGTGGAAAGGAATAACAAGTCTATATTAGAAACTGCCCATGCCATGCTCCATGATCAAAAGGTGTCAAAATTCCTTTGGGGAGAAGCCACACATGTTGTTTTATATGTTCAAAAAAGGGTGCTTCATCAAGCTTTTGAAAGTAAGCCTGCCGAAAAAATATTCACAGGTGTCAAACCAGATATTACCCAATTTTGTGTATTTGGATGCCCCATATATTTTCTTGTTCCGAAGGAAAAATGGAATAAGTTGGAAGCTATAAGAAGAAAAGGTATGTTTTTTGGTTATTGTGAAAATTATAAAGCATATAGAATATATATTCTTGGTAAAAGTAAGGTCGAAATTAGCAGGGATGTAACATTCGATGAAGATGGAGCTCCTGGAAAAGTTAGAGATCTTCCTCTGCCTCCTCCTCCTAGGAAAGAGAATGATGACTACTATATTCTAGATGGTCCTTCCATGCCCGAGTCTGAGACTGATATTGTTGATGATCCCATGGAGCCTATGGATCCTTTATATCCTCCTCCAAGTGATCCTCCTACTAGGAAGATACCACTTTGGATCCACGATATTCTACAAAATGTTGAAAGAAATGTTCCCATTCATAGATCATTTAGAGAATGGAAGCAACCATGCAGGCATCATGGATATGCTGCAACAATGAGAACTATGATTCAAGACAAACATTCCTCATTCAAAGAAGTTGTAAAAGATCAAATTCGGAAGGATTTTATGGCCAAGCAATATTAATCAATTGTGAAAAATGATGTATGGGATGTTCTGCAATGCTGAATGTGAAGTCTTTTGTGACTTCAATGTGGCTTTTCAAGATCAAACATGGAATTGATGGAAGCCTTGAGAAATACAAAGTGAGGTTCATAGCTCAAGGATTCTCTCAGAAATATGGAGAAGATTACGATGACATATTTTCTACTGTGGCTTGATATACAACAATCTATTTGATAGTTTCCCTTGCTGCTAATCAAGGATGGACTCTTCACCAAATTGACATAAAGACCACATTCCTTCATGGCATGCTATAGGAAGAAGTATATGTTGAACAAACACAGGGATTCGAAGTGGAAGATCAAAGAACACATATTTTTAGGTTGAAGAAGGCATTGTATGGATTGAAGCAGGCTTCCCGATCTTGGTATGCATGCATTGATAATTACTTAATGAAGCTAGGATTCACGAGAAGCAATGTGGATCCCAATCTCTACTTCAAGGTAGTCGAAGGTATGCCATCTATTATGGTTTTATATTTTGACGATCTATTCTTAAAGTAGTGAACCTTTGATGATCGAGTGTAAGAGGGAGCTAGCCTTTGAATTCGAGTTGAAGGACCTTGGTCTCATGCATTACTTTATAGGTCTTCAGGTGTGGTAAAGGCTTGGTGAGATTTTCTTTTCACAAGGAAAATACATTGTGAAGCTACTGGAAATATTTGGAATGAATGAATGCAAATCCATGGCTACGCCTATGGAAATGAACATCAAGAAGTTATGTGGAGAATATGGAAGACTCGATTTAGCAAATCCATTCGAGTATAGACAACTGATTGGGGATTTGATGTTCCTTATGAGCACCCATCCAGACATATGCTATGTAGTGAACACATTGAGTCAATTCTTTACCAAGCCCCTCCATGCACATTGGATCATTGCCAAAAACATATTGAGATATTTGAATGGGACAATCACACATGGTTTGACATATTCTGTCGGAGATGTTCGACTTTATGGATACACCGATACTGACTAGGTAGGAAATATTATCGACACGAAGAGTACATTTGTATGTTTTCTTAGTATTGGATCTACCATGATATCCTTGATCAGAAGGAAACAAAATTCTGTAGCATTGAGCACTATCGAAGCATAATACATAGCTGCTAACATGGCCAACTGCAAAGAAATTTGGTTGAGGAAGCTCTTTGGAGAGCTATTTGAGCATGTCCTAGACACTATAGTGATATATTGCAACAAGAAGACTGGGATATGTTTAGCATAGAATCCTATGTTTCATGACAAGTCCAAGCACATTGAGATTCAATATCACTTTATTTGAGACATGGTGCAAAGAGGATATGTTAGTCTCCATCACATGTTGACAGATGACCAGATTGCAGATATTCTGACCAAGGAATTAATGAAAGGAAAGTTATTGGTATTGACAAATAAGCTTGGACTGATGGATGTGGCCCCTCCAAACAAGGGGCATCGCTGATCGAGGACACTGAGACAACTCTTCCCACCCTGTTTGAGCTCCCAAGGTGAGGAGTTGAGGTAAAGGGCTCTTGTGGTTGAGGGATCTTTGGAAAATAGGGTACTCCCTTATCTGTTACCCGTAGGGTTGGAGATGTTGCTCCCCTATCTTCATAGGTTCAAAAATGTTGCTCCCTATATGGTCTATGTAGAGTATACCCTAGTTGGAATCATACCTTCAAGCAAGGCTTGCTAAGAATACCACTCCCCATTTGGCTAAGGGGTTGAGAGTGTACTTGGGGTGTTCAACCCATGTTGATTATGATGCATGCATTCTACCACATGAGTGTTGAGGGTCATTAATGGGAATATTAGTAGGCAATAGGATTGGGTTGAAACTTTCTTCCCTTTCTGATTTCAGGTTGAGAATGAGATCCCGGATGAGATTCCAGGGTCAAAGATGTGCTCCCCTGTATGATTAGTTATCTTATTGCTTGGTATGGGTGGAAGCTAATGCTCCCCAATTACTCTTCTTTTAGATCCACAAAAGTTTCAATAGATAGAGTTGAGTAGAGACAACCAAAGCATGAAAACAACATGAGAGGATGATGTGATGATCAACAAACAAATATTGGTAGATGGAATTTTTCCTAGTTGAGAGGGAGTGTTAATTTTTGCAACTAGGGTCAAATTCCACCTTCGACAGCTCAGATGGTTGAGATGATGATTGCATTAAATTTCTCTTTTCAAGAGGGACCAAAATTGACCTAAAGATCACCTTATTTGGACAAGCAGAAGTTGGTTTTTGAATTTAGTTTATCCACTCATGTATAATGGAATAGGTTGGCCTTAAGCAAATGTAAAATTGGATAGGTCGGACTCAACATGAAGTGGACCCTCATGGAAGCCTATAAATAGAAGATGTCTCAAGCTCATTTGCACACATTGATAAAGCCATCTTCTAATCTCTTATATTGTCTTGGTTTGAATAGGTTTGACAAATTAAGTTCACTCAACGGTCATAAACTACATTGGTGAATCTTGAACGGATCTAGGATTTTTGTTTCTCGGTCACACACACATTATAGAGCATTTTCGTCCCTGGAAACATGGACACAATGGCTCACAGAGTGTCCATGAAGTCTCAGACGCTCACACAAAAATCTGAAGATAGTGTCTAAGGTTTCTAAATAAGATTAGATGGTATTGGCCCTCGGACGCACACACAGAGTGGTCAAGCATGTGCCTGAGTAGTGCTCGTCACTCAAATAGTAGAAGGAAGGCAATTTTGGGGGTCTGGAGTGGTTTTATGTGTGTTTTTCCCTAGACACATGCATATATTCTTCCTGAGAGCATCCAGCTTAGACAGAGACACTCACACACAGTGGCTAAGGGAGCATCCAGAAGGTTTTAATTGCATGAAATCTACTTTGCTGGAAGCATCAAGGGTTGTGATCTAGGGTTTGAAAATTTCCTTCAGCTAGCTTCAGTGGTATGATGGATAAAGGGTTTATCTCTTTTGTTATACAGTTCTGCAGTCTATTTCTATTCTACAGATCTATGCTGCAAGTTTATGTATTGGGCTCATTGTACTCTCTCCTAAAAACTCTTTATGACGATCTAATAAAGAAGAAGATTTGAAAGGGTTTCCCCCCTTGTGGGATTTTTACCTAGTATTTGACCAATCTTCTATTCTCTTATGGTTATGTTGTTTTCTTCTTTTTCATTGCATTTATTGTTCTATCTTCAGTTACAATTTATGATTGGATACATTGCCAATAAATGAATGTGTTGTTTAATGAAGATGTGAATTGGGATAAAGTAATCGATACAACGTAGGACAATTTGAAAAATTAATAGTACCTTCCGACAACACAAAATTCACATCCATACACCATCGAGTGGCTCCACCAAGGGCAAGATCTCCATGTCATCCAGCATTGCCTCTTTCCCTACAACAATAAGCCTTTCATGGACAAGGTGTTTTGTGATGTTTCTCCCCTTGAAGTTTGTGATGATTTATTAGCCCAACCATACTTGTGGAAGTGTCATGTTGTGTATAAGTCTAAACCTCATAATGTTATGATTACTTTGGGAATAAAACTATATAGGATCCTAAAGGTAGCCCTCCCTACTGCCATTTCTTTGATCTTTGCTAAGGAATGCAATAAGATCATCTCCTAGACTACAAATTTTTCTTTCTTCTAGATTTTGTCTCAAATTAAGGGGAAGATCATGGCAACATCCATGGTCCCCTGAAAAGGCTCTTCTGCATAACAAAAGAAAGTGGATAAGGTCATGGAAGAGTATAGAGACATGTTCTCCTCACCCACATAGGTACCTTTGCACTCACAAATGTGGTTGAAGGGTGCTCTGTTGTAGTTCATTGTCGATAGTGGGAGTAAAAAGAAAAGAATCTCAACAAAGGTAATCAAATAGTTGGTCCCTCTGATAATATCACACTCATAGCCATACACCATTAGGTGGCTCCACCAATGGCGAGATCTCCACATTAGATAGTAATACCTCTTTCCCTATAAAAACAAGCCTTTCATAGACAAGGTGTTTTGTGATGTTGCTCCCCTTAATGTCTGTGATGATTTATTAGGCCTACCATACTTGTGGAAATGTCATGTTGTGCATGAGTCTAGACCTCCTAATGTTATTATTACTTTGGGAAGAAAACTATAGAGGATACCAATGGTAGTCATGCCTACTGCCATTATTTGATCATTGCTAAGGAATGTATTTAGATAATCTCCTGTACAACAAAATTTGTTTTCTGCCTAATTCACTCTCAAAGTAAGGGAAAGGTAATGGAAACATCCATGGCCCCCAGAAAGGGATCCTCCGCACAACAAAAGTAAGTGGTTAGGGTCGTGGAAGAGTATAGGGACATCTTCTCCTCACCCACAAGGGTCATTTTTCACTTTCACCCCAAGAATTTGTTCAATATCACCCCTGGAGAACCTATAACTAATGGGCCAATCTATCACTACTCTCTTCTAGAAAATGAGGAAATCAAGTGGAAGATCTAGGAGTTGCTACAAAAATGAAACATCTAACTAAGTTCCTCACCTTATGGGATCCCAATTGTACTCGTATAGAAGAGATATGGGACCTGGAGACTCTGCATTGATTCTCAGGCATTGAACAAAATAATAGTTAGGAACAAATACGTAATCCTACACATTAATGACCTTCTTGGCCAATTAAAGGGGGCTAAGTGCTTCAGCAAGACTGATTTGAAGTCTGGATATAAAAAGTTCCAATAGAACCCACAGATGTATGGAGGACCACCTTCAAGTCCAAGGAGGGCCTCTTTGAGTGCTTGGTCATCCCGTTCATGTTGATAAAATCCCATGTGAATATTATTAGTTTGATGGATGACATTTTGTGGCCTTTCAACAACTCTTTTATGGTTTTATATCTCGAGGATGCCCTCATATTTAGTAAGAGTTGGTAAGAGAACTTGAAACATATTCAATATGTCCTTCAAACCTTGTGACACCACAAGCTATGTTCCAACCTAGAGAAGCGATCCTTTGGCATTGAACATGTCCAATATCTAGGCTACATAATTAATGAGCAAGGCATGCATGTGGATCCAACTAATATTTGATTCATTTAGGATTAGCCAACCTTGATGACTCTAAAAGAGCTTCGCAAATTCTTAGGTCTTGATAATTTCTATTAGAGATTCATGTTGGGGGTCTCTCATATCACTTCGCCCTTAACTTTCCAATGGTAGAGTAAAATAATAGTATTTTTGGTTCGAGCCACAACAAACAAAATTCATTGAAATAAACACTACCTTTGATATGAACTAGTCCTCACCTTCCCAAACCTGTAACAACCATTTGAAATTGAGAGAAATGTACATACTACACATGGACTAAGCATCCATGAACATGGGATGAAATTCACCTCAATGTGCAACATAACTACAATATAGCTCTCCACAACTCATCTAACCACAACCCATTTTATGTGGGCTTGGGCTTTCAACCATTTTGTCCCATTAATGTTGCAATGCATATGGCAACTACATAGAAAAATATCCAAATGTTCAATTTGAACTTGATAAATCAGTCAAGTTTATTGAATGCATATAACACATCCACTAGTAGGTTTATGATATCGTAGATAAAGCCAATACTAAGTACAAAAAACATCATGATCAACATTAGGTGCCACATAATTTTTAAGTGGGTGATAATGTTTAGTTTCCTTTGCAGAAGGAACACCTTGCTAGAGCCCATCAAAAGCTTCAACCTCTTTGATACAGGCCCTACACCATCACCAAGGTTGTGGGTGACAATGATTTCGAGATAATTATCCCCCCATTCCTTGGCCTACACCTAATATTCAATGTGAACCCCCTTCAACCATACTTTCCACCATTGCTGGACACATCAGACATTGTCAAGTAGCACACATGAATAGATCAACACAGATTGCATTAAACATGCAAAAATTGATCGGATCATGAACACACAATTTAACAACACTCACTAATATAGGATATAGTTTTATCAGGTTGTCAAAGCCGACTAACTCCTACACCAAGGAAAGTGGTTCACCAAGGACCAAATTTAGCAGAAGTTCCCCATCTCATGCAAGCACTCAATGCAATGGGTACCATTACTTCTTAAGCGGTTCGGAATGATATAGGTCGATATTGATGGCCACCCACCTATTTGACTTGGAACTCCAACATTATTTCTTGTTAGTTTTCTACTTTTCAACATAGTTTCCTATTTCGACAGTTTTCCATTTTTGATATTTTTTAGGTCCTAAACTTCTAGAGTTGTTTTGAGGCCATAAATGATGTTTTTTAAGGAAACAAGAAAAATAAAGTCTTTGACTAACATTTGTAGTCAAGAAAGTTTGTCCTCAAATAGACCTTTCTAGTGGGATATCGTTCAAACCAAACAGAGATCGTATACCAAAGCTACGACCCTCAGAAGTTGACATTCCAACTAACCCCATCGATGCCGATAACCACTCTATTTCATTTGAAACCATTTGCCATAATATGTTTTCTATGACTACAAGATTGTCTTAATGTGGATATATAATTCCTATAACTCTAGATGTTATAGATGCATTAACTATTTCCCCATTAACTAAATTAGATATTTTATGTGTAGATTTTCCATCTTCCAACAAAAATATTTGTAGTTCTTTGGAGATTTTATTTTTGACTCCAAATGGAGCGAAAATAGTTGAGAAATGGAGAATATGAAAATTTGATAATACTTCTTTCAAATGGACCAATCTTCCAACTAGATTTAGAACCCATATTTCCATGGTCTTTGGAGATAGACATAATGTAGTGAACTACAAGATAAAGCCCTTGGTTTCCTTTTGAAAAAAATTTGGAGGAAGAGAAATTATTGTGAACCCATTTGGGAGGAAGAGAAATTTGGGAGCACATTTAATCGATTTATCCAAGGATGTAGCAAGTGCTTGAAAACCAAGCATATTTGGATCCATATTTGAATGAGAGTGGCCTCCCTCTACAAAGGCAGTTTCCTTCGCCAAAGAAAGGGACAAGGGTTTTGCAACATTTAGGGTTTTAACAAAGAAAAAATTTTAGCAATAAACTTTCCAACCATAACAAATATTATTTCAATTTTTTTACTATCCAAAATATTGCTTTAATTTTGTTTTCCAAATAAACAATTTTTATATTTGGCATTTGAGTTTTGAAATAAGAATATATGTTGTTGTGCATTAATAGGCCCTACAACATGCACTTTGCACATTGAAAAAAAAGAACATCACACAAATCTACATTATCCATCTAGCAACTTAATTACGACCATCATAGGCTCCTAAAGGTAGCCTTTACACACCAATAATATTCTTCTAGTTTTAAAGCTTCATAAAAACATAGAAACTATAGAGATCGCATCTCTCCTTTCATATTCTAAATTAATAAAGTGAAATTACGAAAACATAAACTGAGTTCCTTGCTTTAAATTCTTCTTCCAATGGGATCCATTCTTGCATATAAACAACTTATTTTTGGAAGCTAATAATGTTTTTGGTTGAAATGTTTATATATGTGCGCATTTTTTTCTTCAAAATGTTGTTTTACATCTAGAATTTGATTCATTATGCTGTCTAACATAACATTATTCATTCTACATTTTTTTTTGGTCTAATCAATCAAAGAACTTGTAGTCTCTCAATACCTACAAATCTTTCAAGCCTTTTTTAACCATTGTTTTCAGAAGAAGCCAAAGTGCATAAAGTTCAACTCTATTGGTACTTTTATTAGAAGCATATTTCAAAAGAAAATAATGCGATGATTCAAAGTAAAGTATAATCCTCTCTCCATAATGTCTTGGATCTCCTTAACAAGAATCATGGAAGAGTCCTCATGCTTTTTCATACTATTAGGTTTCTTTAAAATTATTTGATATTTTTCTTTTGAAGGTGCCATGGAAGCAATTTGGACCTAATGAAGCCACTGAGAGATGGAAGAGAAAATGAGGGTGCTATAACCATTTTTTATTGATGAATATGTGGATGTAAGATCTGTTATATAAAGATCAATTTTTATTCTTTTGCTTCTAGTTGTAGAGAACACAAAGGATGGCGTTCCTTTAATGGGGTGCGGTTTGCAAAACCCCTTATGTTGACCCTTGTTTTTATAAAGATAAATAATGAATGTGTAATTCCAACATGAAGGATCATGGATAGTTGACACATTATGTAATTGAAATATATAATAAATTTTTTTGGCCGACTTGAGGAGTAGGACCAATAGATCCATGGTTTGGGAGAGAGTTGCAAGTAGGTGGGTTGGCATGATGGAACACCCCACCACTAAAAATTTAGAAATTAAATTATGGGGAAGATGACATGTAATATTTACAGAAAAAATATATTAATAACATAAAAATATTTGAGTGATCCATAAATAAAATATTTCCATATCCAGGTCTTTTACTTCTGAATATGAGGGGACATGTATTAACATTTTAATGTGGAGAGTGAGAATCATAACTAATATATATATATATATACACACACACACACATACATATCAAGTGAAAATAATAAAAATTATTATTGTTAAAACATGTGTGCTTCTCAAAGAAAGCATAGATCTATCTTAACTTTAAATCTACCAAGGGCTATAGGGGAGATCAAATTCTCGAGGTGCAAACCTTTCCTCAAGTTTTTCACTCAAAAATAAGTTTGCATTTAAGGATATTTGATCTCTCTCAACCCTTAGTAGATCCAGATATAAGATGGATCTATGATAGTAAGAATAAAATTACAATTAATAGTAATCTTTATTAATTTTCTCTTTTTAATTTTTACATAACATAATGATATATCATTCTTTGTGAGATTAATAATTAGTAATTTTAACTTCTATTAAAAATTTAAATGTATTATTTTAAACTATAATACTCACTTTTTTATGTCTTATATTCAAAATATATCTTTCCATATTTAAAAACCAAGATGAACAAATTTGTTATGAATAACCCCTTGTTTATTTATTTTGGCTTTTCTTTATTTTGCTTGACATCATTCATTATTAATAAAATTTCCATTAACATGCCATTTCTTTTTTTTATCAAATTTACTGTTGTGATAGAGCCTATTGGAATTTTTTAACCAACATTATTAACTATTTATTTATAAGGATCCTTTTGTTATAGTTAAAATATTCATAATTAAAATTGTTATTTAAAAATCCCATGAGGCATAGAATAGATGGTAATGGGGTGTACTATTAAGGCACACCATGATTTGAAGTTAACTAGTTCAAAACTATATGGGAAAAAATCCAGGCACGTTCAGGGTTGTTGCTAGGAAGAGATTTTAGACCACGTCACCAGAAAACCCTTTTGTTAGTATTAGTGATAGAAAACCATAAAAATGATGGATAACATGTTAATGTTCTTTAGATCTAAAAAGAAACCATTAGAAAACTTTTCAAAAGATACCATGCAAAACATAAAGAAGCATATGAAAATGAATAATGTGATAAAAACACATCGAAAATATAAATAAATTGATTTTATCAAAATGAATTCGACTACACCTAGTGAGGAGAATAAACAGACTTGGATATACAACATCCCCCTTTCGGGGATGGGTTCTTTCTAACCCAGTGCTTCATCAGCAATGATCTCTCTCTCAATGGATGCAATGGGAAAAAAGAGAAAATGGTGACTTGAAGTCAATAATGGGAGCTCAGAAGCTATATGATGATAGCGACAATGATGAAATGGTCATGTCTAAAGAATGAGGAGCAAACCTATCTATTTATAATAAAATATTAAAATAGATCTAGATCTAGAAAGATAATTAAAAAATATTATACTAAATCAAGATCTAGTTGTTAGGAATATTTTATTATATTTGAGAGAGGGAAAGATTATTTGAAATGGTCAAATATATTTAGTTAGTAACTCAAAAAATAATTATTAATTCAGTTAATTAAGGAAAGTGGCTAAAGCAAAAAATAAATAAACATGATTTATTAATTACTTTAAGTGATAAAGTCAAAGTGGTTTGGAAATAATTATTAAATAATGATTTAATAATTATCTCATGAGAGAAATAAGGGACAAGTAAGGAATAATAAATAAATAATTATTTATTTAATTATTTTCACCCTGAGTTAACCAAAATGATTTATAAATAATCATTAAATAATAATTTAATAACTATTTCGAAAGAATAATAAACAAATATTGATTTATTTAATTATTCTTATGAGTTTTTTGGGTTTTAATAAGAAATAATCTAGGAAAATGGTTCTCTAATTTATTTCCTAAGCTAAAAGTGGGTTTTCAGGTGTAAATCCCCATACTAGATGGTGCATTTTGATCAACCTAGTAGAAGATGACAAGGTGATCATTTTTTAAGTGAAAACAATGATATAGGTGGAAAATAATTACGGCAATTAATAATTATTTTTCTATAAATCATCGTTAAAACCATGGATAATGCATAATAAATCAAATAAGTCATAATATTAAAGAGATAATCTAATCGCATGATGATTCCAATTTTAACATTCTAATTATGATACTAACGCATGATATTCACCTGTGGATTTTGTAAACCTTGGTATTTATCCATGGTATCATAATTTATTATATTTACCCATAATGTCATAATTTATTATATTTTCACATGGTATTCACCAATGGATTTTGTAAGCCATGATATTTATCCATGGTATTTGAAATGTAATAGGAGGGATCGCTCTCAATGAACGAAGAGATAACTGGATGACTTGCCTCCAGGAATATGAATTGGAGTTCAAGCCTGCTCACACAGTTAAAGGATATAGGTTTTCTAATTGGTTGTTAAGGCTTCCAACTAGCAGGATGAAGAACTACAAGGGTGGGACCAAGAGATTGAAATGTACTAGAATGATTTGATGCTAGCACATGATTCTTATCCTCTTGGTATGTGGATTTGAAGCAATATTTACTAAAAGAAACTTTTCCTCCTGCCTTTTCCGTGAAACAGAAAAGAGATGTTATGCTTAAAGTCACATCCTATCAATTCGTTCAAGGTAACATATTCCCTAAAAGCCACAATGGCGTATTGCTCAAATGTTTAGAATCTGATGAAGAAAAAAAGTGTGTTGAAGGAGCTACATGATGGGCCAATAGGTGGCCATTATGTTAGTGATACTACAACGCATAAAATCATGAGAGCTAGTCTCTATTTTCCTACTCTGCTTAAGGATGCCCATGCATATGTACAAAAATGCTCCATCCATTAGAGATGTGCTAGAAGGGAATCATGGTCAATCGCACCACTTCTGTCTATAACAATGGAAGAATATTTTTAATAGTGGGGGTTATATGTCATTGGTGAGATCGTGCCACATTCACTAAAACACCATAGGTACATATTCATAGCCACAAACTACTTCATAAGGTGGGTGGAAGTTGTTCCTTTACGTCAAATCAATGACCAAGAGGTAATCTATTTCATTCATGAGAACATTATAACCAAGTTTGATGTTCCAATCTCCCTCGTATTTCATACTACTACTTATTTCCCATCTTTCAAATTATATGATTTTTCTTTTCAAAATGGTATCGTTTTGAAACATTTAAATAGTTACTACCCATAAGGAAATGACTTATTAGAGTCCACCAATAAGAACCTAATTGATATTATTAAGAAAAATGTACTATCACATCAAAGAAACTAGCACAGTTCCTTAACCAACACTTTGTGGTCAGACCATGTCACCCCTAAACCATCTCTTGGGAATTCCCCTTATTTCGTGGTGTCCGGGAAAGAAGCAATCTTGTCACCAAACTTGTACTTGCCTGATCTCTAGTTATCACAAGAGTCTCAGGGCACACCCTATCTTACCATACGAAGCTGAATTGATACTCTACTCAAGCTTGAGGATGAGAGACACAAGGTTAGAGAGAAGTTTTTTGTATACCAAAATCGAATCAAGAGATGGTTCAATAAGAAATCCGGAAGGAAAAATGGATTTAACGTAGGTGATCTAGTCGTAAAATGGGATAAATCCCATGAGGATAAAGGCAAGCATACAAAATTCCAATCCTTGTGGATTAGAACTTTTCAAGTTAAAGAAAAAATTAGCCAAGACACCTACCGTTTACAAACCATGGAGGGGAGGGTTGAGCCCCTTCCCAGAAATTATGAATACCTTAAGTTTTGCTTTACCTAGTAGCTCTCGTAGCTTCTTCCCCATCCCTATATATATCTTTCTTTCTATTTTTATTTCTTCTACAATTAGTTCCAAGCCTTATTCCTACATTGTGCATTTTAATCTTGCATTTAGTTTTTTTTCCTTCATATCATTTTGTTCATGATAGTTTAGTTCATGAATAATAGTTTTAAGCTATATAAAGAATTCCTAAACATCGCTGAAATTGAACATACTCAAGAGTTGTGGTAGCCCCTATGTGAATGGCTGAACTATTCTCTTGTTTCTGCTTACTCTCAACTACCTTTAAAGTCACAACCTGATTGAGATGCGAGGACTGGTCTCAGTGGGGAACTATGATTATTCAAGGCAGCCTATCTTTAATAACACTCGCTCTTGAATTGGATTTGTAGTTTGGAAAATGGTTAACACTCACTAAATCGAAGAGGGGAAAGAAAATCTATAATGGATAACACACATTTTCGGGAAAAAATAATTAAGTCTCTAAAACACCAGAAACAACCTCTCTTGCACATAAATTAAGTTGGGATCCCTCATCTTCCCTAGAAAAATGAATGCTTAGTAAATAAATGCCAAGGATGATATAATAAAACAAAGTTATAAAAAGGGTAAAGGATTGAGAAAAGCTTCCCACATAGAGAGGTGATGCAATAACTCCGTCGGGGTACTCTCCAGGCTTGCTCACAATGGAGCAAGGTTTGTGAGTTCTACAAATTGACTCCACTAGAGTACTATCCAGGCTCACTAGAAGTGGAGAAATACTAAATATATATAGCTACAATACCAAAACATTTACGGCCCATACATATTTATCTAAATGCCTATTTTGAGTCATTAGGAATACTGTTTAAGTGTGTGTTTAGTAAGCTAAGTCAAGACAGTGAGGTATTTATAATCAATACTAAGGGTAAGATGGAGACATTAGTGGGTCCCATGAGTTTGAGATAAAACACTCACAAGGATTGATTGCACTCTAAATCAGGGATGAGCAGAGACACTAAGGTTATAACAGTGAATCACCAATTATTGTAACCATTAAAACAACCCAAAAATTTGACTCAAAAAATTTCAAGCCCCACCCTCATTATTAATATTCTCTCATTTGTATACACCTTAACAAGTTTCGATATCTTGGTAGTACGTCACGTCTTTTGAGAAAAGTTCAAGTTACAAGTTCTAGACTCAACTTCCCCTCAAGGTCGCAAGGCACATCTAGAATCCTTACTTTGGGATATAAAATTGCGACCTAAGACCCCTCTCAAAACAACAATTATTGGTCCAAGTTGCCAAGTCATAGATTCGGCAGGTCACGTAACTCATAAAGTTCTAAGTTCTACGATCTTATAACCTAGAAACCCGCAACTTGCATTGGTCACCAAACTTAGGTTGTGGGGTTACATATTCACTATTCTACTTCATCTTATCTTGTGACCTGATCTAACTTGCGACCTCGTGACCTCGAGGACCATAAGCCTTCAAAGTCACATGGTTGCATGGTCACATGATATGAAATATCATTTTTTACAACCCTAGTCAGATTACCACCTAGCAACCTCTAAAGTCCTGCACAGGAGACCATTTAATAAATACCGTCCTCACTCATTTTCACTCATTTAGCTGATTAGAGTGCTTGAGGTAGGGGAACTTGGTGACTGGCATGTGCGCAACTCATCCTGTCCAGGTAGGCATTTTTCCACCTTCCCTGTAATCATTCCTATTTCTGTGTGTCTCCTTCTTCATTTGGTATCTATGTTTTCCCCCTTAGATAGGATCTATCCACCTACATGAGCCATTTCCAAGCCAAACTCACCCTAAAAACCTCTAGACCTCCATTCTTCCACTTAACGTCCCATTTTTGGAGCAAAAAGTCTAACCTGAAGCACATCTCCCTATCCTCAATCATATTTGATCCCTTGAGCCCTTGTAAGGTGCATGGCTAACCCTAATAACTTGACTTGCCCACCTCAAGCCACAAAGTCTTCGTCCAACCACCAAAGAATAAAAGTCTCACTTCAAAAAACATGATAGGATCTACTCTATGACTTTGCAACTTCACTTATTCTATGATCGTGTGACTTCTCTTACCCTACGACCTTACACCTAACCCAATACTTTGAACTAGAAACCACTAGTTCTATCAAATTGCCAATTTTCTAGTTTATTACCCTTAGGTTTTGTTACCCTCAGAATTGTGCAACCCAATGACCTTCGCTAAAACCAATTCCAGGCGTATGATTACTTATCCTATCCCTCACATTTTGAAGCTTGGTTCACAGTCATTGCTCCAATTAATATTATTTATGCCTTCTCTTTTTCGTTTTGCTGAAGCAAGAGTTGAACCTTCTATTTCATTAATTCAAAGGATAATTTACAAAGTGTACATGCACCTATCAGAAAGGATCAGGAGAACAGGTTCTCCTGTCAAGGACAAGGATCCTCCCACTACCTCACGAAAACACAAAACTCCAGGGGATAACACAAAAAGCAATCCGGTCAAAACACCACCCAGAGCCAACCCGCGTCAGCGGTCAAACCTGACCCCCCAATGAACATAAAGGAAGGAAAGGATGAGACACGCCACTGGAAAATGGAGAGAAGGCCCGACGGGCCCCACTAAACAACACAGACCATCCCAACCGTCCAGCCCGGTTTCCAGATCCGATGGTCAGGAGCAATATCGCTGCTCCGAACCCAACCACACTTTATCGCGCGATGAAGGGCGGTTTCTGCACCTGCCACCTTGCCACGTGTCGTGCTCCCTATGGGATCGCTCTCAAACTTACAAAACCACTTACCACTTTGTAGATGTGTGATCACTGAAAGCCCACCTATCACCAAGATATCTAACCCGGAAGTGAGAAAAGGAAACCTATTGCTGCACCCCATTAATTTCCCATTCTACAAACTTGTACCGAGAAATCTGAAACTGATCCCAAGTTTATTTAGGAGATAAAACCGCGAGGTGCCAACCAAAAACTTGGGAAACCTGGTCGAGATGACTCGGGAGAAGATGAGCCCGAACATGACTCTCCTCCTCTCTGGTTCATCCTGCTGGACTGAGTTAGAACCCCCCAGCATCATCAAATCGTGGAATTCCACCTAGCTCAAAATCGGAAAACCTCCCTGTCCTCCGCAACTTGATCCTCGCAGATGGCCTTTAGACGACTTGGAGGAATTTCTTGCCACTTTTTCGCCATTCCACATTCAGCACTGCTCACACCTTGATTGGCCAGTAAATCAGCCAATTTATTGGCATTACATCGAACGTGGTTGAAACTTATGGTTCAAAGGCCCTGTAGATGCATCTGGATTCTTTGATAAACCTGGATAAGTTTCCAATGGTTCGAGACTTTTTCCGGCCTGGAACCACCACTGATTCTTTTCACTGCATTGATGGTTATCTCAGAGTCTGCTTCCACAATGATATTAGAGCGATGATTCTATGATAGAAACTCTAGACCCTGCTCCAGAGCCATCACTTCCGCCATGTTGTTAGTAGCTCTACCTAAATGGTAGTAGAAGATAAATATGATATTGCCCTCATCATCCCTTAAAGCTCCTCCATAACCTACAGTTCCCAGATTTCCTTTAGAGGCTCCATCAATGTTGTATTTCAGAAAGCCTTTTGGTGGGGGTTGCCAGTAGTCCTTCTCTGTAACCATGGTTTTGTCCTTTCTGTTTCTACCTTGAGGAGTTATCCCTTGCAATCCTAGTTGCCTGAGAATTCTCTACTCTTCATCTAAGGGGGGATTCGAGGGGATATTATTAATAGTAGAACTGAATGTCTCTCTGATTTGTTTCAAAATAAGGTCAAGAAGATGTTGTGCTGAAGACTTACCATTCTTGAAAATTCTTTTTTTTTTCTTTCTTTCCAAACGTTCTAGATAATAAAGCAGGGTCTGAAAGCCCAGGCCAAATTTAGGGCTTCATTCTCCTTGAAGTTTTTTCTCCAGTGGCTTAGGGTGTTTGTGATACTTCCTTTGTCCCTATTTGACTGCTGGAAAATTGAAGAGAACAAATCCCATAGTCAAGTAGTATAAGAGCAGCTATTGAGAATATGTTCCATTGTCTCCTCTTGCTCCTCACAGAGCTGGCATCTAGAGGGCCCCATAATTCCCCTTCTCCTAATATTGTCCCAAGTCAATATTTTCTTGTGATGAACCAGCCACATAAAAATCTTGATCTTCATCCAACCTTGCTACTTCAAAAGATGCACCCAGGTCTTGTCTGGAACACTATTATTTAGACCAAGCAAAAAACCTTTAGCTTCCTTGAGATTAAAGGTTCCTCGCTTGTTATTACCCCATCTCAATTGATCCCGGCCTTCTATTTTTAAGATCATCCTTTGCTTGAACAAGTCCCCAAGAGCCTTTTCTTTGAATTTTAGGGGGTTGTCCTCCCCGCATTCAATGTTTCTCCAGCTTCTCCATTTTCCAGAGGTATGTGTAAGATCCCAAAAATCCTTAACTCTGATTAACCCTTGGGCATCTATTTCCTGCTTGAGGCCTACAAAATTCTCTGTTAACAGTGTTGGTTCCTGCTGCCATTTGTCCTCCCAAAAAAGAGCAAGATCTCCTGCTCTAATTTCCCAGAAACTATTCTTTTAAACTAGACTTCTGTTTTCCCAGGCTCTGTTCCATATGTAGGAGCCTTTGATATTTCCAGACATTCTTATGAGATCATTTTTGTGCCACAAGCTGGCATATTTTTGTTTCCATATACTGGCCCACTGAGCTTTTGGCTCCTACACCCATCTCCACTAGAGTTTGGCTCCTAGAGCTTTACAAAGAATCTCTTGATCATCCAGGCCAAGTCCCCCCTAACTTTTGGGTCTGCATATTTTTTGCCAGGAAACCAAGGCCCATTTCTTTCTAGTTTCCTTCTTTCCCCACAGAAAGTCTCTTTGGATGTTTCTGATTTTCTCTAAGACACCTTTTGGAGCTAGGAGAGCTGTTAACATAAAAACTGGGATGGATTGAAGCACAACCTTTGTCAGAACTAACCTGCAGGCTAGGTTCAAGGCTCGGAAGGTCCAATTTTTTTCTTTATCTTGCATCTTATTAAGGACCGGTTCCCAAATACTCTTATGCATGGGTCTGACAGTAAGAGGTATTCCTAAATATTTAGAGGGGAGGGAATCTCATTGGAATCCAAGATTTCTTGAGATATTTATTTGGATAGCAATGTCAGTGATAAAGAAGAAGATTTTTGATTTAGAGAGGTTGACTTCCATACCTGTATCTAGCGCAAAATCTTTAAGGATTTTTTTGTAGGCCAAAGCCTCTTTGACAGTTGGGACACCTTGCAGTAAGGTATCATCAACAAATTGTTGATGAATCGGCACAGAACCATTTTCTAAAGTTTGAAGACCCCTAACTTTACCCATATCCTTGGCTTGCTTAATGGATCGCCTGAGCCCTTCCATCATAAGAATAAAGAAGAAGGGAGAAAGAGGGTCTCCCTGCCTGAGGACTTTAGAAGGATTGAAGAATTATGAGGGAGATCCATTTACCAGAATGGAAAACCTGGAGGAGGACACCAGCACCATAACCCATTTGACCCAGTTATGATCGAACCCAAAGGCGTAGAGAACCTTCTTGATATAATTCCAATTCACCTTGTCATACACTTTGGAAATGTCCAATTGCATGGTCATCCCCACCTATTTTTTGCTAGTTAGCGAGTGCACCACCTCATGTGCTTGAATAATGTTGTCTAGAATCTGTCTTCCCTCCACATAACCTGATTGCTCTTCAGACACTAGCGAGGGGAGGAGAGGTTTGAGTCTATTAGCCACTACTTTGGAAATTATCTTGTAAACCACATTACATAAGGCAATAGGTCTGTACTTGTTTGCAGATTGAGCTATGTCCTGTTTGGGAATAAGGGAAATAAAGGAGGTGTTGAGAGCTTTTAGGATAGTTTTGCTTCTCCTGGAATCCTCAACCACATTCACAATGTCCTCTTTGACAATATGCCAACACGCTTTAAAAAAATCCACATTGAAACCATCTGGACCTAGAGCTTTGCCATTCTGCATATCTTTGAGAACCTCGCTGACCTCCTCCTCCTCAATTGGTCTATTGAGGTTAAAATTGTCCTCTCTGGACACCAGTTTGGGGATATACCCTGTGATTCCCCTGATGGACTGATCTCTATCTGGAGTGTTTTCTCGAGTGATGTTCCAGAAATGTTGGAAAAGCACTGCTTCAATATCTTTATGCGTGGTCTGAATTTCCCCTCCCTCATCTTTAATCATGGAGATTCTGTTGTAAGCTCTGTTAGCCATAGTGGATCTATGAAAAAATCTGGTGTTCCGTTCTCCTTCCTTGAGCCATTGAATTCTGGATTTTTGTCTCCAAAATATTTCCTCTTGTTTACATAAATTTTCCCAATCTAGATGGTATTTATCAGCCTGCTCACTTTTGGCTTTATCAAATCCATCGTTT
Source organism: Pinus tabuliformis (assembly GCA_031772625.1). Taxonomy (NCBI): domain Eukaryota; kingdom Viridiplantae; phylum Streptophyta; class Pinopsida; order Pinales; family Pinaceae; genus Pinus; species Pinus tabuliformis. Next base: position 1,204,106,326 of record CM062820.1, on the reverse strand, counting down.
ATTAGAGCCTTGTTGAGTTCTAGAATTTTAATTTCCACTGATTGTTTTTCCTCAAAAATGTTACCAAAATATTTTCAGTTCCATTCCTTTAGTCTAAACTTAATGTGCTTTAATCTTTTATGAAGAAGGTACATCTTAGATCCTTGCATTTGCAAGTCTTCAGCCCATCATTTTTCAATGTTACTAATGAAATCTGGGTGGGAGAGCTAGATGTTTTCAAATCTGAAGGGTCTATTCCTGGGAGAATCTATACTCTTGATTTCCAACTGAATTGGCCAGTGGTCTAAACCTCCAAATGGAAGCACTCTGGTTGTGATTTCACTATTTAGGAACATTAATTCCTCTGATATCATGAACCTGTCTAACTTAGATGCCACCAACGCCTCACCTCCTCTTTTATTGTTCCATGTAAAAAGGCCATTGCTTGAATCTGACTCGACCAAATTCATATTGTCTGTAAATGATTGAAACGCTAAGGAGTCTTTGTTGAGCACTCTGGTGCCTCCTTTTTTTTCCGAGAGAGATTTGATCATGTTAAAATCTCCTCCCAAGATCCAAGGCATTCTAGTCTGTCTACTCCCAAGGTCGCTAAGGGCTTCTAACAATTTGAGTTTATCCTCTAAGTGTTGAGGACCATAAACATTTGTTACTAGGAATGTTTCCGAAACCCCAACAGGTTGAATGACCACTGATAGATAATTTCTTGATGCCTCTGCATCCATAATGTTGATCCTTTGGGGATTCCAAAGAGTAAGAATAGCCCCCACTGTGTTCTGCGATTTAACCTCTAGAAATTCATACCTAATGAGCCATTTGCTGTGTATGAGTCTTATTTTCTGAATGGAATATTTCGTTTCCTGGATGAAAATCATGTCTGGCATATCTTGTTTCATTCTATAACTAAGCAATCTTTGTTTTCTTTTACTTCCTAGACCTCTGATATTCCAAGATGTAAATTTCATTTTTAAAGACTTGTAAAGGAGTAACTGGTTAAGTCTTTCATCTTACCCGAATCTATCATTAGCTTTCCACACTCCATCAGAAGTTCCTTTTTCTTTTTCTAGCCTCTCTTTTTACTAGTATTTCTAGGAGCTAGTCCCGGGGTTGGTTTCATTTTTTTCACTCCTTTGTTTTCCATCTTGTCAGTGGTTATTCATGTTTCTAATCCTCATTCCTGAGTCTTCCATAAGAACAACTGTTGTATTCTATTGCAATCCTCTTCGGGTAGTGAGTCTATCCCTCTCGTGGTTCCCTGCAACAAGAATCCTTCCAGATCTAGGTGTTCCTTTTCTAGAATTCCTTGTAGTTCATGATCTTCTAGATTTGTTTCACTTTGAGTCATTTCCATATCCATTTCTATTTCAGTCTCATTATTCATAGTTTCTTTCCTGTTACAAATCTCTCATGTTATGATGTAGTTCTCCTCCTTCTCTTTTTCCTTAGGTCCTTCCAACATTGCGTGGTCTTCCCTTCTCATTTCTTCCTTTTCTTCCAGTACTTGAAACCTGTTCGTGTTGATCTTTTGCCCCTCGCTGTGTTGTTGCCTTGATCCATTTCAACCTCCTTTTCCTTTACTTACCACTTTCTGAAAGTTTTCAGTATCCTTCACAGTTTTATGTTCTCCTTTATTGTCTACTTTACTAAGAGGACAGTCTCTAAACAGGTGACCATGTTCGTGGCATCTATGATGTCTGAACGATATATGCTCATAACCCACCATTTGGACCCATTCTTCATCGAAAACTTCTAGGATTAATTCATCTGGGAGAGTGCCTGATAGATCCATTTCTATGCAAATCCTAGCATAGGAAGTATATTTACCCCTTCCAGTGGCTTCCGAAGCTTTCACAAAGCGACCTAGCTTATTGCCAATGGTAGAAAGCGACCCATGTTGCCAATAATCGAGAGGTATGGAATAGAGCCTTACCCAAACTGGTACTGAGGTGAATGTCTCCCTTTTTGGAACGAAGTTCTTTTCCACGGCCTCATATGGAGGCCTGCTACAAAAAAAAGTAGGGTCCTCCTTCGAATATTCTGTCTTTATCTTCAATGTTAGTAAATACGATGGTAAAAAACCCATTGACCCCAGATGGAGTTCAATACTGCCTTTGGGTTTCTAGTGTTATTTTATCCATGTCTGTAATGCCTTTTCAGAGGGCCAAATTCCCATGAACTTGTAGATTATGGCGTACGTCCCTATATGGTGCCTGTGCTCCTGCAGAGTAGGATCATTCAACAAAATTCTCAGAGTAATCTCCATTTTGGGTCTGCACTATCCCTTTTGATTTTTATCCCTTGTTTCCTGGATTTTGTCTTCTTCCAGTTTGTCCTTTGTGCTATTGTTTTCCTTGGACCTGGCCCCATCTGCCTTCTTTTCATTATTTCTTTCTTCTTCTTCACCAGAACATCTGACTTTACCCAGTGGTGACTTTCCTCTACCGGAAGTTGCTTCCTTATAGGAGGGAGTGGAGCTCCCTCCTCTGTTGCGCTCCATAGGGAGCAACTTTCGAGCTCCTCTAAAACCTTATCTGCGCGCCCTCAAGTTCGCAGTTCTCAACTGCCTAAGACCTAATATCCATATTATTTATGCCTTCATTCTCATCTTGGGATTACTTATTTGAAATTTCAGGTGACATTGATTTGGACTGTATATCGATATCATATTTCTCTCGAGAGATGGCACCTCTAGTGGTCAAGACTCCTCACAAAAGTATAGAGAAAAACATCCAAGAAGTTTCATAAGGAGCATGATCACAAATCTATAAGGACACAACATGCAATATCAAAAAAACCACCAAGCTCTCATGGTTTGATATTTTCTCAGAGTTCTCAAAAATAGATATTCCCGAAAATCAGGAAGGCTTCAAGGTTTACATCAATATCAAGAGCTCATGGCTTCATAAAGTAGCCATGCATATGCCAATCTTCCCATGTGCAAAAACCATCAATTGGATACTAAATAACATTTATACAGATCGATGAGTTATAAGGACTCGTACAGGTGACACTTTCAATTCTTTCACTACCACAAATATTTTTGCCTACTATAAGCTACATAGAGAGAAGAGTCCTTCAATACTAGGTGGCTATCAAAAATCTATATGTCGACCAAAGATATTCTAAAGTCATGGTGGCAAGAACCCTCCAAATTCTGGGTCAAGGGTGATTGGGTATACAAAACATAGGATCTCTCAAAAGCCTATTAGCTTTTGGTAGCAATCATGAACTGGTTATGTGGTAGGCTATATATTGACACCTTTCTTGAAACATGGGTCCCTATTATGTACATAGTTTCTACAAGGGAACTATTTTCAACTGGGCAAGTATCCTAGCTTCAACTTTGAGGTCCAATGTATAAGCAACAAAGAACCTAGAGAATGACCAGCCATCAAAATTCTATATGGAATCATACCTCTTCGATGTAATATGTGTGAGATGTAATTTTGAGGGGTGGAGCTACAACTAGACCCCTAATATGTTAGAGGTTTTACACCTTAATTATAATATCTTTTGGGACCCAAGCTACAAGAGCATGCATGAAATCACTTCCGAGTCATTTATTTCCCCTTTGTACCAATTTCTATTCGAGGAAGATGCTCCTTGCTTGTCTAAGAGAGCTAAGGAAAGAATTGTTAGAGTAAATATTGGTTTCCCATCGAAGAGGGCACCTTCATCTAATTTTTTGGCTCATATAATCCCCCCTCATGCTCTCCCTAGGTTGGCAACAGATTGGCTACTCTTGTGGGAGGTTTCTTATCAGATGACAATGGGTTTTTCTATAAAAGACTACACAAAGGTAAGAAAAACCACGTTCCCTCCTTCCCTATGACTATTGGACCATACAACCTCGAGAGCTTCAAGGAAACTGAAATAGAGATGAATAAATGAAAGGATTCTTCTTTGTGAATTTGGGTCATCTTAGATATGATCCAAAGTGGATTGTGGCAACACATTACAGGAAAGCAAGTTTCAATTGGTCATATGTTCACAACAAGAATTTCCATGAAGATAAAGTCAGAAATCAGTATAATGTTGCAAGGGAATTAGGGCCAAGCGAAAAACAAGAAAAGGAGGATAAGTAATAGGCCTAACACTCTCAAGAAAGCATAAGAATGCAAGTTAGATCATCCATGCTTAAAATAAATAAAGAGCGTCAAAAGAGGGGGGAAAATATAATAAGCATAAAAGAAATGAACATGAAAACCCATTGGATGACTAAGAGGGAGACGAAGATGAAGAAACCTTGGAGGAAAGTAATGCATCTCTTGCAAGGAAAAAGCAAGATCGAAGGAGAAAAAGGGAGGAAGAGATGAGACAATGACAGAGGGAAAGAAAACAACAGGTTGGAGATATCCAACAACAATAGTAGGAAGAGCTCAATAAGAAAGTTGAGCTCAATATCTAACAACAATAATAGGGTGAAGGTTCTAGGATGTGGGCTGATCTTTCTCCATTTGACATTCCTCCATCCATTCCAATTATCGGTGGACACTTTCCACTAAAATAATTGGGCATCCCAGACAAAGAAGAGGAAGAGGTATTGGACCTTTCTAGATTCACTTCTGATCAAGTCCATTGTAAGACCATGCAGGAGAGAAGAAAATTATATTCCAAGAACTCGACCAAACCTTTGTCAGTAAGTACAGAGAAGGAGATTGTCATGGATACCAGTATGAACCCTAAGAACATTACTTTAGATGGAAGCACCTTTGTGACTACAACAAAGCTAAAAGTGAACAGTCTAAACAAACATATTGTATAACTTTAAGGAAAGTTCTATGCTTCTGAGCAAAGAGATTCCAAGGCAGGAGAAGAAAATAAAGTTTTTCACCTAGTTCATTCAAGTGCAAAGGAGTTACAAGAATCCATTATATAATAGGTAGAAACTTTAGAGGAAGCCATGACTGTAGTTTATGAAGAGATGTTGAAGTTGCATCAGACCATAGCACCATTCCCAATGATACAGGCAAAAACTAAGGAGAAGACAACTATGCTTAGACAAGCTACCACAACTATCAACAATATGTGTGGATAGACTACCAAATATCTAGATGTGCGAATGACCCTCCCTACAAATATTTGGGTAACTTCGCAAAATGACAGTCCAAATTTACATCAAGGTCCAATCACAAGACAAATTAGCAAAGGATGTCGACAAAGTTCCAGTTTCATATAAGTATTTTCTGAGTGGATTAGAATCTATGATTGAAGTACACAAGGGCTGTTCTATTAGAGCAGTCGGAGAAGTGAGGAAGTAAGAATAATTTCTCCAGGAAATTCAAAAATTTCTCAATCCTCTCAAGAAAGCCTCTACTCTCGAGAACTTGCAAGTAACAAGAGAGACATTTTCTCAGTACGTGATAGAACCAGTGGGGATACACACCAAGATGGCTTGTCAAATTAGATCAAGGTAAAAAAGATCACTCTAATACTAGATGCCCTAGAGTGTCTTCACAGACATAGGGAAGGGCATCAAAAGGTGGTCGAAGTGGCAACTAAATACAAGCTTTGGAATTCATATCTTGTACAGTAACTGCATGTAGATTTTCCAAAATTGTCTATTGTTAAGTTGTTAGAATAGAACCATCTCTTTCACATGTTCATAGTACGGTAGAGAGTAGAGTAGAGTAGGGTCTCAAAATAATATGAAAGGTCATGAGGTAGCTCAAGAGTCACGAGTAGAGCAAGAATCACCCTTTCTATAAATATGTGCTCATGGCACATTATAATGGACTTTTAGCCTTTGGACTCATTTTGGTGCATATTATTTGAGAATTAAGGTACCTTCTAGTGAATTAAAGAAGTAATTTATATTTCCTCTTATGGATTTAATGGAGATATTTTGTGATGGTGCCATGGATATTATCAACTTAATGAATTGAAAGTCCCTTTGAAATTTTGACATACTATTTCTTCATGTGTATTCATGCATTGTGGGATTTCCGCTGCAAAAAATGAATGGTATATGAAATTCTTACCTTAGGATCATGTTAGTAAAATTCTTTATTAACATTAGCATTTTATTATTATGTGATTTTGCACTCACTTATGCTTTTATATGGTTATTAATCACTTACTTATTCATGATTGGTAAATTTCTCCTATATGTATGTGTGGATATTATTTAAAGCCTTGCTAACAATCACTTTTATTGGGACTCATGATTTGAAGTTATGTTGTGGCTATCCGTGGTATCTATTTTATTGGATTTTCATAGTTTACTTAATTACATTTTTTGAAGCTTAATTTGTTATCCCTTAAGTTGAAACTCACTTTGTCCAAGGCAAATCTTAATCAACGAGATGGAAGTTGGGCCTACATACTAGATGGGACTCGTAGACCAAACGGTGTAGAGTATGATTAGGATCCTACATAGAGGAGATCCCTTGGTAGTGCATTCTAGCTCGTCAATAGGACACTTTGAAAAAAGCTATCCAAAAAGCTTCAACTTCTCGAAGGTCTCCAAAGCCTCCTCTTAAACAAGAGGAAGGAGAAATTACACAAGGATTCATTCCCATTAAAATGAAGTATAATAAGCATGGAAGTAAAAGGTAATAGACATGTAAGGTGGAATCTAAGCATCAACCCATTTCTTGGAATAATTTTGAAGCCCCGAATCCTCCAGAGGAAGAAGGTGAGAATCTTAAGGCCCATGTAGATTAACCAAACAATATTGTTTTAAAGGCTTATCCTGATTTTATTATCGAAGAACAACCACATCAAGACCCTCCAAGGAAAATTCCTATGGTGGGAAATGTTTCCCCAAAGGTCTCTCCTACAGTAAACGATGAAGAAGCTGGTAAGATGGCCAACAATAAGTCCTCTTCTTCTCCCCCTTCCTATTCAGATGTGATTAAAAAGAAGTATTCCTTGCCACTGGTAACAAGAAGAAATAAAGATCATAGTAGGAAGAACTCAGGTATTGAATCCTATAGAAATGTCATGTTTAGACATTTTCTTGTGCAAGCAATTTTTTTAAAGATACTCCTATTCTCATGAAGAAGTAGGTGAAAAAAATTGAAGACTTAGTTTTGGAACTTTGCCCTCCCTACTATTTTTGGGAGGAGACTTGATTCATAGTTTTTTTGTAAATGCGCCATTAGTCTAAGCTAGTCAAATTGGCTCACAAGGAGGAGAACATACTGTAACTCATTTCCCGAGTTACTGCTACATTCAAGCACATATTTAAATATAAATTCTTCTCATTTCTGTTAAAAAAAATAGTAATTATTGTGTGAATGAAATAGATAGTTAAAGATGCACATAATTAGGATAATACACGATAATTATGATGTAAACAAATTAATGATTTATATGTTAAAGATGCACATAATTAATACTTAGTTGACATATTTCATAAGTAAAATGTTTTATGATAAGAGATAGTAATGATGTGAACAAATTGATCACTTATGTATAAATCACATGGATATTGATAAAATTAATTATTTTAATTAATGTTAAATAATTTAAAAATAAAAATAAAATTGCTTCATAATAACAAATTGACCATTTATGTACAAATGGCATGGATGTTAATAAGATTTATTATTGTCATTAATGTTGAATAATAAAGAAAAAATAATGACTCACATAGTTTGTGTGTTTACTTAGTGTAGAAAAGTTTAGTCCTCGTTGTAAAAATTCTTGGTTATATTTAAATAAAAAAATATGAATGGAAAAGTTTGTATGTTTTTTCTATTCTAGAAAATCAATTTACTACTGCACATGCACAATTTTTATATAAAAAATGAGTGGGTATGGTAAAATGAAACACCAGTACGTGAAGACGTGGAAGCTTACTGGACATGAAATTTCTTTATGTGCATTGTTTTCATAGAAAAAATATGATTGGGTTATGGTCAAATGAAATACCATTACATGAAGACGTGGAAGCTTATTGGACATGAGATTTCTTTATAATTTTTAAATTTGTAAATATGATGTTGTTGTTTCTATATGGAGATGTTAATTACTAAGCCATATATATCTAATTATTCATTATTTTTTTCTGAATCAGACTAATTTTATTAATCAAAAATATGGTACAAGATGATACAATCAAGAGAGACAGAAAACCGACAACTGAAAATGATAGGACTATCAACTTCGGTTCCGGAGGAGTGAAACAAGCAAGAAGCTACAACATAAAGGCTGGAAGCAAAAAGATTGACTTCTGCCCAGAATGGGAAGAAGCCTCAACACGAAGCTTTTTCCCTTTCTATTTTTTGACTTTGACCCAACCATCCTGGGGTGAATGAGAAGTAACAACTTGAAGATTGGGGTTCTCCACAGGGGGACCCTCTTCTGAATCAGAAGAGGAGGTCAAATGGACGCGTTTCTAGACGATGATTGTATCGGAGGAATGCGCCGGATCATCGGTGGAAGGGACCACGGAATGAGGGGCTTGATCCAATTCTGCACCGCTACCTTCATCTTCAGAGCTAGACGATTCAGAATCCACAACTGGAGGTGGAGAGCAAGGAGCCCTTCATTTGGGCTTGGGCTTGGAGAGGTTATCCTTATTCTTTTTTGCTGGGAGAGATGGTCAGGCGTTCTGCAGATGCCCTGATTGGTGGCAATGGTGGTAATGGAATGCATTATTTTCGTAATCTAGTGTCTGGGTCCAGATAAAGTCATTGATCTTGAGATTGATTTGGTCTAGAAGTCCTCTGCTCAAATCTAACTCCGCACATATTCTGGCATATGTGTAGAGACCTTTGTTTTACCGCCAGTAATCTCCCATAATGAAACTGCGCAAGGTGTTTCCTATAGATTTATAGACTGTACAATGCCATAAGTGGGCAGGTAAGTTTGGAAGCCTGATCCATACGGTGTCGTGCTAATGACTGCAGTTTCTGGATCAAAATTTGGGAACCAAGGAGTCAAGAAGAGTCCTGCAGTTCCCATGAACCAAGGGCCTTCTTCTAAAGCCTTTTCATAATTCTTACTGTCATCAAATAGAACAATGAAGTATCCTTTTGAACAGAAACTAATCTTACAATGACGTGTCCAATTTGCATGGATCCATGCATAGAGATCCTGAGATCGCGGCGAGAGTCCGTTAAATCTGCAAATGATGGCTCTTTCTGCAAATTTTTGAAGTTCGTTTGCAAGACCTTCATGGGTGATTTCAACGGAGGGAACTTCCTCTATCTTGTCAACCAAAAAAGGCTTAGGTTTAATGGCTTCTGGGGGTTTGGGGTTCTCAGACTGTACTGCATCTCTGTAAGAGAAAGGAGGAGCAGAGGAAGATTGTCCTGCTGCACCTCCTCTCAATCGAAGGGTTAACACCAAAGAGCCGTTTCTAGTAATGTTGTAAGAAGAGAGGGGCAGAAGGTTTTCAAGTTGTTTACCTTGAAAGAGAAGTCTCTGAAGACTTGAGGGGATCCCAATCTGTCGTTCTAGATCCAGTTTGAGATCCAACACCAAATGTGAAGAACTGAGACATTGCAGGATGGTTCTGCCTGTAGGTTGAGAAATTTGGATCTGAAAGGAGTCGAAGAAGTTCCTAGACCCAGTGCTAGGACCTCTTGTGTGTCTGAGAGAAGATCTGTGATGGTGATGAAAGGGAGGGGATTTCTCCTCTGCAAGCATATCCTGCCTTTCGAATCCTAGACAGAACGCATGCTTTTTGCACAATGATGAGGAGGTCAAGCATTCAAGCTTTGCCCACACCCTCTTCCTATGGTCGTTCCACTTCAACCTAGCCTACCGATGCATCCCATCGTCCACCCAGATCTTCAAGTGGAGGTGCGAAAGATTCCTATAGCGCCCATGATTAACGATCATGCTCACCGGTTGCAACCCTTCGCTTCTCAGAGCCCTCAAGCCCACCCTCCACGGGCAGTACAACTTCTCAATGTATTCATTATTAAATCTTAATATGGATGTCAATTATTCAATTTTACTTGAATGTATATAACTTATTGTGTTGATTTTATGATATATTTACAGTAATTAAAAAATATTTAGATACATTGGTAACTAAATGTGTGGAATATGGAGATTTAGTTATGTTAAGATAACCTAACAAAGTTTATAATTATGGAATAGGATAAAAAAATAGTAATTAAAATATGTTAATCAATTGTTCAGTATTTATGTAAGTGGTTGTTATATTAGTTAAATAAGTTATTGAGTAATCTTAAGGATGTACATAATGAATAATTAGTAAGTTATTTCTTAAGTAAATTGTCTAATAATAAGAGATAGTTAATTTGTAGACAAATTGATTATTTATGTATAAATGGCATGCATATTGATAATGTTGATTATTCCAGTTAGTGTTGAATAATAAAAGAAGAACTAATTACATGGTTTGTGTGTTTACTCATTATAGAAAGCTGATATGTTTCCTTTATAAAAAAAATTCATTGATTTTAATTCTTAGAAGTGTGTTAACTAAATTTTCATACACATTGATTTAAACCATGATAATCACGAGAACCACATATAGGTAGGATAAATGGATAACATATGAGAAGGTAATAAGGATAAAAATAAAAATTTCATGATAATCAAAATTATAATAGGTAATGATAATTACATTTGAAATAATATTAGGGTTGTTATATTGTTTGTTTGTTTGTTTTTTTGTTTGTTCGTTAGCTTGGGTGTAAATGGGTTGAATTACCTTATTTTTTTGAGAGACTTTGACTCAAGGGTGGTTGGGTTTGTGTCCATAGGTTTCAAACTAGTGAAATTTTCACCATAGAGTGTCTTAACAAATACTGGGTTACCAACACCTATGGGGCATTATATGATTGCTATATTATTAAAAATAAATTAAATCAATCTATCTCTTTTTTTTAATGGAAATGAAATAGTGAAAATAGATAATGATAAATTCATTTAAATAATAAGTTTTCTCCAAAAACACATTATATTCAAAATGAATTGTGATAGAGTCACTGGTAGTTTTAGCCCCGAGGGTTAGCTCAATTGGTCGAGTTCTAGTTGTTAAAGCACCTTTGGTATTGAGAGGTGAGAGATTCAATTATCTCAACACTCTTGGGATGACACTCTGTGGTTGAGATGATAGAAGTGATCCCTTCAGATGGATTTTCCATTCCATGGATGTAGTTGTTACCGAGATCCCTTCAGATGGATTTTCCATTCCATGGATGTAGTGGTCACCAATATCCCGGAAGCGATCCCTTCAGATGGATTTTCCATTCCATGGATGTAGTGGTGAAAGTGATCCCTTTAGATGGATTTTCCATTCCATGGATGCAGTGGTCATCGAGATCCCTTTAGACCTTCAGATGGATCCATTCTATGGATGTAGTGGTCAGCAATATCCCGAAAGTGATCTCTTAAGATGGATTTTCCATTCCATGGAGGTAGTGGTCACTGATATCCAGAAAGTGATTCCTTTAGATGGATTTTCCATTCCATGGATGTAGTGGTCACTGATATCCAGGAAGTGATCCCTTTAGATGGATTTTCCATTCCATGGATGTAGTGGTCACCGAGATCCCTTCAGATGGATTTGCCATTCCATAGGAAGAAAAAAGAAAAAATGGAAAAATAAGAAGAAGAAAGAAAGAAAGAAAGAAAAATACAAGTCATTGATACTAAATTGTAATTTCTATTTCATTGTCTTTATATTCATAATGTAAAAATGGTTACTAACATGCTTATAAAATAAATTGTGACAATGGGACATATAAAATGAGACTTATAATTTAATAAATTATAATTATGAATTTATTAATTTTATGACCATAAATATAATAAAATGATATGTAAGGCACTGGAGTGGGCATAATGGTTAAGGATATATGTTTCGTCATAAGAGGTTTAGGTTCAAATTGAGAGGATGGTAGAGTATGTAAGGCCCCATAAATTTTAATACTCAAGACATTAAGAAGATTAGACTTATTTTTGGCGGTTGGAAGAAATATTGTTATCCTTTCACAAGTAACATGAGAAATGTTGTGGGAAGTGAGTATCAAAAGTGTTGTGAGAAGTGTTATCCTTCTTACACGAGAATAAAGATTGGTATAACAATTGAAGTTATAAATACAACTTTTATTATAATGTGTTCAATCAAATTTTGAAAATGAAAATATAACTTTAATATGATATATGTGATAAATCTATGGTTAATGACACTCATGGAAAATAAATTAGCATTAGAGTGCATTGAGGTGCTAGTTGCGAGCAAATATCAATATTATGAAATAGAGAGAAACAATGAAAATTTAAAGTTGAAAATATAACTTTTAGTATAATATATTTAATTTTAAAATTAAAAATATGAATGCTTTAAATATTAAAAATAAAATAAAAAAGTTTATGAAAAATTACACTAAACTTATTTAAATTTATTTAAATGGGTTGATAAAATATTTCCTAAAAATTTTGTTTACATAAAATCTCTTACATTTTACTTATAATACTTATTCACCATTTCATAACCAATATTTATACAAAATTTTACATTTTTACTATTATATTGGTTCACTACATTACCATTTCATAACAAATATTTATACAAAATGTTATATTTTACTATTATATTGGTTCACTACTTTATAATAAATAGTTGTACTATACTCATTACCAAAAGCATTCGTAGAAATTTGATACACATAAGGAAATAAGAGTATTTTTTCTTAAAAAACGTAACAATTAAAATGGGCCGACGATAAATACATGGGCACCGTAAAATAGATCTATTTTCGCGCTCCATAGTCCCTATATTAATACATGGACAACGTAAACTTTAGAGGAGCGTAAGAGCTTTGGCAATACAAGAGTTTGTTTCGATCTATTTTTGGGCTTCTGTATTTTACCCTATTAGATCGAAACGCGTCTTTGTTTCTGGTCGGGCAATAAGAGAGAGAAACATGGAGTACGCAAAATCCCAACCAATAGGCGCTGAGAGAGAAAGGGACTGGCAGAGTTCCGTACTAGCCAAGCGGCCTCGCAATGATTATGAATATGACTATACTCCTGATCCATCATTGTCTGGTGTTTACGTTAACCCTAGGGAAGACCTCAGGCTTGCTGAGAGAGGGGGGGACAGATTCGGGATTCACCTATTGGATAATGATGTTCGTGCTCCTGCTCCTCTTTTTCGTGATGATCATCGTTTTGTTTCACCGAGTGGAACGTTTCCTTCTTCAAATCGGTTAACTGTAGATGAGGGTTTGAATTTCAGGTGTGATAGCCATAGACTCGACCCTGTAATTGGGAGGAGGGTGCCTGTGGATGATGTTCAATATCTACCAGAAGATGCATCCAACACGCTGTTTGTGATGGGTGTTCCAAGTGATTGCACTACTAGAGAAGCAGAGCACATATTTCGCCCATTCCGCGGATTCAAAGAAGTGAGGGTTGTTAAAAAGCCCAAGGAATCCAAAAAATCTCATCGAGGTGGAGAAGGAGAAGCGGAGAGTGCCGTCGTTGTTTTGTGTTTTGTGGAATTTGATAACCCAAAGTGTGCCGCGATTGCCATGGAAGCTTTACAAGGGTATAAGTTTGATGAAAATGACAGAGATTCGCCTTCGCTAAAGTTGCAATTTGACAGAGAGAGGAGTAGGTCATCGTTTGCGCACGATCAAGATCGACGTCGCGATTATTATCGTCATCGTCGATGATTTTGTGAGTGAGACGATCAATTTTGCTGGTGCCCCTGGACTACGATACTTAGTTTCTAATTGGGTTTTTTATTATTATCGTCATGTCGGTGACATTTTGAGCCACCAACGCATTGCCTGCGATAGTTAGTTTCCAAAGTATAATGTATCATTTCCATTTATTTTTATTTGGATTGTAGTCAGTCTTGAACGGGTAGTTTTAATTACCAAAAAACTTCTAATTTGGATTGAGAGCTATATACTTGGTTTATGTTTGGAATATGGCGAGAGGGTGATTGAACCAAATAAATATTTGGTTCAGGGTCATTTATGGTTGGGTGGTACCTGGAAGTCCTTGACTTGGTTGGTTTTATGTATATGTTTTTAAGTGTTATTTATTATTGAGGTCAATGAGGACATGTATTGGTTAATGTTTTGATTTTATCATTGGTTTCTCATGGCTTCATTCCCGGGAATTGTTGGTTATATGCATGGTTAAATCATGTGCTCTTCTTATGGATCTTCTTCATCATTTGATAAGTTAGTGAATGGTTATATGAATGTATGAGCCAACAAGTGTTGTTGCAGCTAACTTAAGAGGGAAATGAATCTTCTTGATGATTCTTGGATGGAATTAATGAGACAATGATCAAATATGCATTCATGACCTATAACTATTATGTTTACCATATGTTTGTCTAAATGCTTATCACATGTTTGGAATGCTTCGGCAAGATTGGAGCCTAAGTATAGGTTATGCATACTTGTGATCATCTTAGAATTAATTTTGAAAAGTTCTTGTCAACGGCTTGTAGGTTAGCCTTGAATTTGTGGCACTAAATCTGGGACCGTAGGCATAAATTTGGGGAATTTCAAATGGAGCCTTCTTGCTACATGGAAGGATTGGCATGGGCTGTGAAGTGGGTCAAAAGGTAGTTCCAGTCCATGAAGAGGTGATTAGTGAATGTAGTGGATGTTGTTAGAGGTTGCAGTAAGGCTTAAAGTGGATGTTGTTTGACATTTGGGTGATCAGATGTTCTTAGAGGCTGCAGTGAAGCTTAAAGGTAGTAGGCCCTACTTTCATAACTGGAACTTGTTCGTTGGATTATGCACAGTAACTCTTAGCTCATGTTTACCATAAGAGCTTGTAAAAGCAGGTAAATATGTGCTGGGGTTCAACATCACCTTTGAATTGACAAGTGAGAAATATTAATTATGATTGTTATACCTGAAGTGTTGAAAAAAATACAACAATATTGCAAATATTTCATCACTTATATGGTTTAGTTGAATCATAAACAAGATGGTGATTGAAACTCTACGTGTTCCATTTTCTAAGGTCAATATTATGTACATTTTTTCAACTAAATGTTAATTAGACCTATTATGGTTCCTTGTCACATTAGTGGACAAATTAAAAATATTTTAAAGCACATGTTTAAATCTTAGTTTAGAATCCTCTAGTTTTTCACCCTCATCTCTAACCTTGGAATCATGAATTCAATCCATTAATGTTTGTTTTGTCCTTTAGAGATAAATTCCATAATCATCTATAAGAATTTTCATGTACTTTGTGGGAGGTTTACCAACAACTAGGAAGGGACCGTCTGGGTGCACTTTGGGAAACCAACGAGCATTGTTTTAGATAGGGAAATAAGATTTCTCAGTACATTTTGGACTATATTGTGGGAGATGATTGACATGAAGTTGAAAATATCTACAACATTCCATAAACAAATAGATGGGTAAAAAAAGTAGTTAATATGACTTTGGTGTGGCTTCTGAGGGGATATAGCCAGAAGCATTTGAAAACATGGGATGAAAATTTGGTATACATACAAAATTATTACAATAGAGCTGTAGTCCACACTTCTATAATAAAGTCTCCATTTGAAACGTGTTTTAAATATTTCCCCCCTTCACCTTTGGACATTGCATATGGATAAGGAGAGAAGGAATATATTACATGGGAGGCCTTAATAGTTGAAAAATCTACAGCGAAGACTAGGAAAATTCATATATAGGTACAACGAACAATGTAAAAGTAATAGGAGAAATTTAAGGCGAGTCATGATCAACATCAAATAGAGAAATCACTCAAGGTGGGAGATAGAGTATGGCTATATTTTAACAAGGAGAGGTTATAGGGGCCTGCTAAGAATATCAAGGATATGAGATATGGTCCTGCCAAGATATTGGTAAAGGTGGGTGATAATGCATATCGACTCAGTTTACCACCATATATGCACATTTACTTAGTTGTGAATGTAGATAATTTGAAACTTTATGAGCCTTTTGTGTTAGATAAGGAAGAGGAACATGTCTTACCTTCTATGGAATATTTGACACTAGATGATCAATTAGAGTTGATATAAGATACAATTTTGTAGAAGAAGCCTTGAACTATAAGACAAGGGAAACATGACCTTTGATAGATTGGGTTTAAAGGACAACTTCCAGGAAAACCACCTGTTGCTATCATCTTTGTCTTAATATAAAGAAAAAGTTGTTTACAATCTTGTACTCGCACAAACTCATAACAGTGTGCACGCACCCACCTACATAAGGTTACAAACTTCACTTGTTCTCTATTTTCTAATGGAAGAAAGCTTTGAACTCCTCACTGAGGGCTCCAATCCTCAGCAACATCCATGGACCATGTTTCATCAAATTTTTAGATTGGATCCATTATCAACACTTAAGCTTAATATAAAAAATCAAACTATAAGTCATCACTGTAACACAATCATCCATCTATGACACATCTGAATCAAGAAATCATTGAAACCCAATCATTGAAAACCAATCATTAATTTCTGAATCAACTGATAACTAGAAATTCTGACACAACTAAATCAATTAATCATTGAAACCTCTGACACAACTAAATCAAACAATCACTGGAACCTCTAACACAATTGAATCACCCAATCATTAATTTCTAATATAACTAAATCAACCATTCACTCAACTAATTAATCGACACTTAATCAAAATTAAACCAATCAATTGGAACAGTTAAATCGCTTTAACTAGTACACAGAACTGAACCTAGAATACTACATCAATACACACAACCAACTGTAGTCCTGATCATTCAAATGCCAAAATGCATACACTACTTCACTTAAGGCATCTTGCGTGCATACACACATTTCAGTAGAGAAACTCATGTACAGAAAATTAAAAAATTGACTAATGAAATTATGAAAACAATACTAATTCATACTTAGATATACTGCAACACTCTGAACCAATCACATAATTGAACTTGATCTTCAATCATAATCAATAAGTAATCTTAACACCATTCATAACCACATTCAACTTCATCATTCAATCATATCTACCTTAGATATTATCACTTAAACTAGATCAATCATGAGGACATCATTGACATACATCAGAAAAATAACAGAGATAATCAAATTTATCAGTGATTTATGAACCAACATGTACACACTTTCCCCGAGACCAACCAGTGTATAGATATGAAAATTTTGACCTAAAATTTTGCAGTTCTTCAGAACTTTAGAAAGACGCAGATCATAATATTTGGAGATGAAAACATGCAGCAATACTTAGATCTAGTCAATCCATGATCAGATCATACAATGAAAAAGTCATTTCAGGTCTTATGATCTTGATCCATCATTGCATTAATTTGTGCATAGTTATTTTAGATCTATTGGATCTCATCAATCGTCAAACTCTCAGGTGCATAGTTTAGATCAAGCAAAGCATCAAAAACCCATAACATGCATATTTTCTTTTCATCTAACTTTTCATAAGATTTCCATCACATGCACACCCTGCACACTTTGATCTTCACCATCTTATATAGTTTTAGCCTTTTTCAATACAATGAGTCAAAACCGTAGTTATGTCGATGGCTTTCTTTGAAGTGATCAATATTTTTTGTTGCGCTCATTACTATGGGCCAATACCATGGTAAGAACCCCTTATTTATAATACTATGGTACAAAAACCATATGCTACTTTTCTTCGTTGAACTCGCTTGCAAACACGACTTGGCTTAACAGAACCCGTGTATAGTTCTTGAGCTTCCAACTTTATCATTCCACTGAACTACCATGCATTCTGTCACATCTGTAAATAGAACTCCCATGCATTTTGTCACACCTGTAAACACATCACGTTTATACATTTAACAAGTATATTTTCATCAAGAGACAACTTATCAAGTAGGATTCTTTCTCCCCATATCAAAATTCTAATTCTGATATTGTAAACCTGCGACTCATCATTCTGGTATTTTGTTCCATCATTCTGTCACCTCTGAACTGACCCGTGGATTCATCTAGTTACCATATACTTGTTCTATTATAAGTTAGTTTCCATTAAGGACAACACATGCATCATAATGCCAATAATCTCCCCCTTTGGACTTGATGGTAACCACGTTGGCGTTTGGTCACCACAACCTATAAATAACATCAATCCAAGCACAATTTTTTCAAAACATCGAGCTATTCTCCAAACACAAATCTACTCTCCCCCTTTTGACATCAAAGACAAAGGGATGACCAATGTTAAATCAAGATTTCCATATATGAACTATTGAAATATGAATACTAACCATGCTCCGCTTAACTACATACTGAAATATCTGATGGATGTAAAATGAATTACATGACTCTATGACTCAACTGAGTATGACCTTCATATCACCAAGGACCCATAGTTACATCAATCACCAAACCAAGTGGGGTTACCTTTTTGACATGATCTCGAAAGTCCATACATGACTGAATATGACAATTATTACATCATAGGTGTTTACATGACCTTTGCATCAAATGATATACATGACATTTATAACAAATACCAAAGACCTAAACAATATCATGATAGTTATCGCAACTATCATACACCATATATGATATGCACCATAAGCATCAGTCAACAACATCAATCATAACAACTTGTATATGTCCTTCATCAAATCGCGAGAAAATAAAATGTAACTTTAATATCATCAACTCGTGACTAAGTATGCCACATATAGATATCAACTTATCCTCTTGACCTTATCAAGATCAACTTGCTTACTTTCCTTAGTAGAAAAAATCTTATGTTCATAAAAAACATAGCCTTCCATGAATCAACTAAGCATATGCCATTTTCCAAGTAGTGATACAAAATCATCCACATCATATTATATATATGTGAAAACACCATAGTCATCATCCATGACCATAACATCACCATTGTAGAAAGAACTTCATGATCTTTCCACAACAACCCTCAATATATCAACCATGCGTCATCACTAGGGAGTTTTATAACATCCCATATCTGATAAGCATTAACCATGATAATCAACATATGTGAGTACCAAGCCTATCATCATAAAGTAAGATAGGAAGAAGTATTCATCATTCCTTATCATCCTCATTATGAGACTAGGTAAGCCATTTATCCAGATACCCATGTCTTCATGAAACCTACAATAACACCATTCTCTTGGCCAATTTTCTTCACACAAGAAGATATTTTATATGAACATCCTTTACCAATATGCAATATAAGTAATCATCCATGTGATCCTTATCGATAATGTATCCATCATAGCGATAATAATATGTATCTAGCTTCTCATCAATGTGAAAAGATAACCATGAGCTCACAGTCATTTGTCAAATTTTCTTGACACTATCAAAAGGAACTAAATAATTGTACCACATATTTCCTCAAACAATATCCCTCATCCATAATTGTACCATATAAACAATATGCATCTTTGAAGGCATGATGACAACAACATAAAATATATGGGTGACACTTATCATCATCAAATAATGAGTTGTGTACTCAAGCTTTGTTCTTCTCCTTGAACTTATGAAGATCACCATGTAAGTAGCATAATTGTATGCATCATCAAAATAATCATCTGAACCATCCATAAATCTGATCAGAAGCATAAAAACACTATGTGTCTCAAGTAAAATAAGTATGATCTGTGATTTCATCATAGACAACCCATGAATACAACATAGTATGATGCAACATAAGAATCATCATCATTGATAAACATCATTACGTACCAAGGACTTCTAAGAAAACATAATGTCAACAATGTATTATTAGAAGCATAGCCATTGATCCCCCTGAACCTATGCTAACTGATAACTGAAAGATATTATCATTTCATATATCGTTAAGAATAATCAAGGCATCATCATCAACCAGCTATACATCAAGTGATCAACACTTTATGAGGGCCAAAAGCACTTCTAAATACTATCAACAAACTATAATCATCAACCATCAGAACATAAAAGACAATTGATAATTGACTGAACCATATCAGACCCTTTTCCTAAGTTTGTCCCACTCTTTCTTCATCAAACCAACATAACTGTGATTGTGCATTTTCGAACTCACATATATACGCGGCTGTACTTCATAAGATCTGCATATGAAAGGTGGAATATTGAAATCTCCTACTTTCAGTTCCCCCTGAGCTTGTTATGACTGTACCTAGTCCTAGAACTTTTGCTGAAACATTAGTTCCAAGAATACCATTACCATGATGGTTCTTCATCAAAGACTCCATTTTACTCGTCTCTAGCCATGTGATCATCTTTTTCCTTGAATGAGCATAGAGTATGACCACACCTTGTCTGATCTTCCTTTTCATCCCTTTTGGTGAATTCATCTTTTTCATATTCTCTAATATCAATGTTCTCATTTGGTTGCTTACCATATTGTCCACAACAATCCATGTTAGGTCCCTATACTACTAGTGTAACCCCCTATTGTTATTACTACAACCCCCTTATTATATTGCTGTGCCCATGTAGTCCCCATATTGTTATTATTGTGCCCTTACATTATTATTGTTATATTGGCTCTGATTATATTATGACCCCTTAGACTCCTATATATAGAAAGGAAGTCTTTTCATTTGTATCATCTAAGAATTGTTCATTTGTGTAATGTAAAGGAGGTTGCCCCGTTGAAGAGGATTATTTCTAAGGCATTCATGTACCTTTTCTATCTTTTCATGAGTTGGTTTCATAATATTTGAGGAAGTTAGGGTTTTTTAAGCTTCTGAAACATTGTAGCGAAAGATTTATAGTGCAAATTATGTGATGACCTATTCTAGATGAAATTTATGGAGCTTGCAAGTTAGGGTGTTTGCAAGCTCCAAAATTTCATCTAAAATAGGTCATCGCGTAATTTTTGCTATAAATCTTTCGCTACAATGTTTCAGAAGCTTAAAAAAAATCCATTTGAGATGAAATTAGTGTAAACCTCAGTTCTGAATTTCAGATCTTGTCTCGCTATACTTTTAGAGATATAATCTGAGGAAGTTAGGGTTTTTGCAGACCACCGAATTACATTCCAAATAGGTCACCCTGAGAAAATCATCATAACTTTTGTTCTGAGCATCAGATTGAAATTTTGTCAGAAGTTTCAGAAAGAGGACTGCCTGTAGTTTTCTTTATATTAGTTTCATGTACTAAGAGCGAAACAGTGAGATGTTAAATGTTGTACAAGTTCTCGTTACTGAACTAGCCTATAATCAAGTCACCGTGGGAGATTTTGCTTAACTCTTTCTTGGATAATCAAACTCTTATCAGACTTGTGAGTTTAGAAAGAGATCTTAGAGAGATACCACATGAAGAAATTACAAAGTTACAGTTGTTTCAAGATCAAGCTCCTAAAATCAAGAAAAATCGAGATCAGAAAGTTTGATAAAAAGGATCTGGTAAATTGGATAATACAGATGGAGAAATATTTTGATCTACATGATGTACCAATATTACAAAAGATATGTATTGCATCTTCATATTTAGAACAAGATCAATTTTTATCGTATAAAGGGCTTTGTTCTCGTAAACCACTTGTTACATGGTCAATTTTCACGGAGGAAATTATAGCACATTATGAGGATACAAAGAACAAAACCTTCTTTAGAGAAACACCACAAAAATTGGAAGAAAAAAGAGAAAATGGTCTTTGTTACAAAGTGGAAAGAAAAATTATGGCAACAAGACAGTATACCCTTCACAACTATAAAGATGGAAGTGTTGTTTCTCCTAGTCTTCCACAACCTACAAGGGTTACACCACAATAATTGGAAGAAAAAAGAGAAAAAGGGCTTTGTTACAATCGTGATAAAAAATACATTAAAGGTCAAAGGGCTGAGAATAAATTATTTTACATTGATTGTGGAGAGGAGGAAGAAAATGATCATGAAATGTCAAAAGAAGAGTATATACACTAGGAACCAACCCTGGAGAAAGAAGAAATGAATCCAACCACATCTTGTAAAGCAATGGAAATAATTACTAGTAAAGAACTGAATCCGACCATATCTTATAATGCAATGGTTGGAATTACCACTCCTGAAACTATCAAGAAGAAAAATCAAGAAGAAAAATGTTCAAGTGAAAGATCACATAGAGCATTAAGAAATGAATCCGATCATATCTTGTAATGCACTGGAAGAAATTATCACTCATCAAAATCTAAATATAGAAGGACATATCAAGAAGAAAAAGATTCAAGCAGTGAAAGATCACATTGAGCATCAACAACAAGTTCTCCAACTTTTAAAGGATAGTGCCACTTTGGTGCAAAATTGAATGAAACAATAGGCAGATCAACATCGAAATGAAAGACGTTTTGATGTAGGTGATTGGGTATTTTTATGGTTACATACATACAAACTAATGTCCCTCAAGAAATCTATTTATGAGAAGGAAATGTTGGCAATACTACACACACTTAAGAAATGGCTACCTTACCTAATGGAAAGGCACTTCAATGTAAAAATGGTTCATGATAGTATTAAATACTTTTTAGAACAAAGATAATCCTCTAAAGAGCAATAAAAACGAGTCACAAAGATGTTGGGTTGTGACTTTGAAATCATCTACAGAAAAGGGAAGCAAAATGTTGTGGTAGATGCACTTTCAAGAAAGGATGAGGATGTGGAAGCAATGTTGTGCGCCATTTCTATTATCCAACCAGATTAGATAAATGAAACAAGGTATGAATGGAAGAAGGATGAAGAAGTGTGGCCACTCATTAAAAGGTTGCAGAAGATCCTAGTTCAAACAATATTGTCAAAACTTGACCATGAAGGAAAAATCATATTGGAGCCTAGAGAATTCACAGAAACAAGAACCCGACAGCTACAAAATTGATCAATTTCAGAGTATCTCATCAAGTGGAAGAACTTACTAGTTGAAGATTCCACATGGGAGGACAAGAATTTTATACAAGAGCATCAAGAACTACTCAAGCGTTGACGACAACACTTTTTGAAGGAGAGGGGCATGTTAGGTCCCTATACTACTAATGTAACCCCTTATTGTTATTAGTACAACCCCCTTTTTATATTGTTGTGCCCATGTAGTCCCCATATTATTATTATTGTGCCCCATAGAAGCCCACTATTGTTATTATTGTGCCCTTAAATTATTATTGTTATGTCGCCTCTGATTATATTATGACCCCTTAGACTCCTATATAAAGAAAGGAAGTCTTTTCATTTGTGTAATGTAAAGGAGGTTTCCCACTCAAAGATGCTTATTTCTAAGGCATTCATGTATCTTTTCTATCTTTTTGTGAGTTGGTTTCATAACAATCCATAGACTTGTTACTGCATTCTTTTGGTATGTGCCCAAACTTGTTACGAGCATAACATCTTATATGTTTCATATTCCTTATATAGAAACCAATTTCTTTGTGACCAAACAGATTACAAGAAACACAATATCCCTTAAAGTACCTGCAAGCTAATGATCTTTCTCTGATATGGTTATTAGCTTGAACCATTCTACTTCTACACCTGGCTACAACATGTCCAAAATTATGACATGTACAACATTTAACATTATTGATCAGAGGAAAGAATCGATTAACACTTCTATCGTTAGGAGTAAATGATTTTCTTTGAATACTTTCTTTCCTTAGCTGTTGATGGTAGGAGACCTTTGACTACTAAGAATCTTATCCAAAATCTTAGTGCTATCTCGAAATCGTAAAAGTTTATCCTTTACCTCAACCTGATATTGCTTTCCGTTTTCTAGATACTTCCTCTTCATGATTTCCTCAGCTTTTCTTCATTCTTCCACTTTTTGTTTTAATTTGAGAAGCACATATTCTTGTTCTTCAAAAGCTTGACGTAGTTCCTCATTCTGCTTATTTGATTTCTCAATATCTTATTTTAGAGAGATGACCTTATCTTGAAGACCTTCACAATAACTGGTTCTTTCTTTAAGTTCCTTGGTTGATGTGTCCTTTTCATTCACTTGATTTCTCAATGATGTCACTTCATCCTACAACCTTTGACATTGATATTCCTTTTCCTTATACTGCTTCCTTAGTTTGTTTCCTTCCCCCAACTGAGTTTTTAACCTACTAGCCTCTTCTTTTTAGGTACATTCCCTTTTATCAAATAGATCTTGTTGATCTCTAATTTTATTTGTGAGCCTTTTAACTTCTACTTCAACTAGATTTCTTTCACTTTCACCCATTAGAGAAAATTCATTTGTTTCACTATCACATTCATTATCTTTAATGTTGCATGAACAAAGAAAGGTATCACCAGAGGACCAAAAATCAATACCTGATAATTCTTTTGCTTATTCATCTTCATTTTGAGGTGATTCTGAATATGAATATTTTCTTCAACATAATAACCAATCATCTCTAACATCATCACTATTTCTTTGAGATGTATTCTTATTTTGATTTTATTTCTTTTTTTCGATCAAGATTCTACCAAAGGTCCTACTCTAATACTAATTGTTGGGAAAAATACTGAGAGGGGGTGGGCTGGTGAATCGGTATTTTCAAATCAATAACATTTAACATTTCATATTCAGATTTCTATACACAACTTTACTGAAATGAACTTGCATGTGTAGGCGAATGTTCTTAAGATAACTAACATATATCCAGTGAACTTATGATTCCGATAATTCATCATATGTTGGTATTCAGCGAGTGCATTAGTACTTTATTAAACATTAGATAAATAGTAACCATCTACTTTAATAACAAAATAAACCATCAGACATAAGAAAAACATATCAACACTAGGATTTAAGGAGGAAACCCAATGCGAGCGAAAGCCACCTATTGATGTCGTCTTTGCCTTAATATAAATAAAATGTTGTTTAAAATCTTGTACTAGCGCAGACACATACTAGAATGCAGGCACCCACCTGTAGAAGGCTATAACCTTCACTCATTTTCTAGCTACTATTGGAAGGAAGCTTCGACTTCCTCACTGAAGGCTCCAACCCTCAACAACATCCATGGACCACGTTTCATCAAATTCTCAGGCTCGATCCACCTGCTTCAGCACATCATAGCTTGCAGGCCACATTTTATCAAATTTTCAAACTGTACCCATTATCAACACTTAAGCTAAATATCATAAATCAAATTGTAACTGATCAATGCAACAGAATCATCCATCTTTGACACATCTGAATCAATCAATCACTTAAACCCAATCATCAATCTCCGATATAACTAAAACACAATAATCAATTTCTGAATCAACCAATCACTGAAACTTCTGCCACAACTGAACCAATCAATCACTTAAACCTATGACACTGTCAGGCCAGGGTAACTCCAGAATGAGCTGAAGAAAGAACTGATATTTTATTTCATTAGAGAACTAATATTTATATACAAAAAGGAGACGGAACAGTTCATCTTCTTGATGATTGTTCACGTTCCAGTTCACCCATCCGTTGAGGACTAGGTGTCAACATTCCCCCCCTTAATCTGAAGGGATGTTGGTGAGTCCAAGCATCGTTCTGAATCTTTCAAGTTTTTCTCTTCCAAGTGCTTTGGTGAAGATGTCTGCAATTTGCTCGTTTGTGGAACAATGACGGAGATGGATTGTTTTGGCCTCAACATGATGTCGGATCAGATGATATTTAGTATTGATGTGCTTAATACGATCATGGAACTTTGGGTTCTTGGCCAACTTTATTGCAGAGGTGTTATCAATCATGAGTGGAGTTGATTGTATTTGTTTTACCTGCAAATCTTCAAGAATTTTCCTGAGCCACACAATTTCTTTCGTTGCTTCAGCTGCTGCCACGTATTCTGCTTCTGTTGTGGAATCTGCTGGTACTGATTGTTTGCGTGATCTCTAGGAGACAACTCCTGATCCAAGACTCATAGCATATCCTGAAGTAGATACCCCAGTTTCTTTGTCTCCATCGAAGTCTGAATCAGAGTATCCAATCAAGTTGAAGTCGTCCACCTGTGTATACTTGATTCCAAGGTCTTGAGTTCCCTTCAAGTACCTTAGAACTCTTTTTGCAACAGACCAACGTCCCTCACAAGGCTTTTGCATAAACCCGGAGAGGATTCCAACAGCAAATGAAATGTCTGGTCTGGTAGTACTGAGGTAGATGAGACTTCCTACAAGCTGTCTATACTTTGTTGCATCCTCAAATTCCTTTCCTTCAATAGATGTGAGCTTCAAGTTTTGTTCCATTGGAGTAGAAAGAGGATTGCACTCTGTCATGCCAAATCTGTTTAACAAATCTCCAATGTATTTCTTTTGAGAAAGAAATATGGATTTTGGATGTTGGGTTACTTCAATGCCAAGATAGTAATGAACATAGCCAAAATCAGTCATTTCAAAAAAATTTCCTAATTCTATCTTTATGGATGCAATATAGCTTTCATTGTTCCCTGTCATTAAAAGATCATCTACATATACCACAAGATATACAACTGTTTTTCCAACTTTCTTGACAAATAAAGTTGCATCATCAAGATCAAAATGTTTGAAGTTGAGTTTCAGAAGATGCTCAGTTAGTTTTTCATACCAGGCTCGTGGTGCTTGTTTGAGGCCATACAAGGACTTCACAAGTTTGCATACTTTGTGTTCATGTCCTTTCACAGCAAATCCTTCAGGCTGGGACATAAAAACATTCTCTTTTAAATCTCCATTCAAGAATGCAGTTTTTACATCCATTTGATGGACTTTCCAACCGTTCTGAGCAGCTAGTTCAAAGAGTGTCCGGATGGTGGCCCATTTTGCTGTGGGGGCAAAACTTTCCTCATAATCAACCCCTTCCTTCTGTGCAAAACCTTTTGCCACAAGCCTAGCTTTGTGCTTGTCAAGTGAGCCATCAGCTTTGTACTTGTTCTTGTAGACCCACTTGCAGCCAATTGGTTTGGTTCCAAATGGAGGATCAACCAGCTTCCAGGCGCCATTCTTTATGAGGGCATCATACTCCTTCTGCATCGCTTCTTTCCATTCATCATGAGCAGCAGCTTCTTTGAAGGAAGTTGGTTCAAAATCTGTAGACAAGTTCAATTCACAATCATAAGTAACATCCATATCAATTGGTGAATTAGAGTTATCTACATCACCTCCATCTTGTCGGTTTGTATTTCTGGTTCCTGTTTTTCCAATTTCATCAGGATGAACACTTTCAAGTGTCTTTGTCAGCCACTTTGGGGGACCTTTCTGAGATGGTCCAGGCTGCTCTGTTGATTGAGTTGGGACTGAATCAAGATTAAGTCTCCCAATTCTATCAATTACATCACTTAAAGCATCATCCGTTGTTGGAGTGTCATGAAGGGGAGATTGTTCTTCAGCAGAAGATTCCACATGTTGATCTAGTATAGGAATCCCCCCTTCAAGATGTGGAATCTGATTATCAAACTCTTGAAATGATTTTGGTTTTTTGAATCTATCCAAGCGATCAAGTTGCCGCTCAACAACCTTGTCAGATTTGGATGATTCAAGAAAAATGACATCTCTAGATATAACAAACTTTTTATTTACTTCATCATAGAGACGGTATGCTTTAGAGGTGTTTGAATACCCCAGGAAGATACACTTATGACTTCTAGCACCAAGTTTGTTTCTATGTACCTTTGGTATTAAAGCATAACAGGTGGAACCAAAAATCCTGAGATGTTTTACCGAAGGAACATGTCCATTCCACAATTCATAAGGAGTCTTGTTTCTTATAGCACTAGATGGACATCTATTCTTTATATATGCAGCACATAGAACACATCAGCCCAAAACATTATCTTTACATTTTTGAAGAAAAGCATGGATCGTACCATATTCAAGATTGTTCTATTCATTCTTTCTGCTACACCATTCTGTTGGGGATTATAAGGTACAGTTGTTTGATGTTTAATCCCATGTTGGCGAAGATAGTTTTCAAATTCATTTGATGTATATTCTTTTCCATTTTCAGTGCGAATAGACCCAATATGAGATTGTGCATCATTTTCAATCCACTTATGAAAATTCTTGAATGTTTAAAAAGCATCAGATTTGTTCTTCAATAAATAAACCCAACACATTCTGGTGTAATTATCAATAAATGACATGATATATTTACTTCCATTTGCAGAAGGAATAGGCATTGGACCACATAAATCTGAATGAATGAGTTCAAGCTTCCTACGTGCTCTTGAATGTGAATCATGAAAAGACTGTTTGCTATGCTTTCCTAGAATGCAAGCATCACATTGCTTATGTTTTCTAGGAATTGTAGGCAAACCAGCAACACCATTTTTCTTCAACAAGCGGATACTATCATAGTTTAAGTGTCCAAATCTAGCATGCCATAATAAACTCGACAGAAGTGTACCTTCTTCATGATGAGAAATATATGAGAAATGTTGTGCATGAGCAGAGGTTCCTTGCAGTTTAAGAAGTCTTTCTTCTTCTATACCCCTCATGACAAGTGAGTGGTCAGATGCCTTTCTTACCTCAAGCTTGCCATCAAACATGTGAATGGAGTGACCTTGCTGGTGGATGTGGACCAGGGACAACAAGTTTCTTTTGAGTTGTGGGAGATATAGAACATGATCCAGAAGAAAGTCTGGAAGACCAGGCAGTTTAAGCCTGATTGTGCCAAGCCCTGATGGCTTGATTTTTGACTGATCTGCAAAGTATACTGCTCCATCAACATTGTCAGTGAAATCTTCAAAAAAATCTTTCCTATGAGTCATATGACAGGTTGCTCTTGAATCAAGCAACCAGTCATTTTTCGAAGAAGCAAGTGAAGCATTAAACAAATCTTCATTTACTCCAATGTTACATTGTGGCTCAATATAGTGAGCTGATTCAGGTGCTTTACCTTTGTCTATGTCATCAGTTTTACCTTTCTGCTGATTTCTTCTCTGCTCAATTTTATCCCATGGTAGCTTGCATGTAGAAGCATCATGTGATCCATTTCGTTTGCAGTGAATGCAATGCAGATCTGCCTTTTCTGCTTGAGAATGTCTGCCCCCCCTTCCTCTGAAGTATCTTCCTCTTCCTCTTCATCCACCTCTTCCTCTTGTAGAATCTTGAGCAGGATGCTTTTCTTTATGAGCAAGGCAAACAGTCTCTTCAGAAGATTCAGGGACCGTTTTCTTTCCAAAGGCTTTCTCTCTTTCAGCAAACTTTTTCACAAGAGACTCAAAGGTTATGTCTTTAAGATTTCCATTTGCTTGTAAAGACTCAAGATAATTGGAGTAGGTAGGATAGAGTGCTTTGAGAAAGGCAATAAGGGAGATATCTAGCTCAACCTTAGTGGATTTAATATCATGCATTATAGACTTTATTTAAGATGAAAGAGCAAGGGGATCATTATTTTTCAGTTCAAGAGTGAAGAGTTTAATCATGAGCTGAACAACTTCAAGTGCAGAATGTGAATCATAGAGTTCTTTCAGCTTTTGTAAAGCTTCAAAGGCAGTGGAATAGGATGAAATATGACGACTTACTTCTTCATTTACAGATGCTGTGATCAATGCATAGGCTTTGCTGTTCTTGTTTTCCTAAATGACAAGTTCTTTATCTGATGTAGGCTGCACAGGGTCTTTGTCTTCTTCTCCGACACACACTCCTTTCCATAACTCATTGTAGATGAGGGTGTGTTTTACCATCCGAGACCATTCAGAATAGTTCTCCTTGCCAGTGAGAACTATTCCGACCATAGAGATGATTGAATGCATTCTGTAAAAGAATGTCTCTGCTAAAAAAAAAACTTCTATTGATAAAAAAAACTTCTGCTGAAAAAATCCTTATGCCACAGCCTTATGCGTTTGATAGAAGCATCAGCATTTATTATATCACTGCAATATTACTATGTTTTGAAAAATGCGCAATGGATCACTTCAATATATATATCAATGCAAAACGCATAAAGGATATATTACTTCAATATATATCAATGCAAAACTATTATGAAAGCAGCGCAATATGATACTGCACGTTTTAGTCTTCACAGTCTTCACTGTTACAGCACATTGAGTCTCTTGAGTCTCTGGCTGGGGATCGCATCAAATCAGGCAACTACCACCACTGAAGCTTATAAAAAATTGCCATAGATTCGTTACATTAAAACAATACCAAACAATGATTCAAAAAAAACTGCTTCAACGTGTTCTCTCAATACAGCTCCAACGATGGTATCAAGTCTCTGCGACAAGTCGGCTCCAACCACTACCACCAGAGGAAAACTCGGGATGCTCAGACCTATGTGTCAAGTTCTTCAATATAAACTCTGAGTTTCATGACAAGTTGCATAAGCAGAGGGAAAGCTTGCGAAATAGAGCATTGACTAAATCGATAACGATGGATGGGATGGCCCTGGGACTGGATTATAGTAGCCTCCAGCGAAGCACGCTGCCTGCCACCTTGCTCTCAATATAAATATAAATTCAGTGCAGTGTATAATATATCAGGTGCAGATTTTATTGAATATGTGCTCTCAATATAAATATAAATTCAGCGATGACAAAAACTGCTTCAAATAAATTACAGTGCTCTAAAAAAAACTGCTTCAAATAAATGAAAGGCTCTGGACTGGATAGTTAAACGCACAATACCAAATCAGCGATGACAAAACTGCTTCAAATAAATTACAGTGTCATGACTATTTGGTCATTGATTGGTCTCTTCACTGTCCTCCAAAGCTTCCGTTCTCAGAAAGGTCCGGCCAAGTATCAAGCCCCTTCCCTTGCTTTAGTGCCCGCCTGGAAACACATGTCGATCGAATGCTTCAAAGGAGTCACAATGTCGTGGTCTCTGGAGTTGCAACGATATGTTGAAAGGTAAAATGACATTCGAACAACCATCACATGCCTCGAAGTTGACTTCATATTCATTTGTTCTTCACGGCCTCCCATCAGAGTAGAGGAAATCAAACCCTCAAAGGCGAATAGAGGTAAGTCAAGTCCAAACCATCCAAGGCAAAGGGATCCCGTTAATTGGAGTTGCAGCAAAATATTCAAAGATGAGAAAGCACTTGAACGACAGAGCAGCTATGGACACATGTATTCACGTTTAGTTTGAATGCTATGGTGGTCAGGTGGACGACTTCAAGGAGAATGCAAACGTTCAGGCATATGCGCAGACAATCAATGCGTTTCAGGCAGACAATCAATGCGTTTCAGGCAGACAATCAATGCGCATAGACTAACGTTTTAGGCAGACAGAGGCGTTATAGCCAGGCAAACGATTCGGGAAGAGGCAGTGGCAGAACGATAGAGGACAACAACAGAAATGAAGGAGTTACGGCTATTTTAAGAACCTGGGACCTGCGCTCTAATACCATGTCAGGCCAGGGTAACTCTAGAATGAGCTGAAGAAAGAACTGATATTTTATTTCATTAGAAAACTAATATTTATATACAAAAAGGAGACAGAACAGTTCATCTTCTTCATGACTGTTCACGTTCCAGTTCACCCATCTGTTGAGGATTAGGTGTCAACAGACACAACTGAATCAATAAATCACTGAAACCTCTAACACAACTGAATCACCCAATCATCAATTTCTGATACAACTCAATCAACCATTCACTTGAAACTAATCAACCAACATTGAATCAAAATTAAACCAATCAACTGGAACAGTCAGATCACTATAACTAGTACACAGAACTGAACCCAGAATACTGCATCAACACACATAATCAACTATAGTCCTGATCATTCAAATGCCAAAATGCATACAATACTTCACTTAAGGCAACCAACGTGAATACACACATTTCAGTAGAGAAACTTGCATACAGATATTGAAATACACAAAACTTAATAATTGAATAATGCAATTCTGAAAAGAATATTGAATCATACTCAAATCTACTGCAGGACTTTGAATCAATCGCAAAATTGAACCTAATCTTCAATTGCAGTTAACAAATAATATAACACTATTCATAACCACATTAAACTTCATAACTCAATCAGATCTACTTTAGATATTATCACTTAACCTAGATCAATCATGAGGACATCATTGACAGAAAGCAAAGAAACAATAACATTGATTATATTGATCAGTCATTTATGAACATATACGCTTACTTTGTATATGGTACTTTGTAGAGGCCAACCCATGTGTATACGCACTTTTCCTGAGACCAACCATCATATAGATCTACAAATTTTGACCCAAACTTTCACAGCCATTCAAAACTTCAGAAAGACTTAGATCATAATATTCAGAGATAAAAACATGCATCAATACTTAGATCTATTCAATCCATGAGCAGATCATACAATGAAAAGGTCATTTCAAGTCTCATGATCCTGATCCATAACTGTATTAAGTCGTGCATAATTATTTCATATCTATTGGATCTCATCCATCATCAAACTCTCAGTTGCATACTTAGTTTAGACATAAAAAAGCATCAAAAAACCATAACATGCATATTTTCTTTTTATCTAACTTTTCATAAGATTTCCATCATTTGCACACCCTGCACACTTTGATCTTCACCATCTTATTTAGTTTTAGCCTTTTTCAATACCACAAGTCAAAACCATAGTTATGCCGATCATTTTCTTTGACAAGATCAATATTGTTTCTTGTGCTCATTATTATGGGCCAATACCATGGTAAGAACCCCTGTTATTTATAATACCATGGTACAAAAACCATACACTATTTTTCTTCACTGAACTTGCGTGCATATGCAACTTGGCTTAACAAAACCCGCGTATAGTTCTTGAGCTTCCAACTTTATCATTCCTTTGAACTACCATGCATTCTGTCACATTTGTAAACACAACTGCCATGTATTATGTCACACCTGTCAACACATCATGTTTATACCTTTGACAAGTATATTTTCATCAAGACACATTTATCAAGTAGGATTCTATCTCCCCTTATCAAACTTCTGATTCTGATCTTGTAAACCTTTGACCCATCATTCTAGCATTCTATTCCATAATTCTGTCACCTTTGAACTGACATGTGGATTCATATCGTTACCTTATACTTGCTTTGTTACAAGTGAGCTGTCATCAAGGACAACACATGCATCATAATTCCAACAATAAGCTAACCATAACATGTACAATGATTAAAAGGCACATCCAAAAATGCAATTGGTGGACCCATGACTAGATAAATGTCTATATGATCATGACCATCATAAAATTTAACCTTTATATAATCCTAAAATCACAATCTGGATGGTGGAAAACATAACCGGGGTCTTCTATCTCATTCACACAACCAACCAATGTATGAGTCTAGCCACGTGAATCAATGAGTTGGAGTCAAACATGGTAGACACCATATGATTACCAGCCAATTATGTAAGCCATTAATAGACGCGAGAGAAACCACCAATGATGTTAATGGATTTGAAGGTACTATTGTTCTTTGAGATGACTCTAAGTGACGTAGTCATGCTAGAGCATCTAAAATGTTTTTTGTTTTTTGTTTTTAAGGTTTATAGATGAACAATGTTATGTATTGAAAGCAAGTGCTTAAGCCTTAACAGTTAGTAAGTTAGATGAAAGGGCTACTATTTGTCTACCTATAGTTAATTGATCTAGAATGTACTAATAACATAACATTGATGAAATATAGCTTGCTAAATATTTAGACATAATATTTGATTGGTTATAAGCAAAGAATACAGGAAAAAAACATTTCTTTTAGAAAAAAATATATTCAAACGACTGCATGCTTGTGTGACAATTAATTGATATAGAGTCTATAATAACATATAGTCTTATAAACTAAGCCCTAGTTATTGCTGATAACTTCACAGGGGGTTTAAGACTGACTGATACTCAATATGATCTTACCCAAGTCTCTGCATAAAGACTTAAATATATGAAGAAAAAAATAATCAAATAAGAACATATGAAAAACTTAATAGGAGACAAAACTATTGACGGAAAATTTAGAATCCTTTCATTAACTTGGAAAATCTTCAGCGTAGTTACAATTCTATTCTCAAAGCTCATCCAAGAGTTCAATCCTTAATAACTCGAAGGAGGAGTTATTTACACAAAATTTCTTCTAGATATTTTCAAAACAAAAATACAAAAATAGTACAAAACTATAGGAATTTTAAAACTGCAAAAGTGTTGGCACTATTCTTTAGGAATCTGTTGATGATGTGGACACCAAAAAGTGCTACCCGGCTATCCTTCAGTTGTTCATGAAAGTTACTCAATAACTTCACACAAGTGATCCCATCGGTCTTCACTTGGTATAGCAAGATTTACCAATTTCCTGTAAACTTCATCAACCTTGGTGTACCTCTCAAAAGTGGGATTATTTATAAAAGGATGTTTAATCTCATGCATAATAGTCAAGTCAAAATCTAAAGCTTGTAACATTTGTTTCCCTATTATATGACCCCTTATGTTTGCAAAATTTGCTTTATCATTTGATAAAGCTTTTCGAATTATTCTTCCAAACTAATCAACCTGTCATTTGGGGCCAATAATCCTCGCAGTCCTATCTAATTAAGTAATTTAAACTTCAAATAAAAACTTTGGACATAAGTCTTGATGGTTTGGCACTTAGTCTCTAACTGAGTCACCAGGTTCCTTTTGTGCAACACCTTCTTGATCTCCAAAAGGGTTTATGTTAGGTCCAAAATCAAAATCTACTCCGAATCGACCCTCATTTTTGAATTAAGAACTCTGATCATGTCTGGAGCTTCACTTGGTTTGTGTTTAAGAAGTTGCTTCACTTCATCAATGGCTCCTTGACATCTGTTTATGAGTTCATCCTATTCAAAAATTATTTGAATGGAGGGCCATATCTTGCCAAATGCTTTCCTTGGCTTGGGCCAAGGT
Source organism: Pinus tabuliformis (assembly GCA_031772625.1). NCBI lineage: Eukaryota > Viridiplantae > Streptophyta > Pinopsida > Pinales > Pinaceae > Pinus > Pinus tabuliformis. The sequence goes on along the minus strand of CM062820.1, from coordinate 1,204,071,637 downwards.
TTGACCCATCAATGTCTCACTTTGCAAATTTTCAATTGTTCTATTTAACCTATGGACCTTCTGCATTTATTCAACATACTGAGTGTTATTCTCTATCTTTTGAGCTTCCAAATTCTTGAATTTCTTATAAAGCCTTTCATTTTCTTGTTTCTGGTGAGTCAGCTCCTGTAAGAGTTTGTTCAAATCCCCTGCTATTCATGTAGATTCTATTGTGGCTGATGTAGATTCCCCTACTTTCTGGAGACTGTAATAGGGCTAGACGTGATGGGAGCCATAGCTAACTGAGTAAATTTCGCTTTTTCGTTAAGAAATTTCTCAACTTTCTCATCCATTGTCTTTATTTGTAGATTCTTCTTAATGATTAATTTGAGCATTTCTTCCTTGTGTTGTTCACTTTTTGCTATCTCCTTGGTATGAGGTCCTCTGTAGAAGGTAGTTTCAGTTGCTTCCTCAATGCTGTAATATATGTGTTTTTCTTCTTGATAATATCATCAACAACTTTAACATCAGTAGGGTCATATCCAATTTTTATTACTAGGTCCTCTAATGACTTGACCTTATTATCCTTTGCTAAAGATGATATTTTCTCAATCATCAATTGTGATTGCACATTTAACAAAGCAGTTTTGAGTTTTGACAATACCATAGCAGTATTGGTCATGTTTGAGAAAAGCATCTCATTAGACTACCTATGCATTTCCATTTGATCAAGTGGGTGTATCTTATTAGCATTGAAAGAAAATACAGTTTTCTTGTAATCAAACGAACCCTTAGGAAAAGGCATTTGAGCCTATATAAAATACATTTGTATTCTTCCCTTTTTGCTATCAAAAGTTGTCAACAACCTATGCTGTGAAGTAGAAGTATGCTTCCAACACTATGCATAAACATTTTCTTTTAAAGTTTCATTCTTTTGCTTAATTTCAAGGAAATTAGTGAGGACATTTGGCTCCTATGTTTCACTTGGTAACACAGATTGAATGATATCTAACAAATTTTTTGAAGTAGAAGAAGAATATGGAGTTGTAATTACAAGTTCTTCTGTCCCTGCGGAAACCTGTGAATCATCCAAATTGATGATGATAGGATCCTTCTGACCCTGAGTAGTAGTAGTAGTGCCTTTAGATTTAGTCCTTGAATTCTTCTGACAATGAATGAATTCCTTTCTCCAACTGCTGATCATGAAGATCCTTCAATGGGCCTCTTGTGATGTTTGGTTTGAGAAGTATGAGTCCAAAGAATAGAAGGAGGTAAAACCTATTCTTCTTCTTTTCAAAGACTATTCTCTTCTAACTGTTCTTGACTTATGAACTTCTCAATATGTAGTCTTGGTGTATGATTGTAAGGTGTGGTTTTGAGTTCCACCCTTAACTCCGAGATAATACTGAATGGGGCATAAGACCAGGTGAAGCTTGGTTGAAAATCCATCTGTTTTAGTATGGAAACTACTTGTAAACCTACGGATCTAGTATTACAAATGAATGATCCTACATATGATTTTATCTTCAACTGAGATCTCCTCTTCCTTGAAATAAAATGAAGCTCATTCATATTCATCATTTGCCTAATATATTGCAGAGAGAAAATTCTCATTTGAACATATGTGGCAACTTATATGGAGCTAATTCATAGCCATATACTCTAATATCTATGTAGTTCTGGTTAAGATACTAGTCTCTTGTTCTAACTTGATCACTACGCTACAAGATCCTTTTGATTTCTGTACTAATTATGGGTTCACTTGGGGCTGCTGAGAAGTTGTGCAACGGGTGAATGAAACAACCAATGAAGTTTGAAAATATGAACTCAGTTGAGTTCATCCTAATCAATGAATTCCACTGTGTGACTATTTGATTCTCTTTTTGATCATCTTTCTTATGCAAAACAATAGGTAACCTCTCTCCCTGCTGAAAAATAAACATATGAACTAGCACAAAGGAGTATTTAAACACTCCTTCAGTAGTCATATTCATCAATTTCTCATGCATAGCATCAGCCAAAAATTGAATGTAGTTGTACGTGAATGCATGTTTTTTTTCTTTAAAAAAATTTGACAAATAGCTTAGGATAGCCTCATATACCCATTGATTTGTTTGGTAGCCTAATAAGCAAGAAATTATGGAAATTAGGTTCTTAGCTCTCTCGGGGAACATGGAAGTTGGATAAGGAGGATTCTTTTTAGGGAGTTCAACATCTTCGGGGAGAAAGATATAAAAAATTTGGGCTCTTTAAGGGAAGGTGAGATGATGATATAGGTCAATTGAAGTTGCAGTGGACAAAAATCTAAGGGAATCATTTTCAGGGATCAAAAGCATTTTATTAATGGTTTATGGGGTCATAAATATCAGAATGTCTACATTTTGATCTACCACAGTTCTGTATAAAGGATTATACTTGGATTGGCACCAAATGAATAAATCAAGAAAAGAATAGGTCTGAGGAAACATATACAGAGGTAGAAGGGATTCCCATGCAATTTTTTCATCTTCAAAGTCAAAATATGTCTGTTTTAGCCAATTGTGAATTTCAAACATGTCTAATTCACATCCTATGGTCAGCTAATGGGATATGGTCCAAGTCTAAGGCATCATAGGCCTTTCAGGTTTCCTGCACTACAAAATAATTGACAGATGGCCTGCCTTTCTTATTTGGAGCCATGATAAAACGGAAATATAGGATAACAAAGAAGTTGCAGAGATAGGTTCAGAAGATGTGTACTATTTGCAAGATTGGCTTAGCAGAGACTGTAGAATGAAAATAGTGAATTGAACAGTGAAAGAAAACTATTTAGGAAAAGATAGCGTAATGGGGCAGAGGGATATTTATCATCGAATTAAGATTATCGTTACAGGGAAAGTCGTTACTGATGGGTTAATTAGGCATTTAATGTAGGAAGATCAACAATGGGAGGCAGTAAATGGTAGCAAGGAATAAACGGGAACATATAAGCAACAATGGGTGAGGACATGTTGCAAGGAGTAGTTGGAGGCAGAACGTTCAGGAGATGTTATTGTTGGCAAGGTATTGGGAAGCACGGGAAGGTAAATAGCATATTTCAGCGAGGGGGGGTTGTGGCAAGCGGTAAGGAGCAGCGGGTGTGAAGTTCAGAGGTGGTGACACGTAAGTGGGGGACCATGTGGGTAAAACAACTTTTCACACCCCCCTACTATTATCTCGTATCATGGCGAGGGGGTGCGAAGTGGCTTCCCTGCCGCTGATCTGGGGAAGGAGGTGGATCGTCATCAGTTTTCACATGCACTTTGTCACTTTCCGACAAAAAACATTTTGTCGTATATGACTTTGACAAAAAACATAAAAATGTTTATTTACAAAATAATTAATCACCTTTTAAAGGAAATTAAGGGCTAATTAAGAATTAATATATCTTGGGTGCATTTAGACTAGCTACCCTTATTTAACTATTTCATTAATTAAACCTAATCTAATACAACTTGGCCAAATTTTGACCATATTAGGCCATTTATTTATCCTATTCTATCATATCTTCTAATGTTCAACCAAGTTTAAACAATTTCGTTGAACATATTCTCTAATCTAAGACAAAAATTTAAATGATTTGATCAAGGTTAAATAGTTTGATCCAAATCAGAAGAAAAGGTTGTGGCATAAAAACAAGCTACACACAAACCTTTATTTGTTACAAGTTCAATTTGTTTCATGAAGTGGCATTTAAACAAGCACACTTATACAATTTTTTTATTTTCTTTTGATGGGGTTTTACATCATCTCTTTCTTTTTTCTTTCTATTTTTTCATATTTCCTTTTTTTATTTATTTTTTCATACCCTATTTTATAAAATAAAAACTAACTTATCAAAATAAGGAATGTTACAACATTAGCTCTAACTAGGGACTGGTTCCTCTTGTAGGTTTGCAGAGAACTTGCAGACCCATGTGCCTTCTCCTTAGGCTAATGGGGTCTTTGTTGAAAAAAATACACACTGCATGTAAAATAAAACTCTTTGGTATAAAAAAATGATGAACGAATGGAAACCTCTCAATACTGAATGTAGTACTTCAAGTACTTCCCATTGACAGGCAATGAGGAATACTCTCCCTCCAAATTATACATAATAGAAGTGTTATTACCCTTGACCACAACAATGGTAAAAGGACCCAACCAAAGGTTGTCAAACTTGCCATGTTTTCCTTTGTCTTCTCTCCTAGCATCCCATCTTAGTACCAAATCACCTTCCCTGAAATCTCTTTCCCTAGATTTCCTATCAAACAAGCTTTTCATCCTACTCTGATATTTCTTAAGCTTGTAATGTACTTCATCTCTATCCTCATTTAGTTCTATGATCTAATTTATTCTTCAAGAGAAGTCATCAAGCTATTCATTTGAATCTTGCAAAAACTTCATAATATAAAGATCTAAATGTGTGGGAAATATATCTTCTTTTCGATAAACAAGCTGAAAAGGGGATTTACTTGTTGATCTTTTCGGTGAAATCATTTTGGCCCAATGTTCATAAATGAGATGATTGTCCGAACTCCTCTTATGATCCTCCAATGTTTTCTTTATAACTTTAACCAAACTTTTATTTTAGGTCTCTGCTAGTCCACTTCCCTTTGGATAGTATGGAGTAGAATGACGAAACAATATCAGATATTTCTGACAGAACTCAATCATCTTAGTACTGTTGAATGCTTGTGCATTGTCTGTCACTATTTTCATGGGGCATCCAAATCTAGACAATATATATTCTTCAATAAACTTGATAACAACAATATCATTTTCATTTATGACTGGAATGGCTTCTACCCATTTGATAAAGTAATCTGTATCAGTAAATATCCATCTATGCTAATTGCATGATGGAGGATAAATTTCACCAACGAAATCCAATCCCCATTGAAGGAACGGTGCTTGGACTAAGACTGGAACCAATGGAAGAGTTGTCAATCTCTTCTTTTCAGCAAACATTTGAAATTTTGTACAACTCCTCACCTTTTCTCCTACATGTGCAAATAGAGTAGGCCAATAAAACCTTGCCCTTAAGATCTTGTATGTGTAGCCATCTAATTATAGTGCCCTCCAAAAATTCCTAAATGAAATTCATCAATGATCCCTTCTGTCTCATTCTCTGTTAGGAAAAGTAAAAGGATATTAAGAGGATCCTTCCAATATAGATTTTCATTTACAATACAATACTTTATCGCCTTCAACATTAGTGTTTTACATTGATTTTTTTCTAAATTCAGGTGGACATTCAAATTATCTAAGGAATTTCACAATATCAAAGTACCAATATGATAACAAATTTTTTTCATCAACGTGAATCAGAATTAATTGATCTGGTACAGAGGGTTATTATGGATTATCCTGTGTGGGGGTTCCAGAAGGTCCTTGTGTATTCTTCTCAGCTAGGAGTTATAAAACATAATTTATTCCTAAGACCTTGAAATTAAATTCAAAAAGGAGCTTAGCTACGTCTTGACCTTTTACCAGCTTGTTAGTCTTGATGATGACATCATACTATAAGATTTTAGTTATCCATATCCCTCTCCTTCCATCAGTGTCAGGTTGAGTTAAAACAATTTTGATAACAATATTGGGTACATAGGAAATGCTATAACAGTGGAGGAGATAGACTCTAAATGCTTTCAGAGCTTGCACTAAAGAATATGTTTGCTTTTCAATGACGTCATACTTTAGTTCAACATCTCTCATTACTTTGCTAAAAAATGCAATGGGTTGGTCATCTCCATATTTGTTCTTCTGCAAAATGACAATAGCTAAGGTAGTTTCAGAAGAAAAAGAAAAGACACTGAAAGGTTCAGAGTAATCTGGACTCACTAAGATGGGGGCTTCTGCAATGGCCTTTTTAAACTAATCAAATGCATACCTAGTAGGAATAGTCCATTTGACTTCATGGTTCTTTTTCAGTATATCATTTATGTCCTTAACTATTTTAGCATAATTAGAGATAAACCTTCTTAAAGAAATACTTTTGCCAAGGAAAGCTTGAACTTCCTTCTTGTTCCTTGGTAATATAAGTCCCTGAATTATTGAGACTCTTTTACGATGAATGACTACTCCTCCAGAAATGATGTGGCCAAGCAATTTTCCTTCGTGGAGTGCAAACAAATACTTCTTGGGATTAAGAGAAATCCCAAATTTTATGCGCTTGTCAAAAACCTTTCTCAAATGCTGATGAGCCTAGGTATTGCAACAAGGATGCTGCAACCCATGGGCCACCAGATTTACTTATCAAGCCTGGGTTCATACAAAGTTGGAGGTGACAGTGCTATATGCACAAGTAAGAGTGAAGGTCCTCCCTGTTGTCACTGTTGATCTGGCGAGAGACCCTAGGGGTTCCAAGCTAGACTTCTATAAGTGTTACAGGGAAAAGTGTCTATGCAGAACTGCTAATCCCACTAAGGTGTGGTAGCTACCTTAGAAACAAACAAAGTAAAACTCCTTTAGTTTTCCTTTATGAAAGATAGATGAGAGAAGAATAAGGGAGACCAAGCTCTGTCTTGTGCTTGGTTCCTTGCTCGATTCCTCCCTCTTCTGATAGTCCTTTGCTACTTGATTTCTTGTATACCCAGCTTCACAAAGTACCTGTAGAATCAAAGCAGCATAACACTATACAAGAACATGGATCTATTATCATAAACAATCTAGGATCAGATGTAAATTGACCATACAAATGCACAAAACATAAATTACACAAGAGTATGGAGGAAAACTTGAATAGCTTTATTGATAATCAAGAAAGAGGCAAGAGAGTTACAACCATTTGTTCTAACCCAGCATCATCCTCTCAGCAAGTAAGCCCTTCTTCACCTCGTGCAAAGCTTAGATCACCCAACACTATGATGTTGCCTCGAGAAACCAACAACAAATCCTTACAAGATGCAAAATTCCAACCTCTGGATCTCTGGGATGAGGGATCCATATATAGATATCTGTAAGGGAGATGAATGAGCTTGTGGTTTGATTAGTGTCTTCCCTCTGATAGTTCTTGCTTCCACTTGGAGATTGATGATCTCTTACTCATCCTAGGTCGAATTCAGAAAGGCAAGTGTCACAGGAGAAGTTTCTGGAAGATTCCATGCTTCTCCACCTCACGGATTGACACTGCCATTTGTCTCTTCTCACCCATTGCACCCCATAGAAGGGATTTTTGAAATGCAACACACCCACTGAGTGTACTTAGGTGAGATGCAATGCACTTTGCCTATGGAGCAGGTGAAATGATCCTGTTTTGACCAGTTCTGAGTAGTTTTTCATGGAGAACTTCTGGGAGAAGCTGTAATCAGTTGACCTTGTTCGTTTAGGGTTTGGAACAACAGTTTTAGGGACTTAAGAGCCCTTGGTTTATGGAAATTTTATGCTTGGGGTTGCAGTGCCCAAAAATGTCTATAACAGTTGCCCCCTAAAGCATGAGGTTGTTAATCTTTTTTGATGTTGGGTGAAATGCTTTATCATGAGGATCCAAAGTTCTTTCAAGCTGGGAGGAGACCTGTAATAAGATACAATACAATAAATTGTCTTCATAATATTTTCATGATCTAGCTGAGGCGGGCATTCCCATGTTCAGCTTTATAAATTCATTTTCATGTACATAAGACGGACAATCGTTTGAGTGTAGATTGATGATTCTGGTAGAGCCATCATCCCATAGATTGGATGATTATTTGTGCAGCAATGATGCACATTTGATGTCTTTATTTTCCTGAATATATATCACAGCCGGGATGGATGAAACTAGATCCGGGGTCTTCAATCTCGTTCAATCTTCACTCAAAGAACAAGTCGATCCACGTGAGAGATGTTCTGGAGTCGAACATGGAAAGACATCGCCTAATTACCAGCCAATGATGTAAGCTATTAACAGGCGCGAGAGGAATCACCGATAATGATAATGATCCTCAAGGTACTACAATACAATTCACGTGGTGTGAATAAGGGACTTGGCGTCGAACACCACGCAAAATCTTTCGGTCGAAGGCTATTGATGTAAACCTGTCGCTGGAAGTGAGAAACTTGCCATTGAGGCGTGCAAGCTTCAAAGTACTGAAAGGGGTGTCCCTAGATCGACTTCTTGGATAATGAGCTGATGTTGACAAGAAGCGATCCGTCATAGGAGGGCCTTAATGAATCCCACATCAATGACATGAAACAGAGCAAATGATTTTAATGGAGGTGAAAACGGTCTAGTGATATAAGGTTCAGGGTGATGGTCGTGAAAGAATGGAGCGTAAATGTATTGCAGCGGGTGAGACACAGGTGAATTCTCTCAGTGACTTCTCTTGAACATATCGGTGACACTGACATGATGGATTGGTAGCATTAACCCCAAATGTGGATGGTGTGATGTGACCATGGTGATGTGACCGGTGGATGAAACAACCCAACCCGACTTGGATGCAGAGTGAAAGTGTCATGTTCAAGAGCGACTTGCTACCAACAAAGTTTCTTCAAGTTTTCTTCCCAATTTTTCCCCAGTCATTGCTGACCAATTCCTCTTTCTTTTTTTCAAGCTTGAGGAGGGTAACATATGCTTGTTCTATAATTTTCCCTCCGGGCAAACCCATCCCTATGTTTTAACAAGCCTAGCGATAGTGAAACTCATTCTTGTCTGCTACGGACAAGTTTGTCACTATTAGGTTTCAACGAGTTTAATGACAAAGATAACTCGATCCTTTTCAATTTTAGAGAGTCTGAAAAGGGATGTAAAGGAAACTCCAAATATCCTTTTTCGTCATCTTATCCCTTAAGTCCAAAAAAGTATAAAACAATACAAAAGGGATGAATTTTCGGATAAAACAATACGAAAGGGATTAAAATCTAAAGGAGGGATAGCACTTCTGGTCCCTTTAACGAGCTGGGGAGGCCAATGGCTCAGCAATCCTTTCATATCTTACAAGTCAGTTGAAAAGAGCTTAAAGGAGACTCGTCTTTGAGGAACGAGTGATAAAGTTGGGTAGTAGTTGATTCCAGGTAAGGTTTGGAATTTTCCAATCATGGAAGTGTTACAAGGATGGCTAATAGGATCACTCTTCGCAACTGTTCCTCAAAAGGGGCAAACAATCAGATGGAGGTGAGTGATCGGCCAATATAGAGTGGAGGTGATGATGGGAACACGACCAAGGCTTTAAACGTTGAAGTACTACATTCACGATGATTATTTACAGGGAATTGGTTCATTTTTTAAAGAGCTTAAATGCTAGGGGAAACATTTTCTCATTGCTTATGTTTATTTTTTAACGAGCATGATGTACGTGTTAAAACTGCTCGATTAATCCAGTCGTATAATAAGAATGTCTCATATATGAAAATGACAATTTTTAAAGTTTTGCCCCACATCTTTTCTTTATGCAAGTTAGGAAACAACGAATCCTACGAGTTTAAAGGGTTAGAGGACCTACAAATTTAAAAAATAAATGGTCACTCTTCACTTACACGCCAAAAGGTTTGCATGCCCCCAGGTATAAAGTAGAGTTTCAAGGTCACCTCTTATTCGACCGACAAAACATTTGTTTTATCAGGAAAGGTTTACATCTTTCAAGTTACCAAAGATTATTTTATCTGCAGCACAAACAAAACACTTCTTCGGTGATGCCTACCGAAATAGACAAAGGTGGGTGGCGCAGATGCCTCCACCCACATAACTTTGACAAGGGAATCTTATTCTAGTCCAACACCCTTTTCCAATCATGGACGGGAGTGTTAGACTAGTCATATATATCTTACGGAAACCTATCCTATATCTGAAGTTTTCCTGCCGAAGTAGACCAGGGTGCATGCCCCCTGGGTTTCAGACATGTCCCCCGAATCAGTCGCGCTCATGAGGTGGATGGACTGGGGATTGATGAGACATTCCTTGTGTGAAAAGACCATTCAAGGATGGTATATGACTATTTGCTATGTGTGAACTGGGGAATGAAAGCTGGTCTACGAGCTTGACCACTCCTCCTTCGTGCGGAAAACACATTACTCTAAAGACTGATGAGACAATGGCTCCCATGCAATGATCAGATCATATCTCAGATAGATATGGATATATATCTCCCTTAACATAGGTCATCGAAATGATGTTGGACAACCCCAACAAAAGCACGAAAGCCAATATCTTTCATTAAATTGATTCCTGTTCAAATTCGAAGTCCAAGGAGTAGATTATAATCCAGGGGTCCTTGGACTACCATTACGTTCATGTGAATAGTTTTCCCTCTCAATGTTATGGGCACATTGGGAAGTATCCCTAACGGTCGACTGGTTCCTTTGTTAAAGCCTGTTAGATTTCTCATCTCAAGAAAAAGCGATGGCTAACCAAGCGCTTTCCAAGCAGTAGAGAAAAGGATACTCACAGAAGCCCCTTCATCTATGATGGTACCAGCCATAACCATTCTATATACTTGAGCAATAATTTGGAATGGTACACTAGCCGGTAAACGAGGTCTGCCTAGCTGGTTCCAGTCAAAGGAAACAACTAGGTTGCTTGGAGGTGGAACCGAATAGACGGCCGGGTACGACTCTGACAAACTTCCTTCCTGCGGTAAAGGAATGGGTAAATTGCCCCCATGTTCATTGGAGTATGTGCTTACGAAAAGAATTTGGATGGTGTCGTCCTTGTTCTCTTCGGTGACTGTATCATCTGAAGATGGAACCTCTGAAGGCAAGACCGGGTCAACTACCGCCTCGACCTTTCGACTTTCGTCTGGTATGGGTTCAGATGGTTTACCTTCAATGATAGATGCTTTGGTTGACCACCTGGTCGGGTCAGCCAGATTTTCAACTAGCGACGGACTCAGCAAGAGTTTCTTATATCCAGGAGGAAGTCATAACAGTGAAACCCGACGATCGTCCAAAACTCTTTTAGCCTCCTCTAAGAAGGGAAAATGATGGATGGCATGATCGCCTTCACACAGTTTACAAGGAAATTTGAACTTTCCTTTTTGTCCAGGGACTTCACTTTCACTAGTTGACGGTGTGTTTTCAACATGATCATCAGAGGTTGAGAACACCGGGTTGTGCAAACGAGGAGACCAGTCCCTTAAGATCCGAGGGATGCAGGGACAATCTCTATGATAGTGGTCTCCTTTACAAATGACACATGGCGATTTAGGCTTGGTCGGTCTAGTGTGTGGATTTTCGCTAGACGACACTTGGTTGCCACCTTTCGCCTTTGGCTCCTTCTTCTTCTTCTCTTTCTTCTTCTTTTCCTTCTTCTTCTCAGATACTTGATTTTTGGCTTTACCAGCCCCATCAAGCGAAGAGGAAGGAGGAGAGGAAGAATTGGATGAAGTAGAGGGTTGGGGGGTAACTCTGGAATTGTCTAGTTGCTGACTCGATTATTCAGGAACCACAGTGTTCTGAATGACAGAGGTTGAGAAAAGCCATACAGGCAAGCCAATCGTCAATCCTGGAAGTGAAAATGTGGCCATGTGGGGTGCACCAACATCTCCCCAAGAGGAGAAGGGACTAGGATTTCCTCCAACGGGAACTCCTTGGTTGGTAGACTCCATTTTCTCAACCTAAGACCAACGTAGGAAAGGTGACGATTATTCCGTTTAAAATAAATTTTAGAGGCTTTGACACACCCTATTTTTTCAATTTTAAAGAGTCGAGAAAAAGCAAAAGATGACTCTAGTTGCCTTTGACTTTTAATGAGCCTGAAGTGACAAGTACTCAGATGGACCTTTCTGTTAAGGAGTCTGAAAAGGAACGAAAGGGACTGCTCTGAAAATCTAGGTAGAGGGATTACCAAACCAATCGCAAAACTGCAGAATACTTTTTACTGTACGACAGTCAATCTTCCCGAATGCTGTGTTCAGTGCATTGCGATTGATAGGGCGGCAGGCAGGGCTTCCTATGGATAAAGGATTAAGCCTATTGTGGTCTCCAAAAATATACTCGACGGTACGTGGGAGCACAAGTCCATACTGGCACTTATCGTCTCAAAGTGGAGGAATCACCCAACCAACAGTGAGAACAACAGTTACTAGGCTTTACGACACCGGAATACGTCTCTAGCCTAGACTTCTAAATGTTGTGTGTTAGGTTCCAAAGCGTTGTTAGATTCATTAAATTTATTTTATAGCTGATCTTGTTTAAGAAATTTGCCTTTCAGGTTCACCGAGTGATGTAGATGTACAATTCCTAAAATGAAATCTAAGATGATAAACAGTCTTTTATCTTCTTTGTGCAATGAAAATCCTAGCTACTAAGGAAAGAAAGATAGAATTCTTTCAACAAAGAGCAAAGAGCACACACTATATGCATTGTCCTAAATCAAACCAATCAAACAGTATAAATGCAAATGCACATGCATGTATTTGTTTTCAGCCTTCTTAATATGTGAATGATAAAAAGAAAGCTAATGCGCAAATCTGAATTACTTTTCAAAGCGACAATTACTAACAAGTTTCTTTTCAAAATCAAAATGAAGACAATGACAACACTTTGCGATTTGGAAATGAAGACTTGCTTTCGACACTAGAAAAAACTACTAATTCAGATCAAATACAATAGTAACAGGGTAATCGACTATCAAGAACAATCAGACTCTCTTCTATGACTGAAAACGACACTTGCGACACTTTCAAATCAAGAAACGACAGTACAATTACGTTACTTTTTTGCAAAGGAGATCTGAAAATGATCAACAAATACACAAAAAAAGTTACAGTTCTTTGCACAATGGAGGCGGAATAACAGCAAGGAAAGGGGTTTCAAACAGAGGTGTACTGACTACAGGCAACAAAATTCTTGAATAGATCTGAAAAGAGTGAATAGAAACCAAAATTCAGGAACAATGCCTAGTCTGATCAGCGCACCTGTAACACAGTGAATTTGAAATGCAGCACACCTACTACACTCAGGAAATGCGCTAAATTTCAGATTCACAGAACAAAGAGTGTGCTGGGCCAGGGATGAGACTTTGCTTAGGTTCCAGGTCACAGTTTTCAGTTCGGTTTAGGGATTTTGGCCGAGCAAGTGGTATTCAATAAATCAACAATAGGGGTAGATCTAAGGAGGTTACTAGAGCCACCACAAGGGTAATTAGAGAGTTTGTAAATCAGTTGTTTAATTCATAAACAAAACCAGGAGATTGACGGAAGCGACATTTATCTACTTTGCATTTGCATAGCAAATGCAAATGCAGTTCGAAAGCTACTTGGCTCAACTTCAGGCTCAGTCTGTAAGTTTATAAAGTAAACAAATGTAGATAAACAAACATCCTAGTCGATCCCCAGTATGGTCGCCATTTGAGCGCGAGTGATTCAGTGGACATGTCTGAAACCCAGGGGGCATGCACCCTGGTCTGCTTTGGTAGGAAAACTTCAGATATAGGATAGGTTTCCACGAGAGATACATGACTAGTCTAACACTCCCGTTGTTGTGGGGAAAAATGCTTATGTAGGACGATCCTATCCACCTAAGGTGTGACAGTACCTTAGCAACAAACGAATACAGCTACTTCGGTTTCTTCCTTTATGAAATATGAAAGAGAGGAGATTGGTAGACTTACCGTTATCTTCCGGTTGTCCCTCGATCTAGATCCTCTCCTCTTTGGGTGTCCACAACTACTCGCCTCCTTATGAGATCACAAGAGAACAGCTACCTGTGACAAGAGAACAGCTACTCGCAATGAGAGAAGGACACAACACAAAGGCAAATATACATATTCATAAATGATTCAGGATTAGAAGTAAATCAAATACACTAATGCAAATCATACAAAATACACCAGCATATAGGAAAGAACCAAGAAGCTTTATTGATTGATAAACAAGGTTCAGGAAGAGATACAACCCATAGGGTTCCAACCCAGCATCTCCTTCCCAGCAGAATGGAATTCCTTCTTCAGCCCCTTTCAAAGCATAAGCACCCAATGATCTAACCACAATCCAACAGCAATTCTTTGCAATCACAATATTCCAGCCTCCCCTTTGACCTCATGGAGAGAGATCTATATAAAGGAGTTTTGGAGAGAGGATGAGTCAGCTTGAGGCTGGTATGAAACTGACTAGTGTCCTCTCCCACTTCAGTTCTTGAGTCCACTTGGAGGTTCTTGCTTCCACTTGGAGATTTGGAACCTCTTACTCATCACCAGTCGAATTCCCTGACCCAAGTGTCATTTTGGAAGCTTCCTGGGCATTGACACCTTGAGAAATGAGTCTGCCACTTTTCCAGTTACGTTCAGCGTAGGTAGCCTTCTTTGCAGTTGACATTCAACGCAGGTAGACAGTGGAGCAGTTGACATTCAGCGCAGATGCTCAGTGGAGCAGTTGACATGATCCAGAATTGGCTTGTTTTTGAGTGTTTTCAGGTGGAGAACTTTTGTGAATTGCTGTGGTTTGCTAGCCTTGTTCCTCTAGGGGTAGGAACAACATGTTTAGGGACTTTGGATCCCTTAATTATTGACATTTCATGCTCAGTGATGCAAGGCACAAAAATGTCTATAACAGTTGCCCCCTAAAGTATGAGGCTGTTTATCGGGTGAAATGCTTTATCCAGGGGAGTCCGAAGTTCATCCATTTTCTGGGAGGAGACCTGTAATAAGATAAAATACAATACATTATGATTCATACAGCTTTCATGATCTAGCTGAGGCGGGCATTCCCATGCTCAGCTTTATAAATACATTTTGGTACATAGAACAGACGATCGTCTGATGGTAGACTGATCATTCTGGCGAAACTATCATCCTTTGAGTAGGATGATCATCTGCTGCAATGATGTACATGTCAAATGTCTTTATTCTCCTGAATATATATCGCAGCCCGGATGGATGAAACTAGATCCGGGGTCTTCAAACTCGTTCGATCTTCACTCTAAGTACAAGTCGATCCATGTGAGAATTGCGCTGAAGTCGAACATGGAAAGACATCACTTGATTACCAGTCAATGATGTAAACCGTTAACAAGCGCGAGAGGAATCACCGATAATGATAATGACCCTCAAGGTACTGCAGTACAATTCACGTGGTGTGAATAAAGGACTTGGCATCGAACACCACGCAAAATCTTCTGGTCGAAGGTCATTGATGTATACCTGTCGTCGGAAGTGAGAAACTTGCCATTGAGGGATGCAAACTTCAAAGTACTGAAGGGGTTGTTCCTAGATCAACTTCTTGGATAATGAGCTGATGTCGACAAGAAGCGATCCGTCAAAGGAGGGCCTTAATGAATCCCACATCAGTGACATGGAACGGAGCTAATGATTTTAATGGAGGTGAAAACAATCTGTGACATATGATTCAGGGTGGCGGTCATGAATGGATGAAGGATAATGTATGGCAGTGGATGGGGACCTGGTTGACTCTTTCTGAACGACTTCTCTTGAACATATGGTGACACTGATGCGATGGATTGGTAGCATTACCCCAAGTACGGATGGTGTGGCAAAGACCATGGTGATGTGATCGGTGAATGAAACAACCCAACCCGATGTGGTACGGAGGAAAAGTGTCATGTTCAAGAGCGACCTGCTACCATCAAAAGACTTCTTGATTTTTCCCAATTTTTCCCCAGTCATTGCTGACCAGTACCTCTTTATTTTTGTCAAGCTTGAGGAGGATAACATATGCTTGTTCTATAACCTGCCCTTCGGGAAAGCCCATCGCTATGTTTTAACGAGCTTAGCGATAGTGAAACTCGTTCTCGTCTAAAGACAAGTTTGTCGCTATTTAATGATTTTAACGAGTCTAACGACAAGGATAACTCGGTCCTTTTCATTTTTAGAGAGTCTGAAAAGGTACATAAAGTTAACTCCAAAATTCCTTTTTCGTCATCTAATCCCTTAAGTCCGAAAAAGTATAAAATAATACAGAAGGGATGAGTTTTCGATAGTTTTAACGAGCCGAACAAAACAAGCGCTCGATCTTTTTGTGCAATAATCCCTCAGGTCCAAAAAGATTAAAATCTAGAGGAGGGATAGCTCTTTCGGTTGTTGAACGAGCTGGAAGGCCAAAACTCGGCAATCTTTTCATATTTTACGAGTCAGTTGAAAAGATCTTAAAGAAGACTCGTCTTTCGAGGAACGAGTGATGAATAGGGTTAGCAGCTGATTCCAGGTATAGGTTGGAATTTTCCAATCACGGCAGTGTCACAAGGATAGCTAGGTGAAATCACTCTTTGCAGCTGTTCCTGAAAATGGGTAAACAATCATATGGAAGTAAACGATCGGCCAGATGAAAAGTGGAGGTGACGGTGCACGAACACGACCAAGGCTTTTATGGTTGATCAGGTTACATACTTCAATGGTTATTTACCGGGATGGGTTCATTTTTTAACGAGCTTGAATGCGCCAAAACACTGCTCAATCTTATGTTTATTTTTTAACGAGCATGAACTATGTGCTAAAACTGCTCGGTTATATGGTCAAATTTTGATTTTTTACCATTACTAGCTTTTCTCTTTTCAAGGATAGTATTGCATTTTCAATTGCTGCATCAAACGTAGTTAGAAATACATAACCATGAGATGAAAACCCTAATATTTTGCTTTGAACTACGTAAAAAGCCATTAAAAAGTGTTTTTACCTCTCATTTTACCATTTCATTTGCATTTGGTTTGTTGGAGCTTTGGAGGTGCCTCTTCCCCCTTGATTTTCACCAGCTGATTTCGGGAGATTCTGTGGACGATTCTCGGCGCCGTCTGGACCAGGTAGGATCTGAATCCTAGCTCTTTCTTTTCATGGTTTTCTTTTCCATTCTGTGCCTGTTTTCCTGCCTTTCTGAGCCTCAGGGGTTTTGCCAGGGCGCCCTAACATCAACACAGGTTTCCCATTCGAAACCTGCGTTGAATGTCAAGCTGCCTTAAGGTAGTTTGACCTTCAACGCAAGTAGGACATTGTCTGCCTGCGTTGGGCTCAAAAAACTAAGTTTTTAGCACAGTTTTTGATGAAATTTCGCCAGTTTCTCATCAAATCCAGGATCTTACTCATTCTCTTGTTTGTTTTGCAGGAACATTTGAGCAAAATGTCCCTTACATGGTGAGAACGAGAACATGAAGAAGAAGATATGATTGCTCTCCATGACCCTGTCACGGTGAACGCGCTGCGGAACTGTGGCCTGCTGAAGTTCTTCCGTATCTCTAGCATGAGAGCACAGATTTCTTTGCTGCAGTATATGCTTAATGCTTGGGATCCCATCAACCAAGTATTCCAGATTAGGGGAAAATCCATCCCCTTGACCATAGTAGACATTTACTTCTTGACTGGATTGTCAAGAGGGGGTGCCCCCGTTTCTTTGTCAGGTTCGGCCCGGGGGAATGACTCCGTGAGAGACTATGTTCGCCAGTACTGCAGGGAAGGTTCCCAGCCGAGCAGAGATGGCAAGGTTGTTATCCGTGACATTACTGATAGGTCTCTCAGGTCCATTCTGTATACTATTGGTAGGATGGCCGGTAGCACATCTCTACATGTTGCCAACAGGTCTTATGTGCAGCACGCCTTGGAGTGTCTCCAACCGAAAGTATTCAACTGGTGTGATGCAGTACTTGTTCAGATGAAAAGTCAATTGACCAAGGTAAAGGACGAGAAGCTGAAGAACTTTGGATTTGGTTCTATTCTGACTGCCTTCGCCTTGGAGAAAATCCCACTGATGCAGCCTCAGTATATTGTACTCGACTTGCCTTCTCTGACCGAGCCACGCATGCAGAGGTGGGTCGATCACATGTCTAGGCATGCTGGTCAACCTCAGATTACTTTCACTGATGCCTTCTTCAGGTGGTTCGAGTGCCAGGAGATGGTCTTCTCCGAGTATCCATATGTGGGTATGGATTTCCGAGGTGATCCGGATTTGGTGTTACCGGATGGCGAACTGTGGGGCGCTATTGGTAAAATCTCTGACCATATCACTGTCTACTATTTTTTATTCATAATGTTGTTGTGCTTTATTCTGTCAAGACTTTTAATTAAACTCTTGGGTGCATGCAGATGTTGGTCCTGTTCGTCCAGCAGTTCGTCCGAGACCGCCAGTTGCTGCCCCGGCAGTGGAGCCTGCTGGGAGAGTTATTCTTCGCGATCTTGACGACGCTGAGACCCTTACAGCTGTGCAGGAGCAGGTTGAGAGCCTTACTCTCGGTATTCCGGATGTACGGATCGATGAGTTACCTTTACAGTTGCAGCGGCATACTACCGGTGTGCCTAGACGATGGACTCGTCTCTTGCGCATGATTACACAGGCCGTGACGTGCTATCATCAGCACCACTAGGCTAGGGTGCCCCCTAGCACTTTTGAGTTTTTGGGTCATGCGACCAATTTTTGTCTTGGTTACAGAACATTATGTATAAACGATAAACAATTTTTATATATTTTGATTTTCGAGGTTTATTCTGGTTGATTTGCGTGATCCACTTGCATAACACTAATGCATTTCTTTTTATAAATGTCGTAAATGTCTATCTAATACATAGTTTGCTAATGAATCGGTTAATTTGTTTAAGTTCCTGGAAATATGTTGGTATTGATGTAAATCAAACTGTCTTTCCAAAATCTTAACCCTTAGAAACATACGATAAATAGCTGGATTATGGACAGAATATATACCATTGAGTTGTAGTATCACGAGTTGTGAGTCTAGCCTGACAATTAGTTGGTGTATACCATGGGCGATGGCATCAGAGAGGAGTTCTATCAACGCGCTATACTCAGCGATGTTATTCGTTGATTGCCCAATACACACACCTCTGCAACTCACTAACTCGCCGCTTGGATCAAAAATGGCCCAGGCTGCGGAGGATAGATTCCGCGAACTACAACTCGCTGCATCAGCATATCCTACACATGTCTCAGAAAAGTTTGACATCTGCAACAAATGAAAAAAGGTGGATTACTCTACCGGAACAAACACTTTAGCGAAAACAAAATACAACAAAAGCACTCAGGTTACTATTTAGGCATAGTAACGCTTGAGGTACAACCCGTTGCGGGGTTGCGCCAGTGGGATTCCGTCATAATCCATCAACTCGTAGGCTCCTTTTGCTAACACTCGTTTAACAATATAGGGGCCCATCCATAAAGAATTAAATTTTCCTGCTCCCAATTTGTCGGATTCTTGGTCGTAAAGCAAGACCAAGTCACCTTCGGAGAAGACACGGGGTTTGACATTTTTGTCAAACTGCGCCTTGACTCGTTTCTTATGGGCTTTGTTAGCCAAAGCGGCGTCACGACGGGTTTCATCCAATTGGATTAATTCCAAGAAACGGGCCTCTTCTTCTGATGTTCCGAGGAGGAGGTCAATTGCGAGTTTAAGAGACGAAATTTCACACTGGATTGGTAAGACTGCCTCCAGGCCATACACCAATTGGAATGGTGTGAATCCAGTGGCATTTTTTACCGATGTTCGGTAAGCCCACAAGGCTGAGTACAGGATTAGGTTCCACCTTCTTTTGTGAACCCCGATCATCCTTTGCAACATACGCTTCAGGACCTTGTTGATTGCCTCAACTTGTCCGTTGGCTTGCGGATAATACGGGGTAGAGCTGTCGTGAGATAGCCCTAGCTTGGCAGCTAATTCAACCATCATGTGATTGCGGAAATGCGATCCATGATCTGTAATTATAGCCTGCGGCACGCCGAACCTGGCGACTACATGATTGAAAAAGAAAAGGGCAGCTGTTTCACCAGTGTTATCCAATGTAGGCATCGCCTCGGCCCATTTGGTAAAATAGTCAACGGCGACTATAATATACCCATGCCCCCCAGTCGAGGTGGGGTTACATTGCGTGAAATCGATGCCCCATTTGGCGAAAGGCCCAACAGCAACTATTGGCTGTAAAGGTGCGGGTGGTCTTCTGGTTTTGCTATCAAAAATCTGACATGCATGGCAACTTCTGACTGCGATTATGCAATCTTTGAACATGGTTGGCCAGAAGTATCCTGCTCGTAAGATTTTTGTGCTGTTGCATATCCACACGCGCCTGAATGACATTCATTCAGGGCTTTCTCGACCTCCTCATGGGTAAGGCACCTCCTCAGAACTGTATCGATACCACGACGGTAAAGCGTATCACCGACCATCATGTAGTCTTTAGCTTGGTATCATATACGTTTCTGTTCAGAGTGAGAGGTGTTAGGCCTGAACTTTTGGGTTTGGAGATAAACTATGATATCTCCATACCACTCATCGCTTGTAGATATCAGAAACAAATTTTCATCCACGATTGACTCTTCCGATGTTTCATCGTTGGACGACGATGGGAGATCGCACAATAATTCCGCGAAAACTAGAGCTTTCTTTGATTTGGATTTTACAAATTCCAGATCAAACTCTTGAAGGATTGCTATCCATTTTGAATACTTGCCCCCCAGCAACTGTCGCGACAGTATGTGAGTCATGGGGTTGCAATCTGATAAAATGGTAGTTTTCCGAAAGAGGACATAATGTCAAAACCTTTGAATCGCTTGAACAGCTGCAAGCGCTATTTTTTCAACATAAGAATATTTACTTTCTGTATCATTTAAGTTTTTACTTAAATAATATATAGGATGTTCAGTTCCATCGACTTCTTGTACTAAAACCATCGCAATGGTCGTATCCGCTGTAGCCAGATATAGGTTAAAATCTCTTTGATAGTCTAGGGCATACATTAATGATGCTCTTACTAGAGAATATTTCAGAGCATCAAAGGAAGCTTGCGCCACCTGATCCCAGACAAAAGGCACATCCTTCTTCAAAAGACGAGTGTAACCTTTAGCAAGTTCTGCGTAATTTGGAATGAACCTCCTCAAAAAGTTTGCTTTCCCTTGGAGTTTCTGAATCTGAAGCAAATTTGAAGGTGGAGGAAAATTAATGATTGCCTGAATCTTGCAAGGGTCGAGACGAATCCTATCCTTAGAGACTACAAAGCCAAGTAAACGACCAGACCCGACGCAAAACACACATTTGTGCGGGTTGAGTCTTATCTTGTAGTGTCGGCAACGTAGAAATATCGCTCTTAAATGCTGCGGATGATCAGTCCGCTTTCGCGAATGAGCCGGAAGGTCGTCGAGATATGGTTGAACGATGTTCTTGATGTCATGGAAGGCATAATTCATTGCCCTCTGAAACGTCGCCCCTGCGTTCTTTAAACCAAAGGGTAATTTTCGATAAGCGAATGTGCCCCACAGACAAATAAATGCAGTCTTTGACTGGTCCTGTGGGCGGATATTTATTTGATTATACCCGGAAAATCCATCCATAAAGGAAAAGATTTCACATCCGGTGCATTCATCAATTATCTGGTCGATGAAGGGTGTAGGGTAGTTTTCCTTCAGACAAGCTTGGTTTACATCCCTATAGTCGACACACACTCTAATCGTCCCTTGTTTCTTCATAACGGGGACAATATTTGATACCCAATTGGTTAGAGGAACCGGGTAGATGAAACCAGCATGGAGAAGTTTCTCAACTTCTGCTTTAATGGCAGCGGCCTTCTTAGGGTGCACCTGTCGGAGCCGTTGTCTTACTGGTTTGACATCAGGATACATTTTAATTTCATGTTCAACAATACTCGAGTCAATGCCTGGCATTTCACCATACGACCAGGCAAAGACATCTCTGAACTCGCGAAAAAGAGCGTTATATATTTCCAGTTCTGAAAGGGAACAACCTTTGCCGACATAAATATTCTCTACAACATTGGGTTTAGTCGAGATATTTATGGCTATAGTCTCTTCAATATTGGATAAGTTTCGCTCGAAATCCACCGTATTTACAGTATTTGTTAGGAATTCAAAAACTGAAGGGTGATAAAGGTCGTGTTGAGTATCTTCTTCACACTCTGGAAGAAGGGAACGATGGTGGTGATCATTCCATGGTGCCCCCTCAATCAACATTGATTGTAAGATCCCTTCGTCAGTCCCATGCACTTTTGACCAAGGATCTAATGTGGTACCATATTCTCTAGACCTATCTACCCAAACGCTTGACGAGCGTTGATTTGGGTTCGCCTCCCATGCCCGAAACATTGATTGCTACAATATTTCTATAGGGCTTGGGGGAAAAACCATTGAATGATCCATTTGTCTTCTGCGACCTTCGTGGAAGATATCATGTTGCAGGTTGCTACAAACGGTATATTTCCTATATAGATAGGAGATGGTAGCGTGAAAGCTCCCATCATTGTGGTGTCTTTCAATAGTCCTACTCCGATATCTTGAATTGAATGGTCGCTCCCATGGATCATGGGAATGCTTCCTGTAACTTGTGAACCATTAGGGAGGAAGTTCTGTTGGTCGACGACCGTAATCCCTCCTTCAAACGGGAATGCGATCTTCCTAAAATAAGTCGACACTACAACTGCCATGGCATATATCCATGGTCTTCCCAGTAGGATGTTATAGTCAAGATTGCCATCGATGACTTCAACATCAATTTCCACTGTTTTTCCTCCTAGTTCAACCTTCAAGTTATTTAGGATGCCGTACGGGGTGTACGTCCTTCCGTCGAATGCTTTTAGTGTCGTCGAAGATCGCGACAAGGTTGGAGATCCGAGAGATTTCTAGAAACTCATCGACATGATACATGTAGATGCCCCCTCATCAATAATTGTTCAGTGAACAGTTTTGTTGAGGGCTTTCACTTGGATAAGGAAAGCTAGTTGAGCTGGTAACTGAGGATCATATCCTTTGTGGTCAAAGGATACAAGATTGGAATCTTTAGGATCCACTCCACCAATAGCCGATAACAACGCCTGCCTTTGGGATGGGCAATTTTGTAGTACCTCAAGAGTCAACATAGCGGATGGCGATTGGGCCAAATCTTCCACTATGTTATAATGCTGCGCCGCCCTGGCGCGAGGATTAAATGTCGACTTGTGTACCACTCCCTTTGGCGGTTTTATTGTTAACTCAGGAATGATGGGTGGTACAACTTCTGCCGAAGTCGTTGTCAAACTACCAGGTTGATCTTTACCTTTGTCGTTCGACACCGGTGGATTCCCGTAATCTTTGCTCCTTGTCGAAATCAAAGCATCATTCTGTTGCTTAGAGATCGATAACATTAGCACTTGCGACGGGGAAGCATTTCCACTATCAACCAGATTTTGACCTTGATTAGGAAACGGATCAGTTAACACAGCTGAGGTGTGTGAACTTTTGAAGAACTTCTTAAGTTCAGCTTTGTATGGACAATCCTCTGTCCAATGATCCTCGTCACATATAAAACATGGACTTCTTGGTTTACCTTTCTTAGGAGGGTTTGAAGAAGTTTTTTGAGGGGATGACTCACCCTGTTTCTTCTTCTTCCCTTTGTTTTGCTTCTTCTTGCTTCCTGGTTGATTGGAATTTTTGCCTTTATCAGCTGATATGGCATTTATTTCCGAAGCAAGAATTTCTTGATTTGCATTTTGATTCGGAGTCTTACGGGCTTTCTTAGACGAATCCCTTGTCGACTTTGCGTTTGCTGTGCCAATCACGCCATCACCGGCATGAGAGTCACTATTTGATCCAGGAGGAGGAGGAATTGAAAATTCCGGTCTAGGGGCGTGTTGTGCTCTACAACAACCCCCCATTTCATAACATTTTCATTCACACATAAAATTAATATATGGAATGGGTCCCTTTTAAAATTTAATTGGCATCAATGCTTTTGTGTTCAAAAAGGTATGATAATCAAGTGAGTTTATGTATTGAAGCCTTTTTTAATAATAGTGTTCCAATAATAAAGCAATCTTTTGTTATTGCGGTAAAGCGATCGCAAGATCGCATATCGTAATGACATGAGAAATACATTAAAACGACACCTTGTTTTCTGCCGATGCGATATCGCTATCGGTGATCGGCGATATTCCATGCACACCTAATAAAGGCACATAACTCACGCCCCGACGCGACGCGATATCGGCGATCGGCTATCGGCGCTGCCTCATGTGGGAGAGAAACACTTTAAGTTATACACCCCGACCCGATGCGATATCGCTATCGGCGATCGGCAGGATCTCATGCACTTTGATAAGACGCTCGGGTCTGACCCCCGATGCGATGCGATATCGCTCATCGGCACTTGACATTCTCAAAAAACTCATCGCTTGAAGCCTTAAAGTTATATCGCCATCTGGTTGATAAAGCGCAAATTTCAAAATGCCGTTAAATGCAGGGATAAGGTAATGCATGTGTATTTAAAACTTTGCCCCTTCGATTAACGAACACTTGCGTTTAACCGCCAAATATCTGTTGCACGCTTAAGGGGGGTCATTCAGCCGGATAACGGTGTGATACTCATTTAATGGGTAGCAGGACTTAAATCACCATTAATGCATCTGTAATATTTTCCCAGTGATTGGATCCGCAGCCACTTTTGAGAATTAATATCACCACGCTTCAAATGATATATCTTTCCCTTTATGGATTGTCATTGTTATTTCCTTGTTACGATTTCTCTTGCCTTTGTGTAGAATTCATCTATTGAGAGAAGCCTGAGCATGATGGGGAAGAAACCCAAGAGGACCGCGGGCTCCGCTGCTGCATCTGTTGCAGGACAAGCTGCCGCGGATAAGAAGAAAGGCCTAATTTCAGACACTACGTGCACTGGTCTCAATAGGACTTCATGGCAGGGCACATATAACCTATTAGAAGCTGAGCAACCTGAAGTGACAGTGACAGAGGCTAGTGTGGATGTACTAAAGAAGTCCGATGCTACTCTCAAAGACCTGGCCGACTCCTTTCTTCACAGGATAGCAGCCAGAGAGCAGGTCCTTCCCTACACTGATGTAGTGCGCTGGGCAATCAAGGAAATTCCAATCATTGATAGAACGTTCCACACAAGAGATGGAAGGATTTTCGGGTCGTTCAAGCCAGAGCACCTAAGGCAAATGTATCATTTGCCCGAGCCGGAGAAAATCTATAACAAAGCCTTCGTGGAGAAATTTGCAGCCGAGAATGAAGTACAATCTGAACCCATCCAGGATTGGAGGCAGAATCCGGCCAAACACAAGCACGAAAGCTCGGGTAAGTACTCCGTCGATTCTTTGGCTTCTCCCTATTGCTATGCGGGGATTATGATGTGTAGGCTATGGGGGTTACATGACTCTGCTAATTTCGACATAGAAATGGTTCCCCTGATGGAAGCAGCTGTTAATAGTATAATCATGGATTAGGCCACCATTCTTTCTGATAAGTTGGCCGTAGCTGTTCGTGACTTTAGAGCCAAATCCAGAGTTTCCGAAAGGAAAATCCCACCATTTTATTATAGCGCTTACATTATGGACACTTTATGTTTTAATTCTGAATTTCCTATCCTCGGTTGGAGGTGGACCACCCAAGACCCCTCACCCATTCATTTGTATCATCAGAAATTGTGGAAGTCCTCTTATAAGGACCATTTGTATCAAATTTGCAATTGTTTTATGGTTCCCATTCATTATTCCATTTTTGATCGACCTATTCCCAAAATTTCCTATCTCGCTTCCTTCGACTTACCAGCTGTAGCAGGTTGGTTTGGAGAAGAACATTTTACCTATATTAGGGTTTTTGGGAGCCAGGCCAAGCCACATGTTCTCCCTTTATATGTTCCAGACAAATTGTTGGCCCGAGAAATCTCTTACCAGATTATGGCCCAGAGTGTCACACAAACTCTCACGAAGGAAAAGAAGAGGGGCTGGCCCTCTTTTCCCTTGAGAATTGGTGTTTATACTCTGCATGATCTCAAGCATGCAGAAAAAGAGGCAACAAAGATGCAAGCTTTATCCCTGGCCACTCTCCCAAGTAGACTCTATGATCCACATAAAACTGTCTACACTGCCCTAGAACAGGCCAAATTAACAAAAGTTGACCATCAAGAGGATATGTTTGATGACCTGTTCATCGCCGCCGATTCAATCGGTCAGGCCAAAGAGCTTGCTAGAATGAGATATAATGATGAGACGTTAACTGAGTTTAATAAACTTAGAGAGCAGAGGTTGCAAACTCTGCCTCTAGATTTATTGACAACAACCCCAGCATCTTCCTCAAGTGAGCCTGGTCGGAAACAGACAAGCCAACCTCCTGTTACAACTAATGATCAAAAGAAACAACAGGAGGAAAGGCAAAAGAAGTTGCAGGCAGAAAAGCAAAGAAAAGAGCAAGCTGAGAGGCAGAAGAAGGAGCAGATAGAAAAACAGCAAAAGGCGCAGACGGATCAAGAACAAAGAAAGCAGAAAGAGATAGAGGAACAGAGGAAGAAAGAAGAAGAGGAGAAACAAAAGAAAGAACTGGAAGATAGGCAGAAAAAGGAATTGGCAGATAGGCAGAAAAGGGAGCAAGAAGAGAGACAAAGGGAGTTAGAAGAGCAGCAGCCAAAAGAGTTAGAAGAGCAGCAGAGGTTAGAACAAGAAAAAGAGCGGAGCAAATCCCAGATAGAGCAACATAAACAGACCTCCATTGATCCTGAATTGCTTAAACAATGGAACCAATTCGATTCCATTATCAGTGGAAAGGAAGGCTCCAAAGATACAGACACCTCTAAAACAAGCGATGCGCCAGAAACCACTTCTTCTCAGGTTCTAAGCGGAACCAGCGGCCCACCCATTTCAAAGGATGTTGAGGTAATTACTATAGATCCTTCCGATCAAATTGTTCTCCAGGTGGAAGATATTCCTCCCCTGGATGTTTTCTATAGCCCAAAGTATAAAGCTGTTGTTAAGCACTCAAGGAAGAGACGAAGGCTTGATCAACCTTCTATCTTTCCTGAGCAAACAATCACGGGCAATGTAGTGTGGAAGGAGGAATTGGATCCCTCCGATGATCTAACAAAGCTGTCGCAGTATGCGGGAGCTTATTCTGCAACGACTATTGACAAAGCATCAGAGGTAAGTCTTCTGTTGAAGACTAAGGACCAGGAGATTTGTACATTACAGGCAGAAGTAACCGAGGCGAAAAACAAGGCAGCGCAGGTGGAAGAGCAGTTGCTGGCACAACAGCAAGAAAACAATATATTAACCCAGCAACTGCAGACTGAAAGACAGAGAATCGACCAGAGCGCAATCCAGAAGCAGAAAGAATTATCAGAGGCATTGGCACAGTTGAAAGAGGCGAATGAGCTGATGACGAAATCAAAAGACGAGCAAATAGCTCGACTATTAGTGCAACTTGAAGACATCAAGGGCACCCGGAAAGTGGAGGATTTCATAGCAGAAGCAGCTCAAATAAATGGCGCATTAACATCTCAGATTAGACTCCTATGCCAGCAACTTACAGAGGCTGAGCCATTATGCGAAATATCTACAGCAGTATGTCAGCGGATAGAGCAAGCTAGAAATGAACTCGATTAGGCTGAAGAAACCATAACCGGATATCTTGATTGGCAAGATACTGATGTGGGGAAGGCAGCGAACTTGCCTAGAATCTATGAGACATGCGAAGACATACTCTTCGTGGAATGGAACACTCAGATGATGAAAGCGGAAAGGGCAGCTTCAAGGTGTAAGATGATCGCCAACAATATGATTGATTTAGTCAATAACACACTCTATTTGGCAAACATGATTTCCCAGTGCACACCTGGAAGCATAACAACAGCAAACATGATTGAACAAACAAGTTATCATGACTTGGAGGAGAGGGGAAGGTTAATCGCTGGAGTAAATACTTTAACCTCCGAGGCATATTGGCTTTTTCTAATCAAACCACACACTCAAAGGTCAGCCCTCAAGTGTTTAACAGATGCTCTCGGATGCTTGATCCCCGACATTCAGGATGCCACATATGATGCCCAACTCACTTCGCGTCTCAACACTCCACCGGAAGTAGAGCCAATGCTGGCGATATGTCAGCTGAGGTTTAAAGGCAAGGAGCCCACCAAATGAAGCATTGCTGCCGACTGCCAGATCGCCAAGGAAGATGGAAAAATATTTATTGATGTCAATTTAATAGCTTTTCAGTTTTTTAGATATTTAGATTAGATTAGTATTTATAGACCCTTTCATTGTTTTGGAAAGGGTCGTAAAATTTTGTAATAGACTTAAAGGCTAAAGTTTGCACTACTGTGCTTCAACCTATATTCTTTTATGAAACTCGACCGATAGTTCTTAATTTAACGAGAAGGCTGTTTTATACAATTGTGCACTATTGTCTCTTGTTTGGAATGCTTTCTGGTTTGAAGGAAGGACTGCGACATAGCGATTAATATACTGGATTGTTAAGCAGCTTACATGGTACTTTTATCTGCATCTGTTTTCTTTCCTCTTATATGAATTTCTGTGTTATTATTTTTGCTATTGTTGAATACATGTATGTGCTGTAACAACAAATCTTCATTTCATTCCACTATTGGATGTTTTGTGATATGCCCTTTCTTTTAATCATGCATGTAGCAATGATATGAATGACGAAGTGTAGTAATTCGCTATTATCGCTCTGCATAACTAATTATGCAGAGCAATCTTAAATGGTTTAAACATCTATGCTTTAACGTTAGAATCATCTATATGACTGCCTTAAAACACAGATTATCAAATGCTACGGTTTAATGATTGATAAGTCCCGGGATTAGATTATAGATAATATATTTCGCCGATAGTTTTAGTTGTTCGCTTATCACCATCATACATCATAAGTTACTCATCTATCCCACTTTTATCCATTATTGGGAAACTGGTCCCATTATCCCCAGTCGGAGCCACTATTCCAAACGGAAAAGGAGCTGTACTAAGGTCCGGACCGGGTGGTTTCCCTTATGTTGTTGCAACGATTTTCGTGGCCTCAACATAATTGGCGCTAGAAGGAGGGCATCAACTATGAATGGCACATAAGTCCAAACCTATAAGCCATTCCAAGAGTATTTCCCCCTCCGAATCCCCTCGACCTTCCCATTTGCATACTGGTTCGCCGGTATCCAAACAAGGAGAAGGGGAATCAACTACCACTGCTCAAACCCATCATACCACAGAACAATTAGATCTTGAATCACCTGAAGTCCAGTCTCTAATCCATAAACTTCAGAGCTTCTCGATTTCACCACAGAAATCTGAGGTATCAGAAAGCAGTGCGACTTCACAATTCAACCTCACTCACCCTCTCACCAGACTTCAGATCGAAAAACTCGGTATTGAACCCACTGAGTTTCCTTTACCTAAAAGGAAAAGGGCAAAGAAAATTACTGAAGGATCTGATAGTGAAGAGCTTACATCCACGTCCTCCATTGCATTTTCTCCTCTGCGAGGTCAACCATCCACTCCCCCATTACAAATTGTCGTTCACCAGGGATCAGAAGCCTCAATATCCCAACCTATTCACTCCTCATCTTTGATCCCTTCCCATACATCTGGAATCCCAACAGTAGTGTCAACCACTGTCGCTATCATAATGGCAGATCCATGGACTAGGCCAGGAGCAGTCAACATGCCTGCACCATTACATGATCTACCCGATGCTCCCGAAAAATGGCTGCCTAAATTTAATCCAGATGACGGGACCCAGGCTGAAGAACACATCAACAACTTTATGTTAGCAGTTAACCTAAAAGGAGTGACAAAGCAAGATGTTGTTGTAAGACTCTTCCCTTACACCTTACAAGGATCAGCAGGATCCTGGTATTTTTCCTTACCTTCTGGTTCAATTACCAGTTGGAACACATGCCAAGAGCAGTTTCTCACCAAATATGGAGATGATAGGTCCTTAGCTACTTTAATAAACGACCTCTCCAATCTGAAAATAGAGCACAGGGAACCAATAAAGGAGTTTAATGCTAGATTTAATAAACTCCTGAATAAAATCCCTACCGCTTCTAAACCAAGTGAACAAATCCGAAGCGAATGGTATATTACAGCCCTACCTGCCAACATAGCCATTTTTGTAGACAGGGCTGGGAAACCTACCTTAGCCGAAAACATGAGAGAGGCACTTGCTGTTGAAAAGCGCATCAATGCTCTAGAAAAGAAAGCTGCTTTGGAAGATAGAAAAGCTAAAAAAGTCTTGTTTAAGGAAGATTCCAAGAAGAAAACCCCAAAGGACCCGTATGACATGGAAGGTTTACAAAAGGTCCTTAAAACATTGTCTAACAAAATGGTTGAGATAAAGAAGCAGGTGGCCGAAACTTCAAACAAAAGACCATTTAGAACTTATAAGAAAACTGAATCAAAGCCGCCCAATGTTATATCTAACGCAGATTCAGACCAAGAAGAAGAGGAAGAGGAAACAACTTCACAAACTGATGATGAAGAAGAAGTAGTTGAATGCCACGGAATGTGGGATTTTATACTCCCAAACTCTGATACCGAGAATGAAGAAGAATCCTTTCCGGTTACTACAAGAAGTAAAAGCACTCCTGAACCCGCCCAGGCAACTTCAAAGAAGAGGAGCGCAGGTGCTGCTACAGCAAAGGAAAAAGTTCCCCCAAAGAAGTCGCCTATAGTAGTTCCCCAAAACCAACCTTCAACTTCTAATTCTCCTTCAACATCCAAGACACTAGTGGTATCCGATTCAATGGAATATAACATTGTCGATGACATGAAGAAAACTAAGGCAAATATAACCATGTTTGAACTTAGCAAACTAAAGCATCAACAAAAGTTACTTCTTAAAGAATTGAATGTTGTTCCCTCTACTCCCCTTCCCAGTGCAAGAGCTCCCAATGACTCAGGCCAGCCTCCTGCAGGTATGGTTGAAATTACCGATTCAGTTCTAATTGGAGATAAATCAAATTCTCACACTCCACCCTTCCTGCTGACTTATGAGATTTATAATAGAAACCTGCACAACTGTTTAATTGATTCAGGGGCCTCATCTAATATAATGCCAGCTTCAGTTTGCTCTAAGCTGAACATTGAACCCCAGAAGTCTGCCATTCATATCGTACAGTTGGATAGGACTAAAGTGCAGGTTGTCTGCCGACCCCAGGATTGTACAGAGGATTGACATCTTAATTGCCGACATACCTGAATTTTATGGTTTAATTTTGAGCAGAGATTGGTCCGAAAAACTACATGGGTATATTTCCACAGATTGGTCACATATGTGGCTTCCCTACAATGGAAAGCCAAATCAAATAAGGATCGATCGGGAGAAGCATATAACCCACACAGTTACTGAATTTGAGCAAGAAAACCAGCCTGTGGCATTCAACAACAACATTTTGGGGAACTATTCGTCAGAATCATTCTTTGGCAACTTTGTTGCCCAACCATCTCCTTTTTCAGTTAATCATTTTACATCTCAGATTGAAAATTTTTCACAAACAGATAAGTCCAGATGTTTTAATGATGCTGAGAAAAATGTAGATATTTTTGTTAATACTCCTTTATTTTGGTCTTTATATTTTGATGGCTCTAAGTCCAGCGAAGGCTCAGGAGCAGGTTGAATTTTGGTTAGTCCACAAGGAGAAAAGACAATGCTGTCTTGTAGGTTAGAATTTGAATGTACTAATAACACAGCCGAATATGAAGCTTTAGTCCAGGGCTTATATAAAGCAATCGGCCTTAAAGTGCGATATCTAAAAGTGTTCGGCAATTTGGAAATCATTGTCAAACAGGTGAGAAATGCAATTCATTGTCTTTCAAGTCACCTCAAACATCATCAATCGCTAGTACAGGATCTTACCTCACACTTTTCAGCCTTCAACATTTCTTCCATTCCTAGGTCACAAAATTCAGCAGCCGACCTACTAGCCAATGTAGCTTCTAAGCTTCTACCTTCTGAAGACTATAGCCTTGATAGATTTTCTGTAGAATTACTTTTTAGGCCTTCAATTCCTGACAATGTCACTAATTGGAGAGTATTTAACCATGACGAAGATATCTTGCAGTTTCTAACTTCAGAAAAATCGTATGACAATCAAGTCATTGAGGAAGATGATCATGATCTACAGATGAAACAAGCGCCTCAAGAAAATTCAATTCCCAAACCCGTGGTGAAGCTTGAAGACCTTTATGATATCAAAGATAGGTTTAAACCTGTAATTAATGCAAAGCTTCAAAGTTCCACCCTTAGGTTTGAATTAATAAATCTAGGCACTGACGATGCTCCTCAAAACATCAACTTAGGAATAGGACTTTCCCAGGAAGAAAAGGAAGCATTTATTAAACTATTGAGAAAAAACAAACAGGTCTTTGCTTGGAAATATGATGACTTAAAGACATATGCTACTTCTATTATCCAGCATACCATTCCTATGCTTCCTGATCAGAAACCGATTCAGCAAAAGTTAAGAAAAATACATCCAAATTTGGAGAGCCAGATAAAGTCGGAGCTTAATAAGCTCTTGAAAGCCAAAATTATTTTTCCGGTCCGACATTCAAACTGGGTCTCTAATATGGTGCCAGTCAGAAAGAAAAATGGCAACATTCGAATCTGTATTGATTTCAGGAACCTGAATAAAGCGAGCTTGAAAGATAACTTCCCATTACCTACTATGGAGCAAATCCTCCAATCAGTAGCAGGCTCTGAATTGATGTCCTTTCTTGATGGATTCTCCGGATATAACCAAGTTTTGGTTCATCCTGATGACCAACTTAAAACCACATATAGAACAAAATGGGGAACTTATGCATATCAGAAAATGCCTTTTGGACTCATAAATGCGGGAGCGACATTCCAGAGAGCCATGGATATAGCCTTCAAAGGGTTGATTAATCGATCAGTAGTCGTCTATCTACACGATATTACTATATATTCTAAAAAGAGATATAATCATTTGCATGACTTAAATCAAATCTTTCAGCGATGCAAAAGATATGGTATTTCTCTAAACCCAAAGAAGTCTTTCTTTGCTCTTAATCAAGGAAAACTGTTAGGCTTTATAGTATCCAAAGATGGCATTTATATTGATCCTGATCGGATTAAGGAAATTTCTGAAATCCCTTTCCCACACAATAAAAAATCGATGCAGTCATTTTTGGGTCAGATTAATTTTGTCAAACGATTTGTTCCAGATTTTTCTCAAATTGTATTACCACTTCAGACAATGATCAAGAAGAATTCAGTCTTCAAGTGGGGATCAGAAGAAAAGCAAGCTTTTGATGTTATCAAGCAATCAATAATCAATGCCCCAGCCTTGAATACTCCGAATTTTTCTAATCATTTTACATTGTATACCGTTGCATCCGATGTATCCTATGCTGCAGTTCTCACGCAGCCAAATGCTCACAACTTGGAAGCACCCATTTCATTTTTTAGCTCAAATCTTCAGGGTGCCGAATTAAATTATTCCGATGTGGAGAAACAAGCCTTTGCTGTATTTAAAGCAGTCAAACATTACAGGTCCTTCCTTTTGAAAACTCACACGAAAGTTATAGTCCCTTTCCCAGCGGTAAGGCAACTATTAATTCAAAAAGAACTGGGTGAAAGAAGGGCCAATTGGGTCATAGCGCTTCAAGAGTATGACTTAGAAATAAAGCCAGCAAAGATTGTTAGGGGCCAAGGTTTTTGCAGGATATTGGCAGGAGCATCAAACATTCCTGAATCAAGCGATATGGATCAGACTGAATCAATCAATCAGATAAGTGCCACTGATTCTGAATCTCAATATGCAGATTTAATATTTTATTTGAAGAACGGTTATGCTCCTCCAAATTTATCTTACAAAAATAAAAGGGCCATTAGGTTAAAAGCGAAGAATTTCACTCTTATTGATGATATGCTTTTTAGACAAAATTATGATTCTATCCTATTAAGATGTCTTCAGAAACCTGAAGCTCAAAAAGTTTTGCAGGAGCTACATGATGGACCAGCAGGAGGACATTTTGGAGCATACACAACAGCTCACAAAGTTATTCATGCTGGATATTATTGGCCTACTATGTTTAGAGATGCTCATGAATACGTAAGAAAATGCTTCAATTGCCAAACTTCTAGTGGAAGACAACGGAAATCAGCTTTCCCTCTGCAACCTGTCAACATTGAACAACCATTTGAACAATGGGGATTAGATATCATCGGGGAAATTACTCCTCCATCTTCCAAACAACATAGGTATATCCTCACTGCTACCGATTATTTTACCAAATGGGTAGAGGCTATTCCTTTGAAGGCAGCAAATTCAGAGGCAATCATCGAGTTCATAGACCAATTCATCATTACCAGGTTTGGTGTCCCAAACGCTCTCGTTTTTTATAATGCTTCCTATTTCTCAGAAAATGCTATATATGATTTCGCTATTAAGAGGGGGTTTAAACTGAAATATTCTGCTAATTATTATCCCCAGGGAAATGGTTTAGCTGAATCTACTAATAAGAATCTCATCAAAATCATTAAGCGAACTGTTGAACAGAATCATAGAAACTGGCATAAATCTTTAGTGTTTGCATTATGGGCTGATAGAATAACACAAAAGGCTTCTATAGGTTCCTCCCCATTTAATCTGGTATATGGAAAAGAAGCAGTATTGCCTACGAATCTTGTTCTACCCTCTTTAGCCCTAGTACAGTACATTGAAGAGACTCCTTCTTCTTCTATCCAACTTAGACATGACCAAATTCTCAAATTAGAAGAAGAAAGGGAAAAAGTCAGAATCACTCATGCCAAACATCAACAAATCATCAAAGCATCCTTTGACTTAACCTCATCCGGTTCTAAACAGTTTCAAGTTGGTGACTTAGTTCTCAAATGGGATAAGGCCCATGAAGATAAAGGTAAGCATACTAAATTTCATAAAATGTGGCTTGGACCATTTCAGATCTGTGAGAAGATAGGCCATTCAACCTTTATGTTGCAAGACTTATCAGGGTTGAGAGATTCTCTCCCTGTTAATGGCCTGATCCTGAAGAAATTCTTTAATTGAGAAGGTAATCCCTTCTCCTCTTTGTAGATTTGTGTAGTTTGTAGGATCGGTAGGAAATAAAACTGTAGAGTATCCCCATTGACCTTTTGCTGTGTTTGAAGAAGCTGTCTTACAAAAAATAATAAGAATATTTGCTTTTAGATAGTAGAACTCTCAATCAAAAGGAATAATTTTTAGGAAACTAGATATCCTTGTGTTCTGAAATTACAATCTAACTTTTGAAGACTCTTCTCAAGAGGTAAAAGTTCTGTGAATCATTTTCTGTTTTCAAAACTGGTCTCCAAAGGTTATCCATTTTAAGATAGAAGCTAACCCATTTTCAGCATCTTCAACTCTTCACCTGTCATCCATCTACTCTTAAGGAGAAAATTGTTCACCCCATTCACTAAAGTTTATGGTTACTCAGAGTGTAATTCTAAAATATAAAAGATTAAAGATAAGAGGTCTTATTACAAGCCTGCTTACCATGTTCATAGGAAAATAGTTTGATTGACATTACCAATACTGCCTACCAAAACAGGGTAATGGCTTGGAATTTCAAGACAAGAGGTCTCATCACGAGCCGGCTTGTTCAGTTAAATTATTACCAGTGAATGGCATTGTCAACAGCTGGCCACCAAACCAAGACAATGGCTTTTTATCTTATCAATGACAAAGAAGAAGAAACAGGTGAAAATTAAAATATGAGAACATATTTTGGATTCATTATGTTAACTACACTCTTATGTGAATGGAAAAGTGAACAATACTATGGTTAAAAGGTATCCCTGTCGAGACTATAAACGTTTGCTGGCAACAGAGGCTCTACCTATGACAGAGGGGTTAATTATAAAAGCTGATTTGGGAAAGTTTTTGTTTTATCATTATAAACCAATAAAGCCCTATTTTAAAGACTTAGAATGTATATATTTTTCTTGAAACCAAAAGGAAAGAAGTTAACAGGATAAGTTCACTTTGTTTAGAACGCATGAATATCCAGTTAAATTAGAAGTTTTCCCTTCTGATTGAGTTTCTAGTTTTGAAAAGCTTAAGTGTTTGAATTAGTTTCAGAGATAACTGGTTCTTCCAGCGAATCGCCAATTGTTGTGCTCTACAACAACCCCCCATTTCATAACATTTTCATTCACACATAAAATTAATATATGGAATGGGTCCCTTTTAAAATTTAATTGGCATCAATGCTTTTGTGTTCAAAAAGGTATGATAATCAAGTGAGTTTATGTATTGAAGCCTTTTTTAATAATAGTGTTCCAATAATAAAGCAATCTTTTGTTATTGCGGTAAAGCGATCGCAAGATCGCATATCGCAATGACATGAGAAATACATTAAAACGGCACCTTGTTTCCGCCAATGCGATATCGCTATCGGCGATCGGTGATATTCCATGCACACCTAATAAAGGCACATAACTCACGCCCCGACGCGACGCGATATTGGCGATCGGCTATCGGCGCTGCCTCATGTGGGAGAAAAACACTTTAAGTTATACACCCCGACCCGATGCAATATCGCTATCGGCCATCGACAGGATCTCATGCAATTTGATAAGACGCTCGGGTCTTACCCCCGATGCGATGTGATATCGCTCATCGGCACTCGGCATTCTCAAAAAACTCATCGCTTGAAGCCTTAAAGTTATATCGCCATCCGGTTGATAAAGCGCAAATTTCAAAATGCCGTTAAATGCAGGGATAAGGTAATGCATGTGTATTTAAAACTTTGCCCCTTCGATTAATGAACACTTGCGTTTAACCGCCAAATATCTGTTGCACGCTTAAGGGGGGTCATTCAGCCGGATAACGGTGTGATACTCATTTAATGGGTAGCAGGCCTTAAATCACCATTAATGCATCTGCAATATTTTCCCAGTGATTGGATCCGCAGCCACTTTTGAGAATTAATATCACCACGCTTCAAAATGATATATCTTTCCCTTTATGGATTGTCATTATTATTTCCTTGTTACGATTTCTCTTGCCTTTGTGTAGAATTCATCTGTTGAGAGAAGCCTGAGCATGATGGGGAAGAAATCCAAGAGGACCGCGGGCTCCGCTGCTGCATCTGTTGCAGGACAAGCTGCCGCGGATAAGAAGAAAGGCCTAATTTCAGACACTACGTGCACTGGTCTCAATAGGACTTCATGGCAGGGCACATATAACCTATTAGAAGCTGAGCAACCTGAAGTGACAGTGACAGAGGCTAGTGTGGATGTACTAAAGAAGTCCGATGCTACTCTCAAAGACCTGGCCAACTCCTTTCTTCACAGGATAGCAGCCAGAGAGCAGGTCCTTCCCTACACTGATGTAGTGCGTTGGGCAATCGAGGAAATTCCAATCATTGATAGAACGTTCCACACAAGAGATGGAAGGATTTTCGGGTCGTTCAAGCCAGAGCACCTAAGGCAAATGTATCATTTTCCCGAGCCGGAGAAAATCTATAACAAAGCCTTCGTGGAGAAATTTGCAGCTGAGAATGAAGTACAATCTGAACCCATCCGGGATTGGAGGCAGAATCCGGCCAAACACAAGCACGAAAGCTCGGGTAAGTACTCCGTCGATTCTTTGGCTTCTCCCTATTGCTATGCGGGGATTATGATGTGTAGGCTATGGGGGTTACATGACTCTGCTAATTTCGACATAGAAATGGTTCCCCTGATGGAAGCAGCTGTTAATAGTATAATCATGGATTGGGCCACCATTCTTTCTGATAAGTTGGCCGTAGCTGTTCGTGACTTTAGAGCCAAATCCAGAGTTTCCGAAAGGAAAATCCCACCATTTTATTATAGCGCTTACATTATGGACACTTTATGTTTTAATTCTGAATTTCCTATCCTCGGTTGGAGGTGGACCACCCAAGACCCCACACCCATTCATTTGTATCATCAGAAATTGTGGAAGTCCTCTTACAAGGACCATTTGTATCAAATTTGCAATGGTTTTATGGTTCCCATTCATTATTCCATTTTTGATCGACCTATTCCCAAAATTTCCTATCTCGCTTCCTTCGACTTACCAGCTGTAGCAGGTTGGTTTGGAGAAGAACATTTTACCTATATTAGGGTTTTTGGGAGCCAGGCCAAGCCACATGTTCTCCCTTTATATGTTCCAGACAAATTGTTGGCCCGAGAAATCTCTTACCAGATTATGGCCGAGAGTGTCACACAAACTCTCAAGAAAGAAAAGAAGAGGGGCTGGCCCTCTTTTCCCTTGAGAATTGGTGTTTATACTCTGCATGATCTCAAGCATGCAGAAAAAGAGGCAACAAAGATGCAAGCTTTATCCCTGGCCACTCTCCCAAGCAGACTCTATGATCCACATAAAACTGTCTACACTGCCCTAGAACAGGCCAAATTAACAAAAGTTGACCATCAAGAGGATATGTTTGATGACCTGTTCATCGCCGCCGATTCAATCGGTCAGGCCAAAGAGCTTGCTAGAATGAGATATAATGATGAGACGTTAACTGAGTTCAATAAACTTAGAGAGCAGAGGTTGCAAACTCTGCCTCTAGATTTATTGACAACAACCCCAGCATCTTCCTCAAGTGAGCCTGGTCGGCAACAGACAAGCCAACCTCCTGTTACAACTAATGATCAAAAGAAACAACAGGAGGAAAGGTAAAAGAAGCTGCAGGCAGAAAAGCAAAGAAAAGAGCAAGCTGAGAGGCAGAAGAAGGAGCAGATAGACAAATAGCAAAAGGCGCAGAAGGATCAAGAACAGAGAAAGCAGAAAGAGATAGAGGAACAGAGGAAGAAAGAAGAAGAGGAGAAACAAAAGAAAGAACTGGCAGATAGGCAGAAAAAGGAATTGGCAGATAGGCAGAAAAGGGAGCAAGAAGAGAGACAAAGGGAGTTAGAAGAGCAGCAGAGGTTAGAACAAGAAAAAGAGCGGAGCAAATCCCAGATAGAGCAACATAAACAGACCTCCATTGATCCTGAATTGCTTAAACAATGGAACCAATTCGATTCCATTATCAGTGGAAAGGAACGCTCCAAAGATACAGACACCTCTAAAACAAGCGATGCGCCAGAAACCACTTCTTCTCAGGTTCTAAGCGGAACCAGCGGCCCACCCATTTCAAAGGATGTTGAGGTAATTACTATAGATCCTTCCGATCAAATTGTTCTCCAGGTGGAAGATATTCCTCCCCTGGATGTTTTCTATAGCCCAAAGTATAAAGCTGTTGTTAAGCGCTCAAGGAAGAGACGAAGGCTTGATCAACCTTCTATCTTTCCTGAGCAAACAATCACAGGCAATGTAGTGTGGAAGGAGGAATTGGATCCCTCCGATGATCTAACAAAGATGTCGCAGTATGCGGGAGCTTATTCTGCAGCGACTATTGACAAAGCATCAGAGGTAAGTCTTCTGTTGAAGACTAAGGACCAGGAGATTTGTACATTACAGGCAGAAGTAACCGAGGCGAAAAACAAGGCAGCGCAGGTGGAAGAGCAGTTGCTGGCACAACAGCAAGAAAACAATATGTTAACCCAGCAACTGCAGACTGAAAGACAGAGAATCGACCAGAGCGCAATCCAGAAGCAGAAAGAATTATCGGAGGCATTGGCACAGTTGAAAGAGGCGAATGAGCTGATGACAAAATCAAAAGATGAGCAAATAGCTCGACTATTAGCGCAACTTGAAGACATCAAGGGCACCCGAAAAGTGGAGGATTTCAGAGCAGAAGCAGCTCAAAAAAATGGCGCATTAATATCTCAGATTAGACTCCTATGCGAGCAACTTACAGAGGCTGAGCCATTATGCGAAATATCTACAGTAGTATGTCAGCGGATAGAGCAAGCCAGAAATGAACTAGATCAGGCTGAAGAAACCATAACCGGATATCTTGATTGGCAAGATACTGATGTGGGGAAGGCAGCGAACTTGCCTAGAATCTATGAGACATGCAAAGACATACTCTTCGTGGAATGGAACACTCAGATGATGAAAGCGGAAAGGGCAGCTTCAAGGTGTAAGATGATCGCCAACAATATGATTGATTTAGTCAATAACACACTCTATTTGGCAAACATGATTTCCCAGTGCACACCTGGAAGCATAACAACAGCAAACATGATTGAACAAACAAGTTATCATGACTTGGAGGAGAGGGGAAGGTTAATCGCTGGAGTAAATACTTTAACCTCCGAGGCATATTGGCTTTTTCTAATCAAACCACACACCCAAAGGTCGGCCCTCAAGTGTTTAACAGATGCTCTCGGATGCCTGATCCCCGACATTCAGGATGCCACATATGATGCCCAACTCACTTCGCGTCTCAACACTCCACCGGAAGTAGAGCCAATGCTGGCGATATGTCAGCTGAGGTTTAAAGGCAAAGAGCCCACCGAATGAAGCATTGCTGCCGACTGCTAGATCGCCAAGGAAGATGGAAAAATATTTATTGATGCCAATTTAATAGCTTTTCAGTTTTTTAGATATTTAGATTAGATTAGTATTTATAGACCCTTTCATTGTTTTGGAAAGGGTCGTAAAATTTTGTAATAGACTTAAAGGCTAAAGTTTGCACTATTGTGCTTCAACCTATATTCTTTTATGAAACTCGACCGATAGTTCTTAATTTAACGAGAAGGCTGTTTTATACAATTGTGCACTATTGTCTCTTGTTTGGAATGCTTTCTGGTTTGAAGGAAGGACTGCGACATAGCGATTAATATACTGGATTATTAAGCAGCTTACATGGTACTTTTATCTGCATCTGTTTTCTTTCCTCTTATATGAATTGCTGTGTTATTATTTTTGCTATTGTTGAATACATGTATGCGCTGTAACAACAAATATTCATTTCATTCCACTATTGGATGTTTTGTGATATGCCCTTTCTTTTAATCATGCATGTAGCAATGATATGAATGACGAAGTGTAGTAATTCGCTATTATCGCTCTGGATAACTAATTATGCAGAGCAAACTTAAATGGTTTAAAAATCTATGCTTTAACGTTAGAGTCATCTATATGCCTGCCTTAAAGCACAGATTATCAAACGCTACGCTTTAATGATTGATAAGTCCCGGGATTAGATTATAGATAATATATTTCGCCGATAGTTTTAGTTTTTCGCTTATCACCATCATACATCATAAGTTACTCATCTATCCCACTTTTATCCATTATTGGGAAACTGGTCCCATTATCCCCAGTCGGAGCCACTATTCCAAACGGAAAAGGAGCTGTACTAAGGTCCAGACTGGGTGGTTTCCCCTATGTTGTTGCAACGATTTTCGTGGCCTCAACAGGGCATCAGGTATCTTGTCATAGAGCGTGCCAGACTGAGTATATACTAAGTCTAGATACTGTGCACGAGCAATAACTTGCTCCTCTGTTACGACTCCCCCCTTAGCCACATCTTCTGTTATAGCAGGAAGAAGCGACTTTATATACCACTCAGCTAATAGCTGATCTGGAACATAAGTCTTCACCATTTTGTGACAACGATGCCACTCATGTATATGATCGGATATATGTGTGGCCGTCGTCTGCTTGAAATTGGTTAAGATTTCTGTTCCAGTTTCATACCTTATAGGTAATTGAAAATGGGTTAAGAAAGTCGTGGCTAGAGAACTGAAATTGTCGAAAGAGGCTCTAGGTAATTCAATATACCATTTAGCCGCTAGACCTGTCAATGTCCTCTGAAAGAGGCGAAGCCTTATCGAATCATCATTCAAGGTGTTCGACGAACACCACAGATGAAAAGTCATCACATGATTCGACGGGTCTTCGCCAGGATTTCCATTGAATTTAGGAATGTCCGATGGAAGCTTGTGAGGAATCGCTGGCCACCAATGGGCATAAGCAATTGGATCGTTCGTTAATCGGTGTAAATCTTGTAATTCTAAAGTTGCCACGAATGGTAACTATTGACTCAGGTTTGGCGAGGCGTACCCAGGATACGACGGAATCGCCTGAGCAGTAGGCCTCTGCATACCGGAATAATGTAATTGATGATGGTATGATTGATACGGCTGGTGGACTTGACCACTGTAAAGTGGTTGATTTAACCCGTTTTGAATATACGGTTGTCCACTATTCGCAAAGATCTGCTGCTCAGATCCTTGGTACACCTGCTGGAATTGTGGCTATTGGTATTGCACTAGCCATGGTTGTGAAGCCATGTTCTGCTCTGCTATACTAACCGACGGACCAAGATGTGGGGTAATTGTACCCGTTTGGACCTGTGTCGTCCCGGCAGTTGGCGATTGTGGTTGTGTCACAGGGTCAAGGGGCTGTTGCATTATAACTTGAGAGATCTGAGGTTGACACACAACAGGCATCGTTTGAACTTGCAACACTGTTACAATAGCTGGCGTCATCGGGATGTTCGATACAGGTACACATTATTGCATAGAATACACAACTCTTGGCTGTTGGGGTAGCATAGGTACCCAACCACTTGTCGAAACTCCAGTATAACCTGAATACGGTTGAGAACTGCCGTATGGGTATCCTCCCGGAGGGGGTAATGAAAGGGCATACTGCCCCCCATACGGTAGCAATCCGGAACTCAAGGGTATGGATTGCCCTTGGGGACTGGATGGCCCAAATTGACCTCCGTAGAGATCAATTTGTCTAGTTTCAACATAAGAATTACCGGATATTATTCCGGAGGAACAAACTGGAACAGACCACACTGTCGAAATAGTCCCTGGGTGGACTCCTTCTAGCTGTTGAGAGCTAGTTGGGACAGATGGTACACCGGCAAACATCGTCGGAGTGGCGGCAGGGAGTTCTGCCGTCGCTGTGTCGTTCGACACAGTCCTAGATGTTGACGGTTGCTCAGACATTTTAAGTCTATCCAATAAATTGCCTAGCGATTCTACAGGAACTTCCACTGGTGATGGACAAACTTCTGATGTTGCAGGAAAAAGAGTGACCCCTACTCCAAAATGAGTTGGAGTACTTGCTTGCGGGTCCTCTACAATTTCCTCTATCGCAATCAAACCAGGTGGAAGAGGAAGACCGTCAGGTCCGTAAAAGATTTCTGGTGCCGAAGAAGGGGTTGTTTCGACAACGACAGTTGTTTGAGGAACAATACTCTCTGGACCGGTTACAGATGGAACTGGTTCAGTAACGCAAGTATTTGTTCTCAGACTAGGATCAGTGTTACTGTCCCTCTGTGGCTGTCGAACTTCTTCAATAGAGGCAGGGTTTCCAGAAATGCTTGGAGTAACCAGAATCTCAAATGTTGTCGGAACAGTTGTTCTAACTTTGATGGGAGATTTTCAACTGGTTAAGCGAGTTCGCTTTGTCCGTACTACTTTCAATTCCGGAGACAAAGACGATTGACTCGCAAGCCTCCACGAACGACGGGGTTTCAATTGACTTTCTTCCACAGTTGCGGATTACTCGATCAACTAAAATACAAAAAGGGGAAATTATGTTTCCGTATTGAATGAATTTTATTAGACGCTTTTAGACACAACTTGCTTTTTCAGTTTTAAAGAGTCGAGAAAAAGCTAAAGATGACTCTAGTCTCCTTCGATGTTTTTAACGAGCCCGAAGTGACAAATGCTTAGATGGACTTTTTCTGTTATAGAGTCTGAAAAAGGCCAAAAGAAACTGCTCTGGAGATCTAGGCAGAGGGTGTGCCAAACATTTCGCAAAACCACAGAATACTTTTTACGGTACGGGTGGTCGATCTTCGTGAATGTTGTGTTCACTGCATTGCGATCAGTAGGGCGGCCAACACGGCTTCCTAAGGATAAAGGATATATGCCTATAGGGGTCTCCCAATATATACGCGACGGTACGTGGG
Source organism: Pinus tabuliformis (assembly GCA_031772625.1). NCBI lineage: Eukaryota > Viridiplantae > Streptophyta > Pinopsida > Pinales > Pinaceae > Pinus > Pinus tabuliformis. Next base: position 1,204,028,211 of record CM062820.1, on the reverse strand, counting down.
AGCACAATCCGTACTAGTGCTATCGTCCCTCAGGAGGAATCACCCACCTTCTTAGAGATCGACAGTCACTAGGCTTAACGACGCCGGAACACGTCTCTACCTAGACCTCTATGTTGTGCGTTATGTTGCAAAGCGTTGTTAGGTTCATTCAATATATTTTAAGTTGATCTTCTTAAAGTTTGTCTTTCAGGATCACCACGAGATGTATTGGTACAAATTCCTAAATGCAGTCTAAGATGATAAGCAAGCTTTATAATCTTTCAACTTTGAAAATCCTAGCTACTAAGGGAAAAGAGAGCGACTATCTTTTCTCAAAGAGCAATCAGCACACTCTAATGCACTCTTCCTAAATCACACATGCAAACTTATCAAAATGAAAATGCACAATGCAGGTGTTTGTTTTCACTTTCTTAGTATAAATGCCTACAAAGAAATATTTTTGTACAACTTTGAATTTGCTTTTAAATGACTGAAAATAAACAAGTTTACTTTTTCCAAAATCAGGAAGGGTAGAAGAGATTACAATCACTTTGCGATTTTTCGAAAGAAATACTTGTTTCGACACTTAAAAGTGACAAATTCAAACCAATAAGCAAAAGCAAATGATAATCAAACTGCAAACAGCCAATGAACTCTCTCTTAAGATGACAATCAATCAATCAATCAGATCTGAATCAAGGCTACAGGATGACTATTTCGCTCATGCAAAGGAAAACTGTAAATGATGCCACAAACACATAAAAACACTTACAATCTTTTTGTACAAAAATGAGGCGGAATTCAAGCAAATAAAAGGGGTATCAGAGGTGGTACCTATGCTGGTTAAAGGCTGCAAAAACAGAGATCAAACAGGGCAAAAGACAGCAAGGAACCCCAGCTGCACAAGGCCACACTGGTTCAGCGCAAGTGTAACACTGTCAGTTTGACATTCAACGCAGGTAGCCTTCATGGGACCTGCGTTGAAATGCAGACTGCCTTCACAGTGTTTGCACTGAACGGAGAAACTCTTGTTTCTCTTGGTTTCCGGGTCATAAAACGCTCAAAAATCAACTGTTTCAGGCCAAATCAGAAACACAAGCAAGGTATAAACAGAGGGATGCTTTGAGAGGGTACTAAAGACTATCACAAAGGATCATCAAGTCATTTGTGTGTCCATTGTTTGAGATCATAGACAAAAACCCAGTGAAGGATCAAAGCAGCAACATTCTACTTTGCAAAGCAGTTCGATTGTTGCTGTTGAGTCTATGAGGTAAACAATGATGCAAACACAAACAAAATGACTAAAACAAAGTTCTTCCCCAGTGGAGTCGCCAATTTGTTGTGGGGAAAAATGCCTATGCAGGACGATCCTATCCACCTAAGGTGTGACAGTACCTTAGCAACAAACGAATACAGCTACTTCAGTTTCTTCCTTTATGAAATATGAAAGAGAGGAGATTGGTAGACTTACCATTATCTTCCGGTTGTCCCTCGATCTAGATCCTCTCCTCTTTGGGTGTCCACAGCTACTCGCCTCCTTACGAGATCACAAGAGAACAGCTACCTGTGACAAGAGAACAGCTACTTGCAACGAGAGAAGGACACAACACAAAGGCAAATATACATATTCATAAATGATTCAGGATTAGAAGTAAATCAAATACACTAATGCAAATCATACAAAATACACCAGCATATAGGAAAGAACCAAGAAGCTTTATTGATTGATAAACAAGGTTCAGGAAGAGATACAACCCATAGGGTTCCAACCCAGCATCTCCTTCCCAGCAGAATGGAATTCCTTCTTCAACCCCTTTCAAAGCATAAGCACCCAATGATCTAACCAAAATCCAACAGCAATTCTTTGCAATCACAATATTCTAGCCTCCCCTTTGACCTCATGGAGAGAGATCTATATAAAGGAGTTTTGGAGAGAGGATGAGTCAGCTTGAGGCTGGTACGAAACTAACTAGTGTCCTCTCCCACTTCAGTTCTTGAGTCCACTTGGAGGTTCTTGCTTCCACTTGGAGATTTGGAACCTCTTACTCATCACCAGTCGAATTCCTTGACCCAAGTGTCATTTTGGAAGCTTCCTGGGCATTGACACCTTGAGAAATGAGTCTGCCACTTGTCCAGTTACGCTCAGCGCAGGTAGCCTTATTTGCAGTTGACATTCAACGCAGGTAGACAGTGGAGCAGTTGACATTCAGCGCAGATGCTCAGTGGAGCAGTTGACATGATCCAGAATTGGCTTGTTTTTGAGTGTTTTCAGGTGGAGAACTTTTGTGAATTGCTGTGGTTTGCTGGCCTTGTTCCTCTAGGGGTAGGAACAACATGTTTAGGGACTTTGGATCCCTTAATTATTGACATTTCATGCTCAGTGATGCAAGGCACAAAAATGTCTATAACACCCGTCCGTGATTGGAAAAGGGGGTTGGACTGGAATAAGATTCCCTTGTCAAAGTTATGTGGGTGGAGGCTTCTGCGCCACCCACCTTTTTCTATTTCGGTAGGCATCATCGAAGAAGTGTTTTGTTTGTGCTGCAGATAATACAATCTTTGGTAACCTGAAAGAGGTAAACCTTTCCCGATAAAAAAATATTTTGTCAGTAGAATAGGAGGTGACCTTGAAACTCTATTTTATACCTGGGGGCATGCTCGATTCCTTGTTTGGTTCCTTACCCGATTCCTCCCTCTTCTGATAGTCCTTTGCTACTTGCTTTATTGTATACCTAGCTTCACAGAGTACCGGTAGAATCAAAGCAGCATAACACTACATGAGAACATGGATCTATTATCATAAACAATCTAGGATCAAATGTAAATTGATCATACAAATGCACAAAACATAAATTACACAAGAGTATGGAGGAAAACTTGAATAGCTTTATTGATAATCAAGAAAGAGCCAAGAGAGTTACAACCAGTTGTTCTGACCCAGCATCATCCTCTCAGCAAGTAAGCCCTTCTTCACCTCATGCAAAGCTTAGATCACCCAATACTATGATGTTGCCTTAAGAAACCAACAACAATTCCTTACAACATGAAAAATTCCAGCCTCTGGATCTATGGGATGAGGGATCCATATATAGATATCCGTAAGGGAGATGAGTCAGCTTGTGATTTGATTAGTGTCTTCCCTCTGATAGTTCTTTCTTCCACTTGGAGATTGATGATCTCTTACTCATCCTAGGTCGAATTCAGAAAGGCAAGTGTCACAGGAGAAGTTTCTGGAAGATTCCATGCTTCTCCACCTCGCGGATTGACACTGCCATTTATCTCTTCTTGCCCATCGCACCCCATAGAAGGGATTTTTGAAATGCAACGCACCCACTGAGTGTACTTAGGTGAGATGCAATGCACTTTGCCTATGGAGCAGGTGAAATGATCCTGTTTTGACCAGTTCTGAGTTGTTTTTCATGGAGAACTTCTGGGAGAAGCTGTAATCATTTGACCTTGTTCCTTTAGGGGTTGGAACAACACTTTTAGGGACTTAGGAGCCCTTGGTTTATGGACATTTTATGCTTGGGGTTGCAGTGCCCAAAAATGTCTATAACAATAGGGTCAAATGCTTGATTATTTGATGGAAGAAGAAAAAATATACTCTGACTGTAGTAATGAAGAAAACAACATGTAATGCTAACTCACACCATAACCTAATTAACCAATTAAATAGTTATGCTAAGCAGAATTGCCAAATCAATCACTAACCTAATGTTGTTATCTAGGTTTTAGAAGTAAAGAGTGTCAAAACCAAACTAAGGTGTAAGAAAGGAAACTAAGTTAAATCTATTTTGACGCGGAAGAGTAGTCGAAGATCGAAATTGGTGGAAGGAGGACATAAGGAAGTAGCAGTGCATGAGAACTGTTGGATCAGTCGGGTTAACGGGAAATGAATGACAGAGATCATATCACAGGAGGTTACGTAAATAGATGGATAAATCAATCAACGAATAGGGTTAACATAAGATGGACGATAAAGATCTTATCGCGAGAGATGAGATTAACGGATGGACGAATGAGATTAATCAGAAGATGGATGGTGGAGATCTTATCGCGGGAGATGAGGTTGCCAGATGTATGAACATGATTAATTAGAAGATGGATGATGGAGATTATATTGTGGAAAAAAATGTCCGAAAATGATGGAGCGAGTTTTGAAGGTGTTAAGCGGTTTCTCGTGCACCCTCAAAGTTGTAGGCGGGATTCTGAAATTTCCCTATCTTGAGTGTTTTCCCGAGTGATGTTCTGAAAATGTTGGAAAACCATACTTCAATATCTTTATGCATGGTCTGAATTTCCCCTCCCTCATCTTTAATCATGGAGATTCTATTGTAAGCTCTGTTAGCCATAGTGGATCTGTGGAAAAATTTGGTGTTCCGTTCTCCTTCCTTGAATCATTGAATTCTGGATTTTTGTCTCCAAAATATTTCCTCTTGTTTGCATAAATTTTCCCAATCTAGATGGTATTTATCAGCCTGCTCACTTTTGGCTTTATCAAATCCATCATTTATTAGAGCCTTGTTTAGTTCTATAATTTTAATTTCCATTGCTTGTTTTTCCTCAAAAATGTTACCAAAATCTTTTCGGTTCCGTTCCTTTAGTCTAAACTTAATGTGCTTTAATATTTTATGAAGAGGATACATCTTAGATCCTTGCATTTACAAGTCTTCAACCCATCATTTTTCAATGTTACTAATGAAATCTGGGTGGGAGAGCTAGAAGTTTTCCAATTTGAAGGGTATATTCCTGGGAGAATCTATACCCTTGATTTCCAACTGAATCGACCAGTGGTCTAAACCTCCAAATGGAAGCACTCTGGCTATGATTTCACTATTTAGGAACATTAATTCCTCTGATATCATGAACTTATCTAACTTAGATGCCACCAGTGCCTCACCTCTTCTTTTATTGTTCCATGTAAAAAGGTCATTGCATGAATCTGACTTGACCAAATTCATATTGTCTGTAAATGATTGAAACTCTAAGGAGTCATTGTTGAGCACTCTGGTACCTCCTTTTTTTTCTGAGAGAGATTTGATCATGTTAAAATCTCCTACCAAGATCCAAGGCATTCTAGTCTCTCTACTCCTGAGGTCACTAAGGGCTTCTAATAATTTAAGTTTATCCTCTAAGTGTTGAGGACCGTAAACATTTGTTACTAGGAATGTTTCTGAAACCCCAACAGGTTGAATGACCACTGATAGATAATTTCTTGATGCCTCTGCATCTATAATGCTAATCCTTTGGGGATTCCAAAGAGTAAGAATACCCCCCACTGTGTTCTCTGCTTTAACCTCTAGAAACTCATATCTAATGAGCCATTTGTTGTGTATGAGTCTTATTTTTTGAATGGAATATTTCATTTCCTGGATGAAAATAATGTCCGGCATATCTTGTTTCATTCTATAACTAAGCAATCTTTGTTTTCTTTTACTTTCTAGACCTCTAATATTCCAACATGTAAATTTCATTTTCAAAGACTTGTAAAGGAGTAACTGGTTAAGTCTTTCATCTTACCCGAATCTATCATTAGCTTTCCACACTCCATCAGAACTTCTTTCTGCTTTTTCGACCTCTCTTCTTACAAGTATTTCTAGGAGCTAGTCCTGGGGTTGGTTTCATTGTTTTCACTCCTTTGTTTTCCATCTTGTCAGTGGTTATTCCCGTTTCTAACCCTCTTTCCTGAGTCTTCCATAAGAACAATTATTGTATTCCATTGCAGTCCTCTTGGGGTAGTGAGTCTATCCCTCCCATGGTTCCCTGCAATAAGAATCCTTCCAGATCTAGGTGTTCCTTTTCTAGAATTTCTTGCAGTTCATGATCTTCCAGATCTGTTTCACTTTGAGTCATTTCCATATCCATTTCTGTTTCAGTCTCATTATTCATAGTTTCTTTCCTGTTACAAATCTCTCGTGTTATGATGTAGTTCTCCTCCTCTTTTTCCTTAGGTCCTTCCTCCATTGCTTGGTCTTCCCTTCTCATTTCTTCCTTTTCTTCAAGTACCTGAAACCTGTTCATGTTGATCTTTTGCCCCTCGCTGCATTGTTGCCTTGATCCCTTTCTACCTCCTTTTCCTTTACTTACCACTTTCTGAACGTTTTCAGTATCCTTCACAATTTTAGGTTCTCCTTTATTGTCTACTTTACTAAGAGGGCAATCCCTAAATAGGTGACCATGTTCGTGGCATCTACGATGTTTGAACAGGATATGCTCATAATCCACCGTTTGGACGCATTCTTCATCGAAAACTTCTAGGATTAATTCATCCAGGAGAGTGCCTAATAGATCCATTTCTACGCAAATGCTGGCATATGAAGTATATTTACCCCTCTTAGTGGCTTTTGAAGCTTTCACAAAGTGACCTAGCTTATTGCCCATGGCAGCAAGCGACCCATGTTGCCAATAATCGTGAGGTAGGGAATAGAGCCTTACCCAAACCGATACCGAGGTGAATGTCTCCCTTTCTGGAATGAAGTTCATTTTCTACGGCCTCATATAGAGGCCTGCTGCTGCAAAAAAGTAGGGTCCTCCTTCGAATATTTTGTCTTGATCTTCAATTTTAGTAAATACCATGGTAAAAAAACCCATTGAACCCAGATGGAGTTCAATACCGCCTTTAGGTTTCCAATGGTATTTTATCCATGTCTGTAATGGCTTTTCAGAGGGCCAAATTCCCATGAACTTGTAGATTATGGTATATGTCCCCATATGGTCCCTGTGCTCCTGCAAAGCAGGATCATTCAACACAATTCTCAGAGTAATCTCTGTTTTGGGTCTGCACTATCCCTTTTGATTTTTGCCCCTTGTTTCCTGGCTTTTGTCTTCTTCCTCTTTGTCCTTTGCGCTACTGTTTTCCTAGGACCTGGCCCCATCTACCTCCTTTTCATTATTTTTTCCCTCTTCTTCACCAAAACCTCTGACTTTACCCAGTGGTTTCTTTCCTCTACCGGCAATTGCTTCCTTGTAGGAGGGAGTGGAGGTACCTCCTCTGCTACGCTCCAAAGGGAGCAACCTTCAAGCTCCTCTAAAACCCTATCTTCGCGTCCTCGAGTTTGCAGTTCTCAACTGCTCTAGACCTGATATCCATATTATTTATGCCTTCATTCTCATCTTGGGATTACTTATTTGAAATTCCAGGTGACATTCATTTGGACTGTATATCGATATCATATTTCTCTTGAGAGATGGCACCTCTAGTGGTCAAGACTCCTCATAAAAGTATAGAGAAAAACATCCAAGAAGTTTCATAAGGAGCACGACCACAAATCTATAAGGACACAACATGCAATATCAAAAAAACCACCAAGCTCTCATGGTTTGATATTTTCTCAGAGTTCTCAAAAATAGATATTCCCAAAAATCAGAAAGACTTCAAGGTTTACGTCAATATCAAGAGCTCATGGCTTCATAAAGTAGCCACGCATATGCCAATCTTCCCATGTGCAAAAACCATCAATTGGATACTAAATAACATTTATACAGATCGATGGGTTATAAGGAGTCATATAGGTGACACTTTCAATTTTTTCACTACCACAAATATTTTTGCCTACTATAAGCTACATAGAGAGAAGAGTCCTTCAATACTAGGTGGCTATCAAAAATCTATATGTTGACCAAAGATATTATAAAGTCATGGTGGCAAGAACCCTCCAAGTTCTGGATCAAGGGTGATTGGGTATACAAAACATAGGATCTCTCAAAAGCCTATCAGCTTTTGATAGCAATCATGAACTCGTTATGTGGTATGCCATATATTGACACCTTTCTTGAAACATGGGTCCCTATTATGTACATAGTTTCTACGAGGGGAACTATTTTCAACTGGGCAAGTATCCTAGCTTCAACTTTGAGGTCCAATGTATAAGCAACAAAGAACCTAGAGAATGACCAGCCATCAAAATTCTATATGGAATCATACCTCTTGGATGCAATATGTGTGAGATGTGATTTTGAGGGGTGGAGCTACAACTGGACCCCTAATATGTTAGAGGTTGTACACCTTAACTATAATATCTTTTGGGACCCAAGCTACAAGAGCATGCATGAAATCACTTCCCAAACATTTATTTCGCCTTTGTACCAATTTCTCTTCGAGGAAGATGCTCCTTACTTGTCTAAGAGAGCTAAGGAAAGAATTGTTATAGTAAATATTGGTTTCCCATCGAAGAGGGCACCTTCATCTGATTTTTTGGCTCATATAATCCCCCCTAATGCTCTCCCCAGGTTGGCAACAAATAGGCTACTCTTGTGGGAGGTTTCTTATTAGATGACTATGGGTTTTCTCTAAAAGACTACACAATGGTAAAAAAAACCACGCTCCTTCCTTCCTTATGACTATTTGACCATACAACCTCAGGAGTTTAAGGAAGCTGAAATAGAGATGAATAAATGAAAGGATTCTTCTTTGTGAATTTGGTTCATCTTAGATATGATCCAAAGTGGATTGTGGCAACACATTACAAGAAAGTAGGTTTCAATTGGTCATATGTTGACAACAAGAATTTCCATGAAGATAAAGTCAGAAATCAGTATAATGTTGCAAGGGAATTAGGGCCAAGTGAAAAACAAGAAAAGGAGGATAAGCAACAAGCCTAACACTCTCAAGAAAGGATAAGAATGCAAGTTAGATCTTCCATGCTTAAAATAAATAAAGAGCGTCAAAAGACGGGGGAAAATATAATAAGCATAAAAGAAATGAACAAGAAAACCCATTGGATGACTAAGAGGGAGACAAAGATGAAGAAACCTTGGAGGAAAGTAATGCATCTCTTGCAAGGAAAAAGCAAGATCGAAGGAGAAAAAGGGAGCAAGAGATGAGACAATGATAGAGGGAAAGAAAACAATAGGTTGGAGATATCCAACAACAACAGTAGGAAGAGATCAATAAGAAAGTTGAGCTCAATATCTAACAACAACAATAGGGTCAAGGTTCCAGGATGTGGGCCGATCTTTCTCCGTTTGACATTCCTCCATCCATTCCAATTATCGGTGGATGCTTTCCACTAAAAGAATTGGGCATCTCAGACAAAGAAGAGGAAGAGATATTTGACCTTACTAGATTCACTTCTGATCAAGTCCATCGTAAGACCATGCAACAGAGAAGAAAATGCTATTCCAAGAACCCAACCAAACCTTTGTCAGTAACTACAGAGAAGGAGACTGCCATGGATACCACTATGAACCCTAAGAAGATTACTTTAGATGGAAGCACCTTTGTGACTACAACAAAGCTAAATGTGAGCAGTCTAAACAAACATATTGTATAACTTCAAGGAAAGTTCTATGCTTCTGAGCAAAGAGATTCCAAGGCAGGAGAAGTAAATAAAGTTTTGCACCTAGTTCATTCAAGTGCAAAGGAGTTACAAGAATCCATTATATAATAGGTAGAAAATTTAGAGGAAGCCATGACTGTAGTTTATGAAGAGATGTTGAAGTTGCATCAGACTATAGCACCATTCCCAATGATACAGGAAAAAACTAAGGAGAAGACAACTATGATTAGACAAGCTACCACAACTATCAACAATATGTGTGGATAGACTACCAAATATCTAGATGTGCCAATGGCCCTCCCTACAAAGATTTGGGTAACTTCGCAAAACGACAGTCGAAATTTGCATCAAGGTCCAATCACAAGACAAATTAGCAAAGGATGTAGATAAAGTTCCAGCTTCATATAAGTATTTTCTGAGTGGATTAGAATCTATGATTGAAGTACACAAGGGCCCTTCTATCAGAGCAGTGGGAGAAGTGAGGAAGTAAGAATAATTTCTCCAGGAAATTCAAAAATCTCTCAATCCTCTCAAGAAAGCCTCTACTCTAGAGAACTTGCAAGTAACAAGAGAGACATTTTCTCAGTACGTGATAGAACCAGTGGGGATATACACCAAGCTAGCTTGTCAAATTAGATCAAGGTAAAAAAGATCACTCTAATAGTAGATGCCCTAGAGTGTCTTCACAGACATAGGGAAGGGCATCAAAAGGTGGTCAAAGTGGCAACTAAATACAAGCTTTGGAATTCATATCTTGTACAGTAAGTACATGTAGATTTTCCAGAATTGTCTATTGTTAAGTTGTTAGAATAGAACCATCTCTTTCACATGTTCATAGTAGGGTAGAGAGTAGAGTAGAGTAGGGTCTCAAAATAATATGAAAGGTCATGAGGTAGCTCAAGAGTCATGGGTAGAGCAAGAATCACCCTATCTATAAATATGTTCTCATGGCACATTATAATGAACTTTTAGCCTTTGGACTCATTTTGGTGCATATTATTTGAGAATTAGGGTACCTTCTAGTGAATTAAAGAAGTAATTTATATTTCCTCCTATGGATTTAATGGAGATATTTTGTGATGGTGCCATGGATGTTATCAACTTAATTAACTGAAAGTTCCTTTGAAATTTTGGCGTACTATTTCTTCATGTGTATTCATGCATTCTGGGATTTCCGCTGTAAAAAGTGAATGGTATATGATATTCTTACCTTAGGATCATGTTAGTAAAATTCTTTATTGACATTAGCATTTTATTATTATGTGATTTTGCACTCACTTATTCTTTTATATGGTTATTAATCACTGACTTATTCATGATTGGTAAATTTATCTTATATGTATGTGTGGATATTATTTAAAGCCTTGCTAACAATCACTTTTATTGGGATTCATGATTTGAAGTTATGTTGTGGCTATCCATGGTATCTGTTTTATTGGATTTTCATAGTTTACTTAATTACATTTGTTGAAGCTTCATTCGTTCTCCCTTAAGTTGAAACTCACTTTGTCCAAGGAAAATCTTAATCAACGAGATGGAAGCTGGGCCTACATACCAGATGCGACTCTTAGACCAAACAGTGTAGAGTGTGATTGGGATCCTACACAGAGGAGATCCCTTGGTAGTGCATTTTAGCTCATCAATAGGACGCTTTGAAAAAAGCTATCCAAAAAGCTTCAACTTCTCGAAGGTCTCCAAAGCCTCCTCTTAAACAAGAGGAAGGAGAAATTACACAAGGATTCATTCCCATTAAAATGAAGCATAATAAGCATGGAAGTAAAATGTAATAGACATGTAAGGTGGAATCTAAGCATCAACCCATTTCTTGAAATAGTTTTGAAGCCCCGAATCCTCCAGAGGAAGAAGGTGAGAATCTTAAGGCCCATGTAGATTAACCAAACAATCTTGTTTTAAAGGCTCATCCTGATTTTATTATCGAAGAACAACCAAATCAAGACCCTGCAAGGAAAATTCCTATGGTGGGAAATGATTCCCCAAAGGTCTCTCCTAGAGTAAACGATGAAGAAGATGTTAAGGTGGCCAAAAATAAGTCCTCTTCTTCTCCCCCTTCCTATTCAGATGTGATTAAAAAGAAGCGTTCCTTGCCACTGGTAACAAGAAGAAATAAAGATCATGGTAGGAAGAACTCAAGTATTGAATCCTATAGAAATGTCATGTTTAGAAATTTTCTTGTGCAATCAATTTTTTTAAAGATACTCCTGTTCTCATGAAGAAGTAGGTGAAAAAAATTGAAGACTTAGTTTTGGAACTTTGCCCTCCCTACTCTTTTTGGGAGGAGACTTGATTCGTAGTTTTTTTGTAAATGCACCATTAGTCTAAGCTACTCAAATTGGCTCACAAGGAGGAGAACATACTGTAACTCATTTCCCGAGTTACTGCTACATTCAAGCACATATTTAAATATAAATTCTTCTCATTTCTGTTAAAAGAAATAGTAATTATTGTGTGAATGAAATAGAGAGTTAAGGATTCACATAATTAGGATAACACACGATAATTATAATATAAACAAATTAATGATTTATATGTTAAATACGCACATAATTAATACTTAGTTGACATATTTCATAAGTAAATTGTTTTATGATAAGAGATAGTAATGATGTGAACAAATTGATCACTTATGTATAAATCGCATGGATATTGATAAAATTAATTATTTTCATTAATGTTAAATAATTTAAAAATAAAAATAAAATTGCTTCATAATAAGAAATTGGCCATTTATGTACAAATGGCAGGGATGTTAATAAGATTTATTATTGTCATTAATGTTGAATAATAAAGAGAAAATAATGACTCACATAGTTTGTGTGTTTACTTAGCGTAGAAAAGTTTAGTCCTCGTTGTAAAATTTTCTTGGTTAATTTTTAATTCACAAATGCACATGCATATATTTAAATAAAAAAATATGAATGGAAAAGTTTGTATGTTTTTTTTTATTCTAGAAAATCAATTTACTAGTGCACATGCACAATTTTTATATAAAAAATGAGTGGGTATGGTAAAATGAAACACCATTACGTGAGGACGTGGAAGCTTACTGGACATGAAATTTCTTTATGTGCACTGTTTTCATATAAAAAATATCATTGGGGTATGGTCAAATGAAATACCATTACATGAAGACGTGGAAGTTTATTGGACATGAAATTTCTTTATAATTTTTAAATTTCTAAATATAATGTTGTTGTTTCTATATGGAGATGTTAATTACTAAGCCAAGTATTCATTATTTTTTTCTGAATTAGACTAATTTTATTAATCAAAAATATGGTATAAGATGATACAATCAAGAGAGACAGAAAATCGGCAACTGGAAAGGATAGGACTATCAACTTTGGTTCCGGAGAAGGAGTGAAACAAGCAAGAAGCTACAACATAAAGGCTAGAAGCAAAAAGACTACTTCTACCCAGAATCGGAACAAGCCTCAACACGAAGCTTTTTCCCTTTCCGTTTTTTTACTTCGACCCAACCATCCTGAGGTGAATGAGCAATAACAACTTGAAGATTGGGGTTTTCCATAGGGGGACCCTCCTTTTCTGAATCAGAGGAGGAGGTCAAATGGACGAATTTCTGGACGATGACTGTATCGGAGGAATGCGCCGGATCATCGGTGGAAGGGACCACGAAATGAGGGGTTTGATCCAATTCTGCATCGCTACCTTCATCTTTAGAGCTAGAGGATTCAGAATCCACAACTAGAGGCGGAGAGCAAGGAGCCCATTATTTGGGATTCGGCTTGGAGAGGTTATCCTTATTTTTTTTTGCTGGGAGAGATAGGCAAGCATTTGTACATGCCCTGATTGGTGGCAACGGTGGCAATGGAATGCAGTATTTTCGTAATCTAGTGTTTGGGTCTAGACAAAGTCATTGATCTTGAGATTGATTTGGTCTCGAAGTCCTCTGCTCAAATTTAACTCTGCACATATTCTGGCATATGTGTAGAGAGCTTTGTTCTCGAGCTAGTAATCTCCCATAATGAAACTGCCCAAGGTGTTTCCTATAGCTTTATAGACTGTACAATGCCATAAGTGGGTAGGTAAGTTTGGAAGCCTAATCCATACAGGTGTCGTGGTAATGACTGCAGTTGCTGGATCAAAATCTGGGAACCAAGGAGTCAAGAAGAGCCCTACAGTTCCCATGAACCAAGGGCCTTCTTCTAAAGCCTTTTCATAATTCTTACTGTCATCAAATAGAACAATGAAGTATCCTTTTGAACAGAAACTAATCTTACAATGATGAGTCCAATTTGCATGGATCCACGCATAGAGATCCTGAGATCGCGGCCACAGTCCGTTAAATCTGCAAATGATGGCTCTTTCTGCAAATTTTTGAAGTTCGTTTGCAAGGCCTTCATGGGTGATTTCAACAAAGGGAACTTCCTCTATCTTGTCAACTAAAAAAGGCTTAGGTTTAAGGGCTTCTGGGGGTTTGGGGTTCTCAGACTGTATTGCATCTTTGTAAGAGAAAGGAGGAGCAGAGGAATATTGTCCTGCTGCACCTTCTATCAATCGAAGGGTTAATAACAAAGAGCAGTTTCTAGTAATGTTGTAAGAAGAGAGGGGCAGAAGGTTTTCAAGTTGTTTACCTTGAAAGAGAAGTCTCTGAAGGCCTTAGGGGATCCCAATCCACCATTTTAGATCCAGTTTGAGATCCAGCACCAAATCTGAAGAACTGACCGATTGCACGATGGTTCTGCCTGTAGGTTGAGAAATTTAGATCTGAAAGGAGTCGAAGAAGTGCCTAGACCCAGTGCCAAGACCTCTTGTGCATCCGAGAGCAGATCTGCCATGGTGATGAAAGGGAGGGGATTTCTCCTCTGCAAGCATATCCTCCTTTCGAATCTTGGACAGAACACACGCTTTTTGGACAGCAATGAGGAGGTCAAGCATTCAAGCTTCACCCACACCCTCTTCCTGTCGTTGTTCCACTTCAACCTGGCCTACCAATGCATCCCATCATCGACCCAGATCTTCAAGTGGAGGTGTGGCAGATTCGTATAGCACCCATGATTAACGATCATGCTCACTGGTTGCAAACTTTCGCTTCTTAGAGCCCTCAAGGCCACCCTCCATAGGCAGTAAATCTTAAGATGGATGTTAATTATTCAATTTTACTTGAATGTATATAACTTATTGTGTTGATTTCATGATATATTTATAGTAATTATTAAATTTTTAGATATATTTGTAACTAAATGTGTGGAATATGGAGATTTAGTTATGTTAAGATAGCTTAACAAAGTTTATAATTATGGAATATGATAAAAAAAATAGTAATTAAAATATGTTAATCAAAGAAATTGTTGAGCATTTATGTAAGTGCTTGTTATATTAGTTAAATAAGTTATTGAGTAATCATAAGGATGTACATAAGGAATAATTAGTCAAGATATTTCTTAAGTAAATTGTCTAATAATAAGAGATAGTTAATTTGTAGACAAATTGATTATTTATATATAAATAGCATGGATATTGATAAGGTTGATTATTCGAGTTAGTGCTGAATAATAAAAGAAGAATAACTAACTACATGGTTTGTGTGTTTACTCATTATAGAAAGTTGATATGTTTCCTTTATAAAAAAAATTCATTGATTTTAATTCTTAGAAGTGTGTTAACTAAATTCTCTATAATACACATTGATTTAAACCATGATAATCACGAGAACCACATATAGGTAGGATAAATGGATAACATATGACAAGGTAATAAGGATAAAAATAAAAATTTCATAATAATCAAAATTATAATAGATAATTACATTTGAAATAGTTTTAGGGTTGTTATACTATTTGTTTGTTTCTTTGTTTGTTTGTTCATTAGTTTTGTGTAAATGGGTTGAATTACCTTATTTTTTTGAGAGACTTTGACTCAAGGGTGATTGGGTTTGTGTCCATAGGTTTCAAACTAGTGAAATTTTCACCATAAGTGTCTTAACAAATACCGGGTTACCAACACCTATGGGGCATTATATGATTGCTATATTATTAAAATTAAATTAAATCAATCTATCTCTTTTTTTTAATGGAAATGAAATAGTGAAAATAGATAATGATAAATTCATTTAAATAATAAATTTTCTCCGAAAACACATTATATTCAAAATGAATTGTGATAGAGTCACTGGTAGTTTTAGCCCTGAGGGTTAGCTCAATTGGTCGATTCCTAGTTGTTAAAGCACCTTTGGTATTGAGAGGTCATAGGTTCAATTATCTCAACACTCTTGGGATGACACTCTGTGGTTGAGATGATATAAGTGATCCCTTCAGATGGATTTTCCATTCCATGGATGTAGTTGTTACCGAGATACCTCAGATGGATTTTCCATTCCATGGATGTAGTGGTCACCAATATCCCGGAAGCGATCCCTTCAGATGGATTGTCCATTCCATGGATGTAGTGGTCACTGATATCTGGAAAGTGATCCCTTTAGATGGATTTTCCATTCCATGGATGCAGTGGTCATCGAGATCCCTTCAGACCTTCAGATGGATCCATTCCATGGATGTAGTGGTCAACGCTATCCCGAAAGTGATCCCTTTAGATGGATTTTCCATTCCATGGATGTAGTGGTCACTAATATCCAGAAAGTGATTCCTTTAGATGAATTTTCCATTCCATGGATGTAGTGGTCACTGATATCCAGGAAGTGATCCCTTTAGATGGATTTTCCATTCCATGGATGTAGTGGTCACCGAGATCCCTTCAATGGATTTGCCATTCCATAAGAAAAAAGAAAAAATGGAAAAATAAGAAGAAGAAAGAAAGAAAGAAAGAAAAAGACAAGTCATTGATACTAAATTGTAATTTCTATTTCATTGTCTTTATAGTCATAATGTAAAAATGGTTACTAACATGCTTATAAAATAAATTGTGACAATCGAACATATAAAATGAGACTTATAATTTAATAAATTATAATTATGAATTTATTAATTTTATGACCATAAATATAACAAAATGACAAGTAAGGCACTTGAGTAGGCCTAATGGTTAAGACTATATGTTTCTTCATAAGAGGTTTAGGTTCAAATTGAGAGGCGGTAGAGTATGTAAGGCCCCATAAATTTTAATAGTCAAGACATTAAGAAGAATATACTTAGTTTTGGTGGTTGGGAGAAATATTGTTATCCTTTCAGAAGTAACATGAGAAATATTGTGAGAAGTGAGTATCAAAAATGTTGTGAGAGGTGTTAGACTTAGTTTTGGTGATTGGGAGAAATGTTGTTATCCGTAACATGAGAAATGTTGTGAGAAGTGTTATTCTTCTTACACGAGAATAAAGATTGGTATAACAATTGAAGTTATAAATACAACTTTTATTATAATGGGTTAAATCAAATTTTGAAAATAAAAATATAACCTTTAATATGATATATGTGATAAATCTATGGTTAATGACACTCCTGGAAAATAAATTAGTATTAGAGTCCATTGAGGTGCTAGTTGCCCAGTCTTAACTAACGCAAGAGTAAATATCAATATTATGAAATAGAGGGAAAGCATGAAAATTTGAAGTTGAAAATATAACTTTTAGTATAATATATTTAATTTAAAATCTAAAAATATGAATGCTTTAAATATTAAAAATAAAATAAAAGAGTTTATGAAAAATTACACTAAACTTATTTAAATTTATTTAAATGGGTTGATAAAATATTTCCAAAAAAAATTGTTTACATAAAATCTCTTACACTTTACTTGTAATACTTATTCAACATTTCATAACAACTATTTATACAAAATTTTACATTTTTACTATTATATTGGTTCACTACATTACCATTTCATAACAAATATTTATACAAAATATTACATTTTACTATTATATTGGTTCACTACTTTATAATAAATAGTTGTACTATACTCGTTACCAAAGTATTCGTAGAAATTTGATACACATAAGGAAATAAGAGTATTTTTTCTTTAAAAACCTAACAATTAAAATGGGCCGACCATAAATACATGGGCACCGTAAAATAGATCTATTTTCGCGCTCCATAGTCCCTATATTAATACATGGACAACGTAAACTCTAGAGGAACGTAAGAGCTTTGCCAATACAAGAGTTTGTTTCAATCCATTTTTGGGCTTCTGTATTTTACCGTATTAGATCGAAACGCGTCTTTGTTTCTGGTCGGGCAATAAGAGAGAGAAACATGGAGTACGCAAAATCCCATCCAATAGGCGCTGAGAGAGAAAGGGACTGGCAGAGTTCCGTACTAGCCAAGCGGCCTCGCAATGATTATGAATATGACTATACTCGTGATCTATCATTGTCTGGTGTTTACGTTAACCCTAGGGAAGACCTCAGGCTTGCTGAGAGAGGGGGTGACAGATTCGGGATTCACCTATTGGATAATGATGTTCGTGCTTCTGCTCCTCTTTTTCGTGATGATCATCGTTTTGTTTCACCGAGTGGAACGTTTCCTTCTTCAAATCGGTTAAGTGTAGATGAGGGTTTGAATTTCAGGTGTGATAGCCATAGACTCGACCCTGTAATTGGGAGGAGGGTGCCTGTGGATGATGTTCAATATCTACCAGAAGATGCATCCAACACGCTGTTTGTGATGGGTGTTCCAAGTGATTGCACTACTAGAGAAGCGGAGCACATATTTCGCCCATTCCGCGGATTCAAAGAAGTGAGGGTTGTTAAAAAGCCCAAGGAATCCAAAAAATCTCATCGAGGTGGAGAAGGAGAAGCGGAGAGTGCCGTCGTTGTTTTGTGTTTTGTGGAATTTGATAACCCAAAGTGTGCCGCGATTGCCATGGAAGCTTTACAAGGGTATAAGTTCGATGAAATTACAGAGATTCGCCTTCGCTAAAGTTGCAATTTGACAGAGAGAGGAGTAGGTCATCCTTTGCGCACGATCAAGATCGACGTCGCGATTATTATCGTCATCGTCGGTGACATTTTGAGCCACCAACGCATTGCCTGCGATAGCTAGTTTCCAAAGTATAATGCATCATTTCCATTTCTTTTTATTTTCAGGGATTGTAGTCAGTCTTGAACGGGTAGTTTTAAGTGCGAAAAAACTTCTAATTTGAAGTGAGAGCTATATACTTGGTTCATGTTTGGAATATGGAATATGGGGAGAGGCTGATTGAATGAAATAAATATTTGGTTTAGGGGCATTTATGGTTGGGTGGTACCTCGAATGGTTTTATGTATATGTTTTTAAGTGTTATTTATTATTGAGGTCAACGAGCACATGTATAGGTTAATGTTTTGATTTTATTATTGGTTTCTCATGGCTTCATTTCTCGGAATTGTTGGTTATATGCATGGAAAAAGCATGTGCTTTTGTTATCGATGTTCATGATTTGATAAGTTAGTGAATGGTTATATGAATGTATGAGTCAACAAGTGTTCTTGCAGCTAATTTAAGAGGGAAATGAATCTTCTTGATGATTCTTGGATGGAATTAATGAGACAATGATCAAATATGCATTCATGACCTATAACTACTATGTTTACTATATGTTTGTCTAAATGCTTATCACATGTTTGGAATGTTTGGGCAAGATTTGAGCCTAAGTATAGGTTATGCATACTTGTGATCATCTTAGAATTAATTTTAAAAAGTTCTTGTCAATGGCTTGTAGGTTAGCCTTGAATTTGTGGCACTAAATCTAGGACCGTAGGCATAAATTTGGGGAATTTCAAATGTAGCCACATGAAGGATCGTTTGTGCATGTGGCTGGAGCCTTCTTGCTACATGGAAGGCTTGGCATGGGCTGTGAAGTGGGTCAAAAGGTAGTTCCAGTCCATGAAGAGATGATTAGTGAATGTAGTGGATGTTGTTAGAGGTTGCAGTAAGGCTTAAAATGGATGTTGTTTGACATTTGGGTGATCAGATGTTCTTAGAGGTTGCAGTGAAGCTTAAAGGTAGTAGGCCCTACTTTCATAACTGGAACTTGTTCGTTGGATTATGCACAGTAACTCTTAGCTCATGTTTACCATGAGAGCTTGTAAAAGCAGGTAAATATGTGTTGGGGTTCAACATCACATTTCAATTGACAAGTGAGAAATATTAATTATGATTGTTATACCTGAAGTGTTGAAAAAAATACAACAATATTGCAAATATTTCATCACTTATATGGTTTAGTTGAACCATAAACAAGATGGTGATTGAAACTCTACGTGTTCCATTTTCTAAGGTCAATATTATGTACATTTTTTCAACTAAATGTTAATTAGACCTATTATGGTTCCTTGTCACATTAGTGGACAAATTAAAAATATTTTAAAGCACATGTTTAAATCTTAGTTTAGAATCCTCTAGTTTTTCACCCTCATCTCTAACCTTGGAATCATGAATTCAATCCATTAATGTTTTTTTTGTCCTTTAGAGATAAATTCCATAATCATCTATAAGAATTTCCATGTACTTTGTGGGAGGTTTACCAACAATTAGGAAGGGACCGTTTGGTTGCACTTTGGGAAACCAACGAGCATTGTTTTAGATAGGGAGATGATTGACATGAAGTTGAAAATATCTACAACATTCCATAAACAAATAGATGGGTAAAAAAAGTAGTTAATATGACTTTGGTGTGGCTTCTGAGGGGAAATAGCCAGAAGCATTTGAAAACATGGGATGAAAATTTGGTCTACATACAAAATTATTACAATAGAGCTGTAGTCCACACTTCTATAATAAAGTCCCCATTTGAAACGTGTTTTAAATATTTCCCCCCTTCACCTTTGGACATTGTCGTATTAGATCGAAACACGTCTTGGTACAAGGAACAATGTAAAAGTAATAGGAGAAATTTAAGGCCAGTCATGATCAACATCAAATAGAGAAATCACTCAAGGTGGGAGATAGAGTATGGCTATATTTTAACAAGGAGAGGCTATAGGGGCCTGGTAAGAATATCAAGGATATGAGATATGGTCCTACCAAGATATTGGTAAAGGTGGGTGATAATGCATATCGACTCAGTTTACCACCATATATGCACATTTACTTAGTTGTGAACGTAGATAATTTTAAACTTTATGAGCCTTCCGTGTTAGATAAGGAAGAGGAACATGTCTTACCTTCTATGGAATATTTAACACTAGATGATCAATTAGAGTTGATATAAGATACAATTTTGTAGAAGAAGCCTTGAACTATAAGACAAGGGAAACATGACCTTTGATAGATTGGGTTTAAAGGAAAACTTCCAGGAAAACCACCTGTTACTATCATCTTTGTCTTAATATAAAGAAAAAGTTGTTTACAATCTTGTACTCGCACAAACTCATAACAGTATGCACGCACCCACCTACATAAGGTTACAAACTTCACTTGTTCTCTAGTTTCTAATGGAAGAAAGCTTCGAACTCCTCACTGAGGGCTCCAATCCTCAACAACATTCATGGACCATGTTTCATCAAATTTTTAGATTGGATCCATTATCAACACTTAAGCTTAATATCAAAAATAAAACTATAAGTCATCACTGTAACACAATCATCCATCTATGACACATCTGAATCAAGAAATCATTGAAACCCAATCATCAATCTCTGACATAACTCAAAACCAATCATTAATTTCTGAATCAACTGATCACTAGAAATTATGACACAACTAAATCAATTAATCATTGAAACCTCTGACACAACTAAATCAAACAATCACTGGAACCTCTAACACAATTGAATCACCCAATCATTAATTTCTAATATAACTAAATCAACCATTCACTCAAAACTAATTAATCGACACTTAATCAAAATTAAACCAATCAATTGGAACAGTTAGATCGCTTTAACTAGTACACAGAACTGAACCTAGAATACTACATCAATACACACAACCAACTGTAGTCCTGATCATTCAAATGCCAAAATGCATACACTACTTCACTTAAGGCGTCTTGCGTGCATACACACATTTCAGTAGAGAAACTCATGTACAGAAAATTAAAAAATTGACTAATGAAATTATGAAAACAATACTAATTCATACTTAGATATACTGCAACACTTTGAACCAATCACATAATTGAACTTGATCTTCAATCAAAATCAACAAGTAATCTTAACACCATTCATAACCACATTCAACTTCATCATTCAATCATATCTACCTCAGATATTATCACTTAAACTAGATCAATCATGAGGACATCATTGACATACATCAGAAAAATAACAGAGATAATCAAATTTATCAGTGATTTATGAACCAACATGTACACACTTTCCCCGACACTAACCAGTGTATAGATATGAAAATTTTGACCTAAAATTTTGCAGTTCTTCAGAACTTTAGAAAGACGCAGATCATAATATTTGGAGATGAAAACATGCATCAATACTTAGATCTAGTCAATCCATGATCAGATCATACAATGAAAAAGTCATTTTAGGTCTTATGATCTTGATCCATCATTGTATTAATTTGTGCATAGTTATTTTAGATCTATTGGATCTCATCAATCATCAAACTCTCAGGTGCATAGTTTAGATCAAGCAAAGCATCAAAAACCCATAACATGCATATTTTCTTTTCATCTAACTTTTCATAAGATTTCCATCACATGCACACCCTGCACACTTTGATCTTCACCATCTTATATAGTTTTAGCCTTTTTCAATACAATGAGTCAAAACCGTAGTTATGTCGATGGCTTTCTTTGAAGTGATCAATATTTTTTGTTGCGCTCATTACTATGGGCCAATACCATGGTAAGAACCCATTATTTATAATACCATGGTACAAAAACCATATGCTACTTTTCTTCGTTGAACTTGCTTGCAAACACGACTTGGCTTAACAGAACCCGTGTATAGTTCTTGAGCTTCCAACTTTATCATTCCACTGACCTACCATGCATTCTGTCACATCTGTAAATAGAACTCCCATGCATTTTGTCACAACTGTAAACACATCACGTTTATACATTTAACAAGTATATTTTCGTCAAGAGACAACTTATCAAGTAGGATTCTTTCTCCCCATATCAAAATTCTAATTCTGATATTGTAAACCTGCGACTCATCATTCTGGTATTTTGTTCCATCATTCTGTCACCTCTGAACTGACCTGTGGATTCATCTAGTTACCATATACTTGTTCTATTACAAGTTAGTTTCCATTAAGGACAACACATGCATCATAATGCCAATAATCTCCCCCTTTGGACTTGATGGAAGTATCTCCTGGTGATGTAGTCAAAGGTGAATTCAACATCTGTAGTCCACAATAGGCAAGCGAGAATGGGATTTATGCCTCGTGATTTGCTTTGATAATAGAAAATCATGAGTGAATTATGTTATAATATATTTTAAATTTAATTATATTTTTTATTTATAGGTATTAGGTGGATAGCTCTGAAAAATTTATTGCTATGAGCTCTATAAATATGCCTATTGGCAAAAATGAAAAGGTTATTAAGTAAGGTTGCGACAATGAGATTTAAACCATATTTTTAATGCTCTCTTTAAAAAGGAATTATCTTATTTTCTCATGGGTGGTTAAGTGTTTGATTAATAGCGTGATTGCCTGCCTCTCTTTGAGGACCCTCTCAAGCAGTAAGGATTTTTATTTCATTTTCAGTATATATAAATTGTCTTTATATCCTCATAGCTTTCTATTTCTTTGATTAATTAATTGCATTCTTAATTCTTCCATATTTGAATTAAGTTCATTCTACTAATCATTTTTTTTGATAGATTATGGATTCACATGGATAGAGATTACCAGCAATGACATACTATTATACTTTAATCAATTAGACAAAGTTTTATCTTTCTTATAGACTAAGGATTCATTTGCAGAATTGGATGTTAAATTTCAAGAATGTGTGATCTATAATTTAAGAAAGTGGAATGTATTTTAAAGTAGGAGTTTGTTTCCTTTTATTTTCATACAACCACGATTGTTGTTTATATAGACGTGTGATGAGATTAAATATTATTTTTTTCTTTTGCAATTGAGAGTGTGTATATAGTTATTATTTATGCAAAGTGTGGAATTAATTTTCATTTAGATCAAGCACTATAAGATTGATTTACAGAAGTGTGAATTTTTCTTTATTTCAAAGTAGAGTGACATTTCTATAAGAAAAAGTAGTTTTTAAGAAAGAGAGTGTCACCATTGTAGAGTTAATCTTATTTTCTAGGAATAACTAATTTACTCATAGGAGACATGTGCATTTCAATAATTTACGTAAACAATTTAAGGTCAATTAAATTGTTAAACACTTTGGCATCATTTTCGGGGAAGTGTATACACGAGTCTTTTATTTTCACTTAAAAAAAACAAAAATGATATGCATAGTGATAGAGAATCCAGAGGTAGATGTGTAGGTAGAGGTAAAATATTAATTCCAACATCATCACTCACCCCATCGTGACCTCGTAGTTCCACACCACCCACTAAAATTTATATTCCATCATTTGCAGGAAAACATAAACTTCCTGAGGTACTTAGATCCGAAATATATCCTAGAGATTCACCAACGTCATCAACTAAAGCAATAATAGAAGAAGAGGATCATACATCCCTGACAGAAGGAGTAATTTTCCTATCTTCAATTGGAGAGCAACTTCTAGGACAATAACTGCTAGCGAAGAATAGGAGGAAAAAAATTATTTTAACTTACCATTGATAGAAGAAGAAAATAGACTAGAAGAGGAACTAGAAAGCCCAATTTTGGAACCCTATATTAATTTTGAAGAATCTACAATGGTTAGAGAACGGGAAGGAGAGGTACATAATATGAATGGTGAACAACCTAGGATTGGAGGAGGAAGAGGAGGAAGATGAGGAAATAGGGGATGTGGGAGAGGTGGAGGAAGAGGAAGAGGAGGAGGTAGAGGAGATCTAAAACCTTTTGGATTTCCCAGCCTCGATGAAGATACAATAGCTACAATGATAAACATCTCACGCTACATCCTTCCAAATTTTCGTGGATTAAGAAGGGAAGATCCTGAAACATTTCTCTTTGAATTTGATGTCTTATGTAGATATTAGGATTAATTGCTTGACACTCAAAATTTTAAATTGTTTCCAACAAGTCTTCACGATGTAACATTAAAATGGTTAATGGGATTAGGAGTAAATTCTATAAGCACATGGAAAGAAATGGAAACTACATTCTTAGATAAATATAAGGACTGTTGTATGCCCCATAATATTAAGGATGGATTCTTTAAAATGATTAAAAAAATACCAAAATCTTGAAGATTTCATTGAAAGATTTTCTTATAACGTTAAAAGGGATAAAATACATTAATTAGATGAAGAAACTTTGAAATCTCTCTTATTAAAATCCATGAGAGTTGAGCGGATTGATCTTCTCAATTTGATGGGTAAGGGAGATATTTCTTAGTTATCATTTGGAGAAATTTGTGAGTTATGCACACAGATCTCAAGAGGTAAGGCAAGAACTAGGAAGAATCCAAGAGACCCTCTCATGTCTAGGATTAATAAATCTACACTAGGGAATATAAGTAATGTTGAATTAGGAAATTTGTGTGACAACTTTTAAAAAAAAATTTTGGGGAGTCTTAGTGAACAAATAGATACCATTAATGTGAAAAATAAGAAAAGGGCTGAAAATGCTGCATTATCAATCTTTTGTCCCAAATGTAGAAAAAACATGCTCTCAGAGTATTCCCTCTTGACTTAAAAAGTGTAGAAAATTGTGTTATATTTGCAGAAAATCATGATACAAAGGAATGTCCTTCTATAGCAGGTCCTAAAGTTGTTTATGAAGAGTAATTAATACCATATCAAGTAGATCCGCTTTGTTTTATTACTAAGAGACTATGGAAAAATTGAAAACCAAATATGACCCAAGTTTTTAACACAAGAATTTGCACAACCATCACAAAATAATTGGACTGCACCCATGCCTTGGAAATCTATAACTCAACCTCGGGCAGAAGGATGGAAAAATCCTTATGGAAAATATCCTCAATATAAACAACCTTACCATGTTTTTCCACCAAAATACTTTACTCAACATGTTCAACCAACTCAACCTCAGAATCCAATCCACAACTTTCATTACCATTTACTCAAAGACCAAATCAATCACATGCCCAACCAATTCCAAATCCAAATAAAAATAAAAATTCATAACATATTTACAATATGGAAGGAAAAATTTTCCAAACTTACATGATAAGTCCATTAGATCTAAGCAATGTCCAACATAGATTTAGTAGAGTATTGGAAAAGATGTATCCATCAGTTGTTATTCAGGAATATGAAAAGGAGAATCTCCCTCAGAAAGAGAAATCTCTTAATCAAGAAGAAAAATCTCAAAAACAAACTACCCCTACACATTCTGATGATATGCCAACAAACTAAACTCCCATCATAGAACAACCTTCAGTATATGTTCAAACACCACCTTTTCCTTAGAGATTGAAAATTGATAAAGGGGTAGAAAAAAAGATTTTATTGCCTGATTATGATATGGTAGATGAATTGAAGAATGTTTGTATAAAAATTCTTTTGTTACAAGCTATCAAATAAATACTAATATTTAATAAATACCAGTATTTATAAAGAAAATTAGGTAGTTAAGTATTAAAATATCAAGAGTAAAGAGGAAAGAAGTCAAAAGAATTCAATTAGTTGGAAAAATTGCAGATATCATGATGGGAAAAACAACAATTCAAAAATATCTTGATCCAAGGCATCCCATTGTGCAAACACATATCAATGGTATCGAAATTCCAAACACATTGATTGATTTATGAGAAGTTATAAGCATCACGAGTAAACAAAATATGAATCAATTAAAACTTCCTAATCTTCAATATACACCTACATTGCTGCAATTAGAAGGTAGATCTATTATTAAACCTGATGGTGTATTAGAAGACATATTTGTATTCTTAGAGTCTTGGGACTATCCTGTTGATTTTATGATTCTAACACCCAAGTGTAATTTAGGAGGACATCCATTGATTCTAGGAAGACCATGGTTAGCTAACGTTGATGCTTTTATAGATTGTATTTCTGGTGATATGTTTATTTATGATGGAAATTCAAAAAGGAAATTCACATTATATCTTCCTGCAAAAACAACAATAGAGGTAGAAAGTGAAGAATGGATAGATGATGATTTTAATAGACGACCAATATCTGTTACTTCACAAATAGATGAAGAAGATCAAATTTTGAATTTAATGGAAAATAATGAGTCTTCCTCATATTACAAATCTAATCAAAGTTTTCAAGAACAATGTGATGTTGAATATTTTTCATCTCATAAATTATCTTTACATTCTATAGAAAAATTTCAATTCTTCAACAGAAGTCTTTAAAGAAAAAAAATTGAATATCAAAAATAATCTCGAAGAATTTCAAAAGAAATATTTAATAAAAAATGTTATAGGAAAATTTCTCTACTTATGCATGGGAATACACTGATATGAAAGAATTGATCGCAATGATTGTATACATCATATTTACATTGAATAAAATGTTAAACCAATTCGACAACTTGACAGGAGAATGAATCCAAATTTAAGGGAAATTGTTAAAGAGGAACCACAAAAATTGTTGAATGTGAATTTCATTTATCAAGTATTTGATAGCTAGTGGGTTTCACCATTGTAATTGTTCCAAAAATATATGGAAAATGGAGAGTACGAATTGACTAGAGGGAATTGAATAAATTCACTTTAAAATGTCATTTTCCTCTTCCTTTTATAGATAAAAATTTTAGATACATTGGAAAGAAAGAAATATTTCTCATTCTTGGATGGTTTTAGTGGATATAACCGGATCGAAGTAGCTCCAGAAGATGAAGATAAAAGCACTTTTACCTTTCCATGGGGAACCTCTACCTATAAAGTACTTCCTTTCGGATTATGTAATGCACCTACAACATTCGAAAGGTCAGGTTTAGGCATTTTATCTAATCTAATTCATGATTTTGTAAAAGTTTATATGGATAATTTTACTGCCTACGGAAATTCCTTTGAAGAAGCTTTTAAAAATTTGGAAAAAGTTCTCATTAGATGTAAGGAAGCAAATCTCTCATTAAGCCATGAAAAATGTTTTATGATGTTTACTGAGGGAATTGTTTTAGGACACCATATTTCAGGGAATGGAATTAGAGTGGATACATCTAAAGTAGAAGTTATCTCTAAATTATCAATTCCAACTTCTCAAAGAGATGTTAGAAGTTTTCTTGGCTTTACTAGTTAATATAGAAGATTCTAAGAAAAATTTACAAAAATTGCTTCTCCACTTTTCAAATTTCTCACAAAAGATTGTGAATTCATTTGGAATTATGATTTCCAAAGAGCTTTTGAAATGGTGAAAGAAAATATTTATGAAGCATCCATTCTAAGAGGACAACATTGGAAACTACCTTTTCACATTTGAACTGATGCCTCGGATACAACTTTAGGAGTTGTATTAGAAAAAAGGATATAACTCATTATGCCATTTACTACACCAGTAAAAATTTGACTCCTGCAAAGTTAAATTATACTATAATAGAAAAGGAGTTTTTAGTCGTTGTCCATGCCATTAATAAATTTAGACATTACATCATTGGTTATGAAACCTTTATACATATAGATCATTCCTTAATTAGGTATTTAATGAATAAACCAATCACTAATGTGAAAATTACAAGATGGTTATTGTTGTTACAAGAATTCAATATTACAATTTTGGATCGACCGAGACAACAAAATACAGTCGCTGAATTTATATCTAGGATTCAAAATGATAATAATGATGTACCCATAGAAGATAATTTTACTGATGAATATCTTTTTGTAGTATCTATTAAATCTCATTTGTTTGCAAATATTGCTAATTATTTGGCTACAGGAATGTTACCACTATATTTGTCTCCTCGAGAGAAAATAAAGGTAATTCAAATTACTGCATCTTACGCATGGATAAATAGAGAATTATACAAAACAGGGATAGATTTCATGATTCGAAGATGTGTCAAAGAAGATGAAATACCAAAGGTATAAAAGATTTTTCATGATGAAGCATGAGGAGGACACTGCGCTGATAAAAGAACTTCTTACAAAGTCCTTCTCTTAGGATATTATTTGACTTCCCTATTTAAGGATGCTAAAGAATATGTTAAGAGATGTGATAGTTTTCAAAGAATGCAGAAACTTATTCCTTCAGATGAAATGCCCCTACAAGCTCATGTACCCATTGAACCTTTTGAGAAATGGGCTCTGGATTTTTTTGGTCCAATTAATCCACTATCAAGACAAAAAGGTTACATTCTTGTTTTCATTAATTATGTTAGAAAATGGGTAGAAGCTAAAGCACTTCCTTCTACTACTAAAAATGTTATAGTTTCATTTATTTTTAAGGATATATTTACCCATTTTGGTGTCCCAATGAAAATTGTGATAGATAAAGGTACTCAGTTTACATCCAAGTTGGTACAAAAGATAATGGAGGAATACAAAATCAAACATCGAAAGTCCACTCCATATCATGCACAAGCAAGTTGATAGGTGGAATCCACCAATAAAGTAATTGAAGCAATTCTTACCAAGATTGTGCATCTGCATAGGAGAGACTGGGTAAAAATTATTCTAGAGGATTTATCAGAATACCGTACCACAGGGATAAATACCATAGGACATACTCCGTATGAAATTCTTTAGGAGAAGTAAGTCTTATTTCCTATTGAGTTCCAGGTAGAGACCTCCAAGACAATAGTTAAATTTGGTCTTCATATATCTGAAGCACAAAAACAAATAATAGAGCACCTGAGTGAACTATATGGGATGAGACAAGATGCTGTTAAGAGAACCAACATAGTTCAACAACAAATATCAACAAGTTTGGGCATTACATTTTGACTCAATATTTAAAGCTTTTCAAGGAAAATTTCAAACTCATTGGCTTGGGCCTTATCACATTGAAACTGTCTTTTATAATGGTGCAGTCAAGATTAGAACCATTGATGAAGAAAAAGTAACCCTCCTTGTAAATGTTTATCAATTCAGAATTTATCATGAATCATTGATAAAGGAAGAATTTGTTAAAAATCTGTAAGACAATATTGATTTCCTTATTTTAGTCTTATGCAAAAATGAAACCACTCTCAAGAATAGCTTTTTCTCTGTTTCAAGGTTTTGAAAAAATGAAACCATCTTCATTTATTCTTGATCATAGTTTCCACATGTCTCTAGCTTGTGTAAAAATGAAACCATTTTCATCCTACCTATTGTGATTTCCATTTTTATCAGGATTTTTTTGTGAAATGAGCCTTGGTTTTCTCATTCCATCGTCACCATTTTCTTGTTCAATCATACACTTTCACTTGGTTGTTTTACTCTTTCCTGAGGAATCATTCTGATAAGTGGTTTTATTATCCAACATCTTGACTTCTATGTGTTTGAGCAGTTCCATCATAACCAGAGTGACTTTCAACCCTTTATACCACTCGTTCCTCTAGGATGAGTCCTCTTTCAGCTCTTTTCCAACTCCATAAAGATGAAAATATCGTCAAGCACTTGTGTTTTCAAACATTTTAAACCCTTTTCAAGAATGGGATAGACTATTTACGAAAAAGGAATACCTTAGTCGAACATTGCTAATAGGTTCTCCTGAGTGTCATTTTCTTCCTTTTCAAACTCAAGAGACAATTTTACAAAAATGAATGTTTGTTGTTTTCTACTTCTCCTCTTTTTCAAAGTCTCTAAACATGAAAATTAAGTTAAGTTACACGTTCGCTAGAACCACAAAATCATTAAACAATGATGGACTCGTCAAACATGATAGGACTGAACCATTCCTTCCTAGGGTTTATTAAAATAATTGGAAGGATTCATCTAAAGTATGAAGTTATACATCAAGAATATGTTATCCTCCTCAAGCTTCTAAGAAATAAAGAGGTATTGACCAGAAATGGTTGGGTAAATTGGGAAAATAGGGTAATTCACATACTAATGGAAGTGAGTTTCTTTGAACATGCCACTCTTTCACTTCATCTTTGTGACTCTTAGGTTGATATCTGCTTCTTTTTGGTTCATCATGCCATATTAAAATTCTCTACAATCGGTTTTGTGCCAATGTTACCGACTCCATGAAGTGTCGTTAATATGTTCAAAATAAGTCCCTTAATTTCTATCTGCTACGATACACTTAAGCTTTCATCCATGTTTGTCATTCCTGAACCAACTCTACATCAACATTATTCTGTATCAAATCTAGATACCTGCTTCATGTCGTTGATGGGGGATACATCAAATCCCTCATATGGTGGGTCCATTCTTGTTGACATCATCTCATTATCTAGGAAGTTGACTTACAAAATTCCTTTGGTACCTTGGAACTTGCATACATCAATGGCAAGTTTCCCTAATTTCGAAAACATGACTTCATCATTGCCCTTTGACAAGAATATTTTGTGCGGTGTTCGACTTCACCTCATTTATTCACACCACATAGACTGTACTACAATACCTTGAGAACCATTAACATCATTGGTAGTTTCGCTTGTGTTTGTTAATGGCTTACATCATTGAGAAATAATCAAATGGTGTCTACCATGTTTGACTCCAACTCATTTATTCATATGGTTAGATTTGTACATTGAATGATTGAGTGAATGTGATAGAAGAACCTAGTTCTAGTTGCGTCCATCCAGGATGTGATTTCAAGATTAATACAACATCAAAAAATTATGATGCTTATGATCATACATAATATTATCCAAGCATGGGTCCACACGTTATCATTAATGGACGAGACTTCTTGATCATTGTACATGTAATATTGGTTTATATGCCAAGCATGTGTATTCCTCCCTCAACAATGATATCGTGATGAAAATGTATTGTAATAGATAATGATATCAATGAGTTGTTATTGATCTGGTTCTCTCACAAAGTAAATCACCGCAACCATCAAATATTTCTTCTCACTTTTTACTTTAGGGGGAAATCTGTTACAAGCCATTTTTTACCATCTCATCTATATGCCTGTAAACTAGATCAATCAAAATCCTTGGAAAAAATTTCATCCCTTCACAAATCCCTAAGCATCACTTCTCCAATAATTCCGATTTTCTGGGACCAATTGCTCAAAAACAATGTTTTTAGCCCCAACACACCTTGGCTCCTTAGACACCTATGTTCATAGCATTTTTCATGCTTGTTCACCAATACTAGTTAGCACCTATTTCTCCCTTCTGTAAGTGCATTGATTCTAGAGATTTGGGAGAAAATAATATTTCCAAAGCTTCCTCTTCTAGAAGCTTCCAAGGTAGTTTTAACTATTTACAAGTGATAGGGATCTAAAATTCATATATGATCCTATATTGTATAACTTATCTCTTATCCCTTGAGCTCATCCTCCCATCATATGTGGATCTCAAGCCTAGAATGGTAAATCCTAAACTATCACCCTTACCCTATATATCTACTACCTTCCATAGAATCAAGGTTGGATTTTTGAGATTAATAGAACCCTTATGTTGCTTCTTTGAGCCTAAAGGAGTCACCATATTCATGCATCAGGGTTGATGTTGAGTTGTTCTTTGTAGAAGGGAAGGACAAGTCAACTTGGGGAGACATCTACAAAGTCAAACTTCTATTTATGGTTGTAAACTCTCTCCTATATTTATCAATATGAAGAGCATCTTTTTTTCGTATATTTGTTGTCTTATATTTGCACTCATGTATTTCAATGCCATGCCAATTCATTGAGTAGAGATATTACATTATTCTACGTGGATATTGTGGATCCTTTGCTTGTTTTAGTCATGCGTGTAGGTTCTAATTATAGCACTTGGAGCTAGAATTGGAGCTTACAAGCTAGGAGGAAAGGAAAGCTTGCTACGGGTTCCAAGGTAGGATTCTTTGCCATACCCTAATTTCTCTAAGTAAAACTTCATGCTTTCTTTCTTCTGTTGTTATAGATCAGATTGCTAGATCTAGGGAATTTACCTTTCTCTGTAATTGTGAAATTTTTATATAACAATGAGATTTGAAATTTAATTGAATTGAACTGTTTACTAACATAAATATTTCTGGAAACTCAGAAACCCTTAGATTTGTCTTCTAGTTCCTCCATTAAAAAAGAGTCTCCACACAAAACTTGTGGCCTCTAGATCAACCCATTAGAGATTTCTTAGATAAATTCATTTCTTCAGACATCTCCATGATGGCTCCAAACCATAGGTTATAAGAAGCCATGGATTTATCACACTTTAATACCCTATTCTTCTTCACTTTTGAGGATTTCTCATTATCTCCTAAGAATTGTGAGCAAAGGATTCTAAAGTCCTCCTTCAAAACTATCAGGATGGACCCATTACTCAAAGAAGCAGAATACTCCTCAAGCATTATAGCATGATTGTTGGGCCTTAGTTTTGGTCTTATTTTTGCTCAAAGAAACTTACTTATCCATCTATTTTCCATCTATTTTCCCTTAATTTATCCCATTTTGATGTATATTTGATATCCATTCATGTATTTAATTTTAATTTTTCAATTTCTAAGGTTTTTATGAAAATTTGGTTTTTAGTGCAAAATTGGCAGATTCAGAAATTCCCGTAATAGCTCTATGGTTGATATGGTTGCAGGACACTTGGGCATGAATGGAATGCATGGATGGACAGCTTGGGAACTAGGACTATGCCAGCAATGCTTAGTTCGAACAGAACAAGCTTTATTAGGCCCATTTGCTGCTAGTCAACCATGACTAGTCATGCAGGAATCCGATAGAAATAGGGCAGTTTTGAGATTTCATAGGAATGGTCATCTTTCTTGGGATGGGGATAATGAATTCGACTTAGATAGGTGGATGAGAGTAGATGGGTTTGTTTGAGTGAATAGAGATCAATTTGTTCATGAGACTTCTTATTTAAAGCCAAAACTTTGATGGCTTATGTATTGATTTTGTCATATACTTTTATGCTGTGACATCTTTGGATTGAGGAGTTAATTTGAAGACTTGTGTTATTATTATTTTTTTGTTCAATGCTATGGATGTGTGACTGATTTAAGCTTCTGATATCACCTCTCAAAGTGTGCAAGGCAAGGGTGGAGGGCCCCCATTCCAAGCTAAGTACACTTCCTTGTTAACTAGTTTCATTTCCTTGTAATTTGGTTGATTGTAGCACTAGTTTTTCAAAGCTTTATTTCAGTTTTCTTTATGGTTTATGCATAGTGATTGATTTCATTAGTTAATAGCGTATTCATCACTTTATTGAGTTGGAAAAACAAGTGTTCAAGTTGGGCATCCCTTCTGCTAAAATGATGAATCAAAACTAGTTTCTCTTGTTTGCATGCAAGTAGTTTTATTTTCATTAAGATTTTGATATTAAGGTGAATGAATTATGATGGAATATCTTATGTGTCTCTTAAGTTAAGAGATTCTTTCATTAATAATTTATCCATCTTAAGCTTTTGGTTTCAATCTCTGATTCATTAAGTGATAATTGAGGTGAAGGTGGACTTCTTGAGGTCAAGAACCCTTTCAATATTTTTCTCTTTTTAAGCTGATTGAATTAGAGTTATAGGATGTATTACTTTTAGCTTTTGAATAACTTATCTTTCAAGGTTTGATTATATCTAATCTTCACATATAGTGAACTTGCCTCAAAGCATAAACAACCCGGATTGATAAGAAATAATTGTGTTAATTTAGGTCCACAAATTAGCTCAACATTTTGGCGCTGTTGCCGGGGAGGCAAATATCGGCATAGTCAATAGAAAGATAAATTTCAAAACCACAAAAACATTAGTTACATTCCATTTAAGTTATGTTTATTTATTCCTAGATATAGAGATCCTCAAGGTAGATTTATCAAAAACCCCCACAAGTAGAAATAGGATCATCACACACCCCAGTTACTGGTAATCCAACAATTGAGGAGTTGGTAGAAAAACAAAGAACTGGCCAAAGATTAACCTTGATTGAAAGGCAAACTTTGTTAGCTTGGGAAGCAAAAAAAAAACAATTCTCCACTTCCAGAAAACAAAAAGAAAAAGGAAAACAACTTGTCCTTCCATCCATAAGTCCTCCTATCTTCCAACAACTTGAAATTCCACTTGAAATTGCGATAAATCAATCAATGGAAGAAGAGGGAGATGGATCCGTTATTCTCACTCCTGAACAACAAAGGGCTGAATATGAAAGACAACAAAGAGAATGGAGAAGAAAGAGAGAAGAAGAGGCAAAACAAGAAAATGATTGGAAGCTAGAAAACGACCGGAAAAGACAAGAAGATGGAATCGATCAAGAAACTACTTTTGGTTTTCCAATAGTAGATACAAGTGCAATATTGGGAGAAGAAGTAAAAATGAAAAATATTCCACCATCTGTATTGCCAAACGTTTATGGAATGTCTACAGAAGATCCTGATGCATTTATGTTTGAATTTGATATTCAATGTAGAACATACGGATATATTGATGATGTTCATAAACTTCGTCTTTTCCCTACAACATTAAAAGCAGTAGCTTTGAAATGGTTTATGGGTTTAGGAGAACAAACAATAGCCTCTTGGGATGACATGCGATTTGTCTTCCTTAAGAAATATCAAGCTTATTGTGGATCTAGAGATTCAAAGGAAGATGTTTTTAGAATGACACAACAAGAAGATGAAAGTTTAGAAGAATATTTGGAAAGATTCACATATAATCTACAGAAATCTAAACAACATTCTCTAAATCAAGAAACTGTTCGCACGATCTTTCTCAAAGGTGTAAGGGATGAATACCTTGACATTTTGAATGTGATGGGTAAAGGAGATATTTCAAACCTTCCATTCGATGAAATTGTTGAGTTATGTCAAAAATATTCTAGAGGAAGATCAAAAACCGGAAGAAGGGAAGTAAGTTCAAAAGCAGCAAAGTCAGCTGCAGGAGGGATAACAAGAGTTGAAATAGGAAGTTTATTGGAAAATTTCAAAACAAATCTCTTGAGTACATTAGGGACACAAGTAGATGTGCTAAAGGCAAACAAGAAGAAAGAAGAACAAGAACAAGCTCTAGCAATCTTTTGTTCCAAACGTAAAAAGAAACATCCTTTGAGAGAATGCCCTTTGGATAGTATTCAGGTTTGTGGTCTTTGTACAGGAAATCATTCCACAGAGAATTGTGTAAAATTGAAAGAATTACAAATGAACTCAATGGAAGAAGTGCCAGGGACAAAAGGTTTCTATTATGTAGCACCACGAAGACCATGGCAACCTAGGATGCCTCAACCAAATCAGCAACAATTCCCTCAACAAAATTATTCCTATCCACCTCACAATCCTTGGACCCCTCCAATTCCATGGCAAGCTTGGCCTCCACAATAATATTCAAAACAACCTGCACAAGGTTGGAGAGGATATGGTTATGGAAACCAGCAACCTCAACAGTATCAACAACAATACGAGCAACAATACCAACAACCATTTGCATATCCACAATATCCACAATCCATACCCTTTCAACAACAACATTCTGTATATCCGCAATCCATCCCATTTCCACAACAAAATCCACCATCGTTGTTGACCCAGCCACAACAGTTACAGCTACCTACAAATCAACCCAAACCAACTCAACTACCAGCCCAACCAATGGCCAATCCAAATAATAAGGTGGACAAATCTGCATACACAGTGGAGGAAGCATCATGTTTTCCTACATATTCAATTCTTCCTCTTAATGATGTCCATCTAAGGTCTGGAAAAGTGCTTAAAAAGGATTCTCCTCCAATTATAGAAGAACCAATTGAACAAGGAGAATCACCTGAAACATCACAAACTGAGATACAAAATAAAAAAGGAACAAATATTACAACACAAACACCACCTTATCCTGAAAGGTTAGTGGAGCAACAAAACAAAACAATCCTTCCTGAATTTGATATCTTAGACGAGTTAAAAAATGCTTATGTAAAAATTCCTTTGTTGAAGGCAATTAAAGAAATACCAATATATGCTAAAACAATAAAGGAATTGTGCATTCAGAAATCAGAGAAAAAGAAAAAGGATCCTACTACAATCCAAGTCATTGGTAAATTAGCAAGCCTCATGTCTACACAAACCATAGTAGAAAAATATATTGATCCTGGTATCCCAATGTTTACCATATCAATAAATAATTTCTCAGTACCAAATACATTAATAGACTTGGGAGCATCTATAAACGTAATGACAATGGAGATAATGAAAACTTTGCAATTAAACAACATTAGATCAACTTCTACAATCTTGGAACTAGCAGATAGATCTAAAGTTGTTCCTGAAGGAATATTAGAAGATATCATAGTCTCCTTGGATTCATGGGATTATCCTGTTGACTTTCTGATCTTGTAACCAAAGACAAACTTGGAAGGACATCCTCTAATCTTAGGTAGACCATGGTTAGCTACTGCTGATGCCTTCATAGGATGCAGATCTGGAAGCATGATTATTTCACATGGAGATGAAAGGAAACATATCACTCTTTATTCACCTGCACAATCAACTTCTTTAGAATCAATACTTGAAACTCAAGAAAAACAGCAAACAAAATCAGTTTTAAGTATAAATCAATTCTTTGATTTTAGAGAAGAAGAAGGGAATGAGGACCTAATGGATCTTTTCATTTCAGAACCAAGTATTTTAGAGCAGCTGAGGAAAGCTCAATATGAAGCTGCAAGTAATCTTTTCAATCAATGTTTTCAGGAAACATGTACTATTCAAACCTTGCAGAAACATTTTATAGACATCTTTCCTGTAAACACAGTCTCCAAGCCAACAATCAAAACAATTGAGGTTCATCCTAGAAAACATATAAACATTGGAAATGAATTGCAATCAGCACAAGAGCAAGAGGTAATTGCACTATTACAGAAATATTCAAAAGCTTTTGCCTGGGATTATACTGATATGCAAGGAATCCATCCTAGCACATGTATCCACCACATCTATACAGATGATCAACTTAAACCTGTAAGACAACCTCAAAGACGAATGAATCCCATGATGAAGGAAATAGTGAAAGAAGAACTGCAAAAATTGTTAAAAGTTGTATTCATCTATCCTATTTCAGATAGTCAATGGGTTTCTCCACTAGTTATTGTACCAAAGAAAAATGGAAAGTGGAGGGTATGTGTGGACTACCGGGAATTAAACAAAGATACACTCAAAGATCATTTTCCTCTACCTTTCATTGACTAAGTGTTAGACTCATTAGCTGGGAAGAAATTTTTCTCCTTCTGAGATGGGTTTAGCGGATACAACCAGATAAGAATAGCAAAAGAAGACCAAGACAAGACAACATTTACTTGCCCATGGGGAACCTATGCATATAATGTTTTGCCATTTGTTCTATGCAATGCACCTGCAACTTTCCAACGAGTAGTACTTGCAATATTTGCTGATCTAATTCATGAATGTGTAGAGGTCTATATGGATGACTTCACAGTTTACGGAAACACATACAATGATTGCTTAAACAACCTTGAGAAAGTTTTGAAATGATGCATTGAAACAAATTTGTCATTAAGCAATGAGAAATGCTATATGATGTTGACAGAAGGAATAGTTCTGGGACACCACATTTCTGCTTCAGGAATAAAGGTGGATCCAGCAAAAATCCAAGTCCTAGTGAACTTAATGCCTCCTACAACACAGAAAGAGGTAAGAAGTTTCCTAGGCTATGCAGGCTATTATAGATGATTCATTGAAAACTTTAGTAAAATAGCCCAACCTCTGTTCAAACTATTAGCAAAAGATATTGAATTTCACTGGACAAATGATTGTCAAAATGCATTTCAAATTCTGAAAGAGAAATTGTCAGTTGCCCCCATTCTTCATGGGCCAAACTGGTCTTTACCATTTCATATCTCAACTGATGCATCTGATACCGCGATAGGTGCCTCTCTTGGACAGAAAGAGAACTTGTTCACTTATGCAATATACTTTATAAGCAAAAATCTAACACCTGCAGAAATGAACTACACAGTCACAGAAAAAGAAATGTTAGCCGTTATACATGCAGTAAATAAATTCCGGCACTATATAACAGGATATCAAGTTTTCATTCATACTGATCATTCAGCAATCAAATACTTGATGAATAAACCCATCACCAATGGACGAATAACAAGATTTTTACTGTTACTGCAAGAATTTAATATCACAATACAAGATCGGCCAGGCAAAGAAAATCAAGTGGCTGACTTTTTGTCCCGCATACACTCACCCCATGATCCAAATCCAGTTGTAGATAACTTTCCAGATGAACATCTGTTTTCCATCACATTCAAAACACCATGGTTTGCAGATATTGCAAACTATTTATCATCTGGAAGGTTTCCAACTCAATTCACTAAAAAGAAAAAATACAAAATTGTTAGAGCAAGCTCTAGATATACATGGGTCAATGGCGATTGATTTTATACTGGTTCAGACTTGATAATTAGAAAATGTGTACGGGAAGATGAAATATTAGACATTTTAAGAGCATGTCACGATGAACCATGTGGTGGCCATTTTGTAGATAAACGAACAGCATATAAGGTGCTGCAACTAGGCTATTACTGGCCATCCATCTTCAGAGACTCTAAGAAATATGTCAAGCAATGTGACAGCTGCCAGAGAACAAGACGACCAATAACATCAGATGAAATGCCACTGAAGCCACAGGTTCTCATAGAACCATTTGAGCAGTGGGCACTTGACATTGTTGGACCTATCAATCCACCATCAAATGGGAAGAGGTACATCTTAGTATGTACAGACTATGTAACAAAATGGGCAGAAGCACAAGTAGTAAACAGAGCAACAGAAGGTACAGTGGTCACCTTTCTTTTTGAAGAAATCTTTGTCAGATATGGAGTACCTAGACAAATTGTAACAAATCAGGGCACACAATTTACATCAAAGCGGATACGAGATCTAACGGGGAAATACAA
Source organism: Pinus tabuliformis (assembly GCA_031772625.1). Lineage (NCBI taxonomy): Eukaryota > Viridiplantae > Streptophyta > Pinopsida > Pinales > Pinaceae > Pinus > Pinus tabuliformis. Next base: position 1,203,989,057 of record CM062820.1, on the reverse strand, counting down.
GATCAAACATAGGAAATCTACACCATATCATCCACAAGCAAATGGGCAGGTCGAATCAACAAATAAAGTCCTAGAAAATATTATGACAAAAAAAATACAGATGAACAGAAAAGACTGGTCTGAAAAATTAAAAGATGCACTCTGGGCCTATAGGATCACTTGGAAAACTACAACTGGTTTCAATCCATACCAGTTAGTATATGGGAAGGAGGCTCTACTGCCTATAGAGTTTCAGATACATACATACAGACTAGCAGCTGAACTAAGACTCGACATGACAGGAGCACAACAACAGCAGATCATGGAACTGAATCAGTTAGATGAGCATCGTCAGCAAGCTATGGAACATACTACATTAGTGCAACAACAAAGAATGAAGTGGCACGAAAAATATATCAAAACAAATACATTTCACAAGGGAGACTGGGCATTGCTTTTCGACTCCAAATTCAAAGACTTCAAAGCAAAGTTCATAACACACTGGCTAGGCCGATATGAAATTGACGAAATCTTTGATAATGGAGCAGTAAGGATCAAGACAATCGATGATGATTCCACCTCATTTATAGTGAATGGACATACGCTCAAAGTTTACAATAGGCCTATCAGTAAAGAAGCATTTATGAAACAACTGATCGAAGACACAGAACTGGAACTCATGGCATAGGATCAGCCACCTTCCAGTCTACTAGTTGAATAAAAAATATATAAAAAAAAATACAAAAAGAAAAAAAAAAAAAAAACATAAAAAAAAACAAATAAATTGTTTGCAAGTGAAAACCAGGCAACTAGCACATTGCAAGCACGAATTCATAGGGGAAAACCAGGGCAACTTGGACTCTATGAATTCTTTCTACTTGTTCTATTGTTCTCAGATACATTTACTGCAGGTACACTCTACCAACCAATGACTTGAGGACAAGTCATATCTTCAACAAGGGGGGAGACTTGCATTTCCTCTTTAAGTGGATAGCTGAAGTTGCAAACATCAGCTCTTTAGCTGGAATGAGCTGGAATGCTGGAGTATAAACAGGACTTGTATTGTCAATAGAGGGACCTGATATAACAAATCATTGCAAAGGGACCTGAAAGACTTGCCAATGTCAACATAACATGTGCATATTTTGTAAGCAGTAAAAGGGACCTAAAACAACGAATCATTACAGAGGGACCTGATTATCAATTCAAGAATTAGAACATGAAGAACAAGGAGCAGCAATAAAGTCTACATTTGGATCCATCTACAACATCTGATCAATTGATTTTATCCTACTTGTACAACCATCATCCAGGGGAGTATATGTGGTCATTTTGTGCTTTAAAAATTCAAATTTTTCTTAGAAATTTTTAGTTTTTGTTAAGTTGAAATTAGTACCTGGGGATATTCATTATCATTTATATCCTATATTCCTATAACCCATATACATTATAACCCTATTCCCTTTCATTTCCATACATATTCCCTATTTTCATTAACCCTACTACCCCTAAGTATTTTTCTTTATGAGCTTAAAAAAGGCCAAACTGGGACAACTTTCAACCTGCACATACAACTCAAAGCATTAGTGGTGGTGATAATTTTAAATATGACCCCAATGGTCATTTTAAAATTATAAAGCTATGTTATACAAGTCAAACAAACCATGCGCTATATGGAAACCAAACGTTATTATATATCATATTAATATATACCATAGTTCAAAATTCAAAAATGTGAATGCGCAAATCATATCACCCAACGCGCATATGATATAAGGTTTAAGGTATGCACACTATATGGTATATAATATAGTTATGAGACGACCGCATGATATGATATATAACAATGGTATGATATGAGATGGGTTATATAACAATGCAATGGTATGATATGGTAAACGACCGCATGCAAACAATGAGGAAGCCCGTTGTTCGATCATCCAATCAACATTGAAGCATTACGGCGGGTGGTTGCAATATCATTGCATGCGACTCATTGCAACACAACCAATGGTCATATATCATAAGCGCATGACGGTGGGCATAATGGTAAAACAACTGTAATAAATAAAACAAACCACCACCGGCCAGCACACAGGTACGAACATGAACACGGTGGCACGATGACTTATGGTCATTGGACAGTATACGGTGCAGGGGGTCATGCGTATGAGAACATGATTCGGCCATCCTCATGACACAGTCGGGCGACTGGTCAAACAGGATGGCCATGTAAACCACGCATTGCAAACACCAATAGATACAAAGAGCAGTACAGCCCCTGAAACGGTCATGAACCGACTAGCTCATCGCTGTTCAAACCATAATCCTCATCGCTGTTAAAACAATAATCCGCGTTGTTCAAACCATAATCCTCATCGCCGAATAGCTCAGAGAAATGGTGATTGAAGCCGCAGCCTGGTGAAAAGAAGAGTGAACTGAGTTGGGTGGATTTAAAAAAATCGTCCCGTGTTTGACGTTCAGAGATAGCAAAGTTTTGGGGATTCGATCAGGTAAGGCGTTGTTTGAAGCTCGGCATACAGTGAATCACGGTTATGAACTATCAGTTATTAATGGTAACAATTGCTTTGCCTTGCCACCAGTCAATTGAGCAGTTAAACAAAGATTTGGAGTGCCAGATATCCCTCAAAGCGCTCGTTGATCTAAGGTAAGCCGAAACTATAGCCTCCAACTCGTTGATTTGCTGCGTGAATTTTGGTATGAACCCTTAGTGGATCACGCTTCACTTAAATGCGAATGCAGTGCATGATGAACACGTTAGGATTTGGCATTATTATGAGGAATTGTTATGGTATGCCGTGTTAACTTGTTATGAACAGAGGAGGCATAAAACTTAAATTGTTATGGCGGTGAATGGTAATATGAAGTGCTGTAGAATGCGCACCGCGTTTTGTTGTTGTCACACCTTGTTTGATTGTGCGCCATTTTAAACATGAAATGACATGCGTCCGTGCCCTTGCTGTGCATTGTTGTTTCCATTTGAAGTTTTCATTTGCACCAAAACAGAGGACTGAAATGCTTAAAGATTGAAACGAGTAATTCCATGCGAAATGTCTGATTGCCAAAACAAAAAAATAGGGATTGATTGCCGAGCCATTTAAAATCTAATTTAAATGCATTGTCATTTGTTTCTATCTGTGTTTTGAGGCCGAGAATTTTAAGTTTTTATGACATAGCCGAGAGCAGTTTTTGCAAATATTCTTGATTGGGCCGAGAGCATGTTGGGAATTGTTTTGTTTTATGATAAGACTGAGTGCCATATAAACACTCCTTAAGTTTTCTTGGTCGAACACAAACACAGTAAAATAATGATTTGAATTTTGGCAATGAAATAAGGTGATGAGCACATGTGAACAATGTTTATATATGTATTTTTGTTTTCAAAAGCAGAGAGCAGCATATTGACAGAGTATACAGGCATTCGTTTGCATTCAACAGGGAATTAAAACAGTGCTGTTGCTGAGAGCAGAGTCAAACAGAGGTTAACAAAGTTAGAATTGAGTTGATTGAAAGGAGGAAGATAAGGTTCTTTGCCTTCAAAAATTTCATTTTGAAATCAAACAAATAATTATATCTTTCTTTCAAAATGAAATTAGTAACAGCACAGGAATTCATTCATTCGTTTACAGAAGCAATGTCAGTCAGAGTAGAGCCAAAATTCCAGATAGAGAGCTGGGGGAAGGAAACTATAGAAAAACTTTACCAAGCAGGGATGATAAGTTTCCTACAAAAATTTGATGGCCACTCTGAAAAAATAACCAGGGATTTTATAAACAATTTCAGTCAAGACCAGACACGGGTGGGAGATGTCATTATTCCTGTAACCCAGGAATATCTTTCCCAAGCTTTAGATCTACCCATGATAGGTGAGAAGTATTACAAAGGCCTGCACTTCAAGGAGAAAGCCCGGACTTTCTTTCTTGAGAAGAACTGGAAAGGGACATTTGATAGAACAAAAGGGATACCCAGGGAATGGTTTAATGAACCATGGGGTGAGTTGGTTTTGGTTATCCAAAAGTTTTTGACCTGTGATAGAGGGTATAGCGTGGCTCACTTGTATCATGTCCGACTTCTGCAGCATATAAAAGGGGAGGATAGGATTAACTTGCCTTATTTCCTATATAGGAGCCTTTTGAGAATGATTGAAACAGTCAAACATGAACATAGGCCTAAAGCAGGACAGATATACCACCAAGGATTAATCAAAATCCTAGTTGAGTATCAGGTGAGATCACATGGCATAGTGTGGTGAGAATTCATGTCTAAAAACCAATTCATTGAACAGGTTAATGAGGTACAAGATAAAACAGAGCAGGAAAACAGAGGATTGATGAACTCACCCTTGTATCCTAGAACAAGAGCTAAACAACAGAACAACATGGCCATGCAAGAAAATGAAGCATCTGTCATGTCTATTCCTAGACGATTTAAGAATAAGAGTCCCATTGATTTAGACAAGGAAGTAGAAACATATTCCCCAAGACAGCAAGTAGAGAATGATATTGCACAAGAGGTATTTGAGAAGGATTCTTCATATGATGATGCAGCAACAGCATCACTAATGAAAACAATACAAGATTTTGAGAGAGAACTTAATTTGGGAAGAATAAGGGATTTAACTAACCAATTGGAAATTAGCAAAATCTTGGAGAAACAATTAAAAGAAGAAAACAAGGCAAATAAGAAAGATAATGCTAAATTGGTTAAGGCAAATGAAAAATTGAATGAAGAATTGGGGAGGCTGAAAAGGAAAAATGATCTACTTTCTAAGCAAGCATTTAAATGGCTGAAGGAAAAGAACATGTGGCAGGCAAAATATGAAAAACAAAAGGTCAAGGCAGCTTTGTTTAGGGAGAGACATGATACAGGTCTGGATTGTTTTGCCAGGGCAGTACAACAAGAAGCATCTACAGGTACAACATCTACTACAGAAAGACGAAGGTCAAAGAAGAGCAAGCAAGCATGGGGACATGCTTGATGATAAGCAAGGGAGAGATGTTGGGCCTTAGTTTTGGTCTTATTTTTTCTCAAAGAAACTTACTTATCCATCTATTTTCCATCCATTTTCCCTTCATTTATCCCATTTTGATGTATATTTGATATTCATTCAGGTATTTAATTTTAATTTTTCAATTTCTAAAGTTTTTATGAAAATTTGGTTTTTAGTGCAAAATTGGCAGATTCAGAAATTCCTGTAATAGCTCTATGGTTGATATGCTTGCAGGACACTTGGGCATGAGTAGAATGCATGGATGGATAGCTTGGGAACTAGGACTAAGCCAGCAATGCTTAGCTCGAACAGAACAAGCTTTATTAGGCCCATTTGGTGCTAGTCAACCATGACTAGTCATGCAGGTATCCCATAGAAATAGGGCAGTTTTGAGATTTCATAGGAATGGTCATCTTTCTTGGGATGGGGATAATGAATTCGAATTAGATAGGTGGATGAGAGTATATGGGTTTTTCTGAGTGAATATAGATCAGTTTTTTCATGAGACTTCTTATTTAAAGCCAAAACTTTGATGGCTTATGTATTGATTTTGTGATATACTTTTATGTTGTGACATCCTTGGATTGAGGAGTTAATTTGAAGACTTGTGTTATTATTATTTTGCTGTTCAATGCTATGGATGTGTGACTGATTTAAGCTTCTGATATCACCTCTCAAAGTGTGCAAGGCAAGGGTGGAGGGCCCCCATTCCAAGCTAAGTACACTTCCTTGTTAACTAGTTTCATTTCCTTGTAATCTGGTTGATTGTAGCACTAGTTTTTCAAAGCTTTATTTTAGTTTGCTTTATGGTTTATGCATAGTGATTGATTTCATTAGTTAGTAGCTTATTCATCACTTTATTGAGTTGGAAAAACAGGTGTTCAAGTTGGGCATCCCTTCTGCTAAAATGATGAATCAAAACTAGTTTCTCTTGTTTGCATGCAAGTAGTTTTATTTTCATTAAGATTTGGATATTAAGATGAATGAATTATGATGGAATATCTTATGTGTCTCTTAAGTTAAGAGCTTCTTTCGTTAATAATTTATCCATCTTAAGCTTTTGGTTTCAATCTCTGATTCATTAAGTGATAATTGAGGTGAAGGTGGACTTCTTGAGGTCAAGAACCCTTTCAATATTTTTCTCTTTTTAAGCTGATTGAATTAGAGTTATAGGATGTATTACTTTTAGCTTTTGAATAACTTATCTTTCAAGGTTTGATTATATCTGATCTTCACATATAGTGAACTTGCCTCAAAGCATAAAAAACCCGGATTGATAAGAAATAATTGTGTTAGTTTAGGTCCACAAATTAGCTCAACAATGATAAAGAATGACATCGATAAATAAAAAATAAAATACAAATAGGGGACCCTCTATGAAAGCGTCCATAAGAACTGAAATATAACCCAAAGTCAAAGAGATCACATACAATGAAACACCACCACCGGTATAGGACAAATTCATAGTCAAAAAATCTAGGTCCTCCATGCATATACCACGACAATAGTTCCAAATCAGCAAGCCACAACACCCACCACCACCAAGTACTCAGAAGGATCAGCAGGGAATAAGAAATATTTGAAAACACATTAAGAAGAATAATTGCCACCCCAAAGACGCTACACTAGCTTCATGTAGACTAGAAACATAAAGGAGAAACGTAACCCCACTGCAACACATGGATAATGAGGTGTATGTTGAATGGAATACCAACACTATAAACCCTAACTTATGACCATCATCTCTCCTCAAGTTATTCATTGAAATCCTCTCTATGCATAAAAAGTTGTTGCATTCAATTTGTTCATTTTCTTTACTTTCTTGATTGCAATATCTTTTGTGTTGTATATAGCATCAATGTTTTTAATAATTTTTTATTTCAAACATATAAAATGAATTTCATATTGAAATCTATTTTATATGAATTTAGTTACATGCTCTCATTATTTTCCATAAAATTTTCGTGTTTCACATTTTATTTATCTTTGTTAATTGTTGTAATTTTGTTTTGATTTTATAGCTATGATGTCTATTGTGGTGGACATATAAATAGTTAGGACAACCACATGAATGATATTAGTTTTTAACCATTAGCTATTCACTTTAAAGTTGTATCATAATTTAAGAAGGCTATAGATTCTTGGAAAGGCTATAAATTTTTGGGGTGTTGTATGGATGAAGATACAATATTCCTATCAACTAGGATGACCGAGTGAACAAAGTAGTTCTTAGACCCAATATGCAAAAGGAAATGGAATAAAATGTGGTAAATATGAAACATAAATTAAAGGTGACATAGGATAAGAAAAAGAGTCATGTATACTAGCAGATGATGCACAAGGAATTACAAGTGGGAGAGCATAGGTATCTCCACAAAATGAGGAAGAACTCACTAAAAGTGGGGTCTTGTTCCAAGTTGGAACCAAAATTTTGTAGACTCTTTTAAATCTTGGAAAGAATGGGGCTAGTGGCCTATAGATTGGCCTTACATCCCACAATGAATGCACATAATTTTTCTCACGCTTCCTTTCTTAAGAAATGTGTACATGACGCTAATCACATTGTTTATTGGCACGTGATATAGGTATAACTCGAGGGAGAATTATCACAAGAATGATTGTTCATCCTTGATTGGAGGTAGACCATGCTATTGAATTGAGTAATAAAGTAGGTCAATTTGTAATGGAAGCAATTTGGACCTGATGAAGCCACCTAGGAGAACAAATGATGGTGTTATTCTGATTTTTTTTTATGAATAAGAAAATGTAAGAGTTGTTATATAATGCTCATTTTTTATTATATTGATTCTAGTTGTAGATAACACTAAGGAAGTTGTCCTTTAAGGTGGTCAGGCTTTTGATACCACTTATGTTTCCCCCTTTTTTTATAAAGGTAAATGATTAGTATGTAATGCCAACATGGACGATCATGGTTGGTTAAGACATTATGTAATTTTAAAATATAATAAATTTTGATTAACTTGTTTGAGGACTAGGACCAATAGATCAATGGTATGGAAGAGAGTTATGAGTGGATGTGTTGGTCTGATGGAACACCCAATCAATAAAAATTTAGAAACAAAATTATGGGTTGGATGAGGTGTCATGATTCCTTATTTTTATTCCATGATTTGAAAGGAAGACAAAGGAAGCCTACAAAAGAAGACAAAGGGGACACTTGGTGAAGAAAATGCACATAACAAGCATAGGAAAGGAATGGAATATAATGTTTGAGAACATTTGGTTAGAGATATTTAGGGTTCTATCCCCATAATCAATGCATTGGATCAGTTGGACTATCGTGTCAAAGATGGAAAGATCTATGGGGGGCTTAGAGGAGATATTCGTTGAAGAATGCTTACCTAAAAGTATTGAGAAAATACTAGCTTCTTGTTAAGGAAGTTGATAAAGGACCGAGTTCTTTCCAAGTAGGCTTTTAAAGCACCAAGGTTCGTATTGGAAGGTTAATAAATCACTAGGAAAGTTGGAAATAATTGTGGTTCTTGCTGAAAGGGGTTGATAAACCACTGGGTGCTTGGTGAGGAAGCTGATAAACCGCCCAGTTCTTACGCAATAAGTTGATAGACCAACCATACAAGTTTTATTGGAGAACTACATAGAAACCCTTTAACCCAAGAGAAATGAGGAATGCCCTAGCAAAAATTGAAGTGGAATACCTGTGAAAGCACTCTTCTAGAACATGATGTAGGTTGGGGGTGGTTAGCTGCAAGGAAGACTACAATACAACTCGCCTATGATTGCTTGGAGAGTTGAAGTCCCTCCGCAAGTTGCTAAAATTTAAAATACTCAAATAATTATATTCACTTGTTTTTGTGTTTTTTTATAGTGAATGATAATTCTCACATGAAGGCTATGAATGTATCAACATGGTTAATAGACAAATGTGCTCTTTCTAGATGATTGCATTAAGATGGATGTATGATTTTTTCCATGGTTTGAGAAACCTGTAGATCACTTGGTTTTTAGTAATTTTAGTAAATTAAAACATAAGTTTCATAATCCAAAATGTATATTAATGTGATCAATTAGCTAAAATGGTATATGGACTCCTTGTCTAGATTTGGACATGGTTATTAACTACTTTAAAGTGTTAAACATTTCAGTATTGTGATGTGTGCCCACTAATGCAACTGATAGTATTATATGTAGAGTCTACCTTATGATGTATTTTTGTGTAAAGTAATGTAGGGAGTGAAATTGCTAAGTGATGTTGGAATGAAATATAATTCTTAGAGGTTCACATGCATCTAAGTTAGAGGCTCCCAATATCATTTGATTGGAACAATATGATTTTCTATGAAAAGAGTAATTAAACATTGAGTGTGCTAATTGAGGTTATTTACTTATATTTAAAGAGAATGTGAATCATTTTCCTTCCTATTGTAAGATTGTCCCAAGCTACAACCAAACCCAAGGAAGGATCAATATAGCCTCAGAGAACCCTAGAGTTAATAAATCAATGTGTGATATGCACACACTAATATTCTGTCCAAATAAGGCTTCTAATTAAATTATACTTGGAAACCTTTTTTTAGTTAAATTGCGGAATGTGGTACGGGAATATATCCATTTTCTAATGTGAAGTTCCATGTCACACCACACCTCCATCTCTAAGTGGTACTCTGTTAGGTCCCTATAATATTAGTGATCCCCCCATTACTATTGTCATTGTATCCCTTATTTTTATTATTGTGCCCCTATTATCCACATATTGTTATTATTGTGCCCCATAGAATCCCTCTATTGTTATTTTTGTGCCTTTATATTATTATTGTTAGGTCGGCTTGGTTATATTGTGACCTCGTAGACTCCTATATATAGAAATGAGGTTTTCTCATTTGAATCATCTAAGAATTGTTCTTTTTTGTAATGTAAAGGAGGTTTCCCCCTCGAAGAGGTTAATTTGTAAGGCGTTGATTTATCTTTTCCATCTTTTTGTGAGCTGGTTTCATAGCATTTGTTATGAGAGCTTTGGATTCTAGTGTTTCACTACTCCAAATAGGCCATCGTGCCATTTTTTATATAACTTTTTTTCTACGACGTTTTAGAAGCTTAAAAAAACATCCATTTGGACTGAATTAGTTTTGAACTTCAGGTCCAAATTGCAAAGCATTTATCGCTATATTTGAGGAGATATGATCTAAGGAAGATGCCATTTTTCAGACTCCCGAATTACATTCCAAACTGGTGACCTGGGGAAAATCATCATAACTATTTTTTTGAGAATTAGATTGAAATCTCATAAGAAGTTTGAGAAAGAAGACAACCTCTAATTTTCTACGTATCCATTTTACATACTCAGGGCAAAATAGTGACACCTGGCATGTCATACAAGTTCGCTCTACTGAACTATTCTATAATTAGGTCGCCGTGGGAGATTTGGCATAACTCTTCCTTGGAGAATCCAATTTTGATTAGACTGGTGGCATTGGAACGAGGATGTAGAAGACTACTGTAACTCGTGATTTCAAAATCGGGAGATCCAAAATTACAAAGGTACATTAGATTCAATATTGAGCTCCTACAAGTGAAAAAAGGTGTGTATTTTTTAAAATTTTGCATAAGCTTGGTTTGAAAAATTAGTTTGAAGGAATTCAAAGGGCATAGTGAAGCATTATTATCAGTAATTAATGTCCCGAAGAAAGAAAATGGAAACACCTAGTAAGCAACATAAAATCTCTAGCATGACTTATGCAGAAGAGGAAGAAATGCAACATGATATATCAATATTATGAAACCAAGTGCAACAAATTTAACTCACACAAAAGGTAACAGAAAATAAGATGGATGGTTTAAGGAAAGACATAGAAGCTAATATGAATGACTTGGAAAATACGATGGATGGTGTGGAAACTAAGATGGATGGCATGGACGCTGAGATGAATGGCATGGACTATAAGATGGAAGAATTGAAGATAAATTTGAATAAGTTGCTACATGAAATGGTCACTAATGGTGAAAGGGTAGTAAAGGAAACTCATGATGAGAACAAAATAAATTTTAGCCATGATTTTATAGACTCTAATGTTGGATTGAAGACCCACCATGTTCCAAAAATAGATATGAGGAAGTTTGATGGCAAGGATCCCAGAACATGGATACTATAGATGGAGCAATTTTTCAATCTCCATAATGTGAAAAGGACACAAAAGGTACATATTTCAACTTTATATTTGGAACCAAATCAATTTTTATGGTATCGATGGCTTTGCTCTCATAAACAAATTGTCACTTGGGCAATTTTTATGAAAAAAATGATAGCACATTTTAAGGATACAAAAAGCAACACCTTTTTTACCCAATTGATAAATCTCAAACAAAAGGGTTCAATGATGGAGCACATTGACGACTTCCAAAAATTGAACATAAGGGTAAAAGATATTCCAGAGGAGCATAGGATTGATGTGTTCATAGGGACTTTAAAGGATAACATGCAACATGAGGTTTGCCTTTGGGAACTTGATTCATTGGAGAAGGAATTCAGGTTAGCAAGAAAAATGGAAAGAAAAATTATGGCAACCAGGAAGCCTACCACTCACAACTATATAGATGGAGTGTTGTTGCCCCTAGCCTTCCAAAAACTACAAGGTTGTCACCACAACAATTGGAAGAAAAGAGAGAAAAAGGGCTTTGTTATAGTTGTGATGGCAAATACACTAAGGGTCATAAGTGTGCTGAGAAGAAATTATTCTACATAGATTGTGAAGAGGAGGAAGAAAAGGAACAAGAAATGTCAAAAGAAGAGGATATACTCCAAGAACAAACCCTAGGTAAAGAAGAAATGAATCCGACCATATCTTGTAATGCATTGGCTAGAATTACCACTCCTCAAACTATCAAGATAGAAGGACATATCAAGAAGAAAAAGGTAATAGTGTTGATTGATTTGGGAAGTACCCATAGTTTAATTCTTTGTAAAATAGCAAAGGAATTGAATTGCTTCCTATATCCAGCACCAGAGTTTCAAGTGAAGGTTGCAAGTGGAGGAACCATAAATTTCTCTGGAAAGTGCCATAATATCAAGTTATCCATGGGAGAATATGTATTGAATAGCCCAATTCTTTCCATTCCAATCGGTGGTGCTGATATTGTACTAGGAGTCCAATGGCTATAATCCTTGGGTACAATAGCTTTCAATTTTCAAGAACTTTTCATGAGATTTTCTATGGAAGGAAAGGAAGTTGAATTAAGGGTTATTGTAGGAAACTGAGAAAGATAATCAGCTCTAACGATATGAAAAAGCTTCTAAAGAAGGAACAACGAGGTGTAATTGCACAATTATGTTCGCTAGATGTTCCCACGTCGAAATCATCTATTTCTCCAGATCTCCAAAAAGCCTTAGACAATAATACCAAGGTATTTGAGACTCCGAAAGGTCTCCCAACTATTCATGATCATGATCATGCTATTCATTTAATTCCATGAACTGTTCCTCTAAACATCAGGCCGTACATACATCCCTATACCCAAAAGAGTGAAATTGAATGTATGGTTGCAGAAATGCTAGAGGCTGGTATATTTCAACCTAGTCAAAGTTCATTCTCTGCTCCAGTAGTTTTAGTTCACAAGAAGGATGGATCATGGTGCATGTGTCCGGATTATAGGGAGATCAACAAGCTCACTATTAAATATAAATTTCCCATTCCTATCATTGATGAATTATTGGATGAATTGCACGGATCTATTTACTTCACCGAGTTGGATCTTCATTCAAGATATCATCAAATCAGAATGAAGACTAAACACGGTCCAAAAACAACATTTAGAACTCATGAGGGTCATTATGAATTTTTGGTCATGCCTTTTGGCCTTACTAATGCACCTTCTACATTTCAAGGTTTGATGAATTCCATTTTCAAACCCTTCCTTAGAAAATTTGTGTTAGTATCTTTTGATGATATACTAATCTATGGCAAGTCTTGGAACGATCATGTCCAACATGTTGACATGGTGCTCAAACTATTGGAGGAGAAACAATTATATGAAAAATCTCCAAATGTTTCTTTGGAGTACAAGAGGTGGAACAACTGGGTCATATTATATCTCGTGAAGGGGTTAAGGTAGACCATAGCAAAATTAAAACCATTAAGGAATGGAAAATCCCCACATCCATAAAGAATCCACAAGGATTTCTCAAGTTCGCATGGTATTATCGCAAGTTTGTTAAGAATTATGGGAGAATAGCAACACCTCTAACAACATTATTGAACAAAGATGCATTTTCATGGACTCCAGAAGAAACAAAGGCCTTTGAACATCTTAAAGAGGCAATGTGCGAAGCACTAGTCTTAGCTACACCGTACTTCACAAAAACATTTATTGTGGAATGTGATGCCTTAGGAAATGGAATCAGTGTTGTTTTAATGCAAGAAGAAAGACCCATTGCTTTCGAAAGTCGTCTAATCAAATGAAAGTATTTACACAAAGCTATTTATGAGAAGGAAATGTTGGCAATACTACACGCACTTAAGAAATGGCGACCCTACCTAATGGGAAGACACTTCAAGGTAAAAATAGATCATGATAGTCTTAATTACGTTTTAGAACAAAGATTATCTTCAGAAGAGAAGCAAAAATGAGTCACAAAGATTTTGGGTTATGAATTTGAAATCATCTACAAAAAGGGGAAGCAAAATGTGTGGGAGATGCACTCTCAAGAAAGGATGAGGATGTGGAAGCATTTCTTTGTGACATTTCTATTATCCAACCAGATTGGATAAACGAAGCAAGGGATGAATGGAAGAATGATGAGGAAGTGTGGAAACTCATTCGAAAGATACAACAAGATCCCAGTACATCTGATACATTTATATGGAAAAATGATTCATTATGGTACAAGGATTAGGTATACCTATGTAAGAATTCCCAACTCAAACAAAAGATTCTTAGGGAATTTCACACCTCTTCCTTAGCAAGGCACTCAGGATTTCTAAAAAGCTACCACAGGGTTAAGAAGGATTTTTTCTGGGATGGCCTTAAATTGGATATTCAAAATTTTGTGGCGGAATGTTTGGTTTTCCAACAAAATAAAGTTGAAACAATTAAGACTCCAGGACTATTACAAACTTTATCCATTCCAAGCCAACGTTGGGAGGAGGTTTCAATGGATTTTATCATAGGTTTACCCAAGTCTGAAGGAAAGAGTGTTATCATGGTGGTAGTGGATAGACTTACCAAGTATGCACGATTTTGTGCATTATCTCATCCATTTAAGGCGAGTACAGTTTCTAATGCATTTATGGAAACAATTCAAACACTACATGGAAACCAAAAGATTATTGTGAGTGACAGAGATGCCATTTTCATTGGAAATTTTGGACAGAATTATTTTCTTGTCTTGGTACTCAGTTAGATCATAGCTCATCTTATCATCCTCAATCTGATGGGAAAACTGAGATAGTAAAGAAATGTTTGGAAAGATATCTCTGTTTCTTTGTATCTGATAAATAGACACAATGAGTCAAATGGTTATCTCTAGCTGAATGGTTGTGTAACACTTCCTTCCATACTGCAACAAAAATGACCCCATTTATGGCACTTTATGGATATCATCCACCATCCATCACATCATATTTAAGAGAAAATTCTAATGTTCAAGGAGTGGAAGATCACATCGAGCATCAGCAATAAGTTCTCCAACTCTTAAAGGATAACCTCACCTTGGCACAGAATATAATGGAACAACATGCAACTCAACATCACCATGAAAGAAGTTTTGATGTAGGTGATTGGGTATTCCTACGGCTACAGCCATATAAACAAATGTCCCTCAAGCAAGTTAAGAAGGATAACAAATTATCACCAAAGTATTATGGTCCATACAAGGTGTTGCAAAAGATAGGTACTATGGCATACAAATTGGAGTTTCCTACAGCTTCTCGAGTGCACTTAGTTTTCCATGTTTCATGCTTAAAGAAGGTTATAGGTGACAAGCTTCCAGTTCAGACAATATTGCCAGAAATTCATGAGGATGGAAAAATCATATTGGAACCTAAAGAAGTCAAAGAAACAAGAACTCAACAGCCACAAAATAGATCAATTTTAGAGTATCTCATCAAGTGGAAGAACTTACCCATTTAAGATTCCACATGGGAGGATGAGAATTTTATACAAAAGCATCCAAAACTACTCAAGCGTTGAGGACAACACTTTTTTGTAGGAGAGGGGCTTGTTAGGTCCCTATAATATTAATCATTCCCCCCATTACTATTGTTGTTGTATCCATTATTGTTATTATTGTGCCCCTATTGTCCCCATATTGTTACTATTGTGCCCCATAGAGTCCCTCTATTGTTATTTTTGTGCCCTTATATTATTATTGTTAGGTCAGCTTGGTTATATTGTGACCCCGTAGACTCCTATATACAGAAAGGAGGTTTTGTCATTTGAATCATCTAAAAATTGTTCATTTGTGTAATGTAAAGGAGGTTGCCCCCTTGAACAGGCTTATTTCTAAGGCGTTGATCTATCTTGTCTATCTTTTTTTAAGCTAGCTTCATAACAAACTTAGATGCTTAGGGAATGAGCATCATTGATGAAGAGCATGAGTATATCATTTTCCATCATATATATGTTTTAAATATTTATGTCGTGATATTCCTGGTCGGGATAGTGGTGCATAATGGTCCAAGTACTATTGTCAGAAGGTGCAAGACAAAGTTTTGTCCAGAAATTATCAATAAGTGAAGGCGAGATGAAAATATCTTCACCCAACAAAGTTAGAATGGTGAATATAGTTTTAATGTTTTAGTTCATATTTTGTACATCAAGCCAATTATAACATGAAATTTGAATTCCAATGAAGATTCTAGAACTATGGGACACCCTAGCAAGGGGTTAGGGTAGTAGGTGCTACATAGAGTAGGAAAGGCTATGCAGACATTGCATGGATAGTAATGTGGGTACAATGTTGACATGGTGCCTATGTGGTGTGACACACAATAGGATGAATCATCCTCGTAGGATGATAAATAATCCATTGTCGACATGGCATCATTAGGGGGTGACACATGACAAGGTGATGTCATTATGACATTATCATGACATTAGTAGGACATTAGGAGGATAGGTGACATGGTACGTGGAAGGTGACCTATGGCATCATGGGGTCTATATGTAATACATGGCACCAACATGAAGTGTATTTGGCCCAAGAGCACATCATCATGAAAAAAAGAACCTCGAAAAGTGTTATGATGTTAATTCACAAAGAGCGATTGTAGATGGAGGATGTGAATGTGAAAATTTCCAGAAAAATATGTAAAGAATTTTACGTTCCATTATGTTACAGGATTTGATCCAAAGTATTTTTCCAAAGGAAGGGCATGGGGGGTCGAGGTTCTATGGCACAATGACTCAAAAAGGGACACATTTTTTCATAGTTGACATGGTAGAGCCACACATGCCACTAGGAAATACAACATGGTGGTACACGCTGACATGGCATAGATTAATGATCAAACATTCCAATGGGCATAACTCTGAATCTAGGAGTTAAATTGAGACATAAATTATATTGCCGAAATGTTGTTAACGAGTTAAACACAATGATGGTGCTAGCTTTGGACTTCAAGGTGGTTAGGAAAAGAAACAAAATTGTCACCCCATACTGATAACATACCTTGAAGATTGGGTAAGCTTTTAGGTAACACCTTATAATGGCTTGAGGGAGTGGGAGGGTGTGTTAGAATGGGGTCCATTTCATCATAATACTACAATGTTGTATCCATGTGTTCCATGTGGCAATGCCACATGAACATAATATGAGTATGCATAATGAGAAACACATGTGGGGAGGGTAAATAAGTAATATATGAGAAGCTAATAAATATAAAAATAATAATTTCATGATAATTAAAACTATAATAGGTAATGATAATTTGATTTACAACAAAAATTTATGATTTCTATGATTTTGTTTGCTTGTGTGTAAATGAGTGAGAATAAATTGTGGTTTGGGAGACAAAAACTCAGGGGAATATAAGTTTTAAAGTCACCTAGGGATCACACCCAATGTAGGCCACACCCACTCATACTCATGGTTGGGTTTGTGGCCACAAGGCTTTGAATTGGTGGCATTTCCACCACAGAGTATGTTAACAAAACACTGAGCAACCAACCACTCTATTTCTTGTGAGAATTATATAATTGTTATATTATTAAAATTAAATTGAATCTATTCAAATGCGTTTAGTAATGGAAATAATATTTCCATAATGACTCCTTACCTCAACCATTACATTATAGTGAAAATGGATAAAGATAAATTCATTTAAATAATAGGTTATCTCAATCAGATATTATACACAAAATGTATAGTGGTAGAGTCATTTATATTATATTGTAATTTCTATCTCACTGTCTTTATCGTCATACATGTAAAAATCATTACTAACATGCCTATAAGAAATTATGCAAAGGACACATAAAATTAGATTTATAATTTAATAAATTATAATTTTGATTTTATTATTTTTATGACGATAAATATAATAAAAATAATATTGAACATACTTAAGTAGGACTAATGGTTAAGAACATGTGTTTCATCAAAAGAGGTCATAGGTTCAAATCCAGAGGAGGGCATAGGATGTAAGGTGCCATAAAATTTAATAGTCAAGACCTTAAAAATAGACTTCATTTTATATCTGAAATTATCAATTGGATGAAATTTTAGTGGTTGGGAGACATATTATTATACTTCTCACATGGTTTCAATACCCACATGTAACATGTTGAAATCATAATGAGTATATCATTGCAGTGACTCTTGTTGTAGAGGATTGGTGCTTGTAGAGTTCAAGAGTCCCTTGAGTAGATGATTGGTGTTTCTAGTGTTCAAGTGTCCCTTGAGAAGAGGATTGGTGCTTGTAGGGTTTGAGAGCCACAAAAGGATTGGTGCTCATAAGGTTTAAGTTTTAGCTATAACATTTTCAGGTAATGTATGGTCGAAATTGCAATACTCCTATGAACTACGATAGCCTCGTGAACTGAGTTGTTCCTTGACATGAGATACTAAAGGAAATGGAACAAGAAGTCGTCAAGGTAAAGCATAAATTAAAGGTGACCTGGGATAAGAAAATGAGTTATGTAGACCAACAGAGGATGCACAAGAATTTCAAGTGGGAAAGCATGTGTATATCCACATCAAACTAGGGAAGAGATCATTGAAAGTGGGGACTTGTACCAAGTTCGCACCTTGATTTTGTGTACTCTTTCAGATCTTGGAAAGGGTGGGTTAAATGGCATATAGATTGGCCTTACCTCCCACATGTAATGCACATAATGTTTTTCATGCTTCTTTTCTTAAGAAATATGTACATTATGCTAATTATATTGTTGATTGAGATGCAATATAAGTAGAATTCAAGGGAGAGTTATAACAAGAACCATTGGTTCTCTAAGCTTCATGACCATCTACCAATCTCATTGGAGCCCATTTCATTGAGAATTTTCTCAAAGGGAATTTACATAGGAGTTACAAAACTTTGATGTCCAAAATTATTCATAGTAACTTAGTACTTAAGCCGTCTCCGCACCCATGGTTTTATTAGTCTCCCATGACCAGGTGCTAGTCCATTGGAGGTCCTTTATCGAACATTTTCAAATAAAATTTTATAGTGGAGTTCTAAAATCCTTAACCTTCGAGCGACATTATGCTGACATCATCACTCCACGTGGTGCCTCCTCATGGGTGACACGTGTCACCCGCATTTGGCCCACTAGGCCACCAAAAATGCCTAATCTTCCTACCACACGTCCTATCGTACAACCACATCATGAATGCGTCATATGCCACCTCAACCCCTTAGGGCCAATAAACCACTACCATGTGTCCAGTTGGAGGAGAGAGAAAGGGGTCCGTCAGACATTGGTTTTACCTTTGTATTTCCTACTTTTTGCAAACCTTGATGCTTCCAAAGAAATGAAAATTTTAAGAACTTACAAGGTTCCAATCACAGGTGGCCATGTGCTCTGAGGTCTTGATGGATTCATCCTTTTGATATCCGAAGGCTCTAACCTCTGATATGTTTCTTGCTTTGATATTTCAGGTTCTGAAATATCTAGGGTCCTGAGGTCCCAAACTTCCGAGGTACCTAGACTTTGAGGTTTAGATGGCATGACTGCTCTAATTTTGGCAGCTCCAACTAGGCCTTTGCTTTAGCATTCCGATGTCTTGTTCTCTAAGGTTCTGATCGCCTCGATCTTCTAATATCTTGATATTTCATCAACCTACGATAGGAAGTTCCGATAAGCTAGCCTACTCGATTTTTTGACCTGTTCTAGGAAAACTTCTGCAGTCAATAACCTTTGGTCTTGATGGCTTTTCCTAGACTTGTTCATACCATTGGGAAGATATTTCAGAGTACTTTCCAATGGAGAGGGTCTGATGCAGTAATGAGCCTACTTGCATCCTGAAATATGATGTGAAGAATCCGACCCATTGATTCTCAATAGTCATCTAGTTGACATCAAGGCCAACACACTCGTAGCCACTAGCCATCTTGACAATGCCAACAATCCAATAATATGCCCCTTTGGTTTTAATAGCAACACCATAAGCTCCCCCTAAAGTTGGGTATGGTCTTCTAGTATCCCTCTCCCACTTGGCATCAATGGAAAAGAATACTCAGGAATAGTCCCCCTAAACCACTACAGCCTACTCTTCCATTGATACCTCATGCTGAGTAGCTGCCAACAACCCCAAAAATGGAGTCATTTGGAAGGATGAGTTACAAATCCTATCAGATTATTGAGATATTCAAAGGGTTCTCTTTCCAGTCACTTAGTAAATATATTAGCAAGTTGGTCATTAGTGGCCACATATTCAAGTTTGACAATATTGGTTGCAACTTGTTCACTTAAGAAATGGAACTTGATAGGAATATGCTTGGTCTTTGAATGCATGACTAGATTTATAGAGATGCTGATGGAACTTGTATTATCACACATAATTTTAATAGGATCAAGCAAATCTATAGGAATATATTTTAAGGTATTCTTCATCCATATAATTTGCGTGAAGCTTGTAGTCAATAAGAAATGGAGGCCTGTTTCTTGCTGACCTATGACACCAAGAACTTTCCCAAGAAGAAATTTGTAGCTCAAGTGTTATTCCTATGATCAAGACTGCTAGCCCAATGAGCATCAATGTAGCCCTTCGACTTGAATTCTTTTATCTTAGCATACCACATTACATATTATGTTGTTCCTTGAAGAAATTTTAAAATCCTTTTGACAACAACGACATGACTCTCATGAGGGAAGGCCTGAAATCAGGCCACAAGACCCACAAATTGCACAATATTTGGCCTTGAAGTGTAAGATACAACAAGCTTCCTATCATGGATTTGTATTCAGTCTGATTTACCAATGGTGTCTCATCTTCTTTGCATAATTTGCAGCCTATAACCATAGGTTTTCTCACTAGCTTGTAATCTTCCATCTCAAACTTCTTCATAGTTTCTCAAAGATATTTGAATTGGGAGATAAACACCCCACTTGGAGACTGAGAGATTTTCAATGCAAGGAAGAAAGACATCTCCCTGATCATGGACATTTCAAACTCTGTGTGCATACATTTTGCAAATTGATGACCCAATTGTTTCCTCTCTTTGCCAAAAATTATATCATCCACATACACTACTACAATTAGTAAATTGTCTCCTTCATATTTTATGTATAAATTTTTGTCAACATTCCCCTTTATAAATCCTTGTTGCTGAAGATATTTATCCAGCCATTCATACCAAGCTTTGGGACCCTGTTTTAGTCCATATAGAGCCTTTTTTAGTATGCTCACGAACCCTTCATTTGTGGTGAGCATAAATCCTTCTCGATGCTCAATGTAAACTTCTTCTTCCATATCTCCAATGAGAAATGAAAATTCCGCATCAATATAATATACTTTGTTGTTTTTATGTCTAGAAAGGGATTGAAAAATTCAAATAGCTTCTAGTATTTTTACTTGTGCAAATGTTTCTTCGAAATCCACCCCTTCCATTTGAGCATACCATTTATAGAACAATCAAATCTTATTCTTGATCACTTGACCCTGTTCTTTCAACTTTTTTTTGAAAACCCATTTAGTTCCAATGACATTTTTCTCTCTAGGTCTTGGACCAAGCTCCCAAGTGCCATTATTTTCAATATGGTCAAGTTCTTCATTCATATATTTCACCCAGAACTTGTCCTCACTTTATTCTTTGAGATTGTTTGATTCAATATGTGACAGTAGAGCCAAATTTCCATAACTTATATTCCCAACAAGTTTCCTACTCGTATGAGCACCATGTCTTTGATCTCCAAGTATATGATTCTTGTGATGTACTTTATGTACATACCTCGAAGATGCCTTTGTCTTTCGACTTCTGCTTGATTCCTCGTCCTCAATATTTGAATCTATTTCTTCTAGATCTGTGGGCCTCATATCTTGATTTTCTTCACCATCTAAGTTCATGTTTCTTTTAGAGGACACAGGTTGTGGAACTATTTCATCTACTATGACATCAATGAAATCCTCTATCTTCATTGTCCTCTTGTTGTAACACTTATATCCTTTTCTCTGAGGAGAGTACCTGAGTAATATACCCTCAACAATGCGTTAGTCAAACTTTCCAAGATTCTTGTCATTCATTTTGATAAAGAATTTTCACCCAGATGTCTTGAGATGCTTAAATGATGCAGGTCTTCCCTTCCACAACTCATAGGGTGTTTTATTACTATTATACATGAGTTGAGTTCTATTGGTAGGTATACTGCTACTTTTGATGCTTCCCCCCAGAATATGTGGGATACTTCTGCTTCATCCAACAGAGCTCTGGCTATTTTCTAGATTGTTATGTTCTTTCTCTCAACTACTCCATTTTGTTCTGGAGTTCTAGCCACTAAATACTGCCTTCTAATGCCATGTTCTTCACAAAAATCTTCAAACTCTCTTGAAGTGTACTCTCCTCCTTTGTCTTATATTAATCATTTTATCTTTAATTATTTCTCATTTTCTACTTAAAATGCTTAAATAGTTCCAACTTCTATTTTGAGAGCATGATCCAAGTGGCCCTGGTAAAATCATCAATGAGCAACATGAAATGCCTTTCTCATTTTGGGGTATTTTCTCTTGTTTGGCCACAAATATTTGTTTGAATGATTTCCAATAGTCTAGATGAGGAGAAATATTTTGACTTGAAATTAGTCCTAGTATGTTTTCCAAATTAGAATGACTTGCAAATTGAGTTATCATACCTTGACAGTCTTCGTAATCCTCTCACAACTCCCAACTTGCTGAATTTTATCAACGTGTCAAAATTCATATGGCCAAAACTCCTATGCCACAAGTACATTATTATGGGTTCTGATTTCTTTTCCCACCAGCTTTCCATTGTTCATCTTTCACATCTCATACTCCTCGGATCAAAAGGTCACATCATAGCCATTATCACACATTTGGATAACACTAAGCAGATTGTGCTTGAAACCTTCCACATATAACACATTTTCTGCTTGTTACTTTTGATGAAGACTGGATATGCCTTTACCCTTAATTCTTACTGGAGCATTTTTACCAAAAGTGACATTATTACCTTTATCCTTTTTTCTTATTGACTACTTGGAGAAACCATTGTCCACATACCATCTGTTTTCTTGGTTTTGTTCTGATATAGTGAGTCTACATTCTATGCTTTTTCTAGATTTTTATTTCCAATTCTTCTCATCCTTTCGACCCACTAATCACCGGGTATTTTCAGATTTGGATGTATACTCTATCTTTCTTCTGCACTCAATTTCCCTGTTCCCAAAACTATTACATTTAAAACATTCAACATCATTCATTATGGGGAGAGAAAACATTTTGATTTTTGAGTGTAGAATTTTAATATCTAAACTTTTGATACCTATTGTATCTAAAACTTTCATCTCTCTCAACTTTGATCATTTTACACTCAATATCCTTATGCCCAAATATGTTGCATCCATAAAAATGAACATAAAATTAAAGAGAGTACATCATATTGGAAGATTCATGAGTTTTTGCATGAAGGTGCTTATGTCGTCTTGCAGATTGATTCATTCTTCGTTGGTATGCCTATTTGAGATGCACAAAGTTATTATTATAGTGGTGAAATCCTCTTTTCTTTACTGCCCCTTTGTCTTCATCGATTCTTTCTTGAGGATTACTTTCATAGATTTGTGGTTCCTCAAAACCTGGAGACCTAAAATTTATCTTTCCACTTTGGGTCTGATGTGGTTTGGAGTAACCCAGGACCATTTAGTTTCTTGAGGATCTTTGACTACCCAGAATCTAATCTAGTTTCTTGTTCCTTTTCCAAATTTCTCATTTATTTCTTCTTCAATCTTTATTTTCTCAAGATTTGTTCTTAGAGAGACAACCTCTGCCTTGAGACTCTAAAACTTTTCTTCCCATTCATGGATCAAATATTGAAGAACTTCTTCTGTTCATTTAGATTTTTCTACTTTGACTTTTAAGGATATATTTTCATCTTCGTATGTATTTGATATTGTTCCACGTTTATCTTGGATAACCCTTTTTTTAATTTCTTGTTCTCTCCTTCAATCTTCTCATATTTTCCTTTTTTTCTTCTTGTAGGAGGACTAAACTATCTTTGATTTTAATGGCTTCTTCAAGTTTCTCCTTTTAGTAAATAAACTCCTCATTGTAGTAATTTTACATACGTCTTTCAACACATTTTAGTTGTTCCTTCAAATACTTATTATTTTTCCTTTATTTATTCAATTCATGAAGAGAACTGACTAGTTCCCCTTTAAGGTCCACCTCTCCTTCTTGCTTTCTTCTTCAGATTCTATAACATTTTACATCTTGGAGTCTGTTCCAAATTCCATAGTTAAATACTAATCTGAATCATCATCGGAAGATTTTTCATTGTCTGATTTTGGTGCTGAACTATCCGCCTTGGAGTAGAGCCCCTTTTTCTTATATAATTTCATCTTATGATACCTTTGATGTTTTTTTATAAATTTCTGGTCATCTTCCACTTTAGTGTTTTCCTTGTAAGGGAATTTAGACAGGAAATGTTTGACTCTACAATAGTCAAAGGATTTAAAGGGAAACTTGTCTTTATATTTTCTTGAGCTACTCTTTAGTTTCCTGGAAAATTGGGCCAACTCCTGATCAGATTCATAGATGGTGTAGTTTTCGTGATCTTTGTGCTCCTGGGCCTTCTTGGACACTTTGAACACTAGGTCCTTTGGTTCAGACTTCTCTCCTCCTACTCATATCATAGGTTGGAAGGGTGATGAGCAGCTATTCAATATTGAGATCCTTTAAATTAATGATTTCATCAATAACTAAGAATTTGGGATTAAATCTCATGGGTAGGGATCTTAATATTTTTTGAACAATCACATCCTCCTTGACTTCCTCACCAAGTCCCCTAATCATATTGGTTACTTCATCAAACCTGAGGAATTATTCTACTATACTTTCTTCCTCATTTTTAAACTTTCAAACCTCATTCTAAAAGTTTGAAGTTTGGCCTTCTTGACTTTTTCATCTCCTTCATGACTCTAATTGAGCTTCACCCACACTTCCTTAGTAGACTTATAGTCCATAACCTTCACAAATTGAAATCGACTAATGCAGAAGAGAATGGAATTATTGGCTTACGAATTATTCCCATACAATTTTCTTTCCATCTTCATCAGTCAAGGGGATATTGTAATCTACTAGTACAGAGCACCAAACATCTACCCCCACGTACATGAGATATGCTTCCATCCTAAATTTCTAGAAGGCATAGTTTTCTCCATTAAAGACTAGTACCTAGTTTGAGTAAGCTTCCTGACTCTCTTTCCTAGACATAATTCCATATGGATCTACCTTTCGGTGGTTGGACTGTTCCTGAAGGAACTTTGCTCCAATAAAAATTCTTAGTACAAGGAATTACTTGGGGGGGTGTGAACAAAAAATAGTGAGGTTTTGTAATGTTTATTGAATATGTTCTTAATTATTTCCTAAATTGTCTATTACTTATGAAAGTATTCATGAATAAAGAAAATGAACAGTAAGATGACAGATTCAAATTTACAATAATTCATCACATGAGAAATATATACATAATGACACTAGTATTTTTCTCGTGGAAACCAAAAGGAAAAAATGACCAATCTATTTTTTGTTATTATGTCAAATTAAGAACCTACTTAATTACATCATATTGTTTGTGAGCACCCACTAACAGGAGGCACCGAACCCCTTAGGATAGAAAGCACCTACTTGCTGAGAGGCACCAACCACTTCATGCCAACGTTATACTTTTCATACTATTTTCAAACTGAAAATCGAGACATTTACATATATAAAAATATACCCCTCTAGTTGGTTGACGAATCAATTTCCGCTCTTGATCTTATAATGTGCAAAAGAAACTTTGGTCTTGCCCTCTTTCCACTGCTCAGAAAAACAAATTCTCATCTCTCGGCCTTCTCTTCCACTGTATCCTTCTAGCTCTTCGCTTCAAATCACCTCTTGACATAGTCTCACAGACTCCACATGGCTTAATGCTTCATCAATACTTCCCTTTCCTGTTTCTTCTTGAAGGAAATCAGTGGTTTTGATCCTTTGATGCACACTGTTCAACATTGTATTTGTCAAAATTTTCCATCATTGTACAAGTGTATCTCTATATGGCTCCTCCATGTTGATATTGTATTGAATGGGTGAATTTTGTCATGGAATTTAAACATAAGGAAGTGATTCCAAGTTCTTCACTTACTCCCTTAGAAATCCTCCAACCGATAATTTAATCTTAGTCATCTTGCCCATTCTAATGTGACTTCCATGCTTATTCAAGGATTAACAGAGCTTTCCAGTACTTTGAGAATGACTTCCTTGTTCCTCATTTAAGACTGTAAGACATGGACAAGAACAATGATATGGTCTTTATCTCTGCCTGAATCAACTTCTGAAATCACAATAACTCTAGCTACCAACCTTCTTTAACTTGCTTAGCTTCCGACTCATCCAATCCTGACTTGCACTCAACTGTTATCTCAGATCTCTTACACATAGGTACCATTTATTAGAACATGATTATAATATCATAAGGTCTCAATTGACCTCTAGCTCCTCTAAGCCTAGCTCCTTATTGCACTTCTTACCATGTGACCGCTCCCTGTGACCGAGTGCTTCAAATAGAACTGTGATGTATTGGAGCTCCACTTCATCATATTTTTCATTAAAATGACCTTCTGAAATTATGAGCTTCTAATTAGCCTTTAGTTCCTCCTTTCTCTATCCCCTTGTTTCATTTTCTTTATAGGACCGAGAGTTGTGACCAATGGTATAGCCTTTGGCTGCTACAATATTAGATGTTCCATCTAATGTAACTTTTATTATAACAAGTGCTATTAACTCACAAGCTTCCAATTTGCCAATGAGGCCTCTTCCATAGCCCCTTCTTGTTTTTCCCATATGATAGAGTGTTGTCACCGGGGGATTAGCGCTTAGGTGGTAAGGACTTTTGTTCGTGCTTGGGGCCTATCTTCCTTTGTTAAGTCCTCTCCACCCTTGGATCCTCACACTCAACACGACTGAGTGTGAAAACAACATGAAAGCCCCCTTTCATCATAACATTCCTCATACGACATTCACATATGAGTTACAAAATCTCCATCCTCCGATATAATCCATAGCAGTTAGGTGCTAGCCCTGCTCTATGCCCACGGTTCTCTAGGCTTCGTGACCATGTGTCAGTCTCATCAGAGCCCCTTTCATCAGAAATTTTCTAAAAGGGCATTTACATAGGATTGACGAAACTCCAAGGTCTCAAATTATTCGTGGCAAATACGTGCTTAAGCCTTTTCTGCGCCCATGGTTTTATTAGACTCCCATGACTAGACGCCAGTCCATCGGAACTCCTTTCATCGAAACTTTTCAAAGAAAATTTTATAGTGGACTTCTGAAATCCTTGACCTTTGAAATTCTGACCTTTGAGTGACATCACAGTAAAATCATCACTCCATGTGGTTCCTCCTCAGTGGTGACACATGTCACCTAGATTTGGCCCACTATGCCACTAAAAATGCCTAATATTACTGCCACATGTCATGTCGTATGACCACTTCATGACTGTTCCATCTACGACCTCAGCCCCTTAGGGCCAATAAACTGCTTCCATGTGTCCACCAAGAGGAGAGAGAAAGGGGTCCATCAAATCTTGATTTTTCCACGAAATCCTTTGAATAAATTGTTTTCCGCAAACCTCGACACTTCCATAGAAATGAAAATCTTAGGAACTCACGAGGTTCTAATCTATGATGGCCCTATTCTCTAAGGTCACAATGTATTCATCCTTCCAGTATGCGAAGGCTTTAACCTCTAATATGTTGCAGGCTCCGATATTTTAGGTTTTGAAGCATCTACAGTCGAGAGGTCCCAAACTTCTGAGGTTATTAGGCTTCGAGTTTCTGATGGCTAGACTACTCTGATTTCAGCTACTTTGACCAGACCTCTAATTCAAGGTTCCAGTGTCTTCTTCTCGAAGGTTCCAATGGTCCTTACCTTTCCATATTCGAATATTTTCGCAACATGTCTTATTAGCGAGCCTACCTGAATATTTTGACCCATTATGGAAAAGCTTAGGCACTCAATAACTTTTGATCCTGATGGAATTTCGTCTACTTGTTCATACTATTGGAAAGATCTTTCAGATTACTTTCCAAGAGAAAGGATCTGATGCAATAATGAACCCACTTGCATCCTGAAAGATGATACCAAGAATCTGACTCCCCAATTCACCATAGTCATCCAGGCGACATCAATGCCAACAAACTCACAACTACTATCCTTTCTCACAACACCAATAATACAATAGGTGTTGCATACACCAGACAAGGTTACATGGATAATAATGTGGACATAGGGATGACATGGTGCCTACATGTGTGACGCGAAAAGATGAATCAACCTTCCACGATGGTTAAATGGTCCATTATTGGGCATCAGGTGGCATTGTTAGGGGTGCCACATACCATGGTGATGTCAGCATGATGTTAGAATGATATTAGTAGGAAATTTGGAGGACAGGTGATGTGGTACATGGAAGGTGACCTATGGTGCCACCGGGTAGATATGTAATACGTGGTGCCAACATGAATTCTATATAGCCCATGACCACATCATCGCAAAAAATAGACACCGACAAAGTGTTATAGTGTTAATTTTGAAAGATATGAGATAGACATAAAGAATCTGATGTCTTATCATGTCATGGGAGTTGACCTAGAGTAGTTTCCAAAAGGAAGGGTATGGGGTGTGGAGGTGTTATCACACAAGAAATTGGTAGGGCATGCTTTAGTTCATAGTTAATGTGGCAGAGCCATGCATGCCATTAAGTAATGGCACATGGTAGTATACACTCATGTGGCAGACATTAATAAGCAGACCTTCCAATGGGAATAACTCTCAATCTAGGAGTCCGACCGAGACAAAAATTATATCACCAAAAAGATCTTAATGAGTCAAACATGATGGTGGTGCTATTTTTGGACTTCAAGGAGGTCAATAGAAGAAAGAATGTGCCACCACATACTCATAACGGACCTTGAAGATTAGGTAAATTTTTACACAATACTTTCGTTAATAGGTCCTAAGGGGGTGGGAGGGTGTGCTACAATGTAGGGTCCATTTAATCACAATGCTACCATGTGACATTCATATATATTCGACGTGGCACTACCACATCAACATAATATGAGCCCACATCATGAGAACCACATGTGGGGAGGCTAAATAAGTAATGTATGAGATGGTAATAAAGATGAAAGAAAATCATAATAATCAAAACTATAATAGGTAATGGTAATTTGATTTAAAATATTTTTTTTTTGTTTGTATATTTTTTTTTGTTTGTTATTTTGTGTGTAAATGGGTGGGAGTAGCTTGTGGTTTTTGAGACCAAGACTCAAGGGCATCTATGCTGCAAAATCAATTAGAGATAACACCCGATTTGTGCCACAGTAACCCATACTCATGGTTGGGTCTGTGGCCAAAAATTTCGAACTAGTGGAATTTTCACGAGAAAGTGTCTTAACAAAAGAGCATGCAACCAACCACTCTACACTTTCTCTCTACACCATGTGAGTATTATATGATTGTTACATTATTACAATCCTTTACTAAAATAAATTAAATCAATTTAACTCCCTTTTATTAATGGAATGAAACTTTTCATAGTGAATCCTTATCTTAACCATTACATTATAGTGAAAATCAATAATGATAAATTAATTTAAATAATAGACTATCTCAACCAATTTATTATACTAAAAATGGATAGTGATAGAGTCATTGACAATAAATTGTAACTTCTATTTAATTGTCTTTATCTTCATAAATGTAAACATTGTTACTAACATGCCTATAGGAAATTGTGACAAAGACACGTAAAATGATACTTATAGTTTAATAAATTTTAATTGTGAGATTATTATTTTTATGGCCATATATATAATAAAAATGATAATTAACATATTTGTGTAAGCTTAATAGCTAATAACATGTGTTTCCTCATAGTAGGTCATAGGTTCAAATTGAGAGGAGGGAAGAGTATGTATGACCCTATAAACTTTAATAGTTAAGACCTTAAAAATAGACTTAATTCTACATCTTCAATTGGATGTACTTTTGGTGGTTGGGAGACATGTTTTTATCCTTCTCACATGGGTTCAATACCCACATGTAATATGTTCAACTCATAATGAGTATATCCTTGTAATGACTATTGTTGAGGAGGATTGGTACATGTAGGGTTTGAGAATCCCTTGAGAAGAGGATTGGTGCTTCTAATGTTTGAGTATTAACTAGCACAGGAGTGAGGTAACACTACTAATCTTATACTTTTACTATCAATAGTTAGGTGACACTAATGTGAAGTAGAGAAAAATGTTAGCTATAAAAAGAGTTAGGTGAGAGTAATATGAAGTAAAGAGAAACAATAACAATTGAAATTGAAAATATGGCTTTTCTTATAATGTGTTAAATCAAATGTTGCAATTGAAAATATAACATTAATATGATAGTGTTAAATCCAAAGTTAATGAGGGTCATGGAAACCACATTAGTATTTGACACCGTTGAAGATTGGTAATGTCATGCCCCTACACCTGCGGTAGTCTTCCAACCGCTTATAGCAAGGTGCAGCACCACTGAACACTTCCTTTTCACCAATACTAATGTTCATGGACTACGCCTAATTCACTTTTCCTTAGTTTGTGTTTCACAACCAAGCAATGTTATGTTTATCCTTTATACTAATGAACACCCATACTCATTCATTATCATCAGCAATTATAAAAGAGAACAACAATTGCACAATATAAAGGGAGGGTCAACTCCTTGAACAATGAGTCTGCCCAATAATATATTAAGAATATCATTTCACAATACACAAGTATGTCTTGGCAAGACCAGGTCTCATACTTAGCCAATTTTACAATAGAGTAAAACCTACCTTTTACAACCTTTGTGCACACCTTGCACGATGGGCGGGTGCTCACCTGAGACACCAAGACACCCTCATCAAGTCTTCACACAAATCTGCACTTTAGAACAACCCTGGGCACACCTTGCCCAACCTTCGACCAATTCCAAGAACGCTAGCCAAGTGAGCGACCTCCTATGAGAAGTGCGCATGAGCTATGCGCATTCCCTTCTCTTTTCTGCGCACTTGTCTTCTCCTTGAACTCTTGCGAAGATGCTTGTCCAATGCGTTGATGCCAAATGAACCTCCAAACGCATCAATATATATGCCTGTTTGGAGTGGGTGGTGGCTTGCCCAGCCGACCCCCAAATACAAGTTTACACACCCCTTAAGCACTTTGCACATGTCAGCCAGCCCTCTAACATGAGTCGGCCTCCATCTATTTCACCCACGCTTCATTTGGGTATAAACTTCCAAGTGTCGTAAATTGGCGTTCAGACTTTCGTCGCATATAGCTCGCCCAAACGTCGCTTTTCCATGTGCACGCGCCCGCTCGTGCACTCGCGTGCCCGCCCATTCACCGCGCGCACGCGTGCCCGCGCCTTAGTCCGTCGTGTGGCCCGGCTCGCCTGCGCCCAACCGTGCTCAGCTAAACTTGAGGACCTTACATCCTCCTCTACCTAAAATCGTTGTCGTCCTCGACAACATACCATCTCGGTAGCCATCCACCAAGATCATCATTATCTATGATGTCAACTTTTCCACATAAGGCAAACATCCCTGCAACATATGTAGAAATCCATCTCCATCATGTCTCAACCAACTGTCACCAAGATAACCATACCAAGGCATACACCTCAATGGTATGTCATACATAAACATCATCTCGATCCATGATCATCGATCCCTTTTGCCACAATCTCCACTGCAACATCCTGTGTCGACCTCATCATGTGTCATCCCTCCATGTAGTCTTTCATCAGATGCTAGCACATGTGTGCCAACATGTCGACCCAACAGCAACATCTTTCTGCCATGTGTTGACTCGTCTCGACTAATGCCAACATATTTCTGCACATTGGTACCCCTCATGACTCGAACTAGTCGGGTGATCAGTCCAACCATACGCCCAAATCATAAGAATGCACATCCTTATGCCACCACAACTCTTTCCTGACTTCTGCTACATCTCGGACTCATCAAGAATCTATCAATCCATGCTCAGGTCCATGGAAACTCCATCTCATTTTCAACATGTTCGAGCCATGGTCTTGTTGCACAAGAGTGTACAACCTCTCCACTAGCTCGTACATCTCCATAACGGTACCTGCACAACATCCTTTTGCTTCGGCACTCCCCATAGAATGTCCATGAATGACACCTCTACAAAAGCACCTGCTTTATGTCCCTGCATAACTGTCATGCTCCATATCTTCAACCTAATGTCCATGACTCTATTTGTCCATGATGCCCAACTCATGTAGACTTCATCCCAACATCTGGCGATCTGCATCCAAGTCTGCAATCTTTCATAAAGAAGCCTCCTCCCAAGGCCCCTTGCAAAGTTGGTGTGGTTCCTCCCTGCCAAGGCCTCCACACCAACCCATCTCCAAGGTTGTTTATAGAGAAAGGAGGGCCAGGAAGTTTCCTCCCTGACTCTCATCCACCCATGTGTTAGATTGATGTTGTGTCCTCAAGTATCTATGAACAACCTCAATCTCCTCACATGTACATCCATGCTCACCTAGGTTGTCTTTTTTCAACTGAAAGTCATATATGCCCATATCATACATGCAAAAGTCCACTATCCCAGAAAGATCTCTACCTCTGTAATCCTCATCAACCACTGCCTCTGAAGTAGTACTCATACTCCCTTCATTTGCAACACCATTGTGAAGATCATCAATAGAAGATGCTCCCATCAAGTGTCTCCATGTTCGTGAGATTGCCTTCTCACTTCCTTCATTCTTCTTCCCTATTCTCGCAATGAAGTCAATCAAATTCCTTTCCTTCGTTGTTTGAGTAACACTCCCAAGTCCTCTCTGCTCCACATCCTCATGTTTCACATTTGGATCTTTGGGATACAAAACCATAGAATTCATCCTTGGCCTATACCCCAAGCAACTCCTCCTATTCATCGGTACCATCATGGTTTTTCCTTCAGCTGTGATCAAGAGAATGTCTCAGTCCACCATTGGTATGGCTTGTGCAAGATCCATGAAGTCCAACCCCAACACCATAGAATGATCATCCATGTCCACAACCCTCAAGTCCAACTTTCCAAACCACGATCCTACTTTCACCTGAGTGTCCTTCAACACACCATCAATAGCTCTTATGGTAGAGTTGATTGCTTTGAAAGCACTCCATTCCCTCTCCATCTTTGCTTTCTTCCCAAAAGACTTTGCTGCCTTCCTACTTAAGAAGATATGAGTAGCCCCCGTATCCACCAAAGCTGCAAATCTCTTGCCCTTCACGGTTACGTGCACAAAACTTAGCTTCAAGGAATCACCTCCCTCTGTTGTCTTTGTCTTGCGCCTTACATCAGCAACCTTCTTCAAGAATTCAGCCTCAGAAGTGTCAATTGGCTCATGCTCCATCATGACTTTCCTTTTAAGGTACTTCACCTCCTTGCTTGGCTCTTCTAAGCAACCCGATCTTCGTTCAGCTTGACGTCCTTCAAGCTCGTCCTCCACCGCATTCTGCTCAAGTGAACCAACCAAGTGTCTACTGATTAAGTTCATAGAACTAAACTTCCGAATATCCTCTGGATTCTCTCGGTAGTGAGTTCCCAGCCTGTCAATGTAGTCGAGCTCTTCCTGCTCAATCACAACAACCTTCTTACCAAGAAGCTTCTTCTTTATCTCTTCCTCAACTTGCTTGATTTCGGCTTTCACCCTGGCACTTTCCTTCCTTAACTGGGCTCTTTCATCAAAGAGCTCTTGAAGATCAAGACCACTCTGTTGGATCTCCTCATCAAGTTCCTTGAGTTCAACATCTATCGTACTTTCGCATTGGCTCCTGAGTTCTTCAAGTTCTCTTCTTAGTTCTGAACAACTTTCCTCAATATTCATGTTCTCAACCTTCATCGAAACCTCGTCAGAACTCCATCAACTCATTTGTTCCAACACTTTGTACTGGAAAGCTTCAACTGCACTATGGCTAGACTCACCTATCGTAGGTTCATCTACCATCTCTGCTTTTTCAGCCTTCTCCATGTTCACCAAGTCACTGCAACCACGAACCAACTCTTGTTTCACTTGTATGTGAAACAACTTCCTTCACCTGTAGGTACCTGTCATCAACTTCCAAGTGTATGCACACTTGCTTCACCCAGCTTCCTGCAAGACTCCTCCAAGTCTTCAGACTAGCTCCGATACCACCTTCACTTCGGTGAAGGTGTGTAGGAGCTTCCACCTTCAATACTCTGAATCAGTTGCTCTGATACCACCTGTCATGCCCCTACACCTGCGGTAATCTTCCAACCGCTTATAGCGAGGTGCGGCACCACCGAACACTTTCTTTTCACCAATACTAATGTTCATGGACTACGCCTAATTCACTTTTCCTTTGTTTGTGTTTCGCAACCAAGCAATATTATGTCTATGCTTTATACTAATGAACACCCATACTCATTCATTATCATCAGCAATTATAAAATAAAACAACAATTGCACAATATAAAGGGAGGGGCAACTCCTTGAACAATGAGTCTGCCCAATAATATATTAAGAGTATCAGTTCACAATACACAAGTATGTCTTGGCAAGACCAAGTCTCATACTTAGCCAATTTTACAATAGAGGCAAACCTGCCTTTTACAACCTTTGTGCACACCTTGCACGATGGGTGGGTGCTCACCCGAGCCACCAAGACACCCTCGTCAAGTCTTGACACAAATCTGCACATTAGAAGAACCCCGGGCACACCTTGCCCAACCTTCGACCAATTCCAAGAATGCTAGCGAAGTGAGCGACCTCCTATGAGAAGTGCGCATGAGCTATGCGCATTCCCTTCTCTTTTCTATGCACTTGTCTTCTCCTTGAACTCTTGCGAAGATGCTTGTCCAATGCGTTGATGCGAAATGAACCTCCAAACACATCAATATCTATGCCTGTTTGGAGTGGGTGGTGGCTTGCCCAGCCAACCCCCAAATACAAGTTTACAAACCCCTTAAGTGCTTTGCACATGTCAGCCAGCCCTCTAACATGAGTCAGCCTCCATCTATTTCACCCACGCTTCATTTGGGTATAAACTTCTAAGTGTCATAAATTGGCGTTCAGACTTTCGTCGCATATAGCTCGCCCAAACGTTGCTTTTCCGTGTGCGTGCGCCTGCACGTGCACCTGCACGCCCGCCCATTCACCACGCACCCGCCCGTGCACCAAGCGCCCACCTCTCCAACCCCGCGCCCGCCGGCTTGTGCTCCCGCGCGACCGCGTGCCCGCGCTTTTGTCCGTCGTAACCGCCCAACCGCGCCCGGCTAAACTTGAGGACCTTACAGGTAAGTTGGTAACATAAGAGTAAGTAACAATAATACGAAGTATAGAGAAATTAGGACAATTTGAAGTAGAAAATATAAAGTTTAGTATAATGTGCTAACTTTAATTTTGAAATTAAAATTGAGTTTAATATGATGTGTTAACTTCATTGTTAATAATATAGATAGAAAACAAATTAATATTCAGAAACAATTATTCTTTTTTAATAGAAGGTTGCACTAAACGAGTTTAAATTTGATGATTAAATGATTCCTACATTACATGAAAACTTTTACTCTTTGTTCACTATTTTATTTTAAATGTTTGTCCCCAACTTTATAAAACACTTGCAAGAAAAAGGATATAGTTACCTCCCTCGAGAGAAGTATTTGTATAGTACAAAGGTAAGAAAAGTGGAGTATTTAAAAAACAACGCTAATGTGGGATAGAAAATGAAATGTTATCCATTAATGAAGAGCTGATGAACTTAGCGAGATCATGTTAAAGAAAATCCCCATCAATATATGGGATTGTTATGTTCCAAATAGAAGTGAGGCTTTAATAAGACTAAGAACGGTTAATTTCAAAGTTTAAAATATGTATGTATATTTTTTTAAAGTCACCATGAATTGGTAATTTTTGAATTAGTTGAGTTGTGGGTAAGTCAAATATATTATAAACTTAATAATTTAATAACAGCAAAGTTAACAAGAGCAAAGGTTACCCTGAGTGGGGGAGTGAACTCCCCCACTTCTTGAGCCCAATTTTGAGACTTCAACATTTAAAAAAGACAATTTGTGGGCGATCGTGTTTGGGTTTGTGACCGTGTCCAATAAGACAATATAACAATTAAAATAGGCCGACCATAGATACATGGGCATGGTAAAATAGATATATGTTCGCGCTCGAGGGCCCCTATATTAATACATCTTCAACGTAAACTCCACAGGAGCGGTTGAGCTTTGGCGATAAAAGAGTTTTATTTCAGGCTATTTTTGGGCTTCTGTAGTACTCTAAGTACTCTATTAGATCGCAGCGGGTCTTTGATTTTGGTTGGGCAATAAGAGAGAAACATGGAGTACGCAAGATCCCGAGCAACAGGCGCTGGGAGAGAAAGTGACTGGCAGAGGTCCGTACTACCAAAGCGGCCTCGCAATGATCATGGATATGACGATACTCGTGGTCGTTCATTGTCTGGTGTTTACGTTAACCCTAGGGAAGACCTCAGGCTTGCTGAAAAAGTTGGCGACAGAGTAGGGATCCGCTTATTGGATGATGATGTTCATTCTCGTTCTCTTCCTTTTCTTGATGAACATCATCTTGTTTCGCAGATTCGGCCGCTTACATCTTCAAATAGGTTAACGATAGATGAAGGGTTGAATATCAGGTCTGATAGCTATAGACTCGACGCTTTATTAAGGAGGAGGCGGCCTGTGGATGATGTTCAATATCTACCAGAGGATGCATCGAACACACTGTATGTGATGGGTGTTCCCAGTGATTGCACTAGTAGAGAAGCAGGTCACATATTTCGCCCTTTCCGTGGTTTCAAAGAAGTGAGGATTGTTAAAAAATCCAAGGAATCCAAAAAGTCCCATGGTGGTAGAGAAGGAGAAGAGGCGAGTGCTGTCGTTGTTCTGTGTTTTGTGGAATTCGATAACCCAAAGTGTGCTGCAACTGCCATGGAAGCTTTACAAGGGTATAAGTTTGATGAGAATGACAATGATTCGCCCTCGCTAAAGCTGTAATTTGACAGAGAGAGGAATAGGTCATCCTTTGTGCAGGATCAAGACCGACGTCGCGATTATTACCGTCATAGTCGATAATTTTTTGAGCGAGACAATCTATTTTGCTCCCATTAGGAGAGTCAATTTAAACCAATGTGTTTCTTTGTGTTATTGTTGAGTTTAGACATAGGTAGAAAAATATTGAAATGGTAAATAAATTTGTACAAGTGATAATTCTAGGTATGATTGAGGCCTAATTCAAATTAAAAGGGGGTGGAGGGTAGGTGGGGCGAATACATTGATGAAATGAGTCAACCAAGCACATATTTAATAAAGCTTATTTCAAAAGTTTTAGATTTAATATTAAAATGATACTAGTCTATTGGTTTCATTTCTATTATAGTTATTTAGACTTATTATTTAGGGGTGGAAGTTATTCTATGAGTTTTTAGTGTGTTGACTCTCTAGTTCATGAAAGGATGTACTTTATTCATATGGATAAATTCAATATTTTATTTTATTATACAACCACATCAAATAGGCATGTTTTTGTCTAGGTAATATATCACATGAAAAACCACTAGGTCCATTTATTCTTAGTATGATAGCTCTGGGAGACCCTAGATTCTTTAGGGTTCAATTCCAACTCAAAAACATGGCTCAACATCATTAAAACAATATACTCATTATGAGCTCAAAAATTCACTTACATGAATAGAGCCTAAGCAGAGAGGAATATGCTCCATCTCACAACCATTCAAGGTAAATCCATATGCCATCCAATTAGCATATTTATAATAATTCACTTTTAATTTAAACCTAGATATGTTACACCTTCATGAATTTCAACATAATTCAATGAGAAAAGGTTTAATATTTATAATTTCATCTCTTCATCTATTTATTTAAAAATTAGTGAAGAGTTTGACGTGTTGACATCCATTCATGAAGATTTACAATATACGATCCAACACCTCCCTTACCATTTTCATCTACTACTGGTTCCTTCACCAAATACCACAATGTTGTCAATAAAAAGAAGACTACTCAATGTGAAATTTTACTATTATTTTCTCCTCTTTTCACTCTTTTTTAAGATACCTAAAACTTCAACCACTGATAGAAATAAAAAAAGGGGATAGGAATATAAGAGAGAAATGATAGGAATCCCATGATCCATCTTATAGTATGCAAATTCATCTCTATGTAGGATAGAAATAGTCTAAGTTATAACCAATTCAATTTTACAAAAGTTTTTGCTAAATCAAGTTTCGATGTGAGTTTGGATTGGGCTATTGAAAAATAATCCAAACTATTCATCTCACTCGCACTAGAAAAAAAATAAGTTTAACCATAAAGAACAGCCTTTTCAATAGAAACAACATAGGAGAAATTTTTGATGATGTGTTTTGAACCAGCTAGTGTGGTTCATCATTAGGACCATATGAAGATGCAAATCATGGCATAGGCTTAAATAGAGGGTGATGTAGAGACCGAAAGATCATATAATGGCTAGTTTATGAAAATTAAGATTTTAATAATGATTATTAAGATCTTTTTTTCCACTCAAAAAATCGTAATCTTTCATTATATGGTGAAAAATTACATATAGTATTTGTTATTCAGCATATGCGATTTGTGTCAGTATGTCCAAAATATTTACAATTCCATTCTTGTGAATGGCTGTGTCAAAAATAAAAAAAATCATCACATAGGATGATGCTGTGTAGAGTTCATATAGAGTTCATATAAGGATATTTACACCTCGCAGGGTGTTGTTCATAAATAAAACTAAGTTATCTACATCATCATATATGCCCAGTAGTACTACAAAATTTAAAGACCATCCACCTCATGGTAGATATGATCTATATAAGGCTTGTGGTAGTATTGGTATTGATAGGTACCCCTCTGTTCTTGTATTATCCATTGTCCTCTTAGCAGATGCGTGGCTTCCTTGGATAATCCATTGGCACTGTGGCTATGCTCCGTGTAGATATGATGAACATAGATCGAATTAAAAAGAGATTTGAAATGCATTACTTCATCCAGAATATTTAAGAGTGTGTGCGTGTGACATCCAGTATTCTTGTTGATCCAATTTATAATATTATTTGAGTCACCATAGATTTGAATGTCTTTGTAGTTATGATATAAAGCAAAGTGCAAAAGATGTCAAAGAGTGATAAGTTCTACAAAGTTGTTCGTTCCTACGCTGAGACCCATCTTCTTTGAAGTAATGTTGTTCTGAGAGTTATAGTATGATCACCCCCCATCCCCCCACATCTGTGTTGCTGAGTAGCTCCATTGAAACATGCCCATATAGAGGAGTATTCTATAGGGTCCGGCGCAGCAGGTGCGAGGTGGGGTATATTCAGTGAGTTCAAGATAGGATGCAATGATTTTAGCAATAGTGGACTGCGAGCAGATCATGCCATTATCATAAGTTAGTTTATTTTTGGGCAGCCATATTGCCCAGCATATGATCAAAGGTAGGCACGGCAGGTTTGCTCCTACATGTGCACTGTTCCAGGCTTCCCATGCTGTTGATATGCTGTCACCTTACCATGTTCCCGTGAACTTGATCTCAGTAGCCACGTCTTTCCATATTTTGTTTAGTAGTAATGCAGGAGAGGAAGAGATGTTCTATCAGTTCAGTGTTTTTTTTATAGAGTATGCACCAATAAGGACCATAAAAGGATATGTGCATAAGCGAGTCCCCTGTAGGAACCTTATTCTGAAGGATGCACCAAAAAAAAAGTCTGGTCCAGGGAGGAGTTTTTAATTTCCAAATGAGCTTCCACCATCACTGTATGATTTCTGGTTGTTTGTTTTGAATCACACACAGGTAGCCTTCCTTAGGAGAATAGAAACTAGATTCGGCCTTGCTCCACATGAGCTCATCTTGGCCTTCCTTGATGCGTATATGAGATTAACTCAATGCGTTAGTATATTCATCCCAAATGAGGTGCGAGTGGGGAGGCAAGTTAAGCTGCACGACTGATTTCCAAGCTTGTGAAAGAATGGAGGAATTCTCATGATCCACAATATGGGCTATTACTTTTATGTTCTGTTGGTTAAGTAATCAGATAAGCTCTCGTGTAAGGAAACATCCACCCCCCCTGCTCAAGTCAATGGGTCCATCATAATGCGAGCACTAGTTCCTACATTGATTCTCCAAGTAAGGTTACTACGAATGAGGGGGAGTGAGCACAATAGAGCTTTCCAAACTGATGATATGCCTGTTCTATTCCAAAGAGCCAATATAATCTGATCGATGGATTGGAGGGGCCAGATGTATTTGTGGTATGAAATGGATGTCCAGAGATCATGCTCGGTAAATAATGTCCATCCCATTTTTGCAGCTAGAGCACGTGCAAAGGATGGTAGATCTTTAAGACCCCATCCTCCCCACTTTTTTGGCAGGAAAATCTTGTCCCAGCTTATCCACACAAAGACTCATCTGTCCTAACCTCCATTCCAAAGGTATCTACAGTAGATTTGCTTGAGACAAGCTATAATGCCTCTAGGAATCCAGGCTAATGCCATCTAGAAAACCGAGGTAGCCTCCACGACATATTTAATTAACACTAGCCTTCACTCTAGATAGAAAGCGTTGGCTCCAATGGGATATCCTTTTCTCAAATTTGGTGATCAACCAAGTCCAATTAGCTATCTTATGTCCCAAGCACTTGATCCAGAAACCCAAATATTTGAAGCATTGGTCAAGTGGTCAGGGGTTATAAGGGAATCGATGCAAGGAAAAATTAGACTCTTGTGCAGAAGTGTATGCCTGAGAAATGGTGGATTTTGTATGATTTTCCATCATACCAGTAGCTCTGAAAAAAGTGGCAAGGACCTTTTCAAAATCGATCGAATCACGAATACTTCCATCCAAGAAGATGAGGACATCATCCACAAACAGGAGATGAGTCAGGTAACACTGATTAGTAATATTTAAAGTTGATAATCTGCAAATATGCTTTTCATGATAGATGAGTCTGCTCAGGCATTCCATGATAATCAGGAAGAGGAGAGGAGAGAGTGGACAACCTTGCCTGAGTCCTCTTTCAGCATGGAAGAAAGTAGAGGCAGAGCCATTTATGAGAAGATTGTAGGTGGGGGTTGATATGCATGCCATTACCCAAGTGGTAAATGTGTGGGGTAAGCCCGGGTGGATAAGAAACATTTTGATATAAAGCCAACTCACTCAGTCAAATGCCTTGGCCACATTAATTTTGAGGATGATACCTTTTAGTCTTCGGACGCGAATGGAATGAATGGCTTCTTGAGCAGTATCAATGGCTTCATGTATCTGGCGATCTTCAAGAAAGGAAAATTTTTCAGGAAGGATATGTTGAGATAGGATAGGCTTGCTACAATTAGCAATGATTTTGGTAATGCTCTTGTAGAGGCAGTTGCAGAGGGAGATTGGCCGGAAATAATTAACGGAAATGAGGGAATCAGTTTTAGGGATGAGAGAAATAAAGGTAGAGTTGATAACATTATACAATCTACGTGATGATTGACATTCCACCACAACCTTTAGCAGGTCTAGGGCCAATAGGTCATAAAAATCCAAATAGAATTCGATTGTCCACCCATCTGGACCCAAGATTTTTTCCTTTTTAAACCACATTAAGACCCCCTCAAGTTCCTCTATGGGGACAGGAGAATTTATTTCATTCGCAGCTTCCTCCCCCACAAATCTATGGACTAGTCTAGCCACATGTATGATATCTACTAGATTGGCTTGTTTGGGGGATCTAAACAGATTTCGGAAGTGGGAGGTGCCCAAT
Source organism: Pinus tabuliformis (assembly GCA_031772625.1). Classification (NCBI taxonomy): domain Eukaryota; kingdom Viridiplantae; phylum Streptophyta; class Pinopsida; order Pinales; family Pinaceae; genus Pinus; species Pinus tabuliformis. Next base: position 1,203,947,582 of record CM062820.1, on the reverse strand, counting down.
CTAGAGAGCTTTTGGAAATTTTCAGCTTGCTCTCCATCATGTAAGGGCATTTTCCAAATAGTGTTTGCAGTCTTCCTTCCCTTGGCAAAATTTTGGTAAAATTTGGTGTTTTCATTACCTGCCTTTAACCAAATAGCCCCACTCTTCAGTTTCCATGATTCTTCTCTCTCCTTAAGAATCTTGTGTTTCTTCTTTTCAAGCTCAATTAGCTAAGGCAAAACTAAGATTTCTGTCATCCATCAAATTGTTCAGCTCAGCTTCAATGGCTGTAATCGACTGTTCATCCTTAGCATTCTTCTCCTTTGCCCATGACATGGTTAATTGTTTAAGCTGAGATAAGTTGTGGTAGAAACCTTCAGCTGCTGATCTGTGATTTGTTATAGGGTGGGAGGTCCAAAAGTCCTTGACTAAACATGTATATCCCTCATCTTAAAGCCAAACATGATTGAATTTGAAGGGGGCCTTTGGATTGGCATCAGGTCCAAGAATCTCCATCTAAATAGGAGAATGATCTAATATTCCCCCTGACCCCACCCATTGTCTATATTTGGATAATCTTTGAAGCAGGGGAATTTTGATTAGAAATCTATCGAGCCTTCTAGCTAGGTTTGCTTCCCCTACTCTTTGGTTCCTCCACATGGTCATAGGCTTGTTCATGGGGACATCTGTAAGATTGTGCTGGTCCATAATGTCCTTAAAAAATCAGACATGGGGTCAAATTCTGCTTGTGATCCCCACGATTCCCCATATCATATGGAGAAATTTAGATCACCCCCTATGATAACCTGATCCATAGATGTCATGTCTGATCGAAGAAGGAACTGCCAGAAATCTTCTCTCCTTTGGCAAGGACCATATAAATTGATGATTCTCAAGGTCACACCAAGCTCAACTGAGGAAAGATCCATTCTTATAAATCCCACTCCTCCCAAGTGGCAAATACATTAAGGGATCAATTATTATATCCTACGACTAAACCGCCAGCTCTACCTATGACATCCAGGGCATGGAAGTGCCACCTAGCTATGATGGTAGTTAGGGTTTGCTCAATAGAAATAGCATTGCCTAAGGTATCTTGCAGCATTATAATATCTGTCGGCTCATTTGAAATCAACGTCCACATGGCTAGTTTTTTGTAGGTACTAGCCAGACCTCTGCAGTTAAAGGCGAGGAATTTCATGGTGGAACCCCTCCGGGGTATGCAGTGCTATAAGAACCCCTTCCATGGTGGATTTATTTCCAGAGGCAACTTTGGCTCCATCTTTTTGAATGGATTTTGTGAGGAAATATTTACGCCCTCGGGAAGATTGTGAAGAAGGTCCAGGGTAGGTTAGACCTAGCCCAGATTGAGAGTCAGGACTTGGTAAGTGTTGTGAGTGAATATTGTAAGAGTGAGGCAATATTGAATGGGAGCCGGCTGAAACCCTGGATGAGGATGGGGTCGGATGAATGGTAAGGGAGGAAGGGGCGACGATGGGCAGAGGGATGGATATCTCGCACGTGATTGCAGGTGCCAAAGGTGAAGTAGAATCCAAAGTTTAAACAACGGAATGAGACTATGTAGATAAGTGAGAGGAAAAGGGTAAGAGAGGAGTAGTACCCAATTTTCGTGCCAAATCCGTAGTTACAACAGCTCTTGACCGAGTCAAAGGTGGCGAGGGCAGCTTGTAGGTCTCCTCCACAACCTTTAAGGATTCACCCATGTTGAATTGTTTTGGAGCTGGGATGATGATCCAAGAAGCCGAAACTGTAGATTTTCATTTTTGAGGTGATGGAGAGCCCATGGGATTTGCTTGTTTCGTGAGCAAAGGGAATTCCTTGAATACATGCCCTACCTTATGGCACCTTCCACAGTGGAACGAAACACCCTCATAATCCAAAATCTATACTTTGGTGTAGTGCCTCCACTTCAGGGTAATCTTCTCTTCCAAACCCTCCCTTGTGTCAAAATGTATCGGAATTCTCGGCAGCGCATGGTTTTTTTTTTGTACATAGGTCTTATCATATTCTAGATAAGTCCCAAGGGAATTTCCAATCCTAATAAACACTGCTTCAGACCAGAGTTGTAGAGGAAGGCCTGGTAATCGTACCCATATAGGTCCTACTCCAATTTGCTCCTATTCCGAATCAAAGAGTGGTGACCAATGATTGAGGAGGACTGGTGCCATCTCTATATGCCAATATTTCACAAGTATCAGATTAGAATAGTCTTCCTTAGAAAAATGTAGGGCAAACCAACCTCTAGCCAAGCTTTGAACCTCTGGAAGTTCCTAAAGTATGCCTCCCCGGATCTCTTTTTCGCAATTTGTGAGCCTAGTTGCTAAGTAAGATCTTCCTCTCACATGCCCAACAAGAACCCTATTGGCCTTATCCACCACCTCACCCATTGGGATATCTGCGCCAAATGTAATGGTGAGGTCCTTTGCTGAAGATTTCACGCACTTGACATTTCTCTTCCCTGTTCTTAGTGTCGATGGGTGTTCTGTCAACGGATCTGTGCCCACATCCTTCAGAGAAGCCGTATCTTCTTATTTGATAACCGAAGAGTCGAAACAGCCCGAAGGGAGGATATTAGGGTTTGCGAAAATAGGGGAGAAGAACACGAAGGGGGTGTAGGGTTATGGCTGGGGAAGAGATTGAAAGCAGGTGAATGAGGCAATATGGCGGTAAGGAGTTGAAGAGTTCCGGGGAAAAGTGGGGGACAATCAAGGCACGTTGATTCCAATGAGAGAGATCCGAAATGCAGCGACGAGGAGGAGGTTCTAGGAAGTGAGACAATCGGCAATGAACCCTGGTAAGGTAGAATACGGTAGTCAATGTTAGGGTTAGGGCTGTGACTGCCGAAAATGGTTTTTCCATCAAATGGATCTAGGGAATAATCAAGGGCCTCCTCTTCAATCTCAATCTTGTCCATTGACGAAAACCACCACCGAAACCAGCAGAAGGATAATTGACTATGCGCACAGGAAACAGTTGTTGATAGGTCGAAAGGAGGTGTTAACAGCTACCATGGGAACCCAAAATTACTGAATTAAATATTGATGTTCTATCTCTGTGAAGGTGCAGGGATGCGCGTGGGCCACCTCCCTGCCTACAGACATGTCAGAGCCCATAACATTTTTCCTTCGATTATTAAGATCAAATAATATTCCTATAATATCGTAAACATGTTTAAGCTTCTTCCCACATGACTCATTCAAATTTTCATATAAGATATATGGGTGGGATACGTATGACTCATTATCTCTATCTATTTTAATTACTAAATCTTAATTATTAAATCTTAGATGGCCTCTTTCTCCGTCACACCCTTCTCTCAATAGCTTGGGTTTCAATAGCAAAGGTGGATTCCTTCTTTTGTTGGATCTGCCGCCAAAGTGTTGCCCTTGAATCTGTATGAATGGATCTCAGTTGGCCTTCTCATGGTTGCCGCATGGGTTTCTTGTGTGATTCAAGCCTCTCTCGATGCCATCCCTAGATTATATGTTTTGATGGACTACTGCTAAACGAGTATTTCTTTGCAGGAATTGAGATTAAAACCATCATCGCAATAATGTTGCAAATTGCCTCAACTGATCATCATTTATGGTGCTTACCACTGTGCTTGACTCGTGTGGACACAAGTCTTCAGGATGAACGCATATTTACAAGAGTGATATAGAATTTGACACCACATACCAAATTCTCCTGGAACATAAGAAAGTCCTAGATTTTCACCTCCAGCGAACACTGTTATGCCACCTAGGACAATTTTGTGTTCCTTCAAGCAAGTGTGGCAAGATGATTAGGGAGGCACATTATAGTCGGGTCTCTTGACATTTTAGGGTAAACAAGAAAGTGGCAGTGTTGAAGAATTATTATTATTGGTCGAACCTTTGATAGGACATTGTGAAATACATGAGATCCTACGCTAGTTACAACATTTCTAAACCTACAATCAAGAAGCAAGGCTTGCATAGTCCTTTGTTGACTACTAGCTAGCCCTTAGAATTCATCTCCATGGATTACATGTCGAGCCTCGTTTCTACCAATCATGAGAATGAATTTGGTTTCGTGGACATCAATATATTCTCTAAGATGGTCATTCTATTTGCCTACAAGAAGACTATCACAAAAAAATCCATTGCCAAACTATTCTTTAAACAAGCATGGGTACACTTGTATCCCATAATCCAATATCTCATATCGACATAGCGAGTTCCTAAGTGAATTATAATCAAGCCTTTGGTCGTTGATGGATACCAATCTCACTAAGTCCATGACCTTCCACCACCAAACTATTGGCCAAATAGAGGTCATCAATAGGATGATCATGCACATGACGCACATGTACAACTCGAAGCACCAACATACATGGGATCAGAGCCTCGCCTCTGTTCAGCATAGCTACAATAATGATATCAACAAATTAACTCACCGCAACTCCTTTTAGGTGGGATTGGGATTCTAGCCATTATGTCAAATTGATGTTGCCATACCACTTGCAGCTACTTAGGAAGATTTGACTCATGTCCAATATGAAGCTGACAGGGCTAACAACTTCATTGAGTACATCTAGCACATTCTCCAGCATGGACAAAGAAAATGGTAAGTACAAATAGCATCATGATCAACATCAAGTACCACATAAGTTCTAGTTGGGTGATTTTTTTTACATTTGCTAAAGGAGCGTCTTGATGGTGACCACCACAACCTTTGACCACTTTGATATGGGATTTACACCATTCTTAAGGTTGTATGAGACAATTATTTCAAGCTCAACATTCCACCATTCCTTGTCCTGCACCAAGTATTCAATGTATATCAGATTCGGCCATACTTTCCCCCATTGTTGGATACATCTGATATTGTTGAGCAACTGAAACCAAAAGAGCTCAACCCAAGTTGTATCGAATAGGACAAAATTGATAATATCATGGGAGCACAGAACAAGAACACTCGCTAGCAGAAGATCCATCTATATTGAGTTTTCAAATGAGGCAAACTCCTTGAATAAGGAAAGTGGCTAACCGGGGACCAGATTCAATGAAACTTTCCTCACCTCATGGAGAATATACACATAATGAGGACCATTTCTTCCTAAGGGGGGAGGACTCATCCAGGTAGATTTTGGTGGACACCATCCTATTCTACCTAGGCCTCTAGAATGTTTCGTTAGTTTTCTTAAGCATAGCACCATTTACTATTTTTAGCTATTTTTTGGACCTTGAACTAACAAAGCTATTTGTCTCCCGTAAATGGAATATTTTTGAGGTTCGCAATAGTCCCATAGCCATAGGTAGGTGATTTCTGCAAATCTTATCTTACCTGGAGAGAAATTTCTAATGAGGTATCATATGTGCCAAGAAAAGATCATATGGCCAAGTTATGACCCCTAGAAGTTGGCTTACCAAAGAAACCCATCAGGGCCCACAAACTCTTGGGGTTCCATTTCCTAGGGGTAGGGTTTTGGTTGTTTAGGGTTCCCATTTGGTATTAAATGATATAAGTCGCTTAAGCTTCATTGTAACATAGTTCATAGGGATGTAGCCACCACATCTCTTCTTAGAGATAATATACCATCACCTGAACTAGTTTATTTCCATTCTATATGTAAGCATGTTTCATTTCTTTGATATTAATGAAATGAAGATTTATTTATTTTTTATCTATGTGTTTATGTTTCTATTTTCATTTTTTGTGTTCTTTCATAAGTATGGATCAGTGGTATGAAAGTGGTCTACTCTTTCTCTATTTTTCTTTGCATGTCCCTAACAAGGTTGGGGTATAAGTAGTTAGGGCTCAAACTAGTTCAACCTTTGCAAGACAAACCTTGCAAGCCCCGTTGGCCTCCATGGAGGAAGAAAATAAAGATGAGGGAGTAGTGGATCCCTTCAAAATATTGCTCAAAGAATCCCTTGAGCGAGAAATGAATGCGATGATGAATAAATTTTCCCATATCCTTCGGCGGATGCCCATAGGTGACATATCTTCATTAGACAACCACTTTAGAGGCACCACTCCCTTCAAGGTACAATTAAACTTTGACATTCACATATTTGAAGGCTAGGCTGATGCAAACATTGTAAAAAGATGGTTAAAATATGTTGCAAGGATACTTTTCGATTCATGATTTTCCAATAGGTAACAGATTACTTTTGAACTCCTCAAAGCTGCCCCACATGTTGAGGACTAGTGGGAAACCTACTATGAATATAGGAATGAGAGAAAAAACTCACTATTTTCTACCACACCGACATGATATTCTTTCTAAGACACCATAAACGAACAATATTACCCCATGGGGAGCTATGAGGACATGTACATACAATGGACTATGCTGCGACAACAAAGGGATCAATATGTGGATGAGTTGAATAATATTTTCTATACATTTCAAACAAAATTGGGTATCAAATATTCTAAGAAACATATAGTGCTCAAATAGCACACTTATTTTGACAAGTACATTTAGGAGGAAATGTAGTTCTTGGACATCTCCTTTCTTGGTCCAACATACTCATATGTTTCCAATATTGAGCGGAAATTCAAGAAGAAGAAGAAGTGAGACTTTGTATATGCAAACCCAAAGCAAAGAAAATGTGCCCCCAAACCATAGAGAAAAGGGAAGAGTCAGGCTATGGCCCCTAGGAAAAATCCTCGAAGCCGCAATCCAGGAATATTGGGAAGTCATGGAAATGCACTTTTAAGTGGTGTAAGTTCCATAAAACTCCCACTCATAACACAAAAGAATGTCGCATGAAGCAGGAACTCGTTATCGAGCTTACAGAATTAGAGATGGATGCATGCCCTAAATCTAAGCCAAAACCCAATAAGTGAACCAAAAAGTGAAAGCATATAATTGACATTGAACCCACTCTAATGGTAGTGATCACCAAGCTCCAAAAGGTGGACCATGAGGATCCAGAGGATGGGGAGTGCTTCTTCCACTCGCAAATGTGGATACGGGGTTTGTCATTACAGTTCATCATTGACAATAGGAGCCAGACAAACCTGATCTTAGGTGAGGTCATTAAGAGATTGAAGCTACCAACAATACTGCACCCATATTCATACACCATCAGGTGGCTCCTCATAGAGGGAAATATCTCCCTATCAGCTAGCCATGCCACCTTCCTTATAATATCAAGCCCTTTGCATATGAGGTATTGTTTTATGTTTTCCCTTTGGAACTCTTTGATGTTTTATTAGGTCATCCATACCTATGGAAGCATCATGCTATATATGAATCTAAATTTCATTCTGTTATTATTGCTTTGGGTTAGAAATTTTACAGGATACCATAGGTAGCACCACCTATCGTCCTTTCTTTGATATTTTCTAAAAAATGCAGTAAGATCATTTCGCAGACAAGGAAATTTGTCTTCCTTATGATTCACCCTCAAAATAAGAGGAATATTTTGTCCACATCCATAACCTACAGATAGAGCTCATCTGCACAACAACAATATGGAGAAGGTTGTCGAGAAGTATAAGGACATCTTCACTGTTCCCACAGGGGTACCCCTACATTGTCAGGTCAAGCACTCCACTGATTTGACCTCGGGCATGACACCACCCAATTGAACAATCCATTGATGCTATATTATAGAGAATGATGACATCAAGAGGGATATTCAAGAGCTATTGTAAAAAGGGAACATTAGGCCCAGTTCATCTCCCTGTGGGAGACCAACCGTGTTGCTATAAAAGAATGATTGAACCTGGAGGCTCAATATTGCCTATAGGGCACTCAATAAGACCTCTGTTTGAAATAGTTATCCAATCCCACAAATTGATGACCTCCTCGACTTGCTCAAGGGGGCCAAATATTCAAGCAAGATTCACTTGAAGTCTAGTTATCACAAGGTATAGATTGAACATTCTGATGAGTGGAAGACTACCTTCAAATCCAAGGAGGGCCTTTTTGAATGGATGATCATGCATTCCAGGCTAAAAATTTCCCTCGAAACCTTCATGCAGTTGATGGAGGACATCTTATGATCATACAACAACTCATTCATGGTAGTGTACATGGATGACATCCTGATCTTCAACCATAGTTGGGAAGAGTACAAACACCATATCTAATAGGTCCTCCAAACCCTGTGACAATGCAAATTGTGTGCCAATTTGGAGAAATCCACTTTACCTATGACCCAGGTTCAATATCTGGGGTACATCATTAATGAGCTGGGTGTGCACGTGGAGCCAACAAAGATACAAGTTATTCAAGATTTATGAGCCTTAACCACTCTAACAGAGCTCTCCAACTTTCTAGGTCTTAGCAATTTCTATCCTAGGTTCATATTGGGATTCTCTCATATCACTTGGCCTTTGAATTAAGTCACCAAGGGCAAAGCGAAAGTAAAGTTATTTTGGTCTAAATTCAAATAGAAGTCATATACCAAGTTGAAGCATCACCTCCACTCGACAACAGTGTTCACATTACCAAACTTGAAACAACCATTGCAAACTGAGATAGATGCCATCGACTGTACTTTTGGTGTAGTTATTACCCACCAAGGGCATATGGTGGCATATCATAGTGAGACACTTTCAAATATAGTCTGAAGGTATCTCACTTATTACAAGGAGATGTATTCCATTGTGAAGGCCTACTCACATTGGAAGCACTACATTTCTGTGGAAGGAACTAAGACTTTGAGATAGTTGTATCTTTACAATAGTGATCCAAAATTCAACATCACATACCAGATTCTCCTAAAAGGTAAGAAAGTCCCAAATTTTCACCTCCAAGACAAACTATTATGCCATTTGGTACACTTGTGTGTTCCTTCAAGTGAGCGTGCTGTGATGATTTGGGAGGCACACTATAGTGAGGTCACTATACATTTTGGAGTAGAAAAGACAATGGTAGTGTTGAGGAAGTATTTTTATTGGTTGAACCTTCAATAGGATGTTGGGAAGTATATTAGATCCTACATTACATGCTTGATTTCCAAACCTATAATCAAGAAGAAAGGCATGTAAATTCCTCTACTAACTCCTAGATCGCCTTGGGATTCCATCCCCATTGATTACATGTCGGGCCTTCCTTCTACCAAGCATGCAGTGTTTTCGTGGTCATCGATAGATTCCCTATGATGGCCATTTGGGTGGCCTATAAGAATAGTGTCAAAACATAATCCACTTCCAAACTCTTCTTTGAACAAGTATGGGTACACTTTGGGATCCCACATTCCATTATCTCAAGTTGAGATAGTTGGTTCTTAAGTGCATTATGGTTCAAATTGAGATAGTAGGATACTAAGCTCACTAAGTCCATGCCCTTCCAACCCCAAACTGATGGCCAAATAGAGGTCATCAACCACTTTATCATGCACATATTTCACATTAACAACTTGAAGCACCCATGCACATGGGACGAGAGCCTCCCTTTTTTCCAAAATATCTATAGTAGGGCTCTCCATAGCTCAACTCGCCACAACACTTTTAAGGTGTTATTTTTTGAGAATTAAATAGGGTAATTAATATGTTAATTCTCTTCAACTTGATAACTATTTTTGTTATATTTATAATTATTAGCTTTGATCCTAGTTATTATAATGAGAGAAACATCAAAAGGATACCAAAATAATAAGAACAGTGACACAATGTACAGGCTACAAATGAGGTTCAAAACCCCTCTATCTTAGGGGAAAACCCTTAAATATCTTCTCTTCTTATAGATCATTCAATTGATGAATGACATGACTTGATGACTCAAACCAATACCCTCCAAGATCAATATCAATCTCTTGATATAATGTGCAAATTTTGTACTTGCCAAACACAAGAAAATATCTTCCAATTGCACCAATTGGACCTGCTGCTATAATAACTTTGACCTACTACAACATATCTGAAATTTCCACTCCCTAATAATTGTTGTAACTACTGCTACTTCATGTGGGAACCTTGATCTTCTTCCTAGAGCCTTGTTCTGTCATTCTGTTTCCTTTCCTTGTGACATAGGGCTAGAGAGATACCCTTAGTATTCCTTGCTTGCCTTCTCCCCCTTCTTTGTTCCACGATCGAACTAGATGAGACCTTTGCGTAGACACCCTAGCTTCCTCTAGCACATGAGAGAGAGAACTAACCCAAAACCACTTTTTCCTTCTTCGACATCGTCTTCATTCTTCTTCTTCGACCTCTCCTTCGTTCTCTTCTTCACATTGAATGGCTCTTCAATTAGGCCAACTTGACCTTGGAGAGTATTCCGACACTTTAAAGACAAAAATAGTTTTTCTTTGCAAGTTACAATGTTCCCATTAGGGTCTTCAATATAGGAAAATGAACATTTTGACTTCTAGACCTAGGAAAAATCCTAGAAGCACTTGATGTGTGTCTAACCTATAAAATAGAAGAACTTGAACATGAAACACATGCTCCAGTAATAACAATAATTCCTTTTCATTTTATAATTTACAAAAGATATATTTCATAATTATGAAGACTGAACCTAGTTTTACATTTTTCAACACTCCCTCTTAACTGGGGAGATATTCATAAGAGGTACATGGTCATTCTAAATTTCAAGAGATCTCATAAAAAGAGTCAGATTTGTAACCCTTCTGTCTAGCATCATGTTTACTGTCATTGTCAAATAGCAAGGACTTTACTAACAACTCTATATCTCAACAAGGTCATAGCACAATGATGGCGAAACTAATGATTTATAGTCACCATCATCATTATCTCTCAAGGTACATACTCCACCCAGGTGTTCACTGAGTATGACCTTCTTTGGACTATTCCTATCTTTGATAGCTAGTCCTCAAAGAATAACGATCCATGAATACTCCTGTCTTGGATGCCCTACCACATCCTCAAAGAGTATCAAATGCCAAATGGTTACCCGATCCTACATTCCTTCTTCCCAAGTGAAGATGAGAATGTAGTTTCTATCTCTCCCTTTCAATTAGAGAGGACACATCGGCCAAGCCAAGCTTGTCTCTGAAGTACACAAGCTTCTTGTTTAGAAGATATTTTGTCAATATGTCAACTACCTGATCATCAATGGAGATATACTATATCTACATCACATCATTTTGTACTAACTCTCGAATATAGTTATGCTTGTTGTTTATATGCTTTGTCTTTCCATGAAATATTTGGTCTTCAGACAAATGTATACAACTATTGTTATCAAAATGTATCATTGTAGGGTTCAACGGTCCTTCAAACAGGTTGGATAATAACTTCCTCAACGCGATCTCTTCTTTCCTCACTTGATAGGCTACAACGTCCTCATCCTCGAAACTACTTAATGCAACTGTGTCTTATTTCTGGCTCATCCATGAGATCATAGAGGATCCTAAACTAAAACATCCTCTAGTAGTGCTTTTACCATCTTGTTCGCTGCCTCCCTAGCCAAAATGGGTATATCCTATCAAGTGGACATTATTCCTTCTGTCATATTTCAGGAACTAATGAATGGTTCCACATAGATATCTTAAAAAATACTTTTCTACTATCCAATATCATTCCTTGGCTCGACTTGGAATTGACTCATAATATTTACTGTAAACGATATGTCTGGTTGAGTATTCACCAAGTACATCAGAAAGCCAATAAGTTATCTATACTTGGAATGATCCATAGGGTTTGACTAAGAACTCCTTAGTATATTCAACGTTGTGATCATCAAAGTGGTCATAGGTTTTCATTCCATCATGTCAAACCCCTTCAACATCTTGATCACGTACTTTCCTTGACCCAAGTAAACTTCATTAGGTCCTTGCCAGAATTATAATCACAAAGAGTAATGCAACAACCCAAGATCATTCATGTCAGATTTTGCTACTAGTTGCTTATTACATTATTCAGTTTAACCTTCTACACCTATCAAGAGAAGAACATCTACATACAGAAGAATGATTATAGGTTCTCCATGTAAAACCTTGATATAAAGGTTCAAATCAGTAGAACCTTTTTTGAAGCCTATTCTTTGTAGGTATGCTTTCTTAAATCTACAAACATATACCTTCCTATCTTCAACTTAAAATACTAGGGGTTGGTCTATATAAATTTCTTCATCTCTTGTGCCATTCATAAATTAACTCTTGATATCCACTTGATGGATGTTCCATCCCATTAATGTTGCAAGAGAGACTAATGAACAAATCATCCTATATCTTGCTATTGGAGAAAATGTCCCTTCGTAGTTCATGCCTTCTTGTTGGGAGAAACACCTAGCAACAAATATTTCCTTATACTTATCTATACTTCCATCTTCTGCATGTGTGATCTTATAGATCCACTTGGAAGTTAACACAGATTTGTCTTCAGGACTAGCAATGACCTCCCACACTCCATCCTTCATTATGATTTGATACTCTCCATTAAAGGCATATTTCCATTCTTGATTATTAACGACCTGTTCAAAAGTGAATGATTTTTCTTCTATTAGTTTGGTCATGTATGTAGCGTACCCATAATATCTTTTAAGTTTCTCACTTTCTCTAAATAATCCTTTTGCTGCCCCATGACATTCTCCATCAACTAGTGTAGATTTCAACCAATTAGGTTTTTTCCTTCTTTCTTGGATAACCATGGGTTGAATATGTTCACTAGGACCTTCTTATTCACGGTGAGATTCTTCTTCTTCTCTATCAACTTCTTCCTCAAATATAGAAGTTCTCCATCATCAGAGTCTACAGGAACTTCCTCTCGACTAACTTCGACTAACTTCTATATCATGTCCTTCTTTTATGTAGATCCTATAGGTCTAAGATGAGTTACTATACCTAAAAAATGTTCTATTCATGCCTGATGGATCCAACTTCTTTCTTTTCTCCTTTGGTATATGGATATATACAACACACCCAATGATTCAGAGATCATCCTCAAATGGATTCTTTCTAGTGAACACTTCCTACAGAGTTTTGTTGTCTAGGGACATGTGGGGACTTCGATTCTGAATGTAAACAACTATCTTTGTGGCTTCTCCCCATAAAAACATTGGTAGATCCTAATCGGGTAACATTGCCTTTACACTTTATTCATTGGATCTATTCTTCTGTTCTGGAACTTCATTTTGCTCAGGGTTATATGGGACTATCAGCTCCATCTTAATCCTAGAATCCTTATAGAATGTTATAATATCCTTCCATGTATATTCTCCTCCATGATGAGATCTTAGTATCTTTATTATTCATTCTATAATGTTCTCCACTTCAACTTTGAATTCTTGAAATTTTTTAAATACGTCATCCTTTGTTTTCATTAAGTAAACCCATGTATTTCATGATCATCTATAAATGCGATATAATATAGATGACCTCCAAGTGATCTAGGAGTCATAGGTATAGATAAATCAGAGTGGATGAGATCCAATATTTATTTTGACCATGAGACACTGCTTCCAAATGGTCTTTTGGTATTCTTACCCAATGCACATCCATTACATACTCCTTCATCATCTTCTTTTAGTTCATGTATTCCATCTACTATGGAACTTAGAGTTGGAAGTATTTTGAATGTAGATGACCAAATCTTCTTTTCTAGAGTTCACATGGGCTAATTTCAACGATAACTATGACTTGGGCTAAAGGAGATGTCAATCTATAAAGTCTTCCTTCTCGAATGCCAATTACTTTAGCTTGTTCTATACTTGAGTCTTCATTCCATACAACAACCTTTCCATCAATGAAAGCTACTATATCACCCTTATCTTCTAATATTGAAATGGAAATTAAGTTCTTATGCAAAGCTCGAAAAAATAGAATGTTGTTGAGGTGGATGTTTCTTCCATTCTCCAGCTTTATAGAGCTCAATCCAATACTACTTACGGGATAGCTCTTGTTATCTCCAAGTTCCACTCAATAAGTGGGTTTACCTTTTGATAAGGTCTTGAATTGTTTGGGATGGCCATTCATGCATATTGATGCACCATTATCAATTAACCAAACCTTTTCATATCGAAATGTGCCAGAGAGAGCCGAGAAGGGACCTTCATCCTTTTCCTAGATTGATACCTTTTTTGAAGAAAATAAGAGACTCCATGCATTCTTTATGTATTTATTGAGATGACTTGCTATTTTGTAACACTTCTTGATGAACGTATTCACTATAGAGGATATCTTCATGATGGTGTTTTCTAACGTTAGCTCTAATACCATGTTGAGAATTCAATAGGGAACTGAATATGTTAATTCTCTTCAACTTTATAAATGTTTGTGTTATTTTTTTACCTATTATCTTTGATCTTGATTATTATAATGTGATAAATGTCAAACAACTACCAAAATAATAAGAACATTGAAACAATGTATAGGCTGTAGGCTAGGGCCAAAACCCCTCCTTTTGAGGGGAAAACCCTTAAATACCTTCTCTTCTTATAAATCTTTCAATCGAAGAATACGATGACCTATTGACTTAGACCAATACCCTCCAAGATAAAGATCAACCTTTTGAAATAATGTGAAATTGTGTACTTGCAAAACCCATGTAAATATATTCCAATTGCACCAACTCGGCCTCCTCGTACAAAAACTTCGACCTCCTACTATGGATCTGATATTTTGACTCCCTAGCAAGTGTTGTAGGTATTGATGCCACATGTGGGAACTTCAATATTCTTCCTATAGCCTTCTTCTATCCTTCATTTTCGATTCCTTGTGACTTAGGGCTAGAGAGATACCCTTAGTAGCCATCACTTTCCTTTCTTCCCCTACTTCATTCCAAGAGAAAAGTAGATGATATATTTGTGCAGAAACCCTAGCTTCCTCTATCACGTGAGAGAGAGAATTAGCCCAAAAAAACTTCGTCATTATTCATCCTTATTCTTCAAACTCTTATTCATGCTCTTCTTTGCATAAAATGAGAGATGAGTGAGTATTTTGAGGATGAGCTCCTCTCCCTATATAACCTTCTTGAAGGGGTAGACATGGCTCTTCAATCAGGCTGACTTGAACGCTTCTAGGCTGACTTAATCTTCAAGGCTATTCCGACACTTTAAGGACAAAACTAATTTTTCTTTAGAAGTTACAACATGCACATTGGGGTCTTCAATATATGAAAATGACTCTTCTGAATTTTAAACCTAAGACAAATCTTGGAAGCACTCAATGGGTGCTTGACCTATAAAATAGAAGAACTTGAGCATGAAACCCATGCTCCAATAATAATAATAATTTATTTTCATTTTATAGTTTACGAAAGATACATTTCATACTTATGGAGATTAAACCTAGTTACACTTTTTTCAATAGGATTGAGATTCCAACCACTATGTCCCATTGATGTTGCCATACCATTTGTAGCTACTCAGGTGTTTTAGCTCATGTCCAGTCTAAAGATGACAAGGCTAACACCTTCATTGAGCGCATCTACCATATCCTCCAATAGGTCCGTGGCATATTGGACATAGAAAATTCTAAGTAAAAACGATGGCATGATCAACATCACGTGGCATACAAGTTTGAGCAGGGAGACAAGGTTTGGTTACGTTTGTAGAAGGAGCTTCTCACTAGGGCCGATCAAAAGCTTTACATACTCCTATATGGTTCTTACACCATCAGTAAGGTTGTAGGTGATAACTATTTTGAGCTTAGAATTCAACCATTCCTTGTCCTACACATATTATTCAATGTGGATCAATTATAGCCAAACTTTCCCCTATTGTTGGATACATCTGATGTTGTTGAGAAACTGACATCAACATAGCTCAACCCAAGTTCTATTGAATAGGCCATAAATGATAGAATCATGGACACACAAATCAAGAACTCGCAAATAGACGATCCGACTATATTGAGTTGTTAATGCAGGCCAACTCCTTCACTAGGATAAGTCTCTCACTAGGGAGAAGGTTCAACAAAAATTTCCTCACCTCATGGAGGCTCGGCACACAATGGGGACCATTGCTTGCTAAGGGGGGAAGTAGTGATCTAGTTCGATACTGGTGCCCACCCTCCTATTCCACATATACCTTTAGTTGGTTTCATTTGTTTCCTTGGTTATAGAAACATTTACAATTTTTAACAGTTTTTCAGGTCATGAACTTCCAGAGATATTTTGAGCCTCTAAATGAATTATTTTTGAGGTTTGTAGCAGGCTTGTACATCTAAGTAGGGTCCTTCCACAAATCCTATAGTACTCATAGGGACCTTTCTAGTTAGCCATCATACACACCAAACAAATATCATATGACCAATTTACGACCCTAAGAAGTTGGTTGCCAACCTAACATGGTTCAGAGGCATGTAGCCACCACGTCTCTTCTAAGAGATAAGCTACCATCACCCGAGCAAGTTTATTTCTATTTTATACGTAAGCATGTTTCGATTCTTTGATATTCATGAAAATAATATTTATTTTTATTGCATCTTTATTTTTATGATTATATATGTATTATTTCTTGTTGCTACGTATGCATCAATGGGCTAGGATGATAGAATTCTCCACCACCAAACAATTAGAAATGAAATGACAAGGAAAATGTCATATAAAATTTAAAGCAAATACATATTAATAACACAAAATATTCTAATGATACATAAATAAAATAGTTTAATGTCATATATATATATATATATATATATATATATATATAGTGAGAATGTAAAATATGTTATATTTAAGACATGTGTGTTTGTCAAACATAGCATAAATCCATCTTAACCTCAGATCTACCAAGGGCTTAGAGAGATCAAACACCGGAGGTGCAAACTATTCCTCAAATTTAACACTGAGAAATAAGTTTTCATTTAAAGAGATCCTTCTAAACCCTTAGTGGTTTAGAGTTAATATGGATTTATCATGGTAAAACTAAAATTACACTTAATATTAATCGTTATTAATTTGCTCATTTTAATTTTAACATAACTAGAAATTTTCACAATTATTAATTTTAACATATATTAAATGTTCCAATGCATTATTTTAGAATTTAATGCTCCTCATATTTTTATGGTATTATGTTCAAAATAAATCTTTCTAGATTAAGAAACGAAGATGAACAAATTTCCCATGACTATCATAGTTATTTATTTATTTTGGTTTTTCTTTATTTTTCTTAACATCATTCATTGTTAATAATTATTCCATTACCAAGATATTTATATTTTTATCAATTTTGTTTCCCAATATGAGAGGACATATATTAATATTTAATGTGGAGAGCAAGAATCATAAATTACATATATATATATATATATATATATATATATATATATATATATATATAATACAAAATTTATTGTGTTTAAAACATGTTTGTCTCTCAAAACTAGCATATAGTGAGAACACAAAATTTATCATAGTTAAAACATGTGTGTTTCTCACAACTAGCATAAATACATCTTAACTCTAGGTCTACAAAGGGCTTAGAGAGGTTAAACTTTGAAGTTGCAAACAATTTTCCCTCAAAACAAAGTTTATATTTAAGGGTATTTGATCCCTCTCATCCCTTAGTAGGTTTACAATTAGGATTGATCTAGTAGGACAAAAATAAAATTACAGTTAACATTAATCTTTGTTAGTTTTCTCAATTTTGTTTTTTACATAACTAGTAATTTTAACAACTAGTAAATTTAAATTATATTAAATTTTTAAATGCACTATTTCAGAAAATAATACTCCTCACTTGTCTTTTTTTCTTCTTTATTTCTTATATTCAAAATAGATATTTCGAGATTTAAGAACAAAGAGGACCAACTTTCCATGACTAACCTACTTATTTATTTATTTTGGCTTTTCTTTATTTCACTTGGCATCATTCATTATTATTAAACATTCCATTATCAAGCAATTTTTTATTTTTATCAATTTTACCAGCGTGATAGAACCCATTGGTATTTTTTAACCAAAATTATTAGTTATTTATTTAAAAAGGTCTCCCTTTATAGTTAGAAGATTCATAATTAAAATTGTTGTATAGAAATCCCAAGGGGAGTAGAATAAATGATCATGGGGTATATTTTTAAGGTACTCAATCATGTGAAGGTAATTGGTTCGAAACACTGTGGGAGAAAATCCAACCATATTAAGGTTTGGTGTGACCAAGCTAGGTGCAATACTCAGATGATATTGATGGTTTATATGCCCATGGGTTGTGGTTTCTCAAGTCAAATGTTAAGGGTGAAATCATCTTAGGTCTCATACCTTAGTAAATCAAAAAACATATTATTTAAAAGAAAACTAGAATAACTTTATAATATTCTATTGAAAATTTACTTTTAAGTATATGTTACATATTCCCTATGGATTTTATGAAAAATGCATAATCAAAATAAATCCATCGATTTAATATGATATTTTCATTTATATTGTGTTGACAAAGTGGTACTCATTGACGTTCAGGGGATAAAGAGACCAATGTTGCTTAGCAAAATAACTACAGGGGATAAAGTGGCCAATAACACTCATGCAAATAATTGTGCTTCAAGTGATGAAAAGTAGTAGAATCGGTTGTGTGTTGTATGTCAGCCATGTGATTGAGGAACTCAAAGGAAGTGTCAATTTGTTTGAATGTCACTAGGTGTTAAAGTAGTTTGGTGATGTGTTCATATATTAATATCCTGGTCTATACCCATAGGGGTTATCAACTTGACCATTTAATTTATTCCTAGAGTCCTACCATGAACAAAAGCCCCATGTTGCATGTGTATGCCTAAATTTATGGAGTCAGGGGTACAAATCAAGGACATGATGCATCAAGGATATGTTCAACCCAATGTATCACTCTAGGGGACCCCAACGCTATTTTATAGAAAGAAGGATCGCACGCTATGGCTATGCATAGACTATAGGCAGTTAAAAAAGGCTACAATAACGAAAAAGTACACACTGCCCATAATTTATCACTTATTTGACTAACTAAGAGGGGATGCAATGTTTTCTAAAATAGATTTGAGGTCTAGATACCACTCAGTTAACATTAAGGACGAATACATTCACAAAAGCACCTTCAATAATAGATATGGCCACTATGAGTTCGTACTGATGCTACTTGGGCTTACAAATTCCCCAACCACATTAATGTGGTGGATGAAAAATGTCCTAAGATTTTATTTCGAGAAATTTGTATTAGTCTTTGTAGATGATATCTTGGTATATTGAAAGACTAATGAATATCATGAGGACCATATGAAATCAATATTACAATTATTAAGGGAGCATAAGATGTATGAAAAAGTCAGCATCTGTGAATTTTTCAAAACCTAGGATCCTTACCTAGGGCATGTTATATGAAAAGTAGTGGATCTACATCAGGAAATAAAAAAGGCTATAATGGAATGGTCCACTCCCTTGGTTGTTACATAGGTCATATATTTCATGTAGTTAGTTGCATATTACCGAAGGTTCATTCGAGACGTCTCAAATATTGGCATCCAATCACCCTCTTGCAAGAAAAGGAGTAATATTTCAATGGAAACCTAAATGTGCATCTGGTTTTAAGGAGATCAAGAAATTTCTCACATGTTCACCTATCCTAAGGATAATGAACCCCAAGAAAGACTTTGTAGTATATACACACACTTAGAAAGGAATCGTCAAGACCCTTATACAGGAAGGATGTGTGTTTTTCTAAGATTCAAGAAAGCTAAATGAGCACGAGAAGAACTATGTTACCTATGATTTAGAACTTGCAACAATAGTTCATGCTCTAAAGGTGTGGAGATACTATCTATTGGGCAGAAGGGTTGTTTTGATGACAAATCATGTGGGATTGAGATATTTATTTGACCAACCTATGTTAAAGTCCATACAAGCAATATGATTGGCCTTGATCAATGAATTTTATTTCGAGATAAAACTCATCAAAGGAAGAGAAAATAAGGTGGGAGATGCACTTCGTAGGAGTATGCAAGAGGTTCATTTGGTAGCCTTGAGAACTTTCATAGTTGACATCAAGGAAAATGTTAAAGTGACACTACATCATGATGAACAATACCAACATGTAAATATACATTTCTAGAAATATCATGAGCGATCTATGATAAAAAATGAGTAGCTCACTCATGAAATCATGTTGTTGTTCAAGAACAAAAAGTATGTCCATGATGTAGTTAATGTAGATGACAAAAATATTGGATGTTGATTGAGTCATGGATAATGTTGATAGGCTTATTATATTTTTTTAACCTATATTTGTGAATAACATGTAGTCCAAATGCATGAATGCAAATTACTCAAGCATAGATTTTCTCTCCACAAAGGAAGAACGAAAAGGAAAAAAATGTATGGCTTAGACATACACTTAGATTGTAATAATTAGAAGTTTGATGTAAATACACATATTATGGAAATGGTATACATGGTATATACATTGTGGAAAGGATTTATATGTTATGATATTGAGTTATATGCTATTACATTAGTTAACACTTTATGGAGCCAAGTGTTATGTGATACATGTGATCGATTTTGAAGATGTATTGTGCATATGGTGCAATTTGTCATGTTTACTTTTGGGTGAGTTGTATTTCTCCCCATGGATTGGAATTTGGTTTGTGAATGGTGTAATGGTTTGGTTTCATTTTTTATGTTGGATATGCGCTATATTCTTTGCACGACTTGCGCTAAGTGTTTTTATGTTATGTTGGGTGCAACAGGGGGTTGAAAGGGGATGGTAGACCCTCTATCGGGGTATTTGTAGGGGTTTGATAACCCTATGCATGGGTGAAACCAAGGATAGTTTTGAGGACCCTAGGATGGCAGCAGATCCACCGTTTATTTTGCACATGATTTTATTCATGATGGTTTTTCCCATGGTATTTTGTAGATTCGGTCAAGGTAACTATAATTATGTTCCAATACATGATTAATCCATTCCAGATTTATTAATTATTCAATATATATAATGTATTGTAACATTGAAAGGAATATAATGAACAGTCAATCTAGTTTCCTAGTTATGGTTTTTAGGGCGGAAATCTCTGTGTATATTTTTGTTATCGTCATATATATATATATATATATATATATATATATATATATATATATATATATATATATATATATATATATATATATATATATATATATATATATAGATATATATAGATATAGATATGAATTCATTTCCAGGTAATTTATGTACAAGTTTAAAACCTCCATTTTATGTATTATGAAAACAACGTGTGTTAGGATATTCCGACACATAGGAAATAGTTAAGTACAACTTGGTCTAGTATAGAGTTAGGTATAGAGTTAGGTAAAGTGTGTTTCTTTACCTTGTACATTTTTTAACTTACAATCCGACGGTCACGATATGTAGTGATCTGACGGTTCATTCTCTCCTTGGTATTACCGACACTTGATCCGTGGCTTAACACCCGATTGGTCCATGATTTCTATTTAAAGCGCATGGAGGGTCATTTGTAGGGTAATCTGTCTATGAGAGAAGCATATGTAAATTTTCATTCTTTTATTAATAAATTACCTGAATTGGCCGCGTTGGCTCAGGCCGTGGACTGTTTCCCTCTTTGAGGGTTTTAAGCACGTCAAAATACTGGTCTATTGATCTGTGATCTGTTTGTGAGCGGTGTCCTTTGCTGTTATGTCTGAGGAACTTACCATGTAAATTCCTTCATGGTATCAGATCTATTTGAGGGTCGCGTCCATTGGTGATCCAAATCTAAAGCCATTAGAACTGCATCCAACTGTCGTTTCCTAGATCTACTGTTTCTTATTGCTTTCGGGTCAAGGGGACTGCTATGTTGTGTTGGGAGCATCTGTTCCAGTGAGGAACCCCTTTCGTTTCACGTGAAAAGGTTTCCGGTAGCCCTAGCTGCGTCATTTTTAAGATCTGGAGGTATACAGTTTTTATTTGCAGTTTACAGTTAGTTTCTCTCTGTTTATTTAGTTTTGGTTTATTTAGCTTTTTTTACTACTGGATCTATACCTTTCATTTCTGCGTATGCTCTTTGCCCTGCAACTCTGTGCGATCTCGGCAAATCAGAAACAGAATAGAAGGATTTTTCTCATACGTATGCTCTTTTCCGCTGCACCTTAGTCTGATCTCGAAAAATCAGAAACATTGAGGAAAATTTTAGTTTCCGGCTAAAGCTAACTTTGAG
Organism: Pinus tabuliformis; assembly: GCA_031772625.1. Classification (NCBI taxonomy): domain Eukaryota; kingdom Viridiplantae; phylum Streptophyta; class Pinopsida; order Pinales; family Pinaceae; genus Pinus; species Pinus tabuliformis. Next base: position 1,203,925,572 of record CM062820.1, on the reverse strand, counting down.
CCGCAAGGTTCATTTTTGAAAATATTTAGTTTTTCGGCTAAAGCTAACTTCGAGCCACAAGGTTCGTGTTTTTTTGTATGTCTGTCTTGGTTTTTGTGTTTTTTTTTGTAGGGAAAAAGAGCCTTCTCAAAGCAAGCATGCAACCCAAAGCATCAACCCCCCCCCCCCCCCCCCCCCCCCCCCCCCACCTCTCTCTCTCTCTCTCTCTCTCTCAAACGTTTTGTATAGCTCACTTGGTGCAAAGCTAATTTATGAGAGTAGAGGTGTTGGGTTCAAGTCTCCATTTTTTGGGGGCAGATTTTTCATTTCCGCACATTCCCGCACTTCGTCGGCAACGTCATCAAATTTGTTTTCAAAAAGCCATAACTTCTTCATCCGGAAGCCGTTTTCAGAACTGTTTTTTTTCAAACTGCCTAATTTTCCAAGATCTTTCCATTGGTACACTTAGTTTCAGCATCTACAGCTTCAGTTTCTGTTAAAAATGGAAAGTCCATGCCAAGTCATTCTTGATAGCACTAACTACTTCCAATGGTGGTCCTACATTGTGGATTTACTTAGAAGTAAAGGTCTTTACAAAATAGCTATAGGCCAAGAGACCAAACCGAAAGATGAAGATAAGGTAGCTAAATGGGAAAATAGGCAAGACCAAGCACGTGGGTTGATAGGGATGTCTATTTGTCCAGATCTTAGATTCCATATTGCAAAACTTGATACTCCTGATGAAGCACTGCAAAAGATTACTAAAGTCTTTGGAGTTAAAAATGAACTTAAAGCCCATCAACTTGAAAATGAATTGCTTACATTGGACCCCAATAATTTCTCTTGCATTGAAGATTTTTTGTCCAAGTTCAAGACCCTTAGACTTCTCTTGGAAGGTGTTAAGGTTAAGAAAGAAGATAGTAGCCTTATCCATTCCATTCTTACTAAGTTGGGACCAACCTATTCTGTGTTTGTTTCCACCTTCCATTCTACAAGAGAAGCCTTCATTTCTCAAGGACAAACCTATAAGTCCCCTTCCTTTGATTCCTTTTGTGATTCTTTAATAAGAGAACAAGAAAAACTCTTACACCTTGGTCTTCTTCATCTTGGAAACTCTTCTAATAAAGCGTTAGCCGCCCAGCAGCAACCAAATCCAAAGAATCCTAAGAAGTTGTATCCTAAAAAGAATGGTCCTAAACCAAACAAGGGTCCTAAGCAATTTCAGCCTCAAAATGAAAAATCATTTCAACAAAATGATAAGACAAATAAAAACAAAGGGAAGAAGACTGATAGACATTGCAACTTTTGTAATCGAGATGGCCACTTAGAATCCAAATGCTTTAAGAAGATGGAAGCCTTGGAAGCAGCAATGAAGAAGCATAACATCCATTTGGAGAAATCTTCAACTTCAACTTCGTCTTCAGGCATGGCACTTTCTGCATATGGTTGTCAAGCATCTCGGTCTGGCTATGCACTAAATGTATCTTCTTCTTCTCATTCTCATGAGTGGCTCATTGATTCTGGAGCTTCTTATCACCTCGCCAAAAACAAAGCCATGTTTTCTTCTTTAAATGATTGTAACATCAAAAATATATATGTTGGTGATGATAGATCTCTTAGTGTTGTAGGGACTGGAACTGTTCATCTAGACAATGGTCAGTTTAATGATGTATTATGTGTTCCAACCTTATCCTGCAACCTTCTATCTGTATATCAGATAACCCATTCAGGTGAAGGTAAAATCGTTGAATTTTCACCTCACGATGTTGTAATTAAGGACCTAAGAGATCCTAGATAGATTTTAGCTACTGGCATTGTTGATGATTCTACAAGGTTGTATAAGTTTCACAACTTTGGGTCATCGAATCTTCCCTCAGTATTTGTTGCTCATAATGATGAAGTGAGCAAACTTTGGCAAAAGCGATTTGGTCACTTAAACTATCGCTCTCTTCAGAATCTATGTAAAGAAAATATGGTGACAGGTCTTCCAACGGTATCTTGCAGAGATGGTGTTTGTTCCAGATGTGTACTCGGAAAACATCATCGGGACAGTTTTGACAAATGTGCCTCTTGGCACGCCTCAGCCCCTTTATAGCTCGTGCATAGTGATTTATGTGGTCCACTTCGAGTTGCTTCATTCTCTGTCTACAAGTATTTCTTAACTTTCATTGATGATTTCTCCAGACGCACTTGGGTATACTTCTTAAAACTCGAGAGTGAAGTATTTAACATGTTCTTGGCATTTAAGGCCTTTGTTGAAAAACAATCTGGACATCAAATTCTTAAGCTAAGATCTGATAATGGCGGAGAATATGTTAAAAACACATTCATCAACTTTTGCACTGAGAATGGAATTCAAATGCAACATACTATTCCATATACTCAACAACAAAATGGTGTAGCTGAAAGGAAGAATCGCACCTTAAAGGAATGGCTAATTGTATGTTTCAATCTAAAGGAATTAGTCTTAATTATTGGGCAGAAGAAATTAGCTGTGCAAATTACGTAATAAATCACACTCCTAATAAGGTTTTAAAGAATATCACTCTAGAAGAATCATGGAGCTCAATCAAACCAGATGTAAGTCACTTTCGTGTTTTTGGAAGTGAAGCATGGGCCCATATTCCAGATGAGAAACATAAAGCTTTAGAACCAAAGAGTGAAAAATGTATTTTTGTTGGATATTCTGAAGATGTCAAAGCATATAGACTTATTCCACTTAAGTCCAAAAATGTTATCATTAGAAGAGATGTAAAGTTTGAGAAAAATATATCGGCCTACGAGCCTAGTTCGGCGGACGTGCCACCTCTCCCTATCTCTTCTACTTTTGAAAATATTTCTTCTTCAGATGATGAAAGCGAGGATGAAAATCCTCCCCCACCTTCTCAGGATCCTCCCTGAGCTCCTCAACTTCCAAAATGGGTCCGTGCTACTCGGGATGCAGCAGGTGATCTTGCCGGTGATCCTACAGATCAGCGACATACACGTTCTGAGTTTGAGAGGCCTCTTATTTATTGGCTCAAGCTTCAGTGAATTATGATCCTCACACCTTTGCAGAAGCTTCAGGCCATCGAGATTGGGAAGCAGCTATGAATGAAGAATATCATTCATTATTGGTAAATGATACATGGGATCTTGTTCCTCTACCAAAGGGACAAAAACTTGTTAGATGCAAATGGGTTTATAGAACCAAGTATGGACCAGATGGGAATGTTGATAAACATAAAGCTCGTCTTATTGCTAAGGGTTTTCCACAAGTTGAAGGAATTGACTATACTGAAACCTTCTCCCCTGTTGTCAAAATGAACTCTATCCACCTTGTTCTTTCCCTTGTTGCCTCTTTCAAATGGGAAGTCCATCAGATGGATGTTAAATCCACCTTCTTCCATGGGGACTTGTATGAAGAAATCTATATGGAACAACGCATTGGCTTTATATAAACAGACTCCAGCCTTGTATGTCAGCTTAAGAAATCACTTTATGGTCTCAAGCAAGCTCCTCGAGCTTGGTATGCCAAAATGGATAACTTTCTTTTAGAAAATGGCTTTTCTAGGTGTCATTCTGACAATACTGTCTACACCAAGAAAGTGGGCAAGTCTCTTATCATTCTTGTTCTTTATGTTGATGATCTTATCTTGACTGGCAGTGATCCCAACCTTATAAACCATGTGAAGTCTAGCTTTAAAAGGAAGTTTGAAATGACAGACTTAGGACACTTACATTATTTTCTTGGTCTTCAAGTCTTGGAATCCAAGGAAGGTATTTCCCTTTCTCACTCCAAGTATGCATGTGATATTCTACGCCACTTTCACATGGAAGACTGTAAGCCAGCCCCTTCTCCCTTTCAGTCTGGAGTCAAACTTTCAGTCACTTGTACTTCTCCTGAAGTTGATGCTACCTTATACCGTCAACTTGTAGGAAAACTTTTGTATCTAACCCATACTCTTCCTAACCTTTCCTTTGTCGTTGTCCTTGTTGCTCGGTTTATGCAAAACCCACATGAAAGTCATTGGAAAGCAGCTAGAAGAATACTTCGTTATGTTTGAGGTACAGTTCAGTTTGGGATTCATTACAATGCCGAAGCAGCTCCCCTATTGGTTGGTTTCACTCATTCTAATTGGGCTGGTGACCCTGATGATCGGAAGTCTACTGCAGGTTATGTGTTCACTCTTGGTTCAGGACCTATTACATGGGCTTGCAAGAAACAAGGTGCCATTTCTCTTTCTTCAGTAGAAGCAGAGTATCGTGGTGCTGTAGAAGCTAGTAAGGAGGCCTTGTGGCTTCGTCAGATCCTGTCAGAGTGGTGCTGTAGAAGCTAGTAAGGAAGCCTTGTGGCTTCGTCAAAATTTCCACTGATTGTTTTTCCTCAAAAATGTTACCAAAATCTTTTCGATTTCGTTCCTTTATTCTAAACTTAATGTGCTTTAATATTTTATGAATAAGGTACATCTTAGATCCTTGCATTTGCAAATCTTCAGCCCATCATTTTTCTATGTTACTAACTAAATCCAGGTGGGAGAGCCAAATGTTTTCGAATCTAAAGGGTCTATTCTTGGGAGAATCTATACCCTTGATTTCCAACAGAATCGGCCAGTGGTCTAAACCCTCAAACGGAAGCACTCTGGCTGTGATTTCACTATTTAGGAACATTAATTTTTCTGATATCATGAACCTATCTAACTGAGATGCCACCAGCACCTCACCTCCTCTTTTATTGTTCCATGCAAAAAGGCCATTTCTTGAATCTGACTCGACCAAATTCATATTGTCTGTAAATGATTGAAACACTAAGGAGTCTTTGTTGAGCACTTAGGTACCCCCATTTTTTTCCGAGAGAGATTTGATCATCTTAAATCTCCTCCCAATATCCAAGGCATTCTAGTCTGTCTACTCCTGAGATCACTAAGGGCTTCTAACAATTTGAGTTTATGCTCTAAGTGTTGAGGACCATAAACATTTGTTACTAGGAATGTTTCTGAAACCCCAACAGGTTGAATGACCACTGATAGATAATTTTTTGATGCCTCTGCATCGATAATGCTGATCCTTCGGGGATTCCAAAGAGTAAGAATACCCCCCACTATGTTCTCCACTTTAACCTCTAGAAACTCATATCTAATGAGGCATTTGCTGTGTATGAGTTTTATTTTCTGAATGGAATATTTCGTTTCTTGGATGAAAATCATGTCTGGCATATCTTGTTTCATTCTATAACCAAGAAATCTTTGTTTTCTTTTACTTCCTAGACCTCTGATATTCCAAGAAGTAAATTTCATTTTTAAAGACTTGTAAAGGAGTAAATGGTTAAGTCTTTCATCTTACCCAAATCTATCATTAGCTTTCCACACTCCATCAGAAATTCCTTCTGCTTTTTCTGGCCTCTCTTTTTACCAGTATTTCTAGGAGCTAGTCCCGGGGTTGGTTTCATTGTTTTCACTCCTTTGTTTTCCATCTTGTTAGTGGTTATTCCTGTTTCTAACCCTCTTTCCTGAGTCTTCCATAAGAACAACTACTGTATTCTATTGCAGTCCTCTGGGGGTAGTGAGTCTATCCCTCCCATGGTTCCCTGCAACAAGAATCCTTCTAGATCTAGGTTTTCCTTTTCTAGAATTTCTTGTAGTTCATGATCTTCCATATTTGTTTCACTTTGAGTCATTTCCATATCCATTTATGTTTCAATCTCATTATTCATAGTTTCTTTCCTGTTACAAATCTCTCGTTTTATGATGTAGTTCTCCTCCTTCTATTTTTCCTTAGGTCCTTCCTCCATTGCTTGGTCTTCCCTTCTCATTTCTTCCTTTTCTTCTAGTACTTGAAACCTGTTCGTGTTTATATTTTTCCCCTCGCTGCATTGTTGCCTTGATCCCTTTCTACCTCCTTTTCCTTTACTTACCACTTTCTGAAAGTTTTCAGTATCCTTCACAGTTTTAGGTTCTCCTTTATTGTCTACTTTACTACGAGGACAGTCTCTAAACAGGTGACCATGTTCATGGCATCTACGATGTCTAAACGGGATATTCTCATAACCCACCATTTGGACCCATTCTTCATCGAAAACTTCTAGGATTAATTCATTCGGGAGAGCCTGATAGATCCATTTCTATGCAATTCCTAGCATAGGATGTATAATTTATCCCTTCCAGTGGCTTCTGAAGCTTTCACAAAGCGACCTAGCTTATTGCCAATGGTAGCAAGTGACCCATGTTGCCAATAATTGAGAGGTAGGGAATAGAGCCTTACCCAAACCAGTACCGAGGTGAATGTCTCCCTTTCTGGAATGAAGTTCATTTTCCACGGCCTCATATAAAGGCCTGCTGCTGCAAAAAAGTAGGGTCCTCCTTCGAATATTCTGTCTCTATCTTCAATTTTAGTAAATATCATGGTAAAAAAACCCATTGACCCCAGATGGACTTCAATACTACCTTTGGGTTTCCAGTGGTATTTTATCCATGTATGTAATGCCTTTTTAGAGGGCCAAATTCCCATGAACTTTGAGATTATGGCATATGTCCCCATATGGTCCCTATGCTCCTACAGGGCAAGATCATTCAACACAATTCTCGGAGTAATCTCTGTTTTGGGTCTACACTATCCCTTTTGATTTTTGTCCCTTGTTTCCCGGATTTTGTCTTCTTCCTCTTTGTCCTTTGTGCTACTATTTTCCTTGGACCTGGCCCCATCTACCTCCTTTTTCATTATTTTTTTCCTCTCCTTCACCAAAACATTTGACTTAACCCAGTGGTGAGTTTCCTCTACTGACAGTTGCTTCATTGTAGGAAGGAGTGGAGCTCCCTCCTCTGCTGCGCTCCATAGGGAGCAACCTTCAAGCTCCTCTAAAACCTTATCTTCGCACCCTCAACATCGTAGTTCTCAACTGCCCAAGACCTGATATCCATATTATTTATGCCTTCATTCTCATCTTGGGATTAATTATTTGAAATTCTAGGTGACATTGATTTGGACTGTATATCGATATCATATTTCTCTCGAAAGATGGCTCCTCTAGTGGTCAAGACTCCTCACAAAAGTATAGAGAAAAACATCCAAGAAGTTTCATAAGGAGCAGGACCACAAATCTATAAGGACACAACATTCAATATCAAAAATACAACCAAGCTCTCATGGTTTGATATTTGCTCAGAGTTCTCAAAAATAGATATTCCCCAAAATCAGGAAGACTTCAAGGTTTACATCAATATCAAGAGCTCATGGCTTCATAAAGTAGCCATGCATATGCCAATCTTCCCATGTGCAAAAACCATCAATTGGATACTAAATAACATTTATACAGATCGATGGGTTATAAGGAGTCGTACAGGTGACACTTTCAATTCTTTCACTACCACAAATATTTTTTCCTACTATAAGCTACATAGAGAGAAGAGTCCTTCAATACTAGGTGGCTATCAAAAATCTATATGTCGACCAAAGATATTCTAAAGTCATGGTGGCAAGAACCCTCCAAGTTCTGGGTCAAGGGTGATTGGGTATACAAAACATAGGATCTCTCAAAAGCCTATCAGCTTTTGGTAGCAATCATGAACTGGTTATGTGGTAGGCCATATATTGACACCTTTCTTGAAACATGGGTCCCTATTATGTACATAGTTTCTACGAGGGGAACTATTTTCAACTGGGAAAGTATCCTAGCTTCAACTTTGAGGTCCAATGTATAAGAAACAAAGAACCCAGAGAATGACCAGCCATCAAAATTCTATATGGAATCATACCTCTTGGATGCGATATGTGTGAGATGTAATTTTGAGGGGTGGAGAAACAACTGGACCCCTAATATGTTAGAGGTTGTACACCTTAATTATAATATCTTTTGGGACCCAAGCTACAAGAGCATGCATGAAATCACTTCCGAGTCATTTATTTCCCCTTTGTACCAATTTCTCTTCGAGGAAGATGCTCCTTGCTTGTCTAAGAGAGCTAAGGAAAGAATTGTTAGAGTAAATATTGGTTTCCCATCGAAGAGGGCACCTTCATCTGATTTTTTAGCTCATATAATCCCCCCTCATGCTCTCCCCAAGTTGGCAACAGATAGGCTACTCTTGTGGGAGGTTTCTTATCAGATGACAATGGGTTTTTCTCTAAAAGACTACACAAAGGTAAGAAAAACCACATTCCCTCCTTTCCTATGACTATTGGATCATACAACCTCAAGAGCTTCAAGGAAGCTGAAATAGAGATGAATAAATGAAATAATTCTTCTTTGTGAATTTGGGTCATCTTAGATATGATCCAAAGTGGATTGTGGCAACACATTACAAGAAATCATGTTTCAATTGGTCATATGTTCACAACAAGAATTTCCATGAAGATAAAGTCAGAAATCAGTATAATGTTGCAAGGGAATTAGGGCCAAGTGAAAAACAAGAAGAGGAGGATAAGCAACAGGCCTAACACTCTCAAGAAAGCATAAGAATGCAAGTTAGATCATCCATGCTTAAAATAAATAAAGAGCGTCAAAAGACGGAGGAAAATATAATAAGCATAAAAGAAATGAACAAGAAAACCCATTGGATGACTAAGAGGGAGATGAATATGAAGAAACCTTGGAGGAAAGTAATGCGTCTCTTGCAAGGAAAAAGCAAGATTGAATGAGAAAAAGGGAGGAAGAGATGAGACAATGACAGAGGTAAAGAAAACAACAGGTTGGAGACATCCAACAACAGCTGCAGGAAGAGCTCAATAAGAAAGTTGAGCTCAATATCTAACGACAACAATAGGGTCAAGGTTCCAGGATGTGGGATGATCTTTCTTCGTTTGACATTCCTCCATCCATTCCAATTATCAATGGACACTTTCCACTAAAAGAATTGGGCATCCCAGACAAAGAAGAGGAAGAGGTATTAGACCTTACTAGATTCACTTCTGATCAAGTCCATTTTAAGACCATGCAAGAGAGAAGAAAATGTTATTCCAAGAACCTGACCAAACCTTTGTCAGTAACTATAGAGAAGGAGATTGTCATGGATACCACTATGAACCCTAAGAAGATTACTTTAGATGGAAACACCTTTGTGACTACAACAAAGCTAAATGTGAGCAATCTAAACAAACATATTATATAACTTCAAGGAAATTTCTATGCTTCTGAGCAAAGAGATTCCAAGGTAGGAGAAGAAAATAAAGTTTTTCACCTATTTCATTCAAGTGCAAAGGAGTTACAAGAATCCATTATATAATAGGTAGAAACTTTAGAGGAATCCATGACTATAGTTTATGAAGAGATGTTGAAGTTGCATCAGACTATAGCACCATTCCCAATGATACAGGCAAAAACTAAGGAGAAGACAACTATGCTTAGACAAGCTACCACAACTATCACAATATGTGTGGATAGACTACCAAATATCTAGATGTGCCAATGACCCTCCCTACAAAGATTTAGGTAACTTCGCAAAATGACAGTCCAAATTCGCATCAAGGTCCAATCACAAGACAAATTAACAAAGGATGTAGAAAAAGTTCCAGCTTCATATAAGTATTTTCTGAGTGGATTAGAATCTATGATAAAAGTACACAAGGGCCCTTCTATCAGAGCAGTTGGAGAAGTGAGGAAGTAAGAATAATTTTTCCAGGAAATTCAAAAATCTCTTAATCCTCTCAAGAAAGCCTCTACTCTGGAGAACTTGCAAGTAACTAGAGAGACATTTTCTCAGTACCTGATAGAACCAATGGGGATATACACCAAGTTGGCTTGTCAAATTAGATCAAGGTAAAAAAGATCACTCTAATACTATATTCCCTAGAGTGTCTTCACAGACATAGGGAAGGGCATCAAAAGGTGGTCGAAGTCGCAACTAAATACAAGCTTTGGAATTCATATCTTGTACAGTAACTACATGTAGATTTTCCAGAATTGTCTATTGTTAAGTTGTTAGAATAGAACCATCTCTTTCACATGTTCATAATAGGGTAGAGAGTAGAGTAGAGTAGGGTCTCAAAATAATATGAAAGGTCATAAGGTAGCTCAAGAGTCATGAATAGAGCAAGAATCACACTTTCTATAAATATGTGCTCATGGCACATTATAATGGAATTTTAGCCTTTAGACACATTTTGGTGCATATTATTTGAGAATTAAGGTACCTTCTAGTGAACTAAAGAAGTAATTTATATTTCCTCTTATGGATTTAATGGAGATATTTTGTGATGGTGTCATGGATACTATCAACTTAATGAATTGAAAGTTCCTTTGAAATTTTGGTGTACTATTTCTTCATGTGTATTCATGCATTGTGGGATTTCCGCTGCAAAAAATGAATGGTATATGATATTCTTACCTTAGGATCATGTTAGTAAAATTCTCTATTGACATTAGCATTTTATTATTATATGATTTTGAACTCAGTTATGCTTTTATATGGTTATTAATCACTTACTTATTCATGATTGGTAAATTTATCCTATATGTATGTGTGGATATTATTTAAAGCCTTGCTAACAATCACTTTTATTGGGATTCATGATTTGAAGTTATGTTGTGGCTATCCATGGTATCTGTTTTATTAGATTTTCATAGTTTACTTCATTACATTTGTTGAAGCTTCATTCGTTCTCCCTTAAGTTGAAACTCACTTTGTTTAAGGAAAATCTTAATCAACGAGATGGAAGCTGAGCCTACATACCAGATGGGACTCCTAGACCAAACGGTGTAGGGTATGATTGGGATCCTACATAGAGGAGATCCCTTGGTGGTGCATTCTAGCTCGTCAGTAGGATGCTTTGAAAAAAGCTATCCAAAAAGCTTCAACTTCTCGAAGGTCTCCAAAGCCTCCTCTTAAACAAGAGGAAGGAGAAATTACACAAGGATTCATTCCCATTAAAATGAGGTATAATAAGCATGGAAGTAAAAAGTAATAGACATGTAAGGTGGAATCTAAGCATCAACCCATTTCTTGAAATAGTTTTGAAGCCCCGAATCCTCCAGAGGAAGAAGGTGAGAATCTTAAGGCCCATGTATATTAACTAAACAATCTTTTTTCAAAGGCTCATCCTGATTTTATTATCAAAGAACAACGAAATCAACACCCTCCAAGGAAAATTCCTATGGTGGGAAATGTTTCCCCAAAGGTCTCTCCTGGAGTAAACGATGAAGAAGCTGGTAAGGTGGCCAACAATAAGTACTCTTCTTCTCCCCCTTCCTATTCAGATGTGATTAAAAAGAAGGGTTCCTTGCCACTGGTAACAAGAAGAAATAAAGATCATAGTAGGAAGAACTCAGGTATTGAATCCTATAGAAATGTCATGTTTAGACATTTTCTTGTGCAAGAAATTTTTTTAAAGATACTCCTGTTCTCATGAAGAAGTAGGTGAAAAAAATTGAAGACTTAGCTTTGGAACTTTGCCCACCCTACTCTTTTTGGGAGGAGACTTGATTTGTAGTTTTTTTGTAAATGTGCCATTAGTCTAAGCTAGTCAAATTGGCTCACAAGGAGGAGAACATACTGTAACTCATTTCCCGTGTTACTGCTACATTCAAGCACATATTTAAATATAAATTCTTCTCATTTATGTTAAAAAGAATAGTAATTATTGTGTGAATGAAATAGATAGTTAAGGATGCACATAATTACGATAATACATGATAATTATGATGTAAACAAATTAATGTTTTATATGTTAAATATACACATAATTGTTGGAAATAATACTGAGAGGGGGGGTGAATCAGTATTATCAAGTTATTTTAATAAATCTTCCTTATTTATTCTTTGAATTATTTTTGCATGTCAGTACCTAAAATAATTAGCATGAACAAAGAAAACAGATAGTCACACCAAAGAACAGAAGATGTAAGGTGGAAACCCAATGTGGGTGAAAACCACCTGCTGCAATATGTCTCTATCTTCTTTCAAATTAGAAACTCCTTTACAATGGTTTTGTACTGGTGCAATCCTTTACCAGTACGGAGGCTGCAACCTGCAGAGAGCTTCAACTCTCTCTCGTTTTCCAGTCTCTCCTGGAAGGGAGCTACAACCCCCTACTTCTTTTCTTTCAAGGACCACTTTTCATAAATTTTCAAACTGGATCCAAGAACATCAAAAACCCATCAACTACACTTGCATCATCAATCTCTGATTTCACCAAAGCCAACCCGCATACAGATCTGCAAATATTTCCTTATAACTTTGCAGTTGTTACATCAGACATACCCAGATCATAACATGTGTAAAATAAAACATGCATCAATAATTCAGACCCAGATTATTAGATTTATAGATCAAGCGTATGCCACATATCACAGATCAAAATCATATAGAGATACCACTATTCCAACCTTAATATTTTGACCCATCAATAGAACTTATCCTTCTCCTTACGCTCATGCTCCTTATTCATTCGGATCCAGATCTGTACCAAAACCCAATCACAATATTCCAGATCTAGCACTTTATCAGATATTCGATAATTCAGAAGACGCTTTGCCAAATGATCTCCTTCCTCTTTTATAGTCTTAGGCCTTTCACAATACCACGGGCCAAAACCATAGGATCAAAAAACTGTTGGACTAATACCATAAACCAACCATGAAAGTACGTGAGATCAACACTTTTGGATGCAATACCACGGGCCAAAACCATAGGATCAAAAACTGTCGGACTAATACCATGAACCAACCATGAAATTGCATGAGATCAACACTTTTGATGATGTACCATGGTCCAAAACCATAGGTTCAAATACCAAGGACTAACTACCATGGACCAAAGGTAAGTTCTCCAACATATACGTGCTTTTCCTTATAGGTTCAAATACCAAGGACTAACTACCATGGACCAAAGGTAAGTTCTCCAACATATACGTGCTTTTCCTCATAGGTTCAAATACCAAGGACTAACTACCATGGACCAAAGGTAAGTTCTCCAACATATACACGCTTTTCCTCATAGGTTCAAATACCAAGGACTAACTACCATGGACCAAAGGTAAGTTCTCCAACATATACGTGCTTTTCCTTGCATGAAAGTGCGTGAACTTTTTCTCTACATGAAATAAACTTTTCTCTGCATAAAAGTGCATGAACTTTTCTCTACATGAAATAAACTTTTCTCTGCATAAAAGTGCGTGAACTTTTCTCTACATGAAATAAACTTTTCTCTGCATATAAGTGCGTGAACTTTTCTCTACACTATAATTTATTATCTGAGATGAGTGGGTTGCCATCAAGTACAACATATGTATCATAATGCCAACAATAATTAATACTTAGTTGACATATTTCATAACTAAACTATTTTATGATAAGAGATAGTAATGATGTGAACAAATTGATCACTTATGTATAAATCACATGGATATTGATAAAATTAATTATTTTAATTAATGTTAAATAATTTAAAAATAAAAATAAAATTGCTTCATAATAACAAATTGGCCATTTATGTACAAATGGCATGGATGTTAATAAGATTTATTATTGTCATTAATGTTGAATAATAAAGAAAAAATAATGACTCACATAGTTTGTGTGTTTACTTACTGTAGAAAAGTTTAGTCCTCGTAAAAAATTCTTGGTTAATTTTTAATTCACAAATGCACATGCATATATTTAAATAAAAAAATATGAATGGAAAAGTTTGTATGTTTTTTTTATTCTAGAAAATCAATTTACTAGTGCACATGCACAATTTTAACATAAAAAATGAGTGGGTATGGTAAACACCATTACGCGAAGACGTGGAAGCTTACTGAACATGAAATTTCTTTATGTGCACTGTTTTGATATAAAAAATATGATTGGTGTATGGTCAAATGAAATACCATTACATGAAGACGTGGAAGCTTATTGGACATGAAACTTCGTTATAATTTTTAAATTTGTAAATATAATGTTGTTGTTTCTATATGCAGATGTTAATTACTAAGTCATATATATTTAATGTATTCATTATTTTTTCTGAATTAGAGTAATTTTATTAATCAAAAATATGATATAAGATTATACAATCAAGAGAAACAGAAAATCGGCATCTTGAAATGATAGGACTATCAACTTCGGTTCCAGAGAAGGAGTGAAACAAGCAAGAAGCTACAACATAAAGGCTGGAAGCAAAAACAATGACTTCTACCTAGAATGGGAAGAAGCCTCAACACGAAGCTTTTTCCCTTTCCATTTTTTAACTTCAACCCAACCATCCTCGGGTGAATGAGCAATAACAACTTGAAGATTGGGGTTATCCACAAGGGGATCCTCCTTTTATGAATCAGAGGAGGAGGTCAAATGGACATGTTTCTAGACGATGACTGACTCGAGGTGGAGAGAAAGGAGCCCATCATTTGGGCTTGGGCTTGGAGAGGTTATCCTTATTCTTTTTTGCTGGGAGAGATGGGCAGGCTTTCTGCAGATGCCTTGATTGGTGGCAATGGTGGCAATGGAATGTAGTATTTTCGTAATCCAGTGTTTGGGTCCAGACAAAGTCGTTGATCTTGAGATTGATTTGGTCTAGAAGGCCTCTGCTCAAATCTAACTCCGCACATATTCTGGCATATGTGTAGAGACCTTTGTTCTCCCACCAGTTATCTCCCATAATGAAACTGCCCAAGGTGTTGCCTATAGCTTTATAGACTGTACAATGCCATAAGTGGGCAAGTAAGTTTGGAAGCCTGATCCATACAGGTGTCATGGTAATGACTGCAGTTGCTGGATCAAAATTTGGGAACCAAGGAGTCAAGAAAAGCCCTGCAATTCCCATGAACCAAGGGCCTTCTTCTAAAGCCTTTTCATAATGCTTAATATCATCAAATAGAACAATAAAATATCCTTTTGAATAGAAACTAATCTTACAATGATGAGTCCAATTTACATGGATCCACGCATAGAGATCCTGAGATCGCGGCCATAGTCCGTTAAATCTACAAATGATGGCTCTTTCTGCAAATTTTTGAAGTTCGTTTGCAAGACCTTCATGGGTGATTTCAACAGAGGGAACTTCCTCTATCTTGTCAAACAAAAAAGGCTTAGGTTTACGGGCTTCTAGGGGTTTGGGGTTCTAAGACTGTAATACATCTTTGTAAGAGAAAGGAGGAGTAGAGGAAGACTGTCGTGCTGCACCTCCTCTCAATTGAAGGGTTAACACCAAAGAGCAGTTTCTAGTAATGCTGTAAGAAGAGAGGGGCAGAAGGTTTTCAAGTTGTTTACCTTGAAAGAGAAGTCTCTGAAGACCTGAGGGGATCCCAATCCACCGTTCTAGATCCAGTTTGAGATCCAGCACCAAATCTGAAGAACTCACACATTGCAGGATGGTTCTGCCTATAGGTTGTGAAATTTGGATCCGAAAGGAGTTGAAGAAGTGCCTAGACCCAGTGCCGGGACCTCTTGTGTGTCCGAGAGCAGATCTGCCATTGTGATGAAAGGAAGGGGATTTCTCCTCTGCAAGCATATCCTGACTTTCGAATCCTAGACAGAAAGCATGCTTTTTGGACAGCGATGAGGAGGTCAAGCGTTCAAGCTTCACCCACACCCTCTTTCTATGGTCCCACTTCAACCTGGCCTACCGATGCATCCCATCGTCCACCCAGATGTTCAAGTGGAGCTGCGACAAATTCCTATAATGCCCATGACTAACGATCATGCTCACCGGTTGCAACCCTTCGCTTCTCAGAGCCCTCACGCTCACCCTCCACAGGCAGTACAACTCCTAAATGTATTCATTATTAAATCTTAAGATGGATGTTAATTATTCAATTTTACTTGAATGTATATAACTTATTTTGTTGATTTTATGATATATTTATAGTAATTATTAAATTTTTAGATATATTTGTAACTGAACGTGTGGAATTTGGAGATTTAGTTATGTTAAGATAACTTAACAAAGTTTATAATTATGGAATAGGATAAAAAAAATTTAGTAATTAAAATATGTTAATCAAAGAAATTGTTGAGTATTTATGTAAGTGGTTGTTATATTAGTTAAATAAGTTATTGAGTAATCTTAAGGATGTACATAATGAATAATTAGTCAAGATATTTCTTAAGTAAATTGTCTAATAATAAGAGATAGCTAATTTGTAGACAAATTGATTATTTATGTATAAATGGCATGGATATTGATAAGGTTGATTATTCCAGTTAGTGTTGAATAATAAAAGAAGAATAACTAATTACATGGTTTGTGTGTTTACTCATTATAGAAAGTTGATATGTTTCCTTTATAAAAAAATTCATTAATTTTAATTCGTAGAAGTGTGTTAACTAAATTTTCTATAATACACATTGATTTAAACCATGATAATCACGAGAACCACATATAGGTAGCATAAATGGATAACATATGAGAAGGTAATAAGGATAAAAATAAAAATTTTATGATAATCAAAATTATAATAGGTAATGATAATTACATTTGAAATAATTTTAGGGTCGTTATATTGTTTGTTTTTTTGTTTTTTTATTTGTTCGTTAGTTTGGTGTAAATGGGTTGAATTACCTTATTTTTTTGAGAGACTTTGACTCAAGGGTGGTTGGGTTTGTGTCCATAGGTTTCAAACTAGTGAAATTTTCACCATAGAGTGTCTTAACAAATACCGGGTTACCAACACCTATGGGGCATTATATGATTGCTATATTATTAAAATTAAATTAAATCAATCTATCTCTTTTTTTAATGGAAATGAAATAGTGAAAATAGGTAATGATAAATTCATTTAAATAATAAGTTTTCTCTAAAAACACATTATATTCAGAATGAATTGTGACAGAGTCAATGGTAGTTTTAGCCTCGAGGGTTAACTCAATTGGTCGAGTCCTAGTTGTTAAAGCACCTTTGGTATTGAGAGGTGAGAGGTTCAATTATCTCAACACTCTTGGGATGACACTTTGTGGTTGAGATGATAGAAGTGATCCCTTCAGATGGATTTTCCATTCCATGGATGTAGTTGTTACCGAGATCCCTTCAGATGGATTTTCCATTCCATGGATGTAGTGGTCACCAATATCTCGGAAGCGATCCCTTCAGATGGATTTTCCATTCCATGGATGTAGTGGTCACTGATATCTAGAAAGTGATCCCTTTAGATGGATTTTCCATTCCATGGATGCAGTGGTCATCGAGATCCCTTCAGACCTTCAGATGGATCCATTTCATGGATGTAGTGGTCATCGATATCCCGGAAGTGATCCCTTCAGATGGATTTTCCATTCCATGGATGTAGTGGTCACTGATATCCAGAAAGTGATTCCTTCAAATGGATTTTCCATTCCATGGATGTAGTGGCCACTGATATCCAGGAAGTGATCCCTCCCTTCAGATGGATTTTCCATTCCATGGATGTAGTGGTTACCGAGATCCCTTCAGAAGGATTTTCCATTCCATAGGAAAGAAAATAAAAAATGGAAAAATAAGAAGAAGAAAGAAAGAAAGAAAGAAATAAAAAGACAAGTCATTGATACTAAATTGTAATTTCTATTTCATTGTCTTTATATTCATAACGTAAAACTGGTTACTAACATGCTTATAAAATAAATTGTGACAATGGAACATATAAAATGAGACTTATAATTTAATAAATTATAATTATGAATTTATTAATTTTATGACCATAAATATAATAAAATGATAAGTAATGCACTTGAGTGGGCCTAATGTTTAAGACTATATGTTTCTTCATAAGAGGTTTAGGTTCAAATTGAGAGGAAGGTAGAGTATGTAAGGCCCCATAAATTTTAATAGTCAAGACATTAAGAAGAATAGACTTAGTTTTGGTGGTTGGGAGAAATATTGTTATCCTTTCACAAGTAACATGAGAAATGTTGTGAGAAGTGAGTATCAAAATTGTTGTGAGAAGTGTTAGACTTAGTTTTGGTGGTTGGGAGAAATGTTGTTATCCTTAACATGAGAAATGTTGTGAGAAGTGTTATCCTTCTTACACGAGAATAAATATTGGTATAACAATTGAAGTTATAAATACAACTTTTATTATATTGTGTTAAATCAAATTTTGAAAATGAAAATATAACCTTTAATATGATATATATGATAAATCTATGGTTAATAACACTCATGGAAAATAAATTAGTATTAGAGTCCATTGAGGTGCTAGTTGCTCAATCTTAGCTAACACAAGAGTAAATATCAATATTATGAAATAGAGAGAAACAATGAAAATTTGAAGTTGAAAATATAACTTTTAGTATAATATATTTAATTTTAAAATTAAAAATATGAATGCTTTAAATATTAAAAATAAAATAAAAGAATTTATGAAAAATTACACTAAACCTATTTAAATTTATTTAGATAGGTTGATAAAATATTTCCAAAAAATTTGTTTACATACAATCTCTTACATTTTACTTATAATACTTATTCACTATTTCATAACAAATATTTATACAAAATTTTACATTTTGACTATTATATTGGTTCACTACATTACCATTTCATAACAAATATTTATACAAAATGTTACATTTTACTATTATATTGGTTCACTTCTTTATAATAAATAGTTGTACTATACTCATTACCAAAAGTATTCGTAGAAATTTGATACACATAAGGAAATAAGAGTATTTTTTCTTTAAAACCCTAACAATTAAAATGGGCCGACCATAAATACATGGGCACCGTAAAATAGATCTATTTTCGCGCTCCATAGTCCCTATATTAATACATGGACAACGTAAACTCTAGAGGAGCGTAAGAGCTTTCGCAATACAAGAGTTTGTTTCGATCTATTTTTGGGCTTCTGTATTTTAACGTATTAGATCGAAACGCGTCTTTGCTTCTGGTCGGGCAATAAGAGAGAGAAACATGGAGTACGCAAAATCCCAACCAATAGGCGCTGAGAGAGAAAGGGACTGGCTGAGTTCCGTACTAGCCAAGCGGCCTCGCAATGATTATGAATATGACTATACTCGTGATCCATCATTGTGTGGTGTTTACGTTAACCCTAGGGAAGACCTCAGGCTTGCTGAGAGACGGGGTGACAGATTCGGGATTCACCTATTGGATAATGATGTTCGTGCTCCTGCTCCTCTTTTTCGTGATGATCATCGTTTTGTTTCACAGAGTGGAACGTTTCCTTCTTCAAATCGGTTAACTGTAGATGAGGATTTGAATTTCAGGTGTGATAGCCATAGACTCGACTAGTTTTTCACCTATTTCATTCAAGTGCAAAGGAGTTATTCATACTTATGATTTAGAAGATTTAGATTGAATATTGAAATGATACTAGTCTATGTTCTAGTTCTTTTTTCCTTGCTATTATAGTTATTCATACTTATGATTTAGGGGGTGATTGTTATTCT
This sequence comes from Pinus tabuliformis, assembly GCA_031772625.1. Taxonomy (NCBI): domain Eukaryota; kingdom Viridiplantae; phylum Streptophyta; class Pinopsida; order Pinales; family Pinaceae; genus Pinus; species Pinus tabuliformis. Next base: position 1,203,906,326 of record CM062820.1, on the reverse strand, counting down.
TTGAGTTCCCATATATTTAGAAAATCCTATATCACCTTCACATGATTTTCCATCTTTCTCTATTCATGAGTTTTGAGTTTGCTTACTCTCTAGTTCATGAGGGGATGTACTATATTTCCACATCATTGAATATATTATTGATATGTATAAATCATTTTTCACTAATCCTTATGTTGTGTTTTCTTGCTCTATTTCTTAAAATCCTCTAGTTTTTCACCCTCATCTCTAACCTTGGAATTATGAATTCAATACATTAATGTTTGTTTTGTCCTTTAGTGATAAATTCCATAATCATCTATAAAATATTTTGACCTAAAATTTCATTTGCATCTAATCCAAGGATATTCTCTAGCCCTCAGTTTGGCTCCCTTTCCTAATTTTGAGGCCACCTCACTAACAAGTAATGACATTTCCATAGCAAAAGTGCCATAACCACCTTTTAAAGTGCCATCATACAATGGAATTTACAATGGAATTTACAATAACCACCTTTTAAAGTGCCATCATACAATGGCTTTATGTTTAAGATATATGTTAATAAACTATTTTTTCATTTTCACATGGAACTAATCAACTTAACATTTCAAATTTTCCACAAGAGGTTGAATTTGACTTTGATGATAGGATCTAGTTAATAAGATCCCTTTTAATAAGGAATTTTCCTCTACTACATTTTTGGATAGAAATCCTAGTTTCCTATTGAAGTGTCATTCTATTGTTCCTCCATGATGAAATAATGCTCCCCTCACACTTGCCTCCCTAGGATTTCCTTTTGAATCTCCATCAGAAAAGAGAAGACGAGTCTTTGAAGTTTACCACCTTGAAAAATTTTCTAGTTGAAATTTAATTGCTAGCATGAATTATTCATATTGAATGATGAGGGAAATGACAAAGGAGATTCTACATTGAGATAGACCTAAAGAAAAGATGATTGAGAGAAGAATTTCAATTGTAGACTAAGAGATTTATTAGTAACATGCCTTAAAAGCAATACAACTTGTAACTTTTTGAACAACCTTACTGAGTGAGTCTTTGGACGAATGTCTCTTTTTGTTCCGATATTTCATCCATCTTGCCCGATTTGCCATATATATGTTTTTAGTTCATACCTTCTTCTATTTCTTGATGTAATAGCTAAACTTGATCTAAAGTTTTTCATTTCCTCCATTTTACTGTATCTTTGTGTGTTTTTAAATATATATAAATCATTTCATTCCTTTATAAATGTGGATCAGTGGTATCATAGTGATTTGTTCCTTCTCTATTTTTCTATGCATGTCCCTAATGAGGTTTGGGTATAAGGAGTTGGGAATCGAATTGCTTCAACCATTGCAAGTCCAGCCTCATTGAACCTAATGGAATCCCATGGCAGAAGAAATGAAAGATGGGAGAGTAGGATGTCCTATCAAATTGTTGCTTGAAGATGACCTCAAGTGACAAAGGAATGAGATGATGGATAATTTTTGTTATATCCTTTAGAAAATACTAACGGGTGATGCATCTTCATCCAAAAGTCACTTTAGAGGAACTGCCTCCTTTAAGGTAGAAGTTAATTTTGACATTCCTATATTTAAGGTAGAAGTTAATTTTGACATTCCTATATTTAATGGTGCTTAAGTACCATGGATTCCTACATAAATACATTCAGGAATAAATGGATTTCTTGGAAATCCCCCCACTTTGTTTAACATGCTGATATGTTGTTAAGATTGAGTAGAAATTTAAATAGAAGAAGCAAGACTTTGGGTCTATAAATCCAAAGAAGTGAAAGAGCACCTCCAAACTACAAAACAAAAGAGAGATTAAGGTGGAACGACCCAAGACAACCATTCGAGGGCAAGGGTAAAGAATAGATTATCCATATCATATAATTATATTTATTGTCATCCATCTCAATGGCTTTAGAGTGGAATAAGTGGAGAAATCAAATCTCATAACCATTTTTACCAGAAGGAGTCAGTTTGGAAAATTGGGAGCCAATTTTTTTATGTGTTCCTAAAGGTGAGCAATTTTAGTTGATTAGATATTGAATGCACAGTGCATGCAATCATAAAGAATTCACATTTTGTGGGACTAAGAGACAAGCTCATTTCAATGCATTTGTGCAACACATTACTTAAGTTGGATAGAGCCACCTGGAAATCACATCCATAAGGTGTAAAAACATCCATATAAATCTCTACCACATCATGGAATAACTCAGCAAATATACTCAGGAATTCTCTCTGGAAAGTGGCAGGAGCATTACTGATCTCGGTGGATATTGGTGGCCACCCACCAATTCCACTTGGATCCCCACCATTATTTCTTTAAACTTTTCAATTTCCTTAATTGTAGCACAGTTTACTATTTTTAGCAGTTTTTCGGGTCCTGAACTTTCGGAGCCGTTTTAAGGCCCTAAACGATGCTTTCTTGGAAAACTGGGAGCAACATGGGTCCATGGACTAATGTTTCTCTTCCGAAAGTTGTATTTCCCAGATAGATATTTCTAACGAGATATTTTACATGTCAAATAGAGATAGTATGCGAAAGTTACGACCTCGGGAAGTTGATGTACCAATTTACCCAAACTGGGCCCACAATTTGGCATTTCATCTTCTAGGGTTAGGTTTTGGGATGTTTAGGGTTTTCCATTATTTCTAAACAAAAAATAGGCCTTCAAGCCTCATTGTAACACAGTTCAGAGGCATGTAGCTGCCACATCTCTTCTCAGACATAAGCTACCATTGCCCTAGCTAGTTTATTTCTATTTTTGTTTGTAAGCATATTCCAGTATTTTAAAGTAATGAAATGAAGTATTATTTCTGTTGCATCTCTATATGTATGGTTATATCTGTAACTTTTTTCATTCCTATTTAAAACCAAATCAATGGTATCAGAGCTGTCTTCTCTTTTTGTCTTTCTTTGCATGTCCCCAAGAAGGTCGAGATATAAGGAGTTAGGGCTTGATCTGGTTGAACCTTTGCAAGACCAGCCTCGTAAAACCCGACAGCCTCCCATGGCGTATGAAAAGAAAGATGAGGGGACAAGAGATCCTATCAAAATCTTGCTTGAAGAGGCGCTTAAGTGACAAAGGAATGTGATGATGGACAACTTTTCCCAGATCCTTCAGCGGTTACCCAAGGATGACAAATTTACTTTCAACAGCTACTCTAGAAGCACCACACCCTTTAAGGCACAAGTTAACTTTGAACATTCCCATATTTAAGGGTAAGACAGATGCAAACACCATAGGTAAATGGTTAAATCTGTTATAACGGTATTTTTCTTTTCATGATTTTTCCGGCCAAGAAAAGATTACTTTCGCTCTTCTCAAAGCCACCCTCCACATCAAGGACTGGTGGGAAACCTACTGCGAGAAGAAAGATGAAGGTACAGCCTCACTATTTCCTGCCATACCCACTTGGAATTCATTTCGGGCTACGATCAAGGAGTAATAATACCCTATCAGAAGCTATGATGATCAATACATAAAGTGGACCATGCTGCGGCAGGGAAGGGACCAAGATGTGCCAGAGTTTACCAATATTTTCCATACCCTTCGAACAAAGTTGAGTATCAAGGATTTGGAGCAGAATTTGGTACTCAAATACAGCGACTGCCTTCATAGGTACATCCAAGAAGAAATAGAATTCTTGAACATCTCCTCGCTCGGCACAACCTACCAATATGTTGTTAAGATCGAGCAAAAGTTTAAACAAAAGAAGCGAGACTTTGGATCTGTGAATCCGAAGCAAGGGAAAGGTGCCCCCAAATCACAGAACAAAGGACAAGGCCAAGGTGGGGTGGCTCGAGACAACCTGCCAAAGCTGTAAGCAAAGAACAGCATTGTGAAGCTGAAAAAGGACATGGGAAAGTGGTGTGAGCTCCATAAGAGCTCCACTCACAACACAATTGAGTGTCGGGCCAAGGAGGTACTAGTGGACGAGCTAAAGGTTTCAGAATCAGATGCATGTTTCGACTCTGAGTCAGGACCTGAAAAGGGGAATGAAAAAGGGAATCAGATTATCAATGCGGAGCCCAATACCATTGTTGCCACCATGAAGATCCAGAAGGAGGAACCCGAAGATCCATAGGAGGAGGAGAAGTACCTCTTCCACTCCTAGATGTGGGTAAAGGGATCTCTACTACAGTTCATTGTCGATATCGAGAGCCAAAAGAACCTCATTTCGGTAGAGTTCATGAAGTGGCTGGGCTTAATAACCACAACACATCCAAAACTGTACACCATCGGGTTGCTTCACCAGGGATGGGATCTTCACCTGGGCCAGCAGTTTTGCCTTCCATACAACATCAAGCCCTTCATAGATGGGGTATTGTGTGACGTTTCTCCCCTTGATGTTTGTGATGTATTATTAGGAAAACCACACACGTGGAATCGACATGATGTGTATGAATCAAGGCCCCGTGTTGTTATTGTTACTTTGGGAAATAAGTTGTACAGGATACCAGAGGTAGCACTTCCTACCGCCATCTCTTTGGGTACTGCAAAATAATGTAGTAAGCTCATTTCCAAAACCAAGAAATTTGTTTTCTTGATGATATGCCCTCAAGGAAAGAAGAATATGGTGGCCACGACCTCAAGACAGGGCCCCTCCACACTACAGTTACAGATGGACAAGGTCATGGAGGAGTACAAGGACATCTTAACCTCCCCTATATGGGTTCCTTTGCACTATCAGGTCAAGCACTCCATCGATCTAACCCCAAGTGCGTCGCTGCCCAATGGAACAATCTATTGATGCTCCATTATGGAGAATGATGAAATTAAGAGGTAGATTCAGGAGCTGCGGTAGAAAGGTCACATCCATCTGAGTTCATCGCCCTGTGGGAGCCCAATCGTGTTGGTATAGAAGAAGGATGGGACTTGGAGACTCTGTATTGATTATCGGGTGCTAAAAAAGATCAATCCCACAGATTAATGACCTCCTGGACCACGTGAAGGGGGAAAAATATTTCAGCAAGATCAATTTGAAGTCACGATATCACCATGTACCAATCGAAACCTCTGATGTGTGGAAGACTGGCTTCAAAGACAAGGAGGGCCTTTTCGAATGGTTGGTTATGCATTTCGGATTGACGAATGCTCCTGCAACCTTCCTGAGGCGAATGGATGACATCTTGCAGCCATTCACCAACTCATTTGTAGTGGTATACTTGGATGACATCTTGATCTTCAGCCAAAGTTTGGAAGAGCACCTCCACCACATCTGATAGTTTCTCCAAACACTATGGCAACACAAGTTATGTGCCAATTTGGAGAAATGCACTTTTTCCATGAACTAGGTTCAATATCTAGGATACATTATTGATGAATGGGGGGTGCATGTGGATCCAGCCGAGATCCAAGTCATTCGGGATTGGCCATCTCCAACCACTCTGACAGAGCTCCACAACTTTCTGGGTCTTGCCAACTTCTACCATAGGTTCATGTTGGGATTTTCTCATATCACTTGGCCCTTGAGTCAAGTCACCAAGGGAGGAGTGAGTGAAAAATTCTTTTGGTTTGAATCTCCACAGAAGGCATTCATAGAGTTGAAGTATTGTCTTTGCTCAGCACCAATGCTCACATTACCAGACTTGCAACAACCATTTGAGGTCAAGACAGATGCCTCTGACTATGCTATTGGGGTAGTCCTTACTCAACACGGACATCCAGTGGCATATCACAGGGAAACACTTTCAGACATAGTATAGAAGTATCCCACTTATGACAAAGAGATGTATTTCATTGTGCAGGCATGCCGACAATGGAAGCATTACGTTATAAGGAAGGAAACGGTCATCCACATAGACCATCGGCCCATGCAATTCATACAGACCCAAGGGAAATTGTATAATGATTTCCATCAGAAGTGGTCCACAAACCTGCAACAGTTCCTTTTGAATATCAATTATAAGAAGGGAAGCACCAATAATGTTGTAGATTTCATCAGTCGACCACCAATCATGGTGTTAACCATCGCGCTCTTGTGGGCACGAGACTTCTGATTGGCCACTTCTCTACAGAAGCGACCCATAATTTAGCCACACATACCAGACTCTCATGGAGGGTTAGCATGTTCTAGATTTTCACCTCCAGGATGTCCTGGTATGCCACCTGGATCACTTTTGTGTTCCTTCAAGTGAGCGTACCAAGATGATTTGGGAAGCACACTATAGTCAGGATGTTGGGCACTTCAGGGTTAAGAAAATGGTGGAAGTACTGCAGAAGTATTTCTATTGGCCGAATCTTCAACAAGATGTCAAGAAGTACATCAGATCATGCACTGCCTGCACCATTGCCAAAATGAACATTAAGAAGAAAGGCTTCTATACCCCGCTGCCTACCCCTAGTTGACCTTGGGAATCCATCTCCATGGATTACATTTCGGGCCCTCCTTCTACTGAGCATGGAAATGAATGTGTTTTTGTGGTCATCGACAGGTTCTTGAAGATGGACATTATGGCAGCCTGTAAGAAGAATATCACAATAGAAGCCATTGCTAAACTCTTCTTTGAACGAGTGTGGGTACACCTTAGGATCCCATAGTCTATCATCTGAGACTAGGATATCAGGCTGCTTGGTAGATTTTGTTCTAGTCTCTGGTTGATGCTGGACACCAAACTCACTAAGTCCATAGACTTCCATCCCCAAACTAATGGCCAGACAGAGGTTGTCAACAGGATGATCGTACACATTCTACGCATGTACAACTCAAAGCATCCATGCACATGGGATGAGAGCCTCCCTCTATTTTAACACAACTATAACCAAGCTCTCCACAGCTTGACTGGTCACAACCCTTTTCACTTGGGCTTGGGATTCCAGCCACTATGTCCCATTGATGTGGCCATGCCATTTGCAGCTACTCATGTAGATTCGACTCATGTCCAGTCCGAAACAAAAAAGGCAAACAACTTCATTGAGCACATCCAACATATTTTCCAATAGGTCCACGACATTCTGGAGAAATCAAATACCAAGTACAAGCAACGACATGATCAACATCGGGTTCCACACAAGTTTAAGGTGGGAGACAAAGTCTGGTTGCATTTGAAAAAGGAACGCCTTACCGGAGCCTATAAGAAACTCAAACCACTCCGATATGGTCCTTACACCATTACCAAGGTTGTGGGAGACAATGCATTTGAGTTCAACATTCCCCCATTGCTTGGCCTGCACCCGGTGTTCAATGTGGATTGCCTTCGTCCGTACTTTCCACTATTACTAGACACATCCGACATTGCAAAACAACTCATACCCACAGAGTTAAATTTAGATTGCATGGAACAAGCTGCAATTGATCAGATCATGGAAACACAGATCAAGCACACTCTCTAGTAGAATATGCAATTGTATCAAGTTGTCAAAGTAGGCCAACTCCTTCACCAGGGCAAGTGGCTCACCAAGAACCAAGCTCAACAGAAATTTCCTCATCTCATGGAGGAACTCAACACAATGGGGACCATTGCTTCCTAAGGAGGGAGGAGTGATCCAGGTGGATATTGGTAGCCACCTACCAATTCCACTTGGACCGCCACCATTGTTTCTTTTAGCTTTCAGTTTCCTTAATTGTAGCACAATTTACTATTTTTAGCATTTTTTCGGGTCCTAAACTTCCGGAGCCGTTTTGAGGCCCTAAACGACATTTCTTGGGAAACCTAGGCACAAAATAGACCCATGGACCGATGTTTCTTTTCCCAAGGTTGTAACTCTCAGATAAATCTTTCTAACAAGATATTGTGCATGTCAAACAAAGATCGTATGCCAAAGTTATGACCTTGGGAAGTTGATGTACCAATTTACCAAAATGGGGCCCACAGTTTCGTGTTTCATCTTCTAGGGTTAGGTTTTTGGATTTTTAGAGTTTTCCATTGTTTCTCAATAATAAATAGCCCTTCGAGCCTCATTGTAACACAGTTCAGAGGCATGTAGCTGCCACATATCTTCTCAGAGATAAGCTACCATTGCCCAAGCTAGTTTGTTTCCATTTCTGTTTGTAAGCATATTTCAGTGTTTTACAGTAATGAAATTAAGTATTATTTATGCTACATCTATGTATGGTTATATCTGTAATTTGTTGCATTCCTATTTAAATCCGAATCAATCACATAGGCCAAAAGGAGGAACCCTGTAGGCGAAAGTACCCGATGGATAAGTGAAGGTGGTTTTATCCTGGTCTTCTGGGCTGATTTGGATTTGATTGTACCTGTTGAATCCATCTAGGAAAGAGAAAAACTTTTTCCCTGCTAGGGAATTTAGAACTTGGTCGATGAAAGGTAAAGGGAAATGGTCCTTCTTTGTGGCTTTGTTTAACTCCCTGTAATGGACAAAAATCCTCGGCTTACCATTTTTCTTTGGAACCAACACCAAAGGAGAGACCCACTCGTTGTCTGAGATAGGTTAAATGAATCTTGCATCTTGTAGCTTCTGTAGTTCTTCTTTGACTATATCTTTAAGAGTTGTATTCATCCTCCTTTGGGGTTGTTGGACTAGCTTGCAACCTTCTTTGATACAAATGTGGCGAGTACACATCGAGTGGTGCGTGCACTTCATTTCTTTGTAACTCCAAGCAACGACATTCAGGTGATCCTTTAGCAGGTTGCACAACTTTTCTTCTTGGTGAAGAGAAAGAGATGGGTTGATTGTAAAATCGCTCTCAAGGCCAAGTTCTATGGTTTTGACACAGACAGGGTTGGAATCGGCAAAGCATAGCTCAATTTGATGGTTGTTTTGGGTTTCCTTTACTATTTCTTCTAAGGACAATGTACTGGGAGTTGGACTTTGGAGTATGTGTTCAATCAAATCATCTTCGTCTTGATGTCCCCCTCCCATGGTTGTTTCTAGGGTATAGAGTTGGGTAGAATGAAATCCATCTTCTTCCTCCTCTTCCAGCCACAAATGTAAGTCATGTTCTAGAGATGGTTGAGCAGGAGGGTATAGGACTAACTGCTTGGACATATGGCCATTTTTTATGGTAATATTTCCAGCCCTACAACTAATGTAAGCATCGACAGTGGCTAACTAGGGCCTCCCAAGGATGAGAGGGTAACCAATAAGTTTAGCCTTAGGCTGGAGAACTAGGAAAACTGCAGGGTATTCCCAAGAGTCAATGGAGACCATCACATCATCCACAATCCCCTCAGGGGTCACTGTGGAGTGGTCTACAAGTTTCAAAACTATTGTGGTCTTTCTCAATGAACCTTGGAGGTTGACCTTGAGAATGGTGTCCTTGGTAATAAAATTAAGGGCATCCCCATGATCGATCAGAGTGTTTGGGACAATAGTTCCATTGATGTGCACATCTATGACTACCCAATGACATTAATGGTAGGGGAATCTCTTCTTCGCCTCCTTGGATGCTTGAAGCACTACTCCTTAATCAACTTGTTGTAAATATGTACATCTTTAATAGCTTGGAGAAGTGGAATTTTGACACATAGGTTTTTCAATTCTCCCAGAAGTTCAGTCTCTTCTAGGGTAGGCTGGATTGGTTGGGTTAATTTGTTAGGAAAGGGTGGTGGATTTACTTTAATCATGCTTTCCTCTCTTTCTTCCTCAACCTCCCAAGGTGGAGGTAGAGGTTGGTTGTTTGGGAGTACTCTCCTAGATCTCAAGTTGATTTCTTGAATTTCCAAAAATAAGCTAGATAAGATGTCTCTCCACTGTATATTTGTTATGCCTGTCTATTGTTCGGGTTTGGATTTGGCTAAGCAGGAATTTGGGGTTGTTTAGGTGGAGCAGTATGTAACAACTGTCGTTGAGTAGGTGGTGAAGGCAATAAATCTGGATCATTTTTGTATGGGGGCCTCCACCCCTAGGGTGGCACATTCCACTAAGGTTGTGGCGGAGCATATGATTGAAATGGCTAGCTGGCTGGCTAGGAATGATACTGAGGTGCAAAGGACCAAGGAGGAGGTGTAGACTGGGAAGGATGAGTAGGGCGCCCCCAACTCCTGTCTAGGATGGGATGACCCTTGCATGCTTGGCTAGTATGGCCTAGGCCCATGAAATCTCCTTTGGCTTATGTAGTAGAGTCAATTTGTTACCCGTTCAGCTCCTTGATATACAACTTTTAATCTAGGGAGAGAAGGGAAATTATCTGTGGAGTGGTTTTATTCACAGACTTAGTAGATTTCAATAGAATGTAATGGGCATTCATCCTAGGGCGCTTCCTGGTACATCTAGTGAAAAACATTTCTAAGGCTCTATCTGATTCCTCCTATTTTCTCTTAATGTTCATAGTGTCCATCTATGGGGAAAGGGTTTGGAACATCTCATTCTTGAAATCCTCTAGCTTGTTTCCAATTTCACCTTTGATGGATGAATTGGAAGAGGATGGACTGACCATAGGTTGACTACCCATACCATTTTTCCTAGCTGCCCTAGAATGGTTTCTAAAGATAGTCTTGATATCCTCATAGGGTAATTGGTAGGTGTCCCCTCCTACTAACAAGTTTAGGTTATCCATAAAATCTACCCTTACTCCTTTAAGCAGGACTAGCTTTAGTGACTCAGGGTCAAGTGTACACCTTTCCCTTTTGTAGCTAAGCTGGAATATTTCTTCATAATCTTCTAGGGATTCATCATTGCCTAAGGTCATCCTAAAAATTTCCTCTTTAGTGTATTTAGACCTACAGTAGTCTCGATACTTGTTGTTGAAGGCTTCCTGCATCTGGGCCCAAGTTGTGATGCTATCTCTAGTTAAACCCATGAACCAGCGCAAAGATGCATCCTTGATTGTGGATGGAAATAGTTTCAACTTCTGCTCATCATTGCTGTAGTCATAGGTTTGGCATATGACAAAAAAATCCAATAAGAAATTGTCTAGATCTTCTGAGGTTAGGCCATGGAAATGAGGAGGGGCAGAGGGGCTTATATTTTTCAACTTAGTATTCCCTTTGGATTCCCTGATGGGGAAGGCACCCTCAACTCTTTTCCTATTTCCTTTGTCATTTTTGTTTTCAGCCATTGGTTTAGTAGGAATGGGTTCTTCTTCTTATTCTTCCCCTATAAGTTATTCAAATATTTCTGGTTGCTCACCTAATGGTTCCTCCAGTTCACAGCCACCAAAGAATATGGAAGGTTGGTTTTTTGAAGCAGTGGGGGGTATTTGGAAAAAAATTCCCTAAGTTATCCCTATTCCTATGAGGCATGAAAAAATGATTTTGTCTTGTTTTATGTTTTTCTCAAACTTTGAAAGTAATTGTAGAATTGAAATTGTAGACTGAATGAAAACTATTGACTGAATGGAAAATTAACTACTTGACTGAAAGCTTACTTGCAGAAGGGAAAGGAAAGCAAAGAATGCAGAATGGAAACCAAAGAAAACTAAATTACTTTTGTAGAAATGAAACTACTAGCACAATATTAGAAATAAGAAATGGAAGAAATAAAGCAATAATCACATATTACTCAAACACCTCGCTGGAAATGGCGGAAAAAAGTGATGAGTACCAGTATTGCAGCAAGAATGCTACAACTCCTAGGGCTACCAACTTTACTTTATCAACCCGAGGTTTGTGCAAACTTCGAGGTGACAGTGTTGTATACACAAGTAAAAGTGATGGTTCTACCTTTTTTCACTGTTCATCTGGCGAGAGACCACTAGGGTTTTCTAGCCAGACTTCTATGGATTCAGAAGAAGCTTGATTACTGATGAAAGAAATAGGAATATACTCTAGGAGAAAGCTTGTCTATTGCAATAAGGAAAAGGACTGAAATCCAATGTTAAAAACACACCATTTCGTAACTAACTATTGATAAATTATGCTTTACAACAATGCCAAGGTAACATGCACAAAATGCCACTGTCCTAAGCATGGAAGTTCAAAACATCAAACATCACTACTGTGCATGTAAAGGACTTAAATAAATTTGTTTTTTCTCTTTATTATTTTTATGGAAAAACAAGTGTGAAAGCTAATCTCTTTTGGTGATGTGGTAGGTGGCTTATGGATGCTGGTGGATGGTTGGAAGGTTTTGGAGACCCTTAGGTGACCTTGTGTGAATTCCTAGAGGTTTTCCCTCAATTCAGCCTCAAAACAGGCCACTACAGGAAAACCTATAGGATGTCCTAAAAACCTACAGGATTCCCTGTATTTCTACAGGATACAATTGAGAGAAAAAAAATGGGTGATGAAGGTGATGGAATGCCTAGGGAAGGTGGTTGGTGGGTGGAATGGAGTGATCAAATGCCTAGGATCACTCAGAACCCAAAACAAAGGTTGGGAGATGGTTACATTTTCTCAACATGCTTGAAGAAGTTTCCTTGAAGAATGATGAAATTGGTGAGGGTCTTAGTGAAAGTGAGGAATGATCATGGATGGATGAAGGTGGAAGAAGGTTGCTTGCTATGAAATCTTTCTCTTCTTTTGAAACACCTGCACTACATCAAACAATGATATTTTCTGAAAAATCATGTAAACAAGAAGAATTTCAATGAGCTAGAAAAACAAAGTTTAATGAGCTAGTTGACTACTTCATGTATGAGGGAAATTGCGTAATAAAATGGAATCATTGATGAGATGTACTGTAAGACTGAAAATGGAGGAAATGGTAATTAAATCCTACACTTGCAAACTAATCAAATACTGGTTCAAGTACAGTAAACTCTAAATTCTATGAGAAAGTAGAAATCTATCTTTTTGGGGCTGCATAGGGGCCATTTCCTCAAATCATGATCCCTGAAGGAAGAAGTGAGGCCAAGACACCTATTGACATATTTTTGGTGTTCTTTTTATCCCTTCTAACCTACTGCTGAAGTAAAGAACAACTCGAAGCAACTAATAGATAAACTAATCAAATCTACACTACTTGCAATGAAATACTTCTAAGGACAATTTAACCATGAATCTATGAGACTAATATAAGCATACTGTTGTGTGTGGAGCATGATTGTTCAGAGGTCTTTGTTTCAATCGGATGTATACCCCAGGAAGTGCGGGGGGGACTTGTCCCCCCCGCGGGGTTTCGGGGGGGCCGATCCCCCCCGGCTGGGGGGTCCGGGGGCCAGCGGTCCCCCGGCGGGGGCTTGGGGGCAGCACCCCCGAAGCTAAAAACAAATGTAAAATTGCCTTGTAAAAGTATAGTAATTTCTAGTCAATTTGGGCCGTTCATTAGGCAAATGATCTGACAGTAGAACTTATGTTTAGTTTAGGGTTTTTTTCCCTAGAAGGCAACCCCCTCTCTTTGTATGAGGGCATTGTATTTGAGGCTGAGATATAGATGTGTATTCTGTGAGCGAGAAACAGAGAGGTGAGACTGTGAGAGAAAACAGAGGATGTTACAGCGGATTTGTTGTAGGTTGTGTCTCTTCATTTTGCTGGATAATAGAAAGGAAGGACTGGCTGTTTGGGGTGGACGTAGCCCAAACTGGGTGAACCACGTATATCTGTGTCTCTCTTGTTTTGTGCGTTTTTTGTGTTTATATTTCTACAATATTTTATGTGTTCCATTGCTCCATAATATATAATTTTCTAACAACTTGTATCAGAGCCGAAGGTCTATTTGGCTGATAAACTCGTAGGAAAGAAGGGTTCCTGGTTCGAGTGGGAGCAATGGCGGAAGTTGGTAAGTTTAGGGTCGAGAAATTTAACGACCAAAACTTCTCGCTATGGAAGATGCAGATGGAAGATTATCTGTATCAGAAAGATCTATACCTACCATTGGGCGGAAAAACAAAGATGCCGACGGTTATGAAAGACGAAGAATGGAACCTTCTCGATAGAAAGGCACTTGGAACAATACGGTTGTGCCTTGCTGCGTCAGTTGCCTTCAACATTTCGAAGGGAACCACGACAGAGGGTTTGATGCAGACGTTGTCGAAACTATATGAAAAACCCTCAGCCTCAAACAAGGTATTTCTTATGAAACAGTTATTTAATATGAATATGTCGGAAGGTGGATCTGTTGCAAACCATTTAAATGATTTTAATACAGTTACAAGTCAGTTAAGTTCTGTAGGGGTAAACTTTGATGATGAAGTTAGAGCTCTGTTTTTCTTGTGCTCATTACCAGAAAGTTGGAATGGTTTGGTAATGGCCATTAGTAACTCCGTTTCTAGATCTAGTACTTTAAAGTTTGATGATGCTGTCGGTGCTATCCTTAGCGAGGAAATGTGATGGAAAAGCTCCGGTGAGACATCAGGAAATGCTTTGAGTGCAGAGTCTAGAGGAAGAAAAATGGAAAGAGGAAAGAGCTTAGGATACCGCAGTAAATCAAGGAAAGGCAGATCCAAGTCCAGATCGGGGATAGTGTGCTGGAAATGTGGAAAGAAAGGACACCTAAAGAAAGACTGTAGATCTCGGAAGGGAAAAGAAGGAGATGCACAACAAGAAAATAATCATGAAGCAAATGTGACAGGTGAGGTGTTATAAGATGCTTTGATTCTTTCTTTCGAAAATATTACTGATTCCTGGGTGGTAGATTCAGGGGCTTCATTCCATGCCACACCTGATAAGAAATACTTTCATGACTATGTTCAAGGAGATTTTGGACAAGTTTGTCTGGGTGATGATAAACCCTGTAAAATCGTTGGAATGGGTAAGGTTCTTGTAAAATAGCAGAATGGAAACCAATGGCTATTAAAGGAGGTAAGTCATGTTCGAGATCTAAAGAAAAATCTGATTTCAATAGGGCAGTTAGGCGGTGAAGGTTGTGTGACAACTTTCACAGATAAAGCTTGGAAGGTCACCAGAGGAGCCTTGGTAATAGAAAAAGGTGAAAAGGTTGGTACATTGTATTTATGCAATGGTATTTCTAACATTGTTAATGCTTTAACTTCCAAAGGAGTAGATGCAACATTATGGCATCATAGGCTCAGACACATGAGTGAAAAGGGGATGAAGATTCTTCACTCAAGGAATTTGTTGCCGGGTTTGAAGAATGTTGATTTGGACTTCTGTGAGAACTGCATTTATGGAAAACAGAAGAGAGTCAGATTTCTCAGAGTTGGGAAAGAAAAGAAGAACGAAAAATTAGAGCTTGTGCATATAGACGTATGGGGACCTGCTCAGGTATCATCTCTCAGTGGCTCTCGTTATTATGTTACCTTTATTGATGATGCAACTAGAAAAACTTGGATTTATTGTATTAAGAATAAATCTAATGTATTTGATACTTTCAAGAAATGGAAAGCTTTGGTTGAGATTGAGATAGGAAAGAAATTGAAGTGTCTTAGATCAGACAATGCAGGTGAATATTGCAGCAAAGAGTTTGATAGGTACTGTTCAGAAAATGGAATTTGCAAAGAGAAGACAGTTCCAAGAACACCACAAGAAAATGGTGTGTGAGAAAGGATGAACAGAACAATCATGGAGCGTGCAAGGTGCATGAGATTGCATGCAGGATTGCCTTTACAGTTTTGGGCAGATGCTGTAGATACTGATATTTATCTAATAAACATAGGGCCTTCAAGTTCCTTGGATGGTCGTGTTCCGGAGGAAGCATGGACAGGTAAAAAGGTAAACTACTCTTTTTTAAAGCCTTTTGGTTGTGAGGCCTTTGTCCATATTGATAAAGAAAATAGAACAAAGCTTTAGGCAAAGTCAAAGAGATGTACCTTTATTGGATATGGTGTTAATGATTTTGGTTATCGCTTATATGATTATGAAAATCACAAAATCATTAGGAGCAGAGATATAATATTCAATGAAAAGGTCTTGTATAAGAATCAGTTGCAGGAAAAGAAGAAAGAAAATGAAAACAAGGAATACACAGTTCTTGATGACATCACTGAAAAGGTAAAGGTGCCTGAAAATAATAATAATCAACAACAGCAACCACCACAACAGCAATAGGCACCCCAAACACCTGAAAGTGGTGTTAGAAGATCTACCAGGATAAGTAGACCCCCTGAACGATACTCTCCTTCATTATATTATTTATTGTTGACTGATTCTGGTGAACCCGAATGTTATGAAGAAGCAATGCAGGTTGAAAGCAGGAAGAAGTGGGAGGTAGCCATGGAAGAAGAGATGGACTCCTTAATGCATAACCAGACTTGGGATTTAGTCAGGTTGCCTGCAGGAAAAACTACATTGAAGAATAAATGGGTTTACAGGGTGAAGGAAGAAGATGGAGGAAAACAGAGGTACAAAGCTAGACTTGTGGTGAAGGGGTTTGCATAGAAGAAAGGTATTGATTTTGATGAAATATTTTCTCCTGTTGTTAAAATGACTTCAATCAGAACTATTTTAAGTCTTGTAGCAGCTGAAGATTTGCATCTTGAGCAGTTTGATGTAAAGACAACCTTTCTCCATGGGGATTTGGAGGAAGAGATATATATGCAACAGCCACAAGGATATGAGGTGAAAGGGAAGGAGAAACTAGTGTGCAGGTTGAAGAAGAGCTTGTATGGCTTAAAACAGGCTCCAAGGCAGTGGTATCTAAAATTTGACAAGTTTATGTCTGAACAAGGTTATACTAGATGTCACTCTGATCATTGTGTTTATCTGAAAAATCAAAATGATGGCAGCTATATTATATTGTTATTGTATGTGGATGACATGCTTGTTGCAGGATCTAACATGCAGGAAATAAATGTACTGAAAAGAAAATTGGCAAATTCATTTGCAATGAAGGATTTGGGAGCTGCAAAACAAATCCTTGGTATGAGAATAACTAGAGAGAGGAAAAATCGCAAATTAACATTGTCTCAGAATGAGTAGATACAAAAGGTGTTGAAAAGATTTAATATGCAAAATGCAAAACTAGTTAGTACACCTTTTGCTAGCCATTTCAAACTTAGCAAGGAAATGTGCCCAAAGACCCAAGAAGACATGGATTATATCTCTAAAGTTCCATATCCATCAACAGTTGGAAGCTTAATGTATGCAATGGTCTGCACAAGGCCTGATATTGCACATGCAGTGGGAGTTGTAAGAAGGTACATGAACAATCCAGGAAAGGAACATTGGATGGCAGTGAAATGGATTCTCAGATATTTGAAAGGTACCACAAATCAAGCATTATGCTTTGGTGGTTCAAACATTTCTCTACAGGGATATGTTGATGCAGATATGGCAGGTGACGGAGATAACAGGAGAAGCACTACAGGATATGTATTTATTGTTGGAGGAACAGCTGTCAGTTGGGTTTCAAAAATCCAAAGTGTTGTTGCACTTTCAACAACAGAAGTAGAGTATGTTGCTGCTACAGAGGCTAGTAATGAAATGATTTGGTTACAAAGGTTTATGGGTGAATTGGGTAAGGAGCATGATATGGGCACGTTATACAGTGATAGCCAAAGTGCCATTCATCTTGCAAAGAACTCAGCTTTTCATTCTAGGACTAAACACATACAGCTCAAGTACCATTTCATACGATCAGTGTTGGAAGATGGAGAGTTGAAGCTGGAAAAGATACACACTAGCCAGAATCCTGCATATATGCTAACAAAAGTTGTAACCAGGGAGAAACTGAGAATATGCTCAGTTTCAATTGGTCTTCAAGGATGACGATGAAGATGAGAAACAACCAGGTCCAAAGAGGAGTCATTGTCCAGCAAATGAAGCAGCGGTGGAGTTTCTACAATCATTCTCCAAGTGGGATATTGTTCTGTGTGGAACATGATTGTTCAGAGGTCTTTGTTTCCACCGGATGTATACCCCAGGAAGTTTGTACACCCCTCCACGCGGGGGGGTGGGGGGGGGGGGGACTTGTCCCCCCCGCGGGGGTCCGGGGGGGCCGATCTCCCCCGGCTGGGGGGTCCGGGGACCAGCGGTCCCCCGGCGAGGGCTTGGGGGCAGTGCCCCCGAAGCTAAAAACAAATGTAAAATTGCCTTGTAAAAGTATAGTAATTTCTAGTCAATCTGGGCTGTTCATTAGGCAGATGATCTGACGGTAGAACTTATGTTTAGTTTAGGGATTTTTTCCCTAGAAGGCAACCCCTCTCTTTGTATGAGGGCGTTGTATTTGAGGCTGAGATATAGATGTGTATTCTGTGAGCGAGAAACAGAGAGGTGAGACTGTGAGAGAAAACAGAGGATATTACAGCGGATTTGTTGTAGGTTGTGTCTCTTCATTTTGCTGGATAATAGAAAGGAAGGACTGGCTGTTCGGGGTGGACGTAGCCCAAACTGGGTGAACCACATATATCTGTGTCTCTCTTGTTTTGTGCGTTTTCTGTGTTTATATTTCTGCAATATTTTATGTGTTCCATTGCTCCGTAATATATAATTTTCTAACACATACAGATACAAGAAGAGGAGCTTTTGTTGCTAGGGTTGGGCCCTAACCCAATAGCTTCAGCCGTCTGATTTAACTCAGTACTGGATCAAGAAAAAGCTCGTTCTCATTATCAAAATAGAAAATTACATAGCAATGTCTTCCACAAGTCTAGAGCTCGAAAACAACTAGTGCTTTTACAACCAAAAATTCGAATCCTAATGAGTTTCTAGAACTCTTCATTTATACAACTAAAGTCTCCAATGACTTCCTTAAATCTAGGGAGGCTCGGCTCCCAAACTCGAGATGAACTAACTCTTTGATTATCCCTTGCTCAGTTGCCTTTTGATTTTCATGACTTGGCTGCTTGTACTCCGATTTGGTGTGATTGATGGAGGAAGATTCTAATGAGGGAGGAGTAAATGAGGAGGATAAACCTCCTACAATCTCTCTTCCTTGTCCCATTCAAGTTTCAGCCCTTAATCTTTCCAAAATTCCCTGATTTTCTCTGGCAAAATAGTATTTAGTGCACATTAGTCCACTAGGCATAATATCTCACTTTGACTCATCTAATTAAACAAAATATAATAAACACATGTAATAAATTGTGAGAAGAGTTGATTTGACTAAGCTAGGTGGTGAATTAAGGTCCATCTCGTTACCAAATGATGATACTCATCAATGTTTATGGTTTCTCATTATTTCTTCATGATAAAAAGGCCTCTAAGATTATTGTCACGTAGTTTAGAAAGCATTTAGACATCACCTATCTTCTTAGAGGTAAGCTACCATTGCCTGAGCTAACTTGTTTTCATTTTGCATGTAAATGGTTTTCAACATTTTTTGTTTATTAATTGAAGTTACATTTCATTGTATCTTTTTGTTTTTGTTTAAATCCATATTTGATTTCATTCCTTCATAAATGTGGATCAATGGTATGAGAGCGATATGTTCTTTCTCTATTTTTCTATGCATGTCCCCAATGAGGTTTGGGTATAAGGAGTTGGAACTTGAACTGCTTCAACCATTGCAAGTCTAGCCTCACTCAACCTAATGGAATCCCATGGCAGAAGAAATGAAAGATGAGAGAGTAGGATATCCTATCAAATTGTTGCTTGAAGCAGACCTAAAGTGACAAAGAAATGAGATGATGGATAATTTTTCTTATATCCTTCAACAGATACTAACGGGTGATCCATCTTCATCCAACAGTCACTTTAGAGGCACTGCCTCCTTTAAGGTACAAGTTAATTTTGACATTCCTATATTTTAAGGCCAAAAAAGACATAAATGCTTTGGATAAATGGTTAAATTTTTTGGTAGGATTCTTTTTGGTCAATTATTTTTTTGATATATAAAAGATTATTTTTTCACTTCTTAAGGCTACCCCCCATGTCAAGGACTAGTAGGAAACATATTGTGAGTTAAGGGCTAAGGAGGAATTCTCATTATTTTTAGTCACATCCTCTTTGGATTCTTTCTGAGATCATGTCAAGGAACAATATTACCTTGTTGGGAGATATGAAGACAAGTACATAAAATGGACCACACTATGCCAGGAAAGGAACCATGAAGTGTCAAAGTTCACGAATATATTTCATACCCTACACATGAAGTTGGATTTCAAGGAATCAAAGAAACATCTGGTTCTTAAGTACCATGGCTTCATACATAAACAAATTCAGGCATAAATGAATTTCTTGGAGATCCCCTCACTTTGTGTAGGATGCTAATATGTTGTTAAGATCGAGTATAAATTTAAATAGAAGAAGAAACACTTTGGGTCTATGAATCCAAAGCAATGGAAGAGCACCTCCAAACTACAAAACAAAAGATAGAGCTAAGGTGGAATGACCTATGACAGCCCTTCGAAGGAAAAGAAAAAGAATAGCTCATCCATATCATATCATTATATTTCTTGTCATCCATCTTGATGCTTTTAGAGTGGAAAATGTGGAGGAATAAACTCTCATAACCATTTTTACCAAAAGGAACCAGCTTGGAAAATTGGGCTCTAAAACCTTGAAGGGGTGTTTTGAGGCATTAAATGACATTTTTTGGGGGTTTGTGTCAGAGAAGAAGGTACCTAGAAGACCACCTCCAAAACTAGGAAAGACTTGTATGAGTGGTTAGTCATGCCATTTGGCCTATGCAATGCACCAACTATGTTTATGAGATTAATGAATGGTGTACTACGCCCTTTTATAGATTCATTTTTTATTGTCTATTTGGATGATATGTTGGTATACAATGCTACCTGGGAAGAGCACATCTCACATTTTACAAAGGTGTTGGAGACATTAAAGAAGCACCAGTTGCTAGCAAATCTCAAGAAGTGTTAGTTTGCACAACAATCTTTGGTGTATCTAGGGTATGTGATAGGTGGAGGAGAGATGAAGATAGATCTTTCCAAGATGGAGGCCATCATGAAATGGCTTGTTCCTACTAATGTTTTTGAGGTCAGGAGCTTCATTAGGGAAACACAATACCTGAAGAAATTCATAGCCTCATTTTAAGCAGTAGAAGCACCACACCATGTCATAAAAACAAATGGCAAGAGTTTCTAGTGGTCAAAGGGTCAATAGAGGGCTTTTCAGGATCTAAAGAAGAAGACCGGTCAAGCACCAGTTCTAGCATTACCAAAAATTTTGTAGCCCTTTGAAGTGGAGACAAATTCAAGGTAGCATGCTATTGGAGCGGTCTTGATCTAGGGAGTAAGGATTATATGCTACCAGTCTAAAGTATTTCATGGGGCAGTTTTTAACTACCCTATGTATGACAAGGAACTCTATGCCCTAGTGAAATTTGTGAAAAAGTGGAAGAACTACCTAATGGGAAAGGAGACAATAATCCATACATATCACTAGCCACTATAGTACCTCCAAGCCCAAACTAAGCTACAATAGACTAGGAATTACAAGTGTATGGGCTTTCTATAACAATTTAATTTGGTGATCAAGTACAAGAATGGTAGCACAAACAAGTTGGCAGGCATGCTCTGAAGGCCACCCACATCAAAGATCACAATTTTGGGGACTCTTAAGCACATGGATCCATTGAGACATGATGCATGCATAGAGGCATATTCAGAGGATGAAGACTTAAAGGAGGTGTTTCAGTAGTTACAAATTCATAGTCATGTGCACGATGGTGATAGCACTGTTGACTAACATCTTTATGATGGCTTACTCTATAGGTTGGATAAGTTATGTGTTCCTAAAGGTGAGTGATTTCAGTTGATTAGAGATGCTCACACATTCAAGGTTGCAGGGAAATTTGGTGTAGGGAATATCATAGCCGACTTGTAGACGTATATATATTTGCCCAAAATGTAAGAGCAGGTAGCTAGGTTCATAAGGGGATGCATGCATTGTTATACTCGTAAGCTTAGAAATAGGAAACATGGTCTATGTCATCCCTTACCTATACCCACTCATCCTTGGTAAATCATTTCCATGGACTTTGTGGGAGGTTTACCAACAACCAGGAAGGGACTGTGATAAGAAGCAACAAAATTGTTCTTTGGAGAGGTCTGGGTGCACTTTGGGATACCAAGAAGCATTTTTTTAGATAGGGAAATACGATTTCTCAGTACATTTTGGACTACATTGTGGGAGATGATGGACATGAAGTTGAAAATATCTACAACATTCCATAAACAAATAGATGGGTAGAAGAAGGTAGTTAATATGAATTTGGTGTGGATTTTGAGGGGATATAGCCAGAAGCATCTGAAAACATGGGATGAAAATTTGGTATACATACAACATTATTACGATAGAGTAGTCCACACTTCTATAATAAAGTCCCCATTTGAACATGTTTTAAATATTCCCCCCCTTCACCTTTGAACATTGGATATGGATAAGGAGGAGAGAGAGAAGATATTACATGGGACGCCTTAAGGTTTGAAAAATTTACAATGAATACTAAGAAAATCCCTATATAGGTACAAGGGACACTGTAAGAGTCATGGGATAAATTTAAGATCAGTCATGATCAACATCGAATAGAGAAATCGTTAAAGGTGGGGGATATAGTATGGCTATATTTGAACAAGGAGAGGTTATAAGGGCTTGGTAAGGAAATCAAGGATATGAGATATGGTCCCTTCAAGATACTGGTAAATGTGGGTGATAATGCCTATTGAATCAATTTAACACCAAATATGAAAATTTACTTAATTGTGAATGTAGATAATTTGAAACTTTATGAGCCTTCCATGTTATATTAGGAAGAGGAACATGTCCTACCTTCTGTGGAATATTTGGCACTAAATGATCAATCAAAGTTGATAGAAGATACAACTTTGTAGAAGAGGCCTTGAACTATAATACAAGGGAAAGATGACCTTTGGTAGATTGGGTTTAAAGGACAACTTCCAAGAAAAGCTAAATGGTACACTAGATAGAAGGTGGAGGAAAAATTTCCTCTCCTCATTTAGTAGAATCTTTTAGGGCACACATGTCTCCCAACATGAGGAGATGTAATCTAGATTAGATCATTACATAGTTTTTATCCATCTCAATGCTTTCGGAGTAGAAATCTCCAAGTTGTTGGCTTGTCCTTTCCTTGTCACTATATGCACCTCCAATCACCCTAAATGCATGAGATGATGACCACTCACTACAACAACATATGGTCATAATCACTCTCCAAAATCCAACCCCAAACCACATAGAAGGCTGGGAATATATAGAGAAGTATGGTAAGTTGGGAGTTCTTATGCAATTACCAATCTAGGGTAAGAGATCCACCTTTGATGGAGGGATAGGATCAAAGGATAAGTGGTGAAAACTCCAAAGTAGGGAAGGATAGGATCCAATTTTTTTATTCAAGGTAAGTATTTGAAACAACTTTTGGAAACTCCTAGAAGGGGAAGCTTCCAGAATCCAAATAATTCTTCGAGATTTCTAGAACCAATGTAGGTGCAAGGGGGAGCAACCTAATAGTGACCAACACAGGCCAAATAGGGATGATGACAGATGACTGAAGACATGATGATGACAGATGACTGAAATGATTTACCTTGTGATAAGTAGGGATCAAGGAAAACTGATGATCTTCATCTGTTACAATACATTTACAACATGACATATTTGTTTGTTGAGGGAGGCATACCCATACTCAACTCATAAGTCTTGGTAAAAATACTGAGAGGGGGTGAATCAATATTTTCAAATCAATAACTATTTACGTTTCATATTCACATTTCTGTATGAAATTTTACTAGAAGGAACCCGTGTGTGTACACGACTGTTCTTAAGACAACTAGCCTATATCTAGTGAACTTATGATTCAATTAATTCATCATATGTTGGTCTTCAACCAATGAATCAATATTTTATTAAACATTAGATAAACAATAACCATGTGATGTAATAACAAAATAAACCATCACACATAAGAAACACATATGAACAGGAGGATTTAAGGTGGAAGCTCAATGCGGGAGAAAACCACTTGTTGTTGTTGTCTCTATCTTAATATAAAGAAAAATATGTTTACAATCTTGTAGTGGTGTAAACACATAACAATATGCATGCACCCACCTACAAAAGGCTACAACCTTCGCTTTTTCTCTAGGTGCTACTAGAAGAAAGCTTTGAATTCCTCACTGAAGGCTCCAACCCTTACCAACGTCCACATACCACATTTCATCAAATTTTTAGACTGGATCCATTATCAACACTTAATCTCCATATCAAAATTCAAATTGTAACTCATCACTGTAACACAATCATCCATCTCTGACACATCTGAATCAATCAATCACTGAAAGCCAATCATAAATATATGACTTAACTGAAACCCAATCATTAATTTCTAAATCAACCGATCACTGGAACTTCTCACACAACTGAATTAATCAGTCACTGAAACCTCTAACATAACTGAATCAATCAATCACTGAAACATCTAACACAACTAAATCACCCAATCATCAATTTTTGATACTACTAAATCAACCATTCACTCAAAACAAATCAACCGACACTTAATCAAAATTCAACCAATCAACTGGAACAGACAGATCACTGTAACCAGAACACAGAATTGAACCCAGAATACTACATCAACACACATAATTAATTTTAGTCCTGATTATTCAAATGCCAAAATGCATACACTACTTCAATTAAGGAAACCCGCGTGCATACGTGCTTTTCAGTAGAGGAACCTGCATAAAGATCTTAAAATACAAAAAACTGAAAACTTGACTACTGCAATTTTGAAAAGAATACTGAGTCATACTCAGATATACTGCAACACTTTGAACCAATCACATAATTGAACCCAATCTTCAATCACAATAAAAAAGTGATATTAAAACAATTCATAACCACATTCAACTTCATCATTCAATCAGATCTACTTCAAATATTATCTCTTAACCCAGATCAATCATGAGGACATCATTGACAAACATCAGAGAGACAACAGTACTAATCAAATTGATCAGTCATTTATGAACCAGCATATACAAACTTTTCCCTAGACCAACCATTGTATAGATCTACAAATTTTTGACCTAAAATTTCGCAACTCTTCAAAACTTCAGAAAGGCCCAGATCATAATATTCAGAGATAAAAACATGCATCAATACTTAGATCTAGTCAATCCATGAGAAGATCATACAATGGAAAACTCATTTCAGGTCTCATGATCATGATCCATCATTGTATTAATTCGTGCATAATTATTTCAGATCTATTGGATCTCATTCATCATCAAACTCTCAGATGCATACTTAGTCTAGATCAAGCAAAGCATAAAAAAATGGATAACATGCATATTTTATTTTGATATAATGTTTCATAATATTTCCATCACTTTCACGCCCTACACACTTTGATCTTCACCATCTTATATATGTTTAGCCTTTTTTAATACAACGAGTCAAAACCATAGTTATGTCGATGGTTTTTTTGACGGGATCAATATTCTTTGTTGCTCTCATTATTATGGGCCAATGCCATGGTAAGAACCCCTGGTATTTATAATACCAGGGTACAAAAACCATACACTACTTTTATTCACTTAACTCGCATGCATACGCAACTTGGCTTAACAAAACCGATGTATAGTTCTTGAGCTTCCAACTTTATCATTCCTCTAAACTTCCATGCATTTTGTCACATCTGTAAACATAACTACCATGCATTCTATCACACATGTAAACACATCATGTTTATACCTTTAACAAATATATTTTCATCAAGAGACAACTTATCAAGTAGGATTTTATCTCCTCCTATCAAACATCTGATTCTGATCTTGTAAACCTTTGATCCATGATTTTGGTATTCTGTTCCATCATTCTGTCACCTCTGAACTCACCTGTGGAATCATATAGTTACCAAATACTTGTTATGTTACAAGTGAGTTTCCATCAAGGACAACACATGCATCATAATGCCAACAATCTCCCCCTTTGGACTTGATGGCCACCACTTTGGTGTTTGGTCACCACAACCTGTAAATAACATAAAGGCAAGCAATTTTTTTTTCAAAACATCAATCTATTCTCCAAACACAAAGCTACTCCCCCCCTTTGACATCAATGGCAAAGGGGTGACCATTGTTAAATGAAGACTTCCATATATAAACTACTAAAATATGAATACTGACCATGCTCCCCCTGTGCATATGCCAAAATCTCTGACGGATGTAAAATGAAGTACATGACTCTATGACTCAACTGAGTATGACCTCAAAAGTCCATACATGACTGAATATGGCAATTATTACATCATAGGTGTTTACATGACCTTTACATTAAATGATATACATGACATTTATAACAAAGACCAAAGACCTAAACAAGATCATGATAGTTACTGGCAACTATCATACACCATATATGATCTACACCATAAGCATAGGTCAACAACATCAAGAATAACAACCTGTATATGTCCATCGTCAATTCACAAGATAAGACAATGTAACTTTAATATCATCAACCTGTAACTAAGTATGTCACATATAGATATCAACTTATCCTCTTGACCTTATCAAGATCAACTTATTCCCTTTCCTTAGTAGAAAAAGCCTTATGTTTATAAAAAACATAGCCTTTCATGAATCAACTAAGAATATGTCATTTTTCCAAGCAGTGATCAAAATCATCGTTATCATATCATATATATATATATATATATATATATATATATATGTGAAAACACCATAGTCATAATCCATGACCATAACATCATCATTGTAGAAAGAACTTCATTATCTTTCCACAGCAACCCTTAATATATCAACCATGCATCATCACTAGGGAGTTTTCTAACATCCCATATCTGATAAGCATCAACCATGATAATCAACTAATGTGAGTACCAAGACTATCATCATAAATTAAGATAGGAAGAATTATTCATCATTCCTAATCATTCTCATTATGAGACAAGGTAAGCCATTTCTCCAAATAGCCATGTCTTCATGAAACCTGCAATAACACCATTCTCTTGGCCAATTTTCTTCGTAGAAGAAGATCTTTTATACCAACATCCTTTAACAATATACAATACAAGTAATCACCCATGTAATCCTTATCTATAATATATCGATCATAGTGATAACAATATGTATCTAGCTTCTCATCAATGTGAAAAGAAAACCATGAGCTCACAGTCATTTGTCAAACATTCTTGATACTATCAAAAGCAACTGAATAATTATACCATATATTTTCTTCAAACAATATACCTCATCCATAATTATACCATATGAACTTTATGCATCTTTGAAGGCATGACGACAACAACATAAAAGAAATGAGTGACACTTATCATCATCAAATAATGAAGTTGTGTACTCAAGTTTTTTTCTTCTCCTTAAACTTATGAAGATCACCATGTAAGCAACATAATTATATGCATCATCAAAATAATCATCTGAATCATCCATAAATCTGATCAAAAGCATAAAAACACTATGTGGCTCCAGCAAAATAAGTATGATATGGGATTTCATCAAAGACAACCCATCACTGCAGCATAGTATGATGCATCATTTAAACACTTCAGCAACATAAGCATCATCATCATTGATAAACATGAATACATACCAAGGAATTCTAGGAAAACATAATGTCAACAATGCATTATTAGAAGCATTGCTAATGCTCCTCCTGAACCTATGCCAACTGATCACTACCAGATGCTATCATTTTATATATCAATAAGGATCATCAAGGCATCATCATCAACCAATTATAAATCAAGCCATAAACAACTTATGAGGGCCAAAATAATTTCTAAATATTATCAATATACTATAGTCATCAACCATCAAAACATAAAATACAATTGATAATTAATTGAACCATATCAGACCCTTTTCCTGAATCTGTCCCATTGTTTCTTCATCAAACCAACATATATGCGACTGTGCATTTTCAAACTTGCATATATATGTGACTATACTTCATAAGATCCATGTATGGAAGGTGGAACACTGAAATTTCATACTCTAAGTTCCCCTGAGTCTATTTTTACTGTACCTGGTCCTAAAACTTTTCTGAAACATTAGTTCCAAGAATACCATTACCATGATGGTTATTCATCAAAGACTCCATTTTACTCTTGTCTCCATCCATGTGATCATCTTCCTCTTCAAATGAGAAGAGAGAAAGATGACACCTTGTCTGATCTTCCTTTTATTTATTTTTAGTGGATTCATTTTTTCATATTTTTGGATATCAATGTTCTTATTTGGTTGCTTACCATATTGTCTGCAACGATCCATAGACTTGTTCCTGCATTCTTTTCTACATGCCCAAACTTGTTACAAAAATAATATCTTATATGTTTCATATTCCTTCTCTAGCAATCAATGGCTTTGTGACCAATCATATTACAAGAAACACAATATCCCTTAAAGTACCTGGAATATGATGATCTTTCTTTGAGATGGTTATTAGCTTGAACCATTCTACTTCTACACTTGGATGCAACATGTCCAAAATTATGACATATAGAACATTCAACATTGTTTATCAAAGGAAAGAATTGATTAACACTTTTATAGTTAGGAGTAAATGATTTTCTTTGAAGACTTACTTTCCTTGGCTGTTGATGGGGTTGACTTCTTATCTCCTTATTGAGCATTTTAGATTTTGCATTAGAATTCCTTTCCTCGGATTGTGAGCTAGATTCACCTTTAACAGTTTAATGAAAACCAAAACCATATTTGATGGTAGGAGACCTTTGACTACTAAGAATATTATCCAAAATCTTAGTAGTATCTTAAAATCGTAAAAGTTTATCCTTGAACCTAATATTTCTTTTCCTTTTCTAGATACTACTTCTTCATGATTTCTTCAACTTTTCTTCCTTCTTCCACTTGTTGTTTTAATTTGAGAATCTCATTTTATTGTTCTTCAAAAGCTTGAAGTAGTTCCTCATTCTTCTTATTTGATTTCTCAATATCTCCTTTTAGAGAGACAACCTTATCTTTAAGACCTTCACAATAACTGGTTCTTCTTTAAGTTCCTTGGTTGATGTATCCTTTTCATTCACTTGATTTCTCAATGATGTCACTTCATCCTACAACCTTTGACATTGATCTTCCTTTTCCTTGTACTGCTTCCTTATTTTGTTTCCTTCCCCCAACTGAGTTTTTAACCTCGTAACCTCTTCTTTGTAGGTACATTCCCTTTTATCAAATAGATCTTGTTGATCTCTAATTGTATCTGTGAGCCTTTCAACTTCTACTTCAATTAGATTTCTTTCACTTTCACCCATAAGAGCAAATTCAATTGTTTCATTGTGACATTCATTATCTTCAATATTGCATGAACAGAGAAAGGTATCACCATAGGACCAAAAATCAGTACCTGATAATTATTTTGCTTGTTCATCCTCATTCTAAGGTGATTCTGAATATGAATATTTTCTTCCACCTAATAGCCTATCGTCTCTAACATCATCACTATTTCTTGAGATGTCTTCTTCTTTTGAGTTTCTTTCTACTGGAAGGAAGCTATGACTTCCTCACTGATGGCTCTAACCCTCATAAACATCCATGGGCTACGTTTCATCAAATTTTCAGACTGGATCCTCTTGCTTCAATAAATCATAACTTGTAGGCCATGTTTCATCAAATTTTCAGACTCGACCCATTATCAACAATTAAGCTCAAAATCAGAAATCCAATTGTAACTCATCACTATAACACAATCTTCCATCTTTGACACATCTGAATCAATCAATCATTGAAACCCAATCATCAATATCTAACATAATTGAAACATAATGATCAATTTCTCAATCAACCAATCACCCAAACTTCTGATAGAACTGAATCAATCAATCATTAAAACCTCTGACTCAACTAAATCAATCAATCACTAAAACCTCTAACACAACTAAATCACCGAATCATCAATTTTTGATACAACTTAATCAACCATTCACTCAAAACTAATCAACCAACACTTAATCAAAATTAAACCATTCAACTCGAACAGTCAGATAACTATAACTAGTACATAGAACTAAACCCAGAATATTGCATCAACACACATAATCAACTGCAGTCCTAATCATTCAAATTCCAAAATGCGTATGCTAATTCACTTAAGGCAACCCGCGTGCATACACAAATTTCAGTAGAGAAACCCTCGTACAGATCTTAAAATATAGAAAACTAAAAACTTGACTATAGCAATTCTGCAATTAATACTAAATCATACTCAGATCTACTACAACACTTTGAACAAATCACATAATTGAACCTGATCTTCAATCGCAATCAACATGTATTCTTAACACTATTAATAACCACATTCAACTTCATCATTGAATTAGATCTACTTTAGATATTATCAATTAACCTAGATCAATCATGAGGACATCATTGATAGAAAGCAAAGAAACAAGAGTATTCATCATATTGATCAGTCATTTATGAACATAAACCCTTACTTTGTATACACTACTTTGTAGATGCCAACCCACGTGTATACGCACTTTTCTTGAGACCATCCAGGATATAAATCTGCAAATTCAGACCTAAAATTTTACAGCTCTTCAGAACATTAGAAAGACCCAAACCATAATATTCAGAGATAAAAACATGCGTCAATACTTCAATCTAGTCAATCCATGAGAAGATCATGCAATGAAAAAGTCATTTCAGGTCTCGTGATCCTGATCCATCACTGTAATAATTCGTGCATAATTGTTTCAGATATATTGGATCTCATCCATCATCAAAATCTTAGGTGCATACTTAGTTTAGATCAAACAAAGCATAAAAAACCCATAACATGCATATTTTCTTTTGATCTAATTTTTCATACTACTTCCATCACTTGCACACGCTGCATACTTTGATCTTCACCATCTTATATAGATTTATCCTTTTTCAATACCACGAGTCAAAACCATAGTTATGCTGATTTTTTTCTTTGATGGGATCAATATTATTTGTTATGCTCATTACTATGGGCCAATACCATGGTTAAGAAACCATGTTATTTATAATACCATGGTATAAAAACCATACGCTACTTTTCTTCACTGAACTCATCTGCATACGTGACTTGGCTTAACAGAACTCATGTATAGT
Organism: Pinus tabuliformis; assembly: GCA_031772625.1. NCBI lineage: Eukaryota > Viridiplantae > Streptophyta > Pinopsida > Pinales > Pinaceae > Pinus > Pinus tabuliformis. The sequence goes on along the minus strand of CM062820.1, from coordinate 1,203,875,589 downwards.
TCTTGAGCTTCCAACTTTATCATTCCTCTAAACTTCAATGCATTCTATAGGATATGTAAACACAACCACCATGGATTATGTCACACATGTCAACACATCATGTTTATACCTTTAACAAGTATGTTTTCATCAAGAGACAACTTATCAAGTAGGATTCTATCTCCCCGTATCAAACTTCTGATTATGATCTTGTAAACCTTTGACCCATCATTCTAGTATTTTGTTCCATCATTCGGTCACTTATGAACTGACCTGTGGATTCAAATAGTTACCATATACTTGTTATATTACAAGTGATTTTCCATCAAGGAAAACACATGCATCATAATTCCAACAATAAGCTAATCATAACATGTACAATGATTAAAAGACACATCCACAAATGCAACTGGTGAAGCCATGATTGGATGAATGTATATATGATCACGACCATAATAAATTTTGATCTCTATATAATCTTGAAATTGTAGCTTGGATGGTGGAAAATAGAACGGGGTCTTCTATCTTGCTCACACAACCAACGAATGTATGACTCTACCATATGAATCAATGAGTTGGAGTCGAACATGATAGACACCGTCTGATTACGAGTCGATGATGTAAGCCATTAACAGACACGAGAGAAACCACCAATGATGTTAATGGATCTGAAGGTATTGTTTTCCTCTGAGATGACTCTAGGTCAGTTAATCATTCCAGAGAATCTAAAATGTTTTGTTTGTTTTTAAGGTTTATGGATGAACAATGTTATGAATTATTAAAAACAAGTGCTTAAGCCTTAATAGTTACTAAGTTACATGAAAGGGATACTATTTTTATAGCTATATTTAATTGATTTAGAATGTATGAATAGCATAATATTGATGAAATATAACTTGCTAAATATTTAGACAGAACATTTCATTGGTTATAAGCAAAGAATAAATGCAAACAATGTTTCATGTAGAACAAAATATCTTTAAACGAATGCAGATTTGTGTGACAAATAATTGATATAGGGGAGTCTATAACAATAGATAGTCTTATAAAATAGTCCCTAGTTATTGTTGATAACTTGACAGGGGGTTTAAGATTGACTGATACTCAACATGATCTTACCCATGTCTCTACATAAAGAATTAAATATATGAAGAAAGACATAATGAAATAATAACATATGAAAAACTTACTAGGAGACAAAACTATAGAAGGAAAATTCAGAATCCTTTCATTAACTTGGAAAATCTCTAGCTTAGTTACAATTTTATTCTCAAAGCTCATCCAAGGGTTCAACCCTTAATAACTCAAAGGAGGAGTTGTTTACACAAAAGTTCTTCTAGATATTTTCAAAACAAAAATACAAAAATAGTACAAAACTATAGGAATTTTAAAACTGCAAAAGTTTTGGCACTGTTCTTTAGGAATCTGTTGATGATGTGGTCCCTAAAAAGTGATACCCAATTGTCTTTTAGTTGTTGATGAAATTTACTCAATAACTTCACATAAGTGATTCCATCGGTCTTCACTTGGTATAACAAGATTTACCAATTTCCTGTAAATTTCATCAACCTAGGTTTATTTCTCAAAAGTGGGATTAGTTATAAAAATATGTTTAATCTCATTCTTAATAGTCATGTCAAAACCTAAAGCTTCTAAATCTTTTTTCCCTATAATATGACCCTTTATGCTTGCAAAGTTTTCTTTATCAGTTGCTATATTATAAAGCTTTTGGCAATATTCTTCCAAACTGATCAACATATCATTTGGAGCCACTAATCTTGGCAGTCCTCTTCGATTAATTAAATTAAACTTAAAATGAAACCTTTGGACATAACTCTTCAAGGTTTGGCACTTAGTCTCTAATTGAGTCATCCGGTTCTTTTTCTACAACATCCTTTTGATCTCCAAAATGGTTTTTGTTCTGTGCAAAATCACAATCTACACCAACTCGGCCCTGGTTTTTGAATTAAGAACTTTGATCATGTCTAGAGATTCACTTGGTTTGTCTTTAAGAATTTTTTTCACTTCATCAATGGCTACCTAACATTTGTTTATGAGTTCCTCCTATTCAAAAATGATTTGAACGGAGGGCCATACTTTAGTTATGGCCTCACTAATATCTTCCCAAATGCTTTCCTTGGCTTGGGCCAAGGTTTGATCCATCAATGACTCACTCTGTAACTCTTAAATTCTTCTATTTAACCTCTGCGCCTTCTGCATTTCTTCAACATACAGAGTGTCATTAGTTATTTTTTGAGCTTTTATATTCTTGAATTTCTTATGAAGCCTTTCATTTTCCTGTTTTTGGTGAGTCATCTCTTGTAAGAGTTTGTTCAAATCCCCTGCTATTGATGTGGATTCTGTTGTGGCTGATGTAGATTCCCTTGTTGTTCTGGACACTGTAATAGGAATAGATGTGATGGGAGCTATGGATAATTGAGTAAATTTCTCTTTTTCCTTAAGAAATTTCTCAATTTTCTCCTCCATGGTATTTATCTATACATTCTCCTTAACGATCAGTTTGAGCATTTCTTCCTTGTGTTGTTCACTTTTTGCTATCTCCTTGGTCTGGGGGTCCTTTGTAGAAGGCAGTTTCAGTTGCTTCCTTAATGCTACAATATATGTGTTTTTCTTCTTGATAATATATTCAACAAATTTAATATCATTAGGGTCATATCCAATTTTTATTACTAAGTCCTCTAATGACTTGACCCTGTTATCATTTGCTAAAGATGATATTTTCTCAATCTTCAATTGTGACTGCACATTTGATAGAGCAATTTTGAGTTTCGAAAATGCCATAGCAGTATTGGTCATGGTTGAGAAAATCATCTCACCAGACTGCCTATGCATGTCCATTTGAGCAACTGGGTGTATCTAATTAGCATCGAAAGAAAATACAGTTTTCTTGTAATCAAAAGAACCCTTAGGAAAAGGCAATTGAGCCTGTAGAAGATCCATTTGCATTCTTCCCTTTTCGTTGTCAAAATTTGTCAAAAGCCTGTGCTGTGAAGTAGAAGTCTGCTTCCAACACTATGCATAAACATTTGCTTTTAGAGCTTCATTCTTCTGCTTAATTTCAAGGAAATTAGTAAAGACATTTGGTTCGTCTATTTCACTTGGTTCTACAAATTGAGTGTTCTCTAACAAATTCTGTGAAGCAGAAGAAGAAGAAGGTGGAATAGTAAGTACATGTTCTTCTATCCCTATGGAAACCTCCAAATCTTCCAAATTGATGATGATAGGCTCCTTCCCACCTTGAGTATTAGTAGTGCCCTTGGATTCAGTCCTTGATTTGTTTTGGTAGTGAATGAATTCCTTTTCTCCAATTGTTGATGATGAAGATCCTTCCTTGGGCCTCTTGTCATGCTTGGTTTGAGAAGTAGGAGTCTGAAGAGTAGGAGGTAAAACCTGTTCTTCTACATTTTTGAAGAGTATTCTCTTCCCATTATTCTAGATTTCTGAACTTCTCAATCTCTAGTCTTGGTTTATGATTGTAAGGTGTGGTTTTGAACTCCACCCTTAATTCTTAGATAATATTGAATGGGTCATAAGACCAGGTGAAGCTTGGTTGAAAACCACCTGTTTCCGTATGGCATCTACTTCTAAACCTACTGATCTAGTATTTCAAATGAATGATCCTACCTATGCATCTATCTTGAACTGAGATCTCCTCTTCCCTGAAATAAAATGAATCTCATTAATATTCATCATTTTCCTAATATATTCTAGAGAGAAAATTCTCATTGGAACATATCTGGGCAACTTATATGGAGCCAATTAGCAGCCATATACTCTGACCTTTGTGTAGTCCTGGTAAAGATACTAGTATCTTGTTCTAACTTGATCACTGAGAGGCAGGATCCTTTTAATTTTTGCTTTGATCCTGAGTTCACTTGGGATTCTGAGAAGCTATAAAACTGGGTGAATGAAAAAATCAATGAAGTCTGAAAATCTAAACTCAGTTGAGTTCTTCCTAATCAATGAGTTCCATTGTGTGACTGCTTAATTCTCTTGATGATCATCCTGCTCGTGCAAAATAATAGGTAACCTGTCTCCCTACTAAAAAGTAAACATATGAACTAGCACAAAGGAGTATTTAGGCACTCCTTCAGTAGTGATATTCATCAATTTCTCATACATATCTTCAGCCAAAAATTGACTGTAGTTATACATGAAGTTAGGTTTGTTTTCTTTATAAAAAATTGATAGATAGCTTAGGATAGCCTCATATACCCATTGATCTATTTGGTAGCCTAACAAACAATATATTAGGGAAATTATGTGCTCAGCTCTCTTAGGGAACATGGATGCTTGATAAGGAGGATTCTTTTTAGGGAGCTAAGAATCTTCAAGGGGAAAGATCTTAAAAATTTGAGCTCTTTGAGGGAACGTGAGCTTATGATATAGTTCAATTAAAGATGTAGTGGAGAAAAAGCTAAGGGAATCATTTTCAGGGATCAGAAGCATTTTATTAATGGTTTATGGGGTGATAGATATCAGAATGTATCCATTCTGAGCTACCACACTTCTCTATAAAGGATTATACTTGGCTTGGCACCAGGTGACTAAATCAGGAAAGGAATAGGTCTGAGGAAACATATACAGAGGTGGAAGGGATTCCCATAGGTTTATTTCATCTTTAGAGTCAAAATATGTCTATTTTATCCAGTTGTGCACTTCAAACATGTCAAATTCACATTTTGTGTCTGCAATCTTAAATTATTGGTTAGCTAATGGGATATGGTCCAAGTGTAAGGCATCATAGACCTTTGGGCTTTCCTACCCTACAAAATAACTGGAAGCTGTCTTGTCCTTGTTCTTTGGAGCCATGATAAAAATGAAAGATAGGATAACAGAGAAGTTGGAGAGATACATTCAGAAGACGTGTATTTTTTGCAAGCTTGGCTCGGCAGACACTGTAGAATGGAAATAGTAAATTGAACAATGAAAGAAAATTGTTTAGGAAAATATAGTGTAATGTGATGGAGGGATATTTATCATCAAATTAAGATTATCGTTACCGGGAAGTCCATTACTGATGGGCTAATTAGGCATTTAATGCAGGAAGATCAACAACGAGAGGCAACAAATGGTAGAAATGGATAAGTAGGAATGAATAAGAGACAATGGGTGAGGACACATGACCTGGGGAAGTTGGAGGCAGAAGGCGTGGGAGATGTTACTGTTGGCACGGTATTGGGAAGCTTGGGAAGGTAAATAGCATATTTCGGAATGGGGAATAGTGGAAAGACGTAAGGAGTAGGGAGGTGTGAAGTGCGGAGGTGGTGACACGTAAGGGGGGGGCATGTGGGAAAAACAACTTTTCACATGCCCCCTACCATTATCCCATATCATCGTGAGGGGGTGAAAAGTGGCTTCCCTACCGTTGATATGGGTGGGGAGGCGGATCACCATCAGTTTTCACATGCACTTTGTCGCTTACCAACAAAAAAACTTTTGTCGTATATGACTTTGACAAAAAACATAAAAATTTTTATTTACAAAATAATTAATCACCTTTTAAAGGTAATTAAGGGCGAATTAAGAATTAATCTATCTTGGGCACATTTAGACTAGCTTCCCTTATTTAAGTATTTCATTAATTACACCTAATCTAATACAACTTGGCAAAATTTTGAGCATATTAGACCATTTATTTATCCTATTCTATCATATCTTCTAATCTTCAACCAAGTTTAACCAGTTTGGTTGAACTTATTCTCTAATCTAACACAAAAATTTTAATGATTTGATCAAGGTTAAACAATTTGATCCAAATCAGAAGAAGAAGTTGTGGCATAAAAATAAGTTGTACACAAACCTTTATTTATTACAAGTTTAATTTATTTCATGAAGTGGCATTTAAAAAAGCACACTTATACAATTTTTTGATTTTCTTTTGATGGGTTTTTATTTCATCTCTTTTTTTTTCTTTCTATTTTTTTATATTTCCATTTTTTCTTTATTTTTTCATACCCTCTTTTATAAAATAAAACCTAACTTATTAAAAATAAATAATGTTACAACATCGAATCCGACTGGGACTGCTTCCTCTTGCAGGTTACAGAGAACTTGTAGATCCATGTGCCTTCTCCTCGGGCTAATGGGGTCTCTGTTGAAACAAATACACACTACATGTAAAATAAAACTCTCTGGTATAAAACAATGATGAATGAATGGAAACCTCTCGATATTGAATGTAGTGCTTCAATTACATCCCATTGATAGGTAATGAGGAATAATCTCCCTCCAAATTCTACAGAATGAAAGTGTTATTACCCTTGACCTCAACAATGTTAAAAGGGCCCAACCAAAGGTTGTCAAACTTTCCATGTTTCCTATTGTATTCTCTCCTAGCATCCCATCTTAGTACCAAATCACCTTCCCTGAAATCTCTTTACCTAGATTTCCTATCAAACAAGCTTTTCATCTTACTCTGATATTTCTTAAGCTTGTAATGTACTTCATCTCTATCCTCATTTAGTTCTATGATCTAATTTATTCTTTGAGAGAAGTCATCATGCTATTCATTTGACTCTTGTAAAAAATTCATAACAGGAAAATCTAAATGTGTGGGAAATATAACTTCTTTTCCATAAACAAGCTGAAAAGGGGATTTACCTATTGATCTTTTGGGTGAAATCATGTTGGCCCAAAGTGCATAAATGAGATGATTGTCCCAACTCCTCTTATGATCCTCTAATGTTTTCTTTATAAATTTAACCAAACTTTTATTTGAGTGCTCTGCCAGTTCATTTTCCTGTGGATAGTATGGAGTAGAATGATGCAACAATATCTGATATTTCTGACAGAACTCAATCATCTTAGTACTGTTGAATGCTTGTGCATTGTCGGTCACTATTTTCATGGGGCATCCAAATCTAGACAATATATATTCTTCAATAAACTTGATAACAACAATATCAATTTCATTTCTGACTGGAATAGCTTCTACCCAATTGCTAAAGTAATCTGTAGCAATCAATATCCATCTATGCTAAGTCCTTTATTGATGATAAATTTCACCAATGAAATCCAATACTCATTGAAGGAATGGTGTTGGACTAAGACTGGAATCAATGGAAGAGCTGCCAATCTCTACTTTCCAATAAACATTTGACACAGTGTCCAACTCCTCACCTTTTCTCCTACCTGTGAAAATAGAGTAGGCCAATAAAACTATGCCTTAAGATCTTGTATGTTGTAGCCCTCTAAGCATAGTTCCCTCCATAAATTCCTACATGAAATTCATCAGTGATCCCTTCTGTCTCATTCTCTAATAGGAAAAGTAAAAGGATATTAAGAGGATCCTTCCAATATAGATTTGCATTTGAAAACAATACTTTACAGCCTTCCACTTTAGTGTTTTACATTGATTTTTTCTGAATTCAGATGGATATTTAAATTCCCTAAGAAATTTCACAATATCAAAGTGCCAATCTGATAACAGTTTTTTTTCATCAATGTGAATCAGAATTGATTGATTTGATTAATAAGGTTCTTGAGGAATATCCTATGCATGAGTTGCAGAAGGTTCTTGTGTATTATTGTCAGCTGGGATTTGAAAAGCAGAATTTATTCCTAAGATCTTGCAATTGGATTCAGTAAGGAGATTAGCTAGGCCTTGACCTTTTACTAGCTTGGTAGTCTTGATGATGATATTATACTCTAAAGTTTTAGTTATCCATATCCCTCTCCTTCCATCATTGTCAGGCTGAGTTAAAATAGTTTTAACAACACTATTGGGTACATAGGCAATGATATAAGAGTGGAGGAGATAGAATCTAAAGGCTTTCAGAGGTTGAACTAAAGAATAGGCTTGCTTTTAAATGATGACATAGTTTAGTTCAACATATCTCATTACTTTGCTAAAAATGCAATGGGTTGGTCATCTCCATCTTTGTTCTTTTGCAAAAGAACAACAACTAAGGTAGTTTCGGAAGACAAAGAAAAGACACTGAAAGGTTCAAAGTAATCTGGACTGGCTAAGATGGGGGCTTTTGCAATGCCCATTTTAATATGATCAAATTCATACCTAGTAGGAACAGTCCATTTGACTTCATGGTTCTTTTTCAACATATCAGTTATGTCCTTAACTGTTTCAGCACAATTAGGGATAAACCTTCTTAAAAATTTATTTTTTCCAGGAAAGCTTGAACTTCCTTCTTGTTCCTTGCTAATATGAGTTCCTAAATTGTTGAGACTCTTTTAGGATCAATGACTACTACTTCTCTAGAAAGGATATGGCCAAGCAGTTTTCCTTCTTGGAGTGCAAACAAAGACTTCTTAGGATTAAGGGAAATCCCAAATTTTCTTCACTTGTCAAAAACATTTCTCAAATGCTTCAAATGTTTTTCATCAGAATTGGAAAAATAGTTAAATCATCTAAACAAATAACAACAAATTTGTTGGTATCACCTACAAATGTTAGGTCCATAGCACGGTAAAATGTGGCTCGAGTGTTAGTTAACCCAAAAGGCATCCGGGCATACATGAATGTGCCCCATGGAGTAGTGAATGAAATTTTTTCTCAATCCTCTCGACTAACCATAATCTGATTATATCTAGAAAAACTATCTAACAAAGAAATTATATGGGCTCTTGAAACTTTCTAAATTAACTGATCCATCTTTACTGGATAACTGTGTTTCAAGGAAGATTTATTTAAATTCCTAAAATCCACACATAATATAATTTCACCATTCCTTTTTCTCTTTGGAACTAGAATGGCTACCCATCAGAGTATCTTAATGGAAGTATTATTTTAGCATCCAATAGATTCTTAAGTCCTTTTTCAATTACAGGAAGAAGGACAATATAAATTCTCCTCAATTTTTGTTTGAAAGGTTTTTCCTCTTGTTTTAATGGAATTTTATGCTCAATAAGAGATGTATCATATGTTTTTAATTCATTATAAGACCAGGAAAAAACATCTTTGTTAGATTTAAGGAGGGCTAAATATAAGTCTTTAGCTTCCATTGACAGGGATGCAAAAATTTTAACATTTCTGATCTCTTCAGAACTTCCAATGTTATAAATTTCAATATTTTCCTCATGTGAAGCAGAACTGTCAAGTTGGAAAGAACTGATAAGGGATTCTCATCATCTGATGTTGGTAGTTCAGTAGTTGTCTTGGCACATTCCCCAACTTCCTTCCCCACATACCCAAGTCCTGCCTAATGGGGTAATTCCTCTACTTTGATGGGGTTAACAATGCCTTGGTCATTAATGCCCAATCATTTTCCTTCATACCCCATTCTCTTTAACAGTTTGGAGCCAATTCCGATGGTGTGATTTTCAAAAACAATGAAATCATCATCAGGGAACATACATGAAGTCAGAGAATTACTTTTTACCTCACAGGATTCATGTGGTAGCTTTTCCAAGGCCTCATCTTTAGCTTGTAGCTATCGTAGCAACCTCTAATTCTCCTCTTTCTCTTCTCGTAGATGCATCTTCAATTCATTGTTATCTGCTTGAAGACTCTAGTAGTTGTGCTTCAGTTCCTCCAGGGCCTCTTTCGTGGCTTACAACTGAAGCTGCAATCGCTGCTTTTCCTCTGCCTCTTCTTGTAGAGCTTCATACATTATGTCCTTCTTTTTGGACACTCTAAGCATGGTCTCGTAAATGTCTTTGTCATCCTCCATCACTCCATGTTCCATTGTTCATGCTTACAATTCACATCCATGTGGAGATCACTCTGACACCAAACTTGATCCTAGTTGACTCAACTCCGGGATTTAACCAAGATCTTTTGCTTCCATGATGTAGTTAGAATTTCATTTTATAAGAGCATAAATGGAAATATTTGCAGGCTTAATAAAATTGAAACATAATTACGATCAACAAACCATAAATAAGAGACATTGATAATGGAGTTCATCTAGTGTGGACTATGTCTCCGAGCCCGATGTTAAGATGGTGTTGGCTACATCATTCAATGCTAGAAATGGTGAAGATGTACATGGACTATGTTTTTTGTCATACAAGAACATGTTCCCTCTACATGAGTGGCAAGGTCTCTCCACGAGACGTTTCGCTACAGGAACTATCACTCATAATAGACATCCTATCACCATCACATAATCTTACACATGGTGACAATGAGTATCCCGCCAACATGATAGCAAAGGGATGTCAATAAAAACATCCATGGTGACAATGAGTATCCTGCCATCATGGAGGCAAAGGGATCTCAATCAAAAAATACATAACAATCCATGATGAATACATCTCACATGAAATAGACACAAAGATTCTACAACATACATCAAGAAGGAATCAAAACAACATAGTACATCTCACAACAAATGATCAAAGAAGTACATTACAATAACACTTCATATACCTCAACTCTCGTGCTTGTTGAAGAACATAATACTCAGTTGTTGGATCTGAATGCAGCATCGAAATTGTGGAGTCAAATGGTATATAACCGACTGTCCACACTCTGAAATCTGACATTGTCACTCCAATCTGGAAAATGGCTGAGAAATAGAAAGCTAAACTATAAAAAAATGACTGCACCATTGAATTTGTATCGTCGATAGGTGTAAAATCAACTATCCATTTGTTAAATTCTGACAATGGAAAAATCTTTGGTTGTAGGAATCTTTTAGATTCCCTTATGATTCTCCAAAGATTCCCTCCTTTGGGTTAACTGGAGATCTGAAACTCAAATTAGAAAAATTATATTTCCATTCAAATCCTTGGGAAATTCTGAGATGAATGAGTATAAAGTTGGTTGCATTTTGGATCTAGGAAATTTTAGCTTCCAAGGAATCTGGAAGATTACCTCAAGATTCTCGAAGATTCTCCTCTGCAGAGAATCTGCAAATCCATTGCTCAAAAGGTCAACCCAATCTCTTCATTGTGTTCCCTATGAAAATCTAAGAAAAATGACTATAAACTTGATTACATTTTGAAAAAATGAATTTTTACCTCCTCGGGAATCAGAAAGATTCCTTAAAGAATCTGCATGAGAATATTCCAGGGAATATTTGGGGAACATGCCTCAATTTCCATACCCAAGGCAGACCCCCTCTACACTGCCACACCTCTGTTCTAGTTTAGTTCCTCCGTTCGCCTCAGTGTTCCCCATTCCCCCCGTTATTCTCCTCGTGCAAATGGATTGAAGGTTTATTTATTAATCTGGAGGGTGGAGTTTACCAAGGAAGCCGTTGGCATAACAATGGTGTGCTATGTTGGGTGGGTGGAGATCACAAGGTCAAACCCCTTGCCCTACCATTGCATAATTTTGGCGTTTAGTTTTTGAATTATCATGGTTCAATGGTTATAACAATCCGCCACAAGGTATGCATTGGGGTCGTTACATATTTTAAGCATGGTTTGGTTTGGCATACTAGCACATGGGGCCGCCTGGTGGGGGTTGGCCCATGTGTGTCGGGCGGGTTCAATTCCTACCGGGTCGACTACTCCATTGTATTAAATGTGTTTGGGCCACATTTTTTGGGCGGTGGGTCCATCGGAATAGTGGCCTGGCCCCATCTTTGATCACAGTCTCGTTTATATATAGAGGTTGGTGGTTCCAGGGGCGGTGGGGTCATGGAGCCCACCCTTAATAAAATATGTTTTTTGTGGCATTTGGGGCCAACAGGGGTCATGGCCTGCCAACCCATTTTTAATTAATTTTTTTTTTTTATTGTGTGAGGTCTGATAGAGGTGGCGAGGGTCATGGCCTGCCACATATTTTAATATATATTTTTTGATTTTTTAATAATAATAGGTCCTTTTAGATCTTGTCTAATATAAGGGATATTAGACAAATTAAAGAGGCAACAATTTCACCTGCTCTTGGGAGCTAAGTTTCCACATTAGTCGATGATGAATTTGTAAGACACTTAAACCTAGCCCACTACCCAACTTTGAACAAAACTTTGAATGGCTCTTTCTCCCTCATGCGAGTTTGGATTTGACTGTCATTCACACCATAGGAATCAGGGCGATGAGCACTTTGATCTGGTGCTATTTTGGGAACAATATGACCACTTTGAATTTTGACCCTTTCTAAGTCCTCTTAGAGTTCTGCATGTGTCTCAAGCCACAAAGATCAATCCTCCCCACTGAGAAGCTTTTGGTCCTCCAAAATCATGAAAATACTCTACAACTACTCTGTACCTTGTCTGCACTTACAAGTGTCTAATAAGTCACCCTTCCTTCTCCTTCACCTTTGTCCTTTAGAGCCATAAGTGATGAATCGACACATGCAACCTCTGTAAACCTGTAATACATTGTTTTGCAAATTATATGCTTGATTTACAAGACCAACTAATGAACCAAGCATCACATACTTGCCACGAGTTTATAACACATACTCGGTGGTAAAGTTTACATCATAATGGAGGCAATACCCCATCTATGAAAACAAGGCCAAAATATCATTGTTGCTTAACAAGTGATGGAAAGCACATCATCACCACAACACATGATTTACAAAAGTAAGGCTAAACAATATTGTTTCTTTAACAAGTGATGGAAACACGACATTTCTTTCACAGTTTAAAATGCAACACAAAATAATGCGAGACATCATTGTTGTTGCAACAAGTGATGGAAAACACATCATCACTTTTACAGTTTAAATTGCAACAAATGATTTACAAAAACACTACCATGACAAGCTAACATATCTAGAAGCCATTTTTCACTTATCAATGTGAATTGGTCATCCCACTGTGGTGCTTTTGCTTGTCAAACGACATTTTCAACTAGTTCATGAAATGATGCTTTGTCCTTAAGGCACTGCTCTGGATGGAGCCCCCAACATGTGGCTCTTTGTTGGGAATGGGTTCCCCCAAGAGCATTTTTGGGGGTAAAAGCCCATGTTTTGGGATAATTTTGTAATAAAGTTGTAAAGTCTACACATTTTGTGGTCGCGAAGCGTGAAGGTGTTAATAATCATAAAGGGTTTTCTGCGCTTATTTTGTAAAGTGTCAAGTTGACTGTAAAGATCCACCCATGGTCCGCAGACCATGTGATTGTATAAAAAGGGGCTAAGTAGGTAAGCTCTATGAAGCGAGTAGTGAAGATAGAATCTTTGGAGTTTTGGTAGAGAAGTCTAAGGCTTTCAAGTCTTCGCATAGGTAGAGGCTCTGCAGCTAATGTTGGCTTGCTAAGGGTTGACCCAGGTTCAAAGTTGATTTAGCCAAACAAATCCCGGTACTACTGGCCCTTTGGCAACAGTGCGCGGAGCGCGAACTGAGGTCTCACCTGAAGTAGTATGGGAGGGTGCTAGAACTAGGTTTCCACACCTTGGAGATGTCTGATGAGTTCAAGGGGGTTCGACCATGTGCGCACGTCGCTATGTGCACTTACCCATACCTCATAACCTGAGATGTTGCCTTTGCACAACCCTACATGGGGGATGAACATTGTTATTACCTAATGTCTTACTAATATTCCATGGTTAGTTGATTAACTTAGCTTATTTGCATTTGTAAAGTATACTTAGAAATATAATTCATTCATACAAGTGCACGGAGTAAATAAACATTATAATTGCAATTCATATCCAACAGATAATAACCCAAGAACAAATACACGGAATTAAGATAAATATTCTCTTTATTATTATCTTCCTTTAGTTACAGACTCGATTCTACCCTGCGCACTCAGCTGCAGGGTCTGGGCATTCACTTGTGGACAACTAGGTCTCTGCACACTCAGCTGCAGAGCCTTCTCCTATTTTGCGACCCAAGACACACTTTACACTTTCTCTGTGCTTCTATTTTTCTATCTCATCCATCTCCTATCTACTTAGAGCCTTGCTCTATTTATACAATCCCATGGTCTGTGGACCATGGGTAGGCCGACATTACATTACAAGACTAGGGCGGACAACCCTATGACTCTATCATGCATTTCACGCTCCGCGCCCACAATTCACGGAGTCTTTACAACAATATTAAGTCAAAAATTGGGCTTTGAGTCCCAAAACATGTCATGGGGGGATTCCATGCCCAACAGGCCCCCAACACAAACATCGTGACTCGCCCTTGAGTCACTCGGTCGGTGTGATGATCTTGGCATGGAGTCCCTCCAACTATTCTCGAATGGTACTGATGTCTGCAGTGCACTAAGCTATTGCTTACTGAATCTATTGCATCCTCTATTCTAAGACATCCATGTTTGAATTGTTTCCATACATCTACACCAGTATATGTTGCATATGTTTATAGTCCCACACCTTTGTTTCACTTGTCGGAGCGTGAATACTGTGCTTTGGCCGACTAGTCAAATAGTTGGCCCACATGTGTAGGGCTTCAAGCGGCTGCCATTTACTTTGCCTAGGAAGGGCTCTCCAATTAGTTTGACTAGTTGGAATGTGCCGTTGTCTGTGACCTCCTTTACCACGTATGGTCCTAGCCAATGCATTTAGAATTTGAGTGGAAATTTTTCAAAATGACTGTCATACAGCAGCAGTAAGTCATTTACCTTGAAGGTGCACAACTTAATATGGAAATCGTGTCAGGCATTTTCACGCTGCGTTTGAACCTGCTGATGAAAACTAGCCAAGAATATATCTTCATCAAGTTCTTCCAATTGTGCGAGTCTTTCCTACAGAGCTTTGCAGTCCATCATCTCAGTGAGTGCTGCTATTCATAGACTGGGTACAATATATTCCATCGACATGACAACTTCCACACCATAAACTAACCGGAAAGGAGTTTGTCCCATCAGTTTCATACACATTGTCCTGTATGCCCATAGCACTATAGGTACACGCAGGTTCCAATCGGTGTGTTTCACATGGTGGACCGTGTTGAGCACTTCACACACCTTGTCAAAGGTTTCCCCATGTATAATCTTTGGTGCGCATGGTATTATCATACTTCGTCATTTGGGCCCTCGTCTTGCCCATTTCTGCTTGTTGTTCATGTTTCCTATCATGAGGACAGTGTGCGTTTGTGCAGGTTACGTACCATATGCCGATACCCATCTAGAGAGGTGAGTGCATAAGCTATTTCATCCATCATACCTGGCTTCCATCCACAGCTGAGGCTTTCCAAACTATATAAGCATCATTCTTTTGTAGTCGTGCTAGTTCTCAAAACTTCTTTGATGCATACCCCATCCTCTTGCGAGCATAGTGCACAGTGCCCATTTCAGAGCATCAAAATGCTACTATTCTGGCACCTCTCTTTCAAATTTGTTCAGGAATTCATCCACCGTTGTCAAACCTTCATATATAGATAGATCCTTTACCTCTATTGTCACACAACGCAGTGATCTTACCATCATGTTGCAATTAAGCGTGGTTACCTCGTGTAATAGGTTTTGCCATCATTCTATTTCCTCATCCGAATCCGAGGTGCAGGAGCTTTCGTGCTCCCAGGAAATCCTTCCATCCATTGTAGGATTCACCCAATCCTATTTCTGAGTGATTATCTTTTAGATACAGTCTAGATCGTCATTGCTCTCATCGTCATGCACTGGCTCCATGTAGCGCAATCCTTCCGCAGGGTCTAAAGGTAACACTAAGTGCAATGACTTTGTTATGAAACCAGCTCAAGAAAAGATAGACAAGATAGATCAACGCCTTAGAATTCAGCCTCTTCGAGGGGGCAACCTCCTTTACATTACATAAATGAACAATTCTTGGATGATTCAAATGACAAAACCTCCTTTCTATATATAGGAGTCTAAGGAGTCACAATATAATCCAGCCGACCTAACAATAATAATATAAAGCCACAAAAATAACAATAGAGGGATTCTATGGGGCACAGTAATAACAATATGGGGCCAATAGGGGCACAACAATATTAATAAGGGGTATAACTACAATAGTAATGGGGTAATCACTAGTATTATAGGGACCCAACATGCCCCTCTCCTTCAAAAAAGTGTTGTCCTCAACGCTTGAGTAGTTCTAGATACTTCTGCATAAAATTCTCATCCTCCCATGTGGAATCTTCAGCGGATAAGTTCTTCCAGTTGATAAGATACTCTAAAATTGAACAATTTTGTAGCTATCGAGTTCTTGTTTCTGTGACTGGTTCCGGTTCCAATATAATTTCCTTCCTCGTCAAGTTCTGGCAATATTGTTTGAACTGGGAGCTTGTCGCCTATAACCTTCTTTAAACATGAAACATGGAAAACTGGGTGCAGTCGAGAAGCTGTAGGAAGCTCCAATTTGTATGCCATAGTACCAATCTTTTGCAACACCTTGTATGGACCATAATACTTTTGTGATAATTTATTATCCTTCTTAGCTTGCTTGAGGGACATTTTCTTATATGGTTGTAGCCGTAGGAATACCCAATCACCTACATCAAAACTTCTTTCACTGTGATGTTGATCTGCCTGTTGTTTCATTCTATTCTATGCCAACACGAGGTTATCCTTTAAGAGTTGGAGGACTTGTTGTTGATGTTCAATGAGATGTTCCACTACCTGAACCTTAGAATTTTCTCTTAAATATGATGTGATGGATGGTGGTTGATACCCATAAAGTGCCATAAATGGGGTCATTATTGTTGCTATATGGAAGGAAGTGTTATACCACCATTTAGCCAGAGGCAACCATTTGACCCATTGTGTATGTTTATCAGATACAAAGCAACGAAGATATCCTTCCAAACATTTGTTTACTGTCTTAGTTTGCCCATCAGATTGAGGATGATAAGATGAGCTATGAGCTAATTGAGTACCAAGACAAGAAAATAATTTTGTCCAAAAATTTCCGATGAAAATGGGATCTCTGTCACTTACAATAATCTTTGGGTTTCTGTAGAGTCTCCACTTTACACTTGGTTATCCATCATTTCCTACAGTCTTCCCTCACTCATCTCTCCCTTTTGCTCTATTTTGCTGCATAAACTCACCCAGATCATTACATATGATGGCATTAAGCATGATTTAGGGATTTTGTTAATGTGTGACTGTTTTGTTTAGATTTTGACATACTTACAGGCATTCCGCAGCCATCTGCTGATTCCGCAGCCATCTGCTGATTCCGCAGCCATCTGATGATCCCGCAGCCTTTTTGTTAATCTCAAGGTTCCACGTGTCATTTTGCCAAATGAGCCACATGGGCACTTAGGAATCAAGGTGCTCGAGGTTCTTGTGCTATCTGTTCAACCATCCACGTCATCTGTACCTCAGGTCAACGAGGGTCAAGTTACGGTCAATAAAGGTAGCTTAACGGTGATACGTAAGCTGTTGGGTCACGTCAGTTCAAACGGTGATTTGTCCGTGTTACGCAGGTTGTGGGGGACATAATCCAACTCTAGATTCAATGCCCATAACGACCAGAACCTCCAGCTCATCCACGCAGGCTTATGACGTGTTATTGAACCTTAATTACGCATGACAGTTAGTTTATTTTTCAGTTTTAGTTGTATGCATTAGGCCATCTTTCAGATGCCTATAAAACTAGCGTTTGCATACGCTAAACGTTACTTTTTAGTTGCTGCATTTTATAAACTTGTTGTTAATTTAGAGCATTCGAAGACTCTGTTTTTATAGCGCTGTTCTAGCACTCTGGACTGTATTTTTCTGCACATGGAGTAATAGAAACAGTGCTGTTTTGAAGTTTCCAATTCCTTGAGTCTTTTTTGGATGATATGAATGGAGGGCCCCTGTTCATGTTAGCCTTGTAAAGTATTTTATATGCAGCATTTCCTTTTTCTATTCAGCATTTCTCTTAGTTGAAACATGTACAGCGTAATTTACTTTCTTGTTATTTCATTTCCAGCCTTTCTTTTTAGCTGATCAGCATTGTTCTTTTGCAGGTTTTAAGCCCGGGATTGATTTTGTGTTTGTGTATTTGCTTAAATATCTAGTGGTAGTTTCAGTTGACAGATTCAAGTTGCTGCCTTTACTTTATTTTCATAGCTGATTTTTAGTTTTATTTCTCAAAGTGGTTTGCTAACATATGAATGATCTCTTTATCATAAATTGTCTATCTTTTAGAGATCAGAATATTAATAACTTGCAGCTGGCTTTGGGTGCTTTTTAGACTAATCCTTAACTACTTTCTAATCGTGTCTTATACAGTACTATGTGTTAGAGGCAGAGAGTTAGAGAGAGTTGAACATCATAACTAGTCTTTAAAGTAGATTTTTCTCATTTTTATCATTTCTTAGACTTATCTTTAGCTACTTCTTAATCGTGTCTTACACAATACTATGTGTTAGAGGCAGAGAGTTAGGAAGAGATAAACATTATCATTGGTCTTTTAAGTGATTTTCTTACCTTTTATTTGCAGCAGCATGAATGGTGTCTAATGCCATTAGAAAGTGGTTCTTTGCTTTCAGTTCATTTTAATTTATTTATTTCTTTCAAGCTTTTCCTTTTCAGCAAGTAGTTAGAAACCACTAATCACACACTCTCACTCATCTAGAACTCACCTTACACACACCATCACTCATCTGTTTATAAATCACCACTCCATCTTAGGAAGATAAATTAACCACAAACAACACCCCAAACGACAAAAAGCTCTAAGAGGTTGCTTAAGTACATATAGTACACCTTCACTTCATCAGCTTACGAGCCCCGGGTTGACAATTAATGACATCAATTTAGGAACACTAAATTGACTAAACATTTTGGTGCCGTTGCTGGGGAAGTGAAATTAACTAGCCATATTCTTAGAAAAGAAAAACATAAAAATTTCAAGGAAAGAAGTTGATAACCTATCAAAGTATGCTCTCCTCTTGCACTGCAAGGTGATCTGGAGGACCAGAAAAGAGAAAGTTATTGATTTGGTAGTTTCTTGAGTATGCTCTCTTCTTGCACCTAGAGTGAACTGGAAGATCAGAAAAAGAACTATTAACTTGACTTGAAGAAAAATAATAAAAAATGACATGCATAGAGCTAGAGATTCTAGAGGAAGGTTTTTAGCTAGAGCTCGAAGTTCAATTTTTACAAGTCCATCTGCTTCAAGGGATAGACAAGAGACACCCCCCTTATCTCCAACCGAAACTCCTAGTCCTAGAATCCTTGGAATTCAAGAGCCAAGAGTTGACTCTCCTACACCTTCTATTGAATTTGAACCAGGAAGAGACTCTTCTCTTTCTCCTACAGGAAGACCAATTGTAATTGAGGAATTGGAATCATCTGAAGAAGAAGGAGAAATCTCTTCTCATTCACCTTTTGTAGAGGAACCAGAAGATTTTGAAATCCCTAGGAGAATCATCATGGCAGAAGAAGAAGGAGGTGGTAGGGGTAGAGGTAGAGGTAGAGGAGGAGGAGGAAACAACAATAACAATAATGGAGGAAGAGGTCCCCTTGGAGGAGGAAATAGAGATGGGGATAATTCATTTGGGTTTCCCATTGTTAATGAGGATTCCCGAGCCACCATGAAAAACATATCACCATCTGTCCTCCCTAACTTCCATGGGTTAAGGACTGAGGACCCTAAAACATTCTTATTTGAGTTTGAAGTGGTATGTCGAACTTATGACTACCTGGATGACTCTCAGAAACTCAAATTGTTCCCTTCAACACTGAAGGATCAAGCCTTGAAATGGTTCATGGGGTTACTCACTCAATCCATTAGGACTTGGGATGAGATGAAACAGACATTTTTGGATAGGTATTTGGATTATTGTATGCCTACTAATCACAAGGACGAGGTTTTTAAAATGATACAAAAAGAAGATGAGAGCTTAGAAGATTTACTTGAAAGATTTCAATATAACTTGAAGAGAGAAAAAATGAGTACCTTGGATGAAGAGACCTTAAAATCCCTCTTATTAAAAGCCATTAGGGATGAATGGATAGACATCTTAAACATGATGGGGAAAGGGGATATTTCTCAACTTTCTCTCAATGATATAGCAGAACTTTGTATTCATCTCTCAAGGGGCAAATCAAAAACTCAAAAAGGGCCTAGAGATCCTTCTCTCCTTAGGGCAAATAAATCTGCAACAGGATCAGTAAGTAGGGCTGAAATCGGCAATATGCTTGATGAATTTAAAACTGACATCTTGGGGAGTCTTAGTGAACAACTTGATACCCTTAAGATTCACAATAAACAAAAAGAAGAAGCTGAGGCTTTGGCTATCTTTTGCCCGAAGTGTAGAAAGAAACATGCTTTAAGGGAATGTCCCTTAGATGCACACGTTGTAGAAACATGTGTAATTTGCTCAGAAACTCATGAGACCAAGGATTGTCCTTCAATTCCTGGCCTCAAAGCAGTCTTTCAAGAGGATCCAGATACACTTGAATCTCTCTGTTTTATTGCAAGGAGACCTTGGCAAGGACAACAGAATCAAGGGTTTAACAACTCTATGAATTCTCAATCCCAACCAAATTGGAATCCTTGGCAACAACCTTGGCCTCAACCTCAAAATGCTTTTCAAGCATGGATGCAAAGCATGCAAAATCCTTATGCGAGACTTGCTCAATTCTATCAATATCCTCCATCATTTCAGAATCAGCAAGCTCCACAACTTCTAAATCAAGGTCAACAACTATCATTGCCATACCCTCAACAACAACAACCTCCTCCACAAAATCAAAATTCTCAACTCTCCCAGCAGAAGTCAAATCAACTTCCCTCTCAGCCATTACCAAATCCAAATAATAGGAACCCTCAAAATGCTTACATGATGGAAGGTCAACCATTCCCTACCTATATGGTTGTTCCTCTCAATGAAGTACAACTCAGATCAGGTAGAATCCTAGACCAACCTTCTACAAGTGTTCAACAACCAAGCATTTTTGAGGAAGAATCTCTCAAAGCCAATAAAGGTTCTGAAGTATCACTTCAAAACCAAAATATCCAAAAAGAAAAAGAAAAAGAATCAACCTCTACAACTCCCATAGTTGAGCAACCTACATCTTTAGCTACACCTCCTTTTCCTGAAAGGTTACAAATTGACAAAGGAGTGGAAAACAGATATGGGTGCCTGACTATAATTTCCTAGATGAATTGAAGAATGTCTGTATCAAGATCCCCTTGTTACAAGCCATTAAGGAAATTCCCATTCTAGCGAAGACAATAAAGGAGTTGAGTTTGAAGAAAACAGTAAAAAGAATCAGAGATACCAAAAGGATACATCTAGTTGGAAAAATTGCAGACATAATGATGGGTAAGATTACCATGCAGAAATATGTAGATCCCGGTAGCCCTATTATCAAAACTCATATTAATGGGGTTGAAATCCCAAATACTTTGATTGACTTAGGAGCCACGATCAACATCATGAGTAGACAGACCATGGATCAGTTAAAGCTTCCTAACCTTCTCTTTACACCTACTTTGCTGCAGCTTGCAGATAGATCAATCATTAAACCTGATGGTGTATTGGAAGATATTCCAGTATCTCTAGATTCTTGGGAATATCCAGTTGATTTTATGATTTTAACTCCCAAGAATAATCTAGGAGGACATCCTCTTATTTTAGGAAGACCTTGGCTGGCCACAGCTGATGCTTTCATAAGCTGTAGGTCTGGGGACATGTATATCTCAGATGGTAATTCCACCAAGAAATTCAACTTGTATCCCCCAGCAAAAGCTATAACAGAAATAGGAGAAGATGAATGGGTAGAGGATGAAGATACTATTCAACCTGTTTTAACCATCTCTGAGATTAGTGAAGACAGTCAAATTCTAAATACATTAGAAAATTTTGAAGTATCTTTAGAATATGACTCTACACATTTTCAGATGGATGCAGATATTGAATATCTCTCCTCTAGACAGATGTCTCTCTTCTCAATGGAAGAGTTTGGTAGTTCTACAGTTGAAATCCTTCCAGGAAAAACATTGAACATTAACAAAAACTTCGGAAGACCACAACAAGAAGAATTAACTAAACTGTTGCAAAAACATTCCACTGCCTTTGCATGGGAATACACTGACATGAAAGGAATCGATCCTAAGACTTGTATTCATCACATCTATATTGAAGAAAACAGCAGACCTATTAGGCAACCGCAAAGGAGGATGAATCCAAACCTTAGGGAAATCGTGAAAGAAGAACTCCAGAAATTGCTCAAGGTAAACTTCATTTACCCCATTTCAGATAGCCAATGGGTTTCTCCCTTGGTTATAGTGCCCAAAAAGAATGGTAAATGGAGAGTTTGCATTGATTATCGAGAATTGAACAAGGCAACCTTAAAGGATCATTTCCCTCTACCTTTTATTGATCAGGTACTAGACACTTTAGCAGGTAAAAAGTATTTCTCATTCTTGGATGGTTTTAGTGGGTATAATCAAATTCAGGTAGCACCTGAAGATCAAGACAAAACCACATTCACTTGTCCTTGGGGAACTTTTGCTTACCGAGTACTCCCTTTTGGATTGTGCAATGCACCAACTACATTTCAAAGGGCTGTACTAGGAATCTTTTCAGATCTGATTCATGATTGTGTAGAGGTATACATGGACGATTTCACAGTTTATGGTAATACATTTGAAGAAGCTTTGGAAAATTTGGAAAAAGTACTGGTAAGATGTAAGGAAACAAATCTTTCTTTAAGTCATGAAAAGTGTTTTATGATGTTTACTGAAGGGACTGTTTTAGGACATCATATTTCAGGAGATGGGATTAAGGTTGATAGATCCAAAGTTGAAGTCATCTCTAAGTTACCTGTTCCAAATTGCCAAAAGGATGTTAGAAGTTTTCTTGGGTTTACTGGGTATTACAGAAGATTTATTGAAAACTTCACTAAGATAGCATCCCCTCTTTTCAAATTGCTTACCAAGGACTGTGAGTTCAAATGGGATCCTGAGTGTCAATCTGCCTTTGAAGCTTTAAAGACTAGAATATCTGAAGCACCCATCTTAAGGGGGCCAAATTGGAAACTCCCTTTCCACATTTCTACTGATGCTTCAGATACAGCTCTAGGAGCTGTTTTGGGACAAAAGGATTTGATCCCTTATGCCATTTATTACACAAGTAAAAATTTGACTCCCACTGAGTTAAATTATACTGTTACAGAAAAAGAGTTCTTAGCTGTGGTACATGCAATCAACAAGTTTAGACACTACATAACTGGCTATGAAACCTTTGTCCATACTGATCACTCTGCCATAAGATATTTAATGAAAAAACCTGTCACTAATGGTAGAGTTACAAGATGGCTTTTACTTTTACAAGAATTCAACATTACTGTGTTAGATAGACCTGGAAAACAAAACACAGTAGCTGATTTCTTGTCTAGAATCCAAAACACTAATGAAGATTCTCCAGTAGAAGATAAGTTTCCAGATGAATACTTGTTTGCAGTGACTACCAAGACTCCTTGGTATGCAGATATGGCTAATTATCTTGTTACAGGGAAGCTTCCTCTACACTTATTTCCTAATGAGAAAAGGAAAATCATTCAGGAGAGTGCACATTATTCTTGGATTTCTAATGAATTGTTCAAAACAGGGCCAGATTGTATAATCAGAAGGTGTGTTCGGGAAGATGAAATGCCTGACATCCTTAAGGCATGTCATGATGAACCATGCGGCGGGCACTTTGTGACAAGAGGACAGCCTATAAAATCCTTTCTCTAGGATATTATTGGCCTTCTCTCTTTAAAGATGCGAAGCAGTATGTTAAAAGGTGTGACAGCTGCCAAAGAGTTGGGAAACCAACTCCTTCAAATGAAATGCCTCTACAACCTCAGGTATGCATCGAACCCTTTGAGAAATGGGCTCTAGATTTCGTTGGACCAATTAATCCTCCATCAAAGCAAAAGAAGTATATACTGGTTTGTACTGATTATGTTACTAAGTGGGTAGAAGCAAAAGCATTGCCTTCTGCCACTGAAAATTCAGTTGTTCAATTTCTTTTTGAGGATATTTTCACTCGTTTTGGTGTCCCAAGGGAAATTGTAACAGATCAGGGCAGCCAATTTACATCTAAATTGATGGAGAAGCTGATGGAGGAATATAAGATCAAGCACAGAACATCTACTCCATACCATCCACAGTCAAATGGCCAAGTGGAATCTACCAATAAAGTTCTTGAAGGCATTATCACCAAGACTGTTCATCTTCATAGAAGAGATTGGGCGGAAAGGCTCCCTGAAGCCTTATGGGCCTATAGAACTACATGGAAGAACACAACAGGACATTCTCCCTATGAACTTGTTTATGGGAAGGAAGTCCTGCTTCCTATTGAGTTCCAAATCAAGACCTTCAAGATGGCAGTCCAATTGGGAATGAGCCTCTCAGAAGCTCAAAGACACAGAATGGACCAGCTAAATGAGCTAGATCAAATAAGACAAGATGCAATTCTAAGGACCGATCTAGTTCAGCACCAAAGATCTAAATGGCATGATCGTCATATCAAAGAAAGAAAGTTTCAGAAAGGAGATTGGGCTCTATTGTTTGATTCAAAGTTCAAAGACTTCAAAGGAAAGTTTCAAACTCATTGGCTTGGGCCATATGAGATTGATGAAGTCTTTAGCAATGGAGCAGTTCGAGTGAAAACTATTGATGAATTTCATACTCCTCTTATTGTGAATGGCCATCGCTTGAAGATCTACCAAAAGCCATTCTCAAAAGAAGAGTTTATCAAGTTGTTTAAAGAAGATTCTGCAATCAGGTTGGTGGAGAAGGATTCTTCTCCTCCATCGGCCTAATCTTTGGTTTTTCAAAAAAAAAAAAAAAAAAAAATAAATAAATAAATAAATAAATAAATGTATGAGCCTGAAAACCAATCTCTGATTGGCAGTCTCATGCAGAAAACCTGAGGTGAAAATCAGGGTCACCTGACACCTCATGTTTTCCAAAAAAAAAAATCTCCCTTATTTCATCTCATTTTCATCATTACCACCATTTCATCCACCATTTCATTCATTTTCACTCCACTTCATTTTTTTCATCCATCCATCCATTCACTACATTCCATTCCATCAATAAAGTCATTTTTAGATAGCTAAAGTTGTTTTTGTGCAGCCGGAGGTTACCACTGCAGTTTCCGCAACTATTTGGCAATTCTGCAGCCATTCAGCCATTCCGCAGCCCTCTGCACCTGCATAAGAAAAACACAATCTGTTTGAAAAAAAAAAAATTTACAGTTCAGAAGTCATCAACAATAAATGGGAAAGAGTCATGCAACAACAATAAATCAATGAAGGGTTAGTGGCAAATCATCAAAAGCAAATCCAAGCACGGATCTAAGGTATGATTTAAATCCTAAACTTACGGTTATCTCATTTTGCAAAGTTTTCTGGGTTATGTTTTTTGCCACTAAATGTAATGATTACCAGTTTCCCCTATCATGCGACCATACATCCACGTATTTCCCAAATCTATCAGTCCTTGATTACCACGATTTTTAAATTCACTTGCGGCTACTTCTTTCATTAAGGCTTTCGTACCTAAGTGACGTAGCCTACTGTACTACGTCTCTCTATGACATAATCCCGCAGCCAAGTGTAAATCTACGCCCGAAATCTAAGGACCTAGCCGTTTCTACTCATCATCTCATAACCCTTCTACCCTCCTACGCTCATACCATTCCATTCACGCTGTTTCATTTCCACGCTGTTTCATTCCATTCACGTTGTGCTCACTACGCTGCCACCATTAACCATACTCTGTTTTATTCCTCTCTGCTAATTCTGATCACCAGTGAAAGTCTGTTACGGCTGTATCAAGAGTCAAGAGCCGTAATCCTCTGTGTTAAGGCCGTAAATCCACTGTGTCAAGGCCGTAAATTCTCTGTGTTAAGGCTATTGCTGAAGCCGTGTAACCTCCTTTTTCCACAAAGTTCTAGAACAGAGCCGTGAATTTACTGTGTTAAGGCCACTATTGAAGCCGTGTTTTAGAACAGAGCCGTAGAGCCAATGGGGAAACTCTTAAGGGCAGAACCAGAGGGTTCAAAATTTCTGGAGGGATATCCTCAGGTTAAAGAAGCGTTGCAAAAAGAAAACTGGCTACAATGCATCAAGAAGTTCAGAGGTTACCACAAAGAGGTTACGAAGGCCTTTGCACGGTCCTTTAGAGATAAAGATAATCAAGTGGAGATAGGGGATTTAAAGTTCACAGTCACTGAGAGCAGCATAGCACAAGCTACCTCACTCCCACAGACTGGAGAAAGGTGGTTTAAGAACCGGTCAGTTCAAGATCAACAGTGGAAGCAAATCTTAAAGAACCCAGGTATGGATACCAACATCTTTACAAAAGGGATTCCTGTTTCGTATGTTAAGGAAGAATGGACAACTTTACTCTTATTAGTGCAAAAATTCTTCACTTGTGAGGGAAGATTTGGAGTCTTATATGTTTACCATGCAAAGGTCATGATGCATTTCCTAGGAGATGATATTAACCTTCCATATTTTCTACACTCAAGTCTTAAGAAAATGTGTTCAATGGCCCAAAGGAATCCAAGAAATATTGAATCACATCTATGTCATCATGGTCTTGTTAAAATGCTAGTTGAGGAACAGTTAAAATCAAAAAGAGAAACCTGGGAGAGATTCCTTGTGAGAAACCATTTTGAAGAAGTAGGAGAAACCTCTGTGCCTAGAAAGAGTAGAAGAAAAAGAAAAGAGGCTACCCCTGAAACTGTTGTCCAAGAGGAAACTGTCCAAGAACAGATTGAAGAAGAAACTAATGTACACCATTCTGAACATGAAATTGATCTTGAGCTTGTTGTGAACATTGATCAAACAGCCCAAGGAGTCATCACAGAAACCCTTGCAGAACTTGTCCAAGAAGTTGCTCAAAAGAGAATAGAGAGAAGGAAGAAACAAAAGAAAGATAAAGGCAAAGCTGTAGTCCAAGAAACCTACCTCACTCCTGAGAATTCTAGTGAGGAAGACACTCAGCCCTTAGCTCAAAGAATGGCCAAACTCCATGAAACTGCCCTTTCCAAAAAGGTGGAAAAACATAAGCAAAAGGTACAAAAAGAAAAACAGAGCACTACCACCGTGAGAAGGAGCAGAAGGATACAAGATAAAGTAGGGGCCACAAAAGGTAAAAAGTCACTCATCATTGACTTGAGCACACCTGAAAAGGTTGCTACAAGTCCTCCACACGCTGAGTATGTTGAGACTAGTCCTCCACGTGAGGAAAGTCCTTTTGAGCATGAACCTGAATATGAACATCGATCCAAATTTCAGTATGAGCCTAGCCCAAAGCGTTCACCAGAGGTTGACCCTGAGCAACAGAAAGTTTATAATTACTTGGAGACGCTAGAACAAGCAGTTGCTGGGCCAAGTACTGCTCAACCTTTGGAGCAACAAATCCAATCACTGAAGCAGGAAATATTTGAACTAGAGGTACTAAATCGCCACATCAAACAAGAAAATGAAAAACTGAAGATACTGGGCAATGTGGACAAGATGGTCCAAGATAATACCATGCTTCATATGGGCTTGTGGCAAAAGAAAAACAAAAAGCTCAAGAAGAGATGCAGAAAATTAAACAGAGCTTTAATCAATCTGAAATTCAAGTGTTTGATGAAAAGACCAAGGGTCAATGTGGCCACACAGAGAAAGAAGAGAAGGCTGGATGTCCTAGCAGAGGCATCCCAGCAGGTGGACTGAACCATGTTTTTGATTGCATGAGGACATGCAATACCCTCGCAGTGGGGGTATGTAGAGTCTCCACTTTACACTTGGTTATCCATCATTTCCTACAGTTTTCCCTCACTCATCTCTCCCTTTTACTCTATTTTGCTGCATAAACTCACCCAGATCATTACATATGATGGCATTAAGCATGATTTAGGGATTTTGCTAATGTGTGACTGTTTTGTTTAGATTTTGACATACTTACAGGCATTCCGCAGCCATCTGCTGATTCCGCAGCCATCTAATGATCCCGCAGCCTTTTTGTTAATCTCAAGGTTCCACGTGTCATTTTTCCAAATGAGCCACATGGGCACTTAGGAATCAAGGTGCTCGAGGTTCCTGTGCTATCTGTTCAGCCATCCACGTCATCTGTACCTCCGATCAACGAGGGTCAAGTTACAGTCAATAAAGGCAGCTTAACGGTGATACGTAAGCTGTTGGGTCACGTCAGCTCAAACGGTGATTTGTCCATGTTACGCAGGTTGTGGGGGACATAATCCAACTCTGGATTCAATGCCCATAATGACCAGAACCTCTAGCTCATCCACGCAGGCTTATGACGTGTTATTGAACCTTAATTACGCATGACAGTTAGTTTATTTTTCAGTTTTAGTTGTACGCATTAGGCCGTCTTTCAGATGCCTATAAAACTAGCGTTTGCATACGCTGAAGGTTACTTTTTAGTTGCTGCATTTTATAAACTTGTTGTTAATTTAGAGCATTCGAAGACTCTGTTTTTATAGTGCTGTTCTAGCACTCTGGACTGTATTTTTCTGCACATGGAGTAATAGAAACAGTGTTGTTTTGAAGTTTCCAATTCCTTGAGTCTCTTTTGGATGATATGAATGGAGGGCCCCTGTTCATGTTAGCCTTGTAAAGTATTTTATGTATTTTATATGCAGCATTTCCTTATTTCTATTCAGCATTTCTCTTAGTTGAAACATGTACAGCGTAATTTACTTTCTTGTTATTTCATTTCCAGCCTTTCTTTTTAGCTGATCAGCATTGTTCTTTTGCAGGTTTTAAGCCCGGGATTGATTTTGTGTTTGTGTATTTGCTTAAATATCTAGTGGTAGTTTCAGTTGATAGATTCAAGTTGCTGCCTTTAATTTATTTTCATAGCTGATTTTTAGTTTTATTTCTCAAAGTGGTTTGCTAACATATGAATGATCTCTTTATCATAAATTTTCTATCTTTTAGAGATCAGAATATTAATAACTTGCAGCTGGCTTTGGGTGCTTTTTAGACTAATCCTTAACTACTTTCTAATCGTGTCTTACACAGTACTATGTGTTAGAGGCAGAGAGTTAGAGAGAGCTGAACATCATAACTAGTCTTTAAAGTAGATTTTTCTCATTTTTATCATTTCTTAGACTTATCTTTAGCTACTTCCTAATCGTGTCTTACACAGTACTATGTGTTAGAGGCAGAGAGTTAGGAAGAGATAAACATTATCATTGGTCTTTTAAGTGATTTTCTTACCTTTTATTTGCAGCAACATGAATGGTGTCTAATGCCATTAGAAAGTGGTTCTTTGCTTTCAGTTCATTTTAATTTATTTATTTCTTTCAAGCTTTTCCTTTTCAGCAAGTAGTTAGAAACCACTAATCACACACTCTCACTCATCTAGAACTCACCTTACACACACCATCACTCATCTGTTTATAAATCACCACTCCATCTTAGGAAGATAAATTAACCACAAACAACACCCCAAACGACAAAAAGCTCTAAGAGGTTGCTTAAGTACATATAGTACACCTTCACTTCATCAGCTTATGAGCCCCGGGTTGACAATTAATGACATCAATTTAGGAACACTAAATTGACTAAACAGTTTCCATGTAGCTTTTGAATTGTTTCCATAAATGCAGTAAAAACTGTACTGGCTTTAAATGGATGTGATAATGCACAAAAGTGTGCATACTTGGTAAGTCTGTCAACTACCACCATGATGAAACTCTTTCCCTCAAACTTGGGTAAACCTGTGATAAAATCCATTGAAAACTCCTCCCAACGTTGGCTTGGAATGGATAAAGGTTGTAATAGACCCGGTGCCTTAATTGTTTCAACTTTATTTTGTTGGAAAACCAAACATTCAGCCACAAACTTTTGAATATCTGATTTAAGGCCATCTCAAAAAAATTCCTTCTTAACCCTGTGGTAAGTTTTTAAAAATCCTAAGTGCCCTCCTAAGGGAGAAGTGTGCAATTCCATAAGAATCTTTTATTTTAGCTAGGAATTCTTACAGAGGTATAAGCGATCTTTGTACCATAACGAATCATTTTGCCAACTAAATGTACTAGACGTACTGGAATCTTGTTGTAACTTTCGAATAAGTGCCCACACTTTTTCGTCATTCTTCCATTCCTCCCTTTCTTCGTTTTTCCAATCTGGTTGGATAATAGAAATGGCACACAACAATGCTTCCACATCCTCATCCTTTCTTGAAAGTGCATCTGCCACCACATTTTTCTTCCCTTTTTTGTAGATGATTCCAAAGTCATAACCCAACATCTTTGTGACCCACTTTTGTTGCTCTTCAGAGGATAATCTTTGTTGTAAAAATTATTTAAGGCTATCATGATCTGTTTTTACCTTGAAGTGTCTACCCATTAGGTAGGGTCGCCATTTGTTAAGTGCATGGAGTATTGCCAATATTTTCTTCTCATAAATAGCTTTTCTTAAAAACTTTCCCTTGATTGGATGACTTTCAAAAGCAATGGGACTTTCATCTTGCATTAGAACAGCACCAGTTCCATTTCTGGAAGCATCACATTCCACAATAAAGGTTTTTGTGAAGTCTGGTGTAGCTAAGACCAGTGCTTGGCACATTGCCTCTTTAAGATGTTCAAAGGCCTTTGTTGCTTCCGAAGTCCATGAAAATGCATCTTTCTTCAATAATGTTGTTAGAGGTGCTGCTATTCTCCCATAATTCTTAACAAACTTTCGATAATACCCTGTCAACCTGAGAAATCCTCTCATATGCTTTATGGATGTGGGGATTTTCCATTCTTTAATGGCTTTAATTTTGCTAGGGTCTACCTTAACTCCTTCATGAGATACAATATGACCCAAATATTCCACCTCCTAGACTCCAAAGAAACATTTGGATCTTTTTGCATATAATTTTTTCTCCTTCAATAGTTGTAGCACCTTATCAACATGTTCAACATGATCCTTCCAAGACTTGCTGTAGATTAATAGATCGTCAAAAAATACTAACACAAATTTTCTAAGGAATGGTTTGAAAATTGAATTCATCAAACCTTGAAATGTTGAAGGTGC
The DNA here is from genome assembly GCA_031772625.1 of Pinus tabuliformis. Taxonomy (NCBI): domain Eukaryota; kingdom Viridiplantae; phylum Streptophyta; class Pinopsida; order Pinales; family Pinaceae; genus Pinus; species Pinus tabuliformis. Next base: position 1,203,844,824 of record CM062820.1, on the reverse strand, counting down.
ATTGGTAAGGCCAAAAGGCATGACCAAAAATTCATAATGACCCTCATGAGTTCTAAATGTTGTTTTCGGAATGTCTTCAGTCTTCATTCTGATTTGATGATATCCTGAACGAAGATCCAACTTGGTGAAGTAGATTGATCCATGCAATTCATCAATGACAGAAATGGGGAACTTATCTTTAATAGTGAGCTTGTTGATCTCCCTATAATCCAGACACATGCTCCATGATCCATCCTTCTTGTGCACCAATACTACTAGAGCAGAGAAATAACTTTGACTCGGTTGAATTATACCAGCCTCTAGCATTTCTGCAACCATACATTCAATTTCACTCTTTTGGACATAGGGATATCTGTACGGCCTGATGTTTGGAGGAACACTTCCTGGAATCAGATGAATAACATGATCATGATCACGCATAGGTGGGATACCTCTGGGAGTCTCAAATACCTTGGAATGATTGTCCAGGACTTTTTGGAGATCTGGAGAAATAGATGATTCCGATGTGGAAACATCTAGCGAGCATAATTGTGCAATTACACCTCTTTGCTCCTTTTTTAGAAGCTTTGTCATACTATTAGAGTTGATTATCTTTCCTGGTTTCTCTGCAATACCCCTTAATTCAACTTCCTTTCCTTTCGTAGAAAATTTTATGAAAAGCTCTTGAAAATTAAAAGCTATTGTACCCAGGGATTGTAGCCATTGGACTCCTAGTACAACATCAGCACCTCCCATTGCAATGGAAAGCATTGGGCTAGTCAATACATATTCTCCCATGGATAGCTTGATATTATGTCACCTTCCATAGAAATTTATTGTTCCTCCAGTTGCAATCATCACTTGACACTCTGGTGCTGGATATAGGAAGCAATTCAATTCTTTTTCTACATTACAATGAATAAAATTGTGGGTGCTTCTTGAATCAATCAACACTATTACCTTTTTCTTCTTGATTTGTCCTTCTATCTTGATGGTTTGAGGAGTGGTAATTCCCGCCAATGCATTACAAGATATGGTCGGACTTATTTGTTCTTCATCTAAGCTTTGTTCCTGGAGTATATCCTCTTCTTTTGACCTTTCTTGCTCCTTTTCTTCTTCCTCTTGACAATCTATGTAGAATAATTTCTTCTCAGCACACTTATGACCTTTAGTGTATTTGCTATCACAACTATAACAAAGCCCTTTTTCTCTTTTTTCTTCCAATTTTTGTGGTGTCAACCTTATAGGTTGTGGAAGACTAGGGGCAACAACACTTCCATCTTTATAGTTGTGAGTGGTATGCTTCCTGGTTGCCATAATTTTGCTTTCCATTTTTCTTGCTAACCTGAATGCCTTCTCTAATGAATCAGGTTCCCAAAGGCGAACATCATGTTGGATATTATCCTTTAAAGACCCTATGAACACATCAATCCTATTCTCCTCTGGAATATCTTTTACCCTTATGTTCAATTTTTGGAACTCCTCAATGTACTCCATTACTGAACCCTTTTGTTTGAGACTTATCAATTGGCTAAAAAAAGTGTTGCTTTTTGTATCCTCATAATGTGCTATCAATTCTTCCGTAAAAATTGCCCAGGTGATAAATGGTTTACGAGAGCAAAGCCATTGATACCATACAAACTGATTTGGTTCCAAATATAAAGTTTCCATACGTACCTTTTGTGTGTTTTTCACATTATTGAGATAGAAGAATTGCTCCATCTTTAATATCCATGTGGCAGGATCCTTGCCATCAAACTTCCTCATATTGATTTTTGGAATATGGTGAGTCTTCGATCCAACATTAGTGTCTATGGAATCATGATTACAATTTCTTTTGTTCTCATCATGAGTTTCCTTTAGTACCCTTTCACCCTTAGCGACCATTTCTTGTCGCAACTTATTCATATTTATCTTCAATTCGTCTATGTCTGTCTTCAAATCATCCATCTTATCCTCCACGTCAATCATCTTAGCTTCTACACCTTTCTTTAAACAGTCCATCTTAGCTTCTACACCTTTCTTTAAACCATCCATCTTAGCTTCTATATCTTTCTTTAAACCATCCATCTTAGATTATGTTCCTTTTTGTGCAAAGGACAGTTGTTGCACTTGGTCTTGTAATTTTGATATATCATGTTGCATTTCTTCCTCTTCTTCATGAGTCATGCTAGATCTTTCAGGTTCCTTACTAGGTGTTTGCATTTTCTTTCCTCGCGGCATCAGTTACCGATAATAATTCTCTACTATGCCCTTTGAATTCCTTCAAAATAAATTTTCAAACCAAGCTTAAGCAAAAATTTCAGAAAATCTACACACCTTTTTTCACTTTGTAGGAGCTCGATATTGCCTCTGATGTATCTATGTACTTTCCAATCATCTAGTTCTAAATTTGTGAGCTATAGTAGCCCTCTATGTCCTCTTCCCAATGCCACAAGTCTGACCCAAATTGGATTCTCCAAGGAAGAGTTATGTGAAATCACCCACAGTGACTTGCTTATAGACTAGTTCAGTAGAGCGAATTTGTACGACATGCCACGAGTCACTGTTTCGACCTTTGGATCTGAAACATGCATACAAGAAACTAAAGTTCGTCCTCTTTCTGTACCTTCTTATGAGATTTCAATCCGATCCCCAGAGAGAAAGTTATGATGATTTTCCCCAGGTCACCTGTTTTAAATGTAATTCAGGATTCTGCAAAAAGACCAACTTCCTCAGATCATATCTCTGCAAATATTGCGCAAAAAGCTCTGAAATTCGGATCCAAGGTTCAGCGCGATTTCTTCTCAAATGGGTTTTTTTTGTGACTTCTGAAACGTCACAGAAAAAAGTTATAAAGAAAATGCCACGATGACCTGTTTGGAGCAGCGAAACCCTAGAATCCAAAGCTCTCATACCAAATGTTATGAAACTAGCTCAAGAAAAGATAGAAAAGATAGATCAATGCCTTAGAATTCAGCCTCTTCGAGGGGGCAACCTCCTTTACATTACATAAATGAACAATTCTTGGATGATTCAAATGACAAAACCTCCTTTCTATATATAAGAGTCTAAGGAGTCACAGTATAATCCAACCGACCTAACAATAATAATATAAAGCCACAAAAATAACAATAGAGGGATTCTATGGGGCACAGTAATAACAATATGGGGGCAATAGGGGCACAACAATATTAATAAGGGGTATAACTACAATAGTAATGGGGTAATCACTAGTATTATAGGGACCCAACAGAATTTTTCTCAAAAATCATTTTGCGCTTCTTCAGATTTATCACTCCATTCATATCAGTGGCCCAATCTATTCCCAGTAGTGTGGGATAGGGATTGCTGTCATCGAAAATCTCTATCACTTCAAAATTTGCTAGCATGCTTGCACCTTCGATGTCTACCATTATTTCTTGCAATATTCCCATCGGTAGAATCTCCTGTTGGTTCACCATTCACAATTGAATAGGAGACAATTGCAATGCGGGTCTGCCCATGCGCTCCAATGTCTGTTTTGGTAGTATGTTTGCGTCTAATCCTAAATCCAGAATCACTTGATCCATTTCATATTCCCCGATTTGCACAGTCAATCTCATCTCCCTCCCTATTCGCGTTGTGTGCTTCTCGAGCTTTAGGACTATGCGGGGTTCTCCTGACCCAACACACATAGTGATAAGTTGTTATAGTCCCTTCACAACCTTGCTATCGTGCAACAACTTCATGCATGTCTCTAGAAAAGTAGTAAGCATTGAGGGGTCCATCTCTGCTTCTAGTTTGTCTTTACTACCTAAAGTGGAGGCCTCTGTGAAGCTCTTCTTATCTTCCATGAATGTCTCCTTTGCACGCTCTAAATCAAATTTTGGTTCCTTTTTTGGAGCCAACCCAAGCACTCTCTTATGGCTACTTGCCCTTGTCATATCCTATTCTGATACTGCTTCGGAGCATGATGTTTAGATTCAGGTCCTCTTCGTGTGGCTCAGATCTCATCATTTGTAGGTTTTGAGTCGGGGGAGGCTAGAGTATTCCTTTATCGCATAACCTCGCTATTAGTGTAGGGCAGTTCTCCATTTCATGATCAAACTAGGTACAATATTAACATGATTCTCTCTTCGGATTTGTACATTTGTGGGCCCAATGCCCTAGCCCTCCATAATTGTAACAAATCAGATGTCTGCAACCCCTTCCTGGTCCCATTCCACCTCAACCTCATCCGCGCCACTAAAATTCAGTGCGCACCATCCCTACATTTTGATCAAGGGTTCGCATTTCAGTATGAACTCTGTAGGTAGGAGTCCAATCCCTCATTAGTTCATAAATTTTACATGTGCACTCATCATGGCCTACTGACCTACAGAAATTACAAAACAATTATTGGCACGTATGTGTATACTTCTGTAATAGATGACAATTATCTATAGCATGTCTTCCTCCTATCTAACAAATTGCGCACCATAATGCAGGTACCATGCTCGGTCCTACTTGTGCCTCTAGTCTCAATGGCATTGGCCCTCCTCCTGCTAATTAATTTGTGAAGACTGGACAATGGTCCTTGTCATGTCCATGTCCCTTGCACTTTATGCACCATACCTCCTCGCACACCTCTGGGCAAGTTGTCCTATCATGTTTCAAACTCTGCATTTCTAGACACAAATTTTTCAGTTGCGCATGGATTTGTTGGACTCCCAGGCGAGGATCTTGTATTGGGGTCTTATGCAGTCTCATTGCAATCTCCAAAGCTTTGGCCTGGATGGATAATTTCTGCTACGACAATGCCATCCTTAGATGTGGTGTTAGTGATGCTACAAACCATGCACAGTGTTGCCCATCCATCAGGGTCATGTTTGCTTCACAAATCATACCCTTTAGTTTCTCATCTAGCTCCTAGGGGGTCTCATCTGGAAGCATCGCGATTTCCTTAAACCCAATAATCGACTATGTCTCCGATTTTGGCCTGCTAAATTCCCTATTCAGCGCAACTTGGATATCTATGATCCCTGTGTTTGGATTCTCATTAGAGTGCTTAATGTACCATGTCAGTGCGCGATCCTGCAATGCACTTTCCAGTGTTGCCTTCTTTATGTTGTCATACGTGACTCGTTGCACTACCCATACAACCTTTACCACGAACCAAAATGGTTGGATCTTTGTTCCCTACTCCTTTTAATATCAGCAACTTTATTCCACTCGCCATACCAAACTGTGGTGGTGGCGGAGGTGGTGTGGGCAGAGATGGGGGTGAGGATGGTGAAATAGGTGGTGATGTAGGTGGAGGCGGTATGCACAGAATTTGTTGCCTTATCAGACTGGTCACACTTCTTGGTGAAACTTTCATGAGCTCTTCCTTTCTTTCTCACTGGGGCAAAATCAAGGGGCTACTTTCTATCTCTGTGCTACCTTCGTTTCTATTGATCCTCCTGCTTCGCATAGCCCCAAACATAAATTTATTTGCATAACTCTCTTTTCAAACAGTATCATTTTAATCCAAGTGTTCAAAGATTTAATGTACTTACTTTGAGGCCCTTTGAGGAAGCGTTGTTACGCCTCGCTGTAGCTGATTGATGTGTCTACCGTGAATTCGGTGATAAAACCTCCTATAATTCAATCAAGCTAATGGTCCACAGCATGTGTGATCTTATATTCCAATGCTTCTAGTCTGTGTACCAAATCTAGAGTCCACACAATTGGTTTGTTGAGCCTATACCTTCCTTGACTATTTGCTAGCTTTGTGATCCACTCATACAACTCAGAGGGGAAGTATGCAGAGAAAATTTCATGGATTTTCGTATATAAGTACCATTCTAACCACTATTCCTTTGATACTCATGGATTCCTATTTTCCTGCACTGTGAACTCGTGAATACTTCTATCTAGCCACTCTTCAATTTCTTTCTTTGTTGGATTCCAGTGACACGACATCAGACATCCCTTATGCAGATCCTGGTCCTAGCAACGAAACCATTTGTTGGCTTGTTGGGGCCTAACCCAGGTTCAGAGGTGATTTAGCCAAACAAATCCTAGTACTACTGGCCCTTTCGGCAATAGTCTGCGAAGCATGGACTGAGCTCTCACCTAAAGTAGTATGGGAGGGTGCTAGAACTAGGTTTCCACACCCTGGAGATGTCTGATGAGTTCAAGTGGTTTGTGGTTTGACCCTGCACACACGTCACTATGTGCACTTACCCGTACCTCCCAGCTTGACATGCTGCCTTTGCGCAGCCATACTTGGGGGCTGAATGGTGTTATTAATCAATGTCTTACTAGTATTCCATGGTTAGTTGATTAACTTAGCTTATTTGCATGTGTAAAGTATATTTAGCAACATCATTCATTCATACAAGTGCATGCAGTAAATAAACAGTATAATTGTAATTCATATCCAACAGATAATAACCCAAGAACAGATACATAAAACTAAGATAAAACTTCTCTTTACTACTATCTTCCTTCGTTTATAGACTCAATTCCACATTGCACACTTAGCTGCAGGGGTCCACGCACTCAGTTGCGGACAGCTACGTCTCTGCGCACTCAGCTGCAGAGACTTCTCCTATTTTATGACCCAAGACACACTTTACACTTGCTCTCTACTTCTATTTTTCTATCTCATCCATCTCCTATCTACTTAAAGCCTCACTCTATTTATACAATCCCATGGTCCGTGGACCATGGGTAGGCCGACATTACATTACAAGACTAGGGCGGACAACCCTATTACTCTATCATACATTTCGCGCTCCGCCCCTACAATTCACGGAGTCTTTACCACAATATTAAGTCAAAAATTGGGCTTTGAGCCCCAAAACATGTCATGGTTGGATTCCATGCCCAATAGATTAGTGCGCAGAGGCCTAGGGTGGAATTTTACAGTTGATTGCACGGACCCCTGCAGCTGACTACGCAAGGCAAATAGAGTCTGTATTAAACTCGAAGATATCAATAAAGAGAAGTATTCTAAAATTACTATGTATTTAGTTCTTGTTAATGCATCTTATTATATTGTGTTTTGGGTTTAATTTACAATTTTATTTGATGCATGAATATATATGATTGTATCGATTAATTGAAAACAAGTAAGGATATTAGTTTATGCAGCGCTAACTATGATTGATTAATAAAATAAGTAAAAACACTTGAGTTAATTTGGGAAGCTATACAATACATTGTCATAGCTGCACGAAAGTACCTAGACCATGGGTTAAGGCTGTACAAAGGTCAATTGTACACCTTCGTAGAGGTACTGAAGGATGGAATAGATGGTAGATTGATGGAGCCCTAAGCCTTAGTGACTTGCATGAAAGTAGGGGCAGAGGGTATAAACCGACATCATGACCATCTCAAGGTGCAGAAACTTGGTTCTAGCATTCCCCAATACTGCTTCGAGTGAGACTTCAGTTCGTGCTCCATGGGATAATGTCGAAAGGGCCATTAGTGTAGGGATTTGTTTGGCCAACCAATGCTGAACTTGGACTAGGCCCCACAAAGGCAGTAAATGGTTCCGTTGTCGGGACCAAAATCTGCACGAGAGATGTGTGATGTCATATCACTAGACTGATCCAAATTTAAATAGGAACAAAAAAAATTATAGAGATAACCATAAACACAAAGATGCAGTGGAAATAATACTTCATTTCATTAATGTAAAATATTGAAATATGCTTACAAACAGAAATGGAAATAAACCAACTAGGGCGATGGTAGCTTATCTATGAGAAGAGATGTGGTGGCTACATGCCTTTGAAATGAACTACAATGAGTCTCAGGGCCTTTTTATTATTGAACAATAAGAGAAAACCCTAAGCAACCAAAACCCTAACCCGAGGAGATGTAACACCAAGAGTTTATGGGCCTCGTTGGGGTGAGTTGGATAGCTGACTTCTCGGGGTCGGGACTTGGTCATATTATCTCTGTTTGATGCACATGATAGCCCGTTGGAAATATCTCTCAAAGGACTATGACGGAAAAGCCAAGTTTAGAAAAAAAATATTGGTGGTAGATTTCCAAAAAAGCGTCGTTTAGGGCCTCAAAACAGCTCTAGAAGTTTAGGACCTGAAATACTGCTAAAAAGAATAAATTGTGCTATAATTAAGGAAACTGAAAAACTGAAAGGAGCAATGGTGGGGGTCCAAGTGGAATTGTTGGGTGGCCACCAATATCCACCTAGATCATTCCTCCCCCCTTAGGAAGAAATGGTCCCCATTGCATTGATTTCCTCCATTTGCTGAACTTGGTCCTTGGTCAGTTGTTCTGCAATCTCGGATGTGTCCAGTAATGGTGGGGAGCATGGTTTAGGGTAGTACACATTGAACACTTGGTGCATGAAAAAGAACGGAGGAATGTCGTGCTCCAAATCATTATTTCCCACAACCTTGGTAATGGTGTAAGGACCATGTCGGCATGGTTGGAGCTTCTGATGGGATCTTGTAAGGTGTTCTTTCTGCAAATGCAACTAGGCTTTGTTTCCCACCTGAAGCTTGTGCGGTACCCTTCTGGGTGAGGAGAAGTTGTTCCTTTGTTCTATCATGAACGTATCACTTTTTTTTTGCTACTGCATGGAGGAAACCTTCATGGGGGTCATGGATGTGGTGTTGATCTTCCCCTTACTTTGGGAGCGAACCAAACAAAAAATGAATTTCCTAGTCTAGGAGATGAACTTGCTGCCTTTCTTGGTAGGGACCAAAGAGGTGGCAGTAAGTGGGGCTACCTATAGTATCCTGTATAATGAATTACACAAAGAAATAATGACAACACGTGGCCTTGACTCATACATAGCATGTCACCTACACAAGTATGGCTGGCATAATAGTACATCACAAACATCCAGAGGTGTAACATCACACAATACCTCATCTATGAAGGGTTTGATACTATAAGGAAGGAGGAAATACTAGTGAATGCAGAGATCTTGTCTTTGGTGAAGCCACCCAATACTACATGGCTACAGTTGTCGTGTAGTCGATAGGCCCAACCGTTTCACGACCTCTGCTAAAATGAGGTTCTTTTGGCTCCCACTGTCAACAATGAATTGTAGTGGTGAACCCTTTACCCACATCTATAAGTGGAAAATATGCTCCCGCTCCTCTGGATCTTCAAGCTCATCCTTTTGTATCTTGGTGGTGGTAACAATGGTGCTAGGCTCCGCATAAATGATCTGATTCCCTTTGCCATTCCCCTTGTCAGGTTCTGACTCAAGGTCTGAACATGCATCTGATTCTGAAGCCTTCAACTTGGCCACCAACGACTGCATGGTCTGACACTCACTTGTGCTGTGAGTGGGGCTCTTATGGAACTCACACCACTTTCCTATGTCCTTCTTCAACTTCGCAGTGTTGTTCTTTTCTTGTGGCTTTGACGGGCTGTCTTGGGTCACCCCAGCTTGGCTTTGTCCTTTAGTATTTGGATTTGTAGAGCCAAAGTCTCGCTTCTTCTGTTTGATCTTCTGCTCGATTTTGACAGCGTATCAATAAGCTGTGCTGAGTGAGGAGATGTTCAGGAACTCCATCTCTTCCTAGATATACCTGTGTAGGCAGCCGCAGTATTTGACTACAAATGTAGCTCAGAATACTTGATACCCAACTGTGTGCGAAGGGTATGAAAAATGTTTGTGAACTCCGACACATCTTGGCCGCTTCCCTGCTGTAGCATGGTCCACTTTATGTATTTTTCCTCATAGCTTTTGATAGCGTAGTACTACTCCTTGATGGCATCCTGGAAGGAATTCCAAGTGGGTGCAGTTGAGAACAGTGAGTCCGTACTTTCATCCTTCTTCATGCAATAGGTTTCCCACCAGTCCTTTACGTGGGGGGCTACTTTAAGAAGAGAGAAAACAATCCTTTCCCGACTCGAAAATTCATGAACAGAAATATAACCCTCTACCAGATTTAACCATTTATTTACAGAATCTGCGTTTATCTGACCTTCGAATATGCAAATTTCAAAATTAACTTCTACCTTAAAGGGCGTGGCATTTCTAGACCAGCTGTTGGAAGCCGATGCGTTGCCTCTGGGTAGTCGCTGAAGGATTTGGGAAATGTTGTCCATCATCGCATTCCTTTATCACTTGAGGGATTCTTCGAGCAAGATTTTGATAGGATCTCCTACCCCCTCGTCTTTCCTTTCATTTTCTATGGGAGGTCGTTGGGATTTGCGAGGTTGTTCTTGCAAAGGCTCGACCATTTCAAGCCCTAACTCCTTATATCTTGACCTCATTGGGGACATGCAAAGAAAAACAGAGAAAAAGCAGACCGCTCTGATACCACTAATTCAGATTTAAATAGGAACGCAACAAATTACAGAGATAAACATAAACATAGAGATGCAGTGGAAATAATACTTCACTTCATTAAAGTAAAGTACTAAAATATGCTTACAAACAGAAATGGAAATAAACTAGCTAGGGCGATGGTAGCTTATCTCTGAGAAGAGATGTGGTAGCTACATGCCTCAAAACTAAACTACAATGAGGCTCAAGGGTATTTTTATTATTGAACAATAAGAGCAGACCCTAAACAACAAAAACCGTAACTTGAGGAGATGTAACACCAAGAGTTTATGGGCCCCATTGGGGTGAGTTGGACAACCAACTTCTTGGGGTCGTGACTTAGTCATATTATCTTCGTTTGACACGCATGATAGCCCATTGGAAAGATTGATCCGAGGACTACGGTGGAAATGAGGATTTTTGACAGAAAATTGTTGGTGGTAGATTTCTAAAAAATCATCTTTTAGGGCCTCGAAACGTCTCCCGAAGTATAGGACCCCAAAAATTGCCAAAAATAGTAAACTCTACTACAATTAAGGAAACTGAAAAACTGAAAGAAGAAATGGTGGGTGTCCAAGTGGAATTGGAGGGTGGCCACCAATACCCACCTGGATCATATAATCCAACTAAGAAATAGGTCAAAGACTGGTTGGATAGAAAAATCCATGAATTTGTGGCACACGAGAACAGAAACCCGCAACTGACAAAGGAACGGTAGCTGGACAGTTACCTGTATACAGAAATCCATGATATATTTTTCTATTCCTTTCTAGTTGAGTTATATGAGTGGATCACAAAGCTAGTGGATAGCCAAGGAAGGTGGAGGCTTGACGGTCTTATTGTCTGAACCCTGGAGCTGGTACAGAGACTGGAAATTTTTGAGGATAAGATCGTTCGTGTTGTTGATGATTGGCTTGATCATATCATAGGGGGTTTGTGACTGAATTCGTTGTCGATACCTAAGTGAGTTACAATGAGGTAGGGCGATGCTTTTTCAAAGGTCTGCGAGGTAAGTACTTGAAGTCTTTAAATAGTTGGATTAAGATGTTATTGTTAGAAAAATGGGTTATGCAGCTACCTTGATGTTTTGAGCTACGTGAAGTGGAAAGACTTACAAGAACGAAGGAAGAAAGGGTCCTAAATACTACCCACTGATTTCTACTCCATTGAGTGATGAAGAGGTAGTAGCGCAGGCTTCTCTATAAATTGTAGTTTAGTTAATAAAATGAGGGTGCCCGCGACTACCACCTCCACCCACAGCACCTCCACCTTCACCACCATTGCCCCTGGGAATTCACCCACATCACCACCACCTCCACCACAGCTCAACATGGTGAATTCAGTGAAGTTATCTTTGTTTAACGGCCTGGGAAATGAGGACCTGAACCAATTCTAGATCATCGTAAAAGCTGTATAGGAAGCTCAGGGTGTCATAGACAATCACATGAAGAAGGCAACATTGGTTAGCGCTTTGTACGATCTCACGCTAACTTGGTGCATCAAGCACTCTAATGATAACCCAAACGTTGGGTTGGAAAAGATCTACATCACACTGAATAAAGAGTTGAGTACCCCTAAATTCAAGGTGCAGTCCATTATGGGGTTTAAGGAAATCGCGATGAAACCAGGTGAGACACCTTGGGAATTGGATCAGAGATTGAAGTGTAAAATATGTGAAGCTAATATGAACTTAAGAGATGGACAACATCGCGAATGTTTCGTGGCTTCGCTTCTGCCTCGCCTAGGGGTTGCAATCTCACAACAGAAGATTATGACTCAGGCAGAGGCCTTTGAGATTTCCATAAGATTGCATGAAACACCGATGCAAGATCCAAATCTGGGGTTTCAGCAGATCCATGTGCGGTTGCAAAACCTTTGCCTCAAAATGAAAGTTTGAATTAGGACACGACAATTCGACCAGAGGCGCGTGAAGAAATATGGTTCCTAAAATGTAAAGGTCATGGCCATGATAAAGACCACTGCCCGGTATTTGCAAATTATATTGCAGGAGGAGGATCGATGCCTTTGAGGCTAGAAGCCCAAGAAGGACTGAGCACAGGGCCTACTTTGTGGTGTGTTATATGTCAAGTAGCAGGGAAACATACAACTAATAATTGCCATTTGTTGTAGAATTTTGTACAAACACCGCAACAACTATTCTGCAACTTATCCGGAACGGTAGGGAATTATGAGCACAACTGCCAAAGTTATGAATTGACGATGGACAAAACACCTACCTATAGAGTTTATGTAGAAATGTGGCCCCTTGACCAGAGTGCTGGAATGACGCAAATAGGCTTTTAGGGGCGCGGACGAGACCGAGGTGGAGGAGGACCTGGTTGAGGTCAAGGACAACTGATCTATTACAATTGCGGGGGACTAGGACACTATGCCCACAAATGCACTAACCCAACACATTCATCTTGCAAATATTGTACTTAGTTTGATCATGAGATGAAGGACTAACCTACAATGATAGCAAGGATACGTGACAAAGGGGTGCTACCACTGCAGCCGACTCAAACCTGCAGATGATGACGGCTAAGCCTCGCGAAGAGGATCTGAATGTGAATATAGTGCTACGAAGTGGAATTGTAATGGGAAACGATAAGGGGAGACAACTCGAAGGCAACACATGGGTTCACAAAGCTTTGGTGAAGGAGGCGGAATGTGATTTGGAGCGTGCATGTGAAACATTCATGGAAGAAAAAAAGAGCTTCGTTGAGGCGTCTACCTCAGGGAGCCGGGATAAGCCTGTTTAGAAAATGGACCCTTCTATGGTTACAACCTTTTTGGAGACCTGCATGAAGCTGCAGCACGATAGAAAGGATGTGAAGGGGTTACAGGGGCTTATAAATAGATATGTCGAAAATTCTCTGGGTGAACAACGCGTGGTGCAGAAGATTGTTAAGCATAAAGTAAGGACAGGGCATGAGATGAGACTCACCACACAGATAGGAAAATATGAAATGGATTAGCTTATTTTGGATTTGGGGTTAGAAGCGAATGTTTTGCCGAAGCAGACTTGGGAGCGGATGGGGGGACCCACACTATAGTGGTCTCCAATTCAATTAAGTATGAAAAATCAAGAGAAGATCATCCCCATGGGATGACTGCAAGGAGTAACTATTGATATTGAAGGCGTGAGTGCATTGGCTAACTTTGAAGTGATAAACATTGTGGATGAAAAAAAACCATACCCTGTGCTGCTTGGCATTGATTGCGCTACCAACATGAACAGGGTAATCAACCTAAAGAATCGAAAGATGATATTTGAAAATAAATCGCTTCGAGTAATAGTACCCCTAGATCTTGCTGAAGGATCACGCTATACTGATTCAGTGTATGATTATGAAAGTGATGACGATTTGGATTGCATATATAAGATAATAGCGCGAGACCAATATTGGTTGAATTCGACAGTGGATGGATGAATCACATGGGATCACGAGAGTTCTTTCAATTCATACTTGGACGAAGAATTAAAGCTCTGGCAGAATCGGCTACATGAAGTAACCAATCTGAGCTGTAACATGATGACCTAGTCACTACACTATGTGTCGTCAGAGGTAAGAAATCTGCCCACTTATGATGCCTTGAATGATGTGGATGTGTTTTTGGATGCATTTGAGAAGGAAGTAATAGAGAAGAAGTGCTTCCAATCTTTGGACTGGGCACTGCGCGCTACACCCGCAAGATGGTGGGGTATGCATAAGGGTAGTTTTGATGATTGGCGTGAGTGTAGGATGATAATGAGAACATGCTTTGGGAAGCCAAAGGTATGAGTGACAAATAAGTATGATGGGAAGGATGATCCGCACACACACTTGGCCAAATGGGCTAAGGCTTATGGAGCGAAGCCCCAACCTAATGGGTGCACTTGTTCTGTCACACCTTGGATGTCATCTCAATGAACTGGTACTTGGAGACGGAGATGTGCCATGGCACAGGAAAATGGTATATTTTGCGTGAATGATTCATAATGAAATTAAACTTCGAAGATGGGTTTCACTTTATTGACGAAGTTCTATAAGAAGTTAAAGCAGCAATATTTAGGATACTGCAGGATCCTTTAGATCTGAATCAACCCGATTGGACTACTTAGCTGAGCCACGTGCTCAAGTGCTATAACGTGATTGCCGAAGAAGAAGACAAGGATCCACGAAAGATTAATATCCCTTTAAACGAGGCTCACTGGGAGGTTGACGGACCGCAAATTGAGAATCTTGATATAACCGTGCCACTGAAAATGAAACAGGTAAATATTGGTACAGAGGCGAAGCCCAAATTCGTGAAGATTGGAGATAACTTGGATGACGCAACGGTAGATAAGGTCACCGAATTTCTCCATGAATACTAGGATTTGTTCCCTACAATGTTTACAGAGTTAAGAGGAATAATAGGGGACCTGGGCATTATGAAGATAACACTAAAACTTGACACGAATCGAGTTAAGCAAAGACCTTACCATCTCAATCCGAAGTATAAGGAGAAGGTCCACTTAGAGTTAGATAGGATGCTCGCGGCAGGAATCATTGAGCCCATGGAATAATTTGATTGGGTAAGCCCAACGGTGGTACAGGTCCTAACGAGCCTGCAGGAGGATCCTAATGTCTAGCGGCTGGAGACAGAGACGTGAGAACTATAGTAGTGCTATGATGAAATAAAAGGTACAATGTACACCGTCGCTCTCACACAGAGAATGGCAAAGTTTCAGGAGGCCGAAACATTGAAGGAACAGGTAGATGCAACACAACACAAAGAGGCAATGTTGAATGCACGCTTAAAGCCCTGGTTGGATGAAGCTTATTGGGTCATGACCTCTATTGAAGGCAAGCTTCCTAATCTGCAAGCGACTTAGCAAAAGCTTCAAGTTGACAGTTCAGGACTAGTGATAGAGCAATTAGTTGATGAAGTGAAGCAGGCGGCTACACAGTGCATCGTCGAGGTTTCCATCATACAGGTCGAGTATGGAGATCTTTGTGCCAAGATCTCTGCATCTGTAGAGTGACTCGAGGGCTAGTCACCATGTTTGTGCTAGGGGCCTATTGGGAACAAGTTCCCCCAAGAGGCATTTTGCGGCTAAAAGCCCATGTTTTGCGATAATTTTGTAGTAAAGTTGTAAAGTCTCCCCATTTTGTGGTCGCGAAGTGTGAAGGTGTCAAGAGTCATAAAGGGTTGTCTGCCCTTATTTTGTAAAGTGTCAAGTCAGCTGTAAATATCCACCCATGGTCCAAGACCATGGGATTGTATAAAAGGGATCTAAGTAAGTAAGATCTAAGAAGGGAGTAGTGAAGAGCGAAGCATTGGAGTTTTGGTAGGGAAGTATAAGGTTTTTAGGTCTTAACGTAGGCAGAGGCTCTGCAGTTGAGTATGCAGAGGCCTAGGGTGAAAGTCTGCAGCTGAGTGCGCAAACCCCTGCAACTGAGTACGCATGGTGGATAGACTCTATATTAAATTGGAAGATACCAATAAAGAGAAGTATTCTACAATTACTGTGTATTTATTTCTTGTTAATGCATTTGATTATATTGTGTTTTAGGTTTAGTTTACAATGTTTATTTGATGTGTGAATATATGTGATTGTAATTGTTAATTGAACGTAAATAAGGATATCAGTTTACATGGCGCTAACTGTGATTGATTAATAAAATAAGTAAAAACACTTGAGTTAACTTGGGAACCTATACAATACATTATCATAGCTATGCGAAAGTACCTAGACCACGGGTTAAGGCTACGTAAAGGTCAATCATACACCTTCATGGAGGTACTAAAGGATGGAATAAAGGGTAGACTGACAGAGCCCTAAGGCTTAGTGACCTATGTGAAAGTAGGGGTATAGGGTATAAAGTGACATCATGACCATCTCATGGTGCAGAAACTTGGTTCTAGCATCCCCCCATACTTCTTCGGGTGAGACTTCATTCTGCACTCCATGGGCTGATGCTGAAAGGGCAAGTAGTGTAGGGATTTTTTTGGCTAACTAATGTTGAACCTGGGTTAGGCCCCCAAAGCCAACAAATGGTTCTGCTGCCGGGACCAGAATCTGCATGAGAGATGTGTGATGTCGTATCACTGAAATCCAACTAAGAAAGAGGTCGAAGACTGGTTGGATAGAAGAGTCCATGAATTTGTGGAACAAGTGAAGAGAAACCCACATTTGACAAAGTAACAGTTGTTGGACAGGTACCTGTATATGGAAATCCATGATATCTTTTTATGTTCCTTTCTAGTTGAGTTATACCAGTGGATCGAAAAGCTAGCAGATAGCCAAGGAAGGTGGAGGCTTGACGATGCTATTATCTGGACCCTGAGTTGGTACAGAGACTAGAAGTTTTTGAGGATAAGATCACCTATGTTGTTGATCATTGGCTTGATCATATCATAGAGGGATTTATGACTAAATTCACGGTCGATACCTAAGTGAGTTACAACGAGGTGGAGTGACGCTTTTTCAAAGGTCCAAGAGGTAAGTAGTTGAAGTCTTTAAATACTTGGATTAAGATGTTATTATGAAAAAAACGGGTTATGCATCTACCTCGATGTTGAGAGCTACGTGAAGTTGAAAGACTTATAAGAACGAAGGAAGAAAGGGTCCTGAATATAGTCCACTGATTTCCTCTCCATTAGCTGACGAAGAGGGAGTAGCGCAGGCTTCTTCGTGAAGTGCAGTTTAGTTAATAAAATGAGGGTTCCTATGACTACCACCTCCACCCACACCACCTCCACCTTTATGACCGTCGCCCCCCGTGACATCGCGCACATCACCACCACCTCCACCGCAGTTCATCATGGAGAATTCACTGAAGCTACCCTTGTTTAAGGGCTTGGGAAATGAGGACCTGGAACAGTTTTGGTTAATTTTAAATGCTATATGGGAAGCTCAAGGTTTCACAGACGATCACATGAATAAGGAAACATTCGTTAGCGCTTTGCAGGATTGCACACTAAATTGGTACAACAAGTACTCTAATGATAACCTAAATGTCTGGTTGGCATAGATCCAGACTGCGCTGAATAAAGAGTTCCATAGGCCTAAATCTGAGGCGCAGTCAATTGTGGGGTTTAATGAAATCGTGATGAAACTAGGTGAGACACCTTGGGAATTGGATCAAAGATTGGAGTGTAAAATTTGCGAAGCTAATATGAACTTAAGAGATGGAAAACATCGGGAATGGTTCATGGCTTCGCTCCTGTCTCACCTAAGGGTTGCATTATCACAACAGAAGATTACGACTCAGGCAGAGGCCTTGGAGATATCGATAAGATTGCATGAAACACCAATGCAAGATCCGAATCTGGGGGTTCAGTAGATCCATGTGTAGTTGCAAAAACTTTGCCTCGAAATGAAAAGTTTGAAGGAGGACAAAACAATTTGATCGGAGGCGTGTGAAGAAATATGGTGCCTGAAATGTAAAGGTCAGGAGCATGACAAATACCACTACTCGATCTTTGAAAATTATATTGTAGGAGGAGGATCGATGCCTTTGAGGCCAGAAGCCCAAGTAGGACCAAGTGCAGGGCCTACATTGTGGTTCGCTATATGTTAGGTAGCAGGGAGACATACGACTAATAATTGTCATTTGCTGCAAAAGTTTTTACAAACACCGTAACAACTATTCTGCAACTTCTGCAGATTAGTAGGGCATGATGAGCACAACTACTGAAGTTATGAATTGATGATAGGAAGAACACCTACCTATAGAGTTCAGGTAGAAACACACCCCCCTGACTAGAGTGCTGGGATGGTGCAAAAAGGCTTTCATGGGCACAGACAAGGCCGAGGCAGAGGACGACCTAGCAAAGGTCGGGGACAACTGATCTGTTACAACTGTGGAGGACCAAGACAGTATGCCCATGAATGCACTAGCACAATGTGTCTTTCTTTCAAATATTGTACTCAATTTGATCATGAGACAAAGGACTATCCAACGCTGATAGTAAGGATAAGCGATAAAGGGGTGCGACCACCGCAACCGACTCAGAACCTGCAGATGATGAGGGCTAAGCCTTGTAAAGAGGATCCAAATGTGAATATAGTGCTCTGAAGTGGAATTGCAATGGGCAATGATAATGGGAAACATCCCGAAGACAATGCATGGGTTTGCAAAGCTCTGGCAAAGGAGGCTGAATTGATTTGGAGCGCACATGTGAAACAATCATCGAAGAAGAAAAGAGCTTTGCTGAGGCCTCTACTTCAAGGAGTTGGGATAAGCTTGTTCAAGAAATGGACCCTTCTATGCTTACGACCTTTCGAGGGACCTACATGAAGTTGATGCACAATAGCAAGGCTGTGAAGGGGTTATAGGAACTTATAAATAGATGCGCCGGAAATGCTCTAGGTGAACTGTGCATGGTATGGAAGATTGGTAAGCATAAGGCAAGGGCAGGGTATGAGATGAGACTCACCATGCAGATAATAGAATATGAAATGGATCAGGTTATTTTGTATCTAGGGTTAGACATGAACATTTTGTTGAAGCAGACGTGGGAGTGGATGGGGAGACCCACGCTACAGTGGTCTTCGATTCAGTTAAGGATAGAAAATTAGGAGAAGATCATCCCCATGGGACAGCTGCAAGGAGTAATAGTAGATATTGAAGGCACGAGCACATTGGCTGACTTTGAAGTGATAGAAATTATGGATGGCAGTAACCCCTACTGACATGAATGGGGTAATCAACCTAAAGAAGCAAAAGATGATATTTGAAAAGACGACACTTCGAGTAATAGTACCCTAGATCCTGCTGAACGATCGCGCTATATTGAATCAGTCCGTGATTATGAAAGCGATGATAATTTGGACTGCATATAGCAGATAACAACTTGAAACCAAGATTGGGTGAATATGACAGTGGATGGATGAATTACATGGGATTGCAAGACTTCCTGCAACTCAGACTCAGACGAAGAATTAGAGTGTTGGTAGAATCAACTACATGAAGTAACCACGCTAAGATGTAACATGATGACCCGGTCGATGCACTGTGTGTCATCAGAGGTAAGAAATTTGCCCAGTTATGATGGCTTGAATGATGTGGATGTGTTTTTGGATGCATTTGAGAGGGAAGTACCAAAGAATTAGCGCTTCAAGGCTTTGGAATGGGCACTGCGCGCTATGCCTGCAAGATGGTGGGATATGCACAAGGGTAGTTTTGATGATTAGCACGAGTGTAGGAGGATGATGAGAACACGTTTTAGGAAGCTGAAGGTACGAGTGACAAACAAGTATGATGGGAAGGATGATCCACACACACACTTGGCGAAATGGGCTAAGGCTTATGGAGTGAGGCCCCAACCTGAATGGATGCACTTGTTCTGTCACACCTTGGATGTCATCTCGATGAACTGGTACTTGGAGATAGAGCTCCACCATGGCATAGGTGAATGGGATATTCTGCGCGAAGGATTCATAATGAAATTTAACATCGAAGACTAGTTTGACTGTATTGATGAAGTGCTACAAGAAGTTAAAGCAACAATGTTCAGGATACCGCAGGATCCTTTAGATTTGATTCAACCTGATTGAACTACTTAACTGAGCCACGCACTAGAATGCTATAACATGACTATTGAAGAAGAAGATGGGGATCCATGGAAGATTAATATCCCTAAAAATGAGGGTCATCGCGAGGTCGACGGACCGTAGATCGAGAATCATGATATAACCATGCCACAGAAAACAAAGTAGGTAAATATTGGTACAGAGGTGGAGCCCAAATTCGTGAATATTAGAGATTAATGGGATGATGTGATAGTAGATAAGGTTATCGAATTGCTTCGCGAATACCAGGATTTGTTCCCTACCAAGTTTACAGAGTTAAAATGGATAGTAGGGGACCTGGGTGTTACGAAGATCACGCTAAAACCTTACGTGAAGCCAGTTAAGCAAAGGCCTTACTGTCTCAATCTGAAGTATAAGGAGAAGGTTCACTTAGAGTTAGGTAAGATGCTCGTGGTAGGCATCAATGAGCTTGTAGAGGAATCTGATTGGGTAAGCCCAATGGTGGTACAGGTCCTGACGAGCCTACAAGAGGATCCTAATGTAGAGCAGCTGGAGACAGAGGCGCAAGAACTGTAGTAGCGCTATGACAAAGTAAAAGGTACAATGTACACTGTTGCTCTCACAGAGAGACTAGCGAAGCTGCAAAATGCCAAACATTGAAGGAACAAGTAGATGCAGCACAACACAACGAGGCAGTGCTGGAGACATGCTTAAAGCCCTGGTTGGATGAAGTTTATTCGGTCACGACCTCTATTGAAGGCAATCTTGTTAATCTACAAACAACATAGCAGAAGCTTTAGGCTAACTGTTCAAGACTAGTGATAGAGGAGTTAGTTGATGAAGTGAAGCAGGCGGCTGCACAATGAACCGCCAAGGTTTCCATCATACAGGTCGAGTTAGGAGGTCTTCACGCTAAGATCTCCGCACCCGCAGAGTGACTCGAGGGGGAGTCACCATGTTTTTGTTGGGGTCCTGTTGGGAACAGGTTCCCCCAAGAGCAGTTTTCGGGCTAAAAGCCCATCTTTTGGGATAATTTTATAATAAAGTTATAACATCTCCGCATTTTGTGGTCACAGAGCATGAAGGTGTCAAGAGTCATAAAGGGTTCTCCACCCTTATTTTGTAAAGTGTCAAGTTAGCTGTAAATTTCCACCCATGGTCTGCGGACCATGGGATTGTATAAAAGGGAGCTAAGTAAGTAACCTCTAAGAAGGCAGTAGTGAAGAGAGAAGCATTGGAGTTTTTGTAGGGAATTCTAAGGTTTTCAAGTCTTAGTGTTGGTAGAGGCTTTGAAGTTGAGTGCGGAGAGGCCTAGGGTGGAAGTCCGCTGCTGAGTGCACGGACCCTTGCAGCTGAGTGTCGAGGGTGGATAGAGTCTGTACTAAACTAGAAGATATCAATAAAGAGAAGTATTCTGCAATTATTTTGTATTTAGTTCTTGTTAATGCATCTGATTATATTGCATTTTGGGTTTAATTTACAATGTTTATTTCATGTATGAATATATGTGATTGTATTTTTTAATTGAACGCAAGTAAGGATATCAGTTTACATGGTGATAACTCTGATTGATTAATAAAATATGTAAAACACTTGAGTTAACTTGGGAACCTATACAATACATTGTCATAGCTGCACAAAAGTACCTAGACCACAGATTCAGGCTGCATGAAGGTCAATCTTACACCTTCGCAGAGGTACTGAAGGATGGAATAAAGGGTAGACTAACAGAGCTCTAAGGCTTAGTGACCTGCGCGAAAGTAAGGGCAGAGGGTATAAATCGACATCACGACCATTTAGGATGCGGAAATGTGGTTCCAACATCCCCCCATACTTCTTCAGGTAAGACTTCAGTCCACGCTCTACAGGTTGATGCTGAAAGGGCTAGTAGTGTAGGGATTTGTTTGGCTAACTAATTCTAAACCTGGGTTAGGCCCCACAAAGTCAACACTCTTTTACGGTCATCTCTATCACAAAGACTGCAATAAGTCTTCTTCCTCCAAACCTTCTTAACATGCTTCTTCCCCTGCTATGGAGAAGGCCTTTCATGCCTCATCCTCTTTCATGCTACCATTCTCTTCCAACACTCATCAAATACATGGTTATGTAAACCAAAAAAAGTACATGTTTTTCGATGCCAAGTTTTACATTCATCATTAACAACATGATTGTAATCGAAATTCACATTCGAATATTGGGACTTGTTATACCTTTCCTTGCTGTCTCTAGTGTAATTATGGTGATGAGAGCTTGCCTCAGCTCTTTCCCTACAATGGGCAGTACCATGGGATGATGGTGATGTGTTCCCATCATTCTCCTTCCTCAATGATTTCAAAAATATCTCGGAACCACCTGACACCCTTGACCATTCTCCTTCGGTGTATCTAAAGCCTACAAATTGATGTCTTCGCTCAACCTCCAATGGCTGAGTTATTCATTGGCTATTAAGACCAAGTCCTTCTTCCTGCTTGTACCTCATCCTGGTAAGGAGTCTCATGTTTGTCCTTGTAATTGGCATCTCCACATTTCCAATAGAAATTATACTATGTTAAGATGAAACTGAAGAGAAATCAACATTTTTGACCTCCACTATCAAGTTGGAAAGAACTGATGAGGGCTTCTCACCATCTGTTGTTACTTGTTGATTGGTTGTCTTGGTGCATTCCCCAACTTCCTTCCCAAGATACCAAAGTCTTGCCTGATAGGGTAATTCCTCTACTTTGATGGGGTTGACAATGCCTTGGCCATTAATTCCCAAGCATTTTCCTTCATACCCCATTGTCTTCATCAGTTTGGAGCCAATTCCCGTGGTATGATTTTCAAAAACAACGAAATCATCATCAGGGAACATACATGAAGCCGAAGAGTTACTTTTTACCTCACAAGGTTCACGTTGCAGCTTTTCCAAGGCCTCCTCCTTAGCTTGCAACTGTCACATCAACCTGTATTTCTCCTCTTTCTCTTCTCATAGAGGCATCTTCAATTCAACCTTATCTGTTTGAAGACTCTAGTTGTTGTGCTTTAGTTCCTATACGGCCTCTTCCATGGCTTGCAACTAAAGTTGCAATCACTACTTTTCCTCCGTCTCTTCTTGTAGAGCTTCATACATTATGTCCATCTTTTTGGACACTCTCAACATGGTATCGTATATCTCTTTGTCATCCTCCATCACTATATGTTCCACTGTTCATGCTCACAATACATGTTCACACAGAGACCACTCTGATACCAAACTTGTTCCGAGTTGACTTAACTCCAAGATTTAACCAAGACCTTTTGCTTCAGTGATGTAGTTATAATTTCATCTTATAAGAGAATAAATGATCATATCTGCATGCTTAAGAAAATGGAAACGTAATGACAATAAACAAACCATAAACAAGAGACACTGGTATCAAATTTCATCTAGTGTGGACTTCGTCTTTGGGCCCAGTGGCAAGAAGGTGTTGGCTGCTTTATTCAATGCTAGAAATGGTGACGATGTACATGGACTATTTTTTCTGTCATGCAAGGAGATGTGCCCTCTACATGAGTGGCAAGGTCTCTCCATGAGACGTTCCTCTACAAGAACTATCACTCACAATAGACCTCCTATCAGCATGACATAATCTTACACATGGTGACAATGAGTATCCCGCCATCATGGCAATAAAGGGATCTCAATCAAAACATACATAACAATCCATGATGAATACATATCACATGAAATAGACACAAAGATTCTGCATCACACATCAAGCAGGAACCAAACAACATAGTACATCTCATAGCAAATGCACAAATAAGTACATGACAACAACAGTTCATATACCTCATTTCTAATGCTAGTTCAAGAACAAATACTCAACTGCTTGATATAAATGCACCACCAAAATCATGGAGTCGAATAGTATATGACCAACTGTCTGCACCCTAAAATCTGAGACCATCACTCCAATCTGGAAAATGGCCGAAAAATAGAAGGCTTAGCTGCAAAAACCGACTACACAATCCAATTTGTGTCATCGAGAGGTGTAAAATTGACTAACCATTTGTCAAATTCTGACACCAGAAAAATATGGGCCTGTAGGAATATTTTAGATTCCCCTCTGATTCTCCAAAGATTCCATCCTCTGTATTGACTAGAGATCTACAACTGAGATTAGAAAACTAATCTCACCATTGAAATTCTTACAAAATTATAAGAAGAATAAGTATAAAGTTGGCTACTTTCTGGATTTGGGAAATTTCAGCGTCCAAGGAATATGGAAGAATTCCTCAAGATTCTTGAAGATTCTCCTCCATTGGAAATATACAAATCTAATGTTCAAAAGGTGAATCTGACCTCGCGATTATGTTCCCTGCAAAAATCTGAGAAAAATGACTATAAACCTTATTACATTCTGATAAAATGAATTTTTACCTTCCAAGGAATCTTAAAGATTCCTTAAAGAATATGCATGAGAATATTCCCTAGAACATTTTGGGAACCTGCCCTGATTTTTGTGCCTAGGGTGGACCCCCTCTACACTACCACACCTCTATTCTGGTTTCGTTCCTCTGTTCGGTTGTCCGTTCCCTGTTCCTTCTATTCTTCTCCTTGTGCAAATGGATTGAAGGTTTATTTATTAATTTGGAGGGTAGAGCTTACCAAGGAAGCTGTTGGTGTAACGGTGGAATGTTATGTTTGGTGGGTGGAGGTCATAAGGTCAAACCCCCGGCCCTACTGTTGCAAAATTTTGGCATTTAGTGTTTGAATTATCGCGGTTCAACGGTTATAACAATTCGCCACAAGGTATGTGTTGGGGCTGTTACATATTTTGAGCACAGTTTGGTTTGGCATACTACTACATGGGGCCGCTCAGTGGGGGCCGACCTACATGGGATGGTTGGGTTCAATTCCCACTGGCTCCACTACTTTGTTCTATTAAATGTGTTTGGGCCACGTTTTTTGGGCGGCGGGTCCGCCGGAACGGTGGCCCACCCCCATCTCCAATCACGGTCTCATTTATATATAAAGGGTGGTGGTTTTGAGGTTGTCGGGATCATGGCCACCCACTCTTAATAACATATATTTTTTGTGGCATTTGGGGCAGGCGGGGGTCATGTCTTGTCAGCCCATTTTTTAATTAAAATTTGTTTTACTATGTGAGGTCTGATAGAGGTGGTGGGGGTCATGGCCCGCCACCTATTTTAATATTTTTTTTCTTTTTCAATAATAATAGGTCCTTTTAGATTCTGTAAAATATAAGGGATATTAGACAAATTAAAGAGGCAACAATTTCACCCGCTCTCGGGAGCTAAGTTTCCATGTCGATTGACGGTGAATTTGTAGACACTTAAACCTAGCCTACTGCCCAACTTTCTGCAAAACTTTGACTGGCTCTTTCTCCCTCATACGAGCTCAGATTTGAGTCTTGTTCACACCATTGGAATTATGGTGATGGGCACTTCGATCTGGCGCTAGTTTGGGAAAAATCTGACCACTTTGAGTTTTGACCCTTTCTGAGCCCTCTTGGATTTTGCATGTGTCTGGAGCCACCTAGATCAATCCTCCCAACTGAGGAGCTTTTTGTCCTCCAAAACCATGAAAATACTCTACAACTACGTTGTACCTTATCTTCATTTACAAGTGTCTGATATGTCACCCTTCCTTCACAATGACTGCAATAAATATTCTTCCTCTAGATCTTAACATGCTTCTTCCCCTACTGTGGAGAAGGCCTTTCATGCATCATCCTCTTTCGTGCTGCCATTCTCTTCCAGTACTCATCAAATACATGGTTATGCAAGCCATAAAAAGTACATGTTTTTCGATGCCATGTTTTACATTCATCATTAACAACATGGTTGTAATAAAAATGAACATTTGAATATTGAAGCTTGTTATACCTTTCCTTATTGTCTCTTGTATAGTTATGGCAATGAGAGCTTGCCTCAGCTATTTCACTGTAATGGGCACTACCATGGGATGATGGTGATGTGTTCCCATTCCTTGACGATTTCAACTATGTCTCGGAACCATCTGACACCCTTGAGAATTCTCCTTCAGTGTATCCAAAGCTTGCAAATTGATGTCTCTGCTCAACCTCCAATGGCTGAGTTATGCATTAGATATTAACACCGAGTCCTTCTTCCTCCTTCTACCTCATCTTGGTAGGGAGTCTCATGTTTGTCTTTGTAATTGGTATCTCCAAATGTCCAATAGAAATTATTCTATGTGAAGATGAAATTGAAAGGAAATCAACATCTTTTACCTCAACTGTCGAGTTGGAAAGAACTGATGAGGGCTTCTCATCATCTATTGTTGGTGGTTCGCTGGTTGTCTTGGTGCATTCCCCAACTTACTTCTTGACATACCCAATTCCTACTTGATGGGGCGTAATTCCTCCACTTTGATGGGGTTGACAATTCCTTGGCCATCAATGCCAAATCCTTTTCCTTCATACCCCATTCTCTTCAGTAGTTTGGAGCCAATTCCTGTGGTATGATTTCCAAAAATAGCAAAATCATCATTAGGGAACATACATGAAGCTGGAGAATTACTTTTTACCTCACAAGGTTCACGTTTTAGCTTTTCCAAGGCCTCGTCCTTAGCTTACAGCTATCGTAGCAATCTCCATTTCTCCTCTTTCTCTTCTTGTAGACGCATATTTACTTCAACATTATTTTCTTGAAGACTCTAGTTCCACATTCCATTTTTCATGCTCAAAATCTACAGCCACGTGGAGACCACTCCAATACCAAACTTGATATGAGTTGACTCAACTCCCAGATTTAACCAAGATCATTTGCTTCCGTGATGTAGTTAGAATTGCATTTTATAAGAGAATAAACGAACATATCTGCACGCTTAAGAAAATGGAAACATAATGACGATCAACAAACCAAAAACAAGAGACATTGATAACTGAGTTCATCCAGTGTGGACTACATCTCTAGGCCCGGTGTCAAGATGGTGTTTTCCACTTCATTCAGTGCTGGAAATGGTGAAGATGTACATGGACTATGTTTTATTTCATACAAGAATATGTGCCCTCTACATGAGTGGCAAGGTCTCCCCATGAGATGTTCTGCTATAGGAACTATCACTCACAATAGACATCCTATCACCATGACATAATCTTACACATCATGACAAAGAGTATCTCGCCATCATGGCAACAAAGGGATCTCAATCAAAATATCCATGGTGACAATGAGTATCCCACCATCATGGGAATAAAGGGATCTCAATCAAAACATACATAACAATCCATGATGAATACATCTCACATGAAATAGACACAAAGATTTTGCATCATACATCAAGTAGGAATCGAAACAACATAGCACATCTCACAGCAAATGAACAAAGAAGTACATGACAACAACACTTAATATGCCTCACTTATGATGCTGGTTGAAGAATATAATACTCAACTGCTGGATCTGAATGCACCATCGAAATTGTGAAGTCGAATGGTATATAACCGACTGTCCACACTCTAAAATCTGACACTTTCCCTCGAATATGGAAAATGGCCAAAAATAAAAGGTTTAGCTTCAAAAATAGACTGTGCCATTGAGTTTGTGTCGTCAAGAGGTGTAAACTCAACTATCCATTTGTCGAATTCTAACACTGGAAAAATCTGGGCATGTAGGAATCTGGTAGATTCCCTTGTGATTCTCCAAATATTCTGTCCTCTACGTTGACTGGTGATCTACAACTCAAATTAGAAAAGTGATCTCTCCATTGAAATCCTTGCAAAATTCTGAGAGGAATGAGTATAAAGTTGGTTACATTTTGGATCTGGGAAATTTCAACCTCCAAGGAATCTAGAAGATTCCCTCAAGATTCTTGAAGATTCTCCTCCATCGGGAATCTGAAAATATGCTATTGAAAAGGTGAATCTGACCTTTCCATTGTGTTCCCTATGAAAATATGAGAAAAATGAATGTAAACTTGATTACATTCTAATAAAATGAATTTTTATCTCCCAGGGAATCTTAAAGATTCCTCAAAGAATCTACATGAGAATATTCCCTGGAATATTTTGGGAACCAACCTCGATTTCCATGCCCAGGGTGGACCCCCTCTACTCTGCCACATGTATGTTCTAGTTTTGTTCTTTTGTTCGGCTCTCCATTCTCTGTTCCTTCTGTTCTTCTCCCTGTGCAAATGGATTGAAGGTTTATTTATTAATTTGGAGGGCGAAGTTTACCAAGGAAGCCATTGGCATAAGTGTGGCATGTTATGTTGGGCAGGCATAGGTCACAACGTCTAACCCCCTGCCCTACTGTCACATAATTTTGGTGTTTAGTTTTTGAATTATCGCGGTTCAATGGTTATAACAATCTGTGACAAGGTATGCATTGGAGCCGTTACATATTTTGAGCATGATTTGGTTTGGCGTATTGCCACATAGGGCCGCTCGGTGGGGGCCAACCCACATGGGCCAGGCAGGCTTAATTCCCACCAGATCCACTACTCTATTGTATTAAATGTGTTTGGGCCACGTTTTTCAAGTGGCGGGTCCACTGTAACAGTGGCCCACCACAATCTCCGATTACAGTCTCGTTTATATATAGAGGGTGGTGGTTCTGGGGGCAGCGGGGTCATGGACTCCTACCATTAATAACATATGTTTGTTGTGGCTATTGGGGCCGGCAGGGGTTAGAGCCTGTCAACCCATTTTTTAATTAAAATTTGTTTTATTGTGTGAGGTTCGATAGAGGTGGCTGGGGTCATGGCCCACCACCTATTTTATTATATTTTTTTGAATTTTTAATAATAATAGGTCCTTTTTAGATTTTCTCTAATATAAGGGATATTAGACAAATTAAAGGGGCAACAATTTTGTCTGCTCTCAGGAGCTAATTTTCCACATCAGTTGAAGGTGAATTTGAAGGACTCTTAAACCTGGCCCACTGCCCGACTTTGACCAAAACTTTGACTGTCTCTTTCTCCATCATACGAGCTCATATTTGAGTGTTGTTCACGCCATTGGAATTAGGGTGACAAGCACTTTGACCTACTGCTAGTTTGGGAACAATCCGACCACTTTCAATGTTAACCCTTTCTAAGTCCTCTTGGACTTCTACATGTGTTTGGAGCCACCTGGATCACTAAGCCTCTTGTCATGCTTGGTTTGAGAAGTAGGAGTCTGAAGAGTAGAAGGTGGTAAAATCTGTTCTTCTGCTTGTTGAAGAGTATTCTCTTCCCACTATTCTTGATTTCTAAAATTCTCAATCTCTAGTCTTGGTGTATCATTGTAATGTGTGATTTGGAGTTCCACCCTTAAGTCTGAGATAATACTGAATGGGTCATAAGACCAGGTGAAGCTTGGTTGAAAACCCATCTGTTAGGTCCCTATAATACTAGTGATTCCCCCACTACTATTGTCATTGTAGCCCTTATTGTTATTATTGTGCCCTTATTGTCCCCATATTTTTATTAGTGTGCCCCATAGAAGCCCACAATTGTTATTATTGTGCCTTTATATTATTATTGTTATGTCGGCTTTGATTATATTGTGACCCCTTAGACTCCTATATATAGAAAAGGAGGTTTAGTCATTTGTATCATCCAAGAATTGTTCATTTGTGTAATGTAAAGGAGGTTTCCTCCTAAAAGAATTTGATTTCTAAGGTGTTGATCTATCTTTTATATCTTTTTGGAGATGGTTTTGATGACATCTAGTATCAGAGCTTTGGATTCTAGGGTGTCGCAGCTCTAAACAAGTCATCATGCAAATTTTCGATATAATTTTTTTTCTGCAATGTTCCAGAAGCTAAAACAAAAACCCATTTGAGCCAAAATATTGCTGAACCTCAGGTCTAAATTTCAGATCTTGTATCTCTATATTTTCATAGATATGATCCAGGGAAGTTAGATTTTTTGCAGGATCCCCAATTATATCTCAAACAGTTGACCAGGGGAAAATCGTCATAACTTTCTTTTTGAGGATCAGATTGAAATTTAATAAGAATTTACAAAAAAAGGATAGCCTATAGTTTTATGTTTATCAGTTTGAGGTCCCAAGGTTGAAACAGTGACATGTGTAACTTCATGCAAGTTCACTCTACTGAAAAAGTGTATGATCAGGGTATCTTGGGAGATTGGTCATAACTCTTTCTTGGATAATCCAATTTCGATCCTACTGGTGGCATTGGAAAGAGGACTCATAGGAATACCACATTTAGAAATTTTAGACCTTGGAGATCCCATAAGTGATGAATGTTTGAATAAAAAAACTCCAACACAATGATAGGAATGTAGGGATTCCCCTACAAGAGGGTCACTTCCAGTAACATGGGAATCATAGGTGAAAAAGATGAGTTGATCTATGGCCACAATCCCACCTTTATGAGGAAAGGTGATCATGTGGAAGTAAGTTGAAATGAAGACATCCATAGCATAAAACCATGTACATCCTAGTGAAAGATTATAATCCAAAGGTCCGTAAAAGAATTCTACTTCAGCAGAGACGACTTTGCCCCCTAATTCCACTTGGAGGGAATTCAAAATCCCACAAGGTTTGTATGTCCTTCCATAAAATTATGTTAATGTGGTCATCAATTGACTCAGTTGGGGTGAAACAATCACCTTCGAGCAAGATAAGGACATGATGCAAGCTAAGGCTCCCTCGTCCAAAATAGAATGATGAATGTTCTTGCCATGGAAAACAACCTTGATCATAAAAGCTAATTGAGCCAGAAGCCAAGGGGTATATTTTTCATGAGGTAAAACCACTAGGTTGGAATTTGATGGATCCACACATTCGATAACTGACAAAAATGCCTTCTTATGGCTGGGAGTAGTTTTCAAACACATCAATAAATGACATAGCTGAAGGAGACTGAGCCAAATCTTCAACCACGTTGTAATTTTTAGCATCTCTCGAATGAGGGTTAAAAGTAGACTTATGGATAACACCCTTCAGAGGCTTGATAGTCAATTTTGTAGGAAACAGAGGTGGAATAGGATGAAATTAATGTGGTTCCAAACTAGCAGTTTGATCAGTGGCTTGACCATTCAGTGGTTTCACATTACCATAGTCCTTATTCCGAGTGGCCATCATGACATTAGATTTCATCTTTGAGGAGGAAAGCAACAAAACTTTGTTAGAGGAAGAGGCATCTTGGACAACCATACGGGTCTCTTGATTGGGAAACAGGTCAGTTAGCATAGTGAGAGAAGTGGATGATTTAAGGAACTAATTCAATTCAATGCGGTGGGACAATCACGTGTAAACTGACCCTTGTTACAAATCAAACATTAGTATCGAGGCTTTCGTTTCTCATCAGAATATAAATTTGTTTGCTTATTGATCCAGGTCTGGGTGCGAAGAAGGACCTTACCAAGAGCTTTTACTTTCATGATGTGTTAAAATTTCTTTTTAACAGAACATGAAGGAATGCATCTTCTTTCGGAAAAAGAAGAGGAACATAATAATCATCAGCACATGGAAACATAAGTCATTGTTAATGGAGTTCATCTAAGAGGGACTACGTCTCCGGGCCCCAATCAAGGTGGTGTAGGCCACTGCATTATGTGTTGTCAATAATGGTGATGTACACAGAGATGATGTCTCGATCATACAAGGACAATTGCCCTCACGCAGGAGTGGCTCTAAGAGATATTCCACAACTAGAACTCTCAATAAAAACTCCTATCAGTATGACACAAAACATGCATGGTGCACATCCCGCCAACAAGGCACAAAAGGGATGTCAAAGCAAAACACATGCATGTCGACAACAATAAACAAGAGTATCCTAGCAACATACAATAAGGGATCTCAAAGCATAGTATGAAGAGTTATGACAACAAGTAAATCATATGAAATATTCCTCATAACATGAAGCAAGGAATCAAGACAACATGAAATTAAAGAAGATCCTACATCAATATCAATCTAGGATCTGCAGCATAATGCAAAAGAGGGAATATATGAATAAATCATATACCTCTCACCACCATGGGCCATATGAAGGTATGAATGAAGAAGTGGATAAAATGATCCACAGTGAACATCTGTTCACATCATCAATCTACAGGCACAGTCCATTGCCAATCTGTCACGGCCTCACTATGAATGGCCATATGACAAAGCGTGCATCTAAAGAAAACTGCCAAAGTGTTTAAGTTCATTCAAACATCGATCCCACGGCATCGACTTCAAGAAGAATCGATCACAGAGAATAATCGATCATAAGAAGCAATCAAAGAAGCATTGATCAAAAGATAAATCGTTCGTAAAGAAGAAGAACTACTCTAGACTCTCAACTCTGTAGCTTGTTGTCTATCTGGCTCGATCACTGCAGCTCCGAGGATCTGCCTAAAGGTCAAGCTCTGTGGCTCTACGCATCTCAACCGTAGCTGTGGCTTCAAGTTACCCTGCATAATTCACAACATAGTCTCACTATCTCCACATAGCCTCATTCTGTGACTATTTGTCAGGTGCAGCCTCCTTATGGCTCTCTAGCGCTTCAGGCTCTTGAGGCTCTTTAACATAGGCTCTCGGCTCTGTTACGCAGTGTTTTACTGCTCTTGGCTCTCTGCACCATACTCTCAACACTCTAGCATAGGCTTTCGGGCTCTTGGGCACTTCTCTGACATGCAGACTTTCTCTATCATTTCGCCCCCCTGGCTCTCTGTCACCCATCATGTTTTATAACACATTTGGGACAAGAGTGCTTCAAAATTGGAGGTATATTTCTTAAGAATGGAAGCCGTTGTATATAAAAATCATTGGGCACAACAACCGTTAAAAATATGGCTTTTATCGTTTTAGAACGATATGACAAAAACTCGGAAAAACATTGAAAATCAAAAAATCCGACATTTTAGATTTCAAAATTTATAAAATCGGACTCATAAAATTATTAGGTCTGAGATAGACCACAAGTCGGGATCGCAAGGTGTCGGTCACTGATCAGTGACGTCGCCGATTAGATCCTAGCCATTGATTGATTCCAGATCGAACGGCTGTGATTTAATCACTATATCGCTATCGCTGCGGCCCCAAGTCCTTTGCAGATACATGGGCATGTGCCGACGATGATCCGTCAATCGCTGATATCGATGATCGCTAATTACATCGCTGATATCCATGGGTCCTGGTCCTTGGCCTTTGGGTTCCACCGACGCCGATTCGCCGATGCTGACATCACCAATTTAAAAGCATCGATATCGTTGATTACATAACTTAACTCTCCGCCATCACCGATTGCCTACCCCCGATCCCGATTAGTCAGAGATCGTTGATCGAGGGTTCCAAAGGCCTGCCTTAAGTCCAAAATTTTCCACTTTTCCTGATTGCGATTTTCCTCTTAAGGCTTAAAGTCCAATTTTTATGGAAAAACCTTATTTTCTCAAGGATCAAGATGACCTTCTTTTTGTGATAACTTCAACATCCGGACTTGGATTGACGAACCATTCACACCTCCATGATCAGGAAGATGATATCTTTGATCTGGTCCTAATTCCATATCATTCTAATCACTTTTATTTTCAAGCATTCATGCCATGGTGTCTGAAGATCCACTTGGATCACTTATCCTATTGTGAGGAGTCTTACTTTTTCTTACCTTTACCTTTATTCTTGCTTCTAGGTTTCTATTGAGACTTTCCTTTATTAGATGTGATGATATTTGGCTCAGAAGAAGAAGTTGCAGGAGGATTAGATGAAGGGGTTTTTGTAGGAGTAGCAAGAGAAATACTGGATGGTTCACTCGCCGACTGTGAACTGGAAGAAACTATAATGCCATCAGAAACATGAAATTATTTACCAAGTGGAGGAGGAATTGTATTTGAAAATCTGAGAGTGTTTGGTATCTTATCTTAGAGTGTGCCTAATTGGGTATAGACTAGACCTAAATATTGAGCATAAGAGATAAACTTCTCTTCATCCATGACTCCACCATTGGCCACATATTCTGTTATGGATGGTAAAAGAGACTTGACAAAACATTTCGTTAACAACTGATCAGGAACATAAGTCTTGACCAATCAACGACGATGTCTCCACTCATGAGTGTGATCTAAAATGTGAGTAGAGACTGATTGTTTAAATTTATTCAATAGTTCCATTCTGGTTTCGTATTTGATGGGCAACTGGAAATGTGATGAAGGTAGTGGCTAAAGTGTTCAAGTTTTTAAATGATGCTTTAGGTAATTCAATATACCATTTAGCTATGGTACTAGTAAGTGTTAATTGGAAAAGAAAAAGTCAAATGAATCATCATTAAGTGAATTGGATGAACGCAATAGATGATATGTCATAATATGCATTGACAGGTCTTCTCCGGGATTCCCATTGAATTTTGGGATATCAGAAGGAAACTTAGTGGGAATAATTGACCACCATGGAAAATATCGATGGGGTCTTTTGTAAGTCAAGTTAAATTTGGTAACTCAGCAATAGCCACAAATGGAAACTATTGATTAAAGTCCAGAGGTGGATGCCTTGGATATGAAGGGAAAGCTTGGGAAATAGGCACTTGCATTCCTGGATACAGAGGGTTTTGATAATAAGGAACCTAGTTACTAGAATATGTAGGAGGGTTTTGATAGCGAGCATACAAGTGGTTTTGCTGCCCAGTCCCAGGATGGAAGTAAAGTTATTGGAATGGTTGAGTTTGGATTTGATGGCCTTGAAAAGGTACTTGATGTGATCGATACTATTGATCGATTGAGGTTTGCATTGCCCCGTGATATGGGTTCAATTGAGATTGTGCCAAATTTTGAATAATTTGGCCTACCAAAACTTGAGGAGTACCTTGTGTAAGCGATTGAGAAGGTAAGGGACCCTGTACAGGTTGATGAACCAAAATCTGGGGAGAACCAAACTCCATTGGAATGGGTTGTAAAGTTTGGTTCACATGTATTTGAGCTTGATGAGGTGTTGACAGATAGGTAGGAATTTGTGATGAAGATGGTACAGTTTGAGTATTCAACAATCGATCCCAATATGAACCAGGTTGTACGGGTAAAGTAGGTTGCCAAAAACTGGAAGCCATTCTAGAATGATGATGAATATAACTAAGCAGATTACCATATTGAGGTATACCAACAATAGGTTGCCCCGTAGCCATGGGAGGAGGGATGATGGAGGAAACTGTGATCCAAATGGAGGGTACCTAACATAAAGATGGCTAGGATTTTGAGGGTAGCTTTTCCCACTAGCATAAGGGCTAGCCTACTGCTTTATTGTAGGTGTAGATGGAGGAAGATGAGTAGAATGTGTGGAATTCATAAGAGAAGTATCAGACATTACTAGCGAATTGGATGTCATGGGAGAGGTCCAAGGACTAGAAGCCACACCAGAAACAATACCAGATAATGAATGATAGCTAGGTAGGATAGACATGTGACCATATAAATGAGATTCTGGTGATTTTACAAACATATATGAGGATGCGACACTTGATGTCTCAACCATAGTGGTGGACATAGGCTGGGATTTTGAATCAATTCCAGTCATGGCTAACAATCCCAATGGATATTTCCATGAGAAATCTGTGGGTAAGCCCAAAGAATAAGGTAAAGGATATTCTGTCTGAGGTTGAGGAGATGGAAGAGTAACAGTTTGATAAAAATGAAGTCCTTCCCAATGAACAAGAATAGAAGGACGAGGCTCTTCCTGAGAGATCTCTTCAATACCTATAAGTCTGTATTAAAGAGGCTCACCATCAAGCACTATATATTGGTTTTGGATGAGACAAAGGAACATTGGAGGAAGGTCAAAAAGGCTTAGGTAAATATGGTTGAGGCTCCTCGAGTTCAATAACATCAAGAAACAAAGTTTCCAACTCAGGAAGGTCATATTGAATGACCTTAGGTAACAAAGTTTTAGAAACTTCTATTTCAATTGCATTAGTGTCACCAACAAGAACATATGTGATATCGGGTTTAGAACTCAAAGGGATAGACGATTATGGCTGATGAATATCAGGTGGAGGGCCAGAAGTAGTTCCCAATTCGGTAGTTTTCATTTTCCTATGTCTAGGACGATGGTTAGGATTAGCCTCTAGAGGAAGTGGAGATTATTTTTCATTATAAACGAATGACGGGGAGGGGGATTTTGTTCTTCCACATTGGGAAATGAATTTTTTTAACTCAAAAAGAGGGTAATCTAGGCATAAAGGATTACCAAGCAACCATGAACTGCAATATACACCTTGGAAAACCAAGGACTTAATGTACGACATCCAATCTCCCTGAATGCTATATTCGATGTATCATGGTATACAAGGTGGTAGACTCAGTTACTTATGGATGAATAACAACCTATTGGGGACTCCAAAAATATATGCCACAGTACCTGGGAGTGAAATTCATAGTAGTGTTATCTAATGCATAACCGTTTGATGAGAGCATTCCCATATACTTTACGTGTCTGGAGTGCCACCAATATACCCGAAGGTACATGGAGTATGATCCTATACACTCACATATGTGGAATGTGATTTCACCCCAGGATGTAATGATGGCAAACAAAGACAACTCCTACGTTTAATGATGTTGGAACACATCTCTAGTCTAGATCTCTAAATATTTGCGTTAATGTTGCAAATTCTCCTTAGGTTGATTCAATAAATCTTACTCTTTATATTTGATTATGTTTCAGTTTTAAGGCTTACCACGAATGTCACCTAAATATCTTGAACTAGAAATATAGCATGAGAAAATAGAAATATTTTCTCTTTCAATGAAAATATTGCTAAGGAAGGGAAGAAACAATCAAGATGCAACACACAATATGCAACAAACAAGATGAAATATGCAAAACCCTAAATGTCAATGCAAAGTTTTTCTTTTCACCATGCTTAATTTTTGAAATGGAGAAAACTAAGATGCAAATGTTCAATTAATGATTCAATTACACTTTTCAGAATGAGGATTAAAACAACAATTCAACCAAGTGATCAATAATAAAAAAAAATCATTTTGCAAGTGACCAAATGATAAGAACAAAGAAAAATCAAAACCAATTCTTAGCAAAGGTAAACAACACAAATGCAAACCAAATGGAGGCTTTAGAGGGACCATAAGTCCCTGAAGAATTAGGGAAGTTCAGTTGAAAGTAGGCTGACCAATGATAGGCTCAAAACCAAGGCAAAGTTCATGTAAAAATAGGGGCCAACGCTAGTGCAGAAGAGGCACCAGTGCGTTGCAACACTAGTGCAAAGTGGACTGGGGTGAGGTGTAACAGGGACATGGGGTGCGTTGGGCCTTGGAAAGAGGTTTCCGACACAAAAATTGCAAAAAAGTCTCAATGAAATCACTTCCTAGATATGTTCTTGGTTGGATAATATAGTAAGGCTCTATCAAGGAGGTAATAAAAAATAATGGACAAGGATACCACCAAGGTAATTCTTCGTTCCCTTGTAGAGTCACCAATTTCTTATATGAGATTTACAATTGCAGACAAAAGTATCTCCCCTAGGTCAGTGGCTAACCTAGAACAAGAAAGGGACAAGGAACACAATGATTTTCCTTAAATTAAATAGATGAAGGAGTGAGGGTTATCTGGAATCCTTCACACACTTCACTCCTTCTTTAGCTTGGAAGCTTCAACCCCAGCTTCGATTGCAAAAATTAGAACCTACACATTTAGATAACACAAGCCAATAAAATACAAGATCTATGTAGTATCATCTAAGTAATTCATTCAATAGATCAACATGGTATTGAAATAAGTGAAATAAAAACATAACATATAGGAAAGCAATGAATTGTTTACATTAATATAAATGGAAGGAGATTACAACCATAAGTAGCAATTGATCTTGTAGAAGAGCTCTTCAAAGTTGTTGAACTGTCCTTTCTTTGTCAAAATATGCACCTCCAATCACCCTAAATGCATGAGATGATGACAACTCACTACAACATCATAAGGGAAAAATTACTCTCCAAAAGAAAACCCCCAACCATATAGAAGGCTGGGAATATATAGCAAAGTATTGTAAGTTGGGAATTGCTATCCAATTATAAATCCAGGGTAAGATATCCACCTTTGATGGAGGGATAGGATCAAAGGATAAGTGGTGAAAACTCCAAATTAGGGAAGGATAGGATCCGAATGTTTTATCCAGATAGGATCTAGATGTTTAATCCAAGGTAAGTAGTTGAAACAACTTTTAGAAGCTCCTAGAAGGGGAAGCTTTCGGAATCCTGATCATTCTCCCAGATTTTTAGAACCAACTCAGGTGCAAAGGGGATTAACCTGCTGGTGACCAACATAAGCCATAATGGAGCAACATACTGGTGAATGCACTCCAATAGGCCTACAGAGAGCATTGGTCCTCAAACTAGCTTAGATGAAGCAGTTTAGGGCTTAAACTCCAAGGAATGAAAGGTGCATGCTTAGGGCTTTGTGCAATATGGTGATAAGGGGTAATAGGATGTTGATTGATCCCATTAGGAGGATCCCTGATTGGATGTGACAAAATGCCGTATAGAAACAACTTTTGGGACTCTTATTCACATGGATCCATTTAACAATTATCCATACAGAGAGGCATATACAAAGGATGAAGAATTCAAGGAGGTGTTTCAGTAGTTGTAGAGATAGAGTCATGTACACGATGAAGATAACACTATTGACAACCATCTCTAGGATGGATAACCTACTTTTCATAAAGTTTATTTATTACAACTAATTAGAGAGGATCACTCCTCCAAGTTTGAAGGGAAATTTGGTGTGGGGAAGACCATGACCAACTTGCAGAGGTATGTGTATTGGCCCAAGATGCAAGAGTAGGTAGCTAGGTTCATAAGAGGATTCAATTTGTTTTTGTAATAAAAAGCATAGCAACATGAAACAAGGTCTATATCATTCTTTACCTATACCCACTCATCCTTGGGAAATCATTTCCATGGAATTTTTGGGAGTTTTAACAATAACCAAGAAGGGACATGACTACCTATTTGTGGTATTTGATATGTTCAACAAGATGTATGTTCTAATGTCCTATAAAAATACCATTTGTTGGAAAGAAGAAAAAAAAAATGTTCTTTGGACAATTCTGGGTGCACTTTGGGATACCATGGGGAATTATTTTAGATAGGGAAACAATATTTCTTAGTGAATTTTGGACTACATTGTGGGAGAAGATGGTCATGAAGTTGAAAACATATACTACATTCCATCCATAGATTGATGGAAAAACTAAAGTAATTAATAAGAATTTGGTGCAACATCTAAGGGGATACAACTAGAAGTATCTGAAGACCTAAGATGGAAATATGGTATATATACAACATTCTTGCAATAGAGAAGTCCACAGTTCTATAGGAAAGTCCCCATTTGAAACTTAATTTGGATATTTCATATGGACGACAAGGAGGAGTGAGGGAATATGTTACAGGAGATGCCTCGAGGGTTGGAAATTTATAAAGAATATTAGGAAGATCCATATACAGGTATAAGAGACATTGTAGAAGTCATAGTAGAAATATAAGGCAATGCGTGACCAACATTGATCAACGAAATTGTTCAAGGTGTGAGACCAAGTATGGATACAATTGAACAAGGAGAGGTTATAGGGTCCTACTAAGAAAATCAAGTCTTTAAGGTATGGCCCCTTCAAGATACCGTAAAAGGTGGGTGATAATGCCCATTGTCTTATGTGCATTTAATTAGCTATGAATGTAGATAGTTTGAAATTCTATGAGCCTTCCCTGCTAGATTGGGAAGAGGTACAATTCCTACCTTCTATGAAGGATTTGGCACTAGATGCTCAAGTAGAGTTGACACTGAGATACAATTTTGTAGAACAGATCCAAAGCTATAAGGCATGGGCAACATGAATGTTTAAGGATTGGGTTGAAAGGAAAACTTCCAAGAAAAGCTAAATGGTACACTAGAGAGAAGGTGGACATAAATTTTTCTCACCTCATTTAGTAGAAGCTTTTGGGGACCAAAAGCCTCCCAAATTGGTTGTTGGAAAACAAGACAACACTAAGGTGGGGTGGTGAATCAATATTGTAGGAATTTTAAAACTTTCTTTCACTTGTAATAAAACTTACAACATCAAGACATACTTCAACAATTAACTCATATGAGAATGATAAGAAATAACAAATGTATCATGATGGGAGCACAAAAATTCTTCAAATATTTCTTTCAATTTCTTCATAAGGAAAGCTACAACCTGTTGTTACAAAGTTCTCTGATTACAACCAGCAAGAAGCAACTACTCCCTGATTTATTAGCTACAATTGAAACGAGTAACAACCCATAATTTTATCAGCTAATACTTAAAGAAGCTTCAACCCCTATGTATTTACCAACAACTATTGGAAGGAGCTACAACCCCTGACTTGAAAGCTACAACTTGCATTACCTGAATGAATCATCTTTCATACAATTTTCATCCTCAAATCATGAAGCCAAACCTTTTTACAACATAAATCAATTTGTCTCACAAACACTGAAAAAACCACCATTACTAACACCTTCCATAATATATCTTTATGGACAATTCACCTTCATCCACAATTGGACACACCTCTTTTATTGCTTGTCCTCTCACTCCATTTTTTGTTCACATCGACTTTGCAAATTCAACTATGCTTAGAAATAAATTTGGACCGATATTTTTGGAATTGAAACTCAGTTATCTTACACTTTTATCTTTTCATGAAACTCTCTATTTTTTAATTTTTCATGTTTAGTCGAGTCTTCTAAATATTCTCTTCAAGTTATCAAACTCTCATTACCTGTTTCTACTAGAAAAAATCGAGCTTAACTCCTCAAATTTACTATTATGGATTCTTTACATATTTTAGCAGAGGTCTTCTATTTTTGGCGAATCCCATAGTTTGGATTAAATTCCAAATCTAACTTCAGATATGCCGATGTTGCTATTTGTGCTAACAACTTCTCCATGTATTTATTTTATAGATTTTACGCTCTATTGTTATGTTTGGCATAGCCACTAAATTCAAGTTGCCGACTCATCCATGCCAAATCCTGAAGGCTTTATAAAATGATACCAAATATATATATCCACACTACATGAGAAAGATCATTAGTTACCAACTCATCCATTGTAGGCCCTCGATCACAATAAGAAAATCTACATTAAAAAGTGTGCACTGACGCACTTTTCAGTCGTTTAGCAAAGCATTATTTTCTAGCAAATT
Organism: Pinus tabuliformis; assembly: GCA_031772625.1. NCBI lineage: Eukaryota > Viridiplantae > Streptophyta > Pinopsida > Pinales > Pinaceae > Pinus > Pinus tabuliformis. Next base: position 1,203,803,973 of record CM062820.1, on the reverse strand, counting down.
TTTTGTCTCCCGGGCCCATCTTGCTAACTAATTTCATTTTTGCACTATTGTTTTTCCTCCGAGGTGGATCCTTTTAGGATTTGTTTCTTTCTGGGATTTTTCTTTTAGGTATGTGCCTTCTAGAATTTTCTTCCAGGATCCTACTAGAATTTACTTGTGGGTTATTTCTCCCAGGCCATCTAGGAATTTTTCTTCCAGGAAAGTCCTTCTTACCTCTTTGACTTCCCTAGAACCCCGCTCCCAGCTCTTGGCTCCTAGCTCCCTGTCTTAAACACCTGTGTGAACTTCTCAATGTCTTTCATGAAGTATCTTCCAACTTTCACCCCACTAACATCACCAACGCTATGTGGCACCATCTAAGTGGCGACATGTGTCACACATATTTGTCCCACTTTTGTACCCAAAAACATCGAATCTACCCGCCACGTATCCTCCATTTCGTACTTCCGCTTCATGATGATTTCATCATCCACCTCTACATCCATGAGCCAATCACCCTACACCATCTGTCTTCTGGTGAGGAGAGATAAAAGGGGTCATGGGTCATGTGTTGGTGACAATTTCCTTTGTTAACTTTTTTAATAAAACCATTGGGTTAAAGCCATTTTAACCTCTGCTTCCCAACTCAGTGACTCAAGTGATTATGAGATTCTTTTTGTCTATTTTGGGATCTAACCTCCTAGGTCAGTCAATTAAGACTTTGTTGTGTTTGGGAGTGTCATTATTTAAAGCTTTCTCCAACATGTACTCCAAAACTTTATCTCTGTAATATTTGACTTTGGGGGCCCCTGCTTTGACTAGCTTTAATTTATGATCAAGGAGGCCATTTTTGATCTTCTACATACCACTAGAAATTTATTTCAGAGCTCTATCCATCTAAGTGGGTCCCAACTTTGTTTGAGGAGATCTTATGTGTTGGAAATGGATTTAAAATCTATGCATCGTCAAGAATTTTTCCTTAACCATTTTTTGAGTTGTTCTTCATTCTTCTTGCATTCTTATTTGTTACTACTTCCATCCTCATCACCTTGTCCGTCAATGAAAACACCTTTCTAACATGGGGAGGTGTGATCCAAATTGGATCATTATATTTCTTTTCATCCATCTCAATGCTTTTAGAGTGGAAAAGGTGGAGGAATAAACTCTTACGACCATTGTATTAGCGAGGCCCATATGGAGATGATTTGTTCTATAGCAAAGCAAAAATAACCAAAAGGTATAGAAGGTACAACAAACTGAGAGGATTCCTACCATGTAGTATCGCGCAAGGAACAAAACATACTTCTTTGTACTCACAACCATATTTCCATTCAGATAAATATAGTGTAGTGGCATCACCTTCAAGTTAGGTTTTTCTCCTAAAGGGTTTCCTAGTTCATATCATATGTCAAAAGTGTGTGAGGTTTTATTTTGTTGTTCTCTATTTTCTTCATAATTTTAAATTTGAATCCATGCACTATTTACAATAAATCTATAGATCTAGAAATCTAATAAAACTGTAATAGTGTATAATTTCACATTTTAAATATAAGTTTATTAGATATATTGTGATGAAATGTCTAATGGAATATCCACTGTAGTTTATGGATCAATAGAAATGGGAATATGAAGAAAGACATAGGAAAGTGGTGTGAGTTCCACAAGATCCCCACTCATAACACAAATGATTATCACATAAAGAAGTCATTGATGGATGAGCTAAAAGATTCTAAGTTAGATACATGTTCTCAATCTAAGCTAGAACCAGACTAGGGGAAACAAATCATTGATGCATAACCCAATGCCACCGTTGCCACCGCCAAGCTAAATAAAAATGAGCTCAAATACCCACAGGAGGGTCAACTTCTCTTCCACTCATAAATTTGGGTGAAAGGGTGCTCCATTGGAGTTCACTGTCAATAGTGGGAGTCAAAATAACCTCATCTCAACAAAGGTAATCAAATGTTTGGACATGTTAATTTTTTCAAGTAGTGTCAAATTCCACCTTGGACAACTCAGATGATCGAGATGGTGATTTCATTAAATTCCTCTTTTTGAGAGGACCAAAATTGACCTAAATATCACCCTATTTGGACAAGAATAAGTTGGTTTTTGAATTTATTTTATCCACTCATGTATAATGGAATAGGCCAGCCCTAAGCACATGTAAAATTAGACAGGTCAACCTCAACACGAAGTGGACCCTCATGGAAGCCTATAATGAGAAGAGGCCTCAAGCTCATTTGTATAGATTAATCAAGCCATATTTTACTCTATTCTGTTGTCTTGGTTTACACAGGTCTAACAAAGGAAGTTCTCTTAAGGGTCCAAAACTACAGCGGTGAAGCTGACCCAGATCTAGGGTTTCTGTTTCTCAGATGCACACACGTAATAGATCATTTTCATCCCTGAAAACACATATAAAGTGACTCAAGGAGTGTCCAGGAAGTCTCAGATATTCACACAAAAGTCTAAAGAGAGAATTTAGGGTTTTTGAAGTAGATTGGATGATATTGATCCCCGGACGCACGCACAGAGTGGTCAGGGGTGTCTGTCGACAATACCAATCACTTATACAATAGCTGGAAGGGAGTGTCAAGGGGTTTGGAGCAGTTCTATGTGTGTTTTTCCCTAGACACATGCAGATAGTCTTGCTGGGAGCATCTGGGTCAGACACAGATGCTCACATATAGTGGCTAAGGCAGTGTCCATGAAGTTTCAGTCACACACAATCTACCTTGCTGGAAGCATCCAAGGTTTTGATCTAGGGTTTGATAATTGACTTCAATTGGCTTTAGTGGTTTGATGGATAAAGGGTTTCTCTCTTATATTATGTAGTTCAATAGTCTTCTTCTGTTCTGCAAATATCTTCTACAAGTTTATGTATTGGGCTCATTGTACTCTCTGCTGAAAACATTTTATGATGATCTAATAAAGAAGAAGATTTGAAAGGGTTTTCCCCCTTGTGGGGTTTTTCCTTGGTCTTCGACCAATCTGTTGTCTCTTATGGTTGTGGTGTTGTCTTCTTTGTCATTGCAAATATTTTTTTATCTTCAGTTAGACTCTATGATTAGATACATTGCTAATAATTGAATGAATTGTTAAATGAAGACGTGATTTGGGATAAATTAATTGATACAACATAGGACAATATGAAAAATTAACATGGTATCAGAGCGAAGGTGAAATACAAGCCCAAAAGAGAAAAGCATTAAGACCATCATTACTGGAAAGAAGATTGTCTAAGTCAAGATTCCTTCCTCTACCTTCAAGGAGCATGAAATTTTTGTTGACATATTAAACTTTTCTGCATGGAAAGTCAGGTTGGAGATCATAGATGACAACAATTATGTTCTGGAATAAATTCAAGGAAGGATGCTAGAGCCTCCAGAAAATGTTTTCGCTTCCCTCAAAAATAGGTACAAGGAAGGTGAATCCAAAGCAAAGCAAATTATAGTTGATGGTTTACAAGATCATTTATTTGCATATGTTTGGAATTTAATAAAGTCTAAAGACATGTATGACTAGATAGCCGACATGTATGAAATCAACAATTTGAATGAGATCATCACCTTGAAATATCAACTCAAATAATCCAAGATGAACAAAGGAGAAGTTGTTCAATCCTACATTATGAGGATATCTCATCTTAGAGATCAATTGCAAAGAGTTGGAGAAAATGTGTCTGATAGGTAACTAGTAGTTGTGACTCTTAGAGGTCTCCCTCCTATTTGGGAAACCTTCATTACTATAATAAGAAACAACAATTTCATCCTATCATTTGTTGAAATTGTTGGGAAGCTTACTCAAGAAGAATAAAGGATGATAGTAAGAGGAAGGATTCAAAAGCATGAAGAGGGAGTGCCCGCTGCATATATCGCTCATGACAAAGGAAGAAGAAGGGAAAATGAGGTCTATCAAGGAAGCCTCCTTCTCAAAATGAAAAAGGAAGGAATGACAAATCCTTATCTCATATTGAATGCTATAATTGTCACAAGAAATGTCATTCTGCTTGAGACTATCCCCAGAAGAGAAAAATCCCACATTACAACACAAGAAGCAAAATAAGAATAGATGATAAAAGAAATAACTATGATAGAAGATATGAAAGAAGAACAAGAGACTCCTCAAGAGATATTGAAGAAGATCATAATTCTCAAAAGAAGTCAAGAGTCCCCGGGTATGAAAGTAATGTTGTAAATAAATATGAATACATTCTTATTTCTACCCTTACTAGTTCTTCTCCACTGGATTCATGGGGTGATTGGTTGGTTTATAGTGGGGCCACTAATCATTTCTCTCGATATAACCTTTCTAATCTAGTAGAGAGGGAGACTAAGCTAAAGATAATTCTTGGAGACAACTTCACTCATCCCATGAAAGGTTTAGGGTCCGCCAAATCTTAGTTGAATTCCAGGGAATCAGTTATGTTGCATGATGTTATGTATGTCCTGGGATCAATAAAAAATTTGGTATCTATATCCACATTGGAAGATAAAGGGGTGAGGGTTGCCTTCATCAAAGGAAAATTTCTAACTTGGTCTACTAGTTCACCTATGAGAGATGCATTCACCTTAGGATCAATATTTGAATGACTCTATAAAGTCACTAGAAGGCCACTTCTAGCATTCATAATATCAATCATCTAAGAGAGTTGTGGCATCACATATTGGATCATATACACTATGGCGCTCTTCTGAAATTAAAGAAATTGGTCTTAGGTATTCCTGATGTTTAAGCTCATCATGATGGAGTTTTCCCAAGTTGCGTGAGTGGAAAGAAAAGAAGGGGACCATTTCCCTCTAGTGAGAAAAAACAAATGACGTCCTCCATATCATTCATTACGATATATGTTGTATGATTCCTATGCATATTGGGGGTCATATTTACTACATCACCTTCATTGACGACTTCTCAAGAAAGACATGGATATACTACCTAAATCACAAGGATGGTACCTTTGAAATGTTCAAGGAATTCAAAACGTTGATCAGAAATCAAACAGGGAAGAGAATCAAAGTATTCAGATCTGATAATGGAGGGGAATACATGTCAAATGATTTCATAGCATTTTCCAAGAAATAAGGGATCAAGAAGGAAACAATTGTGCCATATACTCCCGAACAAAATGGTTTAGTGGAAAGGAAGAACAGGTCTATATTAGAAACTGCCCATGCCATGCTCCATGATCAAAAGGTGTCAAAATTCCTTTGGGGAGAAGCCACAGATGTTGTTGTATATGTTCAAAAAAGGGTGCTTCAACAAGCTTTAAAAAGTAAGCCCGCCGAAAAAATATTCACAGGTGTCAAACCAGATATTAGACATTTTTGTGTATTTGGATGCCCCATATATTTTCTTGTTCCGAAGGAAAAATGGAATAAGTTGGAAGCTATAAGAGGAAATGGTATGTTTTTTGGTTACTGTGAAAATTATAAAGCATGTAGAATATATATTCTTGGTAAAGGTAAGGTCAAAATTAGCAGAGATGTAATATTCGATGAAGATGGAGCTCTTGGAAAAGTCAGAGATCTTCCTCTGCCTCCTCCTCCCAAGAAAGAGAATGATGACTGCGATATTCTAGATGGTCCTTCCATGCCCGAGTCTGAGACTAATATTGTTGATGATCCCATGGAGCCTATGGATCCTTTATATCCTTCTCCAAGTGATCCTCCTACCAGGAAGATACCACTTTGGATCCACGATATTCTACAAAATGTTGAAAGAAATGTTCCCATTCATAGATCATTTAGAGAAAGGAAGAAACCATGCAAGCATCATGTATATGTTGCAACAATGAGAACTATGATTCAAGACAAACATTCCTCATTCAAAGAAGTTGTAAAAGATCAAATTTGGAAGGATTTTATGGCCAAGGAATATTAATCGATTGTGAAAAATGATGCATGGTATGTTCTGCCAATGCTGAATGTGAAGTCTATTGTGACTTCAATGTGGCTTTTCAAGATCAAACATGGAATTGATAGTAGACTTGAGAAATACAAAGTGAGGTTCGTAGCTTGAGCATTCTCTCAGAAATATGGAGAAGATTATGATGACATATTTTCTGCTGTGGCTCGATATACAACCATCTGTTTGATAGTTTCCCTTGGTGCTAATCAAGGATGGACTCTTGTTATCGGGAAATCTAGTGTCTATTCAGAGCTACTAGTCCCACTAAGATGGGTAGCCATCTTAGAAATGAATAGATTAAAGTCACTTGTTTTTCCTTTACAAGAGAGAGATGAGAAAGAAGCAAAGAATACCAACCTCAGTCTTTCGCTTGGCTCCTTGCTTGTTTCCTTTCCCCTTTGACAGAATCTCGCCACTGATTCTTTACTTGTCCCGCTTCAAAGAGCACCTGTAGATTCATAGAAACATAATACCATCAAAGCATAGAGATCTTTCACTATAAAAAATATAGGATCAGATATATATTAACCATACAAATGGATATATCAACACAATATTCAAAGATACACAAGAATATGGAGGAAAAATCAAATAGCATTATTAGTAAAAGTCGTATAAGAGAGGATTACAACCACTTGGTCTGACCCAATGATCCTCACAGCTTGAAAGCCCTCTTCACCTCACACAAAGAAAGATCACCCAAAAATGTCTTCAAAGAGAAACCAGCAAAACCTCTTTACAAATTACCAAATTCCAACCTTTGGATCTCTTGGATGACGGATACATTTATAGATATTTGCAGGGGGTGAGTCAGCTTCTGGGATTTTGATTAGTGTCATCTCTCTGATAGTTCTTAGTTCCACATCGAGATTTTAGATCTCTTACTCATCCCTAGGCGAACTCAGAGAGGCAAGTGTCAAATGAGCAGTTTCTAGAAGATTCTCTGGGTTTCCACCTAGCAAACTGCCTGTGCCATTTGTCTGCTCTCACTCATCGCACCCTACAGAAGGGATTCTCAGTGTGCATCGCACTTTTTTCATGTGGCAAGTGAGATGCATCGCACCCTTTGCACTGGGCAGTCTGTATGGTCCTGCTTTGACCAGTTCTGAGTGGTTTTTCATGGAAAATTTCTGGGAGATGATGTAATCAGCTGACCTTGCTCCTTTAGGGTATGAAACAACACTTTTAGGGACTTATAATCCCTTGGTTTATGGACATATTTGATTGGGGTTGCAGTGCCCAAATATGTCTATAACAGTTGCCCCCTAAAGCATGAGGTCGTAAATCTTTTGATGTCGAGTGAAATGATTTATAATGAGGATCCGAGGTTTTTCGCACTGGAAGGTGACCTGTAATAAGATACAATACAATACATTATCTTCATAATATTTTCATGATCTAGCTGAGGCGAACATTCCCATGCTCAGCTTGATAAATTCATTTCCATGTACATAGGATAGACAATCGTTTGTGTGCAAACTGATGATTTTGGTAGAGCCATCATCCCTTAGTTTGGATTACTATATGTGTAGCAATGATGTACATTCGTTGTCTTTATTTTACTGAATATATCACAACCTAGATGGATGATACTAGATCCGGGGTCTTCAAAACTCGTTCAATCTTCACCCGAAGTACAAGTCGATCCATGTGAAAATATGTTCTGATGTCGAACATGGAAAGACATCGCCTGATTACCAGTCAATGATGTAAACTGTTAACAGGCACGAGAGGAATCAACGATGATGACGATGACCCTCAAGGTATTGTAGTACAATTCATGTGGTGTGAATACATGAGTTGATGTCGAACACCACGCAAAGTCTTTCGGTCGAAGGCCATCAATGTAAACCTGTCGCCGGAAGTGAGAAACTTACCATTGAGGCATGCAAGCTTCAAAGTACTGAAAGGGTTGTCCCCAGTTCGGCTTCTTGGATAATGAGCTAATGTCAACAAGAAGTGACCCATCATAGGAGGGCATTAATGGATCCGACATCTATGACACAGAACAGAGCAAATGATTTTGTAGAGGTGAAAACGATCTGATGATACAAGGTTCAGGGTGGCGGTCATGAAAGAATGAAGCGTGAAGGGATTGTAGCGGATGAGACACAAGTTGAGTAGGTGAATTCTCTGAGCGACTTCTCTTGAACATATCGATGACATTGAAATGGATTGGTAGCGTTAACCCCAAAAGTGGATGATACAGTGGACCAATAGTGATACAACGGTGAATGGAATAACCAAACCCAACTCAATCATGGTGATGGAGTGAAAGTTTCATGTTCAAGAGCAACCTGCTACCAATAAAGTTTCTTCAAGTCTTCTTCGCAATTTTCCCCATTCATTTCTAACCAGTACCTCTTTATTTTTGTCAAGCTTGAGGAGGATAACATATGCTTGTTCTATAATTTGCCCTTCGAGCAAACCCGTCGTTATGTTTTAATGAGCCTAGCGACAGTGAAACTTGCTCTTGTCTGAATGGACAAGTTTGTCACTATTGTTTTAACGAGTTTAACGGCAAGGATAACTCGGTTCTTTTCAATTTTAGAGAGTCTGAAAAGAGACGGAAAGAAGACTGGAATATCCCTTTTCACAACATAATCCCTTAAGTTCAAAAAAGTCTAAAACAATGCGAAAGGGATGACTTTTCGATAGCTTTAATGAGCTGAACAAGACAAACGCTTGATCTTTTTGTGTAATAATCCCTTAGGTCCAAAACGATTAAAATCTAGAAGAGGGATAACACTTCCAATCACTTTAACGAGCTAGAGAGGCCAATCTCTTGGCAATCTTTTCATATTTTATGAGTCAGATGAAAAGAACTTAAAGGAGACTCGTTTTTTGAGGAACAAGTGATGTTTTCAAATAGCAGTTGGTTCCAAGGTTTGGAATTTTCCAATCACAGCAATGTAAAAAGGTGGCTAATAGGGTCACTCATCGCAGCTATTCCTCAAAAGGGGTAAACAATCAAATGGATGCGAATGATCGGCAACAACCAAGTGGAGGTGATGGTAAGAACACGACCAAGGCTCAAAAGCTGATGATAATGCATTCACAATGGTTATTTACCAGAGGTGGGTTCATTTTTTAATGAGCTTAAAATTTGGTGGAACATATGCTCATTTCTAGGTTTAATTTTTAATGAGCTTGAATTTCACATAAAACTACTTGTGCCAATCGTATAATAAGGATGTCTCATCGATAGGTTCATTTTTTAGGGAGCTTGCACCATTGGAAATTATGCTCAAACTCCTTTTATTATGTAAGCTAGGAACGACCAATCCTACAAGTTCAAAGGGTTAAGAACCTACAAACTAAAAGAATAAATGGTCGTTTTTCACTTTCACGCAAAAAGGTTTGCATGCCCCCAGGTATAGCGAAGTAGAGTTTCCTAGGTTACCCCTCAATTTGCACACAAAACACTTGCTCTATCGAGAAAGGCCTACCTTCCTCAGGTTACCCTTCAATTTGCAGACAAAACATTTTTTCTATCGGGAAAGGCCTACCTTCCTAACAGAGGTATCTTATTCTGGTCTATTCCCATTTTCCTAAACGGACGAGTGTGTCAGACAAGTCATATATCCTCTATGGAAACCTACCCTATACCTAAAGTTTTCCTGCCGAAGTAGACCAAGGCGCATACCCCCTGGGTTTCAGTCTTGACCACTGAATCACTTGCACTCGTTAGGTGGATGGACTGGAGATTGATGAGAAATTCCTTGTGAAAAGAAACCTGTTAAGGATGGCATTTGACTATTAGCTATGTGTGAACCAGGGAATAAAAGCTGGTCTACGAGCTGGACCACCTTGCCTTCATGCGGAAAACACATTACTCGAAAGAGTGAGGAGATGATGGCTCCCATGCTATAAATGTAGTTGTGCCCAAGGAGTAGATTGTAATATAAAGGTCCTTGGACTACCATTACATTCAGATAAATAGTTTTCTTTCTCAAAGTTATAGGCAAACTTGGAAGGATCCCTAACGGTCGACTGGTTCCTTTATCGAAGCCTGTCAGATTTCGCATCTCAGGCAAAAGCGATGGCGAACCAAGCACTTTCCAAGTAGTCGAGGAAAGGATACTCACAAAAGACCCTTCATCTATGATGGTACCAACCATGATCATTTTGTAAGTTTGCACTATGATTTGAAATGGTACATTTGATGGTAAACGGGGTCTGCCTAGTAGATTCCAATTGAAGGAAATGACTAGGTTGCTTGGAGGTGGGACTGTATAAATGGCTGGATACAAATCTAACGAATTTCCTTTTTGTGGTAAAGGAATGGGCAGATTTCCCCCATGTTCATTGGAGTCTGTGTTTACAAAAATAATTTGAACAGTGTCGTTCTCATTCTCTTTAGTGACTGTATCATCTGAAGGTAAATCTTCTGAAGTCAAGATGGGGTCGACTGCCATCTCGACCTATTGAATTTGGTTTGATGTGGATTGAGAGGGTTTATCTTCAATGATAGATGTTTCAACCAACTCCAAAGGTGGGTCAGTTGGATTTTCAACTAGCAATGGATTCGGCAAGAGTTTCTTGTACCCAAGAGGGAGTCGCTGCGGTGATACATGATGATTATCCAAGACTCTTTTAGCTTCGTCTAGGAAGGGACAATGGTGGAGGGAATGATTGCCTTCACACAGTCTACAAGGAAATTTGTATTTTCCTTTTTGTTCGGTGACTTCACTTTCACTAGTTGATGGTGTACTTTCAACATGATCGTCAGAGGTTGACGACACCGGATTGTGCAAGTGGGTAGACCAGTCCCTTAGGATCCGTGGGATGCAAGGACAATCTCGGTGATAGCGGTCTCCTTTTTAGATGACACATGGAGATTTAGGTTTGGATGGTGCAATGTGTGGTTTTTCACTAGACGATGCACAGTTGCCCTTTTTGCTGTTGGCTCGTTCTTCTTCTTCTCCTTCCCCTTCTTCTTCTTCTCAGTTACTTGGTTTTTAGTTTTACTATCTTTACCAAGCGAAGAGGAAGAAGGAGAGGGAGAGACAAATGAAGTAGAAGGTTGGGGGGAAACTTTGGTGTCATCTAGTTGTTGATTCGATTGTTCAGGAATTGCGGTGCTTCAAATGACAGAGGTCAAGAAAATCCATACCGGCAGGCCAATTGTCAGTCCTAGAAAGGATAATGTGCCATATGAGGTGCACCAACATCTCTCTAAGAGGAGAAAGGACTAGGACTTCCCGTAAGGGGAAATCCTCGGTTGGTGGACTCCATTTTCTCAACTTGAGACCAACGAGGGAACAATGATGTTATTCCGATTAAAATAAATTTTAGACACTTTGATACAACTTGCTTTTTCAATTTTTAAGAGTCGAGAAAAAGCTAAAGATGACTCTAGTCACCTTTAATCTTTAATGAGCCTGAAGTGACAAGTGCTCAGATGGACCTTTACCTTTAAGGAGTCTGAAAAGGAATGAAAGAGACTACTCTGGAAATCTAGATAGAGGGATTACCAAACCAATTGCAAAAATGCAAAATACTTTTTACAGTACGGTAGTCAATCTTCTCGAATGCTGTGTTCAGTGCATTGTAATTGATAGGGTGGCAGACATGGCTTCCTAATGATAAAGGATATAGCTTATTGTGGTCTCCCACTATATAATCAACGGTACGTGGGAGCACAAGTCTGTATTGGCACTTGTTGTCTCAAAGAGGAGGAATCACCCAACCTATGATGAACGCGACAGTTACCAGGCTTTACGATGCCAAAATACATCTCTAGCCCAGACTTCTAGATGTTGTGCATTAGGTTCCAAAGCGTTTTTACATTCATTAAATTTATTTTATAGTTGATCTTTCTTAAGAAATTTGCCTTTCAGGTTCACCACGTGATGTAGATATACAATTCCTAAAATGAAATACAAGATGATAAATAGTCGTTTAATCTTCTTTTTGCAATGAAAATCCTAGCTACTAAGGAGAGAGAAATGAAATCCTTTCAACATAGAGTAGAGAGCACACACTAGATGCACTGTCCTAAATCAAAATCAATGAGCAGTCTAAATGCAAATGAACATGCATGTATTTGTTTTCTACTCTCTTAATGTGTGAATGACAAAAAGAATGCTAAGCACAAATTCGAATTACTCCTTCTTTCAAAGCGATAGTACTAAGGATTTTCTTTTCAAAAAACGAAAAGGAGACAAGACGACACTTTACGATTTTGAATTGAAAACTACTTTCGACACTTGAAATACTACTAATTTAGATCAAATATAAGAGTAACAGTACGATTGACTATCAAGAACAGTAGGATTCTTTTCTTTGACTGAAAACGATACTTGCGACACTTCCAAATCAAAAGACGACAGTTCGATTAAGCTACTATTTTGTAAAAGAGAACTGTAAATGGCGCACAATACATAAAAACATTCACAATTATTTGTAAACTAGAGGTTGGACAATGCAAAGAAGGGGGTTTCAACAGTGCTCTACTGATCACAGATAGCAAAACTCCTGAATAAAACTAAAGAGAGTGAAGAAAAAACCAAAATCTGGAGGCAAATCTAGTCTTGTATGATCATCGCACCTACAACACAGGGAAACAGGGATGCATCCCACCTATTGCACATGGGAGCTGTGATGCATCCAGATTTCCTAAAGGAGAGGGTACGATGGTCAATGAATAAGACTTTAACTTGGTTTTTGGTCAGAGTTTGCAGTTTAGTTCACGGATTTAGGCTGAGAAAATGATAGTCAGTAACTACAAAGTATAGGGGCTGATCTAATGAGGTTACTCAAGCTACCTCTAGGGCACTTAGGATGTTTGCAAGTCAATTGTTCAGTTCATAAACAAACCTGGAGATTGACTGAAGCAACATTGATCTACTTTGCACTTGCATAGCAAATGCAGTTCGAAGGCTAGCTGGCTTAACTTCAGGGTCCATCTGTGGCTTATGAATCAAACAAATAGAGACAAGAAATCAAATTAATCACTCCACAGTGGAGTCGCCATTTTGTTATCGGGAAATCTAGTGTCTATTTAGAGCTACTAGTCCCACTAAGATGGGTAGCTATCTTAGAAACAAACAGACTAAAGTCACTTGTTTTTCCTTTACGAGAGAGAGATGAGAAAGAAGCAAAGAATACCAACCTCAGTCTTCCGCTTGGCTCCTTGCTTGTTTCCTTTCCCCTTTGATAGAATCTCGCCATTGCTTCCTTACTTGTCTCGCTTCAAAGAGCACCTGTAGAATCACAACAGCATAATACCATCAAAGCATAGAGATATTTCACTGTAAACAATATAGGATCAGATATATATTGACCATACAAATGAATATATCAACACAATATTTAGAGATACACAAGAATATGGAGGAAAACTTAAATAGATTTATTAGTAAAAATCATAGAAGAGAGGATTCCAACCACTTGGTCTGACCCAGCACCATCCTCCTAGCTTGAAATCCCCCTTCACCTCACACAAAGCAAGATCACCCAACAATTTCTTCAAAGAGAAACGAGCAGCACCTCTTTGCAAATTACCAAATTCCAACCTTTGGATCTCTTGGATGAGGGATCCATTTATAAATATTTGCAGGGAGGTGAGTCAGGTTTTATGATTTTGATTAGTGTCATATCTTGATAGTTCTTAGTTCCACATGGAGATTTTATATCTCTTACACATCCCTGGGTGAACTCAGAGAGGCAAGTGACAAATGAGCAGTTTCTAGAAGATTCTCTAAGTTTCCACCTAGCAAACTGCTTGTGCCATTTGTCTAGTCTTGCTCATCGCACCCTACGGAAGGGCTTTTCAGTATGCATCACACTTTTTGCATGTGGCAGGTGAGATGCATCACACCCTTTGCACTGGGCAGTCTGTATGGTCCTGCTTTGCCCAGCTCTAAGTGGGTTTTCGTGGAAAACTTCTGGGAGATGATGTAATCAGATGACCTTTCTCCTTTAGGGTATGAAACAATACTTTTAGGGACTTAGAAGCCCTTGGTTTATGGACATATGTGATCGGGGTTGCAGTGCCCAAATATGTCTATAACAACTCTTCGTCAAATGGACATAAAGACCACATTCCTTCATGGCATGTTATAGGAAGAAGTATATGTTGAACAAACACAGGGATTTGAAGTGGAACATCAAAGAACACATGTTTTCAGGTTGAATAAGGCATTGTATGGATTGAAGCAGGCTTCCTGATCTTGGTATGCATGCATTGATAATTACTTAATGAAGCTAGGATTCACAAGAAGCAATGTGGATCCCAATCTCTACTTCAAGGTAGTCGAAGGTATGCCATTTATTATGGTTTTATATTTTGATGATCTATTCTTAAAGTAGTAAACCTCTGATGATCGAGTGTAAGAGGGAGCTAGCCTCTAAATTTGAGTTGAAGGACCTTGGTCTCATGCATTACTTTATAGGTCTTCAGGTGTGGTAAAGGCTTGGTGAGATTTTCTTTTCACCAAGGACTGATGAAAAGCTTGGACTGATGGATGTGGCCCCTCCAAACAAGGGGCATCGCTGATCAAGGACACTGAGACAACTCCTCCCACCTTATTTGAGCTCCCAGGGTGAGGAATTGAGATAAAGGGCTCTTGGGGTTGAGGGATCTTTGTACAATAGGGTACTCCTTTATCTGTTACCTGTAGGGTTGTAGATGTTGCTCCCCTATCTTCATAGGTTCAGATATGTTACTCCCCTATATGGTATATGTAGAGTATACCCTAGTTGGAATCATACCTTCAAGCAAGGCTTGCTAGGAATACTACTCCCCATTTGGCTAATGGGTTGAGAGTGTACATGGGGTGTTCAACCCAAGTTGATTATGATGTAGGTGTTCTACCACATGAGTGTTAAGGGTCATTAATGGGAATATTAGTAGGCAATAGGATTGGGTTGAAACTTTCTTCCCTTTTTTATTTCGGGTTGAGAATGAGATCCCGAATGAGATTCCAGGGTCGAAGATGTGCCCCCTATATGATTAGTTATCTTATTGCTTGGTATGGGTGGAAGCTAATGCTCCCCAAGTACTCTTCTTTTAGATCCACAAAATTTTTAATAGATAGAGTTGAGTAGAGACAAAGAAAGCATGACGACAACATGAGAGGATGATGTGATGATCAACAGACAAATATTGGCAGATGGAATTCTTCCTAGTTGAGAGGGAGTGTTATTTTTTCAACTAGGGTCAAATTCCACCTTTGACAGCTCAGATGGTTGAGATGATGATTGCATTAAATTTCTCTTTTCAAGAGGACCAAAATTGACCTAAAGATCACCTTATTTGGACAAGCAGAAGTTGGTTTTTGAATTTATTTTATCCACTCATATATAATGGAATAGGACGACCTTAAGAAAATGTAAAATTGGATAGGTCGGACTCAACACGAAGTGGACCCTCATGGAAGCCTATAAATAGAAGAGGGCTCAATCTCATTTTCACACATTGATCAAGCCATCTTCTACTCACTTATATTGTCTTGGTTTGAATAGGTCTGACAAATGAAGTTCACTCAAGGGTCATAAACTACATGGGTGAAGCTTGCACAGATCTAGGATTTTTGTTTCTTGGTCGTACACATGTTATAGAGCATTTTCGTCCCTAGAAACATGGAAAAAACGACTCACAGAGTGTCCATGAAGTCTCAGACGCTCACACAAATGTCTGAAGAGAGTGTCTAAGGTCTCTAAAGAAGATAATATAGTATTGGCCCTCAGACACACACATAGAGTGGTCAAGCATGTGTCCGAGTAGTGCTGGTAACTGAAATAGTAGAAGGAAGGAAATTTTGGGGGTTTGGGGTGGTTTTTTGTGTGTTTGTCCCTAGACACATGCATATATTCTTCCTGGGAGAATCAAGGTTAGATAGAGACACTCACACACAGTGGCTAAGGGAGCGTCTAGAAAGTTTTAGTCGCATGCAATTTGCCTTGCTGGAAGCATCAAGGGTTGTGATCTAGGTTTTGAAAATTTCCTTC
Source organism: Pinus tabuliformis (assembly GCA_031772625.1). Classification (NCBI taxonomy): domain Eukaryota; kingdom Viridiplantae; phylum Streptophyta; class Pinopsida; order Pinales; family Pinaceae; genus Pinus; species Pinus tabuliformis. The sequence goes on along the minus strand of CM062820.1, from coordinate 1,203,788,127 downwards.
AGTTGGCTTTAGTGGTATGATGGAAAAAGGGTTTCTCTCTTTTGTTATGTAGTTCTGCAGTCTACTTCTATTCTACAAATCTCTGCTACAAGTTTACGTATTGGGCTCATTGTACTCTCCCTTGAAAACTTTTTATGACGATCTAATAAAGAAGAAGTTTTGAAAGGGTTCCCCCCCTTGTGGGGTTTTCACCTAGTCTTTGACCGATCTTCTATCTCTTATGGTTGTGTTGTTGTCTTCTTTGTCATTGCATTTATTGTTCTATCTTTAGTTACAACTTATGATTCGATACATTGCCAATAAATGAATGTGTTGTTTAATGAAGACATGAATTGGGATAAAGTAATTGATACAACATAGGACAATTTGAAAAATTAACAGTACCTTTTGACAACACAAAATTCACATCCATACACCATCTAGTGGCCCCACCAAGGGGAAGATCTCCATGTCATCCAGAATTTCCTCTTTCCCTACAACAATAAGCCTTTCATGGACAAGGTGTTTTTTGATGTTTCTCCCCTTGAAGTTTGTGATGATTTATTAGGCCAACCATACTTGTGGAAGTGTCATGTTGTGTACGAGTCTAAACCTCATAATGTTATGATTACTTTGGGAATAAAACTATATAGGATCCCAAAGGTAGCCCTCCCTACTACCATTTCTTTGATCTTTTCTAAGGAATGCAATAAGATCATCTCCTAGACTACAAAATTTGTTTTCTTCTAGATTTTCTCTCAAATTAAGGGGAAGATCATGGCAACATCCATAGTCCCCTGAAAAGGTTCTTCCGCATAACAAAAGAAAGTGGATAAGGTCATGGAAGAGTATAGGGACATGTTATCCTCACCCACATAGGTACCTTTGCACTCACAAATGTGGTTGAAGGGTGCTCTTTTGTAGTTCATTATCGATAGTAGGAGTAAAAAGAAAATCACCTCAGAGAAGGTAATCAAGTAGTTGGGCCTTCCGACAATATCACACTCATAGCCATACACCATCAGGTGGCTCCACCAAGGGAGAGATCTCGACATTAGCCAGTAATACCTCTTTCCCTATAAAATCAAGCTTTTCATAGACAATGTGTTTTGTGATGTTGCTCCCCTTAATGTTTGTGATGATTTATTAGGCCTACCATACTTGTGGAAATGTCATGTTGTGCCTGAGTCTAGACCTCGTAATGTTATTATTACTTTGGGAAGAAAACTATAGAGGATACCAAAGGTAGTTGTGCCTACCACCATTATTTGATCATTGCTAAGGAATTTATTTAGATAATATCCTATACTACAAAATTTGTTTTCTACCTAATTCACTCTCGAAGTAAGGGAAAGGTAATGGCAACATCCATGGCCCCCAGAAAGGGCTCCTCCACAGAACAAAAGTAAGAGGTTAGGGTCATGGAAGAGTATAGGGACATCTTCTCCTCAAACACAAGGATCATTTTTCACTTTCACCTTAGGAATTTGTTCAATATGACCCGTGGAGAACCTATAACTAATGGGCCAATCTTTCACTACTCTCTTCTAGAAAATGAGGAAATCAAGTGGAAGATATAGGAGTTGGTACAAAAATGAAACATCTAACTAAGTTCCTCACCTTATGGGATCCCAATTGTACTCGTATAGAAGAGATATGGGACCTAGAGACTCTGCATTGATTCTCAGGCATTGAACAAAATCATAGTTAGGAACAAATACGTAATCCTACATATTGATGCCCTTCTTCGCCAATTAAAGGGGGCTAAGTACTTCAGCAAGATTGATTTGAAGTTTGGAGATAACAAGTTCCAATAGAACCCACAGATGTATGGAGGACCACCTTCAAGTCCAAGGAGGGCCTCTTTGAGTGCTTGGTCATGCCGTTCAGGTTGATAAACTCCCATGCGAATATTATTAGGTTGCTGGATGACATTTTGTGGCCTTTCAACAACTATTTTATGGTTTTATATCTCGAGGATGCCCTCGTATTTAGTAAGAGTTGATAAGAGAACTTGAAACATATTCAATAGGTCCTTCAAACCTTGTGACACCACAAGCTATGTTCCAACCTAGAGAAGTGATCCTTTGGCATGGAACATGTCCAATATTTGGGCTACATAATTAATGAGCAAGGCATGCATGTGGATCCAACTAATATCTAATTCATTCTGGATTAGCCAACCCTCATGACTCTAAAATAGCTTCGCAAATTCTTGCGTTTTGATAATTTCTATCAGAGATTCATGTTGGGGCTCTCTCATAACACTTCGCCCTTAACTTTCCAACGGTAGAGTAAAAGAAAGTTTTTTTGGTTCGAGTCACAACAAACAAAATTCATTGAAATAAACACTACCTTTGATATGAACTAGTCCTCACCTTCCCAAACCTGTAACAACCATTTGAGATTGAGAGAAATCTACACACTACACATATATAACTCTAAGAATCCATGAACATGGGATGAAATTCGCCTCAATGTGCAGCATAACTACAATATAACTCTCCACAACTCAACTAACCACAACCCATTTTAGGTGAGCTTGGGATTTCAACCATTGTGTCCCATTGATGTTGCAATGCCTATGGCAACTACATAGACAAATATCCAAATGTTCAATCTGAACCTAATAAATCAATCATGTTTATTGAACGCATTTAGCACATCCACTAGTAGGTTTATGATATCCTGGATAAAGACAATATTAAGTACAAACAACATCATGATCAACATCAAGTGCCACATAAGTTTGAAGTGGGTGATAATGTTTAGTTTCCTTTGCAGAAGGAACACCTTGCTAGAGCCCATCAAAAGCTTCAACCTCTTTGATACAGGCCCTACACCATCACCAAGGTTGTGGGTGACAATGATTTCGAGATAATTATCCCCTCATTCCTTAGCCTACACCTAATATTTAATGTGAACCCCCTTCAACCATACTTTCCATCATTGTTGGATACATCAGACATTGTCAAGTAGCACACATGAAAAGATCAACACAGATTGAATTAAACATGCCAAAATTGATCGGATCATGAACACACATTTTAACAACACTCACTAATATAGAATATAGTTTTATCGGGTTGTCAAAGCCGACCAACTCATACACCAAGGAAAGTGGTTTCCAAGGACGAAGTTTAGTAGAAGTTCCCCATCTCATGCAAGCACTCAATGCAATGGGTTGGGAATGATATAGGTCGATATTGATGGCCACCCACCTATTTGACTTGGAACCCCAACATTATTTCTTGTTCGTTTTCTATTTTTCAACATAGTTTCCTATTTCGACAATTTTCCATTTTTGGTATTTTTTAGGTCCTAAACTTCTATAGTTGTTTTGAGGCCATAAATGACGTTTTTTAAGGAAACAAGAAAAATCAAGTCATTGACTAACATTTGTAGTCAAAAACGTTTGTCCTCGAATAGACCTTTCTAATGGGATATCGTTCATGCCAAACAGAGATCGTATACCAATGTTACGACCCTCAGAAGTTGATGTTCCAACTAACCCCCTTGGTGTCGATAACCACTCTATTTCATCTGAAACCATTTTCCATAATATGTTTCCTATGACTACAAGATTGTCTTCATGTCGATATATAATTCTTATAACTCTAGATGTTATAGATGCATTAACTATTTCCCCATTAACTAAATTAGATATTTTATGTGTAGATTTTCCATCTTCTAACAAAAATATTTGTAGTTCTTTGGATATTTGATTTTTGATTCCAAATGGAACGAAAATAGTTGAGAAATGGAGAATATGAAAATTTGATAATACTTCTCTCAAATGGACCAATCTTCCAACTAGATTTAGAACCCATATTTCCATGGTCTTTGGAGATAGACATAATGTAGTGAACTACAAGATAAAGCCCTTGGTTTCCTTTCGAAGAAAATTTGGAGGAAGAGAAATTATTGGGAAACCATTTGGGAGGAAGAGAAATTTGGGAGCCCATTTAATCGATTTATCCAAGGATGCAACAAGTGCTTGGAAACCAAGCATATTTGGATCCAAATTCGAAGGAGAGTGGCCTCCCTTTACGAAGGAGGTTTCCTTGGCCAAAGAAAGGGATAAGGGTTTTGCAACATTTAGGGTTTTAACAGAGAAACAATTTTAGCAATAAACTTCCAACCATAAGAAAAATTACTTCAATTTTTTTACTATCCAAAATATTGCTTTATTTTGTTTTCCAAATAAACAATTTTTATATTTGGCATTTGAGTTTTGAAATAAGAATATATATTGTTGTGCATTAATAGGCCCTACAACATGTACTTTGCACATTCAAAAAAAAGAACATCACACAACTCTACATTATCCATCTACCAACTTAATTACGACCATCATAGGCTCCTAAAGGTAGCCTTTACACACCAATAATATTCTTCTAGTTTTACAGTTTCATAAAAACATAGAAACTATAGAGATCACATCTCTCCTTTCATATTCTAAATTAATAAAGTGAAATTACCAAGACATAAACCGGGTTCCTTGCTTTAAATTCTTGTTCCAATGGGATCCATTCTTGCATATAAACAACTTGTTTTTGGAAACTAATAATCTTTTTGGTTGAAATGTCTATATATCTGCGCATTTTTTTCTTCAAAATGTTGTTTTACATCTAGGATTTGATTCATTATGCTGTCTAACATAACATTATTCATTCTACATTTGTTTTTGGTCTAATCGATCAAAGAACTTATAGTTTCTCAATACCTACAAATCTTTCAGGCCTTTTTTAACTGTTGTTTTCACGAGAAGCCAAAGTTCATAAAGTTCAACTCTATTGGTACTTTTATTAGTAGCGTATTTCAAGAGAAAATAATGTGATGATTCAAAGTAAAGTATAGTCCTCTCTCCATAATGTCTTGGATCTCCTTAACAAGAATCATGGAAGAGTCCTCATGCTTTTTCATACTATTAGGTTTCCTTAAAATTATTTGATATTTTTCTTTTGAAGGTGCCATGGAAGAGATTTGGACCTAATGAAGCCACTGAGAGATGGAAGAGAAAATGAGGGTGCTATAACCATTTTTTATTGATGAATATGTGGATGTAAGAGCTGTTATATAAAGATCAATTTTTATTCTTTTGCTTCTAGTTGTAGAGAACACCAAGGATGGTGTTCCTTTAATGGGGTGCGGTTTGTAAAACCCCTTATGTTGACCTTTGTTTTTATAAAGATAAATAATGAATTTGTAATTCCAACATGAAGGATCCTGGCTAGTTGAGACATTATGTAATTGAAATGTAAAATAAATTCTTATTGGCCAGCTTGAGGAGTAGGACCAACAGATCCATGGTTTAGGAGAGAGTTGCAAGTAGGGGAGCTCGCATGATGGAACACCCCACCACCAAACATTTAGAAATTAAATTATGGGGAAGATGACATGTAATATTTAAAGAATAAATATATTAATAACATAAAAATATTTTAGTGATCCATAAATAAAATATTTCCATATCTAGGTCTTTTACTTCTGAATATGAGGGGACATGTATTAACATTTTAATGTGGAGAGTGAGAATCATAACTAATATATATATATATATCTATATATATATATATATATATATATATATATATATATATATATATATATATAGACATATCAAGTGAAAATAATAAAAATTATTATAGTTAAAACATGTGTGCTTCTCAAAGCAAGCATAAATCTATCTTAACTCTAAATCTACCAAGGGCTATAGGAGAGATCAAATTCTCGAGATGCAAACCTTTCCTCAAGTTTTGCACTCAAAAATAAGTTTGCATTTAAGGATATTTGATTTCTCTCAACCTTTAGTAGATCCAAATATAAGATGGATCTATGATAGTAAAAATAAAATTGCAATTAATAGTAATATTTATTAATTTTCTCTTTTTAATTTTTACATAACATAATGATATATCATTCTTTGTGAGATTAATAATTAGTAATTTTAACTTCTATTAAATGTTTAAATTATAATTTTAAAATATAATAATCACTTTTTTATGTCTTATATTCAAAATATATCTTTCCATATCTGAAAACCAAGATGAACAAATTTGCTATGAATAACCACTTGTTTATTTATTTTGGCTTTTCTTTATTTTTCTTGACATCATTCATTATTAATAAAATTTCCATTACCATGCCATTTTTTTTTATTATCAAATTTACTGTTGTGATCGAACCTATTGGTATTTTTTTACCAACATTATTAACTATTTATTTATAAGGATCCTTTTGTTATACTTAAAATATTCATAATTAAAATTGTTATTTAAAAATCTCATGAGGCATAGAATAGATGGTAATGGGGTGTACTATTAAGGCACACCATGATTTGAAGTTAACTAGTTCAAAACTATATGGGAAAAAATCTAGGCACGTTCAGGGTTGTTGTTTATAGTATGTGACCAAAAAAACCCTTTTGTTAGTATTAGTGATAGACAACCCTAAAAATGATGGATAACATGTTAATGTTCTTTAGATCTAAAAAGAAACCATTAGAAAACTTTTCAAAAGATACCATGCAAAACATAAAGAAGCATATGAAAATGAATAATGTGATAGAAACCCATTGAAAATATAAATAAATTGATTTTATCAAAATGAGTTGGAATACACCTGGTGAGGAGAATAAAAATACATGGATATACAACATCCCCCTTTTGGGGATGGATTCTTTCTGACCCCATGCTTCATCTACAATGATCTCTCTCTCAATTGATGCAATGTGAGAAAAGAGAAAATGGTGGCTTGAACTCAATAATGGGAGCTCAGAAGCTATATTGATAGTGACAATGATGAAATGGCCATGTCTAAAGAATGAGGAGAAAACTAGCACAGTGCCTTAACCAACGTTCTGTGGTCAGACCATGTCACCCCTAAACCATATCTTGGGAATTCCCCTTATTTCCTGGTGTATGGGAAAGAAGCAATCCTGCCACCAAAATTGTACCTGCCTGACCTCTAGTTATCACAAGAATCTTAGGGGACACCCTGTCTTACCATACGAAGCTGAATTGATACTCTACTCAAGCTTGAGGATGAGAGACAAAAGGCTAGAGAGAAGTTTTTTGTATACCAAAACCGAATCAAGAGATGGTTCAATAAGAAATCTGAAAGGAACAATGGATTTAATGTAGGTGATCTAGTAATAAAATGGGATAAATCCCATGAGGATAAAGGCAAGCACACAAAATTCCAATCTTTGTGGATTAAACCTTTTCAAATTAAATAAAAAATTAGCCAAGACACCTACTATTTATAAAACATGGACGGGAGGGTTGAGCCCCTTCCCAGAAATTACGAATACCTTAAGTTTTACTTTACGTAGTAGCTCTCGTATCTTCTTCCCCATCCCTGTATATATCTTTTTTTTTTTTTGTTTCTTCTACATTTAGTTCCAAGCCTTATTCCTGCATTGTGCATTTCAATCTTGCATATAGTTTTTTTTCCTTCATATCATTTTGTTCATGATAGTTTAGCTCATGAATAACAGTTTTAGCCTATATAAAGAATTCCTAAACATTGCTCAAATTGAACACACTCAAGGGTTGTGGTAGCCCCTATGTGAATGGTTGAACTATTCTCTTGTTTGTGCTTACTCTCAACTACCTTTAAAGTCACAACCTGATTGAGATGTGAGGACTGGTCTTAGTGGGGAACTTTGATTATTCAAGGCACCATATCTTTAATAACACTAGCTCTTGAATTGGATTTGTAGTTTGGAAAATGGTTAACACTCAATCGAAGAGGGGAAAGAAAATCTATAATGGATAACACACATTTTTGGGAAAAAATAATTATGTCTCTAAAAGACCAGAAACAATCTCTCTTGCACATAAATTAAGTTGGGATCCCTCATCTTCCCTGGAAAAATGAATGCCTAGTAAATAAATGCTAATGATCATATAATAAAACAAAGTTAGAAAAAGGGTAAAGGATTGAGAAAAGATTCCCGTGTACAGAGGTGATGCAATAACTCCGCCGGGGTACTCTCCAGGCTTGCTCGCAATGGAGCAATGTTTGTGAGTTCTACAAATTGACTCCACTAGAGTATTATCCAAGCTCACTAGAAGTGGAGAAATACTAAATATATATAGTTACAATACCAAAACCTTTACGGCCCATACATCTTTATCTGAATGCCTATTTGGAGTCATTAGGAATACTCTTTAAGTGTGTGTTTAGTAAGCTAAGTCAAGACAATGAGGTACTTATAATCAATGCTAAGGGTAACATGGAGACATTAGTGGGTCCCATGAGTTTGAGATAAAACACTCACAAGGATTTATTGCACTCTAAATCGGGGATGAGCAGAGACACTGAGGTTATACTAGTGAATCGCCAATTATTATAACCACTAAAACAACCCCAAAATTTGACTCCTTAAATTTTTTCAAGCCCCACGCTCATTACTAATATCCTCTCATTTGTATACACCTTAACAAGTTTCGATACACCAGTAGTGGGTCATGTATTTTGAGAAAAGTTCAAGTTACAAGTTCTAGACTCAACCCCCCCTCAAGGTCGCAAGGCACATTTAGAATCCTTACTTTGGAATATAAAATTGCAACCTAAGACCTGTCTCAAAACATACATTATTGGTCCATGTTGCCAAGTCATAGATTCACCAGTTGACGTAACTCATAAAGTTCTAAGTTCTACGATATTACGACCTAGCAACTTGCAACTTACATTGGTCACCAAGCTTAGGTCATGGGGTTGCATATTCACTATTCTACTTACGTCTTATCTCGTGACCTAATCTGACTTTCGACCTCGTGACCTCGAGAACCATAAGGCTTCAAAGTCACATGGTTGCGTGGTCACATGATATGAAATATCATTTTTTACAACCCTAGTCAGATTACCACCTAGCAACCTCTAAATTTCCACACGTGAGACCATTTAATAAATACTGTCCTCACTCATTTTCACTCATTTGGCTAATTAGAGTGCTTGAGGTAGGGGAACTTGGTGAGCAGCATGTGTGCAACTCATCCTATCCAAGTAGGCATTTTTCCACCTTCCCTGTAATCATTCTTGTTGTTGTGTGTCTCCTTATTCATTTGGTATCTACATTTTCCCCCTTAGATAGGATCTATCCACCTATATGAGCCATTTTCAAGCCAAACTAACCCTAAAAACCCCCAGACCTCCATTCTTCCACTTAACATCCCATTTTTGGAGCACAAAGTCTAACCTGAAGCGCTTCTCCCTATCCTCAGTCATATTTGATCCCCTGAGCCCTTGTAAGGTGCATGGCTAACCCTAAGAATTCGACTTTTCCACCTCAAGCCACAAAGGCATTGTCCAACCACCAAAGAATACAAGTCTCACTTCAAAAAACATGATAGGATCTACTCTATGACTTTGTGACTTCACTTATTCTATGATTGTGTGACTTCTCTTAGCCTACGACGTTACACCTAACCCAATACTTTGAACTAGAAACCACCAGTTCTATCAAGTTGCCAATTTGCTAGTTTATTACCCTTAGGTTTTGTGACCCTCAGAATTGTGCAACCCAACGACCTTCACTAAAACCAATTCCAGGCTTAAGATTACTTATCCTATCCCTCACATTTTGAAGCTTGGTTCACAGTCATTGCTCCAATTAATATTATTTATGCCTCCATTCTCATCTTGGGATTACTTATTTGAAATTCCAGATGACAATGATTTGGGCTATATATCGATATCATATTTCTCTTGAGAGATGGTACCTCTAGTGGTCAATACTCCTCACATAAGTATAGAGAAAAACATCCAAGAAGTTTCATAAGGAGCACGACCACAAATCTAGAAGGACACAACATGCAATATCAAAAAAAACACCAAGCTCTCATGGTTTGATATTTGCTCGGAGTTCTCAAAAATAGATATTCCCAAAAATCAGGAAGACTTCAAGGTTTACATCAATATCAAGAGCTCATGGCTTCATAAAGTAGCCATGCATATGCCAAGATTCCCATGTTCGAAAACCATCAATTGGATACTAAATAACATTTATACACATCGATGGGTTATAAGGAGTCGTAGAGGTGACACTTTCAATTCTTTCACTAACACAAATATTTTTGCCTACTATAAGCTACATAGAGAGAAGAGTCCTTCAATACTAGGTGGCTATCAAAAATCTATATGTCAACCAAAGATATTTGAAAGTCATGGTGGCAAGAACCCTCCAAGTTCTAGGTCAAGGCTGATTGGGTATACAAAACATAGGATCTCTCGAAAGCCTATCAACTTTTGGTAGCAATCATGAAGTGGTTATGTGGTAGGGCATATATTGACACCTTTCTTGAAACATGGGCCCCTATTATGTACACAGTTTCTATGAGGGGAACTATTTTCAACTAGGCAAGTATCCTAGCTTCAGCTTTGAGGTCCAATGTATAAGCAACAAAGAACCTAGAGAATGACCAGCCATCAAAATTCTATATGGAATAATACCTCTTGGATGCAATATGTGTGAGATGTAATTTTGAGGAGTGGAGCTACAACTGGACCCATAATATGTTATAGGTTGTACACCTTAATTATAATATCTTTTGGGACCCAAGCTACAAGAGCATGCATGAAATCACTTACGAGTCATTTATTTCCCCTTTGTACCAATTTCTCTTCAAGGAAGATGCTCCTTGCTTGTCTAAGAGAGCTAAGGAAAGAATTGTTAGAGTAAATATTGGTTTCCCATCGAAATGGGCACCTTCATCTAATTTTTTGGCTCATATAATCCCCCCTCATGCTCTCCCCAGGTTGGAAACAAATAGGCTACTCTTGTGGGAGGTTTCTTATCAGATGAAAATGGGTTTTTCTCTAAAAGACTACACAAAGGTAAGAAAAAACATGTGCCCTCCTTCCCTATGACTATTGGATCATACAACCTCGAGAGCTTCAAGGAAGTTGAAATAGAGATGAATAAATGAAAGGATTCTTCTTTGTGAATTTGGGTCATCGTAGATATGATCCAAAGTGGATTGTGGCAACACATTACAAGAAAGTAGGTTTCAATTGGTCATATGTTCACAACAAGAATTTCCATGAAGATAAAGTCAGAAATCAATATAACGTTGCATGGGAATTAGGGCCAAGTGAAAAAAGAAAAGGAGGATAAGCAACAGGCTTAACACTCTCAAGAAAGCATAAGAATGCAAGTTAGATCATCCATGGTTAAAATAAATAAAGAGCATCAAAAGACGAGGGATAATAGAATAATCATAAAAGAAATGAACAAGAAAACCCATTGGATGAGTAAGAGGGAGACGAAGATGAAGAAACCTTGGAGGAAAGTAATGCATCTCTTGCAAGGAAAAAATAAGATCGAAGGAGAAAAAGGGAGGTAGAGATGAGACAATGGCAGAGGGAAAGAAAACAACAGGTTGGAGATATCTAACAACAGCAGCTGGAAGAGCTCAATATCTAACAACAACAATAGGGTCAAGGTTCCAGGATGTGGGTCGATCTTTATCCATTTGAAATTCCTCCATCCATTCCAATTATTGGCGGACACTTTCCACTAAAAGAATTGGGCATCCCAGACAAAGAAGAGGAAGAGGTATTGGACCTTACTAGATTCACTTCTGATCAAGTCCATTGTAAGACCATGCAGGAGAGAAGAAAATGTTATTCCAAGAACCGTACCAAACCTTTCTCAGTAACTATAGAGAAGGAGATTGTCATGGATACCAGTATGAACCCTAAGAAGATTACTTCAAATGGAAGCACCTTTGAGACTACAACAAAGCTAAATGTGAGCAGTCTAAACAAACATATTGTATAACTTCAAGGAAAGTTCTATGCTTCTGAGCAAAGAGCTTCCAAGGCAGGAGAAGAAAATAAAGTTTTGCACCTAGTTCATTCAAGTGCAAAGGAGTTACGAGAATCCATTATATAATAGGTAAAAAATTTAGAGGAAGCCATGATTGTAGTTTATGAAGAGATGTTGAAGTTTCGTTAGACTATAACACCATTCCCAATGATACAGGCAAAAACTAAGAAGAAGACAACTATGCTTAGACAAGCCACCACAACTATCAACAATATGTGTGGATAGACTACCAAATATCCAGATGTGCCAATGACCCTCCCTACAAATATTTGTGTAACTTCGCAAAGTGACAGTCCAAATTCGCATCAAGGTCTAATCACAAGACAAATTAGCAAAGGATGTAGACAAAGTTCCAGCTTCATATAAGTATTTGCTGAGTGGATTAGAATCTATGATTGAAGTACACAAGGGCCCTTCTATCAGAGCAGTTGGAGAAGTGAGGAAGTAAGAATAATTTATCCAGGAAATTCAAGAATTTCTCAATCCTCTCAAAAAAGCCTCTACTATGGAGAACTTGCAAGTAACAAGAGAGACATTTTCTCAGTACATGATAGAACCGATGGGGATATACACCAAGCTGGCTTATCAAATTAGATCAAGGTAAAAAAGATCACTCTAATACTAGATGCCCTAGAGTGTCTTCATAGACATAGGGAAGGTCATGAAAAGGTGGTCGAAGTGGCAACTAAATACAAGCTTTGGAATTCATATCTTGTACAACATCTACACGTAGATTTTCCAGAATTGTCCATTGTTAAGTTGTTAGAATAGAACCATCTCTTTCACATGTTCATAGTAGGGTAGAGAGTAGAGTAAAGTAGGGTCTCAAAAGAATATGAGAGGTCATGAGGTAGCTCAAGAGTCACGGGTAGACCAAGAATCACCCTTTCTATAAATGTGTGCTCATGGCACATTATAATGGACTTTTAGCCTTAGGACTCATTTGGGTGCATATTATTTGAGAACTAAGGTACCTTCTAGTGAATTAAAGAAGTAAGTTTATATTTCCTCTTATGGATTTAACCGAGATATTTTGTGATGGTGCCATGGATATTATCAACTTAATGAATTGAAAGTCCCTTTGAAAATTTGGCATACTATTTCTTCATGTGTATTCATGCATTGTGGGATTTCCGCTGCAAAAAATGAAAGGTATATGATATTCTTACCTTAGGATCATGTTAGTAAAATTCTTTATTGACATTAGCATTTTATTATTATGTGATTTTGCAGTCACTTATGCTTTTCTATGGCTATTAATCACTTACTTATTCATGATTGGTAAATTTATCTTATATGTATGTGTGGATATTATTTAAAGCCTTGCTAACAATCACTTTTATTGGGATTCATGATTTGAAGTTATGTTGTGGCTATCCATGGTATTTGTTTTATTGGATTTTCATAGTTTGCTTAATTACATTTGTTGAATCTTCATTCGTTCTCCCTTAATTTGAAACTCACTTTGTCCGAGGCAAATCTTAATCAATGAGATGGAAGCTGGGCCTACATACCAGATGGGACTCCTAGACCGAACGGTGTAGAGTATGATTTGGATCCTACACAGAGGAGATCCCTTGGCGGTGCATTCTAGCTCATCAATAGGACGCTTTGAAAAAAGCTATCCAAAAAGCTTCAACTTCTCGAACGTCTCCAAAGCCTCCTCTTAAACAAGAGGAAGGAGAAATTACACAAGGATTTATTCCCATTAAAATGAAGCATAATAAGCATGGAAGTAAAAAGTAATAGACATGTAAGGTTTAATCTAAGCATCAACCCATTTCTTGAAATAGTTTTGAAGCCCCGAATCCTCCAGAGGAAGAAGGTGAGAATCTTAAGGCCCATGTAGATCAACCAAACAATCTTGTTTTAAAGGCTCCTCCTGATTTGATTGTCGAAGAACAACCAAATCAAGACCCTCCAAGGAAAATTCCTGTGGTGGGAAATGTTTCCCCAAAGGTCTCTGCTAGAGTAAACGATGAAGAAGTTGGTAAGGTGGCCAAGAATAAGTCCTCCTCTTCTCCCCCTTCCTATTCAGATGTGATTAAAAAGAAGTGTTCCTTGCCATTGGTAACAAGAAGAAATAAAGATCATAGTAGGAAGAAATCAGGTATTGAATCCTATAGAAATGTCATGTTTAGACATTTTCTTGTGCAAGCAATTTTTTTAAAGATACTCTTGTTCTCATGAAGAAGTAGGTGAAAAAAACTGAAGACTTTGTTTTGGAACATTTCCCTCCCTACTCTTTTTGGGAGGAGACTCTATTCGTAGTTTTTTGTAAATGCGCCATTAGTCTAAGCTAGTCAAAGTGGCTCACAAGGAGGAGGACATACTGTAACTCATTTCCTGAGTTACTGCTACATTCAAGTACATATTTAAATATAAATTCTTCTCATTTCTGTTAAAAAAAATAGTAATTATTGTGTGAGTGAAATAGATAGTTAAGGATGCACATAATTAGGATAATAAATGATAATTATGACGTAAACAAATTAATGATTTATATGTTAAATATGCACATAATTAATACTTGGTTGACATATTTCATAAGTAAATTGTTTTATGATAAGAGATAGTAATGATGTGAACAAATTGATCACTTATGTATAAATCATATGGATATTGATAAAATTAATTATTTTAATTAATGTTAAATAATTTAAAAATAAAAATAAAATTGCTTCATAATAACAAATTGGCCATTTATGTACAAATGGCATGGATGTTAATAAGATTTATTATTGTCATTAATGTTGAATAATAAAGAAAAAATAATGACTCACATACTTTGTGTGTTTACTTAGTGTAGAAAAGTTTAGTCCTCGTTGTAAGAAATTCTTGGTTAATTTCTAATTCACAAATGCACATGCATATATTTAAACAAAAAAAAATATGAATGGAAAAGTTTGTATGTTTTTCTTATTCTAGAAATCAATTTACTAGTGCACATGCACAATTTTTATATAAAAAATGAGTGGGTATGGTAAAATGAAACACCATTACGTGAAGACGTGGAAGCTTATTGGACATGAAATTTCTTTATGTGCATTATTTTCATATAAAAATATGATTAGGGTATGTTCAAATGAAATACCATTACATGAAGACGTGGAAGCTTATCGGACATGAAATTTCATTATAATTTTTAAATTTGTAAATATAATGTTGTTGTTTCTATATAGATATGTTAATTACTAAGCCAAACATATCTAATGTATTCATTATTAAATCTTAAGATGGATGTTAATTATTCAATTTTACTCGAATGTATGTAACTTATTGTGTTGATTTTATGATATATGTATAGTAATTATTAAATTTTTAGATATATTTGTAACTAATTGTGTGGAATATGGAGATTTAGTTATGTTAAGATAACTTAACAAAGTTTATAATTATGGAATAGGATAAAAATAATAATTAGTAATTAAAATATGTTAATCAAAGAAATTGTTGAGCATTTATATAAGTGGTTGTTATATTAGTTAAATAAGTTATTGAGTAATCTTAAGGATGTACATAATGAATAATTAGTCAAGATATTTCTTAAGTAAATTGTCTAATAATAAGAGATAGTTAATTTGTAGACAAATTGATTATTTATGTATAAATGGCATGGATATTGATAAGGTTGATTATTCGAGTTAGTGTTGAATAGTAAAAGAAGAATAACTAATTACATGGTTTGTGTGTTTACGCATTATAGAAAGCTGATATGTTTCCTTTATTAAAAAAGTTCATTGATTTTAATTCTTAAAAGTGTGTTAACTAAATTTTCTATAATACATATTGATTTAAACCATGATAACCATGAGAACATGAGAAGGTAATAAGGATAAAAATAAAAATTTCATGATAATCAAAATTATAATAGGTAATGATAATTACATTTGAAATAATTTTAGGGTTGTTATATTGTTTGTTTGTTTGTTCATTAGTTTGGTGTAAATGGGTTGAATTACCTTGTTTTTTTTTAGAGACTTTGACTCAAGGGTGGTTGGGTTTGTGTCCATAGGTTTCAATCTAGTGACATTTTCACCATAGAGTGTCTTAACAAATACTGGGTAACCAACCGCTATGGGGCATTATATGATTGCTATATTATTAAAATTAAATTAAATCAATCTATCTCTTTTTTTAATGGAAATGAAATAGTGAAAATAGATAATGATAAATTCATTTATATAATAAGTTTTCTCCAAAAACACATTATATTCAAAATGAATTGGGATAGAGTCACTGGTAGTTTTAGCCCCGAGGGTTAGCTCAATTGGTCAAGTCCTAGTTGTTAAAGCACCTTTGGTATTGAGAGGTTAGAGGTTCAATTATCTCAACACTCTTGGGATGAGGCTCTGTGGTTGAGATGATAGAATTGATCCCTCCAGATTTTCCATTCCATGGATGTAGTTGTCACCGAGATCCCTTTAGATGGATTTTCCATTCCATCGATGTAGTGGTCACCGATATCCCAGAAGTGATCCCTTTAGATGGATTTTCCATTCCATGGATGTAGTGGTCACCGAGATCCCTTCAGATGGATTTGCCATTCCATAGGAAAAAAAGAAAAAATGGAAAAATAAGAAGAAAAAAGAAAGAAAGAAAGAAAAAGCCATTCCATCGATGTAGTGGTCACCGATATCCCAGAAGTGATCCCTTCAGATGGATTTTCCATTCCATGGATGTAGTGGTCACCGAGATCCCTTCAGATGGATTTGCCATTCCATAGGAAAAAAAGAAAAAATGGAAAAATAAGAAGAAAAAAGAAAGAAAGAAAGAAAAAGCCATTCCATCGATGTAGTGGTCACCGATATCCCAGAAGTGATCCCTTCAGATGGATTTTCCATTCCATGGATGTAGTGGTCACCGAGATCCCTTCAGATGGATTTTCCATTCCATGGATGTAGTGGTCACCAAGATCCCTTCAGATGGATTTTCCATTCCATAGGAAAAAAAAGAAAAAATGGAAAAATAAGAAGCAAAAAGAAAGAAAGAAAGAAAAAGACGAGTCATTGATACTAAATTGTAATTTCTATTTCATTGTCTTTATATTCATAATGTAAAAATGGTTACTAACATGCTTATAAAATAAATTGTGACAATGGAACATATAAAATGAGACTTATAATTTAATAAATTATAATTATGAATTTATTAAATTTATGACCATAAATATAATAAAATGATAAGTAAGGCACTTAAGTGGGCCTAATGGTTAAGACTATATGTTTCTTCATAAGAGGTTTAGGTTCAAATTGAGAGGACGGTAGAGTATGTAAGGCCCCATAAATTTTAATAGTCAAGACCTTAAGAAGAATAGACTTAGTTTTGGTGGTTGGGAGAAATATTGTTATCCTTTCACAAGAAACATGAGAAATGTTGTGAGAAGTGAGTATCAAAAATGTTGTGAGAAGTGTTAGACTTAGTTTTGGTGGTTGGGAGAAATGTTGTTATCCTTAACATGAGAAATGTTGTGAGAAGTGTTATCCTTCTTACACGAGAATAAATATTGGTATAACAATTGAAGTTATAAATACAACTTTTATTATATTGTGTTAAATCAAATTTTGAAAATGAAAATATAACCTTTAATATGATATATGTGATAAATCTATGGTTAATGACACTCATGGAAAATAAATTAGTATTAGAGTCCATTGAGGTGCTAGTTGCTCAATCTTAGCTAACACAAGAGTAAATATCAATATTATGAAATAGAGAGAAACAATGAAAATTTGAAGTTGAAAATATAACTTTTAATATAATATATTTAATTTTAAAATTTAAAATATGAATGCTTTAAATATTAAAAATAAAATAAAAGAATTTATGAAAAATTACACTAAACCTATTTAAATTTATTTAGATGGGTTGATAAAATATTTCCAAAAAAATTGTTTACATACAATCTCTTACATTTTACTTATAATACTTATTCACTATTTCATAACAAATATTTATACAAAATTTTACATTTTGACTATTATATTGGTTCACTACATTACCATTTCATAACAAATATTTATACAAAATGTTACATTTTACTATTATATTGGTTCACTTCTTTATAATAAATAGTTGTACTATACTCATTACCAAAAGTATTCGTAGAAATTTGATACACATAAGGAAATAAGAGTATTTTTTCTTTAAAACCCTAACAATTAAAATGGACCGACCATAAATACATGGGCACCGTAAAATAGATCTATTTTCGCGCTCCATAGTCCCTATATTAATACATGGACAACGTAAACTCTAGAGGAGCGTAAGAGCTTTCGCAATACAAGAGTTTGTTTCGATCTATTTTTGGGCTTCTGTATTTTAACGTATTAGATCGAAACGCGTCTTTGCTTCTGGTCGGGCAATAAGAGAGAGAAACATGGAGTACGCAAAATCCCAACCAATAGGCGCTGAGAGAGAAAGGGACTGGCTGAGTTCCGTACTAGCCAAGCGGCCTCGCAATGATTATGAATATGACTATACTCGTGATCCATCATTGTGTGGTGTTTACGTTAACCCTAGGGAAGACCTCAGGCTTGCTGAGAGACGGGGTGACAGATTCGGGATTCACCTATTGGATAATGATGTTCGTGCTCC
The DNA here is from genome assembly GCA_031772625.1 of Pinus tabuliformis. Taxonomy (NCBI): domain Eukaryota; kingdom Viridiplantae; phylum Streptophyta; class Pinopsida; order Pinales; family Pinaceae; genus Pinus; species Pinus tabuliformis. Next base: position 1,203,769,712 of record CM062820.1, on the reverse strand, counting down.
TGCTCCTCTTTTTCGTGATGATCATCGTTTTGTTTCACAGAGTGGAACGTTTCCTTCTTCAAATCGGTTAACTGTAGATGAGGATTTGAATTTCAGGTGTGATAGCCATAGACTCGACCCTGTAGTTGGGAGGAGGGTGCCTGTGGATGATGTTCAATATCTACCAGAAGATGCATCCAACACGCTGTTTGTGATGGGTGTTCCAAGTGATTGCACTACTAGAGAAGCGGAGCACATATTTCGCCCATTCCGCGGATTCAAAGAAGTGAGGGTTGTTAAAAAGCCCAAGGAATCCAAAAAATCTCATCGAGGTGGAGAAGGAGAAGCGGCGAGTGCCGTCGTTGTGTTGTGTTTTGTGGAATTTGATAACCCAAGGTGTGCCGCGATTGCCATGGAAGCTTTACAAGGGTATAAGTTCGATGAAAATGACAGAGATTCGCCTTCGCTAAAGTTTCAATTTGACAGAGAGAGGAGTGGGTCATCCTTTGCGCACGATCAAGATCGACGTCGCGATTATTATCGTCATCGTCGGTGATTTTGTGAGTGAGACGATCAATTTTGCTGGTGGGCAATTTTGCTGGTGCGCCTGGACTACGATACTTAGTTTCCAATTGGGTTGTTTATTATTATCGTCATCGTTGGTGACATTTTGAGCCACCAACGCATTGCCTGCGATAGTTAGTTTCCAAAGTATAATGTATCATTCCCATTTCTTTTTATTTTCAGGGATTGTAGTCCGTCTTGAACGGGTAGTTTTAATTGCGAAAAAACTTCTAATTTGAAGTGAGAGCCAGATACTTGGTTCACGTTTGGAATATGACAAGAGGCTGATTGAATGAAATAAATATTTGTTTGAGGGCAATTTATGGTTGGTTTTATGTATATGGTTGGATGTCCTTGACTTGGTTGGTTTTATGTATATGTTTTTAAGTGTTATTTATTATTGAGATCAATGAGCACATGTATTGGTTAATGTTTTGGTTTATCATTGGTTTCTCAATGGCTTGTAGGTTAGCCTTGAATTTTTGGCACTAAATCTAGGACCGTAGGCATAAATTTGGGGAATTTCAGATGTAGCCTCATGAAGGATGGTTTTTGCATGTGGCTGGAGCCTTATTGCTACATGGAAGGCTTGGCATGGGTTGTGAAGTGAGTGAAAAGGTAGTTCCAGTCCATTTGGGTGATCAGATGTTGTTAGAGGTTGCAGTAAAGCGTAAAGTGGATGTTGTCTGACATTTGGGTGATCAGATGTTCTTAGAGGTTGTAGTAAAGCTTAAAGGTAGTAGGCCCTACTTTCATAACTGGAATTTGTTCGTTGGGTCATGCACAGTAACTCTCAGCTCATGTTTACCATGAGAGCTTGTAAAAGCAGGTAAATATGCGGTGGGGTTCAACATCACCTTTCAATTGAAAAGTGGGAAATATTGATTATGATTGCTATACTTGAAGTGTTGAAAAAAATACAACAATATTGCAAATATTTCATCACTTATATGATTTAGTTGAATCATAAACAAGATGGTGATTGAAACTCTACGTGTTCCATTTTCTAAGGTTAATATTATGTACATTTTTTCAACTAAATGGTAATTAGACCTCTTATGGTTCCTTGTCACATTGGTGGACAAATTACAAATATTTTAAAGCACATGTTTAAATCTTAGTTTAGAAGATTTAGATTGAATATTGAAATGATACTAGTCTATGTTCTAGTTCTTTTTTCCTTGCTATTATAGTTATTCATACTTATGATTTAGGGGGTGATTGTTATTCTTTGAGTTCCCATATAATTAGAAAATCCTATACCACCTTCACATGATTTTCCATCTTTCTCTATTCATGAGTTTTGAGTTTGCTTACTCTCTAGTTCATGAGGGGATGTACTATATTTCCACATCATTGAATATATTATTGATATGTATAAATCCTTTTCCACTAATCCTTATGTTGCGTTTTCTTGCTCTATTTCTTAAAATCCTCTAGTTTTTCACCCTCATCTCTAACCTTGGAATCATGAATTCAATACATTAATGTTTGTTTTGTCCTTTAGTGATAAATTCCATAATCATCTATAAGATATTTTGACCTAAAATTTCATTTGCATCTAATCCAGGGATATTCTCTAGCCCTCACTTTGGTTCCCTTTCCTAATTTTGAGGCCACCTCACTAACAAGTAATGACATTTCCATAGCCAAATCTATACCTTTATTATAATTTTAGGAGTCAAATATAACCTAGGAATTTAAGATATATGTTAATAAACTATTTTTTCATTTTCACATGGAACTAATCAACTTAATAAGGAATTTTCCTCTACTACATTTTTGGATAGAAATCCTAGTTTCCTATTGAAGTGTCATTCTATTGTTCCTCCATGATGAAATAATGCTCCCCTCAAACTTGCCTCCCTAGGAATTCCCTTTGAATCTCCATCAGGAAAGAGAAGACGAGTCTTTGAAGTTTACCGCCTTGAAAAATTTTCTAGCTGAAATTTAATTGCTAGGATGAATTATTCATATTGAATGATGAGGGAAATGACAAAGGAGATTCTACATTGAGATAGAGCTAAAGAAAATATGATTGAGAGAAGAATTCCAATTGTAGACTAAGAGATTTATTAGTAACATGCCTTAAAAGAAATACAACTTGTAACTTTTTGAACAACCTTATTGACTGAGTCTTTGGACGAATGTCTCTTTTTGTTCCGATATTTCATCCATCTTGCCCGATTTGACTTCTGGAATTAAAAAGTCCTAATGATTTTATGGTTGTGATATAAACTTATTGATTTTAAGCTCCATTTGTCATCATTTTTTGAATATATATGTTTTTAGTTCATACCTTCTTCTATTTCTTGACGTAATAGCTAAACTTGATCTAAAGTTTTTCATTTCCTCCATTTTACTGTATCTTTGTGTTTCTTTAAATATATATATATCATTTAGTTCCTTTATAAATGTGGATCAGTGGTATCATAGTGATTTGTTCCTTCTCTATTTTTCTATGCATGTCCCTAATGAGGTTTGGGTATAAGGAGTTGGGACTCGAGTTGCTTCAACCATTGCAAGTATAGCCTCATTGAACCTAATGGAATCCCATGGCAGAAGAAATGAAAGATGGGAGAGTAGGATATCCTATCAAATTGTTGCTTGAAAATGACCTCAAGTGACAAAGGAATGAGATGGTGGATAATTTTTGTTTATATCCTTTAGAAAATACTAACGGGTGATGCATCTTCATCCAAAAGTCACTTTAGAGGAACTGCCTCCTTTAAGGTAGAAGTTAATTTTGACATTCCTATATTTAAGGTAGAAGTTAATTTTGACATTCCTATATTTAATGGTGCTTAAGTACCATGGATTCCTACATAAATACATTCAGGAATAAATGGATTTCTTGGAAAACCGCTCACTTTTTGTAGCATGCTGATATGTTGTTAAGATCGAGTAGAAATTTAAATAGAAGAAGCAAGACTTTGGGTCTATAAATCCAAAGAAGTGAAAGAGCACCTCCAAACTACAAAACAAAAGAGAGAGTAAGGTGGAACGACCCAAGACAACCATTCAAGGGCAAGGGTAAAGAATAGATGATCCATATCATATAATTATATTGCTTGTCATCCATCTCGATGGTTCTAGAGTGGAATAAGTGGAGGAATCAAATCTCATAACCATTTTTACCAGAAGGAGTCAGTTTGGAAAATTGGGAGCCAATTTTTTTGTGTTCCTAAAGGTGAGCAATTTTAGTTGATTAGAGATGCTCACACATTCAAGGTTGCAGTGAAATTTGGTGTAGGGAATATCATCGCCAAATTGTAGAGGTATATATATTGGTCCAAGATGTAAGATAAGGTAGCTAGGTTCATAAGGGGATGCATGCGTTGTTGTACTCATAAGCCTAGCAATAGGAAACATGGTCTATGTCATCCCTTAACTATACCCACTTGTCCTTGGTAAAGAATTTCCATGTACTTTGTGGGAGGTTTACCTGGGAAACCAAGGAGCATTGTTTTAGATAAGGAAATAAGATTTCTCATAACATTTTGGACTACATTGTAGGAGATAATTGACATGAAGTTGAAAATATCTACAACATTCCATAAACAAATTGATGGGTAAAAAAGTAGTTAATATGACTTTGGTGTGGCTTCTGAGGGGATATAGCTAGAAGCATCTGAAAACATGGGATGAAAATTTGGTATACATACAACATTATTACAATAGCGATGTAGTCCACACTTCTATAATAAAGTCCCCATTTGAAACGTGTTTTAAATTTCCCCCCTTCACCTTTGCACATTGCATATGGATAAGGGAGTGAAGGAATATATTACATGGGAGGCCTTAAGGGTTGAAAAATTTACAGCAAAGACTAGGAAAACTAATATATAGGTAAAAGGAACAATGTAAAAGTAATAGGAGAAATTTAAGGCCAGGCATGATCAACATCGAACAGAGAAATCACTCAAGGTGGGAGATAGAGTATGGTTATATTTTAACAAGGAGAGGCTATAGAGGCCTAGTAAGAAAATCAAGGATATGAGATATGGTCCCACCAAGATACTGGTAAAGGTGGGTGATAATGCATATCGACTCAGTTTACCACCATATATGCACATTTACTTAGTTGTGAATGTATATAATTTGAAACTTTATGAGCCTTCCATGTTAGATCAGGAAGAGGAATATGTCCTACCTTCTATGGAATATTTAGCACTAGATGATCAATCAGAGTTGATAGAAGATATAATTTTGTAGAAGACACCTTGAACTATAAGACAAGGGAAACATGACCTTTGGTAGATTGGGTTTAAAGGACAACTTCCAGGAAAAGCTAAATGGTACACTAGATAGAAGGTGGAGGAAAAATTTTCTCTCGTCATTCAGTACAAGCTTTTAGGGCACACATATCTCCCAACATGAGGAGGTGTAATCCAAATTAGATCATTATATAGTTTTTTATCCATCTCAATGCTTTCATAGTGGAAAAAGCAGAGGAATCATCTCCAAGGACCATTTTCCAAGTGAGAAACAATTAGGAAAGTTTGAAACCTTCTGGGAGCATTTTGAGGCATCGAACAACATTTTTTGGGGGTTTGAGTCATTGAAGAAGATACCTGGAAGACCAAATTAAAAACTAGGGAAGGTTTTTATGAGTGGTTAGTCATGCCATTCGGTCTATGCAATGAACCAACTACATTAATGAGATTAATGAATGATGTAATGTGCCCTTTTTATATAGATTTATTTGTTATTATATAATTTGATGGTATATTTGTATACAATTCTACCTACGAGGAGCACATCTCACATTTTCCATAGGGGCTAGAGACATTAAAGAATCACTAGCTTTTAGAAAATCTCAAGAAGTCTGAGTTTGCACAACAAGCTTTGGTGTATTTGCGGTATGTGGGAGGTGGAGGAGAACTGAAGATAGATCCTTCCAAGATGGAAGCCATCATGAAATGGATGGTTCCTAGTAATGCTTCGAGGGTCAAGAGTTACATTGAGGAAACATAGTACCTAAAGAAATTCATAGCCTCATTTTCATCGGTAGTAGCACCGCTCCATGCCATAATAACAAGTGTTAAGAGTTTACAGTGGGAAAAGGGCGAGTAAAGGGATTTCAAGGAGCTAAAGAAGAAGACCATTCAAGCATCGGTTCTAGCATTACCAAACCTGCAATATCCCTTGGAAGTGGAGATAGTTGTGAGTGGGTATGCTATGGGAGTAGTCTTGATGCAGGGAAGAAGGTCTGTATGCTACCATTCTGAAGTATTCCATGGGGAAGTTCTTAAATACCTTACCTGTGACAACTAACTCTATGCCCTGCAATATGTGAAGAAGCGAAAGCACTATCTGACGGGAAAGGATATATTATCCACATAAATCACCAACCACTATCATACCTATAGGCTCAGAATAAGCTACAACATACCAGGAATTACAAGTGGATGGGATTTCTATAGTTGTTCCATTTGGTGATAAAGTATGAGAAGGGTAGCACAAACAAGTTGGCTGAAATTCTCTCAAGGAAACCCACATCAAATATCACATCTATTATATGAGATTTACGATTGTGGAAAAAGGTATCTCCCCTAGTTCGAGGGCTAACCTAGAACAACAAAGAGACAAGGAATACAATGATTTACCTAAAGTAATAGATGACGGCTTGAGGCCTACCTAGAATCCTTCGCACACTTCACTCCTTTAGATTGGAACCTCCAATATGAGCTCTAATTATCAAAATTAAAACCTGCATAGTCAAATAACAGAAGCCAAGAAACTATGAGATCTATGCAATATCCTCTAAGTAATTTATTCAAAAGATCAACATGGTATTGAAATACGTGAAATAAGAACATCACATATAGGAAAATAATTAATTCTTTACATTAATATAAATGGAAGGAGATTACAACCATAAGTAGCAGTTGATATTGTAGAAGAGATCCTCCAAGTTGTTGACTTGTTCTTTCCTTGTCACTATGCACACCTCCAATCACCCTAAATGCATGAGATGATGACCATTCACTACAGCAGCATAAGGGCATAATCACTCTCCAAAATCCAACCCCAGCCACATAGAAGGCTCGGAATACATAGAGAAGTATGGTAAGTTGAGAGTTCTTATCTAATTACCAATCTAGGGTAAGAGGTCAACCTTTGATGGAGGGATAGGATCAAAGGATAAGGGTGAAAACTCCAAAGTAGCGAAGGATAGGATCCAAAAATTTTATCCAAGGTAAGTAGTTGAAAAAACTTTTGGAAACTCCTCAAAGGGGAAGCTTCCAGAATCTAGATCATTCTCTTGCATTTCTAGAACCAATATAGGTGCAAAGGGGAGCAACTTACTAGTGACCAACACAGGCTATAATGGAGCAACCTATTGGTGAATGCACCCAGTAGGCCTACAAGGAGTGTTGGTCTTGAAACTAGCTCAGATGAAGCAACTTAGGGCTCAAACTATGGGAAATCAAAGGTACATGCTTAGGGATTTGTGCAAAATGGTGAGAAGGGGTAATAGGATTCTACTTGATCCCATTAGGAGACTCACTGATTGGATGTGACAAAATGTCCTATAACATAATGCCCCCTAAAGTACAAAGTTAGAGATGATGACTGATGAATGAAGTGACTTACCTCATGACAAGTAGGGATCAAAGAAAACCAACGAGATTCATCTGTAACAATACATTTACAGCATGACATATTTGTTTGCTGAGGGAGGCATATCCATAGTCAACCCATAAGTGGGAAAAATGCTCGCGGGGGGGGGGGGGGGGGGTGTGAATCAATATTTTCAAATCAATAACTATTTACATTTCATATTCAGATTTCTGTACATAACTTTACTAAAAGGAACCCGTATGTGTATGCGACTGTTCTTAAGACAACTAGCATATATTTAGTGAACTTATGATTTAGTTAATTCATCATATGTTGGTCTTCAATGAATGAATTGGTATTTTATTAAACATTAGATAAGCAATAACCATGTAATGTAATAACAAAATAAACCATCACACATAAGAAACACATATGAACAGGAGGATTTAATGTGGAAACCCAATGTGGGAGAAAACCACCTGTTGCTATCATCTTTGTCTTAATATAAAGAAAAAGTTGTTTACAATCTTGTATTGGCACAAACTCATAATAGTATGCATGCACCCACGTACATAAGGCTACAAACTTCGCTTGTTCTCTAGGTGCTAAAGGAAGAAAGCTTCCAACTCCTCACTGAGGGCTCCAATCCTCAGCAACATCCATGGACCATGTTTAATCAAATTTTCAGACTGAATCCACCTACTTCAACACATCATAACTTGTAGGCCACGTTCTATCAAATTTTTAGACTGGATCCATTATCAACACTTAAGCTTAATATCAAAAATCAAACTATAAGTCATCACTGTAACACAATCATCCATCTATGACACATCTAAATCAAGAAATCATTGAAACCCAATCATCAATCTCTGACATAACTCAAAACCAATCATTAATTTTTGAATCAACTGATCACTAGAACTTCTGAGACAACTAAATCAATCAATCATTGAAACCTCTGACACAACTAAATCAAACAATCACTGGAACCTCTAACACAATTGAATCACCAAATCATAATTTCTAATACAACTAAATCAACCATTCACTCAAAACTAATCAACCGGCACTTAATCAAAATTAAACCAATCAACTAGAACAGTTAGATCGCTTTAACCAGTACACAGAACTGAATCTAGAATACTACATCAATACACACAATCAACTGTAGTCCTGATCATTCCAATGCCAAAATGTGTACACTACTTCACTTAAGGCAACCTGCATGCATACACACATTTCAGTAGAGAAACTTGCGTACATAAAATAAAAAAATTGACTAATGCAATTACGAAAAGAATACTAATTCATACTCAGATATACTGCAACACTCTGAACCAATCACATAATTGAACCTGATCTTCAATCACAATCAACAAGTAATCTTAACACTATTCATAACGACATTCAAATTCATCATTCAATCGTATCTACTTCAGATATTATCACTTAAACCAGATCAATCATGAGGACATCATTGACATACATCAGAGAAACAACAGTAATAATCAGATTTATCAATCATTTATGAACCAACATGTACACACTTTTCCCAAGACCAACCAGTGTATAGATATGAAAATTTTGACCTAAAATTTTGCAGCTCTTCAGAACTTTAGAAAGACACAGATCATAATATTCAGAGATAAAAACATGCATCAATACTTAGATCTAGTCAATCCATGATCAGATCATACAATGAAAAAGTCATTTCAGGTCTCATGATCATGATCCATCATTATATTAATTCGTGCATAATTATTTCAGATCTATTGGATGTCATCCATCATCAAACTCTCAGGTGCATAGTTTAGATCAAGCAAAGCATCAAAAACCCATAACATGCATATTTTCTTTTCATCTAACTTTTCATAATATTTCCATCACATGCACACATTGCACACTTTGATCTTCACCATCTTATATAGTTTTAGCCTTTTTCAATACAACGAGTCAAAACCATAGTTATGCCGATGGCTTTCTTTGATGTGATCAATATTCTTTGTTGTTCTCATTACTATGGGCCAATACCATGGTGAGAACCCCTTATTTATAATACCATGGTACAAAAACCATATGCTACTTTTCTTCGCTGAACTCGCTTGCAAACACGACTTGGCTTAACAGAACCGGTGTATAGTTCTTGAGCTTACGACTTTATCATGCATCTGAACTACCATGCATTCTGTCACATCTGTAAATGGAACTCCCATGCATTTTGTCACACCTGTAAACACATCATGTTTATACCTTTAACAAGTATATTTTCATCAACAGACAACTTATCAAGTAGGATTCTCTCTCCTCGTATCAGAATTCTGATTCTGATATTGTAAACTTTCGACTCATCATTCTGGTATTTTGTTCCATCATTCTGTCACCTCTAAACTGACCTATGGATTCATCTAGTTACCATATACTTGTTCTATTACAAGTTAGTTTCCATTGAGTACAACACATGCATCATAATGCCAACAATCTCCCCCTTTGGAATTGATGGCAACCACTTTGGCATTTGGTCACCACAACCTATAAATAACATCAATCCCAGCACAAATTTTTCAAAACATCAAGCTTTTCTCCAAACACAAAGCTACTCTCCCCCTTTGACATCAAAGACAAAGGGATGACCAATGTTAAATGAAGACTTTCATATATGAATTGTTGAAATATGAATACTGACCATGCTCCCCCTGAGCACATACTGAAATATGTCATGGATGTAAAATGAAACTTACATGACTCTATGAATCAACTGAGTATGACCTTCCTATCACCAAGGACCCATATTTACATCAATCACCAAACCAAGTGGGGTTACCTTTTTGACATGATCTCGAAAGTCCATACATGACTGAATATGACAATTATAACATCATGGGTGTTTACATGACCTTTACATCAAATGACATACATGACATTTATAACAAATACCAAAGACCTAAACAAGATCATGATAGTTATCAGCAACTATCATACACCATATATGATATGCACCATAAGCATCAGTCAGCAACATCAAGAATAACAACTTGTATATGTCCATCATCAAATTGCGAGGAAAGACAATGTAACTTTAATATCATCAAACCGTGATTAAGTATGCCACATATAGATATCAACTTATCCTCTTGACCTTATCAATATCAACATCCACATGAGTCATTTTTTTGTATATCCTCACTTAGTTGAGAAATGGATGTATGTATGAGTCTTTGGTTATAGGAAGGTCTTTTATGATGTATAGAGTCATGTTCTTCTTGAAGAACATCTTTTGCAGATCTTGCCTACAGTCAAGGGGAGCATGAACAGCACTTGGTGAGCAGGATGGATAGATTGGTACTCTTTGGCATTCACAAAGGGGGAGCACACTTGGAGATTTCAGCATGTACTCAGGGGGAGTATGGACAGCAGTATGGACAGCAGAAGGATTACCAAGGAAGAGAATATCTTGGTCCTCCCTTTGCCCTTGATGTCAAAGGGGAGAGTGACTTGGTGTGGTGGTTGCCATCAAGTCCAAAGGGGGAGATTGTTGGCATTATGGTTCAAGTGTTGTCCTTGATGGCAACTCACTCAGTGGATGGTACAGGTGCTCAAAGGTTAGTACAGGTGATGGCAACTTAATCAGAAGACAGATCTCAGTACAGCATGGCAAGAAAGCTCATACACGCTGTTTCGTTAAGCCCAAGTCGCGTGTACACGCAAGTTCGATTCAGAAAAAGCGCGTGTATGTGGAAAGGTTCCTTTGGTTCATGGTGGTTAGACCTTGGAAGTTGTGCCTATGATTTCGGACCATTATGTCTCGACGGGCGTGTCGATCCCTAGTTTTAAAGTTGATGGTATTGTGTTACTATGGTTTTGGCTCTTGGTATTGAAAAAGGCCTAAGGCTATATAAGGAGAAGAAGATCATTAGGCAAAGATCATCTTTCGACAAGGCATGAATATCTAAGAGAGAAAGAGATCTGATATGCAGGTTCTGAGTTGGTTGATCTGAGCTAAGGAGAGATCTCATCGGTTGATGGAGAACTAGATCTAAGGAGAGATCGGGATCAAATGGTTTGAAATGCACTATCATGTTATGGTTGATTATGCGTATTTCTAGATCTGCATATTGTCGCAATGTTACGTTCTGAGTCTAACTAATATCTGGTACAGCTGCAAGTTGAGAAAGTTTATTTTTAGATCTGTACGCAGGTTGGCTTCGGTAAAAGCGCGTGTATACGCGGTTTCTGCTCATTAAAGTAGCGTATATCTTTTGAAGCTTGATTTGGGTTTACAGTGGGATCTGACTGTTATTACAGAGTTCTGTAGTCTGCTCTGTGTTCTGGTAACTGGTGATTGACAGGGTTCAGTGGTTCAGTGATTCAAAGTTGGTTGTTTTATGCTTCAATGATCTGTTGTGAAAATTGAATGAATTGTGGTCTTCAGATTGTAATGTTGTGCTTCAGGAATATCCAAGTCTGAAAATGTATGAAAAGTGATACCTGGAAGAAGGAAGATTGTAGGTCAGCACCTACGTACTAGTATCTTGGCTAGTACAAAAGCAAAAGGGGGTTGGAGCTCCCTTCCAAGGAAGTTTGGAGAACGAGAGAAGGTTGAAGCCTTCTGCAGGTTGTAGCCTGCGTACTGGTATAAGGCTGCACCAGTACAAAAGATTGTAAACTGAAGTTTCATATTAAGAAAGATAGAGACAACTTGCAGCAGGTGGTTTTCACCCACATTGGGTTTCCACCTTATATCTTGGTGTTCATGTGTGTGGCTTTTTATCTGTTCTGTTATACTGCACATGTTTACTGTTAATATGATGAATAATGTCCTGATGCACTTAATTGAAGAATAAGCCAACTAAACTGTGAGTTTTCTGCTTATACGCTGTTTTACTTCGTCACAGTAGCGTGTACACGCTGGTTCACTTAACTGAAGTAGCGTATATGTTTTGGGCATTTGAAAAGTTTGATTAATCTGATAATACTGATTCACCCCCCCTCTCAGTATTATTTCCAACAATTGGTATCAGAGCAGGTCCTTCAGAGAAGCTTGATCGCTTGAAGGAAGATCATTCATCATGAGCAACTACGAGAAAGAAGCATCAATCAGGCCACCGGTTTTTGATGGAACAAATTTCAATTATTGGAAGGTAAGAGTTACTGCATATCTTCAATCTCTTGGTACAGAAGTTTGGGACATTGTAGAAAAAGGCTATGCTTTTCCTTCAGCTACTCCTACAGATCCAGATGAAAAAAAGGCATATGAAACAAATGCAAAAGCAGTCGCTACCCTATTAGGAAGTATATCTCAAACAGAATTCATGAAGGTCATGCACTTCAAATCAGCAAAAGAAATATGGGACAAAATGATCACTAGCTATGAAGGAGATGAACAGGTAAAGGAAGCTAAACTTCAAACACTCAGGATTCAATATGAGACTCTCAGGATGTATAATGATGAAAGTGTGGCTAATTATTTTCTCCGGGTAGATGAGATTGTTAATTGTATGAAAAACTTGGGTGAAGAAATAAGAGAAACTATAGTAGTTCAAAAGGTTCTAAGATCTTTATCCCCCAAGTTTGAATCTAAAGTATCTGCAATAGAAGAAAAAGAAAATCTCCGTGTTCTCACTATGTCTCAGCTACATGGAATTCTAACCGCTTATGAAATGAGAAAGGGAGGTCCATCTGACAGAAGGGAAGCTGCTTTTAAGGCATCAGGAAAAGAAGATTACTATGAAGCAAGCCATGTTCCAGAAGAAGAGGAAGAAGAATCAAATTTTGTCAGAAATCTTCAAAGGGGTTCTGGAAGGTTCAGAGGTAAGCTACCTTTCAAATGTTTTGCTTGTGGGAAAGTAGGTCATTATGCTGCAAAATGTCCTTATAAGGATAAAGGAAAAGAACCTGCTAGATGGAACAAGAAACAAAGTGCAAATAGGAAAAGCTACTACACCCATGAAGATAGTGATGGCTTATCAAACAGTGATGAAGATGAACAAGGTAATAAATATAAGCTGTTAATGGCATTTGAAGATGATGATTATGAGGATGCTATAGATGTGGATAATCTCTATAATGAAATCACTAGACTCAAGAGAAGCATAGAAGAAAGGAATGTGATTATTGATACTTTGCAATTTCAAATTGATGAAAAGGAAAAACATCTTGAAAAACTAGAAGGTGAAATTGTTTGTCTCAGAAAAGAAATTGAGAAAACAAAAACTATTAATCTTAAATTTGTCAAAGGATCTGAAACTTGGATGAGATTATTAGTGTGCAGCGGTCTCCTCTAAACAAAACAGGTTTGGGCTATAATGGAGAAACCTCTCAAGCATCCACCTCAAAAAGTTATCTTGATGCAGCAAGAGGAAATGAGCGGAAGAACAATGAAGATAATCAGGTAAAGCAGGGACGAGTTACAAACAGAAACTATCAGGGACAATCCTCCTTAAGGATGAACAAAAGCTACAACCAACCACAGGTAAAATCTTCTCAGTTTGGCTCAAGAACAGATGAAAATAGAAATTACAATCAGTTGGCTGGTAGATTCAATAACCGCAGAAGCTTCTTCAATGGACAATGCTTTTCTTGCCACAACTTTGGTCACAGAGCAGCTCAATGTGTTGCATATAAAACAATCATGACTAGGGAAGCTCAAAAACAAAAAGTATGACAGGGATTACAAAAAGGACCTATAACAACTTTTCGGTGCTTGAAAATGAAGTTGAATGTTCTATTTGCAATAATTTTGGTCATAAAGACTCTGAATGCAGGAGCAGGTTTCAGGAGAAAAAGGAACAAGCCACAAGCACCAAAACATGGAGAATAAAGGAACCTCAAACAGAAAGATGTGGGATAGCATTTTATGCAGAAGGACAGGAAAATCTATGGTACATTGACAGTGGATGTTCGAAACATATGACAGGTGATAAAGAAAAACTTGAATCTTATTCTACTTTAGAAAAGGGAAAGAAAGTCTCTTTTGGAAATGATACTCCTGCTACTATAAAAGGAAAAGGTATTGCTCCTTTAAAAGAAAAGGTCAAGGCTGGAAATGTTTTGTATGTTGATGGATTGAAACATAATCTTCTAAGTGTCAGCCAGATGTGTGATCAAAAAACAGAGGTTATTTTCAGATCGAATGGATGTCTTGTTCGTGATCTTGATACAGGTAAAACAGTTCTCAAAGGCAAAAGAACTCCAAATAATCTGTACATATTTGAAGAAGAACAACAACAATGCTATCTTAGCAAGGATGAAGAGCACTGGTTATGGCATCGAAGGTTGGGACATCTAAGCTTCTCACAAATAAGGAAAGCATGCAAATATCAGGCAGTTCGCGATCTTCCAGATATCAAAATTCCAGACAACACCATATGCAAATCTTGTCAGTTTGGAAAGCAGACCAGAACTAACTTTCCAGAGAAGGAAGGGTCAGCTAGCTTGCCTCTTGAGCTAGTCCATACAGATGTATGTGGTCCATTTAGGAAAAGGTCACCTCGAGGAGAAGAATATCTGATATTATTCATTGATGATTTCTCAAGGTTTGTTTGGTTAGGGCTTATGAAGCACAAAGATGAAGCATTCGAAAAATTCAAATCCTTCAAAGCATTGGCCGAAAATGAATCAGGACACAAAATCAAGTGCCTCAGATCTGACAGAGGTGGGGAGTTCACATCAAATGAATTTTTTGATTTCTGCGATGAACATGGGATAAGAAGAGAATTCTCTACAGCTAGAACTCCTCAGCAAAATGGGGTTGTGGAAAGAATGAACAGAACTATCCAACAAATGGCTCGTGCTATGCTCGATGAATCAGGTACTCCTGCAACCTTCTGGGGAGAAGCCGCACATGCTGCTGTTATCATTCTTAACAAAACAAATGTCCGAGTAAACAGCACTCAAACACCTCATGAGCTTTGGAGTGGTAAAACTCCTTCCGTGAAGCATTTCAAAATCTTTGGGAGCAAATGTTATATTAAGAACACTGATGAGCAACTTGGCAAACTTGAACCTAGAGCAGATGAGGGCATTCTTCTTGGTTATTCTCCACATAGCAAAGCATACAAGTGCTACAATAAAAGACTTGGCAGAATTGTTGACAGTATTGATATAGTGGTTGATGAGAAGGGATATATTCCTAGGCAAGTTCATCATGAAGAAGATGAAGGTTACTCTCAAAGGCGAAATGATGAAGAAGAAGAACCTCAAGAAGAAGAAGAATCTCAAGAAGAACCAGAGGAGCAGACAAGAATAGAAGAGAAGACTCCATCCAGATATGTCCAAAAGAATCATCCAGAAACTCAGATTGTGGGGCAGAAAGAAGCAGGAGTACAAACAAGAAGGACACTTGCAGAAGCTTCAAGCTACTTGGCTCTACTCTCCTCCATTGAACCACAAAATGTGAAAGAAGCATGCAAAGATGAATGTTGGGTCAAAGCAATGGATGAAGAACTTGAGCAAATCGAAAGGAACAACACTTGGGAATTGGTTCCTAGACCAAAAGATAAGAATGTAATAGGAACAAAATGGGTCTTCAAGAATAAGTTAAATGAAAATGGAGAAGTAATTAGAAACAAGGCCAGACTTGTTTGTAAAGGGTATGCACAGCAAGAAGGAATAGATTTTGAAGAGACCTTTGCTCCTGTGGCAAGACTAGAGGCCATCCGAATGTTCCTTGCTCTCTCAAGCTTTCAAAACTTCAAGGTATTTCAAATGGACGTGAAATCAGCCTTCCTGAATGGAGACTTAGAAGAAGAAGTATATATTGAGCAGCCAGATGGGTTCATTCTTGGGAATGATCCAAACCTTGTATGCAGATTGAAAAAGGCTCTCTATGGGCTCAAACAAGCCCCAAGGGCTTGGTACTATCGGTTGGACAAATATCTTCACCAACAAGGCTTTTCAAAAGGATCAGCAGATAGCAATCTCTATATAAAAGTTGAAAATAACAAATTGCTAATTCTTGTTGTTTATGTAGATGATATTATTTTTGGCAGCAATGAAGAAACTATGAGTCAAAACTTTGCCTTGGTTATGCAGAAAGAGTTCGAAATGTCACTTCTTGGAGAATTGACATATTTTCTTGGATTGCAAATCCAACAAAATGAAGGAGGTATCTTCTTGTCTCAAACCAAATACCTCAAGCAGATCTTGAAGAAGTATGGCATGGAAGAGTCAAAACCAGTATGTACACCCATGGTTACAGGATGCAGCCTCAGTGCAAATGATGAATCAGCAGCAGTTCACCAACCCACTTATAGATCCATGATTGGGAGTTTGCTTTATTTGCAGGTACTCGACCAGATATTACTCATGCAGTAGGGATGGTTGGAAGATTTCAAGCCAACCCAAAGGAAACCCATCTTCAGGCAGTCAAAAGAATCTTCAAATATCTTCAAGGGACCCAAAACTATGGCTTATGGTATCCTAGAAATACAGATCTCACTCTTCATGCTTACACAGATGCAGATTGGGCTGGAAGTGTGGATGATAGGAAAAGCACAAGTGGAGGTGCTTTCTTCATGGGTTCCAGATTAGTGTCTTGGTTCAGCAAGAAGCAAAGTTCGATTGCCTTATCTACAGCTGAAGCAGAATATGTGGCTGCAGCATCTTGTTGCACACAACTTCTTTGGATGATGCAGACCTTGCAGGACTTTCAAATCACTTGCACTCCACCTGTCTCTATCTTATGTGATAATACAAGTGCAATCAACATTTCAAAGAATCCAGTCATGCACTCAAAGACCAAGCACATACCAATCAAGTACCATTTTCTTCGGGAACAAGTGCTTGAGCAGAAGGTCAAATTGGAGTATGTTCCTTCTAAGGAGCAAGTTGCTGATATTCTCACAAAACCACTGCCCAGGGAAACTTTTGAATATCTCAGACAAAAGCTGGGAGTAGTTGATGCTTCATCCTGTTGTTGAAATTTGTTTGTTCTACAGAAAAGTTGGTATACGCAGGTTACGGAAGGGATATGAGCGTATACACGCGGATTTATGTTGAGTAAGTCGCGTGTATGCTGGACGCTTGTTGCAGAAAGAATATCCGCATACATACGCTGCTTTATACAGGATAAAACGCGTATATGAAGTTCTGAACAGCAAAGGAAAACTCTGAAGTTCTGAACAGCAATAGGAATGTCAGAAGTATTCAGGCACAGTTTCAGGGAGTGCAACAAGCACAGGTTCAGGGGGAGCAGCTCAAAAGTCTCATAAAGCATTGTTGGCATTCAGATGTTTTGGTTGATTGGTTTAAGAAGGAGCTCAGAAAGAAATTCTCGTTGCTGATCTAACAAGATGTTTATCAGATGCTGCTGGTGTCTTTCCTAAGTCGTGGTCTAGATCTGTTGTCTCTATGTCATGTATCTCTCTTGTCTCTTTTATGGTGTCAAGGTCATGTAACGACCTTTGTTGGTTTCCCCACTATGCCTGGGATGAATGATGAAATGTTCATGTATTATCATGGTTAGGTGGATGAGTCAATATTGATGTATCCCCACTTGGTTGGGTGGATGAGTCATTTTTTGTATATCCTCACTTAGTTGAGAAATGGATGTATGTATGAGTCTTTGGTTATAGGAAGGTCTTTTATGATGTATAGAGTCATGTTCTTCTTGAAGAACATCTTTTGCAGATCTTGCCTACAGTCAAGGGGAGCATGAACAGCACTTGGTGAGCAGGATGGATAGATTGGTACTCTTTGGCATTCACAAAGGGGGAGCACACTTGGAGATTTCAGCATGTACTCAGGGGGAGTATGGACAGCAGTATGGACAGCAGAAGGATTACCAAGGAAGAGAATATCTTGGTCCTCCCTTTGCCCTTGATGTCAAAGGGGGAGAGTGACTTGGTGTGGTGGTTGCCATCAAGTCCAAAGGGGGAGATTGTTGGCATTATGGTTCAAGTGTTGTCCTTGATGGCAACTCACTCAGTGGATGGTACAGGTGCTCAAAGGTTAGTACAGGTGATGGCAACTTAATCAGAAGACAGATCTCAGTACAGCATGGCAAGAAAGCTCATACACGCTGTTTCGTTAAGCCCAAGTCGCGTGTACACGCAAGTTCGATTCAGAAAAAGCGCGTGTATGTGGAAAGGTTCCTTTGGTTCATGGTGGTTAGACCTTGGAAGTTGTGCCTATGATTTCGGACCATTATGTCTCGACGGGCGTGTCGATCCCTAGTTTTAAAGTTGATGGTATTGTGTTACTATGGTTTTGGCTCTTGGTATTGAAAAAGGCCTAAGGCTATATAAGGAGAAGAAGATCATTAGGCAAAGATCATCTTTCGACAAGGCATGAATATCTAAGAGAGAAAGAGATCTGATATGCAGGTTCTGAGTTGGTTGATCTGAGCTAAGGAGAGATCTCATCGGTTGATGGAGAACTAGATCTAAGGAGAGATCGGGATCAAATGGTTTGAAATGCACTATCATGTTATGGTTGATTATGCGTATTTCTAGATCTGCATATTGTCGCAATGTTACGTTCTGAGTCTAACTAATATCTGGTACAGCTGCAAGTTGAGAAAGTTTATTTTTAGATCTGTACGCAGGTTGGCTTCGGTAAAAGCGCGTGTATACGCGGTTTCTGCTCATTAAAGTAGCGTATATCTTTTGAAGCTTGATTTGGGTTTACAGTGGGATCTGACTGTTATTACAGAGTTCTGTAGTCTGCTCTGTGTTCTGGTAACTGGTGATTGACAGGGTTCAGTGGTTCAGTGATTCAAAGTTGGTTGTTTTATGCTTCAATGATCTGTTGTGAAAATTGAATGAATTGTGGTCTTCAGATTGTAATGTTGTGCTTCAGGAATATCCAAGTCTGAAAATGTATGAAAAGTGATACCTGGAAGAAGGAAGATTGTAGGTCAGCACCTACGTACTAGTATCTTGGCTAGTACAAAAGCAAAAGGGGGTTGGAGCTCCCTTCCAAGGAAGTTTGGAGAACGAGAGAAGGTTGAAGCCTTCTGCAGGTTGTAGCCTGCGTACTGGTATAAGGCTGCACCAGTACAAAAGATTGTAAACTGAAGTTTCATATTAAGAAAGATAGAGACAACTTGCAGCAGGTGGTTTTCACCCACATTGGGTTTCCACCTTATATCTTGGTGTTCATGTGTGTGGCTTTTTATCTGTTCTGTTATACTGCACATGTTTACTGTTAATATGATGAATAATGTCCTGATGCACTTAATTGAAGAATAAGCCAACTAAATTGTGAGTTTTCTGCTTATACGCTGTTTTACTTCGTCACAGTAGCGTGTACACGCTGGTTCACTTAACTGAAGTAGCGTATATGTTTTGGGCATTTGAAAAGTTTGATTAATCTGATAATACTGATTCACCCCCCCTCTCAGTATTATTTCCAACAAATTCATAATTGACTGAACCATATCAGACCCTTTTCCTGAGTCTGTCCCACTCTTTCTTCATCAAACCAACATAAATGTGATTGTGCATTTTCGAACTCACATATATACGTGACTATAGATCATAAGATCTGCATATGAAAGGTGGAATATTGAAATTTCATACTTTCAGTTCCCCTTGAGTCTATTCTGACTATACCTAGTCCTAGAACTTTTGCTGAAACATTAGTTCCAAGAATACCATTACCATGATGGTTCTTCACCAAAGACTCCATTTTACTCTTATCTCCAGCCATGTGATCATATTTGTCTTTGAATGAGCATAGAGTATGACCACACCTTGTCTAATCTTCCTTTTCTTACCTTTTGGTGGATTCATCTTTTTCATATTTTCTGATATCAATGTTCTGATTTGGTTGCTTACCATATTGTCTGCAACGATCCATCTTAGGTCGCTATACTACTAGTGTAACCCCTTATTGTTATTATTACAACCCCCTTATTATATTTTTCTGCCCATGTAGTCCCCATATTGTTATTATTGTGCCCCATAGAAGCCCACTATTGTTATTATTGTGCCCTTACATTATTGTTGTTATGACGGCTCTGATTATATTATGACCCCTTAAACTCCTATATATAGAAAGGAAGTCTTTTCATTTGTCTCATCTAAGAATTGTTCATTTGTGTAATGTAAAGGAGGTTTCCCCCTTGAAGAGGCTTATTTCTAAGGTGTTCATGTATCTTTTCTATCTTTTTGTGAGCTGGTTTCATAATATTTGGTATAAGAGCTATGGATTCTAGGGTTTCGTTGCCTCAAACAAGTCATCGTGGAATGTTCGCTATAACATTTTTGCTATGAAGTTTCAGAATCTACAAAAAAAACCCATTTCAGAAGAAATCGGTCTAAACCTTGCGTCCAAATTTCAGATCTTTTCACACTACATTTTCGGAGACGTGATTTGAGGAAGTTAGGGTGTTTGTGAGCTCCAAAATTTCAACTAAAACAGGTCATCGCGTAATTTTCGCTATAACTCTTTCGCTACAAAGTTTCAGAAGCTAAAAAAAAAAACCCATTTGAGATTAAATTAGTGTAAACCTCAGTTCTGAATTTCAGATCTTGCCTTGCTATATTTTCATAGATATAATATGAGGAAGTTAGGGTTTTTGCAGACCACCCATTTACATTCCAAATAGGTCACCTTGAGAAAATCGTCATAACTTTTGTTCTGAGCATCATATTGAAATTTCACAAGAAGTTTCAAAAAGAGGATTGCCTATAGTTTTATGTATATTAGTTTTAGGCACTAAGATCGAAACAGTGAGATGTTGAACGTTGTACAAGTTCTCTATACTGAACTAGCCTATAATCAGGTCACCGTGGGAGATTTGGCTTACCTCTTTCTTGTATAATCAAATTCTGATCAGACATGCGAGGTTAGAAAGAGATCTTAGAGAGATACCGCAGGAAAAAATTACAAAGTTACAGCTGTTTCAAGATCGATCTCCTAAAATCAAGAAAAATCGAGATGAGGAAGTTTGATAACAAGGATCTGGTAAGTTGGATAATACAGATGGATAAATATTTTGATCTACATGGTGTACCGCTGTTACAAAAGATATCTATTGCATCTTCATATTTAGAACAAGATCAATTTTTATGGTATAAAGGGCTTTGTTCTCGTAAACCACTTGTTATGTGGTCAATTTTCACGGAGGAAATTATATCACATTATGAGGATACAAAGAGCAACACCTTCTTTATAGAAACACCACAAAAATTGGAAGAAAAAGGAGAAAAAGGTCTTTGTTACAAAGTGGAAAGAAAAATTATGGAAACAAGAAAGTCTACCCTTCACAACTATAAAGATGGAAGTGTTGTTTCTCCTAGCCTTCCACAACCTACAAGGTTTACACCACAATAATTGGAAGAAAAAAGAGAAAAAGGGCTTTGTTACAATTGTGATAAAAAATACATTAAAGGTCATAAGTGTCCTAAGAATAAATTATTTTACATTGATTGTGGAGAGGAGGAAGAAAAGGATCATGAAATGTCAAAAGAAGAGTATATACACCAAGAACCAACCCTGGAGAAAGAAGAAATGAATCCGACCACATCTTGTAAAGCAATGGAAATAATAACTACTCAAACTCTTAGGATAGAAGGACATATAAAGAAGAAAAAGGTTCAAGAAGAGAAAGAACACATCAAGAAAGAAGAAATGAATCCGACCATATCTTGTAATGCAATGGCTGGAATTACCACTCCTCCAACTATCAAGATAGAAGGACATATCAAGAAGAAAAATGTTCAAGAAGTGAAAGATCACATAGAGCATCAAGAAATGAATCCTACCATATCTTGTAATGCACTGGAAGAAATTACCACTCCTCAAAATCTAAATATAGAAGGACATATCAAGAAGAAAAAGATTCAAGCAATGAATGATTACATCGAGCATCAACAAGAAGTTCTCCAACTTTTAAAGGATAATGCCACTTTGGTGCAGAATCAAATGAAACAACAGGCAGATCAACATCACAATGAAAGAAGTTTTGGTGTAGGCGATTGGGTATTTTTATGGTTACATACATACAAACAAATGTCCCTCAAGAAATCTATTTATGAGAAGGAAATGTTGGCAATACTACACGCACTTAAGATATGGCGACCTTACCTAATGGAAAGGCACTTCAATGTAAAAATGGATCATGATAGTATTAAATAATTTTTAGAACAAAGATAATCCTCTGAAGAGTAATAAAAATGGGTCACAAAGATGTTGGGTTATGACTTTGAAATCATCTACAAAAAAGGGAAGCAAAACATTGTGGTAGATGCCCTCTCAAGAAAGGATGATGTTGGGTCCCTATAATACTAGTGATTACCCAATTACTATTGTAGTTATACCCCTTATTTATATTGTTGTGACCCTATTACCCCCATATAGTTATTTTTGTGCCCCATAGAATCCCTCTATTGTTATTTTTGTGGCTTTATATTATTATTGTTAGGTCAGCTGGATTATATTGTGACTCCTTAGACTCCTATATATAGAAAGGAGGTTTTGTCATTTGAATCATCCAAGAATTGTTCATTTATGTAATGTAAAGGAGGTTTCCCCCTCGAAGAGGCTGAATTCTAAGGCGTTGATCTATCTTTTCTATCTTCTCTTGAGCTGGTTTCATAACATTTGGTATCAGAGCTTTGGATTCTAGGGTTTCGCTGCTCCAAACAGGTCATCATGGAATTTTCGCTATAACTTTTGTTCTGTGACGTTTCAGAAGTTGCAAAAAAAACCCATTTGAGAAGAAATCGCACTAAACCTTGGGTCTGAACTTTAGAGCATTTCGCGCGATATTTGCGGAGATATGATCTGAGGAAGTTGGTCTTTTTGCAGACTCTTGAATTACATTCGAAACAGGTGACCTGGGAAAATCGTCATAACTTTCTCTTTGGGAATCAGATTGAAATTTCATAAGAAAGTACAGAAAGAGGACGGACTGCAGTTTCTTGTATGTCTTTTTCAGAACCAAATATCGAAAATTGTACACGTGGAACTTCATACAACTTCGCTCTTCTGAAAGGTCTATAATCAGGTCATCTTGGGAGATTGTGCATAACTCTTCCTTGGAGAATCCGATTTCGATCAGACTGGTGGCATTCGAAATAGGACACAGAGAGCTACAATAGGTCACAAATTTAGAACTAGATGATTGGAAAGTACATAGATACATTAGAGGCAATATCGAGCTCCTACAAAGTGAAAAAAGGTGTGTAGATTTTTTAAATTTTTGCTTAAGCTTGGTTTGAAAATTTATTTTGAAGGAATTCAAAGGGCATAGTAGAGCATTATTATCGGTAACTGATGCCCCGAGGAAAGAAAATGCAAACACCTAGTAAGGGACCTGAAAGATCTAGCATGACTCATGAAGAAGAGGAAGAAATGCTACATGATATATCAAAATTACAAGAACAAGTGCAACAAATGTCACGCTCACAAAAGTGAACAGAAGCTAAGATAAATGGCGTGGAAGCTAAGATGAATGGCATGGAAGCTAAGATGGACAATTTGAAGATAGATTTGAACACAAATTTGAAGACAGGGATGGCAGATTTGAAGACAGATATGACAAATTTTCTACAAGAAATACTTACTAATGGTGAAAAGGTAGTAAAGGAAACTCATGATGAGAACAAAAGAAATGTTAATCATGATTCCATAGATGCTAATGTTGGATCGAAGAATCACCATATTCCAAAAATCGATATGAGGAAGTTTGATGGCAAGGATCCCGCCACATGGATATTACAGATGGAGCAATTCTTCGATCTCAATAATGTGCAAAACGCACAAAAGGTACGTATGGCAACTGTATATTTGGAACCAAATCAGTTTGTATGGTATCAATGGCTTTGTTCTCGTAAACAATTTATCACTTGGGCAATTTTTACGGAAGAATTGATAGCACATTATGAGGATACAAAAAGCAACACTTTTTTTAGCCAATTGATAAGTCTCAAACAAAAGGGTTCAATAATGGAGCACATTGAGGAGTTCCAAAAATTGAACATAAGGGTAAAAGATATTCCAGAGGAGCATAGGATTGATGTTTTCATAGGGTCTTTAAAGGATAATATCCAACATGATGTTCGCCTTTGGGAACCTGATTCATTAGAGAAGGCATTCAGGTTAGCAAGAAAAATGGAAAGCAAAATTATGGCAACTAGGAAGCATACCACTCACAACTATAAAGACGGAAGTGTTGTTGCCCCTAGTCTTCCACAACCTACAAGGTTGACACCACAAAAATTGGAAGAAAAAAGAGCAAAAGGGCTTTGTTACAGTTGTGATAGCAAATACACAAAAGGTCATAAGTGTGCTGAGAAGAAATTATTCTACATAGATTGTGAAGAGGAAGAAGAAAAGGAGCAAGAAAGGTCAAAAGAAGAGGATATACTCCAGGAACAAAGCCTAGATGAAGAACAAATAAATCCGACCATATCTTGTAATGCATTGGTGGGAATTACCACTCCTCAAACCATCAAGATAGAAGGACAAATCAGAAAAAGGTAATAGTGTTGATTGATTCAGGAAGCACCCACAATTTTATTCATTGTAGGGTAGCAAAAGAATTGAATTGCTTCCTATATCCAGCACCAGAGTGTCAAGTGATGATTGCAAATGGAGGAACAATAAATTTCTCTGGAAAGTGCCATAATATCAAGCTATCCATGGGAGAATATGTATTGACTAGCCCAATGCTTTCCATTCCAATGGGAGGTGCTGATGTTGTACTAGGAGTCCAATGGCTACAATCCTTGGGTACAATAGCTTTTAATTTTCAAGAACTTTTCATGAAATTTTCTACGGAAGGAAAGGAAGTTGAATTAAGGGGTATTGCAGGGAAACCAGGAAAGATAATCAGCTCTAATGGCATGACAAAGCTTCTAAAAAAGGAGCAAAGAGGTGTAATTGCACAATTATGTTCGCTAGATGTTTCCACATTGGAATCATCTATTTCTCCAGATCTCCAAAAAGTCCTGGACAATCATTCCAAGGTATTTGAGACTCCCAAAGGTCTCCCACCTATGCGTGATCATGATCATGCTATTCATCTGATTCCAGGAAGTGTTCCTCCAAACATCAGGCCGTACAGATATCCCTATGTCCAAAAAAGTGAAATTGAACGTATGGTTGCAGAAATGCTAGAGGCTGGTATAATTCAACCGAGTCAAAGTTCTTTCTCAGCTCCAGTAGTATTGGTGCACAAGAAGGATGGATCATGGCGCATGTGTCTGGATTATAGGGAGCTCAACAAGCTCACTATTAAAGATAAGTTCCCCATTCCTGTCATTGATGAATTACTGGATGAATTGCATGGATCAATTTACTTCACCAAGTTGGATCTTCGTTCGGGATATCATCAAATCAGAATGAAGATTGAAGACATTCTGAAAATGACATTTAGAACTCATGAGGGTCATTATGAATTTTTGGTCATGCCTTTTGGCCTTACCAATGCACCTTCAACATTTCAAGGTTTGATGAATTCAATTTTCAAACCATTCCTTAGAAAATTTGTGTTAGTATTTTTTGATGATATACTAATCTACAACAAGTCTTGGAAGGATCATGTTGAACATGTTGACAGGGTGCTACAACTATTGGAGGAGAAACAATTATATGCAAAAAGATCCAAATGTTTCTTTGGAGTCCAGGAGGTGGAATATTTGGGTCATATTGTATCTCATGAAGGAGTTAAGGTAGACCCTAGCAAAATTAAAGCCATTAAGGAATGGAAAATCCCCACATCCATAAAGCATCTGCGAGGATTTCTTGGGTTGACAGGGTATTATCGCAAGTTTGTTAAGAATTATGGGAGAATAGCAGCACCTCTAACAACATTATTGAAGAAAGATTCATTTTCATGGACTCCGGAAGCAACAAAGGCCTTTGAACATCTTAAAGAGGCAATGTGCCAAGCACCGATCTTAGCTACACAGACTTCACAAAAAACTTTATTGTGGAATGTGATGCTTCAGGAAATGGAATTGGTGCTGTTCTAATGCAAGATGAAAGACCCATTGCTTTTGAAAGTCGTCCAATCAAGGGAAAGTTTTTAAGCAAAGCTATTTATGAGAAGGAAATGTTGGCAATACTCCATGCACTTAAGAAATGGCGACCCTACCTAATGGGAAGACACTTCAAGGTAAAAACAGATCATGATAGCCTTAAATACTTTTTAGAACAAAGATTATCCTCTGAAGAGCAACAAAAGTGGGTCACAAAGATGTTGGGTTATGACTTTGAAATCATCTACAAAAAAGGGAAGCAAAATGTGGTGGCAGATGCACTCTCAAGAAAGGATGAGGATGTGGAAGCATTGTTGTGTGCCATTTCTATTATCCAACCAGATTGGATAAACGAAGCAAGGGAGGAATGGAAGAATGACGAAGAAGTGTGGGCACTTATTCGAAAGCTACAACAAGATTCCAGTACTTCTGATACATTTAGCTGGCAAAATGATTCGTTATGGTACAAAGATCGCTTATACCTCTGTAAGAATTCCCAGCTAAAACAAAAGATTCTTATGGAATTGCACACTTCTCCCTTAGGAGGGCACTCAGGATTTTTAAAAACTTACCACAGGGTTAAGAAGGAATTTTTTTGGGATGGCCTTAAATCAGATATTCAAAAGTTTTTGGCGGAATGTTTAGTTTGCCAACAAAATAAAGTTGAAACAATTAAGCAATCGGGTCTATTACAACCTTTATCCATTCCAAGCCAACGTTGGGAGGAGGTTTCAATGGATTTTATCACAGGTTTACCCAAGTCTGAGGGAAAGAGTGTCATCATGGTGGTAGTTGACAGACTTACCAAGTATGCACACTTTTGTGCATTATCACATCCATTTAAAGCCAGTACAGTTTTTACTGCATTTATGGAAACAGTTCAAAAGCTACATGGAAACCCAAAGATTATTGTAAGTGACAGAGATCCCATTTTCACTGGAAATTTTTGGACAGAATTATTTTCTTGTCTTGGTACTCAGTTAGCTCATAGCTCATCTTATCATCCTCAATCTGATGGGCAAACTGAGATAGTAAACAAATGTTTGGAAGGATATCTTCGTTGCTTTGTATCTGATAAACAGACACAATGGGTCAAATGGTTGCCTCTGGCTGAATGGTGGTATAACACTTCCTTCCATACAACAACAAAAATGACCCCATTTATGGCACTTTATGGGTATCAACCACCATCCATCACATCATATTTAAGAGAAAATTCTAAGGTTCAGGCAGTGGAACATCACATCGAACATCAACAACAAGTCCTCCAACTCTTAAAGGATAACCTCGTGTTGGCACAAAATAGAATGAAACAACAGGCAGATCAACATTGCAGTGAAAGAAGTTTTGATGTAGGTGATTGGGTATTCCTACGGCTACAACCATATAAGAAAATGTCCCTAAAGCAAGCTAAGAAGGATAATAAATTATCACCAAAGTATTATGGTCCGTACAAGGTGTTGCAAAATATTGGTACTATGGCATACAAATTGGAGCTTCCTGCAGCTTCTCGATTGCAACTAGTTTTCCATGTTTCATGTTTAAAGAAGGTTATAGGCGACAAGCTCCCAATTCAAACAATATTTCCAGAACTTGACGAGGAAGGAAAAATTATATTGGAACCGGAAGCAGTCACAGAAACAAGAACTCGACAGCTACGAAATCGATCAATTTCAGAGTATCTTATCAAGTGGAAGAACTTATTCGCTGAAGATTCCACATGGGAGGATTAGAATTTTATGCAGAAGTATCCAGAACTACTCAAGCGTTGAGGACAACACTTTTTTGAAGGAGAGGGGCATGTTGGGTCCCTATAATACTAGTGATTACCCCATTACTATTGTAGTTATACCCCTTATTTATATTGTTGTGCCCCTATTACCCCCATATTGTTATTTCTGTGCCCCATAGAATCCCTCTATTGTTATTTTTGTGGCTTTATATTATTATTGTTAGGTCGGCTGGATTATATTGTGACTCTTTAGACTCCTATATATAGAAAGGAGGTTTTGTCATTTGAATCATCCAAGAATTGTTCATTTATGTAATGTAAATGAGGTTGCCCCCTCGAAGAGGCTGAATTCTAAGGCGTTGATCTATCCTTTCTATCTTCTCTTGAGCTGGTTTCATAACAGATGAGGATGTGGAAGCAATGTTGTGCACCATTCTATTATCCAACCAGATTGGATAATCGAAGCAAGGTATGAATGGAGGAAAGATGAAGAAGTGTGGCCACTCATTAAAAAGTTGTAGAATATCCTAGTTCAAACAATATTGTCAGAACTTGACAAGGAAGGAAAAATCATATTGGAGCCTGGAGCATTCATAGAAACAAGAACCCAACAGCTATGAAATCGATCAATTTCAGTGTATCTCATCAAGTGGAAGAACTTACCAGCTGAAGATTCCACATGGGAGGACAAGAATTTTATATAGGAGCATCAAGAACTACTCAAGCGTTGAGGACAACACTTTTTGAAGGAGAGGGGCATGTTACGTCCCTATACTACTAATGTAACCCATTATTGTTATTAGTACAACCCCCTTATGATATTTTTGTGCCCATGTAGTCCCCATATTGTTATTATTGTGCCCCATAGAAGCCCACTATTGTTATTATTGTGCCCTTACATTATTATTGTTATGTCACCTCTGAGTATATTACGACCCCTTAGACTCCTATATATAGAGAGGAAGTCTTTTCATTTGTGTAATGTAAAGGAGGTTGCCCTCTCAAAGAGGCTTATTTCTAAGGCATTCATGTATCTTTTCTATCTTTTTGTGAGTTGATTTCATAACAATCCATAGACTTCTTCTTGCATTCTTTTGCTACATGCCCAAACTTGTTACAAGCATAACATCTTATATGTTTCATATTCCTGATATAGCAACCAATGTCTTTGTGACCAAACATATTACAAGAAACACAATATCCCTTAAAGTACTTGGAAGCTAATGATCTTTATGTGATATGGTTATTACCTTGAACCATTCTACTTCTACACCTGGCTACAACATGTCCAAAATTATGACATATAGAACATTTAACAATATTGATTAGAGGAAAGAATCGATTAACACTTCTATAGTTAGCAGTAAATTATTTTCTTTGAAGATTTTATTTCCTTGGCTGTTGATGGGGTTGATGTCTTATCTCCTTGTTGAGCATTTCAGATTTTGCATTAGAATTCCTTGCCTTAGATTATGAGCTAGATTCACCTTTAACAGTTTCATGAAAACCAAGACTATATTTGATGGTAGGAGACCTTTGAATACTAAGAATATTATCCAAAATCTTAGTGCTATCTCGAAATCATAAAAGTTTATCCTTTACCTCAACCTGATATTGATTTTCCTTTTCTAGATACTTCTTCTTCATGATTTCTTCAACTTTTCTTCATTCTTCCACTTTTTGTTTTAATTTGAGAATCACATTTTCTTGTTCTTCAAAACCTTGAAGTAGTTCCTCATTCTGCTTATTTGATTTCTCAACATCTTATTTTAGAGAGACGACCTTATCTTCAAGACCTTCACAATAACTGGTTCTTTCTTTAAGTTCCTTGGTTGATGTGTCCTTTTAATTCACTTGATTTCTCAATGATGTCACTTCATCCTGCAACCTTTGACATTGATATTCCTTTTCCTTATACTGCTTCCTTAGTTTGTTTCCTTCCCCCAACTAAGTTTTTAACCTACTGGCCTCTTCTTTGTAGGTACATTCCATTTTATCAAATAGATCTTGTTGATCTCTAATTTTATCTGTGGGCCTTTTAACTTCTACTTCAATTAGATTTCTTTCACTTTCACCCATTAGAGAAAATTCATTAGTTTCACTATCACATTCATTATCTTCAATATTGCATGAACAAAGAAAGGTATCACCAGAGGACCAAAAATCAATACCTGATAATTCTTTTGCTTATTCATCTTCATTTTGAGGTGATTCCAAATATGAATATTTTATTCAACATAATAGCCAATCGTCTCTAACATCATCACTATTTCTTTGAGATGTATTCTTATTTTGAGTTTCTTTCTTCTTTTCGACCAAGATTCTACCAAAGGTCCTACTCTAATACTAATTGTTGGGAAAAATACTGAGAGGGGGTGGGTGGGTGAATTAGTATTTTCAAATCAATAACATTTAACATTTCATATTCAGATTTCTATACACAACTTTACTAACATGAACTTTCGTGTGTAGGCGACTGTTCTTAAGATAACTAGCATATATCTAGTGAACTTATGATTCCGATAATTCATCATATGTTGGTCTTTAGCCAGTGCATTAGTACTTTATTAAACATTAGATAAATAGTAACCATGCACTGTAATAACAAAATAAACCATCACACATAAGAAAAACATATGAACACTAGGATTTAAGGAGGAAACCCAATGCGAGAGAAAACCATCTGTTGATGTCATATTTTTCTTAATATAAATAAAATGTTGTTTACAATCCTGTACTAGCACAGACGCATACCAGAATGCAGGCACCCACCTGTAGAAGGCTATAAACTTCACTCGTTCTCTAGCTACTATTGGAAGGAAGCTTCGACTTCCTCACTGAAGGCTCTAACCCTCAACAACATCCATGGACCACGTTTCATCAAATTCTCAGACTGGATCAACCTGCTTCAACACATCATAACTTGCAGGCCACAGTTTATCAAATTTTCAAACTATACCCATTATCAACACTTAAGCTAAATATCATAAATGCAATTGTAACTCATCACTGTAACACAATCATCCATCTTTAACACATCTAAATCAATCAATCACTAAAACCCAATCATCAATCTCCGATATAACTAAAACACAATAATAAATTTCTGATTCAACCAATCACTGAAACTTTTGACATAATTGAACCAATCAATCACTGAAACCTATGACACAACTGAATCAATAAATCACTGAAACCTCTAGCACAATTGAATCACCCAATCATCAATTTCTGATACAACTCAATCAACCATTCACTCGAAACTAATCAACCAACATTGAATCAAAATTAAACCAATCAACTGGAATAGTCAGATCACTATAACCAGTACACAGAACTAAACCTAGAATATTGCATCAACACACATAATCAACTACAATCCTGATCATTCAAATGCCAAAATGCATACGCTAGTTCACTTAAGGCAACTGGCCTGCATACACACATTTCAGTAGAGAAACTTCCGTACAGATATTAAAATACACAAAACTTAAAAATTGATTAATGCAATTATGAAAAGAATATTGAATCATACTCAGATCTACTGTAGCACTTTGAATAAATTGCAAAATTGAACCTAATCTTCAATTGCAGTCAGCAAATAATATTAACACTATTCATAACCACATTAAACTTCATAATTCAATCAAATCTACATTATATATTATCACTTAACCTAAATCAATCATGAGGACATCATTGACAGAAAGAAGAGAAACAACAACATTGATCACATTGATAAGTCATTTATGAACATAAATTCTTACTTTGTATATGGTACTTTGTAGATGCCAACCCATGTGTATAGGCACTTTACTGAGACCAACTAGCATATAGATCTACAAATTTTGACCCAAACTTTCGCAGCTGTTCAAAACTTCATAAAGACCTAGACCATAATATTCAGAGATAAAAACATGCGTCAATACTTAGATCTATTCAATCTATGAGAAGATCATACAATGAAAAGGTCATTTCAGGTCTCATGATCCTAATCCATCACTGTATTAATTCATGCATAATTATTTCAGATCTATTGGATCTCATCCATCATCAAACTCTCAGCTACATACTTAGTTTAGATCAAAGAAAGCATCAAAAAACCATATAATGCATATTTACTTTTTATCTAACTTTTCATAAGATTTCCATCATTTGCACACTCTGCACACTTTGATCTTCACCATGTTATTTAGTTTTAGCCTTTTTCGATACCAGAAGTCAAAACCATAGTTATGCCGGTCATTTTCTTTGACGAGATGAATATTGTTTGTTGTGCTCATTATTATGGGCCAATACCATGGTAAGAACCCCTGTTACTTATAATACCATGGTACAAAAACCATACACTATTTTTCTTCACTGAAGTCATGTGCATATGAAACATGGCTTAACAGAACTCACGTATAGTTCTTGAGCTTCCAACTTTATCATTCCTCTGAACTACCATGCATTCTGTCACATTTGTAAACACAACTGCCATGCATTATGACACACCTGTCAACACATCATGTTTATACCTTTGACAAGTATATTTTCATTAAGACAAAACTTATCAGGTAGGATTCTATCTCCCCTTGTCAAACTTCTGATTCTGTTCTTGTAATCCTTTGACCCATCATTCTAGTATTCTGTTCCATAATTTTGTCACCTCTGAACTGACATGTGGATTCATATAGTTACCATATACTTGCTTTGTTACAAGTGAGTTGTCATCAAGGACAACACATGCAACATAATTCCAAAAATAAGCTAACCATAACGTGTACAATGATTAAAAGGCACATCCACAAATGCAACTGGTGGACCCATGTGTTGTGGGGAAAAATGCCTATGCAGGACGATCCTATCCACCTAAGGTGTGATAGTGCCTTAGCAACAAACAGAGACAGCTATTCTAGTTTTCTTCCTTTATGAAATGAGAAAGAAGAGAGATAAATGGACTTACCAGTGTCTTCTGTTTGTCCTTCGATACGGTCTCTCTTCTCTTCGGGAGTTCACAGCTACTTGTCTTCTTGTTTGCCCAGCTTCAACGGGTTCATACGAGACCACAAGAGAACAACTACTTGTCTTCTCGCTCGCCCAGCTTCAACAGGTTCCTACAAGATCACAAGAGAACAACTACTTGCAACAAGAGAAGAACTCTACACAAAGACAGATATTCACATTCATAACTAGTTTAGGATTAGAAATAAACCAAATACACTAATGCAATCATACATCAAAGACACATCAGTATATAGGAGAAAACCAAGATAGCTTTATTGATGAATAACAAGGTTCAGGAAGAGATACAACCCAGAGGGCTCCAATCCAGCATCTCCTTCCCAGCAAATGGAATTCCTATCTTCACCCCCTTTCAAAGCATTAAGCGCCCAATGATTCCAATCTCAAACCAACAACAATTCTTTGCAATAACAAAATTCCAGCCTCTAGATCTCATGGAGGAGAGATCCATATATAGATGTTTGGAGAGAGGATGAGTCAGCTTGAGATCTGACTAGTGTCCTCTCCCTCTATCAGTTCTTGATTCCACTTGGAGGTTCTTGCTTCCACTTGGAGATTTGGAACCTCTTACTCATCACCAGTCGAATTCCCTGAGGCAAGTGTCATTTTGGAAGCTTCCTGGGTTTTGACACCTTGAGAAATGAACTTGCCACATGTCCACTCTTGCTCAGCACAGGTAGCCAGTGTTTCCTTTGACATTCAGCGCAGGTAGCCAGTGTTGGATTTGACATTCAGCACAAACAGCTAGTGTAGTCACTGAAATGATCCTGAATTGACTTGTTTTTGAGCAGTTTATGGTGGAGAACTTCTGTGAATTGCTGTGGTTTGTTAGCCTTGTTCCTCTAGGGGTAGGAACAACATGTTTAGGGACTTTAGATCCCTTAGATTATGGACATTTCATGCTCAATGATGTAAGGCACAAAAATGTCTATAACAGTTGCCCCCTAAAGTATGAGGCTGTTTATCGGGTGAAATGCTTTATCAGGGGGATCCGAAGTTCATCCAATGCTGGGAGGAGACCTGTAATAAGATACAATACAATACATTATTTTTCATACTGCTTTCATGATCTAGCTGAGGCGGGCATTCCCATGCTCAGCTTTATAAATTCATTTTTCTGTACATAGAACAGACAATCGTCTGATGGTAGACTGATAATTTTGATGAAATTATCATCCTTTTGAGTAGGATGATTATCTGCTGCAATGATGTACATGTCAATGTCTTTATTTTTCCTGAATATATATCGCAGCTCGGATGGATGAAACTAGATCCGGGGTCTTCAAACTCGTTCGATCTTCACTCTAAGTACAAGTCGATCCATGTGAGAATTGTTCTGAAGTCGAACATGGAAAGACATCGCTTGATTACCGGTCAATGAGGTAAACCGTTAACAAGCGCGAGAGGAATCACCGATAATGATAATGACCCTCAAGGTACTGCAGTAAAATTCACGTGGTGTGAATAAAGGACTCGGCGTCGAACACCACGAAAAATCTTTCGGTCGAAGGTCATTGATGTATACCTATCGCCGGAAGTGAGAAACTTGCCATTGAGGCATGCAAGCTTCAAAGTACTGAGGGGGTTGTTCCTAGATCAACTTCTCGGATAATGAGCTGATGTCGACAAGAAGCGATCCATCAAAGGAGGGCCTTAATGAATCCCACATAAATGACACGGAACGGAGCTAATGGAGGTGAAAACGATCTGTGACATATGATTTAGGGTGGCGGTCATGAAAGGATGAAGGATAATGTACGGCAATGGATGGGACACGGTTGAATTTTCTGAACGACTTCTCTTGAACATATGGCGACACTGATGCGATGGATTGGTAGCATTACCCCAAATAAGGATGGTATGGCGAGACCATGGATGTGACCGGTGAATGAAACAACCCAACCCAATTGTGCTACGGAGGAAAAGTGTCATGTTCAAGAGCGACTTGCTACCATCAAAGTTTTCTTGAGTTTCTCCCAATTTTTCCCCAGTCATTGCTAACCAGTACCTCTTTATTTTTGTCAAGCTTGAGGAGGATAACATATGCTTGTTCTATAACCTGCCCTTCGGGCAAGCCCATCACTATGTTTTAACGAGCCTAGCGATAGTGAAACTCGTTCTCGTCTAAAGACAAGTTTGTCGCTATTTAGTGATTTTAACGTGTCTAACGACAAGGATAACTCGGGCCTTTTCATTTTTAGAGAGTCTGAAAAGGTACATAAAGTTAACTCCAAAATTCCTTTTTCATCATCTAATCCCTTAGGTCCGAAAAAGTATAAAACAATACAGAAGGGATGAGTTTTCGATAGTTTTAACGAGCCGAACAAAACAAGCGCTCGATCTTTTTGTGCAATAATCCCTCAGGTCCAAAAATATTAAAATCTAGAGGAGGGATAGCACTTCCTGTCCCTTTAACGAGCTGGAAGGCCGAGGACTCGGCAATCTTTTCATATTTTACGAGTCAGTTGAAAAGAGCTTAAAGAAGACTCGTCTTTTGAGGAACGAGTGATAAACACGGTTAGCAGCTGATTCCAGGTACAGGTTGGAATTTTCCAATCACGGCAGTGTCACAAGGATGGCTAGGTGAAATCACTCTTCGCAGCTGTTCCTCAAAATGGGTAAACAATCATATGGAGGTGAATGATCGGCCAATGGAAAAGTGGAGGTGACGGTGCAAACACGACCAAGGCTTTAATGGCTGATGATATTTCATTCACAGTGGTTATTTACCGGGTAGTTCATTTTTTAACGATCTTAAACGCGGGTTGAAACACTTGCTCGATCTTATGTTTATTTTTTAACGAGCATGAACTATGTGCTAAAACTGCTTGGATCTTTGCGTTTGTTTTTTAACGAGCATGAACTGTGTGCTAAAACTGCTCGATTAACCCAGTCATATGATAAGAGTGTCTCATCAAGATTCTATTTTTTATGGAGCTTCATCTTACTAAGCTTTGCTCCGCATCCTTTCTTTATGCAAGTTAGGAAACGGCTAACCCAAAAAACAGATAAATAACCACTCTTTGCTTGCACTCCAAAAGGTTTGCATGCCCCCAGGTATAAAGTACGGTTTCAAGGTTACCTCTACTTCTTTTCCGTCAAAACATTTGTTTTAACGAGAGAGGCTTACCTCTTTCAGGTTACCCAAAGATTGTCTCATTAATCTTTCAAACAAAACACTTCCTCGGCAATGTCTACCGAAATAGGCAAAGGTGAGCGACGTAGCCCGTCAACTCACATAACTTTGACAAAAGAATCTTATTCTAGAACAACCCTCTTCCTAGACGGACGGGGTACGGACTAGTCATATTCTCCCGCGGAAACCTACTCTATACCCAAAGTTTCTCTGCCGAAGCAGACCAGGACACATGCCCCCTGGGTTCCAGTCATATCCTCCCGGATTACTCGCGCTCATCAGGAGGACGGACCATGGGTTGAGACACTTCTTGCGTGAATAGACCATTTAGGGATGGTATATGACTATTTGTGATGCGTGATCCGGGGAATGAAAGTTGGTCCACGAGCTTGACCATTCTTCCTTCATGCGGAAAACACATTACTCTAAAGAGTGACGAGACGATGGCTCCCATGCAATATATATAGTCTCGTCCAAGGAGTAGGTTATAATCCAAGGGTCCTTGAACGACCATCACGTTCATTTGAACGGTCTTCCCTTTCAATGTTATGGGCACATTGGGGAGGATCCCTAAAGGTCGACTGGTTCCTTTATCGAAGCCTAATAGATTTCTCATTTCAGGCAAAAGCGCTGGCAAACCAAGCGCTTTCCAAGCAATAGAGGAAAGGATACTCACAGATGCCCCCTCATCAATAACTGTGCCAGCCATTACCATTCTGTATATTTGAACGATAATTCTGAATGGTATGCTAGTTGGCAAGTGGGGTCTGCCTAGTTGGTTCCAGTCGAACGAGACAACTAGGTTGCTTGGTGGTAGGACCGAATAGACGGCCGGGTATGACCCTGACGAAGTTCCTTCCTGCGATAAAGGAATGGGCAAATTGCCCCCTTGTTCGTCAGAGTCTGTGTTGATGAAGAGAACTTGGACGGTGTCGTCTTTATTCTCCTCTGTGATGGTATCATTCGAAGATAGAGCCTCTGAAGGCAAAACTAGGTCAACTGCCGCCTCAACCTTTTGACTTTCATCAAGTATGGATTCAGACGGTTCATCTTCAATGATAGGTGCTTCGGCTGACCACCTGAGCGGGCTAGCCGGGTTCTCAACTGGTGAAGGACTTGGCAGGAGTTTTTGATATCCAGGAGGAAGTTGCACTGGTAAAACCGGGCGATCTTCCAAAACTCTTTTAGCCTCATCTAAGAAGGGACAACAGTGGATGGCATGGTCGCCTTCACACAGTTTGCAGGGAAATCTGGCTTTCCCTCTCTGTCCTGTGGCTTCACTTTCACTAGTTGATGGTGTGCTGTCAACATGGCTATCAGAGGTTGACGCCACCGAATTGTGAAAACGGGGAGACCAGTCCCTTAGTATCCGAGGGATGCAGGGACAATCTCTGTGGAAGTGGTCTCTCTTGCATATGACGCATGGCGATTTAGGCCTTGCTATTGCTGTGTGTGGATTTTTGTCAGACGACACTTGTTTGCCCCCAGTCGTTTTTGGCTCCTTCTTCTTCTTTTCTTTCTTCTTCTTTTCCTTCTTCTCCCTAGGAACTTGATTTTTTGTTTTACCAGTTCCGTTAATCGAAGAGGAAGGAGGAGAGGAAGAATTATATGAAGTCGAAGGCTGGTGGGCAACTCTGGTTTGGTCTAACTGTTGACTCGACTGTTCAGGAATAGTGGTGTTCTGAACGACATTGGTTGAAAAGAGCCAGACTGGCAGGCCAATTGTCAATCCTGGAAGTGACAAAGTGGCCATGTGGGGTGCACCAACATCTCCCCAAGAGGAGAAGGTACTAGGATTTCCACCAAGGGGAATTCCTTGGTTGGTGGGCTCCATCTTTTCAACCTAAAGATCAACGCAGGAATAAAGGGTGATTGTTCCGTTTAAAATAAAGATGATAAGCAAGCTTTATATCTTTTCAACTTTGAAAATCCTAGCTACTAAGGGAAAAGAAAGACACCATCTTTTCTCAAAGAGCAATCATCACACTCTAATGCACTTTTCCTAAATCAAGCATGCAAACTATCAAGATGCAAATGCACAATGCAGGTGTTTGTTTTCCGCTTACTTAGTATTGATGCCTACAAAGAAAGCTTTTTGTACAATTTTGAATTTGCTTTTAAATGACAAATACAAACAAGTTTACTTTTTCGAAATCAGAAAGGGTAGAAGAGAATACAACACTTTACGACTTTCGAAATGAACACTTGTTTCGACACTTAAAAGAGACAAACTCAAACAAATAAGCAAAAGAAAATGTATAATCAACTGTAAACAGCCAATGAACTCTCTCCTAAGATCACAATGAACAGATCTGAATCAAGGGCTACAGGATGACTATTTCGCTCTTGCAAAGGAAAACTGCAAATGATGCCACAAACACATAAAAACACTCACAGTATTTTTGTACAAAAGGAGGCGGAATTTAAGTAGAGAAAAGGAGTTATCAGACTGGTACCTATGCTTGTTACAGGCTGCAAAAATCAGAGATCAAAACAAGGCAAAACAGAGCAGAGAACCCCAGCTGCACAAGGCCAAACTGGTTCAGCGCAACCTCAACACAGGGGTTTTGACATTCAACGCAGGTAGCCTTCATGGGACCTGCGTTGAAATGCAAAATCCCTTCACTGGATCTGCGCTGAAGGAGAAACTCTCGTTTCTCACTGGTTCTGGGTCACAGATTGCTATTTAATCTACAGTTTCAGGCCAAATCAAAGCAACAAGCAAGGTGTAATCAAAGGGATGCTTTGAGGGGGTACTAAGATCTATCACAAAGGATCATCAAATCATTTGTGAGTCCATTGTTCAGATCATAGACAAATCCAGTGATTGGATCAAGGCAGCAACTGTCTACTTTGCATCTGAGAGTAGCAGAAGCAATTCGATTGTTGCTGTTGAGTCTATGAAGCAAACAATGATAGAAACACAAATAAAATGACTAAACATATCTCCCCAGTGGAGTCACCAATTTGTTGTGGGGAAAAATGCCTATGCAGGACGATCCTATCCACCTAAGGTGTGACAGTGCCTTAGCAACAAACAGAGACAGCTATTCTAGTTTTCTTCCTTTATGAAATGAGAAAGAAGAGAGATAAATGGACTTACCGGTGTCTTCCGTTTGTCCTTCGATATGGTCTCTCTTCTCTTCGGGAGTTCACAGCTACTTGTCTTCTTGTTTGCCCAGCTTCAACGGGTTCATACGAGACCACAAGAGAACAACTACTTGTCTTCTCGCTCACCCAGCTTCAACAGGTTCCTACAAGATCACAAGAGAACAGCTACTTGCAACAAGAGAAGAACTCTACACAAAGACAGATATTCACATTCATAACTAGTTTAGGATTAGAAATAAACCAAATACACTAATGCAATCATACATCAAAGACACATCAGTATATAGGAGAAAACCAAGATAGCTTTATTGATGAATAACAAGGTTCAGGAAGAGATACAACCCAGAGGGCTCCAATTCAGCATCTCCTTCCCAGCAAATGGAATTCCTATCTTCACCCCCTTTCAAAGCATTAAGCACCCAATGATTCCAATCTCAAACCAACAGCAATTCTTTGCAATAACAAAATTCCAGCCTCTAGATCTCATGGAGGAGAGATCCATATATAGATGTTTAGAGAGAGGATGAGTCAGCTTGAGATCTGACTAGTGTCCTCTCCCTCTGTCAGTTCTTGATTCCACTTGGAGGTTCTTGCTTCCACTTGGAGATTTGGAACCTCTTACTCATCACCAGTCGAATTCCCTGAGGCAAGTGTCATTTTGGAAGCTTCCTGGGTTCTGACACCTTGAGAAATGAACTTGCCACATGTCCACTCTCGCTCAGCACAGGTAGCCAGTGTTGCCTTTAACATTCAGCGCAGGTAGCCAGTGTTGGCTTTGACATTCAGCGCAAACAGCTAGTGTAGTCACTGAAATGATCCTGAATTGACTTGTTTTTGAGCAGTTTCTGGTGGAGAACTTCTGTGAATTATTGTGGTTTGTTAGCCTTGTTCCTCTAGGGGTAGGAACAACATGTTTAGGGACTTTGGATCCCTTAGATTATGGACATTTCATGCTCAATGTTGTAAGGCACAAAAATGTCTATAACACCATGACTAGATAAATGTCTATATGATCATGACCATCATAAATTTTGACCGTTATATAATCTTGAAATTGCAGTCTGGATGGTGGAAAATAGAACTAGGGTCTTCTATCTCATTCACACAACCAACCAATGTATAGGTCTAACCACGTGAATCAATGAGTTGGAGTCGAACATGGTACACACCATCTGATTACCAGCCAATTATGTAAGCCATTAATAGGTGCGAGAGAAACCACCAATGATGTTAATGGATTTGAAGGTACTATTGTCCTTTGAGATGACTCTACGTCACGCAGTCATGCTAGAGCATCTAAAATGTTTTAGTTTTTTTTTGTTTTTAAGGTTTATTGATGAACAATGTTATGTATTGAAAACAAGTGCTTAAGCCTTAACAATTACTAAGTTAGATGAAAGGGCTACTATTTGTCTACCTATAGTTAATTGATCTAGAATGTACGAATAACATAATATTGATGAAATATAGCTTGCTAAATATTTAGATAGAATATTTGATTGGTTATAAGCAAAGAATACAGGCAAACAACATTTCTTTTAGAATAAAATATATTTAAACGACTACATAGTTGTGTGACAATTAATTGATATAGAGGAGTCTATAATAACATATAGTCTTATAAACTAGTCCCTAGTTATTGCTGATAACTTCACAGGGGGTTTAGGACTGACTGATACTCAATATGATCTTACCCAGGTCTATGCATAAAGACTTAAATATATGAAGAAAAAAAAATCAAATAAGCACATATGAAAAACTTAATAGGAGACAAAACTATAGAAGGAAAATTCAAAATGCTTTCATTAACTTGGAAAATCTTCAGCTTAGTTACAATTCTACTCTCAAAGCTCATCCAAGGGTTCAACCCTTAATAACTCGAAGGAGGAGCTATTTACACAAAAGTTCTTCTAGATACTTTCAAAACAAAAGTACAAAAATAGTACAAAACTATAGGAATTTTAAAACTGCAAAAGTGTTGGCACTATTCTTTAGGAATCTGTTGATGATGTGGATACCAAAAAGTGCTACCCAACTGTCCTTTAGTTGTTGATGAAAGTTACTCAATAACTTCACACAAGTGATCCCATCGGTCTTCTCTTGGTATAGAAAGATTTACCAATTTCCCGTAAACTTCATCAACCTTGGTGTACCTCTCAAAAGTGGGATTATTTATAAAAAAAAAATTTAATCTCATGCTTAATAGTCAAGTCAAAATCTGAAGCTTCTAACATTTGTTTCCCTGTTATATGACCCTTTATGCTTGCAAAATTTGCTTTATCAGTTGCTATAGTATAAGGCTTTTGGCATTATTCTTCCAAACTAATCAACGTGTCATTTGGGGCCACTAATCCTGGCAGTCCTATCTGATTAAGTAATTTAAACTTAAAATGAAACCTTTGGACATAAGTCTTGATGGTTTGGCACTTAGTCTCTAACTGAGTCATTGATCTCAAAAATGGTTTATGTTAGGTCCAAAATCAAAATCTACTCCAAATCGACCCTGATTTTTGAATTAAGAACTCTGATAATGTCTGGAGCTTCACTTGGTTTGTGTTTAAGAAGTTGCTTCACTTCATCAATGGCTACCTGACATCTGTTTATGAGTTCGTCCTGTTCAAAAATGATGTGAATGGAGGGCCATATCTTCCCAAATGCTTTCCTTGGCTTGCGCCAAGGTTTGACCCATCAATGACTCACTTTGAAACTTTTCAATTCTTCTATTTAACCTATGGACCTTCTGCATTTCTTCAACATACAGAGTGTCATTCTTTATCTTTTGAGCTTCCAAATTCTTGAATTTCTTATGAAGCCTTTCATTTTCCTATTTCTGGTGAGTCAGCTCCTATAAGAGTTTGTTCAAATCCCCTACTATTCATGTAGATTCTATTGTGGTTGATGTACATTCCCCTGCTTTCTGGACACTGTAATAGGACTAGATGTGGTGGGAGCCATAGCTAACTGAGTAAATTTCTCTTTTTCGTTAAGAAATTTCTCAACTTTCTCCTCAATTGTCTTTATTTGTAGATTCTACTTAATGATTACTTTGAGCATTTATTCCTTGTGTTTTTCACCTTTTGCTATCTCCTTGATATGGGGTCCTCTGTAGAAGGCAGTTTTAGCTGCTTCCTCAATGCTGCAATATATGTGTTTTTCTTCTTGATAATATCATCAACAACTTTAACATCAGTAGGGTCATATCCAATTTTCATTACTAAGTCCTCTAATGACTTGACCCTGTTATCCTTTGCTAAAGATGATATTTTCTCAATCATCAATTGTGACTGCACATTTGACAAAGCTGTTTTGAGTTTCGACAATACCATAGCAGTATTGGCCATGTTTGAGAAAAGCATCTCATCAGACTGCCTATGCATTTCCATTTGATCAAGTGGGTGTATCTTATTAGAATCGAAAGAAAATAAAGTTTTCTTGTAATCAGACGAACCCTTAGGAAAAGGCACTTGAGCCTGTAGAAAATACATTTGTATTCTTCCCTTTTTGCTATCAAGAGTTGTCAACAACCTAAGCTGTGAAGTAGAAATATTCTTCCAACACTATGCATAAACATTTTCTTTTAAAGTTCCATTCTTCTGCTTAATTCAAGGAAATTATTGAAGACATTTGGCTCCTCTGTTTCACTTGGTCCTGCAGATTGAGTGATATCTAACAATTTTTTTGAAGTAGAGGAAGAAGATGGAGTAGTAATTACAAGTTCTTCTATCCCTATGGAAACCTGTGAATCATCCAAATTGATGATGATAGGCTCCTTCTGACCCTGAGTAGTAGTAGTAGTGCCTTTGGATTTAGTCCAATTCTTCTGATAATGAATGAATTCCTTTTCTCCAACTGTTGATCATGAAGATCCTTCAGTGGGCCTCTTGTCATGTTTGGTTTGATAAGTACGAGTTCGAAGAATAGGAGGTAAAACCCGTTCTTCTTCTTTTTGAAGACTATTCTCTTCCGACTATTCTTGATTTATGAACTGCTCAATCTCTAGTCTTGGTGTATGATTGTAAGGTGTGGTTTTGAGTTTCACCCTTAAGCCCGAGATAATACTAAATGGGTCATAAGACCAGGTGAAGCTTGGTTGAAAATCCATCTGTTTTAGTATGGAATCTGCTTCTAAACCTGCTAATCTACTATTACAAATGAATGATCCTACATGTGCCTTTATCTTGAACTGAGATCTCCTCTTCCTTGAAATAAAATGAAGCTCATTCGTATTCATCATTTTCCTAATATGTTCCAGAGATAAAATTCTCATTGGAACATATTTAGGCAACTTATATGGAGAAAATTCGTAGCCATATACTCTAATCTCTATGTAGTTCTGGTTAAGATACGAGTCTCCTATTCTAACTTGATCACTGAGATGCAAGATCCTTTTGATTTTTGTACTGATTATGGGTTCACTTGGGCTACTGATAAGTTGTGCAATGGGTGAATGAAACAATCAATGAAGTTTAAAAATATGAACTCAGTTGAGTTCATCCTAATCAATGAGTTCCACTGTGTGACTACTTGATTCTCTTGTTGATCATCTTTCTTATGCAAAACAATAGGTAACCTCTCTCCCTACTGAAAAATAAACATATGAACTAGCACAAAGGAGTATTTGAACACTCCTTCAGTAGTGATATTCATCAATTTCTCATGCATAGCTTCAGCCAAAAATTGAATGTAGTTATACATGAAGGCAGGTTTGTTTTCTTTAAAAAAGATTGACGAATAGCTTAGGATAGCCTCATATACCCATTGATCTGTTTGGTAGCCTAATAAGCAAGAAATTAGGGAAATTAGGTGCTTAGCTCTGTCGAGGAACATGGATGTTGGATAAGGAGGATTCTTTTTAGGGATTTTAGCATCTTCGGGGAGAAATATCTAAAAACTTTGAGCTCACTGAGGGAAGGTGAGATTATGATATAGGTCAATTAAAGCTGCAGTGGTT
The DNA here is from genome assembly GCA_031772625.1 of Pinus tabuliformis. Taxonomy (NCBI): domain Eukaryota; kingdom Viridiplantae; phylum Streptophyta; class Pinopsida; order Pinales; family Pinaceae; genus Pinus; species Pinus tabuliformis. The sequence goes on along the minus strand of CM062820.1, from coordinate 1,203,725,733 downwards.
AAAAATCTAAGGGAATCATTTTCAGGGATCAAAAGCATTTTATTAATGGTTTATGGGGTGTTAAATATCATAATGTCTACATTTTGATCTACCACGGTTCTGTATAAAGGATTATACTTGGTTTGGCACCAAATGAATAAACCAGGAAAGGAATAGGTCCGAGGAAACATATACATAGGTAGAAGGGATTCCCATACGATTATTTCATCTTCAAAGTCAAAATATGTTTGTTTTAGCCAATTGTGCAATTCGAGCATGTCGAATTCACATCCTGTGTTTTCAATCTTAAAATATTGGTCAGCTAATGGGATATGGTCCAAGTCTAAGACATCATAGGCCTTTCGGGTTTCCTGCACTACAAAATAACTGACAGATGGCTTGCCTTTCTTCTTTGGAGCCATGATAAAACTAAATTATAGGATAACAGAGAAGTTGCAGAGATAGGTTCAGAAGACGTGTACTATTTGTAGGCTTGGCTCAGCAGAGACTGTAGAACAAAAATAGTGAATTGAACAGTGAAAGAAAACTATTTAGGAAAATATGGTGTACTGGGGCAGAGGGATATTTATCATCAAATTATGATTATTGTTATAGGGAAGGTCATTATTGATGGGTTAATTAGGCATTTAATGTAAGAAGATCAGCAACGGGAGGCAGTAAATGGCAACAAGGAATAAGCGGGAACAAATAAGTGATAATGGGTGAGGACATGTTGCAAGGAGCAGTTGGAGGCAGAACGTGCAGGAGATGTTACCGTTGGCATGGTATTGGGAAGCACGGGAAGGTAAATAGCATATTTTAGAGGGGGGGGGGGGGTAGTGGCAAGCGGTAAGGAGCAAGGGGTGCGAAGTGCAGAGGTGGTGACACGTAGGTTGGAGGACCATGTGGGAAAAACAACTTTTCACACCCCCCTTACTGTTATCTTGTATCATGGTGAGGGGGTGCGAAGTGGCTTCCCCGCCGTTGATCTGGGCAAGGAGGCAAATCGTCATCGGTTTTCGCATGCACTTTGTCACTTGCCAACCAAAAACCTTTTGTCATATATGACTTTGACAAAAAACATAAAAATGTTTATTTAAAAAATAATTAATCACCTTTTAAAGGAAATTAAGGGCTAATTAAGAATTAATATATCTTGGGTGTATTTAGACTAGCTGCCCTTATTTAACTATTTCATTAATTAAACCTAATCTAATACAAATTGGCCAAATTTTGACCATATTAGGCCATTTATTTATCCTATTCTATCATATCTTGTAATGTTCAACCAATTTTAAACAATTTGGTTGAACTTATTCACTAATGTAACACAAATATTTAAATGATTTGATCAAGGTTAAACAGTTTGATCCAAATCAGAAGAAAAGGTTGTGGCATAAAAACAAGCTACACACAAACCTTTATTTATTACAAGTTCAATTTGTTTCATGAAGTGGCATTTAAACAAGCACAGTTATACAATTTTTTGATTTTCTTTTGATGGGGTTTTATTTCATCTCTTTCTTTTTTCTTTCTATTTTTTCATACCCTATTTTATAAAATAAAACCTAACTTATCAAAATAAAGATTGTTGCAACATCGGCTCCAACTGGGGACTGCTTCCTCTTGTAGGTTGCAGAGAACTTGCAGATCCATGTGCCTTCTCCTCAGGCTAATGGGGTCTCTATTGAAAAAAATACACACTGCATGTAAAATAAAACTCTCTAGTATAAAACAATGATGAATGAATGGAAACCTCTCAATACTGAATATAGTACTTCAAGTACTTCCCATTGATAGGAAATGAGGAATACTCTCCCTCCAAATTATACATAATAAAAGTGTTATTGTCCTTGACCACAACAATGGTAAAAGGACCCAACCAAAGGTTGTCAAACTTGCCATGTTTTCCTTAGTCTTCTCTCCTAGCATCCCATCCTAGTACCAAATCACCTTCCCTGAAATCTCTTTCCCTAGATTTCCTATTAAACAAGCTTTTCATCCTACTCTGATATTTCTTAAGCTTGTAATGTACTTCATCTCTATCCTCGTTTAGTTCTATGATCTGATTTATTCTTCAAGAGAAGTCATCAAGCTATTCATTTGACTCTTGCAAAAACTTCATAATAGGAAGATCTAAATGTGTGGGAAATATAACTTCTTTTTGATAAACAAGCTGAAAAGGGGATTTACCTGTTGATCTTTTGGGTGAAATCCTTTTGGCCCAAACGTCATAAATGAGATGATTGCCCCAACTCCTCTTATGATCCTCCAATGTTTTCTTTATAACTTTAACCAAACTTTTATTTGAGGGCTCTACCAGTCCACTACCCTGTGGATAGTATGGAGTAGAATGATGCAAAAATATCTGATATTTCTGATAGAAATCAATCATCTTAGTAGTGTTTAATGCTTGTGCATTGTCTGTCACTATTTTCATGGGGCATCCAAATCTAGACAATATATATTCTTCAGTAAACTTGAAAACAACAGTATCATTTTCGTTTATGAGTGGAATGCATTCTACCCATTTGATAAAGTAATCTGTAGCAGTCAATATCCATCTATGCTAATTGCATGATGGAGGATAAATTTCACCAATGAAATCCAATCCCCATTGAAGGAATGGTGCTTGGCCTAAGACTGGAACCAATGGAAGAGTTGTCAATCTCTTCTTTCCAGCAAACATTTGAAATTGTGTACAACTCTTCACCTTTTATCCTACTTGTGCAAATAGAGTAGGCCAATGAAACCCTGCCCTTAAGATCTTGTATGTTGTAGCCCTCTAATAACAGTGCCCTCCACAAATTCATGCATGAAATTCATCAATGGTCCCTTTTGTCTCATTCTCTATTAGGCAAAGTAAAAGGATATTAAGAGGATCCTTTCAATATAGATTTGCATTTACAATACAATACTTTACCACCTTCAACATTAGTGTTTTACATTGACTTTTGCTAAATTCAGGTGGACATTCAAATTCTCTAAGGAAGTTCACAATATCAAAGTACCAATATGATAACAAAATCTTTTCATCAATGTGCATTAGAATTAACTGATCTGATACAGAAGGTTCTTGTGGATTATCCTGTGTGGGGGTTCCAGAAGGTTCTTATGCATTCTTATCAGTTGGGAGTTATAAAACAAAATTTATTCCTAAGACCTTGAAATTAAATTCAATAAGGAGCTTAGCTAGGACTTGACCTTTTACCAGCTTGGTAGTCTTGATGATGAGATCATCCTCTGAAATTTTAGTTATCCATATCCCTCTCCTTCCATTAGTGTTAGGTTGAGTTAAAACAATTTTGATAACACTATTGGGTACATAGGCAATGCTATAAGAGTGGAGGAGATAGAATCTAAAGGCTTTCAAAGCTTGCACTAAAGAATATGCTTGCTTTTCAATGATGTCATACTTTAGTTCAACATCTCTCATTACTTTGCTAAAAAATGCAATGGGTTGGTCATCTCCATCTTTTTGGTTTTGCAAAATAACAATAGCTAAGGTAATTTCAGAAGAAAAAGAAAAGACATTGAAAGGTTTAGAGTAATCTGGACTCGCTAAGATAGGGGCTTCTGCAATGGCCTTTTTAATCTAATCAAATGCATACCTAGTAGGAATAGTCCATTTGACTTCATGGTTCTTTTTCAGTATATCAATTATGCCCTTCACTATTTTAGCATAATTAGGGATAAACCTTATTAAAAAATAATTTTGCTAAGGAAAGCTTGAACTTCCTTCTTGTTCTTTGGTAATATAAGTCCCCGAATTATTAATACTCTTTTAGGATGAATGACTACTCCTCTAGAAATGATGTGGTCAAGCAATTTTCCTTCTTGGAGTGCAAACAAATACTTCTTGGGATTAAGAGAAATCCCAAATTTTATGCACTTGTCAAAAACCTTTCTCAAATGCTGATGAGCCTAGGTATTGCAAAAAGGATGCAACTCCTAGGCTCCCAACTTTACTTATCAAACCTGGGTTCATACAAACTTGGAGGTGACAGTGCTATATGTACAAGTAAAAGTGAAGGTCCTGCCTGTTGTCACTATTGATCTGGCGAGAGACCCCAGGGGTTCCAAGCTAGACTTCTATAGGGTCAGAAGAAGCTCGATTCTTTGATGGAAGAAGAGAAAATCTATTCTAACTGCAGTAATGAAGAAAACATGTTATGAAACCAGCTCAAGAAAAGATAGATCAATGCCTTATAATTCAGCCTCTTGGAGGGGGAAACCTCCTTTACATTACATAAATGAACAATTCTTTGATGATTCAAATGACAAAACCTCCTTTCTATATATAGGAGTCTAAGGAGTCACAATATAATCTAGCCGACCTAACAATAATAATATAAAGACACAAAAATAACAATAGAGGGATTCTATGGGGCAGAGAGATAACAATATGGGGGTAATAGTGGCACAACAATATAAATAAGGGGTATAACTACAATAGTAATGGGGTAATCACTAGTATTATAGGGACCCAACATGCGCCTCTCCTTCAAAAAAGTGTTGTCCTCAACGCTTGAGTAGTTCTGGATACTTCTGCATAAAATTCTCATCCTCCCATGTGGAATCTTCAGCGGATAAGTTCTTCCACTTGATAAGATACTCTGAAATTGATCGATTTCATAGCCGTCGAGTTCTTGTTTCTATGACTGCTTCCGGTTCCAATATAATTTTTCCTTCCTCGTCAAGTTCTGGCAATATTGTTTGAACTGGGATCTTGTTGCCTATAACCTTCTTTAAACATGAAACATGGAAAACTGGGTGCAATCGAGAAGCTACAGGAAGCTCCAATTTGTATGCCATAGTACCAATCTTTTGCAACACCTTGTACAGACCATAGTACTTTGGTGATAATTTATTATCCTTCTTAGCTTGCTTTAGGGACATTTGCTTATACGGTTGTAGCCGTAGGAATACCCAATCACCTACATCAAAACTTCTTTCACTGCGATGTTGATCTGCCTGTTGTTTCATTCTATTTTGTGCCAACATGAGGTTATCCTTTAAGAGTTGGAGGACTTGTCGTTGATGTTCGATGTGATGTTCCACTGCCTAAACCTTAGAATTTTCTCTTAAATATGATGTGATGGATGGTGGTTCATACCCATAAAGTGCCATAAATGGGGTCATTTTTGTTGCTGTATGGAAGGAAGTGTTATACCACCATTCAGCCAGAGGCAACCATTTGACCCATTGTGTCTGTTTATCAGATACAAAGCAACGAAGATATCCTTCCAAACATTTGTTTACTATCTCAGTTTGCCCATCAGATTGAGGATGATAAGATGAGCTATGAGCTAACTGAGTACCAAGACAAGAAAATAATTCTATCCAAAAATTTCCAGTGAAAATGGGATCTCTGTCACTTACAATAATCTTTGGGTTTCCATGTAGCTTTTGAATTGTTTCCATACATGCAGTAGAAACTGTACTGGCTTTAAATGGATGTGATAATGCACAAAAGTGTGCATACTTGGTAAGTCTATCAACTACCACCATGATGACACTTTTTCCCTCAGACTTGGGTAAACCTGTGATAAAATCCATTGAAACCTCCTCCCAACGTTTGCTTGGAATGGATAAAGGTTGTAGTAGACCCAGTATCTTAATTATTTCAACTTTATTTTGTTGGCAAACCAAACATTCCGCCACAAACTTTTGAATATCTGATTTAAGGCCATCCCAAAAAAATTCCTTCTTAACCCTGTGGTAAGTTTTTAAAAATCCTGAGTGCCCTCCTAAGGGAGAAGTGTGTAATTCCATGAGATTCTTTTGTTTAGCTGGGAATTCTTACAGAGGTATAAGCGATCTTTGTACCATAACGAATCATTTTGCCAACTAAATGTATCAGACGTATTGGAATCTTGTTGTAGCTTTCGAATAAGTGCCCAAACTTGTTCGTCATTCTTCCATTCCTCCCTTGCTTCATTTATCCAATCTGGTTGGATAATAGAAATGGCGCACAACAATGCTTCCACATCCTCATCCTTTCTTGAGAGTGCATCTGCCACCACATTTTGATTCCATTTTTTGTAGATGTTTTCAAAGTCATAACCCAACATCTTTGAGACCCACTTTTGTTGCCCTTCAGAAGATAATCTTTGTTCTAAAAAGTATTTAAGGCTATCATGATCCGTTTTTAACTTGAAGTTTCTTCCCATTAGGTAGGGTCGCCATTTCTTAAGTGCATGGAGTATTGCCAACATTTCCTTCACATAAATAGCTTTGCTTAAAAAAATTCCCTTGATTGGACGACTTTCAAAAGCAATGGGTCTCTCATCTTGCATTAGAATAGCACCAATTCCATTTCCTGAACCATCACATTCCTCTTTAAGATGTTCAAAGGCATTTGTTGCTTCCGGAGTCCATGAAAATGCATCTTTCTTCAATAATGTTGTTGGAGGTGCTGCTATTCTCCCATAATTCTTAACAAACTTGTGATAATACCCTGTCAACCCAAGAAATCCTCGTAGATGCTTTATGGATGTGGGGATTTTCCATTCCTTAATGGCTTTAATCTTGCTAGGGTCTACCTTAACTCCTTCATGAGATACAATATGACCCAAATATTCCACCTCCAGGACTCCAAAGAAACATTTGGATCTTTTTGCATATAATTGTTTCTCCTCCAATAGTTGTAACACCCTGTCAAAATGTTCAACATGATCCTTCCAGGACTTGCTGTAGATTAGTATATCATCAAAAAATACTAACACAAATTTTCTAAGGAATGGTTTGAAAATTGAATTCATCAAACCTTGAAATGTTGAAGGTGCATTGGTAAGGCCAAAAGGCATGACCAAAAATTCATAATGACCCTTATGAGTTCTAAATGTTGTTTTCGAAATGTCTTCAATCTTCATTCTAATTTGATGATATCCCGAATGAAGATCCAACTTGGTGAAGCAAATTGATCCATGCAATTCATCCAGTAATTCATCAGTGACAGGAATGGGAAACTTATCTTTAATAGTGAGCTTATTGAGCTCCCTATAATCCGGACACATGCGCCATGATCCATCCTTCTTGTGCACCAATACTACTGGAGCAGAGAAAGAAATTTGACTCGGTTGAATTATACCATCCTCTAGCATTTCTGCAACCATACGTTCAATTTCACTTTTTTGGACATAGGGATATCTGTACGGCCTGATGTTTGGAGGAACACTTCCTGGAATCAGATGAATAGCATGATCATGATCACGCATAGGTGGGAGACCTTTGGGAGTCTCAAATACCCTGGAATGATTGTCCAGGACTTTTTGGTGATCTGGAGAAATAGATGATTCCGATGTGGAAACATCTAGCGAACATAATTGTGCAATTACACCTCTTTGCTCCTTTTTTAGAAGATTTTTCATACCATTAGAGCTGATTATCTTTCCTGGTTTCCCTGCAATACCCCTTAATTCAACTTCCTTTCCTCCGGTAGAAAATTTGATGAAAAGTTCTTGAAAATTAAAAGCTATTGTACCCAAGGATTGTAGCCATTGGACTCCTAGTACAACATCAGCACCTCCCATTGGAATGGAAAGCATTGGGCTAGTCAATACATATTCTCCCATGGATAGCTTGATATTATGGCACCGTCCAGAGCAATTTATTGTTCCTCCATTTGCAATCATCACTTGACACTCTGGTGCTGGATATAGGAAGCAATTCAATTCTTTTGCCACCCTACAATGAATAAAATTGTGGGTGCTTCCTGAATCAATCAACACTATTACCTTTTTCTTCTTGATTTGTCCTTCTATCTCTACGGTATGAGGAGTGGTAATTCCCGCCAATGCATTACAAGATATGGTCGGATTTATTTGTTCTTCATCTAGAATTTGTTCCTGGAGTATATCCTCTTCTTTTGACCTTTCTTGCTCCTTTTCTTCTTCCTCTTCACAATCTATGTAGAATAATTTCTTCTCAGCACACTTATGACCTTTAGTGTATTTGCTATCACAACTGTAACAAAGCCCTTTTGCTCCTTTTTCTTCCAATTGATGTGGTGTCAACCTTATAGGTTGTGGAAGACTAGGGGCAACAACACTTCCATCTTTATAGTTGTGAGTGGTATGCTTCCTGGTTGCCATAATTTTGATTTCCATTTTTCTTGCTAACCTGAATGCCTTCTCTAATGAATCAGGTTCCCAAAGGCGAACATCATGTTGGATATTATCCTTTAAAGACCCTATGAACACATCAACCCTATGCTCCTCTGGAATATCTTTTACCCTTATGGTCAATTTTTGGAACTCCTCAATGTGCTCCATTATTGAACCCTTTTGTTTGAGACTTATCAATTGGCTAAAAAAAGTGTTGCTTTTTTTGTCCTCATAATGTGCTATCAATTCTTCCGTAAAAATTGCCCAAGTGATAAATTGTTTACGAGAGCAAAGCCATTGATACCATACAAACTGATTTGGTTCCAAATATACAGTTGCCATAAGTACCTTTTGTGTGTTTTGCACATTATTGAGATCGAAGAATTGCTCCATTTGTAATATCCATGTGGCAGGATCCTTGCCATCAAACTTCCTCATATCGAGTTTTGGAATATGGTGAGTCTTTGATCCAACATTAGCATCTATGGAATCATGATTAACGTTTCTTTTATTCTCATCATGGGTTTCCTTTAGTACCCTTTCATCCTTAGTGCCCATTTCTTGTAGCAACTTATTCATATTTATCTTCAATTCGTCCATGTCTATTTTCAAATCTGTCTTCAAATCTACCATGTCTCTTTTCAAATATGTGTTCAAATCATCCATCTTAGCTTCCATGCCCTTTATCTTAAATTCTGCGCCATTTATCTTAGCTTCTGTTAGCTTTTGTGAGCGTGACATTTGTTGCACTTGTTCTTGTAATTTTGATATATCATGTAGCATTTATTCCTCTTCTTCATGAGTCATGCTAGAGCTTTCAGGTTCCTTACTCGGCATTTGCATTTTCTTTCCTCGGGGCATCAGTTACCGATAATAATGTTTTACTATGCCCTTTGAATTCCTTCAAACCAAGCTTACGCAAAAAATTAAAAAAAAACTACACACCTTTTTTCCCTCTGTAGAAGCCTGATATTGAATCTGATGTATCTCTGTAATTTCGGATCATCTAGTTCTGAAATTGAAACCTGTAGTAGCTTTTTGCGTCCTCTTTCCAATGCCAGAAGTCTGACCCGAATTGGATTCTCCAAAGAGTTATGCACAATCTCCCAAGATGACCTGATTATAGACTAGTTCAGTAGAGCGAACTTGTACGACGTGCCACGAGTCACTGTTTCAACCTTTGGATCTGAAAAATGCATAAAAGAAACTACAATCCGTCCTCTTTCTGTACCTTCTTACACAATTTCAATATGATCCCCAAAGAGAAAGTTATGACGATTTTCCCCAGGTCACCTGTTTTGAATGTAATTCATGAGTCTGAAAAAGACCAACTTCCTCAGATCATATCTCTCAAATATCGCGCGAAAAGCTCTGAAATTTGGACCCAAGGTTCAGGGCGATTTCTTCTCAAATGGGTTTTTTTTGCGACTTCTGAAACATCATAGAAAAAAAGTTATAGTGAAAATGCCACGATGACCTATTTGGAGCAATGAAACCCTAGAATCCAAAGCTCTGATACCAAATGTTATGAAACTAGCTCAAGAAAAAATAGGAAAGATAGATCAACGCCTTAGAATTCAGCCTCTTCAAGGAGGAAACCTCCTTTACATTACATAAATGAACAATTCTTTGATGATTCAAATGACAAAACCTTCTTTCTATATATAGGAGTCTAAGGAGTCACAATATAATCCAGCCGACCTAACAATAATAATATAAAGCCACAAAAATAACAATAGAGGGATTCTATGGGGCAGAGAGATAAAAATATGGGGGTAATAGGCACACAACAATAGAAATAAGGGGTATAACTACAATAGTAGTGGGGTAATCACTAGTATTATAGGGACCCAACAAAACAACATTTAATGCTAACTCACACCATAACCCAATTAACCAATTAAATAGTTATGCTAAGCAGAATTGCTAAATCAATCACTAACATAATGTTGTTATCTAGGTTTCAGAAGTAAAGAGCATCAAAGCCAAACTAAGGTGTAAGCAAGGAAACTAAGCTAAACCTATTTTCAAGTGGAAGAGTAGTCGGAGATCGAAATTGGTGGAAGGAGGACGTAAGGAAGCAGCAATGCATAAGAACCGTTGGATCAGTCGGGTTAATGGGGGATGAATGACAGAGATCGTATCACAAGAGGTTACGTAAATACATGGATAGATCAATCAACGAACAGGGTTAACAGAAGATGGACGGAAAAGATCTTATCGCGGGAGATGAGATTAACGGATGGACGAATGAGATTAATTGGAAGATGGACGGTGGAGATCTTATTGTAGGAGATGAGGTTAATGGATGTACAAACATGATTAATCAGAAGATGGATGACGGAGATCATATTGCAGAAAAAAATGTGCGAAAATGATGGAGTGGGTTTTGAAGGTGTTAAGCAGTTTCTCGTGCACCCTCAAAGCTGTAAGCGGGATTCTGAAATTTCACACGATTACCCTAACTGGGCGACACATAGCATGGGAAAACCACTTTTCTCGTGTGCTCTTGGTCGGATAACGATTGTGAAAGAATACCCTCGAGATTGCATGATAGTTGTTCAATCAGGAAGGACTGATCAACGGTGGAGATTGGCCTAGCTAGTTGGTGAGTGGGTGGTGCGATAGCCATTGGATCAGGCGAGGCAGGTTGACAGTGGGGGTTTAAAGCACATAATGTATTGAGGTGATGCAATAGTCGTTGGATCAAGACACATATCAACGGTGGAGATTGGAGCTTATAAAGTAGGTGGAAGACTTCACGTGCGATGGTCGTTGGATAAGTTAATGAATCGGATGGTGATTGGTTAGGATTGTTGCGGATCAAATGGTAAGGAAATTATGCATTAAGAAAGTACTGAAGGAGATTTCAATGAAAACAATGAAAACTGGTAAGGGTGAGGGTGGACCAAGAGTGATGGAAAAAGACGACAGTGAAATGAAATAAGTAACTGCACCAAACAACAAACTCCAAAGCTCACGCGAGTACTAGAAACCTGTGTTTTTGGGGTTGCTAAAGGGTCTCTTCCTAAAGTCATGGTCCCAGAGGGAGGGGGTGAGGTCGAGACTCCTGTGGACAACCTTGTGGTAATCATTTTCTCCTAGATACCTTGCTAATTCAAAGAAGGCACAAATGGAAGTAAACTAAAGCACAACCAATCTACTCTACACTATTGCAATGGGAATGCAACTACTTAAGAAAATGAATAGTTAACCCATAAATCTATGCTATACTATTGTAATGAAAATGCAACTAGTTAAGCAAATGAACAATTAAACCATGGATCATCTACTCTATATTGTTGTAATGGAAATGAAGCTACTTAAGCAAATGAACAGAAAACCAGGAATCTATGCTAGCATACATGTATAATAAAGAGGAGCTTTGGGTGCTCGGGTTGGGCCCTAACCCAAGAGCTTCAGCCCTTTGAGTTAACTCAGTGCTGGCTCAAAACGAAACTCATTCTTATTATCAAGAGCATGGATTACATAACAAACTATCACAAGTCTTAAAGCTTAGAAATAAAGTAGAGTTTTACAATAAAAATCTGAATCCTACTGTGGTCCTAATCCTCTCTACTTAAACATTTGAAGTCTCCAACAAATTCCTTCAAATTCGGGAGGCTCAGCTCCCAAATCAAGATAAACTAGTTTTTGTCACTTTTCACTTGCTCAGTTGCCTTCTAGTCCTAATGATTTGTCTATTTTCAGTCCGAGCTGATGGAGGAATATTCGAATGGAGGGGTATTAAATGAGGAGGATTTACCTCCTATAATTCCTCTCCCTTGTCCCATTCGAGTTTTTACCAAGGTCTTTGCCACAGTTCCTTGCTTTATCCTTTATTCCTACATTACATGCACATTAGAGCACAAAGCAAAATATCTTACTTTAACTCATATCATAAACAAAATATAATCAAAAGTATGCAATAAGTTGTGAGAATAGTTGGTTTGACTAAGATAGGATCTGAATTAAGGCCGATTAAGGCCAATATAATTACCCAATGATGAGACACATCATCACCCCCTACTGAAAGTGTTACTCATCCTCTGAGCAACTTAGTCAATGTCCATGTCCTTCATGGCTCTGGTAGCCTCTCTAACATCCCATGCCTCTACTATGGTGTCTTCTTCTTGTTTATAGAAGCCTACTTTCCTTTCTACTTCTTCCCACAGCCTCTTTTCCTCTACTTCTTTTCTCCCTTATAGCATCCTTAGGAGTAGTGGTGGACTGAGTTTTAAGCCTATCCAATTGACCTTCAACCTTTGCATTGATTTCTTATAAATAGGTGTCCCATTGAGTGCCTCTCTCAACCTTTGAGGGGAGTAATATTCGCTGATCTTCAAGTTGTGTGGTAGTGTGTTCCATATCCTTTAGCAGGCATGTATATTATCATCTCTTAGCAGCCTAAACATTATTATCCTCAAAATGTGAAATTGCTTGCTCTTGGGCAGCAAGATATCTAGGTGCTAGATGAGGATCATTTGCAATTAGATTATGGGTTTTGATTAGGGCCATGGGATTTGATTGTTCAGCTCTGATGAAAAGAGGTTTATTTTTCTATCTAGCCAATATTATTTTCATCTCTGTAGCCCTTGGCTTCTCATGGTTGATAGATGATGCCAAAGCCATTAATTGTAGATCTCCTAGCTCTGCATTAGGATCCCAAATATTCATGTCTGTGAGGCCATTGTGCATGTAAAACGCAGCCGTTTTGGCCCTATCCTCTAGTGCACTTTGATCGCAAAGATCAATAAACTCCTTGCAGTCATGAAATGGCATGGTTCCCCTTTGTGCTAGTGTTTTAATATGAAATTGCAGCCATTGTTCTCTGAGGTAAAGAGCATAGGATTTAGCTGGCATCCTACACTGGATGGTCTCCAAGGAGAGGATGGCCATATATGCTAGTTGGTTTTCCTTTTCCTACAGTTGTCCTCTCAGCCATGCATTTTCCCTCTCAAGTTGATCTCTTATTAACGCTTCTCTATCCCTTGGTGTAGGGGAATCTTCAATCTCAATAGGGATTTTTGTTGATATTTGTGGCTTCACCTGTTTGATTCTTGTGCTCTTTCTTGTTCTGAAATATAGAGGGGTTTGCCTCCTTATTTTCCCTTTTTGATTGATTGGTGTGCTCAGAGCAGTGATGGCAGTGGCTGCCTCCCCCTCAGGGATCTTTGGAGACACCCTAGGTGAATCCTCCTTTTGTTCTTCCCCTTCTGTGTTGATGCCTTCTTACTCTCTGTTTTTCTTATATTCTTCCTTTTGTTGTTCTTTATCATCTCCATCAATTTCTTCCTTCGTTTCCTCCTTTGTTTTAGCATCATCCTCCTTGTGTTCTCTTTCATTGTGTTCCTTCTTTCCATATCTCTATCCTCTCATTTTCTCTCTCTTCCATCATTTACTCTCTCTCGTATTCCATCTTCATCTCTCCCTTCTAACTCCCTCTCTCTCCACCTTTATCTCTCAATGTATTTGTTCTTTCCTCTCTCTCTCCTTCTCTCTCCATGCTCCTCTCTCTCTCTTCCTCTCGCCCTCTCTCTCCCACCTTTGTCTCTCTCTCCCCCACTCTATTCCTCCTCTCTCTCTCTCTCTCTCTCTCTCTCTCTCTCTCTCTCTCTCTCTCTCTCTCTCTCTTTGTCCCTTAATTCCACCATTGTACTATATTTAATAAAGTATCTAAGCTAAAAATATATACCTGGTTGTAAAATATTAAACCTATATTTCGATCAATCCTCTCAGAGAAAATACAATAATAAAAAACTTAAAAGAATCGTTGCACTATCTTTCCTCTATTAATCACTTTTGTTTCTCTCTTTGTTTGGATACTTGATTAAGATGAATCTATCCCACTTATTTATAATATTATTTATATTATATAAATTACACATATGTACATATAAAAGTATTCTAGTTTTTAATTTTATTAAAACCTCCATTTAATCTCTATGGGAATATTTTTAGTAGTCACGAGGATGGAAGGATGAAGTGGTCAGATGTACTCAAAAGTAATTATAACCTTTTTTCTTTTAGATTTAATTAAAAAACATCATTAAATTAAATTAAAATAAAATATTTGTAAAATATTTTCATTGTGAAATTACTTATGTTTTTTTGGGATGTGGTATTGATAAGCCATGGTATTGGCCCATCGTACTATAACAGAATAATTTAAAGCATAGATCGTAGCATATAATCGAAATCCTAGATTACCCATGGTATTGACCCATGGTATTATGATTTTTTTTTTATCTAAAAAATGTTTCTAATTTTATTAATAAAAAAATAAAATATAACAAATTAAATTGCATTACCTGTATTAGCCTAGATCCTAGCATATAGCCAAAATTCCAAACTACCCATGGTATTAATAAATCACGGTATTGGCCCATGGTATTATGATTTTATTATATTTTAAAAAATGTTCCTAATTTTATTAATAAAAATAAATAAAATATAAAAAATTAAACTTGTTATTTTTATTACTTGCCTCAAACTGGTTTATTGCACTAAGAACATGGAAGATTGTGTTGATTTTTAAATTTATTGTTATTATTAAAATATATTTGACATTAAAAATGTTGACATACAAATTTTCTTAGATTAGATGCATCTAATGCATACACGTTTAACATTTAACATCTAATGCCTACACACATACCCTAAACTAGGCTCTCCACGGAATAATCAAATAAAATGTAAGTGATCCCTCTATATTAAACATTTTTTATCTTCTTCCCATACTAGGTATTCAAATTCATAGGTACATATAAATAGAAATGTATTATATGTGTGTGTGGATACATGTATAGATGTTAACTACTAATTATGGGCATCTAAGCCATCAAATCACTCAAGGATTATATTTGATGTGGGGATGTCAACGCCTAGTCTTGATTGGATTTGTGCTCATAGGGCTTTAACTAGTGATATTTTCACCACAAATTGCCATGATAAAACACCCCGTCACTAATAGATATACACCTAATGGACAATCTATGATTATTATATTATTAATTTATGGACAATTTATGATTATTATACTATTAGTTTTTTTTATTAGAAATAAAATTAGACCAAATTTTCTCCCTTTTCTTAATGGATATGATGTAGGAGCATCTAGGCCTAGCCAACAATGTTATGGTTTGGTCACATGTTGTGGCTAATGAAAGTTTGCAGGAAGAATTGGTTGTTTAATTTTATTGATTGCAAAGTATGTAAATAGTTAATTGTTGCCTAATTCTGAATAGAATTGGGGATAAGTGGCAAGTGATCCTCCTTGCGTGGAGATCAAGCTAATTAATTATATTGATTAGTTATTGTAGGATATGATTTCTAAGTATATAGTGCATTCTCTCATATGTGGAAGGAGATTGTTAGATAGGACATATATGTATTTCCTTGTCTTTTCTAAAACAGGGGGAACATACAGAGAGGACTCACAATGGAATTGTAAGCCGACGAGCATACTAGGAACATAGGCCACTAATTTGAAGAATCAGGCTAGAGAGGAAGGATTCAGGAGGGGAAGTGAGTTAGCGAGAGCAAGAATAGTGTGTGGATTGTATTTTGAAACATAGATCTTTCATTTGTGTAATTGGGCCAAGGCGAGACTCTGTAATTATTTTATTGCGAATGAATAATGTTGTGTGTATGATTTATTATCGAGCCTGTGGAAACCCTTATATGCTTTTAGATTCTTTGTATTTAGGCAGAGTGATTATCCATTTGTTTTGTTATGTTTAACACCTAAAGTGTATGATTGATAGAAGTTGGGGATTTATTTTAAATATCTTTGTTTGATGCCGGGTCGGTGAAGTCTATTACATAGTTTTGGTCCCGCAAGAGGAAAACCCAAATTATAG
Source organism: Pinus tabuliformis (assembly GCA_031772625.1). Taxonomy (NCBI): domain Eukaryota; kingdom Viridiplantae; phylum Streptophyta; class Pinopsida; order Pinales; family Pinaceae; genus Pinus; species Pinus tabuliformis. Next base: position 1,203,709,784 of record CM062820.1, on the reverse strand, counting down.
TAAGAATCAACACAAAACATAGCTGGATCTAAAATCTGGACTTGAAAATTTATAGACGGGGACCTATACCCCTATCAGGTTTGAAAGATTGATCGGATTGACACTTTGAAGCGAAAGGAGCTTGGCAAGTGCACTTGCAACTTACGATTGGTTGATTCAATCGTGGCCGTTAGATCGCAATATATCGCAACCATTGGATTGTGATCAACCATGAAGCAGTCTCGCTACAATAAATGGTATTTCGGGCACATTAAAGGTTGTAAGCTATTTTGAAGGGTCGGCATCTGATCCCATTCACCATTCGACACATAGCAATGAGGAGAGAGAAAAAACCATTTATCAAGCGTTTAAACCCCATGTTAATTTTTTGCCTGAAATAGATGAGAACCATCGGATTCACTACCTGCATATCGATGGTGGAGGATTGACGCACCAGTTGGATAGTCAGAGTAAATGTGGACCATTGGATCAGAGGATGTATTGAATGGTGGAGATCAGCAGATCGGGGATCCATGATCGCAGAGCACGAAGGTAGCTTGGAGTAGGTGGACCCAATGATTTAATAGATGTGCGTGAATAAGTTTTGAAGTCCAGCTATATGTTAGGAGCAGGGTTTTTCCTTTATGCCTGTGTATTTCGATAAAAAGTGTTGTCTGAGTTTTTTAGGTTAAAGTGATAATGAAACACTTCTGATAGTGTAATGGCGATGAAAGCCTATGTGGTCCCATTTTTAAAGGAAAAACACCAAACTACGCTTCCTATATGTATATGTGGGCATGGAGCTTTAAAGGCTTATAAGGGAGAAATAGTCTTGATAAGGTGTTTAGGGTGTGGCAGCCATATGGTTGCATCATTTTTGGTATAAGAGCAAGGATGTCTTGCTTATGAAGATATATGATACAAAAGGTATGAAAGTTGCAGCAGTTGAATGAATGGAAAAGTTTGGCACCAGACTACAATAGTGAGACTGTAGGAAGAACTTTTGGGAAGTTTTTAGAGATTGTAGTAGAACCTTATTCTAGCTGAGGTTTGGAATAGATAGGGATAGAGGAGCCCTTAAGAGAAGTGAGTGGAGCAACCAAAGAGAGAGCAAGATTGCTCAGTGCTGGTTTTAAAGAAAGAGGACTTAGAGACCAGGCAGAGGAGAAGCTTGGTGAGAAGATCAACTTAGAAGGAAGTTGATTGGTTGTAGGTGTGGAGCTCACAGAGAAGAGAAGATGGCTATGGAAAGTCATATGCAAGGTTCAAAAGAAGGCTACAAGATGAAGGAGAAGGGTGCTCAAACAACCCGTAGGAAATGGATGAGTCAAGTAGAGCTTGATAAGGAAATGGCTAAGATAAGAGAAGAACTCGATGTGTTAGTAATGCTGCTATAGGAGAACCAAAGACAAGGTTGGGTCTTGAAGAAGAAGCTAGTGAAGTGGCCTAAGTTGTAGAGAAGGTTGCAACAAAGACAGGTAAAGTGGTTGATAGAAAACCCCAAAGAAGAAGACGCAGAAATGGAAGTTTCCATTTGTAGACCAGAACAGGGTGAAATGTTGGGTGAAGAAGATAATGGGAGATCAGTTGAAGATCTCATGGACTATTGGCATATTTCAAAAAAATTTGAAGATATGTTGAAAAGGGAAGCAGATGAGGCAATGAAGCCTTGTGATTTTAATTCTCATAGTTTGTTTATGTTTGCAGGATATGCAGAGGATGATGGTAAGTCTGGTGAAATTCTCACAAACAGGAATGAAGCTCTTGAGGTGAAGTATGATGGAGAATTCCTTTTAGACTAAGAAGGTGTTGATTTATTGCAGCAGAAAGAGTTCATAGATGAATTTCTGTTTGGTGTAAGACAATTAGATGAAGTTGATATGGACCAGAAGTTCAATGAAAATTCCATAGTTGTATTCGAAGGAGGTAAACAAATGATTTTGTTTAATGAAATTGATGAAAGAAGTTTGCAATATGATAGTGCAAAAAACAGGATAACTCAGGAGGATTACCAGGAAAATAATGAAGTTGATGATGGAAGTTGTGATGAACTACTGGAGAGATTTCACATGGAAATAGAGTTCCTGGAAATATTGCTCAAGGAACCTGAAGGAGAAACAAAGCTTTCAGAACCTGATAAAGAAAAGGAAATGGCTACTATGCATGATAAGGATGAAATGTCTCTAACATTTATAGAGTTAAGTAAATGTTTAGACTCTTCAATTAATGATGTGACTGTAGGTATGGAAGATGACATTAATAAATATGATGTTGAAATCAGAGAAATTGAGCAGAGATTATTTGAAGGTGAAACGGAAGATGAAGGAAAACAAGGAAGTTATGTCGTCAAAGACATGAAGGAGATAGAAGAATTAATCCAGCAAGATAAAGATGGAAGGAACCAACAATTTAAAAGAGATGATGAACAACATGAGAATGAATTTGAGGAAGGCATTAGATTGCAGAATGATAGCAACTGGCAACAGAATGAAGAACAAGGGATAAGTCTGGTACTACAAAGAAAGACAAATGAAGACCGAAGATATATATGGAGAATCAAGAAATGGGTCAAGTGGAAGCTATTGCAACAGAGGTGGAATGGCAAGCTGATGAATGAGTTCAGGGAACTTGAAAAAATTCATATTGATTTGTTAGAGAAGGAGAGACTTAACGGGATGGAGTCACAAGAAGAGGGATCTGCTAAAATCCAAAATATTTATGATGGAAGATTGGTGCTTGAAGCATCAAAAGAGGATGAAGGATATTGTATTTTAAAAATTAATAATTTTTTTGTGTTTTCAGGTCATGTATGCTTGAGGGGAGACAAGCAGTTAGTGGAAACTATCAAATCAACAGGTGAAGAGATGACTACCCATAGTCATATGAAGAATAAAGAGAAAAGTTACAATCAAGTGAAGGAAGATGTCCAGATAGATGACATCCAAAGGATAAGTCAAGAGGAGGATGGCAAAGAAATTATTGAGATCAAAGGAAGTTTTGGAAAGGAAGATATCCATTCATATGAACATAGAACAAAGATTTTTCTCGGGAAAACTGATGAAGCTAATACAAACCAAGTGGAGAATCTTATGGTGTATTCAGGAAGTGGGAGTCAACTGGAAGAGTTGATGATGAAATTATTTGAGGAGAACTTGGTGTCTCATACTTTTGAAACTAATATTTTGTGTGTAAATGCGGTATACAATGAAGTAAGGAAACTGTTTAATGTTGTCATAAGGGAAATGAAAAGTAACGAGATGATTTTTCAAAAGTTAGAAGAAGGAAATTCACATAATATTGTGATGCAGAGGAAAGAATAGTTGTTAAACATAACTGTAGTGAATTATTCAGATATTAGACAACTATCGAAGACTAAAGCCAAATGAGAATAGCTACTGAAGGTTGATATAGAAGACTTCGTATATATTAAATAGTTATTGAAGATTATTGACCTTGAAGAAAGCCATACTAAAGAAGGACTAAGGACAGATGTTCCAAATGAGATGACAGATTTGTGGCACGAGTCTAGTCTTTTGGAGAAGAGGCAAGGAAACCAAAGGATAAGTAATTAGATTGTACAACCAGAACTAAATGAGAATGAAGTTGTCATGAATGAAAAATATGGAAAAGAAGTTGTCAGAAATATTGGCATAATGAAGAAACAGGGTGAAGCATTTGTTTTTAACGAAATTATTGATTATGTGAAGATTTATATGCAGGAACAAGGCAATGTGAAGTCAATTTGAAACAAGGAGTTGATTTCGAAGATCAGATCGAAGTAAGGAGGGATGAGATCAGAATGTCTCAGAAAGATGGAATGACGTTGAATTTACAATATGGAATTGTTGAACAGGAGATGAGTTCAAGAGATGATAGTAACAAGATTACTATTGTGCAACAGGGAATTATTGTAGGGGATCAATGGAGAAGGTATTGGCACATGGATTATGATGTTCTTATGCAAGAATACATCCAGTTATAGGAGAATAGTATTCATCATCTGAGAAGTGAAGTGGACAAAGAAATTGATGAGTTGTGCGAACTCATACAACAACATTCCAATAAACTAAATAGAGGACAAAATAAGGAAGGGAGATTGGCTAGAAAGAATGGTACAGTTGAAGGTAATGGTAAATTCTGATGATGAGAAAAAAGCAATAAGATATATGGAAGAGACAACAACAGACAGTGAGAGCATACCTAGTGGGGCACTACAGCTTAAAGTATGGAGACCTAGAGAACAAACAACAGCAACAACCAAGGACAGACTACCAAACAAAGTATGGGATCCAGGAGGACACAGATAAAAAGCACATGATCAAGAGATCATGATTATTCTTAAGCTTGGGAGTCTGATGTAGGAGCATCTAGGTCTAGCCAGCAATGTGATGGTGTGGTCACATGTTGTGGCTAATGAAAGTTTGGAGGAAGAATTGGTTGTTTAATTTTATTAATTGCGAAGTATGTAAGTAGTTAATTGTTGCCTAATTCTAAACAGAATTGGGAATAAGTGGCAAGTGATCCTCCCTACATGGAGATCAAGCCAATTAGTTATATTGATTAGTTAGGGTAGGGTATGATTTCTAAGTATATACTGAATTCCTTCATATGTGGAAGGATATTGTTAGATAGGACATATATGTATTTCCCTGTCTTTTATGAAACAGGGGGAACAAATAGAGAGGATTGACGATGGAATTGTAAGCCTATGGGAAGACTAGGGACAAAGGCCACTAATTTGAAGAATCATGCTAAAGAGGAAGGATTCTGGAGAGGAAGTGAGTTAGCGAGAGCAAGGATAGTGTGTGGATTGTATTTTGAAATAGAGATCCTTCATTTGTGTAACCAGGCCAAGGCAAGACTTTGTAATTATTTTATTGTGAATGAATGATGTTGTGTGTATGATTGATTATTGAGCCTGTGGAAACCCTTACATGCTTTTAGATTCTTTGTATTCGGTCAGAGTGATTATCCCTTTGTTTTCTTATGTTTAATGGCTAAATCATATGATTGATACAAGTCGAAGCTGTATTTTAAATATCCTTGTTTGATGACGGGTCAGTGAAGTCTATTACATATTTTTGGTCCCGCAGGTAGAAAACCCAAATTACACTAAGAATCAGTGCAAAACACAGTTGAATATGAAATCCGGACTTGAAAATTTATAAACAGGGACCTATACCCTTATTAGGTTCGAAAGACTGATCAGATTGGCACTTTGAATTGGAAGGAGCCTCACAAGTGAACTTGTGACTTACGATCGGCCGATTCAATCGTGGCCGTTAGATCGCGATATATCACAACCATTGGATCGTGATCAACCATGACCGTTGGATCACGGAAGCGGTCTCGCTACAGTAAATGGTATTTTGAATGCGTTAAAGGTTGCAAGCTGTTTTGAAGGGTCGGCACCTGATCCCATTCACCCTTCGACACGTAGCAAGGAGGACAAAGAGAAAATTGTTTATCGGGTGGTTAAACCTTGTGTTAATTGTTGGCCCAAAATAGATGAGAACCATCAAATCCACGACGTGTAGATCGATGGTGGAGAATTAGTGCGCCAATTGGATAGTCGGAGTAAATGTGGACCATTGGATCGGAGGATGTATTGAACGGTAGAGATTAGCTGATCGGGGATCGGTGATCGGAGAGCGTGGAGGTAGCTTGGAGTAGGTGGACTCGATGATTTAATAGATGCGGGTGAATAAGTTTTGAAGTTTGGCTATATGTTTGGAGTGGGGTTTTTCCTTTGCCCTTGTGTATTTCGATAAAAAGTGTTGTCCAGGCTTTTTAGGCTAAAGTGATAATGAAATACTTTTGATAGTGTAATGGCCTCGATAGCCTAAGTGGTTCCGTTTTTAAAGGAAATGTACCAAACTACTCTTCTGATATATATATGTGGGCATGGAGCTTTAAAGGCTTATAAGGGAGAAATAGTCTCGATAAGGTGTTTAGGGTGTGGCAGCCATATGGTTGCATTAGGATATAAAATTTCCTCAATTACGCTTTGTCTCCATCATTATATTATACTCAAAATGGATAAGGATAAACTCATATGATAATAAATTATCTCGACCATTACATTATCATCAAAATTGATAGTGATAAACAAATTTGATCATAAATTGTAATTCCTATTTCATTGTCGTTGTAAATAACAATTGCACCACATGTTGCAAAGTAAACAAGAAGCATAGGAAAGAGTAGTACCAAAGATAAAATTAAAAATTTTGTGCAATTTTATTTATTTATGAACATTTATGTGAGAAGAACTTTGAAATCTAAACTTTTCAAAATTGGGCTATATCATGGATTATAATTGTATGATGGGTTCATTGTTAAAATCACTCTCTCTAGAATTAAAAAAGCATTTTATTGAATGTTTCATCATTTTCAATATATATGATCTATTTTAAATTTGAATGGTTAATGTCAATATACATTTTGTAGCAAGTTATTTTTCACTCCTTAAATGATTGAATAATAAAATTGGTATTTACTGTAATATCTACAATGCAACTATCTCAATTATAACACCTAGAACATTTGTATCACAAACATCAATTTACTTAAATAAAACCAAATAAGTAGATCAATTGATTCCTTAGTGGTTTGTGTAATTTAGGTATAACTCTTTTAGATAATACAACAAAGAATTGGCCAAGACCAAACCACTATAATGAAGAGATTTATATTTTTAAGAAGTTATCCAAACCAAACTACATGCCACCTTCTCAATTCTAAACTTGTCAATAAATTCATAAAAGAATTCAAAACCAGATAGGTTGGAGACTAAATTAACAAAATTTGAAGTGCTATTAATGGTAGAGAGTGTTGCAGATAATGTACAATATTTAATTTAGGAGAGAGTCGGTTCACTAGAGCCTTGGGTTAAAAATTAGTTCCTACTTCTTAAACAGTTGTTCTAACTTCCCTACTTGTGTAAAAACTATATATATTTTTTATTGTAAGATGAATTGTGTAGAGCTTCATCTAGAGGTAGTCTCCAGGTGAAGCTCATCACCGGGAGAGACCCAGTTTGATTAATAAAGTTAGTTATTCAATTTTAACATGGTATCAGAGCTCCAGGGCTCGTGACTCAAAACCACTATGCTTTGGTAGCATCTAGGTAGGAGAAGAGAGGCCCCTGGTGGATTGAGTGAAGATCTAAGTCACAGGACACGTCCTCCAGGGTCCCATGTCCCGTATTGTAGTATTTTATGTACTGGACACAAAAATGGCCCTAATACGTGTCGAATACGATTTTTATCGTGTCCTGTAAAATGGAATACGTATTCGCCGGTTTTTGTCGTGTCCTGAATTTGGAAAATGCGTATTTCGTTGGTAGAAAACCTTGCGTGCATAAGCTGCAATTTTTTTTTAAAGAAACAAATAATTTTTGAGTGGGGCAGCTTAATGATCAAGTCTAGGCCCTAGTATTGATATGCTATTCATGGTAATGTTAAATTCTTAAAGTAAAAGTGACATTCTCCTTAATCTTCATTTTCATCCTTTTACTTAAATTTTTGACATTACCATGAAATGACTCAGGATGTTTGAGAGTGGTTCCACAGCCAACTCTACCAGCACCAGCATCTACATCTAGAGGGAAAGGGAAAGTTGTGGCATTTTCTCGCAAAAGGGGCAGAGGAAATCAATAGGATTAGACTTTAGTTATTTTCTTATGTGCTTGTAAGTTGTACATGAACAATGCACATTGAATATTCAAGAATCAAGACCAAGCATATCACATTCTAATTTCTAAATAGTAAATTTTGATTCTATTTATTTTTTTAAAGTGAACTATGAACTTTGAGAAATAATTATATTTTAATTTGATTAGATAAGCCGCAACCTGCAATTTAATATGGATAAAAAACTATATTTCGGTATATATATATATATTATTTAATATATATAAAACGTGTCCCCTGTGTCCTGTTTCAGGTTGCTGCATTTCGTATTGAATACTCATATTTACGTGTCCTTCGTGTCTCGTGTCCTCCTTGTCATGTGACTTAGGTGAAGATAGTCCGTGAGGAGATAACGTTTTTTTAAACTATGGAGTTAACTGGATCAATGCTTTTTTTCGATGAATAAGGGCACTCAACAATGTGGATTCCAGAGGTCAAGACATGTTATTGGATGATTTCCTTAGTGGTCAATTGATCAGCACACCCTAAAATAATGGATCTGGGTTCGAAAATTGCATTGCTGCTAAATGTAATTTGAAACGCCGAGGTGGAGGTTGCTGTGGAGTTTGCCATGACTGGAGGAGTTGTCTCGGTGATGCAGTTAGCATGCAGAGGGGCCTGTGTGTGTGAAGCAACGAAGTGGAGCTAGAGATCGAGCCAAGCACTGGGAGGAAGAGTAGAGGAGTGAGCTCCGAGCTGAGCACTGTGGTGCGTTTTCTGGGGTTCAAGCCGAGCGGTGGTAAGGCCAAAGTGGTAGCGTAAGCGTTGTCAAAATCGAGGCAACGGATCACCCATATCCACTCATGGAGTAGCGTGGAGTGTTGATTTGAGGAGGAACGACGTGGCTATAGATGCATCGTCCGATCTATTGTGTGTGAGCATCATCATTGTGTGGATCAGTCGTTGTTGGCCATTCGTTGCAATTCCTTTGTTTTTTAATAGTGCATGGACTCGATAACTAAAATGAGGAAGTTGTTTGGCATAGCGGAAGAGGTGGAAGTGTAGATCAGTAAATGCACTTGAGGGAACCACAATCCAGTGTTGTGAAATTGTATGAAGGATCCATAATTTCCTACAACTTAATGTGGACTGTATTGTGGTATCGACCGTTTGGAGGCTTGGTGCATGGTAATGTTGTGGCCAAGCAACTATAACATTTTTTTTTTAATGTTTTGGGATTGTAATATTCTTTTTTGCATATATTTAAAAAAGGGGGGAGTGTTTTTAAACTATGGAGTTTTTTTTAATTAAAAAAAGCAAAGGGGATATTTTTTTTAATTGAATTTAGAAGGTTTTTCCTTTAATTAAATTGAATTGGGGAATATTGGCTTGTGTAATGAAGTTTGGATTTTGAGAAGGTGCCTTGACATTGTTTGTCATAGATCTGGGTTAGATTTGGTTTTCTTTTGCTGGTGGTCATTTTTTTTACTATTAATATGAACAATCAGATAAAAGAGGCTTATCTAAACGAGAGCAACATGCTCCACGACTCCAATTAATCAAATTGGAAATTTAAGTTGCAGACATTGTTGGAGAGTCAAAACACATGGGCGATTGCAATAGGTGATGAGTGAAGCCAACCCTAGCTATAGGTGGAACAACCACAACAATCTAGGAGTCAGAAAAAATGTAGAACAAAGAAAAAGTGGTGCTTAAATTATCAGTGAAAGATTGCATTATTCTTCATATCCATGAATGTAAATCTGCAACAGACATTTGGACGACGCTCAAGGACCTATATGAAATCAAGAACACAAATCACCTGTTGTTTCTAAAGGGCAAGATTATCTACATTAAAATGGAGGAGAATAAATCATTAGCAATGTTCATTTCTCGTATCAAGGAGTTTAAGAATAAGTTGGGCAACATTAACGAAATAGTGTCAGACACTCATCTTGTCATGATTACGATGAATGGTATGACTCACAACTATCAGATGTTCATCACCACGTTAAATGCGAGAGAAAAATCCCCCAAGTCTGAAGAATTGACATGGATCCTAATGTAGGAGGAGGAAAGGTGAATGACCCTGAAATCCCAGAGCTCAAATCTTTCCCTAATGGCAAAGAAGAAGCCCTTCAGATGAAAGGATAATGCAACACACAAAATCAAAGGAACCCCACAAACAAAGCCACCTCCATCTCAAGGCATGTCTTTAGACAGAAGTGATTCAGGACCAAAATGTTTTTATTGCCTTAGAGTTGGTGATATAGCTAAACATTACCAGAAGAAGTAGTTTGATGAAGGTCAACATAGACACAGGAAGCATGTAGGTCATTTTGCTGATGAAGAACATAATCAGAATATCAGACTGTTCGTATCTGATTCTGCATTTTCTGATGATGAAGACGAAGAAGAAATTTGGTTTGTGGACTCAAGAGCTTCCACCCACATGATAAGAAACATGCATTGCTTTGAAAATTTCAAAGAGACCAACAGTGGAGCAAACATCTATCCTGGCGATGATGGAGAGTAACAATGGTAATGTTCTTGTCACTTTGCCTGATGGAAATATTAGACATATTCAAAATGTAATGTATGTATGTGGAATAAAAAAGAATCTGATCTTTTTCTTGATGATAACAGATCATAATCTTAAGGTAGAGCTTTTTAAATCTTATTGTGTTATTAAAAAAAAATTGGATTGTATGAAGCCAATTGCATTAGGTGTTCATGTGGGAGGTCTATACAAGGTGATTCTGAGAAGTGCACCACACCAAGAATTGACATCATCAGCTATGACTACAGAAGATTTATGGCATGAAAGATTCGTCCCTATTAATTTCAATGACCTGCAGCTACTTTGGAAACAGGGTACGGTTAATGTTCCCCCTATTTTAAAGAATGTCCATGTTGATTGCGAAGTATGTGCTCTTGGAAAGATCCACAAAGATGAGTTCCATATAAATGTAGATAGAAAGAAGAGAGATATACTAGAGCTAGTACACACTGATTTAGGTGCCTATTATTTCTTACTATTTGTTGATGATTGTATGAGGTTTAGTTAGTTATATTTCCTTAGAAAAAAGAGTCATACATTTGAATACTTTAAATAATTCAAAAGCATGATTGAGAAGTAGACATGAAAACTCATCAAGATTCTCTACTGAGATCAAGGGGGATAATACAAGAAGGCTGGTTTCATCAAATACTGTAAAGACCATGGGATGCTACAATCTTTCATAGTACCCCACACTCCTCAACAAAACGGGGTTGTAGAGAGGAAAAACATAACCCTTGTGGAGTGTGCTCGCAACATGCTGAAAGGTAAGAATCTGTCTAATGGATTTTGGACTGAAGCAATAAATATTGCAGTATAGTTGAAGAATAGGAGTCCAATAAAAAGTCTTGATTTGAAAACTCCTTTCTAAGATTTACTAGGTTTTATGCTTACAGTATGTCATTTAAGAGTTTTTGGCTCCAAAGTGTTTTCTCATGTTCCAAACGAGGATATGAAGAAACTGGATTCAAAGGCTGTTAAATGCATTTTTGTTGGGTATTGTACAGAGTTTGATGCTTATAAATTGGTTAATCCCTCTACTTATAAAGTCTTTGCAAGTAGAGATGTAGTATTTCATGATCATGTTCATGATGGAAACCATGAGAGTTCCAATGAAGAGTGGCACATGCCTTTGCTGATGGAAGAAGGGAGTTATGAAACATGAGACAACCATGAGAAACAACAGCAACAAAAAAAGGAAGTGGATGGTACAGATGCATTTGCCAAGCGAGGCCCACCAAGGGATGATCAAAATAGGTTTGAAGCCACTCCACCACTCAGGAGATTATGTAGGCAAACTTAGTTTCCAATAAGATATAGGGAGCATTATTTTATAACTAGTATTTTAAATGTTGTTGAACCCTCTAGTTATGAATAAGCTAGTCAATATAATGAATGGAGGGTAGCCATGGAAGAGGAATATGAATCGATACTTAAAAAAAAACCTGGGATCTAGTTGAATTACCTAGCGGAAAACAACCCATAGGTTGCAAATGGCTATAAAAGCCTAAATTTAAAGCAGATGGGAGTATAGGAAAATATAAAGCTAGGATGGTTGCAAAGGGGTACTCACAGAAAGAAGGTATTGATTATGAGGAAACCTTCATGCCTGTAGCTAAATTAAACATAATCAGAACACTATTTGCTTTAGCTACCAAACATGATTGGATGATACACCAACTAGATGTGAAATCTGAATTTTTAAATGGGGAATTAAAAGAAGAAGTGTATCTAGTGCAACCTAAGGGGTTTGTTAAACAGGGGGAAGAACATTTAGTTTGTAGATTGAAGAAAGCATTGTATGGACTAAAACATGCACCTAGGTCATGGTATGATCAAATTGATTCATTTTTCCTACAACATAGTTATAAAAGAAGAAGGAATGACCCTAATTTGTATACCATGTTTGCCAAAAAAGGGGAGAATTGTTTTCATTTCCTTATATGTAGATGATCTTATCATTACAAGAAATGCAGATGAACTCATTAAAGAAATCAAAGAGCAGATGTCACAGTCTTTGAGATGAAATACCCTGGAGAGCTACACTATTGTTTGGGTCTGGAAGCCTCGTGGGATTCTAGCAAGACTTTTCTGTCACAAGGTAAGTATGTGAGGATTTTACTAAAAAAGTTCAAAATCGATGAGTGCAAAACTGCAGTAGTGCCTTTATAGCAGAATGCCAAACTTTAGAATGATGATGGTTCTAAGGAGGCAAATGAAACATTGTATAGACCATTGGTTAGGAGTCTAATATACTTGACTACAAAATGGGACAAATTTGTCTAGTGCAGTTAGTGTATTGATCCAATTCATGTCAAAGCCTCGTGAGAGTCATTGGGTTGCAGCAAAAGATGTCTTAATCTATTTGCAAGGAAACATAGACTTTGGTATTATTTATACTAATTCGTTTGATGTTAGATTGACAGGTTTTTCAGAATCGGATTGGGCCAGAAATCTAGATGACCGATGATACATAACAAGTTATGCATTAAACATTGGGTCTCGGGTCATTGCATGAAGTAACAAAAGGAAGAACATAATATCCTTGTCTTCAACAGAAGGTGTGTATCAAGCAATGTGTGCAGAAACTTGTGAAGCAGTTTGGTTGAGGAGACTTCTCCATGATGCTGGAGAAGAACAAAAGGTTTCAACAGTTATGAAATGTGACAACCAAAGCTCTATCAAACTTGAAAATAATCAAGTATTCCTTAAAAACACAAAGCACATTGATACACAGTTTCATTTTGTCAGGGATAAAGTTCAGTGAAAGGAAATACATATTGAATATTGTAGTACATGTGACAATGTTGTTGATATTTTCACTAATCCTCTCAGTCAAATAAAGTTTGAGTTGTTTAGGGAAATGTTAGGAATACTTGTGAAACCCTTTCTCTATTAAGGGTAAGTGTTGTGGACAATGGATAATATGTAATTTAGGAGAGAGTTGGTTCACTTGAGCCTTAGATTAGGAATTAGTTCCTACTTCTTACGTAGTTGTTCTAACTTCCCTACTTGTGTGAAGACTATATATATTTTTTATTGTAAGATTAATTGTGTAGAGCATTTTCCAGAGGCAGTCTCTAGGTGGAGCTCCTCACGTGTGAGCTTCCCAGTTTGATTAATAAAGTTGGTTCTTCAATTTTAACATCCATCTGAGGAATCCATTCTCTAACTATGCACTAATTAGCACCATTATTAACACTCCTAATCCACAATGGTAAACCCATTTCCTCGTCACATTGTGGTTCAAATGTTATTCCAAGTCTTATTTAGGCACTAAATCCACCCTTGTAGCAGCAATAGATTCTCACAAACTTACATTGTACCAATGGCATGGAATGTATGTTAGAAACTTAAGTAAGGCACTCATTTTCTGACACTGGTTAGAAGGTAGTTGAGAACAATTTTGGTAAGGTGCCTATATCAAACACCTTTATAAGGGGATAAAACAAGGGAATCACATCTCTTAAATAAATTTGGTTAATTGAGGACTTATTAACTCTTTTTATGTTTGACTTCAATTGCATAGCCTTTTACTCTATACAAATTTCCTCGGGTTATACACTTATTTTAAAAGATTGTCCAGTTTTCTCAGTTTGAAGCAACTGCTCAAACTACACAAAACTAGGAAACACAGGCAAATGCAAGTTTCCAACAGTGACTTGTCCATTGTTTAGAAATACATAGCTTCTTTCCCTAATAATAGCACTCTTTAATGGTTCATCTAGGATTCATTGTTTTCTATTAAGGTTGTTTTACTTAAGATATGCTTATAATATTATACCTAAATTTCAGATCGACATTGACAAAGGAATGCTTAATTTTTCCTTATCAATGCAAGAAGTACATGATTTCTGATATTGATCTCTTATGGTGCACAACTCAATAATATGCATAAAGAGTCTTCATTAAATATTGTGATATCTAGTTTGACTACTCGTCAACTGATCTCCTCCACTTCAAATAACTCGAAAAATATGGCAAGTGGAAGATCCTTAATAAATTTAGGCCCTAAATCATGAATTCCATCTACACCCACAACAAGGTCTACAAGGCCCAAAACATTAAAGTATTTTTACCCCTCTACAAGGCCTGCAGGTCCAACCTCATCTAGGCCTTCAACACCTAAAGAAAGGTCTATAGTGCTTACATCAAGGTGTACATTTCCATCATCAAAATCATTGTCCAAACCATCCACACCTGCAAGATGACCATCTACTCCAAGCCTGAGCCAGAGCAGTTATTGCCTTGTCCACTCTTATTCTACCAACAAAATATCTTGTATGCTCTCTACAAACCCACTAGTCTTCTGAGGAAACTCCCCTCACCAAAACCCTAACCATCTCAGCCTCCATTATTTCTTGGATTTTATCATAACGTACCTCCAAATTTAAGAATGATAATGCTTGAGAGACCACCTTCTACCACGCGGGGTAGACCAAGAGCTCCCAGCTCTATAATACCTACTACTAAAATAACCTGTGCAAGTAGTAGGCCGCGAAGATAGTCATGTTCTCCTAGTGTCACAATAGGAAGAATCTCAAATGAGAGCCATCATAATGAATAATGTATGTTGAGAACCAACAAACCACATACTGATAGCATAACATGAAAATACCTGTTTTACTTGGCAGAAAAATGGTGTTCAAGGAAATGAGTGCAAGGTTTGTCACATGAAGGCATGAAGATCATGGGATATTTAGATGTAATACCTCCACCTTATAGAACAAGTGTCTGGTAAGTCCACACTATCTCCTCATATTTCTCGTTTTGGTAGAACAATTTCAAAGAGCTCATTAGACATGGCTGTCGTACATATGGTATGTTCCATATCTTTTATTGAATCAAGCTTTTGTTTTATAGCATGAAACAAAATGATATTTATTTTAGGGGAACCAAAATGGCTAACTTAACTTTTTTTTCATCTAACTTGCTAATTTGTAGCTTCTAAATATTTTTGACTCTCCAATTGATACAAGTAGCAATACCACTTCATAGCATAGTGCATTGATCGCCCCTTATCCTAATGGAAATGCAATGGATGATTATGATTATAAAATAGACCAAGAAAACATAGTGGCTAGTGTGAGTGAACGAAATTCAATTATATTTAAAGGAGATGGGTAGAGTACAAACTAGTTGCATATTATTAAGAGCTAATAATATTTGGTATATAGATGAGGACATTTATTTTTTTGTTGAGAACAACATGTTGAACAATCCACACTTTTTTTTTTTTTTTTTTTTTAAGTTATTATCCTAACATTAATCTATGTAAACATATTAATGAATCCTCTCTTCATTTTTGTTTCGCATTTAAATTTGCAGCTCTTAAATTGTTCTCTTTCATTCAGAAACATGTTGGTGCTTTGCAAGTTTGATATTGTGAATGCGTGACTATCCCGAATAATGGCTTCATGGCCATGCAAATTCTTGTTTCTCATTTACTTCTCCTTGCATGTGAGGGGTTGATTTGTTATTAGAGTTTTGGTAACGCCCTTCACCTAAGAAGTTAAAATTTTCCCTTCATTACAAATAATGGAAACCCAAAGAAAGAGAAGTCTCAAATTTAGTCTTTGATTTTAATTTTGTAAATTAAAAAAATACAATTACATAATTCTTTTTAAATTTTGACACTCTCTCTAACACTTCCATAGCTTTTGGTTTCCAGTATTTCTAATGAAGGGAAAAATTTTACTTGTTACATCAATGGCATTACCAAACTTCTAATGAGAAATCAACCCCTCAGATGCAAGGAGAAGTAAATTGTTAGGTAAACTTGACACAACATAGAGTCAAAGTTGACCAGGTTAAACAGTGATGGTTTTGAGGCACATGGTATTGTGCACCCATAGTATTCTTCCCGTGGTATTATATGTAATGGAGTTTATAAAAGGTTGGAAGGACTTCATTGTAATGCAAGACCTGGAGGTGAGCGGTGAAGGCTCACTTGGTCGGATTGGCCAAGGTTTTGGCCAATGCTAATGAGATCTTATTAGATTCGGTTTTTCCCTAGATTTGGGGTTTTCCCGGATAAACATTTGTGTTTATGTGTTTATGGTTGTTGCTAGTTATTTTTTATATTTATTCCTCTCGGTAATTATTTAGGTTATGCAGTAAATTTCTTAACATCTGGTATTAGAGCCAGATATTGGCTTCAAAGGGATTCTTTGATGCCAAGGGGTTTATAGTGCCTGATGAGATCAATGCAGCCATTTTACAGATCTGGGTCTAGAAAATAATGGTGGAACAATCGTACGTGGAAGAACCTCGAGGAGAATGTGCAGAAGATAGTTCCTAACTGCCAGGGATCGTAGTGCATTTGAGATATTTATCGGTTTGGAACATGCTGATGAATTGTTCGGGATTCATGCGGATATTTAAAGAGGGTCAGCAGAAGAGAATTGTTCATGCGGCTTTGAAAATTGTTCGTTTTCTGCTACGTGAGGCCACTGGTGCTAGAATCTACGAGGTTCTCGTCGGGCTCGCAGTTGGAGCAGTTTGATAGAAGTTTTTGAGCAAATCAAATTGAGAGAGGATGGATCAGAATCGCAGCAGTAATAAACAAAAAAGGCATTAGTGAAGTCAAAATTATTGCATGTAAATGGGCATACTACTGTAAGACCTGGTAAGGCATGTGTACCCCTCGGTGATCACTGGTAAAGTCTAGGTTAGACCTAGGTGATAGGGGGGCTGTCGGGTTAACAATACCCCGGGTAAAAACTCTGAGGGGGATAAGAGCTAGAGTGAGCGGCATTGTCTCACTTAGCAGGTTTTGGCTGGAGTTAGTCAAGGAACCCCAAGTCAAGTTTAAGGGGGGGAATTGTTAGGTAAACTTGGCTCAGGATAGAGTCAAAGTTGACTAGGTTAAAGAGTGATGGTATTGGGGCACATGGTATTGTGCACCCATAGTATTATACCCATGGTATTATATGAAATGGAGTTTATAAAAGGCTGGAAGGACCTCATTGTAATACAAGACCTGGAGGTGAGCGGTGAAGGCTCACTTGGTTGGATTGGCCAAGGTTTTGGCCAATTATAATGAGATCTTATTAGGTTTGGTTTTTCCCCAGATTTGGGGTTTTCCCAGATAAACATTTGTGTTTATGTGTTTATGGTTGTTGCTAGTTATTTTTTATATTTATTCCTCTTAGTAATTATTTATGTTATGCAGTAAATTTCTTAACATCTGGTATTAGAGCCAGATATTGGCTTCAAAGGGATTCTTTGATGCTAGGGGTTTATAGTGCCTGATGAGATCAATGCAGCCTTTTTACAGATCTGGGTCTAGAAAATAGTGGTGGAACAATTGTACGTGGAAGAACGTCGAGGAGAATGTGCGGAAGGTAGTGTCGTAACTGCCAAGGATCGCAGTGCATTTGAGATATTTACCGGTTTGGAACATGCTGACCAAATGTTCAGGACTCATGCGGCTATTTAAAGAGGGTCAACAGAAGAAAATTTTTCATGCGGCTTCGAAAATTGTTCGTTTTCTGCTACGTGAGGCCACTGGTGCTGGAATCTACGAGGTTCTCGTGGGGCTCGCAGTTGGAGGGGTTTGATAGAAGTTTTTGAGCAAAGCAAACTGAGAGAGGATGGATCAGAATTGCAGCAGTAATAAACAAAAAAAAATTAATGAAGTCAAAATTATTGTATGTAAATGGGCATACTACTATAAGACCTGGTAAGGCATGTGTACCCCTCGGTGATCACTGGTAAAGTCTGGGTTAGACCGAGGTGATAGGGGGACTGTCAGGTTAACAATACCCCGGGTAAAAACTCTTAGGGGGGTAAGAGCTAGAGTGAGCGGGATTGTCTCACTTTGCAGGTTTGCCTGGAGTTAGTCAAGGTACCCCAAGTCAAGTTTAACGGGGGGAATTGTTAGGTAAAATTGACTGAGGATAGAGTCAAATTTGACCAGGTTAAACAGTGATGTTTTTGGGGCACATGGTATTGTGCACCCATAGTATTCTACCCATGGTATTATATGTAATGGAGTTTATAAAAGGCTAGAAGGACTTCATTGTAATGCAAGACCTGGAGGTGAGTGGTGAAGGGTCACTTGGTCAGATTGGCCAAGGTTTTGGCCAACGCTAATGAGATCTTATTAGGTTGGGTTTTTCCCGGATTTGTGGTTTTCCCAGATAAACATTTGTGTTTATGTGTTTATGGTTGTTGCTGGTTATTTTTTATATTTATTCCTCTTAGTAATTATTTATGTTATGCGGTAAATTTCTTAACAGCTGGTATTAGAGCCAGATATTGGCTTCAAAGTGATTCTTTGATGCCAGGGGTTTATAGTGCCTGATGAGATCAATGCAGCCTTTTTACAGATCTGGATCTGGAATATAATGGTGGAACAATCGTCTGTGGAAGAACCTTAAGGAGAATGTGCGGAAGATAGTTCCATAACTGCCAAGGATCGCAGTGCATTTGAGATATTTACTGGTTTGGAACATGCTAACGTATTGTTTGGGATTCATGCGGCTATTTAAAGAGGGTCAGCAGAAGAAAATTCTTCATGCAGCTTCAAAAATTGTTCATTTTCTGCTACGTGAGGGCACCGGTGCTGGAATCTACGAGGTTCTCGTCGAGCTCGCAGTTGAAGAGGTTTGATAGAAGTTTTTGAGAAAATCAAATTGAGAGAGTATGGATCAGAATTGCAGCAGTAATAAACAAAAAAAAATAATATAGTCAAAATTATTGCATGTAAATGGGCATACTACTATAAGACCTGGTAAGGCATGTGTACCACTCGGTGATCACTGGTAAAGTCTAGGTTAGACCTAGGTGATAAGAGGGTTGTCGAGTTAACAATACCCCGGGTAAAAACTCTGAGGGGGCTAAGAGCTAGAGTGAGCGCGATTGTCTCACTTAGCAGGTTTGGCTGGAGTTAGTCAAGGAATCCCAAGTCAAGTTTAAGGGGGGGAATTGTTAGGTAAACTTGACTTAGGATAGAGTCAAAGTTGACCAGGTTAAATAGTGATGATTTTAGGGCACATGGTATTGTGTACCCATAGTATTCTGCCCATGGTATTATATGTAATGGAGTTTATAAAAGGCTGGAAGGACTTCATTGTAATGCAAGACCTGGAGGTGAGCGGTGAAGGCTCACTTGGTCAGATTGGCCAAGGTCTTGGCCAATGCTAACGAGATCTTATTAGGTTGGGATTTTCCCCAGATTTGGGGTTTTCCTGGATAAACATTTGTGTTTATGTGTTTATGGTTGTTGCTGGTTATTTTTTATATTTATTCCCCTCAGTAATTATTTATGTTATGCAGTAAATTTCTTAACATGAATGAAAATCAAGAATTTGTATGGCCATGAAGCCATTATTTGGGCATCTCACTCATTTATGATATCAAACTTGCCAGCAAAAAATATATGTAATAAAACAAAAGACACATGAATGTGAGCATGTGTATATATATGAGCAGATGGATACATGGATAAGTAATAATTTTTTATGTCATATAGACTACAATAGAATATCAAAATGTGTGTGCTCAAAAGTAATGGTATTTAATAGTAAAAATTATCTCTTGACTCTTTACTGCTTACTAGTACCAAGAAAGTTTAGACATATGTTATCCTTGAATAAATATCACTATAAAGGGCAGATACTACAATGGTGAAAAATATAGGTTGACTTGACTAGTATAACTTTGCAGACTAACTGTTGCAGCTACAATACTTGATTTGCTTCCTTTAACTAGGTTACAACAAAAATTTCTATGAGAAAAATCGCCAAGTCAATGGTAAGTCAAAAATGTTGCATCCAACTTCCCCTCTGGCACTCAATAAACTGGATACGAGGCTATTGCAAACTTGTCAAACATGATGAAAAATATAAAATTAAGAAATTCCATGATAAAGTTACGGAAATAATTCTTGTTGAATTTTAGCCACAAACTACATGCAATCCTATATATTACTATTCCATAGAGGATCTACACTACTCCCAGTGAACTCCTTGTTCCCGAAATAGATAATCAATAGTAATGTGACTGGTAGAACTAGAGTCAGAATCCACAATAGAATAAATGTTTCTACATGATATACAAAATGTTCAAACATTGGTTTGCATTGATGTCGCTGCTCACTCTCAAAAAATTCAAATGGTAAGTAGACATTTCCCGAGGTTGCATGACAACTGCAAACATGTTTTTCACAATGTGTGCACAAATCTAAACTTGGGCCCAAAAACTCTAATATAGTTGAATCATCTCTAGTGCAATATCTAAGCTTTTGGCTATGAAAAAACATGAGAAAATTGTCACCAATTTCAACTTTCAAGAGACTTTCTTCTTTTAGGAATGGGTTAGTTTGTAAAGTTTTCATTGAATATAAAACTAGGCCCAAAAACTCTAATAGAGTTGAATAATATATTGTGGTAGGCTTAATGTTGCATGCAATTGCCCCTCTGACACTCAATAGATTGGTTACTAGGCTACTACAAACCTGTCAAACATGATGAAAAATAGAAACTAAAGAAATTGCATGATAAAGTTAGATATCAAAATATTTTTTGCTAAATTTTAGCTGTAAACTGCATGAAATCCTACTAATTATTCCATAAAGGACGTATACTACTCCTGGTCAACTCCTTGATCCTGAAATACATAATCAAAGGTAATGTTACTGGCAGAATTGGAATCAAAATCCACATGGAATAAGTGTTTCGACATGATATACACAGTTGTAAAACATCAGTCTTTGGTTATGTGGTTGTTCACACTAAAAAATTTCAAACAATAAGTAGACATTAGCTAAGGTTGCCTCACAACTAAAAACATGTTTTTCACAATGTTTGCACAAATATGAAGTTGGGCCCAAATACTCTCATACAATTGAATCATATTCTATGTTAGGATTCGAAAAAATATTTGAAAGGATAGTAAGGTTTCCATACATAGTGTTCCTAAATATTTGTGCACTATTCTGAACACCCACAAAATTTGTTGATGAGGCTCTTGAGAAGCCATATAATTGTGTCCCTGATGAAAAGCCTACAAATTAGGCATGAAAAAAATATCTGTCAATTCCCATCCTTGATGAATGTTTTTCATTTTCCTGAGATGGCAAAAAAGAAATTGCAACAATCTCTCCTACTAGCTGAAATTTAGGCAACTCCACATGTGGCTTGTTGGAAATAGAATCAAAATAAAATGGAATGTTGAATACCCCTATAATGAGAATATGGAATAGGGTTAGAGTGGAATAAATATTTCAAAGTTATATATATGGTAGGAAGTGAGGTTTCACAAGAGTAGTTCCCTCAGAGTATAAGCGCTGCAAGAGAAGTTAGAACATCATTTTGCTAGTGCTTTATTTTATATTTTTTATTAACTCTGTTATTTTCTTGATGTTTAAGTCATATGTTAGTTATATACTAGATAACTATGAAGGTTCTAGTGTGATATAAAATCTTTTTGGATTTTTTAGTTTTTTTTGGACCCTATATTAGGTGGGCAGACCTACCTATGGTTTTGTGCATGGATTTCACACATGGTTTTGGGCATAATGGTTTTTTGTCCATGGTATTTTGTAGATATGGTCAAGCGAACTACAATCATATTCTAATCCATGGTTAATGGATTGGGGTTTATTGATGCTTCGTCATGCATACAAAAATCTCTTTGGGTCAGAGATCCACAAAAATATAGAAATGAAAGAAGAAGATAGAGTTATAAGGTTATTTTAGGAAGATGGAGCCCCCTAACTTTGATGGGGAGAATTAGGATGATTGAGAGGCTTAGCTACTAAATATGATCAAGTACTTTCAGGTGTATGAATATTAGAGTAATCTGTGAAGGTTTTAACCCTGTACGAAGATACTTGCCTTTCCAATTAAGTGTTATCGAGGAACTGATGGTAAATTTATTAACCCCGAATGTCATACTTAGCTAAGGTTAAATTTTGAAGTATTTGGCTATTATGATGGTTTCCTGTGTTCCTCTTGTAGTGACTATAATTGTACCTTATCCACTAATAACCATAGTATTATGGTGCAACTATATGTTAACTATGTTATCTATGCATCTATGGTAGCGTGGTTACCAATTTTCGAAGTGTACACCTCGTGTTAAACGTGGTGGTACTACCTCCAAACTCCCCCACTCTCCTACTTACACCTCATCTCTGTTCACATGCCTACCACACCCTTCACGTGCCTACTCATTACTCGAGGTACGGGTAATGAAGGGTAGAGATTTATGTAGGTAAAATCTACAGTGATTTTCCAAGTGTATTAACCCTAGCCCCATCGTATTCCTTTCACTTGGTAACTTTTCAATGCATCAACTATGGTTATACGAGGGTGATACCTAGGCTCTATATAGAGTTTCTCGTGGAATTTTCAACCCTTTCTAGCTAATTCTTTAGCACCATCACGACAACTACCACTTACGAGGTAAAATCATAACTTGATAAAACTCTCTTGTCTTATGTTCCAACATGGTTACCTGAAAATGCTTAAAAAATTGCTTTGTTTTGTAGGTTTGTACTCCAGGTACGAGAGGCAATCCTTCTACCTTGGTGACTTAAGCTCTATGCCCCTCTTGTAGGTATGACTAGTCTATGTGAATGTATTAACGTTTCAACCACCTGTTTTGTCAATTGCATTGGCATCCGAGGTTCTAATTTTCTCTCATTTTTTCTCTATGGTTTTGACTATAGGTGTGGGTGCCCCACCATTTTGTGCTTGCACTCACCCAAGAAGGTTACTCTATGTGAGAAAATTTCCTCAGTCAATTAACTACTAAGGGTATGTTTGTATTTTCATTTACTATAGAATTTCATGAAAACCCCTCTCTTAATTTGCACCCTAATAACATTTCTACCTTTATCAAAATTCCTTGACTGGGGTTTAACTAGTAATTTATGTTACAGGTAGCTCGAAGGTGACCTTTCTTTCCAAATTCTCCTATACATGTAACTTTTCTTTTGTCCCTACTTATCCTGTTTGTGATTTCTGGGTTTTCATTTTTTTTGCCACAATTTATTACAAATTTAACTTATTCGTTTTATCCCTTATTAGGTACCTTCAATGTGGTTTCTTTTCCTTGTGATTTCTTCATGAATTTGAGTGTAAGGTTAATCCACCCTCTTCCATTCTATAGGTGGGTACCTCATGCGTTGAACTTTCCAGTGTTTTTAGTTTGGCTCAATTTCACCTTTTATTGAGGCTTGTATTCACCCTAGCTTAGAATTTACACGAGGGAACATACCTCTGTGCACCTCTGAATTTCTAGACAGTGATGTGCTTCATCATTTGGGATTCACAAACTTGTAGTTTGTAGGTTGTAGAACAAAAGCACATGATGTGTTATCTCCTGGTTAAGAGGGAGGGTTAAGGTTTCAACCCCCCACGTTGTATTATTTGTCCCAGTTTTTAATCTCGTCTCTAGAATGATAATACTGTGGTTGTTTCCATTTTTTATTCTTTTCTTTATAAGGATGAAACTATTAATGGGAATTGTGCTAAGAATCGATTTTAAGTATATGTATGTATGTATGTATGTATGTATATCTATCTATCTATCTATATATATATATATATATATATATATATATATATATATATATATATATATATATATATATATATATATATATATATATATATATATTTCTACATGTTGTTTGCATGATGGAAAAATTTGAGTTTTCTTTTCCGATTGCTCAGTGCTAGTTTATAAGATGACTAAACTAAAACATTGCCCCAAAATAATTTGCGTTCATGATAATTTTCTTTTAAAAATGATAGTGAGTTAGTGAGTATTGATTTCTACTTTTTGCAGTATAAAATTTTCTATGACAATGTACATACTTAGGGGTTAACATGTTACTTTCAGAAGGGTGTGTGTGTCAGCATATAAGTTTTGGGTTTGTATAGTATATAACCAATTTCACCACCCCTTCTCTTGTCTATTAGTTAATGACCCCTACAACCAATGATATTTATTCCTATCTCTTTCAAGGCGACATGACGACATGTGATGTCAATTTGAAAAAAAAATTAGAGGAGATTTTCAGCTCTTTCTTATGTCAAACTTAATTTGGCCCCAACTAAAAATATGGCCCCAATGTCCCCTATTTGATAATAGATTTTAACCATCACGATGGTTTTTGAGCACTTGATAGCAAACATTTTACTAATTTATTAAGTCCTATATTGCTTACCTTAGCTATTCCAATACTCTTTTAGATTTTTGGGTGTTAACTAGCAACCTAAACTGATGCTTGGACTTAAATTAGCCCACCATATAATTCACATAGTCGAACCATCCATTTCATCTAGTATTAATAGAGTACGAGCCTCCTTTATATTATTTATTAATAGAACTGAGCTGATCATTCAACCATTCATCATTCCATTAATGCCAACCTTCTACAGGTCAGATCTAACCTCCTATCTGACATACTTTTGATACTTACTATTACTAACTTAAAAATTTCCTATGCATATCATAGAGTCCATTACATTACTTTTCTACACTCATAACCGGGAAAGCCTTCCCCAGCATACATAATATAAATCATTGTCCTTTATTTTCCTATTCCATTCCATTTATTAATTTTATAACTTTAGATGCATACAATGGTCTTAGTTTTCTTTTCCAAGAGTAACTTAATCATACTCCTTTCTGATTTTTTCTCTTTCCTACAGGAAACTCATATGTGATAATATTGACTAAATGACCATTCATACCATTTTGAAGAATGATTCACTTGCATATTTCTTCAGATTACATCTCTACTAAAACTATTGTAGCATAATAACATTTCGAGTACTTTCATACAAATTCCAATAGCTCTATATCATCCTCTCAATAATATTTCTATTGTAATTTCTGGCATAGTGCCACTATTGAAAATAACAATCATAAGATATCTGGAATAATTAATCAAATAAAAATCTCCTACTTCATTAATCACATAGCAATAATTATACCTTTTCCATAACACATCAATAAATAAAGCAACAAGTTTATTTATAAAATAAATTAGTAGAATTGCTACACTTAACCAATCAATCAACATATTACCAAGCTCATTTATAATAGAAGTCAACAAAACCTCTACCCAAAGTCTTAGCTCGAATAATGTTCGTAGCTAGAAACTCCTTCTGGGAAAGTGCTTTTCCTCCCAACCTCGAACCAATCTCCTCTGGCTCCCCCTGAGCAGAGAAATTTTTCCTTGAATCAACAACCTCTTGATGATTCCCATCATCTATTATATACATTAATCTTCAACAAATGTTTCCTTGATAGCATCGTGCCTTTTAGGGTTTTACCCTCCCCTTAGCCTAAGCTATTTTTTTGGCCCCTTTAAAATCTTTTTTTCTCTCCCACATATTTTTTCCCTCAATGTTTATCATCAACTAAGTGTTTTACTTTCTTTTTTTTAAAGGAATTTATAATAATATGAATATTTTTCAGATTTGGCAAGTTTCTCTAATACAAATATCTCCCAACATTTTCCAGCTTTATTCTATTAAAAAAAAAAAATTTGTGCCTTACTGGCCACATACTAAAACAATCTAATGAAAAAAGACAAATAAATTATTTACATAACAACAAAGTGGTGTTCAATCTTCCCGCTCTCAAAATAACACCGTCCTTGGAGATTTTATTGTTCGACTGTGTCTTACTAAAATCGTATTGGGTATGCTTCCTTCAGAGCATCCTGTCGCTCCCATGTAGCCTCCTTAGGGGTAAAGTGCTTCCATTGCAATTTAACCTGAGAAACAACTTGATTCCATAGCATGGTCTCTTTCCAATCCATAATACAGAGTGGCTCTGGTAGGAAATCTCCTTAGGGTTCCCGGTATACCAAATTCCATTCAATTACATGAGAATTGTCATGGACATAATTTTTTAATGGGGATACATGAAATAAATTATGCACTTTAATTTGGCAGAGCCCGTTGATATGATATTGACACAATTATGCACAAGTTTTCAAAAGGCCCACAAAATCATGGTGCTAACTTCATAGGTTCCTGCTCATACAGTACTTTTCCTGGGTTTTACTCGCAAGAATACATGGTCTCCAACATTGAATTCTTTATGAACCCTTTTCTTGTTTGCATAAAGTTTTGTTGATCTTGAGCTATTTTGATATTGTGATGCATCTTCGGCACTATTTGTTCCATTTCATGTAAAACATCTAGTCCGAACATAAGTTTATATTTTGGTTGACTCTAACTAAGGGGCATATGACACTTCCTTCCATACATTGATTCAAAATCACTCATTTTAATAATAGATTGATAGTTACTATTATAAGAAAACTCTGCTAAGTCTCGAAAATCCTCCCATTTTGTGGGTTGATTCATAACATACATTCTTAGTATATCTTCAAAAATTTGGTTTGTTCTTTCTGTTTTCCCATCAATGTGTGAGTGATAGACAATGCTGAAATTTAAATGTGTTCTCATACCCCAAATAATGCTTTCCAAATTTTGGAGGTAATTTTAGCGTCTCTATCTAATACAATTAACTCAGGTACCCCACGAAAATGAAAGATGCCTTTCATGAAAATACTAGCAATTTGGGAAGTCCCAAATGTGGATTGTACTGGTATAAAATGTACTGCTTTAGTTAACACATCTACGACCACCATTATATAATCATGTTGACGTTTTCTTCGTGGTATTCTAGTAATAAAATCTATTAAAATTTTTTCCCACTTCTATTCATGTATAGATAGGGGGTTCAACAATCCTGAAAGATGTTGATGATCTACTTTGACTCGCTAGAATTTTATGCATTTCGTTAGATATTTTGCGACATCTCTTTTCATTCCTGGACAAAATTATTATTTTTAATGCGGTGATCATTTTCTAGTATCCCGAATGGCCTCCATAAGGTTTCTTGTGATATTAATCTAATATTGTATGTTTCAATATGCTCACATTGGGGATATATAGCTTATTTCGATATGTGAGTAGTTTTTGAAGCACTTTGTGCATATCCTAGAATTTCCTTTTGCTATAATTTTTGTTGAGTTTCCAGATATTGAGTGTCTTGTGTTATTGACTACTTAACCTACTCTATAAAATATGTACTTACCTTACTAACAAACATCCCCAACACAGTATGTGCATGTGTGCTCAAAGAATTAGCCATTTTGTTTTCTTTCCATTTTATATTCTTTATTTCAAACTCAAAGTCACTAACGAATGCCAACCACCTTGCTTGCATTGCATTTAAGTCAGGTTAGCTAAAAAAATATTTTAGACTGATGTGATCAGTCACAAAAGTAAACTTTTTCCTTATAATATAGTGTCCAGATTTTGAGCGCATGTATTACTGCTACCAATTCTAAATCATACACTACATAATTTTGTTCATGTAATTTCAGCTTTCTGGACTCATAGGCTATCACCGCATTGTCTTGCATTAGTACTCCTCCAAGGCCCTCCAAACAGGCATCTGTACATACAATGAATTTTTTATTGGGATCTGCAATTTTTAGTATAGGAGATGTGGTTAATAATTTCTTTAGCTTATCGAAGCTTTCTTGACACTTGGCTTTCCATTCAAATTTTATTCCCTTTTTTTGTAGAGAGGTGATAGGGTGGGTCAATTTAGAAAAGGATTCCATAAATCTGCAATAGTATCCTGTAATTCCCATGAATTAACATTTTGCTGAGATGTCCTTTGATATAGGCCAATTCATGATGGTCTTAACCTTTTTAGGATCCACAACTAATCCTTCTTTAGAAATAATGTGCCCCAAATATTGTATCTTGTCTTTATAAAACTCACATTTGCTGAGTTTTGCATACAATTGATGCTCCCTTGATGTTTGTAGCACTATCTTCAAATGCTCATTGTGCTCTTCCTCATTCCTTGAATATACTAAAATATCATCTATAAATACCAGTGTGAACTTATCAAGGTATGGATGAAGCATGCTATTCATCAAGCACATAAAATTTGTTGGTGCATTTGTGAGACCAAAAGGTAACACAACAAACTCATAATGATCGTATCTAGTTCTAAAGGTTGTTCTATATATATCATCATTCTTGATACGTAACTGGTGGTAACCAGTTCTTAAGTTAATTTTTGAAAATATTGTTGCCTCTCTCACTGATTGAACAAATCATCAATTCGAGGCAAAGGGTATTTGTCTTTTACCGTTAACTTGTTCAACTAATGGTAGTCAAGACACATTCTAAGGGTGCTATCCATTTTCTTAACAAAGAGTATTGGTGGCCCCCACGGTGAGACACTAGGCCTGATATACCCCTTATTCAACAACTCTTGAAACTGCATTTTTAATTCTATTATTTCTAGTATCCTCATCCTATACGAGGTTCTAGACACCAAAACAACACCCAACACCAAGTCAATGGCAAAATTTATATCTCTATGTGGGGGTGGTCCAAGGATTTCTTCCAGAAAAACATATTTAAATTCCTTAATAACCATTAAACTCTTTAGTTTTACTTTTTATATTAACTTTTCACTAGTTTCTACCTTCACCATATACATATGACACCCTTCCCTAACACTTCTTTTCAACTCTAATGCTCAAATTTGTCGAACTAATATTGGTTTTGGTTTTCTCCTAACTAACCAAGTTTGTCCACCTTGACCCACACATTGGACTGTCTTCTCTAAATGATTTATATCAGCTCCCTATTTTTCTACCCAGTCCATGCCTATTAGCACATCATAAGACCCTAAGGGAATAATATTTAAAAAAAATTATGTACGATTTCCATTTAAATTAAGAACACATTGTTTAATTTGATAGGTTACACTTCTTTTTCTATCCATCACCAACTGGACCAACGAAGCATTCTTGAATTCTTAGATTTTAAATTACATTTTTCTACAATTTGAGGGCTAATATAGCAAAAACTAGCCCTTGGATCATTTAAAAGAAAAAAAATTTGGTTTAGTATAGTACCTTTGATTTCAACCTTCGTAGATTGATGCTTGGCATGCATGTCTTCCAATGCTACACTATTCCTAGGAATATTTATACCAATGTCATTTATTGTCATTTCTTCTTGGATTGTTTGAATATTCT
Organism: Pinus tabuliformis; assembly: GCA_031772625.1. Classification (NCBI taxonomy): domain Eukaryota; kingdom Viridiplantae; phylum Streptophyta; class Pinopsida; order Pinales; family Pinaceae; genus Pinus; species Pinus tabuliformis. Next base: position 1,203,680,557 of record CM062820.1, on the reverse strand, counting down.
AAACAAATCTAGGGATATCTAGGCAATCTCTTAATAGGGGTGGCTCACGACAGCGCCAACATTATAATGGTTCCTGGCCTTTTATGAAATTATTTTTCTTGTCGTTTCGTTCTATGGGTTTTGATCCTGTGTAAGATTGTGATGGTGGAGGTGCATTTCCTTTGTTAAACTTATTTCCTTGATGATCCTTACCAAAATTCTTAAGGTAAGAGGGCTTTTGTCTTTTAAATCTCCCTCCAGCCTTGCTCCTATCCTTATTTCTCCACGAGTTTCCACCCTCACTTCTATTCTCGAACTTTTGATAACACAACCTAGCCTTCTTTACTACTTCATCCATTTATTTTGGTTGATCAAACTCTATTCTCTCTTTATAAGAGGTAGGTAAACAATTTAAGAATCACTGTATTTTGGCCTTTTCTTCTTTAAGATAGGGTACATATCTTTGTAGGTTTGTAAACATTTCCACAAAATTGTCGATGGTTAGTTACACCAGCTTCAGTTCATGGAATTATTTGGCATGCTCATCATAGTAATGCTCGCTAAGATAGTGTGGCTTAAATTGTTTTTGAAATTCCTCCTAGGATACTATCTTCTCTTCTAGAAAATGTACACTTTTTACCTCTTCTTGCCACAAGGTATCATTACATTGCAACTGATAGATATCGAGGGGAGCCTTCAAATTACTCTCTTATTCTTACACTTGGAAGTACTTGATCGTATTCAATAGAAAAGCCTCTATATCCTCCTATTTATCCCCATCAAAGTTATGGGGATTAATCTTCCTAAGCTAACCTTGTAACTCTATCTTCTTCATTCCTTTCTGTAATTTTGGGGATATCTGATTTGACTCCCCTCCACTATCAGATTTTTTAGAATTTGTTTCGCTTTTCATCCTCTTCAACCCTTCCGCCTCAGTGTTTCTATGGCTGGAATTTTTCATCAATTCTCTGAACATTATCTCATGTTATACATTGGATTTCAGTAATTTTTCTTTACTACTCCCAAGTTATACTAGTTCCTATTGTAGATTATTCACTATATCCACCAACTAAGAGGGTAGTGAGGTGCTACCTTCACCCAATTCCACATACAAATCCTCACCACCCATATTAGTTGGAGGAGGGATTTTCGTCATTCGATCGTTGTCTACTCCACCTTAGCACATTATAAAACATCTAATCAAAATCAATATCCTATATGTATTTATGATGGTGCCACTAAGGCCTTGCGTAGTGAATGGAGCTCTGATACAATTTTCCATACACCTAAGATTACACATTGTAATATGTTCCTTCAATACATGCACTAAGAGTTTTTTTTTTTTTTTTAACAGTAATAAAACTTTTGCTACTCTACTCTTAAATAATTTGGAATGACATAATGCTTATATCTACCTTTATGCACATAACCAATAAGATATATTGTGTTTATGTTTATCATGCATGGTTCAATAGTGTGGGTGCCTTGGTAAACATCCTTCTCTTTCTAATTAAGCACTATGGGAGAACCGATGGTAAATTTATTAACCTGCAATGTCATACTTAGCTAAGGTCGAATTTCAAATTATTCGGGTGTTATGGTGGTTGCTCCTGTTCCTCTTTTAGTGATTATAATTGTATCTTATCCATTAATAACCATAGTAATATGGCACAACTCTACATTAATTGTGTTAACAATGTGTCTATGGTAGGGTGGCCACCAGTTTTCGAAGTGTACACCTCATGTTAAATGTAGTGTTTCTACCTCCAAACTCCCCCACTCTCCTGCTTACACCTCATCTTCATTCACATGGCTACCGCACCCTTCATGCGGTTGCTCAATACTTGAGGTACCGTTAATTAAGGGTGGAGATTTATGTGGGTAAAATCTACTGTAATCCTGCGAGTATATTAACACTAACCCCATTTTATTCCTTTCACTTGCTAACTTCTCAATGCATCGGCTGGGGTTGAATGAGGCTCATACTTGGGCTCTGTCCAGAGCTTCTTATGGTTGTTTCAACCCTTGTTGGCTACTTCTTCAGTTCCCTTACAATAGCTACCTCTTACCACGTAAAATCATAACATGATAAAATTCTCTTGTCCGCTCCTTCAACATGGTTACCTAAAAATTCTTAAAGAATTCCTCTTTTTTGCAGGTTTGTACACTAGTTATGGTAGGCAATCCTTCTGCTTGAGCAACTTAAGGTTGATGCCCCTATTACAGGTATGACTATTCTCTGTGAATGTATTAATGCTTCAACCACATGTCTTCTCAATTGCATTGGCTTTTGGGGTTCTAATTTTCTCTCGTTTTTTCTCTATGGTTTTGATTATACACACAGGTGCCCCTCCCTTTTTGGCTTCCACTCACTTACGAAGGCTACTGTGCCATAGGAAAGTTTTTCCATGAATTAACCAGTAAGTGTAAGTTTACATTTTCGTTTTCTCTAGAATTTCATTAAAACCCCTCTCTTAAATCACTCCTTGATAGCATTTCAACCTTTTTGAAAATTCCTTGGCTGGGGTTTAACTAGTAATTTCTATTATAGGTAGCTCGAAGGTGACCCTGCTTTACAAATTCTCTTGTACATGTAAATTTATTTATGTCCCTTCTTATCATGTTTTTCATTTTTGTGTTTTTTTTATTTTTTGTCACATTTCTATTACCAATTTAACGTATTTATTTTATCCCTTCTTAAGCACCTTCAATGCAATTTTCCTTCTTTGTTATTTCGTCATGAATTTGGGTGTAAGGTTAATCGACCCTCTTTGTTTCTATAGGTGGGTACCTCTTGCATTGAGCTCTCCAGGGTTTTTACTTTGGCTAGGTTGCACCTTTTATTGAGGCTTGTATTCACCCTCGGTCAAAATTTCCACATAGGAACATACCTTTGTGCACCTATGAATTTATAGACAGCAATGTGCTTCATCATTTGGGAATAGTATAATTGTAGTTTGTAGGTTGTAGAATGAAAGCACAAGATGTTTTATCTCTTGGTTAAGAGGGAGGGTTAAGGCTCCAACCCCTTGCTGGAAATACTAAGAGGGGGGTGAATCAACATTTTCTTTTAATTGTTATTATTACCAATTACATTCTTCACAATTTAATCAGAGAAACATATAAGAATAATTTTATTGAGTATAAAAGAATAAATACAATGTATGACAATTATTTCAAAGCACCAACTTGGTCTTTGATGAGGGCCCAACTTCTAGGGCTTCGACCCTATCTTCTACAAGGCACCAACCTTGTGTTTAGGAGCTGTTATCACTCAGGTTGTTCCCTTTGACTCCTAAGGGAATACGGCCGAGGTAACCACTAACCAATCTTTGGATTACAGGTTCTAGCCCACCTGCAATCAGAGAGGGCTCTCTCTTTCTGATTTAGCTTTGTTTTGGGGAGTTTTAGGCTAGCTATGATGCACTGAATTTTGTTTAAAGTTTTGGTTGGATGATATCTTCTAACAGCTGCAATGCAATGTTCAGAGGATTTTAGTCCATTGGGCATTGGAGTCGATGATGATGTGTTGCTTGAGGTGCTTGGTGAGAATGATGATACTGCAGAGCCAGATGGGCATTCATGAAACAACCTTTGAATTTGAAAAATATGGATTACAGTCAGTCAGTGAAAGGCAATTGAGGTTCTTTCACTATGCTGGTATGGTGGGGAAATGAAATATTGCTCAGGAGCAACTCAGAATTCCTGAACAGTATTTACTATGAAAGATTCAGTGTAAATGTGAGCAATTAAGAATTTCACATTCATAACTAATTCTGAAGAAAACACAATTAACCGCAGAGATTGAGCTTAGGGTGTTTAAATAAACAAATCCTGAACTATTCCTTTTCTCTGATGCTAAGACCATTAAACATACAACATATGCGGGTTTGTAAGCGAAGAAAAATATAAAGACACGGTTTAGAAAACTTATTGTATCACGAAATAACACAGGAATCCTGCAGTAGCAAACAATCTCATCATAACGCATCAAACAAAGCAGAATTTCAGGAACTTCATCAGCTTCTTGTATTCAAAGTCTGTAATTACAGTGCAGCTCTTCTGAAGAAAAATCAACAACCCCAAATAAGTTATGCGTGGGGGTATATATACAAAAATGTTTCATAAAATATCTGAAGGATGAGTCATGAACTCATAACTTTCTCACCAACTTTCTACAAATAGTAGCTACAAAAAGTTATTGCTATTAAAGGATTAATAAACAGTTGTTTATCTTTGTCAGAGATCCTTGACTTTGGAACCAACTGGGTCTGCCGACTGATTTGCATTTATTTCGGAAGTTTTTGCTTTCTTGCTGTCTTGCCACGATGCTGCTGTTGTGGTTGCGTCACTTGTAATCATCTATTGGTGCCTAGTCATCATTTTTTGCCATTCAGCTGCTCTTCCAGATTTGATTTCTCAGAGTAATGTTTCTATCATGCCTCTCCACCAATCTTCAGTAGGAAATTGGTGTCTCTGTATTTTAATCAGAGTCTCATTGGCTTCAGTATATTTGTAGTAATTTGGAGGTGTTTCAAAAAGGTGCTTGATCTCATGCTCAATAAAAAACAAATTCTCCAATTTCTCATAGAGAGTCTGCCCAGATGGGGGCCCTGCTTCCTCTGGACTGCTAGCAGATGCTGTTATTTGATTTGTTGCATAATTTTTAACCCTCTTGGCATAATTTTCATGTGATAACAACCTTCCTGCACTAGTTACCAAGCTGGGGAGACCTTTGTTATGCAATGCAGTGATTTTTGCAATGAATTCATTTACCTCTGTCTGCATTTCTTGACATCTTCTGTCCAATGTTTGCACGTAGTTCCTCAAAGTAAGCACCCTCTTGATTAGTAATATGGTATCAGTCCTGTCTCTGATACCCATTCCTGCTAGCTGAAGGCCGGTGCGGTTATTAAGCACTTGGATCATTCTGTTGGCTATTTCAGGCATACTTCCCAAGGATGCCCGGGCTCTTTGACCTTCTGCTTTTGCCCTGTTTAGGAGATCCATTTGCTCATGGATAGTTTCAATGGACTGCCATTGATCTGTAATGGATTGACCAATGTTAGCCCATAGAATTTTCTTGATATCACTTATAGTCTTGTCCAGAGTGAGCTCTTTTTCTAACTCCTTTATCCTTTTTTCAAGAGCCCTTACCTCTCTTGTTCTTTCAGCTATATTCTGCTTTGACTTGTCATATTTTTCTTCCAGTGTAGCCAATTTCTCTTTTGCTACCTTTAGTTCTGCCATCTGTGCTTCAAGAGCCTCTAGTTCTTTCCTCATACTTTGCATATCAAGGCTGGGTACCTGTTCTGATGTTGTTGTTGGTGTTGTCGCTTCTGGAGCTGGTGCTGAGCCTGAAGGGCATGCCTCTGATGTTTGTCCAGTGGGAGGACCTGCTGAAATAGTTACAGGAGGCACATCTTCAATGGCTGTAGATGTCTGCACTGGCTGAGTTGGTAATTCTCCTTGTTTTGCCTTTAATGCCACCTCCAAGGCGCCCTCTGTTTCCACCAATCTCTTATGCAGGGTCAAGAGTAGAGCTACCACATCTTGATCTTTCTTTTGTTCTGCAACCCCTTCAGTCTGAGGGTGATGGGTAGGTGGTATTTTAATCTGCTTTCTCAATGCTGCTATATCCTCATCTTTTTTCTTCATCAATGCCTGCACACCCTTAGGATCATTTGGGTCATGTCCTAGCTCTATAATAATTTCTTCCAAGGACTTGATTCTGTTGTCCTTGGCTTGAGATGAAGCCTTCTCTAATTCTAACTGGGCAGTAGTGTTGTGTAGAGAATTCTGTAGACGGTGTGCTAATAGAGTTTTATCAGCCAATGTAGAATAGAGCATCTCCCCTATTTGCTTGTGTAGCTCGATCTGGTCCATGGGGTGGATGTCTTTGGCAAAGACCTCTAAGTTAGTTCTGATGTAGTCTGCAGCTGATTGAGGTTGCTGCATGGTAGGCCTAAAATGACTAAGAGTCATTTTTCCTTCTTGGATATCATAGGCCGACATAAGCCTTTCTTGATTAGTTGGTGCCATTTTGAGCAGCTGGTTATAAAGCTGGAATCTAACCGGCTCATTTCTTGCTTTTATGTCTGTAAATTGTTTCTTTATGCTAGAATCTGCCTTGGTGCGCTGCCTTGAAGAACTTACTTCTGTTCCTTGTTGCAGTTCTTGCTCTTGCTGTAAGGAGCTGGCTGATGTTTCAATGCTAGGAGGGAGCATAGTATCAGTGGGTCTTTCAGGCATTTCCTCCTCAGAAAAGGGATTCAGCCTTTGCCTTTTCTCACCTTGCTGATCTGTGGAAGTGGTAGGAGGAGTTTGCTCTTGCCTATCTCTTTTCCTCGTTCTTTCCTCGTTTGCAGGTGTCTGTAAGACTGTAGTTTCAACTGTCACCTCCTGCCTTGGAGGGATCTGCTCTTGGGTTTGCTGCTCTGTGGAGGCAGGCATTTTAGCCATTTCTTCTTGCTGCTCTGCTTGCTGCTCCAAATTGGGAAGTGACTCCTCTTGTTGTACTTCTTTGCCTTTAGTTATATTTGTTGCTTGATCAATTACTTTGGCAGACTGCTGGGGAACAGTGGAGGATGAGGCACTTTCTCCAAGATGCCGAGGGGCTGGAGACCAAACCTGTCCAAAATATTCCAAGTCAACTGCTTTTTCTAGATTTTTAATTGCTCTTTCTGCTAATTCTTCTTCAGAATAGTCCTCCACTAATGTGCCTTCTTTCCACTCTAGTTGGTTAGCATATTTTTCAATTTGTGGAATGCTAAAGTGATCATAGACAGCAAGCCTATACTTGATTCTTCTGAGGCTTATGAAATGATTAGGGTCATATGGTGCCCAATAGAAGCTTGTTTTCAGCTGGAGGCTTTTTAGGATCTTATCTGCTTCTCCCCAAGCTTCTTCCCTTTTATTAAAGATAAATGGACCCAGTTGGTGTTTGATTTTCAGCTGTGCTTTTTTATTTCTGCTATGAAAATGAATCATGTCTGCATTTCCAAATTGCCGGAAATATTCTAATGCAAAAAGTCTCATGGGAACATACTTTGGCAGTCTGTAAGGGGCTAGCTCACAGCCATATATTCTAATTACTGTGTGGTCTTGGTAGAGGTACCAATCTCCAATGCTATAATTCTTTGAAAGCTGGAGGATCTTCTGCATTTCATCGGTGAGTCTAGGAAGAGGAGAACTCTGCAGCAGAGACAAGGCCGGATAGATGAATAGATCAATGAACTCACAATAGTTGTATGGAGAGCAAGAGATATGGTGACAGACTGGTGTCCAAAATACCACTGACCTCCTGTTTCCTTTTGCATCCAGCTTTTTTAAGAAAATAGGGAAACTGTCAGGCTGATAATATAATATCAAATGATATATATAGGAGGTGTACTTGAATACCCTCTCTCTCTCCAAATTCATGAATTGCTCATGAATTTTGTCAGCAATGAATGTGGCATAATCATACTGGGCAGCAGGGGGCTGCCCTGGAGTGAACATGGATAACATTACCAAGGTTGTTTCATCCACAAACTCACTGGTATTGAATCCTAAATGCAGGATATCATATCCACTAGCAGTCTCCCTGTTTCATTGAACCAGACATGTAGATAAGGAGGAGGTTGCCGGGGCTGATATTCTGGCTTCATGAACAACTGGCCAATCCTTGTGACCTCTGAGCTGGGCAGCTTGGCAGCTTTTTTGAGCAGAAAATTCATAGAAAGGGGCACCAGAGGTTTAGTTGGCTTAAAGTTTAGCATCTGATTTATGGATTGAGGAGTGATGTGAAATAAAATAGTCCCAGATGAACCCAAAACTGCTCTTTGAGAGGGTTCATAGTGTTCACAACACTGATGGATGAGGTCTGGGAACACATTGACTTGGGGAAGGTAATAAATGGGCAAGTTAGACTCCCAGATACCTATGTCATCAGCACCACTCATGTATTTTTTCTTCAGCTCACAAACAGTTTGTATGTGATATTTGGTACTTATCTCAACTGTTTCTTTGATTTGATAATCCCGGTCAGCAAGGGCCAACCATTCCAGGTTCTTATGTGGGGCATTCAGGGGAGTAATATTCAATGCCACAGGGGTCTCCATTGCTTATTTCTCACTTGAAGTTGAATTTGTGCTTTTGGTTTGGCAAAACTGGCAGTGAACAACAGATTTTTGTCGATGGGATGACTTGCAGAGATGAAAAAGAAGGTGAATTGGGCTAACAGGGAGCAACAGCTTGTCGAGAGGGTGAAAGTAACCAATGCTGGGGGTGAGCGCTGCCTTTTCAGTGGACTTTGTTTGCTAGTGGTTTTAAGTTGCAAAATGCGCAAGAAGCTGTGGGAATTGAGTAAATTCGAACCAGGAACCCTCTTCAGATGAACTTCGGGTTGATTTGGTAATTACAGGGGCTCAGTACGTAGGTAATTAGACCAGTTGTTTAGACTTTTTTACTGTAGAAAACTAGGAAGACCAGGTTACGCAGAGAAAACGGTAAATACCTGGTGATGGTGAGGCCGAGGGTGTCGAGAATTGGTGAATTTGCAGCGGCAGTAGCTCAGGAATTGAATTTTGGAGTTGGCGGAGAAACGTGTAAAAACAACATGCAGGGAAGCACAACACTCGTCCAATAGAAATGCGAAAAAATCACGATTTTGCGCGAAAATATGTGAAAAATGGGATTTGGCGCCTTTTTTACAAATGACGTCAGCGTGACGTCACTGGTTGGGCCCGGTACGACAGGGATGACGTGGCGATGTATGACTGGGATGACGTGGAGGGATGACGCGGCGGCCATGTCGGATAACAGTGAAACGGTAGTTGGCGTGTCTGATGACGTAGGCGATGACGTAAGGGCGGGAAGCCGACGGTGGTAAGCGGTATTATCGGACCGCTTTTGGTACGGGCCTGGTAATGGTCAGAGGCCGCCCGATCCACTAACATATGGGCATGCGTCCCTGGCCCTACGTCATCCTCTGACAGATTTCGGGCGCTAACGGATGGATAATAGAGGGGGTCCGAAATGCCCGATGACCGTCGGATGGGAGGGCCCAGATCCGACGGCGGACGGGAGGACGAGCCGCCAGCGCGATAGCGGCGGGACCCAACTATTAAAAAATTATTTCTTTTGATACCGCGCGCAGAAACAAAACTTTGGTTAAATGGAAAATGTGGGTTTATGGAAAATTTACACCAGTGATGAAGAAACGAGGGATTTTATCATTAAGGGGGTATAGCGGGTGAGGGTTATTAAATTAACCAGGTGTTAATTTAATTCCCGGACATAGCCTGGAGAAATACACATGAAAGCCTAAGATTTCCTCATGCTTCCCGAACTTTGAAAGATATGGCTATAATGCCCAAAGGGGGGGGTATGTACATATTTTTGGGTTTTTGTATAAAATATGATAATAGTAGGGGGAGGGGAACACTTAGGGAGTTAAATAGTAAGGTTAGAAGTCAATATGAATTGGAGATGTGAGAGGGGAACAGGGAGCTAAGTTTTTGAGGAGTAAACTTAGATTAGGAGCAGATGAGAGTAAGCAATGATTTTACACAGAAAATGTGGCTTTTTTGTGTGGTAGAAACTAACACCTTGGCTTAGTATTTCACAGAAAGTAAAGTGATGCTAGGACTTGTTGAGTGAATTCCAAGGTTTATTAGAGGGATGTTAGAAAAAGATTTCCTGGGAAAGAGGGGAAGTTAGACATGCTTCCATCTTTTGTTATCAAAATGCTGAGTAACAGTTCTGTTCTTGCTGATATCAATTTTCTTTGTCAAGCTCACTCATGAAAGAAATCAGGCTTCGGCAACCCCTGACTACCTACCCATCTTAGTTCCTAGCATTTTTTGTTACTTCAGGGAAGGTGCACTTAGACTTGCAAACCCTCAATTGATCTTTCTTTTTCTTTTCCAATAATTTGCTATCTAAACTACCCTTATCACTTCCAAGGGCCCAGATTAAGCAGTTGGGCACCTTTGTTCTCTACCTAACTACCAATCTGCCAAGCTTAAACTGTTTGGACAGATTTCTCTTTCTCTAGTCTAAAACAGGCAATTTAAAACATGGCATGGCCCAGCTTGCACTGTTGGGCCATCTATCAAGATAGCAGTGGCATTTTGGTTGGCCACTTTCCTGGTCTTTCTTTGGGGTTCATTTCACTTTATTTTTTCTGACCAATTCATTTTTCTTGCCTTTTGATTATTCTTTTAAGGCATACCCTCTTTTCATTTTTTAACTCTCTGTCTCCTTCACAAAAATAGAACCTTTGTGTCACCAAAGATGAACATTTTTGGCACTTCCACTGTCAATCATGAAAAATGAAACCCTATTGGTATAGGAGGCTAACAGTGGCTCCACTTGGGGATGACTTTTCCAGATGAAAAGTCAAGGACAGCAGATCAGATTGTCTTGTTTTTCCCCATCTTGTTACAGCCTGAATCCTCCTTTTTGTTAAAGACCACTCATCTGAATCTGTAGGAGCTTATATGAAATAGCCTGCAATCTGATTTGCTATGAAGTTACAGCTCTGTTTTTACTTGTTTGTCTGAGTGTTGCTCATCACCTTAATAGTTGCCATGTGTTTTCTCTTGCTTTCCAATGATAGGGTCAAAATGTATATCAAAAATGGTGCAGCACCTTGGTCCTTCTCAAAATCAAGTTCACTTGGACCTTTATCTATCTGTTGTAAATAGACATACTGAAAATATAAATATTTATGTACAATGTGTTTTGTAGTGTTTCCTCAATGGTGGTCAAAATAATGCTTGAGCATCCTCCCATTGACTGGGCCTTCCTCAGTGTTTGAGCCATCCAAACTCTTTAGAAAATAAGTGTTATTACCTTGTACAACATAAATGACATATGGTCCCTTCCACAAGGAATCAAATTTACCATGCTTTCCTTTGTCCTCCCTCCTGGAATCCCATCTCAGCACTTTGCTTCCTATGAAGAAGTCTTCAGCTTTGGTTCTTTTGTCAAATATTCTTTTGAGCTTCTCTTGCAGTATTTGGGTTCTGTGATAGACTTCCTCTCTTGTTTGCTGTAGGTGAATTGTCTGATTGATTCTTCTTTGGATGTCATTTGGCTCAGCTTGTATTTCTTGCAGTAACTTGATTACAGGGATTCCCAAAGATGAAGGAAATCTTGCTTCCATTCCATAAACAAGTTCATATGGGCTTCTGCCAATGGATCTTTTGGTAGTCAACCTGTCTGCCCATAGTGCATTTACCAACTTCTTATGCCAATTCTTTTTGTTCTCCTCTAAAACTTTCTTAATGATATTGATGAGGCTTTTATTGGAAGACTCAGCTAGGCCATTGCCTTGCGGGTAATAAGCTGTGGAATGACCCAAGGTCATATGATATTTATGGCAAAAGTTGATCATTTTTTTAGACTTGAAAGCAGCAGCATTGTCTGTAATAATTTTATCTGGACAGCCAAACCTGGACAAGATGTTGGTTTCTAGAAATTGTATAATGATGGAATCATTGGCTTGCCTACAAGGGATGGCTTCTATCCATTTGGTAAAATAGTCTGTAGCAGTCAAAATCCACCTATGCTGACCAGAGGATGAAGGGTGGATTTCACCAATGAAGTCTAAACCCCATTGTTGGAATGGTCTCTCAGTTGAAATAGGCTTGAGTGGTAAAGGCAACAACTTTCTCTTGCCTTCAAAGATTTGGCATTTGTGACAGGACATTACAAATTCTCTCACATTAGTAAACAAGGAGGGCCAATAAAAACCAGCCCTTAGGATCTTATCAGCTGTGGATTTCCAGTATAAATGTCCTCCACAGTCACCTGCATGAAATTCCTTAAGGACATTGTCAGTTTCATCATATGTTAAACATTTGAGTAAGATTCCTTCATGATTTCTCCAAAACAAAACATTATCTATTATACAAAACTTTGATGCTTTCATTTTCAAGAACCTTTTCTTAGTTCTGGACAACCCTGGAGGAGCTTGCAGGTTTAACAATACAAAACATATATCAGCATACCAGGGAGATTGCAGAAAGGCTTGGTTGATCTGTGGAGTCGCCATCTCCTCTTCGTTGTCCAGTTCATTAATGTCAAGGGCTTGAAAATTGGTTTCAGTCATTAGCTTGGCTAGACCTTGTCCTTTTATCAGTTTGGTAGGCTTGATTTCAATGTCATATTCTAAGATATTGGCAATCCATTTGCCCCTCCTGCCTTCAATTCCCTCTTGGGTTAAGATGTCCTTAACCACTGCATTAGGGACATAGGCAATTATGTGTGAATACAAAATATAGATTCTAAAGTCTTTGATGGCTTTTACCAGTGCATAGGCTTGCTTTTCCATAATCTGATATTTCAAAGGAGCATCTCTAAGGGCTCTGCTAAAGAAAGCAATGGGTTTTTCACAGCCCTGGTCATCTTTTTGTAATAGGACTGCAGCAATTGTATGCTCAGATGCAAAGGAGAAAATGATGAAGTCTCTATCAAACCTAGGACTTGTTAGGACTGGTGTGTTTGTCAATGCTCTTTTGATATCCTCAAAGGCCTGTTTAGCTTCCATGGTCCATTTGACCTTAGAATCTTTCTTCAACATATTATTCAACAGTCTTATTAACTCGGCCAAATTAGGAATGAACCTTCTCAAGAAATTAATCTTTCCTAAAAAACCTTGTAATTCTTTGATATTTCTTGGATGGGGAACCTGAAGGATAGCTTGAATTCTGTCCGGATCAATCCTAATACCATCTCTTGAGATTATGTGCCCTAGGATTTACCTTCCTCTAGGCCAAACAATGATTTTTTGGGATTCAAAGATATGCCATATTTTCTACAAATTAAGAAAACCTGTCTCAAATGTACTAAATGTTCCTGGTCTGATTTTGAAAAGGCAGTAAGATCATCCAGGTAGACCACCAGAAAATCATGGATTTCCTTGGCGAAGGCTATATCCATTGCTCTTTGGAATGTGGCCCCTGCATTCTTAAGCCCAAAAGGCATTTTGACATACTTGAAAGTTCCCCAAGGTGTTGTGAAGGCAGTTTTGTCTTGATCATCAGGGTGTACCAAAATCTGATTAAATCCAGAGAATCCATCTAATAATGAAATCCTAGAGGCTCCCACTACCCTTTGCAAGATATGATCCATTTTTGGTAAGGGGTAATGGTCTTTGAGAGAGACTTTGTTCAAATTCCTTAGGTCAACACAGAGTCTGATCTCTCCCGTCTTTTTCCTAGTAGGCACTAGGTTTGAAATCCATTCTGAGAACCTGATTGGAGCAATGATTCCTGCTTCATACATACGTTTTACTTCTTTTTCAATGAGGGGAAGGAGCACTGGGTTCACTCTCCTAAGCTTTTGTTTGAAAGGTTTTTGGTTTTCCTTTAAAGGTATGGTGTGCTGAATGACTGAAGTGTCATATGCCTTTAGGTCCTCATAACTCCAGGCAAAAATATCTTGGAACTCTCTAAACAATTCAATGTATTTTGACCTTTGATCAGCTGGTAATGCCTTAGATAATTTTATCATTTTGGGGTTTTCTGTAGTTCCAATGTTACAATCTTCAATTTCTGCATTCAGTGGTTGCATTTTTGGTTTTCTTGAGATATCATTTGAATCAAACAGATCCTCCAAAGGGGTTAAACCTGTGGGCAAGAAATTATCCTTTAACTCAATTACCTCGGCTTCTGTTTCAGCTATTTCATCTACATCTATTTGCTTCAATTCTTGTATATTTTCGTTGTTAAAGGTGGTAGGATTCAAAACCAAATTTGCTCTTTGAGCTGATATATTTTGCTTGGCTGTGTGAGCCTGCGGTTGGTCATCCATAGTGCTAGTATCAATGTTGATGCTTGAAAATTCTTCTTTTAGAGTGAGGAAGTTGTTTATTTGTGTGTCACTCTCAAAGACTTGCCAGTTCTTGATGTTGTCCGGGACTGCAGGTCTATGTTTGATTTCAGCAGTGAAAGTGTGATTGGGTTTGAAAGGTAGCTTGCAAGTGCTGGCGAAAGTTGCCAAGCTATGAGCATGTAAGTTGAGTTCTCTGGAAATTTTAGTTAACTGAGATTCTGAGAAGGTATCAAGTACTTGGATGGCTGCTCCTTTATAAGCTCTTAACCTTAGATCATTTGTGATAAAGTTTCCTTTCATCTGTTGTATAATCAAATCTGAATCTCCTAAGACTGAAATTTTGGTTGCACCTAGATTTTTTATGAGTTTGAGACCTAACAAAAGGGCCTCATACTCAGCCATATTGTTTGTGCATCGAAAGTTTAACCTATATGCATGACCTTCAGCTCGGTCATTCTGCATATTGTGGATCCAGACTCCTGCTCCAGCTCCTAACTTGTTTACAGAGCCATCAAATTCTAAGTACCATAAGGTGTCATGATCAAGATTTGGATTGAGATTTTTAGAAAGTTGGATCATGGGCAGATTGGTTTCTTGCAATTCACTTGATACATCATGCTCCTTTGTTATATCAACTGTATCAAAAGTCTTTTGGTCTGGAGAGGCAATCTGTTCATTCAACCCCTCTGCCTGTGCTGCCACTAGTAGTTTAGAATAAGCCTTGCTGCACATGTCAGCATTATAGAGAATAAATGAATCCATGTCAGAGTGTACTGAATAGATTGGGAAGTTTTGGGGTTTCTCTTGGCTACTCACCACATATTTCATTAGTGTCTCACGGTATAATCTCTTTGGCTATCCAAAGACTGAAATGGTGGCGTAGGACATGTCTAGTTGCAAAGATCCTTGAAGTTTGGCCCCCCAAGATCTGGACAAGAGCATACCATACTTAGGAGGTATGTCAGCTACCACTACATCCATCAAAATTGTTTTGGTTGGGTATTGGACCAGGGAGACACACAAATCTTTAATTAGGCCTAGACACCTGACTTGACTTGAATCAAATGAGAATAGATCTTTATAAGGTCTTGTGATGTCTAGGTCTAGTTTTTCCATTACAGACTTGGGCATTAAATTGTGTGAGGCCCCGGAATCAAACATTGCATTGTGTAAAACCTTGTCATGGATGTTTAAACTAACATAGAAGGGTGGAACCCCTCCATTTGATGTTTTTCCGTTCACCTCAGGACCAAATAGTAACTCAGGTTGGTCATCAAGAACATTCACAGCATCTTTATTGTCTGATACTTTTAGTGACCTGTTAATCTGTTGTCTATAGACTTGATGCTTGGCCAATTCAGAGAGAGGGACAGCTATCTTTAGCTTGCGTATTTCGTTTTCTAAGTTAAAGGGTTGTTCCATTTGAGTCTTGGCATTGAGTGCAACAGATTTTTCCTTTCCAGCTGGGTTTTCAGTAATCCTTTCTTCATGATTGGTATGATTTTGAGTGAAATTGGTACCAAATTTATTTTCAGGGATGGTGTTTGAACTTGCTTTTGAAGGATGGGATAGGGCTGGGTGGTTTTCAGAGGGCTTTTGTTCTGAGATATCCTCCACAGTGACTTCGGTGGTATGGGGGTTTGAGTTAGCAGCAGATTGTGGAAGGACAAAATTATCCTTGTTCTTTTTTGGCTGCTTACTGTCCTTTGGTTTTGAAGGTTCAGATACATCTATGGTTCTACTCCTTAGTTTGTACTATTTATGTACCTCATATACCGCTGCATCATAGCCTTCCCTAAAGTCAAAAGACTCTCCTGATTTAGTTTGAAATTGATTACAATCATAGGCCTCTTGATCTTCTTGTGTTAGAAAAACCTGATGCTCACTGTCTAGACCCATTAGGTTGATGTGAGGATCCTCAGTAGGCTCACTAGATGTTGAGGCCTCAGCGAAATTTTCTTGAAAAGGGGGTCTAATGTGCTGGTTGGGATCAGCCCTTCCAACATTTGGATTTTGATTTTTTCTAAAATTCGAGTTTCTAGCAGTACTGGGTTGACCTTCCCATGATGATTTCCTTTCTATTGTTTCTACCCTATCCCCAAGTCTGTCCATGCCTTTGATGATTGCATCTAGCTTTTGCTCAAATGCTGAGGGTTATTCCTTAAAAGTGGTCCTTCTTTCAGCTCTTGCCCGGTTTCTTTTGGAAATCAGATTTGCCTCTACACTTACAGCTATGTTTTGCATGTCTGCCAGGGTCGCAGGGGCTCTTTCCCTTAGTTGATATGCCATATCAGCATCAAACCCATCCGGGAATTTGATTAAGGCTAAATCAGGTGGAGGCCTAAGATTTTGAGGAATGGCATCATAAACATTGTTAAATCTGGCACAATAATCTAGGACAGTCTCTTGTGGGCCTCTCCTTATAGAGTCATACTCAGATAAAATATGTAGAGGGTCCTTTTTCTTTTCCCATCTGTTCAGGAAGGATTGATAAAGAGCAGCCGAGTTGGGTACGGAATTTGCAGCAAGTGCTCTGAACCAAGTTCTTACCTCACCTGTTAAGCTTTGGACAAAAATTTTCATTCTCACATCATCATCGTCTATTTCATAGTTTTCAAAGTAATCTTGCATTTTCTTGGTATGTTGTAAGGTAGTATATGTATTGGTTCCATCAAAATAAGTGATCTTACTTTGGTAGTCCTGAGGCATAGCCCCAGGATTACCAGGTAGCTGAAGGGGGGCATAACGATTTGCCATATTTTCAGGGATCAATGGGACAACAGGTAGAAGGGGGACAACACCAACGGTTTGTGTATTGGATGGAGGTGTGAATAATATGTTTTGGGAAGTAGATGAGGAAGAGGGGGAAGAGTGGGTTATGAGAGGATGAACTGATGGTTTAGCAGGGGTTGGGATATAACTTTGCTGAACTGCCTCAGGGCTAGAATCAGCAAATTCTTCTGGTTCCTTTTGGTTCCTAAGAACCTTGGGAATCAAATTAGGATTATTGAAAAAAGGTGGAGGATTTGGGTCAGGATTTGACCTGGTATGCCTGGTTCTCTTTTTAGGAGCCAGCTTCCAAATTTGTTTTTGGTATTTTGGAGAATATTTTCAGAAGTATCAAGGAACTGCTCAAATTCTGGAACAGCTATCTAAAGCAAACATCTGTTGAAAAATTTGTTCTGTCCCCAGTGGAGTCGCCAATTATGTTATCACTCAGGTTGTTCCCTTTGACTCCTAAGGGAATACGGCCGAGGTAACCACTAACAAATCTTTGGATTATAGGTTCTAGCCCACCTACAATTAGAGAGGTCTCTCTCTTTCTGATTTAGCTTTGTTTCGGGGAGTTTTAGGCTAGATATGATCCACTGAATTTTGTTTAAGTTTTGGTTGGATGATATCTTCTAACAGCTGCAATGCAATGTTCAGAGGATTTTAGTCCATTGGGCATTGGAGTCGATGATGATGTGTTGCTTGAGGTGCTTGGTGAGAATGATGATACTACAGAGCCAGATGGGCATTCATGAAACAACCTTTGAATTTGAAAAATATGGATTACAGTCAGTCAGTGAAAGGCAATTAAGGTTCTTTCACTATGCTGGTATGGTGGGGAAATGAAATATTTCTCAGGAGCAACTCAGAATTCCTGAACAATATTTACTATGAAAGATTCAGTGTAAATGTGAGCAATTAAGAATTTCACATTCATAACTAATTCTGAAGAAAACACAATTAACCGCAGAGATTGAGCTTAGGGTGTTTAAATAAACAAATCCTGAACTATTCGTTTTCTCTGATGCTAAGACCATTAAACATACAACATATGTGGGTTTGTAAGCGAAGAAAAATATAAAGACACGGTTTAGAAAACTTATTGTATCATGAAATAACGCAGGAATCCTACAGTAGCAAACAATCTCATCATAACGCATCAAATAAAGCAGGATTTCAGGAACTTCATCAACTTCTTGTATTCAAAGTCTGTAATTACAGTGCAACTCTTCTGAAGAAAAATCAACAACCCCAAACAAGTTATGCGTGGGGGTATATATACAAAAATGTTTCATAAAATATCTGAAAGATGAGTCATGAACTCATAACTTTCTCACCAACTTTCTACAAATAGTAGCTACAAAAAGTTATTGCTATTAAAGGATTAATAAACAGCTGTTTATCTTTGTCAGAGATCCTTGACTTTGGAACCAACTGGGCCTGCCGACTGATTTTGCATTTATTTTGGAAGTTTTTGCTTTCTTGCTGTCTTGCCACGATGCTGCTGTTGTGGTTGCGTCACTTGTAATCATCTATTGGTGCCTAGTCATCATTTTTTCCACTCAGCTGCTCTTCCAGATTTGATTTCTCAGAGCAATGTTTCTATCATGCCTCTCCACCAATCTTCAGTAGGAAATTGATGTCTCTATATTTTAATCAGAGTCTCATCGGCTTTAGTATATTTGTAGTAATTTGGAGGTGTTTCAAAAAGGTGCTTGATCTCATGCTCAATAAAAAACAAATTCTCCAATTTCTCATAGAGAGTCTGCCCAGATGGGGGCCCTGCTTCCTCTGGACTGCTAGCAGATGCTGTTATTTGATTTGTTGCATAATTGTTAACCCTCTTGGCATAATTTTCATGTGATAACAACCTTCCTGCACTAGTTACCAAGCTGGGGAGACCTTTGTTATGCAATGCAGTGATTTTTGCAATGAATTCATTTACCTCTGTCTGCATTTCTTGACATCTTTTGTCCAATGTTTGCACGTAGTTCCTCAAAGTAAGCACCCTCTTGATTAGTAATATGGTATCAGTCCTGTCTCTGATACCCATTCCTGCTAGCTGAAGGCCGGTGCAGTTATTAAGCACTTGGATCATTCTGTTGGCTATTTCAGGCATACTTCCCAAGGATGCCTGGGCTCTTTGACCTTCTGCTTTTGCCCTGTTTAGGAGATCCATTTGCTCATGGATAGTTTCAATGGACTGCCATTGATCTGTAATGGATTGACCAATGTTAGCCCATAGAATTTTCTTGATATCACTTATAGTTTTGTCCAGAGTAAGCTCTTTTTCTAACTCCTTTATCCTTTTTTCAAGAGCCCTTACCTCTCTTGTTCTTTCAGCTATATTTTGCTTTGATTTGTCATATTTTTCTTCCAGTGTAGCCAATTTCTCTTTTGCTACCTTTAGTTCTGCCATCTGTGCTTCAAGAGCCTCTAGTTCTTTCCTCATACTTTGCATATCAAGGCTGGGTACCTGTTCTGATGTTGTTGTTGGTGCTGTCGCTTCTGGAGCTGGTGCTGAGCCTGAAGGGCATGCCTCTGATGTTTGTCCAGTAGGAGGACCTGCTGAAATGGTTACAGGAGGCACATCTTCAATGGCTGTAGATGTCTGCGCTGGCTGAGTTGGTAATTCTCCCTGTTTTGTCTTTAATGCCACCTCCAAGGCGCCCTCTGTTTCCACCAATCTCTTATGCAGGGTCAAGAGTAGAGCCACCACATCTTGATCTTTCTTTTGTTCTGCAACCCCTTCAGTCTAAGGGTGATGGGTAGGTGGTATTTTAATCTGCTTTCTCAATGCTGCTATATCCTCATCTTTTTTCTTCATCAATGCCTGCACACCCTTAGGATCATTTGGGTCATGTCCTAGCTCTATAATAATTTCTTCCAAGGACTTGATTTTGTTGTCCTTGGCTTGAGATGAAGCCTTCTCTAGTTCTAACTGGGCAGTAGTGTTGTGTAGAGAATTCTGTAAACGGTGTGCTAATAGAGTTTTATCAGCCAATGTAGAATAGAGCATCTCCCCTGTTTGCTTGTGTAGCTCGATCTGGTCCATGGGGTGGATGTCTTTGGCAAAGACCTCTAAGTTAGTTCTGATGTAGTCTGCAGCTGATTGAGGTTGCTGCATGGTAGGCCTAAAATGACTAAGAGTCATTTTTCCTTCTTGGATATCATAGGCCGACATAAGCCTTTCTTGATTAGTTGGTGCCATTTTGAGCAGCTGGTTATAAAGCTGGAATCTAACCGGCTCATTTCTTGCTTTTATGTCTGTAAATTGTTTCTTTATGCTAGAATCTGCCTTGGTGCGCTGCCTTGAAGAACTTACTTCTGTCCCTTGTTGCAGTTCTTGCTCTTGCTGTAAGGAGCTGGCTGATGTTTCAATGCTAGGAGGGAGCATAGTATCAGTGGGTCTTTCAGGCATTTCCTCCTCAGAAAAGGGATTCAGCCTTTGCCTTTTCTCACCTTGCTGATCTGTGGAAGTGGTAGGAGGAGTCTGTTCTTGTCTATCTCTTTTCCTCGTTCTTTCCTCGTTTGCAGGTGTCTGTAAGACTGTGGTTTCAACTGTCACCTCCTGCCTTGGAGGGATCTGCTCTTGGGTTTGCTGCTCCGTGGAGGCAGGCATTTTAGCCATTTCTTCTTGCTGCTCTGCTTGCTGCTCCAAATTGGGAAGTGACTCCTCTTGTTGTACTTCTTTGCCTTTAGTTATATTTGCTGCTTGATCAATTACTTTGGCAGACTGCTGGGGAACAGTGGAGGATGAGGCACTTTCTCCAAGATGCCGAGGGGCTGGAGACCAAACCTGTCCAAAATATTCCAAGTCAACTGCTTTTTCTAGATTTTTAATTGCTCTTTCTGCTAATTCTTCTTCAGAATAGTCCTCCACTAATGTGCCTTCTTTCCACTCTAGTTGGTTAGCATATTTTTCAATTTGTGGAATGCTAAAGTGATCATAGACAGCAAGCCTATACTTGATTCTTCTGAGGCTTATGAAATGATTAGGGTCATATGGTGCCCAATAGAAGCTTGTTTTGAGCTGGAGGCTTTTTAGGATCTTATTAGCTTCTCCCCAAGCTTCTTCCCTTTTATTAAAGATGAATGGACCCAGTTGGTGTTTGATTTTCAGCTGTGCTTTTTTATTTCTGCTATGAAAATGAATCATGTCTGCATTTCCAAATTGCCGGAAATATTCTAATGCAAAAAGTCTCATGGGAACATACTTTGGCAGTCTGTAAGGGGCTAGCTCACAGCCATATATTCTAATTACTGTGTGGTCTTGGTAGAGGTACCAATCTCCAATGCTATAATTCTTTGAAAGCTGGAGGATCTTCTGCATTTCATCGGTGAATCTAGGAAGAAGAGAACTCTGTAGCAGAGACAAGGCCGGATAGATGAATAGATCAATGAACTCACAATAGTTGTATGGAGAGCAAGAGATATGGTGACAGACTGGTGTCCAAAATACCACTGACCTCCTGTTTCCTTTTGCATCCAGCTTTTTTAAGAAAATAGGGAAACTGTCAGGCTGATAGTATAATATCAAATGATATATATAGGAGGTGTACTTGAATACCCTCTCTCTCTCCAAATTCATGAATTTCTCATGAATTTTGTCAGCAATGAATGTGGCATAATCATACTGGGCAACAGGGGGCTGCCCTGGAGTGAACATGGATAACATTACCAAGGTTGTTTCATCCACAAACTCACTGGTATTGAATCCTAGAATGCAGGATATCATATCCACTAGCAGTCTCCCTGTTTCATTGAACCAGACATGTAGATAAGGAGGAGGTTGCCGGGGCTGATATTCTGGCTTCATTAACAACTGGCCAATCCTTGTGACCTCTGGGTTGGGCAGCTTGGCAGCTTTTTTTGAGCAGAAAATTCATAGAAAGGGGCACCAGAGGTTTAGTTGGCTTAAAGTTCAGCATTTGATTTATGGATTGAGGAGTGATGTGAAATAAAATATTCCCAGATGAACCCAAAACTACTCGTTGTGAGGGTTCATAGTGTTCACAACACTGATGGATGAGGTCTTGGAACACATTGACTTGGGGAGGTAATAAATGGGCAAGTTAGACTCCCAGATACCTATGTCATCAGCACCACTCATGTATTTTTTCTTCAGCTCACAAACAGTTTGTATGTGATATTTGGTACTTATCTCAACTATTTCTTTGATTTGATAATCCCGGTCAGCAAGGGCCAACCATTCCAGGTTCTTATGTGGGGCATTCAGGGGAGTAATATTTAATGCCACTGGGGTCTCCATTGCTTATTTCTCACTTGAAGTTGAATTTATGCTTTCGGTTTAGCAAAACTGGCAGTGAACAGCAGATTATTGTCGATGGGATGACTTGCAGAGATGAAAAAGGAGGTGAATTGGGCTAACAGGGAACAGTAGCTTGTTGAGAGGGTAAAAGTAACCAATGCTGGGGGTGAGCGCTGCCTTTTCAGTGGACTTTGTCTGCTAGTGGTTTTAAGTTGCAAATGCGCAGGGAGCTATGAGAATTGAGTAAATTCGAACCAGGAACCCTCTTCAGATGAACTTCGGGTTGATTTGGTAATTACAGGGGCTCAGTACACAGGTAATTAGACCAGTTGTTTAGACTTTTTTACTGTAGAAAACTAGGAAGACCAGGTTACGCAGAGAAAACGGTAAATACCTGGTGATGGTGAGGCCGAGGGTGTCGAGAATTGGTGAATTTGCAGTGGCAGTAGCTCAGGAATTGAATTTTGGAGTTGGCGGAGAAACGTCGTAAAAACAGCATGCAGGGAAGCACAGCACTCGTCCAATAGAAATGCGAAAAAATCACGATTTTGCGCGAAAATATGTGAAAAATGGGATTTGGCGCCTTTTTTACAAATGACATCAGCGTGACGTCACTGGTTGGGCCCGGGTACGACAGAGATGACGTGGCGATGTATGACTGGGATGACGTGGAGGGATGACGCGGCGGCCATGTCGGATAACGGTGAAACGGTAGTTGGCGTGTCTGATGACGTAGGCGATGACGTAAGGGCGGGAAGCCGACGGTGGTAAGCGGTATTATCAGACCGCTTTTGGTACGGGCCTGGTAATGGTCAGAGGCCGCCCGATCCACTAATATATGGGCACGCGTCCCTGGCCCTACGTCATCCTCTGACAGATTTCGGGCGCTAACGGATGGATAATAGAGGGGGTCTGAAATGCCCGATGACCGTCGGATGGGAGGGCCCAGATCCGACGGCGGACGGGAGGATGAGCTGCCAGCGCAATAGCAGTGGGACCCAACTATTAAAAAATTATTTCTTTTGATACCGCGCGCAGAAACAAAACTTTGGTTAAATGGAAAATGTGGGTTTATGGAAAATTTACACCAGTGATGAAGAAACGAGGGATTTTATCATTAAGGGGGGTATAGCGGGTGAGGGTTATTAAATTAACCAGGTGTTAATTTAATTCCCGGACATAGCCTGGAGAAATACACATGAAAGCCTAAGATTTCCTCATGCTTCCCGAACTTTGAAAGATATGGCTATAATGCCCAAAGGGGGGGGTATGTACATATTTTTGGGTTTTTGTATAAAATATGATAATAGTAGGGGGAGGGGAACACTTAGGGAGTTAAATAGTAAGGTTAGAAGTCAATATGAATTGGAGATGTGAGAGGGGAACAGGGAGCTAAGTTTTTGAGGAGTAAACTTAGATTAGGAGCAGATGAGAGTAAGCAATGATTTTACACAGAAAATGTGGCTTTTTTGTGTGGTAGAAACTAACACCTTGGCCTAGTATTTCAGAGAAAGTAAAGTGATGCTAGGACTTGTTGAGTGAATTCCAAGGTTTATTAGAGAGATGTTAGAAAAATATTTCCTAAGAAAGAGGGGAAGTTAGACATGCTTCCATCTTTTGTTATCAAAATGCTGAGTAACAGTTCTGTTCTTGCTGATATCAATTTTCTTTGTCAAGCTCACTTATGAAAGAAATCAGGCTTCGGCAACCCCTGACTACCTACCAATCTTAGTTCCTAGCATTTTTTGTTACTTTAGGGAAGGTTCACTTAGACTTGCAAACCCTCAATTGATCTTTCTTTTTCTTTTCCAATAATTTGCTATCCAAACGACCCTTATCACTTCCAAGGGTCCAGATTAAGCAGTTGGGCACCTTTGTTCTCTACCTAACTACCAATCTGCCAAGCTTAAACTGTTTGGACAGATTTCTCTTTCTCTAGTCTAAAACAGGCAATTTAAAACATGGCATGGCCCAGCTTGCACTGTTGGGTCATTTATTAAGATAGCAGTGGCATTTTAGTTGGCCACTTTCCTGGTCTTTCTTTGGGGTTCATTTCACTTTATTTTTTCTTACCAATTCACTTTTCTTGCCTTTTGATTATTCTTTTAAGGCATACCCTCTTTTCATTTTTTAACTCTCTGTCTCCTTCACAAAAATAGAACCTTTGTGTCACCAAAGATGAACATTTTTGGCACTTCCACTATCAATCATGAAAAATGAAACCCTATTGGTATAGGAGGCTAACAGTTGGTATGCCGATATGCTATGAAGAACAGACCCGATAGTTTTATTATATAGATTTAATTTCATATCAGATCTGGGACATCGGAACTTTTAAACATGTGCCTGAATCGAAATTCTAATTTTATGAGCGGGTGCGATATATTTTAAAACTGAATTTAAATGTCATATCGGGTCCAAAGTTTTATGGATATCGTAATATTAGCAAAGTCATTTATCGAAAATTGTTGATTCGGGATATCAGAGAAATTTAAATTATGCTCATTTGAAAACCTCCGATATGCGAAATGCGATATGTGACATGGCATTTGATGGGTCCGACAACTTCTTAAGGTATTAAATTCAAAAGAAAGCAACCAAGTTAACTTTACCTTTTAACAAAATCCCTTTTAATAGATATTGGAAATATTGGATAAGGGAATATGTTTATTGAAGATTTTCAAATGATGACAATTATGTTATTAGAGTGCTTTGATATGAATCTTCTGATACTGTTTTTAAAGACATGTTGGGGTTTTAATGAATGAAAGCAAAATTAAAAATGCTCAAATTCCGATGAAAAACCAATAATACTTCCCTGACTACATTGCAAATTTGAAAAACGGGTTGGTTGCTTGCTTATGTCAGGTCTCCACAATCAAGTCAATGAAGACCTACAAAAGAAACAAAACAGAAATAAGAAATAACCTTTGAAAAAGTAAAACTAATAATATATGACAATGTACCTGTAAACACATACCTGGGAGAATTTTAATTGTAACTTTACTTCATGGATCTTCAAGTTCTCCCAAATTTTCTCAAAATTCGCCTATGTTCAACATCACCTACTTGTTTAATGAAAAAATTCTAAATAATGAATGTTCAATTGCATCCACCTTAAATTTATATCGGAATACAAGAGTGGTGAAAACAAACTCTTTTTTAGAAATAGTTATGAATCAAAAAATGTCAAGCTATGGCAAATTCATGAAATTTCTTCATATATATATGATCAATGTGATGATTTTTTTGCAAAACAAGACCTTCAAGTGCTTTCACGAATGAGTATGATCTAACTATTCAAGGGTTTCTAAAATGTACTAAATTGTTTTTCCAAAAATGAAAGGGGATGCCTAGAAGAAGTCAGATTCATTACTTGTTTATTAAAAATCTGCAATAATGAAATAAATGCAAACAAAAAACAAATCTAATCTACATTAATATATTCCTATTACTAAATAAAGGAAACATGACTAGGTACAATCATACTTCCAATGTAACCACTCTCTCATTTCAATTCATGTGTGCATGTTCATGTCAAACATTAGTAACAAGAGCATAAATAAAATAAAACTAAGAAAGCTAAATCTAAAAGAAGAATGTGCATATATTGTTAGCATCTTATTCACAATTACCTTCTCTTGGAATGTCCTTTCCAGTTGAATTTCAATTGGATCACAGAAATCTAGATGAATTTCTATTAATGATTGGAAGGTATTCAAAAGAGAAGATGATAGGCCAAATCATGGATAAGAAATTTTAGATACAATGGTTTGCATGAATATGTTAGTGTTATGTGCAAATGTTAAATTATTAACAATCTTCCGTGTGGAAAAATTATCCAAATATTTTTCAAAGGGGTCTATGAAATATGGATGGAAATTTGTTAGATACAATGGAAGATTATTAATTGAATTAGATTGTTGGTCATATTGTGAAAATGCACTCTCTTGTTGACACTGCCTTTGAGAAGATAGAAGTAATTGATAAGAAATGAACATTAATTGGAATTGGAAGATTAATAACTCTTGATGTTCATGATTATGATGTGAAACTTTATTTTCCATTCAGGGAACACATCAATTGAGTGTTTAATACTGAGTTGCTCAATATGCCAGCACAAAGTATCTAAAAAAAAAAAAACTAAAAATAGAAAACAAATCTGAATTTAAACAAAATAAGTGAAGGAACAATAACAAAATTGAATCATATTTTACACTAGCATTAAAATTATTGTTACAGCACAATTGGGACTGACTTAAAACAATTTCCTTTTTCACAAGAATTGGCTAGAATAATGCAATTAAAATGATTGTTGATACCAGCTTGTGAATTAGAAAGAAATTCATGACTTTGAATAGGAATGAGGTCTTGATCATCATATAAATCAAAGATTGGAATGGTTTCTTGAATGTTGAAATCATGAGTATGATTAATTGTTTGAAAATGAGATCTGTTTGAAACAATTTCTAAATTAGAGTGTTATTCATTTTCACATGTGATCTGACTTTGATCATGAGGATTCAATTGAGAAGGAGAGGAATCAATATCCTCAATTTCAAAGAAACTATCATAAATGACCTCATGGTATTCATTAGAATTCCCCTCGATCTCATCCAATGTATCAAAACATGAAGCACATGTTCATTAATGGCAGAATAATTATCAATAATTAATTCTCTATCTTGATAAAAAAATAATTGTTAATTCATTAAGATCAGCCTCTTTGTTTTCTGAAATATCATTAATGTCAAGAGGGGACAAATTGTTATCAGCAAAAATATCAAGATAAAAGGGAAAAATGAGAATCAGAAACAATGGATTTAAAAGTGTCTCTATTTGAGAACTCTTGTGCATTATGTTCATTGTAAATTTTAAATTTGAAATCATTTATTTGTGTACTTGTTCTTTCTTGAAGAATGTTACTTTGTTGTTTTGAATTTGGCATTTTCTCATCATAAAAGATTTCAGAAACTTTCACACCAAATTGCGTTATTGGAAACTTTAATCGTTGCTTGTACTTGTTGATTTATGCTCTGATTTTCTGAATTTAACGTATAGTAATTTTCAGATTTCAAAGTGATATCTTCTCCAATATTGTTGCTAGTATCTTCTTACAGTTGATTAGCGCAATTTCCAAGATTTGCGATATTGGTTCATTAACATGATTATCATTAATACCATAAGAGGTGTGTACTAAATTAAAAAATTTATCATAGATGGCCGAAGCCACATCATCATGGTTGGTATGCACCTCTATATTGGAATTCTCAATTATGTTAATGTAATTGGAATGAGCTTGAGCAAGCTTGAAATAATTTCACACAGATTATGAATGGGAGGAAGAGAGAAAATATGTTCAAAGCAATCTAATAATTCCACTTCTGTAGTTTTTTTTTCAATTTTAAATTTCAAACAATTTAAACAAAATCGAATGGTAAAATCTATCAAAGTTTCATTTTCAAATCTTTGTAAATCTTAAATTTCATCACATACATGTTCGTAGTTATAACTGTCAAAATTACAAAGGAACATTGTTACAAATTGATCCCCGCTGTGAATTGAGGCAACTGGAAGAGTTCGACACCAGTTTCTAGATTTTGCCGTGAATGTAAGATTAAAGATCCTGCATAAAATGCCTTCATCAATATTATGAAAATTAAAATTTAAAATTTTTTTAATAAATTGAAAGGCATGATCGAAAGCAGAAGAATTCCTCTTACAATTAAACTTTATTCGAGACGAGAGTCTTACCACTTTAGGTGGAGTATTGGAAGATGCACGTCTGTGGATACAGCTCCAAATTAGAAGTTTAAGAGGAGTCATCGTGATTAAATAAAATGTTAGAATTCAAAAACTCTAATAGATAAAAAGTCTTCAGCCCTCCTTCTAGCGCCAAAAATGTTGATGCCTCAGAATTCGCTGCAACAACATTGGGGATGACTACCCTGTCCAGACCTTAAAGCATCTCTTTTTCCATTTGGAATGGTAGTTCCAATTGGTTTAACTAGGTCCAGTTACCTTCTCTCAATCTCCAATGGCTTACAATATGACTTTCATCCATCAATGGAGAAGAGACATTAGATCTGCCCTCTTGATGATCATGCAAGAAAGTGACCATTAAGTTGATCTAGGGCTCATCCAAGCTAAAATTAAAGTTTTCCTCTTTGGGAAGAGGAATTCTAAGAATGTAGAATTAAATCTATATGAAAAATTATTCTAAAATGCAAGAAAAGGGAACAAAAGCTTAATCATATCTCAATTAGGCAGATATAGATCTAACCCCAACTAAGAGAAAGTATTTAAATGATTGGGATTTAAATATGTCTGGTTTGTAATGAATATTAAGATAACAAAGTAGTTAAATTAACTGACATTATGAATACCAAAATGCATTCTATTCAAAGACCTCTTAATTGAAATCATCCATCAACAACATTTAGGAAGTAGTTCACAAAATGAGATTGATTTTTAAATCAGTAATTCGAATAATTAAACAATAATATGAGGAAATAGTTCACAACATATCATTATTTGTTAAATCAGTATTAAAAGACAGATTTCTGAGTAAATAGTTACTCAAAAATCAGAATTCAACCCATAAGAGCAGAGATAAATAATAACATATAATTGAGACACATTACTCATATCGACAATAGTGCACAAATATGAATAAAATGACACATTCTTGCCATCATAAAATGAAACTAGTATTTAAAACAATAGTATTAGAAATACCAATTTATTGAATCCATTTCTCTGGCTCTGGTCTCCAACAATCCTCTACAATCTTTGAACTTTTGTTGTTACAACAAGAGTTGCAGTAGTGCAAGCTCTGCCCATCATACATAATTCAAAATGCAAAAGAAAAATCCTCAATAATCCCTTAGATCTAAGATTTTCTCTCCTCTCACCTACAACTCTAAATCCCTATTACAGTAGTGCTTTTATAATTCCAGAATTGCAGAGGAGAGAAGCCCTTAATACATTCTACAATCTGCTATTTATAATATTTACAAAAGAATTCTCAACAAGAAAGTTTGTTGAAGAATAAATATGCTCCATCAATTTTCATTGGCCCAAAATTCCATTCTTTTATTGTTGGAACATTCTCATTGATTGAGATCTTATTCTCCTCATCTCTTTAACTGTTTTCTTGCAAAAACAAATCAAAACTAAATTAAAATGCAAAAATAAAATCAAAATTCCAAATCTGGAATTAAAACATATCTAATCAGATTTAATTAAATAAATACTTGAAAATGAAATATTAGCTTTATATTATCAAAGAGATTTAGAACAGTTGGTGAAGGAGCGCATTGTTAAGGCACTCCGTAAGCAAAGGTCATCGGTTCTAGTCTCGCTGATAACAAATATCTAGCATGGTTTCTGCTGGTGCGGCTCAGGCCAGGTGCGATCCCTGGGTGACTTTGACGGCTTAGATGCCCCTAAGTCGTGGCCTCTCAGCCACAGGGTAAGCGTGATTTTCAGGATTCACCCACTTATCAACCAAGAAAGAAGAAATCTTAGCTTTATATTGATTCCTATGTTGATTTAATTTGCCAAGGAGAACATGGGTGGATGGATCTTCACTCAGAAGAAGTTGTGGGCAAATGAAAATGTAGAAAGTTAAACTCATAAATTAGTTTTATTAAAAAAATTGGATCTTGATCTTTTGTTGGATTTTAAACACAATAAATTATAAAATCTAGAAATTAAACTACTTCACAAATATTCTCCATAATTTTATCTTTCCAATGAGCCATCCTGGGCCTCATTTGGGCAAGTAGAACTCCATTTATGAGCTTCTAAAGTTGGAGCTGCCAGAATTCTCGAAATTTTATTGCCTATGCTCAAAAATCAGAATTTTTAATTAAAATATAATTCTAAATTAAACTGTAAATTTTTTAATTAATGTTAATTAATATAATTAAAAACTTTAATTAATTAACAAGAAATTAAAAAACAAAATCTAATTAAAATAAAAAATGATTTAAAAATTAATTACAGTATAATATAATTATATTATATTATAATTATAATTATAATGTAATATTATAATTATAATATAATAACATTATAATAATAATATAATATATATTCATATTAATAAAATAATCCATATTAATAAAACAAGTCAAAATGAAACAAATTATGTGAGGGAGAAGGTGGAGGATGAGGTCACGGCTTCGGGAGGTATAAAGAGTGATCAAAAAAAACTTTATATTAAAATCTTTTAACCTCTCACATGTTTTCCAAATCGGAGATCGTGAATCAATGTTTTAAAACAGGTGCCAAATGAAATTGCGATATGCGATATCACAATATCGCAATCGCAATTTTTTATCGCTCTTTTTTTTAGATAGCATTTTTGTAAGGAAGGGAAGGGATGTGAAGTGGGGCCCACGTGAATTAACAATCCTACAAATTGGATTATAGCCATTTTGCAATTTTGGGGTTTTGGGGTTTTGATTTTGGCAATTTGTTTTAAAATAACGAATTGGAGTAAATTACCAAGATCCTGAAACGTGTTTTCATCTGTTGTACAATTTAACTAGTTCATTTTGTAGGATCGTTAGTGAAAAAATGAAAGAATTAGTAAAAAATAACTGAGAGTTAATATTCACATTGAATGACTATTTTAATTGCAAAAATTGAAATATCATACATTTATTTACATTTTTTAGTCCAGGTGAGAAAATGATCAAACTTCAAAGGAGTGATATTTACCAACCGTTTAACCAAATGAAGTGAAACAACTATCAACAGAAAGTTAGTGAAAAGTCGAATTCAATGAAACCATTAAAATAGAAATCCGACAAAAATTGACAAAATGACAAAATTGTAAGACAATTAACTTAAATGAAAATCATAAAAGATGTTTAGCCATCAATTAATATAAAGGGTCCTCATTGTTTGAGCCAATAAGTCAAAAATGGAGGGTGTTCGGTTTCCCCTACAACACATTACTACCTATTTGTCATAATTAATAGGTTTGATAATATGTGCATTCTCATGTTCTATAAAAATACCATCAAATAGAAATAAGCAACAAAATTGTTCTTTAGATAGGTCTAGGTGCACTTTGAAATTCCAAGGAGAATCATTCGAGATTAGTACACAATGTTTCTCAATGAAATCTGGACTACATTGTGGGAGAAGATGAATGCAATTTCACCCATTTGAAACAAGAAGGTTCGTGAGCCCTAGTATTGTAATAAGAATGTTACAACTCCCAAGGGCTCCTCAACTCAAATTATCAACCCGTGGTTTGTACAAACTACGAGGTGACAGTGTTATACACACAGCAGATAGGATTCCACTCATGCCACCTTCAATTATGAAATTAGATAAAATGTGCTTAGAAACCCTTCCTCCTACTGAATTATAATGAAATCTCGCTGATAAAGGTACAATTGGAAATTGGTTCTAGCTATGCAAATAGAAATGCCATTGACCCAACTTGTAAATTCTAACTAATCAATTCATGAAAGTACAAAGGCTAATATATTTGCAGAAAGAAAGCTATGTTATCTTGCAAAATTCATCAATTACCACATTTACTTGTAAAAAGGAAGCTAATTTATCTTGCATAATTCATAAAACTACCATTCAGAATTACATGTACCATCTACTGATCACATGCTCAATATTTAGCTCAAAAATCAAAGTTCTCATAATGGCTCGAAACTTGAACGACCGCATTTGTCTCGGAAAAATGATCCCAACGCAACTCGTTTAAATGAAAACCAAGTTCGTATGAGGAAGTTATTGAGTTCTATTTGCTTTGCTAAACAGGAGAAATTTGAAAAAAAATTCCCAGTCACTGCTCAGTTAGCAGTACGTACTAGTGGCAGTGACTAGGTGGGGTCAACTTTGATTAACATTCAATCATGTCTCACCAAGTGTAACCGTGTGATTGGTTGCAGTTGGTGATGTGGCAGGTCCGTTGGTGCAGTTTGATTGGTTAATTTTGAGCCAATGAGAGAATGCCATGTGGCAGGCACGGAGGCCGCCACGTGGCACCTTCCAACGGCCTAGGTAGAGGGCATATTTCAACAAAATATTGTATGGAGGCATCGGGGTTCGACCCTATGACCTCCCTTCTGCAGACCAAAGACTTCAAACAACTCTGCTACATTTGTTGCTTAACCATTATAGCACACCATGCCTATTTAAATTTTATCATGTTAAGGGTTGAGAGTTATGGGAGGGCCAACCCTCCCCATGTGAAAGTGCTCACGGTTACTGCAAAGGGTTAATTCAAGTGGCTCCACAAACAACACCGCGATGGTTAAGTGCAGTCCACATGTGAACACAGTGGATAACGCAGTTAAGGTTACCACAGCTGTCAATTCTCTAATTGTGATGGTTACCGCAGCCATGTGAACACACACAATGTGACACAACAACTAACATCACATGAAACAGTTAACCCAGTGGCCAGCGCTGAGAAACGGTTACCACAGCATGTGAACCCTCCGCAGAGACCACCAGCGATTTCAGAAATAATTTAGACTTATCCACGTGATTAGCGCTAATCCTCCAGCTAATCCAGGTTTAGAATTTAGTTATTCTGCAGTTAACTTTGAGTTTAAAATGGTGGTGTTTTGGTAGAACCCAGTAAATCCGACATTTTCACCAATTTTAGTGGTCTTAACTGGAGTTATTCCAGTTTTAGAGGAGCTTTTCTAGGGAAAATTTGTCTAAGGCATAATTGGAGCAGTTTTCTACCAAAGTGAGCCCAAGAAAAGGTGTTCCTAGATAATTTCGACATTATGAACACATTGGTGTAGGTATCAGGAGAATTAGAGCTTTGTAAACAACATTTTTTCTATATTGAACTAATATGGAGGCCCAAGCCATGGAAGTTGGACCAAGGAGATGCAACCTAGGAGGGGTGAACTCCTTCGTTACAACAATGTGTTAAATTTTTCAATTGATGGTTTGATGTAATTTTTATTGTTGTTGTTCATCATTATTATTTTATTATATTTTTCTCATGAATGTCACATTAAACTTGATGAAATTTACCTGTTTCAATCACCAAACAACCTAAGGAAACCTATGCACAGGAAGCAATGAACAAGCATGTGTTTATAAATCTATAATTGAAATTAGCACAACAAAACTAACATTCAATAACATATCAAGTTGGTATCAAAGCAAAGGTTTATTTTCTTGATTGCTTGAGTTTTTGTGCAAGTAGGGTTTTAATGGTTGTAAAATTGTGATGCTTACAAGGTTAAAGTTGCAGAGAGGAGAAGGGAAATTGTTGGTTGCAACTCCTGAGGTTATGCCCAGAAGGAGAGTCGTAAGGCCGCAATATCCACCACCCAAAGTTACAATTCCAGTTGCACTTGAAACTCCTCAAGTTTTTCCTTCAACTGAGATTGAAGAGGTACAAACAGTACCAGTTTCTGAGCCTGAATCCACAGCCATTATGTCTGGAGAAAGAGAGCCTGAAGATCCTTCTTCAGAAGAGGAAGAATTCAAGAAATCTTTCTACACTTTAACTGAGATGGTTAAAGTCCTCTATGAAGAGAGGAACACTAGAATGGTTGGAGAGAGTTCTAAACCTCCACATGGAGAAGGAAGCTCAGGAGACAAAAAAGATGATAAGAAGGATTCCAAGGGTAATGGAGGGAAGCCACCTCCATCTCCACCATCTTCATCATCTCAAACATCTTCCACTTCCACCACCAAAACTTTTCATACTCATTCCCATACCCAAAAAACAAAAACTTCCTTACTCAAATTGGACATTAAGTTTGAACTTCCCATGTACAATGGTGAAGTGAATGCAGAAAAGTTAGACAATTGGATTCGACAATTGGAGGTATACTGCAGAATTCAGAACCTTCAAGAAGATGACATAAAGATCCAGTTGGCTTCATTGAGGCTAGAAGGAGCAGCATTAGTCTGGTGGGAAGAAAAGACTCAAGAGGAAATGTGAATTCATGGTAATATATCCATTTCTTGGGTTGAATTTGTTTCTGCAATTAAAATATAGTTTTACCCTCTGGCCTATATGAAAAAATCCATTATGAGTTGGCATAATTTTAGATAGCTTAAAGGCCAAACAGTCCAAGACTATAAACAGGATTTTAGAAAGAGGGATTTGTTGTTAGGAGTAAGTTTAATTCCCAAGATACACTATTGAAATATATGGGGGTTTACATTCCTGTTTGAAGCATACTATCCTTATGTTCAATCCAAGCAATTTGGATGAGGTATGTGTGCAAGCCACGCATCTTGAAGCAAGGGGAAATAACATTCAGGAAGAGGGTAGTAAGAAGAAGCCTTTCAAGGGTAACAAGAAAGAGAAGGGTGGAAAATGGAAGGGAAAGAAGAATGAAAGAGTGAAGAAAGAAGGGGAGAAAACAATATGCCAACGTTGTTCCAAAGTTGGGCATGATGAACCCCATTGTTGGAAATTACATCTCGAACTAAGGCCCAAGAAACAAAAAAATAAGGGAAAACAATAGACAACTGCTACCACACAATGTGACCTTGGTTCAGATTCTGGTGATGAGACCAAGATTTCAGCCAGGTCACAAAAGGGAAAGAAGTTGTTGCAAGCACTAGTTCCTCAAATAGTCAAAACAACACTCCAAATGAAGAATCAAGAATAGATTTGTTTCATGTACGGGTAATTTCAAATCATACAAAGATTGATGCATTATTCGATAGTGGGTCACAATCAAAC
This sequence comes from Pinus tabuliformis, assembly GCA_031772625.1. Classification (NCBI taxonomy): domain Eukaryota; kingdom Viridiplantae; phylum Streptophyta; class Pinopsida; order Pinales; family Pinaceae; genus Pinus; species Pinus tabuliformis. The sequence continues at coordinate 1,203,646,001 of CM062820.1, read as the reverse complement.
TTAATTTTAGAAGACTTGGTTAAAAAACTAAACCTTGAAATTGTACCTCATCATAAGCCATATCCATTGGGTTGGATAGTCAACAATGTAAACTTATAGGTTACAAGGAAGTGTTTGTTCAAGTTCGCCATTACTGAAAAGTTCACTGATGAAGTTGAGTTAGATGTAGTTCCATTTGATATCTCAGGAATCATTTTGGGTAGTCCTTATTTGTATGATAGGAAAGCAGTATTTTATCGCCATGAAAACAAATACCTATTTCTCAAGAATGGAGTGAAGTGCATTGTGAGAGCCCATCGCAAAAAGCTAAACATTTATTTGGTTAATGCAGGGCAGATGAAGAGACTAGTAAATGCAAGTAAAAATTTTTTGCTTCTCATGATCAAGAAAAAGAATGATATTGATTATGAATCTTTTGAAGGTTGTGATGAAAAATTGAAATATGATTTGTTTGATGTGGTAAGAAAGCATTGTGAGATGTTTCAGGAACCAAAGGGGTTACCTCCCAAGAGGGGAATTCAGCATGAGATACAGCTGGAGCAGGATGTTCCACTTCCAAACATTGGCATGTATCACATTTCGATTATGGAGAGCATGGAAATCAAGAAGCAAATTCAAGAATTGGTGAACAAAATTATCATACACCCATCTACTTCACCATGTGGTACATCCATTTTTTTAGTGCCAAGGAAGTGCGGGACTTGGCGCGTGTGTGTGGATTCCCATGCACTGAAAAAAATCACAGTAAATAATCATTATCCACTCCCACGAATTGATGATTTTCTTGATCAGTTGAGGTATGCAAATTATTTCACTAAGTTAGACTTACGAAGTGGTTATCATCAAGTTAGGATAGCTGAAGAGGACATTTGGAAAACCACATTTAAAACTAAACAATTATTGTTTGAGTGGCTCGTTATGCCTTTCGGTCTTACAAATACTCCATCTACTTTCATGAGAGTTATGAATGATGTATTGAGACCATTTCTATATGAATTTTTCATTGTGTACTTAGATGATATACTCATATTCATAAAATCCAGAGATGAACATGTAATGCATATAAACGAAGTACTTGATGTCTTGAGAAAAGAAGAGCTATTTTTAAAAATGTCAAAGTGTGAATTTGGCAAGACTTCTTTAGTGTATTTGAGACACAATGTTGGAGGAGGTGAGCTGAAGATAAACCCCTCTAAGGTTGAGATCATTCTGAATTTGCCCAAGCCCAATACAGCTACAGAGGTAAGAAGATTTTTAGGGGTAACACAATATTGGAGAAAGTTTATTACTAATTTTTCTTCCATTGAAGCTCCATTACATGCATTGAAAGGTGTCAAGAAATTCTTCCATTGGGGAGATGTACAGTAGAAATCATTTGATTCTTTGAAGCAAAATATCATTTCAGCACCGGCATTGGCTCTTCCAGATCTTAGACAGCCATTTGAGATTCAAATGGATGCTAGTGATTATGCCATGGGAGTAGTTCTTATGCAGCATGGTAAGCCCATTTCATTTCATTCTGAAATTTTTAATGGAGCTGTAACTAACTATCCCACTTATGACAAAGAACTTTATGCATTGGTACAGAGTGTCAAAAAATGGAAACACTACTTGATGGGAAAGGAGACCATTATCCATATTGACCATCAACCAATGTAGTACTTACAGTCACAGTCAAAGTTGGAGCAATCACGACACTTCATATGGATGGGTTTTCTACAATGGTTTCATTTGGTTATCGAGTATAAAAAGCAAATCTACAATAAGGTGGCTGATATGCTTTCAAGGCCTATTGTAAATTCATCTGTTATAATCAAGCATACTTTTGTTTTGCATGAAAGTTACAATTAACAATATGCATATGATAGTGACTTTCAATATGTGTTTGCAAGCTTGAGTCAAGGAAACCAAATTGAAGAGTTGGATTATCATGTACATAACAGTTTGTTGTTTCATTTGGGCAATTTGTGTATTCCACGAGGAGAAAGAGACAATATCATAAGGGAGGTGCACACTTCATTGATTGTTGGACACTTTGGTGTAGGAAAGAAGTAGCGAATCTCCAAAGCTATTGTTATTATCCACGCATGTTTGATAATGTTTCTTGTTTCATAAGAGGATGTTCTTTGTGTGCAACAAGTAAGCCTAGCAATAGGAAAGTTGGATTGTACACTCCACTTTTGGTACCTTCACGTCTATGAGAGAGTATCTCAATGGATTTTGTCGGAGGTCTTCCATTGTCAAGGAAAGTTCATGATTACTTGTATGTAGTTGTAGACAGGTTCATTTGGGTTCATTTTGGTCTTCCTACTTCCATTGTAAGTGATCGAGATTCTCGATTTGTTGGGAATTTTTGGTCAAATTCGTGGGACATGATGGACACAAAGTTGAAGAAGAGTGTAGTCTTTCATCCGCAAATAAATGGACAAACTGAGGTGTTCAACAAAACATTCATTCATCTTCTTAGAGGATATTGCAGTAAACATCCCAATTTGTGGGATGAACAGTTTCATTACATACATCATGCATACAATAGGGCAAAGCATTCTTCCACAAACACATCACCATTTGAGGCATGTTTTGGGTACTTGCCAAGATAGCCATTGGACTTCATCTTTGAGAAAGATTTCTCCATCGATGGTCACAATGACATCGATAAGGCAAGGACGTTCATAGAGAAAATTCAGTTGATACATCATACAGTGCAAGAACAGCTTGAGAAAATTCAAAGAAACTATAAGGCAAGGCATGACAAACACTGGATTGACCACAAATTTCAAGTTGGAGACGAAGTATGGTTATATATTAGCAAAGAGAGACTTCAAGGGTAAGGTAAAAATCTTAAGCCAATCCGTTATGGTCCTTCTAAAATTCTAGAAAAAATTGGTAACAATGCATTTAAGATTGATTTGCCTCCTAATATGCAAATATACTATGTTGTTAATGTTGAGAATTTGAGATTATTTGAGCCTCCTTTGATTGACGATCAAGGAGAGCATGTTCAGCTACCATCAATAGATTATTTCTCACCCAAATACCTTGATGAACTTCAGCAAGATCTCATACTTGTTAGAAGAACCAGGACTTCGAAAAGAGGGAATGTTGAATACCTTAGAGTGGGGCTCAAGGGACAAAATCCTTCTAAAGCCAAATGGTTGCAAATCGAGAAGGTGAGGGAGTTGTACCCTCACCTATTGAAAAATTGATATTATCTTTTGGGGTCCAAAAGGATTCTAGTGAGGAGAATTGAACAGGTGCTTAGTATTTAGCTCAAAAATCAAAGTTCTCAGACTGGTTAGAAACCTGAACGACCATGTCCGTCTCTAAAAAACGATCCTAATGCAACTCATTTCACTAAAAACCGAGTTTGTAGGAGGAAGTTATTGAGTTCTGTTTGCTTTGCTAAATAGGCAAATTTGCAAAAACATTCCCAATCATTGCATAGTCAGCAGTCCATACTACTGACGTGGCAAGTGATTCAGCAAGGTCAACTTGGTCAACATTCAATCATGTCTCGCCAAGTGTCATAGTGTGATTGGTTGCAGTTGGTGATGTGGCAGGTCTATTGGTGTAGTTTTATTGGTTAATTTTGAGCCAATGAGAGAATGCCACGTGGCAAGCCTGGAGGCTACCTTGTGGCACCTCCCAACAGCCTAGGTAGAGGATACAGTTCAACAAAATATTGCATGGAGGCTTCGGGGTTTGGCCCCGCGATCTCCCTTCCACAAACCAAAGACTTCAACCAACTCCGCTACGTTTGTTGCTTAACCGTTATAGCACATCATTCCTATTTAAATTTTATTGTGTTAAGGGTTGGTGGTTAGGGGAGGGTCAGCCCTCCCCATGTGAACACGCCAACGGTTACCGTAAAGGGTTAGTACAAATGGATCCACAAAAACATCGCAGCGGTTAAGTGCAGTCCACATGTGAATGCAATGGAAAACACGGTTAAGGTTACCACAACCGCTGGGGCTTCAACTCCGACGGTTACCGCAGCCATGTGAACACAAACAACGTGACATAATAGTTAACGTCACACCAAATAGTTAACCCGGTGGCCAGCACTAACAAAGAGTTACCACAGCATGTGAACCCTCCATAGAGACCGCCAGCGATTTCATAAAATAGTCAGACTTATCCACGCTATTAGCACTAATCCTCCAGCCAATATTTGTTTAGCATTTAGTTAATCTACAATTAACTCTGAGTTTAAAATGGCATTGTTTTGGTGGAACCCACTAAATACGACATTTTCACCAATTTTAGCAGCCTTAACTAGATTTATTCCAGTTTTAAGGAGCTTTTCTAGCGAAAAACTGTCTGAGGCATAACTCAAGCATTGTTCTACCAAATTGAGCCTAGGAAAAGGTGTTCCTAGCTAATTTCGACATTTTGAACAAATTGGTGCAGGTATTAGGAGCAGTAGAGCTTTGTAAACATCATTTTTTCCATATTGAGCTAATATAGAGGCCCAAGCCATGGAAGTTAGACCAAGGAGATGTAGCCTAGGAGGGGTGAACGCCTTCATCAAAACACTATGTTAAAGTGTTCAATTGATGGTTTGTTGTACGATTTATTGTTGTTGTTCATCATTGTTCTTTTAAGCTATTTTTTTCATGAATGTCACAATAAACTTGATGAAATTTACCTGTTTCAATCACCAAACAACCAAAGGAAACCTATGCATAGGAAGAAATGAAAAAGCATGTGTTTATAGATCTATAATTGAAATTAGCACAACAAAACTAACATTCAATAACATATCATCTACCTAGTTCACACTTGCTTATAAATCAGTAACCTACTTGCATGATAAAGGAACCAGCTCTACATTGATTTTGCATTGAAGAAAAGGAAGGGTTGGAGTGGCCTAGGAGCTTTCCTGGATCATAAAATCATAACTGGGGGTCATTATGCATCTATGATAAGTCAAAGTTGCAGTGGGGATTAAAACTGATGAAGGAAAATGTTGCTACAGGTTTTCTACAAGAGATTGCTTTAGGACGCTTGTAATGCTACATGAGGGCTTCCGAGTCGTTTTTGAAGGTGAAAATGTTGTCTTGAGGGTGGATATGTCAATGGAAGGTGAAGAAAATGGAGGGAGGTTGTGTTGAGACCCTAGCCAAGCTCAGGACCTCTCGGAGCCCTGTCTTGCACTAGGATGAGTGCTCTTAGAGTACTAGGCATAATGGCTTATAAAACAGGGTTTTGGGATAGAGTTTGGAAGTGAAAGGAGAAGATGAAGGAGCTTAAGAAGGAAGTGGTAAATGTGTGCTTCCCTATAGATCAACCAGCCTTGCAATCAGTCACATGCATGCATCCATTTATCATTAACAAAATGAAATAACTTATGATGGTAAATATGAGTTGAATTTAAATAACATCTATTTCATGAAATACCATTGATCTAATCACTAAACTGACTTCTAAGCTACAGAAAGAAAATGTAAAACAAGACTACTAACATTAATATATTTCCAACAAATCAGAAACACAATATTTTTGGGTTGTGGTTGTGAATCCTCCCGCTCATTCTCCCACAAGAGAGGTGATGTAGAGGCTACAACCACATGATTTTATAGATTAATATCTACTGAAATGAAAGAAACTATGAACTACTTGAAATCAAGAAGAAACATAAGTACAAGAATAGGTACCAAATCCTCTAGGTTGGTCCCAAACCCAAGGGTCTCAGTCCTCTAAAACTAACTCATATGCAGCTTAAAATCAAACTTCTCATTATCAAAAAGTGCAGGTATAAGACATCACATAAAAGCTTAAATTAATCATTTCAAGCTTGAAACTCAATAGCTACACCTAGCTAAACAAAAATTTTGAATCCTAATGAACTCTTCTTCTAGTTTATTTATACAAAAGGGAAGTTCAAGCAGCTCCCTTGAAAGTAGGAGTGGTTCCCTCCTTGATTTCGAAAATTGTGGATCTTGTCCCTCTTGATCTTCACTTGGACTAGGATTCACTCAGCTGCCAATGAACTCAAACTAGTGAGAGAGTATATTTTTATCCCAAGCCAGATTTAGGGAGTTAAGGAGGTAGACAAACCCCCTAGATTATCTCCTAGTTGTCTCCATCAAGCCCCTGCATAGTAATAGCCTCAAAAATGATTTTTTTACTGCAATTAAATCACAATAGGCCATATACTATGACAAACACCTTTTACTTCTCTTACTAAGCATAATATAACAAAAAATGTGAATTAATGTAAGAGAATGATAGTTTTAAGGTTGTAGGATGGTATATTGATCTTCAAAATGTACCTATTGATGGTACTCATCATTACCCCCATGTTGAAGGTGTTTCTAATCCTCTGAGAAACTCATTCATCCATGTGCAACTCTTTCTTGGCCCTGGTGGCCTCCCTGACATCCCAAGGCTCCTCATATGGTGTTCCCTCTTGGGGGTAAAAGACTACATTCCTCTCTATATTTGTCCACTCCTTCTCTCCTACTTCAGCTCTTCCTTCTTGTAATCCTAGCAGTAAGGGTGGACTGAGCTTGAGTCCTATCCACTTTATTTTCATCCTTTGTGTGATCCTCTTGTATAGTGGTGTTCTCTCCAAGGCATTCATCCTTTCAGGACATTCATATTCTCTGATCTGTAGATTTTAGGATAAGGCATGCCATCTCCTCAGGAAAGCTTAAAGACTTTTTGTTCCCAACATCCTGAATGTGTCTTCAAAGTGTAGAATGGCTTGCTCCTGGGTAGCAATGTATTTGGGTGCTAAAGAAACATCATTGGAGATGAGACCATGATTGCTAATGATAGCCTTTGGGCTCACTAGCTCTGCCCTAATATACAATGGTTCCTTTTCCTCCTTTGTCATTACCCTTTTCACCTCCTCAGCTCTTGTTTCCTCATGGTTCATCCAGGATCCTAAATCCATCAGTTTCATATCTCCAAGTATTGAATTGGGATCCCAAAAATTCATATTTGTTATAGTGAGGTTGTGCATGTAAAATTGAGCCAATTTTTCTCTGCCTTCAATGTTAGTTGGCTGCAAAATTAAATGAACTGCCTGTAGTCCTGAAAAGGAAAAGATCCATATTGTGCCAAAGTTTTGATTTGGAACTGCAACCACTATTATTTTAGAAAGAGGGCATAAGACTTTGATGGTTGTTTGCATTACAGTGCTTCCATGGAGAGACTTTTCATGGTGGCAAGTTGTCTCAACCTCATGTTTTCTACCTATAGTTTCTCCTTCATCATAGACTCTCTCATTCTCAAATCAGTTAACTCTTTTCCCATTTCAATGACATTTTCTTACATGAGGCTTGCATCCTCTACATTCTTATATTTAGTCATTTTCATCCACCTGTGGGTTCTACCTCTCTCTATCTCTAGTTCATAAAGGAGTTGAATTGCAAATTTTTCATGGATAATCCTTCCTCCTTCAATGAATTTGTAGTAGGATCTCAAGTTAGGTTGTGGGCTAGGTTCTTTGAGCTCTTGTATGTCTTTTCCAACAATATTTGAGGTGGTGGCTTCCTCTTGTGAATCTTTCTTATGATCCTATAGCTTCCCTTGTCCTACCCATAGCAAACTTTTCCCCTCCTGTAGCAAACCCTGATCTTCTTATAGCTTCTCTTTTTATTCTTCCTGAAAGACAAATTATGTCCTTAGCTTCTTGAAGGTGACAAACCTAGTGGTAGGCCTACTCACAGGTGTTGTGGGTGACTTGGTTTTGATTTTAGGAGGAGTTACCTCCTCAATTTTTCCTTCACTGAGTCTTTTTTCTTCATTTTTGCTTGGTGACTCATCAACAATTATAGGAACCCTTGTAGGAGTTTGTGGCTTCCCTTGTCTAGTGCTCTTCCTGGTTCTGAAATACATTTGACTTGGTCTTGATTTCTTCCTCTTGGAATTGATAAGAGTGCCCAATGTAGCTAAGGTTGCAACTACTTCCTCTTCAGCGCCTTCTTCTCCTTGGGGTGGAGAAGTATCCTCAGGGATTTTTCTTTCTTCTCCTCCTCTTCTCATGTCATCTCTACGTCTCCTTCCTCTGTCTCTGCTGCCTCTTTTTCCTCTGTTTTTTCTCTTCTTTTTTTCCTACTGCCTCTTCATCCTTTGTCTTTTCTCCTTCTTCCTCCTCTATTTTTCCTTCTCTTCCTCCAATACTAGAGGTGAGAGTCTCTCTTGGTGTGAGGGGTTGTGCTTCTATGAAATTCTCCCTATCCATGTCCACAAATTTGTTCCATATGGCAAGGATTCTAAAGTTATTCAGAGAATCCACCACTATCAACTTGGTGAGGCCATGGTGAGCTAAATTCTAGTGTTTTCCTTCCCTTACTTTCAAAATCATGTCCATGATTGACTATAGAAGGAAATGAGGGACACTAGGTCTTTGAGAAAGGGGTAATTCTGCCTTGAATCTTAGCTTCTAGAGAAGCCTGAAGTGGTAGGCATAAACCACACTTAATCTCCCTTCACAAGATATATATTTAATGATATGTTAAGCTACCTCATCCCAAGGGTAAGTTATACTCTCTTCTCACTCCTTTCTTTTCTTCTACAGACTTCTCTTTTGAAAGGAATATTTTTTTCCTAGTTGTGACACTTACTTGATCGTCTTATTTGCTCCATCTAATTCGTAGAGGAAATATGGTCACTTTGCTGATGGTTTCAGGACTGAGAGAGATGTCGAACCCTCTAACAACAATTGTGGAATTTTCTTCCTCTTGACAATGTAATTCCATGGAAATTCATGGGCAATATCATCGTCATACACCTTTAGCATCATCAAGAAACCCAACCACTGGTGGTTTCTTAAGATGTCAGCTACAGGAGGGTGTTGGTGAATTATCTTGATGTCTGAGGATTCCCTTCTGTTAAATCCTACCCCCGTCTCTTCTATATTACTCCTTGATTCTATGTAGGTGTGGAATTCAAAAAAAAAAAATCAAACAGTCTCAGTGGTGAAGTAGTGGCATAGTGCTTGGTAATATTGAGGAAGAAGGGTTCTCAAACTATTTTCTCTTCTATTAACCACAACAAACTTCCAAAATGACCCCTTATTGATCAATTGACTGTTATAGGTTCTTAATTTCAAGCATATTGCTCATGAAATTGGGTGTAGAAGCAAAGAAGGAGGGTATCACTTACTTCTTATCAGAGAAATTTTGGGTGTGCATGAAATTTTTGAGACAGTATCGGGCCACTGTGACTCCTTTTTCTCCTCCCAACTCCTCCTGTAGCTCCTCTTAGCCTCTTGTATCAATTGCACTTTGTAGGCAGGATTCAAAGCTCCTCAGTGGCACTCTAGGTTGATCGATGGACTAGCTCGTCCTTCCTCTACCTATTTTTGTAATGAGTGATGATACAAATTAAGTTGATCCAACACATAATATCCTCTTTTGGTTAAAAACTTGGAGTGCTCTAGTGACTTGGAATTAACACGAGTTTCCTCTTTTGGATCATTGTCCCCCCTGATTGTAATCATTTATCCCTCCTCGTGATTATCACCCCACTCTTTGAGGACACCACTTCATTTTGAGTTGAAATTTACACGTTTCATGGGTGACTTAACTTACACTTGAGTTTACTAGTCGAGGGTGGCCAAGTTCGTTGGCCACCTCCAGCCTGTTAAAACACATTTTCTCGCTTAAAACACATTTTTGTCATTTTTATGCAGAGGGAGGAGATTAGGGTTGCCATACCTGACCCTACTTCTAGATCGAACTGCTGCAAATGTTTTCATTTTGGAGTTGTCATTATGATCAAGGGAGTTGACCTCTTTGACTTATTTCATGTGCATGTCTTCATTCTTGATGCTACCTTGATTGTTGCTTTTGTTGTGTGTTTGTGGGTGCCTCTTATAATATCCAAGTTGATGTTGCTAGTGGAAATCCTCCCTGAGAATGTGTCTCTTCATAGTTTTAAACAAAGCTTCAGCATCCCTTCTAGTGGTGGAAAACAAATAATATCAATGATTGTTGTGTGGTTGCACAGGCTACTACAAGAGGATTTTCTTCCTATAGCAGTCTTTTGTTCTCCCCTTGAAGTCTTCAGTTTGCATGAGGGAGATAAGGGAGATGATTATAAGCTATGAAGATAGGGTTAGAGTCATGGAGGAGTAGTTTAGACACTATATACATAGAAAATATGAGCTTCTATGTTTATTCTTAAGGTAGGACAGAGTGGACAATTTGAGCAACGTTTTGATGAAATAAGTGGATGGGTGATGGATGGATGATGGAAAAGTCATAGGAGGACCTTCTTTATCATTTTGTCAGAGTCATGATGGTATTTTGGATTATTTTCCTCCTCGGATCTCCCTCCTGTAGCATTATAGGACCTTCTTGTAGCAATACAGGTCCTTCCTGTAGCATCACAGAGAGGAGGTGAAATTTGGGTTTCTTGATGATGGGATGGTGGAGATAGATATTAATAAGAATGGAGAGGATTGATATGAGGTGTATGGATGGAGGAATGGATGGTATCTTGTAGTTCTTGGCCTGTAGCCATGAAGTTTGCCACTGTGTATGATTTTTCAAAAAAAAAGGCTAGCAAATATGATATAAGCTTATTCCTTGTTCTCCTTTTATTTTCTCTCTTTTTTTTATTTTTTCTCTTTTTCTTGAGACAACGCAGGCTACCTTAGAGGTGGTTTTGAACCTGCATGTTTGTCCTAGGTGCCTCAAGGGAGGTTTTCACCTAGGGATCTCTATTATTTTTTTACCTTTGTTTTTTTTGCTCCTAGGTTGCCTCAGAGAGGTTTCAACCCTAGAGTTAGCCTTAGATGCCTCATAGAGGTTTTCATCCAGGCATTTTATTCTTATTTTTATTTTTTTCAAATTTCTAGGAATGTTGTGGATTGGAATTTAAGAAAATCCCAATCACATTCAATTCTTTACTCACTGAACTAATAAATTCCTCCTTGGGTAAAGGCCTTCTATATAACTTCAACCTATAACCATTTACAAGCAAGGGAATGCCTTCCTCATCAATGGTTTTGATTTGGAAAAATCCATTCCCGTGAAACTTTTCCACTAGGTATGGATCCAACCATCTTGTCATTAGCTTCCCTTTAAAATAGTTGAACCTAGAATCATATAGCAGGCCCAATCCCCTTCTAGAAAAGTATTTTCCTTGATATGCTTGTCATGCGAGACCTTCCTTTGCATCTGTGTGACTTCAGTGTGTAACAGATGTTGGGTGTGGAGCCTGATTATCTTCTATATTCAAAGGTATCGCCACATAGGACCCCAGTTTGAAATGGGGGCGGCAACGCTGCCTGTAAAATATTCGCTGCAGGGGGGGTCCAGGGGGGGGGGGCTGTGACCTTTGGGCCCCCCCCCCCTGGCGGGGGTTTCGGGGGCAGCGCCCTCGAAGCTAAAAACAGCTGTAAAATTGCCTTGTAAAAGTATAGTAATTTCTAGTCAATCTGGGCCGTTCCTTAGGCAAATGATCTGACGGTAGAACTTATGTTTAGTTTAGGGTTTTTTGCCCTAGAAGGCAACCCCTCTCTTTGTATGAGGGTATTGTATTTGAGGTTGTGTGATAGATGTGTATTCTGTGAGCGAGAAACAGAGAGGTGAGAATGTGAGAGAAAACAGAGGATATTATAGCAGATTTGCTATAGGTTGTGTCTCTTCATTTTGCTAGATAATAGAAAGGAAGGACTGGCTGTTCGGGGTGGACGTAGCCCAAACTGGGTGAACCACGTATATCTGTGTCTCTCTTGTTTTGTGTGTTTTCTGTGTTTATATTTCTGCAATATTTTATGTGTTCCATTGCTCCGTAATATATAATTTTCTAACAACTGGTATCAGAGCCGAAGGTCTATTTGGCTGATAAACTCGCAGGAAAGAAGGGTTCCTAGTTCGAGTGGGAGCAATGGCGGAAGATGGTAAGTTTAGGGTCGAGAAATTTAACGGCAAAAACTTCTCGCTGTGGAAGATGCAGAAGGAATATTATCTGTATCAGAAAGATCTATACCAACCATTGGGCGGAAAATCAAAGATGCCGACGGGTATGATAGACGAAGAATGGAACAATACGGTTGTGCCTTGCTGCGTCAGTCGCCTTCAACATTTAGAAGGAAACCATGACAAAGGGTTTGATTCAGACGCTGTCGAAACTATATGAAAAACCCTCAGCCTCAAACAAGGTATTTCTTATGAAAAGGTTATTTAATATGAAGATGTCAGAAGGTGGATCTGTTGCAGACCATTTAAATGATTTTAATACAGTTACAAGTCAGTTAAGTTCTGTAGGGGTAAACTTTGATGATGAAGTTAGAGCTCTGTTATTCTTGTGCTCATTACCAGAAAGTTGGAATGGTTTGGTAATGGCCATTAGTAACTCCGTTTCTGGATCTAGTACTTTAAAGTTTGATGATGTTTTCGGTGTTATCCTTAGCGAGGAAATGCGACGGAAAAGCTCCGATGAGACATAGGGAAATGCTTTGAGTGCAGAGTCTAGAGGAAGAAAAATGGAAAGAGGAAAGAGCTCAAGATATCGCAGTAAATCAAGGAAACGCAGATCCAAGTCCAGATCGGGGATAGTGTGCTGGAAATGTGGAAAGAAAGGACACCTAAAGAAAGACTGTAGATCTCGAAAGGGAAAAGAAGGAGATGCACAGCAAGAAAACAATCATGAAGCAAATGTGACAGGTGAGGTGTTACAAGATGCTTTGATTCTTTCTTTCGAAAATATTACTGATTCCTGGGTGGTAGATTCAGGGGCTTCATTTCATACCACATCTGATAAGAAATAATTTCATGACTATGTTCAAGGAGATTTTGGACAAGTTCATCTGGGTGATGATAAACCCTATAAAATTGTTGGAATGGGTAAGGTTCTTGTAAAACAGCAGAATGGAAACCAATGGCTATTAAAGGAGGTAAGGCATGTTCCAGATCTAAAGAAAAATCTGATTTCAACAGGGCAGTTAGGCAGTGAAGGTTGTGTGACAACTTTCACAGATAAAGCTTGGAAGGTCACCAAAGGAGCCCTGGTAATAGAAAAAGGTGAAAAGGTTGGTACATTGTATTTATGCAATGGTATTTCTAACTATGTTAATGCTTTAACTTCCAAAGGAGAAGATGTAGCATTATGGCATCATAGGCTCGGACACATGAGTGAAAAGGGGATGAAGATTCTTCACTCAAGGAATTTGTTGCCAGGTTTGAAGAATGTTGATTTGGACTTCTGTGAGAATTGCATTTATGGAAAACAAAAGAGAGTCAGATTTCTCAGAGTTGGGAAAGAAAAGAAGAATGAAAAATTAGAGCTTGTGCATACAGATGTATGGGGACCTGCTCAGGTATCATCTCTCGGTGGCTCTCGTTATTATGTTACTTTTATTGATGATGCAACTAGAAAAACTTGGATTTATTGTATTAAGAATAAATCTGATGTATTTGATACTTTCAAGAAATGGAAAGCTTTGGTTGAGATTGAGACAGGAAAGAAATTGAAGTGTCTTAGATCAGACAATGGAGGTGAATATTGCAGCAAAGAGTTTGATAGGTACTGTTCAGAGCATGGAATTCGCAGAGAGAAGACAGTTCCAAGAACACCACAAGAAAATGGTGTGTCAGAAAGGATGAACAGAACAATCATGGAGCGTGCAAGGTGCATGAGATTGCATGCAGGATTGCCTTTACAGTTTTGGGCAGATGCTGTAGATACTATTGTTTATCTAATAAACAGAGGGCCTTCAAGTTCCTTGGATGGTGGTGTTCCTGAAGAAGAATGGACAGGTAAAAAGGTAAACTACTCTATTTTAAAGCCTTTTGGTTGTGAGGCCTTTGTCCATATTGATAAAGAAAATAGAACAAAGCTTGAGGCAAAGTCAAAGAAATGTACCTTTATTGGATATGGTGTTAATGATTTTGGTTATCGCTTATATGATTACGAAAATCACAAAATCATTAGGAGCAGAGATGTAATATTCAATGAAAAGGTCTTGTATAAGAATCAGTTGTAGGAAAAGAAACAGGAAAAGGAAAACAACGAATACACAGTTCTTGATGAAATCACTGAAAAAGTAAAGGTGCCTGAAAATAATAATAATCAACAACCACAACAACAGCAACCACCACAACAACAACAGGCACCCCAAACACTTGAAAGTGGTGTTAGAAGATCTACCAGGATAAGTAGACCCCCTGAACGATACTCTCCTTCATTATATTATTTATTGTTGACGGATTCTGGTGAACCCGAATGTTATGAAGAAGCAATGTAGGTTGAAAGTAGGAAGAAGTGGGAGGTAGCCATGGAAGAAGAGATGGAATCCTTAATGCATAACCAGACTTGGGATTTAGTCAGGTTTCCTGTAGGAAAAACTACATTGAAGAATAAATGGGTTTACAGGCTAAAGGAAGAAGATGGAGGAAAACAGAGATATAAAGCTAGACTTGTGGTGAAGGGGTTTGCACAGAAGAAAGGTATTGTTTTGATGAAATATTTTCTCCTGTTGTTAAAATGACTTCAATTAGAACTATTTTAAGTCTTGTAGCAGCTGAAGATTTGCATCTTGAGCAGTTAGATGTAAAGACAGCCTTTCTCCATTGGGATTTGGAGGAAGAGATATATATGCAATAGCCACAAGGATATGAGGTGAAAGGGAAGGAGAAACTAGTGTGCAGGTTGAAGAAGAGCTTGTATGGCTTAAAACAGGCTCCAAGGCAATGGTATCTAAAATTTGACAAGTTTATGTCTGAACAAGGTTATACTAGATGTCACTCTGATCATTGTGTTTATTTGAAAAAGCAAAATGATGGCAGCTATATTATATTGTTATTGTATGTAGATGACATGCTTGTTGCAGGATCTAACATGCAGGAAATAAATGTGCTCAAAAGAAATTGGCAAATTCATTTGCAATGAAGGATTTGGGCGCTGCAAAACAAATCCTTGGTATGAGAATAACTAGAGACAGAAAAAATCGTAAATTAGCATTGTCTCAGAATGAGTACATACAAAAGGTGTTGAAAATATTTAACATGCACAATGCAAAACCAGTTAGTACACCTTTTGCTAGCCATTTCAAACTTAGCAAGGAAATGTGCCCAAAGACCCAAGAAGACATGGATTATATGTCTAAAGTTCCATATGCATCAGCAGTTGGAAGCTTAATGTATGCAATGGTCTGCACAAGCCCTGATATTGCACATGCAGTGGGAGTTGTAAGCAGGTACATGAACAATCCAGGAAAGGAACATTGGATGGCAGTGAAATGGATTCTCAGATATTTGAAAGGTACCACAAATCAACCATTATGCTTTGGTGGTTCAAACATATCCCTACAAGGATATGTTGATGCCGATATGGCAGGTGACAGAGATAACAGGAGGAGCACTACATGATATGTATTTACTGTTGGAGGAACAGCTGTCAGTTGGGTTTCAAAAATCTAAAGTGTTGTTGCACTTTCAACAACAGAAGCAGAGTATGTTGCTGCTACAGAGGCTAGTAAAGAAATGATTTGGTTACAAAGGTTTATGGGTGAATTGGGTAAGGAGCATGATATGGGCACGTTATACAGTGATAGCCAAAGTGCCATTCATCTTGCAAAGAACTCATCATTTCATTCCAGGACTAAACACATACAACTCAAGTACCATTTCATACGATCAGTGTTGGAAGATGGAGAGTTGAAGCTGGAAAAGATACACACTAGCCAGAATCCTGCAGATATGCTAACAAAAGTTGTAACCAGGGAGAAACTGAGAATATGCTCAGTTTCAGTTGGTCTTCAAGGATGACGATGAAGATGAGAAATAGCCAGGTCCAAAGAGGAGTCATTGTCCAGCAAATGGAGCAGCGGTGGAGTTGCTACAATCAGTCTCCAAGTGGGAGATTGTTGGGTGTGGAGCCTGATTATCTTCTATATTCAAAGGTATCGCCACATAGGACCCCAGTTAGAAATGGGGGCAGCAATGCCGCCCGTAAAATATTCGCTGCAGGCAGATGATCTGATGGTGGAACTTATGTTTAGTTTAGGGTTTTTTTGCCCTGGAAGGAAACCCCTCTCTTTGTATGAGGGTATTGTATTTGAGGCTGTGTGATAGATGTGTATTCTGTGAGCGAGAAACAGAGAGGTGAGACTGTGAGAGAAAACAGAGGATATTACAGCGGATTTGATGTAGGTTGTGTCTCTTCATTTTGCTGGATAATAGAAAGGAAGGATTGGCTGTTCGGGGTGGACGTAGCCCAAACTGGGTGAACCACGTATATCTGTGTCTCTCTTGTTTTGTGCATTTTTTGTGTTTATATTTCTGCAATATTTTATGTGTTCCATTGCTCCGTAATATATAATTTTCTAACAACAGAGATTTCATTATGAACTCATCTAAGCCATTTAGTTGGAGCAACCTTTCTTGTTGTGTTGTGGTGACATCTAAGTCCAACTGAGCTTGTATTCTCAAAGTGTTATATTCAAACTCAATAGAAATCAGAGCTTTCTTCCCATAAACCAAATCATATGGAGTGAATCCAGTGGTGGTTTTCCAAGTGGTATTTTAGGCCCAAGTGGCCTCTACTAGTCTCTCTACCCAATATTTCATGTTGTTGCTAACAACCTTGGTGAGGATGCTCTCCAATTCTCTGTTTGTGACCTCTACTTTCCAATTTTCTTGAGGATGATAGGAAGTGGATGTCTTGTCCTTGATATGGTGCTATCTCATGAGATATTCAATCAAATTCGATGTGAATTCTGCTCCTTGATCAGTGACTACCTCCATCGATTACCCAAACTTGAAGAAGATGTTTTCTCTTAAAAATTCTGCCACTTTTTGCTTAGTTATTTCTTTGACTACATTTGTCTCAACCCACTTTGTCAAGTAATCAACGTACACAATGATGTACTTTTTTTGTCCTTACGGTAAATCAATTGGCCCAATGAAATCCATTCCCCACTTTTCAAATGGCTCTAAGGCCACTTGAGGTTGTAGGGGAATTTCATCCCTAGGTGTGGGTTTGCCCATCCTTTGGCACTAATCACATCTAGTGGTATATCTCCTTGCATCTTAATCTAAAGTGTGTCAATATTAACCAGACTGTAAAACTTTAAACGTTGTCCTTTTTGCAGCAAAATTACCTCCAAAAGGACGATCATGACATGTTGAGAGGATTTCAAATACCTCCTATTATCTTATACATCTCCTAAATATTTGATATGGTCTCAATCTACAAATATTTCCCGAAATCCAAGTGAAAGGAGATCTTTTCCTTACAATCTTTCTTTTCTCCGTGGATGATAGATTAGGAGGGAACCTCCTAGCAACCAAGTATTTTTCTATGTCAGAAAACCAAGGAGAAAGCGCCAAGATGGCAAAGAGGTTCTCATCTGCCAATTGATTGTCCACCATCTCTTCATTTCCTGTAGGCAAAGTTAGCTTGGACAAAAAATCTGCAACCACATTTTCTTTCCCTAGTTTGTCAATAATAGTCAAATCAAATTGTTGTAACAATAAAAACCATATAATTATCCTAGCATTAACATTAGTCTTGTTCATCAAATATTTAATGGTTGCATGATCAGTATGAACAAAAGTTTAGTACCCAGTGATATAGTGCCTAAATTTGTTTAAATAATGTACTACATCTAAGAGCTCTTTTTCAGTGACAGTGTAATTCAGCTCAGCTTTAGACAAATTCTTACTAATGAAGTAAATATCATAAGGAAAATTATCCTCTACTTGTCCCAAGAATCCCCCCACAACTTTATTTGATGCATCAGTATGGATATGGAAAGGAAATGCCCAGTTGGGACCTCTTAGGATGGGTGTAGTGGTCAACTTTTCTTTCAACACTTCAAGGGCATCTTGACAACTGTTAGTCCAATAGAAATCTAAACCTTTAGCCAGTAAACCAAAAAAATGTGAAGCCACTTTACCAAAGTCTTGGATTAATCTCCTATAATACCCTACTAGTCCCAAGAAGCTCCTGACATCTCTTTGCTTCTGAGGGGTAAGGACCCTTTTGATGATGGCAATTTTTTGGGTCTACCTGTATCCCTTCCTTGGATATGGAATGTCCAAGGATAGTCCCCTCATTCATAAAGAACTCACATTTCTTAGGGTTTAGATAAAGATTTATTTCAATGCATTTCTTCAAAACCTTGCACATATTGGAGAGAGCTTCATGGAAGCCACATCCTTAAGGAGTGAAATCACCCATGTATATTTCAACACATTCATGAACCAATTCAGCGAAAATACTCAAAACTTCCCTCTAGAAAGTAGAAGGGGCATTGTACAAACAAATGGAAGAACTCTATAAGAAAAGGTAGCCCAAGGACATGTGAATGTGGCCTTATATTAGTCTTTGGGTTTGATCTGGATTTGATTGTATCCACTAAATCCATCTAGAAAGGAGAAGAATTTTTTCCCTGCAAGGCCATATAGGACTTGGTCAATGAAGGGAAAGGGAAAATGGTCCTTATTTGTAGCCTTGTTGAGTTCCCCGTAATCCACACAAATTCCCCAATTCTCATTCTTCTTAGGATCTAACACAAGATGTGACACCCACTCACTATCTAAGATGGGGTATATGAACCCTACATCCAGTAGTTTTTGCAGTTCTTCTTTCACAATGTCCTTCAGAGCATGCTTCATCCTCCTCTGGGATTGGCACACAGGCTTTCATTCCTCCTTAATGTATATATGGTGAGTACCAACTAAGGGATGCACACCTTTCATTTCCTTATAGTCCCAAGAAAAAGCATCCAAGTGTTGCCTCAACACTTTGCACAATTTTTATTTCTATTTGACCAAAAGAGAAGGGTCGATATTTAAGGTTCTAGATAGGCCAAACTCTACAATATTGACATGGTTTGGACTTGAGTCAATAGCGAATAAGTCATCCAAAGGATTACTCCCATATTATTTCATCAACTCATAAACTGGTATGGGAGTTGAAGGTTGATTCTAAAGGATGGTCAATGAGATCATCTTCATCAGGTTGCCCCCCTCATGTAATAATTTCTAGAGTATAGATTGGGTAGGGGGTGGTGTGATATAGTTCATCTTCTTCCTCCTCTTCTAACCACAAGGGTAGGTCAATCTCAATAGAAGGATGAGCAGGAGTATACATGCCAATTGTTTAGACAAATGTCCATTCTTAATGGTCATGTTCCCATCCCTACAACTAATGTAAGTATCAGAAATGAATAATCATGGCCTTGTTGGAATATAATCCTAACATATACATTTATTTTTTAGCCTAAGTATCCTTGACTTAGCCACATGCACTAAAAATCATATTCACACTTGGTTTTTCGTAAACTAGCTCGGTGGACCAACTTTCCCTTGTTTTTTTCCTTTAAGGGCTTAATATTATGGAAATATTGGTCCAACCACTTTCCTAAACCATTTAGACATATAAGTGCATGTTCACACATAACCACACCTCATCCACTTGAGTTATTTAAGGATTGGCGTCCCACAAGAAGATTCCCCCTTAAATCAAGGGATTTGGTCCCCCGGACCATTTTAGCATGTTTTAAAGTTGCCTTCCTTGGGAAATTGTTGGGCATGGAATCCCCCCACAGCATGTTTTGGGGCTCAAAGCCCAAGTTTTGGGTGAAATGTATTGTAAGAATCTGCGAATTACAGGCGCGGAGCGCGAAGTATAGGGTGAGTCATAGGGTTGTCCACCCTAAGTATTGTAAAGTAATGTAATGTCATGTCGGCCTACCCATGGTCCATGGACCATGGGATTGTATAAGTAGAGAGAGGCTCTAAGTTGTAAAAGGAGCGAAGATAGAGCATAGAGTAACAGTCTAAGTGTATTGGGTTGTAGTAGTAGGAAGAGGCTCTGCAGCTGAGTGCACATAGGCCTAGCAGTGTCCGCAGCTGAGTGTGTGGACACCTGCAGATAAGTGCTCAGGGCGGTGTCGAGTCTATAATCTTGAATGAAGAATAATAAAGAGAAGTTGATTCCAATTTCTGTGCATTTGCTTGTGTATTGCCTTCTTTACATTTATACTGTTTTGTTTATCACGCACACTTATATGATTGTTGGATATACTGTTAATTATCACTAGTCTTACACAGATAAGTTAAGTAATTAGGTAATAATAGGTTAAATAGTAAGGAACTTGGGTATAATACGGATCGTGCCCTGGGTAGGGTTGTGCGAAGGCAGCATCGTAGGTTGCGAAGGACTAATAGGTGCACATAGTGACGTGTGTGCAGGGTCAAACCACGGACTGCCAGAAGCTCATCAGACATCTCCAGGGTGTGGAAACCTGGTTCTAGCACCCTCCCATACTACTTCAGGTGAGACCTCAGTCCGCGCTCCACGGAATGTTGCTGAAAGGGCCAGTAGTACCGAGATTTGCTTGGCTAAATCACCTTTGAACCTGGGTCAGGCCCATACAAGCCAACAAATGGTTTCGTTGCCGGGACTGGGATCTGCATAAGGGATGTCTGATGTCATGCCACTGGAATCCAACAAAGAAATAAATTGAAGGGTGGTTGTACAAGAAGATTCACGAGTTCATGATACAAGAAAATAGAAATCCGCGAGTAACTAAGGAACAGTGGTTGGAGCGCTACTTGTATATGGAAATCCACGAAATTTTCTTTGCATCCTTTCCTTCTGAGTTGTATGAGTGGATCGCGAAGCTAGCAGATAGTTAGGGAAGGTGTAAGATAGACAAACCAATCGTGTGGACTCCGGAATTAGTGTGTAGACTAGAAGCGTCAAGAGATAAGATCGCGCGAGCTGTGGACCATTGGCTCTATAGGAGGATTTATCACTGAGTTCGCGGTAGACACGACTGTCAGCTACAATGAGGCAGAGCGACGTTTCCTCAAGGGACCGCGAGGTAAGTATATTAAATCTTTGATCACCTGGATTTAAGATGCTATTGTGTGAAAAGAGGGTTATGAAAATAAATTAATGTTTGGGACTATGCGAAGTGGGAAGATCTACAAAAGCGGAAGTAGTGAAGAATTGGAAACCAGTCCCTTAATTTCCCCCTCGCGGAAAAGCGAGGAAGAGCTCACAAAAGTCTCTTCGAGAAGTGCGGCCAGTCTGATAAGACAGAGAATTCCATGCCTACCACCTCCACCTACACCGCCACCCATCTCACCCTCCTCACCCCCATCTCCACCCACTCCACCTCCTCCACCACCACAGTTCAGTATGGTGAGTCCGATCAAACTACCGGTATTCAGAGGAGTGGGGAATGAAGATCCAGACCAATTCTGGTTCATGGTAAGAGTAGTATGGGAAGCATAGGGCATTGTGGATGACAATATCAAGAAGGCTATGCTGGTGAGCACGTTGCAGGATTGTGCATTAACATGGTACATCAAGCATTCTAATGACCATCCAAACGCAGGAATCGCAGAAATCCAGACTGCGTTGAACAGAGAATTTAGCAGGCCAAAGTCAGAAACATAATCAATCATTGGGTTTAAGGAGATTGTGATACTCCCAGGTGAGACCCCCTAGGATCTAGACCAGAGACTGAAGAGCATGATTCATGAAGCCAACATGACATTGACAGATGGACAGCACCATGCATGTTTTGTAGCATCACTGACACTGCACTTAGGGACGGTGTTGTCACAGCAAAAACTTTCCACCTAGGCCGAAGCTTTGGAGATGGCAATGAGATTGCATGAGACTGGGAGTCCAACAAATCCACGGGCAACTGCAAAATCTATGTTTGGGGATGCAAAGTTTGAAACAGGACAAGAAACCTCGCCTAGAGGTGCGCTAGGAGGTATGGTGCATAAAATGCAAATGCCAAGGGCATGACAAGGACCACTGTCCATTGTTCGTGAATTACTTGGCAGGAGGAGGGCTAATGTTGTTAAGGCCTGAGGCACAGGCAGGACCGAGCGCGGTGCCTGCATTATGGTGCGTGATCTATTAGATAGGAAGAAAACACACTACGGATAATTGTCATCTATTGCAGAAGTATACACACGCGTCCCAGCAATTGTTTTGTAACTTCTGTAGGTCGATAGGCCATGATGAGTGCACTTGCAGAAGCTACGAACTAATGATGGATCAGACTCTTGCCCATAGGATGCAAACCAAAATGCGAGCCCTCGACCCGAATACAGGAATGGTGTGTGCTAGATTTCAAGGGCGCAGTCAAGGTCAAGGTGGAATGGGACCAGGAAGGGGTCGCGGACAGTTAATTTGTTATAATTGTGGAGGGCCAGGGCACTATGCCCGCGATTGTACAAACCTAACAAGGACATCATGTTTTTACTGTACTCAGTTTGATCATGAGGTAGAAGACTACCCTACATTGATAGCGAGATTGTGAAAAAGGGGTACTTCAGCCCCCTCCGACTCAGAATTTGCAGATGATGAGGTCTGAACCGCGCGAAGAAGACCCAAATGTAAACATGATGCTCAGGAGTAGTATGACCATTGGCGATGATAAAGGTAAGCAGTCAAAAGAAAGTGCGTGGGTTCACAAGGCTCCTACAAAGGAACCCGAATTTGATTTAGAATGCGTGAATGAGACATTCATGGAAGCTAAGAAGAGCTTCATAGAGGCCTTCAATTCAGGTAGTAAGGATCAACTAGAACCAGGGATGGATCCTTCAATGCTCACTACCTTTCTAGAGACATGCATGAAACTGCTACATGACAGAAAGGCAGTAAAAAGACTACAGGAACTTATCACTAGGTGCATGGAGTCAGGAGAACCACACGTGGTCTGGAAACTTGGAAAGCATGCATTACGCACAGGAAGGGAAATGAGGTTGACTGAACAAATCAGCAAATATGAAATGGATCAGGTGATCCTGGATCTAGGATCGAATGCGAATATACTGCCAAAACAAACATGGGAACACGTGGGTAGACCTGAGCTATAGTGGTCTCCTATTCAGTTACGAATGGTGAACCAACAGAAGATCTTGCCCATGGGAAGATTGCAAAGGGTAACAGTAGATATTGAAGGTGCGAGCATGTAGGCAAATTTTGAAGTGATAGAGATTTTCGATGAAAGTAATCTCTATCCCATGCTACTAGGAACAGACTAGGCCACTGATATGAACAGAGTCATAAATCTGAGGAAGCACAAAATTATCTTTGAGAAAAAGTCACTACACGTAGTAGTACCGCTAGATCCAGCCGAAGAAGCGCGATACATTGAACTGGTGAGCAACGATGATCTCGATTGTATTTACAAGATAACCGTGTGAGGGGAGGATTGGGTGAGTTCGACTGCAAATGGAAGGATTTCATGGGAGCACGAAAGCTCCTACACCTCGGATTCAAGACGAAGAGATAGAGTGATGGCAGAATCAACTCCACAAAGTAACAACTCTTAATTGCAATATGATGGTTAGATCACTGCACTGTGTCACAACAGAAGCAAGGGATCTGCTAACGTATGATGGGTTGACAGCAGTGGATGAATTTCTGAGAAAATTTGAAAGCACAGTACCAGAACAGCAGTGGTTCAATGCGCTGAAGTGGGAACTACACGGAACGCCCGCACGATGGTGGGGCATGCATCAAGGAAGTTTTGAGGACTAACATGGATGCAGAAGGATGATGCACTACGCTTTGGAAACCCCCAGCACAGAACGAGAGCCAGTCAGTAGGGTGGAACAACTTGTGCGCCCACCTTTCCCAATGGGTACGGACATATGTTGTACAGCCCGCACAAGTCCACACCTCTCCCAAAATAGAGAATCGGAACAAACCACAGCAGTAGGAAAGGTGACGCGTACTACCAATTATCCACGGAGAAGCATTCGATAGGGTGTGCAAAGTACTGAACAGGGTTCACCAGACGAGACACACTAATTGGGACCTATGCGTACCAGTGGTTCGATGGGCATATAGGACCATGTGCAGTGATTCCAGAGGTGCGGAACAAAGTAGAGACTGTAATTTATGAAGAGAATGCAAAGAGGAGTCCACCCATAAGATCTCCCACCATTGTGACATTGCGCAAAGACCAAGACGAAGAAATCACATAGTTACACGAGCTCAAACACATAAAGATTCAAGAATCCATTCGACGAGGGAACCTTCGACTTTGCGAACTTGAAAAAGACTGGGTACGACTGAGGATGAAAAAACATTTTGATGGACGCCGAGATCAAGAGGCTGGAAAACGAGATCAAGCAAGCATGTCTCGTAAATAAACCAAGGATGACAAAACAAGGTTCGGATGATCATACCACTGGATTAGAAGATTATAACCGAGAATTTATGACTCTGCTACCATGGCTACGACCGCACCTCACCAAACACAATAACTAGGAGAGCACACTACATATGGTAGAACATGTGGCACCAGCTGTCGCGAAGGCAATTGAGGAGTTTCTGCAGACCATACTGGAAGGCGAGTTTAAGTCTTGCACAGGTGGTGCGACCACCTGACTAGCCATAGGGAGCACAGTCTCATTGCTCTAGGCAGTTAAAAGAGAGTGCTGGACTATAAAAGAGTCTATTTGGGAGCTACACGATAAGGGAGGTGCGCACAGAATCGACATGACACAAGGTTTGCGCCGACGCACGGGGGGCTGCGCTACCACACGAGTAGGCTGGGAAGTGACTGTTGGTGTCACTATTCATGACGGGATGTCCAATTTAAGACAAAAGGGAGCGGGCGACGGGCATTTAAGACACGAATTAAGGGCAAGATTTGGGACAATCTACTGCCAAGAAAGCATTTATGGCCCAGAATTGGGGGGAACGGTTGAATTTGAATTCAAAAGGCACTATAAAAATCCAAGGGCTAGTCACGAGACAACACTTGTTCACTTGAGATTTGAGCAGTTAATTAGAGCACAGAGTGTTGAGTGTCAAGCGATATTCGAGCCTCAAAGTTCGCAAACGACCAAAGATAGTTCAAACAATATGGAAGCTACCAGGAGAGTTTTGGGCTTTGCAGAAGGAACCATCAATAAGGCCACGCAGAACCCCAAGGTATACAATGTTCCTGAAGATACTGGGGTCACGCCAAAAATCCCGAAATCACCTCGGACGCTGAGACCCAAGAAAGATAAGCAGGTAACAGGACCAGTCTGCATGTCCCCGAGGAATCCGCGGTTTGGTAAGCTCTCAATGGAAGAAAAGGGCAAGGTTGTCACCATTGAGACAAATGACGAGGAGGAGGACCTACAGGCTCTCATCAATGAGATAGAGGAAGCAGAGGATATGGAAGAGGATATCCAGCTGGTGCACTCTGCAGTGAAATTTCCCAAGTACGTCCCTCCTTGAAAAGGAAAAACTAAGATAGCAAAGGATCTGGATACCACCAAGAGCGCACTCTAGACCCCGCTCCTCCCTGATGGAATTGTGTTTGAGGGCTCATACCTGGGTTGCATGCCCACAATGAAGTTTGAAGATTGGGACCTCACGGATAGCAAGAAGTTCCCACACTTAGAGACAGAGAGCCTCATGAAGCAGAGCATGGAGGGGCCAGTCACAACATTAGAGCCACAAAAATGGTTGTGTGGTGCGGAGAAGGCCAGATTGTTTCATCTGTTATGGATTCCCCACTTTCACCACGCACCCATCACTAGTTTCATCATCAGGTAGTTGCTTTTCCTGGTGCACGATGGGTACTTATAGCTAGAGGAGCCTATTCCCATCATGGTGGATCTCATCCACAAAATTTCTCGACTTCCCTGTAAGGGAAAGGACCCCGCAGCGATAGCAGGAAAAAGCAGAGATTTGGCTCTCACGGGAGCCATGAAGATAAAACATAAGCTTGAGAAGAAAAATAGGGGTTATGCAATCAGCAACATCAAAGATAAAGGGTTGCACGTAGCCACCCAACTCCTGGCCAGGAAGGTAATGAGAAAATGTCGCGGCGATGAGGTACCAGCGCCAATAGTTGCATTGGCTGAACAATGCACAGAGGGGGTCGAATTCAACTAGGTTGAGTTCCTTTGCGAGGAATTCTTGACCGACTGCAAGGAAGCCCAGGAGCAGGGTAAGACCTTCCACTACGTGTGGATGCTCTTTTCAATTTTGCTGGTAGCGGGAGAACTACCGGAGGACAGTCAGTTCCCGAGCATTGAATAAGACTTACCAGAGGCTGCAAAGTACATGTCGCTCTAGGCTACCAAGGATGTGAAGAAGATTCACAAGACAAATATCTTTTGGGTGCTCATGAAGGCGAGCATCCGGATGTGGATTAATAGAAGGCCGTGCCTATCCCCCACAGTGCACAACAGTCTGCGGAGCCTTGCAGATTTCAAGGTGGACATTCATAATATTTACATTAAGACGCGAAAGGATCCAGTGCAGCAGTGGAACAAGCTCCCCTTCATTGCCACTGATGATCCAATTTTTACAGTGTTAGAATCATGGCCTCCCGAGTGGCACGCCCCGGATTTGGTGGAGTTGGATAGGACAGCAACACAGAAAAGAAAGGATGAGGCCAAGTTGCGCATCACAAAGTTGGCCGAGAAGAGGCGCAATGAAAAAGTGGCAGCAGAGGTAAGGGCAGTCCGCGAGGTAGCAAAGGCAGCCGCGAAGCAGGCAAAGGCCGCCGAAGTAGCAGCAGCAGCACAGACAACAGGGGCCACAACAATGCAGGAAGAGGAGGGCCAGGAATTGTCTATAGGACAGGAGGTATAGGACATAGACCGTGCAAAAGAAGGCGCAGACCCAGGCACAACTTCCACCCAACTCAAAAGGTCGTGCTTCACATAAAGATTGGGTCCATGGAAAAAGGTCAAGGCCTCCAAATTGGCCATCAACCCAATCAGGTTAATAGAAGGCAACCTCTACAATATCGGCAACATGGTTCATGAGGTCACCAAGGAAGCGCTCTAAGAAGCCATGTTGGAGCATCAGACTGTGTTGGGGGCCCTAAGGTCACAGCTATAGGAACTACAGGTGTGGCCTCCACAAGAAGGAACCGTAGCCACCTACGGTGTAGCAGGCACATCAGTAGTGGAGCAGCTACTACGCGCAAAGATAGCCAACACCATAGTGCTACCGGAAGGGGCATTAGCAGTAGAGAATGAGATCAACAAAGCCGCAGTTGGCAGGATCAAGGGACTTGGCCTTAATTTGGCTACCCTTCCACGAGACACACTGTACCAACTGCAGGATGGTATAACAACAGAGCTCCGCACCAGGGAGGGCCGCGCGATTCAAGTGATTAGTGAGCAAAAGATCAACATCGAATATCTTAGCCTGCAACGTGACGAACTGGTGTCACAAAACTAGCAGATAGTGCAGACAGTTGATGAAGTGTGCTGGTGAGTCCCAAAATTATCCATCGCCACAAACCTACCAATAGAAATGTGGATCCATTGTCTAGCAAGTGGAGTCCAAAACGCATGCGAGGAAACAATGCGTGTGGAACTGGAGCTAAATCTCCAGATTGTCGAGCTGCGGTTGAAGGCATAGCCTTCCACACCTCCAGAAGTTAGAGAGCAGTGCGCTAGCGCTATTCAAACAAGATTGGAAGAAATTGGACGGCCAGTGCAGGACTGTACCGATATGTTGGACCAAGCCTTTGGCGTCCTCACATCCTTGCAGGAGGACCCTAACATACAGTGCCTGGAAACAGAGGCGCGCGAGCTTCAAGAGAAGTATGATAGTGTAAGGGGAACTATGCAGACAGTTGTCCTCACTCAACGGCTGGCAAAGGTTTAGCAAGAAAGGGCACTGAAAGAGTAGGAGGATCCCGCAAGATAGAAAGAGGCACTTCTCAAAGCGCGCGTCCAACCATGGATTGATGAGGCCTTCACCATTACAGTAGATACCAAGGGCAAGCTCGCATAAATGTAGGGGCTCTACGCGCTAAGGAAGGGATTTGATACTAACAAAGAAGCATCGGAAGTGCGCATGCAGCAGGTCCAGCAAACCACATAACAATGTGTCGTGGACCTCCGAGCAGTATGGTACCAGTTGGAGGGACTCCGCGCCAAGAATGCCACGCCAACAGAGTGACTGCAGGATGAGTCACGATGATTGTGTTGGGGGCCTGTTGGGCATGGAATCCCCCCACATCGTGTTTTGGGGCTCAAAGCTCAAGTTTTGGGTCAAATGTATTGTAAGACTCCATGAATTGCAGGCGTGAAGTGCAAAGTATAGGTTGAGTCATAGGGTTGTCCGCCCTAAGTATTGTAAAGTAATGTAATGTCATGTCAGCCTACCCATGGTCTGTGGACCATGGAATTGTATAAGTAGAGTGAGGCTCTAAGTTGTAAAAGGAGCAAAGAAGTTGAGTAGCAAAGATAGAGCATAGAGTAATAGACTAAGTGTATTGAGTCGTAGTAGTAGGAAGAGGCTCTGTAGCTAAGTGTGCAAAGGCCTAGTAGAGTCCGCAGCTGAGTGCGCACGGTAGTTTTGAGTCTGTAATCTTGAACGAATAATAATAAAGAGAAATTGATTCTAATTTCTGTGCATCTATTTGTGTATTTCCTTCTTTACATTTATATTGTTTTGTTTATCGCGCACACTTATATGATTGTTGTATATATTGTTAATTATCACTAGTCTTACATAGATAAGTTAAGTAATAGGGTAATAACAGGTTAAATAGTAAGGAACTTGGGTATAATACGGATCACGCCCCGGGTAGGGTTGCGCGAAGGTAGCTGTCTAGTCAATTTAATGTCTTAAATTGCTCTACATAAATTATCAATCCGGGTATCGTAAACTGATGAAGTGTGGTGCACCATATGTGCTTAGTTAACCTTTTTCTTACTTCGTTGTTTTATAGATTTTATTTTATTTTGGGATTTTGTTTTTGTTGGTTTCCTAAAGTGTCTAATGCAAATGGAAATCCTATTCTAAGGTCTTAAGAATACTTTTAAAGGACAAGTATGGATAGAGATTTCAAGACAAGACCTAAGGCCTAAGTCCCTAATGGTAACTTCCAAAACTTTAGCACTTCAAAAGATCTCAAAACATGTTATTGGTGGAATTAGTACTTGAACAAAAGTGTAAATATGCAGCTACTTCAATCAAAATGGAATGCAACAACCAATCAATGAGCTAGTGACTATGAAACCCAGTATCCTTGCTGTTGTATGAAAAAGAAAGTAAAAACTGAACTTAAAGCAACTCAAAGACTGAAAGCAAAGCAACTAATTCATCACACTACTTCAACTCTTCTGATCCTTTACCCTTTAGCTCAATCTACCTTATGGGAAGCAATTATGAACAAGTTAAGCAATATGATATATAAATTGCAAGAAATTAAATTGCATAAAGGAAACTAATCACACTACTTCAACTCTTCTGATCCTTTACCCTTCAGCTCAATCTACCTTATGAGAAGCAATCATGAACAAGTTAAGCAATATGATATCTAAACTCCAGGAAAGTAAATGAGAAAAACAAAACTGATTGAAATAACAATGCTGGAATTAGAACTAAAAAAAAAAAAAAAAATCAGCAGAAGGACAAGATGATTCCGTCATGTCATTAGTCATTAAAAAGCTATGTGCATTACTAACCTACAATCAACTGGTTGAACGCACTTGCATGAATTAAAATTGCATGAATGAAAAATCTAATCTATCAAACTTGAAAGCAATTAAATGACATAATGAAATCAAAGAAAAATTACAAAATGAAATCTACTCTACCTTACACTCTAATATGCTCCATGAAATCTACTTCACATCTCCTTCCATGTTGAGAACATCAAAGCTTTATTCAAATTCTTCAAAATTACAAAGTACAAAAAAGTTCTCCAAAGCTTTCAAAAACCATCAAGGAAGAACTACAAACTCCAAGCTAAAGAACACACAAGCTAAAAAGACTAATAAGCTAAGCTCTAAGCTCCCAAATGAAGGAGAGAGATCTCATATTTATACAAAAAGATGAGAAGCCATCTCATTAATGAGAATCCATGAATCTCTCCCTCTACCTCTAGAGTCCTAATCAAAATAGGAACTGATAAGACACATGTCTTCTTAGAGTTACAATACAATTAGGAGATGTGACACATATCCTCATGATCCCATGATTATTTCCACTCAAATTCGAATTTGGCCTTAGAGTGCCACATAAGAGTCTTCTAGAAGCCTCCTTTCAACCTACACATGTCAACAATCTCAACCCATTTTTTAGGTATAAGCATATGCACATTATTTTCTATTGTTTAACCACAAATTCACTTAAAAGGCTTAGAAATAATAAAGATTGGAAAAACATAAAGGTGGCCCAATGATAATGAAAGTGGGATGAATGTGGTGACATAGTAGTGAAATGGAGGTGATATAATGGACATAATAGTGAAAGTGTAATGGAAATAAATGACATTTTCAATACTCAACATACCCCCAAACTGAAGCTATTGCATGTCCTCATGCAATATATATTACATTAACTCTTTTGATCCTTGAGCTTTGGCTTAACTTTGCATGATATCATTTGATAACTTCATATTTCTGCAAAGTGTTTCATTTGAATTGCAACATGGTTAGTTCTTGTGTTACAACCATTTTTTTTTTGTTGCCTTCTATTTTGATCTTTGAACTTTACAATATGATATTTTGATTATTGTTGCAAAGTATATCTTTATTGGATTGCATGATGGTTGGTTCTTGTGTGACAACCATGATTTTGTTTGTATCCAATTTATCCTTTAAGCACTTTTTCAAAATCCATTGTATGCTCATAATAGCAATGTGATAATTAATATATGTTGGAAGTATGTGGGCTCCTGAATATGATATAGACATGGCAAGATATGAATATGAATGTATTCCCCCCCCCCCAACTGATGGTATTGACAATTTTATGAAATGAGGAAGAGAAATGTTTTTCCAACAATTATCATTCTAGCTTTTTATGGAATTCTATGGTCAAAAGTTAGAAAATGATGTACCTTCACTTACCCTTTGAATGGATGAGTTGTATGTGTAGTGGCTGAAAATTTCTGATCATATTCTTCTTCAAGTGGCTGAACAGGAGGAGTTATGGATAGAGAGATAGGATGATTTTTTATTGCTTCTACTAAAACTTGTTGATTCTGCTCCAAAATGCTGAAAATAATAGTCTTCATGTCTTCAAAACTCACTGGCACAATTCCTACTATGTGAAAAGATGTTCTGATGTCGAACATAGTAGGAAATTGTTGTCTTAGTGGCCATTAATGGATGCCACTAGTCAATACGAGAACTCTCACCATTGATGACAATGAGAGTCAAGATGCCCAAACACATCTTGTCAGGCACGAATGAATTTGTCGATGTCGAGTCACCTAGAAGATTTAAAGAACAAGGGACATTAATGTATTCCCATTGTTTGTCAGCATGAGGACTTGCCATTAAAGCATGCAAGCCTCAAGGTGTTTTTACAAAGAATTTAGACTCAAAGGACTATGGACTCAATAATTTTCATTGAAGCATGGCTTATTTGCGGAATGAAAATGACAAGGAATGGAAGATGAAAATGGAAGATGGCAATGGAGAGTAGAAATGGTAATGGGCAATAAGCATATGAATGAGCCTCTTGCTTTTATTTGTGGGTTATGAATGGACAAAAAGAGATGGAAAGTGTATGTGAATGTAAATGGAAAATATGGAGGAAAATGAGATGAATGGTTTATTATGAAGTATGGATGTGATGGAGACAATAGTATCTGAAAGTTTTTCAAATGTTTGGATCTGATTTTGCATCAGCATATTTCCTCTTTGTTGCTGATCATCCTCTTATGAAACAAATTGGTCTCTTAGAGAGACACCATTCTCTTGTAGTCATTTGTCCTTCCTCCTGGAACCTGCAAGAAAAACTAATACTTCTTCTGCAATGGAATGTAAGATTATCAAATGAGAGAGGTGATCAATCTCTCTAGTTATGATATTTACACACAAAACTAAGAATTTGTATTAGTGAAACAAGTTCTCAAAGGAAAAACCAAAAGAATTTATACCTGATCTGGAATTAGTGCCTTTAGTTGATGTTGCTTCTTTTCAGCAATTTATTTCATTATTTTTCATTTCAAACTCAAATGATGGATTTCTCATCGTGTAGATCTTGTTGAGATCTTTCCAATGGTACTTGAATCATCAAAATCTGATTTTGTATGAAAACGTTAGGCTGATTTGAACAATGAGGTTTTTCTGGCTGCGGAATTGGACTTTAGCTGCGAAATGTGCACAGTTTCTGTAGTTAAAAATCTTGAATAAAAAGTTAGCCATTTATTTTTCACCATCAATCCAAAATTAATCAATACCTTTAGAAAAATGAGCAAATAACTTATTCATTTCATTGATTCAAAATTATTATTTTTTCTTGACATGCAGCGACTCAGTGTGGCGACTTAGTGATAACACACAATTTGACTTCCTTTTGACCGGGGTCTTTTTCATCAAATTTGATCGAATGAATAGGACACCATCCATGTACTAACATTTCCCCAGCTACCCATGTGGCTTGTTTTGCTTGATGACACCTGCAACCTAGAGTTTAACAAAATAGCTGCGGAAAGTTGAACCAGCTGCGGAAAGTTGCTGCAACAATCAACCATCAGTTTCAAGTTATTTTCTTCATTGTTTGCATGTAGGAACTCTGTGAATTGTAGTGGCATATGGAGCAAACCAAGGTACTTACTCTTTTGCTGCATTTTTTTGTGTGCTGACGGATTTTATATCATCGCATGCCTTTTGGTATTCATATAATACAAATCGATTGAACACAGATTCAGACTGTTTGTGTATGACATTTATAGTTTATACCATCAGCCAAAAGAAATTTAAGGTGTTGACGAATTGACTTTTTCAACAAAAGCACGTGAAGTGATAACAGTTGTGTTAGCGGGGAATGGAGAAGGTTTGACACAGCGTCCACATATGTAACATGAAACTGCCTAAAGAAACCATTCACAGATTCAACCAAACAAACCACGGCATCCACCTTGGCATAATGAAGTATGAGTAAAAGACGGAAGTTGTGAGGCATGGTGGGAGACGTGGGCGAGTCTAAGTTAAAAATGGAATAGGATTAGACGGGTGGCGGAAGACATGTTACCAAAGCGTGCCGTGTTTGAATTGTTCTGTGTTCATTTAATAAAAATCTGTTTTTTTCTCATATTCAGTGACACGGTGGATGACCTGGCTGCCAAGGAAATTAGATCTAAGTGGATTTCTCAAGGAAATCAAAATATGGCCGCAACTATTAAAAAAAAACTGATTTTTTTCACACGCGGCAAACAAAAATGCACTCCAAAGAACCACAAATTTCTCCCAAACCACCACGAATCTCTTCAAACGGTTTCTGGGTTATCTAATTAACCCAGCTGGAAAAAAAACCCATGTTTTATTTTCTTGAAATTCACCTCCGTTTGGGCAAATCGAGCGTTTGAAATTAGACGTTTTTCTGTTGTTTACGTTTTTCTGAGTTTTTTTTTTTTTTTGTCAGGTGTATTACACAGGTACGATAACAGGGCTGAAGCACTGGGGAAATGTATTTTGGAATGCACATAATCCTAATCAATCTGGAGTAGCTGGAACCTTCAACGATTCATGAAAACCTTCACTTAGTTTTTAGTACAAGTGATTCCAAACTGACCCCAAAACCTGTTCAATAACAGCGTTGTCTGTCAGAGGAATCCTCTGCGTGTTTATCTTTCTATTCATGTAAATCAACGCTCTAATATTCTTCAAATTGGGATAGTCATAAGTCACATATGTTTCACTCCTTTTGCAACATATGCACAGTTGTTTTGTTCACTTTCAGGAAGATGCCATTGAAGATTTGCCTCTAACGCAGTAGCTATAAGATCTTCCATGTCTCTGGATGTATATCAATAATACCATGGAAATGAAAAGCAGCTTGGCTTTTAGAGTCTTCTTTCGTTCACAATTTTGTTGCAAAAGTCCTGCACCATAAATACCTACAAACTAACTGGTATGCAAGGAAGGCCACTGATTTTCTCACAAGTGTTTGGCAGGCATCTCCATATAGGTATGGTCTCAGTAGGGATGCTCCAGCTGGACTAAGGGATGGAAGGAATGATTGAGATAAGA
This sequence comes from Pinus tabuliformis, assembly GCA_031772625.1. Classification (NCBI taxonomy): domain Eukaryota; kingdom Viridiplantae; phylum Streptophyta; class Pinopsida; order Pinales; family Pinaceae; genus Pinus; species Pinus tabuliformis. The sequence goes on along the minus strand of CM062820.1, from coordinate 1,203,612,087 downwards.
AATAGTAGCTGTAACAATGCTAATGGTACTCCAGCAATGGATGGAATATAGATGAGTGTTTAAGATTTCCACTAACATTGACCTACTACCGTTGATTACAAATGTCAGGCAGACAACTAGAGAAGGATTTTGCAGATTTTTTTTTTATTTTTTATTTTTTTTTTTTTTTTTTTTTATTGAGGCCACAGTGAAAGCTAGGATTGAGGATAACCATAGATTGTTTTTCTTCTCTTTTTTTCTCTGAAATTGTAAATTTTTATAAAAATGATTAATGATTTTCAATTTCAGGCAGCAAAGACTTCAAGAAAAACATGCTAAAAATAGGACTTTGATTGAGGTCTTAGGCTGGTTTTTTTTATCGATCTGAGCTGGGTGAATAGGATAGGATCCATGTCGGGACAATTCCAGAGATGCCCATGTGGTCGGTTTTTTCATTGGATGCCTGTAACCTGCTAAACCTTGAAACAACTGCGGAATTCTCAACTGGCTGTGGAATCAGGACACTTTCCGCAGCTAAGTTTCAAAACCTTATTAAAACATGATACAGTGTTTTGGGACCACTACAAACCATAAACAGACAATTTTGGACAATTTGAACCTATCAAAGCAGTTGAGTTTCATTTTTTCATTTATTTTTTTATTGAATCAATTGAAATGATGAAGTTTATTTTGTCTCCTTTTTTTTTCTTTTTTTTTGTTTTTTCTTTTTTACATAACAATTCCTTTTTTGATCCTCCAGGCAAAAAGTGAAGGAGGAGAGCATACTCAAGAATTATTATTTTTTTTTTATTTTTTTTTTACTTAACAATCCTTTTTCTAATCCTCCAGATCACACGAAGTGCAGGAGGAGAGCATACTCAAGAATTATTAATTTTTTTTTTTAGATGTAAGAAATAAGGTCTCCTAATTACACTTCCTCGGCAACGACGCCAAAATGTCTAGTCAATTTAACATCTTAAATTTCTCTACATAAATTATCAATCCGCGTATCGTAAACTGATGAAGTGTGGTGCACCATATGTGCTTAGTTAACCTTTTTCTTACTTCGTTGTTCTATAGATTTTATTTTTTTTTCGGATTTTGTTTTTGTTGGTTTCCTAAAGTGTCTAATGCAAATGGAAATCTTATTCTAAGGTCTTAAGAATACTTTTAAAGGACAAGTATGGATAGAGATTTCAAGACAAGGCCTAAGGCCTAAGTCCCTAATGGTAACTTCCAAAACTTTAGCACTTCAAAAGATCTCAAAACATGTTATTGGTGGACTTAGTACTTGAACAAAAGTGTAAATATGCAGCTACTTCAATCAAAATGGAATGCAACAACCAATCAATGAGCTAGTGACTATGAAACCCAGTATCCTTGCTACTGTATGAAAAAGAAAGTAAAAACTGAACTTAAAGCAACTCAAAGACTGAAAGCAAAGCAACTAATTCATCACGCTACTTCAACTCTTCTGATCCTTTACCCTTCAGCTCAAACTACCTTATGGGAAGCAATCATGAACAAGTTAAGCAATATGATATCTAAATTGCAAGAAATTAAATTGCATAAAGGAAACTAATCACACTACTTCAACTCTTCTGATCCTTTACCCTTCAGCTCAATCTACCTTATGGGAAGCAATCCTGAACAAGTTAAGCAATATGATATCTAAATTGCAGGAAAGTAAATGAGCAAAACAAAACTGATTGAAATAACAATGCTGGAATTATAACTCAAAAAAAAAAAATCAGCAAAAGGACAAGATGATTCTGTCATGTCATTAGTCATTAAAAAGCTATGTGCATTACTAACCTACAATCAACCAGTTGAACACAGTTGCATGAATTAAAATTGCATGAATAAAAATCTAATCTATCAAACTTGAAAGCAATTAAATGACATAATGAAATCAAAGCAAAATCACAAAATGAAATCTACTCTACCTTACACTCTAATATGCTCCATGAAATCTACTTCACATCTCCTTCCATGTTGAGAACATCAAAGCTTTATTCAAATTCTTCAAAATTACAAAGTACAACAAAGTTCTCCAAAGCTTTCAAAAGCCATCAAGGAAGAACTACAAACTCCAAGCTAAAGAACACACAAGCTAAAAAGACTAATAAGCTAAGCTATAAGCTCTCAAATGAAGGAGAGGGATCTCCTATTTATACAAAAATATGAGAAGCCGTGAATCTCTCCCTCTACCTCTAAAGTCCTAATCAAAATAGGAACTGATAAGACACATGTCTTCTTAGAGTTACAATACAATTAGGAGATGTGACACATATCCTCATGATCCCATGATTCTTTCCACTCAAATTCGAATTTGGCCTTAGAGTGCCACATAAGAGTCTTCTAGAAGCCTCCTTTCAACCTACACATGTCATCAATCTCAACCCATTTGTTAGGTATAAGCATATGCACATTATTTTCTAATGTTTAACCACAAATTCACTTAAAAGGCTTAGAAATAATAAAGATTGGAAAAACATAAAGGTGGCCCAATGATAATGAAAGTGGGATGAATGTGGTGACATAGTAGTGAAATGGAGGTGAAATGGAGGTGATATAATGGACATAATAGTGAAAGTGTAATGGAAATGAATGACATTTTCAAGACTCAACAGCAGCATCATAGGTTGTGAAGGACTAATAGGTGCACGTAGCGACGTGCACGCAGGGTCAAGTCGTGGACCACCAGAAGCTCATCAGACATTCCCATGGTGCAGAAACCTGGTTCTAGCACCCTCCCATACTACTTCAGGTGAGACCTCAGTCCACACTCCGCGAACTGTTGCCAAAAGGGCCAGTAGTACTGATATTTGCTTGGCTAAATCACCTCTGAACCTGGGACAGGCCCATACAAGCCAACAGAAATGCACCCCTCCTCATGCTTTCCTCGTGGCTGATAGTTGGAATAGGTTGTCTTGAGTCATTGTTGCTATTTTAGGCCTCCCTTTAGCTTTTCTTAGCCTTTTCTAGTTTTTTACTAGTTTTTTCCTAGTTTTCTAGATTTGGCAATTTCTATATAACCACCTCCCTTTGGTATTAGAGGTTTGGTTTCTCATGTAATACTATTGTTCATTAATTTAATACATTGATTTTATGGAGAAAATTCTTTCTCTCCTCTCTTGAATATCAACAAATTACTTGTGTTTAATTTAACTAGAATTCTAGATCTATCGAAGTTTCTGCAAGAATTCTACATGGTATCGGAGCTAGTTCGAATCTAGTGAATTGTACACAGTTGTATTTGCAGGTATAGATCATCAGGAGGTGCAAAAGGCAGCAATGGATCATCTCTCTCAGCCCATAAAACTTGTCCTAAATCCTTTCAATTACCTTCGAATGAAAGACAAAGATCGCTCTACTCCTCCAAAGCAAAGGGCTTACAAGGTAACAATGGGAATGTAGACTGAACCGACTTCTGCAGCAAAGAAGATCAAGTATTTCAATAGATTATATGAAGCAATTAGGCGGATATGCCTATCAATTTCTATAGAACTCCTCTTTCATGTCAGCGGAGCCACTACTCCCGATGCGGTTTGGACCACATTGGAAGGACTATTCGGCAAGCAGGATGAAATGAGAGTGCATCAACTAGAGAATGAACTCATATCCCTCAGTCCAACTCATTTCAGCAACCTACAAGAATACTTCACCAAGTTTAAATCCCTCCTCATTGAACTTGATGCATGTGGAGTCAAGAAAGAGGAAGATCAACTCATCCTTTGGATTCTCTCGAAATAAGGCACTGAATATTCCATATTTGTATCATCTTTTCAAGCTTCTAAATTGACTCAGGAAAAATGGAAAATGCCTCCATTGAATGACTTCATTGTAGCATTGACTCAATAGTAAGATAAGTTAGTCCAAATGGGTGCCATCAAGCGTTCAAAGAACCAAGCACTTGCAACTACTGATGCTCCAAAGAGCAGTGGAAGAGACAAGCAAAAAGGGAAGGGTAAATTTAATGAATCGAAGAAGAAGAGACCATAAAATCTTCAGAGATCTCTTATTTGCCTAAGGGTAAGAAGAAGAAGGAAAGAACACTTTGTAGCTACTATTCCAAAGGTTTTCATCCCAAAGAAAATTGCATGAGGAAAACAATCGATGAGATGGCTAAGCAATTGCAGCAGCACAATCTCACCGTGCCCGAGAATGCAAAGAAGAAGGATGATAACGAAACGGGAGATAAGAGAGGGAGAGCACTAGATGGTCATGCTTTAATGGCTATCACATCCACTCCATTAGCTTGGATCCTTGATTCAGGTGCATCGAACCATATGGCTGCATCAAAATATGAATTTTCCTCCATCAAAGAAAGCACCAGATCCCCAATTTACTTGGGAGATGCCACACCCGCAAAGGTGTGCGGAGAAGGAATTGTAGACTTTGAAGGGGGTTTATTCACAAATGTGCTTCATGTACCCTCGTTGTCTACAAATCTTCTCTTGATATATCAAATCACTCATTCCGGCTCTAGAATCAAGGTGGAGTTCACTCTGGACTCCGCAGTGATTACCAACATTTTCACGGGCTCACATCTTGCACATGGAATTGCAAATCACGGTTCTCGTTTGTATTTCTTCTCCCACTTTGTTCCTAAATCTATTAGCACTATATTTCTATCACAATATAATGATACCAGTAGGTTATGGCATGAAATATTTTGCCATCTAAACTATAAGTACTTGCATCAACTCAGCAAGGAAAACATGGTATAAGGATTTCCCGCTATTAAATTCATAATCGGTGTATGTCCATGATACATTCTTGGCAAGCATCCAGAGAAATATTTTGAGAAATGGAAGGCACGGAGAGCTTCTTCAACTCTTGGGCTGATTCATAGTGACATCACAGGCCCATTCTCGCAGCCTTCAATCAGTAAGGCTCGATATGTACTCACCTTCATAGATGATTTCTCTCGCTTTACTTGGGTATTTTTTTCTGAAATTAAAATAGGAAGCATTTGAATGCCTTATAGAATTTAAAGCACTTGCTGAGAATGAGTCTGGGTGTAAGATTAAGATACTCCATACTGATAATGGGGGGGAGTATGTCAACAAAGATATGCAGCAAATTTGTATTGATGCAAGTATACAACTACAACACATAGTGCCATATACACCACAACAAAATGGTGTTGCAGAGAGGAAAAAACGGTCGTTAAAATAGATGGCCAATTGTATGCTACTGTCCAAATCATTAGCTCCTAAGATATGGGATAAAGCTATAAATTGTGCAGCATACATTTAGAACCGCATTCCTCACAAAGCACTCAAAGGCACCACTCTATTTGAATGTTGGACCAGTGAGAAACCGAAAGTGTCGCACTTTCGCATTTTTGGTTCACGAGCATGGGCTCACATTCCGACAGATAAGAGGAAGGCTTTGGAGGCTCAAAGTGTTGAATGTATCTTTGTTCAATATCCTAACAGTGTCAAAGCATATAGATTGCTGGACTCTCACACTGAAAAGTTCCTTGTAGCTCGAAGTGTGAAGTTTGAAGAAGAATCATTGCATGATTTTTCAGCAGACCTTACCGAGAAACCGCTTGTTGCCACTGATGAGGAGGAATCTGAAACTTCTTCGAGCACTTTAGATCAGCCATTAGAGAAGCTTCATGGGTCTAATTTAGAGTATTAGGAGCAGGTCATGGCTGCTCCAACTCAGCTTCCAACTTGGGCAGAGAAAACCCTGCAAGATGCGGGTGAACTAGTCAGTGATCCTGCGGATGCGAGAAGGACTAGATCACAGTTTTTTGGGGCTCCTTAAGCCATGGCTGCCACCAAAACATTGCTTCCCATACATTTCTATATGAAACTTGGTTCATATCCACAATCACACTCTGAGGCTATTGGAAACCCACTTTGGGAGGCTGCCATGTATGAAGAGTACTCTGCTCTCATGGAAAACAACACATGGGACTTGGTTCCACTTCTGAAAGGAAGAAAGCTTGTTCGATGTCGATGGATCTATAGAACTAAGATTACTGCAGATGGTGATATCATAAATTACAAAGCTCGACTTGTTGCAAAAGGATACTCACAGGTACATGGCATAGACTATACAGAGACATTCGCACCTGTTGTAAAAATGGACTCCATTCGACTAGTTTTAGCCATTGTTGCTTCTCGCAGATGGGAAGTTCATCACATGGATGTGAAAAGTGCATTTCTTCATGGATATCTCAAGGAGGAGATATATATGGAGCAGCCATAGGGATACATTCAGAACTCTTCCCTCGTTTGCAGATTAAAGAAATCTTTGTATGGCCTAAAACAAGCTCCTAGAGCCTGGTATGCAAAGATGGATTCTTTCCTGCTTTCCATTGGATTCATTCGATGCAAATCTGATCCGAATGTTTATTGCTGCAACATGATGATTCCCTTTTGTTGATAGTACTTTATGTAGATGATTTACTAATGACAGGGAACCTTACCTCAGTTATTGATTCATCAAAATCAGCATTGCACGATCGATTTTCCATGACAGATTTGGGACTGTTGCACTACTTTCTTGGTCTTGAAGTTTCTCAGTCTACTTCAGGGATCAAGATGGCATAGTCTAAGTATGCATCAAATCTACTTGTCTACTTTTAGATGACAGAATGCAAGCCAGCAGCATCTCCCTTTCTTTCAGGGATCAGATTTGAGGATGTGGGTACTAAACCTTTGGTGGATAGTACACTGTATCAACAGTTGGTTGGGTTTTTGTTGTATCTTACTCACACCCGACCTGATATATCTTTTGCAGTAGTAGCTTGTTCCAGATATATGCAGGAGCCCCATGAGCTTCACTATAAAGCTGCAAAAATAATCCTTAGATATGTGAAAGGTACTTCCAGTTTTGGTATCTTTTATGCTGCAGATTACCCACTTTCACTGATTGGGTACATAGATTCTGATTGGGTTGGAGATGGTACAGACTGCAAGTCCACCTCTAGTTATGTTTTCAGTTTTGGTTCAGGGAATTTTTGCTGGTCTAGCAAGAAGCAATCCATGATTTTTTTATCTACAGCCGAGGTAGAGTATAGAGGTGTAGTGAATGCAACTACACAGGTTGTTTGGTTGCAGGGGCTTCTCTCCGAGTTTGGTATTCAATATCCACTTCTGACTGTCATATTTTGTGACAATCAGGGGTCCATTCAGATATTGATTGATCCAGTTCAAAGGTAGAGGACCAAGCACATCGATATTCACATGCATTACATCTGTGAGCTGATCCGTGACCGAGTCATATCACTACAGTACTACCCCACTAAGCAGTAGGTTGCAGACATCTTCACCAAGTCTTTCATTGAAAAGAAATTTTTAGAACTAAGAGCTATTCTTGGAGTGATGAAGACAGCTGATTAGCCCCTTCTGGCCACTTAGTCCTTTTTTCCTCTTTTTGGCGGGGGGGTGGTGTGTGTTCCCACGAGGTTTTCCCTCTCTCTTCATTTTATGAGGATCTTTTATTTATTGTACCTGAGTACCTAACATGGAATCTTGGCCAGGACTCAGTTTAGATAAGTGAGTTAGGATGAAGGGGGGGCGTTGGAATATAATCCTAACATCTACATTTATTTTTTAGCCTAATTATCCTTGACTTAGCCACATGCACTAAAAATCATGTTCACACTTGGTTTTTGGTAAACTAGCTCGGTGGACCTACTTTCCCTTGTTTTTTGCCTTTAAAGGCTTAATATTATGGAAATATTGGTCCAACCACTTTCCTAAGAGATTTAGACATCTAAGTGCATGTTCACACATAACCACACCTCATCCACTTGAGTTATTTGAGGATTGGTGCCCCACATGAAGATTCCCCCTTAAATCAAGGGATTTGGTCCCCCATGCCATTTTAGCATGTTTTAAAGTTGCCTTCCTTGGGAAATGCACCCCTCCTCATGCTTTCCTTGTGGCTGATAGTTGGCATAGGTTTTCTTGAGTCATTTTTTCTATTTTAGGCCTCCCTTTAGCTTTTCTTAGCCTTTTCTAGTTTTTTACTAGTTTTTTCCTAGTTTTCTAGATTCAGCAATTTCTATATAACCACCTCCCTTTGGGAATAGAGGTTTGGTTGGTCATGTAATACTATTGTTCATTAATTTAACACATTGATTTTATGGAGAAAATTCTTTCTCTCCTCTCTTGAATATCAGAAAATTACTTTTGTTTAATTTAACTAGAATTCTAGATCTATTGGAGTTTCTGCAGGAATTCTACATGCCTTACCAACATGAGAGGATATCCATTAAACTTGGTTTTGGGCTAGAGCACCAGGAAATCAGTAGGATACTCCCAATATTTAATGGAGACCATAACATCTTCAATAACTCCCTCAAGAGCTATTGTGGATATGTCTACAAGCAACAACATTTTGGTGGTCTTTCTCAAAGCCCCTTGGAGATTTAGCTTTAGCATGGTTTCCTTAGTCATCACATTGATTGCAGCCCCAAGATCAATTAGGGTGTTAGGGACTAATAGGTCATCAATGTTCACATCTACTACAAGGCTTACAGAGTCTAGATATTTCAGGAAGATCACCCTCCCAAGCATCAAATAAGATAATTCCCCAACAACATTTATGGTGGTGGTGTCTCTTTTTATTCTCCCTAGATTTTGAAATGTTTCTCCTCGATGAGCTTATTATAGATGGGAACGTCTTTAATAGCCTATAGAAGGGGTATTTTTACACACAAATTCTTCAATTCTTCCTCAAGTTCAACCTCTTATGGGGTGTGTTGACTAGGGTGGATCAATCTCTCAGGAAAATGAGGTAGAATGACTTGAGGAACACTCTCTTCCTTCTCTTCTTCAAGCTCTTCAAGTAGAGAAGGTGGGTGGTTATCTGGAAACACTCTCCTAGACTGAAGGTTTATCTCCTATATTTCCACAGCATAAGCAAGATAAGATGTCTCTCCACTATAGACCTGTTGTGCTTTCTTGTTGTTCGGGTTCGTATTTGGTTGAGCAGGAATTAGAGGTTGCTTCGGTGGAGTAAGATGAGTGAGTTGTGGTTGATGTTGGGAAGGAGGTATTTAAGTAGGAGGTTGGTTAACTTGAGGCCTCCATCCTTGTGATGGGTTTCCCCATTAAGAATATTGGGGTGGATATGGATGAAAAGGATGGTTGACAAGTTGAGGAGGATATGGAGGAGCATAAGGCCAAGAAGGAGGTGTGGACCAGAATGGATGAGTGGAAGAGTACCAAGGTTGCAAGGGTGCATTCTGATTTGGATTATAATAAGAGTAGTGTGCACCTTGCATGCCTTGTTGATATGGTTGAGGTCCTTGATGTCTCCTTTAATTGATGAAACAAAGTTGCTCTGACCACCCCCTTGCTCCTTGATATACAACTTTTAGTCCTAGCAAAGAAGAGATTTTTTTTTTGCATGATTTTCTTCACATACTAGGTAGACCTCTATGAAATTCAATTGGGCACTCATTCCTAGGATGTATTTTGGTGCATCTAGGGCAGAAAATAGCTAGTGCCCTTTCTGCTTCCTCATGCTTTCTTTTGATTTGCATTGGTATCCATTTCCAGTGCAAAGGTATGCATCATTTCATGCCTGAAATCCTCCAACATGTTACCTAACTCATTATTAATGGATGTTGTGGAGGGAGAGGAACTGACCAAGCCTTGACTAGCCCTACCCTTCTTCCTGGAAGCCCTAGAATGATTATTTAACATAGTTTTAATGTCATCATAGGATAATTGATAGATATCTCTTCCAGACAACATGTTGATGGTTTCCAACATATCTTCCCTGATCCCTCAGAGACGAACTAGTTTGAGTGATCAGGATCAAGGGTACAATTGGCCCTCCTATAACTAAGCTGAAATCTCTCCTCATAGTCTTCTAGGGATTCATGTTGGTTTGGCGTCCCCTGGGTTAGTTCTGGGGTTAAAATAACCCAAGTTTGGATGTAATTTTTGTAAGTAATGTAAATTCTCTACGATTTGTGGATGCGGAGCATGTAGATAATTAGGAGTCAAAGGGGTTTTATCCTTGTTATAGCTCCAAATCTCACTCTTATGGTTTGTGATGCTGTACTCATGGCCTAGGGCAACCCCTCCTTCCAGACCTGGTCCTAAAATTTAAAAAACAGTGTTTTATCCCTTATACGCGACATTTCCCTAAGTTAAATGCATGTATACGCGGGTATGTGTATAGCCAACCCGTGTGTATGTATTAAAACACTTAAAAATATATAACACTCCTTATTTTTGGGTGGAGATTGCGGGTTTTACCTGCTGATCACCTGTTAGTGCCCGTGGCCCAACTGTTCCCAACCAACTCCTAACTAAAAAACTACTTTGGAGATGGTATAAAAAGACCTCAAAGGGAAGGCCTAAGGGAGGAGAGAATAGAGAGAAAGGTTATTATGCTGAGATTTTTCCCTTGACCAGGTCTGAAGTCCCTTATGCCTTCTGCACTTCCCCCATTTTGTACAGGAAACCTTTGTTTCCTTGTGTGTTGATGTTCATCCACCATTTATGACATCATGGAGAGAGTCATGGAAGGAGTTTTGTTAGAGGCTTGAGGCTGGAACGGATCCGGAAGGAAGCTTTGCTTGGAGCCTACTGAAGGTGATTCAGGTGAACATATTCCTTTTTATGTACTTTATTTGTCTATAATAAAAGAAACACATGTCTTGGTTCCTGAAATGAATCTTCTTTATGTTAATGATAGTCATGTTTAGAATTTATCTGTAAATGGTTGTTTGGATTTCATAACTAACTACCTTTCTTTATAATATGAAGATGGTTTCTTTATAAGTTTTGTCCATGTACTGCTGTGTTCTTTGAATTGGTTGTTTTGCAGGACAAAAGAGAAGAAGGGAACTCCAAGAAGGGTTTGGACCCTAAAGGCCTTCTCAAACGTAGGACCAAAGGTACGTACCCTTATTATAGAATTTGCTTACAATAGCATAATGGCTGTATGAATGCATGTTTCTTTGAATAGATAACTTTCAGTCTGCTAGGGTTACAACCCAAAAAGCCCTAGGGGAGTAATTCCCTCTATCAGAATTGGTGACTCCACTGGGGACAACACTCTTGTTGTTCCTAGTTTGGGTATTTTTCAAGCCAATAAGGGCTCAGCTGCCTTGTCTGCTTGTTGTTACTGTCTGGTCTGTTTTTGAACCTTAAGTTTTGCCAGTTTCTTCAGTTTGTTTTTTTTATTTTTCTTGAAGCTTTTCATATGCGCTATTTTTCTTAGATACAGAGGCGTATATACGCTTGTTTCTTTAAGTGAACCCGCGTATACGCAGGTTTCCTCAAACACAGTCGCGTATACACGCAATCTGTACATAAGTACAGTCGCGTATATATTGCAATTTTCAAGATTTATAAATCTTTTAGTCTCTGAAGGTTTGTCTGGTGGTTTGAGTCAGTCTGAAACAGTCATTTTCCAGTATCAGTTATTTGTTTTACAGCGAGCATCTCGTTCCGAATTCTCTCTGATTATAAGGAGTACTGGTCTTGTTTTTTGTTGATTGCAAGCGTCATCGTTTTTTGCTAAAGCACGCAAGATTTCTTGCTAGGAATCTTGGCTACTCTGATTCATCGGAGTAGGGAGATTGATCACAATCTTTGTGTTAATCTTGCTTTTGGTGACTTTTTGTTTGCTTGACAAGATCGCTTTTTGTGACCATCCACTTCTTTGTTTCATGAAAGTTGTTGTTTGACACTTTCTTGGAATTTGTCTTTTTGATCTTTTTGGTTTTCATTGCTGCTTTTGATTGTTAAGAGCGATTTCAAACACATTTATTTTTGTTGGGTTTTCATCCATTGAGTGGTGTTGATTCGCAAAAGTGTTTAATTGCCTATTCTTCAATCACAAGTTTCAGTGTTGTTGAGAGCATTTTTTGAAAAGACTTTTTTGTTTGTTACTTTGAAGAAAATCTTTTGAAAATCTTAGTTTTGCTTTCTTGAACTTGCTTTTCATTTGGTTTCCTTTTAGTGAAGTGAAAGTGCTTTATGTTTGTCTTAGAACTTGTTTTTAGTGTTTAGACGAAATGAATGGTAACATCTCATATTCCATCTAGGCACTGTAAGTGGCAAGATAAAGATTGATAAGCAAGCAACTTTCATTTTTGTTTTTAGAGTAGTTTTAGATCTTGCATCCACATATAGTTGTTGCATTAGGATAGATTTGCATCCCCTTTTTAGGCATATATAGCTTTGTTAGCTTTTGTGAGTGTGAAGTGTGCATTAACGAAAAGAAAAGGAAAATTTGTTTTATTAGAAGTACCTCTGAACCCTATAGAAATTGCTCTTCATCGAAAAACGAAAAAGTGCATGTGCATGTAGTTAAGTTTTTATTAATTTCTTTTGCGTCAAAAAACACCACTAGTTTCACTTCCGTCACCTTGTGACTTAAAGAACAGCCTAATAAAATCAAGCGCTAACTAAAATTCACTAGAACTTTTTGTTTTAGTCAGTTACACCAACAAGATTAGGATTTTAGGGCCTTGGATTAGGCGAGTGGAGAGTTAACTCTCCAAGGCCATATAAACGTCAAACGTAGGAGTCTGAATAACGAGAGAAAATCCAATAGCGTTAGGAAGACCAGGAAAGCTCTAGATCTGGGAGTTAAGCACGAGGGTCTGTAAAGACAAGGAAGAGAGATACCCCCTCTCCTACTTGTCCGAACTTACCTCACGACTGTTCCGCCTGGCTTCTGCGACGAGTTGGTATCCATAGTTGCTACTCCTAGGGAACTACACAAGTGGCTGCGGAGGGGAGTCCCGTGGCACCTGAGGTTGACGTTGCATCACTCTCGACAGTACTACTGGAGGGCACCCTTGCGAAGCTTGGGGGCTTGCACCGGCGCAGGCTGTTGTTAGGAGGTCAGCGTAACTTCCTCTGATACCTTCGCTGATAGGACTGGGCCCTCATCATCCCAGACTATCTTCGGAAGGCCCCTTATTTCACTTTCTCATATTTTAGTGTCCGGTCTTAATCACCTGGAGCGGAAATACTTGGAAGTTGTTTGACTGGCTGTATCTTTAGGGACTTTATAGTGTGTGCTCTGTGCTCTTAGTTGGCCTAGCTTTCAATTTTTTGAGTCTTTAGTTAGATCATAACAAAAAATTCAAAGTGGCTGACCGATCTCCAAGACGGTCTCGAAGACTTCGTGGTCTCTCGCCACCAAGTTTAGAGCCTTCTCCTAGAAGGCGCAGAGGTAATACTACCGGTGGGTTCCGTCCCACACCGGTTGACGCATCGGGGATTGATCCTCCTCTCGGGGGCATTAGCGGCCAAGCAAGGCCTGGCACTTCTGAACAAGAGAGGGACACTCCAGTCCTTTCTTGAGTTCTCTTTCAAGCGGAGAATAACATAGAGGTAGAAGAACTTTCAGAGTCGTTAGCGGCTCCAAATTCTCCACTACCATCTAGTCATCCAGACGTACTGCAATACGTTGGGACTCCGATGCATAGACCGTCAAGTCCAGGTTACGCTACGCGCTTACCATCGATGACCACTACTGGAAGCATGGCTTCTACGAGTGCTACGACTATGCAAACCCCAACATCGGTGCAAGGGGGAGGAACCATTTCCATCTCCTCTGCTTCCTTGTTTGGATCTTTTGCTAGCACATCTATAGTTGGGTCTACCTCCATTCCGTCCACGAGTGGAAATGCCCAAACCAATGCTTTTGGTACTGGATTCTTCCCATTTGGCACCCATTCACAGGGTATTCCATCGGTTCCGTTTAGTGCCGCTACGTCCATGATGGGCGGATCGGCTTCATTCCAGGGTTTCCCTTTTGGAAGTGGTCATATACCACATTCCAACTCGACGGTAGGATCCATGCCTTTTTCTTCTGTGGGACAAAGCAGAAATCCTTTCCAAGGTTGGAATAACCATGGGGTTAGTAGCGCGGGAACTGGGAATCCATTTATCAGCCAACAAGGGAATAGGCTGTACTCCACGGTTAGTATGTTTCAAAGTATTCCCCCCCTTGCTTCGGCTTGGAATCCCTATTAGGGGTTATCAACTCCCTACAATCCTTTAGGAGGAAACTTTGATGGTTATGGAGGTTATACGACCGGAGTTGTTCAAACTCCGAATTTTGCTGGACCACAAGGCTTGCCTTTTGGTTCAGCCGGTTCTACTGGTTACTTCAGGCAGCCTAGTGCCTCCCAAATTCCAGGACAATCTTTTCAGAGCTTTGGGAGTTCTGCCCAGTCTGGGTGGAATCCCCAAGGTCCTACTAGGCTTCCGTTTCTAGCAACGTTAAACTTGCCAGATCTCACTAAGTTAACAAATGACCCAATCAAGTACAATTCGGCCTGGCCTCCGGTCCCAACCAAACTCCCTTCGGACATTCCAAAATTTGAAGGGAAGAGTGGCGAAGACCCAGGCGACCATGTAACCACATTCCATTTGTGGTGCTCATCTAACTCCCTTATCGATGACTCGATTAGGTTGAGACTCTTTCAGCGCACCTTGACTGGTAATGCGGCCAAATGGTATATAGAGTTGCCAGGGGGGCAGCTTTACATCGTTTGCTGACTTAGCCAATATTTTCTTAAATCACTTCCAGTTGCCTGTCCGCTATGATGCCGGAACTGAACTTCTGGCCACCTTTCGTCAGGATAAGGCAACCCACATTTCTGACCATATTTAGGAATGGAGACAGAGAAAGAGGCTCATTAAAGCCGAAATCCCTCCGGAGTACCGTCTCAAGTGGTTTTTGAAGTCTTTACAACCCAAGATCTCCAAGGACGTCTCCATGTCTGGGGTCTATTCTGAGGAGCAAGCCATTTTTAGGGCCCAGCAATTAGAATTGATCTACTCTCAGTCTGGGATCCTACAAAAGTACTTGCCAGATGCTCCTGGATCTAAGGTTGATGTAGCTAAGTCGAAGCCAGGTCCGCACGCGGATGGTATCGTCGGGTCAGTAGACACAACTACCGTGAACTTGTTGAATCAATTGCAGTAGTTGTCCTTGCAAACTGTTTCTAACAACCAAGTCACATCGTCTAATCCCCCCGCTTCCCAAACTTCTTCAATAAATGCCGTCCAATCTGATAACCCCAAAGGAAATCAAAATTCCAATGGGAAAAAGAAAGGACGAGGTAAGAAAAAGAACCAGGATGGGAAGCCTGATGCAAATAAATCCGGCAACAACGTCGGTGGTGGTAGAAATGAGTCGAGAAAGAAAGTCAAGTTTCCCTGCAAATTGTGCAGTGGAGACCATCTAACTCATCTCTGCCCTAAGATTGAAGACGCTCAGCGCTTGTTAGGACAGCAAGGGACTTCTAGTTCTCAAGCTGTGTTAACCAACCCGTTTCCCCAAGGGCAGCAACTTCTTGCTGGCGCGAGTTCAAATCCTGGAACCTCCGCTGGGGGCAACCAGGAAGGGGAAAAATCGTCAAATGTTTTCATGATGGGTTCTAATGTCCATGTGGCTACTCGGTCACGTGATTATGGTGAAGCCGAAACTTCCAAGGACAAGATTGTTCCCGGAAGTACTGACCTTCATATTGAGCGACCCCGTGTCGAGACTATACCACGGATACCGAAAGGTTCCGCTAAACGCGCGACGATTAATCCTGATGCTAGGGCCGCCCAGAATTACTCCATTGTGGAGGATCTGGCTCAGAGTCCGTGTGCCATTTCCGCTTTAGAGGTTCTCCAGTCGTGTTCGGCTCAGAGAAGTGCTTTACTCTCCGCAATTGGAGCAGTCAATCCAGCTAACTCTTTAGTGCTCACTTTTGACATGTTAAATCTCAAAAAGCGACTCCCTCATCATATGGCTTTTCAAATAAAGTCTACATACCGGAAAATCAATATTTTTCGCACCGTAGTAGATGAAGGAGCTTCCACATGCGTTATGTCAATGTCATGCTGGAAGGCTATTGGATCGCCTTCGGTTGTTCCTTCACCCACCGTCTTGACTGCATTTGACGGTCATTCTCATAAGCCGCATGGGATTATCCCGGCCTTTCCTATATGTTTTGGGGGAAAGGTCGTCAATATTGAAGTAGAGGTCACAGATGCTCACCTAGACTATAATCTCCTATTAGGAAGGAACTAGGTATATGAGATGGATGTCGTTGTTTCGACTCTGTTTCGTGTCATTTGCTTTCCTCATGAGGGGAAAATCGTTAAGGTTGATCAATTGGACTATTGTCCAGTTGATCCTCATGCAAGCTCTGACTCTACTGTCCCTTTAGTGGATAACCCTCGCCCGTCGATTGAGAATTTAGGAGTAGGGATGTATTCCTCATTGATGGGTACATTTGATCTTCCCTCTCCTTTCGCTAAAATCAATGCTATTTCATCATCTAAGGAGTCTCCTCGAGAAGCGTTCTTTCGAACTCGTTATTTTTCAGACCCTTGGACCTTGCCTTGACCTACGACCACATTAGTTGAAGGACAAGTAAATGGAATGGCATTCCCTATATTTGCAGCTGAGCTTAGATATCAGTCTATCGTAGACTCTGCAGACAACCACTCTACTCCGTTTTCCGAAGAGGAGTTAGATGGTCATGTGGCCTCGGCTTGGAGCCTTGATTCTACCTCTGCCTTGGACTGCTTAGATTTGTTTCTACCTTCTGAAGAAGCAATCCTTGAAGTAATGATGGGTATAGATCGACCTTGGGAAGACTTACACCATCGTTCATACTTTCTTCCTCCATTGCAGGAAGTAGAATCTAGATTCTCCGAGCTCTTCACTAGTGATGTTTGTACGGTGTCAAACCCTTTGGCTCCAGCACACATTCATGCCGAAGGTAATATGTTGGTAATTTCAAAAACGATACCTATAAACATCTCTAGGGACCCTAACGTCATTGAGAATATCTTCATCGGAATTGAGTGTTCCCCTGAAGAAATTCAAATCTACACCAACCTTTTTAAGGAATATCGTGATGTATTTGCTTGGTCTTATGAAGAAATGCCTGGCATTGATCCTTCTATTGTTCAACATGAGATCAAGACGTATGAAAACACGAAACCGGTTCATCAAAGGCTTCGGCTGGTTAACCCTAGGAAAGCAGCAGCTATCAAAGCTGAGGTTGAGAAGCTGCTAAGGGCAGGTTTTATATACCATGTTCCTCTTACTCACTGGGTTTCTAATCCAGTCCCTATGGACAAAAAGCAAGGAACAATCCGAGTATGCATCGATTTTAGGGACCTAAACAAGGCTTGTCCGAAAGATAATTACCCCACGCCATTCATTGATTAGATTATCGACGAGTGTACGGGTAATGAAATTTTTTCCTTCATGGATGGTTTCGGGTTATAATCAAATCTCTATCCGTCCTGAAGATCAACATAAGACAACTTTTATATGTCCCTGGGGTACCTTTGCATATAGAAAGATGCCTTTTGGTCTTAAAGATGCTGGAGCCACTTTTCAGCGGGCCATGTCATATGCTTTCCACGACATCAAACATGTCATCGAGGCATACTTGGATGATCTCGCTGCTCGTTCTCGAAAGAGAACTGATCATCCTAGTCATCTTCGATTGGTTTTTGAACGTTGTCGTTTTTATAAAATCCGGTTGAATCCCAACAAGTGCATTTTCGCGGTTACATCCGGTCGGTTGTTAGGGTTCATAGTGTCTAATGAAGGGATTCGGGTTGATCCCTTAAAGGTTGAGGCAATAGTTCAGTTGCCTCCCCCGTCCTCAATTCGACAACTTCAAAGTCTTCAAGGGAAGGCTAATTTCTTAAGACGGTTCATAGCAAACTATGTCGAGATCACTATAGGGTTCATGCATTTGCTACGAAAAGGAGTTCCATTTGTGTGGGACAACTTTGCACAGCGGTCGTTTAATGCTTTGAAAAAGGCATTAGTCTCTGCCCCGCTTTTGAGTCCACCGGATTATGGTAGAGACTTCCTTTTATATCTCGCTGCAGCAGAATCAACCATTGGTATGGTTCTCATTCAGTAAGACGATGCTCTCGCCGAGCACGTGATTTATTATTTGAGCCGAGGCGTAATAGGTCCTGAACTTTGCTATTCTCCGGTTGAGAAGTTGGCCTTGGCAACTGTTCACGCTGTCCAGAGTCTCCGTCATTATATCCTGCTACGCAAAACTTTTGTCTTAGCGGTGGTCAATCCATTTCAATTTGTCCTCAGTAGGCGAGTGATTGGGGGCAAATATAATAGATGGATAGTCATTTTGCAAGAATTCGATCTCGAGTTCTTGTCTGCCAAGTCTAAGAAATCCATGGTTTTCGCGGAGCTAATTTCTGAGCTTCCTTGTGGAGAGGATTCTGTTTATGAGGAAAGTTTTCCTGACGAACATTTATTCCTCATCTCTTCACTCGACCCTTGGTATGGAGATATCATTGTCTATCTCCAGACTTCAAAGTTTCCCTCTACTTTCTCCAAGGATGAACGTTGAAAATTACGTCACCTAGCTAAAAACTATGTTATCGTTGGTGACACATTATACCGTCAAGGGGTTGATTCAATCCTTCGGTGCTGTTTAACCTTAGAGGAAGCAGAGTTTGTGCTCAATGACTGCCACAGTGGAGCTTGTGGTGGTCATCTATCAGGGCTTGCTACAACCCAGCGCATCTTACGTGCCGGCTATTTTTGGCCTTCACTCTTTAAAGACTGTGTGGAAGCGATCAAACGCAGTCACCCGTGTCAAATTTTTACTCAGAAGATGCGCGCGCATCCAACTCCTCTTTTTCCCGTTGTCACTGTTGGTCCCTTTACTAAGTGGGGTATTGATTTTACAACTTGTAATCCGCCTTCAGCGGCGAATCACAAGTACATTATCGTGGTTGTAGACTACTTTACGAAATGGGCCGAGGCCATGCCTACTTATAAGAAAGATAGTGACACGGCAACTTTGTTTCTTTTCAATCAGGTTATCTCAAGATTTGGTATCCCAAGAGAGATTGTCACTGACCATGGCAGTCATTTCCAGAATCAACTAATGTCCGAATTGGCTCTTAAATTAGGTTTCCGTCAGGAGCATTCGTCCCCTTATTATCCTCAGGCCAATGGACAGGTCGAGGCAGTCAATAAAACTCTTAAGACGATACTCCAATGGACAATCGATAAAAATCGGTCCAATTGGCACATTATGTTGTATTCGGCTCTTTGGGCATACCGAACCTCCGTCAAAACGGCTACTGGTTTTACTCCTTTTCAGTTGGTTTATGGGATGGAATCTATCTTTCCAGTCGAATGTGAAATTCCATCTCTTAAGTTGGCTGTTGAGCTTCTTCCTGAGACTTCGAGTCTCGAAGAGCGCCTAGTTCACTTGGAACATCTCGATGAGCAACGTCGAGATGCCGCCACGATGAATGAGGCCCATAAGAAAAGGGTTAAAACTCAGTATGATAAGTCTGTCCATCCTCGAGTCTTTTCTGAAGTTGACCTTGTCCTGGTCTATGACCAAGATAAAGACACCTTGGGGGCAGGAAAATTTAAGCCTATGTGGTACGGTCCTTTCATTATTAAATGAGTTTTAGAAAAAGGATCGTATGAGTTAATTGATTTCGAGGGAAACAAGCTGGCGGAGCCCCGAAACGGGCTCTACCTAAAGAAGTACTTTGCTTAGTTTTGGCCAGGCAATGGCTTCTTTGTATTTTATGTATATTTGTACATATATCATCGAGAGTTTTCTGATATCAGCACTTTTTGGTCTGCTTTGGCAGGTGTTGATGGATAACTTGGTCTATTTTGGGTTCGTCAATGGTGCTAGTCGGCACACTCGGAATCTTGCTTCCGCAGCTTGGGTACTCTATTATCCAACTGGTCAATTGATGGCATCAAGAGGCGTGTGCATCGGTCCTGCTTCAAACAATATGGCCGAGTATACTGCTGTTATTAATTTATTATCCGAGGAAATCTCTCATGGGATCGACTCGTTGGTAGTGTATCTTGATTCTCAATTGATAGTGTCTCAATTAAATAACATTTATCGGGTACGAGACCCATCTTTATATCGCCAGTATTTAAGGGTGAGGTTGTTGCAAAGATGATTTACTTATATTAATTATTTGCATATTCCAAGATCTCATAATTGGTTAGCTGATTCTATCGCTAATCAAGCATTAGACTGGCATATTAATCATTCATCACAATAAAATCAAGCATCAAAAAGTCAAACTGTATATATATATATATATATATATATAGATATATATAGATATATATATATATATATATATATATATATATAGATATATATATATATATATATATATATATATATATATAGATATATATATATATATATATATATATATATATATATATATATATATATATCGTAAAACGTCTCGAGTGTACATATGTGTGTCCAAAAAATATATAAAATTGGGACTCAAATGCCCATAATCATGTCCAGCATATCTAATGCCTCGGCTCAAGATGAGCATCTAAGTATGTCATTATAGCATTGGCCACGCACCGAAAAATGTGAACCCAGTCACGTGGCATGCCAACCACATGACGCTGCATATCCTCAGGAAGGTCCTCTATGATGGCCATCGGTACTCGGCAGCTCAATCTCGCCAAGTGTCGCTAGACGTTGTTTAAAGTCCGTTCTGTATCCGCAGCCGCCTCTTCGGCTCCTTGGCCGCGCCATCCATGCCGCGAGAATCCATCTGGTCGTACCGGCCCAATGTCTGGAACATGATCATCATATCAGTCATTTGAATCTCATCAAAAAATATTTTTCAAAATTCATCATTATATTTGAAAAATCCAAAAAAATCATAAAATCAAAAAATCTTACCGATCTCGCCCCATGCTGCATTCGGTGGTAACACTAGGTCAGGATCTCCTCGGAAATCCAGCCCAGCATAGGGGTAGTCATCCACGGCGATGATCTGCTGATCCCACCAGGTGAAGAAGTCATCGTCGAAGGCAGTCCTTGGGACCTCCCCACCCCCCAGACGTTTCATCAGATCAGCCCACCGGCCCATGCGTGGATCGCGTGGGGTGCTAATGGAAACTGCTACCCTGGGGCAGAGTGCGGGAACCTTCTCGAAAAAGAAAGTGCACAAGATGCTCCCATATCCAAAGTTTTTAGTCTGACCCCTCCTAATAGAAGTGAGCTGGCTCTTCATGTTGGCCAAAAGAGGAGTACACCAGTCGAACACAGTAGTGAGACAGTCAACTGCCACGCTCATGTTTTGCCGTGACGCCTGATGCAGAGAGGATGATCCGTTCACCCGAGACATGGTAAACAGGATTATCCTAAGTGATAAACTCGCCACATGTGTGATGGAAATCTGGCTCCCAACCTTCTTGGGATGTCCTGGACAATATATCTGTACGTAATCCTCTATCGAGAGGGCACTCCGTGTCCTGCCCCAGGACTGTACTACCTCTCCCCTTTGGGAAAGGCCCGTGATAAAATATATATCCTCCACTTCTACCCTGAGCGGCATATGATCGATCATAAAAGCCTCCTCATCGACATCCCAATAATCAATGAGCATCTCAAGCAAACGCGTGTTCGCTTTCATATTTGGCAATTTGAAAAATTTAAGCAAACCGCATCCTCGTAGGGCATCTAATGCTTCTGGACTGTTCATAACTTCATTGTCTACCGCTGCGTGCTCTCTTTCACGCCACGTGACAGGCATCCTGAGAAAAAATCGATTCAAAACCGTTAGTTTTTGTTTCAAAATGGTTCGCGGCGTATACGCGGGTTCCTGTGCACACAGTCGCGTATAGGGCCCACGTGTACGCGGGTTCAATATTACCAACCCGCGTATACGCCGCGAGGAAATTTTGGACAAAAGTTCAACGGTGAAATCTCAATCAAAAATCCTAAAACCTGTCACAATCAATTGCAAGCTAAGTATAAGAGTTACCTGGAGGTTTTCGACGAATTTGAACGGTTGAATCTGGCTGCGGGAAGTTTTGCTCCTTTTGCTCCAAATCTTTTGCTCTCAAACTCAAATGGTAAAAATGGTGAGTCCAAAATGCTTTTTATAAGTTTTGAAAATGCAAAATTTTTTTGAAATTTTATTTTGTTTGGCCTCATGTGACTTTTAACTTGGGAGCTTGGAATGTCGAGATTGGTCTGTTTTTCAGGACATTTTGGACGATTTTCAGTTTCGAGACGGTTCCATGACTGCTGACCCGTCATGGTAGGTATCGTGTTCTCACTGGCATATAGGTTAGGGACACCATTTTTCTGTTGCATTATGCATACTAGCCTCCATTTGACCGATACATTTGCCATAGGGTCGATCCCATCGTGTTATGGTTCGTAAGCCATCTTCACTCGCCGATTCTTTAAATCATGACACGATGGTAGAGCCATCCTTTACATGGGCATCCTAGTTAGCACCTCACTAACATGTGTTGCCCATGCTGCTCCGATTTGAGTAGGCTCGGGAGTCCTCTGTAGTCCCGCCATGACTCATGCGTTGAAGACTCATTCCTCTTAGCTTCTCCGCTTTGTTCTGGCCTTATACCCTAGAGGCTCCTTTGTGTTGAGTTGTACTACTGCATTGCATGTTGACCACTTGCACCTTTTGGCCTAGAGCCAGCTTCACTTGGACTCGTGTTTAAGCCAACTTTTGACCATGATGTCTGCAAAATCAACCTTGCATACCTTTGACTTCTGCAACTTGACACACCTTGATTCGTGGAAGGAACATACCTTTGAGTGTCACTGACCAGTTTTCACCTCCCTGCATTGAGCATAGGAACGTTCCTTTCCCAGGAACTAGATCATCTGTTTCACCGACACTCGTTCTTTCCACTGTACCATAGCATTCTTTTATTCTTTTTCCGGCTTAACAGAAAAAGAAAAAAAAATTAAATATTCCAAAAAGAGTGGGAACAGGACATTATTTCCATTTACTGTTGGCAGCTAGAGTCAGTCATGTCGCCCTTGAACAAAGAACTCAAAACAAAGGCTCCTCCACATGGGTGGGATTTAGTTTGACTTAGGTACATCATAACCTTGTTATTGAGTCAGTTCTCCCCTGATTGGTTATCTCTTCCAATCATATGGAGGGTTCGTTTGTGCCTCCTGCATGGCGAACTTATACAGAGTCATCATATGTTGCCACATAGTCACATTGAGTCGTGCTTTTGTTCAAGGGAAGTTAGCCTGAGTCGGCCTCTCTGCGGTGTCTCTTGACTCATTTTTCAGTCGGCCATCCCTGGTTGTCAGTGTCATGTCTATCATCACATCAGTTATATTGGTCCTCTACTCGTGCCGGTTTGAGAAGGTCCCCATTGACTTCTTGCTGGTGGGTCTTGTCCTTATCGACGACGACATCTTGCTCTGAGGACAGGCCTAGAGCTGCACCCTGGCCCTATTTTCATTATTGATAGGTTACCTTGTGCTCAGCATCGATCAGTATCATGGGTCTTTGACTAAGTGGTTTCCCTTGTGTTCGACATCAGCATACATTATCACACATTGGGATTTGTGTAGTACCTTGGTTTCCATTTGACCCTATTGGTGGATACCTCGCCTATGTGTCAGCTTTCATTATTGGTTGGTTCAGAGGGTTTCTGCCATGCGCTAGCCACATCTTTTGTACGCCGGAAACGTACTTCGGTTGGGTTACTACATCTTTTTCATCCGATTCCTTCCACATTATTGGCCTACGGGTTACACTCGCGCTAGATTGATGAAGGATGCCTTAATGCCTTCCTTCTAGCGGATCTTTCCCTATCGACTCTGACTCATTGCTCTGGGGCAAAGATCTAGAGTCCATTTGGCAGTACCTTGGGGTTTGCAGTCATTAGTGGCAGATCCTTCGCTATCGACAGTGGGAAACCATCATTGTCTCCTGATCGATAGATTCTTACAGGTGTTCGACTCCAGCTCATCTATTCACACTTGTTAGATTGTACTGGGTACCTTGACGCTCATTATCATTATCGGTGAGTAGTCTTGCGTTTGTTAACGGTATACATCAATGACCGGTAATCAAACGATTTCTCACATGGTCGACTTCAGATCATTTATTCCCATGGTGTAGAAATGTACCACGGCGGTCGGTGAAGACCTCAGGTTGTATCAACATTCATTGGTTCACTTGACAGTTGCTCCTATTGGTGCTAGTTGATACCACTCCACTTTATATGTTGCAGTCAGTCATGGCGACATTCTATATGCTGGCACCTGAGTTTGCAGTGTAGTACCATCCCATTCCATCATGTTCAGTTGGTACCTTTTGGGATCAGTCTTTGATATCAGTGATCCGTTGCATCTTTCAGCATCATTGACAGTCTTATATGTGATATTCCGACATGTACTTGTTCATTATGATCAGATGATCCATTATGTATCTTTCAGTCATTTATACTTGTATACTTAGTGGATCCGCTTGTACTTGATATGCGGACATGCTTTACTTTTTCTGAGCATGTGTATGCCCGCCTCAGACAGTGTTTCTTTCTGATCTCCGTTGGTGGCTTGGCAAGTTGAATTCTGGTGAAGTCCTCCTCGGTTTTTGACAGACTTCCTTTCCATGTACTCGCATAATATATTTCAGCCATCATGTACCCCATCTGACCTCATATATTAGGGGGCATCTGTTATAGCTCCAAATCTCACTCTTATGGTTTTTGATGCTGTACTCATGGCCTAGGGCAACCCCTCCTTCCAGACCTGGTCCTAAAATTTAAAAAACAGTGTTTTATCCCTTATACGCGACATTGCCCTGAGTTAAACGCGTGTATACGCGGGTATGTGTATAGCCAACCCACGTGTATGTATTAAAACACTTAAAAAAATATAACACTCCTTATTTTGGGGCAGAGATCGCGGGTTTTACTTGCTGATCACCTGTTAGTGCCCGTGGCCCAACTGTTCCCAACCAACTCCTAACTAAAAAACTACTTTGGAGATGGTATAAAAAGACCTCAAAGGGAAGGGAGGAGAGAATAGAGAGAAAGGTTATTATGCTGAGATTTTTCCCTTGACCAGGTCTGAAGTCCCTTGTGCCTTCTGCACTTCCCCCATTTTGTACAGGAAACCTTTGTTTCCTTGTGTGTTGATGTTCATCCACCATTTATGACATCATGGAGAGAGTCATGGAAGGAGTTTTGTTAGAGGCTTGAGGCTGGAACGGATCCAGAAGGAAGCTTTGCTTGGAGCCTGCTGAAGGTGATTCAGGTGAACATATTCCTTTTTATGTACTTTATTTGTCTATAATAAAAGAAACACATGTCTTGGTTCCCGAAATGAATCTTCTTTATGTTAATGATAGTCATGTTTAGAATTCATCTGTAAATGGTTGTTTGGATTTCATAACTAACTACCTTTCTTTATAACATGAAGATGGTTTATTTATAAGTTTTGTCCATGTACTGTTGTGTTCTTTGAATTGGTTTTTTTGCAGGACAAAAGAGAAGAAGGGAACTCCAAGAAGGGTTTGCACCCTAAAGGCCTTCTCAAACGTAGGACCAAAGGTACGTACCCTTATCATAGAATTTGCTTACAATAGCATAATGGTTGTATGAATGCATGTTTCTTTGAATAGATAACTTTTAGTCTGCTAGGGTTTCAACCCAAAAATCCCTAGGGGAGTAATTCCCTCTATCAATCCTCTTTTTTATGTAAAGTTTGAGTCGGTTTTGAGATCCACCCATGGTCCGCGGACCATGGGATTGTATGAGAAAAGGTTATAAATAGGTGTGTCTTATATATTCTAAGGCATGTCTATTTGGATAATGAATGGAGTCTTAGAAGTGATAGCGCAAAGAAGTGGGTCATATAGGAGAGAAAGGCTCTGCATCTGAGTGCACAAAGGCCTAGGTAGAGTCCGCAGCTAAGTGCACGAACCCCTGCAGCTGAGCGCACAGGGTAGTTTTGAGTCTGCAAAGCTGAATTGAAGACAAATAAAGAAAGTTACTGAAGAAATCTTGTGTATATCTGTTTATCTCAATTTACTTTTGTTTACGATATATGTTATGAATGAATAATGTGGTTATGAAATGTTGATCTTATGATGTGCAATTCTTTTGAATACGTCTTAATAAATATATGCAATGCATGTTAAGTGATTTTGCGAAGATTGTGATGAATTGTGTTATGTTTACTAAGTGACTTAAGTAGATCTGCGTGAACACTAACTTAGAATTATTATCTGATGCACGTAACAGGATAAATCAATTGTTAAGGGTCTGTAAAGGCTGATCATAGATCTTCGCGAAGGTCTAAAGAATATTTTAATAGAATTGCAGTACCAAGCCTTAAGGGCTTATCAATCTATGTGAAGGCATATCTGAGGTGCTAAAAGGCATCACACTCATCTCTAGATGCAGAAACTTGGTTCTTGCATCCCCCCATATTGCTTCAGGTGAGACTGCAGTCTGTGCTATGTGGGTTGTTACCAAAAGGGCCAGTAGTGTAGGTATTTGTTGGTTGGCACAACTAACTTTGAACCTAGGTCAAGACCCCCTAAGATAACAAATGGTTCTGTTGCCGAGACCAGGATCTGCTTGAAAGAGATGTGTGATGTCACATGTCTGGAACCTGATGAAGAAAGAAATTGAAAAGTGAATGCATAGAAAAATTCGTGACGCAAGAAAACAGGAATTCGCACCTGTCAAAGGAGCAGTGGTTGAATAGGTATTTGTTTATGGAGATACACAAAATTTTCTTTTGCAACTTCTCGATCAAATTATACGAGTGGCTAGCTAAGTTAGCAGACAATCAAGGGAGGTCGAAGTTGGAAAATCCAATAGTGTGGACTCCAGAACTGGTATGAAAATTAGAAGCCTCTGAAGACAAAATTGTGTGGGTTGTCGATCACTAGCTCGATCAACTTAGAGGAGGATTTTTCATAGAATTCACAGTTGATACCTCCATCAGCTACTGCGAATCGGAGCAGTGATTTTTCAAGGGACCGTGAGGTAAGTATTTAAGATCTTTGATTACCTGGATTAAAATGTTGGTATGTGAAGAATGGTTTATGCCATTGCCTTGATGTTCAGAGCTACGCAAAGTGGAAAATTCTTTAGAAATCAAGAAGGATCAGGAACAGAGTATAGTCCCTTGATTGGACCTCCTGTAAGTGATGATGAATGGGTGGAAAGGACTCCGCCATGAGGCATTGTTCAACTAATAACACAGGATTTTCCACGGACACATCATCCATCCACTCCACCTCCACCTCCACCACATACACCTTCGCCGCCACCACCACCACCACCATTCAACATGTCGAACACAATGAAACTGCTGATTTTCAAGGGCACAGGGAGTGAAGATACTGAGCACTTCTGGTTTGTTGCGAATGTTGTATAGACAGCGCAGCAAATTACTGATGACAATATAAAGAAGGCACAATTGGTTACCACTTTGTAGGATCGTGTGTTGACTTGGTATATTAAGTATTGTTCTGATAATCCTCTGGCATCGCTAGCAGATACTAAGGCTGCTTTAAACAAGGAGTTTAGTAAGCCTAAGTTTGACTCACAGTCAGTAGTCGGATTTAAGGAAATCACAATGAGGGTTGATGAGATGCCTTGGGAATTAGATCAAAGGTTGAAATGTGTGATTCGAGAAGCTAACATGCAGCTCACAGATGGTCAGCATCGTGAATGGTTTATAGCTTTGCTTCTACCTCACCTGAGGATTGCTCTATCACAACAGAAGATAGGAACTCAGGCAGAAGCCCTGGAAATCGTGATGAGGTTGCATGCAACGCCTATTCAGGATGCGACCTTGGGGGTACAGCAGATTCACTCCCAGTTACAGAGCCTCTGCTTAGAATTGCAAGAGCTTAAAGAAAGACAAGGAGACTAAACCAGAGGTGCACGTAGAAGTTTGGTGTCTGAAGTGTAAGAGCCAGAGGCACAATAAGGACCACTGTCCCATATTTGCAAATTATATTACAGGAGGGGGACCAATTCTCCTTAGGCTAAAAGCTCCAACAGGGCCGAGCATGGGGGCCACACTATGGTGCACTATTTGTCAAGTTTTTGGACAACATGCAACAGATCATTGCCATTTGCTTCAAAAGTTCGTCCAGACACCGTAGTAGTTGTTCTGTAACTTCTGCAAATCAGTGGGCCATGATGAGAGCCATTATTGCAGATATGAGCTGATGATGGAAAGAACACCTACATACCAGATGCAAGCAGAAAATCAGCCTCTAGAGTAAGGTGTCGAAGGAGTGCGTAGAGGATATCAGGAACGAGGGAGAGACCGAGGAGGAGGAAAACCTGGTAGAGGCCAGGGACAGGTTATCTGTTACAACTACGGGACACCAAGGCACTATGCGCGTGAGTGTCAAAATCAGATGCACCCATCATGTCATTACTACAGCCAATTCAACCACACTATATAAGAATGCATGGTGTTGATAGCTAAGATGCAGGAGAAAAGGGCACAGCCTCATCAACCTACGGAGCACTTATAGATGATGAGATCTGAGCCCCCTGAATAGGATCAAAACATGAATATAGTGCTGAGGAGCGAATTAACAAATAGCAATGATAAAGGCAAATAGCCTGAAGAGGAGGGATGGATCTACAAGGCCCCAGAAAAGGAAGTTGGTTTTGATCTGCAGCATGCTAATGAAGCTTTTATGGAAGCCAAGAAAAGCTTCACTGAGACCTCCACCTCAGGAAGCCAGAACAAAGTGCAAGAAACCAACGCACCTACAGAGGTTGATCCCTCTATCCTTACCACGTTCTTGGAGACCTGCATGAAACTATTGCACAATAGTAAAGCTATGAAAGACCTACAGGAGTTAATAAACAAATGCACCAGAAAAGAGAACATCCTTGATGGGCACTGCGTAGTTAGAAAAATTGGAAAACATAAGGCAAGAAAAAGGTGTGATATGAGGCTCACCGCACAGATAGGAGATTATGAGATGGACCAGGTCATCTTGGATCTGGGGTTCGATGCGAAATTTTTTGCAAAACAAACATGCGAAATAATGGGGAGACCTGCACTGCAGTGGTTTCCGATTCAAATTAGAATGGCGAACCAACAAAAGATCATCCCTATGGGACGATTATATGGAGTAACTATCAATATCAAAGGTGTGAGCACGATGGCTGACTTTGAAGTGATAGAGATCATTGATGACAGTAATCCATACCCCCGCGCTCCTAGGAATTGACTAGGCCATTGACATGGATGGATTCATCAACTTGAAGAAGAGGATAATTTCATTTGAAAGGGAATCGCTTCGAGTTGTAATGCTGATGGACCCTGCAAAAGGGGCACACTACATTAAACTAGTCCATGACTATGGAGAAAGTGAAGATGAACTAGATCAAATCTACAAAATAACAGCATGAGACCAGGACTAGATCAATCCAACGACAGATGGACGAATTGCATGGGACCGGGAGAGTTCCTGCACCTCTCAGTCAGATGAAGAGTTGGAACATTGGCAGAATCGGTTACATGAAGTATCCATGCTGCAGTGCAATATGATGATGAAGTCCCTGTGCTATGTCTCGTCAGAGGTAAAAAATTACCCTATTATGATGGTTTGACAGATGTGGATAAGTTTTTGGATGTATTTGAACGTGAATTCCCTGAAGATCACCACTTCCAAGCACTGGATTTGGCACTCCGCGCTATGCCTGCATGATGGTGGGGTACACACAAGGATAGCTTTGATGGATGGCGGGATTATAAAAGAATGATGAGGTTATAGTTTGGGCATCCTAACACTAGATTGACTGAGAAATATAACGCGAAGGATGATCCTCGCCACCACCTAGTGAAATGGACAAAAGCATGGCGGAAAGAACCATAGCCGTAGTGGGTACACTTATTTTGCCATACTTTGGATACAATTCCCATGAACTGGTATCTGGAAACAGAGCTCTGCCATGGCACCGCGGAGTGGGATATATTGAGGGAAGGATTATTATTGACCTTCAGTTTTGAATATGGCTTCACAAGCATCAATGAAGCTCTATAGGAGATTAAGACTATTATCTTCAGAACAACGCAAGAACCTATGGAGTGGGTCCAACCAGATTGGAGCACCTAGTTGCGCCATGCGCTAGAATGCTATAATGTGACTACTAAAGAGGAGGATGACAATCTAAGAAATATTAATATTCCAGAGGTGAAAGGGCATCACGAAGTTGAGGGCCCACAAATTGATAACTTGGACCTCACTGCGTCGTTGAAGACAAAGCAAGTAAACATTGGGACTGAAGCAGAACCGAAGTTTGCAAAGATTGGAGATTATTGGGATGACACTACTGTGGATAAATTTGTTGAGTTACTCCGTGAATATCAGGATCTATTCCCTACAAATTTTTTGGATTTGAAGGGCATAGTAGGAGACTTAGGCGTTATGACAATCAGGCTGAAACCGGACACGAAGCCTGTTAAGCAGAGGTCGTATCACCTTAACCCTAAATACAAGGAAAAGGTTCACCTAGAGCTGGATAAGATGTTGGAAGTAGGCATTATAGAACCGGTTAAAGAATCTAATTGGGTAAGCTCGATGGTTGTTCAGAAGAAGAAACAAAAGGGAGAAATAAGGATTTGCATAGATCTGTGAAAACTTAATGATGTGTGTGTCCATGGTCCGTTCCCGACGTCATTTACTGATGAAGTATTAGACAATGTTGGAGGGCATGAGGCCTACTCATTCACTGACGAGTTCTCTAGATATCATCATATTAAGATCATGCCTAAAGATAGGAGCAAAATGACCTTTGCAACAGAATGGGGATGTTTTCAGTACACTGTGATTCCGTTCGAACTCAAGAATGTGCCTGCAATATTTTCTTGCATAGTCATCGTAGCATTCAAGGAGTTCATTCATAAGTTCTTGGAAGTGTAATTTGATGATTGAACAGTGTTCGGACTAGTAAATTTCCATGTAGCAAGTCTACTCTTGATGTTGGATACATGTCACAGATACCAAATCGCGTTGAACTTGAAAAATGCATCTTTTGTGTTCCCTTTGGAATCTTGCTCGATCACGTGGTGTGCAAGCAAGGGTTGATGGTGAACCCTACAAAGATTGCAGTAAGTTTGAATTTGTACGCCCCGAGAAATGTTAAGCAGTTGTGCGCGATGCTAGGAAATACAAGATATTACGGAAAATTTATCAAAGCATATGTTTATATTACCGTGCCTATCGAGAAACTGCTGAAGAAGGACACAACATTATTCTAGGACGAAGAATGTCAACGCAACTTAGATGTTTTAAAAGAAATATGGTCACCAAGCCGATATTGGTATTCCCGGATTGGAAGAAGGAATTTCACGTACACGTTGATGCCTCTTGCATTGCGTTGGGTGCAGTGTTAACACAAGCCAGTGAAGGAGAAATGGACCATCCTATAGCCTTCGCGAGTAGGAAATTATCGAAGGCTGAGAATAATTACTCAACGATGGAGTGCTGAGGGTTGGCGATGTTGTACGCGTTGTAGAAATTCAGGCACTATCTATTAGGAGGGAATTTCAAGATGTACACAGATCATTCTGCTTTAAAATACTTGGTCAATAAGCCTATGTTGGGGGGGAAGATCTGTAGATGGTTGCTATTATTCCAGGAGTATGACTTTGAGGTAATTGTGAAGCCAGGGAGGTTGAATGTAGGACCTAACCATCTATCGCAGATCGAAACAGGAGAGGAGCCTAATAATTTGGAGGAAAGGTGTTGGCCCTTAGTTTTGGTCTATTTTTGCTTAGGGAAACCTACTTAATCCTTATATTTTCCATCCATTTTCCATCACATCCATCTCATTTTGATGTATTTTATGCATATTCAGGTGTTTAATTTTAATTTTACAATTTCTAGAAGTTTTTATGAAAATTGAGTTTCAAGTGCAATTTTGGACTGAATCAGAAATTCCGTAATAGCTATGTGGATAACATATTTGCAGGACACTTGGGCTCGATTTTGATGCATGGATGGACAGCTTGGGAACTAGGACTAAGCTAACTCCACTTGGTTTGGCCAGAACAAGCTTTATTAGGCTCGGTCAAGGTTGGTCAAACATGACTAGTCACCAGAAAATCCCTAGGAAATAGGGCAGTTTTTAGATTTCATGGGATTGACCATATTTCTTGGGATGAATTGGATGAGTTCGACTTAGATAGGTGGATATGAGTAGATATGAGTGTTAGAGATAATATAGATCAGTTTGTTTCATTAAACCTCTATTTAAAGCCAAGACTTTGATGGCTTTTGTGATGGAATTTGTATGTAACTTTTGTATAATTGGAGTTGGGAGCTAATTTGAAGAACTTGTTTCATTCCAATTTGTTGTTCATGCTTGGTTGATCTACTGAAGTTTTTGTAGCTGAGATTTCTTCAAGTGTGCAAGGCAAGGGTGGAGGGCCCCCACACCAAGCTAAGTACACTTCTTGGTTCAATTTTCATAGTTTTCATAGACTAGTTTTTCTTTCAAATGTATTTAGATGTGTGATGATTGCTGAATGAATATTGGTTTAATTCTAATCTACATATGAAGGGACACAAAGGAATTTAAGTTAAATTCCCCTTGTAATTGATCTTGAACTAAAACTGAATTTCATTCTCCATTTCTCATTTGAAGTTATTTCTGCATTTCTGGTTTGAAGCAATGGTGATTGTGATATAGTAGGATTGTGAACAAGGACAATCTGGATCTCCTTAGTTAGGAGCATCTTCTTCTACATCTTCTGCATCATAAACCATTGTTAATTAGTGCTCTTAGATTTATCTTCATGAAAGTAGTATTGTAGGGAAGGACAACCTGGTTCTCCTAAGTTAGGAGCCTCTTCCCTCATATATTACATAAATGAATTAGAAATTGTTAAAATAGGTTTATATTTGTAATATGTACTTCCTTAATTCTTCAAATTTTATCTTCTAAACTTGATTATATCTGATGTCCATATACATTGGATTTGCCTCCAAGTTTTACAAACCCGGATTGATAATTAAATACTTGTGTTAATTTAGTCAATAAATTAGCCCAACATTTTGGCGTCATTTCCAGGGAGGCAATTATCAGCATAATCAAATAGAATATAAACAAAAACACTAAAAATTTAGCTAGTATAACTTTCTTTTAGTTATGTTTCTTTATGCCTAGAAATAGAGATCCTAAAATTAGGTTTCCAAAACAAAACCCCCCAATAAAAACATAAAATCAAAAAAATAACTACAAAATCCATTTTCAACGACAAGATGATGTTAAAGAATAGGTTACAACACTACTCCATTCTTCAACATTCTTTCTCATCAAATCATTATGATCAGATAAATTTTCATGTCCAAAATTTCATTAAAGTATATTTTTCAAATTTGGATGAGTTTACTTATGATCTTGTTACGAAAATGGATGCACTGGAAATTCTCTTATACTTGAGAGAATGAATTATTTTTCTAAAATAGAATAGGATAGAATAGAATAAATAAACAAGTAGAATGAATTCACAATAAGACTTCGATAATAAATTTGTTTCAAATTATTTCTTCAAATCATTGTTCAATATTCATTTGAAAGGACTACATGGAAAAATGCAGTAAGAACAAGCCTATTTTGGGTAACCATATAGGATCATTTTGAAATCATGTTTTTTTTACATATCACTTGAAATCTAGTTTTGGACCCCGGATGCGGATGCTAGATAGGATGGGACATGCGTGGACGGATGGCCACATGCCGGCCACTGGCCATCACGTGGCAGACGTCGAAGACGCAGGTAAGGTACGCAGCTGGTATAAGGTGAAGCTGCAGAGAATAGTTAATGCCCGGCACGGCAATTCGGCTCAAGCGGAGGTTGCAGTTATGGCGGGTGAGCTCCAAGGCAAAGCAGGTGAGGTTATAAGCGATGTTGCAGCGTATGGTCAGAGAATGTTGGTGGCTCCTCCTTCAAGCAGGTCTCTGCAACTCCGGTTGCCCTGCCTCTCCGTCTCCGCCGGGATATCCTCTCTGTCTGTCTGGCTCATTCCACAGTCGGTTCCGGTAGCTGGGTGTTTGGATTACCCCGTGGTCTGTTGGAATTTCCTCCCCTTGACCCCTGTGAGAATGGTGAGACCTCGACAGTGTCTGCTTAGCCGTCGAGGCACTTCCAGAGGGGGAACCTCTCGCAGTCACAAGGCAGATAATGTTGTCCATTGCTGCCATTGCAATATCGCACGCTCCACTGGAGCTAATCCCCTCCACTCCAGTCAATTCATGGACGCGGGGGCTTCAAGCTCGGCTACCTTGCCTGCCTTCGGCTCTACTATCTTCAATTTTAGCAGTTCCATGAATAACCCGCAGATTAGTGCGCATGTCTCGGACCTGTTCATTGAAAATTCCTAGGAAGACAATGATTCCCTGGATGAGCATGGGCAGAGGAAGATTGATAACAAGATGCATGAAGCAAAGGTTCCTGAAGCTGATCTGGAGTAGGAGGTTAAAGGTCCTGCCTCAGACTTGGAACATGCATCGCAAAGCAAGCTTGATCAGAGGGAGGGGACCGACGAAGAGGAAGACACTTTTCCCACTGCTGCTGAAAGGGAAGCCTACAGTTGGTTCCGGGTAGAGGAAGTGCAAATGGACGATTGATGACGCCCGAGCACAAGGTTCTTTTGGCTCTTCTGTCTGGTCTTCTGGTCTCTTTTGCTGTCTGTTTTGGCTTAGTTCTAGCATCAATTCTCTGTGTTTATGTTTCTGAAACTTTGTTAATGGGATGGGTACGGTTAGTCTCCCCTGCGTGGGATAATCCGGATTTCTGGTTGGTGCCCCTGCGTGGGCTTGCTCTTTTGGACGGTCTCGCTTATATGTTTGGCGCCCCTGCGTGGGCTAGTTTTCTGGTTGGCCTCAACTGCTCTCGGGTGACATACCCAGAGCCTGGTTCTTTCTGATTTATCATGTTGTAATTTTTGCCTCCTGTACATAATATAATAGTATAGTTTTTTACCGAGAAAAAAAAAAAAAAAAAATCTAGTTTTGGAATCCATTTTGAAGTTCTCAATTTATATCACAAATAAAAATGTGATCAAAATCAAAACTAGGTCTCAAGTGAAATGTTGAGGACAGAGTTAGTACAACCTATATCTGAAGTGTCTAATGGAAACATTTTTATCTGAAATTCATAGGGAAGATAGCCCTTTGAATCTAGTTTCCAAATAAATTTGAATCACTTCAATCAGGTATTATATGAAAAAGTTATTCTTGAAATACTAACTGCTTGTCGAAAAATCTGCATGGTGACAATTCTAGGTCTTGACTGTTCATTGGCATATTTGAAATACCAAATAATCTTCTTTTCAAAACCTATTTATATGGGAGATATATATTCAAGTCTAGTTTAAGACACAATTTGAATCATCCCATTTGGAGGTGAAATGAAAAAGTTATGCCACATTTAGTGACTGCATGTCTTCAAACCAGCATAGCAAAACTCTGCCTCCTAGGCCTGTTCATCACCAATTTTGTGATATCAAGCCTAAGAATTTTTAAAACATATTTCTACTGGAAATACAAAAATGAATCTACTTTAATCTCCAAGTGGAATTACATTGATATGATCTTTATCGAAGAAGTTACGCTTCAAATAGTGATTGTAGATCTAGTTAAAAATTAACAAGCAGCTCTATCAAACATGGCACCCCTTATAACTTTTACCATATCATTTTAAACCATTTTGAAAACTTGTTTATACTGGAGGTAGCCATATGAATTCACTTCAACTTGGCTTTGGAATCACTCTAATTGGATATAAAACAAATATTTTGTAAACAAAATACCGCTAGGAGGTCTAGGTTGGCCACCATTCCTCAAGGGGTAAATAAATGCAATTTGTTTGTATATAATCTTTGGACTTGTTTTCTAAGAAATGCTTGTAATGATTTGCATGTTTATTGGAAGAATAGAGATTGTACACCTCTCTTCCTCCATCATCTAATGTTGTATTGCAGGAAAGTGCTATGTTTTTGCAGGTCATAGGAAGAATGAAGGAGTGAACTCCATGGATGAAGTAATTTTCAAAGTCAAATTCATATTCCAGAATATGAATACAAATGTTCAAGTCAAAGCAAAGTGAAAATTCACTTGATGCTGAGTTCATTCAATGAAACTCAAACTCTTGAAGCTTGCTCTTCAATGTTGACCAACAAGACCAACAAACCCTACAACATGATCGAGATCAAGGCAAAAAGACATGAAGATAATCATCAGAAGAATCAGTCAAGTTCAGTACCATGTCAAGTCACATCAATCTTCAAAGAAGCCTTTCATATTGAATTCATATTGTTCATGATTTGATCCTCATCATTTGTTCATGATTTGAATTCATATTGTTCATGATTTGATCCATCATCCATACTGTATGTTAAGCTCCACGACCATGCATGTTGAAGTCCAGACTTATTATCTATCCATTTACTACTTCAATATAACCTATTTTCATAAGCTTTTCATACTTCCCTACTCCATTACACCCCACCTCCATTTAGAAAAGAAAAAAAATAAAAAATAGAAAAAGATCAAAAATAATAAAGGAGTTTGGTTGTGAAAATCCACGAAAGTGGCACAATACAAACTTGAATTCATATTGGAAAACCAACCAGCTTGGCCAATATGAATTATCTATTTTGTTTTACCATTTCTTCAATTTGAGTTTGCAGGAATCATCCTCCACAATAAACAAGACTTGAGGACAAGTCTTCCCATCAGCAAGGGGGAAGGTTCACAAAAAAAGAAACTTAGTTGTGTAGCTGAATTGACGATGGAACTTGTATTGTTGGCAGTTGGGACCTGAAATATTTTTGAAATCAATTGTAGAGGGACCTGAACGACATCAACAATCAATGGACCAGAATCAATGAAGGATGCTAGAACAGAAAGCATAAATAAGCTCTATCTATCTACGATATTTGATCAAGACAACTTCATCCAATATTGTTAAAGAACAACAACATTCATCCAATACTACAGGGAAGTACAAGTATCTTAAGTGCACAATTTTGTTCTTGCAAATTTACATTTTTTTAGAAATTTCTAGACTTTGTTGAAATTGAGTTAATACATGAATGCATATTTTATATTCATCACATTTTCCTCATTCTATACCCATTAGCCTATGTCCATCCTATATTCTACATTTTCATTTACCCTATACCTAATCCAATGTACATATGTACATTCATTTCATAACCCTAAATATCATTCTCTATTTACCTATATTTATTTCCTACATTCTATATTCATTTCATAACCCTAACCCTAAGTATTTTTCCATAAAGAAAAATGGATCAAAGTGAGGATTTAATAAGTCGAAACCTGCACAAACAAACCAAGCAATTAGCATCATGGAAGTAATTTTAAACATGACCTAAATGGTAATTTTAAAATTAAAATGATATTAAAACAATATAGGAGATATAAGAGATGTGCATATTGTAAAGAATACAAATCAACACAGTTAAACCTTATCATGGCACATAAAGATATGACATAAGGTTTGTTTAGATGCAATAAGGTGAAGTCATCATAGCAAATGAGAAATGATATAATGGCAATACATGTGCACACAATCTTAGATTATGAGCAATATGGGAAACGTTTCTAATACATGCGCAAAGGCAATAAGAAAGGCAAAAGTTCATAAGGAAATATATGTGAAAAATATATATAAGGCAAAAATTTCATAAGGAAATGCGCGCTAAAACATTTGCATGTTACACATATTGAAGGCACACCGTTTAAAGCTTGCATGATTTCAATATGAAATGATATTAGGCGGGGGATATGATTCAAATGAGCTTGCAAACCAAGTACGTGGTTCATATTGTAATGAGATTAAAGGCATGAATGCTAACAGAGCTATGATGCGTTGGCAAGACCGTAAACAAAATCATGAGTCATGCAATCGACGTGATAATAAGGTAATGTATATATGATAGTCACAGCATAATAAGTCGGTATGTAGGATGTCAAGCCATGATAGAACAGAAGGACGGCTTCAAATAAATCAAGTATGAATGCCGGATGGTGTCAACAGCACAATGAAAATAATTAAGCACAGTTCCATTCAGCAGTTCGATGGATATATGCACAGCATACCAGTCACAAGGAAATGGGTCAAAATGTTTTAAAAAAAAAAACAGAGAAAAAGCCACGTTGCATTCCGGTCAGAGCACAACCAAACAATGAAAGTTCAAAACGTTTTGAACAAGCAGAAAAAGTCTGTGCGTATTAACAGAGAAGCAAAACGTTTGATGCTCAGAACCCTGTGCGTATTAACAGCTCTACCACTGTTGATGCTCAGAACCATAAATTTGTTTCCATCACACCCATTTTGAAGGCTCAGAGAAAACAATGAAGCGTTGAAAAATAAATTAGTGTATAAGCTTTGAGCTTGAGTGAAAAACGTTTTGGTCAAAAGCCTTGTGCGTTTTAAACAGAGCTACAGCTACGTAGAACACACTCTCTCAGCTATAATGCAACATGGCCACAGGAAGGATGCAACCATGGCAGCTATAGGTACAAAGAATAGGAAATGACTTTGAAAAATAAAAAAGTCAAACTACATTGTTTAAAAAAACTTTGTAATGTTATTGATCCTTTCACCGTGTGAAAAGAAGTTGGAGCCATAAAAAACGTAGAATATATAAGCACACTATGAGAAGAATAATGCATTGGTTCAAAGAGATAGGAGAGCGTAATTCTCTCAATGTTAGCAACGCTCCACCAGACTCCAGAAATCCCGTGAAAGAAGGTAAGAGATTGCCTCCAGTTGTTAGCAGATTTCAAGGAAAAATACTCGTGTTAGGCATTGCATTGTGAGCTAAAACTTCAGTTAAGGATTTATCACAATAGATACACGCTGGCCACCTGTAGATTTTGAGATACACGCTGCCACAACCATTTCCCAGAAATTCCTCATGCTTATTTCGTTTTCATTAATATTTTTGAGGAAATCTCGGGATATTTTAATAAAAACATCAGTTATAAGATAATGCATTTACCAGTGTCACGACTGTCATTCATTGAGACTCTTCCATCAGCAAAGCCATAGGGTGTTTAAATGTAGTTTAACAATGGAAAACGTAGTAATTGGGCCACGTTGCAGAGGAATCACGATAGTGCATCACAACCAGTGAGTTTTCTTGCACAAATAAGGCACGGGGAATGCTTTGTTAGCTGTAAGGTGAAAAAAATCAAAATAAATCATGACTGAAAGATCTCAGTTCTCCACAAAACAGGGTGTCTTATTGAAGTTTGATTGCATGTTGAGTAATGAAACAAGAAGTTTAAGTGTAGTTTTGAAAACGCATAGCTAGCCAAGCTTAAAACTACACTCGTACATGTGTTTTTTTAATCAGGCAGTATGATAAAAAAACCGAGTTTTATTTCGATGCATGAAAAGATTGGTTAATAAAAACAAAGTTTTTTGGGCTGTATTACGTGGAGCAGGGGATGAATTTTTAAAAAGTTTTGTTTCATAAACAGGGGTTGTATAGCAGACGAGTTTTTTTATGCTGTTACACAAGATTATATTGCATGTTGTTGCATAACAGGGGCTGTAGTGTGTAACCGAGAATGTATATTGTGTAAATAGATGAATTTTGAGTGCTGCTGCAGGGGATTGTATTGTATGTTGTTGTCAAACAGGGGTTGAATACTGTGAAAACAAAGGAAAATTCTCTCTTAAGTACTGTTCGAAGGGGTCGACCGCTTGTTTCTTTGTCAAAATAAGTTTTTTTTTAACTGAGACAATTAGGGAAGAATTGAAAATCATTTATTTTTCCTCCTTTCATACAGCGCTGAAGATTAGGCTTGCATGATAATTTGTACAGAGAACAGTGAATAAAAAATGATGCTAATGGAATCCTGGTTTGCATGATGAACTGAACAGAGCAGAGATGCTGCAAAGACAGAGACAAAGGAGTTTTTTTTAATTTTGATGAAACAGAGGATAGACTATAAGAAATAGATTAATAAAAACATGTTTATTATGTTTTTATAATCTTTTTATATCAAATCTTTGTGTTTGTGGAAGCAGTAACTTCATATTTTTTAGGATTGGTCTCATCTCTTTATCAAGGGCATTAGAAAAAATTAAGCAGGATACTGAAGAAAAATTTGAAGAGAAAAAAATTGATTTCAAATTGAGTGATCATTCAATCTCAAAAAGGCATTTCGATTTTTGAAAGCCACTGTTTTTCGTTGCCTTTTTCTAAGTAAAATAAAATGAAATTTGAAAAATGAAAACATGGGTTTTCTTTAGAACGAGCCTAATTAGACTCCATGCGAACAGTTTTCTCAAATTCATTTTTATTTGGGATATTTTTATGGTTCTTCCAACCCATATTTTGCAGATTGCATGGGTAAATCAGTGGCTAAATTGAGAGTGAATGCCTAGACATAAAAAAAAATTGCTTCTTTTAATGAGATGTAAGGGAAACTGGATATTGGATCCTTTGAGTAAAATTGTTGATTTGAGAGGGACATGAATCCTGTGTCGGAATGTATTGCAAAATTCAAGTTTTATTTGTCGTCTGAAGCTGCTCATCCAGAATGATATATTGGTAAAGAATGTCATCCACAAGAAAAGAGAAGAAGTACATGAAAGCATAGATATCCTTTTACAGGTAGCTCAAGAGAAAGCTTCATCTTCAAGGGACAGAGCCATCGGTAGAACAGCAAGGGAGGTCAGCATACAGAGGCAGAAGATCAATGAGACAAAGACAAGCATGAGGACATGCTTGAAGATCAGCAAGGGGGAGATGTTGGCCCTCAGTTTTGGTCTATTTTTGCTTAGGGAAACCTACTTAATCCTTATATTTTCCATCCATTTTCCATCACATCCATCTCATTTTGATGTATTTTATGCATATTCAGGTGTTTAATTTTAATTTTGCAATTTCTAGAAGTTTTTATGAAAATTGAGTTTCAAGTGCAATTTTGGACTGAATCAGAAATTCCCGTAATAGCTATGTGGATAACATATTTGCAGGACACTTGGGCTCGAGTTTGATGCATGGATGGATAGCTTGGGAACTAGGACTAAGCTAACTCCACTTGGTTCGGCCAGAACAAGCTTTATTAGGCTCTGTCAAGGCTGGTCAAACATGACTAGTCACCAGAAAATCCCTAGGAAATAGGGTAGTTTTGAGATTTTATGGGATTGACCATATTTCTTGGGATGAATTGGATGAGTTCGACTTAGATAGGTGGATATGTGTAGATATGAGTGTTAGAGATAATATAGATCAGTTTGTTTCATTAAACCTCTATTTAAAGCCAAGACTTTGATGGCTTTTGTGATGGAATTTGTATGTAACTTTTGTATAATTGGAGTTGGGAGCTAATTTGAAGAACTTGTTTCATTCCAATTTGTTGTTCATGCTCGGTTGATCTACTGAATTTTTTGTAGCTGAGATTTCTTCAAGTGTGCAAGGCAAGGAAGGAGGGCCCCCACACCAAGCTAAGTACACTTCTTGGTTCAATTTTCATAGTTTTCATAGACTAGTTTTTCTTTCAAATGTATTTAGATGTGTGATGATTGCTGAATGAATATTGGTTTAATTCTAATCTATGATGAAAAGAGATCTTGGGGTATTTGCCAAAATCTCCTTTCATGTATAAATTTCGAACCTGGGCCTGTGGGTTATGGCCCACTAAGTCCCATCGGAAGCGTTTTATGCTTTTAAGCCTTTTAATTTTATAACGTGGATCTATATTAAAATCGAGAGATCCTTTTCTATCCATGCATATAAACATGCATCTCATTCTTAACAATTCCGATGCGATATGTATCATTGGCGATCGGAGATCGCAAAGAATGGACCTCACAACCGTCAGCAGCTCCACACAGCAAATCGATTTTCTCTTCATCTTCGTCGGACGCTTCCCAGCTCTGTGTTTAACACTTTCCAAAGCTGGTCAACGCATTTACTGATTGGTGCATTGCTACCACAACAACCGTCCATTTATTTGCAAATCAACTCAGTGTTTAACGCTGCAGTTCAACCTCCTGTAAGCGCTACAGCTCAACACTCTTACTTTGCTTCGGATCCCACAGATCCAAATTCATCCACACGATTCAACATCGCCTCATCTGCGCTCTTGAGATTTCTTTCCGACGTTCGTGTAACTCTGTGCTTCCAATTCCACCGTTGCTCATCATACTGGACCACAAACAAAACCGTGTTCAATTTACCGACTGTATTTCAACGCATTATAGTTCTGATCTGACCACTGTACTGGATCCGATCTAATACAAAGCCAATACATATATGGATTCGCCTTCGTTCCAATCCCTGTGAAGTCGTTCCTCTATATTTCAGTTCTTAAACTGCAGCACTGCCAGGATGGCATTAAACATAGAATATTCACGATTTCTATTAGAAATACAGATCGAAAACCACATCAGGCAATTGCTAACACGCCAATCCTCACTTGCTCTTTATATATAACAGTTAAACGTTAAATTAGATCGTCATCGATCTTTTAAGTGATCGATGATCGATCCAGCACGCAACACAGGATTTACACATAAACGTACACAACATACACTAGAACAGGCTTATATATATTATACAAAACAGTTACATACTAAGGCCCTTTCAGCCTTAGAAATGAGCTCACGCTCGACTACATTCTTCTCACTCACAATTTTCCTCACCGAACAGATATCTATCACACCCCTATCACATTTATATAAGAAGCCTTAGATAGGAAGGATCGATCCGATCCTCTCCTAATTTTTCTCCAACGAAAACTCTCCAAAATATATGCACGCGGATAACATATCCATCAAATCCTCTTTAAATTTGTTTTAGAGCAGATTTTCCTCCCTTTATTCAGCTCGACTGTCCATGTCT
The DNA here is from genome assembly GCA_031772625.1 of Pinus tabuliformis. Taxonomy (NCBI): domain Eukaryota; kingdom Viridiplantae; phylum Streptophyta; class Pinopsida; order Pinales; family Pinaceae; genus Pinus; species Pinus tabuliformis. The sequence goes on along the minus strand of CM062820.1, from coordinate 1,203,569,389 downwards.
TCCTCGCTCTGCTTGGATTCCTCTTTAATTTAGAAGGGGTTTAGATGCTCCTGCATCAATCTACATATGAAGCGACACAAAGGAATTTAAGTTAAATTCCCCTTCTAATTGATCTTGAACTAAAACTAAATTTCATTCTCCATTTCTCATTTGAAGTTATTTCTGCATTTCTGGTTTGAAGCAATGGTGATTGTGATATAGTAGGATTATGAAGAAGGACAATCTGGATCTCCTTAGTTAGGAGCATCTTCTTCTACATCTTCTGCATCATAAACCATTGTTAATTAGTGCTCTTAGATTTATCTTCATGAAAGTAGTATTGTAGGGAAGGACAACCTGGTTCTCCTAAGTTAGGAGCCTCTTCCCTCATATATTACATAAATGAATTAGAAATTGTTAAAATAGGTTTATATTTGTAATATATACTTCCTTAATTCTTCAAATTTTATCTTCTAAATTTGATTATATCTAATGTCCATATATAGTGGATTTGCCTCCAAGTTTTACAAACCCAGATTGATAATTAAATACTTGTGTTAATTTAGTCAATAAATTAGCCCAACAAAAGGTTTCCATATGTGCAACTCTTCGTGGTGCGCATAGCGGATAATCACTTTGCGGATATTATTCACTTTTTTACTACAAGGATGGTACTAGAAGGGTATACAAGTCAGCAAAAGAAGGAACTAGTAGTGCGCACCACAGATTTCTCAATCTTTGCAGGACATCTGTATAAGATGGGTGCTGATGAAATATTGTGAAGATATGTGCCAAATTTTGAGAGAGATAGCATTCTTGTTGAAGCTCATGGAGGGGTTACAGGAGGAAATTATGCCAAAAAGGCGATTGCGCAGGGCTATGGTAGCCAATGTTGCATATGGATTCCAAGGCGTATTGTAAGGCATACAATGTGTGTCAGAGAATGGGAAAACCATTGTGAAGGAATGAATTGCCACTAAAACCTCAAGTATCTTTGAAGCCATTTGAAAAATGGGCGATTGATTTTGTTGGGCCAATTCAGCCCCAAGGAAAGAAAACTGGTGTGCACTATATCATCACCGCGACGGAATATCTAACCAGATGGGCAGAGGCACAGCCGGTTAAGGATTGTACATGGGCTACAGCAACAAAGTTTTTGTTTGAGTATGTATTAACCAGATTTGGCTGCCCGAAAGTGTTGATGAGAAACAGAGGTACGCACTTTCTAAATGAAACGATCAGCATGTTAACTGAATAATTTCAGGTCTACCAACAAAAGAGTACATCGTATCACCCACAAGCCAATGGTACTATTGAAGCCTTCAACAAGATTTTGGAAAACGTTCTAATGAATATCTGCATCGCACAACAAAATGATTGGGATGTGCGCAAACCTACAGTTCTATGGGCTTATAGGACTACTTGCAAGAAGCTGACAGGACAAATGTCATTCAGGTTGGTCTATGGGGTAGAAGTTGTAATGCCAATGGAGTGTATTGTGCCTAGTTTGCACGTAGCATCTCTCAAATGTATGGAATATTGCAAAGCCTTGGAGGAATGGATCACGCAGATGATGGAGCTTGAAGAGGGTGGATTCTTGGCAGGATTCCATTAGCAAGTACAGAAGGAACGTCAAAAGGCATGGCATGATCGCCGCATCAAGATTTGCACGTTCAAGGTAAATGATCTTTTCTTGTTATATGATATTAAATTCACTAATTTTCCAGGGAAATTTCAGATGCATTGGCTAGGGCCATATATTATCAAAGAAATTACAGATGGAGGTGTAGTTTATCTCGCGAAGCTGAATGGAGAACCTTTTCCGGGAAGAGTGAATGGGAGCCGATTGAAGCTGTATACAGGGGATCCTATGCAATGACTATATGGTAGTAGGATAATCTTAGTGCTCCAGGCAGTTGCAAGGGAGCACGGGACTATAAAGTACACTACCAGGTTTAGAGGATTACGTAGTAGGTAGGCTGTGTGGAAAATATTGAAGATGCAACCTAGGGGGCTGCGCGTAGGAAGTTGCGCCATATAGGGAGGTGTCGTGCAGCACAGTAGAAAAGTGAACGTTGGAATCATTGTTCATGACTTGACATCCAGGAGACGATTAAGAGGAGCAGGTTGGCGGAATCTAAGGCACAAATCTTTGAAGATCTTCTCCCAAAATAGCACTAATTGTCAAAATTTGGGGGGAACGGATTGATTTGAATTCAAAACCCCCCATAAATTCTACATGTTGACCCAATAGAGAACACTTTGTGCCCTTAGAGTTATTGTTGAGATTTGATGTATGTCACCTATGAACCAATCATATTGGGAGGATTTAGTCATGAGCCCTATGTTTGCTAAGTTGTTTGAGTTGAATCAGAATTTCATTCTCGAAAAAATGCTTGGACCAAGCCCTACAGAAACCATGAGTACTGGTGGTGATGTTTCCTCTGAGGGAGCCACCCTGGAAGTGGTGAGTATGGAAGCTCCAGCTCCTGTGCCTACGACGCCGAGGTCACCTAGGCTGAAGCCTACCCCCACCATAGAAACCCAGTCAGTCAAACCGAAGAAGGATAAGCAGAAAAATCTATTACTGATGCACAAATCACCAAGAAAGTATTCTGCAACACAGGCCAAACAGAAGAAAGATAAGCATCCCGAGAAGGTAGTTGACCTGGAGACCAAAGAAGGCCAGGGTACAGAGGACATAGATGCTGAGGGAGTGGAGCCCATCATGTAGCTACCTGACTATATCCCTCTGCGGAAGGGAAAGGTGAAGGTCACAAAGGACCCGGACTCGGAGAAATTTTACATTTCTACGCCCCTGCTACCCGAGCAGGTCCCCTTTAAAGGTTCGAGGTTTGCGCAGATCCCGCTACTAAAGATGGTGGATTGGGACCTCACCGATCATGCTAGGTTTCCACACTTAGCAACAGATAAATATATGAAGTGCATCTACTACATGAAGTGAGGTGTTACCACACTTGAGATGGTGGAATGGATCCGTGATGTGGAGAAATCAGGATTACATAATCTGTTGTGGGTGCCCCATTATCACCGCAGCCCTATCAACACAATTTGTGTGCGCCAGCTACTCACTTTTGTGCATGATGAGTGTTTATGGCTAGGAGGGCCTATCCCCATCACTGATATCTTAATCTACAGAATCACGTAGCTACCATACAGAGGATTGAAACTAGCCAAGGAGTTTGGCAAAAAGACGGGGGAAAAGGACTTGACAGAAAGAATGAAGAAAGAATTTGACCTTATGAAGAAAACATGAGGATATTTTATCCTCTCAATAACAAACCCAGTAGTACAAGTTTCAACCCAAATTTTAGCAAAGAAAGTGATGAGAAAGTGTCACGCAGATGAAGTTTTGGCACCCGTAGTATCCCTGGCTTCTCATTGCGCGAAAGGCGTACAGTTCAACTGGTCCAGATGCCTGTGCTAGGAATTCCTTGCAAATTATTGTGAGGCCCAGGATGAAACCAAATCGTTTCATTACACTTGGGTACTATTTTCTATTGTGTTGGTTGTGTGGGAACTTCTAGAGGATAGCCATTTTCCTCCACTTGAAGAGGGATTACCGAAAACAGCGTAGTTTGCTTCCTTATGGGCTACAAAGGACCCTATGCGGATCACAAAGATGAAGATCTTTTGGGTCCTTATGGAATCAAGTCTCCGCATGGCCATTAACTAGCGTCCAAGGTTGTCCCCAACCTTGTACACGTAGCTATCAGCCTATGCCGCATTCAAGGCTGACTTCCACAGAGTATACATTCAAGCGTGGAAGGATCCATAATAGAAATGGCATGACTTGCCATATTTGGTGACAGAGAAAAATGTGTAGGAGGTGATCGCGTGATGGCCAAGAAAGTGGTGCGCCCCCTCAGATTTAGATGTTGTTATGAGTAAGGGCATGGGAATTTCAACAGCGCAAAAGAGGAAGGAGGCAGCTAAGCAAACTACGGGCACACTCGCAGAGCAGAAGAAGAAGGAAGCCATGGAGAAGGCTCGAGTGGAGCAAGAGCATGCTGTCAAGGAGCAAGCAAAACAAGAGCAGCGCAAGTCAGAAAGAAGTGGAAAATCACCTTCGCCAAAGACCGAGGAAGAAGAATTATCAGAACAAGACAGTGGAGGAGATGAGGGGCAAAGCACCCTGTTTATTCTGAAGCGACGCATCAAAGGGATAGAAAAAGGGTACAAGGAAGAAGAAGAAATTAGACAAGCCACAGGGTGATCCCATGGTCTTGACAGAGGGAAATATCGATGAGATCGGGGATAAAATAAGGGACACTACGACTAAAGTGTTGCAGTAGTTCGAGCAGAAATATATGCAGACATTGGGGAGCGTCCAAAAGGATTTGTGCAAGTTTAAGATCCAGACAAACAAAATACAGGTGGGCACCAGTCAAGCAAGCACAGAACAAGAAAGCCTGGTACCTAGGACGAGTCAAGGAGCTAAGCTTGTAAGGACCCTAGATCTTAGGACTGTTGCATTCCCAAATGGTTCCCTTCACACGGAGTCAGCCAATGATCGCATCATCTTAAGCACACTCAAGAACATTAGGTTGAACATAGCAGTGCTCCCCAACGAGATCCTCCAAGCGCTGCATGCAGGAATGACAGAGAAATTGAGAGCTCGGGAGCAGCGCGCTGTCAAGTTCATCAGCGAATACAGAGTGAAAAACGAGTAGATGTTCGCTGAGAAGACATGGGCTTTAAACGAAAAGGAAACATTGCAGGCATAAAGTTCCCAACTGGAGTCCGCAGTCACAGAGGCATGCAGAACAGTGCATGAGCTTCACATCCCTGAAGATGCACAAATAGAAGCGAAGATCAGAAAATTAGCTGCTGGTGTGAGAAAATCCAAGGCAGAGGTTGGCTGAGTTCAATTTGAACTCAATATAAAAATTACCGAGCTACAGTTAATTTGCAACCCACGACTCCACCTGAGGTATGGGAGCAACGCGGAGCCGCCATAAAAGAAGGAATGGCCACCCTAGATGCCACAGTTGTTGACTGTTCGGCATTATTTGAGAAAGCCATGGAGTTGGTAACAAATCTGCAGGAGGATCTGAACCTGTAGACATTGAATAGAGATATCAAGGAGCTATAGTGGCAGTATGACGAAATTAGGGCAACGGCGTGCTCCATTGCACTAGCGCAACGCCTAGCCAAATTGCAGGAGGGGAAGAAACTCCTCGCGTAGGTAGAGGTAGCATATAAAAAAGAGGCCTTACTTAAGTCCAGGTTGTAGCCTTGTTTAGAGGAGGCTTATCAGGTCACAACCACTATTAAGGATAAGCTAAAGGGCTTGCAGCGGACACAACAGACAATAAGGTTGGCCACAAAAGGACCAGCTACAGAAAAGTTAATTGAGGAGGTCAAGCAGGCAGCCACTCAGAGTGTTGTCAAATTTTTCATGATCCAGGAAGAGTTGGGGGATTTTCACAGCAAGATCATAGCTCCAGCCAAGTGACTCGAGGGTGAGTCACGATCTTTGTGTTGGCGGCCTGTTGGGAAGGGGTCCCCTAGGTCAGTTCTGGGGTTAAAATAACCCAAGTTTTGATGTATTTTTTGTAAGTAATGTAAAGTCTCTGCAATTTGTGGATGCGGAGCATGTGGATCGTTAGGAGTCAAAGAGGTTTTATCCCCTTGTTTATGTAAAGTTTGAGTCGATTTTGAGATCCACCCATGGTCTGCGGACCATGGAATTGTATGAGAAATGTTAGAAATAGGTGAGTCTTAGAGAGTCTAAGGCATGTCCATGTGGATAATGAATGGAGTCTTAAAAGTGATAGTGCAGAGAAGTGGGTTAGATAGGAGAGAAAGGCTTTGCAGCTGAGTGCGCAGAGGCCTAGGTAGAGTCCGTAGTTGAGTGCGCGAACCCTTGCAACTGAGTGCACAGGGTAGTTTTGAGTCTGTAAAGCTGAATTGAAGACAAATAAAGAAAGTCACCGAAGAAATCCTGTGTATATAATGTTCCCAATACATAGATATTAGGTATGTATAGGTCTAGTGGATCTTGTGGAATTACTTAGGTAGAGACAGGGGTAGAGTGTATAAGACTACACCACATAATTCAAGAAGATGGCAATAATGTTGGGTATCTCTCCCAAGAACCCATGCATACACCTTAAGTATCTACAGGTTTACACAACCATATGTGAAATCAAGTGATGTTATTCAAACCTAGAACACCATATGAGGCTTGTGTACATGCACAGTACCTGGAAAGCGTAGGCCAAAAGAAAAAGTAATCAAGTGGTTCAAATTAGAATAAATGCCAAGAAGTTTCCAAATAACAGAAGAAGAAATGGAATGGGGGGGAAGACAAAAAGGAATTAGCCAAAACAAAATAGTGAAAATATCCTTGCAACCACTATAACATCAAAGTTCATACAAAGGAGAAATATTGGAAGTTTCATCTAGAACTCAACTAGACGAATTTGAAGCAAGATTTGAAGAGCAAAATATTATAGTTATGAATTCGAGAAATCAGGTGGAAAGTAGCTCAAACATGGATGATAAGTTCATTTACACATTAGTGTATAAGGGGGTGATTCTAAGTATCCTTTAGTAACAAGAAGAGAAAGAGATGACCAAACTCTTCCATATAAAGATATAGGTAAAAAAAATGAAAATTGATGCTCTATTCAACTTAGGATCACAAGTAAATCTCATTTCAGTAGAGTTGGTAAACAAATTGGGATTGTAGGTCCATGATCATCCAATCCCATACCCATTAGGATGGGTAAATAAGGATACATAAGTCAAGGTAACAAAATAGTGCAAAATTAGATTTGTTATTGGTGTTGATTTTATTGATGAAGTATAACTAGATGTAGTTTCACTTGATTTATGTGGAGTGGTTCTTGGAAATCCCTAGATCTGCATGTGGGAAGCAATGTTCATGCGGAGTTCAAACCAATACCACCTCATCAAGGATGGAAAACCCATCACCATCAACAAGCACAAGGGAAAGTCCAAAATTTGGTTGGTAAGTGCCAACTAAGCCAAGAAACTAATCAATTCTAGTAAGAAATATGTTTTATTATTTTTAAGAGAAACTTAGTCTGTACAAGAGTTAGTGAGAGAAAATTATGTATCCCTAAAGGGGGTACACTAAGGAATAGAGACAAAAAATGGGTGAGTTACTACATGCATACAAGGGAGTGTTTTAGGAGCTTAATTGGCTACCACCAAAGAGGGAAGTGGAGCTTGAGATCCAACTATTATCGGACTCTCTATTGCCAAACATGAGGTTGTACAGGAAGTATGTAATAGAAGAAAATAAGGTGAAGAAGTATTTGTTGTAGAAATACCCACTGTAGATCAACAGATTATGCAATATACTAAAACACAATACAAGATTTGCTTCTACAACACTTTGCAGAAGTTTAATCGAATTGAGCAAAATCAAGAGAACACATATAACTGAGAATGAGAATTCAATCACATGTAACACAGAAGAAATAACCCGGGGAAAGCCTCAGCCTAAAACCCCAACTCTGTATTATCATACAAGTGGAAATCTTGTTCAAGTTACAAAAAGAATCATCTCTCAAGCTATCCTGGTCTCTCTACAATCAAACAATACAGCTCAAAGATTGAATAGACACTGTATATGTCCTCCTCAAGCCCTCCAAGCATCCTATTTCCTTGCGGAATTTTTCTTGGGGTCCAGTGAAGCCAAATGTGTGATTTGGCCTCATCACGCTCACTAAACCTGAAGAAATAACTACGCAATCCTCAAGGAAATAATTCCTTCTGCATGCAAGGAATATTCACAATGGAATATTCTAGCAACTGATAATACACTGCCCCTCCATCTGATCTCAACTGGGTCTCTATCTGAACTGACATGCATGAGTTATTTATGAGAGAATACTCAGTTATCTGAAGTGCATTAGTTACATGCATACAAGAATTAACTAACTGAAATTACATTAATTCAACAAACTGTTTGAATTAATCTAACTGGACTTGACTCAGTTAACTAAGTCAACTAATTACAACTCAATATTACAACTCATCCTTATCTCTTTAACTGATGGATAAATTCCTCAATTAATGGAGAAACTGTTGCATGTCCCCACATAGACTTCAAGTTTGATTTTCCTTAACTAATTAACTCAATATGAATTAATTAATTAATTTACAAACTGCTGCTAAGATCAAATTCGAATTTTACTTCACTATTTTAGTTTAGGGACTGACTAAAATAGGAAGGTATCCCGAAATGTTATTTATAGAATGATATTTTTAGCACTTCCATTTTTCCATCCGTTGTTGCTAACATCAACATTGGCTGAACTGCTATTTATAGCAGTGCTATTTTTAGCAATTCTATTTTTAGCATTTCTTATTGCTATTTTCAACAGTTGCAATAATTGTTTGAGTAGGGTATCATTCAACCAGGTACCTCACTATTTGGGTCACCCATCATAATTTTTCTTATGAAGGAAGGGAGTTGAAAAATGTTCATTTATTACAGGGTGTTGAAAAAAATAAAGCTCAAGAATAGGTACCCTCTTCCAATGATAGATGATTTGTGAAACTATTTGTGAAAGTAAATTAATTCACCAATATAGGCGTAAAATGGGGGTCCCACCAAGTTTAAGCCGAAGAAGAAGATACCCAAAATATTTTCTTTAAAACTAGAAAAGGTTTATGTGAGTGGTTAGTCATGTCATTTTGTTTATGAAATGCACAACTACATTCATGAGATTCATTTTTTTTGTTCATTTGGATTGATATACTGGTATATAGAGATATTTAGGAGGAGAACATATTACATTTGATGCAGGTGCTAGAGAAATTAAAGAAGTTCAAGCTGCTAGACAATATCAATAAATGTGATTTTACATAGAATTTTTTAGTGTATTTAGGATATGTTATTGGTGGAGAGATGAATATAGATCCTAACAATAAGGAGGCAATCATGAAGTGGTCGATGCATACTAATGTTTCAAAGGTTAGGAGTTTTATTGGGGAAGCATATTATGTTATGAAACCAGCTCAAGAAAAGATAGAAAAGATAGATCAACGCCTTAGAATTCAGCCTCTTCGAGGGGGCAACCTCCTTTACATTACATAAATGAACAATTCTTGGATGATACAAATGACAAAACCTCCTTTCTATATATAGGAGTCTAAGGAGTCACAATATAATCCAGCCGACCTAACAATAATAATATAAAGCCACAAAAATAACAATAGAGGGATTCTATGGGGCATAGAAATAACAATATGGGGGTAATAGGGGCACAACAATATAAATAAGGGGTATAACTACAATAGTAATGGGGTAATCACTAGTATTATAGGGACCCAACATGCCCCTCTCCTTCAAAAAAGTGTTGTCCTCAATGCTTGAGTAGTTCTTGATACTTCTGCATAAAATTCTCATCCTCCCATGTGGAATCTTCAGCGGATAAGTTCTTCCACTTGATAAGATACTCTGAAATTGATCGATTTCGTAGCTGTCGAGTTCTTGTTTCTGTGACTGCTTCTGGTTCCAATATAATTTTTCCTTCCTCGTCAAGTTCTGGCAATATTGTTTGAACTGGGAGCTTGTCGCCTATAACCTTCTTTAAACATGAAACATGGAAAACTGGGTGCAATCGAGAAGCTGCAGGAAGCTCCAATTTGTATGCCATAGTACCAATCTTTTCCAACACCTTGTACGGACCATAATACTTTGGTGATAATTTATTATCCTTCTTAGCTTGCTTTAGGGACATTTGCTTATATGGTTGTAGCCGTAGGAATACCCAATCACCTACATCAAAACTTCTTTCACTGCGATGTTGATCTGCCTGTTGTTTCATTCTATTTTGTGCCAACACGAGGTTATCCTTTAAGAGTTGGAGGACTTGTTGTTGATGTTCGATGTGATGTTCCACTGCTTGAACCTTAGAATTTTCTCTTAAATATGATGTGATTGATGGTGGTTGGTACCCATAAAGTGCCATAAATGGGGTCATTTTTGTTGTTGTATGGAAGGAAGTGTTATACCACCATTCAGCCAGAGGCAACCATTTGACCCATTGTGTCTGTTTATCAGATACAAAGCAACGAAGATATCCTTCCAAACATTTGTTTACTATCTCAGTTTGCCCATCAGATTGAGGATGATAAGATGAGCTATGAGCTAACTGAGTACCAAGACAAGAAAATAATTCTGTCCAAAAATTTCCAGTGAAAATGGGATCTCTGTCACTTACAATAATCTTTGGGTTTCCATGTAGCTTTTGAACTGTTTCCATAAATGCAGTAGAAACTGTACTGGCTTTAAATGGATGTGATAATGCACAAAAGTGTGCATACTTGGTAAGTCTGTCAACTACCACCATGATGACACTCTTTCCCTCAGACTTGGGTAAACCTGTGATAAAATCCATTGAAACCTCCTCCCAACGTTGGCTTGGAATGGATAAAGGTTGTAATAGACCCGGTGTCTTAATTGTTTCAACTTTATTTTGTTGGCAAACCAAACATTCCGCCACAAACTTTTGAATATCTGATTTAAGGCCATCCCAAAAAAATTCCTTCTTAACCCTGTGGTAAGTTTTTAAAAATCCTGAGTGCCCTCCTAAGGGAGAAGTGTGCAATTCCATAAGAATCTTTTGTTTTAGCTGGGAATTCTTACAGAGGTATAAGCGATCTTTGTACCATAACGAATCATTTTGCCAGCTAAATGTATCAGAAGTACTGGAATCTTGTTGTAGCTTTCGAATAAGTGCCCACACTTCTTCGTCATTCTTCCATTCCTCCCTTGCTTCGTTTATCCAATCTGGTTGGATAATAGAAATGGCACACAACAATGCTTCCACATCCTCATCCTTTCTTGAGAGTGCATCTGCCACCACATTTTGCTTCCCTTTTTTGTAGATGATTTCAAAGTCATAACCCAACATCTTTGTGACCCACTTTTGTTGCTCTTCAGAGGATAATCTTTGTTCTAAAAAGTATTTAAGGCTATCATGATCCGTTTTTACCTTGAAGTGTCTTCCCATTAGGTAGGGTCGCCATTTCTTAAGTGCATGGAGTATTGCCAACATTTCCTTCTCATAAATAGCTTTGCTTAAAAACTTTCCCTTGATTGGACGACTTTCAAAAGCAATGGGTCTTTCATCTTGCATTAGAACAGCACCAATTCCATTTCCTGAAGCATCACATTCCACAATAAAGGTTTTTGTGAAGTCCGGTGTAGCTAAGACCGGTGCTTGGCACATTGCCTCTTTAAGATGTTCAAAGGCCTTTGTTGCTTCCGGAGTCCATGAAAATGAATCTTTCTTCAATAATGTTGTTAGAGGTGCTGCTATTCTCCCATAATTCTTAACAAACTTGCGATAATACCCTGTCAACCCAAGAAATCCTCGCAGATGCTTTATGGATGTGGGGATTTTCCATTCCTTAATGGCTTTAATTTTGCTAGGGTCTACCTTAACTCCTTCATGAGATACAATATGACCCAAATATTCCACCTCCTGGACTCCAAAGAAACATTTGGATCTTTTTGCATATAATTGTTTCTCCTCCAATAGTTGTAGCACCTTGTCAACATGTTCAACATGATCCTTCCAAGACTTGCTGTAGATTAGTATATCATCAAAAAATACTAACACAAATTTTCTAAGGAATGGTTTGAAAATTGAATTCATCAAACCTTGAAATGTTGAAGGTGCATTGGTAAGGCCAAAAGGCATGACCAAAAATTCATAATGACCCTCATGAGTTCTAAATGCCGTTTTCGGAATGTCTTCAATCTTCATTCTGATTTGATGATATCCCGAACGAAGATCCAACTTGGTGAAGTAAATTGATCCATGCAATTCATCCAGTAATTCATCAATGACAGGAATGGGGAACTTATCTTTAATAGTGAGCTTGTTGAGCTCCCTATAATCTGGACACATGCGCCATGATCCATCCTTCTTGTGCACCAATACTACTGGAGCTGAGAAAGAACTTTGACTCGGTTGAATTATACCAGCCTCTAGCATTTCTGCAACCATACGTTCAATTTCACTTTTTTGGACATAGGGATATCTGTACGGCCTGATGTTTGGAGGAACACTTCCTGGAATCAGATGAATAGCATGATCATGATCACGCATAGGTGGGAGACCTTTGGGAGTCTCAAATACCTTGGAATGATTGTCCAGGACTTTTTGGAGATCTGGAGAAATAGATGATTCCAATGTGGAAACATCTAGCGAACATAATTGTGCAATTACACCTCTTTGCTCCTTTTTTAGAAGCTTTGTCATGCCATTAGAGCTGATTATCTTTCCTGGTTTCCCTGCAATACCCCTTAATTCAACTTCCTTTCCTTCCACAGAAAATTTCATGAAAAGTTCTTGAAAATTAAAAGCTATTGTACCCAAGGATTGTAGCCATTGGACTCCTAGTACAACATCAGCACCTCCCATTGGAATGGAAAGCATTGGGCTAGTCAATACATATTCTCCCATGGATAGCTTGATATTATGGCACTTTCCAGAACAATTTATTGTTCCTCCATTTGCAATCATCACTTGACACTCTGGTGCTGGATATAGGAAGCAATTCAATTCTTTTGCTACCCTACAATGAATAAAATTGTGGGTGCTTCCTGAATCAATCAACACTATTACCTTTTTCTTCTTGATTTGTCCTTCTATCTTGATGGTTTGAGGAGTGGTAATTCCCGCCAATGCATTACAAGATATGGTCGGATTTATTTGTTCTTCATCTAGGCTTTGTTCCTGGAATATATTCTCTTCTTTTGACCTTTCTTGCTCCTTTTCTTCTTCCTCTTCACAATCTATGTAGAATAATTTCTTCTCAGCACACTTATGACCTTTTGTGTATTTGCTATCACAATTGTAACAAAGCCCTTTTGCTCTTTTTTCTTCCAATTGTTGTGGTGTCAACCTTGTAGGTTGTGGAAGACTATGGGCAACAACACTTCCGTCTTTATAGTTGTGAATGGTATGCTTCCTAGTTGCCATAATTTTGCTTTCCATTTTTCTTGCTAACCTGAATGCCTTCTCTAATGAATCAGGTTCCCAAAGGCGCACATCATGTTGGATATTATCCTTTAAAGACCCTATGAACACATCAATCCTATGCTCCTCTGGAATATCTTTTACCCTTATGTTCAATTTTTGGAACTCCTCAATGTGCTCCATTATTGAACCCTTTTGTTTGAGACTTATCAATTGGCTAAAAAAAGTGTTGCTTTTTGTATCCTCATAATGTGCTATCAATTCTTCCGTAAAAATTGCCCAAGTGATAAATTGTTTACGAGAACAAAGCCATTGATACCATACAAACTGATTTGGTTCCAAATATAAAGTTGCCATACGTACCTTTTGTGTGTTTTGCACATTATTGAGATCGAAGAATTGCTCCATCTGTAATATCCATGTGGCGGGATCCTTGCCATCAAACTTCCTCATATCGATTTTTGGAATGTGGTGATTCTTCGATCCAACATTAGCGTCTATGGAATCATGATTAACATTTCTTTTGTTCTCATCATGAGTTTCCTTTACTACCTTTTCACCATTAGTAAGTATTTCTTGTAGAAAATTAGTCAAATCTGTCTTCAAATCTGCCATGCCTGTCTTCAAATTTGTGTTCAAATCTATCTTCAAATTGTCCATCTTAGCTTCCATGCCATTTATCTTAGCATCTGTTAACTTTTGTGAGCGTGACATTTGTTGCACTTGTTCTTGTAATTTTGATATATCATGTAGCATTTCTTCCTCTTCTTCATGAGTCATGCTAGAGCTTTCAGGTTCCTTACTAGGTGTTTGCATTTTCTTTCCTCGGGGCATCAGTTACCGATAATAATGCTCTACTATGCCCTTTGAATTCCTTCAAAATAAATTTTCAAACCAAGCTTAAGCAAAAATTTAAAAAAATCTACACACCTTTTTTCACTTTGTAGGAGCCCGATATTTTCTCTGATGTATCTCTGTACTTTCCAGTCATCTAGTTCTGAAATTGTGACCTGTAGTAGCTCTCTGTGTCCTCTTTCCAATGCCACAAGTCTGACCCAAATTGGATTCTCCAAGGAAGAGTTATGCGAAATCTCCCACAGTGACTTGATTATAGACTAGTTCAGTAGAGCTAACTTGTACAACGTGCCGTGAGTCACTGTTTCAACCTTTGGATCTAAAAAACACCCACAAGAAACTAAAGTCCGTCCTCTTTCTGTACCTTTTTACGAAATTTCAATCCGATCCTCAGAGAGAAAGTTATGACGATTTTCCCCAGGTCACCTGTTTTGAATGTAATTCAGGAGTCTGCAAAAAGACCAACTTCCTCAGATCATATCTCCGAAAATATCATGCGAAAAGCTCTGAAATTTGGACCCAAGGTTCAGCGTCCATTCTTCTCAAATGGGTTTTTTTTGCAACTTCTGAAACGTCACAGAAAAAAATTTATAGCGAAAATGCCACGATGACCTGTTTGGAGCAGCGAAACCCTAGAATCCAAAGCTCTGATACCAAATGTTATGAAACCAGCTCAAGAAAAGATAGATCAACGCCTTAGAATTCAGCCTCTTCGAGGGGGAAACCTCCTTTACATTACATAAATGAACAATTCTTGGATGATACAAATGACAAAACCTCCTTTCTATATATAGGAGTCTAAGGAGTCACAATATAATCCAGCCGACCTAACAATAATAATATAAAGCCACAAAAATAACAATAGAGGGATTCTATGGGGCACAGAAATAATAATATGGGGGTAATAGGGGCACAACAATATAAATAAGGGGTATAACTACAATAGTAATGGGGTAATCACTAGTATTATAGGGACCCAACATATTACCTGAGGAAATTCATAGTCTCATTTTCAACAGTAGCCAGACCACATCATGCCATAATAATGAATGGAAAGAGTTTCTAGTGGGAAAAGTTTCATAAAAATACCTTTAAGGAGTTAAAGAAGAAGAGAAATCAAGCATTGGTTCTTGTATTACCAAACTTGCAACATCACTTTGAACTAGAGACAAATGCAAATGAAAATGTTATGGGAGCAGTGTTGATGTACAGAGGAATACCTATGCATTACCATTCTAAAGTATTTCATGGGGGTGTTCTTAAAAACCCTACATATGATAAGGAGCTTTATGCCTTGGGACAAGATGTCAAAAGGTGGAGACACTATCTCATAGAAAAGGAGACAGTAATCCACATAGATCACTAGGTGCTACAATACTTGTAGGCCAAGAGTAAGTTACAACATACCAGGAATTATAACTGGATGGGATTTATACAATAGTTTCATTTAGTGATAAAGTACAAGAAGGGTGGCATAAAAAAATTGGTCGACATGCTTTCAAGGCCACCCACATCAAAGATCATAGCTTCGTGAACTTTGATGCACATCGATCCTTTCACCTATGATGCATATAAAGAGGCATATATAGAGGATGAGGGCTTCAAGGAAGTGTTAACAAGACTGGGAGGTCTAGCAAAAGTGAGAGTTTTTTAACAAAAAACAACTTCATTAAATGCTTCAAACTACCTCCAAATTGTTTTAAACCCTAATTTTCCAAACTGGGACGCACTGGTAAAAATGGTTATGTGAGTTTACTCATCCAATTTTTCCATTCTAAAAGCATCAAGGTGGATGACAAATGATACAATGATCCAATATGAATCATTACTAAACCATACATTTCTCTTGTAGTGAGAGTATTGAGCATTTGTATGTCAAAAACAGGGGAGGATCATTGGACAATAGTAAAGAGGATTTTCAAGTATTTGTGTGGCACTGTTGGCTATAGATTATGATACCAATAAATAATAGGATTGGATAAAATGTTGGACATGCATGGATTTTTTATGCAAACTAAGCTAGATATATGGATTGTAGAATATATACAAGTGGGTATATGTTTAACCTATTTGGAGGAGAAACCAATTGGATGAGAAAGAGATGATCTGTAGTGGCACTCTCAACTACAGAAATTGAATATATGGCATCCACCTATGCAAGAAAGGAAGAAATATATATATATATATATATATATATATATATATATATTGTTTAGGTATTGATTAGGTATAACTATCTATGAGGATATATTATGACAATTAGAGTGCAATATTCCTATAAAAGAATCCAATGTATCATTGAATACAAAGCATATTGGTGTTCAATATAACTTTGTGAGAGATGTGATTGAAGAAAAGAAGGTGTTTCTAATGAAGGTGGAAATTTTGAAGAATATTATAGATTCATTAAAAAAAATATGAGCATTGATAAGTTCTCTAAGTGTAGATAACAATGGGCACTATTTCCTTTATTGTTGATGATGTACTCTTACAACCCCCTTATGTTTAAGTATGGGGGATTACGCAGTGCATTATATTAGATATCATTTTTGGGATTCAACTGCGTTAAGTAAGTCATTCAAACGTATGACCATTTCCATGAGAGGTAGTCGTAACTGACTAATTTCTCATGATTTTTGAATAGTTCACTTAGCACTCATTGCATCGGGTGATGCTCACAGGGGTGAAGAAGTGGGATTGAAACTAGTGAAATGTGGAGAACGAATCACATAGCATCAATCATCACTTCCGGGGCTTGCACCCGGTAACCAGGACTTCCCAGGAGGTCACCCATCCCAGAACTCCTCTGGCTCAAGCGCGCTTAACTGTGGAGTTTTTCCCCACAATCAAGCCCACTTAGCTTGCTACCCCATTTGCAAAACCTTAGCAAGTATTGTGCCTCATGAACCATTCAAGTAGAGATCCCTTGACTCTTTTTGAATTTAAGTATGGGGGATTACGCAGTGCACTTTGTAATTTTCTCAGGGTTGGAGAAGAAAATCGCAAAGGTAACCACAAACCTACTTTGGAAGCCTGGATCTAGCCCTACCAGCTTCAGAGAGGGCTCTCTCTGTAAGATTTAACTTTGTTGGATTGAATATTAGGCTAGTTATGAAGTTTAAGGTTTGATTTGTATTTAAATGGTTGGTTGATAACTAGATTACCATTGGGCTATCGAGTCTGTTACATAAAATACAGATCAACTACAGTGTCTACAGATAGATCTCACAAGGAAGGGTCGCCAAACGAAATGGATTCTTTAAGGTTTGTGAAATGGAGAAGAAGAACAGATTAATGTTCACTTTAAATATAGAGCATTGTTATCTTAATTCTATATTTAAAGATCAGAAGAAAGCATTGAAATTATTAATAGTCGGGTGCAGAGTGTATATTTAAACAAATTCTTCCATTTACTTATCTATTGAATAATTCAGATTTGGAAACAAAAATGTGCTATAAACAAACAAATAATAAACACATAAGTTGATAGATGCACTTCACCAACAACTTGACACAAGAATCCTGTGAAAGAGCTTAATCTGTTGATGTTTCAAAAATATACAATAGTATTCTTTGTACAAAAACCAACCCTTGATACTTCTGAAGATGAAGTATTTATAATTAATTTACAAAAAATATCTTGCCAGAATGGCTAGGATGTATCTAAAAATAATGAAATTCAATCAACCTAACTTACTACAATGATATCAGGGAAATTCAAACTGTCTAAAGTGGTGGCACTTAAATGGTGGAATAGCTGGTTGTCTGGCAATTAAATTCTACATGTGTTGTAACGCTAACTTGCGCCCCCGAAACTACCTTTTACTCTAGTAACTCGCAAACTTTATCCCAGCGTTGTTCACTCGAGTGTTTCATCTTCATCAACTTTCTATACACTTCATCGACTTTAGTATATTTGGCAAATGTCGGCCTGGTGAGGAATAGATTTGGAATTGCATACTGAATATCGAGGTCGTACAAAAATGCTTCCAGGAATGCATTTCTTGTCATATTGAATCTTCCAGCTGTAACATTTGAACTGTCTCTTGCCTTGGTCATAATTTTCTCACTGTAATCTGAGCATGTGTTGAGCTTGTCATTAATAACTAATAAGTTTGGAAGTCCTTTCTTGTAGAGAGGCTCCAGCTTGGTGAAGAATTTTTGTATACCAATGTTCATAATTTGACCCTTCTCTTCAAGTTGTCTCATAATATTTATTTTAGTCAGCACTTTCCTAACTTCCAAAATCATTTCAGTCCTATCTTCAATTTCCAACTCTTCCAATTCCTGATTGTTCTTGGAGTTGAGAAATTTGATGAGCTCAGTGGCTTCATTGGGTTTATCTCCCAATTGTTTTCTGACCTGCTCAATGGCTTCATTGGATTGTTCAATTAGCTCCTGTCGCTCAAAAGTAATTTGGATTGAAGGCCAAATGTCTTCCATGTCTTCATTGATCCTTTTCCAGATATTCTCTTTTACTTGTGTCAATGTATTGCCCATGGCACGGTGTTTCTCCATCTTATGCAATCTTTGGGACAATGTTTGGGACCTCTGTGTTTCTATCATGAAGGAATTTTCAAACCTTGTACTCTATTCCTGTAAAACCTTCACCTCCTTCCTCGGCTTCTTTACCTCTTCTCCCTGTATGGACATGTTTTCCATGGATTCAGCTAAATTAACTGAGTCATCCACAACTGATGTGGGAAGCATGGTAGAAGACGATGTTCCTACTATTGTGGTTGTTGTAAGGACACGTGTTTGAATTAGAGATGCAATGGGAACTGCATCGAGAGGAACTACTGCAAGTTGTGAAATCTGTTCCTTTTCCTTTGTCATCTTATCCATTTCTGGTTCCATTGCTTTGATCTGTGCACTTTGTTCCACTAGAAGTTTCAGCATCTCTTCCTTTTGTAGCTCTATCTCTCCAAGTCCCTTGGCCTGGGGGTCTTCTGTTGCTAGCAGCTTCAATTTCTTCTTTAAGGTTGCTATGTCAAAATTTTTCTTTCTGATTATCTCCTCCATGGATTTTGAATTGTCTGGATCAAAGCTTGCTTTGATCACCATTTCCTCCAAGTATTTGATTTTGGTATCTTTGGAAAGTGAGGACACTTTCTCCAATTTTAGCTAAGACTACACATTATTCAAATTAAGTTGTAGTTTAGAGGCAGTGATAGCAGTCTACATGAAAGTTGAATATACCATCTCTCTAGCCTGCCTATGCATATCTATTTGATCTAAAGGATGGAAATACTTTGCCTCAAATTCAAAAGTAGTTTGTTTGAAATATGCTGCTAACTTTGGTTGAGGGACCTGGGCCTGCAAGAATTCCATATGCATCCTTCCCTTTTCTGTATCATATGTTGAAATGAGCCTGTGTTGGATGGAGGAAGATTGCTTCCTGAATTGAGGAGATATATCATCATGAATGGTTTCATTCCTCTACTTAATCTCTTTATATCTTTGAAAAATGTCTAGCTGCCTCTGCTTTGTGGATGATTCTGGTATCTGAGGTATAGTAGTTGGAATCTCTTTAGTATCCAAAGATGATGGGGACTCTGTGGTACCATTGTCTAACTTAAAATTATGTAAACCTGAGAGTACAATATTGCCTGGTGTGTCCTCCAGTGATGGGAAGTCTATTTTAAAGCCCGTTTTAATCTTCTTTGTGTATATTTTGAACTCTTTAGCTGAGACTTCTATGACTGATGGAGAATCATCCTCTCTCAGTCTCTTATCTATATTTTCTCTCGTTATGGGAGTATTTGAAGTTGTCCTGGAAAGTACCTGCTCCTCGGCGTCATTCAATGTATTTTCTACTGAAGTGTGCTCGTTCATATACTTCCCTATTTCTAGCCTATAAGTATGCACACAGGGTGTAGCTTTTTGTTCCACTCTTAACTTGAAAATTACCCCATAGGGGTCATAAGACCTAGTGAAACTGAGAGGGAAGTTCATTTGTTTCAGCAGGAGGTATGCTTCCTCTCCTGCTGCTCTACTGTTGCAAATGAAAGGTCTTATCTATGTTTTGATCTGGAACTGAGATTTCTTCTTAGCTGCCACGAAATGGATGTTGTCAGAATGAATTATTTGCCTGATGTACTCCAAGGAAAATATTCTCATTGGCAAATATCTAGGAAGATTGTATGGTGGCAGCTCTGAACCATACACTCTAATTTCTGTGAATGACTGGTAAAGGTACTAGTCCCCTATTTTCACCTGTTCACTGAGCTGTAAAACCTTCTGAATGTCTTCACTAATCCTTGGAACCTATTGGCCACTTAGCAAACAAGTTGTTGGATACACAAACTGATCTATGAAGTCTGAGAAGTTGAATTCCTATGATTTTCTTCTGATTAAGGAAGTCCAGAAGACAATAGACTGTGGCTCTCCTTGTTGATCAAGCTTTTGCACTGCGAATGGAAACTTATCTGTTTGAAAGAACATAAACATGTACATGAGAATTGAAGAATATCTGAACATTCCTTCAGCTATAAACTGAAGGAATTAATCATGAATTACATTTGCTAATAAGTGACCATAGTCAAAGGTGATTGATGGTCCTTCTTCTGAAGAAAAGGTGGATAGAAAGTCTGGAATAGGCTCATCTACCCATTCATCTTAATAGTAACCAAGAATGGATGACAAGACAGAGATAATCTGTTTGGTCCTTTGAGGGAACATAGAAGAGGGATATGGGGGATTTTTCTTAGGGAGCTGAGAGTCTTTGGGGAGGAAAATTTAAAAAATTGTAGCTCTCTGGGGGAAGGTTAATTTCTAATAAATTTCTCTGAGAGCTTCAAGGGAAAAAGGGGTGAGGCAATCATTGTGGGGGACCTGCAGCATTTGATTTATGCTATTAGTTGTAATGATGAAGAGAATTTCACCATTTGGGTAAATAATAGCCCTCCTACTTGAAAGGTAAGAGGCTTGTAATTTTAAAAATAATTCCGGAAAATGATAGAACTGGAGGACAACAAATAGAGGAAGTCTAGACTGCTAGAGGTTTATTTCATCAGATTGATCAAGGAAGTTATCCCGAAACCAACAATGTAATTCGAAGAGGTTGAATTCACGTTGTGTTTCAGCAATCTTATAGTTTGTTTGAGGAAGCAGAATGTGGTCTAAGTCGATAGGGGGAGTGAGCATAGGAATCACTACAAGGGCGACTTTGGGTTCCATTGTAGTTACAGAAAGGATAGGGGAAGGATGTAACAGAAGGAAATCGTAGTATGTTTCAGGAATTGGCAAGAACTTAGAGTCACAAAACTTTGTAAATTTATCAATGACAAGCAACCGAAATGTTGCTGTGAGATAAGAGTGCAACAAAGGAAGGAACGATTTTCATGAGGAAAAGAGAGAAAGGTGTAATCATAGATGAGAAATTAATTTTTATAAGGCGTGGACCTAGCTTAACCGTTGGATTAACGATCTTGATATGGCATTAATTTATGTAATGGTGTGAGTAAATGGAAAAAATCTTAATGGTGGGTGCAACAGTCGTGGACGTGGAATTTGAGGATTGTTGGGCGCATGGAACGGGACCATTGGCGGGAGTGATGGGAGGAGGGACACGTGGGTGATGGGATTGGTAGCTGAGATGAGATGTGGAGGCGAAAATTGATGGGAAGGCGGGTTGCGGCGGGAGGCGAAACAGCTTTTGGAGGGGGGCAAGCGGTATACAATAACTGAAGGGGGGGGATTCGAAATCCCACAATGTTGACACGTAGGGGGGCAGGAAACTTCTTTTTAGACCCCCCCCCTCCCCCCTGTCGTTAGAAATTATCACTGTGGGGAGTTCCGAAAACATTCATGGGTCGTCAGATTAGTGTAGGTGATGATCAGGGATCGCGAAATGGGAGGAGGCTTAACACCGATGGGCCCCTCAACATTATTTTAGGTGCATGCATAATATACCAAAGTCTAAACTTTGGACAATGAACCATTTAGACACTTACATCGAAAACCTGTATTTTCCTATCCTAATGCTTTTTTGAAGAAAATGAGGGTGTATTTAAACATGCAAACCCTGTCAATTTTTCATTCTAAAGAGATTAAGAATATTTATTTAAAAAACTAAAATAATCTACTCAACTACACTAATACAGATTAAATTGTTGGATTAACTTTATTCTCCTATTCTACCTATCTAATCTTAACCAATATTACACTGTTTGGCTAAGTTATTCACTCTAATATAATTAACATAAATTGAAATGAGTTTGGACATGATTAAATTGTAAGTCTCAAGAACAAAGGGATTGTGGCATTTTAAACAAGCTACACACAATTTCATGAATTTATTATTTACAAAGCCAAAATGCTAGTAGTGGCACTTAAGCTAGCATCACTTTCACATTTATTCATTTTTTTGTGGGGTTCATTTATCATTTCTTTTATTTTTCATTTTTTTATATTTTTTGTATTTATACCCTCTTTTCATTTTTTATTTTCACTTTTCTATTTTTTTTTAAATCATTTGCAAAAAGCAATACTATTTACAATCTGAAATACTGAAAGCAATTATTCAATGATCATTTGATCCTATAAATTATAGGACCCTAACAGTGGCTCCCACTAGGGATGGAACTTCCTGGTGAAGTGTCAAGGACATCGTAGACTAGTAGCCATGAATCCTCATATTTAGTATTAGTTACATCTTAATTTTTTGTTTTATGTAGTTATGGTGGCAAAATGCCTCAAAGCTCAGGACCTTCTCCATGGGATTCAACTTTAAGACATAATCTACCCACTCATGACAGTACAAAAGTAAATTGTATCTACAATGGGTGTCATAAAAACACTTTCTTAGTCCTGAAAAAACATAATGCTTTAGCATCCTGCCATTGACAAGTCCTCCAGGTAATTTTGTTCCATATGTGTTCTTTAGAAAAAATGCAATGTTACCTCGATAGGAGTCAATAATGTAAGGTTCCATCCACAAGTTGTCGAACTTACCATGCTTTCCTTTTTCTTCCCTTCTGGAATCCCATTTCAAAACATGATTGCCGATCTAAAAGTCATCAAATTTAGTCCTTTGGTCAAATGCCTTCTTGAAGTTATCTTGGATCAGCTGAGTTCTGTTATGAACTGCTTCTCTGGTCTGATGCAAATGAATGGTTTGGTTTATTATCCTCTATAAATCATTTGGTTCCACCTCCAATTCTTGCATCATCTTTAAAACATTAATTCCCAATGAAGTTGGAAAAACAACATCTATCCCATAAACTAGCTGATATGGAGACATGCCTATTGACTTTTTGGTAGTAAGCATGTCTTCCGACAATGCATTAACCAGCTTGTTGTGCCATGTTTTTTTATTGTCCTACAACAAATTTTTAATAATGTTACTAAGATTTTATTGGAAGATTATGCCAATCCATTTCCCTAAGGGTAATAGGTTGTAGAATGTCCCAATATTATCTAATACTTGTTACAAAAATCTACCATCCTCTTTTACCTGAAAGTTGCAACTTTGTCAGTAATAATTTTCCTAGGGCAACCGAATCTTACAAGGATGTTGTTTTCCAGGAATTTTATTATCACTGCATCGGAAGCTTGTCTGTTAGGTATGGCTTCTTTCCATTTTGTAAAGTAATCAGTGGCTATCAGAATCCACTTGTGTTGGGCAGATGAGGCGGGGTGGACTTCTCCTATGAAGTCAAGGCCCCATTGTTGGAAAGGGGTTTCAACAGATATAGGCCTCAAGGGTAAAGGAAAGAGTTTCTTTTTACCTTCGAATATTTGGCATTTGTGGCATGAAGTAACTTTCTTTTGGATATTAGAAAATAGGGTGGGCCAATAAAAACCTGCCCTCAGAATCTTATTTGCAGTAGTCTTCCAATACAGGTGTCCACCGCAGTCTCCTTCATGGAACTCTTGCATGACTTTATCTACTTCATTTTTCAACAAACAGTTTAGTAAAACACCACCAGCATCTTTCCAATACAGATTTTCATCCAAAATACAAAACTTAACAACTTTAAGTTTAATAAATCTAGCCTTTGTTTTAGTTAAACTAGGAGGAGCTTGTAAATTATGTAGAACATAAATAATGTCTGCATACTAGGGAGAGGTAGCAAAATATTATGCTACCATTGGAGTCACCAACTCATCTTGTTCATTAAATATTGTCCAAAATTTTATATTTAAAGCATGTAAGTTAGATTCTGCCATTAATTTTTCTAACCCTTGACCTTTGATGAGTTTAGTGGGTCAGATTTCAATATCATATTCTAGTATAACAACAATCCACTTACCCCTTTTCCCATCAAGATCATTTTGATTTAGTAAATATTTAACTACTGCACTTGGAACAAAAGCAATGATGTGTGAATGATGAATATACACTCTAAAATCTTTTATGGCCTTTACCAAGGAAAAAGATTGTTTTCCCATAATGTCATATTTCAATGCTTCATATCTCAAAGCTTTGTTGAAGAAAGTAATAGGTTGTTCATGGCCCTCATTGTTCTTTTGTAGGAGAATTTCAACAATGGTGTGCTCAGAAGCAAATGACAAAATTTAGGAAATTTTTGCTAAAATATGGACTAATTAACACAGGTGCCTTAGTTAAAGCCTGCTTTACATTATTAAATGATTATATAGCTTCCATATTCTACTTCACCTCAGTGTCTTTCTTTAGCATATTGGTTATATTCTTTAAAAGCTCAGCTAAATTCGGAATGAATCTCCTTAGAAACTTTATTTGTCTAATAAAAGATTGAACTTCCTTTATATTCCTTGGGGGATTAATTCTGAGTATAGCTTCGATTCTGCTGGGATCTATCTTGATTCCTTCTTTCAAAATTATGTGTCCCAACAGTTTTCCTTGTTGCAAACCAAATAACGTTTTCTTAGGGTTGAGGGAAATGCCAAATTTCCGACATTTTTCAAAAACTCTTATAAGGTGATTTAAGTGTCCTCATCTTTTTTTTTTTAAATAGTGATGTCATCCAGATATATAACTATGAAATGACCCATTTCATCAGCAAAAAGTGTCTGAAGGTATGGTAAAAGTTGTCTTCTCTTGATTTCTGGGTGTACTAAGACTTGGTTATAACCAGAAAAGTCGTCCAGCAAGGAAATCCTGTTGGATCCAACAACCTTCTGTAGGATGTGGTCCATCTTGGGAAGAGGGTAATTGTCTTTTAGACATGATTTATTTAAATTTTGAAAATTAATACAGAGTCTGATTTCACCAATCCTTTTCCAAAAGGGAACAAAATTGGATACCCATTTGGAATATCTCAGAGGTACTATGATTTTTGCCTCATACATTCTATTTACCTCCTTTTCAACCAGAGGCATAAGCATTGGATTAATCTTCCTTAATTTTTGTTTAAAGGGTTTATGATCTTCTTTCAAGGGAATTTTGTGTTGTATGATACTAATGTCATAGGATTTTAAGTCCTCATAACTCCTGACAAAAACATCAATGAATTCTTTGAACAATTTAATGTACTTCATCTTTTCAGCCAGGGGTAAGGATTTGGACAGTTTGATCATTTTGGGTTGAAGTTCAGTCCCAATATTATGTTCCTCAACACCAGCTCTAGTGGGTTCAATTTTGGGCTTCTTAGCTACATCATTGAAATCAAATAAATCTTCTAATGGAACAAGCCCTCTAGGTAGGATATTGTCTTTCAGTTGTAAAATATATGTTTCTTGTTTTTATTCATCTATTTCATGCAATTCTAATTTATTCACAATAGTATGTACAGTATCTTCTACATCAAAATATATATCTATATTAACATTTTCAAATTCATCTTTAGAATGCAAAAAGTTTTCAATATGAGAATCATCTCCAAAAACCTGCTAATATCTAATGTTATCAGACACAATAGGTCTATTTTTCACTTCGATAGTATATGGACGAGTAGGAAGAAATGGTAATTTACAAGTACTTGCCGAAGTAGAAAGACCATCAGGCAGAATGTTTTGATCTCTTGAAACCACAGAAAAACTATATTCAGTAAAACAATATAGAAAGTCTAACACAACATTTCTATATGCTCTCACCCTAGGATGTTTTGCAGAGTATTCTCTTTTGATTTGTTTTATCACCAACTTAGAATCTCCATGAATGGAAATTAGTTTAGCACCAAGTTTCTTCAAAATTTATAAACATAAGATTAAGGCTTCATACTCTGCAACATTATTAGAACACTGGAAATTCAATTTGTAGGAGTGACCTTCTGAGTGATGAGTATATGAATTAGAAACCCATACACTAGCACCAACTCCTTCTTTATTCACTAATCCATCAAAACTCAAATTCCATAAAACTTCATCTGAATTATCCTACTCACTGATTAATGTTTGACCATTTGTATTGAGACAAAGAGCAGTATTATGATTAGGAACTTTTTCTTGTGTACTTACATTCTTGTACAGATTAAATGAGTCAAGATCAGAATGAACAGAATATATAGGATAATTGTTAGGCCTATCTTGAGTGGTGACCATGGATTTCATAAGTTTCTCTCTATAGAGTCTTTTGTTCTGACCAAAGATAGGGATTGTTGTGTAGGACATATCAATTTGTAAGGTTCCTTGGAGTTTGGATCCCCATGAATGGGAAAGAAGCATGCCATATTTGGGAGGGATATCGGCAACAACTATGTCCATAAGTACACATTTGGCTGGTTTTTGAACTAAATTTACACATAAATCTTTTATAAGTCCAAGGCACTTAACTTGACTAGAATCAAATGAATACAGATCTTTATACCTTCTGGTAATATCTAATCCCAACTTTTCCATAATTACTTTCGGCATAAGATTGTGGGAGGCCCCTTAGTCAAGCATAGCATTGTGTAAGATTTTATCATGAATAGTTAGGCTAACATAAAAGGGAGATACATCTCCCTCTTGAAGCTTTCCATCAAATTCTAGGCCAAATAGTATTTTAGGTTGATCATCTGATACATTGACTACATCAGCATTTTCTCCTATGCTCAATGCTTTCATTACCTAGGATCTATAGGTTGTTTTATTCATCAATTCCGTTAAGGGAATGGGTATTTTGAGTTTATCCAATTCCTTTTCTATATTAAATTATGTTTGTGCTTTATTCAAATTGGAAACTTCTTGTTTATCAGCCACATATTTTTGGGGTATATCTCTTGGTTGTATGGTAGAGGGATCATTAGTTTGAATTGATTTGGATGCAGTATCAAGCTTTTTCTGGATTGGAACATCAGGATTATTTCTAGTAAGAATCTCAACATTATTTTTGGCAGGTGTTTCAGTTGGTTTCATTTATGGAGTATCAGATGTTTTCTTATTCTTAAGGTTGTATTTCTTATGGACTTCCATAATATCATTCTCAAAACCTTTCTTATAATATTCTGATTCTTTAGGTTCTATTTCATTCTAGGATAAGAGGAAAATGTCTTGTTCTTCCTCAATCAGAAAAATGTAGTCATTATCATTTACTCCCATGAGATTTATTTGAGTGTCCTTGTATCATCAGCTACTTCAGCCTCCTCATATGTATAATTTTCTTGGAAAGGGGGTATTACCTACTGATATGGACCTTTTGGGTCCCTTTGTTTTATCTTGGGTTGATTTCTTTGATAGTTTGGATTCCTTATTTTCCAAGTTTGATTTTCTCTCTGAGGAGCCCTGTCAGCTATACTGATTCTATTCATCATTTTCTCTCTTGATCTCAGTAGACTGTCCAATTTATAATCAGTAGAAACAGAAGATGAAGTTTCCTCTTTTATTATTACTCTTTTTTCAGCCTTTAAATTAGCTTTCTTGGCTAATAAATTAGCCTCTAATTTAAGTGTGTTTGCTTGCATCTCCTCTAAGGTTGCAGGATCTATTTCTCTAAGTTGATAGGCCATATCAACGTCGCATCCTTCTGGGAAATGTATCAGGTCCAAGCCCGGGGGTGGTTTAATGGTAATGGGAATTTCATTATAAACCCTATTAAATTTTTCACAGTACTCTTCTACAGTTTCATTGGGTCCTCTCTTAAGATTTTTATAATCATTAAGGATCTACAGAGGACTCTTTTTAATTTCCCACCTAGTTAGGAAAGATTGTTGAAAAACAACAAGGTCAGTTATAATACCTGCTGCTAAGTTTTTGAACCACTTTCTAACTTCTCCACCTAATCTCTAGTGAAAATCCTTAGTTTTACATCATTCTCATCTACTTCATGAAGATCAAAAAAGTCATTTATCCTATATATGTGTTGCTGTGAAGTGATAGAAATAGTACCATCAAATTAGGGAATCCTAGTTTGATAGTCTTGGGGCATATCATGCAATTGAGCAAGTAAAACCAGGGGTGCATAGCGAGCATCCATGATATTTGGTCTTAAGGGAGGAGAAGATATAGGATTTGTGGTAATTAATTGAGTTACTACTTTTGATACTACTGGATGAGTAGTATAAAATATAGAAGAGGTAGGTCCAACTAATGTTGGATGAACTGATTGGGAAGATAAAGCGGCTACTGCAATGGTAAGAGCATAAAGTTCAACAAACTATTGTATTTAAACTTGATGTACAACCTGATCAAGGGCTGACACAAGATCTTGCAATTTTTCGAACTCCTGAAGGGCTTGCTGACCCAAATCAGGTTCAACAGATGGTCTTATTGGTCTATAGGGTTGAAGAATAGCTTCATCAACCACTGTCTCATCAACAAAAGTTTCAGACTTAGTCCTAAAAACACTGTGTTCTAAAGGTAATTCAAATTGAATATCTCGAATGGTGTCGAGGTTTTCGGGAAGAGAATTAGCCCTTGAAAGGGGGCTATTGATTCCTTGGCTTTCAACTAAACTTCTCCTTCTAAATATCCTTTCAGGATTGTCTAAAATTTCGGGTGGGTCTGGGTTAGGATTGGCTCGTGTATAAATTCTTTTTGGAGCCATATATTTAAAAATGAAAAACAATCTATAATCCTTTATTTTCAATGTTTCTTGAAATAAGGATGCGGAAACTAGGGAAATAATCTTATGATGATGAAATGAAGGATTATTTTTTAAGTCCCTAGTATGGTTGCCAGAATGTTAGCACTCGGTAATTTTCTGAGGTTGCAAAAGAAAATCGTAAAGGTAACCACGAACCTACTTTGGAAGTTGGGATCTAGCCCTGCTAGCTTCAAAGAGGCCTCTCTCTGTACGATTCAACTTTGTTGGATTGAATATTAGGCTAGTTATGAAGTGTAAGGTTTGATTTTTATTTGAATGGTTGGTTGGTAACTAGATTACCATTGGGCTATGGAGTCTGTTACATAAAATACAGATCAACTGTAGTGTCTACAGATAGACCTCACAGGGCAGGGTAGCCAAACCGAATGGATTCTTTAAGGTCTGTAAAATGGAGAAGAAGAACATATTAAGGTTCACTTTAAATATAAAGCATTGTTACCTGAATTCTATATTTAAATATCAGAAGAAAACATTGAAATTATTCGTAGTCGGGTGTAAAGTGTAGATTTAAACAAATTCTTCCCTTTACTTATCTATTGAATAGTTTAGATTTGGAAACAAATATGTGCTATAAACAAAGAAATAATAAACACATAAGACGATATATGCACTTCACCAACAACTTAACACAAGAATCCTGTGAAAGAGCGTATGTATTATTGGTAATCTGTTGATGCTTCAGAAATATACAATAGTATTCTTTGTACAAAAACCAACCATTTATACTTTTGAAGATGAAGTATTTATAATTAATTTACAAAAAATATCCTATCAGAATGACTAGGATGTATCTAAAAATAATAAAATTGAATCAATCTAACTTATTACAATGATATCAAGGAAATTCAAACTGTCTAAAGTGGTGGCACTGAAATGGTGGAATAGTTGGTTGTCTGTATCTCAAATTCTACATGTGTTGTAACGCTAAGTTGTGCCCCCAAAAACTACCTTTTAGTCTAGTAAATGACAAATTTTATCCCAGCATTGTTCACTCGGGATATTCATCTTCATCAACTTTTTGTACACTTCGTCGACTTCAATATATTTGGAAAATGTTAGCCTAGTGATGAATAAATTTGGAATTTCATACTGAATATCGAGATCATATGACAATGCTTCCAGGAATGCCTTTCCTATCATGTTGAATCTTCCAGTTGCAACCTTTGAACTGTCTCTTGCCTTGGTCATAATTTTCTCACTATAATCTAACCGCGTGCTAAGCTTGTCATTAATAACTAACAAGTTTGCAAGTCCTTTCTTGTAGAGAGGCTCCAACTTGGTGTAGGATTTATGTATACCAGTGTTCATAATTCAACCCTTCTCTTCAAGTTGCATCGTAAGATTTCTTTTAGTCGGCACTTTCCTGACTTCCAAAATCGTTTCAATCTTGTCTTCAATTTCCAAATCTTTCAATTCCTAATTGTTCTTTGGAGTTGAGAAATTTGATGAGTTCAGTGGCTTCATTGGGTTTATCTCCTAATTTCTTTTTGACCTGCTCGATGGCTTCATTGGACCGTTCAATCAACTCCTATTGCTCAAAAATAATTTGGATTGAAGGCCAAATGTCTTCCATGTCTTCTTTGATCCTTTTCCATATATTCTCTTTTACCTGTGCCTATGTATTTCCCATGGAATAATCTTTTTCCATCTTCTACAATCTTTGGGACAATGTTTGGGACCTCTGTGTTTTTATCATCAAGGCATTTTCAAATCTTGTACTCTGTTCTTGTAAAACCTTCACCTACTGCCTCAACTTCTTTAGTTCTTCTTCTTGTATGGACATGTTTTCCATGGATTCAACTAATTTAGTTGAGTCATCTACAACTGATGTGGGAATCATGGTAGAAGACAATGTTCTTGTTGTCGTGGTTGCTGTAAGGACACCTATTTGAAGGAGAGATGAAATGGGAACTGCATTGAGAGGAACTACTACAAGTTGTGAACCTTATTCCTTTTCCTTTATCAGCTTGTCCATTTTTGCTTCCATTTCTTTGATTTGTGCACTTTGTTCCACTAGAAGTTTCAGCATCTCTTCCTTTTGTAGCTCTATTCTCTCCAAGTTCCTTAGCCTGGGGGTCTTCTGTTGTTGGTAGTTTCAATCATTTATTTAAGGCTGCTATGTCAGAATTTTTCTTTCTGATTATCTCCTCCATGGATTTTGAATTGTCTGGATCAAAGCCTGCTTTGATCACCATTTCCTCCAAGTATTTGATTCTGATATCTTTGGAAAGTGAGGACACTTTCTCCAATTTCAGTTAAGACTACACATTATTCAAAGTAAGTTGTAGTTTAGAGGTAGTGATAGCAGTCTGTGTGAAAGTAGAATATACCATCTCTCTAGCCTTCCTATGCATATCGATTTGATTTAAACGATGGACATCCTTTGCCTCAAATTCAAAAGTATGTTGTTTGAAATCTGCTACTGACTTTGGTTGAGGGACATGGGCCTACAACAATTCCATATGCATCCTTCCCTTTTCTGTATCATATGTTGAAATGAGCCTATGTTGGATGGAAGAAGATTTCTTCCTTATTTGAGCAGATATATTATCATGAAGGTTTCATTCCTCTGCTTAATATCTTTATATATTTGAAAATTTTCTATTTGTTTCTTCTCTGTGGATGATTCTGGTGTCTAAGGTATAGTAGTTGGAATCTCTTTAGTAGCCGAATATGATGGGGACTTTGTGGTACCATTGTCTAACTTAAAAGTTTGTAAACCTGAGAGTACAATAATGCTTGGTGTGTCCTCTGGTGATGGGAAATCTATTTTACAACCTATTTTAATCTTCTTTGTGTATATTTTGAACTCTTTGGCTGAGACTTCTATGACTGATGGAGAATCTTCTGTTGGACACAGATTGTCATTGATGTCAATATGGCAATATTCAAGAGGAGGAGACAGAGCATATCGGAGCCAAGAGGAGCAAAAGGAGCCAAGAGGAGCAAACCAAGCCAAAGGAGCCACATATATTAGAGCAAGAGGAGCCATATCGGAGGAGTGCCAGAGCAAGAGGAGCCATCGGAGGAGCTATCGGAGCATATCGGAGCATATCGAAGCAAGAGGAGCCATCGGAGGAGCAAATGAAGCAAACAGAGCCATATATGCCTCAGATAACATTATCGGGAGCTGTTCGGGCGATCAAAACCCATATATGCCTTCATTAATACTATTGGGAGTTGTTCGGGCAATGGAAACCCACATATGCATGTATTAATGTTATCGGGAGTGTTTGAGCGCCCAAAATCTACATATATGCATTTATAATAATTAAAGGCCTTTTTCCTCTTTGGCAGAAACAACACAAGTTAAATGTGTTTCGGCACATATGGACCCGATGGCATATATATATATATATATATATATATATATATATATATATATATTTCGCCAAATCAGCGATCGGGGAATGGAGAATAGGGATGAGAATGGACGCGATATAATATATATCGGGTTAAAATGCCAAATCGGGTCCGGTTTTGTATCGGCGGATGCATACAGAAATAACCCGCGATGAGCGATCGCCGATCGCCGACGAATTACCATTGGGCGGAGGCAGATGCGATAAAATATAAACTGTGGTGCATTGCATATCGGGTCCGCGGAGGACTTGTATCATTTCGGAGGTAACGATCAGCAAAATCACCGAATCATCCGGAGCCGAAATTATATAGAGGATGGTTGAATGGGAGATCGGGTCCGCAAACCCGTTGTGTTATAACAATCCCGCCGATACGAATCCGCCGATATGACGGATCCGAAATTGATATAGAAGGGATTTAATGGGTCGATCGGGTCCGCTAAACCTTCGCGTTACAAATCCGCCGAAGCGAACTTGCCGATATCCCGGACCCGAATTCAATATAGAGACGGGAGTCTAAAAGGGCAACGGTTGGGCGGTGGCTTCCAATAGACATAAAAGCGGCAATAAAAGGGTGGCTCTGATTCTATAAGTGTGGCGGGTTGATTAAAGCGCTCGGTGATGGTTGATTAAAGGCTCGGTTGGTGGCTTCCGATGGTTGATAAAACGCTCGGGTGGTGGCTTCCGATGGGTGATTAAACGCCTCCGATAAAGCCTGTAAGGTATTAACCACAGGTCAAGGGCCGAGTTTTATTTAAGAAAGGGGAGTTTGGGTTTTTCTACTCAGATTTTGGAACACTTGTATAGACAGAAGAAGCAAAGGAATGGAAGCCAAAGTGTCAAGCGATCAAGTGAGGAGGAAGCCAAAGAGCCAGCATGTAAGAGGAAACGAATGGACAGGGGCATGGAGCATATAAAAGCAGCAAAAACAGAGAACTGAAGTGTAGTTAGTGGACAGTATAACCTGAGCATGAGATAGAGGAAGCAACAGAAGAAAAGGGGGCAGTAGAAGCAGTGGAAGCTTAAAAGAGTGCAGCAGCACACCAGTGTATACCAAAGAGGTTGGAGCCTCATAATAGAACAGGATTGAAATTCTTGGGAGTTGGTGCTCCTAAGTCCAAGATTGGTGTCTTGGCAAAATAGAGTTGGTGCTCAGGAGGTTGGAGCCTCACCAAAGTCCAATTTGGAGCTTGGCAACCAATTGTGACAATCTATTTATTGTATTTATTTTTACTGCACAGTTATATTAATAAAAGCATTTATTCCTACTGTTCATTTTGTGTTCTGAACATATATGTTTTAACTAGTAAAACAATAGTGAGAAAAAGAAATACTGATTCACCCCCCCCCCCCCTCAGTATTTCCAACAATTGGTATCAGAGTCGGCTTCTTCATTCTAGCCTAACAGCTTGAAGAAGGATCAGCAACCATGATGAGAAATCATGAAGCATCAGGAAAACCTCCTCTGTTCGATGGCACTAACTTTGGTTTTTGGAAGAAAAGAATGACTTACTATTTAATGTCCCTTGGACCTGAAGTCTGGCATTTTTGTCAAACTGAATACCAAGCGACTTCCACTCTTCCAACATACCAAGACGAGAGGAAAGCCTACATTGCAAATGCAAAGGCCATGAACTCCATCACTATTGGAATCACTGATTCCGAGTTTACAAAAATCATGCACTGTAACTCTGCCAAAGAAATGTGGGAGAAGCTAGTTGGCTTGTACGATGGAGACTCAAAAGTCAAAAAGGCAAAGCTTCAAACTCACAGAAGACAATTTGAAAGCTTGAAGATGGAAGATGAAGAAGACATTGCAGCATACCTCCTCCAAGTAGCTGAAGTGGTAAATTCCCTGAAAGGATTGGACGAAAAAGTTGAAGAAAGTACCATTGTTCAAAAAGTATTAAGGTCTCTTCCAGACAGATTTGACTCCAAAATAAGTGCTATAGAAGAATCAAAGGATCTTGACACCCTCAAAATGGATGAACTCCATGGAATTCTCACTGCCTATGAAATGAGGAAAGGTGGTCCTAGCTCCAAAGATGCAGCATTCAAGGCCTCAAAGTCAAAGAAAGGGAAAGAAAGGAATGACTGTAGTGATGAGTCAGATGTGGAATCCGAATTGGCTCAATATGTACGAAAGCTGAAGAGAGGATCTAAGCTTAAAGGCAAGTATCCTCTTATCTGTTTTAAATGTGGTAAAATAGGTCATTATGCAGCAAAATGTCCTAATAAACATGACAGTGATGATGAAAGAAATTCTAAAAGAATGACATACAAAAAGAAAGGGTTCAATAAGAAAAACCTTCTCTCCAAGCAAGATGAGTCTGATGAGGATGAGTTTATGGTCATCAAAAAGAAATCAGATGAGGAAAGCGATCATGATGAAAGCCAAGAAGCATTATTCATGGCACTCACAGATGTTGATGACTCGGGGCAAGAAGGAAATGTGGATGAACTGTTAATAAGTGCCATTGAAGAGAACGAGAAACTACGGAACAAAATTATCTCTCTCAAAGTGGAAAACAAGGAAATAAGAAGGGGAGAAGATCTCTTGGAAACAAAGCTTAAGGAAAAAGAAGAGACTTGTGAAGAACGTGAGGCCGAAGTAGTATCTCTGAGAAAGGAGTTGGAGCAAATTAAAAAGGGCTGTAAAAGCTCTCAAATACTTGATACTATTCTGAAAAATCAAAAACCTCAACATGATAAGTCTGGAATAGGTTTCAAGGGAGAATCCTCAAGCACTAAGAATAGTGCGAAAAGCTATGCTGATGCACTTTCCTGCAACCCAAAAGATGAAAAAGTATCTTATCAAAAGTGCATCCCAGATTCCAAGAATCAAGAAAGAGTTATTCTAAAGAAGAATGTGGAGTCAAATCATGGACACTACAGCAAATACAAACCTGTACTCCACCAAGGGCCCATCAAAAATCCAAAGGACGAGGGAGGAGTAATTCTCAGAAAGGAAGGCGAATTAAACCGTGGTTGCTTCAAAACCATATTTCTTGGACACTGTTTTCACTGTAAAAACTTCGGTCACCAAGCTAGACACTGCATGGCTCGCAGAAGTGAAAAGACAATGCAAAAGGACCGAGTAATCAACTCATATGCTCCCAAAAGACAGGGACAAATCAAAACCTTCAATTCATTCGATCCCTTGACTAAATTTGATCTGACTTGCTCTTTTTGCTACAATAATGGACACTATGAACAAAACTGCCCACTCAAAGGAAGAAAGACGAGTAGCAAGATCTCTGCAATGGACAAATGCGGCCTGGCTCTATTTGCGCAAAATAATGGAAACCAGTGGTTTGTGGATAGTGGATGCTCCAGACACATGACAGGAGACAGAAGGAAATTTATCTCACTGAGCAAAAAGGAAGGGAATGTGTCCTTTGGAAGCGGAACTGGCAAAATTGCAGGAAGAGGAACAGTTACTCTGATCAATGGAAAAGGAAAAGCTCAAGATGCTCTGCTAGTTGACGGACTCAAACACAACCTTCTGAGTGTCAGCCAAATTTGTGATCAAGGACATAAGGTTGTTTTCAGCACCAAAGACTGTGAAATAAGGAACTCTGCCTCAGGGAAACTTGTGGCAAAAGGAGTGAGAACACCAGACAATATTTACATTCTGAACAAAATTCAGGAAAACAAATGCTAATTGAGTCAGGCAGATGAGAGTTGGTTGTGGCACAAGAGACTTGGACATACCAGCTTCGAAAATCTGGTCAATATCAGCAAAATCAAAGCTGTACAAGACATCCCAAGGTTGTCCAAACCAAAGCAAGTAGTGTGTGGTCCATGTCAACATGGAAAATAGACCAGAACCAGCCACAAGACAAAGGAACACTGTACATCAAAGCCCTTGGAGATCATCCATGCTGATGTGTGTGGGCCAACTAGAAATCAAGCACTCCAAGGAGAAAGGTACTTTGTGTTATTTGTTGATGATTATACTAGAATGATGTGGATATATTTCATAAAGTATAAATCTGAAACTTTTGAGTGTTTTAAGAATCTAAAAGCCCTTATAGAAAACGAAAAAGATTCAAAAATTAAGTGTCTCAGAACAGACAGAGGAGGAGAATTCACATCAAACTAGTTCAGTGAGTTCTGCAATATTCATGGAATTAAAAGGGAATTCTCGGCTGCCAGAACACCTCAGCAAAATGGGGTAGTTGAAAGACGAAACCGAACTGTCCAAGAAATGGCAAGAACCATGCTGTTAGCAGCAGACCTACAACCTAAATTCTGGAGGGAAGCAGTAGGGACAGCTGTCTATACATTGAATCGGACTCAATTAAGACCAAATTGTGACAAAACTCCTTATGAGCTATGGAAAGGAAGACCTACTTCGGTGAAGTACTTCAAAATATTTGGAAGCAAGTGCTTCATAAAAATAAATGATGGTTCACCTGGAAAATTTGATTCTCGGGTTGATGAGGGGATATTTCTTGGATACTCTCCACGGAGCAAGGCTTACAAGTGCTACAATTTTCGACTGAAGAAAATAGTGGAAAGCATCGATGTTAAGGTTGATGAAGATCTTCTAGAAAAGGAAATTGAAGAACAGGAAGATGACTTTCTCATTGAAGAAGAAGAATCTAAAGAAGAAGAGATAGATGATGAAGAAGAAGAAGAGGAAAGAGAACCGTCTCATACTCCTTCAAAGATGAAGTATGTAGAAAGATACCATCCAGAAGAACATATCATTGGCGATAAAGATGAAGGTGTGCAGACCAGAAGAAGGATAACAACCTCACCCAAGAGAAAAGCCATTGCCCCCCTATCTATGATAGAACCAGAAACATTCACAAAAGCAAGTAAGGATCCTCATTGGGTAAAAGCAATGGAAGAAGAAATGTCCCAAATTGAGAAGAACAAGACATGGGAGCTGGTACCTCGTCCGAAGGACAAAAACATAATAGGAACCAAATGGGTGTTCAAAAATAAAATGAATGAGGAAGGACAGGTTATCAGAAACAAGGCAAGACTTGTTTGCAAAGGCTATTCGCAAATTGAAGGAGTTGACTTTGAAGAGACGTTTGCACCAGTGGCCCGTATGGAAGCTATCAGGATGTTTTTAGCATTTGCTTGCTCGAAAGGATTCAAAATCTATCAAATGGACGTGAAATCAGTATTTCTAAATGGGGAACTCAAGGAGGAAGTCTACATGGAGCAGCCAGAAGGCTTTGATCTGACAGCAAGAAAGGACCTAGTCTGTAAGTTGAAAAAGGCTTTGTATGGGCTGAAACAAGCTCCTAGAGCTTGGTATGCAAGACTGGATAACTATCTCCAACAACAAGGCTTCAAAAAGGGAGTGGCTGGAAGCAATCTATACATAAAGACAGATCAAGGTAAGTTACTAGTTGCTCTTGTTTATGTCGATGATCTGATTTTTTCTAGTAATAATGATGAAATGAGCCATGAATTTTCTCAAAGCATGGCAAAAGAATTTGAGATGTCAATGATAGGTGAACTATCCCACTTCCTTGGACTTCAAGTATCTCAAACCAGAGCAGGATTGTATATATCTCAAGCCAAATATCTAAAAGACATGCTCAAAAAATATGGAATGGAGGACTGTGCACCCATGAGCACCCCCATGACCACAAACTGCAAACTGAGCAAAGATGATGACTCCCCTCTAGTAGATGCAACTCATTACAGGTCAATGATTGGAGCCCTCCTATACTTAACAGCTACACGACCTGACATAATGCAAGCAGTAGGAATGGTGGGAAGATTTCAATCGGCTCCCAAACAATCTCATTTATTAGCTGTAAAAAGAATTCTCAGATATTTGAAGGGAACTTCTGATTTTGGTCTCTGGTACCCAAAGAGTTCAACATTGACTGTAACTGCATACACCGATGCTGATTGGGCTGGAAATATAGATGATCGGAAAAGTACTAGTGGAAATGCATTCTTCCTAGGAGACTGTTTGGTATCCTGGCTCAGCAAAAAACAGTCATCCATATCATTATCCACAACCGAAGCCGAGTATATTGCTGCAGCAGACTGTTGTACTCAGATACTATGGATGAAGGAAGCGCTAAAGGATGTAAACATATGTACAGATCAACCAATTACTGTTTATTGTGACAACACTAGTGCTATCAGTCTCAGTAAAAATCCAGTGATGCACTCAAGAACCAAACATATACCAATCAAGTATCATTTCCTCCGTGAGCAAGTAGCTGAACAAAACATCGCTCTGGAATATATAAGTACTAAGGAGCAGATAGCTGATATTTTCACTAAACCTCTTCCTCGGGAAGCATTCGAACACCTGCGACAAAAGATGGGGGTTATTTCTTTGTCATCACTCAAGTCTATTCATAAAGATGCAGCAGGACAGGGGGAGCAACTTGACAGGGGGAGTTCGTATGCATTCCTTTGCCATTGATGTCAAAGGGGGAGAAAGCAAAAGAATATTGCCATCAATAACAAAGGGGGAGATTGTTGGACACAGATTGTCATTGATGTCAATGTGGCAATATTCAAGAGGAGGAGACAGAGCATATCGGAGCCAAGAGGAGCAGACCAAGCCAGAGGAGCCACATATATCAGAGCAAGATGAGCCATATCGGAGGAGTGCCAGAGCAAGAGGAGCCATCGGAGGAGCTATTGGAGCAAGAGGAGCCATCGAAGGAGCAAATGAAGCAAACAGAGCCATATATGCCTCAGATAACATTATCGGGAGCTGTTCGGGCGATCAAAACCCATATATGCCTTCATTAATACTATCGGGAGTTGTTTGGGAAATGGAAACCCACATATGCATGTATTAATGTTAGCGGGAGTGTTTGAGCGCCCAAAATCTACATATATGCATTTATAATAATTAAAGGCCTTTTTCCTCTTTGGCGGAAACAACACAAGTTAAATGTGTTTCGGCACATATGGACCCGATGGCATATATATATATATATATATATATATATATATATATATATATATATATATATATATATATATATATATATATATATATATATATATATATATATATATATATATATATATTTCGCCAAATCGGTGATCGGGGAATGGAGAATAGGGATGAGAATGGACGCAATATAATATATATCGGGTTAAAATGCCAAATCGGGTCCGGTTTTGTATCGGCGGATGCATACATAAATAACCCGCGACGAGCGATCACCGATCGCCGACGAATTACCATTGGGCGGAGGCGGATGCGATAAAATATAAACTGTGGTGCATTGCATATCGGGTCTGTGAAGGACTTGTATCATTTCGGAGGTAGCGATCAGCGAAATCGCCGAATCATCCGAAGCCGAAATTATATAGAGGATGGTTGAATGGGAGATCGGGTCCGCAAACCCGTTGTGTTATAACAATCCCGCCGATACGAATCCGCCGATATGACGGATCCGAAATCGATATAGAAGGGAGTTAATGGGTCGATTGGGTCCGCTAAACCTTCGCGTTACAAATCCGCCGAAGCAAACCTGCCGATATCCCGGACCCGAATTCAATATAGAGACGGGAGTCTAAAAGGGCAACGGTTGGGCGGTGGCTTCCGATAGACATAAAAGCAGCAATAAAAGGGTGGCTCTGATTCTATAAGTGTGGCGGGTTGATTAAAGCGCTCGGTGATGGTTGATTAAAGGCTCGGTTGGTGGCTTCTGATGGTTGATAAAACGCTCGGGTGGTGGCTTCCGATTGGTGATTAAACGCCTCCGATAAAGCCTGTAAGGTATTAACCACAGGTCAAGGACCGAGTTTTATTTAAGAAAGGGGAGTTTGGGTTTTTCTACTCAGATTTTGGAACACTTGTATAGACAGAAGAAGCAAAGGAATGGAAGCCGAAGTGTCAAGCGATCAAGTGAGGAGGAAGCCAAAGAGCCAGCATGTAAGAGGAAACGAATGGACAGGGGCATGGAGCATATAAAAGCAGCAAAAACAGAGAACTGAAGTGTAGTTAGTGGACAGTATAACCTGAGCATGAGATAGAGGAAGCAGCAGAAGAAAAGGGGGCAGTAGAAGCAGTGGAAGCTGAAAAGAGCGCAGCAGCACACCAGTGTATACCAAAGAGGTTGGAGCCTCAGAATAGAACAGGATTGAAATTCTTGGGAGTTGGTGCTCCTAAGTCCAAGATTGGTGTCTTGGCAAAATAGAGTTGGTGCTCAGGAGGTTGGAGCCTCACCAAAGTCCAATTTGGAGCTTGGCAACGAATTGTGACAATCTATTTATTGTATTTATTTTTACTGCACAGTTATATTAATAAAAGCATTTATTCCTACTGTTCATTTTGTGTTCTGAACATATATGTTTTAACTAGTAAAACAATAGTGAGAAAAAGAAATACTGATTCACCCCCCCCTCAGTATTTCCAACATCTTCCTCTCTCAGTCTCTGATCTATCTTTTCTCTGGGTATGGGAGTCTCTGAAGCTATCCTGGAAAGTACCTGCTCCTCGGCCTCTTGCAATGTATTTTCTACCCAAGTGTGCTCGTTGATATACTTCTCTATTTCTGGCCTCTGAGTATGCACATAGGGTGTATCTTTTTATTCCACTCTTAACTTGGAAATTACCCCAAAGGTTTCATAAGACCAAGTGAAACTTAAAGGGAAGTTCATTTGTTTCAGCAGGAGGTCTGCTTCCTCTTCTGCTGCTCAACTGTTGCAGATGAAAGGTCCTATCTGTGTTTTGATCTGGAACTAAGATTTCTTCTTGGCTACCACGAAATGGATGTTGTCAAAATGAATTATTTTCCTTGTGTACTCCAAGGAAAATATCCTCATTGGAAAATATCTAGGCAGTGTGTATGGTGGCAGCTCTGAACCATACACTCTTATTTCTATGAATGACTGGTAAAGGTACTAGTCCCCTGTTTTCACCTGTTCAGTAAGCTATAAAACCTTTTGAATGTCTTCACTAATCCTTGGAACATACTGGCCACTCAGAAAACAAGTTGCTGGATACACAAACTGATCTATGAAGTCTGAGAAGCTGAATTCTTGTGATTGTCTTCTGATTAAGGAAGTCTAGAAGACAACAGACTATGGTTCTCCTTGTTGATCAAGCTTCTGCACTGCGAATGGAAACTTATCTATTTGAAAGAACATAAACATGTACATGAGAATTGAAGAATATATGAACATTCCTTCAGTTAGAAACTGAAGGAATTGTTCATGAATTACATTTTCTAAGAAGTGACCATAGTCAAAGGTGACTGATGGTCCTTCTTCTAAAGAAAAGGTGGACAAAAATCCTAGAATATGCTCATCTACCCATTCATCTAAATAGTAACCAAGAATGGATGACAAGAAAGAGATAATTTGTCTGGTCCTTTGAGGGAACATAGAAGAGGGATATGGGGGATTTTTCTTAGGGAGTTGAGAGTCTTCGGGGAGGAAAATTTCAAAAATTGTAGCTCTCTAGGGGAAGGTTAATTTCTAATAAATTTATTTAAGATATTCAAGGGAAAAAGGGGTCATGGAATCACTGTGGGGGACCTGCAGCATTTGATTTATGCTATTAGTTGTAATGTTGAAGATAGTTTCACCATTTGAGGAAATAATAACCCTCCTACTTGAAAGGTAAGAGGCTTGGCATTTATAAAGAATTTGGGAAAATGATAGGACTGGGGGACAAAAAATAGAGGAAGTCTCAACTGCCAGAGGTTTATTTCATCAGATTGATCAAGGAAGATATCCTGAAACCAACAGAATAATTCGAAGAGGTCAAATTCACACTGTGTTTCGGTAATCTTATAGTCTTTGTCAGTGAGCAGAATGCGGTCTAAGTCGACAGGGGGAGTGAGCATAGGATTCGTTGCAGGGGTGACTTTAGGTGCCATTGTAGTTGCAGAAAGGATAGGGGAAGGATGTAACAGAAGGAAATCACATCGTGTTTCAGGAATTGGCGAGAACTTAGAGTGACAGGCCTCTGTAAATTTATCGATGAGAAGAAACGGAAATGTTGTTGTGAGATAATAGCACAACAGAGGCAAGAACGCTTTTCATGAGGAAAAGAGAGAAATGTGTAATCACATATGAGAATTCAATTTTTATAAGGTGTGGACCGGGCTTAACCATTGGATTAACGACCTTGATATGGCATTAATTTCTGTAATGGTGTGATTAAACAAAAAGAATCTTAATGGCGGGTGTAACGGTTGTGGACGTGGTAGTTGAGGATTGGTGGGCGCATGGCACGGGACCATAGGCGGGAGTGACAGGAGGAGGGACACATTGGCTGATGGGATTGGTAGCTGAGACAAGACGTGGAGGTGACAATTGGCGAGAAGGCGGGTTGTGGTGGGAGGTGAAACAACTTTTCGGAGGGGGGGTAGGCAGTATCCGGTAAGTGAAAGGGGGGGGTCTGAAATCCCACAGTGGTTACACGTAGGGGGGGCGGGAAACGGCTTTTCAAAACCTCCCCCTGTCGTTAAACATTATCACTGTGGAGGGGTCTGAAAACATTCATGGGCCATCAGATTAGTGTAGGGGATGATCGGGGATCGCAAAATGGGAGGAGGTTTAACACCGCTAGGCCCCACAACATTATTTTGGGCACATGCATAATATACCAAATTCCAAACTTTGGACAATGAACCATTTATACAATTAAATCGAAAACCTTTATTTTCCTATCTTAATTCTTTTTTGATGCAAATGAGGGTGCATTTAAACGTGAAAACCCTCTCAAATTTTCATTTTAAATAGATTAAGAATATTTATTTCAAACACTAAACTAATATACTCAATTACAGTAATCCAGATTAAACTATTGGATTAACTTTATTCACCTATTCTACCTATCTAATCTTAGCCAAGATTACATTGTTTGGCTAAGTTATTCACTCTA
Source organism: Pinus tabuliformis (assembly GCA_031772625.1). Classification (NCBI taxonomy): domain Eukaryota; kingdom Viridiplantae; phylum Streptophyta; class Pinopsida; order Pinales; family Pinaceae; genus Pinus; species Pinus tabuliformis. Next base: position 1,203,526,399 of record CM062820.1, on the reverse strand, counting down.
ATCTAATTAACATAAATTGAAACCAGCTTGAACATGATTAAATTGTATGTCTCAAGCGGAATGAGATTGTAGCATTTTAAACAATTTTCACACAATTTCATGAATTTATTCTTTACAAAGCCAAAAGGCTAGTAGTGGCACTTAAGCTAGCATCACTTTCACATTTATTCATTTTTTGTGGGGTTCATTTATCATTTCTTTTCTTTTTCCTTTTTTTATATTTTTTGTATTTATACGCTCTTTTCATTTTTTATTTTCATTTTTCTTTTTTTTTTGGAAATCATTTGCAGAGAAATATTATTTATAATCTGAAATAATGAAAGCAATTATTCAATGATCATTTCATCCTATAAATTATAGGACCCTAACATGTGCAAAGAATACAACAAGTGGGAGAACCTTGGGTATGTGTTATATTATTTACACGAATAATCCCATGTGTTGTATATTGTGCCAAGCACATCAAGGGAGCATGAGGGGGGCAGCATCCCTGCTTCTTCGAGGGGTTCATAGGGGGTGGAAGCCCCCTTGTAAAGGGTTTGGGGTAACACCCCCAAGAAAAATTTGGGCAGTTTTTGCATCTATATTTTAACAATTTTTTCATATAATTTTCACCTTTAGTGGTTTTGTGATGCATGGTGGTTTAGCCCATGATTTTGTAGTGTCAATTTAGGAACTACAGTTTTGTTCTTATCTAGAATAAATGGATTGGTGGTTTATGGATTTCATGGGATTTCCAAGGTAAAATATTTGTGTTAATGTGTGTGTCTGGAATTGCATCTTTTCTATTTTACTAATAATTTATTTCTAAAAAATACTTATTTAGGGTTCGAACCTACAATCAGAGGGAGTGCTCAATACGCTTGTTTAAAGAATCCTATATACCTGAATGAATAATGTTAATGGGTCTATATTGTGCATCTGAGATCCAAATGGGAGTCTCATAGTAAACACATGTACACATAAAAGAACATACCCAAAGTAAAAGTCACTAATGAAAAGAAAAATGGTGATGTAAATGGAGTAAAAAAATATATCTAATGAGCTTGTGTATATAGTTGGTGAATTGTAGTGAAATCATGGGTCCTTACGTGAAATTTTGGGAAAATGAATGGAACATACCTGACCAAAGGGGGAAGACCATGATTCAAATGGAAAAAATGATTTTTAAATGGAGCTTTTGAACTCGCATGTGGTCTTTGGGAATTTCATGATTGGTCCATATAATAAATGGTGCACCCCACAAAGACATCTCATTTATACTTTATTAAATGTTATGTGAGCATGTGGATCCCATGCCATCCTACATCTTTTTGTACACACACCTATGAGTGGTTTTCATGTTGGAAAGATCCAAATAAAGGGTTATATCCTAGTTGTTCATTTCTTACATTTTGATTTCTAGGGTAGGACATGAACAAGGGGGCATATAAAAAAATGTTAAGGAGCCCATATGGTTTTGTTGTTGTTGCTACAACACCCTCCAAATTTCATAGCCTGGTCTTTCATATTGTCGTCACAAATATTGAAATCCATTGCATGTGTTCTCTTGAAGTGTTTTGCACCCATTTGCGACAAAAGAAAAATGTCATATTTTCACATGTTAAGTGTCACATGATGTATATGAGCTTGTTTTGGTGGTTTGGATGGGTTTCCTTCATGTAAATGAGTTTATCTAACCATGTAAATATTTTTCACACTCACTCCCAAATTTGTGAGCATTATCGCATAAGTGTCGACACGGTCATCACAAAGTGTATCTTTAGTGTCACACTTATCGTAAGTCATCGTAAAAGTTGTCACACTAAGGGAAATATGTTTCTCATGTGTCCTAGATTATCTATGTTGTTGTGTCATCAAGTGTTCTAAGTGTGTGATCACATTCAAGTCATATCACTATTCACAGTAGCTTCATCGGTCCCACACTTAGCCAAATTATGGAAACTTTCTAGCAACTTAGCCTCATCCGACCCTCATGAGCTACACATTGTGCAATTCCATCCTTCAAATACAACCTAGCCTCTTGACATTTCACAATGTGTAGTTCCTTCCTCATAGGGTTGCACATTGCGTAGTCTCAATGCCCAAACCTCGACCTTGATCTTCATAATTATGTAATTCATCCCTCCAGCCTGGCCCTAACTATGTATTGCAAAATATTTGAGCTCAATCGAAAATCTTGAGCTCCTGAGCTACGTAATCACTAGGTATGTTTTGCCTCCCATAACTGCATAGTTGGCTAAAATAGTGAAAAACCCCTCAACCCCACTCACTGAGTCCCAAAACTATGCAATTTGTCTGCTCGATTGATCCTGAACTACACATTACATAGTATCAAGGCTCAAGCTTCACCCCTGACTACCTGAGTTGCAAAATTGCACAGTCACTGAACCTCTCCCTCATCCTGCAACCCAGTTCTAGCTTAGTCAGTGGATCAACATGCATCATCTTAGATTGAGAATTTATTGGACTGATGTCATATTGTCGTGAGTGAATTTCATATGCGAGTACTCTATCAATCCATGACAAGATGATGAAGAAGGAGACAGAGAAAGGAAACATGTTGAAAGACATCTTTGTAGTTGGTTATCCAAGTTGATCAATCAACACAAAGCAAAGGGACACCAGTTTACGATCACAACTCAAGACTTGATATCATTGAAGACTCCTCATCTCTAAGCCATATGGAGGTGGACAGAAGAGCATACTCAAGAAGACACATAGCAAGGAGCAACAAGAATGGCTTGATATTTCCATGTCATCATGCAGTCCATGTTAGTAATCTCATGTCATGTCTTGTCATGAGTCATCACATCATTATTGTGGATTATGTAATTATCTATTCAAAATGTATTATAAAGTGGAAGTCCAAAGGACATGTGCAGAAGATGAAGAGTCATGTAAAGTTGAAATTTCATAGGAAGTCAAACAGTCATAAGGGTAGTCAAAGAGTCACAAGGGAGGTGAAGCATCACCCCATTGGTTATATATACACCCTCATTGTATGAGAAAAAGATTTTTCACCTTGGCTTCTCCCATAAGGCATCAGAGAGACAAAGTTAGTAATTTTAGGGAGCAATTTGTGGCTCCAACGCTCCACTATTGGAGCTAGTGGTGTCCATTGTATACATGTGTCCGAGAACTTTTACTTAATATGTGAAGCCTGATGGCTAGCATGTTCTTCATGCATGAATTATGAATGTTTATAACTCATTTTTTGTTTATGTTTATCATTCATGTTTGTTTTTTACATGTACTAAAGTAGTTGAACTATTTCAGTTATTTCAGTGCTCATTGTATTGAGGATGTTGTGTACTGGTTACGATTACCGTCGCATCTTTGTGGATTATTCTATCAGATGCTAGACAGATATTTTTTCTTGTATTAGTTGCATGACCATAGCATATTTGTGGACTATTATATTGGATGTTAGACAGATCTTTCTCGTTTCTCTGTGTCTCTACTAGGGTGCTACTATGACCTCGCTCTTAGGGGCTCATCTTGTTTCCCCTCCGCAGTAAAAGAACCTTGACACACCTACATCCAAACACTCACCAGGCACACTCGCTTCTTGAAGGAACATATGTGATCCTCTATCTTTCTGACAACTAAAGCCAAGGAAAATATATAAGAATATATGGAAAACGGGTTGACACTCTAGATGGGGCTCCTATTCCAAACAGTGTGAGATCTAATTGGGACTTCACATCGGGGAGAACCCCTTGGTTGATAGATTTCTATCACCATCAAAAAAATGGCGCTAGAAGGAGGGTCAGACGACAAATTGTGCCTGTTGAGTTTTGTTTAAATCTCTTATTCAAAAGGGCTCTTCCCCAAATAATAATACTGGGATGTTTTTCTAAACAGCATAATCTTACCATCCCTGCAGAAGCTATTCATAACCTATCCCATTTTAAGTTTGATGGTGAGGTTGAACTAACTCTTGAGTATTTGTTTCAAGTTTTCCATTTTTTCCTTTCTAATGGAATACATTGCAAGGATTCCATGGCTAGATTACTCACCCTCACATTTTAAGGTCGTGTTAATCGATGGTTTCATACATTACCCGTTGCGTCTATCCTTTCATTCGACTAACTTGCGAAGGAGCTGCATAAAGCATTTGATAGGTATGATTATCAGGATGTTCTTAAAAGAAATAATCAACTAAGAATGAAGCCTAAGGAATTATTTGAGGATTTTTTTATCAATTCCTTCACCTTTGTTATGAATTTCCAGGAGAAGACATTGATTGGGATTTCTTTAAACAAAAGTTTAAGCATTTGGTTCAAATCTATTTCCATGGTGAATCTTAACCCCCTGATGCTTCTACTTCCCTAAATTTTGTAAATCATGAAGCACCTCTAATTTTAGAGGAGGAACATGCTACTCCTTTTGTTCCTTGTCCTCATTTTCCAGTTCCGATGTGGGTGCCTCCTTGTGGTGATAATAAAGTTGAGAAATCTAAAAATCAAATTCCTAATCCATCTCTTCATCGTCCTTCCACTTCTCATGATTCAGGTCTAATGAAATAAACCCCAGAGTGGCTCATGGATCCTAGGGTGATGGTTAATCCTTTCATTCCTAAAGATGACATTAGCACTATTAACATCAAACTTAAATCTGGTTCCATCAAAAGTGTTACTTCTTCAAGGGGAATTTGTCATCCTTTATCATATACATGTCATGACTCTACGAATCATGATTTGCGCAATCAATCTTCTCCACCAACTAGCCCTTAATGCTCTCTTGATTTTCAAGTTGCTGGATCAAATTGCGATCAGATACAAGGAATTCACAATACATTGGTAGAGGAGGAGGAAAGTGAAGATACTTTTGATCTGATCTCTTCCCTATTTCAAATTATCCCTTGTCAAGATGATGCACTTCCATTCTTGGATTATTTTCAATCTACTAATGTCGATAATGAATTAAATGCAACCAATTCTTTCGATCAATCTGTGGCCTTAGGTAACAATCATTCTGATGATGATGAATTTGTTGATGTGTGTGGTCATGAATACCCCGGTGCACCAACTTATCTTTCAGTTTCTCAAAAAAAAATTTGTTTTAAGATATCTAGATCTTAAATCTATTTCGGTCAAAGAACATTCGCTTGTGAGTGATTCTTCCTCTTCATCTCCCTATCCTTTATGATCCACTCTTTATAACGCGCCAACTCGTGAGGGAGACTCTCAATGCTCTTCAAAAAAATTATCTCATGAGTTGAATCTTGAAATGACACAGGATAGTGAGAAAACCCATGATGAAGAAGGAAGTGATGAAATTATAGAGCATCCACTCCCTCATCATCTCTTGTTTTGTATGGGGGAAACTCCCCTAACCGCCAACCTTCAACACATTACAGTTTAAATATAAACAGTCCACCATATGGTTAAGTAACAACTGGTAGTGGAGTTGGTTGAAGGCTTGGTCTGCAGAAGGGAGGTCGTGGGGTCGAACCTCGACACCTCCACATAAATTTTGTTGAACTTCTCTCTGCCTAGGCCATTGGGAGGTGCCAGGTGGAGGCCTCCGGTTTTGCCACGTGGCATTCTCTCATTTATCCAAAACTAACCAATCAAACTACGCCACGTCACCAATATGAAACCCAATAAGAACACAACACTTGTCGCACTATGATTAGATTTTGATCGTCCATTGACCTTGCCTAGTCACTTGCCACGTCAGCAGTATGAACTGCTGACTGTGCAGTGACTATGCATTTTTTTTGTGAATTTTGCATGTTTAGCAAAGCGAACAGAACTCAATAACTTCCTCATATGAACTTGATTTTCAATTAAACGAGTTGCGTTAGGATCATTTTTCTGAGACGGACGTGGTTGTTCAGGTTTTGAGTCATTATGACAACTTTGATTTTTGAGCTAAATACTAAGCGCTTGATCATTCCTCCCCACTAGAAGCATTTTGGGCCTCAAAAGATACTATCAATTGTTCAATACGTGAAGGTACAGCTCCCTCACCTTCTCAATCTGCAACCATTTGGCTTTAGAAGGCTTTTTTCCCTAGAGTTCCACTCTAAGGTATTCAACATCCCCTCTTTTTGAAGTTCTGGTTCTTTTCTCAAGTATGAGATCCTATTGAAGTTCATCAAGATATTCTAGTGAGAAATAATCTATTGATGGCATCTGAACATTCTCTCCTTGATCATCAATCAAAGGAGGCTCAAACAATCTCAAATTCTCAACATTAATAATAGAGAATATTTGCATATAAGGAGGCAAATCAAGCTTAAATGCATTGTTACCAATCTTTTCCAAAATTTTAAGAGGACCATAACAGATTGGCTTAAGCTTTTTACCTTCCCCTTGAAGTCTCTCTTTGCTAATATATAACCATACTTCGTCTCCAACTTGAAATTTGTGATCAACCCGGTGTTTGTCATGCCTTGCCTTGTAGTTTCTTTGACTTTTCTCAAGTTGTTCCTGCACTGTATGATGTATCAATTGAATTTTCTCTATGAAATTTCTTGCCTTATCAATGTCACTATGACCATCGATGGGGACATATTTCTCAAAGATGAAGTCCAATGGCGATCTTAGCAAGTACCCATAACATGCCTCAAATGACGATGTGCTTGTGGAAGAATGCTTTACCCTGTTGTATGCATGTTGTATGTAATGCAACTGTTCATCCAACAACTTGGGATGTTTGCTGCAATATCCTCTAAGAAGATGAATGATTGTCCTATTGACCACCTCGGTTTGTCCATCTGTTTGTGGATTAAAGTTTGTACTCTTCTTCAACTTTGTGTCCATCATGTCCCACAAATTTGACCAAAATTTCCCAACAAATCGAGAATCTCTATCACTTACAATAGAAGTAGGAAGACCAAAATGAACCCCAATGTTTTGGAAGAAAATATGAGTTGTTTGTTCAGTTGTAATTTTCTTTTTACATGGTGTTAATATACACATTTTTCTAAACCTATATACAACTACATAAAAGTAATCATGACCTCTCCTTGACAATGGAAGACCTCCTACAAAATCCATTGAGATACTCTCCCGTGGACATGAAGGTACCGGAAGTGGAGTGTACAATCCAAGTTTCCTATTGCTAGGCTTACTTGTTGCACACAAATAACATCCTCTTATGAAATGAGAAACATTATCAAACATGTGTGGCCAATAAAAATACCTTTGGAGATTCGCTATTGTCTTTCCTACACCAAAGTGTCCAACAATCAATGAAGTGTGTGCCTCCCTTATGATATTGTTTCTTTCTCCCTGTGGAATACACAACTTACCCAAATGATACAAAAACTTGTTATGTACATGGTAATCCAACTCTTCAATTTGGTTTCCTTGACTCAAGCTTACATACACATCTTGAAAGTCATTATCATTTGCATATTTCTCAATGCAACTTTCATGCAAAATAGAATTATGCTTGAGTAAACAGATGAATTTAAAATATGCCTTGAAAGCATATCAGCTACCTTATTGTACCTTCCCTTTTTATACCTGATAACCAAATGAAATTGTTGTAGAAAACCCATCCATCTGAAATGTCGTGACTGCTGCAACTTTGACTATGACTGTAAATACTGCAATGGTCAATGGTCGGTATGGATAATGGTCTCCTTTCCCATCAAGTAGTGTTTCCATTTCTTAACACTTTGTACCAATGTGTAAAGTTCTTTGTCATAAGTTGGATAGTTAGTTACAAATCCATTAAAAAATTCAGAATGAAATGAAATGTGCTTACCATGCTACATAAGAACTACTCCCATGGGATAATCACTAACATCCGTTTGAATCTCAAATGGTTGTCTAAGATCCGGAAGAGCCAATATCGGTGCTGAACTGATCTTTTGCTTCAAAGCATCAAATTCTTTCTATTGTACATCTCCCCAATGGAAGACTTTCTTGACACTTTTTAATGCATGTAATGGAGCTGTAATGGAAGAAAAATTAGCAATAAACTTTCTCCAATATTGTATTTCCCCTAAAAAAGTTCTTACCTCTGTAATTGTATTGGGCTTGGGCTAATTCATAATGACCTCAAATTTAGAGGGGTCGATCTTCAGCTCACCTCCTCCAACAATGTGTCCCAAATACATTAAAGAAGTCTTGCCAAATTCACACTTTGACGTATTTAAGAACAATTGTTCTTTTCTCAAGACATCAAGTACTTTGTTTACATGCATGATATGTTCATATCTGGATTTTTTGAATATGAGTATACCATCTAAATACACAATGACAAAGTCATCTAGAAATGGTTTCAATACATCATTCATAACTCTCATGAATGTAGCTAGATCATTTGTAAGACCGAAAGGCATAACAAGCCACTCAAACAATCCTTGTTTAGTTTTAAATGTGGTTTTCCAAATGTCCTCTTCAGCTATTCTAACTTGATGATAACCACTTCGTAAATCTAACTTCGTGAAATACTTTGCATACCTCAACTGATCAAGAAAATCATCAATTCTTTGGAGTGGATAATGGTTCTTTACTATGATTTTGCAGTGAACGGAAATCCACACACATGCGCCAAGTCCCATCCTTCTTTGGCACCAAGACAATGGGTGAACCACATGGCGAAATAGATGGGCATATGATAACTTTGTTCAGAAATTCTTGAATTTGCTTCTTGATTTCCATGCTCTCCATAATCAACATGCGATACATGCCAATGTTTGGAAGTGGAACATCCTACTGCAGTTGTTTCTCATGTTGAATTCCCCTCTTGGGAGGTAAACCCTTTGGTTCCTGAAACATCTCGCCATGCTTGCTTACCACATCAAACAAATCAGATTTCAATTTGTCATCACAACCTTCAAAAGATTCATAATCAATATCATTCTTTTTCTTGATCACGAGAAGCACAAAAATTTTACTTGCATTCACTAGTCTCTTCATCTTCCATGCATTAACCAAAGAAATGTTCAGCTTTTTGCAATGGGCTCTCACAATGTACTCCACCCCATTCTTGATTAATAATTATTTGTTTCCATGGCGATAAAATACTGCTTTCCTCTCATACAAATAAGGACTACCCAAAATGATTCCTGAGATGTCAAGTGGAACTACATCTAATTCAAATTCATCAATGAACTTTTTAGTAATGGCAAACTTGAACAAACACTTCCTTATAACATGTAAGTTTACATTGTTAACTATACAACCCAATGGATATGGATTATGATGAGGTAAAGTTTCAAGGTAGATCTTTTTGACCAAGTCTTCTGAAATTAAGTTTGATTGTGAACCACTATTGAATAATGCATCAATCTTTGTATGATTTGAAATTACGCTTACATGAAACAACTCTATACTTCATTCTTCATTTGGAGTGTTGTTTTGATTGTTTGAGGAACTAGTAATTGAAACAACTTCTTACCCTTTTGTGACCAAGGCTGAAATCTTGGTCTCATCACCAGAATCTGAACCAAGGTCATGTTGTGTGGTAGCAATCATCTTTTGTTTTCCCTTATTGTTTTGTTTCTTGGGCCTTAGTTCAGGATGTAATTTCCAACAATGGGCTTCATCATGCCTATCTTTCGAACAATGTTGGAAGATGGTTTTATTCCCTTCTTTCTTCACACTTGCATTCTTCTTACCCTTCCATTTTCCACCCTTCTCTTTCTCCTTACCCTTGAAAGGCTTCTTCTTACTACCCTCTTCATAAATGTTCTTTCCCCTTCCTTCAAGGTGTGTGGCTTGCACACATACTAGATCCAAATTGCTTGGATTGAACGTAAGGAGAGTATGTTTCAAATAGGAATGTAAACCCCCAATATATTTCAACATTGTATCTTGGGAATTCAAACTTACTCCTAACAACAAAGCCCTCTTTCTAAACTCCTGTGTATAGTCTTGGACTGTTTGGCCTTTGAGCTACCTAAAATTCTGCCAACTCATAATGGCTTTTTGCATATAGGCTAAAGGGTAAAATTGTCTTTTAATTACATAAACAAATTCAACCCAAGAAATGGATATCTTACCATGAATTTACATTTCCTCTTGAGTCTTTGCTTCCCACCAAACTAATGTTTCTCCTTCTAGCCTCAATGAAGCCAACTGGACCTTTATGTCATCTTTCGAAGGTTCTAAAATCTGCAGTATACCTCCAATTGTCGAATCCAATTGTCTAACTTGTCTACATTCACTTCACCATTGTACGTGGGAAGTTCAAACTTAATGTCCAATTTGAGTAAGGGAGTTTTTCCTTTTAGGGTTTGGGAATGAGTATGGACAGTTTTGGTGGTGGAAGTGGAAGATGTTTGAAATGTTGAGGATGATGAAGATGATGAGGGAGATGATGAAGATGGTGGAGATGGAGGTGGATTCCCTCCATTACCCTTGGAATCCTTCTTATCATCTTTTTTGTCTCCTGAGCTTCCTTCTCCATGTGGAGGTTTAGAACTCTCTCCAACCATTCTAGTGTTCCTCTCTTCATAGAGGACTTTAACAATCTTAGTTAAAGTGTAGAAAGTTTTCTTGAATTCTTCCTCTTCTGAAGAAGGATCTTCAGGCTCTCTTTCTCCGGACATAATGGTTTTGGATTCAGGCTCAGAAAAATAGTACTTCTTGTACCTCTTCAATCTCATTTGAAGGAAAAACTTGAGGAGCTTCAAGTGCAGCTGGAATTGGAAATTTGGGTGGTGGAGATTATGGCCTTGTGGCTCTCCTTCTTCTGGGCATAACCTCGGGAGTTGCAACCAATAGTTTTCCTTCTCCTCTCTACAACTTTAACATTGTAAGCATCACAATTTTGCAACTATTAAAACTCTAATTGTACAAAACTCAAGCAATCAAGCAAATCAATCTTTGCTCTAATACCAACTTGATATGTTATTGAATGTTAGTTTTGTTGTGCTAATTTCAATTACAGATTTATAAACACGTGCTTGTTCATTGTTTCCTGTGCATAGATTTCCTTAGGTTGTTTGGTGATTGAAATACGTAAATTTCATCAAGTTTAATGTGACATTCATGAGAAAAATAGCTTAAAAGAACAGTGTTGAACAGCAGCAATAAAAAGTACAGCAAACCATCAATTGAACACTTTAACACAATGTTTTGATGAAGGAGTTCACCCCTCCTAGGCTACATCTCCTTGGTCCAGCTTCCATTGCTTGGGCCTTTGTATTAGCTCAATATGGTAAAGACGTTGTTTACAAAGATCTATTGCTGTTGATACCTACATTAATGTGTTCAGAATGTTGAAATTATCTAGGAACACCTTTTCTTGAACTCAATTTGGTTGAAAATTGCTCCAGTTATGGCTCAAACAGTCTTTTCCTAGAAAATCTCCTCCAAAACTGGAATAACTCCAATTAGGGCCGCTAAATTTAGGGTTGGCACTGAAATGGTGGAGTCCGCTAAAAGTTTGTCATTTTAAACTTAATTTTAATTAAGTGTTAAGCAAGTTTAATTACCCACTAATCCGAGATTAGTACGGTAAATGCGCAATTAGGATAACTGTAATTGTTAGTGGTTTATGCGGGGTCACATGTGGTGTAACCGTTGTAGTTTTCATAACACTGGCTGCCAGGTCCAACTAATCTCCACCGTAACCATTGGATATGTGTTCACATGCCACGGAGATCGTTGGAGTTAAGGTTTATGGAGTCATCTGTTTTAAACTGTTTGCGGAAACCATTGCATGTTCACATGGGTGCATTAACCATTGCAGTGTTGGTTTGTGGAGTCGTTGTATTAATCCTTTGTGGTAACCATGGGCGTGTGCACATGGGTATGGTTGGCCTACGGGCTGGCCCTCCCCTAACCGCAACCTTCAACACATTATAGTTTAAATATAAACGATCCACCATATGGTTAAGTAACAACTAGTAGAGGAGTTGGTTGAAGGCTTGGTTTGCGGAAGGGAGGTCGCGGGGTCTAACCCTGGGGCCTCCACATAAATATTGTTGAAATTCTCTCTTCCTAGGCCATTGGGAGGTGCCACGTGGCGGCCTCCGGGCTTGCCACGTGGCATTCTCTCATTGGTCCAAAACTAACCAATCAAACTGCGCCACATCACCAATATGAAACCCAATAAGAAAAAGACACTTGTCACACTATAATTAGATGTTGAACATACATTGACCCTGCCTAGTCACTTGCCACGTTAGCAGTATGAACTATTGATTGTGCAGTGACTGGGCATTTTTTTTGCAAATTTTGCTTGTTTAACAAAGCAAACAAAACTCAATAACTTCCTCATACGAACTTGGTTTTTAGTGAAACGAGTTGCTTAGGATCATTTTTCCGAGATAGACGTGGTCGTTCAAGTTTCGAGCCATTCTGAGAACTTTGATTTTTGAGCTAAATACTGAACGCCTAATCACTCGTTCTTGATAGATTTTCATCGTTACAATTTTCCTATTTCTTGAGATCGCGTTTTTTATCACACTGTTGTATTAAATTCATTCTCAATCAAATATCTTATATCGAATTTGGGTTTGGAGTGTATACCTTTCGTAAATGTGTGGAATCATGAATTTGATCAATTCGAAGATTTCCTTTGGTTGAAAAGTCCATATCTGTTGAGTGTTGTGATGAATAATCAGCTCCTAGTTTTTCTTGTGAATGGCTTCACGACACCAGAAATCCTCTTGAGTGTTGGAAATCCCTTGAGCTATTTGTTGAATCAGGTTCCTCCTTTTCATCCATTACATCTTCACTGGTTTCATATGCTCGTTATACTAGCATTCCTTTTCAATTCTTTCAATGATTGTGATTCTTGTAAAGTTTGTCACCAGTTACAGGAAAATGGTTTATCACATTCGGTATGCGAGGAAGTTGATTATATTATTCAGAGCATTGGCATAATTATTCATTTTGATTTATATTTGTTAACTACAAATCAGGAATATTATGTTTTAATTAGTTCATCCGATCATGATTTTGTCTCTGATGACTGGCGTTCAACTTACCATTTTCCCATCATCACATCCAATGATGATTGTATTACATCCTTTGATTTTTCATGTTTTCACATCTCATCCTTAGAGTAATTATCAGACAGTTGAGGCACTTTAGCCTTCACTGATGGTCATGTTGGGTCCTCACTATCTTGGCAAGCCAGCTGAATATGATCAGATCGATTGTCTCTCACAATATTCTCATCCTGATATCATGCTCTTAATTGAAAATTCATCTTTTCAGAGATTTCAGAATGTTCAAGAGGATTGTTTCGAATTTCACGATCCAATCTATGATTGCCTGGAAGCATCTTTTTTACCAAGCCCTTTGGCTAAGAGAAAGTTTCGGTCTTTTCTCATGCTTGCTAAGAAGGATGACACAGATGTGTTGAAAATAGAAACAAGAGATGTTAAAAATAGCATCAAGAAAAATCCTAATTTAATTTTGTCCTTGAATTAAATTAGGAATTAAATTTTAATTCCACATCTTATGACAATTCGTAAATAGTTAACTAAGTTAATTTGACTTATTTGGCTCAGTTAATTCAAGTTGGGAGTCTAACTAGAGTCATTTAGAGTGTCTCTGTTATAGACATTTTTGTGCCCTACAACTCCAAGCATGAAATGTCCATAAACCAAGGGCTCCTAAGTCCCTAAAAGTGTTGTTCTAACCCCTAAAGGAACAAGGTCAACAGATTACAGCTTCTCCCAGAAGTTCTCCACCAGAAACTGCTCAGAATTGGTCAAAGCAGGATCATTGCCACTGCTCCACTGGCTAGGTGCGTTGCATCTCACCCAAATGCACTGTAAGGGTGCGTTGCATTTCAAAACTCCCTTCTGTAGGGTGCAATGGGCGAGAAATGACAAATGGCAGTGTCATTCCACGAGGTGGAGAGGCAATGGAAGCTTCCAGAATCTTCTCCTGTGACACTTGCCTCACTGAATTCGACCAAGGATGAGTAAGAGGCCCTCACTCTCCAAGTGGAAGCAAGAACTGACAAAGAGAAGACACTAATCAAATCACAAGCTGACTCATCCTCCTTACAGATATCTATATATGGATCCCTCATCCCAGAGATCCAGAGGCTAGAAGTTTGCATATTGTAAGGAATTGTTGTTGGTTTCTAGAGACAAACAACAAATTGTTGGGTGATTTATGCTTTGTTTGAGGTGAAGAGGGGCTTCTTTGCTGGGAGGTTGATGCTGGGTCAGAACCACTGGTTGTAACTCGTCCTGGATCTTTTCTTGTTTATCAATAAAAACTATTTGAGTTCTCCTCCATGCTTTTGTATCATTGATGATTGTTACATTTGTATGGTTAACTTAAATCTGATCCTAAGTTGTTTATGAATATAGATCCATGTCTTTGTATAGTGCTCTGCTGCTTCTGTGATCTTACAGGTACTTTGTGAAGCTGGGCATGCGAGGGAGCAGGTAGCTGGAGACTATCAAAGAAGAGAGGGATTGGATCAAAGGATTAGCGCAAGACACAGGTTGGTTCTTTCTATTCCTCTCTATCTATAATTCATAAAGGAAATACAAAAGTAGTTTTTCTCTGTTTGTTTCTAAGGTAGCTGTCACACCTTAGTGGGATAGAGCAGTTCTAAATAGACACTTTTCCCTATAACAAAATGGTGACTCCACTGGGGAATGTCTAATTAGTTTGTTTGTGTATCATTCTTTGTTGTTTGTTTCATAAACTTATAAGTAGCTTTCGAACTGCATTTGCCATAACAAATGCAAAGTAGATAACTGTTGCTTCAATCCATTCACTGGATCTGTTTATGATTTAAACAGCTGATTCACAAACTATCTGATTGCCCTTGTGATAGCTCTTAGATCCTCCTTAGATCTACCCCTGATTGTTGCATTACTGATTGCTTTTTACTCGACCAAAAACCAAGGACTGAACTGCAAACTATGACCCGGAACCCGGACAGAGTCTCGTTTCTGGCCCAGCGCAGGTACTGTTCAGAGATCCTGAATTTCAGCGCACTTCCCGAAGGGGCAACCTGCGCTGCATTTCAGATTCTCTGTGTTACAGGTGTGCTGATTAGACTAGCTCTGTGCAGCTGTGGTTCCTGTGCTTCATTCTTTCCAGTTCTATCCCTGAATTTTGCTGCCTGTGATCAGTATATGTCTGTTTGAAACCTCTTTTCCTTGCTGTTATTCCGCCTCCTTTGTACAAAAGAACTGTAGATGTTTTTGTGTGTTTGTTGAGTCGTTTACAGTTTTCCTTTGCAAAAGTAGCATAGTCGTACTGTCGTCCTTTGATTTGAATCTGTCGCAAGTGTCGATTTCGATCATAGGAGAAAGTTTGATTGTTGTTGATGGTCGATTATCCTGTTACTATTGCCTTTGGTCTGAATTTGTAATTTTCTAGTGTCAAAAACGAGTGTTCATTTCAAAATCGTAAGGTGTCGCAATCATCTCAGTTTTTTATTTTAAAAAGAGCTTGTTTATATTTGTCACTTCAAAAGAAATTCAGATTTGTACATCAACTTTCTTTTTAGCATCAATACTAAGAAAGTCGAAAACAAATACATGCATGTGCATTTGCATATAGACAGTCTATTTGGCCATATTTAGGAAAGTGCATTTACAGTGTGCTCTTTGCTCTTTGTGAAAAGATTCTGTCTTTCTTTTCCCCTAGTAGCTAGGATTTTCATTGCACAAAAGAGATAAAAGTTTGTTTATCATCTTTAGATTGCATTTTAGGAATTACATCTACATCTCATGGTGAACCCGAAAGGAAAACTTCATAAACAAGATCAACTTAAAATAAATTCAATGAATCTAACAACGCTTTGGAACTTAACGCACAACATTTAGAGGTCTAGGCTAGAGACGTATTCCGGCGTCGTAAAGCCTGGTAACTGTTGTCCTCACTGATGGTTGGGTGATTCCTCCACTTTGAGATGATAAGTGCCAGTACGGACTTGTGCTCCCACGTACCGTCGAGTATATTTTGGGAGACCCCTATAAGCTTAAATCCTTTATCCTTAGGAAGCCGTGTCTGCCACCCTATCGATCGCAATACACTGAACACAGCATTCAGGAAGACTGACTGTCATACCGTAAAAAGTATTCTACAGTTTTGCGATTGGTTTGGTACTCCCTCTACCTAGATCTCCAGAACAGTCCCTTTCGTTCCTTTTCAGACTCCTTAACGGAAAAGGTCCATCTGAGCGCTTGTCACTTCAGGCTCATTAAAAATCGAAGGAGACTAGAGTCATCTTTTGTTTTTCTCGACTCTTAAAAACTGAAAAAACAAGTTGTGTCAAAGCGTCTAAAAATTTATTTTAAACGGAATATTCATTACCCCTTTCCTACGTTGATCTTGGGTTGAGAAAATGGAATCCACCAACCAAGGAATTCCCCTTGGAGGAAATCCTAGTCCCTTCTCCTCTTGGGGAGATGTTGGTGCACCCCATATGGCCACATTGTCGCTTCCAGGACTGACAATTGGTTTGCCTATATGGCTCTTCTCAAACTCTGTCATTCAGAACACCACTATTCCTGAACAATCGAATCAGCAATTAGACGAGTCCAGAGTTACCCACCAACCTTCTACTTCCTCTAATTCTTCCTCTCCTCCTTCCTCTTCGCTTGATGGGGCTGGTAAAGCCAAAAGTCAAGTTCCTAAGGAGAAGAAGGAAAAGAAGAAGAAGAAGGAGCCAAAAGCGAATGGGGGCAAACGAGTGTCGTCTAATGAAAATCCACACATTGCACCGACCAGGCCTAAATCGCCATGTGTCATTTGCAAAGGAGACCACTTTCATAGAGATTGTCCCTGCATCCCTCGGATCTTAAGGGACTAGTCTCCTCGTTTTCACAACCCGGTGTTGTCAACCTCTGATGATCATGTTGAAAACACACCGTCAACTAGTGAAAGTGAAGCCCCAGGGCAAAAAGGAAAATATAGATTTCCTTATAAACTGTGCAAAGGCGATCATGCCGTCCACCATTGTCCCTTCTTAGACGAAGCTAAAAGAATTTTGGATGATCGTCCAGTTTCACCGTTACGACTTCCTCCTGGATATAAAAAACTATTGCCGAGTCTGTCACTAGTTGAAAATCTGGATGACCCGCTCAGGTGGTCGGCCGAAGCATCTGTCATTGAAGATGAACCATCTGAATCCATACCAGACGAAAGTCAAAAGGTCGAGGCGGCAGTTGACCCGGTCTTGCCTTCAGAGGTTCCATCTTCAGATGATACAATCACTGAAGAGAACAAGGATGACACCGTCCAAATTCTTTTCATAAGCACAGACTCCAACGAACATGGGGGCAATTTACCCGTTCCTTTACCGCAGGAAGGAAGTTCGTCAGAGTCGTACCCGGCCGTCTATTCGGTCCCACCTCCAAGCAACCTAGTTGTCTCCTTCGACTGGAATCAACTAGGCAGACCCCGTTTACCAACTAGTATACCATTTCGAATTATTGTTCAGATATATAGAATGGTTATGGTTGGTACCATCATAGATGAGGGGGCTTCTGTGAGTATCCTTTCCTCAACTACTTGGAAAGCGCTTGGTTCGCCTTCGCTTTTGCCTGAGATGAGAAATCTGACAGGCTTTGATAAAGGAACCAGTCGACCGTTAGGGATCCTTCCCGATGTAACCATAACATTGAGAGGGAAAACCGTTCACATGAATGTAATGGTAGTTCAAGGACCCCTGGATTACAATCTACTCCTTGGATGAGACTATATTTATTGCATGGGAGCAATTGTCTCCTCACTCTTTAGAGTAATGTGTTTTCCGCACGAAGGAAGAGTGGTCAAGCTCGTGGACCAGCTTTCATTTCCCGGATCATACAGAGCAAATAGTCATATACCATCCCTGAATGGTATTTTCACGGAAGAAATG
This sequence comes from Pinus tabuliformis, assembly GCA_031772625.1. Lineage (NCBI taxonomy): Eukaryota > Viridiplantae > Streptophyta > Pinopsida > Pinales > Pinaceae > Pinus > Pinus tabuliformis. The sequence continues at coordinate 1,203,508,630 of CM062820.1, read as the reverse complement.
TCTCAATCTCCAGTCCTTCCTCCCGATGAGTGCGAGTGATTCGAAGGGATATGACTGAAACCCAGGGGGCATGCACCCTGGTCTGCTTCGGCAGGAAAACTTCGGGTATAGGGTAGGTTTCTGCGGAGAATATGACTAGTCTGTACCCCCGTCCGTGATTGGAAGATGGGGTTATTCTAGAACAAGATTCTCTTGTCAAAGTTATGTGAGTTGGCGAGCACCGCCGCTCACCTTTGTTTATTTCGGTAGACATCGCCGGAGAAGTGTTTTGTTTGCGCTGTGAATAGAACAATCTTTGGGTAACCTGTAAGAGGTAGGCCTCTCTCGGTAAAACAAATGTTTTAACGGACTAAAGAAGGGGTAACCTTGAAACTCTATTTTATACCTGGGGGCATGCAAACCTTTTGGAATGCAAGCGAAGAGCGACTATTTATTTTTTAAATTTTTAGGACCTCTACCCCTTTAAACTCGTAGGATTGGTCATTTCCTAACTTGCATAAAGAAAGGATGTGGGGCAAATCTCTAAAAATTGTCATTTTTACATGAGACATTCTTATCACAAGACTGGATTAATCGAGCAGTTTTAGCACACAGTTCAAGCTCGTTAAAAAATAAACATAAGACATGAGCAAATGTTTCCACCGCGTTTAAGCTCATTAAAAAATGAACTATTCCCCGGTAAATAACCATCGTGAATGTAGTACTTCAGCCGTTAAAGCCTTGGTCGTGTTTGCACCGTTACCTCCACTTTTCATTGGCCGATCATTCACCTCCATTTGATTGTTTACCCATTTTGAGGAACAGCTGCGAAGAGTGATTTCACTAGCCATCCTTGTGACACTGCCGTGATTGGAAAATTCCAAACCTTACCTGGAATCAACTGCTACCCGTTTTATCACTCGTTCCTCAAAAGACGAGTCTCCTTTAAGCTCTTTTCAACTGACTCGTAAAATATGAAAAGATTGTCGAGCCATTAGCCTCTCCAGCTCGTTAAAGGGACAGGAAGTGCTATTCCTCCTCTAGATTTTAATCTTTTTGGACCTGAGGGATTATTGCACAAAAAGATCGAGCGCTTGTTTTGTTCAGCTCATTAAAACTATCGAAAATTCATCCCTTTTGTATCGTTTTATACTTTTTCGGACTTAAGGGATTAGATGACGAAAAAGAAATTTTGGAGTTACCTTTATGTTCCTTTTCAGACTCTCTAAAATTGAAAAAGACCGAGTTATCTTTGTCGTTAAACTCGTTAAAAATATTAATAACGACAAACTTGTCTTTAGACGAGAACGAGTTTCACTATCGCTAGGCTCGTTAAAACATAGCGATGGGTTTGCCTGAAGGGCAAATTATAGAACAAACATATGTTATCCTCCTCGAGCTTGACAAAAATAAAGAGGTACTGGTCAGCAATGACTGGGGAAAAATTGGGAAGAAAACTCAAAGAAACTTTGTTGGTAGCAAGTCGCTCTTGAACATGACACTTCCACTCCGTGTCCGAGTCGGGTTGGATTGTTTCATTCACCGGTCACATCACCATGGTCACACCATACCATCCACATTTGGGGTTAATGCTACCAATCCATCACATCAGTGTCGCCGATATGTTCAAGAGAAGTCATCCAGAGAAGTCACCTATGTCTCACCCACTACCATACATTATACTCCATTCTTTCATGACCGCCACCCTGAACCTTATATCACCAGATCGTTTTCACCTCCATCAAAATCATTTGCTCCGTTCCGTGTCATTGATGTGGGATTCATTAAGGCCCTCCTGTGACGGATCACTTCTTGTCGACATCAGCTCATTATCCAAGAAGTTGATCTAGGAACACCCCATTCAGTACTTTGAAGCTTGCATGCCTCAATGGCAAGTTTCTCACTTCTGGCGACAGGTTTACATCAATGGCCTTCGACCAAAAGATTTTGCGTGGTGTTCGACGCCAAGTCCTTTATTCACACCACGTGAATTGTACTGCAGTACCTTGAGGATCATTATCATTATCGGTGATTCCTCTCACGCTTGTTAACAGTTTACATCATTGACTGGTAATCAAGTGATCTCTTTCCATGTTCGACTTCAGAACATTTCTCACATGGATCGACTTGTACTTCGAGTGAAGATCGGACGAGATTGAAGACCTCGGATCTAGTTTCATCCATCCGGGCTGCGATATATATTCAGGGAAATAAAGACATTAAATGTACAGCATTGCAGCACAGATAATCATCCTACCAAAAGGATGATGGCTCTATCAGAATCATCAGTCTACACTCAGACGATTGTCTGTCCTATGTACATGAAAATGAATTTATAAAGTTGAGCATGGGAATGCCCGCCTCAGCTAGATCATGAAAACAGTATGAAGATAATGTATTGTATTGTATCTTATTACAGGTCTCCTCCCAGCATTGAAAGAACTTCGGATCCTCATAATAAAGCATTTCACCCGACACCAAAAGGTTAACGGCCTCATACTTTAGGGGGCAACTGTTATATACATTTTTGTGCCCTATAACTCCAAGCATGAAATGTCCATAAACCAAGGGCACCTAAGTCCCTAAAAGTGTTGTTCTAACCCCTAAAGGAACAAGGTCAACATATTACAGCTTCTCCCAGAAGTTCTCCACCAGAAACTACTTAGAATTGGTCAAAATAGGATCATTGCAGCTGCTCCACTGGCTAGGTGCGTTGCATCTCACCCAAATGCACTGTGAGGGTGCGTTGCATTTCAAAACTCCCTTCTGTAGGGTGCGATGGGCGAGAAATGACAAATGGCAGTGTCATTCCACGAGGTGGAGACGCAATGGAAGCTTCCAGAATCTTCTCCTGTGACACTTGCCTCACTGAATTCGACCAAGGATGAGTAAGAGGCCCTCACTCTCCAAGTGGAAGCAAGAACTGACAGAGAGAAGACACTAATCAAATCACAAGCTAACTCATCCTCCTTACAGATATCTATATATGGATCCCTCATCCCAGAGATCCAGAGGCTGGAATTTTGCATATTGTAAGGAATTGTTGTTGGTTTCTAGAGACAAACATCAGATTCTTGGGTGATTTATGCTTTGTTTGAGGTGAAGAGGGGCTTCTTTGCTGGGAGGTTGATGCTGGGTCAGAACCACTGGTTGTAACTCCTCCTGGATCTTTTCTTGTTTATCAATAAAAACCATTTGAGTTCTCCTCCATGCTTTTGTATCATTGATGCTTGTTACATTTGTATGGTTAACTTAAATCTGATCCTAAGTTGTTTATGAATATAGATCCATGTCTTTGTATAGTGCTCTTCTACTTTTGTGATCTTACAGGTACTTTTTGAAGCTGGGCATGCGAGGGAGCAGGTAGCTGGAGACTATCAAAGAAGAGAGGGATTGGATCAAAGGATTAGCACAAGACACAGGTTGGTTCTTTCTATTCCTCTCTATCTATAATTCATAAAGGAAATTCAAAAGTAGTTTTTCTCTGTTTGTTTCTAAGGTAGCTGTCACACCTTAGTGGGATAGAGCAGTTCTAAATAGACACTTTTCCCTGTAACAGTCTCCTACTTTATAGGAGTCGTGGTTGAGTTTTTTTTGAGTTGTAATTATTTAATTTAGTTTAACTGAGTTAAATTCAGTTAAACTAGTTCCCACTGATGGAGGAATTAGTGGGATATCCAGTAGTGGGGTGTAACCTGAAGTAGTGGGGTGTAATTAACACTGATCAAACAGTAAACTAAATATTCACTCATAATTAACTCATTCATGTTAGACCAAAGAAAGACCCAATTGAGATTGGAGTTCAGGGGTAGTGTACTATCAGTTGTATAATCATCTGAATTGTATAGGTGGTGCATCAAAGGAAGGCCTATGAGGATTGCGCAATTCATATTTGTGGAATTTCCCAGTTAAATATGGGCTAATTCCCTAGGAAACAGAGTAAGGAAATAGGAGCTTGGAAGGCAAAAGAATTGGTTAAGTATTAGCTTGAGCTTGTCTAGGAAGCAGTGAGATAGATAGAGATAGTGCAGAGGTTGCTTGGGCTTGAGCAAAGCATTGTAATCTTCTCATATTTTCTAATTAATGAAATATATAGATAGCATGGGTTTTTATCTATGGATTTCCCCAAAAAATTATTGTATTATGTGTGATTGAATTCTTTCTCTTTTATGCTTCGTGATTTCATCAATCGTTTATTGTTTCCACTAATGAGTAGAGTAGATTCAAGTCAATTTTTTTAGCATATTACAATTTGCAGCTTGAATCTACAAGGAATTTTTACATGGTATTAGAGGTGAAATCACTACAGAAGAGGAAAATATTAGTTTGTCTTTTGTAGGAGAAATCGAATTTGTAGTGTCATACTTCAAGGCTAGCAGGATGCCGTTCTATGGATTGAGACTCAAATATGCCCTTGAGGGTAGTTCAAACTATATTGCTTGGAAGGACAAGATGGAGGTAGTGTTGGAAGACAATAGGCTTAAGAAATTCATAAACAGATATATTCCTAAGTCAACTGATGCTCAAGATTTGGCAGAGTGGAGAAAGTGTGTGGCAAAGGCGAGAAGGATTATCCTAGAAGGAGTTCGAGATCATATTTTCTCGGATTTCCACAGTAAGGAGACTTCATTTGCAATGTGGAAGGCCTTGACAAACCTGTTTCAAAATAGCAGTGACCACAGGAAGCTTGTGCTGAAGGAAAATCTTAGAAAGATCAAGATGGAAAAGGGTGACTCAATACCGAAGTAGTTGACCAAGTTCACCCAATATTGGGATGAGCTTGGAAGTGTCAATGTTACAATTTCGTAAGAAGATCTGGTGAGCCTAGCACTTCTAGGCCTTCCCAAGAGCTTTCATAGATACCAGGACTCAGTTAATGGGAGGGAGAAGCTACCAGAGTGGGAGCAATTGTGGTTTGACTTGGTGCAAGAAGAGATTCGACGAAACACCAGAGATGGGGCCTCATCCAAATAAGTGGAAGAGGACTTTGCATTAGTTAACAAAAAAATAAAGCCAAGCGAAAGAAGTCCCAAGGCAAGGAGGGTGGAATAAGAGGGACTTGTCGAACATCAAGTGTTTTCACCATCACGATTTCGAGCACTATGCTACGAAATGTCCATAGAAGAAAGAAAGCAAGAAGGAGCTTGTAGTAGCAGTAACAGGTGAAGCTCTAACTTCACAAATCAAACTTGATTTCACTCTCATTGCATGCATGGAAGGCACTGAAATTGGAAGCATGTGGTATCTCGACAGTGGTGCCTCATTCCATATGATGGGGAATAGAGATCTCTTTAGTGACTTGGAGGAGAAATACCTCAAACAGAACATAGAGTTTGGTTATGGTGGGAAGTATAGCCCGACTAGCATCAATACTGTTACTTTTTAGAGGGAGTATGGCTCCCTCTTAGACTCACATATGTGATGTATGTTCCAGGACTAAAGAATAATCTTGTTTCCATCGTCGTACTAGAAGACCGTGGCTACGATGTGATTTTTAGTAAAGGAAAGGTTTTACTTAGACACATCGCCACGGGACAAGTGAAATAGATCAGTGTATGAGTCAAGAACATGTATGAACTTGAGGTCCAATATGCATGAAAAGCCTTTAGAAGCAAGGTGGATGTTAGAGACTTGGTGGTTGAGAGGGAGCATAAATTACCTCTCAACATGCAGCTTTAGATGCAGCCTCAGAAGCATCCTTAGCAAGTTGTGGAGCAGCCATAATTGGAGAAGCAAAGAGGAGACCAAGTGGAGACATCCACTCAAGTAGAGACCTCCAATAGGGGGGAATTTTGAGCCAAGTGGGCGGAAGGAACACATGCAGCCATACCTCCAAGTGTGAGGTGGGATGATATGAAACCTTAGCCCAAGAGTTTTAGAAATTTGGGCAGGGTCCATTGAGGTGTGTTTGTCTCATGGATCATTACCTTGCTACGGTGGCCCACAGTATTTAGTAGCAAGGGTTTTTAGCTGTGGATTTCCCCAGAAAATTATTGTGTTATGTGTGATTGAATTCTTTTTTTTTTATGCTTCGTGATTTCATCGATCGTTTATTGTTTCCATTGATGAGTAGAGTAGATTCAAGTCAATTATTTTAGCATATTACAATCTGCAGTTTGAATCTACAAGATGAAAGTGCATTTGCAAGAAGCTCTCATGGTTTGTATGCTTATAATGGTCATCGAAAAGGTAAGAATATGACCTAGTCAAAAGTAGTGGCTATGTCCTACCTTTTTGTTTATAGGAAAGACCACCTTATCTTTTATGTCGCACAATATTTTGTATTTGTTTTAATTTCTTGCATCTTTGTGTATGCAGGTTGGGAACAATTACGGTGGCTACATTGGAAATTCCATTACACATGACCCTGACCTTCTAGCTAGATAGGTTAGGAGTAGGTATAGCCACATGTTAGTTTTCCTTGCACATGCATCTTGCATTCCCTTTCTGTAGTCTTTTGTTTGCTTTCTATACTTCCGTCTTGCATCCTCTTTTCGGTTTAGCCTCCTTTTGCTTTGTTCTTTTGATTTCAGTTTTCTTGTTGTGTCTTCTCTCTTTTCATGTAAGAATTTGCATGAAGGGTGTCCCATTTCAGCTCAAAAGGTAATGTGGAAAAATAGAAAAGGACTTTGTGACACTGCAACATTTGGCTAACCTTCGGTCCTCCTTCCTTGTGTTGGTTACATATTTTGTCGATGAAGTTCCGACAGAAAATACGATCCGTCTATAAAGAGAGTTTTGGTCAAACCATGATACTTGTGTCTATTCTGGAAACCTTATGCCCATGCTTGGTTATTATTTTTTGGTGTTTTCATGCTCATCCAATCAGTAGAAGAGGAAAAGGGATAAAATATAAACGAGAAAAATTAAATCAAAGGTCTCTATATGCTTCTCTGAAGGAACAACCTCTCCTGCTCTCAATAAGTCAGGATCCCTCTTCCGCCCATAAAATGAATAAGTGCCTATGCATAGTCCTCTTTAAATATATAAATAAAGGTGAAAGAAGAGAAAGGATTCCTGCACAGAGAGGTGAAGCAAGCAACTCTGTCATTGTACTATCTAGACTTGTTGGAAGCAGAGCAATGTTTGTGTTCCTGTAGTGCCTTTGTCGAGGTATTGTCCAAGCTTGTTGGCAACAGAGAAACGCTAGGGATGAAATAAGCATACGTTGAAAGTCTAAAGCTCACGAACTACACTACCCTTTCTGATTCGAAACATTGCGATAATGTTGAATCTTATGATTGTGTTCAACCGAGAAGGCACAAAGGGGGACCATGTTTATTCACAGGGTAAGTGGGGAAGCCAAAGTAACCCACAAGATGATGTAAACACAACCAATATGGGAAGATAAGATAAAATCATTGATCGGAAAATAATGAATACATCACATAGTACAAAGGCCTATCACGCAACCCCAAATTGAAACAAAATTTATTTTGTCACTACATAGATATGGAATATGTAGAAGCATAAATTGCAAACACAACAAAATAGGCATGACTTTCAATAAATAAAAATCAAATTTGAAAAGAAGATGAAATTTGAATGTTGTGTACTTGGTTCTTAGGCCCATTGTTCCAAGGCATAGCCTCTCCAGACCTTTGAAAGGAAAATACAAATAGATACAACATTGAAAACCAATATGTAAGTGAGAAAATCGTGTTGTCTCAAACATTTATTGTGAAAAATATTATGTAGAAGCATAAATTGCAAACACAACAAAATAGACATGACTTTCAATAAATAAAAATCAAATTTGAAAATAAGATGAAATTTGAATGTTGTGTACTTGATTCTTAGGCCCATTGTTCCAAGGCATAGCCTCTCCAAACCTTTGAAAGGAAAATACAAATAGATACAACATTGAAAACCAATATGTAAGTGAGAAAATCGTGTTGTCTCAAACATTTATTGTGAAAAATATGTACATAACTAGACTGCATAACATAGATTGCAGTACAAAGGCCATCTCAATGCTTCTTCTAACTAGTCTAGCACAAGGCCAATATAACACTTCGCTTAACTAGTATAAGTATAAGGCCAGCTTAATGCTTCACTTAACCAGTACAAGAAGAAGGCTCGTTTTTTTGGTTTTGACAAGAAAATGAAATAAGATTATTAATGTGTATAGCTGGAATGCATAACATTGACAGCAATACCTGTTGAGAAAGGGCAACAAGAAATTCCAATTTAATTTTTCCTTGAATTAAACTTAGAATTAAAAATGAATTCTATTCTCATAGAAACTTGTAAATAGTTAATTAAGTTTAATTAACTTAATTAGCTGAGGAATTTCAGGTTGGAAGTCTTTATGTAGTCATTTATATGTTCCCCCTAAGTTTTAGGGGTCCAGTATGAGTTTCAATTGAGTTGGAAATTAGATCACTCAGTTCACTGAGTTAAGTTCACTTAAATTAGTTCTAAATTGTTTTTGGAACTAATAGAGGAATAACATGTTGAGCATATGTATTTGATAAATTGCAAAATCATTCCTTTATCTGGAAAATACAAAAGATCGTCCATCAATTAATGCATACAATAATTGCATATATATATATATATATATATATATATATATATAGTAAGTATGAATAAAAAAAAAATTTGTTTAGTAAATAATAGTAAAAAAAATTGAAAATAGTGAATTTTTTTAATGAATTATTAAAATTATTGAATAGGTTTTATTTTTTTTAATGATAAGGTAAGGTAAACTGGTTTTTTTAATGTAAGTTTTATTTTGATTTACATATTTTTAAGAAATTTATGTAAGAAATCTCTCAAAACTAAGTTGAAATTTTTTTAAGAGAAATTGGCTTGAGTTTGTGAATTTTTTTAGAGGAATTGGTTTGATATTATAGTGATTGGTTTATTGTTTTTATCATTATATTTATTGAATGATTAATGATTAATTTACTACATAGTTTCTAATATTCTTTTATTGAAAAAACTAAACACCCCAAGATAATGGTGAAATCTTTGTTTTCGATTTTATAGCAGAAACCCTTATCGAACAGAAATCATGTCATTGACATCGTGACAAGACCCATTTACATTAACAAAATTTTGGCTAGGAAACCATTTACGTTAAATTAATCATGTCACTTCTTTGTAGTGGTCCTTAAAAATAAACACAAATCATGACTAAAGCATTTAATAAACAGGGGATTTTCTCTGTTTTCAAAATGTGCTTTCCTTTAGAGGTGGACCTTTTCTACATCCATGTCTTTTAAGTTCCAACATGTCAAAAGTGTTCTTCCCTCAAGTGATATTAACCATCATCGTCGTTGGATATCCATGCACCATACAAAAAAAAACATTTGTATAAAATAAGCAAGAGTAGTGACATGATCCCCATGTGGCTTTGTTTAATTATATCTATATGCAAAATGTATATTTTCTTGTCAAATGTTTAAAATTATTATCTTTTTGGTGACAATTATTTTATGTGCATTATTAATTTACGATAGATAAACATAGAAAAAAATCATAACTTCAAAATATTATTTTTATTATTTTTTTAAACTTTGCAAAAAAATAGAAAATTTCATTACAAAAAAACATTGTAAGGAAAAATAAAAAAACACAAACTTGAAAAACCCTTAAAAAACAAGCATCTTAAGAAGAAGAAGAAAACAACTTGAAAAATGGTTAAATAACCAACATTTAAAAAAATGTGCATACTTAAGACAAAAAAAATTTAAAGTGTCAAAGATATGTCCCTGAAAAAGAAAATGTTTATGGTATATCAACGTTTTTCAAAATCTACATGAAAATCACCCAACATTTTAAAACAATTGTCCATACTTAATATATCAGAAAATTTAAAGAGTCAAAAATAATCCCCCCCAAAAAAATGGTTTATGTTGCATCAACACTTTTCAAAATCAACATAAAAAGCACTAACATGTAAAAAAAAAAGCTCATTAAAAAAATTTGAAGTGTCAAAAATATGCTTCAAAAATAAGGTGTATTTTAAATCAACATTTTTCAAAATCAAATGATCTTTTGCTACCTCTAAAAAGGGAGAATTCATTCAAATTCTCGTTTTATTGGTAACTGTGTTATTTCCCACATGGCTTTCTCGAGCCCAAAGTGTCTCCACTACATTTTGACTTGCTCTATTACTTGATTACAAAGCGTGAGATGTTTCTGATCCAGGACTCATAGAAGTTCTGAGTAGAACTCTCCCTTTGGTTCCCCTTATAACACAGTGCAATGCATAACATGATTGGTGTCTTAAGCATATCTTTTAAGCAATGAAACATAGAAAACATCATGGACCTTTATTGCTGGAGGTAAAGATAATTTATAGGCCATGGGCCCAACCCTTTCAAATATCTCAAAAGACCCACAAAATTGTGGTGCCAACTTGGCACATGACACAATCTTCAAGGAACTTTTCTTGGGTTTAACTCTCAAGTAAACATGTTCACCAACTTGGAACTCTTTATGCACCCTATGCTGATCCGCATAACTTTTTTGCTTGTCATGTGCCACTTTAAAATTATGTCTAATGACTTGTATTTGTTGCTCCATCTCTTTTAACATATTAGGCCCAATAAGGATCCTACTCACTTGATCACCCCAGCTTATAGGACTATTGCAACTCTATTGCAACTCCTTCTATAAAATGCATCGAGCAGACTCATTTTCAGATATTCTTGGTATCCATTATTGTAGGAAAATTCTACAAGTTGAAGTTACTCTTCCCACTTCTTGAGTCGGTGCATCACATACATCCTCAACATGTCTTCAATTATATTTTTCTTCTCTGCTTTCTCATCCGTTTGTGGATGATATGTTGCACTGAATTTTAATTCAGTCCCAAATTCTACAAATAGTTCCTTCCAAAACTTAGAAGTGAACTTGACATCTCTATTTGAAATGACCTTCTTGGGAACTCCATGCAACCTCACAATCTCTTTCATGAGGATTTGAGTCACCTAGGCTAGCTGAATTGGCAGACTTTACTCATTAGAGAAAATTTCATCCTAAAAGTACCCATGAAATTTTCATGTAATTTCCTTGTCATAATATGTAAACCAATAAAAATCCTTTAAATTTAAAAAAAAATGTACATGTAAATATTTTGGAGGAAAAAAAAGCAAAACTACTTTTTTAAAATGTATTTTTGACAAATCTCCTTATAAGTTTACTCAAATTTCAAGTGTTGACACTCATTGGATACAGAATTAAATTCCACATCCAACAAGTACCTATTATGCATACTTTTGAGAAGACACACATTGATAAGAATTGAAGATACATTAAAAAAAGGTGTTTAATATATCTTCAATTTTTATCAATGTGTATATTTTCAAAAGAACACGTTTTTTAATGTATCTTCATTTTTTTATCAATGTGAGACTTCTCAAAAGTATGCAAAATAAATACTCATTGGATGTGAAATTTAATTATGCATTCAAGAAGTGTTTACACTTGAAATTTGAATAAACCTATAAAGAGATAAGCCAAAAATACAATTAAAAATAGTAGTTTTCTTATTTTCCCTCCAAAATTCATAACTTTATTTTATTATTTTAACTATTATTTTATTATTTTTCCTTACGAGACCACTTGTAGGCTAAAATTTCCTCTAATGTCTATGAAATAAGCCACTTTTCTCAACTTCCCAATGACCACCATAATTGCATCATGTTTCATGGAGGTTCTTGGTAACCTGGGAATAAAATTCGTGGAGATCCCTTCCCACTTCCATTTTGGAATGGGAGTAGGCTACAATAACCATGTTGAACGCTTACATTTGGCCTTCACTTGCTGGTACTCCATGCAATTACCAACAAAATTAGTCACTTCTCTTTTCAAATTAGGTAAATAATAAAACCTCTTGATGGTTGTGAGAGTCTTTTGGTATCCCGGGTGGTTGAAATATAGCTTAGCATGAAACTCTCTCATTATGAGTCTCTTCAAATATACATTTTTTGACACATAGATTCTACTCTTGAATCTAACTAGCCCCTTATCTGAAATTTCATATTCTTCATCATTTCCAACCTCACTACCTCGTTGTAGCTTTTCTTTTGTTTACTGGTATTTCTCATCATGTTGCCCTCCGTTGTTAACTTGCTCTCATAGGTCCATTCCATAATAACATATGGTTTCCACATGATTTTCTTGAATCCTTCTACTAAGTACATCAGCAACCATGTTTTCCTTGCCCTTGATGTATTTGATCTCAAAGTCGAACTCACTAAACGTAGCCAGCCACTAGCTTGTCTTATGTTCAACTTTAGTTTCTTAAACAAATACTTGAGTACTCCATGCTCTGTCATGAGCATGCACCTTCTGCCAAGGAGGTAATGCCTCGACATCTTTAGTGCATAGTTAATGGCAGCTAACTCTAGATTATGAGTCACATAGTTTGTCTCATGTTCATTAATCATTGTGACTCATAGAAAACCACATGTCCCTCCTGCATCAAGACTCCACGAAACCCCTCGCAGGCATTTGTACAGACCATGAAATCCTTATCTGGATCTTAAATTCTCAACACTGGTGCATTAGTGAGCAACTCTTTCCACTGCTCAAAGCTCGTTGCACATTCAGTTGTCCACTAAAATTTATTTCCTTTCCTCTTCAAGGATGTGATAAGATGGCTTATCTTGGAAAAAAACTTGATGAACTTCCTATAGTAGCCTGCTAACCCCGTGAATGATTTAATCTCATTCAAATTCTTCGGTGTTGGCCACTTCATTATGGCCTTGATCTTTTTTAGATCAACTGATATCCCTTCCTTGGAGACAAGGTGCCCCAAATAGTGTATCTGGGACTAGAAAAATTCACATTTACTGAGCTTTGCATAAAGTTTTTTTTCCCTTAGAAACTACAACACAACTGCCAAATGTTCTCCATGCTCCTCCTTGGTCTTTGAATAGACCAAAATGTCATCCATAAATACTATGACAAACTTATCCAAATAAAGGCACAACACACTATTTATTAAACACATGAAAGTGACAGGGACATTAGTAAGCCCAAAGGGAACCACCACAAACTCTTAATGCATGTATTTGGTTTGTATTGCAGTATTATGAATGCTTTCTTCCTTGATGTGCACTTGATGATAGTCTGACCATGAATCGATCTTGGAGAAGGTTGTTGCTTCCCTCAATTGGTCAAATAAATCATCAATCCGTGGAAATTGATACATATTCTTTATGGTCACTTTGTTTAATTTTTTGTAGTCAATGTATAGTGAGTGTACCATCTTTCTTCACGAATAGGACTGATTCTCCCCATGGAGACACACTTGGCATTATCTAGCCTTTATCCAACATTTTTTTAAGTTTTAATTTCAGCCCAACCAATGTAGATGTACTCACCTTATATGGTGCGTTGGATGTTGGCATTGCTCCAGGAATTAACTCAATTGAAAAATCTACCTCTCTATGAGGAAATCCCAGAGTTTCTGCTAGAAATACATTTTCATATTGTTGCAACCCCTGATATTGCTTCCGTAGTTCACTTTCCTCTTCTTCAGCATTACTAGTGGCTTTTTCATGGCTAGAAATGTGCACAACAAATAAATGGAAGTATTTCATGTTGCTTCTCTTGGCTTGCTTGGCTATGATCAGTCTCATATAAGTGGGCTTTAGCTTCCCTTACAAAATTTTCCTTTCTCCATGCTCATCTAGGCACTCAATTTATTTTTTTAAAATAGTCAACTTTGGTCCTATGTGCATACATCCAATCCATTCCCAACAACATGTTGTACGCACCCACTGATAGCACTTTAAGGTTTTCCATTGTCAACATCCCATTTAATTCAATTGGGAAGTACTTCACATAATATTCAAATTTCTTCTTTATTCATGTGGCTAATTGAACTAGCTAGGATTCCTCATGTGGCTCTTGGTTCAATTGACATCGTCTCACCAGCATTGGGCTAACATAGATATAATAAGAACTAGGGTCAATCAAAACAGAAATGGTTTGATTGCAAATATTACCTTCCATCTCAATTATGGAAGCTTGATGATATGCCTATTGGTTATCCAATGCTTCATATATCTTGGGCATACCACTTGCCACATATACCACATTTTGCACTTTGTGTGCATTGTATAGCCTTGGACCAACATGCTTGTGTTGTGGGCAATCCTTCTTCAAGTGATTTTCACCACATGTCCAGCACTTATATGGTCCCTTCCTATAACTCTTGACTTCTTCTTAAGTAAAACGGTCCTTGCCTACAGTGTTAAACTTGCGTTGACTCGCTTGAGTAGCGGGGGCAGTATGTGATTCCTTAATTGACTTTTGACTCTTTCCCTTGAATTTGGCATTTTTTTTAGACTTCCAATTAGGTTTAAACTCTGGTATACTCTTGGATTGAGCATAGCATTGTTTCAACTTTTAATGGCATCATTCAATGTCTAAGGCTCATGGATCTCAATTTAACCTCTAAATGAGAGAGGAATCTTACTAATAAACCTCTAAACTTTTGCCTTCTCATCTTTAAGATATGGCACATATCTCAGCGACTCCGGGGACTTGGTGGCATATTCTTCATTCGACATTTGTCCCATCCTGAGCTCATAAAATTATTTTGCTTTGTTGTAATAGTAGCTTTCTGATAAATATTTTTCTCTAAAGAGCCTTTCAAATTCATTCCAATTCAAGCCCTCTTCAGTTATGCTCTTGACATTCTTCAAGTCTTCCCACCATATGTATGTTTTTCCTTTCAAGCTATAGGTGGCTACCTTTGCTTTCATGTTCTCAAAATAGTTATGGATTTTGAAGAACTTCTTCAATCCAAGCAGCCAAGCTTCTGGATCTTCGGATTTCTTCATCTCTCCATCAAATGTGAGTGGTTTTTCCTTCTTAAATTCTTCGAGCATATGGTCCCCTTATCCCCTTCTCTCATGTTGATGATATCTCCTTGTAGTAGAACTAGAATGTATACCAAAATGATGTCCATGAGTGTTATTTATTCTCTCTGGGGTGTTTAATGGGGCATTCCCTCTCACTGTGTCCTCACTTTCCATCTTGTTCCTCTTCTTAGACCTATTACCATCTTCCCCATTTGTTCTCTCTTCTAATGCAAAATGGATTTCCTTGTCTCTATGAATAACTCCCAGTTCATACTGCTTTTGTCTTTGTAAGTCAGAAAGGCTTTGCAGAATAATTGCATTCACCTCAATTTGTTTTTCCTAAGCTCTTACAGCTCCTAATTTCAATCCTTAGTCTCCTCAAGGTATCCATCCATTCAAGAGAGTTTTCCCCTCCCCCTTGGCCCACTGATCTCTCTTCTTCATTTGTCCTTGCTTCTTCATATCCATGTTGTGATTGGTAAGAGTTGTATTGCACCATTCATGTCCTCATTCCTTTGCTTCTTGTGATGTGTTTTCATTCACACACAACGTTAGACACATCATAATATAAAAAAATAAAAAAATGCATGCCCTTGAGTTTACTTTTGTGGAGTTGTTATTGTAGGGTTAGTTGTAACAATATTCCATGTTAGAGCATCAACACAATAAAATCATAACAATCATTAGCACTAGCTTTTAACACTTAAACATTAGTTTAGTTAATTTTCTAAAAATAAATATGAAACCCCCTTTTTGTAAGAGTCTTGTTGTTACTTGACCCATGATGGAGCCCATCCAATCCAAGTGTTGAACCTGGATGCTTTGGTACCACTTTGTAACACACCTTCCATAACACCCTATAGCCTAGGTTAAAAGCAGGTGGTTATAATGCTTACCTAAGATCCAAGGTAGTGTTATGGAAATGGGGTCTAAAAACTCTGATCCTTTGCAACTTCCTTAAAACTTCATATGGATGCTTTAATCGCATTCATCTTGTCAAGATGATCTTAGAGATATAATGTTTTCCTCAATACGACCTATGGATTGAAATATTGACTATTTGAAATTGAGCAAATTAGAAAACACCACGTCATCACCCTACCACGTGGCTATCACAGTCAACCTTTTGAAATGTGCCTCACCTTTGAACTACCAGGGACCAACCTTCAGGCTTACATGTCCCGATGAGTCCAATCCTTTGCATTGAAATCACCCCTAATCTTTCCATGACTCCTACTGCATGCCACAATGTCTTGGTGCTTAGTCATCCCACCACTCCCTTCACCTGCATTCTTTTTGAACTTTTGGGATAAGAACCCGAGGACACATCACCTCGGGTTCCTCCTTTCCGATGCACTTAACGCAAACCCATCCTACTGACCTCCTCCACAATTGAATCCTACCATGTGATCTCAGACCTTATCATCTCGGGCACCCCCCCTCGAGTGCTCCCTTTTGAACCTCCAGGGATGAGGCCTCTCGTACATGTCATCTCAGCTTTCCTATTATTGTTGCGCAAAGGCCTACCTCTCAGGTTTCCAACATATGAAAAAGTTAGGGCGCATCATTTGAAGAGGATTGCTCAATCTCAAAATAGGACCTTAGGGTTTTGATCATTGAGAATTCGATCAACAAAAAGTCGCAGCACGGGAAATTAAGAACTCCAAGGATTATAATACTAGGTTTTTTGCCTCAATCATATTATACGTCATTCGCAAAGTAATTCCACTATGGCTCAATTACAATGGTTTTGTAATTTCTTTGGATTTACACCAAAACTCAACCATAACTATCAAGGTTGTATGAGGGACGCAATGGTGTTATCCCTCCAGAGCTTGTTAGAGGCTTACTCTTCCTAAGTTTTCGATAGTTGAAATGTATAATTTCATCCAGGGACTTGTCCATTCAGAGTCTCAAAGGTTTCTGATCCCTTAGATCCTCAACGATTTACATGAAACAAGTCAATCTCATTCAAGGGATCTACAAGTCTCTTTTGAGGAATAGATAAGCATAATATAACTTATAAAAGCAACCAAGAAGCATATAGTACAAACAAAGGTTACAAGGAGATTAGCAATCCACAAATAAACAGGAAGTCTCCTTTTAAGTTCAAATTACAAGCATGAACCACACATTCGAGCTCATGATTAA
Source organism: Pinus tabuliformis (assembly GCA_031772625.1). Taxonomy (NCBI): domain Eukaryota; kingdom Viridiplantae; phylum Streptophyta; class Pinopsida; order Pinales; family Pinaceae; genus Pinus; species Pinus tabuliformis. The sequence continues at coordinate 1,203,491,669 of CM062820.1, read as the reverse complement.
CAATATTACAGACCTACATTCATCACATTCAGGTTGATTTGATTTTCAAGCATAAACCACACAATTGGTCATTAAGCAGACATCACTACAGGCCCAGAGACCAACATCACTATAGACTCAAAGACAACACAATGAATATATTACAGACACTTAAATTTCAAGAGATAGAACATTTACTTATCTTATGATTTGGAAGGTCTGGCAACTGAGATTGAGACTACAACTATCCACTCAACCATAGACAGTTGTTGCCAAGTCTTACTTGCCACTCTCACCCCTAGTCAAATTCCAAAGCTTGAGGGGGGGCGCTTCTAAGTGCTTTCAACCAACCAACCTAACTAAAATAAGATGTCACAAGGCCATGTTGCCTCATCCACCAGCTAAGCTCATTATCAATCGCATTGTTCAAGCACATTCACAATGATGCCAAAATTCACAAAACAAAGAACTCTAGCTCACTTTCAGGAGAAGAGAGTCTACTATAAGGAAGGTTATTCAGTGGTTAAGTTGTTAATGGATAAACAAATCACTTCTCCAAGTGGTTCCTTAATGAGTCAAACACCAGAGCTTCAACCCTGAGGAAACTCCTAGTGATTCATCATCTCTCACAAGCACCTGAGTGATTCTTCCTAGTCCAACAAGTTCATCAATCCACAAGCTTCCAGTGGGTTCTTCAGGCTTATAGGCAAGTCACACTCTCTGAAATAACTCACTCAACAATCCTCACTTAGAGGGCTCCTAATCTCCCTTCCAGCTTTATGTTCCTACACAACAGTTATGAACGTTGCATTCTTTTGAAAATGCCTCCCCCTGCCTGTGTGTGAGCCCAAGAGAGCTTGTATGAGAATTGATTAATGAATGGCCTCATTCCTCCTCTCCAAACATTGACTACTTGTCCTTCGCTTAACATGATTTGTACAAAAGTCCACCACTTGACAATGCAACCCATGTTGCTCTTAATTTTTTTTCATTTTCTTTGCTTATTGTTTGAGTTTAAGGACACTTGGACCAGTCCTTCTCTTTCAGTTAAATTTAATGCATAGTCAACACATTTAATTCTTTCAATCAACCAGGACTAATATTTAAAAATAATCATTTCCTCAAACAACCTTCTACTTCAAGCAATGGAATCGGTGTTCCTCTCTCAACCATTTGAAAATAATTTCAATTATTTACAGAAATAGAAAATGTTAACCAGGGGATATCATAATATCCAGAGTCGTTAATAAATCCGGTGTTTTCAAGTATATCCAAGTTCTTAAAGATATCTAAGCCATTTCAGAATGTATGAGCATTCGGACTATAGCAAGTGTAACAAAGTAACACTTAAAGCAATTGAATGGATACCAAATTTTCTCGAATTGATGATGATGTGGAAACCACATGGAAGAGATTACAGGTGGTAGATATCAATCATGGTTGAAACCAATGATTGGATAGTTGAACTAGCCTGATGTTTTGACCGAGAGAGGTGTATCCGAGCCTTTGAGCATGTAGTAGCTTTGCCACTTTCCAAAAACATCCAGATACCAAATTTCTTTACGAATACACAGGCGATGGACCCTAGACAGGTAGAAACGTGAGCTGATAGCTAGGTGGAAATAGGTGGTAGCGTGAGCTAACAACCAAGTGGCAATAGATGACATTGGCATGGCAAAGGTTGGCACTCTATGAATGTGACACGTGGCACACAAATTTGGACCTTTTGGGTGGCCAAGTGGCCCTATTTTTAATAACACTTGGCATGACATGTCACTGAAAGACGTCATGACATATGATGTGGCAGTGACATGCCAAAGATGACATAGAAAAATATTATACGTAGCAAATTTTTAATAGTTCTTGAAGTTTTTATTGTATTTAGCTTATGGATAAATAGTTGAGAAGAACAAATTTCCCTCAAATGAGAAGACCACCAACTTCTTAGGGAATCCGAGTATCTGGTGATCTAAGGGTCCAACAATTTGTCAATTTCCAAGTTTTTTTTTTTGGACCAAATCTGGTTTAAATGAAAAACAGGTTAGACGTCTGGATAGCTTGGATCTCCTAAAAGTCCATGGGTATACGCAAAGGATTGAATCTGAATTTTGAGCTCAAAAGGGAAGTATTTTAAGTTCCATTAGTTATGGTTGCAGGTGCAAAGCCATCTCGTTATCCGGTGATCCAAGAAATAATGAGTGCAAGCAATTTGCCAAAATAAAAATTGTCCTGTTAGGCCCCTATATTACTAGTGTAGCCCCTTATTTTTATTATTACAACCCCCTTATTATATTGTTGTACCCATGTAGTCCCCATATTGTTACTATTGTGCTCCATAGAAGCCCACTATTTTTATTATAGTGCCCTTACATTATTATTGTTATGTCGGCTCTGATTATATTATGGCCCCTTGGACTCCTATACATAGAAAGGAGGACTTTTCATTTGTATCATCAAGGAATCATTCATTTTTGTAATGTAAAGGAGGTTGCCCCCTTAAAGAGATTGAATTATAAGGCATTGATCTATCTTTTCTATCTTTTTGTGAGCTAGTTTCATAACATTTGGTATCAGAGCTTTCGATTCTAGGGTTTTGCTGCTCCAAATAGGTGATCGTGGCATTTTCTCTATAACGTTTTTCTATGATATTTCCGAAGCCAAAAACAAAACTCATTTGAGACGAAATCGCGCTGAACCTTGGGACCGAATTTAAGAGCTTTTCACGCTATATTTGCAAAGATATGATCTGAGGAAGTTGGTCTTTTCGCAGACTCCTGAATTACATTCCAAAGAGGTGACCTTGGGAAAATCATCATAACTTTTGTTTTGAGCATCAGATTGACATTTCGTAAGAAGTTATAGAAAGAATACGGACTGTAGTTTCCTATGTATATTTTGTAGACCTAAAGGTCAAAACAGTGACACGTGGCACTTCATACAAGTTCGCTCTTCTAAAAAGGTATATAATCAGGTCATCTTGCGAAATTGTGCATAACTCTTTCTTGGAGAATCTAAATTTGATCATACTGGTGGCATTACAAAGAAGGCACAGAGCACTACTGTAGGTTACAATTTTAGAATTGGAAGAACCGAAATAACAGAGTTATATTTGTTTCAAGATCGAGCTCCTAAAATCAAGAAAAGGCGATATGAGGAAGTTTGATGGCAAGGATCTGGTAGATTGGATACTTCAGATGGAGAAATTTTGATCTACATGGTGTACCACTGTTACAAAAGGTATGTATTGCATCTTTATATTTATAACTAGACCAATTTTTATGGTATAAAGGGCTTTGTTCTTGTACAGAACTAATTACGTGGTCAATTTTCACGGAGGAAATGATAGCACATTATGAGGATACACAGAGCAACACCTTCTTTAGAGCAACACCACAACAATTGGAAAGAGAAAAAGGGCTTTGTTACAAATTGGAAAGTAACATTATGGCAACAAAGAAGTCTACCCCTCATAACTATAATAATGGAAGTGTTGTTTCTCCTAGCCTTCCACAACCTACAAGGGTTACACCACAACAATTGGAAGAAAAAAGAAAAAAAGGGCTTTGTTACAATTATGATAGAAAATGCACTAAAGGTCATAAGTGTGCTGAGAAGAAATTATTTTACATAGAGTATGAAGAGAAGGAAGAAAAGGATCAAGAAACATCAAAAGAAGAGGATATGCGCCAAGATCAAACCCCAGAGAAAGAAGAAACAAATCCGACCATATCTTGTAAAGCATTGACAAGAATTACCACTCCTCAAACTCTCAAGATAGAAGGACATATCAAGAAGAAAAAGGTTCAAGAAGTGAACGATCACATCAAGAAAGAATAAATGAATCCAGTGATATCTTGTAAAGCATTGGAATAAATTATCACTCCTCAAACTCTCAAGATAGGACATATCAAGAAGAAAAAGGTTCAAGCAGTGAACGATCACATCGAGCATCAACAACAAGTTCTCCAACTTTTAAAGAATAACACCACTTTGGTGCATAATCAAATGAAACAACAGGTAGATAAACATCGTAGTGAAAAATGTTTTGATGTAGGTGATTGGGTATTTTTACTGCTACATCTCAAGCAAGCTATTTATGAGAAGGAAATGTTGGCAATACTACATGCACTTAAGAAATGGCGACCTTACCGAATGGGAAGACACTTCAAGGTAAAAATGGATCATGATAGTATTAAATACTTTTTAGAACAACTATTATCTTTAGAAGAACAGAAAAAATGGGTCACAAATATGTTGGGTTATGACTTTGACATTATTTGTAGAAAAGGGAAGCAAAATTTTGTTGCAGATGCACTCTCAAGAAAGGATGAGGATGTGGAAGCATTGTTTTGCGCTATTTTTATTATCCAACCAGATTGGATAAATGAAGCAAAGGATGAATGGAATAAGGATGAAGAAGTATGGCCACTCATTCAAAAGTTGCAGAAGATTCCAATTCAAACAATATTTCCAGAACTTGAAGAGGAAGGAAAAATCATATTGGAACCTGGGGCAGTCACAGAAACAAGAACCCGATAGCTACGAAATCAATCAATTTCAGAGTATCTCATCAAGTGGAAGAACTTACCCGCTGAAGATTCCACGCGAGAGGACAAGAATTTTATACAGAAGCATCAAGAACTACTCAAGCGTTGAGGACAACACTTTTTGAAGGAGGGGCATGTTAGGCCCCTATATTACTAGTGTAACCCCTTATTGTTATTAGTACAACCCCCTTATTATATTGTTGTACCCATGTAGTCCCCATATTGTTACTATTGTGCCCCATAGAAGCCCACTATTTTTATTATAGTGCCCTTACATTATTATTGTTATGTCGGCTCTGATTATATCATGGCCCCTTGGACTCCTATATATAGAAAGGAGGTCTTTTCATTTGTATCATCAAGGAATCATTCATTTGTGTAATGTAAAGGAGGTTTCCCCCTCAAAGAGGCTAAATTCTAAGGCGTTGATCTATCTTTTCTATCTTTTTGTGAGCTGGTTTCATAACATGTCCAAAGGCCAGATTAAGGTTAAGGTTCCATCATTGTTATAGATATGTATAATGAGATATCCGACTTATCCAGAGATCTCGGAGTATTGAACTTTCGTAAGGGACTCGAATCCCGAGTACGTTATCTAGTTGTTTTAGATTGTGGCCCTCGCTCCCACTCCTATGGATTAAATAATGAATTTTTGGTGTTGAAGTAAATAATTCGGGTCGAAAAGAATCCAGGTGTAATATAATTTATCATCCAGATCAAATATCCAACAAAAAATTGTTAGATGATCATTGGCCCTGCAATGGTTGGTCGATTTAATAGAATATAAATAACCCAAAGAGATTAACAGTTAAGTGTGCAATTTAATTATCATATGTGAATACTAAGAAGAAGAATTGTTTGTGATATCTCTATGAAATTAAGTCTACAAAAGACTTGTAATAGCATAATATCAAAATAGGTAAGGGAAGTCATATGATAAAGTTAGAATAAGAAGTAAATCACAAAATAGGGAAGCAATACAAAACAAAGTTGTATAAACAAGAACACCTAAGAAGTTGGTGCCGACACATCATGGAGTGGGTGCTCTCTTTAGGTTAGAGCCTATAAATATCAAGGAGTTGGTGCTTCCTTCAAGTAGGTGCTTGTACATTCGGGGGATGAGAATCTTCTTCTGGTAAGAGCCTGTTATGAAACCAGCTCACAGAAAGATAAAAAAGATAGATCAACACCTTAGAAATAAGCCTCTTAGAAGGGGCAACCTTCTTTACATTACACAAATGAACAATTATTAGATGATACAAATGACAAGACCTCCTTTCTATATATAGGAGTCTAAGAGGTCATAATATAATCAGAGCCGACATAACAATAATAATGTAAGAGCACAATAATAACAATAGTGAGCTTTTATGGGGCACAATAATAACAATATGGGGACTACATGGGCACAACAATATAATAAAGGACTTGTATTAATAACAATAAGAGGTTACACTAGTAGTATAGGGACCTAACATGCCCCTCTCCTTCGAAAAATATTGTCATCAACGCTTGAGTAGTTCTTGATGCTTCTGTATAAATTTTTGTCCTCCCATCTAGAATCTTTAGCGGGTAAGTTCTTCCACTTGATGAGATACTCTGAAATTGATCTATTTCGTAGCTTTCGATTTCTCGGTTCTGTGACTGCTTCAGGTTCCAATATGATTTTTCCTTCATTGTCAAGTTCTCGCAATATTGTTTGAACTGGGATCTTCTGCAACTTTTGAATGAGTTCCCACTCCTTTAGGAATATGGATATATGTAAGGCCTGATGTTTGGAGGAACACTTCATGGAATCAAATGAATAGCATGATCATGATCACGAATAGGTGGGAGGCCTTTGGAAGTCTCAAATACCTTGGAATGATTGTCCAAAACGTTTTGGAGATCTGGAAAAGTACATGATTTCGATGTGGGATCCTCTAGTGAACTTAATTGTGAAATTACACCCCATTGTTCTTTATTTAGAAGCTTTTTCATGTTGTTAGAGTTGATTATCTTTCCAAGTTTTCCTTCGATACCCCTCAATTCAACTTCCTTTCCTTCCCAAAAATATTTCAAGAAAAGTTCTTGAAAATTAAAAGCTATCATACCCAAAAATTGTAACAATTGGACTCCTAGTAAAACATTAACACCACCCATTGGAATGGAAAGCATTGGGCTATTCAATACATATTCTCCCATGGATCGCTTGATATTTATGGCACTTTCCAGAGCAATTTATAGTTCCTCCACTTGCAACCATCACTTGACACTCCAATGCTGGATACAGGAAGCAATTCAATTCCTTGTCTATCTTACAATCAATAAAATTATGGGTATTGCCCGAATCAATCAACACCCTTACCTTTTTCTTCTTGATATGTCCTTCTATCTTGATAGTTTGAGGAGTGGTAATTTCTTCCAATGCATACAAGATATGGTCAGATTGATTTCTTGAGACTCGATGTGATCTTTCAATCTTGAACATTTTCTTCTTGATATGTCTTTCTATATTTATAGTTTGAGGAGTGGTAATTCCGTCTAATGCCATTACAAGATATGGTCAGATTCATTTCTTCTTTCTCGATGTGATCTTTCACTTCTTGAACCTTTTTCTTCTTGATATGCCCTTCTATCTTGAGAGTTTTAAGAGTGGTAATTTTTTCCAATGCTTTACAAGATATGGTCGGATTCATTTCTTCTTTCTCTGGGGTTGGTTCCTGGTATATATACTCTTATTTTGACGTTTCTTAATCATTTTCTTCCTCCTCTCCACAATCAATGTAAAATAATTTCTTCTCAACACACTTATGACCTTTAATGTATTTGTTATCACAATTGTAACAAAGTCATTTTCCTCCTTTTTCTTCCAATTGTTGTGGTGTAACCCTTGTAAGTTGTGAAAGGCTAGGGGAAACAACACTTCCATCTTTATAGTTGTGAGGGGTAGACTTCCTTGTTGCCATAATTTTGCTTTCCACTTTGTAACAAAGCCCTTGTTTCTCTTTTTTATTCCAATTGTTGTGGTGTTGCTCTTAAAAAGGTGTTGTTTTTTGTATCCTCATAATGTGCTATTATTTCCTCTGTGAAAATTGACCACGTAACAAGTTGTTTACGAGAACAAAGCCCTTTATACCATAAAAATTGATCCGGTTCTAAATATGAAGATGCAATACATACCTTTTGTAACAGTGGTACACCATGTAGATCAAAATATTGCTCCATCTGTAGTATCCAATTTACTGGATCCTTTCCATCAAACTTCTTCATATCGCCTTTTCTTGATTTTAGGAGCTCGATCTTGAAATCACTGTAACTCTGTACTTTCAGATCTCAAAGTTCTGAAATTGTCTCCTACAATAGCCCTCTGAGTTCTCTTTCTAACCCCGCAAGTTTGATCAGAATTTGATTCTCCAAGAAAGAGTTATGCCCAATCTCCTAAGATGACCTGATTATATAATGTTTCAGTAGAGCAAACTTGTACGATGTGCCACGTGTCACTGTTTCGACCTTCGGATCTGAAAACTATGCACAGAAAACTACAGTCCGTCCTCTTTCTGTAACTTCTTACGAAATTTCAATTTGTTGCTCAGAGAGAAAGTTATGACGATTTTCCCAAGGTCACTTGTTTAGGATGTAATTTGGGAGTCTACAAAAACCCTAACTTCCTTAGATCATATATCCAAAAATATAGCGAGACAAGATCTAAAATTCAGACCCAAGATTTAGAACAATTTCTTCTCAAATGGGTTTTTTTTCTTTAGCTTTTGAAACTTTGTAGCGAAAAAATTATAGCAAAAATACCACGATGACCTGTTTTAGATGAAATTATGGAGCTTTCAAAAACCCTAACTTCTTCATATCATATCTCCGAAAATATAGCGAGACAAGATCTGAAATTCGGATGCGGGGATCAGCCAAATTTTTTTTCAAATGGGTTTTTTTGTTTAGCTTCTGAAACATCGCATAAAAAAAAAAGGTTATAGCGAAAATACCTCGATGACCTGTTTGGAGCAGTGAAACCCTAGAATCCAAAGCTCTAATACCAAATGTTATGAAACCAGCTAACAAAAAGATAGAAAAGAAAGATCAACCCCTTAGAAATAAGCTTCTTTGAGGGGGCAACCTCTTTCACATTACACAAATGAACAATTCTTAGATGATACAAATGACAAGACCTCCTTTCTATATATAGGAGTCTAAGCGGTCATAATATAATCAGAGCCAACATAACAATAATGACGTAAGGGCACAATAATAATAATAGTGGGCTTTTATGGGGCACAATAATAACAATATGGGGACTACATGGGCACAACAATATAATAAGGGAGTTGTACTAATAACAATAAGGGGTTAAACTAGTAGTATAAAGACCTAACAAAGCCAAAAAAATTGATGTAACAACAATATTCAAATATAAGTTTTGTGGTTTTCTCCCTTTATGGATTTCCATGTACACTTGTGTCCCTATGAGTTTCTATGTGTTGTTTATATGATTGCTCGTTGAATGAATTAAAATACTGGATATTGTTAGCAATTGTTAAAATTGACTATAACATTGATTCACCACACTCGCCACCCCCCTCCCTTTAATATTATCCTAGTTTTGTTGCATTCTTCTCCTATTTCTAACAGAGACCAATAATTAAAATATTTGGGCTTATATCAAAACCAAATCATTACCTAAAATCATATTGGCTTTGGCTACTTGAAAAGGTGGAAAAAAAAATTGCGTGTAGTGTAATAAATGGTTATCCAACATTGGAAAGCTTGTAAATTGTAATTCGTAATAGAATCCATCCAAGTCTATTGAACCTCTTTAGCATGGATTCTACTTGAAATACTGCATAAAATCAAATAGGTGACATTTGTTTCCTTTGGGTAAGAAAATAAGGGAGAAAATCTTTTGCACTTATAACCTCAAACTCCATAGCCATTCCAAAAGTGCAAGTTGGTTGGGACCTAAAAAATCTCTCATGGTTCTCCCTTTCTTCTTTGGAATGGATCAAATCGCAAAAATCAACCAAAAATGGTTCTATTCTTTGAAAATCCATCACAAAAGCTTTTCCTCTTATAGACACTTTCCTTTGTTGGATGTTAGGAATGGCTCCCAATCATTAATAAAATCTTTAATCCTCTGTGGCGGGGAAAAGAGAGATGGAAAATTAAAACGTCTTCCCAAATCAAAACTTTTTATGTGGTTAGAATAAAGCACCAACATGGGATAACCTATAGAAAAGATCTTTCAATGTGAGGGGTATTTTCCCCCTCTATCAAGCTATAAGTCTAAATTAGTGGATTATTTGTTCGTTAGATGCCTCTTTACATGCATTTGAAATGAAATTTGTTTTCATGAAGAACAACAATATTCCTAGGAAGGTTGTCCTATTGATATTTGTCTTAAAATATGGCTATCAAGATCACAAAAAAATGCAACACAAAGCTCTCCCCCTCGTAAAGATATGGGGTATATTGTTGGAGAGAAACCTAGCTACCTTCAAAGGAAAAGAGCTTATCACCATCAAGGTTGTTACTCATAATTTGCTATCACCAACACTATAAAACCAACAATTCATATCAATAAACAAATTCCTCTCTAAGTTTTATATTCAAGTAGTCTATCCCCAGGCCTTCTTTGACGAAGCATGCTCAAGGTTTTCCCTCTATGGGAGGGATTGGAAGAGTTGTTCATTTTCCTACAAGCAAACAGTGCACCATCTTGACAAAAATTGGCTTGGCCTCGAACAATATTGCAAAATTATTTCCTCTCAAATAAATTCTTTAGTTGACTCATGAAGGAATCACACAATTGCATGTTTATGATGACTCACCAATTGTAATTTAATTTAATGATGGGAATATCCCAAACCAAAAATACACTTTTCTCCCTCTTTACCACAAAATTTGTCAAAAGAAATCCTTTTCATCTAAGATTTCATTTGATCATATTTATAATCACAAGAATTTAGAAGCAAACCCCCCTTCCAAAGCTATATTGAAATTCAACAGAGGCACATTATTGAAAACACAAAAAAGACCAACAATTAAAAAAAAACACCATATTCCAATACTATATTGGAATTCCACAAACACATTATCAAACACACAAAAAAACCCAACAATTAAAAAATAATATATATATATATTCTTGACCCTTGAGCAAAATGCATATAAGTTTATGTTACTTATTTGTTGATAATACTTGAGAACTTCCTTTGAAGATTGATGCAACTTTTTTGAGATAATTTTTGTTGTAGAATCATATATGATTGTAATTCCTAAAATGTAAGGTTGGCAACATGTGATAAAATATGTAATCAAATTGAAAAATTTAAGGTATGGGAAGGAGATACCCTATATTTATGTCTTGAAAACTCACTTCATGGGCTACTCACCACTAAAATAACACCAATGTAATTTTGTTGACATCCATATAAATTAAATAATAGGTTAATGTCAATAGACATTAAACACTTATTTCATGATACATTTTACATTTGCCAAAATTAAAATTCATAAAAAACAACTAAATAATAATTTTATATTTTAAATTATTATAATTTTATTAATTATAAAAGCAATTAATATAAGTTAAACAATATATTTAAAAAAACATCTTACAATATTCTTAACCAAAAAGATTTTTAACCTAGGTTTTCTCATGCTACCTGCCCAAGAATACATAACTAATATTTTTTTAATTAATTAGTTTAATTAAAAAAGTTAAAAAAAAAAAATACATAAGTATTTTTGAAATAAATCTCAACTTTCAATATATAAACCTATTAAAAATATTTTAATATATTCCATGGAAGTTAAAATCCCTACCATCCACCCAAAAAACTATAATTTATTCTACAAAACACCATATGACATTTTTTAATTAATCAATTTAATTAGAATGTTAGAACAAATATTACTTTGAAAATAAATCTCAATCTTTATTTTGTAAAAAATATTAAATATATTCTAAAATATTCCATGGAAGTTAAATCAAATCTAAAAACTCTACTCCAAAATAAAATTACAAACTTAACAATTTTCTTTTATTATTATTATATATTCTAAAATATTCCATGGAAGTTAAATTAAGTCTACTCTACTCCAAAACAAAATGACAAATTTAATAATTCTCTTTTATTATTATTATATATTCTAAAATATTCCATGGAAGTTAAATTAAGTCTAAAAACTATATTTCAAAATAAAATTACAAATTTAACAATTTTCTTTTATTATTATTATTATTATTATCTAATTTTAGGGCCAAAGCCAAGTCAAAAACCAAATTGGTGTATGAGACCCTCTCGTTTGTGGGACAAGGAACCCACCTCGAAATAATCTTTTTCATAAGAATTCAACAATAAAATTGTAAATAAAATACATTTTTTTAATGCATAAATAGATTTAATACTATGAAAAAACCCTTACCCTTGAACAATGAAATTCTATAAATTAAATAACTTAAACTCAAATTTTTAAAAATCTCTAGTAAACTTTAATTAAAGTTAACCATAGAAAAACACTTTAAAAAAAATCATTTCATCTATAAATTTACTTTTACTTGTTATAAAGACTAATATTAATATTAATCTAGATCTATTATTTATTTTTACTTATTCTTTTATTTATGTTTACTTTTACTTGTTATAAAGATTAATATTAATTATTTTAAAGAACACTCAAATATTAATCTAAATCTATTATTTATTTTTACTTGTTCTTTTATTTATATTTACTTTTACTTGTTATAAAGATTAATATTAATTATTTATAATCACTATAAAGAACACTCACAAAAAACACAGTGACTCAGAATCAAAATGGTGTGTAATCCCATAGAAAGAGTTGGAAAAAAATGAAAGTTGTTTAACATGCAAGACAAACAAATTCATGATAAGAAAGTTCAACCAAGCACTCAAGGATCTTAGGGCAAAAATGGGCAAAAACACAAACAAAAATAACGCTGAAATAACAGAGCTCAAAGACAAATGCAAGCACCTTGAAGAAACTATTGACTGTATAAATCAATCAACCAGAGTCAACAATAGGAAACCTCCATTAAGCAAAGTAAAAATAAAGCTGAAATAACAGAGCTCAAAGACCAATAGAAACACTTGTGGAAACTGTTGACGATATATATCAATCAACCAGAGTTAACAATGGAAAACCTCCACTAAGCAACCAGTTTTGGTGAAATCTTTTAATTTTATATGTACTGCAAGTTTATTTTACTTATAAAACAGTATGCTCGGCAATATGCCAAGTCACTCAAGAATCCATAGAAAATTGGTTTCAAGAGTAAAAATAGACACTGCGCTCCCATTCGGAGCTATACTTGAATCCATTTCCCTTCGAATGTAACAAGAAATTGCCTTTTTTTTTCAATATAATTGATACTCGGCTGTGTTAAAAAAGCGCTATACATCCATTTCCCTTCGAATGTAACAAGAAATTGCTTCTTTTTTTTTCAATATAATTAATACTCGGCTGTGTTAAAAAAGCGCTATACATCCATTTCCCTTCGAATGTAACAAGAAATTGCTTTTTTTTTTCAATATAATTAATACTCGGCTGTGTTAAAACAAAAAACGCATGGCATTAATTATTTTTAATACCATTAGGATTATTAATTAACTTTTATTATTAAATTAGCTACCTATTGCTTAATACAAAGAAAAGACATCCAAGGTTAACAATAGCAACAGGTTTGCCCCCAATGAATGTTGAGCCTCTACTACCCAAATAAAAGGTCTATTGTCTTGGGATTTGTCCCTCTTTCGGTGGGGGAGTTTACGAACAGCATATAACCCAAAAGACCAAGCCCTTGCAAGGTCTAAAACCTAGAAGAGGTAGCATGAACAAAAAAACGGACAACCCGAGATTAGGCGTTGCAGCCCTCCTCGTCCGAGAGAGCAGAGTGGGCTTCATCATGTAGTAGTTAATAGGATTCCAACTCCTTTGGCCTTTTTCTCATTCATCCAGGTCTGTCTTTGGTGTCTCACTTTGTTGTCTGCATTAAACCCCTGAATGTAATCATTGTGTGCTTCTCAACTACATATATTGGGATTAAAAATATCATCTTAACGTTGATATTTGTTATCTTAATCATATTTTTTATTTATTTTTTTTGGAAAAAAGTGTTTCAATGGCCTGCTTATATATATATATATATTTTTGGGTTTCTTCCGAGGGATTGGGAAAAGTATTTGTCAAGTTTGGTTGTAAATATTTTTTAACATTTACATTAAGTATTTATCAAGTTTGGTTGTAAATATTTTCTAATACTTTTGTTAAATTTAAGTAATTGTTTTTAAATTTAAACTTGAATATGTATATTTTATTTTATACATAGGGATTTTTGTAAATCAAAGTAAAAGCTGTCAAATTTTATAATTTTAGATATCTTGGAAGTTTTTGATGGTATTGACTCTATTTCCACCATCAAAAAAAAATTTTGAAAAAAAATTACCTGGGTTCTGGTCACTTTTGGTGGCAATTCCTCTTTTGTAAATCCAAGTAAAAACTGTCAAATTTCATAATTTTAAATGCCCTAGAAATTTTTGATGGTGCTAACTCTATTGACTCTATTTCCAGCATCAAAAACATGATTCAGACATTCTTTACAAGATTTTTTGAAAAAAATTTACCTTCTGTTCCTTTTTTGTAAATCTAAGTAAAAACTGTCAAATTTCATAATTTTAGATGCCCTAAAAGTTTTTGGTGGTTTTTGATGGTGCTAACTCTATTTCCACCATCAAAAACATGATTCAAACATTATCTTTACAAGATTTTTTAAAAAAAATTACCTAGATTCTGGTCAATTCCCCTGCCTCCATAACTCCAGAAATTAGATTTAGATCTCATTAGTGAAGAAAACTGACACTACAATTTATATATTTATTTCAATATATTAATTTATAATAAATGTAACTATATTTAGATTTAAATCTCACTCGTATATATTTATTTCATTATATATTAATTTATAGTAAATGTAACCATATTTAGATTTAAATCTCACTAGTGGATAATAACAGTATATCAGTGAAAATGGAATTAACCTATTCTCAGCATTCATTACATCATGTGAACATAGTGTCTGTAATTTGAAATTAACATTCTCAATATCCATATTCATTACATCACGTCAATAAGGAAATTAACCCATTCTCATTATCCATATTCATTACATCATGTCAAATATATAGTGTCTGTAATTTGATTACTCATACATCTAAATCTCACTGACAACATCACCCATATTCATTACATCCTATCAATTTACAGACATATTACATCGTATCAATTTATTGCGTCTGTAATTTGATCACCTCTACATCTAAATCTCACTAACAACCCAGTAAAATTGTCTAAATTAAGAAATTAGCTTTACTGATCACATTTGTTGAGTAAGAAAAAAAAATGGTGATACTATTTATTCAGCAATTACTAGAATAAGAAATTAGCTTTACTGATCACATTTGTTCAGTAAGAAAAAAATGGTGATACTATTTATTCATCAATTACTAGAAAAATGTTTGATTGTGATATTAGAAAAATCCAGAAAGTAAATTCTTCATATGGCCATGTTTCTTCTTAACCCTATCTCCCCAAACAGCCACCCCTAACCTACTTGACCACCACTCAGAAGTGTCAATGATTTCCATTGGAGCCTTCACTGGCTTGAACTTGTGAGGCCAACAGCTGCGAGTGCCCTCCTCTTCAGGTTTTTTTTCTCCCGACAACCGGTACCTGAATTCAAATCATTGATGTGCATACGGAGATATTCCTTTAGGTTACTTTGAACCATGCTTTCCGATTCAATATTGAGATCCTACTCTTTATGGAGGACACCCTCCTTGGCCAAAGGATAATCCAAAGCCATTGGCTTTGAAAGCTTTTTCATATCGCTTTGAATGCTTACGAGGGACTGTATATACTATTTACTATGCAATTGGTCATTTCCCAAAAGACACTTGTATAGTGTCTTTTGGGATCAATAAATCCAATGGTATAGCCCATTAATTTACCGGCAGTATATGTCACTTATTGGATAATATACTTGGATAAATCTAACCCATTGGATAATGTATTTAAATAAATCTAACAGATAACATACACTACTTACTACTTTATCTCGCGGGTAGCATATACTATTTTATCTACCCTACCTTATCTAGGGGTAGGGTATACTACCCCTCACATTTGTGCAGCTATAGCATTGGCTTTATTGATCGCCCACCACGCAATTGATTTTTTCCCAAATGACCAATTCCACAAATATGCTTTATAGAATAAATGTCTTTGTCAAATCCTTTACCAAACGTCTTTATACTGCCCAGTTTACTCTCAAGTAATTGCTGGAGAGAGAAGAATCAAATGCAAAGTAACCACTTTCCAACATATCCAGTTAACTCATGACCACATCTTCAGAGTTTGTACCAGTACATACAGATTCATCATGTCCCACAACATAACACTGTAATTGAGAAAGAAAATGATGCTTGTCTAGTCCTCGATCCATTGAGGATGTGGACAATGTAAAAGTTGACTCAAAAATCCATTGAATATGCAAAATAATTGTAAACTGCCAAAGGGTTGCAAACATTTGCTTTCAAGGCAAGCCAAGGGCAAAATACTTTAGTGTAAAGTACCTAAGCCGTAAAAAAAACAGACTTACTTTCTGTTATATCACATGGGCTTGAGTGAGCGTATATTTGTCTCTGAACAATTTACAACTGGCATCTACAAGGATTAGATTAATCCGTTGGATTCCTCATAGTAAGGAGAGTTGGCCATTGCATACTTACCGTGGGGATAACAACCAGCCCAATATCACCCCCCAGAAATTCAATGATTGCATGTACTTCCCTGCCCAGAACCATGAATGGGGCGGCTAGTCATGATTCCTCCCTGAGCCGGGAAGTGATCGTAGACAGGTAATCATTTAATATCTGTGGAATGGATATAATGCTCTGCTTGAAATTACGGCCACATAGAGTTTGTTAGGCCAGTTGGCGTTGAGGTTAAACCATTTCTATTTGAGATCAGCAAGTTTCTTTCCATTCTGTGGCCTTTCATTTTTTAATTCACTGTATTTCTATCCACATCTAAGTAACAAAATAAATTTAATTTTAGAATTTCAATTTCAGATAAAAAACCAATTCACTAGTGAGATGAACGTACCATTACAACTGTTCACCAGGGTTCTAATTCCCTATAATCCAACCCAACGTGTATAGCAGAGTAGCAAAGAGAGAGGAGGCTAAATTGAAAGTGCTAAACAGTTTTGGTGGAATCTGGCAGTTAAGCCCACGGAAGTTCATTTTTGCAATGTAGCATTTCGGTGTATGTATCTGAAACTCGGGAAAATTGGGAAAAAAACAAATAAGAAATACCACCTCCAGAACTTCATAGCTTTCAGGCATAACATAGGAAGAAACACAAATGAGTAACTGATTCAATATACAATTTGTCATTTAACTTCACTGGATAGTAAGCACCATGTTTAATCAATCTATGGAATCTTTGGCGTTCGCTTTCATCAGCCGTAGATAAGAAATTATTGCTCATGTGAGGTTGCATTTGGTGTATTCAACGATATAATTTAAACCAACCACGGTACTTTTTTAGAGAACGAAGCAGAGCATCATCACGGCAGAAGCAAAAATATAAATACAAAAGGCGACAAGAGAATGTCTGATTGTCAAGCTTCAACCATGTTGCAGGATGCCTTCCATTTGAAATACAGAACAGAAACAGAAACAGTACAAACACACATGCATAAAGACTTTCCGAACAGCCTTCTTTCTTGAACCCTTACCCACATTACCCAAGAAACAAAAACTAACCAAACAAGATGGCTCTATACCAAATACATTCCCCCCATAAACCCATCACCTTCTTTTGAAAGCTTCCTGAACAGCTTCAATCTCTGCAACCGCCTCTCGATTACCGTTCAATTCCTGGCAGCATCATACAGCAGTGCCTGTAATGAATGCTTTTTCATCATATAAACATTATTAAAAACACAGGGCATGAGAAATATAATGCAGGGAATTTGTTCGATCCCTTACCCGACTCTCTTGGAGCACTGCACCTGAAGCATTCCATCCTACTGGCGAAGTTATGCTCATTACATCCTGACCTGTACACAAAACGCCCGTTTGCCTGTATGGTTTTAATATAAGTACTTTCAACTGAAGAAATGGACGAAAAATATATGGAAGGAATTTACCTGCCACAAATCCAATCACCAGATTTCCAACCGGAACGTGCGCCAGAACCACTGTTGAAAGAAGCAAATCCTCTGGATCCTCGACCTCCGGAGGTTTCGTACCCAGAACCGCCACTGCCAGATTCCTCTTTATATGCCCCGCACTTGAAACAACTGGAGCGACTGGCAAAATTGTGCGCGCCACACCCTCCTGAAGAGCAATACCAGTCGCCTGGTCTCACATCTGAGCCTCCCCCGTAGCTAAAACCCCCACCGCTGCCGCCGCCGCCGCCACCACCGCCACCGCCACTTCCATACCCATATGACCCACCACCTCTACTGAAACTCCCATAATCGCCTCTTTCATCACCGCGGGACCCTCCAGGCCTCATATCCCCACAGCGCTGACACGAATCTCGCCGACTGAAATTAAGATGTTGACAAGACGAACAATTCCAGTCGCCCGGTTTGCGATTCATCTTCCCAAAGAGAGCACCGACCAAACAGTTACTCGATGGCTGAAAATATATAATAAATGTTAAAATAGGCATAAGAGCTTCGCTAACATGAATGAATAATCAAAGAGAATCCCTTCGCACCAATAAAGGTGGTTGTTCTCTTTCACGATATCAAACGTACAAATTTCAGAAAACAAAAAAAATTGCATTATCTGCAGCACCAGAGCCACCTCTGAACGATAACAAAATAAACAGCAAGCCAACGAAAATTTCACGAAATTTAAAGAAAGAAACCTAGCAAAGGCCTCGCGTATTAAATTGGAAGCAGAACTCCTGAATTAAAAAAAGCTCAGTCCTCATAAAATGTATATTTTTTCTCTAGAACTACAAATAAAAAGAAACAGCCTAAAAATAGGCGACACTTTAATTTAGGCGCAATCTCAAAAATTTAGAAACTCGGCACAGAGGCTTACAGATATTTGACCAAAGCGATCTAAATATTGGAAGCCAACAAAGCACAAGTTGGTTCACGCTAAAAGCGTTCAAGCAGAAATAATATTCGTGCATTGTCAAGATGCTCCTCATTAGCCACCAAAGAAGGGGTAAAGATTTTACACTTTACTCAAAATTCTTTTAGTTAGAATGTACCAAGCGGAGTGTGAAACTCAAACCAAAAGAACCTGGCAGGCTAAAAATTAAAGTGAGAAACAATTTCCAGCCAATATATTCAACGCTAAAGTCAAAATAGAAAACAAATCAAGAACCATATTCTTCTCGACCTAGATCATGGAAAAAAGTACATCTTCTCCTACATTTTAAGGCCAATTTGTCCCAAGAAGCCTAAAAAGAAAACCCAGCACCGACTATCCGTCGATTGCGGTTACTAAACTGCAATATTAATAAGGCCGAATTAGCAGCCAACACCTGTTCAATTCATGTCAAAATCGTTCAAGAAGCAAGAATATCCATGCATGCTCAAAATGTTCCGCCTAAGCTATCAAAGAAATTGCTAAGCATTGCAATGTAAAGGTATCGGTTAAAGATTTTTTGCCGACTGTGATTTGTACGAAGCTAACGGTGAAACTCATAACAAAGAAACAACAACGCCCGAACTTTATACTGAACAAAAATTTCCAACCACTCTAAGCCAAACTACTCAACGCCAAAAATTCAAATCCGAATGCAAACACAGAAACATATTATTATACGAAAGCAAGCACATTTTCCCTTGCATTTTAAGATCAATTTGTCGTAAAGGGGCTTAAAACCCCAATTTGTCAACTGTCCGTATATTGCATAGAAAAAGAAGATGCAATCTTCCACCAAAAATAAACTGCAAATTCTCCATCAAATCAGACCAACTAAAAGGTCCTGTCGAGCATTAGCAGTTGCATTCTACGGCCAAAAAAAACACAGCAGACCTCAAAATCTACGCATTGCAAGCTAAACTCTTTAAATTCACAAAATGAACACATCTTGCAATTCTCAAGGCTTTTCAGGGAGAAAATTCATGAGTGAATTTGCAAAACCTAGACTTCAAAACACGGCAAAATTGGGGGAAACCGACAGGCAAGAAACCGACTTACATGCGCAGATAGCTTAGGTTTCCGACTGCTGAACTCGCTAAACAGAGGCCTTCTGCTATGCTGCAAAGTCAAATTACAGACGAACAAAGAAAATAAATTCCACCTCTCCCTCCAACTCTAATTTCCCCCCTTTCGCTGCGTGTCTTTGACAGCCATGATTTAAAGAATATATAGTTGTCGCCCCTTCATTTCCCGGCAACGGTCCCTTCATTTCCCGGTCGCCGTTTTCTATTTTTCTCGGCGGTAAATTCCCTGTTCTTTCTAGATGTGCATGAAAGAATAGTATTTATGCCTAGTTCTTACGACTGCAAAGCTAAAGTTATTATATGCTTTAATGGATTCCATTCCACATATCCTCGGTCTGTTCTTCAGTTTTCCTGTAGATTAAACTAAAATATATGGATTTTGAGGTCCACATACTTGGATCCTTTGAATCTTTATACGGTCGGTCAAAGCACATGGTCCTGTCTGGCATTTTGTATAGGCAGATTCAATCAAGGGAAATAAACTCGACATGGCACCGACCATTAAACGACTTTTGAGATAGCTTGAGCCAAATTATAAAAGGATATGTCACTAGCCAGGTTATTTTTTAATTTATTTTTGTGAACAAAACAGGGTAATGAAAATAAATAAAATTAAAAAAATGGTCAGTTAAGGTTAAAATATTTAACTCATAAATAAAATTAAAAAATGGTCAGTTAAGGTTAAAAATTTTAACTCATAAATAAAATTAAAAAATGGTCAGTTAAGGTTAAAAATTATGACTCATTATTTAAAGTAAGTTAAGGTTAAAAATTATGACTCATTATTTAAAGTAAGTTAAGGTTAAAGTTTTAACTTATTATTTAAAGTAAGAAGTAAATTAAGGTTAAAAATTTTAATTTATTATTTAAGGTAAGAAAAAGTAAGTAATGTCTTTGGAATTTTGAAAATTCCATTATTTTATTTGTTTTATTTATTAAGACAGTTATATAAATTAAATGGCTAATAAATATTTATAAATATCAATTTATAATAAGCATCAAGGTATTTCATAATATATGAAAGATTAAAAGAAAAATCATAAAAATTAAGGTTAAAATTTTTAACCTTAACTGACCATTTTTTAATTAATTCAAAAAATTAATACATGAGTTAAATTAGATTCTTAATTATGGAAATCTATCTCCACTTTACCGTATAGAATAGGTTTTGTTACAATACTATGTACCAATACCATGGCTTATAAATTCCACACACCTAAAAAATCATAACTCATTTGAAATGAAACGTGTTCATATGATATTATTTTAGTTAATTAATAATTAAAAAGACATAAAGGGCATAACTAATTTGGAGATAAATCTCAATCTTTGATTTGTGTATATTATTTATATTTTAGAATATTTTGTGGGGTTAAATCCATACTATCCACTTAATAATTGTTAATAATTAAATTAAAACTATAAAAGCTATATTCCAAAATTGACATGTCTATTGGAGTAATTAAATTTTGATAGTTTTAGGAGATCATGCATGATTTGTCAGAAGAGTTTGGATTGTTTTGCTTAAAAGATTGAGTGTGATTTTTATATGTATATTTATATTTTCAATTTATTTGGAAAAAATGGATGTGAAATTATGGCTAACTCATTTAAATATACAAATTAAATAAATTGAATTAGTAGCATAGTGCTTTATCTTCTTACTAGGAGAAGGTGAAGAGACATTGGAGTCTAACAAAGATAGAGGTGAAATGGATGAATCACATAAGTAAAGTGTGTTCTTTGAATGTCTCCTTCAAGTTATGAGTCTTTGCTTAGATTTTTATTATCCAAGTATTATTGTTAAGGAATGTCTTCCATGAATGGGGCTTGCAAATAGAGCATACAAGTATTAGGAAGAGATTGAAACCATTAGTTTCTTTTTGGGATGTGTCAATGCTTGTGCTTGTTGGAAATATGTTTAGGACTCTTAGGTGATGTATCTTTGTTGATAGGTGTTTTTTGGGATGCACCATTGCTTGTGTTTGTTGGGAGTATGTTTAGGACTCTTAAGTGATGTATAGCTTATTTTTCATTATCTTCTTTACTTTAAGGAAGTCTAGAATTGTATCATTATTTTGACTTTCTATGTTTTGCAAAGATTCTGTTGTGAAATTGTTATAAATAATTATGTCTTTTCTCTTTATGATTTTAAAGAAAGGTTGGTATTTGAGTTAATGTTTCAATTTAAGGTGTAAAGGGTAATTATGATTTCATTGATCTTCTTTACTTTAACCAAGTCTAGAATTGTATCATTATTTTGACTTTCTATGTTTTACAAAGATTCCGTTGTGAACTTGTTATAAATAATTATGTCCTTTCTCTTTATGATTTTAAATAAAGGTTGGTATCTGAGTTAATGTTTCAATTTAAGGTATAAAGTACTCTCATGCGACATGATGTGTGTGAAATTTGCTCTTTTCTTTTTCATTGAAAATCTTTCTTTTTGACTTTTATATAAACATACAGGTATATATGTATTTTTATACTATAGTTTTTCATAATTTAAGTGACATTTTCAAAAAAGGACAATAAGACCGAAATTATCAAATACAATGGTATATTGATTTTTTATATAGAAATATGGTATATAGATTTATATGGAAATATGATATATCCATATTATTTATGGTGAGATGCATTCTAATTAATTATATCATAAGTTTAAATGTTTTCTCATTATACCATTATTTTTTAATCATGTTGTATTTTTTTTATCACATGCAGTCTCCCACCTTCACTCGCCCAAAAAAGTAAAGATAAAAATCACATGTGCACACACATCAATGCATGAGAAAAAGTATGTGTGAATCAATGTTCTTATTTGGTAAATATGAGTATGACAAGAACTCACAAAGAAAGCTAAGTTTGAGGATATGTAATAAGTTATTTTCTAACTAAATAAAATATGTAATAAAAATATTGTAAATGGATGCAAACCCCTTTGGATCATGGTGACAATATAGATACATATTAAACATTTTTTATAAAATAAAGAATGAGATTAGCTTTCTCAAAATAAAAAGTAAAATCTTGTTGCTACATGTATTTCTTGATAAAGTAGATTTAGACAATATACTAGCTACCACCTAGCCACTTCCTTAGGCCATGGTTTTAAAATTTCTACTCGATATCAACAACCATCTCAACAACTCTAGTTAGTGGGAGATTGTTGAATCTCTCCATCCACTTATATGATAAGTATATGTTAAAAGCAATTTTAAAAAATTCAAAAAGCTTCTTGAGATTGACTTTACCTTAGAGGATTAAGAAGTTTCACATGTCTTATTAAAAAGCTTAACCTAAATAAAGGTCTCCATGATAAAATTATTATAAAATCTAAGACCAAAAACATGTCAAACATAGTTGTATTCTATCTCAATTGTATAGTTTGGCATTGTAAAATATAGACAATGGTTAAGTGTGCCAATTTGTTGTTAGTCATCAAATGGGGCATTCCTCGTAGGTTTCTTATTGGCATCCCTACAAGTATATGTAGCAACCACCAAAAGGACCAAGTAAATTGGGGCTATTAAAACATTCACTAATTTTTTTAGGTTTAAAGGCATTAATTTAAGGAGAGGACAAGAGCATTATAACTCTCTCTTTTTCCCAATCATCCTTGCCCATGGGCATGGAGACAAGTGTTTTAAAAAAATAATTGGGAGAGCTTGGATAACCTAGATAAACATATTAACAAATGCTACAACCACATTCTCACCCCTACTCGTCCTTCTATCAATAATTGGCTTGATGATTATAATGATGAAAAGGTTTGTTAATTCCACTCCATTAACACCATGAGTACCACAAGCAATGGCTAAAATTCCATGTCTACCATGAACATCAAAACTCAGAATCATAATATGTTTGAGAAATATTCCAACACTTGCTAGCATTGGGATTAAAAAAATAGGTAAATTAGGCCCCAAAGTCTTACACTTTAAAGACAATGTTGTTGAGCCCCCCGTCCAGTATCCAATAAGATACATATATTAATGTCAAAGTCTTGTTATTGGCATGGGAAGTCTCAATATGTTCCTAGCATGTCATTTGCAATAGTTTGGTTTGCAAATATAGATTTCACACCTTGAGAAATATTCTTGTGAGGTATCAAGGAATCTCGTAGAAATTTTGTTGCTCAATGGGTAGAAATATGTCTCAAACCTATTAAATACTTGAAAGAGTTAGACAAATTATGTTAACTACAATATTGATTCCACTTGTGAAGTCCAAATGAGAGGCTCCTTTTCTCAAGCCTAGAAATTCATTGTTAAGACAAAATCTAGTTGCATTGTGAAATTATTATTGTTTATGAATGAGATGGTTGGGATTGGTCCTAGTTATAACTGCCACATAAGAATTGGATATCATCCAACTTAAGTGGATCCATTGGTGTGTCCTTTGAAATTAATAGTGGGAAGAATGCATCCACCACAATAAGAATTTGGATTTGAAAACATGTTCTTCAAGGTTTATTTAAGCATGCTCATCTACAACTAGTTATGACATACGAGCATGTATTGAATATTCTTCTAGAATAGTGGGTTCGATTTCAAATACTTGCATTACTAAGTTTTCTATGACCAATACTTTAATTACATTACAAACTTGGTCTTGGTTGGTAGTGTCTTTAGTGGGTATTTTTTTTCTCAAGACATGTCATCATCATCGTTTCCAACAAAGTCATATCTAGAAAAGCTACATCCATTTCATTTAAAGGTGGATTTGGCTACTTCCACCAATAATTGGGAATGTTTATTACGTCAGGGTAGTGGGGCATAGCCAACTGTAGATGTATGTAGTCTATGTCCAAATAACTTTGGGAAGATATAGCAATAAGGGTTTGTATTAACTATGATCATTTCTAGTTATTGGAGGGAGTGAGTATTACTCTTCATTTAGGTAGGACACTAGAAAATTCAAGTGTAGGTTAGTTAAGCAATGAGATTCCATGATAGTTTCTAAGTAAAATCTAGGGCTATATGAATTTATAGATTGGTCTTCTTCATTAAATAATGTGAATGACAATGGGTGTTGTAAGTATTTGCATTGGTGGGGGGTGGAGGAGGGTCCTAATAATGAAGCTAAGTGAAAATATTGACTTGAGGTATGGAAAAAGAGTAGGTCCTACATAAAAAGATAAAATAGGGATTGAAGATGGAGTAGGAACTCCTAAATCATGGTGAGTGTGGTATATTGAAACTATCTCTAACTGGGAAAAAATTTGTGTAGATAAATATTGAAGTTTAGCGAGTGTGTGGGCTATAGATTAGAAGGAAACTCCTTGTATTGTGCAACGTATTGAATCAATGGGAAGGAATTGAGCGAAAAATGGTGTAATGGATCCATGAAACCAAACAAGAAATCATATGACAAAAATCTAGAGCTCAAAAAAATACTTGTAACCTAGAAACAAAGTTTCTCCATATAAAATGGTGTGGCTATTGCAATTGCTACTGAGGAAGTGTGATATCCCTTGAAAAATAAAAACAGATGAGGGTGTTGGAGAACCCTTGTAAAATGCGTTGAAAGATATAAACTATGTGTGTTAGGCCATGGTGAGCCTATGTGCACACAATATTTAAGGTGATATATCCTAGCCTCATCCAAAAAAATTGATATGAAGGGTATATAATATTTATGATTAGCCATGGTGAGCCTACACTCACAAGATTTCCAAGGAGACATGTTCTAGCCATGGCAAAAAAAGAAAATATCTAAAGGTTGTCGATGAGGTTGAGAAACCCTGCATGGGGAGGACGTAAATCCCTATTAGAGGTTGTTGAAGCCAAAAGGAGTAGGAAGGAGACCCCTCTCTTAACAAGAAAAAAAAAAGAATTTGAGGACATCTAGAGATTGTATTCTTTGATACCAAAAGATGAGACTTGCATTTGAAAGAGAGAAACGAAATACAAAAACACATGAAACATTTAGTTGCTCCAAAGAAACTCATATTCATTGCATTCCAATGGAACTTATTTATAGTTTATTGACATACCAAATCAAACACTAGTAAAATATTGTATTCTTAACTAACATAGCTAACTAACATTACACTACAACAAACTATGTCATTATCTTCCTTTTTTGCTTCTAAAGACCCTTTTTGTGATTTTTTTTGTAGTTATAATGAAAACTCAATTTTATTTCATGAGACAATGTTAAGTTTGACATTGCTTGCACTAGATTTTAAAAATAAATTAAATAAGAAGAAGAAGAAGATAAAGGGCCAAAAATAAGCTACTTGCCTCAATCAGCATGAGCGTGAGGGTATTTCTATTATTTTGCTTTGAACCTCTTACTTTCCCTCACAAAAATCCATTAAATCCTAGTCTTATTATTTTCTCATTTCCTCTCTCTTTCTTCTCTCCTACTCCCTTCTCCTTTCTCCCTCGAGGTTTCTTCTCTTAGCATTTCATCCTCGTGGTAGCTAAGGTTTCAATTTCATGGAGGGCCCTCCTTGATGAAGACACAATAATCTCCTTTTCCTTCTCCTCCTTCGTTCATCTTTTACTTTTCTTTTCCTTTATTAATTTGCCAATCAAATTGTTCTTGTTTTGTTGGTATGGGGTTTAGAGTTTCATGCATGGAGGCCAAGGTTTTATGGAGAGACCTTTATGGAAAAGGTAATGACTTCTCCCTTTCCTTCTGCTCCCTTTTTGCCTTTTACTTTTCTTTGACTTCATTAATTTGCTCATTTTTATTGTTTCTTTGTTCTTTCATGTTTAGGGTTCATGCACGAAGGCTATGATTTCATGGAGGAACCTCCATAAGGAAAGTAATGGATTTTCCCTTCCTTTCTCCTCCTTCCTCCCTCTTTTACTTTACTTTTTCTATATTGATTTGATATTGTTTATTATTGTCTTGTTGTTGCACATTTAATAGAGAAAGAAGAAAAAATGACATCTTAGGAGCTATTTTTAATATGCAACATTGATTAATAGGAGTGGCCTAAGGAAGGCCCTTTCACTCTCATAAGGACATTCAAGTTCAAGTTTTGTCACCAATCTATCTCTCATTCCTTACTTTTCCTTTAGCATTAAATGCTAATATTTATCTCATCTTTACATTATTCACTTGTTTGCATGCTGTGTTATGCTAGTTTCAATTTAGAATTGCATTTTTAATGGAAGATTTTTTTGGAAATGGAGCTCAAGTAGAGTTATTTCATGTTGAAAAGTGGTTTGGGTTCAAATTCTAGCATTCCCCCATTTTCCATTTATGTTTTCATTTCTTTACCATTTTATGTTTATGTTTCCCTAACTTTAGGTTGTTTGTTTGCTAATATGTCAAAATAGTATGTTTCCCTAACTTTAGATTTTTTGTTTGCTAATATGTCATAGTATTCATATTAGATTAAGATGACGATTTAGCAATTTGGTAATTAAATATTTTAATTTAAATAAATAATTAGAAATTAAATATTTATTTATATAATGGATAAGTAATTTAACGTATAATGTATATCGAAAATAATATGATAATAAAACTATAATAAAATATATGTTAAACCTAAATTTTAAAAAGTAATAATAATAAATTAGGTTTATCTTAATCTAAATATAAAGGATTAAATTTCTTGATGTACAATCTCAAGTTCTTCTTTAAATAATTTATATTTATTAATTTTGGATTTGTTAATTATTAAACTTATATATATATATATATATATATATATATATATAACTAAAATTAATACAATAAATATAAATTATTTTAGGAGTGGTAGGTAGGGGTGGGACTTTACAAGATCGTGACATAAACAAGATATCACATTTTTCTTGGGGACAAGGAAGTGTTTCCAACAATCTCACAAAAGCATATTCACTTTTGTGGAGTCTTTCCATTGCCAATGAAGAAGACATCCAATCCTTGATAATCCAAGGGTAATTGATGTTGATGATTAAAGCTATGATGGGAAAAACTGCCCTTGGAGGAAATCAACTTAATTCTCTCATGTGAAAAATCAAGCAATTCTTTAATCACTGTGAACAACCATCTCTCTTCCATATCAAGTGAGAATTGAAAGATGATGTTAACCATTGGGCCAAGGTGGCCTTTAGCCTTGATCCTAGGGTCTTGGTTAAAAATGGAACCATTAGATTCAAAGTAATCCCTTAATTTAATAGAAATCAAGCCTTTTATATTTTTTCCCTTCACTTGGCACATTATCGATTCAATAGGTGGAACCAATACAAATCCAGAGGTGAGATGTGGTCTTCCCACCTCCTTCACTCACTTAAAAAAGGCCTATGCATGGTTCATCAATCTGTTGCATTGGATTCTCACAAGAAATATGAGATAATGACCCTCCCTCGTGGTTTCTAGTTTTGTTTGTTGGAAAATATAGTTTGGACATTGACGATAGGGAGGCATCTTACACAAGCATAAGAGTGATTTCAGTCTCTAGGAGTTGGGATTTTGAACCACCTCCTTGGCTCATCCAAAGGTATATAAATTAAGCAAGGCCACTTCATGAGGGTTTTTGTTTTCAAATCGGCCATGCAATCTTTGGCTTCTTGGCTCCCCTTATGGCTCTTCTTGTTTGTTTTTTTCTCATTGACATAAGTTTTCAATACCCTTCTAAGGCCCTATAGTTTTAGAGTGAAGGGAATTATTGCTACAATTTGAGCTTTGTATGGTTTGAGTTTTCTTGTTTTTATCTCTACAATTTTATTTTCCTTGGGTTATCATTTTCTGACAAGATTTTTTATGAACCGTGCACCTAAAAAATGATAATAAGCCAATAATTATAGTCTGCTTCAAAGAGGAGACATCCTTTTACAATGAGTACAATTTATAAGGCAAGATTTGATAATCCTAAGACTAGCCCTCCTTGGTATATATAGGAGACAAAGGGTACAATTAAAATGAAAGGCTATAAAGAAAGGTTCTATCCAACCTCCTAATATAACAAACAAACTAATAATGAATGCATATTTAGGCTTTAATATAGGGGTCAAAGGGCCTTAACATAGCTCCTCTCTTTTAAAAAGGTTTTTTCTTACTAAGTTTGTAATTGAGGGTGTTTCTTCATGAACTACTCATTTTCCCATGTAACCTCTTCTAGAGGAATATTCTTTTACTTGATCAAGTACTCCATAATGGCTCCATTTTGAAGAGAGAGAGAACGTTGGTCCTTAACTTTTTCTAGTACAAGAACCAACTTCCCTTCTTAATCTAATTCTAGAAGTTATATTTGCACTAGCATAGTTCGCCCCAACCATTTTTAGGAAAGATACATGAAATTTTATTATTTCCTCCACTTGCTTCCGTGATATTTGAGTAGGTTGAGGTAGGTTTGTCTTATGAACCCCAAAATGATTTATGATTCATATGTGTGCCCGCATGATAGACTTGTGTGTAACCTTATTCTTGGCTTGAATATGACAAGAAAAATTGAATAGCTTCCATAACATTTTCTAGACGTTTTAGGAGAAGTTCATGTTTAATTTCTTCTTTTAATCCACACATGTAAGATTCAAAAAAATGGCCATCACTTATTGTAGGTTTTAACCCTGTATAGAAACTACTTGTGAATGAATTCTTAAAAAAGAAAAATAAACAATGGCAAGAACATAAAACAAATATACATAGAGACTTTCCTCAAGATCCCAAAACCGGGACTATCAGATTGATTTTTCATTATATTCCTTTCAATGTTACAATACATATATATACACGTCAAAGTATTCATAAACCCCAATCCATTAAAACTGGATTAGAACATAATCGCATTTCCTTGACAAGATCTACAAAATACCATGGGCAGAAAACCATCATGCCCAAAACCATGTGCAAAACCCATGCACAAAACCATGGGTAGGTTCGCCCACCATCTTTGGGTCTGCCCCCCATCCTTGGGTCCACCCAACTATTATTGGGTTCACAAAAAAAAAAAAAAAAAAATTCTCTGAGCCACTGCCCCAAACCCTGTGCAAGGGGGTTACCGCCCCCCCTGCAAACCCCCCTTCGGGGGGGGCTACCATCCCCGCTGCACTAGGCACAACATACAACATATGAAGCTAATTGTGGAAAGAATATAGCACACACCCACATTTATGTTATCCTACCTTGTAACCAAAACCTAAAATTTTGAACTGTATTATTCAATATCACTAAATTGCTTGATTTGTGCCAATTGACTAAAGTAGTCGTGCTCCCAAGCTTTTCCATATTGTGCTTCTAAGTCTCTTGTAAATAAAGCCCAAGTATAAAGATAAGAATGGGGCTTCCTTTTAACTACTCATTGATACCATTGATTTGGTTTTATCTCAAAGTTCAAAGTTTCTATGTGATCCATTTGCTTATGATCCATAACTTGAAATTCAAAATATTTATATATTTGGTGCACCTAGGTAAAGAGTTTTGTTCCATCAAACTTCTTTAATTCAATATTGGAAGGTTTGAGTTTCTTGTTTTTGTCTCTATAATTTTATTTTCCTTAGGTTATCATTTTTTAACAAGAGTTGTTATGAAATGCATCTTAAAAATGATTAGAATCCAATAATTATAGTCCACTTTGAGGGGGAGACCTCCTTTTACAATGAATAAAATGTATAAGACAAGATTTGATGATCCTAAGACTAGCTCTCCTAGCTATATATAGGAGACAAAGGGTACAATTAAAACGAAAGGTTCCATCCAACCTCCTAATGTAACAAATAAACTAATAATTAATTATTATTAAGGCCTTAATATAGGGGCCAAAGAGCCTTAACATAGCCCCCCTCTTTTAAATTGTGTTTCCTTAAAATCTTGTAATTAAGGGTGTTTCCTCATGAATAGTTCATTTTCCCATGTAACCTCTTCTAGAGGAATATTATTCCACTTGATTAGGTACTCCATAATTATTCTAGTTTGAAGAGATACAGAATGTTGGTCCATGGCATTTTCTAGTTCGAAAACCAACTTCCCTTCTTAATCTAATTCTAAAAGTTATATTTGCATTGGCATAGTTCACCCCACAACCAATTTTAGGCAAGATACATGAAATTTTATTCTTTCCTCCATTTGCTTCTTTGATATTTGAGTAGGTTGAGGTAGGTTTGTCTTATGAACCCCAAAATGATTTATGTTTCCTATGTATACTCACATGATAGACTTGCATGTAACCTTATTCTTGGCTTGAATATGACAAGAAAATTACATAGCTTCCATAAGATTTTCTAGATGTTTTAGGAGAAGTTCATGATTAATGTCTTCTTTTAATACACCTATGTAAGATTCAAACAAATGTTCAACACTTATGTTATCCTCCCTTGTGGCCAAAACCTGAAATTTTGAACTGTAATATTGAATATCACTAAATTGCTTGATTTGTGTCAATTGACTAAAGTAGTATTGTTCCCAAGATTGTGCTTCTAAGTCTTTGTAAATCCCCAAGTATCAAGATAAGAATGGGTCTTTCTTTTAACTACCCATTGATACCATTGATATGGTTTTATATCTCAAAGTTCAAAGTTTCTATGTGAGTCCTTTGCTTATGATCCATAATATTATTCAATTCAAAATATTGTTATATTTGGTGCACCCAGGTAAAGAGATTTGTTCCATAAAACTTCTTTAATTCAACCTTGGGAAGGGTCACTCCTTTAGGAAACCATTCATGAGTCACTCCACAACTGGAGTTAAATCCACTTGAAAATTTCTTATTATTGGCAAGTTGTTCAACTTGAATACTACCTTTATTTTCCTGAATTCCTTCAAATACATTATCAATTTTAAGGAGCCTCAAATTTACAGATTCTATAATATTTTGTTCCATTCCATCCATATTCTATTCCAATTGTTATATCTTCTTAGCTTTTCTTCCTTATTTTCATCCATACCCCTTTTCATTGATTCTTGCATTTACGGAAGCTAACTTTCCAACATGCATACCCGATAATGGACATATTATATTTCTTCATAAGTCATGGATGAGCCTTTAGGATGCTTATTTTTGTAGTAGCTTTTGGATCATTCTTTGGAGGCATGTAAGAAAATAATAATAATGCTCCTCCTTATCGCATTTTTCAATCATTAAAAGAATGAATATTTCAATCGAAAGTTATATCGCTCGTAAGTTACATACCCTTAAAACCTTAATTTGGAGACTATATAGATGTCTGACCTTTGTCTTGAAATATCTTTGAGATTTGAGATCTCTTTGAATTTCAATTTTTTCCTATAATACTATCAAATGTCTTCTTTGTAGTTACATAAGTTTGACCAAAGTTTGATGTTTGTTGAGTTGAGGCTTGTGTGATCCATATCAAGATTGAGAAAGTATTTCAGCGTAAATCACAGAATAGAATAATTGTTGACGCATTTCGAACCAACAAGTGTGGTTCAATGGTCTGCCATGCCTGCCATTACTGCTATTTGCAAACTGGGTGCAATGTATTCCATTGGCATGACGGCTTCCGTGTCGTAGACTAACTGGAAAGGTGTCTGACCCGTCAATTTCTTGCAAGTGGTTCGGTATGCCCATAGCACAGCAGGTATGCACAAATCCCAATCGTTGCGCTACGCATTACAGATCTTGGTCAACGCAGTCTCTAAAATCTTGTTGAAAGCTTCGACTATCCCATTCGCTTGTGGATGATACAACATACTTTGTTGATGATATACCTGGAATTCCTCAGTGAGTGTGTTGATAGTTTCATTTAGGAAGTGTGTTCCGCGGTCACTCATTAGAATTTTCGGGCATCCAAACCGTGTCAACACATTTTCAAACAAAAATTTCGCAGCTGTAGCGGCCGTGTAGTCCTTAACTGGTTGTGCTTTCGCCCATCGAGTCAAGTATTCTGTCGCGGTGATGATATAGTGCGCACCCGTCTTTCCTTGAGGCGTGATGGGCCCCACAAAGTCGATCGCCCATTTTTCGAACGATTGCAGCGTCACCTGTGGATTGAGCGGCATTTCGTCCCTTCGCAATGGTTTCCTAGTCCGTTGACATACGTCACAGGCCCGACAATACACTTTTGAATCTTGATGTAGAGTTGGCCACCATAGTCCGACGCGAAGAATCTTCTATGCTGTCGCCCATCCCACATAATGTCCTCCTGCAACCCCTCCGTGTGCTTCTGCGAGAATCTATCCTCGTTCAAATTCAGGTACATATCGTCATAATATTTCATCATTTCCCATTTTGTAGAGGTGCCCCGTGATAACAGTGAAATTCGTCGCGCGTACCACCAATTCTTTCTTCTGCTGAACTGAATACCCCTATGGCGTGGTCCATGTGGTTAAGAAGTGGATTATATCTTCAAAGTGGCCATCCGTGACACGCACCGCATAGATTTGTGCATTAGGTAGTCCTTCCTCCAAATTCGTTGCCTCCTCATCGTTCTCAATTCGGGACAAGTGATCTGGGCCTACGTTTAGGCGTCCTAGCTTTATGACGACCTTAAAATCATATTCTTGGAACAATAACAGCCATATACAAATGCGCCCCCCCAACACAGGCTTATTCACTAGGTATTTTAACGCGGAGTGATCAGTATACATTTTAAAGTGCCCAACAAGTAGATAGTGGCAGTATTTCTGGAGCACATATACCATCGCCAATCCCTCGCGCTCAATAGTGGAGTAGTTCTTTTATACTTTAGACAATCGACAACTCGCAAACGTGATCGATTGATCAATGCCCTCCGCTCCTTCCTACGTGAGTACGACGCCCAACGCAATACATGACGCATCCATGTGTACATGAAATTCAATGTCCCATTTTGGGAAAACCAAAATGGGGGCGGATGCCATTTTTTCCTTTAGAATCTCCAAACTCTTCTTATAGTCATCATTCCAACAATATGTAGCATCCTTTTTTAACAACTGTTCCATTGGTGCTGTGATTTGTGTGTAGCCCTTAATAAAATTTTGGGAGTACCCTATGTGTTCCAACGTGGTACAAAGTTGTTAGACACTGCGCAGTGCTTGCAGACTGAGGATGACAACAATTTTCGCAGGGTCCACCATCAAGCCCTGTCTGCAGACCACATGGCCGAGCAAATTTCTGAAGGGAACGAGGAAGGTACACTTCTTAAGATTTAGCGCAATCTAGTGTCATCGACACGTATCCAGCATCAACCGTAAGCTTGCCACATGTTTCTTGACTAGCCCAAATACAGTCCAATCATCAAAATACACCTCCAAAAATTGATGAATGAATTCTTTGAACGCAGCCACTACTACGTGTGAAAATATTGCTGGCACGTTCTTCAACCCGAAGGGCATCACAGTGTACTGAAAACATCCCCATTCGGTCACGAAGGTGGTCTTGCTCCTATCTTTCGGTGCAATCTTGATCTGGTGATATCCTGAGAACCCATCCGTGAACGAGTACACTTCCTGTCCACCAACATTCTCCAGGACTTCATTTGTAAACGGGGTTGGGAACGGGTCATGAATGCAGGCATCCCTCAGTTTTCGGAGATCCAAGCATATTCGAATTTTTCCCTTCTGTTTCTTCTCTTGTATCGTCATAGGACTCACCCAGCCAGATTCTTCGACAGGTTCAATAATTCTTGCTGCAAGCATCTTGTCCAATTCTTCACAGACTTTTTCCTTATACTTTGGATTCAAACGGTAGGGATGCTACTTAATTGGCTTCGCGTCTGACTTCAGAGTTATCTTCATCACCCCCAAGTCATCGTGAATCCCCTTCAACTCTGTCAGTTTGGTTGAGAATAAGTCTTGATATTTGCGCAGTAACTCGACAACTTTATCCACCGTGGCATCATCCCAATAGTCCCCCAGAGTCGCATACTTCGGCTCCTCATCTGTACCAATGTTCACCTATTTCATTTTTAGTGGCGCTGTGATGTCAAGATCCTCGATCGATGGTCCTCGAACTTCGTGGCTCCCTTCTGTTTCCGAGATGTTAATGTTTCAGGGATCATCATCATCATCCTCCGCTTGCAAGTTGTAACATTCTAGGGCATGGCTTAACTGATGTGTCCATTCTGGTTGAACAATTTCTTCTGGTTCTTGTGGTAATTTGAAGATAGTGGCTTTCACAATTTGCAGCACATCGTCAACGGTATCCATCCATTGGTCTTCAAATAAGAACGTTAATAAAAACCCTTTGCGCAAGATATCCCATTCGCCCGTACCATGTCGGAGCTCTGTCTTAGTATACCAGTTTCTGGGGATGACATCCAGGGTATGATAAAATAAATGTACCCATTCAGGCTGGGGCTCCTCTCCATAGGCTTTTGTCCATTTTGCGAGGTGCCTACGCGGGTCATCGCGTCCATCATATTTCTCGGTTATTCGTAGTTCCGGCTTCCCAAATCTTAGCTGCATCATCCTTCTACAGTCATACCAGCTTTCAAAATTCCCTTCATGTGTTCCCCACCAACGCGCAGGAGTTGCATGTAGCACCCATTTTAATGCATCGAACCTCTGGTTTTCTGGTACTGCACTCTCATACTGGTGCAAGAATTCGTCCACCGCTGTTAGTCCATCATAGGTTGGTAGATCCCGTGCCTGGGCGGTTACGCAATGCAGAGATTTGGTCATCATATTACAATTTAGCATCGTCACTTCCCTCAACCGATTGTGCCATCGCTCATCATCTTTGTCGGACTCTAACAGGCAGGATTCTGTGTGCCTCCATGGGGTCCTTTCATCTACAATAGGGTGTAGCCGATCCTGGTTTCACGCAATTATTTTGTAGATACAATCTAGCTCTTCATCGCTTCCATCGTCGCGCATGGGCTCTATGTAACATTGTCCTTCAGCGGGGTCCAACGGAATGATCACACATAGGGACTTTGTCTCAAAAATCATTTTCCGCTTCTTTAGATTAATAACTCCATTCATATCTGTTGCCCAATCTATGTCGAGTAATACGGGGTAAGGGTTACTGTCATC
The DNA here is from genome assembly GCA_031772625.1 of Pinus tabuliformis. NCBI lineage: Eukaryota > Viridiplantae > Streptophyta > Pinopsida > Pinales > Pinaceae > Pinus > Pinus tabuliformis. Next base: position 1,203,456,005 of record CM062820.1, on the reverse strand, counting down.
CACAATTTCTATTACCTTGAAATCTGTCTACGTGCTTGCGCCATCAATATCCATTGTTACTCCTGTTAATCTTCCCATGGGCAAGATCTTTTGTTGGTTCACCATTCGTAATTGAATGGGAGACCACTGTAGTGCGGGCTTGCCCATGCGTTCCCAAGTCTGCTTCGGTAATACGTTCACGTCCGACCCTAGGTCTAATATTACTTGATCCATCTCATATTCACCAATTTGCATTGTCAACCACATTTCTCGTCCGGTGTGTAGGGCATGCTTCCCCATTTTTGGACTACGTGCAACTCCCCGGACCCTGCGCACCTAGCAATCAATTCTTGTAGTCCTTTAACTGCCTTATTATCACGCAGCAGTTTCATACATGTCTCTAAAAAGGTAGTTAGCAGCGAGGGGTCCAGGTCCATCTCTGGTTGATCCCTACTACCTGAAGTAGAGACCTCCACGAAGCTCTTCTTAGCTTCCATAAACGTTTCTTTTGCGCAGTTCAAGTCAAATTCAAGTTCCTTTGTAGGAGCCTTACATACCTAGGTGTCTTCTTCAGGCTTCTTCCCCTTATCTTCCCCCATGGTCGCACCACTTCTGAGCATCATGTTCACGTTGCAGCACCCCTTTTTTGCGCATTTGTGCGATCAGCTTCGGACAATTTATCATTTCATGATCAAACTCTTCACAGTACGGGCAAGATAATCTTGTCGGGTTGGTACAATCACGAGCGTAGTGCCCAGGGCCCCCGCAATTGTAACAAATTAGCAGTCTGCGGCCCCTCCCGAACCCCATCCCCCTGCGACCTTAGTCTCGCCCTTAGAAGCCAACCCACGCTATTGCTATAGCTGGATCGAGCCCTTGCGTTTCCGTCTGCACTTGATAGGCTGGAACTCTATCCATCATTAGTTCATACCTTCAACATGTTCGCTCATCATGACCCACCGATATACAGAAATTACAATACAGCTGCTGCGGAGTCTGGATATATTTCTGCAATAGGTGATAGTTGTGCATCACATGATTTCCTCCTACCTGACAAATCGCGCACCAGAGAGCGATGGACGCACTCAAACCAACCTACGCCTCTAGTCTCAAAGGCATCGGTGCTCCTCCTGCCAAATAGTTCGTGAACACAGGACAGTGATCCTTATCATGACCCCGGCCCTTACATTTTATACAGCACACTTCTTCGCGCACTTCTAGCCGGGGCGCCCTATCCTTCTTCAAACTCTGCATCTCTAAACATAGATTTTGTAGTTTCGCGTGGATTTGTTGGACTCCCAACCCTGGATCCTATATCAGTGTTTCGTGCAACCTCATCGCCATTTCCAATGCCTCTGCTTGGGTTGAGAGCTTCTATTGTGACAGTGTTGTCCTCAGGTGTGGTGTCAACGATGCCACAAACCACGCGCGGTGCTATGCATCAGTCAGCGTCATATTAGCCTCGCGGATCGTACTTTCAACCTTTGATCTAGATCTCAGGGGGTTTCACCTAGAAGCATCGCAATCTCCTTGAATCCTATAATTGATTGCATCTCCGATTTCGGTCGACTAAATTCTCTATTCAATGCACTTTGGACTTCTGCTATTCTGGCATTCGGGTGATCATTTGAGTGTTTGATATACCAAGTCAGTGTGCGATCCTGTAGTGCACTTACCAATGTGGCCTTTTTAATGTTATCATCTGTAACCCCATGTGCTTCCCATACTGCTCTTACTACGAACCAAAACTAATCAGGATCTTTGTTTCCTACTCCTTTGAATACAGGCAACTTGATCTCATTTTCCATGCTAAACTACACTCCTGCGCGCTCTCCCCACTAGCTCGCGGTGGCAAAATTAACCCTTCGATCCCTTTTAAGCTCCTTCTGCTCGTGGTCCTTTGAGAAAACGTCTTACGGCTCCACTGTAGCTGACAGTTGTGTCTATCACGAATTCAGTGATAAGCCCTCTGATCCCACCAATCTTTAATCTCTTTCTTTGTAGGGTTCGAGTGTTCCAACATTAGACATCCCTTAGGCAAATCTCGGTCCAGGCAATGGAACCATTTCGGCAAAAATCCGCGGGGCGCAGACTGAAGTCTCCCCTGAGGTAGTATGGGATGTTGAGAATGCAACAAGATGATGGAGATTAGTGAAAAGAAGTTGCCTTCACTAAGTGGGCCCGCAGGCTATTTTTGGCGCAAAGTCTATTTTTAGACATATGGGCGGTTTCTATTTTTAGACTGTCAGGCTAAAAATAGAACAGTCGAATATTATTAGCTCATAATAATATTGGACTATAAACATTATCTTATCCTCTTGGAGCACTTCAGTTTGAGCTACAGATGTGGCACATGCAGCTGTCAGAAGGAAATACGCTTTTCTTATGGGTCAGTTGAACTATTGCATGGTGGACTTCAGTTAGAACTCAAGTGGTTGAGTTTGGTGGAGTTGACTAAGGAGTTGATGGAGTTGTGTTTAGTTTGACTTGGTTGAACTAGTTGTCTTTAGTTTAACTGCAAATACACTAGTGATGAGTGATGTGAATTAATTTTTAATTAATTCACTAATTATTAACTCATAAAGCAACTAAAGAATACATCAGTTAACTCAGTGCATGGACAGTTCAGTGGAGACAGGTGTTAGAGGTTGAGATTGCTATCAGTTGTGACTATAGTTGTGCATGAGATTTTGCACATGCATGGATTGAGTATTGCCAATGAGGATTGCGTGGTTCAGCCAAGAAAAATGCGAGTTTGGATCAGCCACACTGATTTATTCTCATGCAGGATTGCGCAGTGGAGGCAGGCAAGCAGTGGAGGAGATTTGAACCTGTGATTGATTCAGATCTGAGCTAGTTTGTGTGTAACAAGTGGAGATAGTACTAAGTACTTGTGAGGACTATTGTACTATGTATTGTTACATGTTCTCAATCATTATAATATACAGATAGTGTGGGGTTTTCAGCTGTATGCTTTCCCCAGGTTACATACTGTGTTAATGTGCGCATGCGATTGATGTTTCATTGTTTTTGATTCTGCAAAATTGATGATCAACGTAGAGGAGGTTATGTATCATGCATGCATTCCGCAATAGTGTATAATCAAGATAATCTCTGTGAATAAGTGTCATATTATTCAAAATTTCTTCATGGGAGGGTGTTGGAACTAGGTTTCTGCACCCTAGGGATGTCTTGATGAGGACTGGAGGGTTCGCGGCCAATCTATGTACTCGTGCTATTTTTCGAAGCTGTCTAGCCTTCGCGAAGATCTGGGTTGGGGTGTTTCTTAGATTCTTAGAATTATTGCAGTTATTATAGATTTGATCTATTCTTTGAGCATTTAACAATTAAACCTAGTGCACGCAATAATAAATCTTAAAAATACTCATAAAATCATATCATAAGCATAAACATATAGATCTGTGATTAGATACACAATAATTCAGAAACCCTTATCTCTATTAATCTTCTATTCGGTACAATCCAATTCCACCCTGCGCACATAGCTACAAGGGTCTGTGCAGACAGCTGCAGACTCTACCAAGCCTCTGTGCACACAGCTGCAGAGCCAATTCTAACCACTACCACCCACGACTTGAACTTCCAGACTCAGAGCACTCTTGCTTTTACGAAACCCATACACTTTAGATTTCTGACAAAACTACTATCTAGAACTGCCTTCTAAACCTAGAGCCTTGCTCTATTTATACATTCCCATGGTCCGCGGAGCATAGGCAAGCCGAAACATTCTAGATTATTCTATAATATTTTAGGGCGGACTACCCTTTACCCATTACAATTCGTGCTCCACGCACTTTATGGAACCTTTACCATACTTTTACCCAAAATTGCGGGCTTTGAGCCCCAAAACCATTACGCGGGGGATCCGCTGCCCAACAGAAAGGGCAAACAAAAGACAGTGGAAACCATGCAGCGGGTCCTTGGATCTGACTCCAGTGATGAGAAATAGATCACAATAGTGGGAATACAAGGTAACATTTCTCTTCATGCTAATGAAAATTCTGAAATGCATGCAAGTACAAGTTCTTCAAATGAGTCTCTTGTTAATGAACGAAAGAGGACTGAATTGTTCCATATTAGAGTTGTGATGAAACATACTAAAGTGGAAACCTTGTTTGATTTGAGCTCTCAAGTAAATTTGATTTTAGAATCCTTGGTTAATAAATTAGGGTTGGAAACCAAGCCTCATCCAAAACCCTACCCTCTTGGTTGGGTGTGTGACAAAGAAAAATTGCATGTAACCAAACAATGTAGGGCTCGATTTGTGATTGCATCCAAACTTGTAGATGAGGTTGATCTTGATGTTGTACCTTTGGATATTTGTGGCATTGTATTGGGGAGTCCATACTTGTATGTCAGGAAAATGATTTCCTTTCTCCATGAAAACAAGTACCATCTCACGAAAGATGAGGTGGAATACATTGTTAGGGCTCATCATGCCAAGATTACTGCAAGTCTTGTAAGTGCGGGTCAAATGAAGAGATTGATCAATTCCAGCAAAGGGTGCATGCTCATGGTTGTGAGAGCCAAAGATGCAGAGACATCTGAAGCTTTCCAAGGTTGTGATCCCACTCATAAAAAAAAATTGTATGAAATTGTTTCTAACTATAATGGGGTTTTTCAGGAACCAAGTGGGTTTCCTCAAAAGTGTGAGATCCAACATGAAATTCACTTGCAGCAGGATGCTACTTTACCAAATATTGGTATGTATAGGTTTTCAGCCATTGAGATGGAGGAGATAAAGAAACAAGTGCAAGAATTGTTGAACCAAGGATTCATAAGGCCAAGTTCTTCTACATGTGGCTCACCCATCATGTTGGTGGCAAAGAAGGATGGCACATGGAGGATGTGTGTGGACTACAGGGAAATCAACAAAATAATGGTGAATAACCAGTACCCTCTCCCTTGCATTGATGATTTATTGGACTAATTGAAAAATGTTGTCTATTTCACAAAACTGGACTTGCGCAGTGGTTATCAATAGGTCAAGATTGCAGAACAGGATGTATGGAAGACTACATTCAAGACAAAATAGGGGTTGTTTGAATGGTTGGTGATGCCATTCGGGCTGTGCAATGCTCTGACCACATTCATGAGGGTGATGAATGACATTTTCAGACCTTTTCTTGATCATTCTTTACTTGTGTATCTTGATGACATTCTTTTTTTTAGTAAAATTTTGGAAAATCATGTGAGTCATGTTAAAAAGGTGCTTGATGTTTTGCAAAAAGAAAATTGTATGTCAAAATGTCTAAGTTTGAATTTGGTAAGACCTCTTTGGTTTACTTGGGTCACATTGTTGGAGGTGGACAATTAAAAATAGATCCTTATAAATTTGATGTGATTATAAAGCGACCTAAACCCACGAATGTTACAAAGGTTCATAGCTTTTTTGGTGCAATACAGTACTAGAGAAGATTCAATGCCAACTTCTCTTTCATTGCATCTCCCTTGCATGATTTGACGAGTGTGAAGAAAACCTTTCGGTGGGGAGGAAAGAAGGATAAATCCTTTGATACACTGAAAGAGAAGATTGGTACCGCACCAGTTTTGGCCTTACCTGACCTCCAGTAACCTTTTGAGATTGAGACAGATGCTAGTGGGTACGCCATGGGAGCCGTGTTGATGCAGCAGAGGAAACCTGTATGTTACCATTCAGAGACATTCTCCCAAGTTGTTGTGAACTATCCCACATATGACAAGGAGTTGTATGCCTTGGTCCAAAGCATGAAGAAGTGGAAGCACTATTTGATTGGCAAGGAGACCATCATTCACACATACCACTAGCCCTTGCAGTACCTCCGTTTGCAGACCAAACTTCAACAAAAATTTTCATTTCAAATGGATGGGTTTTCTTCATCAGTTTCATCTGGTAATAAAGTACAAGAAGGGAACTAGCAACAAAGTGGAAGATATGCTCTCTCGTCCTCATATTATTGCATCTATTGTTTTGCAAAATGCTTCATTATATTTTGAAATTTATGTTGAACAGTATGTTGTTGATGAAGATTTTAAGGAGATTTATGCAAAGTTGACTCATGGATCATAGGTAGACAATTACCATTTGCAGGAAAAATTGTTGTACCACCTTGGCAAACTTTGTATCCCCACCAATGAAAGAATACATGTAATCAGAGAGGCACATACCTCTCTTGTGTTGGGTCATTTCAGTGTAGGGAAAACTTTGTGTCATTTGCAAAGGTTTTGTTATTGGCCTCACATGAAAAAAATTGTAACAATATATGTAAAGGGATGTGTGTTGTGTTTAGTTTGCAAGCCCACTAATAGAAAATTGGGGCTCTACACACCACTCCCATTCCGATTTTTCCATGGGAAAGTGTGTCAATGGATTTTGTTGGCGGTTTTTCTTTGTCTAGGAGAGGTCATGACTATTTGTATGTCGTTGTGGATCGATTTAGCAAAATGTGTGTCTTAATGCCTTGTAAAAAGCATATCACTGCAAAGCAGACTACTCATCTCTTCTTCCAATTTGTATGGGTTCACTTTGGGTTGCCCAAATCCATTATGTCTGATCGGGACTCTCGTTTCTTTGGAGAGTTATGGACAAGTTTGTGGAGAACGATGGACACCAAGCTTAAGAGGAATGCAACATTTCATATGCAGATAGACGGAAAAATAGAGGTTGCTAACCGCATAGTGATACATTTACTCTAGGGCTATTGTGGCAAGCATCCTAAGTTGTGGGACGAGCAACTTCCTTATGTACAACATGCATACAACATGGTTGTGCATTCATCCACTCATAACTTACCATTCAAGACATGCTTTGGATATTTTCCAAAGGATCCCTTTGACATGGTCTTTTGGAGAGATGAATATTCAAGTGAGAAAAATCACAAGGACAAGGCACAAAAGTTCATTCAATGGATTTAGATGATTCACAAAGCAGTGTAGGAGCAATTGGAGGAAATTCAAGCTCGATACAAGACTCGACATGACAAGCACTGGGTTGATCACCAATTTCAGGTTGGAGACAAGGTGTGGCTCCACATCAGCAAAGACATAATGAAAGGGGAAGGAAATAAGTTGAGACCAATATGATATGGTCCTTTCACCATATTAGAGAAGATTGGAGACAATGCTTTTTGCCTCGATTTTCTAGCATACATTCAGATGTAATTAGTGGTTAACGTTAAAAACTTGAATCTTTATGGGCCTCCTTTGATCATGGACATCAAAGAGGTTGGATATGTTCCTACAGTGGATGATTTCACACCTGAATACTTGGATAAGCTACTTGAAAATGTCAATATTCTTGGTAGGAGAACTAAGACTTCACGATGGGAAAACGTGGATTACCTTCGTATTGGTTTCAATGGAATGCATACAAGTAAGTCCCATTGGATTGAAAAGGAGAAAGTGACGGAACAATTCCCTCACTTTTCATTTGACTGATAAGGATTTTGGCGTCCCAAAAGCTCATTAGTTGATCAGGTGCTTAGTATTTAGCTCAAAATTCAAAGTTCTCAGATTGGCTCGAAAATTGTATGGCTACATCTGTCTCATCAAGACAATCACAAGGCAATTTGTTTCATAGAAAACAGAGTGTGGATGAAGGAGAAAAGGCATGTTATTCTTTTTCCTAAAAAAATAAAAAAATTGCAGAATGGGACAGAATGATGACATGGCAGTCCAGTCAGCAAGGGGAATCTTCTTCAGTTTTCACCCAATGGGGCTGTGACAAGTGTCACCTCCTAATTCGTTAGTTTGTCTAAGGGAAGGTAAAATTGGCTAGTTGACTCTAAGATGGATTTTTTTTTTAATATATATATTATATATTTTAATATATTAATTACAAAATTCCACATATATAAACCATCCAAATTCGAATTTCATATGGCGCATATTTTAAATGGCACATAAGTCCAAATTTTGGCATCGAAATATATATGAATGGCGCATATTTTAAATGGTGCACATATCACATGTCAGAACATACATGCGTTGGGCGAAGGCAGGTTTTGAACCCGTGACCTCCCCCACCCGAATTCCTTGCCAAATCGTTAGACCACCAACGGTTACTTTGAAAACTGCCGCAAATTTTTATTGAAGCACATGTTTGTTGCCGACGACTGGGGTGGTGGGAGCCAGCCCTGCGGGCCAACCCCCACCCTATATGACTACGCGCCAGAACCAGGGGCTAGGGGCAGCGCTAAGCACACCCCTAATCTTGCTTAACATTTAATTAATCATGTTTAAGCCTAAATAAATCGTTTATTAAGTTGGAGGAATTTATGGTGGAGCCACCAAATCCGGAACTTCCACCAAAATTGGCAGACTTAACTGTAGTCTCTCTAGATTTAGCGGAGGTTTTCTAGGAAAAGTTGTTTGTGTCATAACTTACTCAATTTTCGACCAAATTGAGATCAGAAAGAAGTGTTCTTGGCTATTTTGGGCCTTCTAAACACATTGGTGTAGGTATTAGGAGCCATAGAGTTTTGTAAACAAAATTTTTTCCACATTGAGATAATATAGAGGCCCAAGCCATGAAAGTTGGACCAAGGAGATATAGCCCAGGAGAGGTGAACCCCTTCACCAAAACAATGTGTTAATGTGTCTCTTTGATGGTTAGTTGCATTGTACATGTTTGATGTTCATTATTCATTTTTGAAGCTATTTTGCTTATGAATGTCTTGTTTAACTTAGGGAAATTTATCTGTTTGTAAGCACCAACAACTAAGGAAACCTCATAACAAAAGACAAGAAGCAAGCACATGTTTATAAATTTGTAAATTTATTAGCACAACAAAACTAATCATACAAAAATAGATCAATTTGGTATAAGAGCTCAAGGTTGAAATGCTTGATTTCTTGAGTTTGTGCAATTAGGATTTTAATGGTTGCAAAATTGTGATGCTTATAAGGTTAAAGTTGCAGAGAGGAGAAGGGAAGCTATTGGTTGCAACTCCTGAGGTAATGCCCAGAAGAAGGAGAGCCACAAGGCCACAATCTCCACCACCCAAAGTTCCAATTCCAGTTGCACTTGAAACTCCTCAAGTTTTGCCTTCAATTGAGATTGAAGAGGTACAATCAATACAAATTTCTGAGCTTGAATCCATATCCGTTATGTCTGAAGAAAGAGAGCCTGAAGGTCCCTCTTCAGAAGAGGAAGAATTTAAGAAAGCTTTCTATACTTTGACTGAGATGGTTAAAGTCCTCTATGAAGAGAGGAACACTAGAATGGTTGGAGAGAGTTCTAAACCTCCACATGGAGAAGGAAGCTCAGAGGACAAAAAATATGAGAAGAAGGATTCCAAAGGGAATGGTGGAAATCCACCTCCATATCCACCATCCTCATCATCTTCACCATCTCACATAGCATCATATTCCACTACCACCACTGCAACTGCCCATACTCATTCCAAAACCCCAAAAGGAAAAACTCCATTACTGAAATTGGACATAAAATTCGAACTTCCCATGTACAATGGAGAGGTGAATGCAGAAAAGTTGGACAATTGGATTCGACAGTTAGAGGTATACTGCAGAATTCAGAACCTTCAAGAAGACGACATACAGATCCAGTTGGCTTCATTGAGACTAGAAAGAGCTGCACTAGTTTGGTGGGAAGCAAAGACTCAAGAGGAAATGAGAATCCATGGTAAGATATCCATCACTTGGATTGAATTTGTTTCTGCAATTAAAAGACAGTTTTATCCTTTAGCTTATATGCAAAAATCCATTATGAGTTTGCAGAATTTTAGGCAACTTAAAGGTCAAACAGTCCAAGATTATACACAAGAGTTTAGAAAAAGGGCTTTGTTATTAGGAGTGAATTTGAATTCTCAAGATACACTACTGAAATATATTGCGGGTTTACATTCATATCTTAAACAAACTATTCTTATGTTTAATCCAACTAATTTGGATGAAGTATGTGTGCAAGCCACACATCCTGAATCTAGAGGAAAGAACACTTATGAAGAGAGTAGTGATAAAAAGTCACCTAAGGGTAAGGATAAAGAGAAAGCATGAAAATGGAGAGGAAAGAAGAATGCAAGTGTGAAGAAAGAAGGGGATAAAATCACATGCAAACATTATTCCAAAGAGGGGAATGATGAAGGCCACTATTGGAATTTGCATCCAGAAATGAGACCAAATAAGTTCAACCATAAAGGGAAACAAAAAACCACTGCTGTCACTCAAGAAGATTTAGGTTCTGAATCATGTGATGAAAACAAAATCATTGTCATGGGAGTCAAAGGAAAACAAGATATTGCAAGCACTAGTTCACAAAACTATAACCCTACTACTACTCCAGATGAAAAGAGACGAATTGAGTTATTTCATGTTAGGGTCATATCTAAACACACCAAGATTGACACACTCTTCGATAGTGGGTCACAAGAGAATCTAATCTCTAAAGACTTAGTCAACAGATTGAATCTTGAAACTGTACCTCACCATAAACCATACCCTTTGGGATGGATAACAAGAGACACTAGTTTACAGGTTACAAGAAAATGTTTGTTTAAGTTTGTAATCACTGCAAATTTTGTTGACGAAGTAGAGTTAGATGTGGTACCGCTTGATATTTTAGGTGTGGTGTTGGGTAGTCCATATTTGTATGACCAGAAAGTAGTCTTTTACCACCATGAAAACAAGTATCACTTGTTCAAGAATGGTGTGGAGTACATAGTGAGATCCCATCACAAAAAGCTGAACATTTCCTTGGTTAATGCAGGGGAGGAAAAAAGACTACTAAATTCAAGTAAAAGTTTAGTACTTTTCATGTTCAAGCCAAATGATGATATTGTTTATGAAAATGTTGTTGCATGTAATGCAAGTTTCAATTTTGATTTGGTTGGTTTAGTTCATCAAAGTGATGAAAGATTTCAGATTGTGAAAGAATCACCCTTCAAGGAGAAAGAAACTTCACATGAAATATCTTTGCAGCTAGAGGTTTCTCTTTGTGATGTTAGCATGCAAGGGTTGACAAAATTGCAAAGCGTAGAGACACCAATGCAATGCAAATGTTTGTTGAACAATGGTCTCATTCAATCATCCCTTACGCTATGTTGTGCATCGATGGTTATGGTGCCAAAGAGGAAAGGAAAGTATTGCAAGAAAGAGGACAAAAGGAGTAGTTTTCGCCAAAGCAAAGTTGTAAAAAGAGGTCAGTCCAAGAATATAGATAACACCAAACAATAATGGTTTGTATGGATTTTAATGTTGTATGTTCTTTGTAGCACTTCTACTATATACATGTATTTGAATTATGGCAAAAAAAAGTCCTTTCTTGAAGAAATTGTCCACTTGGGTGACATAAACATGTTTAAAAAGTTTTCTTATGCACATGTCATCTATGAAGGAAAATTGTTTGATGTTTTGAAGATATCAAAATACAAGTTGCGTTTCACTTATTTAATGCATTTGGGCCATTATATTGGAGGAGGTAAGTTGAAGGCAAGCCTCTTCAAGTTGGATGCCATTGTTGAATGGTTAACACCCAAGATCGTCATTTTGATAAGAGGTTTGTTGGGAGCATCCCAATGTTTGAGGAGAGTTTTTATTGACATTTCTTCTTTCGAAGCTCCTTGGCATGCATTTTCATGTGTGTGCAAAGTTTTCCAGTGGGGAGGAAAACAACAAGAAGCACATGTTGCTTCAAACCAAAAGATCAGTGCAATTTTTATTTATGCTCTTTCAAACTTGAAAGGTTCATTTGAGTTTTAGGTTTATGCAAGCAACTTCACCATCTTATTTCATTCAGAAGATTTCAATGGTGTAAAGATTAAGTTGCAGCGATCCATGCACTTTCATTGGATGGATACTTGTCAAAAATTTCACTTGGTTCGAAGGTACAAAAGAGGTATAAGCAACAAGTTTATTGTTATGCCTTTTAGGCCTATTGGTTATGTAGCTGTTGTATTCAAGCGTCATTATGTTTTACATGAAAGTTATGTTCAGAAAATTTCATACTTTCAAGATGTACAATTGGGCTTGAGTCAATAAAACCAAGTAGTGAAATTTGTCATCCATTTGCATTATATTTTGTTATGTCATCTTGGTAAGAAAGATGTTGCTTTTGATGGCGACATGGACAAAACCATGAGTTTCTATGAACGACTAAAAATGGTGCAAGAAATAGTGCAAGAACAGCTTGAAAAGGGCAAAGACAAGTACAGGTATAGAATGGGGTCCTCAAAGCAAGTGAATGTTGATTTCCTTAGAGAGGAGCTCAAGGAAACAAATTCGTAAAAATCCAATTGGATCAAGCTTGTAAAGGTGAGGGCATTGTACCCTCATCTATTTGTCAGATAATACTATCTGTTGGGGTCCAAAAGGCTTCTAGTGGGGAGGAATGATCAGGTGCTCAGTGTTTAGCTCAAAATTCAAAGTTTTCATATTGGTTCGAAAACTATATGGCTGCGTCCCTCTTGTCAAGACGATCGCAACGCAATTCGTTTCATAAAAAACGGAGTCCGGATGAAGGAGAAAAGACCTGTTGTTTATTTTCCTAAACAGCGAAAAAAATTGTAGAATAAGACATAATGATGATATGGCAATCCAGTCAGCAAGGGGAATCTTCTTCAGTTTTTTCCCAATGGGGCTATGAAAAATGTCACCTCTGGATTCGCTAGTTTGTCTCAGGGAAGGTGAAATTGCCTAATTGGCTCTAAAGTGGAATATGATTTATTTTTATTTTTATATTATTATATAATTATTACGTTATATTATATAATTTTTTAAATTATATATTATAATATAATTAATATATATTATATATTTTAATATATTAATTACTAAATTCCACATATATAAACCGTCCAAATTTGAATTTCATATGGGGCATATTTTAAATGGCACATAAGTCCAAAGTTTGGCATCGAAATATATATGAATGGCGTATATTTTAAATGGCGCACATATCACATGGAAAAACGTACATGGGTTGGGCGAAGGGGGGTTTTGAATCCGTGACCTCCCCCATCCGAATTTCTTGCCAAACTGTTGGGCCACCGACGATTCCCTTGAAAATTGTTTCTACGAATTTTTATTTAAGCGCATGTTTGTTGCCGACAGCAGGGGGTGGTTGCCGACAGCAGGGCGTGGTGGGAGCCAGCCCTACAGGCTAGCCCCCACCCCATACATCCACACACCAAAACTGAGGGCTAGGACCAGTGCTAAGCATGCCCCTAATCTTGCTTAACAGTTAATTAATCACGTTTAAGACTAATTAAACCATTTATTAAGTTGGCGGAATTTATGGCGAAGCCACCAAATCTAGAACCACCACCAAACTTGGCGGACTTAACTGGGGTCTCTCAAGATTTAGCGAAGGTTTTCTAGGAAAAACTGTTTGAGCTATAAATTACTTAATTTTCGACCAAATTGAGATCAGAAAGAAGTGTTCTTGGCTATTTTGGACCTTATGAACACATTGATGCAGGTATCGGGAGTCATAGAGCTTTGTCAATAGCATTTTTGCCACATTGAGCTAATACGGAGGCCCAAGCGATGGAAGCTGGACCAAGGAGATGTAGGCCAGGGGGGGTGAACTCCTTCATCAAAACAATGTGTTAATGCATCTCTTTGATGGTTTGCTGCACTATACATGCTTTTCGTTCATTATTCATTTTTGAAGCTATTTTGCTCATGAATGTCTTGTTTAACTTAAGGAAATTTACCTGTTTGTAAGCACCAACAACTAAGGAAACCTCAGCAAAAAAGGCAAGAAGCAAGCACATGTTTATAAATATGTAATTTTTATTAGTGTTGAGCCTTAGTTTTGTCTCATTTTTCACTCAAAATCTCTCATGCTACTATTTGATTAAATGATCATTGTTGCAAGTATTTGTTACTTCTTTTGTTTTAACGAGATTAAAATACCATTAATGGAAGTTTAATAAAGGTTTGTATGTTGCAGGTTAAAGTTGATTTGATCATACTTTGAACCAACACTTACTTGCCTACACTGTGCAACAGATTCCCACACCAATTCAGTTCTTACAGCATGCCTGCACCAGTGCAGTTAGTGTGCTTGCACCAGTGCAAGTTTTACAACATGCCTCCACCAATTTGGGGCTTTCATAAATTGACACATTTCTGGGAGAATCTGAAAGAGGTTTATGATCAAAATGTCATTTGAACACTTTCACATAAGCCAAGACACACCTAGGTCATACAAATTTATATTTAGAGAATACTTAATGCTACAGCCCATAATTTGTAGCAGTTTCCAGACTGCCTATTTACACCTCAATTACCGCATCGATCACAATGAATCTCATAATTTTGAAACATGGGTTTTTCTCCCAGAATAGGAAATTGAGTAAGATTTGGGCCGCTTTCCAAAATTCGTAATGGTTAATGAGATACAAAGGGGGCTTTGAAGGAAGTTTGTTAAAAATACCAACTTTTCCAGAATTCTAGAAAATTCCCAGATTTGGGAAATTTATGGTAAATCTCCATTATTTTAGTAGGGAAATGGTTGTACTAATATTCCATTAATGATAACTAGTTGTGATTCAATCCCCATGATGTTTGCAAAGGATTGGCTTGTTTTATGCCAAGTTTGGAATGTAAAAAGATTATAAAACAAGACCTATGGTTCGAAGCCTAGCTAATTAATTAGTCAATCAATTAATCAGAGGGCAGAAGCACACACAGGCAGGCACAACGTAGAAGGGAGGAGAAGTTGTTCCAATGTAGTAGCACGTGGATTTCAGTGTGGAATGCTTCTCCTACTTGCTGGGATTAGCCGATGTCTGCATTATGTAAAAGACTGTGTTTTTTTAAATCTATTGAAGCAATTTTTATTTATGCTTTGTCTATTCATCCATTGCACCTTAATGAATCTAATTACTGTGTGAACCAGGTTAAGCGAGGGTGTGAGCTGGTTGGGTTGGCCGCCAGACCAGCTCGACACTGCTCTCATCTTTTAGATTCAATAGCATTTAGATTATTAATTGTTGTGTGAATTTTACAGTTTCTTTCTGCCTTCAATTTCTAGTTCTAGAATTAATTTGATTTGCTGCAAATTGTTCCTTTATAAACTATTTCATTTGCTGCATCACTAATCACATTTGCACTTGAAATATTTTAAACAAGCATCGTGTCCTTCCAGATTGTCTGAATCCACAAGATCGGCTCTGCCTTTATGAGCTCTATTTCAAATTCTATAAATTCATTCAGATCTATTAATTTATAGCTAAAGCTGCGATTTTTACATTTGCTGAGCCGATATTTATAAATAAGGAAACTACACTATGTTTGAATCGACAAATGCTTAATTAATATTATGGTTTCCTTTAACTTCTGGATTGTTCTTACACATAGTTAGTGCAAGCAGATTGTTACACAAAATTAGTGCAAACAAAATGTTACATAGAATTAGTGCAAGCATATTGTTACACAGAATTAGTGCAAGCAAAATTAGTACAGGTAGAATTAGTGCAAGAAGAATGTTACACAGAATTAGTGCAAGCAGATTGTTACACAGAATTAGTGCAAGTAGAATTAGTACAGGCAGAATTAGTGCAAGCATAATAGTTTGAATTTCTTTTTAATTTATTCCAGCATTTACAATCTTTTCGTTATTGTGTCGGCACCGCTTGATTTCTAGTTCTGATTTCCCTTCTGTTTACTTGCAATTAGAATTTCCTTTTGCATTGATTGCTTTTACTTTTCCGCATTCTTTTAATCGTTTGGATTGGTATTTCTCGAACTATTGCAGGATTACATTTATTTTCAAGATTAATCACAAGATAGACTAGAATTTTTTTTGCAGGTTACCAGGGACTCTCTCTGGCATTTCTAGTGTTGCGTCTCGAAGTTCACGAACTCTCTAGATTGAAAAATTAAATGTTGGTACATTTATAGACCCTATAATACACCCAACATTTTGGTGCTGTTGTCGGGGAGGCGCTTATGGGATTAACCTTGGTGACCTGTTGCATTTGGTTTTATTCCTTCACCTAGTTTTTCTTGCAATTTTATGTTCTTTGAATTTATTTCTTTCCTGCACTATTGCTTTAAGGTTTCTCATTTTCTTTAATGTTGTAAGAACCCTCCACCCACCCTACACATATATATACACTATTCATATGCTAACAATATATACCAACAAGCTTGTTAAAGACAGAGAAATGGTATTTCGAGGCATTCTTGAATGAAGAATTTTGAGGCTAATATCAATCATTCAATGCACCTATTTCACTGATTAGTTGCGAGGAACATTAAAAAAAAAGGAGTCTCGAAGTAGTACATGGAGAACCTCTTTTAGTTTGATAAGAAATGGAAAACATTGTTACTTTTGAATTTCCTATCAAAGATCTAGGAGTGGCTCAAATGCATAATATTCCCCCATCTGCATTACCAAAATTTCATGGTTTGGAAAATGAAGACCTAGATACATTCTTATTTGAGTTTGAAGTACTTTGTAGAGGATATGGTTATTGTACTAATTCTCAAATGTTGCAAGTGTTTCCTTTTACTCTTAAAGGAGCAACTCTCCAATGGCTCATGAGCCTTGGTGGGAACTGCATTAAAACATGGGAAGACATGAAGAATGTATTCTTGGAGAAATATCAAGATCACTGCCAAGCCGGTGAAGATCTTTTTTGAATAAAACAAGGGGAAAATGAAATCTTGGAGGATTATGTGGAGCGATTTAAATACAACCTCCAAAAATCAAAACATAAGAATTTGGTAAAAGATACCTTTGAAAACACTCCTACTCAAAGGAATCAAAGATGAATTTTTAGAACCTTTAAATCTTATAGGAGCAGGTGATGTTTCTCACTTACCATATGATGATGTTTGTAAATTGTGAATTAGTTATTCAAGAGGAATATCCAAGATTGGTAATAATTCTCTAGAACCTTATTCTTAATTTTTGGAATCAACTACAAAAATAGGAGCTACAAAATCTTGTCTAAATTTACATTTTGGATGATTTGCAGGAAGAATGGAAGAAGTGCAAGGAGGATCATTCAACAAATTATTTTCTATCACTTTCGGGCTTTCAACAGGTATTTAAGGAATCACGTAAGGAAATAAATCAACCCCCAGGTATAACTCCAAACTCATCATCATTTAATGCTTGGAGTAATATTTATTGTCCCCAGTAGGTTCCTCAACACATCTACAACCCCACAGTTCCATGGAAGACTTATAATCCTCCTTTGATTCAATACCCTACCATATTCCCGCAATGGCCCTCTCCCTCGAGCCAGATATTCCCACAACCTCAAGGATTGTTTAGAGCCTCCTCTCTAGGGAAATTCCCCATGCAAATTCCATTACCCGAGCCACAACAATTGCAATTCCCATCCAATGTACCACCATGTTATCCCTCTCTATGGTCCCAACCATTTGTGCAACCAAACCCTAATTTCAACAATCATGTTGCACATGAATTTAAAACACCTATTTTTCCTACTCGCTCCCCTATCAAATGTAATGTTATATCTTTTAGAGAGGGGAGAGGAGTGAATCTAGAAACTTCCCCTATTACCACACAACATTTACCTCGGGAAGAAACTTTAATCCATAAACCATTAGAGAAGCAATCCATGATTGGAACTTGTTCGAAAACTGTTGTTGAAACTCACAAAGAAGAAAACCCTAGAGTTTCCCTTAACCATCCTTGTCAATCTAAAGAGAGAAATCTTCAAGCTATGGAAGACCTATACAAGTTGGAAAACCATGAATGTGTGTGTCCTATTGAATCCTGGTTCCAAACAATTATTAGTGCACCCCATTCCCTCATCATTCAAAAACTCTTGGTACCATATCAGGTAAGTAAGTTGGTTTCTCATACTCCGATATGCGTTAAAGTTTACATTTTAAACCTAAGTGTGAGTATATTTAGTATTTTGTTATGCACATGGCTACATTGGAAGTATTCCTACACTTGAAGGAAATCTTCCTCTCTTTAAATTAGGGTAGGGTAATATAGAAACAATAAATAAAAATGCCATAACTACACTCTTGAACTTGTGATTCCCTAAAAGCACAACTTTTGAAATTTTTATTATTAAGCATTCTCATGGTAAAACTTGTCAAAAGTACTTTACACTTAACGCTTCATATTTTTAAAGTGACTTTGATTGTGGATCAATATGTATTGTTATAAGTTACATGTAATATTTTCTCTTATTCTAACAAACTATCATCCAGCAAATTTTTTCAAGTCCCTCTTCGAAGGAATCAATGAAAAACCTCTTATGGTGGACCATGTTTCAAAAAATCTAATAAGCTTTCATAAAGAACCATAGCATAATAAATTCAAGGAATATTTTTGGTCATTATCTGAGATGTTTTTTAATAAAGTTCTTAGGGTAGCATAACTAACCAGTATAGAGTAGTAATTAAAAGCTTTTCACACCATCCTGCACTCTTAAGGAGTAGACTTGCTTCCCCACCTATTAAGTAACCTATCTGAGGTTAAATCATAACCAGAGCTTTTTTCTAAGAACATAAATGAATTAATTGAGGGATAGGAGGTCTCATTGCGAGCTGACCTACTATGATAATGGGTCCTACGGGGAATGACATTACCACGCCGGTCACCAAGCAAGGGTAATGGCTTTCAGTTGAAAAACTGAAAGACAAGATGTCTCATCATGAGCCGGCTTGTTCATTCTTGTTAGTTCTCGTGGATAGCATTGTCATTAGCTGGTTACCAATCCAGAACAATGTCCTTCAATTAACTTATAAAAAGATAAAAAGTAAATGCTCATAAATAACTCTGAATCTAAATCTAATAGGTGGGGCACAAGCATTTTGTAAGGTTAAAAGGTATCCCTGTTGAGGCTATGGATGCCTGCTGCGAGTAGGGCCATGCTTGTGGTATTAAAGTTAACTCTACACTATAATTTACTTGGTTGATTTTTCTTTTTGTGAACTCACTATCAATCTCTTTGAGAATGGCTTTAAAATCCTTCTGGTTTTATACCTTGGAGTTCTATCTTTTTGGAATGATTTTTATGGACGTGGGGACCCTTAGTGCAGATAATTCATTGTGCCCAGATAAGAGAAGCTTCAACTATACATGGATAATGGTAAAATGATCATTATGGGAAGGTATTACTATGTCTGCCTGTAACACCATATCTTTTAAATCATGTCACTCATGTTTATAATGAGGATATTAAAGTGAAACATTTGATCACGGATGCCTCCGAGATATTATTTTTGAAAATTTTAAAAGTTGTCTATTTTTCTCAAGTAATAACACCATCCTTGCAATTTAGTTTTTCCATGGTAGTTTTCGTTTTAGGTTTTCTTGAAATCAGTTTAAGTAAATAAAGAGTCTAGCAGACACTCTGTTTTTAAGAGCAAGCTTTATCAAGTGCAAGAAATGTAATCATGCAGAATTGCAGGAACATCATTATGAATGTTTATACATGTTTCTAATTTTGTTTTTTTGCAAAGGAGTAACAATACCAGATTTTCTTGCATGAGGACATGCAAGATGGTCAGCATGGGGGGATGTTGGGCCTCAGTTTTGTCTCATTTTTCACTCAAAATCTCTCATGCTACTGTTTGATTAAATGATTATTGTTGCAAGTATTTGTTACTTCTTTTGTTTTAACGGGATTAAAATACCATTAATGGAAGTTTAATAAAGGTTTGTATGTTGCAGGTTAAAGTTGATTTGATCATGTTTTGAACCTACACTTACCTGCCTGCACTGTGCAACAGATTCCTGCACCAATTCAGTTCTTACAACGTGCCTACACCAGTGCAGTTAGCGTGCCTGCACCAGTGCAAGTTTTACAACATGCCTCCACCAATTTGGGGCTTTCATACATTGACACATTTCTGGGAGAATCTGAAAGAGGTTTATGATCAAAATGTCATTTGAACACTTGGTGGGCCCCAGTATTGTAGCAATAATGCTACAACTCCTGGAACTCCCTTCTTTAATTTTATCAACCCGGTAGTTCGTAACAAACTTGGAAGCGACGGTGCTGTATGCACAAGTACTAGCTCTTGCCGCAGCTGTCACTTGGTCAGCTGGCACAAGTCTGATATGGGCTTAAGCTAACTTCTATGAGCTCTTAGAAGAAGCTTTTTAACTGATGGATGAAAGCTAACTCAAAGGAAGCTAATCTACTTGCGGAAAGAAACTGAAAGTCAAAAAGAAACGCAAACCCTAGCAAACCCTAATTCTACCAGCTAGTCCTACTAATGCAAAGGAGAGCATGCAAACTACTGAAAGAGATGCCATTACTTCTATGAAGGTAAAATACATGTGTCTAGACTACCTCTATCTAAAGAAAACATCTTTTTGTATTTTTGTTCAAGTTGTTGGAATTATCATGCATGTGCTTCTAACTGGCTTTTTACTGTGCAGGGGTAGATCAAGGGGAGAAATGCTTGGGAAAGGTTGGGAAGGTTCAGAGAGGGTCTAAGGGGTCCCTAACACCCTTCCAGAGAGTTTCACAAAGTTTGGCTGCCAAGAAACCGCGTTTATGAGCTTCTACAGGAAGTCTGCAGGGGTTCTACAGGATGTTCTGGGATTTCTACAGGATGTTTAGTAATGGAATTTTGGAGCATGGATGGAGGGAAAAAGGTGGAGGAATGAGTATGGAGGTGAAATAGGGGTGTAGGGGAGTTCAAGACTTGGAGGATGGAGTTGAGGAGAAGGTGTAGATGGCTGGACTTGTTCCAAGAAGGCTGGAATAATGCTACACAAAAGGTAGGGTTATGAGGGCAATGTGGCAACGTGAGGCAAGAAACCAAGTTAGGAGATGGAGAAGATGGGTTTGAGGGAGTCTGGGCAGATAGAGAAGTGGTATAGGTGCTCTGCAATTTGTGTTTCCAACTGAACCAACAAAGACATGCAAGAAAACAAAGATCTAGCTATGCTACCCTAATATGATCTGGCTAACAGTAACGAGAATGGACAACAGCTTTATTTGCAAGGAAACCATGTATATTAACTATGAAATGAAGCATTCAAAGATCTGAACATGTAACCAACCTCTGCAAATGAAAACAACACACTAAGGATTGCATGGTAAAGCAAACTAGTGTTTTTGTTTGGGACAACACGGTTATTCCAACTCTAGCCCCTGATCCAATAAGGAAGAGGTGAAACCAAAAGTGTTTGCTGACCCTTTTTTGGAGCCTTTTTCTTGTTATTATCCTACCAATCTATTCTAAACATGAGAAGCTACTTTAACCATCAAAATAAATCTAAATAACAAAGCAAGATTTAAATATAAATAGCAGATTTTATTCTAAGAATGCAGCAAAAACACATAAAGATAAACAAAGGAGGTACTGGGCGCTTGAGATGGGCCCAACCCCAAGAGCTACAGCCTCCTAAGAGAGATTTAGAGCTGGTGCAAAGCTGGATTCATCTTTATTGAGCAAGAAAAGAAGAGTTACATCAAAACTGTCCACAAGGGAAACTTGAAAATGTGCTGAAAGCAAAGCTAATCTACTGCCTAAAAATCGAACTACAGACTAGCTAACTTCTGCCTACAAAATGACTAACCATTGGCTAACAAAAATGACTAACCACTAGCTAAAAAAAATGAGGCCCTAAGCCTTCTTATTTATACAAATTAAGGACCCCAACAGTTCTCCTAAACTTTAGGGACTCGGCTGCCCAAGACTTGCAGTTAACAGCAGTCCTACTTGACTTGCTTGGCTGCCCTTGGATAATTTATTTGGTGGCCCTTGAACTCCGAGCTGATGGTGGAGAATTTGAGGTAAGGGCCCATAAATGAAGGGGACACCTTCCTACAAATCCTCTCCCTTGTTTTCCCACGAATTTGGTTGCCAAGTGCTCATTAAGACCTTCAATTTTGTCTCCAAATTGACCAAAAAGGCTACACAAAGCACCCATTAGACTTGTTGGCATAATGACTAACCCAATTCACTTAATTAGCATAAATATAATAAAAAAAATGCAATAAACTAATGAGAATGGTGGATTAAGTCGAATTAGGAGGTTGAATGAGCCCAAATAATTATCCATTTTTGGGGCTCATGAACACTTTCACATAAGCCAAGACACACCTAGGTCATACAGATTTATATTTAGAGAATAATTAATGCTACAACCCCGAATTTGTAGCAGTTTCCAGACTGCCTATTTACACCTCGATTTCCGCATCGATCATAGTGAATCTCATAATTTTGAAACATGGGTTTTTCTCCCAGCATAGGAAATTGAGTAAGCCTCAGGCCGTTTTCAAAAATTCATAATGGTTAAGGAGATACGAAGGGGGCCCACATTTGGGAAATTTGTGGTAAATCTCCATTATTTCAGTAGGGAAACGGTTGTATTGATATTCTATTAATGATAATTAGTTGGGATTCAATCCCCATGATGTTTGCAAAGGAATGGCTTGTTTTATGCCAAGTTTGGAATGTAAAAAGACTATAAAAGAAGAGCTATGGCTCCAAGCCTAGCTAATTAATTAGTCAATCAATTAAGCGGAGGGCAAAAGCACACATAGGCAAACACATCGCAAAAGGGAGGAGAAGTTGTTCCAATGTAGCAGCACATGGATTTCAATGCGGAATTCTTCTCCTACTTGCTCGGATTAGCCGATGTCTGCATTATGTAAAAGACTATGTTTTTCTTAACTAATTGAAGTAATTTTTATTTATGCTTTGTCTATTCATCCATTGCACCTTAATGAATCTAATTATTGTGTGAACCACGTTAAGCGAGGGTGTGAGCTGGCTGGGTTGGCCGCCAGACTAGCTCGGCATTGCTCTCATCTTTTAGATTCAATAGCATTTAGATTATTAATTGTTGTGTGAATTTTATAGTTTCTTTCTG
This sequence comes from Pinus tabuliformis, assembly GCA_031772625.1. Taxonomy (NCBI): domain Eukaryota; kingdom Viridiplantae; phylum Streptophyta; class Pinopsida; order Pinales; family Pinaceae; genus Pinus; species Pinus tabuliformis. Next base: position 1,203,433,228 of record CM062820.1, on the reverse strand, counting down.
GCTTCAATTTCTAGTTCTAGAATTAATTTGATTTGCTGCAAATTGTTCCTTTATAAAATATTTCATTTGCTGCATCGCTAATCACATTTGCACTTGAAATATTTTAAACAAACATTGTTTCCTTCCAGATTGTCCGAATCCACAAGATCGGCTCTGCCTCTTTGAGCTCTAACTCGATTTCTGTAAATTAATCCAGATCTATTAATTTATATCTAAAGTTGTGATTTTTACATTTGCTGAGCAGATGTTTATAAATAAGGAAACTACACTATGTTTGAATCGATAAATGCTTAATTAATATTATGGTTTCCTTTAACTTCTGGATTGTTCTTACACATAATTAGTGCAAGCAGATTGTTACACAGAAATAGTGCAAGCAAAATGTTACACATAATTAGTGCAAGCAGATTGTTACACAGAATTAGTGCAAGCAGAATTAGTACAGGCAGAATTAGTGCAAGCAGAATGTTACACAGAATTAGTGCAAGCAGATTGTTACACAGAATTAGTGCAAGCATAATTAGTACATGCTGAATTAGTGCAAGCAGAATAGTTTGAATTGCTTTTCGTTATTGTGCCGGCACCGCTTGATTTCTAGTTCTAATTTCCCTTCTGTTTACTTGCAATTAGAATTTCCTTTTGCATTGATTTCTTTTACTTTCCTACATGCTTTTAATTGTTTGGATTAGTGTTTCTCGAACTAGTGCAGGATTACATTTATTTTCGAGATTAATCACAAGATAGACTAGAATTTGTTTTGCAGGTTACCAGGGACTCTCTCTGGCATTTCCAGTGCTGTGTCTTGAAGTTCACGAACGCTACGGATTGACAAATTAAATGTTGGTACACTTATAGACCCTATACTACACCAAACAATTAGCACAACAAAACTAATCATACAAAAACAGATCACTAGTGGGGAGGAATGATATAAGAGGATCCTAAAAGGCCAAATTTTTAAAGTCCTCAAAAGGAAACAAAACCAATCTAAAATCAAATATCTCATCGTTCTGAATCCAACGGTGCAAATGGCACCTCAATCCAACATCGTATGAGAAAGTTATGGCTCGCTGAAGTTTTTGTGAAACAACTAAAAAAATTTAGAGGAAGAACCTACATGAGGACACGTGGTGTTGATGTTATTAGTACGAATGCTGACATCAGCATGATGACTTAGCAATATGGTTGGCAGGGGGTCAATTAGGACATGACACATGGTAGGTGACATCAGCATGACATCAACAACCTAGTTAGCGACCCAGTCAACAATACAAATGAATCGAGATGCACCACATGGCACCCAATTAGCAACTACCAATTTTTCTTAATGAGGCGACATTTTTCACCATTCTGATTTTCAGCAGTGACCAAATTGTCACCTACTTAGTTTTTTCAGTGACCTCCAAAATCAACGGTGGGAAAATTTCCCGTTAGGGTCAATTTGAATTAAAAAATAAAAACAAAATCAGGTCGCTGACTGGTGGGTGATCAAACCCCACTGGCCATACCAACGATGGTTAACGTTATCTCTCTCTCTCTCTCTCTATCTATCTATCTATCTATCTATATATATATAAACGATGAGCTGGAAGCTACTAGAGGTTAAATCCATCAAAACCACTTTGGTTTTATTACAAAATATATATTGATCGGTGGGCCGGTCTGGGGGTTGAACCCACAACCCACAACCCACAAGAACCTTAACTTGGATACCCTTTCGTACCCACCGGAGTTGTTTTGTAATCTCTGCTAATGACGTTTATTTAAACTCATACCAACACATAGTGGGGGGGAAGCGTGGTATCTCGATGACCGAATGGAACCAACATTGCAAAACCCGACACGGAACCTTGCACACACAAAGGACGAGGTGGGGAATATTCTCTAGAATATTCTAGGAATATTCTTGTGAGAGAATCTTGTAGGGAATATAAAATATTTCCTAGAGCCCCATAGGTCACCAACACATAACAAGGTCGATTTTATAGTCATCTTTCACGTTTTTTTCCAGGAACTCAACGGTGCAGTCTGTTTCTTCATTAGAGGTCTACATTTTCATGCCATCCCCGAAAGCAGAGGTATAAGGTGTCATTTTGTAATTGAATGTAATTTGATTTTGCTGTAAATTAATGAAAGAGGCCTCCCCACATTGAGCAGGGACCAGAGATGTAGCCCACACTGGGTGAACTCCGTTATCAACTTGTTTGTGTGCCTTTGTTCTCATGGTTGCTTTCGATTTCCACTTCTTTTATGTGTATGCTTCACTTGGTTACATGCTCTTTTAAATGGAATTGTGTTTGCATATTTGAAGTAAAATATCTAGATCACTTGATGTCTCCTGCTTGAATTCATCCATGGATTCTGCAGAGACTTCCTTAGACTTCCAACATACCACTTTCTCATCAAAGGTGACATCTCAGCTGACCTCAATCTACTGTTTCTCTGGAATGTATACTCTGTAAGTCATCGATGTTGTTGTATCTAAAAAATATTCCTTTCTTTCCTAAAGGCCCAAGCTTGTTCCTCTTATATTTAGGAACATGAATATATATAAGAAAACCAAATATTGTCATGTGACCAAGCTCGGCTTCCTTTTAGAGAATGCTTCTTCAGGAGTCATACCTTCCAAAAATTTATTATGACTTCTATTCTAAATATACACAATTGTCTGTGATGCTTCCCCCCATAAGAATAGTCGCAAGTCCAAATCATGCATCATGGCCTTGAAAGGTTATTCAATGGACCTATTCTTTCATTCTGCTACACCATTCTATTATGGATTATAGGGGAAAATCAACTCCCTCTTAGCCCTAGCATGCTTGCAAAAAGAAACAAGCTCCTTCGAGGTGTATTCTCCTCTATTGTTAGATGTTAGTATCTTGATCTTTATCCCTGTCAAGTTTTCCACTTCAGCTTTGAATTCCTAAAGCTTGTCAAATACCTCATACTTAGCCTTCAAGAGATATATCCATGTCTTATGGGAGAAGTCATCAATAAATCTCACATAGTATAACAAACCACCAAGCAATTTTTATAGGCATCAAATCACATACATCAGAATGAATTAAGTCGAAATCTTCCTCAGATCTATTGTCACTATTGGAAATGGTTTCTTTATGTTATTCCCAAGAGCACAACCTTTTCATACACCATCATTATTTATCTATAGTTCGGGAACCCCTGACACTATTTGACTCAACTCGGACAATGCTCTAAAATGAAGATGTCCATACCTTTTGTGCCATAACTTAACTGTATTTATTTCAACATGTACTAGTGCTTGATTTGGTTGAATTACAATTCTATACAGTCTTCCATCATGAATCCCAATAACCCTTGCATCATCTATACTATATCCCTTGGAGTAAACAAGTACTTTGTCATCCACAAAAGCAACTCTATATCCTTTATCTTGTAAACAAGAAACAAAAACAAGATTATTTTTCAAACCTAGTGCATAAAGAACATTGTTGAGATGTGCATTATTACCAGATTCCAACTCTATGGATTCCTTTCCAACTCCTTTGACTACATAGTTATTATTGTCTCCTAGTTAAGCCCTTTGAGACAACTTCTTTTCTATGATGCTTGAAATATTCCCACGCTCTCTGGTCATGTGCCTTCATGCGCCACTATCTACTCGCCACATGTCATAATCATCTGCAAAGGAACCTATCAAAGTATAATAGTAAAAGAAATCCTTATCACCTTTGGCCTTCTTTGTTTTTTCATCTTCAACATTTGTTGCGGAAGAATGTTGTTTCCCTTTTGTCTACTTATTATTAGCCATGTTAGGGAAATCTCTCTTGAAATTTTCATATTCCTGACAACCATAACATTGGATTTTTGACAAGTCTTTCTTCTTATTAGAGGAAGAAGATCATTTTCCTGACTTCTTGTGTTGAGGTTGTATGTTTTAACCCCATACAGAAATTACCTGCATACGAATTCTAAAACATAGACAATAAACAATGCGAGAGCATAACACATAAAACACATATACACAGGGATTTTCCCCTGGATCCCAAAACCGGGACTACTAGCCTGATTTTTCATTATGTTCCTTTCAATGTTATAATACATATTTATACATGCCAAAGCATCCAATACCATGGACCGAAAAACCATCGCGTCCAAAAACATGTGCGAAAATCATGTAGAAAACCATAGGTGGGTCCGCCCATCCTAACATAGGGTCCAAAACCAAAATTTTCCGGGGCACTACCCTGGACCCCATAAAGTGGGGTTACGGGTACCCCTCAAACCCTCTGTGACCTCTACCCCTCTAACCCTTGGTTAACTACGTTGGCTAGTCGTGGAAAGAATATAACACAACCCAACATTCTCCCACTTGTTGTTTTCTTTCCACAAGGGGCCACAAGAGAGCTTAGTCATTTATCCAGCCCTGCAACGCCCATTGTTTCTCTACACCAAGAGAACTTCTCAGAGCTCACAGATTTTTTCAATGCATCTGCAGTATTCTTCAAAGTGTCCACCTTTACCAACAACACCTTTTTGTCTTCTATCATATCCATCACAAAGTGATACTGAAAATCAATGTGCTTTGTCTTTGAATGATATGTGGGGTTCTTTGCCAAGAAAATTGCACTTTGGCTGTCACAGTCTATCCTTATAACTTCCTGTACTAACCCCATACTTGAACACAATCTCTGCAACCAAATTGCTTCCTTGCTTGTATGAGTGGCTGCCATGTATTCTGCCTCTGTAGTTGATAGTGCCACTACAGATTGTTTCTTACTCATCTAACTGACTGCACCTCCAAATAGGTTAAACACATACCCACTTGTAGATCTTCTCTGATCCAGATCTCCAGCCCAGTCTGCATCAACAAAGCCACAAATATCCAACACTTTGTCCAATCCTAGTCTTCCTTGGTAGCACAAACCATAATCACTAGTGCCACGCAAATACCTGAAAACCCGCTTCACTACTGTCCAATGCTCCTTTCCTGGTTTTGACATAAACCTGCTCAATACTCCCACTGCATGTGTAATGTCTGGTCTAGTACAAACCATTGCATACATCAGCCTACCGATTGCACTTGCATATGGAACACAGGACATGTCCTCTTCCTCTTCTTGTGTCTTGGGACACTATTCAGCAGCTAACCTCACACCTACAGGAATAGGAACCTTCACCGGTTTACTATCCTGCATATTAAACCTCTGCAGTATTGTCTCAACATACTTCCTCTAGTTTAACCAGAGCTTCCTCTTTTCCAAATCTCTTTTAATTTCCATGCCCAAAATATAGTTTGCAACACCAAGATCTTTCATGTCGAATTTGGAGGACAATCGGGCCTTCAAATCCTGGATAATTTCTTTGCCATTTCCAACCAGCAACATATTATCCACATACAAGACTAGATAAATAACACGGTCACCAATTAATTTAAAACACACACAGTGATCTGCTTTGCTTATGGTGAAGCCAAGTCCCCGTATAAATGTATCAAATTTCTAATACTACATCCTTGGTGACTGTTTTAACCCATAAAGAGACTTCTTTTACTTGCATACCAGTTCTTTCTTACCCTTCACTGCAAAGCCTTCAGGTTGCTTCATGTAGATTTCCTCTTCCAGATCCCCATGAAGAAATGTTGTCTTCACATCCATCTGTTCTACCTCAAAATCAAAAGCAACAACAGATAAAAGTAATCTAATAGAAGTTACCTTGGCAACAAGAGAAAAGATATCACCAAAATCAATTCCCGGCACCTGGGAATAACCTTTTGCTACCAGTTGAGCTTTGTATTTCTCCACTTTTCCTTCTGCATTTGTCTTCTTTTTGAACACCCATTTGCTGCCAATGGGTTTCCTTCCAGCCGGCAACTCCACCAGATCCCAAGCCTCATTTTTGTGCAAAGATGCCATTTCATCAACCATGGCCTCTTTCCAGAGTTTTCCATCCTTTCAATCCACTGCTTCCTTCACAGTTCTGGGATCATCATGAGTAACAGACAGAGCAAAATTTGAACAGAAAGCAGATAGACTATACCTGTCTGGCTGCCTTCTTTCTTGAACTAATCTTCTCACAGCCGGAGTTTGTGGCTCTTCATCTTTTGATTCCTCCTTTGTTGTATGGTATGATTCTTCCTCCTTTAGGTCAAACTCTATCTTCTCACGTTCCTTTGGTTGGACTTCATGTTTAATAACATCTTTCACCTCTCTAAACACCACATCTCGGTTGTACACAACCTTCCTTGTTACTAGGTTGCAAATCTTATAACCCTTTAAACCATCCTTATACCCAATAAAGATGCACTTTTCAAATTTATTATCCAACTTGGTTTGTTCTCCTTTGGAACATGTACATATGCATGACATCCAAATACCCTCAGATGTGAAAGAGAGGGTTTCTTACCAGTCCATACCTCTTGTGGAGTCTTATCCTCCAACGTTGATGAAGGTGACCTGTTGACCAGGTAACATGCAGTATCCACCGCCTCTGCCCAGAATTCCTGTCCTAACCCGACACCACTGAGCATGCTTCTTGCCCTTTCCATCAACATCTTGTTCATTCTTTCTGCAACTCCATTTTGCTGATGTGTATATGGAGTAGTCTTCTGTCGTGCTATACCACACTTTTTATAGAATTCTTCAAATTCCTTGTTGCAAAACTCTCTACCATTATCTGTCCTCAGCACCTTTATCTTCTTCTCTGTCTGATTTTACACGAGAGCCTTAAATTCTTTAAACTTGTTAAAGGCTTCAGATTTCCTAATAAGGAACTATATCCATGTATTCCTTGAGAAGTCATCTATAAATGATACATAGTACACAGACTTACCCAGTGATGGAACCTTCACAGGTCCAAACACATCACTGTGCACAAGCTTTAATATCTATTTCGCCCTCTTACTGCCAGAGGGGAAACTCACCCGATTCTGCTTCCCATATACACAATTTTCACAGAAATCAAAATCTGGAGAGCTATTACTCATAACTTCTACCATACCTTTACCATGAAGTATTCGAAGGCCTTTCTCTCCAATTTGTCGAAGCCTTTGATGCCACAACATGGTCTTCTCTCTAGAGACCACTAGATTTTCTGCTCCACTTCTAGGAACCACAGAACTGTTACACCCATCAACAACAGTGCTACCTTGCAGCTTGTACAAAGTTCCAATCCGAACTCTCCACATCAATACCAGTGCTCCCCGAACCATTTTGTAGGTATCCTTCTCGAACACTATTTTTACACCTGTATCATCCAGCTTGCTTACAGAAATCAAATTTTTGGCTAATGCAGGAATATGCAGAACACCTGGAAGTGTTCTAACTCTTCCACCTTGCAATTTCAACTTTACTTTTCCGTGACCAATGATTCTAGCCTTCCTATCACCCCCTAAGAAGACATCACCACCATCATATTTCTCATATTCGCAGAACCACTCTCTATGGGGAGTGAAGTGAAAGGATGCACCTGAGTCAATTAACCATGCCTCATGATCTACATGTGTGCTTGAAGAAGCCAAGTACACATCCCCACCTTCATCTGAGGTGGTTTTTGCCTCTGAAGAAGGAGCATCATTAGATCCCTTTCCTTTATCAGGAGCTTTAGATTTACAGTCCCTTTTGTAGTGCCCTTCCTTTCCGCATTTCCAGCACACCACCTTTACAGGTTTTCCTGGAGATTTATATCTCCCACTCGACGACTTATTTTTGTTTCTGTTCTGGGACCGTCCTTGTACAGACAAGGCATCACCATTCTGGCTCTCCATATTTTTCCGTCTCATCTCCTCCGTCAACAAGGATGAGACTATTTCATCAAACTGCAAGGCAGTTGCATTGCTACCTATTGCAATAACCAGACTATCCCATGAATTTGGTAGAGAACACAACAAACTAATGCAATTATCTTCATTTGAAATTTTAATATCAACAGATGCTAACTGACTTACCACAATATTAAATGTGTTCAGATGCTCTATCACCGAGTCTCCATCTTTCATCCTCAAGTTATACAACTTTTTCCGCAGGAACAGTTTATTCACCAGAGACTTTGATTGGTACAAAGTCCCTTACTTGTCCCACAAAGCCTTTTCCATAGCTTCCCCTGATACATTCAACAATACTGAATCTGAGACACACAATCATATTGTGCTCTTTGCCTTCCGATCCAAATTCTTCCATTCTTCATCGGACACTCCTGTTGTTTTAGTACCTAGATCTACCGCGATCCACTGATCTTTATCCACCAACAGATCCTCCATCTTGAGTTTCCACAACTGAAAACTCTGACCATTAAATTTCTTGATCTCTATTTTTCCACTGCTTGCCATCTTCTTTCACCACCAGAATCGATCTCGCAGATCTCCCACTGAACAGGGTCTACCACAGGCCCGAGTGAAACCCCTTAGCAACAAAGGCATCCCCTTGAAGCCAAAACTGCTCTGATACCAAATGTAAGTTTTAACCCCGTATAGAAATTACCTGCATACAAATTCTAAAACATAGAAAATAAACAATGTGAGAGCATAACACATAAAACACATATACACAGAGATTTTCCCCTGGATCCCAAAACCGGGACTACCAGCTTGATTTTTCATTATGTTCCTTTCAATGTTATAATATATATTTATACATGCCGAAGCATCCAATACCATGGACCGAAAACCACCGCATCCAATACCATGGACCGAAAACTATCGCGTCCAAAAACATGTGCGAAAATCATGCAAAAAACCATAGGTGGGTCCACCCATCCTAATATAGGGTCCAAAACCAAAATTTTCCAAGGCACTGCTCCGGACCCCATAAAGTGGGGTTACAGGTACCCCTCAAACCCCCTGTGACCTCCACCGCTCTAACCCCCAGTTAACTACATGGGCTAGTCGTGGAAAGAATATAACACACCCCAATAGAGGTCCAAACTTCTTCTTTCCCTTGCTCTTAAAATGATATACAAGGGCTTGAAATTCCTCACTTGATGATCTCTAGTCATGAATTTTACTTCTTCTTGCGCAAATGATGTCCATGGTTGTTCAAATGTAGGAGCATTCTTCCAACTACTTATACCTGCTACAAAAGCATCCCATGACTTGGGAAGACCATTGAGTGTTATAATCATTGGTTCTTGATCAGGAATGGATTCTCCAATTGCTTGGATTTTATCTCTTATTTGAGAAATCCCTATGAAGTAAAAAGCCACAATGTCATCATTAAGCATCCTTGTATTTCGAAGCTCATTCTTCAAGCTTTGGTTGAAAAACATTCTTGATAGTGTAGATATTCATTAGGGCATCATACATCTTCCATAAAGTATCAAGTTTTGTAATGTAGGGAACAAAATTATCCCTAATGGAGTCTAGTATAATGGTCATAGCATTGATGTCATCCTCCTTGAACTTTGATTCTCTCTCTAGCTTGTTTTTAGATTTCATGGAAGAAGCCATAGAAACCGATCTGCAAGAAATACTTGAAAAAAAATCTCTCTAGGGTTTTGTCAAGGTGATCTCAATGTACCCTTCTCCCTTAACCAAATCTCTGATACCATGTTTAATTTCTTAGTGCAATTAGGGGTTAATAAAATATTTCTGCAATTTCAGTAATTAATTTTTATGTAGATCTTATTTTAACTTATTGCAATATAACATTCAACAATTATACTTCAAAATTTCAACCATAAAGAACAATGGAAAAATAGAGATCACAATACACAAAAGAAGACAAGATTCACCCTAGGAAAACCCAACAACCTTTTTCAATAGAGAAATTCTTCTTGTTCAATGAGAGACACACCTAGACCTATGGTCAAACCTGGTCTTCTCCTCCAAGTCAAGTCACCCAATCTGATCCTACAATTCACTCTGCCTGTCTGACCCAAAATTTTGGCCATCCTACAATAGCCAATTGCCCCAAAAATTTTGGCCCTGTGCCAAGCTTAGACAAGACCCAACCATGACTTGTTATATTTATTTTCAAATGGTTTGTATTTTGTGTATATTTGTGAACTGTTCTACTTGCAAAAAAAGATGGAGCTCTTTCTTAGATAGGATTTTAGAGCATATAATAGGTTATTTAGAAGTATGCTTAATTTTGTTATAGTTTGCAACAATTATAAATATAATTCCACTAGATTTGGCAAAACCCCCTTTTGATATAATATCGATTATGTTTTTCACACACACACACAACATGTTTTAGAAAATTGTAATTGTAAACTTCTAATTCATATTATTATTAGTTTCGTAAAAGAAACAGGTAGGTGTGTTTCTATTGATTCAATCTGGTTTAAAGGTGGGAACCTTTTACAGCTTCTTCAAGATCTTCATCATCCAAGTTCAAAAATGTCCAAAAAAGACATGAAGTACTAATTCTATGACTACATTCTTCTATTCTAAGCTAACACTTTTTATATATCCTCCAAAATACTCCTAATATAACTACAAACTTGCATAACATGGATTAAACTTTGTGTGTTGTTGGCTTGAGTATCTCAATAATTACCGGCTGATTGCCCAATTTTTTGTTTTATTCTGCTTCTATTTCTCAAGCTATCTTCTTGAGCAACATTCATTTCTTTTTCTTGTCGCTTCCTATCTCATGATTGTTTCCCTCGTCTGCCCAAGTTATGGTTTGTACCATGTTGTGAGTGATTACCCCCATTGACAAGGGACCACCTTCAACATTACTAGACTTGAGTAGGGAATTTTATTTACTATTCACATCAACATTTTGGGTTTCTAAAGGAGGCAACTCCATGAGTTTTAGATTTGAGTTATTCTCAAGGTTTCCAGCCTCCTCTATTTCATTTATCTCCCCATATTCTTGACTCATTATTACAGTGTCTTCTCCATAAGATCCTTTGTTCAAAAAAGTTTTGGATCCTCAACCATTCTTAGATTGATTATGTGAAACATCAAATTGATTTGACAATGATGATGCCCCATTTTTATTTGAGTATTTTGATTCTTGCCCACTGATGTCCTGCCTCTATTCCCTCCTAGCCTTTGAGTCTACCACTTCTCCTCTTGATCTACCGATGGATTAGTGCCCTTATTTCAGGGGCCTTCTTACAATCTATAGTAAAGTGACCATATTCATGGCTGAATCTACATTTAAATGGAATCTTCTCATAATTAAGACTTTGGAAATGAGTCCAAACCCCTGGAGTGGGGTTTATTTTTGAAGGAAAACCTTTCTCTAGATTTACCTCAACACAAATTTTAGCACATGAAAAATGAGATCCTTTTGATTTGGCCCTATCGAAATATTTTCTGACTCCATTTCCAATTGCTCTCAGTTAATCATCACTCCAACATGAGAGTGGAAGATAAGAGAGATTAACCCATACTGGGAAAACATTCGGGATATCTTCATATGGGTTGAAATACCATTTGTTCATATACATTCCTCGAGATCCAAAAAAATAGGGCTCGTTTATGAAGATCACATCTTTATCTTCCTTGAGTATAAATAGAAAAGCGAAAAATCCATGTTCATATGTGTACAATCCAATATTACCCTTCATCAATGACTTCCAATTCTTGTCGATACATGCTCCCATAGATCGGGGGTATAGCCACATCCCCGTGAACTTTCCAACAATAGCTTGATCAGAGAAGGGAAAGGTTGTTCTTTAGACTCCCAATGGAAGAGCCACCGAGAGGATGGATTCCAATTTTTTAATGAACTTCACCTGCACATTTTTATTCCTCGACTTCTTCAAAAGAGTAGCCACGAGGGCTTGGAAGGTTGTGGCCTCCTCAAGGGGAGGGTGAGGAGCCCCCTTTGGGGATGCTATCGCGAGTGTAAGATCTACTTAGGGTTTCTACAACACTGCTCTCTCTCTCTCTCTCTTAATTCATATTATTAATAAGAAAAAATATCAATTAATTTTTTTAATGAGATTCATAATATTACCATATCAATGTGTTTATGTTATGAGGTGTGTTTATTATAGTATCATGTTATATGACCCCAAAAAAGAGTTTGATATTTTTTAATTTTTTTTGTGATAAGGGAGAAATTTATGAGAGCAAGGTTTAATTGACTTCGTTAAATCATATATATAAGGCATAATGCTAATAGCGAGGCCATAGGTTATGTATTCAATTTTTTTTTCTAATTGAAGTAGAAGTGATATTTATATTAAAGGGTTGTACCAAAGTAGACAAGTAATATTAGATAGTTGCATACCAAAATAATATGTTCCTTGACAAAATTTATAGACTTCTAGTATGGCCTCTACCTAAAATTTCTTCACAATTTCCTTATTTTTCCAAGTTTTTTTGCAACTAGGTTGCCTTAAGAAGGACCTAAAACACATAAAACCCAAAAATACATAAAACACTTTAATTGTTTACACTACCCGAAGTGTTCAAGCCTTCCTAGTGAAGAGGGTTTGGTTCCTCAATCTCCATTAACTTCTTGCCTTGCTAAACCATTTCGTCTTCATATTTTCTTTCATGTTGAATTCCCTAAAGATAAATTGTTTTAAGCCAAAGACATAACATCTATGTGTTGTCCTAGGAACAAGTACTAAGGAAATTTCATTTCACTTCCCAAGAATCGATTTGGTGATTTTACAAGTGCAAGATGCTCATCACATTTGCATTATGAGATATGTTTACGTGCTCTGGCATTATTAACTCAGTAATGGCCATCAAGGCTCTATTATTTGATTAATCTGTCTCTTCATGTCTACACATGACCTCGTGGACCTCCTTGATGTTCACCCTATCCATCTATACCTTGTTTGATGAACACGATCCATGATATAGAAAACTACGAGAGTGATTAGTTGCAAATTGAAATCAAACAATACTCTAATTACAACTATAGTTCCTTTCATCCAAAACTGGGATACTTTTGATTACAGGGTTGTATTTATGAGCTGAAACAAAATCATTCAATCCACGTAAATCCATGAAAGGAAGTTGAAAGTACACAAGGGACTTGAGTAAATAATTTAACAAAACATGTTGAATGGGTAATACCTTGACCAAGAACCATGAGCTTGGATGGAGGAGAGATGACCCATAAACCATCGAATAACCAATTGTTTTGTCACTTGCAATGATACACTACCATTCCATACCTATGTTAAATCTAGAAAGATCCATACGCGCAAGAAAACATCCAAAATATTAAATAGCTTATGGGAGCTACCTCCACTGCATAAAGTAACCATCCATAGAGATACTTGGAGTGAAAAAGGGGAATGGGTGGCCCATGTCCCATCCTTATTCACATGGTGTGGCTAGGTTTTTTCTAGAATGGTGTGCCTCTTAATACTTGACCTTGGATTGATATTTGTTACCATGCTTAAGGTATTTGGAACAAACCAACAAAACCATTTTTTTTATTTTTATCAAGGACTGAATTTTAAGGTTGGTCATGACTTTAGACCAATAATCAACCTCCATATTCAACTCCCTTTTGATATGGAAGTAGGATATGATTTCAAATTAGGCAGAGAGGTTTTTTGTTTTTTGAATCAAGGAGTGAAGATGGTTACTAGCTATGAAGGTTTTTTCATTTAATGATTTTATTCACAACAATGAGTCTTCCAAAACAAGCACGAATTGAATATTTTCTCTCTTGGAAAAGAAACGTTCTACTTATAGTGAGTATGATTCAATAATGTTATTAGATGCCCTTCTTAATGATGAGCTCTAGTATTGCAACAAGAATTCCACAACTCCCAACGATACCAACTTATCAACCCGGGGTTCGTAAAACTTAAGAGGTATCGACACTATATGTGTAGCATACAATGTGTCCTTTCATTGATTTGATGCAATGAAGTGAATATCATGAAGTCAAAGCCTAAACCAATTGAAAAAATGGAAATTTTACTCTATTTGCAAGAAATGGGAATGATACTTGCCCTAGTTGCATAAATGTAAAGATCAAGCTATTTGCATAAATGTAAATTCTATGCTACACTAGTCTAATGCAAAATGTAAAAGTTGCATTGAAAAAAGAAACCTAACCTATGATATGGAAATAACAATTCTTGCAATTAAAACCCTAAAAGAATCATGAATCCAAGAGAAACAATCCTAGTCTACCTTACATAGGTAAATGAGCATGAAATGAACCTTTAATCACTGTATTCAAAGAGATTAGCTTTAGTGACAAAGTTCATTAGGTATTTCATGAGGTAATCAAGAAAATCATCACTTGATCCATATTGGATAATTATATTGTTTTTCATCCATCTCGATTCATTTGGAGTGGAAAAAGTGGAGGAATCAGCTCATGGGACCATTTTTACCGGTTGGACCCAGTTTGGCAAAACGAGGTCTAAAACCTTATGGGAGAGTTTTGAGGCATCAAATGAATTTTTTTTGGGGGTAAAAGTTTGTCACTTTAATGCATCACCATTTAATTCTATTCTACACACAAATATCTTTCCAGCGGCGCAAGAATCATATTAATCGGAGTCTGTATGCAAAAGTTATGCCACTCAGAAGTTGACCTTACTATTTTCACACCTATAGTTCGGGAGGATGTCGTGTCAACACCCATTATTCATGGAAAAGGGGCTAGCCACGTGATTATTATGTAAAAGACTCTAGAAGAGTCTATATTGTAACTCTAGTTAAGAGTTGATGTAGTCAAAACTAACCACTAGTAGCCTATCGGGTTGTGTTATAACATGGGCCACTAGGAGGAAGAGACATTCCATTCTTTTGAGATCATTTTGTTCCATAGCTAAGAAAAGATAGCCAAGAGAGATAGGAGGTAGAGCACACATAGAGCATCTGTGCAGTATAGCAGCCCACGAGCCACGATCATTACTTCTTTGTATATGTAGCCATATTTCTAGACAAAGAAAGAGAGCGAAGCGACCTCACCTTCTAGCTGGGTTTTCTCCCAAAAGGATTTCCCAGATAGAATATCTTGTGTCTTATGTGTGCATGTGAGATTATTTTGTTGTTCTCTACTTTTCTACATAATTTTCATTCACATGCATGCACTAATTACAGTTAAATCTACAAATCTAGAATTTAATAAAATTGTAATAGTGTAAAATTTTAGTATTTTAATATATTATTATTAGATTTGTTGTGACGAATTGTCCAGTGGAATATCCATGGAAGTTTATGGATAATTTTGTATTAGAGACGGTTTCTTTGGGTATTTTTTTGGAGAATACAGGGATCTAGATCGGCGGGTCCAAAAATCGTAAAACCCTAATCATGGCTGACGAATCTGTAAACGAACCTCATGATCCCGCAGAGGTGAGGTTTACACAGTTGGAACAACAAGTCGTAGATATCAACCACAGTGTAAGCCTCCTCTTGGTGGTCTTGAATATAAAGCTAGGGATATTTAGAGAAGAAGGGGTTTCGCATGCAGTGGACAAATTAGAATAGGGATCAGAAGATTGAGGATAAATGGAGAACCAGTCAAAAAAATGACTCGAAAAAGATAAACCCAGTTAGAGTTCCATGAAACAATCACAATCCTTGTTTAAAATGAAAGAAAAAGTTAATATCAGGCCATACCATGGTGATATAGATGCTCTGAATTTGAACCATTTGTTGTAGTAACTAGAAGTTTATTTCAATGTTCATCAGATTGAGGAAGGATAGAAAATCTCATTTGCATGACTGAAATTGAAGGTCCATGCATTGACTTGGTGGGAGATCCACACAGAAACCCCGAGGTTGGAGGGATAACTTCTAGTGACTACGTGTTGATGAGTGTGCAACAAGAAATGCTTGTTGAGATTGCAACAAGATGATGGAGCTTAGTGAAAAGAGTCGCCTTCACTAAGTGGGCCCGCAGGCTATTTTTGGCGCAAGTCTATTTTTAGACTATGTCTATTTTTAGACATATGGATCATGTCTATGGATTGCAGGTTGCTGTTTATGGATGATTGATCAAGTTGGGAAAAAAATATATGGACTTCTATTTTTGATGAAAGTGTGAGTGATCACAGTGTGAGTGATCAAAGTCAAAAATAGAAAAGTCAAATATTATTATCTCACAATAATATTTGGACTATAAACTTGATCTTATTCTCTTGGAGCACTTCAGGATGAGCTACAGATGTGGTACATGCAAATCCCAGAGGGAAATACGTGGTTACCTATGGGATGACTAATATTTGCATGCATGACTTCAGTTAGAACTCAATCAGTTGAGTTTGGTGGAGTTGATTGTGGAGTTGATGGAGTTGTGTTCAGTTTAGCTTTGTTAAACTGGTTGTATTTAGTCTAACTGGCAAATAGACTAGAGATGAGTTGGGTGAATTAGTTATTAATTAATTCACAAGTTATTAACTCATAATACAACTATAGAATACATTAGTTAACTCAGTTGCATGTCAGTGCATGTTCAGTTCAGCAGGGACAGGTGTTAGAGAATGAGATTGCTATCAGTTGTGACTATAGTTGTGCACCAGATCTTGCACAATAAAGGGATTGAGTATGCCAATGAGTTTGCTCATGTATTTGCCCACATTATAGCTTGTGCTCACGTCCAACAAAGTGTGAGTGATTATTTTGAGGTGAAATACGAGTTTGGTAAGCCATTCTCATCAGTTCTTGAGTAGGTATTGAGCAGTGGAGGCAGGCAAGCAGTGGAATAGATTTGGAGATCAGATCTTAGCTGTATTGTGTGTAACAGGTGGAGATACTTGTGAGAAGTATTATGCTGTGTAATGTTACATGATTCAATCAATATAATATACAGATAGTGTGGGGTTTTTAGCGAGATGCTTTCCCCGGGATACATACTGTGTTAATGAGTTTGATTGATGCTTCTATGTGTGCCTGTGAATGTTTATGCTTCTGTATATTGATGATCAACGTAGAGGAGATTATGTATTATACATGTTCCGCTTATAATTGTATGATCAGGATAATCTCCATTGAATATGTGTTAAATTATTCAAAATTTCTACACTACGTGGGAGGATTTTAAAACCCTCATTAAGTCACATTTTTATCCCATTGGGTACATGGAAGACCAGTGGATCTGATGGCATTACTTCAGGAAAAATTCAGACCAAATCATGCAGGAGTACACCATGGAATTTAGAAAGATGGCTATAATGTTGGGTATCTCTCCAAATAACCCAGATGTACTCCTCAAGTATTTTGGGGGTCTGCACCGCCATCTGCGCAAGAAAGTGATGTTGTTCAAGCCCAAATTGGTGGACGAGGCTTGTGTACAAGCGCAATACTTGGAAAATATGGGCCTAAAGATAGCAAAATCAAGTGGATCAAAGTAGAAAGAGCAACAACATGCTTCTAAGAAGAGAAAGAAGAAGAAAAAATGGGGAAAAGATAAAAATATGGCAACCACAACACACCAGTGCAAAGATCCTAGCAGCCACTGCAACCACTACAACATTGATGGCCATACAGAGGAGAAGTGTTGGAAGTTGCATCCAAATCTAAACCTAAAGAACACGAAGAAATATAATAGGAAGAAGAATCTCACGGCCACTAATTCGAGCAACCAAGTTGAAAGCAACTTGGATGTGGATGATAAGATCATATTTACGTCAGTGTAGAAGGAGGTGAATCTGAGTAGCCTTCAACAACAGGTGATCCAGGTGGATATTGGTGGCCACCCGCCAATTCCACTTGGACCCCCACCATTGCTTCTTTCAATTTTTCAGTTTCCTTAATTGTAGCATAGTTTACTATTTTTAGCAGTTTTTTGGGTCCTAAACTTCCGGAGTTGTTTTGAGGCCCTAAATGACGTTTTTTTGGAAATATACTGCCAACAATTTTTTGTCTAAAATCATCTTTTTCATCGTAGTCCTTGGAGAGATCTTTCCAACGAGTTATCATGTGCGTCAAACAGAGATAATATGACCAAGTCGCAACCCCGGGAAGTTCGTTGTTCAACTCACCCCAACGGGGAAACTATTGGTGTTACATCTCCTCGGGTTAGGGTTTTGGTTGTTTAGGGTTTCCTCTTATTGTTCAATAATAAAAAAACCCTTGAGCCTCATTGTAAGGTAGTTCAGAGGTATGTAGCTGCCACATATCTTCTCAGAGATAAGCTACCATCACCTTAGCTAGTTTATTTCCATTTATGTTTGTAAGCATATTTCAGTATTTTACATTAATGAAATGAAGTATTATTTTTGTTGCATATCCGTGTTTATGGTTATCTCTGTAATTTGTTGCGTTCCTGTTTAAATTTGGATCAGTGGTATTAGAGCAGTTTGCTTTTTTTCTCTGTTTTCCTTTGCATGTCCCCAACGAGGTCGAAATATAAGGAGTTAGGGCTTGAACTGGTCGATCCTTTGCAAGACCAGCCTTGCAAATCCCAACAGCCTCCCATGGTGGATGAAAAGAAAGACGAGGGGGCAGGAGATACTATCAAAATTTTTCTCGAAGAAGCCCTCGAGCGACAAAGGAACACGATGATGGACAACTTTTCCATATCCTTCAGCAGCTACCCAGGGGCAACGCATCGGCTTCCAACAACTACTCTGGAAATGCCACACTGTTTAAGGTACAAGTTAATTTTGAAATCCCCATATTCGATGGTTAGATAGACGTAGATGCCGTTGATAAATGGTTAAATTTGCTAGAGGGTTGTTTTTTTGTTCATGATTTTTCCAGTCGGGAAAAGATTATTTTTTCTCTTCTCAAAGCAGCTCCCCATGTCAAGGACTGGTGGGAAACCTACTACGAGCAGAAGGATGAAAGTACAGGCTCACTGTTTTCAACCGCACCCACTTGTAATTCATTCTGGGATGCCATCAAGGAGCAGTACTACCCTGTCAGAAGCTATGAGGATCAATACATAAAGTGGACCATGTTGCGGCAGGGAAGGGACCAAGATGTGCCGGAGTTTACCAATATTTTCCATACCCTTCACACAAAGTTGGGTATCAAGGATTCGGAGCACCATTTGGTACTCAAATACCGTGGCTTCCTGCACAAGTACATCTAGGAAGAAATAGAATTCCTGAACATCTCCTCATTTGGCACGACATACTGATATGCCGTCAAGGTCGAGCAAAAGTTTAAACAGAAGAAGCAAGACTTTGGATCTGCGAATCTGAAGCAAGGGAAAGGTGCCCCCAAACTGTAGAACAAAGGACAAAGCCAAGGCAGGGCGGAACAAGACAACCCGCCAAATTTGCAAGCAAAGAAAAACGTTGTGAAGCCGAAAAAGGACACAGGAAAGTGGTGTGAGTTCCATAAGAGCTCCACTCACAACAAAGTGAGTGTCAGGCCAAGCAGTTACTGGTGGTTGAGCTAAAGGTTTCAGAATCAGATGCATGTTTGACTTTGAGTCAGAACTCGACAAGGGGAATGACAAAGCGAAGTAGATTATTGATGCGGAGCCCAACGCCACTGTTGCCACCACGAAGATCCAAAAGGAGGAACCCGAAGATCCAGAGGAGGAGGAGCATCTCTTTCACTCGCAGATGTGGGTAAGGGGCTCCCTGCTACAGTTCATTGTCGACAGTGGGAGCCAAAAGAACCTCATTTCGGTAGAGGTTGTGAAGCAGCTAGGCTTACCAACCACAGCACATCCACAACCATACACCATCAGGTGGCTTCACCAAGGACAGGATCTTCGCGTGAGCCAACAGTGTCACATTCCATACAACATCAAGCCCTTCACGGATGAGATATTGTGTGACATTTCTCCCCTTGAAGTTTGTGATTTATTATTAGGAAAACCATACTTGTGGAAGTGACATGCTATGCAGGAATCAAGGCCCCGTGTTGTTATTGTTACTTTGGGAAATAAGTTGCACAGGATACCGGAGGTATCACCACCTACCACCATCTCTCTGGTTAGTACAAAACAATGCAGTAAGCTCATTTCCAAAACCGGGAAATTTATTTTCTAGACGATATGCCCTCAAGGAAAGAAGAAGACGGTGGCCACAACCTCCAGATAGGGCCCCTCCGCACAACAACTACAAATGGACAAGGTTGTGGAGGAGTACGAGGACATCTTCACCTCCCCTGCAGGGGTTCCTTTACATTGTCAGGTCAAGCACTCCATCGATCTGATCCCAGGTGTGCCGCTGCCCAATGGACCAATCTATCAGCACTCCATTCTGGAGAACGATGAAATCAAGAGGCAGATTTAGGAGTTGTTGTAGAAAGGTCACATTCGTTCGAGTTCATCACCTTGTGGTAGCCCGATCATGTTGGTACAGAAGAAGGATGGGACTTGGAGAGTCTGTATTGACTATCAGGCACTGAACAAGATCACTGTTTGTAATAGGTACCCGATCCCACGGATTGATGACCTCCTGGACCAACTAAAGGGGGAAAAATATTTCAGCAAGATTGATTTGAAGTCAGGATATTACCAGGTACCAATCGAACCCTCTGATGTGTGGAACACTGCCTTCAAAGCCAAGGAGGGCCTTTTTGAATGGTTGGTTATGCCTTTCGAATTGACGAATGCCCCTGCAACCTTCATGAGGCTAATGGATGACATCTTGTGGCCATTCACCAACTCATTTGTAGTGGTATACTTGGATAACATCCTAATCTTCAACCAGGGTTGGGAAGAGCACCTCCACCACATCCGACAGGTTCTCCAAACACTGTGGCAACACAATTTATGTGCCAATTTGGAGAAATGCACTTTTGGCATGACCCAGGTTCAGTATCTAGGATACATTATTGATGAACAAGGGGTGCATGTGGATCTAGCCAAGATCCAAGTCATTCAGGATTGGCCATCTCCAACCACTCCAATAAAGCTCTACAACTTTCTAGGTCTTGCCAACTTCTACCGTAGGTTCGTGTTGGGATTTTCTCATATCACTTGTCCCTTGAGTCAAGTCACCAAGGGAGGAGTGAAATAAAATTCTTTTGGTCTGAATCTCAACAAAAGACATTCACAAAGTTGAAAGATCGCCTCTGCTCAGCACTAGTGCTCGCATTACCAGAGTTGCAACAACCATTTGAGGTCGAGACAGATGCCTCTGACTATGCTATTGGGGTAGTCCTTACTCAACACGGGCATCCAGTGGCATATCACAGTGAGACACTTTCATACATAGTCTGGAAGTATCCCACTTATGATAAAGAGATGTATTACATTGTGCAAGCCTGCTGACAACGGAAGCATTACATTTTGGGGAAGGAAACGGTAATCCACACAGACCACCGACCCCTGCAGTTCATACAGACCCAAGGGAAATTGCAGAATGATTGCCATCAGAAGTGGTCCACATACCTGCAAAAATTCCATTTGAATATCAAGTATAAGAAGGGCAACACCAATAATGTTGCAGACTGCCTCAGTCGACCACCGATCATGGCATTAACGACCGTGCTCAACTCTTGTGGGCACGAGACTTCTGATTGTCCACTTCTCTACAAAAGCGACCCAGAATTTGGCCACACATACCAGACACTCTTGGAGGGTCAGCATGTTCTAGATTTTCACCTCCAAGATGCCCTGTTATGCCACCTGGGTCACCTTTGTGTTCCTTCAAGCGAGCATGCCAAGATGATTTGGGAAGCACGCTATAGTCGGGCTGTTGGGCATTTTGGGGTCGAGAAAACAGTGGCAGTACTGCAGAAGTATCTCTATTGGTTGAATCTTCGACAGGATGTTGGGAAGTACATCAAATCATGCACTGCCTGTGCCATTGGAAAACTGACCATCAAGAAGCAAGGCCTCTATACCCCGCTGCGTACCCCTAGTCGACCTTGGGAACCCATCTCCATGGATTACATGTCAGGTCTTCCTTCCAGTAAGCATGGAAACAACTGTGTTTTTGTGGTCGTCGACAGGTTCTCAAATATGGCCATTATGGTGGCCTGCAAGAAGAATATCACAACAGAATCCACTGCTAAACTCTTCTTTGAATGAGTGTGGGTACACTTTGGGATCCCACAGTCTATCATCTCAAATCGGGATAGCAGGTTCCTCAGTACATTTTGGTCCAGTCTCTGGTCGATGCTGGACACCAAACTCACTAAGTCCACAACCTTCCATCCTCAAACTGATGGCTAGACAGAGGTTGTCAATAGGATGATTGTACACATTCTGTGCATGTACAACTCAAAGCATCCATGCACATGGGATGAGAGCCTCCCCTATGTTCAGCATAGCTACAACCGGGCTCTCCACAGCTCGACTGGCCACAACCCTTTTTAGGTGGGCTTGGGATTCTAGCCACTATGTCCCATTAATGTGGCCATGCCATTTGCAGCTACTCACGTAGATTCGGCTCATGTCCAGTCTGAAACAGATAAGGAAAACAGCTTCGTTGAGCACATCCAACATATTCACTAGTAGGTCCATGACATTGTGGAGAAAACAAATGCCAAGTACAAGCAGCGACATGATCAACATCGGGTGCCACACAAGTTTCAGGTGGGCGATAAAGTCTGGTTGCATTTGCAAAAGGAACGCCTTACCGAAGCCTATTGGAAAATCAAACCACTCCGATATGGTTCTTACACCATTACCAAGGCTATGGGAGACAATGCATTTGAGCTCAGCATTCCCCCATTCCTTGGCCTGCACCTAGTGTTCAATGTGGATCACCTTCGGCCATACTTCCACCATTACTAGACACATCCGACATTGCAGAATAGCTCACACCCACACAGTTGAATCCATATTGCATGGAACAAGCTGCAACTGATCGATTCATGGACACACAGATCAAGCACACTCGCCAGCAGAATATCCAATTGTATCAAGTTGTCAAAGCAAGCCAACTCCTTCACCAGGGCAAGTGGCTCACCAGGGACCAAGTTCAGCAAAAGTTTCCTCATCTCATGGAGGAACTCAACGCAATGGGGACCATTGCTTCCTAAGGGGGTAGGAATGATCCAAGTGGATATTGGTGGCCACCCGCCAATTCCACTTGGACCCCCACCATTGCTTCTTTCAGTTTTTCATTTTCCTTAATTGTAGCACAATTTACTATTTTTAGCAGTTTTTCGGGTCCTAAATTTTCGAAGTCGTTTTGAGGCCATAAACGATGTTTTTTTGGAAATCTACCGCCAATGATATGCCGTCGTAGTCCTCGGAGAGATCTTTCCAATGAGTTATCATGCGCGTCAAATGGAAATAATATGACCAAGTCGCGACACTGGGAAGTTGGCTGTCCAACTCTCCCCAATGGGGCCCATAAACTCTTGGTGTTACATTTCCTTGGGTTAGGGTTTTGGTTTTTTAGGGTTTCCTCTTATTGTTCAATAATAAAAAGGCCCTTGAGCCTCATTGTAAGGAAGTTCAGAGGCATGTAGTCGCCAAATCTCTTCTCAGAGATAAGCTACCATCACCCTAGCTGGTTTATTTCCATTTCTGTTTGTAAGCATATTTCAGTATTTTACATTAATGAAATGAAGTATTATTTCCACTGCATCTCTGTGTTTATGGTTATCTCTATAATTTGTTGCATTCCTGTTTAAATCCGGATCAACAAGAAGAGAAATAATGACCAAAATCTTCCATATAAAGATACATGTCAAGAAGACAAAGATTGATTTTTTGTTTGACTCGGGATTGCAAGTGAATCTCATTGCAATAGACATGGTCAAGATGTTGGGACTGGAAGTTCATGATCATCCAAACCCATATCCATTGGGATGGGTAAATAAGGATGTAGAGCTTAAGGTAACCAAACAGTGTAAAATTATATTTGCTATTAGTGCTGATTTTATTGATGAAGTAGATCTAGATGTGGTTCCCCTTGATGTATGTGGAGCCATGTTTGGGAGTCCATACATGTACACACATGATGTAATATTCATAAGGAGAGTTAACCAATATCGACTTGTCAAGGATGGAAATTTTTCATCATCAACACGCACAAAAGCAAGTAAAAATTTTTACTAGTAAGTGCCAACAAAGCCAAGAAATTGATTAGTTTCAGCAAGAAGTATGTTTTAATGTTTTTAAGAGAAAGTTAGTCTGAAGAGGAGTCAATAAGATGAAACGCATCCCTAGAGGGGTGTACTAAGAAACAAAAACAACACTTGGAGGAGTTGTTATAGGCATACAGGGATGTGTTCTAAGAGCCTAAAGGGTTACCACCTAAGAGAGAAGTGGAGTACGAGATCCAACTATTGCTAGACTCAGCATTTCCAAATATTGGGTTGTAGAGGCAGTATATTATAGAAGCAAGTGAGGTGAAGAAACAATTGTAGCAATTGCTAGAACAAGGTGTCATTTCACCGAGTACATCACCGTGTGGCTCACCCATCATCATTATGCGAAAGAAGGATGGTACTTGGTGGATGTGTATAGATTAAAAGGCTATGAAAAAAATCACGCTCAAGAACATATGCCCCCTGCCCAAGATAGATGATCTGCTAGATGATTTCTAGCAACAAAGTACTTCACCAAGATGGACTTGAAGTCTAGATATCACCAGGTTTGAGTCAAAGAAGAAGATACATGGAAGACCACCTTCAAAACTAGGTAAGGTTTGTATGAGTGGTTAGTCCTGCCATTTGGCCTATATAATGCACCAACTACATTTATGAGATTAATGAATGATGTACTCTGCCCTTTTATCGATTCATTTTTTCTTGTATATTTGGTTGATATACTGGTATATAGTTCTACCTGGGAGGAGCATATTTCACATTTGATGCATGTGTTGAAAACACTGAAGAAGCATAAACTCCTAGAAAATCTCAAGAAGTTTGAGTTTTTGTAGCAATCCTTGGTATATATGGGGTATGTGATCAATGGAGGACAGCTGAAGATAGATCCTTCCAAGATGGAGGCCACCATGACATGGATAGTGCCTATTAATTTTTGTGAGGTCAGGAGTTTCATTGGGGCATCACAATACCTGAGGAAATTCATAGCCTTGTTTTCAGCAGTAGCAACACCGTTCCATGCCATAACAACAATTTGCAAGACTTTCTAGTGGGGAAAGGTTAACAAAGGGCTTTTGAAGATCTAAAGAAGAAGATCAACCAAGCACTAATTTTGGAATTACCAAACTTGCAGCACCCTTTGAAGTGGATACATATGTGAGTGGGTATGCTATGGGAGTTGTTGTTGGCTTGTTGGGGCCTGACCCAGGTTCAAAGGTGATTTAGACAAAAAAATCCCAGTACTACTGGCCCTTTCGGCGATAGTCCATGGAGCATGGATTGAGGTCTAACTCGAAGTAGTATGGGAGGGTGCTAGAACCAGGTTTCCGCACCCTAGAGATGTCTAATGAGTTCAAGTGGTCCGCAGTTTGACCCTGCGCGTACGTTGCTCTGCGCACTTACCCATTCCTCGCTGCTTGAGGTGCTGCCTTCGCGCAGCCCTACTCGGGGGCCGAACACCGTTATTACCCAAGCCTTGACTAGTATTCCACTATTAGTTGATTACCTTAGCTTATTGGTATGCATTAAGTTATATTTAGCAATATAAACTAGTCATACATGTGCGCGCAGTAAATAAAAAATATATTTGCGATTTACATTAACCATGCATTAATCTAAGAATAGATACATGAATTGGTAACAAAACCTTTCTTTAGTAATCTCTTCTTTGGTTATAGACTCGACTTCACCTTACGCACTTAGCTATAGGGGTCCGCACATTCAGTTGCGGACTGCTAGGCCTCTGCGCACTCAACTGCAGAGCCTTCTCCTACCCTACGACCCAAGACAAACTTAGACACTTGCTCTTCACTTCTATTCTCTCATCTCTTTCTTCTCTTCTCAGTTATCTTTTACACTTAGAGCCTCACTCTATTTATACAATACCATGGTCCGTGGACCATGGGTAGGCCGAAATTACATTACAAGACTAGGGTGGACAACCCTGTGACTCTATCATACATTTCGTGCTCTGCGCATGCAATTCACAGAGTCTTTACAACAAGATTAGATCAAAACTTGGGCTTTGAGCCCCAAAACATGCCTTGGGGGGATTCCATGCCCAACAGGCCCCCAACACAAACATGTGACTTGCCCTTGAGTCACTCTATGGGCGCAATGATCTTGGCACGGAGTTCCTCCAGTTGTTCTTGAACTGTACTGAGGCACGCAATGCACTGAGCTGCTGCTTGTTGAATCTGCTACATCCGTTGTTCCAAGACCTCTGACTCTGAATTGTTTTCATACATGTGTATTGGTATCTGCTGCATATGTTTATAGTCTTGCGCCTTTGTCCGGCTCCTCAGAGCATGAAGACTATGCCTCTGTCGGCTAGTCAGATAGCCGGTCCACCCATGTAGGGCCTCAAGCGGCTGCCGTTCGCTTTGCCTGGGAAGGGTTCTCCATTTAGTTTGACTAGCTAGACTGCGCCTTCATCTGTGACCTCCTTAACCATGTATGGTCCCAGCCAATGCATTTTGAATTTCCATGGAAAATTTTCAAAATTACTGTCATACAGAAACACTAAGTCGTTTACCTTGAAGGTGCGAAACTTAATATGGCAATCGTGCCAGGCCTTTTCACGCTTCTTTTGTACCTGCTGATGAAAACTAGCCAAGAACCGTTCCTCCTCAAGTTCTTCCAATTGTGCGAGCCTTTCCTCCATAGCTTCGCGGTCCATCATCCTTATGAGTGCTACTATGCGCAGACTAGGCTTCACATGATCCATAAGGATTACAGCCCCTGCTTCATACTTCAACTTCGGAAGTGCCTGTGTGGTTAGGGTTTTGCACACATTCCTATACTCCCATAGAACCGATGGTATACGCAGGTCCCAGTCAGTGCATCTCACATGGTGGACCGTGTTCAGCACTTCACACACTTTTTCAAAGGCTTCCCCACGGATAATCTTTGGCATGCTTGGTCTTATCATACTTCGTCGTTCGTGCCCTTGTCTTGCCCGCTCCTGCTTGTTGTTCATGTTTTCTATCGTGAGGACGATGTGCGTTCGTGCAGGTTGTGTACCATATGCCTGTACCCATCTGGAGAGGTGGGTGCACAGGCTGTTTCGTCCATCATACCCAGCTTCCATCCACAGCTAAGGCTTTCCAAACCGTATAAGCATCACCCTTCTGCATTCGTGCCAGAGAAAATGATGCTGGTGTGTACCCCACCACCTTGCAGCGTAGTGCGCAGTGCCCATTTCAGAGCGTTGAAACGCTGCTGTTCCAGTATTCACTTTCAAATTTGTTTAGGAATTCATCCACCGTTTTCAACCTATCATACATAGGCAGATCCCTTACCTCTGTTGTTACACAGCGTAGTGATCTTACCATCATGTTGCAATTGAGCGTGGTTACCTCATGTAACTAGTTCTGCCATCGTTCTATTTCTTCGTCCGAACTTGATGTGCAGGAGCTTTCGCGCTCCCACGAAATCCTGCCATCCGCTGTTGGATTCACCCAATCTTGTTCTTGAGCGGTTATTTTGTAGATACAATCTAAATCATTGTTGCACACTGGCTCTTTGTAGCACGATCCTTCCACAGGGTCTAAAGGTACCACTTCGCGCAGTGAAGTTTTCTAAAAAATCATTTTGTGCTTCTTTAGATTTATCACTCTGCTCATATCAGTGTCCCAATATATTCCCAATAGCGTGGGATAGGGATTACTATCATCGAAATTCTCTATCACTTCGAAATCTGCAAGCGCACTCGCACGTTCGATATCTACTATTATTCCCTGCAATCTTCCCATCGGTAGGATCTTCTACTGGTTCGCCATTCACAATTGAATAGGAGACCATTGCAACGGGGGCCTGCCCATGTGCTCCCATGTCTTCTTTGGCAGGACTTTCGTGTCTGACCCTAGATCCAAAATTACTTGATCCATTTCATATTCCCCTGATTTGCACAGTCAATCTCATCTCCCTTATCATTCGCGTTGTGTGCTTCCTGAGCTTCCAGACTACACTTGGTTCCCCTGATCCAGCACATCTAGTGATGATTTCTTGCAGTCCCTTCATAGCCTTGATGTTGTGCAACAACTTCATGCATGTCTCCAGAAAGGTAGTAAGTATTGATGGCTCCATCTTCGGTTCTAGTTTGTCTTTACTACCTAAAGTGGAGGCCTTCGTGAAGTTCTTCTTAGTTTCCATGAATGTATCCTTCGCATGCTCCAAATCAACTCTAGTTCCTTTGTTAGAGCCTTGCGAATCCATGCACTCTCTTCTTCTTGCTTGTAGAAATTTTGAATAATTTAACACATATTCAACAGAGATTATCCTGATCATGTACTATTGCGGAATACATACACAATACATAAGCTCCTCTACATTGATCATCAATATAGCAGCATCAATAACAATAAAACATCAAGAGCATTCACACATTAACACAGTATGTATCCTGGGGAAAGCATCTCGCTAAAAACCCCAACTATCTGTATATTAATGATTGAGTCATGTAACATTACACAACATAATACTTCTCACAAGTATCTCCACCTCTGTTACACACAATACAGCTCAGATCTGATCTCCAAATCTCTTCCACTGCTTGCCTGCCTCCACCGCTCAATACCTGCTCAAGAACTGATGAGAATGGCTTACCAAACTCGTTTTCACCTGCAAAATAGTCACTCACTCTTTGTTGGACGTGAGCACAAGCTATAATGTGGGCAAATATGTGAGCAAACTCATTGGCATACTCAATCCTTTGATTGTGCAAGATCTGGTGCACAACTATAGTCACAACTGATAGCAATCTGATTCTCTACCACCTGTCCCTGTTGAACTGAACATGCACTGACATGCAACTGAGTTAACTGATGTATTCATTAGTTGTATTATGAGTTAATAACTTGTGAATTAATTAATAACTAATTCACCCAACTCATCTCTAGTCTATTTGCCAGTTAGACTAAATACAACCAGTTTAACAAAGCTAAACTGAACACAACTCCATCAACTCCACAATCAACTCCACCAAACTCAACTGATTGAGTTCTAACTGAAGTCATGCATGCAACAACTCAACTGACTCATAAGAAAAGCGTATTTCCTTTTGACAGCTGCATGTGCCACCTCTGTAGCTCAAACTGAAGTGCTCCAAGAGAATAAGATCAAGTTTATAGTCCAAATATTATTGTGAGATAATAATATTTGACTTTTCTATTTTTGACAGCCAGTCTAAAAATAGACTTTGATCACTCACACTGTGATCACTCACACTTTCATCAAAAATAGAAGTCCATCTATTTTTTCCCAACTTGATCAATCATCCATAAACAGCAACCTGCAATCCATAGACATGATCCATATGTCTAAAAATAGACATAGTCTAAAAATAGACTTGCGCCAAAAATAGTCTGCGGGCCCACTTAGTGAAGGCAACTCTTTTCACTAAGCTCCATCATCTTGTTGCAATCTCAACACTCCCTCTCGACAAGATATGGATTATTAGCAACCCCTATCCTGCCTCGGTGGTACTCGAATTTGCTCCTGGTGAGAGCCTTCGTCAGAATATCAGCATCCTGATCCTCCGTTGGAATGTACGAAAGTAACATGATCCTCCGCTGCACACAATCTCTGATATGATGGTACCTGATGTCAATATGTTTAGATCTATCATGAAATACAGGATTAGCCGAGAGTTTAATGCAACTCTGGTTATCACAGTAAATCACAGTAGGATACAAATGAGAACCAAACAAACCAACTAGGATCTTCCTCATCCATATAGCCTCGCATGCAGCCAAACTTGCTGCCATATACTCGGCCTCCGCTGAACTGAGTGCCACGGATCTCTGTTTCCTGCTGTACCAAGAAACTGCTGTCAATCCAATACTGAAGACCCCTCCTGATGTGCTCTTTTTGTCTGTTGGGCTCCCTGCCCAATCTGCATCCGTGAAGCCACATAGCTTCACCTCATCCTCCTGTCTGTACCACAAACCATATCCCGATGTGCCTCTCAAGTAGCGCAATACATGCTTGCCCGCCTTCCAGAAGAGCTTGGTAGGCTTAACCATAGCTTGTGAAAGCTGGTTAACTGCATAGCATATATCAGGTCGTGTATTAACCAAATACATCAGCGACCCCACCAACTGTCGATAAACAGTGGCATCCACTTCTTCTCCCGAAGTGGCATCCTCCTTCCTCCAATCTCCAGGAAGAGGAGTATCAACAGGCTTGCAACCATGCATTTTGAACTTCTCCAGTATCTCCCGAGCATACTTGCCCTGAGAAACGAATAGTCCACCACTGCGCTGCTGATCCGAATTTAAACAGGAACACAACAAATTACAGAGATAACCATATACACAAAGATGCAGCAGAAATAATACTTCATTTCATTAATGGAAAATACTGAAATATGCTTACAACCAGAAATGGAAATAAACCAGCTAGGGCGATGGTAGCTTATCTCTGAGAAGAGATGTGATGGCTACATGCCTCTGAACTGTGTTACAATGAGGCTCGAAGGCCTATTTATTGTTGAGAAACAATGGAAAACCCTTAACATTCCAAAACCTAACCCTAGGAGATGAACCGCCAAAACTGTGGGCCCCGTTTGGGGTAAATTGGTACATCAACTTCCCGGGGTCGTAACTTTGGCATATGATCTCCGTTTGACGCATACAATAGCTCGTTAGAAATATCTATCCGAGCACTACCATTGTTGGTGTTAGCTACCTATACCAATAGGTTTCATATTTCATGATGGACAAGGGAAATTCCAAATATGCTCTGCTTTGATTATGCAAAGATCCCATATTTCCTAGAGAATACAAGGTGGGTAAATAGCTTAATGTGTCCCAATTTTGATGGATGGTCCAACAGTCTAATCTGGATCATTCCATGGTTTAAATTTTCAGTTGTAGAATAGAGAAAGAAGTCTGTCCAAACTGTTTAATCTTGGCGGACAAGTAGTTCAGGTAGAGAAGAAAAGGTTCCAACAGCTTAATCTGGGACCTTGGAAGAAATAAGGGTAGAAGTAGATAGAAAAAACAAGAGAAAAAGCCAGAGAAAAGAAAAGGCAAGTAAGGGTCTGCAAGTCCAAGTGCACCCTCCAAGAAGAAACAAAAAATGCTAGGCAAAGTAGCTGGGTAAGTAGTTGGGGTTGCAGAAAGGTTATCTTTACCATTGCAGGTATGTTAACTTTGTTTACTAAAGCAAAGTCAAAACAATTGAGAAGGTGTTCTTCTTCATCAAGTTGCAGCAAGCAGGAAGCATGTCTAACCTCCCTTCTTCCCCTTTCCACTTCATTACTAACACTCCCTCATCAGCTGAGATTCATGGAAGAAGATTATGGTTTCATGGTGGTTCTTAATCTTTTAGAAGCCACATTTCTTGTCTAAAAATTCTTTTCATTTTGATCTACTCCCTAAACTAAGTTAGTCTCAAACAAACTTAGTGTTTTCTCCCTTCACTCATTTCCCCCCATATTAACTCTAACTTTACTATGTAAATCCCCTATATTACCTTTCCCCTACTAGTATTAACACCATGGTGTATAAACCCCAAATTTTGTATAAATATCCCTCCCCTGGTATTATAGCCAATAAGTTCTGTGTCAGGGATCAAATGACACCTGGTCATCTTGATGAACCTAAGCCTACCCCTCTTCCCTCTTTGAAGTCATTCCTCTCATTAAACCATCGTTTGCAAAGAAAAACCCTATAAAAACCCCTTCCTACCCATAACCCCTTGGAAATTATGAAAAAACCCAAAAAACCCACTTCTGCCGCTTAACCAAAGTTGGCGCACATATGTTTGATTCTCCAAAAATACATTGAAAACCTTACAAAAACCCATATCTAAACCTTTCCCGCTGAGCACGTGTCCCAAAAGAAATACTTGTTTATTCCTCCGCCCGCGTCCGTATCCACCTATCATGTCACCCTCCCGACTACCGTCGGATCGGACCCACGGGATCCGACGGCCCTCATTGATATCGGATTGGGCCCGGCGTCCACCCTTTAGCACCCGAGAAGGTGACGAAGGGGTACGTCAGGCCTCTGCCACGCGTCCCCTTCTCGTTTTCTCGGGTTAGACTCTGACACAAGCCAGGCCGTATCATAACCGCCCCGAGAAACTGTAACAGCTAGCGCTTAACCGTAACTGCTAGGGTACTTACCGCCCGGTTTGCCAGTGCCACATCATGCCCACGTCAGAGCCATGCCTCCAGCGCATCAGTACCTTTGTCCGCATCTGCGCCAACTCACCTGCCACCGCATCATCCACATGGACCAACAGCAGCTCGCCACCTCACCTGATGACGTCATGCTGACGTCATCCGAGCTTGACCCCACCCTATGACGTCATGCTGACGTCATCACAGAAAAGGCGCCAAATTGCAAAAAATCCATATTATGGCCAAAAATCGCGTTTTTTCATACTTTCTGCTTATTTGCTATTGTTTCTTCTGCATGGTGTTTTACGTTCAAGACTGCGCCACCCCGCTGGAATCGACCTGAAGACCTCCAGAGCACCAATTCCACCCACATTTACGACCACTGCTCGCTGTTTGCCAGGTATTTCTCGCCGTTCATCCTCCATATGCCTAAATTGACTGTAAATTACTCAGAAGGCTTAAGGAACACTGAAACTCACAATTTCACCGGCAATTTCCCTCTGCAACACCTCTATTTACAACTGCAGCCTTGAAAAACACTAGCTGAGCCTTAATTCCCGAGTTTCTATCAAAAACTGTAAACTGCTCGCGCAATCGTGAGACAGTGGGTTACTCCATTAAAAAACCTGCCACAAGAGACAGAGTGAGACCTGACAGTGGTCCTATTCCTAATTCAAACAGTATTTCAATTGCTGTTGGATCAATTCTCCCTCTGGTACCTGAAACTCAAACTTTCATTGTAAGAAATCACTTCTGTGCTGTGCTGCTCACTTCAAACAGTTCACCTGCAAGACAGAAGCTTAGTAGACCATGGAAACTCCAATTGCACTGAACATCAAGCCTCTCAATGCCCCTCAAAGGGAGTTGGAATGGAAAGCTCTGGGAGATATGGATTATCAAATGTTAGACATTTTCCCAATGCGCTCTAAATATAATATTTAGATGCTAAATGAGTTGAAAGCCCAACACCTTAGTGGAGCTGATATCCTAGGGATTTGGGACTCAAATTTGCCCATCTACAACCTCCCTCAGGTCAATCCTATGCCAGAATTGATCCACAGATGCCAGGAGTGCTATGATCCATGCCAAAGAGCTGTTCTCAGACCCACAGGCTCAATTCTATTCCATATCACCCCAGAGAGCATAAATGAGATGCTGCATTTCCACACTGCTAAATCATTGACCCCCCTCTACATGCAGAATTTGATAAAGAAGGGGACTAAGTTGTCAAATGATCAAATCATCAAAATTAATCAGCTGTTTATACAACCAGGCTCTGAAGTCATCAGAACTCCTCCTATTGGATATCCATACTTGAATGACTTGGGCAGAATGCTGGTGGACTTGATCAGCTATGTCCTAGGGTTCAGGGGAATTGAGGATGTGGATGATAGTATAATGGCAATCCTGTCTATATTCTCTCCCGGAAAGCCTCCAGCTGTACATTATGACTATGCCACATACATTGCAGACAAGATCCATGAGCAGCTAATGAATCTGCAAAGGGAGAGATTGTTTAGATACTCTTCATACATCTACCATCTACTCTTGTTTTATCAACCAGACAGCTTCCCAATTCCCTTGAAGAAAGTTAATGCCCAGGGGAATCCAAGGTCAGTTGTGTTTTGGACCTCAGTTTTTCACAGCAGCCCTGTTTCACCATACACATACTGTGAGTTCGTAGACTTGTTCATTCATCCAGCTATGACATTATTGTATGGTGTTCCTCCTCCAAGGTTAACTGATGACATGAGGAGAGTTCTTCATCTCTCTAAAAAATACAGCATTGGTGATTGGTACTTCTACCAACACCACACAGTAATCAGAATATATGGCTGTGAGTTGAAGCCTTATAGGTTGCCCAGGTATGTCCCTATGAGACTTTTTGCCTTAGAATACTTCAGGCAATTTGGAAACGCTGACTGCCACCACTTCCAAAGCAAGAACAAGAAAGTGCAGCTGAAGGTAAGGAGCCAGATGGGCCCTTTCCTATATAATAAAAGAGAAGAGGGATGGAAAGAGGCAAATGATATCCTAGAGGCTCTCAAATTGCAAACTAGCTTTGAGTGGAAACCCTATGACCCCAATCATTTTGTTTCCCTCAGAAGAGTAAAATACAAATTGGGTACCTATGCACATATGAGACTGCCAAAGATTGAGCAGTATGCCAATACATTGAGATGGACAGAGGGCACCCTAGAAGAGGAATTTACTGATGAAGAGCTGCTAGAAAGAGAGGCTAGAAATATTCAAAAAGAAGCTGACTTGGAAACTTGTGCACAGGTTCCCCTCTCATATAGAAGGCAACTCGGAGCAGCCACCTCATCGTCAACAACACATCAGCAAGCTGCCATGAATACTGCACAGACATCCAGCAAAGGCAAAGAAAAGCAGGTGGAACAGCCACCTCCTTTGACAGAAGAGCAAGTGGAAACATTGCTGCAGCAACAAGAAGAGATGGAACAGCAGCAAGAAGAACATCAACAACAGAAAGAACAAAGGCAGGAACAGCCTGCCCAGCAAGAAGAAACAGTGGAAAACCCCAAGACCACTGAACAAAATATGCCTCCAAGGCAAGAAGTTTCACCTGATGCATCAATCCTCTAAGCTCCTCAAAAGGAAGATACATTTATTTTTAGAAAAAGGGACAAAGAGACTCCCCTTACAACATCAGCAACTCATGGGGAGAAAAGACAAAGAGTCAATCCCTTCTCAGAAGAAGAGATGCCAATGGGGAAATCTTTTGGTATGGGCCCACCCAGCAGAGAAGCTTCAGCCAGTTCCTGCCAGCAGGAACAGGACAGAACTATGGGAGGAGAGGTCAGCTCCTCCAGCCAGCAAAGGGAAGGAGAAAAGAGCATCAAGCAACAATTTATAGACATTAAGAGGAGAAATGAGCCCATCAGGATACAGTTGTATAACCATCTGTTAAACATGGCTCTCACCAATCAACAAAGACTCATGTCTGCCTTTGATGTGCAGGAAGGCAAAATGATCATGAGTCATTTTAAGCCAACAACAGTGCAGCCCCAATCTGCCTCTGACTACTTAAGGACTAACCTGGAAGTCCTTGCCAAAGATATCCACCCAATGGATAAGATAGAACTGCACAAGCAAACAGGTGAAATGGTCTATGCTTCCTTAGCAGACCAAACATTGGATAACTACAGGCTACAGAATAGCCTTAATAATACAGCCTCTCAACTAGAATTGGAGAGAGCATCATCTCAGGCAAAGGACAACAGAATAAGGTCCTTAGAGGATATCATCATAGAGATT
The DNA here is from genome assembly GCA_031772625.1 of Pinus tabuliformis. NCBI lineage: Eukaryota > Viridiplantae > Streptophyta > Pinopsida > Pinales > Pinaceae > Pinus > Pinus tabuliformis. The sequence continues at coordinate 1,203,398,036 of CM062820.1, read as the reverse complement.
GGGCATGATCCCAAAGACATCAAGGGCATACAAGAGATACTAAAGCTGAGGGATGCAGACATGGCAGCTTTGAGGAGAAAGATTAAACTTCCAGCCACAATTCACCCTCAAACAGATGAAGTGGCTCAGCAGAGACATGAGCAGGATGCCACAGATCTGCTCATATCTCTCTACAAGCAGCTCCTCCAAACACAAGAAAAGCTGGGAGAATCAGAGGCCGCACAAGTAGCATTGCAGACAGCACTGAAACAAAGAGAAGAGGGTCAGACCTCTCAGCCTCCTCCTCAAATCATCAATCTTGAGGAAACTGCTCCTATCACTGCTCCTCCTCCTCAACAGACTGAACAGACAGCAACATCTACTTCAGCAGCGCCAACAACTACAGAGCAGGCCCAAAGCCTGGATATGCAAAAGCTGAAGAATGAAATCCAAATCCTGGAAGCTCAAATGACAGAGTTAAATGAGACCAGGGAAAAGTTAGCTAAGGTAAATGACAGGCATGATAAATCAAAGAGAGAAGTGGCAGAAAAGGGCAGGGAAATCAAAGCCCTTAAAGACAAGATCAAAGAGCTGGAAAATGAGCTCAAATTAGATAAAGTTATAGCTGGGCTTAAGGCAATGCTATGGGCCAACATTGGCCAGTCTATTACTGACCAATGGCAGTATATAGAGACAATCCATGAGCAGCTAGAACTCATCCCAAGAGCACAAGCTGAAATTCACAAGTCAAGGGCTGCTCTAGGCAACATGCCTGAAGTTGCCAACAGGATGATCAATGTGCTGAATTATAAAACAAGTACTCAGTTGGCAAAAATGGGAATTCCCAACAGAACTGAGACCATTCAGTCGATCAAAAGGGTTCTCACATTGAGAAATTTGGTGCAGACATTAGATAGAAGAACCCAGGACATGCAGACAGAGGTAAAGAGGTTCATGGATAAATTCCTGGTGCTGCAAAACAGAGGACTCCCTAGCTTACTGAACAGCGCAGGGAGACTGCTCATTCATGAGCAGTATGCCAAAAGAGTGAATGCATTTGCCACAAACGAAATCAATGAGAAGCCCAGCAACTCAGAAGAAACAGGGCCAGCTACAGGACAGACTATCTACAACAAGGTAGAACATCTATTTTTTATAATGCATGAGATCAATCACTTGTTTGAGGTGGATCCCAATTTTTTCAAATATACAGAGGCAGAGGAGACTATGGATGCAATTCTCAGGCATCAACTCCCTACACAAGACTGGTGGACAGATGCAATACAGAGAATTTTATAGACAGTGAGCAGTTCACCAAATTTTGTTTTTTTATGACTTATTATGTAAAGCGCAGTTCAACAGAATCAGCACGCATTAAAGGTTAGAGCTGAGCCAACTCAGCAAAGCTGTTCGGTCACCACAACAACAAGCATAGTCACAGGTGGCAGGGCCGAGAAAATACAGCGCAGCAAATATAAAGGCACATTTATCAGCATTAAAGCAAAGCGTTTCAACCGACTCAGTGACCTCCAAAGGTCAAATTATCCTCTGACAGACTTAAAGAGCATTTATGTTGCATTCAAAGCTGTAATAACTTCTTTTCTACTTTCTGAACAAAGTAATGAAGATATTTCTCCCTCAGATGACTCAATGCCTGAGATATTTTGTGTAAGCTTTCCTATAAAGTCCCCTTCGCATGAGTTTGCAAGGGTTGTTGTTGATTTCTCCTGAAGAAGTTCTTATGCTGTAATCCTTTCAGAAGTTTAATAAAGAAAGTGATGGAATTTCTCGGATTTCTGAGGTGTTGAATGCGTTCTGGTGTTTGTTGAAACTGCTGGATTCCTGTGTATCACACAATACAATAAGTCTCCGTAACTCTCTCTGTTATGTATTTTTGATCCATATATGTTTGTAATTTCGAATATTTAGCAATAGGGAAAAAGAATAACTTTCAGGATTTATTCAATGAATACCCTGAGTTCAATCTGTGTTGTTAATGAATGTTTTCTTCAGCTGTACTCTTGATAAGTGTAATCCTTAATTGCTGCACTTTCAGAATACATCTTTCACAGTGACCTTCGTCACAGGAATTCAAGTTTGCTCCTGTGTAACGTATTTCACTTTCACCTCACCAGCTTAATAGAAAATTCTTAATTGCTTTCTATTGGCTGACATACCTCACCATTCAAGTTAAATTTGTTTGTCTGAGATACACAATCGGCCCTCCAGTTTGAACACCACCAAGCCTGCATTTCAAAGCATTTCACAACTCCAGACTCCATTGCCCAATGATATATTACTCTCTAAACGCTACATCTTAAGCCTTGAAAGAAATCCTCCAACCAAAACATAAACCAAAACCTGAACATAATACCTAGCCTAAAACACCATCATAACAGAGACAAATCATAAAGAGAGAGCCCTCTCTGATTACAGCTTGGCTAGAAACTGTGATCCAAAGATTGGTTAGTGGTTACCCCGGCCGTATTCCGTTGGGAGTCATAGGGAACAACCTGGGTGTTAACAGTTGGAACGGGCAACATCGGTCCATCCCATGGACCCATGTTGCCCCCGGATTCCAAAAAAAACGTCGTTTAGGGCCTCAAAACGGCTCCGGAAGTTCAGGACCCGAAAAACTGCTAAAAATAGTAAGTTGTGCTACAATTAAGGAAACTGAAAATGCTGAGAAGGACAATGGTGGGGGTCTAGGTGGACTTGGCAAGTGGCCACCAATATCCACCTGGATCATTCCTCCCCCCTTCGGAAGCAATGGTCCCCATTGCGTTGAGCTCCTCCATGAGATGAGGAAACTTTTGCTGAACCTGTTCCCTGGTGAGCCACTTGCCCTGCTGAAGGAGTTGGCCTGCTTTGACAACTCGATACAGTTGGATATTCTGTTGGCGAGTGTTCTTGATCTGTGTGTCCATGATCCGATCAGTTGCAGCTTGTTCCATGCAATCTGGATTTAATTCTGTGGGTTTGAGCTGTTCTGCAATGTCGGATGTGTCTAGCAATGGTGGAAAGTATGGCCGAAGGCGGTCCACATTGAACACTGGGTGCAGGCCAAGGAATGGGGGAATGCTGAGCTCAAATGCATTGTCTCCCATAGCCTTAGTAATGGTGTAAGGACCATATCGGAGTGGTCTCAATTTCCGATAGGCTCCAGTAAGGCGTTCCTTTTGCAAATGCAACCAGACTTTGTCGCCCACCTGAAACTTGTGTGGCACTCGATGTTGATCATGTTGCTGCTTGTACTTGGCATTTGATTTCTCAAGAATGTCATGGACCTGCTGGCGAATATGTTGGATGCGCTCAATGAAGCTGGTGGCCTTATCTGTTTCGGACTGGACATGAGTTGAATTCATGTGAGTAGCTGCAAGTGGCATGGCCACATCAATGGGGCATAGTGGCTGGAATCCCAAACCCACCTGAAAAGGGCTATGGCCAGTGGAGCTGTGAAGAGCTCGGTTGTAGCTGTGCTGAACATAGGGGAGGCTCTCGTCCCATGTGCGTGGATGCTTTGAGTTATACATGCGCAGAATGTGCACGATCATCCTATTGACAACCTCTGTCTGGCCATCAGTTTGAGGATGGAAGGCTGTGGACTTCGTGAGTTTGGTGTCCAGCATTGACCAGAGACTGGACCAAAATGTGCTGAGAAACCGACTGTCCCGATCTGAGATGATAGACTGTGGGATCCCAAAGTGCACCCACACTCGTTCAAAGAAGAGTTTAGCAGTGACTTCTGCTGTGATATTCTTCTTGCAGGCCACCATAATGGCCATCTTCGAGAACCTGTCGACGACCACAAAAACAAAGTCATTTCCATGCTTAGTGGAAGGGAGGCCTGACATGTAATCCATGGAGATGGATTCCCAAGGTCGACTAGGGGTAGGCAACGGGCAAGGATAATTTTAGGGGCGAATGTTCGCCCTTTGGCGAAATTAAGGGGTTTTAAATTTTTAGTGGGCGAATATTTTGTATCATAGTACATTTTTACAAATCACCTCAAATAGCCCACCTTATTTTAAGGGAGAGGGTAAAAAAGGTAAATTTAGCCCTTGAAATTAGGACTTACAACCTTCCATTCGCCCATTTTCAAGAATAGGTTTTATTTAAGTGAATCCATTCGCCCATTTTCAAGAATAGGTTTTATTTAAGTGAATCCTATGGGCCAAATACCATATTTATAAAAGAGGTATGGTAAATTAATAAAAATATAAATAAATGAGAGGTATGGTAAATAAATAAAACATTTTTTGTATTTACTCCATAAGTCACCTTATATACATGTAAGGGTGTAAACAAATAAAAATATAAGTAAAGTGGAGGTATGGTAAATAAATAAAACGTCTTTTTATACTTACTCAAAAGGTATGGTAAATAAATAAAAATATAAATAAACTAGACGTATCGTAAATAAATAAAACCTCTTTTTATATTTAGTCCATAACCCTCGTTCTATTTATGAAGGCTCAAGAAAGAGGTTTTATTTAAGTGAATCCTATGGGCCAAATACCATATTTGTAAAAGAGATATGGTAAATTAATAAAAATATAAATAAATGAGAGGTATGGTAAAAAAATAAAACATTTTTTTATATTTACTCCATAAGTCACCTTATATTTAGGAACACTCAAAAAATGGGTTATATTTAGGTGAAACCTATGGCCAAAATACTATGGGACAAATACCATGGACTGGATTGCTATTAATACCATGCAAAAAACCATTATTAACCATAATATTAGAATTAATAAAAATAAAAATGGCACATGGTATTGACCCATGGTATTCACCAAAATGGCACATGGTATTGACCCATGGTATTCACCTGGAATGTAGCCTATTTAAATGGGGGAATTAAACCTACATGTAGCCTATGCTAAGATTCACTAGGACTTTACAAAGTTTTATTATTTAGTGAAAGACTCGCCAAGATCTTACAAGATTTTATAATTGAGTAAAATATTCGCCATGCCTGGTGAGAGATTCGCCAAAAAATTATATATACATATTATATTATTGATAAAATCGCCTTCCATTTTTCCTATATACCATGGAGATTCACCCATTTATTATATTTATAAATTTAGGGGGGGTTCTTAAAATTTTCCCTGGCAACGGGGTATAGAGGCCGTGCTTCTTAATGGTTGGTTTGGCAATGGCACAGGCAGTACATGATCTGATGTACTTCCCAACATCCTGTCGAAGATTCGGCCAATAGAAATAATTTTGCAGCACTGCCACTGTTTTCTCGACCCCGAAATGCCCAACAGCCCGACTGTAGTGTGCTTCCCAAATCATCTTGGCACGCTCGCTTGAAGGAACACAAAGGTGACCGAGGTGGCATAATAGGTCATCCTGGAGGTGAAAATCTGCAACACGCCGACCCTCCAAGAGTGTCTGGTATGTGTGGCCGAATTCTGGGTCGCTCTTGTAGAGAAGGGGCCAATCAGAAGTCTCGTGCCCACAAGAGTTGAGCACGATGGTTAACGCCATGATCGGTGGTCGACTGAGGCAATCTGCAACATTATTGGTGCTGCCCTTCTTATACTTGATATTCAAGTGGAACTGTTGCAGGTATGTAGACCACTTCTGATGGTGATCATTCTGCAATTTCCCTTGGGTCTGTATGAACTGCAGGGGTCGGTGGTCTGTGTGGATGACCGTTTCCTTCCCCAAAATGTAATGCTTCCATTGTCGGCAGGCCTGTACAATGGAATACATCTCTTTATCATAAGTGGGGTACTTCTGGACTGTGTCTGAAAGTGTTTCACTGTGATATGCCGCTGGATGTCCATGTTGAGTAAGGACTGCCCCAATAGCATAGTCAGAGGCATCTGTCTCGACCTCAAATGGTTGTTGTAAATCTGGTAACGCGAGCACTGGTGCCGTGCAGAGGTGATCCTTCAACTCCATGAATGCCTTCTGTTGAGATTCAGACCAAAAGAATCTTGCTTTCGCCCCTCCCTTGGTGACCTGACTCAAGGGCCAAGAAATATGAGAAAACCCCAACACAAACTTGCGGTAGAAGTTGGCAAGACCTAGAAAGCTGCGGAGCTCTGTTAGAGTGGTTGGAGAGGGCCAATCCCGAATGACTTGGACCTTGGCTGGATCGACATGCACCCCCTGTTCATCTATGATGTATCCCAGATACTGAACCTGGGTCATGCCAAAAGTGCATTTCTCCAAATTGGCACATAGCTTGTGTTGCCGCAGTGTTTGGAGAACCTGTCGGATGTGGTGGAGGTGCTCTTCCCAACTCTGGCTGAAGATTAGAATGTCGTCCAAGTATACTACTACAAAGGAGTTGGTGAATGGCCACAAGATGTCATCCATTAGCCTCATAAAGGTTGCAGGAGCATTCGTCAATCCGAAAGGCATGACCAACCATTCGAAGAGGCCCTCCTTGGATTTGAAGGCAGTCTTCCACACATCAGAGGGTTCGATTGGTACCTGGTGATATCCTGACTTCAGATCGATCTTGCTGAAATATTTCGCCCCCTTTAGTTGGTCTAGGAGGTCATCAATCCGCGGGATCGGGTACCTATTACGGACAGTGATCTTGTTCAGCGCCCGATAGTCAATACAGAGTCTCCACGTCCCGTCCTTCTTCTGTACCAACACGATCGGGCTCCCACAGGGCGATGAACTCGGACGGATGTGACCTTTCTGCAGGAGCTCCTGAATCTGCCTCTTGATTTCATTGTTCTCCAGAACGGAGCGCCGATAAATTGGTCCATTGGGTAGCGGCGCACCTGGGGTCAGATCGATGGAGTGCTTGACTTGACAGTGCAGAGGAACTCCTGCCGGAGAGGTGAAGACGTCCTCGTACTCCTCCACAATCTTGTCCTTCTGTAGTTGTCGTGCAGAGGGACCCCATTTGGAGGCCGTGGCCACTGTCTTCTTCTTTCCTTGAGGGCGTATCATCAGGAAAACAAATTTCCTGGTTTTGGAAATGATCTTACTGCATTGTTTTGCAGTAATCAAAGAGATGGCGGCAGGTGGTGCTACCTCTGGTATCCTGAACAACTTATTTCCCAATGTAATAATAACAGCACGGGGTCTTGATTCATACACAGCATGTCGCTTCCACAAGTATGGTTGTCCTAGTAATACATCACAAACTTCAAGGGGAGCAATGTCACACAATACCTCATCCGCGAAGGGCTTGATGTTGCATGGAAGGCGACACTGCTGGCTCACGCGAAGATCTCGTCCTTGGTGCAGCCACCCAATGGTTTATGGTTGTGGTTGTGCTGTGGTCGGTAAGCCCAACCGCTTCACGACCTCTGCCGAAATGAGGTTCTTTTGACTCCCGCTATCAACAATGAACTGTATCGGGGAGCCCTTTACCCACATCTGAGAGTGGAAGAGACGCTCCTCCTCCTCTGGATCTTCGGGTTCATTTTTCTGGATCTTTGCGGTAGCAACAGTGGTGCTGGGATCCGCATCGATGATCTGCTTCCCTTTTTCATACCCCTTATCGGGTTCTGACTCAGAGTCGGAACATGCATCTGATTCTGAAACCTTCAGCTTAGCCACCAGTGACTGCTTGGCCCGACACTCACTTGTGTTGTGAGTGGAGCTCTTATGGAACTCGCACCATTTTCCAGTGTCCTTTCTCGGCTTCGCGACGCTGTTCTTTGCTTGCAGCTTCGGCTGGTTGTCTTGGGCTGTCCTGCCTTGGCTTTGTCCTTTGTTCTGTGGTTTCGGGGCACCTTTCCCCTGCTTTGGATTCGCAGATCCAAAGTCTTGCTTCTTTTGTTTCAACTTCTGCTCGACCTTGACGGCATATCGGTATGCTGCGCCGAGCGAGGGGATGTTTAGGAATTGTATTTCTTCCTGGATGTACTTGTGCAGGCAGCCACGGTATTTGAGTATCAAATGTTGCTCCGAATCCTTGATACCCAACTTTGTGCGAAGGGTATGGAAAAGATTGGTGAACTCCGGCACGTCTTGGTCCCTTCCCTGCCGCAGCGTGGTCCACTTTATGTATTCATCCTCATAGCTTCCGACAGGGTAGTACTGCTCCTTGACGGCATCCCGGAACGAATCCCAAGTGGGTGCGGCTGAAAATAGTGAGCCAGTACTTTCATCCTTCTACTCACAGTAGGTTTCCCACCAGTCCTTGACGTGGGGGGCTGCTTTGAGAAGAGCAAAAACAATCTTTTCCCGACTCAAAAAATCATGAACAGAAAAATAACCCTCTAGCAGATTTAACCATTTATCTATGGCATCTGCGTCTATCTGACCCTCAAATATGGGGATTTCAAAATTAACTTGTACCTTAAAGGGTGTGCCGTTTCCAGAGTAGCTGCTGGAAGCCGATGCGTCGCTTCTGGGTAGCCGCTGAAGGATCTGGGCAAAGCTGTCCATCATCGCGTTCCGTTGTCACTCGAGGGCTTCTTCGAGCAAGATTTTGATGGGATCTCCTGCCCCCTCGTCTTTCTTCTCGTCCGCCATAGGAGGCCGTCAGGATTTGCGAGGCTGGTCTTGCAAAGGTTCAACCAGTTCAAACCCTAACTCCTTATATCCCTACCTTGTTGGGGACATGCAAAGAAAAACAGAGAAAAAGCAGACCGCTCTGATACCACTGATCCGGATTTAAACAGGAACGCAACAAATTACAGAGATAACCATATACACAAAGATGCAGCGGAAATAATACTTCATTTCATTAATGGAAAATACTGAAATATGCTTACAACCAGAAATGGAAATAAACCAGCTAGGGCGATGGTAGCTTATCTCTGAGAAGAGATGTGATGGCTACATGCCTCTGAACTGTGTTACAATGAGGCTCGAAGGCCTATTTATTGTTGAGAAACAATGGAAAACCCTTAACATTCCAAAACCTAACCCTAGGAGATGAACCGCCAAAACTGTGGGCCCCGTTTGGGGTAAATTGGTACATCAACTTCCCGGGGTCGTAACTTTGGCATATGATCTCCGTTTGACGCATACAATAGCTCGTTAGAAATATCTATCCGAGCACTACCATTGTTGGAACGAGCAACATCGGTCCATTGCATGGACCCATGTTGCCCCCGGATTCCCAAAAAAATGTCGTTTAGGGCCTCAAAACGGCTCCGGAAGTTCAGGACCCGAAAAACTGCTAAAAATAGTAAGTTGTGCTACAATTAAGGAAACTGAAAATGCTGAGAAGGACAATGGTGGGGGTCCAGGTGGACTTGGCAGGTGGCCACCAATATCCACCTGGATCAGCTGCCATATTTCCAATCCCAGGAAATAGTGAAGGAGGCCCAAATCCTTCATCTCAAACTCTGTAGCAAGATCCTTCTTGCATGACAGTATCAACAGCTCATCACCCGTTAGAATCAAATCATCAACATATAGTACAATGATAAGAAACTTACCCTCCACCACAATCTGGTATAGGTTCTTATCCGCCTCGCTCTTGGAGAATCCAAGTCCTATGAAATAGCTGTCTATCCGTGTGTACCAAGCACGTGGTGCTTGCTTCAACCCATACAGCGCTCTCTTGAGCCTGCACACATGCGACTCGTTGCTGAAGACTTCAAAGCCTTCGGGTTGCTCAATGTACACCTCCTCCTCAATGACTCCATTGAGGAACGCAGTCTTCACATCCATCTGATGAATGTGCCATCCCATCTGCGCTGAGAGAGCAAGAATCGTCCGTATGGAAGAATACCTTGCGACAGGTGCAAAGGTCTCCTCATAATCGATCCCCTCAATCTGTGAAAAGCCTCGGGCAACAAATCTTGCCTTGTACTTCTCCACACTCCCGTCAGCTGCCTGCTTAACTTTGTAGATCCATCTCGAACCCACCACTGATTTCCCTTCCGGTCTAGGAACAATCTCCCATGCACTGTTTCTGACAATAGAATCATACTCTTCCACCATGGCGTCTACCCATGCGGGATCCTCCACAGCTTCCTCGAAAGAGGATGGCTCAGTCACAACACACTTGCTCATAAGAGCCATGTATCCAGTGTACCGATCAGGTGACTGTCTCTGCCTGTGTTGGGCTGTAGGTGGTCCTGCAACTTTCTCTGCATCTTGAGCCAGTCGCTCAGCTTCTGTCAAGCGCTTTCGCCCTCTGATGGTTGGCGCTGCATGAGTGGACTCGTCCACTCCATGAACCTCATCCTGTGGCTGATCCACATCCTGAAGCTCATCCTTAGGAACTAATAGCTCCTCATCTGCATGCAAGTGTAGCTCCCTCTCAAGCGAACACTTCATGGCTTTCTCCTCCTGAAATTTTATATCCCGTCGCACAACAGTTTTACCACTGTCTGGCAAATACACACGATAGTTGTGGGGCGTATCAGTGTACCCCACAAATATCCCAACCTCTGCGATCGGCTCCAACTTCTTTCTGGCATCCTTCGTCACATGCATGTAAACATTAGCACCAAAAATCCTCAAATGAGAAAGATCAGGATTCTTACCAGAATAAGCCTCCTCGGGTGTACTCATGCCAAGTATCCTATGAGGACAACGGTTCTGCACATAAACTGTTGTATTGCATGCTTCCGCCCACAAGTGAAGGGGTAGGCCCTGATCATGCAACATTGCTCATGCAACACCCACAATCGTTCTGTTCTTCCGCTCAGCTACCCCGTTTTGCTGTGGGTTATGGGGAGCTATGAGCTCTCTACGAATCCCTTCTGTCTTGCAGAAATCCTTGAACTCGTCCGAGATGTATTCACCACCATTATCGCTCCTAAGAGCCTTCACCTTCTTCCCCGACTCCTTCTCGACCAGTGCTTTGAATTCACAAAACTTTGAATATGTCTCTCTCTTCTTCTGCATGAAGAAGATCCAACACTTACGAGAGAAATCATCAACAAAAATCACATAATACCTGTGTTTTGCTGTCGAAGCAACTGAGAAAGGTCCACACACGTCTGTGTGAATTCTCTCAAGGATCGTCGTGGCACGACTATCCTTCTCGTGAAAGGTGGCTTTCACAAACTTCCCCAAAGTACACCCCTTGCACTGATCTGACTGCGCAAGTGTGCCTTTAGGAAGCCCTGTAGTGATCTACTGCAGTATCTTCAAGGCTCCATGGTGAAGGTGACCCAATCTCCTGTGCCACAACTCGCCATCATCCCGGCTCACCAATCCTTCTGCCTTGCATGCCATTGCTGCGCATCCATCTACATGCAACTGATAAAGGTTCCTCACTCGAACCCCTATCTTCCGGGTCTCACCAGTTGTCTTGCTACGCAGGAAGGCCTTTCCCTCGCTGAAAACAACATCATACCCCTTGGCTTCTAACATCGCCACTGAGATGAGATTCTTCTTCAATCCTGGAACATGCATGACTTTCTTCAATACAAAGGGTTTACCAGACTCCCTCTCAAAGGAAATGGTACCGATACCGATCGCACTGTATCTACCATCATCGCCCATCTCGATGTGCACTCCAAGATCTTTGTCCTCCAGATCAGAGAACAAATCTCTATCTCCCGTCATGTGAAAAGACGCACCACTATCCAAGAACCACACTGATCCCATCACACTTGAAACCAAGCATGCGATCAATGAAAAATCAAGCTCAAACTGAGAAGCTAAGGCCTCTCCCCCTGCAGATCCAGCAGCTTGCTTGTTCTTCTTCTTCTGCGGACAATTTGTGGCATAGTGTCCGTGCTGGTGACAGTGAAAACACTACAGCTTGGACATATCCTGCTTCTTGCCTTTCGCACCAGACTGAGAAGCTTTCTTGCTCTTCCCTTTCTTTGCTTTGGCAGCCAAAGCACAATTCTCTTCATCAGCTCCCTTTGATGAAGATCCATTCTCACCTTTATTGTTACTGAGTTTATCCTTGAGCGCCAGGTCGCTCTTGCTTTGGAATAACATTTGCAATCCGTTGAAAGACATTTTCAACAACACTGCTGTAAATTTGGTGTTCCACCAGCTCCAAACTCAACCGCTTCCGATCTAGAATTCGTGAGAACACAATATTTCTCGTACAGAGATTGATTGTATGGGCATTCACCGGATATCTCACCTTCTAAAAGAAGGATGAATCCAGAGGCTACCTGGCCCGTTTATAGACTCTGCCTGAAGAAATAGAATGTAAACACTTCCTGAATAGTAGATCTGATGATCAACAACTCCGATACCATGTAGAAACTTTTTCTACAATTATCTAGCTCGCTCTGATACCATGTAGAAATTTTGAATAATTTAACACATATTCAACAGAGATTATCCTGATCATGTACTATTGCGGAATACATACACAATACATAAGCTCCTCTACGTTGATCATCAATATAACAGCATCAATAACAATAAAACATCAAGAGCATTCACACATTAACACAGTATGTATCCCGGGGAAAGCATCTCGCTAAAAACCCCAACTATCTGTATATTAATGATTGAGTCATGTAACATTACACAACATAATACTTCTCACAAGTATCTCCACCTCTGTTACACACAATACAGCTCAGATCTGATCTCCAAATCTCTTCCACTGCTTGCCTGCCTCCACTGCTCAATACCTGCTCAAGAACTGATGAGAATGGCTTACCAAACTCGTTTTTCACCTGCAAAATAGTCAGTCACTCTTTGTCGGACGTGAGCACAACCTATAATGTGGGCAAATACGTGAGAAAACTCATTGGCATACTCAATCCTTTGATTGTGCAAGATCTGGTGCACAACTATAGTCACAACTGATAGCAATTTGATTCTCTACCACCTGTCCCTATTGAACTGAACATGCACTGACATGCAACTGAGTTAACTGATGTATTCATTAGTTGTATTATGAGTTAATAACTTGTGAATTAATTAATAACTAATTCACCCAACTCATCTCTAGTCTATTTGCCAGTTAGACTAAATACAACCAGTTTAACAAAGCTAAACTGAACACAACTCCATCAACTCCACAATCAACTCCACCAAACTCAACTGATTGAGTTCTAACTGAAGTCATGCATGCAACAACTCAACTGACTCATAAGAAAAGCATATTTCCTTTTGACAGCTGCATGTGCCACCTCTGTAGCTCAAACTGAAGTGCTCCAAGAGAATAAGATCAAGTTTATAGTCCAAATATTATTGTGAGATCATAATATTTGACTTTTCTATTTTTGACAGCCAGTCTAAAAATAGACTTTGATCACTCACACTGTGATCACTCACACTTTCATCAAAAATAGAAGTCCATCTATTTTTTTCCAACTTGATCAATCATCCATAAACATCAACCTGCAATCCATAGACATGATCCATATGTCTAAAAATAGACATAGTCTAAAAATAGACTTGCGCCAAAAATAGCCTGCGGGCCCACTTAGTGAAGGCGACTCTTTTCACTAAGCTCCATCATCTTGTTGCAATCTCAACATTGCTTACCTTTGTCATCTCTTGTCGTGATACTGGTTCGGAGCACGATGTTTACATTTGAGTCCTCCTCGCGCGGCTTAGACCTCATCGTTTGCAGGTTCTAAGCCGGGGGAGGCTGGAGTATTCCTTTATCGCGCAACCTTGCTATTAGTGTGGGGCAATCCTCCATCTCATGATCAAACTGGGTATAATATAAACATGATGCTCTCGTCAGATTTGTACAATTGCGGGCATAATGCCTTGGCCCTCCGTAATTGGAACAAATAAGCTTTTTGCAACCCCTTCCTGGTCCCATTCCACCTCGACCTTGTCCGTGCCCCTGAAACCCACAACGTGCCATCCCTGCATTTTGATCTAGGGCTCGCGTTTTGGTCTTCACGCTATAGGTAGGAGTCTGATCCATCATCAGTTCATAACTTCTACAGGTATGCTCATCATGGCCTACCGACCTGCAGAAATTACAGAACAATTGTTGGGACATCTGTGTATACTTCTGTAATAGGTGGCAATTATCTGTAACATGCTTCCCTCCTATCTGGCAAATCGCGCACCATAATGTAGGCACCACGCTCGGTCTTGCTTGTGCCTCTGGTCTCAATGGCATTGGCCCTCCTCCCGCTAGGTAGTTCGTGAAGACTGGACAATGGTCCTTGTCATGCCCCTGGCCCTTACATTTTATGTACCATACCTCCTCGCGTGCCTCTATCTGAGTTTTCCTATCTTGTTTCAAAATCTGCATCTCAAGACACAAATTTTTCAACTGCGTGTGGATCTATTGGACTCCTAGGCTAGTTTCTTGTGTTAGGGTCTCATGCATTCTCATTGCAATCTCCAAAGCTTCGGCCTGGGTGGATAGCTTCTGCTATGATAACGCGGTCCTTAGATGCGGCGTTAGTGACGCTACAAACCATGCGCGGTGCTGCCCATCCGTCAAGGTCATGTTGGCTTCATGAATCATACCCTTCAGTCTCTGATCTAGCTCCCAGGGGGTCTCTCCTGGAAGCATTGCGATTTCCTTAAACCCAATGATTGACTGTGTCTCTGATTTTGGCCTTCTAAATTCCCTATTCAGCGCAACTTAGATATCCGCGATCCCCACATTTGGATTGTCATTAGAATGCTTAATGTACCATGTCAGTGTGCGATCCTGCAACGCGCTTACCAGCGTTGCCTTCTTTATGTTGTCATTCGTGACTCCTTGCGCTTCCCATACAACCTTTACCACGAACCAAAATTGGTATGGATCTTCATTCCCTACCCCTTTGAACACTGGAAACTTTATTGCGCTCGCCTTATTGAACTGTGGTGGTGGAAGAGGTGGTGTGGGCGAAGATGGGGGTGAAGATAGTGAAACTGGTGGTGGTGTAGGTGGAGGTGGTATGCGCAGAATTTGTTGTTTTATCAGACTGATTGCACTTCTTGGCGAAACCTTCGCGAGCTCTTCCTTGATTTCTCGCCGATGTGAAATCGAGGGGCTAGTTTCTATTTCTGTGCTATCTTCGTTTCTATAGATCCTCCCACTTCGCGTCGCCCCAAACATCAATTTATTCTCATAACCCACTTTTCACACAGTAGCATTTTAATCCAAGTGTTCAAAGATTTAACGTCCTTACCTCGCAGTCCTTTGAGGAAACGTCGTTTCGTCTCGCTGTAGCTGACTGACATATCTACTGCGAACTCGGTGATAAACCCTCCTATAATTCGATCGAGGCAATGGTCCAGAGCGCGCGCGATCTTATCTTCCGATGCTTCTAGTCTGCACACTAACTCTGGAGTCCACCTAATCGGTTTATCGAGCCTACACCTTCCTTGACTATATGTTAGCTTCACAATCCACTTGTACAACTCATAGGGGAAGGATGCAAAGAAAATTTCATGGATTTCTGTATATAAGTAGCGCTCTAACCACTGTTCCTTCGATACTCACGGATTCCTGTTTTCCTACGCCGCGAAGTTGTGAATCTTTCTGTCCAGCTACTCTTCAATTTCTTTCTTTGTCGGATTCCAATGACATGACATCAGACATCTCTTATGCAGATCCTGGTCTCAGCAACGGAACCATTTGTTGACTTGTTGGGCCTTGACCTAGGTTTAGAGGTGATTTATCCAAACAAATCTCGGTACTACTAGCGCTTTCGGCAACAGTCCGCGGAGCGCGGAGTGAGGTCTCACTCGAAGTAGTATGGGGGGGTGCTAGAACTAGGTTTCCGCACCTTGGAGATGTCTGATGAGTTCAAGTAGTCCGCGGTTTGACCTTGCGCGTACGTCACTTCGCGCACTTACCCGTTCCTTGCAGCCTGAGGTGCTTCCTTCGCGCAGCCCTACTCGGGGGCCGAACACCGTTATTACCCAAGCCTTGACTAGTATTCCACAGTTAGTTAATTAACTTAGCTTATTTGTATGAATTAAGTTATATTTAGCAATATAAACCAGTCATACATGTGTGCACAGTAAATAAATAGTATATTTGCGATTTACATTAACCATGCATTAATCCAAGAACAAATACATGAATTGGTAACAAAATCTTTCTTTATTAATCTCTTCTTTGGTTATAGACTCTACTTTGCCCTACGCACTCAGCTGCAGGGGTCCACGCACTCAGCTACAGAATACTAGGCCTCTGTGCACTCAGCTACAGAGCCTTCTCCTACCCTACGACCCAAGACACACTTAGACACTTGCTCTTTGCTTCTATTCTCTCGTCTCTTGCTTCCCTTCTTAGTTATATTTTACACTTAGAGCCTCACTCTATTTATACAATCCCATGGTCCATGGACCATGGGTAGGCCAACATTACATTACAAGACTAGGGCGGACAACCCTGTGACTCTATCATACATTTCGCGCTCCGTGCCTACAATTCACGAAGTCTTTACAACAAGATTAGATCAAAACTTGGGCTTCGAGCCCCAAAACATGCCTTGGGGGGATTCCATGCCCAACAATTGTCTTGATGCAAGGAGGAAGGCTTATATGATACCATTTTGAAGTATTTCATGGGACTATTCTTAACTACCCTACCTACGACAATGAGCTCTATGCCATGGCGAAAGTTGTGAATAAATGGAAGCATTATCTAATGGGAAAGGAGACAATAATCCACACAGATCACCAGCTGTTACAGTACTTGTAGGCACAAAGTAAGCTACAACAGACCAGGCATTACAAGTGGATGGGGTTTTTATAATAGTTTCATTTGGTGATCAAATATAAGAAGGGTAGCACAAACAAGTTGGAAGACATGATTTCAAGGCTGCCCACATCAAATATTACATATTTGGGGACTCTTACGTACATGGAGCCATTCACCCATGATGCATAAATAGAGGCATATTCAGAGGATGAGGACTTCAAGGAGGTGTATCAACAGTTGCAGAATCAAATTCATGTGCACGATGGTGACAAAACCATTGACTACCATCTCCAAGACATGTTACTCTACAGGTTGGATACGCTATGTGTTCCTAAAGGTGAGTGATTGCATCTGATTAGAGAGGCTAACACCTCCAAGGTTTCACGACACTTTATTGTAGTGAATACCATGGCTAACTTGCAGAGGTATGTGTTCTGGCCCAAGATGCAAGAATAGATAGCTAGGTTCATAAGAGGATGCATGCTTTATTATACCAGCAAGACTAGCAATAGGAAACACGATCTATATCATCCCTTACATGTACCTACTCTTCCTTGGGAAATCATTTCCATGGAATTTGTGGGAAGTTTAACGACAACCAGGAAGGGACATGACTACCTGTTTGTGGTCGTTGACAAGTTCAACAAGATGTGCATTCTCATGCCCTGTAAAAATACCATCAACGAGAAAGAAGAAACAAAATTGTTCTTTGGACACGTCTAGGTGCACTTTGGGATACAAAGGAGCATAATTTCAGATAGGGATACAAGATTTTTTAGTATATTCTGGACTACATTGTGAGAGAAGATGGACACAAAGTTGAATATATCTACATCATTCCATCCACAGACACATGGCTAGACAAAAGTAGTCAACATGACTTTGGTGTAGCTTCCAAGGGGATATAACCAGAAGCATCTGAATACCAGGGATTAAAATTTAGTATATATACAACATTCTTACAATAGATAAGTCCACACTTCTACAAGAAAGTCCCCATTTGAAAGTTGTTTTGGATATTTTCCACCTTCACCTTTGGATATTGCATATGGGAAACAAGGAGGAGTGAGGGAAGGTATTACATGAGATGCTTTGAGGGTTGAAAATTTTATAAAGAAGATCAGGTAGATACATTTAAAAGTACAAGAAACATTGCATAAGTCACACTAGAAGTACAAGGTCAAGAATGGTCAACATAGATAGAGAAATCATTCAAGGTGGGAGACAGAGTATGGTTCCAATCGAACAAGGAGAAATTACAGGGGCCTGGTAAGAAAATTAAGGCTTGGAGGTATGGTCCCTTTGAGATACTGGAAAAAGTGGGTGATAATGCTTATCGACTCAGTTTACCACCATATATGCACATTTACTTAGTTGTGAATGTAGAGAATTTGAAACTCTATGAGCCTTCCATACTATATTAGGAAGAGGAACATGTCCTACCTTCTGTGCAGGAGTTGACACCAGAAGCTCACGCAGAGTTGACAAAAAATACAATTTTACTGAAGAGGTACAAAACTATAAGGCAGGGGCAACATGACCTTTGGAAAATTGGGTTGAAGGGACAACTTCTATGCAAAGCTAAATGGTACACTCAAGAGAAGGTGGAGGGAAAATTTCCTCACCCCATTTAGTAGAAGCTTTTGGGGACTAAAAGCCTCCCAAAATGGGGATGTGTGGTCCAAATTGGATCATTATATTTTTTGGCATCCATCTCGATGAATTTAGAGTGGATAAAATGGAGGAATCAACTCACGGGACCGTTTTTACTGGCGAGACCCAGTTTGGAAAAATGGGGTCTGAAACTTTCCGGGAGCATTTTGAGTTATCAAATGACGTTTTTTGGGGGTAAAACTTCATCGCTTTAATGCCACAACATTTCATGCTATTCTACACACAAATGTATTTCCAATGGCGTAATAAGCGCATCAATTAGAGTCCGTACGCAAAATTTATGCCACTCAGAAGTTGACCTTTCCTGTTTTCACACCTATAGTTCGGGAGGATGTCACGTCAGCCCCCATTATTAATGGAAAAGGGGCTAGCCACGTGATTATGATGTGAAAGACTATAGAATAATCTATATTGTAACTCTATTTAAGAGTTGATGTAGTTAAAATTAACCACTAGTAAGCTATCGGGTTTTGTTATAACCAGGCCACTAGGAGGAAGAGGCATTCCATTCCTTCAAGATCATTTTGTTCCATAGTTGAGCAAAGATAGCCATGAGAGATAGAAGGTAGAGCACACAAAGAGGATCTGTGCACTGTAGCATCCCATGGGCCATAGGCATTACTTATTTGTACCTACAACCATATTTCCAAACAAAGGGAGAGAGTGAAGGAACCTCACCTTGTAACTGGGCTTTCTTCCGAAAGGGTTTCCCAAAGAACATATCTTGTGCCTTATGTGTGTGCGTGTGAGCTTATTTTGTCATTCTCAACTTTTCTGCATAATTTCCATTCGCATGCATGCACTAATTACAGTTAAATCTACAAATCTAAAATTTTAATAAAACTGTAATAGTGTAAAATTTCATAGTTTTAATATATTATTATGAGATATGTTGTGATGAACTATCCACTGGAATATCCATGGCAGTTTACAGATCATCACTGTATCTTTAAATTCATAAATCTGTCCACTAATAGTAATTGCAGAAACATGTTGTAGTGAAGAAAATGAAAGTCCTAAGTTGTCCTTGATCTCCCTTAATCATGGTTTCATAGCCTAGGGGATATTATTCAAGGCTAAATGGAAAAAATCAAGTTTTTGGAGCAAATCTGGAGAAGTTTTCACAGTGTTATAGGATGCTACAGGATTACCCAGTGTTTTTACAAGATTGAATTTATGAGCATTCTGAGGGTGGAAACGGTGATATAAATGTGGGAAAGGGTCGATGAATGCATATGAAGTCTGGATGATTCTTTCTCCAAGCTTAAAAACTCTCAGAGGCCTATCTTGCACAAAAACAAATGCACGCAGTATCCTTCAATGACCCAAAAATGTACTTTCAGTGACAAAGTTTTGAGGTTGTTGTGTAGCGAGGAGAAAGATGTCGATGATGGTAGGAGGAATTTAGGATGAAAATTCTAACCCTTCAAGTCAACAGTAGTACCTGCACACCACAAAAAAATATAATTTCTATACTTGCAAGGACTAAAATACCTAGTCTTCCAACTAGTATGTTTTTCGATATATCTCACTGAATGACCAAGAAGATCGAATGAAATTTATATGGGTGAGTTTTTTTATTAAGTAGGATTTCCTAAGACTCAAAAATACCTTTTTTAACTTGTTATTAAAAAATGATAGAAAATTACTACTCCAAAAACTAGAAATTCAAGAATCAGTGAGTTGGTTAACCTACCAAATGCCCAACTTGATCAAGTGAAAATTATATGGGGTAAATTTTGTTATTAACTTGAATTTTTTAGGATTTTATACAAGTGGAAAAAACTCAAAAGAGATGCGTTAACATGTGCTAAAATTTAGCAGAAAATTACTAATATTTTGCTATAAGAGACTTCCAAAAATTCCATAATTGTGAACTAGTAAACCAATCCAAGTAGCTCAATTATGAATATGAATTTTCAAATCTATTCTAAGGGTGCATCATGCTTGTGACTCTATAAATAACCTTAAAAACAACTCACTTCAATCATTTATTGAATATAACCTACAACAAAGGAAAAATGAATACTAAATGTGGAAATAAGAGATGCAAGTGAAAAAAACATTCAAAGAAAATAAACAAATTGTACAACAAGGCTTTGAGGCTCCTGGGATGGCCAATCCCAAGGATACTCAGAGTCCTAGAAATGAAAGCAAGCTTTAGAAGCTAAAAGAGTAAACAAATTGTACAACAAGGCTCTGAGGCTCCTAAGATGGCCAATTCCAACGATACTCAGAGTCCTATGAAGGAAAGCAAGCTTTAGAAGCTAAAAATGACACCAAACTTCATTATTTGAATCAATCCAAGTACATCTTGTTGGAAATGAAAGTAGAACTGCTTAATAACAAGTTTCCTTCACAAGAAGACTAAGAAATACATGCCCCTAGAGGCAAATTCGAATTGGTACTTATACAAATTGATGGGGAAGAATCCTCCTTGAAAGGAGGTATATTTCCCCTCCAAAATCCCTCAAAAAGTGGATCTGGTTCCCAACAGTAGGAATCTTCATTAAATGACAGGGAGCACATTCCTAGATTTTCTCAATCACTGGAGCTCTAGAATCTGTTCAATAATTTCATAATATCCCGTTCATTTTTATTCAATTTTGGTCCATCTTGTAGTAGGGAGAAAGTCCCTATATTATCTCATTTAGAATTTACTCAATATTCTCTTAATATTATGCAAAAATAAATAATATTAGGCACATAATATGCAATTATCTCTAAACCTTCCTAAGAACATAATAAAGCTAAAAAAGCATTATTAATTGTAGAAGGAGAGATTTTATATAGCCTTTATGTGCCTATGAAAGGTTAGATGAGCCTTAATTTTTGTCTAATTTGGAGGCCCATCACCCAGACCCCAAGCAAATTGAACTATGTTGTTTCCTCTAGGATCATGAATGATCCTACACACACCTACCACCCCAAGGTTATTTTTGGAAGACCCATCAAAAAAGAGGATTTGAGAGGCTTGCTGTGCCTTCCAAAAAACAAAAATTAGAGTGGATCCATATTATTAGCCAAGGTAGAGAGTAAGAGTTTCCAATTTTGGTGTTGGAAATGCTCTGATGATTTAACCTAAATTGAGCCATCCATTTCTCCTCTAATCTATCTAAAGCAATATCCATAGCGTAAAATCAAAGTTGAAAATTCTCCACTAGAAGTGAAGTGGCCTTGATAGTTGTTTTATTCAGTGAACTAAGATCATTATTAAATATTTACTTATTTTTGGCAAGCGTGATCCTCTAACATATATATTTAGGGAGAGCCTCCAAAATTATTTTGAAGGTGGGCTTGTTTTTTAATGTTCTTGAGTTGTAGTTTCCCCACCACTAGAAGGAGCTTTTCAAAATCAAAGGCCATGAAATTATACAATATAAACCTCTTATCACCTAGGGCCAAACTTCCTCACTATAGTTGTGGTCAAGAAATAAATTTTGGATGGACGCTTCATAACTTTTACATAAAAGGCATTAAGGTGGGCCAATCACTCCTTTCGTCCTTAAATTATTAAATGCTAGGATTTTCTTATGAGCTAAGATCCAACATAACATGTTGATCTTAGGCAATGTATTAGGACTCTAGATTAATTTCCGAAGAGTATATTTTGGTGGGAGTTTAGTTGTTTCCAATTGCGTCATGTAGCCATTATTGGCTATATAAGAAGACTCCCCAAGCTTGTGCATCCTCTAATTTGTGATGGGGGGCACATCCAAAGAGGGGTTGAAGTAAGGTAGATACCATTTGATGTAGTAGGACTAGCGGGTCATCGAACTTCCACTTCAACCACATTCTAGAATTTTCATCCCATTTAGATATGTCAAATAAAGAATTTAATTGTTTTCCCTCCAACCGACCTATAAGAGGAGCTAATTCAATCCTTTTCACTAATTTTTCTCTCCCCATTTAGATATGTCAAATAAAGAATTTAATTGTTTTCCCTCCAACCGACCTATAAGAGGAGCTAATTCAATCCTTTTCACTAATTTTTCTCTCCCCATTATATTTTCTTCCAAATATTTGTTAGCTTTCCCTTTCCAAAAATTCATAAGAGCTTGTCCCTTATTATGGGAATAACAAATTTTAGTAATTTCAAAATTGGAGAACCCTTATTAGCTCACAAAGTGAGATCTCAACTTCTAATTCTAGAACCTCTGAAATATTTCTTCTAGAGCACCTATTTCCACTAGGCATATTTACCTATAATTAATTTCATAAGAGTTTAGTTCTTAGAGAAATGCCAATCATTGTGAAATATTTAATCCTGAACCCTCCCTTCATATATTTAAATTTGATTAAGTCCCTTGAGGTTACTAGTCACTTTTATGGTCCATTGTTAAGCCACACTCCATCGAAATATTTCCAAAAGCAATAAAAATCTTACAATGGTCATCTTAAATCTTTTCTTTTTCCTTTTTAAGTAACTATAACTTCTCGGCCAGCGGACGATTTGCTAAGTCGTCCGTGCCACTGTGCAGGTCACAAGTTCGAGTCTCGTCTTATCCAAGGGCCGTTCTTGCGGGCTGGGTGGTTCCTCTTAGAGGTTATAGTGGCAGCGAGTGGGATTCAACCCCGTGTAATGCGAGTACAGTACCACCGCCATTGCCGATTTCGCTAGTCAACAAAAAAAAATGATTATAACTTCTCTAAATTATTCTTTTGTGAAAAAAATATTTTTATTTTTTAAATTTAACTTTAATTTTACTTCGTAATTTGTTTAATGTATATAATACAAAATAAATTGTTTTATCTTTATATTAAATTTTATTCACAACTTTTTTTCTTTCTATGGCCTTATTTATGTCCAATTTTTTTTTTTTGGGACATGAACTCTATTCATGACCTTAGAAAAACTTCAAACATATTCGAATGATAAAAATTATGAAAATCAATTGTATCAAATTCTGACGGGGCTTGTTGAGAAAGGGGTGTTTTCCATTTGCTTATCGAATATTGTGTTTATACCATTTGCTTTTCCATTTAAAAAGTTCTCAATCGTCTTATTTGGAAAGGGATGATGAAGTTTAATTTTGATGGTGCATTCAAAAGTGATCATGGCTTAGCAAGGTACGAAAGAGAGTCAAAGATGATAGCGTAAATATTATGGAAACATTAAAACATAGATAGAAGAAAATAAGTATATCTACTAGTGTAATTAGTTTTTTAATTATAATTAATTTTATTATAAATAATTGTAGCTTTTATTATTTATAATTAAGAAAGATGTCTAATCATGCTACTTAAATTGGATGTGTATTAAAGGTTTTAAACTATGATGATTGGATGTGTATAAACATTAATAATTTAGATTGAGAAACATTATCATTACGAAGAAGTTTTCAATATTTTACTTAAATTGAATATGTATTAGAGATTTTAAAATACATAGATTTGAATAGTTGTCATTTTTATTGTGGTCTATCCCTCTTGGCCTTGTGACCTTATGACTTGCCATGACTTGCTTGTATGTTTGGCTCCTTACTTGCATCTGGTTAGGATTAGGATACCCAATCACTCTCAGGTCTCTGTCAAGTTTTATCCCCATGTAGCTCATTGTTATTGCCTACTATTGTTGGATATGCATCGACAAAGAATGCACAATAGAGGGGGAAAGGGTGGCTGTGACCCTTAGGGTTGCAACCAATCCCATCAACAGGCTCAAGAAGTTGCTACAAAATATCACTCAATCGTCCCGCTAGAAACAAGGAATGAAATTAGCCAATTGGAATCCATTGCAGCTAGAGAGAGACAAGTTTTTTCAAACTCTGAAATCCTAGAGGATATTTCCACTTAGATTCCTGATCCTGACCACACTAAGGGAAGAAGGAAGTAGTAATTTCATGCCTTATCTTTGTATTGGCAAATGAAGATCCCATTGGGTAGGGTTCTTAAGGATAAATAATAAGAAATATACAATACCTTTTTCATTTTGGAAGATGTCAAACGATTTCAGAGGAACCAGAGGGTATGTTTAGAAAGAATGGATGTGTGGCTAGCCCATATCTAGTGATACCTTCATTGTGATTTAGCTCTTCCAACTCCTTTGGTGTCAAATGCTAAAGACCCAACACCAGTTACCTCCTTTAATCTTGATTTTTAGCATGTTAGCTTTCTGTTTTGTGTTTTACAATATTGTAGTGGATACTTTAAATCGTGTTAGAATTGTTAAAATTGTTATAATTTTGGAAAAACTCAATTGGTAGGTGGTAAAAAAATATATGGTTTCCCATTGGGGATAATGAGACCACCTATTAAGTGACATATTTATGTTGATTAATGGATTGATGTATTTGATTTCCATACTTTTGAGGAAATACAATTTTAACTAAAAAAATGTAGATTTGAACATGTTAGAAAAATAAATCTATTAAAAAATAATTTGGATTATAAACAACATTATCACCATAAGGAAGTCTCTATCCATCCCCGTGGAGTTCCCCATGCTTAATTTTGTTTTTATAAAGGAAATAACTCCTACTTAAGAACCTTACTCTAAGGTGGGACGCAATATTTAATGTACCCTTCCCTTTTGATTTATGATGGTATGAGGTGTAACATTTTGAGACTTTCCTCACTTCCTCCTCATAAAGGGAGAATTTCATTGTACATTTATATCTGTGATAAAGTAAAATAATTCTTACATTTCCATCATTTCATTACCATTTCGGCTACAAAATCTAGTGTAAAAACATTGTATTCATTTTTATGTTGAGAATGGAAAACCTTGATAGTCCTTTAAACAATGACACCAATATTTGGTGCAATATCATAGAGAATCCACCATACAAGGAATGTGTATCATGAATTGGTGTTAAATTAGCTTGCTAGGATGACATCATCATAGATCCTTGAAATGAGGTTCAAGACTGTAGTGAAACATTGTTTCTACGTGTTAATCAATCTTTTGACATTGAACTTGTTATATCACTGTAACTTGGGGATAAATCAGTTAGTTAACAATGAAAATACTCACCTGTAGTGAGTCATTGAGGGAATGTTAATTGAAGTGGAATGCATAGGCTTGCAATTGTTAAACTTGCAATCAAATTCCCTTAGAACTTACTTAACATGTATGTCATTTCCCATTCAAGTATGGGGAACAATCCCTCTATGGCTAATTTGAATTTTGTTATCAAGGTTTATTCTTGAATGGGAAGAAAGGATTTGTTGATGCCATGATAAAAAACCTCCACAATTTTTCCTACACATGAATTTTGTAGCCTACTGAGGATTCTATGAACTATCGTCCCATGGTCACTTCATGGTTGGTTGATGTTTTGTGTTCGAGTCTTCTTCGTATAAGGTCCTACTTGTCAAAGTCACTTACTTACACATGCACAGTCCTGATGAATTCATAAGCACACTTCTTGTATGCAAGCTCGAACAAGCAAAGCACTGCCCATCAAGAAAGTGCTTATGCAATGTTCAACTCATGTTGGCAGTCATTGCGCACCTTTCGTTGATAGTCCCCCTCACTTTAGTTATGATTGTAGTTCTATTTCGGTGAGTTTTCTTAACTATTGCTTTTGCACACCGTTTCTTTCACAAGTGTTGCTTTTATGTTCACGACTATCACTTTTACTCGCTTTCACTTTAATAAGTTTCATTTCTATGTTATCTTCGCTCTGACATGTGTCGTTTTCAAGTCCGTTCACATTTTGCAAGTGTTGTCTTCATGTTTTCCTCTTTCTCAGTGCAAGTTGTAAAGGCATTAGCTCTCTAATTAGGTGATGATTGCAACTTATTCATGAGCCTCATCGACATATATTTTCCTCCCATAAATGTGCGCTAATTATTTTCCAAGGTCTCCTCCCTCTCACAGTGCATTAGTACTTCCTAGGATAAGTGACCTAGACTTTTGCTGTCACCCTAAGTGAAAAGAAGATTTTGGATGAACAAGCAACCAATGTTGGAGAGAATTGCACCCTCCCAAGCCTAAGCGCACTTCAGAACAACAAATCGCACTTCAGAACAATGAAGCACACTTTAGAACAACGAAGCACACTATGGAACAACAAAGCGCACTTTGAAGAAGTAAGGATCCTTTGTCTTTTAAAAAGTGCATGGTGCACTCACGAAGCATGAAGCCTTAGGGTGCATGGCGCACTCATGAAACAGGAAGCCTTAGGGCACATGGCACACTCTTGAAGCACAAAGCCTTCATCCTTCTCTTAGGGCACATGGTGCACTCATGAAGCATGAAGACGTAGGGAACATGGTGCACTCATGAAGCACAAAGCCTTCATCATTACCTTAGGGAACATGTCACACTCTTGAAGCGCAAAGCCTTCATCGTTCCCTCTTCCCTTAGGGTGCATGGTGTAGTCATGAAGCCTAAAGCCTTCATTTGAGCACACTCCTTCAACTCAAAGAACTGAGCCCTCCTAGTGCCACTTGAGTGCACAAGTGCGCTAGGAAGGCTCAAAGCCTAATCCCTTGTTCCTTCGACGTGTGCCTCTATGACCTCTTTTGTCCCTTTAGTGCACAAGTGCACCCTGGACCAATGAATGATTCTCCTTCGTGCTTCAGACCTGCACCCTACGCCCTTGAGTTCTCTCTCTCTCCTACTTGAGCACACAAGCACACCATGAAGGCCTCTTGTGAGCCTTGACCTTTCACTTCCTACAACACAATAAAAATGAATAGTGGAGCCTTCCTAAGCCACTGATGAGTTTGGTTGCACCCTCCTAATAAAAAATCCTTCTTTTAACCCTCTCATAGGTCTATCATGAGTTGATCATTCCATGAGCTAGGAAGTGATAGAATAGTTGTTTCTAAGACTAATTTCACTTTTTCACGAATGATTTTCATTGGTAGCACTACCTTCCTAGCATGACAAGGTGATTCTCAAAGCAGATAGCAAGGAAGAAAGCATAAATAAACACGTGTAGAAGAACAACAAAAGAGAGCTATCATGGAGACACAAAGCAGATCATGGACCAAGACAAATGACTCAAAGGATCACAAAGCTCATCCAAGACCCTTTTTTGGGTGAAGATAAGAAAAAAAGTGGATCTTTCATGAAGATGAGGCATATATTAGATCTACCATAAAGAATGCAAGATGAAGCAGCAAGGAAGACAACTTGGCATCGAAACCTCATCATGGAGTCCATGTCATCATTGTCAAGTTGTAACTTGCACACGTGTCATCATAATGGTCAATATGTGTCCATGTGTCATGCCACATCATCATGTGGAATGTAATGATGTATTTTCAAATAAAAGAACAAAATGTAATGTGTGGAAGTCCAAGAGTCACATGTAGAATATGAAGAGTCACATAGTCATCTATGGAAAAAAGAGTTGTATAGAAGTCCAAAAGTTGTCATGAAAGCACTGAAGCCATTGATCATGTTTTTTTACCTTTCCCTATCACATTGGATATTTGGGGTACACTCCTCTTGTCTATCCCCATTCATACACGTTGGCAAGGCAACACTATACAGGAGGCCTGGAACACTTGGTGGTCGATGGTCAGGCCACTTAAGGCTCGGAATATTCCCATCCTTGTCTACTGGGCCATTTAGCTAGTTAGGAACAATATTGTTTTCGGTAGCATACCACCCAATTGGAACCTTATATCTGCTCGGGTTCTGTCCATCTATTCCCTTATTCTCGATGATGATACTCCCACTCCCCACCACACTGTTATCCATGAAATTATTGATAAAAACTTACCCTGGGCTTACTTTGATGGTTCTGCACAATAGGAGGGATATGGGGGGGGGAGCTATACTATATCTATCTGACACACATTTCTACAAAATCCAAATGGGGCTGGGAATTGGGACAAACAACTTTGTTGAACTAATCACCCTCAAACATCTTCTACAATTTGCATTAGAAAAATAGTGTAGACATTTGCAAATATTTGGGGACTCCAAGATCATTATCAATTGGTTCAACAATATATCTAACTATCATGCATTTTCTCTGAGGCATATATTGGATGATGCACTTTGTTTAAAGGCACAATTTGATTCCATTGTTTGCCATCATATCTACAGGGAACGTAATCAAATTTCTGACCAACTTTCCAAGGAGGTTGCGGTCCAGCCTAGGGGTACATGGCTGATTTAGGAGCAGAGGGACGAGGACCACTTCCAGTACTACCACATGCCTTACATGGACATCAGAGGATATGGGCTCGATTGGCCTTTTTTTTGTATATTTTTGATATCCATCCTATATATACTCAGATAAACATTATGATGTAAATATATACTAAGACATGTCAGATATCACTATCAGCACTCCCACTGGTTTCTTTTTCTGTACACAATATTTTTTGAAGGGCAAGTTGCCCCAACTTATAGCATATGATTTTATAAGCATCTACAACATGTAATTTTCTTATCTTAATGAAAATTACGATTTTTCCTTGGGGGAAAGAAAGAAGTCCAAAAGTCATTTAGAAGTTCAAGAGTTGCATAGAAGTCCAAAGGTCATATAGAAGTCTAAGAGTCATGAGAGTAACTCAAGAGTCATGGGGATATGAAAGGTCATTCCCCTTGTTATAAAAGTAACCTCATAACTCAAGAAAAACACTTTTGGGAAGATTAATCTTTGGAGAGATAGTCTTGGATTCTCTACTTGGCATAGGAGAGAAAACGATTCTTTGGAGAAGCAAGAAGTGACTTAATATTCCACCACTGGAACTTGTGCCTCATCATTGTAATTGTCTAGTTGGATATTTCACCTAATTGAAATTGAATGAGCCAACACATTTTCATGCATGTATCACAAATGTTTTAGGACTATTCTTGGGATGTTTACGATATATGTTGTGTTCATATGTACTGTAGATATTGAATTATTTTGGTGGATTTGGTACTCATCTTGTTGAATGTGTGTTATGTTCACATTGATAACTGTTATGTCAACTATTTTTCTAATGAATATGTTCATGCTTTCATGTGTCTCTCTTAGGTTAGTACTATTACTTCCTTTCAGAGACTCACTCTCGTCTCTCGCTCGTGAAGGTCTCCTTTTATAGATTGCAATTGGTGCTTCACAATGTCATATTACTTGCTTATTAAAGGTTTATGTATATAATCTCTTATGTTATCCATTGAAACTAAAGAAAACCTTACAGTTATGGCATTCCAGTTGATACTCTGGATGGGGCTCCTACCCTAAATGGTGTGAGTTTTAATTGGACTTCATGTCAGGGGACCCCCTGTATGTTGGAGGTATCCAACATTGTCAACATTCTAGAACTAGAAGGAGGGCCTAATGACAAGTTGTGCCCATTGAGTCTCTTTTGAATCTCTTATCTTTAAGATCTTGCTTGTGTGATTTTCTTCCTCACTCTTGATGGTTGCGTTAATTGATGGTGTCATACCCTACCTTATACTTTTATCCGTTCATTTGATCAATTCCTGAAGGTGCTTCATCAAGATTTTGATAGGTATGATTACCATGATGTTTATAAAAGAATTAATCATCTTAGAATGGAACCTAATGAATCAGTTGAGGATTTTTCTATCAGATTCCTTCTCTTATGATGTGAATTTCTTGAAGAAGATATGGATTGGGATTTCATTAAGAAAAAAAATGAACATTTGGTTCGGATCTCTTTGAATCAATTTGAATATAAACCCCCAAATGTTCCTGTTGCCGCAAATTTTGGAAATTGTGGGACACCTCCAATCTAAGAATAGGAACCTATTGTTCCTTTTGTTCCTTGTCTTCCTCCTTTCATAGTATCAATTTGGGTGCTTCCTTGTGATAACGTTGAAGTTGGGAGATCTGCAAATCAAATCGTTGATCCACCTCTTCAACATTCATCCATTTGTGATGATCCAGATCCAATGGAGGAAACTTTGGAATTGTTCATAGATGAGGGTTAATCCTATGATATGTAAAGATGATATTAACACATTGTTGTAGCGGCTACAACCACCCTCCAAAATTTTGGCTTGCACCAATTTCGGAGCCTTCCTTGAAGAGTTTCACTTGATGACTGTACACACTTGGGTTCACTCTGTGAGCTCGTGTGAGTCTTTACATTCACCTTGCTTGTTCATTGCATTCAAGTCTTTGCATGTTGATGTCTAAGTCATGCTTACAACCATGTTCTGGTTATGATCAAAATCTTCGCTTCGTATGTGATTGTTGTGTTCGCTATGAAAGCATATGTCGCACTCACACGCTGAGTCACATTCACTGTCGCGTAAGTGTCGTCTCAATCAATGAAAGATCAATCATGAGTGTTGCACTTGTCACTTACACCATTGGTCAGTCTTGTTGAACATGCGTGTTTAGATGGTTTGGTCGTTTCGTCATCAAGTCATGCGAGTGTGTGTTCATATGATCACCTATGCATATTTTGATTGTTCACGCACTTAGCCATTTTGATGAAAGTTCTGACGACTAGACTCCCCTCTGAGAACTGAACCATCACCCCTCCATCGACTCAATCGACTGTCAACCAAAACTGCACAGAAGCACCAAGCTAGTATTTTCAAGCTGCACTGCCCGCAAGCAATCCAATAAACTCTCATGCTGGTCACCCAGACAGTTGGACTTGGCAGTCACCATGAGATTGACTCCCCTCAAAAATTGCACATAGGCCACTGACCTCACCCGCTCAACTGACTAAGGAAATTGTACAGACAGGCCAGACAAATACCAAGTGCTCGTCCTTGTCTCCCTCAGAAAATTACACAGTTTTCCCATCCAGTCATCCCGACAGTCGATCAACTATTCATCTCAGAAATTGCACAATGTTCATGAGTAGTCCTTCCACTGCCCATTAGTAAGCTCAACTTAGAAATTGCGCAAAGATGATCAGCAGGTTGACCTCCCGACCTCAATGTAGTTTTCCTTTCCAACAGCCCCTAGCAGCATACTGCCAATTCCCTTTGGGAATTGAGCAGTTTTCGCTGCCAGTGACCCAATAGCTAATTGACAGTTCCCTCTGGGAATTGCGCAGTTTTGGCTGCTAGTCTCCTGAGAAGTTCCCCAGAGAAACTATACAATCCCTACCTAATGACCCTTCATGCAGCCTGGTCCGTTCCTCTGGAAAATTGCGCAAATCTGGTTGTCCAACCCCGTTGCCCGTTCATTCTAAAAGATGCACAGAGCATGCATGCCTTTCCTTCCAGCAACTCGAACTGTTCCTCCCAAAATTTGCGCAATTTTTCCTCTCAGACGAGCTAGACCTTGCAGATAGTCATTGTCGACTCAGATTTCCTGTCTCCATCTCTCAGTGACTCTTGCGCAATTTCATCAGCAATTGCACAGAGCCATCATATCACATCACAACCTTGTTGCCTCTCCCGGTCACCTACACCCGAATGATCATGTGTCATGGTAGACTAGGAGGTTTTGTATTTGATGTCGTCTCGTCATAAGTGACTGCAGATACATGTACAACAACGAACATGGCAATACAATGAATGGGATGAACGAAGAGAGCACATGCAGAATGACAAGTTCACCAACAGACGAATGAATGAAGCATGTGAAGTGGACGAACTCAATGAACATGCACCTTCACAAATAGATGAGCCTGTCAAGCCTTCCAACATGTAAGCAAGGAACAACTTAGTAAAGCTTCATCAAGCAAACCAAGGACCATCTAAGACTCCGTGCACTTTTCCAAGCAGAGGTGAAGCTATGATACGCCATGAAGAAATCCATCATCCAACAACACTATAGCTCGACATGCACTCCAGCAACAACACGAATGTAACAACATTGTCATGTCAAATCATGTCGAGTCACGTCATGAGTCATGTTGCCCACATCTCCACCATGGGCTTGTTGTCAATCAATGTGATGTAACGTGGAAGTCCAAGAGACCCACTTGTTGAAAAAAGAGTCATGTAAGTCGAAGAGTCATGGAAGTCAAACGGTTATGAGGGTAGTTGAATAGCCACAAGGGTTAGTTTCACCCTTGGCTATAAATACCCCCTCATTTGTACATGTAAAGGACTTTTGCCTCAGCTCCTCCCACATAGCTAAGAGAGTTTGTAATATTTTCTTTGAGGAGTAAGTAGTGGCTCCAACGCCCCGCACTCGGGGTTAGTGATGTATGGTGTAATGATGTGTCTTGGAACTTTCGCTTAATTTAGAAACCTGCTAATAGGCCAACACGTTTTCACACATGTATTGTATATGTTGTAAGATTTCTATTTAACACTTGTAATGCATGTTTCTTTAACCTGTGTTCTACATATGAACTGCTTCATTTGTTGTAATGCATAATCTATTAATGGAAACGTGTTGTATATGCTATTAATGATGTCTCTCCCAGACATCAGACAGACCTTTCACATGAAGCTTGTTGTAACAACTGTTGCACTCATTTGGATTGCTCCGTGAGTGTTGTACGTGTTATCTCACCTTGTATATTGTGACTGCCACAACTGTGTGGGCTGCTCCGCCAGAAGTTGCGCATGTCCTGTTGTGTTGTGTGTTCCTGGCAATGTTGGGACTACTCCCAATCGATCTGTAACTCACTCTCACACTCTCCCTTGACAGTGAAAGAACCATTGACACAAGTGACACTTACACTCACTAGGCACGTGAACCTCACTTCTCAAAGATAAAGCAAACCACTCTCCTATGCTGACAATCAAGAGTTGAGGAAAATCCTTAAGACAATGGCAACTGGGCCATCATACCGGATGGGACTCCCACACCAAATGGTGTGAGGTCTAGTTGGGACTTCATATCGGGGTGATCCCATGAATGTTGGCAGGTCCAACACCATCAACATTTCTAGCACTAGAAGGAGGGAAGCTAGTTGTACATGGTTGAAATTCCCCTCACACTCACTCATCAATCATCTGGTCAAGGAAGTAACTCGCACTCCCTCTCACATGACTCTGCAGTTGGTTACTCCTCACCTCCCAGAATTGAACATGAGATTTCATATCAACACCTTCGCTCCATCTGTCCCATCACTCACCAGTTCGCGAAAGTAGTTGGACTGATCCCAGGCGTACAACATCTTCCACACACATCTAGGAAGCCAAAAGCCACTCCCACAAGAGTTGTTGTATCATCGGTGGAAGAAGCAATCCTTGCCATGCTTGAAGGTCTAGAGGAAGCTATTGAAGATGGAGAGGAACCTCCAATCTTCCTTGAAGACGAACAAGGCACTCTTGTGATCTTGGGATCAAACTCTGGTATAGGAGGTGGAGGGGAAGGCAGCGGAGGAGGTGGAGGCGAAGACGAATCGACAAAATCAAATCCAGAACCATCAGACTCCGAAGGAGAGGAAGAAGACAAAGAATATGAAGAGATGGCTGACCCAAATCCTGAATGGATGACTTAGGGACAATTGGCCCTCCCAGCTATTCTGCAAAAGATTCCAAAGCGAGCAGAGAGGATGAACATCAAGTTCAACCCTGACAATGTGGTGAAGGTAGAAGACCACTTAGGCAACTTCTATCTACAGCTGTAGACCCTTGAGGTACGTTATGATGACATGGCATGTATACTGTTCCCATGTACCTTGGACGGTCACGCAGCTACTTGGTATCTCAACCTTCCACCCAACTCCATACAGAACTAGTGTTCTTTCAAACGTATGTTCCTCGAAAAGTTTGTTGATGACAAGACCCCAGCCATGTTGCTCAAGGATTTGGGAAGCCTCAGGATGGAGGGAAAAGAGAAAGTGAAAGACTTCGATTAGAGGTTTATGCATATTTTGAACAAATTTGCAACAAACACTAAACCTTACGACTCCATCACTATTGACTATTACACGTCTGCACTGCCGACCACCATTGCGCAGTTCATTAAGCGAGCTGCGAAGCCAACACTTTTAGAAAGTTGTGAAGATGATATTGCTGTTGAAAAAGACTTTCATGCAATTGGAGTCATCAAGGATGAAGAATCAACTTAAGAATCCAAGGATGCGAGCAGAAAGCCCCAAGAAATGGCGAACAAGGGTAGAGACAAGGAAGCAATTGATATTGAGATGCTCATTCACCTTTTCAAGAACTTGGCCACAAAAATGTCCGAACTCGAGCAACGGAAAAAAGACACATTCGCAAGCAACCATCCACCCAGACAAAGACAGGTATGTAGTTCATCAACCGGCTCATCAAGCAACAACCAGTTCGCTTCCAAATTTGCGTAGAAGCCTGTGTTCCAACTCGAGCATTGCGCTGATCCTAATTTTTGTTCATTCCATGAAGAGTTCCACCTTGAGAACTCTTGCTCAGATTGGAAGTGAGTCGTTACCTTAGTTTGCAGTCATACACTTGATGTGGAAGGTGATATGCAGGAGCATTCGAAAGACACTAATGATAGCGAAGAGGTTGCACTTGATGAAACACCAAGTTCTGGGCATGTGGTGAATGCTTATCAGTGCTCGCAAGTAATCTCGAAGACGAACACCGAGAAGCAGCCCCAAAAGAAAAATGATCATTACAACCTTAGGAGTAAAGGGACTCCCCCTACACTTTGGGAAATGCAAGAGAAAGTGAGGAAGCTGATAAAGAAGGTTGATCCACCAGCTGCCTCAAAGAAATAGACACAAAGAAAGTCTAGGAAGACATCGATGGATAAGAGTACATCCATGAGCAACAAGTTACAGAACACTCCACCGGATAACACGACTATCCATTCCACCCTAGAAACCTTGGTGAGTCTACCACCTTTGGACTACAACATAGTCAATGACATGAAGAAAAATCGGGCAAACATTAGTTTTCTCAAGTTAGCCAAATTCCAGAGTCAGCGAGATATCCTGCTGCATGCATTGGGAAAAACAGTAGCAGACAATGCAACCTCCACCAGTAAGGAAGAAAGAACACCTCCCGAATCACTATCTACTGTTCTCAATACACTCTGGATGGAAGAAGAAAACTTAGGTTTCCCCCCATTCCTGCTTTCATTCCAAGTATTCAACTACAATGTTCACAACTACTTAGTTGATTCTGGCGTAGAAGCCAACGTCATGCCGCTCTCCATTGCTAAGAAGATCAATGCACGATGGACTGAAACATTCACGAGAACCATCCAACTTGACAGAACATCAGTACCAGCCATGGGTGAACTTCGAGAGGTGATCATCAAAATATCCCATGACGGTCAAGTTCACTAATGCATCAACATAGTCGTTGTGGACATACCGGACGCATATGGCCTGCTACTCAGCAGAGACTAGTCTAGCAAGCTAGATGGATATTTTGCTACAGACTGGTCTCACATGTGGCTTCCGTACAAGTGCAGATGCAACCAAACCCACGTGCTATCCGAAAAGTATATGAAACATAATGTCACTCCCCTTAATGGTGAGAATGAACCATTGGCCTTCACAGAACTTATGTTTAGCAACTGCCTCCTGGAAAAGACATTTGAGTGTTATCCTGCATGGCCAACTCCAGCCTCATTAGACAAGTAGTTAGGACTCCTTCCTCACCCAATTGATGATAATGAAATTTTTACAGTTTGTTTTTTTGATAGTAGCAATAGTAGCAATAATGGTAGTAGCAGCAATACCAGCAAGCCAAATGGTCCATGTACAGACGAGTTGTGGGCTATGAGCCTCGACAAGTCAGGAACACATGATGGCCCAAGGAACAAGTGTATCTCAGTCATCCAAAACAATGGAAAATGCATGATTTCGAGCTTTTTGAAGTTCGAAGGCACAAACAACAATGCTGAGTATGAAGCACTCATGCTGAACACATAAAGGACCAACACTACGAACAAAAAAAGCAACCTGGGAACCTACCACGATCTGAAGATGGCCAATCTCAGTACAAGCTGCACATTACAACAACGAGAAATCGTTGACCTCTTGATCGAACAATACCAGGATGGGTCTGCATGAGTAGATGATGACCTGAGTACACACTACATGCGAGCAATCCAACATGAGATTCCAGGTAAAGGAGGAGACAATCTATTGCATCAAGGAACAAGTAACACATACATGTTGTTTGCACTCCTTTCACTGAAAATATTGAGTAACATTTTAAGTGTTTGGATTACTTGCAAAGTCTGTCATCATACTTGGTTTGCTAATTTAAATCCCGCACGTAAGAAATCTAGGAAAATTCGCTTACGCATTGACTTCAGAAACTTGAATCCTTCGCGGAATAAAAATAGCTACCCCGTGCCATCATCCAAGCCCATGTTGCACAAATTACCTAAAACACTGGTGTTGTCTTCACTTGACAGTTTTATGGAATACCACTAGGTTCCAATAGTGGAACCTGGTGGGATTTCATTGGTCCATGAGAAGCTTGGCTTACACACGTATCATTTGCAGTCACTAGACAGGAGGATTGACAACCTTCCCGCCAATGGCCAAGATCTCAAACATTATTTTAAATAGGTCGGGCCATGCCCACGCCATGTACATAGTCTGCTTGTTGTTTGTTGTTTCATTTGGTTTGTTTTTCTTATAATCTTTGCTTTTTCTTTGTTTGATTTTACTTACTATTTTTGTTCACATTCAATTTGTTTGTTTGATATATTGCTATTTTTGTTTCCAGAAATAAGTGTTGCCAACTACTACGTCCTATCTTTTGAATAGAGTATGTGGCTGAAATTTGAGGAAACTCGTGAAACTACAGGACTTGGCCAATCTTGTGTCTGCCTTCTCTATGCTTGGTTGTAACCTTTGGCTGATGAAGTCTTGACGGAAAATACGAACCATCTACAAGGGAAGTTTCGATCCAACTGTGAACCTGTGTCCACACTGGGAAACCCCATGCCTGTACTTAGCCTTCTGCTCTGTGTGTTCAAGCTCATCCAACTAGTAGAAACGAAGAAGGGGAGATTCTAAACGAGAAAACCTATGTCAAAGGTCTTACATGATTATCTGAAGGGACAACCTCTTCTGCTCTCAATAAGTCAGGATCCCTCTTCCACCCCAAAAATAAATAAGTTCCTATACACAGTCCTCTTGAAAATTATAAAGGTGAAAGAAGAGAAAGGCTTCCTGTGTAGAGAGGTGAAGCATGCAACTCCACCACGGTATTGACTAGGCTCGCTGGTAGTGGAGAAATGTGTGTGTTCCTACGTGACTTTGTTGGGGTACTATCCAGGTCTGTTGGTAGCGAAGCATCACAAGAGATGAAAACTTATACTCTGAAAATCTTCAACTCTCGAGCTAAAATACCCTTCTCGGATTCAAAACATTGATATCTAAGCTGATATTTTGATTGTGTTTGACTGAGTGGCAAAGGGTGAACCATGTATGTCCATGGGGTAAGTAGAGAAACTGAAGTAACCCGCACATTGATTCAATACTCCTCGAAGTACCAAGGACCTGTGCTAGCAATGAACCGAAACAGAGAAGCTGGAGTTCTACCACTGTGTCGCCAAGTGTTGTAGTGGCTACAACCACCCTCCGAAATTTTGGCCTGCACCAATTTCGAAGCCTCCCTTGAAGAGTTTCACTTGATGAATGTACACACTGGGTTCACTCCATGAGCTCATGTGAGTCTTTACATCCGCCTTGCTTGTTCATTACATTCAAGTCTCTGCATGCTGATGTCTAAGTCATGCTTGCGACCATGTTCTAGTTATGCTCAAAGTCTTTGCTTCGTATGTGCTTGTTGTGTCCGCTATGAAAGTATCTGTCGCACTCACACACGGAGTCACATTCACTATCATGCAAGCATCGTCTCCATTAATGAATGATCAATCACGAGTGTCGCACTTGTCACTTACACCATCAGTCAATCTTGTTGAACATGTGTGTCTGGATGGTTTGGTCATTTCATCGTCAATTCATGCGAGTGTGTGTTCGTATGATCACCTATGCATCTTTCAATTGTTCACACACTTAGCCATTTTGATGAAAGTTTTGATGACCAGACTCCCCTCTGATAGCCAGACGATCACCCTGCCATCGACTTGATCGACTGTCAACCAGAACAATGCATAAGCACCAAGTTAGTCTTTTAAAGATGCACTACCCGCAAACAATCCAATCAACTCTCATGCTGGTCACCCAGACAGTCAGACTCAGTAGTCACCCTGGGAATGACTCCCCTCAAAAATTGAGCAAGAGGGTACTGACCTCACCCACTCAACTAACTGAGGAAATTGCGCAGACAGGCCAGATAGACACCAAGTGCCCATCCCTGTCTCCCTCAGAAAATTACATAGTTTTCCTTGTCAATCATCCCGAAAGTTGACCAATTGTTCATCTTAGAAATTGTGCAATGTTCATGAAGGCCTTTCGCTACCCATGTGTCAGCTCAGCTTAGAAATTGCGTAGAGATGATTAGCAGGCTGGCCTCTCGGCCTCAGTGTAGTTTTCCTTGCCAGCAGACCCTAGCAGCAAACTGCCAGTTCCCTCTAGGAATTGCGAAGTTTCTGCTGCCGGTATCCAGGGCAGCCAACTGGTAGTTCCACCTGGGAATTGCATAGTTTTGACTACCAGTGACCCAACATCCAACTGGAAGTTCCCTTTGGGAATTTCTTAGTTTTGGCTGCCAGTCTCCATGGTAGTTCCCCAGAAAAATTGCGCAATCCCTGCATGCTAACCCTTCATGCAGCCCAACCTGTTCCTCTAGAAAATTGTGCAAATTTGGCTGTCCAGCCCCACTGCCCATTCATTCTAAAAAATGCACAAAGCATGCCTGCCTTTCCTTCCAGTAGCCCAGACTATTCCTCCCAAAATTTGCGCAATTTTGCCTCCTAGTCGAGCCAGACCTTGTAGACAGTCACTGTCGACTTAGATTGCCTGTCTCCATCTCTCAGTGACTCTTGCATAGTTTTCATCAGCTGTTTCCCGGAGCCATCATCCCGCATCATAGCCTTTTTACCTCTCTCGGTCACCTACATCTAGATGATCATGTGTTATGGTAGACTAGGAGGTTTTGGATTTGATGTCGTCTCGTCATGAGTGACTGCAAGTACATGTACACCAACGAACATGGCAAGACGACGAATGGGATGAACGAAGGGAGCACATGTCGAATGACAGGTTCACCAACGGATGAATGAACGAAGCATGTGAAGTGGAAAAATGCGACAAACATGCACCTTCATGAACATATGAGCCTGTCAAGCCTTCCAACATGTACACAAGGAACAACATGGTAAAGCTTCATCAAGCGAAACAAGGACCATCGAAGACTCCGTGAACATCCTCAAGTGGAGGTGAAGCTATGATACGCCATGAAGACATCCATCATCCAACAGCACTATATCTCGACATGCACTCCAATAATAGCAGAAATGTAACATCATTGTCATGTCAAGTCATGTCGAGTCACGTCATGAGTCATGTCGCCCACATCTCCACCATGGGCTTGTTGTCAATCAATGTGATGTAATGTGGAAGTCCAAGAGACCCCCTTGTTGAACAAAGAGTCATGTAAGTCGAAGAGTCATGGAAGTTAAACAGTCATGAAGGTAGTCGAACAACCACAAGAGTTAGTTTCACCCTTGGCTATAAATACCCCCTCATTTGTACATGCAAAGGACTTTCACCTCAGCTCCTCCCACATAGCCAAGAGAGTCTGTAATATTTTCTTTGAGGACTAAGTAGTGTCTCCAATGCCCTACGCTCAGGGTTAGTGATGTATGGTGTAATGATGTGTCTTGGATCTTTCGATTAATTCAGAAGCCTGCTAACAGGCCAACACGTTTTCACACATGTATTTTATTTGTTGTAATACTGCCCTTTAACACTTGTAATGCATCTTGCTTTATCCTATTTTCTACATCTGAACTGCTTCATTTGTCGTAATGCATAATCTATTAATGGAAACGTGTTGTATATGTTGTTAACGCTATCTCACCCGTGTAGACTACTCTCCCGGACATCAGACAGACCTTTCACATGAAGCTTGCTG
The DNA here is from genome assembly GCA_031772625.1 of Pinus tabuliformis. Lineage (NCBI taxonomy): Eukaryota > Viridiplantae > Streptophyta > Pinopsida > Pinales > Pinaceae > Pinus > Pinus tabuliformis. Next base: position 1,203,358,095 of record CM062820.1, on the reverse strand, counting down.
TAACAACCATTGCACTCATTCGAACTGCTCTGTGAGTGTTGTATGTTTTATCTTACCTTGTATATTATGACTGCCACATCCGTGTGGACTGCTCCGCCAGAAGCTGCGCATGTCCTATTGTTTTGTGTGTTCCTAACAGTGTTGGGACTACACCCAATCAACTTGGAACTCACTCTCGCCCTCTTCCTCGATAGTGAAAGAACCATTGACACAAGTGACACTTACACTCACCAGGCACGCGAACCTCACTTCTCCAAGACAAAGTGAACCACTCTCCTATGCTGACAAGAAATATTTGAGGCAAATCCTTAAGACAATGGCAACCAAGCCATCATACCGGAGGGGACTCCCACACCAAACGTTGTGAGGTCTAGTTGGGACTTCAAACTGGGGTGATCCCCTGAATGTTAGCGGGTCCAGCACTGTCAACATTTTTGGTGCTAGAAGGAGCACAATCAGTCGTACATGGCTGAAATTCCCTTCACACTCACTCATTAATCATCAGGTCAAGGAAGTAACTCGCAATCCCTCTCACATGACTTTGTAGTTGGTTACTCCTCAACTCCAAGAATTAAACACAAGATTTCATATCAACACCTTCTCTCTGTCCGTCCCGTCACTCGCCAGTTCGCGAAAGTAGTCAAACTGATCCTAGGCATACAACATCTTCCACACACATCTAGGAAGCCAAAAGCCACTCCCACAAGAGTTGTTGTATCATTGGTGGAAGAAGCAGTCCTTGCCATGCTTGAAGGTCTAGAGGAAGCTATTGAAGACAGAGAGTAACCTTCAATATTCCTTGATGATGAACAAGGCACTCTTGTGATCTTGGGATCGAACTCTAGTATAAGAGGCAGAAGGGAATGTAGTGAAGGAGGTGGAGGCGGAGACGAACCAACAGACTCAGATCCAGAACCATCACACTACGAAGGAGAGGAAGAAGATGAAGAGATGGATGACCCAAATATTGAATGGATGACTCGGGGACCATTGGCCCTCCCGGCTATTTTGCACAAGATGCCGAAGCGAGCAGAGAGGCTGAACATCAAGTTCAACCCTAATAATGTGGTGAAGACCACTTAGACAACTTCTAGCTACAGCTGTAGACCCTTGAGGTACGTTATGATGACATGGCATGTAGATTGTTCCCATGTACCTTGGACAGTCACGTAAACTGCTTGGTATCACAACCTTCCACCCAACTCCATACAGAACTGGTATTCTTTCAAACGTATGTTCCTCAAAAAGTTTGCTCATGACAAGACCCCAGCCATGCTGCTCAAGGAATTGGGAAGCCTTAAGATGGAGGGAAAAGAGAAAGTGAAAGACTTCAATAAGAGGTTTATGCATATTTTGAAAAAATTTGCAACATACACTAAACCTCATGACTCTATCATTGTTGACTATTACACGCCTGCACTGCTGACCACCATTACGCAGTTTGTCAAGCGAGTTGCGAAGCCAACATTTTTAGAAAGATGTGAAGAGGCTATTGCTGTTGAAAAAGACTTACACACAATTGGAGTCATCAAGGATGAAGAATCAAGAAAGACTCCAAGCATGCGAGCAGAAAGACCGAAGCAACAACAAGAAAGGGTAGAGATAAGGAAGCAATTGATATTGAGACCCTCACTCGCCTTGTCAAGAACTTGGCCACCGAAATGTACGAACTCAAGCAACGAAAAATGAACACATTCGTAAGCAACCATCCACCTAGATAGAGACAGGAAAGCAGTTCATCAACTGGCTTATAAAGCACAAACTAGTTCGCTTCCAAATTTGCACAGAAGCCTGTGTTCCAACTCGACCATTGTGCTGGTCCTAATTTATGTTTGTTACACAAAGAGTTCCACCTCAAGAACTCTTGCTCAGATGTGGAAGGCAATATGCAGGAGTTTCCAGAAGACACTGATGATAGAGAAGAGGTTGCACCTGATGAAACACCAAGTTATGGCCATGTGGTGAATGCTTATCAGTGCTCGTAAGTATTCTCGAAGATGAACACCAAGAAGCAACCCCAAAATCAAAATGATTGTTACAACCTTAGGAGTAAATGGACTCCCCCTACATTTGGGGAAATGCAAGAGAAATTGAGGCAATTGATAAAGAAGGCCGCTCCACCGGATGCCTCGAAGAAACAAACACAAAGCATGTCCGGGAAGACAGCGGTGGATAACAGTACATCCATGAGAAGGAAGTTGCAGAACACTCCGTCAGACAACATGAACATCCATTCCACCCCGGACACCTCGGTGAGTCTACCACCTCTGGACTACAACATAGTTGACGACATGAAGAAAACTTGGACAAACATCAAACAACAGTGGACAACGTAGCCTCCACCAACAAGGGAGAAAGAACACCTCCTGGGTCACTATCTACAGTTCTCAATACACTCTGGATGGAAGAAGCAAACTCAGGTTGGCCCCCATTCCTGCTTTCATTCGAATTTTTCAACTACAATGTTCAAAATTTCTTAGTTGACTCTAGCGTGGCAGCCAACGTCATGCCACTCTCCATTACTAAGAAGATCAATGCACGATGGAGCGAAACATATGCGAGAATCATCCAACTTGACAGAACATTAGTACCAGCCATGGGTGAACTTCGAAATGTGATCATCCGACTATCCCATGACGGTTGAGTTCACCAATGCATTAACATAGTTGTTGTGGACATACCAGAAGCATATGGCCTACTACTTAGCAAAGACTGGTCCAGCAAGCTAGATGGATATTTTGCTACAGACTGGTCTCACATGTGGCTTCTGTACAACGGCAGATGTAGCCAAATCTGGGTGTTATCCAAGAGGTATATGAAACATTTTTTCACTCCCCTTAACGGTGAGAGGAATCGTTGGCCTTCACAGAACCTATGTTTGGCAACTGCCTCCTGGAAAATACATTGGATTGTTATCCTGCATGGCCAACTCCAACCTCATCAGAAAAGCAGTTGGGACTCCTTCCTCACCCAATTGATGATAATGAAATTTGTACAATTTTTTTGTTTGATAGTAGCAGTAGTAGCAACAATGGTAGTAGCAATAGTACCAGCACGCCAAATGGTCCATGTACGGACGAGCTGTGGGCTATGAGCCTTGACAAGTCAAGAATACATGATGGCCCAAGGACCGAGTGTATCTTAGTCATCCAAAACAATGGGTAATGCATGATTTCGAGCTTTCTGAAGTTTGAAGGCACAAACAACGATTGATCTTTCGGTTTCTGAAGAAGATTTGGTTTTGAAGTATTCAGACCTCAAATCTCATTCATTTAAAGAAGATGTTCTTATTTAAACTTCCACTTCACCTTATTATCCCTTGTGTTTTGGTTTTTGTAATGCATATACTCCATTCTTTTCAAGTTCACCCTCTAATGAGTTTGATTTTGAATTGATACAAGGAAGTGAGGTCATTCATGATAAAAAGGAAGGTAATGAAATCATTGAATATCCATTCCATTCCTTATCATTTCCATTCTTGCATGAAGATAATTCTTTAGTTCAGGTTACTCATGAGATTTGCCCAATCTATCCATCCTTGGATTCGAAGAATCTTATTACTTGGGTAACTTTTTTGTTGAAGATGTAAATTTTGATCAAATCAATGATACAGATGGTTACTATTTCGATAGTAGTGATCTTGTTGAAGTAATTGATGGTAGATATCCACATGTTAGTGCCTAAATCTACCTCAGGTTGAGAAAGGTAGGATCTAGGACAACATCAAACCACGCTTAACCTGGTAGCTAGCCCTACTAGGTTGGGAGAGGGCTCTCTCCGGGTCAATCTCAGCAAAATATGATTGATGAGGGCTTGAGATGACTAATATTGCTGACTGATTTTAGGCTAGGTATGTGTGTAAAAGAGTTTGATTGAATGAAATGATGTTTTTGTTGGCTCAAATGGAAAGGCAGATTTTGGGTGCGGGGAATGAGACTCAGTTTTGCAGAGATCTCAATGGGGCAAGGTAGGCAACTGATTTAGCACTTCAAATTGAATGATATGGAGAGATTAGACAGGTGAGGAGTTGAAGAGGGCAAGAAAACTCAGGGATCCTCTTCAAACAACTGAAAACATCAAAGCTAAAGAAAACCCTAGGTAGAGCACTGCAATTTCAATGGATTCTACCTTTTCCCTTGTTTGTTTTAGTTAAGAAGAAACAAGATAGATAATGGCATACATAACACATAAGTAAATTTCAAAATTACAGAAGAAAGCACTATACCAAAACAAAATGCCACATGAATCCCAAAGAGTGCTGCAAACCCTGGTCTCAATTCCTTAGCCAAAATGCTCATCTGAGTATACAATGAAGCTCTTTGCTTTCTCAAAAGTCCAAACATGCTAATGATTGAAATATCACAAGATATAGACAAACCATAACTCATCCTAGCCTCTAGGGGTCGAGCTCACAAGTTTAGGAGCTGTTCCAACTAATTCTAAACTGAGAACTAGAAATCAGGCGGTGGAACAACTGGCCTCTAGAAACTAGGGCACTGATATTTAGTTTCAAACAACTTTTTGATAGATGAATCTACCTCCATAAGTGAAAATTAGACATAATTACATCAAGATCCATCCATTTACATTAAATTACATCACAATTTTGACATTGAGAAGGAGAAAAAGTCAAACTGTCAAGCTAGGCGAAAAACAGAGCATTCTTGGTCAAACTGAGCAAAATTTACCCAACGCGCCGCGCTGATTTCCCTATGTATAGCTCCTATTTGCAGCCACTTTTGGAGGCCTTCCTAGCGTGCAAATTTGCTCCAAGTGTGCTTGTTGGAAAGATATGTCTGTCTACTTTCCAACCCAAGTGGAATTTTTGAATTTTTCCTCCATTTGCCTCTCCAAAATTCAATTCTCCCAACACTGCTTCCTGTGTGTAAAAATAGGGGCAGTAAGGTCATTTTTTGAGTGTTTTTGACCTTTTTGAGGGCTCAAAACCTGTCAAAATTTCTTGGCCATTGGTAGGCAAGCATATTTTTCCATGCAAAATCTAAAAATGCTGAGTGTTTGTCATTTGGAGGCTCCCATCAAAAGCGAGCGCCAGGTGGTGCGGCGCATAGGGCAGAGTGCCCCAAATTTTTTGAAATTTGGGCTGAGTCTTCTCCATCAAGTGATGTGTCGGGCGGATAAATCGTTCTTGCGGATAAGACCGATCTCCCTAGTATCTATGGATATCTAGCAACAAGCAAACCAAAAAAATTCTATCTTTCTCTAAATATTGCGATTTATAAATAAAAGCCAAGAGATGTTTCAGACCCTACCTCAAGTCCAATACCAGTTTGTGGAAGCCACGCTCCGTTCGTCCAAATGAGCTCCCTTTTTAAAGAACCTGCAAACACAAATAGGCACACATCAAATAACACCTGCATAGCCAATATAATAAACCATATTTATCATGATGATCACGGAATTCATGAAAGAAACCATAGAAGACAATTTATTGAGAAAAATCAATCTAATTGTATTAACTTTAAACAAAGAAGAACTTTACAACCTTGGTGCCTTGATGCTGTACAAGCTCCTCCCAGGGTCCAACAAGAATCTCCTCTAATTTGACAAGTTTCACTCTCTTCCCAATGAGATCAAAAGGTATGTAATCTCTCCTCTCAAGCTCAATTAGGAAGTCTAAATTCCAACAGCATTTACCCTAAAAAATATTCAGCTTTCAACCTCCCTAGCAACCAGCCCAATGCCTCATTTTATAGTGTAGAGGAAGGAAGTTACCAGGTCCACCTTCAAAGGGATAGAGTCCTCCTTCAAAGGGATAAGCTCCTCTCATCAAGGGGTTAGCTCCTTTAGTTATGGGATGCATGAACCACCTAGGAGCGAACTTGCCACCTCAAGATTCCTTCTAGAAGCATCCAGAATTAATCCAAAGTGAGTTTTTAATAATAAACTTGTGCCTTTTTGACTTTTACAGGGGTCCGCACCCATTCCTTTAGAGACAGAGCGGGTAGGTCCGCAGGTATCATGACCAAGGGGTGCGAGACCGCAGGTAATGCTAATTGAAAGTGCGGAACCAGAGTTTTAGAGATTTTCAAGGAATTTATCTCATTTTTAAGGCTTGACATGAAGAGCTTAGGTTTGAGATTTGCAAAGGAGGACAATATGAGTGATGATAGACTCACACTGACTACAGAAAGTCATGGTGACAATATTTTGTGTAACAGATTTCCCCCTAAAGTACGAAGTTTGTAATAGATAGTATTTGTCATCTAAGAAGAGTGAAGTACTTTATCATTTCGAGGATCACCTTGTGGAGAGCCTGGTTGGAACCTGTAAAAACATTCAATACAAAATATATATGAGAGCATATCATCATTGAGATAGGCATTCCCATACTCAGATCAAAACAGACTAGAAAACTAACTAAACTGCTCTGATATAGGAATGATCTTGCAATACATCACAAGTATAGACATATGTAGACACAGTATGGGTGCAACCATCTGTTTATGAATAGTCCACTATATAATGAATACAAAATTCCTCGCAGCCTGGATGGTGGAAACTAGATCCAGGGTCTTGATTTTGTTATGAAACCAGCTCAAGAAAAGATAGAAAAGATAGATCAACGCCTTAGAATTCAGCCTCTTCGAGGGGGCAACCTCCTTTACATTACATAAATGAACAATTCTTGGATGATTCAAATGACAAAACCTCCTTTCTATATATAGGAGTCTATGGAGTCGCAATATAATCCAGCCGACCTGACAATAATAATATAAAGCCAGAAAAATAACAATAGAGGGATTCTATGGGCACATTAATAACAATATGGGGGCAATGGGGGCACAATAATATAAATAAGGGGTATAACTACAATAGTAATGGGGTAATTACTAGTATTATAGGGACCCAACATGCCCCTCTCCTTCAAAAAAGTGTTGTCCTCAATGCTTGAGTAGTTCTGGATACTTCTGCATAAAATTCTCATCCTCCCATGTGGAATCTTCATCGGATAAGTTCTTCCACTTGATAAGGTACTCTGAAATTGATTGATTTCGTAGCTGTCGAGTTCTTGTTTCTATAACTGCTTCCGGTTCCAATATAATTTTTCCTTCCTCGTCAAGTTCTGGCAATATTGTTTGAACTGGGAGCTTGTCGCCTATAACCTTCTTTAAGCATGAAACATGGAAAACTGGGTGTAATCGAGAAGCTGCAGGAAGCTCCAATTTGTATGCCATAGTACCAATCTTTTGCAACACCTTGTACGGACCATAATACTTTGGTGATAATTTATTATCCTTCTTAGCTTTCTTGAGGGACATTTGCTTATATGGTTGTAGCTGTAGGAATACCCAATCACCTACATCAAAACTTCTTTCACTGCGATGTTGATCTGCTTGTTGTTTCATTCTATTCTGTGCCAATGCGAGGTTATCCTTTAAGAGTTGGAGGACTTGTTGTTGATGTTCGATGTGATGTTCCACTGCCCGAACCTTAGAATTTTCTCTTAAATATGATGTGATGGATGGTGGTTGATACCCATAAAGTGCCATAAATGGGGTCATTTTTGTTGCTGTATGAAAGGAAGTGTTATACCACCATTCAGCTAGAGGCAACCATTTGACCCATTGTGTCTATTTATCAGATACAAAGCAACGAAGATATCCTTCCAAACATTTGTTTACTATCTCAGTTTTCCCATCAGATTGAGGATGATAAGATGAGCTATGAGCTAACTGAGTACCAAGACAAGAAAATAATTGTGTCCAAAAATTTCCAGTGAAAATGGGATCTCTGTCACTTACAATAATCTTTGGGTTTCCATGTAGCTTTTGAATTGTTTCCATAAATGCAGTAGAAACTGTACTGGCTTTAAATGGATGTGATAATGCACAAAAGTGTGCATACTTGGTAAGTCTGTCAACTACCACCATGATGACACTCTTTCCCTCAGACTTGGGTAAACCTGTGATAAAATCCATTGATACCTCCTCCCAACGTTGGCTTGGAATGGATAAAGGTTGTAATAGACACGGTGTCTGAATTGTTTCAACTTTATTTTGTTGGCAAACCAAACATTCTGCCACAAACTTTTGAATATCTGATTTAAGGCCATCCCAAAAAAATTCCTTCTTAACCCTGTGGTAAGTTTTTAAAAATCCTGAGTGCCCTCCTAAGGGAGAAGTGTGCAATTCCATAAGAATCTTTTGTTTTAGCTGGGAATTCTTACAGAGGTATAAGCGATCTTTGTACCATAACGAATAATTTTTCCAGCTAAATGTATCAGACGTACTGGAATCTTGTTGTAGCTTTCGAATAAGTGCCCACACTTCTTCGTCATTCTTCCATTCCTCCCTTGCTTCATTTATCCAATCTGGTTGGATGATAGAAATAGCGCACAACAATGCTTCCACATCCTCATCCTTCCTTGAGAGTGCATCTGCCACCACATTTTGCTTCCCTTTTTTGTAGATGATTTCAAAGTCATAACCCAACATCTTTGTGACCCACTTTTGTTGCTCTTCAGAGGATAATCTTTGTTCTAAAAAGTATTTAAGGCTATCATGATCCGTTTTTACCTTGAAGTGTCTTCCCATTAGGTAGGGTCGCCATTTCTTAAGTGCATGGAGTATTGCCAACATTTCCTTCTCATAAATAGCTTTGCTTAGAAACTTTCCCTTGATTGGACGACTTTCAAAAGCAATGGGTCTTTCATCTTGCATTAGAACAGCACCAATTCCATTTCCTGAAGCATCACATTCCACAATAAAGGTTTTTGTGAAGTCCGGTGTAGCTAAGACCGGTGCTTGGCACATTGCCTCTTTAAGATGTTCAAAGGCCTTTGTTGCTTCCGGAGTCCATGAAAATGCATCTTTCTTCAATAATGTCGTTAGAGGTGCTGCTATTCTCCCATAATTCTTAACAAACTTGCGATAATACCCTGTCAACCCAAGAAATCCGCGCAAATGCTTTATGGATGTGGGGATTTTCCATTCCTTAATGGCTTTAATTTTGGTAGGGTCTACCTTAATGTTACCGGGAAAAGTGTTTATTTAGAACTACTCTATCCCACAAAAGTGTGACAGCTGCCTTAGAAACAAACAGAGAAAACTACTTTTGTATCTCCTTTATGAACTATAAATAAAGAGGAATAGGAAGAACCAACCTGTGTCTTGCGCTAATCCTTTGATCCAATCCCTCTCCTCTTTGACAGCTTCCAGCTACCTGCTCCCTTACTTGCCCAGCTTCACCAAGTACCTGTAAGATCACAGAAGAAGAAAACTATACAAAGACATGGATCTATATTCATAAATAACTTAGGATCAGATTTAAGTTAACCATACAAATGTAACAAGCATCAATGATACAAAAGCATGGAGGAGAAACTCAAATAGTTTTTATTGATATACAAGAAGATCCAGGAGGAGTTACAACCGATGATTCCTGACCCAGCATCAACCTCCCAGCAAAGAAGCCCCTCTTCACCTCCAACAAAGCATAGATCACCCAATTCTCTGATATGTGTCTCAAAACCAACAACAATTCCTTACAATGTGCAAAATTCCAGCCTCTGGATCTCTGGGATGAGGGATCCATATATAGATGTATGCAAGGAGGATGAGTCAGCTTGTGATTTAATTAGTGGCTTCTCTCTGTCAGTTCTTGCTTCCACTTGGAGACTGAAGGCCTCTTACTCATCCTTGGTCGAATTCAGTGAGGCAAGTGTCATAGGAGAAGATTCTGGAAGCTTCCATTGTCTCTCCACCTCGCGGAATGACACTGCCATTTGTCATTTCCCGCTCAACGCACCCTGATAGTGCATTTAGGTGCGTTGCAACGCACCTAGCCAGTGGATTTAGGTGCTATGCAATGCACTTAGCTAGTGGAGTAGCTGAAATGATCTTGTTTTGACTTATTCTAAGCAGTTTCTGGTGGAGAACTTCTGGGAGAAGCTGTAATTTGTTGACCTTGTTCCTTTAGGGGTTAGAACAACACTTTTAGGGGCTTAGGAGCCCTTGGTTTATGGACATTTCATGCTTGGAGCTGCAAGGCACAAAAATGTCTATAACAGTTGCCCCCTAAAGTATGAGGCCGTTAATCGGGTGAAATGCTTTATTATGAGGATCCGAAGTTCTTTCAATGCTGGGAGGAGACCTGTAATAAGATACAATACAATACATTATCTTCATACTGTTTTCATGATCCAGCTGAGGCGGGCATTCCCATGCTCAGCTTTATAAATTCATTTTCATGTACATAGGAAAGACAATCGTCTGATGGTAGACTGATGATTCTGATAGAGCCATCATCCTTTTGGTAGGATGATTATCTGTGCTGCAATGCTGTACATTTGAATGTCTTTATTTCCTTGAATATATATCGCAGCCCGGATGGATGAAACTAGATCCAGGGTCTTCAATCTCGTCTGATCTTCACTCGAAGTACAAGTCGATCCATGTGAGAAATGTTTTGAAGTCGAACATGGAAGGACATCGCTTGATTACCAGTCAATGATGTAAACTGTTAACAAGCGCGAGAGGAATCACCGATAATGATAATGATCCTCAAGGTACTGCAGTACAATTCACGTGGTGTGAATAAAGAACTTGGCATCGAACAACACGCAAAATCTTTCGGTCGAAGGTCATTGATGTGAACCTGTCGCCGGAAGTGAGAAACTTGCCATTGAGGCATGCAAGCTTCAAAGTACTGAATGGGGTGTTCCTAGACCAACTTCTTGGATAATGAGCTGATGTCGACAAGAAGTGATCCGTCATAGGAGGGCCTTAATGAATCCCACATCAATGACACGGAACGGAGTAAATGATTTTGATGGAGGTGAAAACGATCTGATGATATACGGTTCAGGGTGGCGGTCATGAAAGAATGGAGTATAATGTATGGTAGTGGGTGGGACACAGGTGGCCTTTCTGGATGACTTCTCTTGAACATGTCAGCGACACTTGATGTGATGGATTGGTAGCATTAACCCCAAATGTGGATGGTATGGTGTGACCATGGCGATGTGACCGGTGAATGAAACAACCCAACCCGACTCAGGCACGGAGTGGAAGTGTCATGTTCAAGAGCGACTTGCTACCAATAAAGATTCTTTGAGTTTTCTTCCCAATTTTTACCCAGTCATTGTTGACTAGTACCTCTTTATTTTTGTCAAGCTTGAGGAAGATAACATATGCTTGTTCTATAATTTGCCCTTCGGGCAAACCCATCGCTATGTTTTAACGAGCCTAGCGATAGTGAAACTCGTTCTCGTCTAAAGACAAGTTTGTCGCTATTAATCTTTTTAACGAGTTTAACGACAAAGATAACTTGGTCCTTTTCATTTTTAGAGAGTCTGAAAAGGTACGTAAAGGTAACTCCAAAATTCCTTTTTCGTCATCTAATCCCTTAAGTCCGAAAAAGTATAAAACAATACAGAAGGGATGAATTTTCGATAGCTTTAACGAGCCGAACAAAACAAGCGCTCGATCTTTTTGTGAAATAATCCCTCAGGTCTAAAAAGATTAAAATCTAGAGGAGGGATAACACTTCCCGTCCCTTCAACGAGCTGGAAGGCCAAGAAATTAGCAATCTTTTCATATTTTACGAGTCAGTTGAAAAGAGCTTAAAGAAGACTCCTCTTTTGAGGAACGAGTGATAAAATGGGTAGCAACTGATTCCAGGTAAGGTTTGGAATTTTCCAATCACGGCAGTGTTACAAGGATGGCTAGTGAAATCACTCTTCGCAGCTGTTCCTCAAAATAGGTAAACAATCAAATGGAGGTGAATGATCGGCCAATGAAAAAGTGGAGGTGACGGTGCAAACACGACCAAGGCTTTAATGGCTGAAGTACTACATTCACGGTGGTTATTTACCAGGGGATAGTTCATTTTTAAACGAGCTTAAATGTGGGTGGAAACATTTGATCGGTGCGGGTTTATTTTTTAACGAGCTTGAACCTTGCGGTAACACTGCTCGATTAATCCAGTCATATGATAAGAATGTCTCATATAAAAATGGCAACTTTTAGAGTTTTGCCCCACATCCTTTCTTTATGCAAGTTAGGTGACGACCAATCCTACGAGTTTAAAGGGTTAGAGGTCCTAAAAATTTAAAAAATAAATAGTCACCCTTCGCTTGCACTCCAAAAGGTTTGCATGCCCCCAGGTATAAAACAGAGTTTCAAGGTTACCCCTACTTCTTTCCGCCAAAACATTTGTTTTACCGAGAGAGGCCTACCTCTTACAGGTTACCCAAAGATTGTTTTATTCACAGCGCAAACAAAACACTTCTTCGGCGATGTCTACCGAGATAAACAAAGGTGAGCGGCGATGCCCGCCAACTCACATAACTTTGACAAGAGAATCTTGTTCTAGAATAACCCCTCTTCCAATCACGGACGGGGGTACAGACTAGTCATATTCTCCCGCGGAAACCTACCCTATACCCGAAGTTTTCCTGCCGAAGCAGACCAGGATGCATGCCCCCTGGGTTTCAGTCATATCCCTTTGAATTACTCGTGCTCATCGGGAGGACGGACTGGAGATCGAGACATTTCTTGCGTGAAAAGACCATTCAGGGATGGTATATGACTATTTGCTATGCGTGATCCGGGAAATTAAAGTTGGTCTACGAGCTTGACCACTCTTCCTTCGTGCGGAAAACACATTACTCTAAAGAGTGAGGAGACAATTGCTTCCATGCAATAAATATAGTCTCGTCCAAGGAGTAGGTTATAATCCAAGGGTCCTTGAACTACCATTACGTTCATGCGAACTGTCTTCCTTCTCAATGTTATGGGTACATCGGGAAGGATCCTTAAAGGTCGACTGGTTCCTTTATCAAAGCCCGTAAGATTTCTCATCTCAGGCAAAAGCGATGGCGAACCAAGCGCTTTCCAAGCAGTTGAGGAAAGGATACTCACAGAAGCCCCCTCATCTATGATGGTACCAGCCATAACCATTCTATATATTTGAACGATAATTCAGAATGGTATGCTTGCTGGTAAACGGGGTCTGCCTAGTTGATTCCAGTCGAAGGAGACAACTAGGTTGCTTGGAGGTGGGATCGAATAGACGGCCGGGTACGGCTCTGACGAACTTCCTTCCTGCGGTAAAGGAACGGGTAAATTGCCCCCATGTTCGTCGGAGTCTGTGTTTATGAAGAGAATTTGGAAGGTGTCATCCTTGTTCTCCTCAGCGACTGTATCATTTGAATATAAAACCTTTGAAGGCAAGACGGGTCAACTGCCGCCTCGACCTTTTGACTTTCGTCTGGTATGGATCCGGATGGTTTATCTTCAATGATAGGTGCTTCAGCCGACCACCTAAGCGGGCCAGCCGGATTTTCAACTAATGACGGACTCGACAAGAGTTTTTTATATCCAGGAGGAAGTCGTAATGGTGAAAACAATGTAAACTTGAAACGGGAACTATAAACTCAAAACGGGAACTCTGGCCAAAAAACACCAAAAAAACATCAAAAACAGTGCTAAAAACGAAAAGTGTGTATACTGGAACAATGTTTTTTTTTTTTTAGGTGTCAATTTTGAACGTGTTTTAAAAATGGCAGTGACTACGAAATTTACTACGGAATTTTCGTGCAAAATATAGCTTCAAAACGAAAGTGTTGATACTGGAATAATGATTTTTTTTTAGGGTCAATTTTCAAACTTTTTAAAAAATGCTAATAAAACCAATTTTTTATGTCTCAAACAAAGTTAAATTTTAAGGAAAAAACACATTAATGTTTCTGGTAGAATATCATTTTTCTTTCCTAAGTATAAATTTAACATGTTTTCAACCACAACATGCTAGATACAAAAGAAATTGAAATTTTTTTAACTATAAAACTAAAAAAACATGACATTATGAACAAATTATATCACTGAATGAATTCAAAAGTCTTTATTTGTATACTCAATAAAACAGACATTATATCTCTAATTTGATATTGCATTGTAGATATTTAAACAATAAAATTTATCATACTTAAGACATAATCCAACAACATAAAAATGCTTCATAACTTCTCATTTAACAAAATATGGAAAACATTAATTTTATTTGAAGATACGATGCATACATCAGTTATATAAACTGTCTTAAACAATTATTCAAACTCAATCACCCAATAACCGTGGGTAGGCCGTCGTCGTGCCCCCTTCCCCCAACCCATTACCGATCTTTCCCATTCACCCATGCCCTCTTCCCCCTTCTGCCCTACCCATGCGCCAGCCCTTACTACCCCCAACTCACCCACCCATGCACCATTTCCCCAACTCTTCCTTCCCTACCCCACAACTCTCCTCCCCATAAGCCCACCCCCTAACTCCCATTCCCCTCCAATCTCAACTCCTCCCCCCCTTCCTTAACGCCGGCCCCATGGGCCTCGCGCCCTACCCCCCTCCACCCTACCCTTACCCCTACCCCCCACCCTTACCTTACCCCCCACCCCCCGCCACCCCCTACCCTTACCCTACCCCCACTACCCCCCTGCCCCCCCCGGCCCCCCCCCCCCCCCCCCCCCCCCCCCCCCCCCCCCCCCCCCTACCCCTGCCCCCCTACCCCTACCCTTACCCCCCAACCCCCCCTGCCCTACACCCCCCTCCCCCGCCCACCCCACATACCCCCTTACCCCCCCCTACCCCCTACCCCCCTACCCCTACAACCCCCCTCCCCCCCCACCCCCCCTACCCCTACCCCTACCCCCCGCATTCCCCCCCCCGCCCCCTCCCCACCCCGCCCATCCTCGACCCCCTCCCCGGCCCCGGCCCACCCCACCCCGCCCCCCCCCCCTCCCCCCCCCCCCCCCCCCCCTCCACCGCCACCCCGCCCACCCCTCCACCGCAACCGCCCCCTCCCCGTCCACCCCGCCCACCCCTCCCTCGCCACCGCCCACCCCTCCGCCCACCCCGCCCACCCCTCCCCCGCCACCGCCCCCGCATTACCTGGGAAATTCAGTGGTTTGGCCCTTGATTTTTAATTTTCTTCAGCTACAAGTATCATCATGGGGATAATCCTGGGTCCTTGAGATGATCATCACGAAGACAAAGTGGGGAACCTAGTGAAGATGTTGCATTCATCTCTTTATGTTAGTTCTCTTCCATGTGGAGATGTGTTAACTTGAGGAACAACATATTTACTCTATCCAGAATTTTGTCAAACATCTTCACCAAATTGCTAGACATGTGTACCACCTTTATACAGCTCAAGAACACATCTGCAACACACCAAGTATTACCAAATATTGGCAATTCATCCAACCCATGGACAAATTAGGAAAAAATCAGATTGACATCAATGTCAACTATTCAACTAGCCATAATGCCAACATTAATAACATTTAATTATTAATTTAGCTCTAAATTTTTACATCCTTATATATAGATAACCTATTTCTTTTTATCTTAATATCATTCTTAAATTTTATTCTTGATTTTAATTTTATTCAATAATCTAATTAAAATACAATTAAAAAATTAGTATTATCTTTATGATTATAACATAGTTTTTTTTTTTAATTTGTCATAATATCATCTTGTTAATTTATTACATTCTATCATAAATTAACTTTCTATCATAATGGTTTAATGTCATGCTGAATTAAAAAAAAAAAAATATTAACTTTCTATTATCATAATTATTGTAATGTCATGCTCAAGTATAAAAATTTTATATAATTATAATGATTTTGGTGTTATGGTTAATTTATATGTATTGAGGATCATAAACTAATAACATAATTTCAAGAAAAATAAAATCTTTAATATAACATTAAAGTAATCCTAACATTCAAATTCATCGAAATACATATCAACATGGATATTATAATTGTAATCAAATATTATTTATGGAAACCACCCCCCCAGCCCACCCCGCCCACCCCTCCCCCGCCACCGCCCCCTCCCCGCCCACCCCGCCCACCCATCCCCCGCCACCGCCCCCTCCCGACCCCCCGCCCACCCCTCCACCGCCACCGCCCCCTCCCCGCCCACCCCTCCCCCTCCCCCGCCCCCTCCGTGGCAGCGGCACCCCTGGGCCGCCCCGCCCCGCCCGACCGGCGGCGGGGCGGGGCGGCCCGGGGGTGGCACTGCCGCGCACAGCGGCACCCCCTAGCTGCCCCGCCCGCCCGACCGGCTGGTCGGGCGGGGCGGGGCGGCCCGGGGGTGGCAGAGCGCTCATTATTTCTTCGTTCCGATCGGGGGTGGATTGCTTCGTTCCGATAATGAAAACATAAATCTCATTTCCTCCCCTTGTACTCAGAGTGCATGTGAACAAAATCCATCGCTGCAACACAACAAAATCTTTGGTATTAAATATTATGTGTGACGTACAATATCCAAAGATATTAGGTATTAAATTGGTTCCTTTGGAAGCACCCTGTGATGAGTTTGATGATGTGTAGTGAAAGTATTTTGCTTTCCTTTCTTTTATACAGGAAATTTTAACGGTCGATAAACACCCGCGTGGGGATATAAAAAGCATTAGCAATTGATAAATCCCCGCATGTGAATATAGGATCTGATGGTGCGAGTTATGAAAGAGCAGAGTTTCTTTCTCAGTCAGTCTTTAGCAGTAACCATTCATGTTGAAATGGGCAGGTCACTCAACAATAATAATTTGACAGGACCATTGCCTGATCTTTCCAATTTGATCCTGTTGCGAACACTGTAAGTTTCCTTTACACGAATAAATAATCGACCTTTCTTCTTAAACATATATATGCATTTTGAATATACACAAGTTTATTTTGTTACAGCTATTTACAAAACAACAACCTGAACGGTACTGTTCCGGAGTGGCTATCTCGCCTCCAAAACCTTCAAGAGTTGTACGTTTCCCAAATTCTCGTTGTTTATTATGTATTTTTTCCAAGTTGATATTCAAAGTAAAGTGCAAATAATTGTGTTTTTTTAATTGATTACCACAGGAATATAGAGAATAATAATTTCAGCGGTGTAATCCCTGCACAACTTCTCCACAATTGTTCGTTGAAATTCAAGTAATCCTATCTTATTTTATATTCTTTATGTTTTAACAAAAGTCACGTTTTAAGATTTTGAAGATGAGAAATTTCTTTAGTAATTTTTACAATACATGACCAAGTTCAAATTTAGCTTACTGCAAAACGTTTATGGAAAATTTCTTTCTTTGGTATGTTGCAGTTACTCTGGAAACCCATACCTCCGTATGGATAAGAGGGAGTGTTTTGCACATAATTCAAACAAGAATAAATTGAAGGTTATTGTCGGAACAACGTTAAGCGGAATTCTGATCATCGCTTTAGCGTTAATGGCGGGTATCGCGGTCTATCGCAATAAATGCAGGGGGAAAAAACAGCGTGCTTCCAAAGGAACCAAAGGAACAAATTTCCCAAGAAACAAAATCTTCTTTATTAGATATTAGGTGTGAGGTACAATATAACAAATCTCCTAAGGAAGTACACAAAAAAAAAGTTGATAACGAAGTGACAAAAATGTGTATTATTATAATTCACAAGTGGATCGGTTATCAAAAGTACAGTTGTCCTCTCTGTAGATCTCCCACATTCTAAACACTGCATGTTTTCGAGATCCTCTATCATCAAGAATATGAAGTTTGATTTGCTGGTAATTGTTACTATTTCCTCCTGGTCAAATCGAATGAAACGACAAAGTCCATTGTGAAAAAGCTTACCGTAGATTCAGGAAGATTTTTCATTGGATCTGGGCAGGCTTCTTAGTTGCAATTTCTCATTATTTAGTGAATCATTTCACGTTTTATGGGTAATCTCATTATTTATATTTAGTTTCTTTGCATGTTGTCAGTTCTCTTATGCCGATTCACTTGTTTAATATTGATTTTCGGATATTGTACGTCACACAATAATATTTAATACCAAAGATTTTGCTGTGTTGCAGCGATGGATTTTGTTCACATGCACTCTGAGTACAAGGGGAGGAAATGAGATTTATGTTTTCATTATTGGAACGAAGCAAGCCACCCCCGATCGGAACGAAGAAGTAATGAATGCTCTGCCACCCCCGGGCCGCCCCGCCCCGCCCGACTGGCGGCAGGTCGATTCCCGGAATCGACCCGCCGCCGGTCGGGTGGGGTGGGGCGGCCCGAGGGTGGCGCTGTCGCGCACAGTGGCACCCCCGGGCCGCCCCACCGGTTGGGTGAGGCAGGGTAGCCCGGGGGTGGCAGAGCGCTCATTACTTCTTCCTTCCGATCGGGGGTGGCTTGCTTCGTTCCGATAATGAAAACATAAATCTCATTTCCTCCCCTTGTACTCAGAGTGCATGTGAACAAAATCCATCGCTGCAACACAGCAAAATCTTTGGTATTAAATATTATGTGTGACGTACAAAACATAAATCACATACTCATCATTATCGCTATAAATCACATAATATTTATAGGAAAAAACTCATGATCGTACATATATTCACATGGTTATAAAAAAAACTCTGCATCGTACATTTTCCTAGAGCATTCTATATTTTTCAGCATTTTATATTTTTCTTATGTAACACTCACGATAAAACACATCCCTAACAACAGACTAATTACAACGCGGCGCCCATTATTTACGTTTGGGAAAAGCTACAATATAGATAATGGATGGCTATAGAGAGTTACTTAAAGCGGTAACTAATGCGCTGGCCTGTAGTCTCTTCTGGAATCAATACACATTCTCCACATTACCTGTCACTTGCTTTCGTTCTGCGATTGGGTTCCTGCTTTTCTCCCCCATCTCTTTAACGAAGGTGCTCAAGTTATTAAAAGATGAGCCTCCCGGGACAACTGCCTTCGTTGCATATCCCTTCAGTTTGAGGGCGTTCTTTCTCAACTGCTCTCCTTTGGTGGTTGTCATCATTACCCTCACAATACCCTCCACTTCTTCTTTTGACACCACCTTCTGCTCACCCACCTCCACTCCTTCAAAATTCAGGCCGACCTCCCACACATCCTGGGCGAATCTACAGTTGAGATACTGATCGGCAAAATAAGGGAGACCCACCACAGGAACTCCCATGCTTATGCTCTCCAAAGTAGAGTTCCATCCGGCGTGAGTGAGGAATAATCCAACGGATGTGTGGGCAAGCACTTTAACCTGAGGCGCCCACCTTACAAGCAGTGCCCGATCTTTGGTTCTTTCTTCAAATCCATCCGGCAAAACAGCAGGCTTCCCATCTTCAATATCCGAGCGGAGAACCCACAAGAATGGCTGCCCGCTACCCTCGAGCCCTAGCGCCAGCTGCTGCAGTTGCTCCTGAGACTTGACAGCTATACTGCCAAAGGAAACGTATATGACAGATGCTGGCTGTTGCATATCCAGCCATGCCAAGCACCTCTCGTCCTCCTCCAAAAGACTGGTGGTGGAATCCTTTCCATGTAAGAAATTAGGAAGGAAAATAGGTCCTATGGCCAAGGCAGGACATCCATTCAAAGACAGGGCCGTTACAGCATCGCTCCCTTCCAGCTCCTCAAACGTGTTCACCAGTACGTAGTCCCCTTTACTCGCAAACTTTGATTCATGCAGGAAAACATTCAAAAGAATGTCTGCCGGATCTTGAGCGCGATAGAAGGACATCAAATCAGTTGGCCTCAAAGGTGGGAGATTACCCGGAAGACAAGTGATCACCTTCCCTGGATTGTTCGCTTCGCTTACTGCACTTTCAAAACGGCCCAACCACGCTCAAGGATATTAGTTATCGCACATGTAAAACGTATGTCAACCAGCAACTGATGAGACATTACCGAACCCAAAGAAAAACCGACCTTAAGTAAAAAAACAAAAAAAATGCCCAAAAAAAAACAGTATGTCAACTAGCAACTTAGGTGGAAATGGAGTATGGTGCTTACTTTTAACAGGAATATGTCCCTGAGACATGAGGAATTCAGTGTAGAGCTGGCAAACCGAAGCGGCAGCACAAAAGGGCCAGAAGATAACCCTCGGCACTTTCATATTCGTGGCAACTTGCTCCGTGCAAGACATGAACGAATCTGTGACGATGCATGTGATGGGTGGAAATGAATATTTGCCATCATCAGCTATATCGCCGCTGCTGCGAATGAGTTGCTCCAATGCGGGGCTCAATTTTTGCATTGCAAGGAAATACTCGCCGAGGTTGGAGAGGCGGCCGTGGTCGGGCGGTAAGCCATCGGGAATACACAGAAAACGAATTTTCGACCTTCGCTGCTCCAACTCAGTGGAAACACCTGAAATAATAAGAGAATTGGTGTTTCGCGCAGAAGCTTTGACCATTTGTTTAAAGACCCACTCAGTATTGACAAATGTGATGAAAAATCCACGTAGAGTGAGCAACTGCGTCAAATTCATGAGAGCGTTAACATGACTTTGCGCAGGAAATGGCACAATCACTGCGTGCAAAGCGCAATCGTTTTCGATACTCATTGTATGCACCTTATTCTTTCTCTTTCTTTCTGTTTTTACTCGACTGCACACCAAACCTTGAAGTTCCGATAAAGTGTGAGTCGAATATATTTATAGCGATAATGGTGAGTATGTGGCTTTATTTCGGCCAGCGCACCAGGCTTCTGTGATTTATAGCGATAATGATGAGTATGTGATTTATGTATTGTACGTCACACATAATATTTAATACCAAAGATTTTGTTGTGTTGCAGCGATGGATTTTGTTAACATGCACTCTAAGTACAAGGGGAGGAAATGAGATTTATGTTTTCATTATCGGAACGAAGCAAGCCACCCTCGATCGGAACGAAGAAGTAATGAGCGCTCTGCCACCCCCGGGCCGCCCCGCCCCGCCCGACCGGCGGCGGGTCGATTCCCGGAATCGACCCGCCGCCGGTCGGGCGGGGCGGGGCGGCCCAGGGGTGCCGCTGTGCGCGGCAGCGCCACCCCTGGGCCGCCCCACCCCGCCCCGCCCGACCGGTGGCGGGTCGATTCCGGGAATCGACCCGCCGCCGGTCGGGCGGGGCGGGGCGGCCTGGGGGTGGCAGAGCGCTCATTACTTCTTCGTTCCGATCGGGGGTGGCTTGCTTCGTTCCGATAATGAAAACATAAATCTCATTTCCTCCCCTTGTACTCAGAGTGCATGTGAACAAAATCCATCACTGCAACACAGCAAAATCTTTGGTATTAAATATTATTGTGTGACGTACAATATCCGAAAATCAATATTAAACAAGTGAATCGGCATAAGAGAACTGACAACATGCAAAGAAACTAAATATAAATAATGAGATTACCCATAAAACGTGAAATGATTCACTAAATAATGAGAAAT
The DNA here is from genome assembly GCA_031772625.1 of Pinus tabuliformis. Lineage (NCBI taxonomy): Eukaryota > Viridiplantae > Streptophyta > Pinopsida > Pinales > Pinaceae > Pinus > Pinus tabuliformis. Next base: position 1,203,336,877 of record CM062820.1, on the reverse strand, counting down.
TGCAACTAAGAAGCCTGCCCAGATCCAATGAAAAATCTTCCTGAATCTACGGTAAGCTTTTTCACAATGGACTTTGTCGTTTCATTCGATTTGACCAGCAGGAAATAGTAACAATTACCAGCAAATCAGACTTCATATTCTTGATGATAGAGGATCTCAAAAACATGCAGTGTTTAGAATGTGGGAGATCTACAGAGAGGACAACTGTACTTTTGATAACCGATCCACTTGTGAATTATAATAAAACACATTTTTGTCACTTCATTATCAACTTTGTTTTTGTGTACTTAGGAGATTTGTTATATTGTACCTCACACCTAATATCTAATAAAGAAGATTTTGTTTCTTGGGAAATTTGTTCCTTTGATTCCTTTGGAAGCACCCTGTTTTTTCCTCCTGCATTTATTGCGATAGACAGCGATACCCGCCATTAACGCTAAAGCGATGATCAGAATTCCGCTTAACGTTGTTCCGACAATAACCTTCAATTTATTCTTGTTTGAATTATGTGCAAAACACTCCTTCTTATCCATACGGAGGTATGGGTTTCCAGAGTAACTGCAACATACCAAAGAAAGAAATTTTCGATAAACGTTTTTCAGTAAGCTAAAGCTGAACTTGGCCATGTATTGTAAAAATTACTAAGGAAATTTCTCATCTTCAAAATCTTAAAACGTGACTTTTGTTAAAACATAAAGAATATAAAATAAGATAAGATTACTTGAATTTCAACGAACAATTGTGGAGAAGTTGTGCAGGGATTACACCGCTGAAATTATTATTCTCTATATTCCTGTGGTAATCCATTAAAAAAACACAATTATTTCCACTTTACTTTGAATATCAACTTGGAAAAAATACATAATAAACAACGAGAATTTGGGAAACGTATAGCTCTTGAAGGTTTTGGAGGCGAGATAGCCACTCCGGAACAGTACCGTTCAGGTTGTTGTTTTGTAAATAGCTGTAACAAGATAAACTTGTGTATATTCAAAATGCATATATATGTTTAAGAAGAAAGGTCGATTATTTATTCGTGTAAAGGAAACTTACAGTGTTTGCAACAGGGTCAAATTGGAAAGATCAGGCAATGGTCCCGTCAAATTATTATTGTTGAGTGACCTGCCCATTTCAACATGAATGGTTAATGCTAAAGACTGACTGAGAAAGAAACTCTGCTCTTTCATAACTCGCACCATCAAATCCTATATTCACATGCGGGGATTTATCAATTGCTAATGCTTTTTATATCCCCACGCGGGTGTTTATCGACCGTTAAAATTTCCTATATAAAAGAAAGGAAAGCAAAATACTTTCACTACACATCATCAAACTCGTCACAGGGTGCTTCCAAAGGAACCAATTTAATACCTAATATCTTCAGATATTGTACGTCACACATAATATTTAATACCAAAGATTTTGTTGTGTTGCAGCGATGGATTTTGTTCACATCCACTCTGAGTACAAGGGGAGGAAATGAGATTTATGTTTTCATTATCGAAACGAAGCAAGCCAACCCGGATCAGAACGAAGAAGTAATGAGCGCTCTGCCACCCCCGGGCCGCCCCGCCCTGCCCGACCGGCGGCGGGTCGATTCCCGAAATCGACCTGCCGCCGGTCGGGCGAGGCGGGGCGGCCGGGGGTGCCGCTGTGCGCGGCAGCGCCACCCCTGGGCCGCCCCGCCCCGCTCGACCGGCGGCGGGGCGGCCCGGGGGTGCCGCTGCCGCGGAGGGGGCGGGGGAGGGGGAGGGGGAGGGGTGGGCGGTGACGGTGGAGGGGTGGGCGGGGGGGCCGGGAGGGGGCGGTGGCGGGGGATGGGTGGGCGGGGTGGACGGGGAGGGGGCGGTGGCGGGGGGTGGGCGGGGGGTGGTTTCCATAAATAATATTTGATTACAATTATAATATCCATGTTGATATATATTTCGATGAATTTGAATGTTAGGATTACTTTAATGTTATATTAAAGATTTTATTTTTCTTGAAATTATGTTATTAGTTTATGATCCTCAATACATATAAATTAACCATAACACCAAAATCATTATAATTATTTAAAATTTTTATACTTGAGTATGACATTACAATAATTATGATAATAGAAAGTTAATATATATATATTTTTTTAATTCAGCATGACATTAAACCATTATGATAGAAAGTTAATTTATGATAGAATGTAATAAATTAACAAGATGATATTATGACAAATTAAAAAAAAAAAACTATGTTATAATCATAAAGATAATACTAATTTTTTAATTGTATTTTAATTAGATTATTGAATAAAATTAAAATCAAGAATAAAATTTAAGAACGATATTAAGATAAAAAGAAATAGGTTATCTATATATAAGGATGTAAAAATTTAAAGCTAAATTAATAATTAAATGTTATTAATGTTGGCATTATGGCTAGTTGAATAGTTGACATTGATGTCAATCTGATTTTTTCCTAATTTGTCCATGGGTTGGATGAATTGCCAATATTTGGTAATACTTGGTGTGTTGCAGATGTGTTCTTGAGCTGTATAAAGGTGGTACACATGTCTAGCAATTTGGTGAAGATGTTTGACAAAATTCTGGATAGAGTAAATATGTTGTTCCTCAAGTTAACACATCTCCACATGGAAGAGAACTAACATAAAGAGATGAATGCAACATCTTCACTGGGTTCCCCACTTTGTCTTCGTGATGATCATCTCAAGGACCCAGGATTATCCCGATGATGATACTTGTAGCTGAAGAAAATTAAAAATCAAGGGCCAAACCACTGAATTTCCCAAGGTAACGCATGCGATCGAGGGGGTTCAACGTCTAATTCGTCTTGTCAACAAAACCATCAACAAACCTATGGTTTTTCCTATGGAAATTCAAAGGTGGAGAGATTATAAATGCTCAAGGATATCAATCAGTTGTGTGTGCATTTTGTGTTATTTATTGATTTTCTTTGGCACTGAAAATCCTCATAAATATTTTGAATTATGTTTTGCATTGTTATGGGATAAGTGGTACTGTAATCTTCATGATGGTGATCTATTCTCATCTCACTAGTGTGAAAGTCTTTAGAATTTGAATATTCAATTGAAGTGCTATGCGAGATAGTAAAGGTGTGTATGAACCTGTACATCATTTAGTCTATTGCTATAAAGAATTTGAATTTGGTGTCTCCTCTATTGTGGATAAAGACAATATATTTTATTCACCTTTTGTCTTGGATCGATTAATGAAACTTGATTTTTGGAATGGTTGTACATAGAATATGTTTAGTCCTGAACAATTATTTGCTAAATATAGTCTCTAGAATCAACTAGCATGGTTGTGTGGTAGTCGATCTAGTGGTTTGTAGTTGATTAGATCTTTGTTGAAGGTTCATTTAGATAGAAATATCAATGTATTGTAAAGAAGAGATAGTTAGTTTGGTGCGATTGTAGGGAGGGGGGGGCGGGGTGGGCGGTGACGGTGCAGGGGTGGGTGGGGAGCGGCCGGGGGGGGGGGGGGGGGGGGGGGCTGGGTGGGCCGGGGAGGGGGGGGGCGGGGGTGGAGGGGGGTAGGGGGTGGGCGGGGGTGCGGGGGGGGCGGTAAGGGTAGGGGATGGGGGGGTGTAGGGGGTTGGGGGAGGGGTAAGGGGGGCGGCGCGGGTAAGGGGTATGGGGGGGTGTAGGGGGTAGGGGGTAAGGGGGGGTGCGCGGGTAGGGGGTAGGGGGTGGGCGGGAGTGAGGGGCGGGGGTTAAGGGTAGGGGGTAAGGTGGGGAGGGGGGGTGGGGGTGAGGGGGGGGGTAGGGGGTAAGGGGGGGTGCGCGGGTAGGGGGTAAGGTGGGGAGGGGGGGTAGGGGTGGGCGGGGGTGAGGGGGGGGGGGTTAAGGGTAGGGGGTAAGGTGGGGGGGGGGGGTGGGGGTGAGGGGGGGGGTTAAGGGTAGGGGGTTGGGGGGGGGTGCGGGTAGGGGGTTGGGGGTGGGGGTGAGGGGGGGGGTTAAGGGTAGGGGGTTGGGGGGGGGTGCGGGTAGGGGGTTGGGGGTGGGCGGGGCGGGGGGGGGTAAGGGTAGGGCGCGGGTAGGGTGTAAAAGGGGGGGGGGGATGCGGGGGATAAGGGTGGGGGGTTGGCGGGGGGGGAGGGGGGTAGGGGTGGGCACAGTGGGGAGGGGCGGCCGCGGGGAGGGGTTGGGGGGTGTAGGGGGTTTGGGGGGATGGGGGGGGTGGGGGGGTTTGGGGGGATGGGGCGCGGGAGTGTGGGGGGACGGTAGGGGTTAGGGTGAGGGAAGGGGAGGGGGACCGGGGGGGGGGGGGAAGCTTAGGAAGCTTCGTTCAAACAGAAAATTCAGCTGAAAACAAACATCTAGCATGGCATGCAAAGGATGGACCACGAAGAAATACAGAGTTGGCGAGCGAAACAAAGAGAAAACACAGATTTGATGGATGCAGGGAGTACAATAACTTGGTAATCATATCGAGGGATTTGTCATCATCATCATTTTCGGAGATTGGATCAGGCGTGTTACTTTAATTATTATTGTGTAGTGAATCTAGACAAGAGATCTCTCGTGAGAGGAATAAGTTAATGGGGCCGGGGCTTCAATGTAGTCATCAGGGGGTTGTGGGGGGCGCATGGGTAGGGGCTCGCCCATACTTGCCTAATTGTGCACTTAGCCTCATTATCCCTCACCTGACCTCCCGCTCGCCCATCGACCCGCCTGCCCGTTAGAGGTGGCTGGGCAATTCTGATTATACAAATAAAAAATTTATGGTATATTTTTGTTGTTAATTTAAGTTAATATGTTTTTTTATTCACTAATTTATGTGTTTTTTTTTAGGAAAATGGCATCAAGGAAAATTTCTGTGAATCTTTCTGGACCAAAGAGTCTTAAAGGCGTATCTTCAAAAAACATTGGTGAACGAACTCCACCTGAGCTCATGCCTACAAATATTTCAAGTGCTTTAAGTGATAAGAAGCTAATCTCAGATTGGAAAAGTTCAAAAGAGGTGAAATTTCCATCAAGAGTCTGGTATGTGAAAGAAAGAGAGAGCACAACTGTGATTTTCGCATTGATTTTTAAGTTAATTATTATTTTTTGAAAAAAAAAGTTGTTATTATTATTTTTTTGACATGAAATTCATAAAAAAAACTATTATTTGACCATTTTTAGTTAATATTTTTGTATAAAAATTGTGATTTTGACATGTTAATTCTAGCAAAAAATTATCAAAACGTTTAGTTTTTTTGTTATATTTATGTTAAAAATGGTTATTTTTATGTCCATTGTTAAAAAATGTTGTTTTTTAGAAACAATTATTTCATGTGGATTGAAAAATTAATTAAGGATGTATAAATATGTAGATTATCTAAAATTCAAACTATCGACTTTCTAATTTAAAAACGCAAAACAATAAAAACCCCACTAAAAAAAATAAAAAAATTAAGATAGAGAACAAGAAAATATGAATAAAATGACGACTTCAAAAACTATCAAATTTAGAAAATAATTTTTCACATTTCACACGCTAGAAAATTAAAAGTCAAAAAATAGGTCTTTTAAAAAAAGGGTGTGATGCAGAATACTCACTTTTTAAAATCAACATGAAAATCACTACCATTCTAAAACTTGATTTCATCCTTGAACATGAAAAAAAATTAAAGTTCCAAAAACCATGTTCTAAAAAAAACATGTGTATTCTGCATCACCACTTTTGAAAATCGGGTCATTTTTTTGCTACCTCTACGAAACGGGTAACAGTATCAGTTCCCGTTTCAAAGTTTACATTGTTTGAAACCGGACGATCATCCAAAACTCTTTTAGCTTCGTCTAAGAAGGGACAACGGTGGATGGCATGATCGCCTTCGCACAGTTTATAAGGAAATCAACATTTCCCTTTTTGTCCTTGGGCTTCACTTTCACTAGTTGATGGTGTGCTTTCAACTTGATCATCAGAGGTTGACGACACCGGGTTGTGCAAATGAGGAGACCAGTCCCTTAATATCCGAGGGATGGAAGGACAATCTCTGTGAAAGTGGTCTCCTTTGCAAATGACACATGGCGATTTAGGCCTGGTCGGTGCAGTGTGTGGATTTTCGTTAGACGACACTCGTTTTCCCCCATTCGCCTTTGGCTCCTTCTTCTTCTTCTCTTTCTTCTTCTTTTCCTTCTTCTCCTTAGGAACTTGACTTTTGGCTTTACCAGCCCCATCAAGCGAAGAGGAAGGAGGAGAGGAAAATTTAGAGGAAGTAGAAGGTTGGTGGGCAACTCTGGACTCGTCTAATTGCTGATTCGATTGTTCAGGAATAGTGGTGTTCTGAACAACATAGGTTGAGAAGAGCCATACAGGCAAACCAATTGTCAGCCCTGGAAGCGACAATGTGGCCATATGGGGTGCACCAACATCTCCGCAAGAGGAGAAGGGACTAGGATTTCCACCAAGGGGAATTCCTTGGTTGGTAGACTCCATTTTCTCAACCCAAGATCAACGTAGGAAAGGGGTATGAATATTCCGTTTAAAATAAATTCTTATACGCTTTGACACAACTTGTTTTTTCAGTTTTTAAGAGTCGAGAAAAGACAAAAGATGACTCTAGTCTCCTTCGATTTTTAATGAGCCTGAAGTGACAAGTGCTCAGATGGACCTTTTCCGTTAAAAAGTCTGAAAAGGAACGAAAGGGACTGCTCTGGAGGTCTAGGTAGAGGGAGTACCAAACCAATCGCAAAACTGCAGAATACTTTTTACAGTATGGCAGTCAATCTTCCCGAATGCCGTGTTCAGTGAATTGCGATCAGTAGGGCGGCCGACACGGCTTCCTATGGATAAATGATTTAAGCCTATAGGGGTCTCCCAAAATATACTCGACGGTACGTGGGAGCACAAGTCCGTACTGGCACTTATCGTCTCAAAGTGGAGGAATCACCCAACCATCAGTGAGGACAACAGTTACCAGGCTTTACGACACCAGAATACGTCTCTAGCCTAGACCTCTAAATGTTGTGCGTTAAGTTCCAAAGCGTTGTTAGATTCATTGAATTTATTTTAAGTTGATCTTTCTTATGAATTTTTCCTTTTGGGTTCACCACGAGATGTAGATGTAATTCCTAAAATGCAATCTAAAGATGATAAACAAACTTTTATCTCTTTTTGGCAATGAAAATCCTAGCTACTAGGGGAAAAGAAAGACACAATCTTTTCACAAAGAGAAAAGAGCACACTGTAAATGCACTTTCCTAAATCAAGCCAAACAGACTGTCTATATGCAAATGCACATGCATGTATTTGTTTTTCACTTTCTTAGTATTGATGCTAAAAAGAAAGTCGATGTACAAATCTGAATTTGCTTTCAAGCGACAAACACAAACAAGCTTCTTTTCGAAATCAAAAGGTAGAGATGATTACGACACTTTATGATTTTGAAATAAATACTCGTTTTGACACTAGAAAGTCACAAATTCAAACCAAAGGCAATAGTAAAAGCATAATCGACTATCAACAGCAAATAAACTTTCTCCTATGATCAAAATCGACACTTGCGATAGATCTAAATCAAAGGATGACAATACGATTATTATACTTTTGCAATGGAAAACTGTAAACGACTCACCAAACAGACAAAAACATCTACAGTTCTTTTGTACAAATGAGGCGGAATATCAGTAAGGAAAAGGGGTTTGAAACAGTCATATACTGATCACAGGCTGCAAAATTCAGTGACAAAACTGGAAAGAATGAAACACAAGAACCTCAGCTGCATAGGGCTAGGCTGATCAGCGCACCTGTAACACAGAGAAACTGCATTGCAGCGCAGGTTGCCCTTTCGGGAAGTGTGTTGAAATGCAGGATCTCTTCACAGTGCCTGCGCTGGGCTAGAAGCGAGAATTCTATCCGGGTTCTGGGTCAGTTTTCAGTTTAGTCTTTGGTTTTTGGCCGAGTAAAAGCAATCAGTAATGCACAATCAGGGGTAGATCTAAGGAGGGTCTAAGAGCTATCACAAGGGCAATCAGATAGTCTATGAATCAGCTATTCAAATCATAAACATATCTAGTGAATGGATTGAAGCAGCAGATGTCTACTTTGCATTTGTTATGGCAAATGCATTTCGAATGCTACTTATAAGTTTATGAAATAAACAACAAGAGATACACAAACAAACTAATTAGACAATCGTCCCCAGTGGAGTCGCCATTTTGTTACCGGGAAAAGTGTCTATTTAGAACTACTCTATCCCACTAAGGTGTGACAGCTGCCTTAGAAACAAACAGAGAAAACTACTTTTGTATTTCCTTTATGAACTATAAATAAAGAGGAATAGGAAGAACCAACCTGTGTCTTGCGCTAATCCTTTGATCCAATCCCTCTCCTCTTTGACAGCTTCCAGCTACCTGCTCCCTTACTTGCCCAGCTTCACCAAGTACCTGTAAGATCACAGAAGAAGAAAACTATACAAAGACATGGATCTATATTCATAAATAACTTAGGATCAGATTTAAGTTAACCATACAAATGTAACAAGCATAAATGATACAAAAGCATGGAGGAGAAACTCAAATAGTTTTTATTGATATACAAGAAGATCCAGGAGGAGTTACAACCGATGATTCCTGACCCAGCATCAACCTCCCAGCAAAGAAGCCCCTCTTCACCTCCAACAAAGCATAGATCACCCAATTCTTTGATATGTGTCTCAAAACCAACAACAATTCCTTACAATGTGCAAAATTCCAGCCTCTGGATCTCTGGGATGAGGGATCCATATATAGATGTATGCAAGGAGGATGAGTCAGCTTGTGATTTGATTAGTGGCTTCTCTCTGTCAGTTCTTGCTTCCACTTGGAGACTGAAGGCCTCTTACTCATCCTTGGTCGAATTCAGTGAGGCAAGTGTCATAGGAGAAGATTCTGGAAGCTTCCATTGTCTCTCCACCTCGCGGAATGACACTTCCATTTGTCATTTCCCGCTCAACGCACCCTGATAGTGCATTTAGGTGCGTTGCAACGCACCTAGCCAGTGGATTTAGGTGCTATGCAACGCACTTAGCTAGTGGAGCAGCTGAAATGATCATGTTTTGACTTATTCTGAGCAGTTTCTGGTGGAGAACTTCTGGGAGAAGCTGTAATTTGTTGACCTTGTTCCTTTAGGGGTTAGAACAACACTTTTAGGGACTTGGGAGCCCTTGGTTTATGGAGATTTCATGCTTGGAGCTGCAAGGCACAAAAATGTCTATAACACTTAACTCCTTCATGAGATACAATATGACCCAAATATTCCACCTCCTGGACTCCAAAGAAACATTTGGATCTTTTGGCATATAATTGTTTCTCCTCCAACAGTTGTAGCACCCTGTCAACATGTTCAACATGATCCTTCCAAGACTTGCTGTAGATAAGTATATCATCAAAAAATACTAACACAAATTTTCTAAGGAATGGTTTGAAAATTAAATTCATCAAACCTTGAAATGTTGAAGGTGCATTGGTAAGGCCAAAAGGCATGACCAAAAATTCATAATGACCCTCATGAGTTCTAAATGCTGTTTTCGGAATGTCTTCAATCTTCATTTTGATTTGATGATATCCTGAACGAAGATCCAACTTGGTGAAGTAAATTGATCCATGCAATTCATCCAGTAATTCATCAATGACAGGAATGGGGAACTTATCTTTAATAGTGAGCTTGTTGAGCTCCCTATAATCTGGACACATGCGCCATGATCCATCCTTCATGTGCACCAATACTACTGGAGCAGAGAAAGAACTTTGACTCGGTTGAATTATACCAGCCTCTAGCATTTCTGCAACCATATGTTGAATTTCACTTTTTTGGACATAGGGATATCTGTACGGCCTGATGTTTGGAGGAACACTTCCTGGAATCAGATGAATAGCATGATCATGATCACTCATAGGTGGGAGACCTTTGGGAGTCTCAAATACCTTGGAATGATTATCCAGGACTTTTTGGAGATCTGGAGAAATAGATGATTCTAATGTGGAAACATCTAGCGAACATAATTGTGCAATTACACCCCTTTGCTCATTTTTTAGAAGCTTTGTCATACCATTAGAGCTGATTATCTTTCCTGGTTTCCCTGCAATACCCCTTAATTCAACTTCCTTTCCTTCCACAGAAAATTTGATGAAAAGTTCTTGAAAATTAAAAGCTATTGTACCCAAGGATTGTAGCCATTGGACTCCTAGTATAACATCATTACCTCCCATTGGAATGGAAAGCATTGGGCTAGTCAATACATATTCTCCCATGGATAGCTTGATATTATAGCACTTTCCAGAGCAATTTATTGTTCCTCCATTTGCAATCATCACTTGACACTCTGGTGCTGGATATAGGAAGCAATTCAATTCTTTTGCTACCTTACAATGAATAAAATTGTGGGTGCTTCCTGAATCAATCAACACTATCACCTTTTTCTTCTTGATTTGTCCTTCTATCTTGATGGTTTGAGGAGTGGTAATTCCCGCCAATGCATTACAATATATGGTCGGATTTATTTGTTCTTCATCTAGGCTTTGTTCCTGGAGCATATCCTGTTCTTTTGACCTTTCTTGCTCCTTTTCTTCTTCCTCTTCACAATCTATGTAGAATAATTTCTTCTCAGCACACTTATGACCTTTAGTGTATTTGCTATCACAACTATAACAAAGCCCTTTTGCTCTTTTTTTCTTCCAATTTTTGTGGTGTCAACCTTATAGGTTGTGGAAGACTAGGGGCAACTGCACTTCCGTATTTATAGTTGTGAGTGGTATGCTTCCTGGTTGCCATAGTTTTGTTTTCCATTTTTCTTGCTAACCTGAATGCCTTCTCTAATGAATCAGGTTCCCAAAGTCGAACATCATGTTGGATATTATCCTTTAAAGACCCTATGAACACATCAATCCTATGCTGCTTTGGAATATCTTTTACCGTTATGTTCAATTTTTGGAACTCCTCAATGTGCTCCATTATTGGACCCTTTTGTTTGAGACTTATCAATTGGCTAAAAAAAGTGTTGCTTTTTGTATCCTCATAATGTGCTATCAATTCTTCCGTAAAAATTGCCCAAGTGATAAATTGTTTACGAGAACAAAGCCATTGATACCATACAAATTGATTTGGTTCCAAATATAAAGTTGCCATACGTACCTTTTGTGTGTTTTGCACATTATTGAGATCGAAGAACTGCTCCATCTGTAATATCCATGTGGCGGGATCCTTGCCATCAAACTTCCTCATATCGATTTTTGGAATATGGTGGGTCTTCGATCCAACATTAGAGTCTATGGAATCATGATTAACATTCCTTTTGTTCACATCATGAGTTTCCTTTACAACCTTTTCACCATTAGTAAGTATTTCTTGTAGAAAATTTGTCAAATCTGTCTTCAAATCTGCCATGTCTGTCTTCAAATCTGTCCTCAAATCTGTCTTCAGATCATCCATCTTAGCTTCCATGCCCTTTATGTTAGATTCCACGCCATTTATCTTAGCATCTGTTAGCTTTTGTGAGCGTGACATTTGTTGCACTTGTTCTTGTAATTTTGATATATCATGTAGCATTTCTTCCTCTTCTTCCTGAGTCATGCTAGAGCTTTCAGGTTCCTTACTAGGTGTTTGCATTTTCTTTCCTCGGGGCATCAGTTACCGATAATAATGCTTTACTATGCCCTTTCAATTCCTTCAAACCAAGCTTATGCAAAAATAAAAAATAAAAACTACACACCTTTTTTTACTTTGTAGAAGCCTGATATTGAATCTGATGTATCTCTGTAATTTCAAATCATCCAGTTCTGAAATTGTGACCTGTAGTAGTCTTCTATGTCCTCTTTCCAATGCCACTAGTCTGATCCAAATTGGGTTCTCCAAGAAAGAGTTATGCACAATCTCCCGCAGTGACCTGATTATAGACTAGTTCAGTAGAGCGAACTTGTATGAAGTTCCACGTGTCACTGTTTCAACCTTTGACTCTGAAAAATATATAAACAAAAACTACAGTCCGTTCTCTTCTGTACCTTCTTACGAAATTTCAATCCGATGCTCAGAAAGAAAGTTATGACGATTTTCCCTAGGTCACCTGTTTTGAGTGTAATTCAGGAGTCTGCAAAAAGACCAACTTTCTGAGATCATATCTCCGAAAATATCACGCGAAAAGCTCTGAAATTTGGACCCAAGGTTCAGCACGATTTCTTCTCAAATGGGTTTTTTTTGCGACTTTTGAAACATCACAGAAAAAAAGTTATAGCGCAAATGCCACGATGACCTGTTTGGAGCAGTGAAACCCTAGAATCCAAAGCTCTGATACCAAATGTTATGAAACCAGCTCAAGAAAAGATAGAAAAGATAGATCAACGCCTTAGAATTCAGCCTCTTCAAGGGGGAAACCTCCTTTACATTACATAAATGAACAATTCTTGGATGATTCAAATGACAAAACCTCCTTTCTATATATAGGAGTCTATGGAGTCACAATATAATCCAGCCGACCTAACAATAATAATATAAAGCCACAAAAATAACAATAGAGGGACTCTATGGGCACATTAATAACAATATGGGGGCAATGGGGGCACAATAATATAAATAAGGGGTATAACTACAATAGTAATGGGGTAATTACTAGTATTATAGGGACCCAACAGATTTCTACTTCTCGAAACAGTACGATTCTATCCATGTGAATGAATGTGTTGAAGTCGAACATGGTAGAAACCACTTGATTACCAGTCATTGATGTAAACGGTTAACAAGTGTGAGAGAAACCACTAGTAATTTCAATGGCTCTCAAAGTACTCAGTACAATCCATGAAATGTGAATAGATGTGTTGATGTCAAACATGTCACGGAATCCTTTGATCGAAGGTCAATGATGCAACCTGTTGTCGAAGGCGAGAAACCTGCCATTGAGGCATGCAGATTCCAAGGTACTGACGATTTCTAGATCATCTTCCTAGATAATGAGCTGAAGTTTAGAAAGCGATCCGTCGTAGGCAAGCCCACAACACGAAATCATAGATCAAGTTTGAAGAAATATAGTTGCAAGGACTGACTCAGGGATGTTCAAGATGGATGAAAGATATTTTGCAGATGAATGGTTTATTTGCACTGACCTCTTGAACACATAACGACACTACAGATGGTTTGGTGACAATTGACCCAAAGCTAATAACCAGAAACCGGTTGAAGACTTTCAATATGGTTTGATTAACTGTTAGGCAAAGGATTTCCCAACCCAGGTGAACAAAAATTGTTGTGTTCAAGAGTGGTTAAATGTTTTTCTAAGACACAAAGTATGACAAACAGGTTCATTTTTCTCTCTTTCCCCCACCATTTCTGGCAAGTACCTATTTATTTTTGACAAGCTTGAGGAGGATAACATTTGCTTGATTATAAGCTCATCCTTCGGATGAGTCCAACTTAGTTTAAATTCGAACCCTAAGAAGGAGTGGTCCGTTCCTGTTTGTAATTGAACAGGTCCTTTACTGTTAAATTTTAACGAGTCCAGTATAGGAGAAACTCAGTGTTTTTCAATTTTAGGGAGTTAGAAGAAAAACTTAAGAAAACTCCATGGTTGTCCTTTTTCATAAATTTGTGTCTCCCAAGCCCGAAAAAGTATAAAATAATACTTGAGAGAACTTCTTGACCATTATGATCAAGAAGTACTTTTCATCATTAGTGTCTCTGATCCGAAAAAGTAAAAAAGCGACCAAAGACATGTCATTTTATAACCAATATCGAATTTGAAACGACAAAAATTTGGCAATCTTTTCATGTTTATACGGTCAGAAAAGAGCTGTAAGTGAACCATCTTTTTAATTCCATTTTAGCAAGCTTAAAAAGAAAAGCTCGGCAATCTTTTCATATTTTAGGAGTCAGAAAAGAGCTTAAAGATGACTCTAATGTTTTTTGTCGAAAATGATCAATTTTGCTTGAAAAATCCGATATCCTGCACAAAAATTCAAACATTACTCATACCTGTTTAAAAATAAATAAAGATGCTTCAAAAGTTACCTCTTTAAAGTGAAAAATAAACAAATTAAAAATTCATTTATTCAAAAAAGCTTATAAAAAGAGCTTTTGTAAATTCATTTTTACTGTTTGACTTCAGAGTGAGAAAGAGAGCTTTTGGGTAAGAAACTTCCCGTGAAGATTGCAGAAAATACGTCCGTTGGAATCGAACACCATTACCCCCAGGTAATCCACATCACTTTAATCTTGCATTTCAACTGTTTGAATTTTGTTTTTAGGTTTTTATTTTGATTTTTAGGAAGAAATTTGTTTAAAAGTCCGCTTGTGGGGGTCCGCAGGCGCATCATGCGAAACCTGCGGACCCCAACTTTTTCCCACACAGGAAAAAGCCAGGGGCCTGCACCTGCTGTTTGGGCAGAGTGCAGACCTTCACACTGTCTCTAACTAGAGAGTGCGGTCACCGCAACATAGGTTTTAAAATTCCAAATTCTTCAAATTCCGCCCAAAAACTTTGATTTAAAAAATTCTAATCTGCCTTTTCTTTCAATGTAGGGTATACACCATGCTTAGTTGGCGGGAACGGGAGCACGAGGATGTGGACCTCGCCACAATTAATCATCAACCTTCGATAGATGCATTGAAGGCATGCAGGTTATTTAAATTCTGGGCCATACCTGGCATGAGGGCCCAAGTAGACTTTCTGCAGTGGCTGGTAGATAAGTGGAGTGTACAGGACTAGTGTTTCTTTATTGGTGGCCACCAGCTCGAAATGGAGCCAGAGGACATTTAATTTTTGACTGGTTTGCCTAAGAGAGGTGAATAATTGACTCTATTCGGGACTAGGCCATGTGGTCAGTTTGTCGATAGTCTCTGCCAAGAGTTTTGTAACGACTAAACCAAGGAAAAAGGGATTGATATCAAAACCATCTCCTGTCCTGAACTCAAAGTGATTACATTTAATGTCACCAGACTCTGCGGAAGCGCAGCACTACATATGGCCACCAGATCCCAAATGCGGATGGAAGTAGACTGTTTTCGAGGCACCATCTTCAACTAGTGCGAAGCTGTGTTGGCTAATGTAAAAGGCCAACTGACTAGAGCAAAGAACGGACAACTGAAAAACTTTGGATATGGTTTCTTAGTTGTGAGCTTTGGTCTAGAGAGGATCCCAATGTTGGTCCCACAACATCTTTTCGTTGAAGCTGGACTTCCCCGAGAGCCCAAGCTGATGCGTTGGGTTGTAGTTATGGCCCGTCATCCTGAGGAGGGTTCAGAGGTTGTTCGATTTCCTCCTAAGTATTTTCATTGGTTAGAGAACCAAATTTTTGCTATTCAGGATTTTACTTATGCTGGGATGGATTATCGTGGAGACCCAGACATGGCTCTTCCACCAAGAGAGCAATGGGATGACTCAGGTAAAATCATTTTCAACATTTTCTAATTTTTTTTTTTTTTTTTTGTTTTTAAATCGTCCCAAAATTGATAGTAAAAAGTTTCAAATGCAGATGTAGGTCCACGACGACTAGCCAGTCTCCGGCCCTATGAAAGGAAATAGCCAGCTGCAGCAGCACCAGCCCCACGGGACGAATCTATAGAGACCCTGGCCGAATTGGAAAACCATATAGAGTGTTTGACAATAGACATTCTAGAGACTAGCATAGATGAAATTCCTCTTAGGCTACAACGCTATGTGATTGGGGTCCTAGGACCTTTCAGAAGGTTCCTTTGTAGGGTGGCCCGTGCAGTGGTTTCTTATCGTGATCATCACTAGTGATAGGATGATCGCCTTTTGTAGACTCATATGACATTTTTGCTTTTTGTACTATCATTTTTGTCGATCATAAGGTGCTTTTCAACCTATGATCGAAGACGATGTATATTTGACACACCTCTATGCTATGTTATATCACTATTACTGGCTATCTTGTAAAACATGTTATGGAATGATTTTAAATTTACCGTTTGATTATTTCAAATGTCTACTTAACATTCAAGAAGCAATTGCATCTGCTAATGTATTTAAATATCTTGGAATATGCTGATATTCAATATAGTCAAATTCACATTCCAAGAGACGAACTCTCAAAAATAATCTTAATAACACTGGATCTCTAATGGCATAAACTCTATTAAGCTGCAATACAACGAGTTCTGAATCTAACCTCACAATCAGACTCCGAATCCCAAATGAAATGGATTCAGATAATAACTTAATCACTGCACTAACTCTGTAATGTTGTTCGTTGTTTGGCCGAGGCTTACCCCATGCATAGATACCAACTCATCAGAGGGTGAATAGATAACCTAAGCTACGAAAGAAATGCTCTGTGTATTACGACAAGCACCATCAGTGAAACCAATATATGTTTGAAGAGACGTCGACATCTGCAATATCAAGAGTAAAATCAAGATAAGCAGGGATAATGAAAAAGACACTCTCTAAACTAAGCACACTTTTCTAATCTAAAACACACCAGCTAGAAAGAAAACTAACCTAACTAAAATCTCCACACCCAGATTTAAGCATAATATCTCTTCAGGTAAAGACCATTTCTGGGTTTACCTAAAGAGACACCGTCAAAATCTACCAATTCATAGGCCCCTATTGCCAGCTTTCGCTTAACAACATAAGGACCATGCCACATGGGTACGAATTTTCCAGTGCCTAACTTATCATTTGCTTGATCGTACAGTAAGACTAGGTCTCCTTCCGAAAAATTATGAGGTGTAACATTTCGATCATACTGAGCTTTAATACGTTTGGCATGAGTTTTGATTGCTAGTGTAGCATCACGTCGATTCTCATCTAGCTGAGCCAAGTACAAAAAACATATCTCCTCTTCGGAAGTGGCTGGAAGTAATTCTATGGCGATTTGCAATGACGGGATTTCGCATTAAATGGGTAACACAACTTCCAAACCGTAAACTAGTTGGAAAGGAGTGAAACCAGTTGATGTTTTTACTGAGGTTCGATACACCTAAAGAGTTGAAAATAACATGTTATGCCAATTCGACCTATGAATCCCAATGATTCGTCGAATCATAATGACTAGAACTTTGTTGATGGCTTCAACCAGACCATTAGCCTGTGGGTAATATGGAGTAGAACTATCATGATGCAGGCCAAGTTGGTCTGTTAGTTCAGTCATCATAATATTTCGAAAATGACGCCCATGGTCAGTGATAATTGCTTGTGGAACACCGAACCTAGCAATTATATGATTGAAAATGAAAATCGCAGCATTTTTGCCGTCTGCCGAAAATGTAGGCATCACCTAGGCCCACTTGGTAAAATAATCTACCGCAATGATGATATATGCATGCCCCTCGGCCGAGTGAGGGTTACATGTAATAAAATCAATACCCCATTTTGCAAAAGGACCGACAGAATTTATAGGGTGGAGAGGAGCAGGTGGAGCACGCATCTTTCGATCAAAAATTTGGTAGTTGTGGAATTTTTGGACCGCGTTAATACAATCTTGAAACAAAGATGGCCAAAAATAGCCAGCACGCAATATCTTTTGGGCTGTGGCAAACCCAGACATATGACCGCCACACGCTCCAGAGTGACAGTCATTTAGAACCCTTTCAACTTCCTCATGAGTTAAACAACGTCAGAAAACAGAGTCCGCCCCACGACGATAAAGTGTATCTCCAATAATTTTGTATTGTTGGGATTGGAATCATATTTTCCGACGTTGAGATCTTGAAATTTCAGGCCGAAAGGATTGGGTTTGGAGATAAACTATGATATCTCCATACCATGGATCAAGAGTGCTGATAAGAAACAAGGATTTGTCCGCAATGGGCTCTTCCGCCACAGTTTCAGTATCAGCACGCGGGAAGTCACACATCAACTCCTCAAAAACTAAAGATTTCTTTGACTTAGATTTTTCAAACTCCAAGTGAAATTCTTGCAGGGTAACAATCCATTTGGAATACTTGTCCCCTAGCAATTGTTTTTTCAAAATATATATCATAGGGTTGCAGTCGGAAATTACGGTAGTTTTCCGTAGTAAAATGTAATGACGAAATCGTTGGATAGCTTGAACAGCTGCCAAGGCCAATTTCTCCACATGTGAATATTTTAGCTCAGTTGGATTCAAAGTTCGACTAAGGTAATAAATCACATGTTCACTACCGAATTCATCTTCCTGAACTAACACCATTCGGATGGTGGAATGAGAGGCGGCGAGATATAAGAAGTAGTCCTGGTTGTAGTTGGGAGGATGCAATAACGATGCATGGGTCAATGCGTGTTTTAGTGCATCAAAAGATTTGTCCACTATCTCATCCCAAAAGAATGGAGTATTCTGTTTCAACAACCTGGTAAAACCCTTTGTTATCTCGGCGTAGTTAGGAATGAATCGACGTAAAATTTTTTCTTTCCCTTGCAAACTTTGGAGTTGGCGAAGAGTCGAAGGAGGAGGAAATTTGACAATAGCTTCAACCTTCGAGGGATCAACACGAATGCTGGATTTCGAAACAAGAAATCCTAGTAAACGAGCCGTTTCTATACAGAAAACACATTTGTGTGGATTCAACCTAATTCGATAATGCCTACATCTCATAAATATTTCTCATAAATGAATAAGATGATCGGCTCTACATAATGAATGAGCAGGTAAATCATTGAGATAGGGTTGCACAATGTGCTTGATGTCATGAAATGCGTAAGACATAGCTCTTTGAAAAGTTGCTCCGGCGTTATTGAGCCCAAAAGGTAATTTGCAATAAGAACATGTCCCCCATGGACAAATGAAAGCCATTTTTGGTTGATCAGCAGGTAGAATGTTGATTTGATTGTAACCAGAAAAACCATCCATGAAGGAGAATATTTCACTGCCGGCACAATCATCAATGATTTGATCGATATAGGGAGTTGGATAATTGTCTTTTAGACAGGCTCGATTAATATCCCTATAATCGATACATATTCTTATCATCCCTTGTTTTTTATTAACAGGAACAATATTTGATACCCAATCTGTTAAGGGAATTGGATAAATGAAACCTGCTTTAAGTAATTTTTCAACTTCTGCTTTAATAGCAGCAGCTTTTCGGGGGTGAATCTGATGCAAACGTTGCTGGACAAGTTTAGCATCCTAGTAAGTTTTGATTTCATGAACAACAATTGCTGGATCAATTCCTGGCATTTCTTCATATGACCAGGAAAACATGTCATGGAATTCTTGAAATAGGGCCTTATATGTTTGAAATTCATCTTCCATACAGGAGGCACCTATATGAATGTTTTCAACAATTCCAGGTTTAACTGAAATGTCAATAGGAATTGTTCGAGAAATATTTCCCAAATTTAACTCAGAATCAGGATTTTGCAATGGATTCTGAGGTTCTTTGACATAATCAGTCGTAAAAATAGATGAAAAATCATTTTCAAAATGATCAATCTAAGGTAAGAACAAAGATCTATGATGAAGATCTTCCCATGGTAAATCATCAACAGACAAAATTTCTCGAATTTTCTCATCTGTATGAACAAGTTCGGAAAAAGTTGTTGAATCTGAGTTTGATGTTGAAAGCGATTCTTCATGGACCACATTCATTAAGTCAATTTCAGTTCAAGAAGGGTCGGAAAATGACTGTACGACCTGATACGCAATTTCATAGGGACTCAAAGGCATAGCATCACCAAATGAATCGATCTCAGATTCGGAAGGTATGATCCAAGGATCATCATAAACAATAGTGTCTGATGAAATTATATGAATGGTTGCAGTAGAAGGTGATACGTTAGGAAGAGGAAAGGAAAAATTTCCTAGTAAACCAGAATCTTTAACTAATCCTACTCCAACATCCTTATAAGGGATAGTTGTTTTACCGACACGCTGGATACTTTCAGAAGAGTCTGGGTCGGATGAATAATAAGTTAGCTGGTCTATAGTTACGATCTTTCCATTATGAGGAAACTTGATAAGCCGAAAGACCGATGAAACAACAGCGGTCATAGCGTAAGACCAACTATGACCCAAGAGAAGGTTGTAATCTAGAGGGGCATCAACCACTTCCACATCTAGATTAATAGTTTTGCATTCAACCCCTATAGGTAAATCCTGTAGAATTCCAAAAAGATGGAACCCACGGCCATCAAAGGCCTTTAGAATCATCGGGGATTGATTAAGTGTAGGAGAACCAAGCGATCTCCAACACTGGATCGACATAATACACGTTGAAGCTCCCTTATCAATTACAGTCCTATAGCAAGGTCTGTTTTTGACTAACAATGGAATCTGGAAAGCCATTTGATGAGGTAAACGAGGTGTACTATTTTCTAAATCGAAGATTATAAGGTTTGAGTCCTGAATATCAACAACTCCTATAACCGACAATAGCAATTTACGTTGTGCTGGACATGATTGCATCCCCTCCAAAGCCGACATTACTGAAGGTGAAATAGCTAAATCTTCAACAATGTTATAGTTCTGAGCAGCTCTCGCATGTGGATTGAAAGCTGACTTTCGAAGTATACCCTTGGCAGGTGGTTTGATTACTAGGTCTGGGTTAGGTTTCTCGATCTGTAGCAGATCGGAACCGGGAGTTGTAGTTGATGGGTTCAAATTAGAATATTCTGCTTCCTTACCACCAACAGGACTTTTACTTCCATAATCTTGCGATCGTGTCGCAATCCTAACATGGGACATCATCATTATGGGTTCTTCTGAGGCATTTGAGGAAGAACCTATCATCTTACTGTCTTGACTAGGAAAAGGATCCTTCAAGACAACAGACATTTGAGAACCTTTGACAATTTTCTCAACCTTAGCGCAATGAGGGCAGTCTCTTGTAAAATGCTCTTTGTCACAAATGAGACAAGGATAACGAGGTTTACGTTTCTCATCATTAGATTCTGTTTTATCTGGTTTCTCTTTCGATTTTTTATCTAATTTATTTTTCTTCTTCCCCTTCTTTTTACCGCCGGCTTTTGATTTGGTCGTAGATGACTCTACGACATGAATATCGGCTGAAATTTCCGCGGAAGAGTCTCCTGTTGGGGAATCTGGTAAAGCTATGATAGGAGAAGAATTCTTGGAAGATTTATTCTTACTTTTCATGTTAACTGAACCAATCATACCGTCAGCATTACGAGACCCTGAAGGAGCTGCAGTTATTTGATTTTGTTTAGGAAGGTCGGGGATTTTCTCATGTAAAGTACCTAACTGCGTATAAACGAGGTCAAGGTACTAAGCTTGAGAAATTACTTGCTCTTCAGTAACAACTCCTGCCTTAGCTACATCCTCAGTGATTTTAGGTAATAATGATTTAACAAACCATTCTGCTAAGATTTGATCCGGAATAAAAACTTTCACTAAACGCCGTCGACGTCTCCATTCATGAATGTGATCTGAAATATAAGTGGACGTTGACTGTTTTAATGAAGTTAATAATTCCTTGCCATTGTCATATCTGACAGGCAACTGAAAATAAGTTAAGAATGAAGTAGCTAGCTGACTAAAATTTTAAAAAGTGGCTCGCGGTAACTCAATGTACCACTTGGCCACAAGACCAATTAGAGTGCGTTGAAAAATACGTAAACGAATTGAATCATCTAAAATGGAGTTAGATGCACACTAGAGGAGATAAGTCATCACATGGTTTGACAAATCCTCTCCTGATTTACCTTCAAACTTTGGGATATCACTGGGCAACTTATTCAGCATTGGCGGCCAAAACGGAAGATAATTAATCGGTTCGTTCGTAAGGCACGACAAATCAGGCAAGTCCAAAGTTGCAATGAACGGTAACTGACAATAAGGGTCTCGAAAACCCTGGGTCATGAGACCAGCCCCAAGAGGAGGATATCCAGGATAACTAGGAATTGGAATTGCATTTGGGATATTATATCCTCCTGGAAAACTAGGATTAACCGGACCGTACTGGGGTTGTTGAGGTTGCTGATAAGTATATCCAGGGTACGGTTGATACTGATAGACTGGGTTCTGCATAGCAGGACCGAATTGGTACTGTCCCTGGTATGGTTGATAAGTAAACTGAGGTTGACTTGTGACAACCGTACTTGGACCAGGTTGTCCTACAGGCATTTGAACCGAATTCTGAATTGTAGGCCCAGACTAAGGTAAAGATGCTTGAGGAATTGATGCAGTAACAGTAGAAACCGGAGCTGTCGATACTCCAGAAGTAGGTGGGGTAGATTGAACAGATGTTGCAGCAGTCGTTTGAGGTGGAGTTCGAGGCGAACTAGGCCCAAGCTGAGAAACTACACTAGGTGCAAAAGTTTGAATAGTAGGCTAGATAGGTTGCTGGGTTGAACCAGAAACCAAGGGTTGTCCAGATTGAGATGACAACTGCACATTCGGTTGCAAGATCTGTTGAGATTGAGATGGATTCCACACTATGTTCATTCCGGGGTATGGACCCATAGAAGGTTGAGCATATTGAGGACCATAAATAGGTTGAGGGTAGGGTTGATAATTCAAAGGTATATTTCGAGCTCCTTGGACAAATGATTGACCTGAAGGTGGTTGGAAACCTTGGGTTGGGTACTGACCTTGAGGTTGATAACCTTGAGGCACGTACTGAAACTGGGGTTGACCTTGAGGCATATATTGATACTGGGGTTGACCTTGAGGTACATACTGAGTCTGGGGTTGACCTTGAGGAATATACTGTCTCGAAGGTATGTACTGTCCTTGAGGTTGCCCCCCAGGCGGTAACTGGGTACCTTGAGGTTGCCCCCTAGGCGATAATTGAGGACCTTGAGGCTGCCCCCCAGGCAGTAACTGGACACCTTGAGGTTGCGGATTTGGAATGGTACCTGACATCATAAGAATGTCTTCTACACTCAATGGTTTAGTTCCGTTATTACTAGTTAATAACCCTTTTTCCACAGGTTGAGGAGATGTTCCCGAAAAAGTACCAGTAAGTGACTGATACCTAGAGGGAACAGAAGGACTGCCATATAAAAATGTTTCTGGAGATTGAGAAAACATGGATGACTATCTCGACATATTCAAAGGAGGATAATAACCTCTAGGCGTTGGATGAAAAGGAATGCGAGGTGGTCAAAAACTTAGTCCCGAGTTTTCTAGAAAATTGGTCAATGAAATATACCAAGCGTCCCTCCTAGGTGGACTGAAAAATATTGATTCACGCTCCTTAAGTTCTATAGTTGCTTGATTTTCAGGAATAAATATACCTTCTTCCGGAGTAACAAGTTCTTCAATAGCAATAAGCTCAGAAGGAAGATTTTGGGTAATGACTCTTCCTACCCTGGGTGAACTAGGACCACTGGAAGTTAGAGAGGCAAATTCTGATGATGGAGTAGCAGCAGGTTTAGTTTCAGGTTCAAAAATTTTAGGTTCCTTGGCTAATTCACTAGTAGAAGAAAACTACCAGTAACTTCGGAAAATGAAATAGGTTCAATAATATACTCTAGTGCTTGAACTTGATAATCAGGATGCACAACTAAAGAAGATTCTCCTTCTTCGGGTGACCCAAATCTATTGTCACTAGGAGTTACAAGAGCTCATAGCCCTTCAAGCTGGCTTGGTGAAAACTCAGGAGGTTGGCCCCGAAGTCTACGGGACTGCCTCAGTAATTCAGCCATGATTATATATTTTAATTACTTCACACGCAAACAAAGAGAAATCTCAATGCTAACCACCTAAAGTCTCTAAAGAACCAAACAATTTGAAGCACACACCTAAAGAATCTAGGAGTTCAAACCACACACAAATAGTAACTTTCCGTACCGAAAACACTAGTTGGTGATGAAATCCAACGTCGCAGAATTCAATACAGAAATGGTGGTTGGAACAGTTACCCCGACAACTTGCTTAATGAAACTGACTGGCACAAGTTTCCCCATTAAACCGCCTCGAGTGAAGAGAACCCCCCAGAGAGTCCAAGTGAGTCTAGTCGACATTTGCTCCAGGTACAGTGGGATCTTCCCTCCACCGTCACCTTAGGAAAGAATCCTATAGATTATGGTCACTATGGTTACCAACAGAAACAAATATACCTGGGGGAACAGTCTGCGATCCGATACACACGCGAGGGCAGAGTAGCAAAGCTCAATCCCCTTGAAGGCTCCTTGACATAATCCAAGGTTTACCAACAAGTGACCCCAGGCTCCTCGAAAATGGTCAATCCGAGGTTTATTGTTTTTAATACGTGTATATCTGCTATCGTTCCCAATGAGGAAGGATTGATTACCCCACTGGTTCAGATATGACCTCGTGCTTGACTCCTTTAAGAGGAGCTTCCTAGAGCATAGATGTAACAATTGGATTTTATCTCCTACTGCAAGATATAGCTACTTGTTTGTTTTTACTATCTTGGAGAGTTAATTACTCCCTACTCCAAGATACTAGCCTAAGCTATGTTGGTGATAAAGAGCCCTAGAAATAAAAAGATTGCTAGATAGATTTTACTTTAAGCGTTATTTTTATGGTTGTTTCTTAAGTCAAAAGGTGTGGAGATGAAAATTTATGGTGTGAAGACTCGACTCCAAAACACTAAAAATGCACCTAAGATGATAAACAATCCTTTTTATTCAATGAATTTCTAGCTAAAGAAAGAGTTGAGAATGCAATTGCTTGAAAAACAAATCTTTCTTTAACTAACAAATGAAAAGAAAATTTTTTTGTCTTTTTCAATAAACTAAAAAACGAGACTACTAATTATGCTCACGAAAAATATCCCTTTCTTTTCAACACTCAAATACTACAAAATCAAACTTTTCAGAAGAGAGATTTTTTTTTTAAATTTCTAGAACACACTCAAAACTATTAAAAAACCTAATCTTGAGATCTATAAATTCTAAAAACCTAATTGAAGTAAAAGCTTACAAAATTTCTTTTCGAGGATGTTTTACTTATTTATCAGCAAACTAAGGACTAATTCATTCAGAATAACAAATTAATCAAAAAACAACTAGCTTATGTTTTCTTTTTTAAAAGTGAAATCCAAAACTTTCAAAACAAGTTCTTTCGAAGCTTCGCAAAGAGAAAAACGAGATGTATTCCTCACCAAAGGTAGATTTTACAAATCGGTTGGACTCATAAAGAAGACCAGCAAAAACCAGGGTGATCTGAGGTTTCTAAGGCTTCTAAGCTCTGAGCTACTACAAAGACGAAACGAAAATCAAGCCAGGCACACAAAACTTCTAGAAATTCACCTAAAACCTAAATGCCAATGGAATTCACCTACAAAAAGTTTCTGGCAAGACAGGTGCAGATCTGGGCAGAGGCTAAAACACATAAACAAATCCTAAGCTTAACTGAATGAGAAGATTTTAAGTTTTTCAAAATTTTGACAGGGTCCGCAGGCTCCCAGTATAACTAGGTGCGGTACCGCTCTGTTTAGTAAAGCAACAGTGCGGGGATGTCCACACTATGTTACAACTAGAACGTGCGGTCCTCTCTCAAAAGCATGAAAAACAAAACCAATTCAAAATCTAAAGAACCTACCTAATCCCACACACATCAAGCAAAAGCCAGAAATAGAGAAAAATTTTCTCAAGTCAAAGTAAAAGCAAAGGCAAAAACCAAAATTCAAGTCCCCAGCGGAGTCGCCATTTTATCAGGTGGATAAATCGTTCTTGCGGACAAGACCGATCTCCCTAGTATCTATGGATATCTAGCGACAAGCAAACCAAACAAATTCTATATTTCTCTAAATATTGCGATTTATAAATAAAAGCCAAGAGATGTTTCAGACCCTACCTCAAGTCCAATGCCAGTTTGTGGAAGCCATGCTCCATTCCTCCAAACGAGCTCCCTTTTTAAAGAACCTGCAAACACAAACAAGCACACATCAAATAACACCTGCATAGCCAATATAATAAACCATATTTATCATGATGATCAATGAATTCATGAAATAATCCATAGAAGACAATTTATTGAGAAAAATGAATCTGATTGTATTAACTTTAAACAAAGAAGAACTTTACAACCTTGGTGCCTTGATGCTGTACAAGCTCCTCCCAGGGTCCAGCAAGAATCTCCTCTACTTTGACAAGTTTCACTCTCTTCCCAAAGAGATCAAAAGGTATGTAATCTCTCCTCTAAAGCTCAATTAGGAAGACTGAATTCCAACAGCATTTACCCTAAAAAATATTTAGCTTTCAACCTCCCTAGCAACCAGCCCAATGCCTCATTTTATAGTGTAGAGGAAGGAAGTTACCAGGTCCACCTTCAAAGAGATAGAGTCCTCCTTCAAAGGGATAGAATCCTCCTTCAAAGGGATAAAATCCTCTCATCAAGGGGTTAGCTCCTTTAGTTATGGGATGCATGAACCACCTAGGAGCGAACTTGCCACCTCAAGATTCCTTCTAGAAGCATCCAGAATTAATCCAAAGTGAGTTTTTAATAATAAACTTGTGCCCTTTTGACTTTTACAGGGGTCCGCACCGATTCCTTTAGAGACAGAGTGGGCAGGTCCGCAGGTAACATGACCAAGGGGTGCGGGACCGCAGGTAATGCTAAGAGAAAGTGTGGAACCAGAGTTTTAGAGATTTTCAGGGACTTTCTCTCATTTTTAAGGCTTGACATGAAGAGTTGAGGTTTGAGACTTGTAAAGGAGGACAATATGAGTGATGATAGACTCACACTGACTGTAGAAAGTCATGGTGATAGTATTTTGTGTAACATGATGTGTTGGGCCAAGGAAGCTTCAGCCAATATCTGAAGTTTATCTTGCTTCTTTCACCTCCTCGATGCCCTTTTCAACTTTTCCTTCAAGCTCCTGATTCTTGCCTTGCAGACTTTGTTTCTCGCCATGTAATGATAAGCCATATGCCTCAACAATTCCTTCTCCTTGTTGGCCTTCTCTAACAACCTCTCAAAGTGGAGATTAGCTATTTCAAGCCAAGATTCCCGATTGGCAATTATCTCTTGCTCAAGTGATGTGAGCTTCACCTTCCTCCTTTTGGTAGCATGGCGGTTTTCCCGAATGTTTTGCAACTCCATGATCACTTGCTGATCCTCAAGCTACTTATTTCTTTGCTCCAGGTACTTTATTATCCACTTAGCTCTTTCCAAGTTGAGGGACAAAGCATTGATGTCCGCCTGCTACTCTTGGATGACTTCTTTGAGATTTGAGCTTTGTGGGCCCAAATCAGTATCATCACCCTCAATGAGAATGAACTCAGTCTCCTGCTCACCTGATGGTCCCTCATCCTGTAATGGCCTCTTGCCTTTGTCCTGAACCTACTGTGCTGATGAAGGAAGCGAGACCCCTTCCACCCCAGGTGGAGATAATACTCGCTTGGTTGCTGCAAACAACCGTCTAGTGCCCTTTTAATAGGTGACAAACACCGACATACTAGCGGTCTGTGTCTCATGACCCTCATGCTGATGTGAAGGTCCACCTATCTCATGCAAAGCCTCTGGAGGTCCCTGAGGAGTTGTGAAGAACTCACGAGAAATGAAATCCTCCCAAGTGATGCCCTGCACACCAAGTTGATGGATGACCACAATCTTAATGAGAGAAAAAAGGTAAATATTGTTGCACTACTACTGAGGAGTCTTTTGTTGTACTAGGATGGTCATCTTCTAAATATTTCGGCACATGAAGTAGGGGAGATTCATCATCCTTACCTTGGTAAAATGCATCAAAAACCTGATATGATAGGCATATAAACGAGAAAACTGGCCCTCACAGCTGAAATACTTCATTATCAGTTTCATCAAAGGAGCATAGGAATCTTTCAGGTACCGAAAAGGAAAAACTCTGCTGAGTTGTCTCAAATAACCGAGCTTGATGTATGGTTCATAATGTTGCCTGTCAATTTGTTGCCTTTTGTTCCATTGCTCTCCAATATTAGGAATACCGGTTGCTAGAGAAATAGATTTTGGTGTTAAAGTGAATGTTACACCAGCTAGAGTGGCTTGACCATCATGTAAATGAAGCACAAACAACTGGGCCAACTCATGGTGAAACTGGACTCTAGCAACCATCTCACAGAACTCATAGCAGGATTGGTGTTGGAAGCATGTGATGGCGAGAGGGCAGGCCTGTAGCTCAGCAAGGGTAGTAGGTTCCTCTCGTATATGTTTGCCACCTTTATGAGGCCTCCTTGGTGCATGTACCTCTGTAGGAGAGTCACTGTGTGTCTCTTCTTCACGATCATATGAAGGATCAGACTCCATGCTTGCTAGTAAGTGAGTTTTCTTGATGATTAGTATGAAATTTATGGTGTCTTTAATTTTCTACCACCAAGGGAAAAGTATATGAGGGACTGTGGAGGGAGAGAGTATAAGGGATTTTGGGACTGTTGGGACATGGTTTTGTTAGGGAAACAGGGGATTAGGGAGTGATATGTAAGATTTAGGGACAACAATTAGGGTTTAGGGATTTGTAGTTAGGATTTGGGAAATGGGAATTGGGGATAGGGATAGATGATTTTTTGGGAAAATATGGGAGTAAGGGAATGGGGGAATATGCTGGGAGAATAAATGGAGGAGTGAAAAAAGTAAAAGAAGGGCAAGATAAACTTAGCAGTCAAATGATAAATGCAAACCCTAAGCACTGTTTTCTTTGAGAAATGGCAAGGAAGTAGGGTTTGATTTTCTTCACATAACCACCATAAGCCTTGAAGAAAATCTCCTTCACTAGAAATGAAGAGATCATGACTTACTTGCGCAATGAAAGATTTGAGCGTTTTGGACGATTTGAGGGAGTTGTTGAAGAAATCGGGCTTGGCAACTCTATGCGCCGCGCCTCAAACCCAATGCACCGCGCCTTCTGTGCACGTCGTGCCAGAACAAATTAACGCTGGAAATCACGGCCCTATGCGCCGCGCCTTCCACCCAATGCGTCACGCCTCCAACTTTGCACAGTTTTCTCTAAGTTTCTCTCCTTTTGCTCAAACACCGCTTCCACTTTACTCACACTTTGTTCTTTGAATGCAAATGAGCCTTTCAATTGAGAAGAATGATTTATACCCAAGAGCTTTTAATTTTTGTTTCATAAAACCCACTTTTACAATGTTTGCAATATGACTTTACTTTTCCACTCTGTTTTTTGGAGCTTTTCACTTTATTTGAACCTTTTGATGAATTGAATGACTTAATTTGTCTTGATTTTTGTTTGCTTTGCAGGGGATGGAGCTACTGAGGCTTGGGAAGGAGACCAGGGTTGCCTCTGAACTGCTTTACATACAAGAGAACTGAAAATACATGAATTAATACCATAAAATCTAAAATACTCTGTTTTTCCTCAAAACAGGGTTTTGAGGAAAAATACATCTCTAAGCAATTGGCTATGAAATTTATTGGTACTGGAACCTCCTCATGTGCCTGATGACTGAGAGAGACACCTAATATGCAATGCAACAAGAGAATTTTATCTCTGATAGAGGGATGAAGATACCGACACTAACGTCAGCTCTAATGGCGATGGTAGCTCCTTAGAGGTGCTAAGAACTACAAATCTCTGGGAAAGTAGGCAGTGCCTTCGTCCATTGGGCTATGGAGTCAATAGCTTCGAAAAATCAAATCCAAACTCTTGACTCAATTTTAGGACTGAAATGTGACTCAAAACTGACTCAATTTCAAGACTGAAATTGACTGAAAGACCTGAATCTAACAAACCAAACCAAACTGAAATCAAACCTCAGTTTTATAGCCTTCACCTCGGGCCCCAAACTGAATAATGAAAACAATACACACTTGCAATGGAATTTAAACAAACCGGTATGTACAATGACAGCAGAAAACTTTTCACAAATAGTGCCGTTTGAGTAGCCGACCATTGACCGACCCACCAGGATAGTTTTTGCCATTCATTTCTTGCAAAAGGAAAGCATTTTGGCCCCGATATGTAGCAATCTTGTATATGTAGCAATCTTGTACGATCCATTCCAAATATTTTCAAACTTGCCATGTTTACCTTTCTCTTCATTCCTTGCATCCCATTTCAGCACTATGTCTTCTATTTGAAACCTGCCCACCTTTGCCTTTCGATCATATATCTTTTTGATTCTCTCTTGCATCTTGAAAGTGTTCTGAAATACCTCCTCTCTAGTTTGATGCAAAGGAATCATTTGATTGATTCTTTGCTGCAAATGATCATCTTCGTTGCTCGCTTCTTGTACGAGTTTGACCACCGGGACTGCAAGAGAGGTCAGAAAAATTGTGTCCACACCATACACGAGTTCAAAAGGAGACATGCCTATAGATTTCTTTTGACTTACTCTGTTTGCCCAAAGTGCATTGACCAACTTTTTATGCCAACTTTTCTTGTTCGTTTCCAACAACTTTTTGATAATGTTGACCAAAGATTTATTTGAGGATTCCGCCAATCCATTGCCTTGTGGGTAATAGGCGGTTGAGTGCCCCAAAGTGATTTGATATTTATGACAAAAGTCAATCATCCTCTTAGATTTAAAGGCTGCTGCATTGTCAATGATCAGCTTATTTGGATAGCCAAAACAAGACAAAATGTTGTTTTCAAGAAATGAAATAATTACCGAATCAGTGGCTTGCCTCGTGGGAATTGCCTCAATCCATTTGGTGAAATAATCCGTCACTGTGAGGATCCATTTATGCTGCGCTGAAGAAGAAGGATGGATCTAACCAATGAAATCCAAACCCCACTGCTAAAATGAAGCACTTACTTCAATGGGCTTGAGTGGTAAAGGCTGCAACTTCCTCTTGCCTTGAAAAATCTGACATTCGTGGCAACTTTCTACTATTTTGTACACATCAGTAAAAAGAGTTGGCCAATAATATCCCGCTCTCAAGATTTTATTGGCTGTTGTCTTCTAGAAAAGATGACCTCCGCAATCTCCCTTGTGAAAGTCTTCCATAACCTGTTTTTCCTCTTCTTCAACCAAACAATTGAGCAAGACACCACCGGGATCTTTCCAATAAAGCACATTATTCATGATACAAAACTTTGCAGCCTTCAATTTCAGTGTCCTACTTTTGTTCTTAGCCATTCCAGGTGGTGATGACAAATTTTGGAGTACATAAACAATGTCCGAATACCAGGGAAAAAGTAGAAAAATTTTTGATACCTGAGTGGGCAGACTTTCATCATTTTCCTCGGACATAGCAACAATGAGATTAATGTCCAAGGCGTGCAAATTTGACTCAACCATTAGTTTAGCTAGCCCTTGTCCTTTGATGAGCTTTGTCAGTTTGATCTCCACGTCATATTCCAACAAGGCAACAATCCATTTTCCTCTCCTCCCTTCTGGATCTGTTTGCACTAAGACATCCTTAACAGCAGCATTAGGGACATAAGCAAGGATGTGAGAATGTAAAATATAAACCCGAAAGTCTTTCAATGCCTTTACCAAAGCAAGGGCCTGTTTTTCAATAATATTGTACTTTAGTGCTGCATCCCTTATGGTTCTGCTAAAAAATGCAATTGGTTTCTCAAGCTGGTCTCTTTTCTGCATCAAGACCATTGCCATAGTATGATCTGAGGAAAATGAAAACAAAATAAAATCATGAGTATAATCCAGGCTGATCAAAACCGGAGCAGAAGAAAGGGCCAATTTCACCAAATTAAAATATTTAAGTGCTTCCTCAGTCCATCTCACTACACTATCTTTTTTGAGCATTTTTGTGATTTCCCTTAAATGTTCTGCAAGGTTAGGCACAAAGCGTCGTAAGGAATTCATCTTACCATTGAATGATTGGATTTCTTTCTTACTTCTTGGAAAATCAATCTTTTGAATAGCTTCCACCCAAGCTGGATCAATACAGATGCCCTCCTTTGATATAATATGACCGAGAAGCTTACCTTCATCCATGGCGAATAAACTTTTCTTTGGATTGAGAGATATACCATACTTCCTACATCGCTGAAATACAATCTTCAAATGATAAAGGTGCTCTTCATATGAATTAGAGAAAACTGTCAAGTCATCAAGATAAACAACTAGAAAGACATCTTTTTCATTAGCAAATGCAATATCCATCACCCACTGAAAGGTTGTGTTATCACAAAATCAGTACTAAGGGCTGCAACCAAGCAAGATTTCATGTAACTCTTTCAACCAGACTTTAGACTAAGGATTAGCCTCCTTAGTCAGAGAGGGCTCTCTCACAAACTTTTGATAAAAATCATTCACAACAACAGATGGCTAACTCTTCACACATTCATGAAAACAAAGCTGGTTGGACACATATCAAATTGGTCTTCATTGGGCTATGGAGTCTCACACATTTAGTAAACAAAATCACAGTCATTTCATGGAAGTCAAGGCTCTTTGCATCAGATGTTCAAACATATTTCACATAAACCACAGCTTGCCAAACATACAGGAAGTCAGAGCATTAAAAATGAATTCTGAGTGATTATGCTATAACAAGGCTGTAAAAGAACATTGAGAGAATAAACCACCATCATATTTGAACAATTTAATCCATTGAGAATCTTGAGAAGAAACAACCACTGCTTTACTATTACTGTAATAAGTCTTTACATTGGCCCAAATAAACTCTGTTTTTGTATAAAATCTCCAACCCCTATTACATCCTAGTTTTCACCATATATAGGAAAACCCAAAACTATCCCTATCTTGAGTCTCCTCAACAAGAATGAAGGGAGAACTCGATGATCTACCATTAATTACCCATATCTATTTCTAAACCAACTAATTAAATACATGAAGTGTTGGGCTATAAATACATAGAAATATTTCAAATCCAACTCCATCTCCTCGTATGCATGATTCTCCTTGGATCCTTGACAGCTGTACAATTTCTGTTGTGGCTGAGACATGTTAAGGAACATTCACTGAACGAGCTAACCCTCGAGTGCTAGCTGTATAGATGACTCATAAATTGGCAAACCTGACCACCCTATTTTCACGGTCCCTGTCTTCCATTTTTCTTTACCATTTAAAGAGCACACTCCAAGTTCTTTAATACCTTTAATAACCACGCATAACACCATATACCTTATGATCTGGATGCTTAGTGAACTGAACAGGTGTCTGCAGTTGCTTGTTGGCCGTTAATATAATATGTTTTCCATCACCCTGAAATATAGGAAACTGTTTCCTGTTTGTCGGTCTTTGATTTGCCTCACCATATTTGAATCCAAAAGAGCTTGCCTTTTATCCTTAATTGACCAGAATAGAGCGAACTGCCACATATTGGATGTGCTGTAGGCTATACTGATAGACATGTGTCTCTCTTTCAAGTTTCTCAATCATCTCACCAACATAGCTGCTCTGCGTTTAAAATCATCACCTACAGCAGTTTCGTAGCGCGCTACGAAACTGCTGTGTGATTTTAAAAAACACAGTCTTGTACTTCCTCTGAGCTTTTGAGATCCCTGCCTATGCGAAACTTCTTCCTAAGGTTTTGTAACCCTTCATCTCTATCACCGCATGTCTCCAATACTTTCCATGTTTGTTGTATCACCCTGAAACAGCTTTCATTTTCCCGCTTGAAATCATTGAAACAAGGTTGTAGAACATAACAGATGCTACAATGTCTTCAAATTGCAATATTGGTGCTGATGAGGTTGGACATTTCAACTTCATCCAAGCGGTTAACATTCCCCTATAAAAATCACCAAGGTATCTGTTCCACTTGAGCCTCTATACTGATTATCATCTGTTGAAAGGGTATTTGACATAGAACAAATCTCAGAAACAATGGAGTTATAGAAAAAACAGTGCTGGTTACTTCCTTGAAATACACCGAATACCAGGCTTGTGGTTACATGGAACAAATAGTGTGTCAATTTCACAGACACAGCAGATGCATCAAGTTTCTCCGTACTCTCTGTTTTAATTTGATATTTGTCTATCTGCGTTTGGTTTCATTTTGACAATTTCTATAAGAGATGCCAAAATCATTTCCCATTCTTTACAGTCCCAAATAACATTATTACCCTCTAGCTTACTGATGCCCAGCTTGTTGGAACTATCAAAATCCCAGTGTAGTATGCAGGACTCTCATGGAAAAAGCTCTGTGGGGTTAGGACTTTGTCTTGCTTGCATGGATGCAATTTCGAAGCTTATTATCTGTACTTTGTCAAACACATAACTTCCTGGCTTTTTCAACTCAGTGTCCACTAAGAAGGAATTATTACGAATATTGTAACAAGCAGATCTGATTTTCCCCGGCAGGGCGCATTCGATGAGATTTCCTTTGTCATCCCTAATAGCTGAGATTTGATCTCCATGTCGTCTGAAGAACACAATAGAGGCCATGGAATAGACAACAAATATTATATCATCCCCAGGGACAATAAACAGAATACTGCCAATGTCAAGAAACTCAAAGTTGTGTACATAGTAATCCCTATAAAACTTTGGTAGCTTCACTTTCTTGCCCAACTCTCAGAGACGCAAGTTGTGGAAGTATGAATCTCGCTCTATCAGCTCTTCTTGTATTTGAGGTTTGTTTCCATTCGTGAGTAACTCTGACGAAGACATCACTGCATTCAGAACTATATTTGGTTGCGGCCATGCCATAAATTTTTCATTTTCTTCTCTCGGCCTTTTCTTCTTTAATTGATCTGCCATATTTCGCAAGAGGTGGAAGCGTTTAATTGAGGATGAAGCTCTCTCTATCATGCCGCCTCCTAAAGCAACTTTTCGTTCCAGATATGCACAATAGGTCTTAAATAATATGAACACCTTTCTGGCAACGATAAACTAATTTCGACCATGTGTCTCTGTCTTTTGTCGGTGGCAGAGCTAATAAACGAACAGCTAATATCGTTTGCCACATCTTCAACATTTCGTTTGTCAAAACTCATAACTGACACGTACGCGATCCCACAATCATGTACACCTGTATGTATAGATGATTGAAATGCGTATGTTTCACAACACTACATTTTTGCATCAGACTTGAGCATGCGAACACCAAATGCTTCCATCACCTGCAGACTCAATATAGATGAACACATCAAACCCTTCATTAATAAGTTTACTCTACATTCGAGGTAGATTAGACTACGATGAGTCATGGACCAACTAACTAGTAGGATTTACAAAAAAGACAATTCCATAGCATCATCTCTGTTCTTTCCATATACAGCCCGTGACCCTCAGTTTCAGCCTTGCCAACACAGCTTTTGTCCATTTGCCCGCACGCCAAATTTTTCTTCATTATCATCATCCATAAAGCACAAAAAGGCCATATACACAGGGGCTATTCTAAGCTGGAATGTTACAAAATGAAGACAGAATTGTTGACCGAAACAGCTGAATACCGTCAGCATCCATGTTGCATTTTCCACCTCCTGAGGATTAGGTTTTACATATTGATGATTGAAGGTGCAGCCATTGTGCATATCCACCTTGTGATCATTTCTCAAGTGAGTCACAAGCGCTGGAATGTCCCCAGTAACTGAGCATTCAGAATCTGCGTAAGGGCAACTGTAAGGCCTGAACATGCATTGTCGTTCATGCTTGAGCTTGCTATAATATGGGAATATGTCGCGACAACCAAGCTTTTGATGTCTGCAAGGAAGTTCCAGAGATTCTGCAACCTTTTCAAGAGCCAAACATCTTATATTCCCCAGTTCATGTCTGCTAGTGGGGCAATGGTTATGCACCCTCAACTTGCCAGAAGTTTTTACATGAGAAGATGAAACAGAATACTCAGGTCAGTAAGGGACATAGTAACAAGAAGAATCAAAATGACATTCATTTGAACCCATTGAATTGTTTTGTTCAGAGCCACTTTCGGGAAATGTATATGGCAGAACAGAGGCTCAGAGTTCTGAATTAGTTGAGGATGGCATGGGGTATAACATACAAGAATAAAATCTGCTTACGTATCCGTTGCTTTGCCTCTGACAGATACAATCACATGGAAGAACTAATACACGAACAACCTTGTAAACCTTGATATCTTCAATCTCATCTGAAAAATCTGACATTAGACCTTTTAAGCAGATTAACCTCATCTACAGCAGTTGTAACCCGTGTACAATAGGCATGATAGGATTTGGGCCTCCACTGAAAACTCGAACAAATCCCCAATTTCGTAGCACGCTATGAAATCACCTAAACAGGTAGCACTGCGAAACTGCTAAAAAGAATTCATGCGCTGCGAAAACACCCTGTCTTTAAGCTAGGCTAAAAATTTTTTAGCAACAGAATTTTCAGTGATAACAGTGGCTCCACTTGGGATAGTGTGCCCTTGTGGTGCACTAAGAACCTGCAGTTCCAGTGCCTTGTAAAACTTATTTGACAAACAGAAATTTGCTTGACCAGCATGACTGTAGGAGAAAGAAAGCTACATCTACTGAAAAAAGAAATGCTCAGTTAACCTTGAGCTTATTTGCATTTACCTCTACCTACCTACCCTAACCATTTCAACTTCTTTCTGTTCAATCAATATGAAATTTCCAATGTAGCCAATCCTCTGCTTTATCTGATATTTGATTTCTTTGACCGCATTGGAATTCAGAGCCAATCTGACAGTGTGATGACCGCTGCCACTGAAACTGCCTCTGATCTTTATAGGAAAACTGAAACACTGGAGAGTAAAACTCTTCCATGTAATCAGCTATAGGATCCCAGAATATATGATCAGCTTGATTTTCCTTGTAACTTTCCAGCTGTGCAAACTGATCTTCAACCACAGTGTTCAGTTCCTCAATCGTGAAAGAGAAAGGAACCAGCATTGTCTCCTTGCGTTCTGCCATAGAAAATTTCTGAGAATAATGATCATGATCATGGAAACTGTATGCCTGAATTTGTCCTTCTAAACCTTCAATTTCTTTTTCAAGGTCCTCAGCAAATTCATCCAAAAATCTCATCCTATCCTCTGCCTTGCAGTCAAAAGATTTTAGATATGAGGATAATGACAAAGAAAAAGATTCATTTGTTTCTTCTTTACTATGATCATCATTCCATTGTTTGAAACCTTCAACTGAGGGAGAGTCTACCACCAATTCTGACCTATCTATCCATTCCTCCAAAAACATGAGCCAAAGGTCTTGAAATGACTTAATGGATTTGGCAGGAAAGCATTCAACCCACTGTTTGCATTTCCCTTGAAGTGAATCATAGAATAACATAATGCAAACATCCTCATGTTTAACTCTAAGAAGCTGTGTAAATTCACAAAAATCTGATATATGATTCAAGGTTAAACTCAAATCTTCTCCGTTGTATTTGGGACCATTCCTTAGAAAATATGCATCCTTGGGAAAATGATTTGGGAAACCATGAATTCCTGAGAAATCTATGCATGCATACCTTGAACAAAGAATGGCAGCTTCTGGGTCCTTCATAACTCCAGTGGAATCACCATGAATGTATAAACCTTGAATTCTTCAACAATGGAGTCGCCAAGGTAGTTTTGCAGCCTCGAAAACCTTCTTTGAACTCCTGCTACCTTCAGAAATCCAATCTTCAAATTTCGGGAGAGAGTAAGCTTCAGGCTCCCGGCAGACGCACCAAAATGTTATCACAAAATCAGTACTAAGGGCTGCAACCAAGCAAGATTTCATGTAACTCTTTCAACCAGACTTTAGACTAAGGATTAGCCTCCTTAGTCAGAGAGGGCTCTCTCACAAACTTTTGATAAAAATCATTCACAACAACAGATGGCTAACTCTTCACACATTCATGAAAACAAAGCTGGTTGGACACATATCAAATTGGTCTTCATTGGGCTATGGAGTCTCACACATTTAGTAAACAAAATCACAGTCATTTCATGGAAGTCAAGGCTCTTTGCATCGGATGTTCAAACATATTTCACATAAACCACAGCTTGCCAAACATACAGGAAGTCAGAGCATTAAAAATGAATTCTGAGTGATTATGCTATAACAAGGCTGTAAAAGAACATTAAGAGAATAAACCACCATCATATTTGAACAATTTAATCCATTGAGAATCTTGAGAAGAAACAACCACTGCTTTACTATTACTGTAATAAGTCTTTACATTGGCCCAAATAAACTCTGTTTTTGTATAAAATCTCCAACCCCTATTACATCCTAGTTTTCACCATATATAGGAAAACCCAAAACTATCCCTATCTTGAGTCTCCTCAACAAGCATGAAGGGAGAACTCGATGATCTACCATTAATTACCCTTATCTATTTCTAAACCAACTAATTAAATACATGAAGTGTTGGGCTGTAAATACATAGAAATATTTCAAATCCAACTCCATCTCCTCGTATGCATGATTCTCCTTGGATCCTTGACAGCTGTACAATTTCTGTTGTGGCTGAGACATGTTAAGGAACATTCACTGAACGAGCTAACCCTCGAGTGCTAGCTGTATAGATGACTCATAAATTGGCAAACCTGACCACCCTATTTTCACGGTCCCTGTCTTCCATTTTTCTTTACCATTTAAAGAGCACACTCCAAGTTCTTTAATACCTTTAATAACCACGCATAACACCATATACCTTATGATCTGGATGCTTAGTGAACTGAACAGGTGTCTGCAGTTGCTTGTTGGCCCTTAATATAATATGTTTTCCATCACCCTGAAATATAGGAAACTGTTTCCTGTTTGTCGGTCTTTGATTTGCCTCACCATATTCGAATCCAAAAGAGCTTGCCTTTTATCCTTAATTGACCAGAATAGAGCGAACTGCCACATATTGGATGTGCTGTAGGCTATACTGATAGACAGGTGTCTCTCTTTCAAGTTTCTCAATCATCTCACCAACATAGCTGCTCTGCGTTTAAAATCATCACCTACAGCAGTTTCGTAGCGCGCTACGAAACTGCTGTGTGATTTTAAAAAACACAGTCTTGTACTTCCTCTGAGCTTTTGAGATCCCTGCCTATGCGAAACTTCTTCCTAAGGTTTTGTAACCCTTCATCTCTATCACCGCATGTCTCCAATACTTTCCATGTTTGTTGTATCACCCTGAAACAGCTTTCATTTTCCCGCTTGAAATCATTGAAACAAGGTTGTAGAACATAACAGATGCTACAATGTCTTCAAATTGCAATATTGGCGCTGATGAGGTTGGACATTTCAACTTCATCCAAGCGGTTAACATTCCCCTATAAAAATCACCAAGGTATCTGTTCCACTTGAGCCTCTATACTGATTATCATCTGTTGAAAGGGTATTTGACATAGAACAAATCTCAGAAACAATGGAGTTATAGAAAAAACAGTGCTGGTTACTTCCTTGAAATACACCGAATACCAGGCTTGTGGTTACATGGAACAAATAGTGTGTCAATTTCACAGACACAGCAGATGCATCAAGTTTCTCCGTACTCTCTGTTTTAATTTGATATTTGTCTATCTGCGTTTGGTTTCATTTTGACAATTTCTATAAGAGATGCCAAAATCATTTCCCATTCTTTACAGTCCCAAATAACATTATTACCCTCTAGCTTACTGATGCCCAGCTTGTTGGAACTATCAAAATCCCAGTGTAGTATGCAGGACTCTCATGGAAAAAGCTCTGTGGGGTTAGGACTTTGTCCTGCTTGCATGGATGCAATTTCGAAGCTTATTATCTGTACTTTGTCAAACACATAACTTCCTGGCTTTTTCAACTCAGTGTCCACTAAGAAGGAATTATTACGAATATTGTAACAAGCAGATCTGATTTTCCCCGGTAGGGCGCATTCGATGAGATTTCCTTTGTCATCCCTAATAGCTGAGATTTGATCTCCATGTCGTCTGAAGAACACAATAGAGGCCATGGAATAGACAACAAATATTATATCATCCCCAGGGACAATAAACAGAATACTGCCAATGTCAAGAAACTCAAAGTTGTGTACATAGTAATCCCTATAAAACTTTGGTAGCTTCACTTTCTTGCCCAACTCTCAGAGACGCAAGTTGTGGAAGTATGAATCTCGCTCTATCAGCTCTTCTTGTATTTGAGGTTTGTTTCCATTCGTGAGTAACTCTGACGAAGACATCACTGCATTCAGAACTATATTTGGTTGCGGCCATGCCATAAATTTTTCATTTTCTTCTCTCGGCCTTTTCTTCTTTAATTGATCTGCCATATTTCGCAAGAGGTGGAAGCGTTTAATTGAGGATGAAGCTCTCTCTATCATGCCGCCTCCTAAAGCAACTTTTCGTTCCAGATATGCACAATAGGTCTTAAATAATATGAACACCTTTCTGGCAACGATAAACTAATTTCGACCATGTGTCTCTGTCTTTTGTCGGTGGCAGAGCTAATAAATGAACAGCTAATATCGTTTGCCACATCTTCAACATTTCGTTTGTCAAAACTCATAACTGACACGTACGCGATCCCACAATCATGTACACCTGTATGTATAGATGATTGAAATGCGTATGTTTCACAACACTACATTTTTGCATCAGACTTGAGCATGCGAACACCAAATGCTTCCATCACCTGCAGACTCAATATAGATGAACACATCAAACCCTTCATTAATAAGTTTACTCTACATTCGAGGTAGATTAGACTACGATGAGTCATGGACCAACTAACTAGTAGGATTTACAAAAAAGACAATTCCATAGCATCATCTCTGTTCTTTCCATATACAGCCCGTGACCCTCAGTTTCAGCCTTGCCAACACAGCTTTTGTCCATTTGCCCGCACGCCAAATTTTTCTTCATTATCATCATCCATAAAGCGCAAAAAGGCCATATACACAGGGGCTATTCTAAGCTGGAATGTTACAAAATGAAGACAGAATTGTTGACCGAAACAGCTGAATACCGTCAGCATCCATGTTGCATTTTCCACCTCCTGAGGATTAGGTTTTACATATTGATGATTGAAGGTGCAGCCATTGTGCATATCCACCTTGTGATCATTTCTCAAGTGAGTCACAAGCGCTGGAATGTCCCCAGTAACTGAGCATTCAGAATCTGCGTAAGGGCAACTGTAAGGCCTGAACATGCATTGTCGTTCATGCTTGAGCTTGCTATAATATGGGAATATGTCGCGACAACCAAGCTTTTGATGTCTGCAAGGAAGTTCCAGAGATTCTGCAACCTTTTCAAGAGCCAAACATCTTATATTCCCCAGTTCATGTCTGCTAGTGGGGCAATGGTTATGCACCCTCAACTTG
Organism: Pinus tabuliformis; assembly: GCA_031772625.1. Classification (NCBI taxonomy): domain Eukaryota; kingdom Viridiplantae; phylum Streptophyta; class Pinopsida; order Pinales; family Pinaceae; genus Pinus; species Pinus tabuliformis. Next base: position 1,203,295,963 of record CM062820.1, on the reverse strand, counting down.
CCAGAAGTTTTTACATGAGAAGATGAAACAGAATACTCAGGTCAGTAGGGGACATAGTAACAAGAAGAATCAAAATGACATTCATTTGAACCCATTGAATTGTTTTGTTCAGAGCCACTTTCGGGAAATGTATATGGCAGAACAGAGGCTCTGAGTTCTGAATTAGTTGAGGATGGCATGGGGTATAACATACAAGAATAAAATCTGCTTACGTATCCGTTGCTTTGCCTCTGGCAGATACAATCACATGGAAGAACTAATACACGAACAACCTTGTAAACCTTGATATCTTCAATCTCATATGAAAAATCTGACATTAGACCTTTTAAGCAGATTAACCTCATCTACAGCAGTTGTAACCCATGTACAATAGGCATGATAGGATTTGGGCCTCCACTGAAAACTCGAACAAATCCCCAATTTCGTAGCACGCTACGAAATCACCTAAACAGGTAGCACTGCGAAACTGCTAAAAAGAATTCATGCGCTGCGAAAACACCCTGTCTTTAAGCTAGGCTAAAAATTTTTTAGCAACAGAATTTTCAGTGATAACAGGTTGCACCAACATTTTTCAATCCGAAAGGCATCTTTGCATAATGAAAAGTTCCCCACGGAGTGGTGAACACTATTTTGTATCTGTCATCCTCATGGATGAGAATTTGGTTATAACCTGAATACCCATCGAGTAGCGACACGCAGGATGCTCCAACTACTCTCTGAAGTATGTGATCCATCTTAGGCAATGGATAATTGTCCTTCAAAGATACTTTATTTAGATTTCTAAAATCAATATATAGCCGAATCTCACCTGTTTTCTTGCGCACAGGCACCAAGTTTGAAATCCAATTTGAAAATATTATGGGAACTATGATATCGTCTTTGTATAACTGATTCACTTCCTGCTCAATTGAGGGCAACAACTTTGGATTTATTCTTCTTAGCTTCTGATGAAAAGGCTTTTGATTTGGCTTAATCGGGATGATATGCTGAATTATGCTTGTGTCATACGAATTCAAATCTGAATAATCCCAAGCAAATACATCAGTAAAAGAAGATAGTAAATTGATATACTTTTCTTTTACCTGTGGAAGCAATGCCTTTGATAATTTCACCATTTTAGGATTTTCAACTGATCCAATGTTCACATCCTCAACTCCTTTCTCGGTTGGCAGCAAGCTTGGTTTTCGAGCCACATCATTTGATCGAAAAGCTCCTCTAAAGGTATTAGACCTTTAGGAATGATGTTGTCTTTCAGATGCAAAACTTCCATTTGATTGACTTCTATATCCGCCTCACCATCATCATACTCTACATTAATAGAAGTGTCTTAAAATTTACCTTCATTTTGCAGAAATTCATCAATCTTATCATCATCTTGAAACACTTGCCAATACCTTTGGTTGTCGGGGACAACGGGGCGATGCTTCACGTGAATCTCAAACTTCTTGTTTGAATTCATCAGAATTTTCAAATTACTTGCTACTGTTGCAAGTGAATCTGCAATGAAATTCTGAACATGAGGGACACATGTCAAAGTATAATATGAAAATACTCTCAAAATATCGAGTACCACATTGCGGTAGGCCCGCATTCGAGGATGTTTAGCTTGGTATTCCCCTTTCACTTGCTTGATAACTAACTCGGAGTCGCCATACACTGAAATCCTTTTAGCATTCAATTTTCTAAGAATTTTCAAACCAGCAATTAAAGCCTCATATTCAGCCTCATTATTTGAACAATCAAAAGCTAATTTATAAGAACAGACCCTTACATTGCTTGGCACTTTGTTTGGGGCGAAAACAGGGCTGCGTATCCAAATGCCAATTCCAGCACCTTCCCTTCCTACCACGCCATCAAAATCCATGCTCCACAGGCCTGCTTCATCCTCTTCCAAATGCTGAAATTCTATTTGTTCTGTTTCTCCTCCTTGCTGTCCATCAATATGTTGCTGCTGTCGGAAGGCTGATTGCTCAGCAGTACTATCAAGTCTTTGTCTTTCTTGCTTTAAGACCTCTCTGAAATTTTCAGTGATCTCGGGAATGTCTTCTACTTCAACTACTTGGCTATTTACATCATTAAAGCTATCTGAATACAAAACAAATGATTCCAAATCAGTATGTACATAGTTGATTGGATGATTTACCGGTTTCTCCTTGCTAGTGATCATGTACTTCATCTTTTGTTCCCGGTATAGTTTCCTCATCTGACCGAACACGGGAATGGTAGCATAGGAGAAATCAAGCTGCATTGTCCCTTTAATCTTTGCTCCCCAAGATCTGGAAAGAAGCATGCCAAATCTAGGAGGTATATCCGCCACAACCACATCCATCAAAACATTTTTAGCCAGAATCTGATCCAAACTGACCACCAAATCCTTGATAAGACCAATGCACCTTACTCTACCAGAATCAAAAGAGTAAAGGTCATGATATTTTCTAGTGATATCCAATCCCAATTTCTCCATGATGGCCTTAGGCATGAGATTATGAGAGGCTCCGGAATCAAACATAGCATTGTGTAACACATAGTCATGCACCCTGAGACTAATGTAAAAAGGAGCTACATCACTATCTTGAGACTGACCTTCCAATGCTGGACCAAAAATCAATTCAGGTCTATCATCTTCCACGTTCACCCTATCAAACGATGGATCCAAGTTCAAAATCTTAGACACCTGACCTTTGTAGTTGTTGTTCTTCATCAACTCAGTCAAAGGAATAGATATTTTTACTTTAGTAATTTCATTTTCTAAGTTAAAAACTGAAACTTTCTCTACCTCTTTCGCTGAAACCTCTTTTTTTTTTTTTAGTTTTCTCCTTTGACACACTAGGCTGATTGGATCTTTCATTTGCTAGTGGCATTTTATTGGTGGTAGGATCAGCTGTCTCTTTTCCCTTTCTTTGCACAATGGGAGGATCATTTTTTGGTGCCGCTGCCTCCTTCCTTTTCTGAATTGGTTTTATGGGCACATCTCTACTTCTGAGGGAATATTGACGCTGCTGGGCTGACAAAGCATTCATGTATCCTCTTTGATATTCATCGGACTCCTCCTCAAGAACTGTTTCATTTGCCAAGATGAAATTTTCGTCCCTTTGAATAGATGAATTCTCAAAATATTCCTCATCTTCAGTAATAAAAATTGGCATATCATCAAGCGTAAAGAAATGATTCTCTTCTCCAATTACATTCTCCTCATCATCTGATTCCGGGCCATGTACAAAATTCTGCTGTAAGGGTGTCTTTACCTGCTACCGCGCCATTTGGTCTTGTGCTTATTTCTCTCTTTGCTTGATTCTAAATTGTGGTTGCTGCTGACCACTGAAGTTGGAATTTCTGACTCGTGGTTCAGACTTATCAATTGTCAATCTGTCAAACATTTTCTCCATCTTCCGAAGCACTTGATCTGAAGTGGAAACCTCTTCCTTTATTGTCACTTTATTTTCAGCCTTTGTTCTAGCTCTCTTGGCAAGGAGATTAGCTTCAATGTTGACTGCAATTTTTTGCATGTCTTCCAAAGTAGCTAGATCTCTTTCTCTTAATTGATAGGCCATATCAGGATCGAAACCATCCAGAAACTTAATCAAAGCCAGCCCCATAGGTGGCTTTATATGATTAGGAATTGCATTGTAAACTGAATTGAATCTAATACAATAATCTTGAACAGACTCACCAACATTTCGCTTGATGTTCTCATATTCGGAAAGGATCTGAAGAGGATTTTTCTTCACTTCCCAATGATCTAAGAATTGTCTCTGCAGATTAGCCAATGTAGTGATACTTGCAGCCGGCAAAGCTCTGAACCATTTCCTCACTTCACCACCAAAGGTTTGTACAAACAGTCTCATTGTCACATTTTCTGCATCAATCTCATGGAGGTTGAAGAAATCTGTCATCCTATCCACATGTTGCTGAGCTATAACACTGTGAGGAGTGCCATCAAACAATGGAATTTTGCTTTGATAATCGGCGGGCATATCATCTAAATTTTGAGGCAGCACAAGGGGTGCAAAACGAGCAGCCATTGCTCTTGGTGGATTTGCAATCGGTCTTGGGGATGTTGGGGGAGTGGGTACAACTGGTGTATGGGGTGGGGATGGTGGCGAAGAAATATTGGATGCTTGAGGGGTAGAAGGAGTAGACGAAGGTAACACCACTGCAAATTTTTTATCAGAGATAGAAGGCTGCATGGGGATGGTGGGAATGAAAGGAGGTTCGGTGGGAATTCTGGAGCTAGATGCGATTGCAAAAGACCCAAGGGTTACAGATGTAGTCTCTAAGAAATCAACGATATTTGAAGCCACAATTGAAGTTTGGCACTGATTCAAGATATAATCGTCAATTGATTTAGTGGCCCTTTCAGTTTCCATATTTTTAATAAACTCTGGATTTAAGGTAGTAGAGGCGACAACACTTTCAGATTTGGTTTCAAACAAAGACAACTCAAACTGCTCGTCAAACTCAAGATCTTCAAGATACTAAAAAACAACAGGACATGAATGAGATTTGAACACGAGAATCACAGAACTTTCTTGGCGAAGGATTCTTAGAATAAGATTGGAATTTTCGTACACAGGAGGAGGATCAGGATCCAGATTTTCTCTGGTATATCTTCTGGAAGCTAGTGTGCTATTACTTCCAAGAAATCAAATGGACATTCACAACTTGTTCAGCCTATCAAATCCTAAACTTATCATCCAAAAACTTAGAATTATGAGATGTATTGGGGCGATTTGTAGGTTAGATACTCTGTTTATAAGACTAGACCGAAGATTGACTAAAGTAGCTTTTATCTACTTGCGTTAATGCAAAGCAAAAGCGTTTTGAAGGCTACCTAGCTAATCTTCAGACTCTGTAGTTTATAAAACAAAGAATACCAACAAACAAAAAATTTCTTCCCCAGTATGGTCGCCACTATGTTAGTGCCTAAATCTACCTTAGGCTGAGAAAGGTAGGATCTAGGACAACATCAAACCATGCTTAACCTGGTAGCTAGCCCTACCAGGTCGGGAGAGGGCTCTCTTCGGGTTAATCTCAGCAAAATATGATCAATGAGGGCTTAAGATGACTAATATTTCTGACTGATTTTAGGCTAGGTATGTGTGTAAAAGAGTTTGATTGAATGAAATGATGTTTTTGTTGGCTCAAATGGAAAGGCAGATTTTGGGTGCGGGGAATGAGACTCAGTCTTGCAGAGATCTCAATGGGGCAAGGTAGGCAAATGATTTAGCACTTCAAATTGAATGAGATGGAGAGATTAGACAGGTGAGGAGTTGAAGAAGGAAAGAAAACTCAGGGATCCTCTTCAAACAATTGAAAACATCAAAGCTAAAGCAAACCCTAGGTAGAGCATTGCAATTTCAATGGATTCTACCTTTTCCCTTGTTTGTTTTAGTTAAGAAGAAACAAAATAGATAATGGAATATATAACAGATAAGTAAATGTCACAATTACAGAAGAAAGAACTATACCAAAACAAAATTCCACATGAATCCCAAAGAGTGCTCCAAACCCTGGTCTCAATTCCTTAGCCAAAATGTTGATATGAGTATACAATGAAGCTCCTTGCTTTCTCAAAAGTCCAAACATGCTAATGACTAAAAGATCACAAGATATAGACAAAAAATAACTTGTCCTAGCCTCTAGGGGTCGATATCACAAGTTTAGGAGCTGTTCCATCTAATTCTAAACTGAGAACTAGAAATCAGGCAGTGGAACAACTTGCCTCTAGAAACAAGGGAACTGATTCATTCAGTTTCAAACAACTTTTTGATAGATGAATCTACCTCCATAAGTGAAAATTAGACATAATTACATCAAGATCCATCCATTTACATTAAATTACATCACAATTTTGACATTGAGAAGGAGAAAAAGTCAAACTTTCAAAATCTAGGCGAAAAACAGAGCATTCTTGGTCAAACTGAGCAAAATTTACCCAATGCGTCGCGCTGATTTCCCTATGCATAACGCATGTTTTCAGCCACTTTTGGAGGCCTTCCCTGATGTCCAAATTTTCTCCAAGTGTTCTTGTTGGCAAGGTCTATCTCTCTACTTTCCAACCCAAGTGAAATTTTTGAATTTGGCCTCCATTTGACCCTCCAAAATTAAGTTCTCCCAACATTGCTTCCTGTGTGTCAAAATAGGGGCAGTAAGGTCATTTTTTGAGTGTTTTTGACCATTTTGAGGGCTCAAAACCTGTCAAAATTTCTTGGCCATTGGTAGGAAAGCATATTTTTCCATGCCAAATCCAAAAATGCTGATTTTTGTCATTTGGAGGCTCCCATCAAAAGCGAGCGCAGGTGGTGCAGCGCATAGGGCAAAAAATTCTGTTTTTTGAGCCAAAAATTCCAAAAATGCAAAAAGTGCCCCAATTTTTTTGAAATTTGGGCTGAGTCTTCTCCATCAAGTTCTGTGTTTGGCCAAGGAAGCTTCAGCCAATATCTGAAGTCTATCGTGCTCCTTTCGCCTCCTCGATGCCCTTTTCAACTTTTCCTTCAAGCTCCTGATTCTTGCCTTGCAAACTTTGTTTCTCGCCATGTAATGATAATCTATATGCCTCAAAAATGCCTTCTCCTTGTTGGCCTTCTCTAAAAACCTCTCTAAGTGGAGATTATCTCTTTCAAGCCAAGATTCCTAATTGGCATTGATCTCTTGCTCAAGCGATGTGAGCTTCACCTTCCTCCTTTTGGCAGCTTGGCGGTTTTCCCGAATGTTTTGCAACTCCATGATCGCTTGCGGATCCTCAAGCTGCTTATTTCTTTGCTCCAGGTACTTTATTATCCACTTAGCTCTTTCTAAGTTGAGGGAAAAAGCATTGATGTCCGCTTGCTGCTCTTGGATGACTTCTTTGAGATTTAAGCTTTGTGGGCCCAAATTAGTATCATCACCCTCAATGAGAATGAACTCAGTCTCCTGCTCACCTAATGGTCCCTCATCCTGTAATGGGCCTCTTTCTTTTGTCTTGAACGTGCTGTACCAATGAAGGAAGACCCCTTCCACCCCGGGTGGAGATAATACTCGCTTGGCTACTGCAAACAACTGTCTAGTGCCCTTTTGATAGGTGACAAACACCGACATACTAGCGGTCTGTGTCTCATGACCCTCATGCTGATGTGAAGGCCCACCTGTCTCATGCAAAGCCTCTAGAGGTCCCTAAGGAGCTGTGAAGAACTCATGAGAAATTAAATCCTCCCAAGTGATGCCCTACACACCAAGCCGATGGATGAACACAATCTTAATGAGAGCAAATTGGTAAATATTATTGAACTACTATTGAGGAGTCTTTTGTTGTACTAGGGTGGTCATCTTCTCAATATTTTGGCACATGAAGTAGGGGAGATTCATCATCCTCACCTTGGTAAAATGCATCAGAAACCTGATATGATAGGCATATAAATGAGAAAACCGGCTCTCACAGCAGAAATACTTCATTATCAGTTTCATCAAAGGAGCATAGGAATCTTTTAGGTACCGAAAAGGAAAAAATCTGCTGAGTTGTCTCAAATAACCGGGCTTGATGTATGGTTCATGATGTCACCTGTCAATTTGCTGCCTTTTGTTCCATTGCTCTCCAATATTAGGAATACTGGTTGCTAGAGAAATAGCTTCTGGTGTTAAAGTGAATGTTACACAAGCTAGAGTGGCTTGACCATCATGTAAATGAAGCACAAACAACTGGCCAACGCATGGTGAAACTGGACTCTAGCAACCATCTCACAGAACTCATAGTAGGATTGGTGTTGGAAGCATGTGATGGCGAGATGGAAAGCCTGTAGCTCAACAAGGGTAGTAGGTTCCTCTTGTATATGTTTGCCAAGCTTATGAGGCCTCCTTGGTGCATGTACCTCTGTAGGAGTGTCACTGTGTGTCTCTTCTTCACGATCATATGAAGGATCAGAATCCATGCTTGCTAGTAAGTGAGTTTTCTTGATGAGTAGTATGAAATTTATGGTGTCTTTAATTTTTTGCCACCAAGGGAAAAGTATATGAGGGATTGTGGAGGGAGAGAGTATAAGGGATTTTGGGACTGTTGGGACAGGGTTTTGTTAGGGAAACAGGGGATTAGGGAGTGATATGTAAGCTTTAGGGACAATAATTAGAGTTTGGGGATTTGTAGTTAGGATTTGGGAAATGGGAATTGGGGATAGGGATAGATGATTTTTTGGGAATATGAGAGTAAGGGAATGGGGGAATATGCTGGGAGAATAAATGGAGGAGTGAAAAAAGTAAAGGAAGGGCAGAATAAACTTGGTAGTCAAATGATAAATGCAAACCCTAAGCACTGTTTTCTTTGAGAAATGGCAAGGAAGTAGGGTTTGATTTTCTTCACATAACCACCATAAACCTTGAAGAAAAACTCCTTCACTAGCAATGAAGAGATCGTGACTTGCTTGCACAATGAAAGATTTGAGCAATTTGGGCGATTTGAGGGAGTTGTTCAAGAAATCGGGCTTGGTAGCTCTATGCGCCGCGCCTCAAACCCAATGCACCATGCCTTCTTTGTGCACCACGCCAGAACAACTTTACGCTGGAAATCACGGCCCTATGCGCCGCGCCTTCCACCCAGTGTGTCGCGCCTCCAACTTTGCACAGTTTTCTCCAAGTTTCTCTCCTTTTGCTCAAACACCGCTTCCACTTTACTCACACTTTGTTCTTTGAATGCAAATGAGCCTTTCAATTTAGAAGAATGATTTATACCCAAGAGATTTTAATTTTTGTTTCATAAAACCCACTTTTACAATGTTTGCAATATGACTTTACTTTCCACTATGTTTTTTGGAGCTTTTCACTTTATTTGAACCTTTTGATGAACCGAATGAATTAATTTGTCTTGATTTTTGTTTGCTTTGCAGGGGATGGAGCTACTGAGGCTTGGGAAGGAGACCAGGGTTGCCTCTGAACTGCTTTACATACAAGAGAACTGAAAATACATGAATTAATACCATAAAATCTAAAATACTCTATTTTTCCTCAAAACAGAGTTTTGAGGAAAAATACATCTCTGAGCAATTGATTATGAAATTTATTGGTACTGGAACCTCCTCATGTGCCTGATGACTGAGCGAGACACCTAATATGCAATGCAACAAGAGAATTTGATCTCTGATAGAGGGATGAAGATACCAACACTAACACCACACACCATGCATGATTTCATTAAATTTTTTAAATGCAATTATATAATTCTTGAATGTTCTAGGACCCTCGAGGATGTTGAGGAACTTCAACTTCCATTGATGGTTATGTCAAATCTTCGCGAATCTAGTAAAGCACCCAAACCAAATCAAATTTGGATACTCTTGTATAATTATTTCCTTTGCATGGTTTCACTGAATATAAATTTCTCCTTGAAAGTAGTGTGGTATTTCAGATATAACTTTTCAAGCTTTCAAGGTTTTATCTCCGGCCAGTTTAAGCATTTTGTTTCAATTGATCATTCTTCATGTAAACCTCTTATTTCAAATTCTAGTTTAGAATGCATAGCTTTCATGAATGTGCAAAGTTGTGAAGTTTATCATTCTAAAGATTATCATTGGCTGAAGGATTCATACATATCACATTCTTTTGAATATAATCAGCTCCTAATCTTTCCTGTGAATATTCTAATGCTAATCATTTTCTTCATGGTACCATATCTCCTCTTGAGTGTCAATGAATGCTTGTGTTATTTTCTGAATCAATTTCCTCTTTTTCATCCACTACATCTCAATTGGTTTCATGGGTTTACCATATTAGCATTCCTTTTTAATGATTATGATGCAGGTCTAGTATGTAACTAGTCACAAGTAGATTGTTTGTCACATTCAACATATGAGGAAGATGATTCTATTTTTCAAAGAATGTGAAAACTTGTTCAAACTTATCTATATTTATTGTCTCCTAACAAAGAATTGTACCTTAACCAGCCCATCTGATCATGGTTCTTATTCTAACATTTGTCATTCAATTAATCATTTTCCCACTAGTGTACCTAATGATGGTTGTTTTACATTCGTTGATCTTTATGGTTTATCATCTCAATATTTAGACACTTTTCAAGTAGTTGAGGCACTTATTCCTTCACTGATGGTTATGTTAGGTCCTCACTATCTAAAAAAGCGTTCTGAATATAATCAAATTCACTTTCCCTTACAATATTCTCATCCTAATTCCATGCCATTAATTGAGAAATTATCTTTTCAAGGGTTCTAGGATCTTCAAGAGAAATGTTTTGAGTTTCATGATCCAATCTATCATCAGTTAGAAGCATCTTAATTCGAAAGCCAATTTTATAAAAGCAAGTTTTGATCTCTCTTGATGTGTGTTAAGCAAGATAATATAAGTACAGGTACATTCACAGGGAGCCATCAAGGTTTGTTTGATTATGGTTCTCATCATGAAGGCAAGGTGGTAGGTTGGGTAAAGTCAAGTGATATGATGCATATTTATTCTTTTAACTTCAATGTTTTGTGCAAGATTTACAAGATTCTATCATTTATGTTTCACATTATCATATATTGGTTGTAATTTCTCATATCTTTGTGTTTGCAGGTCAAGACTTATTACAATGGCTTCATTGGAAATATCATTACACTTAGCTTGGACCTTCTAGCTGGTTAGGTTAGGAGTAGGCTTAGTTGCATTTAGTTTCCCTTGCATTGCATCCACCCTCTATCCTACTCTCTATCAAGTCTCTACATTTTTTTTTTCCTTCTTATATATCCTACACGTTGTTTTTATGTCCTGTTTATATTTGCTTTTTTATTTTGGTTTTGTTTCGTTGTTTTGTCCTGTATTTTCTTTTGTCATTTTGTTTAATAAGACTTTGCATGAAAGATACTCTTGTTTAGCTCAAAACACAATGTGGCAAACTTGAAAAAGGAAATTGTGATGGCAAACAATGCTTGGCTAATATGTTACCTTTTCTCTATTCTAGGCCTACATATATTTGAAGTTAGTGATTTCTAAATGGAAAATATGATCCACTCGAACAGAAAGCCTTTGGTAGAACAAATAAAGCCCATATCTATTCTAGTATCTTCATTCCTCAAACTCGGCATTGTAAGTAAGTAGTGTTTTTTTTCTTGCTGATCCAATCAAGTAGATAAAGGTAAGGGGAAAATAAATTAGTAAGAAAACCAATATAAAATGTCTATGTCACCTTATTTGAAGGAACAACGTCTCCTGCTCTCAATAAGTCAAGATCACTCTTCCACTCATGAAATAAATAAGTGTCTAAGCACAGTTTTATAAATAAATTAGATAAAGGGTGAAAGAAGAGAAAGGTTTCCTACACAAAGAGGTGAAATAAGCAAATTCGACGGGGTATTGTTCAAGCTCACTGGCAGCGAAGCAATGCTTGTGTTCTTGTAGTGACTCCACTAAGGTATTCTCCATGCTTGGTGGCAGGGAAGAAACACTAGAGATGAAAACTCATACTTTGATTATCTTAAACTCGCAGTTATATATTACCCTTTCCTAGAACAAAACAATTGTGATTTGGAAAGCCTTGAGCTATGTTTAACTGAGTAAGAGAATGGAGGGAACTATATATTTAATCGGGTTAAGTAGGGAAGTTAAGGTAATCCACAAGATGAATCAATACTTCCTAAAATACTGAGACCTTTCACTTAGAGGATTAAACCTAAACAAAGAAGTTGGAGTTCTACCATTGTGTCACCAAGTGTTGACGTTGTTATCAACACCCTCCAAAAAGTTTCCTACACGTGAATTTTGGAGGCTCCTAAGGATTCTACGAACTATCGTCTAATGGTCACTTCATGGTTGGTTTATGTTTTGTTTTCAAGTATTCTTATTATAAGGTTCTACTTGTCAAAGTCACTTGCTCACATATGCACAATCCTAATGAATTCATAAGCACACTCCTTGTATGCAAGCTCGAATAGTCAAAGCACTGCCCATCAAGAAAGTTCTTGTGCAATGTTCAACTAATTTCAAATGTTAGTGTGCCCATTTCATTGATAGTTCCCCTCACTTTGGTTGTGATTGTACTTCTATTTCAGTCAATTTTTTTCACTGTTTTTTTGTGCACTGTCACTTTCACAAGTGTTTCTTTTACGTTCACGATTGTCACTTTTGCTCGATTTCACTTGAATAAGTGTCTTTTTTATGTTATCTTCACTCTGGAGTGTGTCACTTTCAATATTGTTTACATTTTTCAAGTGTTGTATTTATGTTTTCCTCCTCCTTAGTGTAAGTTGTGAAGGCATCAAATATCTAACTAGGTGATGAGCGTAACTTATTCATGAGCCTCGTTGACATATCTTTTTCTCCCATACTTGGGAACTAAGTCTTTTCCAAGGTATCCTCCCTCTCATAGTGCATTAGTACTTCCTAGGATAAGTGATCTAGCCTTTTGTTGCCTCCTTGAGTGAAAATTTATTTTTAGATGAACAAGAAGCCACTGTTGGAGAGAACTATGCCTTGTCAAGCCTAAGTGCACTTTAGAAAAATGAAGCACAATTTGAAAGAACGAAGCACACTTCAGAACAATGAAGCGCACTTTGGAACAAAAAAGTGGATTTTGGAGAAGTAATGATACTCTGTCTCTTAAAAAGTCCATGGTGCACTCACAAAGAATGAAGCTTTAGGGTGCATGGCGAACTCACGGACCATGAAGCCTTAGGGTGCATGGTGCACTCTTGAAGAACAAAGCATTCATCCTTCCCTTAGGGCACATGACACACTCACCAAGTGAAAAGCCTTCATTCTTCCCTTAGGGCACATGAAACACTCTTGAAGTAGAAAGCCTGCATCATTCCCTCTTCCCTTAGGGTGCATGGCATAGTCACGAAGCCTAAAGACTTCATTTGAGTGCACTCCTTCGAGTCGAAGAACTACACCCTCCTAGTTCCTCTTGAGCACATAAGCATACTGGGAAGGCTCGAAGCCTAATCCCTTATTCCTTTGATGTGTGCCACTACACCCTCCTTTTTCCCTTGATCACACAAGTGCACCCTAAACCAAAAAATGATTCTCCTTCATGCTTCAAACCTGCACCCTGCATCCTTGAGTTTTATCTCTCTCACTCTCTCTCTCTTGATTGAGTGCACAAGTGCACCATGAAGGCCTCTTGTGAGCCTTGACCTTTCACTACCTTCAACACAGTAAAAATGAATAATGGAGCATCCCTAAGCCTCTAGCAAGTTTGATTGTACCCTCCTAATCAAGCCTCCTTTTAACCCTCTCACAGGCCTATCATTAGTTGATCATTACACGAGCGAGTTAGTGATAGAATAGATGTTTTTAAGACTGATTTCACTTTGTCATGAATTATTTTCATTGGAAAGAGTACCTTCCTAGCATGAAAAGGTGATGCTTAAAGAAAATAGCAAGGAGAAAAGCATAAAGAAACACCCACAAAGAAAAAGAACAAAACAAAGATATCATGTAGACATGAAACATATCATGGACCAAGACAGAAAGAAGACATTGCATGATGACTCAGAGGAACCCAAAGCTCATCCAAGACCCTTTGGAGGGTGAATATAAGGAAAAAAGTGGATCTTTCATGAAGATGAAGCATATATAAAATCTACCATCAAGAATGCAAGATTTAGTATCTAGGAAGACAACTTGGCATCACTGCGTAAGCATGAAGGAAATATCATCATTTTCAAGTTGTAACTTGCACAAGTATCATCATAATGGTCAATATGTGTCCATGTGTCATGCCACATAATCATGTGGAATGTAATGATGTATTTTCAAAGAAAAGGAGAAAACATAGTGTCTGGAAGTCCAAGAGTCACACTTGGAATATGAAGATTCATATAGTCGTATATGGAAAAAAGAGTTGTATAGAAGTCCAAAATTCATATAGAGAATTCTAAAAGTCATTTATAAGTTCAAGAGTTTCATAGAAGTCCAAAGGTCATAATAGAAGTCCAAGAGTCATGAGGGTAACTCAAGAGTCAAGGGGATATGAAAGGTCATTCCTCTTGTTATAAAAAAAACCTCATAACTCAAGTAAAAGGCTTTTCGGAGGCTTAAGCTTTGGAGATCTAGTCTTGGCTTCTCCACTTGGTATAGGAGAGAAAACTATTCTTTGGAGAAGAAAGAAGTGACTTAATGTTCCACTACTAGAACTAGTGCCTCATCATTGTAACTGTGTACTTGGATATTTCACCTAATTTAAATTCAATGAGCCAACACATTTTCATGCATGTATCACAAATGTTTTAGGACTATTCTTGGGATGTTTATGATATATGTTGTGTTCATATGTATTGGAGAAATTGAACTATTTCGATGGATTTGGTACTCATCTTGTTGAATGTGTGTTGTATTCACTTTGATAATCGTTATGTGAACTATTTTGCTAACGAATCTTTTCATGCTCTTGTCTGTCTCTCTTAGGTTAGTACTATTAATTCCTTCCAAAGACTCACTCTCATCTCCCACTTGTGAAAGTCTCCTTTTACACATTACAATCAGTGTTTCACAATGTCATCTTACTTGCTTGTTCAAGGTTTATGTCTATAATAACTTATGTTATATGTTGATGTAACAACCCTGGTGAAAATTCCATGCAATAAAAGTTAATAAAGGAAAAATAATAACCATGGTTGATGGGACACTTATTGCAAGCTGAATGTTGGGCATAAACATAGTGACAGGGATCACTTGTGGTTAGTTAATGGCTAAGGAAATTGGCAAAGGAAATGACAAAGGCTTTGGAAGGGCAAAGTGGCATTTATTGACATGTATTTATGAAAATAAAGGAAATTAGGAGAAAAGGGAGGTGAAAGGTCACTGGTTGCATGTGAGGAGGAAAATGAAGGAAAATAATGGAAACTAAAGAAAATAAAGGCCTCATTAATAAAAAGGCTTATGATGATCAATCCACAGGCTTTTGTTAGTTTTATTTTGGAGCTCTCTCTCTCATACTCTTGGAAACTTAGAGTTTTATTGGAGCACTCTTAGAGAGTGTGGAATACTTGAAGTTTTGGAGAAAGAAGGCAAAGGAAGAGCAGGAAAGCGCAAGAGGACATCGGGATCAACAACTACAATGGGTTTTTCTTACAGGTACCAAGTTGCATGTATTCTTTCCTCACTGGTTTTGGCATGCATGGCATATGCATGTGGTTTATTGGTCATGATCTGTCACTGGCATGGAGGATTGCCTGGATTGATAGTGGATTTTCCTAGCCTTGACATTTCCTGGATAACCATGGTGTTGTGGGTTTATTTCTTTGTTTTTTTGGTTGGTTCTCATGTTTCCTTTAGCTTGGGTTGAGTTACTAGTTCCTTGAGCCCCTAGTTGGACAAACACTCTAGAAGCCATGTAAACAACTTGTGTTGCATTACTAGTCCTGAAAGGCTTGGACGGAAAAACACTCTAGAAGCCCTTGGTGGGTTGAGTTACTAGTCCTGGAAGCCCTAGTTGGAAAAACGCTCTGCAAGCTAAATGATAGTTGTGGGTTGAGTTACTAGTCCTAAAAGCCCTGGTTGGAAAAAACGCTTTGAAACCCTCGAAGGCATGGGTAGAAACCAATGTGATAATGGTTTTGTGATGTACGACCATGAGGTGGAATCAATGTTTTATGGGTTGAGGTGGTTTGGCCTCTGGAAGCCCTCGATGGTTTTAATTGATATGTTTTATGAGATCCCACATTCATGATTGGAATATGGCACAGGGGTGGCTGGTTGAAGATAGTTTTGGCTCAGCCATGTCTATGATCGGGTGGTTTATGGAAGTCCTAGAACTGGTTGGCCTTTGCATCATTAATATGAGGTTATTTATCCTTGTTATTTAATGAGTATTGTACTGTTTTATATGTGGATCATATGGTTTTTGTTTCCTTGGTATTTATGTTGCTATTATGTTGGTTATGCACATGTATTATGACAATGGCTATGTATGGATCTCATCATGTTTTTACTTGTAAATGAATGAACAATGTATCTATGGCCTAATGGATGAAACTGCAACTAACGTGCTGAGGCATCAATGCTTCTTAGTGATTCTCAAATGAGTATGACACCCCTATGCTTAGATCTTTTGTTTACACCTGTAGATTACATAGTTGTGACATGTTTGATGAAATTCCTGTCATGGCTAGTAGGGGTCCAATCAAGGGCTTGTACAAGTAATTGCATTTGTATCATCATTCCATTGTTATCTTTATGTTCTGAGGGTGTCATTTAGTTTTGGGCAGTGACCTAGGATTTAGGCCTGAAAATGTGTCTCAAATCCCAGGGAAGTAGGTACAATAGGGGCAGAAAAGTCCCTGGACGTTGGCATACGATGATGTGGGAGCATCCAGATCCTTCTGGATGCATGCATGCCCATATCAAGGGAGTTTCTGGGAATCTAATGGTCTAAAAAATCAGTGGAACCCAGGGGATGGTTACATGAGAGGTTGGGATGGTTCCTGGGAGTCTTGTTGCTGATGTGGAAGGTCTGTATGGTGTGTTTCCGTCAGTTCCACTTCCTTAAGGTGACTTAGGAGGTTGAATCATATCATAGTAACTTCTCATCACATGTTTACCCTGGTTGGCCGATTACTTGGGTAGATGTGGGAGGAGGGTGTTACAGAGTGGTATCAAAGCATGGTTCACCCCTCAGACTGGATGGGTTGTGTGGTGGTCATGCATTCATGTCGGTTGCGTATGTGTTTCTTGTGTTGTAAGACCATGTGATTGTTGCATTTGTATGGTACTGGTCATGGTTGTAGTGATGTCACCATGTGAAGGTTGATGGAATTGTTGTGGAATATGTCGTCATGAGTGTATGGTTGATTATGCATTACTTATGCTCGTTAGTATTCACATGTGGTCAAGTGTACAATTGTGTGGTGGTTGTTGTCATGCATGAGGTTATGGTATGTGTAGTTGACATGGTCATGCATTGATGACTAGACTCTAGTTAGAATGATGGTTATATGCTTATATGCTTATGTGTTATATTTATGTATGTTGTCATGATTATGTTATACATGTATTACACTGATTTGTTGATTTTGAAAATGAGGTATCCTCCCTGAATTATGCTAAGGTACATTGGTTTATTGTGATTTGGTTTAGCTAACATGATATACCTTGCAGGAAGAAATATCAAAGATGACTAGCAAGATGGTAGACTATAGTTCTCAAGACTCTACCTGTGGATTAGATGAGTAACGTGGTGTTGAGCACTCTTCTGATTTGGTAGACACATCGAGAATCTTAAAGGTAGAAATAAGGAGTTGTAAGGTAGACAATGACATAATCATACAGGAACAAGAGAAACAAGAAGAGGTAAATGTAGTGATACTTTAGAGTTTGTCAGAATTGCAACGACAGGGACCACTTCAGATCAACCATGAGTAGGAGGACAAAACTAATGGGGCATATGGCATTAGGTATCATGGTGGTCACAGGTCGAATAGAGATGACATAGTGAGAGATGGAATGTTTTTTAATACTCCAGATAGGAGAGGGGATGGACACAGGTACTACTCTAGTTCTGGTTCAGATAGGCACTGTGATCGTCATCGTTATCATCCTTATACGAGGAGTGATAGGGGATATTCGGGGGATGAGTTTAAGAAAGAAAATCCACCTACATATCATGGAGATATGAACAAATCACAGGATGTAGAGGCATGTTTTCTTGGTATGAGGAATTTCTTCAGGTTGCATGATTATTCAAAGAACACGAAAGCCAAAATATCTACATTCAGTCTCAAAGGTAAAGCGAATATTTGGTGGGAATATGTGAATAATGTCAAAGGTATTCATGAGGAGGACTTGACTTGGAGTGAGTTCGATAAACTATTCAAGAAGAAGTATCTATCAGAGAGATACATTGATAACAGGGCAAAAGAATTCTATGAGCTAAAGATGGGATCAATGGCAGATGAGGAGTACACTAGTAGGTTCTTGGAGCTGTTGAGGTATGTGCCTTACTTTAATGAGGAGAAGGCCAAGATTCAGAGATTCATTAGTGGATTTCTAATTGCATGCAAAGACAAGATTGAGTTTGATGAGCCTAGATCATTGGAAGAGGCCATCCGAAAGCTAAAGCATTGCTATGAGAAATCGAAGCACATATCTAAGACTAAGTCGCACTCGAATGGTAATGAAGGGAACAAAGAAATTAAATGGGATAAGAAGTTTTCAAGACCTCAGGATGCAAGTAATAAAGAGAATGTAGCACCATCTAAGAAGTTCAATGCATCTGATAAAGGACAGGGATTTTGATTTGAGGAGCAAAACAAGGATGCAGGTTGGAAGCCTATAGAGTGTTGGACTTGTGGAAAGAATCATCGTAGGAGAGGTTGTATGCAGATTAGAGTGGTAGGACTCAGATATATAGTGCACAAGAGGTGCAGACCGTCGGGGATGTTGGTCAGAGCATTCCTCGTATCTATGCAGCGCTCGATAACAGACATGCAGACCATCATGCATCTATCATTGAGATGGACAGTAAGCTTTTTTATCAATTTTTTTTCTATTTTCATTGACCCTGGATCTAATTATAACTATGTTAGTCCTGACTTCGTGGATAGGTGTGGCTTGAATAAATAAGTGCATGTAGTTTCTTGGGTAGTGCAGTTGGCTACATGTACAAAGAAGTGAGTTCATCAGCGGGTAAGAGCTTGTGCATTTGAGTTGAATGGTATCCCTACAACAACACATTTGAATGTATTACCACTAGGATGATACAATATGTTGTTGGGAATATATTTTTTGTACCTTCATAGAACCAGGGTGGATTTTTATGACAAATCTATAGAGTGCTTGGATGAAAATGGAGAACCAAGAGTTTTGCGAGGTAAGAAGAAAGTAACATCAGTTAGGATGGTGACAAATATGTAAGCAAAGCATAGTCACAAGAAAGGATGTGTGTTATTTGTAGTGCATATTTCTAGCGACAAAGGTAAGGAAGTTAAGGATGCATATGTTTTGAGCAGGTACCCAGTTCTACAACAATTTCAGGATGTATTTCCTGAGGATATTTCAAAGTTTCCACCTTACAGGAAGGTATAATTTTCTATTGAGTTGGTGCTAGGGGTAGCGCCGACATAAAAGGCACCTTACAAGATGAGTACACCTAAGTTGGTAAAGTTGAAGCTGTAATTGAAGGAAGTGTTGGACAAGGGATGCATTAGTCCAAGTGTATCGCCATGGGGCGCACCAATATTATTTGTGAAGAAGAAGGATGGTACTCTCAGGTTATGCATTGGCTATAGACAATTGAACAAAGTGACCATCAAGAACATGTATCTATTACCAAGGATTGATGACTTGTTTGATCAGCTAAAGGAAGCAGCAATGTACTCGAAGATTGATATGAGATCTTGATATCGTCAAGTATGCATTAAAGAAGAGGACATCTACAAGATAGATATCCAGACCAAGTATGGGCATTATGAGTTTGTTGTAGTTCCATTTGGTTTAACTAATGCGTCCTTATTTGGATAAGTTTGTTATTATTTTCATTGATGATATATTGGTATATTCTAAAAATGAAGAAGAGCACGTCGAGCATTTAAAAACAGTGTTGAGATTGTTGATAGAGCATTAGTTGTATGCTAAGCTAAGAAAGTGCAGTTTCTTTTAGATTGAGGTACATTACTTGGGGCATGTTATTTCCAAGGATGGCATAATGGTGGACCGATAAAAGGTAAGAGCTATCATGGAGTGGGAAACTCCTAGGAATTTGGATGAGGTGAGATATTTCATGGGGTTAGAAGGTTATTACAAGAGGTTCATTAGGAAATTCTTGCAAATTGCTTATCCTATCACATCATTGCAGAGGAAAGGTAAGAAGTTTGAATGGAAAGAAGAGTGTGTGGTCAGTTTTGAGCAGCTCAAGAAGTTGTTGACACATGCACCAATGTTAAATATTGCAGATCCAGACAAATACTTTGTAGTATGTACAAATTCTTACAAGAGAGGACTTGGTGGATTCCTTATGCAAGATGGACAAGTGGTATGCTATGAGTCACGAAAGATAAATGAGCACGAGAAAGACTATCCCACGCATGAATTTGAGTTGGCAGTGATTATACATGCATTGAAGATGCAGAGACACTATCTTCTAGGTAGGAGGTTTACATTTATGAGTGATCACAGTGATTTGTGATATCTATTTGAACAATCAAATCTGAATGGCATACAGGATCGATGGTTGGCCATGATCAGTGAGTTTGACTTTGATATTAGGTATATAAAAGTTAAAGAGAATAGGGTAGCATATGCTCTTTGCAAGCGGATACAGGTAAATCACTTAGCAGCTATGAGCTCCTATGGGACAGGCTTAAAGGATAAGATGTTGCAGGCAAGTCAGCAAGATGTCAGGTATATGGAGATTGTGCACAGGTTGCAGTAGAGTACAGTTGGTGGTATAGGTATAGGTATAGGTGGTGGTACAGGTACAATTAGTGGTATAGGTATAGGTACATGAAGTGGTATAGGTAGAGGTACAGATGCAAGTGCACAGGATGTGGACTATCGTCTCACGATAGACGAATTAGTTAGATTTAGAGACAAGATATATGTGTTATATAACGGTGAGCTCAAGGAGGTGATCTTGAGGGAGTTTCATGCAAAACCATATTTGGGTCACCCAGGTTATGAGAGGACACTGACAACAGTGAAAAAATTCTATTATTGGACGAATTTTAAAAGAGACATAGTAGAGTTTGTTGCTAGGTGTTTGGACTATCAGTAGGTAAAGGAAGAGTGTAAGCATCCAGGTGGACTGCTACAACTGATTATGATTCTAGAGTGTAAATGAGAGGTAATTTCCATGGACTTTATCATAGGTTTTTCGAGGACAGTGAGACAACATGATTCCATCATGGTAGTGGTGGACAGGTTGACCAAGGTAGCACATTTCATTCCAATGAAGTCTACATTCTCAGCTAGCGATGCAACACAAGTTTTCATCAAAGACGTGGTCAGATTGCATGGAGTTCCAAATAATATTATGTGAGACAGGGATGCAAATCTCACTTCCAGGTTTTGGAAGGATTTATTTGCAGGTTTGGGCATAGAGTTGGCCTTTAGTACAACTTATAATCCGCTGATAGATAGACAGACAGAGAGGGTCAACAAGATATTGGAGTACATGTTGAGGATTTATGTGAAGCATTATAAATGGAAGTGGGAAGAGTACCTTCCACTGGTAGAGTTTGCCTACAACAATGGATACCGAGAATCACTGAGGATGATTTTGTTTGAGGCATTGTATGGGCAGAGTTGTTTTACTCCCATCAGTTGGAGTGATACAGTTAACATGGTGTTGATTGGACCAGACATGTTGGCAAACATGGAGTAAGAAATGTAGGTAATCAAGAAGAATTTGAAATCATCATAGGAATGTAAGAAGAGCTATGTAGATTGGAATAGCTTGTTCAAGGAGTTCTAGGTTGGGGAACAAGTGTACTTGCGCATCAAACCGAAGAAGATCTCCTTGCAGATTGGATCATGGTCAAGATGGTAGCCTGGTTTTGTGGACCTTTCAAGATTATTGAGAGGATTGGGCCAGCAACCTATTGACTTGCACTGCCTCTGAAAATGAAATTCCATGATTTTTTCCATGTGTCATTGATTAAGAAGCATGTTAAAGATGTTGATCATGTGATTCACTGGTATGTATTGCAGGTGGAGCCAGAAGGAGAATTCCAGCCAGAACCATAGTGCATTTTGTAGAGAAAGATCCTCATGCTACGGAGCTGAGAAATCGAGTAGGTTAAGGTGCAATGGAAGCAATTTTTTCCCGATGAAGCTACATGGGAGATGGCAGATCAGATGCGGGCTATGCATCCTTCCTTATTCGCTAGTTGAGTAGATTTTTTGGTATATGTTTTTTTGGTACATGTTTTGGTGATGTTTGGTATATGTACATACATATACGGATGTAAATATCACCATGAACTATCTTATAAAGCTCCAATAAGCAGTATGGGTGTCATGTCATTATGATTTTATACTTGTTATGTTGTCATGTTGGTTTGCTTCTCAGCAGGATGATCATTGTAAATACTGCAAAGAGATAATTTATAAAGCTCCATGGCAGTATGTTTTGCTTATAGCAGCCTTGTCGATTGTAGGTGTTGTTGAACATTGAGGATGGTGTTCCCCCAAGGGGGAGGGTGTTATAACAACCCTCATGAAAATTCCATGTAATAAAAGTTAATAAAGGTAAAATAATAACCACAGTTGATGGGACACTTATTCTAAGCTCAATGTTGGGTAGAAACATAGTGATGGGGATCACTTGTGGTTAATTAGTGGCTAAGGAAATTGGCAAAGGCAATGACAAAGGCTTTGGAAAGGCAAAGTAGCATTTATTGGAATTTATTTATGAAAATAATGGAAATTAGGAGAAAATGGAGGTGAAAGTCACAGGCTGCATGTGAGGAGTAAAATGAAGGAAAATAATGGAAAATGAAGAAAATAGAGGTCTCATTAATAAAAGGCTTCTGAGGATCAGTTTATAGACTTTTGCCAATTCACTTTTGCAGCTCTCTCTCTTCTCTGTCTCTTATACTCTTGGACACTTATAGTTTTCTTAGAGCACTCTTAGAGAGTGTGGCATACTTGGAGTTTTGGAGCAAGAAGGAAAATGAAGAGAAGGAAAGGTGAGGAGTAAAATGAAGGAAAATAATGGAAAATGAAGAAAATAGAGGTCTCATTAATAAAAGGCTTCTGAGGATCAGTTTATAGACTTTTGCCAATTCACTTTTGCAGCTCTCTCTCTTCTCTGTCTCTTATACTCTTGGACACTTATAGTTTTCTTAGAGCACTCTTAGAGAGTGTGGCATACTTGGAGTTTTGGAGCAAGAAGGAAAATGAAGAGAAGGAAAGCACAAGAGGACACTAGGATCAACAGCTACAATGGGTTTTTCTTGCAGGTATCGAGTTGCATGTATGTTTTCCTCACTGGTTTTGGCATGCATGTGGTTTATTGGTCATGATCTCTCACTGGCATAGAGGATTGCCTGGATTGACAGTGGATTTGCCTAACCTTGCCATTTCCTGGATAGTCATGGTGTTATAGGTTTATTTCTTTGTTTTGCTGGATGGTTCTCATGTTTCCTTTAGCTTGGGTTGAGTTACTAGTTCCTCGAAGCCCTAGTTGGACAAATGCTTTGGAAGCCCTGTAACAACTTGGGTTGAGTTACTAGTCCTGGAAGCCTTGGTTGGACAAGCGCTCTGGAAGCACTTGGTGGGTTGAGTTATTATTCCTTGAAGCCCTGGTTGGACAAACGCTTTGGAATCCTGGTGACAAATATGGGTTGAGTTACTAGTTCTGGAAGCCTTGGTTGGAACAAACACTCCAGAGCCTTGAAAATCTTGGGTAGAGACCAATCTGATGATGGTTTTGTGATGTCTGACCATGAGGTAGAATCACTCTTTTATGGGTTGAGTTGGTTTGGCCTCTAGAAGCCCTAGATGGTTTTGATTGATTTGTTTTATGAGACCCCACATTCATGATTGGAATATGGCATGGGGGTGACTGGATGAAGATAGTTTTGGCTCAACCATGTATATGGTCAGGTGGTTCGTGGAAGTCCCACAACTAGTTGGCCTTTGCATCATTAATATGATGTTATTTATCCTTGTTATTTTATGAGTATTATATTGGTTTATATGTGGATCATATGGATATTGTTTCCTTGGTATTTTTGCTGCTATTATGCTGGTTATGAACATGTATTATGATAGTGGCTATGTATGGCTCTTATCCTATTTTTACTTGTAAATGAATGAACAATGTATTTATGGCCTAATGGCTGAAAATGCAACTAATGTGTTGATGCATCAATTCTTCTTAGTGATTCTCAAAAGAGTATGAGACCCCTATGCTTAGATCTATTGTTTACACCTGTAGCTTACATAGTTGTGACATGTTTGACGAAATGCATGTCATGGCTAGTAGGGGTCCAATCAAGGGTTTGTACAAGTAGTTGCATTTGTATCATCATTCCCTAGTTATCTTTCTGTTATGAAGGTGTCATTTAGTTCTAGGTAGTGACTTGGGCTCTGGGCTTGAAAATGTGGCTCAAATCCTGGGGACGCAAGAACAACATTGGGCAGAAAATTCCCTAGACACTGGCATATCATGTTGTGGGAGCGTCTAGAGCCTTATGGACGCATGCATGCACATATAAAGGGAACATCTGGGATTCTAATGGTCTGAAAACTCAGTGGGGCCCAGGGCATGGTTACATGAGAGGTTGGGATGGTTCATGGGAGTCTTGTTGCTGATGTGGAAGGTCGATATGGTGTGTTTCCATTGGTTCCACTTCCTTAAGGTGACTTAGGAGGTCGACTCATAACATAGTACATGTTTACCCTAGTTGTCTGGTTACTTGGGTAGATGTGGGAGGAGGGTGTTATAGTTGAAACCAAGGCGAACCTTACTATTATGGCAGTCAGGTTGATACTCTGGATGGAGCTCGTACTCCAAACAATGTGAGGTCTAATTTGGAATTCAAATTAGGGAGACCCATTGTATGTTGTTGGTATCCAACACCGTCAACAAGATCATCAGGAAATAATGTCTCCTTTATTGTTGCAGCTTTCATGTTTGCTAGCTAAATGAGGAGTAACAACCCTGTACCATACACTCGGAGGAAATCACACATGATTTTGGGGGATAATGGGAAACTTGTATTGTTAGATATTTGTGATCATGAATATCCTTACATTGACTAGGGTTATATTATGCATCTACAGAGCCAACAATTTTAACTTGTATTTGATATGAGGCTTCTTTCTTTTTTTACTGAATTTGCTGAATTTTAATTTGAATTCTTGCAGACCACATGCTTTATCTGTTTCAACTATTCCTTTTGCCCAAGAGATTTCCAGTAAGAAAAATAGTGAATAAACTCATAATCTGAAATATTGGCATGGATAAATCAGATGAATGTATACTAGACTTACTAAATACCTAACAACAACTAGTATAGTGCACATCTAGAAATGAATGTGAAATTAGGTGACTAATGAATTAAATATTAGATTACAATTAGTTGAGTTATACATGTATCGTTCATTATAGTGAATAAGATAAAGTTGGTTAAGTGAAAGGATTGATTTCCAAGGAAACAAAAGACAAAGAATTGTTATATCAATTTCATAAGGTTATAGGGCAAGTGAGAAGGTAATATTATCTAATAGTTTAGGTTTGACCAATATGATCCCTATTCAATCAATTCAAGGAAAATTTATACATTATGCATATGCACACATACTAAGAAGTGTAACCTCATTAACAAGTTAAGGCATACGTATGGATTTACATGTAATTAGTTGGGATTACTAGCTAGCAGTGCATACAGAAAGTGATGTCAATCTTTATACATGGCATAAGGACTTTTCCCACCTGCTATAATCATACTAATTATTTTATTTATATAATACTGCCCATGTATTTTTCCTTTGCATTTAGGACACACTATAACTACTTTTGTGCTTCTCCATGACAAGATGATCTCAATCAGAAGGTATTCTGCATCATATATCCATATCTACGAGTAGAAAATTTGATTCAAAGAATTTTGTAAAGGTATATATATATATATATATATATATATATATATATATATATATATATATATATATATATATATATATATATATATATATATATATTATTTATGGCCCCAAGTTTGCAATAATATATAAGAAAATTTCATGTAATTTATCATTAAGAACTCTAATAAGTATGTATTAAATGTTTCTACATAATTAAGCTAGCAGATCAAGTATGGAACAATCTTTTTTACTTATTATGATTTGATTTTTATTTTTATTTTTTTTATAATGAAGAGCCTTTCACTCCAAGATAGAAGGACTCATAGTTGCAACTATCTATTTATACTAATATCTATTAGAATGTCAATGTTACCCAATATGTCCAGTATAAACTCTTCACAATAGTTCCAAAGGTCTATGCTAGTTATGATTTCCTATGAATGCCAATTTAAACAACAAGGAATGTAACTCTAATGCATAATTATGATAATTATATGCTTGATAAGGAATTATATGTAGGGAATGGATTGATTGTACCTTAAAAAACTTGTATGTGCAGGGAATGTGCTATGTTGTGTTCTATCGATTTCGATAGATGAAAAAAATGAGCAAATTCCTCATGGTATTAGACGGGTGTTATCGTTCCTACAACACCCTCCAAAATTTTTGCCTACATCCAAATTTCAGAGCCTAATTTGACCTTGCCAGTTGTTGTTTCTAGTAGCTAGTTCCATTCCATGCAAATCTTCTAAGTTTTCTAGTCCCTTTTGGAACAAAACCTAAGTGTCATCTTATGGCATGGGAAGTGTCATACATTGTGAAAGTAGAGTTCTGGTATATTTCAAGAGGAAACTTTGGTATTGATGGGTGCTATCTATCATGAAGGAACGTGTTAGACTCATTCCCAAAGTTTTATACACTATCGTACTAGTGTCGTCATTGTTTTCGCAAAGTGTATTTTAAGTGTCTCACTTAGGGGAGATTGTTATTTTGCCATCACATTAAGGGGCTCACGTTGTTTTGAGTTCTCAGTGTTTTGTGTTGTTTGCTTCTGAGTGTGTGATCATGTTAAGGTCCTACCTTGGTTTCATCTTTGCCTCACTGGTCCCACACTTAGTCAAATTCTGGAATGTTTAATACTCGACCGACTTGAGCTCACTCTACCTTTATGAACTGTGCATTACATAATTTCAAGCCTCAACCTACATCCCTTGCTTCCTAGAAATGTGCAATGTGTTGGCTTGAGGGGGCCTGACCCAGGTTCAACGTTAGTTAGCCAAACAAATCCGTACACTAATGGCCCTTTTGGCATTAGTGCGTGCAACGCGGACTAAAGTCTCACCTGAAGCAGTATGGGGGGGATGCTGGAATCAATTTTTCACACCCTTGAGATGGTTGTGATGTCGGTTTATCCCGGCTATACCTACCTGTGCGTAGGTTGCTTAGCCCTTTGTTCCACCCTTTGGTACCTTTGCAAAAGGATACAATTGGCTTTCGCACAGTCCTAACCTGGGGCTGATATACTTTTGTGCTGCTAGGGCAATGAACTGTGATATTTCCTAAACTACGCTAAGTATCTTACTTATCTTATTACAGATCTTAGTTAGCTTCGCATAAACAGATGTTCTTACTTGTGTTCCCTTAACCAACACAATTACATATATTCACGCATGAAATAAGCATTATAAGTGAAATTCATACCCAAACATAACCAGATGCATAAACAGGAAATAAAGACGCAAAAATTGTAGAATACTTCTCTTTATTCATCTTTCAGACAATTACAAACTCGACTTGCCCTGTGCACTTAGCTGCAGACTTCTAGGCCTCTGCGCACTCAGCTACAGAGCCTCTACCTACGCTACGACCCAAGACTTAGATCTCTACTTCAGAGCTATCTATCATACATCATATCTTGCTTGATTCATTCCATAATTCAATTAATGCCCCTAACTACTTAGAGCTTAGCTCTATTTATACAATCCCATGGTCCACGAACCATGGGTAGATCTTCTACAGCCGACATTACATTTCCAAAATAAGGGTGGACAACCCTATGACTCTTTAACATCTACGCACTCCGCGACCACAAAATGCGGATTCTTTACATTTTGATTACAAAATTGGACCAAAATATGGGATTTTAGCCCCAAAACTACCCTTGGGGGATCCCGCGCCCAACACAATGGTAGTTACTTCCTGCAAGGACTACACATTGCATAGTTACAATGCTCAATTCTGATCTCCTCACTACAAGAGCTGTGTAATATTTCCTCCCATCTAGTCTTTTTCTACGCATTACACAATCCTAGTTTGCGGCATGTCTCCCTGACTCCTTGAACTGTGTAAATATGCAATCCAACAACCCAATCTACCTCCACGACGACACATTGTGTAGTTATAGCGGAAAATCCTACCTCACTGTGACCCTCAACTGCATAGTATTGTTTCCTATACCTCTAGAACTATGCATTGCATAGTTATAAGCAATAATACTTCACTCCTAGCCTTTGGAACTACGCATTGTGCAATCCCTGAGCCTTCCTCCTTGTCTAGTACCTAGTTCCAGCTCAATCAACAATTTTCATGAAGCAAGTTAGACTAGGAGATTTATGGAATGAGGTCATATTTTCATAAGTGATTTTCAGTTGCAGGTATTATATCTTGACATTATAGGATGATTCTCAAAGAATAGGAGAAGGAGATTGTGCAAAATGAACACTTGGGAAGATGTGAAGACAAGATCATAATTGAACAAGAAGATGAAGGAACACTAGATTGTGATAGAAACTAGAAGATTAAGATCATATTTAAGAATCCCACTCTTAAATCCTTTTGTAGGGGAAGAGGAATATTATGAGACATATTTCACGAAGACACAAATATAACGTCAAAGAAAAAGAGTAGCCTGGCATTGCCACATCATCATCAAGTTCATGTCACTAGTGTCAAGTCATGTCTTGTCAAAGTGTCACTTCAAGGTGTCATATGAGTCATCATGTGCCACATCATTTGTAGATGTAATTATGTAATTTCAATAAATGAGAAACTTAAGCAAGTAGAAGTCCAAAAGTCACCTATAGAATTTGAAAAGTCATGTAGAAGTCAAAGAGTCTCATGGAAATTTGAAAACTAATATGGAAGCCCAAGAGTCATGAAGGGAGTCCAAGAGTCACAAGGGAGGTGGAGAGTCACCTCATTTGTTATATATACACCTTGATAGCTCAAGCAAAATAATTTTCACCTTGGCTCCTCCAACTAGGCATTAGAGAGGAAGATAGTTCGTTTGAGGAGCATGTGGTAGCTTTAACGCTCCACTGTTGGAGCTAGTGGTCTTCATTGTATCAATGTATCTTGGAACTTTATCTTAATACTTGAAGCTCATTGAGCTAACACACTTTCATGCATATGTCGTAAATGTTGTAAGACTATTCTTTGAATGTTTGCGATATATGTTGTTCTCATTTGTGCTAAAGAAATTGAACTATTTTGGTGGCTTTGGTACTTATCTTATTGAATGTGTGTTGTACTTGTTTTAACTACCATTACTTCTATGTGAACTATTTCGCTAGTTGATTAATGATTCTTTAATATATATGATCGTGTGTCTTTATTAGATTAATAATATTACTCTTCTCTTAAAGGCTCACTTTCATTTCCCTCTAGTGAAAGAACCTTGATACATTTTTCAATTGAACATTCCATAAGGCATACTCACTTTTTCATTTAAAAGTACCTGCACATTACTGTCTTGTGCTAACTATTGCAGCCAAGGAAAATATTTAAGAAAAATGGCAGCCAAACATTGTTTCTAGAAGGTATCCTACACTAGTGGTGTGAAGTCTAATGTGGACTTCACATTAGGGAGACTCCCTTGCATGTTGGCAGGTTCCAACAATGTCAACCTTACGATGTTAGAAGGAGGGCAACCACCTTTTTATGTCTGATAATTCACCAAATATTAGCAAACAAAATTCCACACAAGGCAATAAAGCTCCCATTTCCACTCCAACTCATACTCCTGAGAGACGAAAATTTTCATCCTAGTTTGGGACACGATTTCGAAGCTACCTATGATCAGCTCCAGACAATCTAACCTATTACACATTAGTTTGCAAGACCTCTGGGTTTACTCCTTGTTGCTATTATTCTACCTCATAATCTTGTGAAGAATGAAACAACTCCCAATGGTGTATTGGTTTCATTGGTGGAAGATTTAGTTATCTCAGCCCTTGAAGAGCTGGTTGATCCTACATAAAGAACAAACTAGAAAGGAGAAATTCCACTTGTTGAGGAGAATTTCAACAGTGAAGGGGAGGATTTTTAGTTTTCTAACGAGGAACATCCTGATTATAACAAATACTTTAACGGTGAAGGAGAAGGTTATTTAGACTCGGAAGAAGAGGAGGATGGAGGATACGAAGACATGTTGATGCATACTTTGATTGGATGGCCCAATGGCCACTCGCTCTTTTGGATAATCTTGATCATATGCCCAAACACACAGAAAAGTTTCTATCAAAGTTTTATCTTGATAAGAAGACCAAAGCTGAAGACCAAATTGACAATTTCTACATGCATTTACAAATGCTCGAGGTAAATTTTGGCAACGTTTCTTGTAGATTCTTTCTTCAAATTTTAGAAGGTAGAGTGTCAATATGGTATCACAGCCTTCCAGCCAATTCAATTTGTAGTTGGAGGAGTTTAAGAAGTTTATTTTGGAAAAAAATTGTTGATGATAAAACTCGTGCCATGTTCTTAAAAGAACTTAGGAATCTTAAAATGGGGGACAAATAAAGAGTTGAATGTTTCAACCAAAGATGTTTGTTGAACAAGTTCCCCACATATGTGCAACCACATGATGACATTACGAAACATTATTATACAAATTCCTTTCTAACTAACATTTATGTGTTCGTCAAAAGAGTTGCAAAGGATACTCTGGCCTTAAACCTTGCAGAAGCTCTTGTTGTTGCAAATGATATTCATTCTATTGGAGTCATTGAAGACATTGGCAATCCTAAAGACTCTAAGGAAATTGGTAAGAAAACTCAAGCCTCTTCCACCAAAGCCAAGGAGAAATATTCATTTGATATGGAAAGTTTGACCAATTCTTTTAATCTGCTCACAAATAAAGTATCTGAATTTAAGAGGAGGTTAAGTGAGGCAACCTCGAGCAACAAGTTCTCCAAGCTTCTTTTCTTCAAAAAGAATAACAACTCTCAACGAGTTAAATCTTCTCATAACTCTAATTCAATGTTTAATGTTGAAAGTTGGGGATTGTATAATTACTTCACTTTCCATCAAGAGAATCATTCAGGAAAAACATGTCCCCAATGGAACCACAACATGAATGCTATGATGACCAACTTTGTAGATACATTGCTAGAAAATGAACAACCTGACCAGAGTGAAGAAGAAAATGAACTTGTTGTGGTGGAGGAAATTTTAGGTGTTGGATACTCAATTAATGCATTTCAAGTCATATACAATGGTGAAAACAAAAGTTTTGATGAACCATCAGAGAGTGAAGCTCCTCTTCAACAAACAACTGGTCATTATAATTTGAGGAGTAACTGACTTGTCTCTGAGAAAGATCTCAAAAATAGTTGTTGAGAAGGATTCTTCCACCTTCTAACTCATCTCAGAATTGGAAAAACAAGTCTAGAAGTGCTCCTTCTTTAAATAACACTTCTTCCAGCAACAAGAATAAATCCACCACTCCTGAAGCTTCAAATAAAGCTTCACCACTCGATACGTCAACATAACTTGTTAAAAATGAAAGTATTGATTACAATATTGTTGAAGACATGAAAAGAGAGTGTGCCAACATCTTAATACTTGAGCTTGTGAAGATAACGGGATAGCAAGAACTGATTATCCAAGCACTCTCATCGCACTCTTTGGTAGGTAAGGAAGTGTATGTTTTTCAAGTTATGTTTGGTAACTCTCGCGATATCATCAAGTCTGTACTAAATGTTGTCAATTTAAATTCTAACACTTTATGCCCTTCGTTTATTTTACTGTTTGAAAATTTTAATTATAATGTCCATAATTTTTTAGTTGATTCTCGTGCATCCACGAATGTCATGCCATTATCTGTTCCTAAGAAAATTAACTGTTAAATGGGAAAATAATGATGCTTGGATCACACAGTTGGACAAATCATTAGTCCAAGCAATTGGTGAACTTAACAATGCCATTTTTTTTTTATCAGAGCATAGTGTTCACCAGTGCATAAACATTGTTATTGTGGACATTCAAGAAGCCTATGGTTTACTGTTGATTAGAGATGGTCCAAAAAATTGAAAAGGTATTTCTCAAGTGACTGGACACATTTATGGCTTTTGCATAAGGGAAGAAACAATGATATTTGAGCTGAAGGCGAGCCTTATATGAAACGTACGGTGAAAAAATGAACCAATTGGCTTTGCAAATGTTATTTTTGGAAATTGTTTTTTGGAAGTAGATCACATATGTTATCTAGCACAACCTTCACTTGTCCCACCAGATACACAGTTGGAACTCCTTCCTCGAAATCCAACTGGTGCAAATGACTCTTATATAATAGATGTAAATAGTATCAATGTAGGAACTAACTCTAGTACTACTAACATTTAGACATTATATTTTGATGGTTCGAAGGTGCAGGAGGGTTCTGGAGATGGTTGTATTTTAATAGACCCACAACAGAATAAAAATCTAATCTCACATCGCTTGGAATTTTGGTGCACTAACAATTTTGTTGAATATGAAGTGCTCATTTTGGGTTTAAACAAATCCATTGACCTCGAGGTTGAAGTGGTCAAAGAAATAGGTGACTTAGAATTTGCCGCATGACAGGTATGAAATACAAGACATTGTGTGTCACCTAATCTCATAAATTATCAACAAGAGTTATGGTAGTTGCTTTCTCATTTCCAAGCTTTCAATATTAATTTTGTTCCTCAAATTCGTAATGCCACTACTAATACATTAGCAAATGTTGCTGCTAAGTTGTCACCTTTAACCACACTTGTTCGTTCAAAATGTGTCGACCAAAAAATTCTCTCATGTGATTTCTACCAAAAGACTTTGTTTAATTGATTTTCAATTGAAATTATTAATAGGTCGTCCGTGCCCTATAATATAATTAAATTTCACATTTTTAATGATGACCAATAGATACTGGACTTTATGGCGAACACTAATGTGTTTAAGGACAGAAACATTAATGAAGACAATTACAAAAAATAATTGGAGGGATCATCTCAAGAAAATAAAGGAAAACCCATGCCGAAGGTTGTGGTGTCATTGGAAAAGCTATATGACCAACAAAATTAGTTCAGGGGACCAATTAATACAAAAACTCATAGCTCCACTCTTTTGCACGAACAAGTAAATCTTGGTACATAAGGAGATCCAAAGTATGTAAATATTGGTACTTTTTGCACACCTCAAGAGTGACATGCTTTCATCCTCCTATTTAAACAATATCGAGATGTATTCACATGGAAATACAATGATCTAAAAAATTACGACACACAAATAATCCAATATGTGATTCCCATCAAAGAATGGCTTAAGTTGTTTCAAAATAAATTGAGAAAATTTCACCCTACACTAGAACCCCTCATTCAGAAAGAGCTCATAAAATCAATGAATGCACATATCATATTCAACGCTTGTCATTCGACATGGGTCACTAATCTGGTTCCCGTGAGAAAGAAGTCTGAGGAGATAAGCCTATGTGTTGATTTTCGCAATCTGGACCATCTTCAAACAAGGATAACTATTGAATGTCGTTGATGGATCAAATATTCAAACAATATCAAGTTCACAAATGTTCTCGCTGTTAGATTGTTTTTCAAGCTACAACCAAGTTTTGGTGGGAGAAACTGAGAAACATAAGACCGATTTTAGGACCAAGTGGGTTACATTAACTTTCAAATGAATGAATTTTGGACTTATCAATGCAGGAGCTACATTCCAACTTTCTATGGACATCACATTCCGTAGTTTTATTGGACAAAGTGTTGTGGTCTACTTAGATGATGTGACAATGTTTTCAAATAAAATATTTGATCACTTGCATCATCTGAGCAGATTTTTGAGTGATGTCACAAATACGAGATATTTTTAAATCCTAAGAAGAACATCTTTGTAGTGTGACAGGGAAATCTATTGGGCCATATAATCACAAAGAGTAGGTTTAAATTGGACCTATAATGAGTTAAAGCTATCACTCGGATTCCCTTCCTATGGAACAAAAAGGCCATGCAATCCTTGTTAGGTAAAATGAACTTCCTCCGTAAGTTCATCTTTGACTATGCATAGATCATAAAACCATTGCAAGAGATGATTGGGAAGGATGCAACTTATAGGTGGGATAAAAGGGAAATTATGTTTTCACCCATATCAAGCAACCAATCAATGAATCTCCTGTGGTAGATAGTCCAAATTTTAGCGAATATATCTTGTTATATACTTTCGCTTCTAATACTTCTCTTGTAATTGTTTCATGAAAAATGATGATTAAGGTAATGATATGCCCATATAATTCGTGAGCGCTAGCTTGAAAGGACCCGATTTAAAATACCCTTCCATTGATAAAAAATTTGAAGCAGTATACAAGGTGGTAAAACATTTCAAGCCATACCTTCTTAAAAATTACGTTATAATATTTGCACCTCACTGAGCAATCATATCGTTGTTTGTTCAACAAGAGTTGGGGGAAATAAGAGCGAACTCGATGAAAACAATATAAGAGTATGATATTTAATTTAAGCCAGTTCACACTATAAAAGGCCATGGTCTATGCCAACTTGCAGCAGAATCAGTTAACACACCAGAAGAACAGTCTTCTGGTTGGGAACAGGAAATTGAAATGTGTTAGGGTCCTAGGGTCTAGGGATCAAAATGTCTTTGCCTCTTCCTATTCATTTTGGGGGTTTGTATGTCAATTTAGCCTATGATCACTGATGTCATAGTCTAGGGGGTCATTACATGGGGTTTCCATTTATCACAAGTTAAAACCATAGTAGTCAAGTTTCATTTGTTAAAGTTTTATAGGTTTGTTAGTGGTGTCTATTATATCCCCATGTTACCATTCCCATGTCCATCATTCGCATGTCCATCATTTACAATTTATAATTCACCTTTATGTACTCCTTCCATGCACCATTTATCATCATTTCATCCCCCAATTTACACCTTATGATCATCCCATTACACCTCCCTAAATTCATAATCCATCCTTTCATAATTTATAATTCATAATCCATGTGGAAGAAGGTCACTGCGAAACTGTTGCACAAATTAGGATCTATCATTTTGGAAGCCTACAATTAGAGAAAGGAGAATTTAAAGGATTATACACCATCACATAGACATTTCAATCCTACCCATTTGATCCATTTTTCTAGAAGAGGTGTGCAACCATATAGAGCATGAAGTGATACTATGATTGTTCATTGCACAGTGGGAAACTAAAAGACATTTTTCTCAAGGATGGGCCAAATAAAAATAAAATCTTCCATTTTTTTCACAGGTGTCATGGATCGGGAGATTCAAATGCATCCTCAAAACATATTTTTCGAACTGTGCAAATTGCATGTTTTATCCATTATTTTGCAGAAGCGTTTTTGAGCATCTGTGGCATAATTTGAAGAAAATGAGAGAGGTTTATCTCCAGGACAAGCTCATATGAAATAGCCTCTTTCCGTTTTTACACAGGTTATACCATTTGGGAGATACAAGTGTTTCTTCGAGGCATATTTTAGCAGTTTTTGTTGACATAATGATGAAATTTTTGGATTTCGGTTTGAAAATATGGAAAATTATAGATATCTAGAATGATGTTGGTGATATTTTTAGCTTTATTTTATCTTTTCCTTTCAAAGATTGATGTTTTTAAATTGAAGATGATTTGATCCTCTCAAGTGGATGAAAGACACATTATATATTATTTTGATTGTTCAATATGCCTAATGTATTTAAATTGAAGAAAATAAGAGAAAAGGGTTGGGATGAGAGTGTTAGAGGCCAGACTACTTTTCTGTAAGCTTTGTATGTTTGATGAATGAATTGAAGAATTTAGGTGCATATTTATACAGTGATACATGTGTCCAGCTTATTAGTATCTTGTTCCTATTGTTACTTGATATGTATTAATTTTAGATCTGCTTATAGTTCTTAATTTCATATAGTAATTTTTTGTGTGTTCATGTTTGAAATATTTCTCAGAATTCAATAATTTTCTTTGAAAAATTTCAACTGATCATTATATGTGTGTTGTTTTCTTCCATGAAAAGTTTAATTCATCCTTGTATGGATGCTTAGGTTTTCATTTTTCCCTTTCCTCCCATTCATACTAGTACTACAATGAAATTGATTGTTCACCCATAAGTCTATCTACCTTGATGTTACACTAAAAAATGTCACCATGACTATTTGCAGTTAGTATGGCTCCATCAACTGTCATACTATCCTCCTTGGCAAGTCTCATGCCTCTGCTTTTCATGTCAAACTCCAAGAAAGAGAGAAAAGTCATTTAAAGTCAATTATCTCTGGGTACGCAGTTTCTCTCAGCCTTACCTGCGTGTACGCAACCCAAGTTCACAATACCTGCGTACTTGTACGCTCTGTATGTAAAGGGGTGGGTGCGTACCCCTGTAAAGGTCAAAAGGCGCGAGTTTCATCTTAAAAAAGTTACTTGTGGTCATTTCTAGAGCATTCTAGAAGCTTGTTTGACGTGTATTGAGCGCCTCCAGATGGTTCATGTATCCCTATGAAAGAGGAACTTATCCCATCAAGAGGGGAGCTAACCCATCCAAAGAGGGGCTTATCCCATTGATGGTGGACCTGATTAACTTCCTCTAGAGCACTATAAATACAGGCATTGGGCCAGAGGGAGGGGAGGTTGAAAGCTGAACATTCCTAAGGGTAGATGCTGTTGGAATTAGGACTTCCTTGTAGAAGCTTGTGAGGAGAGATTCCCATCCTTTCTTGTTTCATTTGGAAGTGGGTGAGCTGATCAAAGTAAAGGAAAACTCTTGTTGGACCCTGGGAGGGACCTGCACAACACCAAGGCTCAGGTTGTAATGGTTTCTTTTGTTTCCTATTAATACAAATAAGTCCATTCTTCTCAACAATTTGTTATTTATGAATTGTTTCATATACTCCTTGGTCTGTATGTTAAATATGTTTTATTTTATGAGATATTCAGGTGCTATTTAATCGTTTGATTGTTAGTGAATGCAGGTTTCGAAGAGAAGGAGGAGCTCATCCGGATCGACGAGGCTGGACTACTACAACAGCGTTGGGCTACAGGCAGGATCTAAACACTTGATTTCTTATATGGTAAATGCATATTTAGAGAAGGATTGTTCTTAATTGTCTTGTTTGTCACTAGAAAGCCTTAAGCTTCTAGGGAGGTTGGTTTTGTCCGCAAAATTGACTCTTTCCGCATGACAAAATGGCGACCATACTGGGGAATCCATTGATGTGAATGATTTTTCCTTTGTCTGAAACTTTGATCTGAGAAAAGTCTTTTTCTTTCTGGTTTTTGGTTGTCTGACTGTGTGTTTGGGTGGCTTAGCTTAGGGTTAAATTAGATTTTACTTTTTCTTAGTTTTGCTAGAAGTACGCAGCCTCTGAGTTGAGCACAGTGCGTACCTGTACGCACTGCGGCTTTGTGCACAGAGCGTACCCGCACCTGTGTAAACAGGTTGCCTGCGTACCCTGTCAAAATTGAGAAAATTTCAATTTTCTTCTTTTTGCCTCTTAGATTTTTCTTTTAATTTGTTTTTTCCACCCAGATCCACTAGTTACCTACCAGAGATCTTCATCTGAACTTGCTTCATCAGTGTCAAGAGTTTTAGTGGAATTCGTAGAGGTTCTAGCCGTAGGGTTTGATTTTTACATTGGTCCTGTAGTGACTTTGGCTTTAGAAGTCGTAAAACCTTGGATCTCCCTGGTATTTGCAGTCTTCTTAGGAGTCGGACCTTTCATAGAATCCACCCTTGTGAGACACCTACCTTTGTTTTGTCTCTTTGCCGAATCTCGAAAAAGTTTGTTGATTGAACAATGAATTTCATTTTACGAAAAAGAACAAAAAACTTTGATGTTTGTTTTTGACTAGTTTTTGATTTTGCATTGACTAGTCCTTAGTTAAATCACGAGTGAGTAAAACATCCTGGGATCATACTTTGTAGGTTTTGGCCTCATTAGATTTTCTTATTAGGTGAATTTCTTTTGATTTGCTTTTAAGTAGCTTTGGTTTGATTGTCATAGATTTGTAAAGGTTTGCTTTTTGATTTTTAAATGCTTTGTTAAGTAGGAAAAAATCCAAAAATCTCTTTTGAAGGAAAAGTTTGCTTAGTGGTATTTGAGTCTTTGAAAGGAAAAGGAATTTTCGCAAAATAATTAGTGGTCATGTGTTGTATGTTTTGGAAAAGATAAAGAGATTGTTTCTTTGATTTTCATTTCCAAGGAAGTTGTCTTTATATAAATTTTGCATTCTCCAACTCTCTTAGCTAAGGAATTCATTGAAAAAGGAAAATTAGTATAAATCATCCTAAGTGCATCTTGTTAGTGGTTTGAGTCGAGTCTACACACCATCAGTTTCATCTCCGCTACCTTTTGTCTTAAAGAAAAGCCATAAAAATTAGCGCTTAAAGTAAAATCAACTTAGTAACTTTTTATTTACTAGGGCTCTGAAACACCAATATAGATCAGGATAGTGTCTTGGAGTAGGAGAGTAATTAACTCTCCAAGACAGTAAAACCAAACAAGTAGCTTATCTTGTGGTAGGATAAATCCAACTGTTTCATTTGTACTCTGGGAAAGCTCCTCTTAAAGGAGAAGCATGAGACCGTGTCTGAACCAGTGAGGGGATCAATCCTCCTTCATTGGGAAAGACGCGAGATATGTACGTATTACAAACGGTAAACCTCGGATTATTGTCGAGGAGCCTGGGGTCACTTGTCGCTAAACCTTGGATTATTGTCAAGGAGCCGGCAAGGGGATTGAGCTTGTTACTCTGCCCTTGCGTGCTATCGGGTCGTAGACTGTTCCCCCAGGTATATTTGTTGCTGTTGGTAACCTTAGTGACCATTATCTTTAGGATTCTACCCGAGGTGACGGTGGAGGGAAGATCCCACTTTACCTGGAGCAGACGTCGGCTAGACTCACTTGGATTTTCCGGGGGGTTCACTTCACTCGAGACGGTTAAAGTGGAGGAACTTGTGCCGGTCTATTCATTAAGCAGGTTGCCGGGGTAACTGTTCCACCCACCACTTCTGTACTGAATTCGGCGATGTTGGGCTTCATCACCAACTAGTGTTTTCGGTCCGGAAGGCTACTGTTTGTGTATGGTTTGACGCCCTAGATTCTTTAGGCGTGTGATTCAAATTTGTTTGTTTCTTTAGAGACTTTAGGTGGTTTGCTTTGAGATTTTACTTGTTTGCGTGTGCAGTAGTTAAAAGTTTTTAACTGTGGCGGAATTACCGAGACAGTCCCGTAGACTTCGGGGCCAGTCTCCTGAGATTGTTACCGTGGCCGATTTGTTGAGGAAGTCCCGTAGACTGCGGGGTGAACCTCCTGAAGACGTCCCGGGTCATTACGAAGGTTTGAAAGTCCTTGTAACTACTCCTAGTGGCAGTAAAGTAGGTTCACTTGAAGAAGGAGAGTCTTCGTTGGTAGTCCATCCAGATTACCAAAGTCTAGAAACAGGTTATAATCCTGAAGCTGTTGCAGTTTCCGAGCTTGCTGGTAGTTTTTCATCTACTAGTGATATAGGCAAAGAACCTGAAATATCTGAACCTGTTACTCCAACTTCTAGTGTTCCAGATTCACCTAGGGTAGAAAGAGTCATCACCGAAAATCTTCCTTCTGGTTTGATCGCTATTGAAGAACTTGCTCCAGAAGAAGAAGTAGGCGACCCTATTCTTGAAGATCAACCTACTATTGATCTAAGGGAGCGTGAATCCATTTTTTACAGTCCACCTAGAAGTACTACTTGGTATCTTTCGTTAACTAATTACTTAGACAACTCAGGGGTAAGTTTTTCTCCACCTCGCACTCCTTATCCATCCGGAGGTATTTATACTCCTGTAAATATGTCTAGTCAGTCGTCTGTGTTTACTCAACCTCCCGAATCTTTCTTGTATGGTGGTCCTTCTGTTCCTGTTGGGTATCAGTCACTAGCTGGTACTTTTGCAGGAGCATCTCCTCAACCCATTGGACATGGGTCATTAACTGGAAACAATGGTAATAAACCGTTGGGCGCAGGAGACATTTATTTGATGTCAGGTTCAATTCCCGGTTCTCAACCTCAAGGTGGTCAGTTACCGCCTGGGGGGCAGCCTCAATTAACGCCTGGGGGGCAACCTCAAGGTACACAACTTGTGTCTGGGGGGCAACCTCAAGGACAGTATGTACCCATGGTACAGTACATTCCTCAAGGTCAACCCCAGCCTCAATATGTACCCCAAGGTCAACCTCAGTATCAATATATGCCTCAAGGTCAACCTCAGTATCAATATATGCCTCAAGGTCAAACCCAGTATCAGTACTTACCTCAAGGGTATCTACCCCAAGGTCAGTACTCGAGTCAAGGTTATCAACCACCTCAAGGTCAATCTTATGTTCAAGGTATGGGAAATGTACCTCTCAATTATCAATCCTACCCTCAATCCGGTTATGGATCTCAATATCCTCAACCTGTCATGGGTCAATACCCCGGAATGAACATAGTGTGGGATCCATCGCAAGTTCAACAAGTGTTGCAGCCAAGCGTACAGTTGTCATCTCAAACTGGACAACCTGTGGTTTCTGGTCCACCCCAGCAACCAGTCCAGTCTAATGTTCAAACTTCTGTACCTTCGGTAGTTACTCAGTCGCCAATTGCACCTAGTACTCCATCTCAAACAACTGCTGCAACTACCGCAACATCTGTTCCTTCCACCACACCTACTTCTGGAGTATCGACAGCTCCGGTTTCTACTGTCTCTGCCACTACTCTGCAAACATCTTTACCATTGTCTGGATCCACGATTCAAACTACGGTTCAGATGCCTATGGGGCAGCCATGTTTAAGTACGGTTGTCACTACTCAACCACAATTTGTTTATCAACCGTACCAGGGACAGTACCAATACGGGCCTGCTGTCCAACAACCGGTTTACCAGTATCAACCGTATCCTGGGTACACTTATCAACAACCACAGCAACCCCAGTACGGTCCGGTTAATCCTGGTTTTCCGGGAGGATACAATATCCCGAATGCGATTCCTATTCCAAGTTATCCTGGATATCCTCCTCCTGGGACTGGTCTTGTGACCTAGAGTTTTAGGGATCCTAATCGGCAATTGCCGTTTATCGCAACTTTGGATTTACCAGACTTGACGCGCCTAACGAATGATCCAATAAATTATCTTCCGTTCTGGTCGCCAATGCCAAATAAGTTGCCCAGTGATATACCCAAGTTCGAAGGTAAGTCAGGAGAGGATCCATCAAATCACGTGATGACTTACCACCTCTGGTGTGCTTCAAATTCCATCTCGGATGATTCGATCCGTTTACGTCTTTTTCAGCGTACGCTCATTGGTCTCGCGGCCAAGTGGTACATTGAGTTACCACGGGCCTCTTTTTATAATTTTATTCAGTTAGCTACCTCGTTCTTAACACATTTTCAGTTGTCGGTCAGATATGATAATGGCACCGAGTTATTAACTTCATTAAAACAGTTGACGTCCACTTATATTTCCGATCATATTCATGAATGGAGACGTC
The DNA here is from genome assembly GCA_031772625.1 of Pinus tabuliformis. NCBI lineage: Eukaryota > Viridiplantae > Streptophyta > Pinopsida > Pinales > Pinaceae > Pinus > Pinus tabuliformis. The sequence continues at coordinate 1,203,254,707 of CM062820.1, read as the reverse complement.
GAAGGCGATTAGTGAAAGTTTTTATCCCGGACCAAATCTTAGCTGAATGGTTTGTTAAATCATTATTACCGAAGATTACTGAAGACGTAGCTAAGGCCGGAGTAGTTACTGAAGAGCAAGTGATTGCTCAAGCGCAGTACCTTGACTTAGTTTATACTCAGTCGGGTACGTTACACGAAAAGATCGAAGATCTTCCAAAGTCAAATCAAATCGCTGCTGCTCCTTCGGGATCTCATGCTGCTGATGGCATGATTGGAACAGTAAATACTAAAAGCAAGAAGAAGTCTTCAAAGAATTCTTCGCCCATTATCACCCTACCAGACTCCCCGACAGGAGAATCTTCTGCTGAAGTTTCCGCTGATATTCACGCTGTAGAGCCGTCTACGGCTAAATCAAAAAACGGTGGGAAAAAGAAAGGCAAGAAGAAGAATAAAGCAGACAAAGCTCCAAAGGAGAAAACAGAAAAGTCGGAAACCAATGACGAAAAGCGCAAGCCCCGTTATCCTTGTCTTATTTGTGAAGAAGATCATTTTACAAGAGATTGCCCTCATCGGGCCGAGGTTGCAAAACTCGTCAAGGGTTCCCAAATTTTTGCTGTCTTGAAGGATCCATTTCCGAAAGATAGCAAAATGATAGGTTCTTCCTCGAGTGCCGTTGAAGAACCCATATTGATGATGTCTCATGTAAGGATTGCGACTCGGTCACACGATTATGGTAGTAAAAGTCCTGTTGATGGATCGAAAGAAGCAGAATCTTCTCAGTCAAATCCATCAACCTCAGCTCCCGGTTCTGATCCACTACAGATCGAGAAACCTAACCTTGACTTAGTAATTAAACCGCCCTCCAAGGGTGTACTTCGAAGGTTTTCTTTCAATCCACATGCGAGAGCGGCCCAGAATTACAACATTGTTGAGGATTTAGCTGTTTCACCCTCAGCAATGTCGGCTTTAGAAGTGCTGCAATCATGCCCAGCACAACGAAAATTACTTTTGTCGGCTATAGGAGCTGTTAACGTTCAGAACCCGAACCTAATAATCTTTGATCTAGAAAATAGTACACCGCATTTACCTCATCAGATGGCTTTCCAGATTCCAGTGATAGTAAAAAACAGGCCTATTCATCGGACTGTAATTGATGAGGGAGCTTCCACGTGTATTATGTCAATACAGTGCTGGAGATCGCTTGGTTCTCCTTCACTAAATCAATCCCCGACAATTCTTAAGGCCTTTGATGGCCGTGGGTTCCATCCGTTTGGCATTCTACAGGATTTGCCTATAGGGGTTGAAGGAAAAACCGTTAGTCTGGATGTGGAGGTGGTTGATGCCCCTCTAGACTACAACCTTCTCTTGGGCCGAAGTTGGTCTTACGCTATGACAGCGGTCGTCTCATCGGTCTTCAGAGTAATAAAATTTCCACATAATGGTAAGATCGTGACCATAGACCATGTCGTGGCGGAAAAAGTCGTTTGTGCGGACACAACTGACCTCCCTAGGAGTCTAAACTCTCTAGCGACAAAGAAGACAAAATGGAGCGATCTTTCTCTAAATACACCTTTTAAAACATGAAAAATACAAGTGTTTAGGCTTACCTTATTCCAAAACGCTGTTGTTGTAGTCCGTCCTTGCCGATCCGGATGAGCTCCTCCTTCACATCAATTCCTGCAACCACAAACAATCAAACAATTACCAAGCACTTGCATCTCATATAATAAAACATATATTCAACATGCAGACCAAGGAACACATGAAATAACTCATTAACACAAGCTATTGAGAAAAATGAACCAGTTTGTATTAATAACGAAACAAAGAAACTCTTACAACCTGGCCTTGGTGTTGTGCAAGTTCCTCCCAGGGTCCATCAAGGGTTTTCCTCTACTTTGACAAAGCTCACCCACTTCCAAGTAGAATCAAGCAAAGACAATCTCTCCTCACAAGGTTCTAAATGGGAGTCCTAATTCCTGCAGCATTTACCCAAAGAAAATGTATAGCTTCAACCTCTCCTCCTTCTGGCTCAATGCCTTTATTTATAGTGCTGTAAAGAGGTTATTCAGGTCCACCATCAATGGGATAATCCCCCTCTTTGAGTGGGATAGCTCCCTTATTGATGGGATAAGTTCCTCCTTAATAGGGATACATGAACCAACTGGAGGCGCATCCATTTCATCAAACCGACCTCTAGAAAGTTCTAGAAGTAACCACAAGTAACTTTTTAAAGATGAAACTTGCGCATTTTGCCTTTTACAGAAGGACGCACCTGTCCCTTAACATACAGAGCGTCCAAAGACGCAGCCTTTGTGAACATTGTGAGCGTCCTCGCAGGTAAGGCTTGAGAGAACCTGCGTCAGAGATAAACACATTTTTTACAAGACTTTCTCTCTTCTTTGAGTTTGAGATGGATAGCAGAGGCATAAGACTTGCCTAAGAGGGTAGCATGACTGTTGATTGAGCCATACTAACTGTAAATAGTCATGGTGACATTTTTTAGTGTAACAGATTGCCCCCTAAAGTGCGAAGCCTGGAATAGATTAGGGTTTTGTAATTCTAGGAAGGGTGAAGCGCTTTATCATTTCAAGGATTGTCTTGTGGATGACCTGGTTGGAACCTGCAATTTTCAACACAAAATACATGTATAAGATTATATCATCACTGAGGTATGCATTCCCATACTCAGATTCAAAACTTTAACTAATGGACTAACTACTCTGATACAGGAATGATCTTGCAGTACATCATTTTTATAGACTTTTGTAGACACAGTATGGACGCAGCCATCTGTTTATGATTAGTCTACATAGATAATGAATACAAAACTCCTCGCAGCCTGGATGGTAGAAACTAGATCCAGGGTCTTCACTTCTACTTCCCGAATTGGTACGATTCTAGCCATGTGATTAAATGATTTGATGTCGAACATGTTAGAAACCACTTGATTACCAGTCGATGATGTAAACTGTTAACAAGCGTGAGAGAGACCACCAGTAATGTCAATGGTTCTCAAAGTACCAAGCACAACCCGTGAAATGTGAATAGATGTTTTGATGTCGAACACTTCACGGAATCCTTTGATCGAAAGTCAATGATGTAAACTGACGTCAAAGGCGAGAAACCTGCCATTGATGCATGCAGACTTCAAGGTACTGTCGATTCCTAAGTCATCTTTCTAGATAATGTGTCGATGTCGATAGAAAGCGACCCGTTGCAGGCAAGCCTGCAACACGAAATCATTGTTCAAGTTGAAGAAATGTTGCTGTAAGGACTGACTCAGGGATGGTCAAATGGATGACAAGTATTTTGCAGATGAAAGTTTTGCTTGCAGACCTCTTGAACACATAACGACACGACAGATGGCTTGGTGACGAATAACTCAAAGTTAATCCCGGAACCCGGTTAAAGACTTTCAAAGTGGTTTGATCAACTGTGAGGTAAAAGATTTCCCAACCCAGGTGAATGAAAAAGTGTCGTGTTCAAGAGTGGTAATAAAGTTTCTTTTGAGACAAAAGGTAACAAACAGGTTCATTCTTCTCTCTTTTCCCCCACCATTTCTGGCAAGTACCTCTTTATTTTTAACAAGCTTGAGGAGGATAACATATGCTTGATTATAAGCTCATCCTTCGGACGAGTCCAACCTAGTTTAAATTCGAACCCTAGGAAGGAGTGGTTCGTTCCTGTTTGTAATTGAACAGGTCCTCTACTGTAAAAGTTTAACGAGCCCAGTATAGGAGAAACTCGGCGTTTTTCAATTTTAGAGAGTCTGAAAAAAAACTAAAGGAGACTCCACGTTGAACTTTTTCGTACATTTGTGTCCCTCAAGCCCGAAAAAGTATAAAATAATACCTGGGGGAACCGCTTGATCTTGCGACCAAGGAGTACTTTCATAATAGTGTCGTTGACCTGAAAAGTAAAAAGCGATCAAGGACACATCGTTTTATTTCCTTATCGAGTTTGAAACGACAAAAACCCGGCAATCTTTTCCTGATTTTGCGGTCAGAAAAGAGCTAAAAGGGGACCGTCTTTTAATTCCGTTTTAACGAGTGTAAAAGAAACGCTCGGTGATCTTTTCATGTTTTAGGAGTCAGAAAAGGGCTTAAAAGATGACTCTGATATTTTTGTTTGTGAAAAATGACAATTTCCCTCGAAATCCCTTTGTCCTGCACAAAAGCAACACATTACTCATACCTGTTTAAAATAGGCAAAAATATATCGAAAAACATCTTTTCATGGTAAAAAATGAACTAATTCATCCAAAAAACCTATAAAAAGACCTTTTACCATGTCATTTTTACCGTTTGACTGTTGAGGTTGAAAAAGGAGCTTTTGACAAGAAACTTCCCGTGGTCGCTGCGGAAAATCCGACCGTTGGAATCGAACGCCGTCTTATCCAGGTATTTTACACATCCTACTTTGCATTTCTATCCGTTTAGAATTAATTTTTAGGTCTTAGTTTCATTTTTTGGGGGGGTTTTGGTTTTGGAATGCGCCTCTCAGCGGACGCGGGTGCCCTTCGGGTGACCCGCGTCCCCCGACTTTTTCCTATACAGGAAAATGGTCGGAAGACGCAGTCCGCCTTCAGGCCAGCCGCGTCCGGGCGCCCTGTGTTGTAAAGGCGGGGTGCGTCTTCCGTGAAACGCGCATTTCAAAACCCCAACCCCCTCAAATAACTATCTAAAAATTCCCAAATCAATTTCTAATGACTATTTCTGGTGTGCAGGGCATTAACCATGTTAGATTGGAGAGAAAGAGAGCATGTAGAGGATGATGAAGCTGCAATAAATCATCAACCTTCCCTGGATGCCCTAAGAGCATGCGGGTTATACAAATACTGGACCATACCGGGCATGAGGGGCCAGGTAAGATTTTTGGAATGGCTGGTTGAGCGATGGAACGTTCAAGAACAATGCTTTTACATAGGAGGGCACCAGCTCGAGATAGAGTCCTCGGATGTATACTTTCTCACTGGCTTGCCGAACAGAGGCGAGCAACTCAGTCTTGCGGGGACTAGGCCGGGTGGCCAATCCCTTGATAGTCTCCGCGACGAGTGGTGCACACCTGGGGCTCACCATTCGAAAGGAATAGAGATAAAACACATCACTCTGCGTGAACTCAAAGTCATAGCATTCACGGTTACCAGAATTTGCGGCGCGGCCGCTTTACACATTGCTTCCGGATCCCAAATGCGGATGGCAATTGACTGTTACCAAGGCACCATTTTCAACTGGTGTGAAGCTGTGTCGGCTCATATGAAGAGCCAACTGACCAAGGCAAAGAACGGACGACTAAAGACTTTTGGATATGGGCCTCTAGTCGTGAGCTTTGCCTTGGAGAGAGTTCCAATGCTGATCCCTCAGCAACTCACTGTTGATATCTTGGGTCCTCGGGAGCCAAAGCTGATACGATGGGTTGCGGTGATGGCCCGGCATCCTGACGAGGGCACGGCGGTGGTTCGATTCTCAGATAGTTACTTTCACTGGTTAGAGGACCAGGTTTTTTCGATACAGGACTTTCCGTATGCCGGAGTGGATTTTAGAGGTGATCCGGACATGGTTCTTCCACCGGGAGAACAATGGGATGACAGAGGTACTTTATTTTTCACAAGTTTTCTAATTATGTATTTTTTTATTTTTCATATATATCGTCTCAAAACTAACAGTAAAATTTTCAAAATGCAGATGTTGGTCCACAGCGTCCAGCCAACCTCCGGCCTTTTGATAGACTACATCCAGCTGCACCGGTACCGGCCCCACAGGACGCGGCTGCAGAAGTACTAGCTGAGTTGGAGCATGATCTAGAGCGTCTCATGGCAGATATACCTGAGACTACTATGGATGACATTCCTACCAGGCTTCAGCGCTTCGTAGTCGCGGTCCCTGGACCGTTTAGGAGATTTTTGCGTAAGGTAGCCCGCGCAGTGGTGTCATACAGAGAGCACCACCAGTGATTGACTAGTCACTTTTGTAGTCACATGTGACATTTTAACTTTTTGTACTATCATTTTGCCGATCATAAGGTGTTTTCAACCTATGATCGAAGACGATGTATATATTTTTTGACACACTCCTATCTATATATATCACTATTACCGGCTTATCTTGTTTAACATATGTGATGAAATGTTTTTAAATTTACTTGCATGATTATTGTAAATGTCTGTCCAACATTCGAGAAGCAATTGCATCTGCTAATGTATTTAAAGACCTTGGAATATGCTGATATTCAATGTAATCAAATTCACGTTCCAAGAGACGCACTCTCAAAAACAACCTTAATAACACAGGATTTCTAATGGCATAAACTCTATTAAGCTGTAATACAACAAGTTCAGAATCTAACCTCACTATCAAACGTCGAATTCCAAATGAAATAGATTCGGATAATAATTCAACCACTGCACTGTATTCTGCAATGTTGTTCGTTGTTTGACCGAGGCTTACCCCATGCATAGAAACTAACTCGTCAGAGGGCGAATAGATAACCCAAGCTGCGGAAGAGATATTCCGTGTACTACGACAAGCACCATCAGCAAATCCAATGTATGTTTGGAGAGGCGTCGACATCTGCAATATCAAGAGTAAAACCAAGATAAGCCAGAATAACGACGAAAAACACACTCTCTAAGCTAAGCACACTGACTAAACTAACAAACACGCTAGCTAGAAAGAAAATCTAACCTATCTAAAAATTTCTCCATACCCACCATTTAAGCATAATACCTCTTTAGGTAAAGTCCATTTCTGGGTTTACCCAAAGAGTCCCCATCAAAATCAACCAGCTCATAAGCCCCTTTTGCTAGCTTTCGCTTTACAATGTAGGGTCCATGCCACATAGGAACGAATTTTCCAGCACCTAGCTTATCGTTAGCTTGATCATATAATAGCACTAGGTCTCCTTCCGAAAAACTTCGAGGGGTTACATTTCTATCATACTGAGCTTTCATTCGTTTCGCGTGAGTCTCGATTGCCAATGTAGCGTCACGTCGAGTCTCATCTAATTTAGCCAAGTACAATAAACGTTTCTCCTCTTCGGAAGTAGCTGGAAGTAATTCGACAGCCATTTGAAGTGATGGGATTTCGCATTCAATGGGTAACACAGCTTCCAAGCCATAAACTAGCTGGAAAGGAGTGAACCCTGTTGAATTTTTCACTGAGGTTCGGTATGCCCATAGCGCTGAAAATAACATGTTGTGCCAATTCGACCGATGAACACCAATGGTTCGTCGGATCATGATAACTAGAACTTTGTTGATAGACTCAACCAAACCGTTGGCTTGCGGATAATAAGGAGTAGAGCTATCGTGGCGCAAACCAAGCTGGCTTGTAAGCTCAGTCATCATGATGTTTCGAAAATGGCTCCCATGGTCAGTAATGATTGCTTGTGGGACACCAAACCTAGTTATGATATGATTGAATACGAAAACTGCAGCTGTTTTGCCGCTTGCGTCGAATGTAGGCATCGCCTCGGCCCACTTAGTAAAATAATCAACCGCAAGGATGATATACGCATGCCCCCCGGCCGAGTGAGGGTTACAAGTAATAAAGTCGATACCCCATTTGGCGAATGGACCAGCGGCAATTATAGGGTGGAGAGGAGCAGGTGGAGCGCGCATCTTGCGATCAAACACTTGACAGTTGTGGCATTTCCTGACGGCAATGATACAATCCTTAAACATAGACGGCCAGAAATAGCCAGCGCGCAACACCTTCTGGGCGGTGGCATACCCAGACATATGACCGCCACATGCTCCAGAGTGACAATCATTCAAAACCTTCTCAGCCTCTTCGTGAGTTAAACAACGTCGAAAAACTAAGTCTGCCCCCCGGCGATAAAGTGTATCTCCAATAATTCTGTATTGCTGGGATTGAAACCGAATTTTTCGACGTTCCGCTTTGGAAGCTTCAGGCCGAAAGGTTTGGGTTTGGAGATAGATGATTATATCCCCGTACCACGGATCTACAGTACTGATAAGAAACAAAGATTCGTCCGCAATGGACTCTTCTGCCACAGTCTCTGTGTCAGCACTCGGGAAATCACACATCAATTCCGCGAAAACTAAGGATTTCTTAGACTTGGACTTTTCGAACTCCAAGTCGAACTCTTGCAGGATAACGATCCATTTAGAGTACTTGCCCCCTAGCAATTGTTTTGTCAAGATATAAATCATAGGGTTGCAATCCGAAATAACTGTAGTTTTACGGAGAAGAATGTAGTGACGAAAACGCTGGACAGCTTGAACGGCTGCCAGGGCCAATTTCTCCACATGCGAATATTTTAACTCAGTGGGATTCAAGGTCCTACTAAGATAATATATCACATGCTCCGCTCCGAATTCATCTTCTTGAACTAACACCATTCCAATAGTGGAATGCGAAGCTGCGAGGTATAAGAAGTAGTCCTGGTTGTAGTTGGGAGGATGCAATAACGGTGCATGGGTCAACGCGTGTTTAAGTGCATCAAAAGATTGTTGGGCAATCTCATCCCAAAAGAATTTCGCGTTCTGTTTCAACAACCGTGTAAAACCTTTAGTGACCTCGGCGTAGTTTGGGATGAATCGGCGTAAAAAGTTCACTTTCCCTTGCAAACTTTGGAGTTGGCACAAACTCGAAGGAGGAGGCAAGTTGATGATAGCCTCGACTTTCGAGGGATCGACGCGAATGCCGGTTTTTGAAACAACAAATCCCAGCAATCGACCCGTTTCTATACAGAAAACACACTTGTGGGGATTCAACCGAATTCGATAATGCCTACACCTCATAAAGATTGCGCGTAGGTGGACAAGGTGATCAGCTCGATGTAAAGAATGAGCAGGCAAATCATCGAGATACGGTTGCACAATGTGCTTGATGTCGTGAAATGCGTAAGACATCGCCCGTTGAAAAGTAGCCCCGGCATTCTTAAGCCCAAAAGGTAATTTGCAATAAGCAAATGTCCCCCATGGACAAATGAATGCCGTTTTTGGTTGGTCGGCAGGTAGAATATTGATTTGATTATAGCCCGAAAAACCATCCATGAAGGAAAACATTTCACTTCCGGCACAATCATCAATAATTTGATCAATATAAGGCGCAGGATAGTTGTCTTTTGGACAAGCTCGATTTATATCCCTATAGTCGATACAGATTCTTATTGTTCCTTGTTTCTTGTTGACCGGAACAATATTCGATACCCAATCCGTTAACGGGATTGGATAAATGAAACCTGCTTTCAACAGCTTTTCGACTTCTGCTTTAATCGCAGCCACTTTTCAAGGGTGAATCTGACGCAACCGTTGCCGGACGGGTTTAGCATCCGGGTAGGTCTTTATTTCATGAACAACAATGGCAGGATCGATTCCCGGCATTTCCTCATAAGACCAGGCAAACACATCGCGGAATTCTTGGAATAGGGCCTTGTAAATTCAGATTTCATCTTCTGTACAAGTGGCACCTATATGAATGTTTTCCTCGATTCCGGGCTTCACTGAAATATCAATGGGAATAGTACGAGAAATATTCCCTAAATTCAACTCTGAATCAGAATGTTTCGTTGGATCCTGAGCGTCTTTGACATATTTAGCGGTAAAGATAGATGAAAAATCATTTTCAAATGCATCATCCTTAGGTAAAAACGAAGATCTGTGATGGAGATCCTCCCATGGTAGATCATCTACACTCAGGATTTCGTGAAGTTGTTCGTCAGATGACACGACTTCGGGAAACGCTATCCATTCTAAGGGTGAGGTGAAAAGTGATTTTTCACTGACCACATTCATTTGGTCGATTTCGGTTGAATGCGAGTCGGTAAAAGACATGACAGCTTCATAAGCAATTTCATATGGACTCAAAGGCATAGCATCACCGAATGAGTCTATCTCAGAGTCAGATGGGACAATCCAAGGATCGTCATAAACAATATTTTCTGATGTAATCATATGAATTGTCGCAAATGAAGGGTCTACGTTGAGTGGAGGGAGAGGAAAAGTTCCCAGTAAATCGGAATCCTTAACTAAACCTACACCAACGTCCCTATAAGGGATTGTCGTCTTACCGACATGCTGGATACTCTCTGAAGAGGCTGGGTCGGATGAAAAGTATGTCAGCTGATCAATAGTCACAATCTTACCGTTATGTGGAAGCTTGATTATTCTGAAGACCGATGAAACGACCGCTGTCATAGCATATGACCAACTTCGACCCAGAAGAAGGTTGTAGTCTAGAGGGGCATCAACCACTTCCACATCCAGACTAACGGTTTTACCTTCTACCCCTATAGGCAATTCTTGTAGAATACCAAACGGACGGAACCCACGGCCATCAAAGGCCTTAAGGATGGTGGGGGATTGGTTCAACGAAGGAGAACCAAGGGATCTCCAACATTGAATCGACATAATACACGTAGAAGCTCCCTCATCAATCACAGTCCGATGAATAGGCCTATTTTTGACTATCACTGGAATTTGGAAAGCCATTTGATGGGGGAGACGCGGTGTACTATTTTCTAGATCGAAGATCATTAGATTCGGATCCTGAACATCAACAGCTCCGATAGCCGACAAAAGCAATTTTCGTTGTGCTGGGCATGATTGCAGCACTTCTAACGCCGACATTGCTGAGGGTGAAACAGCTAAGTCCTCAACAATGTTGTAATTCTGGGCTGCTCTCGCATGTGGATTGAAAGCAGACCTTCGAAGTACACCCTTGGCGGGCAGCTTAATCACTAAGTCTGGGTTAGGTTTTTCGATATGTAGTGGATCGGAACCAGGAGCTGAGGTTGATGGGTTAGAGTGAGAAGATTCTGCTTCCTTACCATCAACAGGATTCTTACTACCATAATCTTGCGATCGAGTCGCAATCCTCACATGAGACATCATCAAAATGGGTTCTTCACTGGCATTCGAAGAAGAACCTATCATCTTATTCTCCTGCTCCGGAAATGGATTTTTTAACACAGCAGGAGTGGGAGCACCTTTGACTATTTTCACAACCTCGGCCCGATGAGGGCAATCTCTCGTAAAATGATCCTCTTCACAAATAAGACAAGGATATCGAGGTTTGCACTTTTCGTCATTGGTTTCCGACTTTTCTGTTTTCTCCTTCGGAGCCTTGTCTGCTTTAGCCTTCTTTTTTCCTTTCTTCTTTCCACCGTTTTTTGATTTGGCCGTAGATGACTCTACAGCGTGAATGTCGGCGGTAAGTTCAGGAGGAGAAGACTCTCCTGTCGGAGAATCAGGCAAAGTGATAATTGGAGTATTTGAAGCCTTGGAAGACTTCTTCTTGCTCTTCGTAGTCACGATACCAATCATACCATCAGCGGCATGAGATCCCGAAGGAGTAGCAGCGATTTGATTCGATTTGGGAAGATCCGGAATCTTCTCGTGTAACGTACCCGACTGAGTGTAAACTAAGTCTAGGTATTGTGCCTGAGCAATGACTTGCTCCTCAGTAACTACTCCGGCCTTAGCTACATCTTCAGTAATCTTCGGTAATAATGATTTGACAAACCATTCAGCTAAGATTTGGTCCGGGATAAAAACTTTCACTAACCTCCTACGACGTCTCCACTCATGAATGTGATCAGAAATATACGTGGACGTCGATTGTTTTAGTGAAGTTAATAACTCCGTGCCGTTATCGTATCTGACCGGCAACTGAAAGTGAGTTAAGAACGAGGTAGCTAACTGGCTAAAGTTGTAAAAAGAGGCCCGTGGTAACTCAATGTACCACTTGGCCGCGAGACCAATGAGTGTACGCTGGAAAAGACGTAAGCGGATGGAATCATCTGAGATAGAATTCGAAGCACACCAGAGGTGGTAAGTCATCACGTGATTGGACGGATCCTCTCCAGACTTACCTTCAAACTTGGGTATATCACTGGGCAACTTGTTTGGCATTGGCGGCCAGAACGGAAGATATTGAATTGGATCGTTCGTTAGGCGCGTCAAGTCTGGTAAATCCAAAGTTGCGATAAACGGTAACTGCCGGTTAGGATCTCTAAAACTCTGGGTCACAATACCAGCCCCAGGAGGAGGATATCTAGGATAACTAGGAACAGGAGTCGCATTTGGGATATTATATCCTCCTGGAAAACCAGGATTAACCGGACCGTACTGGGGTTGTTGAGGTTGTTGATAAGTGTACCCAGGATACGGTTGATACTGGTAAACCGGTTGTTGGACAGCTTGCCCATGTTGGTACTGTCCCTGGTACGGAGGTTGAACAAATTGAGGTTGAGTAGTAACAACCGTACTTATACCAGGCTGACCTATAGGCATCTGGACCGTGGTTTGAATCGTAGATCCAGACAACGGTAAAGATGTCTGAGGTGTGGTAACAGGGACAGTAGAAACTGGAGCCGTCGATACTCCAGAAGTAAGTATGGTAGATGTAGCGGTAGTTGCAGCAGCCGTTTGAGATGGAGTACTAGGTGCAATTGACGGCTGAGTAACTACCGAAGTTACAGAAGTTTGAACATTTGGCTGGACAGGTTGCGGTTGCTGGGTTGGACCAGAAACTACGGGTTGTCCAGCTTGAGGAACCATCTGTACACTTGGCTGCAACACCTGTTGACCCTGTGATGGATCCCATACTAACATTCCAGGGTATTGACCTGTAATAGGTTGAGGATACTGAGATCCATAACCGGATTGAGGGTAGGATTGATAATTGTAAGGTGCAGTTCCCATACTTGGAACATATGACTGACCTTGAGGCGGTTGATAACCTTGACTCGAGTATTGACCTTGAGGTTGATAACCTTGAGGTAAATACTGATACTGGGGTTGACCTTGACCTTGAGGTTGGTACCCTTGAGGTTGATAACCTTGGGGTTGATACCCTTGAGGTTGCCATCCTTGAGGTTGCCATCCTTGAGGTTGATATTGATATTGAGGTTGACCCTGGGGTACATATTGAGGCTGGGGTTGACCTTGAGGCGCGTATTGCACCATAGGTGCATACTGACTTTGAGGTTGCCCCCCAGACACGATTTGTGTACCTTGAGGTTGCCCCCCAGGCGTTAACTGCGGTTGCCCCCCAGGCGGTAATTGGCCACCTTGAGGTTGAGAAACGGGAACTGAACCTGACATCATGTAAATGTCTCCTACACCCAATGGTACATTACCACTGTTTCCAATTAATAACCCACGATCAACGGGTTGAGGAGATGCTCCCGCAAAGGTACCAGAAAGAGATTGATACCCAGTGGGGACAGAAGGACCACCGTGTAAGAAAGATTCAGGACTTTGAGTAAACACGGACGACTGACCAGACATATTTACAGGAGTATAAATACCTCCAGGTGGAAAAGGAGTACGAGGTGGAGAAAAACCTACCCCTGAGTTGTCTAAATAATTGGTTAACGAAAGGTACCAAGTAGTACTTCTAGGAGGACTGTAAAAGATGGATTCACGGTCCCTTAGATCAATAGTAAGTTGACCTTCAAGGTGAGAAACACCTATATCCTCTTCTGGAGCAAGTTCTTCTATAGCAATCAAACTAGAAGGTAGATTTTCGGTGATAATTCTTTCTATTCTTGGTGAATCTGGAACACTAGAAGTTGGAGTAACAGGTTCAGATATTTCTGGTTCTTCGCCTGTATCACTAGCAGACGAAAAACTACCAACAAGCTCAGAAACTGAAACAGCTTCGGGATTATAAACTGTCTCTAAACTTTGGTAATCTGGATGGACTACCAAGGAAGATTCTCCTTCTTCAGGTGAACCTACTCTACTGTCACTAGGAGGAGTTACAAGGACCTTTAACCCTTCGTACTGACCCGGAATGTCTTCAGGAGATTCACCCCGCGATTTACGGAGTTTTCTTAACAAATCTATTCCGGTAACAATCTCAGGAGACTTGCCCCGAAGTCGACGGGACTGTCTCGGTAATTCCGCCACAATTAAAGATTTTTAACTACAACACACGAAAACAAAGTAAAAAATTTCAAATCAAACCACCTAAAGTCTTCTAAAGAAGCAAACAAATTTGAAGCACACGCCTAAAGAATCTAGAGCGTCAAACCAAACACAAACAGTAGTCTTTCGGACCAAAAGCGCTAGTTGGTGATGAAGCCCAACCTCGCTGGATTCAGTACAGAAATGGCGGGTGGAACAGTTACCCCGGCAACCTGCTTAATGAATAGACCGGCACAAGTTCCTCCACTTTAACCGTCTCGAAGTGAAGTGAACCCCCCGGAAAATCCAAGTGAGTATAACCGACGTCTGCTCCAGGTACAGTGGGACCTTCCCTCCACCGTCACCTCGGTAGAACCCTAAAGATTATGGTCACTAAAGTTACCAATCACAACAATTACACCTGGGGGAACAGTCTAAACTCCGACAGCACGCAAGGGCAGAGTAACAAGCTCAATCCCCTTACCGGTTCCTTGACAGTAATCCAAGGTTTACCGATAAGTGACCCCTGGCTCCTCGACAATGGTTAATCCGAGGTTTACCGTTTGTAATACGTACTGTCTGGCATCGTTCCCAACGAGGGGGGAATGATCCCCTCACTGGTTCGGACACGAGCTCGTGCTTCTCCTTTAAGAGGAGCTTTCCCAGAGTGCAATTGAAACAATTGGATTTATTCTACTCAAGATAAACTATCTGTTTAGTTTTGTAGTCTTGGAGAGTTAAGTACTCACCTACTCCAAGACCCTAGCCTAAGCTATGTTGGTGTTTCAGAGCCCTAGAAAAATAAAAATTACTAGATTGATTTTAATTTAAGCGTTACTTTTAAGGTTGTTTCTTAAGTCAAAAGGTGATGGAAGTGAAACCAGTGGTGTGTTGACTCGACTCGAAACCACTACAAAATGCACCTAGGATGATTTACCCACTACTTTACTTTTTCGATGAATTGCTTAACTAAAAAGTTGAGAGAATGCAATTTTTATAAAAGCAACTTCTTAATTAAAGACAATCAAAGAAACAATTCGTTTGTCTTTTCCAAGCATAAAAACATGACCGCTCTTTACTTGCACGAAAAAATCTTTTTCTTCCAAAAACTTTAAATGCTACTTGAAACAAAACTTTTAAAAGGAGATGTTTTTGTATTTTTCTTATTTAACGAAAAACATAAATCTATTTTAATAAAAATCAATTGCAAACTATGAAATCTATGAAAATTCACTCAAAAAAACAAATCAAAAGGAAATTACCCTAATTAAACCTAATGAGGCAAAGCCAACAATGATTATTCTAAGGTGTTTTACTTGATCACAATCAAATCAAGGACTAGCTTATTGCAGAACCAAAAACTAGTCAAAACAAAACTCTAATCTTTTTGTTCTTTTGTAAAATGGAAATCAACACTTTATAAACAAGTAATTCGAAATTTGACCCAAAAGACAACTTAAATGGCAAGCTGCTCACACAAGGAGACTTTACGACAGGCCCGACTTCTAAGAAGGCTGACAAACCAGAGAGATCTAAGGCTGGACAACTTCCTACCGTCAAAGTCACTACAGGACCTATTCAAAAATCAAACCCTAGGCCTAAACTTCGTTGAAATCCACTAAAACACTCAAAGCTCACAAAACAAGTTCAGGTGAAAATTTTTGACAGGGTACTAAAGGATCTGGGCAGAAAACACTAAGAAAAAACAAAATCTAAAAGCAATTAAAGCAAAAATGGAGTTTTCCTAAATTTTTACAGGAAGACGCAGGCAACCCGTTAGAACAGGCGCGGGCCCGCTCTGTGCAAACGGCAACAGCGCGTCCAAAGACGCACTGTGCAGTACTCAGAGGATGCGTCCTTCTGGAAAAGTTAAGAAAGACCAAATCTAACTAAATCTAAAGCTAAGCCACCCAAATACTAATTCTCACAGTCAAAAACCAGAAAATAAAAATGATTTTCTCAGAGCAAAGTTCACACAAAGGAAAAGACTTTCACATTAATGGATTCCCCAGCGGAGTTGCCAATTTGTCGTGGCGGAAAAAGTCGTTTGTGCGGACACAACTGACCTCCCTAGGAGTCTAAACTCTCTAGCGACAAACAAGACAAAATGGAGCGATCTTTCTCTAAATACACCTTTTAAAACATGAAAACTACAAGTGTTTAGGCTTACCTTATTCCAAAACGCTGTTGTTGTAGTCCGTCCTTGCCGATCCGGATGAGCTCCTCCTTCACATCAATTCCTGCAACCACAAACAATCAAACAATTACCAAGCACTTGCATCTCATATAATAAAACATATATTCAACATGCAGACCAAGGAACACATGAAATAACTCATTAACACAAGCTATTGAGAAAAATGAACCAGTTTGTATTAATAACGAAACAAAGAAACTCTTACAACCTGGCCTTGGTGTTGTGCAAGTTCCTCCCAGGGTCCATCAAGGGTTTTCCTCTACTTTGACAAAGCTCACCCACTTCCAAGTAGAATCAAGCAAAGACAATCTCTCCTCACAAGGTTCTAAATGGGAGTCCTAATTCCTGCAGCATTTACCCAAAGAAAATGTATAGCTTCAACCTCTCCTCCTTCTGGCTCAATGCCTTTATTTATAGTGCTGTAAAGAGGTTATTCAGGTCCACCATCAATGGGATAATCCCCCTCTTTGAGTGGGATAGCTCCCTTATTGATGGGATAAGTTCCTCCTTAATAGGGATACATGAACCAACTGGAGGCGCATCCATTTCATCGAACCGACCTCTAGAAAGTTCTAGAAGTAACCACAAGTAACTTTTTTAAGATGAAACTTGCGCATTTTGCCTTTTACAGAAGGACGCACCTGTCCCTTAACATACAGAGCGTCCAAAGACGCAGCCTTTGTGAACATTGTGAGTGTCCCCGCAGGTAAGGCTTGAGAGAACCTGCGTCAGAGATAAACACATTTTTTACAAGACTTTCTCTCTTCTTTGAGTTTGAGATGGATAGCAGAGGCATAAGACTTGCCTAAGAGGGTAGCATGACTGTTGATTGAGCCATACTAACTGTAAATAGTCATGGTGACATTTTTTAGTGTAACAGACCAGCTGGCTTACTTTTCATCTGACCCAGCCTCTTCAGAGAGTATCCAGCATGTCGGTAAAACGACTATCCCTTATAAGGATGTTGGTGTAGGATTAGTTAAAGATGCCGGTTTACTGGGAACTTTTCCTTTTCCTCCAATCAACGCCGTGTCTTCGTTCGCATCCATTCATATGATTACATCAGATACCATTGTTTATGACGATCCTTGGATCGTTCCTTCCAAATCTGAAATAGACTCATTTGGTGATGCTATGCCTTTGAGTCCGTATGAAATTGCTTACGAAGCCGTGCAGTCTTTTACCGACTCGCGTTCAACCAAAATCGACCAAATGAATGTGGTCCGTGAGGAATCACTTTTCACTTCAACCTCAGAGTTAATAGCGTTTCCCGAAGTTGTGTCATCTGACGAACAACTTTGTGAAGTCCTGTGTGTAGACGATTTACCATGGGAAGATCTCCATCATAGATCTTTGTTTTTACCCGAGGATGATCGCTTTGAAAATGATTTCTCATCAGTTTTTACAGCTGAATATGTCAAGGAAGCTCAGAGTCCAATGAAACATCCTGATTCAGAGCTGAATTTGGGAAACATCTCTCGCACTGTTCCCATTGACATTTCAGTCAAGCCCGGAATCATTGAAAACATTCATATAGGTGCCTCGTGTTCAGATGACGAAATTCAGACGTACAAGGCCCTATTTCAAGAATTCCGCGACGTCTTTGCCTGGTCCTATGAGGAAATGCCAGGAATTGATCCCGCAATTGTTGTCCATGAGATTAAGACTTACCCGGACGCTAAACCCATTTGGCAACGTTTGCGTCAGATTCACCCACGAAAAGCGGCTGCAATTAAAGCAGAAGTCGAGAAGCTGTTGAAAGCAGGTTTCATTTATCCGATCTCGTTAACGGATTGGGTATCGAATATGGTTCCCGTTAACAAAAAACAAGGAACAATAAGAATATGCATCGACTATAGGGATATCAATCGTGCTTGTCCCAAGGACAACTATCCAACACCCTATATCGATCAAATAATTGATGATTGTGCCGGTAGTGAAATATTTTCCTTTATGGACGGTTTTTCCGGTTACAATCAAATCAATATTCTACCTGCCGATCAACCAAAAACGGCTTTCATTTGTCCATGGGGGACATTTGCTTATTGAAAATTACCTTTTGCGCTTAAGAATGCCGACGCCACTTTTCAAAGGGCGATGTCTTATGCGTTTCATGACATCAAACACATTGTGCAACCGTACCTCGATGATTTGCCTGCTCATTCATTACATCGAGCTGATCACCTTGTCCATTTGCGAGCAATCTTTATGAGGTGTAGGCATTATCGTATATGTTTGAACCCACATAAATGTGTTTTCTGTATAGAAGTGGGACGATTGCTGGGATTTGTAGTTTCAAAAGCCGGCATTCGCGTCGATCCCTCGAAGGTAGAAGCTATCATCAAATTGCCTCCTCCTTCGAGTCTTCGCCAACTCCAAAGTTTGCAGGGGAAAGCAAACTTTCTACGCCGATTCATTCCTAACTACGCCGAGGTTACAAAAGGTTTTACACGGTTGTTGAAACAGAACGCTCAATTCTCTTGGGATGAGATAGCTCAACAATCGTTTGATGCACTTAAACATGCGTTGACCCATGCATCGTTGTTGCATCCTCCCAACTACAACCAAGACTACTTTTTGTACCTCGCTGCCTCTCATTCCACTATTGGAATGGTGTTAGTTCAGGAAGACGAATTCGCAACGGAACATGTGATATATTATCTTAGTAGGACGTTAAATCCCACTGAGCTAAAATATTTGCATGTGGAGAAATTGGCCCTGGCAGCCGTTCAGGCTGTCCAACGTTTTCGTCATTACATTCTTCTCCGTAAAACTACAGTCATTTCGGATTGCAACCCTATGATCTACATTTTGACTAAACAATTGCTAGGGGTCAAGTACTCTAAATGGATCGTTATCCTGCAAGAGTTCGACTTAGAGTTTGAAAAATCTAAGTCTAAGAAATCTTTAGTCTTTGCAGAGTTGATGTGTGACTTCCCGCGTGCTGACACGGAAACTGTGGCAGAGGAACTCATTACAGACGAATCTTTGTTTCTCATTAGCACTTTAGATCCGTGGTATGGGGATATCATCGTCTATCTCCAAACCCAATCCTTTCAGCCCGAAGCTTCAAAGTCAGAACGTCGGAAAATTCGATTCCAGTCCCAACAGTACAAAATTATTGGAGATACTCTTTATCGCCATGTGGCAGACTTGGTTTTCCGACGTTGCTTAACTCACAAAGAGGTAGAAAGGGTTTTGAATGACTGTCACTCTGGGGCGTGTGGCGACCATATGTCTGGGTATGCCACAACTCAGAAGGTGTTGCGTGCTGGCTATTTCTGGCCGTCCATGTTTAAAGATTGTATCATTGCGGTCCGAAAATGCCACAACTGTCAAGTGTTTGATCGCAAGATGCGCGCACCACCAGCTCCTCTCCACCCTATAATTGTCGTTGGTCCTTTTTCCAAATGGGGTATCGACTTTATTACATGTAACCCTCACTCGGCCGAGGGGCATGCGTATATCATCCTTGCGGTTGATTATTTTACTAAGTGGGCCGAGGCGATGCCTACATTCGAGGCAGACGGCAAAACAGCTGCAATTTTCGTATTCAATCACATTATTGCTAGGTTTGGTGTCCCACAAGCGATAATCACTGACCATGGGCGCCATTTTCGAAACATTATGATGACAGAACTTACAGGCCAGCTTGGTTTGCATCACGATAGCTCAACTCCTTATTATCCACAAGCCAACGGTCTGGTTGAGTCCATCAACAAAGTTTTGGTTATCATGATCCGACGAATCATTGGGATTCATCGGTCGAATTGGCACAACATGTTATTTTCCGCGCTTTGGGCATATCGAACTTTAGTGAAAACATCAACAGGGTTCACTCCTTTCTAACTAGTTTATGGTTTGGAAGCTGTGTTGCCCATTGAATGCGAAATCCCATCACCTCAAATGGCTGTTGAATTACTTCCAGCTACTTCCGAAGAGGAGAAGCGTTTATTATACTTAGCTCAATTAGATGAGACTCGACGCGATGCTGCACTGGCAATCGAGACTCATGCAAAACGAATGAAAGCTCAGTATGATCGAAATGTGACCCCTCGAAATTTTTCGGAAGGAGACCTAGTGCTATTGTATGATCAAGCTAACGATAAATTAGGTGCTGGAAAATTCGTTCCTATGTGGCATGGGCCCTACATTGTTAAGCGAAAGCTAGCAAAAGGGGCCTATGAGCTGGTTGACTTTGACGAGAACTCTTTGGGTAAACCCAGAAATGGACTTTACCTAAAGAGGTACTATGCTTAAATGATGGGTGTGAAGATTTTAGTTAAGTTAGTTAGGTTAATTTTTCTTTCTAGCTAGTGTATTTGTTAGTATAGATAGTGTGCTTAGCTTAGAAAGTGTGTTTTTTGTCGTTATTCTGCTTATCTTGGTTTTACCCTTGATGTTTGCAGATGTCGATGCCTCTCCAAACGTACATTGGATTTGCTGATGGTGCTTGTCGTAGTACATGGAATATCTCTTCCGCAGCTTGGGTTATCTATTCGCCCTCTGACGAGTTAGTTTCTATGCATGGGGTGAGCCTTGGTCAAACAACAAACAACATTGCAGAATACAGTGCAGTGATTGAGTTATTATCTGAATCCATTTCGTTTGGGATTCGGAGTTTGATAGTGATGTTAGATTCTAAATTCGTTGTATTACAGCGTAATAGAGTTTATGCCATTAGAAATCCAGTGTTATTAAGGTTATTTTTGAGAGTGCGTCTCTTGGAACGTGAATTTGATTACATCGAATATCAACATATTCCAAGGTCTTTTAATACATTAGCAGATGCAATTGCTTCTCGAATGTTAGACAGACATTTGCAATAATCATACATGTAAATTTAAAAACATTAACATTTAATCACACATGTTTAACAAGATAAGCCGGTAATAATATATATAGATAGGAGTGTGTCAAAAATACATCGTCTTCGATCATAGGTTGCAAAACACCTTATGATCGGCAAAATGATAAGTACAAAAAACCAAAATGTCACATGTGTCTACAAAAGTGACCATCCAATCACTGGTGGTGCTCCCTATACGACACCACTGCACGGGCTACCCTACACAAGAACCTCCTAAAAGGTCTTGGGACTGCGACTACATAGCGCTGAAGTCTGATAGGAATATCATCTATAGTAGTCTCTGGTATATCTGCCGTCAGACGCTCTAGATCCTGCTCCAACTCAGCTAAGGTCTCTGCAGCCACGTCCTGTGGGACTGGTGCCGGTGCAACTGGTTGTCTCCTCTCGAAAGGCCGGAGATTGGCTAGACACCGTGGACCTACATCTGCATTTTGAAAATTTTTACTGTCAGTTTTGAGACGATATATAAAAACAAAAAAAATAGATAATTTGAAAACTTGTGAAAAATGAAGTACCTCTGTTGTCCCATTGTTCTCCCTGTGGAAGAACCATGTCCGGATCACCGCGAAAATCCACTCCGGCATAAGGAAAATCCTGGATCGCAAAGACCTGGTCCTCCAACCAGTGAAAGTAACCCGCAGGAAATCGAACAACTCCCGCTCCCTCATCAGGATGCCGGGCCATCACCGCAACCCATCACATCAACTTTGGCTCCCGAGGAGGCCCAACCTCAATAGTGAGATGTTGCGGGATCAGCATCAGAACTCTCTCTAGGGCAAAGCTCACAACTAAAGGCCCATACCCAAAGGTCTTTAATTGCCCGTTCTTTGCCCTAGTCAGTTGGCCCTTCATATTGGCCAACACAGCGTCGCACCAGTTGAAAATGGTGCCTCGGAAGCAATCAATCGCCATCCGCATTTGGGACCCGGTGGCAATGTGCAAAGCGGCTGCGCCGCAGAGTCTGGTAACTATAAAGGCAATTACATAAGTTCAGGTCGGGATATGTATTTGATTTCTATCCCCTTCTCCTGGTTCTGATTATTACACCACTCTAGCCGGAGACTAGCAAGGGATTGGCCACCCGGCCTCGTCTCGAACAGAGACAGTTGCTCGCCCCTATTAGGCAAGCCAGTGAGAAAATATATGTCTGAGGGCTCTATCTCGAGCTGGTGCCCTTCAATGTAAAAGCATTGATCTTTAACGTTCCACCTTTCAACCAGCCACTCTAAGAATCGTACCTGGGCCCTCATGCCAGGTATGGCCCAGTATTTGTAGAGACCGCACGCCTTCAAAGCATCAATGGAAGTTGATGATCTATTGCAGCCAAATCGACATCTTCGTGTTCTCTTTCGCGCCAATCAAGCATGGTGGGAAATCTACACACCAGAAAACATCCATTAGAATTCACTAAATCAAAAATTAATGGTTCAAATTTGAGATTTGGGGGTTTAAAAATGCTTTGCGCGGAGTACGCACCCCGCGTTCAGAAACAGAGCGTGGGTACGCAACTGTTCTGAAGGTAGGTTGCGTACACCCGCCATTTTCCCAATGGAGAAAATGTCGGGGTACGCAGGTCACCCATGGGGCACCTGCGTACCCCGAAAAGCGGATCTTAAAACCCCAAAGCCCCCAAAAAATCAAACTAGGGCCTAAAATGAAATTCTAAATGGATGAAAATAAAGAGGAGGATGTTGTGAAATACCTGAAAGAGACGGCGCTCGATTCCGACGGTCGGATTCTCCGCAAAGTCCACGGGAAGTTTCTTGCCAAAAGCCCTTTTCTCTCCCTCAACAGTAAAATGGTAAAAATGACATGGTAAAAGGTCTTTTTATAGGTTTTTTGGATAAATGAATGCTAAGTTTGTTTATTTTTCACCATGGAAGGATATTTTTCAATGCATTTTTGCCTATCTTAAACAAGTATGAGTAATGTGTTGTTTTTGTGCAGGACAAAAGGACTTTCAGGGAAAATTATCATTTTTCACGAACCAAGACATCAAAGTCATCTTTTAAGCCCTTTTTTGACTCCTAAAACATGAAAAGATTGCCGAGCGTTTCTTTTACACTCGTTAAAACGGAATTAAAAGACGATCCCCTTATAGCCCTTTTCTGACCGTAAAAACAGGAAAAGGTTGCCGGGTTTTTGTCGTTTCAAACTCGATACTGGAAATAAAACGACGTGTCCTTGATCGCTTTTTACTTTTCAGGTCAGAGGCACTAATCATGAAAGTACTCCTTGGTCGTAAGATCAAGCGGTTCTCTCAAGTATTATTTTATACTTTTTCGGGCTTGGGAGACACAAACTTACGAAAAAGTTCAACCCTGGAGTCTTCTTTAGTTTTTTCAGACTCTCTAAAATTGAAAAACGCCGAGTTTCTCCTATACTGGACTCGTTAAAATTTCACAGTAAAGGACCTGTTCGATTACAAACAGGAACGGACCACTCCTTCTTAGGGTTCGAATCTAAACTAAGTTGGACTCATCCGAAGGATGAGCTTATAATCAAGCATATGTTATCCTCCTCAAGCTTGTAAAAAATAAAGAGGTACTTGCCAGAAATGGTGGGGGAAAAGAGAGAAGAATGAGCCTATTTGTTATCCTTTGTCACAGAAAAAACCTTATTACCTCTCTTGAACACGACACTTTTCATTCACCTGGGTTGGGAAATCCTTTGTCTTAAAGCTGATTAAACCACTTTGAAAGTCTTAAACCGTCTTTGGGTATTAACTTTGGGTCAATCGTCGCCAAGCCATCTGTCGTGTCGTTATGTGTTCAAGAGGTCTCTGCAAATAAACCATTCATATGCAAAATACTTGTCATCCATTTTGACCATCCCTGAGTCAGTCCTTATAGCAACATTTCTTCAACTTGAACTATGATTTCGTGTTGTAGGCTTGCCTACAACGGGTCGCTTTCTATCGACATCAGCACATTATCTAGAGAGATGACTTAGAAATCGTCAGTACCTTGAAGTCTGCATGCATCAATGGCAGGTTTCTCACCTTTGACAACAGTTTACATCATTGACTTTCGATCGAAGGATTCCGTGACATGTTCGACATCAACACATTCATTCGCATCTCATGGATTGTACTGGGTACTTTGAGGACCATTGACATCACTGGTGGTTTCTCTCACACTTGTTAACAGTTTACATCATTGACTGGTAATCAAGTGGTTTCTACCATGTTCGACATCAACTCATTTATTCGCATGGATAGAATCGTACTATTTCGGGAAGTAGAAATGAAGACCTTGGATCTAGTTTCCACCATCCAGGCTGCGAGGAGTTTTGTATTCATTATATAGTAGACTAATCATAAACAGATGGCTGCGTCCATACTGTGTCTACATGTGTCTATGATTGTGATGTACTGCAAAATCATTCCTGTATCAGAGCAGTAGTTAGATTGTTATTTAAAGTTTTCAATCTGAGTATGGGAATGCCTACCTCAACGATGATATGATCTTATATATGTATTTTGTGTTGAATATTTGCAGGTTCTGACCAGGCTCTCCACAAGATAATCCTTGAAATGATAAAGTACTTCACCCTTCCTAGATGATATAAAACCCTAATCTACTATAGGCTTCGCACTTTAGGGGGCAATCTGTTACACTAAAAAATGTCACCATGACTATTTGTAGTTAGTATGGCTCCATCAACTGTCATACTATCCTCCTTGGCAAGTCTCATGCCTCTGCTTTTCATGTCAAACTCCAAGAAAGAGAGAAAAGTCATTTAAAGTCAATTATCTCTGGGTACGCAGTTTCTCTCAGCCTTACCAGCATGTACGCAACCCAAGTTCACAATACCTGCGTACTTGTACGCTCTGTATGTAAAGGGGTGGGTGCGTACCCCTGTAAAGGTCAAAAGGCGCGAGTTTCATCTTAAAAAAAGTTACTTGTGGTCATTTCTAGAGCATTCTAGAAGCTTGTTTGACGTGTATTGAGCGCCTCCAGATGGTTCATGTATCCCTATGAAAGAGGAACTTATCCCATCAAGAGGGGAGCTAACCCATCCAAAGAGGGGCTTATCCCATTGATGGTGGACCTGATTAACTTCCTCTAGAGCACTATAAATATAGGCATTGGGCCAGAGGGAGGGGAGGTTGAAAGCTGAACATTCCTAAGGGTAGATGCTGCTGGAATTAGGACTTCCTTGTAGAAGCTTGTGAGGAGAGATTCCCATCCTTTCTTGTTTCATTTGGAAGTGGGTGAGCTGATCAAAGTAAAGGAAAACTCTTGTTGGACCCTGGGAGGGACTTGCACAACACCAAGGCTCAGGTTGTAATGGTTTCTTTTGTTTCCTATTAATACAAATAAGTCCATTCTTCTCAACAATTTGTTATTTATGAATTGTTTCATATACTCCTTGGTCTGTATGTTAAATATGTTTTATTTTATGAGATATTCAGGTGCTATTTAATCGTTTGATTGTTAGTGAATGCAGGTTTCGAAGAGAAGGAGGAGCTCATCCGGATCGACGAGGCTGGACTACTACAACAGCGTTGGGCTACAGGCAAGATCTAAACACTTGATTTCTTATATGGTAAATGCATATTTAGAGAAGGATTGTTCTTAATTGTCTTGTTTGTCACTAGAAAGCCTTAAGCTTCTAGGGAGGTTGGTTTTGTCCGCAAAATTGACTCTTTCCGCATGACACTTGCCACTGTGTCAATTGCACCATATCCCTGATTGATTCAAACTAATAACAATGTTATGATATAAGTAGTCCTACCTTCTGCACCCACCTTAAACAAATTAAAATAAACAAATCCTCTGATCATCATAACTAGTCTAAAATCCATATCCTATTAGTCTTTCACTGATAGTTGATCCAGTGAGAGAGCCCTCTCCAAGGTTAGGGGGCTAGACTTTAATCTGCAAGTGGTTTTTGGTCACCTCTGGGATTTCTCTCCTCATCGTGGAGAAATTTACAGAGTGCTAACGTAGTGCCGTCGTTTCCGGGGATCGAATGAAAGTGTTAATAGTCTCCAGGAAATATTGTGAAAGTTTGAGATCTGGTTGTTGACAGTGAATAACAAAAAAATGTAGATAGGCTGAATCATTCACCTGACGACTCTGAGTTCAAAGGATCTAGCAGATTGAAATTTCACAGTAATTCCACTGGTCAAAGGTCAGTAATTTCAAGAATTATTGTTGACTGATTTCAAGATGGGTGCATGAATGAATCCCAAGTATGCTCCTATGGACAGATCTAATATTACTAGTTTTCTGAATCCCATGCCTCCTGTTGATTGGTCAACCTATCTCTAGATACTCAGAGATGGAAAGGGAGAAGATATTACTCTACATTTAATTAAATCCCACAGGCATGTATGTAGACTAGAAGTTGTATTTCATGAGGATTCATTGATGAAAATGTTTATGGAAACTTTAGAGGGCAACGTAAGATCATGGTACGAAGGTTTGCCACCTATTAGTTTATGTTCTATTTATGATTTTCACACAGTTTTTTATGAGAATTTTAAAGAACTTTATCCTTCCCTGCTATTGGTTAAAGGAAGTTGTGCATATTTTGAAGATTTCATTCAATATCTGGAAAATATTTATGTCAATGAAGAGTATATGGATGATGAAATTAAGGAATCCCTTTATGAAATTTTATCTCAATAGCAAGAATAAAAAATATAAGTTAGTTGCCATGATATTCAAGTGGATTCTCAGCAGGTTTGTCCTCATAGGCTTGATGGACATATTCAACAAATGTCAAATGATCAAGAAAAGGAAATAGATAGTCCATTGGTTCATTCATTTTTTGGGTCAGTGATTGAAGAAAAACACATTATAAATCCTTTTAAAAATTCTTATTCTCAACAACATGAGAATGCATCCCAAGACAATCAGATTGAAAAGTTATGTGACATAGAATTACATCTTATTGTCCTAGTTATTGAAGAGTGCATTAAAGTTAATCTTTTTCAAACATCTAATGAATCTGATGCTTTAGAAATTCTCAATTCATACTCACATGAAAGATTTCTCACAAATCCATTTTCTCAAGGAGATATGCATGTAGCTTCAGATTTTGAGGATACTAGCTTCAAAGCAGTGAAAAAGAAAAGGTTGATCTAGAGCCTGTTGAAAATGAAGATTTTATTGAGGAAAATATGCATCTTGAAGTAACAAACACAAAATATTTTGAAGATCAAGATCATATTTTTACTGAAGCACATGAAAGGTTGACTCTTGACACTCCCATTATTCATAATGTAGTTGTTCCATTTGCAGTCTTTCAAGAAAGTTCAAAGTTTCTTGTGGATGAGAAGACTGAGAAACATACCATTATTTCACTTAGAACTAATTATGAGTTTAATGTTGAAAAAGAAAACTTGGATCAAGCCATAGTTGTAAGTGAAGAATGACTTTTCCTTCTTGCTAATCAACAAGAGCTATTCATTCATGCTTTCAAGGACATTTTTGCAAACATGTTGGAAGTAGTTGTAAAGATAGATTTGGGGTTATTTATGAACACATGGATTCATTTCAGTTATCATATTGAACTTTCATCAGTTGAATACAAGCTTCAATCAGATGGTTATTTTTCTTGATTGGTTGTATTGGAAGGATCGTTTCACATGATTGTATGGCTATCTTCAGCAGGTGTAGACAACTATCATTAGAGTTTGAAGCCCAAGGAGAAGGCCATAAGACTTTGGTGATGTACTGTTGAATTTATTATTTCCTATAAAGTTTTTAGCCATGTAAGTCATTCAATCAGTTAATTTAAAGCCAGTCAGTTAGTTTGTAGCCAGTCGGTTAATTTTTCAGTTTTCATGTTTGACTCCATTTCCCAATGCTCTAATTAGGCTACTAGTCTACGATTTTGTTCTTGGCACCTCACTAGAAGGCCACCATCCCCATTGGAGCCAATGTTAGGGTCCTTGTAGGTTTTAACCCTATACAGAAATTACCTGCATACGAATTCTAAAACACAG
Organism: Pinus tabuliformis; assembly: GCA_031772625.1. Classification (NCBI taxonomy): domain Eukaryota; kingdom Viridiplantae; phylum Streptophyta; class Pinopsida; order Pinales; family Pinaceae; genus Pinus; species Pinus tabuliformis. The sequence goes on along the minus strand of CM062820.1, from coordinate 1,203,226,816 downwards.
AAAATAAATAATGCGAGAGCATAACACATAAAACACATATACATAGAGATTTTCCCCTGGATCCCAAAACTGGGACTACCAGCTTGATTTTTCATTAGATTCCTTTCAATGTTACAATACATATTTATACATACCGAAGCATCCAATACCATGGACCAAAATACCATCACGTCCAAAACCATGGACCGAATTTAAAATACACACAGTGATATGATTTTCTTCTGGTGAAGCCAAGTCCCCATATAAATGTATCAAATTTCTGATAACACATCCTTGGTGATTGTTTTAACCCATACGGAGACTTCTTTAACTTGTATACCAGTTCTTTCTTACCCTTCACCATAAAGCCTTCAGGTTGCTTCATGTAGATCTCCTCTTCCAGATCCCTGTGAAGAAATGTTGTCTTCACATCCATTTTTTCTACCTCAAAATAAAAAGTAGCAGCAACAGATAAAAGTAACCTAATAGAAGTTACCTTGGCAACAAGAGAAAAAATATCACCAAAATCAATTCCCGACACCTGGGAATAACCTTTTTCTACCAATCGAGCTTTGTATTTCTCCACCTTTCCTTCTGCATTTGTCTTCTTCTTGAACACCCATTTGCTGCCAATAGGTTTCCTTTCAGGGTGAAACTCCACCAGATCCCAAGCCTCATTTTTGTGCAAAGATGCCATTTCATTAACCATGGCCTCTTTCCAGAGTTTTCCATCCTCTAAATCTACTAATTCCTTCACAGTTCTGGGATCATCATCAGCAATAGATAAAACAAAATTTGAACAGACTGCAGATGGACTATACCTTTCTGGCTACCTTCTTTCTCGAACTGATCTTCTTACACCCGGAGTTTGTGGCTCTTCATCTTCTGATTCCTCCTCTGCTGTAGAGTCTAATTCTTCCTCCTTTAGCTCAAACTCTATCTTCTCAGGTTCCTTTGGTTGGACTTCATGTTTAGTAACATCTTTCACCTCTCTGAACACCACATCTCGGCTGTACACGACCTTCCTTGTTGCTCGGTTCCAAAGCTTATAACCCTTTAAACCATCCTTATACCCAATAAAGATGCACTTTTCAGATTTACTATCCAACTTGGTTTATTTCTCCTTTGGAACATGTACATATGCATCACATCCTAATAACCTTAGATGTAAACGAGAGGGTTTCTTACCAGTCCATACCTCTTGTGGAGTCTTTTCCTCCAATGCTGATGAAAGTGATCTGTTGACCAAGTAACATGCTGTCTCCACCGCCTCTACCCAGAATTCCTGTCCTAACCCGACACCACTGAGCATGCTTCTTGCCCTTTCCATCAACGTCTTGTTCATTCTTTCTGCAACTCCATGTTGCTGAGGTGTATATGGAGTAGTCTTCTACCGTGCTATACCACACTTCTTACAGAATTCTTCAAATTCCTTACTGTAAAACTCTCCACCGTTATCTGTCCTCAGCACCTTTATCTTCTTCTTTGTCTCGTTTTCCACTAGAGCCTTAAATTCTTTAAACCTATCAAAGACTTTAGACTTCTTCTTAAGGAAATATATCCATGTATTCCTTGAGAAGTCATCTATTAATGATACATAGTACACAGACTTACCCAGTGATGGAACCTTCACAGGTCCAAACACATCACTATGCACAAGCTCTAATATCTGTTTCGCCCTCTTACCACTAGAGGGGAAACTCACCCAATTCTGCTTCCCATATACACAATTTTCACAGAAATCAAAATCCAGAGAGCTATTACTCATACCTTCTACCATAACTTTACCATGAAGTATTTGAAGGCCCTTCTCTCCAATATGTCCAAGCCTTTGATTCCACAGCATGGTCTTCTCTCCAGAGACCACTAGATTTTCTGCTCCACTTTCAGGAACCACATTACTGTTGCACCCATCAACAACAATGCTACCTTGCAGCTTGTAAAAAGTTCCAGTCCGAACTCCCTGCATCAATACCAGTGCTCCCCAAACCATCTTGCAGGTATCCTCCTTGAACACTGTTTTTACACCTGCATCATCCAACTTGCTTATAGAAATCAGATTTCTAGCCAATGTAGGAATATGCAGAACACCCAGAAGTGTTCTAACCCTTCCACCTTGCAACTTCAACTTTACTTTTCCATGACCAATGATTCTAGCTTTCCTGTCATCCCCTAAAAAGACATCACCACCATCGTATTTCTCATACTTGTAGAACCACTCTCTATGGGGAGTGAAGTGAAAGGATGCACCTGAGTCAATCAACCATGCCTCATGATCTACATGTGTACTTGAAGAAGATAAGTACACATCCCCACCTTCATCTGAGCTGGTTTTCACCTCTGCAGAAGGAGCATCATCAGATCCCTTTCCTTTATCAAGAGCTTTAGATTTACAGTCCCTTTTGTAGTGCCCTTCCTTTCCACATTTCCAGCACACCACCTTTACAAGTTTTCCTGGAGATTTAGATCTCCCTCTAGATTTAGATCTCCCACTCGATGAATTATTTTTGTTTCTATTCTGGGACCATCCTTGTATAGACAAGGCATCACCATTATAGCTCTCCATATTTTTTCACCTCATCTCCTCCGTCAACAAGGATGAGACTATTTCATCAAACTGCAAGGCAGTTGCATTGCTACCTATTGCAATAACCAGATTATCCCACGAATCTGGTAGAGAACACAACAAACTGATGCACTTATCTTCATCTGAAATTTTAATATCAACAGATGCTAATTGACTTACCACTTTATTAAATGCATTAAGATGCTCTGTCACTGAGTCTCCATCTTTCATCCTCAAGTTATACAGCTTTTTTCGAAGGAACAATTTATTCACCAGAGACTTAGATTGGTACAAAGTCCCTAACTTGTCCCACAAATCCTTCACTGTAGCTTCCCCTGATACATTCAGCAATACTGAATCTGAGACACACAATCATATTGTGCTCTTTGCCTTCTGATCCAACTTCTTCCATTCTTCATCGGACACTCTTTTTGGTTTAGTACCCGGATCTATCGCGATCCACTGATCTTTATCCACCAACTGATCCTCCATCTTGAGTTTCCACAACTCAAAACTCTGACCATTAAATTTCTCGATCTCTATCTTTCCATTGCTCACCATCTTCTTTCACCACCAGACTCGATCTCGCAGATCTCCCAATGAAAAGGCTCTACTACAGGTCCGAGCGAAACCCCTCAGCAACAATGACGTCTCCTTGAAGCCAAAACAACTTTCATACCAAATGTAGGTTTTAACCCTGTATAGAAATTACCTACATACGAATTCTAAAACACTAAAAATAAACAATGCGAGAGCATAACACATAAAACACATATACACAAAAATTTACCCTGGATCCCAAAACTGGGACTACCAGCTTGATTTTTCATTATATTCCTTTCAATGTTACAAGACATATTTATACATGCCGAAGCATCCGATACCATGGACCAAAAAACTATCGCATCCAAAACCATGGACCGAAAACCATAGGTAGGTTCGCCTAACCTAATATAGGGTCCAAAAAAAAAAATTTCCCAGGGCGCTACCCCAGACCCCGTAGAGGGGGGCTACCCACCGCCCTCAAACCCCCTTGTGACCCCCCCACTACGCAATCAGTGCAATGAAGGGGGGGCTTCGCCCCCCTCTAACCCCCCGATTCACTACGTAGGTTAGTCGTGGAAAGAATATAACACAACCCAACAGTCCTAGGGTATAGGGATCAAAATGTCTTTGTCTCTTCCTCTTCCTTTTGGGGGTTTGTATGCCAATTTAGCATATGATCACTGATGTCATAGTCTAGTGGGTCATTACATTCAGTTTCCATTTATGACAAGTTGAAACCATAATAGTCAAGTTTCATTTGTTAAAGTTTTATAGGTCTTTTAGCGGTGTCTATTATATCCCCATGTTACCATTCCCATGTCCATCATTTGAAATTTATCATTCACCTTTATGTACTCCTTCCATGCACCATTTATCATCATTTCATCCCTCAATTTACACCTCATCATCATGTCATTACACCCCCCCTAAATTCATAATCTATCCTCATAATTCACAATTCATAATCCATGTGGAGGAAGGTCATTGCGCAACCTCTGCACAAATTAGGATCAATCATTTTGGAGCTTGCAAGTAGGGAAAGGAGAACTGAAAGGATTATACACCATCACATAGACATTTAAAGCCTACCCATTTGATCCATTTTTCCAGAAGAGGTGTGCAACCATGCAGAGCATGAAGTGCTACTCAGACTGTTTGCTGCACACAAATAATATGTTTTAGTCATCCTTTTGCAGAACAATTTCTGATCCAATGGAGGAAAATTTTGGGAAACTGAAAGATACTTTCTCAAGGATGGTCCAAATAAAAATAAACTCTTCTAGTTTTTTCACAGGTGTCATGGATCGAGAGATTCGAATTCATCTTCAACGTATTTTTTTTGGACTGTGCAAATTACCTATTTAAGTCATTGTTTTGCAGAGGATTTTCTAAGGATATGGGCATAATTTGAAGAGAATGATATAGGTTTATCTCCAGTACAAGTTAATATACAATATCCTCCTTCCATTTTTAGACTGGTTCTACCATTTGGGAGCTACAGGGGTTTCTTCGAGGCCTATTTTCACATTTTTTGTTGAAAGAATTAGGAAATTTTTGGTTTTCAGTTTGAAAATGTGGAAATGTATAGATATCCATAATGATGTTGGTGATATGGATAGAAATTAATGGATAGGGATCAGATAAGTAGAGAAGATAAAGTTAAAGTTATCAGAAAAGATGTTTCAGTTTTATTTTTAGCTTTATCATAGCTTTTACTTTCAAAGATTGATGTTTCTAAATTGAAGATGATTCGATCCTCTCAAGTGGATGAAAGATACATTGTATCTTATTTTGATTGTTAAATATGCCTAATGTATTTAAATTGAACAAAATAAGAGAAAAGGGTTGGGTTGAGAGTGTTAGAGGCTAGACTACTTTTCTGTAAGTTTTGTATCTTTGTTGAATGAATTGAAGAAGGCAGGTGCATATTTATACAATGATACATGTGTCCGACTTATTGGTATCTTGTTCCTCTTGTTACTTGATATGTATTATTTTCAGATATGCTTATAGTTCTTAATTTCATACAATAATTTTCTTTGTGTTCATGTTTGAAAGATTTCTCAGAATTCAATAATTTTCTCTGACAAATTTCAGCTGATCACTATATGTGCATTGTTTTCTTCCATGGAAAGTTGAATTCATCCTTGTATGGATGCTTAGGTTTCCATTTTTGCCTTTCCTCCCATTCATACTATTACTACAACGAAATTGATTGTTCACTCATAGTTCTGATTACCTTGCCATTGAGTGAATTGCTCCATATCTCTGATCCCTTCAAACCTATAACAATGTTATGATTTAAGTTTTCCTACCTTCTGCACCCACCTTAAAGAAATCAAAATAAAAACATCCTCTAATAATCATAACTAGTTTAAAATCCATATCCTATTAGTCTTTAACTGATAGTTGATCCAGCGAGAGAGCCCTCTCCAAGGTTAGGGGGACTAGACCTTAACCTGCAAGTGATTTGTGGTTACCATTGGGATTTCTCTCCTCAACCTAGAGAAATTTACAGAGTGCTAACAAAATGTATAACATTGAACAAGCTACACCCATGGAAACATCCACATCTTAGTACATAGATGTGAAAATATATATTGAGTGGGGTACATTGCCCTCACATTTATTGGCATGACAAAAAGGGGTTATTCGACTTAAAGCTATATCATATCAGTTGGTACATGGACTGGTTTTTCGAAAGCACCGTAATGGTGTCCTGCTTCATGTTTAAATATGTAACTAGGTGCGGTCTTCATAATGGCCAAGGTAATCATGATTTTATGTATTTAATGTAAAGAGAAAAATAAATTTATTATTGTTGTTATTGAGGCATGGGTTTCATGCTCAAGGGAAATTTATTTTTAGGTCAAGCACACATTGAGTGCTTATAGGGCTTGTTATTTAGCCTACAAGTCAATTGAGTCGTTGTCATCTATTGAAGACCCATTTGGGAATGTTGCATATTGTAAAGACAAATTTATTTGAGACAAAATAGAGTCAAAAGACCCTCCAAGACCTAATCATGGAAGAAATATCATGTGGGCCTACACAAATGGAAAACTCAACCTAAAAGGAGAAATTCGACCTAGTGGAAGACCTATATAAAAGGGAGACTTCAACCTCAGTTGTGACACTCAGTTCACTAACACAAGTTCAATCAAAAGAGAGAGAAATGTGCGAATAAAGGAAGGACAAAGGAAGAAGAAAAGAATATGGATATATTTGAATTGTTTTTGGGCTACTTCTCTCCACATGTACGAAGGACCTAGGTCAACTATTGCAATATAAAAGACCCAATTGCATAAGTCGAGTTAGGGCACCAAGAAGCACATTTTGCAAGCCGAATTCTATAGGATAGAGAATTAACTCAAGCAAAGAAGAAAGGAGGAAGGATATATCATAAATTTTTCTCGTGCAAGATCTAGGTTTTTTGCAGAATAATTTGCTGGGAGGTTGAAGTTGCAGAAGAATCTACTAGGGGTTGAAGTTACAGAAGAATTTGTTGGAGGACTTGCGGAGGAATTATTGGAAGAAAAGCTAGTTAAGAAGGAAATATTTTACTTGGTAGGAGGGTCCTGGTCAAGGTTCATAGGTCTTGAAATTACTCAATTGAAGTTTTATAAGAAGATAAGAATTCTGGTGGGTTTTACTCTCAATTTGAGAGGTTGTGGCCCTGGGTGATTGCCTACATCTTGTGTCCCGTTGCTTCATTGTTCTTTATGTTTTGGTAGGTGTTTGATGATAGAGAACACTGATAATAATAAAGGAAATAATAAGTTGATCAAGTAAGGTAAAAATGCATCACAATCAATTATCAAAATAAGAGAAATCATCTACATTTGCTGCCCCTATATTTCTCAACATGGTATCAGAGCTAAGGTGACAAGACAAGGACAGGAAAATCAAGAAGGACACTCAAGGCTGAAGCACAAGAAGATCAAACAAGAAACGTAAAGAGAAACAATCATGAAGAAAGATTGACCCTCTCATCATCTTGAAGGAATCAACTAAGGAGCATCAAAGAAGACTTCAAAACCCTAACTCTTTCAAGGAAGGGCTCTTCAATTGAGCATCCTTGTGAAGCTTACATATTGAACAAGGAAAATAAGACCTCAAGGTCCCGACAACCACTCAATTAAAGGAAGTATCTACACCTTAGGAAATCCATCACATCATCCATGGAAGTAAGGAGAAGGCATTTTCATCATCATCAAAAGAATCAAGGTGACCTCCCTCTTCTTAAGTCAAGGATCACTTTTGCAAGGAAAACATAGTCATCAAGAAGACATCTTCTATTATCAACATCATCAAGAAAGGTATCAAGTTGAAGATTTCATCATCAAGGAGTATATTCACTTGAAAAGTAAGTATCTTTATATATATGTATGAATCTATCAAAATGACTTCATTTTGCAAGGAAAGCAACAAATTGGTTGTGTTATCAAACTTTCTTGCATGGAAGAAGAGGACAAATTTGATCCTCATAGAAAATGAAGTTGTTGGACATGTTAAGGGCTCCATCACTAAACCTCCAAAGGAAGAAGATCAAGAATTTGAAAAGTATATGAAAGGGGAAGTTGGGGCTCAAAGTATTCCTATATAATCCATTGAAGATCCTCTCATACCTTATGTATCAAAGTTGGAAACATCAAAACAAATCTACTAAAAGTTACTGGAATTATTCTTCGCAAGCACCGTTGGAGAAGTCATATCTTTAAGAACTAAGTTGTGTAAGATGAAGGTATCAAAGGAAGAAGGAATAACCTCATATCATATGAGTGTGTCAGAAATAAGATACCAACTAGAAGAGTTGGGAGAAATGATGTCTGATAAAGAGATGACCACAATTGTGCTCAATTCACTACCTAAGGAATGGGGCAACTTCATATCAAGCATCTATGGAAAGAAGGAAGCCACCCCATTCAGTGAAATTTGGTCATTATGTAAAATTGGAGAAACAAGATTGAAAACAAAAAGTGATGTAGGATCAAACGAACAATTTCAAGCATTTGCTGCCATGGCCAAGAGAAAAGGAAAATTTGGGAAAAAGAAGAAGACCAATATGACAATGTAACATCGCTGGTGAAAATTCCATGTAATAAAAGTAAAAAAAACAATAACCATGGTTGATAGGACACTTATTCCAAGTTGATTGTTGGGCAGAATCCTAGTGATGGGGATCACCTGTGATTGTTTATGGCTAAGGAAATTGGAAAAGTAAATGGCTAAGGCTTTGGAAAGGCAAAATGGCATTTTTGGAACAATTATTTATGAAAATAATGGAAATTAAGAGAAAAAGGAGGTGAAAGGTCATAGGTTGCATGTGAGGAGGAAAATGAAGGAAAATAATGGAAAATTAAGAAAATAGAGGTCTCATCCATAAAAAGGCTTCTGAGGATCAGTTGGTAACCTTTTGTCAGTTAAGCGTTGGAGCTGTCTCTCATTATTCTCTCTCTCTCTCTCATACTCTTGGATACATATTTTTCTTGGAGCACTCTTGGAGGGTGTGGCATACTTGGATTATTGGAGCAAGAAGGAAAAAGAAGAGCAAGAAAGTGCAAGAGGGCATCGAGATCAACAACTACACCAATTTTTTTTATAGGTACCAAGTTGCGTATATGATTTATTCATTGGTTTTGGCATGCATGGCATATGCATGTGGATCTTTGGTCATGATTTGTTATTGCATGGAGGATTGCCTGGATCGACAATGGATTGCCTAGCCTTGCCCTTTCCTGGTTATCCATGGTGATTGTGGGTTTACTTTCATTGTTTGTTTTTGGTTGGTTCTCATGTTTCCTTAGCTTGGGTTGAGTTACTAGTCTCATAGCCTTGGTTTGGAAAACGCTCTAGAGCCCTTGGTGGGTTGAGTTACTAGTCTTGGAACCTTGGTTGGACAAACACTCTGGAGCCCTTGGTGGGTTGAGTTACTAGTCTTGGAACCTTGGTTGGACAAATGCTCTGGAGTCCGATAAAATTTGTGGGTTGAGTTACTAGTCTTGGAGCCTTGGTTGGACAAATGCTCTGGAGCCCTGGATGGCTGGGATAGAGACTGCTATGATAATGGTTTTGTGATATCCGACCGTGATGTGAAATCAATATTTGATGGGTTGAGGCAGATGGCCTTTTGAAGCCTTGGATGAGTTTTTGATTGATGTGTTCTATGAGATCCCACATTCATGCTTGGAATATGGGACGGGGGTGATTGGCTCAAGAGATACTTGGCTTAGCCAATGTATGGTCAAGTGGAACATGGTAGTTCCATCTTCAGTTGGTTCATTGCATTCATTAATGAGAAATTAATTCCCTTGATTTTCATGTGTAAAAGTACTGATGTATACATGGATTTTGATGGCTGATATGTCCATTGTATTTATGTTCCTATTATGCTGGTTATATGTATATCTTGTGACAACATCTATGTATGGTTCTGAGCGTGTTTTTACTTGTATCTGATTGGATAATCTATATATGATCTAATAAATGATAAGGCAAAAAATGACACGAGGAAACAATGGTTCATGGTGATTCTTAGATAAGTATGAGATCCCTACACTTAATTCTATTATTTACACCTATAGGTTACATGCTGATGATATGCTTAATGAAATGTCTGGCATGGCTAGTAGGGGTATGGTTATGGTATTGTTCAACTTATTTCTTTTTCATCCTTGTTTCCTTGTATTCTTACCAATTTTAAGTGATCATTCCATTCTGGGAAGTGTCCCGGGCTCTGGGCCGAAAAAGGTGGCTCAAATCCCAGAATGCTAGCAAAACAGAGCATTAGCCAGAGACTAACTCTCTTGTGCAAGGTCTGGGAAGCATTATAACTCACCTGGGCAGTGTCTTGGGAGCGTTATAACTCACCTTGGCAGTGTCTGGGGAGTGTTACTCTGGCCTAAGTTGGTTAAAATAGCAGTAGGACCCAGGGGAAAGCTGTCTAAAGTGCTTGTTGGTTCCTGTGGGTCCTCAGATTGGTGTTGGATATCTGTGTGTTGTGATTCCATCGATTCCACTTCCTTAAGGTCACATAGGAGATCTAATCCCATCATAGTAGCCTCTCATTGCATGTTTACCCTGGTTGTCTAGTTACTTGGGTAGACCATGTGCTCGTTGCATTGGTTGATGCTTGACTATGGTTGTAGTATGGTTATCATGGAGAATTTGATATTGATTTTGTGGAATGCATTATCATAAGTATGTAACTAGCTGTATAAGGATTATATGTCACTTATTTGTTGATTTTATGTCGCCTACTTACATCCTTGTATGTTAGGTTATATTTTTGTGTAGGTTTTAACCCCGTACAGAAATTACTTGTATACGAATTCTAAAACACAGAAAATAAACAATGCGAGAGCATAACACATAAAACACATATACACAGAGATTTTCCCCTGGATCCCAAAACCGAGACTACCATATTGATTTTTCATTATGTTCCTTTCAATGTTACAATACATGTTTATACATGCCGAAGCATCCAATACCATGGACCGAAAACCATCGCGTCCGAAACCATGGATCGAAAACCATCGTGTCTAAAACCATGTGCAAAAATCATGCACAAAACCATCGGTAGGTCCGCCCAACTTAATATAGGGTCAAAAAAACAAAATTTTCTGGGGCGCTGCCCCGGACCCCATAGAGGACGGTTACCTGCACCCCTCAAACCCCCTGTGACCACCCCGCTATGCAATCGGCGCAACGAAGGGGGGAGCTCTGCCCCCCCTCTAACCCCCCAGTTAACCACATGGGCTAGTCGTGGAAAGAATATAACAAAACCCAACATTTTGAATATTTTTTATTACATGTATCAGTCTTGTAAGTTGATTACAAGATTTGATCACTTATGCTTGATTACATGCACTTATGCGTAGGTGTAGTTGATTTGGCATTGCTTATGCATGTTGATAGTTGCATGTGACAATGTGTACAATGGAATAATGGTTGTTGTCATGCACAAGGTCATAGCATGTATTGTTGATATGGCCTTGCATTGATGATTGGGCCCTAACTAGAGTGATGCTTATGTATTGATACATTTATTTGTGTATGTCTATATAATGTTTTGATTATGTTATACATATATCACACTGACTTGGTGAGCTTGCAGACAAGGTATCCTCCTCGATCTATATTAAGGTACACTAATTTATTGTGATTTGGTTTATCTGACATATTACGAATTGAAGGAGAAATATTAATGGTTAGTAAGATGGTTGACTACAGAGACTCTCCCTACGAATCCGAAGAGCAATATGGTGTTGAGAACTCTTCTGATTTGGAAGTGACACTGAGAAGCTTAAAGGAACAGATAAGGAGTTATAAGGAAGATAATGAAAGAATCATATAGGCACAGGAAAATCTAATAGAGGTTGCACTAATACTTCAAAGCTTGTCATATTTGCAGCAGAAAGGACCACTTCAGATCAGTCATTAGCAGGAGGACAAAACTAATGGGGCATATGGTAGTATATGACATGGTGGTCACCATTCAGATGGAGATGACACAGTCAAAAATGGAAAATTGTTGGATACTCTGGAGAGGAGAGTGCATAAACACAGGTGGATTCTAGTTCTGATTTAGATAGATGTTATGATTGCCATCGGTATCACCCTTATAGAAGGAGTGATAGGGGGTATTTTTCGGATGAGTTTAAGAAAGAAAAACCACCTACTTTCAATGGAGAGGTAAAGATATCACGAGATGCAAAGGCATGGTTGCTTGGTATGAAGAAGTTCTTCAGGTTGCATGAATACTCAGAGGACATGAAAACTAGAGTAGCTACATTCAGCCTCAAAGGTAAAGCTTACATCTAGTGGGAATATGTGAAGATCATCAGAGACATAAATGAGGAAGATCTAACTTGGAGTGAATTTGAAAATTTATTCAAGAAGAAGTATCTGTTTGAAAGATACTTTGATGACAAGGCGAAGGAATTTTATGAGCTAAAGATGGGATCCTTGACATATGATGAGTACACTAGTAAGTTCTGGGAATTTTTGAGGTATGTGCCTTACCTTAAGGAGGAGAAGGCTAAGATTCAGAGATTCATTAGTGGACTACTGGGTGCATTCAAAGACAAGATTGAGTTCGATGAGCCTAGATCATTGGAGGAGGCCATTCAAAAGCTAAAAGATTTCTATGAACAATCGAAGTGCAAAACCAAGACTAAGCTAGAATGGAGAGGTAATGTAAAGAACAAAGGAAAATGGGATAAAAAGAAAGAAAGGCCTCAAGGTACAAATAACAAGGAGAATGTTGCACCACCTAAGAAGTTTGATGCATCAGATATAGGACAGGGACATCGACCTGAGGAGCAAAGTAAGGAGTCCATGCATTGTTGGACTTGTGGAGGGGATCATCACATGAGAGATTTCCCACATTATCAGAGTGGTAGACCTTAGATATACAGTGCACAAGAGGCACAAACTGTTGGGAATGTCAGTTAGAGCGTTCTGCGTATCTATGTAACAAATAGGCAGATCATCAGGCATATATCATTGAGATGGAAGGTAAGCTCTATGATCAAGTTATTTCTATTTTGATTGACCTTGGATCTAATTATAGCTATGTTAGTCCTGATTTGGTGGATAAGTTTGGTTTGAGTAAGGAATTGCATGCAGAGTCTTGGTTAGTGTAGTTGGCTATAGGGACAACCAAGTGAGTCCATCATTGGGTAAGAGCTTGTACATTTGATTTGAATGGTATGCCTACTGCAACACATTTGAATGTATTACTGTTGGGTTTTTACAATATGTTGCTGGGCGTGGATTGGTTATATCTTCGTAGAACCAAGGTAGACTACTATGACAAAGCCATTGAGTGTGTTGATGACAATGGGGAACCAAGAGTCTTACAGGGTAATAAGAAAGCCACATTAGTTAGGATGGTGACATCTATGCATGAAAAGCGTAGCCGCAGGAAGGGGTACAAGCTATTTACAATACACATTTCTAGTGATAATGGTAAATAGGTTGAAGTTGCATTCGTGTTGAAAAAGTATCCAGTCTTACAACAGTTCATGGATGTATTTCCTGAGGATATTTCAGAGTTGCCACCTCATAGGGAGGTATACTTTTCTATTGAGTTAGTGTCAAGGGAATCTCCAACATCAAAAGCACCTTATAGGATGAGCACACTTAAGTTGGTTGAGTCAAAGTTGTAGTTGAAGGAAATGTTGGACAAGGGATACATTAGGCCAAGTGTATCACCTTGGGGCACACCGATCTTGTTTGTGAGGAAGAAATATGGTACTCTTAGATTATGAATTGACTACAGGTGATTGAACAAAGTAACTATCAAGAATAGGTACTTTTTTCTGAGGATTGATGACTTATTCGATCAGTTGAAGGGAGCAACAATATTCTCGAAGATTGGCTTGAGATTCAGATACCATCAGATACGCATCAAAGAGGAGGACATTTACAAGACTACGTGCAGGACTAGTATGGGAATTATGAGTTTATTGTTGTTCCATTTGTCTTAACTAATTCTCCAGCTACATTCATGTGTTTGATGAATAGTGTGTTGCGTCCATATTTGGATGAGTTTGTTATTGTGTTCATTGATGATATACTGGTATATTCTAAAAATGAGGAAGAATATGTCGAGCACTTAGCAGTAGTGTTGAGTTTGTTGAGACAGAATCAGTTGTATGCTAAGCTCAGCAAGTGTAGTTTCTTTCAAAGTGAGGTACACTACTTGGGACATGATGTCTCCAAGGAAGGCATTGCAGTAGATCCCAAGAAGATAAAAGCCATCATGAAGTGGGTAGCTCCTAAGAATGTGGATGAGGTGAGACCTTTCATGGGTTTGGAAACTACTACAGGAGGTTCATCAAGAACTCCTCATAGATTACTTATCCTATTACATCATTACAAAGGAAAGATAAGAAGCTCAAATGGACATAGGAGTTTGAGGCTAGCTTCAAGTAGCTTAAGCAGTTGTTGACACATGCACCAATGTTAAATATTGTAGATCCAGACATAGTTTTTGTTGTGTGCACAAATTCTTGCAAGAGAGGACTTGATGGAGTCTTTATGTAGGATGGAAAAGTGGTATGCTACGAGTCACGAAAGCTAAATGAGCACAAGCAGGACTATCCCACGCATGAAATTGAGTTGGCAGTGATTATACATGCATTTAAGATGTGGAGACACTATCTTTTGGGTAGGAGGTTTACATTGATGAGTGATCAAAGTGGTTTGCGATATCTATTTGAAAAATCAAATTTGAATGGTAGGTAGGCTCGATGGTTATCTACGATCAACGAGTTCGATTTTGAGATCAGATACATCAAAGGTAAAGAGAACATAGTGGAAGATGCTCTTAGCAGGTGGGTATAGGTAAATCACTTAGCAACTATGAGCTCTTATGGTACAGATCTACAGGATAGGATCTTGCAGGCAAGTTAGCAGGATGTCAGATATATAGATATTGTGCACAGGTTGCAGCAAAGCATAGGTATAGGTTCAGGTGATGGTACAGGTACAAGTACAAGTGATGGTATAGGTATAGGTTTAGGTGATGGTATAGGTACAAGTATAGGTGATGGTATAGGTATAGGTGCACAGGGTATGGACTATTGTCTTACAGTGGATATATGTATCAGATAACAATGATCTCAAGAAGGTGATCTTGAGGGAGTTTCATGCGAAACCATATTCAGGTCACCCAGGTTATTATAGCACATTGAAAATAGTGAAGAGATATTACTTTTGTCCTCATTTGAAGAGGGATGTAGCAAAGTATGTGGCAAGGTGTTTTGATTGTCAGCGAGTGAAAGAAGAGTGTAAACATCTAGGTGGACTGCTACAACTGATTGCGATTCCGGAATGGAAATGGGAGGTTCTTTCCATGGATTTCATCACAGGGTTGCTAAAGACAGTGAAGCAGCATGATTCCATCATGGTCAATGTGGAGAGGTTAACAAAGGTTGCACACTTCATTCCAGTAAAGTCTACATTCTTAGATAGTGATGTGTCACATGTATTCATCAGAGATGTGGTTAGACTACATGGTGTTCCAAAGAAGATTGTGTTAAACAGGGATACAAAGTTCACTGCCAAGTTTTGGAAGGAGCTGTTTGCAGGTTTGGGGAAAAAGTTGGCCTTCAACACAACTCATCATCCACAGAAAGATGGATGAACATATAGGGTCAATAGGAATTTAGAGGACATGTTGAGGATGTATGTGATGCATCAACAACAAAAGTGGGAAGATTATCTCCCTTTGGTAGATTTCACATAGAACAACGGTTATCAAGAGTCATTGAGGATGAGTCCTTTTGAGGCATTGTATGGGCGGAGTTGTAACAATCCCATTAGTTGGAGTGATTCGGTTAGTAGGGTATTGATTGGACCATATATGTTAGCAGACATGGAAGAAGAAATGTGGGTGATAAAAAAGAATCTAAAGGCAACACAAGATAGGTAGAAGAGTTATGCAGATAGAAACAATTTGTTCAAGGAGTTCTAGGTTGGGGAACATGTATACTTGCGCATCAAACCAAATAAGATCTCCTTATGGATTGGCTCATGTGCCAAGTTGGAACCACGGTTTTGTGGACCCTTCAATACCATTGAGAGGATTGGTCCAGTAACCTATCGACTTGCACTGCCTCTAAAAGTGAAAGTCCATAATGTTTTCCATGTCTCATTTCTTAAGAAGTATGTTAAAGATGTTGATCATGTGATTGGTTGGTCTGTATTGCAGGCAAAACCAGATGGAGAATTTTAGCAGGAGCCTCAGTGTATATTGCAGAAAAAGGTTCTCATTCTTTGAAACCAAGCAATCGAGCAAGTTAAATTGCAATGGAAGCACTTTAGGCCCGATGAAACTACATGGGAGATGTCAAATAAAATGTGGGCTATGTATCCTTCCTTGTTTGCTGGTTGAGGTAAAGCAACTTGATATGGTGGTGTGGTATATGCTTTATGGTGGTTTAGTATATGCTTATGTTAGTTTGGTATATGTTTTATGGTGATTTGATAGATGTTATATGATGTTTTAATATATGATTAGATATGATGTTTAGTATATGTTTTGATATATGCTTTGGTACACGTTTTGACATGTGTTTTGGTATCTATATTTGTGATGATGATGCTATATGTACAGATGTGTATGGATGTAAATACTGTAACGAGCTATGTTATAAAGCTCCACTATGCAGTATGGGTGTCATGTTATTATGATTATGTTGTCATGCTACTATGATATCATGTGGCTATGTTATCATGATGTTATGATTTCATGTGGGTTGGCACTCAGTAGGATGCTCATTGTAAATAAGGAGGGTCTAGCATACTTGGATTCTTCGATCAATAAGGAAAAATAAGAGCAAGAAAGTGCAAGAGAGAATTGGGATCAATAGCTACACCATATTTATTTCCAGGTATCGAGTTTCATGTATGATTTATTCACTAGTTTTGGCATGCATGGAATATGAATGTGGATATTTGGTCATGATCTGTTATAAACATGGAGGATTTCCTGGATCAATTGTGGCTTTCCTAGCCTCAACATTTCTTGGTTAGCCACGGTGATTTTGGGTTTACCTTCATTATTATTTTTTGGTTGGTTCTCATGTTTCCTTAGCTTGGGTTGAGTTACTAGTCCCGTAGCCTTCGTTGAACAAATGCTCTAGAGCCCTGTATCAACTTGGGTTTAGTTACTATTCCCATAGCCTTGGTTGGAAAAATGCTCTAGAGCCCTTGGTGGGTTGAGTTACTAGTCCTAGAGCCTTGGTTGGACAAATGCTTTGGAGCCGAGTAAAAGTTGTGGGTTGAGTTACTAGTCCTGAAGCCTTGGTTAGACAAACACTCTAGAGCCCTGGATGGTTGGGATAAAGACTGATCTGATGATGGTTTTGTGATGTCCGAACATGAGGTGGAATCATTTTTTGATGGGTTGAGGCAGATGGCCTCTGGAAGCCTTGGATGAGTTTTCTATTAATGTGTTCTATGAGATCCCACATTCATGCTTGGAATATGACACTTGGATGATTAGCTAAAGAGAGACTTGGCTCAACCAATCTATGGTCGAGTGGAAGGTGGTATTCCCATCTTCGACTGGTTCATTGCATTCATTAATGAGAAATTCATTCCCTTGATTTTCATGTGTAAAAGTAATAATGTATACATGGATTTTGATGGCTAATATGCCCATTATATTTTTGTTCCTATTATGTTGGTTATATATATATATTGTGACAGCGGCCATGTATGGCTCTCAACATGTTTTTACTTGTATATGAATGGATAATGTACTGTGTGATATAATAAATGATAATGCAACAAATGACATGAGAAACAATGGTTCATGGCGATTCTCATATATGTATGAGATCCCTACACTTAATTATCTTGTTTACACCTGTAGGTTACATGTTGATGATATGTTTGATGAAATGCCTGTCATGGCTAGTAGGGGTCTAGTTATGGTCTTGTTCAACTTATTTCTTTTGCATCCTTGTTTCCTTGTATTCTTACCAATTTTAAGTGATCATTCCATTTTGGGTAGTGTCCCGAGCTCTAGGCCGAAAAAGGTGGCTCAAATCCCAGAATGCTAAAAAAACAAAGTCTTAGCCTAGAGACTAAATCTCCTGGGCAGTGTCTTGGGAGCATTATAAATCACCTTGTGTTGGCTTATTGGGGCCTGACCCAGGGTCGGCGGAGATTTAGCCAAACAAATCCCGATACTACTGGCCCTTTCAGCAACAGTCCGGAGAGCGCGGACTAAGGTCTCACCTGAAGTAGTATGGGAGGGTGCTAGAACTAGGTTTCCACACCCTGGAGATATCTGATGGTATCAAGTGGTCTGCAGTTCGACCCTGCACACACGTCGCTATGCGCGCTTACCCGTACCTCGCAGCCTAAGATGTTGCCTTTGCACAGCCCTACTCGGGGCTCAATCAGCGTTGTTACCCCAGTCCTTACTCATAGCCCGATATTAGGTGATTAACTGAACTTATTTATACACTTTTAGTTATACTTAAAAATATTCACAATTCATGTAAGTGCGCACAGTAAATAAACAGTATAATTGCAAGTAATATCAAACATGTAATAACTCAGGACAGATACACAGGATTCAAATAAAACTTCTCTTTATTATTTTCTTCCTTCTGTTACAGACTCAACCCTACCCTGCACACTTAGCTGCAGGGCTCTGTGCACTCAGTTGTGGACTCTATTAGGCCTCTGCGCACTTAGTTGCAGAGCCTCTTCCTACTACTACAATCCAAGACACTTAGACTCTTGCTCTAGGCTTAACTATCTTTCAGATTCCATCCGTTGGTTAACTGCTTTTCAACTTAGAGCTTCGCTCTATTTATACAATCCCATGGTCCGCAAACCATGGTTAGGCTAACACTACATTAAAAACTTAGGGCGGACAACCCTATGACTCTAACATACAATTTGCGCTACGTGCCCACAATTCACGGAGTTTTTACAACAATAATAGCTCAAAATTTGGGCTTTAAGCCCCAAAACATGTTGTGGGGGGATTCCAAATCATATAAGCATCCCCCTTCTGCATTTGTGCCAATCCCCGAAACTCTGTTGGTGCGTACCACACCACCTTGCAGGCGTAGCACGCAGTGCCCATTTTAGAGCGTCGAAACGCTACTGTTCTGACACCTCAAATTTGTTCAAAAATTCATCCACCACTATCAACCTGTCTTACCTAGGCAGATCCCTTATCTCTGTTGTCACACAACGTAGTGATCATACCATCATGTTGCAATTGAGTGCGGCTACTTTGTGCAGCTGATTCTGCCATCGTTCTATTTCTTCGTCTGAATCCAAAGTGCAGGAGCTTTCACACTCCCATGAAATTCTACCATTTTCTGTTGGATTCACCCAATCCTGCTCTTGCGCAGTTATCTTGTAGATACAGTGGAGATCTTCATCAATATCATCGTCGTGCACCAGTTTTGTGTAGCGTGCTCCTTCTGCAGGGTCTAAAAGTAACTCTATGCATAGTGACTTTTTCTCAAAAATCATTTTTCACTTCTTTAGATTTATTACTCCGTTCATATCAGTGGCCCAATCTATTCCTAGAAGTTCGGGATAGGGATTGCTGTCATCAACAATCTCTATCACTTTGAAATATGCCAGCATGCTAGCACCTTCAATATCTATTGTTCTCCCCTACAATCTTCTCATCAGTAGGATCTTCTGCTGGTTCACCATTCACAATTGAATAGGAGACCATTGTAGCGCGAGTCTGCCCATGCGTTCCCATGTTTGTTTTGGCAGTACATTCGCGTCTGATCCGAGATCCAGAATTACTTGATCCATTTCGTACTCTCCGATTTGCGTAGTCAATCTCATTTCCCTTCCTGTTCGCAATGAATGCTTTCCAAGTTTTTGAACTACGTGCGGTTCTCCTGACCCCACGCACCTAGTGATAAGTTCCTGCAGTCCTTCTACAGCCTTGCTGTCACGCAGTGGTTTCATGCATGTCTCTAAAAAGGTAGTGAGCATTGAAGGATCCATCCTTGGTTCTAGTTGATCCTTACTACCTGAAGTGGAGGCCTCCGTGAAGCTCTTCTTAGCTTCCATGAATGTCTCCTTCGCGCGCTCCAAATCAAATTCAGGTTCCTTTGTAGGAGCCTTGCAAACCCACACACTTTCTTTTGGCTACTTACCTTTGTCATCTCCAATTGTGATACCACTTTGAAGCACTATGTTTACATTCGGGTCCTCTTCACGCGGCTTAGACCTCATCATTTGTAGGTTCTGAGTCAGGGGAGGTTGGAGTACTCCTTTATCACACAACCTCGCTATCAGTGTAGGGTAGTCCTCCGTCTCATGATCAAATTGGGTACAGTATAAACATGATGCTCTCGTCGGATTCATACAATCATGGGCATAGTTCCCTGGCCCTCCGCAATTGTAACAAATTAGTTGTCTGCGACCCCTTCCTGGTCCCATTCCACCTCAACCTCGTCCGCACCCCTGAAATCCAGCACGTGCCATCCCTACATTCGGATCGAGGGCTTGCGTTTCAGTCTGCACTCTATAGGCAGGGGTCCAATCCATCATCAGCTCGTAACTTCTACAGGTGTGCTCATCATGGCCTACCAACCAACAGAAATTACAGAACAATTGTTGGGACGTCTACGTATACTTCTGCAATAGGTGGCATTTATTTGTAGTGTGTTTTCCTCCTATCCAAAAAATCGCGCACCATAATGTAGGTGCCACGCTCAGTCCTGCTTGTGCCTCTGGTCTTAATGGCATTGGCCTTCCTCTTGCCAAGTAATTTACGAAAACTGGACAGTGGTCCTTTTCATGCCCCTGGCCTTTTCATTTTATGCACCATACCTCCTCGCGGGCCTCTGATCGAGTTGTCCTGTCTCGTTTAAAACTCTGCATTTCTAGACACAAATTTTGTAGTTGAGCATGGATTTGTTGGACTCCCAGACCAGGATCTTGTATAGGGGTCTCATGCAATCTCATTACAATCTCCAAAGCTTTGGCCTAGGTGGATAAATTTTGTTGTGACAACGTCGTTCTTAAATGCGGTGTTAGTGACATTGCAAACCATGCACGGTGTTGTCCATCTGTCAAGGTCATGTTGGCTTCACGAATCATACTCTTTAGTCTCTGGTATAGATCCCAAGGGGTCTCGCCTAGAAGCATCGTGATTTCATTAAACCCGATAATCGATCGTGTCTCTGATTTTGGCCTGCAAAATTCCCTATTCAGCGCAGCCTGGATATCTGTGATTCCTGCGTCTGGATGGTCATTAGAATGCTTAATGTACCACATTAGTGTGTGATCCTGCAACGCACTTACCAGCATAGCCTTATTTACATTGTCATCCACGACTCCTTGTGCTTCCCATACAACCTTTTCTATGAACCAAAATTGGTCTGAATCTTCGTTCCCTACTACTCTGAACACCGGTAGTTTGATTGCACTCGCCATATTTAACTATGGTGGTGGCGGACGTGGTGTGGGTAGAGATGGGGGTGATGATGGTGAAACTGGTGGTGGTATAGTTAGGGGTGGTATGCATGGAATTTGCTGCCTTATCAGACTGATCACGCTTCTCAGAGAAACTTTCGTGAGCTCCTCCTCGCTCTCCTGCGAGGGTGAAATCAAGGGACTAGTTTCTAATTCTTCGCTACTTCTCTTTTTGTAGATCTTCCCACTTCACGTAGTCCATAACATTAATTTATTCGCATAAGCCACTTTTCAGACAGTAGCATTTTAATCCAGGTATTCAAAGATTTAATGTACTTACCTCGCGGTCCCTTAAAGAAGCGACGTTCCGCCTCGTTGTAGCTGACAGTCGTATCTACCGCGAACTTGGTGATAAATCCTCCTATAATTCGATTGAGACAATGGTCCATAGCATGCGCAATCTTATCTTCTGACGCTTCTAGTATGCACACCAATTCCGGAGTCCACACAATCGGTTTGTCGAGTCTACACCTTCCCTGACTATCTGCTAGCTTCGTGATCCACTCATACAGCTCAGAGGGGAAGGACGGAAAGAAAATTTTATGGATTTCCGTATATAAGTAGCACTCTAACCACTGTTCCTTTGATACTCGCGGATTCCTGTTTTCCTATGCCGCGAACTTGTGAATCTTCTTGCCCAACCACCCTTCAATTTCTTTCTTTGTTGGATTCCGGTGACATGACATCAGACATCCCTTATGCAGATCTCGGTCCTGGCAATAGAACCATTTGTTGGCTTGTTGGGGCTTGACCCAGTTTCGGTGGTGATTTAGCCAAACAAATCCTGGTACTACTAGCCCTTTTGGCAACAGTCCACAAAGCGTGGAATGAGGTCTCACCCAAAGTAGTATGGGAGGGTGCTAGAACTAGGTTTCCGCACCCTGGAGATTTTTGATGGTATCAAGTGATCTACAGTTTGACCCTGCACGCATGTCGCTACGTGCGCTTACCCGTACCTCATAGCCTGATATGCTGCCTTCACACAACCCTACTCGGGGCTTGATCAGAGTTGTTACCCCAGTCCTTACTCACAGCCTGATATTAGGTGATTAACTGAACTTATTTATACACTTTTAGTTATACTTAAGAATATTCACAATTCATGTAAGTGCACACAATAAATAAACAGTATAATTGCAAGTAATATCAAATATGTAATAACTCAAGACAGATACACAGGATTCATATAAACCTTCTTTTTATTATTTTCTTCCTTCTGTTACAGACTCAACCCTACCCTGCGCACTTAGTTGTAGGGGTCCGTGCACTCAGCTACGGACTCTACAAGGCCTCTGTGCACTTAGTTGTAGAGCCTCTTCCTACTACTACGACCCAAGACACTTAGACTCTTGCTCTAGGCTTCGCTATCTTTCACATTCCATCCATTGGTTAACTGCTTTTCAACTTAGAGCCTTGCTCTATTTATACAATGCTACGGTCCGTGGACCATGGTTAGGCTGACACTACATTCAAAACTTAGGGCGGACAACCTTATGACTCTAACATACAATTCGTGCTCCGCACCTGAAATTCGCGGATTTTTTACAACAATAACAGCTCAAAACTTGGGCTTTAAGCCCAAAAACATGTTGTGGGGGGATTCTATGCCTAACACCTTGGTAGTTTCTAGGGAGCGTTACTCTGGCCTATGTTGGTTAAAACAACAGTAGGACCCAGGGACAAGACGTCTAAAGTGCTTTTTTGGTTCTTGTGGGTCCTAAGACTGGTGTTGGATATCTGTGTGTTGTGATCTCATCGATACCACTTCCTTAAGGTCACATAGGAGGTCTAATCCCATCATAGTAGCCTCTCATCGCATGTTTAGGTCGGTTGGCCAGTTACTTCGGTAGATGTGGGAGGAGGGTGTTACAGATAAAAATCCAATGATATGGTTGTCATGAATATGGGCACTACAAGAGGAATTTTCCTAAGATCAAGAAGGAAAAAAACAAAAGATGAAAGGATGAAGCCCATGTCATTAAAGAAGTGGAAGAAGCTGAAAAGAAGAAACCAAAGAAGGATCTCTAATATGGATGAGATAATCTCCTCCACCAAGTTCTTTTTAGTTTTGTCAAAGATAACTATCGTGGTAGAAATAATTATAAGTATGAAAAGATGCATCATATTAGAAGCATATGATTGAAGCAAAGGCTCATGGCATCCTTATAGAAGCTTGAAAGATAGTTGAAGTAAAAGTATACATGGATATAACAATCATTATGAAAAGGAAGTGGCTATTGGTAACCTAATTAAGCATTAGTAGTACTTATGGGTAGAAGAAATTCATCTAGCTCATCATACATCAACATCATTAGAAAGGATCATTTGCAGGATGAGAATTCTTAAGATCCTCCATTGGAATATTCATTAGAAGGTTCACCTCTCTTGGAAAAAGCAAGTGTCTCGCTGATCATTTCACCTTGTGTAGAATCTATTATTTACAAGGATGATGGTATGATGACAAAGGAGTGCATCAATTCAAGATGGTTGAAGTATTTTAATTCAAGGAAAGGAAGCTACTGAAGGAAGTCTAGATGACCAAAAAGGAGAATAAGAGGCATGTATATGTTTGATAGACTAAGTCATGTCATCATATAGTTACAGATAGCATGGGTAAATTTTCTAGTTCATGAGCATGATCAAAGAAAAGGGATCTCTTCCTTTGGAAAGATGCATGAAGGTGTGGTTCACATATTGACAAGATTAAATCAACATAATATGTCCTAATATGAAATATGAGGTTGTTGACAAAGATGAAGGAACTATGGATGGAAGTTCCTAGAGAACAATATGTGAAGAAAGAAAGAAGAGATTGTGAAAGATGTATCTATGGTCACGTAAGAAAAGGAATCAACATCCGATGACTGGAAGAATTGGATATGATAACTCCATAGAAAGGATAAGAAGACTTTGATAAATTCTATGAAGAAAAGAGACACTTGGCATTCAAAACCTTTGAGATATATGAATATGCAGAATGTTGATGTTGCAAGAAGCAAAATTCATGTTGAAAATGTAATCTCAAAAGGTAACTTTGATCTTCATTTTTTATTTTTAAATAACATCCAAATGGGTTGATAAAGGGCTACCCAAAAAGGGAGTTGTATATGTCATCTACAACTAGTAGTCATGTGGTTGGATGGAAGGTCCTGAAGGAAGCATGACTTAGAAGAGGTAGTTGTATGAATAAAAAGCCAAATGTGGACTAGAAGATCACTTTTCGATGAAAATAAAGATGACATGATTATTGGTTCAATCCTATGGTTCATTGAAGGAAAGTGATGGAGTG
This sequence comes from Pinus tabuliformis, assembly GCA_031772625.1. Lineage (NCBI taxonomy): Eukaryota > Viridiplantae > Streptophyta > Pinopsida > Pinales > Pinaceae > Pinus > Pinus tabuliformis. The sequence goes on along the minus strand of CM062820.1, from coordinate 1,203,202,445 downwards.
GAAGATGCCATACGAAGAAAAATCTAGAAGATGAAGGCTCTACAATGATGAAAATTAATTTCATGACATCGAAAGGAGGATATTTACAAGTAGCTAAAGGTGCCATGATATCCACCAAAGAGCAGTAAGCTACTGGAAACAAGTCACTAGTTAAGAGGGAACTTGGACAAGTCCTTGTATAAGAGGGAGCTTGGGTACATTCCTTTATAGGAATTGGTATATCTTCCCTGGATAAGAAGGAGAGGTAGATACATCATTCTTGTCTTCATATTGTGAAGAAAAATGGAGGATTCAGTAAGGATCTGGCATCCGATACTATTTGAGGATGAGGTAGGGCATCCAAGATAAGAGTAGTAGAAGAGGTTCGATATTATTTGAGGATTGGGAATCCAAGACAAGAATAACCATGTAAGGACATACCCTATGAATACCCAAGTGGGATATGTGCCTTGAGAGACAATGATGCTGGTGTCTATCATTCATTAGTCTCACTAGCATTATGCTCTGATCTTGTGGAGAGATAGAGTTGTTAGTCAGGGCCTTTCTATGTAAAAATGTTCGTTGGTATGATGATAAGAGATGGCTTACCAATCCAACTCTTCTTATGAGAATTATTTAGATTAAGAATGTCCAAGTAGGCTTGTATGGATTATGAATAGCTCCCTAGTTAAGAGGGAGTGATGAAATGTGTAACTAGGTTTGGTCTTCATAATGACATATGTAATCATGATTTTAAGTATTTAATGTAAAGACAAAAATAAATTTATTATTGTCGTTCTTTAGGCATGGGTTTCATGGTCAAGGGGAATTTATTTCTAGGTAAAGCACCCATTGAGTGCTTCTAGGGCTTGTTATTTAGTCTACAAGTCAATCGAGTCATCATCATGTATTGAAGATCCATTTGGGCATGTTAGATATTGTAAAGAAAAAAATATTTAAGTCAAAATAGAGTCAAAAGACTCTCCAAGACCTCTTCATCGTAAAAATATCAAGACGACCTAAACAAATGGCCAAGTCAGCCTAAAAGGAGAAATTCGACCTAGTGGAATACCTATATATAACGGAGACTTCAACCTCACTTGGGACACTCACTTCACTCACACAACTTCGATCACAAGAGAGAGAAAGGTGCAAAGAAATGAAGGAAAAAGGAATAAGAAAAGAAGATCGATATATTTTGAATGTTTTTGGGCTACTTCTCTCGACACGTGTGAAGGCACTAGGCCAACTAGTGCAACAGAAAAGACTGAGTTTCAGAAGTCGAGTTAGGGCACCAAGAAGCACATTTTGCAATCTGAATTCTCTAGGAGAGAGAATAAACTCAAACAAAGAAGAAGGGAGGAAGGATCTACCATAATTTCTCTCGTGCAAGATCTAGGGTTTGTAAAGAATAATTATTTGGGAGGACAAAGTTGCATAAAAATGTGTTGGGAGGTGGAAGTTGCAGAAGAATCTGTTGGGGGTCGAAGTTGTAGAAGAATTTGTTAGAGGACTTGCTGAGGAACTGTAGGAATGAAATCTAATCAACAATGAAATATTTAACTTGGTCTTGGAGCGTCTTGGTTAAGGGTCATAGGTCTTGGAATTACTCAATTCAAGTTCTATATGAAGAGAATAATTTTGGTGGGCTTTCTTCTCAACTGGAGAGGTTTTTGCCCTGGGTGATCGCCTACATCTTGTGTCATGTTGGTTCATTGTTATTTATGATTTGGTATTTGTTTGATAATAGATAATTCCAATAATAATAAATGAAAGAAAAATTTAATCAAGTCAAGTAAAAAATATATCACAAGTAGTTATAGAAATAAGATAAATCATCTACACTTACTACCCCTATATTTTTTAACACTTAGATGTCTGCAAGCACCTCATTTAGAAAGGGTATTTTGAGATCTCCACGATGCAACAGAAAGTGCACATTATGCGGGTGATACTATTGTGCACAAGATTATGCAAGCTAGTTTATATTGACCCATACTTTTCAAGGATGCTCATGCTTATGCCCGCAAGTGTCTAATTTGTTAGAAATGTGTCAGTCATGATAGAAAGTCATCTGCCCCATTGCAACCCATTGTTGTAGAAGATCCTTTTCCATAATGGTGATTGGATTTCATTGGAAAAATCTATCCACACTCATTGAAGCTACACTGATACATCTTAACTGCTACAGATTATTCCACACGTCAGACATAGACAGTTTCTCTCAAACAAGCGAATGAACAAGAAGTCATCAATTTCCTCAAACAAAATATCATCACCAGGTTTGGAATTGTACATCACTTGTTTTTTATAATGAAACTTAGTTCTCATCGCTTAAACTTTATGATTTTTCATTAGAAAATGGAATTTTTTTGAAACATTCATCTAACTATTATCCATAGGGTAATAGTCTTGCTGAGTCAACCAATAAAAATTTGAACTATATTATCAAGAAAATTGTTTACTTTGAATAAAGGAACTAGAAAAATGCTTTGATGAACGCTCTATGGGATGATCGCATTACACCTAAACCCTCTTTGAAAATTTCTCCTTACTTTCTAGTGTATGGGAAAGAATCCATCCTACCTCCAAACATATATCTCCCAGCCCTTAAACTCTCTCAAGAGTCTTAATGTAAGCCTTCCCTTGTGGTTCAAACGAGGATAGACACTCTTTTGAAGTTTCAAGAAGAGAGGAGGAAAGCTAAAGAAAATTTTTCCATTCATGAGAGTTGTATCAAGTGATGGTTTGATGAGAAATCTACGGGGAAAAAGGATTTCAGTGTGGGAGACTTAGTATTGAAGTGGGATAAATCCCACGAAGAGAAAGGGAAACACATTAAATTTCAATCCCTATGGATAAGACCATATGTTGTTCATGGAAATCTTGCCCACCATACTTATTGTCTCCAATCTTTGGATGGGAAGATGGGTCCTCTTCCTCTCAATGACCAATATTTGAAATAGTACTTTCAATAGAAGTCTTGGGTTGTGACCCTACCATGATGTACATATTCCTTTTCCTATTTTTTCATTTGTGTTATGTTCATTCTTTTCATTGTCTTTTGCATTGTTTTTGAGAATAAAACCTTATGTGAAAGTGTTTTGTTTGGAAGCAATGTTTGTGTTCCTGTAGTGACTTTTCTAAGGTATTGTCCAATCCTGTTGGAGGAAAAGCAACACCAGAGATGAAAACTCATACTTTAATTATCTTAAGCTTGCGAACTATGTTACGCTGCTCCTGAATAAAAAAAAATTATGATATAGCTAGATTTATGAATGTTTTTAACCAAGAAAGGAATGGAGGGGAATACATCTATAACTCAGTTAAGTGTGAAAACTATATTAATCCCCACAACGAATTAATACTTCCTAAATAATAGACCATGTACATAGAGTTAGACTAAGGTAGAGAATCTGGAATTCTACTAGTGTGTCACCAAGTGTTTTGTTGCTACAACACACTCCAAAATTTTGGCCTACATCCAAATTTTGGAGCCTACTTTAACCTTGAAAGCTGTCATTTCTAGTAGCTAGAGACATTCCATGTGAATATTCTAAGTTTTTGAGTCCCTTTTGGAAGAAAACCTAAGTGTCTTCTTTTGGCATGGGAAGTGTCTCAAATTGTGAAATTATAGTTCTAGTTTATTTCAGGAGGCAAATTTGGTATTAATGGGTCCTATCTATCATGTAGACATGTATAGACTCATTCCCAAAGTTCTATACATTGTCGTCACTATTGTCACAAAGTGTATTTTAAGTGTTGAGCTTAGAGGAGATTGTTGTTTTGCCGTCGTATTAAGGAGATCATGTTGTTTGAGTATTGAGTGTTCTGTATTGTGTCTTCAATGGTTCTAACTATGTGATCATGTTCAAGTCCTACCTTGGTTTCATCTCTGCCTCACCGATCCCATACTTAGTTAAATTATCGAAAGTTTCATGCCCGACCAACCTAAGTTCACTCTGCCCTTCTAAACTACGCATTGCGCAGTTTAAAGCCTCATCTTGCATCCCTTTCTTCTTGGAATTTCACAATGCACAATTAGTACCTCTAAGGACTACACATTGCGCAGTCACATTGCTCAATCCTGACCTCCTGACCTCCAAAATTGTGCAATATTTCCTCCCAGCCAAGTTTTTTCTGTGCATTGCATAATCCCATTTTGTAGCCTATCTCCCTGGCTCCTTGACCTACACAATTGTGCAATCCAGCTACCTTGTCTCCTTAGAACTACACATTTCACAATTATAGTGGGAAAGCATGCCTCATTGTGACCCTCAACTCCATAGTCTTCTCTCCTGGGCCTCCATAAATTCACATTGTGTAGTCACAAGCATCAATACTTCATTATATGCCTCTAGAACTATGAATTGCACAATCCCTGAGCCTTCCTCCCTGTCCAACACCTAGTTCCAACTCAATCAATAATTTTCATGAAGCAATCTAGACTAGGATAATTCTGGACTAATATTGTCTTATCATGAGTGATTTTCAATTGCAAGTATTGTATCTTGACATGAAATGACAATGCTTAGAGAATAGGAGAAGGAGATCATTCTAAAAGAACACTTGGGAATCTATGAAGACAAGATGACTAGTGAACAAGAAGATGAAGGGACATTAGATTGAGATAGAAGCTAGAATATCAAGATCATAGTGAAGACTCCCACTCTTAAAGCCTTTTGGAGGGGAATAGGAATATTATGCAACATATTTCATGAAGACACAAATATAGCAACAAAGGAGAAGAGTGGCTTGACATTTCCACATCATCAACAAGTTCATGTCACCAGTGTCAAGTCATGTCTTATCAAAGTGTCACTTCAAGGTGTAATATGAGTCATCATGTGCCACATCATTTGTGGATGTAGTTATGTAATTTGAATAAATGATAAATGTAAACAAGTGGACGTCCAAGAGTCACCTATAAAATGTGAAAAGTCATGTAGAAGTCAAAGAGTCTCATGGAAATTTGAAAAGTCATATGGAAGCCCAAGAGTCATGAGGGGAGTCCAAGAGTAACAAGGGACGTGGAGATTCACCTCATTTGTTATACATACACCCTCATAGCTCAAGCAAAGTACTTTTCACCTTGGCTCCCCAAACCAGGCATTAGAGAAGAGGATAGTTCTTTTGAGGAGCAAGTGGTAGCTCTAACACTCCACTATTAGAGCTAGTGGTGTTCATTGTATTGATGTATCTTGGAACTTTAACTTAATACTTGAATCTCATTGAGCCAACACACTTTCATGCGTTTGTCATAAATTTTGTAAGACTATTCTTTGAATGTTTGTGATATTTGTTGTTCTCATTTGTGCTAAAGAAATCAAACTATTTCGGTGTCTTTGGTACTTATCTTATTGAATGTGTGTTATACTTATTTTAACGATCGTTACTTCGACTATGTGAACTATTTCAATAGTTGATTAATGATCTTTCATGTATATGCTCGTGTGTCTTTATTAAATTAGTACTATTACTCTTCTCTTAAGGGCTCCATTTTGTTTCCCTCCAGTGAAAGAACCTTGATACATTCTGCAACTGAACATTCCACAAGGCATACTCACTTGTTCTTTCAAAAGTACATGTACATTAGTCTCTTGTGATAGTCAAGTTGTTGGCTTAGTGGGTCCTGACCTAGGTTAAGAGTTAAGTTTTCCAAACAAATCCCTACACTAATGGCCCTTTCAGCATCAACCCGCAGAGCACGGACTGCATTCTCACCCAAAGTAGTATGGGGGGATGCTGGAACCAAGTTTCCGCACCCAGAGATGAGCATGATGTCGTTTTATGCCCTAAACTTACCTTCGCGCAAATCGATAAGCCTTTAAGGCTTATCGATATAACTTCCTTTTACTAACCTGTAGACATTCGCAAACGTCTACAACTATCTTTCGCGGACCCTCAACAGGTGAATCAATCACTTACACGCCTCTATGATTACTCCTAAGTCCGTATTTACCCAGATCTACTTAAGTGTTTGATAACTTTAACATGCAACAAGATATTCTTCGCGTAAACAATTATTATTACTTGCATTCATATGACAATATAAATCATGTAAAATCGCACATCAATACATTATTATTTCATAAACCCATCATTCATCACATCATAAAAGTGCATTCATTCATAACAGAAGGAAAGAGATAAACACACGAATTTATGGAATAATCTCTTTATTAATACTTCAGTTCTTCTTACTGACTCAAGACTTCCCTACGCACTCAGCTGCAGGGGTCTGCGCACTCAGCTGCAAACTCTACTCTAGGCCTCTGCACACATAGCTGTAGAGCCTCTCTTTAACTCTAAGAATTCTTTGCTCTTTCTTCTACTGACCCATTACATTCATCTTCATCCTTCTCTATCTACCATAGACCCTCTAAGACTCTCCTACTTATACAATCCCATGGTCCATGGACCATGGGTAGGTCTATACAAGCCGACACAACTTACATAAAAGAATGGTAAAGCCCTTTATGAAACTTTACTGTCTACACGCTCCGCGACCAAAACTTGTAGAGACTTTACATTATTTACAACAAAACATGGGATTTTTACCCCAAAATTGAACCTAGGGGACCCTATCCCAATAGGCCCTCAACACAAATATCGTGACTCGCCCTCGAGTCACTCTGCTGGAGCGAAGATCTTACTATGGATACCTCCCAACTCCACTTGTGCCACTGCTACCTCAGCCACACTCTGCGTGGCTGCTTGTTTGATCTGCTCAACCAGCTGCTCTGTTGTTGGTCCTGCACTGTCTTCCTTGATCTTTTGTTGTGTTCTCTGTAGGCTTGCTAACTTCTCCTCAATGTTGGTGAAGATAACATAAGCCTCATCCAGCCAAGGCCCCAATATGGCCTTGAGGACTACCTCTTTCCTCTGCGCTGCTTCCACCTGTTCAAGCAACTGTTTCACCTCATGCAGCTTGGCCAATAGCTGCACTGTAGCGGCAGTGCACGTCGTCACTCTCGCTTCATCATACCGCTACTGAAATTCACGGGCTTCTATGTTTAACCTTTGCAAGTTAGGATCTTCCTGTAGCGTTGTGACTACCCATGGATTGCTCGAAAAGTGCAGTGCAATCCACCAACGCGACATCCATTGTTGTGACCCCATACTTTACAGCGGCTTCGACTGTTCCTTGACCTTTAAGGGAGTTGAAGGCTATGACTTCAACTCTAGCTTTGTAATTTTCCAGGTTCAAATTAAACTAAACCTTGGCTACTTCAACCTTCACGTCGTGCACACCTGCAGCCAACTTTCTAATCTTTGCCTCCAATGACCAATATCAAATCGAGAGCGCGTGAGAAACACAGTTTTTTGTGCTACATATCACTCGCTAAGGGTGATCGTGTGAAAGTTTAGAATACCGCTTCCCACCTTTAGGGCACGCGAGAAACCATTTACCACTTTCCTGCTGGAACTCAAAGAAGTTAAACCTTTTTTTAATAACCACATCGCATCCATTTAAAATATTAACCTTCTTGCTTGTTCTGACACGATATGCGTCGATCTCTACTGATGGGATGATCACCACTCTTGTTCATTGATCTGACTAATCCAATGACTTTGGTGTGAACCAATCACGAATTGCCATGTCATCTTCTCTACTGACATCATCTAGAACCTGACTCATTCCCAGGTTGCCACGTGTCCTGCTAACGTAGGCATTGACTGTTGACCTTTGATTTGTTCTAACTTCTCCATCCGGACTAGGATTTATTCGTTGTTTGCACCATTGGACTCGTATCATCAAGAACTTCAACTTGATCCCAATTCATCTGCATTTGAAGACTTTGATGCGAAGGAAACACTAAATCCATTTTGGATCAGTCCTCCCCACTGGAAGCTTTTGGTCCACCACAAGGGTTTTAGTTGTTGAGTAAGTGAGGATAAAGTTACCTCACTTTTCCATTCTCTATCCATCATTCTTTACTTGGATTTGTACCTTTGAGTCCAACTCAAAGATACTCAACATCTCCCCGTCGCGAAGTCCTTATCCTCCTGTCAAGAATTGTGTCCTCCTGTAGCTCATTGAGATACTCGAGCAAAAGATCTTCAATGGAAGGTAGCTAACCTTGCTCTTTGGGATCTTCAATCAATGAAGGTTCATACAATCGCAAGTTTTCAACATTTACGATGGAATAGATTTTCATATAAGCTGGTAGATCTAGGCAGAAAGCATTTTCACCAATTTTGTCAAGTATTTTAAAAGGACCATATCTAATTGGTTTCAAATGTTTACCTTCCCCTTGCAGTCTTTCTTTGCTGATGTACAACCATACTTGATCACCAACTTGAAAACTATGCTCAACTCGATGCTTGTCATGTCGCGCCTTATACTTTGCTTGTATTCTTTCCAGTTGTTCCTGTACTGCCTGGTGAATTTCCTGGATTTGTTCAATGAACTTGATTGCTTTGTCCACATCACTGTGTCCATCAACTGCTATGTCTTTACCAAAGACAAAATCCAAGGGAGACTTTGGTATAAAACCAAAACATTCTCAAAACGAGATCTCTGAGTAGAGGAATGTTTTGCATGGTTGTAAGCATGCTGCACATAACACATATGCTCATCCCAAAGTTTGGGATGCTTGCTGCAATATCCTTGAAGCAACTGTATCACTATCATGTTGACCACTTCGGTCTGACCATCTGTTTGTGGATGAAATGTCATGCTTTTCTTTAATTTTGTCTCCATTAACTCCCATAGACTTGACCAGAATTTCCCAACAAATCGAGAATATCGATAGGATACAATAGAAGTGGGTAACCCAAAATGAACCCATACATTTTGAAAGAACAATTTTGTGATTTGTTCAGCTATGACCTGTTTATTACATGGTATCAAAATAGACATCTTATTGAACCTATCCACAACTACATACAAATAATCATGACTCTTTCTGGACTTTGGCAATCCCCCAACAAAATCCATGGAAACACTTTCCCAAGGACGAGAAGGAATTGGAAGTGGAGTATACAAGCCTAATTTTCTATTACTTGGCTATCACACATAGTACATCCTTTAATATATCTAGAAATTGTCTCATTCATTCATGGCCAGTAGCAGAATATTTGTAATTGTGCAATTGTTTTACTTACACCAAAATGAACTGATATGAGAGAAGTATCTGCTTCTCGAATTACATTAACTCTTTCAGTTTGTGGAATGCATAACTTTCCCAAATGATATAAGAGTTTGTCCTTTATAAAATAATCCAATTCTTCTACCTACTTTCCATAACTTAAAAGTTGCATATACATCCTTAAAATCTGTGTCTTGAGCATATTGTTCAATGTAACTTTCATGAATTACTGAGTTATGCTTAAGTTTTGTGGATGCATTTATAACTGGTCTTGATAACATGTCCGCAACCTTATTATGTATGCCCTTCTTATATCTGATAAAAAGATGAAATTGCTAAAGAAAACCCATCCACCGATAGTGTCTTGACTGTTGCAATTTAGTTTGTGAGTGTAAATATTGAAGTGATTGATGATCTGTGTGTATGATTGTTTCTTTACCCATTATGTAATGTTTCCACTTTTCAACACTCTAAAATAATGCATATAATTCCTTATCATATGTAGGATAGTTAACTACTGCTGATGTGAATGTCTCAGAATGAAAGCATATAGGCGTCATGTGCTGCATCAACATTGCCCCCATGGCATATTCACTTGCATCTGCCTCGATCTCAAATGGATGTTGAAGATCTGGCAGTGCTAGTATTAGCACTATACTGATCCTTTCTTTCAATGTGTCGAAGGCTTTCTACTGTTTGCTTCTCACTTAAACACCTGTTTCACACTTGTCAAAGCATGTAAATGACATGCAATCAAAGAAAAGTTAGCAATAAACTTTCTCCAATATTGTGCTGCCCCTAAGAAACTTCTAACTTTTGTAGTAGTATTGGGCTTAGGCCAATTTATAATGACTTCGACCTTAGAGGGATCTATCTTCAATTCACCACCCCCTACAATATAACCCAAATAATTCAAAGATGTTCTGCCAAATTCACATTTTGATAGTTTTACATAGAGATTTTCTCTTTTCAAAACATCTAAAATCTTCTTTACATGCTTTACATGTTCATCCCATGTTCTACTGAAAACAAGAATATCATCTAAATAGACTATTACAAAATCATCAATGAATGGTCTAAATACATCATTCATGACTCGCATGAATGTAGCTGGAGCGTTAGTTAAGCTAAAAGGCATAGCCATCCATTCATAGAGTCCTTGTTTCATTTTGAAAGCAATCTTCCATACATCCTGTTATGCAACTCTGATCTGATGGTAGTCGCTTCGCAAGTCCAATTTACAGAAGTAAACTACATCTTTTAACTGATCTAAAAAATCATCAATACGAGGAAGAGGATAATGATTATTTATTGTGATTTTATTTAATTCTCTAAAATCAATGCACATTCTCCACGAACTGTCTTTCTTTCGTACTAACACTATAGGTGATCCACACGGTGATGTGATTGGTCGAATAAACCCTTGATCAAGCAACTCATCTACCTGCTTCTTTATCTCTGCATTTTCTAGAGCAGATAACTTGTACATTCCAATGTTAGGTAGTGGAGCATCTTGCTGTAAATAAATCTCATGTTCTATCTCTTGCTTAGGTGGAATCCCTTTAGGCTCTTGAAACATAATATCATAATCAGAAACAAATTTAACTAGATCTTCTTTTTGTTTAGGATTACAGATTTGTCAATATCCTTTGCTTTTACAATAATAAGTAAAAATTGTTTACTTGAATTTACAATTCTTTTCATTTGTCCTGAATTTATGAGAGAGAAATTATATTTGAGTTTATGAGCCCTTAAAATATATTCAATTCTATCCTTAGTGAGTGGATACTTATTTTCAGTTCGATAGAGGATAGCATTTCTATCGTACAAGTATGGACTTCCTAATACAATTCCACATATGTCCAATGGAACTATGTCTAACTCAACCTCATCTACAAACTTTGAGCCAATAGCAAAACGAAGTTTACATTGTTTCGTAACTTGTAGCTTAGTTTTATCAAACACCCAACCTAATGGATATGGCTTTTTATGATGTTTTGTTTCTAGACCCAACTTCTTTACAATTGCTTCAGAAATCAAATTAACTTGTGACCCACTATCAAATAATGTATCAATTTTAGTATGCTTGGAAATGACTCTAATATGAAATAGCTCATTTATTTTCCTCTCATTATTATCATTATCAATAGAATGTGAAGAAGTACTAGTAGATGATTTAGAATCTTTACCTTGTATACCTGTAGCTGTAATCGTTGTCTCGTCACCTAAATCTGATCCCAATTCCTTTTTAATAGCAACAACATTCTTTCGCTCTTTACTCCTAAACTTCTTAGGCTTCAATTCCAGATGCAATGACCAACAGTGTGCCTCATCGTGTCCTTCCTTCATACAATGAGTGCACGAAGGTTTGTCCTTCTTCACATTGTTTGTTTTCTTCTCCTTCCATTTAAGTTTCTTCTTGCGTTTATTCTTGCTTTCAATAGGTTTGGATGATTTCCCAACATCTTGGGTTACATTTTTACCTCTAGCTTCTAGATGAGTTGCTTGAACTGATACATCATCTAAGCTAGTTGGATTAAACATAAGTATGGTATGCCTCAAATAACTATGAATACTACCTATGTATTTCAACAATGTCTCTGGTGAGTCCAATGATATGCCTAATGTTAAAGATCCCTTATGGAATTCTTGAGTATAACTTTGAAAACTTTGAACTTTTAATTGACGTAGTGTTTGCCAACTCATCATTGCTTGTTGCATATAAGCCAAAGGATAAAATTGCTTTTTAATAGTAGAAACAAATTCATTCCAAGTTGAAATGATTTTACCATGCTTTTACAGATCTGCTTGTGTCTTTCCTTCCGACCATACAAGTGCGGTTCCTCCAAGTCGAAGGCTAGCAAGCTGGATCTTCTTCCTTTCCGAAACAACTTTCTACACCCTACAATATACTTCAATTTTTCTTATCCAATTATCAAGCTTTTTAGCATTAAGTTCTCCATCATAAATTGGCAAATCAAATTTTACATCTAATTTGATCAAAGAGGATTTTTTCTTTTTCTTCTTAGAAGAACTAGTTTTATGAGAAGAAGACGATGATGACGACGATGATGGTGATGATGGAGGAGATGGTGGAGGAAGCATTCCTCCTTTTCCTTTATCTTCTTTATCTGGAGGAATACAAAGAAAAGGTTCCTTTGTTCCTTTATCTGGTTTAGGTGATGAAGTGCCTTCACCTTTACCCTTTTCAAACTCATTATACATCTCTTCCACCATTGCATGTATTGTCATGAAACTATCCAAGAATTTGGATTCTGACCCAAGTGGAGATTCATCTGCCATCCTTCTTTGTGAAAATACCCTTCCAATCTCTGGATTTGCCTCAACAAGTTCACCTTCACGTCCTCCGAGCCTCAACCTAGTAAACATTTAAATCTCCACACAAACTTGTCAAACCATAAAAACATTGGTGCTCTAATACCACTTGATCCATTAATGAAGTTGGTATTATAGACTATGTGCGAATTTAGCTTATGTTACTTAGTGCAACAGATCGAAAATATTGCAAATAATATAAACACATAAACAATTTGAAAAAAACACATTCAATCACGTCAACACAACCAAATTTAATAAAGGAGTTCACCGAACTTTCTGGCTACATCTCCTGGTCCTTTCACTTCCACTGCTGACCTCTTTATTTTGTCTTCAAATTTCTCGTACAGGTATGATCTAAAAAACAGAGTCTTAAATAAGAAAATGGATCTCACCACTATGTTCAGCTCAAAATTTCGAGTCAAATGAGTATAAACTTGACCATATTTTTCCATTGTGACCTCCATACCCCCTGGAATGGTCCAAAACCATAATCCTCTTATCTTTCGGTGATATGGTATTAATATACCACATATAGTTGCAATCTATGGTGAATGTGGGATAATGCGATAACACAAAATCAAAGGATAAACCAAAGGACCGACGGGCATGGGGTTGACCCCGACCATCTAGCCTTCTCCCAGCGGAGATCCTGACACAAAACGATCAAACGGTTATCGCGTCGTGCTCGCCAACTAACCCGAACGATCTCCACTGTCTATTTGTCTCGTCTAATCCAACGGATGTCGTGCAATCTCATGTGAAATTAAGCTCGACCGATATCAAATTGAGAGTGCGTGAGAAAGCAGTTTTCCGTGCTACGTGTGCTCGCTAAGGGTGATCTTGTGAAATTTTAGAATACTTCTTCCCACCTTTAGGGCGTGCGAGGAACCATTTATCACTTGCCTGCTAGAACTCAAAGAAGTTAAACTTTTTTTAATAACCACATCGCGTCCGTTTAAAATATTAACCTTCTTGCTTGTTCTGACGTAATATGCGTTGATCTTTGCTAATGGGATGATCACCACTCTCATTTGTTGATCTGACTGATCCAACGACTATGGTGTGAACCAATCACGAATTTCCATGTCACCTTTTCTACTGACATCATCTAGAACTCGTGACTCATTCCCGGGTTGTCACGTGTCCTGCTGACGTAAGCATTGTGTTATATTCTTTCCGCGTAGTTAACAGGGGGTTTGAGGAGCACCCGTAACCCCACTTTATGGGGTCTGGGGCAACGCCCCGGAAAATTTTGGTTTTGGACCCTATGTTAGGTTGGGCAGACCCACCTATGGTTTTGTGCATGATTTTCGCACATGTTTTTTGGACACAATGGTTTTTGTTCCATGGTATTGGATGCTTCGGCATGCATAAATATGTATTATAACATTGAAAGGAACATAATGAAAAGTCAAGCTGGTAGTCCTGGTTTTGGGATCCAGGGGAAAATCTCTATGTATATGTGTTTTATGTGTTCTTCTCTCGCACTATATATTTTCTGTGTTTTAGAATTCGTATGCAGGTAATTTCTATACGAGGTTAAAACCTACATTTGGTATCAGAGCAGATTTGGCTTCAAGGGGACGCCTTTGTTGCTGAGGGGTTTCGCTCGGGCCTGTGGTAGACCCTGTTCAGTGGGAGATCTGTGAGATCAATTCTGGTGGTGAAAGAAGATGACGAGTAGTGGAAAGATAGAGATCGAGAAATTTAATGGTCAGAGTTTTGAGTTGTGGAAACTCAAGATGGAGGTTTTGTTGGTGGATAAAGATCAGTGGATCACGGTAGATCCGGGTACTAAACCAACGGGAATGTCTGATGAATAATGGAAGAAGTTGGATCGGAAGGCAAAGAGCACAATACGATTGTGTGTCTCAGATTCATTATTGTTGAATGTATCAGGGGAAGCTACAACAAAGGCTTTGTGGGACAAGTTAGGGATAATGTACCAATCTAAGTCTCTGGTGAATAAACTGTTCCTGCGGAAAAAGCTGTATAACCTGAGGATGAAAGATGGAGACTCAGTGACAGAGCATCTGAACGCATTTAATATTGTGGTAAGCCAGTTATCATCTGTTGATATTAAAATTTCAGATGAAGATAAGTGCATCAGTTTGTTGTGTTCTCCACCAGATTCATGGGATAGTCTAGTTATTGCAATAGGTAGCAATGCAACTTCCTTGCAGTTTGATGAAATAGTCTCAGCCTTGCTGACGGAGGAGATGAGATGGAAACATATGGAGAACCAAAATGGTGATGCCTTGTCTGTACAAGGACGGTCCCAAAACAGAAACAAAAATAAGTCATCAAGTGGGAGATCTAAATCTAGAGGGAGATCTAAATCTCTAGGAAAACATGTAAAGGTGGTGTGCTGGAAATGCGGAAAGGAAGGCCACTTCAAAAGGGACTATAAATCTAAATCTCCTGACAAAGGAAAGGGATCTGATGAGGCTCCTTCTGCAGAGGTGAAAACCACCTCAGATGAAGGTGGGGATGTGTACTTGGATTCTTCAAGTACACATGTAGATCATGAGGCATGGTTGATTGACTCAGGTGCATCCTTTCACTTCACTCCCCATAGAGAGTGGTTCTGTGAGTATGAGAAATATGATGGTGGTGATGTCTTCTTGGGGGATGACAGGAAGGCTAGAATCATTGGTTGTGGAAAAGTAAAGTTGAAGCTGCAAGGTGGAAGGGTTAGAACACTTCCGGGTGTTCTACATATTCCTGCATTAGCCAAAAATTTGATTTCTGTTAATAAGCTGGATGACGCAGGTGTAAAAACAGTGTTTGAGAAGGATACCTGCAAGATTGTTCGGGGAGCACTGGTATTGATGCGGGGAGTTCAGATTGGAACCTTGTACAAGTTGCAAGGTAGCATTGTTGTTGATGGGTGCAATAGTTGTGTGGTTCCTGAAAGTGGAGCACAAAATCTAGTGGTCTCTGGAGAAATGACCATGCTGTGGCATCAAAGGCTTGGACATATTGGAGAGAAGGGCCTTCGAATACTTCATGGTAAAGGTATGGTAGAAGGTATGAGTAATAGCTCTCTGGATTTTGATTTCTATGAAAATTGTGTATATGGGAAGCAGAATCGGGTGAGTTTCCCCTTTGGTCGTAAGAGGGCGAAACATATATTAGAGCTTGTGCACAGTGATGTGTTTGGACCTGTGGAGGTTCCATCACTGGGTAAGTCTGTGTACTATGTATCATTTATAGATGACTTCTCAAGGAATACATGGATATATTTCCTTAAGAAGAAATCTGAAGTCTTTGATAGGTTTAAAGAATTTAAGGCTCTAGTGGAAAACCAAACAGAGAAGAAGATAAAGGTGCTGAGGACAAATAATGGTGCAGAGTTTTATAGTAAGGAATTTGAAGAATTTTGCAAGAAGTGTGGTATAGCACAACAGAAGACTACTCCATATACACCTCAACAAAATGGAGTTGCAGAAAGAATGAACAAGACGTTGATGGAAAGGGCAAGAAGCATGCTCAGTGGTGCCGGGTTAGGACAGGAATTCTGGGTAGAGGCAGTGGATACTACATGTTACCTGGTCAACAGGTCACCTTCATCAGCGTTGGAGGATAAGACTCCATAAGAGGTATGGACTGGTAAGAAACCCTCTCTTTCACATCTGAGGGTATTTGGATGTGATGCATATGTACATGTTCCAAAGGAGAAAAGAACAAAGTTGGATAGTAAATCTGAAAAGTGCATCTTTATTGGGTATAAGGATGGTTTAAAGGGTTATAAGCTTTGGAACCCAGTAACAAGGAAGGTTATGTACAATCGAGATGTGGTGTTCAGAGATTTGAAAGATGTTATTAAACATGAATTCCAACCAAAGGAACCTGAGAAGATAGAGTTTGAGCTAAAGGAGGAAGAATCAGACTCTACAAAAAAGGAGGAATCAGAAGATGAAGAGCCACAAACTCCAGCTGTGAGAAAATCAGTTCAAGAAAGAAGGCAACCAGAAAGGTATAGTCCAACTTCTTTCTGTTCAAATTTTACTTTGTCTATTACTGATGATGATCCCAGAACTGTGAAGGAAGCAGTGGATTCAGAGGATCGAAAACTCTGGAAAGAGGCCATGGTTGATGAAATGGCATCTTTGCACAAAATGAGGCTTGGGATCTGGTGGAGTTGCTGGCTGGAAGGAAACCCATTGGCAGCAAATGGGTGTTCAAAAAGAAGACAAATGCAGAAGGAAAAGTGGAGAAATACAAAGCTCGGTTGGTAGCAAAAGGTTATTCCCAGGTGTCGGGAATTGATTTTGGTGATATTTTTTCTCCTGTTGCCAAGGTAATTTTTATTAGATTACTTTTATCTGTTGCTGTTGTTTTTGATTTTGAGGTAGAACAGATGGATGTGAAGACAACATTTCTTCATGGGGATCTGGAAGAGGAGATCTACATGAAGCAACTTGAAGGCTTTGCGGTGAAGGGTAAGAAAGAGCTGGTATGTAAGTTAAAGAAGTCTCTATATGGGTTAAAACTATCACCAAGGATGTGGTACCAAAAATTTGATACATTTATATGGGGACTTGGCTTCACCAGAAGCAAATCATATCACTGTGTGTATTTTAAATTAATTGGTGACCGTGTTATTTATCTAGTCTTGTATGTGGATGATATGTTGTTGGTTGGAAATGAAAAAGAAGTTATCTGGGATTTGAAGACCCAATTTTCCTCCAAATTCAACATGAAATAGCTTGGTGCTGCAAACTATATTTTGGGCATGGAAATTAAAAGAGATCAGGCAAAGAGGAAGCTCTGGTCAAAACAGAGGAAGTATGTTGAGACAATATTGCAGAGGTTTAATATGCAAAATAGTAAACCGGTGAAGGCTCCTATTCCTGTAGGTGTGAGGTTATCTACTCAACAGTGTCCCAAGACTCAACAAGAGGAAGAGGACATGTCCTGTGTTCCATATGCAAGTGTAGTCGGTAGCCAGATGTATGCAATGGTCTATACCAGACCAGACATTGCACATGCAGTGGGAGTATTGAGCAGGTTTATGTCAAAAATAGGGAAGGAGCACTGGACAACAGTGAAGCAAGTTTTCAGGTATTTGCGTGGCACTAGTGATTATGGTTTGTGCTACCAAGGAAGACCAAGATTGGACAGAGTGTTGGATATTCATGGCTTTGTTGATGCAGACTGGGCTGGAGATCTGGATTAGAGAAGATCTACAAGTGGGTATGTGTTTAACCTATTTGGAGGTGCAGTCAGTTGAATGAGTAAGAAACAATCTATAGTGGCACTGTCAACTACAGAGGCAGAATACATGGCAGCCACTCATGCAAGCAAGGAAGCAGTTTGGTTGCAGAGATTGTGTTCAAGTATGGGGTTAGTATAGGAAGCTATAAGGATAGACTGTGACAGCCAAAGTGCAATTTTGTTGGCAAAGAACCCCGCATATCATTCAAAGACAAAGCACATTGATGTTCAGTATCACTTTGTGATGGATATGATAGAAGACAAAAAGGTGTTGCTGGTAAAGGTGGACACTTTGAAGAATACTGCAGATGCATTGACAAAATCTACGAGCTTTGAGAAGTTCTCTTGGTGTAGAGAGACAATGGGCATTTCAGGGCTGGAAAAATGACTAAGTTCTCTTGCGGTCCCCTGTGGAAAGAAAACAACAAGTGGAAGAATGTTGGGTTGTGTTATATTCTTTCCACGTAGTTAACAGGGGCTTTGAGGGGCACCCATAACCCCACTTTATGGGGTCCAGGGCAGCGCCCCGAAAAATTTTGGTTTTAGACCTTATGTTAGGTTGGGTGGACCCACCTATGGTTTTGTACATGATTTTCGCACATGTTTTTTTGGACGCGATGGTTTTTAGTCCATGGTATTGGATGCTTTGGCATGTATAAATATGTATTATAACATTGAAAGGAACATAATGAAAAATCAAGCTAGTAGTCCCGGTTTTGGGATCCAGGGGAAAATCTCTGTGTATATGTGTTTTATGTGTTCTGCTCTCGCACTATTTATTTTATGTGTTTTAGAATTCGTGTACGGGGTTAAAACCTACACATTGACTGTTGACCTTTGATTGGTTCTAACATCTCAATCCAGACTCAGATTTACGTGTTGTTTGCACCATTGGACTCGTATCGTCGAGCACTTCAACTTGATCCCACTTTCATCTGCATTTAAAGACTTTGATGTGGAGGCAACAATGAATCCATTTTGGATCAAAAGTAGACTTTTGACTTCTTTTGGAGTCATTCTCTTCCTGCTCTTCCTATTCCTTTGCGGCATGCTTCACTTCTACCCACGACTTCTCCTCAGCTTCTTTCTTCCTCTTCTCAACCAAATCTAGTGCTTGGAAGCGATGCTTCTCAGGCACTTCCCTTTCAAATGCATCCAAAAATTTATCTACATTAGTTAAGCCATCATAATAAGGAAAACTCCTTACCTCCGATGATACACAGTGTAACGATTTAGTCATCATGTTACATCACAACGTAGATACGTCATGCAACCTATTATGCCTGTGTTCCAACTCCTCATCTGAATCTGATGTACATGAACTTTCGCAGTCCCATGTAATGTGTCCATCTGTTGTCGGATTCACCCAATCTTGGCCTCATGCTATTATTTTGTAGATATGATCCAAATCATTGTCACTTTCATAATCACGAACCGATTCAGTGTAGCATGACCCTTCTGCAGTGTCCAAAGGTACTACTATGCAGAGCGATTTCCTCTACAATGGCATTATCCGCTTCTTCAAATTGATTACCCCATTCATGTCAATAGCCCAATCAATCCCAAGGAGCGCAAGGTAGGGATTGTTGTCATCGACAATCTCTATCACTTCGAAATCAACCAACACACTCATGCCTTCAATATCTACTGTCACTACTTGCAATCTTTCGATGGGGATAATCTTATGTTGATTTTCCATCCTCAATTGAATCAGAGATCACTGCTGCGTAGGTCACCCCATTCTTTGCCATGTCTATTTAGGCAATATGTTCACATCCAACCCCAAATCTAGAATAACTTGATCCATTTAATATTCTCCTATTTGCGCAGTGAGCCTCATCTCACGCCTTGTTCTTGCCTTATGCTTACCAATTTTCCTAACTACGCAAGGTCCTTCAAGAGAATTTTCTTTACAAACGCACTTATTTATCAACTCCTGTAATCCTTTCACGGACTTTCTATCACGTAGAAGCTTCATACAGGTCTCAAAAAAGGTAGTAGGCATGGAGGGGTCCATTTCTTCAAACAGCTGATCCTGATTTCCTGAGGTAGAGGCCTCAAAGAAGCTTTTCTTCTCTTCCATGAACGTTTCTTTCCTACGTTGCAAACCAAACCCAAACTCTTTTTCTGCAGCCTTGCAGACCCACTCACCTTCTTCAGGTTGCTTTCCTTTATCTTCGCCAGTCATCACTCCACTTCGCAGCATGATATTCACATTAGGGTCTTCTTCGTGGGGTTTAAGCCTCATCATCTATAGGTTCTGTGTAGGCGGCTGAGGTTGCACCCTCTTCTCTTGCATTTTAGCTATCAATACATGGTAGTCTTCTATCGTGTGGTCAAACTGAGTATAGTATTGGCACGACAGGTGCGTCAGACTCGTAGACTCCCGTGCATAGTGTCCGGGCACTCCACAATTGTAACAAATGACTTGTCCCCGACCTCTCGCAGGTCCTTCTCTGCCTCGGCCTCGTCTGCGCCCCTGATATCCTCCTTGCGCTCCCCCAGTGCCTTGATTCGGAGGCCGTGTTTATGTTTGCATTCAATACAAGGGCGTTCTCTCCATCATTAACTTATAGCTATGACAATTGCGCTCATCGTGACCCATCGATTTACAAAAGTTAAAGAAGAGTTGTTGCGATGTCTGCACCAATTTCTGCAGCAAGTGGAAATTGTCTGTCACATGTTTCCCAACTACTTGACAGATAGCACACCACAACATGGGCCCTATACTTGGCCCTGCCTGAGCTTTCGGCCTCAGAGGCATTGGCCCTCCTCTTGCAACATAATTCGCGAAGATAGGGCAATGATCTTTATTATGCCCTTCACTTTTACACTTCAGGCACCAAACTTCTTCATGCACCTTTGGCCGAGCCGCTCTATCCTTCTTTAGACTTTGAAACTCTAGGCAAAGATTCTGCAAGTTTGTGCGAATCTGTTGTACTCCCAAAGCAGCATCTTGAATCGGCGTTTCATGCAATCTCATTGCAATTTCCACGGCTTTCGCCTGGTTCCAATCTTTTGTTGTGATAAAGAAACCCTCAGGTGAGGCAAGATTGAAGCTACAAACCATTTGTGGTGTTGTCCATCCATAAGATTCATGTTAGCTTCGCAGATCTAGAATTTCAATCTCTGATCCAGTTCTGAGGGTGTTTCGCCAGGCCTCATCATGATTTCCTTGAATCCAACGACTAATTGCGCTTGAAACTTGGGCCTATTGAATTCCTTATTCAGTGCCATCAGAATGTCTGCCAATGGAGCAATTGGGTTATCGGTGTAGTACTTAATGTACCACGTTAGTGCGCGATCCTGTAAAGCAGTAAACAACGTTGATTTCTTCATTTGATCATCTGTAATATTTGGGTTGTCCACATGGCCCTCGCAATTAACCAAAACTGGTCCAAGTCGTCATTTCCCAAGCCCTTGCAAATGTGAAACTTCATTGTATTTGACATATTGAACAGTGGTGGAGCTGGTGGCGGTGTGGGCAAAGGTGCATGCTGTGGAGGTGAAGATGGAGGTGGTGTGCGTGGATGGGGTATTCACGGGAACCCTTGCCTTATTAACTAGACAGTGCTCTGCAGTGAAGCCTGTGTTGCTCCTTCATCGTCACTCAGAGGAGGCTCAATCAATGGGTTATATTCAGGACATGTTCTTCCTCTATCCCTAAAGAGCTTTCCACTTCACATAGCTCCAAACATCATGGTAATGGAATAACCTTCTTTTCACACAGGAGCATCTTAATCCAAGTATTCAAAGATCTCAGATACTTACCTCGCGGTCCCTTGAAGAAGCATCGTTCTGCTTCACTATAGCTAACCGAGGTATCGACCATGAATTTTGTCACAAATCCTCCAATGACACGATCAAGCCAGTGATCAACAGTGCACATGATCTTATCTTCAAAGGCTTTCAATCTCCGCACTAGCTCCAAGGTCCACACTATTGGATGGTGAAGCCTCCACCTTCCCTAGTCATCTGCCAATTTAGCGATCCACTCATATAGTTTGATCAGGAAGGAACAGAAGAAAATTTCGTGTATCTCTCTGTATAGATACCTGCCAACCATTGTTCTTTTGTCAATTGGAGATTTCTGTTTTCTTGCACCGCGAATTCTTGGATCTTTCTATCCAACCGCTCCTCAATTTCCTTCTTAGTTGGATTCCAGTGATGCGACATCACACATCTCTTTATGCAGATCCTAGTATCAACAACAGAACCATTTGTTGGCTTAGTGGGTCCTGACCTAGGTTCAGAGTTAAATTTTCCAAAAAAATCCCTACACTACTGGCCCTTTTGGCATCAACCCGTGGAGCGCGAACTGAAGTCTCACCCAAAGCAGTATGGGGGGATGCTAGAACCAAGTTTCTGCACCCAGAAATGAGCATGATGTCGTTTTATGCCCTAAACCTACCTTTGCGTAGATTGATAAGCCTTGAAGGCTTATCGATATAAGTTCATTTTACCAACCTCTAGACCTTCACGAAGGTCTACGACTATCTTTTGCGGACCCTAAATAGGTGAATCAATCACTTAGGCTCCTCTGTGATTACTCCTAAGTCTATATTTACCCAGGTCGGCTTAAGTGTTCGATAACTTTAACATGCAACAAGATATTCTTCACGTAAACAGTTATTATTACTTGTGTTCATATGACAATATAAATCATGTAAAATTGTGCATCAATATAGTATTATCTCATAAACCCATCATTCATCACATCGTAAAAGAACATTCATTCATAATAGAAGGAAATAGATAAACACGGGAATTTCTAGAATAATCTCTTTATTAATACTTCAGTTCTTCTTACAAACTAAGACTTCCCTGCCACTTAGCTGTGTTAGGTTCCTATACCAATAGGAGTCATAATTTTGAATGACTAAGGTTAAGCCTTGTAATATTGTACATACCTTTGCTTTCTGCAAATGTTTTCCATATTAAAAAAATTAAAAAATGTAAAGAGGGTATGTCCTAAAAAATATCAAAGGACAAAAAGAAAAAGAGAAGGTCAAAAAATGAAAATATATGAACCCCAAAAAACAAAAAGAGACCATGAAAATGTGCAAGTCAAAATGCCACTACTATTTAATTTTATGCATAATAATGATTGTGTGCAGCTTGTTATTCATGCGACAATCCATAGTAATCAAACTATTTAATCTTGGTTATTTCATGCTTTGAATTTTATGTTTGTAGCTAGAAAATAAAATCTGACCAAACAATTTAATCTTGGCAGATCATTAGATAGGTAGAGAAAATAAAAGGAGCTCATCAGTTTAATTTGAGCCCTTAGATGATATAAGGTTAGAATTAGATAGATTACTTTCAAAATAAAAATGGATGATAAGGGTTTGCTAGTCTAAATGCACCCAAAATAAATGAAGAAAAAATGGTGATGGGTAAGTAGAAGAAAACCCCTAAAATAAGTATCCCAACCCTTAATTTTAAATATAAACTATAAATTACCCCATATCCTGACAAAACCAATTAATCTCATCATTAAATCCTGCCGGATCGATTAAATCCATGATTAGTCCTTAATTAATCCCATACCGCCGAAGTTTAAATCACTGGGCCCCCCGAAACCCGTGCTCTTATCACCCGCACACTTCCCTCACTCGACTGTCATCGGATCACCATCCCCCCCATCCGACGATCCACAGCCATATCAGTTGTACCCAATGGCTGACCTTTACTTGCCCAATAAAGCGGTTTTCCCCGGCCCCCCACCTGCTATGTGTCGATCACTGTGTTATATACCTAGGGGGGTTATATACCTAAGGGGGATAATATGGGGTACCAAGGGAGGTACCCAAGGTAATAATGTAATAATGGGATGGGCCATAGTAATAAATAAGGTGGTTAACCCATGTCATGTAAGGGACCACAAGTAGTTAATAATAATGTAATGGGCCAATGGTATTAGTTGAGGGTATGAGGAAACCATGGTAATGATGCATGGTATTGTATGTATGAAGCCTATATAAGGGCTAGAGACTCCACATGAAGATGAAGAGAAGTATTCTTGTATGAACAGGCATATGGCTTGTGGAGTGTTCTCCTTCCTTAAGGAGTGAATGTATGGTGTTTCCCTACCATAAGGGTTTTGATCAATAAAGCAACATTTCTATCTATGTCTATCTTATTGTTTCTCGGTATATTTGCATTATCTTGTATTCTCATATCCGATCTATAGTATTTCTGGGTTAGATCTACAACAAGTGGTATCAGAGCTACAACATTTGGTATCAGAGCACTTTCTTGGGCAAAACGTGGAGAATTTTTTTTTTCATTTTTGCAGGGTTTCTGGGGCGGCGAGTTGCAGGTCAGATTTGTACGTTTTGGTGAAAGATCTATAGAATCTAATTGCAGATCTGTATTCCTTGTGAAAAAATACCCAAATTCAAAAAAAAAATCAGTTGAATCGGAGTCCGGATGAAGGAGATATCGCTGATCTAAAAATCAGTAGGGTTGCAGACAATTTTCAGGGCAGCGAGTTTTGCGGCGCAGATCTAGAAGTCTCGGTGCTAGATCTGCAAGATCTAATTGTATATCTGGAATATTTGAGAAAAAACACATGATTTCAAAAAAAAAATCAGTCGAATCGGAGTCCGGATGAGGGAGATATCGCTGATTTAAAATCAGCTCTTTTTGCAGAAATTTTGGGTGACGCCGGGAGCGTAGCAGCGCAGATCTGGAATTCTAGTGTCTGGATCAGGATTTTTATCATATGGGTAGATGCAGAATGATTGTTCCATTTCCAAAAATAGGTTATAATAGAGATTCTGAGCAATATTGACATATTTGTGGCCATTTCAAATTTTCGCCAAGTTTTTTCAAAACCCTCTTCATGGCTTCTAGCAAGGTTCTATATTTTACAGGAACAGATGATGGTCATACTATTGAAGAATTCATACAAAGAATAAAGTCCGAATATGGGATATTTTGGAAAACTATAGTACGGCTTAATTTGAGAGATGAGGCTCAAAAATGGCATTCATCACTTGACTACCAGCAGTTGATCAAATTTTCAGATGCAGAATTTGAAAAAGTCCTTCTGGACAAATGGTCTCGGGCTAGAAAAAAGGAGAATAAGACACATAAAGGGTTAATTGCTACGGGTGTCTCCTTATTGCAGGTTCATGGATTGATTCAGAAGGAGAAAATCATTGTGTCTATAAATCCGAGTTGCAAGCAAAATCTCATAAATGTCAATTTGGCAAAAAAATTGCAAGTCCCAGCAAAACAAATTGCACATACACAGGATGATGATAAGGATGTTCAAATCTATAAGGATTTGAAGCTTTCTATGGATAAGTATGTGTTTCATGGTGATTTTTATGCTTCAAAGATGGATAATATCGATGTTGTTTTGGGATATCCTTGGATGGAATCTGTGGGTACTATCAATATTAATGTGCAGAAGAAATTCTTGAAGCTATGGTATAAAAAGAAGAAAATTACATTACAGGATATTTCCATCCATAAACAGGTAGAGTCCACGGAGGATGACGCACAAGATGTTACAGGGACTGACATATCAGATGATGAGCAGTTGATGGTCGACAATCAAACACAAACAGAGGCTGAAGCAGAAAAGGTTACAGGTGCTGATACATATGAGGACGATTCAGTGGTTGAAGTCATATTGAAAAAGAAGACACCACAACAGGCACCACAGCAGGGTGAAGTAAAGAAAAAGCTATCGTGGGTTAAAACTTCAACATATCATCACCCACATCACCCAGCAAGACAACAATCAAGATGGCAACCAATTAGCCACATGGACAACAAACCCCGCAGGACAGATCGAGAGGAACAAAGATCCACCTACTACACATCCACACAGAAGAGCTACCGCAGTCAACTTCCATCTCAAGCGAGCGAGGCACCAGCGAGATCGAGGGTTCACCTTTCTCTTGGATGGCTAGATGCACGTGCATGGTATCAGTGGACTACTCTTTTGAGTAGATCTTATTATTTGTGTTCTTCCCATGTTTCGGGGACGAAACATGCTTAGGGGGGTGGAATGTTATATACCTAGGGGGATAATATGGGGTACCAAGGGAGATACCCAAGGTAATAATGTAATAATGGGATGGGCCATAGTAATAAATAAGGTGGTTAACCCATGTCATGTAAGGGACCACAAGTAGTTAATAATAATGTAATGGGCCCATGGTATTAGTTGAGGGTATGAGGAAACCATGGTAATGATGCATGGTATTGTATGTATGAAGCCTATATAAGGGCTAGAGACTCCACATGAAGATGAAGAGAAGTATTCTTGTATGAACAGGCATATGGCTTGTGGAGTGTTCTCCTTCCTTAAGGAGTGAATGTATGGTGTTTCCCTACCATAAGGGTTTTGATCAATAAAGCAACATTTCTATCTATGTCTATCTTATTGTTTCTCGGTATATTTGCATTATCTTGTATTCTCATATCCGATCTATAGTATTTCTGGGTTAGATCTACAACAAGTGGTATCAGAGCTACAACACACTGGAGTAGAATAGGTGACCCCTCTGAAATACTACCCGACCCTCATAAGTGGTGCAATGGCTTGGGAAGCCGCCTCCCTGCTCAACCTGATAAACCGCCCATTGTTTATTCATAAAATTTGCTGCCAAAAAGTGACCGTTGCTCCCTAAAAAGGTCGGGAAGCCATTTTTCGTATTTTTTCGCTCATTTTCTTTGTGAACCTCTGCGAACCAGTGTGACACCTGCAAACCTGAAAAGTAAAAGTTAACCCCATTCCAGTCCTTAAAGAAGCTACGAATACCACTTTCAAAGCTCTCTAAGCCCTTTCAACCTTCCGTCGTCGTCTAGAACATCAGTTTGAAGTCAATTCACCTAAACTACAGATATTTATAGAGAAATTACCAGTCACCCTTCAAATTTGAAAACGTTTTGTACTTAAAAGTATTTTAATTATGTAAAATTAATTGGAACTACTTGTAATTCAGAATCACATACCCAAGCCCTTTTCAGAATTTCCAAATTTCCTTCCAACCCTTTGATACAACCCCTACATTGCCAAATTCAAATCCACAAGAATTGAATTATGGCTTCCCCTGTCGCCATGGATGTCCGACCCATCACTACTCCCCATCTGGACCTAAACCACCTTCCCCTGGCAGACAGAGATTTCCAAATCAGAGATACTAGT
The DNA here is from genome assembly GCA_031772625.1 of Pinus tabuliformis. Classification (NCBI taxonomy): domain Eukaryota; kingdom Viridiplantae; phylum Streptophyta; class Pinopsida; order Pinales; family Pinaceae; genus Pinus; species Pinus tabuliformis. The sequence continues at coordinate 1,203,175,640 of CM062820.1, read as the reverse complement.
GCATATGAGGTCCTACTCAAACTTCATTGTTTGAGTAGGGACATATATTTAAACCATTCTGATGGCATTGGTCTTTGGGAATCCAATTTTCCCAAATACCAGTTTCCCCAAGTACATGTTTTTCCATAAATTGTCCATATGTGCCATGCGCAGTACATTCCTAGCCAGAGAGCTATAATGTCCCCTGACCAAAAAGTCTTGTTTACCATCACAGTTGAGTCAATTAATGAGATGATACACCTCCAAACAGGTCCAAACCTAACTGCACTCTCAATTGGATATTTGCTAGACCAGTACAACAAATTAAGTCCATCAAAGTTGGCCCAGTTATTTCAAACTTTCATTATTGAGGAAAAACACATTCCCAAGGATGCCCCTCCATATGTTTTTACCATTCTCTCTGAATGGGGCAAGCACATTATGACTATGATATCATGTATTTTGGGTTGCACTACTAATGAATTTTTTGATGAGCTTATCCTGGCCTTCATGTCCATTTTCACCCCAGGAAAGCCTCCTCCTACTATATACAATTATGCCCAGTTCATAGCTGAAAGGATGCATGAACAGTTTATTAGAATGGACAATGAGAGAGTATTCAAATACTCATTTGTATTATACCACATGTTTCTATATCACCAATAAGACAAATTTCTCTTCACCCTCCAGAAGCTTGATACCAGAGGACAACCCAGGTCAATCATACTTTGGACCCCACTTTTTCCACAAGTTTCAATCACCATACATCTATACAGATTTCATTGATTCTTTTGTTCATCTAGTCATGACCATGCTGATAGGAAGCCCTCCACCTAGAATAAGTCAAGTTATCAAAAGAGTCCTCCAACTATGTAAGCAAAGTAAGGTGGGAGATTGGTACCTTTACAAAAACCACATAGAAATAAGAATCTATGGGTGCCAGCTTGCCCCATACAAACTCCCCAAATACCTCCTTATGAGGTTATTTGCTCTAGAGTACTATAGATAGATAATGAACTTTGATGAGATAAATTTTGTCTCAGCCAAGAAAAGGTCTCAATTCAAAATCAAAAACCAGTTAGGCCCCTTCATTTGCAACTCTAGAGAAGCATGGCAGGAGGCAGATCTAATTTTGCAACAAATGAAATTTCCAAACAGTTTTATGTGGAGATATGACCCTCAAGGGTTTATGACCAAACTTAGACAAAAGGTCAAACTAGGGCCTTACATTCATCATCCCATACCAAAGATTGAGAGATATGCAAATCGGTCAGAGTGGTTGGAGAACACTCTCGTAGATAGGGATAGCACAAAGGTAGATGTTGAGAATGCCTTGATTGATTTAGAAAGACAACTTGATGAAAGCTTGTTTCTGCAGGTACCTGAACAACAAGAAAGAACCATGAGCACCCCTCCTATTATGCAGACTCCTCAAAATGAGGAAAGGAATCCCAAGAGGAACAGGGAGGGAGCCTCCACTTCAGCCATGGACACTTCAAATGTGCAGTATGAGGGCAGCCAAAGCAAAAGGCCAAGGCTCAATCCTGTTTCAAAACAGGAAGACACAGAAGGCTCAACAGAGGTAACTAACACTGAGTTTGACATGAGAAGGTACACAACTCCATCTGGAGAAACTCAAGAGCCATCCACATCATAGACTCAAACGTTGGAAAGACAGCTCAGTGTAGAAGTTTCCTCCTTCAGTAGGCCTGCTGATAAAGACAAAGACATTAAAGATAGGTTTAAAGAAATCAAGATGAGAAATGAAAAACTGAAGGCCCAGTCTTATGCACGATATTTAAATATTACACCTTCTCAACAGTCTCAACAACCGTTCCTTCTACATTGACAGCCTCATTAGGTCCAACAGCTCCTATGGCCACAGCAGAATAGGTTTTAGCACAGTCTACATCAGCAGCAGGTACATCAGGGGAAGAGGTAGCAAAATTGGTTAGAGCTATGGAGGAAATGTCTATACAGGCTACAAAAATGAATAAGCTAAAAGAAAAGGTGACAAGATTGGAAACTGATTACAAGCTTGCAAAAATCATGCACAGGGAAGAAGTGTAGAAAGCTGCCAGAATGAATGAGAGAATAAAAGCCATGGAAAAGGACCTAACATTGAAAGAACCTCTTGGATAAGTTAAGGAACTGCTATGGGCCAATATCATTGACTCTATCAATGATATTTGGCCATCTATTTAGGTGATTTTTGAACAGATAGATCTAATAAAGATGGCTACAAAAGCCATCCAAAAGGTAAAAGAGGAATTGGGAGAGATGCCCGAAGATGCCACCAGAATCATCCAATTCCTTAACAGTAAAAATAGATATGAGCTTCAGGAATTGGATATAGAGGATAGAACATAAACAATTTTGGAGGTAAGGAAGGTTCTTTCCAAGAGAAACTTGATGTTAAACTTGGAGGACAAGTGCCAAAATATGCAGGTAACCATTGATAGATTCATGGCTAAGTTTCAAATTTTGAGAGAGAAAGGGTTACCCAATCCCTTGGTCATAAATGACAAGCTCATGACACAACAGGATTACAACAGCAAACTCAGAGAACTAGAAAAAGAACAGGCTAGTACATCTTCAATGAAGGCATTGCCAATAGGTAAAGTGCTATACCATAGGTTTGAAAACTTATTTTACCTCCAGCATGAGGTAAAACAATTATTCATCAATAAGCCTACTTTTTCCAAGTACACTGAGGCAAATGAAATATACAGAAGGATGTTGAAAATAAAATTACCTGATGCTGAATTGTGGGAAAAATTGACTGATTTACTGTGAGAAATATGTAGTAAAAAAGGTTGAAGTAAAGTGAAAGAAAAACAGCCAGGTGAAAAGATGAAGACAGGTTAGCAAGGTCAAAGAGTATCAGTGTCAAATTGTATCAGATGAAAGTCAAAAATGACTAAATCCTCCAGCGTGAAAGTTCAAACAACAAAGAGAATAATGGGCTAAAACCAAACCATAAAGGCCAGCAATACCAAAATAAATGGGACCGCATGAAGGTAGTTCAATAGCTGTCTCTTTCTTCTTGCAAGAAAATATTTTTATTTCCTAGATTAAATCTCAAGTTAGTTTGAGATATTTTGTAATAATTTTTGTATAAATACTTCACAATTCGAAGTATGTAGGGTGGATTCTTAGACATTTCTATAGACTTCTTGATCAAAATATTGTAAAGCTAATCACTGACTGAGACAACAAGCTGGATTGATGAATAAAGACAAGATATTTCATAGGATTCATGTGTTGAGCGAAGTGCAAACAAGTATTCTCTTATGTTATCATTATCTTTCTTAAGTTTTGTCCACAATATTTAATGTATTTCTGAATCTTAATGCTATAACTAGAACAATATCTCAAAATTTGTTTAATTACACTCTGTTTTTAACAGTTATGCATATAAATGTTTTCTATTGATATCTAAGTTAAGGAATTCTTAATTACTCCTTAGTTTAGGTTATTTATTGCTAATCCAGATCAAAGGATTCTTAATTTCCCTTTGCTTTTGACTACCCTCTATTCCTCGTTTATATCCTGGTCTGAGAACCCTTAATTGCTCTCTCACCCTTACTAAAACCAGTCCACCCCACTATTCCAAAGACCTGCACTTTACTCTACTAGCTTACCCTTTGAACATTCCCTTTAGTGAATTGATCCAGTTCTGCTGCCCTTCTGTTGACTCCATAGCCCAATGGTCTAAAGACATCATTTTATCCATCTGTTTCAAGGATCCCACCACCCAATCTTGAATACAAATAAAAAACCCCCAGAACATTCATAACTAGCCTGAAATCCCAGCAAACAAAGCTAAATCATATAGAGAGAGCCCTCTCTGAGCCATAGGTTGGCTAGAGCCTATGCTCCAAAGTTGGTTTGTGGTTACCTCAATCATTTTCTTTCTTCTAATAACTTCTAGAGAAATCTCTAAGTGATAACATAGTGGCGACCATACTGGGGACAACGAATCCTCAGTCCTAATAAAGCTTTAAGAAAATTCTAAATCTACATTTTGAGCCTCTTAAAGTCATTTATTAGAAGTTATTTTGAAAAAAAATTCACAAAAACAATTAAAATTTTTGAAATTCTAGCTTCTAGGAAGTCTCGTTTTACTAGGGCTAATCTTGATCCAAACCCTGCCCCAGTAGTTGATAATCCCAACCTAATTTCAAGAAAATATAAAAAAGAAGAAAGTTCGGTTAGCCAAATACCATTAGTTAAAGCTCATTCATGTCCTAATGAGTGGTTATTTTTAGAAGACGTTCCCTTTGATGTGCCATTTGATCTTTCATTATTTAGAACAAAATATGAAAATGCAATCGATGAAATTGTTCTAGATCCTAATTTTATTGCAGACCTTGAAATTCAACAGGCCAACAAATCAATTGATGAATACAGTCTGAAATCTCCACAATCATCCATTAATACTGGCACGACCCCTGAGCTTTCTAAACAATTGTCCACTACTTTGAGTTCACCATTGTTCCCTTCAACTTCAAAAATAATACCTTCTGAAGTCCGCTCTTCACCACCGTTTATAACTACACTCCCTCACCAACCTATCGTTACTCATTCATCATCTACTAGTCCTGGTTCATCATCCACTGCTACATCATCTCCAAGTACCTCAACCCCACATCTCAGCCCCTCCCAATTTACAGCAATAGTAAACAGATATGGTCCTCTTGTTTTACCTGCCCAACTTCATGCTATGCTTGCAGATTATCAGAGTAAGATTTTCCTGTTTGATGCTATTGGTCACTATAGTGCCCAACAGCATGTAAACAAGATGCTTGACTTTTTTGAACTGCGTGAAATAGATGAAGCAGATGTCCAGATGAGACTCTTTACCCAAACTTTGACTAGTGATGTAGAGACGTGGTTTAAAGCCTTTCCTGCCAACCATATTGTAGACCTAGCAAATTTTCAAAGATTGTTTATTGATAGGTGGGAAAAGAAAAAGAATCCCTTACAAATCCTTTCAGAATATGAGATTATTATAAGAGGGCCTAATGACACTGTTCAAGATTACTGCACTAGATTCAATAATATATATATAATGCAATCCTAGTAAACCTTAGACCCCCACTTGACTTAGCATTAATAAATTTCCCTGATGGTTTTGACACAAATATGGCATACCAACTTAGGGAAAGAAACCTGTTACACTAAAAAATGTCACCATGACTATTTGCAGTTAGTATGGCTCCATCAACTGTCATACTATCCTCCTTGGCAAGTCTCATGGCTCTGCTTTTCATGTCAAACTCCAAGAAAGAGAGAAAAGTCATTTAAAGTCAATTATCTCTGGGTACGTAGTTTCTCTCAGCCTTACCTGCGTGTACGCAACCCAAGTTCACAATACCTGCATACTTGTACGCTCTGTATGTAAAGGGGTGGGTGCGTACCCCTGTAAAGGTCAAAAGACGCGAGTTTCATCTTAAAAAAGTTACTTGTGGTCAAATCTAGAGCATTCTAGAAGATGGTTTGACGTGTATTGAGCGCCTCCAGATGGTTCATGCACCCCAAAGAAAGAGGAACTTATCCCATGAAGAGTGGAGCTATCCCATTGAAAGAGGGGCTTATCCCATTCATGGTGGACCTAATTAACTTCCTCTAAAGCACTATAAATACAGGCATTGGGCCAGAGGGAGGAGAGGTTGAAAGCTGAACATTCCTAAGGGTAGATGCTGCTGGAATTAGGACTTCCTTGTAGAAGCTTGTGAGGAGAGATTCCCATCCTTTCTTGTTTCATTTGGAAGTGGGTGAGCTTATCAAAGTAAAGGAAAACTCTTGCTGGACCCTGGGAGCGACCTGCACAACACCAAGGCTCAGGCTGTAATGGTTTCTTTTGTTTCCTATTAATACAAATAAGTCCATTCTTCTCAACAATTTGTTATTTATGAGTTGTTTCATATACTCCTTGGTCTGTATGTTAAATATGTTTTGTTTTATGAGATATTCAGGTGCTATTTAATCGTTTGATTGTTGGTGAATGCAGGTTTCGAAGAGAAGGAGGAGCTCATCCGGATCGACGAGGCTGGACTACTACAACAGCGTTGGGTTACAGGTAGGATCTAAACACTTGATTTCTTATATGATAAATGCATATTTAGGGAAGGATTTCTCTTAATTGTCTTGTTTGTCACTAGAAAGCCTTAAGCTTCTAGGGAGGTTGGTTGTGTCCACACTATCGACTCTTTCCGCCTGACAAAATGGAAACCATACTGGGGAGACTCCATTGATGTGAATGATTTTTCCTTTGTCTGAAACTTTGATCTGAGAAAAGTCTTTTTCTTTCTGGTTTTTGGTTGTCTGACTGTGTGTTTGGGTGGCTTAGCTTAGGGTTAAATTAGATTTTACTTTTTCTTAGTTTTGCTAGAAGTACGCAGCCTCTGAGTTCAGCACAGTGCGTACCTGTACGCACTGCGGCTTTGCGCACAGAGCGTACCCGCACCTGTGCAAACAGGTTGCCTGCGTACCCTGTCAAAATTGAGAAAATTTCAATTTTCTCCTTTTTGCCTTTTAGATTTTGTTTTTAATTTGTTTTTGCTGCCCAGATCCACTGGTTATCTGCCATAAATCTTCACCTAAGCTTGTTTCATTGGCATTCTTGCTCTCAGCTTTTATCAATTGGGTGTTTTGAGTCTCTTTTTTGAGAAATTCTTGATTTGTTTTCCTTTGGTCATTACTTGGAGGTTTCTCTCAGTCTTTTCACAATTTTGCATCTTTTTGCTTTTGTTTTTGCAAAAAAATTTCCCCCTCATTCACCGGGGGGGGGCTAATTGTGTATGAGTGTTAATCGCCTTTGAGTGTTTTTATGTTTTGATCTTTGGAACTCTCACCCAATTTTCTCGACTTGCACTTGATTGGTTCTTAGATTACATTAGAATCATCTTGTGTTTGAGAATTCTCTTGCATAGATCACATTTGCATAATTAGAATTCTCATTTTCAGAAAATTAATGAAAAATGTGCATAGATTACATTTGCATACTTTTCAAGTGAATTGTGCATAGATTACAATTGCATAGTTTACATTCTGAAAAATCAATCGTAGATTTAGATCAGTTTTCTTTGATTTGAATTTACACAAAAATAAAAATAAAAAAAATGGTTTGGAATTGATTTGCATTAGTTTTTCTTGATAAAATTAGTGCATTAGAGAATTTGTTATATTTTCTCTTAGTGATCAATTTTTTGCATTGTTGGAAGTGAATGGAAACTCTCTCCTTACTTTAGTTAGGATTCATCGAATTGAAAAGATTACATTATCATATTCGATTGCATTCAGTTGAGTCGGGTCATAACACCATTGGTTTCGTATCCATTTACCCATTTGAGTAATAACAGCCTTAATAACACAGCGCTTAATTAAAATTCATCTAGTAATTTTTACATTTCTAGGGCTCTGAAACACCAATATAGATCAGGCTAGTGTCTTGGAGTAGGAGAGTAATTAACTCTCCAAGACAGTAAAACCAAACAAGTAGCTCATCTTGTGGTAGGATAAATCCAACTGTTTCATTTGTACTCTGGGAAAGCTCCTCTTAAAGGAGAAGCACGAGACCGTGTCCGAACCAGTGAGGGGATCAATCCTCCTTCATTGGGAACAACGCCAGATATGCACGTACTACAAATGGTAAACCTCGGATTAATCATTGTCGAGGAGCCTGGGGTCACTTGTCGGTAAACGTTGGATTATTGTCAAGGAGCCGGCAAGGGGATTGAGCTTGTTACTCTGCCCTTGCGTGCTATCGGGTCGTAGACTGTTCCCCTAGGTATATTTGTTTCTGTTGGTAACCTTAGTGACCATTATCTTTAGGATTCTACCCGAGGTGACGGTGGAGGGAAGATCCCACTGTACTTGGAGCAGACGTCGGCTAGACTCACTTGGATTTTCTGGGGGGTTCACTTCACTCGAGACGGTTAAAGTGGAGGAACTTGATCCAGTCTATTCATTAAGCAGGTTGCTGGGGTAACTGTTCCACCCGCCACTTCTGTACTGAATTATGCGATGTTGGATTTCATTCCCAACTAGTTTTTTCAGTCCGGAAGGTTACTGTTTGTGTATGGTTTGACTCCTAGATTTTATAGCGCGTGTTAATTTGTTTGTTTTTACTTTTAGAGACCATAGGTGTGAATTGTGAATTTTAATTGTTAGGTGTGAATTGTGAATTGTTAATTTTAGTTATAAATTGTTAATAAAATTCACTAAAGTTGAATATAATGGCAAACGTTCCAGAATTTACCAACCTAGGAACCCCTCCTAACGAGAATCCTAGTACTTTTCCTTACTTTGGAAATGTTGGTCCTCCTTATATGGCTACTTTGTCATTACCTGGATTTACAATAGGATTACCGATATGGTTATTTTCAACTTCGTTGGCCCAAAGTACTCCAATTGTTCCACCTCAACCGGATGCTTCACCTCAACAGAGTTCACCATCTCAACATCACCAACCTTCTGTTGACCCTTTACCTTCTTCGCCTAATTTTTCTTCCTCCATTTCTTCCTCTTCGCCTGGTAAAAGCCTTGATGCTAGTAACCAGGAGGCTAAGAAGAAGAAGAAAGGGAAGAAGCAGAAGAAGAAGAAGAAGAAGCAAGATAAGAAAGAAGTCAACCAACCAACCATGACTTTCAATGTTAGTTGTGTTGAGGAAAACTCCGACATGCATCGTAAACCCAAATACCCTTGCAGGCTTTGTAAGGGTGACCACTTCCTTGTCAATTGTCCTGGTATTCCAAAGGTCTTGGAAGTATGGTGAGAAAAATCTCATCAACTTTCCATTGATCCATCAACCAGTGATAGTCAGGTTCCTGGGAAAAAGGGTAAAGTTAGGTTTCCTTGTAAGTTATGCAAAGGGAGTCATCAAACTCACATTTGCCCTCACATGGATGAAGCCTCAACATTGTTGGAAAACCTTATTGTTCCACAGCAAGAATTTCCAACTGGTTACCGTAAACTTTCTCCCAACCGACCGTCAACTGACGGAGTGATTGATCTAATTTCAAGTACAGTCAATCACACTCTTCCATTGGAGAGTGAAACTCATGTCACTCAGGTTGATGATCCATTAGTTGATCAAGTGATCGATTCAATTTCACATTCAGTCGATCCCACTTTCCCTTTGGAGAGTGAACTTCATACCGCTCAGGTTCTTCTTGTTACATCAGATTCTTCTATGCTGGGGGGCATTTCACCTCTTTCTACAGAACCCCCTCCAAGCACTGAGGTCTTTTCCTTTGATTGGAATAGACTGACAGAACCTCGTCTTCCTTCCTCCATCCCTTTCCAAATCATTGTCAAGGCTGGTGGTAGGGACATACATCGTACTCAGGTAGATGAAGGTGCTTCTGTTAGTATTTTATCCTCAACTGTTTGGAAAGCTTTGGGTTCCCCTCAGCTTGCGCCTATTACGCAGAATATGAAAGCTTTTAACAGAACCATTAGTGAACCTTTAGGGATCCTTCCTAAGTTTTCTATTACCTTGGAAGGTAAAACTGTTTGTATTGATCTTATGGTAGTTCGAGGTCCCTTGGATTTCAATTTACTCCTTGGGCGAGACTATGTTTATGCAATGAAAGCTGTCGTATCGACACTCTTTCGCGTGATGTCTTTCCCTCACAATGGAAATATTGTGACTGTAGACCAGCTTTCGTTCCCTAGTCTTATTTCACCTACCAATAATATGACACCCCTAAATGTTCCTGATTCTAAAGTGGTATCTACCCTGCCACGGGTTAATTATGTGGCAACTGGTCCCATGTTTTCAGTTACCGATGTAAGTGAGCCTCTCACTGTTTGCTCATCTTCCTTTGGTTTAGATCCAGTAATTGACATGGAAAACTCTATGGGATTACTTGAACACGATGTTCTTATCCCTTTTGAGTCCCTTGACATGTGTTCCTTCCAGAGAACTATTCTTCCTTCTGATCAAGACCTCTTGGAAGCCATGATCAAGGTATGTCCATTGACATGTCTTTCTTCCAGTTGGAAGCCATGATCAGTGAACGAGGATAGTTTTTTCCTGTATCAACCTCGTTAAAAAATGAAACAGGCTAGCGAGGACAGTTCCTGTTACTGAGTCAACCTCGTTAAAAAATGAATCAGGTGTGAGGAAAGTTCCTTTTACTGTGTCAACCTCGTTAAAAAATGAATTAGTGTGTGCGAGGATAGTTCTTTTCCTGTGCCAACCTCGTTAAAAAATGAAACAGGTGTCAGCGAGGATAGTTTTTTCCTGTATCAACCTCGTTAAAAAATGAAATAGGAGCTCACGAGGAAAGTTCCTTTTACTGTGTCGACCTCGTTAAAAAATGAATCAGTGAGTGTGAGGAAAGTTCCTTTTACTGTGTCAACCTCGTTAAAAAATGAATCAGTGTGTACGAGGATAGTTTTTTCCTGTATCAACCTCGTTAAAAAATGAAACAGGCTAGCGAGGACAGTTCCTGTTACTGAGTCAACCTCGTTAAAAAATGAATCAGGTGTGAGGAAAGTTCCTTTTACTGTGTCAACCTCGTTAAAAAATGAATCAGTGTGTGCGAGGATAGCTCTTTTCCTGTGCCAACCTCGTTAAAAAATGAAACAGGGGTCAGCGAGGATAGTTTTTTCCTATATCAACCTCATTAAAAAATGAAATAGGAGCTCACGAGGAAAGTTCCTTTTACTGTGTCGACCTCGTTAAAAAATGAATCAGTGAGTGTGAGGAAAGTTCCTTTTACTGTGTCAACCTCGTTAAAAAATGAATCAGTGTGTACGAGGATAGTTTTTTCCTGTATCAACCTCGTTAAAAAATGAAACAGGCTAGCGCGAGGATAGTTTTTTCCCGTCTCAACCTCGTTAAAAAATGAAATTGGATGTTGCGAGGATAGTTTTTTCCTGTACCAACCTCGTTAAAAAATGAAACAGGCTGCAACGAGGATAGTTCTTTTCTTGTGTCAACCTCCTTAAAAATGAAACAACTCCCTTTTCAAGTTAAATATTGAAAGTTAACCTTCATTCCATCCATCTGGTTGAATGCAATGAATCTTGGGGGGCATGTACCTCGCTTTGCATAGTTATGCTGGGGGCATGCGAGCTTCTGGAGCATAGTTCCTTGTCTTGTGTTAAGCTCGTTAAAAAATGAAACAAGGAGTCTTGAGCATAGTTCCTTGTCTTGTGTCAAGCTTTTTAAAAAATGAAACAAGGGTAGGTTAAGTTGGTAGATTGTAGAGAGTAGTCATGAGCATAGTTCCTTGTCTTGTGTCAAGCTCATTAAAAAATGAATCAAGGATTTTAGAGCATAGTTCCCTGTCTTGTGTCAAGCTCGTTAAAAAATGAATCAAGGTTTTTAGAGTAGAGTTTTTTGTTAGGTAGATTGTATAGAGTAGTTACGAGCATAGTTCCTTATCTTGTGTCAAGCTTGTTTAAAAAATGAAACAACTCCCACAAGTCTTTCCAAGATCTTGAAAGTAAAGCTTCATTCCATCCACCTTATTGAATGCAATGAAGCTTGGGGGGCATGTACCTCGTTTTGCGTCATTATGCTGGGGGCATGTGAACTTATAACAAGCATAGTTTTTCGTTTCAAGCTTGCGTAAACATGAAACCGAATCCGAGCATAGTTCTTTTCCTGTGTCAAGCTCGTTAAAAAATGAAACAAATCCTCCCCTAATTGAGTCGAGAGATTGACTAGATCTCATAAATGTTAAGTTGTATATTTAGGTTAGTTATTTCAGTTTTTGCATAATTTTCTTACAGTTTTAGGTCGAGTCTTTCAAATGATCTCGTACATGAACCTTCATTCCATCCAGCTTGTCCGTAGTTGAATGAAATGAAGCTGGGGGGGCATGCGCTCTAGCATTTATGCTTAGGGGGCATCAAGCACAGTTTTCTCTCTGTTTCAAGCTTGTGTTAAAATGAAACTACTTTGAAGCATAATTTTTCTCTGTTTCAAGCTTTTGTAAAAATGAAACCTATCTCGAGTCAATTTCAGTTATTTTCAAGACTCATTAAACTCATGAAAATATCGAGATTATTTTGCTATCTTTCATTCTCGTAAAACAAATGAAAATGCCGAGTTCTTTCTGTCTTTTCCTGCTCGTAAATTAAATTGAAAGTCGGCCATATGAGTACATTTTTATCATTTTTTCGAACTCATTAAAATTTACGAAAAAATGAAAACCATGAGTATATTTTTATCATTTTTTCGAACTCGTTAAAACTTACGAAAAAGTGAAACCTTGGAGTACTCTTTTAAGCCCTTTTCAGACTCCTAAAATATGAAAAGATTGCCGAGCGTTTCTTTTACACTCGTTAAAATGGAATTAAAAGACGGTCCCCTTATAGCCCTTTTTTGATCGTAAAAACAGGAAAAGATTGCCGGGTTTTTGTCGTTTCAAACTCGATATTGGAAATAAAACGACGTGTCCTTGATCGCTTTTTACTTTTCAGGTCAAAGACACTAACTATGAAAGTACTCCTTGGTCGTAAAAAAACCAAGCGGTTCTCTCAAGTATTATTTTATACTTTTTCGGGCTTGAGAGACACAAATTTACGAAAAAGTTCAACCCTGGAGTCTTCTTTAGTTTTTTCAGACTCTCTAAAATTGAAAAACGCCGAGTTTCTCCTATACTGGACTCGTTAAAATTTCACAGTAAAGGACCTGTTTGATTACAAACAAGAACGGACCACTCCTTCTTAGGGTTCGAATCAAAACTAAGTTGGACTCATCCGAAGGATGAGCTTATAATCAAGCATATGTTATCCTCCTCGAGCTTGTAGAAAATAAAGAGGTACGTGCCAGAAATGGTGGGGGAAAAAAAGGAATAATGAGCCTATTTGTTATCTTTTGTCACAGAAAAAACCTTATTACCACTCTTGAACACGACACTTTTCATTCACCTGGGTTGGGAAATCCTTTGCCTTAAAGCTGATAAAACCACTTTGAAAGTCTTCAACCGTTTCTGGGTATTAACTTTGGGTCAATCATCGCCAAGCCATCTGTCGTGTCATTATGTGTTCAAGAGGTCTCTGCAAATAAACCATTCATATGCAAAATACTTGTCATCCATTTGACCATCCCTGAGTCAGTCCTTACAGCAACATTTCTTCAGTTTGAGCAATGATTTCGTGTTGTGGGCTTGCCTGCAACGGGTCGCTTTCTATCGACATCAGCACATTATCTAGAAATATGACTTAGAAATCGTCAGTACCCTGAAGTCTGCATGCATCAATGGCAGGTTTCTCGCCTTTGACGACAGTTTACATCATTGACTTTCGATCAAAGGATTCCGTGACATGTTCGACATCAACCCATTCATTCGCATCTCATGGATTGTACTGGGTACTTTGAGAACCATTGACATCACTAGTGGTCTCTCTCACGCTTGTTAACAGTTTACATCATTGACTGGTAATCAAGCGGTTTCTACCATGTTCGACATCAACTCATTTATTCGCATGGATAGAATCGTACCAATTCGGGAAGTAGAAATGAAGACCCTGGATCTAGTTTCCACCATCCAGGCTGCGAGGAGTTTTGTATTCATTATATAGTAGACTAATCATAAACAGATGGCTGCGTCCATACTGTGTCTACAAAAGTCTATGATTGTGATGTACTACAAAATCATTCCTGTATCAGAGCAGTAGTTAGATTGTTAGTTAAAGTTTTCAATCTGAGTATGGGAATGCCTACCTCAGCGATGATATGATCTTATATATGTATTTTGTGTTGAATATTTGCAGGTTCTGACTGGGCTCTCCACGAGATAATCCTTGAAATGATAAAGTACTTCACCCTTCCTAGATGATATAAAACCCTAATCTACTACAGGCTTCGCACTTTAGGGGGCAATCTGTTACACTAAAAAATGTCACCATGACTATTTGCAGTTAGTATGGCTCCATCAACTGTCATACTATCCTCCTTGGCAAGTCTCATGCCTCTGCTTTTCATGTCAAACTCCAAGAAAGAGAGAAAAGTCATTTAAAGTCAATTATCTCTGGGTACGCAGTTTCTCTCAGCCTTACCTGCATGTACGTAACCCAAGTTCACAATACCTGCGTACTTGTACACTCTGTATGTAAAGGGGTGGGTGCGTACCCCTGTAAAGGTCAAAAGGCGCGAGTTTCATCTTAAAAAAGTTACTTGTGGTCAAATCTAGAGCATTCTAGAAGATGGTTTGACGTGTATTGAGCGCCTCCAGATGGTTCATGCACCCCAAAGAAAGAGGAACTTATCCCATGAAGAGGGGAGCTATCCCATTGAAAGAGGGGCTTATCCCATTCATGGTGGACCTAATTAACTTCCTCTAAAGCACTATAAATACAGGCATTGGGCCAGAGGGAGGAGAGGTTGAAAGCTGAACATTCCTAAGGGTAGATGCTGCTGGAATTAGGACTTCCTTGTAGAAGCTTGTGAGGAGAGATTCCCATCCTTTCTTGTTTCATTTGGAAGTGGGTGAGCTTATCAAAGTAAAGGAAAACTCTTGCTGGACCCTGGGAGCGACCTGCACAACACCAAGGCTCAGGTTGTAATGGTTTCTTTTGTTTCCTATTAATACAAATAAGTCCATTCTTCTCAACAATTTGTTATTTATGAGTTGTTTCATATACTCCTTGGTCTGTATGTTAAATATGTTTTGTTTTATGAGATATTCAGGTGCTATTTAATTGTTTGATTGTTAGTGAATGTAGGTTTCGAAGAGAAGGAGGAGCTCATCCGGATCGACGAGGCTGGACTACTACAACAGCGTTGGGTTACAGGTAGGATCTAAACACTTGATTTCTTATATGATAAATGCATATTTAGGGAAGGATTGCTCTTAATTGTCTTGTTTGTCACTAGAAAGCCTTAAGCTTCTAGGGAGGTTGGTTGTGTCCACACTATCGACTCTTTCCGCCTGACAAAACCCCCCAACATTAGAAGAAATGCAAAGTGTAGTTGTTAGTGTAGAAGCTAATTTGTTAGATAAAAGGGCTAGAGTTAGAAATGAAAGGAGAGGAACTGCTAAGGATGAAACTTCACCATCTGACATTAAAATAGAAATTTTAACCAAAAGTATGGAAAGACTAATGGATAGAATAGAGAACATGGAGAGGAAACCTCAATGGGATAACCAACAAACACCTCCAGTTAGAAACCCAAATTTTAGAAAAAACCAAAACATTGGGAAAAATGGACCATATCAGAACATTAGGCCTCCTTTTTAAGAAAATTATGTAGAGACAGCCCATCCAGAAGATCTAGAACAAGATAAACAAATTAACCTAATGAGAATAAATGATGAGGACATTGTTTTTCTAACCCAAGATGAGCAGGAACTGTATATGTTGCAACAATTAAAATTAAGTCTGGGGAATCATTTGATTATAAAAAGGGATATGATTCTGCCATTTTTGAAGTTCATAAACAGTATAATCTAAGAAGAAAAAAGAATGTTGATGTCCTCGACCAAACCGAGAAAATAGTACAAAATCAACCCAAGAAAATAAAAGAAGCCCTTGTTTAAAAAATCCTCCAAATTCTCCCTAGGGAAAACCCAAAACCTTCTAGTCCCACAATTGTAGACATAACCTCTGATCAACCTTTTGCTGATCAACCATCCACTTCAATTCCACCTAAGGAACCAGTGGAAAAAGCTCAAAACATCAGTTTTGAAAATACACATAAGGAGCTCCCCAATAAAGGAAAAGAAGATAAGCCTACACAAATCCCTGCTGCAGAAATTCAAGACCTTCAAACAGAGAAAGTCTCTTTGCCATTCAATTTGGGAGCAGAGATAGAAAAGCTAAAGATTTTAGTTCCTTTAATAGAACTAATCAAGGATAAAACTTATAAACCATAGATAACCCAAACCTTAAACATTGTTGAAAATGAGGATTCAGTCAACTTGTTTGATGATCAACCAGAACTCATATTTGGTCCACATGTTAATGGCAAACCATTAGAAGGAGGAGTTCCACCTTTTTACATTAGCCCTAGTATCCCTGACAAAATTCTACACAATGCAATGTTGGATTCTGGGGCCTCTCACAACTTAATGTGCAAATCAGTGATGGAGAAATTAAACCTAGACATTACAAGGCCTTACAAAGACTTATTCTCATTTGACTCTATTCAGGTAAAGTGTCTAGGATTGATTAAATACCTGTGTGTCAATTTATTCCAATATCCTGCCAAAAGCATCCTTATGGATATTGTAGTTGCTGACATCCCACCAAAGTATGGCATGTTGTTATCCAGATCATGGGGATCCAAACTTCAAGGATCCTTACAACTAGATATGCCATATGCAACAATCTATGTTTTTGGACAACTTAAGAAACTATACCAAGAAACCTTAATGAAATATATGGTAAGTAGCTAGGATTGGCCTCAAAACTTTCCCATCTACTCCATACTCTTAGATATTGATTCTTTTATCCTGTATAATGTTGATCAAACACAAGACCAAATTTTAGACAATACTAATACAAAACCAAAAGAAATTGCAGTTTCTACATAAAATGAAACCAACCAGACTACAAAACTATTCAATGAACAAGACGGTCAAATTGCTATAAATGACAAAAAGTTTGTTGCACCAGATAGTGTAAATATAGATCATAAGATATTATGGAATTTAGAATTTGATGGATTAGTCAATAGGTTAGGAGCAAGAGCAGGAGTGTGGATATATACTTTGGAAAATAATTACTCAGAAGGCCATGCATATAGATTGAATTTTAAATGTACCAATAATATGGCCGAATATGAAGCATTAATTTTAGGTCTTAATTTAGTTAGGAATCTAGGAGCTAAAAGAGTTTTTGTCATGGGAGACTCTGAACTAATTGTAAAATAGATTGATGGTGTATATATGAAAAAGGACCCTATATTAATTTGTTATAGTGGAACTATCGTAGAAATACTTAACACTTTCCTAGAAACAAAGCTTGCAGTAATTCCTAGAAAACATAACATGCAAGCCCATAGTTTAGCAATGTTTGCTAGCACCTGCAAACTACCCTTCCAACTTAACCATCAGTACGCTGCTGAAGTTAGGCATATACATGCAATTATAGACAATTTAAAGAACTGCCAAATATTTTTTGATGATAAACAGATAAATAAAGTTTTAATTTCAGAAGAAGAGTTTACCAATAGCAATATAGATATTGATACATCAATAGATCCTGACACTAAGGATGAGATAGAAATAAATGAGATAGAAGGTGATGATAGACTCAACTAAACTAAATTTACCAAATTAGATGTAGATAATTTAGAGCAAATTGAGATTGGTGAAATAATCAGTGAAGAAACCGAAGTAATTAATCTCAAGGATAACTTCTTACCTAAGGGATTAACCCCTCTGGAAGATTTATTTGATTCAAATGATGTTCCTAGGAAACCTTGTTGGAAATAATACTGAGAGGGGGGATGAATCAGTATTATCAAGTTCTTTTAATAAATCTTCCTTATTTATTCTTTGAATTATTTTTGCATGTCAGTACCATAAAATAATGAGCATGAACAAAGAAACAGATAGTCACACCAAAGAACACAAGATGTAAGGTGGAAACCCAATGTGGGTGAAAACCACCTACTGCAATATGTCTCTATCTTCTTTCAAATTAGAAACTCGTTTTACAATGGTTTTGTACTGGTGCAATCCTTTACCAGTACGCAGGCTGCAACCTGCAGAGAGCTACAACTCTCTCTCGTTTTCCAATCTCTCCTGGAAGGGAGCTACAACCCCCTACTTCTTTTCTTTCAAGGATCACTTTTCATAAATTTTCAAACTAGATCCATAAACATCAAGAGATCAACAAGTACAAGTAAATCACCCAGTCAACCGCAGCAACCAGATCCACAATAACAGTAAACTAAACCCAGAACACCTTATCAACAGAAAAATTCAGTCAACAAAAGATCTTAAGACAGATACGCAGTTTTTCTTTCTCTGGCCTGCGATCATACGCACTTCACCTTCTGCTCCCCTGCGTATACCCGCAGAGACCCTTCTACCGCACTGCGTACCCACGCACTGTTTCTTCAATCACGCTGTGTACTATTACTGTAGGCACGCTCCCAGAGATACTATCGCGCCGCATACTGCTACTGTAGCCACACACCCACAGATGCTATCGCGCCGCGTACCCATGCACCTGCGGCTTCTGAAGCGCCACGTACTTTTCCTGTGCCTACGCACCTAAACCTTTGTCGCGCTACGTACCCACGCACTTCTCCTTTTTCTGCTCTGCATACCCACGCACTTGCACTGTTAATCACCTGCGTACTTCTGGTTAGGGCCAAATTGGCAGTCAACCAGTGTGGTACAGATCGTCAGATACTCAGATCTGATCATGCGCTCGAGAGATCACCCTTCATAGATTCGCTTTCGTCTTTACTTTTATATAGATCAAGCTTTTAAAACAATAACCCAATATTTGAGATCTTAGGATATTCAATTTGCAAAAGATACTTATCCAAGTGATCTCCTTTGCTTTATATAGGCAAGCTCTTCCTAAAATCATGGATTAATACCATAGATAACCAATACAAGGGGCCCAAAATCATGGGGCTCAATAATAATAATATAAAACGATACCACGGGCCAAAACCATAGAATCAAGAACGGCGGGCTAAATACCACGGGCCAAACATAGGAAACCCCACGTGACCACGCTTCTCGGCCTTGAAGTAAGTGAACTGGGGGTACGCACCTTCTGAGCGGGTGACCTACGTGTCTGGACGCAATCCCTTCATGGCGTACCTGCGTGTACGCACCTTTTGAACTATTCTCCTGCGTACCTCTTAATTTTCAACATTTTGAGAGCCTGATCAGAGCATTGCCACTTGAGGTTGTTGCCATCAAGTACAACATCTGTAACATAGAGCCATACCAGAATCATAATGCCAACAATCTCCCCCTTTGGACTTGATGGCAACCTCAAAATCTTCAACGTCATTCTCCCCCTTTGACATCAAGGGCAAAGGGTTATGCTCCCCCTAAGAACATGCTCCCCCTGAATATGAACCAGATCTGCAATGAAGAACCATAATCCACCAAACACCATAAATGACCATGAAAGAGATAGAGACATATTGCAGCAATAGTCAGACCAGCATCCATGATCTCCTTCTGTACGTCCTCCATAATGCCAACAATGCATTATATGCTCCCCCTGAACCTGTGCCATTCGATCTTCAACCAATCCTCAACCCAGCACATGTAACCATCAGAAGAGATTCAACAAGATGATGCATCAACAACCCCCAGCTTTTGCCTGAGGTATTCAAAGGTCTCCCTGGGCAAAGGTTTGGTGAGTATATCAACAACTTGTTCCTTAGAAGGAACATACTCCAACTTGACCTTTTGTTCAAGTACTTGTTCCCGGAGAAAATGATACTTGATCGGTATGTGCTTGGTCTTTGAATGCATGACTGGGTTCTTTGAAATACTGATTGCACTTGTGTTATCACATAAGATGGGGATAGGTGGTGTACAAGTGATTTGAAAGTCCTGCAAGGTCTGCATCATCCAAAGGAGTTGAGTGCAGCAAGATGCAGCAGCAACATATTCTACTTCAGCTGTAGACAAGGCAATCGAACTATGTTTCTTGCTGAACCAAGATACCAATCTGGAGCCCATAAAGAACGCACCACCACTTGTGCTGTTCTTGTCATCCACGCTTCCTGCCCAATCTGCATCTGTATAAGCATGAAGTGTGAGATCTGTATCTCTATGATACCATAAGCCATAATTTTGAGTCCCTTGAAGATATTTAAAGATTCTCTTCACTGCCTGAAGATGAGTTTCCTTCGGATTTGCTTGAAAGCTTCCAACTATTCCCACTGCATGCATGATGTCCGGTCGGGTACCTGTCAAATAAAGTAGACTTCCAATCATAGATCTGTAGGTTGGTTGATGCACTGCTGCTGATTCATCATTTGCACTGAGGCTACATCCTGTGACCATGGGAGTACATACTGGTTTTGCATCTTCCATGCCATATTTCTTCAAAATCTGCTTGAGATACTTGGTTTGAGACAAAAAGATCCCTCCTTATTTTTGTTGGATTTGCAAACCAAGAAAATATGTCAGTTCTCCCAGCAAGGACATTTCGAATTCTTTCTGCATCACCAAGGCAAAGCTTTGACTCATAGCTTCTTCATTGCTGCCAAAGATAATGTCATCTATATACACAACAAGTATCAGCAATTTGTCATTTTCAACTTTTATATAAAGATTGTTGTCTGCTGATCCTTTTGAAAAACCTTGTTGATGAAGATATTTGTCCAAACGATAGTACCAAGCCCTTGGAGCTTGTTTGAGACCATAGAGAGCCTTTTTCAATCTGCATACAAGATTTGGATCATTTCCAAGAATGAAACCATCTGGCTGCTCAATGTATACTTCTTCTTCCAAGTCTCCATTCAGAAAGGCTTATTTCACGTCCATTTGAAATACTTTGAAGTTTTGAAAGCTTGAGAGAGCAAGGAACATTTGGATGGCCTCAAGTCTTGCAACAGGAGCAAAGGTTTCTTCAAAATCTATTCCTTCTTGCTGCGCATACCCTTTACAAACAAGTCTGGCCTTGTTTCTAATTACTTCTCCATTTTCATTCAATTTATTTTTGAAGACCCATTTTGTCCCTATAACGTTCTTATCCTTTGGTCTAGGAACCAACTCCCAAGTGTTGTTCTTTTCGATCTGCTCAAGTTCTTCATCCATTGCTTTGACCCAACATTCATCTTTGCATGCCTCTTTCACATTTTGTGGTTCAGTGGAAGAGAGTAATGCCAAATAGCTTGAAGCTTCTGCAATTGTTCTTCTTGTTTGTACACCTACTTCTTTCTGTCCCAAAATATGAGATTCTGGATGATTCTTCTGAACATATCTGGATGGAGTCTTCTCTTCTATCCTTATCTGCTCCTCTGGTTCTTCTTGAGGTTCTTATTCTTCATCATTCTGTCTTTGAGGATGGCCTTCATCTTCTTCGATATCTTCATGATTTACTTGCCTAGGAATGTATCCCTTCTCATCAACCACTACATCAATGCTGTCAACAATTCTTCCAAGTCTTTTATTGTAGCACTTGTATGCTTTGCTGTGTGGAGAATAACCAAGAAGAATGCCTTCATCTGCTCTAGGTTCAAGTTTGCCAAGTTGCTCATCAGTATTTTTAATATAGCATTTGCTCCCAATGATTTTGAAGTGCTTTACCGAAGGAGTCTCACCATACCAAAGCTCATGAGGGGTTTGAGTGCTGTTCACTCGGACATTTGTTTTATTGAGAATAATAACCGCAGCATGTGCTGCTTCACCCCAGAAAGTTGCGGGAGTTCCATACTCATCAAGCATAGCACGAGCCATTTGTTGGACAGTTCTGTTCATTCTTTCCACCACTCCATTTTGCTAAGGAGTTCTAGCTGTAGAGAATTCTCTTCTTATCCCATGTTCTTCACAGAAATCGAAAAATTCATTTGAGGTAAACTCCCCACCTCTGTCGGATCTAAGGCACTTAATTTTGTATCCTGATTCATTTTCAACCAAGGCTTTAAAGGATTTGAATTTTTCGAATGCTTCATCTTTGTGCTTCATAAGTCCTAACCAGACAAACCTGGAGAAATCGTCAATGAATAATATCAAGTATTCTTCTCCTCGAGGTGTCCTTTTCCTGAATGGACCACATGTATCTGTATGTACAAGCTCAAGAGGCATGCTAGCTGATCCTTCCTTCTCCGGAAAGGTAGTTCTGGTTTGCTTTCCAAACTGACATGATTTGCATATGGTGTTGTCTGGGACTTTGATATCTGGAAGATCACAAACTGCCTGATATTTGCATGCTTTCCTTAATTGTGAAAAGCTTAGATGCCCCAACCTCCAGTGCCATAACCAGTGCTCATCATCCTTGCTCAGATAGCATTGTTGTTGTCCTTATTCAAATATGTATGGATTATTTGGAGTTCTTTTACCTTTGATCATTGTTTTACCTGTATCAAGATCACGAACAAGACATCCATTTGATCTGAATATCACCTCGGTTCTTTGATCACACATCTGGCTGACACTTAGAAGATTATGTTTCAATCCATCAACATACAAAACATTTCCAGCTTTGACCTTTTCTTTTAACTGAGCAGTGCCTTTTCCTTTTATAGTTGCAGGAGTATCATTTCCAAAAGAAACTTTCTTTCCTTTTTCTAGAGCAGAATATGATTCAAGTTTTTCTTTATCACCTGTCATATGCTTTGAACATCCACTGTCAATGTACCATAGATTTTCCTGTCCCTCTGCATAAAATGCTATCCCACATCTTTCTGTTTGTGGTTCCTTTATTCTCCATGTTTTGGTGCTTGAGGCTTGTTCCTTTGTCTGCTGAAACCTACTCCTGCATTCAGAATCTTCATGACCAAAGTTATTGCAAATAGAACATTCAACTTCATTTTCAAGAACCGAAAAGTTGTTATAGGTCCTTTTTGTAATCCCGGTCATACTTCTTTGTTTTTGAGCTTCTCTAGTCATGATATTTTTATATGCAACACATTGAGCTGCTTTGTGACCAAAGTTATGGCAAGAAAAGCATTGTCCATTGAAGAAATTTCTGCGGTTATCAAATCTTCTGGCCAAACGATTGTAATTTCTATTGTCATTCATTCTTGAAGCAAATTGAGAGGATTTTACCTGTGGCTGGTTGTAGCTTTTGTTCATCCTTAAGACGGATTGCCCCTGATTTGCCTGATAGTCTTTGTTTGTAATTGGTCCCTGCTTTACTTGGTGATCTCCATTGTGCTTTTTCTCATTCCTTCTTGCTGCATCAAGATAACTCTTTGAGGTGGATGCTTGAGAAGTTTCTCCATTATAGCCCAGACCTGTCTTGTTTAGAGGAGAACGCTGTACATTGATGATCTCATCCAGAGTTTCAGATCCTTTGACAAACTTAAGATTAATAGCCTTTGTTTTCTCAATCTCTTTTCTAAGACCAACAATTTCACCTTCTAACTTTTCAAGATATTTTTCTTTTTCATCAATTTGAAGTTGTAGAGTATCAATGATCCTATTCTTTTCTTCTATACATGTCTGGAGTCTAGAAATTTCTTCACAAAAGCTATCCACATCTATAGCATCCATGTAATCATCATCTTCAAATTCCATTAAGAGTTTATAGTCATTACCTCGTTCATCTTCGTCACTATTTGATAGACCATCACTATCTTCATGAGTGTAGTAGCTTTTCTTATTTGCAATCTGTTTCTTGTTCCATCTAGCAGGTTCCTTTCCTTTATCCTTATGAGGACATTTTGCAGCATAATGTCCTACTCTTCCACAAGCAAAGCATTTAAAAGGTAACTTACCTCTAAACCTTCCAGTTCCCCTTTGAAGATTTCTGACAAAATTTGATTCTTCTTCTTCTTCTTCTGGCATGTGACTTGCTTCATAATAGTCTCCTTTGCCTGAAGCCTTGAAAGCAGCTTCTCTTATGTCTGATGGACCTCCCTTTCTCATTTCATAAGCAGTTAGAATTCCGTGTCGCTGAGACATAGTAAGAATTTGTAGATTTTCCTTTTCTTCTATTGCAGACACTTTAGATTCAAACTTGGGGGACAATGATCTTAGAACTTTTTCAACCACAATAGCCTCTTTTATTTCTTCACCCAAGTTTTTCATGCAATTAACAATCTCATCTACCCGAAGGAAATAGTTAGCCACACTTTCATCATTATACATTCTGAGATTCTCATACTGAATCCTGAGGGTTTGAAGTTTAGCATGCTTTACCTGTTCATCTCCTTCGTAGCTCAAGACAATCTTGTCCCATATTTCTTTTGCGGATTTATATTGCATAACCTTCACGAATTCTGTTTGAGATAAGCATCCCAGCAGAGTATTGACTGCTTTAGCATTTGTTTCATATTTATTCTTTTCGGCCGTATCTGTAGGAGTAGTTGAAGGAAAAGTGTAGCCTGTATCTATGATATCCCAAACTTCTGAACCAAGAGATTGAAGATAGGCAGTAACTCTTACCTTCCAATAATTGAAGTTTGTCCCATCAAAAATTGGTGGCCTGATTGATGCTTCCCTCTCGTAGTTGCTCATGATGAACGATCTTCCTTCAAGCGATCAAGATTCTCTGAAGGACCTGCTCTGATACCAATTGTTGGAAATAATACTGAGAGGGGGGGTGAATCAGTATTATCAAGTTCTTTTAATAAATCTTCCTTATTTATTCTTTGAATTATTTTTGCATGTCAGTACCATAAAATAATGAGCATGAACAAAGAAAACAGATAGTCACACCAAAGAACACAAGATGTAAGGTGGAAACCCAATGTGGGTGAAAACCACCTGTTGCAATATGTCTCTATCTTCTTTCAAATTAGAAACTCCTTTTACAATGATTTTGTACTGGTGCAATCCTTTACCAGTACGCAGGCTGCAACCTGCAGAGAGCTACAACTCTCTCTCGTTTTCCAGTCTCTCCTGGAAGGGAGCTACAACCCCCTACTTCTTTTCTTTCAAGGATCACTTTTCATAAATTTTCAAACTGGATCCATAAACATCAAGAGATCAACAAGTACAAGTAAATCACCCAGTCAACTGCAGCAACCAGATCCACAATAACAGTAAACTAAACCCAGAACACCTTATCAACAGAAAAATTCAGTCAACAAAAGATCTTAAGACAGATACGCAGTTTTTCTTTCTCTGGCCTGCGATCGTACGCACTTCACCTTCTGCTCCCCTGCATATACCCGCAGAGACCCTTCTGCCGCACTGCGTACCCACGCACTGTTTCTTCAATCACGCTGCGTACTGTTACTGTAGGCACGCACCCAGAGATACTATCGCGCCGCGTACTGCTACTGCAGCCACGCACCCACAGATGCTATCGCGCCGCGTACCCACGCACCTGCGGCTTCTGAAGCGCCGCGTACTTTTCCTGTGCCTACGCACCTGAACCTCTGTCGCGCTGCGTACCCACGCACTACGCCTTCTTCTGCTCTGCGTACCCACGCACTTCTCCTTTTTCTGCTCTGCGTACCCACGCACTTGCACTGTTAATCACCTGCGTACTTCTGGTTAGGGCCGAATTGGCAGTCCACCAGTGTGGTACAAATCGTCAGATACTCAGATCTGATCATGCGCTTGAGAGATCACCCTTAATAGATTCGCTTTCGTCTTTACTTTTATATAGATCAAGCTTTTAAAACAATAACCCAATATTTCAGATCTTAGGATATTCAATTTGCAAAAGATACTTAGCCAAGTGATCTCCTTTGCTTTATATAGGCAAGCTCTTCCTAAAATCATGGATCAATACCATAGATAACCAATACAAGGGGCCCAAAATCATGGGGCTCAATAATAATAATATAAAACGATACCACGGGCCAAAACCATAGAATCAAGAACGGCGGGTTAAATACCATGGGCCAAACATAGGAAACCCCACGTGACCGCGCTTCTCGGCCTTGAAGTAAGTGAACTGGGGGTACGCACCTTCTGAGCGGGTGACCTGCGTGTCTAGACGCAGTCCCTTCACGGCGTACCTGCGTGTACGCACGTTTTGAACTATTCTCTTGCGTACCTCTTAATTTTCAACATTTTGAGAGCCTGATCAAAGCATTGCCACTTGAGGTTGTTGCCATCAAGTACAACATCTGTAACATAGAGCCATACCAGAATCATAATGCCAACAAAGCTAAAATGGAACCTTCAAGGTTTGATATAGAGGAATGTAGTATAGGCACCGATGAAAATCCTAAATTGATCAAACTTTCAAAATCATTACCCCAACTGAAAAAGTGAAATACATTGAGTTGTTGAAAGAATTTCAGGATGTCTTTGCTTGGAGTTATGAGGACCTCAAATCCTATGACCCCAACATCATCCAACATACAATTCCTATTAAAGAAAATCAAAAGCCTTTCAAACAAAAACTTAGAAGGATTAATCTTGTCTTATTACCTGCAATTGAAAAAGAAATTCGGAGGATGTATGATGCCAAAATAATTGCACCAATCAGATTTTCTGATTGGGTCTCAAACTTGGTTCCAACTAGAATGAAAACTGGCAAGATCAGACTCTGTGTGGATCTCAGAAACCTCAACAAATTGTCTCTAAAATACAATTACCTTGTCCCCAAAATGGACCACATTTTATAGAGAGTAGTTGGATCAACCAGAATTTCATTGTTGGATGGGTTTTCTGGTTATAGTCAAATCTTGGTTCACCCAGATGACCAACCCAAAACTGCCTTTACTACTCCTTGGGGCATGTTTATGTATGTGAAAATGCCTTTTGGGCTAATGAATGTAGGAGCTACTTTCCAGAGGGCTATGGATATAGCCTTTGCAAAAGAAATTCATGATTTCATTGTGATATATCTAGATGATATTACTGTATTTTCAAAATCTGACAATCAACATTTGGATCATCTAAGGCATGTTTTTATTAAATGCATGAAGTTTGGAATCTCCTTAAACCTCAAAAAATCCTTTTTTGGGTTAGAAGAAGGAAAGTTGTTAGGTCACAAAATTTCAAAAGATGGTATAAGAATAGACCCTAGTAGAATAGAATCCATCCTGAAAATAAGACACCCTAGGAACATTAAAGATTTACAAACTTTTTTAGGAAAAAATATTTTTCTTAGAAGATTTATATCTAGTCTAGCAAAGTTAATTAGATCACTAAACAACATGCTGAAAAAAGGACTCCATGATAAAATGGATTGTTAAGGCTAAAAAATCTTTTGAAGACATTAAACTAGCCTTGACTAAAACACCTGTGTTAATCAGTCCTAAATTTGACAAAGATTTCATCTTGTTTTCCTTTGCTTCTAAGCACACAGTTGCTGCAGTTCTATTGCAGAAAAATGACCAGGGCTATGAACAACCCATTGCTTTCTTCAGCAAAGCCCTCAGAGATTCCCCCTTGAAATATAATATAATGGAAAAACAAGCCTTGGCTTTAGTCAAAGCCATTAAGGATTTTAGGATATACATATTATATTCTCATATAGTAGCCTACGTTCCTAATTCAGTAGTTAAAGACATCCTAACTCAGGATGGTCCTGATGGAAAGAGGGGAAAGTGGATTGCTACTATTTTAGAGTATGATATAGAAATCAAACCTACTAAGTTAATCAAGGGCCAAGGTTTAGCCAAACTCATGGTTGAATCAAATTGTCAGGACTTGGATATCAATTTTATTGCAGCAATAGATAATGAAGAGGAGATGGCGACTCCACTAATCAGCCAGGCCTTTATTGAATCACCTTGGTATGCTAATATTATTTATGTTTTACTGAATTTACAAGCTCCTCCTGAATTATCTAGGACTAAAAGAAGGTTTTTGAAGATGAAATCCTTGAAATTTTGTATATTAGACAATGTTATGTTTTGGAGAGATCATGAAGGTATTCTTCTCAATTTCTTATTAAAATATGAAGCTGACAAAGTTTTGGAAGAATTTCATGCAGGTGACTGTGGAGGACACCTTTATTGGAAGACCACTGCAGATAAAATCCTTAGAGTTAGTTTCTACTAGCCTACCTTGTTTGTTGATGTCAAAAGATATGTGACCTCCTGTCACAAATGCAAAATTTTTGAGGGGAAGAAACATCTCTTAACTTTACCCCTCTCTACAGAAATGCATTTTCAGCAATGGGGTTTAGACTTCATTGGTGAAATTCACCCACCCTCCTCTCCCCAGCACAAATGGATCCTCACAGCCGCATACTACTTCACAAAATGGATAGAGGCCGTATCCTCAAGGCAAGCCACATATACTATTATCATAACCTTCCTTGAAACCAATATTCTATCAAGATTTGGATGTCCAACTAAGCTCATTACTGATAATGCAGCAGCCTTTAAATCCAAAAGAATGATAGATTTCTACAATAAATACCATATCACCCTTGGCCATTCCACAACCTATTACCTTCAAGGTAATGGACTGGCAGAATCCTCAAACAAAAGCCTAGTAAACATCATGAAGAAGTTACTAGAGGAAAATAAGAAAACTTGGAAAATAAAGCTAGTCAATGCCTTATGGGTAGACAGAATGACTACTAAGAAATCAATTGTACTTCTCCCTATTAACTATTTTATGGGATGGAAGTTGTCTTTCCATCCTCTTTGGGAGTATCAGTAATGAAGATACTTCAAGAATTGCAGGTTGAACTGAATAATATCCAAAGAATAATCAACCAAACTATTCATCTACAACAAACCAAAGAATAGGTCTATGTCAGGACTCAAGTTGTGCAGGAAAAGATTAAAAAGATTTTTGATAAGAGAACCAAGGCTGAAGATTTCTACATTGGTGACAAAGTGCTTAAATGGGATTCAACGAGGGAAGACAAAGGCAAACATGGGAAATTTGATTTCCTATGGAAAGGTCCCTATATCATTATGCTTACAGAGGAAATAATGCCTTCTTCTTGAGAGAAATTAATGGTACAGATGCAGAAGGTGGGCCAGTGAATGGTCAAATGCTAAAACATTACTTTGAACCAAGTTACTAATTTTCATTTCCCATTTGTACATACTTTATTTACAAAGTCTAGTTTGGATTTGTAAAGTTTTGTAGATGTTCTATGCTAAGAGCAATTTCACTTTTCTCACAGCAATCATACAAGTAGATAAGCAAAATGCAGATAGAACATATAAGCAGATCTTACAGAAGACAAATCAGAAACAAGAAAAATGCATGTGTTCGTTTCGGCGGTCAACAGGATGCTTCAACCAGCAAAGTCTCCTTTGGTCAGCCAGCCCAGCATGTGTCACAACAACCCTCCAACCAGCATGTGTCACAACAACCCTCAATGCTGGTCAAACTTCTGCGAAACCCTAGCAGCAGAAACCCTAGCAGCAGAGAAATCCTCTTCGTCCTTCCCACGAGTGGCTGAAATTCGTCCTCCAGGTAGCTCGTACTTTTAGGATGAGAGAGGAAGATGTGAGTTGTGTTGTGATCAAATTCTCTCCAACTTTTCCTGTATATATATATCCATCAATGAGGGTGTGTGACACATCTGTTGGGCATGTGAGCCTACATTACAAAACTGGCTGACCTTGCACATATAATTTATTAAGAATAATAAATTCAAAATATAAGTTCTGCTCATCGGATTAAGACTATTTTTATATGGATTTTACACCTCTCAGAAAGAGGAATCCAACAAAAATATTAGCCTCTTAATCTGAGCATCAGAACATGGAGTTTGGACCTAGTTGTCCAAATTTAACACTCCCTCTCAACTAGGGAGAACTCCATCTATTAGTGCAATTAACATCGTGAGTCATCCCGCCGAAACTTGCTTTGCTGGCTTCTTTATTTCAGAACAGAAGTGGGTCAGTCACAAAGACATCATTCCCCGACTGACATAATCAGTCCAGAGGTCCCAGACCTCACAAATCTTGATCCCAGATCAAGTGGTTGGACCATGCCATCCTAGATAGAGAGTACGGCAATCTCTGATGCGTCCATCAGTCTTTGCTAATAGTCTCTAGCTTTTCCACACCTCATTGGCCAAATGAGAGGTACTTCCCATGAGCCCTGAACTCAATGGGTAGGATGCATACGGGGCACAGATTAAATGAGTGGTGAACCAGCTCAATAATCACAAGGGTGGGGCAGAAGCATTATGAGTGCTTATAGCTCCGAGAAGCTATCCCCAAAGCCCCCTAGAGCTCCCAGAGCTCATCGTCCAACAGGACCCACATCATAGGGTCTTTCCACGACACCAAGATTCTCACGGAAGGTTAGGAACTTGACCTTCCCCAAGGGCTTAGTGAGAATATCCGCGACCTGCTCATCAGTTCCTATATGATCGAGCCTTACGGCGCCTCGCTGTACCATATCCCGGATAAAGTGGTACCTGATATCAATATGCTTGGATCGGTCATGGAACACAGGATTCTCAGTCATACGAATCCCACTCTGATTATCACAGAGTATTACAGTGGTATCTAGCACATGTTGGAACAGCTCACTAAAGAGCTTCCTCAACCAAACTGCTTCACAACAGGCCATACTAGCAGCAATGTATTCGGCCTCCGCGGTGCTCAAAGTCACCGACTTCTGCTTCCTGCTCATCCATGAGATCGAAGCAGAACCAAGATTGAAACAGCATCCAGATGTGCTCTTACGATCCACCACACTGCCAGCCCAATCAGCATCAGTGTATCCCCGGAGTATCACACTCCCGGCAGTGTATCTCAGCCCATGGTTTATCGTGCCCCGAAGATATCTCAAAAGATTCTTGGCACCAACCCAGTGAAAATGATGAGGCTCAACCATCTGTTGACTCAAAGTATTTACTGCAAAACATATGTCCGGACGGGTGTTCACTAAGAACATCAAAGCTCCTATGAGTTGACGATACTCAGTAGGATTGGCCAAGATAGGCCCTGCAGCGCTGCCACTCAACTTCTTAAAGTTGAGTTCCATTGGTGTCGACACAGACTTACAGTCCACCATCCCAAATCTTTCCAGAAGCTTCACAATATACTTTCCTTGAGAAAGGAAAATCTCTCCAGGTCTCTGCCAGACCTCCAGGCCTAGGAAATAGTGCATCAGTCCTAGGTCTTTCATCTCGAACTCAGTAGAAAGCTCCCTCTTACATTGATGAATGAGAGGGTCATCACCTGTCAGGAAGAGGTCGTCTACATACAGCACTAGAATGAGAGGCTTTCCTTCCACAACCTTAAAGTAAAGGTTTGGATCAGCATTTCTTCGAGTGAAGCCCAGCTTCATCAAGTAACTATCCATCCTCTCATACCAAGCTCTGGGTGCTTGCTTTAACCCATAGAGGGCTTTCTTCAACCTGCAGACATAAGTGTCTTGTTCTTGAACTTCAAATCCCAGAGGTTGTTCTACATACACCTCTTCCTTTATTTCCAAAATCAGGCATCCCTGTCACCACCTTCCTTGCTTCGAGAAGAGCCTTGTAATGAAGGTGTCCAAATCTTCGGTGCCATAGTTCGGTTTGACGGATAGTATCACAAGTCATAGCTCCCAACGGACTCCCTCCAACCTGGTAGAGTGTACCAACCCTAAAACCAATTGAGATAGCTTCCTTGAAGCTCTTCTTCCACATGAGTACCTTTCTATCAGAGAAAGTTACATTGAATCCTTTGTCTTCCATGGCAGATACAGACACAAGGTTCTTCTTCAATTTGGATACATAGAGTACATCTTGTAGATGGAGGACTTGTCCTTGAGACAAGTGGAGGGTCACAGTCCCGGTCCCTTTCATAGGATAGGTGGCATTATCCCCAAGGATAATTTCTAGATTAGTATCCCTTTCAACCATGTCAGAAAGTGCTTCCTTGAATCCGGTGATGTGTCTTGAGGCACCACTATCGATTAGCCAGACATCCATAGTGTCGGGCGGAGATGCAGCTGAGAGAGTAGATATTAGAATATACTCATTTCTTTTATCAACAACATTAGACTCCTCATACCTGGTATTTCTGGTCCTTTTAGAAGGTGGATTGTTTCCTTCAAAGTGAGCCTTCCTCTTTCCTTTGGATTTGTCATTTCTTCGATTCCCATTCCTTCGGTTGTTGTTGTTGTCGTCACTATCGGGAGAATTCTTCTGGAAGGGGCATTCTCTAGCATAGTGTCCAGTCCTATGACAGGTGAAACATTTACCCTTCTTCTTTTGAGTCTTAGTCCTTCCTTTGTCCTTGGAACCACCAGAGTTTCTTCTTTCAGGAATGAGCAACATAGGCAACATTTCTTTCATTATCAAATTCCTTCATCCTTGTTTCTTCTTGCATACATATTTATAACAGAAGCCAACCCTTTGACTTGTCTAAATCTGAGTATAGATCATTTCGTATAGCGATGAGATCAGTTGAAGACATTCTGCTTCAACTGATTCTCCAAGGTGACAACTTCACCTATCGTAGTCCATTTGCTGCACACAACTATGTGACACCATGTTGTACTGTCACATGTATTGGACCTTGATGACTGAGCTGCTCCTGCTCTCATCATCATGCTGCCCATTGCTTCATTCATCATCATGCTGCCCTTGCTTAGCATGCCCATTTACACTGCAACTTTCCTCATCATGAACTGAGACTGTTCATCTTTATCATTCTCATTATGTAGAGACTATAACCATAAGAAACATTATTGCTTATGATCCTTATCATGGTGACTGCATATTAATATGCTGAGCAAATGTACGGTACTGATATTTAGATTGAGATCACAGATCTGAATATTGTGCATCATGGGAACTTATTTCATCAACACGATTCTGCAGAGATAGTTGGCCGAGAGTTCTATCACGGTTGTTCATTGTGTTGGAACTGCTACACATATGCCACCGTCTCACTGCGGTTCCATTGTGTTAGGGATGCTACATGTATGCCACCGTATAATTGAAAACCTTTTCCTCACTGTGACTGCGAATGCACTATTGTGAGAGCACCGAGATATGTTTATCTACTTATATTCTAAGGCTACTGTCTCCCGAGTTGATGACTGTTCTTATGGCGAGGTGCAGTCAAACCCTTGGCCTCAGCTTCATGTGGAGATGACTGCGGCTCCATATATAAATGCGGTTAACCACGTTTCCATATATAACTGCGGCTCACTGCGGCTTCATATATGACTGCGGCTCTTCATAGCTCCATTGCTTTTGACTGCGTATGCATTCTACATTGACTGTGAGGGATCTCGACGGTGGTTTCATTATTGCGGTTGACTGTATCACTGCGGCTACCATGTTGTGCATGCGGCTCTATCTACGGTTCTTCCGTGCTTGTTATACATTCAATGTCTTCCATGAATCTGCGTGATACTGCAGATCTTCGTCCACGTGGCAGTCTGTTAATAACCTGCACAATGTTGTGACCTCCGTCAGTTCTTCGATTTCTGTTGCATAACCTTAGTGTTGTCTATTCGA
The DNA here is from genome assembly GCA_031772625.1 of Pinus tabuliformis. Taxonomy (NCBI): domain Eukaryota; kingdom Viridiplantae; phylum Streptophyta; class Pinopsida; order Pinales; family Pinaceae; genus Pinus; species Pinus tabuliformis. Next base: position 1,203,142,741 of record CM062820.1, on the reverse strand, counting down.
GTGTTCCACGCTCTCATAAGCCTGCACATAAACACATCCACAGCTGCCCACGTGTCAGTCTTCTGACATCCCTGCGCAGTCCAGCCTGCTACTGTATGTCTCTGCCTACGGGACAATTCTTTCGATAATCTGCTGAACCAGCTTGACAGCCGTCAACATATATGTAAACCCTGCACATTTATTCGAGAGCTCTAATGCTCGAATAACGCAGCGCCACCATATAATTATTCTCTGTCCGAACCTGCACAATCGTTTTCTTCGCTGTTTGCTCCAACCGCACCAGCGTATATATATAACCCTGTCCACGCGTTATCTCAGCAATCCTGCGCAATCTCCTTTGCTGTTTGCTCCAAACGCATCAGCGTATATATATATATAAACCTGCATATATATAATACTGTCCACGCGTTAGACCACCAGTGACCTGCGTAATACCACCGATCTCTGACCACGTGTTCAACCAAGTCCGGACAGCTCACTGCGTACATATATTACTGCGCGATTCTGTGTTTTCTGTCCACGTGACAGCCACCAGATAATCTATGTTCGAACGCAGATCTCTTCCCACGTAGCAGACTATCAACAAGTCCACGCAATTCACATACTCAGTCAATTGTCAAAAGCCGACAGTCTATGATCTGCGTAAACCTCTGCGTGTTAACCCGTGAACGCCAATGTTCATGTAATCCACGCTGTCTTACGCCCACAGCTACTGCCGAATTCTATCGAACAGAACTTCAATCGACCATCCAACCCCAATCAGCACAACCCCATGCTTCTTTGGGCGTATGGGAGATAACTGTCGTTCCCAAACTTCTGTTACCAATATCCTCTCTCGCTGTTAATTCCACCGACAGGAATTAACGCCTGCATCTTGTCCTCTTGCGCCCCTGAACCTTACGCATTAGAACTGCGCAGTTAATCCGAGAGACTCCATTGATTGATTGCTATAGATAGAGTTTGTCTTCACCTCAGCTCCAATACCATGTAAAGTTTTGTAGATGTTCTATGCTAAGAGCAATTTCACTTTTCTCACAGCAATCATACAAGTAGATAAGCAAAATGCAGATAGAACATATAAGCAGATCTTACAGAAGACAAATCAGAAACAAGAAAAATGTATGTGTTCGTTTCGGCGGTCAACAGGATGCTTCAACCAGCAAAGTCTCCTTTGGTCAGCCAGCCCAGCATGTGTCACAACAACCCTCCAACCAGCATGTGTCACAACAACCCTCAATGCTGGTCAAACTTCTGCGAAACCCTAGCAGCAGAAACCCTAGCAGCAGAGAAATCCTCTTCGTCCTTCCCACGAGTGGCTGAAATTCGTCCTCCAGGTAGCTCGTACTTTTAGGATGAGAGAGAAAGATGTGAGTTGTGTTGTGATCAAATTCTCTCCAACTTTTCCTGTATATATATATCCATCAATGAGGGTGTGTGACACATCTGTTGGGCATGTGAGCCTACATTACAAAACTGGCTGACCTTGCACATATAATTTATTAAGAATAATAAATTCAAAATATAAGTTCTGCTCATCGGATTAAGACTATTTTTATATGGATTTTACACCTCTCAGAAAGAGGAATCCAACAAAAATATTAGCCTCTTAATCTGAGCATCAGAACATGGAGTTTGGACCTAGTTGTCCAAATTTAACAGGATTGGATGGTGATCTTTGAAGTTGAAGCCCGAAGAGAAGGACCTAAGCTTTAAAATATTTACTATCATAAGTATCAACAATGCAGATTCACAAAAGGACACTTTGCAAGGTAACATCAACAACAATTCAAAGGCTACTGATATTTAGAGTTCTTGACATTTCACTAGAAAATTCCATCCCCAAGTGGAGCCACTGTTAGGTTCCTATACCAATAGGAGTCATAATTTTGAATGACTAAGGTTAAGCCTTGTAATATTGTACATACCTTTGCTTTCTAAAAAAAATTTCCATATTAAAAAAATAAAAAAATGTAAAGAGGGTATGTCCTAAAAAATATCAAAGGTCAAAAAATGAAAATATATGAACCCCAAAAAACAAAAAGAGACCATGAAAATGTGCAAGTCAAAATGCCACTACTATTTACTTTTATGCATAATAATTATTGTGTGTGGCTTTTTATTCATGCCATAATCCATGGTAATCAAACTGTTTAATTTTGGTTATTTCATGCTTTGAATTTTATGTTTGTAAAATCTGACCAAACAATTTAATCTTGGCAGATCATTAGATGAGCCCTTGGATGATATAAGGTTAGAATTATATAGATTAATTTCAAAATAAAAATGGATGATAAGGGTTTGCTAGTCTAAATTCACCCAAAATAAATGAAGAAAAAATGGTAGGCTAAGTGATGGGTAAGTAGAAGAAAGGTTGTTGAAGTATAAATTTAATTGGACCAAAACACATGCGTCATGCTTATACACATATTCCTATATGTATGATCAATTATGGAAGCATAAACAAAGGTTTTCAAGTTAATGTAATTAACTCCCCCTCATTCATTTTCCCCCTCACTTACTAATTTCCTATTCACAAGTACGTTCTAGCACTGTAAAACCTTCAAGTCAAAGAGGCTTAGAGCATTTCTTTGACTTTTGGTGGGACCGGACCCTCGGCTTAATGACTTATGGACATCAAGTGTTAGAATCCCCTTCATGAAATTCATTTCCCCCTCATTACCCTAATAAAACCCCTTTTCCTAAGGATAAACTTCATTTGCCTAGGAAAAGTGAAAACCCCCATGTAAATCCTATTTCACTCAAAAAACCCACAAAAGTACTTTATCCTAAGTATCAAATGTATGAAAAAAATGCGCAAATTTTACATTTATGCTAAGGGTATGCTCACTCCACTCATTTCATATTAATTTTAACTTTATTATATAAATCCCCATATACCTTTTCCCGTATATTAATTAAATCCCCTAAAATAAATATCCCAACCCTTAGTTTTAAATATAAACTATAAATTACCCCATATCCCAACAAAACCAATTAATCTCGTCATTAAGTCTCGCCCGATCGATTAAATCCGTGATTAAGCCTTAATTAATCCCATACCGCCAAAGTTTAAAGCACTGGGCCCCCCCGAAACCCATGATCTTATCACCCACACACTTCCCTCACCCGACTGTCATCCGATCACCACCCCCTCATCTGACGATCCACAGCCATATCGGTTGCACCCGACGGCCGACCTTTACCCACCCAATAAAGTGTTTTCCCTACCCCCCCCCGACTGCTACATGTCGATTGCTGGAGTAGATCGGGTGACCCCTCCAAAATATTTCCTGACCCTCATAAGCGGTATGATGGGCTGGGAAACCACCTCCCCGCTCAACCCAATAACCGCCCACTGTTCATTCATAAAATTTGCTGCCAAAAAGTGATCATTGCTCCATAAAAAGGCCCGGAAGCCCTTTTTCGTCTTTTTTCACTCGTTTTCTTTGTGAACCTCTGCGAACCACCTGAAAACATGAAAACTACCAGTTAACCCCATTCCAGTCCTCAAAGAAGCTACAGAGACCACCTTAAAATCTCTCTGAGCCCTTTCAACCTTCCGCCGTCATCCAGAACATTAGTTTGAAGTCAATTCACCTAAGCTCCAGGTATTTACAGAGAAATTACCAATCACCCTTCAAATTTGAAAATGTTATGTACTTAAAAGTATTTTAATTAAGTAAAATTAATTGGAATTACTTGTAATTCAGAACCACATACCCAAGCCCTTTTTAGAGTTTCCCTATAATGGTTTTCATTAAGCATGGGTTTAGATTCACTAGCATATCTCGTGACAATTTCTCATTCCAACTCCTCATATGCACAACTTGAGCACCCATTAGAAATTTCACCAAAATTCAACATATAATCAAATAATGGAATGTTTGCAACACCATGGATGATGTAACTCCAATCTTATACATGTATGATTACTTAAACAAATCTTGAGATTAAATCCATGCTTTGCTTTCCAATAACCTAAATATCTCTCAAAAAGTATTAAAACTGATTGACCCTAAATAAATGATGTAGATAATTTTTCTTCATAAATCTCTCTAATACCCCAACCTTGATGTACAAAACCAGCCTACCACTAAATCAATTAACAAAGAAGTATTTCTAAAAATACTTGAGATAGCTTTTTGTCGGTTTACCTCTTCTATTGCATAGATTCTAGGCCATTACCTTTTCAAGTTTTGAGTGGTCTTCAAATTCGTCACTTTAAATCTGTTCTTTTGCTTAACCCATTTGCAAGCGAGTACCTAAATATACATAATACACTATAAATATTATCACACAAGATTTGTTCAATAGATACTTCCCCTTGGAACTATCTAAAGCACACATAAGATGCATGTGTCCTCCATGTGCTTTGACTATCACATCTGCCACATGTCTCATTGAAATTAAAATTTAAAAATCACACACACACACACACACACACACACATATATATATATATATATATATACATATATATATATATATATATATATATATATATATATATATATGTATATGTATATATATATATGTATATATATATATATATGTATATATATATATATGTATATATATATATGTATATATATATATATATATGTATATATATATATATGTGTATATATATATATGTATATATATATACATATATATATATACATACACACACACACACACACACACACACACACACACACACACATATATATATAGCTTGATTGGCAAGCCTATGTATATTGAAGTGTTATGATCGAAGTGATTTGAGTTCAAATCCCCCCAACTAACTCGTGTCTATGAAAGCGGATATGTAGACATCTAAAGGTTATAGTGGTAGCAGTTGGAAATGACCCCTATCACACAAGTACAAAACGAACCCAATTTCCAATTCCCCTAGTCACAAAAAAATATAAATAATAAATAAAATTAAATACAAACAAATTTGTGGGATGGACATGTGAGGCTAGCATGTAGCCCATGTTCCTCTCTAGACTCCCATGCTAAATATACATGTACATTCCCATATTGTTTCCTTCACTCTAGCTTGCCTTTCTACTTATGCAATCACAATTAGGTAATTGATTCGATTTAGAGTTAGAAATGATGATTAAGCAATTGCTTTGTCAATGAATGAAATTGTAACTTCATTTGCTTCTAGTCTATCAACTTTGGGTAAAATACGCACAAAATAGTTGGTTAGATGATATTCCATGTCAATTGACTCCCATCATGGTCGAATTCTTCTCATGAGAAAACACATATTTAAAAGAAATTACCTTTTGTCATGAGAAGGCCCTACCTTTAGGCATAAGCTTAAGCCTGAAAATCCTATTCTGAACATGCATCCAAGTGGAGACTTGATATAGGATATGCCAAAGTGAGGGTTAGGTGCTTAAGAATATATTTATCACTACACACACTTCCTATCTCTCACGAGAAAGAATCAAGGATGATATACACTTGAGCGTTCCATTAGCCCAATAGTTTCTTCATCCCTCCACCCCATTATCGTATGCATGTTAAACTATCCAAAAAATGCAAGGTTTACATTTAGGTTCGGTGGTTTTTTTCTATATCAATAACTTAAATTAGCTAATACTTTTATTTGGAATGGATCTAAATTGAATTTAATAGGAAAGCTCGCCATGCAGTACATGACACCCATAATTGTAGAAGCAAAATAGCTATGTGGGATTTTCCTTAAAGACAAGCAACAAGATACAAATCTATAGTGATGTTTGATGGATAAGGCCAGAAAGGAAAATCATGAGGTGCTCCATTATCTCAATATGGTTTTTATTAGGCAAGTTTGTGAGAAGCTTGGCCTACCTTCATATAAGAGCCGAGGTTCAATGACATATACTAGAGCTTGGAAAGTATAGATACCAACGATTTAGTATAGTTACAAATGATAAGCTATGCAAATTTGAACCCGCATCAACAAAGCTTGAATGAATCCACTTGCAAATGGAAATCCCACAGGTTTACTTCAGGCTTTTAGATGTATCTTACGAGAATGCACTTTGTCTCCATTATAAAAATAAAATAATGGCCAAAGCCCTTGAAGGAACATGGATATTGCGACAAGAGTAAAAGCAAGAGCAACATATTTTTTGGTTGAAATTGATCCAATAGTTTCAAAGGAAGAAGCAAGGGTAGCAAGAGTAGAGAAAAATGCAGATCTTAACCTTGAACTATATATTTGACCAAGAAAGGGCTTTATTTTATTCTTAGTTAACTATTTGTGCACCATTTACTAATGTGTTTCTTAATTTGTAATGTTTGATAGTGCATATCTATATAAACCAACACATATAATGTGCATATGTGCTTGTTTAAAGATCTAATCTATGTTGTATACAAAATACAAGAATCTGTGTTATCTATAGGATACAACAATGTCTTATAGCTAGAAGTGATTAGCTTGGAAACTTTACACAAGTAGTTTCCCTTAACCCAATAGTAAGGGACAAAGATGGTAATAACCTAAAGCCCTTTGGTCAATCAATTTTAGTGACATCCTGAGTGGCTTCCCGCTTTCAACTTTCATAATCTATCCTACTTCTAGCTTGCGTAATGTAACCCAACTCAACTATCATAAGTTTTTTTGATCCATCACATTCAACCTAGCAATGATGCTAACATCCTTGGTAGCTTGCTACTTGGAGTCATTGAAATATGTCGGAACAATAACACCGACATTATTTATTGTGACACCAAGGTAAGCCTCTACAATCTATCTAACCTTCATCACCACCATGAATGAGATCTCATCTTCATCTCTCTTCTGCAGGAAAGCACATATTTTGCAAGAAAATTCTTCTCCTCACCTTTGTAATTAACAACAATCATGGTGTTCTTCTGTAAAAAAATACTTCACCTCGCCTCTGTAATTAACAACAATCATGGCCTTGTCACTAGTTGTTAGCTAGCCAACATACTAACAACCACATGATGATAGTCACATACACACGCAGGGGAAGATGGAAGCTATACACCACATGGGGGTATAAATACATCATCATGTTGCAAAACATACTAACTTTGTGCCCAAAATAGTTCACATAAAATGTTACGAAAATGTTATTCTTTAATCATAGCCTTAAAGCTAGCATTAATCAACCTCATTGGTCCAATTTTGATTTATTTCCTGATCTACATCATAAGTTTACGTCAAAAAATGAAGGATTACTTGCAACAAAAGTCTAGTGTTTATAAGCAAAGTTGTCAATATCCAATAGGAAGGACAAATATTTAATAGGATATGAAAATAAAAATTGTATTAAGGTTATTGTTTTGGTCAAAACTAATGCTAGTGGGAGCAATATCAATCTCTATATATCATGCCTTGGGCAAGTATAATAATAAGGTCCATTACCTACATTTCATATCAAATTTGTCTAACCATAGTAAATAAGCTTTTCAAAATGATAAACTATAACCTTGAACCAAAAAATCGTTTTTAATTAACATGTTGAGAGTTAAACCTTAAAATAGAGAATCAATTAACATGCTCAATAGGGCAACTTTAACCTTTAGGCAAGTATGAAAATTTTGAGGCCCAACTTGATGGGGACTAATTAGTTTTAATGATTTTTTTTAACTAATATATTTTGGTGAAACAATTTCATGTCCTCCTCATTATTTTTTGAGAATGGAACTTGAGCTAAATCTTAAATTATTTTATGATCTATAAAAAATTATAGATATTTCATTGGACAATTCATCACAACATGTCTAATAAATTTATACTAAAAATATGAAATATATATTATGAGGGTTATTTTCCTTATATTTATTTATTTATTAAGTTATTGTTTATTGTGTGTGCATGCAAAAAATAAAGAACAAATAGAACAATCACTCACAAACCACAATAATAGAAAATATAACTTGGGAAACCCTTTCGGGATAAAACCCTACTGGAAGGTGAGATTGCTTTACTCTCTCTTTCTTTGAATGGAAATGGATGCAAGTACAAAGGAGTGAGACATGTGGCTCATGGGATTCTATAGTACAGCAACCCAAACTGTTTGTTCTATGATGCAGGAGCATCAACAATAGGCTTATGTGTGAGCTATAAAACATAGGTGAAAGAGATGAAAAGAGGAAATCAAGTATAGGTAAAATGTATTTGCAACATAAATATAGTTGATGAACCATGTATGTAAAAGGGTTTCCTAGAGAACCGGCATATACAACCACTTGCAAGCCATGTATTCTAGTGGATGGTAATTCTTTTATACAAACTTCAACATCATGTGTGTTTGCAAGAACAAAGTGAAAGCATGGAGGATGCAAGAAGAAGACTATAAATCCAAAAATACAAAATATTTTAAGATGGAGAAACATGTTCAAGGACCAAGTGACAAAAAGGAAATTACAAGTAATTCTTAAAAATGGAGGGTGAGAGAATAACTAATGTTTGTATTATTTAATGGATTATATGATGGAGAAATGTGATAATGTAGACTAAATCTATAAATCTACTTGTAAACGAGAGAGGAATAAATGAGAGATAATAGGGATGATAATTGTTCGGAAAATCATGGAGATATTGAGAGATTCATGGAGATAAGGTAAGGAATTTGGGGGAGTTTTCTTAAGAGATATAAGGAGATGGTTAAGGAATTAGTGACTTCAATTTGAATATGGTTGTTATATTTCCTTGATAACATATAACAAGAACATTTGTAGTATTTTGTAATATTATTATGAGAATGTATATGTGAATTAATACAGATTTTCCCCTACAAGGGAATTATGGTGTGAAATTTATATCACCTTACTTCTTTTATGGTGTGAGTTTGAGTGTATAATTTCTGTTGCAATTTATGATTTTAAATGGTATTCATGCTTAGTAACTCATATATATGGATCAAGGAGTGCAAAATGGTTAGTTGCAGGAATTCTTGTTCATAGTTGCAAGCAACTAGAATTGTAAAATTGAGGTTTATGGTCATAGTGGAATAACTAGTAGCATTAGTAGCCTACTAGATATTTTTCCCACATCATTCTCTCTCTATCCACTCTCATATACTCTTCTCATCTATGGAACATAATGCACTCAAATAGAATGGAAGCCACTTTTCTCCTAGTGGCTTGGTTATAACACAAGCCAATAGCAAACTAGGGGTTAAATTTGACCCATTCAACTCTCAGTATGAGTTACGACTAAACTCTTCTAGAGTATTCTTCATAGTGCCCACATGGCTAGCCCATTTTCAATGAGTAACAAGGGCTAATGTGCCATTCTCTTGAATTATGGTGGTCAATTTGAATAGGTCAACTTTCGGGAAACATATCTTTCTCATGCAAGCTCTGATTGAGGCAATTATTGTTATCATTGGAAAGGTATTAGTGTGGAGATTATGATCTAGGTCCATATTAAGGATGAGACAACAAAAAGTGGTCATTTAAGGCCTCAAAATTTCTCCCAAATTTTTGCATCCAAAATTTCCCAAATTGGGTTGTCGATAAAAATGACCTTGCAGGTTGATTCCTCCAAAATTTTCACTCTAAAAGCATCAATATGGATGATAAATAATATATTGGCTCAATCTGAATCACTTTAAAACACAAGCCCAAACCAACAACTTATAAATAAATCATTTCTGAATAATAAACAATCAACTAATAAAAACAAATATTATATATATATATACATTCAAAATGAATGGAACTTGGCCTTTTATAAATAGATAAAGGATTAACTAATATGGCTTCACCACACTTCAAATGCCATGACACATGATTCTTTTGTTTCCACACTTTAAGTTTCATATTCAAGTGATCTATCAATTTTTTAAAAGATAATATATCAAGTATATTCACATGTGTTACAAGTCATTTTGTCACATCCACTCAAAATTCCTAAAAAATGGATCAATCAACATCCTTCGACACTTTGTCATTATCTCTTTGCAAATCCCTAAGCATCAATTCTCCAAAAAAACCTGAGTTTCTAGGTCTATTTTCTCAAAAGCCATGTTTTTAGCCCTAACGCACCCTACATGCCTATCCACCTGCAATGGTTGCAAGTTGCATAACAGAGCATCTGTGTTGATCAACGCAGGTTGCTCTACTTTGTAGGTGTGATGATTCTAGAATTTCAGGAAAATTAAAAATATTTTCGAATCTTCTCCTTGTAGAATCTTTTAAGGTGGTTTTAATCATTTACTATGGATAAATCTCTCAAATTTCTATCTGATCCTACTCCAGTGGTCTCATCTCTTATTCCTAGAGCAATAACATGGCTCATTTATTAGTGGATTGGGCTATCTACAATAGTATACTCCATTATATACTAGGTATTGTCCTCCTGGGGGAAGTTACCTCCATATACTCCCTATCCCCCGACAAGGGGGACCTGTTGTTGTTATGTCTCCATCTCCTAAACAAATGTCCCAAATGGGTGCTCCATCTTATTCGAGTCCTCCCTTCCTGGGAATGGCTTCTAATCCTTGGAATCCTAAGTTACATGTTCAACCTAGTTTGGTTTTGAATCAACTTCCTACTTCTCAACTTGCCTCAGTTCACACCTAAGGTTCCTACTTGCCAACCCATTCAATCCATGCCTCAACTTTCCTCGGTTCACACCTGAGGTTCCTACTTTCCAACCCATTCAATCCATGCCTCAACTTGCGCAAGTTTTATCTCAAGTAATGCAACCTATTTAGGATGTATCTCAATCACAACCTATTCCATATGTATTTGGGATGTCTCAAATCCCACCTACCCAACCTCTTTAGGGTTTCTTGCAAACCCCACACTTCTTCATTCTATACCTCAGTTGCAAGTAAATAAACATGTATATGGTATGACCCAAGTACCAACTAGTCAATTCAATGTAGGGATGATGCAAAATGACTTTGGGTAACCTTTCCAAAGTTTCCCACAAGTTCCTGTTGGTCAAACTACTATTCCTAAAATTCCTTATCAAAGCCAACAAATTCAAACACAAACATTTCAACCTTTTCAAGATTATCAAGGAACTAAACAATCTGTCTATGTTTATACTGCTTATCAAAATCTTCCTTATCCTGGAATGAAAATTACGGTTACTTAACCTATTCCATCATAACTAGGTTATCCTCCACCAAAATTTAATATGCAGTTGCCATTTGTGGTGAACCTTGAATTATTATATTTAACCCAGCTGACGAATGATCCTATTTGTCATTCTCCTTATTGTTTAGTCATTCCTACGAAATTGTCAAGCAATATCCCAAACTTCAACAAAAATATTGGAGAAGACTCGTTTACCCATGTTATGATATATCATTTATGGTGTTCATCCAACTCCTTAAATGATTATTCAATTCGTTTACGTATTTTCCAGAGGACTCTTACTAATATGGAAGCTAAGTGGTATGTTGAATTTCCACGAGCTTCATTTAACAACTTCAATTCCTTGACAACTACATTTTTGACCCATTTTCAATTACCTATTTTATATGAAACTAGGACTAAACTTTTGACCTCTTTGAAACAGTCTGACTCCCCTCATATCTCCGATCATATTCATGAATGGAGGAGTCAACGTTAGTTGGTCAGGAATTTCATTGTTGACCATTTATTGGTTGAATGGTTTATCAAATATTTGTTACCATCCATAACTGAAGACATTTCTAGAGGCAGAGTTGTTATTGAAGAGTAAGTCATTTTTCGTGCCTACTAACTTGATTTTATTTATACTCAATATGGTAGGATCTGCGACAAGATACCCAATGCTCTGTGACCACAACATATTGTTCCACCACCTTCCTCTAAATAATCATTTCGTTGATGGTGTGATTGGTTTTTCTAGTCAATACACAGTGAGTAAACTATCTGGTTCATCTCCTGTTATGACTACTCAAAACCCACCCTTTGCTACTCCTGTGAATACTTCCGAGATTAATTTCATTCAATCCACTAAAGTGAAAGCTCCACAACTTGGAAGTAAGAATAAAGGAAAAGGAAAGAAGAAGAAATATCATTCTTCATAGGAAAACAAAATAATTAGTCTCCTGAGGACAATTGAAAGACTCATTATCCTTTCCTTATTTGTAATAAGGAACATTTTACTTGGGATTTTCCACATCAGGTGAAAGTTAATCAATTCTTAAAGTCATCATCTAACATTCACGCTATGTTAACAAATCCCTTTCCCAACAAGGAGACGAATATGGTTGCAAGCGATCATGCTTCCTCTTCCCAACTTATGATATTATCTTCTACAAAACATAAAAATGATATCATGGTGGCTACAAGAAATAAAGACTATGGTAACCTGAATCCATCAATTAGTAAGGGTATTGATCAACCTTCTAGATCCACTCAATATACTTCGGATCCTTCTCCAATTGTGATACTAGCTTAATTAACTATTAAACCTCCAAAAGGTGTTATTCACAATTTTTCATTCAATCCTCATGCGAGAGTTGCACAAAATTATAATATAGTTGAGGACATGGCCTAAGCTCCTTCTGCTATTTAAAATCTTGAGGTATTACATAATTGTCCTACTCAAAAGAGGTATTTACTTGTGGCAATTGGAGGGATAGATCCATCAGATTTGAATCTTGTGGTCTTTAATCATGAGAATCATACTCCCAAACTTCCACCTCAAGAAGCCTTCATGATCCAGATTTTTGTTTGAAGTAAAACTATCCATCAGACAATTGTGGATGAAGGTGCTTCAACTTGTATCATGTCCCTTTCCTATTGGAAATCTATTGGTTCTCCATAACTTAATCAATCACCCACCACTCTTAAATATTTTGATGGAAGAGGTTTCAAACCTTACAAAATTTTGAATAAATTCCAAGTAGAATTAGCTGGAAAAACGATTTCAGTAGAATTTGAAGTTATAGATGGACCTTTGGATTATAACCTTTTACTAGGTCGCACATGGATTTATTCCATTTCATCCATCGCCTCAACCTATTTTAGGATGATTGCTTTTCCTCACAAAGGGGGCATCATGGCCATCGATAAATTTACGTTATTTTCCAATAATTCTCAAACTACTGGAAGCATTCCACTTGTGGGTGAAACCCCATAGTCTTATCAACATTTCGAAGTGGGATTGCTGAAAGATTACCCTTTGATGGGAACTTTTTTGCTCCCTCCTCCTGAGATTCCTAATTTGGTTTATTTTATCAATATGATATCCTCTTGTACGTTTCCATCCGATCCTTGGATAGTACTAGACATTTCAAATGTTGATACATTTGGTGAACGTATACCGCTCAATCCCATTGAGCTTGAATATGAAGCCATCTATTCGAGTTGTTCAACACATTCTAATTTTAATTACTCAATAGATTAGGTTGATCATTCTCTTGATTTTGGTTCATCTTCTGACCTTTTCGCCAATACATTCTCTACCAATGAAATCATCATGGAAATCATGATGTCAGGTGATGCACTGTGGGACAATAACCATTATCGTTCCTCCTTACCCAAAACCCTTAAAAATAAACTTGGAGATATTTATTCATCCAATCTTACTGAGACATTTAAGGATTCCATATCCATCCATGACATTGGTTCTGAGAAGAAATTAGAAAACATTGAAGAAAAGTTCCCCTCGATATTTCAATTAAACTCAGAGTTATAAAAAACATACATAATGGTGCATCTTGTTCTCTTGATGAGGTCAAAATTTGTAAATCCATTTTTCAATAATTTCACGACATTTTCGCCTAGATATATGAAGAGACAAGTATTGATCCAAATATCATAGTACATGAAATCAAAACTTACCCATATGTTAATCTAGTTCAACAATGCTTATGTCTGGTTCACCCTAAAAACGTTGCTGTGATTTATATAAAAGTTGAAAAAAAAAATCTTGTTGGATTTACTTACCCAGTTCTTCTCACTGATTGGGTTTCAGACATAGTCCTTGTGATGAAAAAACAAGGAATGATTCGAGTTTGCATAGACTGTCAGGATATTAACAGTGCTTATCCCAAAGACAACTACCCAACCCTATTTATCAACCAAATTGTTGATGACTATGCCAAAAGCAATTTTTTTTTGTTTATGGATGGTTTTTCCGGTTACAATCACATCAACATACTCCCGTTGGACCAACATAAGACTGCATTCATTTGTCCAGAGGGCATGTTTTCCTATCGTAAGCTCCCTTTATGTTTGAAGAATGTTGGTGCAACTTTCTAGAAGGCCATGAATTATGCCTTCCACAATATCAAGCACATTGTACAACCTTATTTGGACGATTTACTTGCATACTCCAAACATCGTGAGGATCATCCGATGCATCTCAGGGCTATTTTCATACATTGTTGACATTACAATATCAGGTTAAATATACACAAATGTGTGTTTTGTATCCAATCTAATAGACTTCTAATCTTCGTTGTGTCAAATAAAGGAATCTATATTGATTCACTCAAAGTACAGACGATCCTCGATTTTCCTACACCTTCCTCACTGGTTTAGTTACAATGTCTGTAAGGGAAGGCTAACTTTTTGCAGAGATTTCTCCTGAACCATGCAGAATTGATAAAAGGATTTACTCGTCTATTGAAAAAATGGGTTCCCTTCCACTAGGATGATATGACCCCAAAGGATTTTGATGCCTTGAAAGATGTCCTAGTTCGATCATCATTATTGTATCCCCCTGACTACCAACACGACTATTTCCTATATCTCACTGCAATTATTACCACCATTGTTATGGTACTAGTCCAAGAAGATGACCTAGGGGACAAACATCCTATCTATTATTTCAGTCAAAATTTAAATGACACTGAAATCAAATACAGTCACATCAAAAAGTTAGCTTTAGAAGTTGTGCAAGCTATCCAGATATTTTGCCACTACATTCTGCTTCGAAAAACTATGGTAGTTTTTTATTACAATCTGATGACATGCATTTTGTCAAGATAATTGTTGGGAGGGGATACTCTAAATGGATTATTATTCTCTAGGATTTTGATTTGGAATTCATCAAATCCAAATATAAGAAGTCCTTAGTCTTCACTGAACTAATATGCGAACTTCCCTCATTTCTAATTGATTCCATTCTGGATGAGTTGTTGTTTCTAATTGATTCATCTGAACCATGGTATAGAGATATCATTGTCTATCTCCAAGCCAAAAATTTTCGGCCTAATACCTCTTTCTCTAATCAACAACACATTCGATACCAGGCTTGAAATTACATTATAATTGGAGACACACTCTATCACTGTGGTGTCGATACGATCTTTAAACGGTGCCTCACTCATGAGGACGCTGAGAAAGATTTGAATGAATTTCATGTTGGATCATGTCGCACACATACTGCCCAAAATATTTAGTGAGCTAGTTACTTTTTTCCAACCATGTTTCGATATTTCATCCTTACATTCCAAACGTGTCACCCCTGCCAAATCTATGATTCTAAAGCTCGTGCTCTGCCTACTCCTCTCCATCTTGTTATCATTGTTGGTCCCTTTGTGAAATGGGGCATTGACTTCATGACATGTAACCCTCATTCAGTTGGGGGGCATGGCTACATTATTGTGGTTGTAGATTATTTTACCAAATGGGTCGAAGTGATGCCTACATACAACAACACTGATGAAACAACTACATTATTTCTTTTCAATCATGTCATTTGTAGATTTTGTGTGCCACAAGATATCATTACAAACCATGGTAAACATTTCCGAAACCACATGATGTATGAACTTACTACCAAGTTGGGCCTTCAACATGATAGCTTGACTCCCTATTACCCACAGGCCAATGGGAAAGTAGAAGCCATTAACAAGGTTTTGAAAACAATGCTGCAACACATGATAGGGATTCATAAAATGAATTGGCACCTCATTCTTTTTTTAGCTTTGTGGGCATATCGAACATCTGTGTGGATTGCAACTAGATTTACACCCTTTCATTTGGTGTATGGTCTAGAAGCACTCCGTCACATCGAATGTGTGATTCCATATTTGAATCTTGTTGTTGAATTTTTTCCCGCAAATTTCACAGAATAAGAGAGTTTCTTACATCTAGCATGCTTAGATGAAACCCAACTCGACATCGCAATGGTCAATGAGGCCCACAAGAAACACATCAAAGCATAATATGATAAAAAAGTTAAACCTAGTGTAGGTTTTAACCCCGTACAGAAATTACCTGCATACGAATTCTAAGACCAGAAAATACACAATGCAAGAGCATAACACATAAAACACATATACACAGAGATTTTCCCCTGGATCCCAAAACCAGGGCTACCAGCTTGATTTTTCATTATTTTCCTTTCAATATTACAATACATATATATACATGCTGAAGCATCCAATACCATGGACCAAAAACCATCATGCCCATAATCATGTGCGAAAACCATGCACAAACCATAGGTAGGTCCAAATTTTCCAACATTCTCCCACTTTTTGTTTTCTTTCCACCAGGGACCACAAGAGAGCTTATTCATTTATCCAACCCTACAACGCCCATTGTTTCTCTACACCAAGAGAACTTCTCAGAGCTCACAAATTTTGTCAATGCATCTGCAGTATTCTTCAAAGTGTCCACCTTTACCAGCAACACCTTTTTGTCTTCTATCATATCCCTCACAAAGTGATACTGAACATCAATGTGATTTATCTTTGAAAGATAAGCAAGGTTCTTTGCCAAGAAAATTGCACTTTGGCTATCACAGTCTATCCTTATAGCTCCTTGTACTAACCCCATACTTGAACACAATCTCTGCAACCAAACTGCTTCCTTGCTTGCATGAGTGGCTGCCATGTATTCTTCCTCTGTAGTTGATAGTGCCACTACAGATTGTTTCTTACTCATCCAACTGACTGCACCTCCAAATAGGTTAAAAACACACCAAATTGTAGATCTTCTCTGATTCAAATCTCCAACCCAGTCTGCATCAACAAAGCCACGAATATCCAAAACTCTGTCCAATCCTGGTCTTCCTTGGTAGCACAAACCATAATCACTAGTGCCATGCAAATACCTAAAAACCCACTTCATTGCTATCCAGTGCTCCTCCCTTGGTTTTGACATAAACCTACTCAATACTCCCACTGAATGTGCAATGTCTGGTCTAGTACAGACCATTGCATACATCAGGCTACTGACTACATTTGCATATGTAACACGGGACATGGCGTCTTCCTCTTCTTGTGTCTTGGGACACTGTTCAATAGATAACTTCACACCTACAGGAATAGGAACCTTCACTGGATTACTATCCCCAATATTAAACCTTTGCAGTATTGTCTCGACATACTTCCTCTAGTTTAACCAGAGCTTCCTCTTTATCCGATCTCTTTTAATTTCCATGACCAAAATATAGTTTGAAGCACGAAGATCTTTCATGTCGAATTTGGAGGACAATTGGGTCTTCAAATCCTGGACAATTTCCTTGTCATTTCCAATCAGCAACATATCATCCACATAAAATACCAGATAAATAACATGGTCACAAATTAATTTAAAATACACATAGTGATCTGCTTTGCTTTTGGTGAATCCAAGTCCCCGTATAAATGTATCAAATTTCTGATACCACATCCTTGGTGACTATTTTAACCCATACAGAAACTTCTTTAACTTGCATACCAGTTCTTTCTTACCCTTCACCGCAAAGCCTTCAGGTTGCTTCATGTAGATATCTTCTTCCAGATCCCTGTGAAGAAATGTTGTCTTCACATCCATCTGTTCTACCTCAAAATCAAAAGCAACAACAAAAGATAAAAGTAATATAATAGAAGCTACCTTGGAAACAAGAGAAAAAATATCACCAAAATCAATTCCTAGCACCTGGGAATAACCTTTTTCTACCAACCAAGCTTTGTATTTCTCACCTTTCCTTTTGCATTTGTCTTCTTCTTGAACACCCATTTTCTACCAATGGGTTTCCTTCCAGCTGGCAACTCCACTAGATCCCAAGCCTCATTTTTGTGCAAAGATGCCATTTCATCAACCATGGCCTCTTTCCAGAGTTTGCCATCCTCTGAATCTACTGCTTCCTTCACAGTTCTGGGATCATCATCAGTAATAGATAAAGAAAAATTTGAACAGAAAGCAGATGGACTATACCTTTCTGACTGCCTTCTTTCTCGAACTGATCTTCTCACAACCGGAGTTTGTGTCTCTTCATCTTCTGATTCCTCTTCTACTGTAGAGTCTGATTCTTCCTCCTTTAGCTCAAGCTCTATATTCTCAGGTTCCTTTGGTTGGACTTCATGTTTAAAAACAACTTTCGCCTCTCTTAACACCACATCTCGGGTGTACACAACCTTTCTTGTTATTGGGTTCCAAAGTTTATAACCCTTTAAACCATCCTTATACCCAATAAAGAAGCACTTTTCAAATTTACTATCCAACTTTGTTCTTTTCTCCTTTGGAACATGTACATATGCATCACATCCAAATACCCTCAGATGTGAAAGAGAGGGTTTCTTACCAGTCCATACCTCTTGCGGAGTCTTATCCTCCAATGCTGATGAAGGTGATCTGTTGACCAGGTACCATGTTGTCTCCACTGCCTCTGCCCAAAATTCTTGTCCTAACCCGGCACCACTGAGCATGCTTCTTTCCCTTTCCATCAACGTCTTGTTCGTTCTTTCTGCAACTCCATTTTGATTAGGTGTGTATGGAGTAGTCTTCTACCGTGCTATACCACACTTCTTACAGAATTCTTCAAATTCCTTCTTGCAAAACTCTCCACCGTTATCTGTCCTCAACACCTTTATCTTCTTCTCTGTCTAGTTTTCCACTAGAGCCTTAAATTCTTTAAACCTATCAAAGACTTTAGATTTCTTCTTGAGTAAATATATCCATGTATTCCTTGAGAATTCATCTATAAATGATACATAGTACACAGACTTACCCAATGATGGAACCTTCACAGGTCCAAACACATCATTGTGCACAAGCTCTAATATTTGTTTCACCCTCTTACCACCAGAGGGGAAACTCACCCGATTCTGCTTCCCATATACACAATTTTCACAGAAATCAAAATCCAGAGAGCTATTAGTCATACCTTCTACCATACCTTTACCATGAAGTATTCGAAGGCCCTTCTCTCCAATATGTCCAAGCCTTTGATGCCATAGCATCGTATTTTCTCCAGAGACCACTAGATTTCTGCTCCACTTTTAGGAACCACCGAACTATTGCACCCATCAACAACAATGCTACCTTGCAGCTTGTACAAAGTTCCAATACAAACTCCCCACATCAATACCAGTGCTCCCCGAACCATCTTGTAGGTATCCTTCTCGAACAATTTTTTTACACCTGCATCATCGAACTTGCTTATAGAAATCAGATTTCTGGCCAATGCAGGAATATGCAGAACATCTGGAAGTGTTCTAATCCTTCCACCTTGCAAATTCAAATTAACTTTTCCATGACCAACGATTTTAGCCTTCCTGTCATCCCTCAAGAATACATCACCACCATCATATTTCTCATACTCATAGAACCATTCTCTATGGGGAATGAAGTGAAAGGATGCACCTAAGTCAATCAACCATGTGTCATGATCTACATGTGTACTTGAAGAAGCCAAGTAAAAATCCCCACCTTCGTCTGAGTTGGTTTTCACCTCTACAGAAGGAGAATCATTAGATCCATTTCCTTTGTTAGGAGCTTTAGATTTACAGTCCCTTTTTGTAGTGCCCTTCCTTTCCGCATTTCCAGCACACCTTTAAAGGTTTTCCTCGAGATTTAGATCTCACTCTAGATTTAGATCTCCCACTCGATGACTTATTTTTGTTTCTATTTTGGGACCTTCCTCGTACATACAAGTCATCACCATTCTGGCTCTCCATATTTTTCCATCTCATCTCCTCCGTCAGTAAGGATGAGACTATTTCGTCAAACTGCAATGTAGTTGCATTGCTACCTATTGCAATAACCAGACTATCCCACGAATATGGTAGAGAACACAAAAAACTAATGCACTTATCTTCATCTAAAATTTTAATATCAACAGATAATAACTGACTTACTACAGTATTAAATGCTTTCATATGCTCTATCACCGAGTCTCAATCTTTCATCCTCATGTTATACAGCTTTTTCCGTAGGAACAGTTTATTCACCAGAGACTTAGATTGGTACAAAGTCCCTAATTGTCCCACAAAGCCTTCACTATAGCTTCCACTAATACATTCAACAATATTGAATCTAAGACAAACAATCATATTGTGCTCTTTGTCTTCCGATCCAACTTCTTCCATTCTTCATCGGACACTCCTGTTGGTTTAGTACCCAGATCTACTACGATCCACTGATCTTTATCCACCAACAGATCCTCCATCTTGAGTTTTCATAACTAAAACTCTGACCATTAAATTTCTCGATCTCTATCTTTCCACTGCTCGCCATCTTCTTTCACCACCAGAATCGATCCCGCAGATATCTCACTAAACAGGGTCTACCATAGGCCCAAGCAAATCCCCTTAGCAATAAAGGCATCCCCTTGAATCCAAAATAGATCTGATACCAAATGTAGGTTTTAACCCCATACAGAAATTACCTGCATACGAATTCTAAGAACATAAAATAAACAATGTGAGAGCATAACACATAAAACACATATACACAGAGATTTTCCCCTAGATCCCAAAACCGGGACTACCAGCTTGATTTTTCATTATTTTCATTTCAATGTTACAATACATATATACATGCTGAAGCATACAATACCATGGACCGAAAACCATCGCGCCCAAAACCATGTGCGAAAGCCAAACACAAAACCATAGGTAGGGCCGCCCACCTAATACAAAGCCACAGGTAGGTCGTGGAAAGAATATAACACAACCCAACACCTAGTGCCTTCTTAGAAGGTGACCTAGTCCTTTTGTATGATCAAAAAGTTGATAAGTTAAGGGCTGGGAAGCTCAAACCAATGTGGTTAGGCCAATATATAGTTAAATTTCTAATTATGAAAGGGACTTATGAGCTCATTGATTTTGATGGAATCCCTTTGGTGCAGCCCAGAAATGGGTTGTACCTTAAAAAATACTATGCCTAGATTACCTTTTTATAGTCATTGCGTACATACTGTATAGGTGTGTTAGTGTGTTTGCAGTGTGTTTCCTTCAAAGTTTCATATTGTCTCTGTTAATATTGAGTTACATTTGATTTGAAAATGTCAGTGTTCCCTCAGCCATACGTTGGTTACGTCGATGGCGCTAACCGTAGTACTCGAAACATTTCCTCTACAACATGCTATTTATGCTCCAAATGGTGACCTAGTGAATCTACAAGTGATTTGTATCGGTCGCTCAACTAATAATCTTGTTGAGTATAGCGCAGTGATCAAATTCTTTTTTGATGCAATTTCATGTGGCATTCACCATTTGATGGTCATAATTGATTCACAACTCATAATACTACATATGAACAACGTCTATTCATTAAGAAGTCCATCTATGCTATGCAGGTTTTTAAGGGTTCGCCTTCTAGAATGAAATTTTAATTACATTTAATATCAACATATTCCTAGAATTATAAACACATTAACCAATGCATTAGCCAATTATGTTTTGGACAGACATTTGCAACATATGTAAAAAAATTCAATCAACATCATACATTGAAAAGTAAAATAGAGCAAGTAGGAAACATTGATCGATAACTGTATATAGAGTTTGGCCACACATCCTATAGTACCAAAATACATGTAGACAAAATACGGCTCTAACGCATCCTAAAACACTACTTTCAATGATGATCACGATAATAGACAATAACGTGGTCAATTTTGTACAACAACCAACAAATGCTCTCAGACACTCTAATAGTGCTTCACTGCAAGAGCATAGGGATCTCGTTGACCCTAGTCTCTGGCACAATATGGGTCAATCGCTCAACATGTTGCTCAAACTTGGAAAGAGTTTTAGATATGTTGAGATCATGCATCTCCTCCTCTGCCCTCGCAGCAACGCCAATAGGTGCAAGTTATGGCTCTCCTTGTCACTGAAGTTACGATGAGCCAATTGGTCGTACTAGTCTAATATATGCATGTGAAGTCGATAGGTAGTTTCTAAAACATAAAAAAAAAAATTGTAAAATCCAAAAAAAAAAAAACATCCAAAATGACATTGTTTTAACTATATCATCCCATTGCTAGCCTTCAGGTAAAATGAGCTCTGGGTGTCCTAAGAAATCAACTCCAACATATGGATATCCCTTGATCATAATGAGTGACACCCATAGCCATTTGAATAAAGTAGGAGTGAAACTCATCGCAAATGCACACCCATGATGAGACATGAGATCTATCCATTGCCTCATCTGTGGAACCCTAGGACCTGGAAGCTTGAGCGAAATGCATTGAGGATGAAGTAGTGGTATCCTCTCTAGAGCAAATGATATCAGAATAGAACCATATCCAAAGTTCTTTAGTCACCCATCCTTTGCTCTGTTGAGTTGTTCCTTCAAATTTGCCAACACCCCCTCACTCTATTTAAACACAGTAGGTTCTATGCATTCCAATGCATATTACATTTGGGACTTGGTAGCCAAATGCAAAGCATCAGTGCTAGCCAATTGAGTAATGATGAAAAGGTTCGTCTTGAGAGGCAGACAAATAACGTCCTTAATCTCTGTCTTCCCATCCTTTTCTAGTTGACAATGGGGTCTACAATGCACGACTATGTAGTCCTTTATAGTTTCACCACCCCTTCTCATACCAGATAATAATATAGGATCTCCTCTCCAAGAAAAATCTGTCAAGAAATAGACATATTCTACTCTATCATGTATGTTCTCTGATCTTGAAGCATTGTCCCTGAATATCCCATGTCCTGATCAAATATTCTAGTAAATCAAGCTGAGATGCCATGCCTGGAACCCAAGAAAACATACGGATTCCACAATTCCTTCAAGCTTGTATTGTTTCTAGGTCATTAGAAGCATCCAAATCTTGAGACTCATGTTCTCTTTCTCTCTAGCTTAGAACCATTTTTTCTCAAGTGAATATATGTAAAATCGCGAGAAAAACACTTGGAATCAGTCTTGTGCAAAAAGTTTGAGAGAAATATAAGTAAAAATTATAAACCCTCTTTTAAATTGCACCCATCACATCTACCTTTAAGTGGAAAGAGTGCCCCAATGCACATTTCCTTCCTGGAAGTTGCATTGAGTTGCTTTTCCTAGTGGTTAACAGGTAGGTCCAACACATCTTTCAATATAGATAGGGTGTGATGGGCCTATGGAAAAAATGTTGACCATAAAATATTGGTAAATCTCAAGAAATTGCATGAAATGAAAATGGAAACCGTAAAAAGAGAGAGAAAGGACATATCTCCTACCTAGAACAGACGACACTGAAAATGGTCAACCAGATTAGCTGCAATCACCTGTTGAAGTTTGAGGGTAAAATGCACTCAGAGCTTACTCACAAGAGGTAAAATGAAAATGGTAATTTTTTTTTTTTACGTTTCTCTATTTATGGTCAATTTAATCATTATTTTAATATATTTTTGGTATTTTTGACCCAATTTTACCATATGACATATATTTTAATATTTTGTGGTGTTCTGAGCAGGTTAAAAGCTAATTGAAGGATTTGATGTAAATTTTAAGTTCAATATTGGTCATTTTGATGAGGGAGCACACTTTTATCACTTTTTCGGGCTTTGAAAACTTACGAAAAAGGAACCCCCTGGAGTCCTCTTTCAGCTCTTTTAAGACTCCCAAACATGAAAAGATTGCTAAGCACTTGTCTTTTTGAACTCGTTAAAGTAAATGAAAAGACGTCTACCTAGTATAAGTTTAACCCTTTTCTAGACCGGGATAGACTATTTATGAAAAACAAATACTTTAGTCAAACATGAGAAAAATGTTCTCCTAAGTGTCATTTTTTGCCTTTTTAGATTCAAGAGACTAAATTTATGAAAAGGAACCTTTGGAGTTTTATTTTTTGCCTCTTTTCCAAACTCTCTAAATATGAAAAAGAAGTCAAGTCACACCTTCACTGGACTCGTGAAATCATCAAACAACGTTGGACTCATCAAACATGACAGGACCAAACCACTCCTTCTCAGGGTTCATTAAAAATACTCAAAAGGATACATCTGCATTGAAATACTTCTGCGACTTCCTGTCATGGTGACGACCGAGGACATGCCTCCCCCACGGGTTTAGTGACTCCCACGTCCAACACCACTCCTTGAACTCGCACCTCGCCTGGATCTTCCACCACTCACATTTGTTGCAGCATCTCGATAACCTGCATGATCAGGTGAGCCTTCCATATTTGTCGGGGCCAGGACATGCGACGAGTGAGGGCTAGGCATCATGATGAATTCAAGAAGGAAGTCGAGGTCCGAGAGGCAATGACCAAATCGAACCAAAGGAAATCATAATAAACCTAGCAACACACAAACAAGAATTGAGAGCCCCAACGAGAAACCACCTTCCCCCAGAGGCCAAGTAGGCCTTGCCTCAGATTGAGGGGGAAAGAGAATCTAACGTAAAAAATCCCTCTATAGGAAATTCACCACCAAAATAGAACTGAACCAAACGAGAACAAGTGAATGAATCCATAACGAAAAAGGCCAGAAGGAGAATAACCGACAACACATAAGAGAAATGTGAAAAGTGGGCTCCTAGAATCTAGACCGACGCCAAATCCGTAAAGTGACAACGAAGGGAGGTTTGAAAATAGTGGCCCCAAATGGGAAGAACCAAGAGATGAAAATGCCCAGAGACCAACACCACCACTGAGCCAATTCCACGGCCCAAAAGGAAACAACACCTCCAGAAGACCCAAAGATAATAAAACAAGCGACAAACACTAGACACATACAACCCAAGATCACTCACCAAAAGACCAAGGCAAGAAACCCAAAGAACGCAAAGTGACTAAACCTGAAACCAACCAAAACCATAGGCGACACACCCTCTGGTTTAGGATGGATAAGGAAAGTTTCTCAAACTGCAGGAATGGAAGAGAGAATACTGAATTAGGCCCGCAGAAGGAGAAAAAGCTAGGAAACCACCACCCTAGCCCAATGACCAAGAGAGATAGGGCACAAAGGAGTGTGCAATTCTCAGTGAGCTAGAGAATAGCCAAAATAATTCACGATCCATGATTTAACCGAGGGCATGATAGTGCTATTGAAACTCATATCAAAGTGAATTTATTGCATACAGACGAGGAAGAGTGTTTCACACAAGCAAACCCATAAATAATTACTACTGCATGGTGGAGGCATTGATGTCCTACCCTCCCCCGCTTTAACCGAGGACCATCTTTCATCTGTCATGTGATGGGTGGCATTTGTATCCCAGCACCCCCATCGGGGATGGATGCAATATAATTTTCATTATTCCATGTCATTAACAAATCATGTACATGTACCACACGATAGGTAACATTTTTTCCAACTTTATTGGAAAATAAAGTTGTAGCATCCATATTAAAGTGTTTGAATTTAATTTTAAGATGCCCAATAATTTTTTCATACCAGGCTCGTGGTGCTTGTTTTATGCCATACAATGATTTGATGAGTTTACATATTTAATGTTCTTGTCCCTTCACAACAAAACCTTTTGGAGACATAAAAACATGTTTTCCAGGTCTCCGTTCAAGAAAGAAGTTTTGACATCCATTTGATGGACTTTCCATCCATTTTGAGCTACCAAGGCAAAGAAAGTTTGGATGGTGGCCTACTTTATTGTGTGGGAAATGTCTCCTCATAATTGATCCCTTCTTTCTATGAAAATCCTTTTTCCAAAATATTTTCTTTGTGATTGTCAAATGAGCCATATAATTTATGCTTTTTCTTAAAGACCCACTTGCATACAATTAGTTTGGTTCCAAATGGAGGGTCCACCAACTTCCAAGTTCCATTTTTTATGAGAGAATCATTCTCTTTCTGAATTACTTCTCTCATTTAGCATGAGAAGCAAATTCTTTAAAGGAAGTTGGTTCAAAATTAGTAGACAAATTTAATTCACAATCATAAGAAACATCCATATCATCAACTAAATCAAAATCATCTACATCACCTCCATTTTGTATGGTGGAACTTCTAATTCATGTCTTTCCAACCTCATCAGAATGAACACTTTCGAGTGTTTTAGTGAGCCATTTTGAAGGATCTTATTGAGATGGTCTGAGGTGCTCTGTTGATTGAGATGGGGTTAAATCAAGATTTAACCTTCCAATCCTCTCAATCACATCACTCAAAGTGTCTTCTTGATCTAAAGACTTGGATGTAATTTCATGAGGGGGAGAGAGTTCTTTAGAAGGAGATTACATAGATTGATCCAAGATAGTGATCCCTCATTCACGATGTGGAATCTCATTTTCATATTCCTGAAAAGTTTTTGCATGATTGAACCTGTCCAAATGATCAAGTTTTCACTCAATAGTATTGGGAGTCTTGGAAGATTCAAGAATAATCACATTTCTACATGGTATAAACTTATTATTTACCTCATCATAAAGACGATACATTTTGGATGTATCTGAGTACCCCAAGAAGATACACTCTCAACTCCTTGCACCAAGTTTGTTTCTTTGTTCTTTAGGAATCAAGGAATAGTGGGTGGAACCAAAGATCCTGAGATGACTTACTGAAGCAATGTGGCCATACCATATTTCATATGGATTATTGTTTTTGAGAGCCTGAGATGGACATATATTTTTAATATATATTGCACATAGAGTTGCATCAACCCAAAACACCATATTTAAATTTTTTAAAAAGATCATTGAACGTGTTGAAAATGCAACTAGAAAATATTGATTTAATTTTTTCTTTGAATTCAATTAGGAGAAAAATTGTAATTCCACATCACAAGACAACTTGTACGAGTTAACTAAGTTAATTTGACATAGTTGGCTCATTTAATTCAAGTTGAGGGTCTAACTTGAGTCATGTAGAGTGTCTCCTACATTATAGGAGCCCTGGTTGAGTTTATTTTGAGTTGTAATTAATTAATTCAGTTTAACTGAGTTAAAGTCAGTTAAACTATTGCCAGTTGATGGAGCAATGAGTAGGAGGTCAAATAGTGGGGTGTTGCTTCATGTGTTCAAACAGTTAACTAATGTTACACTCATAAATAACTCATGCATGTTAGATATGAGAGTTGCCCAGTTGATATTGGATTTCAAGGGCAGTGTACTATCAGTTGTATAATCATCTGAATTGTACAGGTTGTGCATGTAGTCATAGGAAGGCCTATTAGGATTGCGCAATTCATATTGAGGAATTTCTCTAATTAATAGGGGGCTAATTCCCAAGGAAACAACACAAGGAAATAGGGACTTTGGAAAGCATAAAATTGGTTAAGTATTGGTCTAGGCTTGTCTAGGAAGCTGTGAGATAGATAGAGATAGTGCAAAAGTTGATTGGGCTTGACAAAAGCATTGTAATCTTCTCATATTTTCTGACTAATGCAATATACAAATAGAAAGGGTTTTTAGCTATGGCTGTCCCTGGGAAATATTTGTATAATGTGTTGATTGAATTCTTTCTCTTGTATGCTTCTTGATTTTGTGATCATTTAATTGTTTCCGCTGATGAGTAGAGTAGATTCAAGTCTATTGCTTTAGTAAATTACAATTAGTAGTTTGAATCTAGAAGGAATTTATACATGGTATCAAAGCATAAATCAAGCTAGAAGAGGAGAATATGATTTTGTCTTTTGCAGGTGAAATCGAATTTGTAGTATCATTCTTCAGATCCAACAAGATGTCTTTCTACAGATTGAGACTCGAATATGCCCTTAAGGGTAGTTCGAATTGTATTTCTTGGAAGGACAAGATGGAGGCAGTGTTGGAAGACAACATGCTGAAGGAATTCATAGACAATGATATTCCCAAGCCTCCAACAACCGATGCTCAAGATCTGGCAGAATGGAAGAAATGTGTGGAAAAGGCAAGGAGGATCATACTAGAAGGAGCTCGAGATCATATTGTCTCGAATCTCCACAGGAAGGATACACCATATGAAATGTGGAAATCATTGATAGACTTGTTTTAGAACAACAATGACCACATGAAGTTGGCACTGAAGGACAAGCTTCAGAAGATTAAGATGGAGAAGGGAAACACAATACCACAATACTTGAGCAGGTTCACCCAATGGTGAGATGACTTTGGAAGCATTGGTATTACAATTGTTGAAGATGATCTGGTCAGCCTAGCACTTCTAGGCCTTCCCAAGAGCTGTCACAACTACTGGGATTCAGTAAATGGGAGGGAGCATCTACCAAAGTGGGAGTGGTTGTGGTCCAACTTGGTGCAAGAAGAGATAAGGCAAGACAACTGAGATGGGATCTCATCCAAACAAGTGGAAGAGGACTTTGCATTAGTCATCAAAGGAAAGAAATCCAAGGGAAATAATTCCCAAGGTGAGGAGGGTGTTAGTGCCTGCCAGTCATGTCAGTCACCAGTGACCAAATATGCTCTTACAAGGTGTTGTTAGGGTGTCAAGTCAAATTTTTGTTATTTCAATGAATCTTCAAATAAAAATTTGGTCACTGGCTATTGTGTCTAGGTCACCACTGCACTCTTCACTTATTGATGGTCTTCATCATTCATTATGGTCATTGTCTTTTTCAAGGTATCATATCTTCATTTAAATTCCTTGGGTCATGAAATGGTTAAATTCCTCATTTTAGGTCATGGTCTAGGGTTTTACTCCATGTGTCATCATGATACCATATGTAAAAACAAAAACATGTCCATCATGTGATTCAGTGGGTAAAGGGAGTTAGCAGCTTAGGGAAAGAAAAATAAAGGTAAAGGTAATGTTTTATTTCAAATAAGACAATGTTGTAGTACACTACCTCGCCTCATCATTTCTCATAGGGACATTTTTGCTTCAAAATATGTTTCTGACCAAATGGAGAAGAATTTTACAAAAGTGAAAGAGGTTTTTGTCAATTATAGTCCAAGGAACATAAACCTCCTTCTGTTATGCACCGGTATTATGATTTGAGAGAAATGACCAAACTACACTTACAATGGGAGAGTTGTAACACTTCTGGACAACTTGACTTCAAGACAATTTTTCAGGGGTTTGGAGCAGGTGTTGGCAGTGCTTAGGGACTCTATTGTGTATAATACATCATAATATTTCCAACAATACCACTTTCATCCAAACAATCCTCTAGGAAGGCAGTCAAAAGTGCTCTACAAGTTGGCATTGTGCTTTTGTTAGAGACACTCTGCGTTTTTGGAGTGACCTCGGGAAAATCAAATTTTATCTCTGTTGGAGTGTCCAAATTACATTCTTGAGGTGTCCATATTGTAGCTGACTTCAAGATATTTCCAACGAGATATCAAGTTCGCAATTTGGAGTAGTTTAAGGCCTCCAAAAGCGGGTTGCAAGTTGGCATTGCATTTCTGGAGGTGGCACTGCATTTCTGGAGGTGGTTCTGTGCACAGAGACACATCGCTGCGTTTTGGCGCTGCGCACGGGATAGAGTCTCCCAAAAATAAAAAATAAATCACTCAAATCAAAACTTCAAGCCTGCATTCCAGTTTCTTCATCCTATAAGCCTCATAAAAAAGTTTCAAAAATGGAAGGAGATTCTTCACCATTAGAGAAGAGAAAACATCATATAGGGGGGAGGATTCTGAGGTATGAGCCCACAAATTGCAATGAGATCAACTCTTCACCATTCATAAGATAGTGTTTTGAAGATTTCAACTTCCTAGGGTTTTTTCAAAGAGTGGGTGAAGTAGGTTTTCATGAGCATCTCACTGATTTGATTGCCACCCATCTTAAAGGAGAAAAATCCACCATTGGAGGGATTGATTTCACATTCTCAGTTGTTGCCATCTCTCTTGCCATAGGGATACCAAATCATGAGGAGTATTGGTTCAAAGGCATGAGCCTGGACCTTGAGAAATACAAAACCTTCTTGAAATCACCCTACAGAGAGGCTCATTCACACATCATTCCATTCAACCTGTTGGAAAAGTATGCACCACTGATGAAGGTTGTGATGAAGTTTTTCACTTGTGAGGGGA
Source organism: Pinus tabuliformis (assembly GCA_031772625.1). Classification (NCBI taxonomy): domain Eukaryota; kingdom Viridiplantae; phylum Streptophyta; class Pinopsida; order Pinales; family Pinaceae; genus Pinus; species Pinus tabuliformis. Next base: position 1,203,112,755 of record CM062820.1, on the reverse strand, counting down.
GATTTTCTAGGTTGTATCAATATCACATTAGGCTTCTCATGCACTTCACAGTTGTGAAACCTCTTAACCTGTGTAACTACTTGGATTGAAGTGTCATCAAAATGTCTAAAAAGGTGCAAATGAAAAACAAAGAGCATTACCCTTATACCTCTTAGTCCTCCATCAGTTGGCAGAAAAGAACATAACATGGGATACCTTTATTGAAGCAACCTTGCAAAGGCATGAGAATACTTCACCAAGCCATCACGAAGACACATCAGCACAGCCTATGGAGGTAGGATCATCAAAAAAATTAGAGGAGATTCCCAAGGCATCTAGACCTGAGGTGACCAAAACAAACCAGAGAGGAAAAATACTTGTGTTTACTTCTCAAGTTGAGAAAAGGGTCAAGCCTTGTACATCAGCACAATAGGGATCACATTTATAGAATGAGGAGCTAATTGACCATGATTTTGTCCTAGTTGACTTGCAGGCAGCAGATGAGCATTCAACCTTGCAACAAGATATCAAGGAGAAGGATTCCCAGATCATGGAGTTCCTCGACAATTTGGCAAGGGCCAGATGTATCATTTCTTTCCTTGAGCAAGAAAACAATCAACTCAAGGTCAAACAACTAATGATCAAAAAAGAGAAATATAAGATGTTGAGGCAAGAGGTCAAAGGTAAAGCAGACTTAGAGCATGATGAACAAGAAAAGCAGGTTGGAAGGAAGAGGCCTAGGACAATGGGTCTCAAAAGAGCATTGCAGAAGGAAAGAGACCAAAACCTACCACATGAGGATTTGGATATTGAAGGTAATATTGCTATGGAAATCAATGAAGATGGGGAATATTGGCTAGGAAAATTCAATGGACATCTAGAGAAGCTTCTTAACAAAGCTAACAGGGATAACCAGATGTTGAGGCACATGGCTCACCATTACCAAACTAGAAACAAGATTTGCAACATCAAGGTCAAACAAATGCAAAACAATATGAAGGAAACCCTAAAAGGAAAAGATGAGAAGGAAAACTTGGAGATGCTTGTTGAAGAATCCATGATAGCATAGTACACCGCATTTGGCTCTTCTGAACCAATTTTGGGAGTTTTTTAGCATTTTTTATTTTTGGTGAAATTTGGTGCAAATCCAAGAAAATACATCAGTCTCAGAAATGTAGCGCCTTGGCATTGCGCTTTTTCCTCAGGGCTCTAAATGATAAATGGTTTTCATTTTTGGAAAGCTGATGGCCTCCTCTCAAAACCAATTTCCTTGGATTTTTCAAACAGAGCTCAAATTTTGAGAAAAATGGGAAAAAGGGGTCAAAAATTAACATTCTACCCCTCTTTTTGACAGGCTTTGCACTTCTGGAGACACCTTGGGAGAATTCGTTTTTGGAGGCCTTACCATGGGTCATTTTCAAAAATTCAATATGTTCTGAAAACTAGACAGACAAGGCTAGTTTACCGTTCTTTCAGATTTCAATTTTAACTTTAGGAAGACACCTAAAAGTGGCCTCAAACTTGGCATTGTGCTTTTGCAATTTTTTGAGATTTTAATTAAAAATTTCACTATGTAATTTCTCAGATTTTCTAGTTTGACTTGGGTAAAGGTAAATTGATGATGTAACTTCAGTAGTTCAAAGTCTTGATGATATAATCATAAATAAATTAGCATTATATGCTATTTTTATGTTTAATTAGGCCTCATAAATGAAGAAAAACTCACTTCAAAGTATAAGAGAAGAGTTTGTTTTTTACCTTCTCACTCTCACTTTTTGGTTGAGATATCCTTGGAAACTATTCCACCAGTCGTGGATTTGACTCTTGAAGGTGGGGAAGTTTTTTATATAGTCTATATGTATCATTTTCTTAGTCATAGAGAAGGGTTGGACATTTGAGGAGATAATGTGTATCTAGTTCTTTCACTCATCTAATCAAAGGAGAAGTTACAACTATTTTTCAGGAATTCATGTGCAGTGAGTTTGTGATGTTGTTTTCTTTCTATGTCAAATTTTATGAATGAATCCATATTTCTTAACATGTTTTTATTTCCTCATTGATTTTCCTTACAATTATATAGGCATAATTATTTATATTTAAAGCTTTTTTTATGTGGAAAATCATTTCTATTTATTTCTTCTTCTATTCATGGTACAAATGCTCATTATGACTTTCTAAGCTTCTCAGACCCTACACTACATTGACCAAACTCTCATATCCATCACAAGACATTTTTATCTTTCTCCTCCTTATGCTTGCAACTGCAACACCTTGAGGCGTTGACCTAGCTTCTTTTCTCATCCCTGATCCAACAATCCAAAAACCCTAAATTTCCAAAAAAAACATCAGAAAATAGTATATCTAGCCTAAAATCCATCTTTCTTCCAGTCATTAACTGTGAAATCCTTAGAGAGTTCCCTCTCTGGTTTAGTAGGGATAGCTTCTGAACTGCAATTGGTTTGAGGTTACCTCTTTCGTTCTCCTCTACAACCTGGGACATTGTAGAGGATAACAAAGGGAAAGATGAATGACTTGTCCAACATCAAGTGCTTTCAATGTCATGAATTCAGGAACTATGCCATGAAATGTTCGCAGAAGAAGGCAAGCAAGAAGGTTCCTGTAGTTGCAGCAGTAGGTGAAGCCCTAGCTACACAATTTGAGCTTTATTTTACTCTCATTGCCCGCATGGAGAGCATAGTAATGGGAAGCAGGTGGTATCTTGAAAACGGTGTGTCATTCCATATGGCGGGAATAGAGATCTCTTTAGTGACTTGGAGGAGAAAGACCTCAAATAAAACATTAAGTTTGGAGACAATGAGAGGTATAACGCAATTGATATCGGTACAATTAATTTTCTGAGGGAGTCTAGCTCCCCTCTCAAACTAAAGGATTTGATGTTTGTTCTAGGTCTAAAGAAGAATCTTGTTTCCGTCGTGGTATTGGAAGATCATGGCTACATTGTGATATTTAGCAAAATAAAGGTTTTCCTTAGACACATTGCCATGGGACAGGTGAAGCAGATCAGTGTGCGAATCAAGAACATGTATGAACTTGACATCGAAGATGCATGAAAATCCTTGAGGAGAAAGGAAAAGGTTAGAGACTTGGTGGTTGAGAGGAAGCATAATTTACATCTCAAAATGGAGCCTCATAAGAAACCTCAGCAAGTTGTGGAGCAGCCACAAATGGAGAAGTAGAGAGGAGACAAAGTGGAAACATCCACTCAAGCAAAGACATCTAGTAGGGGGGAATTTCAAGCCAAGCAGGAAGAGGGAGAACATGCAGCCATATCTCCAGGTGTGAGGTGGGGCAATGTGAAGTAATAGTCCCAAGAGTTGCAAAAATTTGGGCAAGGTCCATTGAGGTGTTTTTTTTGTCTCATGGATCATTACCTTGCTATGGGGGCCCATAATATTTAATAGAAGGAGGATCAATGTCAGTTAGATACTGAGGAGTGGAAAATAGAGTTGAAAACAGAGTAGGAGACTCAGTAGCAGAGTCATCAACAACACATTTTTCCCAGTAGACAATTGCAAATTGATTCAATGATTATTTTTATTTATTTTTGGATGCTTTTCAGTAGCAGATGTTGTAGTAGCAACAACAACAGTGAGAAGTGTTGCATGCAATACATTTCAGATGTGTTGGATCAGGGTATATGTGAATCCTTTTCCTGCTGATAGGGAGTGTTGAAAATGCAACAAGAAAATCCTGATTTAATTTTTCCATTGAATTAAATTAGGAGAAAAATTGTAGTTCCATGTCATAAGACAACTTTTACGAGTTAACTAAGTTAATTTGACTTAGCTTAGTTAATTCGAGTTGAGGGTCTAATTTGAGTCATGTAGAGTGTCTCCTACATTATAAGAGCCCTGGTTGAGTTTATTTTGAGTTGTAATTAATTGATTCGGATTAATTGAGTTAAAGTCAGTTAAACTAGTTCCAACTGATGGAGGAATGAGTAGGAGGTCAGACAGTGGGGTGTTGCTTCATGTGTTCAACCAGTTAACTGATGATTCACTCATAAATAACTCACGCATGTCAGATTTGATAGTTACCCAGTTGATATTGGAGTTTAAGGGCAGTGTACTATCAGTTGTATAATCATCTAAATTGTACAGGTGGTGCATGCAATCAGAGGAAGGCCTATGAGGACTATGCAATTCATATTGAGGAATTTACCTAATTAACAGGGAGCTAATTCCCAAGGAAACACCACAAGGAAATAGGGACTTGGGCAAGCATAAAATTGGTTAAGTATTGGCCTAGGTTTGTCTACGAAGATGTGAGACAAATAGAGATAGTGCAGAAGTTGCTCGGACTTGAGCAAAGCATTGTAATCTTCTCATATTTTCTAACTAATGCAATATACAGATAGTAAGGGTTTTTAGCTATGGATTTCCCCAGGAAATCTTTGTGTAATGTGTTGATTGAATTCTTTCTCTTGTATGCTTCATGATTTTGTGATCATTTAATTATTTCTGCTGATCAGTAGAGTAGATTCATGTCTATTGTTTTGGTAAATTACAATTAGGAGTTTGAATCTAGAAGGAATTTCTACAGAACAAACCATATATAATATTTTCCTTTTCATTCTTTAAGCTACCCCATTTTGTTGAATATTATATGACACATTTGTTTGATGTTGAATCCCATGTTGGTGAAGATATTTTTAAAATTCATTTGAAGTATATTCTTTTCCATTATCAATATAAATAGAGCCAATTTGAGATTGTGCATCATTTTTAATCCATGCATGAAATTTTTGAAAGTTTCAAAAACTTCAAATTTGCAATAAATATACCCATCAAATCCTTGTGTAATCATCAATATAAGTCGTCTTATATGTATTTCAATTTGCAGAAGGAACAAGCATAGGGCCACACAAATCAGAGTGAATTAGTGCAAGCTTTCTACGTGCTCTAGAAAAAAAATCATGAAATGGTTGTTTGCTATGTTTTCCTAGGATACAAGCTTCATATTGCTTCAATTTCCTTGGAATTGTTGGCAAACTAGAAACACCATTTATTTTCAATAAATGAAGATTGTTGAAATTTAGATGTCCAAATATTGCATGCCATAAAAGGCGAGATGGAAATGTACCTTTATTATACTAAGAACAATATGTAGAGTTATGTGCATGAGCATATGCCCCTTGCAGTTTCAATATTAATTATTCCTCTATTCCAATCACGAAAATCGTGTTGTTTGATGCTTTTCTCACCTCAACTTTTCCATCAAACATGTGAATGGAATGTCCTTGCTAGCGTATGTGGACCAGGGTAAACAAGTCTCTTCACAACTCTGGAAGGTAGAGAACATCATTTATAATAAATGCAGGGAGTCCAGACAATTTGAACATGATGGTTCCATGTTCGAAAGGCTTAAGTATTGACTTGTGTGTGAAGTATATTGTTTCATCTACTTTGCCACTAGAGTCTTCAAAAAAATATTTCTATAAGGTCATGTGGTAGGTTGCACCTGTATCAAGCAATCATGCATCTTTCCAAGAAGAAAATGAAGTATGAAACAAATATTTAGTTACTCAATATTACAATGTGCCACAATATAATGAATAGATTTAGGTGCTTTACCTTTCCCTAGATCTAGTGTTTTACCTTTCTCTTCATTTCATTCTTGTTGGATTTTATCCCAAGAGAGTTTGCATGTGGATGCATCATGTCCATCTCTATTGCAATGAATACAACAAAGATCAAATTTTCCTCCTTGATGATGTTTACCCCCCCTGCCTCTGTTATTCTTCCTTCGACGTCCTCTTCTACCACCTCTTCTTCTAGCAGAATCTTGTGCCTGATTCTTCTCTTTTTTTGCAACGCTCATAACTTATTTAGGGGACTAATAAGTTGGATTTATTTTCTCAAAATATTTCTCCCTTTCTACAGATTTCTCCACAAGAGTGTTAAAAGTAATGTTCTTGAGTTGGGAACTAGCTTGTAAGGATTCAATATAGTGAGAATATGTAGGATACATATTCTCACATAGAAGTTCGTAATAACTTAACTATTTGCAATGAAGATAAATTGTTGTTGATTTGAGAGAATGCCCTCCTTGATCTATATCTTTCTCTTCGAAAAAAAAAATTGAATCTATAATATTCAGTTACAAAGTGATATTCCTCTATGGGAGATTTTATAAAGATATGAAATCCCTTTATTATATGAAAATGATCTTCAGTTATTTTTCCAAATTGTATGTGAACACAAATATTCTCAAATAGTTTCTTAACACTCTAAAATAGAATGAAATATTTAGTCAACACTTCTTATAATTATTCAAATACATTAAAGATCGAAGAATGAAAATATCTACAATGTCCTTTTTCACAAGATCTTCCCATACCTTTTACATCCCATTACATTTAGATCATAACCTAATCTCCCTTCCTTGTAAAACCCCAACTTCCATATATAAATATGTCTCGATATGGAGATATATATAGAAAACTTACCCTAAACATACAACATACATGTTTCTAAATTTATCTAATGACATCTTGTCACTGTGATGGTTCTTTAAGAATGAAAACTCCATATAAATCTTTTGCACATAGACTTTTAACCACTGTTGGCTTTACCATGGTGTCATCTTGATATGTTTGACCTCAATTTTAATGTTCTTATTTTCGATAATTATTATTTTTTTCGTGACCCATTAAAATATGCATAATTTTTATAAATAATTAAAGCATAGATCTTTTGATTGTCCTTGGTACTTAAATGGCTTTTGGTTTTATCATGGAGTCGTTTGCACTTTAGTAGTTGAGTGGTTGTTAGTTTTAACACCAAGCCATTTGTAATTTTGCCCTTCACTATTTTGGTAACTTTAGGTTTCACCACGAGGTTACTTCGTAAATTTTAATTTAATCATAACGTTCTTACTGTCAATGATAACATAAATGTTTTTATTTACATAAATGTTCTTACTTTTGATGACAACATGTTTCGTTTTGCTCGTTCATAGTCTAGAGCCATGAATGTCCTTGAGTACTTCATTGACTTCTAGTTTTATTTTGGACTAACCATATTGAAATAAGCATCTCAACAATTTAATATTATTTTTGATTTCTAATTATCAATATTTTGAATTTTGATTTCTAATTATCAATATTTTGAATTTTCGTACTTATGGTTGATTTTTTTAAGAAAAAAAAATAATAAATATAATTTGAATATAAAGTCAGTGTCAAAAGAGAGAAGAAATTTAAATTCTTGCTTCTAAAATCAAATCTGCTTACTCCAAAAGTATAGGTTGGCTCAGTGAATAGTCACACCACTTCGGATAATCCAACCATTATATAAAGACCATTTGATCTCTTTCATTGGAAAGCAAATTCAAATCACAACTTCTAATCTCCTATTTACACGTGTGAGTAAGGAAGACTATTATGTGGAAAAACAAAGTTATTAGAAGCATACAGAAGTTTCCTTTGAGCAAAGATAAAAGTTTTTTTTGAGGCAGATTGAAGTTTCTCTGAGGCAAACCGAAATTATTTCAAGCATTGTTGACCAAATTTTGAGGTCAGGTTAACTGAATTTCAGAGGCTACTTATGTTTGTTTGACCATGTTTGACTTGGTTTTTATTGTTGGTCAGTTTGAATTTGTTTTGATTTGAAAATATCAGATTGTATCTCTTTTTGAACTGAATAATTTCTCTAGGAAAAGGTTGTTGGGATTTTCCCTAGAAGAGGGTTTTCCAAGGGTAAATATTAATATTTGTGGCTCTTGTTTGCCTATCCCTTTATGATCCTACTATCATTATTGCTTCTATTGTTGAGATCTTGTATGTAATTTCTTAATGATAAATGTGAACACAAGAAGGATTAATTTAAGAAATCATTAGAAGTAATTTTCAGGTTAGGAGGTCTTGAAAAATCAACGTGGTATCAGAGTGTGGGTTAAAAAAGAAACCCTGTAGAAATCAACTTGTTCCAAGTTATACTCTAGGGCTTGTTCTACCACTAGCCTTAGAATCCCTAGTCCAAGAAGCACAAAAAATATTCCAAAAGGAAGCCACGATTTTCCTTCTTGTTTAAAAGATATACATTATATTCTGCCCTAGAAAGAAGATAAGTCAATGATGAGTACATTAACTGCTAAATAAAAGAAGGAAATTATTTTATCTATTGTTTAAGCCAAGAGTCTATTGAATATGAGAAAGGAATGAATCCCTAGATCAGAAAAAAGCCTCAAGTCAAAAGAATAAAGGACGAAAATTTAGATCTGTTGCTAGCTACAAACAGGTATAATTTTAGACCTATAACAACACCAAAAATGAGGTCAAGATTGAACCTGTGAAGGCCATCGAAAGGATCATTGATTAGGCCAAAAATAAATCAGTTCCTTAAGTCAATTCGAGGAGTTGTAATAAAGTAAGTTGAGGACCAAATGTTTCGATTATTCAGATTATTCCATTGTCTGGCCTCTTCACTGAAGAAGATCAACATGTTTTCAAGTATTTGCAATCTCTTGATGTTGATTATTTTAAAGATGTCAAGTTAAGATATTCCATTACATATACATTTTGTCCTAATCCTTATTTTTGAAGAGACAAAGATGGTTAAAATTCGATGATGATGGAAGCACACAAATAATGGAAACTACTTTAAAGTGGAAAGATGGAATGGATGTGACCAATGGGATCAATACAGAGAAGGAGAAGCAATCTTATAAAAAAGAAATTTTCTTCACTTGTTTTAGTAAAACCCTGAAGGATATTCCAAATGGAATACATGATGAGGTTTATTAAAGGTCTCTACCAACCAAACTATCATGAAGCTTTGGGAAATTTGTTCTTAAAGAGGTTCTTTTTGTTTGGTTTAGCATTGGACTAGGAAAAATTCCAGAGAAATCTTTCAATCATAAATGGAATTGATGGCCTTGATGGTGGATCTCCATCATTTTCCAAGTCATCAAGATGTGAAATATTTCTTTTCAGGTGTGATGCATGGAGAGGGTGATTTGTTTAGCCGTCTTGCTACAATAGGTTATCAAATTTTACATGTTAGACCCCACTTGTTGAGTATGATTTTCAGGTGACAAATTTTATTGAAAATATTTAAGATGAACAATAATAAGGGTTCTCTGCAATACCATTGCAAGAATTTATCATATGGGTGACGATCAAGCCAGCCTTCGAAAGTGCCAAGAAAAGAGCTTGGACTTGCTTCATTATTAACATAGGGTTGAGCTTAGCCTATGGTGTGTTAGGTCCCTATAATACTAGTGATTACCCCATTACTACTGTAGTTATATCCCTTATTAATATTGTTGTGCCCCTATTGTCCCTATATTGTTATTACTGTGCCCCATAGAATCCCTCTATTGTTATTTTTGTGCCTTTATATTATTATTGTTAGGTCGGCTGGGTTATATTGTGACTCCTTAGACTCCTATATATAGAAAGTAGGTTGTGTCATTTGAACGATCAAAGAATCATTCATTTGTGTAATGTAAAGGAGGTTGTCCCCTCAAAGAGGTTGAATTCTAAGGCATTGATCTATCTTTTCTATCTATTTGTGAGCTGGTTTCATAACATTTGGTATCAGAGCTGATTATCTTTCCCGGTTTCCCTACAATACCCCTTAATTCAACTTCCTTTCCTTCCGCAGAAAATTTCATGAAAAGTTCTTGAAAATTAAAAGCTATGGCATACAAATTGGAGCTTCCTGCAGCTTCCCGAGTGCACCTAGTTTTCCATGTTTCATGTTTAAAGAAGGTTATAGGCGACAAGATCCCAGTTCAAAAAAATATTGCCAGAACTTGACGAGGAAGGAAAAATTATATTGGAACCAGAAGCAGTCATAGAAACAAGAACTCGACAACTACGAAATCGATCAATTTCAGAGTATCTCATCAAGTGGAAGAACTTATCCGCTGAAGATTCCACATGGGAGGATGAGAATTTTATACAGAAGCATCCAAAACTACTCAAGCGTTGAGGACAACACTTTTTTGAAGGAGAGAGGCATGTTAGGTCCCTATAATACTAGTGATTACCCCATTACTATTGTAGTTATATCCCTTATTAATATTGTTGTGCCCCTATTGTCCCCATATTGTTATTACTGTGCCCCATAGAATCCCTCTATTGTTATTTTGTGCCTTTATATTATTATTGTTAGGTTGGTTGGGTTATGTTGTGACTCCTTAGACTCCTATATATAGAAAGGAGGTTTTGTCATTTGAATGATCAAAGAATCATTCATTTGTGTAATTTAAAGGAGGTTGCTCCCTCGAAGAGGCTGAATTCTAAGGCATTGATCTATCTTTTCCATCTTTTTGTGAGCTGGTTTCATAACATGGTGGATCAATCACAAGGCCTCATGGTTCAATAATTATTCGAAAAAGTATATCTAAAATTGATCCACCATGGAAGTTTATCCAGAGCTAGAGGGATTTGACAAGAAAGGCTCCTTCATATCAAGGCATTCCTAGACATGATACTAGTCAACAAAAAGGTAGATGGAACACTCCATGCTTGAACGATAACATTACCTCATCACATATATAGAAGCATGGGACTACATGGCACATTGTTATCCTATTATGGTTGGGATGAACTATCCCATTTGCATTAACACATGACTGATTCGGTGACCTTATTTTGTCTTAAGAGACCTGACAATTATGTACTGAATAAGGTTTTTGCACATTGTTATCCAAGTACCCATGTACTATACGAAAATGTTGCAAGGTCACTACCTCTCAACCAATGACGGTGAATCTGCTGAACAGTAACATGAAAACCATATTTCAAGAGGTAATGACACCATGGAAAACTTGAGTGAAGCTTATCGTAGTTTTTAGATTTCATATACCTGAAAATTATCAGCAAGAGGAAAGTTCTCAGATTATAGTTCAAAGCTTGATGTTTCCATAGATGAGGCCTAACCTAAGACAAGATAAGCTCTACTAATGGGAGATAGACTAAGTAGCAAGATCACTTTGGCATCTTGGAGTGTGTTAGATTGAAGATTTTGTACAAAATTGTGTAGAGATACTTCCTTTGGAGATATTGTTGAGTATGTGCTTTCTTTTGAAGGTGCAGAGATCTAAGTCTCTAGAATACTAATACCATATATTGTCTTGCTATGAAAATATCTTGTATGACTAAGTAAATGTTCTTTTCAATAATGCAAAAGATGCCTTGCATTGTACTAGTCATGATTATATTGGCTTATATATGTTGTTGATATCATGACGTCATTAGTTGTTGCTAGAACATATTAGTATACATAAAAGAATTTCCTCCAAGTATTATCGATGTGATTTGATTCAAGAAAGTTTCTATAGAGATAGAGGAAGTTGAGAAGATAAGTCATAACACTTGTGTTATGAGCCCTTCCTTGATGATATGATAGTATTAGGGTTTTTAAACCCTAGATAAATATTGAAGGATATAATTGAGAAATCCCTAGGGTTTGTGGATAAAACCCTAGATCTAGACCTAAATTATTGAAATTCAATGATTTCACTAAATGAAGAAACCCTAGCTCATGACGAGGATAAAGATGATGGGTTTGTAGATGGATTTTTATGATTTTTGTAAAGAAAACAAGGATTAAGAGGGAGCTGAAAATTTTCCTTCATCCTCAAAGATTACTTTACATTTCTCTTCCTTGATTATTAATACTTTATTTTTGGTCAACCTCTTGTGTTTGTATCTTTTTCTTGGTTATAATCGTTCTTCCATTACCTTCTAATGAGGTTTGCAGGTGTATTTTGAAGGCAACCAAGACTCTGGAAACAAGTGGAAGCATAAAGAAGCGTGAAGAAAATTTTGTGGCAAGAGGATTCTCCTAGGAAGAAGCACAAATTCAACCTAAGTGTTTTGTGCTCAAGAGAAAGAAATTGTACTGACATCTATCATCGTACTTGATGATCATAAGAGCTCCTAGTTCAAAGGGAGCATGAAGGCCAACAATTTTGAAGGATTTCATTGTGTTAAAGAAAAGTTAGCAGTGACTTCCAAATGGCTCTACAAGATCTAGCATGCAACAAATGACAACATAGAGAAGTACAAAGAAAGGTTCATGAACATTCTCCCAGAAGGAGGGAGAAGACTATGTCAAGACATTTTCTCTAGTTTCCAAGTACAAATCTATTAGAATTATTATCCCTATGGTTTATGTTGATTACATTAGATGGATGTAAAAATTATTTTCCTCATTCAAGTACTTGAAGAAGTGTGTCCATAGAGTTACCTCGGGATTTTGAGGCACATGAAGGAGTCTCCTACTCACAGAAGAAGGCTTTCTTGAATAATGGATCAAGGTTGATATTGCCATTATATGAATTAACAAGATAAGAAGGAATCTTGTGACAAAGGGAGTAGCAATGGTTGAAGGATGTACTTCAGTTATGAAGAAGTAGCAGTGCCAGAGGGAGTAACCAGGTCAAAGGAAGAACCTAGTTAGGGTGACTAGAAAGCAATTATGATGATGGCCCCAATAAAGGAATGATTGAGCCAATGCATGTCAATCAACATGTTTTGAAGTACTAGCATAGTATAGTTGGATATGTATTGAAATAATGAAGTGTAGCTGCTGGAATATATATATTAGGATTGGGTAGAGAGTGCAAATGACGTATGAGTACATCAGGATGTTGCTTCAGTTTGGGCTCTGTTATGATTTCTTGGATGAGCAAGAAAGAGACATATGTTGCACTCAGTGTTGCAGAGGCTAATTACATTTCATACAGTTTTAAAAGTTGTGAAGCAATGTGTCTTTGGAAACTACTGGCTGGATTATTTGATTAGGTGCAAGAGATGACTATGATGACAAGTCGAAGCACATTGATATCATGGTACCACCAAATTTTGGACATGGTACAAAAGGGAGTAGTGAGGCTCCAATGCATTTATGCAGATGAGCACGATGTTGACATTCTCACAAAGCATTTGTCCCAAGGTGAAGTTTGTATACTTCAGGGACAAACTTATATTAGTTGAGAATGATTCCCTTAGTTAGAGGAAGTGTTGATGTAGTAGCATCAAGGGGCATAATTTCTCCCTAGGTCAAGATGTTGATAGGTACAAGGTATTGAAAAGGGGCCATGTAAGGTGGCTAGAGAGAATGGCCCAGAGATCATCAAGGCCCAAATTTCTCCATAGATGGGTGAGTGAGCTCCTTTAGCATCGGGAAGGAGAATTACCATTCAATTAACATGTAGGAATGGTAATAGCCCATGGTTTCACCATAGGTCACAAGTGTTGACCAGGTTCAAAGTGACGACTTGGATAATTGGTGACTTTTCTCCAAGTGGCGACTTGTTGAGCATGATAATTATGCAGCATGTTTTCCACATGGTTTTGTAATAGAACATGAGGTGGATGGATTCATTAACATAGAAAGCTCTTTCAATCTTTTCTTGGAATACAGAATTTTTTCAACAATGATAATATCTAAAGAAGTTATTACAAATACCTCCCTAGTTAATAGGGAGCGTTGAATTTTTGCAGCTTGGTCAATCTTCATATGAAAGAAAAATGATAAATATATTTTGAATCTCAAGACAACTTCAAAAGAGGGAAAAATCAATTTTTGAAATTTAATTTTTTTCCTCCAAAATAAAGTTGGCCTACCCCAAAAGTACAATTTGTCTCAATGAATAGTCACACCACTATGGAAAATCCAACCACTATATAAATGAAATATGACCTCTTCCATTGGTAATCAAATTCAGGTCACAACGTCTAATCTCCTATTTACAAGTGCAAGTAAGGAAGAGTCTTCTATGGTAGAACGAAGTTATCTAAAACAAAATGAAGTTTATTCTGAGGAAAGATCAAAGTTTTTAAGGTAGATTGAAGTCTATTTGAGGCAAAACAAAATTCTCTGAGGCATCATTGACTGAATTCTAACAGTAGGTTGACTATGTTTCTGAAGCTACTTATCTATATTTGACCATGTTTGACCTAGGCTTTACTGTTGGTCAGTTTGAATTTGTTTTGATAAGAAAATAAAAAATTATATCTCTTGTTGAACTGAATAATTTATCTAATAAAATGTTTGCTGGGATTTTCCCTAGAAAAGGGTTTTCCCAAGGTAAATATTTATGCCAATCTTTTTTGGATATCTCTTTATGACCCTACTATCATTATTGTTTCTATTGTTGAGATGTTATGTGTAATTACTTAATGATAAATGTGAACACAAGAAGGATTAAATTAAGAAATTATTAGAAGTAATTATCATATTAGAAGGTCTTGAATAATTAACATGGTATCAGAGCATGGGTGAAAGAGAAGCCCCATAGAAGCCATCTTATTTCAAGTTATACTCTAGGTCTTGTTTTGCCACTAGCTCTAGAAGCCCTAGTCCAAGAAGCATGAAGAATATTCCAAAAGGAAGCCAAGATATAGAGAGATTGGGACCTATATTAATGGAACTAGCTCTCCTTGAATTGCATTTTTTGTGTGTGTGCTACCCTAAGATTCATATGAGAAGGACTCAAACTTTGTATTTTGTTAGTTTCCCCCTCCCCTTTTGGAAATTTAGCATTTAATAATGTTTGATTTAAATGACATGTCACTTAACAAACTCCATATTTAAATGTTCTATTTTCATAATCTAGTTCCAAGATCTACTAAAATCCATTCCACTTCAAAATTATCTTATCTATTAGACTTCAACTTAAGCCAATCTCTACATACAATTAAGCATATACACAATGAAGTCTTTTATACCTTGATGATGCTCGATCTAATAAATCTCCCAAAAGTATTTGCGATGTGTTCTTTTAAATTTGGAATCCAAATGAAGAGGAGTATATTTAATAATCATAACCACACTAAGGTGGTGGTGATAAACATGGAAATTGGATTGAAATCCTAAAACCATGGTTTGTTGAAGAGCCCATATTTAGCCCAAAACCATGATCCCTTTGTTGATACATTTCAATGATTATAATGATTATTAAATAAAACACAATAAAAAACTTTAAAAATATAAAGATACAAAAATTATGCGAGCCTTGTGTTTTTAATATATTTACTAAAAGCTAATGTTAATGTTGAGACCTTTCTATGATTGTAAATATTGTTAGAAAAAACACAATAAAAAACATTCAAAGCATAAACATACTAAAATTATGAGGGGCTTCTGGTTTTTAAAAAAATTAATAAGAACTAATAGTGATGGGCACAAATCATAGAAGGTGATAACTATTAATGGCATTACTAATCTCTTGCAACTCCAACTATAACACTGGATTGGAATTGGAAATCTCCACAATGATTGTGCTCTAGACATCAAGGCGCTGTCATGGGACCTAAAGGGGAAGATGAGGGATTTATGGATGAATTCTTTGAAAGAAATAAGGTTTAGAAAAAAAAAGCGCATGTCTACTCAAATTCCTCCACAAAAATATAGCTGTAAGAGTAGAGTTGATCCTTTGTGTTATGCACACTCACATATAAGGAACTCATCATTTTACTACTTACCAAAGAAGAGAAATGGTTGTTGATATGAGGGAATACTCTCCTTTATATGCATCTTTATCATTATAAAAAGTATGGGGTTCATAGTTTTCACTTGAAAATTGGTAGTCCTCCTTGATAAAGACTTCATAAAGATATGAAATTCCTTGATCAGAACACACATTGTTTGGGGTTTTGTCAAACAATTTGTGAATATTCCATCAAAAAAATTGTCATCACTCCATTATGTTTGGACAATATGTTTCCACTCTCCATTGAAAGTGATAAAAAAATGGTATTGGGGTAACAACCATCCTTGGGAATCTTAGGTTTATCATATCTTCCTAGATAGCCTAGTCAATGCCTTAATTTTGTTCAAATATAATAGATATGGAAGGAAGAAAACATTGACTATTAATGTTATTCTTGTAGTACATGAAATCCTCCTCCTCAAGTTCCTTTCGGAGACCAATTGGATCTCTTAATACATTACACATGCCAATGTACACTTAAACCCTAACATCCAAATATGCTCTTCCTTACTCAACATACCCTTGTCTTACACACACACACACACACACAAAAGCAACAAAAATATTGCTATATTTATATAATGACATCCCTAATGTATCTACATCATAACCACCTAATCCCAAGCTATTTCTCTCTTCATCAATTATCACACACTCCTCGAGCCGTTTCCCACCTTCATGAGTTATAAACACTTACCATAAAAAAAAAAAACATATTTCTATATTTATTACTATATCATGACATCCTTAATGTATCCACATCATAACGACCTAATCCCAAGGTATTTCCTTCTTAACCAATTATCGCACACCTCAAGCCCTTAGCCACCTTCATGAGTTATTGATTCGGTGGATTAGTTTAATGCTCAAAATTCAAAGTGCTCAGATTAGCTCGAAACTAGCACTAAAGCGAAGATCTCATCACCCTAAATCCAATGCAACTCGTTTCACTCAAAATCGACATCGGATGCTCCTGATATCGTGTTCTAATCAATTTGGCAAACAACTAAAAATTTTAAAACAAGTTTGCACGAATGCCCAATCAGCAGTTCGTATGCTGATTAGGTAATGATTAGGCAGGGTCACTGTGCCTCCCATCAACCAATGAGATGAGTACAAGTGGCATGTGTCTATCGGTGCAATTTGGTGGTTTTCTATTGGTTCGAATTGCATTGGTGTGGGCCAATCAGGAGTTGCCAAGTGGGCTAATCCTTGGCTGCCATGTGGCCTCCTATTAGCCGTGAAAAATTTTGGTATGGAGAAAGAAGGCCTCCACCAGATTCGAATACGAGACTAATCGCCACTAGAAAAGCCCTTCAATGGTTTACCAATGGTGTTACTTAATTTGTATGGTTAATAATTCCTATTTAAAGTTTTCAATATGCACCATTAGGGGAGGGGGTTGGGCTAAGCCCTAGCCCCTGGCCACCCCAGTGCCCATGGGACCGTAGGCAGAGGGGCCAAGGGGATAGGCCTTAGCCCAACCCACAAACACAACCGCAACACTTAAGCGCCAGAACTAGTGCTTAAACCGAGCAGAAAATATGAGGGGGCCAACCCAAGGCCACGTGATAGGCCATAGAACTAGGAGAGTGTGAAGGAAGGGGGCCATCCCTAGGTCATATTGGTACCATAAGACTGGGGGCGCAGAAAACCAAAGGGCGCGGAGTTAGGCCCTAGAATCTCTACCCCCAATACGGTCATATGCACTAACGTGACCGTAATTTTCGGATCTAGGGGCTTAATGGGCAGACTAACCATCCTATAATTTCGTTCGTTGGGCCGGATTGTAGGCTAGATTTGCATGCTAGTTCCGGATTTGGGGCGCTCAAGCCAAATTTAGGTTGAATTGGAGGATGATTAGTTGTAGAATTTGGCCAAAACTTGAAACATGCATAACTTACTCAATTTTTGGCCAAATGAGGTGCAGAAAGAACCAAAATGGGAGTTTTTGACAGTGTTGGATCCATTAGAGACATCAGTTTTTTTGTTTGAGCTATGTAAAAGCATGTAAACACACTTTTGAACACTTAATGAAAGAGGCCCTGTGTTGGAAGTTGGACCGAGAGATGTAGCCCACAGGAGGGGTGAACTCCTTTTTCATGTTTTATTTTATGTGTTTCAGATATGTTTATTTTGTCTATGTTTGGCTATAAATTGTGTTTAAATTCACTTGTTTTATATGTTTAGTAAATTGATCCTCTACCCAAAACACATATAATTTTCACTTGCAAATTGTTAAAAATCTTCAAGTTTACATATTCAGATGAGTTATCATAAGCCCTCGAGATGAATGCAAAAATGCACAAAAGTCTTCTTAATTTTTTTAATCATGGGTTTTACCCTTTCCCATGGGCAAGACTCATCGAGTGGGTTGCGTGGTAGTTAATGTGCAGGGGTTGTATACGCCCACCGTTGGATTTAAGCAAGTAGATTATCCAATGGTGGGCATATACAACCCCTGCACATTAACTGCCACGCAGGAGGCTGGATAACTCTAACCTTTCCCATGAGTTTCTCCTTTAAAAAGTTGTAGATATACGTGAATTGTTAATAAACAAGATGAATCTTAAGGCTCAAGATTGTGTTAATTTGTAAAGCCACCATAGTGATTGGTAAAAAATAATTTACACTTGTCATCTCAATAACGTTTTTTATTTTTATTTTTGTTTTTTTATTATAATTATTTTTAATTTTGTTTATCAACTCTGGAGATTAGTGACCACTACGTCCATAGAATATTTGTATTAGGTAAATCCACTTAAAAGAATCACTTTCTTCTAACTCAATACAAAACCTAACCCTAAAAATATAAAGAGAATTAAACTTCTAACCTCTCAATAACAATAATGCTTTAACAAGAACTTAACCAATAAACTAACCCCTCAAAACTACTCATGTCAATAATATTATATTGATTTTTTATAAATACATCCTCTTAGATTCTCGGTAAGTACAACCTCCATAATATTTTTTTTACATTGATAAGAAAGATTAATTGCCAAATAAATAATAGGTCAACTTAATATTTCTATATGTATAATACGAGCATGGGCATATAAAAATAATAATAATAAGGACTTTTGAACTGCGAATTTGAAGTGTACATGTTATCAATTATAGAGCCTCCCACTTTTGACACCTCTCCCGGAATCAAAGACATATTTGCAATAATATCTCTCACAATGAAGGCATGTTTTCAATCCTGAAAACTCCCACTTTCACACCTCTCACAATGAAGACATGTTTTCAATCATAGAACCTGCAACTCTGACACCTCCAAACAAAAATAACATCATTACTTAAAAAATAACGACCTCTAGAACATTCAACAATTTAAGTGTTAACTTCCTTCAAACAATTATGAAAAAAAAAAGTAAATCCTTCAAATATGATACTCTCTAAAAAAAATCTTCAAACATGGTACTTTGTAAAAATGGTAATAATAGGAGGCCCATACAAAGATTAAGGAAATCATGGTTTGGTTGTATTAACAATATTACAACTAATAATAATGATGGGGTATTTTTTATGTTTTCTATTTTTTTATAAATTGGGAAGTTGATAATTAGATAGAATTTAATCACATGATATATAGGGTTAATTTTTTAAGTTATTTTTGATGAGTTTATAAATTTTGTTGAACTTAGAAACGGATTTATCCATTAGTTATAAAAATATTTAATATAATTTATTTAGATATAAGTTACATGTTTGATTATTGTTTTTCATTATTAAATTAAATTTTCATGATGAAATCCTCATTAACATTTATTTAAAATTTAGTCTGAATTGAGTAATATAAAATGAAGGATGAAATTGTCATTAACATTTATTCAAAATTTAGTCTGAATTGAGTAATATAATTATCTTGATTGAAATTAAGACATTAACAATTTTTTTTTATGTTGAAAAAATTTAAATTATAAATTTCCATAAGCGTAATTTTCTTAATTAAAATTATGATATTGTTCCAAAGTTAAAATTATGATTTTCTAATTATAATTTAAACTGATTGAAATTTTAAAATTATAGATTAAAAATATATATATATATATATATATATATATATATATATATATATATATATTGCATTAAAAGAGAGCTAGAAACAATGTCAAAACTTTTTATATTTTTCAAAGTTTTTTAAAGTTTCATTGTTCCAATACATCCATATAAGATTTTTCTTTCCTCTATGGGTTCTCTTAACTACCATTCTACATTAAAATCTACCATAAACTCTATAAAAACACTCATATATATATAAAAACATTCATCATAGCTTGAGATTTAATAAGCATCAAATGGCCAACTTTCTATTGTTGTGCCGAAATTTTCCTCCACTGTGTTGTGTATGCTTTCTCCATGCTTGGCTGGTACTCAACCCTTTGGATTTGGCTATCCTTTGCTAGCTTCCAAGACTTTCTACTTGAACTCAAACTCGTTGTTGGTGGGTTTCTCTATTCCACTCATTTTGAGCTTTAGAATTATAATCTCTACCTCCATGATTGCCAACTTTTTGTTTAGGTTACTATGCAATCATTCACACTCCTTCTCCAGTAATTCAAACTTCGATTCCTTCTCTTTCTTTTCCATTTCACTTCTTTTGTTTGACAGGTCAATTATAGCCACCATTGTTGTTAACAAGTTGTCTATTGATCAATGCCATCACTCCTGGTCATATTCATATGAATGTTTCTCAGGCATTTCCATTTCCTTCCACTTAGATCTCAATGCTCTTGGTCGAATGATGAATCATAGCCCTAGTGTATTTAGCATTGCACTCACGGTGGTCAATTCTATATATATATGCAGGACTTGATCCTTGAGGCGACAATTCCTACGAAGGGAGTTAATTGCCATATTTGCCCAAATCCAAACACCGCGAGCGTGATCCACTCCTGCCAAATGATTTAGTTCATAGACTCATCTGAATTGATCTACAATTAAAACCTTTGTGAGAGTTTGTAAGGCTCTTATCTAAGGTGTTAATGGCGAATATTAGTCACTCACATATCTCTTACACTTAGATCCTCGTCTCCGCCATATGGCATATCAACTCGCCCTTCAAATTACCGGAAACGATGCGTAATACATTTTTTGTATGCATAGACTCCATGTGCCATTCAGTTGCTTCGCTTACCTTGGAGCAGACCATAAGTAGGGGATTTGAGACCTGAGACCTGAGGCATCAACTTTGGTAGACCTTCCAAAATTATCTTGACGATTATTCTCTCTAACTTGATGACCAAATTGACAATCTTTTTCAATCAAAATCATTTTTGGGGCCCATGGTATAGGGGAAAATAGTGTTCATGATTAGTCCTTGGTTCAAAATTTTTCTTTTATTGACCAATTTGTCTGCTTCTAAATTTAATTGCCTATAGATATGATGCAAATCTATTTCTTTGAATTTCCTAAGCTAGAAGGCTATCCTTCGAAGTATTGCAGTGTTGATCATTCCTTCCCCAAGTTTTAGTTTGGTGACTTGCTTTATTACTATCATTAAATCTCCAAAGACCATCACTCCCTTTATACCCTTGGTAATGGCCAAAACTAGTCCTTTCCAAAGGTTCAAATATCTAGCCTTGTTGTTTGTTTGTTAGAATGCCCAATCCTTAAGCGATTTGTCTCTTTTTTTTCACTGGGGTTAAGATTACCCCTTCTGCTCCTACTAACTCGAAAGCATTTTCCAATATATTATAAAAATAGTTATAATTTTTAGTTTTAAAAGGAAAATAAATTATAAACAATTTTATCCATTTATAATTTTGATTTTAATAATTTTAAACTATCTAATAAAATAAGGTTTAATACCAATTTATGGGGTTGAAACTCAATATCAATTTTACGCATTATTTTTTATTTTCTTTAATTGGGCAAGTAAATATAAAATTAATTGAATATATTAACTTTACATATTATTTAAAAATAAGAAATAAAATTATAATTTAAGGAAAAAAAATAATGTAAATATATGTTTTTTTATTGAAAATTAAATAAACTGTATTTTAAATTTTTATTTATTTTAATACCTTAAATAATGTAATAAGTATTTTAATTAAAAATCAATTTAAAGCAGAAAGATGCAAATATTAAAACAAATTATTATTATTATTATTTTTAAAAAGTAAAACTTCAAATTAGCCCTTCGGTAGCTCAATTGTTGATGATCATGAAAATGAAGTGCTATGTGCAATGAGGTTCAAGTTTCATATCCCTCGATTCACCTGTGTTTGTGGAAGGGGCATGCGTAGGAACCTAGAAATTATAGTGCTAGTGGTTGGAATCAACCTTGTGTCACACAAGTATGAGACCAAACCAGTTGTTGATTCCTCTAAATACAAAAAAAATAAAAATAATAAAACTCCAAATTTATATGTGTGTGGGCACACACATGCACACCATTAGGATTTTTATACTATAAAAAAGTTACATAACAACCAATAAATATATTCGAAGAAATTTGGTTTTTTTTATAGAGTTTTTACCTTCCTTAGGATAAAAAAAGTATTAAGGAACAATTTACTTCCTAAAAAAACTATTTATATAAATCTTTTACATATGATTTAACCTGATTAAAAAAACTTTAAACATTATAGACTTAGGCTCGGATTCACCGAATGTTGAGTTATTTTGAGTTGTTTTTGAGCCCATAATTACTGACCCTAATTTCTTTAGCCTTGATTAAATAAAAACTTCTCCATTGGAACAACAAAGCCAATATGTGGTTGATCTAAATTGTAAATTATAGGACAATTTGTGCCACTTTTTTTCAACATATTCTTCTTCTTCTCATAATGGAAATCTTTGCTTTGTATGATGATAAAGTGTCAAGGATGAACCTAATTTCCTGGCCTCGATCTTGACTCTAATTGATTTGAAATTCTCTAATCTGCACCATTTCATCCCTTTGCATCTTTACTTAATCTTTGAGAAGAGAGATACTTGCACAATTTTCAGAATTGGAGAGAAAATTGTCTCTGCACCACATTGAACATGCCTAGGAACTAGTTGACAAGAGAAAAAAATAGAGAGAGGAGTCTTGAAAATTCTTGATGAAACCATGAAGAAATGTGAATTGACCTTAGAAAATGGCAGGCCAAGTGAAACATAGCAAACAAAAGAGAAATGAAAAAAAAAAAATCCAAAAGGAACAAGCAATGACTTGAAGAGGGATTCAAAGGTCGATGTAATAGGAGACAAAAGGTTGGGCAAACACCAACTAGACCCAATTGAAGCTACAAGTGAGGCCAATAACGCTATATGGAAAGTGTTGAAGGAAACATGGAAAGGCCAAGGTGAAAATATCTTCAAATTCACCATGGTAGACCATTAAGCACTCAAGGTAAAGAGATTATCCCACTAGGGATAATCATAAAACATTCGAGGGGATTAAATGGACGGGATTAAGCCATCAGAGGTATAGTAATCACCACCTCTACATATGGAAGAGGAATATGGTGTGATGAAACATATGTCAAGCTGTATATTTTCCTGTAGATTCACAACTCATGTAATTTCCTAAAACACAAGACAAGAATCTACTCTACTCTCAAACAACGGAAACCAATGATCGATGAAAACAATAATCAATAAGAGGAAGAACATCAATGGCACATAACACAATATTTATCCAGGAAAAGCCACAGCTCAAAACCCCTACTATCTATATTGCATTAATCATAAATCTGAGTGAAAATACAAAGCTTGTTCTCACTAGAACAATTCCGGCACAATTATAATCAACTATTTGCTCACAAGTTAGCTTAAGCCAAACCTTAGCCTATTCTGATGCTCTCCAAGCCCCTATTTCCTTACACAATTCCTAGAGGAATTAGCCTCTATTTAATGAGGAAATCCTTCTTCCATAATGACGCAATCCAAAACTAGGCCCTTCTATGATTTCATGCATGATCTGTACAACGCGGAAAATCATACAACTGATAGTACATTGTCCCTGCAGTTGATGGGACAATTCAGTTTGAAGATTGTAGCTGCAATGACTCCATTTCCCAATGGACAAGGCTACCTAGCCTACGGTGTTCTTGACACCTCCTAGGGAGTTGTCATCCCCATTGGAGCCAATGTTAGAGTCTTATAGTCATAGTGATCAAAATTACTCTTTTCACTATTGGTTATAGTCATAGGTCAAATTATAATATTTTCAAATTAAATTTGACATTTCTCTTGGTTGGCAAAGGGTCTTAAGTCAACGTCTAAATGTATAATGTATATTCTACTCTCATCACAAACCTAAGGTCATGGTCATCATCAAAAGTATCATTAGAAAATCGCATGGGTCTTTTGAGG
Organism: Pinus tabuliformis; assembly: GCA_031772625.1. Taxonomy (NCBI): domain Eukaryota; kingdom Viridiplantae; phylum Streptophyta; class Pinopsida; order Pinales; family Pinaceae; genus Pinus; species Pinus tabuliformis. The sequence goes on along the minus strand of CM062820.1, from coordinate 1,203,088,989 downwards.
TCATTTGCTGCACACAAGGATAATTTTATTTCAAAATAAGTTTCTTAAGTAATGTACATGAATTTTACAAAATTGAAAGAGGTTTTTGTCAATAACAGACCAAAGAACAAAAATATTCTTCCGTTTATGCACAAGTGTTATGATTTGGGAGATATGCAAAGAGTTTTGAGGCTTATGTTCATAAAATTAAATTTTGAATTTGTTTTATTGTTTTAGTCATTTTCTGTGGCGCACTTTTATAACATCTGGAAATGAATTTGGAGAAACCTAAGGAGGTGTTTGTCAAGAACTAACCAAATATCAAAAACCTCTTTCAGTTTATTCACAGGTGTCGTCGATTGGAATATTTGACTAGATCTTTACAGCCTAGTTTTACAGATTTAAACATTTAATGATTTCTTGTTTTAGTCATATTTTTTCGGCACATATTACGAGGTGATGGAGATGAATATGCGAAAAATGGGAGAGGTTTCTCTCAAACACAAGATAATATACAAAAACCTCCTTCAGTTTTGTAATAGATGTTATTATTCAAGAGATACGAGTTAATCTTTGACCCCTATTTTCAAAAATTCAATCCCTATTCCTACCAGGGAGTGCCAATTTAATGCAACTATTCCTATATTTAGGGATATGGTTGAGCTCGACTCCCTTAGTCCAGGGATGATATAATTGTATATATTTCATGAATTTAAAAGTGAAAAAGGTTGGATACTTGAAGCTACAACATTTTGGCACTTGTGTACTTGATTTTTGGCAGAATTAATATATTGTTGCGGCTATTTTTCTGGGACTCACATGTTGTGGTCATTGACATTGTTTTCTACAGTTATTCTTATGCATTTGATTATTAGATGTTTCTAGCAGCTATCCATATTTATGCTCATGTTAATCTCTTAAATTTTAAACAGAATTCAGTGCCAAAAATGCTCTGTTTTGTTTGAGATTATCATTTAAGTGTTTTTATCTTCCAAACAAGTGAATTCATGCATGTATGCTCACTTAGTTCCTTCTATCTGATTTCCTCATCACCATACTACTATGACATATCCATTTGTGTCCTTGATTACATCTATCTTGCCTCATTTAAATGACTGCAACTGATCTTTTGATCTATTTGGCCTGGTTCCTAAACCTATTGCTTCATATCCAACAAAACCTAAATCAAAACCCTACTGAGTTGATAACTAGCCTAAAACCCTAGTATTCTCCAGTCACTTCCATTGGCTGTGAGGTTGATTTTAGAGAGATCCCTCTCTGATTTGGCAGGGCTAGCTGCCAAGTCTAAAGTTGGTCTGTGGTTACCTCTTTGGTTTCCTTTCTCAGCCTTGGGAAACTAAGGAGCGTTAACAGTGGGTTCGTTGTCCGCTAGCTTTGAAAGCCACTCGTGCAGCTCATTAGTGAATGGTGCGAAAAAGATCTTGTGCTATTTTGTATAGATATGCCTCTGTAACCACCTTAATTTCGACTGGCGTGGATCTCTTCGTTCTTGTGCTGCAAATTCGTGAAACTTACGATCTACCCAATTTTGGATCCCCTCTCTAATCGAATGCCACATTACACATCCCTCAAATAGATCCCAATTCCAAAAATAGAACCATTTGTTGCTTTCAGGGGCTTAGATCCAGGTTCAGAGTTAATTGTGCTAACCAACAAAACCCTATACCACTATCCCTTTCGGAAACGACCTGATCGTGCAGGCCACTGTCTCACCCAAGGCGATATTGGGGGATGCTAGAACTAGGTTTCTACATCCAGAGGGACTATGCAGTGTGCTTGTAAGGCTTTTAATAGTTTAGGTATTAATCTGACCTTCGCAAAATCTTAACCTTATTCTTACAATCGTAAAGTGTTTCCTACTTTAACAGATTAGTGAACTGCACGAAACTAGACTAACATGCATTATTAATCATATAAAACAGTATCTGAACTCTTCGCGATGCAATTGCAGTAGAAATATATAAATGAACCATAAATAGGCTTAAACACAGAAACCATGTGAACATACAGAAATACACATATTTATGCTCAAAAGTCTTCTTTATTAGCCAAGTCTTCTCAGTTACAATCTTTCTAGCCCTGCGCACACAGCTGCAGGGGCCTGTGCACTCAGCTGCAAACTTACCAAGGTCTCTGCGCACACATTTGCAGGAGCCTTTGTTGTGGGGAAAAGTATCCGACTCGGATGACCCTATCCCTACTCTAAAGGTGACAGTCTTTAGCAACAACTGAAAGTAAAGCTTTAATGTTTTCCTTTATGAAAGTACAGAGAGAAGGAAGAAAAGATTAACCAACCGGTGTCTTTCGCTTTTGTCGATCCTTATCCTCTCTCTTTGTCTCTTGTTCCCAGCTCCTTGCTCCCTTTGTCGGTCCAGCTACACACAGATCCTGCACAACAGAGAGAAGAAAACTACAAGATACATGTACTCATAACTGATGCATGGATTAGAGTGAATCAAATATACAAGTAAATACAATACATCAATGCAATACAAGTATATAGGAGAACATTCAAAGCTTTATTGATAAAAGTAACAGGGTTCTGAGAAGGTTACAACCATCAATGGCTCCAATCCAGCAGCACCTCCCCAGCAGCAAGAAATCTCCTCTTCACCTCTATAAAAACAATCACCCAATAGCTCTAACTGTAAACCAACAACACTTCCTTGCTTTGCACAAAATTCCAGCCTCCCTAGACCTCATAGAAGAGCTCTATATATAGGATAGAAGAAGAAAGGATGAGTCAGCTTGAGACTGACATAAAGCTGCCTTGTGTCCTCTCCCTCTTCAGTTAAACTTCAGTTCTTGAGTCCACTTGGAGATCCTTGCTTACACATGGAGATCAAGTACCTCTTACTCATCACAGGGCGAATCCCATGAACCAAGTGTCAGTTTGGAAGCTTCCTGGGCAATTGACACCTTGCAGAATGACTGTGCCACTTGGCCAATCTCGCCCAGCGCAGGTAGCCTTCATTGGTTTTGACTTTCAGCGCAGGTACAAGGAGGAGCAGTTGACATTCAGCGCAGTTGCTCAGTGGAGCAGCTGACATGATCCAAAAATAGCCTGTTTTGAGTGTTTTTCAGGTGGAGAACTGATGGGAAGTGTTGTGGTTTGCTGACCTTGTTCTTCTAGGGGTAAGAACAACATGTTTAGGGACTGAGGATCCCTGTAATTATTGACATTTCATGCTCCATGTTACGAGGCACAAAAATGTCTATAACAGTTGCCCCCTAAAGTATGAGGCCGTTTATCGGGTGAAATGCTTTATCCAGAGGGTCCGAAGTTCATTCAAGTGCTGAGAGGTGCCCTGTAATACAATACAATACAATACATTATTTTTCATTCTGTTTTCATGGTCTAGCTGAGGCGGGCATTCCCATGCTCAGCTTTATAAATACATTTTGGTACATAGAACAGACGATCGTCTGATGGTAGACTGATAATTTTCTGCTGAAATTATCATCCTTTGAGTAGGATGATCATCTGCTGCAATGATGTACATGACAAATGCTTTTATATTTCCTGAATATGTATCGCAGCCCGGATGGATGAAACTAGATCCGGGGTCTTCAAACTCGTTCGATCTTCACTCTAAGTACAAGTCGATCCATGTGAGAATTTCGCTGAAGTCGAACATGGAAAGACATCGCTTGATTACCGGTCGATGATGAAAACCGTTAACAAGCGCGAGAGGAATCACCGATAATGATAATGACCCTCAAGGTACTGCAGTACAATTCACGTGGCGTGAATAAAGGACTTGGCGTCGAACGCCACGCAAAATCTTCTGGTCGAAGGTCATTGATGTATACCTGTCGCCGGAAGTGAGAAACTTGCCATTGAGGCATGCAAGCTTCAAAGTACTGATGGGGTTGTTCCTAGATCAACTTCTTGGATAATGAGCTGAAGTCGACAAGAAGCGATCCGTCAAAGGAGGGCCTTAATGAATCCCACATCAATGACACGGAACGAAGCTAATGATTTTAGTGGAGGTGAAAACAAACTGTGATATATGATTCAGGGTGGCGATCATGAATGGATGAAGGATAATGTATGGCAGTGGATGGGACACGGTTGACACTTTCAGAATGACCCCTCTTGAACATATAACGACACTGATGCGATGGATCGGTAGCATTACCCCAAATGTGGATGGTTTGGCGAAGACCATGGTGATGAGACCGGTGAATGAAACAACCCAACCCGATGTGGAACGGAGGAAAAGTGTCATGTTCAAGAGTGACTTGCTACCATTAAGCTTTGATGTTCTCCCAATTTTTCCCCAGTCATTTCTGACCAGTACCTCTTTATTTTTGTCAAGCTTGAGGAGGATAACATATGCTTGTTCTATAACCTGCCCTTCGGGCAAGCCCATCGCTATGATTTAACGAGCTTAGCGATAGGGAAACTCGTTCTCGTCTAAAGACAAGTTTGTCGCTATTTAATCATTTTAACGAGTCTAACGACAAGGAAAACTCGGTCCTTTTCATTTTTAGAGAGTCTGAAAAGGTACATAAAGTCAACTCCAAAATTCCTTTTTCGTGATCTAATCCCTTAAGTCCGAAAAAGTATAAAACAATACAGAAGGGATGGGTGTTCGGTACTTTTAACGAGCCGAACAAAACAAGCGCTCGATCTTTTTGTGCAATAATCCCTCAGGTCCAAAAAGATTAAAATCTAGAGGAGGGATAGCTCTTCCGGTCGCTTTAACGAGCTGGAAGGCCAAAACTCGGCAAACTTTTCATATTTTACGAGTCAGTGAAAAGAGCTCAAAGAAGACTCGTCTTTTGAGGAACGAGTGATAAACAGGGATAGCAACTGATTCCAGGTACAAGTTGGAATATTCCAATCACGGCAGTGTCACAAGGATGGCTAAGTGAAATCACTCTTCGCAGATGTTCCTCAAAAAGGGTAAACACGCAAATGGAAGTGAATGATCGGCCAAATGACGGTGGAGGTGACGGTGCACAAACACGACCAAGGCTTTTATGGCTGATGAATTTACGATCTCAGAAGGGTATTTACCGGTTCATTTTTTCTGAATGAGCTTGAACTCTAAAGGAAAGCCTGCTCATAAACTTATGTTTATTTTTTAACGAGCATGAACTATGCGCTAAAACTGCTCGGATCTTGCGTTTATTTTTTAACGAGCATGAACTATGTGCTAAAACTGCTCGAATCTTGCATGCCCCAGCATAATGTCTTCAAATCGAGGTGCATGCCCCCCAAGCTTCATTGCATTCAACTTGGTGATTGGAATGAAGGTTCACTTTTGAGATTTGAAGAGGGGATTGTTTCATTTTTTAACGAGGTTGACACAAGATAAGAACCGTCCTCGGGAATGATCCATGTCGACAAAATATTTAGGAATCTTCTGAATCCAACCAGAAGATTGGATTAGATTTCATTTTGTAGGTTTCCACCGTGGCCACTCCCGCAAGATTACTTGGGGGCGGTAGGGCGAAAGTACCCATTAAGGCAGGGTCTTTTAGGAGACCTACTCCGATATTTTGGAGCAAATGATTCCTTCCATGGATCATTGGAATGCTTCCTGTAACTTGTGAACTATTGTGGAGAAAAGTTTGTTGGTCGACGATTGTAATTCCTCCTTGGAAGGGGAATGCAATCTTCCTGAAGTAGGTCGACACAACTGCGGCCATGGCATAGATCCATGGTCTTCCAAGTAGGATGTTGTAATCGAGGTTTCCATCAATTACTTCAACATCAATTCCTACTGTTTTGCCCCCCAGTTCAACTTGCAAGTTACTCAAAATCCCGTATGGAGTGTATGATCGTCCATCAAATGCTTTTAACGTCGTTGACGATTTCGACAAGGGTGGTGAGCCTAAATCTTTCCAGCAACTCATCGACATAAGACATGTAGATGCCCCCTCATCAATAATTGTTCGATGAACAGTTTTGTTGAGGGCTTTCACTTGAATAAGGAAAGCTAGTTGATGTAGACAAAAGGAAACTGTCGTATAATTTTCGAATTCAATTTGAAGCGTAAACAAACAAGTTTTGTCTAAAATCAAAAGACACCTTATAGGTACTTGTTTCGACACTAAAAATGTATGAATTCAAACCATAAGATGAAAAACAAACAAATTCAAACAGCCATGAACAGTAATAAAACTAGCTCTTAAGATCACAAAGACACTTTTACAGTTCAGGATCTAAGAGGTCACCGCTATACTGGTTCATTTTTCACAATGGGAAACTGTAACTGAAGCAAGAAATACTGAAAGAACACTCACAGTTTCATCACACAACTGAGGCGGAATAATGTCAAGGAAAGTTGGTTTACAGCAAGTACAATGACCAGCAATCAGCAGCAAAAATCAGTGAAAACAGGGCTAAGACACAGTGGGAAACCTCAGGAAGACATAGCCTAACTGGGTCAGCGCAGGCTCTGGTCTGTCAAATTGACTCTCAGCGCAGTTCCCGAAGGGAGTACCTGCGCTGGAATGCAGACTGCCTGTGGACAGCCTGCACTGAGACACGAGAGTTGCGTTTACAAGGATTTCCGGGTCATAACAAGCTCAAAAATGCACTGTTTTTGCTGAAATAAAAAGCTATAGGTCAAGTACAGGCTAAGGGATGATCAAGAGGATGAAAAGCTATCACAAAGAGTACAAGAGTCTTTTGTAGATCAGCTCTTCAAATCATGAATCTACTCAGAAAATGAGCAAGAGTAGCAGCCCCTCTACTTCGCTTTTGATATAGTCAAAAGCTTTTCGATTTGGTACTCTTTTCTTCAGGAAATGAATAGCAAAGATACTACAAACACCAACAAGATACTAGGTTCCCCAGTGGAGTCGCCAGTTTGTTGTGGGGAAAAGTATCCGACTCGGATGACCCTATCCCTACTCTAAAGGTGGCAGTCTTTAGCAACAACTGAAAGTAAAGCTTTAATGTTTTCCTTTATGAAAGTACAGAGAGAAGGAAGAAAAGATTAACCAACCGGTGTCTTTCGCTTTTGTCGATCCTTATCCTCTCTCTTTGTCTCTTGTTCCCAGCTCCTTGCTCCCTTTGCCGGTCCAGCTACACACAGATCCTGCACAACAGAGAGAAGAAAACTACAAGATACATGTACTCATAACTGATGCATGGATTAGAGTGAATCAAATATACAAGTAAATACAATACATCAATGCAATACAAGTATATAGGAGAACATTCAAAGCTTTATTGATAAAAGTAGCAGGGTTCTGAGAAGGTTACAACCATCAATGGCTCCAATCCAGCAGCACCTCCCCAGCAGCAAGAAATCTCCTCTTCACCTCTATAAAAACAATCACCCAATAGCTCTAACTGTAAACCAACAGCACTTCCTTGCTTTGCACAAAATTCCAGCCTCCCTAGACCTCATAGAAGAGCTCTATATATAGGATAGAAGAAGAAAGGATGAGTCAGCTTGAGACTGACATAAAGCTGCCTTGTGTCCTCTCCCTCTTCAGTTAAACTTCAGTTCTTGAGTCCACTTGGAGATCCTTGCTTACACATGGAGATCAAGTACCTCTTACTCATCACAGGGCGAATCCCATGAACCAAGTGTCAGTTTGGAAGCTTCCTGGGCAATTGACACCTTGCAGAATGACTGTGCCACTTGGCCAATCTCGCCCAGCGCAGGTAGCCTTCATTGGTTTTGACTTTCAGCGCAGGTACAAGGAGGAGCAGTTGACATTCAGCGCAGTTGCTCAGTGGAGCAGCTGACATGATCCAAAAATAGCCTGTTTTGAGTGTTTTTCAGGTGGAGAACTGATGGGAAGTGCTGTGGTTTGCTGACCTTGTTCTTCTAGGGGTAAGAACAACATGTTTAGGGACTGAGGATCCCTGTAATTATTGACATTTCATGCTCCATGTTACGAGGCACAAAAATGTCTATAACAGCCTTCCCCTTTGCCTGACTATAGAAAGATCTTACAAAAATAGACTCAAAAGTAATTCATCAATTCAATTTCATCCCTTTATATATGCTTCTACCCTTACAATACCATGGTCCACAAACCATAGGCGGAGCTCAAAATCCTCTAAGTAATCCCACCTCTTTACAAAAGAAGGGGCTTTGACCCGCCCTAAAGCCCCTTTGACTCTTAGAACCTTGCCCTAATTGTGCTCCGCTCCTCAAAATGCAACGAATTTACATGGCTCAGACAAAACGTAGACCTAGGGGACACCTACCCAACAACAACAGTTGGGTCAAGTTATAACCACAAATGATGAAGGTTTCATAGACCAAGCATCAAAGAAGGCCCTGGGCAGGTTACTCTCAAGGAGAAAGGAAATTCTAGCTGCAAGGGAAGCCACGTGGCGATTGAAAAGAAAATTTGCTTGCTTGTTGAAGGGAGATGAGAATACAAAATTCTTCCAAGCCTTCACTAAGAGTACAAAGTTGGCCAACACTATATGGAAAATGCAAGAAAATGAGGGAAAAGAAATATCTAATTTTGAAGGTTTGACAGGAATGTGCAGAGATCATTTTAAAAATCTATTTAAATCTCCTGAAGGTACATCAATTGCATAGGTCTTCAGAATGAAAATTTTCTTCCCAAGGTTTGTGGAGGAAGAAGAAAGTTACTCGCCCATGGAAGAGGTCTTAGAAAAAGAGCTCAAGACTATCCTAGCTAGTTTCCAAAAAGACAAAAGCCCTAGCCCAGATGGGTGGACCATTGAATTTTTCACCAAGCTTTATGACCTAATAGGAGGTGATCTTCTGAAAGTGGTTAACGAATCAAGGGAGGAAGGTAGGATTCTCCTTGATTTCAACTCCACCTTCATTGCATTAATTCCCAAAGATGACAATTCATCTCCATTTGTGGTGTTTCACCCAATTTCCCTTTGTAATTGTGTGTATAAGATCATCTCAATAGTGATAGTCCACATAATTAAGCCCATTTGATCGAAGGCTATATCTGGTGAACAATTCACATTCTTGGAAGGGAGGAAAATCCACGAGGAAATTGGGGTGGCCCAAGAGGGTATCCACATTATAAAAACAAAAAATATAAAAGGAGCAATTATTAAGTTGGATCTCTCCAAGGCTTTTAACAAAGTCAATTGGTTGTTTATTCGTCTACTTCTAACTCATTTGGGTTTTAAGTTTCCTTTTATTAACTGGATTATGAGTTGTATGATGACAATGTCCTTTGCTTTTATTATAAATGTTTCAACCTCTTCCTTCTTCCGGGTTGAAAGGGGTGTAAGGCAAGGATGCCCCTTGTCTCCCCTCCTATTCCTACTAGTTGCTAAAGGTTTTAGCAGGATGTTGGTGGTGGCCAAAGGGAGAGGGGATTTCAAAGGAGTAAGTGTGGCCCATGCTCTTGCTATCACACACTTACTTTTTGTAGATGATAAATTAATTTTCTCTAATGGAATGCAAGATACTTGCTGACTCTCGAAAATATATTGGACCTTTTTAGCAGAGAAACTGGAATGTCAATTAATGCTGAAAAATCCTCCATCATTTTCCACAATCTAGAGCACCCAGAAATTTTGAGCATTACGTCGATACTCCCATTTGAGATCTTAAACCTTGATCTAGGACTCAAATACTTTGGATTCCACCTGAAACCAAATTGTTACAAGATGGAAGGCTAGAACCAACTCCTTGCAAAGCTCAAAAAAATACTCTCTATCTGGAGTGGTTGTTGGTTATCCCGAGCTGACAGATTGTTGTTAGTCAAATCTGTGTTGGAATCCATTCCAATATGTTGGATGTCCTTAGCGTTGATCCCTAAAGGGATTCTAGAAAAAGAAAGGAGAATCTGCTTCAAATTTCTTTGCGAAGGTGTTGGCATTATGGCTAAAGTGTTGTCCTTGATGGCAACCTATACAGGTAATGGATCACAGTACAACCAGTCAGTCGCAAAGATTAATGAGTAATCTCTCGGATTGGAAGAAAATAAGGGGTACGCAGGTATACCTTACCTAAGGTGCGTACACGCAGGTATATCTTACATAAAGTGCGTACATACACGTGGTTATCCTGTTCATGAGGTGCGTACCCCCAGTTCCTTATTTTAAGGAAAAGAAAAAGCACACGTGGGGTTTTCTTATGTTTTACCCTTGGTATTTAGCCGACGGTATTTGTGTTATTATGGTGTCGGCCCGTGGTATTGATCCATGATTTGAGGAAGAGCTTTCCTATATAAAGCAAAGGAGATCATTTGGCTTGAGTATGTTTTTTTGGGTTGAACATCTTATGAGAGCTAGATCTGAAATAGTATGATCTCTTGGGAGTAATGTCTAGATCTAAATAAGGCGAATCTACTGATGGATTGAGATCTCTTCGGCGCATGATCAGATCTGTAGATCTGACTGTCTGGGTTATTCTTGAAGTCTTGAAATCATCTATGCCCGAAGGTACGCAGGAACAGCAGGGTTGCAGGTGCGGAGGTCCGCAGGCAGTTCAATGGACACAGAGCGTAGGTAAGCAGGTGAGCAGTTGAGTACAGTGCGTACGTAAGCAGGTGAGCAGTTGACTACAGTGCGTACGTAAGTAGGCGAGCAGTTGAGCAGAGTGCGTACTGTAAGCAGGCAGTACATGGGTGAAGCTACTTACTTCTCTTAAAATCTCTGTTTATCATTTTTATGATCTGGGTTGTTGAAGTGATGTTTGGTTCTGGTATTATGTTCAGATAACAGCAGTGATTGAGTGAATGATTATGATTAACTTCAGTTTTGTTGGATGAATGGATCGGTTTAAAATGACTTATCTTCATGTGATCTGATGTACTAGATCTGGTTGATAACTCTCATAATATCATTGTATATGTATGGATCTGGTGATTGGGTGATTCAGAAGGTTGTTTGATTATGAGCTTCAAAGTTGTTGTTGGGTCCAGTATGAAAATTGGATGAAATGTGGCCTTTCAGATTATGTGTTGTGCTTTAGTGTATCCAGTCTGAAAATTGATGAAACGTGGTACCTGGAGGAGAGAAGATTGTAGGCCAGTGCCTACGTACTAGTATCTAAGCTAGTACAAAAGCTAAGGGAGATCTTTGGAGCATTGTAGCAGGTAGCAGCCTGCGTACTAGTAAATGGATCGGCTAGTACAAGAGCAAAGGGGGTTGTAGCTCCCGTACTGGTATAAGACTGCACCAGTACAAATATTGTAAAAGGATTTTCTTATTAAGAAGAAGATTGAGATGACTTGCAGCAGGTGGTTTTCTCCCGCATTGGGTTTCCACCTTATATCATGGTGTTCATGTGTGTGCCTTATGTGTGATGATCTATTCTATGTTACTGCATTTGTTAACTGATAATATGGTTGATAAGTTCTAATGCACTCATTGAAGATTAATTAACTTAATCATAAGGAGTTGTGGAAGTAGCATATATGAATCTGATTATGGAAATGAAAAAGTTTTATTAATGTGATAATACTGATTCACCCCCCCCTCTCAGTATTATTTCCAACAATTGGTATCAGAGCAGGTCCTTTGATAAAAGCTTGATCGCTTGAAGGAGATCTGTGGAACAATGGGAAAGAAGCTTAAGAAGAAAGCATCTAAGAAAAAGAAGTCATCTCAGAAGAACTATGACAGTGGGAGAATCGATTGGGGATTAGGCATAAGAGGCTCTTCAGATTCAGAATCAAATTCAGAATCATTATCAGGTATGAATGTGTTATCCTCTGATGTTCCAGCTATATTTCCTTGTGAAAGAGATGGAAGTGATAGTGAAACTACTGAACTTGCTCTTATGGGTGAACAAGAAAGATATCAAATAGAGGCAGAATTTAAAAGGTTGACAGACAAGATTAGAGATCAACAAGATCTATTGAACAAAAGGGAATGTGACTTCAAAGAGGAAGCTACCAAACTGAAGGCCCAACTAGAAGAAAGAAACAACGTAAGAAAACTTCTCAAGGACAAGGAAGACCAATGTCAAAAATTGCAGCATGAAGTGACATCATTAAGAAAAGAAGTCAACGAAACAAGCACAACCATCAAGAAACTCAAAGATAGATCCAGCTACTTTGAAAAACTTGAAGCTACAATCCTCTCACTAAAGGGAGATCTTGAAGAATCAAGGAAGCAGAATGAAGATCTACATCAAGCAATTGAAAAACAAGACAATGAAGTCATCAGCTTAAAATCCCAGCTGGAATGTGCCTTCCGAGTTCGTCAAATGCAGCAGGATCTGCATGAAGAAAAGGAAAAGGAGATTCTCAAACTAAGGGAACAAATGGAAGAAGGAAGAAAAGCTGAAGAAGATTTGAAAAAGCAATCTCTTGAAAAGGAAGAACAGCTTCAGATTGAGGTAAATATCTTGAAAGGTAAAATAGAAGAAAAGGATAAGCTTTTACGTTTTCAAGATAGCTCTAAAGTCTTGAATGATATTCTTAATAGTCAAAGGTCTCCTGCTATAAAGACCGGTCTTGGTTTCCATGAATCTATTGAAGGTGAATCTAGTTCACAAGGTGAAGCAAGGAACTCTAAAGAGAAATCTAAAGTGATCAACGAAGAAATAAAAGATCCATCTCATCATCAACCAAGGAAAGAGTTTCCCCAAAGAAAATCCTTTACTCCTCCTATGAATAATGTTGAATGTTATGTATGTCATAATCTTGGACATGTTGCAGCTAGATGTAGAAGAAGAAGAATTCAAGACCATTATGCAGAAAGGTCATCTCAATCAAGGTGCTTTTATGGATATTGCTTTGCTTGCAATATGTTTGGTCACAAAGCTGCTGATTGTTACAGGAGGAATATGAAACATGTAAGATGTTATGCATGTAACAAGCTTGGACATATAGCTAAGGAATGCAGGAACAAAGTATGGGCACCATATCAAAAGAAGAAAATGACATCATCACGCTTGAAGATATGGAGGAAAAAGGAAGTACAGTCAGAAAAAGGCGGCACAACACAACGTACAGACATACCAGAATCAGAGGGAGCTGAAAGTACAAAACTTCAGTGTCCTGAACCTCATATGCAAACTCCATAAAGGGAAGTCGCGTATATACGCGAATTGGATACTGCACAATCGCGTATATGATTGTTTGAAGAAAGGCAGTAGGGAAAGTGAAGTTGATCTATGAAGTATGATCTCTCGAGCACATGAACAGATCTGGGCATCCGTCTAACTATGGCACACTTGTATTCGGCCCTACTTAGAAGTACGCAGAACAGACGAAGGAAATCTGCGTGGGTACGCAGAGCAGAAAAAGGCGAGCTGCGTGGGTACGCAGAGCAGAAGAGGCTCAGGTGTGTACGCACAGTAAAAGTACGCGGCGCGATTGGTTCTATGAGTGCGTGCTTCCAGTAGCAGTGCGCGGCACGATAGTGTCTCTGGGTGCATATTTACAGTAACAGTACGCAGCGCGATTGAAGAAGCAGTGCGTGGGTTTGCTTCGAAACAGAAGGCTCTCTGCGGGTATACGCAGGGGAGGACATGGAGAAGTGCGTGGCTACGTAGGACAGATAAAGCACAACTGCATACCTGTCTTAAAGCATTTATTGGCTGACTCTTCTTATTAATATGCATGATCAGATCTTATTGATGGCACCAGTTTAGGGGGAGCATATGTTCTTAATGCATGGTTGGCATTATGGTCCTTGGTGACGATGCTTATGATTCATCTTGCTATGGTTATGAGTTGTTCACTTGATCAGATTTGTGGTTGATTCTCTAATGGTGCTTGCATGGAGTCTTTATTATTCTTGGCACATATATGGATGAGGATCGTTGACTGGATACATGGATGATTATTCAATGTTGCATTTTTGGAGACTTGATGATGAGATCTTACCTATATGATGATAGGTTGTTTCATATGTTGATTGATGCAGATATTCCCAATTGATGATACTTGGTTCATGCAGATCTGGATGGCTATGGTGTTTCTCACATATGATAGAATGATTCTGTATATACAGAATTCTGATTCAAAAGGATGAGTTGATACGGACATACCTTGATGATTCGTACACTAATACAAGTTGCTGGTCTAGTCGCTGATGACAGACGCTATGTTGTTGCTGATGTTTATCATGATCTTATTTAAGTGTTTGGTATTTGTTATAAATGACAAGTATATCATTCGATGTAAAGGTCATATCAAGACTCATGATGTAATAGTGTGTCTCTATTTATTATAGTCATTTGATGAGATCTCTTCAGGTCATGTAACGGCCTATGTTGGTTTCCCCACTATGCCTGGGATGAATGATGTAATGTACTTGGTTGTCATTTTCTGGTATATCCCCACTTGGTTGGGAGATGGATGTATGTATGAGTATTTGGTGCTAGGAAGGTCACGTATGATGTATAGAGTCATGTTCTTGTAGAACACCTTTTTGCAGACTTTGCTTACAGACAGGGGAGCATATCATGCATTGTTGGCATTATGGAGGAAGTACAGAAGGAGATCATGGATGCTGGTCTGAATATTGCTGCAATACGTCTCTATCTCTTTCATGATGTATAAGTCTTGGTTCTTCTTGAAGAACATCTTTTGCAGATCTTTCCTACAGTCAGGGGGAGCATGAACAGCACAATTCAGAAAGAGCAGAGCTTTCAGCATGTAGCATGAACAGATTGGTACACCTTGGCATATACAAAGGGGGAGCTCATTCAGAGATTTCAGCAGGTACTCAGGGAGAGTGATTTGATGGATTATGTTTCTTCTTTGCAGATCTGGTTCATATTCAGGGGGAGCATGTTCTTAGGGGGAGCATAACCCTTTGCCCTTGATGTCAAAGGGGGAGAGTGATTTGGTGTTGTTGCCATCAAGTCCAAAGGGGGAGATTGTTGGCATTATGATGCATGTGTTGTACTTGATGGCAACCCACTCATAGAAGAACATTTCACTTATATACATTCAGATGAATCTACAGAAGAGATATCAGATGTGACATATTACATAGATGTTGTACAGTTCAAAGGAATCAAATAGCAAGTTCTTAGTAAGCTTTGCCATCAAGTCCAAAGGGGGAGATTGTTGGCATTATGGCTAAAGTGTTGTCCTTGATGGCAACCTATACAGGTAATGGATCACAGTACAACCAGTCAGTCGCAAAGATTAATGAGTAGTCTCTCGGATTGGAAGAAAATAAGGGGTACGCAGGTATACCTTACCTAAGGTGCGTACACGCAGGTATATCTTACATAAAGTGCGTACATACACGCGGTTATCCTGTTCATGAGGTGCGTACCCCCAGTTCCTTATTTTAAGGAAAAGAAAAAGCACACGTGGGGTTTTCTTATGTTTTACCCTTGGTATTTAGCCGACGGTATTTGTGTTATTATGGTGTCGGCCCGTGGTATTGATCCATGATTTGAGGAAGAGCTTTCCTATATAAAGCAAAGGAGATCATTTGGCTTGAGTATGTTTTTGGGTTGAACATCTTATGAGAGCTAGATCTGAAATATTATGATCTCTTGGGAGTAATGTCTAGATCTAAATAAGGCGAATCTACTGATGGATTGAGATCTCTTCGGCGCATGATCAGATCTGTAGATCTGACTGTCTGGGTTATTCTTGAAGTCTTGAAATCATCTATGCCCGAAGGTACGCAGGTACAGTGAAAGAAAAGTGCGTATATACGCTGGCACGAAGCGTTTCAGGTGCGCCGGTACGCAGGAACAGCAGGGTTGCAGGTGCGGAGGTCCGCAGGCAGTTCAATGGACACAGAGCGTAGGTAAGCAGGTGAGCAGTTGAGTACAGTGCGTACGTAAGTAGGTGAGCAGTTGACTACAGTGCGTACGTAAGCAGGCGAGCAGTTGAGCAGAGTGCGTACTGTAAGCAGGCAGTACATGGGTGAAGCTGCTTACTTCTCTTAAAATCTCTGTTTATCATTTTTATGATCTAGGTTGTTGAAGTGATGTTTGGTTCTGGTATTATGTTCAGATAACAGCAGTGATTGAGTGAATGATTATGATTAACTTCAGTTTTGTTGGATGAATGGATCGGTTTAAAATGACTTATCTTCATGTGATCTGATGTACTAGATCTGGTTGATAACTCTCATAATATCATTGTATATGTATGGATCTGGTGATTCGGTGATTCAGAAGGTTGTTTGATTATGAGCTTCAAAGTTGTTGTTGGGTCCAGTATGAAAATTGGATGAAATGTGGCCTTTTAGATTATGTGTTGTGCTTTAGTGTATCCAGTCTGAAAATTGATGAAACGTGGTACCTGGAGGAGAGAAGATTGTAGGCCAGTGCCTACGTACTAGTATCTAAGCTAGTACAAAAGCTAAGGGAGATCTTTGGAGCATTGTAGCAGGTAGCAGCCTGCGTACTAGTAAATGGATCTGTTAGTACAAGAGCAAAGGGGGTTGTAGCTCCCGTACTGGTATAAGACTGCACCAGTACAAATATTGTAAAAGGATTTTCTTATTAAGAAGAAGATTGAGATGACTTGCAGCAGGTGGTTTTCTCCCGCATTGGGTTTCCACCTTATATCATGGTGTTCATGTGTGTGCCTTATGTGTGATGATCTATTCCATGTTACTGCATTTGTTAACTGATAATATGGTTGATAAGTTCTAATGCACTCATTGAAGATTAATTAACTTAATCATAAGGAGTTGTGGAAGTAGCATATATGAATCTGATTATGGAAATGAAAAAGTTTTATTAATGTGATAATACTGATTCACCCCCCCCTCTCAGTATTATTTCCAACAGAAGGGACCCGGGAGAAATTCATTTTACCTTGGGTAAAGTGGTCAAGGATTGTAACTACTGAGCTCTTGGGAGGCTAGAGTCTAAAGAACATTTTTTTGTTCTCCAAAGCTCTTGCAACAAAATTGGGTTGGAGGCTTCTTTTGATAAAAAGTCCTTTGGACTGATATAATCTACCAACAGTATATCAAACCACACTCCTTGGATAAGGTTTCTGAACAAAGCAAGGGCAAGCATTTCTATTGTGTGGAGGTCAATATTAAATTCCTTTGATTTAATTACCTCGGGCCTTGCCCGGAAAATTGGAAATGGTCAGAGGGTCTGGCTAGGCTATGACCCATGGCTTGGGAGCGGGATGGATCACATTATTCCTCAAAATATTATTGACCACCTTAGGAATGAAGGTTACCCAAGGTTATCCCAAAATGAAAATCTTGTTGCCATCACATTATGGATTCAGGGATGTTGTATTGTGACTGATCTCAACATCCCTGATGGCCTTCGGGATGCTTTGAATTCCTACATCTCTTCTCTGCAATGGGCACATATCAAGATGAATATCCATGAATATGAGTTAATATGGGCCTCAACCCTGCATGGCATCTATACTCCAAAATTGGGCTATATTCATTTAAATGTCCATGCTAACCAAGTGCATCTAGAGTGGTGGTGGTGCGTTTTCTGAAAGATTAAATGACCCACAAAATCAAAGTTGTTGGCTTGGTGTAATATAGAAAAAAGTACTCCTACTTGGGAAGTTATATAGTGAAGGTTTGTTATGGGTCTAGGATGGTTCCCCTTGTGTAAGGGAAGAAGTGAATCTATCGATCACCTCTTCGTCTCATGTCCCTTCTCTCAACAAATTTGGAATGACTGTAGGGTTCTCTTGGGTCTTCGATAAAAATGGGAGGGGCCAAATTTTGTAGATACTTGGCATAGTTGGTTATAGGACAAGATTAACATATTCATATGTGCTCTCCCTCTCATTGTTTCCTGGGGAGTATGGATAGCGAGAAACAAAGAAATATTTGAGGGTCATCGCTCTTAACCAAGCATGATTATCGCTAAGAGCATAGCCATTCTCAACCATTATCCACAATTCAAAGATCAACATGTTGAAAGAATTGTCACAGAGGAAATGCCTGATAGGTCTACGCCTTTGGGATTCTATGACAAGGCCTCTCAAGAGGAGGGGAATTGAGATGGAGGGAGTTTTGTTCTACACTTGTCTGACAATCATGTCTTTCAAGTAAAAATTAGAATGGGGTCTGGAACAAACAACTAGGCCGAAACCCTTGCATGCAGATCATTGCTTGCTTTTTTTCGTGAGAGGGGATGTGATAAAATTCAAGTCTATGGGGATTCATTACTAGTGGTGAATTGGGTCAATGTTGTTCAATAATGCAGGAACATACATTTGATTAATCTTGTGGAGGATATTTGAAGAATCAATCTTAACTTTACACATTTCTCTTGCAAGCGTATCTATAGGGAAAGGAATCGAGAAGTCAATAGACTTTCTAAAGAGGGCTCTCTTCCGGACAGAGGCATTTGGAAGATAAGGAATATCGAGAAGCGGGCCATTTTGAGAACTTCCACCAACCATACATGGACAAGGCATAATTTTACTAAGTCTTGGGTTTCCACGAGGCCACCACTGCACTTTTGATCAAGCTACCTTATGCTATTTTGTTGGCTAGCTACAACACTAGTACGTGGTGTATATTCATTGTTATTTTAGAGTCTCTATACTTGCTACAGAGCTATGCGCTCATGACATTACTTTTTGTTTCACATTTTGTTTTGCTCTATTGGTTCCCTATGGAATTGTTCTCATAGCTTATGCTTTTTGGGCAATGTAAGTGCTAAACCCTTTATGTGGACCTATGTCTTTATGATTTCCAATATTGGACTCACATACCACTCTAATGGTTGAATATGGATATCCCCATGAGAAATGCACTTTTTTGAGTGTATATGATAAACGTAATTTTGTTTAAAATATGAATGAAATTATGGTTTTTTTTTTTCTGTGGAAAAAAAAAGGAAATCCAAATAGATATTAAAGGCTAAGATTAACTATTCTACCTTATGGGATCTATGAAGCGTCGAGAGGGATCAAATCTCTTTTCACTATAAAAGAAGTTTGCATATCAAGATATTTGATCCCTCTCAGTGCTTGGTAGATCACAGAAGGTAGAATAGTTAATCTGAGCCTTTAATATCTATTTGGATTTCCTAAGAAACCTTTTATTTTATTATAACTTATTGCGTAATAAATTATAATAAAATAAAAAGTTTTATAGGAAATCCAAATAGATATTAAAGGTTCACATTAACTATTCTATCTTCTGGAGATTTTTGGTTCGGTGATACAATTTTGGGTGAGATTGTGATTTTTTGTTACTGAAAAAGAGTTTTTGAATATATAAATGGATTCAATGCCCATCAAAACCTCTTGAACACTCAGTTTGTGCATGCTTATGATTCGAGTAATCCCTATCAAATTTTAAACAAAACCGACTAAAAAATATGCCTAAAAAAAGACCAAAACATCAAAAAAATAAACTATACTTATATTAAACATATTTTATATAAAAAAATGTAACAAGAGGAATTGACAACTGTGTCGAGCTCATACTCGTGTGACACAAGGTCGATTTTGGACACTATTACTATACCTCTAGGGCCTACAACCTATCTTCCTCTTAGTAAACCGGGTTGCTTCCAAAGAATTTGAACCTTGAATCTCTTAATTTACACAATACTTCATATCAAGGCAATCGCTAAATGAACTACACTTTGAGAACATTTTATATTTTTCTATTATAATTATTATATTAAAAAAATTCTTAAATACTTTAGAATTACAAATATAAATATAAAAATTATTATTATAAAAATATAAAAATAATAATCTAAAATCAAACATATATAAAAATAAAATAATACTTTTTGGATATTCAAGCGTTATAAAAATAATATTTTTTCAATATTGAAGCATAATTACGCCTGATTCAAACCATTTTACATTGAGGTGAAAGCAGTGTACATTGTATATATATGCCATAATGATGTTTGAATAATTCTATGGCAATAAAATTAATACGTTGAAGTAATCAAGTAGAGTCAAGCATACTGATGGAAATGTCAAATAGTTTGGCTGATATATATACATATAATTGGTTAAAAAAAAGTGCTTGGCTGATATATATACATATAATTGGTTAAAAAAAAGTGATAGGATTTATTTATATAAAAGTTACTGGTAGAGATGTTTCTAATTATAAAAATAAATTTAACTTTTAATTTAATAGATTTTATAATTTTGATTATATATATATATACAATTGCGTTAAAAAAGGTGATATGATTTTTTATATAAAAGTTACCGGTAAAGATGTTTCTCAATATAAAATTAAATTTAACTTTAAATTTAATAGATTTAATAATTTTGGTTATATGTACGGAATTCAAAAAAGATGTTTATATATATAAAAATTCAGCAACATCCAAGTTAATAAATTAATATCCAATTTTAAAAGGAAAAAATTATGCAGTATCATGTGAAATAAAATATTTTTATTTTAATGTTAAAAAGTTTTATAGGCTAAGTAACGTCCAAGTCAACAAATTCATATCCAAAATTTAACAGGAAAAAGTTATGCGGTATAATGTGATTTTATTAAATAAAAAGTTAATGTTATTAAATTGGTTTCGAATAAAATATAGGAAGTGGGTTTAAAGATAAGAGATTCTAGTATAACATGTGTGATAAAATGTTAAAAGATCCTCAATCATTATAGAAAAGTTTATCTGAAAATAATTACTTTGAACAATTTGTAAATAATTATTTGAGAATAATTACTTTGAAAAGTTTATTTGAAAATAATTACTTTGAATAATTACTTTGAAAATAAGAATTCAATGACGAGATAAATGATATTTAAGAAATTCCAATTCTTCGTTTAAATGATATTTATGAAGAAAGTTAAAATAAATTAATTAGTTTTAAAATGTTCTTGGGTTATTAAAATTTTATATTTATAATGTTAAATGATTTTAGTTTGAATAGTTTGTTGAATAATGTGTTTTGCTAGTGACATGGATTTAACATTTTTTAAACTTATCCATTAATCACATTCTCTAAAGATTCTTATTACTTAAAAAAAATTAAGTTTACACTTTTATATAAATTATTATTTTATTTAATATAATATAATAATATTATTTTTATAAATCAGTATAGATTTATCTTAAATACGAATTTAATATGAGTCGAGAGGGATCCAATTTTTTCATGTGCAAATTTTTTTATGAGACGATATTATTTAAATGTTTTGTATTGTTATTTTTTTTTCAGATTTTTAGATTTTTTATTTTTATTTTGGTGGACATGAGCAAAATTTCAACTTTGATGACAGACGAACACCCTTACACATCATACTAGGTTGTAGAATGAGCATCTCGACTCAATAAAATTTATTAAAAAAATATGTTGTCACATACTTAATTTTCATCAACATCAGTTCCTGCTTTCCTAGTCACTAGCTCCTGAAACGTCAACAAAGAAGTTATAGCTTGAAACCTCCATGTTGCTAGAAATTGACTCTGCCACCAGCTCTACAAATTTTCTTTCCACTTTAGCTTCAAGCACTTCAAACTTTGCCTCTGCCAAGATAACTCTTGATTCCCTTTCGCTCTCTATGGGATTCAATCTTCTGGAAAGTAGCTCCACTCGACCCATCAACAATTTCAACAACAACTCTATAGTTTTCTTCCAATACACCATCTCAGGCTCTGGGATTTTAACCTCTTCTGATGCCATAGCCAAACACTCCAAGATTGAACAACGACAATGAGTGCACTAGGATAGATGGGAAGGTAATGACCATACTTCAAAAGTTGTCTGCTTAAAGAGTCAATCCTCATCATTTCGTCTGAGAATGTACGCACCTATCTCCATTAAAATCTGATCTCTGCAGATCCATGATTTTGTTGTGAACTTGTGCTGCACGAGACACCATACTAATATTCCTCCTTGAGCATTTAAGAGAGAATTCACTCGATTATGCGATATTAATGAGCTTAGGTGAGTTCCAATGACTCCAAGGATCAAGACCGTCCATATGGCCATCCTCCTGAACTTGATGAACTTAGAGTAGAGTGTTGGGTATGATAGGTAACCATGTATTAATCCTGATTTATTATCACTTATAGGTGGACACTCCTTGATTATCATGTTGAAATCTTTGCACACGAAATGTTAAAAACATTTAGAATGATTTTCCAGGAGGTCTCCAATTGTATTGGCCCTCTTTTCCATGCTTGTTCATGGTGGGTTAAGGTAGTAAGAGAAACCCTTATGCTCCTCATTAATTTCAAGCATTCCAACTGCAAATTCTACCTCGATATTCACCATTTTATCAGGATCATGATTTAGATGCCTTAGAGTATAGAACAGAGAAATTTCTTCAAAAAATTTCAACTACATAATAATTCTTCTCGCCAGGGAAGGGTATTTAGTATCAGAAGACAAAGTTGCCTTAGAGATCATTCTAATGAAAATCATCGAATCTCATAATATTTTAACCTTCTTGACTCCCTTATTTTTAGCGATCTCCAGGCCTTTCCACAATGATAGAAATTCAACTCTATCATTTGATGTTGTGCCTATGCACCAAGCAAATATGAACTCTTCATGTTCCTCGAGGAAAAATATCACCCCTCACTCCCCTACCACCCCTCATTACTTTATATATATATATAAAATCAAATATCATTTTATTTAGAACATATGATATTATAAATGAGTTAGCGATATGTAATTAAACGTGAAATAATTTTTTTGTAAGCCTAAATGCTTCTATCAATTCAGGAAAATATTACATCGTTAGATACATCTTTGCAATATTCTTCCTGCCTCACCCCTACTGGATTTGTTGGCCAGGAGAAAGAAACCAAAACATATCTCAAAATCTCAATACAACCAAAACATGAAAAGAGTAAGAGGCCAATATGAACAATAAACCGATAACACTAAGAAACTGTCGATTATCATTGAGGATTCAAGGAGTGAACAAGAGCAAGATTCTCATGTACATTACTAGGCAAGGAGGGTGAGTTAAATGAGCAATGGACATGAGTTTCCATGTGTGCCAGAGAAGTTTCTATCCGATCTAGTTTTTTCATAAACCTTTTTTGCCTCCAAACCAGGGTATCCAAACTGTCCATCATCCTCCATTGATGAGTATGTAGCACATTCATGAATTCTATGAAAATGTTCCTATCCTCATGTCTCTCATGATTGAGCCAGTCCAGCAGGGTAATTACTTGTGTTAAATATCCCTCAAAATGGTGCAGGGGAGGTGGCAACTTAATAGATCCTGGAAACTCCTCATGATCGAGGTCCACGACGTCCCTAAGGCCACACTCCCCACTAGTGTGGTTGACCAGCTGGCCTCGTTGACAAATTACTTTCCTCACATGACCCCTCTTACGAAGCATGACTTGCTTCCCAATAGATTCACCTAGTCAAAGCTCTGTCCCCAGAACCACGACATGCAACACCTCCAAACACCACAAGAAAAAAATTAAACCAACCACCTTAGGACCCAACACTTCCAAGATGCTTGCTTCCCACCGTATCCAAGAAGAGGCCAAACGTGCAATTAAACATGAAATATTAACTTTAAAAGTTAAATATAAAATATCATACAATTAACAAAAAATGATGTATTTGTTTTTAATTAAAATGTATGATATTATAAATAAATTAAAAAAAATTAATGAAAATTATAAATTTGAAAAAAATAATAGTTATCATTATTAATTATGTAAAACAACTATAATTTTTTAAATAATATTAAAAATTGAAACATATTATAAATATAAAATTTAACCCCTAATGGGGTGAGAATCGATGTGAATGATAACATGGAAGAGCAATCTATGAAAAATTACAAATAGAAATTCAACTGCAGTGACTGATATTATTTCTTCGACTTACTATTTCATAAATAAGTTATTCATAATGTTTCTACAACAAATATCAAAATAAATTCTATTACAACTTTCACAATTAAAATACTGTGGAAATTAAATGTAAGGAAAAATACTAGCAAAAGTATAATCATAATGACACAGTGATTTTTGGACAATTATCCCCGGAAAAACCCAATGTGGGAAGATTGGTGCAGCAAATGAGGGTTTCTTTATTGATCTTTAGCAAAAATCTCATGTACAAGATACAAACAGCAGAATAGAAGAGGAATTTTTGTGAGAAATATTACACATGATATTCTCACGCTTCTCAACTAAATTTCGACTCTGGAGAGCACTTGTTGCCCCCTCTCACTACAACAAAACCAACGATTTGCGCCAAGTTTAGCGCTAGATTTTAGTGCATTATTTTTGTAATTGTGATGAGCAACCTGGTGCTAAATCTGGCTCTATTGTACAATTTTTAAAGCGTCCTTTTTTGCGCCTGATTTTGTATCCTTTTTCACGCTAGATTTGCATCATTTTTTACACCAAACTATGCATCATTTTTTGCGTCAAATTTTGAACCAAGATTTGCATCTTATTTTATGACAAGTTTTTCTTCTAGTTTTGTGTCATTTTTTTGCATCTATTTTTCATCGTCCTTTGCTTCCTATTTTGTGTCATTCTTTTCTTCCATTTTTGCGCCATCATTTGCATCAAGTTTACATCGTATTTTGCATCCAATTTAACGTCTTTTTCTGCATCCATTTTGTGTCAGTTTTTGCATATAGTCTTACGCCAGGTTTTGCATCTAGTCTTACACTAGTTTTTGCTTCTAATTTTGTACCTATTTTTGCACCAACTTTGGTGCCTATCTTTGCACCATGTGTTGAATTTGATTTAGCACCAAATTTTGCATCCATTTTTGTGCCCTTTTTGCATCTTTTTTTGGACCTTTTTTACGTCCACTTTTACATTTGATTTGTCTCCATTTTTCCCATCCCATTTTGCATCATATTTTGCGTCATTTGTTGCATCCAATTTTGCATCGTTTTTAACACCATTTCTTGCATCCAACGTTACATCATTTTGAGCATCCAAATTTGCATTTATAGTTGCATCTGATGTTGAGTCATGTGTTGTGTCCACCTTTGCATTTTATTTTGTGTCTAATGGTACATTCAATTTAGAGCCATTTTTTAAGTCTACTTTTGTATTTGTTTTTGCACCAAGTTTTGCATCATTTTTTGCATCCAAATTTGAGCTATTTTTATGCCCATTTTTTGCACCATTTTTTGTGTCTACTTATGTGTCAATATTGCACCATTATTTACGCCCACTTTTTCATCCAATTTTGCATTTTTTTGGTGTCTAGTTTTACATCATTTTCACCATCCAAATTTGCATCTTTTTCTACCTCATTTTGTGTCCACATTTGCATATAATTTTGTGTCTAAGTTTGAGCCTAAATTTGCATCTAATTATGCATCATCTTTTACATCCAGTATGGCATCCTTGGTTTCACCTTTTTTCAGCCCCATTTTGCATCTTGTTTTATGTTTTTTCATACATTTTTTTTTCCTTTTTTGCGCCCAAGTTTGCATCCCAAATTTACACCATTATTTGCATCATCATTTGGCATCTTAATTTGTAACATTTTTTTCTTCTTTTTAGCACTCAACTTTGCATCTTATTTTACATCTAGTTGTCTGTATTTTTTTGCATCTAATTTGGTTTCCATTTATGTGTCCTTGTTTTTGCCCAATTTGATATCCTTTTGTATGCCATGTTTTGTTCCCTTCTTTGTGTCAACTATTGCACAATTTTTCACTTCTAGTTTAAAACACTTCGTATGTCATTGTTTGCATTTTGTACTAATTCCTAGTTTAACATCCAATTTTACTTTCAATTTTGCATCCATGGTTACATCCGCATTTGACTTCTTATGTAGAGTATATTTTTCTTTACATATATGACCCCCTTTATAGATGCATTTTACTAATTTCAATTGCATAGTGAAATATATCATAGTTTCTAAATATCATTAAAGAAGATATCACAGTTTAAAATCATTTGTAAATAAATTTAAGGTAAATTGACAACATCCATCCAAAAAAATAACAATGTCATCATATATAATGATTCATTGACAATTTTCAACACATATGTATAAAATAGCAACATAATACTAATAAGATCAGTATTATTTTTAATCAAAACAACTAAAATTCAAATATGATTAACATATCAAAATATTTCATGAATATCATTATTCTACGATAAATTAACAACATACATCCAAAGATGGTAATATCACCATACATTATAATTCTCTATCAAAATAATGATGATACTTTCCAATATATAAATCAAATAAAAATATAATAATGATAATATCATCATCATCTTTAATCAAATCAAACTCATCGTATGATTACCAAATCAAAATGTTTCATTGATATAGGGTAAATTCACAACACCCATCTAAACATAACAATGTCATTCTACACAATAATTTCTTCATAAAAAACAATGCATGTGCATGCCTAGCTACCACCACCAAGATCATCCTCATGATCATCTTGACCATCCTCATTAGTCTCATCCACATCATCACCAACACCACAACTATCATCATCATCTCCTCCTTCACCACCATCATCCTCATCCTCATCATCTCCTGATATATGTTGAGCATAGTTTGGATCATCATCGTGATCATCGTCTTGGCAATCATTACCTATAGCATTCTGGCAAAAAAAATCAATATTACATGTTAGTATTAATTACATAACACAACGCATGTTTTTGTTATACAATGCTAACCATAAAATGAGGTAAGATATAATATCTAATAGTACTAAAAAATAAAATGAAAATACGGTTCAAAAGTATATTGGAAATCCAACTAAGATTACATACCATAGAGTCCATCCAAACAACAAATTCAACTCATCTCTTTTGTTGCAGCACCTCCTTTTCCAAATGATTTGGAGGTCTTCCATATTTTAGTTCCTGTTAATTAGTAAATAGGGAGAAATTAGATAACAATGACTTTCTTCGAGTACAAATTTTATTAAAAAAATATCACATGTTTAACATACTTACAAAGGTTGTTATCAGTGCTTTTAAACCTTTCTGGCCACTACAATGAGTGACTTTTGTCTTGTTTAACCTCGCCTTGGATGCTTTGTCCTTAAACATAAACCAATTCAATTTATTTTCACACAAATACACGTCTAAGATATCTATAAGTATTAATACATTCTAAATAACGTTTAATGAAAAATTCAATACCCGAATGCTTTCATTGTCAGCCTTTCTTTGTGCATCCAACTTATCATATGATTTTACAAGTTCTTTCCATACTTTAGAAGGTATGTCAAATGGTCTTTGTTTCAATCTTTGATCTTGAGGCATTCTTTTAAATTTTTCTAGTTTGGTTGCAACGAAACCTCTTACAGTTGCGCGACATTTGCAATTTTGTCTTCTTAACCGACCAACCAGTACCAAATTCATTCTCTATGTCCTATACCACCATCTTTTTTAGGTGAAGTGGAATCTTGGAGAATGTGAGGTGAAGATGATCTCCAAATCGTTGAAGGCATGAGTCCTTTAGCCTATTTAAGAATTGTTTTTCTGCATCTGTCCTTCTTATCTCCCCTGAAACAGGGTCATACTCTATCTTGGTACCTAAACTACCAATAGATGATGCATACACTGAGGATGAACAAGAATTTGTGTTCCCGGGAGTTGCCATCGCACAGGATGTCTCAACACAATGTTCTTCATTATTGGTGTTTGATGTTAATGACACTTTTTTCGATTTTTTTCTTGATCCAAGAGAGGATGGGGAATTTATCGATTCTCATAAAGCTTGTTGATTACCTGGACCTAGTTGATTAGCTTCAGGGGATTTTGTCTTAAGAAAATGGATTAGGGATTCAGCATCCAAAGCATGAAGTTTTTTAAGTCCTTCTACCCCAAAAACTTCTTCAAGCAAGGACTCTATTATCAAATTCTTTCCCTATCCAAGTTTCAATAATTTACCACAAAGTATAAAAATAAAATTATAATTCTAACTTCAAACCTAAAACAAAAAATAGAACATGTTATATTATGTAATTATTCTATAAAAACAAAGTAAGCTTACCTTTTTCGATCCACTTGCACCTCCTTCTCCACTTGCCATGTACCCAAAGTAGAAGAGATCGATAGGAAAGGATGTTCTCCCTAAAAAAATAAAGGTTTGTAGGTGAATAATCTTAGAATGGCTCTCTAGCGCGGAATTTGCAGACAACTTAGTTAAAAATCCAAGTGACAATTTCTGTTTTGACAATTTCTTCCTTTCTTCGAATTAGATTCTCCAGTCCTAGGTGATAAAATGGTTCAGTTCTTATGTTGTCATGTTTATAAAGGACCTCATGCCATTGTTTCCCCCCTTCATGTTTTTTCATAAAAAAACATTATCCTTTTTACATAATTACAAAATATAAACAGCAACAGATTTTTACATACTTACATAATATAAACAACAACAGATTTTTACCAATTAGAAATTAGATTTACCAAATTTCTAAATGTTTTTTTATCTAATTACAAAACATAAACAACAACAGATTTTTACATAATTACATAATACAAACAACAACAGATTTTTACCAATTATCTTGTAATTATCTAATTGGTAAAAATCTGTTGTTGTTTGTATTATGTAATTATGTAAAAATCTATTGTTGTTTATCTTTTGTAATTATATAAAAAACATTTAGAAATTTGTTAAAAATCCAATTTCTAATTGGTAAAAATCTGTTGTTGTTTATAAAGGACCTCACTGAAAAACAGTTATAAAAGACTTCATGCCATTGTTTTTCCACTTCATGTTTTTTCTAAAAAAAAACATTTCTCTTTTTACATAATTACAAAATGTAAACATCAGCATATTTTTATATAATTACATAATACAAACAGCAGCAGACTTTTACCAATTAAAAATTAGATAAAAATCTAATTTTTAATTAGAAATTTGATAAAAATCTAATTTCTAATTTGATAACAATCTAATTAGAAATTAGATAAAAATGATGTCCTGGCATCACCCATCCTAGTTAAAAGAAAAGCAGTAGATCTTTACCAATTAGAAATTAGATAGAAATCTAATCTATAATTTGATAAAAATATCATTTCTAATTTAATAAAAATCTAATTAGCAATTAGATAAAAATCTAATTTCTAATAATGCCCTAGCATCACCCATCCTAGTTAAAAGAAAAAGCCTGGTAAAAGGCAGACCCTAAAAGCAGTTGCTAGGAAAAATCTACTAGTAAAAATTTATAAAATATTACTAAGGGAATACAGAAGGTGTTATTCCTAGAAGGAAGAAGTCTATGCTCGAGAGGAGTTGGTGGTGCCAGCTGGTTGTTGGGAGGAACAAGCACTTTCCCATAGATCTCCCAAAGGAATTTGTAATTTTTTATTTGTGCTTAATAACATACTTAAGCTTATTTTGAAGTGGTATATTGGTTTGTTTTCACAACAAGGTTATTTTGGTCAAATCATTGTTGCAGTATCTAAAATTACATGAAACTTATATGAGTTTATTATCTGCATTAGGATTTCTAGGAAATCTACCCATGTGAAAACCTTAATGTTGTAATATCTGCCCATTGTGACTTGAATTAATGTTTGGATCTTAATGCTGAAATGACACAGTTGTGTCTTTGCCTACAGTTAAACATATATATTTTGTAATATTTTACAATTGCTTCTGGGGTTATAAAATTTCCTCTCTCCATCCCTGCCAATGATGTTGGTATCCAGCTATGCCAATGATGTTGGTATTGGAGTTGCCCAACACAATGCTAGTTGTTATGCATATCTCATCAATATGGATTAATAGAAATTTGTTCCACAGGTTGTGGGTGTCAATAGCCCACCAATGGTGTTATGGGTTGCAATCTGATTCAGTCGTTGCTGATTCACATGCATGGGGAACTTGAGCCTCTATAGCCGGTGGGGAGCATGACCTCACTAGGGCAGGATTTCTTATCTACTCTCCACTGTGTCTTGAGTAGTTTGCACCAAATATTCATGGTCCAATACTGGGTGATCGGGAGTTGTTTTGCTAAACCTATTGAAGGCCAACCCTTTGTTCTACAAAAAGGTGATGCACTGAATGATAGAAAACCAAGCATACTGTAATTCTCGTTTATGTTTGGCTGACAATTTCCATAAATTGCAGGAAGTACTTATTTATTTGTGGTTTGTAAGTCACTTATTGTTTCTTTATTAGATGAAATATAATTGATATCTCGTCTTGCAGAAATAGTATTACATCCATGGTTTGTAAAATGATCAATGATTTATATCAAACCTCAACACTCTTAGAGAGCAATGGAATCTCTCACTTTGACTTTGTTCTTGTAATATTATTACAATAGTATGTGGAGAAACATGGTTTGCTAATGTGTTGAATAAATTGTTAAAAAATAATTATTTAAAATTGATTAATTAATGAAGGATTGCCTTATGGATCCACAACTTTAGGGAAAACTTGCTTGCTTACTAGCGTGCCATGAAATTTGAGCCACCAGTTGAAGGCCAATAGAATCTCCTAGCAAGGGTATGGTGAGATAAGACTAGGGGTAGCCTGTTGCATGTTGTGGGCAAACTATAGCTAGCTACATTGATTAATTGATGAAGGATTGCCTTATGGATCCACAGCTTTAGGGAAAACTTGCTTGCTTACTAGCGTGCCATGAAAGTTGAGCCACCAATTGAAGGCCAATAGAATCTCTCCTAGCAGAGGTATGGTGAGATAAGACTAGGGGTAGCTTGTTGCATGTTGTGGGAAAACTATAGCTAGCTACATTGAAGTTCCTAATATAGTGCGCTTTAATGTGTCACTTTCTTTTGGATTATCTGACTTGCTTAGAAGGTCAAGAATGTTTTGGCTCAATAGAAACAATTTATAAGTAGAAATTGAACATCTCAGTATATTATAATATAAAAAACTAGTAAAAGTTGGTGGACCAACAAATAGATAAATTACTTAATAAAAAAACTTGAACCAAAACCTTACCTTGATAAAGATGTTGGTTTGTTTGAACAAGACACTTAGACATGTTTGTGGCACTATCAAATACAGATGAGTTTGCATAAGCATAACCTATAGAAAATCTTTTAGGATCTCCTCCTCCCAGTTTTTCTCTTAAATTCGTTTGTAAATTTGAATTCAAAATGTCCTGCAAAAGAAACAATTACTTACTACAAAAGGGCTACAAACAAATCAAGCATATGATATCAACAATCTAAGCATGAAGTATTTTCGATTGAGATAAAAGGACGCACAATACTGACAAATTGAACTTCTTACAAGGGTCTACAGTTTTCATAGATTAGATATTTCTTTCAAGTCCAAATAGACTAAATAAATTTAATACCTCTCTCGCATTCATAGTACTGTTTTGTGAGCATGTCCTAACCACCTTTGACTGCACAAAGTTTTCCTGTTCAAGAGCCTTTTTTCCCTTGAGAATCCATGTTCACTATTCCTCTCAGAGATGAGTCTCGTTTAACACTTTCTGCATGCCACTGGTTCATTGAATCCATTCCTACTGCCTGCTGGAGCATGTGCCTAGGGGGAATTCTCAACATATCATTTCCAGAACTTTCACTTGAACCAGTATTCATTTTACTTACCCGGCCATATCACCATTGATTCAGTCATATTGATCGATTTCAGAGATCTGGGGATGTAACAATTCCCATTGATTGTACTATGTGTCAACCATTATTGCAGTTTAGCATTTTATATGCAATGGTAAAAAAATTCAGAGATGCCTTCTACATTGCTTGCTAAAAAATGCTACATATTAGAATTTCAATATTTAATTAAGATAAGATGATGAGAAAAAAATGGGAGTCATACTTAACAAATAAACAAGGAACAATTGCTAAATAATAAGCAGTCTCTATGGTCATGTTGTTACCTCATTATATGTGGTCTGACACTTGCTCTCAACCTCCTGACTGAGTGGACATAGTTAAACAATCAACAGTAAGTGAAACAAACCTACGAGGCCAATGTGTAATACAAATATAATTACAAGCATGCCTTAAGGACACCATGTATAACAAACAGAAACATTATTTTCCAGTGGATCAAGATTTTTTTTGAGCTAGTCAACCACAGGGATTAAACAGAACTCCACACATATTAGCTACCCACATTCTCTCCATGGCTGGAGAGGTCCACACCTAGCTTGCATTTGACCTCCCTCTGTGCCCCATGACTGCCATTACGAGAACAAACACATACAAATCTACTACTAATTTATATCAATTCCATTACCTCCAGCAACATAAAGACGGCCATCCATCAACATGTACCAAAAGAAAATTTCAGTCAGAAAAAGAAAGAGAATAGGTGAATTGTGAGGATACACCTTTCATGCTGAACTGTCAAAGTCCCCTCTCACCTTTCTCCCCACCATTGACTCTAGGAACTCTTTTTCTCTTCTTTGTGTTGTTCAAGTGCAAAGGTACAACTGGTCAGTAATGCTCTATCTCAAACATGACAAACACACAACCACAAAAATCCAACAACATAGAGTAAGCAATGAGACTCACCCTACAATATCTGAAGAATCTAAGTCTTGCTGATGAATATCTAAACGTTGTACCCTTGCCATATGATTGTTTCTGGAAGGTGTTGCAATTGCTGCATCACTACCTCTTGATACACCACTTCCACTTTCCATAGAAATTGATTGCCTTGGTGCACTTGCAGAAGTTCCTAAACATCTACCAGCAATTGCATTTGAAGGATATTCTCCCTCCCCTTGCTACAGAGTTGATTTATTTTCGTCAACATTCATTCCTGCACAGAATAAAGTTAAACATTTGCTCAAATTAAGAAAGGAATTAAATATCTAGAACTTTGTTAGGAAAGAAGACTAAAAGACATTTACAATCCAAACTGCCATTAACAGTTGATAGGAATTGCCAAGCATGATCCTTCATTTGCAACTTTTCTCTTCTTATTAAATCAAAACATGTTTCTATAAATATAAGGCTGGTCACTTCAACACCTTCATTGAGCTGGTAATCAATACTATGATCCGATGTCTTTTTTCCCAGTGCAATATTATAAAATAAGTTTGTATTGTCAAGACCTGACGTCTTCTATAGGGGCAGAGAGGAAGAATTAGGATGTAGGAATAAATAACAACCAAGGAGATAGGGGTAGAGAGGAAGAATTAGGATGTAGGAGTAAATAACAACCAAGGAGAGGCCTAACTTATTGAGCCTTATTGTATCCAAATATATAAAACTTTTGAAACTTGATTGATTTTCCTAATTTTGCAATTTCTCGCTATGATTTGGATGATAGTAATAAAAGCATGTCTTTGCTTCAGAATCTCTCTCTCGCAAGGGCTTACCTCCTAGAAAAACCTTCAGTTAAACTTCAATTTCAGCATCTCCAAATGAGGCATGAACAACTCTTGAAGCAAACTGGGGTTGCATGAGTAAAAGTAAAAGCCCTAGAGTATCATTTTGTTTCTGTCTGTTTCTAATCCTTGGCACTGACTGAAATGATTCCAGAAAAGAATTGGGACCAAATAACTGGCCTTCAACATGTTTCTGTATGGCTTATCTAGATTCTAAAATACAACAACGAACACATATTGATCTTTTGGAAACATAGAAAACATAACACCACACTTCAGCAGATTAGTAATTTTCCAAATATGAAGGTAGATATTTCTCATCGTAGTTTGCATTATGGTCCAAGTTCAATTTAAGTAGCATGTTAGTTTTAAATTTCTTATGTGGAGAGGCATTGTAGATCTGTTGTACTGTTCTTTTGTTTTACAATATATTGTCATGTCATCTCTGAAGGCCAGTTTCACTAATTCTATACTATTAGATATGTGGAGGATAAAACGTTTCAAGAGGTCAAATAGGCATCTACATGACTTCAATAAATATATAAAGTATTTTATTTATTGTAAGTGAAGAGTTTCATAAGTTAGATGGCCTCCTTACAATAAGTTTCATATTTGGATACAAAATGTAGAATTGAGTAGATTTGGAGTTTCATAAGTTTCATAACTTATAATACATGACATCTTTTATGTGTCCTATTTAAAAAGTTATACCAATGCCCAGTTTAGATTGGGTTTCCAGTTCTCAACGAGGAAGGCCAAATGGTATTAGAACCCTAAAGCATTTTGCACACCTAAGCCAAATCACTAAGATTTGGACAGATAATTGAATACTTAGTAAGGTGAAGAAACCTATCTTGGGGAAGCCAGAGGTAACGGGTGGATAAGGGTGGAAGAGTTTCATTATCTACCAAGGAGGATGACTGATAACTAAGTTCTCTTGGAAGATTGAATCAACTCCAAAAACATGGCAAAAAGGTTGGCTTTAGGCATTGGTCTGCAATTTGCTTAGAACTCAAGCATCAAGTGCCATGGGGGTTCAATGGTCATCTTAGGCATTATGAATAAGGTCATAATCCCAAGAGAAATTAATATCAATAGGTTAAACCTTTGGAATAAAGAAGTGATTAAATATTTTGAAATCATTTATTTTACACGTTTAAGGGGAGGTATAATTTCAACTGATGTCTATATTGATTCAGTCTTTGAAGCAACTTCTGGCAATGGCAGGTTTTAGACTTTGGCTCAGGCATATGGATGACAAATTATGGAAAAAAATGAGGCATGCATTGAATTTGTCAGTAAAAATAGTTGCAAAGATTGTGAGATAGTTCTTTTAGTAGGATTGTTCCTATTCATAGTTTTTCTCTTTTAACCAAATAACTCCAAGTAAACTCCACTTCATAACAATTCTATGGCTTCCTTGTCACAAGAAGAGTCCAAAAGTGGTTATTGTAACTCTGGTCATACAGCTACCAATTAGCTTCTATGAAAAGCAGATTGGATAGTATTGTTTTATTCATTTGAATTCAAGGTAAAACTCGTCCAAATTGCAAAAGAATATAAGAGATATCAATTTGTTATAAACACCACATCTTCAGCTCCCTCTGTTGTATGTTGTGAACTTTTGCATTTAGCTAGCCAACCTGTTGTTTTGCTAGCCAACCTGTTATGTCAAATTAAACTAACTCAATAGTGAATTTTCTAAACTGATCCTTAAATGCCAACAAGAAATCCCTGGAAGAATCAGCTTTAACCAGACATTCCTTCCTCTTCTTCTTGCTATGAACCCTCTTTATTCTAGCACCAATGGAAGTGGTGGCTACAACCTGATGATTGGTAACAAGAAGGGTACTTTCATTCTTTTCAATAGTATCGTGGACACCTTTGTAGCCTTTTATTTTACAGCTTCTTGATGAATTACAGAGGGATCAATGGCCAGTAGGAGCTAATAGTAGAGCTAATAATACTTTTCTTTCAATTTAATGAAAAAATCTCTAATCCACAAGGTGCAACCCAAGCAGGAACTACTAGAATAGTCACCACTATCACCAAAGCAACCTATCCTCTCATTTTTGGTTGACTCTTCCCCAACTTAAGGACTACATACCTTTGTCTTTCATGATCACTGGAGGCTGCTTCAAAGCCTTCTTCTTGATCTCACAGTCCTGGGCATTGTTACTACCTTCAAGATTTAATTGTGGGCTTGCTTCAAATGATCCAAGACACTTAAAAATGCCTCTGTTTAGGATGCCAAGCTAGAATAAGGCACTAGTATATTTTTATTTTTTAGCCATAAATCTGCGATTTCCACTCTATGTTTAACAGGCTGTGAGGCTTGGTTCAATGTGGATATTTAAAGGGCTTTGTACTGCCAAGGAAAATTCCCTCTAAGTTTAAGAGGCAGTGAAGCTTGGTTCAATTTGGATATTTAAAGGGCTTTCTACTGCCAAGGACA
This sequence comes from Pinus tabuliformis, assembly GCA_031772625.1. Lineage (NCBI taxonomy): Eukaryota > Viridiplantae > Streptophyta > Pinopsida > Pinales > Pinaceae > Pinus > Pinus tabuliformis. The sequence goes on along the minus strand of CM062820.1, from coordinate 1,203,053,452 downwards.
ATTTCCAGCTTGCCATATCCATTAAAAAAGGGGCAGTGGTCTGTATTTCTGAGGTGCAAACATGTTGGGTTGCTTGACATCAGCGGATATATTGAATCACAGGTTTGCTGGGAGGATGCCTCTCTTGCTGCACATTTAAAACAACACATACACAACATTTCTTTGGGCTGTTGTAACAGATATATTACTGTTGTGCAAAGTTTGTTTCCAAAGTGTTTGAAAATAAACTCATGCTTGTGTAGTAGTTTGTATTGATTTTCTTGAATGAAAGTTTCACGTGTGTGTTTGTGAGCAATAAACAGTCCGTAATGCTTGGCAATATATTCTAGTTGTTCTTATGTGCATTATAACCATGTTATGTGAGTTTTAGCACTGAAATGTCTTATTATCTTGGGCATGAACAAATGAGTAGAACTGCATTCTAAATGGTTGATAAAATGGTGTGCATAAGTTATTCTTCACAGTTTATGCCCACTTCAACAAAGAAAATGCAAATCTAGGTTTTCATAGCAATATTTGACATACTGTTTATTTTTCTCATTCAGAACCAAAAGTGGCAATTCCATAGTATGTCTGGAAATACTTGAAAGACCTGCAATACTTTTTCTTTAATTCAGATGAAGTGTGACTGTTATCATTAATGGTATTCTTCAACCTTTAGTCATTCACTGATTGTAAAATATTTAAAGAATAGTCACTTAGAATTAATTCTCTGTTTCATGCTTCAACCCACTAGGATTAGGGTCTTTTCATAACAGTTGCAATCTGTGGATAGTTTCAATGATTACTCTTTCAGATTCAAGAAAATAAATGCATGAATGCGTTCAAGTGTTGGTTCTGAAATGTTGTTATTTCAAGCTGAAACTTAGATTGGTTGTTTGTAAATTTATTACATGCATTTCACATCTGAATAGATTGTACCTTATCACTTGGAATTACAACATAAGAAAGTCTTGGTTTTGTCACTTAGGTTTCCAAGTAGTTTTCCTATGAGATATATTGTTGAATGTATGAAGAGATGATGTAAGAAAAGCACCTGGCAGATGTCTTGTTGAGAAATTTGCAGCAATTGACAGAGCCAAGTGTTGCCTTTATAGGCAGTATAAGATACACATAGAAACTTTACTTCCTTTTATGGTTATCACCATCGGGATATATAACAAGAATCTTGTTCAAGGAAGCCTCCCTTGTGGTGATAAGATAAACCTTGAAGAGTGTTATCTCCTAGGTTGCACCAGGCAGAACCTGAAGATCCCATGGCCCAATGTACAGGGCACTCATCATTTTTTTTCAAAGGACCAGGAGTCAACAGGGACTTGTTGACCATTTCTCTCTCCTCTCTATTCTTATCCCTCAAATTTCACAACCATGTGGGGAATTGTATTAAATGTCACTAGTATGATGACCTTTTATAAAATGCCTAGACAACTTGGGACTCAATCGTCGAGTGAGTACACTCTAGAGTGTTTTTTCACCTAGCTAATTATTCTTGCTTTTCAACAATGAATAATTAACTGAGTTTTTTCAATCACCTACCTCCAAAGTTGGAGTGGTGGCTTTAATGATTGAGCCCTGGGTCCGTCCTAATGCCTAGAGTCGATGTATATTACCATACTAGGACATATCTAAAGTGTCATGAAATTTGATTAGGTTTTGATAGGATTTTTAATTTATTAAAAATTCCCGCAGAATGGATTGTTAATTAAATTGTTCAAATTTTTTTAAATAAATGAGCCTAAAAGATGTTAGGGCCGGGGGGCTTATAAGTAATTAAAAAAACATGCTCTCCACCCCAACATTCTTCTAGAGTCCACTTTGAGGGTCAAAAGATGACTTCTGGCCCCTCAAAATCCATTTTTCCTATTTTAGTGGTATAAAGTGGTGACAATATTGAAAAAATAAATAAATGGTGGACAAAATAAATATGTCACCAAGTGAAAATGATGTGGAAAAACAAAGTGAATTCAAATACTAAGTTAATGATGACTTGGACAGCCACATAAGAGGGCCAAATCTCAGTGCCAAGTGGAGGGGCGAATTTGTGCTTGCTACAATAGTTTGGGGTGACCAAATCCCACCAAATGTGGTCCATCTTCAATTAGAAAGAGGGCTGAGTCCATCAAGTTGAGTGCTGGCAGTAAAAGGGCAGTAAAAATGGGAGTTAACTCCCCCCATCCAGCCATGTGTTAACACATAGCTAGCGGCCATCTATTACAACCCATGCAGGCTAGCCAAGGTCCTCCATGCACAAGCCTATACATATGTCATTTATTGGAGGATTATTCACAGCAGTTAAGCACAGGTTTTGAGGGAGTTTGTCTCCCATTCTCTACACTCATCTCATATGTGGCTAGCATCTACACCAATGCACATATCTCAAGAAGAATACGCTGCCAGCAGAGGAGATGCTACAACAGTTTGACTTCACACTTGGGAAGCCCTTGTGCCACATGGAGAATTCAACCCTCATTAGGATTTCCACCGCTATGCCACTTGTTGGATCACTTCTTCATTGGGATTTTCTCCCAAATATGCATAAATAAACCCACAGACCTCTCATTCTCTCATGGTTGGGAAGCTAATGCTTGGGTATATGCTGTGATTTTATTATTGCACATGATAATAAAGAAAAGTATTTGAAGGTTTTATCTTGGCATGATGTTGGTGATCTTTTCTTGATGCAAGGTATATTTGTGTTTTTTTGAATTGGTTTTGTTGCATTTCTTTTGGTCGAGCAAGGTCCAAATAGGGGCATTATTGCCTAGGAAGAGGTAGACCAGTATTTTACTATCCTCTAGTAGTTGTGAAAATTTGAATAGATTTCATTGTGTGTTTGTGAATAACACAAGTTATTTTTTTATCTTTTGAAAATCTATTCCTTGAGTTTATTAATTGTTGGATGCAAGTATCTTAAGTGAAGCACATGTTACTTTTGAAAGATTGAAGGTTTGGGGAAATTGTTGGTCATATCAACCAACTTTCAAGAGCTAATGAAGTCATGATCTTGCCATCATTAGGGGCTGTCAAAGACATCCAAAAGGAGGACATTGAATCTAAAAAATTCTTCCCTCAAAATTCTAAATTTTTTCTCTTGGTTACCTTATTTATGGATTCATTGAAAATTTAAGCTATTTGAAGGCTATTTAGTGGCTGACCTAAAGGCCACAAATCAGCCAAGAAGATTTGGTTTAACCCAGCATTTCTTGGCTGCCATAGGGTAGAGTTTTATTCAAGTTTTAGTATAGTTAATTTGTTAATTTTTTCTAATTGAGTTTGATCACTAATCTAGTGGATGCCCAAGTAAGCTTGGCCTCTTTCACATTGGCTTTTGCTAACCTTTTTTGCAGGTATCAAGTGTCTCCTAAAGCTGATTTGTCTCTCCTCTTTTGGACTGATATTGGGCAGCAAGGAACTTGCTTCTTGGCAGATTTCCTCTACCTAAGAAAGTTGATTTTCGTTGCATTTGAGTGGCCAGATTTGCCCTTTTTTCGATTGATATCTGGCAATTGTACTAGAAGACCTAAAACTTCATTTTGAGATGATTTTGGGGCAGCTTTTGAAAGGGAAAGAACATTTGTGGATTTGGACAACAAGGACAAGCAAACTCTTTAACTATTAGACCCTTTCATTGTACCTTCCAAAGTGGTTCTACATTCCAAGGATTCTTCATGGATTCCCTATTTTGTAACTCATTTAGACTTCTCTTCTCATCCATAAAGGGAGTTCTAAGTTTTGTTGGTTTTTGATCTTATCATTGAGTGAAAGATCAAACCAAAATTTGTAACTATTTCCAATTAACATCTAGTTTGATTTTTTAATCACTTCTAACTATTGGAAGGAGGTATCTCTCCCTTTTGAGGGATCATTTGTAAACTTCCTCCAAAAACAACTTCCTTTCCATCCCTCATTTCATAAGAGGGAACCAATATAATACAAAGGCACTTGTTCTTGGGAGCTTGGTGACCTTTTCCCCTTGGCATCCCACTCTTCCTCATTTGCGGAAGGTCTCCATGTGATTGATTGAGTGGTTTGTTTTTGTCACTTAACACTAAGTAGATTAAATGAACACTAATTACTTTCATTTTCATTCTCTTTTTTGCTTTCATTTCATGCATTGTAGTTCATATGCTCTAAACTTCACATGCAAAATACTTAGATGAGTCTTGTGAACCATTTTAATTTATTTTGAGCATTCCATTTTCTTATAGTTTGTATCTTGCTCTATTGCAATTCCAAATCCATTTGCTTATTTGTGTAAGTTGCTCTTGTTCCTTTTCTTAAAGACATCATTTATTTATTGAGGCATCTTTATCACTAGTTTGGCAATTGCAAATTCTTTCATCTCATTTTGAGCAATTAGTAGATTTGAATTTTTTTGCACTTAGAGGAAATTAACCTCTAGCTTAACTGGTTGTATAGTTTTATAGGGCTCCTCTTCACCCATTTCTTTTCCAAGCTTGGAAATGGTAAACACTCGACTTGGTAAATTAGTTTGGGCATGCCCAATGTTGGATCTACTTGCGAGTGGGTTGACTTGAAAAATTAGTTGGATACTCATTAATGAAGCTAAGCTTCTCCATGTTGGATCTCCTTGCAACCATCCTTATCTTTTCTTGGATAAAGTTTTGAATCCTCCACCCTCATTTCAATTAAGAACCCTAAAGAACCAACTGGAAAATATGTCTAATGGGAGGCAAAAGGTTCCAAGGTATTTTCCAATGTTAAAGGATACAATAATTGTCTCATATAATCACAAATTTCTTCTGCTATAAGTGGTTAGCTTGGCCTCTTTCACATTGGATTTTGCTAACCTTTTTTGCAGGTATCAAGTGTCTCCTAAAGTTGATTTGTCTCTCCTCTTTTGGATTGATATTGGGCAGCAAGGAACTTGCTTCTTGCAGATTTCCTCTGCCTAAGCAAGTTGATTTTCGTTGCATTTGAGTGGCCAGATTTTCCCTTTTTGGATTGATATTTGGCAGTTGTACTAGAAGACCTAAAACTTCATTTTGAGATGATTTTGGGGTAGCTTTTGAAAGGGAAAGAACATTCGTGAATTTGGAAAACAAGGACAAGCAAACTCTTTAACTATTAGACCCTTTCATTGTACCTTCCAGAGTGGTTCTACATTCCAAGGATTCTTCATGGATTTCCTATTTTGTAACTCATTTAGACTTGTCCTCTCATCCATAAATGGAGTTCTAAGTTTTGTTGGGTTTTGATCTTATCATTGAGTGAAAGATCAAACCAAATTTTGTAACTATTTCCAATTAACATATAGTTTGATTTTTTAATCACTTCTAACTATTGGAAGGAGGTATCTCTCCCTTTTGAGGGATCATTTGTAAACTTCCTCCAAAAACAACTTCCTTTCCATCCCTCATTTCATAAGAGTGAAACAATATAATACAGAGTCACTTGTTCTTGGGAGCTTGGTGACCTTTTCCCCTTGGCATCCCACCCTTCCTCATTTGCGGAAGGTCTCCATGTGATTGATTGAGTGGTTTGTTTTTGTCACTTAACATTAAGTAGATTAAATGAACACTAATTACTTTCTTTTTCATTCTCTTTTTTTCTTTCATTTCATGCATTGTAGTTCATATGCTCTAAACTTCACATGCAAAATACTTAGATGAGTCTTGTGAACTATTTTAATTTATTTTGAGCATTCCATTTTCTTATAGTTTGTATCTTGCTCTATTGCAATTCCAAATCCATTTGCTTATTTGAGTAAGTTGCTCTTGTTCCTTTTCTTAAAGGAATCATTTATTTATTGAGGCATCTTTATCACTAGTTTGGAAATTGCAAATCCTTTCATCTCCTTTTTGAGCAATTAGTAGATTTGAAATTTTTTTCACTTAGAGGAAATTAACCTCTAGCTTAACTAGTTATATAGTTTTATAGGGCTCCTCTTCACCCATTTCTTTTCCAAGCTTGGAAACGGTAAACACTTGCTAAATTAGTTTGGGCATGCCCAATGTTGGGTCTACTTGCGAGTGGGTTGACTTGAAAAATTATTTGGATACTCATTAATGAAGCTAAGCTTCTCCATGTTGTATCTCCTTGCAACCATCCTTATCTTTTCTTGGATAAATTTTTGGATCCTCCACCCTCAGTTCAATTAAGAACCGTAAAGAACCAACTGGTAACTATGTCTAATGTAGGCAAAAGGTTCCAAGGTATTTTCCAATGTTAAAGGATACAATAACTGTCTCAGATAATCATAAATTTCTTCTACTAGAAGTGGCTAGATAACAGAATGTCTGTAATTCCTCTTCCCTAGGATAAAATAATGCTAACCTAGCAATAGAAAGTTAGGGCTTATATTAATCCATTCATTAAAAATACTAAAAAATAACTCTACGCACAGAAATTTTAGGGGATTCCATCAGTTGTTCACATAATGTGTATAAATAGTGCAGACAATGTCAAATTTGGTGAGGGTAAGTTCAGATGGATCAACTAACCTCTGTGCTGTGTCTTTCTAAGCCACGCAGATTTGTCCCACTACCTCCCCGAACCGTGCACTTTCCTTCTTTCCTGCCACCAATAGCTTCAATCTACGGATGATCTGGCATTGCTAACCCTTTTTCGTTCCCATCTCATCTTTTTCTGTTTCTAATTATCCTCCCAAGTCCCCTCCTTCCACATTTTTTCCTATTCCAAATCGGGGTTTTCCCAGAGTGAATGATCTATGGTCAGCATATTGAAGATGGGAGCGAGATCCATAGGTTCCAGTGCTGGCCCTTTTTTGTTCCCACCGCGTCTTTTTCTAGTTATCCTCCCAATTCCCCTCCTTCCACCTTTTTTCCTATTCGAAATTGGGGTTTTCTAGAGCGAATCGGGGTTTTCTGGCGCGAATGATCTATGATCAGTGCATCAAACATGGGAGTGAGATCCATAGGTTCTAGCACTGGCCCTTTTTCGTTCCCACCACATCTTTTTCGGGTTATCCTCCCAATTCCCCTCCTTCCGCCTTTTTTCCTATTTGAAATCGGGGTTTTCTGGAGCGAATCGGGGTTTTCTAGAGTGAATGATCTATGGTCAGCACATTGAACATGGGAATGAGGGCCATAGGTTCTAGTGTAGTTAGGGCAAGCCAAAAAAAAACCTATTTATTGGCCATGTATATTTATTTCTTGAAATTACAATAATCCCTTGTAAATACATATATAAATATATATACATATTCATCATCTCCAATTAACAACTACACATTAAGCAAGTTCATGCACTCCTATATGGATAAACATGCTTATTATCTTTCATGATTTTCATCAAATATTTAACATATTATTCATCAACTTTGGATATTCATCATCTCCAATTAACAAATATACATTAAGCAAGTTCATGCACTCTTATATCGATAACATGCTTATTATTTTTCATGAGTTTCATTAAAGATTTAACATATTATTCATCAACTTTGGATTGGGCGAGGATGAATTCCAGTATATTACCAAGTGTATGTTTTTTTTCAATTGCAGTTTTTACTTTCATGATTAATTTGGTTGTAGTTTTTACTTTCACGATTAATTTAGTCTAAGTTCTCTAGGTAGTCATTAATGATCTATTCAGTGCTATGTGGGGGTTTTAATTTTCAACAAATTTGAAGTATCTATGTTGCATTGGGATCTAGTGACCTTGTTGAAAAACCCTAGCAAACATCTTTGAAACCATCTACTAGCACTAGTTGAACTTGAGATTTCCCAAAAACTGAAAAGAACAAATAAGGGTTGCTTTGCCAATCCACTCATAACCTAATCCACTTTGGTGATGAAGGGAAACCAACTATAAGATATCAAACACCTTCCCTCATGCACAATGTGCATAGAGGCTCTACCCCCGAAAAGGTTTGAACATGTGTTGTTTACGTTGTAGTGCCCATAGTTGCACCATTTATACTTTACTCCTGTCTCTTTGGGAGGAATAGATCACTTAGGCATCATTTTAGGATTTATTGATTTATGCAATAATTATTTTAGTCATTATTGACTTAGGTTGGAAATGCGACAATGTTTTTTTTCCAATAAGAAAAAAATATCATTTGTGTATTAATATCAATGCAAAGGTGTAATTTAGATCATCTAACATATATTAAATATGCTTCACATGTATGACATGGTAGTATAATATGTTCAACATCTAATGTTCGGTAAATATCGAAATCTCCATAGGATTTAAACAATTTCATGAGAGTCTAGTACTGTTATGTTCCTAATGTACATTCAAACTAGATAAGCAACTTGATATCCACGTTAAAAACTAGTATCCAAAATTCAATAGATATGACCCTAATAATCAGAAGTGTAGATCTGCATGAAAAGTTAAGAATTCAACTCGGGTTCAATAATTATCATAAGAGTGTCACAACAATGGTGGAGAATTTCATAACTGAAAATGCAAATAGCTAACATGAAAATTAGAATGGTTTAAATAATGGAATAAGAAATAAGACTAACAATTCCATAGATGACTTTAATAAAAATTGTTATCATTGTTGTGTATTGCAAGTGCTAAGAGAGGCCATGGAAACAAATGAATTTATTTCCAATGAAGACACACAACATGATTTAGGGCATCAGGTACTTAAATATTACATTAATTTATGAAATATAATAAAATGAAATTTAGTTTCTGATCCTTGTTTTCCTAAACCTAGTAATTTATATAGTTTATTATTCAAGCTTGAAAAAAAATAATGCATGTCGTTGTTTATTTTAGGTGGAAAATGTGTTTGCAAGAAATACAAAGTTGAACCCTTTTATTGTAAAAGAACCAAATGTGTACACAAGGGTGGACCCCATACTGTTAAAGAACATCGCATGAGAAAGTGGGTGGAAGAAGATATGACAATTGAGTCTGCAAATACAATAGAAATTGGTGGCAATGAACAAGAGGTTAGTCATGATGATAATACATGGAATGAATACTTTGATACAATTGTTATACTTTGTGGGTGTTATAAATAAGTTCAGCTATAAATTAATGGACAATATAAGTACATTATATAGTCTAATCTCTAAGCTTGGAAAAAATAATGCATGTATCAATTATTTTAGGTTGGAAATGGAATCAGAACAAATGAGGATTTTAATCATTTTGATAGACCAATACAAATACCTGCATATGGACATGGCCTACGCCGTACAATTAAATCGTGCAAAAAGAAATGGGTGGAAGAGGATATGACAATGGAGTTTGTAAATGCAATAGAAAATCAACACAATGAACAAGAGGTTGGTCATGATGATACTACATGCATGGATGAATACTTTGAGACAATTGTTGTTTTTGGATGTTCCTAAGGTAGAAAATCTAAGAATATGAAATTGATGTGGATTTTTTTAAAAATAATGTGTTCAAAAATAATATTTTTAATTTATTGTATATATGTATAATATTGTTTTGTTGAGTAATTTATTGTGTATATCTTTGAAATGGATCCATGTTTTATACAATAATTGCTATCTAACATTAAATAATGGTTGCATTTAATTATAGGTAAACGATGTTGATGATACACCTACTAATGATCAAGATCCAACTATACCATTAAGAATTCAATGAGATGATCCAATTCATCCTTTAAACCATACTAGGAGAAGAAGAGAAGCATTGAAGAGAGCACTACCACGTGAAAAATTTGAGGAATTGATGAAATTAGCATACACTAATGACATGCCATCCACTGCTCAGAGTAGAGATGTTGATGGAAATGTAATGCATGAAGAAGGATTGAACGAAATGCTCACAAGTTTCTTTGGGGATGGAAACAATGATGAGGGTGATGATCCTATGCATAATAATGATGATGTTGATATAGAGGGAAATTACCACCAACATAATTATGATGATATCAACATCAATGAATCAATTAAGCAAGCAGCAAAGACAGTGGTGTTCAAATCGGGTGCAAGTAGAACATCCAAGCTTTCATGCACATTAATATTATTGGAAATCAAGTCATTATTTGGTTGGTCAGACAAGAGCTTCACTACCTTACTAAAGTAATTTGAATTATTTTTCTAGTTTTGCACTATCAATTTGTGTCCTCAATTAGAATATAAGTACTAACTTCATTTAATTTAATTTGAGGTGGATTTTACATTATGGTATATAAACAACGTTATAAATGACATTTCTAACATGTGGGTTTGAAAAAAAAACCTTACAGGGCTCTAAAGGATAAAATATTCCCTGAAGATAATGTGTTGCCATCAACTTGTAGAGAAGCGCGTCAATTGTTAGTCAAGTTGGGGATTAAATATAAGAAAATTCATGCATGTAAAAATGATTGCATCTTATATAGAGATGAATATAAAGACAATGAAGAATTCCCTATTTGCAAAGAGAAAAGATATCGTACGGATGTACAAGGTTCTACAGTTCCAAATAAGGTTTTACGACACATGCCAATTATTCCTAGACTACAACGGATGTTTCGTTGTAAATCTCTTGCACAATTGATGGATTGGCATGCAAAGAATAGAAGTAAATATGGATTCACGCGAATTCCTGTGGACTCCAAAGCAATGAAACATATAGAGGAAAAATGGCCAAGAAAATTCAAAGATGAACCTCGCAGTATTAGGTTAGGACTTGCAATGGATGGAGTGTGCCCTTTCTCTTTCATAAGCTCAAATTATAGTGTTTGGCCAGTTGGAATGATAGTATATAATATTCCCCCATGGATGAGTGTTAGAAAGGAACACCTTATGCTAACTCTCATCGTTCCAAGAAAACATCAAGTGAAAAAAATGGATGTTTACATTGCATGTTTTATTGATGAGATGCAATTGTTATGGAAAGGCATAAGAATGTATGGCATATCATGTCCTCCATCAAATAGTTCCTTCATGTTTTATGGCATACTATGTTGGACAATGCATGATTTCCCAGGACTTGGTGTTTGTTCTAGTAAGAGATCAAATAATTCGCATATTCGTAGTACATCATAATTTATTTTCAATTCAAGTTGTATACATGTATTATAGTATTATTGTTTTCTTATGTAAGCTAGTTATTGATTATAGGGCTACAAACAAAAGGGATTTTTGCGTGTCCAAGATGTGCAGAACAATTTGAGGGGTGATATTCTAAAGATCTACACAAATTTATTTATGCAAACAACAAGATTTTTCTACAACCTGACCATAAGTTCAGAAACCGCTTGAAGAATCAATTTGATGGAAAAATTGAAAATAAGTCTCCTCCCAAGGTTATGGGTCTAGTTGATTGGCTTAAAATGTATGGAGATGTTGAATCAAAAGCTTGGAACCATTTTTTTCATCATGATCATTCAATTGAGGAACCAGAACAAGTTATGGTTGAAATGCCAAAAGGAATGAAAAGGAAATCCATATTTTATGATCTCCCTTACTCGAAGGATCTATTAATATCTCATTTACTAGATCCTATGCATGTTTTCAAAAATGTCCCTGATTCATTTTTTCAACATATATCTAGAAAAGATAAAGAAACTTTATCATTAAGGAGGGATATTGCTCTTTCACATACCAAATTTGATAGAAGACATTTGTGGCCAAGTAAGGAAAATGAATCATATGCAGAAGCTCCATGGATACTAAAAAGGAAAGAGTTAGATCAACTAAAAAATGTGATTTGTTCAATGAGAACACCCACTGGATATGGATCATCATTGAATAAAGCTTTTACAATAGAGGGACACATCACAGGATTCAAAACACATGATTATCACAATTTTATGAAGGTATTGACATCAATTAATTGTTATTCTTATCATTTACTTACTAAAAATTATTTTGATATATTATGATAAATCAATACTAATGAACTATAATAATTTTGTTTGATAGCATATCATGCCACTAGCAATAAGAGGGGATTCATGCCTTACAACTGACTTGAGGAATGCCATATGTCGATTGTCAGCGTTTACGAGGTATGTGGTCGCTTGATATTTACAAGGTTTTACGTGGTATGAGATGTTCCTCTATATGATACAATGATATATTATATCTCATTCTAAATGTCACTAAAAATTCATATTAACTTAATGACAATATCTAATTAGGTGGGTGACCACTAAAGAGATCCATGAGTCTGAAGTGCGAAGATGGAAGAAAGAAATCATAGAAATTGTATGTGTATTTGAAAAGGAGCTCCCTACAAGTTTCATGGACCTACAGGTCCATTTACTTATACATCTAGTTGATGACATTGAAATGGCAGGTATCATTTCAACGAGATGGATGTTTTTCTTTGAGATATACATGAAAACCCTAAAAATATATGTCCAGCAGAAGGCACATCAAAAGGGTTGCATGGTTGAAGGGTATGTACTAAATGAAGCATTTTTCTTCCTATGTGAATTCCTTGGTAAAGATTTTGAATATGGTGCACAATTTTGGGATCAAGAATGTGCATTTGATATTATAGATGGAGAAAAGCCTCAAACTAATGGTGTTCAAGAAGTAATTGGTATGTAAAAGATTCATTATTATAGTTATTTTAGAATCATTTACTAAATCATTTTGGGCTTCCTGAATTGAAAGAATAATATTATAAGTTTGAATTATATATGTTGATTTTTAATAGGTGTTGATGAAAGTGTTGTGCTCAACAAGTTTGTCCTCTACCAAATGGAATTCACGAATAAATGGATTGATATGTATGATATAAAAAGGAAAGAAGTGTTAGAAGCAAGGAAACAATTTAAGATATCAAACCCAAGGAATACCCCACTTCCCACTGATATTTCTGGTTAATGGGGAAAAGAATGCACAATAGAATGGGTTTCTAAAAAAATTCAAAACCGAATAGATGAGGAAGGAATAGATGCAAACATAGTAGAAGATGAGATCAACGTGCGCAGAGGATGTGAAAAAAAGGTAATTTTTGAATTATTACAAAATGTTGCTTAAATACATTAATCACACTGTTAACTATTTAACTCTGCACAATCATATTTAATTTCACTCAAGTAAATGGCTTGTCACAGGTGAGGAAGTATCCTGCAATGTGGGCATACGACCATCATTATCGTGTAGAAAGAGTAGATGCAAAATGACGATCCTTCGATTGTGGGGTCATGGTTGATTTCAAGCAATCAAGTCGAGCAAGTTCAAAAGATAAAAATGTTATTGAAGGGAATCTTCAATACGTTGGAAAAATACAAGAAATTATTGAGTTAGATTACTGCTCTTTCAAATGTAGTATTTTTAAATGTAAATGGTATGAAGTATTTAACAGGACACGGAGACATGATATCCATAGTGGATTGTTTTCTATAGATTCATCAAAATACCTACCACGGGATAAGGAGCCTTATGTTCTACCAATTCACTGTGAGCAAGTATTTTTTCATGAAAAAAATATAATAAATATAAGAAATAATGGTCTTATGTAATTTTTTTAATTCATTTTTTATTTTGGATATATACATTCTCATTGATAATAAAATTTGATACCACTGGAGATCTAATATATTTATCTTCTTCACATGCAGGTTTTTCTCTATGAAGATATTTTGGATCCAAAATGGATATTTGTCATTCATTATGATCCAAGATTAAGACATATGTTCGAAGATGCCTCAATCAATACAGAGAAAAGCAATGATGACCAACCAAATATAGTTCAAGAATCGAGCAACATAGAACAAACTGGCATCAATGATGATGTTCAACCAGAAGACTGTGAACTAGATTATGGTGACAACATTACTTTAGCAGTATGGAGAAGCGGGGCTAGAGGTGTATTTTCAAAAAATGATAAATTAGATGAGGTAATTCACTATGACAACCAACAACTTCCAAAGGCAAATGATCTTATAGAAGAAGGCAATATTGATGATATACAAAATAAAGATCAAATTAATAGATCTGGTAACATTGATATTTTTGATCTAGAAACAACTTTTATTAATACAGAATATGACGAAGGGGAAGATGAGGATGATCACAATATGACTTTACCAGAATGGTTTAGGATCATCTCCAAAATTGTATGCAAAAGTGGATGCAATAGAAGTCGATGCACAATGAGACACAAAACCCGATGCAAATCCTGATCCAAAAGTGGATACAAAAAGGGATGCAAAAATAGATGTAAAAGTTGATGAAAACCTAGACGCAAATGAGGATGCAAACGTGGATGCAAAATTATAATCACAGGTGGGTGCAAAAGGAGGTGCCAAAATAGGCGCCAATTGTTGCACAAAAATATTAGATACAATAGTGGGCACAATAATAGATGGAAAAGAGGATGTAAATATGGATGCAAAATAAGATGGAAAAGTGGATGCAACAAAATTAGATGCAAAATTATATGCAAAACTAGACACAAAACTCGATGTAAAACTTGGCGCAAAAGGGATGCAAAAATGGATGCAAAAAATGATTTTAAAAAGGATGCAAAAAAGGGTGCAAAAGTCGATGCAAAAGTTGATGCAAGTGTAGGTGCAAAAAGTGGATGCAAATGAGGATGCAAAAGTATGTCAAACAAAATTAGGTGCCAAACTTGATGCAAAACCTGGAACAAAACCTAGTGCAAAGGATGACACAAAACTTGGCATAAAATTTGGTGCAAAACCCGGTGCAAAACCTATTGCAATACCTGGTGCTAAACTTGGTGTAAGATTTGGTGCAAAACTCGATGCAAATTTTGTGTCAAGTTTTGCACCATATTTGATAAATGGATGCAAATAACACCAAAAATGGGCTCTAGATGCAAAAAAAAAGAAGTAAAAAGGGACGCTAATCACAGGGATTTGTTTTAGTTTCTGCATCTCACTGCATTAGCTTCTGCGTAGGGATTGCGCAGCCCCAACATCAATCCCAATGCCACAACATCAGCGTTGACCCTCCTCTGCTCTGCATCTTCTATCTGCTCTTGCACCCCTAATTGATGTTGATGCCCTCTCTCCTTCTCATTTGCAACTCTCCCTCTGATTTGATTTCCTATTATCGAACTTCAACTAGTGGAAAATCGATCTTACTTGGGTAACTGAGTATCTGCAGTGTATTTTCCAAATGCCCATCGAAGTCCTTCATATAATCCTCCAGTTGAGTAATCAACAACTCAAATTAGATTCTAATCAGTGGCTCAGATCATATTGACTTGATCCCCATCTTCTTCTAAAAGTTTCACCCACATGTTGATTAATACCCTTTAATTATTTTAATTTCCTAAGTTAGACTTAGGAGCCCATTAAAAATAATTAATTATTTTAATAAACCTATCTCTAAGTGGAATATCCCAAAACAATTTCTGGGTATTGTGGAATACATATCTCCAAGCCTCCCTGCAAATTTTGAGGCTTAGAGCACATTTGATGCTACCATAAATCAACACTCCCTCTTAGCGACGAATGTGCTTTAGTAATGCAACCTACTAAAGCATCACTCTGATTCTGTGAAATCTCCCTCTGTGTTGCTGATGTATGACACCACTATCCATCAATTGCTACAAAAATGATGTATTTGTACTGTTTTTGGCCCTTCCACTGCCAACACTGCATCTGTACTGCAACTCCCTCTCATTCCCTGCTACTGTAACTAAGAAACCACATGTTTATGCTATTGAAATAGATTCTCTACCATACCCATATGCTCCCTAAACTGAATGAACTTAGCTCTTCCTAGAGCTTTTGTGAGTATGTCTACTACTTAATTTCCTGTGGAGACATACTGCAACTGTACTTCCCCATGCTGAATACAGTCTCTAATAAGGTGACATATGATATCAATATGTTTCATTTGATCATGAAATACTGGATTATTAGAGAGTTTAATACAACTCTGATTATTGGAGAAAATATTGGTCACTTCCATCCTCTTCTTGAAAAAACTCACAAGCAGTTTTCTAAGCCATATAACTTCGCACATAGTCGTGCTAGCCGCCATATATTTTTCTTTTGTTGAGCTCAAAGCTACTGACTTCTACTTCCTGTTGCACTAAGATATCATTCCTGATCCAACATTGAAGCAATACCCGAAGGTACTTTTATGGTCTACTAAACTACCTGCCTAATCTACATATGTGAATCCATTCAATCTAACGTCATCTCCTCGGGTGTATTTCAACCCATATCTGACCGTTCCATGCACATACCTAAGAATGTGCCTAGTTGTTGCCCAATGTACCCTTTTTGGTTCCACCATGTACTGACTAAGGGTGTTGACAACTATTAGGTCCCTATACTACTAGTGTAACCCCTTATTGTTATTAGTGAAACCCCCTTATTATATTTTGGTGCCCATGTAGTCCCCATATTGTTATTATTGTGCCCCATAGAAGCCCACTATTGTTATTGTTGTGCCCTTACATTATTATTGTTATGTCGGCTCTTATTATATTATGACCCCTTAGACACCTATATATAGAAATAAGGTTTTTTCATTTGTATGATCCAAGAATTGTTCATTTGTGTAATGTAAAGGAGGTTCCCGCCTTGAAGAGGCTAATTTTTAAGTCATTGATCTATATTTTCTATCTTTTTGTTAGTTTGTTTCATAACATTTGGTATCAGAGCTTTGGATTCTAGGGTTTCGCTACTCTAAACAGGTCATCGTGGAATTTTCACTATACCTTTTTCTCTACGAAGTTTCAGAAGCAAAAACAAAAACCCATTTGAGCTGACATTGTTCTGAACCTCAGGTCCAAATTTTAGATCTTGTCTTGCTATATTTTCAGATATATGGTATGAGGAAGTTAGGGTTTTTGCAAGCTCCAGAATTCCATATCAAACAGGTCATCGTGGAATTTTCGCTATAGTTTTGTTTCTACGACGATTTAGTCTCTGAAATTAAAACATATTTGAGCTCAAATCTTGATGAAGCTCGGGTCCGAATTTCAGATATTGTTTCGCTATATTTTCGGAGATCAAGTCCAAGACATTTATGGTTTTTGCAGGCTCCTGAATTAAATACCAAATAGGTAACCTTGGGAAAATCATCATAACCTTCTTTGTGAGCATCAAATTGAAATTTCGTAACAAGTTACAAAAATAGAACAAACTTTAATTCTTTTTATATTGCTTTCAGGTCTGAAGGTCAAAATAGTGACACGTGGCACTTCGTACAAGTTCTCTCTGTTGAAAAAGTATATAATCAGGTCATCTTGGGAGATTGGGCATAACTCTTTCTTGGAGAATCCAATTTCTATCTTACTTGTGGCATTGGAAGGAGGATGTAAAGGGCTACTGTTGATCACAATTCTAGTCCTTGGAGATCTAAACTTCCAAATATACAACAAATTCAAGATCAAGATCCTAAAAGAAAGAAAAAGAATGACTCGAATCAAGAAAATAGAAACACCTAGTAATCAAAATTGGATGGATGATTTGAAGAATGCAATCGAAGCTAAGATAAATAGTTTTATCTATGTCATGGAAGATGATACTGATGGTATGAAAGCATATTGGAAGAAAGGCATGGAATATTTGAAGAAAGACATGGAAGGTTTGAAGGAAGGCGAGACAAAGCTGCTACAAGAAAGGTCTCCTAATGGCGAAAAGGTAGTAGAGGAAACTCATGATGAGAACAAAAGTAATGTTAATCATGATTTCGTAGAATCTAACGTTGGATTGAAGACCCAACATATTCCAAAAATAGATATGAGGAAGTTTGATGGCAAGGATCCCTTAACATCGATACTATAGATGGAGAAATATTTTGATCTACATAATGTGAAAAACACACGAAACGTACAAATGGCATCTTTATATTTAGAACCGAATCATTTTGTATGGTATAGAGGGATTTGTTCTCGTAAACAACTTGTCAACCGGTCAATTTTCACGGAGGAAATGATAGCACATTATGAGGATACAAAGAGCAACACCTTTTTTAGCCAATTGATAAATCTAAAACAAAAGGGTTCAATGATGGAGCACATTGAGGACTTCCAAAAATTGAATATAAGGGTAAAAGATATTCCAGAGGAGCATAGGATTGATGTGTTCATAGGGAATTTAAAGGATAACATCCAACATGAGGTTCGCCTTTGGGAACCTGATTCATTAGAGAAGGCATCCAGGTTGGCAAGAAAAATGGAAAGAAAAATTATGGCAACAAGGAAGCCTACCACTCACAACTATAAAGATGGAAGTGTTGTTTCTTCTAGCCTTTCACCACCTACAAGGTTGGAAACACAACAATTGGAAGAAAAAAGAGCAAAAGGGCTTTGTTGCAATTGTGATAGAATATACACTAAAGGTCATAAGTGTGCCGAGAAGAAATTAATTTACATAGACGGTGAAGAGGAGCAAGAAAAGGAAAAAGGAACATCAAAAGGAGAAGATATGCACCAGGAACCAATCCTAGAGAAAGAAGAAATGAATTTGATCATATCTTGTAATGCATTGACAGGAATTAGCACTCCTCAAACTCTCTCTCTCTCTCTCTCTCACACACACACACACACACATAAGAAATGCTTATGATTTTCTATTACGGGTTGTCTAGTTTCAAGGCTAGAACATTACATATTCAACAAATTCATCATAAAAAGTGTTCAAAAACAACCAAAGGAGAGTTTATTTCCTTGTATCCCGACTACCTAACACAATAGATATCTGACATAGTCTATATATTCACCCAAAAACTCCTAATATAGCAACATATGTGCAATACATTGTTTAACTAATAGAAAGATTAACTAGCGTGCCAAATAACTCCAAAATCAAGATTGCAGTCTTCTTTATCCTCTACCATTTGTCTCATTTGTGGAGAAACAATGCTCAAACCTTCCTTTGCCACCTCATCTACAATGTGATTCTTCTCTCCTCTCACAGCTGAATTCACTGTTGTGTTTCCTTCCTCAAGCATATCTCGTCTATTTTCATCTACCCCAATCCCATAATTTTTTTTTTAACTTAGCCAAGTGACACTCCATGGTGTTATAGGCCATTTGGTCACATATGATCAATAAGCCTACAAACCGAATCAATAAAAATCCATGAACACCTTGTCATCATCCCTACACAAAGCCCTAAGCATGACTCTCTCAAATCCCTAAGTTTCTCACCTTGACTGCTTCATTTCAGTCCTTTTAAAGCCCAATGCACCCTAGCCCTTAAGGGACCTACGTTCAACAATATGCTGCTCAGTTCTGCACCTACTATGATTAGAGTAGGTTTTCCCTTGTTGGGGGTGTGTTGATTCTAGAAATTCAGGAAAAATAAAAAGAATCCCGAAGCTTCCTCTTCCAGAAGCTTCTAGGAGTTTTTACAACCATTTACCTTGGATAATAACTTTGAATCCTATCTTCCCTACCTTGGATATTTCACCTCTTATCCCTTGATCTCATCCTCCCATTAAGAGTGGATCTCAAGCCTAGATTGGTAAATGGATAAGAATTCCTAAACTACCATCCTCTCCTATATATTTACTGCCATCCACAAGCTAGAGGTTGGATTTTGGAGACTAATCATACCCTTATGTTGTTGCTTTGATCATAAGAGAGTTATCATTCCCATGCATTAGGGTGGATTTGAGGTGTACGTTGTGGTAAGGAAGGATTAGTCAACTTGGGAGGATCTCTACAAGATCATCTTCCACTTTTGGTTGTAAACTCTCTCCCTTTCATATTAATACAAAGAGTATATTGTTTTCCTACATGTGTTATGTTATGTTTATGTACATGTGTTTCAATGCTATGCTGATCCATTGAATAAAATGATTGGATAATGCTACATAAATGTCGTAGATATTTGGCTTGTGTTGTTTGTTTGTGAAGTTTCTAATCATAATGATTGGAGCTATGGTTGGAGCTTACAAGCCAAGAGGAGAGAGGATCTTGCAACAGATCACAGGTAAGCATCTTTCCATTCTCCAATTCTTCTAAGGAAAACTTTATAGTGTTTTATTTATGTTGTTCTAGACCATGTCACTAGGTCTAGGGAAGATACTTTTGTCCGCAGTCATAGATTCCATATAACACATGGAGTCAAAGTTTAGTAATAACCGTTTTAACCTTGGTATGCAGAAGACCAATTTTTTAATTCACGAGGACTAATTGAGCTTTCATACCATTTGATCGCATTGCTTCCTGCTTGTTGATCATAATTACTATATATTCTGAATTCACCATGAGATATTCCAGTGGATTGCCAATTCATCCTTTTCTAAGCCAGATGAATGAGCCATGTTGAAACTAAACCCACAATATAGCTCGCCTTCCTATAATTTGTAATATTTTTCAACGTCTCTCAGTGAAACAATGCAATATGGACTATTTTTATAGCCAAATCTCGTTGCCTCCATTTCAGTAATGTACTCTTCAGTTTCAATGACATTACCAATGTTGCTCAGTCACAAGACCATTCTTCCATATGAAACATTTAATTCTCTGCATATACCCTCCATCTTCAAAACATAATTGTACCTGAGACATGCTCGAATCTCCATGAGATCATATTTGATCACCCTTCCCATCCTTTCAATTTTACTAGAGACTAGGGCAGAGAACCATTTGTTCCTTTCACTGCATGCCCATGTATAGACAAATCAAGTGGACATCAATCTTCAAAGCCCATCAATAAGAGAAGAAGAATCTGGGAACGTAACTAAAGAATGAGGCTAGTATAAATCCGATTTTCCGACTGCCACTTAATGACCCATATTTCTATGTTTAATAAGAAAAATTATTTCTCCTTCAAATGTTTATTATGGTTTTTCATGGCAAAGGATTGAAAATTCCATTGGTTTTGTCTAGGACTGGAATTACTTGTTCGAGGGAAACTCCCTTGTTTTCCAATGCATCCACATCAGAATTGAGATGGCGCTTGACATGAAAGAAATACACCTTCTCAAATTTTGACAATTGTAATCTTAGTCTCTATAGAACAGATGTGTGGGCCTTTGTCCTACTCCCTTAAAGTTTTCTCACCTATTGAGTGGCAATCATGGGGTCTCCATAGATTACTAATTGTTGCATTCTCCTTAACAAAGAAAAGTATAGTTGAGTGACGAAGGAGATGGGGTTAGGGTTCGCCGATTTTCTCACTGCCTGCGCCTTCCCCGAAGTAGCCTGACCCTACTGCAGCACCCCTGGTCCCCCGTACGCCGGCCCGTTACACTCTAGGCCCATTCGCCTCCTCGGTTTTTACTTTTTTACTATTACGGGATTACCTCTAATCTCTACCTAGGATTTCTGAAGGTAGCTAGCGTGGTTTTATAATGTCGATTATGGAAGACCTTGTTGACTACTCCAAAGACCCACTAGAGGGCGCCTCCATCTGGTCCTCTCCGAAGGTTTTTCCGGCTAGCAGCTATCACTTTGGCGATGAATTCACCGACACAGTAGCCTCGCTACCCTCGATCTCAGGGCCCTCGTGCTCGACAGCGACGCTCTCCGAGGTCACTCCTTCCATCCCTGATCTCACCGGCCAGCCCTTATCACCCTCCACCCTCAATTTCGTGGATCAATCTCTTGATCTGAGTCTGGGTTTGTCCGTAGAAGACCTCCCCTCCTCAGTTAGTTCTCGTATGCCCTCTGAACCCTCCAGTGACCCCATTGCCCCCACCCCTAGACCATCCACTCCAGCATCAACACTGCCCCTTTATGGAAATTTCACCGAGGTCCCCCCCATTTCCGGGACTTTCCCCTCTATCCCTCCCTTGGGTGACCCGGCTCCTGAGACAAACCCTACCCATGATCCCCCTCTGAACCCCTCCCCTGAAGAAGGCCCTCGCAAATCAAAGAAGCAAAGGATCCTTAGACCCAAAAACTTGGAGGTCTTCTTAAGGCTGGGAGAGGACTTCTAGTGGAGCGAGGCCATGGAAACTGCTGAGAGGGTGCTTGTTGGAAGAATTCGGGGTTGCCACTACAATGCTGACAGGCTAAAGCAGTGGGTCTCAGAGGTATGGAGCAACCACCTTGCCAAACTCCCGGTGGTTCAGACCTTTGTGAAAGGTTGGTTCGCACTTAGATTTGCCAGGGCAGAGCACACCAACTAGGTGCTCTCAGTGGTATGGCACATTGAACAAGCTCTGGTCCTCCTTCGGCGATGGACTCCACTTTTTGATCTGGAGAGAGAACAGTTAGGGGCCAACCCTCTCTGGGTTAGATTTCCTGGTCTTCCCATGCAGTTTTGGTCTAAAGACATCTTCAGACACATCAGGAACTCCCTGGGAACATACCTTGAATATGAAAAGTCGTATCTCTCGACTGGGAAGATGGCGTATGCTCGAATTCTGGTTCACATTGACACTAGCGGAGGATTACAGGAATACATTACAATTCAATGGAGGAATTTCTCCCGCAGGCAGAACCTAGATTACGAAGGGGTTCCTTTTAGATGCAGGAGGTGCCACAAGGTGGGGCATCTTTTTAAGGATTGCCCACTTAATAAGAACTCCAGGAACTTGGATGGTGGGGAAGCAGGAAAGACAATATCCCCAAAGTCTGATCTGAACCAGGGGAAGCAGAATCGCAACTCAGATGAAGGGAATCAGAGTGACCAGGCACCAAAGGATCAAACTCACTCGCAGGGACCCCTAAAGAAACGCAGCAGACCTTTGTTTAAGCCTCCTTCCCCTCCTCTCACCAGGGCAAGAGCGGATGCAGGGTCGGCAGTTTCTTCGGGTAAGCAGCATATTTCCCCTTCTCCCTCTTGCTTTCATGCTTCTGATGATTTAATCAATTTTCCTTTTGAAAATTCTTTGAAGAAGTCGGCTTCCCCTTCCCCTCTGAAGGCACCCTCTTGTCCCCCCTTGGTCGACCCCCCTCCTCCCCCTCCCCCCCCTTCCCCTTCCCTGAGGCTCCCTCTTCCCCCCTTCCCGCCCCCTCTGTGATTGCCTCGGACCTCGGGGTTGACTCCCCTCCCCCTCGTTACCAGACCAGGTCCAAGGCCAAGCAGAAACCTGCCCCTCAAGACCCCTCTGGTTTGGATCCCTCTCAGACTCTTATTCATCCAAACTCCCTAGGGGGCGACCCTCCTCTCTCTCAAAGGCTCAACTTCGAGCTGGCGAAGAAATTGCTTTGGGGAAGCAAGCTACTATCAATGGGGTACTTAGAGCAATGAACCCCTCGACTGCACCCCCCCCCCCTTATGAAGATAGCCTCCTTCAATTGTAGAGGGTTGGCTAGGCCCGACAAGAAACTAGCCCTGCGCAGATTGTTTCAAACATCCCCGGTTGACATCATCCTCCTGCAAGAGACTCTGGGACCCGCTGACTCCATCTCCCATCTCCTGGAAGCCATGTTCATCAGATGGAGTTTTTTTGGAATTGATGCCAATGGAAGATCAGGAGGCTTAGCAATGGGCTTCAACTCTCGCTCCTTTCATCTTAACAACTGTTGGGGAGGCCATGGCAACTTGGGAACTGATCTCTTCTCTTTAGAGTTGGGCCTGGAGCTTCGTATCCTTAATATCTATGGGCCTTGCCAATAGAGACCTACTTTTTGGGACCATTTTCTTGCCTCTGATATCCTCCAGACAGACCTGCTTATTTTGGGTGGGGATCTAAATTTCTCCTTAGGTCTCTCAGAATCCTGGGGGTTTCATGCACAACAAGACCCCTTATCTGCATATTTTGAGAATCTGTTGGAGCTCCATAACCTCCTGGACATTCCTTCTACCAAGCTTATGCCAACCTGGAGGAACAATAGATCTGGAGAACAGTCTTGCGAGACGCTTGGATCGGTTTCTTATTAAGGAAGGGTTGGTATCTATGGGCATTTTTCACAAACAATGGGTAGGCTCAGGGGGTATCTCTGATCACCTTCCTATTTTTATGGAAATCTGAGGAGGCCCCCAGAAGCCCAAGGGTCTTTTTAAGTTTAGCTCATCTTGGCTAAAAGACCCCTCTTACATTCAGATGATCAAGGAGTTCTGGAAAGCCCACCCCCTGACTGAATGTGACAACATAATGGAGGGTTTTGCACAGAATCTTAGGGGGCTGAAGAACCTTTCTAAAATCTGGGCTCATAACAAGCGCCTCAAAGATGATCAAACCTTACTAAATGCCGAAAAGGATATAGCTGCCTTAGAAAATGATTTGATCCAAGCATACGGTAGGACTGATCTGAAAGACAGACTAGTGGAGCTCTACACCTCTAGGAAGAAAATTCTAATGGATCGTGAAGAAGCATGGAGGTTGAGGAGTAGGGCGACCTAGATCTTAGAGGGAGATGATAATACAAAATTCTTCCATAAGTTCGCAAATGGAAGGAAAAACATAAACACCATCTGGAATCTCTTGGATGAGCAAGGTCATCAAGCAAACACTTTTCCTCAGCTGGCCACCCTAGCAACCTCTCACTTCAAACAGATCTATAAGGCCCCCCCTGAAGTTAATATTGTCGAAATCATGCAAGTAGCCCAGCTCTTCCCTCGTTTCGTGGACCAGGAGGCTAGCTTGGATCTGCTGAGAGAAATCACAATGGGGGAATTGGAAGCCACGATTAAGGGTTTCAAAAAGGACAAGAGCCCAGGTCCGGATGGTTGGGCGATCGAATTCTATTCAGATTTTTTTGACACTCTGGGAGGAGACCTCCTAAAGGTCTTGGAACACTCCAGAACTTGTGGATCGCTCCCTGAATCCCTCACCTCTACTTTCATTGCTCTCATTCCAAAGGCTGACAACCCCTCCTCATTTGATGACTTTCGGCCTATCTCGTTGTGTAATTGCATTTACAAAATTTTAGCCAAGATCATTGCAAACAGAATGTGACCCATCCTTTCCAAATTCATCTCGCCCGAACAATTTGCTTTCCTGCAAGAGAGACAAATTCATGAAGCAGTAGGAACCACACAGGAGGTACTTCATTCGCTGCACTCCAAAAAACTAAAAGGTATGATCCTTAAGGTAGATCTTTCAAAAGCCTTCGATAGAGCAAATTGGCTTTATATCAGAATGCTCCTAACCCACTTGGGTTTTCCTTTTGAGTTTATTAAATGGATCATGTGCTGCATAACCAATATTCCTTTCAGTGTTCTTATCAATGGAGTTGCCTCCCATTTTTTCTATTCAAAAAGAGGACTCAGGCAAGGATGTCCTTTATCTCCTCTATTGTTCCTTCTGATCATGGATGGTCTCAACAGGCTGATAAAAGATGAGCACAGAAGGGGTAGACTTCAAGGAATCAAGATTACAACAGACTGCATCTTAACTCATCTGCTATTTGTGGACGATGTGCTCATCTTTCTCAATGGTAGTATAGGCGACTTAACCTCCCTAAGGAACATTTTCGTCCTCTTCCAAAAAGCTACGGGGATGATTGTCAATTGTAACAAGTTGACCCTCACAGAAAATGGATGCTCCCCCCATGAAATTCATTATGCTCTGCACCGCTTTCAATACACCCTGCTCAGGCTGGAAGAGGGGCTTAAATATCTCGGCTACAAGCTGAAGCCTTTGGGGTACAAAATTGCAGATTGGACCTGGTTAATATCCAAATTGGAAAAGAGACTAAACATTTGGTTTCACAAATACCTTTCCAGGGTAGGTAGACTCACGCTCATCAAAGCAGTCTTGGAAGCTACCCCGGTCTATTGGATGTCACTGGCTTGGATCCCTAGGGGTATCCTAGCCAGGATACAGGCCTTATGCTGCAGATTCCTTTGGAAAGGGAAACAATCAGGAAGAATTTTTGCATGGGTAAAATGGGAGGCCATTTCTATTCCCAAGAAATGGGGCGGATGGGGCATAAAGAAGCTAGAAGATTTCTCCTCAGCCTTGGCGGCAAAGCTGGGATGGCAGCTGCTCTCATCGAATAGTTTATGGACCAGGGTGGCCTGCTCAAAATACATCGGCCCTGTACCCCTGATGGACTGGATTTTCCATCCTCCAAGCAGCCTCCCAAGGGTCTCCATTATATGGAAGGCAGTGCTAAAATCCCTCAACATCATCAGGGAAGGTCTTACTTGGAAAATCCAGTCAGGCATGAGAGTCAAAATTGGTCGTGATCCCTGGATAGGTTGTGGGAACCTTCACAGGCTGCCAGAGGACTTTCGATCTTTCCTTCAGGACAACAACATTACATATATTGGTCAAATAGCAGATATGGAGTGCTCCACCCCTTTCCAGCAAGCTTGGAAAACTGCTCGAGATCTTAACATTCCCCCTCAATGGACTCATCTTTGGAATGACTATACTCGGGCCCTCTCTGAAGCTCAGATCAGGATCAGGGAAGAGGACGATGAAGTAGTCTGGGCGCTTTCGAAGGTAGGAAGATATAGGCCAAAGGAGGGATATTTGGTACTTGTTGAGGAACGACGCCCACCGAATCTGGAACAGTGGTGGAAACATTTATGGAAACTAAAGTGCCCCCCCCAGGAGCAAACTTCTAATGTGGACTATTCTGAAGAATAAAATCCCAACAGGAGATAACCTGTTAAAGCGAGCTCATCATGGCCCCTTCTGGTGTCATCTGTGTAAATGCAACAATGAATCCGCAATCCACCTCTTTATTGAATGTAAGGCTGCTCGGGATCTTTGGCTATCCATCTCAGCAGCAATCCCCTCCTCGTCAAGATGGTAGGGTGCCTCGATTTCGGAAGCCTGGTCAGCTTGGTGGACCAGCGCCTCCCCCAAAAAACTCAAGAACTTGCCCCTGCTGGTCTGTTGGGGCCTTTGGATAGCTAGGAATAACCTCATCTTTCAAAACTCCATGCCGCATTGGCCATCCATCTCTTCCCGAATCATCTCTGATTTCTCCCTCATCCCTGAAGACGAAGAACTACCCTGATCCAGGACCATCACTCTGGAATCCATCGACCACTCAAAACCATGGGCCTATTTTGATGGGTCTGCCCAGGAAGAGGGATGTGGGGGAGGAGCCATTTTAAACCTCACTGACACTCATTCGTTCCACATTCAAATGGGATTAGGGGGAGGTACAAACAATTTTGCAGAACTGTCCTCTGCAAAATTCCTTATCCAATATGCCTTACAATCCCAATGCCGTGACCTGCTCTTTGGTGATTCAAAAATTGTCTGTGATTGGATCAATAAAAAGACCAGATGCTCAGTTTTCTCATTGTTTCATATTCTAGATGAGGCCCATCGTCTTATTTCTGCTTTTGATTCATTTACATGTCGACATATTTACAGGGAGCAAAATGCGGACGCTGACAGCTTATCCAAAGAAGCTGCGCACAAGCCTCCCGACACTTGGTTGATACAGGAGCACAGAGAAGGGCATGCCTATCAGTTTTATCACAGACCCTTTATGGACATAGACAATGCAGAGAGCTCTCAAGGAGCATAGTTTTTTTGGTTTTTGTTCTTATATTACTCACATCCGTATGTAAATATTCATATGTTCTATTTATTTTCAAGCTACTTCAGGAACTCTATTTTTTGACAGAAAAACTGGCAGCCTTAGGCCAGTGCTTTTTTTGACAAGAACAACAAAAGATATTAAGTGATTAGCCTCCTTGCGTGGAAGAAAGGCTTTTTTTGACAATCGCAGCCTCATTATATCATATGCTTTTCTATTTACAGCATGTAATTTTTATATCTCAATGAAAATTATGTTTCTTCCAAGGGGCAAAAAAAAAAAGCAAAGTCTAGTCCTTTCCACAAGGCCAAGAATTTGGCTTGTTTGTTGGTCGCTTTTCCCAAGCCCCATGCATATTGTATTTCAGTTTTTTCAATGAGGTCCCTAAGAACCCCTCCCGCTCTAGCCTCCCCTAATTTAAAACATATATTTTAATGAATATTTTATAATAGATCAAATTAGAAAAAAAGAAGAAAAAAATATTATTAAAAAGCATATAAAATTATAACAATGATTACACTTTTTTTGTCAATATTATTTATATTATAATTATTTTTTAATTTTGAATAAATGGAAAGAAATAAGTTAATAATACAAAATTTAAAGATATGTAACATAAACATATTTTTTAAATTGCTAATAAATTATTTTACGTGATAAATTTCCATTATTATTAATAATAAAACCAATAATAACTTTCTTTATTGTCCATTAACAATTAAATTTTAATAAATTTTATTATTTAAAAAACCAAAATGTATACATTATTCTCATAAATTTAAGATCCAAAAAATTAATTCACATCATTCAAAATTTTCTTACTCTTATAAATTTTAACTTCCAAAAATTAACTCACATCATTAAAAAAATCAAATAACTAAAAGTTTCAACAATTACTTGGTAGGACACTCGCACAATTCGCTTGATTTAATGATTTTGCTTTTGATCCTATGGCTTCCATTTTGGGGGTTTGTAGATATGGACATTATGCTTTTTGGAATTTTATTAAACAAGAGCCATGTGGTGGCAATGTCACTGCTTTTACTTTTTTTTATACATTGCTATTACGTGGAACTTGTTTATAAAATTTTGAATTTATAAAAATTTTATTGAGCATAATTTTAAATTAATAATTGTTATTATAAATTTTTTAAGTTCTAAAAATTCACACTATTTATTCAATACTAAAAATAGGAGGAAGAAAACTTTGATTCTATTGATTACGAATGCAAAAAATAAAATAAAAATTAAGTGTTGTGTTTCATGTAATATAATGTAATAGAAATGAGCACACAACCACATAATAATGCTACATTTTCCTAAATTTAATATTAGTAGATACACCTTTATTCAAATTAGAAAAAATATATATCCTCGGAGGGCAAGACAACTACTATCCATGTTCTTGGCAGACCATTTTGTCTCCGCACCTCTAAAATAAACAAGCTATGTTTTACAATTTTATCCTATATTCAAATCAAACAAATTTGCCTTCTCAGAGAATAAAAGTGCCATCCATCCTTAAGCCTCATGTGACAGAATCATCCTTGTACCCGCTTCTCTGTTAATCATAGCTCTTCTGATAATTGTGTTTGCATAACTTCTGAAGGATGCTTATGTTCTGTAGATTAAATATTTTCCAGAATGAGCCATCACTCGTGTAAATACAAAATTCACAATCTACTAGAGCTTAAATAAATACAACTATAGGACTTAAGCTCAAAATTTGAAAGACCATTACCGACATAAAATCTCTCTAGACCTTTGACCTGCTATGGGGTTTTAAATCTCCTTTTCTTGTTCTCTAGAGAGATTTTTTCTTTCTCGGACTCCATATTGCTCCAATTTGGAAAACATTAAGAGCTACTTTAAGCAAACTAAATTTGATATGCCATATATTATATGATGTCATATTCTCTTTCTTTAAGAGATGGTTGTTCCAATAAACTGAAAAGATGCATCAACCATATGCAATAGAATTTAGATGAGCTCCAATAGGAAATTCATGACACAAAACAAAAGTTTTCAGCCTAACCTCTGAAATTTATCTTGTAATTTGCGTGGAGGGAAAAAAACACAAAACAAATGGTGTAGAAACAAGATAAATCAAGGGACAATGTGAAACCTTAAATAAATGATTTACGTGTAAAAATAACATACAAAATATGCAATCTTGAATACTATTTGAAAATGAAACTAGAGAAAAAAATTCTATAGGACTTCAGAACACGGCTCATCCTCAAGAAAAGGAAGATACCAGACAGACAGTTGCACTGAAACAATATAATCAACATGCATGTAAGGAAATGTTTGTTACACAATATTAGGCACAATTATCATACAAAGAAAGGTTTTGTAAATGCAGAAGCACATGATATTTCCCAGCACAGACTCTAAAGAGAAATTTCTAGAAGACCTAGAGACTCACGATCTAAAGCCATTAAAGCAAAAAAAGATCAAAACCCTAGAATCTGAAAAACTTGTAACAAAAACTACATCTCAAATATCCTTTAAGAGCACTCTACCCTTGAAGACATAACATGAATCGTATAGACAAGGGACACATGTACAAGCTATAGAATCGTCAAAGCTCGAATTAGACTGTGTTATCATTAAAATTGAAATAAGATAAGGAAACATGTGTCTAAAACAAGGAATACTAAAACATAAAAGAAATAATAGTCTCAAAATAAAAACAAGCAAGTTACATAATTTGTACTTGAAACTGAGAACGCAAAAACTTATTGAACCCAACACGGAAGTTTGAATTCCTTGATGAGAAACAAACGACAAAGTAGGAAGCACCTGCTGCAAAAAATAGGTTGCAACAATTGCAGTTTTGAGAAAATAAAATAGAAACCCTACATACCTGAAAACCCATGCAGGGACAAGCTAAAGCGTGCAAGTTTGAGTCCAATGCCTCAGTCTCAGATCAATATTTAGATAAAACACATATTCAGAACCCTAACATGCACCATATCTGGAAGATGTGAGGGCTCCAAGTTCGCTCTTAAATAGACCCTGCAAAAAAGGGTAAAAGCTGTTGACATCTAATCTTCATGATTGGGGAAATTTGTAAATAAATAAATTAGGAATGTGAACAGTCATTGGGAGATGAACTGAACAATCAATCCTATTGTATATAATAATAACCTTCCTATGGAATAATAGATGAATTAGTTTTACTGCCTTTGGAGAGTTACTGCCTGGCCTGACATGGTATCAGAGCCAGTTCTAAAAATAGTTGTAACTCCCTTCAGTTTTGCTACTGTGGGCTGTACGCTGGCCTGAGCTCTGTCCTCAAACGCCTCTGTCGTTCTGTCCACTGAGCGCTGCTCTGCCTCTGTCCTGAAATAATTTGCCACTGCCATATTCCCCTCTGTCCTGATGATGGCCTGTCCGAGCTCATTTCGCTCTCTACGCTTCTATGCTAAAATCTCTGTCGAAACTCTGCAAATCTCGTTCATTCTTGAATACATTCATTGAAGCGCGTCACTGCATGCTGTGTTGAAGGGGTCATATTGCTGTGTTGAGACATTTGTTTTGGAAAGTTCAAAACGATTGAAGAATTAGTGTGAGAGCCTGGTCAAAACTTGGAGGTGTTGCGGTGTTTGGTAAGTGCTTTCAATAATCGGAATTCATTATCAAGCTCATAAATTGCAGAAGATTGATGGTCAATGGCGTATACGGTGAATGCATGAAGTTTTTTAGTCAGTTGAATGGCACTGTACGTTGGAGTGATTGTATCCACTGCTCTACCGTTTCCATACGCTATACACTGGAGTAACTGTGTATGCGGTCCCCTCATCTCCCACAAGTGTATTCATTGTGCGCCCTCTCCTTCAGTCGCACTGTATTAAACCACCTCCGTGCACTCTTGCAGTGAACCATTTGATTCATCACTCCATAACACTATCATAACATACCTCCCTCACCGCTTCGGTTTCTCATATCCCACTGTCATAACATACCTCCCTCACCGCTTCGATTTCTCATATCTCGCACAAGGGGAACGTCCTTCATCATCTCATTCTTTTTCTCGCTCGGTAGGCGGAGGGGGTTTTGCTCAAAAGCATCGTGGAGAACCAGAGGATTGTCCACCTCTTGTTGGCCAGGCTGAACAAGTTCATAGCGGGAAGCAACAAAATTAAGAGGCACCGCGCCATTGCAGAACTGATACTTAAATACGTTGTTCCATATTACCTAAATACATTGTTCTATACATATATAATGCTGATATACATTAGTTCGTTGTTGCTTTTGGCTCCGGCGTTTGGCTTCCACGTTGTATATGAATGTTATTAACGTTGTACAATTGGAATGTTATTATTGTTGTCGTATTGGAATGTTATTAACGCTCTTGCGTTTGGCTCCCACGCTGTCCCCCATATACCACGACAAAATAATACCTCTGTTTTTAATATATCTGAGTACAATTTCACTGTACATCAGCAGAAGTTTTTTTTATCAGCAGAAGTATTTTTTACAGAATGCATTCAATCATCTCTATGGTAGGAATAGTTCTCACTGGCAAGGAGAACTATCCTGAATGGTCCCGGATGATAAAACACACCCTCATCTTCAATGAGTTGTGGAAAGGAGTGTGTGTCGGAGAAGCAGACAATGACCCAGTGCAGCCTACATCAGACAAAGAGCTCGTCATTTGGGAAAACAAGAATAGCAAAGCCTATGCATTAATCGCAGCATCTGTAAATGAAGAAGTAAGTCACCATATTTCATCATATTCAACTGCCTTTGGAGAGTTACTGCCTGGCCTTGAGAATGTCTGCCCCCCCTGCCTTTGAAGCTTTACAAAAGCTGAAAGAACTCTATGAATCACATTCTGCACTTGAATTTGTTCAACTCATGATTAAACTCTTCACTCTTGAACTGAAAAATAATGATCCTCTTGCTCTTGCATCTGAAGTAAAATCTATAATGCATGATATCAAATCCACTAAGGTTGAGCTGGATATCCCTCTTATTGCTTTTCTCAAGGCACTCTATCCTACTTACTCCAATTATCTTGAGTCTTTACAAGCAAATGGAAATCTTAAAGATATAACCTTTGACTCTCTTGTGAAAAAGTTTGCTGAAAGAGAGAAAGCCTTTGGAAAGAAGACAGCCCCTGAATCTTCTGAAGAGACTGTGTGCCTTGCTCATAAAGAAAAGCATCCTACTCAAGATTCTACAAGAGGAAGAGGTGGACGAAGAGGAAGAGGAAGATACTTTAGAGGCAGGGGGGGCAGACATTCTCAAGGAGAAAAGGCAGACTTACATTGCATTTGCTGCAAAAGAAATGGATCACATGATGCCTCTACATGCAAGCTACCATGGGACAAAATTGAGCAGAAAAGAAACCAACAGAAAGGTAAAACTGATGATACAGACAAAGGTAAAGCACCTGAATCCGCTCACTATATTGAGGCACAATGTAACATTGGAGTAAATGAATATTTGTTTAATGCTTCACTTGCTTCTTCGAAAAATGATTGGTTGCTTGATTCAGGAGCAACCTGTCATATGACTCATAGAAAAGATATTTTTGAAGATTTCACTGACAATGTTGATGGAGCAGTATACTTTGCAGATCAGTCAAAAATCAAGCCATCAGGGCTTGGCACAATCAGGCTTAAACTGCCTGGTCTTCCAGACTTTCTTCTGGATCATGTTCTATATCCACCACAGCTCAAGAGAAATTTGTTGTCCTTGGTCCACATCCGCCAGCAAGGTCACTCCATTCATATGTTTGATGACAAGCTTGAGGTAAGAAATTCTTCTGACCACTCACTTGTCATGAGGGGAATAGAAGAAGAAAGGCTTCTCAAACTACAAGGAACCTCTACTCATGCACAACATTTCTCATATATTTCTCATCATGAAGAAGGTACACTTCCATCAAGTTTATTATGGCATGCTATATTTGGACATTTAAACTATGACAGTCTCCGCTTATTGAAGAAAAATGGTGTTGCTGGTTTGCCTACAATTCCTAGGAAACATAAGCAATGTGATGCTTGCATTCTAGGAAAGCATAGCAAACAGTCTTTTCATGATTCACATTCAAGAGCACATAGGAAGCTTGAACTCATTCATTCAGATTTATGTGGTCCAATGCCTGTTCCTTCTGCAAATGGAAATAAATATATCATGACATTTATTGATGATTACACTAGAATGTGTTGGGTATATTTATTGAATAACAAATCTGATGCCTTTCAAACATTCAATAATTTTCATAAATGGATTGAAAATGATGCACAATATCATATTGGGTCTATTCGCATTGATAATGGAAAAGAATATACATCAAATGAATTTGAAAACTATATTTGCCAACATGTGATCAAACATCAAACAACTGTGCCTTATAATCCCCAACAGAATGGTGTAGCTGAAAGAATGAATAGAAAAATCTTGAATATGGTACGATCCATGCTTTTCTTCAAAAATGTAAAAATAATGTTTTGGGTTGATGCTGTTCTATGTGCTACATATATAAAGACTACATGTCCATCTAATGCTATAAGACACAAGACTCCTTATGAATTGTGGTATGGACATGTTCCTTCGGTAAAACATCTCAGGATCTTTGGTTCCACCTATTATGCTTTGATATCAAAGGTACATAGAAACAAACTTGGTGCTAGAAGTCGTAAGTGTATCTTCTTGGGGTATTCAAACACCTCCAAAGCATACCACCTCTATGATGAAGTAAATAAAAATTTTGTTGTATCTAGAGATGTAATTTTTCTTGAATCATCCAAATCTGACAATGTTGTTGAGCAGCAACTTGATCGCTTGGATAGATTCGCAAAAACGAAATAATTTCAAGAGTTTGATAATCAGATTCCACATCTTGAAGGGGGGATTCCTATACTAGATCAACATGTGGAATCTTCTTTTGAAGAACAATCTCCCCTGCATGAAACTCCAACAATTGATGATGCTTTAAGTGATGTAATTGATAGAATTGGGAGACTCAATATTGATTCAGTCCCAACTCAATCAACAGAGCAGCCTGGACCATCTCAAAAAGGTCCCCCGAAGTGGCTGACAAAGACACTTGAAAGTGTTCATCCTGATGAAATTGGAAAAACAGGAACTAGAAACTCAAACCAACAAAATGGAGGTGATGTAGATGACTCTAATTCACCTGTTGATATGGATGTTACTTATGATTGTGAATTGAACTTGTCTACAGATTTTGAACCAACTTCCTTCAAAGAAGCTGCTTCTCATGATGAATGGAAAGAAGCGATGCAAAAGGACTATGATGCCCTCATAAAGAACGACACTTGGAAGCTGGTTCATCCTCCATTTGGAACCAAACCAATAGGCTGCAAGTGGGTCTACAAGAACAAGTACAAAGCTGATGGCTCACTTGACAAGCACAAAGCTAGGCTTGTGGCAAAAGGTTTTGCACAGAAGAAAGGGGTCGATTATGAGGAAACTTTTGCCCCCACAGCAAAATGGGCCACCATCCGGACACTCTTTGCACTAGCAGCTCAGAACGGTTGGAAAGTCCATCAAATGGATGTAAAAACAGCATTCTCGAATGGAGATCTAAAAGAGAATGTTTTTATGTCCCAGCCTGAAGGATTTGCTGTGAAAGGACATGAACAAAAAGTATGCAAACTTGTAAAGTCCTTGTATGGCCTCAAACAAGCACCGCGAGCCTGGTATGAAAAACTAACTGAGCATCTTCTGAAACTCAACTTCAATCATTTTGATCTTGATGATGCAACTTTATTTGTCAAGAAAGTTGGCAAAACAGTTGTGTATCTTGTGGTATATGTAGATGATATTTTAATGACAGGGAACAATGAAAGCTACATTGCATCCATAAAGAAGGAAATGGGGAAAAGTTTTGAAATGAATGATTTGGGCTATGTTCATTACTATCTTGGCATTGAAGTAACCCAACATCCAAAATCCATATTTCTTTCTCAAAAGAAATACATTGGAGATTTGTTAAACAGATTTGGCATGACAGAGTGCAATCCTCTTTCTACTCCAATGGAACAAAACTTAAAGCTCACATCTATTGAAGGAAAGGAATTTGAGGATGCAACAAAGTATAGACAACTTGTAGGAAGTCTCATCTACCTCACTACTACCAGACCAGACATTTCATTTACTGTTGGAATCCTCTCCAGGTTTATGCAAAAGCCTTGTGACGGACATTGGTCTGCTGCAAAAAGAGTTCTAAGGTACTTGAAGGGAACTCAAGACCTTGGAATCAAGTATACACAGGTGGACGACTTCAGCTTGATTGGATACTCTGATTCAAACTTCGATGGAGACAAAGAAAATGGGGTATCTACTTCAGGATATGCTATGAGTCTTGGATCAGGAGCTGTCTCCTGGAGATCACGCAAACAATCAGTTCCAACAGATTCCACAACAGAAGTAGAATACGTGGCAACAGCTGAAGCAATGAAAGAAATTGTGTGGCTCAGGAAAATTCTTGAAGATTTGCAGTTAAAACAAGTACAATCAACTCCACTCATGATTGATAACACCTCTGCAATAAAGTTGGCCAAGAACCCAAAGTTCCATGATCGAACAAAGCATATCAATACTAAATATCATCTGATTCGACATCATGTTGAGGCCAAAACAATCCATCTCCGTCATTGTTCCACAAATGAGCAAATTGCAGACATCTTTACCAAAGCACTTGGAAAGGAAAATCTTGAATGATTCAGAATGATGCTTGGACTCACCAACATCCCTTCAGATTAAGGGGGGGAATGTTGACACCTAATCTTCATGATTGGGGGAATTTGTAAATAAATAAATTATGAATGTGAACAGTCATCAGGAGATGAACTGAACAATCACTCCTATTGTATATAATAATAACCTTCCTATGGAATAATAGACGAATCAGTTTTACTGCCTTTGGAGAGTTACTGCCTGGCCTGACAAAAGCCTGCCCAACATTCGACCCAAAAAATCTCAAAATTCAAAGCACACAAAAATTACTTTGTGGAATCCTCATGGGACTATGAACGCACAAAATGTGGATTGCATTACATTAACGTTGCTTACGGGAAAGGACATCCCCATAAATTACACGATAATAAAATGAACACAACATTTAAATTGTCAACATAGAGCTCACTACTGCATCGAGCTTTGTAGCCCCAATGTGGCAGCAGTTCTTAGATCACCGTGCGTGAAAAATGAAAACCTAAGGTGAACTATGTAAGCTCCATGTTTTTTTTGCAATTTTTTTGTACGAACAAGAATAATACAAAATCATGGATCATAGATGTCACTGCTATGCAATGACATAAAAATCAATAGATAGATTCATTTGTCATTAATATCAAATTAAATTATAATGTACTGCATCTTAATTATTTTTAACATGTGCTTTTTGCGTTGATAAGATTAAGTTTCCGTTATGGCCGATGAGGTTTAGGAAACTAAAGTGACTGGACTTCTTGCACTCGACTAACAAGAATAACATGACAATGCGACACTTTTCTCAATGTCGTGATGAGTTTGTCCCATCACTAACTTCCATCATATAAAAAAACCTACTGCCAACACAAATCAATACAACTATAGATGACATCTTGCCTTGGGTTTTATAGCCCTAGTGCAGTGGCAATAATAAGTCAGCTGCCTAGGGAACCCAAAACGACAAAGTAACATTGCAAAAATGCTATTTTTTTTATATGATCAGAAATTTATTTCTATACTAGTGAAGTAATATCACATCATGAAACATATATGTCACTGCAGAGGAGTGACATAAAAATGAGATAAAGGTTATAAGGGTGGATATTATCATAACCAAAGGAATCCCATCCATCATGAAGAAGTTTAAGATTTTAAGATTTTATTGATTATCATAAAAATTCATAGATATATTCATCGTCATTAATATCAAATTAAATTATAACGTACTCCATCTTAAATATTTTTAACATGCGCTTTTTACGTTGATAATATTAAGTTTCGGTTATGGCTGATGAGATTTAGGAAACTAAAGTGACTGGACTTCTTTCACTCGACTAACAAGAACATCATGGCAATGCAACACTTTTCTCAATGTCGTGAGGAGTTTGTCCCATCACCGACTTCCATCAAATAAAAAAAACTACTGCCAACACAAATCAATACAACTATAGATGACATCTTGCCTTGGGTTTTGTAGCCCTAGTGCGACAGCAATAAGAAGTCAACTGCCTAAGGAACCCAAAACGACAAAGTAACATTGCAAAAATGCTATTTTTTTATACGATCGGAAATTTATTTCTAATACTAGTGAAGTAATATCACATCATGAAACATATATGTCACCACGTGTTAGGTTGTGTTATATTCTTTCCATGACTAGCCCACGTAGTTAACCAGGGGGTTAGAGGGGGGGGCGATGCCCCCCCTTCATTGCGCCAATTGCGTAGCGGGGGGGGGTCATAGGGGGTTTTAGGGGTATGGGTAGCCCCCCTCTATTGGTTCCGAGGCAGCACCCCGGAAAATTTTGTTTTTGGACCCTATATTAGGTTGGACAGACATACTTATGGTTTTGTGCATGATTTTCGCACATGGTTTTGGATGCGATGGTTTTCGGTCCATGGTTTTGGGCGCAATGGTTTTTTGGTCCATGGTATTGGATGCTTCAGCATGTATAAATATGTATTGTAACATTGAAAGGAACATAATGAAAAATCAAGCTAGTAGTTTCGATTTTGGGATCCAGGGGAAATCTCTGTGTATATGTGTTTTATGTGTTATTCTCTGGCATTGTTTATTTTCTATGTTTTAGAATTCGTATGTAGGTAATTTTTGTACGGGGTTAAAACCTACATGTGGTATCAAAGTTGTTTTGGCTTCAAGGGGATGCCTTTGTTGCTGAGGGGTTTCGCTCGGGCCTGTGGTAGACGCTGTTCAGTGGGAGATCTACGAGATCGATTCTGGTGGTGAAAGAAGATGGCGAGCAGTGGAAAGATAGAGATCGAGAAATTTGATGGTCAAAGTTTCGAGTTATGGAAACTCAAGATGGAGGATCTGTTGGTGGATAAATATTAGTTGGTCGTGGTAGATCCAGGTACTAAACCAACGAGAGTGTCCGATGAAGAATGGAAGAAGTTGGATTAGAAGGCTAAGAGCACAATGCGATTATGTGTCTCAGATTCAGTATTGCTGAATGTATCAGGGGAAGCTACGACAAAGGCTTTGTGGGACAAGTTAGGGACTTTGTACTAATCTAATTCTCTGGTGAATAAATTGTTCCTACAGAAAAAACGGTATAACCTGAGGATGAAAGATGGAGACTCGGTGACAGAACATCTAAACGCATTTAATACTGTGGTAAGTCAGTTATTATCTGTTGATATTAAAATTTTAGATGAAGATAAGTGCATCAATTTGATGTGTTCTCTATCAAATTTGTGGGATAGTCTGGTTATTGCAATAGGTAGCAATGCAACTACCTTGCAGTTTTATGAAATAGTCTCATCCTTGCTGGCGGAGGAGATGAGACGGAAAAATATGGAGAGCCAGAATGGTGATGCCTTGTCTGTATGAGGATGGTCCCAGAACAGAAACAGAAATAAGTCATCGAGTGGGAGATCTAAATCTAGAGGGAGATCTAAATCTCCAGGAAAACCTGTAAAGGTGGTGTGCTTGAAATGCGAAAAGGAAGGGCACTACAAAAGGGATTGTAAATATAAAGCTCCTGACAAAGGAAAGGGATCTGATGATGTTCCTTCTGCAGAGGCGAAAACCACCTCAGATGAAGGTGGGGATGTGTACTTGGCTTATTCAAGTACACATGTATATCATGAGGCATGGTTGATTGACTTAGGTGCATCCTTTCACTTCACTCCCCATAGAGAGTGGTTCTACAAGTATGAGAAATATGATGGTGTTGATGTCTTCTTGGTAGATGACAGGAAGGCTAGAGTCATTAGTCGTGGAAAATTAAAGTTGAAGTTGCAAGGTGGAAGGGTTAGAACACTTCCGGGTGTTCTGCATATTCCTGCATTGGCCAGAAATCTGATTTCCGTAAGCAAGCTAGATGATGCAGGTGTAAAAACAGTGTTCGAGAAGGATACCTGCAAAATGGTTCGGGGAGCACTGGTATTGATGCAGGGAGTTCAGATTGGAACTCTATACAAGCTGCAAGGTAGAACTTTGATGGGTGCAACAGTTCTATGGTTCCTGAAAGTGGAGCAGAAAATCTAGTGGTCTTTGGAGAGAAGACCATGTTGTGGCATCAAAGGCTTGGACATATTGGAGAGAAGGGACTTTGAATACTTCATGGTAAAGGTATGGTAGAAGATATGAGTAATAGCTCTCTGGATTTTGATTTCTATGAAAATTGTGCATATGGGAAGCAGAATTAGGTGAGTTTCCCCTTTGGTGGTAAGAGGGCGAAACATATATTAGAACTTGTGCACAGTGATGTGTTTGGACCTGTGAAGGTTCCATCACTCGGTAAGTCTGTGTACTATGTATCATTTATAGATAACTTCACAAGGAATACATATATATTTCCTTAAGAAGAAATCTGAAGTCTTTGACAGGTTTAAAGAATTTAAGGCTCTGGTGGAAAACCAAACAGAGAAGAAGATAAAGGTGTTGAGGACAGATAACAGTGGAGATTTTTACAGCAAGGAATTTGAATAATTCTGTTAGAAGTGTGGTATAGCATGGCAGAAGACTAATCCATACACACCTGAACAAAATGGAGTTGCAGAAATAATGAACAAGACGTTGATGGAAAGGGCAAGAAGCATGCTTAGTGGTGCCGAGTTAGGACAAGAATTCTGGGCAGAGACGGTGGAGACAACATGTTACCTGGTCAATAAATCACCTTCATCAACGTTGGAGGATAAGACTCCACAAGAGGTATGGACTACTAAGGAACCCTCTCTTTCACATCTGAGGGTATTTGGATGTGATGCATATGTACATGTTCCAAAGGAGAAAAGAACCATGTTGGATAGTAAATATGAAAAGTGCATATTTATTGGGTATAAGGATGGTTTAAAGGGTTATAAGCTTTGGAACCCAGTAAAAAGGAAGGTTGTGTACAACCAAGATGTGGTGTTTAGAGAGGTGAAATATGTTATTAAAAAATGAAGTCCAACCAAAGGAACCTGAGAAGGTAGAGTTTGAGCTTAAGGAGGAAGAATCAGACTCTACAGTAGAGGAGGAATCACAATATGAAGAGCCACAAACTCTGGGTGTGAGAAGATCAGTTTGAGAAAGAAGGTAGCCGTAAAGGTATAATCCATCTTCTTTCTGTTCAAATTTTGCTTTATCTGTTACTGAAGATGATCCCAGAACTATGAGGGAAGCAGTAGATTCAGAAGATGGAAAACTCTGGAAAGAGGCCATGGTTGATGAAATGGCATCTTTGCACCAAAATGAGGCTTGAGATCTAGTGGAGTTGCTGGCTGTAAGGAAACCCATTGGCAGCAAATGGGTGTTCAAAAAGAAGACAAATGCATGAGGAAAGGTGGAGAAATACAAAGCTCGGTTGGTAGCAAAAGGTTATTCCCAGGTGCAGGGAATTGATTTTGGTGATATTTTTTCTCCTGTTGCCAAGGTAGCTTCTATTAGATTACTTTTATCTATTGTTGCTGCTTTTGATTTTGAGGTAGAACAGATGGATGTGAAGATAACATTTCTTCATAGGGATCTGGAAGAGGAGATCTACATGAAGCAACCTGAAGGTTTTGTGGTGAAAGGTAAGAAAGAACTGGTATGCAAGTTAAAGACGTCTCTGTATGGGTTAAAACAGTCACCAAGGATGTGGTATCATAAATTTGATACATTTATACGGGGACTTGGCTTCACCAGAAGCTAAGCAGATCACTGTGTGTATTTTAAATTAATTGGTGACCGTGTTATTTCTCTGGTCTTGTATGTGGATGATATGTTGTTGGTTGGAAATGACAAAGAAATTATCCAGGATTTGAAGACCCAATTGTCCTCCAAATTCGACATGAAATACCTTGGTGTTGCAAACTATATTTTGGGCATGGAAATTAAAAGAGACTGAGAAAAGAGAAGCTCTAGTTAAACCAGGGGAAGTATGTTGAGACAATACTGCAGAGGTTTAATATGCAGGATAGTAAACCGGTGAAGGTTCTTATTCCTGTAAGTGTGAGGTTATCTGTTGAACAGTGTCCCAAGACATAAGAAGAGGAAGAGGACATGTCTCGTGTTCCATATGCAAGTGCAATCAGTAACCTGATGTATGCAATGGTCTGTATTAGACCAGACATTGAACATGCAGTGGGAGTATTGAGCAAGTTTATGTCAAAACCAGGGAAGGAGCATTGGACAGTAGTGAAGCGGGTTTTCAGGTATTTGCATGGCACTAGTGATTATGGTTTGTGCTACCAAGGACGACTAGGATTGGACAGAGTGTTGAATATCCGTGGCTTTGTTGATGCAGACTAGGCTGGAGATCTATATCAGAGAAGATCTGCAAGTGGGTATGTGTTTAACCTATTTGGAGGTGCAGTCAATTGGATGAGTAAGAAACAATCTGTAGTGGCACTATCGACTACAGAGGTCGAATACATGGCAGCCACTCATGCAAACAAGGAAGCAGTTTGGTTGCAGAGATTGTGTTTAAGTATGGGGTTAGTACAGGGAGATATAAGGATAGACTGTGACAGCCAAAGTGCAATTTTCTTGGCAAAGAACCCTACATATCATTCAAAGACAAAGCACATTGATGTTTAGTATCACTTTGTGAGGGATATGATAGAAGACAAAAAGGTGTTGTTGGTAAAGGTGGACACTTTGAAGAATACTGCAGATGCATTGACAAAATCTGTGAGCTCTGAGAAGTTCTCTTGGTGTAGAGAAACAATGGGTGTTGCAGGGCTGGATAAATGACTAAGCTCTCTTGTGGCCCCCTGTGGAAAGAAAACAACAAGTGGGAGAATGTTGGGTTGTGTTATATTCTTTCCACGACTAGCCCACGTAGTTAACCAGGGGGGGGGGGCGGGGGCGGGCAGAGCCCCCCCTTCGGTGCATCGATTGCATAACAGGGGGGGTCATAGGAAGTTTGAGGGGTGCAGGTAGCCCCCCTCTATGGGGTCCAGGGCAGCGCCCCGGAAAATTTTGTTTTTGGACCCTATATTAGGTTGGGAAGACCTACCTATGGTTTTGTGCATGATTTTCGCACATGGTTTTGGACGCGATGGTTTTCAGTCCATGGTTTTGGACGCGATGCTTTTTCAATCCATGGTATTGGATGCTTTGGCATGTATAAATATGTATTGTAACATTGAAAGGAACATAATGAAAAATCACGCTGGTAGTCCCGGTTTTGGGATCCAGGGGAAAATCTCTGTGTATATGTGTTTTATGTGTTATGCTCTCGCATTGTTTATTTTCTGTGTTTTAGAATTCGTATGCAAGTAATTTATGTACGGGGTTAAAACCTACACTGCTAAGGAGTGACATAAAAATGGTATCAAGCTTATAAGAGTGGAGATTATCATAACAAAGGA
This sequence comes from Pinus tabuliformis, assembly GCA_031772625.1. Taxonomy (NCBI): domain Eukaryota; kingdom Viridiplantae; phylum Streptophyta; class Pinopsida; order Pinales; family Pinaceae; genus Pinus; species Pinus tabuliformis. The sequence goes on along the minus strand of CM062820.1, from coordinate 1,203,010,736 downwards.
ATCCCATCTGTCACGCCCCTACCTTAGTGGTAGTCTTTCAACTGCGTATAGGAGGTGCGGCACCACCACCCGAATTCTTTTCACTAATACTTTCAAGTGTGGATTACGCCTAACATTCCATACTTAGTTTATTTTTCACTTTCTAAGTATAAACTTTCATAACACAACGGAAACATTCATTTAAAAATCTTTCATCATCATCATTATTTTACACATATGCACAACGGATAATTAACGGGAGGGGAAACTCCCTAAAGATGAGTCAGCCCACAATAATAATGATAATACTTAAAAATATACAATAACAGTCTTTGGAGAGGAATCCCAACTTTCTTCTCGCAATAACAATCCAATTACACAATTCGATCTGCAATCACGTGACCTGCCCAAACTGTCGTTCAGGAGCACCTGCCCTTCACTGGGTTGGGTTTCCCAACTCACCGGGCAAAGGTGCCCACACGCGGGTCGCCCTCCACATAACTCATTGTGCCAACCGTTCAGCAAAACTCACGGGTCGTTCAAACCTGCCTGCGCATCCACTATATCTCGACCTCCGTTCAACACTCGCCTGCTGAACTCGTCGTCTTGCAGACCTACCCACGGCGTGTTGCCCACTCGGTGCACACCCACAGTCTGCCCGACCATTCAACAATTTTGCCGCTCGTTCAGCACTTACAGCTCGCAGCTAGGCCCCTCAGTTCAGTCTTACCACAGTTTGCCCGTGCCTCCGTGTGTCCTCACCCGAACAACTCACTTGCCTAACCACAGACTTACTCGTCAGTTCTGTCACACCCGCTCCACAGACTTGTTCTACCCATCTCACCGAACTGGTCCGCCTGCAAATGCCCATTCATCCCGACCACCGGTTCACCCATTGTGCAGCGCGCCTGCCCAGGTTGCCTGCCCGACCTGTGGCTCGCTCGCCTATCAAACTCTGTGTTTAGTTTTGTTTCGGTTTGGTGCTTCATTCAGGTGGCCGCCTGCACCTTGCCTCCTTCTTTATTCGCCCACCCTTGCGCTTGCTCTTCACCTTGCTCGCCCTTGTGAACTCCCAAGACTTGAATGCTTGAATTCCTTGATGACTTCTCCATCCACTTCGACCATCAATATATATGACCTGCCATGGATAACTCGTGGGTCGGCCCACCTAGGCCAACCTGCCCATTTGGCCAACTCGCCCACACCGTCGCCCCGTAGGGTCCACATGCCCAACTCGCATGGTATAAGGTGACCTTCACGAAGTTCGCTATACTTAGCCAAATTCCTGATTCTCAGTTTTTTGACACCTTCGTTGGCTCATCACGCTCGTGCCCCGGGCGCCTTTAATCGACTGCCCCAGCTTGTCGCTCTCCTCCAACTCGTCCCATCGTTGCAACCAACGCGCCCACTTGCCGACTTGTCGCACCCACCGACTCGTCGCTCACCCGGCTCATCAGATATAACTAAGGGCGCTCACCCAACTCGTCGCACATTTCATCTGAACTCGTGGGCTTAACACCATCCATCATGAAAAAGTTTAAGATTTTAAAATGGTTAAATCTCAACTTTCATTTTCAAGTTAAATTTCTCTTAGTGGTTCTTTATCTCAAAAATACCTTATGCATGTTAGGGAAATATTAAATTCCAATTATTAATTATGCATGTGAAGATATTAAATTCCAATTGTTAATTGTGCATGTGAAGGATGATGATGTGCATTAATTACTTCCTTGACATCTATTAATACTTATGATGAAGATATATGAGAATTGTAATTCATTTTATTATAGGTAACATGTTAAACCATCTCTCTTGTTATGTCATGCTGCTAGGGAGTGATATCTAATGATGGCATTGGAACCAATGTTCAAAATTTAACCCTTCCTACCCCTTCCTCAAGCTCTTGGCCCTTCCTAGAAGGGCTAAAAAAAATTACACTTCGAAAAAAAAAAAAAATATCAAAATCACTCGTCAATTACAAAGGTTAGATTAAATTTTTATATTTCAAAAGAAGGGAAATATTTTTAATAACCTGTCAATATTTTTTTAAGTTTACGATAATTTCGAGTCTGTACTAGCACATAAATCACTCTAACTAGTGATACTTTCGTAGAAGAGACCATTCAAAGTCCAAATGACCTCATACAATTTAATAGTTATGTCATGATTTGGGGGCGTTTCCCTGAGGCCCCCAAATTACACCAACATGATGCAACTTGCAACAATAAGACATGCAACAGTCATGGTACTAATACACCTAACACAGGGCAGCAGAGCACATTGAATAGCCATTCAACAACTATGCACGTGCTCTCGCTCCTCCGTGATTATCCTTGTGTGCTCTTTCCCTGCATCATTTTTTTCCATTTTCATTTGAATTGCAACCCATCATCCATAGAAGGAAAGTTATCGTTTGATGCTAGACTATAAGGTATTTTTCATTATCCTCCTCATATCTTCATTAACATTTGGTTTATGGACTCTTTAATGCAACACTCCTTGAAGTAATGGCAGCCTTCATGGTCACACAATGTACCTTGGGCACCATAGAATCCACACCCCAAGAAATCAACATTGTGGCTAGATACCCTGAATGCAACTGCTTGTCATCCTTCCATTCCAGGCATGGGTGGTCGAGTTGTTTTCTACATTGTTAATGGTGCAATTTTTTATTGTCATAATTATATGAATCTACCAACTATGAAAAGAATATCTATCTTATATCGAGGGTATTGGACTCCACAACTATAATGCTCTCATTCAAACTCTTGCTTATTTTTCTTTGTTGCTTAAATCCATACATATTTCTTGTCCAAGTACCATTTTTCATGAAGTGTTTCTTCTCTATCATTAAGGTACAAGTATCCTTGAATGTTACAGAACATAATTCAACAAATCAATGAATAACCTATCAAGAAATCTATAGTCAAATCCTATGGCATCTTGCTAAGGTTGATTTTTTTCTATCTCAATATTGCTAAGGGATTTTTAATTTATGTATTTACTTATTCTGTTGTTGTTGTTGTTTTTTTTTTTTTAGTGTAAATCTTGAAAAATGTCTCCTATTGGTCGTCCCAACAAGGATAAAATGCAATTGTCAATTGTTGAATCATTTGGTCTTACACAACATTCTAATCAACCATGTAATATTCAAAATGAAGTTGATGTTCATCTACATGAATATGATGAATCAGATAGTGTAGAGCTTGTTGAAATAGAAAACCCATCAAAGAAACACAAAATAATATTCAAATATAAATGGAATACAAGGTTTCATGGGCTTATGTTTTAAATCATTTAATGGTAATGAAAGGATAAAATGTTCTTGACGTGTTAAATTTAAAAGTGAGACTCCATTTTCAAAAGAGGGAACTACCACTCTTCAAGTTAGTGGTATAAGTGGCCATGCAAAATCAAAAGCTCAATTTTTGTTTTACAACTTTTGGAGGAAAAAAGCGATTGAAGCAATATTCCAATCACTAAACATGTAGAACTATTGGTAAATGTGGGGAAGGAGAAAATTATATCAATGATTGAAAACATATATTTTGTTGCTATACATGATTTATATTTAGAAATGTGTAAGTCAATATGTGATTTGAATTGGTATAAATGCACTCCACGCATGCTTCTAATAGATGAATTTTCTACATACACAGATACCACACCAAGAAAATATTTTCTTCAAGTTGCTAAAGAGGTGTATTGGAACAATCTAAAAGAGAAGATTTTACATAGGTCATTTTACTCAATTTCAGTTGATGAAAGCACTGATCAAATTATGGAACACCAATTGATTGTTTATATTACATATTTGACGAATGGAGGAAGAGGTCAATGTTTAATAAAGTTTATATGTTTACTTCAAATAAAGGATGGAATAGCTCAATGTATGTATGATCTAGTGAGAACTCTTTTAGCATAAATGAATTTATATTTGATGAAGTTTGTTGGTTTTGGTTCAGATGGTGCATCTTCCATGAGGGGTATTCATGAAGGTTTATCTCCTAAGCTTTGTATGCTCCTGATTTATTAGTTATCCATTGAATAGCTCACAAGGAATCATTAACAAGCAATGAGGCTTCATCTCATTTTCCAGAGTTGCAATATATTAAAAAAATTGAAACAAAGTTTATTCATGGCTTGGAAAATCAACTAAAGGACATGGAAAATTGAGAGAGTTAATGCATACATTTCAAATCACTAAGTTAGTGGTCTTACAAATTCATCAAATTAGGTGGATCTCAAGAGGGAAGGTCATGGAAAGACTTGTTAAACTCATGCATTATTTGTTAGGATTGGGAGTTAGGGGAGAAAACAATGTATGAGTTTGACAACAATATTTCAAGTGCAAATTTGCATCCATATACTTGTAGACATGCTCGTTGAATTAAATAAGTTGAATCAAAAGTTCGAAGAGGATCATGTTGATATTACATATATTAACACTACTTTAGATGTTTCTATTAGCATGCTTCGTAAATTATTTTTGGAAAACATTTTTGGTGTAGATGCAATGCATATATCTTCTTTTTTAGTTAAAGCATAAAGAGGAACCCTTGAATTTCTAGATAGCACAGGTATGGTACATTTACATCCATTGAGGTTCGAAAGTTTTCCAAAGATGAAAATATTCGGGTCTACTGTATGATTGTATTCATTCGGGAAATTTTATTGTAAAGGTGATTAAATCTTTAGATAGGAGATTCATGGATTTACATGTATTTAATGTGGCTAAGTTTTTCACTTCTCAACATTATTATGAAGAAGTGAATAATATAGACTGTCCAACAAAAAGATAGTTGAAATGTTTATGTGAAAAATTTTAGCGTTGGGGAATCATCTATTGTGGATACTTCTAGATGTTTGGGTGAAATGCATGAATTTGTTTGTGCTATTTGTAAATCATACCCCAAAAATCATATGTATGGAATGAGACCAATGTGGGGATGAACATGAATGGTTTGAAGACTTTCCATATTTGATGCAATTATGGCAAGATATTCTTGTTATCCCACAACCACATTAGTGTGTGAAAGAGGCTTCTGAAAATTAAACAGGATAAAAAAATGATAATAGATAAAGACTTTCATTGGAGACACTAGATATGTTAATGTTTATATCTCTAAGTGCACATCATGCTTTGTATGAGGTCGATTGGAATGCTACTTATGATGTATGGAAATAAATGAAAACTATAAATCTATTTCTATTGGGAAAATATATTTATATTTTCAATTCTTTGAAGATCATCGAATGAATAGAAAAACATATGTTTACCTTTTTTAATCGAATTAGGGAATTTTTTTTGCTTATTTACTAGTTATATTGAAATTTTATGATATTTTATTAAAGCTACTCTTTAAAATTTGAAAATTTAAAAATGACACTATTTTATCATGGAATTTTTTTGAGATATTTATTTAATATATATATTTTTTTTTTAAGTAAAAGGGAATTTTTTTTATAGCCTTTCATCCTTGAAAGATAAGATGAATATATCTCCTTCCACATGAAAGTACGAGGAGCAATTTTCTTTTTCTGTACTTCAAAACAATTCGAGAAATATTACTGTTTTCACATTTTAAACTATGGTTTGAAGTGATATGTACTCGTACAAATGGGCTGACGTATTCCCCGCCGCCGGCACCAGCGCTCCAAACGCCGAGGAATCCGCCGGCAAAATGTTGGTTGTAAATTTCGCATTCAATTTTCTTGATGTGCGAGATCTTATCGGTGCTGCAGGAGGCATTTGACCTGGAATTTTGAAGTGGTTATTTTAGTGATAGTAGTTTAAAATGAATTTTTGATGGTGTAAAAATTAGTTATCAGATTTGCGAAATTGCTGTTGGATTTTAGAGAAATTTGATCGAAAATTTTTTATCAAAAAAGTTTCCAAAAAATCTTACTAAAGACAGTTCCAAAATGAGGAATTCTTTTGAGTAAGGGGATTTTCTATTCTATCTAATTTTTGTCTCATTTTAAGACTGGAAATTAGTACATGAAATTTTATTTATTTGTCGAAATTTAAGATTATTGGTAGCATTACTAATATTTATTTTTCCTCCTAGTGAAAACATTGAAGACTAATTTATTTTCTTTCCAGGTCAGTTGAAAGAATAAACAAAAATATACCAGTTTAAATTAAATTAAATTAAATTGTAGAGTATTACCAGTTTGAAAATGTGATATGAATGTAACAATCACGCAGTTAGTTTTCATGGTAGTTTTTTTTAATCTAATTAATAAAATATAACTATAACGATTCCACCTAAATGAGAAGCAAGATTTTTGTTAGACACAAGTAAAAATTGTATTACAAAAAGTTATCTGTAATAATGAAAATATAAATCAATAATGAAAATCTTATAAATGGGCCATGAAACTAGAGTTCAAGCTAATTAAATAAAAAATGTGAAAATAATATTAATAATAAATAATAACAGAAATCAACAATAAAAACATGTTTAAAGTTAATTAATAAACTAAGTACAAGTTCATTTACATTATCTAAATAGAATTAGATCCGAAATTGTTATTAATGTGTTACTCATATTTTCGGAACATAGTTCATCTCAATAAAGCTTCTAAGATACTATTCCCTACGAGGCATGATGACTTGAACACTAATCCCATTAGTGAAATTTTGAAGTGGGTCGATGCCTTCAAAACTACATTGAATCGATGCGGTTGCTGTCATTAATGTTTTTAATTGAAATTTGGAGGTAAAAAAATAGATTATATATATATATATATAAATTGGTTCAAAATTTTACTAGGAGTTGTTGAATTATTAGTTTTATTTGTAAATTTTATATAATTTTAGTGTTGTAGAGATTTATGTCACAAACTTATTTACACATATTTTAAACAACAAAAAAATGTGATCTCATAAAAATAATTTGATCCCATTGTTATTCAAAACGCAAAACATATAATAATTATAAAAAAATTTAAAACATAATTATTAATTATAACAAAATTCAAAAAATGTAATCTCATAAAAAATAATTTGATCCCATTCTTATAAAAAAATGTAAAATATATAATAATTAAAAAAAAAATCTAAAACATAATTATTAATTATAACAAAATTTAATGATTGGAATAATATATACACTTGCAAGTAGAAGCCAAGGTGGTGGCAATGTGCAAAAAAACAAAAGTAGTGACATTGCCATCACGTGTGTCTTGTTAGAATAATATTAATGACTTTTGCATAATTAAGTTTTAATGATTGAAAGTTTTTTTTTTTCCTTCACTTATCAAACTTGATTTTATTGAGTTAGTTTAATATTCTTTCTTTTATTTATACTTAAACCATAGGTTATCTTTTATGATTGATTAAAGAAAATAAGTGATTAACTTTTCCCAACTTCATATTATTTATTTCACTTTCTTTCTTCTCATTCTTAACTAAGTAAACAATAATAAAATTTATGAAGATCTTAACCACATAACACAACATATGTTGGAATAAGACTTGGTCATAGTTTACCTAAAAAAAATTCATGCATTCTTTGACAACAATAAAGATATGTTATTCCTCTTGTTTGCTTGTTCAAATTAGAATGTCTTGAAATATTAATTTTATTTTAGTGAAGTTGTTTTTGGAAAAGAGGAGAGCCCAACATTAAGAATAAAAAACTGCATTTTTATAAAATCAAGGATTTATTTTTCATGACATATATATCTTGGGAAAATCTACAAGGCACTTCCCTTCATTCCAAGGATGGTAATTAGGGCAAACTAGATTCTTCAAGGCTCGAAGCTAATACATTAATATACTCATTTGAAGCTTAATGTAAAACCCCACCCCATATTTACCCACTTTTACCTACCTGTTAGGGTAAACATGAGTTAGAGTTACTATCCATGACCCAACTTCCAAGACGCAGTTATGAAAATGGGGTCTGACTCGTCAACCTGACTGCAAAACACCAAGGGGCACGTGATCACACTGATGTCAACCTACTTTTCCGAGGTGGCCATTTCCCATGAGCTCATTCCACTCTCTGTCCTAGGTCACACCCCAGCCGCACGAATACAAGCATGTCAGAGTGGCCAAAGGGCTCCAGTCGCATGGATAATCCTTGCTAGGTGTGCTTGTGGCCAAAATTTCCCAGTTTTGACAGTGCGGCCACAAAATCTATTCCAGAAATTTAAGGCTAACCTTCAAGCCAACTGCCCATAACTATCCAAAACTTTATCAACAAGGGTCCTGAGTCTTCATGCCTTGTTCGAAGCTTTGTTCTTGCTCAATCTTTCTTGGTACAAGTTACTCATTTTTACAAACATGTTGTTACCAAGGTGCCTATAATTTTAGTTGCATAGTTTGTTCACTATTTCATTAGTTTTTGTCAAAGATTCATCAAGGAGGCCTACTACCCTCTCATATTAGCTGCAATGACCACAGGTTATCTCATACACCCATATAAATCATCTAAGAGTATGTCAACCATGAGCAAGATCAATAACAAGAGCACTTCATATAATAAGAAATATACCATGCATGTAACAAGAATTTAGCCATAACGAAGCCATGAAAAAATAATCACATGATCAACACATTAAACCAAAAATCATGCTCATTGATCTTCATTAGAGAGTAACACATATTAGCATATGCATAGTGCCAACCAAGTCAGGGACTTCCACCCGACCATAGATTGGGGTTGAACCAATTCTTTCTTCCATCCCAATAGCCCCTGTGCCATATTCCAAGCTTGAACATGGGATTACATGGGATAAACCAAGACATAAACATATATGGAATCCAGAGGAAAACCACCTCCACCCTTAAGCCACAATGATTTCACCCAACATCGATTCTAGAAATCACCAAAACCAACACAACCTTGGATGACTCAAAATTTCTTCACCATACCCAGAGGAATTTTTCATGTCTCCACCCACCTATCAAGAGCTTACTTGGAGAAAACCATCTCCACCCTCAACCCTTGGGATTTTCTTGAGACCACCACAATTAGGATTGAAAATATATTGCATCCAAAGCTCAACCAAACAAGGAAACCACTCACCATGGATATTCAAGAAATGGCATAAGGCAAGGCTGTATATGATTGTCAATCCAGGAAAATCTCCATACCAATGAAAAAAAAAATAACCAGCAAAGAAATTCATGAACCATGCATTTAAATCCCAACAAGATAATCAAATATGCACACTGTTACTTGCGAAATACTCAGCTATTTTGTTTCCCTTGCTTGTTGTTGTTCAAAACCTTCTTCTTCACTACCACTCGAATTCCTCTTGCGCTACTTGCTTTCCTTGCTTGTCTCTTTCTTGTGCCCAAATGTTGTAGCTTCTCGCTCCTTTTCCTCTCTTTTTCCCAAAAGAAAATGCTAGAATATTCTCTCTCCATTTTTTTTTTCTTTTCTTTTTTTCTTCATTTTCCCTTGCATGCATATTCTTTTACTATTTTATCCTTTTCTTGTCTCTTCGTCTTCCCCACCTGCTGAAGTGGAATTTATTTCATTCTCCTTTATTTCTTTTAAACTTTTTCCTCACGTGCATGATGGATTGTAATAATTAATTTTCCATTTATTTCCTTTTGCTTCTTGCCAATGGCAATTTCCATAGCCTATAAATAATTAACCATAAGTGGATCCCAATGTAATGTTTTTCCCCCCATTTAGCTTGGAATATGTGTCCCATGACCTTGGTTTTATTTTTGTTTTTAATGTCCAAATAATATTTATTAACGAGTAAATTTAACTCGGGGCTATTACAAACCCCTCCCCCATAGGGGAACACCATCCTCGGTGTTCTATGACTCTTATTGGAAAGACAAAACTGCTGAAAAGATGCAAACATACTGATTTTTGGAGCTTTATAAACACAACTCAATACAATATTTACAATGACACACACGCACACACACACACACATATACCAAAGCACACTTGCTTCAATTAGCAAGTAAAGAAGGATAAATTCCCACATCTGATCATCCATCTCCCATGTAGGTTTTTCAGGCCCAAAGTGCTTCCATTGCACTTTAACTTTCTCTATTGCTCGGTTTTGGAGCATGAGCTTCTTCTACTGCAAGATGTATTGAGAATCTACTTGGAACTCTCCCTCTGGTTCCACCTACAATACAGACCAATCAATCACATGATCAACATCTCATACATATATTTTAAGTAGAGAAACATGAAAAACATCATGGATTTTCACTAATGGAGGTGCAAGCCTATATGTCACTGGTCCAATTCTTTCGAGGATTAAAGGGTCCACAATAGCAAGGTGCCAACTTGGAACATGATCCAATCATTAAGGAGCTCTTCTTGGGCTTGATACATAAGTACACATGCTTTCCAAACTGAAACTCCTTGAATACCCTATGTTGATCCACATAGCTCTTCTGCATATCCTTAGCTACCTTCAAATTCTTTTTGGTAACCTGCATCTCTTTCTCCATGTCTTTCAACATATCAGGTCTAATCAACACCTTGCTCACTAGATCACTCCAACTGACAGGAGTATTATAACTCCCCCCATAAAGAACCTCAAATGGACTCATCTTCAAGGATTGATGATACCCATTATTATAAGCAAACGCCGCCAGTGGAAGATACTCCTCTCACCTCCTTTGTTGGTGTATGACATACATCCTCAACATATCCTCAGGGATCTTGTTGATTCTCTTTGTCTTCCCATTTATCTGCAGATGATAAGTTGTACTGAAGTCTAGCTCTATCCCAAGCCTACAAATAATTACTTCCAAAACTTAGAAGTGAACTTGGCATCTTTGTCTGATATAATCCTCTTGGGAACTCCACATAACCTCACTATCTCCTTAATGAAGATTTCAGCCATTTCACTAGCTTAATTAGTAGACTTTACTACAATGGAGTGAGCTACCTTGCTCAACCTTTCAACCACAACCATGATGGAGTCATGATGTCTTAATGTCCTTGGAAATCCTGTAATGAAATCCATGGAAATAACCTCCCATTTCCATTCTAGAATCGGAATAGGCTACAATAGACCAACTGGATGCTTGAATTCAACTTTTACCTATTAATAATCCAAGCATTAGTAATAAACTTAGTCACTTCTTTCTTAAGATTAGGCCATTAGTAAAACTTCTTAATGCCTTTCAAAGTCTTCTGGAAACCTGGATGGCCTGAATATGGCTTGACACAAAACTCTGTCAAAATGAGCTTATTCAATTCATTACTATCAGAAACATAGATATTGCTCTTGAATCTAACCAAGCCATTTGCTGTGAGGTGATACTCCTCATCCTTATCACCCTCACCTTGCTGCTGCAATCTCTACTTTAGTTTCTGGTACCTCTCATCATGCCACCCTACACGTAAGGTCCACTCTCTCAAATTTGTCGCATAAGAGCTCACAACTGAAATATGATTCACTGTACTCTCCTACTAAGTGTATCCGCAACCTATTTCTCCTTGCCTTTGACATACTTGATTTCAAATTCAAACTCATTGAAAGTATCCAACCATCTAGCTTGCCTTGCATTCAAGTTGGGCTGGTCAAACAAGTACCTTAGTCCACTACGATTATTCATTAAAATGAACTTCCTACTAAGGAGATAATGTCTCCACATATTCAATGGATGAATGATAGATTTCAACTCAAGATCATGAGTCACATAATTATACTCATGCTCATTCAACTTTTGTGATTCATAGCAAACCACCTGCCCTTCCTGCATCAAGACTCCACCAAGTCCTTCCTTGCAGGCATCTGTAAAAACCACAAAGTCCTTATCAGGATCTGCAATCCTCAAAACTAGAGCATTGGTACGCAATTGCTTCAACTAATCAAAGTTGGTTGCACACTCAACATTCCATTCAAGAGTCTTTCCTTTCCTCTGCAAAGATGTGATAAGATAGATAATCTTGGATAATTTCCGGTTAACCTCTTATAATAACTTGCTAGTCCCATGAAAGATCTGACTTCATGCATATTCTTTGGAGTTGGCCACTCCATGATCGTCTTAATATTTTATGGATCCACTGCTATCCCCTCCTTGTAAACAATATGTCCCAAGTAATGAATCTGAGACTGAAAGAAGATACATTTGTTGGGTTTGGTATACAACTTATGTTCTCTCAATAATCTCAATATTGCTACCAGATGTTATGCATTCTCTTCCTCATTCTTTGAATAGACCAATATATCATCAAAAAAGACTATCACAAAATTATCCAAGTAAGGGCACAACACACTGTTCATCATGCACATGAAGGTGGCTGAGCATTCATAAGACTGAAAGGAACCACCACAAACTCATAGTGCCTATACCTTGTGTTGAACACACACATAAATGGAGACAAGATATAAGATAATTGTGACATTACATTTATTCACAAATATTTTCATATTTATACATTTCCTTGTGACCCTTAGTATTCACATACCAAGTGGTATCTTGGACTCCAGTGACTGTTCACATTCCACACCAACCCTTAGTGGATTAGGTGTCCAACATTCCCCCCCTTAATCTGAAGGGGTATATGCGAGTCCAAGAAGAGAGTTATAATACAAAAATACAATAATGTTTGACAGTAATAGGTTGAATGAGCTCTTTAAAATGAAGGTATAAGGTGGGAGAAATCGAGGTCTCAACTGGTGGTGGTTTAAGGATGACCACCAACACTGGACGCTTAGTTTAGTTCCTGGAACTCTTCCAAATTTGACTAGAAGCTGAAGTCTTCTACTAGAGGAAGTGCTCCCAATTTTTGTGAAAAGGGATACCTTTGGGTCTCAACCTAGAATGCTTAGTGCGACTCCCAAAACTCTTCCAAATATAGAAAGAAGCTAAAGTATTTTTCTAGAGGTAGTGCTCCTCAATTCTTTGAAGAGGAAGACCATCAACCTAGAAAAGGAAGGTCTTCAACTTGTGGAAAAAAGGGAGAAACTCAACCTGAAAAGGGAGGTCTCAACCTGTGGTGGTTTAAGGAATGCCACCAACCATAGGCATGCTTAGGAGATTCTCTATCTCTAGCCACAACAATGAATCTGGGTATGGCTATCTCTGCCTGTAGGCTCTGGCAGTAGGTTCAGGTTGTGGCTCGGGCTCACTTGGAATGGCTTTGAAGCAAGTGAAGATTTGTCCCAAATAAATCCAACACTATAAAATTTTATGGGCTTAGAATAGTATGGAATATGAAATGATACATCCTTGTCATATCCAAGACCAATTTTGTTTCTGTTGTTGACAATCTCTTCCTAAGGTCTGATAATGGGTTTAGGAGGTGTAACCTAAATTTGTGCATCTGCATGCAAATATGCTCTTTCAATGACTTGATTAGTTTTTGGCAACTGATGGGAGTTTGATCCAGTTGGATATTGGTGGCCACCCACCTATTCCAAATAGACCTCCAGTTGGTTTCATATGTTTCCTTGTTTATTACAACATTTACTATTTTTAGCAGTTTTTCAGGTCTTGGACATTTCAGAGTAGAGAAAATAGTGGTAGTACTGCAGAAGTGTTTTTATTGGTTGAATTATAGTAATGATGTTGGGAAGTACATTAGATCCTGCACCACCTGTGTCATTGAAAAATGAACCATCAAAAAGCAAGGCCTATTTACTCCTCTACCTAAGCCTTGTCGACCTTGGGAATCCATCTCCATGGATTACATGTTGGGCTTTCCTTCTACTAGGAATGACAACGAATGCGTTTTCATGGTCGTTGGCAAATTCTCTAAGATGGTTTTGACAGTGCTGGACCCGCCAACATGTCAAGGGATCTCCCTAGTAAGAAATCCCAATCAGACCTTAGAGTGTTTGGTGTAGGAGTCCCAGCAGTGGGTCATACGGTATCGCCTTGACCGCGGTTTCGCACAGAGGAAAGTAATATGTCCCTATTGGTAGAAAGGGTGTGGCAGCTGCAGCGAGTCAAGGAAGGTGCATGAGCGGTTCTAACACATGGAAAGTAGGGTGAGTGCACCTCTTGGAAACCTAATAGTACTCGGCTTGGAAGGGAACACACGAGCAAATATGCATCACCAGATGGAAAGCAATATAGCGAGCAATCCAAAGTGACATTTAAACCAATCAACACATTTCAGTATGATTCTTACATACTTATACAGAATTGTCCATACATGCATGCGTAAGAAAATAGATACATATATCATTTAGAGTAAACAAGATAGATGGAATACAATATGACATATGCATGAAACGAGTTGGCTCTGTTATATTAAGAAGTGTATGTTCCAGTCATACAATACATCCATGTCCACCCACTAGCCCCGATAGCAGAACGTTACAGCCACAACCACCTACTCCTCCAAAGAGATATACTAGCTTTGCGTAGTGGATACCAAGCTTTCTCTAAGATACCCCTACTGGAAGCTTGGCTGACCAAAAGCCTATACAATGAGTTATGAGGGACTATTTATAGAAAATGGTGGGGTGACCCTTGACATTCCCCTTTGTGACTGTTCATCTATCCTCATGACCCTTCAACTACTCTATCACTATTACATTCAACTATCGACACTTGAACTTCCAGTTGACAAGACGTTACATTACAATGCACATGTACCCATGTGAGACAAAATGGATTGAGCAAGCCATGCAAGACATCACTAACACTCGGACCGTTGTGGTGAGACCAACTCTTTGAAATCCTTGTGATGGTCGAAGGTGGTGAGCTGATGGCAAGCTTGGTCATTCGTGATGGTGTCCGTGCGCTCAATGGTGACATCTTGCTGAAGCAAACTCTTGCCTCTGTTGCATCCAGGTACACTGATATGGATCCTCCATCCAACTCATTTGATAGCATGCACATGGTCGTCCTGGGTGCAACCGGACTGGCAACATGTTGATTCATAATGTCTACATTGATCTCCAAGCATGTGCTGGTGGTCGTGTGCATGCTATTAGCTCCAGTTGGAATTTCTTCTTGTCTTCGCCTCAGTGAGTGTGCCAAATGGGTGGGATCGCATGCGTGCGTGCAATGACATGCATGCTTCTAAATTCCCTTACATGCAATCAACATCACTGCTCACCTTGTCTACTCCATGCCAATTGCTGGGATGGATCTATAACTGGTACAGATGTAATTTCATTCATCTATGCATGTTGCACTGCCTGCTATACTTGTTCCTACTACAACTCATTCTCTCGTCTATGCAGCTCATGTTTTTCCTTGAGTTGCTGCTTCAACACATGCAACTCCTTCTCTATTCCATTCTTTTACTTCGCGTGATCTTCATGTCACGTCGTCACCTCATAGCCTCAATTTCCAAAGCTACTTTCATCATGAGTGGATCTGCGTTGAACTTGCAGCTTTGCTCTGCCTCTATGTTGTCAACAACCTTCCTATTCCATTCATCACGTGCGAATGTGATGCCTTCTGTTGCTACTAATGGTGCTGCCCATTGTGATGTTGTTTCCATATCATCTTGATGTCCTTGTCTACGAACAACTTGATGTCTTCATAGGTAGGCAAGCTCATAGACACTAGCTTGGCTGCAAACCCATTGTGCTTTCAACAGTGTCCTTTGACTCTGCTCTCCTGAAGGCCATTGTACTTGTGTTTATGAGAGACAGACGAACACCTGTGATGCCTGGAGACATAGAAACACTCATGGCAAGCAATTTGTCAGTCGAAAAGAAAAACAAACTTGAGGACTGACTTGCAACATACATGTGTGAGTGATTGTGAAGGTTGCGCAATTTCCACCGAGTGGTCGGGATACTAACTGGAAAAACTGCACAAGGCACAGTCTAGGTTGTCAGGAGGCTGATTGACTACTAGAACTATGGAATGCACAGTCCATCTTGACCTGCTAAGGACTGAAACTGCAAAATGTGCAATTTTAGTTAGCATTGACATGCAACTAGCAAACTGCATTGCGCAGTTTTTGTGGCCAGTAGGACACTACCTCAAAGGATTGCGCAATGCAATCCTGGAGGTTGGTGTTGGGCCAAACTTGGGAAATTTCTATAGGGAAAGCAGAACCTTCGCTTCTGGAAATGTGCAGTGCTAGTCGGGCAAGGCATGGTCCGGGCCAAGGCAGCCCAGACCGACCGACAAGCCACTGAAAACATGAGAAGTCTGAATGCATGATGATATGAGTTCCAACAAGAGTGAATGATCATACATGCAAACAAAAAGTGCAGGTTCAAAAAACAGGAAAGCATGCATGTGTGTGAAGTGAGTCGCCACAATGACGACCATTCATGCAAAATAATGTCATGCATGCAACAACAATGAGATGTGAGAAAAAACTAATACGGTGCTTATACAAGATAACATACATCAAAATGATAGCAAGCATTCACTGAAATCAAGCAGACAACACTCACACAAAGCGAAACACAAAAAGCAACAGAAATGCAGCACAAGACATACAAAGTAGGCTTACCTTGAAACAACTGAGATGAATGTGCCGACGAATCCTAGATACAATGTGGGATGTCAAAGTTGCAAGGTCGATGTGAGGAATGAGCTCTGTAGTGTCTGGTTGATGAGTTTTGATAAAATCGAGGTTGTGACGCGCATGCCACAAATCTAGGAAAAGCGACACTTGGTGGGAGGTTTATGAAATGATCCTTGCATGTAACCTCTAGCTGCTAAAAATAGATCCTTGAATCAAGGGATGCCTTTGCATGCTGCCTTGGGAGAAGCAGTCCATGCATGCAAATCAATTTTGCTCGGTCCTGGAGGGAACCGATCAACCTGAAGGCACATGCATTGGTTTGTGAGCCTGGGATGAAAATCTGCGCAGTTTCTGGGCTGAGCAGAGATGGTTTTCCAAGAGGAATTATGCAATTTCTGAGAGGACCAGGTGGTTGTCTCCCAGGATTGTGCAATTCATGGGCTGAGCAGCTGTCCTAGGTCAGACCTCACAATTTTCTCCAGGAAGCCTGTCTGACTGTATTGCGTAATTTCTGAGCCGAGCATGCTGCCTGGATGGATTTGCACAATTTATACTAGCTACTGGGCTGGCTGTCCCAGAGGGATTGCGTAATTTCTGGGAGAAACAAGTGATTGATGCCCAGAATTGTGCAATTTATGGGCTGAGCAACTGTCCTAGGATGAATTGCGCAATTTTTGAGAGGAAGACTATCAGGAAGAATTGCACAATTCTAGAGCCCAGCTGGGTTTGCACAATTTCTGGAGGGAAGGCTAGTTCCCCTCCAAAAATGTGCAATTCCCAGAGGGAGCTGCTCAACCAACAACTGACACTAATTTTGGAAAGTATGCTGTGAAGAGGATGGAACAAACTTACATGTAGAGGCTGACAAGACTCTATGAAATAGTTGAAGCTGATGCGCTTGACAGTGCAAGACATGCTGATGAGGATGGTCCATAGGGAGGCTCCAAAATGAAGCTAAGGAAAAATTTTGGAGGGTGGTTGTAGCCACTACAATACTTGGTGACACACTAGTAGAACTCTAGCTCTCTGAATGGACCTTGTTCGTGAAAAGCAAGTCTAACACCTCCAGAAATATTCTTCAGTTCTCTGTTCGTCTTGGTTCCCATACTTGATTGATTGTAAGATGTAGCATTTGCCAAGCTCTTGGTCCGTCGACACACATTCCAAGCCAATCCAACATAGTTGTTTCGATTGAGGATGAGGGGTATATTGGTGCACAAGTCATATGATCGTCAGAGTTTTAGCTTCATCTCTGGTGTTGCTCTACTGCCAGCAAGCTTGGACAGTACCCCAACGGAGTCACGCAGGAACACAAGCATCGCTCCACTGCCAGCGAGCCTAGTTAGTACCCCGACGGAGTTACTTGAATCACCTCTCTGCGCAGGAAGCCTTTCTCTTCTTTTGCCTTATTCACTTTTCATTTTTTTCAAACCTTTTTCACATTTTTCGTTTTTTTCATTTGTTGATACTGTGCATAGAACTTATTCATTTCAGAGGCGGAAGAGGGGTCCTGACTTATTGAGAGCAGAAGAGGTTATTCCTTTAGAGAAGTAGTTTATATATACCTTTAACGTGCTTGTTAAGGTTTCCCCCCTCACCTTACCCTACTTGATTGAGCTGACAAGGATTAACCCCAAAAAAACCGACTGGAGTAGGTGATACTACTTAGCGCATAAGTGTTGTGTTTTCACCAAGGTTTGCTTCGAACAATACGTATTTTCCATTGATGTATCATGGAATGAAGACAACAAGTTCTTACATAAGAGAGCGGATAACAGATAACCAAATGTTGACATCTCTACAAGTCCTCTTGTACTTTACCCAACTTGTTTCAAGAGTCGCACACGGTCCATGCAAAACTGACCTACGAACAATAACAAGCAAACAAACCAAAAATAGAAGCAAGAAGCATAAGCAAATGTGAAAGCAAATCGAGTAAGAAAACAAACATGCAAGAAAACAAACACACAAAGAAAGAAGAAAACATGCATGCAAGCAAACAACTCGAAAAGAAAACACTACTCCTACTCCTAAGCTAACAATGCATGGGTCATCTCACGTGAAGTGATATTTCCAATGCAGCCACCGGCACATTGGTTGACCCATGTCGGTGAAGGCATGGTTTGCGAACAACACTGTTGTGTGAACCAACAGATGTGAAAGATACAACAACGAAGACTGACACACTCTGAGCTTACAAGCGTCCATAGAACAAAAATGAGTGAAAGTGCATAACATGCAGTCCGTTGACATACCATGATGTTGTGTGACACTACATGTAGATGTTAAGCACACGGATGCCCTTGATTGTGACATGCAAGAACACGTGAGGAAGGTAGACCACTTACGTTGCACAAGTGTTCTTGTTGAGTAAGATTCCTCCAATGCATGAGTGATGGGATCGTGTAGTTCGAGTGGAGGAAGTGAAATCTGAGTGTTGGATTGTTCTTGAGTGCATACAAATGAGTGATGAGGAGCCTTGGGTGTTTAAAAAATTTCTTGATCAGAAGTGAAACCAACCTTAGGATAGCGAGGGCCTGACATAACCATTAGCTCGGGCTGAAGTGCCTCGACAGTTTGGTGGGTTTCGACTTCATTGACAAATGGATCATCGTAGACTAGTGGCTTAGATGGATTAACAACGAGTGAATCAACATTGTGATCAGATGATGAGGTAAAGAGATCATGACAACCAAGATTAGAAAATTCAGGATGTTGGTCGGCATCCTCATGATTTGATGAATCACACAGAGGGGTAGATAAGAAGCAAGGATGTTCACCCTCTATGTTTCTGGAAAAAGCAGATGAAAGATCAAGTGGATTTTCAATGAATGATTGGTCCTCTCCATTTTCGGATGATGGGCTGACATATGGTGTGTCTTGCGAATGATCAACAATGGGTGCATCCGTGGATGGAGATACACATGAAAAATCAGGGATGGTAGGATCATCAAGGATGTCAGGAAAAAACAGAGGAGGTACGGACAAATAGGGATGGTCCTATGCTACCGGTCGATGTTCAAGCTCCTAGTCACACTCTTCATGAATGCCAACACATGTTGGTTGTTCAACACCAACTCCGTTGATAGATCGATCCTTGTTGAAAACAAGTGTAGAGTCCGGAATGGAAGAACACAAGACAGTGCAATCCAAAGGATGATCAAAATACAAGGAAGGAGGTTGAGGTACAAAATACATGCGATGAGGTATGGGACTCACAACCAAGTCTGCGCGAAAACCAGAAGGAGCGATGTCGGGAGGATGTGACTGTTCAACAAATGTGTGTGCATGTTGTCCCACATCACTCTGTGGTGGTGGAGATGTTTGATGAGGGGACGATGAACAGTCACTTGTGATAGTGACCGTGTCCATTTTTTATTGCGCAACTCCATCACCAAAGTATGTTTAGTGGGGTTTGAGCTTGAACTTATTGTTGGGAATGACAGATTTGATAAGGCAATACTCGAATTTGTTAATGAGATACAAAAAATTCATCAGGATTTTCGTAGCTTAAAACTGAAAAACACGGAAGCGTTGCTAAAAATCATCAGGAAATTCATGCAGGGCCTTCCATTGTGGTAAAACCTTTTGGTCAAGATGTTCTGGATCAAAATAATGGAAATTATCTTCAATGAGATCACAAAAATGCTTGAGTGAGTGCACACTGTCAGCCGTAGGCTGCAGAGCCATTGTAGTGGGGATTCACGAAGTGTGTATGCAAGCAGCAGGCTGGCCTATTCATCAGAACATCCATCATCCTCATCAAGCATGGAAAGGAAGTCATGTAAGAACACTGGCCAGGCCACTTCACCTTCACCATCATACATGTATTTGGACAAGAGATCTTTGAACTCCCTCGTGATATGGAGAGGTTTGACATGCGAAAAACTTCATGGAGGGATGAGTGTAACATGATCCATGATAGATGTGAAAAGCTTCAAAACAGATGATGAGGACTCATCTTGTCATCTGGCCCTCCTTCTAGTGCCAAAAATGTTGATGGTGTTGGACTCGCCAACATGTCAGGGGATCTCCCGGTAAGAAGTCCCAATCAGACCTCAGATCGTTTGGTGTAGGAGTCCCAACAGTGGGTCATATGGTATCGCCTTGATTGCGGTTTCGCACAGAGGCAAGTAAGATGTCCCTGTTGGTAGAAAGGGTGTGGCAGCCACAGTGAGTCAAGGAGGGTGCATGAGCGGTTATAACACATGGAAAGTGGGGTGAGTGCACCTCTTGGAAACCTAATAGTACTTGGCTTGGAAGGGAACACACGAGCAAAGATGCATCACCAGATGGAAAGAATATAGCGAGCAATCCAAAGTGACGGTTAAACCAATCAACACATTTCAGTAAGATTCATACATACTTATATAGAATAATCCATACATTCATGTGTAAGCAAACATATACATATATCATTTAGAGAAACGAGATAGATGGAATAAAATACGACATATGCATGAAACGTGTTGGCTCTATTATATTAAGAAGTGTAAGTTCCAGTCATACAATACATCCATGTCCATCCACTAGCCCTGATGGCAAAATGTTACAGCCACAACCACCTTCTCCTCCAAAGAGATATACTAGCTCTGCGTAGTGGAGAAGCCAAGGCTCCTTACAATACTGTCCAAGCTTTCTCTAAGATACTCCTATTGGAAGCTTGGATGACCAAAATCCTATACAATGAGTACGAGGGACAATTTATAGAAAAGGGTGGGGCGACCCTTGACATTCCCCTTTGTGACTGTTCATCTATCCTCATGACTCTTCAACTACTCTATGACTTTTACATTCAACTATCGACACTTGAAATTCCACTCGACAAGACGTTCCATTACAATGCACATGTGCCCATGTGAGACAAATAGGCTTGAGCAAGCCATGCAAGATAGCGTTGACACTCGGACCGTTGTGGTGAGACCAAATCTTTGACATCCTTGTGATGGTCGAAGGTGGTGAGTTGATGCCAAGCTTGGTCATCCGTGATGGTGTCCATGCACTCAATGGTGACATCTTGCTGAAGCGAACTCTTGTCTCCATTTCATTTGGGTACACTGATATGGATCCACCATCCAATTCATCTGATAGCATGTGCATGGTCCTCTTGGGTGCAACCAGACAGAAAACATGTTGATGCATAGTGTCTGCACTAATCTCCAAGCATGTTCTGGTGGTTGTGCACATCAACTTGTCAAGATACTTGTTCAGCTCCAGTTGTACTTGCTTCGTGTCTTCACCTCGGTGAATGTGCCAAATGGGTCAGATCACATGCATGTTCACAATGACATGCATCCTGATGAATTCCCTTGCATGTGATCAACATCACTGCTCACCTTGTCTACTCCGTGCCAGCTGTTGGGATGGATCTATAACTTGTACGGGCATAGTTTCATCCATCTGTGCATGTTGCACCCCCTGTTGTACTTGTTCCTGCTACAACTCATTCTCTCCTCTATGGAGCTCATGTTCTTCCTTGATTTGTTGCTTCAACACATGCAACTCCTTCTCTATTTCATTCTTTGCCTTTGCACGATCTTCATGTTGCACTGTCACCTCATAGCTTCAATTTCCAATGCTTCTTTCGTCATGAGTGGATCTGCTTTGAACTTGCAGCTTTGCTTTACCTCTACGTTATCAACAACCTTCCTCTTCCATTCGTCACATGTGGGTATGATGCCTTATTATACTGCTCGTTCTGATGCTACTACCATATCATCTTGATGTTCTTGTCTACGAATAAATTGATGTCTTCATAGGTAGGCAAGCTCATAGACACTTGCTTGGCTGCAACCCCATTGTGCTCTCAACGGTGTCCTTTGACTTTTCTCTCTTGAAGGCCATTGTACTTGTGTTGCTGAGAGACAAATGAACACCTATGATGCCTGGAGACATAGCAACACTCATGGCAAGCAATTTGTTAGTCAAAAACCAAAACAAACTTAAGGACTGACTTGAAACATACCCGTGCGATTGATCGTGAAGGTTGCGCAATTTCCATCGGGAGGTCGAGATACTAACTGGAAAAACTACAAAAGGCACAGTCTAGGCTGTCAGGAGGCTGACTAACTACTAGAACTATGCAATGCACAGTCCATCCTAGCTTGCTGAGGACTAAAACTACATAATGTGTAATTTCAGTCAGTAGTGACATGCAACCAGCAAACTGCATTGCGCAGTTTTTGGGGCCAGTAGGACACTGCCTCCAAGAATTGTGCAATGCAATCCTAGAGGTTAGTGTTGTGCCAGACTTGCGCAATTTCTAGAGGGAAGGCAGAGCCTTCGCTTTCGGAAATGTGCAGTGCTAGCCGGGCAAGGCATGGTCTAGGCCAAGGCAGCCTAGACCGGCCGACATGCGACTGAAAACATGAGAAGTCTGAATGCATGATGAGATGAGTGCAAACAAGAGTGAATGATCATATGAAAACAACAAGTGTAGGATTCAAAAAATGGGAAAGCATGCATGTGTGTGAAGTAAGTCGCCACAATGATGACCGTTCGTGCAAAATGATGTCCTGCATGCGACAATAGTGAGATGCGAAGGAAAACTGATACAGTGCTTCTACAAGCTAACATACATCGAAATGACAACAAGCGTTCACTGAAATCAAGCAGACAACACTCACACAAAACAAAACACAAAAAGTGACAGAAACATAGCGCAAGACATGCAAAGCGGGCTTACCTCGAAAAAATTGAGTTGAATGTGCCGACGACTCTTAGATACAATGTGGGATGTCAGAGCTGCAAGGTCAATGTGAGGAATGAGCTTTGCAACATCCGATTGATGAGTTTTGATAAAATCAAGGTTGTGACGCACATGCCACAAATCTAGAAAAAGTGACACTTGGTGGGAGGTTTCTGAAATGATCCTTGCACATAACCTCTAGATGCTAAAAATAGATCCCTGAATCAAGGGATGCCTTTGCATGTTGCCTTGGGAGAAGCAGTCCATGCATGCAAATCAATTTTTCTCGGTCTCAGAGGGAACCGGTTAACCTGAAGGCACATGTATCAGTCTGCGAGCCTGGGATGAAAAAATGTGCAGTTTCCGGGCTGAGCAGAGATGGCTGTCTTAGAGGGATTGCACAATTTTTTAGAGAAACAGGTGGTTTTCTCCTAGGATTGCGCAATTTCTACGCTGAGTAGCTGTCTTGGGTCAGACCTCGCAATTTTCTCCAGGAAGTTTGTTTGACTGTATTGCACAATTTCTGAGCCCAGTAGGCTGCTTGACTGCATTTGCGCAATTTATGCTAGCTGCTGGGCTGGTTGTCCCAGAGGGATTATGCAATTTCTAGAAGTAGTAGGTGACTGCTGCCCAAAATTGTGCAATTTCTGGGTTGAGCAGCTGTCTTGGGATGAATTGTGCAATTTTTGAGAGGAAGACTGTTAGGAAGAATTGCGCAATTTTGGAGCCTAGCTGGGTGTCCAACTAGGTTTGTGCAATTTCTGGAGGGAAGGTTGGTTCCCCTCTAGAATTGTGCAATTCCCAGAGGGAGCTGCTCAACCAACAATTGACACTAAGTCTAGAAAGAAGCCTGTGAAGGGGGTGGAACAAACTTATATGCATAGGCTGACAAGATTCTATGAAACAGTTGAAGTTGATGTGCTTGATAGTACAAGACATGCTGTTGAGGATGGTCGGTAGGGAGGCTCCAAAGCGAAGGTAAGGCAAAATTTTGGAGGGTGGTTGTAGCCGCTACAACAGATGGCCATTATGGCAGCCTACAAGAAGAGTATCACAACAAATGCCACTGCTAAGCTCTTTTTTGAGCAAGTGTGGGTACGCTTTGGGATCCAATAGTCCATTATCTCAGATTGGGACAATAGATTCCTAAGTGCATTTTGGTCAAGTCTCTTATTGATGCTGGATACCAAACTTACCAAGTCCACGGCTTTCCACCCCCAAACTGATGGCCAAACAGAGGTCGTCAACAAGATGATCGTACACATTATGAGCATGTACAACTCAAAGCATCCATGCACATGAGATGAAAGACTCCTCTATGTCCAACACAGCTACAACAAAGCTCTCCATAGCTCAATGTGCCACAACCCCTTTCAGGTAGGGCTCCGATTTTAGCCACTATGTCCCATTGATGTGGCCATACCATTTTCAGCTACTCAGGAAGATTCGGCTCATGTCCAGTCTGAAGACAATAGGGCTAACAACTTCATTGATCGCATTCAACACATCTACCAGTAGGTCCATGATATATTGGATAGAGCCAATGCTAAGTACAAGCAGCACCATGATCAACATTGAGTGTTGCACAAGTTCCAAGTGGGCGACAAATTTTGGCTACATTTGCAGAAGGAGTGCCTCGCTAAACACTACCGCAAGCTTCTACCACTTCAAAATGGGCCATACACCATCACCAAGGTTGTAGGGGGTAATTCCTTCGATCTAAACATTCCACCGATCCTTGGTTTGCACCCAGTGTTCAATGTAGACTGCCTTCGGCCATACTTTCCACCATTGTTGGACACATCCGACATTGCAAAACAACTCATGTTGAAAAATGTGCAACAAGAAATGTTAAATTTAGAATGTGCTAAAAATAGGACTCCTAAAAATAGCATGTCTAAAAATAGCAGTTTGGCCAGTGTGGTCATTGGCCACCTTGGGTGAGAGGTGAAACTGCTAAAAATAAAAAGTTCTAAAAATAGCATTTCTGGGTCCCTTCCTATTTATAGTAGTCCCTGGTCTATCTATATGAAGTAAAACGAATTTGGTCTTAACAACAGTTTAAAATATTAATTAATTAATCTCCATGAGTTAATTAGTTAAGGAAAATCAAACTTGAAGTCTTTGTGAGGACATGCAATTATTTCTCCACTAATTGGGGAATGTGTCCTTGATTTTCTCCACTGATTAAGGAATTAAGGATGAGTTCTATATTGAGAGGATCAATTGACTTAGTTTAACTTAGTCAAGTTCAGTTAGATTAATTTAACAAGTTGTTAAATTAATGAGATATAGTTTGTTAATGCTTGCATGCATGTGACAACTATTATTTTCAGATAACTATGTATTCACTCATGGATAACTGATGCATGTCAGTTCTGTTAGAGACCCAGTTGAGATCAGATGTGGGACAATGTACTATCAGTTGGACGAATATTTTTCCTATAAAGGAAGCTCATCCATGATGAGGATTTATCTCCTTCAAATTTGTGCAGTTAGATCAGAGGTTAGTGAGTGTGTGAAGAGGCCAATTCACACATGTGACATCACTGGACCCCAAGGAAACTGCACAAGGAAATAGGAGGCTTGGAGGGCAAGGGAGAAGGTTTGTGAGAAGCCTTTGACTGTCTATGAGCAGCAGATGGATTGTACTGAGAGCTGGATAGATTTCGAGCTAAGGCTTTGTGTAATCCAGCCTATATTTCCACTTGTATGATAATATAGAGATGGGATTTTAGGCAGGTGCTTTCCCCAGGTAAATTCTTCTGTGTTATGTGTGATTGATTCCTTCTTATCAGTTATATGTGTTCTTATTGATGTTGCTCATGGTTGATTAAGCTTTTGCTAAATTTTTTGTGGAAGTAGATCAAGTGTTTTGCTTTAGTACATTGCATTACTAGGTGATCTACAGGTGGGAAATTTCTACATGGTATTAGAGCTAGCTGATTTGTAGAAAAAGTTCTACATGGTATCAGAGCTAGTTGATTTGTAGAAAAATTGTACAAAGTTCTACAACTCACACCAACAGAGCTAGACCTAAACTACATGGAACATGCCACAACTGATCAAATCATGGACATGAATATCAATAACACTCGCCAACAGAGGATCCAACTATATCGAGTTGTCAAAGCATACTAACTCCTTCACTAGGGCAAGTGGTTTACTAGGGACCAAGTTCAATAGAAATTTTCTCACCTCATGGAGGCTCAACACATAATGGGGACCGTTTCTTCCTAAGGAGGGAGGATTGATCCAAGTGGATATTGGTGGCCACCCACCTATTCCACCTAGAACTCTAGTTGGTTTCATAAATTTCCTTGTTTATTACAACATTTACTATTTTTAGCAATTTTTCGGGTCTTGAACTTCTAGAGCAATTTTGACCCCCTAAACTTTTTTTTGAGGTCCGCTTACCATAAAAATTGTAGTACTCATAGAGATATTTCCAACAAGGTTGTGTATGCGCCAAAAAAAGATAATATGACCAAGTTACGGCCCCGAGAAGTTGGTTTCCCAACTAACCCCAATGGGGCCCACAAACTCTTGGCATTCCATCTCCTGAGTTAGGGTTTTGGTTGTTTAGGGATTTCCCTTGTTGTTCAATAATAAATAGGCCCTTGAGCCTCATTGTAACAATGTAGCAACCACATATATTCTCAGAGATAAGCTACCATCGCCCGAGCTAGTTTATTTTTATTTCTGTACGTAAGCATATTTTAGTTCTTTGATATTAATGAAAGGAAACTTTATTTCTGCTGCATCTCTTTATATATGGGTATTTCTATATTTTGTTGCATTCCTAAGTAAGTCTGGATCAGAGTCTGCCTCAATCTCAAATAAAGGATTGTTTTGAACAAAAACAAGTTCAAAATGATGCTTATGATATTGTAGCTCCTCTTGTTGTAGCTGATATTCAAGCTACAAAAAATCAATCTTGTCTTGTGCATTTTGCAGACATATTTGAATGTCAAGGAGAGAGGCTTTGTTGATTTTGATGGTGTTTTCAACAATCGCCTGTATTAGAGTATTTAATAATGCTAGTACTTCATCAACTTTGGTCATTTTCTGAAGGGTTAATGTAGAAGCAAAGTATGAAAATCTAATATACGTGTGTCTGAGCAAGCAACTTATAAAAATGTGATTCTTAGAACAAGAGAACCAAATTCCTTTTTACAATATCTGCTAATAAATGCATATGCAACTTCAAGTGGAGGAAAAGCAAGGTAGTTTCCTTAAGTCAAAGGATGAACAAACCCTTTGAAAATTTTGTTCCAAGTTTGTATGCTTCAATATGTAGTTGGATTTGATCAGGAAGCAACAACAACAACAATGAGTGGGATGACTGCCTCTCAAATCCTAACCATTCACATAAATTGAGAATCTTGATGAAATGCGACACTTGATGCTCTCAAACAATTCATGACCACATTGATATGACTAAATTTATATGATAAATAACAATGTCGCCATTCTAAGTGTTACCAGTTATATGGCCTCATCTAAAACTCAACATTCTCTTCAAAAAAATAAATACTACCCTCTAGTACCGCACAAAACTGCAAAGATGAGCAACCCAATCACCTCATATTGCACCTGGTTGAAGAGCCGAAGGCCTTAAGATCCTTCATCAGAAGACTCAACTAGTCATGTTCAAAGGATATTGTTACAATGACACTCAACAAAAACTCATTAGAGACCCATGGAAGAAAATCCTTCGCTACTGAGATTCTACCTATTGCATTCTTCAGTTGTTGATTTGAAGAATTACAAAAGTGTTTTATCTTTGCGGTGCTAGGGTAGAGAGTTGTAGAGTTTTTGGAACTTAAAAAGCATAGCCATCATGGGTCTTGAATACTGGTCACACCCAAAGGCCTACAATGTTTGTGGTTGAATGATCACCGATATTTCACTTTCTGCAACCAGTGGGTGTTACTGTGGCCATGAATCGAGTCTTGGGAGATACTAAATCAATTATTTTTATAAACCTATTTTCTCTCGAGCATGAAGAGAATGAGTAGGAATTGGAAATCTCGTCTTAAGTCATTCCATGTAGAACACTCTCTCTATTAAGAAAACAAATTTTCAAAAAATCCACAACAATAATTTCCCTATGCAAATGATTTCCTGTCTAGAAACCCCGAGAGTATAGAGAGAAACACGCTTCACCAACCTACTGCAATCAGTTTGAACTTGATTTTCAGTGCCTTTTCTGATATCCCCACTTTACCAGTTAATTACTTGATAGGCAAGCCTCCCAATAGTTTCATGTCAAAGGGATCTAGTGTCTTTAACTAGATAACTCCAAGCGACTCTGGAGGTAGGCACTCACACAGGGTTGGATCAAAAGGACTCATATCTTGCTTCACACATCAAGGCTACGATGATTTAGTTTCTCCGCTATCACCCAAACTCCCAACTCCTCAGTCTGGAGGCAATGGAAGTGATGTCAAAGAATAGGATATTTTTTTGAGGATATGTACGTTTTCAGAGGATGAGAGGGGCCATGGAGAGCTAAGCAATTTTCCTTTTTTTTAACAGTTTGTAGCAGCGGCGCATAAAATCAATAGAGAATTAGGCGCAACATTGACAAGGATGGAAGATAATAGGTAGCAGGTAGCATGACAAGTTGGAGTGGTAGATTTACCATGCCGAGGTTGGTTTGAGACGCCAGACAAGCCATAATGGTATAAAGAATAGTAGAAAGACTGATATGAGAACACTTATCTTTTTTTGTGTGTGGGCATAGAATGGTAGAGGGGTAGCTTAAATTTGGCTGACAAAGGGGTAGTTCTACACCAATACCAGGGTAGAGAAAGAGGTAACGAGCCTCTTATTTTACACACATTTGAAAATACACAACAAATAAGGAGGAGCACTCAGTTCTACAAAGGACACAAAACCAATGGCTCAAATTTGAGCAGGGCCAGAATTGACCCATTCTGATACCATGTTGAAAACACACATAAATGGAGATAAGATATAAGATAATCATGACATTGCATTTATTCACAAATATCTGCATATCTATACATTTCCTTGTGACCCTTGGTCTTCACATATCAAGTGGTCTCTTGGACTCCGGTGACTATTCACATTCCACACCAACCCTCAGAAAATTAGGTTTCCAACACCTTATATAAAATGCAGTATTATAGATGTCTTCTTCTTTAGTGCGCATTTGATGATATCCTAATCTCGTATCAATCTTTGAAAATACTACAACTCCATTCAGCTGATCAAACAAATCATCAATCCGAGGTAATGAATACCATTTCTTAATGGTCAAAATTTTCAGTTATCTATAATCAATGCACAATCTGAGAATACCATCCTTATTCTTTACAATTAACACTGGTGCTCCCCAGGGAGATACACTTGGACTTATGTATCCCTTGTCAAGCATCTCTTTAAGCTGCAACTTCAATTCCACCAACTTAGGAGTGATTATCATGTATGGTGCCTTAGATGTTGGTGCTACTCCAGGTACCAACTCAATAGATAAATCCACCTCCTTATGAGGGGGCAGCTCTAGAATCTCTACAGGGAACACATCCTGAAACTGTTGTAAGATAGGATAACTCCTCAGGACTTCACCATCCTCATCATCCAACGCTTTGTCACTGCAGATATGTACTACAAACAATAAGCATCCTTTTCAGCAGCTACACTTAGCTTAGACGGTTGTAAACATCCTCACTAATGTAGGATTATACTTTCCATGCAATACTCTCTTTTGTCTGGTCTCATCTAGACATTCAATGAACTTCTCATAGAAATCTACCTCGGTCCTATGCATAAACAACCAATCCATGCCCAATAACTTGATAAATGTATCTAAAGGAATCAAATTCAAGTTTCCTGATGTAGGCATGCCATTAAGCTCAAATGCATAAGACTGCACCCAATGATGAACTCTTCTCTTGGTCCCTATAGCCAACTACACCCACCAAGATTCTGCCACTATGGCACTAATCCACCAGTTTAGGACTAATATAGTTATAATTTGATCCTAGATTAATCAAAATAGAAACAAATTGATCACAAATATTACCTTCCATCTCGATGATGGATGCATGGTGGTCTGCCTACTTGTTACCAACAACTGCTAAATCCGAGGAATTCTTTGAGCTACATCCCCAATTTTCTGTGCTTCTTGAGCACTATAGATCTAAGGCTTGTTACCTTGATACAATGGACAATCCCTCTTGTGATGGTCTCCACCACAAGTCCAACACTTCAATGGTTCTCGGCCACTTCCTTTATTCTGCTGCTCCATAGGCTGAGACCCACATCCTTTCCTAACTGCATTTGAATTCATAGAAGGAGCCATATTTTCTTTCTCACCCACATCCTAATATCTTCCTCACTTCTTGGGCCATTTTCCTTTGGTCTTCTCGCTATCCTTCCAACCATGCTTAAACTTGGGCTTACACGTTAACTATTCATAGCAATGCTTCAACTTCTTGGTTTCTTCCTCCAATGACTAAGGCTCATGAAACTCAATCTATCTTTGAATGATAATGGCAATCCGTTGATGAACCTTTAGATCTTTGTTTTCTCATCCTTGAGATATGACACATATCTCATTAGCTCTAGAAATATGGTTATATATTCTTCATCTGACATGGAACCCATCCTAAGCTCATAGAATTCCTTGGCCTTTCCATCATAATACCTCCCAGGCAGGTACTTCTTTATGAAGAGTCTTTCAAATTATTCCCAAGTCAACTCTCTTCCCTGATTCCCTTGACATGCTTGACATCTTCCCACCAGAGATCTACTTTTCCTTTGAGACTAAAAGTATCTATCTTGGCTTTCATATTCTCTAAGTAATCATGAAGTCTGATTTTTTTTCTCATTCCAAGTAGCGATGCTTCTACTTCTTTTGATTTGGTCATCTCGCCATCAAAAGTAGGAGACTTGGATTTCTTGAATTCCTCTGGAAAATACTCCTTCCCACTCCTCTTGTGATGATGCTGGCAACGATGGCAATGATGTCTCCTAGAAGTAGAGCTATATTAAAATCCATGTATACTATCCCTCTTCCCAAGTGTACTCAAGGATTTGCCGCTCTTTATTGTATTATCACATTCCATCCTATGCATTTTATGAGACTAGCTTCCATCTGCCCCATTAGTCTTTTCTTCTTGTCTATCTCCATTACTGGTCTCAAACTATCCATGCTTCTATAAATTTGAAAGGCTTTGAAGAATAACTGCATTAACCTCAACTTGCTTTTCTTGAGCTTTTGCAAGCATTTCATGGGCTTCATTAAACCACTCATTATCAACTTTACAACTTCTGATCTCTTCCCTCAGACTATTAAATATGTCTTCTAGATCATGAGAGTCTCCCTCTCCTTGTTTCTCAACTGATTTCTTCCATCCCACTGATTTCTTTGCTGGCATGTGCAGGGAGTCATATGAACTATACTCAACCATTCTTCCCTTCATATTTTGGCTTTCTATTTTCTCACAACATACCACTGTTAGATAAATCAAATAAAAGGTGTAATCAAAAGCATCACCTCAATTTATTTCTGGTGAGGCTATTGCATCTACATGGTTAATCCAAATTAGCAAGATACATAATAATATCAAGAGAATATTAGTTCATACATGAATCAAAATAATGACACCAAAAATGTAATAGCATCATGTACATGGATATAATAGCAATAACAATAAAATAACTAACATGCATGCATGATAAACATATATATATGCATAACAATTTGCATTTACCCTGAGGTTCAATGCTGTGAACGTGCTCTAATACCACTCTGTAACACCCCACCCCACATTTACCCACTTTTACCTTCTTTCCAGGATAAACATGAGTTGAGAGTTACTGTGCATGACCCAACTTCTAATATGTAGTTACAAAAATGGGGTATGAATCACCAACTCGAATGCAAAACACCCAGGGGTACATGATCACAGTGATATCAAGCTACTTTTCCCAGGTGGACATTTCCCCTAAGCTCAATGCACTCTCTGTCCTAGCTTACACCTCAGTTGCACATATATAGGCCTGTCAGAACGGCCATAAGGCTCTAGCCGCATGGATAAGCCTTCTTGGGTGAAACTGTAGCCATAATTTCCTAGTTTTGATAATGCGACCATAGACTCTGTTTAAAAAATTTAAGGCCAGTCTTCAAGCCAACTACCCAGAACTGTCCAAAACTCTATCAACATGGCTCCCGAGTCTTCATTCTCCATTCTAAGCTTTGTTCTTGCTTAAGTTTTCCTGGTGCAATTTATTCATTTTTACAAACATGTTGTGACCAAGGTGACTACAAGTTTAGCTGCATAGTTTGTTCATTGTTTGATTAGTTTTTGTTAAATTTTCATTAATGAGGCTTGCTTCCCTCTCATATTAGCTGAAATAACCACATGTTAGCTCATACATCCATATAAAACATCCAAGAGCTTGTCAACCATGATCAAGATCAATTATAGGAGCACTTCATATAATAAGAAATAAACCATGCATGTAACAAGCATTTAGCCAGAATGAAGCCATGAAAAACTAGTCACATAATCAACAGATTAAACCAAAACTTGTGCTCATTGATATTCATTAAAGAGTAACACATATTAGCATATGCATAATGCCAACTATGTTAAGGACTTACACATTCCACCTAACCATAGATTGGGGTTGAACCAATTCTTTCTTCCATCCCAATCACCCTCTTGCCATACTGCAAGCCTGAATGTGACATTCTATGGGATAAAAAAAACATAATGATACAGGGAATCTAGAGGAGAACCACCTCCACCCTCAAACCATAGTGATTTCACCCAACACTGAGTCCAGAAATCACCAAAACCAACACAAGATTAGATGCCTCATAATTTCTTCACCATACCTAGAGGAATTTTTCCTGTCTCAACCCACCTGTCAAGAGCTTACTCGAAAAAAACCATCTCCACCCTAAATCCTTTGGATTTTCCTGAGATCACCTCAACCAGGATCCAAAATATATTGGCATCCAAAGCTCAACCAAACAGGAAACCACTACACCATGGCTATCCAGGAAATGGAATAAGGCAAGGTGGTACATGATTGTCAATCTAGGAAAATCTTCGTGCCAATGAAAACAAAAATAACCAACAAAATAATGCATGAAACATGCATTCAAATCCTAGAAAGATAATCAAATATGCACACTGTTACTTGCAAAATCCTCAACTATTTTCTGCCCTTGATTGTTGCTGTTCAAAACGTTCTTCTTTCCACTCGAATTTCTCTTACGTTGCTTTCTTTCCTTGCTTGTTTCTTGTGTGTGTTCCTTGTCTTGCTTGTGCCCAAGTGTTGTAGGTTATCTCTCCCTTTTCCTCTCTTTTTCCCAAAAGAAAATGCTAGAATGTTCTCTCTCCAATTTTCTTTTCTTTTCTTTTTTCTTTTTCTTCATTTTCCCTTGCATGCATATTCTTTTACTATTTTTCTCATTTTCTTGTCTCTTCCTCTTCCCCACCTATTGAAGTGGAATTTATTTCATTTTCCTTTATTTCTTTTGCATTTTTGCTTGATGTCCTTGTTGGCCTGTAATAATTAATTTACCATTTATTGCCTTTTACCTCTTGCTAATGCCAATTTCCATAGCCAATAAATAATTAACCACGAGCAGATCCCAATGTAATCCCCCCACCCCACCCACATTCAACTTGGAATATATGTCCCATGACCTTGGTTTTATTTTTTCTTTCATAATGTCCATACATTATTTATTTACATGGAAATTTAAACTGGGGCTATTACACCTAACAACTTGCATGAATTGATCATGGATGGGGAGGATAACACTTTTTCTTGTCAACCACCCAAAATACACCCAATTGAAAAAAACAAGGATATATTATTAGAACACAACATATATAATACCTTCTTTGAAATTATTTATAAAATACAAATTTGCATTTATGATCAAAATGAACATAAATCTATATTGCTCACTTCATTATAAAGGTCGCCAAATGATTCATCACCCAATAGGGAAGGGTTAATCCATTGAATTGTCTTATGAGATTGTATAGATGTAAATTTACACACATGTCATGGATACATTCACTGTAACCTCTCTAGTGTTGTAGACATGTTTTAATCATACACCTCTTAAGATGGCTTGTTAACTTATAACAACTAATTCATGAAAAATTAGGGGTATTGTTGTAATTTGATGAACAATTTCCTTGCATGGGGGATTCCTAGAGGTAAATAACTCATGGATGATTTAAAAAATATTAATATCATGTTTCCTCAAACAAGCCTAATTCATGTTGTTGCTAACACACTCTATCTTGGAAGCGTCCTTCCTCCCATACCAATCCTTGTTGTGCTACTATCTCATTGCCTTTCCTCTCCTCTTTCCCATTAAAGGAGGAAAAGATAAATATACAATATATCATTAAATAGTTAATGTGACCAAAAGGACATATGGGAAAACAAAAATTGCATAATGTGTGCCACTTTCTATGATAACAAAGCA
The DNA here is from genome assembly GCA_031772625.1 of Pinus tabuliformis. NCBI lineage: Eukaryota > Viridiplantae > Streptophyta > Pinopsida > Pinales > Pinaceae > Pinus > Pinus tabuliformis. The sequence goes on along the minus strand of CM062820.1, from coordinate 1,202,976,175 downwards.
AGAAATTATGATGATTAGAGCTAGTGGTGTAATGGTAAGACCCAAATTACGGGCTTGGTCTATTCAATTGGATACAATCCCATGGACTCTAATATCAACCATATTCATCCTTTCCTGCATCAAATTTCTCATCCAACCTTGTTGTACCTCTCACTAAATCCTCCTAAAACATTGGTTCTTGATTTCTAATATTGCAATTCAACCTCTCCTTCATTTATGAGTATGCTTCAGAATGTAGGGGAAAGTGTTGATCAATTTGTACCTCCTCATTCCACTTAGTATAACTTTTCCTTTCATAACTCATATTGTTCCCATCTATATGTTTCACATCTAAACACTCTTAGTTGTGTTCTTACGTATTTTTCATGCCATGGGATTTTAACCTTCAAGTAATTTTGTGATTTAATCTCTTGTCTAAAATTGTTTATGTAGTATTCTTGTATTCTTTTGGAATGTATTCTCCATTTCCCCTTATTGTGGCATTCTTGTATATGGATTTTTATTATCTATCCAACTGACAACTTATTTATTCTATATTCCACTCTTCAAACCTTTTCCTACACGATTGGTTCCATGTTTTCTTCTTCCTTTTTAACTCGCCTAGTTTATTTTAATCGAAATCCGACTATTATACATGGCTTCCATTTTCCATCTTTTCTTATAATGGCAGAAGTGTCCTCAGACACGTAATTTTATTAATCAGGAAAAAGATAATTACATAACTGATTTTGCAAGAGTTTACACCCGAACAACCAAACACTCTTGCAATGAGCTATTTATAAGTTCCATGTCCTAACTACCTCTAATTATGGATCACTTATTAAATAACAAGTGTCCATTTACAATAAATGCTATTCAAACCAACTAGCTAACAAATCTCCTAAAATAGAGCCTAAGATACGACACATTTGGAGAGTCATATCTAGTTACAACAATATGATAATTCTAAAAGTCTCCATTAAATAATTAAACATTCTAGAATAATAATTATTAATTTAATATCTTAAATTAATAATTATTTTGTTCTAATTTTATAACCTATGATAAAATTGTATTTTTGGATCATCTAACATTCCCCCCTATGATCCAAAGATACATTACAATAGATACCAAGTTCATCCCTGAACTTAGTAAATTTTATTCTGCCAAGCGGTTTCGTGAAAATGTCGGAGATCTGATCTTCGGAAGGACAATAAACTGGCTTGAGGACATCTTTGGCAATGAGAGATCTGATCTTCGGAAGGACAATGAACTGGCTTGAGGACATCTTTGGCAATGAGAGATCTGATATGATGATACTTGGTGTCCACATGCTTTGTCTTTGAATGAAAAACTGGGTTCTTGGCAATTTTGATGGCTGACTGGCTGTCAATGAATAATGATGTAGCTTCTGCCTGAGAAATGCCCAAGTCCTGCAAAATTTGGCGCAACCAAACAATTTCACATGCTGCTTCCCATGCTGAAATGTACTCTGCTTCTGCTGAAGAAGTGGCCACTGTAGCTTGCTTCTTACAACTCCAAGATACTGCTGTTGACCCCATGTTCATTAAATAACCTGATGTTGATGCTTGATCATCAATACTCCCAGCAAAATCGGCATCGAAATATCCACCAAGTATAAAATTTTTAGTCTTTGTGTAAAGAAGACCGAAATCTTTTGTTCCTTGGATATATCGAAGAACTCTTTTGGCTGCATTCCAGTGGCTATCTCGTGGTTCCTACATAAAACGTGAAAGAATACTGACTGCATAAGATAGATTAGGACGAGTATTTGTCAAATAAATCAAGCTGCCAATCAACTGTCTGTAAGTTGTACTGTCCACCTTTTCCCCCCCTTTAAATTTTGAAATTTTCAAGTTTTGCTCCATGGGGGTGAGAACGGGCTTGCAATCCTGCATGCCAAATCGCTGAAGAACCTCTGTTGCATACTTACTCTGAGAAATGAAAATATGATGTGGACTTTGGAAGACTTCAACTCCAAGATAGTAGTGAAGTAATCCCAAATCTGTCATCTTAAAACCTGCATGTAACTCCTTTTTCACCTGTGCAATATGATCATCATGGTTGCCAGTAATGATCAAATCATCTACATACATAACAAGAATTACCAGATATTTTCCCTGTTGTTGCACATACAAAGTATCATCAGATTCACTTCGGTGAAAACCAACTTTCAGGTATTCATCCATCTTTGCATACCAAGCTCGGGTAGCTTGTTTTAATCCATATAAAGCCTTGATCAATTTGCAAACTTTATGTTCTTGTCCTTCAACTTCAAAATCTGGTGGTTGGGTCATATACACTTCCTCCTGTAAATCCCCGTTGAGAAAAGCACTTTTCACATCCATTTGATGAACTTTCCATCCTTTCTGAGCGGCCAATGCAAGTGTTAAACGGATGGTGTTCCATTTAGCTGTAGGAGCAAAAGTTTCCTCATAATCAATGCCTTCCTGCTGCGCAAAGCCTTTTGCAACAAGTCGTGCTTTATACTTTTCAAGTTCTCCTTTTTTATTATACTTAATTCTGTAAACCCATTTGCATCCTATGGGTTTAACATTTGTTGGACAATCAACAAGTTTCCAAGTGTTATTATCAATTACTGCATGATATTCTTCAACCATAGCCTGTTTCCATTCTTTATGTTTTACTGCTTCTTTGTATGTGGAAGGTTCAGTAAAATCATTTGCTATTAAGGCAAAATTGCCTTCACTTCTATGTGCCCTTCTGGTGCCTGTTTTATTCTGTTCATCAGGCTTTACATCTTTCAAAAGTTGAACTACCCATTTTGGAAGTTGGTGCTCACTTGTTTTCACTTCTGTAAAGTCTCCATCATTGTAAAGAGGATTAATATAAACTGATGTTCGTCGTTCAGGTGAAGAGTGTGGAGAATCACTGTCAGAAGAACTGCTATTGCTTAGAGATGCGAATGAACTGCCAGAAGACCCAGATGATGTTGTTGATGTAGATGGACTGGATGCATCATATTCAGAGGAAGGAAAATCAAGTTCATACCAATTTGGTGAAGTTGGTTGACTTTGCATTTTTCCATTTCTTTTACTTCCCTTAGTTTCTAACTTGTGAAGAAGATTTTCTATTTCTTCAGCACTCTTACTCTCTGTTTCATCAAAAATGACATCCCTGCTCACAATGAATTTTCCATTGGTCAAAAGACAATACCCTTTCTTCTCATCAGAATAGCCAATCATTGTGCATTTTAAACTTCTTGAGTCAAGCTTAGTTCATTTTTCTTTCGGAACTAAGGCATAACATACTGATCCAGAAACTCGAAGATGTTTAACTCGAGGTTTGAAACCAAACCAAGCTTCATAAGGTGTAATTCTGTCTAAAGAAGCAGTCGGAGATTTGTTTCTTAAGTAGACAACTGTATGTATTGCTTTTGCCCAATATGTTGGACTTAACCTCTTGAAAGTTAGCATGGATCTCGCCATTCCTAACAAAGTGCGATTCATTCTTTCGACTACTCCATTTTGCTGTGGAGTGTAAACACTAGTAAGATGTCGTCTTATGCCATTTTCACTACAATATGTTTTGAATTCATTTGAAGTGAATTCTCCCCCATTATCTGTCCTGAGAGTACCTATCTTTTCTTTGACTTCATTTTCAACAAGTTGGCGAAAAATTTTAAACTTCTCAAATGCTTCTGACTTGTTTTTCAAAAAGTAAACCCAAGTCATTCTACTGAAATCGTCAATGAGTAGTAAGAAATATTTGCAACCACCAAATGAAGTTTGTAGTGGCCCACAAACATCACTGTGAACTAGTTGTAACCGCCTGTTTGCACGCCATGAACTTGTTGGAAAACTTTCTCGACTTTGTTTGCCATAAATGCTAGCTTAACATTTTTCATTTTCCCTTTTGAAAGTGGGAAGTCCTTTAACCATTCCTTGTTTCTGCAATTGAGAAAGACTCTCAAAATTTAAATGTCCATATCTTACATGCCATAGTCTTACAGGTGAAATACTTGTACTCATTGCCCCTGCAAAATCAGAATGCCTTGGAATAACTATCCCTTTCATCCATAACAATTTTCCATCTTCATAACCTGTCATGACTGTTTTCAAGTTCTGTTTGACTGAATTAATCTTGACTAAACCATCTTCCATAATCACCTGATGTCCTACTTGTCGAATCGTGACTAAAGAGAGCAATTTTTCTTAAAACTTGGTACATACCATACATTGGAAATCGTTTTTCTCCAATGCCAGGGAGAAAAACTTTAACTGCTCCTTTTCCATAAGGAGTATGTTTTGTATCGGCAAGAAAAATGGAATTAAGTTGGCAATCTTGAAAGTTCCAAAAAAAATCACATCGACAAGTCATGTGTTGAGTTGCCCCTGAATCCAAGATCCAGGCATCTTCATAGTCACTTCTAACATGGGATGAAAGTTGTGATGTTGGCGAGGAGGTAAAAACATATTCTGAGTTATCTTCTTCTTGATCATTTGCAAATTGCGCTGAATGCTGCTAAAACTTGGGAATTTTATTAAGAGATGTTCGACAATCTTCAGCATAATGGCCAACTTTGTTACATCTTCGACACACAATTTGACTTAAGTCTCTTCCTCTTCTCGAAGATTGTCCTCTGCCTCTGCTTTGACTTCTATGTTGAGATTGTCCTCTACCTTGATTATTTTTTCCTTGTCCTTGAAAATTGTCTCTTCCTTGGTTGTTTCCTCTACCTTGAAAATTATTCCTTCCTGAACTGTTGCCTCTGTTAAAGTTGTTTCCTCTGCTTTGGCTTCGACCTCGACTTTGCGCTGCTTGATTTTGATTGCCTCTGCCTCTGCCTCGAGAACTGTCTGCTGATGATTTACTAGTGGTGGCTTCTGTGAGAAAAACATCTTCACCAACTTTCTTCTTCTTCCCAAAGGTTTTATCATGTCGAGTCAACATTTCACAAAGCTCATCAAACTTGAGTTTCTCTAATTTCCCAGTTAATTGTAGAGTCTCCAAAAAATGCGTGTAGGAAGAAGGAAATCCAACAATTACAATTGTGACCATAAAGCTATCATCAATTGCGGAAAAACCAGCAGTAATAATTTCCTGCCTAATATTCTTAAGTCTTGAGATATATTCAAGAACATCACTGCCTTCAGTTAATTTTTGTTGCAACAATTTTAGTTGTAGATCAACTTTCTTTGATTCAGGCTGAGTATCAAAGAGGTCTTTAAAAGTTTTCAAAGCAGACCATGCATCTGTAGCATTTTCTATATGGACATACATTTCATCATTCACAGAAGATTTAATAAGAGCTAAGGCTTTAGCATTCTTAACTTCCCATTTTGCTAGTGCAGCTGCATCTGTGGGTTTATTCGGCTTAACATCTCCATCACATATACCCTGCCATAATTCATTGTAAATGAGAGTGCTTTCGATGAGACGGTGCCATGTTTTGTAAGATTTTGTGCCTTCAAGTTTGTCGGAATCAGAAAACAAATTAATCAACTTAGACATTGTAGTGTTAAGACTTCACACCACGAATCAAGCTCCAAAAAACTCAAGATGCGCAACACAACAACAACACACGACGCAAAAAAACGAACTATTGGGGCTTGGCCTTGACCCTCGAATAGTCGTCAAAATAGGAGAAAATTGACTGAGCTTTGCACTTGGCTCTAGTCAATTTCTCAAATTTTTACAAGGCAACTTTCAAAATTTGACTTTTACAATGGTGCTTTTGCACAATCTGGTAAAAAAAAATTACCCCCCCTCAAAGTAAAATTACTTTGAGTTACAATGTGATGATCCCAATTGAAAAATAAAAAAGAACTTCTTGAAAACAAATTACCAACACACCTTATCTCTCCAATTTACAAATTACAAATAGAACTCCTTATTACTCCAAAAAAGTTCACTGCCATAAATATTTACAAATAACCCCTCACACCTTATTTCTCCAAAAATATTATTTTACAAATAATAGAAATATCCCTATCTCTCCAAATTACAAAATATGTGAAAAAACCCTTATTTCTCCAAATTACAAAATATAAAAAAACTTATGATTCACCTTATCCCTCCATCTTTTATTTCAAACTCCCATTAAAAAAAAGTGAATTTTACGTGGGCTTTAAAGCATATATCATGCTTTTTTTAAAAACCAAATCCTTTCTTTAAAACAACCATATCCACATCATTTTGCTGAAAGGCTCTTATGTTTATCGAAGCAGGTAATTTCAAAAATTCAATTTTAAGCTTCCAAATAAAATTTTTAAACGCTGAAAAGCTTTTACGTTGTCCTCCATGTTGGTAATACAGAGGGCTGGCTTCGCTGGCAACGCTGGCTCGCTGGCGCTGGTTGGCTTCGCTGGCTGGCTTAGCTGGCTGGCTTGCAACGCTGGATCTCAACTTCCCAATCGATCACCGGCAATGTGAATTTGACCAAGCTATGGACTGCGCCTTCGTGGCATTCAACTATACAATGCATTTTTTAAATGGATCGCTCAAGCAATCGATTTGTCCCAATCTCAACGCTACGGGTTCTGATACTTCACAATGGAAACCGGCTTGTGGATTTACACCCATGAATCTCACGATCTCACCTCAGCTCCGATTGCTAACGGCTCGAGACAGGCTCTCATCTACAGCTGAAATTCTATTGACAACGCAATTTTCACCACATTAACAATGAGCTCTATGTAGCAGTCATTTACTGAACAATTCAATGGAGTTTTCCAAAAACTTGTAGAGTTGGAATCTCCTTCTCAAATCAACTGCAGCATTACTGGAGCTCTGATACCACAATAATGGCAGAAGTGCCCTCATACACGTAATTTTATTAATCAGAAAAAAGATAATTACATAATTGATTTTGCAAGAGTTTACACCCGAACAATCAAACACTCTTGCAATGAGCTATTTATAAGCTCCATGTCCTAACTACCTCTAATTATGGATCACTTATTAAATAACAAGTGTCCATTTACAATAAATGCTATTCAAACCAACTAGCTAACAAATCTCCTAAAATAGAGCCTAAGATACGACACATTTGGAGAGTCATATCTAGTTACAACAATATGCTAATTCTAAAAGTCTCCATTAAATAATTAAACATTCTAAAATAATAATTATTAATTTAATATCTTAAATTAATAATTATTTATTCTAATTTTATAACCTATGACAAAATTGTATTTTTGGATCATCTAACATCTTAATTAGTTTTCTTACTGTCTCTAATTCTGTTGTGCATAGTCATGTTTTAGCTAGGTGTATCTCATAAGTGGTGTTGGTTTTTACTTTTTAGTCAACTTGTTATCAAGGTTTTTTTCATTAACTCTAATTTATTTCATTTCCTTCTAAATATACTTGGTCCCATACCGCACATTCATAAATGCACATTAGGGTTATGCTATCTGAAAGAGGGAGCACAATATTTATGAGTACCAAACATTTATTTTTCAAAATCTTGTTTTTTTTTTTATAATGAGAAAAATTCTTTCCACCCCTTGTAATGTTTTACTCATGCACACCTCCCATCTTAGCTTCATATTGAAATCTAGTCCCAAATATATATAGTTTTGGGTTATTTCAAATGGCTCACATATGACATTAATTTGTGCTTATTTTATTCCCTTTTTAATTGAGAAACTAACATATTAGTTTAGTTAAATAATCACATTCATGCTAGGGACGGTAGGTGCTTGAGGGTGGTTGAACCTCACTAATCTTAGAAGAAAAAATGGAATGTCCTATTCTTTGGGATTGGGAATGTCATTCAATAATTAGGTAAAATATTACACATTTTTCTAAGAATAGGGTTAGTGTTGTAAAATAGAATTCAACATTTTGTTGTATTGGAGAATTCTAGCATAACTATTAAGTTTATACACAAGAACATATATCTCAGTTGATTATAGGCTTGGTCTATTTTGGTTCAAGCAAAATATGAAGCTACACGAATTCAAAAAATCATATATCTCAGTTGATTATAGGCTTGGTCTATTTTGGTTCAAGCAAAATATGAAGCTACACGAATTCAAAAAATCTCATTTTCCTATGTCTTAAAGACTCATAATTGCCAAAATATAAAGATTATGAACACGTTCGTGCAAGTTAAGCAACAATTGGTCATTCTTGAGATAGAGTGCATTTTTTTAAAATCTAGTGGAAAATTTGAACACAAATGCATAATTAGTGGCTTCTAATCAATAAATGTTAAGGCAAGATGAATATAAGAATGAGGATACAATTAAGCATTTGATAGAAGATATGTAAATTAAAGAATAAAAGCCAACACATACTAGCACAAATCTAAAAGAGGAAGCAAGTTATCTTACCTTTCATTACTTTATATTTTTTAAGGTTATCAATATATTTTATAAGATATAAGACAAGGTGAATACAAGAATGAGGATACAATAATACATTTGATAGAAGATATGTAAATTAAAGAATAGGAGCCAACACATACTAGCACAAATCTAAGAGAGGAAGCAAGTTATCTTACCTTTCATTACTTTATATTTTTTAAGGTTATCAATATATTTTATAAGATATATTGCAATAGTAAAAATTAAAAAAATTTCCCGAGGGTCATTAGTAAGCCCAACACATAATATATTTTATAAGATATATTGCAATAGTAAAAATTAAGAAATTTTCCCGAGGGGCATTAGTAAGCCCAACACATACTAGTACAAACCCAAAATAGGAAGCACGTTATCTTACCGTTCATTAGGTTATGTTTTTTAAGGTTATTAATATATTTTATAGGATATATTGCAATAGTAAAAAACTAAGAAATTTTCCCTTGCGCCATTAGCAAGCTCTGTATTTTGATTTTGATATGTGCAAATACTTTGAATCATGAAGATATTATGTATATGTAAAGAGTGTTGTTAGCTTCACTATATTTTATAATACAAATTCCTCTAGGAACTACTCATACAACAAAGTTCAAAGCGATTACAATAAATACTCATTATGAACTTAATATGTCACATGTAGGAATTGAACCTTGGTGGGAAATAACAATATTTCTTCCAAACACTAACATGTCACATGTCTTTTAGAAACTACTCAGACAACAAAGTTCAAAACAATAACAATAAATACTCATTATGAATTTAGCATGTCACATGTAGAAATTGAATCTTAATAGAAAATTTAACAATATTTCTCCCAAACACTCAAAACACCTAAACGAAACTAATACACACGTTTTATATCCCAAACTCCATCTGGAAAGACTAGATCTTTCAAATAATTTTTCAAATTATATTACATTTTAATGTTAGTGTTACACCCTCTGCCTCCCTTCATACTTTTATGATAAGTCATACCTCTCACATTCAATGTAAAGGTATTTGAAAACTCATGTGAGCACCTTCTTACTCCATTCTTATTCATTGCCAAGTGGTAGTTGAATCTTCCTTTTAGGCTCTCAATAGAATTCATTCCACATTCATATGCTTACTCATTCCAACACACCATAGATATCCGAGGAGAATAGTTTGTGAATTTTCCAAGGTGCACTTTTGCTTTTTCAAGGGGAAGGGAATCGTTATCCATCCTCAAATACATGTAACCAAATATTCCCACTTTTAACGAACAGCGAGGTCCCCTAACTTTATCGAGATTTCATATCTCGGAACGTGTTATATATTCCCCTGTTAGTAAGCGGGAATATGGAATTTCGGAATTTACGCGAAAAGAAAAGCCGCCGTACGCCTACAGAATCCCTGACGTGGTATCGATCTTTGTAAAAGCAGACAGTAAAAAGCAATAAATGGAAGCAGAGTACCGCGGGCGGGTAAATACTCTGCACCTATTTTTATCTCGTCCTTTTACTTGCCTCTCTCGCTCGTGTGAACGGCGTGCTACTCGAGGCTGCCAGGTGCGTACTGACGTACAATTTCCGTTACCCCTGACGGGAATCTTCGAGGAGCTGCTGCCGTCAACTTTAAGTGACGAGGAGCAGTTGCCTTCCGCTTTTTGGACGGGAAAGTTGATTAGACTTGACAGTGTGTCAAGTCATGTGACACGTGTAACGTTTCATGAAAATGGATTTAAATATAATATCGATGGAAAATAAATAAAATAAAAAATGTTTAAGAATAATATAAAGAGATAAGGATAAATGAGAAAAGCGAAGGCATTGTCGCTTTCATATAAAGGAAGACCGACAAATTGAACAATGCGTTGGTTGCATTATCCATTTTGGATATATAGAGAAATATATGATCTTGCCCTCCCTTTTGTTTTCTTGTGGAGAACAAAGTATATAATTTTTTATTTATATATATATATATATTTTTTTATTGATTTGTTAAAATAATATATTAAACTATTTGAAGGTTTATAATAATTATTCCTAGCTTTTCAAAGGAATATTTTTTCTTATTTTAATATTCCCCATTAAATTCAATATCTATTGCTTTGCATAAGAATAACTCAAGGAACAAATTTTCAAAAGATTGACTCCTTTAATTATAAACATATATCCCTAGGTTATTTAAATAAATATACCCATAAGGACATAGGAATGAATGTATGAAGAAATTAATATAAATTTTTATTGGTCAAAACGAGGAAGAAGAGAGACCATAATAATCATAACCAAATAAAAAATATAGTAATGAAAAATTAGAGACCATGGAAAGTGAATATAATAAAAAAATACATATTAAATCTAAACCAAGAAAATATCAAAGGGAATGAAAGAGTACACCATATAAATAATTTAATGATTAGAAAAATGCAAGAGGGCAATGAAGTACAGCAACAAGTAGTTTATATGAAGGGAGGAGAACAATCAAATTAACTAACAAATGGGAATCAAGTATAAACCTTGAATGAGTAATTGGTTGGTGGAAAAAGGAAAATGTATGGATCTCATAAGAATAGGGATAATAAGATAAGTTTATATATATAATATTTATTATATGGGTTTTAAGTGGTATTATGTATTTAGTTTTGTTTTGATTTTGTATGGTTTGTTTTTATAAAAAAATTATGTGGTTTATTTATAGTTTAATATTTAGAAATAAATTTTTGTTTATTTTTTTTTTTTTTTTCTAGTTAAGACTAACCTAAGTACTTACGGGGGATTTGAACCGGTGACCTATCGCAAGGAGTGCCTTAACAGTGCACCTATTCACCGTCAATCCAAAGCCCCATGGGCTTATTATTATTATTTATTAAGTTTATTTATTTGTAAGATGATTGGTTGAGGTTTTATTATAGATTATTTAGTAACTTCTATTTCTATTAGTTACTAATTTTTTGTTTTTAGTTTTATTTCCTTTTCATTTAATTTTTCTTATATAATTTTAGTAAAGAAAATAAGAGATGATAGAAAAAGTAAATTATAATTTATTAAGTTAGCTTAATTAATTGTTGGTAATGTTGTTGAGTATTTTGTTAATTTTATATCAACATGTATTTGGTTCAAAATTGTGGAATGTTAGGAATAGTAATGTAAATCAATGAGTTTTGTAGGAATGTCACTTTACACATGTAGGGAAGCATCTCTTGGGTTTTCCTATAACATTTTCCTTAATAAACAGAGTTTAAGTGAATCATGAGTTAGACTAAGAGGATGCAAATACATGAGTTAGTCCGAGAGGAGGTAAATAAATAATTTGGATAATTGGGAGGTAGAACATTTTTTTTTAATGGAATAAACAATTGGATGTTCGGCTTAACTAAAATTATAAACATCTTATAATCAATATTCTTTTCATTTTCAATAGCATTTGTAATGAGATCAGTGGAGTAGTGCTAGGTGTAAATTAAAAATTTAGTTTGGTCAAAATAGTCTATTGTTTGGAATGACATGAAATGTTTAATAATAACAAATTTAGAGGTTCGATTATGGTCAATATCACTATACTATTAATTTAGTTTAGTTTTTACAAAATGTTTTGTTTAGGTCAATGTATATGAGGCATGAGGCATAAAAAGATAAGGGCTCTTATAATGGCTTGTTCTATAAAGGGATCCGGTTTTTCTTTCACATTATTAAAGTGGTTCTTTATGGTCTTGAAGATGGTATCTATGTTGACTTTATCATAGGAATTTTGAGTATTTTGTTAATGCCATCTTAGATGTGGGGAAGATATGTGTTCTCAATGGTGGATAAGCATTTAAGGAAAATAGGAGGTTTGAGATCAACAACATTATACATAGCTTAATAGATTTAGGAGTTTATGTAACCATCATTTTAAAGGGATTTTCTAAAATGAGATCTTCTTAAATAATGTGAAAAACAAATCTAATCCATTTTTATAATAACATATTTATGATATTGCATGTCTTGGTAGGATCTCTTATAAGAAACCACAACTTACTATAAGTTTAAGTGTTACAAAATTAGCCAATTTTCTAAAAAACAAAACCTCTACTTTTGAATAAGAATGGTTTCAGCAGGGTTCTCTATAACTAAAAATTCTAGGCAGTATAAGGTTCTAATGGAGGTTATTTTATTTTTTTAATTTTTATATTATATTATTATTATTATTATTGTTATTATTATTACCTTAAGAGAACTAGTGTGTATTAGATATTTTATAAGAATCAATGTGTATTAGCGTTGATTCATATATATATATATATATATATATTTGCACATTATGAATTCTTGGTAATAGTAGTGACAACAAAAACCATATCCTTGAAAATAACATTTTTGTTTTTGTAGTTTAGAGTATAAGTACTTGCATTAAGTTGTTAAGAAATAGGGCAAGCATAACATAAGACAATAACTTGCTTAAAAAAGCTTAATCCATTCTCAACACATGTATTTCCTCTCATGATATCAATATATAGTACATGTATCTAACCACCTCTAGATCTAGATCACATTGACAACTCACAATGGACAATGACAACACATCATAAGGAGATAAGGATGAAAACTCAAAAAGAAGGTGGTCTTAGACTCTATGATTGTTTAGGGACTCATGGTTTAACATCCTTGTCCATTAATTAAAATTCTAAATAATTATACTAGTAAGGTAACATGAACTAATGCATAAATCAATATCATCTTTAATCTTAAATATGAAACTTCTAAACTAACCTTTGATAAAGATACGCTTAACAACATACCAATACAAATGCTGAATGATTCATCTAAAATTTGAAAAAGAGAAGAAATCCTAGAAGTGAATAGCTATAATGCATAAACATTCCTTGATTACTTGACAATTTGCTCTGTTACCAGGTAATTTATTTAGAAGAAACTAGTATCTTTTGCTAACTAGTGGACAAATAGGATCACTATTCTTTTATCAATGAAGAAATACATTCACCAAAGGTCTATATGAATTTAGACACAATTAGGTGTTGAACAACATCCCAATTAATAGTTGAAGAGACTACTTTCCATGTCGGAATTCTCGGGTTATGATTTAATTTGATTAATAGGACTTTAAAACTTAAAGCCTAACTATCATTATTGATATTCCCCTTGGTGTAAGGTGAGAATATTATTGAAGAGATTGAAGTTTGAGCTTGTGTATTTTTCTCTTCTTCATGGTTCATTAATGTATCTAGTGGTTTTGTTGGTTGACCACTAACCATTTTGACTTGATTATTGTGGTGGTTTTGGTTGACTATTAACCATTTTGATTTCATCAATGTAATCCTCCCATAGCGAGTGCAAGGAAGTATCTTTTTATTTTCTCATGCTTTAATTTAAAAGACATGTATAATTGGGCTTAACTCATGCCCAAAATCCTCCTTTGAAACAACAATTGTAAATCCTTACGTTTTTTTTTTATTATTTCCCTATGCAAAGCTTCTTTACCTATGTTTGAACTAAACAATAAGACTCATGTGACTTATTGAATTGTTGATTACATTGCCAAGAACTTATCAAACCATAATGAATTATTGGATTTTTATCCTTCTTCTTCTTCTAACATTTATTTGAATGATGATTTTTCTTCCCACAATGAAGACAATGATGTAGAATAAAACAATGATTCTCCATGTGACCAGCTCAATGACAATGTTGGCACTGAACTTTATGACATTGAACCAAAATAAGTGAAGTGGAATCTTCTAGAAGGAATCCTACACTATAGAAGTGGATTGGCTTGACATAGTTGGGAATATGAATTGTAACTTCCTTATCATATCCAGGTCCTATTCTGTGCTTATTGTCATAGATTTATTCCCAATATTTGTTGATAAGCTTGGAAATATCACTTTATACTTGATATTGTTTGATGCATTCATTACAATTTTATTTTGTAAAATTAAAAAATTCAAGTTTACTTTCATTGATATTGTTTCTATTAACATTCCTTACTCCTTATGATTCATCTTAAACAAAACATATCCTTTTTTATTTGTTGCATGGTTCCATCTCATGACTAGCTAAGGAATCATTAACCATATCATTTGATGTACTAAATCAACCATTAGGTCATTTGTGTAATAAGTAACATCGATCATTTGTATGAAGTAATATGTGTCATAAGTAACATCTATCATTTGCATTAAGTTAATTATGTTATAAGTAACAATAACTTTTTGTATAACGTCATTTGTTGTACTTATTGCTTCAACATGTTCTCAATTTGTTGCTCCTTTCTATTAATTTTAGTCGAAGTACCTCAATCAATTTATCTTTGTGAAGATCAACAACCAAATCATCCACTTCATGTAAGAAGCCATATTGTTCTTTAATTTTTTGATTACCATTTTGCAAACAATTTACTCCTTTATCCATTTTAGATTTTGCACTTGTCACACTTGCTTTCTTATGTGTCACACTTGTTTGTTTAATATTAGCAATATTAGGGTGTCAAGTACTACTAATAATGCACAACAAATTGATCTTTTACAATGATTAAACTTTTCAATGTAAAGCTTCTATATTCAATTTCATGCAAGTTTTTGCACAATTGATATTTTTGAAAGGGTTTGTGACTCCACCTTTTTTACAGTTAAAATTCAATGAATTAGATTCAACTATTGACTCAAAGAGAATTTATAATTTGATTTCATGCCATACACAAGTGGTTATGTGATGATCATTAGACCTTGTGTCATTATGCTTATTTAGTATTCAATCTCTTTTATCTCTTTTTACTCAATGTGTTTAGGGTTGTTGTATTTAGTACAATTGACTAGTTATGAGTGTGAATTTAGTGCATCAAAACTAAATAGAACATATCACAAGCATCAAAATACATACATAATTGCAAATGTACTCAAGATGCACCTAAGTTTCCCTTATTCAAATTTTTTGTGGATATGAGATACAACTACAAAATATTTATTTTATTGTTCCTGCACAAGCTATTTCATTTTGCATGAGGAAATAGTTAAAAAAATGTTTTAACCCACCTCCTTTTTGACTTCAAGCTTTGTCAATTACATGCTAATTACATCCCAAACTTTTAGATGTTAAAAGTAACAATAATGTGTTATTCACTACTTAACATTTATTGAGATTGAGTGAGTTTAAACCCCTTAATTACAAAGTAATTTCTTACCAATTACAAGCCATAAATCTTTTCATCTATACTTTCACAACTTTCAACCACCATAGTTTTACAAGCTTTTTTTTGCCAAGTTAGTAATGATGCTTTCCATTTTATGGAAAATGAAAATGAAAGCATGACAAAGAAAGTGCACAATATAGAAATTTGTCCCACTTCACTCTACGACATTGAAATATTCATCCCTAAATTGAGACTTGACCATCACTAACATAAATATTTTGTTATTAATGAGGAGTACAAGGATATACAAATCAACTATGTTGTTAAATGAGAATATACCTTCTTTCTTGTTTTTTTAAAAGAGGTTATCACTATTACTTATGAATATCTCATACAATATACCTAACAAAAATTGATAGTGTGCTTAAGAGAGAAAATAATTGCCTCAATACAATGTCAAAGTATTTTCACTAGATCATGACATGCATGCACCATGCATCATACCAAACAATATAAATACCCCTTATGCATAAAAATCAAACCAAACTTCAAGTCACCCTTATCTTGAGTTAAGATTTGACCCTAAAAGGACATGTTAATTAGAGAAATCTTAGATCATAATTAATTAATGCATGGGAAATCATACCAGGTTTCATGTAGTTGTTGAGATGTCACAAAAGTAATTGTTGTAGGGTCACTATAAATAACGTGACAGTGGTCATCACTTTCTAAGGCATAGATCCATTATCATAGAACAAGAATTAACTTTTTTATTTTTGATAGATATGCACACATTGAATCCTTTACATATATTACGATTAAGAACTGGGTATATCTTTCACTCTTTTGCATGGTGTCTTCACGTGTTGAATTCTTGTTGGTAGATATTTATGAATAGAGGTTCCCTTATTGATCTTCACATATTCATGTCTTAAAGTGACTAGATGGTAGCATTGATGCCTTAGCAAGATAAATAATTACGCCGTAAGGCGTTTCCCTTTGAAATCAACTTTCCTCCTAGATTACGTGTACATTTCTGAGTCTTTGATTTAAGTGTTAGACGATGAAAATAATCTTACCCATCCAATTGATTAGACCGGTATACGATGAGACCATGCAGATAGATGTTTTCCCTTGCTCGACGCTACGCTACTTCCAGGTGCTTCTCCGTGTGGAGACCTTGCACTTCCCTCGCTCGGCGATACTATATTCCAGGACCCTGGATTTATGGAATCGACTTCAGGAGGTAGAAGGAAAAGAATCAAGATGCCGAGGGGAACTTTGGAGGTGTTGCTCGTCAATGCCGAGGGGCTGCAAAACACTGATTTCATCTGTAATATATTATCATCCGAGCCGATCTCTTGCATTTTAGGCGATCTGATAAATCTTTGGATTCGAATATTGCTAAAGAGACAGTTGAATTATGTGTGCTGGTGTATGTTCAGTTGGATCTTTGATTTAATTTTTCTCTAATGTGGTTGTGGTTGCAGGTAACATGGATCCCTATGTCATTATCCAGTGCCGAACTCAGCAACAGAAGAGCAGCGTTGCGTCCGGTGAGTATGCATATTCCTATGGTTTTAGCCGTGTATTGAGAACATATATTATTGAGAACATGGCTGACTAGTCCCTGATAAATAGATCCCCAATCTCTGATAAAATTCTTCCGTTCGCATAATTTTTAAGTTTGTTTATAGGTATCCAGGGTTTAAATGCTTTTCAAACAATGGAGAAAATGGTTACATCGTTTTAAGAAAGAGTTCGTGGTGAGGTCTTAGTTATGACTGAGTGCCCCTGGATTATCAGTGGGAAGAAGAAATTACACAAATCTTTTCTATATGCAGGGGAAGTAGGGAGATTTCACAAATTTTTCCCCCAAAAATATATAGAGTTAAAAATTAATAGATCGGATCTCTGAAATTGCAGGTAAAGGTAGCAATCCCGAGTGGAATGAGCAATTTGTTTTCACTGTAGCCGACGGGGTTACTGAACTCACCTTAAAAATAATGGACAGCGATAGTGGAAACGTGGATGACTTCGTTGGGGAAGCAAGGTGCAGATGAGTCTCCAGCATTATGATCTTAGTCATTTTTTCAGATCCTGCAGTCTTTCATCGTTTTTCAATATTTCTGTTTTCTGATCATATATCTTTATATTTCTGATTGTGGTGCACAACATTCCCCTGGAGGGAGTATTCATGGAAGGAAGCCTACCCCCGACTTCCTACAATGTTGTCCTTCCAGACCAGACCCACTGCGGGGAGATAAAAGTTGGCCTCACATTCACTATTAAGGTAGATTCTATATTTGCAGAGGCTTTTTATATCAGAAACATTTCTTTGAATGGTAATAGGATGGATTCAAATATTGCTAAAGAGACAGCTGAATTATGTGTGTTGGTGTATGTTCAGTTCGATCTTTGATTTAATTTTTCTTTGATGTGCCTGTGGTTGCAGGTAACATGGATCCCTATGTCATTATCCAGTGCCGATCTCAGCAACAGAAGAGCAGCGTTGCGTCCGGTGAGTATGCATATTCCTATGGTTTTAGCCATGTATTGAGAACATATATTATTGAGAACATGGTTGACTAGTCCCTGATAAATAGATCCCCAATCTCTGATAAAATTCTTCCGTTCGCATAATTTTTAAGTTTGTTTATAGGTATCCAGGGTCTGAATGCTTTTCAAACAATGGAGAAAATGGTTACATCGTTTTAAGAAAGAGTTCGTGGTGAGGTCTTAGTTATGACTGAGTACCCCTGGATTATCAGTGGGAAGAAGAAATTACACAAATCTTTTCTATATGCAGGGAAGTAGGTGATAGAGGGAATTACTCCCCTAGGGCTTTTTGGGTTGAAACCCTAGCAGACTGAAAGTTATCTATTCAAAGAAACATGCATTCATACAACCATTATGCTATCATAAGCAAATTCTATGATAAGGGTACGTACCTTTGGTCCTACGTTTGAGAAGGCCTTTAGGGTCCAAACCCTTCTTGGAGTTCCCTTCTTCTCTTTTGTCCTGCAAAATAACCAATTCAAAGAACACAACAGTATATGGACAAAGACTTATAAAGGAACCATCTTCATGTTATAAAGAAAGGTAGTTAGTTATGAAATCTAGACAACCTTTTGTATATGAATTCTAAACATGAATATCATTAACATAAAGAAGATTCATTTCGGGAACCAAGACATGTGTTTCTTTTATTATAGACAAATAAAGTACATAAAAAGGAATATTTTCACCTGAGTCACCTTCAGCAGGCTCCAAGCAAAGCTTCCTTCCGGATCCGTTCCAGCCTCAAGCCTCTAACAAACTCCTTCCATGACTCTCTCCATGATGTCATAAATGGTGGATGAACATCAACACACAAGGAAACACAGGTTTCCTGTACAAAATGGGGGAAGTGCAGAAGGCACAAGGGACTTCAGACCTGGTCAAGGGAAAAATCTCAGCATAACAACCTTTCTCTCTCTTCTCTCTTCCCTTAGGCCTTCCCTTTGAGGTCTTTTTATACCATCTCCAAAGTAGTTTTTTAGTTAGGAGTTGGTTGGGAACAGTTGGGCCACGGGCACTAATAGGTGATCAGCAGGTAAAACCCGCGATCTCCGCCCGAAAATAAGGAGTGTTATATTTTTTAAGTGTTTTAATACATACACGCGGGTTGGCTATACACATACCCGTGTATACACGCGTTTAACTCAGGGCAATGTCACGTATAAGGGATAAAACACTGTTTTTTAAATTTTAGAACCAGGTCTGGAAGGAGGGGTTGCCCTAGGCCATGAATACAACATCACAAACCATAAGAGTGAGATTTGGAGCTATAACAAATGCCCCCTAATATATGAGGTCAGAAGGGGTACATGATGGCCGAAATATATTATGCGAGTACATGGAAAGGAAGTCTGTCAAAAACCGAGGAGGACTTCACCAGAATTCAGCTTGCCAAGCCACCAAAGGAGATCAGAAAGAAACACTGTCTGAGGTGGGCATACCCACGCTCAGAAAAAGTAAAGCATGTCCGCATATCAAGTACAAGCGGATCCACTAAGTATACAAGTATAAATGACTGAAAGATACATAATGGATCATCTGATCATAATGAACAAGTACATGTCTGAATATCACATATAAGACTATCAATGATGTTGAAAGATACAACAGATCACTGATATCAAAGACTGATCCCAAAAGGTACCACCTGAACATGATGGAATAGGATGGTACTACACTGCAAACTCAGGTGCCAGCATATAAGATGTTGCCATGACTGACTGCAACATATAAAGTGGAGTGGTATCAACTAGCAGCAACAGGAGCAACTGTCAAGTGAACCAACGAACGCTGATACAACTTGAGGTCTTCACCGACCGCCGTGGTACATTTCTACACCATGGGAATAAATGATCTAAAGTCGACCATGTGAGAAATCGTTTGATTACCGGTCATTGACGTATACCGTTAACAAACGCGAGACTACTCACCGATAATGATAATGAGCGTCAAGGTACCCAGTACAATCTAATAAGTGTGAATAGATGAGCTGGAGTCGAACACCTGTAAGAATCTATCGATCAGGAGACAATGATGGTTTCCCACTGTCGATAGCGAAGGATCTGCCACTAATGACTGCAAACCCCAAAGTACTTCCAAATGGACTCTAGATCTTTGCCCCAGAGCAATGAGTCGGAGTCGATAGGGAAAGATCCGCTAGAAGGAAGGCATTAAGGCATCCTTCATCAATCTAGCGCGAGTGTAACCCGTAGGCCAATAATGTGGAAGGAATCGGATGAAAAATATGTAGTAACCCAACCGAAGTACGTTTCCGGCGTACACAAGATGTGGCTAGCGCACGGCAGAAACCCTCTGAACCAACCAATAATGAAAGCTGACACAGAGGTGAGGTATCCACCAATAGGGTCAAATGGAAACCAAGGTACTGCACGAATCCCAATGTGTGATAATGTAAGCTGATGTCGAACACAAGGGAAACCACTCAGTCAAAGACCCATAATACTGATCGATGCTGAGCACAAGGTAACCTATCAATAATGAAAATAGGGCCAGGGTGCAGCTCTAGGCCTGTCCTCAGAGCAAGATGTCGTCGTCGATAAGGAAAAGACCCGCTAGCAAGAAGTCAATGGGGACCTTCTCAAACCGGCACGAGTAAAGGACCAATATAACTGATGTGATGATAGACATGACACTGACAACCAGGGATGGCCGACTGAAAAATGAGTCAAGAGACACCGCAGAGAGGCCGACTCAGGCTAACTTCCCTTGAACAAAAGCATGACTCAATGTGACTATGTGGCAGCATATGATGACTCTGTATAAGTTCGCCATGCAGGAGGCACGAACGAACCCTCCATATGATTGGAAGAGATAACCAATCGGTGGAGAACTGACTCAATAACAAGGTTATGGTGTACCTAAGTCAAACTAAATCCCACCCATATGGAGGAGACTTTGTTTTGAGTGCTTTGTTCAAGGGCGACACAACTGACTCTAGCTGCCAACAATAAATGGAAATAATGTCCCGTTCCCACTCTTTTTGGAATATTTAATTTTTTTTGTCTTTTTCTGTTAAGCTGGAAAAAGAATAAAAGAATGCTATGGTACAGTGGAAAGAACGAGTGTCGGTGAAACAGATGATCTAGTTCCTGGGAAAGGAACGTTCCTATGCTCAATGCAGGGAGGTGAAAACTGGTCAGTGACACTCAAAGATATGTTCTTTCCACGGGTCAAGGTGTGTCAAGCTGCAGAAGTCAAGGGTATGCAAGGTTGATTTTGCAGATGTCATGGTCAAAAGTTGGCTTAAACACGAGTCCAAGTGAAGCCGGCTCTAGGCCAAAAGGTGCAAGTGGTCAACATGCAATGCAGTAGTACAACTCAACACAAAGGAGCCTCTAGGGTATATGGCCAGAACAAAGCGGAGAAGCTAAGAGGAATGAGTCTTCAACGCATAAGTCATGGCGGGACTACAGAGGACTCCCGAGCCTACTCAAAACGGAGCAGCATGGGCAACAAATGTCAGTGAGGTGCTAACTAGGATGCCCATGTAAAGGATGGCTCTACCATCGTGTCATGATTTAAAGAATCGGCGAGTGAAGATGGCTTACGAACCATAACACAATGGGATTGACCTTATGGCAGATGTATCGGTCAAATGGAGGCTAGTATGCATAATGCAACGGAAAAAATGGTGTCCCTAACCTATATGCCAGTGAGAACACGATACCTGCCATGACGGGTCAGCAGTCATGGAACCGTCTCGAAACTGAAAATCGTCCAAAATGTCCTGAAAAACAGACCAATCTCGACATTCCAAGCTCCCAAGTTAAAAGTCACATGAGGCCAAACAAAATAAAATTTTGAAAAAATTTTGCATTTTCAAAACTTATAAAAAGCATTTTGGACTCACCATTTTTACCATTTGAGTTTGAGAGCAAAGGATTTGGAGCAAAAGGAGCAAACTTCCCATAGCCAGATTCAACCGTTCAAATTCGTCGAAAACCTCCAGGTAACTCTTATACTTAGCTTGCAATTAATTGTGACAGGTTTTAGGATTTTTGGTTGATGTTTCACCGTTGAACTTTTGTACAAAATTCGCTCGGGGCGTATACGCGGGTTGGTAATATTGAACCCGCGTACATGCGGGCCCTATACGCAACTGTGTGCACAGGGACCCGCGTATATACCGCGAATCATTTTTAAACAAAAACTAACGGTTTTGAATCAATTTTTTCTCAGGATGCCTGTCACGTGGCGTGAAAGAGAGCACGCAGCGGTAGACAATGAAGTTATGAACAGTCCAGAAGCATTATATGCCCTACGGGGATGCAGTTTGCTTAAATTTTTCAAATTGCCAAATATGAAAGCGAACACGCGTCTACTTGAGATGCTCATTGATTATTGGGATGTCGATGAGGAAGCTTTTATGATCGATCAGATGCCGCTCAGGGTAGAAGTGGAGGATATCTATTTTATCACGGGCCTTTCCCGAAGGGGAGAGGTAGTACAGTCCCGGGGTAGGACACGAAGTGCCCTTTCGATAGAGGACTATGTACAGATATACTACCCGGGACATCCCAAGAAGGTTGGGAGCCAGATTTCCATCACACATGTGGCGAGTTTATCACTTAGGATAATCCTGTTTACCATGGCTCGGGTGAACGGATCATCCTCTCTGCATCAGGCGTCACAGCAAAACATGAGCGTGGCAGTTGACTGTTTCACTACTGTGTTCGACTGGTGTACTCCTCTTCTGGCTAACATGAAGAGCCAGCTCACTTCTATCAGGAGGGGTCAGACTAAAAACTTTGGATATGGGAGCATCTTTTGTACTTTCTTTTTCGAGAAGGTTCCCGCACTCCATCCCAGGGTAGCAGTTTCCATCAGCACCCCACGCGATCCACGCATGGGCCGGTGGGATGATCTGATGAAACGTCTGGGGGGTGGGGAGGTCCCAAGGACTGCCTTTGACGATGACTTCTTCACCTGGTGGGATCAGCAGATCATCGCCGTGGATGACTACCCCTATGCTGGGCTAGATTTCCGAGGAGATCCTGATCTAGTGTTACCACCGAATGCAGCATGGGGCGAGATTGGTAAGATTTTTTGATTTTTTGGATTTTTCAAATATGATGAATTTTGAAAAATATTTTTGATGAGATTCAAATGACTGATATGATGATCATGTTCCAGACATCGGGCCGGTACGACCAGATGGATTCCCGCGGCATGGATGGCGCGGCCGAGGAGCCGAAGAGGCGGCTGCTGATACAGAACAGACTCTGAACAACGTCCAGCGACACTTGGCAAGATTGAGCTGCCGAGTACCGATGGCCGTCATAGAGGACCTTCCTGAGGATATGCAGCGTCATGTGGTTGGCATGCCACGTGACTGGGTTCGCATTTTTCGGCGTGTGGCCAATGCTATAGTGACATACTTAGACGCTCATCCTGAGCCGAGGCATTAGATATGCCGGACATGATTATGGGCATTTGAGTCCCAATTTTGTATATTTTTTGGACACACATATGTACACTCGAGACGTTTTACGATATATATATATATATATATATATATATACAGTTTGACTTTTTGATACTTGATTTTATTGTGATGAATGATTGATATGCCAGTCTAATGCTTGATTAGCGATAGAATCAGCTAACCAATTATGAGATCTTGGAATATGCAAATAATTGATAAAAGTAAATGATATTTGCAACAACCTCACCCTTAAATACTGGCGATATAAAGATGGATCCCGTACCCGATAAATGTTATTTAATTGAGACAATATCAATTGAGAATCAAGATATACTACCAATGAGTCGATCCCATGAGAGATTACCTCGGATAATAAATTAATAACAGCAGTATACTCGGCCATATTGTTTGAAGCAGGACCGATGCACATGCTTCTTGATGCGATCAATTGACCAGTTGGATAATAGAGTACCCAAGCTGCGGAAGCAAGATTCCGAGTGTGCCGACTAGCACCATCGGTGAACCCAAAATAGACCAAATCATCCATCAACACCTGCCACAGCAGACCAAAAAGTGCTGATACCAGAAAACTCTCGATGTTATATGTACAAATATACATAAAATACAAAGAAGCCATTTCCTGGTCAAAACTAAGCAAAGTACTTCTTTAGGTAGAGCCCGTTGCGGGGCTCCGCCAGCTTGTTTCCTTCGAAATCAATTAACTCATACGATCCTTTTTCTAAAACTTGTTTAATAATGAAAGGACCGTACCACATAGGCTTAAATTTGCCTGCCCCCAAGGCATCCTTATCTTGGTCATAGACCAGCACAAGGTCGCCTTCAGAAAAGACTCGAGGACGGACAGACTTATCATACTGCGTTTTAACCCTTTTCTTATGGGCCTCATTCATTGTGGCGGCATCTCGACGCTGCTCATCAAGATGTTCCAAGTGAACTAGGCGCTCCTCGAGACTCGAAGTCTCCGGAAGAAGCTCAACAGCCAACTTAAGAGATGGAATTTCACATTCAACCGGAAAGATAGATTCCATCCCATAAACCAACTGAAAAGGAGTAAAACCGGTAGCCGTTTTAACGGAGGTTCGGTATGACCAAAGAGCCGAATACAACATAATGTGCCAGTTGGACCGATTTTTATCTATTGTCCGTTGGAGTATCGTCTTAAGAGTTTTATTGACTGCCTCGACCTGTCCATTGGCCTGAGGATAATAAGGGGACAAATGCTCCTGGCGGAAACCTAATTTAAGAGCCAATTCGGACATTAGTTGATTCTGGAAATGATTGCCATGGTCAGTGACAATCTCTCTTGGGATACCGAATCTTGAGATAACTTGATTGAAAAGAAACAAAGCTACCGTGTCACTATCGTTCTTATAAGTAGGCATGGCCTCAGCCCACTTCGTAAAGTAGTCTGCATCCACGATAATGTACTTGTGATTCGCCGCTGAAGGCGGATTACAAGTTGTAAAATCAATACCCCACTTGGTAAAGGGACCGACGGTGAATAGCGAAGGCCAACTTCTCAACCGGAGAATAGCGAAGTTCAGGACCTATTAAGCCTCGACTCAAATAATAAATCACGTGTTCGGCGAGAGCATCGTCCTCCTGAACTAGAACCATACCAATGGTTGATTCTGCTGCGGCGAGATATAAAAGGAAGTCTCTACCATAATCCGGTGGACTCAAAAGCGGGGTAGAGACTAATGCCTTTTTCAAAGCATCAAACGACCTCTACGCAAAGTCGTCCCACACAAATGGAACTCCTTTTCGTAGCAAACGCATGAACCCTTTAGTGATCTCTGCATAGTTTGCTATAAACCGTCTTAAGAAATTAGCCTTCCCTTGAAGACTTTGAAGTTGTCGAATTGAGGATGGGGGAGGCAACTGAATTATTGCCTCAACCTTGAAGGGATCAACCCGAATCCCTTCATTAGACACAATGAACCCTAACAACCGACCGGACATAACCGCGAAAACGCACTTGTTGGGATCAACCGGATTTTATAAAAACGACATCGTTCAAAAACCAATCGAAGATGACTAGGATGATCGGTTCTCTTTCGAGAATGAGCAGCGAGATCATCCAAGTATGCCTCGATGACATGTTTGATGTCGTGGAAAGCATATGACATGGCCCGCTGAAAAGTGGCTCCAGCATTTTTAAGACCAAAAGGCATCTTCCTATATGCAAAGGTACCCCAGGGACATATAAAAGCTATCTTATGTTGATCTTTAGGACGGATAGAGATTTGATTATAACCTGAAAAACCATCCATGAAGGAAAAAATTTCATTACCCGCACACTCGTCGATAATCTGATCAATGAATGGCGTGGGGTAATTATCTTTCGGACAAGCCTTGTTTAGGTCCCTAAAATCGATGCATACTCGGATTGTCCCTTGCTTTTTTTCCACAGGGACTGGATTAGAAACCCAATCAGTAAGAGGAATAGGGTATATAAAACCCGCCTTTAGCAGCTTCTCAACCTCAGCTTTGATAGCTGCAGCTTTCCTAGGGTTAACCAGCCGAAGCCTCTGACGAACTGGTTTTGCGTTTTCATATGTCTTGATCTCATGTTAAACTATAGAAGGATCAATGCCAGGCATTTCTTCATAAGACCAAGCAAATACATCACGATATTGCTTGAACAGGTCGGTGTAAATTTGAATTTCTTCAGGGGAACACTCAACTCCGATGAAGATATTCTCGATGACGCTAGGGTCCCTAGAGATATTTATAGGTATCATTTTTGAAATTACCGACATATTACCTTCGGCACGAATGTGTGCTAGAGCCAAAGGGTTTGACACCGTACAAACATCACTAGTGAGGAGCTCGGAGAATCTAGATTCTACTTCCTGCAATGGAGGAAGAAAGTATGAATGATGGTGTAAGTCTTCCAAAGGTCGATCTATACCCATCATTACTTCGAGGATTGCTTCTTCAGAAGGTAAAACCGAATCTAAGCAGTCCAAGGCAGAGGTAGAATCAAGGCTCCAAGCTGGGGCCACATGACGATCTAACTCCTCTTCGGAAAAAGGAGTAGAATGGTTGTCTGCAGAGTCTACGATAGACTGATATCTAAGCTCAGCTGCAGATATAGGGAATGCCATTCCATTTACTTGTCCTTAAACTAATGTGGTCGTAGGTGAAGGTAAGGTCCAAGGGTCTGAAAAATAACGAGTTCGAAAGAACTCTTCTCGAGGAGACTCCTTTGATGATGAAATAACATTGATTTTAGCGAAAGGAGAGGGAAGATCAAATGTACCCATCAATGAGGAATACATCCCTACTCCTAGATTCTCAGTTGGCGGGCGAGGGTTATCCATTAAAGGGACAGTAGAGTCAGAGCTTGCTCGAGGATCGACTGGACAATAGTCCAATTGATCCACCTTAACGATTTTCCCCTCATGAGGAAAGCAAATGACACGAAACAGAGTCGAAACAACGACATCCATCTCATATACCCAGTTCCTTCCTAATAGGAGATTATAGTCTAGGTTAGCGTCTACGACCTCTACTTCAATATTGACGACCTTTCCCCCAACACATATAGGAAAGGCCGGGATAATCCCATGTGGCTTATGAGAATGACCATCAAATGCAGTCAAAATGGTGGGTGAAGGAACAGCCGAGGGTGATCCAATAGCCTTCCAGCATGACATCGACATAACGCATGTGGAAGCTCCTTCATCTATCACGGTGCGAAAAATATTGATTTTTCGGTATGTAGACTTTATTTGGAAAGCCATATGATGAGGGAGTCGCTTTTTGACATTTAACATGTCAAAAGTGAGCACTAAAGAGTTAGCTGGATCGACTGCTCCAATTGCGGAGAGTAAAGCACTTCTTTGAGCCGGACACGACTGGAGAACCTCTAAAGCGGACATAGCGCACAGACTTTGAGCCAGATCCTCCATAATGGAGTAATTCTGGGCGGCCCTAGCATTAGGATTAATCGTCGCGCGTTTAGTGGAACCTTTCGGTATTCGTGGTATAGTCTCGACAGGGGGTCGCTCAATATGAAGGTTAGTACTTCCGGGAACAGTCTTGTCCTTGGAAGTTTCGGCTTCACCATAATCATGTGACCGAGTAGCCACATGGACATTAGAACCCATCATGAAAACATTTGACGATTTTTCCCCTTCCTGGTTACCCCCAACGGAGGTTCCAAGGTTTGAACTCGCGCCAGCAAGAAGTTGCTGCCCTTGGGGAAACGGGTTGGTTAACACAGCTTGAGAACTAGAAGTCCCTTGCTGTCCTAACAAGCGCTGAGTGTCTTCAATCTTAGGGTAGAGATGAATTAGTTGGTCTCCACTGCAAAATTTGCATGGAAACTTAACTTTCTTTCTTGACTCATTTCTACCACCACCAACGTTGTTGCCGGATTTATTTGCATCAGGCTTCCCATCCTGGTTCTTTATCTTACCTCGTCCTTTCTTTTTCCCATTGGAATTTTGATTTCCTTTGGGGTTATCAGATTGGACGGCATTTATTGAATAATTTTGGGAAGCGGGGGGATTAGACGATGTGACTTGGTTGTTAGAAGCAGCTTGCAAGGACAACTGCTGTAATTAATTCAACAAGTTCACTGTAGTTGTGTCTACTGACCCAATGATACCATCCGCGTGCGGACCTGGCTTCGACTTAGCTACGTCAACCGTAGATCCAGGAGCATCTGGCAAGTATTTCTGTAGGATCCCAGACTGAGAGTAGATCAATTCTAATTACTGGGCCCTAAAAATGGCTTGCTCCTCAGAATAGACTCCAAACATGGAGACATCCTTGGAGATCTCGAGTTGTAAAGACTTCAAAAACCACTCAAGACGGTACTCTGGAGGGATTTTGGCTTTAATGAGCCTCTTTCTCCATCTCCATTCCTGAATATGGTCAGAAATGTGGGTTGCCTTATCCTGACGAAAGGTGGCCAGAAGTTCAGTTCCGGCATCATAGCGGACAGGCAACTGAAAATGATTTAAGAAGATATTGGCTAAGTCAGCGAACGATGTAAAGCTGCCCCTGGCAACTCTATATACCATTTGGCTGCATTACCAGTCAAGGTGCGCTGAAAGAGTCTCAACCTAATCGAGTATAAGGGAGTTAGATGAGCACCACAAATGGAATGTGGTTACATGGTCGCCTGGGTCTTCACCACTCTCCCCTTCGAATTTTGGAATGTCCGAAGGGAGTTTGGTTGGGACCAGAGGCCAGGCCGGATTGTACTTGATTGGGTCATTTGTTAACTTAGTGAGATCTGGCAAGTTCAACGTTTCCAGAAACGGAAGCCTAGGAGGACCTTGGGGATTCCACCCGGACTAGGCAGAACTCCCAAAGCTCTGAAAAGATTGTCCTGGAATTTGGGAGGCACCAGGCTGCCTGAAGTAACCAATAGAACCGGCTGAACCAAAAGGCAAGCCTTGTGGTCCAGCAAAATTCGGAGTTTGACCAACTTTGGCTGTATAACCTCCATAACCAGCAAAATTTCCTCTTAAAGGATTGTAAGGAGTTGATAACCCCTGATACGGATTCCAAGCCGAAGCTAGAGGAGGAATAGTTTGAAACGAGCTAACCGTGGAGTACGACCTATTCCCTTGTTGGCCGATAAACGGATTCCCAGTTCCCATGTGTTACTGGGAAAAGTGTCTATTTAGAACTGCTCTATCCCACTAAGGTGTGACAGCTGCCTTAGAAACAAACAGAGAAAAACTACTTTTGTATTTCCTTTATGAACTATAGATAGAGAGGAATAGAAAGAACCAACCTGTGTCTTGTGCTAATCCTTTGATCCAATCCCTCTCTTCTTTGATAGTCTCCAGCTACCTGCTCCCTTGCTTGCTCAGCTTCACAGAGTACCTGTAAGATCACAGAAGAAGAGCACTATACAAAGACATGGATCTATATTCATAAACAACTTAGGATCAGATTTAAGTTAACCATACAAAATGTAACAAGCATCAATGATACAAAAGCATGGAGGAAAACTCAAATAGTTTTTATTGATAAACAAGAAAAGATCCAGGAGGAGTTACAACCAGTGGTTCCGACCCAGCATCAACCTCCCAGCAAAGAAGCCCCTCTTCACCTCAAACAAAGCATAAATCACCCAACAATCTGATGTTTGTCTCTAGAAACCAACAACAATTCCTTACAATATGCAAAATTCCAGCCTCTGGATCTCTGGGATGAGGGATCCATATATAGATATCTGTAAGGAGGATGAGTCAGCTTGTGATTTGATTAGTGTCTTCTCTCTGTCAATTCTTGCTTCCACTTGGAGACTGAAGGCCTCTTACTCATCCTTGGTCGAATTCAGTGAGGCAAGTGTCACAGGAGAAGATTCTGGAAGCTTCCATTGTCTCTCCACTTCCCGGAATGACACTGCCATTTGTCATTTCTCGCCCATCGCACCCCACTGAAGGGACTTTTGAAATGAAACGCACCCTCACAGTGTATTTAGGTGCAATGCAACGCACCTAGCCAGTGGAGCAGCTGAAATGATCCTGTTTTGACCAATTCTGAGCAGTTTCTGGTGGAGAACTTCTGGGAGAAGCTGTAATCTGTTGACCTTGTTCCTTTAGGGGTTAGAAAAACACTTTTAGGGACTTAGGAGCCCTTGGTTTATGGACATTTCATGCTTGGAGTTGTAGGGCACAAAAATGTCTATAACAGTTGCCCCCTAAAGTATGAGGCCGTTAACCTTTTGGTGTCGGGTGAAATGCTTTATTATGAGGATCCGAAGTTCTTTCAATGCTGGGAGGAGACCTGTAATAAGATACAATACAATACATTATCTTCATACTATTTTCATGATCTAGCTGAGGCGGGCATTCCCATGCTCAGCTTTATAAATTCATTTTCATGTACATAGGACAGACAATCGTCTGAGTGTAGACTGATGATTCTGGTAGAGCCATCATCCTTTTGAGTGGATGATTATCTGTGCAGCAATGATGTACATTTAATGTCTTTATTTCCCTGAATATATATCGCAGCTCGGATGGATGAAACTAGATCCGGGGTCTTCAATCTCGTCCGATCTTCACTCGATGTACAAGTCGATCCATGTGAGAAATGTTCTGAAGTCGAACATGGAAAGACATCGCTTGATTACCAGTCAATGATGTAAACTGTTAACAAGCGCGAGAGGAATCACCGATAATGATAATGATCCTCAAGGTACTGCAGTACAATTCACGTGGTGTGAATAAAGGATTTGGCGTCGAACACCACGCAAAATCTTTCGGTCGAAGGCCATTGATGTAAACCTATCGCCGGAAGTGAGAAACTTGCCATTGAGGCATGGAAGCTTCAAAGTACTGAATGGGGTGTTCCCAGATCAACTTCTTGGATAATGAGCTGATGTCGACAAGAAGTGATCTGTCACAGGAGGGCCTTAACGAATCCCACATCAATGACACGAAACAGAGCAAATGATTTTGATGGAGGTGAAAACGATCTGGTGATATAAGGTTCAGGGCGGCAGTCATGAAAGAATGGAGTATAATGTATGGTAGTGGGTGAGACACATGTGACTTCTCTGGATGACTTCTCTTGAACATATCGGCGACACTGATGTGATGGATTGGTAGCATTAACCCCAAATGTGGATGGTATGGCGTGACCATGGTGATGTGACCGGTGAATGAAACAACCCAACCCGACTCGGACACGGAGTGGAAGTGTCATGTTCAAGAGCGACTTGCTACAAACAAAGTTTCTTTGAGTTTTCTTCCCAATTTTTCCCCAGTCATTGCTGACCAATACCTCTTTATTTTTGTCAAGCTTGAGGAGGATAACATATGCTTGTTCTATAATTTGCCCTTCGGGCAAACCCATTGCTATGTTTTAACGAGCCTAGCGATAGTGAAACTCGTTCTCGTCTATAGACAAGTTTGTCGCTATTAATCTTTTTAACGAGTTTAACGACAAAGATAACTCGGTCCTTTTCAATTTTAGAGAGTCTGAAAAGGAACGTAAAGGTAACTCCAAAATTCCTTTTTCGTCATCTAATCCCTTAAGCCCGAAAAAGTATAAAACAATACAGAAGGGATGAATTTTCAATACTTTTAACGAGCCGAATAAAACAAGTGCTCGATCTTTTTGTGTAATAATCCCTCAGGTCCAAAAAGATTAAAATCTAGAGGAGGGATAGCACTTCCTGTCCCTTTAACGAGCTGGAAAGGCCAAGGACTCGGAAATCTTTTCATATTTTACGAGTCAGTTGAAAAGAGCTTAAAGGAGACTCGTCTTTTGAGGAACGAGTGATAAAACAGGTAGCAGCTGATTCCAGGTAAGGTTTGGAATTTTCCAATCACGGCAGTGTCACAAGGATGGCTAGTGAAATCACTATTCGCAGCTGTTCCTCAAAATGGGTAAACAATCAAATGGAGGTGAATGATCGGCCAATGAAAAAGTGGAGGTGACGGTGCAAACACGACCAAGGATTTAACGGCTGAAGTACTACATTCACGATGGTTATTTATCGGGGAATAGTTCATTTTTTAATGAGCTTAAACACGGGTGGAAACATTTGCTCATGTCTTATGTTTATTTTTTAACGAGCTTGAACTATGTGCTAAAACTGCTCGATTGAATGGTCCCTTTTTGATTTTACTATAAATAGCTTAGTTCTTTCAAAGATTGTACTGCATTTTCAACTGCTTCATCAAACTAGTTAGAAATGAACAATATATGCTTGAAAACGAGTTAGAACACTAATATTTTACTTTGAACTACGTAAAAAGTAATGAAAAAGTGTTTTTACCTCTCATTTTACCATTTCATTTGAACTTTGGTTTGTTGGAGCTTTGGAGGTGCTTTTCCCCCTTGATTTTCATCAGCTGATTTCGGGAGATTCTGTGGACGATTCTTGGCGCCGTCTAGACCAGGTAGGAGCTAAACCTGAGCTCTTTCATTTCATGGTTTCCATTTTGCATTCTGAGCTTGATTCCTAGTTTTTCTGAGCCCCTGGGGTTTGAAAAACTTGTTCTGCCTTCAGCGCACCCTCTGTGTATCGAAAGGTGCATTGAATGTTGGCCATTGTGAAGGCCATCTGACATGCAACGCACCCAGAGTACTGCTGCAGGTGCGATGGGCACAGAGAAGGAATTTTGTGCACAATTTTTGATGGAAATTTTGCCTGTTTCTTGCCAAAATCAGGATCTAACTCTTCTCTTGTCTGTTTTTCAGAGATCTTTGGAGCAAGATGACCATTACATGGCGAGAACGTGAGCATGAAGAAGAGGACATGCTTTCCCTACATGATCCAGTTAGAGTAAACACACTGCGGAACTGTGGCTTGCTGAAGTTTTTCCGCATTTCTAGCATGAGACAACAGATCAACTTACTGCAGTATTTGCTCAATGCTTGGGATCCTACCAACCAGGTTTTCCAGATCAGGGGCAAATCTATCCCCTTGACTGTAGTAGACATCTATTTCTTGACCGGTTTGTCGAGGCGGGGTGCCCCCATCTCTTTATCAGGTTCGGCTCGAGGAGGTGACTCGGTGAGAGATTATGTTCACCGGTACTGCAGAGAAGGATCTCAGCCGAGTAAAGACAGCAAGATCATCATCCGTGATGTCACTGACAGGTCCCTTAGGACTATTCTATTTACTTTTGGTAGGATGGCCGGTGGTGTGGCTCTTCACGTAGCCAACCGATCTTTTATGCAGTATGCCTTGGAATGCCTCCAACCGAAGGTGTTCAACTGGTGCAACGCAGTACTTCTTATGATGAAAGAACAGTTGACCAAGATAAAGAGCGGGAGGTTGAAGAACTTTGGGTATGGTTCTATTTTGACCGCCTTTGCCTTGGAGAAGATACCACTGATGCAGCCGCAGTACATTGCACTCGATTTACCTTCTCCTACTGAACCACGTATGCAGAGATGGGTTGACCACATGTCTAGGCATGCTGGCCAGTCTCAGATTTCATTTTCTGATACCTTCTTCAGGTGGTTTGATCATCAGGAGATGGTTTATTCTGAGTATCCATACGCTGGCATGGACTTCCGGGGTGATCCGAATCTGGTACTGCCAGATGGTGAACAGTGGGGCGCCATTGGTAAAATCTCTGACCATATTCTTGTTTATCGTTTTTGCTTATAATGTCCTTATGATTTACTCTATCAAGACTTTAATCAAACTCATGTGTACATGCAGATGTTGGTCCTGTTCGTCCAGCAGTTCGCCCGAGAGTACCGGCTGCCGCCCCAGTAGGAGAGGCCGTCGGAAGGGCTATCCTTCGTGACCTCGACGTGGCCGGGACTCTCGCCGCATTACAGGAGCAGGTTGAGGGCCTCACTCTTGGTATTCCAGATGTGAGGACTGACGAGCTACCCTTGAGGCTACAGCGGCATACTACTGGTGTGCCAAGACGATGGACTCGTCTCTTGCGCATGATTGCATAAGCTGTGACTTGCTATCACGAGCATCATTAGACTAGGGTGCCCCCTAGCATTTTGAGTTTTTTGGTCATTTGACCGATTTTGTCTTGGTTACAGAACATTACGTGTAAACCATAAACAGTTATATATATTTTTGATTTTCGGAGTTTTATTTTGGTTAAGTTACATGATCCAAATGCAAACATTGATGGTATGTTTATTTTTATAAATGTTGCAAATGTCTATCTAACACATAATTTGCTAATGAGTCAGTTAATGTGTTTAAGTTTATGGAAATATGTTGATATTGAATAGAATCAAATTGTCTTTCCAAAATCTTAACCCTTAGGAACATGCGATAAATAGCTAGATTTCGGACAGAATAGATAACAGTGAGTTGTAGTATTACGAGTTGTGAGTCTAGCCTGACAATTAGTCGGCGTATACCATGTGTGATGGCATCAGAGAGAAGTTCTATCAACGCGCCATATTCAGCGATGTTATTTGTTGATCGACCAATACATACCCCTCTGAAACTTACTAACTCACCGCTTGGATCAAAAATAGCCTAGGCTGTGGAAGATAGGTTCCGCGAACTACGACTCGCTCCGTCGGCATATCCAACACATGACTCCAATAGGTTTGACATCTGCAACAAATGTAAAAAGTGGATTACTTGACCAAAATAAATACTTTAGCGAAAACAAAAACATAACAAAAGCATACAGGTTACCATTATGCATAGTAACGCTTGAGGTACAACCCATTACGAGGCTGCGCCAGTGGAATTCCGTCATAATCCATTAACTCGTAGGCTCCTTTTGCTAACACTCGTTTAACAATATAGGGGCCCATCCATAAAGACTTAAATTTACCTGCTCCCAATTTATCGGATTCTTGGTCGTAAAGCAAGACCAAGTCACCTTCTGAGAAGACACGGGGTTTGACATTTTTGTCGAACTGCGCCTTGACTCGTTTCTTATGGGCTTCGTTAGCCAAAGCGGCGTCACGACGGGTTTCATCCAATTGGGTTAATTCCAAGAAACGAGCCTCTTCTTCTGAAGTTCCGGGGAGGAGATCAATTGCGAGTTTGAGAGACGAGATTTCACACTGGATTGGTAAGACTGCTTCCAGGCCATATACCAGTTGGAAAGGTGTGAACCCGGTTGCATTCCTTACTGATGTTCAGTAAGCCCACAAAGCTGAGTATAGGATTAGGTGCCATCTTCTTTTGTGAACTCCAATCATCCTTTGCAGCATGCGTTTCAGGACCTTGTTGATTGCTTCAACTTGTCCGTTGGCTTGCGGATAATATGGAGTAGAGCTGTTGTGAGACAACCCTAGTTTGGCAGCTAATTCGACCATCATGTGATTGCGAAAATGCGATCCATGATCTGTGACTATAGCTTGTGGTACGCCGAATCTGGCGACTACATGATTGAAAAAGAAGAGGGCAGCTGTTTCACCAGTATTATCTAATGTAGGCATCGCCTCGGCCCATTTGGTAAAATAGTCAACTACGACTATGATATATCCATGCCCCCTGGTCGAGGTGGGGTTACATGTCATGAAATCGATGCCCCATTTGGCGAATGGCCCAACAACAACTATTGGCTGTAAAGGTGCGGGTGGTCTTCTGGTTTTGCTGTCGAAAATTTGACAAGCATGGCAACTTCTGACTGCGGTTATGCAATCTTTGAACATTGTTGGCCAGAAGTATCCTGCTCGTAAGATTTTTTGCGCTGTAGCATATCCAGATTGATGCCCCGCACACGCGTCTGAATGACAATCATTCAGGACTTTTTCGGCCTCCTCATGTGTGAGGCACCTTCTCAGAACTGTATCGATATCGCGACGGTAAAGTGTATCACCAACGATCATGTAGTCTTTTGCTTGGTATCGAATACGTTTTTGTTCAGAGTGGGAGGTGTTGGGCCTATATTTTTGGGTTTGGAGATAAATGATTATATCCCCATACCACTCATTGCTTGTAGATATCAGAAACAAATTTTCGTCCACGATTGTTTCTTCGGATGTGTCATCGTTGGATGACGATGGGAGATCGCACAATAATTCTGCGAAAACTAGAGCTTTCTTTGACTTGGTTTTTACAAATTCCAGATCAAACTCTTGTAGTATTGCTATCCATTTTGAGTATTTGCCCCCCAGCAACTGTCGCGACAATATATAAGTCATGGGGTTGCAATATGACAGAATGGTAGTTTTCCGAAAGAGGACATAGTGTCGAAATCTCTGTATCGCTTGAACAACTGTGAGTGCTAGATTTTCAACGTATGAATACTTTCTTTCTGTATCATTTAAGTTTTTACTTAAATAATATATAGGATGTTCAATTCCATCGACTTATTGGACTAAAACCATTGCGATGGTTGTATCTGCTGCAGCCAGATACAGGTTAAAATCTTTTTGATAATCAGGAGCGTACATTAATGATGCTTTCATTAGGGATTCTTTTAAAGCATCAAAGGAAGCTTGCGCAACCTGATCCCAGACAAAGGGTACTTCCTTTTTCAAAAGACGTGTATAACCTTTAGCAAGTTCGGTGTAATTTGGAATGAACCTCCTCAGAAAGTTTGCTTTCCCTTGGAGTTTCTGAATCTGAAGCAAATTCGAAGGTGGGGGCAAGTTTATGATTGCCTGGACCTTACATGGGTCGAGACGAATCCCGTCCTTGGAGACTACAAAGCCAAGTAAACGACCGGAACTGACACAAAATACACATTTGTGTGGATTGAGTCATATCTTGTAGTGTCGACAACGTAGAAATATCACTCTTAAATGCTGCGGATGATCAGTCCGCTTTCGCGAATGAGTCGGAAGGTCGTCGAGGTACGGTTGAACGATGTTTTTGATGTCATGGAAGGCATAATTCATTGCCCTCTGAAACGTCGCCCCTGCGTTCTTTAAACCAAAGGGTAATTTTCGATATGCGAATGTGCCCCACGGACAAATAAATGCAGTCTTTGACTGGTCCTGTGGGCGGATATTTATTTGATTATACCCAGAGAATCCATCCATGAATGAAAAGATTTCGCATCTGGCGCATTCATCAATTATCTGGTCAATGAAGGGTGTAGGGTAGTTGTCTTTTGGACAAGCTTGATTTACATCCCTATAATCGACGCACACTCTAGTTGTTCCCTGTTTTTTCATAACAGGGACGATGTCCGATACCCAATCAGTTAGAGGAACCGGGTAGATGAAACCAGCATGGAGAAGTTTTTCAACTTCTGCCTTAATGGCAGTGGCTTTCTTGGGGTGCACCTGCCTTAGCCGTTGTCGTACTGGTTTGACATCTGGATACATCTTAATTTCGTGTTCAACGATACTCGAGTCAATGCCCGACATTTCACTATATGACCAAGCAAAGACATCTCTGAATTCGCGAAAAAGAGCGTTATATATTTCCAGTTCTGAAGGAGAACAACATTTGCCAACATAAATATTCTCTACAACATCTGTTTTGGTCGAGATATTTATGGCTATAGTCTCTTCAATGTTGGACAAGTTTCACTCGGAATCCACCGTGTTTACAGTATTTGATAGGAAATCAAAGACTGAAGGATGATAAAGGTCATCTTGAGTATCTTCTCCACAATCCGGAAGAAGGGAACGATGGTGGGAATCATTCCATGGTGCTCCTTCAATTACCATTGATTGGACAATTCTTTCGTCGGTGACATGCACTTGCGACCAAGGATCTGAAGGGGTATCATATTCTCTAGACCTATCTATCCAAACGCTTGATGAGCGTTGATTTGGGTTTGCCTCCCATGCTAGGAACATTGATTGCTACAATATTTCCGTTGGGCTTGGGGGTAAAACCATTGCATGATCCATGTTGATATCGTTTTCTGAGATCTTTGTAGAAGATATCATGTTGCAGGTTCCTATTGACGCTACTTCCGCCAAGCTGATTGGAGGTGGAAGGGTGAAAGTTCCCATTAGTATAGGATCTTTTAATAGGCCTACTCGGATATTTTGAAGTGAATGAGGGCTTCCATGGATCATGGGAATGCTTCCTGTAACTTGAGAACCGTTGGGGAGGAAGTTTTGTTGATCGACGATTGTAATCCCTCCTTGAAAGGGAAATGAAATCTTCCTGAAATAGGTCGACACAACAACCGCCATAGCATATATCCATGGCCTTCCTAGTAGGATGTTGTAATCAAGATTGCCATCGATTACTTCAACATCTATTTCTACCGTTTTCCCTCCTAGTTCAACTTTCAAGTTACTTAGAATACCATATGGGGTATATGTCCTTCCGTCGAATGCTTTTAATGTTGTCGAAGATCGCGACAAGGTTGGAGATCCTAAAGTTTTCCAGCAACTCATCGACATAATGCATGTAGATGCTTGCTCATCAATAATTGTTCGATGAACAGTTTTGTTGAGGGCTTTCACTTGAACAAGGAAAGCTAGTTGAGCTGGTAATTGAGGATCGTATCCTTTATGATCGAAGGATACAAGATTAGAATCCTTTGGGTCTATCCCACCAATGGCTGATAATAAAGCCTGCCTTTGGGATGGGCAATTCTGTAGTACTTCAAGAGTCGACATAGCAGATGGCGATTGTGCCAAATCTTCCACTATATTATAATGCTGTGCCGCTCTAGCGCGGGGATTAAACGTCGACTTGTGTAATACTCCCTTTGGCGGTTTTATTGTCAATTCAGGAATGATGGGTGGCACAACTTCCGTCGAAGTTGTTGTCGAACTACTAGGTTGATCTTTATCCTTGTTGTTCGACAGCTGTGGATTCCCATAATCTTTGTTCCTTGTCGATATCAAAGCATCATTTTGCTGTTTTGAAACCGACAACATTAGCACTTGAGACGGGGAAGCATTTTCACTTTCAACCAGATTTGTTCTTGGATTTGGAAACGGATTGGTTAACACTACAGAGGTTTTCGAATTCTTGAAGAATTTTTTAACCTCAGCTCTGTGTGGACAACTTGTGGTCCAATGATCCTCATCGCATATGAGACATGGATTTTTTGGTTTCCTATCTCCAGGAGGGTTTGAAGAAGATTTTTGAGGTGATGATTCCTCCTGTTTCTTCTTCTTCCCTTTGCCTTTCTTCTTGCTCCCTGGTTGTTTGGTTTCTTTGCCTTTATCCGTCAATACAACATTTACTTCCGAAGCAAGAAGCTCATCCTTTGCATTTTGACTTGAAATCTTACGGGCCTTTTTGGATGTAGCCTTTGTCGATTTCGTGTCTGTTGTGCCAATCACGCCATCGCCGGCATGAGAGTCATTGTTCGATTTAGGAGGAGGAGGAATTGAGAATTCCGGTCTAGGGGCGTCAGGTATTTTATCGTAGAGCGTGCCGGACTGAGTGTAAATCAAGTCCAGATATTGCGCACGAGCGATAACTTGCTCTTCTGTTATGACTCCCCCCTTTGCCACATCTTCCGTGATGGAAGGCAGTAATGACTTGATAAACCATTCAGCTAAGAGCTGATCGGGGATGTACGTTTTTACCATCCTACAACGGCGTCGCCACTCATGTATATGATCAGATATGTGAGTGGCCGTTGTCTGTTTGAAGTTGGTAAGAAGTTCTGTTCCCGTTTCATACCTTATTGGTAACTGAAAATGGGTTAAAAAGGTTGTGGCTAAGGTACTGAAGTTGTCGAACGAAGCTCTAGGCAATTCGATGTACCATTTTGCCGCCGGACCCGTTAATGTCCTCTGAAAGAGGCGAAGTCTTATCGAATCATCATTTAAGGTATTTGATGAACACCATAGATGAAAGGTCATCACGTGATTCGATGGATCTTCACCCGGATTTCCATTAAATTTAGGAATATCTGATGGAAGTTTATGCGGAATCGCTGGCCACCAAGGGGCATAAGTGATTGGATCATTTGTTAACCGATTTAAATCAGGTAACTCTAAAGTTGCCACAAAGGGTAACTGCTGATTCAGGTTAGGTGAAGCATACCCAAGATAAGATGGGATTTCCTGAGCAGTCGGTCTTTGCATACCGGCATAATGCATCTGATGCTGGTATGTTTAGTAAGGTTGGTGGACATGACCATTGTAAAATGGTTGATTTTGACCGTTTTGAATGTACGGCTGCCCACTATTAGCAAAGATTTGTTGCTCAGAACCTTGGTATACTTGTTGGAATTGCGGTTGTTGGTATTGTACTAGCCATGGTTGTGAAGCCATGTGCTGTTGACCAATACTAACAGTTTGACCAAGATGAGGGGTAATTGTACCCGTCTGAACCTGTGTCATTCCACCAGTCGGCAATTGTGGTTGAGTCGCAGGGTCAAGGGGCTGTTGCATTACAACCTGAGAAACCTGAGGTTGGCATACAACAGGTAGCGCTTGAACTTGCGACACCGTCACAATAGCTGGCGTAGTCGGTATGTTTGACATAGGTAAGCATTGTTGCATCGAGTATACAACTCTTGGTTGTTGAGGTAGTATTGGTACCCAACCGCTTGAGGTAATTCCAGTATAACCTGAATGTTGTTGTGAACTCCCGTATGGATATCCTCCCGGAGGGGATAATGAAAGGGTATACTGCCCCCCATACGGTGGTAATCCAGAACTCAAGGGAATTGTTTGCCCTTGGGGCCCGGACTGCCCAAATTGACTTCCAAATGGATCAATCTGTTGAGACTCAACATAAGAGTTTCCGGATATTATTCCGGATGAACAAACAGGAACAGACCATACTGTCGAAGTAGCCCCTGAGTGGGCTCCTTCTAGCGGTTGAGAGCTAGTCGAGATAGATGGTATACCGGCGAACATTGTCGGAGTGATAGCAGGGAGTTCTGCTGTCGTTGTGTCAGACGACACAGTCCTAGATGTTGACGGTTGTTCAGACATTTGTAGTCTATCCAAAAGATTACCTAGCGATTCTACAGGAGCTTCCGCTGGTGGTAGACTAACTTCTGATGAAGAAGGATATAGAGTGATCCCGACTCCAAATTGCGTTGGAGTAGTTGTTGGAGGATCTTCTACAATTTCTTCTATGGCAATTAGACCAGGTGGAAGGGGAAGACCGTCAGGTCCGTAGAATATTTCTGGTGCCGAAGAAGGTATGGAATCGGCAGCGACAGATGTTTGAAGAGAAAGACTCTCCGAACCGGTTGTAGATGGAACTGGTTCGGTAACACAAGTGTTTACTCTCAGACTAGGATCAATATCACTGTCCCTCTGTGGCTGTTGAACTTCTTCTGTAGAGGCAGGGATTCCAGAAATGTTTGGAGTAACCGGAGTCTCTGATGTCGTTGGAACACTTGTTCTAACTTTAATAGGAGATTTGGAATCGGTTAAACGAGTTCGCTTTGTCCGTACTGGCTTCGATTCCGGAGACAAAGACAGTTGACTCGTAAGCCTCCGCGAATGACAGGGTTTCAATTGACTTTCTTCCACGATTGCGGATTACTCGATCAACTAAAATAAAGGGGAAGTATGTTTCCGAATTAAATGAATTTTAGACGCTTTGACACAACTTGTTTTTTCAGTTATTAAGAGTCGAGAAAAAACAAAAGATGACTCTAGTCTCCTTCGATTTTTAATGAGCCTGAAGTGACAAGTGCTCAGATGGACCTTTTCCGTTAAGGAGTCTGAAAAGGAACGAAAGGGGTTGCTCTGGAGATCTAGGTAGAGGGAGTACCAAACCAATCGCAAAACTACAGAATACTTTTTATGGTACGGCAGTCAATCTTCCCGAATGCTGTGTTCAGTGCATTGCGATCGATAGGGCGGCAGACACGGCTTCCTAAGGATAAAGGATTTAAGCTTATAGGGGTCTCCCAAAATATACTCGACGGTACGTGGGAGCACAAGTCCGTACTGGCACTTATCGTCTCAAAGTGGAGGAATCACCCAACCATCAGTGAGGACAACAGTTACCAGGCTTTACGACGCCGGAATATGTCTCTAGCCTAGACCTCTAAATGTTGTGCGTTAAGTTCCAAAGCGTTGTTAGATTCATTGAATTTATTTT
This sequence comes from Pinus tabuliformis, assembly GCA_031772625.1. Lineage (NCBI taxonomy): Eukaryota > Viridiplantae > Streptophyta > Pinopsida > Pinales > Pinaceae > Pinus > Pinus tabuliformis. The sequence goes on along the minus strand of CM062820.1, from coordinate 1,202,934,345 downwards.
AAGTTGATCTTGCTTATGAAGTTTGCCTTTTGGGTTCACCACGAGATGTAGATGTAATTCCTAAAATGCAATCTAAAGATGATAAACAAACTTTTATCTCTTTTGTGGAATGAAAATCCTAGCTACAAGGGGAAAAGAAAGACAAAATCTTTTCACAAAGAGAAAAGAGCACATTGTAAATGCACTTTCCTAAATCAAGCCAAACAGACTGTCTATATGCAAATGCACATGCATGTATTTGTTTTCAACTTTCTTAGTATTGATGCTAAAAAGAAAGTTGATGTACAAATCTGAATTTCTTTTCAAGCGACAAATATAAACAAGCTCTTTTTCGAAATAAAAAACAGAGAGGATTATGACACCTTACGATTTTGAAATGAACGCTCGTTCTTGACGCTAGAAAATTGCAAATTCAGACCAAAGGCAATAGTAACAGTATAATCTACCATCAACAGCAATCAAACTTTCTCCTATGATCGAAATCGACACTTGCGACAGATTCAAATCAAAGGACGACAGTACGACTATTCTACTTTTGCAATGGAAAACTGTAAACGACTCAACAAACACACAGAAACATCTACAGTTCTTTTGTACAAAGGAGGCGGAATAACAGCAAGGAAAAGAGGTTTCAAACAGACATATACTGATCACAAGCAGCAAAATCCAGGGATAGAACTGGAAAGAATGAATCACAAGAACCACAACTGCACAGAGTCAGTCTGATCAGCGCACCTGTAACACAGAGAATTTGAAATGCAGCGCAGGTTGTCCACTCAGGAAGTGAGCTGAAATTCAGAATCTCTTAACAGTACCTGTGCTAGGCCAGAAATGAGACTATTTTCTGGTTCCGAGTCACAGTTTGCAGTTCAGTCCTTGGTTTTTGGCCGAGTAAAAAGCAATCAGTAATGCAACAATCAGGGGTAGATCTAAGGAGGATATAAGAGATATCACAAGGGAAATCAGATAGTTTGTGAATCAGTTGTTTAAATCATAAACAGATCCAGTGAATGGATTGAAGCAGCAGTTATCTACTTTGCATTTGTTATGGCAAATGCAGTTCGAAAGCTACTTATAAGTTTATGAAACAAACAACAAAGAGATACACAAACAAACTAATTAGACATTCCCCAGTGGAGTCGCCATTTTGTTACCGGGAAAAGTGTCTATTTAGAACTGCTCTATCCCACTAAGGTGTGACAGCTGCCTTAGAAACAAACAGAGAAAAACTACTTTTGTATTTCCTTTATGAACTATAGATAGAGAGGAATAGAAAGAACCAACCTGTGTCTTGCGCTAATCCTTTGATCCAATCCCTCTCTTCTTTGATAGTCTCCAGCTACCTGCTCCCTTGCTTGCCCAGCTTCACAGAGTACCTATAAGATCACAGAAGAAGAGCACTATACAAAGACATGGATCTATATTCATAAACAACTTAGGATCAGATTTAAGTTAACCATACAAAATGTAACAAGCATCAATGATACAAAAGCATGGAGGAAAACTCAAATAGTTTTTATTGATAAACAAGAAAAGATCCAGGAGGAGTTACAACCAGTGGTTCTGACCCAGCATCAACCTCCCAGCAAAGAAGCCCCTCTTCACCTCAAACAAAGCATAAATCACCCAACAATCTGATGTTTGTCTCTAGAAACCAACATCAATTCCTTACAATATGCAAAATTCCAACCTCTGGATCTCTGGGATGAGGGATCCATATATAGATATCTGTAAGGAGGATGAGTCAGCTTGTGATTTGATTAGTGTCTTCTCTCTGTCAGTTCTTGCTTCCACTTGGAGACTGAAGGCCTCTTACTCATCCTTGGTCGAATTCAGTGAGGCAAGTGTCACAGGAGAAGATTCTGGAAGCTTCCATTGTCTCTCCACCTCGCGGAATGACACTGCCATTTGTCATTTCTCGCCCATTGCACCCCACAGAAGGGACTTTTGAAATGCAACGCACCCTCATAGTGTATTTAGGTGCAATGCAACGCACCTAGCCAATGGAGCAGCTGAAATGATCCTGTTTTGACCAATTCTGAGCAGTTTCTGGTGGAGAACTTCTGGGAGAAGCTGTAATCTGTTGACCTTGTTCCTTTAGGGGTTAGAACAACACTTTTAGGGACTTAGGAGCCCTTGGTTTATGGACATTTCATGCTTGGAATTGTAGGGCACAAAAATGTCTATAACACCGTGCTACTAACCCAGGGTTATTCCAACCTTGGAAAGGATTGATGCTTTGTCCTACAGAAGAAAAAGGCATGGATCCTACCATCGGGTTGGAATGTGGTATATGACCACTTCCAAAAGGAAAAACCTGGAATGAAGCCGATCAGCCCATCATGGACGTAGCGACACTAAACAGAACCGATGGAATACCCTGTGAGTGGGTGCCAAATGGGAAGAATCCAGTACCAAAAGCATTGGTTTGGGCATTTCCACTCGTGGACAGAATGGAGGTAGACCCAACTAAAGATGTGCTAGCAAAAGATCCAAACAAGGAAGCAGAGGAGTGGAAATGGTTCCTCCCCCTTGCACCGATGTTGGGGTTTGCATGGTCGTAGCACTTGTAGAAGCCATGCTTCCAGTAGTGGTCATCGATGGTAAGCGCGTAGCGTAACCTGGACTTGACGATCTATGCATCGGAGTCCCAACGTATTGCAGTACGTCTGGATGACTAGATGGTAGAGGAGAATTTGGAGCTGCTAACGACTCTGAAAGTTCTTCTACCTCTATGTTATTCTCCGCTTGAAAGAGAACTCGAGAAAGGACTGGAGTGTCCCTCTCTTGTTCAGAAGTGCCAGGCCTTGCTTGGCCGCTAATGCCCCCGAGAGGAGGATCAATCCCTGATGCGTCAACCGGTGTGGGACGGAACCCACCGGTAATATTGCCTCTGCGTCTTCTAGGAGAAGGCTCTAAACTTGGTGGCGAAAGACCACGAAGTCTTCGAGACGGTCTTGGAGATCGGTCAGCCACTTTGAATTTTTTGTTATGATCTAATTAAAGACTCAAAAAATTGAAAGCTAGGCCAACTAGGAGCACAGAGCACACACTATAAAGTCCCTAAAGATATAGCCAGTCAAACAACTTCCAAGTATTTCTGCTCTGGGTGATTAAGACCGGACACCAAAATACGAGAAAGTGAATTAAGGGGCCTTCCGAAGATAGTCTGGGATGATGAGGGCCCAGTCTTATCAGCAAAGGTATCAGAGGAAGTTACGCTAACCTCCTAACAATAGCCTGCGCCGGTGTAAGCCCCCAAGCTTCGCAAGGGTGCCCTCTAGTAGTACTGTCGAGAGTGATGCAACGTCAACCTTAGGTGCCACGGGATTCCCCTCCGCAGCCACCTGTGTAGTTCCCTAGGAGTAGCAACTATGGATACCAACTCATCGCAGAAGCCAGGCGGAACAGTCGTGAGGTAAGTTCGGACAAGTAGGAGAGGGGGTATCTCTCTTCCCTGTCTTCACAGACCCTCGTGCTTAACTCCCAGATCCGGAGCTTTCCTGGTCTTCCTAATGCTATTGGATTTTCTCTCGTTATTTAGACTCCTACGTTTGACGTTTATATGGCCTTGGAGAGTTAACTCTCCACTCGCCTAATCCAAGGCCCTAAAATCCTAATCTTGTTGGTGTAACTGACTAAAACAAAAAGTTCTTGTGAATTTTAGTTAGCGCTTGATTTTATTAGGCTGTTCTTTAAGTCACAAGGTAATGGAAGTGAAACTAGTGGTGTTTTTTGACGCAAAAGAAATTAATAAAAACTTAACTACATGCACATGCACTTTTTCGTTTTTCGATGAAGAGAAATTTCTATAGGTTTCAGAGGTACTTCTAATAAAACAAATTTTTCTTTTCTTTTCGTTAATTCATACTTCACACTCACAAAAGCTAACAAAGCTATATATGCCTAAAAAAAGGGATGCAAATCTATCCTAATGCAACAACTATATGTGGATGCAAGATTTAAAACTACTCTAAAAACAACAATGAAAGTTGCTTGCTTATCAATCTTTATCTTGCCACTTAAAATGCCTAGATGGAATATGAGATGTTACCATTCATTTCGTCTAAACACTAAAAACAAGTACTAAGACAAACATAAATCACTTTCACTTCACTAAAAGGAAACCAAATGAAAAGCAAGTTCAAGAAAGCAAAACTAAGATTTTCAAAAGATTTTCTTCAAAGCAACAAACAAAAGAGTCTTTTCAAAAGATGCTCTCAACACTGAAACTTGTGATTGAAGAATAGGCAATCAAACACTTTTGCGAATTGACATCACTCAATGGATGAAAACTCAACAAAAATAAATGTGTTTAAAATCGCTCTTAACAATCAAAAGTAGCAATGAAAGCTTTGGCAATGAAAACCAAAAGATCAAAAAGACAAATTCCAAGAAAGTGTCAAACAACAACTTTCATGAAAGAAAGAAGTGAATGGTCACAAAAAGCGATTTTGCCAAGCAAACAAAAAGTCACCAAAAGAAAGATTAACACAAAGATTGTGATAAATCTCCCTACTCTGATGAATCAGAGCAGCCAAGATTCCTAGCAAGAAATCATGCGTGCTTTAGCAAAAAACGATGACGCTTGCAATCAACAAAAACAAGACCAATACTCCTTATAATCAGAGAGAATTCAGAATGAAATGCTCGCTGTAAAACAAATAACTGATACTGGAAAATGACTGTTTCAGACTGACTCAAACCATCAGACAAACCTTCAGAGACTAAAAAGATTTATAAATCTTGAAAATTGCAATATATACGCGACTGTACTTAAGTACAGATTGCGTGTATACGCGACTATATCTGAGGAAACCTGCGTATACGCGGGTTTACTCAAGGAAACAAGCGTATAGACGCCTCTGTATCTAAGGAAAACAGCGTATATGAAAATCTTCAAGAAAAATAAAGAACAAACTGAAGAAACTGGCAAAGCTTAAAGTTCAAGAACAGACCAGATAGTAACAGCAAGCAGACAAGGCAGCTGAGCCCTGATTGGCTTGAAAAACACCCAAACTAGGAACAACTAGAGTTTTGTCCCCAACGGAGTCGCCAATTCTGATAGAGGGAATTACTCCCCTAGGGCTTTTTGGGTTGAAACCCTAGCAGACTGAAAGTTATCTATTCAAAGAAACATGCATTCATACAGCCATTATGCTATCATAAGAAAATTCTATGATAAGGGTACGTACCTTTGGTCCTACGTTTGAGAAGGCCTTTAGGGTCCAAACCCTTCTTGGAGTTCCCTTCTTCTCTTTTGTCCTGCAAAACAACCAATTCAAAGAACACAGCAGTATATGGACAAAGACTTATAAAGGAACCATCTTCATGTTATAAAGAAAGGTAGTTAGTTATGAAATCTAGACAACCTTTTGTATATGAATTCTAAACATGAATATCATTAACATAAAGAAGATTCATTTCGGGAACCAAGACATGTGTTTCTTTTATTATAGACAAATAAAGTACATAAAAAGGAATATTTTCACCTGAGTCACCTTCAGCAGGCTCCAAGCAAAGCTTCCTTCCGGATCCGTTCCAGCCTCAAGCGTCTAACAAACTCCTTCCATGACTCTCTCCATGATGTCATAAATGGTGGATGAACATCAACACACAAGGAAACAAAGGTTTCCTGTACAAAATGGGGGAAGTGCAGAAGGCACAAGGGACTTCAGACCTAGTCAAGGGAAAAATCTCAGCATAACAACCTTTCTCTCTCTTCTCTCTTCCCTTAGGCCTTCCCTTTGAGGTCTTTTTATACCATCTCCAAAGTAGTTTTTTAGTTAGGAGTTGGTTGGGAACAGTTGGGCCACGGGCACTAACAGGTGATCAGCAGGTAAAACCCGCGATCTCCGCCCGAAAATAAGGGGTGTTATATTTTTTTAAGTGTTTTAATACATACACGCGGGTTGGCTATACACATACCCGCGTATACACACGTTTAACTCAGGGCAATGTCGCGTATAAGGGATAAAACACTGTTTTTTAAATTTTAGGACCAGGTCTGGAAGGAGGGGTTTCCCTAGGCCATGAATATAGCATCACAAACCATAAGAGTGAGATTTGGAGCTATAACAGTAGGGAGATTTCACAAATTTTTCCCCCAAAAATATAGAGTTAAAAATTAATAGATCGGATCTCTGAAATTGTAGGTAAAGGTAGCAATCCCTAGTGGAATGAGCAATTTGTTTTCGCTGTAGACGACGGGGTTACTGAATTCACCTTAAAAATAATGGTCAACGATAGTGGAAATGCGGATGACTTCGTTGGGGAAGCAAGGTGTAGATGAGTCTCCAACATTATGATCTCAGTCATTTTTCAGATCCTGTAGTCTTTCATCGTTTTTCAATATTTCTGTTTTCTGATCATATATCTTTATATTTCTGATTGTGCTGCACAACATTCCCCTGGAGGGAGTATTCATGGAAGGAAGCCTACCCCCGACTTCCTACAATGTTGTCCTTCTAGACCAGACCTACTGTGGGGAGATAAAAGTTGGCCTCACATTCACTATTAAGGTAGATACTATATATGCAGAGGCTCTTTATATCAGAAACTTTTTTTTGAATGGTAATAGGATGGATTCATATTAGCTCTGGATATTGACCAATCACTGTAAATTTCATTATCAAATTTTGTTTTACAGATGTAAGAAGATCATTTCAATAAAAAGTTTAAACTTATTCCTTCTAGATCTTTTAAAGTTAAATATCTTTTTAGAATTTAGTGTATTTAAGGATATAAAGGATCTATGGATATAAAGGATTTATTGTAGATTTTGAGAATATTCAAGATATATGAATATTATAGAATTTGAGAATCTTAGTTGCAATACAAAGTTTAAACTTTAAAGTTAAATACTTTTCTAGAATTTCATGGATCCATGAATATGGTAGGTTTTGAGTATATTCAAGATCCATGAATATTGTATAATATGAGAATCTTAGAGAGATTACAAATAAGATTAAGGTGAAATAGGTCAAACAAATTGACCATGCCGATTCTATCATATTCTCAAATTCTAAAATATTCCCAAAATTTATTATCAAATTAATTTCGATTCCATAACCCTAACATGTAATTGTGTTTTTCCATATAAATTCCCATCAAATTACTTCAATTCTATGAACTTAAATATCTTTTTATAATTTAATGGATTTAAGGATATAAAGGATCTATGGATATAAAGGATGTATTGTAGATTTTGAGAATATTCAAGATATATGAATATTATAGAATTTGAGAATCTTAGGGAGCAATACAAAGTTTAAACTTTAAAGTTAAATACTTTTCTAGAATTTCATGGATCCATAAATATGGTAGGTTTTGAAATCAACTTTCCTCTTGGGTTACGTGTACATTTCTGAGCCTTTGATTTAAGTGTTAGACGATGAAAATAATCTTACCCATCCAATTGATTAGACTGGTATACGATGCGACCCAGTAGATCGACGCTTGCCCTCGCTCGATGCTATGCTACTTCAAGGTGCTTCTCCGTGTGGAGACCTTGCACTTGCCCTCGCTCGGCGATACTATATTCCAGGACCCTAGATCTGTGGAAATCGACTTCAGGAAACCCTTCATATCAATCATAAGGTGGCAAATGATATTCTGACCCTTAGAACATACCCAGTTTGCTACAGGACCCATGAGATGATTCTAGGAGGTCTCGCTTAGCCTTAAAAGGGCTTGGATTATCACCACTAGATGCCTTGGACTGTCACAGGTCCACTTCTGGACTTCGGTTTGTCGCGGGATGGCTATAGGAATTGCGATCTATTACAGAATGGTTGCTCAACATCAGGGTATGTATTTCCATTTTAGTTTGTCCGCATATATATTGGGTTCTATTGGTTATACTATATTGTACAAGGCAGTTCTGGAAGATGGGCTAACTTTTGCAGTAAGGCGACTTGGTGATGGTGGTTTGGAAAGGTACAAGGATTTTGAAGCAGAAGCTAAAGAAATCGGTAGGGTTAAACATCCCAACATTGTTTGCCTCCGAGATTTCTATTGGCGTGTAGAGGAAAAACTGCTGGTTTAGGACTACATTCCACATGGAAGCTTGGCAAATGCCTATTATGGTGGGTTCTCTTGTTCTCTTTTTTCCATTTCATGTATATCTGCAGGAAATCTTGTTCAATTCGTTTCTGCATGGTTGTTTTTTATTTTTTTTACAAAGATAGCCCTTCAATCGCTTGCATATTATGGGTTTCTTATAGATTCCACAATCTCCCCTGTTTAGCTACTGTACATTCAGGTAATACATAGTCATTTGAAAAAGATGTACCTTCAGCTCCCGTATCTATTTTTTCACCATCTTTATGACTGCAATCAGATTAGATAAACATTGAATAGCTCTAATTTTCAATTTTAGTCACCCTGTCTTGGGCCAAACTTTTGAACATTATGGCACCTCTTTCATTACAAGCATCAGGGGAATTGACATTATTACAAAGATTTTGGTTGATGTTGTATGTATCAGGTTCCGTCCCCGTATATTGGTTGATGTAACAAAGGTGGATCTGAGTACCACTATGTTGGGATTCAAGATATCAATGCCTATTATGATTGCTCCAACTGCCATGCAAAAGATGGCTCATCCCGAAGGTATGCATTAGATTATTGTATTACAGTTAACATCCTATTTTGATGCATATATTTTCTGAAAGTGAATCCATCATCTTTTACAGGAGAGTATGCTACTGCAAGAGCTACTGGAACTATAATGGTTTGGGCATCGGTCTTCTCTTTGTGGGATCGATCTTCTGAATGTTTTAATTTCCTTCTAGCTATTAAGGATTTAAGAAATTATAATGATTTTGGATTTTGAAATAGTTTGTTGTGTTGATAAAAATTGAGGCTTGGACATATTTGTTGTAGACGCTTTCTTCATGGGCTACATCAAGTGTTGAAGAGGTTGCTTCAACTGGACCAAGCATTTGCTTTTTTCAACTTTATGTAAGTTTATCGTTTCCACCCATATGATTTTCTTCCCATGTTTTCTGAGATGTAATTGAGTTCATATCCATCCAATTGTATTATAAGGTCCTAAACCAATGGTAAGATCAGTTATATTGCGTTGGGTTTACTAAATGTGGATGTATGAGTGGTGTTAAAATTTAGACGTCATTGCTGGCAGGTTTACAAGAATAGGAATGTTGTTGCACAACTTGTTAGAAGAGTGGAGAGGGCTGGTTCTAAGGCAATTGCACTGACTATGGACACACCTCGACTTGGGCAGAGGGAGTCTGACATTAGAAATAGGTAGTGAAAATTAATTCTATTTTAGATTTGCTGACAAACTCAAAGAATCCCAAATAATTTGACACCTCACAGAAAGTTGATTCCTATTCCTAAACTTCTCATTTTCACTTTCAAAGTTATATTTCTTGAAGTTGGAACCAAACTCTATATTCTAGCTCTCCTTGCTTATGTAGAGATGGGGATCTTTTATAATTGCTCTTTAGTTCTTTGATGTAACAACCTTCGTTCACATCTATGATGCTTCTGCCAAAAAAACCTGCAACTTTCACTTGCCTTCATTTTCTTATTCCTGGTGTTTGTATCCTTCAGAAAATATAGAAAAGACTTTCAAGGTCTACAGTTTCATACACGGTCATTCTAAAAGGCCTGGAGAAATCAGCCTCACTGGTGATGGCTTCAATTTCAGGGACTTGAGCAATTACCAAGCCAGTGGGATACTTTTGAATAAGCCTGCAGACTATTTGGAATAATAGCAAATGAAAATTCACTATAATATGAAATTCCACCAAGGTTAGTTGATAACAATCTAGCTCTCAATAAAAATCAAAACATTGTGGAATTCTTTTAGGATCAGAAGCGACGCTAGGGTTAGAAAAAGCATTTAGCACCTATAATGTATCAAACTTAAAATAAGTCAGAAGTCTCCATTTTATCTGGGATTTCTCTTTGTTCATCCCTTGTCTGACAGTAGGGTATCTAATGTTATGAAAAGTCTCATTGTGATATCCACTCATACATGCTAGACAGTAAGGCACACCTCTGTGTTGAGATTCAATTCTGGACCCATAATTGGTTTTGACTTCTATTGATTTTTCTTTGTCAAAAATGTAGATTCGCATTACCTCCATATCTTACCTTAAAGAATTTCGAAGGTTTGGATCTTGGGAAAATGGAGAAGGTATGTGTTCCATTTTATGAGTTCTTTAAATAGAAGGATGCTGTTTTTAGTTCTTCTTATATTCAAGGTCCAGACTTCTTCCTTAAGTTGGTTTTTTCTTGCAGACAGCGGATTCTGGACTGGCATCATATGTTGCAGGTCAAATTGACAGATGAAGGTTTGTAATAGTCCCGGTAGAGGGATATTTCAAATAATTCTTCAGTATTGTGTTTGAATAGAATGAAAATGAATAGAGAAGCACTTGGAGAAATCTTGGGGTTGAGTTCCTGCCTTTGCTTGTAACCTTCTGAATCTTAGAAAAATTATTTGTGATGAGTCATATTATGATTTACATCTTCAAGAAATACTTCGTATCCTTTTTCAAGAAATACTCTGTATCCTTTTTCCAATTATTTTGGCTGTGGCATCGCATGGGCCGTGTTGTGGTTACTCTCCGATGCCCTGTCATTTCGTTTTGGTGGTTGTTCTCTACGATCTCGATGTGATTAATTGGTTGAAAAGGCAAAGACCAGCTGTGGGCAGCTTCTTGGCTATTCACAAGTTCATCTGATCTTAGTACTTTTATATCAATACAAATATGAGGTCTCCGTTTGCTTTTAAAAATAAGAAATTGTTATGGTGGCAACCAATGACTATATGGTATCATTTGTTGCTTGCAGTCCTGCCTACTGTGCTAGACGTCACAGTGAACACTCCAGATGATTCTCAAGTTATTTTAAAGGTACACTATCTCATAAAAAATATTATCCAGTGCTTATGACGGTAGGTGGTAACATAAGTCTTGTCATAGATGTTCGATCCAGCCTTAAGAATTATGATGAATATAATCCAATCTTGCAACATCCAGACCTATGGATAGTTATGTTTGGTTCGACAGTAGATTTTAAGATATGTTTGTTTTATGGAAACAGGGAATTTCCACAGACCGTATTCTTGATTTATGCCGATTATTAGCTATGAATGTGGAGACATGCCATCTGACCAACTATTCTTTATCTCATGAGGTAAGAAAATCAGTAGTTCAGAAGCTCATTAAATAATGGGATTGTTTGACAGGCTGGTGGATTGTAATTGACTGGTTCTATTCAAGATATCATGTGGTATGACCTCACTTGCATTAACAACACAGGTGTTCGTGTCAAGATAGAAATAGCCATGTACAGTGAAACTGGTTCTATTATTAGTTTGTAAAGCTTAAGTGTGACCATGGCAACATTGGCCATCTTAGTTTTCTTGAAGTATCCATGACTTGGTAAAAACTTGAATTATACCAGGTTCGTGGCAACAGGTTGAGGGATTCATCAGATGTTGCAACCTTGAAGCCCTGTGCCCTTACTATTGTAGAAGGTAACCAATAACTCTGCTCCCCCACCTGAACAAGTCAGGGGAGATAGCTAGAAATTTTGTCTTGCCTTTCTTTAAAATATAAATGTTTTTATCTTGAGTATGCATATTCCTATGGTTTTAACCGTGTATTGAGAACAAATATTATTGAGAACATGGTTGACTAGTCCTTGATAAATAGATACCCAATCTCTGATAAAATTCTTCTGTTCGCATAATTTTTAAGTTTGTTTATAGGTATCCAGGGTTTAAATGCTTTTCAAACAATGGAGAATATGGTTACATCATTTTAAGAAAGAGTTCGTGGTGAGGTCTTAGTTATGACTGAGTGCCCCTGGATTATCAGTGGGAAGAAGAAATTACACAAATCTTTTCTATATGCAAGGAAAGTAGGGAGATTTCACAAATTTTTCCCCCAAAAATATATAGAGTTAAAAATTAATAGATCGGATCTCTGAAATTGCAGGTAAAGGTAGCAATCCTGAGTGGAATGAGCAATTTGTTTTCACTGTAGCCGATGGGGTTACTGAACTCACCTTAAAAATAATGGACAGCGATAGTGGAAACGCGGATGACTTCGTTGGGGAAGCAAGGTGCAGATGAGTCTCCAACATTATGATCTCAGTCATTTTTTCAAATCCTGCAGTGTTTCATCGTTTTTCAATATTTCTGTTTTCTGATCATATATCTTTATATTTCTGATTGTGGTGCACAACATTCCCCTGGAGGGAGTATTCATGGAAGGAAGCCTACCCCTGACTTCCTACAATGTTGTCCTTCTAGACCAGACCTACTGTGGGGAGATAAAAGTTGGCCTCACATTCACTATTAAGGTAGATTCTATATATGCAGAGGCTCTTTATATCAGAAACGTTTTTTTGAATGGTAATAGGATGGATTCATTTTCAAATTTTGTTTTACAGATGTAAGAAGATAATTTCAATAAAAAGTTTAAACTTATTCCTTCTAGATCTTTTAAAGTTAAATATCTTTTTATAATTTAATGGATTTAAGGATATAAAGGATCTATGGATATAAAGGATGTATTGTAGATTTTGAGAATATTCAAGATATATGAATATTATAGAATTTGAGAATCTTAGGGAGCAATACAAAGTTTAAACTTTAAAGTTAAATACTTTTCTAGAATTTCATGGATCCATGAATATGGTAGGTTTTGAGTATATTCAAGATCCATGAATATTGTAGAATATGAGAATCTTAGAGATATTACAAATAAGATTAAGGTGAAGCATGTCAAACAAATTGACCAGGCAGATTCTATCATATTCTCAAATTCTAAAATATTCCTAGAATTTATTATCAAATTAATTTCGATTCCATAACCCTAACATGTAATTGTGTTTTTTCATATAAATTCCCATCAAATTACTTGAATTCTATGAACTTAAATATGTTTTTTCATATTATGGTGATTGGAAATTGCAGGAGGAAGAAGATTGCTGTGAGGAAGCAGCAACGGAGGAGGTCGGAGGGTGGAAAGAAAGCTCCTACTGACCATTCCTTTCAATTTTTATGTTCAAAAGGTCACATAACATAGAAAATCTTCAAAGAAATCGAATGTATTGTCGCATCAAACGCAAGAAATTATGAAATAATGTTTATTGGGATTATATCATTCTGAAATAATGTTTATTGGGAGTATATCTGCATCTTTCCTCGACTATGACTCTCTTTTAGTGTCACATCTAACACATAATTCTGAAATATGTTTATTTGGGGTGTATCCACATCGTTCCTGGACTATGACTCTTTTTGTGTGGTTTGATGTTTATCTTTTCTAACAATCATTGAAACTCTTCATGGAAACGTTGTGATTTCTCTAGAGACTATACATAAAAACGAAATATTTGCTTAAAACTGGTTTGTGCCATATGATAGAAAATGAAAAACTTGTTTTGTAGCTCTACATTTTGAATGGTGATAAAATTTTGATAGCAATTCGGTTGTAATAATGAATGGAGTGGAAAACCCAATGGGGTTACCGATCGTCTAAAGGCAACATTTGGGCACGACTTTCCTTTGATTTCTTCTTTTAGCACATAGTTTAATTATTAATTATTAATTATTAATGTTTAATTACGCCGTAAGGCATTTCCGTTTGAAATCAACTTTCCTCTTGGGTTGCGTGTACATTTATGAGCCTTTGATTTAAGTGTTAGACGATGAAAATAATCTTACCCATCCAATTGATTAGACCGGTATACGATGCGACCCAGCAGATCGACACTTGCCCTCGCTCGACGCTACGCTACTTCCAGGTGCTTCTCCGTGTGGAGACCTTGCACTTGCCCTCGCTCAACGATACTATATTCCAGGACCCTGGATCTGTGGAAATCGACTTCAGGAAACCCTTCATATCAATCATAAGGTAGCAAATGATATTCTGACCCTCAGAACATACCCAGTCTGCTACAGGACCCATGAGATGATTCCAGGAGGTCTCGCTCAGCCTTAAAAGGGCTTGGATTATCACCACTAGATGCCTTGGACTGTCACAGGTCCACTTCTGGACTTTGGTCTGTCGCGGGATGGCTACAGGAATTGCGATCTGTTACAGAATGGTTTCTCAGCACCAGGGTATGTATTTCCATTTTAGTTTGTCCGCATATATATTGGGTTCTAGTGGTTATACTATATTGTATAAGGCAATTCTGGAAGATGGCTGACTTTTGCAGTAAGGCGACTTGGTGATGGTGGTTTGGAAAGGTACAAGGATTTTGAAGCAGAAGCTAAAGCAATCGGTAGGGTTAAACATCCCAACATTGTTCGCCTCCGAGCTTTCTATTGGGGTATAGAGGAAAAACTGCTGGTTTATGACTACATTCCACATGGAAGCTTGGCAAATGCCTATTATGGTGGGTTCTCTTGTTCTCTTTTTTCCATTTCATGTATATCTGCAGGAAATCTTGTTCAATATGTTTCTGCATGGTTGTTTTTTATTTTTTTTACAAAGATAGCCCTTCAATCGCTTGCATATTATGAGTTTCTTATGGATTCCACAATCTCCCCTGTTTAGCTACTGTAGCTTCAGGTAATACAGTCATTTGAAAAAGATGTACCTTCAGCTCCCGTATCTATTTTTTCACCATCTTTATGAATACAATCAGATTAGATAAACATTGAATAGCTCTAATTTTCAATTTTAGTCACCCTGTCTTGGGCCAAACTTTTGAACATTATGGCACCTCTTTCATTACAAGCATCAGGGGAATTGACATTATTACAAAGATTTTGGTTGATGTTGTATGTATCAGGTTCCGTCCCTGTATATTGGTTGATGTAACAAAGGTGGATCTGAGTACCACTGTGTTGGGATTCAAGATATCAATGCCTATTATGATTGCTCCAACTGCCATGCAAAAGATGGCTCATCCTGAAGGTATGCATTAGATTATTGTATTACATTTAACATCCTATTTTGATGCATATATATTTTGAAAGTGAATCCATCATCTTTTACAGGAGAGTATGCTACTGCAAGAGCTACTGGAACTATAATGGTTTGGGCATCGGTCTTCTCTTTGTTTGATTGATCTTCTGAATGTTTTAATTTCCTTCTAGCTATTAAGGATTTAAGAAATTATAATGATTTTGGATTTTGAAATAGTTTGTTGTGTTGATAAAAATTGAGGCTTGGACATATTTGTTGTAGACGCTTTCTTCATGGGCTACATCAAGTGTTGAAGAAGTTGCTTCAACTGGACCAGGCATATGCTTTTTTCAACTTTATGTAAGTTTATCATTTCCACCCATATGATTGTCTTCCCATGTTTTCTGAGATGTAATTGAGTTCATATCCATCCAATTGTATTATAGGTTCCTAAACCAATGGTAAGATCAGTTATATTGCATTGGGTTTACTAAATGTGGATGTATGAGTGGTGTTAAAATTTAGATGTCATTGCTGGCAGGTTTACAAGAATAGGAATGTTGTTGCACAACTTGTTAGAAGAGCGTAGAGGGCTGGTTTTAAGGTAATTGCACTAACTATGGACACACCTCGACTTGGGCAGAGGGAGTTTGACATTAGAAATAGGTAGTGAAAATTAATTCTATTTTAAATTTGCTGACAAACTCAAAGAATCCCAAATAATTTAACACCTCATAGAAAGTTGATTACTATTCCTAAACTTCTCGTTTTCACTTTCAAAGTTATATTTCTTGAAGTTGGAACCAAACTCTATATTCTAGCTCTCCTTGCTTATGTAGAGATGGGGATCTTGTATAATCGCTCTTTAGTTCTTTGATGTAACAACCTTCGTTCACATCTATGATGCTTCTGCCAAAAAACACCTACAACTTTCACTTTCCTTCATTTTCTTATTCCTGGTGTTTGTATCATTCTGAAAATATAGAAAAGACTTTCAAGGTCTACAATTTCATACACGATCATTCTAAAAGGCATGGAGAAGTCAGCCTCCCTAGTGATGGCTTCAATTTTAGGGACTTGAGCAATTACCAAGCCAGTGGGATACTTCTGAATAAGCCTGCAGACTATTTGGAATAATAGCAAATGAAAATTCACTATAATATGAAATGCCACCAAGGTTAGTTGATAACAATCTAGCTCTCAATAAAAATCATAACGTTGTGGAATTCTTTTAGGATCAGAAGTGACGCTAGGGTTAGAAAAAGCATTTAGCACCTATAATGTATTAAACTTAAAATAAGTCAGAAGTCTCCATTTTATCTGGGATTCCTCTTTGTTCATCCCTTGTCTGACAGTGAGGTATCTAATGTTCTGAAAAGTCTCATTGTGATATCCACTCATACATGCTAGACAGTAAGGCACACCTCTGTGTTGAGATTCAATTCTAGATCCATAATTGTTTTTGACTTCTATTGATTTTTCTTTGTAAAAAATGTAGATTCGCATTGCCTCCATATCTTACCTTAAAGAATTTCGAAGGTTTGGATCTTGGGAAAATGGAGAAGGTATGTGTTCCATTGCATGAGTTCTTTAAATAGAAGGATGTTGTTTTTAGTTCTTCCTATATTCAAGGTCCAAACTTCTTCCTTAAGTTGGTTTTTTCTTGCAGACAGCGAATTCTGGACTGGCATCATATGTTGCAGGTCAAATTGACAGATGATTGAGTTGGAAGGTTTGTAATAGTCCTGGTAGAGGGATATTTCAAATAATTCTTCAGTATTGTGTTTGAATAGAATGAAAATGGATAGAGAAGCACCTGGAGAAATCTTGGGGTTGAGTTCCTGTCTTTGCTTGTAACCTTTTGAATATTAGAAAAATTATTTGTGATGAGTCATATTATGGTTTACATCTGCAAGAAATACTTCGTATCCTTTTTCAAGAAATACTCTGTATCCTTTTTCCAATTATATTGGCTGTGGCATCGCATGGACCGTGTTGTGGTTACTCTCCGATGCCCTGTCATTGCGTTTCGGTGGTTGTTCTCTCTGATCTCTATGTGATTAATTGGTTGAAAAGGCAAAGACCAGCTGTGGGTAGCTTCTTGGCTATTCACAAGTTCATCTGATCTTAGTACTTTTATATCAATACAAATATGAGGTCTCCGTTTGCTTTTAAAAATATGAAATTTTTATGGTGCAACCAATGACTATATGGTATCGTTTGTTACTTGCAGTCCTGCCTACTGTGCTAGACGTCACAGTGAACACTCTAGATGATTGTCAAGTTATTTTAAAGGTACGCTATCTCATAAAAAATATTATCCAGTGCTATGATGGTAGGTGGTAACATAAGTCTTGTCATAGATGTTCGATCCAACTTTAAGAATTATGATGAATATAATCCAATCTTGCAGCATTTAGACCTATGGATAGTTATGTTTGGTTCGACAGTAGATTTTAAGATATGTTTGTTTTATGGAAATAGGGAATTTCCACAGACCGTATTCTTGATTTATGCCGATTATTAGCTGTGAATGTGGAGACATGCCATCTGACCAACTATTCTTTATCCCATGAGGTAAGAAAATCAGTAGTTCAGAAGCTCATTAAATAATGGGATTGTTTGACAGGCTGGTGGATTGCAATTGACTGGTTCTGTTCAAGATATCATGTGGTATGACCTTACTTGCATTAACAACACAGGTGTTCGTGTCAAGATAGAAATAGCCATGTACAATGAAACTGGTTCTATTATTAGTTTGTAAAGCTTAAGTGTGACCATGGCAACATTGGCCATCTTAGTTTTCTTGAAGTATCCATGACTTGGTAAAAACTTGAATTATACCAGGTTCGTGGCAACAGGTTGAGGGATTCATCAGATGTTGCAACCTTGAAGCCCTGTGCCCTTACTATTGTAGAAGGTAACCAATAACTCTGCTCCCCCATCTGAACAAGTCAGGGGAGATATCTAGAAATTTTGTCTTGCCTTTCTTTAAAATATAAATGTTTTTATCTTGAGTATGCGTATTCCTATGGTTTTAGCCGTGTATTGAGAACATATATTATTGAGAACATGGCTGACTAGTCCCTGATAAATATATTCCCAATCTTTGATAAAATTCTTCCGTTCGCATAATTTTTAAGTTTGTTTATAGGTATCCAGGGTTTAAATGCTTTTCAAACAATGGAGAAAATGGTTACATCATTTTAAGAAAGAGTTCATGGTGAGGTCTTAGTTATGACTGAGTGCCCCTGGATTATATGTAGGAAGAAGAAATTACACAAATCTTTTCTATATGCAGGGGAAGTAGGGAGATTTCAAAAATTCCCCCCCCAAAAATATATAGAGTTAAAAATTAATAGATCGTATCTCTGAAATTGCAGGTAAAGGTAGCAATCCCGAGTGGAATGAGCAATTTGTTTTCACTGTAGCCGACGGGGTTACTGAACTCACCTTAAAAATAATGGACAACGATAGTGGAAACGCGGATGACTTCGTTGGGGAAGCAAGGTGCAGATGAGTCTCTAGCATTATGATCTCAGTCATTTTTTCAGATCCTGCAGTGTTTCATCGTTTTTCAATATTTCTGTTTTCTGATCATATATCTTTATATTTTTTATTGTGGTGCACAACATTCCCCTGGAGGGAGTATTCATGGAAGGAAGCCTGCCCCCGACTTCCTACAATGTTGTCCTTCCAGACCATAACTACTGTGGGGAGATAAAAGTTGGCCTCACATTCACTATTAAGGTAGATTCTATATATGTAGAGGCTCTTTATATCAGAAACGTTTTTTTGAATGGTAATAGGATGGATTCATATTAGCTCTGGATATTGACCAATCACTGTAAATTTCATTTTCAAATTTTGTTTTACAGATGTAAGAAGATAATTTCAATAAAAAGTTTAAACTTATTCCTTCTAGATCTTTTAAAGTTAAACATCTTTTTAGAATTTAACGGATTTAAGGATATAAAGGATCTATGGATATAAAGGATGTATTGTAGATTCTGAGAATATTCAAGATATATGAATATAGAATTTGAGAATCTTAGGGAGCAGTACAAAGTTTAAACTTTAAAGTTAAATACTTTTCTAGAATTTCATGGATCCATGAATATGGTAGGTTTTGAGTATATTCAAGATCCATGAATATTGTAGAATATGAGAATCTTAGAGAGATTACAAATAAGATTAAGGTGAAACAGGTCAAACAAATTGACCAGGAAAATTCTATCATATTCTCAAATTCTAAAATATTCCCAGAATTTATTATCAAATTAATTTTGATTCCATAACCCTAACATGTAATTGTGTTTTTTCATATAAATTACCATCAAATTACTTCAATTCTATGAACGTAAATATGTTTTTTCATATTATGGTGATTGGAAGTTGCAGGAAGAAGAAGATTGTTGTGAGGAAGCAAAAACGGAGGAGGTCGGAGGGTGGAAAGAAAGCTCCTACTGACCATTCCATTCAATTGTTATGTTCAGTAGGTCACATGACATAGAAAACCTTCAAAGAAATCGAATGTACTGTCTCATCAAACGCAAGAAATTCTGAAATATGTTTATTGGGAGTATATCATTCTGAAATAATGTTTATTGGGAATATATCTGCATCTTTCCTCGTCTATGGCTCTTTTTTAATGTCGCATCTAACACATAAATTCTGAAATATGTTTATTTGGAGTGTATCCACATCGTTCCTGGACTATGACTCTTTTTGTGTGGTTTGATGTTTATCTTTTCTATCAATCATTGAAACTCTTTAGGGAAATGTTGTGATTTCTCTAGAGACTATACAGAATGGATTTCCGCACTTTATCCCTTACGGTGTTTTCTTTGCAACATTTGGTGTAAATGCTAGTCTAGGTTTTTTCTAATATAATCGTGTGCTAGAATAGTCCAGAGCATTTCATGCCTTGAATATTGAGAGATGTCACACCTTGAAAAATTTGGTTGAGATTCGATAGATTAGATTGCTTTTCATGTTGATGGGAGATCCCAATGATGAGAAATATTAATGTTCAAACATTTTTTTATCAATTGCATGGAAAGGAAAGGATCTAGTCAAACTCAAGGCTTGGATCCATAAAGAGGAAGATGAGATTTGAGATTTGGACTCAAAAGGTAGAAATTGGCCTCACTTATTAACATACAAATAACCCTTCAAATATTCTTAATGCCATGGAAAATCATCGATGCACATGCACAATATGTACAACATACAAGAAGTGTCCATAGATGACAATATTTATGTAATGAGTAATCTTATAATATCCCCATCGAGTATGGTAAATTGTCCTCAAACATAAAGATTTAGATTTACCTTAGATTTTTGCAAGGCTTTCCACATATTCCTCGAAAAAACTCAAATCCAAATTTGCAATGTAAGGATACCATGCTTGTTGGGTGTGGTTTTTATACCTGTTTTCTACACTTCCTTTCCATAATTTTGATCCTCTTTCCCTCCAGGCCAATGAAACTTCACATGTTAATCACCCTTTTTCTCATTTATACAACCTATTTCGTCGTCGTGTTATTTTCCCATGTTTTGCTGAATATAACGATACAATATTCCTTTTTGTGGCTAACTGGGGTAAGCATTAGAGTAGTCTTTTGGATCCTCTTCTCTCTTTCAGGTGTTTCTTGTGGGGACAAGGTTATGGAATGAACAAGCTGCGATGATTGGTTTCAGAGCAAGGTAGAGCAGATTGTTGTTACACCCTGTATGTTGTTATAGATTGTTGTTACACATTGTATGCTATTACAGGTGTTGTTGTTACACCATGTGCTATTAAAGATGATTGCGATTACACCAAGGATGTTGTTACCCAATGATTGTTGTTACATCCCAAACCATCATTTAACAACACGACGTTGTTGCATCGTAGTTGGAAAAGTCATGGGTACTATTCCACACAACAACTGTCGAAAGTTATGAATTATTTATTTAGAAGTAACAGATTCAAATGATTTCTATTTTTATGATCAGCATGAGAATCATGAGATTATCATGATTGATCTATTCCTGATTTTGGGTATGTAATAATGATAAAAGAAACTCGATTTCTCATGTACGGGGACGACATAGAGAAAGCACTGTTACTCTGATCTTGTAACTTTTAATTATTTTTAATATTGAAGGCACTACGGTGATGCTGTTACTATTCCTCATCTGATTCTTTAACTAATCTCGTGTTTATTCCTGCGCCCCTGCTAGGGAGGAAGGGCCCTCCTCTTTAGCAGGGACTGCAATGGTAGAAGTAGCTGTATATTATTGTTTCTTTTGTTGTTGTATGGCTTTTTGTTGTTGTTGTTGTTGTATAAATTGTAGAATACATCTACTTTAGTTCCAAATTATATTATGCTATTACACTGGTTTAATTAAACAAAATGGTAGTTGACCAGCTGGTGTAGTCATTAGTTTAGTGTGTGGCGTTCCCTTGTTCTGGTAATTGTGAAGTGTGATTTCATTTTTGTGGAGTGTTTTAATTTCTACAATTGATTCAATGACATTATTTACTGTTTCTTTCTATTCTTTATCCTTGGCTGTAGTGTATCAACACAGATGGTGCAAACTCCATTGAAACAACAAGGCCTACCCTGGGTTGACAATTAATGGTTGCAGTCTTGGTCAATTAGGATTGATTAAAACAACACCACTTTTTGGCATTGTTGGTAGGGATGGCAGTTGACGATACAGTCAGCCAAGTTGTTTGTTTGATTATAGAGTGTTCCTAGTCAACAATCGTTGGGTGGTAAGATGAGAGGTAAGAATCTGTGGATCACTCTAACATACCTGGGCGGGCTCACCGTTGTGATTACTAGGGCCCTTAGGGTGTGGGAATTGATGTTTCTTTAGCGTGTCTTCAGCTCTTTAGTTGCTGGGCGATAAGACAAGAGGTAAGAATTTGCGCATCTCTCTAACATACCTATGCGGGCTCACCACTATCGAAGACTGAGACACTTAGGGTTTGAATCAATACACATAGGGTCCATGTGTGCAACTGTAGGAATTATAGAAATACCAAAATTACCCCCCCGCTCTAATTAGTCACAGGAAAAATGGGTCGCAAAAAGGAAAGGACGAGTGTAGGTTTGGGAAGGAAAACATTTATCCAGGAACTGACCTCCAAGGCAGAAAAAGAAAAATCGAGTTCTCAAAGGGACGCAAGGAAAATAGGGCCACAAAAAGCTGTTACTCCCATAACAAGGACATAAACCTCTAATTCCTCTATCTTGGGGCCATACCATTCTAAAGCTAGTGAAAATACTCCCAAGATTAAGCATCCAATTCAGGAACAACAGGGGGAAGCTAGTAGCCAGAACTTTAGGACCGAGGGACAAGGGGAAACTGAAGGAGGACATCAAAAACCTGAAACTAGAGAGCACCGATTGGTTTATCAATATCTGGATTCATGTAGTGCCGTGAAACAACTAGCCCTGAAGTTGTCCGAGCCATCAATTTCACTTGCAAGACAATCACAAGAACATTTTGAAGAACGTATGTTACAACAAGGATTAGAAGGGTTAACAATGGGGGACAACAATGAAAATAACGCTAAAATAGATGCTACTATCGCCACCTTTGAGTTCTCAATTGGGGATATCAGAGGCGAGGCTCCCATGAAAAATATTAATTTATCATCCTTACCATCCTTTCAAGGGATGACTATGGAAGACCCAGACACCTTCTTATTTGAATTTGATGTCTTATCCAAGAGTTATTTCTATGTCTCAGATGCTCATAAACTAAAATTATTTCCTGAGCAACCTTGAGATGGTTCATGGGGTTAGGCCCTGCTTCTATTCGAACATGGAGCTGTATGAAGGAGACATTGTTATCAAAGTATCAAGACTATTGCAGAACCAGGGACTTAAGAGAGGAAGTATTCATGATGACACAAAAGGAGGATGAGAGCCTAGAGGACTATGTAGATCGGTTCCACTATAATTTGCAGAGGTCTAAACACAATGATTTAGATCATGAGACCTTGAAGACCATATTTATAAGAGGAATGAGGGACGATTGCTTTGATACCCTAAATCTACTAGGAAAAGGGACATATCTCAGGAACCATTCACCAAAATTGTAAATTTTTTACTAAGATGCTCTAGAGGATCGTCTAAGGGAAGAAGCACAATTTGAGATGCCTCTGCATGAATACAAAAATCTACAGGTGGAGGAGTAACCAAAGCATAGGTCGGGAATTTATTCGAAAATTTCAAAACCAACATCCTCAGTACTCTATCTTCCCAGATAACGACAACATAGATCAAGATAACACAAGGAGAAGCTGATACACCTCTGGCTTTGTTATGTCTAAATTGCTGAAAGAAACATCCCTTGAGGGAGTGTGAAATGAACAACATCAGCTTGTGTAATATTTGTGTGCTGGATCACTCTAGAGGGCAATGTCTGGAGCTTCCTAGACTGAAAGTAGTACTTAGAGAATTGAGTGAAGAATTTCAGTCCTCTTATTTCATTGCACCTAGGAGACCATGACAGCCACAACCTCCAGGAGACCATGTCCCAAGATTTTTCTTCTTTCAATTTGTGGAAAAATGCATATAATACTCAGCAATATCCATGGAAATATTATGCTCCTTCTCTAGCACAGTTTCCTTCACCTTGGAACCAATGGTCCTCCTTTCCCTCTATTCAATATCCTCCATCTCAACCATACCCTTGGAATCATAACTAGAGGGGGAATTCCCAAATACAACTCCACCTGGATTACCAATGCAACAACAGCTTCAATTTCCCCCCTTCCAAACTCATGTTCCTACACTACCTATGCGACCCCAACTACCTGTGCAACCTAACCCTAACCTGAATAATAAAGCAACCCAGAGCATAGAGGCTCTAACTACCTTGCAGACTTAACTTATTACTCTAATGGAACTTAATGAAATTAAACTGTGGTCGGGTAAGGTAATTAAACCAAATCACTTCCCAATCATTACCGAGGAGGAATGTGAACCTTCTAGAGGAGGTACAATAGATCTTGAGGTAGCTGTTACACTTGTAACAACCAATAGAGAGAAAACTGTTGCATTTGTAATAGCCAAGCTGAGAAGAACTGTTACTCGTGTAATAACCAACTCGGGTAAGGCTGATACACATGTAGCAGCCGACTCGACTGTTATAACTCAGAATCCTTTGTATCCTTAGAGATTAACTGAACCTAGAATGACCTCACAACCTGAATCCAATTTTCTTAGGGAGTTGCAAAATTTGCACGTACGAATTCCTCTACTGCAAGCTCTTAAATAAGTACCTATTTATGCTAAAATAGTACGATATTTGTGCATTAAGAAACCTCAAAGGAAACCTAAGGACCCGGCTACTATACACGTGATGGGGAAATTGTCTGAATTAATGTCTGCTCAGCCTCTTCTAACCAAGTATAATGATCCAGGAAACCCTACAATTACTATATACATTAATGACCAACCCATAACTAACACATTGATTGATCTTGGGGCTGCCATTAATGTGATGACAAAGGACCTCTTTACCACCCTGGGGCTACATGGGCTTAAACATACTCCTACTGTACTTGAATTAGCAGACAGGTCCTGTGTTAAACCCGAGGGGGTGTTAGAAGACATAGTAATCACAATAGCTTCATGGAGGTATCCAACTGACTTTCTTATCTTACAACCCAAATCCAACTTGGGGGGACATCCTTTGATCCTAGGGAGACCTTGGCTAGCCACTGTAGATGCATTTATAGGATGAAGATCTGGATCCATGGTGATCTTGGATGGCCAGTCTACAAAGACTCTTAATATTTACCCCCCAAAACCAAATATGGATTTGTATAATCCCTGGTGGGATGAATTTGAGCCCGAATCGTATCTTTCCCTACCACTCCTCACTCTGGGGAAAGCCCAGTATTTCAATGATGAGACAAATCATTAATGATTTTATTAGTAACTCACTTTCTTTCGCTTCCATTGAAAATTCAGATATAAATTTTGAAAATGAGAACCGCTCCGAATATTGACAGCAGTCCAATTGAAATAGAACCAGGAAAGTTTCTGAACATTAACCCCAACTTGACTGCTGAGAAAAATCAACTGTTTTTATAGCTATTAGAAAAATACAAAAATGTATTTGCATGGGACTATACGGATATGAAAGGGATTCATCCCAACCTATGAACTCACTGCATTTATTTGAAAGATGGTTGTAAACCAATTAGACAACTGCAGTGCCACATGAACCCTGCACTGAAGGAGGTAGTGAAGGAAGAATTACAAAAACTCCTAAGTGCTAATTTTATTTATCTGATATCTAATAGTCAGTGGGTATCTTCGCTTGTCATTGTCCCTATGAAGAATGGCAAGTGGGGAGTCTGTGTGGATTACAGAGAACTCAATAAGGCCACTCAAAAGGACCATTTTCCTTTACCATTTATAGATTAGGTCCTTGACACCCTTTCTGGAAAAAAGTTTTTTCATTTCTAGATGGGTTTAGTGGCTAAAACTAGATACTGATTTCCCCAGAGGATCAGGATAAAACAACCTTTACTTTCCCTTGGGGAACTTTCGCATAAAGAGTACTCCTTTTGGACTCTGCAATGCACCAAAAACTTTTTAGAGGGCAATACTGGGAATTTTTTCTAATTTGTTGAATGACTGACTTGAAATCTTCATGGACAATTTTACACCTTATGGTGATTCTTTTGAAACAACATTAGATAATTTAGAAAAAGTGCTGGACCGTTGTTTACAGACTAATGTTGCTTTGAGCATCGAAAAATGTCACATGATGATGACTGAAGGTATCGTGCTAGGACACTACATTTCTGCTGACGGGATCAAGGTAGACCCTGCTCAAATAGAGGTAATTCTGAAAATTCCAACTCTCAAGACGCAAAAAGGGGTACGTAGTTTCTTGGGACATGCAGGGTATTACAGAAGGTTTATAGAAACATTTTCAAAAATTGCATTGCCATTATTTTCTTTGCTCTTGAAAGATGTCGACTTTTTGTGGACAGGAAAGTGTGAGTAGGTATTTTTGAAGCTGAAATGTTGTGTATCAACAACTCCGGATTTACGTGGACCTAATTGGGAACTTCCATTTCACATAGCTACAGATGCATCTGATATTGCTGTAGGTGTTGTTTTGGGCCAACTGGAGGACATTAAACCTTATGCTATTTACTACATAAGAAAGAATTTGATTCTGACTGAGCTCAATTACACAGTGACCGAGAAAGAATTTTTAGCAGTAGTGCACACCATCAATAATTTTTGACATTATATCACTGGGTATCAAGTATTTGTACACACTGACCATGCTGCCATTCATTTTTTAATGAATGAGCCAATTACCAATGGTAGAATTACACGCTGGTTATTGCTATTACAGGAATTTGGTATCACAATTGCCGATAAACCTGGAAAAGATAATGTAGTAGCTGATTTCCTTTCTAGGTTAACTATTGATGACAATTGCATTCATACTGAGAATTGTTTCACTGATGAATATCTCTTTGCTATTTCTAATTACTCACCATGGTATGCAGATATAGCTAATTATCTTGTTGCAGGGAAGTTCCCACAATATTTTTCCTCCAAGGAGAAGAGAAATATCATACAACAGAGTGCTAACTATATCTGGATAGATGGGAATCTCTATCACACGGGACCAGATTTCTACATTAGATGTTGTGTTAGGGAAGATGAGATCTTTGACATCCTTAAGGCTTGTCACGGGGAACCTTGTGGAGGGCACTTCGTGGACAAGCAGATAGGATACAAAGTCCTTTCGACATGGTATTATTGGCCAACAATATTTCAGGATGCTAAGAAGTTCGTGAAAGGATGTGTTAGTTACCAAAGAATGGGCCAACCATTTCAATCAGATGAGATGTCGTTATAACCTCAAATCATCTTAGAACCTTTTGAGAAATGGGCCTTGGATTTTGTGGGACCAATTAATCCTTCATCCAGACAAACATCCTACATTTTGGTCTACATCGACTATGTCACAAAAGGGGTTGAGGAAAAATCACTAACCAGAGCCACAGAGCAGTCTGTTTTAGACTTCTTGTTTGAAGAAATCTTTGTCCGTTTTGGTATACCCAGGGATAAGTCACATATGGAGGGCCCCATTTTACATCCCATATGATCCAAAAGTTGGTTGAAAAATATAAAATCCATCATAGAATCACAACACCTTATCATCCACAAGTGAATGATCAGGTGGAAAGCACCAACAAAGTCATTGAGGGGATTCTTACCAAGACTGTGTCCAGTAATTGAAGGAATTGGGCCGATAAACTTCCATAAGTGCTGTGGGCATATAGGTGGAGGAATACCACGAGATTCTCACCATACGAAATTGTGTATGGTAAAAATACCTTATTCCTTATTGAGTTCAATATCAAGACATTGAGAATAACATTGCAGGTAAATTTGGATCTAGCTAAAACACAAAAGCAAAGGTTAAACCAGCTCAATGAATTGGAGGAGAAACGACTAGATGCTATGCAAAAAAAAAGAAGAAGTTCCAGAAATGAGATTGGGCTCTCTTATATGATTTAAGGACTTCAAGGGTAAGCTCTGCACTAGATGTATAAGTCCCTATGAGGTAGATGCAGTCTTTGACAATGGGACTGTGAATTTGGTTACCATTGACAATGTGAAGACACCATTGCTTTCAAATGGGCACAATCTTAGGTTATATCATAAACATGCTTTAAGGGATTCATTTCTCAACATTGTCACGAATTCAGATCTTCAGATTACAGGAGTAGGGGAAAACCCCCCTGTGCTGCCAAAATTCTAATTTTTCAATAAGTGTAACAACTGAAAACCTACCTCTGTTGGCGTCTGTTACACCTCCCCCAAAAAAATAAAAATAAAATAAATAAATAAGGAAATAAAACAATTTGACTGTGAAAACCTTTTTCGGGCGAATACAGAAAATTTTTGTAGCAGTTGAAAACCACTATGTGGTAGTTGTTACACACTCTGGAACAACATTTGTTATTTCAATCATATTCTACAATAATGCTATTACACAACCTATTTTTCTTTGCTTTTATCTTTTGTGGAAACCAATAATACATAATAGTCGTCTTGGTTGTTACATCTGTAATAGTCAACGACTTCTAGAAATAATCCAAGTAAATTATTTATTGTGACACACAACATGCATCACCATGATGTGGGAAGTAGTTGCCTTGATTGCCGAAATAAAATTAGCTTGCCTCGCTACCAACGTCTTCTCCCCACATCACACCAGGTATGTCATAAAATGGTAATATCATTATCCACTTTTATTCAGTAGTTATGGCAATCTAACGCGATATACCTTTTGACGACCGAGGTTGGCTATCACATTTAAGCCCGGAGGGGGGACGAATTACATGATGACATGACCTTTGCATGACCCGTGAGTATTTAAAAACCACAACCAAAGCATGATGATCTTGTAATAATTGTTATTTAATGATCGATCATGCCAAAAAAGGGAATTGTATCTCTGACTAAAAATCCCATAACTTAGCATTAATAAGGAAACATTACTGCACGGTATGAATCCTGATTACAAATCCTAATTCGAAATTCTTGCCTACGTCACCCTTCCATTTACCCACTGCTGGAGCATTGCATCCCCATTCAGTGTTCTCAGAGAGAAGTGGAGGAGAATAGTTGAAGGGCTGGAACAACGGAGTATTGTGCCGACCGCTTCGGAACTTCTCAAGGGGGAAAAGAGAGAAGAACAACATTGAATTTGTGTAGCGATGGGTGGAACAACAATTCGACATGAACCGTGATCAATAGAGGCTTTGGAAAAATTCCCTGAAGCATGCCAAATTTTTAGAGACACAGGATGGTTTGAGTTTTTCCAAAGGCTGGAAGAATCAGACGAGAAAATTCTATGGAGTTTGTGAAGAATTTAGAGAGGAATCAAACGAAGATCAGGGGATTAAAGCTGGAGGTTATAGAAGGGGTAATTTCCTAAGTGAGGACATTACCAATAGAGGGAAAAATGTGTTTTAACAGGAAAGTTAATGACCCATCCTTGAAGGAGAATTTTCTCCAAGGGGAGGAATGGTTGATGAAGAAAGGAAGGGGGATTGATAGGTTGTCACTTACCCAGCCATGGGCCGATGTCGCCCTTCACCTCATCAAGTATATCACTTATTAGGGAAGGGAAATAATCGTATTCAATTACCACTTCCCTTTGCTGAACCACCTTTGGCATCGAAAACTGATAAACCTTCCCTACTTTTTGCTAGAAAATATCAGGCATATGGTTGCGGCCATAAAAACCATTGCACATCCAGAGACACACATCACAAACCATGGCCTCATCAAGCCATTGTGTTGGACGCCCTATGTCACTAGGGTAGGAGCTGGGAGGAATTCATGAGAAAGAAGGCTAGGAATACCCATAGGAAGCAAACTGGGACGTCCCAGGAAGCTTTAGTGGAAACTAGGGAGCAGCCCCAACCCTCGAAAGTAAGGGTTGGAAAGATACCAATTGACAAGCCAATTGATGATAAGCAGCAAAAATAGAGAATAAGGGTTAGCGAGCACCCAAAGTCCCCATCCATGTCTAAGAAGAACAAGGAGGCAACAAAGTAAAAGAATGAATCATAGGCTCGATCGAAGGAACCTTCATCACCAGGTAAGAACAAGACCCAATCATTGCTGCCTAAAATTGAAAGTTTAGAAAACTAAAATCTAAAGCTAAGGAAGTAGCTAGCAGAGGATAAGGTAGAGGCAAGGGCCCCAAGATTAGACAATTTGGCTGAGGTTGTAGACCGGTCCGGGAAGGGAAATCTTCTGGGTGTTGTGTGCACGGACTGTGATAAGGAGCTAGTGGCAGTGGGGAATAGACTCTGTGCAGTGGACACCATCTCGAGGGAAACACAAACCGAATCCTGGGAAGTTGACATACAAAAACCTATTGAAGATGTTGTTGTTACATAAGAACCAACAGCCGAGATGGAGAATTCCACAGAAAGTAATCTGGTAGTTGGTACACAGGAACCCTTGGTTAACACTGATGTTACATAAGAACCAGCAGTGGAAGCAAAAGCCAACCAAGGGGAAGAAGAAGAAGCTGATATCCATGAATCTGTGGTTGACATTACTGTTACACAAGAACCAATAGTGAAAACAAAATCTTACCAAGGGAAAAATGATACATAAGAACCTGTGGATGACACTGCTTTTACACAAGAACCATCAGTGGAAGCATAAGCTGATCAAAGAGAAAAAGAAACTGTTACACAAAAATCCATTGATGAAATTGCTGTTACACAAGAACCAGTAGCCGAAATGGAGCAGTTTTACCCTCGGCAGGCCGTTACACCTTCAATTGTTAATGCATGTGGGAGAACATTGGGTCCTGATGAAGGATGGTGTTCTAAAAGAATGTTGTTGATACCAGAGTTACAGAAATGGAAGAATTATGCACTCTCTCTACAAGAGGGAATGATCTCACTCAAGGCACACAAAAAGATGATGGATTCACTCAGGGAGAAATGGTTAAAGGAAGAGTGGGAGAGATAATGGGAAGCACGGAGACATAAGGAAGCTATGAAGAAAAAGGAAGAACAACTGCAGCTGTTACAACGACAGGTTCTGGATCTAAGAAATAATAAGACAAAGCTTCATGAGCTTGCCTTGAACCTGTTAGGATGCAAGCGACCTTCCCCATCGGATCCAATATTCCTCTGGGAACATTCTTATTTTTTTAAGTTAAAAGAAATATTTGAGAGCATGCCTTATTTGTGTTTTTTTACCCATACTTTTCTTGAAATTTTTCATACTTGTGATTTTGATGAAGAGAGATTAATTTGTGAGCTATTTTTTCATAACATAATGTGTGAATATGTCAGCACAAAGATGGTAGCAAGTGTTTTCTACTATATGGGAGATTTGTAGTTGCGGGCCTTCCTTTCCTTTATGAGAAACCAAATAGAATGGCATCTGGCCATGAAATCAATCAAGACTAATGAAGAAAGGGCAGTATTATGGGTCAGAGAAGAACCAGGAATGGTTTATGAACTAAGACGTGAGTTTAAGTTGTTCTTGAGTACCTCAGGGGTCAGGGAACAATCAACCACTTATAGAAAAAGGATCCTGGGTATTTGCCTCAATTTGTATGCACAAGAAAATTTGAGCGCTAGAAGGGTGCCTTAAGTGCACCGACGCAGGTAGTGCTAAGTTGCAAGAAGGAGATCCTTTTGAGTACAACAATTTCATGGCTGCTGTTACATTGGTACCTGAATATTCCTGGGTAGTGTATACATTGGGAGTATTCTTGATCGGACTTAGATTCAGATTTCCTTTGATTTGGTTACCAGTAGAAGAATACTAGTCAAATTACCACTTATGCGACTATGAAGAAGAATCTTGGCTGCGACAGTTGATGGATACTTAGGAGTACAGGGCCTTGGTGAAGACACTGCTGGTGCCTATAATTTTACAGACTTGCATCCGAGGTATAGCAGGAGGAGCTAAGGTTCTGCATGGGGACATGCAATTTCTTCAGTTGGGGATGATGTTGGGTGTGGTTTTTTAATACCTGTTTCCTACACTTTCTTTCCCCAGTTTTGATCCTATTTCCCTCCAGGCCAATGAAAATTCACATGTTAATCACCCTTTTTCTCATTTATACAACCTATTTCACCGTCATGTTATTTTCCATGTTTTGCTGAATATAATGATAAAATATTCCTTTTTGTGGCTAACTGGGGTAAGCATTGGAGCAATCTTTTGGATCCTCTTCTCTTTTTCAGGTGTTGCTTGCGGGGAGCAGATTGTTGTTACACCCTATATGTTGTTACAGATTGCTGTTACACACTGTATGCTATTATAGGTGTTGTTGTTACACCACGTGTTGTTAAAGATGACCGATGTTACACCAAGGATGTTGTTACCTAGTGATTGTTGTTACATCCCAAACCATCATTTGACCATAGGACGTTGTTGCACCATAGCTGGAAAAGTCGTGGGTACTATTCCACACAACAACTGTCGGAAGTTATGAATTGTTTATTTAGAAGTAACAGATCCAAACGGTTGCGATCTTAACTAATGTATCTTAATAACATTTTTATTTAGAAACAGGTTATAACGATTTCTATTTTTATGATCAGCATGAGAATCGTGAGATTCTCATGACTAATCTATTCCTGATTTTGGGTATGTAATAATTATAAAAGAAACTTGATTTCTCATGTATGGGGACGACATAGAGAAAGAATTGTTACTCTGATCTTGTAAATTTTAATTATTTTTAATATTGAAGGCACTACGGTGATGTTGTTACTATTCCTCATCCGATTCTTTAACTAATATCGTGTTTATTCCTGTGCCCTTGCTATGGAGGAAGGGCCCTCCTCTTTAGCAGGGACTGCATCAGTAGAAGTAGTTGTATATTATTGTTTCTTTTATTGTTGTATGGTTTTCTACTATTGCTGTATAAATTTTAGAATACATCTGTTTCAGTTCCAGATTTTATTATGATGTTACACTAGTTTAACTAAACAAAATGGTAGTTGACGAACTGGTGTAGTTATTAGTCTAGTGTGTGGCGCACCCTTGCTCTGGTAATTATGAAGTGTGATTTCATTTCTATGGAGTGTTTTAATTTCTGCATGAATGATTTAATTTTTGCAATTAATTCAATGACATTATTTACTATTTCTTTCTATTTTTCATTCTTGGTTGTAGTGTATCGGTACAGATAGTGCAAACTCCATTGAAACAACAAGACTTACCCTAGGTTGACAATTAATGGTTGCAGGCTTGGTCAATTAGGATTGATTAAAACAACACTACAATCCTCATGGCTCTTTAGAATGATTGAGAAGTGAAATTTGTTGGAACTTTCTGTATGTAGATCTACCTTGTTGAGAATAGTGGATGGATCACTACCACGAACTTGTATTCAACTTATATCTTGCATCTTCTTTACCATTGGCCCTACACTTCTCATGGATGACTACCATGAAGACATTACATTTCCTCACATTCCATAAAAAATTACCACAATGCTATCATTCCCTTAAGACCATAACAACTATAATACCATGTTAAAAAATAGAGCAAGCATTACATAAGATAATAACTTGGAGAAAAAGGCTTAATTCATTCTCAACACATGTATTCATCTCATAATATCAATATGCATTAAATGTATTTGATGAACTCTTATTCTAGATGTCATTGACAACTCATTAATTGATGACGACAATACCTCATTAGTAGATAAGGATGACATCTCAAAATAAGGTGGTTTCATACTTTATTATTGTTTAGGAACTCACAATGTAACAAAAATATAATCATCAATGTGTTAATAAGAATAAAAAAACACCAAATGTGAATACAACACACCATTTTTTTTAGTTAAATACAATGCACAAATGATATGTTTCAGTGCCAAATTTCTCCACATTGCTTGTGATGGCCCTTAGTATTGAAACAATAATGCTGCAACTTCCAAAGTTCTTAGCATCAATTGTTAACTTAGGGTTCGTACAAACTTAAGAGGGGACAAAACTGTATGTGAAACAAGCACTATCTCTTCCCTTTGCTCACTTTTATCTAGGGGGAAGTACTACAGTGAAATCTAGTTGTACAAATACTAATCTAACTATTATATGCTACAAAAAAAATCAAATTGCAAGAAATGAAAGACAACAAACAAACCTAGGTTATTTGTAATAAAGGAAAGAATACTATTCTATCTACAATGAAGTGAAAACACACCTATTCATCTTGCAAGGAAAGCAAACAAATTGCTAAAATAAAAGCTTGCAAACATTAAAACCTAGTTCTACAGGAAATAAGCAATTTCTATAGGAAATAAGCAATTTCTACAAAAATTCAAATAAAGGAATCTACATGGTCTCTCTACTTCCAAATTCCATTCTCATGGTTCCAATGGTGTTGTAATACATCATTGAAGGAAATCATGAGTTGGGTGCAAATATGAGCAAGTTTCAGAGGGCAGTTGCACAATGTTACACGAGTCACTATTTTTCTACAAGAGACAATCCAACAAGTAGTGGAGTACGTTACATGCAAGGTTGGAAATTAAAGAAGCTAAGGAAAGGATGTAAAATGATAAAGCACACATGTCCAATTCATATTATAAACTTGTGGTAGGGTTAATCCAACAAGGTGCAAGGCTTTAGGGTTTCTTGTAGCTGGAAAATAGGGGACTTTGCAAGAACAATAAACAACGAATGATGAACAAAAAATAAAGTGAGATAAATGTACAAATAAGAATGATATTTGAATGATGTAACCATGAAAAATATCATCACCTAATGGTAAGCTAATGTGTAAGAAAATAATACTCATAAACTAGCTAAATAACCATGCATAAAAGTAATGTTCAAAAATAAGTTGTAGAGATAAACAAATGCATGAACAAAAATGGCACAAGAGGGATTTTGATCACCTAGGCTGGCCCTTAACCAGAGGAAGATCAAAACCCTTAAGAGAAATCTAGAATAAGAGCTGAAATCAAATATCAGTTCCATTAACTGAAAAGTTGCTTGTGAAAAATTTGCAAAACTTAAACTCTAAACTTCATCTAAACTTCACCTTTATGTTGTTATTTTGCTACTCCTACTTATTTTTCTAGGCTACTCAAACCCTTTATTTATACAACATGGGTAGGGGGAAACTTCCTTTAGGAGAGGACTTCTTTCCCTCCAGAATATTTAACAAACTAGATCATGTTTCCTCGGTCACCACGTCGTAGCAGGAAGGAGTATTTACTATCCTCAACTAGCAGAGTTGGAATATTATGCAGTTTGGACCAAGCCCCACTAATATCTCTAGATGGATATCCTCAAAAGATGTGCAAAATCCCCTTAATATACTACACAATATTTACGTTAGGCACTTAAAGCACGAAAATTCTCCTTGACACTCCTAAGAACTCATTATATATGTGTATTCTCAGAGCGAGAAACAGAGAGGAGAGACTGTGAGAGAAAATAGAGGATATTACAACGGATCTGCTGTAGGTTGTGTCTCTTAATTTTGCTGGATAATAGAAAGGAAGGACTGGCTGTTCGGGGTGGACGTAGCCCAAATTGGGTGAACTACATATATCTGTGTCTCTCTAGTTTTATGTGTTTGTGTTTTTCCACATATAATTTATATGTCTTTCATTTCTCTGTCATATATAATATTTTTCTAACAACTGGTATCAGAGCCGAAGGTCTATTTGGCTGATAAACTACCAGGAAAGAAGGGTTTATCATTCGAGTGGGAGCAATGGCAGAAGATGGTAAGTTTAGGGTCGAGAAATTTAACGGCCAAAACTTCCCGCTGTGGAAGATGTAGATGGAAGATTATCTATATTAGAAAGATCTGTACCTACCATTGAGCAGAAAAACAAACAAGCCGATAGCTATGACAGATGAAGAATGGAACATTCTTAATAGAAAGGCACTCAGAATAGTATGGTTGTGCGTCGCTGCATCGGTCGCCTTCAACATTTTGAAGGAAACAACGATAGAGGGTTTGATTCAGGCGTTGGCGAAACTACATGAAAAACCCTCAACCTCAAACAAGGTATTTCTTATGAAACGGTTATTTAATATGAAGATGTCGGAAGGTGGATCTGTTGCAGACCATTTAAATGATTTTAATATAGTTATAAGTCAGTTAAGTTCTGTAGGGGTAAAATTTGATGATGAAGTTAGAGATCTGTTATTCTTGTGCTCATTGCTAGAAAGTTGGAATGGTTTAGTAATGGCCACTAGTAACTCTGTTTCTGGATCTAGTACTTTAAAGTTTGATGATGTTGTCGGTGCCATCCTTAGCGAGGAAATGCGATAGAAAAGATCCGGTGAGACATTGGGTAATGCTTTGAGTGCAGAGTCTAGGGGAAGAAGAATGGAAAGAGGAAAGAGCTCAAGATATCACAGTAAATCAAGGAAAGGCAGATCCAAGTCCACATCAGGGATAGTGTGTTGGAAATGCAGAAAGAAAGGACACCTAAATAAAGGCTGTATATCTCGGAAGGGAAAAGAAGGAGATGCACAACAAGGAAACAATCATGAAGCAAATGTGACAGGTGAGGTGTTACAAGATGCTTTGATTCTTTCTTTCGAAAATATTACTGATTCCTGGGTGGTAGATTCAGGGTCCTCATTCCATGCCACACCTGATAAGAAATATTTTCATGACTATGTTCAAGGAGATTTTGGACAAGTCCGTTTGGGTGTTGATAAACCCTGTAAAATTGTTGGAATGGGTAAGGTTCTTGTAAAACAGCAGAATGGAAACCAATGGCTACTAAAGGAGGTAAGGCATGTTCCAGATTTGAAGAAAAATCTGATTTCAACAGGGCAGTTAGGCAGTGAAGGTTGTGTGAAAAATTTCACAGATAAAGCTTGGAAGGTCACCAAAGGATCCCTGGTAATAGCAAAAGGCGAAAGGGTTGGTACATTGTATTTATGCAATGGTGTTTTTAACTCTGTTAATGCTTTAACTTCCAAAGGAGCATATGCAGCATTATGGAATCACAAGCTCGGACACATGAGTGAGAAGGGGATGAAGATTCTTCACTCAAGGAATTTGTTGCCGGGTTTGAAGAATGTTGATTTGGACTTTTGTGAGAATTTCATTTATGGAAAACAGAAGAGAGTCAGATTTCTTAGAGTTGGGAAAGGAAAGAAGAGCGAAAAATTAGAGCTTGTGCATATAGATGTATGGGGACCTACTCAGGTATCATCTCTTGGTGGCTCTCATTATTATGTTACTTTTATTGATGATGCAACTAGAAAAACTTTGATTTATTTTATTAAGAATAAATCTGATGTATTTGATACTTTCAAGAAATGGAAAGCTTTGGTTGAGATTGAGATAGGAAATAAATTGCAATGTCTCGGATTAGACAATGGAGCTGAATATTGCAGCAAAGAGTTTGATAGGTACTGTTCAGAGCATGGAATTCGCAGAGAGAAGACAGTTCCAAGAACACCACAAGA
Source organism: Pinus tabuliformis (assembly GCA_031772625.1). Classification (NCBI taxonomy): domain Eukaryota; kingdom Viridiplantae; phylum Streptophyta; class Pinopsida; order Pinales; family Pinaceae; genus Pinus; species Pinus tabuliformis. Next base: position 1,202,897,430 of record CM062820.1, on the reverse strand, counting down.
AAATGGTGTGTCAGAAATGATGAATAGAACAATCATGGAGTGTGCAAGGTGCATGAGATTGCATGCAGGATTGCCTTTACAATTTTGGGCAGATGCTGTAGATACTGTTGTTTATCTAAGAAACAGAGGGCCTTCAAGTTCCTTGGATGGTGGTATTCCAAAGAAAGCATGGACAGGTAAAAAGGTAAACTACTCCTTTTTAAAGCCTTTTGGTTGTGAGGCCTTTGTCCATATTAATAAAGAAAATAGAAAAAAAGCTTGAGGCAAAATCAAAGAAATGTACCTTTATTGGATATGGTGTTAATGATTTTGGTTATCACTTATATGATTATGAAAATCACAAAATCATTAGGCACAGAGATGTAATGTTCAATGAAAAGGTCTTGTATAAGAATCAGTTGCAGGAAAAGAAACAGGAAAAAGAAAACAAGGAATACACAGTTCTTGATGGGATCACTGAAAAAGTAAAGGTGCCTGAAAATAATAATAATCAACAACCACAACAACAACAACCACCACAATAGCAACAACCACCCCAAACACCTGAAAGTGGTGTTAGAAGATCTACCAGGATAAGTATACCCCTTGAACGATACTCTGCTTCATTATATTATTTATTGTTGACTGATTCTGGTGAACCTGAATGTTATGAAGAAGTAATGCAGGTTGAAAGCAGGAAGAAGTGGGAGCTAGCCATGGAAGAAGAGATGGACTCCTTAATGCATAACCAGACTTGGGACTTAGTCAGGTTGCCTGCAGGTAAAACTACATTGCAGAATAAATGAGTTTATAGGTTAAAGGAAGAAGATGGAGGAAAACAGAGGTACAAAGCTAGACTTGTGGTGAAGGGGTTTGCACAGAAGAAAGGTATTGATTTTGATGAAATATTTTCTCCTATTGTTAAAATGACTTCAATCAGAACTATTTTAAGTCTAGTAGCAGTTGAAGATTTGCATCTTGAGCAGTTAGATGTAAAGACAACCTTTCTCCATGGGGATTTGGAGGAAGAGATATATATGCAGCAGCCACAAGGATATGAGGCAAAAGGGAAGGAGAAATTAGTGTGTAGGTTGAAGAAGAGCTTGTATGACTTAAAACAGGCTCCAAGGCAGTGGTATCTAAAATTTGACAAGTTTATGTCTAAACAAGGTTATACTAGATGTCACTCTGATCATTGTGTTTATTTGAAAAAGCAAAATGATGGCAGCTATATTATATTGTTATTGTATGTAGATGACATGCTTGTTTGAGGGTCTAACATGTAGGAAATAAATGTGCTCAAAAGAAAATTGGAAAATTCATTTGCAATGAAGGATTTGGGAGCTGCAAAACAAATCCTTGGTATGAGAATAACTAGAGACAGGAAAAATCACAAATTAACATTGTCTCAGAATGAGTACATACAAAAGGTGTTGAAAAGATTTAATATGCACAATGCAAAACCAGTCAGTACACCTTTTGCTATCCATTTCAAACTTAGTAAGGAGGTGTGCCCAAAGACCCAAGAAGACATGGATTATATGTCTAAAGTTCCATATGCATCAGCAGTTGGAAGCTTAATGTATGCAATGGTCTGCACAAGGCCTGATATTGCACATGCAGTGGGAGTTGTAAGTAGGTACATAAACAATCCAGGAAAATAACATTGGATGGCAGTGAAATGGATTCTCAGATATTTGAGAGGTACCACAAATCAAGCATTATGCTTTGGTGGTTCAAACATTTCTCTACAGGGATATGTTGATGTAGATATGGCAGGTGACAGAGATAACAGGAGGAGCACTACAGGATATGTATTTACTGTAGGTGGAATAACTGTCAGTTGGGTTTCAAAAATCCAAAGTGTTGTTGCACTTTCAACAACAAAAGCAGAGTATGTTGCTGCTACAGAGGCTAGTAAAGAAATGATTTGGTTACAAAGGTTTATGGATGAATTGGGTAAGAAGCATGATATGGGCACGTTATACAGTCATAGCCAAAGTTCCATTCATCTTGAAAAGAACTCAACATTTCATTTCAGGACTAAACACATATAGATCAAGTACCATTTCATATGATTAGTGCTGGAAGATGGAGAGTTGAAGCTGGAAAAGATACACACTAGCTAGAATCCTGCAGATATGCTAACAAAAGTTGTAACCAGGGATAAACTGAGAATATGCTCAGTTTCATTTGGTCTTCAAGGATGACAATGAAGATGAGAAACAACTAGGTCCAAATAGGATTCATTGTCTAGCAAATGAAGCATCGGTGGAGTTGCTACAATCATTCTCCAAGTGGGAGATTGTTGGGTGTGGAGCATGATTATCATCCTAATTTAGAGGTCTTTGTTTCAGTTAGATGTATACCCCACGAAGATTCTACACCCCTCCATGCAGGGGGGAATTGTCCCCCCCGTGGGGGTTCGGGAGGCCGGGGGGGTCCGGGGCCAGCGGTCCCTTGGTGGGGGTTTCGGGGGCAGCGCCCCTGAAGCTAAAAATAGATGTAAGATTTCCTTGTAAAAGTATTGTAATTTCTAGTCAATCTGGGCCATTCATTAGGCAGATTATCTGATGGTAGAATTTATGTTTAGTTTAGGGTTTTTTTCCCTAGAAGGCAACCCCTCTCTTTGTATGAGGGTATTGTATTGAGGTTGTGGAATATATATGTATTCTCAGAGCGAGAAACATAGAGGTGAGACTGTGAGAGAAAACAGAGGATATTACACTAGATCTGCTGAAGGTTGTGTCTCTTCATTTTGTTGGATAATAGAAAGGAAGGACTGGCTGTTCGGGGTGGACGTAGCTATCTGTAGGATCACCGGCAAGATCACCTGTTGCATCTCGAGTAGCACGAGCCCATTTTGGAAGCTGAGGAGCTGAAGGAGGATCCTGAGATGGTGGGGGAGGATTGTCATCCTCACTTTCATCATCTGAAGAAGAAATGTTTTCAAAAGTAGAAGAGATAGGGAGAGGTGGCACATCTGCTGGACTAGGCTCACAGGCCGATATATTTTCATCAAATTTTACATCTCTTCTAATGATAACATTTTTGGACTTAAATGGAATAAGTCTATAGCCTTTGACATCTTCAGAATATCCAACAAAAGTACCTTTTCACTCTTAGGTTCTAAAGCTTTATGCTTTTCATCTGGAATATGGGCCCACGCTTCACTTCCAAAAACATGAAAGTGACTTACATCTGGTTTGATTGAGCTCCATGCTTCTTCTGGAGTGATATTATTTAAAGCCTTAGTAGGAGTGCGATTTATTATGTAATTTTCACAGTTAATTGCTTCTGCCCAAAAACTAAGACCAAGTCCTTTAGATTGTAGCATACAATTAGCCATTTCCTTTAAGGTGTGATTCTTCCTTTCAGCTACACCATTTTGTTGTGGAGTATATGGAACAGTATGTTGCATTTGAATTCCATTCTCAGTGAAAAAGTTGATGAATGTGTTTTTAACATATTCTCCGCCATTATCAGATCTTAGCTTAAGAATTTGATGTCCAGATTGTTTTTCAACAAAGGCCTTGAAGGCCAAAAATGTGTTAAATACTTCACTCTTGAGTTTTAAGAAGTATACCCAAGTGTGTCTGGAGAAATCATCAATGAAAGTTAAGAAATATTTGTAACCAGAGAATGAAACAACTGGAAGTGGACCACATAAATCACTATGCAGAAGCTGTAAAGGGGCTGAGGCGTGCCAAGAGGCATGTTTTTCAAAACTGTCCCGATGATGTTTTCTGAGTACACATCCGGAACAAACACAATCTCTACAAGATACCATAGGAAGACCTGTCACCATATTTTATTTACATAGATGCTGAAGGGAGCGATAGTTTAAGTGACCAAATCGCTCATGCCAAATTTTGCTCACTTCATCGTTATGAGCAACAAATACTAAGGGAATATTTGATGACCCAAAGTTGTGAAACTTATACAACCTTCTAGAATCATCAGCAATGCGAGTAGCTAAAATCTGTTTAGGATCTCTTAGGTCCTTGATTACAACATCATGAGGTGAAAATTCAATGATTTTACCTTCACCTAAATGAGTTATCTGATATACAGATAGAAGGTTGCAGGATAAGGTTGGAACACATAATACATCATTAAACTGACCATTGTCTAGATGAACAGTTCCAGTCCCTACAACACTAAGAGATCTATCATCACCAACATGTATATTTTTGGTGTTACAATCATTTAAAGAAGAAAACATGGCTTTGTTTTTGGCCATGTGATAAGAAGCTCTAGAATCAATGAGCCACTCATGAGAATGAGAAGAAGAAGATACATTTAGTGCATAGCCAGACCGAGATGCTTGACAACCACATGCAGAAAGTGTCATTCCTGAAGATGAAGTTGAATTTGAAGATTGTTCCAAATGGATGTTATGTTTCTTCATCGCTGCTTCCAAGGCTTCCATCTTCTTAAAGCATTTGGATTCTAAGTGGCCATCTCAATTACAAAAGTTGCAATGTCTATCAGTCTTCTTCCATTTGTTTTTATTTGTATTATCATTTTGTTGAAATGATTTTTCATTTTGAGGCTGAGATTTCTTAGGACCCTTGTTTGGTTTAGGACCATTCTTTTTAGGATATGACTTCTTAGGATTCTTTGAATTTGGTTGCTGCTGGGCGGCTAACGCTTTCTTGGAAGAGTTTCCAAGATTAAGAAGACCAAGGTGTAAGAGTTTTTCTTGTTCTCTTATTAAAGAATCATAAAAAGAGTCAAAGGAAGGGGACTTGTAGTCTGTTCCTTGAGAAATGAAGGTTTCTCTTGTAGAATGGAAGGTGGAAACAAACACAGAGTAGGCTGGTCCCAACTTAGTAAGAATGGAATAGATAAGGTTACTATCTTCTTTCTTAACCCTAACACCTTCCAAGAGATATCTAAGGGTCTTGAACTTGGACAAGAAATCTTCAATGCAAGAAAAATTATTAGGGTCCAATGTAAGCAAATCATTTTCAAGTTGATGGGCTCTAAGTTCATTTTTAATCCCAAAAACTTTATTGATTTGTTTCATTGCTTCATCAGGAGTATCAAGTTCTGCAATATGGAATCTAAGATATGGAGAAATAGACATCCCTATCAATCCACGTGCTTGATCTTGCCTATTTTCCCATTTAGCAGCTTTATCTTCATCCTTCGGTTTCTTTTCTTGGCCTGAGGCTATTCTGTAGAGACCTTTACTTCTAAGTAAATCCTCAATGTAGGACAACCATTGGAAGTAGTTGGTGCTGTCAAGGGTAACTTGGTATTGAATTTCCATTTAAACGGAAACTGAAGCTAAAGATGCTAAAACTAAGTGTTCCAATGGATAGATCTCGAAAAATTAGGCTGGTTTAAAAAAAATAGCACTAAAAACGGCTTCCGGATGAAGAAGTTATGGCTTTTTGAAAAAAAGTTGATGAAGTCGCCGACGAAGTGCGGGAATGTGCGGAAATGAAAAAAATCCGCCCCCAAAAAATGGAGACTTGAACCAAAGACCTCTACTCTCTTAAAATAGCTTTGAACCAATTGAGCTATACAAAAAATTTGAGAGAGAGAGAGGGGGGGGGGTTGATGCTTTGGGTTGTGTGCTTGCTTTGAGAAGGCTCTTTTTCCCTACAAAACAAAAAACACAAAACCCAACACGGACATACAAAAAAAACGAACCTTGCGGCTTGAAGTTAGCTTTAGCCGAAAAACTAAATATTTTCAAAAAATGAACCTTGCGGCTCAAAGTTAGCTTTAGCTAGAAACTAAATATTTTCCTCAATGTTTTTGATTTTCCGAGATCACACTAAGGCGTAGGGAAAAGAGCATACGCATGAGAAAAATCCTTCCTTTCTGTTTCTGATTTGCCCAGATCGCACAGAGTCGCAGGGCAAAGAGCATACGCAGAAATGAAAGGTATAGATCTGGTAATAAAAAAAAGCTAAATAAACCGAAACCGAAATAAACAGAGAGAAAATAACTGTAAACTGCAAATAAACAATGTATACCTCCAGATCTTAAAAATGACGTAGCTAGGGCTATCGGAAACCTTTTCGCGTGAAATGAAAGGGGTTCCTCACTGGAACATATGATCCCAACACAACAGAGCAGTCCTCTCGGCCCGAAAGCAGTCAGAAACAGTAGATCTAGGAAACAACAGTCGGATGCAGTTCTACCAGCTTCAGATTTGGATCACCAATGGACGCGTGCCTCAAATAGCTCCGATACCATGTAGGAATTTATAGGGTAAGTTCCTCAGACAGAACACCAAAGGACACTGCTCACAACCAGATCGCAAATCAATACACCAGTATTTTTGACGTGGTTAAAACCCTCAAAGAGGGAAACAGTCCACGGCCTGAGCCAATGCGCCCACTTCAGGCAATTTATTAATAAAAGAATGAAAATTTACATAAGCTTCTCTCATAGACGGATTACCCTACAAATGACCCTCCATGCACTTTAAATAGAAATCATGGACCAATCGGGTGTCAAGCCACGGATCAAGTGTCGGTAATACCGAGGAGAGAATGAAACGTCGGATCACTACATATCGTGACTGTCGGATTGTAAGTTACAAAATGTACAAGGTAAAGAAACACACTTTACCTAACTCTATACCTAACTGTATACTAGACCAAGTTGTACTTAACTATTTCCTATGTGTCGGAATATCCTAACACTTATTAATATTGTTGTGCCCCTATTGTCCCCATATTGTTATTACTGTGCCCCATAGAATCCCTCTATTGTTATTTTTGTGCCTTTATATTATTATTGTTAGGTCGGCCTTGTTATATTGTGACCCCTTAAACTCCTATATATAGAAAGGAGGTTTTGTCATTTGAATCATCCAAGAATTATTCATTTGTGTAATGTAAAGGAGGTTGCCCCCTCGAAGAGGCTAAATTCTAAGGTGTTCAACTATCTTTTCTATCTTTTTAAGAGCTGGTTTCATAACATTTGGTATCAGAGCTTTGGATTCTAGGGTTTCGCTGCTCCAAATAGGTCATTGTGGCATTTTAGCTATAACTTTTTTTATGCAATGTTTCAGAAGTGAAACAAAAAACCCATTTTAGATGAAATTGTGTTGAACCTTAGGTCTGAATTTTAGAACTTTTTGCACTATATTTGTGGCGATATGATCTGCGGAATTTGGCCTTTTGGTAGACTCTTGAATTACATTCCAAACAGGTGACATTGGGAAAATCATCACAACTTTTGTTTCGAGCATCAGACTGAAATTTTGTAAGAAGTTACAGAAAGAGGATGGTACCTAACCTACCTAACTAGCTGATCATAAAATAACACCCGTCCATCCAACCTATTAGCCAATTGTACTATGCCTATTTCCTGCTGGGTACTATTCCTGTTCTATTTATGGATCAATGGGTCATGGATAAGGAACCGAACGAAGGGGGCGCTGCAGGCTATCAAACTAGAAAAGATGCTGGGCGAGATGCTTTCTCTCCTGCTACTGGTGCTATAACTAAATCAATTGGTCTACACCTATATGGGTATGGTCCTTAAGCCTGGGAAACAGGCTGTATAGGAAGGTAATATATATGCTTGCATATATTTCCTCAGGCTCTATAGGAAAGGAGCGAAGCCAAAAGGCCCAGCCTATCACTTTATTTGCCGCTTAAACCGCCTATGCTTCCAGTGCTTCTTCAACGGATGAAACCCCCACCTGTGCTCTACCCGCCTCTGCTCCGGTTAGTGCTATCTTTGCCCCTGGACACAAGCTATAAAACTTTAAGCTATGCACTTGCCTCCTTTTCCTTCACAGAAATATCCCTCATATGGCCGCTCCGATATGGCCAGGTAGGTGTATCTATCCGTTTCCAACCCCACATTACCCCATCTCGATAGAGTGAGTGAGTTAGGTGCACGAATGTGATTGGAATCTGATGCTGCTTATGCTTATGCTGCTGGCCTATAGCGTAGGGCACACGGATGTAGGTTCTCCCATGAAATGCACCAATTATTATAACAATTTCTTATCCATGCATTACAAGGTGCCAACTGACTTACAAGAATGAGATATGTAAACCAGCTATAGATGTAGAGTTCCTATGAATTGGGCTAGCTTATTCAGTCTATTTGGAGCACTACGGGAACATACCAACACCAAAATCTTAAGGTAAGGCTCCAACAACAACCAATTTTTGGGAGCATTAGCCAAGTCAATAAGAGTCATTTTCATGGAGACTATGTGTATGGGCTAGTCCTTATTAAGGCTATCTGTATATTTTTCAGATACTAAGGTCAAAACAGTGACATGTGGCACTTCATACAAGTTCACTATTCTGGAAAGGTATACAATCAAGTCATCTTGGGAGATTGTGCATAATTCTGCCTTGGAGAATCTAAATTTGATCAGAATGGTGGCATTGGAAAGAGGACAAAGAGGGCTGCTACAGGTCGCAATTTCAGAACTGGATGATCTGAAATTACAGAGATACATCAGATTCAATATCAAGCTCCTACAAAGTGAAAAAAGGTGTGTAGTTTTTTTTTAAATTTTTGCATAAGCTTGGTTTGAAAAATTAGTTTGAAGGAATTCAAAGGGCATAGTAAAGCATTATTATCGGTAATTGATGCCCCGAGGAAAGAAAATGCAAACACTTAGTAAGAAACCTGAAAGCTCTAGCATGACTCATGAAGAAGAGGAAGAAATGCAACATGATATATCAAAATTATGAGACCAAGTGCAACAAGTGTCACTTGCAAAAAAAGTAACAGAATCTAAGATGGATGGTTTAACGAAATATGTAGAATCTAAGATGGATGGTTTAAAGAAAGGTGTAGAAGCTAAGATAGATTGTTTAAAGAAAGGCATAGAAGCTAAGATGGATGGCATGGAAGCTAAGATGAATGGAATGGATGCTAAGATGAATGGCATGGATGCTAAAATGGATGGCATGGATGATAAGATGGAAGAATTGAAGATAAATTTGAATAAGTTGCTACAAGAAATGGTCGCTAATGGTGAAAGGGTAGTAAAGGAAACTCATGAGGAGAAAAAAAGAAATGTTAATCATGATTTCATAGACTCTAATGTTGGATCGAAGACCCACCGTATTCCAAAAATTGATATGAAGAAGTTTGATGGCAAGGATCCCGCAACATGGATACTACAGATAAAGCAATTTTTCGATCTCAATAATGTGCAAAACACACAAAAGTTACGTATTGCAACTTTATATTTGGAACCAAATCAGTTTGTATGGTATAGATGGCTTTGTTCTCATAAACAAATTATCACTTGGGCAATATTTATGGAAGAAATGACAACACATTATGATGATACAAAAAGCAACACTTTTTTTATCCAATTAATAAGTCTCAAACAAAAGGATTCAATAATGGAGCACATTGAGGAGTTCCAAAAATTGAACAAAAGGGTAAAAAATATTCCAGAGGAGCATAGGATTGATGTGTTCATATGGACTTTAAAGGATAATATCCAACATGATGTTCGCCTTTGGGAACCTGATTCATTAGAGAAGGCATTCAGGTTAGCAAGAAAAATGGAAAGCAAAATTATGGCAACCAGGAAGCATACCACTCACAACTATAAAGATGGAAGTGTTGTTGCCCCTAGCCTTCCACAACCTATAAGGTTGACACCACAACAATTGGAAGAAAAAAGAGCAAAAGGGATTTGTTATAGTTGTGATAGCAAATACACTAAAGGTCATAAGTGTGTTGAGAAGAAATTATTCTACATAAATTGTGAATAGGAAGAAGAAAAGGAACAAGAAAGGTCAAAAGAAGAGGATATACTCCAGGAATAAATCTTAGATAAAGAAGAAATGAATCCGACCATATCTTGTAATGCATTGGTTGGAATTACCACTCCTCAAACCATCAAGATAGAAGGACAAATCAAGAAGAAAAAGGTAATAGTGTTGATTGACTTAGGAAGTACCCACAATTTTATTCATTGTAAGATAGCAAAAGAATTGAATTGCTTCTTATATCCAGCACCATAGTGTCAAGTGATGGTTGCAAATGGAGGAATGATAAATTGCTTTGGAAAGTGCCATAATATCAAGCTATCCATGGGAGAATATGTATTGAATATCCCAATGCTTTCCATTCCAATGGGAGGTGCTGATGTTGTACTAGGAGTCCAATGGCTACAATCCTTGGGTACAATAGCTTTTAACTTTCAAGAACTTTTCATGAAATTTTATGCGGAAGGAAAGGAAGTTGAATTAAGGGGTATTGCAAGGAAACCGAGAAAGATAATAAGCTCTAATGGTATGAAAAAGCTTCCAGAAAAGGATCAACGAGGTGTGATTGCACAATTATGTTGGCTAGATGTTTCCACATCGAAATCATCTATTTCTCCAGATCTCCAAAAGGTATTGGACAATCATTCCAAGTTATTTAAGACTCCCAAAGGTCTCCCACCTATTCATGATCATGATCATGCTATTCATTTGATTCCAGGAAGTGTTCCTCCAAACATCAGGCCGTACAGATATCCCTATGCCCAAAAGAGTGAAATTGAACGTATGGTTGCAAAAATGCTTGAGGCTGGTATAATTCAACCTAGCCAAAGTTCTTTCTTTGCTCCAGTAGTATTGGTGCACAAGAAGGATGGATCATGGCACATGTGTCTGGATTATAGGGAGCTCAACAAGCTCACTATTAAAGATAAGTTTCCCATTCCTATCATTGATGAATTATTGGATGAATTGCATGGATCAATTTACTTCACCAAGTTAGATCTTCGTTCAGGATATCATCAAATCAGAATGAAGACTCAAGACATTATGAAAATAGCATTTAGAACTCATGAGGGTCACTATGAGTTTTTGGTCATGCCTTTTGGCCTTACCAATGCACCTTCTACATTCCAAGGTTTAATGAATTCCATTTTCAAACCCTTCCTTAGAAAATTTGTGTTAGTATTTTTTGATGATATACTAATCTACAACAAGTCTTGGAAGGATCACGTTGAACACATTGACAGGGTGCTACAACTATTGGAGGAGAAATAATTATATGCAAAAATATCCAAATGTTTCTTTGGAGTACAAGAGGTGGAATATCTGGGTCATATTGTATCTCATGAAGGAGTTAAGGTAGACCCTAGCACAGTAAAATCCATGAAGGAATGGAAAATCCCCACATCCATAAAGAATTTGCGAGGATTTCTCGGGTTGACAGGGTATTATCACAAGATTGTTAAGAATTATGGGAAAATAGCAGCACCTCTAACAACATTGTTGAAGAAAGATGCATTTTCATGGACTCCAGAAGCAACAAAGGCCTTCGAATATCTTAAAGAGGCAATGTGCCAAGCACCAGTCTTAGCTACACCAGACTTCACAAAAACCTTTATTGTGGAATGTGATGCTTCCGGAAATGGAATTGGTGCTGTTTTAATGCAAGATGAAAGACCCATTGCTTTAGAAAGTCGTCCAATCAAGGGAAAGTATTTACACAAAGCTATTTATGAGAAGGAAATGTTGGCAATACCACATGCACTTAAGAAATGGCGACCCTACCTAATGGGAAGACACTTCAAGGTAAAAAAGAATCATGATAGCCTTAAATACTTTTTAGAACAAATATTATCCTCTGAAGAACAACAAAAATGGGTCACAAAGATGTTGGGTTATGACTTTGAAATCATATACAAAAAAGGGAAGCAAAATGTTGTGGTAGATGCACTCTCAAGAAAGGATGAGGATGTGGAAGCATTGTTGTGTGCCATTTCTATTATCCAACCAGATTGGATAAGCGAAGCAAGGGAGGAATGGAAGAATGACGAAGAAGTGTGGGAACTTATTCAAAAGTTACAGCAAGATTCCAGTACATCTGATACATTTAGCTGGAAAAATGATTCATTATGGTACAAAGATCGCTTATACCTCTGTAAGAATTCCCAACTCAAACAAAAGATTCTTCTAGAATTGCACGCTTCTCCCTTAGGAGGGCACTTAGGATTTTTAAAAACTTACCATAGGGTTAAGAAGGAATTTTTTTGGGATGGCCTTAAATCGGATATTCAAAATTTTGTGGCGGAATGTTTGGTATACCAACAAAATAAAGCTAAAACAATTAAGACACCAGGTCTATTACAACCTTTATCCATTCCAAGCCAACATTTGGAGGAGGTTTCAATGGATTTTATCATAGGTTTACCCAAGTCTGAGGGAAAGAGAGTCATGATGGTGGTAGTTGATAGACTTACCAAGTATGCACACTTTTGTGCATTATCACATCCATTTAAAGCCAATATAGTTTCTACTGCATTTATGGAAACAATTCAAAAACTACATGGAAACCCAAAGATTATTGTAAGTGACAGAGATCCCATTTTTACAGGAAATTTTTGGACATAATTATTTTCTTGTCTTGGTACTCAGTTAGCTCATAGCTCATCTTATCATCCTCAATCTGATGGGCAAACGGAGATAGTAAACAAATGTTTGGAAGGATATCTTCATTTCTTTGTATCTGATAAACAGACACAATGGGTCAAATGGTTTCCTCTGGCTGAATGGTGTTATAACACTTCCTTCCATACTGCAACAAAAATGACCCCATTTATGGAACTTTATGGATATCAACCACCATCCATCACATCATATTTAAGAGAAAATTCTAAGGTTCAAACAGTGGAACATCACATTGAGCATCAACAATAAGTTCTCCAACTCTTAAAGGATAACCTCGTGTTGGCACAGAGTAGAATGAAACAACGGGTAGATCAACATTGTAGTGAAAGAAGTTTTGATGTAGGTGATTGGGTATTCCTACGGCTACAACCATATAAGCAAATGTCCCTCAAGCAAGATAAGAAGGATAATAAGTTGTCACCAAAGTATTATGGTCCATACAAGGTGTTGCAAAAGATTGGTACTATGGCATACAAATTGGAGCTTCCTGCAGCTTCTCGAGTGCACCCAGTTTTCCACGTTTCATGTTTAAAGAAGGTTATAGGTGACAAGCTCCCAGTTCAAACAATATTGCCAGAACTTGACGAGGAAGGAAAAATTATATTGGAACCGGAAGCAGTCACAGAAACAAGAACTCGACAGCTACGAAATCGATCAATTTCGTAGTATCTCATCAAGTGGAAGAACTTATCCGCTGAAGATTTCACATGGGAGGATGAGAATTTTATCCAGAAGCATCCAGAACTACTCAAGCGTTGAGGACAACACTTTTTTGAAGGGAGGGAGGGGTCCAATTTGGGCCTTTGAGAACAAGTTTTGTAATTAATTTTTCTTTAATTCCCTCAAATGCTTATTGACATTAAATCTGTCCAAAAAAACTTGGCATCTTTTATCAATAATGAAAATATAGGAGAAGCAATTTTACAGAAACCTTTGATGAATATTTGATAGTATCCAATAAGGCCTAGAAAAAATTTAACATATTTTTGTTTTTGAAGAACACGAACATTTTTTATGATGTCTATTTTGTTAGGGTCCACTTGCATTCCTTTTGAAGAGAGGAAATTCCCAAATACAATTTCATCATTCATTAGAAATAAGCATTTCTCATGGCTCAGGAAGAGGATTATCTTTTTTTTTGCTAAAGCAAGAGATGGACCTTCTAATTCATTGAAGCGGGAAAATTACATAATATACAAACGTCCACCACACTCTGTGAACGTAGGCAAAATAGAAAGTGACCCTACTGGAAAGAGGCACACCCACCCAAACTCAATAAGTTACATACAAAAACTGAGCAACGGGAAAAGTTGGACACGTGAGATTTCCCCACAGATTCCCGCTAAAACAATCCTAAAACCTACCTCTTTGATCGTTGCCATCCAAATTCCTTTCTTAATGTGATGACGGATATGCACATCGCTCCTAGAAGAAACATGATGTTTAACCTCCCGACCCCACAAAACCGCTCGATAAATCCTGATCGTTGAACGACTTTGCGAGAATGGACGACTGAGCTGAATATCGCACGGCCGGATGCTGCCAACTTTTAAGGTGTGATGAGGGTGGTTTTCGGACCCCACCCTCCTCCATGTGTCAGGCTCTGTGTGGAATTGGAGCTCATTCTCCAAAACCACTTTTTGATTGAAAGCGGTGCGATCGCCTAAAAACCACTCGGTTGGAAGTTTCATCACCCGACTTTGGAAATTTGAATGATTTTGCTACCATCTCCGTTGCCGACTATTATTCCGCAAAGCTATTCGCTGGACTAATAAAAACTTTCGCCAAACCCCGGGGATATTTGAAGAAGAGATTATCCTGTCTGCCATTACCAACCATGAGATGATCATCAAGACCTATCCTTTTCAGGTTTGTTCAAAAACACTTCTTTGTCCTTTTCTGCTAGGTTATGACTACGAGTTTTTAAACTGCTTTGTGGTATTGCTTGCCACCCCGTGGGAGCTCTGCTTTCCTTGCAGCTAACACCTTGGTTGGCTAAGAAATCTGCCAGTTTGTTAGCCTCTCTGCGCACATGATTGAACCTGACTGAGTTAAGCCCCTGAAGGTGACCCTGAATTCTCTGGAAAACCCAGATTAATTTCCAGTGCTGAGAGACTTTCTCTGGCTCTGATCCACAATAAATTCTTTTTACCGAGTTAATAACTAACTCTGAGTCGGCTTCAATGATCACATTGTGACAGTTCTCCTGCTTCAAGAACTCTAGGCCTTGCTCCATCGCCATTAATTCTGCCATGTTATTGGTGGCTCTTCCTAAATGATAGTGGAAAAGGGAGAGGATGTTACCTGCTTCATCCCTCAGAACCCCCCCATAGCCTGCTATGCCAGGGTTACCTTTTGAGGCCCCATCGACATTGAATTTCAAAAAGCCTCTTGGAGGAGGTTGCCAATACTCCTTTTCAGAAACCTTTTTGTTTACTGTTCTGTTCTGGTCTGGTAGGAAGATCCCTTGCATGCCTAACATCCTGAGAGTTCGAAGGTCAGCTCTTGAGGGAGGAATTTTGGGAAGATTTCTGATTAATGAGCTGACTGTTTCCTTGATCTATTTTAAGATCTGATCAAACAGGTTGAGAGCGTGAATCTTTTCATTTTTGAAGATTCTCTTGTTCCTTTATTTCCATATATTCCAAATAATAAAACTGGGCATGAGAGCCCAAGCAATGTTGAGAGCTTCATTATCCGAAAAGTGTTTTCTCCATCTGTTTAGGGTGTTTGTAATACTCTCTTTGTCCCTGTCAGATTGTTGAAAAATGTTGGCAAAAGCATCCCAAAGCTTGGAAGTGTAATTACAGTTGTTGAGAAGGTGTTCCATAGTTTCCTCTTGGGCTGCACAGAGCTGGCAGATGGAAGGTCCTAACATGCCTCTCTTTCTAATGTTGTCCCAAGTCAAGATTTTCCTGTGCTGAACAAACCACATGAATAGTTTGATCTTCATCCATCCTTGATGTTTCCAAAGGTTCAGCCAGGTTTGGTTTGGAGCCTGGGAAGCCAGCTCAAGGAGAATACTTTTTTCTTCCTTGATATTGAAGATGCCTTCGTTGTTATTTCCCCATCTGAGTTGGTCCTTCCCTTCAGAAACCAAGATCATCCTTTGATCCAACATTTTTCCAAGAGCCTTTGCCTTAGAATCCAGTGTTCTATCATTCCTGCAATCTATCTTCTTCCATATCCTCCATTTTCCATTATTTTGGGTATTATCCCAAAAATCTTTCACTTTTTTTAAACCTTGGGTATTAGTTTCATGCTTCAGGTTCCTAAAATCCTCTTCTAGCAATCGTGGTTCTTGTTTCCATTTGTCCTCCCAGAAAAGAGCCAGGTCTCCTTCTCTGATTTCCCAAAAGCTATTTCTTTGAACTAAACCTCTGTTCTCCCAGGCTTTGTTCCAGATAGCAGAGCCCTTTATGTTTCCAGACATCCTTATGAGGTCAGTGTGATGCCAGGAGCTGGCATATTTTTCTTTCCATATGCTAGCCCATTGCGCCTTGGGATTTTTAACCCAACGCCACCAAAGTTTGGCCCCTAGAACCTTACTTAGGATCTCCTGGTCATCTAAGCCTAGGCCCCCATGATTCTTGGGTTTACAAATCTTTTCCCATGAGACCAAGGCCCATTTTTTCCTAGTTTCCTCCCTGCCCCAGAGAAAGTCTCTTTGGATGTTTCTGAATTGCTGCAGGACTCCTATGGGGGCAGGTAGTGTTGAAAGCATGAAAATTGGAATTGATTGGAGCACAGCCTTTGTCAGCACTAGTCTGCCAGCCAAATTTAAAGATCTGCTCATCCATTTTCTGACTTTGTCCTGCATTTTGGTAATCAAGGGTTCCCAAATGCTCTTGTGCAAGGGTTTCGCAGTCAGAGGAACTCCTAAGTACTTTGAAGGGAGGGAATCCCTCTGAAAGCCTAAAATTCTGGAGATATTTCTCTGAATAGCAATATTAGTGTTAAAGAAAAATATTTTGGATTTGGAGAGGTTGACTTCCATACCTGAGGCCTTGGCAAAGTCATTTAGAATTTGTTTGAACGCCCGAGCCTCTTTGACAGTGGGGATACCTTGTAACATGGTGTCATCTACAAATTGTTGATGTGTCAAAGCCTGACCATTCTCCTTCAGAGTGAGACCTTGAATTTTTCCCATAACTCTGGCATGCTTGATAGACCGGCCAAGACCTTCCATCATGAGAATGAAGAGAAAGGGAGAAAGCGGATCCCCCTGCCTCAGCCCTCTGGAAGGAATAAAAATCTCAGATGGAGAGCCATTAACCAAAATTGAAAAGCTGGAAGAGGTGACCAAGGCCATGACCCATCCAACCCAGATGTGATCAAAACCAAAAGCCTTTAGCATATTCCTGATATAGGTCCAGTTCACTTTGTCATAAGCTTTTGCTATGTCCAGTTGCAAGATCATACCAGTTTTTCTTGTGCTGGTTAATGAGTGCACCACTTCATGTGCTTGAATAATGTTATCCAGAATCTGTCTTCCTTCAACATAACCTCATTGCTCCCTCAAAATCAGAGAAGGAAGCAGAGGTTTGAGTCTATTGGCCACTACCTTGGATATGATTTTGTAGACCACATTGCAAAGTGCTATGGGTCTATACCTATCCGGTGTCTGTGCATTTTCTTGTTTAGGGATCAGGGAGATGAAGGAGGTGTTGAGCGCTCGCAAGATGGTTCTATTCTTCCTGGAGTCTTCCACCACATTCAAAATATCCTCTTTGACAATATTCCAGCAAAATTTAAAGAAATCTACATTGAAGCCATCTGGGCCTGGTGCTTTGCCATTCTGCATGTCTTTGAGAACCTCACTGACCTCTTCTTCCATCACTGGTTTGTTGAGATTGAAATTGTCCTCTCTAGTCACCAGCTTAGGTATGTGCTTAATTACATCCCTGATGTAATGTTCTCTTTCTGGGTTATTTTCCTGGGCTATTGCACGGAAGTGTTGAACCAACACTGCCTCTATCTCTTCATGGGATTGAAGAAGTTGTCCATCCTCCTTTTTTATTGATGATATCCTATTATGTGCTCTATTTGCCATGGTGGATTTGTGAAAAAATCTCGTGTTACGCTCTCCTTCTTTTAGGAATTGGACTCTAGATTTTTGTCTCCAAAAAATTTCCTCTCGTTTATACTAGTTATCCCAATCTTGATGATATTTATCCACTATATCTTTTTTGTGTTTATTAAAACCTTCCAAGATCATAGCTTGGTTGAGTGCTTGCATTTTAATTTCCACCAATTTCTTTTCTGCAAAAATATTGCCAAAATTCTTCTTATTCCAATCTTTGAGCCTTAATTTTATGTGCTTTAATATTTTATGAAGCATGAACATTCTAGTTCCCTAAATCTATAGATCTTCTGCCCACCATTTCTCAATATTACTAATGAAATCTGGGTGTGAAAGCCAAATATTCTCAAATTTGAAAGGTCTATTCCGGGGGACACCTATACCCTGGATCTCCATTTGAATCAGCCAGTGATCTGAGCCTCCCACTGGAAGAACAATAGCTATTATTTCCTTATCTGAAAGCATAAGATCCGCTGAGATGATAAATCTATCCAATTTGGATGCTCCCTGAGACTCTCCTCCTCTCTTGTTATTCCAAGTGAAGAGGCCATTACTTGTTTCAACATCCACTATTTTCATGTTATCTGAAAAGCAAAGTAGTCTTTATTAAGTGCTCTGGTTCCACCTTTTTTTTTTTTTTTTTTTTTTTTTTTTTTTTTTTTTTTTTTTCAGAAAGTGATTTTATCATATTAAAATCCCCTCCCATGATCTGGGGTATCCTGACATGTCTTTCCCTGAGATACATTAGGGTGTCTATGAACTTGAGTTTGTCTTCTAATCTTTGAGGACCATACACATTCGTGACTAGATAGGTATTCCTATCCCAAACAGGCTGAATCACTACTGATAAATAATTTCTTGCTGCTTCAGCATCAATTACATCAATTCTTTGGGGGTTCCAGAGCATGAGAATACCTCCTGCAGTATTCTCTGCTTTAACTTCTAGATATTCATATTTATTGAGCCACTTACTATGAAGTTGTCTTAACTTTTGAATGGAACATTTCGTTTCCTGGATAAAAATTATATCTGGAGCAGCCTGTTTCATTCTATTGTTTAGCAGTCTCTGCTTTCTTTTACTTCCTAGACCTCTAATATTCCAAGATATGAACTTCATCATTAAATATTTGTGAAGGAGTAGCTGGTAAGATCTTTCATCTTACCTGAATCTATCATGAGCTTTCCACATTCCATTAATAGCTCATTCTGCCTTTTTCTGCCTCTCTTTTTTCTTGGGTTTCTGGGTGCTAATCCCAGAGTAGATTTTATTGTCTTCACTCCTTCGCTACTCAGCCTGTTCCTGTTTTTTTCCTTCTCCGGACCCTTTTCCTGAGTTTTCCATAAATACAGCTGCTGTATTCTATTGAGCTCTTCCTGGGGTAACGATTCAACCCCAACAGATGTTCCTTGAATTAAGAACCCTTCCAGATCTAGGTTTTCTCTTTCTAGAATCTCCTGCAGTTCAGTCTCTTCCAGATCCATTTCACTCTGGGTCATTTCTTGGTCCATCTCTGGTTCTGTATCACTCATCATTATTCCTTTCTGCTTATCATTTTCCTGTGTTTGTTCATGGTTTCCTTCCTTCTCCTTCTCCCCCGTACTCCCTTCCTTTGCTCGATTTTCTGTTGTTTCTTCTTCGTCCTCTACTAGAACTTGGAACTGGTTCTGCCTACCTTGATGTCCATCCTTTTGTTGCAGCTTTTGCCCTCTTTTTCCGCCTTTTCCTTTATGGACCACCTTGTGAAAGCTGTCCGGGTCTTTCATTGTATTAGTTTTGCTATTATTCTCCGTTTTTCCAAGAGGGCAGTCTCTGAGAAGATGCCCATGTTCATGACATTTATGACATCTGAACGGAATATGCTCATAGTCCACTGATTGAATCCATTCTTCATCAAAAACTTCCAGTATCACCTCATCCAGAAGAGCTCCTAATAGATCCATCTCCACACATATCCTGGCAAAGGAGGTATATTTTCATCTTCTAGTAGCTTTTGAAGCTCTGATAAATCTACCTATATTATTGCCTATGGCAGCTAATGATTCAGGTTGCCAATAATCAAGAGGTAGGGAATAAAGTCTTACCCAGACCGGGACTGATGTGAAAGTTTCACGTTTTGGAACAAAGTTCAACTTCCATGGCCTCATATAGAGACCTACTACTGAGTAGAAGTAGGGCCCTCCTTCAAACACTCTGTCTTTATCCTCGATATTTGTGAACACCACTGTAAAGAAACCCTTTGATCCAAGGTGTAGATCAATGCTTCCTTTGGGTTTCCAGTGGTACTTGATCCATGTTTGTAAAGCTTTTTCTGTGGGCTAGAGTCCCATGAATTTGCAAATGATTGCGTAGGTTTGCATGTGCTCCCTGTGCGCTTGCAGCGCAAGATCATTTAAAACCACTCTGGGTGTTATTTCAGCTTTGGGTTTACAAGGCCCCTTTTGTTTTTTCTCTTTTGTTTCCTGTTTTTTGTCCTCTTCCTCCTTGTCTTTAGTGTTGCTGTTCTCCCTTATTTTGCCCTCCTCCTCTTCCTTTTCCATGTTATTCCTTTCATCTTCCATCATTTTTCTTACTTTTTCTGGGGCTTTCTTGCCCTTGTTGGCCACGGCCTCCTTGTAGGAGGGAGAAGAGCTCCCTCCTCTGCCTCCATCCATGAATGAAGAATCTCGCAGCCCGCCGAAACCCTGGTAACTCGTTTTTCTCTTGCCGTCGCCTCCATTTATAATGTGAATGATTAGTACCCTTAGGAAGAGGATTATCTCTTCACACCTTTGCAGTATTATTTTTATGTTTGGGCGAGCGTCTTGGAAATCATCCCCATAGGGTATAAAATTGACCATGTAAATCTCCACTGAATCATGCACAAGATCAAAGAATATACTTAACACGACCCTTTGGAAGGTGGCAGGGGCATTGTAAAGGCCAAATGGGAGAAATCTATAAGAAAAAATTCCCCATGGACATGTGAAGGTAGTATTATCGTAATCTTCAGGACTAATCTGGATTTGGTTGCACCCACTAAACCCATCCAAAATGAGAATGATTTTTTTCCTACAAGGACATAAAGAACCTGATCAATAAAAGGAAAGGAAAAATGATCCTTTTTAGTGACTTTGTTGAGTTCTTTGTAATTAACACAAATTACCCATTTTCCATTTTTCTTAGGGGCAATGACCAGGTAAGACACCCATTCACTATCCAAGATCAGATAGATGAATCCTACATCCAACACTTCTTGCAATTCATCTTTCATAATATATTTTATTGTAGGGTTAATTTTACATTTTTGGCCGGTGAACAAGTTTATGATCCTCATTGATATATATATGGTGAGTGCACGTATAAGGATGTACTCGTTTCATCCCCTTATAGTTGCATGCAAGTGCATTAATATGCTATTTTAAGACAATGAGTAGTTGGTTTTCTTGATCAAGTGAGAGAAAGGGGTTTTTTTCAAGGTTTCAGAGGGCATTATTTCTATTGTTTTTACATTATTATGCTTAGAACCAACAATTAACAAATATTTCCATGAACTGTATTGAGAACAACTAGGTTTCCTTATAGATGATTCCTCTTTTAAGCCATTAATATTCATGGCAAGATGATATTGGTTTTGTAGAAATATATCAATCATATTATCTTCATCAATTTTCTTGTTGCAAATGGTGGTTTCTAATTTATAGTTAGGGAAGGATGATGATAATAAAGAGTCCTCTTCTTCTTCTTCTTCCTCTACCCATGTAGGAAACTCAACTCAATAAGAGGTTGAACTAGTGGATATAATACAAGTTGTTTTCTTGATTGCCTATTTGTAATGGTCATGTTCCTAGCCCTATATCTTATTTATGCATAAAAAATGGACAACCAAGGTCTTCCTAAGATGAGCAGGTAGCCATTGAACTTGGTCATGAGATGAAGGACAAAGAAATTATTGGGATACTGCCAAGAATCAATAGAGACCATCAAATCTTCTTTGATACCTTTGGGTACTATTGTAGATCTATCAACAAGCTATAACATAATAGAGGTCTTTCTTAAGAGTCCTTGGAGGTGAAGTTTGAGCATGGTTTTCTTAGTAATTATTTTGATTGTAGCTCCCAAAATCAATGAGAGTGTTTGGAACCATAATGACATTCATGTGCATATCTACTATTGGGCTCCCAGGATCTAAGTACTTGGGGATGATTTCTCTTCCAAGAATAAGATCAACTAGCTACCCTGTGAAATTAGTACTAGGGGCATCCTTTTTCTTTATCCCAGGCCTTCTAAGTCATTCCTCTTAAATTAAATTATTCTAGATAGGAACACCTTTGATGGCTTGAAGGAAAGGGATCTTGACACACATAATTTTCAGTTCTCCTAGAACTTCAACTTCTTCTACGATGTATGATTTCTGGGTTGTCAACCTTTCAAGTTAGGGATGTTTTGCTTGGGTGACTTGAGGTACATGTTCTCCCTTCTCTTCCTTGGGATTATTTATTGGAGGATGTGGATGAACATCTAGAAGGACCTTCCCAAACCTAAGGTTGATTTCTTGGATTTCTACAACATATGTTTGGTAAGTAGTTTCTCCACTATAGACAGGTTGAACTTACTTATTGTTAGGATTTGGATTTGTTTAGGCAAGAATTTGTGATTAATTTTGAGGGATGTTTTGGGTTGCTTTAAATTTCTGAGGAGGAGGCATTACGACAGGTGGTTGGGCCACTTGAGGCCTCCATCCTAGTGATGGATTACCCCATTGAGAAGGCTGAGTAGGTTATGGATGGAAGGGAGGAGTAATAATTTGAGGAGGATATGGACAAGGAGTGGGAATATGCCAAGGTGAAGGGTTGGGAGGATTCCATGGTTGATAGTGAGAATTGTAATTAGCATTAAAAAGAGAGGGGAAGTTCAAACCTTGTTGAAACCATTGAAGGCTTGTGGCTTCATTTGTTTAACAAATAATAGTTTCACCATGCCCCCTTCTGCTCCCTGGTATACATCTTCAAGATGTAGAAAATATGGAAAATTGTTAGTGGAATGGTTCTCCTCACACACATAATATATTTCTATGACATTCATTCCTAGGATGTATTTTAGTGCATTGAGGGTAGAATATGGCTAATGTTTTTTTTACTTCCTCTTGTTTTCTCTTGATCTGTAGGGTGTCTATTTGCATGGAAAATGTATGTAAGATCTTCATATCATCTAGCATACATCCAATCTCGTTTTAAGTAATCAAGAAGGAGGAAGTAAGACTTACTGATATTTTGTTTACTCTACCTCTTTTTATAGTAGCTTGTAACAACCCTGGTTAAAAATCAATGTAAAATTAATAAAGGTAAAATGGGACCTTGGTCATGGGACACGTATTCCAAGATGAATGTTGGGAAAAAACATAGTGATGGGGATCACTTGTGATTAATTAATGGATAAGGAAATTGGCAAAGGAAATGGAAAAGGCTTTGGAAAGCCATGAGGCATTTATTGACATTTAATTTATGAAAATAATGGAAATTCAGAGAAAAGGGAGGTGAAAGGTCAGAGGTTGCATGTGAGGAGGAAAATGAAGGAAAATAATGTCAAATGAAGAAAATAGAGGCCTCATTAATAAAAAGGATTATGAGGATTAGTTCACATAATTTTTTCGGTTTAGTTTTGGATCTCTCTCTCTATTCTCTCTCTCATACTTTTGGACACTTAGAGTTTTCTTGGAGCACTCTTCGGGGAGTGTGTCATACTTGGAGTTTTGGAGAAAGAAGGAAAAGGAATAGTAGGAAAGCGTAAGAGGACATCGGGATCAACAACTACAATGAGTTTTTCTTGCAGGTACCAAGTTGCATGTATGTTTTCCTCACTAGTTTTTGCATGCATGACATATGCATGTGGTTTCTTGGTTATGATTTGTCATTGGCATGGTGGATTTTCTAGAATGACAATGTATTTTCCTAGCCTTGCCATTTCCTGGATAGCCATGGTGTTGTGGGTTCATTTCCTTTTGTTTTATTGTTGGTTTTCATGTTCCTTTAGCTATGGGTTGAGTTACTAGTTCTTGGAGCCTTGGTTGGACAAACGCTCTAGAGCCCTATAATAACTTGGGTTGAGCTACTAGTCCTGGAGCCTTGGTTGGAAAAATGCTCTGAAGCCCTTGGTGGGTTGAGTTACTAGTCCTGGAGCCTTGGTTTGACAAACGCTCTAGAGCCCGGTAGCAACTATGGGTTGAGTTACTAGTCCTAGAGCCTTTGTTGGAACAAACATTCTCGAGCCCTCAGCAACTTGGGTAGAGACCAATCTGGTGATGGTTAGTGATGTTCAAACATGAGGTGGAATCACTAGTTTAGGGTTGAGTTGGTTTGTCCTCTAGAATCCTTAGATGGTTTTGATTGATTGATTTTATGAGATCCCACATTCATGCTTGGAATATGGCACAGGGGTGACTAGCTGAAAGAAAGATTTGGTTCAGCCTAATCTATGGTCAGGTGGTTCATGGAAGTCCCATACCTACTCAACTTATGCAATCATCAATAAGAGACCTCTTTCTCCTTGGAATTTTATGGATAAATATACTTATTTATATGTGGCTTATATAGATGTTACATCCCTGATATTTCTGTTGGTTATATGCTGGTTATGAATGAGTTTTATGACAATGAAAATGTATGGCTCTCCTCATGTTTTGGTTAATCACTGAATGACCAATGAATATGTGACTTAATATATCATAATGCAGTTATTATGATGAGGAATCAATGCATCTTAGTGGTTCATAGATAAGTATGAGACCCCTATGCGCAGATCTATTGTTTAAACCTGTAGAAAGCATATTTGTGACATGTTGGATGAAATTCCTGTCATGGCTAGTAGGGGTCCAGTCAAGTCCTTGTTTAATTAGTTACAATTGTATCATTATTTTGCTATTATCTTTCATTTTTTGAAGTGTCATGGAGTTCTGTGCAGTGACCTAAGCCTTGGGCCTGAAAAAGTGGCACAAAATACAGAGTCACAGGCACAAAACTACTTAGGAAAGTCCCCAGTCGCATGCATACCCATGCCGTGGGAGCGAATGGAGGGTCCCAGTCGCACTCATGCCCATGTCATGGGATTGACTTGGGGATTAATGCAGTAAAATGTTAGTTTGTCTCAGGGGCTAATCACCTGGAAGGTTGGGATGGCTCCTGGGGGTTCTGCAGTAGGTCTAGAAAGTTTTTGTTGTTGTGTTCCATCGGTTCCACTTCCTTAACTGACACATAGGGAGTTGAATCATATCATAGTAAATATTCATCACATGTTTACCCAGGTTGGCCAGTTACTTGGGTAGATGTGGGAGGAGGGTGTTATAGAGTGCTATCAGAACATGGTTCACCCCTTGGACTAGATGGGCAGTGCGTTGGTCATGCCTTTATGTCGGTTGCATATGTGTTCCTTATGCTTGTGGTCTATGTGCTTGTTGCATATGCATGGTGCTGGTCATGGTTGCAGTGATGCCACCATGTGAAGGTTGATGGTGTTGTTTTGGATGTGTCGTCATGAGTGTATGATTGGTTATGCATTGTTCATGCATGTCAAGTGCTTATGTGTTGTCATTTGTACAGTGGGATGGTTTTTGTTGTCATGCATGAGGTCATGGTATACGATTGATATGGACGTGCATTGATGACTGGACTATGGTTGGAATAATGTTTATATGTTGTTTTATCTATATGATACATATTTAGATGTTGTTATGATTATGTTTATACATGTATTATGTTGATTGGTTGATCTTGCAGATGAGATATCCTCCTCGAATGATGCTAAGCTATGTTGGTTTGTTTATGATTTGGTTTAGTTGACATAAGAAGTCTTGTTATGAGAATATTTTTCGGCGTAAATCACATTATGATATAATTGTTGACGTGTTTCGAACCAACGAGTGTGGTTCATCATCAGGACAAGTTGAATAATCAGATCATGGCTGCATGTTAAATAGGGAGATAATAGCTATGTCATGATCTCCCGCGACGGTTTGTTGTCACCGTCTTCGAATCATGACCCCCTCCTATTTGGTCAAACCATCCTCCTCACGGAATCCAGCAACCTTGTCTTCACTAAACCTGATCCCAAAGATGATTTTAATGCAGGCCTATTGATCGATATCCCCAGATTTGATAAGGACCGTAAGGAAATTATTAATTATAATTATAAATAAGGTTTATGCAACAACAACAACAACAACAACAACAACAACAACAACAACAACAACAACAACAACAACAACAACAATAATAATAATAATAATGGTGGTTTGAATCACAAAAATAAAAAAGAAGATAACAATATTAATAAAAATGAAGAATATAGGATTTATTATAAGGGTGATTCGGCCAATAAGATTTAGGGTAATTATAAGAAATTTAATGTTAATAATAATAATTATAATCTGCCTCCTTCCTCTCAAAATAACAAGGTCATCAATCTTTCGAGTTTCTCCTTTCCCCCTTCCATTTTCAATCTTCTAGGTAAAGGTTTAAATTTTGCCTTGGCCCCTAGGAAGATCTCGATAGAAGACATCATTTGTGACGTTGAATTTGGGATAAGGGGCTTACCCGATAATATCAAGGACACTATAAGGTAGGATTGTGTCGTTGTCCTCAGGAAGGCAAAACCCCCCAGCAACAACATCAACAAGGATGAATTTGAAGACCTCCAATCCGTGAACCAAAATAAAGGTATCGTGGTTCTAAAATCCGAAAAAGGAGGGGCTAATGTTATCCTCAACAAAGAGGATTATCACCAAAAGATGTTAGATCATTTATGTAACAGTGGAAGCTATAAAAAGCTCTCCAAGAATCCCCTGAAAAAGATCTCTAGGGCTGTGGCTCTTTCTATCAAATCCAGTAACTCGGTGATTTCCTTGTGCCATAAACTCATTGAAAGTAGCCCCATCACTCCCAGGATCTATGGGCTTCCAAAGATTCATAAGGAGTGGGCTCCCCTTAGGCCCATTGTCAATACTATCGGAGGTCCTACCTACCTTCTTGCTAAATACCTGGCCTTGAAGCTTAAACCCTTGGTTGGCCTTATAGTGTCCTTCGTCAAAGACTCTGCGTCCCTTGTTGAAGAGATTAAGGGTATTAAACTTGACCCTAGGGACATTCTTGTGAGTTTCGATGTAGTCTCCCTTTACACTTGTATCCCTATAAAGGCGGCCATGGAGGTTATCAACCAGCTCACGGACCCTGATACCGCTAGGTTTGTTGAGATCTGTCTCACTTCCACTTTTTTCAGCTTTGAGGGTGAGTTCTTTGAACAAACTTGTGGTGTTACCATGGGTCCCCCCTGTCCCTCCTTGTTGCTAATCTCTTTATGGAATATTTTGAATCCAAGGCTTTGGACTCAGCTAGGCTCTTAGCTAAGCTATGGAAGATATTTGTGGATGACACGAATGTCATCTAGTCTCATGGCCAAGATGAGTTGGATCTCTTCTTCAAACACATTAACAGTCAACCCTCCACCATTAAGTTCACTATGGAACAAGAAGTCAATGGGTGCCTTCCTTTCCTCGATGTTCTTATTTTGAAGAATAAGGACAGTTCCCTCTCCCACCAAGTGTTTCGAAAGAAAACTCATACTGAGCAATATCTTCATGCCAACTCCCATCATTTCCCTGCTCAAAAGTTGGGTGTTCTCAACACGCTTGCTACTCGTGCACTAAGAATCTCTGATGAAAAGAGCCTCGATAAAGAGAAAGCCCATCTCCTTAATGTCTTTGTCAATAATGGATATAGTAGGAACCTTGGTCAAAGGGCTTTCCTCAAAGCCAACAAGAATTCATTGGTCAAGAAAGACCCTAAAGATCGAGCCTCAGGGGTCCATCTACCTTATATCCAAGGGACCACTAATAAGATTGCAAGGATTCTTAAGAAGCATAATGTTCCCTCGACCTTTAGACCTCTTAACACCCTTCGTAACTCCCTCTGATCGGTGAAGGATCTGATCGACCCTAAGGACATGAAAGGTGTCTATATTATTCCTTGTTCTTATGGGACCCCCTACATTTGAGAGACTGGTCGCTATATTAATCAAAGGCTTAATGAGCACTCAGCAGACCTAAAACATGGGAGAACCCGATCTTCTGCCTTTGCAAAGCATGCTGAGAAGACCAAGCATCATGTTTATATTGAGGAGCCCCAGGTTATTGCTAAGGTTTCGCAGTTTCACCACCGGAAATTTAGAGAAGCCATTGAGATTGAAAAAAGACCAAGCAATCTCAATAGAGATGATGGCTGGAAGATCAACAGTTGCTCGATCCCCGCCCTCTCTTCCTAGTCGGTTTTTTCCTCCTTGTCTTCTGACCCATCTTCTAAATTTGTTAGAATGATTATGTATACATTAGATAGCTTTAGGTTTATATCTAATTAATAAGCCCTTTTAATAAGTTATACGATCCATTAAAATTAATATCATTAAGAATAATACTACTATAAGAACACTATGATAATAAAATTTATAATATCAATACTAGAGTTATAGTAATAAGTCCATAAGTTTTGGTTTTTGTCTTTTTAATCTTTTTAAGAATTTTCCATCTTATTCATTCCCTTAAATTTACTAGATGATCCCTTATATAACTAATCTAGAATTTATTAGGCTCTACTTATAAGATATACAATCCTTTAATAACTTAGGATTATTAATTATTAGGTAATAATAATATAATAATATAATTTTAAAGTAATAATTAAATCTATAGTATTAATATTATAGTTAAAGGGATATTATAGGTAATATGTACATAATATTATTAATATGAATCATTATTAAACATTTTAACATAAATATTGTTTCTTTAGTATTACCTAAAACTATTCTTACTACAAGTTTAGTAAATTTTTTTATAATATTCGTAAAATTATTATTTTAACACTCAAGAACCTTGAATATATTATAATAATAGATATTAATTCATTGAATAAATAAAATTATTATAATTAAAATAATATTAAATAGAATTTTGGTCCATAGCCTTAATCCAGTCAAGTTTGACTGGCTGGTCAAAGTTAGCCGTTACATGGTCAAATATAGCCGTTAGTCCAGGCCCATATAGTTGTTTCCTAGTCAAGCTTAGCTGTTGGAAGATCTGCTCTCCCTATTTAACATGCAGCCATGATCTGATTATTCAATTTGTCCTGATGATGAACCACACTCGTTGGTTCGAAGCGCGTCGACAATTATATCATAATGTGATTTATGCCGAAAAATATTCTCATAACTTGATATGGATCACAGAGGTCCTAATTCAACAATAAGATGTCTTGTAGGAAAGAGATCAAGATGACTAGCATAATGGTGGACTATTGTTCATGAGATTCTCCTTATAGATCAGATGAGAAGCGTGGTGTTGGGAATTCTTCTGACTTAGTAGACACATTGAGAATATTGAAGGTAAGAATAAGGAGTTTCAAAGAAGATAATGATAGAATCATACAGGCACAGGAGAAATAAGCAGAGGTTAATGCAGTAATCCTTCAGAGTCTGTCATAATTGCAGCGACAGGGGTCACTTCGGATTAGTCATGGATGAGAGAATGTAACTAATGAGGCATATGGAAATAGGTCTCCTGGTGGGTATAGGTCATATAGAGATGACACAATTAGAGATGGCATGTCCTTGGACACTTCAGATCGTAGAGGTGATAGACACACGTACTATTCTAGTTATGGTTCTGATAGGCACTATGATCATCTTCATTACCATCCTTATAGGAGGAGTGACAAGGGATATTTGATGGATGAGTTTAAAAAAGAAAAGCCACCTACACTTGATGGAGAGATGAAGAATTCACAGGATGCAGAAGCATGGTTGCTTGCAATGAATAATTTCTTCATATTTGACAATTACTCAGAGAACATGAAGGCCATAATAGCTATATTCAGTCTTATAGGTAAAGAAGATATCTGGTGGGAAGATGTAAAGAACGACATAGATATTTATGAGGAAGAGTTGACTTGGAGTGAGTTTGAGAGGCTATTCCCAAAGAAGTATTTATCAGAGGGATACTATTATGATAAGGCAAAGGAAATTTATGAGCTAAAGATGGGATCTATGACTGATGAGGAGTACACTAGAAGATTCTTGGAATTGTTGAGGTATGTGCCTTACCTCAAGGTGGAGAAGGCCAAGATTCAAAGATTCATTAGTGGGTTACCGATATCATTCAAAGACACGATTGAGCTCGATGAGCCTAAATCATTGGAGGAAGCCATTAGAAAGCTAAAGCATAGTTATGAGAAATCAAAACACAGATATGAGATTAAGCATGATTGGAAGGGTAATTATAAGAATAAAGGAAAATGGGAGTATAATTGAGCAAGACCTCAGGATACAGGTAACAAAGAGAATGCCGCACCACCTAATAAGTTCAATACATCTGGCAGAGGACAACGACTTCGGTTTGAGGAGAAGAATAAGAGTGAAAATAAGGATCCTGTGCGGTGTTGGACTTGTGGAGGAGAGTATCATAGGAGAGATTGTCCACAACATCAGGGTGGTAGACAGCATATCCGCAGTGCTCAAGAGGCACAAATAATGGGAGATGTTGGATGGAGTATTCCTACAATCTACGTATCATTGGTTAACAGGCAGGCAGATCACTAGATGTCTATTATCAATATGGATGGTAAGCTTTGTGGTCAAGTTGTTCTATTTTGAATGACCCTATATCTAATTATATTTATGTTAATCTTGATCTAGTGGATAAGTAAAGAAGTACATATAGAGTCTTTGTTAAAATTGGAAACCAGGGCAAAACTTCATGTGGGTCATCTTATTCATGGCTAATAATATTTTTATTAGATTCCTCTCGTCGAGAGGTGTAGGATTGATATAAAGATCATCCAATTCCGATAAGTATTCATGGAGATATGAATTTATTTTGATTATGGAATTATTATCAAGCCGACCTACAACTCATGTAGGCTCAGAAGCCTAACAGTCGCATCTATTCACCCACCAACATTGTGTATAAATATAAGAGGACTTTTCCTCATTTGGACTCACTCATCTAATCACATCTCTCTCTCTCTCTACTGCGCAGATATGAGTCTCTTCTCTACTGCGCTGAAATGGGTCTCTCTCTCACACATGTGAAGCCGGAAGCTGTTGAATTTGAAGCTGCAACTGCAGAAGTAAAGATTGACTTGCGTGGCCTAGAAGATCCCCTCTTTGGAACTATGCTATAGGTTCATCTGAATCTCCTTTGAAAGCCGCAACTTTTGGTGGTGGAATGAAGTCAATCCGACGAATGGTTTGCAAGATATCGACTGCCCTAGTTTGAAGCCGGAAACTGCTGAAACTGAAGCTGCAACTGCAGAAGTAAAGATTGACTTGTGTGGCCTAGAAGATCTCCTCTTTGGGACTGTGCTGTAGGTTCATCTGAATCTCCTTTGAAAGCCACAACTTTTGGTGGTGGAATGAAGTCAATTCGACGAACGGTTTGCAAGATATCGACTGCCCTAGTTTGAAGCCGGAAACTGCTGAAACTGAAGCTGCAACTGCAGAAGTAAAGATTGACTTGCGTGGCCTAGAATATCTCCTCATCTAAACAGTGCTGTAGGTTCATATGAACCTCCTCTGGAAGCCGAAACTTTTGGTGGTGGAATGAAGTCAATCCGACGAACGGTTTGCAAGATATCGACTGCCCTAGTTTGACGCCGGAAACTGCTGAAACTGAAGCTGCAACTACAGAAGTAAAGATTGAATTGCGTGGCCTAGAAGATCTCCTCATCTGAACTGTGCTATAGGTTCATCTGAACCTCCTCTGGAAGCTGAAACTTTTGGTGGTGGAATGAAGTCAATCCGATGGTCGGTTTGTGAGATATGGTCTGCCCTAGTTTGATAATGAAGCCGCTAATGCTGATGCTACTGATCTAGGGTTTGCTACTACTAATATGAATCAGATTTATTGTACTATTTCTCTCTACTGAATTATTGAAGATAAAAGAAGATTTGATCAAAGGGTTTCCCCACACATTGTGGGGTTTGTCCCTGGCTAGCCGCCACATCTTGTGTCTCTTGTCTTGGCTTGTTTTCTGTCGATCGTTTAATGTTCTATCTACACTTTACTTTATGTACATGTGACTGCTAATCACTGGAATATAATAAGAAAAAGAAGTAAACTGTTATAAGCATAGAACATACCATAACTTAACATGGTATCAGAGCTGAGGTGAAGACAAAGCCCAAGCAAGAGCAAGAGAAATCATTGAAGAGATGATTGGCAAGGCTATCCTAAAAGAACTATGGGATCCTCAACACTCTTTCCTGCCGAAGACAAGCTCCATGAGAAAGCTGACTATCACGGATGGAAGATGTCTATCGATCTAACCCTTGAAGATCAAGGAGTGTTGGACCATGTAAGAGGCAATATTGTTGAGCCTTCATCAAATGCATCTGCTGCTGCCTGGAACAAATGGAAAATTGGAGAAGTCAAAACAAAGAAGATCATCCGGGACTCTATCGACAAGCGCTTGGTGGCCTACATCTCTGATCTAGACACCTCCAAGGAAATCTACGACAGATTGGTGAGTTTATTTAAAGTTAATGATGCAAATCAAGTTTTGTTTCTTAGAAATAAGCTGAGGGAAATCAAGAAGGGTAAAGATGAAAGTATGCAAGCATAATTCTTAAGAATCACCGAGATCAAGAACAATCTCCTATCTATTGAGGAAACTATTACTGACAGAGAAATGGCACTCAAAACTCTTGGAGGATTACCATCTTAATGGTATGTGTTCAGGACTACTCTTTTGAACTATAATGTAATTCCTAGTTTCGAGGAATTAATGGCTAGATGCATTCAAGAAGAAACAAGGGAAGAAGAGCAAGAAATGCCCATGCCTAAAGGTCCTCCTGCTGCTTTTTCTTCTCATGCTAAGAGAAGAAATAATTCTGGGTCTAAATCAAAAGGAAAGGATGGATTTAAGGGTGGAAGAATAGGACGATGTTTCATCTGTGATGAAGCAGGTCACTACGCAAGGAAGTGCCCCGATAGAAAGTACTCACATTGGGATGATGATCAAAATCCCTCTGATGGCAATCAAAGGAATGACAAATTCAACAGCAAAGGTAAGAGGAGAGCTGGGAATCAAGGAAGAGGACAAGCATTCAAGAAGGCTAGAAATTCTAGGATGTATTAAATGCACCTGACCTCAAAAGGAACCTAGTGTCCATCTTGGCAATGGAAGACAGAGGCTACAAGGTAACCTTCAGCAATGGCAAGGTATGTATAAGGAAAAATAATGTTAAAGATGCCTTTACTCTTGGGTTTAGTGTTGATTCATTATATCAGGTCGATGGAAGTCCGCTAGGTGTCATGTCTTGTGACACATCTATTTAGTCCGAACTTTGGCATCGGAGGTTTTCCCACCTTCATTACAAAGCTCTACCCGATGTAAGACAGATGGTGACAGGGATGCCCAAATTCTAAGTAGAGAAAGAAGGTGTATGTCCAGGATGTGCCGAAGGAAAGCTCATAAGGGGACCATTCCCCTCAAGCCAAAGCAAGACCTCTGATATATTACAATTGGTTCACTCAGGCATACCTGAGGTTGGCATTAAGAGGGAGACTACTACACCAAATACTCCTGAGCAGAATGGTGTGGTGAGAAGGAAGAACCACACGATGATGGAAGCTGTCCGGGCCATGCTACATGATCAAAGACTTCCGAAGTTTCTATGGGTTGAAACTACAATCACCGTTGTATATGTACAAAATCGATGCCCTCATCAAGCATTGGGTTCCTAAACTCCTGAAGAAATGTTCACCATCGGTCAAAGGGAAGTCGTGATTAGTCATGATGTCACCTTTCACAAAGATATGGCCCTCAGCAAGGTGGAAAATTTGCTGACTTTGAGTAACTCTCAAGAAGCCGACACTAGGGAACCGAAAGAAAAGGATGATGAATCAATGCCTGATGTAGAAGAACCCATGGATCCGATTGATCCTCATCCACATGAGCCTTCCTCTTCTAGGAAGAGGCCTTCATGGCTTAGGGGGATACTTGATGATGCTGAAGGACATGCTGCACCCTGAGGAATCTTCCATCAAAATAAGAAACATAACAGATATCAGGGATACCTGACCATCATGAGAACGATCACACTCTCAGATGTCATCAAGCATTAATCATGGAAGGATGCTATGACCATAGAATATGAGTCTATTATGGAGAATGATGTCTGGGAAGTAGTTCCCAGATCCTGGACAAGACAATTGTTACTTCAAAATGGCTTTACAAGATAAAGCATGCAGCAAATGGAAGTATGGAAAAGTATAAGGTTCATTTTGTTGCCCATGGTTTATCCCAGAAGGGAGGTATAGACTATGATATTTGCACCTGTTGCCAGATATACGACCATCTGCTTGATCATAGTCCTTGTGGCTTCACAAGGATGGAACCTACATCAGATGGATGTTAAGACTGCGTTCTTGCATGGTTCTATCAAAGAAGAGGTCTATGTGGAGCAACCTGAAGGATTTGAGATTTATGATTGAAAATCTCATGTATGCAGGTTGAAGAAATCTCTCTATGGGCTAAAGCAAGCACCCCGAGCATGGTATGAGAGGATCGATAGCTACTTGATGAAGCTGGGATTCACTAGGAGTGAAGCCGATCCTAACCTTTACTTTAAGGTTGAAGATGACAAGCCTCTCATACTGGTTTTGTATGTGGATGACCTCTTTCTAACAGGTGCAAACCCTCTCATTCACAAATGTAAGAGGGAGCTGGCCTCTGAATTTGAAATAAAAGACCTAGGACTGATGCACTACTTCCTAGGACTTGAAGTATGGCAGAAGCCAAGGGAAATTTTCCTATCTCAAGGAAAATATGTGGTAAAGATATTGGAAAAATTTGGTATGATGGACTGCAAGCCTGTGACTACCTCGAGGATCTTAACTTTTAGAAGTTATATGGTAGTGATGTCGGAGCAGACTTGGGAAATGCCTCTGAGTTTCAAAAAAAAAACTCATTCGCATTGATGTTCTTGGTGAACCTCCGTCCGAACATATGTTTTGAAGTTAGCATTGTGAGCTCATATTTGATTGAGCCTCACTGGATTGATGCCGGGAATCTTCTGAGATGTCTTCAGGACACAATCTCTCATGGATTAAGATACACTGCCGGAGATGTGAGACTACTTGGATATACTGATGTTGATTGGGCAGGCAGTGTGGTGGACCGTAAGAGCACTTCGGGTGCTGTTTCACCTTGGGATCTGCTTCGATATCCTGGATGAGCAGGAAGCAAAATTCGGTGGCTTTGAGCACCGCCGAAGCAGGATATATTGTTGCAAGCATAACCTCATGTGAGGTAGTCTGGTTGCGAAAGCTCTTCAGTGAGCTGTTTGGATTTACATTGGATACCACTATGATTCTCTATAACAACCAGAGGTGGGATTCGATTATTGAGGAATCCCGTATTCGTCGATTGCTCCAGCAGATAGACATCATCTTGGATATGGTAAGTTGATGAGCAAGGAGGCTCCATCGCATTAAGATGATGTACAGGTTGATACACCTTGTCAAAGCCCCGAGGAAAGATCTAATCTGTGATTTTCCCAAACGACTTGGAGTCGGTAAGAAACCCTTGTACAAGGGTCCTGCACGTTGCATACATTGAGCTCTGGGAGCTCTGAGGGCTTGCGGTTATTACTG
Organism: Pinus tabuliformis; assembly: GCA_031772625.1. Classification (NCBI taxonomy): domain Eukaryota; kingdom Viridiplantae; phylum Streptophyta; class Pinopsida; order Pinales; family Pinaceae; genus Pinus; species Pinus tabuliformis. Next base: position 1,202,862,286 of record CM062820.1, on the reverse strand, counting down.
GAGCAACATATGACCACAGGGTGACTCACCCTCCCCTGGTGGTGCACACTGGAACAAGATGATTCGCTCTCTTGTGGGACAAGATGATTCACTCTCTTGTGGAACAGGATGATTCGCTCTCCTGTGTAGCAGGATGATTAGTTCTCCTGTGAGGCCTGGATTGATGTGTTCTCCATGGCAGCCTGGATTGATTTATTCTCCATGGCGATTGTAGCAGGATTAATGTGTTCTCCTGTGAGGCCTGGATTGATGTGTTCTCCATGGAAATTGTATCAGGATTGATGTGTTCTCCTGTGAGGACAGGATTGATTAGTTCTCTTGTCGAGGCATCCTACCCATGCAGTCTGGGACTCATGGGAAGTACCTCTCATCTGATCAATGAGCAGGGAAATGAAGTTAGGGACCATAGTAGTATCGATGGATGCATCGTTGTAACTATCGTACTCCCTATGCTAGGATGACCTCCATTGATCTGGGATCAATGATACTGGTCTGGGACTAGTGGTAGGAGTTGTACCATACTATGATGCTGACTTCGGGTCGGTTGAGACTGGTCTGGGATCAGTGGTACATACTCTGAGACTGACTTTGAGTCAGTGGAGGATGATATTGGTCTGGGACCATTGAAGTTGTACTCACTATGACGCTGACTTTGGGTTGGTTGAGACTAGTTTGGGACCAGTGGTACATACTCTGAGACTAACTTTGAGTCAGTATGATACATCCTCGATCATTTCTTCTTCTTCATAATTTGGACAAAAGCAGAGTAGAACAGAGCAAAATAGTACAGATCAGTGCAGGCAGAACAAGACAAAGTAGAACAGGCAGAATAGAGTAGAGCAGGGCAAGGGTCAGGCTATACAAGGCAGTGCATTTGATGGATGAATAGTAACGACCGATAGACAAATTGCAGATGAAGTTCTCTATGGTTGAGAGGGAGTGTTAAAATTGGCAACCAGGGAAAAACTTCATGTGGGTCATCTTATTCATGGCTAATAATATTTTTATTAGATTCCTCTCGTCGAGAGGTGTAGGATTGATATAAAGATCATCCAATTCCGATAAGTATTCATGGAGATATGAATTTATTTTGATTATGGAATTATTATCAAGCCGACCTACAACTCATGTAGGCTCAGAAGCCCAACAGTCGCATCTATTCACCCACCAACGTTGTGTATAAATATAAGAGGACTTTTCCTCATTTGGACTCACTCATCTCATCACATCTCTCTCTCTCTACTGCGCAGATATGAGTCTCTTCTCTACTGCGCTAAAATGGGTCTCTCTCTCACACATGTGAAGCCAGAAGCAGTTGAATTTGAAGCTGCAACTGCAGAAGTAAAGATTGACTTGCGTGGCCTAGAAGATCTCCTCTTTGGAACTGTGCTATAGGTTCATCTGAATCTCCTTTGAAAGCCGCAACTTTTGGTGGTGGAATGAAGTCAATCCGACGAACGGTTTGCAAGATATCGACTGCCCTAGTTTGAAGCCGGAAACTGTTGAAATTGAAGCTGCAACTGCAGAAGTAAAGATTGACTTGCGTGGCCTAGAAGATCTCCTCTTTGGAACTACACTATAGGTTCATCTGAATCTCCTTTGAAAGCCGCAACTTTTGGTGGTGGAATGAAGTCAATCCGATGAACGGTTTGCAAGATATCGACTGCCCTAGTTTGAAGCTGGAAACTGCTGAAACTGAAGCTGCAACTGCAGAAGTAAAGATTGACTTGCGTGGCCTAGAAGATCTCCTCATTTGAACTACGCTGTAGGTTCATCTGAACCTCCTCTGGAAGCCGAAACTTTTGGTGGTGGAATGAAGTCAATCCGACGAACGGTTTGCAAGATATCGACTGCCCTAGTTTGAAGCCGGAAACTGCTGAAACTGAAGCTGCAACTACAGAAGTAAAGATTGACTTGCGTGGCCTAGAAGGTCTCCTCATCTGAACTATGCTATAGGTTCATTTGAACCTCCTCTGGAAGCTGAAACTTTTGGTGGTGGAATGAAGTCAATCCGATGGTCAGTTTGTGAGATATGGTCTGCCCTAGTTTGATAATGAAGCCGCTAATGCTGATGCTACTGATCTAGGGTTTGCTACTGCTGATATGAATAAGATTTATTGTACTATTTCTCTCTACTGAATTATTGAAGATAAAAGAAGATTTGATCAAAGGGTTTCCCCACACATTGTGGGGTTTGTCCCTGGCTAGCCGCCACATCTTGTGTCTCTTATCTTGGCTTGTTTTTTGTCGATCGTTTAATGTTCTATCTGCACTTTACTTTATGTACATGTGATTGCTAATCGGTGGAATATAATAAGAAAAAGAAGTAAACTGTTATAAGCATAGAACATACCATAACTTAACAGTCTTGGTTAGTGTAGTTGGCTATAGGTACAAAGAAGCGAGTTCATCATTAGGTAAGAGCTTGTACATTTGATTTGAATGGTATGCCTACCTCGACACATTTGAATGTATTACCATTAGGATCATACAATATGTTGTTGGGTATGGATTGGTTGTATCTTCATAAGACCAAGGTGGATTGTTATGACAAGGCTATTAAGTCTCTGGATGAAAATGGGGAAAAAAGAGTCTTACAACGTAATAAGAAAGCAACATTAGTGAAAATGGTGGAAACTATGCATGCCAAGTGTAGTCGTAGGAAAGGGTGTGTGTTATTCACAATGCACATTTCTAGTGACAAAGGTAATGAAGTTGAGGATGCAAATGTTTTTAGTAGGTACCCAGTTATACAGTAGTTCCAGGATGTATTTCCCGTAGATATTTCAGAGTTTCCACCTCACAGGGAAGTAGACTTTTCCATTGAGTTGGTACTAGAGGCATCACCAACATCTAAGGAACCTTACAGGATGAGCATGCCGAAGTTGGTAGAGTTGAAGTTGCAGTTGAAATAAATGCTTGAAAAGGGGTACATTAGGCCAAGTGTATCACCATGGGGCACAACGATACTGTTTATGAATAAGAAGGATGGTACTAGCAGGTTGTGCATTGATTACAGACAATTGAACAAAGTGACCATCATGAACATGTATCTGTTGCCGACGATTGATGATTTGTTCAATCAGTTGAAGAGAGAAGCAATGTTCTCAAAGATTGATATGAGACCCATATATCATCAGGTACACATTAAATAAGATGACATTCACAAGACAACTTTCCGAACTAGGTATGGACTTTATGAGTTTGTTATAGTTCCATTCAGTTTGACTAATGCTCCAACTTCTTTTATGTGCTTGATGAATAGTTTGTTGTGTCCTTATTTGGACAATTTTGTTATTGTGTTTATTGATGATTTATTGGTATATTCTAAAAATGAAGAAGAGCATGTCGAACACTTGGCAATGGTATTAATATTGTTGAGAGAACATCAATTATTTACTAAGCTTAGCAAGTGTAGTTTCTTTCAGACTGAGGTACATTACTTGGGACATGTGGTTTCCAAGGAAGGCATAGTATTGTACCCAGAAAAGGTAACAACTATCATGGAGTGGGAAACTCCTAGGAATGTGGATGAGGTAAGGTCCTTCATTGGGTTAGCAGGTTATTACAGGAGGTTCATTGGGAACTTATCATAGATTTCTTATCCTATCACATCATTGCAAAGGAAAGATAATAATTTTGAATGGACAAAGGAATGTGCAGCCAACTTTGAGCAGTTAAAGCAGTTGTTGACACATGCTCCAGTGTTAAAGATCACAGATCCAGATAAAGAGTTTGTGGTATGTACAGATGCTTTCAAGAGAGGACTGGGTGGAGTCCTTATGTAGGAAGGATAGGTGGTATGTTATGAGTCACAGGATCTAAATGAGCATGAGAAAAACTATTTGACACATGATCTTGAGTTGGCAGTGATCATTCATGCATTGAAGATGTGGAGGCACTATATTCTGGGAAAATGATTTTTATTGATGAGTGATCACATTGGATTGAGGTATATATTTGACCAATCGTATCTGATTGCCAGGCAAGCTAGATGGTTGGCCATGATCAGTGAGTTCGACTTTGCGACCAGGTATATTAAGGGTAAGGAGAATAAGGTTGCAGATGATCTTAGTAGGTAGATATAGGTAAATAATATAGTAGCTATGAACTCGTATTGGACAGATCTACAAGATAAGATCTTTTAGGTAAGTCAGCAGGATGTTAGGTATATGGAGCTTAGGCACATATTGCAACAGAGTACAGGTGTAGGTAGTGGTACATGTATAGGTACAGGTAGTGGTATAGGTACAGGTGCAGGTGCATAGGATGTGGACTACTCTCTCCTGGCAGATGGATTGGTTAGGTTTAGAGAGAGGATATATCTGGAATGAAGGATGCATCCCCTGCAAGGATACATAATCTCATTCCATTATCGGAGACAGAGCTCACATTAAAATTTGCAGAGGTGATTGGAATGGAAATGAAAATACAGGGTAACCTTCCCAACAGGAAACTCAAAAAGGTTAACAACAAAAAACCAATCAAAGCCTCGGAAGAGATCCAAAAACTAATCCTAGGAGTCAATTTATATTGGAAAAATGTGGTTAGACTTAGAAAGAATATGTTTATAGGAAGATGGGGGTTCATCAAAATGAATGGTGTTCAGATGAAGGATTGGACATAGAAAAGCTGGGATTCTCTTCTCGGTTATCAACCGAAGGTAAGTGTGATGGTTAATGGTTGGTTTGACTTCCATTTCGTAAATGAGGAGGACACCACGAAGATTGTTTATTTACCTTGGGTCAAAGGCCGGGGTTTTTTGGTAATGCAGCCTTGGAAAGTTGAGTTTGACCCAGTAGTTGAGACTCTCCATTAAGCTATGGTTGAAGGGAGTCATAAAGGAATTAGCTAGCGGAATAGGAAAACTATATTATGTTGATGAAGGATGCATGGGACTACTAGATAAGAAAGTCTCTTGGTTTCTAGTAGATGTGGATCTATCAGGAGGGTTGCCAACAATGATTGATATCTTCTGGGCCACTTTCTCCATCAGACAACAGGTCGACTATTGGGGAATCCTGTTTAGATGCCTTGAATGACATAATACTAGTCATCTTATGGCTAACTTTCCTTTCCACTTCGAGGATTTGAATCGGAGGTCGAAGGAGATCACCTCTCACAATAGGAAACCTGACAGGAGAGATAAGGGAACTTTTATGGGCAGTCTCCCTGCTGGAAAACCAGGTATCACAAAGGAAACTCTACAAAATCACCTAGAAGATCATCATGCAATTGTTGATCTGATGTTTTCAATGGATGTTGAGTATAGGGAGCTTGGTAAAAATGCTAATGAGATAATGGAGGCTCCCTCACTCTGGACCCCCACAAAAAGAAAGGGGAAATAATTGGTTCTTTCAGCAAAGAAATCAAGCAGGACTTCCCTCTTGTCCCCTATTTGTAACAGAAGCACTACTGACTCGATCCCCTCTCCTATTTCGGATGACATGGATATACTGGATCTAGAGGATTACCCAGGACTTGGACTAGAATGGATTTCAATCAAGAAAAACCACACACTTTGTAAAGAACCAGAGAATGACAAAAATAAGTCTCTTTCATCTTAAAACCATAGTAGGAATAAAGCCCCTAAATTCAGAAAATTAACTCTCACAAGGGACTTAGAAACATAAATGAATTCCTGGTTCTCAGAATCTTTGGAGGAGACTCTATATCCATCCTTCGATCTGGGACCCTTAACCGAGTCCACTGAACCAAGGGAAGACTCACACATCCGGGACCTTAGAGCAGCGAATCTCGTATCTTCTAGTTCCCAATGAAGCTAATGTCCCTAAATCTGAGAGGGTTGGGATCTGCCCATTCAAAAAGATTCCTAAACTACCACATCATGGAAAAACATTCATCAATTGTTCTCCTTCAAGAAACTATGATGTCTAAGGAAAAAGCCTTGGAGATCTTACTCTAAATACGCTCAACATGGCATGGTTGTGCTACCAATTCCTCTGGAAATTCAGGTGGTCTTGCAACAATATGGGACCCTACCTATTTCTCCTTTCTGGCCTACAAACTGATTTTTGGCATAATACTGATAGGACATGCTTAGGGTTGGAGTTGTAGACTCTGAATTATTAATATGTATGGCCCTTATAGAAATTGTAAGCCTTTCTAGGAATTGAATGAAAATTCAGGTTTACTAGATATTCACCCGTTAATCATTGCAGGGGACTTAAATTTAACAATGAATGTGGGTGAATGTTGGGGTTACAAGGCTGATCAAAATCCTCTGGCGACATATTTCACAGATATCTTTGACCACAAGGCTCTCTGTGACATTTCTCTTGATCCAATATGTCCAACATGGCAGAATGGTAGGATGGGCACATATGACATTGCTAAAAGAATTGACAGGTTTCTGGTGGACTCCAACTTATCACTTAGATTGAAAAGTCTCAAGTCATGGACTTTCTTCTCGGATATATCTGATTATGATGCCATCATCCTGGAATGGAAAGATGACCCGGAAGACATAAAAATATTGTTCAAATTTAATCAGATGTGGGTTAATGAGACCGATTTCCAAGACCTGGTTCTGCAATCTTGGTCTAACCCTCTCTCTCCAGATAACATTGATCCATCAAAGGTGGTTATTACAAAGTTGATGAGGATGAAAACTATGGTAAGAAAGTGGATTAAAAATAAAAAATGAAATCTCAGAAAGGAGCTTCAATCAATAGACATAGAAATTTCCCTGCTGATGGATCCTATTGTGCCGAGCTATTTTTCTGTACATCAACACACAACAATTTTAGAGTTGATTTCCAAAAAAGATAAAATCCTAAAATTACAGGAAGAAGGTTGGCACAAGAAAATCAGACTTGCATGGATCAAAGGAGGTGATCAAAATACAAATTTTTTTCATAGGGCCACATCCAAAAGAAAACAAACAAACTCAATTTGGTCAATCAAAGATGAAGCATGGTACACTTATACATCCATCAAAGATATCAAAGAGATATCATTTCAACATTTCAAAAATCAATTTCAGGAAAGAGAGGATACTCATATGGCTGATAAGATGGAACTAATCGATCTCTTTCCTACTTGGATCAACAACAAAATTACTTTATCGATGGACATACATATTTCCAATGAGGATCTGCTACAAACCCTCGAGGAGATGGCAAAGGACAAAAGTCCTGGGCCTGATGACTGGCCTTGTGAATTCTTTCTTTTCTTCTTTGAATTGATGGGCCCAGACTTGGTTAAGATGATGGAAGTGGTCTAAATCTTTGGCAAAATTCCAGGTGCAATCAATTCAACCTTTCTCACTCTCAATCCTAAGAAACACAATCCTCTGTCTCTCAATGAATATAGGCCTATTTCATTATGCAATTCCGTATATAAAATGATGTCCAAACTTATTGCTAATCATGTCAAAAAGATCATCTCCCATATATTTCGCAAGAACAGTTTGACTTCTTTCCCAATAGGAGAATACAAGATGCAGTGGCCATTGTTCAAGAAGGCATTCATTCAGTCAAATCAAGGAATCAAAAATCACGTTTCATGAAAATTGACCTCATTCGGGCCTTTGATTGTATTGACTGGGAGTTCCTCACTATGATCCTATACAAAATCGGCTTCAAACACAGATATGTCAGATGGATAATGGCCTGTATCAAATCTGCATCTATGGTGGTTCTCATCAATGGGGATCCCACAAATTTCTTCCAAATGAACAAAGCACTGAGACAAGGTTGTGCTCTATCTCCCCTATTGTTTATTCTTGTGATGGACACATTAAGCAGGGGGATCAACTCCATGAAAGAGATCGGTACCATAAAACGTTGTGGGATATCAAAAAATGGTCGACTATCACATTTGAAGTCCGTGGATGATATCATATGTGCAGAGGATACAAAAATCTCTGAATGGGAAGCATCCCACAAGATTTTTTTGAAATTCAGCAATGCATCTTGGCTTAACATTAATAAAAATAAAGTAGAACTTATTTCTGATGATGGTTCCTCGATGGAGGTAATCAAAATTGCTGCTATGTTTGAGATAAAGATTTTCCCACTGTCAAATGGCTTCAAATACCCGGGATGCCATTTGAAACCTAGCAATTACAAGCTTTCAGATTGGGATTGGCTAGTCAACAAATTCGAGCAAATGTTATGCTGTTGGGATCATAGGTGGTTAAATCTTGAAGGCAGGGTTGTCATGATTCGAGTTGTTTTCCAAAGCATCCCTGTTTATTGGATGCATATATTTCACATCCCTCAATCTACTATGGAGAAGATTGAATCCATTGTGTGACATTTTCTATGGTCGAGATCTGGCACCAAAAGAAAAATCCCCCTTGCTAGTCTCAATCTAATCTCTAGACCAATTAAGATTGGAGGTTGGGGCATCCTTAATTTCAAAAATTTCAATCTGGCTCTTTTTTTTGCCAACCTATGGTGCATCTTCGGAGAACACAGTGTATGGAAAAAAATAATGGCTACAAAATATCTACATAACAATGGATTGGAGGAATGGATTAGCAATGCTGTTCCATCCACTACATGCATGTATGAAACTTGAAGAAGACTACAGAGCACAGTCCCTTGGCTTTGAAGTAACCTTGTTTGGGATGTTGGAAATGGTTTATAGGTCAATGTGGGGATGGATTCCATCAAAGGTATGCCTGAAAGCCCCCATTTATCGACCTCCATACTCTTGTGCAGGCTAGTAAATTTCAAGGTGTCACTGGAGTTGAGCCCCCTTTAAAATTGACTCAAACAATGCAATCTTTGCCATTCTTGCCTAGTGAGGTAAAGTTTGAATATCCGTTGTCAATGATAAATGAGAAGAATGATGCATTTAATGGAAATAATAGACAATATGGGCGAGTCTTGAACCATCAAGAAACTACAAATGGACATTTTTTTCAATCAATTACCAAAAAGAGGAATCTAGATGATACTTACTTTTCGGCAGCTAGTGAGTGGCTATCTTGGAGGCATCTAGGTGAACTCAAGGTAAAGAGACAAAGAAAACTAACTAGAGGGAAACCAGTGGAAGACCAATTAGTTTTTCCCAAGTTTGAACAATTCAAACTACTATGACACCCCTAACAATAACTTGGTATGTATATCTATCTGCGTTCTCATTTTCACACTCTCCCACCCACACACTGTCCTTGTTTATTATGTTTTTTTCACATTATTATAACCATCTTCATAAAACCTAAAGGCATACTAGCAGTATTTTATAATTATACCCACACTTCCCTTAATTTAGTCTCACAACAAACAAACTTTCCAAAACAAAAGCAATATACATGATTTCTCCTATTCTCAAAAATACATTACAGTCCATATACATGTGTCTTTCATAAAAAAATATTTGAATTTCAACAATTCTAGAAATTAGTAAACCAAAATTTGAACATCCTACTACTCAACACTTAGTAAACAACTTCAAACTCCAACTATTATCTTCAAGCTTTCTAGCTGGTTGATTCCTTCTTTGACCTCCAGGATCACACCTGCTTGACTCCCAGAAGTAGTCATTTTGATAAATCATCTGCTCTTGTGTTAGGTTCTCTACAAGAATGATGATAGGATATGTTGGAGAATAATGTCTCCATTTTTTTCATCTGAGATAGCATAAGGTGCAAATTCATATTCCCCATTTTTTAACAGCGCTTCATCTAGTGTATAACCACATAATAGTCACCAAAAATCAACAATTTTGTCTCCTCCATGTATTCAGCCAGTTTCATTAAGATAATTAGAGCCATCAACTCAACGTAATTAATAGTACTCCACCCAAGCTTGCATTGAAATTAAGGAGAATATAATAATTTAGAAATAAGGTACCTCCTGCAGTACAAAGAGTATGTTTCTCTTAGCTAGCACCATACAAGTCGCCCCAATTTATTAATTCATGGTTTCTTCTACATCCTGGGTTTCTGTGTCTTTTGATGTATTTTTATGATTACAAACACTGACCTGATATTAGATGCATATTGAAAAGGAGGAATGTATCTCTCTTGAAATATATCAGTATTTCAAGTTGATGATATGATCCAAGAAATCACAACAGGAAGAGCTCTAAAACCTTCAAGTTCTTTATTCTAGGTCCAGTTCTTCAAAGCCTCCTCCATAGTCTACACTTGTCACCCTTCCCTACAATTTTTTAGTTACTTCATCTCTTCCCATTACTTACCTTCATATGTGGAATTTTTAATAAATGATCAATTGGTTCTCTTTCCTTCTTATGTAGTGTACACCACCTTGGACCATTCTTGCTGCATTTTTGAAGTATTTTCCAAGTTAGTGCTTTGTTCCAAAGAACTAATGACATCTAAACCTTTGAATTTAGAGGAGCATAAGACTTCCATGGAATCTTTCACCTCTAGGCCTCCTCTTCCTAGGTTGTATCTACAAACTTTTCTTTGTACCCTAATATAGGAGTATATCCCCCAGGGTAGGGTTCCTTGAGTAAAACAGAACATCCTCCTTGCTTATTCTGATATGAATCTTCTTATGTTGATCCACAAATACCTTCTAGTGGCATATTTCCCTCTTTTTCAAACCAAACTCCTTTCATTTCTTCCATATTTGCTACCAAAATGAGGCAGATATTGCATCAGCTCCCTAACCCAGGGTATGGATTCCTTGACGTTAAAAAGTAGCAATCAAATCAAATGGTAATCTGTAGGCTTCTCCACATTGAACTTGTGGATTAGCCCCTATTCTGTTTTGATCCCCTTTGCCAACTCCCCATACTAACCATACGCTTACCAAAGTGAAAGTCAATGCCAATGATTTCTAGATTATAGACCCATTTAGTTTTGTTTTCGTTCCTATCTCATTATTCCATGTTAAGGTGTTCAATGTGCTTTTGGTATATCACCTACCTCCAGAGTCCCTATTTGGAAATAATCTACCATGGAATTTTGGTAGCTAGAACTTTTCCAAAGAAGTGAATGTCTTTGAAATCCCAATCTCTAGTTTCTTTTGGTTTAGACAAGGACTAGCATTTGACAAGTGGAATATTGCCCTCTTTCTTCCTCTTACCTGTCCACAAAAAATTTAAATCATTTCTTTATAATTATTTCAATACCCCTTAGGGATGTAGGACATAATATGCCAATAGATTGGACTTGCTTCCAACACTGCCTTGGCCAATGTCAATCTACCTCCCAAGAAATCCATTGATTACACTGCTATTTTTTTTTCCTATATTATTTATCAACCACTTCCAGTGATTCTTGAAATGTGGATACTTAAAGCCTTCTTGAAAAGTTGAGCTCTAAAACGAGAAGACATACAAGATCATTCTAAGTTATTCCTCCTCTACCCAATTAAAACCAAGTGAAGGTTTCTACATATTGATTTCCATTCGAGAAACTATATAATATAGGTCAAGGGTTTCCTTTAACTTATTTAAATATTGTTAATGTGAAACTATTCAATGGCCTGACGAAATTTCCCTGATAAATACATGATTCTGCCAATCCTTGTTGCATCTTTCCATTAACAATGTTTACTTGTGTAATACAACGTTGTATGTACTTTTATGTTATTTTAAATTTTCTTTCAGTGCTGCAATTGGAATATATGATATTAATTTATGCCTTGCAATTATAGTTGCTGAGATACTATTCTTTTTCTCTACTGTACTATTATTTGTGGTCCTCTATGTGCTTTCTTCTTGTTTTTCTTTACTAGTTGAAGGGATTGGTAATTTTAGATTTTACCATATTTTAATAGATTCAGTTTTTTCACTCAGGCCATATTTGAGACGCTTTTTTTAGTTTTAGGTTATGATCTATTTATTTAATTTTTGATAACTCTTAGATAGGTGCTAAAACCTGTGTTTCTTGTTGATCTTTTATAGGAATGGTTATTTCTGTAACCTGACCAAAATAGAACCTGATGGATCATGTGTTTAATATGTCCTAGATGTGTAGGATATTTGGAATATGTGTTTGATAGCTTTAGTGAAATTGCACACTACCTATTGCCAAATTTTAGTTTTTGCAGTTTTTAGTTTTATCAGTTTTTCATTACCCAATTACCAAAGCCTACATTCATACTTAGTTCTTGATAAAGTACATAATCCACATTTTTTTGAATTTAGAAGTTATATTTCTTCTTCATTTCTGGTTTGAATTAATAAATTATGTGGTGTTCAAGTCCTAAAATCTTGTGTTTGGTTCAAGGCTTGGATCCAAGAACCACCGAAACCATGTTTTCTGATGCTAGATGCATTGGAGAGAAGCAAATAAATGGGGAAGACTGCTTTGTTCTTAAGCTTTGTGCAGATCCATCAACCTTAAAGGCTAGAAGTGATGGCCTTGCTGAGATTATTAGACATGTTCTCTTTGGCTATTTTAGCCAGAGAACTCGGCTTCTTGTCCATATGGAAGATTGCCATCTCACACGAATTCAATCTATTGTAGGTGATTCTTTTTATTGGGAGACAACAATAAACTCAGTGCTTGATGATTACAGACATGTGGAGGGAATGATGATAGCTCATTATAACTGCTTTGTTGTCACTCTCTTCATATTTGGAGAAACAACAATGAGCCACACCAAAACAATAATATTTTAACATACATAGGTTGTTTCTATTTTTGGGATGTTTGTGAAGTATTTGGTACATGAGATTGAATTTCTATAATGTGCAGCTCCCTAATGTTGAAATATGGCAACAAGAATATTCCAATTTAATTTGTCCTTGAATTAAATTGTGAATTAAAATCGAATTTAGTCTTAACAGCTACTTGGAAATAATTAATTAAGTTATTTTGACTTAATTAGTTGGAGAAATTCAAGTTAGAAGTCTTTCTGAAGTCATGCAAGAGTTATCCCTTAAATTAAGGAGATAAGATTGAGTTATATTTGTGTTACGGGAATAAGTACCCTAGGGCTTTGGGTTGGAAACCCAACAGAGCAGGAGAAAACTATAGTAAGAAACACTCATACAACTCATGCAACATGCTTATATAAACAAACTATGCGATAGCGACCATACCCAGATGTCCTTCGTTTGGGTAGTTCCAACAGGGCTCAGACCCTCTGCAACTCCTGATGATCTTTGAATATGCAAATCAACCAATTCAAACATACATGGAAGCATATAGATAAATCATTTTAATGAAATCAACTTTATATCATATAAGCAAATGATTAGTTATACATCAAAATAACATTCATACATTAATTACAATAGTATTTGATGCATAAACAAAGTCAATCTCAGGAACAAGACAATGCTTCATTTTATTGTAGAAAGCTATAACTAACACGAAGAGAATTCACTTGAGTCTTCTTCTTTTGGCTCCAAGCGGAAACATCCTCCAGATGCGTCTAGTCCCAGTCTTCAACAGCCTCCTTCCATAACTAATACCATGATATCTCAAGTAAGTGGGAGAATATCAACACTCAAGGAAACAAGGGTTTCCTGAAACTTAGGGAAGTGCTTGAAGCACAGGGATACTTCAGAATCAGTCAGGGATAATCTCAGTATAATAATTATATCTCTTCTCCTCTTTAGGCCTTCCCATAGAAGTCTATTTATACTTTTCCCAATTAGTTTTTAAGTTGGGAAACAGTTGGGCTACGGACACTAGGAGGTAAACATCAGGTAAAAGCCGTTAAATTTGCCCATAATTAAGGAAATTCAATTTTTTTGAGTGTTTTAACACATATACGTGGGCTGGGTATTCACTAAACCACGTGTACATGCTTTTATCTCAGGGAAAAGTAGCGTATAGGGAATAAAACACTGTTTTTAAAATATTTGGACCAAGTCTAGAAAGAGGGGTTTCTCTAGGCCATAAACTAAGCATCACAAATACCAAGGGTGGTAAATGGAGCTATAACAATTTGAGTTGTAATTAGTCAACTCAGTTTACTGAGTTAAGTCCAGTTAAGTTAGTTCCAAACTGTTTGAGGAACTAATAGTGAGTTAACAGTCAGTTGATGCATGCATGCACTCAACCAGTGCTACTCCAGTTAACTGAAGATTCCCTCATCAGAAAATCATGCATGTCTATTTTGAGAAAGACCCAGTTGAGATTAAAGACAAGGACAATGTACTATCAATTGCATGTGTTTTCTTATAAAGAAAACTCATGCATGTAGTCAAGGCATCATTCCTTGAGCATTGCACAGTTCTGACAGTGTGTGAGATCAGAGTCTTCCACTTGGTTGAAGATGAATCATCCTAGAGGAACAACGCAAGGAAATAGGAGCTTGGAGGGCAGAGAGGAAGGCTGGAGAGAAGCCAAGATTGCCTATGAGCATCTGCGAGGATTGTACTGAGAGTTGGCTAGATATGAGAGCTAAGGCTTTGTATAATTCCTATGTATTTCCACCTTGTATGATAATACCGATAGTGGGGTTTTTAGCTGAGGCTTTCCCCAAAGTATTTTCTTGTGTATCGTGCATTGATTCTTCTTCTTCTGGTTATATTGTTCAGCTTGATCTTTAAGCTTCCACAAATTGATAGTAGAAGTAGGTTATAGTATTCTGCTTTGATTTATATTGCATTATCGGGTTAACCTACATACATATTTTCTACATGGTATCAGAGCTGGATTTGTAGAGAAATTTTCTACATGGTATCAGAGCTGGATTTGTAGAAATTTTTTACAGGAAATCAGAGCTATGAGCAGTATACTGAGAAGAGAATTCGAAGTTTGAAGCTTGGGGTTGTAGGTGCTAATCGAATTCATATCATACTTGAAGGTTGGCCAATGGTGTTCTATGGCTTGAGACTCGAGTATGCCTTGGAAGGTAGCTCAAACTACATAGCATGGAAAGATAGAATGGAGGTTGTATTAGAAGACATTGGCTTGAAGGAATTCATTGATCAAGAAATCCCAAAGCTAGCTTCAACTAATGCACAAGAGTTGGCTAAGTGGAAAAAGTGTGTGGCGAAGGCGAGACAAATCATCCTTGAGGGAGTTCGAGACCATATTGTCTCGAGTCTCCATGGGAAGGATACTCCATTTTCAATGTGGAAGACATTGAAGGACCTCTACCAGAATAGTAGCGACCAAAGGAAATTGGAGCTCAAGGATAAGCTTCAAAGAATCAAGATGGAGAAGGGCAATACTATTTCCACATATCTAAATAAGCTCACCACTTGCAAAGATGAGCTTGGCAGTGTGGGAATAACTACTGCCGATGATGATATGGTGAGCCTCGCTCTCCTTGGCCTTCCAAAGAGTTGGAATAGCTACTAGGACTCTGTGAATGGAAGGGAGAAACTGCCAGATTGGGAACGACTGTGGTTGGATCTCATGCAAGAGGAGATCAGGAGGAGCACATGAGATGGTTCTTCATCCAAGGATGATGATGAAGAATATATGGTCTTAGCAAGTAAGGCAAGGAAAGGGAAGGGGAAGGCTTCCCATTTCAACTCGAATTCTTCTCATGAAGGGAAGAAGGGTGACATGTCTAAAGTGATATGCTTTAATTGTCACGAGATGGGACATTATGCGACTAAATGCCCATTAAAGAAGTCCAAGAAGGGATCCTCGGAAGGATCGGAAGCTGAGGCATTAGCCTCTTAGTTCAAAATGGACTTTATACTCGTCGCATGCATGGTGTCATCGATGATGGGTTGTGTCTTGTATCTTGATAGTGGAGCCTCATTCCACATGACTGGTGATAAAAGTTTATTTAGTGCCTTGGAGGAGAAAGACCTCAAGATGCGCATAGAGATGGGTGACGACGGAAGGTATAATGTTTCAGGAGTGGGCACGGTTGCTTTTCAGAGGGAGCATGGAGCTCCTCTCACCTTGACAGATGTGATGTATGTGCCTGGATTGAAGAAGAACTTGGTATCAATCACGATGTCAGAGGACAAAGGCTACAGTGTTGTCTTTAGTAAAGGAAAGGTGTTCCTAAGACACATAGCCACGGGTCAGACCAAGAGGATATGGATTCGAGTGAAGAATCTCTATAAGCTAGAGGTAGATGATTGTGCATCATTGAGTACGAAAGAAGAATTGGTGCAAATCCAAGACATTGGTGAGTTGTGGCATAGGTGGTTGGGCCATTTTCATCATGGGGCTTTGAAGATAAAACAGATATCTACAGGACTTCCCAAAGGTAAACTTGAGCAAGTTGACACATGAAAAGGTTGTACCTTGGGAAAGTACACCAAGTCTTCCTTTCATGATAGAGACAGTCGAGTAGAGGCTATCTTAGGGTGAGTTCATACTGATGTGTGTGGACCATTCTCGACGGCATCCAAAACAAAGCAAAGGTATTATGTGATTTTCATTGATGACTATTCTCATAAATGTTGGATTTATTTCATGCAAAAGAAGGACCAAACCTTCACTAAGTTTTGTGAGTTCAAAGCTTTGGTCGAGAAAGACTCAGGGAAGAAGATGAAGGCCTTGAGAAGCGACAACGGTGGAGAATATGTCTCTCAACAGTTTAAGGACTTCTATGTAGCGGAAAGAATTAAATGAGAGTTGATGGCACCTCATAACCCATAGGAGAATGGGGTGGCTGAGAGGAAGAACAAAACTATTGTAGGGGCAGCACAGGTAATTCTGCATGACTAAGGCCTACCACTTCACTTGTGGGTTGAGGCATGCAACAAAACGGTCTATTTGCATAAAAGAAGCCCACATCGCATACTTGGGATGAAGACACCAAAGGAAGCTTTCTCTGGTAAGAGACTAGATGTGGGTCACTTCAGGATCTTTGGCTCATCGGTATATTTCCATGGGAAGAAGGATGCATGGAAGAAGCTTGAGCCAACAACAGAGTTGGGGATACTTGTGGGGTACACTGATACAACTCACAACTATCGGGTGTACTTGCCTACCAGTAAGAGGGCAGTGGTTTGCAGAGATCTCAAGTTTGATGAGCAGAAGGCCATGCGAGTTTCCCTTGAGAGGGAGCTCCAACTACAAGCTGTGGAGGAACTGTTGGTTCCTAAGGAGGAGGAGCCTCAGACTGATGCAGAGCAGCTAAATGTAGAGGTTCCGGGAGTGGAGACATTCACTCAAGCAGAGTCTTCCAAATATGGACGGAAGAGCACAAGAGAATCTAACAGATTGTTGCAGGATGTGAGAGAGAATGTGGGAGCACCACCTTCTCAGCGTAGATAGAGGAGGTCACCTGAGAGGTACACTGGATACATGGCCCTTACTAGGGAATGTGTTGAGACCGAGCCATCTTCATTTGTGGAAGCAGTGCAGTAGCCAATTTGGGTTGATGCTATGGTGGAGGAGTATGACTCCATAGTTCGTAACAGTGTTTGGGACGTGGTTCCAAGACCAGAGAACAAGTCAATTGTGAGTTCTCGTTGGCTTTACAAGGTAAAGCAAGCTACTGATGATGGGAGGATCATGTTGTTGCAGTATATTTTGATAGAGGAGCAAGATGCTGACATTTTGACAAAGGCATTGTCAAAGTGTAAATTCGAGTTCCATAGAGACAAGATCAGGGTGGCAGATAATCCCTTTCTTGTTGAGAGGGAGTGTTGAAATATGGCAATAAGAATATTCCAATTCAATTTGTCCTTGAATTAAATTGTGAATTAAAATTGAATTTAGTCTTAACAACTATTTGGAAATAATTAATTAAGTTATTTTGACTTAATTAGTTGGAGAAATTCAAGTTATAAGTCTTTCCAAATTCATGCAAGAGTTATCCATTAAATTAAGGAGATAAGATTGAGTTATATTTGAGTTGTAATTAGTTAACTCATTTTACTGAGTTAAGTCCAGTTAAATTAGTTCCAAACTATTTGAGGAACTAATAGTGAGTTAACAGGCAGTTGATGCATCCACGCACTCAACTAGTGCTACTCCAGTTAACTGAAGATTCCCTCATCAGAAACTCATGCATGTCTTTCTAAGAAAGACCTAGTTGAGATTAAAGACAAGGAAAATGTACTATCAGTTGCATGTGTTTTCTTATAAATAAAACTCATGCATGTAGTCAAGGCATCATTCCTTGAGGATTGCGCAGTTGTGACAACGTGTAAGATCAGAGTGTTCCACTTGGTTGAAGGTGAATCATCCCAAAGGAACAACACAAGGAAATAGGAGCTTGGAGGCAGAGAGGAAGGCTGGAGAGTAGCCAAGATTTCCTGTGAGCATCTGTGAGGACTGTACTAAGAGCTAGCTAGCTATGAGAGCTAAGGCTTTGTATAGTTCCTATGTATTTCCACATTGTATGATAATACAGATAGTGGGGTTTTTAGCTGCGGCTTTCCCCAAAGTGTTTTCATGTGTATCGTGCATTGATTCTTCTTCTTTTGGTTATATTGTTTAGATCAATATTTAAGCTTCTACAAATTGATAGTAGAATTAGGTTATAGTATTATGCTTTGATTTATATTGCATTATCGGGTTAACCTACATACAGATTTTCTACACCTAATATTTGGATAGAACCTTCATTGAAAACTGTGATGGGGGTTTCAAATTCACGTTGGATAACACCCTCCTCTGGGATAAAAAGTTTAACAAACACAATAACAAAGAAACCATCAGTGACATCACCAAAAGTTGTAGCCTCTTCAAGGTCTTCCATCCCATCATCAAGGTCAAGAATCTATGCACCAAGGATGTCCTATGACAATGATGGTTTAAGAAACACAACCACATGAAAACCTTCAGTGAGAACAAAGGTTTTCATGTGAGAACAAAAAAATCTAAAGCTTCTTCAAGGTCTTCAATCCCCTTGTCAAGGTCAATTGTGTCTAGATCAAAGCCAACAACACAAAAACTTTTTGTGACAACACCAAACTCTGCAGCTTCTTCAAGGTCTTCTAACCCATCTTCAAAGTCAGTATTGTCTGCATCAAAGTCCTCACCAAGGTCATCCATGCAGTCATCAAAACCACTATTTCAATCTTCCATGCCAAAACTAAGTCATAAGAATTTAGTTCCTCCTCCAGAACCTTCTTCTGTGAGCAAAGCTAGCATCATGTCATCTATAAATTCAGTAATGCCACAAGGAACTTCTCTCAAAGTGAAAACAAATCCTTTGCAGCCTTCTTTAATACCTACTTTTTCAGTTGTAGCACCTCCAAATTTAAGGACCACAATGCTAGAAAAGACGACTTTAGGTAATAGGTGTATACCTGGAGCCCCCAAATTTGCGCAATGTAGAATTGAAGCTCCTATTGTAAGTAGTCCAAGAAGATAGTCATGGTCACTGAGTAGAGCAAGAGAAAGATTTTGGTATGACAACCTTACTAGTGATAGGTCTAGTTTTCAGAATACCAAACTACATGGTAATGGCATTCACAACATGACAATGCCCATTTCACTTGGCAGCAAGATGGTAGAAAGGTATAGATGAAATGAGAAATCTCTCTCAAAGTATAGTAAAGAAATCAACTAATTCTGTCAGTGCCACCTTGCAACCCTAAGAGATAGTGAATTCAATGTCATCTCAAGAGAGCACTGGCTTTGGGAGGACACTCTCAAAGCCAACCTTCGCTATGGCTCTGAAACACATGGTAAGTATTGACTCAACAACCTTGTCTACATAATTTGTCTTGGCATGGACCTTAATGTCATATTCTTCTTTTGCCTAAAATGAATGCAATTTGCCTTGTGATTTGGCCTACAACATTTGATAATTCATACTAATGGAACATGCTTGTGTTGCAATTGTGAGAACGTCTGTTGTATGCAGAAGCTTCAATAAAAATTGATAAAAAATGACATTTCTTCTCTGTTGTTTTCAGGATTTAAGGAAAATTACACCAGGTAGCTTCCAACCTCATATGACTATCATGTCGAACTCATCTTAGGATACTGTTCGAGCAAGAGCCACCAAAAGCAAGCAATCTAGTATACACGACTCTCCAATTGCAATTAGCAGCAATGACAGTTCTGAGTATGGTGCAAGCATTGCTCCATATCTACTAATTAGCCATTTTTTAATTGGAGGGGTCATTGAATGTTATAAAGAAAAAACCCTTTTGGTGTATTTATTCTTCTTCCGAAGTTGTCCTTGTTCCAATATCTGTTTGGAACTATGGAATTTTGGATGCTATAATTGTTCTGTATCAGGAAGGATCCTAATGTACCATATGAAATTAGATAATATTGTAGCCATTGTAATATATAAGAGTTAAATAAAGATTGATCTTAAGTGAAAATATATTCTCCTTGCCAATATATTTGTTGTGCAAACGATTTTGTATGTCTAAACTTTGTGTTTGTTTATTTAGCTTGATAAATGTATGAATGAACAGTAGATTCCAGAATTCCACAATTGAACTCATACATGGAATCCAATGTTGTGGGGTTAAATATTCAAACCAGTTCTTCAGAGGGGCTAGAAGTACCAGTTTTCCATAGTAGTAAGGGTGCAGTTGAGACAGGGAAGTTAATAAATCTAATGACTGGGTCTTCTCAGAAAATCCAACCAAAGAATATAGATCCTAGGTGAAAGGTTATGAATTCCTTGCCCTGTTGATTCTAATGTTATCATAAGGAACATGTTGTAGGAATATTTCTTGATAGGAAACACAAGTTCAATGATGATCTCATACAAGATTCCCATAATTCTAAACAACTTAGGAATCATACTGATCACCATCTTTTTTCTAGTGGTTTTCCAGTTGTGACATCTGGATGTGGTGGTTGGCTTGAACATAATACCATTATTCCACCACCTACTAACTGGGATCAGAAATCGGAAATGAAAATAGACAACAATGGAGCCCTATCAAGGTCCATTAATTTGAAAAGTTATAGTAATAGTATTTTTGCTATACACACAAAATTTCACTATTGAAAATAGAAACAAAAGACAAAACTAAATGATTCTATCCTGAAAGTACTTCAGTGGACCCTGTTTTTGAAGCCAATCAAATTCAACCAAATAGTACAGATCTCAATTTAAATCCAAGGATTCCATCTACAGGTGAGGAAGAGAGAAGAGAAAGAAACTAGACCTTTTGTATTTATTGATATAATGGTAAACCCAACTACGCTTATACACCTCACCTAAAACTCTTCATATCCTTGAAAATCATTTCCTTAAAACCGAGCAATCTTAACCTAGGGAAGCCCACCCCACCCCCCCACCCCTTGAGGGGGAGGAGAGCCAGCTTGAAGTGAAGAAGAGGGTTGGTGAGGTGACAATGTCCTCCCTTTTAGTTTCACTTCAACCACACTTCAACTTATGGACTTTATCTCAAGAGGTAAGAGTTTCTGTAATAACATTTTGCCATTGTTGCCAAGGATAAAGTCCATTTCCTGAAAGACATCTATAAAAAGGCTAAAGCTACAACATTGGATGAGGATTAATTTTTGAATATTTTTGCTCATATTGGTGGCTCCTATCAACCCTAGATCCACTTACTTTTTCCCAAGCGAGTCTTTAGTTGACCTGGTTTTCGCAAAGGAAAGAGAGTGGTCTCTAGTCCTTCCATCAAATTCCATAATATAAAAATATTTTAGACACATTTTGTTAGATTTAGTCTTCATATCACCTTGAATCTCATTGCCTTAAAACCAAGCAATTTTAATCTAGGGAAGGCCCCCTTGAGCTGGAGGAGAGCCAGTCTAAAGTGAAGAAGAGGGTTGGTGGGGTGACAGTGGCCTCCCTTTTTAGTTGCACTCAAACTGCACTTCAACTTTTGGACTTTATCTTAAGAGGTATAAGTTTGCGTAATAAGATTTTGGTATTGTTGCCAAAGATAAAGACCATTTCCCAAAAGACATTTATAGAAAAGATACAACATTGGATGAGGATTCATTTTTGAAATTTTTTTCTCATATTGGAAGAATGAAGACCTTCTTCTTTAAATATGTTGAACACTGTGCTTGTGAGGTGAGAGAAGCATCATTGTGAAGACATTGATAGATCACATTTTCTGCTCATTATGATAAGTTACAGAATTGCATTATTATCAATTTAAGCTCCCGTATAGATGAAACATGGCTCCTTGGGAATTTCATGAGATATATAAGGCTAGTTGGTGGCAAGAGTATCCCAAGGTGACCAATCCACATTACCCAAACCACTATAATGTGGATAGGTTGAAGATTGTCCAAAATTTGATGGTTACCCTTTTTCAACCATCCCTCATATTTTATGACCTTTGAAATAAACCTCAGAAGTAGATGTGATTCATGAAGACAACCTGATGAAATTATTCACTTATTCATTGGTGCCATAAAGGGACTGGTTTAAACTTTATGTATTGTTGCACATGGTAAATTATATCTTTTATAACAGATTTATTTGAATTTTTTCTCAAGAATTGGGGTCCAAGATTTCAAAGATATGAAGATACCCATTAAAATTTGATGGTGGCCTTACAAGAAAAATATTGTATTTAACCTTTCGAAGATACCATTGAAGAAGATAGCAGGTACTGTGAACAGTTATCAAAAAATATGATGGGGACTTGTTGCTCAATATTCATGTTGAAATAAGGAAAATATTTGATGTCATTATGCAAAATTATCATAACAATCCCACGGATTTGATTTCCCAAGAACTCACTGAAGCATATGAAGCCGTTAGTTCACTGTGTGTAGCTGTAGAAAAAAAATATGGCAATAGAAAGGCAGAGATAAACCTTTTTGAGGACCCCATGAACAGTGATCAACCAAGGACATAACCAAGGACAAATAGGGGGACCGGAAAGAAGATATTGTTGACAGAAAAAAGTTGATTACTGCAAAAAGGGAAGATCATGAGTTTCCCATCGATAAGTCAGAAGTTGTAGAAGTTTCAAGGGCTGAAAGGCCACCCTGAGTTTCTCTGGGAAGAATTTGAAGGTGAAGAAAATGGTGTGATAAAACTGAAGATGACATTCTTATGATTTATTCCACTAAGGGTTATGGCAGTAGTTCTGTAGCAGAACATGAAACAAAAATAAGATATCCATCATGTAGTTTTGTAGAGAGATAGCCTCTAAATTATGTGATTTAAATAAGTCTATGTGTCTAATTCATGGAAAGCCCTTTTTTGCATGCTATTCAATGATGACCCTTGTCGTGATATGAGAATTGTAAAGAAAAACAACACACTAGGCTGGTGGCTGAGAATCACATTGAAGGGGCATGACTTGATCATTTTCCTATGGAATAAAATCAGTCTGATAATGCATTTGTGAAGATGATAGTCATGATGAAACAGATAAGGAAGGATGAAAACTTCCCAAGAGCACTCACGGCATCACAGCGTGTCTTGATTTCGTCAAAAAATATAATATTGATGATCATGCTAGGGATTCTTCTGTCCAAGAAAGGAGTGGGGTTACGTCCATTGATATGCCCCCCCCCTACAAGGGAAATCATTTGATGATATAATTTTGTCCTCATATTGTTGCTCCAATGACCAAAAGTTGTTAACAAAGAAGACACTCTAGACCAACCTCTCTCTTCTGGTTCCAGTACTAATATAGATTGTGAGTTTTGTGATCAGATCATCCCTACGACAGAACCAAACTCTCTCCAAGAACACAATGATAGTAAGTGTGTTCAAGTTGTAAAGAATAATTATGAAGACAGACAAGTGCTAAAATTGAACAAGACAGTGCCCTGCAGTTGAAAATGATAGCCATTAGAGAGGGAAAAAAATTATTCCTGTAGCAGAGGTCACATCAGAAAATATTTCCCTGAGCATTTAATATACTTGTGAAGAGAAGAATTTTAACTATGAGGTTCAAACTAGGCCACTTTGGTTGTAAATGAGCCACCATCCACCATTGCTATAGATGATTTACCAATCTCATCCTATGATGACAAGGATGTCCAACTATTTGTTTCACTTTGCATTAAAAGAGAAACCAGATTCCAGGCTTGAGAAAAATATGAACGCAGAGGATCATGAGTTTGCTAGCATTGATGAGATGGAATTTGAACAAACATATGACGTTGGAAGGGAAAATCACAACCATCCTGGTTGGCTAGGGAGTAAGTATAATAGGCCCAATTAAAATGATATTACTTTGGAATTTCATTCACAATATAACAGGGGAAGGTCACGTGAATTTGTTTTTAGGGATCACCAAATTTTGATAATTACCACCAGAAAGAAAAGGAATCTGGGTCTCCTGTCACAATGGAAATTGGCTTTTTCCTCTCTCCCATTATGGTTGTTCCTCTATATGAAAATGATAGAAACATGAACAAAAGTGGATTTCTTGGCAATGAAGAGCATCTTGGTTAAATATTACCAGCAAGATGGAATTCAAATGGTTTCCCAAGGATAAAAAATTCAGTTATCACCCATTGATTTTTTATGGATTGGCTTTTCCTGTTGATGATGATGATAGTGTGCTAAAGCCACATGGGACACAAACAAAAAATTCCATCATAGCCATTCACATCAAACACATAATGTTTTGGAGCCATGGTTGTATCCCAGGGATTTTTCCATTATCCGAAGGTATGATGGATCGAGCAAGGGTGAACTAGCCATAAGGAAAATTGATGTATGCCAATTTGATGTCTATGGAAAATCGCTTGATGGTATAGATAATATTGGTGTGGGTGTATAGAACAACAATATGATCTGCTCCTAGAGGATTTTTCAGTGAAATTTAGTCACACAACAGGAAAACAAAAGGGAGTTTTTTCCAACAATGAAATGAACATATGCCTTTCACTCGATTTCTCATTTCTAGAAAAAGAAACAAAAGATGATAGTTCACCTAAGGGTCATCAAACTTGTATGATTATTTGTGCAATTGGAGCAATGAGAGAGCTTGAGATTTTCCTGTTGACAAATCTGAACATCCTTGTGGATATTTCCATGATTGGTCATTTGTTCCTTGGTTTAAGAAGGATGAAAACTTATGTTGATGATATTCAAAATAAGTCTGAAGCAGTACGCATACAATCCCTTTAGGAAAACAATGTGGCAAGGAGCAGTGTTGACCATGTGCTCTTATCACTATGCCAGGATGAAGCTGAGTGGAACATATGGAGGACCACAACAATGTTGGTTCAAAGCCTTCCATGCCTCAGTGATAATGAAAGATACAGTGCTTTCAATGAAGCCACAACCAGTCATGGAAGACACCAATTTATGACTTTTGTGGTAGATTTCACTCTTGCCTACCAAGTGAGTTCTTGTAATAGTATGGAGCTTGTCTGAACCCTAGCAGTGGTGTTGGGCATGGAATCCCCCCACAACATGTTTTGGGGCTCAAAGCCCAAGTTTTGAGTACTATTGTTGTAAAGACTTCGCGAATTGCGGGCGCGGAGCGTGAATTGTATGGTAGAGTCATAGGGTTGTCTGCCCTAAGTTTTGAATGTAGTGTCGGCCTACCCATGGTCCGTGGACCATGGGATTGTTTAAATAGAGTGAGGCTCTAAGTTGTAAAGTAGTAAAAAGAAAGAAGAAAGTAGAAAAACCGAAGGGAGTCTAGAAGATAGTGAGCATAGAGTAAAGGTCTAAGTGCTTTGGGTTGTAGTAGTAGGAAGAGGCTCTGCAACTGAGTGTGCAGAGGCCTAGTAGAGTCCGCAGCTGAGTGTGAGGACTCTTGCAGCTGAGTGTGCAGGGTAGAGTCGGGTTTGTAACCAGGGAAAGAGATAATAAAGAGAAGTTTGATTCCAAATATTGTGTATATGTTTTGAGTTATTATATGGTTGATATCTTTTGCAATTGTACTATTTTATTTATCGTGCACACTTGTATGAATGATGAACACTGTTAAGTATAACTAAACACATACAGATAAGCTAAGTGATCAACTAATATCGGGTTTCTAGTAAGGGTTTGGGTAATAATGCGAATTGAGCCCTGAGTAGGGCTGCGCGAAGGTAGCATCACAGGCTGCGAGGTACTGATAGGTGCGCGTAGAGACATGCACGCAGGGTCAAACCGGGGACCACCGAAAATCACCAGACATCTCTAGGGTGCGGAAACCTGATTCTAGCACCCTCCCATACTACTTTGGGTGAGACCTCAGTTCGTGCTCTATGGATTGTTGCCAAAAGGGCCAGTAGTACCGGGATTTTTTTGGCTAAATCATCTCCAAACCTAGGTCAGGCCCCAACAAGCCAACAAATGGTTCCGTTGCTGGGACCAGGATCTGCATAAGGGATGTCTGATGTTGTGTCACTAGAATCCAACAAAGAAATAAATTGAAGGGTGCTTGGACAAGAATATTCACGAGTTAGCAGTGCAGGAAAACAGGAATCCACGAGTATCTAAGGAACAGCGGTTGGAGCACTACTTATATATGGAAATCCATGAAATTTTCTTTGCATCCTTTCCTTCTGAATTGTATGAGTGGATCGTGAAGCTAGAAAATATTCAGGGAAGGTGTAGGCTCGACAAACCAATCGTGTGGACTTTGGAATTAGTGCGTAGGCTAGAAGCGTCAGAAGATAAGATCACGCGAGCTGTGGACCATTGGCTCGATCGAATTATAGGAGGATTTATCACTGAGTTAGTGGTAGATACGACTGTCAGCTATAGTGAGGTGGAATGACACTTCCTCAAAGGACCACAAGGTAAGTATATTAAATATTTGAACACTTGGATTAAGATGCTATTGTATGAAAAGTGGGTTATGCGAATAAACTAATGTTTGGGACTATGCGAAGTGGGAAGATCTACAGAAATAGAAGTAGTGAAGAAGTAGAAACTAGTCCCTTAATTTCACCCTCACAGGAAAGCGAGGAAGAGCTCGGAAAAGTTTCTTTGAGAAGCGCGGTTAGTTTGATAAGGCAGCTAATTCCGCGCTTACCACCTCCACCTAAACCTTCACCCATCTCACCATCTTCACCTCCATCTCCACCCACACCACTTCTACCACCACCACAGTTCAGTATGGCGAGTGTAATCAAACTACCCGTATTCAGAGGAGTAGGAATGAATATCCGGACCAATTCTGGTTCGTGGTAAGGGAAGTATGGGAAGCACAAGGGGTCGTGGATGACAATATAAAGAAGGCTACACTGGTAAGCACATTGCAGGATCGCGCATTAACATGGTACATTAAGCATTCTAATGACCACCCGAAGGCAGGGATCGCAGATATACAGGCCGCACTGAACAAGGAATGTAGTAGGCCAAAGTTGGAGACACAATCTATTATCGGGTTTAAGGAGATCATAATGCTTCTAGGCAAGACTCCATGGGATCTAGATCAGAGACTGAAGGGTATGATTCGTGAAGCTAACATGACCTTAACAGATGGAAAACACCTCACATGGTTTGTAGCGTCACTAACACCGCATCTAAGAACGGTGCTGTCATAGTAGAAGTTATCCACCCAAGCCGAAGCTTTGGAGATTGCAATGAGACTACATGAGACCCCAATACAAGATCCTAGCCCGAGAGTCCAACAAATCCACACGCAACTGCAAAATTTGTGTTTAGAAATGCAGAGTTTGAAACAAGACAAGACAACTCGCTCAGAGGCGCACGAGGAGGATGGTGCATGAAATGCAAGGGCTAGGGGCATGACAAGGACCATTGTCCGGTTTTCACGAATTACTTGGCGGGAGGAGGGCCAATGCCGTTAAGACCTGAGGCACAAGTAGGACCAAGCATGACACCTGCACTATGGTGCGCAATCTATCAAATAGGAGGAAAACACACTACGGATAATTGTCATATATTGTAGAAGTATACGCAGAAGTCCTAGTAGTTGTGTTGTAATTTCTGCAGGTCGGTAGGCCATGATGAATGCACCTGCAGAAGCTATGAACTAATGATGGATCAGACTCCTACCTACAGGGTACAGGCCGAAACGTGAGCCCTCAACCCAAATGCAGGAATGGCGCATGTTGGATTTCAGGGGCGTGGACGAGGTTGAGGTGGAATGGGACCAAGAAGGGGTCGCGGAAAACTAATTTGTTACAATTGAGGAGGGCTAGGACACTATGCTCGTGATTGTACGAATCTGACGAGAACATCATGTTTATACTGTACTTAGTTTAATCATGAGGCAGAGGATTTCTGTACACTGATAGCAAGGCTGCACAAGAAAGGGGTACTCCAGCCTCCCCCGACTCAAAATTTGCAAATGATGAGGTTTGAGTTGCACGAAGAGGAGCTGAATGTAAAAATAGTGCTTAGAAGTGGTATCACGACACGAGATGATAGAGGTAAGTAGCCTGAAGAAAGTGCGTGGGTTTGCAAGGCTCCTACAAAGGAACCTGAATTTGATTTAGGATGCGCGAAGGAGACATTCATGGAAGCTAAGAAGAGCTTCATGGAGGCCTCCACTTTAGGTAGTAAGGATCAACTAGAACCAGGGATGGATCCTTCAATGCTCACTACCTTTCTGGAGACATGCATGAAACTGCTACGTGATAGCAAGGCCGTAAAAGGATTATAGGTACTTATCACTAGGTGCGCGGGGTCAGGAGAACTGTGCTTGGTCTGGAAACTTGGAAAGCATGCATTGTGCACAAGAAGGGAAATGAGATTGACTGCGCAAATTGGAGGGTATGAAATGGATCAGGTAATTTTGGATCTCGGATCGGACACGAATGTACTTTCAATGAAAGATACAGTGCTTTCAATGAAGCCACAACCAGTCCTGGAAGACACCAATTTATGACTTTTGTGGTAGATTTCACTCTTGCCTACCAAGTGAGTTCTTGTAACAGTATGGAGCTCGTCTGAACCCTAGTAGTGAATACATTTTCTGTGTGCTCTAGAAGGTGAGATCTGCTCCATTGCAATTGACAATCCCAAATCCTATATTTGAGTATGACTTGTGTGTTGCTAAAGGGATACCAAGACTGT
Source organism: Pinus tabuliformis (assembly GCA_031772625.1). NCBI lineage: Eukaryota > Viridiplantae > Streptophyta > Pinopsida > Pinales > Pinaceae > Pinus > Pinus tabuliformis. The sequence goes on along the minus strand of CM062820.1, from coordinate 1,202,833,595 downwards.
TTGATAAGGTAGGTTCCATAAATGAGAATTGATGGTGGAATGCATCATTCCAATACTCTTAGTTTCAGTCTTCACATCAGATTGTCCAAAGCATAGGTATGAACAATAGCACTGGTGGCAAGACTTTCTTGCCAAAGATAAGCCTGCAAATTATACGGCCATCCAATATGGCTTCAAACCCTTAGAGCAGATATGTACCAGAAAGGATTATATCAGCAATTGTTTTTCTTATGCAAAAATGGTTCAGAGCTAGCAGGAGAATTGCAAGATTTTTTATGGTGGAGTAACCACTACAGAAACCATGTTCAAAGATACATAGAACAAACATGCAACAATCATCACTAGAGTAGATTTGCACCTAATGGTGTCTAGATACCCAGATTTTGGCTCAGCCTGGTAGTCATAGAGTCTCTAGATTAAAAGCACTCAGAGCTCAATGTGGCCTTGTTTGCTATAGTGATCAAGCATAGAGGGTGAGGGCATTGCCTTTGATAAAGTGTTGAGAATTTTGTGATTGGTGGATATTGAAGTCATTTTCATGGGTCAATGACAATATCTTGAGGTTCTCATGAAATCCCTAAAGGAGCACATGTCCATTGGTTGTTGAAGCAGGAACTACTAATAAAAGTGGAAGAAAGTCAACAACCCTCCCCTGAACATGTCTAGTCTCTCTCCAACATAATGCTCATTATAATGTTGTGTTTTAGTAGGACTGTAAAAAGAATTTCTTGGTAAATAACCTTAACTAATCTAGAAAGCTATTCCAATGCCTTAACACTAAAAGTTAATACTACTCATAAGCTGTAACAAGTTAAAACTACTAGTAGATGTAAGTTAAAACTATTCCACTGACAAAAATATCATACAAGTTTACTACATTCTTGAGAATTATGAAACTGTTAACAAAGAAGACACTCTATATCAGCCCCTGTATTCTGGTTCTAGCACTGATATAAATTGTGAGTTTTGTGATCAGATCATCCCTATGGTAGAACCAAACTCTGCCCAAGAAGAGAATGATAGTAAGTGTGATAAAGTTGTAAAGCTGAAGATAGACAGATCAACCACCTTAATCAAGCTGAAGAAAACAACAGTTATGTTTCTCAGTCCAAAATATTTCCAGGATCTAAAGGAGTGTATTACTTTGTATATGATAATATTTTCAATAGTACAACCTTCCCAAAGCTCATAACACAACATTTATATTTTGTGTTGACTACATTTAGCTGACAACCCCTACAGACAATGTAAGTAGAAGGTGATTCTTTGAACATTGATGCAATGAACATCTTGGATTATGATGGAGACCTTTATGGGAAGATGGTTATATACCCCCTTGAAGTTCTTGATATTTTTGATATAATTTTGATGGATGTTGGTGTTCGCCTTAAACCTTTATGGGAGAAGCACATATAGGTAGGCAGACTACAATCCTCTCAAGTTTCATGTGTCAAGTCTATATTTCATTTTCAGCTTATGGTTTCATTTGCATGGTTCTTTCAAATTGAACTCCCTATAAAATTGTATAAAATATTTATTTTTATTTACATAACTGCTTTTGTATTCAGGAAAGAATATTCAAACTCAAAGATACAATTAATATGCGAGATTTGAATCCCTCAGATAGGCTTTGGTGACCAGTGCATTTTTTTCTATGATATCTAATCTCCTTAGCCATTTTGTTCAATGCCCCTTTTTGGTAGAAAATAAGCTTGGGTTGTGTTGGCCTTGAAATCTAGATATTGAGAAAATTATTTCAGTGAAAGGGATGATTATACATTGTAGCTCAATAATTGCAGAAATCAAAGAGGCATTTTTCAGATGCCTTGTTTGTGGCTATGCTCCACCACTAGTGCCCATTGATAGAAGTATTCATTTGCTTGAGTGCAACTATAATTTTATTCCATAGTTATAGATTTTTACTGTAGTTTTTGTTTCTTTTTAATTTTATAGTTGCTTGCATAGAATAGAGTTTATACTGAAGGGAAAATAATTCAATTTTAGAGTGATGCATCATTGTTCATGATTTATTCATGCCATTGGAAGCAGTTCTCAAGCTCTCTTAGTGAATACTACTCATTTTCTATCAACATGGTTGTGTCTCAAAAAATGTTCAAAAATGAATTTGGAAACTCATGTTTTTACTCTTAACCTAACTACTAGATTGAATTGACAAACCTACTCGATGTGGAAGGCCAGAATGTGATGCTATGAACTTCATGACTCTGGCTCATAATAGATGTAGGTAACTGTCAATATAGTTGAGTTAAATAGTAATCTAGTTGTTGAATTTACATTGTTACAACGTTCTCCTTCTCATTTATTTTGGGGTCAGGTTTGTTGACAAACATATCATAAGGTTGCAAGAAAGCCCCGATGCCATTCCAAAGGGGGAACCCCACATACAGTCAACTTGTTAATGCATGAAAATATAGTGGATGATGCCAAACCTGGTGATAGAGTTGAGGTAGAGAGTGATTTCCGGAAATTGTTTTTTGTAGAAAAAATATTGTTGTGAAAGGAGTTTTGATCATGACTTGTGAATATTTTGCAGGTAACTGGAATCTTCAGGGCCATGAGTGTTAGATTAGGACAAAACTAGAGGACAGTAAAATCCCCTTTTAAGGTATAATCCTGTCCCAAAGTTGTTTTGCATGTGCTTGGATATTTGTTCTTCTTACTATGCATTATAAACGAAAGTTATAAATGTTGTTTGTTTGCAGACTTACATTGACTGCCTTCACTTAAAGAAGGAAGATTAGACATGACTACAAGAAGAAGATCCAATGGAGTGTGATGCCACTAGTGACAACTTTGCTTCTTTTCAAGAAGGCAATATTTCAGTTGCTCGGTATGAAGCCAAGGTATAAATTTAGTCTCATCTTCACCTTTTCACTGTACTAATACATTTACTGAATTCATTAACATGTATTTTTGATTTTTAGGTTGAGAATTTGAAAGAGCTATCATGGCAGCCTGATATCTACGAGAAGTTAACCAGGTTGTTGGCTCTTTATCTCTTTCATTTCTAGTAATTTCTTATACCTGTATTGTGATCCAACCCTTGAAGTTACTATTGTTGTTGGAAACAACGTTTTGCGGGAATGCCAGTAAAGTTAGCCACAGGTGTCACTTTCCGTGGTGACATCAACATTTTTCTTGTTGAGGACCCAGGTACGAGTAAGTCTCAACTACTTCAGTATGTACATAAGTTGGCTCCTTGAGGTATTTATACAAGTGGTTGAGGAATCTCTGTAGTTGGCTTGACTGCTTATGTGTCAAAGGATCCTGAAGTTGGTGAAACTATATGTTTAATGACTTTGATGTTGCATCATTGAATATTTTAATGAGCAGCAATGGAACTGTCACATCCATTGAAATGCTGGATTATTGATTAGTTTTTGAATTTAATAGGTATTGGAAAGTGGAGCACTAGTATTGAGTGACAGAGGCATTTGTTACATAAATGAGTTTGACAAGATGTCATATAATTCTCGAAGCATGCTACATGAGGTGGGATTTCCCTCTTCAAATTAGTTCACAAAATATTATGCATTCGGTGGTTTTCTCTTGATCAATCTTACCCACATTCTATTCTATTTCATACACTTTTTTGTCATTTCTTAATGTGGTATGCTATTTGAGGCAGGTGATGGAACAACAGACCATGTCAGTTGCCAAGGTTGGGATCATAGAAAGCATTAATGCTGGAACATATGTGTTAGCATGTGTGAACCCTAATGGTTCACACTGCAATCAAATATTTTCAATCATTAGCAATATCCAACTTCCTCCAACATTGCTCTCTAGGTAAATGTTAGTTATTTTTGTGGGCATCGTATGAGTCCTTACGAGGTTTTCTTACTTTTCAAATCCACAAAATTAATGGTTTACACCTGTAGGTTTGATCTAATTTACTTGGTTCTTGATAAAGCTGATGAGAAAACTGATCAACACTTTGCAAGGAATCTTGTTGCATTGCATTATGAAGAGACTGAGGTATTGAATTATGTATAATGCTTGGGATGGCTTCATATGATACTTGGAGGACATTATTCCAGTTTACATGACTGAAATTACATCATTTCTCGTTACAAGACCTAAGAGTGGACACATTCGATGTATCAACCCTAACTTCATTATATATCAATCATACAATACAACACAAACATCCCAAGATATTTGATGAGGCTACAAAGGATCTTACCCATGGTTATGTTGAAATGCGCTAGAGGATCTTACCTATCAGGTTTATTCTTTTGCAACACCATGGGCTTATGAAGCATGTCTTTGTTCCTAGTTACTTCAAGGTTTGCTAGTAAGCGTATGTTCACTTGACTACAATTGTCCTTGGAAAAATAACTTTATTAGAATCCAAACCAATTAAATTGCACAAATACGCTAATATAATTTTGGAATTTTCTTAATTTCTACTACATGTCTCTGTTTAAATTCACTTTATTGGTGGAATTCTCATTTTTTTGTCTGATATAAATCTGATTCTTGATAATGAAGCTCTTTGCACAGGCCCAATATTTTTCAAATAGTTAATGGCTGCCACTAAAGAGCTAATAGTTCCTTGTGGCTGGAAATACTATTGGTGGGGAGGGATGTTTATGATCCATATTATACCCAATCATTAAGGGATCCATAAAACAAATGTTCACCACAACCATAATGATTTTTTTACCTAGACAATTCAAGTGGGCTTGACAGGATATTGCATTTCAATGCCATTGTTTATAATCTTCTTCAAGCTGTAAGCTGTGATAGACTGAAATGAAAGAGATTAATTTCACAAGACAATCATTTTTCTGTATTATAGATGAAAGAAGAGTGAAGTTGAAAGAAATGAAAAAAACCTTTATACAGTATAACATGAATTTCTCTAGTATGGATATGAGTCTTGAACCTGGATATGGACAGAAGTTTGCTACAAGCTATAGTGATTACAATTTTAATGTTTCTCCATAAATCATTAGACTTGGAAGGCCTCTCTCTCCTTTGTCAAGGATTAGAGTTGGAAAACCTTCCTCTCCACTCTCTAGGTTAAGAGGTGGAAGGGTTGCCTCTCCACCAAGAGTTGTAATTGGAAGGGATCCTTCTCTATTAAGTGTTGTTAGCAGGAGTGCTCCTCTGGCATCATCAAGGATTGGAGTTGGAAGGACTCCTTCTCCATCAAGGATTGTTGGAAGCCTGAATGACAGGAATGCAGAGAAGGATAATGGGTGGGAAAGGCCTTGGGTTGGAAAGGTGATGGCGATCGCCTCAGGCAACTTGACACTGCTAATACGAGTGTGGTATATGGTTCAAGGAATGGCTATGATTGGAGGCATCAACTAATGAATGGTGCTCTAATTGATGCATGTGGAAATTACAGGGGCTAGAGATCTCTGAATGGACTACTTTCACTTGTACAACCACCTTAGGAAATTGATATAATACGCATTAGAATGGTGTCTAGAAACTGGCAAAATTTTAAGGAAGAAGAATACTTGTGGGAAGATTTGAGCCCAAGATTGGAAAATCATGGAAGAGGAAGTGATAACTCAAGGAAAGATGATTATTTTCCTAGTGATCTAAAGAAGTGGTTAGGCTTAGAGAGAGAGAGAAAGGGAAAACAATGGGTTTGGAACCTGCTCTTCCTAAGAGTGATTGGCACATGCATGGACCCTTGTCTCATGTGGATAGACCTCTGATGAGTGATAAGGGGAGATGAGCTCCTAGAAAGGTAGGCTTCCTTTCTCCTTGCTCTCTCTTTTGATCTAATTATTTCGATGACAAATTATTACCCATTTCATTTTTTCATTCTTGTTGTTTTAGTGATTTCCTTAACATGTAAAGATAAAGGATGTCTGACAATGATATTTTTCTTAATGTAGGAGTTTGAAGAGTGCCATCCATCTTCTCTTCTACAATTAGGTATTGTGTCTCGAAATATCATAGACATTTCCATAGAGATATCATCTTTTATTCAAAGTAGTCAATGTGCATTAGAACTTCGACCTGTAATGGGTCAGCCTCCTCACTAGTCACATCAAAATAATAGCCCAAATTCACAATAAAGGTTGAGAACACTTCAAATTTTTGTTCCTGGTAACAACAATTCAAGTTCTAGCTTCGCATCTTCATTCAATTTAACATATTGTGTTGGTCACCCTGTGGCTTTAGTGAATGACTCTAGGTCAACAGGTATAGAAATTACATTAGGAATGGTACCAAAATATCGTGAAAATGTTGGATCTTCCCTTGGATTTGATATGCTAAGCTTTGAATTATTGTTTCCTGTGACACCATCATTGAGCAACATTCCATTCTCACAAAAGCAACAATCACAAAGACTTTCTTCTCTATCACCTATGACACAATCTGTATGGAATTTTATGCAAACTTTGTCACCTCTACCTCCATCTACACCACTCCTTCAACATCAATAGTTTTAAACACTAAACCATCAACATTAGACTAATTTCATGAAGCCTAGTCAATCAAAAGTTCAAATTCCTTCTCTTTATTCCCAAGGCCATTCTTCACAGTCCTTTCAACAATCTCCATGGTGAGATTTTAGTGTTCCCTTCTTACTTTTTGTTTTAAACAGGGAAAATCATAGTGGATCGAGACTACATGGGATTTAGATAGTTGGGTTGATTTTGTATCACAACACATATGGAATTTATCTGGATTTTTCCAGCTAATTGGGATCTTTTTGTACAACTATAGAGACTAAATTATTTCTATTTATTTCGGTAATTCAACTTTGCTGCAAGCATGTCCTTTTCCAGTATGGGAATATTACAATGAGATATAGTTGGTTTACAACCTTTGAAGCAGCATCGGCAACCAATGTCAGTGAGGTGCTAACTACGATGCCCATGAAAAGGATGGCTCTACCACCGTTTCATGATTTAAAAAATCGACAAGTGAAGATGGTTTATGAACCATAACACAATGAGATCGACCCTATGGCAAGTGTATCGACAAATGGAGGCTAGTATGCAAAATGCAACGGAAAAATGGATTTCCTAACCTATATGCCAGTGAGAAAATGATACCTGCCATGACGGGTCAGCAGTCATGGAACCGACTTGAAATTTTCGAAAAGGCATCCAAAATGTCCTGAAAAACAATCCATTCTCGACACTCCAAGCTCCCAAGTTAAAAGATACATGAGACAAAACAAAATCAAGTTTTGAAAAAATTTGACATTTTCAAAGCTTATAAAATAGTTTTTTGACTCATCATTGTTACAATTTGTGCTCAGAGAAAAAGATGTAGAGAGAAAGAAGCAATCTTTCCCCTCAAAGAATTCGACCATTCAAATTGACTCAAAATCACCAAGTAACCCCCAATTTTAGCTTGCATCAATTTGTGATTGTTTTTACAAATTTAAATTGAGGTTTTACTATTGGAAATTATGTCAAAAATTCCAACGCGGTGTATATGTGGGTTGGTTATGAGAAACTTGCATATACGCAGGCCCTACACGTGACTGTGTATGAGATGGACTGGCGTATACGCGGTTTGAATTTAAAACATAAAAATCTAACAGTTAAACTTGATTTTCTTTCAGGATGACAATCACCTGGAGGGAAAGGGAGCATGCTACTGTTGATGATGAGGTTATGAATGATCAACAGGCTTTGGATGCCTTGAGAGGATGTGGTTTATTAAAATTTTTCAAAATGCCAAATATGAAGGCAAACACCCACTTGCTTGAAATGTTGACCTGTTATTGGAGTATCAAAGATGATGCCTTCATTATTGATCAAATACCTTTAAGGATAGAGATAGAAGATATTTAGTTGTAAGCAGAACTTCAACGAAAATCACATGAGGAAAGACCTTTGTCGACGCATTTCGAACCAACTAGTGTGGTTCATCGTCAGGACAAGTTGAAGAAACAGATCCAGCTTAGCATGTTAAATAGTTTGAGCAGAGACTCCAACGGCTAAATCGACCAACGGCTAATTTTGACCTTCGGACCCAGGTCAAAATTAGCCGTTGGAGTCTCTGCTCAGACTATTTAACATGCTAAGCTGGATTTGTTTCTTCAACTTGTCCTGACGATGAACCACACTGGTTGGTTCGAAACGTGTCGAAAAAGGTCTTTCCTCATGTGATTTTCGCCGAAGTTTTGCTTACAACTATTATGGATCACAGAAGCCTCAATTCAATAGAAGACATTTACTTTATTACTGGACTCTCCCGGAGGGGAGAAGTGGTGCATTCGACATGACGATCATGAGGTAGTCTTTCAGTGGAAGACTACCTGCATATATATTGTCTGGGGCATTTGGAGAAGATTGGAAGCCAAATTCCAATCAAACATGGAAATGGTTTTTCCTTGAGGATCATTTTGTTCACCATAGCCAGGGTAAATGGGTCAGCCTCATTGCACCAAGCGTCACGACTATCCATGAGCTTGGTTGTAGATTGTGTCACTACTGTGTTTCACTGGTGTACACCTCTTCTGACCAATATGAAGAGTCAGCTATCCTCCATTCAGAAAGGACAGACCAAGAACTTCAGATATGGGACCATCTTGTGCTCCTTCTTCGAGAAGGTTCCAAGGTTACATCTGAGAGTATCAGTTCCTATCAGTAGCCCGTGAGATCCATGGATGGGCAGGTGGGTCGACCTGATGAAACGCCTAGGAGCCGGAGACGTACTGTAGACTACTTTTGATGATAGTTTCTTCTCCTGGTGGGAGCAAAAGATCATCGCTGTAGACGACTATCCCTATGCTAGCATGGATTTCAAGGGAGATCCGGATTTGGCATTGCCACCAGACGCATCATGGGGAGAGATAGGTAACCATTTTTTAAAGTTTTGTCAATTTTTATTTTTTTTTATGTGTTTTTCAAATATGAAAATGAACTTAAAGATATTTTGATGGGATTAAATGACTGATATAATGATCATGTTCCAGATGTGGGACAGGTGACCAGACGGATTTCTGCGGCACAGGCATCGTGGCAGAGGTGCTGAAGAGGTGGTTGCGGAGACTGAGAGAGTCTTATATGCAGTCTAGCGAAACTTGGTGAGGTTGACCCACCGGGTACTGATGGAGGCCGTAGAAGATCTACCAGAGGATATGCAGTGCCGCGTGGTAGGAGTGCCATGTGACTGGGTTCCCCTTTCTCGGTGTGTGGCCAAAGTAGTGGCCACCTACTTAGCCGCTCATCCTGTGCCAGGTCATTAGATGTACTAGACATGATTATGGGAATTTTAGTCCCGATTTTGTATATTATTTTTGACACACTTTATGTACACACGGACGATTTTATGACATCTATATATATATATATATATATATATATATATATATATATATATATATATATATATATATATATATATATATATATATATATATATATATATATATATATATATATAGTTCCAACTTTTGATGTTTGATTTTATCTTGATGAATGAATGATGTGCCAATCTAAAGCTTGATTAGCAATAGAATCTGCTAATGAATTATTAGATCATGGAATGTGAAAAAAAGTAATATAAACAAGTGATCTTTGCAACACCCTCACTCTCAAATATTGGCGATATAAACAAGGATCCCGAACCCGATAGATGTTATTCAATTGTGACACTACCAGTTGTGAATCAAGATAGACTACCAACGAATCAATTCTGTAAAAAATAGCTTCGGATAGTAAATTAATGACGACATTATACTCGGCCATATTATTTGACGCTATACCAATACATACTCCCCTTGATACCATCAACTGACCAGTTGGATAATAAATTTCCCAAGCTGCAGAAGCGAGGTTCTGAGTCTGCCGACTAGCACCATCGGCGAATTCAAAATAGATCAAGTCATCCATCAACACCTGCCAAATCAAAACAAAAAGTGTCAATATCATGAAAACTCCTGATAAGATATGTACAAAAATACAAAATATACAAAGAAGCCATTGCTCAGCCGTAACCTAGGCAAAGTACTTCTTGAGGTAGAGCCCTTCAGGGGGCTCCACCAGCTGGCTCCTAGAGATGTTTATAGGCACAGTCATTGAACCAATCAATATATTACCTTTGGCAGATAATTGTGTTAGAGCTAAAGGAACTGTACAAACATCGCTAGTAGGCAGATTGGAGGACCTATATTCGACTTCATGCAAAGGAGGACAAAAATATGAACGATGATGTAAATCTTCCAGTGGTTGATCTACAGTCCTCATGGCTTCGAATACTGCTTCTTCGGATGGAAAAACTATATCTAATCAATCCAAAGCAGAAGTGGAATCCAGGGTCCAAGCAGGATCCACATCACCATCTAACTCCTTCCCGAAAGAAGGAGTGGGATGGTCGTCTGTAGAGTTATTGATAGATTCATCTCTAAGCTCTATTGTAGACATTGGAGATTCTATTCCACCCACTTTCCCTTCATCTGATGTGGTCAAAGATGAAAGTAAGGTCCCAAGATCCGAAAAATAGTGAGTTCGAACAAACTCTTTCTGTAAAGGCTCCTTGGAGGATGAAATTGTATCTATTCTAGCTATAGGAGGGGGAAGATAAAATACACCCATCAAGGAAGAGTACATCCCAACTCCTAGGTTCTTGACAGGTTGATGGGGGTTATCCACCATCGGAATAGTAGAATTTGAAGTTGCCCGAGGGTCAACTAGAGAATAATCCAATTGATCAACTTTAACAATTTTCCCCTCATGAGGAAAACAAAGGACTCGAAACAAAGTCGAAACGATGGCATCCATTTCATAAATCCAATTTCGTCCTAAGAGGAGATTGTAATCTAGGTTGGAATCAACGATTTCCACTTCGACATTAATGACCTTTCCTCCAACAAATATATCAAAGGCCGGGATAATCCCTTGTGGCCTATGAGAATGACCATCAAGCGCTATCAAGAGGGTGGGTGAAGGAACAACCGAAGGCGATCCAATGGCCTTCCAACATGACATAGACATGACAGACGTGGAAGCTCTCTCATCTATAACCGTCCAAAAAATATTGGTTTTCCAGTAAGTAGACTTTATCTAGAAAGCCATATGATGAGGAAGTCTCTTTTTGACATTATGCATATCAAAAGTGAGAGCTAAATAATTATTTGGATCTACTGCCCCCATTGTCAAAAGCAAAGCACTTCTTTAAGCTGGACACGACTGGAGTACCTCTAAAGAAAACATCACACATGGACTCAGAGCCATATCTTCTACAATGGAGTAGTTCTGGGCTTCCATAGCATTAGGGTTGATAATAACGCGTTTGGCGGAACTTTTTAGTATCCAAGGTATAGACTCGATAGAGGGTCGTTCAATATGAAGTGGATCCGTAGTTCTGGGAACAGATTTATCCTTGGATGTTTCAGCTTCACCATAATCACGTGACCTTGTGGCCACATTGACGTGAGAACCCATCATGAAAACATTTGAGGAATGGTCCCCCTTCTGGTTTTCCCCAGCAGAGGTACCAGGGTTTGAATTCGCGCCAACAAGCAACTACTGCCCTTGGGGGGAAGGGTTAGTTAAGACAACCTGGGAGCTAGAAGACCCTTGCTACACTAACAAGTGCTGAGCATCTTGAATTTTTGGGCAGAGATGAGTCAAATGGTCCCCACTGCATAGCTTGCATGGAAACTTAACTTTCTTCCTAGACTCATTTCTACCCTCATCAGCACCATCGCCGAGCTTATTCGCATTACCCTTCCCATATTGATTCTTCTTTTTACCTTTTCCCTTCTTCTTCCCATCGGAATTTTGATTTCCTTTGGGGTTAGAAGCTTGAACGCCGTTTACGAAAGAAGGTTGAGAAGGTAGAGTAGTAGACACTGCAGCCTGATTGGAAGAAGAAGTTTGTATAGACAACTGCTGCAATTGGCTTAGAAGTTTCACCGCATTCGCATCAATCGATCCAACAATACCATCAGCATGCGGACCTGGCTTCGATTTGGTTACATCAATCGTGGATCTAGGAGCATCAGGAAAGATCTTTTGAAGGGTCCCAGACTGAGAATATATTAGTTCTAACTACTGGGTGCGGAAGATAGCTTGCTCTTCGGAATATACTCCGGACATAGAAACATCCTTGGAGATCTCGGGTTGTAATGATTTTAAAAATAATTTGAGACAGAATTCAGGTGGAATTTTGGCTTTGATGAGCCTCTTTCTCTGTCTCCATTCCTGAATATGATCAGAAATGTGAGTGGCCATGTCTTGATGAAAATTGGCCAGAAGTTCAGTTCCGGCTTCGTAACGGACATGCAACTGAAAATGGTTTAAGAAAATGTTAGCCAAATTGGTGAAAGATGTAAAGGTGCCCCCTGGAAACTCTATATACCACTTAGCCACATTACCAGTTAAGGTGCGTTGAAATAGTCTCAACCTAAACGAGTCATCGATGAGAGTTTGATGAGCACCATAAATGGAATGTGGTTACATGGTCTGTCGGGTCTTCCCCACTCTTCCCTTCGAATTTGGGGATATCCGATGGAAGTTTGGTTGGGACCGGAGGCCAAGCCAGATTGTATCTGATTGGATCATTCGTTAACTTAGTCAAGTCTGGCAAATTGAGCATGGCTAGAAACGGAAGTCTCAGACGACCTTGGGGATTCCACCCAGATTGGGCGGGGTTCCCGAAAGTTTGAAAAGAATGGCCTGGATTTTGAAAGGCACCAGGTTGCCTGAAGTAACTGGTAGAACCTGCTAAACCAAAAGGTGACCCTTGTGGTCCAACAAAACTCAGAGTTTGACCAACTTCAGCCAAAACACCTCCATAACCTACAAAGTTTCCCCTTAACAAATTATTATAAGGAGTGGACAACCCTTGGTAAGGATTCCATGCATTAGCTAAGGGTGGAAAACTTTGAAATGAACTGACTGAGGCATATGACATATTCCCTTGTTGTCCGAAAAAAGGATTCCCAACTCCTGTGCCACTAACTGCAAGATTATTCCAAGCCTGAAAGGGATTGTTGCCTTGACTCATGAAAGAAAAAGGCATAGATCCTACCGTCAGATTGGAATGTGGTATATGACCACTTCCAAAAGGAAAACCCTGAAAAGATGTCGATCCACTCATCATGGATGTGGAGGCAGTTAATGGTACACTTAATGGAACTAAAGGAATACATAGAGAAGGCATACCAAAAGGGAAGAATCCAAAACTAGATGCATGCACTTGGGAACTTCCACTCATCAACGAAATGGAAGTAGACCCAAACAAGGATGTGCTAGCAGTAGACCCAAATAAAGATGTAGAAGGGATGGAAATGGTTCCTCCCCCTTGTACTGATATAGGAGTCTGCATACTTGTAGCACTTGTGGTGGATGCCATGCTCCCAGCAGTGGTCATCGAAGGGATGTGCGTGTGTGGACCTGGACTTGAAGGTCTATGTGTCGGAGTCCCAATGTATAACACTACGTCTGGATGATCAGAAGGTAGAGGAGAATTCGGAGCTACTAATGGCTCTTAGAGTTCTTCTACCTCAATATTATCTTCTGACTGGAAGAGAACTAGAGAAAGAACTGGGGTGTTCCTCTCTGGCTCTGTGGTAGTACCAGGCCTATCTTGTACACTACTGCCCCCAAGCAGAGGATCAATCCCCGATGCGTCGGCTGCCACTGGGTGAAATGCATTGGTAGTATCGCTCCTACACCTTCTAGAAGAAGGCTTTGGACTTGCAGGTGAAAGCCCACGAAGTCTTCGGGACCGTCTAAGTGATCGGTCAACCACTTTGAATTATTTAACAATATCTGTTTAAAGACTCAAGAGATTGAAAGCTAGGCCGACTAGGAGCACAAAACACACACTAAAAATGTACCTAAAAGAATTTAGCAGTCAAACAACTTCCAAGTATTTCCACTTCGGGTGATTAGGACCGGACACCAAAATACAAGAAAGTGAGTAATAAGGGCCTTCTGAAAATACACTAGGATAATTACGCCCCAGGTCTACTAGCGAAGGTATCAAAGGAAGTTACGCTGACCTTCAAACAACAGCCTTTGCCAGTGCAAGCCCCCAAGCTTCACAAGGGTTCCCTCCAGAAGTACTGCTGAAAGTGATGTAACTTCGACCTCAAGTGCCACGAGATTCCCCTCTATAGCCACCTATGTAGATCCCTAGGATAGGCAACTAAAGATACCAACTTGTATCAGAAGCTAGGCGGAACAGTCGTGAGGTAAGATCCGACAAGTAAGAGAGGGGGTATCTCTCATCCTTATCTTAAAAAAACCTCATGCTTAACTGCCAGTCATGGAGCTTTCCCAGTCTCCCTAACGCTATTGGATTTTCACTCTCTATTCAGACTTCTATGGTTGACAATTTGGAGTGACCTTGGAGGGTTTACTTTCCTCTTGCCTAATCCAAGACCCTAAATAACCTAAAACTTGTTGGTGTACTTATTGACAATATAAAAGGTTCTAGTTTATTTTATTAGCGCTTGATTTTAAGTGGCTGTTCTTTCTAAGTCAAAGGGACAATACGGAAGTGAAACTGATGGTGTTCTTAGACGCAAAAGAAATTAATGAAAAACTAACTTATATGCAATGCGCTTGTTTGTTCTTCGATGAAAAACAACTTCTACTTGGGTTCTAAGAAACTTCTATTAAAGCAATAATTATTATTTTTATTTTTATTTTTATTTTATTTTTATTTTTATTTTTATTTTTTTTTCAACAGACTTCACACTCACAAAAACTTAAAAATATTGATGTTCTAATAATGCGAACTACCCTAATGCAAAGTGTACATGATGATGCAAAAATTATAGATTACTCTAAAAATAAAATGAAAGTAATTTGTTTTATATTCCAACTTAAGTGTTTTGAAAGGAATGAAAATTTTGAACACAAAATCTTTCCCAAAACAAGAAGGACTAAACACAAAGATCTCAAATCACTCTCAAAAACCAAAAGAAACGAAACACAAATTCGGTAAAGAAAGCAAAACAATGTTTTTGAAGGACTTTTCTTTTTCAAAAAAGCAATAAAAGAAACTTTTCAAAAGTACTCAAAATGCTACCAAAGACTCAAAGACCGAATGCAAGCCACCAAGAAACTTTGCAAGTTTGTCAATTCAACACAAATTAAAGCTTAACAAAATAGATGTTTCAAGATGTACTAAATGATCCAAAAGCAGCAAAAAGAGGTTAAAGACACTGATCAAGAAATCAAGAAAAGCACACTTTCAAATTTATCAATAACAACTTTTGAAAAGCAAGAAGAAGTGAATGGTCACAAACTTAACGAGACACAAAGCAAGCAAACCATAAAAATGAAGTTTGACACAAAGATTGCAAGCAATCTTTTGTTCTGGAAAACCAGAATAATCAGGAGCCTCTACAAGAAGCCTTGTGTGTTCAAACACAAATGATAACACTCACTATAAAGCAAACCGAGACAAAAAACTCTTCAAAGCAAGAGAGAACGCGAAACAGTAGGCTCGCTAAAAAACTAAGATCTAAAAGAAGAAAATGATCACTCAAGGAGCACACAGGCCAAGAAACAAACCTTTTTAGATAAAAAGACTTGAAAAAAATCATGCAAAACAAATGTATACGTGACTGTGTCTCTACACAGCTGTGTGTACACGCGTTTCAGCCATAAGAAACCCACGTATATACGGCTTCAGTTAAGTGAAACTAGCATGTATACGCTTCTGTAACTTGACAAATGTGCATATATAAAAGTTTACAAGAAAAAAAAAATGAGGCCTGATGAAAAGGATCAGACTTGAAGTCTGAGTTCCTACAAGAGCAGACAATACAATCACAGCAAGCAAACTGAAAGCTGAGCCCTGATTGGCATAAAATAACCCAAACTAGGAACAACAAGATTGTTGTCCCTTGTGGAGTTGCTAATTCTGTTAAGGGATAAATTCCCCTAGGGCTTTGGGTCAGAACCCTAGTAGAGCAAGAGTAATCCACAACAAGAAACAAGCAAGTAACTCAGGAAAAATGTTTAAACGAGCAAACTATGCGAATAGCTACATACCAGGAGTCCTTCGTTTAGGTAGTTCTAGCCAGGGTTCAAACCCTCTGCAACTCCTCACGATCTTTGAACTTGCAAAACAACCAATTCAAAGACACATAGCGGCATATAGATAAAGCATTATAGTGAAACCAACTTTATAGCATATAAATAGATGGATAGTTATACATTGAAATAGTCATTCATACATAAACCATAACAATAACATCAGATGCAAGAACAAAGTTGATATCATGAACAAGACAATGTTTCTTTTATTGCAGATAAGTATAATTAAAACATAGAAAGAGTTCACCTGAGTCTTCCTCTTCCGGCTCCAAGCAGAACCGTCCTCCAGGTCCGTCCAATCCCGGTCTTCAAAAGGCTCCTTCCATAACCAACACAAGGATATCTCCCACAAGTGAAAGGATATCAACTCTCAAGGAAACAAGGGTTTCTTGAACTTGGGGAAGTGCTTGAATCATAGGGATCTTCAGACTTGATCAGGGGATAATCTCAGCAGAGTAATTATCTAGTTTCTCTCCTCCTTAAGGCCTTCCCATTGAAGTCTTTTTATACTTCTCACAAAGAAGTTTTTTAGTTGGGAATAGTTCGGCCACGAGCACTAATAGGTAATCAACAGGTAAAACCCGTGATCTCTGCCCATAATTAAGGAAATTTAATTTTTTTAAGTGTTTTAAGACATATACGCGGGTTGGGTATAGACTGACCCGCGTGTACACACATTTAATACAGGGCAAAGTCGCGTATAGGGAGTAAAACACTGTTTTTTGAATATTTGGACCAAGTCTGGAAGGAGGGATTGCCCAAACCAAGCATCGAAAATACATAAGGTGGTATTTGGAGCTATAACAGTTTAAATTCCTTTTATTGGTGGAATTCTCATTTTGTTGTCTAATACGAATTTGATTCTTGATAATGAAGCTCTTTGTAGAGGCCCAATATTTTTCAAATAGCTAATGGCTACCACCAAACAACTAACAGTGCCTTGTGGCTAGAAATACCATTGGTGGGATGGGATGTTTATGATCCATCTTGTGCCCAATCATTCTGGTATCCATAGAACAAATGTTCACCACAACCATAATGATCTTTTTACGAAGACAATTCCAGTGGGCTTGACATGATATAAAAACTTGTTCTTTTTGTTAGAAAATCAGAAAGGCAGAAATATTTTCTTATGTTGATAATTACTTGTGATATTATTATGTTATGGTCTTGAATTACAGTACCATTATTTGTGACAGCATGGAGCCTTTGAACATTTCACCATATCCTTGTAAACCCTATCCATACATGACAACATATCATTTCCATCATTTGAAATTTATCAATCCTAAATCATAAGAAATGATTCATCACATTGTATTTATTTTTCACATCACATTTGGGCCATTGTCACCTTATCTGGTAAAGATACTTGTAGCCATAGTTACTAGACTCTGCTAATTAACTTGGCTAGTATGACTCAGCTAGGATCAAAATCTGAACAGGTCAGATGGAGTCGAAGCTTAACTTGGACATAATTTAGGGTCTAACTCAGACTTGAGTAGAACTATCTCAGGATTTGACTTGGGCTTGGGAAAGAATCGGGTAAAACTTGACAGTTAAAAAACAAAAGTTTTGTTAAAGTTATTTTCTTTTGACCAAATTTCTTGAATTAACTCTTAAGTCTTGCCTGATTTTAAGTCAAGCCTTGTTTCTTTGTCCATGTTGAGTTGGACCTAAAGCTTTATAGAAACAATTTCCATAATTCTATTTCATAGAGACATATAATTGAGTTTAGGATTAGCTGATGCTTCCATCACCGTGCCTATCATTTAGAACCAAGATACACTACATTCATCTATTTGAAATCTAAGTGCCTTTAGAGATAAAACTTTGTAGCAATACTTTTAGGAGTATCGAACTTTAGGGCTTCCTGCGAAGAAACATGAAGAAAGAGGAGTGTGTATAGGGAAGAGCATTACACTTTTTTTCCCCTTGGAAAAAGCGTAATTTCCATTAAGTGAGAAAATTACAAGTTGTATATGCATGATGCATATGCTTTAAGAGGGGCATTGCCTATCAAAAAACTAAAAATGTTCTCCAGTACAGATCTAAAATTGATGCCTTATGTCCACGCAGGGAGGCACCATTCTCAGTTGTATTCAACATAAAATTTTATCAAAAAAACTCTAGTCATGTAGAGTGTCCGCATTGTTCTTGATTGAAAAAAACACATATGAATATTTACAGATGAAAGCTAATAAGCAAAATAAAAAATGTAGCCAGGCTCCCTGTGAACCTGCTACATAGCTATGTCCATAAATGGCCAATGGTAGTACTGATAGTGGGATCCTTCCTTGTGTTCCTGAATCATCCAAGTGTCGAGAGGCCTTTCTGCAACTTCTTTGGATAATTTTTTTGCAACTGCATTCCGTTCCCTGAAAATGTGATGGCATGCAAATGAGTCAAAAGCTATAATAAGTCGGAGAGCCTCATCTAGAATATGTCTCAAAGTATATGCAAAACATCTAGTTGTTTTTTTAACCAGTCACAGACAACTTTTGAGTCCCCAAAGAGCTGTAGATCTCTACAGTGATTTTCCAATGCAAATTGAATGAGCAATTTTGCAGTGGATAGTTCGGAAAAGTTATTCGTGCCCCATCCTAATCCCATTTGAATATAGAAATAATGGGAATCAATGAGATACGTAATGGCCCCTCCACCACACCCTCCCTCCTGTGCGGAACCATCAAAGAAAGCCCAAGGCCTTGAATGATTAATGGTTTGAGGGACAATGGATCGTGGCCTAGCAGTCTCATCGTCATCAGGGATGATAGAGTAATCAGACAGAATACGGGTAGCAATGGAAGGCCAATGCAGAGTGACATTCTGGAAAATGAGCTTGTTGCGAGCGATCCAAAGGCCCCAGCTGATGAGGAGTGGGAGGTTCTGAAGCTTTGTTGGTACAACGCTTGACCACCATGTTGACCAGGCCTCCTTGACAGTAATACCCTACCACCTGATCGGAGATGCAACCACTGTTAAGATTGATTTCCAGAGTTCTTGTGCGACCTGGCACTCAATAAATAGGTGTGTAATAGTTTCGTTGTTTCTTTTGCAAAGACAACACCAAAATGGGCTGTGTTGTGCTTGTTTGAGAAGGTTATCTCCTGTGTGAATTTTGTTCCTAAGAATGGTCCACATGAGAAGTTTGTTCCTCGAGGGTGCATTGAGCTTCCACAAGTGCTTCCACCAGGACTTGATGGCTTGTGCTCAACAAGCTTTAGCTAGCACAAGGTAGCCTTTCTTAGGAGTATATTTCCTAGATTTTGAGAGCACCCATATTACCTCATCTTCACCTTCACCTATCCGGAGGTGAGCTTCTGTAAGAGCCCCAATATAGGCATTCCATTGTTGTGTCCATTGTTGTGGAATGTTCAATCTCTGAGCCAATTTCCATGCTTGCTGAAATAATGTGGTGTGCTCGGGGTCCGCTATGTGGCTGATATGGGTAATGTTGGCTGCTCTGAGAAAGTTTCTGAGCTCATCTGGTAGCCTATGGGCATTCCTGCAGCCAATCCATGGGTCTTGTCCAATAATCATAGCCATTCCACATTGGATTTTCCAAACAATACCAGCTTTGATGATGTCCAAAGATTTAATTACAGCCTTCCATATGATTGATATCCCTGTGGGGTATCTTTGTGGTTGTCTTATCTAGTCCATCAAATTAAGAGGGGCGATGTATTTTGAGACAACCACCCTTATCTATAGGCTGTTTTATGTAATGAGCTGCCATCCAAGTTTGGCTACCAGAGCTGAGGAGAAATCCTCTAACTTCTTTAAGCCCCAGCCACCCCATTTCTTTGGCAGATTGAGTGCCTCCCACTTGACCCTTGAAAATATTCTACCCGTCTATTTGCCCTTCCAAAAGAATTTGCAACATAAGGCATGTATCCTGGAGAGTATACCCCTAGGGATGCATGCCATTGACATCCAATAGACCAGAGTAGCCTCCAGAACAGCTTTAATGAGGATGAGTCTCCCTACCCTGGATAGGTATTTGTAATACCAAATGTCGAGTCTTTTCTCCATATTGGAAATAAGCCATGTCCAATCTACAATTTTGTATCCCAGAGGCTTCAACTTGTAGCCCAAGTATCGAAGGCCATCCTCCAATATTAGTAGGGTGAATTGGAATCTTTATAGTGTAAAATGTATTTCATATTGGGAACATCTAGCCACTGATAAGGTGGACTTGTTACAATTTACAGTCATGCTGATGGCCAATTGGAATAACGAGAAAGTATTATTCATATTGGTGAAATCCCCAATACTTCCATTGATAAATATTAAAATGTCATCCACAAATAACAAATGAGTCAATATTAATCCTTCTGTGATTTTTATACCCCACATTCTGCCCCTTTTGAACTCTTCTTTAACAAGCCTACTGAGCCCTTCCATGATAAGGAGAATAAGTAGTGGAGATAGGGGGCAGGCTTGATGGAGGCCTCTTTCAGAATGAAAAAAGGGTGAAGCCACCCCATTAATCAGAACACTAAATGATATGTCAGTGATGCAACTCATAATCCATTTAATGAAATCGTATGGAAACCCAAGGTGGGTTAGAAGCATTCTTATATACAACTAGTTAACTCTACCAAAAGCCTTAAAGAGATTGACCTTTAGAATCATACCTTCATTTTCTTGGAATGCAATGAGTGCAAGACCTCCTATGATGTTCCCACTGCCTCATGGATATGTCGATCTTCTAGAAAGGAAAATTTCTCCTGCAGTATATGGGTGGATAGAATGGGTCTCATTTGATTGGCTATGATTTTAGCCATGATTTTATAGATGCAGTTGCATAATGAGATAGGTCTATAGTCGTCAAAGGTGGATAGATTGTAGGACTTTGGAATGAGGGTGATGAATGTAGAGTTGAAAGGTTCATACATCTTGCCATTGATTCTGGTTTCTTCAATTACCTTGAATAGGTCTGCACCTAGAGTCTCAAAAAAAGCTAGATAGAATTCAACCGATGATCCATCCAGCCCTGGGCTCTTGTCCTTCTTGAACCATTTGAGAGTGGCTTCCAATTCTAATAGAGTGAATTCCTTAGTCAGTTCCCTGCCATCCTCCTGTTCCACAAATCGTGGGAAAAGATGAGCCACTTGAATGATTTCAGCAAGATTTACATTGGGGGGAGCCCTGTAGATCTGCTTGAAATGCGAGTATGTCATTGATGCCAGATGAGGGAAAGTGTTTATAGTGAGACCTTGTTCATTCGAGAGCTGCTAGATGGTATTAATAGCTTTCCGACCATTTGCATAATTGTGATATAATTTTGTATTATCATCTCCCTCAAGCAGCTAGATCACCCTACTTCTCAGCCTCCACACTTCTTCACGGTCCTTTAGAATTTTTCCTCTAGTGGCATATAAGGAAGTGAGTTTGTCCTTGTGTTCATTTGATCCGTAAACCCCTCCCAAGTTATTTTCAAAATCAACAATTTCTGTTTCCGCATCCCTTAGGGTTTGATCGTCCTGAATTCTCTTGTTATGTGCCCATAACTTAGAGAGTCTCTTCATCTCTATTAGATTGTGAGCAAAACCCTCATCTATGTTTCCTCCAGCAACTGGGGCATGCACCTTCTAAAAGTTCGTGATCATATGCACATAGGTAGGGTCCTTTAACCATGATGAGCTAAACTTAAAGGGACCCTTGGGTTTCCTAGGTCCCCCACAGATTTCTAAGTATATTGGCAGGTGATCAGAGATGCCTCCCGCTCCCACCCATTGTCTATGATTTAGTCCTAGATTAATAAAGGCTTCCTTGATTAGGAAACGATCAAGTCTTCGAGCTAGACTGTCTTCCCCAGATTTGTTGTTTCTCCAGGTGGGATGCAATTTAGCTTAGGGGATATCCATCAGATTCTAGGATTCCAATATATTCTCAAAATAGGCAGAAAGGGGGTCCATTTGAGCTCTGTGTCCCCAGGATTCGGAGTGACCTATGGAGAAATTTAGATCCCCTCCCATGATTAGAAAATCCTTTTGCAATAATTCAGTAATTAGGAAATGATCCAAAAATGCAGGTCTGTGTTGGCACAACCCATATACGTTGATAGTCTGAACCTCCATACCCAGATCAATTGAAAACAATTCCGCCCCAATATACCCTGAGCCTCCCCAACAGTTACGGAGATTGATGGAACACTTGTTGTAACCCAGTGCAATACCACCTGATTGCCCATTTGCATCAAGGCCAAGAAAGGTCCAGCCAGGGAACATCAATTCAAGGAGATGAGAGATGGCTTCAGCTAATCCTAAGGTTTCCTATAGAAATATAACATCGACTGGTGCAGTAGAGATCAATCTTCGAAGGGCTAATTTTTTATCGGGCCTAGCTAGCTCTCTAAAGTGGAAAGAGACAATCTTCATGAGGGGGGATCAGATAGGGGGTTTGATGCTCTAAGTTCCCTGTGGATGTTTGTTTGCTTGCTAGAAGCGATCTCATCTCTGAACTGGATTTGTGCTTTTGAGAGGGAGGTGGGTCAGCCCCGAAGGAGCTTAGGAGGGATGGGGATTAGAATTAGGTCTAAACAAATATGAATAGAGACCTTTATTTTATGTTTTGCCTTAGATCGAGTTTGATATCTTGGGGATGAAGGCCTTGCCTCAGTTACCAGGGTATTAAGGTGGGGGAGATTCGGGAGCAATGGGGGGATGATAGAGAAAGTGGAAGGGGGGGGGGGGGGGGGCGCGAAGGGGATAGGCCAGAGAGATTGGGGGAAACAAATTATCAACATATCCATTACCTTTACCAGATGAAGAGAGTGCATTAAACTCATCACGATGAAAAAAATGAGGAGGACTAGAGGAGGAAGAAATCAAACCCGAAGATAACACAACCCTAACAGCCACCCTTGCCCTGGTGAGAGGAGGAGAGGGAGGTCGAAGAGGAGGTCTTCCGTGCTTCTTTGGGGCCTCCTGAGTGGGGGCCTTATCTGTAGTAGCAGGTTCCACTTGCATCCCATCGTCTCTACTGGGGGGCTGCTCCCCCTACTCTTGTGTAGTCTTTGGTGGAATTTCCCTTCATGTATCCTTTTTTTTTCTTGCTGTTGAGAGGGAAATCCCTATAGAGATGCCCAACCTTGTGGCATCTTCTGCATCTGAAGGGAATCCCTTCATAGTCCAAGTTCTACCTCCGAGAGAAATTCCGCCATTGAATTGTGATGTGCTCCTGTAATTCGTCGCTGGTATCTAAGTGTACCAGTACTCTTGCATATGCCATCCTACCTGTCGTGAGATAGGATTTATCGTGCTCCAGGTAAGTACCAAGGGCATTCCCTATGCGTCTGAAGATATCTTCAGAACCAAACTGTAATGGTAGGCCTGGTAGATAGACCCAAAGGGGGCCTGCTCCAAGCTGTTCCCGTTATGGATCGAAGAGGGGAGTTCACCTGCAAAGGAGAACTGGTGCCTGTTCTAGATGCCAAACTGTTGAGAGTACCCAATTTGTATGTTCAGCCCTGATGAAGCGAAGCGCAAACCACCCCCTGACAAAAGTTTGGACAAATGGTGGTGCGGCCAGATGATGTCCCCAGACCTCCGACGCCCACTGCTTTAGCCTTGTAGCACTGTAGAATCAGCCCTTGAATCTTCCCACTAATACCTAGTCAACAGCATCCATGGCGACACTCCACTGAAAGTCCTCACCTAAACAAAGAAAGACCTCAATAGCCTTTGATTTCAAACACCTCTGTTTTATGCCTTTCTGGGTCCTTTCATTAGGTAAGGAAGGCTGAGAGTTGCTCAGTGAAGGGTTTGTCACAGGATTTGGAGAGTCCAATTGAGGCTCAGATGAGAAAATGTTGGAAATGGGGGGGATCTCGGTAAAATTTCCTGATGGAGGGGCCATAAAGGGTGGCGCTAGATGATGCCCAGGGGCATTGGCTATAGGCTCCCTAGATTGAGTAGCCAAGGGGACATGAGAGTCGGCGGAAGGTGGGAAAGAAGCAAGACCCGTTGAGGAGGTTCCAACTCTAGGGTTCAGGATTTGATCCACAAAATTGAGGGTAGAAGGTGACAATAGCTAAGCTGTGAGGTCTGGCAAAGAGGGGGAGACCTTTGGGAGGGTAAACACTGAACATGAAGGCCTTGAGATCAAGGGAAGCAAAGCTACGGTGTCAGGAAACTCACAGCCATAGGTGAAGACACTTGTCAGATTTACCTGGGGAATAGTCCAAATGGAGGTACCCTCTAATGGGTCCTCCGAGTAGTTGACTAGCTCATCCATAAATGTCACGAGTTTCATGCGCTAGCTTCCTCCAGAACCTAGAGATGCCTATCACTGTTGTGACCAAAAGCAGGCGGGGAAATGTCGAGGAGGAAGAGGGTAAAAACCTAGGCAGTAAAAGTGAGTAGGTTAACCGTAACGGTGCAACGACATTGAGAAACGATAACGAGGTTGGCATACGGGTGCAAAGGGAGGTGTAGTCGCAAGTTTCTGGCAAAGTTGCAGGCTTCAGTGATCAGGCGTAAACCTAACCCTCGGCTGGTCTCCATTCCGTCTCCTTCGACTCCATCCTCGAAGTGCACTACACTTGTTTGATACTTCCACACATTTTGAGGGCATGCCAATAGAAATGTCAATGTTGTTGGATACACTAGCATTGGTTAGTTTTAGAAATTTTTTTTGTCAAATATGTTGTTTTCATGAAGTATATTTCTAACCAAGAGGATAAAGAATTGGCATGCCTATGACATATTGGTGTTATTTATTGCCTTTATTTGTGATTTATTAGTATGCCGCAACTAATAACTTCATTACATAGCTATCCGTTTAGTAGTATATTACAAAAGTGACTTGTTAAAGGGAATAGATTCCGATTTGTTTGAATGTCATAAAATGGAAGGAAATTTAGCTTTAAATTAGAATTTTTTTTGATCAAATATAGGCCTGTTGTTTAATCATTAAAAAAAAATAGTCATGACAATAAACAATGATTTTGGACACGGTTAATTACATAACTCTCCAACTCAAAAACAGGTTATCATATTCATTTTTGTCTACATCAGAGAAAAATGAATGAGTAACATTAAGTTTTCTTTGAATATTTATAGAATCATTTCAGAGATTCTAAATGGAAATTGCATGTGCTAATCTTTCTCAATTAATTACAAGGAAAACAAGGGGCATACATAATTTGTTGGCTTTTGGGAATTGGATTCTTTTTACCCTGGAATAGTATGCTGACAATTGAAAGTTACTATATTGAAGCTATATTCCCAGTTAGTATCATAATTTTCAAAGTCTTGTCTTATTCTTTTTTAGTTTCTTGTTGTAATCTTGTGTCAGCAATACTTTGCTCCACCCATTAGATTTCTATTGACCAATTTTATGGTTGAAGTGTTACTACTTCTTAAAGATAACTAGAGGAAACAATACAACCACAAAAATGGAGCATGATAAATTCTTAGTAGAAATTGCTAGCTCCGCTATGTTTGATTATGTTGGATAAAATCAAAATTGCAGTGTACCATAAGCATGGGAATTTGAAATATTGGGATAGAAATGTGTGTGTCTATTTGCATTTATTACTTTAGTTGAAGATAACATTTCATCAACAAATGTTGTACAATGAGAACACAGTAGGTACAAAATTTATTCTATGGTGACATTTTATTTGCTTTGTTTATACAGGTCGTCTAGCCACATAGCGGCCACTATTGCCCAACTGAAGAAAACTTGTCTGAGTTTCTTGATTTTATGGGGAAAAATGACATTAACAATATTATTGATGTTGAGGTATATATCGTATAAATCCTTTATAGTCTACTTTAGTTTATATTCTAGTGTTCATCGACTTTCATGTCTTATACTCTGCATTGTATCTTCTTTTTTTCTTTCAGAAAAAGAACTCAGTATTGATGGTAAGAAGCAGGGATTGAAGAAAGAGGAGAAAAATAGCACTAGAGCGACAAAATGAAAATTAAAGATAGAGAGAAGAGAGCTGGTCTAGTGGTACCTGTAAAGACAATATCTCGCATAAGACACACACATAGAGACTGATGGTCAAATCTTCAGAGTTGGTGAATTCACCTACAATGCCTTGGAAACATAATGATAATTTTTTGAAGTGATGAAACAATATTCATGTGTAAATTATACTCCAACCAATATTAAGTTGGAAAATCATATCATAATACTTGACATTTTATATAATATAATTTATGTGCTTGAAATTATTTATAGTTGCACTTGATATTACTTAGTATTGTAATTAACATGTGTAACTTTGCGTTTTCATATTAGATGAACATGTACATTGTATGCCATTTTTTTTTATAATTTAGTTGCAAAATCATACTAATTAATTTATGTTGATTAATAATAAACACATAAAATCAATCTAAAACTACTAAATTAGTAATTTATGTTTATTAATGATGAACACAAATAAAATGAATATGTGACTAAATTAGTTGCTTATAACAATTGTTAATGAAAGTAAATGAAATGAATATAAACTACTAAAGTAGTCATTTATATAATGAGTATAAAACTACCAAAAAAAATAAATGACTACTACAAATGATAAATTTTTGATTACAAATGATGACTAAATTTTGCATATATACGACTATTAATAGCTAATTTACAATATCTTATAACATGACCAAAATTTAGTCATATTTCTTTGGTCATTAATTGGTTTTGAATGATGACTAAAATTTGCATATATATGACTATTAGTATCTAATTTACAATATCTTAACATGACCAACATCTTGGTCATATTTTTTTTGTCATTAATTGGTTTTCTCGGGTGATAATTTTGTTGTATATTTGGTCATTAATTGTGGAAATTAATGACCAAATGAGTGACTAAATTAATGACCACATCAATGACTAAATTAATGACCAAATAAATGACCAAATATACTACTAGACAACAAAATTGAGACAACCAATTAATGACTAAGCTAAAAATGACTAAAAGTTGGTTGTGTTATAAGATACTGTAAATTAGCTACTATTGGTCATTGACTGAAAAATAGTGGTTTATATCCAAATTTTAGTCATATTTTTAGTAACTAATTAGCCATTTTGTACCAGTGAATGAAAATGTATGGCTCTCATCATGTTTTTGTTAATCACCAAATGACGAATGAATATGTGACTTAAGAGATGGTAATGAAGTTATTGAGATGAGGCATCAATGTTTCTTAGTGATTCTTAAATAAGTATGAGACCCCTATGCACAGATGTATTATTTAAACCTGTAGCAAGCATATTTGTGACATGTTTGATAAAATTTCTGTCATGGCTATTAGGGGTGCAATCAAGTCCTTGTTTAATTAATTACAATTGTATCATTATTATGCTATTATCTTTCATTTTTGGAAGTTCCATGGAGTTATGGGAAATGACCTGAGCCCTGGGCCTGAAAAAGTGGCTCAAAATTTGGAGTCAAAGGCACATAACTGCTTGGGAAAGTCCCAAGTCACATGCATACACATGCTATGGGAGCGACTGAAGGGTCTCAGTCTCACTCATGTCCATGTGATGGGAGTGACTAGGGGATTAATGCAGTAAAACATTTGTTTGTCTCAGGGGCTAGTCACCAGGAGGGTTTGGATGACTCCTTGGGGTTCTGCAATAGGTATGGAAGGTCTGTGTTGTTGTGTTCCATCAGTTCCACTTCCTTAAATGATATGTAGGGAGTTGAATCATATCATAGTAACTCTTTGTCACATGTTTACCCGATTGGATGATTACTTGGGTAGATGTGGGAGGAGGGTGTTTGTTGGGTAGCAGAAGCCCCGTGCAACGGTCATGGGGCACGAAGCCTGCAATCTTGGGTAAAGAGAGGGTAAAGAATCCGCGAGAAGAGCGGAGTGCAATTTGTAATAAGTTGAGGTCAAAGGCTAGTCTGCCCAAAAATAGTGTAAAGAAATGTAAGATGAGTTAGCTTGCCCGTGGATCATGGTCCATGGAAAGATACAAATAGAGCGAGGCTCTATGGGTAGAGAAGGCCAAGTTTTGTTGTATGATCTTGGATCTGTAATATAATGGGTTTTTGAGGAAGAACAATCTGTAAGTGTCTATAAGTCTGAGTCGAGGGTTTGGGTAGTGGGTAAAGGCTCTGCAACCATGTGCACAGAGGCCTGGAAGAGTCCGCAGTTGTGTGCGCGGACCCTTGTAGCTGAGTGCGCAGGGCATATCTAGATGTAGTGGTGAAGAAAGAAAATAAAGATAAGTTGATCTGATAATTCTGGGTTAGATCTGAAGTATCGCGGATCTAGCTTTTGTATGGCTAATATCATTGTTTGCTTTATGTGCATATGCTTACGTTTTGAATACATGTGAATCTGTGTGCGAATTGGATAAATATGATAAATGTTTGCTTAAAAACCCTTCTAAGTAGATCTGATTTACAATACTTCAACAAATATATTAGATCTATAAACAACGCACTAATAACTCGTAAAGGTTATTCGGGGTTTGGATCTGCGCGGAATTGAGAAGCACGACGTTGCAGAACGGTGCATGAAGCCTCCAGATCACATCTAGACATCCCAAGGGTGAGGAAACCTGGTTTTGGCACCCTCCCTTGCTACCTTGGCTGAGACCTCAGTTTGCGCTCCATGTACTGTTGCCGAAAGGGCTGGTAGCTATGGGATTTTCTTGGCTAACTAATTCTTCCGAACCTGGGTCAGGCCCATATAAGCCAACAAATGGTTCCGTTGCCGGGACTGGGATTTGCCTAAGGGGTGTCTGATGTGGGAACACTGGAACCCTACAAAGAAAGAGATTGAAAAGTGGTGGGATCTGAAACTCCACGAGTTCGCAGTTCAGGAAAACAGAAACCTGTGAGTATCAGAGGAAGATTGGCTGGACCATTATATATTCATAGACATTCATGAAATCTTCTTCGCATCATTTCTGGTAGAGCTGTACGAGTGGATCGCAAGGCTAGCTGACAGCGTGGGAAGGTGCAGATTGGACCAGCCTATTGTGTGGACCCTGAAATTGGTGTGCAGGGTAGAAGCCACCGAGGATAAAATCACACACGTAGTAGATCATTGGCTAGATCGGGTAATAGGAGGATTTATCACTGAGTTCATGATAGATACAACTATGAGCTATAGCAAAGTAGAAAGGCAGTTTCTTCAAGGACCTCGAGGTAGGTATATCAAATCATTGAATACTTGGATTAAGATGTTGTTGTGTGAAAAAAAGATTATGTGCGTTTATTGATGTCTAGAGTAACGTGGAGTAGAAAAGGTTACCGCGGAGCGATAGGAGTAGAGAACAATCCCTTAGCTTCTATTTCCCGGGAAAGCGAGGAGGAGCTCACGAGGTTCTCACCATGGAGTGTAGTCCGGTTGATCAGGGAGCGCTTCCCACTCATACCATGCCACCACCCGCTTCACCTACATCAAATCTATCCACCCCAACCCCACCACCACCAAAAGTCAGGATGGCGAGCACAGTCCAACTGTCAACATTTAAGGGGATAGGAAATGAGGAACCAAGCCAGTTCTGGTTTGTGATAAATTCTGTATGGGATGCTCAGGGCATCACAGATGATAACATCAAGAAGGCTACATTAGTTAGTGCACTGCAGGACCGCACATTGACTTGGTACATTAAATATTCAAGTGATCATCTAAATGAAGGACTGGAAACATTCTAGGAGGTAGTAAACAAGGAATTTGGGCGACCCAAGTCGAAGGCACAGTCAGTTATTGGGTTCAAGGAAATTGCAATGTTGCCTGGTGAAACCCCATGGGATTTAGATAAGAGGTTGAAAAGCACCATCTGTGAGGCCAACAGACATTGATGGATGCTCGACACCACTCTTGGTTTGTCGCATCATTAATGCCATATCTTAGATAAGCTCTCTCACAACAAAAGATCTCAACCCAAGCTGAAGTACTGGAGGTAGCAATGCGGCTGCACAAAACCACAAGACAGGACCCAGGGTTGGGAGTCCAGCAAATCCAAGTGCAAATACAAAACTTATGTATAGAGATGCGAAGCTTGAAACAAGGACAGGCGCCTAGGATAGAGGTACAGGAAGAAGTATGGTGTATCAAATGTAAGGGACCGGGCCACGATAAGGACCACTGTTCAATCCTTGTGAACTATGTGGCAGGAGGGGGGCCAATGGCGTTGCGACCAGAGGTACAAGTTGGGCCAAGCATGGCGCCCACACTCTGGTGCACAATCTTTGAGGTAGGAGGAAATCGTGCCATGGACAATTGTCACCTATGGCCAAACTTAAGATAGCACCCTTGGTGAGCCCCAGTATTGCAGCAATAATGCTGCAACTCCTGAGACTCCCTTCTTTAATTTTATCAACCCGGTAGTTCGTAACAAACTTGGAAGAGACGATGATGTATGCACAAGTACTAGCTCTTGCCGCAGCTGTCACTTCGTCAGCTGACACAAGTCCGCTAGGGGCTCAAGCCAACTTCTATGAGCTCTTAGAAGAAGCTTTTTAACTGACGAACGAAAGCTAACCCAAAGGAGGCTAATCTACTTGCAGAAAGAAACTGAAAGCGGAAAGGAAATGGAAACCCTATTAAACCCTAGTTTTACCAGCTAGCCCTACTAATGCGAAAAAGAGGATGCAAGCTACTGAAAGAGATGCCATTTACTTCTAAGAATATGAAATGCATGTGTCTAAGCTACTTCTATGGTAAAATCTGAAGAAAACATCTTTTTGTATTTTTGAATAAGTTGTCAGAATTATCATGCATGCAATTTAATTGTTTTTGACTGTGCAGAGGTGGATTGGCGAGAGGAAATGCTTGGAGGAGGTCAATAAGGTTCAAAGAATGCCTAAGGGGTCCCTAACACCCTTCCAGAGAGTTTCACAGAGTTTGGCTATCAAGAAACCTCATTCGTGAGCTTCTATAGGAAGTCTGTAGGGGTTCTACAGGATGTTCAGGAATTTCTACAGGATGTTTAAAAAGTGGATTTTGGAGGATGGGTGGGTGAGGGAAGATGCATGAATGGATATGGAGGTAGGATAGGGGTCTGAAGTGGCCCAGGGACTGGTGGATGGGGTGGTGAAGAGGTGTAGAAGGTAGACTTGGCTTAAAGAAGGCTAAGACAATGATGGAGCAAGAAGGTAGGGTTACGTGGGCAAAAGGACAGGTGTGAGACGAGGAACCTAGCTAGGATATGGAACAGCTGGCTCTAATGAAGCTTAGGCGTATGAGAGAGTGGTAGAGATGCCCTGCACAGTGTACATTTAACCGAATCAACAACGTCTTCCAAATAATAAAAAACCTAGCTAATCTAATCTAACTGTCAATAAAACGAATGAACAACAGCTTTATTTGGAAAGAAAACCATGTACATCAATCATGCAAAGAAACATTTCAGAGATCTGAACCCATAACTAACTTCTGCAATTGAAAAAAATACACTAAGGATTGCATGGTCAAGCAGACTAGTGTTTTTGTTGGGGCAACATTGTTTCTTCAATTCCAGCCCCTGATCCAATAAGGATGAGGTGAAACTGAGAGTGTTGTTGACCCTTTTCTTGGAGTTTTTCCTGTTATTATCCTACCAACTAAATCTGAACATGAAAAGCTACTTTAACCATCAAAAGCAATCTAAATAACAAAGCAAGATTTAAATCTAAATAGCAGATTTTATTCTAAGAATGCAGCAAAGACACATGAAAGTAAACAAAGGAGGTACTGGGCACTTGAGATGGGCCCAACCCCAAGAGCTACAGCCTCCTAAGAGAGATTTAGAGCTGGTGCAAAGCTGGATTCATCTTTATTGAGCAAGAAATGTTACATTCCAAAAACTGTCCACAAGGAGAACTTGAAAATGTGCTAAGAGCAAAGCTAATCTACAGCCTAAAAATTGAACTACAAACTAGCTAACTTCTGCCTACACCATGACTAAAAAATGACTACAAAATGACTATAAAGTGACTAACTAAAATGAGGCCCTAAGCCCTCTTATCTATACAAATTGAGGAACCCAAAAGTCCTCCTAAACTTTAGGGACTCGGCTGCCCAAAACTTGCAGTTAATAGCAGTCCTACTTGACTTGCTTGGCTGCCCTTGTGTTAATTGATTTGGTGGCCCTTGAACTCCGAGCTGATGGTGGAGAATTCGAGGTAAGGGCCCATAAATGAAGGGGACACCTTCCTACAAATCCTCTCCAAGAATTTTGCTGCCAAGTGCTCATTTCAACCTTGATTTTGTCTCCAAATTGACCAAAAAGGCTACACAAATCACACATTAGACTTGTTGGCATAATGACTAACCCAATTCACTTTATTAGCATAAATATAATAAAAAACATGCAATAAACTAATGAGAATGGTGGATTAAGTCGAATTAGGAGGTTGAATGAGCCCAAATAATTATCCATTTTTGAGGCTCATCATCACCCCCCTACTGAAAGTGTTGCTCATCCTTTGAGCAACCAATCTATCTCCTCGTCTTTGATGGCCTTGGTGGCCTCCCTGTCATGTCAAGCTTCTGAAGTGTTGTCCTCTTCGTGGTCAGGAAACCATGCTTTTCTCTCTGCTTCTTCCCACTGCCTGCTCCTTTTCCTAGAGAATTCTCAGCTTTGGTATGATTGTGCAAGTATATTCAATCAGATTGTGGCAATGGTGGTGAAAGGAGATGAAACCAGTGGAGGATGGAAAAATAGAGTGGTTGCATGCCTCCTCAATAGACTTCAAGCTTCAAATCCCTCTCCATAATTGATTCTGGCCTGCCCAAAGGCTCTACAGGATGTTTCTGGTAGAAATACAAAACTTCCTGTAGAAAGTCCTGTAGCTTCCTGTAGAAGGTTGAACCATGACTAGATTGTGTCCGAACCCTGAAAAAATGAGTGTTCATGGAGGGGATGGATGTGAGGATGCCTGGGAACTTGGTAGGGACCCTTCTGCTTGTGTTGGGAGGCCCCCTTTCCACATTGTGTTCCTGCAACCTGCAACAATTTCCAGGGATTAAACTTGTTTTTTTTCTCTCTGTTTCTTCCTTCTTTTTCTTTCTTGCTTTTCCTCTTGCTTTTCCAGTGGCTTTTCCTGTGATGGTTTACCCTAGGTTTTCTTTCCCTTAGTTTCCTTACCCTTAGTTTTCTTCTCTGCCTCAATATCTTACTTCCTCACGCTCTTTTTTGGCTTGTGCACTGATCAGAATGGGAATTCTGTATATGGTTTCCTCCCCAGAATGTGGAGGACAGTATCCCTCAAGTGTTTGTTCTTTGCAAACCATTAAACTAGTCCTATCATCTTTTTCACTCTATCGAGTCTTGCCATAGAAAAGATAATGGGATTTTTACGGTCATTCAAAATACACATGTGTTCAGCTGTCTGTTCAAGATTGAACAAGAGTTCCTCAATTGAACCATGTAAAGCAGTAAGACAATGCTGCTTCTCTGTATAAGGGAAATAAATTTGCATGTCTGCTCCAGGAGAAACAATGTTGAATTTGGGATAAAAAACATCAATTCCATGAACCACACGATAAAGACCAGGAAGGGTGAAAGCAGTGTGGCTCTCATACTGTCCAACAGTATCCTTGCTTCCAGCAATCTCTTGATATGTGCTAATTATAATAAAATCTGCATGATTCATTGCAGTTAGATCTGCAGTAAACTGGCAAGAGAAATGGTATTTTCCTTCATATTTTTTCCAGTATATGTTTGAATCTGGGTATTTGGTCTTCAAAGCATGGGCTATGTTGCACTGAGTGATTCCTTGTCTATGTGAAATCAAAGATGCAACTAAATTTCCATCACTGTAATTGCCAATGATCAGGTCAGGTTGACCTTTTAGCTCTGCCGTTACTTCATTTAATACATCCTCTGAAAATCTCTCCAAGCAAGGCCACACATCAAATCGAGAAACCCATTTCTACAGAACTCCTTTGTCTGTTCTAAAGGGTACCCGAAGTATCCTTGAATTTTGTGTTCCACTAATTCTTTCAATTCGTTGATTGCATGGAAGAGTGTTTTTTTCCAAGCTCACCTCTCTCAGAACTCCAAACTCGATGAAGAAAAGTTTTGGCTTCTCTGCTCCAGAATGCTGTGCCATACTTCCTATAGAAGACCCCCCCGTTTCCTGTAGAATGTTATTCTACCTTTGAGCGAGCCTGATATGCGGGAGAATTTCGAAAACAGGTAGAAAAACTCAGTGGAGGACGATAGGTTAACTGATTGTGCACACTTCAGTTGAGGATGTGGAAAGTGCAGATGAACAGTAGTTTGTGAGTTTCAGCCGAGCCGTCTTTAGTTGCTGCATGATTTGTGGTGAGGTGGAAAAAACATGTGCTGGCCATGCAGACGGAAGTTCTGTCACGGATCATCATGTTTCCTACCTGTGATCACTCCATCAATCACGTTGAAGGTCAAACAATCACCATTACTTGTTTCCCAATTTCCTCCTGAGATGGCTGAGTGCACGTGTCTTATTCACCCACCGAGCACTATTGAACTGGATGAGGGTGGCCAGTTAGCTGGCCACCGATTTTTGTAATCCCAACCATCTCATTTCTCATGTTGTTTCCGAATTACATTCATGCAATCAGAGGAATGAGTTTTAATCACGTACCTGAAGTCAAATGGTTGCTATGAGGTGCTTTTTGCTGCTGCATGCATTTGTTTCGGTGGTTGCATGATGGCTCCTTTGTGCTATAAGCTCTTTGTTGTCTAATGTGTGGTTATTTTTCTTGTGCAGGTATCCTCTGGCTGGATCTAGGCTGCAGGAGTTTATTTCCACGTCAGATCTACACCCTCAAGCTGCTGTTGCTGAATTTTCGCAGGACCAAAACTTGTTTTCTCCATTGCTCCCGAACGATAGATCAGATCGACCTGAAACTTGCTAAGCATGTTCCTATCATCATTATGCACCTTCCATAGCAAAATTGCGATCAATGGATGCACAGATTTCGATAAAAATGGAAAATGGCTAAAGATTTCAGAGATCAATTTCTCGGAAACAACGCATCGGAATCGGCTGAAACTTCTTGGGTAGGCTACTATCACCCATGTGCATCTACCCATGAAACATGTTTTGAAATGGACGCAAGGATATGGAGAAAATAAAAAAATGGCTGAAGGTGATGGAGGCTGATTTCTTGGAAACCGTGCATCGGAATGGGCCGAAGCTGCTCGGGCATGTTGCCATCATCCCTATACAATTCGCTGTAAAACGGTTTTTCAAATGGATGCATGGTTTACAAGTCAGGGCAAAAACAAATTTTGTTCTATGTATTTTTTCCTTCAAAGCATTCTGCAAGTTCTTGCATGGAAAGAAAAGCTGAGCTTGGGCTATGATGTAGGCATGGAGATGATGGAGGAGGAGTTTTAAGATTGCAGGAGGACTTCTGAACCCTTGCGAAAGCTATCGTGTTCGCCAAACCACCTTTTTGCAATCCATTTTTAGCTTTTTGTAATTTCTACAGGAACTTCCTGTAGAAAACACAGTTTTCATAAAAGAAGCACAATGAGGTGAAAAAAATGATGGAAAAGGGTGAGGAATGGAAACATGGATGCTTGCAGGCATAACCAATAGATTCCAAGCTTTAGATTCCCTTCCAAAATCGAATCTGGCTCGCCTGAAGGTTCTACAGGATGTTTCCTGTAGAAATACAGAACTTCCTGTAGAAGGCACAAAAACTCCTTTGTCTTTGTTTTGAGTGATCCTCCTGACCTGCAATGTCCTTCTTGCAACCTGCAATTATCCAATGGAAATTAGGTTTATTTTTATTTTTCTTTTTCTCTTTTTTTTTGAAAAACAACTAGGGCGCCTCATGGAGGTTTTCACCCTAATTGCCTGCCCTGGGCGCCTCTAAGGGAGGTTTTCACCCAGAGATCTTATTCTCTTTTCTCTTTTTTCCCAACCCATTGACCGCCTCATGGAGGTTTTCAATCAATGAGCCAATCTAAGGCGCCTCCGAGGAGGTTTTCACCTTAGATTTTTATTTTCTTCTTATTTTCATTTTTTTCTCTTTTTCTCTTTTTTTCTACCCTACCCTACTTGAAAAACAAAATCATTTTCAAGTGTAAGAATACTTCCAATGGAGCCATGTGCACATCGAGATTAGTGACAAAATGATGTGAAGGCTCGAAATGCTTGCTTTGACAGCTATCCAAATTTCAGAGACAAAATGATTTGACTTTGAAGGGATCAAACATAGCTGAGGAAGAGTGTACCGCTGCAACTTAGTGATGATCTGAAACCATATCTCAATATAGCTATGATATCCTTGGTCCTTTTGCTGATCTGGATCATGTTTCATGTCACCTTCTATAATGACTTTCTCATCTCTCTCTGTTTGATGATATTTCTCTTGAATACATGGAAGATTTGATGGTAACCATGAGGGAGTTCTTGATATCTGCTTCTGATGTCTTCTCTTCATCAAGTGCAACCCAGGGTTCTTTGATCTCTTCTTTTGAATCTTATTTTGCCTTTGGTCCTTCAATGTTGTCAACATAATCTCTGCTTTGCAACACTCTTCCTGAGCTATGGTGAAGATCATTGAGCTCAAGAGGAGTCATTTGGACATGTTGTGTCCCAGCATTGCAATTGTGTTGAGCTACTCCAATGGACAGGTTTGGAAATGGTGGTATGGGTAGTTGAGTGGGGGCGTAGATTTGAGATGGATGTGGATGGGGTTATGGTTGGGCAGGTGGTGGAGGCAAAGGAGCCGGATGAGAGTTGTACTGGGGCCTCCACCCCTGATGAGGTGCATTCATCTGAGGCTGTGGCTGAGCATAAAAGTGAAACGAACGAGCAACTGGTGGGGAATAATATGGATCTGTGAAGGAAGAAGGAGGAGGTGTGAACCAGGAAGGGTGAGAAGGGGGACCCCAAGAAGGCATGAAAGTGGCTTGATAAGGGTCATAATAGGTCTTGGATTTCCCTTGCAGTTCCTGCTGGTAAGATCTAGGTCCATGTGGCCTCCTTTGGTTCATATAATAGAGTGATTCAGTGGCTCCTTTGGCTCTCTGATATGTAGCTTTAAGTCCAGGCAAGGAAGGGCACTGATTCATAAGATGGTATCCTTCACAGACGAAACACAATTCTAGGGAGTGCATTGGGCATTCGTTCCTAGGATGCTTTCTAGTGCACCTAGGACAAAAGATGACCAAAGCCCTCTTGGCTTCCTCTTGCTTCTTTTGGATCCGCAAGGTATCCAGTTGCATGGCAAGAAACTGTCTTACCTCGCTCTTGAAATCTTCCATCTGATTTTCAAATTCATTTTTGGATAAGGTACTGCTCCCAACATTTCTGCTTGTAGCCATTCGCTCCAGAGGAATGGTTTCTTCTTCTTCTTCCCTTGAGGTTCTTCAGATATGTCTTATTGTCCACCTAAGGGTTCTTTAATCACAACCGTCGAAGAAGAGAGAAGGTTGGCTATGTGAAGTAGTGGGGGTGTTGTGCAATCATTTTTCTAAATTATCTCTACTCCTACAAGGCATGAAAGGAAATATTTTTGGTTTTTTTTTCTTTTTTCTGCTTGTACTTGCAAAAACTAAAATAGATTGAACTGCAACTAACTATCTTGCTGAAATGAAAATGCAGAATTGAAATGAAAGCAGGAAATGACTAATCTATTTTGCTCAAATGAAATTGCAGGAATGAAATGCTAGTCTACGCTTGCGGAATTGAAATGTTAATCTACGCTTGCAGAAATGAAATTGCGGAATTGAAATGCTAATCTATGAAAGTGGGAAATGTCTACTCTACTTTTGCGGAAATGAAATGAAATAAACTACTTAGCAGAAGGTTGTAGTGGAAAATAGAAGAAAAGCAGCAATCACCAATACTCTGACGCTTCCCTGGCAACGACGCCAAAAAGGGTGGTGAACCCCAGTGTTGCAGCAATAATACTGCAACTCCTGAGACTCCCTTCTTTAATTTTATCAACCCGGTAGTTCGTAACAAACTTGGAGGCGACGGTGCTGTATGCACAAGTACTAGCTCTTGCCGCAGCTGTCACTTGGTCAGCTAACACAAGTCCGCTAGGGGCTCAAGCCAACTTCTATGAGCTCTTAGAAGAAGCTTTTTAACTGATGGACGAAAGCTAACTCAAAGGAGGCTAATCTACTTACAGAAAGAAACTGAAAGTGGAAAGGAAATGCAAACCCTAGTAAACGCTAGTTTTACCAGCTAGCCCTACTGATGCGAAAAAGAGGATGCAAGCTACTGAAAGAGATGCCATTGACTTCTAAGAAGATGAAATGCATGTGTCTAAGCTACTTCTATGGTAAAATCTGAAGAAAACATCTTTTTGTACTTTTGAATAAGTTGTCAGAGTTATCGTGCATGCAATTTAACTGTTTTTGACTGTGCAGAGGTGGATTAGCGAGAGGAAATGCTTGGAGGAAGTCGATAAGGTTCAGAGAGGGCCTAACGGGTCCCTAACACCCTTTTAGAGAGTTTCACAGAGTTTTGCTATCAAGAAACCTCATTCGTGAGCTTCTACAGGAAGTCTCGGGGGTTCTACAGGATGTTCAGGAATTTCTACAACATGTTTAGAAATTTCTACAGGATGTTTAAAAAGTGGATTTTGGAGGATGGGTGAGTGAGGGAAGATGCATGAATGGATATGGAGGTAGGATAGGGGTCTGAAGTGGCCCAGGGACTGGTGGATGGAGTGGTGAGGAGGTGTAGAAGGCTGACTTGGCTTAAAGAAGGCTAAGACAATGATGGAGCAAGAAGGTAGGGTTACGTGGGAAAAAGGACAAGTGTGAGACGAGGAACCTAGCTAGGAGATGGAACAGCTGGATCTGATGAAGCTTAGGCAGATGAGAGAGTGGTAGAGATGCCCTGCACAGTGTACATTTAACCGAATCAACAACGTCTTCCAAATAATCAAAGTCCTAGCTAATCTAATCTAACTGTCAATAAAACGAATGAACAATAGCTTTATTTGGAAAGAAAACCATGTACGTCAATCATGCAAAGAAACATTTTAGAGATTTGAACCCATAACTAACTTCTGCAAATGAAAATAGTACACTAAGGATTGCATGGTCAAGCAAACTAGTGTTTTTGTTGGGGCAGCACTGTTTCTTCAATTCCAGCCCCTGATCCAATAAGGATGAGGTGAAACTGAGAGTGTTGTTGACCCTTTTCTTGGAGTTTTCCTGTTATTAACCTACCAACTAAATTTGAACATGAAAAGCTACTTTAACCATCAAAAGCAATCTAAATAACAAAGCAAGATTTAAATCTAAATAGCAGATTTTATTCTAAGAATGCAGCAAAGACACATGAAAGTAAACAAAGGAGGTACTGGGCACTTGAGATGGGCCCAACCCCAAGAGCTACAGCCTCCTAAGAGAGATTTAGAGCTGGTACAAAGCTGGATTCATCTTTATTGAGCAAGAAATGTTACATTCAAAAAACTGTCGACAAGGAGAACTTGAAAATGTGCTGAGAGCAAAGCTAATCTACTGCCTAAAAATCGAACTGCAAACTAGCTAACTTCTGCCTACACCATGACTAAAAAATGACTACAAAATGAATATAAAGTGACTAACTGAAATGAGACCCTAAGCCCTCCTATTTATACAAATTGAGGACCCCAACAGTCCTCCTAAACTTTAGGGACTCGGCTCCCCAAAACTTACAGTTAACAACAGTCCTACTTGACTTGCTTGGCTACCCTTGTGTTAATTGATTTGGTGGCCCTTGAACTCTGAGCTGATGGTGGAGAATTCGAGGTAAGGGCCCATAAATGAAGGAGACACCTTCCTACAAATCCTCTCCACGAATTTTGCTGCCAAGTGGTCATTTCAACCCTTGGTTTTGTCTCCAAATTGACCAAAAAGGCTACACAAAGCACACATTAGACTTGTTGGCATAATGACTAACCCGATTCACTCTATTAGCATAAATATAATAAAAAACATGCAATAAACTAATGAGAATGGTGGATTAATTCGAATTAGGAGGTTGAATGAGCCCAAATAATTATCCATTTTTGGGGCTCATCACCCCTCCTCAATAATTGTTTTGTAACTTTTGCCAAATGGTGGGTCACGAGGAGAGAAATTGCCGCAGTTACCAAATGTTGATGGATCGAACACCTGCTTATAGGATGCAAACAGAGGTGCGCGAGTAGGATCCCACCGCAGCATTCGTGTGGGGAGGGTACCAGGGACGTGGACGGGGCTGTGGAGGCATGGGACCTGGACGGGGACGAGGGCAATTAATTTGCTAGAATTGTGAAGGGTCGGGGCATTACGCGTGGGATTGCATGAACCTGACCAAATCCTATTGTCCTTACCGTTACCAATTTGACCACGAAGCAGTCAACTGCCCCACGCTGATTGCTCAAATTCAAGAAAAGGAGGAGCTTCTGGCCAACCCCACTCAGAATGTCCAGATGATGAAGGCTGAACCTCATGCAGAGGAGCCGAACGTAAAAAT
Source organism: Pinus tabuliformis (assembly GCA_031772625.1). Classification (NCBI taxonomy): domain Eukaryota; kingdom Viridiplantae; phylum Streptophyta; class Pinopsida; order Pinales; family Pinaceae; genus Pinus; species Pinus tabuliformis. The sequence goes on along the minus strand of CM062820.1, from coordinate 1,202,793,194 downwards.
TATGCTCTGGAGTGGCACTACCATCGGAGAAGATAAGGGGACACAGCCAGAGACAGATGCATTGGTCCGTAAGGCCCCCCCGAAACAACCAGACTTTGACTTGGAGCGTGCGAAGGAAACCTTTATGGAAGCCAAGAAGAGCATCGTGGAAGCTTCTACGTCGGGAAGTAAGGATCAATTAGGATCAGAGAAGGATACATCTGTGCTAATTTCCTTCTTGGAGACTTGGATGAACTTACTTAGGGATGCTAAAGCAGTAAAGGGGCTGCAGGAATTGATAACTCAGTGTGCGAGAGTGGATGAACTGCGAATGATCCAAAAATTAGGTAAATATGCTTTGCACACTGGGCGGGAAATACGACTAACTGTCTATATCGGAGACTATGAGATGGATCAGATCGTTTTAGATTTGGGGTCCAACGCGAATGTCTTACCAAAGCAGACTTGGGAACGCATGGGTAGGCCTCCACTTCAATGGTCGCCGATTCAACTATGGATGCCTAACCAACAGAAGATTCTACCCATGGGATGCCTGCAAGGAGTTACAATAGACATCGATGGCGCCAGGACCTAGACCGATTTTGAGGTCATTGAAATTGTGGATGACAGTAACCCGTATCTTGCACTGCTAGGGATAGATTAGGCAACGGATATGAATGGAATCATCAACCTCAAGAAACGAAAAATGATATTTGAAAAGAAATCTCTTCGCGTGGTGGTCCCATTAGACCCAGCAGAAGGGGCACGATATACCGAGCCCATGTGCGACGAAGACAACGATGGAGAATTGGACTGTATCTACCAGATTACAGCGCAAGATCAGGACATGGTCAATCCAATAGCGGATGGTCGACTCTCATGGGACCGTGATAGTTCTTACACGTCGAACTCAGATGAAGAGGTTGAACGATGGCAGAACCAACTGCATGAAGTAACCATGCTCAATTGTAATCAGATGGTGACAATAGGAGCAAAGGAAAAAACAGAAGTATCCGTGAAAACTCCCGTGCAGTTGCTGCTTCCGGACAGGGTGTAACCCTAAAGATGCGAATGACAGGGCGTAGATGTCGAAGGAAGGTGTGCGCATGGCTAGAAGAGCGGAAAAAAGTAAGCATTCCTCGCTAGCATAGGCTACAGGTGTCTGAGGTGTGGACATCCACCCATCTTAGAAGTAGTAGCCTGAAGCCACCTCAACAGATCGGTGCCCAAGCGGCCGACGCTAAAGTTAGTAGGGGCTCAGGGAAGTTATAGATACCATGGGTTCACTGGGCCTGTAATAGACGACAGAAGGAAGCTCAGAAAAGACAGAGTGGTCACAAGCTGCTCAATATCGCTAAATTGTGGTTACAGCCATAGAAGCAAAGTGCGCTATGAAGCAGAGGAGCCCAGGAATGCTCTGTGACCCTACTATCATGGCTGCACCCGCACTCACAGAAGAACATAACCCCCAGACCGATTATCTAGATGCTTCAGAGGTGCTCACAGCCTGGGCTAGTAGGGATGGTCCAAACTCGCACCAAAGGTGCGAGCACCTGACTAGCAGTAGAAACTACAGTCTCAACACCTTGGGTAGTTGAAAGAAGGCATGGGACTATAAACCAGTCTGCTAAAAACCAGCGTGGCAAAAGGGTTCTGTACCAAATTAGGCAGTCCCCAAGTTCGCAGTTGTGCCCCAAGGATAGCGCTACTACGGGAAGAAGTCAAAATATGACCGTTAGCCACATTGGCTCTAACAGGAAGGATAGATCACACCATAAAGGAGTGGGCGGAAGAACATTAAGACAAAAGTTCTGGGCGAGATACACAAAGATCTACCATCTTGACGCCATTAATGAGCTGAAAACGGAGGGAAGGGATTGTTTCAAATCTCATCGTTTGTGGCCGGCACTGGACTTTTGGCACTTTGAACCAGCAAAAAGTAGCAAGTATGTGGTTACCAGGCACTCCATGAGTACTATGGCAAGAACCTGAGCTCGGGTCGTAGAAGAAATGCAGCTAAATAAAGAAGAGCCTGAGGATGCAACTCAAGCTCCTGAAGTTCCTAAGTCCCCACATACCCCACGACCCAGGAAGAGTAAGCAGAAGATGGGAATAGTCTGGGCCTCCCCAAGATTCAACAAACGCTCAGTAGTTGACAAAGGCAAAGTAGTCACCACCGAAACCACTGAGGAGTACAACGATCTACAAGTCCTGATTGATCAGATTGACGCACAGGTAGAGGAAGAAGAAGCTGCATTCCAACTTTCGTCATTGCCCCAGTATCTTTCTCCGTGGACCAGAACGACCAAGATACCGAAAGACGTGGACAATGCAAAGACTATGCTCTAGAGCCCGCTTCTTCCAGACAACATAAGGTTCAAAGGGTTGCCGATGGGCATGTTCCAAGCATCAAATTCAAAGATTGGGACTTGGTAGATGGTGACAAGTTCCCCGAACTGGCCGCAGAAAAGTTATTTTCACAGAAGTGGTTACTAGGTGTGGAGAAGGTGAGACTGCTAAATCTCAGATGGATACCTCACTATCACCGCACAACCATTACCATATTTGTGATTCGACAGCTACTATGTCTCATACATGATGGATATCTTTGGTTGGAAGAGCCGATCCCTATCACAACTGACCTAATCCATTGGATTACGCACTTGCTACTTAAAGGGGATAACCCCGCAGACATAGCAGTGTCTAGTAGCAAGGGAGGCATCACCGAAATAATGAAGGAAAAATACCATTTGGATAAAGGAAAGTGGGGGTATGTCATAGCAAGCATCAATGACCGCACGGTACGAGTCACCACTCGGCTACTAGCTGGTAAACTCATGAGAAAATGCCGCGCGGATGAGGTGCTAGCCCCTGTCATTGCATTGGCTGGGCAGTGCGCCGAAGGGGTTCAGTTCAATTGGGCATAGTTTTTATGCAACGAATTCCTGACCAATTGTCAATAATCATAGGACAAAGGTAAGACATTTCATTATGCATGGTTGTTGTTATCAATCCTTCTGGTTACAAGCGAATTACCGCAGGAGAGCTAGTTTCCCAGCCTTGAGGATAGCCTACTCGAAGCCACACGGTGTCTTTCGCTCTGGGCTACAAAGGACGCAGCAAGGGTTTCTGCGATCTGGGCGTTTTGGACCTCTATGGAAGGAAAGATACGGACACAGATTTCTCGAAGACTGTGCATGTCCCCCCACAATCGACAATAATTTTTACAGCATGGCTAAGTTCAAAGCAGACATGCATCACTTGTATATCCGTGCACGAAAGGATCCAAAGTGATCATGGGTCACACTTCCATTTCTTGCAATAGATGATGCCATTTATGCGGTATTAGCATGGCCTCTAGAATGGCTTGCCTTAGACAAGGGATTTCTCGACAGGCTGGAAACACAACAACAAAAGAAGGAATGCCAACAATGCCTCACTCAACTGGCAGAGAAGGCACACATGGAACAACAAGCCATTGTGCAGCAACAAGCTACCATGAGCCCGACAACAGAAGGGAACTGGGGAGATCAGGGAATAGACTTGGAACATGACCCACAACAAGAATCGGAGACATAGGATCACCTCAAGTGGTCGCGCGCCAAAGAATCACCAACTGACTGGAAAAAGTCCAAAATAGCGAAGGCTCTGGAAATAGAATTCATGGATAGTATCTAGCCAACAAGAAATGTTACCACCAGTGCATTGCCCGAACTAATCACCAAACAAACAATTCTGTTGGGGGAGATCAGAGCGCAGTTGCAGGCATTACAAGAGCGACCACTGGGCAGGGTCACCTGACTGATAGCAAAGGATACAACTGTCGCCAAACAGATTGTCAGCACACACACGCCACACATCCTACCATTGCTAGGAAGTGTTGTCTGAGCCGCAGCCACAGACGAAGAATGCAGTTGGGAATTAAATCTAACCACCTTGTCTAGAGAAGTACTATACCTACTCCAAGAGGGAGTAACTCAGGAGTTTCGAGCCAGGGAAGGTCGCGCTTTCCACATCTTGACAGAGCAGAAGGAAAAATTAGAACAAGTCACTCTCCAGAATGAGGACCTGGCTGCATGATACCAGGAAGTAGAACAAGCTGTGAAAGAGGTGTGTAGCACGGTACTAGAGCTAGCGATCCCCGGGGACCTCCCACTAGCTACCATGATTCGACACATGGCAATGGGCTTTCGAATGACCCAAGTAGAGGCTGTAAGAAACCAGGAGCAACTAACATTACAGGTTGCAGAGCTCCATCTCAAGGCCTGGCCTCCCACACCTTTGGTTGAATGAGAACGCCACCACAGTGAAGTTGTAGCTAGACTAGAAACAATGAATAGTGTTGTTTGCGAATGCTCGAGATTACTCGACCAGTAGCTTGGGATACTCACCTCCCTCCAGGAGGACCCAACCATTCAGCAAGTAGAAACCAAGGCACGCGAGTTACAACAGGCCTATGACACCGCCCGTGGGGTTGCGCAGACAGTCACTATCACACAGTGGTTGGCCAAAATTAAGGAGGCCCAGGTTCTCAAAGCCAAAGTTGACGCAGTGTGGCACTAGGAGGCAGTAATGAAAGAACGTATCCAGCCCTGGCTTGATGAAGTGTTCAATGTATCTACAACCATTAAAGTCAAGGTAACACAGATGTAGGTAGTAATGTGCGACGAAGCAAGCAGCTGCAAGTGACAGGGATGCCTCAGCGACTCACTTGGAAAAGATACAGAGGCTTGCAGCCGAATTTGTTGTACAGAACGACGAGATGTAGAAGTTGTTGACTGACCTTCGTGCAAATATTCCCACACCAGCTAAGTGACTCGGGATGAGTCACGATGATTGTGTTGGGGGATTGTTGGGTAGCGGAAGCCCTGCGCAACGGTCATGGGACACGAAGCCCGCAATCTTGGGTAAAGAGAGGGTAAAGATTCCGCGAGAAGCGTGGAGTGTGATTTGTAATAAGTTGAAGTCAAAGGGTAGTTCGCCCAAAAATAGTGTAAAGAAATGTAAGATGAGTCGGCCTGCCTGTGGATCATAGTCCATGGAAAGGTACAAATAGAGTGAGGTTCTATGGGTAGAGAAGACCAAGTTTTGTTATATGATCTTGGATCTGTAATGTAATGGGTTTTTGAGGAACAACAATCTGTAAGCATCTGTAAGTCTGAGTTGAGGGTTTGGGTAGTGGATAGAGGCTCTGTAGCTGTGTGCACAGAGGCCTGGAAGAGTTCGTAGCTATGTGCATGGACCCCTACAACTGAGTGCGTAGGGTAGATTTGGATGTAGTGGTGAAGAAAGAAAATAAAGATAAGTTGATCTGATAATTCTGGGTTAAATCTGAAGTATCGCAGATCTAGCTTTCTATATGGTTAATATCACTGTTTGATTTATGCGCATATGCTTACATTTTGAATACATGTGAATCTGTGTGCAAATTGGATAAATCTGATAAATGTTTGCTTAAAAACCCTTCTAAGTAGATCTGATTTACAATACTTCAGCAAATAGATTAGATCTGTAAACAGCGCGCTAATAACTCGTAAAGATTATTCGGGGTTCGGATCTGCGTGAAACCAAGCAGTGCGACGCTGCGAAACAATGTGTGAAGCCTCCAAATCACATCTAGACATCCCAAGGGTGCAGAAACCTAGTTCTGGTACCCTCCCCTGCTACCTCGGGTGAGACCTTAGTTCGCGCTCCGCAAACTGTTGCTGAAAGGGTTAGTAGCTGCAAGATTTGCTTGGCTAACTAATTCTTCCGAACTTGGGTCAGGCTCATATAAGCCAACAGTGTTACATATCCCTTTAATGGTTTTTGAATACCATTTTGATATCATCATAACTGAGCTGATATATGTCTCCATTGGCTATTAGGTTGAGTGTTTCCATCAGTTCTTCCTTAAATCCCCGTAGTGGTACTCGCTTCAACGAATTTAGATCCAAGATACAATTATGTGCCCTTCTATAACTCAATTGAAATCTCTCCTCAAAATCTTCCAACGACTCATTTTCTCCTTGGACCATTCTAAATATCTCGTGTCTAGTATCCCTTTATCTGCAATAATCTCGGTACTTATTGTTGAAGGCTTGCTGCATTTGTTCCCATGTGGTGATGTTGTCCCCTTCTAGGCTCATCGAACATCAAAGGGTTGCATCCTTTGGAGTGGTAGGGAATAATTTGAGATTCTTATCATCAATATTATTGTCATAAGTCCTACATACTACAACAAACTCAAACATGAAAGTGTTTGGATCTTCTGTAATCAAACCATAGAAGTGTGGGAGGACAAATTGATTACAGTTTTCCACTTTAGCCTCTCCATCTATCTCTCTAATGGTACATGTGAATACTTCTGGTTGTTTATTTTCAACCATATTGTTGGTGGGGTGTGAATGTCTTTCTCCTTCTACAAGCTCCTCAAGGGTCCTCACTTGCTCACCAAAAAGGGCCTCAATAATCCTTGTGGGTAAAGCAAGAGACTCATAGTTAACTAAGAGAGGTTGGTTGCTAATGGAAGTGGGGGTTTTTGGTAATAATTTTCCTTTTCTATCCCTAATTGTTCGAGGCATAAAAGAAAGAAATGTAAATTTTCATTTTTTCATATTTTTTTGAAAAGAAGATTCTAATGATTTTTTTTTGTCGGAGATAAAGTGAAAGAAAGAGAAGATCAACTAAGGAAAAATACGATACATAGTTTGACACATCCCTGGCAATGATGCCAAAAAGTGATGGCCTCAGTATTGCAACAATAGTGCTACAAATCCCAAAGGTCTCAACTTTAATTTCTAGCCTACAGTTCATACAAAATTAAGAGGAACTGGCACTATATGTGTAGCAGGATTTATCTCTTCCCTTTGTTGGTTTTAATGTAGGTGGAAGTACTCGGATTAAATGTTAGTTTTACAAAGACAAATTTAATTGTTCTATGTTATAGGGAAAATTGAAATGGAAGGAAATGAAAGACAGGAAAACTAGGATATTTTCAATAAAGGAAGGAAAACTATTCTATTTGCAATAAAGTGAAAACACAGTTATTATATCTTCCAAGGAAAAAAACAGATTGCTGTAATAAAAGCTTGCAAACAATAAACCCTAATTATGCAAGAAAGAAGAAATTTCTACAGCAATTCAAATAAAGGCATCTACATGGTCTCTCTACATTGAAATTCCATTCTTAGGGTTCCAAGGGTGTTGTAATGCATCAAATAAGAAAAATCATGAGTTGGGTGCAAATCTGAGCGAGTTTTAGAGGTAAGTTGTAAACTGTTACAAGAGTCCCTATTTTTCAACATGGGACGACCCAATGAGTAGTGAAATATGTTAAATGCAAAGCTAAAAATAAAATAATCTAAGGAAATGATGTAAAATGATAAATCACACATGTCCAAATCATCACATCATTGTGTGGCAAGGTTAATCTAATAAGGTGCAAGGTTGTAGGGTTTCTTCTAGTTGCAAAACAAGGGACTGTGCAAAAACAATAATATATGAATTATGAACAAAAAATAAACAACATAAAGTGTACCAAATTAAGAAACAATAATTCTATTTGAATGATATAATCATGACAAATATCATCACCTACTGCTAAGATAATGTGCAAAAAATACTATTCACAAACTAGCTAAATAACCATGCATAAAAATAATGTTAAAAAATAAGTTGCAAATACAAACAAATGCATGAACTAAAATGGTATAAAAGGGATATTTAGCACCTGGGTGGGTCCTAACCCAAGGAAGTTCATAAACCTTAAGAAAAATCCAAACTAGGAGCTGAAATCAAAGATAAGTTCTATTAACAGAAAACTTGCTCGTACATGGAAAAATTTACAGAAATTGAACTTTAAACTTATCCTAATGCTTCACATTATTATTCTGCTACTCCTACTTATTTTTTTGGGCTACTCGAGCCCTTTACTTATACAAGGTGAGTAGGGGGCAAGGTCCTTGAGGGGAGGACTTCCTTCCCTCTAAAATCCCTAAAAAAATGGATCATATTTGTTGGGTCACCATGTAGTAGCAGGAAGGAGTATATACTATCCTTAGCTAATCTATTTCAAATCTTCTATAGGAGATAGCAAACCCCATGAATACCTTTTGTTGGATCTCCTCGAAATCTATGCAAAATCCCCTTAATATATCGTACAATAGTCATGCTAGGCACTTAAAGCATGAAAAATCTCCTTAACTCTCCTAAGAACTCAATAAGCTAGGAAAGTGTTATTAAGTGAAAAAAGGAAGATTTAATCTAGATTTTATGTGTCTAGGAGTGATTAGATCGAACTTATGTTTTACTTTTTTGGAAGACCCATGAGCTTGTGTGCAAATTTTTCTTCTTGTTTTTTAAAGAAACTTTTAGTTACTCTTAAAAAAATCATTTTTTAGTAATATTGTTTTTTATAGTTTAATTAATTTATTTGGATATAATCGTTACATTAATGTATTTAATTCTTTAAATAAATATATTGGTTGATTATACCTCTATTCATTGTAATAATGTAAGCCATCCAGATATAAATTATTGCAACATAATATTTTAAAATACTAGTAGCGATTACAATAGAATAAGAAACCCATTTTATTATATATGATTAGGGACCCTTGATCATACAAATCAAGGGAATATACAAGTGCACAATAATAAGCATGTCATAAAATAATTATTATAATTATTGGTGACTAGTTGTCATACCAATTACGAAAATATGTCCAAATTAAACAAAATGTTTTACATACAAACATTCCGAAATATAAAACTTGTAACATTCATACATATATATCCATCAAGAGAAGGATGAGGCATGCAAACAACTTGAGCAATGATAATAGTGGAGAAGATGAATAATGAATATATTATTCATCATTCATATTTTCAACTATTATTTTTGCTCAAGTTAATTGTCATCATTCATATTTTGAACTACTATCATTGCTCAAATTGCTTGCATGCCACATCTTTCTCTTAATAGATATTATACTTAAGTTATTTGAATGTTTTTTTGAATAGTTAAATTTTGTTTTTCCTCTTGATTTCATATAAACAAGTGAATATGCCACAGAATGACAAGCCCCTACTTGATATTAAAGTAAACAAGCACTAGGCTAAATATAAAAATAGATAAAGTAAATAAGAAATCATAAAAACATAAAAGAAATTTAATAATAACCACATTAATAAGCACATATCCTCATAATACATTAAAATAAAAATATGTAAAATTGGTCACATCAAAATCAAAACATCACGTGGAAAGTGAAATTAAATTTTTTATTTTATTTTTAATACACAAAAGTCAATAATGACATGTGAAAATTTGCACATGGCACTTTTTAGAGAATTCCATATTTTATGTTTATAATTTTCATGTTATATTTTACTCTCAAGGATTTATGTCCCATTGACAATCTCATTAACCAACTAGAAATGGAATGAGTAAAATTTAAAAAATTTAGTTTCAAAATATTCAATTTTAATATATTGTTTTACAAAAACATTGGAAAACTTTATAAAAGTTATCACTTTTAGAGAATTCCATATTATATGTTTATACTTTTCGTGTTATATTTTACTCCGAGGGATTTATGTCCCATTGACAATCTCATTAACCAACTAGAAATGGAATGAGCAAAATTTAAAAATTTTAGTTTCAAAATATTGAATTCTAATATATTGTTTTATCAAAACATTGGAAAGCTTTATAAAAGTTATAGCATGAACTTTAAGTAATGCAAAGCCAAAAAAATTGACTTGAGAATGAAAAGTATGCTTCATGCATTGGCAAGGACTAATAAAGTGTAATGAGTATATTTACATTTGTAGTGTAATATATATGATTGCATATATTGAAAAGCACATTACAATAACAAATTATTCATACAAATACACATCATTTCAACATATTTTCATGCAATCTTTCAACATATATTTTGGTGGTTCCACTCCATACTTTGTTTCATACAAGTTTTATACACCATGACAAAGTATAGATATTGATCTATAAATTATCATGGATATTCCATCAGAATATTTTTTTTCCCCTTGGAAAAATCATAATTTTCATTAAGATAGGAAAATTACATGTTGTAGATGCTATAAGCATATGGATGATTTAGTAGGCCGTGTGCCTATCCATGATTAATAACAAAAATATGTTCTCCACACAGGGAGACTGTCCTTGAAAAAGTGTTGATTAATAAACTCAAAATTTTGTTACTCTACGCAGAGAGTATTCTTGTAAACATGTATTGTTTATGTATAAGCAAAATAAATATAAACAAAAATAATAGGTCGAATATCAATTGATTTCAGGCTCCTATTGAGCCTGAGCTTCATGGTCCATGTATGGGTGGTGGTAGTACTAGAAGTGTTCTCCTTCTCGCTGCTCCTGGATCATCCAGAGGTTGCATGGCCTGATCACTGCCTCTTTGGAAAGTTTGTCAGTGAGTGTGTTTCGTTCCCTGTAGATATGGTGACATGCAAAATTGTCAAAATATGTAATGTATCTATGCACCTCATCCAATATGTGTCACAATGTGTAAGCATGACATGTTGATGTTTTGTTAATCCAGTTGCAAACAATTTTCGAGTCACCAAAAACTTGTAGATTATGATAGTTTTTTTCAATTGCAAACTGAATGAGACTTTTTGCAGTGATGAGATCTACATAGTTGTTAGTGCCATTTCCAAATCCCATTTGAATATGGTAGAAGTGCGAATCTGTTATATATAGTGCTTCCCCACCACCACTTCCTATCTCTTGTGCCGATCCATCAAAATATGCCTAGGGCTGTGAGTGATCAATGACCTCAGGGGTGATAATTCTGGGAGGAGAGTTGGCATCATCCTTGGGTATAGCTCTGTAGTTGACAAGGATTATGGCTATGATGGATGGCCAATGGGGGGTGGAGTCCTGGAAGATGGTGCAGTTCCTGGCTATCCAAATTTCCCAGCTAATGAGTAGGGCAGGGGGTTCCTAGCTTTTGGAGTAGGTGCAGATGACCACCAGTTAGCCCAAACCTCCCTTGTGGCCTGTCCCCTCCAGATGGTGGTTGAGGGTGTGTGGGATAGAATATAGTTCCAAAGATCATTTGTGATGGGGCATGAGAGAAACAGGTGATCCAATGTTTTAGTGCTGTCCTTACATGGGCAACACCAATAAAGTCCATATTGCCCCCTTTTGTTCAGGTTGTCTCCCATTGGTACCTTATTCTTCAGTATGGACCACATAAGTAATCTTGTTCGAGGAGGTGCTTTGAGCTTCCACATTCCTTTCCACCATAAATCTATGTGGTGAGGCTTGTGTCTATTGGCCAAATGTAGGTACCCCTCTTTTGGAGAGTACCAACCATTTTTTACGATGGCCCATGTAATCTCATCCTCCCCTTCTCTTATACGAATGTGAGACTCAATGAAGGTTGTTGTGTAAGTGCTCCAAGATTGGTGCCACTGAATAGGTAGGAGCAGACTGTGGGCTGACTTCCACGCTTGGTGTAGGAAAGTTGATCTCTCCTAGTCCATAATGTGAGTTAAGTGTGTGATACCTTTCTCATTAAGGTTCTGGAGTAAGCCTTCAGGTAGCAGGTGTGCATTCCCACATCCTATCCAAGGGTCACAACCTATGCGAACAGATGTCCCATCAGATATTCTCCACGTAAGACCATCACGTATAAGTGAAAATGAATTCAGAACCACTTTCCATATGTTTGAGACCCCAGATTTGTTCTAGCTTGATTTGTTTAGCCAATCCAATGACCTGAATGGCTCAATATACTTAGCGGCTGCAATTTTGGTCCAGAGGCTATTAGTGGTGACTAATTTCCACCCTATCTTGGCTGCAAGTGTAGTGGAGAAATCTTCCAATTTCTTTATACCCCAACCACCCCATTTCTTAGGGATAGACAGAAGATCCCATTTTTCCCATGCATAAATCCTCCCCTTTTGTTTGCCTTTCCACAGGAATCTGTAGTAGAGGTTTTTTATTCTATTGAGGATGCCTCTTGGAATCCATGTGAGGGACATCCAGTAAATGGGGGTGGCCTCAAGAACCGCTTTGATGAGCACCAATCTTCCGGCTCTAGAAAGATGATTATGATACCATATATTAAGTCTTCTTTTGAGCTTAGAAATCAACCATATCCAGTCCACTATTTTATATCCGAGAGGCTTCAGTCTATATCCCAGGTACTAGAGGCCTTCATCTAGCTACATCAGGGTAAATGGGAACCTTTGTAATGCAAAATGTATCTCATGAGGAGGGCATTCCGAGACTGTAATGGTGGATTTTGAGTTATTAATGATCATTCCCATAGCAGTTTTTAATAAATTGATGGTGTTTTGGATGGTGGTTAGATCTCCTATCCCCCCATTAAGAAACATTTGCACATCATCCACGAAAAGGAGGTGTGTTATCGTACATCTGTCCACTATCTTGATTCCTGAGAGCCTACCTATATAGTGCATGTACTTGATTAGTCTACTAAGCCCTTCCATGGCTAGGAGGAAGAGTAGGGGAGATAATGGGCAACCTTGTCTGAGTCCTCTTTCAGAGCCAAAGAAAGGAGATGCAGCCCCGTTTATCAGGACACTAAAGGATATATTAGTAATGCATCACATGATCCATTTAATGACTCCCATAGAAAATCCTAGATGAGTAAGGAGCATTCTGATGTATAGCCAGCTTACTTGGTCGAAATATTTTGATAGATCTGCCTTGAGGATCATACCTTTGATCTTCTTAGTCTATATGGAGTGCAATACCTCCTGGGTCGTTCCAATGGCCTCATGTATCTGACAATCTTGTAGGAAGGAAAATTGTTTTGAAGATATCTGGGTGGAAAGGATGGGGCGGAGGAGGTTTGCAATGATTTTAGATATGATTTTGTATATGCAATTACACAGGGACATGGGTTGAAAATCATTGAAAGATGACAGATTGCGTGATTTGGGGATGAGGGCGATGAAGGTGGAATTGATGGCCCCATGCATACAGCCAGTTGTCCTGCATTCCTTGATGACCTTGAGAAAATCTTGTCCTAGAATGTCAAAACGGGCCAGATAAAACTCTACCATCCAACCATCTGGATCAGGGCTCTTATCCTTCTTAAACCATTTCAGGGTGGCCTCCAGCTCCCCCAGTGTGACTTCTTTATGAAGATCCATCGCACCCTCTTGTTCGATAAACTGATGGAAAAGCTGTTCTACTCTAATGATCTCTGCTAGGGTGGCATTAGGGTGGGGCTTTGTAGACCTGTTTGAAGTGAGAGGTAGCTAGTGAGGCAAAGTGAGGGAAGGTGTCTACCTCAACTCCTTGCTCATTTGTCAGTTTCCATATAGTATTAATAACTTTTCTTCCATTTGAAAATTTATGGAAGAATTTGGAATTATCATCTCCTTCCTTCAGCCAAATAGCTCTGCTCCATAATCTCCAAGTTTCCTCCCTTTCCTTGAGAATGTTCCCTCACTTGGATGTTAGATATGTGAACTTATCCCTGAGTTCATTTGAAGGGAAGGTGCCCGTACTGTTTTGCTCCAGATTGGCGATCTCTAGTTCGATATTATTTAGTAGATGCTCTTTTGCACTCCTCTTATTATGTGCCCATATCTTGGATAGCTTCTTCAATTCCTTCAGATTGGCCATGAACCCTTCCATTATGTTCCCTCTGATCATAGGTGGGTGGGCCTTCCAAAAGTCTGTGACGAGGCGTATATAGGAGTTATCTTTCAACCATGTAGAATTGAATTTGAAAGGTGCTCATGGTTTTCTTACATTGCCCCGGATGTCCAGGTAAATTGGTAGATGGTATGAAACACCACCCGATCCCACCCACTGGTGATAAGTGAAACCCTACTCTAGGAATCGTTCCTTGATAAGGAAACGATCGAGTCTCCTGGCAAGGCTGTCCTCCCTGCTTCTTCTATTCCTCCAGGTTGGGACAAGTTTGGCAAATGGGATATCAATGAGATTGTGTGAATCTAGGAGCTACTCAAAGAAGACCACTAAGGGGTCAGCTTGTGCATGGTGGCCCCAAGACTTTGAGAAACCTAGAGAGAAATTTAGGTCCCCTCCCAGAATGATGTTATCAGATTGAAAAATGATAGCTAAAAAAAGCCGCTCCTAGAAATTCTCCTGATGGTGGCAGGGCCCATATATATTTATCATTCTAATCTCTGATCCTATTTCAGTAGAGTATATATCCACCCCAATGAAGCCGATGCCCCCCCAAGTGCCCTTTAGATTAATTGAGTAGGAGTTATAACCCAGAGCGATGCCCCCCGAGTGGCCATTTACATCAATAGCTTGGAAGTGCCATCTTGGGAGAATGGACTCCATTAGAGGGGAAATGGTATTGGGAGCACCCAGGGTTTCTTGTAGGAAGACCAGATCAATCGGCTCCTTCACAGGCACACATAGAAGCATCAATCAAACTCATTAACACAATATGTATCCTGGGGAAAGCATCTCGCTAAAAACCCCACACTATCTGTATATTAATGATTGAGAACATGTAACATTACAAAGTAAAATGCTTATCACAAGCAATCCAGTACCAGCTCCACCTGTTACACACAATACAACTCAGATCTGATCTCCAAATCTATTCCACTGCTTTCCTGCCTCCACTGCTCAATACTTGCTCAAGAACTGATGAGAATAACTTCCCAAACTCGTATTTCACCTCAAAAGAATCACTCACACTTTGTTGGATGTGAGCAAAGGCTAAAATACTGGGCAAATACGTGAGAAAACTCATTGGCATACTCAATCCCTTGATTGTGCAAGATCTAGTGCACAAATATAGTCACAACTGATAGCAATCTGATTCTCTAACACCTGTCCCTACTGAACTGAACATGCACTGACATGCAACTGAGTTAACTGATGTATTCTATAGTTGTATTATGAGTTAATAACTTGTGAATTAATTAATAACTAATTCACCCAACTCATCTCTAGTCTATTGATCAGTTAGACTAAATACAACCAGTTTAACAAAGCTAAACTGAACACAACTCCATCAACTACACCTCCAGTCCACTAAACTCAACTCACTTGAGTTCTAACTGAAGTCCTGCATGCAAATATTATTCATCCCATAGGTAACCACGTATTTCCCTCTGGGATCTGCATGTACCACATCCGTAGCTCATCCTGAAGTGTTCCAAGAGAATAAGATCAAGTTTATAGTCCAAATATTATTATGAGACAATAATATTTGACTTTTCTATTTTTGACAGTCAGTCTAAAAATAGACTTTGATCACTCACACTGTGATCACTCACACTTTGATAAAAAATATAAGTCCATCTATTTTTACCAACTGGACCAATCATCCATAAACAACAACCTGCAATCCATAGACATGATCCATATGTCTAAAAATAGACATAGTCTAAAAATAGACTTGCGCCAAAAATAGCCTGCGGGCCCACTTAGTGAAGGCGACTCTTTTCACTAAGCTCCATCATCTTGTTGCACTCTCAACAAGCATTTCTTGTTGCACACTTTTCAACACTCCCTCTCAACAAGAAAGGCTTCCTCTCAAACCCGATCCTGTAACTCTGGAATGTTCTCCATGCAACACATCTGGCCGGTCCACTTGCTCTGTCATCAAAGTCTCTGACTGCTATTGCCTCTGTCCACTGAAACTATGCATCTCTGTGCTCTTCAGTATCTGAATGCTCTAGCCTCTGTCACTTTGATCTCTGACTGCATCCGTGCTGCTGCTGGTTCTATCTCCCAGCATTGCATCCGCACTGCTCCTCCCAACTGACCTTTCTATTGGGATAGAAACAACCTCTGATGCTGAAGCTCTACCTGCTGCTGACAAGTGCTCCCTCTCTGACATCTGCGCTACTGCAACATCTCCATGCATCTCGCACCATTACACACCTCTCTGTGCCACTTAGCACTGTGCAAAACACTTGTGCCTCTCGCATTGCTACAGCCTGCTAGCTATGCGCTGTCCTGGGATTCCCTGCACTGTCGCTCTCTCTGCCGCTCCATCCGCATCTGTCTCTACCTAATCAGTCAGTTCCTGCTACTACACATTGGGGCTCCCGTAGCAAGGTCTCATCCAAGAGGTTGGGTACCTCAAGGATCCTGCCCCTCCTCCTTGGGACAATCAATCCACATCACCCCACCTCCTACCTGGAGGTATGGTTGCATGCGATCCCTCAGCCCACCTGGCTCGAAGTTTCCCCCTACTGGGGTCTCTGGATGAGTAGATGTCTCTACTCGATCTCCTCTCAGCTTCCCCTGTTGTGGCTCCTCCACAATCTCCTGAAGCTGCTGCACCAATCGTGGCTCCTCCATAATCGTCTGAGACTTATTCTGGCTCTACATGTTGAGAGGTAATATACGCTCCCTCTCAACCACCAAGTCTCCATCAGTTGCCTCGTTGCTCAAGGCTTTGCATGCATCTTGAACCTCAAGAGCATACAGGTTCTTGACCCGTGAACCAATATGCTTCACCTGTCTAGTGATGAGGTGTCTAAGGAAAACCTTTCCCTTACTAAAGACCACATCATAGCCTCTGTCTTCCAACATCGCGATCGACACCAAGTTTCTCTTCAGTCCTGGTACATACTTGACATCGGTCAAGGTAAGGCGAGCTCCATGCTCCCTCTGAAAAATAACCGTGCCTACACCTGAGACACTATACTTCTCATCATTACCCATCCCTATGAGTATCTAGAGATCTTTCTCCTCCAAAGTACTGAACAAACTTTTGTCCCTGGTCATGTGGAAAGAAGCTCCACTGTCAAGAAACCAACCACTTCCCACCATGGATGAAACCATGCATGTGAAGAGTGTGAAGTCCAACTCAAACTGTGAAGCAAGTGAGGCTGCCTCACCTTCAGATCCTTCCCCGGATCCCTTCTTGGACTTCTTCTTTGGGAAATTAGTAGCATAATGACCCAACTCATGACAACGAAAGCATCTCACCTTCGCCTTGTCAACCTTCTTCCCATCACTGGAAGAACAAGATTCGGAAAGAGAAACCTTCTCCTTCCTCTTCTTCACCTTACTCGCTAAGGCACAGTTCTCCTCATCCTGCATAGATGAAGAACTGTCTCTGGTGTTCCGTCTAATCTCCTCCTGCATCAAATCCGACCATATTCGTTCCCAATTTGGCAGTTTCTCCCTTCCATTCACCGAGTCCTGGTTGCTATGCCAACTCTTAGGAAGGTCAAGGAGTGCTAGACTCACCATCCTCATCTGACAGTCACCCCCACACTTCCCAGCTCATCTCGGCATCGGGTGAACTTCGTGAGATACTGGGGCATACTGTCTCCATTCTCACACTGAATGTTTCTGAGTTTTATCTCTTGCTTTGGAATTAAATTCGAATTCCACCAGCACAAAACTCAACCACTTCTGATCTAGAATTCATGAGAACAAAGTATTTCTTGTACAGAGATCGACTGTATGGGCATTCACCGGATATCTCACCTTCCAAAAGAAGGATGAATCCAGAGGCTACCTGGCCCGATTACAGACTCTGCCTGAAGAAATAGAATGTAAACACTTCCTGAATAGTAGATCTGATGATCAATCCTCGCTTGATATCATGTAAAAATCTCTTCTACAAATCAAGCAGCTCCGATACCATGTAGAAATTTTGAATAATTTAACACATATTCACAGAGATTATCCTGATCATACAATTATAAGCGGAACATGTATAATACATAATCTCCTCTACGTTGATCATCAATTTACAGAAGCAGAAACATTCACAGGCACACATAGAAGCATCAATCAAACTCATTAACACAATATGTATCCCGGGGAAAGCATCTCGCTAAAAACCCCACACTATCTGTATATTAATGATTGAGAACATGTAACATTACAAAGTGCAATGCTTATCACAAGCAATCCAGTACCACCTCCACCTGTTACACACAATACAGCTCAGATCTGATCTCCAAATCTATTCCACTGCTTTCCTGCCTCCACTGCTCAATACCTGCTCAAGAACTGATGAGAATAACTTCCCAAACTCGTATTTCACCTCAAAATAATCACTCACACTTTGCTGGACGTGAGCAAAGGCTACAATACTGGGAAAATACGTGAGAAAACTCATTGGCATACTCAATCCCTTGATTGTGCAAGATCTGGTGCACAACTATAGTCACAACTGATAGCAATCTGATTCTCTAACACCTGTCCCTGCTGAACTGAACATGCACTGACATGCAACTGAGTTAACTGATGTATTCTATAGTTGTATTATGAGTTAATAACTTGTGAATTAATTAATAACTAATTCACCCAACTCATCTCTAGTCTATTGATCAGTTAGACTAAAGACAACCAGTTTAACAAAGCTAAACTGAACACAACTCCATCAACTGCACCTCCAGTCCACTAAACTCAACTCACTTGAGTTCTAACTGAAGTCCTGCATGCAAATATTATTCATCCCATAGGTAACCACGTATTTCCCTTTGGGATCTGCATGTACCACATCCGTAGCTCATCCTGAAGTGCTCCAAGAGAATAAGATCATGTTTATAGTCCAAATATTATTATGAGACAATAATATTTGACTTTTCTATTTTTGACAGTCAGTCTAAAAATAGACTTTGATCACTCACACTGTGATCACTCACACTTTGATAAAAAATAGAAGTCCATCTATTTTTCCCAACTTGACCAATCATCCATAAACAACGACCTGCAATCCATAGACATGATCCATATGTCTAAAAATAGACATAGTCTAAAAATAGACTCGCGCCAAAAATAGCCTGCGGGCCCACTTAGTGAAGGCGACTCTTTTCACTAAGCTCCATCATCTTGTTGCACTCTCAACAAGCATTTCTTGTTGCACACTTTTCAACAATGGAGTGATAGTCCAGGGAGGCGGACCCAAATTGGCCCTGCCCCAAGTTGTTCGTTGTCCAGGTCAAAAAGCGGACTCCATCTCCTTAACATAACCGGGGCCTGTTCTATGTGCCAGAAAGAGGATAAAACCCAATTAGTGTGTTATGCTCATGCGAAACACAGTGAAAACTAGCCATGAACAAATGTTTGAACAAAAGGTAGATCATCCAGGTGATAGCCCCAAATTTCCGCAATCGACTACTTAAGTCTTGTTGCAGTGTAGTTCCTTCCCTGACTTTGCCTACCAGGACTGTCACTGCCATGTCCATGGTATCTTGCCACTGAAAATATTCTCCCCAATCAATAAATACTTCTTGTGCCCTAGGTTTGACACACCTTTGCTTCTTCCCAAGACTTAGCTCTGCGTCCCCAACACATTCTGGGGTTTCTTCAAGATTAGGGTTAAGAGGGTTAGGGTTAGGGCTTGGGGATGACAGATCTGGACTAGTAGGGAATGTTTCTAGGAGGGGAGGCACGTTTGAGTAGCAGCCAGAGGGGTATGTAGGTTCCAAGAGCGAGGAGGAGGGAGCAAGATAGGGTGGGGCCTCTACGAACAGAGACTAAGATGGGAAATGAGAGGCTGTAGAGGGTTGGAGGGAGGATATGCCGGATGACCCAGCTACCTGATCTGGCCCAGATAACCTGGAAGAAAAATGATGGGGGATTGGCATTAGAGGGGAAGCAGCTGAAGCTAGCAAGGTAATAGGTACTTCCGGGAGGTTGATAACTGCACTGGTTTGTCCCGTGAGTAGTAGAAGCAGAGCGATAACCTCGGTGAGTTCTCTGTTGAATGGGAAGCAAGCCTCGGAACTGGACTACCTGCAAAGATGGAAATGCCCTCTAGGGGGTCCTCAAAGTAGTCTATAATGTCGGTCTCCATTGATGCCCCGGGGTTACGCCAGCTGCCACCATTTTCCAGAGTAACCAACACAGGTGGGGACCAAAACCGATAGCGTGAATCCGAAAGGCGATAGGGTTCAGTCACCATTGCCGGAGGTAAGATGGGGTGTGATGGAATAGGGGTTGCTAAACGATTATGGTCGAGGAGCTACAGGGTAACGGGCCTAGGTCGTATCCTGGTACCAGGTGTATCGCAGAGGGCCTACCCCGTGTCAGGGTGCGGTCGCACCCTATCTCTCATCCCATTAAAATAAATTATCAAAGCAAATTGAATAATATTTTGTAATATCTTACTATGCAATAATTTACCATAGATTTCATATCTAATATCACTATCCTAGTGCATAAAATATTGAAATAAATTGAATTGAAAAGAAAGAAGTAAGACAATAACACACCATCCACACGTTGAACACAAGATGTATCTAAGAAAACCTAACTTAGAGGAAAACCTATCTAGAAAGTGAGAATCATGCCTTGTTATTTTCTTCTCAATTATGAAAATGCAAATATAAAGAAAGTGCACTCATTGTGGAGTTTTCATAGACACGATGGATTTTTTCATCCACACAATGAACACAATATTGTATCCTAGGAGAACCTAACTTATGAAAAACCTATCTTGAAAATGAGGCATGTGCCTTTCACTTTTCTTCTCAGTAATGAAAATGGAAATACAAAGAAAGTGCACTCATGATGTAGTTGTCATGGACACTATGTCCTAAATGGTTTCCATAGGATATTCTACTTCCTTTATTATGCTTCAATGTCCCACTCCTATATATTATGCTCAACCACATAATAATAAATAATATAATAATAATAGGAACCCTTCCTTCCCTCGTCGCTTCATATTTAACATGGCCTAATAGCTAGCTAGGGATATGGTTTTGGATTTTGTATGCCTAAACTCTCAATTAAGCTTAAGGCTTTGGACCCACTAGAGCATTATTGAAAGTCCATGCTTGAGTAATTGTACATGTGAGTAATGGAAGCCGAGGTGGCATTGACAGAGTGTTATGGTGATCAACAGGACGGGTCAACTTGTGGGAGGCATAACTTCCTCATATAAACTCAAATTGAGGTGATCTTCACAACATTGGAAATCTCTTAATGTGTAGAATGATTAAGATGTTGACAACTTTTTTCATAATGTTTTCACCTAAAAAATAGTTATTTAAGGTCTCAAATAGGATTTAAATTCTCTAGACTATAAATAACTAAAGAAATACTTTCCCCTAAAATGAAACCTATGAGCCAATGTATCTAATTTTCTTACACAAAAAAAACCAAAATAGATGAAAAATCATGTAGTTTCGATTTTCTTTTTTTTCCACCTGAGGAAATTGCACTTGGAGTAGCTCTCAGGCGTACATAGTCTTTCCCGGGATTGGACCAGGAGACCCGTGGGGACCAAACCTCCCCACCTAACCGTTGGACCACATCCTTGGGACTTACCTCACCATTACATCCTCGACATGTTGGATCTTACCTCACCAATTAGGGAATATGTTATTCCATATAATTTTTTACTAAAGGAGGTGAGGAAAATTTTCCTCTAATTTTTCCTTGGATTAAAAAAGCAAAAATAAATGATTTTCAGCCTTTATGAAATAGATTCTTGAACCCTTTTCACACTCATGTCACGGCGAAGTACTGTAGAAAAAAAAAAAAACTGCAAAATCCGATCCTATTTATCATAATAGATTAGTTAACATGGTGGTTAACCGTATTCTTAAAAATGGAAAAACATCATTGGCTTATCGAATTCTTTATCGAGCCATCAAAAAGATTCAACAAAAGACGGATAAAAATCCACTATCTGTTCTACGCCAAGCAATACGTAGAGTAACTCCCAATGTAACAGTAAAAGCAAGACGTGTGGGTGGATCGACTTATCGAGTTCCCACTGAGATAAGATCAACCCAAGGAAAAGTACTTGTTTGGCTTTGCCTAGAAGTTATCCTTTCAACCCAACTTGTCAGAGTTCATGCTAACCCCTTGGTTTTTTTATACTTCTTCTACAAAAACATATATGCTATTAACTTTGACTAACTTTCCAATGCTAAGTCTTCTATGGTAGGTAAGAGTTTCTCATTAGTTTCTTAATCTAACATCAAAGATTCATAGAGTTTCAAATTTTCCACACTCATCATTAAGTAAATGCATATATATGGGGGTATCTTATAAAATCGTTGTTCCTTGAAAATATTTTAGCAAGTGTTAAATAAAATCCAGATGAGAAAATTGGAGGTGTACATTGCTCTTCTTTTCTATATAATGTTGGGGGATTTCCTTGCCAAGCTGGTATATGAAAAGCCTAAACCCAGAGAGATCTTTTTAAAGGAATGTTCGTTCCTTAGTTAACCGTGCAAGGTGCCACTGGTCTAGTCATCTCACTAATTGGAGTCTTGATTACTCTGTAAATTTATATATTTTTTCTTCTTATTAATTACATGAAGAGATGAATCTGCAGTGATCTCTTCCTTTCGTCTGCATTTTGGATTTCTCAGCAGGATCACTAGATTGGAGTTTGAATCACTCGGTGATATGTTTGAGTGTAGTTGGAGAAAAGGGTTAAGTGCATTAATGAAGCAAAGAGATGGAGAGTACTCCACGACGATGAACGAAGATAGAATGAAAATGGAGAAGAGGGGCTAGGAGAGAGGATTGAGTTATGAATGGTTTGAGTGACTGACGACTGTCCATTTGAATGCGTTGGGTGTTATCCACGTGTCGTAGTTTCACTAGAGGGAACAATGAAAATGGATTGTGGTAATTGGTTGGGGTGAACAATGTCTGCTCACCCCAAGCCTACAAAGAAAATGCCTTTGGCGTAATTAATGGATCACTATGTAATGGAGTCGGGTACAAGAAGGGAAGTTACAAGAAGGATGTTGAGTCTAAATTAGCTATCGACTGAGTCTTTCAATCGTGTGACATTATTGTAATGAAAGTTGGTATGTAGCCGACAACATCAATCTCTAGTTGACAATGTGACTAAAGTCCTCTAGGAAAGAATTTTATTTTAGTAAGTCTAATCAAGTTATGATCACATATTAATATTCTAGTCACAGAAGAGTCATATACTCAAACTTTTCTTCATGTAATTGAAATTGTAAACTCCAAAGTAGCCATGAATTGCATAGGAAAACAACATAAAATCATGTATGATAGATGAGAAAACTAATGATTAACAACATCAAAAGCTAGCATGATAAGCATAAGTGGCAGAAAGACATAGAGCATGTAGTGCAACCATCTTTCATTGATAAAGTAGACTTAAATATGCAATAGAACATGAGAATCGATTGGATGTAGAAAAGAGAAAGAAAATCACATATAGAGTATAACCATGATTCACAACAACAACAACAAAGTAGTAGACAAAAATTGAAAATTTGATGAAACATCAGAGAATGAATCATGAATGACCAAGAAATAGACCAAGAAGATGAAAGTAGTAGCACTTATCGAGACATATTGGACATCACATCCAAGAAGAGTAGCATAACTATTCAGTAGAAACACTTTTAGTAAGTGATGAGTGAAGAAAGAAGTCAAGAACGATAATAGGCAAGTTGAACACACACATAAATTACAAGATGATGATACAAGAACACTTCAACTCTTTTAGCCCCTTTATAGGAGAGTTGTAGAACAATTCTTTGGGTTGTGACCTTGGAAGTTATAGAAGTAGAGATATGGTAGGTTGGTTGAGGAATGAGCTCCACCTTAAGGTGTGTCTAGGTGCGAGATAAGCAAAGAATGAGATGGGAACTACTCCATAGACATGATGGTGTAGCATGAGAGTCAAGAGGACCTTGTTGGGTGAGTAGAAAATTTACGTTGGAGAAACTCACTAACTACACAAGCACCTTTCAGATTAAAGGTGAAGGCTAAAGAGTAATAGGTCATTGTAATGTTGATACAAAATTTCTTAGTATGAGCAAGGAACTAAAGGCAGGGGAGATGTTGAAGGGCCTCTTAGGCCTATGTAATAGTCATCATACTTTAGTATAAGTAAATATATGTAATAAGTCGTAAATTTGTAAATAAGCATAATAAGTGATTAGTTTGAGTGGGTACAAATGCTCCAACCATTTCACTAATGTATAAATGCACAAGAAGGCCTAAAGCAAGATGGTTGAAATTCCTTCCTAATTTTTCTCCTTGTGTGTATATGTGTGTGTGTGTGTGTGTGTGTTAATGTTTGTATTAACGATGTAATCCATTTTTGTCTGCATGTTGAGGCTCTACCTTCAACAAAATTACTTCCACTGAATGTGGAAGAGTACACTATCAAGTTAAAAAAATGGCCATTATGTTGTGTATATATCCCAATAACTTGAATGTAATCCTAAATTATTTAGGAAGTTTATATAGTCATTCAAGGAGGAAAGTGTTTCTCTTAAGACCTAGGACAATTGATGAGGCTAATGTGCAAGAAAAATAGCTAGAGAATATCAGTAAGAATAAAGGATAACTGAGTGATTTCAAGAAGAGATACCACAAAGCTGGTTCCTAGGAGGGAAATAAGAGGTGGAAAGGAAATGATATAGGGTCTTGGTAAGAATATCAAGTATCTATTGTATGGTATTTTTGAAGTCATATACAAGGTTGGTGATAACACTAATGGACTCAATCTACCTCATATATTTATATATTTACTCATTAGTGAACATAGAAAATTTGAAAATCTATAAGCTTTCCATGTTGGAATGGGAAACTATTGAGAAATTATAACCTACCATAAATATTGCACTATAATCTTAGGTGGATTTAGCAAAGGATGTAGTTCTATAGAAGAATTCTAGAACAATTAGGAAGGAGAAGCCTCAATGTTAGTAGGTTGGGTTGAAAGGATAACTTCTAAGTAAGGACAAATAATACTCCAAGGTGAATGTAGAGGAAACGTTTTCTCACCTCCTTCAATTAAATATTTTGGGGACTGGAAAACCTCTCTAAATGGGAACACATGATCCAAAATGGATCATTATATAAATTTTCATCTCTTGGTACCGTTTTGGTGGATATATTGGAGTTACTAGCTTATAGGGACCATTTTAGGATCAATTTTCGATTTGGTGATTTCTATGCATTAAGAGGTTTCTAGAGATGAAAAGATAACCTAATTTAGAGCTTGTATGAGGAGTTTATTCCTCCCACAAGCTGACTTATTTTTTAACAACATGATATTAGGTAGATCCTATGTCAACTTCCAATATTCACATATGAGGAGCTAGTCACATGTTGACTTTTAAGAATATTCTAGAGGGTCCAAAACCCTGACCCTAATTAGGGGTTGAGACATGAAAAAATTTCTTTCAAGATAAGGTGGTGTATATGAATGGTTGGTAGTGCAATTTGGTTGATGTAAGCACCAACTACATTTATGCATTTGATTAATTATGCATTGAACCTCCTTTTAGATTTATTTGTACTAACATACTTATATGATATATTGGTTTATAAATTGGACTAATAAGATCACATATCATCTCCCTTATGGGTGTTATAGGCTCTTAAAAAATAACAACAATTAAGAAACCCTAATAAATGTGAATTTTCTTAGCATCCATTGGTATATCTATGGTATGTCATTGGTGGAGGACCACTCAAGATAGATCCCATGAAGACGGAAGCCATCGTCACTATTTCCAACTCCTATTAATCTCACTAAAGTTGGGAGACTTGTGGAGGTAGCATTGTACCTATGGAAGTTTATAGTGCCCTGTTAAATAGATGGTTTCATTATTCCTTACTATATAAACTAGTGGCAAGATTTTCTAGTGGGGAAAGAATCAATAGAAATGTTAGAAAATTATATATTATGGAGCAATGGAACACATAAAATATTGCAGAAATATAAACATAGAAAAACGCATAAAAACAAGAGAGGCATAGATATACGTGGTTCACCCTGTTTGGGCTACATCCAAGGAGAAACAACCAGTCCTTCCTTTTATATTGTCCAGCAAACTGAAGAGATACAACCTACAACAGATCCGCTATAACACCCTCTTCGCTCTCAATCTCCTCTCTCTTCCTCACTCAGAATACAGATCTACATAGATGTAATACTGTTGACACCTAATCCTCATGATTGGGTGAATATAATGTAAATAGATAAAAAAATAATATGAACAGTCATTGGGAGATGAACTGAACTCATGTATTTAATGAAGACCTACCTGAAGGAATAAACATGAATCAATTTTTGGTTGAGGAGTTACTGTCTGGCCTGACATGGTATCAAAGCCAGCGCCTTTTTTAGCTTTTATGCCCTTTGTATCTCCCTAGTCTGCTCCTCTGCTCTCCATTTAAAAGCGCTGGTCCATATAAAAGCGCTGCTCCTCCATACAATAAGTTGTCCATATAATTCGCTGCCCATATAACGTTGGTGTCAATGCCTGACATTTTCTCTCCAACCCACCTCTACGCTTGTCTTCTACACTACCTTCAACCATTGACTATGCCCTCTGGCTCTTTGGACTGTTCATAAACGTTAGTGACCTGAACGCTGCTTCGATGCAGTAGCCTGAATGCTGCTCCACACAATCACCAGAACGCTACTCCACGCAGGTTATGAGGTTCCTCTGCTGAATATTCCTACTGACCACAATTTCTTTCTTTTCTTCATTTCCAAAACCTTGGCCATTATCAGAACATCTACTAACACTGCCATTTTTGTCCCCATCGGTCTCAACCGGATCAAATTCCCCAGGGAGAGGCTCGACCCAATCATCTCAAGGTCATAATCCTTGCAGCTCTGAACAAGAATGAAGCTTTGAATGGGGGAGGTACTTTGTTTGTTCAGAAACATCCAAATTTGAGAGTGCCAGTTGTACATGGAAATACCTCGACAACAGCAGTCATTATTAATGAGATTCGTCCTCATGTCAAGGAGGTGTTCTTAACAGGAGCAACTTCCAAACTTGGCCATGCTATTTCTACTTATCTTTGCAGAAAACAAGTTCATGTGTTGATGTTAAATTCTTCAACATAATGCTTTCAAGCAATTTAGAGAGAGGCTTCGGTCGAATGTCAAAAATTGTGTGGTAACGTGCTTCACGTACATGATACTTTTTGGCTCCATTATATGTGATGCTTTTAATGGGCATATATTACATTATATAAAATTACCATTGGAGTAGTATTTGTATATAATGTTGGATGCATTTGTATTAAACATTGGAGCATTTAATACGTTGGGTCATGAATGTAATATGTTGAAGGAATTAGTATGTTAACACATTGGAGGCATTTGGAGAAAATACGTTTAGAGAAAATATGTTGCATAAAGCTGTAGCGTGAGGTATTGGCGTCCATATTGGTACAAGAGGAAGAGATTTGAAATCTTTTGAGAATGCCTAGCTGATTTATGTTTTATATTTTCATTAAAGACAAAGACAGTACATGGAGAGAATGCCCTTTTGAAATGTAAAAAAAAAAATTACCATCAGAAGTACAATTTTACTGTATATTGGCAGAAGTATTTTTCTATCAGCAGAAGTTCTTTTTTTTTTACAGAATTGATTCAATCATATCCATGGTGGGAATAGTTCTCACTGGCAAGGAGAACTATCCTGAATGGTCCTGGATGATAAAACACACCCTCATTTTCAATGAGTTGTGGAAAGGAGTGTGTGTCGGAGACGGAGACAATGAACCAGTACAGCCTACCGCAGACAAAGAGCTCGTCATTTGGGAAAACAAGAACAAAAAAGCTTATGTATTAATCGCAGCGCTGTAAATGAAGAGGTGAGTCACCATATTTCATCATATTCAACTACCTTTGAAGCCTTACAAAAGCTGAAAGAACTCTATGACTCACATTCTGCACTTGAAGTTGTTCAACTCATGATTAAAATCTTCACTCTTGAACTACAAAATAATGATCCTCTTTCTCTTGCATCTGAAGCAAAGTCTATAATGCATGATATCAAATCCACTAAGGTTGAATTGGATATTCCTCTTATCGCTTTTCTCAAGGCACTTTATCCTACTTACTCCAATTATCTTGAATCATTGCAAGAAAATGGAAATCTCAAAGATATCACCTTTGACTCTCTTGTGAAAAAGTTTGCTGAAAGAGAGAAAGCTTTTGGAAAGAAAACAGTCCCTAAATCTTTTGAAGAGGCTATGTACCTTGCTCATAAAGAAAAGCATCCTGCTCAAGATTCTACAAGAGGAAGAGGTGGTCGAAGAGGAAGAGGAAGAGGAAGATATTTCAGAGGCAGGGGGGCAGACATTCTCAAGGAGAAAGGGTAGATTTGCACTGCATTCACTACAAAAGAAATGGATCACATGATGCCTCTACATGCAAGCTACCATGGGACAAAATTGAGTAGAAAAGAAACCAATAGAAAGGTAAAAATGATGATACATACAAAGGTAAAGCACCTGAATCCACTCACTATGTTGTGGCACAATGTAACATTGGAGTAAATGAAGATTTATTTAATGCTTCACTTGCTTCTTGGAAAAATGATTGGTTGCTTGATTCAGGAGCAACCTGCCACATGAATCATAGAAAGGATTTTTTTGAAGATTTCAATGACAATGTTGATGGAGCAGTATACTTTGCAAACCAATCAAAAATCAAGCCATCAGGGCTTGGCACAATCATGCTTAAATTGCCTGGTCTTCGAGACTTTCTTTTGCATCATGTTTTATATCTCCCACAGCTTAAGAGAAAGTTGCTGTCCTTGGTCCACATCTGCCAGCAAGGTCACTCCATTCATATTTTTGATGGCAAGCTTGAGGTAAGAAAAGCATCTGACCACTCACTTGTCATGAGGGGAATAGAAGAAGAAAGGCTTCTCAAGCTGCAAGGAACCTCTGCTCGTGCACAACATTTCTCATACAATTATTATCATGAAGAAGGAACACTTCCATCAAGTTTATTATCGCATGCTAGATTTGGACATTTGAACTATGACAGTCTCCGCTTGTTGAATAAAAATGGTGTTGCTGGTTTTCCTAGAATTCCTAGGAAACTTAAGCAATGTGATGCTTGGATTCTAGGAAAGCATAGCAAACAGTCTTTTCATGATTCACATTCAAGAGCACATAGAAAAATTGAACTCATTCATTCAGATTTATGTGGTCCAATGCCTGTTACTTCTGCAAATGGAAATAAATAAATCTGACATTTATTGATGACTACACCAGAATGTGTTGGGTTTATTTATTAAAGAACAAATCTGATGCTTTTCAAACATTCGAGAATTTTCATAAATGGATTGAAAATGATGCACAATCTCATATTGGGTCTATTCACACTGATAATGGAAAAGAATACACATCAAATGAATTTGAAAAATATATTTGCCAACATGGGATCAAACATCAAACAATTGTGCCTTTTAATCCCCAACAGAATGGTGTAGCTGAAAGAATGAATAGGACAATCTTAAATATGGTACGATCCATTCTCTTCTTCAAAAATGTAAATATAATGTTTTGGGCTGATGCTGTTCTATGTGCTGCATATATAAAGAATAGATGTGCATCTAATGCTATAAGAAACAAGACTCCATGTGAAACGTGGTATGGACATGTTCCTTCGGTAAAACATCTCAGGGTCTTTGGTTCCACCTGTTATGCCTTGATACCAAAGGTACATAGAAACAAACTTGGTGCTAGAAGTCGTAAGTGTATCTTTCTGGGGTATTCAAACACCTCCAAAGCATACCACCTCTACGATGAAGTAAATAAGAAGTTTGTTGTATCTAGAGATGTAATTTTTCTTGAATCATCCAAAACTGACAATGTTGTTGAGTGGCAACTTGATCGCTTGGATAGATTCACAAAAGAAAAATCATTTCAAGAATTTGATAATCAGATTCCACATCTTGAAGGGGGGATTCCTATACTAGATCAACATGTGGAATCTTCTTCTGAAGAACACTCTCCCTCGCATGAAACTCCAACAATGGATGATGCTTTAAGTGATGTGATTAATAGAATTGGGAGACTCAATCTTGATTCAGTCCTAACTCAATCAACGGAGCAGTCTGGACCATTTGAAAAAGGTCCCCCAAAGTGGCTGACAAAAACACTTGAAAATGTTCATCCTGATGAGGTTGGAAAGACAGGAACTAGAAATTCAAACCGGCAAAATGGAGGTGATGTGGATGACTCTAATTCACCTGTTGATATGGATGTTTCTTATGATTGTGAATTGAACTTGTCTACAGATTTTGAACCAACTTCCTTCAAAGAAGCTGCTTCTCATGATGAATGGAAAGAAGCAATGCAAAAGGAGTATGATGCCCTCATAAAGAATGGCACTTGGAAGTTGGTTGATCCTTCATTAGGAACCAAACCAATTGGATGAAAGTGGGTCTACAAGAACAAGTATAAAGCTGATGGCTCACTTGACAAGCACAAAGCTAGGCTTGTGGCAAAAGGTTTTTCACAGAAGGAAGGGGTTGATTATGAGGAGACTTTTTCCCCACAACAAAATGGGCTACCATCCAGACACTATTTGCACTAGCAGCTCAAAACGGTTGGAAAGTCCATCAAATGGATGTAAAAACTACTTTCTTAAATGGAGATCTAAAAGAGAATGTTTTTATGTCTCAGCCTGAAGGATTTGCTGTGAAAGGACATGAACATAAAGTATGCAAACTTGTGAAGTCCTTGTATGGCCTCAAACAAGCACCGCGAGCCTGGTATGAAAAACTAACTGAGCATCTTCTAAAACTTAATTTCAAACATTATGATCTTGATGATGCAACTTTATTTGTCAAGAAAGTTGGAAAAACAGTTGTATATCTTGTGGTATATGTAGATGATCTTTTGATGACAGGGATCAATGAAAGCTACATTGCATCCATAAAGAAGGAATTAGGGAAAAGTTTTGAAATGAATGATTTGGGCTATGTTCTTTACTATCTTGGCATTGAAGTAACCCAACATCCGAAGTCCATATTTCTTTCTCAAAAGAAATACATTGGAGATCTGTTGAATAGGTTTGGCATGACAGAATGCAATCCTCTTACTACTCCAATGGAACAAAACTTAAAGCTCACATCTATTGAAGGAAAAGAATTTGAGGATGTAACAAAGTATAGACAGCTTGTAGGAAGTCTCAACTAGCTAACTACTACCAGACCAGACATTTCATTTGCTGTTGGAATCATCCCCAGGTTTATGCAAAAGCCTTGTGAGGGACATTGGTCTACTGCAAAACGAGTTCTAAGGTACTTGAAGGGAACTCAAGACTTTGGAATCAAGTATACACAGGTGGACGGCTTCAGCTTGATTAGATACTCTGATTCAGACTTCGATGGAGACAAAGAAACTGGGGTATCTACTTCAGGATATGCTATGAGTATTGGATCAGGAGCTGTCTCCTGGAGATCACACAAACAATCAGTTCCAACAGATTCCACAACAGAAGCAGAATACATGGCAGCAGCTAAAGCAACAAAAGAAATTGTGTGGCTCAGGAAAATTCTTGAAGATTTGCAGGTAAAACAAGTACAATCAACTCCACTCATGATTGACAATACCTCTGTAATAAAATTGGCCAAGAACCCAAAGTTCCATGATCAAAAAATGCACATCAATACTAAATATAATTTGATTCGACATCATGTTGAGGCCAAAACAATCCATCTCCATCATTGTTCCACAAATGAGCAAATTGCAAACATCTTCACCAAAGTGCTTGGAAGAGAAAAGCTTGAACAATTCAGAATGATGCTTGGACTCACCAAAATCCCTTCATATTAAGGGGGTGAATGTTGACATCTAACCCTCATGATTGGGTGAATATAATGTAAATAGATAAATAAATAATATGAATAGTCATCGAGAGATGAACTGAACAGTCTCTCCCTCATGTATTTAATGAAGACCTACCTGAAGGAATAAACATGAATCAATTTTTGGTTGAGGAGTTACTGCCTGGCCTGACAAATACAATTCCCTCATGTATAATGAGGGGTTTCCTTCTAGGGCAAAAACCCTAAATTAAACATAACTTCTACTGTCAGATCATCCACCTAATGAACGGCCTAGATTGACTAGAAATTACTAGACTTTTACAAGGCAATTTTACATCTATTTTTAGCTTCGGGGGCGCTGCCCCCGAACCTCCACTGGGGGACTGTTGGCCCCCAGACCCCCCAGTTGGGGGGGATTAGTGCCCCCAAACCCCTGTGGGGGGGCCAAGTCCCCCCTGCACCCCCCCGTGTGGAGGAGTGTACAGTCTTCCTGGGGTATACATCCGGCTGAAACCTTTGAATACAGAAGATAATCAGGCTCCACACCCAACAAGAAATATTTTAAAGAGCTAAAATGGAAAATTAATTAGGGGCCTATTCTTGCATTGCCCAATTTGCAAAAGCCTTTCAAAGTGGAGATGGATGTAAGTGAATGTGCTATTGGAGTAGTTCTAATGTAAGAAGGTAACATTGTATGTAATCATTACGAAATGTTTCATGGTGGAGTCTTGAACTATATAAATAAAGGTTTCTTTTTGTTCCGTTAATTATAAAATAAGGGAAGTAAAATAATATTGCTAGTTAGAAATTGTTCAATTAACATTTTATGCTCCAAAAAATACTTCATTTGTAATGAAGGATCCAATTGTTGATATAGAAAAGAAACATAAGAACACTTCCATATAATTCTTTTTTGAAAAGTTGGAAGATAAATCCACTATGATTTATTTAAAATTGAAAAAACCATCTTTTAATTTTGAGTCAACCAAGATTCCTATTGATCTAAATTATGATATATTAATACTACCCAAAACATTATTTTTACTAGAAAAAATGTACTTTGTATTCAAGATGTAAGCAAAGTAAATTAGAAAGGTGCTTATATCAATGTAAAAAAATTGATATCAAAACAAGAGAATAATTGATTTATTAGCTTGCATAAAGGAGTTAAGCTCTATATAACAAGAAACAGAAAATTGGCTATAATATTAACCCAAAATCTTATAATTATATCCCTATACAAAATATAAAGCCACTTTTACTTAGGATCCCTTGAAGTAAAGTCTCTAGAGAACCCTCATGTAAAATCATCATATATGAACCTTCAACCATCCTTAAGCCCTATTTGGAAAAAGTATCTACTTTGGTATTACGCTCATGGAAAATACGCTGAAAATAATCTACAAATAAGTATTAGAAACTGTGTTTACTTGAAGGACCAACGATATGAAATTTAAATTTTGAATCTAGGTATTATCCTTCATCCAATTAATCATCAAATATGAATCCCCTATTCCCTTGTTGGCCCAAAAGTCACATTGAGAGGGAGGGTGGGGATAAATGTGAGATCAATTTTACATTTCAGCAATCTTTCTTAACCATTCATCCATATAGCAATGAACCATGAACATTATGTCATTAATTATGTCAATGAATCATCATATTAGTAGCATGACAAGATAAAACAACAACACAATAAAGCATCACATCATAAGGAGACACAAATTTTGAGGTAGAAAACCAAATGGAAGAAAACCACCAAATCTTCTTCTACTCAATTATCAATTCTTTTACATCAATTTGTAGGCCCCAACTTTCGGGAGTCAACTACCTTGAAAATACGCAAGTTGCCACTTGCGGTAGGCTACAACCTGATTAAGGCTTTGACCTTGAAGATGTAAGCAACTTGTCACTATAGGATATAACTTGATTGAGTCTCCAACTTGTAGATTGAGTAAGATCCAACCTTCTCTAGGCTCCAACATTAGAAAATGAGTAGGATCCAACCTAATTGAGGCTTAAACCTCCTTCCTATACTATGTTGTGGACCTATATCTCATCACATTTTTAAACTAGATCCATAATCATAAAATATCACTGAATCATACATAAAGTCCTGAACTACAATACATATTAATATTGACCATACAACCTATTGCTACAAAAATCATTGTCCATACAATCCTACAACTACAATAATCATTATCCATACAACTTGAAACATAATATCATGCAATTATGACATAATTTGCAACCAATCACTGTCAATCTTTGTTTATGGATTTCATACTACTATCCCAAAAATCTACTACAACCAGAATTTCAGTATGATCATTCAAACCTTTCCTTGAAACATGTTACCTTCATGTATCTAACACACCTAAAACATGCTCATAGACCTTCCTAACATGCACAAGAGCTTATGGTCATCAATCATGAGCCAAAACACTATCAAACCTATCTAGTTGCATCCTTATCCGAGTCATGATTTCCAGACATCTTCTAATTTTAAATTTGGATTAATAGTGGCTCCAAAAACCCACAAAACCTATAATAAACAATATATTAACACAACTATTTGACGTCATCATAGTTTCAGGGTGTGTTCTACAAATTGATAGGAAACTATTGTTAGTTCTACAAAATGACTACTGGATTCCAATGCAGTTCATCGAAAGTTACTAATAGTAAAACAAAAAGGGGTGAATACATTAAAAATTAACCAACCTATTTGCGTCGCAGATCAAACTTTTGACCACCCACACATTATACCAATGACTTACCAATTGTGTTCTCGGCGTGCCTTGGCACAATGCCAATCCTCATTTTAACATAGTACTGCTATTGCATTGAACAAACATATTGACTTCCCAACTTCCATGGTTCCACGTGATTAGATTGTTGTATACATCGAATTCATATCTTTGGTCCATGGTGGCAACAATATTTGGCTATGTCCACGTCATGGCCATGTTAGGTACCACACACATCTATGTCGATGTACAAAACCTTGGGCCTATGGTAATATATCTATGGTGTTAACAAACCTATACCTCATGGCCCACAACAACACATGTTACTCGACCTCTGCCTCAACGTCACACTAATATATCTTGCTTAACCTCCACTCTATATATATATATATATATATATATATATATATATATATATATATATATATATATATATATATATATATATATATATATCTATATATATATATATATATCTATATATATATATCTATATCTATATATATATATATATATCTATATATATATATATATATATATATATATATATATATATATATATATATATATATATATATATATATATATGTCTTAGCCTTCCCATAGGGTCACATTGACATATATAATGCTCCACCTCCACCATGGGGTCAAGATGATATTTCTTGGCCTTCCACAGGGTCACAGTGATATTTATTAGCCTTCCCATAGAGTCACAATGATATTTTTCAGCCTCTGCTGCAAGGTTATGGAGATATTCCTTGACCTTCCACAGGGCCATGGTAATTGATTGACCTTCCCAAAGGGTCACAGTGACATATATATTTCTCGGCCTCCACCTCTGAGTCACAATGATATTGCTCAACCTTCCCACAAGGTCATGATGACATATGTATTACTCGACCTCTGCCACAAGGTCATGACAATATTGCTCAGCCTTCGACACAATGATTTTACTTAGCCTTCCACAAGGTCACGGTGACAGTTCTCAGCCATTGCCACAATGTTACAATGATAACTATGTGCTTGACCTCTACCACAGGGTCAAAACAAACTTAGAAACTATCCATTCTATATACGAACCATCACGAAGAAACCATACCATAACAAAAGTGAAAAAAAAAACTTCAATCCAACTGTAGGAGTTTTCTCCAAACCACAGATGGCAATGATAATTTGATTACCAAACATTTTTCGTTACTCCATGGCATATGAGACACTATATTTATAGTGTTCAAGCCATGGAGGGCCAGCCAGTTTCACCCTAGAGAAATTGGAATTTATATAACTTTTAAAATGACCTGGCCCGATGTCATATGTCCATTTGTTCCTATGCAATTGACTCTAAGGAGTTGATTAAACCTCGTGTTATTTCCCTTTGATTTTTCTGTTGATATGTGCAAAATAATATTGATTGGTCCAAAAATTGCATGTCATTTAATGGTGTTAACTAGTTATGCGCTTATGGCCATTGATCCGCCGAGCCAAGAGTGGATCTGCTCGAGACTTGCATGACATTTAATGAAATTAATTTTAAAATTTGGACCTATAGTTTGGCCATTTAATTTTTTCCCTAACTAATGTTGATTTTCAACAGACCATAAATTCTCGTTCGAGAGGATTATTTTTAGAATAATATATCATTGGAATGGTATCAACGAGCACTATGCAACCATACTATTTGTAAGATATTTTGAGCATCTTAACTTACTCAAAAACTCAAATAAATTCAAGTACTCATATCCTCATGTAATGAGACCTTGTGAAAGGTCACACTGTCATACTGCTTCACTGAAAGACTTGTTGCTTCTTTGATCATCAAGGATGGTACTATTGCTAATGTCCACACATCCCCTTTGAAATCAATGACAACACTATGTGAAACATACCCGTTTTAGAATTTTTTTGTAGATTCACAAGATCATGTAATCTACTAAAACAAGAGACAAGAATATACTTCTACTTTCAACTAGTTGAAGCTAATAGATTGATGAAAATAATATGAACAAGAATAAGACAATTCAATGGCATATAACACAATAAATTTTCTTGGGGAAAGCCACTGCTCAAAACCCCACCTATCTGTATTGTATTAAATCATAAATATGAGTGAAGATACAAAGCTTGTTCTCACTATAACAATTATGCACAAGTATGCTCAATTCTCTACCTCACAAGCCCATTATTAGCCAACACTTAGCCAATTTCCTTGTCCTGCCAAGCCCTTATTTCTTTGCACAATTCCTAGGATGAATAACTCGTGTTTAAAGGGAATTCATGCTTCCAAAACTGTACAATCCTAATTAGGTCGTCTTCTTGATTGCATGCATGATATTTGCAACTCGATAAGTCATACAACTGATAGTACAATGTCCCTGCACTGTAGAATCAAATAGGTCTTTCTCAGAACTGACATGCATGAGTTTCCGATGAGTGAATCTTCAGTTATCTGGAGTAGCACTTGTGGATGCACCAATGCACTAATTGATTACTAATCCTCTACTAGTTCAACAAATAATTAGAACTAGTTTAACTGACGATAACTCAGTAAATTGACTTATCTAATTACAACTAAATCTAAACTCATACTAGAACCCTAGAAATTAGGGAGAACATATACATGACTTCCAAAATACTTCTAACTCGAAATTCCTAAGATAATTAAGTTAATTAAACTTAATTAACTATTTACAACTTGCTATGAGAATAGAATTCAATTTTAATTCACGATTTAATTCAAGGACAAATTAAACTGGCATTTCTTGTTGCCATTTCTAAACACTCCCTCTCAACAAGAAAGAGATTATTTGCTACCCCGATCTTGTCTGCGTGAAACTTGAATTTACATCTTGACAATGCCTTTGTCAAAATGTCAACATCTTGCTCTTCCATGGGAATGTACGCTAACAACGTGATCCAGCTCAATACACAATCTTTGAGATGATCATATTAGATATCAATGTACTTGGACCTATCATGAAAAAATGGATTTTTAGAGAGTTTGATACAACTCTGATTATCGATGTAAATCATTGTCAGATCCATCTACTGACCAAACAGAATAAACATGATCTTCCTCATCCAGATGGCCTCAGATGCTTCCTAACTTGTAGCTATGTACTCTGTCTCTTCCGAACTAAGTGCAACCGATCTCTGTTTCTTGTTGTACCAAGAAATTGTTGCTGACCCAATATTGAAAATCCTTCCTGATGTGATTTTTCGATTGGATGGACTCCTCGCCCAATCTGCATCCATGAAGCCTTGAAGCTTCACTCCCTCTATCCATCTGTACCATAATTCGTATTGAGTAGTTCCCCTGAGGTATCTCAATACATTCTTTTCGCCTTCCAATACAACGTGGTAGGCCTAACCATCGCTTGACTAAGATGCTTAACTGCATAGCATAAATCCGATCGTGTGTTCACCAAGTACATGAGTGAACCCACAAGCTGCCAGTAAACAGTAGCTTCCACTACCTCTCCTGAAGTATCATCCTCCTTCCTCCAGTTATCAGCTAGAGGAGTCTCGATAGGTGTGCAAATATCCATGTGGAACCTCTTGCGTATCTCGTTGGCATACTTGCCTTGAGACACAAATAGTTCCCCATCACCCTGCCATAGTTCCATGTCCATAAACTAATGCATGAGCCCCAAGTCCTTCATCTCAAACTCTCTTGCAAGTTCCTCATTGAAATATTTGATCAACTGATCGTCACCAGTAAGTATGAGATCATCAACATAAAGTACAATGATCAACATTTTACCTTCCACCACTATGTGGTACTAGTTTGCATCCGATTCACTTTTCGTGAAGCCCAACTGGGTGAAGTAGCTATCTATCCTAGTGTACCAAGCACGAGGTGCTCGCTTCAGCCCATACAACACTATCTTGAGCTGACACACATGCGACCCACGATTAAAGTTTTCAAAACATTTAGGATGCTCTATGTACACCTCTTCCTCAATCTTGCCATTAAGGAAGTCTGTCTTTACATCCATCTGATGTATCTTCCAACCCATCTACAATGATAGTGCCAATATAGATCTAATTGATGACTACCTTGCAACAGGAGCAAAGGTCTCATCATAGTCAATCCCCTCTACTTGTAAAAATACATGGGCCACAAATCTAGCCTTATGCTTCTCCACACTACCATTTGCAGCTTTCTTTACCTTGTAAAACCAATGAGATCTCACCACAAACTTATCCTCTGGTCTTGGGACCACATCCCAAACATTGTTACAAACTATGGTGTCAAATTCCTCCACCATGACATCAACCCAAATCGGCTACTACACTAATTCCTCAAAAGAAGATGGCTCTCTCACAAAACATCTTCTCATAAGAGCCATGTATCCAGTGTACTTTTCAGGTGACCTCCTCTGTCTGCGATGTGATGTGGGTTCTCCAATATTCTCTCTAACATCTGACAAAAATCTATCTACCTCTCTGGTGTGCTTTCTCCCATCTCTGGAAGACTCTGCCTGAGTGGATCTGTCCACTCCTGGATCCTTTGCATGTGGCTGCTCCACATCAATCTGAGCCTCCTCAAACTTAGGAGGTAAAATCTCTTCAACCAGATGTAGATGAAGCTCCATCTCAAGGGAAACTTGCATGGCCTTATCCTCATCGAATCTAACATCCCTGTGAATTGCTATCATCCTACTGGTCGGCAAGTACGCCTGATAGTTGTGAGGTGTATCAGTGTATCCCATAAATATCCCCAACTCTGTTATCAACCTAATATTCTTCATGCATATTTGGTCACATGGAAATATACCAATGACCAAAAAATCCTGAAGTGACCAACATCTGATCTCTTACCGGAATAAGCCTCCTCTGGTGTCTTCATCCCAAGTATCTGAGGCAGGCTACAGTTCTAAACATAAACCACTATGTTTCATGCCTCAACCCACAAGTGTAGTGGGAGACCCTGATCATGCAACATCACCCTCGTTGCCCAAACTATGCTTATGTTCTTCCACTTGGCCACCCCATTCTGTTGAGGGTTATGGGGTGCCATCAACTCTCGTTTAACCCCTTCCATTGCATTGAAGTTCTTAAACTCGTTTGAGACATACTCACCACCATTATCAATCCATAGAGATCTAAACTTCTTTCCCGAATCTTTCTCCACCAATGCATTAAACTCACAAAACTTTGTGAAGGTTTGATCCTTTTTCTGAATAAAAATATCGAGCATTTTCGAGAAAAGTCATCATCAAATATAACATAATACCTGTGTTTGGTCGTGGATGTTGTCGAGAATGGTCCACAAACATTTGAATGGACTCGCTTTATAATAGCATATGCTCGAATGTCTTTGTCGTGAAAGGAAGAATTGTAATATTTACCCAAAGTACACCCCTTGCATGTATCCACTTTCTCTAGTGTACCTTTGGGCAAACTGGTGGAGATCTGCTACATGATCTTCAAAGCCCCATGATGCAAGTGACCCAATCACCTGTGCCACAACTTTCCAACATCTCGGCTCTTCACCATCTCTGATTTTGTGCTCAAAGTAGCACAATCCTCTACCTCCAGCTTATAGAGATTCTTCACCCCAATCCCTATCTTCTTTACCTGACCTATGGCTATGTGTCGAAGGAATGCCTTTTCTTTCGAGAAGATCACATGATACATCATAGCCTCTCTCCTTAAGCATGGAAACATATACCAAGTTCTTCTTCAACCCAGGAACATACATAACATTCTTCAAGGTGAGTGGAGCCCCATTCTCCCTCTAAAAGGTAACCATTCCCAATCCAATAGCACTATACCTTCCATCATCACCCATCTCGATATACATCTAGAGATCTTTTTCCTCCAAGTCACTGAATAACTTCTTGTCATTAGTCATGTGGAATGAAGCTACACTGTCCAAGTACCATACACTTCCCATCATTTATGACACCATGCATGTAATGAGGGAAAAGTCCAATTCGAATTGAGAGGCCAAAGCCGCACCCGCTGCTCCTCCCGAGGACTTCTTCTTGGACTTATTGAGTGGAAAATTTGTAGAAAAATGGCCTAGCTCATGACAATGAAAGAATATCACTTTCATCATGTCTTTCTTCTTGCCTCCATGACAAGAATTTGATTTGGAATGAGAAGCTTTCCCTTTCTTCTTCTTCACCTTAATCGCTAATTCACAATTCTCTTCATCATCAGTCTTTGATGAAGAGCCATCCCTGGTGTTCCTCCTGCATCAAATAGGACCACAATCATTCCCAATCTGGAAGCTTCTCCCGACCATTGACAGAGTCCTGATAACTATGCCAACTCATAGAAGAGCAAGACTCACCATATCGTTCTTGACAACAGTGATTCCAACACTTCCAAGTTCATCACGACATTGAGTGAACTTGGTCAAGTATTTTGGAATAGTCTCACCTTTCTCCATTTTTTTTTTCAAAGTTTGTCCTTCAGTGCCAAATTCCTTTGGCCACTACTGTTTTGATACAAGTCTGTTAATTCTTTCCACATAGCATATGAAGTTTCCTTGCCATGGAGACTTGAGACAATTTGGTATCGAACTCCCTCAAGGATTATCTGCCTCGCCTTTGCCACACACTTCTTCCACTCGACCATATTTTGTGCATCTGATGCTACTAGCTTAGGAATGTCTTGATCAACGAATACCTTGAAGCCATTATCCTCCAACACAACCTCCATTCTATCCCTCCAGGTTATATAATTTGTGTTGCCTCCTAAGGCATACTTGAGCTGCAAACCATAGAATGCCATTTGCCGATCCTGAAGTATGTATTGCAAATTCAAATTTCAATTGTAACCAAAAAATGAAAACTTTGAAATCTTTTCTAGTACACTATCTTCAGCCTTGATACCATGTAGATTTTTCTGTAAATTCACAAGCTCATGTAATCTACGAAAACAAGAGATAAGAATCTACTTCTACTTTCAACCAGCGGAAGCCAATAGATTGATGAAAACAATATGAACAAGAAGAATAAAATTCAATGGCACATAACACAATAAGTTTTCCTGGGGAAATCCACTACTCAAAACCCCACCTATCTATATTGCATTAAATTAGAAATATAAGTGAAGATACAAAGCTTGTTCTCACTAGAACAATTCCACGCAACTATGCTCAACTTTCTACCTCACAAGCACGCTATTAGCCAACACTTAGCCAATTTCCTTTACCTACCAAGCCCCTATTTCCTTGCGCAATTTCTATCATGAATAGCCCGTATTTAAAGGGAATTCATGCTTCCAAAACTACACAATCCTAATTAGGTCCTCTTCCCGATTGCATGCATGATATTTACAAATCAGTAAATCGTACAACTGATAGTACATTGTACCTGCACTCTAGTCTCAAATGGGTCTTTCTCATAAATGACATACATGAGTTTTCGATGAGTGAATCTTCAGTTATCTGGAGTAGCACTTGTAGATTCACCAATGCACTAACTAACTGCTAGTCCTCTACTAGTTCAACAAACAGTTAGAACTAGTTTAGCTGACTATAACTCAGTAAACTGAGTTATATAATTACAACTCAATCTAAACTCATGCTAGACCCCTAGAATTTAGGGAGAACATATACATGACTTCCAAAATATTTCCAACTTGAAATTCCTAAGCTAATTAAGTTAATTAAACTTAATTAATTATTTACAAGTTTTTATGAGAATAGAATTCAATTTTAATTCACAGTTTAATTCAAGGACAAACTAAACTGTAATTTCTTGTTTCCATTTCTCAACACCTATATCTATTATAAACATTTTATGTTGACAAATTTCATGAGATAAAGCAAGGTAAGGAACTAAAATTTATTGTTTAAACCAAACCCACCGTTTGATTTAAAGGCCCAAACAAGTAATTTTTAGAGATTAAAGGCTCAAATCCTAAGCCACATGCGCAATATT
Organism: Pinus tabuliformis; assembly: GCA_031772625.1. Taxonomy (NCBI): domain Eukaryota; kingdom Viridiplantae; phylum Streptophyta; class Pinopsida; order Pinales; family Pinaceae; genus Pinus; species Pinus tabuliformis. Next base: position 1,202,751,031 of record CM062820.1, on the reverse strand, counting down.
CTCCTTGGCATGCCCCATTAAAAAAATCCCAAGGAATAGTATGGTTTAAATCACAAAATCAAATTTCTCTACAACTTGGTCTCTTGGTTCTTGAAGAATAAGAATTAAAAAGTACCTCTGCTTTGAATCCACTACATGTAGCAGAGTGAACCATTCAATTATAGCCCTATTTTTAGCTATCCTAATATTCCAATTTATAAAAATGAGGAGAGATTGCACTCATGTGATCAGATCCTTAGGGGTTATGATCATCTACGTGCTAATGCCATCATGTGATCAAATCCTTAGGGGTTATGGTCATCCACATGCTAATGTCATCATGGCGTCATGCCGTCATCATGCCATGTGGCAGCCCATGAGAGTTGTCACATGTCACACATTTTTTAGAATTTGATCAATAACATATTTCCATTTGCACCTTCCATGTGGCATTCATCCATACTACCACAACATCCTATTAACATAATCAACCTAACATTTCATCCCACATCATTTTCATGTCATCATTTGTTGCAACGTCATTGGGTAGACATCCACCACATGCCACAATACTACCATGCCTTCATCATTTCCACATCATCAATTCCAACCAACCATAACTCACCAAATGTATGTCCACTAGGTGTCTACCACGTGTTACATATTTATTTTTCTAGAGAGGGGGATTGAACTTTGTTCAGGATGAAATACAATATTCTCTTCATTTTTTTATATGACTATTGGATCTATTGGATTTGTGTAGAATTACTCAACTTTTAATGGGGTTAAACATCATGCAAGTTGGGGTGTTGTTCACCGTCGATTTTCTAGGGAACCCTTATTCGCTCTATAACATGTGTGATATTTAAATAACCTAGTGTTTGTGATTTTCCCCCATAGTTCAAGTATTTTACCTAATGTTTATCTTCAAATGGCCATAACTTCTCATCTAAGATGAGTTTTTTAGAGTGTGATATACTGTTGGAAAGGTCTCACAGGGGACCATACACCATACCATCTATAAATTCATTAGGAAATCATAAATTTGACAAAAACTCAGTAAAATTCAAACTTTTTTGACTTCACTTGATGGGCATATGCAAGAGACTAGGTTATCATACTACTTCATTTGATTCATGAATGACAAAGCTACTTCATTAGACATCCCCTTTGACATCAATGACAACACTATGTGCAACAATCTCCCCCTTTGTCATTAATTGTAACACCACTAGACATTAATGGTCATTAATGGCAATGGACTGATCTCCCCCTAACATGATACTAGGGACACCCCTTTAATAGATGTGAAGATTCTCCCTTCTTGATATTGCTTTCTCTCCTTCAATATCTTCTTTGTTTCCAATTTCCTTCTACTACTTCAATGTCTTTTTTGTAAATGTCTACATTCTCTCCCCCTTTGACATTAATGACAAATGGAGATGGTTTCCCACCAATGATTCCACGATTGTTTGTGGACTTGATCCTATTGTAAATAGAGTCTCCCTCTAAGACCATGCTTACTTCATCCATAAATTGTTCACTTGTAAGTTCCTGCCAATTCTCTACAACTTTTCTTGAACTTTCTTGTGTACCTAATCAATGAATTCTCCCCTTGTCAAAGAATTTATTCTGCTAACATACATATTCCTCCTATCAAAGTTTGGAGGTCAACCCTTTGTGACCTTGGCTAAGATTAGTGAGATAGTCCTTTCTATAAGGAAGATTTTATCACCAAAAAATTGATCATCTAGCCTAATTTACTAGATGGATCAAAGTACACCATGTAAAGCCAATTTTACCATAGTAAAATTGCTTTCATTGTGAGAAATTACCTATTAAACCACCTTTATTAAGTAATTTATAGTTAAAACCATGAAGAATAATTAAATAAATCACTATTTATTTGATTTTCCTCTAGGAATAATTAATTAAAACATTGTTTTATAATTATTCCTTGTTAAATTTGACCCAATCATGAAAAATAAACAGATAAATCATTACTTATCTTATTTTTCTCTAAGAATAACTAATTAATCATTAATGAATTATTATTCTTTGTTAAATTTGACTAAATCCCTTAGGAATAGCTAAATAAATCCTTATTTTATATATTCAAGCTTCTGTGATCCATAATGAATTAAACAAAGTCTTTCGGTAGAAATCATATGAGAGAATTTTTTGGCCTATGCATTTCAAACCAACAAGTCTGGTTCATCATCAGGACTAGATGAACCACACTTGTTGGTTCGAAACGCGTCGGCCAAAAAATTCTCTCGTGTGATTTCTACCAAAAGACTTTGTTTAAATCCTTGTTTGTTTATTATTCCATAACTAATTCATTGAGATAATAAATAAATAATTTATTTATTATTTCTAAATAAAAGTTTAAATACTTTTTCCCTCCTAAACAAATATAATAAAATATTCCAAGTGGTAATTCCAAGAATGGGATCAATAATATTTTATTATTTCTCATTATTCGAGGATAACTCAATATTTTGTTATAAATAGGAGGTTTTGCCATTCATTATTCACTTTTGATTATTTTCATTGTTTCACTCACTATTGTAACTTTGATTATTTTCATTATTGCATACCATATTTTTGTTGGGTTTATGCATTATAGAGGAGAGAGACTCTATAGAAGTTGAAAGCATTTGAGGATTTCCAAGAACCCATCCCATAGAGGAGGGACTGGTAACATATATTTGTTCCCTTCACAGGTGTTATAATAAAATCATTCTTTACAAATCTGGTTTCCATTGGATGTTTTGGGGTTATTACTCTTCATTCTACTGTTTAACTATGATTGCAGCATAGATCATGATTTTGATAGGTTTTGTTTCTATCAATAGCTGTAGATCTACAATGTTTAGCAGTCATTTCTATGGTTGAGATCGTTTGTCATCCACGATCTTAAGTGGGTTATTTTCATACATCATTGAGAAGAAAACACCACAATAGAAGAGACGACTCCCTTCCTTTTTCTGAGATATTCAAAACTTCCCCTTGGAAATGGCTTAGCAAAGATATCAACAATCTATTCTTTGGTTGGAATGTATTCCAATCTAAGTGATAGATCCACAACTTGTTCTCATAGAAAGTGATACTTGATGGGAATATGCTTCATTTTGAGTGCATGATATGAGTTTTTGAGATATTAATTGCATTGGTATTGTCACACATGATAGAAATAAACTAATCATTGCTTTCTTGAAGGTCCTTCAAATTTTTCTTCATCCATACGAACAACATTAAGAAACTACCATAATATACTTTGGTTCTGTGATAGATAGAGAGATAAAATATTTTTTTTTTTCGAGCCATGAAACCATGCATTTTCCTAAAAATAATGCTCCTCCATTAGTGTTATTTTAATCATCCATGCTTCCAACCCAATCTGCATCTACATAGGCTTTAAGAATAAGGTTTGTTCCTTGGGATACCATAAGACATAATCAATGGTACACTACAAGTACCTGTATATTCTTTTAATAACATTCACATGAGATTTCTTTGGGCATGATTGAAACATTCCTACCAGTCTTTCAGCTTGCATGTGTTGATTTTTTTGTAGCATCAAGAGTTATTCCCACATGCTAAGAGGCCTCTCAAATTAATCGAGGAAAATTATGAAAATTTTAATTTTAATTTTAATTCTTTGGAGTTCATGTAGGCTCCAAGTTGATGGGTTGGTCCACCATGAATGGGTGTGACCCTAGGTCAAACCCACTTGACAAGTACAAATACATAAGAAGTTAACATCATTTCAACCAACCAACAATGCAACATCTTCTAAACAAGAAATATTCGCACGTGTGGCTTGAAAGACAATATGAAAAAAATAATTAGGATGTAATTGATGGGCCCCACCTATAGGTATATTATAAGGTCCATTTTTCTATCCTCTAGCCTATAATTTCTTCTTTTATCACATTAATTAACATCTTTTTGGGCTATAATATGCTTAATAGGAAGATTGCAGGATGTTTGTCATACTTTGTGGCTTAATGTGGTTAATGTGCAGGAAAAATTACACTTTTGAGTGCATTTACTATGCAGAAGCATGTTCGAGGCAACTAGAGGAGATGTAGGAGGCTTGTGCCCTGCATTTACTCTCCTTCAACTCGGCTTGATCCATAAAATCACTCATATACAATTCGAAGTCTACTAGGAACCAATGCAGTGAATTAATTGTGAGGGTCGAAAGGAGCTAGATCCACTTTTTTTGAGATTTTGGAAGGAATCAATCATCTTTCCAAGGAGGCTGCTCCTTAGTCATCTATGTATAAATAAACAAGCCTATGGGCTCAATATGATTCAAATTTTTGAGCAAGGGAAGAGCTACTAAGGGCTAAGAGCTTGAGACAGTCATTTTTCATTTTCCTTTGCATGATGTACTTGAACTTTATTTTATGTCAATGAATGGCTTAATGTTGTCTCACATCTAAGTTTGTTTCATAGGGTTGAGTCCCATTGGGTTAGAGTCCAACCCAAAGGGTCTAGTATTTGTTTGTGTATCTTATATATGCATTACTTTTATTAACAACATTATTAACAACATCTCTTTCTTTCTTAGTAGAAGTTTACTTGCAAAAATTGTTGTTGCAGGTTTGGTTATCACCTCTCTTGTGGGAAGTGTGGTTGAAGAGTATGCAATAGCAAGCCAAAAATATGTCGTTATTTTCCTTTGTAGATTGTTAGACCTTAGACCAATTTTGTTTTACATACTCTATTTTTGCATATTTAGGAGTTAAATCACATTCTTATTTAAGATTTCATGGATATAGGTTAGATGTGAGTTGGAAGATAGATTTAATTTTGATGAAACAAAATTTATCTCATCCTTTCATGTTTTTTGGTTTCATAAAATTCAACTCATCCATTCTTGTTTAGTTCATTTTGTCGCAATTTGATCATTAGTTTGGCATTCTTTTCAAGTGCAAAATTGGATTGTTTGTTGGTATGTAGGTACTATGAGCAGCTTGTAGGGTTGGAAAACTCATCCTTCATTCCTCTTGGCATAATCAAACTCTTTCGTTTCATCTCACATTTCCCTCAAAACTCTACCACTGAAATCATATTTCTAAGTAATTGAAGGACATTGTGTGCATTTGATTTTGTGCAATATGGGTCTATGAGAGGTGCTAGGATTGGTAAAATCTTCATCCAACATTCATATACCTTCATCTGCCTTTCCCACCTTTAAGACACATTTTCCACCCTTAGGATGCTCATGGTGTTGTGGGGAAAAATGCCTATGCAGGACGATCCTATCCACCTAAGGTGTGACAGTACCTTAGCAACAAACGAACACAGCTACTTCGGTTTCTTCCTTTATGAAATATGAAAGAGAGGAGATTGGTAGACTTACCGTTATCTTTCGGTTGTCCCTCGATCTAGATCCTCTCCTCTTTGTGTGTCCACAACTACTTGCCTCCTTGCTTTTGCTCCCACGAGATCATAAGAGAACAACTACCTGTGACAAGAGAACAGCTACATGCAACAAGAGAAGGACACAATACAAAGGCAAATATACATATTCATAAATGATTCAGGATTAGAAGTAAATCAAATACACTAATGTAAATCATACAATAAACACCAGCATATAGGAAAGAACCAAGAAGCTTTATTGATTGATAAACAAGGTTCAGGAAGAGATACAACCCATAAGGTTCCAACCTAGCATCTCCTTCCCAGCAGAATGGAATTCCTTCTTCAGCCCCTTTCAAAGCATAAGCACCCAAAGATCTAACCACAATCCAACAGCAATTCTTTGCAATTACAATATTCCAGCCTCCCATGACCTCCTGAGAGAGATCTATATATAGGAGTTTTGGAGAAAGGATGAGTTAGCTTGAGGATGGAGCTGACTAGTGTCCTCTCCCACTTCAGTTCTTAAGTCCACTTGGAGATTTGGAACCTTTTACTCATCACCAGTCGAATTCCCTGATCCAAGTGTCATTTTGGAAGCTTCCTGGGCATTGACACCTTGAGAAATGAGTCTGCCACTTGTCCAGTTACGCTCAGCGCAGGTAGCCTTCTTTGCAGTTGACATTCAGCGCAGGTAGATAGTGGAGCAGTTGAAATTCAGCGCAGATGCTCAGTGGAGCAGTTGACATGATCCAGAAATGGCCTGTTTTTGAGTGTTTTCAGGTGGAGAACTTTTGTGAATTGCTGTGGTTTGCTGGCCTTGTTCCTCTAGGGGTAGGAACAACATGTTTAGGGACTTTGGATCCCTTAATTATTGACATTTCATGCTCAGTGATGTAAGGCACAAAAATGTCTATAACAGTTGCCCCCTAAAGTATGAGGCCATTTATCGGGTGAAATGCTTTATCCAGGGGAGTCCGAAGTTCATCCATTTGCTGGGAGGAGACCTGTAATAAGATACAATACAATACATTATGATTCATACAGCTTTCATGATCTAGCTGAGGCGGGCATTCCCATGCTCAGCTTTATAAATACATTTTGGTACATAGAACAGACGATCGTCTGATGGTAGACTGATAATTCTGGCGAAACTATCATCCTTTGAGTAGGATGATCATCTGCTGCAATGATGTACATGTCAAATGTCTTTATATTCCTGAATATATATCGCAGCCCGGATGGATGAAACTAGATCCGGGGTCTTCAAAATCGTTCGATCTTCACTCTAAGTACAAGTCGATCCATGTGAGAATTGCGCTGAAGTCGAACATGGAAAGACATCGCCTGATTACCAGTCAATGATGTAAACCGTTAACAAGCACGAGAGGAATCACCGATAATGATAATGACCCTCAAGGTACTGCAGTACAATTCACGTGGTGTGAATAAAGGACTTGGCGTCGAACACCACGCAAAATCTTCTGGTCGAAGGTCATTGATGTATACCTGTCACCGGAAGTGAGAAACTTGCCATTGAGGCATGCAAGCTTCAAAGTACTGAGGGGGTTGTTCCTAGATCAACTTCTTGGATAATGAGCTGATGTCGACAAGAAGCGATCCGTCAAAGGAGGGCCTTAATGAATCCCACATCAGTGACATGGAACGGAGCTAATGATTTTAATGGAGGTGAAAAAAATCTGTGACACATGATTCAGGGTGGCGGTCATGAAATGGATGAAGGATAATGTATGGCAGTGGATGGGACCTGGTTGACTCTTTCTGAACGACTTCTCTTGAAAATATGGCGACACTGATGCGATGGATTGGTAGCATTACCCCAAGTATGGATGGTGTGGCAAAGACCATGGTGATGTGACCGGTGAATGAAACAACCCAACCCGATGTGGTATGGAGGAAAAGTGTCATGTTCAAGAGCGACCTGCTACCATCAAAGACTTCTTGATTTTTCCCAATTTTTCCCCAGTCATTGCTGACCAGTACCTCTTTATTTTTGTCAAGCTTGAGGAGGATAACATATGCTTGTTCTATAACCTGCCCTTCGGGCAAGCCCATCGCTATGTTTTAACGAGCCTAGCGATAGGGAAACTCGTTCTCGTCTAAAGACAAGTTTGTCGCTATTTAGTGATTTTAACGAGTCTAACAACAAGGAAAACTCGACCCTTTTCATTTTTAGAGAGTCTGAAAAGGTACATAAAGTTAACTCCAAAATTCCTTTTTCGTCATCTAATCTCGCAAGTCCGAAAAAGTATAAAACAATACAGAAGGGATGAGTTTTCGATAGTTTTAACGAGCCGAACAAAACAAGCGCTCGATCTTTTTGTGCAATAATCCCTCAGGTCCAAAAAGATTAAAATCTAGAGGAGGGATAGCTCTTCCGGTCGTTTAACGAGCTAGAAGGCCAAAACTCGGCAGTCTTTTCATATTTTACGAGTCAGTTGAAAAGAGCTTAAAGAAGACTCGTCTTTCAAGGAACGAGTGATGAACAGGGATAGCAGCTGATTCCAGGTACAGGTTGGAATTTTCCAATCACGGCAGTGTCACAAGGATGGCTAGGTGAAATCACTCTTCGCAGCTGTTCCTCAAAATGGGTAAACAATCATATGGAGGTAAACGATCGGCCAAATGAAAAGTGGAGGTGACGGTACACAAACACGACCAAGGCTTTTATGGTTGATCAGGTTACATTCTTAATGGTTATTTACCGGGATGGGTTTATTTTTTAATGAGCTTGAATGCGCCGCTAAAAATGCTCAAAGCTTATGTTTATTTTTTAACGAGCATGAACTATGCTACTAAAACTGCTCGGAGCTTATGTTTATTTTTTAACGAGCATGAACTATGCTGCTAAAACTGCTCGATCTCGCTTTTCTATTTTTTAACGAGCATAAATTCTGCGGTAAAACTGCTCGATATACCAGTCATATGATACGAGTGTCTCAATGGAGATTGCTATTTTTTAAGGAGCTTCATCTCTCTTGCGCTTTACTCCTCATCCTTTCTTTATGCAAGTTCGGAAACGGCTAACCCAAAAAGCAGATAAATAACCGCTCTTAGCTTGCACTCCAAAAGGTTTGCATGCCCCCAGGTATAAAATACAATTTCAAGGTTGCCCCTCCTCCTTCTCACCTCTGCTTTTCTTTGGGTGTTCACAGCTACTTGTCATCTTGCTAGCTTAGTTTTAACGGGTCTATACGATACTTGTCTTCTCGTTAGTCCAACTTTTAATAGATTTTTCGCAAGATCGCAAGAGAACAGCTACTTGCGACAAGAGAGCAGCTACTTGCGACAAGAGAAGAACACTACTCAAAGACAAAACATTTGTGTTACTGAGGGAGGCTTACCTCTTTCTGGTTACCCAAAGATTGTCTCGTTAGACAAAACACTTCCTTGGCCTACCTTTTTCAGGTTACCTAAAGATTGTCTCGTTAAACAAAACACTTCCTCGGCAATGCCTACCGAAATAGACAAAGGTGGGCGACGGGTCCCGTCCTCCCACATAACTTTGACAAAAGAATCCTATCCTAGAACAACCCTCTTTCCTCTACGGACGGGGTACGGACTAGTCATATTCTCTCGCGGAAATCCTACCTTATACCCAAAGTTCTCTGCCGAAGCATACCAGGATGCATGCCCCCTGGGTTCCAGTCATGTCCTCCTGGATTACTCGCGCTCATCAGGAGGACGGACCGTGGGTTGAGACACTTCTTGCGTGAATAGACCATTTAGGGATGGTATACAACTATTTGCGATGTGTGATCCGGGAAACGAAAGTTGGTCCACGAGCTTGACCATTCTTCCTCCATGCGGAAAACACATTACTCTAAAGAGTGAGGAGACTACTGCTCCCATGCAATATATATAGTCTCGTCCAAGGAGTAGGTTATAATCCAAGGGTCCTTGAACGACCATCACGTTCATTTGAATGGTCTTCCCTTTCAATGTTATTGGCACATTGGGGAGGATCCCTAAAGGGCGACTGGTTCCCTTATCAAAGCCTGATAGATTTCTCATTTCAGGCAAAAGCGCAGGCGAACCAAGCAATTTCCAAGCAATAGAGGAAAGGATACTCACAGATGCCCCTTCATCAATAACTGTACCAGCCATTACCATCCTGTATATTTGTACAATGATTCTGAATGGTATGCTAGCTGGCAAGCGGGGTCTGGCTAGTTGGTTCCAGTCAAAGGACACAACCAGGTTGCTTGGTGGTGGGACCGAGTAAACGGCCGGATAGTGCTCTAATGAACTTCCTACCTGCGATAAAGGAATGGCGGCATTGCCCCCTTGATCATCAGAGTCAGTGCTGATGAAGAGAATTTGGACGGTGTCGTCTTTACTCTCCTCTGTGATGGTGTCATTCGAAGATAGAGCCTCTAAAGGCAAAACCGGGTCAACTGCCGTTTCAACCTTTAGACTTTCATCAGGTATGGATTCAGACGGTTCATCTTCAATGACAGGTGCTTCGGCTGACCACCTGGGCGGGTCAACCAGATTCTCAACTAGCGAGGGACTTGGCAAGAGTTTTTGATATCCAGGAGGAAGATTCGCTCGTAATATCGGGCGATCTTCCAGAACTCTTTTCGCCTCATCTAAGAAGGGACAACGGTGGATGGCGTGATCGCCTTCACACAGTCTGCAGGGAAATTTAGCTTTCCCGTTCTGTCCTGGAGCTTCACTCCCACTAGTTGACGGTGAACAATCGACATGGCTATCAGAGGTCGATGCTACCGAATTGTGCAAACGGGGGGACCAGTCTCTTAGTATCTGGGGGATACATGGACAATCTCTATGGAAGTGGTCTCCCCTGCATATGACGCATGGCGATTTAGGCCTTACGAGTGCTGTGTGTGGACTTCTGTTAGATGACGCTTGTTTGCCCCCAGTCGCCTTAGGCTCCTTCTGTTTCTTTTCTTTCTTCTTCTTCTCCTTCTTCTCCTTAGGAATCTGGTTCTTTGAACGACCAGTTCCATCAAGCGAAGAGGAAGGAGGAGAGGAAGATGAAGTGGAAGGCTGGTGGGCAACTCTTGTCTGATCTAACTGTTGACTCGACTGTTCAGGAATGGTGGTATTCTGAACGACATTGGTTGAAAAGAGCCATACTGGTAGGCCAATTGTCAGTCCTGGAAGCGACAATGTGGCCATGTGGGGCGCACCAACATCTCCCCAAGAGGAGAAAGGACTAGGATTCCCATCAAGGGGAACTCCTTGTTTGGTGTGCTCCATCTCTTCAACCTAAAGATCAACGCAGGAATAAGGGTGATTGTTCTGTTTAAAATAAATTGTTAACGACGCTTTAGACACAACTTGCTTTTTCAGTTTTAAAGAGTCGAGAAAAAGCTAAAGATGACTCTAGTCTCCTTCGATGTTTTAACGAGCCCGAAGTGACAAATGCTCGGATGGACTTTTTCTGTTATAGAGTCTGAAAAAGGCCAAAAGAAACTGCTCTGGAGATCTAGGCAGAGGGTGTGCCAAACTTTTCGCAAAACCACAGAATACTTTTTACGGTACGGGTGGTCGATCTTCGTGAATGTTGTGTTCACTGCATTGCGATCAGTAGGGCGGCTGACACGGCTTCCTAAGGATAAAGGATATATGCCTATAGGGGTCTCCCAATATATACGCGATGGTACGTGGGAGCACAAGTCCGTATTAGTGCTATCGTCCCTCAGGAGGAATCACCCACCTTCTTAGAGATCGACATTCACTACGTTTAACGACGCCGGAACACGTCTCTACCTATACCTCTATGTTGTGCGTTACGTTGCAAAGCGTTGTTAGGTTCATTCAATATATTTTAAGTTGATCTTCTTAAAGTTTGTCTTTCAGGATCACCACGAGATGTATTGGTACAAATTCCTAAATGCAGTCTAAGATGATAAGCAAGCTTTATAATCTTTCAACTTTGAAAATCCTAGCTACTAAGGGAAAAGAGAGCGACTATCTTTTCTCAAAGAGCAATCAGCACACTCTAATGCACTCTTCCTAAATCACACATGCAAACTTATCAAAATGCAAATGCACAATGCGGGTGTTTGTTTTCACTTTCTTAGTATAAATGCCTACAAAGAAAGCTTTTTGTACAACTTTGAATTTGCTTTTAAATGACTGTAAAATAAACAAGTTTACTTTTTCCAAAATCAGCAAGGGTAGAAGAGATTACAATCACTTTGCGATTTTTCGAAAGAAATACTTGTTTCGACACTTAAAAGTGACAAATTCAAACCAATACGCAAAAGCAAATGATAATCAAACTGCAAACAGCCAATGAACTCTCTCCTAAGATCACAATCAATCAATCAATCAGATCTGAATCAAGGCTACAGGATGACTATTTCACTCATGCAAAGGAAAACTGTAAATGACGCCACAAACACATAAAAACACTTACAGTCTTTTTGTACAAAAATGAGGCGGAATTCAAGCAAAGAAAAGGGGTATCAGAGGTGGTACCTATGCTAGTTAAAGGCAGCAAAAACAGAGATCAAAACAGGGCAAAAGACAGCAAGGAACCCCAGCTGCACAAGGCCACACTGGTTCAGCGCAGGTGTAACACTGTCAGTTTGACATTCAGCGTAGGTAGCCTTCACGGGACCTGCGTTGAAATGCAGACTGCCTTCACAGTGTCTGCGCTGAAAGGAGAAACTCTCGTTTCTCTTGGTTTCCGGGTCATAAAATGCTCAAAAATCAACTGTTTCAGGCCAAATCAGAAACACAAGCAAGGTATAAACAGAGGGATGCTTTGAGAGGGTACTAAAGACTATCACAAAGGATCATCAAGTCATTTGTGAGTCCATTGTTGAGATCATAGACAAAAACCCAGTGAAGGATCAAAGCAGCAACATTCTACTTTGCAAAGCAGTTCGATTGTTGCTGTTAAGTCTATGAGGTAAACAATGATGCAAACAAACAAAATGACTAAAACAAAGTTCTTCCCCAGCGGAGTCGCCAATTTGTTGTGGGGAAAAATGCCTATGCAGGACGATCCTATCCACCTAAGGTGTGACAGTACCTTAGCAACAAACGAACACAGCTACTTTGGTTTCTTCCTTTATGAAATATGAAAGAGAGGAGATTGGTAGACTTACCATTATCTTTTGGTTGTCCCTCGATCTAGATCCTCTCCTCTTTGTGTGTCCACAGCTACTTGCCTCCTTGCTTTTGCTCCCACGAGATCACAAGAGAACAGCTACCTGTGACAAGAGAACAGCTACATGCAACAAGAGAAGGACACAATACAAAGGCAAATATACGTATTCATAAATGATTCAGGATTAGAAGTAAATCAAATACACTAATGTAAATCATACAATAAACACCAGCATATAGGAAAGAACCAAGAAGCTTTATTGATTGATAAACAAGGTTCAGGAAGAGATACAACCCATAAGGTTCCAACCCAGCATCTCCTTCCCAGCAGAATGGAATTCCTTCTTCAGCCCCTTTCGAAGCATAAGCACCCAAAGATCTAACCACAATCCAACAACAATTCTTTGCAATTACAATATTCCAGCCTCCCATGACCTCCTGAGAGAGATCTATATATAGGAGTTTTGGAGAAAGGATGAGTCAGCTTGAGGATGGAGCTGACTAGTGTCCTCTCCCACTTCAGTTCTTGAGTCCACTTGGAGGTTCTTGCTTCCACCTGGAGATTTGGAACCTCTTACTCATCACCAGTCGAATTCCCTGATCTAAGTGTCATTTTGGAAGCTTCCTGGGCATTGACACCTTGAGAAATGAGTCTGCCACTTGTCCAGTTACGCTCAGCGTAGGTAGCCTTCTTTGCAGTTGACATTCAGCACAGGTAGACAGTGGAGCAGTTGACATTCAGCGCAGATGCTTAGTGGAGCAGTTGACATGATCTAGAAATGGCCTGTTTTTGAGTGTTTTCAGGTGGAGAACTTTTGTGAATTGCTGTGGTTTGCTGGCCTTGTTCCTCTAGGGGTAGGAACAAAATGTTTAGGGACTTTGGATCCCTTAATTATTTACATTTCATGCTCAGTGATGTAAGGCACAAAAATGTCTATAACACATGGATCCATTCCTATAGAAAAATGGGGCAATCCTATAGCATCTTGTAATAGTCATGTAGCATCCTGTAGCACCATGTAAACTTGACTAGATTTGCTCCAAAATCTTTATTTTTGTCTCTTAGGCTTGAATAATGACCCCTAGGTTCCAAATCCATGACTGAGGAGAACCAAAGACCACTTTAGACTTGTCTTTTCTTCACTACAACACAATTATGCAATGAGGGCTAGAGGACAAACCTCCAAATTTGAATAGTAATGATGATTTTCTTATGAAATGCACATGGAGTCTATCACTAATGCTAAGTTTCTTTCAAAATAGTGATTTAAAGGGTGATTTATCGATACAAAGTAGATTAGGTCCATTTTCTTGAATTTATGTTATCTTAGGGTTTCAGTTACAAGAACTTCTATTTCACAAGTTCATTTCCTTTTCATAGCAACTTTTCAGCTTCTACAATGACATGAAAAACATTTCCCATTAAATAAGTTTCTGCGATCATAGAATCTTTTGGATTTTTTTACCTGTTGGTTGAAGCTTCTAATGATATTCACCCTTGGAGTAAATTGGGTATGATTTACCTGATGAGTAATTTTAAGCCTTTGTTGACGATTGACATACTGTTCACTAGTCTTTGCTCCATCAAGATAGCTTCTGGTGGAGGCTGATGACATCTGTGATTGAGATGATTATTCAGTATATCCAAGACCTGTCTTTATCAGAGGAGAACACTGAACTTTGATGATTTCATTTAAAGTTTCAGATCCTTTAGCAAATCTAAGATTAAGAGATTTTTTCTTCTCAAGTTCTTTTCCTAGACCCACAATTTCACATTCTAGATTTTCATTGTGTTTTTCTCTTTCAGTGAGTTGGTGTGTCAACGTATTGATGATCATATTATTTTGTTCTAAATAGATTTTGAGTTTACTGATTTATTCAAGAAAGTCTTCCTCTTCTAAGGCATCCAAAAAACATCATTATCATAAGCCATGTGTGGTCTATAATCTTGGTCAGTTTCATCTTCATCACTAGTGGATAAGCCATCACCATCTTCATGTGTATAATAACTCCTTCTATTCACAACCTATTTTTATTTCCTTTTGCATATTATTTTCCTTTTTCATATTTATCTTTATAAGGACATTTGGAAGCATAATGGCCGACTCTACAACAAGCAAAGCATTTGAAAGGTAGCTTACCTCTGAATCTTTTGGAACCTCGTTAAAGCTTCTTGACAAAATTTACCTCATCTTCTTCTTCTTAAATGTGTTATGATTCATTGTGCTCTTCCTTTTCTTTTCCCTTTGTTGATGATTTAAAAGGGGCTTCTCTCATAGCTGATGGACCTCCTTTTCTCATTTCAAAGGCAGTTAGGATTCCATGGAGTTTCACAACAATAGTTTGAAGATCCTATTTTTCTTCTATGGCAGGCACTTTTGACTCAAATTTGGAAGACAAAGATCTCAAAATTTTCTCAACTAAAGTAGCTTATTTTATCTCTTCACCCAGATTCTTCATACAATTAACAATCTCATCTATACATAAAAAGTAACTAGCAACACTCTCATCACTATGCATCTTAAGAGTTTCATACTAAATTATGAGAGTTTGAAGCTTAACATGTTTTACCTGAGAGTCTCCTTCGTAGCTCTGAATGATTTTGTCCCATATTTCTTTGGTTGTCTTGAACTGCATGACTTTGACAAATTCTGATTCTGATAGACTTCCCAACAACGTATTGACAACTTTGGCATTGCTTTTGTATAACTTCTTACCTACAGAGTCTGTAGGAACTGTTGCTGGAAATTGATATCCTCCTTCCACAATTTCCCAAACATTAGCTCCAAGTGATTGTAGATAGGCTCTAGTTCTTATTTCCCAATATACTAAGTTTCTCCCATTGAAGATTGGTGGTCTGATGGATCCCATGCCTTCGTGATTATTCATCTTGAAAGATCTTCCTTCAAGCGATCAAGCTTCTTCTGAAGGACCTTCTATGATACCAATTGTTGGAAATAATACTGAGAGGAGGGGTGAATCAGTATTATCAGATCAATAATTTTTCATTTCCCAAATAGATTTATATATGCTACTTTTGTGAAGTGAACTAGCGTGTACATGCTACTGTGATTAGTGAAACCAACGTATACCCAGAGAACTTGTGATTTAGTTAATTTATCATGTGTTGATCTATAACCAGTGTATCAGTAACTTATTAAACAGTGCAGTAAAAATAGAATAAACCATCACACATAAGAACCACACATGAACACCAAGATTTAAGGTGGAAACCCAATGTGGGTGAAAACCACCTGCTACTGTCGTCTATGTCTTCTTTTAATAATAAGAAAATATGTTTACAATCTTATACTGTTGCAAAATCATACCAGTACGCAGGCACCCACATGCATAAGGCTACAACCTTCTTTCCTTTTCCATCTTCTACTGGAAGGGAGCTGCAACCCCCTAGCTCATGTACTATCCAATGTTTTTACTAGTACGTAGGCGCCGACCTACATAAGGCTACGACATTCTCTCTTCTTCTAGGGACCACGTTTCATAAATTTTCAGATTGGATGCTCATGGAACACAAAAATATACATGAAGGTCTCATTTCATCAAATTTTCATACTGGACCAATAAAAAACTTTGAAACTCAAGTTGCATCAACCAAAAACCAGTTAATCTGAACAATCAGATCACTGTCACCAGAACACAAAGCAGAACTTGGAAACCTACATCATCATTCAGAACCAGCTGCAACCTCAAAAATCATGCATCAGAATGTATTCACTACTTTACTGAACCCAACCTGCGTGTATACACTACTTCCTTTAATCAAACCTACGTATACCTTCAAAACTACTGAAACATAAAACTTATGAATCAAGTATGTACCAACCAGCAATATATTGAACATCTACTGTCAATTTACATAGTTTTTTTCACAGGAAGTAGCAGAGATCACCCTTCTCACTTGTACAATCAATCAATTAGATATCAAACTCCTTATGCATTCATCTTTACATTCAGATATAAGAAGACTTGATTGATAGAAAGCAGTAAAACAATAGAACTGATTAGATAGATCAGTAAGATCTGAAGAATAGGCTTTTCCTCTGTATATGCTACTTGGAAGCGTAGAACCTGCATGTACACGCACTTTTACCGAGACGAACCAGCATATAGATCTACAAATATTAACTCATAACTTCGCTGCTATTCCAGACTTCAGAGAAACCCTGACATTTAAAGAATAAAACAAGTGTACACAATCAGATCTAGCCCAACCAATATAATATCATTCAATGATAAGTCATTTCAGGTCTCATAATCCTGATCCAACATTGAATTCAAGGTGCACACAATATTTCAAATCAAATCACCAACATAGCCCTTGCAACATAAAATTTACTTCAGATAGAAGTATTTCTTAGAAACCCTTTTCACTTGCACACCCTAGCCCAATGATCTTCTCCTCCTTATATAGTTTTTGGCCTTTCTCAATACCTCTGACATAAACCACTTAGGACCCGTGGTACTCTTGGGCAGGATCAAATAGTCGTTACTTTGCTCAATATTGTGGGCTAATACCATGGTATTGACCCCTCGTATTCTCTACTCTTGAAATTCCTTGATTTTTCAACCTGTACGCGCTTTTCCTCTTGCGGGAGTGTGTGTATACATATACGTGCCTTTTGTTCTGTGGACCTACGTGTATATGCTATTTTGACTAAGTGGACCTGTGTATACATCTTAAACTACTTTTGACCATCCTTTACCTTCAAGTTCTTCATTCTGATTAGTAGACTTTAGTTCCATCTTCCTGTTCTTCTGTACCAATGCCCTATTACATCTGAATGAATCTGTTACACTATGGGTTGCCTTTTATCAAAAATGAATTGACCTATGAGTGAGTTTCCATCAAGGACAATACCTGTATCATAATGCCAACAATCTCACCCTTTGGACTTGATGGCCACCATGCTGGTGTTGATTACTACAAGCTGTTGAAACTGTTAGAGATAACAAGAAACACCAAAATACTCTTCCCCTTTGACATCAAGGGAAAAGGGAAGACCAAGTTATTCTTCCCCTGTGATATACAGTATTTTGTCCATGCTCCCCCTAAGTACATGTTGAGCCTATAGAGATATGTTTCAAAATAATAACATGACTCTATAACTCAACTAAGTGAGTATGACCTCCCTATAACGAATGAATCATACACACATCAATCACCCAACCAAGTGGGGATATACCAATTGTTTATACATGAAAAAAAATAAAACAATTATTACATAATCCATCCCATGCAAAGTGGGGATACAAATTACATCATATGTCCAATAGGGCTCATTGAAATATCGACCATGACAAAAGAAGTCATATCACACCCTAGATCTTTACATGACTTATGCAACAAATGATATAAGTATTTGAATCCATAGTTGAACTCAGCAACCATGATGCCAACAATGTAGAATGTGTGTGAAGGCTAATGCTCCCCTTGAACCTGTGCTACCTGTGCATTGTCAACAAGCCATTCATCAAGGCATCTTTGTTAGTCAGATAAAAATCAATGAATAAAGCATATCGTCAGACTGTAATCATCAAATATCAAACAGAGCACCCATATCAGAGTTTGACCCACTATTTTTATGCCAGAAAAAACATATACACTTCTTCAGCCACAGAAAACCACATGTATACGAGACTATACTTCATGAAACATACGTATAATAACCTTCCTCTGAAAACTGGATTTAATAGTAGGATGATGAATCAATTACTCCCAGATTTTGTCTGATAATTCAAATGTTTCTCTGGGAAGTGGTTTAGTGAATATATCAACAACATGTTCTTTGGAGGGAATGTACTCCAATTTAACCTTTTGTTCAAGCACTTGTTCTCATAGAAAATGGTACTTAATGGGTATGTGCATGGTCTTGGAGTGCATGACTAGATTTTTTGAAATACTGATGGCACTTGTATTATCACATAGAATTGAAATGGGTGGAGTACATGTGATTTGAATGTCTTGCAATGTTTGCATGATCGAAATTAGTTATGTGCAACAAGATGCAAGAGCCACATATTCTGCTTCAGTTGTAGATAAGGCAAGCAAACTTTGTTTCTTGCTGAGCCAAGACACCAACCATGAACCCATATACAATGATCCTCCACTAATACTCTTTCAATCACCCACATTTCCTGCCAAATCAATATCTATATAAGCATGAAGAGTAAGATCTATATCTTTAAGATACCATAGACCAATGTCCTCAGTTCCTTGAAGATATTTGAAAATTATTTTCACTGCTTGGAGATGTGATTCCTTTGGATTTGCTTGGAACCTTCCAACAATTCCTATTGCATGCATGATATCAGGTCTGGTACCTATTAGATAAAGCAAACTCCCAATCATAGATCTGTAAGTTGGTTGGTTTACTGCTGGTGATTCATCATTAGAACTGAGATTGCATCCTGTTACCATTGGAGTACATACTGGTTTAGAATCTTCCATTCTGTATTTCTTCGAGGTTTGCTTGAGATATCTGGTTTGTGAAAGAAATATACCATCTTTTGTTTGCATTACTTGTAGACCAAGAAAATAAGTAAGTTCACCAAGTAAGGAAATTTAAAATTCTTGTTGCATTATTGAAGCCAAATTCTGACTCATGGATTCTTCATTGCTACCAAAGATGATATCATCAACATAAACAACAATAATTAATAGTTTATCATTTTCAATATTTGTGTATAAATTACTATCCGCGGAACCTTTTGTGAAACCTTGTTGTTGTAGATATTTGTCAAGGTGGTAATACCAAGCCCTTGGAGCCTTTTTTAGACCATATACAGTCTTTTGAGCTTGCGTACGAGTTTTGCATCATTTCCAAGAATGAATCCTTCTGGTTGTTCAATATAAATTTCTTCTTCTAAATCTCCATTAAGAAAGGCTGATTTTACATCCATTTGATATACTTTGAATTTTCAAAAACTAGAGAGAGCAATAAACATCATTATGGCTTCAAGTCTGGAAACAGGTGAAAAAGTTTCTTCAAAACCTATACATTCTTGTTGAGCATACCCTTTACAAACAAGTCTTCCTTTGTTTCTAATAACTTCTCCATTTTCGTTTAGCTTATTCTTAAATATCCATTTTGTTCCTATAACATTTTTATCATGGGGTCTAGGAACTAATTCCCAAGTATCATTATTTTCAATTTCATCTAGTTCTTCATCCATGGCCTTGACCCAACATTCATCTTTGCAGGCCTCATTTACATTCAGAGGTTCGGTGGAGGATAGTAATGCTAGATAACTTGAGGTCTTTTTAAGAGTTCTTCTTGTATGTACACCAGCCCCTTTTTCTCCTAGAATTTGAGATTCTAGATGATTCTTCTGAACATACCTTGATGGAGTCTTTTCCCTATCTGTTGTATCTTCTTCTAGTGATTTATTGGTTTCTTCTTCTATATCATTTTGATTTGATGTGGGAAAGCATTCCCCATCTTCCTCATTTTCATATTCCTTTGTTGATTTCATTTGTTTCAGATTTCTGCATGCTTCATCGATTACAACATCAATGCTTTCAATAATTTTCCAAAGTATTTTGTTATAACATTTGTATCCTTTACTTCTGGATGAATAACCAAGAAGAATTCCTTCGTCTGCTCTGGGTTCGAACTTACGAAGTTTTTCATCTGTCCTTTTGATGAAACATTTTCTTCCAAACACTCTGAAGTGTTTTACAGTAGGAGGCTTACCATACCAAAGTTCATATGGAGTTTGATTGTTATTTATCCAAATATTTTCTTTGCTGAGAATAGTCACGACAACAAATGCAACTTCACCCCAAAAGGTTGAAGAAGTTCTAGATTCATCAAGAATTGCTCGAGCCATTTTTTGAACTGTTCTGTTCATTCTTTCCACCACGCCATTTTGTTGAGTAGTTCTTGCGATGGATAATTGTGTCTTTATTCCATGTTGTTCACAAAAGTCAAAGAATTCATCTGATATGAATTCTCCGCCTCGATCAGATCTAAGACATTTGATTTTTCGATATAATTCATTTTCAACTAAAGCTTTGAAGGCTTTAAACTTTTCAAATGCTTCATCTTTATGCTTTAGTAGACCTATCCAACAAATCCTGGAAAAATCATCCATAAATAAAATAAAGTATTCTTCTCCAAGAGGTGAATTTTTTGTTGTTGGTCCACATAAATTAGTATGGATGAGTTCAAGAGGCTTACTTGCCGATCCTTCTTTTTCATTGAAGTGAAATCTAGTTTTCTTATCGACTTGACATGGTTTGCCTATGGTATTTTCTGGGATGCTGATACTTGGAATATCACAGATTGCCTTGAGCTTGCATGCTTTTATTATTTGAGAAAATCTTAGAGGTCCCAATCTTCTATGCCATAGGCAGTATTCATTTGTTTTTCTTAGATAGCATTGTTGTTGTCCTCCTTTGAGTATGCATAAGTTGTTTGGAGTTCTTGCTCCTTTGATCACGGTCTTTCATATATCAACCTCACGAACCACACATCAGTTTGATCGAAACAAAACTTAATTTCCTTGATCACACATTTGACTGACACTCAACAGGTTATGCTTTAAACCATCTACATACATGAAATTTCCAACTTAAACCTTTTCTTTCAAGAAGACAAAACCTTTACCTTCAGTGATAGCTGGAGTGTCATTTCCAAATGAGACATTCTTTTCCTTTTCTAAAGCATTATATGAGTGAAGTTTCTCTTTATCACCTGTCATTTGTTTGGAGCATCCATTGTCGATGCACTGCTGATTTTCTTGTCCCTCTGCATACAGGGCTATGCCACATCTTTCTGATTGAGATTCCTTATTTCTCCATCTATTTGGATTTAATGATGTTTTCTCCTTTTGAAGTGATGTCTGAAATTTTCTCTTGCATTCAGATTCTTCATGACCAAAGTTGTTACATATCGAATATTCTACTTCATTTTCAAGAGGAGAAAAGTTATTATAGGAAATTTTCTTGATTCCTATTACACTCCTTTGTAAGCAACACATTGAGTAGCCTTATGCCCAAGGTTATGACATGAAAAAAATTTCCCATTAAAGAAGTTTCTGCTATCATAGAATCGTTTGGCATTGTTTACCTGTTGGTTGAAGCTTCTAATGATATTAATTTCAAAGGTAGTTAGGATTCCATGGAGTTGAGTCACAACAATAGTTTGAAGATCCTGTTTTTCTTCTATGGCAGACACTTTTGACTCAAATTTAGAAAACAAAGATCTCAAAATTTTCTCAACTAAAGTAGCTTCTTTTATCTCTTCACCCAGATTCTTCATGCAATTAACAATCTCATCTATATGTAAAAAGTAACTAGCAACTCTCTCATCACTATGCATCCTAATAGTTTCATACTGAATTCTAAGAGTTTGAAGCTTGGAACGTTTTATCTGAGAGTCTCCTTCATAGCTCTGAATGATTTTGTCCAATATCTCTATGGTTGTCTTGAGCTGCATGACTTTGACAAATTCTAATTCCGACAGACTTCCCAACAATGTATTAACAACTTTGGCATTGGTTTCGTATAACTTCTTACCCGCAGAGTTTGTAGGAATTGCTGTTGTAAATTGATATCCTCCTTCTACAATTTCCCAAACATTGGCTCTAAGTGATTGTAGATAGGCTCTAGTTCTTATTTTCCAATATACTAAGTTGCTCCCATTGAAGATTGATGATTTGATGGATCCCATGCCTTCGTGATTATTCATCTTGAAAGATCTTCCTTCAAGTGATCAAGCTTCTTCTAAAGGACCTTCTCTGATACTGATTGCTGGAAATAATACTGAGAGGGGGGGTGACTCAATATTATCATATCAATATTTTTTCATTTCCCAAACATATTTATATATGCTACTTCTGTGAAGTGAACTAGTGTGTACACTCTAATGTGATTAGTGAAACCAGTGTATACCCAAAGAACTTGTGATTTAGATAATTTATCATGTGTGTATCTATAACTAGTGTATCAGTAACTTATTAAACAATGCAGTAAAAACATAATAAACCATCACACATAAGCAACACACATGAACACCAAGATTTAAGGTGGAAACCCAATGTGGGTGTGTTACACTAAAAAATGTCACCATGACTATTTACAGTTAGTATGGCTCAATCAACAGTCATGCTACCCTCTTAGGCAAGTCTTATGCCTCTGCTATCCATCTCAAACTCAAAGAAGAGAGAAAGTCTTGTAAAAAATGTGTTTATCTCTGGGGACGCAGGTTCTCTCAAGCCTTACCTGCGGGGACGCTCACAATGTTCACAAAGGCTGCGTCCTTGGACGCTCTGTATGTTAAGGGACAGGTGCGTCCTTCTGTAAAAGGCAAAATGTGCAAGTTTCATCTTAAAAAAGTTACTTGTGGTTACTTCTAGAACTTTCTAGAGGTCGGTTTGATGAAATGGATGCGCCTCCAGTTGGTTCATGTATCCCTATTAAGGAGGAACTTATCCCATCAATAACGGAGCTATCCCACCCAAAGAGGGGGATTATCCCATTGATGGTGGACCTGAATAACCTCTTTACAACACTATAAATAAAGGCATTGAGCCAGAGGGAGGAGAGGTTGAAAGCTATACATTTCTAAGGGTAAATGCTGCAGGAATTAGGACTCCCATTTAGAAGCTTGTGAGGAGAGATTGCCATCTTTGCTTGTTCTATTTGGAAGTGGGTGAGCTTTGTCAAAGTAAAGGAAGACTCTTGTGGACCCTAATTCATTGTCTTGTGTCAAGCTCGTTAAAAAATGAAACAAGGAGTCTTGAGCATAGTTCCTTGTCTTGTGTCAAGCTCATTAAAAAATGAAACAAGGGTAGGTTAAGTAGGTAGATTGTAGAGAGTAGTCATGAGCATAGTTCCTTGTCTTGTGTCAAGCTCATTAAAAAATGAATCAAGGATTTTAGAGCACAGTTCCTTGTCTTGTGTCAAGCTCGTTAAAAAATGAATCAAGGTTTTTAGGTATAGTTCTTTGTTAGGTAGATTGTAGAGAGTAGTTATGAGCATAGTTCCTTATCTTGTGTCAAGCTCGTTTAAAAAATGAAACAAGGGTTTTGAGGATAGTTCTTTTCCTGTGTCAACCTCACTAAAAAATGAAACAACTCCCACAAGTCTTTCCAAGATCTTGAAAGTAAAGCTTCATTCCATCCACCTCATTGAATGCAATGAAGCTTGGGGGGTATGTACCTCGTTTTGCGTCATTATGTTGGGGGCATGTGAACTTATAACAAGCATAGTTTTTCATTTCAAGCTTGCATAAACATGAAACCGGATCCGAGCATAGTTCTTTTCCTGTGTCAAGCTCGTTAAAAAATGAAACAAATCCTCCTCTAATTAAGTCGAGAGTTTGACTAGACCTCATAGATGTTAGGTTGTATGTTTAGGTTAGTTATTTCAGTGTTTTGTATAATTTTCTTACAGTTTTAGGTCGAGTCTTTCAAATGATCTTGTAACTCAACCTTCATTTCATCCAACTGGTTGAATGAAATGAAGCTAGGGGGGCATCAAGCACAGTTTTATGTCTGTTTCAAGCTTGTGTAAAAATGAAACTACTATGAAGCATAGTTTTTCTCTGTTTCAAGCTTTTGTAAAAATGAAACCTATATCGAGTCAATTTCAGTTATTTTCAAGACTCGTTAAACTCATGAAAATCTCGAGATTATTTTGCTATCTTTCATTCTCGTAAAACAAATGAAAATGCCGAGTTCTTTCCGCCTTTTCTTGCTCGTAAATAAAATTGAAAGTCGGCCATATGAGTACATTTTTATCATTTTTTCGAACTCATTAAAACTTACGGAAAAATGAAAACCATGAGTACATTTTTATCCCTTTTTCGAACTCGTTAAAACTTACGAAAAAGTGAAACTTCAGAGTCATCTTTTAAGCCCTTTTCTGACTCCTAAAACATGAAAAGATTGCCGAGCGTTTCTTTTACACTCGTTAAAACGGAATTAAAAGACGGTCCCCTTATAGCCCTTTTCTGACCGTAAAAACAGGAAAAGGTTGCCGGGTTTTTGTCGTTTCAAACTCGATACGGAAATAAAACGACGTGTCCTTGATCGCTTTTTACTTTTCAGGTCAGTGGCACTAATTATGAAAGTACTCCTTGGTCGCAAGATCAAGCGGTTCCCCCAGGTATTATTTTATACTTTTTCGGGCTTGAGGGACACAAATCTACGAAAAAGTTCAACTTGGAGTCTTCTTAAGTTTTTCAGACTCTCTAAAATTGAAAAACACCGAGTTTCTCCTATACTGGGCTCGTTAAACTTTTACAGTAGAGGACCTGTTCAATTACAAACAGGAACGAACCACTCCTTCCTAGGGTTCGAATTTAAACTAGGTTGGACTCGTCCGAAGGATGAGCTTATAATCAAGCATATGTTATCCTCCTCAAGCTTGTTAAAAATAAAGAGGTACTTGCCAGAAATGGTGGGGGAAAAGAGAGAAGAATGAACCTGTTTGTTACCTTTTGTCTCGAAAGAAACTTTATTACCACTCTTGAACACGACACTTTTCATTCACCTGGGTTGGGAAATCTTTTACCTCACAGTTGACCAAACCACTTTGAAAGTCTTTAACCGGGTTTCGGGGATTAACTTTGAGTTATTCGTCACCAAGCCATCTGTCGTGTCGTTATGTGTTCAAGAGGTCTGCAAGCAAAAACTTTCATCTGCAAAATACTTGTCATCCATTTGACCATCCCTGAGTCAGTCCTTACAGCAACATTTCTTCAACTTGAACAATGATTTCGTGTTGTGGGCTTGCCTGCAACGGGTCGCTTTCTATCGACATCGACACATTATCTAGAAAGATGACTTAGGAATCGACAGTACCTTGAAGTCTGCATGCATCAATGGCAGGTTTCTCGCCTTTGACGTCAGTTTACATCATTGACTTTCGATCAAAGGATTCCGTGAAGTGTTCGACATCAAAACATCTATTCACATTTCACGGGTTGTGCTTGGTACTTTGAGAACCATTGACATTACTGGTGGTCTCTCTCACGCTTGTTAACAGTTTACATCATCGACTGGTAATCAAGTGGTTTCTAACATGTTCGACATCAAATCATTTAATCACATGGCTAGAATCGTACCAATTCGGGAAGTAGAAGTGAAGACCCTGGATCTAGTTTCTACCATCTAGGCTGCGAGGAGTTTTGTATTCATTATCTATGTAGACTAATCATAAACAGATGGCTGCGTCCATACTGTGTCTACAAAAGTCTATAAAAATGATGTACTGCAAGATCATTCCTGTATCAGAGTAGTTAGTCCATTAGTTAAAGTTTTGAATCTGAGTATGGGAATGCCTACCTCAGTGATGATATAATCTTATACATGTATTTTGTGTTGAAAATTGCAGGTTCCAACCAGGTCATCCACAAGACAATCCTTGAAATGATAAAGCGCTTCACCCTTCCTAGAATTACAAAACCCTAATCTATTCCAGGCTTCGCACTTTAGGGGGCAATCTGTTACACTAAAAAATGTCACCATGACTATTTACAGTTAGTATGGCTCAATCAACAGTCATGCTACCCTCTTAGGCAAGTCTTATGCCTCTGCTATCCATCTCAAACTCAAAGAAGAGAGAAAGTCTTGTAAAAAATGTGTTTATCTCTGGGGACGCAGGTTCTCTCAAGCCTTACCTGCGGGGACGCTCACAATGTTCACAAAGGCTGCGTCCTTGGACGCTCTGTATGTTAAGGGACAGGTGCGTCCTTCTGTAAAAGGCAAAATGCGCAAGTTTCATCTTAAAAAAGTTACTTGTGGTTACTTCTAGAACTTTCTAGAGGTCGGTTTGATGAAATGGATGCGCCTCCAGTTGGTTCATGTATCCCTATTAAGGAGGAACTTATCCCATCAATAAGGGAGCTATCCCACCCAAAGAGGGGGATTATCCCATTGATGGTGGACCTGAATAACCTCTTTACAGCACTATAAATAAAGGCATTGAGCCAGAGGGAGGAGAGGTTGAAAGCTATACATTTCTAAGGGTAAATGCTGCAGGAATTAGGACTCCCATTTAGAAGCTTGTGAGGAGAGATTGCCATCTTTGTTTGTTCTATTTGGAAGTGGGTGAGCTTTGTCAAAGTAAAGGAAGACTCTTGTGGACCCTGGAAGGAGCTTGCACAACACCAAGGCTCAGGTTGTAATGGTTCCTTTTGATTACCTTTAATGCAAATTGGTCCATTCTTCTCAATAACTTGTTGTTTATGAGTTATTTCATGTACTCCTTGGTCTATATGTTGAATATGCTTTGTTTTATGTTATAATCAGGTGTTATTTAATTGTTTGACTGTTGGTGATTGCAGGTTTTGGAGAAAAGGAGGAGCTCATCCAGATCAACAAAGCTTGGACTTCTACAACAGCGTTTGGACAAAGGTAAGAACAAAACACTTGATTTCTCATATCATAATGCATGTTTAGAGAAGGATAGCTCTAGTTTGTTTTGTTTGTCATTAGAATGTCTTAGACTTCTAGGAAGGTCGGTTGTGTCCGCACTATTGACTGATTCTGTGTGACAGGGTGAAAACCACGTGCTGCTATCATCTCTGTCTTCTTTTAATAATAAGTAAATATGTTTATAATCTTGTATTGGTGTAGACTCATACCAGTACACAGACACCCACCTGCAGAAGGCTACAACTTTTTCTCGTTTTCCAACTTCTACTGGAAGGGAGTTGCAACCCCCTAGTTCTTGTACTAGCCAATGTGTTTACTAGTACGTAGGCATTGGCCTACAGAAGGCTACGACCTTCTCTCTTCTTCCAGGGACCACGTTTCATAAATTTTCAGACTGGATGCTCATGGCACACAACAATATACATGAAGGCCTCGTTTCATCAAATTTTCATACTGGACCCATCAGAAACTTTGAAACTCAAGTGGCATCAACCAAAAATCAATTAATCTAAACAATCATATCACTGTCACTAGAACACAGAGCATAACATAGAAACCCACATCATCATTCAGAACCAGTTGCAACCTCAAAAATCATGCATCAGAATATCTACACTACTTTACTAAACCCAACCTGCGTGTATACACTACTTCCTTTAATCAAACATGCATATACCTTCTAAACTACTGAAACATAAAACTTCTGAATCAAGTCTGTACCAACCAACAATATACTGAACATCTATTGTCAATTTACAAAGTTTTTTTTCACAGGTAGTAGCAGAGATTACTATCCTCACTTATACAATTAATCAATTGGATATCAAACTCCTTCTGCATTCAATTTTAAATTCAGATCTAAGAAGACTTCATGGACAAACAACAATAAAAAAACAGAATTGATCAGATATATCAGTCAGATCCGAAGAATAGGTTTTTCCTCTATATATGCTACTTGGAAGAGTAGAACCTGCGTGTACACACACTTTTACCAAGACGAACCAGCGTATATATATCCAAATATTAACTCGTAACTTTGCTGCTATTCCAGACTTTAGACAAACCCAGATCATGACATTTAAAGAATAAAATAGGTGTACACAATCAGATCTGGCCCAACCAATATCAGATCATTCAATGATAATTCATTTCAGGTCTCATGATCTTGATCCAACATTGAATTCAAGGTGCACACTATATTTCAGATAAAATCACCAACATAGCCCTTGCAACATAAAATATAATTCAGATAAAAGTATTCCTTAGAAACCCTTTTCACTTGCACACCCTAGCCTAATGATCTTCTCCTCCTTATATAGTTTTTGGCCTTTCTCAATACCTCAGACCAAAACCACTTAGGACCCATGGTATTCTTGGGCAGGATCAAATAGTCATTACTCCGCTCAATATTATGGGCTAATACCATGGTATTGACCCCTGGTATTCTCTACTCTTGAAATTTCTCGATTTTCCAACCCGTATGCACTTTTCCTCTTGTGGGAGTGCGTGTATATGTATACACACTTTTTGTTATGTGGATCTACATGTATAGATTGTTTTGACTAAGTGGATGTGCGTATAAATCTTAAATTGGTTTTCACCATCCTTAACCTTCAACTTCTTCATTCTGATTAGCAGACTTTAGTTCCATCTTCTTGTTCTTCTGTACCAATGCCTTGTTACATCTGAATGGATCTGTTACACTGTGGGTTGCCTTTTATCAAAATTGAACTGACCTATGAGTGAGTTGCCATCAATGACAACACTTGTATCATAATGCCAAAAATCTCCCCTTTTGGACTTGATGGTAACCATGCTGATGTTGATTACTGCAAGTTGTTGAAACTGTCAGAGATAACAAGCAACACCAAAATACTCTCCCCCTTTGACATCAAGGGAAAAGGGTAGACCAAGTTATTCTCCCCCTTTGATATACATTATGTTGTCCATGCTCCCCCTGAGTACATGCCGATTCTGTAGAGATATGTTTGAAAAGAATAACATGACTCTATAACTCAACTAAGTGAGTATGACCTCCCTATGACCAATGAATCATACATACATCAATCACCCAACCAAGTGGGGATACACCATATTTGACTCATCCACCCAACAAAGTGGAGATATACAATTGTTTATACATGACAGAAATACAACAATTATTACATCATCCATCCCATGCAAAGTGGGGATACAAATTACATCATGTGTCCAATAGGACTCATTGAAATATAGACCATGACAGAAGAAGGCATATCACAACCTAGATCTTTACATGACTTATGAAACAAATGATATAAGTATCTGAAGCCATAGCTGAACTCAACAACCATGATGCCAACAATGCATAATGTGTGTGAAGGCTAATGCTCCCCCTAAACCTGTGCTAATTGTGCATTGTCGTCAAGTCATTCATCAAGGCACCTTTGTCAGTAAGATAATAATCAATGAACAAAGCATATCATCATATTGTAATCATGAATATCAGATAGAGCACCCATATCAGAGTCTGACCCACTGGTTTTCTATCAAAAAAACATATACACTCCTTCAGCCACATAAACCCACGTGCATACATGACTATACTTCATGAAACCCGCGTATAATAACCTTCCTTTGAAAACAAGATTTAATAGCAGGATGATGCAGCAACTACTCCCAAATTTTGTTTGAGATATTCAAATGTTTCTCTCGGAAGCGGTTTAGTGAATATATCAACAACATGTTCTTTGGAGGGAACATAATCAAATTTAACCTTATTTTCAAGAACTTGTTCTCATTGAAAATGGTACTTAATGGGTATGTGATTGGTCTTGGAGTGCATGATTGGATTT
Source organism: Pinus tabuliformis (assembly GCA_031772625.1). Taxonomy (NCBI): domain Eukaryota; kingdom Viridiplantae; phylum Streptophyta; class Pinopsida; order Pinales; family Pinaceae; genus Pinus; species Pinus tabuliformis. Next base: position 1,202,721,323 of record CM062820.1, on the reverse strand, counting down.
TTTGAAATACTGATGGCACTTGTATTATCACATAGAATGGAAATGGGTGGAGGACATGTGACCTGAATGTCTTGAAATGTTTGCATCATCCAAAGTAGTTGTGTGCAACAAAATGCAACAACCACATATTCTGCTTCAGTTGTAGATAAGGAACCGAGCTTTGTTTCTTTCTGAAGCAAGACACCAATCGTGAACCCATATAGAATGTTCGTCCACTAGTAATCTTTTGATCATCCACATTTCCTGCCCAATCAGCATCTGTATAAGCATGAAGAGTAAGGTGTGTATCTTTAGGATACTATAGACCAAAGTCCTGAGTTCCTTGAAGATATTTGAAAATTATTTTCACTGCTTGGAGATGTGATTCCTTTGGATTTCCATGGAACCTTCCAACAATTCCTCCTGCATGCATGATATCAGGTCTGGTACCTGTTAGATAAACAAAACTCCCAATCATAGATCTGTAAGTTGGTTTCTTTACTGTTGGTGATTCATCATTAGAACTGAGATTGCATCCTGTTACCATTGGAGTACATACTGGTTTAGAATCTTCCATTATGTATTTCTTCAAGATCTTCTCGAGATATTTGTTTTGTGAAAGAAAGATACCATCTTTTGTTTGTTGTACTTGTAGACCAAGAAAATAAGTAAGTTGATCAAGTAAGGACATTTCAAATTCTTGCTGCATTACTAAAGAAAAATTCTGACTCATGGATTCTTCATTGCTACGAAAAATGATATCATCAACATAAACAACAATAATTAGCAGTTTATCATTTTCAATCTTTATGTATAAATTGCTATCTATAGAACCTTTTGTGAAACCTTGTTGTTGTAGATATTTGTCAAGGCGGTAATATCAAGCCCTTGGAGCCTGTTTTAAACCATATAGAGCCTTTTTGAGCTTGCATATGAGTTTTTCATCATTTCCAAGAATGAATCCTTCTGGATGTTCAATATAAACTTATTCTTCTAAATCTCCATTAAGAAAAGAAGATTTTACATCCATTTGATATACTTTGAATTTTTGAAAACTAGAGAGAGAAATAAACATCCTTATGGCTTCAAGTCTGGCAATACGTGCAAAATTTTCTTCAAAATCTATACCTTCTTGTTGAGCATACCCTTTACAAACAAGTCTTCCCTGGTTTCTAATAACTTCTCCATTTTCATTCAGCTTATTCTTAAATATCCATTTTGTTCCTATAACATTTTTATCATGGGGTTTATGAACTAATTCCCAAGTATCATTCTTTTCAATTTGGTCTAGTTCTTCATCCATGGCCTTGACCCCAACATTCATCTTTGCAGGCTTCATTTACATTCTGAGGTTCGGTGAAAGATAGTAATGCTAGATAACTTGAGGTCTTTGTAAGAGTTATTTTTGTCTGTTCACCAGCCCCTTTTCTCTTAGAATTTGAGATTCTAGATGATTCTTCTGAACATACCTGGATGGAGTCTTTTCCATGTCTATTGTATCTTCTTCTGGTGCTTTATTGGTTTCTTATTCTATATCATTTTGATTTGATGCGGGAAAGCATTCCCCATCTTCCTGATTGTCATATTCCTTTGTTGATTTCATTTGTTCCGGATTTCTGCATGCTTCATTGATTACAACATCAATGCTTTCAACAATTTTTTGAAGTCTTTTGTTATAACATTTGTATCCTTTACTTCTAGATGAATAACCATGAAGAATTCCTTCGTCTACTTTGGGTTTGAACTTACCAAGTTTTTCATCAGTCCTTTTGATGAAAAGTTTGCTTCTAAACACTCTAAACTGTTTTATAGTAGCAGGCTTACCATAACAAAGTTCATATGTAGTTTTATTGTTATTTATCCAAACATTTGACTTGTTGAGAATAGTCACGACAACAAATGCAGCTTCACCCCAGAAGGTTGCATGAGTTCCAGATTCATCAAGCATTGCTCGAGCCATTTATTGAACTGTTTTGTTCATTCTTTCCACCACGCCATTTTGGTGAGGAGTTCTTACGACGGAGAGTGCCTCTTTATTCCATGTTGTTCACAAAAATCAAATAATTCATATGATATTAATTTTCCCCCTCGATCAGATCTGAGACATTTGATTTTTCGATTTGATTCATTTTCAAATAAAGCTTTGAAGGCTTTAAAATTTTCAAATGCTTCATCTTTATGCTTTAGTAGACCTATCCAGCACATCCTGGAAAAATCATCAATAAATAAAATAAAATATTCTTCTCCACGAGGTGACTTTTTCCTTGTTGGTCCACATAAATTAGTATGGATGACTTCAAGAGGCTTACTTGCTAATCCTTCTTTTTCATTGAAGTGAACTTTGGTTTTCTTACCGATTTGACATGGTTTGCATATGGTATTTTCTAGGATCGTGATATCTGGAAGATCACAAATTGCCTTAAGCGTGCATGCTTTTCTTATTTGAGAAAATATTAGATGTCCCAATCTTCTATGCCATAGCAAGTTTTCATTTGTTTTGCTTAGGTAGCATTGTTTTTTTCCTACTTTGAGTATGCATAAGTTGTTTGGAGTTCTTGTTCCTTTGATCACGGTCTTTCCTGTATCAAGCTCACGAACCACACATATGTTTGATCAAAACACAACTTCATTTCCTTGATCACACATTTGACTGACACTCAACAGGTTATGATTTAAACCATCTACATACATGCCATTTCCCACTTTAACCTTTTCTTTCAAGAAGACAAAACCTTTACCTTGAATGACAGCTGGAGTGTCATTTCCAAATAAGACATTCTTTTCCTTTTCTAAAGCATTATATGAGTGAAGTTTCTCTTTATCACCTATCATGTGTTTGGAGTAGCCGCTATCGATGTACCACTGATTTTCTTGTCCCTCTGCATACAAGGCTATGCCACATCTTTATGATCGAGATTCCTTCTTTCTTCATATCTTGGGATTTAATGACGTTTTCTCCTGTTATGAAACCAGCTCACAAAAAGATAGAAAATATAGATGAACGCCTTAGAAATAAGCCTCTTCAATGGGGAAACCTCCTTTACATTAGACAAATGAACAGTTCTTGGATGATTCAAATGACAAGGCCTCCATTCTATATATAGGAGTCGAAGGGGTCATAATATAATCAGAGCCGACATAACAATAATAATGTAAGGGCACAATAATAACAATAGTGGGCTTCTATGGGGCACAATAGTAACAATATGGGGACTACATGGGTACAATAATATAATAAGGGGGTTGTACTAATAACAATAAGGGGTTATACTAGTAGTATAGGGGCCCAACATGCCCCTCTCCTTCAAAAAGTGTTGTCCTCAACGCTTGAGTAGTTCTTGATGCTTTTGTATAAAATTCATGTCCTCCCATGTGGAATCTTCAGTGGGTAAGTTCTTCCACTTGATGATATAATCTGAAATTGATTGATTTCGTAGCTGTTGGGTTCTTGTTTCTGTGACTGCTCCAGGTTCCAATATGATTTTTCCTTCCTCTTCAAGTTCTAGCAATATTGTTTGAATTAGGATCTTCTGCAAATTTTGAATGAGTGGCCATACTTCTTCGTCCTTCTTCCATTCATCCCTTGCTTCGTTTATCCAATCTAGTTGCATAGTAGAAATAACACAAATCAATGCTTCAACATCCTCATCCTTTCTTGAGAGTGCATCTGCAACAAAAAATTTCCTCCCTTTTCTGTAGATGATGTCAAAGTCATAACCCAACATATTTGTGACCCATTTTTTATGTTCTTCTAAAGATAATATTTGTTCTAAAATGTATTTAAGACTATCATGATCCATTTTTACCTTGAAGTGTCTTCCCATTGGGTAAGGTCGCCATTTCTTAAGTGATTGTAGTATTGCCAACATTTCCTTCTCATAAATAGCTTGCTTGAGATGTAGCCATAAAAATACTCAATAACCTACATCAAAAAAAATTTCACTGTGATGTTGATCTACCTGTTGTTTCATTCGATTCTACACCAAAGTGGCATTATCCTTTAAAAGTTGGAGAACTTGTTGTTGATGCTCGATGTGATCTTTCACTACTTGAACCTTTCTCTTCTTGATATTTCCTTCTATCTTGAGAGTTTGAGGAGTGGTAATTTCTTCCAATGCTTTACAAGATATGGTCGGATTCATTTCTGGATGCTCGATGTGATATTTCACTTCTTGAACATTTTTCTTCTTGATATGTCCTTCTATCTTGATAGTTTGAGGAGTAGTAACTTCAGCCAGTGCATTACAAGATATGGTTGGATTCATTTCTTATTTCTCGATGTGATCTTTCACTTCTTGAACCTTTTTCTTCTTGATATGTCCTTCTATCATGAGAGTTTGAGTGGTAATTCTTGCCAATGCTTTACAAGATATGGTCAAATTTATTTATTCTTTCTCTGGGGTTGGGTCCTGGTGTATATCCTCTTCTTTTGATGTTTCTTGATCCTTTTATTCCTCCTCTTCATACTCTATGTAAAACAATTTCTTCTCAGCAGACTTATGACCTTTAGTGCATTTTCTATCATAATTGTAACATAGCCCTTTTTCTCTTTTTTCTTCCAATTATTGTGGCGTAAACCTTGTAGGTTGTGGAAGGCTAGGAGAAGAAACACTTCCATAATTATAGTCATGAGTGGTGGGATTCCTTGTTTCCATTATTTCGCTTTCAATTTTTCTTGCCAACTCAAATGCCTCCTCCAATGAATCAGGTTCCCAAAAATGAACCTCATGTTAAACGTTATCATTTAAAGTCCTTATGAAGACATCAATCCTTTGCTTCTTTGGAATATAATTTACCCTTCTATTCAATTTTTGAAAGTCCTCAATGTGCTCTTCCATTGAACCCTTTTGTTCGAGATTTATCAATTGGCTAGAGAAGGAGTTTCTCTTTGTATCCTCATAATGTGCTATCATTTCCTCTGTGAAAATTGACCACGTAACAAGTGGTTTATGACAACAAAGCCCTTTATACCATAAAAATTGATCCAGTTCTAAATATGAAGATGCAATACATACCTTTTGTAACAGTGGTACACCATGTAGATCAAAATATTGCTCCATCTGAAGTATCCAATTTACCGGATTCTTGCCATCAAACTTCCTCATATCGCCTTTTCTTGATTTTAGGAGCTTGATCTTGAAATGACTATAACTCTGTAATTTCGGATCTTCTAGTTCTGAAATTATGACCTGCAGTAGCCCTCTGCGTCCTCTTTCCAATGCCACCAGTCTGATCGAATTTAGACTCTCCAAGAAAGATTTATGCACAATCTCCCAAGATGACTTGATTATATACCTTTTTAGAAGAGCGAACTTGTATGAAGTGCCACGTGTCACTATTTTGACCTTCGGTTCTAAAAAATATACACAGGAAACTATAGTCCGTCCTCTTTCTGTAACTTCTTACGAAATTTCAATCTGATGCCTAAAACAAAAGTTAAGATGATTTTCCCCAGGTCACCTGTTTGGAATGAAATTCGGGAGTCTGCAAAAAGGCCATCTTCCTCAGATCATATCTCCACAAATATAGTGCGAAAGCTCCGAATTTTGGAGTTGAGGTTCAGAACGATTTCAACCCAAATGGGTTTTTTTAATCATATGAAACGTCGTAGAAACAAAGTTATAGCGCAAATGCCAGGACAACCTATTTGGAGCAGCGAAACCCTAGAATCCAAAGCTCTGATACCAAATGTTATGAAACCAGCTCACAAAAATATAGAAAATATAGATGAACGCCTTAGAAATAAGCCTCTTCCGGGGGGAAACCTTCTTTACATTACACAAATGAACAATTCTTGGATGATTCAAATGACAAGGCCTCCTTTCTATATATAGGAGTCTAAGGGGTCATAATATAATCAGAGCTGACATAACAATAATAATGTAAGGGCACAATAGTAACAATAGTGGGCTTCTATGGGGCACAATAGTAACAATATGGGAACTACATGGGTATAACAATATAATAAGGGGGTTGTACTAATAACAATAAGGGGTTACACTAGTAGTATAGGGGCCTAACATCTCCTTTTGAAGTGATGGCCAAAATTTTCTCCCGCATTCAGATTCTTCATGACCAAAGTTGTTACAAATCGAACATTCTACTTCATTTTCAAGAGGAGAAAAGTTATTATAGGAACTTTTCTTGATTCCTATTACGCTCCTTTGATTTCGTGCTTCTCTAGTCATGAAGGTTTCATAAGCAACACATTGAGCAACCTTATTCCCAAAGTTATGACATGAAAAGCATTTCCCATTAAAGAAGTTTTTGCGATCATATAATCTTTTGGCATTGTTTACTTATTGGTTGAAGCTTCTACTGATATTCATCCTTGGAGTAAATTGGGTATGATTTACCTGATGAGTAATTTTAGGCCTTTGCTGATGATTGACATACTGTTCACTGGTCTTTGCTGCATTAAGATAGCTTCTGGTGGAGGCTGATGACTTCTGTGATTGAGATGATTCATCATTATATCCAAGACCTGTCTTTATCAGAGGAGAACACTGAACTTTAATTATTTCATTTAAAGTTTCAGATCCTTTAGAAAATCTCAGATTTAGAGATTTTGTCTTCTCAAGTTCTTTTCTTAGACCCACAATTTCACATTATAGATTTTCATTGTGGTTTCCTCTTTCAATGAGTTGGTGTGTCAACGTATCGATGATCATATTCTTTTCTTCTAAACAGATTTTGAACTTAGTGATTTCCACAAGAAATTCTTCCTCTTCTAAGGCATCCAAAAAATCATCGTTGTGATAAGCCATGAGTAGTCTATAATCTTGGTCAGTTTCATCTTCATCACTATTGGATAAGCCATCACTATCTTCATGCGTATAGTAACTCCTTCTATTCACAACTTGTTTTCTATTTCCTTTGCATATTATTTTCCTTTTTCATATTTATCCTTATGAGGACATTTGGCAGCATAATGACCGACTCTACCACAAGAAAAGCATTTGAAAGGTAGCTTACCTCTGAATCTTCTGGAACCCCGTTGAAGCTTCTTGACAAAATTTACCTCATCTTCTTCTTCTGAAATGTGTTCTGATTCATGGTGATCTTCATTTTCTTTTCCCTTTGTTGATGCTTTAAAAGTGGCTTCTCTCATATTTGATGGACCTCCTTTTCTCATTTCAAAGGCAATTAGGATTCCATGGAGTTGAGTCACAGTAATAGTTTGAAGATCCTGTTTTTCTTCTATGGCAGACACTTTTAACTCAAATCTAGAAGACAAAGATCTCAAAATTTTCTCAACTAAAGTAGCATCTTTTATCTCTTCACCTAGATTATTCATACAATTAACAATCTCATCTATACGTAAAAAGTAACTAGCAACACTCTCATCACTATGCATCTTAAGAGATTCATACTAAATTCTAAGAGTTTGAAGCTTAGCATGTTTTACCTGAGAGTCTCCTTCGTATGTCTGAATGATTTTGTCCCATATCTCTTTGGTCATCTTGAGCTGCATGACTTTGACAAATTCTGTTTCTGATAGAGTTCCCAACAACGTATTGACAATTTCGGCGTTGGTTTCGGATAACTTCTTACCTGCAGAGTATGTAGGAATTGCTGCTGGAAATTGATATCCTCCTTCCACAATTTCCAAAACATCTGCTCCAAGTGATTGTAGGTAGGCTCTGGTTCTTATTTTCCAATATACTAAGTCGCTCACATTGAAGATTGGTGGTCTGATGGATCCCATGCCTTTGTGATTATTCATCTTGAAATATCTTCCTTCAAGCAATCAAGCTTCTTCTGAAGGACCTGCTCTGATACCAATTATAGGAAATAATATTGAGAGGGGGGGTGAATCAATATTATCAGATCAATAATTTTTCATTTCCCAAAAAAATTTATATACTCTACTTCTATGAAGTGAACTAGCATGTACATGCTACTGTGAATAGTGAAATCAACGTATACTGAGAGAAATTATGATTTAGTTCATTTATCATGTGTTGATCTATAACCAGTGTATCAATAACTTATTAAATAGTGCAATAAAAACAGAATAAATGATCACACACATGAACACCAAGATTTAAGGTGGAAACCCAATGTGGGTGAAAACCACCTGCTACTGTCATATTTGTCTTCTTTTAATAATAAGAAAATATGTTTACAATCTTGTACTAGTGTAGAATCATACCAGTGCACAGGCACCCACTTGTAGAAGGCTACAACCTTCTCTCGTTTTCCAGCTTCTACTGGAAGGGAGCTGCAACCCCATAGCTCTTGTACTAGCTAATGTGTTTACTAGTATGTAGGCACCGGCCTAGAGAAGACTATGACCTTCTCTCTTCTTCTAGGGACCATGTTTCATAAATTTTCAGATTGGATGCTCCTGACACAAAAAAATATACCTGGAGGCCTTGTTTCATCAAATTTTCGTACTGGACCCGTTAGAAACTTTGAAACTCAAGCTGCATCAACCAATAATCAGTTAATGTAAAAAATCAGATCACTATCACCGAAACACAGAGAAAAACCTAGGAACCTGCATCATCATTAAGTTACAGTTGAAACCTCAAAAGCCATGCATCAGAATGAATATACTACTTTACTGATCCCAACCTGCATATATACAATACTTCCTTTAATCAAACCTGCGTATACCTTCAAAACTACTGAAACATAAAACTTCTGAATCAAGTCTGTACCAACCAACAATATACTGAACATCTACTGTCAATTTACAGAGTTTTTTTTCACAGGCAGTAGTAGAGTTCACCCTTCTCACTTATACAATCAATCAATCAGATATCAAACTCCTTATACATTCAGTTTTACATTCAAATCTAAGAATACTTCATTGACAGACATCGGTAAAACAACAAAACTGATTAGATAGATCAATCAGATCCGAAGAATAGGCTTTTCCTTTGTGTACGCTACTTGAAAGAGTAGAACCTTTGTGTACATGCGCTTTTACTGAGACGTACCAGCGTATATATATATATATATATATATATATATATATATATGCAAATATTAACTCATAAATTCACTGCTATTCCAGACTTCAGACAAACCTAGATCATGACATTTAAAGAATAAAACAGGTGTACACAACCAGATCTAGCCCAACCAATATCAGATCATTCAATGATAAATCATTTTAGGTCTCATGATCTTGATCCAACATTGAATTCAAGGTGCACAAAATATTTCAGATCAAATCACCAACATAGCCCTTGCAACATAAAATATACTTTAGATAGAAGTATTCCTTAGAAACCATTTTCACTTTCACACCCTGGCCTAATGATATTCTCCTCCTTATATAATTTTTTGCCTTTCTCAATACCTCGAACCAAAACCACTTTGGACCCGTGGTATTCTTGGGCAGGATCAAATAGTCGTTACTCCATTGAATATTGTGGGCCAGTACCATGGTATTGACCCCTAATATTCTATACTCTTGATATCCCTTGATTTTCCAACCTGTACGTGCTTTTCCTCTTGCAGGAGTGCGTGTATACGTATATGCACTTTTTGTTTTGTGGACCTACGTGTATACACTGTTTTGACTAAGTGGACCTGCGTATACATCTTAAACTGCTTTTCATCATCCTTTATTTTCAACTTCTTCATTCTGATTAGTAGACATTAGTTCCATCTTCCTGTTCTTCTGTACCAATTCCCTGTTACATCTAAATGGATCTGTTACACTAAGGGTTTCCTTTTATCAAAACTGAACTAACCTATGAGTGAGTTGCCATCAAGGACAACATTTGTATAATAATGCCAACAATTTCAAATAGTGAATGGGTGTCCCCTCTTGTCATAGTTCCCAAGAAAAATGGGAAGTGGAGGATTTTTGTTCATTATAGATAACTTAAAAAGGCTACAAAGAAGGACCATTTCCCTCTGCCTTTCATTGATTAAGCATTAGATGGTCTTGCAGGGAATACATTCTTTTCCTTCCTAGATGGATTTAGTGGATACAACCAGATTCAAATCAGACCTAAGGACCAAGATAAGACCACATTCACATGTCCATGGGGGGACCTTTTCTTATAGGCTCCTTCCATTTAGTTTGTGTAATTCCCCTGCTACTTTTCATAGGGTAGTTTTGAGTACGTATCTTTGTTGACCTTGTGCATGACGCTGTTGAGATATACATGGATGATTTCACCCCTCATGGGAGTGATTTTATGAAAGCTCTTTCTAATCTATGCAAAGTTTGAAGGAAATGTATTAAGATGAATATTTCATTAAAACCTAAGAAATGTGATTTTCTGGTTAATGTAGGGATTTTCCTAGGCCATTTCATATACAAGGAGGGGATCTAGGTTGACCCAAAAATGTTTCCATCATTAACAGGGTCCCTACCCCTCAAAAATAAAGGGATGTTAGTAGCTTCCTTGGATTGGATGGATATTACATAAGATTCATCAAGGACTTCAATACATTGGCCTCATCCTTATTTGGATTGTTGGCTAAAGATTCATACTTTTGTTGGAAAGGAATGTGCCAATAGAAATTTTAAAAACTGAAAGAAAAGTTGTCCAATGCACCAATCCTTAGAGGCCCCAATTAGGCATTGCCTTTCCAAATCTACAAATGCATCAGATAAAGTTGTAGGAGCAAGCTCAGGACAAGTGGAAGACAATTTTACCTATGTTGTATACTTCATTAGTAAGAACCTTTCTGAAACTAAACTCAACTAGATAGTCATTGAAAAAGAACTCCTAGATATGGTGCACTCTTTGAATAAGTTTAGGAACTACATCACTGGATATCAAGTCTTCATACATACTAATCATGCATCAATTAAATACTTAGTGAATAAACTTGATGTCACTGATAAGATCATTAGATGGTTGTTATTATCGCAGCAATTTCATTTAACTACTATTGACAACCCAGGGAAAGAGAATGTGGTTGCATATTTTTTGTCAAGACTAACCTTGCCTGCAGGGAAAGAGGAGATGGTAGATGATTAAATTACATATAAGCACCACTTTTCCATCTCAGTGCCATCTCTTTGGTTTTTTGATATATAAAATTACTTGGTTGCCGAGAGGTTCCCTCCTAATATATCCTCTAAGGAGAAGAGAATGATTGTTAGGAGGAGTGCCCCTTTCACTTAGATTGGGGGAAACCTCTTCAAGTTGGGGATATATCATATTTTGAGAAGGTGCATAAGAGAGGAGGAGGTATTTTAAATCCTCTCAACATGCCATGATGGATCCTTTGGGGGCCATTTTGCTGCTAAGAGGACAGCCTTCAAAGTTCTACAAGATAGCTACTACTGGCCTACTTTACATCAAGATGCAAAGAGGTACATTGTTAGATGTGATGAGTGCCAAATGATGGGAAAGCATACACCCAAGGATGAAATTCCCCTACAACCTCAAGTGACTCTAGATCCATCTAAGAAATGGGGCATGGATTTCATTGGGCCTATTTATCCCCCATCTAGGAAAAAGAGGTATATCATTGTGTGCATTGATTACTTATTCAAATGGCCTGTAGAAAAGGTAGCAAAGGAAAAAATCGAGCATAAAGTGGTTGAATTTCAAAGGAATATCATTTTCTACAAGTTTTGATTTCAAAGGGAATTGGGGACTGATAAAGGAGCTCAATTTACCTCAAATCTGATTGAAAGCATCATGGAGCAAAACCACATCCAACACAGGAAATCCATTGCCTATCACCCTCAGGAAAATGGGCAAGTGGAGGTCACAAATAGAGTCATGGAGAACATTTTGATCAAGGTTTTCAGCAATAGCAAAAGGGATTGGCTAGACCAACTTGTAGAGGCCACTTGGGCCTACAATACCACCTAGAAGGCCACCACTAGATTCACCCCATTTGAGATGGTTTACGGGAAGAAAGCCGTGTTTTCCATTAAATTTGAATACAACACCTTGAGGATGGAAACATAGTTGGATTTGGACATCACTATAGCTAAGCAAGAAAGGATGCTCCAACTCAATGGTTTGGATGAATTTAGATTGCAGGTTCTCATGCATACTAAGGTAATCCAATTGCAAAGGAATATTTTGCATGGTAAAAATATTAGGGAAATATCCTTCCAAGAGGGTGATTGGGCGCTTTTGTATGATTCAAGGCTCAAGAATTTCAAATGGAAATTGATGACAAGGTGGTTGGGCCCCTATCTAGTGGAAAAATGTTATAAGATTGGGTTTGTCCTGTTAGGATATTCCGACACATAGGAAATAGTTAAGTACAACTTGGTCTAGTATAGAGTTAGGTGTATAGTTAGGTAAAGTGTGTTTCTTTACCATTGTACATTTTGTAACTTACAATCCGACGGTCACGATATGTAGTGATCCGACGGTTCATTCTCTCCTCGATATTACCGACACTTGATCCGTGGCTTAACACCCGATTGGTCCATGATTTCTATTTAAAGCGCATGGAGGGTCATTTGTAGGGTAATCCGTGCATGAGAGAAGCATATGTAAATTTTCATTCTTTTATTAATAAATTGCCTGAAGTGGAGCGTTGGCTCAGGCCGTGGACTGTTTCCCTCTTTGAGGGTTTTAACCACGTCAAAAATACTGGTGTATTGATCTGTGATCCGGTTATGAGCGGTGTCCTTTGGTGTTCTGTCTGAGGAACTTACCCTGTAAATTCCTACATGGTATCAGAGCTATTTGAGGGCCGCGTCCGTTGGTGATCCAAATCTGAAGCCGGTAGAACTGCATCCGACTGCCGTTTCCTAGATCTACTATTTCTGACTGCTTTCGGGCTGAGAGGACTGCTCTGTTGTGTTGGGAGCATCTGTTCCAGTGAGGAACCCCTTTCGTTTCACTCGAAAAGGTTTCTGGTAGCCCTAGCTGCGTCATTTTTAAGATCTGGAGGTATACAGTGTTTATTTGTAGTTTACAGTTATTTTCTCTCTGTTTATTTCGGTTTCGGTTCATTTAGCCTTTTTTATTACCAGATCTATACCTTTCATTTCTGCGTATGCTCTTAGCCCTGCGACTTTGTGCGATCTGGGCAAATCAGAAACAGAAAGGAAGGATTTTTCTCATGCGTATGATCTTTTCCCTGTGCCTTAGTGTGATCTTGGAAAATCAGAAACATTGAGAAAAATATTTAGTTTCCGGCTAAAGCTAACTTTGAGCCGCAAGGTTCATTTTTGAAAATATTTAGTTTTTCGGCTAAAGCTAACTTCGAGCCGTAAGGTTCGTTTTCTTTGCATGTCCGTGTTGGGTTTTGTGTTTTTTGTTTTGTAGGGAAAAAGAGCTTTCTCAAAGCAAGCACGCAACCCAAAGCCCCCCCCCCCCTCTCTCTCTCTCTCTCGCACACAAATTTTTTGTATAGCTCAATTGGTTCAAAGCTATTTTAAGAGAGTAGAGGTCTTGGGTTCAAGTCTCCATTTTGTGGGGGCGGACTTTTTCATTTCCGCACATTCCCGCACTTCATCGGCAACTTCATCAACTTTTTTTCAAAAAGCCATAACTTCTTCATCCGGAAGTCGTTTTCAGAGCCATTTTTTTAAACCAGCCTAATTTTTCGAGATCTATCCATTGGAACACTTATTTTCAGCATCTTTAGCTTCAGTTTCTGTTGAAATGGAAAGTCAATACCAAGTTACCCTTGACAGCACCAACTACTTCCAATGGTTGTCCTACATTGAGGATTTACTTAGAAGTAAAGGTCTCTACAGAATAGCCTCAGGCCAAGAAAAGAAAGTGAAGGATGAAGATAAGGCTGCTAAATGGTAAAATAGGCATGATCAAGAACGTGGATTGATAGGGATGTCTATTTCTCCAGATCTTAGATTCCATATTGCAGAACATGATACTCCTGATGAAGCAATGAAACAAATCAATAAAGTTTTTGGGATTAAAAATGAACTTAGAGCCCATCAACTTGAAAATGAGTTGCTTACATTGGACCCTAATAATTTTTCTTGCATTGAAGATTTCTTGTCCAAGTTCAAGACCCTTAGATATCTCTTGGAAGGTGTTAAAGTTAAGAAAGAAGATAGTAACCTTATCTATTCCATTCTTACTAAGTTGGGACCAGCCTACTCTGTGTTTGTTTCCACCTTCCATTCTACAAGAGAAGCCTTCATTTCTCAAGGAACAGACTACAAGTCCCCCTCCTTTGACTCTTTTTGTGATTCTTTAATAAGAGAACAAGAAAAGCTCTTACACCTTGGTCTTCTTAATCTTAGAAACTCTTCCAAGAAAGCGTTAGCCACCTAGCAGCAACCAAATTCAAAGAATCCTAAGAAGTCATATCCTAAAAAGAATGGTCCTAAACCAAACAAGGGTCCTAAGAAATCTCAGCCTCAAAATTAAAAATCATTTCAACAAAATGATAAGACAAATAAAAACAAATGGAAGAAGACTGATAGACATTGCAACTTTTGTAATCGAGATGGCCACTTAGAATCAAAATGCTTTAAGAAGATGGAAGCCTTGGAAGCAGAGGCGAAGAAACATAACATTCATGTGGAGCATTCTTCAACTTCAACTTCATCTTCAGGAATGGCACTTTCTGCATGTGGTTGTCAATCATCTCGGTCTGGTTATGCATTAAATGTATCTTCTTCTTCTCATTCTCATGAGTGGCTCATTGATTCTGGAGCTTCTTATCACATGGCCAAAAACAAAGCCATGTTTTCTTCTTTAAATGATTGTAACACCAAAAATATATATGTTGGTGATGATAGATCTCTTAGTGTTGTAGGGATTGGAACTATTCATCTAGACAATGGTCAGTTTAATGATCTATTATGTGTTCCAACCTTATCCTGCAACCTTCTATCTGTATATCAAATAACTCATTCAGGTGAAAGTAAAATCGTTGAATTTTCACCTCATGATGTTGTAATCAAGGGCCTAAGAGATCCTAAAAATATTTTAGCTACTGGCATTGCTGATGATTCTACAAGGTTGTATAAGTTTCACAACTTTGGGTCATCAAATATTCCCTCAGTATTTGTTGCTCATAACGATGAAGTGAGAAAACTTTGGCATGAGTGATTTGGTCACTTAAACTATCGCTCCCTTCAGCATCTATGTAAAGAAAATATGGTGACAGGTCTTCCTATGGTATCTTGCAGAGATGGTGTTTGTTCCGGATGTGCACTTGGAAAACATCATCGGGACAGTTTTGAAAAACGTGCCTCTTGGCACGCCTCAGCCCCTTTACAGCTTGTGCATAGTGATTTATGTGGTCCACTTCCAGTTGTGTCATTCTCTGGCTGCAAGTATTTCTTAACTTTCATTGATGATTTCTCCAAACGCACTTGGGTATACTTCTTAAAACTCAAGAGTGAAGTATTTAACACATTTTTGGCCTTCAAGGCCTTTGTTGAAAAACAATCTGGACATCAAATTCTTAAGCTAATATCTGATAATGGCGGTGAATATATTAAAAACACATTCATCAACTATTGCACTGAGAATGGAATTCAAATGCAACATACTGTTCCATATACTCCACAACAAAATGGTGTAGCTGAAAGGAAAAATTGCACCTTAAAGGAAATGGCTAATTGTATGCTACAATCTAAAGGACTTGGTCTTAGTTTTTGGGCAGAAGCAATTAACTGTGCAAATTACATAATAAATCGCACTCCTACTAAGGCTTTAAAGAATATCACTCCAAAAGAAGCATGGAGCTCAATCAAACCAGATGTAAGTCACTTTTGTGTTTTTGGAAGTGAAGTGTGGGCTCATATTCCAGATGAAAAGCATAAAGCTTTAGAACCTAAGAGTGAAAAATGTACTTTTGTTGGATATTCTGAAGATGTCAAAGGCTATAGACTTATTCCATTTAATTCCAAAAATGTTATCATTAGAAGAGATGTAAAATTTGATGAAAATATATTGGCCTGCAAGCCTAGTCCGGCGGATGTGCCACCTCTCCCTATCTCTTCTACTTTTGAAAAGATTTCTTCTTCAGATGATGAAAGTGAGGATGACAATCCTCCCCCACCATCTTAGGATCCTCCTTCAGCTCCTCAGCTTCCAAAATGGGTTCGTGCTACTCGAGATGCAGCAGGTGATCTTGCCGGTGATCCTACAGATCAGCGACGTACACGTTCTCAGTTCGAGAGAGCCTCTTCTTTAATGGCTCAAGCTCTAGTAAATTATGATCCTGACACCTTTACAGAAGCTTCAGGCCATCCAGATTGGGAAGCAGCTATGAATGAAGAATATCATTCATTATTGGCAAATGATACATGGGATCTTGTTCCTCTACCAAAGGGACGAAAACTTGTTAGATGCAAATGGGCTTACAGAACCAAGTATGGACTAGATGGGAAAGTTGATAAACATAAAGCTCGTCTTGTTGCTAAAGGTTTTTCACAAGTTGAAGGGATTGACTACACTAAAACCTTCTCCCCTGTTGCCAAAATGAACTCTATCCGTCTTGTTCTTTCCCTTGCTGCCTCTTTCAAATGGGAAGTCCATCAGATGGATGTTAAATCTGCCTTCTTGCATGGGGACTTGCATGAAGAAATCTACATGGAACAACCCATTGGCTTCATAAAAATAGACTCCAGCCTTGTATGTCGGCTTAAGAAATCCTTTTATGGTCTCAAGCAAGCTCCTCGAGCTTGGTATGCCAAAATGGATAGCTTTCTTTTAGAATCTGGCTTTTCTAGGTGTCATTCTGACAATACTGTCTACACCAAGCAAGTGGGAAAGTCTCTTATCATTCTTGTTATTTATGTTGATGATCTTATCCTTACTGGTAGTGATCCCAACCCTATATACCATGTGAAGTCTAGCCTTAAAAGGAAGTTTGAAATGACAGACTTAGGACACTTACATTATTTTCTCGGTCTTCAAGTCTTGCAATCCAAGGAAGGTATTTCCCTTTCTCAGTCCAAGTATGCCTGTGATATTCTCCGCCACTTTCACATGGAAGACTGTAAGCCAACCCCTTCTCCCTTTCAGTCTGGAGTCAAACTTTCAGTCACTTGTACTTCTCCTGAAGTTGATGCTACCTTATACCGTCAACTTGTAGGAAAACTTTTGTATCTAACCCATACTCGTCCTGACCTTTCCTTTGCTGTTGGCCTTGTTGCTCGCTTTATGCAAAACCCACGTGAAAGTCATTGGAAAGCAGCTAAAAGAATACTTCGTTATGTTCAAGGTACAGTTCAGTTTGGGATTCATTACAGTGCCGAAGCAGCTCCTCTATTGGTTGGTTTCACTGATTCTGATTGGGCTGGTAACCCTGATGATCCGAAGTCTACTGCCGGTTATGTGTTCACTCTTGGTTCAGGACCTATTACATGGGCTTGTAAGAAACAAGCTACCATTTCTCTTTCATCAGCAGAAGCAGAGTATCGTGGTGCTGTAGAAGCTAGTAAGGAAGCCTTGTGGCTTCGTCAGATCCTGTCAGAGTTTGGCTTTCAGTAGCAGCATCCGACTACACTTTGGTGTGATAATCAAAGTGCTATTGCAGCTATGCAAAGATCCAGTCCAACATCAGTGCAGCAAACACATTGAACTGCACATGCACTTCATCAGAAAGCTCAGTCATGACCATGTTCTTGAAGTGCAATATTGTTCAACAGATGATCAAGTTGCAGACATCTTTACAAAGGCTCTCACAGAGGCGAAGTTCACTAAACTTCGATTTATGGTTGGAGTTCAGGAAGTTGTCACTAAGGGGGGATAGGCTCTAGTGCCTCCTTCCTTCTCCTATTGTGTCATATTTGTAAATCCTTCAATCCTATCCCAAGTTGTTCTTAAGGGGGGATGTTAGGATATTCCGACACATAGGAAATAGTTAAGTACAACTTGGTCTAGTATAGAGTTAGGTAAAGTGTGTTTCTTTACCGTTGTACATTTTGTAACTTACAATCCGACGGTCACGATATGTAGTGATCTGACGGTTCATTCTCTCCTCGGTATTAACGACACTTGATCCGTGGCTTGACACCCGATTGGTCCATGATTTCTATTTAAAGCGCATGGAGGGTCATTTGTAGGGTAATCCGTGCATGAGAGAAGCATATGTAAATTTTCATTCTTTTATTAATAAATTGCCTGAAGTGGCCGCGTTGGCTCAGGCCGTGGACTGTTTCCCTCTTTGAGGGTTTTAACCACGTCAAAAATTTTGGTTTATTGATTTGTGATTTGGTTGTGAGCGATGTCCTTTGGTGTTCTGTCTGAGGAACTTACCCTGTAAATTCCTACATGTCCAAATAAGAAAAAATGATGAGGAAGGAATTCCATGGCTTGTTAATGGTTACTGTTTCAAGTTATAAAAGAAGCCTATGTTAAAGGAGGAATTCACTAGTTCAATAAGCAAGGAGATGAATTTAATTGGGGGCCTCACAACCCTCCATTCCTCCAGCCTCTTATCAACAAAATAAGGAAAATAAAAAAAAAAAAAAATAAAATAAAAAATAAAAGGCGTAGGTGAAAACCTCCATGAGGCACCTAAGGCCAACTTTGGGGTTGAAAACCTCCATGAGGTAGCCCAAGAGCAGAAAAAAGAGAAAAATAAATGAAAAGTTCCACAGGTGAAAACCTCCTTTGAGGTACTTGGGGTATGCTTGTAGATTTAAAACCTCTTTAGATGTAGTTTGTAGGCTTCAAAAGAAGAAAGAAAAAAAACTAAAAAGAGAGAGAAAGCAACATAGAGGTAAAGGGGCCCTTATACTAGTTCTGTTAACAAGTTTTTGTAGGTTTTCTATCATGACCAAAGGGACAACAATCGAAGGAAGTAAGGTTCCACATCTCGCTTTT
Organism: Pinus tabuliformis; assembly: GCA_031772625.1. Taxonomy (NCBI): domain Eukaryota; kingdom Viridiplantae; phylum Streptophyta; class Pinopsida; order Pinales; family Pinaceae; genus Pinus; species Pinus tabuliformis. Next base: position 1,202,702,631 of record CM062820.1, on the reverse strand, counting down.
CCACCTCCCAAGCTAGCCTCCTACATGTCCTTCATCATTCCACCCATCTACCTACATTCCTCCATCATTAGGCAACCCATCTCACTCAATTCTGCCTCAATCCCGCCGTGCTACAAGACTGTCATGAATTGCTACAAGATTGACCAAACTTGCTATAGGATTGTGATCAACATAAAGAGAGGGGTGACATCTCATGTTTTCCTTGGGGGAATGAAAAGGGAAGTCAACCACACCTCCATCATCTTTCATCCACACCATTTAGCCATTTTCCTATCCAAAAAATTGTCTTTGTTCATGAAGAAACTCCATATCCACCCCTTATTCCACATTTTTCACCACCATTGAAGTTTCTAGCTCCCATCAATCGGCTCACCATGAATTATTTGAGCTTTTGAATGCATTTCATGAAGCATGTTGTGATTTTGGAAGGGTTTATGTGAGTGTTACAAGAAAGCATCCAATTCTGTAGAAGACTGCACAAACCCTCAGAACCATAGTTGACGACACTTGGTAGCACCAAAATGAAGACTTTGCTATCCTGAAGCATTGAGAGACCATCCTTGAGATTTGGGAAGCCACACTACTCTACAGGGTCAATGATCACCTCCAACATCAGCAGATTGATCCATCACTTGGACAAACTGCATGAGTAGACTTCACTCAGTCAAGAACCTATCAAAGGATATCTATAAAATATTTTTTTTAGAGAGAGGACTAGTGAATGAAATAGCCAACATGAAATATAGCACCTCTAGATACGAGCATTTCAATCACCATCTTAAAGCAACATGCAAACATTGAAGTAGCTCAAAAATCATCAGGTAGGCTTAGGTATGACACTCTTGATCTCTTCCTTTAAGTCCATAATGGGTCAAAAGTGTTTTTAATGAATGAGGAACAAAGTTTATAGGCTAGAGGTGGCTAGTAAAATTGGCCACCCTCGAATGGTTAAAGTGGAATTTACTCACCCTTCCATGAAACATGGAAAATTCAAAATGAGAGGGTGATAATTACGAGGAGTAGGGCCAACAGTCTAATAAAGGAAATACGTGTATGGTAGGTAGGGGCTAGGTTACAAAGCACACTAAGCCCACTACCACAAGAGGAAATAAAAAGAACATGTCTGATTTCATTTTTACCAAGAAGCTCATTCCTAAAATTGTTAGAGAGGCCCTTTAAGACATCTATAGTTGAGCTAGCTAAGACGAAGGGTCCCCTAGGGTGCTACAAATAAGCTATAGGGTCGGCTAGTAGGTGCTACAAGACCAAAGGCAATTGCTATAGGATCACAAAATTTTTGAAGGAATGGAGACAGTGCTACATGATCTAGCCAAGAGGTGAAAGAGGGTTCAAATTGACAAGAATATTGCTCCAAATCCCCACAATCTTGAAGAAATAATCTAGGGAAGAGTAAGCAGTGTTTCCTCCTCACTTTCCACGGTTGAAAAGATGAAATGATTTGGTTGAAAATTTTCTCGTACATACATCCTGTAGCAAATGCTTGTAGAGTTGAATTTCTCTTAATTATTATTATTATTATTATTATTATTATTATTTTATATAGCAAGGTGGCAGTAGACGTAGTTTACTTGAAGTTTGGCGTATAATTATTCTCCTTCTGAACAAAAGAAGAGTACCAACCATTTCACCACTGTCTTGAAACCCTAGGTTTCTCAGATTAGAACCCTTCATAGAAAATTCTTTTAGAAAACTTGAGGGAGCAATGATAGGATTCATGGGAAGGGGTTTCAATAGAAGGAAGCCCATAGAAACTAACATATTCCATCAACACCCTCTTGTCAGAGATATATTCCTAAGCCACCTATGGATGGGTTTCTTTGAAAAATTAAAGGGGTATCATGATGAGATAACTGAAGAATTTTCCATGGCTCTTCACTATCAAGGGGAAGACAATGACACAACTATTGTAAGGGGACTTTCGATCCATTTTAATGTAGAGCTCATTAGTAGAGTTAGATGGGGTAGGGAAGATAGGACAAAATCCATCACAACTAAGAAATATTTCTTCCTCCCTAAAGAAAATCGAGTTGAAGACAAGAATGGAGTTAGAAGGGAGATCCTTCCTTACCCTTGGGATAAAGTGGCCTATAGCATCCTAAAGTACATATTGTGAAGAAAAGTTGAGTGTTGTTTATTCCTATACATTTAGAATAGTCTATGAGCTAAGGTTCCAAACAAAGTTTCCCATCCCAAGCAGGCTTAGTATTACACATTTTCTCCTTTAGTCCATGATTGAAATGAGCCAGAGGGTGAGAGAAGGGAAGCACTAATATATTTCCCATCATGGCCTCATAAGGCTCATTGTTATGAATTCCTTAAGTCACCTCAGGAGCCCTATTCTATGGATTGATTTCATGGACATGGATAAGGAGGCCTTCATCAAGACACAAGGCTAATCTCGTACAAAACATGAAGAGAACACCAAATCTAGCCCTGCTAAGGAAGAAGGTGAACAAGAGGAGGAAGAAGAGGTTGAAGAAAAAAAATAAGAAGCTAAAGATAAGGAATATTAAATTGAGGAAGAAGCTAGAAAATAGATAAAGGAAAATGAATGGAAAACATAGGCAACAAAAGAGACCCTTGGGGAGCCTTCTAGACCTCAAAAGTAGAGAAAACAAGAGCAGAAGGTAAGCCTCTTAGGAGGGGATGTAGAATAAGAGGTGGATTTCACCCTAGCAGCCATTAACACACCCATCAAACCCTAAAGGACACAACCTATTGTAGCTCCCAGAGACAACCTTGGATTGCTTAGAGGACCACTGCCTAGGTACATCTAGATCTGTGTGTCTCAAATGATTTATAGGAAACCAGAGACAACACTTATGTTTGATAGACACACACACACACACACACATATAGATATAGGAAATAGGTTGGTTCATTTATCCAAATAAATAAGACATGGATTTTTGGTGCTTCTTCACAGGTTTAGATCTTAGAAATATGCATAAAAATAGTGGATGTCGGGTAATTCAAGGGCTTACAGCTTAATAAGATTTTGCAGAGCAGATGAGAGAGGAAAAAGAGAAGGAGAAGCTCGTCACATAGAGCATAAGGCTTCAAGCATTCTACACTTAACACAGACCTTGAGGCATTAAGGATTTCTATACTTATTTGAGTTGCAAGCAGAAATAATGGATGAAGGAGGGGCAGAATGCTACGATTCATGTATTGCAGAATTAAAGATATGATTTCAATAGCCCACATAGGTATATACATCAACAATATTGAGACAAGTGAATATGTGATATAATTACAGGCACTTGCATTCACATATCAACAAAAATAAATCTATTAGGAAGCTTGAAACAATTCTAACAACAATAATTTGCATGAATACAGAGAGGAAAGATGAACATAAAATGAGATTTAACAGAAGGAACACACACTGTAGTACTTGAAGGGGGAATCACTACAATATCCTTGATATTCTGAAAAAGATCTGAGTTACAAAGATAAAATCTTCTAAAAATGGCATCTAGTCTTTTCTGTAGAATTTTTTGAACCTTTGTTAAATCTTGCCTTCCCCTATTTATCTGGAGGGGGGAGGAAGAACATTCATCACAACAAAATATCTCTAGTCTAGACTCAGCTGTCAGGTCGACTAGTTGTCTCAGTCAGAGATGGCTAAGTGGCCCAAAACATTACATAACTAAAAGCCTCACTGAAAAGAATGCATGTTACAAGACAAAAGTAAGTAAATAACCAGACAAAAAAGTAAATGAAGAGTCTCTATTCCCATCCTGTGATCGCCTCTACTTCAGGCTGTAATTTGCTCACATATGGCCTCCTGTGCTACTCAACTTACCTCGTCGCTTCTACCTTTACTGTTCAGATTCCTTTTTCTGTGGAGTAGGGGTTGGGTTGACTGTAAGTGTCCGTATTTGTGGTATTTTGCTATGTAGAGGGATGGGGCTCCATGCTAAGCTATTAATCTTCCTGAGTCCCGTGTACTGCTCCATTGGTCCATGCTCCATTTAAGTCTTTAGTTGCCAACCCATTTGCCCATTAAAACTCTATCATGCACTATCAGTGCCTTGATGTAGTGGGTGATATGTATTATAGTTTAATAGCGCAGTCTCTCAGGAATAGGCATTTTTCCTCTAAAACAGGTGAAACCTGAATTTTTTATTTTCCCCTTAGACCCCCTTTATTATAGCCCCTCGTGTGGCTTTCTTCATATGATTAGGGGCTAGAACCAGGGCCTTAGCCCTCAGGCATTAAGGCCATCCGACCATGTCTGGGAGCCTTTTTCTTTTGTAAAGAAAAATCCTGCATATCATTGCATTGCCATGCTTTACGTTAAGCTTCTTCCATAGACAACTATGATTGCCAATCTACGGGATCGGGCCTACATAGGACATCACAATCACACTGCAGGAGAGGGGGCCCTTTACCTTTGTACTTAGCATTGTCCAACAGTTCAGACGTGAAATCCTTATACAATATAGCACATGTTGTATCACATCCAGGAGGATCCCCCACATATTGCAATCACAGGCACCTTACCTTTAGATTTTCCCCTTAATAGTTGTGATCACCGATCTGCAGGGTGAATTCATTTCCGCCACATGTCACCATGTGAGTGGTGACACGTGGCACCTAGAAACGGCCCCATTTTACCCCTGAAAATGCCAAAACTCGATGACACGTGTCCCCCGTATGACCACGTCACCCTTTGTACTGCCACATCACTTGGCGTACTACCACTTGGAGGAGAGAGAAAGGGGGATGCCTACCTTGGTTTTGTAGGCATTTCCTTTGTTAATGAATTTGACCTTTCCCATAACTTTTACACTATACGATAGAATCGGCCCCTGAATGGTCTTGGAATGAAAACCCTGCTGATCTTCTGATATTATGGGATTGTGGGTTGTAGGATTTACCACATTTCGCCATGTGGAGGAGTGAGAAGGGGCCGGCCCAGCGTTTGTTTTTCATTGATTTTTAGTGTAAATCATCCTCTTCCCTCCCTGGCGCTTTAACGCTATCTTTTATCCTCCCCCAAAAATTCCTTAAGGATGGCAGATCAGGTATTGCGGGGGCCATGCGAGACTACTGTGACTACGGGACTTCCAATTTTCGAGATGCGAGATTGTGGGATGCCCTCATACTTAGCCATTTGCACGGTTTTCTGGGCCTTCCAAAGGCAATCTTCAACATGCTCTAACTTTTGATCCAATAGTGCCTTTTTGGACGTCTATATACCATTGGAAAGCTCTTTCTGAGCACTAGGCATTGGAGAGGATCTAATTAAGCTCTGAGATCTTCTGTGGGATTGGAAAGTGGCTCCAAACTTCACTACTCTTGGGCATCCTTAACCAATTGAAACCCATAATGCAGTCAGTGACAACATTGGCTCGAACTGGGGATAGTGCCTTGTTGGCAAGGTGTTGAGGACCTGCAGACCAATATCCTTTCCTTCCATTGGGTAGGGAGTTATTCTTAAGCAAAATATAATTCTGCGAAAAAGGGCTTTTTTGATAATAAACTGAAAAATTCAATAACAATTTCAACACACACACAAGATATTTACAATGAGCAAGAGACATATATCTCTAATTTTGAAAATAAAATTTTAGGAACTAACCATTTATAGGCAGTTCCAACAGTTCATCATCCAATTTTTCAAGCATGTAATTGTTGTTTCCCTTTCTTCTGTAACCTTGAAGGGGCTGAACCATAGTAGGTCAAACTTCCCATGTTTTCCTTTGTCTTCATGTCGAACATCCCAGCTGAGAACTAAATCTCCTTGCTGAAGAGGTCTGTCCTTAGCCTTCTTGTCAAACAGAGATTTCATCCTTTGCTAGTAGTTTGACAACTTGGTACCCACCTAATCTCCATTCTCATGAAGCTCCACCAGCTGATTTATCCTTCTATTCAATGTGCTAGGCTCTTCCTGAACTTCTTGTAGCAAAAAAACTACTGACATTGCTAATTGGATTGGGAAGACAACAAACTTGCCATATACTAGCTCAAAAGGTGATTTCCAAATGGATAGTTTAGTCATTACACGGTTAGCCCATAGAGAAAACTTCAGTTGGGAGTCCCAGTTCCTTTGATTTTTAGTGATGGTCTTCTTTAGAACCCTCACCACAGTTTTATTAGAAGACTCAACCAAGCCATTCCCTTGAGGGTAGTATGTAGTGGAGTGTCCATTAATGATATTGAATTTATGGTAGAAGTTGGTGAAATTCGTAGATTTGAAGACTTTTGCATTCCCAGTGATACTTTTAAAAGGATACCCAAAGCAGGATAGTACATTCTCCTCCATGAATTTTATCACCACCGAGTTAGTAGCATTTCTAGCTGTGATAGCCTCTACCCACTTGGTGAAATAGTTAGTGGCTATCAAAATCCATTTGTGTTGGCCACTAGAAGGTGGGTTTATTTCTCCAATGAATTCCCATCCTCATTGTCTAAAAGGCTTCTCTACATGCACAAGAATTAGGGGGACAAGAGAAAACTTTTGTCTTTCAATAAACAATTGGCATTTCTGGCACAATCTGGCCTGAGAATAAACATCTCCAAACAATGTGTGCTAGTGGAATCCTGCCTTGAGGATTTTGTGTGTTGTTGTCTTCCAACTTTAGTGTCCTCTATAGCCTACCCCATGGAAATCCTCGATCACTTCATGGGTTTCTCCCTCAACCAAACATAGTAGTAATACCCCCACTGGGTCCTTCCAGTAGAGCAGTCCATTGGATATGATATATTTTTGTGCCTTCAATATCAAACTCTGGTATTTAGATCAATCCAGTCCCAATGGTCATCTTAGGAATAAGAGGTGATGAAAAATGTTCTTATACCTGGATGATCCCTCATACTTGGCGTTGATCTTCTGCTAAATTGTTTTAATTCCGTTGTGGTGATCCTCTAGTCTACCTTGCTCTATGATCAGGTTTATCCCTAGAGCTTGGCAGTTGGATTCAGATAAATTTTGGCCAACCCCTGGCCTTTAATGAGATTGGCAAGCTTTATTTCTAGCTCATATTCTTGTACTTTAGTTATCTACCTGCCCCTGTTTCCTTCACTATCTTCTTGAACCATGATGTCCTTGACTGTAGTCGTCGAGACGAACACTGTGATTTCCTATTCCAACACATACATATGAAATGACTTCAATGCCTTGACTAGTGCATAGGCTTGTTTCTTTTATTATACTTCAACTCAACGTCCCTTAGGACTTGGCTAAAAAAGGAAATGAGCTACTCGTAACCTTATTTATTTTTTTAGTAAGAGCACAATAGCAATGGTATGTGGAGAGGTGAAATAAAAGATGTAGAAAGACATTGAATATTTAGGGCTAATTAGCGTTGGGGACTTAGCCAAAGCTTCTTTGATCCTAGTGAACGAATCACGGGGGACATAGCTCCACTTAACTTCATTCTCCTTCTTAAGCAGGTCTGTGACACCTTTGACTATCTCAGCATAGTTGGGTATGAATCGCCTTAAGAAATTTATCCTCCCCAAAAGGGCTTGGACTTCTTTCTTGTTTATGGGAAAGGGGATAAGGCTGATGGCTTTGACTCATCAGGATCAATATTTACTCCTTCCTACATTACTATGTGTCCAAGAATATTCCCCTCACTTAGGGCGAACTGACATTTCTTAGGATTCAGAGAAAAGCCATACCTCCTACACTTCTCGAAGGTAAGCTTTATATGGAGTGTTGGCTTGACGAGGCCTGACCCAAGTTTAGAGTTAATTAGCCAAACAAATCCCTACACTACTGGCGACAACAGCCTATGAAGCGTGGACTGAGATTTCACCCGAAGCAGTAGGGGGGATGCTGGAACCATGTTTCTGCACCCTGGAGATGTCTGAGGGGTTGATTTAGTCCAACTGTGAATAACTTTGCATAGGTCACTTCACGCACTGTCTTGACCTGCGAGGCCTTCGCGATCTATTACAATCGCCTTCGCGTAGCCCTCACCAGGGGCTGAGGTGATTTCACGCTACCCAGGCAGCGATCTCCGCTAATATCCCAAGTTACATCGCGGATCTTACTTATCTTATTATAACTATTAGTTAATTTGACGTAAATAGATACTTTGTCTTATATTCTCTTAATCAACATAGTCATATAAATTTGCGCATATAAACAGTAAAAATGCAATTCATACCCAATATACTCAATGCATAAAGACTAGAAAAGATACATAGAAATGATATGAAACTTCTCTTTATTACTTCTCTAAGGGTTATAGACTGGACTCACCTTGTGAACTTAGCTGCAGGGGTTTGCGCACTCCACTGTGCACTACTAGGCCTCTGCGCACTCAGCTGTAGAGCCTTATCCTACTCTATGACCCAAAGACTCGACTCTACACTTAGATAAGACTCAATTCATTCTCCCCTTATTTAACACTTAGAGCCTCACTCTATTTATACAATCCCATGGTCTGCGGACCATGGGTAAATCTCTAAAGCTGACATTACATTACAAAAATGAGGGTAGAAAACCCTATGACTCATTTACAAGTTTTTGCTCCGCGCCCATAAAATGCGGAGTCTTTACATCAGATTTAGTCAAAATCTAGGCTTTAAGCCCCAAAACTACCCTTGGAGTATCCCACGCCCAACAGGCCCCCAACACAAACATTGTGACTCGCCCTCGAGTCACTCTGTCGGTGTGGAGATCTTCGCGTGGAGACCTCCCAACTATGCCCGAATTGCTGCAAGATCGACAGCGCACTGAGAAACTGCCTGCTATACCTCCTGTGGTTAGTCATATGGTTGGGCCACCTGTGTATGTCTTCAACCAACTACCGTTTACTTTTCCTGGGAAAAGTTTGCCATTTGAATTCGCCAACTACATCACACATTTTACCAACTGCATCGTGGCACCATCTGTGATCCCCTTAGTAACATACGGTTCAATCCTGTTAGAAAATTATATATTACAGAGCAATGGAACACATAAAATATTGCAGAAATAAAAACACAGAAAACACATAAAACAAGAGAGACATAGATATATGTGGTTCACCCAGTTTGGGCTACATCCATGGAGAAACAGCCAGTCCTTCCTTTTATATTAGCCAACAAACTAAAGAGATACAACCTACAATAGATCTATTGTAATTCCTTCTTCGCTCTCAATCTCCTCTCTCTTTGTCACTCAGAATACAGATCTACATAAACACAATAGAATTCCCTCATATATAGCGAGGGGTTGCCTTCTAGGGCAAAAAACCCTAAATTAAACACAACTTCTATCGTCAGATCTCCGCCTAATGAACGACCTAGATTGACTACGAAATTATAACATTTTACAAGGCAATTTTACATCTATTTTTAGGTTCGGGGGCACTACCCCCTATCCCCCCGCCAAGGAGGGGCTCCCAAAGGTCATAGTCACCCCCTTGGACCCCCCTTGCAGCGAATATTTTATGGGCGGCATTGCCGCCCCATTACGAACTGGGGTCCAATGCGGCAATACCTTTGAATACAAAAGATAATTAGGCTCCACACCCAACAATCTCCCACTTGGAGACTGATTATAGCAACTCCACCGCTGCTTCATTTGTTGGATAATGACTCCACTTTGGACCTGGCTGTTTCACATCTTCTTCATCATACTTGAAGACCATTTGAAACTGAGCAGATTCTTAGTTTCTCCTTGGTTACAACTTTTGTTAACATATCTGTAGGATTCTGGCTAGTGTGTATCTTTTCCAGCTTCAATTGTCCATCGTCCAATGCTAACTGTATGAAATGGTACTTGAACTATATATTTTTAGTCTTAGAATGAAATGCAGAGCTCTTTGCAAGATGTATGGCACTCTGGCTGTCACTGTATAACCTGCCCAACTCCTTCTTCTTACGTAATTCATCTAGAAACGTTTGTAACCAAATCATTTCTTTACTAGCCTCTGTAGCAGCAACATACTCTGTTTTTGTTGTTGAGAGTACAACAACACTTTGCAGTTTAGAGACCCAACTAACAGCTATTCCACCTATAGTAAACACATACCCTGTTGTGCTCCTCCTGTTATCTTATCACCCACCATATCTGCATCAACATATCCCTATAAACCAATGTTTGAACCCCAAAGCATAATGCTTGATTTGCGGTACCTCTCAAATACCTGAGAATCCACTTCACCACCATCCAATGTTCTTTTCCTAGATTGTTCACGGACCTGCTTACAAATCCCACTGCATGTGCAATATCAGACCTTCTACAAACCATTGCATACATTAAGCTTCCAACTGATGATGCATATGGAACTTTAGACATATGAGCCATTTCTTCTTGAGTCTTGGGACACTCCTCCTTACTTAATTTGAAATGGCTAGCCAAAGGTATACTAACTAGTTTTGCATTCTGCATATTAAACCTGTTCAACACCTTTTTTATGTACTCACTTTGAGACAATGTTAATTTGTGATTCTTCCGGTCTCTAGTTATTCTCATACCAAGGATTTGTTTTGCAGTGCCCAAATCCTTCATTGAAAATGAGTTTGCCAACTTTATTTTGAGCACATTTATTTTCTGGATGTTAGAACCTGCAACAAGCATGTCATCTACATACAATGACAATATAATATCGCTGCCATCATTTTTCCTTTTGAGATAAACATAATGATTAGAGTGACATCTAGTATAACCTTGTTCAGACATAAACCTATCAAATTTTAGATACCATTGCCTCAGAGCCTATTTTAAGCCGTACAAGCTCTTCTTCAACTTGCACACTAGTTCTCCTTCCCTTTTACCTCATATCCTTGTGGCTGCTACATATATATCTCTTCCTCCAAATCCACATGGAGAAAGGTTGTCTTTACATCTAACTGCTCAAGATGCAAATCTTCAGCTGCTACTAGACTTAAAATAGTTCTGATTGAAGTCATTTTAACAATAGGAGAAAATATCTCATCAAAGTCTATACCCCTTTTTTGTGCAAACCCTTTCACCACAAGTCTAGCTTTATACCTTTTTCTACCTCCATCTTCTTCCTTCAACTTGTAAACCCATTTATTTTGCAATGTTGTTTTACTTGCAGGCAACCTGACTAAGTCCCAAGTCTGGTTATGTGCTAAGGAGTCCATCTCTTCTTTCATGGTTTGCTCCCACTTCTTCCTGGTTTCTACCTGTACTGCTTCTTCATAACATTCTGGTTCACCAGAATCAGTCAACAATACATAATATAATGAAGGAGAGTATCATTCAGGGGGTCTACTTATCCTGGTAGATCTTCTAACACCACTTTCAGGTGTTTGAGGTGCTTGTTGCTGTTGTGGTTGTTGTTTTGGATGTTGATCATTATGATTTTCAGGCACCATCACTTTTTCTGTGATCTCGTCAAGAACTGTGTATTCTCTGTTTTCTTTTTCCTGTTTCTTTTCCTACAGCTGATCCTTATACAAAACCTTTGCATTTGAATATGACATCTCTACTCCTAATGCTTTTGTGTTTTTCATAATCATAAAAGCGCTAACCAAAATCGTTAACACCATATCCAATAAAGGTGCATTTCTTTGATTTTGCCTCAATCTTTGTTCTATTTTCTTTATTAATGTGGACAAAGGCTTCACAACCAAAAGTCTTTAAAAAAGAGTAGTTTACCTTTTTACCTATCCATGCCTCCTCTGGAATACCACCATCCAAGGAACTTGAAGGCCCTCTGTTTATTAGATAAATAGCAGTATCTACAACATCTGCCCAAAATTGAAAAGGAAATCCTGCATGCAATCTCATGCACTTTGCATGCTCCATGATTGTCCTATTCATCCTCTCTGACACGCCATTTTATTGTGGTGTTCCTGGAACTGTCTTTTCTCTGTGAATTCCATTCTCTAAACAGTACCTATCAAACTCTTTGCTGCAATATTCACCTCCATTGTCTGATCTGAGACACTTCAACCTTTTTCCTGTCTCATTTTCAACCAAAGCTTTCCATTTCTTGAAGGTATCAAATACATCAGATTTATTTCGAATATAATAAATCCAGGTTTTTCTGGTTGCATCATCAATAAAAGTAACATAATAAAGAGAGCCACCAAGAGATGATACCTGAGAAGGTTCCCATACATCTGTATGCACAAGCTTTAATTTTTCGCTCTTCTTTTCTTTCCAACTTTGAGGAATCTGACTCTCTTCTATTTTCCATAAACACAATTCTCACATAATTTTAAATCAACATGCTTCAAACCTGGCAAAAAATTTCTTGAGTGAAGAATTTGCATCCCCTTCTTACTCATGTGCCCGAGCTTATGGTGCCACCATGGAAAATTTTAGAGGCAAATTTTCACTCTTAAGCGAAATTAAGGGGTTTTAAATTTTTAGTGGGGGAATATTTTGTATCATAGTACATTTTTACAAATCGCCTCAAATAGCCCACCTTACTTTAAGGGAGAGGGTAAAAAAGCTAAATTTAGCCCTTGAAATTAGGAGTTACAACCTTCCATTCACCCTAATTTTCAAGAATAGGTTTTATTTAAGTGAATCCTATGGGCCAAATACCATATTTATAAAAGAGTTATGGTAAATTAATAAAAATATAAATAAATGAGAGGTATGGTAAACAAATAAAACATTTTTTTATATTTACTCCATAAGTCACCTTATATACATGCTTATATACATGCAAGGGTGTAAACAAATAAAAATATAAATAAAGTGGAGGTATGGTAAATAAATAAAACCACCTTTTATGCTTACTCAAAAGGTATGGCAAATAAATAAAAATATAAATAAACTAGACGTATGGTAAATAAATAAAACCTCTTTTTATATTTAGTCCATAACCCTCTTTCTATTTATGAATGCTCAAAAAAGAGGTTTTATTTAAGTGAAACCTATGAGCCAAATACCATATTTGTAAAAGAGGTATGGTGAATTAATAAAAATATAAATAAACAAGAGGTATGGTAAACAAATAGAACATTTTTTTATATTTACTCCATAAGTCACCTTATATTTACGAACACTCAAAAAATGCATTATATTTTGGTGAAACCTATGGGCAAAATACTATGGGCCAAATACCATGGGCTAGATTATTATTAATACCATGAAAAAAACATTATTAACCCTAATATTAGCATTAATAAAAATAAAAATGGCACATGGTATTGACCCATGGTATTCACGTGGAATGTAGCCTATTTAAATGGGGGAATTAAACCAACATAGATCCATCTTTACTCTGGATCTACTAAGCCCCAAGAGGGATCAAATATTGTGATATGCAAACTAGCATAGAGTGAAAAAATATTTGATCCCTCTCAGGGCTTGGTGGATCAAGAGTAAAAATGGATGTTGTAATTTAATGTATGTTAAACATTTTAACTTGGTTAAAATAAAAAATAAAATAAAAATCAATTATTAATTTTATTAATTTTTATAAATTACTAATAGTAATTTTTAAGCTCCAAGTTTATGATAACCCATGGTAATACCATGGTATTCATGTGAGCATAGACTATTTAAAGGGGAAATTCTATCATCTTAGATCCATCTTAATTCTGGGTCTACCAAGTGCTCAGAGATGTGGAGTTAAGATGGATATAGGTTGGTTTTTATGATAATGAAGATATTAAATAGAATTAGGAAATTATATTGTAAAAACATCTTAAGGTGAATAGTTAAAGCTACATTTAGTCACTTCACAAAATTTAGTTAAAAATACCAATATCTCCCTTAATATTGGTTTTTAACTTTTTCTGATTTAACAAAAAAAATTCAAAACAATGAAACCTTATCACTCTTTTTGCATCACCCTCGCAGAAGATTTCTCACCATTTTTCAAACATTCTCAATATGATATCTTCATGAAAATGTTTAGGTACTGATGTTGGATTAGTTGTTTGAAAAATAAGTTGGTTTGTACAACCTTTCATCTTCTGTGCTATTCTTAGTTTGTCCTAATGATCTGTAGGGGTTAGAGCCACTGCACCATATTTCCCTAAAAGGTGGAGATTTTCACCAAAAAGGAAATTAATCTACATGTTCCAATGCTGTTAAAAAATGCGAGACCTATGAGGGTAGTGAATTATGCTAATAAGTAATTTAGATTGGGAGAGATGTAATTAAATTTTATTATTTAATTGAATATTTCCAATTAAAATAATAATAAATCTATATTTATATATTCATATATTGATTGGAAGGATTCTCACAATGGTTACTTCTTTCAATTAGATCCCCTTCAAGCCTTTGGGATACCTAATACTTTATTATATAAAATAGTTGGGGCTTGCTACTTGTTGGCTTGTTGGGGCAAACAAACTTGATGTAATTTTTTTTCTCTCGCAGTTGGAGTCTATGGGATAAGAAAGAAATTTGATAACTTGAAAAAAGTGGTAGCTTGACAAAAGTTGCAGAGAAAAAATTAATCTCTCCTACCTTGACAGAACTCGTTGTCAATATCAACACCTACAAGAACTTTGTTGTGGAATATTATCAAAACTAATAGAAGGATATGAAAGAGTGTATTGTAAGAACCTTGACAAACACGACCACTGAAACTTGGAACATTGTTTGTAGGAAGAGAAAATTATGTTTATTTTTTCCAAACATATATGTTAGTATATTACAGTTTAATGAATATGTTTTCTTATTATCATATATTGTTTCATACTCTAACAAAACATTCACCAAGACTTCACAATGTTTTATTATTCAGTAAAATATTTGCTAAGATCTTACAAGATTTTATAATTCAGTAAAATATTTTCCATCACTGTACAAGATATTATAATCTGGTGAGAGATTCACCAAAAAATTATATATACATATTATATTATTAGTAAAATCGCCTCCCATTTTTCCTATGTATCATGGGGATTAGCCCATTTATTATACATATAAATTTAGGGTGGTTCTTAAAATTTTCCCTAGATGCCACAATGTCATATATTCTCTTGTAGAGGTTAAAGGATTTAAAAAAATTCAAAATTCCATTGCATAAATACAATGTACCAACCGTTTCTCCTTTTGGTATTACTAGGGATCCTTTAGTGACCTTCTAGGTTTTATCTGTAAAAGTAGTCACACAACCTTCACCTCCCAACTGCCCTATTGAAATAATATTTTTCTTCATATCTGGAACATGCCTTACCTCCTTCAATAGCCATTGATTTCCATTTTGTTGTTTTATGAAAACTGTACCCATTCCAATGATTTTATAGGGTTTGTCATCACCCAATCGAACCTGTCCAAAATCTCCTTGAACATAATCATGAAAATGTTTCCTATCAGGTGTGGCATGGAATGAGGCTTGTGAATCTACCACCCAAGCATCAATAATATCTTCTAAAGAAAGAATCAAAGCTTATTGCAACACATCACCTGTTACATTCACTTCATGATTATTTTCTTGCTGCGCGTCTCCTTCTTTTCCCTTCTGAGACTTGCAATCTTTCTTCAGGTGTCCTTTCTTTCTACATTTCCAGCACACTATCCCCGATCTTGACTTGGATCTTCCTTTTCTTGACTTACTGCGATATCTAGGGCTCTTTCCTCTTTCCATTTTTCTTCCTCTAGTCTCTGCAGCCAAAGCATTACTTAATGTCTCACCGGAGCTTTTCCGTCGCATTTACTAGCTAAGGATTGCATCGACAACATCATCAAACTTTAAAGTACCAGATCCAGAGACACAGTTACTAATGGCCATAGCTAAACCATTCCAACTTTTTGGCAATGAGCACAGAAATGACAGAGCCCTAACTTCATCATCAAAAGTTACCCCTACAGAACTTAACTGACTCGTAACTGTATTAAATTCATTTAAATTATCAGCAATAGATCCACCTTCTGACATTTTCATATTAAATAAATGCTTCATAAGAAATACCTTATTTTAGGCCGAAGGTTTTTCATATAATTTGGCTAATGTCGACATTAAACCCTCTTTTGTTGTTTCCTTTGAAAAATTAAACGCTACCAACGCTGCTAGGCACAACCGTATTGTTCCAAGTTCCTTTCTGTCGAGAATATCCCATTCTGTGTCTGTCATACTCGTCGACTTCTTTGCCTTTCTGCTCAATGGTTGGTACAGATCTCTCTGATACAAATAAGCTTCCATCTGCATCTTCCACAGTTGGTATTTTTGGCCATTAAATTTTTCAACCCTAAACCTACCATCTTCCGCCATTGCTCCCACTCGAACCAAGAACCCTTCTCTCCTGCGAGTTTATTAGTCAAATAGACCTTCAACTCTGATACCAATTGTTATAAAATTATATATTACAGAGCAATGGAACACATAACATATTTGTAGAAATATAAACATAGAAAATGCGTAAAACAAGAGAGACATAGATATACGTGGTTCACCCAGTTTGGGCAACATCCACAGAGAAATAGTCAGTCCTTCCTTTTATATTATCCAGCAAACTAAAGAGATACAACCTACATTAGATCCGTTGTAATTCCCTCTTCACTCTCAATCCCTCTCTCTTCCTCACTCAGAATATAGATCTACATAGATGCAATACAATTCCCTCATATATAGTGAGGGGTTGCCTTCTAGGGCAAAATCCCCTAAATTAAACATAACTTCTACCGTCATATCTTTGCCTAATGAACAACCTAGATTGACTACAAAATTACAACATTTTACAAGGCAATTTTACATCTATTTTAAGCTTCGGGGGTGCTGCACCGGATCCCCCCACCAAGGGGGGACTCCCAAAGGTCGCAGCCGTGCTCCCCCCCCATCCCCCTGGACTCCCCCTGTAGTGAATATTTTATGGGCAATGTTGCCACCCCATTACGAACTGGGGTCCAATGCGGCAATACCTTTGAATACATAAGATAATCAGGCTCCACACCCAACAAATCTAAGGTATCAAACTGATCAACTCTCAGCGGTAGTCCCCAAATTCGTTAATGTAACCGTGCGCATCTTGTTTTATCACCACAGTTCTTTTATCACGAAAGTCCTTATATATTCCTTCCTCAAGCTTCTTGACTTCTTCTTCCATCATGGAACTTTTCTCCCTCAACCAAACTCTTTCATTCACGAGTTCTTGGATCCTAAGATTACCCTGGTGGATCTCTTCATCAGGTTCCAAGCGTTCTTCTTTGAGTTCTTCCAACTGCGCAATCCCTTCTTCCAAGGCTCCGCAATCTGTCACATTTGTGGGTGCTACTATGCACGGACTAGGCATGATATACTCCATTGGAATTACATCGTTCGCTCCATAGGCTAGCCTAGAAGGCATCTGTCCCGTCAATTTCTTGCACGTTGTCCTATAAGCCCATAAAACTGTTGGTACGCACATGTCCCAATCACTTTTCTGCGCATTACATACCTTGTTTAGTGCTTCGTATACTTTGTTAATTGCTTCCACGTGGATAACCTTCTGCGTGCTCGTTCTCTCCACACTCTATCATTCCAACTTGAGGAACTATTTGCGCATTTGCCCCCCTAACACATACTTATTGACCATATTTCCCAACGCGAAGTTCATGTGCATCCACGCAAGTTTTTTACCATATGCCTATACCCACCTGGACAGATGTGTGCGCGGACCATCCCGTCCATTGTATTTATCTGCCAATCCCACTATAGGTTTCCCAAACCATGAGTGCAACAGTTTTCTACATACATGCTAGTCTTCAAATCTTCCTCTGTGCGTACCCCACCACCTCATGGCCGTAGCACACAGTACCCAATTTAAATCCTGGAAGCGTTGCTTTTCTGGCACCTCCTTTCAAATCTGTCCAAGAAAGCATCCACCTCACCTAATCCATCATAAGTAGGTAGATATCTCACTTCTGTTGATACATAGTGTAGTGACCTTGTCATCATGTTACAATTAAGCATGGTTACCTCGTGTAACTAGTTCTGCCATCGTTCTATCTCCTCATGTGAATCTAAAGTGCAGGAGCTTTCACGCTCCCATGATATTCGTCCATCTGTGATGGGATTTACCCAGTCTTTCTCTCGCGCGGTTGTCTTGTAGATATAGTCCAAATCATCGTCACTTTCATAGTTGTGCACCGGATTTGTATAGCGCGATCCCTCAGTAGGGTCTAGGGGTATAACTACGTGCATAGACTTCTTCTCAAAAATCATATTGCTCATCTTCAGATTAATCACCCCATTCATGTCAGTGGCCTAATCAATTCTAAGAGCGCGGGGTAGGGATTGTTGTCATCAACAATCTCTATCACTTCAAATTCTGCTAGCGTGCTCACTCCCTCAATATCCATGGTGATTCCCTGCAATTGCCCCAAGGGTATTATCTTATGTTGGTTTGTCATTCACAGCTGAATAGGAGACCACTGCAGCATAGGCCTCCCCATGTGCTCCCATGTTTGCTTCAGAAGAACGTTCGCGTCCGATCCTAAGTCCAGGATTACTTGGTCCATCTCATATTCTCCAATCTGTGCGGTTAGCCTCATTTCTCTCCTCGTCCTTGTCTTATGCTTTCCAATATTTTGGACTATGCGCGGTTCTCCTGGCGCGATCCCAGTGCATCTGTTAATGAGTTCTTGCAGTAATTTTATAGCCTTACTATCGCGCAGTAGCTTCATGCATGTTTCTAGGAACATCATAAGCATCGATGGGTGCATCTCCGGCTCTGGTCAATCTTTGATTCCTAAAGTGGAGGCATCAGCAAAGCTCTTCTTGGCTTCCATAAAGGTTTCTCGAGTGCGCTCCAAATAAAACTCCACTTATTTCGCCGGAGCTTTGTGAAACCAAGTACTATCTTTGGGCAGTTTTCCTTTGTCATCTCCCGTCACAATTCCAACTTGGAGCATAATATTCACATTAGGGTCTTGGTCATGCGTCTCAAACCTCATCATTTGCAGGTTCTAAGTCAGGGGAGGTGGTAGTGCTCCCTTGTCGCGTATCCTAACTATCAGCGTAGGACAATCCTCTGTCTCATGGTCAAACAAGGTACAATATAGACATGATCGTCACGTTGGATTTGTACAATCACGGGCATAATGTCCTGGCCCTCTGAAATTGTAGCATATTAGCTGTCTACGACCTCTTCCAGGTCCTCCTCCACCTCGGCCTCGTCCGCGCTAATGAGCCCCAGAAATGGGTAATTATATGGGCTCATTTTGCCTCTTAACTCAACTTAATCCACCATTCTCATTAGTTTATTGCATGTTTTTTATTATATTTATGCTAATAGAGTGAATTGGGTTAGTCATTATGCCATGAAGTCTAATGTGTGCTTTATGCAGATTTTTGGTCAATTTTGGACAAAGTCAAAGGATTAATGAGCATTTGGCAGCCAATATTTGAGGAAAACAAGGGAGAGGATTTGTAGGAGGGTGTTCCCCTCATTTATGACTCCCTACCTTGAATCCTCCATCAGAAACTCGGAGCACAAATAGCCACATTGATGCATCCAAGGGGCAGCCAAGCAAGTCAAGAATAACTACTGTCTATCTCTAGTTCTGGGAAGCCGAGCCCCTTGATTTTAGGAAGGCTGCTGGCGGGCCCAATTTGTATAAATAGGGGGGCTTAGAGCCTCAATATTTTAGCCAGTTATTAGTAGAATTTTCGCACTTTTGTGCAGCTTTTGTTCAGCTCATTTTCGAGCTTCCTTTTTGTGGACAGTTCATGTAATGTGACTTTTATTTTTGATAATGGAGATGAAACATTTTCTGAGCCAACACTGATCTCTTTCAGATGACTGAAGCTCTTGGGTTAGGGCCCAATCCAAGCTACCCAACACCTCTTTATTTGTACTTATAGGGTTTTGCTTTAGTTCATGAGTTAATTTCTGTTACATAGATTCATTTTACCTTGTTTAGAATAGGTTGCTTTTGATGGTTTGCATAGCTGCTTTTGTTTCAGTTGCTGAAGTAGGTTAATACAATTATACACTAAGATTCAAAAGGCCAACAATAGGCTCTGATCTCCCTTCTCCCTTCCTGGGACCATGATTTGAGGTCAAGGCACCATTGCTGCCACCAAAAACACAGTTTTGCTTCTTCCATGCAATTTCTAGTGTGATGATCTGATTTGAAAAGTTAAAGTGTTGCTTCAGATTCATTTTTCCAAGATTATTTCCTGTTTTTGTAATAAATATCTTTGCAATATTTTCTATTCGTAGTGTACTATTCAACACTTCATGTTTCTAGGTCAGAAATTAGGTTAACAAGAAATATGGTTCTATTTTCTTGGTGCAGCTAGTCCTTTTCTTGCTCAATTTCAGTAGTTATATGTGCAGATCTCTTACAACACACCTCAGCTCACAATACATCAACAAAATAGCTAGCATCATCTCATTTCTAACAGGTTTCACAAGTCATCCGCAGTTCTTCATGAATCTGCCCTAATTTCTGCACTTTTTCCATAAGCTTTCCTCTCATCATTTGAACAAATCCAACCATCATTTCCTTTCATGATCCTCCTTGTTAAGCCCCAGACACCTCAACACATCCCTCTAATCTTCAGCTACCCTTTCCCACCATTTTTCCACTCTTAAAACCTCTAAAAATAGCTCTCGGCATCCTCTTGTAGGTCCTATGCAACCTCCTGTAGAATTTCCTGTGAGTGATTTTTCAAAGTCTGATTGCAGGGGAAGTCTTCATAAGGTTACCAGAGGCTTCTTAGGACCCCTCCACACCTTCTTACACCTTTGCAAAAACCAAATCCGCCCTCCATCGCCACCAAACCTCTTCCACAGTCACAAATAGACAAAATCACATGCATAACAATTCCACATAAAACACATAAAAATGCAAAAGGACGTTCTTTTCTCATTTTCCTCTAGTAATGTCCTGAATAGATGTAATTTACCTTTTCAGTAGTCAATGGCACTCATTTCATCAGTTTCCATCTCTTTTTCTGAAAAAGTTGAGTTAGTTGGAAAAATTAGGGTTTGCTAGGGTTTGCTTTACCCTCTAGTCTTCTTTCTCTTTCTGCAAGTAGAATAGTCTTTGTAGAGTTAGCTTTCTTTCATCACAGTTAAAATCTTTTTCTGGAAACTCATAGAAGTTGGCTTAAGCTCCTAGTGATCTTGTGTCAGCTGACCAAGTGACAACCTACAGTAAGAGCTAGTACTTGTGCATATATCATCGTCGCTTCCAAGTTTGTTACGAACTACCGGGTTGATAAAATTAAAGTAGGAAGATCCAGGAGTTGCAGCATTATGGCTGCAATACTGGTGTTCAACACTTTTTGGTGTTGTTGCCGGGGAAGCATCAAAGTATTTTGTGATTACTTCTTTCTTCTATTTTCTACTGCAACATTCTGCTAAGTAGTTTATTTCAGCAGAAGTAGAGTAGTTGTTCTTTCAATTTCTGCATTTCCTTGCTTTCATTTCAATTCTGCAATTTCCATTTCAGCAAAATTAGATCAGCCCTTTAAATTTTGCAATTTTCATTTCAACAAAAGTAGATTAGTTCTTTCTATTCTGCAATTTTCATTCCAGATTAGTCATTTCCCTACCTTCATTTCAACTCTGCAATTTCCTTTCAGCAAGTTCATTTCAGTAGTTGCAATTTGTTTGTTCAATCAATTTCATTTTTGCAGGTATAAGCAGTGAAAAAACAAAAATCACCCAAAAAAGAGATTCCCTTTCATGCCTCATAGGAACAGAGATAATTCAGAGAAATTCCTACCCAACACCCCCACCGCATCACAAAGCCACCCTTCTCTCTTCTTCGGTGGCAGTGATTCGGAAGATCCTTTAGGAGAAAAACCTAAAATATTTGAAGAACCTATGGGAGAAGAAGAGGAAGAAATGATCCCTCCTGAGACAATGGCTGAAAACAGAAATGCTATGGGGAATGGAGAAAGAATAGAGAGTACCTTTCCCATCCGAGAGACCAATAGGGACACGAAAATGAAGAACATAAGTCCTTCAGCCCTACCTCACTTCCATGGATTAACTATAGAAGATCCTGACACCTTCCTATTTGAGTTTTCTATTATCTGTCGAACCTATGACTATGCAGAAGACAAGAAAAAGTTGAAACTGTTTCCTTCTATCCTCAAGGATGCAACATTGTGCTGGTTCATGGGGTTACTTGGCAACATCATCACAACTTGGGCTCAAATGCAGCAAGCCTTTAATAACAAATATCGGGACTACTGTAGGTCAAAAGACACCAAGGAAGAAATATTCTGAATGACCATGGAAAGTGATGAATCCTTGGAAGATTATGAAGAGAGATTCTAGCTCAATTATAAAAGGGCCAGGTGCACACTTGACCCCGAATCTCTGAAGTTGGTCTTGCTTAGGGGAATTCCAGAAGACCTTCTAAACACCCTCCATTTACTGGCTGGGGGATACATCTACCAGATACCTTATGAAGACATAAAGACTATCTTTAGAAACCATTCTAGGGTAGCCAGAAAGAGAAGTAGAGGGAGTCAACCCATGGCTAGTACCTCCTCCTCCAGTTCATCCCTCAAAGGTGAATTTGGAAACATGCTGGAAGATTTCAAGAGTGATATGCTGCAAACTCTTGCCATGCAAATGGATATCTTACATATCGAAAGAAAACAAGAGGAAGCAGAGAGGGCTTTGGCCATTTTTTGTCCTAGGTGCACCAGAAGGCATCCTAGGAACGAATGCCCATTGAACTCTATAGAGGTGTGTTCAATCTGTGAAGAAGATCATCCTAAAAATATTTTCCCTTCCTTGCCCGGACTTAAAGTTGTATACCAAGGGGCCGAAGGAGCCACTGAACCACTCTATTTCATAAACCAAAGGAGGCCGCATGGACCTAGACCTTACCAGCAGGGGATGCAAGGGATATCCCAGGCATACTACAACCCTAATCAAGCCACTTCCATGCCTTCTTGAGGCCCCCCTACTCATCCTTCCTAGTCCACACCTCCTCCTTGGTCATATCCATCCCAATATCATGCTCAACCAGCTACTCATTCATTTCACTCCTATGCTCAGCCACAGCCTCAGTGGAATGCACCTCATCAGGGGTGGAGGCCTCAATACAACTCTCCTCCCGCTCTTTTGCCTCCACCACCTTCTCAACTGCAACCATTGCCTCCTGCTCCACCAAGGCAACCCCAAATGCCCACTCAACCAAAGAGATAACCTACGATCTAGGAAGGTTCTCCTAGATAGCCAGCCTCCCCCTAAAGAGGATGAGGAAGATAAAGAGGAAAGTGAATCGAGAGCAATTCCACCCTTTCTTGAGAGATTATCCGGAAAAACACAGCCTACCCCAGAAGAAACTGAACTTTTGGGAGAATTGAAACAATTATGTGTAAATATACCGCTTCTCCAAGCCATAAAGGATGTGCCTATATACAACAATATGATCAAGAGAAGTTCTTCAGCCATCTAGGCAGGTGCAAGAGAGATGCCACAACCATTAATGTCATAGGACAACTATTTGACCTAATGTTGGGGCAGGTACTCTGTCCGAAGTATCTAGACCCTGGAAGCCCAGTAGTCGATGTCCACATCAATGGCACCATGATCCCCCATACCCTGATTGATCTGGGGGATGCCATTAATGTGATGACCAAGGACACTATGCACAAGCTCAACTTGCAGGGCTCCCTCAAAAAGACCACAATAGTACTGCAGTTAGCAGACTGCTCCACCATGACCCCTGAAGGGATTGTGGAAGATGTAATGGTCTCCATCGATTCTTGGGAGTATCCTTCTAATTTCTTGGTTCTCCAGCCAAAGGCAAAGCTCACTGGGTATCCTCTCATCTTCGAAAGACCCTGGTTGGCTACTGCAAATGCCTACATCAGTTGTTGAACTAGGGACATGACAATCGAGAATGGGCATATGTCCAAGCAGCTAGTCCTATACCCTCCTGCCCAACCTTTGTTAGAACATGATCTACCTCTCTAGTTGGAGGAGGAAGATGAGGATGAAGTCTATTCTGCACCACTGTGTGCAATAGAATATGCCATGGGGGGGAACCACAAACGGAGGATGACATCATTGAAAACTTAATTCAAAATCCACCCCCCAGTATGTTGCCATTAGAAGAGCTAGTGAAAGAAACCCAAGGCAATCCTTTAGTTTATTTCTCTGTGGCCAACCCGACCTCTCTCAGAGTTAAGAATATAGAGTTCGGCCCAGAAAGAACCTTGAAAATCAACGCATCCCTATCCACCTCTCAGGGGAAGGAACTGTGTAGCTTATTGAAAAACCATTTGGATGCCTTTGCTTGTAGTTATAAGGAGATGAAGTGAGTGCACCCTTTAGTCTGTACTCATCACATTTACATTAAGGAAGATTGCAAACCAGTCATGCAGCCTCAAAGGAGGATGAATCCAGCTCTTAAAGACATTGTCAAGGAAGAATTGCAAAAGTTACTAGATGCAGGATTCATCTACCCCATCTCTGACAGTGAATGGGTCTCTCCTTTGGTGCTAGTGCCAAAGAAAAATGGTAAGTGGAGAATCTATGTCGATTATCGGGAACTGAACAAGGCCACCAAGAAGGACCATTTTCCTTTGCCTTTCATAAATCAAGTGTTAGATGGTCTGGTGAGAAAAAAGCTTTTCTCCTTCATAGATGGGTTTAGAGAGTATAATCAGATCCAAATCAGCCCGGAAGACCAAGATAAGACCACTTTCACTTGTCCTTGGGGTACCTTTGCATATCGAGTCCTTCCTTTTGGTTTGTGCAATGCTCCCGCCACTTTCTAGAGAGTAGTATTGAGTATATTCTCTAAACTGGTTCATGATGTAGTGGAAATATATATGGATGATTTTACTCCTTATGGTTCTAACTTCCAAGAAGCTTTGTCTAACCTAGGAAAAGTTTTGGACAAGTGTATTGAAATGAACTTGTCCCTCAGTCCAGAAAAGTGTGAATTCTTGATGATTGAAGGGACCGTACTAGGTCATGCAATCTCTCATCAAAGATTATAGGTGGACCCCCAAAAAATTGCCATTATCCAAAGGGTCCCACCTCCTCAAAAGGTGAGAGATGTCCAAAGTTTCCTAGGCTTAGTGGGATATTATAGAAGATTCATTAACGATTTTAGTAAGCTAGCCTCTCCATTGTTTGGTCTTTTGGGGAAAGATGTCGAGTTCATATGGACTGAAAACTGTCAAGAAGCCCTAGATACTTTGAAAAGTAAACTTGTGACTGCCCCAATTTTGAGAGGTCAAAACTGGGCCCTACCTTTCCACATTCACACAAATCTAACCTTTGTTGATAAGCTTGGTAAGAAAAATGTTGTTGTTGACTTTTTGTCTAGAATAAATCTGTCTACAGGTGAAGAAAGAATGGTGGATGATCAGATGCCAAATGAACACCTATTCGCTATCTCAATACTCTCTCCATGGTTTTCTGATATAGCGAATTACTTGGTTTCAACATAGTTCCCGCCATACCTGTCCTCAAAAGAGAAGAGCAAGATCGTGAGGAAAAGTGCTCCTTTCACTTGGATTGGGGGCAATCTCTTCAAACTTGGCCTAGATCAAGTTTTGAGAAGATGTGTCAGGGAGGAGGAAGTTTTTGACATTCTCCTTACCTATCATGATGGGCACTGTGGAGGCCATTTTGCAGCAAAGAGGACTGCCTTCAAAATTCTACATGCAGGTTACTATTGGCCCACTCTTCATCAAGATGTGAGGAGATATATCAACCAATGTGATCAGTGTCAAAGGATGGGGAAACCTACTCCAAACGATGGGATTCCCTTGCAGCCTCAAGTGACTTTTGAGCCATTTGAGAAGCGTGTTGGCATTATGACACTGGCTTGGCACTATGGTACAGGTATTGTCCTTAATGGCAACACACTCGGTAAATCACTCAGATGATAGTTCAGGCTCACAGGCTCTCAGAACAAAGGAAAAGGAGGTATCCGCAGGTTCCCATTGATAAAGCCGCGTATACACACAGTTTCACAGAACAAAAGGTGCGTATGCGTATACACACACTCTCATGCACAGAAGAGCACGTACAGTTTGGAAATCTTGGTTTTTGGTCCTTGGTATTCGGGCCTATTGTTTTGGACCATGGTATCTCATTCGAAGTATTGAACCCAGGTATTGGTTCTAAGTGGTTTTGGACCATGGTATCGAGTAAGGCTTAAGACTATAAAAGGCGAAGGAGATAATTAGGCAAAGGTACTCAAGGATTGAATATCTTATGAAGAACAAGATCTAGAATACTCGTCATTGGGTTATGGTGCATAGCTGGATCTGAATCAAGGAGGAACTTGAGCGCTAGGAGAAGGATAAGTTCTATTGTTGGGTCAAGATCTTAAGGCTTGAAGAGAAGTATCTTTGTGTGATTTTGATCTATTTGGCACATGACTTGATCTATAAATTTGATGATTTGGGTATAACTAATGTCTGAATATTTGAAAAAGGATAAATTATCTTTTATAGATCTGTACGCAGGTTCCACATAGAAAAGGCGCGTATGCATGCCGGTTCGGTGTATCAAAACTGCGTATATGCAGGTTTTCCTTAATATAATAGTGTATGCATGCAGGTTATACATATTGAAGTAGCGTACGTCTTATGAAATATGTTTTAGCTACTTCTATTTATTGCTGCAGTGTTCTGGGTTCAGGATTGGTTTCCGGTTACTGTTATTGTGTTCTGGTTACAACATTCAGAGAAGTGATTGATTGATTCAGTTTTTTTTTTTGGTTGGTGCAAAAGAGATTGGTTGATGCAGATATATTTGATGGTTGATTGATGTTATTAATGGATCCAGTTTGAAAATTTATGAAATGTGGTCGCTGGAAGAAAAGAGAAGGTTGTAGCCTTTTGTAGGCCAGAACCTACGTACTAGTACATCAGCTAGTACAAGAGCTAAGGGGATTGTAGCTCCCTTCCAGGAGAATCTAGAGAATGAGAGAAGGTTGTAGCCTTCTATAGGTAGAAGCCTACATATTGGTATAAGACTGCACCAATACATAACCATTGTAAAAAGAATTTTCTTATTAAAAGAAGATAGAGACAAATTACTGTAGGTGGTTTTCACCCACTTTGGGTTTCCACCTTATATCTTGTGTTCTTGTGTGTGACTGTCTGCTCTGTTTTACTGTACCTGGTTACTGTTTATTTGGTTCTGATGCACAGATTAATGATCAACATCTGAAGAATAAATTAAATTATAAGTCTGTAGGTTATACGCTAGTTACCTTAACTACAGTTGCGTATATATGTAGTTTTCACTAAATGAAGTAGCGTATAGAAATCTAATTATGAAATGAAAAATAATTGACTTACTAATACTGATTCACTCCCCCTCTCAGTATTATTTCCAACAATTGGTATCAGAGCAGGTCCTTCAGAAGAAGCTTGATCACTTGAAGGAAGATCTATCACCATGAGCAACTACGAAAAAGAGGCATCCATCCGGCCACCAATTTTTGATGGGAGCAATTTTGTCTATTGGAAGGTAAGAATCACAGCCTATCTTCAATCTCTTGGAACAAAAGTTTGGGATATCGTGGAAGGAGGATACACATTTCCAACATCAACTCTTACAGATACGGCAGGTAAAAAGCAGTATGAAACAAATACAAAGGCTGTCAATACTCTATTGGGGAGTCTTTCACAATCAAAATTCGTCAAGGTAATGTAGCTCAAAACCGCCAAAGAAATATGGGACAAGATTGTTGTAAGCTATGAAGGAGATGATCAGGTAAAATGTGCAAAACTACAATCTCTCAGAATTCAATATGAAACTCTCAGAATGCACAATGATGAAAGTGTAGCTAATTATTTCCTATGTATAGATGAGATTGTTAATCGCCTGAAAAATCTGGGCGAAGAAATAAAAGAAGTCACTTTAGTTGAAAAGGTTCTAAGATCCTTGTCTTCTATGTTTGAATCAAAAGTTTCTGCCATAGAAGAAAAGCAGAATCCTCAAAGTATTACTATGTCACAACTGCATGGAATCCTAACTGCTTTCGAAATGAGAAAAGGGGGTCCATCAGACATGAGAGAAGCCGCATTCAAAAATTTAGGAAAAGGAGAATACAATGAGTCAGAACATATGTCAGAAGGAGAGGAAGAATCAAATTTTGTCAGAAACCTTCAGCGGGGCTCTCGAAGATTTAGAGGTAAGTTACCTTTCAAATGTTTTGCTTGTGGAAGATTCAGTCACTATGCAGCCAAATGTCCTCATAAGGATAAGCTTGATAAAGGTAAGGAACCAGTTAAATGGAATAGAAAACAGAGTGTAAGTAAGAAGAGCTATTATACACATGAAGATAGTGATGGAATTTCAAATAGTGATGAAGATGAACATGGTAATGATTATAGACTTTTGATGGATTTTGAAGATGATGATTTCTTGGATGCTATAAATGAAGATGATCTCTATGAATAAATTTCTAAACTTAAAATCTATTTAGAAGAAAAGAATATGATTATAGATACTTTGACATTCCAACTTCTTGAAAGGGAAAAATAAAATGAAAAGTTAGAATGTGAAATTGTGGGACTTAGAAAATATATTGAGAAACAAAAGCTCTTAATCTTAGATTTTCTAAAGGATCTAAAACTTGAGATGAGATTATCAAAGTGTAGTGTTCTCCTCTAATAAAAACAAGTCTTGGATATACAGAAGAAGCATCTCAAGAAGCCATCCACCTCCAAAAGTTATCTTGAAGCAACAAGGAGAAGTGAATAGGTTGAAAATCGTTAGTAAAGGCATAAAGTGGATCATCAGGTAAATTGGGGTCAATCTAATTCAAGGATGAACAGAAGCTACAACTGACCGCAGGTAAATCATTCCCAATTTTCTTCAAGAATGAATGTCAATGGAAACTACAATCACATGGTCAGTAGATTTGATAATCATAGGAATTTCTTTAATGTCCATTGTTTCGCATGTCATAACTTTGGACACAAATCTGCTCAATGTTTTGCCTACAAGACCATCATAACTAGGGAAACACAAAATCAAAGGAGTGTAACTAGGATCATGAAGAGGACCTACAATAATTTTTATGTTCTTGAAAATGATATAGAATGCTCTATTTGTAACAACTTCGGTCATGAAGATTTTGAATGTAGGAGTAAGTTTCAGCAAACATCTCAGAAGGAGCAAGCTTCAATGGGTCCCAAAACATGGAGAAAGAAAGAACCGCAACTAGAAAGATGTGGTATAGCCTTATATGCAGAAGGACAGGAAAATCAATGGTACATCGATAGTGGATGCTCGAAACATATGACAGGTGATAAAGAAAAACTTCAGTCATATAGTGCCTTAGAAAAGGAAAGGAAGGTCTCATTTGGAAATGACACTCCTGTGCTCATAAATGGTAAAGGCTTTATTATTTTAAAGGAAAAGGTTAAAGCTAGAAATGTTATGTATGTTGATGGCTTAAAGCATAATCTATTGAGTGCTAGTAAAATGTGTGATCAAGGAAATGAGGTAGTATTTCGATCAAATGGATGTATTTTTCGTGAGCTTGATATAGGAGAAACAGTGATCAAAGGCATAAGAACTCCAAATAATTTATAAATACTCAATGGAGGACAGCAACAATGCTATCTAAGCAAAAATGATGAACACTAGCTATGGCAAAAAATATTGGGGCATCTGAGCTTCCGTCAGATAAGGAAAGCATGCAAGTATCAGGTTGTTCACGATCTTCCTAACATCAGAATTTCGGACAATACAATATGCAAATCAGGTCAGTTTGGTAAGCAAACTAGAACACATTTCCCTGAGAAGGAAGGATCCGCTAGTAGGCCACTTGAACTTGTCCACACTGATTTATGTGGTCCATCAAGGAAAAAGTCACCTCGAGGAGAAGAATATTTTATATTGTTCATTGATGATTTTTCCAAGATGTGTTAGATATGACTTCTGAAGCATAAAGACAAATCTTTCGAAAAGTTCAAAGCTTTCAAATCTTTGGTTGAAAATGAATCAGATCACAAAATCAAATGTCTCAGGTCTGATCGTGGAGGGGAATTTACCTCAGCTGAATTTTTCGACTTTTGTGAAGAACATGGAATAAGAAGGGAATTCTCTACTGCAAGAACTCCTCAGCAAAATGGAGTGGTGGAAAGGATGAACAGAATGGTCCAAAAAATGGCTCATGCTATGCTTGATGAGTCTGGAACTCCTGCAACCTTTTGGGGTGAAGCTGTATTTGTTGCTGTTACTATTCTCAAGAAAACAAACGTTCATGTAAACATCACTTAAACTCCTCATGAACTTTGGTATGGTAAGACTCCTATAGTAAAATACTTCAAAGTTTTTGGAAGAAAATGTTACATCAAAAGGACTAATTAAAAGCTTGGCAAGTTTGAAACTAGAGCAGATGAAGGCATTATCCTAGGTTACTCTTCCCGAAGTAAAGGATATAAGTGTTACAATAAAAGACTTGGAAAAATGGTTGAAAGTATTGATGTGGTGGTTGATGAAGCAGACGACAATCCAAAGCAGATAAAAACCGAAGGTTTTGAAGATGAGGAGGATTATCCTTCAACTTCAAATCAGACTAATGATGAAGAAGAAACCCATGAGGCACCAGAAGAACAGATAAGGGTAGAAGAAAAGACTCCATCCAGGTACGTCCAGAAGAATCATCTAGAGACTCAAATTTTGGGGCAGAAAGAAGCAGGTGCTCAAACTAGAAGAACTATTATAGAAGCTTCAAGTTATCTAGCATTGCTCTCCTCCGTCGAACGAAGAAATGTAAGTGAAGCATGCAAAGATGGATGTTGGATCAAGGCCATGAATGAAGAACTAGAACAAATTGAAAAGAATAACACTTGGGAATTGGTTCCTAGACCTAATGATAATAATATCATAGGGACCAAATGGATATTCAAAAACAAGCTTAATGAAAATGGAGATGTTGTTAGAAACAAGGCCCGACTTGTTTGTAAAGGGTATGCTCAACAATAAGGTGTAGACTTTGAAGAAAATTTTGCACCAGTTGCTAGACTTGAAGCCATAAGAATGTTCCTTGCTCTTTCTAGCTTTCAGAAGTTCAAAGTGTATCAAATGGATGTGAAATCTGCCTTTCTAAATGGAGACTTAGAAGAAGAAGTGTACATTGAACAACCAGATGGATTCATCCTTGGGAATGATGAAAAACTTGTATGTAGACTCAAAAAGGCTCTCTATGTCTTTAAACAGGCTCCAAGAGCTTGGTATTATCGTTTAGACAAATACCTCCATCAACAAGGTTTTTCAAAAGGATCAACAGATAGAAATCTATATCTAAAAATTGACAATGATAAATTGCTAATATTGTTGTATGTTGATGATATCATCTTTGGTAGCAATGAAGAAACCATGAGTCAAAACTTTGCTTTGGTGATGCAGAAAGAATTTGAAATGTCCTTGCTTGGTGAACTCACATACTTTCTTGGTTTACAAGTCCAACAAAAAAAAGGCGGTATCTTTCTATCACAAACCAAGTACCTCAAGCAGTTATTGAAGAAATATGGGATGGAGGATTCGAAACCAGTATGTATTCCTATGGTAATAGGATGCAGCCTCAGCGCACATGTTGGATCTGCAACAGTACATCAACCAACCTATAGATCCATGAATGATAGTCTGCTCTATCTGACAGGTACCCGACCAAACATCATGCATGCAGTTGGAATATTCCAGGCAAATCCAAAGGAAGCACACTTTTAGGAAGTTAAGAGGATTTTCAAATATCTTCAAGGAACACAAAACTATGGCTTATGGTATCCTAGAGACACAGATCTCACATTTCATGCATATATAGATGCATATTGGGTAGGAAGCATGGATGACAGAAAAAGCACCAGTGGTGGTGCATTCTTTATGGGATCCATATTAGTTTCTTGGTTCAACAAGAAACAAAGTTCAATTGCTTTATCTACAGGTGAAGCAGAATATGTGGCTGCTGCATCTTGTTGCACACAACTCCTTTGGATGATGCAAACATTGCAAGACATTCAAATCACTTGTACTCCACCCATCTCCATTCTATGTGATAATACAAGTGCAATAAGCATTTCAAAGAATCCTATCATGCATTCCAAGACCAAGCACATACCTATTAAATATCATTTTCTTCGGGAACAAGTGCCTGAACAAAAAGTCAAATTAGAGTATGTTCCCTCCAAGGAACAGGTTGCTGATATATTCACCAAACCTCTGCCCAGTGATATATTTGAATACCTCAGATAGAAGCTGGGAGTAGTTGATGCATCATCTTGCTGTTGACACTTATCTGTTTCAGAGAAAAGTGGGTGTAAACGAGTTTCATGAAGCGTATCTGCGTACATACGCAGGTTTCAGTGGATATAGTCGCGTATATTTTGGTTTGAAGAAAAACAGTGGGCCAAACTCAGGATGAAAAGAGTCTGATGTGGGTCTGATCATCTGGCATAGGTTCAGGGGGAGCATATACTTCTAATAGTGCATTGTTGGCATTACCTTAGAAGATATTGGTACAATTTCACAATTGTTTCTAATTCAGGTGGAACAGGTGTAGAGGGAGATCATGGTTGTTGGTCTGGATGGTGATTGACAAATGCTACTGATATTGTCTTTGATATTTGGTCTCTATGTCATGTATTTCTTTTAATATCAAGGTCATGTAACGACCTATTTTGTTTCCCCACTATGCCTGGGATGGGTGATGTAATGTTCTTGTTTTATCTTGTGTAAACTTTTGGTGTATCCCCACTTGGTTGGGTGGATGAGTCAATTTTGGTATATCCCCACTTGGTTGGGAGATGGATGTATGTATGAGTCTTTGGTGATAGGAAAGTCATTTATGATGTATAGAGTCATGTTATTTCTTGTAGAACATCTTTTTACAGACATTGCCTACAGTCAGGGGGAGCATGGATAGCACGACAGAGCAGATATTTCAACATGTACTTAGGGGGAGCATAACCCTTTATCCTTGATGACAAAGGGGGAGAATGACTTTGAGTGACTTGGGGTTGCCGTCAAGTCCAAAGGGGGAGATTGTTGGCATTATGACACAGGCTTGGCACTATGGTACAGGTATTGTCCTTGATGGCAACACACTTAGCAAATCACTCAGATGGAAATTCAGGCTCATAGGCTCTCAGAACAAAGGAAAAGGAGGTGTACGCAGGTTCCCGTTGATAAAGCCGCATATACACGTGGATTCACAGACCAAAAGGCGCATATGCGTATACACGCACTCTCATGCACAGAAGAGCGTGTACAGTTTGGAAATCTTGGTTTTTGGTCCTTGGTATTCAGACCTATGGTTTTGGACCATGGTATCTTGTTCGAAGTATTGAACCCAGGTATTTGGACTGAGGTATTGATTCTAAGTGGTTTTGAACCATGGTATTGAGTAAGGCCTAAGACTATAAAAGGCGAAGAAGATCATTACGCAAAGGTACTCAAGGATTGAATATCTTATGAAGAACAAGATCTAGAATACTCGTCATTGGGTTATGGTGCATAGCTTGATCTGAATCAAGGAGGAACTTGAGCGCTAGGAGAAGGATAAGTTCTATTGATGGGTCAAGATCT
This sequence comes from Pinus tabuliformis, assembly GCA_031772625.1. Taxonomy (NCBI): domain Eukaryota; kingdom Viridiplantae; phylum Streptophyta; class Pinopsida; order Pinales; family Pinaceae; genus Pinus; species Pinus tabuliformis. The sequence goes on along the minus strand of CM062820.1, from coordinate 1,202,669,247 downwards.
TAAGGCTTGAAGAGAAGTATCTTTGTGTGATTTTGATCTATTTGGCACATGACTTGATCTATAAATTTGATGATCTGGGTATAACTGATGTCTGAATATTTGAAAAAGGATAAATTATCTTTTATAGATCTGTACGCAGGTTCCGCATAGAAAAGGCGCATATGCATGCCAGTTCGATATATCAAAACTATGTATACGCAGGTTTTCCTTAATATAACAGCGTATGCACGCAGGTTATACATATTGAAGTAGTGTACGTCTCATGAAATATGTTTTACCTACTTCTGTTTATTGCTGCAGTGTTCTGGGTTTAGGATTGGTTTCTGGTTACTATTACTGTATTCTGGTTACAACATTCAGAGAAGTGATTGATTGATTCAGTTCTTTTTTTGGTTGGTACAAAGGAGATTGGTTGATGCAGATATATTTGATGCTTGATTGATGTTATTAATGGATCCAATCTGAAAATTTATGGAACAAGGTCCCTAGAAGAAAAGATAAGGTTGTAGCCTTCTGTAGGCCAGCACCTACGTACTAGTACATCAGCTAGTACAAGAGTTAAGGGGGTTGTAGCTCCCTTCCAGGAGAATTTGGAGAACAAGAGAAGGTTGTAGCCTTGTCCAGGTAGAAGCCTGCGTACTGGTATAAGACTGCACCAGTACATAACCATTTTAAAAGAAGTTTCTTATTAAAAGAAGATAGAGACGAATTGCAGCAGGTGGTTTTCACCCACATTGGGTTTCTACCTTATATCTTGTTGTTGTTGGGAAAAGTATCCAATACGGAATGACCCTATCCCACTCTAAGGGTGACAGTACCTCAGTAACAATCGAAGCAAAGCTATCTAAGATTTCTTCTTTATGAAAGTAAAATAGGGGAGAAAGAGATCCACTAACCGATGTCTTTCGCTAATGGTTGATCCAATCTTCTCTCCTTGCTGCTTGCTCCCAGCTCCTTGCTCTTTCACTGGCCCAGCTACACCAAGATCCTGCAAAATGGCAAGAGAGGGAAACTACAAGAAGCATACATTCATAATTGATTCAAGGATTAGAATAAATCAAATACACAAGTATGACAATACATCATTAAGACACATGCATATAGAAGAACCTCAAATGCTTTATTAATGGAAGAAGTAAAGTTTAGGAAGTGATACAACCATAAGAGGCCCAATCCAGCATCACCTTCCCAGCAGAAAGAAATCTCCTCTTCACCTCCTTCAAAGCAAATCACCCAATAGCTCTAAACTCAAACCAACAACACTTCCTTACATTCACAAGATTCCAGCCTCCCTAGACCTCATGAGAGAGATCTATATATAGGATTTTTGGAGAAAGGATGAGTCAGCTTGAGAGCTGACTAGTGTCCTCTCTCACTTCAGTTATTCTTCAGTTCTTGAGTCCACTTGGAGGTTCTTGCTTCCACTTGGAGATCTAGACCCTCTTACTCATCACCAGTCGAATTCCTTGATCCAAGTGTCATTTTGGAAGCTTCCTGGGCGCTGACACCTTGAGGAATGACTGTGCCATTTGTCCAAGTACGCTCAGCGCAAGTGGCCTTCTTTGCAGTTGACATTCAGCGCAGGTACAAAGTGGAGCACTTGACATTCAGCGCAGATGCTCAGTGGAGCAGTTGACATGATCCAGAATTTGCTTGTTTTTGAGTGTTTTCAGGTGGAGAACTGATATTTAGTGCTGTGGTTTGCTGACCTTGTTCCTCTAGGGGTAGGAACAACATGTTTAGGGACTTTGGATCCCTTAGATTATGGACATTTCATGCTTCATGCTGTAAGGCACAAAAATGTCTATAACAGTTGCCCCCTAAAGTATGAGGTCGTTTATCGGGTGAAATGCTTTATCCGGAGGATCCGAAGTTCATTCAATCGCTGAGAGGTGACCTGTAATAAAATACAATACAATACATTATTTTTCATTCTGCTTTCATGATCTAGCTGAGGCGGGCATTCCCATGCTCAGCTTTATAAATTCATTTTGGTACATAGAACAGACGATCGTCTGATGGTAGACTGATAATTCTTTGCTGAAATTATCATCCTTTGAGTAGGATGATCATCTGCTGCAATGATGTACATGTCAAATGTCTTTATATTTCCTGAATATATATCGCAGCCCGGATGGATGAAACTAGATCCGGGGTCTTCAAACTCGTTCGATCTTCACTCTGAGTACAAGTCAATCCATGTGAGAATTGCGCTGAAGTCGAACATGGAAAGACATCGCTTGATTACCGGTCAATGATGTAAACCGTTAACAAGCGCGAGAGGAATCACCGATAGTGATAATGACCCTCAAGGTACTGCAGTACAATTCACGTGGTGTGAATAAAGGACTTGGCGTCGAACACCACGTAAAATCTTTCGGTCGAAGGTCATTGATGTATACCTGTTGCCGGAAGTGAGAAACTTGCTATTGAGGCATGCAAGCTTCAAAGTACTGAGGGGGTTGTTCCTAGATCAACTTCTTGGATAATGAGCTGAAGTCGACAAGAAGTGATCCGTCAAAGGAGGGCCTTAATGAATCCCACATCAGTGACACGGAACGAAGCTAATGATTTCAGTGGAGGTGAAAACAATCTGTGACATATGATTCAGGGTGGCGGTCATGAATGGATGAAGGATAATGTATGGCAGTGGATGGGACACGGTTGACTCTTTCTGAATGACATCTCTTGAACATATAACGACACTGATGCGATGGATCGGTAGCATTACCAAAATGGATGGTTTGGCGAGACCATGGTGATGAGACCGATGAATGAAACAACCCAACCCGATGTGGTACGGAGGAAAAGTGTCATGTTCAAGAGCGACTTGCTACCATTAAAGCTTTGAGGTTCTCCCAATTTTTCCCCAGTCATTTCTGACTAGTACCTCTTTATTTTTTTCAAGCTTGAGGAGGATAACATATGCTTGTTCTATAACCTGCCCTTCGGGCAAGCCCATCGCTATGTTTTAACGAGCCTAGCGATAGGGAAACTCGTTCTCGTCTAAAGACAAGTTTGTCGCTATTTAATCATTTTAATGAGTCTAACGACAAGGAAAACTCGGTCCTTTTCATTTTTAGAGAGTCTGAAAAGGTACAGAAAGTTAACTCCAAAATTCCTTTTTCGTCATCTAATCCCTTAAGTCCGAAAAAGTGTAAAACAATACAGAAGGGATGAGTTTTCGATAACTTTAACGAGCCGAATAAAACAAGCGCTCGACCTTTTTGTGCAATAATCCCTCAGGTCCAAAAAGATTAAAATCTAGAGGAGGGATAGCTCTTCCGGTCACTTTAACTAGCTGGAAGGCCAAAACTCGGCAAACTTTTCATATTTTACGAGTCAGATGAAAAGAGCTTAAAGAAGACTCGGCTTTTGAGGAACGAGTGATAAACAAGGATAGCAACTGATTCCAGGTACAGGTTGGAATTTTCCAATCACGGCAGTGTCACAAGGATGGTTAGGTGAAATCACTCTTCACAGTTGTTCCTCAAAATGGGTAAACAATCATATGGAGGTGAACGATCGGCCAAATGACGGTGGAGGTGGCAGGTGCAAACACGACCAAGGCTTTTCATGGCTGATAAATTTACGATCACAGAGGTTATTTACCGGGATAGGTTCATTTTTTATTTAAAAATGAGCTTAAACTCTGGGGGAAACATTGCTCACTGCTTTTATTTATTTTTTAACGAGCATGAAGACCGCGTTAAAACTGCTCGGATCTTGCGTTTATTTTTTAACGAGCATGAACTTTATGCTAAAACTGCTCGATTATATGGTCAAATTTTGATTTTTTACCATTACTAGCTTTTCTCTTTTCAAGGATAGTACTGCATTCTCAATTGTTGCAACAAACTTTGTTAGAAATGAATAATATTTGCAGGAAAATGAGATTATAACCCTAATATTTCGCTTTGAACTACGTAAAAGCCATAAAAAGGTGTTTTTACCTCTCATTTTACCATTTCATTTGCATTTGGTTTGTTGGAGCTCTGGAGGTGCCTCTTCCCCCTTGATTTTCACCAGCTGATTCCGGGAGATTTTGCGGACGATTTTTAGCGCCGTCTGGACCAGGTAGGAGCTAAACCCTACCTCTTTCTTTTCATGGTTTCCTTTTCTTATTCTGTGCCTATTTTCCAGCTTTTCTGAGCCTCAGGGGTTTTGCCAGGACGCCCTAACTTCAGCGCAGGTTGCCCATTCGAAACCTGCATTGAATGTCAAGCTGCCTTGAGGCAGCCTGACCTTCAACGCAGGTAGGACAGTGCCTGCCTGCGTTGATCTCAAAAAACTGAGTTTCCAGCACATTTTTTGATGAAATTTCGCCAGTTTCTCATCAAATTCAGGATCTTACTCATTCTCTTGTTTGTTTTGCAGGAACCTTTGAGAAAATGTCCCTTACATGGCGAGAACGAGAACATGAAGAAGAAGATATGATTTCTCTCCATGATCCAGTCACGGTGAACGCGCTGCGGAACTGTGGCCTGCTGAAATTTTTCCGTATCTCTAGCATGAGAGCACAGATTACTTTGCTGCAGTACATGCTTGATGCTTGGGATCCTATTAACCAAGTATTCCAGATTAGGGGAAAAGCCATCCCCTTGACCATAGTAGACATTTACTTCTTGACTGGGTTGTCAAGGCGGGGTGCCCCCATTTCTTTGTTAGGTTCAGCCCGGGGGAATGATTCCGTGAGAGACTATGTTCGCCAGTACTGCAGGGAAGGTTCCCAGCCGAGCAGAGACGGCAAGGTTGTTATCCGTGAGATTACTGACAGGTCTCTCAGGTCCATTCTGTATACCATTGGTAGGATGGCCGGTAGCGCAGCTCTACATGTTGCCAACAGATCTTATGTGCAGCATGCCTTGGAGTGTCTCCAACCGAAAGTATTCAACTGGTGCGATGCAGTACTTGTTCAGATGAAAAGTCAGTTGACCAAGGTGAAGGACGGGAAGCTGAAGAACTTTGGATTTGGTTCTGTTCTGACTGCCTTCGCCTTGGAGAAAATCCCACTGATGCAGCCTCAGTATATTATACTCGACTTGCCTTCCCCGACCGAGCCACGCATGCAGAGGTGGGTCGATCACATGTCTAGGCACGCTGGTCAACCTCAGATTACTTTTACTGATGCCTTCTTCAGGTGGTTCGAGCGCCAGGAGATGGTCTTTTCCGAGTATCCATATGTGGGTATGGATTTCCGAGGTGATCCGGATTTGGTGCTACCGGATGGCGAACAGTGGGGCGCTATTGGTAAAATCTTTGACCATATCACTGTTTACTGTTTTCATTCATAATGTTGTTGTGCTTTATTCTATCAAGACTTTTAATCAAACTCTTGGGTGCATGCAGATGTTGGTCCTGTTCGTCCAGCAGTTCGTCCGCGATCGCCCATTGCTGCCCCGGCAGTGGAGCCTGCTAGGAGAGTTATCCTTCGCGACCTTGACGACACTGAGACCCTTACAGCTGTGCAGGAGCAGGTTGAGAGCCTTACTCTCGGTATTCCGGATGTACGGATCGATGAGTTACCTTTACAGTTGCAGCGGCATACTACTGGCGTACCTAGACGATGGACTCATCTCTTGCGCATGATTGCACAGGCCGTGACGTGCTATCATGAGCACCATTAGGCTAGGGTGCCCCCTAGCACTTTTGAGTTTTTGGGTCATATGACCAATTTTTGTCTTGGTTACAGAACATTATGTATAAACGATAAACAGCTTTATATATTTTGATTTTTGAGGTTTATTCTGGTTGATTTATGTGATCCATTTGCATAGCACTGATGCATTTCCTTTTATAAATGTCATAAATGTCTATCTAATACATAGTTTGCTAATGAATCGGTTAATGTGTTTAAGTTCCTGGAAATATGCTGGTATTGAATTGAATCAAACTATCTTTCCAAAATCTTAACCCTTAGAAACATTCGATAAATAGCTGGATTGCGGACCGAATATATACCATTGAGTTGTAGTACTACAAGTTGTGAGTCTAGCCTGACGATTAATCGGCGTATACCATGGGCAATAGTATCAGAGAGGAGTTCTATCAACGCGCTATACTCAGCGATGTTATTCGTTGATTGCCCAATACACACACCTCTGAAACTCACTAACTCGCCGCTTGGATCAAAAATGGCCCAGGCTGCGGAGGATAGATTCCGCGAACTACGACTCGCTCCGTCGGCATATCCCACATATGTCTCAGAAAAGTTTGACATCTGCAACAAATGAAAAAGGTGGATTACTCAACCGAAACAAACACTTTAGCGAAAACAAAATACAACAAAAGCACTCAGGTTACTACTTAGGCATAGTAACGCTTGAGGTACAACCCGTTGCGGGGTTGCGCCAGTGGTATTCCGTCATAATCCATTAACTCGTAGGCTCCTTTTGCTAACACTCGTTTAACAATGTAGGGACCCATCCATAAAGAATTAAATTTTCCTGCTCCCAATTTGTCGGACTCTTGGTCGTAAAGCAAGACCAAGTCACCTTCAGAGAAGACACGGGGTTTGACATTCTTGTCGAACTGTGCCTTGACTCGCTTCTTATGGGCTTCGTTAGCCAAAGCGGCGTCACGACGGGTTTCATCCAACTGGATTAATTCCAAGAAACGGGCCTCTTCTTCTGAAGTTCCGGGGAGGAGGTCAATTGCGAGTTTAAGAGACGAAATTTCACACTGGATTGGTAAGACTGCCTCCAGGCCATACACCAGTTGGAACGGTGTGAACCCAGTGGCATTTTTTACCGATGTTCGGTAAGCCCACAAGGCTGAGTACAGGATTAGGTGCCACCTTCTTTTGTGAACCCCGATCATCCTTTGCAACATACGCTTCAGGACCTTGTTGATTGCCTCAACTTGTCCGTTGGCTTGCGGATAATACGGGGTAGAGCTATCGTGAGATAGCCCTAGCTTGGCAGCTAATTCAACCATCATGTGATTGCGAAAATGCGATCCATGATCTGTAACTATAGCCTGCGGTACACCGAACCTGGCGACTACATGATTGAAAAAGAAAAGGGCAGATGTTTCACCAGTGTTATCCAATGTAGGCATCGCCTCGGCCCATTTGGTAAAATAGTCAACGGCGACTATAATATACCCATGCCCCCCGGTCGAGGTGGGGTTACATTGGATGAAATCGATGCCCCATTTGGCGAAAGGCCCCACAGCAACTATTGGTTGTAAAGGTGCGGGTGGTCTTCTGGTTTTGCTATCAAAGATCTGACATGCATGGCAACTTCTGACTGCGATTATGCAATCTTTGAACATGGTTGGCCAGAAATATCCTGCTCGTAAGATTTTTTGTGCTGTTGCATATCCAGATTGATGCCCCCCACACGCGCCTGAATGACACTCATTCAGGGCTTTCTCGGCCTCCTCATGGGTAAGGCACCTCCTCAGAACTGTATCGATACCACGACGGTAAAGCGTATCACCGACGATCATGTAGTCTTTAGCTTGGTATCGTATACGTTTCTGTTCAGAGTGAGAGGTGTTTGGCCTGAATTTTTGGGTTTGGAGATAAACTATGATATCTCCATACCACTCATCGCTTGTAGATATCAGAAACAAACTTTCGTCCACAATTGACTCTTCCGATGTTTCATCGTTGGACGACGATGGGAGGTCGCACAATAATTCCGCGAAAACTAGAGATTTCTTTGATTTGGATTTCACAAATTCCAGATCAAACTCTTGAAGGATCGCTATCCATTTTGAATATTTGCCCCCCAGCAACTGTCGCGACAGTATATAAGTCATGGGGTTGCAATCTGATAAAATGGTAGTTTTCCAAAAAAGGACATAATGTCGAAACCTTTGAATCGCTTGAACAGCTGCAAGCGCTAGTTTTTCAACATAGGAATATTTACTCTCTGTATCATTTAAGTTTTTACTTAAATAATATATAGGATGTTCAATTCCATCAACTTCTTGTACTAAAACCATCGCAATGGTCGTATCCGCTGCAGCCAGATACAGGTTAAAATCTCTTTGATAGTCTGGGGCATACATTAATGATGCTCTTACTAGAGAATCTTTCAGAGTATCAAAGGAAGCTTGCACTACCTGATCCTAGACAAAAGGTACATCCTTTTTCAAAAGACGAGTGTAACCTTTAGCAAGTTCTGCGTAATTTGGAATGAACCTCCTCAGAAAGTTTGCTTTCCCTTGGAGTTTCTGAATTTGAAGCACATTCGAAGGTGGAGGCAAATTAATTATTGCCTGAACCTTGCAAGGGTCGAGACGAATCCCATCCTTGGAGACTACAAAGCCAAGTAACCGACCAGAACCGACGCAAAACACACACTTGTGCGGATTGAGTCTTATCTTGTAGTGTCGGCAACGTAGAAATATCGCTCTCAAATGCTGTGGATGATCAGTCCGCTTTCGCGAATGAGCCGGAAGGTCGTCGAGATATGGTTGAACGATGTTCTTGATGTCATGGAAGGCATAATTCATTGTCCTCTGAAACGTCGCCCCTGCGTTCTTTAAACCAAAGGGTAATTTTCTATAAGCGAATGTGCCCCACGGACAAATAAATGCAGTCTTAGACTGGTCCTGTGGGCGGATATTTATTTGATTATACCCGGAAAATCCATCCATAAAGGAAAAGATTTCACATCCGGCGCATTCATCAATTATCTGGTCGATGAAGGGTGTAGGGTAGTTGTCCTTTGGACAAGCTTGGTTTACATCCCTATAGTCGACACACACTCTTATTGTCCCTTGTTTTTTCATAACAGGGACAATATTCGATACCCAATCAGTTAGAGGAACCGGGTAGATGAAACTAGCATGGAGAAGTTTCTCAACTTCTGCTTTAATGGCAGCGGCTTTCTTCGGGTGCACCTGTCGAAGCCGTTGTCTTACTGGTTTGACATCAGGATACATTTTAATTTCATGTTCAACAATACTCGAGTCAATGCCTGGCATTTCATCATATGACCACGCAAAGACATCTCTAAACTCGCGAAAAAGAGCGTCATATATTTCCAGTTCTGAAGGGGAACAACTTTTGCCGACATAAATATTCTCTACAACATCAGGTTTTGTCGAGATATTTATGGCTATAGTCTCTTCAATATTGGATAAGTTTCGCTCGGAATCCACCGTATTTACAGTATTTGTTAGGAATTCAAAAACTGAAGGGTGGTAAAGGTCGTGTTGAGTATCTTCTTCACATTCTGGAAGAAGGGAACGATGGTGGTGATCATTCCAGGGTGCCTCCTCAATCAACATTGATTGTAAGATTCCTTCGTCAGTCCCATGCACTTTCGACCAAGGATCTAATGGGGTACCATATTCTCCAGACCTATCTACCCAAACGCTTGACGAGCGTTGACTTGGGTTTGCCTCCCATGCCCGAAACATTGATTGCTACAATATTTCTATAGGGCTTGGTGGCAAAACCATCAGATGATCCATGACGACTTTGTCTTCTACGACCTTCAAGGAAGATATCATGTTGCATGTTGCTACAAATGGGATATTTCCTATATGGATAGGAGGTGGCAACGCGAAAGCTCCCATCATTGTGGGGTCTTTCAATAGGCCTACTCCGATATCTTGAATTGAATGGTCGCTCCCATGGATCATGGGAATGCTTCCTGTAACTTGTGAACCATTAGGGAGGAAGTTCTGTTGGTCGACGATCGTAATCCCTCCTTCAAACGGGAATGCGATCTTCCTAAAATAAGTCGACACTACAACTGCCATGGCATATATCCATGGTCTTCCCAGTAGGATGTTATAGTCAAGATTGCCATCGATGACTTCAACATCTATTTCTACTGTTTTTCCCCCTAGTTCAACCTTTAAGTTATTTAGGATGCCGTACGGGGTGTACGTCCTTCCGTCGAATGCTTTTAATGTCGTCGAAGATCGCGACAAGGTTGGAGATCCGAGAGTTTTCCAGCAACTCATCGACATGATACATGTCGATGCCCCCTCATCAATAATTGTTCTGTGAACAGTTTTGTTGAGTGCTTTCACTTGAATAAGGAAAGCTAGTTGAGCTGGTAACTGAGGATCATATCCTTTGTGTTCAAAGGATACAAGATTGGAATCCTTAGGATCCACTCCACCAATAGCTGATAACAACGCCTGCCTTTGGGATGGACAATTTTGCAGTACCTCAAGAGTCGACATAGCGGATGGCGATTGGGCCAAATCTTCCACTATGTTATAATGCTGCGCCGCTCTGGCGTGAGGATTAAATGTCGACTTGTGTACTACTCCCTTTGGCGGTTTTATTGTTAACTCATGAGTGATGGGGGGTACAACTTCTACCGAAGTTGTTGTCGAACTACTTGGTTGATCTTTACCTTTGTCGTTCGACACCTGTGGATTCCCATAATCTTTGCTCCTTGTCGAAATCAAAGCATCATTTTGTTGCTTAGAGATCGACAACATTAGCACTTGTGACGGGGAAGCATTTCCACTTTCAACCATATTTTGACCTGGATTAGGAAATGGATTGGTCAACACAGCTGAGGTGCGTGGACTTTTGAAGAACTTTTTGAGTTCAGCTTTATACGGACAATTTTTTGTCCAATGATCCTCCTCATCGCATATTTGACAAGGAAATTTCCTATTTTCAGGAGGGTTTGAAGAAGTTTTTTGAGGGGTTGACTCACCCTGTTTCTTCTTCTTCCCTTTGTTTTGCTTCTTCTTGCTTCCTGGTTGATTGGAATTTTTACTTTTATTTGCTGATATGGCATTTATTTCCGAAGCAAGAATCTCTTGATTTGCTTTTTGATTTGAAGTCTTACGGGATTTCTTATTCGAATCCCTTGTCGACTTTGTGTTTGCAGTGCCAATCACACCGTCGCCGGCATGAGAGTCACTATTTGATCCAGGAGGAGGAGGAATTGAAAATTCCGGTCTGGGGGCGTCAGGTATCTTATCATAGAGTGTGCCAGACTGAGTATATACTAAGTCTAAATACTGGGCACGAGCAATAACCTGCTCCTCTGTTACGACCCCTCCCTTGGCCACATATTCTGTTATAGCAGGAAGAAGCGACTTTATAAACCACTCAGCTAATAGCTGATCTGGAACATAAGTCTTTACCATTCTGCGATGACGACGCCACTCATGTATATGATCGGATATATGTGTGGTCGTTGTCTGCTTGAAATTGGTTAAGATCTCTGTTCTAGTTTCGTACCTTATAGGTAACTGAAAATGGGTTAAGAAAGTCGTGGCTATGGAACTGAAATTGTCGAAAGAGGCTCTAGGTAATTCAATATACCATTTAGCCGCCGGACCTGTCAATGTCCTCTGAAAAAGGCGAAGCCTTATTGAATCATCATTCAAGGTGTTCGACGAACACCACAGATGAAAAGTCATCACATGATTCGACAAGTCTTCGCCAGGATTTCCATTGAATTTAGGAATGTCCGACGGAAGTTTGTGAGGAATCGCTGGCCACCAATGGGCATAGGCAATTGGATCGTTCGTCAATCGATGTAAATCTGGTAATTCTAAAGTTTCCACGAATGGTAACTGTTGATTCAGGTTTGGCGAGGCGTACCCAGGATACGATGGAATCGCCTGAGCAGTAGGCCTTTGCATACCAGCATAATGCAATTGATGCTGGTATGACTGATACGGCTGGTGGACTTGACCACTGTAAAGTGGTTGATTTAACCCGTTTTGAATATAGGGTTGTCCACTATTCGCAAAGATCGGTTGCTCAGATCCTTGGTACACCTGCTGGAACTGTGGTTGTTGGTACTGCACCATCCATGGCTGTGAAGCCATGTTTTGCTGTGCTATACTAACCGACGGACCAAGATGCGGGGTAATTGTACCCGTTTGGACCTGTGTCGTCCCGGCAGTTGGCGATTGTGGTTGTGTTGCAGGGTCAAAGGGCTGTTGCATTACAACTTGGGGTTGACATACAACAGGCATCGTTTGAACCTGCGACACGGTTACAATAGCTGGCGTTGTCGGGATGCTAGACATAGGTACACATTGTTGCATAGAATACACAACTCTTGGCTGTTGGGGTAACATAGGTACCCAACCACTTGTCGTAACTCCAGTCAAACCTGAACACTGTTGAGAACTGCCGTATGGGTATCCTCTCGGAGGGGGTAATGAAAGGGCATATTGCCCCCCATACGGTAGCAATCCGGAACTCAAGGGTATGGCTTGCCTTTGAGGACTGGATGGCCCAAATTGACCTCCATAGGGATCAATTTGTCTAGTTTCAACATAAGAATTACCGGGTATTATACCGGAAGAACAAACTGGAACAGACCACACTGTCGAAATAGTCCCTGGGTGGACTCCTTCTAGCTGTTGAGAGCTAGTTGGGACAGCTGGTACGCCGGCAAACATCGTTGGAGTGGCGGCAGGGAGTTCTGCCGTCGCTGTGTCGTTCGACACAGTCCTAGATGTCGACGGATGCTCTGACATTTTAAGTCTATCCAATAAACTGCCTAGCGATTCTACAGGAACTTCCACTGGTGATGGATAAACTTCCGATGCAGAAGGAAAAAGAGTGACACCTACTCCAAAATGAGTTGGAGTATTTGCTTGCGGGTCCTCTACGATTTCCTCTATTGCAATCAAACCAGGTGGAAGAGGAAGACCGTCAGGTCCGTAAAAGATTTCTGGTGCTGAAGAAGGGGTTGTTTCGACAGTGACAGTTGTTTGAGGAACAATACTCTCTGGACCGGTTACAGATGGAACTGGTTCAGTTATGCAAGTACTTGTTCTCAGACCAGGATCAGTGTTACTGTCCCTCTGTGGCTATTGAACTTCTTCAATAGAGGCAGGGATTCCAGAAATACTTGGAGTAACCGGGATCTCAGATGTTGTTGGAACAGTTGTTCTAACTTTGATAGGAGATTTCGACCCGGTTAAGCGAGTTCGCTTTATCCGTACTACTTTCGATTCCAGAGACAAAGACGGTTGACTCGCAAGCCTCCGCGAACGATGGGGTTTCAATTGACTTTCTTCCACGGTTGCGGATTACTCGATCAACTAAAATACAAAAGGGGGAATTATATTTCCGAATTGAATGAATTTTATTAGACGCTTTTAGACACAACTTGCTTTTTCAGTTTTAAAGAGTCGAGAAAAAGATAAAGATGACTCTAGTCTCCTTCGATGTTTTAACGAGCCCAAAGTGACAAATGCTCGGATGGACTTTTTCAGTTATAGAGTTTGAAAAAGGCCAAAAGAAACTGCTCTGGAGATCTAGGCAGAGGGTGTGCCAAACCTTTCGCGAAACCACAAAATACGTTTTACGGTACGGGTGGTCGATCTTCGTGAATGCTGTGTTCACTGCATCGCAATCAGTAGGGCGACCGACACGGCTTCCTAAGGATAAAGGATAAATGCCTATAGGGGTCTCTCAATATATACGCGATGGTACGTGGGAGCACAAGTCCGTATTAGTGCTATCGTCTCTCAGGAGGAATCACCCACCTTCGTAGAGATCGACAGTCACTACGTTTAACGACGCCGGAACACGTCTCTACCTAGACCTCTACTGTGAGCGTTATGTTGCAAAGCGTTGTTAGGTTCATTCAATATATTTTAAGTTGATCTTTTTTAAAGTTTGCCTTTCAGGATCACCACGAGATGTATTAGTACAAATTCCTAAATGCAGTCTAAGATGATAAGCAAGCTTTATAATCTTTCAACTTTGAAAATCCTAGCTACTAAGGGAAAAGAGAGCGACTATCTTTTCTTAAAGAGCAATCAGCACACTCTAATGCACTCTTCCTAAATCTAACATGCAAACTAATCAAAAATGCAAATTGCACAATGCAGGTATTTCTTTTCTCTTTCTTAATGTTGATGTACTACAAAAAGAAAGCTGTTGTATATCTTTGAATTCAATTTCAAGTGAAAGCAAACAAGCTTTGTCCAAAATCAAGACACCTTAAGATTTACTTGTTTCAACACTAGAAATACATAAATTCAAACCATATGACGAAAGCAAAAGCTCAATCAGCTATGAACAGCAAACAAACTAACTCTTAAGATCAATACGACACTTATCACAGGTCTAGATCTAAGAGGCCACAGCAAGACTAGTTCACTTTTCGTTATGGGAAACTGCAAATGAAATAAGAAATACAAAGAACAAATACAGTTTCTTTATACAACCGAAGCGGAATAGTGGCAAGGAAAGGTGGTTTCAGATAGGTACATTGACTGATAACAGGCTGCAAAAACAAGGATGAAAACAGGGCAATAAACAGCAGGGAACCCCAGTTGCACAAGGCAAAACTGGTTCAGCGCAGGTAGTACACTGTCAATTTGACATTCAGCGTAGGTAGCCCCTTCGGGACCTGCGATGAAATGCAGACTGCCTTCACAGTGCCTGCAATGAAGAGAGAAACTCTCGTTTCTCTTGGTTTCCGGGTCACAGATTGCTCAAAAATTCACAGTTTTTGGCCAAATCAAAAGCTATCAATCAAGTACACACTAAAGGGTAATTAGGAGGATGAAAAGCTATCACTAAGAGCTGTTCAGAGTCCTTGTGGATCAGGTCTTCAAATCATAAACATGCCCAGAAACTGAGCTAGAGTAGCTGCCCTCTACTTTGCATTTGAAAGATCCAAATGCAGTTCGATTCGGTACTCCCTGTGTTTAGGAAATGAATAGCAAAAACACAAACAACCAAACAAGATACGATCCCCAGCGGAGTCGCCAATTTGTTGTTGGGAAAAGTATCCAATACGGAATGACCCTATCCCACTCTAAGGGTGATAGTACCTCAGCAACAATCGAAGCAAAGCTATCTAAGATTTCTTCTTTATGAAAGTAAAATAGGGGAGAAAGAGATCCACTAACCGATGTCTTTCGCTAATGGTTGATCCAATCTTCTCTCCTTGCTGCTTGCTCCCAGCTCCTTTCTCTTTCACTGGCCCAGCTACACCAAGATCCTGCAAAATGGCAAGAGAGGGAAACTACAAGAAGCATACATTCATAATTGATTCAAGGATTAGAATAAATCAAATACACAAGTATGACAATACATCATTAAGACACATGCATATAGAAGAACCTCAAATGCTTTATTAATGGAAGAAGTAAAGTTTAGGAAGTGATACAACCATAAGAGGCCCAATCCAGCATCACCTTCCCAGCAAAAAGAAATCTCCTCTTCACCTCCTTCAAAGCAAATCACCCAATAGCTCTAAACTCAAACCAACAACACTTCCTTACATTCACAAGATTCCAGCCTCCCTAGACCTCATGAGAGAGATCTATATATAGGATTTTTGGAGAAAGGATGAGTCAGCTTGAGAGTTGACTAGTGTCCTCTCTCACTTCAGTTATTCTTCAGTTCTTGAGTCCACTTGGAGGTTCTTGCTTCCACTTGGAGATCTAGACCCTCTTACTCATCACCAGTCGAATTCCTTGATCCAAGTGTCATTTTGGAAGCTTCTTGGGCACTGACACCTTGAGGAATGACTGTGCCATTTGTCCAAGTACGCTCAGCGCAGGTGGCCTTCTTTGCAGTTGACATTCAGCGCAGGTACAGAGTGGAGCACTTGACATTCAGCGCAGATGCTCAGTGGAGTAGTTGACATGATCCAGAATTTGCTTGTTTTTGAGTGTTTTCAGGTGGAGAACTGATATTTAGTGCTGTGGTTTGCTGACCTTGTTCCTCTAGGGGTAGGAACAACATGTTTAGGGACTTTGGATCCCTTAGATTATGGACATTTCATGCTTCATGCTGTAAGGCACAAAAATGTCTATAACACTTGTGTTCTTGTGTGTGACTACTTGCTCTGTTTTACTGTACCTGATTACTGTTTAGTTGGTTTTGATGCACAGATTAATGATCAACATCTGAAGAATAAATTAAATTATAAGTTTGTAGGTTATACGCTAGTTACCTTAACTATAGTTGCGTATATACGCAATTTTCACTAACTGAAGTAGCGTATACAAATCTGATTGTGAAATGAAAAATAATTGACTTGCTAATATTGATTCACCCCCCCTCTCAATATTATTTCCAACAAAGTGGGGCATGGAATTTGTGGGTCCTATCAACCCTCCTTCAAATCAGAAACAATACATCATTGTGTGCACTGATTATCTGACAAAATGGGCAGAGACAAAGGCAATCAAGGCAGCAACTGAAGAAAAAGGTAGCTGATTTTTTAAGAGAGAACATGTTCTATAAGTTCGGGTATCCAAGATAACTGGTTACAGATCAAGGCAGTCTGTTCACCTCCAATTTGATTGAAGACCTGCTCATCCATCATAAAATCAAGCACAGGACTTCCACCCCCTACCATCCACAAGCCAATGGACAAGTGGAAGTCACCAACAAAGCTTTGGATGGAATTTTGACTAAGGTAGTGAGCAACAGCAAGAAAGATTGGGCAAATTGATTGGTTGATGCCACTTGGGCCTATAACACCACATGGAAGACCACCACAGGGTTCACACCCTATGATCTGGTCTATGGAAAGTAGGCTTTGAAGTAAATACAATTTGAATACAATACACTAAGGATGGCAGCTCAGCTGGACCTAGATCTCAGCCTTACACAAAGGGAAAGATTACTCCAGCTTAATGGATTGGATGAACAGAGATTGTAGGTCCATCTCCACATAGAAGTAATCCAGCTAAAGAGGAAGATATGGCACAATAGAAGCATCAAGGAGAAACAATTCCAAGAAGGAGATTAGGTGCTGCTGTATGACTCAAGGTAAAAATATTTCAAGGGAAAACTATGGACAAGATGGCTAGGACTATACATTATAGAAAAATGTAATGACAATGACTCAATTCTGATTAGGACTATTGATGAGGAAGCCATCCCCATGCTTGTCAATGGGCATAGGTTGAAAATCTACAAGAAGCCCCTCTCCAAGCAAGAATTCATTGAAGAGCTGAGTAAAACAGTGTTGGTAGTGAAGAAAACCTCTACCTCCACTTCACCCACTCATTAAAAAAAGAAAAAAAAGAAAAAATAAAAATGTAATGAGGGCTCAAGTGAAAACCTCTATGAGGCGCTTGAGTCCCATCCTGGGGCTGAAAACCTCTCTTGAGGCAGCCCAAAGATGACAAAAAAAAAAAACCAAAAAAACAAAAAAATGAGGAGAATAAAGATCCCTAGAAACCTCCCCTTGGAGGCGCCTAGCGCAGGCAGGTATGGTGAAAACCTCCTGGAGGTGCCCTAGCTGTCTCTTAAAAAAAACAAAAAAAAAATAGAAAAAGAAAAATTAACTTCTTTTGAGTGCATTGCAGGTTGCAGGAGGACCACAGAAGGAAAGGGGACATGCCAAAAGCCTATTACATCTCTTATAGACCCTCTTCCATTGTTTCTGTCTTTTTCCATCCCCTGGTATTGCTTTTTCTGAAATTTGTGCATCTTACAGGAGGCACTGTGTGTTCTACAAGAGGCTCCTGTAGAAATCATAGAGAGCTTGAAGTCAAGTCAAAGAAGGGATTGAAGAGCTAGAAACTTTCACAGAAGGCTTGTGGGCCATCCTACAACCATCTGTCATCATAACCCTCCATTCCATACCTGCACCACCACATTTCTAATCGTTTCTTTCCTCCCTGCAAATAAAACACAGAAATCCTGTTTTTTTTTTTTTTTAAAGAAAAAAAGAGGAGGAAATAGAAAACATCACCCCTACCACTTACCTACAGCCTACTGACTTCTTCTCCATGACCATCAGAATCTTCAATAGACTCCTCTCAGCCCCTGCATAAGCCTTAGCTAAAAAGTTTAGAGGGAGAAGTAGCTACAGGAGTTCTTGTAGGATTCCTGTAGTAGCTGATCCCCTTAAAAATAAAGCTCCAGAAGCAAAATCGGTGCAGCCACAGGTATGTAAAACACATAAGAAGCCAGATCCTGATTGAAGATCACCTGTACAAGGCAACTGAGCTACCTATCCAGAAGCCACGAGCATATGGCAACAGAAATACATGGATATAGCACCAAAGTCTAGGCATGCAGCAACACTATAGTGCGCACATTTCGACTTACAGGTAAGTGTCTAAACCCATTCCTCTATTGCATCTGTATGATCCAAAACTGCATGAACAAATGGGATGGTTGATATTAAACTAGATCAATGGCTAGCTAACTGGCCACCCTTGTCCAGTTCAACAGCGCTCAGCCGGAGTTCATACTGCATGTGTGTCTAGTCAACTCATGGAAAAATCTAAAAATCAGGTAGTGGCGGCTATTTTGAACTCAAACACCAATGATGGAAATGATTGCGGGTAGGCGGCACATAGTTTCATGATGACACTGCAGTGGGGGCCAATGGTCCAATTGAGGGTAACATACCCTTCCTGCCACCTCATCTCATCACCGCAATCCTCTCCCGTAAGCTTAAGTACGCTCTCTCGACCGCACTCACCACCTTTGTTTTCATTTGTATCGTTGTACTCTCGACTACAAAAAGTTATCGACCACCTCTAGAGCCTCGAAATAATTGCTCTCTGTCATTTTCAGAACCCTTCTGCCTATTAGATTCTACAGGAACATTATCAAGATCTACAGGAGCAGAAATAGATCCTACAGGAGCCGTTTCTATAGGAGGTCCAGTGAGTAGTCTCGCAGAGGAAAAATTGGGGTTTTATGGAAAACTCGAGCTTGAAGAGGTAGGCTCTGGTAAACCCACTCTGGATATTCGTATATACAAAGGGTGATGTGATTTAAAGAAAAGGATTGAGTGAAAAGGAAGGAGAATTGAAATCAAAAGTCTACATGTTTCTTTAAAAAAAAACACAGTCTTTCTATCTGCTCTCTGTGCTGAAGTGTTGTCTCTTTCTCCACCATGGTATTCTCATATATGAAGGAGTGATGCAATTTTAGAAAAAATTAAGCTTGTAAAGAAGGAAATTGCATTGAAAAGTCTGCCTATTTCTTAAGAAAAACACTGTTTAATCTGCTCTTTGTTTCTAAGATATTGTCTCCTTCACTACCTTCATACTCACATATACAAAGGAGTAATGCAAGTTTAGAAAATTGAGCCTGGAAGGAAGGAAAATTGCATAAAAAACTCTCCCTATTTCTTGAAAGAAAACCTCAGTTTTTTTCTCTGTTTTCGGGTTTGAAATTTGTTGTCTCCCTCTTCACCTTAGATATTATAGAAGACTCTGAACATCATGACAGGGCGATTTATGAGGAAGGAACCTCTAAACTCAACCAGGCTACATGAACACCCAAAGGTGGTAGCCTTTTTCACTAGAGAAAATTAGATACCCTTCTTTGAAAAGCTTCATGGGTATGATGAAGAAGTAACAGAGGAATTTGCCTTGTCTTTCACATCTCACTCAAAAACTCATGCCACTGTTAGTTTCAGGGGTCTCACTATAGAAATCACCCCAGAATTCATCAGCAGGGTTACCGGTCTCCCACTTGGACTATCCTGGAGCAAGTAAGTAAAACCACTAGGCCAAGTTGCCAAGAAAACCTTTTTCCACCCTAATGAGCATCCCGTGGAGGAAAAAATGGCATCAGGAGAACAAGCATACCTTACCCCTGGGATGAGGTCAGTTATTAGATTATTAAATACATCTCTTGTGAAGGAAGATACAACATAGTTTATGGGTAGCATTTCAGACTGTTGCATGGGTTAAGATATGGCATGGACCTTCCTACACCCCAAAAACTCAATATTACCTGTTTTCTCCTCCAATCCATAATAGAATCTAGCATCAAATTGAAGGCAGGAGTTCCAGACCAATTGGCTCACCATGGGCTAATTAAATTGCTGGTGGAAGATGCCCTCCACACTTTCACAATCCCCATATCCTGGGAGATTTTTAGAAATATGACAAGGGAAGATGATGTGAAAGCCCTCACATATGACCTCAGTCCATCTAAAAGTGAGGGAGAAGAACAAAAAGGGGAAGATGAGGAGGAAACCAGAGAAGAGGAAGAGAAAACACAAACAGAGAAAGAGGAACCTGAAACAGGGAAGGAAGAAACCCAAACAGAGGAAGAAAAACATGAAACAGAGAAGGATAAGACCACAGCAGAGAAGAAGAAAGAACCTAAGACAAGAGGAAAAAGGACTAAAACAGAAAGGAAAAAGACTAAATAATTGAAGCCAGAGACTATAGCAGAAAGGGCAGAAACTAAACAAGAATAGGAGGAAAATAAAACAAGGATAGAAGAAACAAAACTTGCAGAGGCAGAAAAGACAAAAGAAGAATAAACAGAAGCACCAAAGGCATAAGTGTCTCTTGAAACACTATAAAGGGAGGCAGCAACTATCCTTGCTGCACTCAGCGCCCCAGTTAAGCCCAAACAAAAGAGAAAAAGGCAACCATCCATGTACTTCAAGGCTCGAAAAAGCACCAAGATAAAGATGGGAAAGCCTCAGCCACCCTCAAAAGAGCCTATCATCATTGAATATTCCCCTACTGCCAAAAAGGAGGAATATCCATCTAAAAACCCCATTACCTGTGAAAGAGGAAGCCCTAGATCTTCCACTTCGAGGGAAATGATAAAACTACAGGACTCCAAAACTGTCCTATAGGAGCCATAGACCGCTCTACAGGAGACCTTGACAAAGTTACAGGAGACTGAGAAACTTGAGAAAATGGCAAAAGAGTAGATCAAGGGGAAGGATGAAACGACAGGGATACCAGAACCTGACCCGTAGCCTAGTTTAGGATCTTATTACAACCTATTGGAAGGAGGGAAAATCATCCCACAGAAGTTTGCAGTCCCTCTTTTCTTTGAGCTGGAAAAAGAAAGAGTAAGGAGCCACAAATGGATGCAAATTGCAAAGTACAAAGGGGTGAAAGACATTGGCCACATGGAGAGCAAGCTGAGAGAGATGGGCAGAGAGCTGGACACTGTAAAACATGCAGAAGCAATCAAAAGATATCACTTGGAAGCAGAGAATGAAATGTTAAGAAAATAGCTACAAGAAAGGGGAACCCCGGTAGAAACTGAAATATTAAAAAAACAGCTGCAAGAAAGGGAAATCCCAGTAGAAACTAAAGTGTTGAGAAAACAACTGCAAGAAAGGGAACCCCAGGTATAAAATGAGATATTAATATTAAGGAGATAGCTACAGGTAAGAGAAGCCCAATTAGCCTGCATGGCTAGCTGGGCTATGAAGGCACTACAATGCAGGTAACCAAGAAAATCATATGTAGTATACCTCAAAGATCATTGGCTCCAGTTCCAGATCAAGACTCTGGCCCAGAGAGGCACCATACCTTTTCATGATTATGGACAATTCATGGATCTATGTGACCACAGTTCAGCAGAGGTGTTACAGGGAAAAGTGTCTATTTAGAACTGCTCTATCCCACTAAGGTGTGACAGCTGCCTTAGAAACAAACAGAGAAAAACTACTTTTGTATTTCCTTTATGAATTATAGATAGAGAGGAATAGAAAGAACCAACCTGTGTCTTGCGCTAATCCTTTGATCCAATCCCTCTCTTCTTTGATAGTCTCCAGCTACCTGCTCCCTTGCATGCCCAGCTTCACAAAGTACCTGTAAGATCACAGAAGAAGAGCACTATACAAAGACATGGATCTATATTCATAAACAACTTAGGATCGGATTTAAGTTAACCATACAAATGTAACAAGCATCAATGATACAAAAGCATGGAGGAGAACTCAAATAGTTTTTATTGATAAACAAGAAAAGATCCAGGAGGAGTTACAACCAGTGGTTTCGACCCAACATCAAACTCCCAACAAAGAAGCCCCTCTTCACCTCAAACAAAGCATAAATCACCCAACAATCTGATGTTTGTCTCTAGAAACCAACAACAATTCCTTACAATATGCAAAATTCCAGCCTCTGGATCTCTGGGATGAGGGATCCATATATAGATATCTGTAAGGAGGATGAGTCAACTTGTGATTTGATTAGTGTCTTCTCTCTGTCAGTGCTTGCTTCCACTTGGAGACTGAGGGCCTCTTACTCATCCTTGGTCGAATTCAGTGAGGCAAGTGTCATAGGAGAAGATTCTGGAAGCTTCCATTGCCTCTCCACCTCGCGGAGTGACACTGCCATTTGTCATTTCTCTCCCATCACACCCTACAGAAGGGAGTTTTGAAATGAAACGCACCCTCATAGTGCATTTGGGTGAGATGCAATGCACCTAGCTAGTGGAGCAGCTGCAATGATCCTGTTTTGACCAATTCTGAGCAGTTTTTGGTGGAGAACTTCTGGGAGAAGCTGTAATCTGTTGACCTTGTTCTTTTAGGGGTTAGATCAACACTTTTAGGGACTTAGGAGCCCTTGGTTTATGGACATTTCATGCTTGGAGTTGTAGGGCACAAAAATTTCTATAACAGTTGCCCCCTAAAGTATGAGGTCGTTAACCTTTTGGTGTCGGGTGAAATGCTTTATTATGAGGATCTGAAGTTCTTTCAATGCTGGGAGGAGACCTGTAATAAGATACAATACAATACATTATCTTCATACTGTTTTCATGATCTAGCTGAGGCGGGCATTCCCATGCTTAGCTTTATAAATTCATTTTCATGTACATAGGACAGACAATCGTCTGAGTGTAGACTGATGATTCTGATAGAGCCATCATCCTTTTGGTAGGATGATTATCTGTGCTGCAATGCTGTACATTTAATGTCTTTATTTCCCTGAATATATATCGCAGCCCGGATGGATGAAACTAGATCCGGGGTCTTCAATCTCGTCCAATATTCACTCGAAGTACAAGTCGATCCATGTGAGAAATGTTCTGAAGTCGAACATGGAAAGAAATCGCTTGATTACCAGTCAATGATGTAAACTGTTAACAAGCGCGAGAGGAATCACCGATAATGATAATGATCCTCAAGGTACTACAGTAAAATTCACGTGGTGTGAATAAAGGACTTGGCGTTGAACACCACGCAAAATCTTTCGGTCGAAGGCCATTGATGTAAACCTGTCGCCGGAAGTGAGAAACTTGCCATTGAGGCATGCAAGCTTCAAAGTACTGAATGGGGTGTTCCTAGATCAACTTCTTGGATAATGAGATGATGTCGACAAGAAGTGATCCGTCACAGGAGGGCCTTAATGAATCCCACATCAATGACACGGAATGGAGCAAATGATTTTGATGGAGGTGAAAACGATATGGTGATATAAGGTTCAGGGTGGCGGTTATGAAAGAATGGAGTATAATGTATCGTAGTGGGTGAGACACAGGTGACTTCTCTGGATGACTTCTCTTGAACATATCAGCGACACTGATGTGATGGATTGGTAGCATTAACCCCAAATGTGGATGGTATGGCATGACCATGGTGATGTGACCGGTGAATGAAACAACCCAACTCGACTCGGACACGGAGTGGAAGTGTCATGTTCAAGAGCGACTTGCTACCAACAAAGTTTCTTTGAGTTTTCTTCCCAATTTTTCCCAGTCATTGTTGACCAGTACCTCTTTATTTTTGTCAAGCTTGAGGAGGATAACATATGCTTGTTCTATAATTTTCCCTTCGGGCAAACCCATCGCTATGTTTTAACGAGCCTAGCGATAGTGAAACTCGTTCTCGTCTAAAGACAGGTGTGTAGCTATTAATCTTTTTAACGAGTTTAATGACAAAGATAACTCGGTCCTTTTCAATTTTATAGAGTCTGAAAAGGAACGTAAAGGTAACTCCAAAATTCCTTTTTCGTCATCTAATCCCTTAAGTCCGAAAAGTATAAAAAATACAAAAGGGATGAATTTTCGATAGTTTTAACGAGCCGAACAAAACAAGCGCTCGATCTTTTTGTGTAATAATCCCTCAGGTCCAAAAAGATTAAAATCTAGAGGAGGGATAGCACTTCCTGTCCCTTTAACGAGCTGGAGAGGCCAATGGCTCGACAATCTTTTCATATTTTACGAGTCAGTTGAAAAGAGCTTAAAGGAGATTCGTCTTTTGAGGAACGAGTGATAAAACGGGTAGCAGCTGATTCCAGGTAAGGTTTGGAATTTTCCAATCACTGCAGTGTCACAAGGATGGCTAGTGAAATCACTCTTCGTAGCTGTTCCTCAAAATGGGTAAACAATCAAATGGAGGTGAATGATCGGCCAATGAAAAGTGGAGGTGACGGTGCAAACACGACCAAGGCTTTAACGGTTGAAGTACTACATTCACGATGGTTATTTACCGGGGAATAGTTCATTTTTTAACGAGCTTAAACGCGGGTGGAAACATTTGCTCATGTCTTATGTTTATTTTTTAACGAGCTTGAACTATGTGCTAAAACTGCTCGATTAATCCAGTCTTGTTTTGATTTTACCATAAATAGCTTTGTCCTTTCAAAGATCGTACTGTATTTTCAACTGCTTCATCAAACTAGTCAGAAATGAACAATATATGCTTGGAAACGAGTTAGAACACTAATATTTTACTTTGAACTACGTAAAAGTAATGAAAAAGTGTTTTTTACCTCTCATTTTACCATTTCATTTGAACTTGGTTTGTTGGAGCTTTGGAGGTGCTTTTCCCCCTCGATTTTCATCAGCTGATTTCAGGAGATTCTGATTTAGTACTGCTGGATGGCGAGCAGTGGGGCGCCATTGGTAAAATCTTTGACCATATTCCTGTTTATCGTTTTTTGTTTATAATGTCCTTGTGCTTTATTCTATCAAGACTTTAATCAAACTCATGTGTACATGCAAATGTTGGTCCCATTCATCCAGTAGTTCGCCTGAGAGTACCAGCTGCTGCCCCAGCAGGAGAGGCTGTCAAAAGGGCTATTCTTCATGACCTTGATGTGGCCGAGACTCTCATAGCATTACAGGAGCAGGTTGAGGGCCTCACTCTCGGTATTCCAGATGTGAGGACCGACGAGTTACCTTTGCGGTTATAGCGGCATACTACTGGTGTGCCTAGACGATGGACTCGTCTCTTACGCATGATCGCACAGGCTGTGACTTGCTATCACGAGCATCATTAGACTAGGGTTCCCCCTAGCATTTTGAGTTTTTGGGTCATTTGACCGATTTTGTCTTGGTTACAGAACATTATGTGTAAACCATAAACAGTTATATATATTTTTTATTTTCGGAGTTTTATTTTGGTTGAGCTACATGATCCACATGCAAAACATTGATGGTGTGTTTCTTTTTATAAATGTTGCAAATGTCTATCTAACACATAGTTTACTAATGAGTCAGTTAATGTGTTTACGTTTCTGGAAATATGTTGATATTGAATAAGATCAAATTGTCTTTCCAAAATCTTAACCCTTAGGAACATGTGATAAATAGCTGGGTTTCAGACGGAATATATAGCATTGAGTTGTAGTATTACGAGTTATGAGTCTAGCCTGACAATTAGTCAGCATATACCATGTGTGATGGCATCAGAGAGAAGTTCTATCAATGCGCTATATTCAGCGATGTTATTCGTTGATCGACCAATACATACACCTCTGAAACTTACTAACTCACCGCTTGGATCAAAAATGGCCCAGGCTGCGGAGGATAGGTTCCGCGAACTACGACTTGCTCCGTCGGCATATCCAACACATGACTCCAATAGGTTTGACATCTGCAACAAATGTAAAAAGTGGATTACTTGACCAAAATAAACACTTTAGCGAAAACAAAAATATAACAAAAGCACACAGGTTACCATTACGCATAGTAACGCTTGAGGTACAACCCATTACGAGGTTGCGCCAGCGGAATTCCGTCATAATCCATTAACTCGTAGGCTCCTTTTTCTAACACTCGTTTAACAATATAGGGGCCCATCCATAGAGACTTAAATTTACCTGCTCCCAATTTATCGGATTCTTGGTCGTAAAGCAAGACTAAGTCACCTTCTGAGAAGACACGGGGTTTGACATTTTTGTCGAACTGCGCCTTGACTCGTTTCTTATGGGCTTCGTTAGCCAAAGCGGCATCACGACGGGTTTCATCCAATTGGATTAATTCCAAGAAACGAGCTTCTTCTTCTGAAGTTCCGGGGAGGAGATCAATTGCGAGTTTGAGAGACGAGATTTCACACTGGATTAGTAAGACTGCTTCCAGGCCATATACCAGTTGGAAAGGTGTGAACCCGGTTGCATTCCTTACCGATGTTCGGTAAGCCCACAAAGATGAGTACAGGATTAGGTGCCATCTTCTTTTGTGAACTCAAATCATCCTTTGCAGCATGCGTTTGAGGACCTTGTTGATTGCTTCAACTTGTCCATTGGCTTGCGGATAATATGGAGTAGAGCTGTCGTGAGACAACCCTAGTTTGGCAGCTAATTCGACCATCATGTGATGGCGAAAATGCGATCCATGATCTATGACTATAGCCTGCGGCATGCCGAATCTGGCGACTACATGATTGAAAAAGAAGAGGGCAGTTGTTTCACCAGTATTATCTAATGTAGGCATCGCCTCGGCCCATTTGGTAAAATAGTCAACTGCGACTATGATGTACCCATGTCCCCCGGTCGAGGTGGGGTTACATGTCATGAAATCGATGCCCCATTTGGTGAATGGCCCAACAGTAACTATTGGTTGCAGAGGTGCGGGTGGTCTTCTGGTTTTGCTATCGAAAATTTGACAAGCATGGCAACTTCTGACTGCAGTTATGCAATCTTTGAACATTGTTGGCCAAAAGTATCCTGCTCGTAAGATTTTTTGTGCCGTAGCATATCCAGATTGATGCCCCCCACACGCACCTGAATGACAATCATTCAGGACTTTTTCGGCCTCCTCATGGGTGAGGCACCTTCTCAGAACTGTATCGATACCACGACGGTAAAGTGTATCACCAACGATCATGTAGTCTTTTGCTTGGTATCGAATACGTTTTTGTTCGGAGTGGGAGGTGTTTGGTCTATATTTTTGAGTTTGGAGATAAATGATTATATCTCCATACCATTCATTGCTTGCAGATATCAGAAAAAAACTTTCATCCACGATTGTTTCTGCGGATGTGTCATCGTTGGATGACGATGGGAGATCGCACAATAATTCTGCGAAAACTAGAGCTTTCTTTGACTTGGATTTTACAAATTCCAGATCAAACTCTTGTAGGATTGCTATCCATTTTGAATATTTTCCCCCAGCAACTGTTGCAACAATATATAAGTCATGGGGTTGCAATCTGACAGAATGGTAGTTTTCCGAAAGAGGACATAGTGTCGAAATCTCTGTATTGCTTGAACAGCTGCGAGTGCTAGCTTTTCAACGTAAGAATATTTGCTTTTTGTATCATTTAAATTTTTAATTAAATAATATATAGGATGTTCAATTCCATCGACTTCTTGAACTAAAACCATTGCGATGGTCGTATCCGCTGCAGCCAGATACATGTTAAAATCTTTTTGATAATCAGGGGCACACATTAATGATGCTTTCATTAGGGAATCTTTTAAAGCATCAAAGGAAGCTTGTACAACCTGATCCCAGACAAAGGGTACTTCCTTTTTCAAAAGACGTGTATAACCTTTAGCAAGTTCGGCGTAATTTGGAATGAACCTCCTCAGAAAGTTTGCTTTCCCTTGGAGTTTCTGAATCTGAAGCAAATTCGAAGGTGGAGGAAAATTTATGATTGCCTGGACCTTACATGGGTCGAGACAAATCCCATCCTTCGAGACTACAAAGCCAAGTAAACGACCAGAACTGACGCAAAATACACATTTGTGTGGATTGAGTCATATCTTGTAGTGTTGACAACGTAGAAATATCGCTCTTAAATGCTGCGAGTGATCAGTCCGCTTTCGTGAATGAGCCAGAAGGTCGTCGAGGTATGGTTGAACGATGTTTTTGATGTCATGGAAGGCATAATTCATTGCCCTCTGAAACGTTGCCCCTGCGTTCTTTAAACCAAAGGGTAATTTTCGATATGCGAATGTGCCTCACAGACAAATAAATGCAGTCTTTGACTGGTCCTGTGGGCGGATATTTATTTGATTATACCTGGAGAATCCATCCATGAATGAAAAGATTTCGCATCCGGCGCATTCATCAATTATCTGGTCAATGAAGGGTGTAGGGTAGTTGTCCTTTGGACAAGCTTGATTTACATCCCTATAATCGACACACACTCTAATTGTTCCTTGTTTTTTCATAACGGGGACAATATTCGATACCCAATCGGTTAGAGGAACCGGGTAGATGAAACCAGCATGGAGAAGTTTTTCAACTTCTGCCTTAATGGCAGCAGCTTTCTTGGGGTGCACCTATCGTAGCCGTTGTCGTATTGGTTTGACATCTGGATACATCTTAATTTCGTGTTCAATGATACTCGAGTCAATGCCTGGCATTTCATCATATGACCAAGAAAAGACATCTCTGAATTCGTGAAAAAGAGCGTTATATATCTCTAGTTCTGAAGGAGAACAACATTTGCCGACATAAATATTCTCTACAACATCTGTTTTGGTCGAGATATTTATGGCGATAGTCTCTTCAATATTGGACAAGTTTCGCTCGGAATCCACTGTGTTTACAGTATTTTATAGGAATTCAAAAACTGAAGGATGATACAGGTCATCTTGATTATCTTCTCCACAATCCGGAAGAAGGGAACGATGGTGGGAATCATTCCATGGTGTCCCTTCAATTACCATAGATTGGACAATTCCTTCGTCAGTGACATGCACTTGCGACCAAGGATCTGAAGGGGTACCATATTCTTTGGACCTATCTATCCAAAAGCTTGATGAGCATTGATTTGGGTTTGCTTCCCATGCTAGGAACATTGATTGCTACAATATTTCCGTTGGGCTTGGGGGCAAAACCACTGCATGATCCATGTCGATATCGTTTTTTGAGATCTTTTTAGAAGATATCATGTTGCAGGTTCCTATCGACGCTACTTCCGCCAGATTGATTGGAGGTGGAAGAGCGAAAGTTCCCACTATTATAGGATCTTTTAGTAGGCCTACTCCGATATTCTGAAGCGAATGGGGGCTTCCATGGATCATGGGAATGCTTCTAGTAACTTGAGAACCATTGGGGAGGAAGTTTTGTTGATCGATGATTGTAATCCCTCCTTGAAAGGGAAATGAAATCTTTCTAAAATAGGTCGACACAACAGCTGCCATGGCATATATCCATGGTCTTCCTAGTAGGATGTTGTAATCAAGATTCCCATCGATGACTTCAACATCTACTTCTACCGTTTTCCCTCCTAGTTCGACTTTCAAGTTACTTAGGATACCATATGGGGTATATGTCCTTCCGTCGAATGCTTTTAATGTCGTTGAAGATCGCGACAAGGTTGGAGATCCTAAAGTCTTCCAGCAACTCATCGACATAATGCATGTAGATGCCCCCTCATCAATAATCGTTCGATGAACAGTTTTATTGAGGGCTTTCACTTGAACAAGGAAAGCTAGTTGAGCTGGTAATTGAGGATCGTATCCTTTATGATCGAAGGATACAAGATTGGAATCCTTTGGGTCATTCCCACCAATGGCAGATAATAAAGCCTGCCTTTGGGATGGGCAATTCTGTAGTACTTCAAGAGTCGACATAGCAGATGGTGATTGGGCCAAATCTTCCACTATATTATAATGCTGTGCCGCTCTAGCACGAGGATTAAATGTAGATTTGTGTACTACTCCCTTTGGCGGTTTTATCGTCAATTCAGGATGGTGGGTGGCACAACTTCTGTCGAAGTTGTTGTTGAACTACTTTGATCTTTATCCTTGTTGTTTGACAGGTATGGATTCCTATAATCCTTGTTCCTTGTCGATATCAAAGCATCATTTTGCTGTTTTGAAACCGACAACATTAGCACTTGAGATGGGGAAGCATTTTCCCTTTCAACCAGATTTGTTCCTGGATTTGGAAATGGATTAGTTAACACTGCGGAGGTTTTCGAATTCTTAAAGAATTTTTTAAACTCAGCTCTGTGTGGACAACTTGCGGTCCAATGATCCTCATCGCATATCAAGCATGGATTTTTTGATTTCCTATCTCCAGGAGGGTTTGAAGAAGATTTTTCGGGTGACGTTTCCTCCTGTTTCTTCTTCTTCCCTTTGCCTTTCTTCTTGCTTCCTGGTTGTTTGGTTTCTTTGCCTTTATCTGTCGATACGGCATTTAATTCCGAAGCAAGAAGTTCATCTTTTTCATTTTGACTTGAAATCTTACGGGCCTTTTTGGATGTAGCCTTTGTCGATTTCGTGTCTGTTGTGCCAATCACGCCATCACCGGCATGAGAGTCATTGTTTGATTTAGGAGGAGGAGGAATTGAGAATTCCGGTCTAGGGGCGTCAGGTATTTTATCATAGAGCGTGCCAGACTGAGTGTAAATCAAGTCCAGATATTGCGCACGAGCGATAACTTTCTCTTCTGTTACGACTCCCCCCTTTGCCACATCTTCCGTGATGGAAGGTAGTAATGACTTGATAAACCATTCAGCTAAGAGCTGATCGGGGATATATGTTTTTACCATTCTACGACGACGTTGCCATTCATGTATATGATCAGATATGTGAGTGGCCGTCATCTGTTTGAAATTGGTAAGAAGTTCTGTTCCCGTTTCGTACCTTATTGGTAACTGAAAATGGGTTTAAAAGGTTGTGGCTAAGGCACTAAAGTTGTCGAACGAAGCTCTAGGCAATTCGATGTACCATTTTGCCGTCGGACCCATCAATGTCCTCTGAAAGAGGTGAAGTCTTATCGAATCATCATTTAGGGTGTTTGATGAACACCATAGATGAAAGGTCATCACGTGATTCGATGGATCTTAACCCGGATTTCCATTAAATTTAGGAATATCCGATGGAAGTTTATGCGGAATTGCTGGCCACCAAGGGGCGTAAGCAATTGGATCATTGGTTAACCGGTTTAAATCAGGTAACTCCAAAGTTGCCACAAAGGGTAACTGTTGGTTCAGGTTAGGTGAAGCATACCCAGGATAAGATGGGATTGCCTGAGTAGTTGGTCTTTGCATACCAGCATAATGCATTTGATGCTCGTAACTTTGGTAAGGTTGGTGGGCATGACCATTGTAAAATGGTTGATTTTGACCGTTTTGAATGTACGGCTGCCCACTATTAGCAAAGATTTGTTGCTCAGAACCTTGGTATACTTGTTGGAATTGCGGTTGTTGGTATTGTACTAGCCATGGTTGTGAAGCCATGTGCTGTTGACCGATACTAACAGTTTGATCAAGATGAGGGGTAATTGTACCCGTCTGAACCTGTGTCATTCCACCAGTCGGCGATTGTGGTTGAGTTGCAGGGTCAAGGAGCTGTTTCATTACAACCTGAGAAACCTGAGGTTGGGATATGACAGGCAGCGTTTGAACTTGCGACACCATCACAATAGCTAGCGTAGTCGGTATGTTTGACATAGGTAAGCATTGTTGCATCGAATATACAACTCTTGGTTGTTGAGGTAGTATAGGTACCCAACCATCAGTGAGGACAACAGTTACCAGGTTTTACAATGCCGGAATACATCTCTAGCCTAGACCTCTAAATGTTGTGCGTTAAGTTCCAAAGCGTTGTTAGATTCATTGAATTTATTTTAAGTTGATCTTGTTTATGAAGTTTGCCTTTCGGGCTCACCACGAGATGTAGACGTAATTCCTAAAATGCAATCTAAAGATGATAAACAAACTTTTATCTCTTTTGTGCAATGAAAATCCTATCTACTAGGGGAAAAGAAAGACAAAATCTTTTCACAAAGAGCAAAGAGCACACTGTAAATGCACTTTCCTAAATCAAGCGAAACAGACTATCTATATGCAAATGCACATGCATGTATTTGTTTTCGACTTTCTTAGTATTGATGCTAAAAAGAAAGTTGATGTACAAATCTGAATTTCTTTTGAAGCGACAAATATAAACAAGCTCTTTTTCGAAATCAAAAACAGAGATGATTGCGACACCTTATGATTTTGAAATGAACACTCATTCTTGACACTAGAAAATTACAAATTCAGACCAAAGGAAATAGTAACAGGATAATCGACCATCAACAGCAATCAAACTTTCTCCTATGATCGAAATCGACACTTGCGACAGATTCAAATCAAAGGACGACAGTACGACTATGCTACTTTTGCAAAGGAAAACTATAAATGACTCGAAAAACACACAAAAACATCTACAGTTCTTTTGTAGAAAGGAGGCGGAATAATAGCAAGGAAAATAGGTTTCTAACAGACATATACTGATCACAGGCAGCAAAATTCAGGGACAGAACTGGAAAGAATGAAGCACAGGAACCACAGCTGCACAGAGCTAGTCTGATCAGCGCACCTGTAACACAGAGAATTTGAAATGCAGCGCAGGTTTCCCCTTCGGAAAGTGCGCTGAAATTCAGGATCTCTAAACAGTACCTGCGCTGGGCCAGAAACGAGACGTTGTCCGGGTTCCGGGTCACAGTTTGCAGTTCAGTCCTTGGTTTTTGGCCGAGTAAAAAGCAATTAGTAATGCAACAATCAGGGGTAGATCTAAGGAGGATCTAAGAGCTATCACAAGGGCAATCAGATAGTTTGTGAATCAGCTGTTTAAATCATAAACAGATCCAGTGAATGGATTGAAGCAGCAGTTATCTACTTTGCATTTGTTATGTCAAATGCAGTTCGAAAGCTACTTATAAGTTTATGAAACAAACAACAAAGAATGATACACAAACAAACTAATTAGACATTCCCCAGTGGAGTTGCCATTTTGTTACAGGGAAAAGTGTCTATTTAGAACTACTCTATCCCACTAAGGTGTGACAGTTGCCTTAGAAACAAACAGAGAAAAACTACTTTTGTATTTCCTTTATGAATTATAGATAGAGAGGAATAGAAAGAACCAACCTGTGTCTTGTGCTAATCCTTTGATCCAATCCCTCTCTTCTTTGATAGTCTCCAGCTACCTGCTCCCTTGCATGCCCAGCTTCACAAAGTACCTGTAAGATCACAGAAGAAGAGCACTATACAAAGACATGGATCTATATTCATAAACAACTTAGGATCGGATTTAAGTTAACCATACAAATGTAACAAGCATCATTGATACAAAAGCATGGAGGAGAACTAAAATAGTTTTTATTGATAAACAAGAAAAGATCCAGGAGGAGTTACAACCAGTGGTTCCGACCCAGCATCAACCTCCCAGCAAAGAAGCCCCTCTTCACCTCAAACAAAGCATAAATCACCCAACAATCTGATGTTTGTCTCTAGAAACCAACAGCAATTCCTTACAATATGCAAAATTCCAGCCTCTGGATCTCTGGGATGAGGGATCCATATATAGATATTTGTAAGGAGGATGAGTCAGCTTGTGATTTGATTAGTGTCTTCTCTCTGTCAGTTCTTGCTTCCACTTGGAGACTGAGGGCCTCTTACTCATCCTTGGTCGAATTCAGTGAGGCAAGTGTCACAGGAGAAGATTCTGGAAGCTTCCATTTCCTCTCCACCTCGCGGAGTGACACTGCCATTTGTCATTTCTCACCCATCGCACCCTACAGAAGGGAGTTTTGAAATGCAACGCACCCTCACAGTGCATTTGGGTGAGATGCAACGCACCTAGCCAGTGGAGTAGCTGCAATGATCCTGTTTTGACCAATTCTGAGCAGTTTCTGGTGGAGAACTTCTGGGAGAAGCTGTAATCTGTTGACCTTGTTCTTTTAGGGGTTAGAACAACACTTTTAGGGTCTTAGGAGCCCTTGGTTTATGGACATTTCATGCTTGGAGTTGTAGGGCACAAAAATGTCTATAACAAGAGGACAAGGCAAAGTTGGCAGTGTTTTATTTACATAACATGGCCTTTACTGATATGAACCTATGGGACCCCAATGCTGTGTTAGGAGACTTACAGCTGATGGCCATTGCATCTTGGATGAGCCATGATGAGAAAAGGGCAACAAAAATCAAGAAGTTAAGGGAAAAAGAGATAAATGAACCCTTAATGATCCGAGCTGAGCCAACAGACCCCATGGCTCTCATTAGTGCCCACCAACACCTTGCAGATAATCCTCAAAGTGTCCCTCAGTATATCAATGAACAGGCCCAAGCTATTGCACATTTTGAGGACATGGAGAGATTGTTTGGAGATGACTGCATTCATGCCTGCATGAGAAGGGGGAACACATTGCCACACAGCCTACAGATCAGAGAGTATCACTCCCCAAACAAGATGAGAGAATCCTTGAGGACAGTGCCACTGTATAAGCACTCTATGCAAATTTTGAAGGCTAATTGGATTGGCCTCAAATTCAGTCCTCCACTGCTGCTAGGACTACTGGAAGGTGTAAAAGAAGAAGAAGAACAAAAATAGTGGGAAGAGGTGGATAGAAAGGAAGGGTTCCATGATAAAGAGGAGGATATCACATCAAAAGCATGGGATGTCAGGGAATCCATCAGAGCCATCAAGGATGAGGAGATAGACTAGTTGCTCAGAGGATGAGCAACCCATTCAGTAGGGGGGTGATGATCAGCTCCAGAAATGGGTAATTATATGGGCTCATTTTTCATCTTAACTCAACTTAATCCACCATTCTCATTAGTTTATTTCATGTTTTTTATTATATTTATGCTAATAGATTGAATTGGGTTAGTCATTATGCCATGAAGTCTAATGTGTGCTTTATGCATATTTTTGGTCAATTTTGGACAAATTCAAAGGATTAATGAGCATTTGGTAGCCAATATTTGACGAAACCAAGGGAGAGGGTTTGTAGGAGGGTTTTTCTCTAATTTATGACTCCCTACCTCGATTCCTGCATTAGAAACTTGGAGCACAAACAGTGACATTGATGCATCCAAGGGGCAGCTGAGCAAGTCAAGAATAACTACTGTCTATCTCTAGTTCTGGGAAGCCGAGCCCCTTGATTTTAGGAAGGCTGCTGGGGGACCCCATTTGTATAAATAGGGGGGCTTAGAGCCTCAATATTTTAGCCAGTTATTAGTAGAATTTTCGCACTTTTGTGCAGCTTTTGTTCAGATCATTTTCGAGCTTCCTTTTTGTGGACAGTTCATGTAATGTGACTTTTATTTTTGATAATGGAGATGAAACATTTTCTGAGCCAGCACTGATATCTTTTAGATGACTGAAGCTCTTGGGTTAGGGCCCAACCCAAGCTACCCAACACCTCTTGCTTTGTACTTATAGGTTTTTTCTTCAGTTCATGAGTTAATTTCTATTACATAGATTCATTTTACCTTGTTTAGAATAGGTTGCTTTTGATGGTTTGCATAGCTTATTTTGTTTCAGTTGTTGAAGTAGGTTAATATAGTTATAGGCTAAGATTCAAAAGGCCAACAATAGGCTCTGATCTCCCTTCTCCCTTCCTGGGACCATGATTTGAGGTCAAGGCACCATTGTTGCCACCAAAAACACAGTTTTGCTTCTTCCATGCAATTTCTAGTGTGATGATTTGATTTGAAAAGTTAAAGTGTTTCTTCAGATTCATTTTGCCAAGATTATTTCCTGTTTCTATAATAAATCTCTTTGCAAGCTTTTCTGTTCATAGGGTATTGTTCAGCACTTCATGTTTCTAGGTAAGAAATTAGGTTAACAAGAGATATGGTTCTGTTTTCTTGGTGCAGCTAGTCCTTTTCTTGCTCAGTTTCGGTAGTTAGATGTGCAGATATCTTACAACACACCTCAGCTCACAATACATCGATAAAATAGCTAGCATCATCTCATTTCTCACAGGTTTCACAAGTCATCCACAGTCCTTCACGAATCTGCCCTAATTTTTTCACTTTTTCCATAAGCTTTCCTCTCGTCATTTGAACAAATTCAATGATCATTTCCTTTCCTGATCCTCCTTGTTAAGCCCTAGACACCTCAACACATCCCTCTAGTCTTCAGCTACCCTTTTCCACCATTTTTCCACTCTTAAAATATCTAAAAACAACTATCGTCATCCTCTTGTAGATCCTCCTATAGATCCCCTGCAGCCTCCTGTAGAATTTCCTGTGAGTGATTTTTCGAAGTCCGATTGCAGGGGAAGTCTTTAGAAGGTTACCATAGGCTTCTTAGGACCCCTACACACCTTCTTACACCTTTTCAAAAACCAAATCCGCCCTCCATCGCCACCAAATCTCTGCCACAGTCACAAACAGACAAAATCACATGCATAACAATTCCACATAAAACACATAAAAATGCAAAAAGATGTTCTTTTATCATTTTCTTCTAGGAATAGCTTGAAGAGATGTAATTTACCTTTTCAGTATTCAATGGCACTCATTTCAACATTTTTCATCTCTTTTTCTGCAAAAGTTGGGTTAGTTGGAAAAATTAGGGTTTCCTAGGTTTTGTTTTACCCTAGAGTCTTCTTTCTCTTTCTACAAGTAGAATATTCTTTGTAGAGTTAGCTTTCTTTCATCACAGTTAAAACCTTCTTCTGGAAACTCATAGAAGTTGGCTTGAGCTCCTAGTGATCTTGTGCCAACTGACCAAGTGACAGCCTGCAGTAAGAGCTAATACTTGTGCATACAACACCATCGCTTCCATGTTTGTTACGAACTACCAGGTTGATAAAAGTAAAGTAGGAAGCCCCAAGAGTTGCAGCATTATGGCTGCAATACTAGTGCTCACCACGCACCCTTGAAATCTGGTTCGTGCCATCCCTGCACTCTAGTCTAGGGGCCGCGTTTTGGCTTGAACTCTGTAGGTGGGAGTTCTATCCATCATCAGCTCCTAGCTTCTACAAGTGTGCTTAGCATGTCCAACTGACCTACAGAAATTATAGAACAGATGTTGCATATTATGTGTGTACTTTTGTAACAAATGGTAGTTGTCCGTAGCATGCTTTCCACCTATTTGATAAACAACGCACCACAAAGCAGGCACTGCACTAGGTCCTGCTTGCGCTTCTAGCCTTAACAGCATCGGTCCTCCTCCCGTGAGGTAATTTGGGAACACTGGGTAGTGGTCTTTGTCATGACCCTGACCTTTGCATTTTACGCACCACACCTCTTCGCACAATTCTGGTCGAGTTGTCCTATCCTATTTCAGGCTCTACATCTCAAGGCATAAGTTCTCAACTACGCATGGATTTGTTGAACTCCCAAGTTAGGATCCTGCATTAGGGTCTCATGCAGTCTCATCACGATCTTCAAGGCCTCTGCCTAAGTCGTTAACCTCTACTGTGAAAACGCATTCCTCAAATGTGGCGTTAGTGATGCTACAAACCATTCACAGCGTTGTCCATCTGTCAAAGTCATATTAGCTTCATGAATTGTACACTTCAGCCTTTGATCCAGCTCCCAAGGAGTCTCACCCGGTAGCATCATGATCTCTTTGAACCCAATGATTTACTGTGCTTTTGACTTTGTCTAGCTAAATTCCTTATTTAGCACAGTTAGGATCTCCGCAATTCCCCCATTCGGATTATCATTAGAATGCTTAATATATTAGGTCAGTGCACAATCCTGCAGGGTGCTAACCAGTGTTGCTTTCTTGATATTATCATTTGTAACTCCCTACGCTTCCCATATAGCTTTTAGCTTGAACCAAAATTGGTCCGGGTCTTCATTTCCCAATCCTTTGAACACAGGCAAGCAGTGGCGGTGGAGGTGGTATGGGTGAATATGGAGGTGATGGTGGTGAAGCCAGCGGTGGTGTGGGTGGGGGCAGTATGCGCAGAATCCTCTTCCTTATCAAATGGATCATACTTCACGGAGAGACCTTCGCGAGCTCTTCCTCGTTCCCTCACGGAGGTGAAATCAAAGGGCTATTCTCTAGTCCCTTACTTCCTTCATTCCTGTAGGTTTTTCCACTTTGTGTAGCCCCAAACATCAATGTAATTGCATAATCCTTTTTTCACACAATAACATTTCAATCCAAGTATTCAGAGACTTTACATACTTATCTCGCAGTCCTTTGAGGAAGTGTTGCTTTGCCTTGCTATAGCTGACTGAAGTGTCTACCACGAATTTAGTGATGAATCCTCCTATAATCTGATCGAGCTAGTGATCAACAGCGCTCACGATCTTATCCTTTGATGGTTCCGATCTGCACACTAACTCTAGGGTCCACACAATAGGACTGTCAAGCATCCACCTTCCTTGACTATCTGCTAGCTTCGCGATCCACTCGTATATCTCAGTAGGGAAATATGCGAAGAAAATTTCATGGATCTTTGTGTACAGGTAGCAGTCTAACCACTCTTTCTTTGATAGTCGCGGATTCCTGTTCTCCTGTGTCGCAAATTCGTGAATTCTCCTGTCCAACCAACATTCAATTTCCTTCTTAGTTGGATTCCAAAGATACGACATCAGACATCTCTATGCAGATTATGGTGCCGGCATCTCAGAGTATCTGAAAGGTACTATGATCTTGGCCTACATCAGCTTCCTTACCTTCTTTTCAATGGAGGGGTTTAAGTGTGGATTTATCTGTTCGAGCTTTTGTTTGCATGGCTTCATCCCACTCTTCAAAGGGGTCTTATGTTGAATAATATTAGTATCAAATGATTTGAACTCATCATAAGACCAAGAAAATAAATCTTTGTAAGTTTTGAATAGATCTAAATACCTCTATTTGTATTGCAAGGGGATTTTTTTGGACAACCTGATCGTTTGGGGTTCCTCTAATCAGATGTTACATTCTTCAATTTTCTCCTCCTTATTTGTAGCCATTTGTTTGGAAGTTGTGTTGTCTTTATTAAATAGTCTTTCTAGTGGAACAAGTCCATGAGGGATGGTGTTCCCTTTTAGTTGCAATTTTGTTTGCTCGACCACTCTGTCTTTCCACGAAGTGGCTTCTTTTTCTGCTTCTTCTTCTTCTTGATCGATGGTAGAGTAGGAAAACTCCCCAATGAATTCTATGAATCTTTTTGCCTTGCCATCTTTGAATACCTGCCATTTTTTGACATTATTAGGTATTGAAGGCCTATGTCTAACTTCTATCTCATATCCGAGAAGTGGATTCTTTGGGAGCCTGAAAGTGCTTGCAGCTACTGCAACGGAGTCAGCCATCCTGTTTTCTTCATTGAGAAGAAAATAGATGTTAAAGGTCAGGAAGAAATTTCTAATTAAGTCCCACACTTCATTTCGGCACGTCCTTAGCCTGGGGTGTTTGGCTTGGAATTAGTCTCAGATCTGCCTTACGACTAGCTCATAGTCTCCATAGACCAATAGACATTCAATGCTCATATTTCTTGCGGTTTGTAACCCTAGGAGAAATGCTTTGTAATCCGCCACATTTTTGGTCGCCTCAAATTCAAGCTTGAATGAGAGGGGTATCATGCTACCTTTCGGAGATACCAACAATATTCCAACTCCATTTCCCTCTTTTGAGTTTGCTCCGTCGAAGTACAATTTCCATACTTCGTTTTCATTTAAGTGTTGGTATTTCAACTGCCTTGTCAGGTGTACTAATGCTTCTTCTAAGAGGTTCTCATGTTCTTCTAAGAATAGGCAGGAGATGTCACTATCCTTCCCATGCACTAGGGAGTTTTATGAGCCTTTAGTTGGGGCCACAGGTTTCACAAACTTGGATTCTCTATACAACCTCCTTTTCTCACCTCCAAAAGTGGGAATGGTGGCATAAGTCAAATATAGCTTGATAGAGCCACCCACCTTGGAACCCCAAGATATGGATAAGAGCATTCCAAAATGAGGAGGTGTATTAGCCACCACTATATCCATTACCACACTCTCCACTAGGATTTGAGTTAGGCTTACCACCAGATCCTTTATCATGCTTAAGCACTTGACTCTATTGGATTCAAAGGAGTATAGGTCCTTGTATGGTCTGGTGATCTCTAGACCCAACTGTTCCATTACTGATAATGGAATGAGGTTGTGTGAGGTCCCATAATCCAACATGCAATTATGCAACAAAAGGTCATGGATCACCAAATTCACATAGAAAGGCGTAATGGAAGGGTCCAACTCTTCCACATGCAGCCCAAAAACAACCATGGGTCTCTTCTCTTAGAGGTTCAAACCATTATGGGATGATGTTGAGGTGGCTAGATGCATGAATTGAGAGACTTGAGCTTTTTAATGATGTTATTTTAGAAGCTCAGTCAGGGGAATAGGAATTTTTACCTTTTCAAGCTCCTTTTGGAGATTGAATGTTGGTTGGGCATTTTCTGTATCTCCTGGCTATGTTCTTTCTCCCTTCCCACTGGAAGTTGTCAGTAGAATAGGTGCCTCCTTTTCTGTGTGCTCCTTAGGACCATTTCTTTCCTTATCTGTAGAGACTCTTGTCTTGGGTGGGTTAGGATGGAGCTTACCTTTCCCTTTGTCTAGTGCTGGAGGAACCACTTGGGGAGCAACTTCCCCTTATTGTTCTGGTTCTCTCGTCCTATTCTTTGAAGATCTTAGATTATACTTACGTTGGGGCTGTGTTTGTGTGATCTTCAAATGGTCTAAAATAATAATCCATATCTTCCTCATCCCCTACTACTTCTTTATCATGATTAGCCTCCTGGTGAGCCATATTCTCATGTTCTTCTTTAGAAAAACCATCATATATATTTCCTTGCATCTCTTGTGTATGAGACAATTATTCGTCGGGGCCATATTCAAGTATAAGGGGTGAGGGATCTAATAAAGATGTTCCTTTCTTTCCCTTGGAAGTAGTTGCAGTGGAGGTCTTCTTTTTGGGGGGTTATATCCCCAGTTGTTGACTTGAGCATTCTATCTGGAGAGGTTCTTGTTCTCAATTTCAAGCTTTCTAGCCTTTTCTGATAAAATCTTGATGAGTTTGTCTAGATCATCCCATTTCTGGTTTGACTATTCTCTATCTTGAACAGAGGAGGATGCCTCTTCTTTCCCTCATTTGGGTTTAGTAGGTTCTTGATTTACCCTTGACTTCCTTGCTGAGGCCAGATTTGCTTCTACTTTGAGAGCATCGATATGAAGTTGGCCTAGAGTGAGAGACTTCCTTTCTCTCAGGGAAAACCAACGTCAGACTCAAAGTCTCCAAAGAAAAACCACACAAGTTGTAGCTGGAGGAGGCTTTATGTCAGCTGGTAGGTTATAGTATTTATTATTTAATCTTTTGATAAAGTTTGAAGTATCCTCCTTCAGTATTTTTCTTATGGAATTAAACTCAGTGAGGAGGTATTCATGATTCCTCTTTTCTCCCTATTTATGGGTGAAAGCATTTTCCAACTCCTCCCATGTAGTGATGGAGGCATTTGGTAGGCCTTTGAACCACTTTCTGGCTTCTCAATCAAGATTTCGTATAAAAAGTCTCATGACCACATCTAGTTGTTCCACATTCAGTTTCTCAGCAAAGGCACAAAATGTTTCTATGTGTCTCTGTACTGGGTTTTCATCTTCCCCATTGAATCTAGGAAAAAGCTTTAGGTAATCTTGGGGCATGACACTTAAGGGACAAGGTAGATCAAGAGGTGCATAATTATTTAGAAAAAATCCTAAAAGAGCCATATGGATTAGTGGAGGGGGATTAAAATTTTCTTGAGGAACTGGAGTCAAGACCATAGTGTTTGGAGGGGAAAAAGGGTATTTCAGGGCCTTATGAGTAAGTCCTTAGTAATGAGCAGAAGTAGGATGAGAATTGGATGAGGGCACTTCAAAGGCTGGTGAGATGGTAGCACAATCAAGGGGAGTTTTCTCATTCCATATTTTCTTGGAAATTAATTTTTCAGGGTCAGATACAAATGGGGCTTTTTGTTGGGATATATCTGAGCGAGTATGAGGCCTTTTAAAATCCAGGGTTATGAATTCTAATAAGGGGGGTGTGGAGTCACCAAGGTGATATGAATACAATCAAAATAGACTTCGCTCACCTACATGAAGGGTGCTCAATTTTTCATATCCCAGGGGGGTGGGAATACTTCAATAAGCTCCCCGACAACAGCGCCAAAAGATGTTGTAGCTCCTAGAGACAACCTTGGATTGATTACAAGATCAGTACCTAGGCACATCTAGATTTCTGTGTCTCAAATGATTTACAAGAAACTGGAGACATCACTTATGTTACATAGACACACACACACACACACACATATAGGAAATAGGTAGGTTCATTTATCCAAAGAAATAAGACATGGATTTCTGGTACTTCTTCATAGGTTCAGATCTCAGAAATATGCATAAAATAGTGGAGGCCAAGTAATTCAAGGGCTTACAACTTAATAAGATTTTGTAAAGTAGATGAGGGAGGACAAAGAGAAGGAAAAACTCATCACATAGAGCATAAGGCTTCAAGCATTCTACACTCAACACATAGTACTTGAGGCATTAAGGATTTCTATACTTATTTGAGTTGCAAGTATAAATAATGGGTGAAGGAGTGGCGGAATGCTATGATTCATGTGTTGTAGATTTAAAGATATGATTTCAATAACCCACATAGGTATATGCATCAACAGTATTGAGACAAGTGAATCTGTGATATAATTACATGCACTTGTATTCACATATCAATACAATTAAATCTTTTTTTTTAGGAGAGTTTTTGGTGAAAGTCACATTAGAATTCATTTGTCGACGCGTTTCAAACTAGCAAGTGTGGTTCATCGTCAGGAGAAGATGAAGAACCAACAATTGTGGTTCATGGTTCATTGTCATTGCTAATATTTTTATGGAAGACTTTGAATCCAAGGCCCTAGCCTCAGCTCGTCTCCGACCCAAGATTTGGAAGAGATTTGTGGACGACACTGGTGTCCTCTGGTCTCATGGCCAAGAAGAGCTAGATCTATTTTTCCAGCATCTCAACAATCAATCCTCCTCCATAAAGTTTACTATGGAGAAAGAAATTGATGGGTGCCTTCCTTTCCTTGATGTCCTCATTTCGAATAATGATTACGTCTCTTTCTCCCACCAAGTGTTCAGGAAGAAAACTCATGCTGAGCAGTATCTTCATGCCAACTCTCATCAATTCCCTGCTCAAAAGTTGGGTGTTCTCAACACACTAGCTACTCATGCATTGAGAAACTCTGATATAAAGAACCTTGATAATGAGAAAGCCCATCTCCTTAATGTTTTTATTAAGAATGGTTATAGTAGACACCAAGGTTTGAAATATTTCCTTAAGGCAAGCATAGGTCTGAAGATTAATAAAGACCCTAAGGATCGAATATCAGGT
Organism: Pinus tabuliformis; assembly: GCA_031772625.1. NCBI lineage: Eukaryota > Viridiplantae > Streptophyta > Pinopsida > Pinales > Pinaceae > Pinus > Pinus tabuliformis. The sequence continues at coordinate 1,202,626,329 of CM062820.1, read as the reverse complement.
GTTCATCTCCCTTTCATCCAAGGGACCACTGACAAGATTTCCAGGATCCCTAGGAAGCATAATGTTCCCTCAACCTTTAGACCTCTTAACACCATTCGTAGCTCCCTTAGATTGGTAAAAGACCCTATTGACCCCAAGGACATGAAAGGTGTCTATGTGATTCCATGTTCATGTGGGACCCCCTATGTTGGTGAAACTGGGCTCTCTATTAATCAAAGAATTCATGAGCACTTAGCCAAAATCAAATATGGAAGGACCCAATCTTCAGCCCTGGCACAACATGCGGAGAAGATTAAGTACCATATTTGTATTGAGGAAGCCTGGGCAATTGCCAAAATTGTGCATTTTCATCATTGGAAGTTTAGAGAGGCCATAGAAATTGAACGGAGGCCGAGTAATCTCAACATGGATGACATATGGAAGATCAGTAGTTGTTGGATCCCTGCCTTTCCTCCTAGCTCAACCCTTATTTCTCTCTTGTTTTTGTGTTTTCTTCTTTGGTTTTTTCCTCCTCTTAATGGTGGTTGTTTCCCCTTTGTTTATATATATAGATATTTAAAGAAATTATTTTACTATATATATATATATATATATATATCTTATTTTATTTTATTATTATTATTATTATTAATTTTTTTTTTTTTGCTCTATTGGACTTAAATAAATAATATTTTATAACCTAACATAACTAAAATAATTATAAACATATAAAATAATTATTTGATTGGTTATTAAACATGAGTTTTAATCCCCCTTACTTGACTTTATTGGACTTGTTATATAAATAAATAATATTATAACTAAACTTAACTAAAATAATTATAAACACATCAAATAACTGTTTGATTGATTATTAAAACATTAGTTAGTTTTAATCCCCATTCACCCTATGATTAGAGCATATATATATATATATATATATATATATATATATATATATATATAATTGATTTTTATAATAAAATAAAAATAGCTACATAATTTCATTTCATTTTTATTCTACATATTTAGTTACTTATATGGTTATATAGATAAACTGATTTTATTAGTCATCTATATAACTAGCTTAGTTATCTAATTATTAATTATTTAGTTTATATAGGTTTAAATAATATAGAGTATATTAAGTGATTAGGTTTATAGAAATTAATAGTTCTAACAACTAACTAACTCATTATTTAATTAATTAATTCGTCAATTAATTTCCCCTGTCCCTTTCTCTTGGTCAAGTCAATTATAGTTGTTGCCCAGTCCGTGTCCTTGGTCAAATGTAGTTGTCTTTTCTAGCCGTTGATGGATCTACTCTCTTTATTTAACTTATAGCCATGATCTAGTTCTTCATCTTGTCCTGACGATGAACCACACTTGTTGGTTCGAAACGCATTGACAAATGAATTTTGATGTGAATTTCACCTAAAACTCTCCAAAAAAAACTTGATATGGGTCACAGAAGCCTAAATTCAACAAATAAATCTATGAGGAAGCTTGAAACATTTCTAGCAACAATAATTTGTATGAATACAGAGAAGAAAGATGAACATAAAAGGAGATTTAACAGAAGGAACACATACTGTAATACTTGAAGGGGGAATTACCATCATATCCTTGATATTATGAAAAAGATCTGAGTTACAAAGAAAAAATCGTTTGAAAATGGCATGTAGTCTTTTCTATATAATTTTTGAACCTTTTTTAAGTCTTTCTTTCCCCTATTTATCTGGATGGGGGAGCAAGAACATTCATTACAACAAAATATCTCTAGTCTAGACTCAATTGTCAGGTCGACTAGTTGTCTCAGTTAGAGATGGCTCTGTGGCCCAAAACATTACAGAATTAAAAGCCTCATTGAAAGGAAGGCATGTTATAGGACAAAAATACCTAAATAACCAGACAAAAAGGTAAATGAAGAGTCTTTATGCCCATCCTATGATCGCATCTGCTTTAGGCTGTAATTTTCTCACAGTATGGCCTCCTGTGCTGCCCAACTCACCTTGTCGCTTCTGCCTTTACTACTCGGATGCCTTGTTCTATGGAGTAGGGGTTGGGTTGACTATAAGTTCTCGTATTTGTGGTGTTTTGCTGTGTAGAGGGATGGGGCTCCATGTTGAGCCATTAATATTCCTGAGTCCTGTGTACTGCTCCATTACTGTGCCATGCTCCATTTACGTCCTTAGCTAATGACCCATTTACCTATTAAAAATCTATCTTGTACTATTGGTGCCTTGATGTAGTGGGTGATATGTACTACAATGTAACAACACCGTCTCTCAGGCATGACCCTTTTCCCTCTAAAATAGGCAAAACTTGCACTTTTGATTTCGCCCTAAGCCCCCCTTTATTATAGTCCCTTGTGTGGCTTCCCTCATATGACTGGGAGCTGGAACTAGGGGCTTAGCTCTCAGGTGCTAAGGCCATTAGACCCGTGTCTCATAGCTTTTTTCTTTCGTAAAGAAAAATCCTTCATATCAGTGCATTACCGTGCGTTACCTTAAGCTTCTTCCCTAGACAACTGTGATCACCGATCTGTGGGATCGGGCCCACCTAGGACATCACAATCACATTGTAGGAGAGGGGGACCCTTTACATTTTCCCTTAGCACAATCCGATAGCCCAGATGTGAAATCCTTATACAATATAACACATGTCGTATTGCATCTGGGAGGATCCCTCACATATTGCAATCGCAGGCACCTTACCTTTATCTTTTCCCCTTAACAACCGCAAACGTTGATCTGCGGGGTGATGTCATTGCTGCCACGTATCACCCTATGAGTGGTGACACGTTGCACCTGAAAATGGCCCCATTTCACCCTTGAAAATGCCAAAACTGGGTGACACGTGTCCCCTGTACAACCACGTCACCCTCCGTACTACCATGTCACTCGTTGTATTGCCATGTGGAGGAGAGAGAAAGGGGGTTGACCGCTTTGGTTTTGTAGGCATTTCCTTTATTAATGAATTTCGGCCTTTCCTAGAACTTTTACACTATACCACAGGATCGACCCCCACATGGTCTTGGAATGAAAACCCTATCAATCTGCTAATATTATGGGATAGCACGATGCGAGATTTACCACAATTCGCCACGTGGAGGAGTGAGGAGGGGGCGACCCGACATTTTTTTCATTAATTTTTAGTGTAAATTGGCCTCTGCCCTCCCCGGTGCTTTAACACTATCAACGATCCTCCCCCTCACAATTCCTTAAGGATGGCCCATTTGGTATTGCAGGGGCCATGCAGGACTACTGTGACCGAGGGACTGTCGATTTGTAGGATTGCAGAATGCCCTCATACTTAGCCATTTTCTTGGTTTTCTAGGCTTTCCAAAGAAAAACTTCAACAAGCTCTAACTTCTGATCCAGGAGTCCTTTTTTTGGCTTCTATATGCCATTGGAAAGCTCTTTCTGAGAACCAGACACTAGAGAGGGTCTGATTAAGCTCTAAGATCTTGTGTGGCCTAGGAAAGTGGCTCCAAACTTCACTACTCTTGGGCAACCTTTACCAATTGAAACCCATAATGCAGTGAGTGACAACACAACCCAAGAAGGGCCCCTTATACTTCAAAATGAGGAAAAGCACTAGGATCAAACAAGTGAAGCCTATGCCTCCTTCAACAATCCTAATCACAATTGAGGAAGCTATCAACCACCAATAAGGAGAATTAGGATGAGGTAAAATGAAAATTGAGGAAGTCACCTCCCTCAAAGCTAAGGGAAGGTAGCCTTAGACATACCAAAGGAAGCCAACCACTAGGGAAACTAAAGCCAAACAGTCATAGGAAGAAACTGCTCTGCTATAAGAAAGAACATAATTGCTACATGATAAGGATAAACTGCTACAGGAAGGGACAACAACACCTCAAGAGGGAGAAGGAGGTCCACACGAACTCGAAGAGCATGACTCATAGCCTGATCTTGGATCCTATCAAAACTTTGTTGAAGCAGTAAGATGTATACGTGAAAAGTTTACAATTTCCATCCTATTTGAGTTAGAAAAGGAGAGAATTCAAACTCACCAGTGGATGTAGATTGCAAAATCAAAGAAAGTGGAGGATGTAGGCTTCATGGAGGAAAATATGCAGCAAATGGGTAAGGAAATGGCTAAATTAATATTCAAAGAGTCAATTAACAGTGAGTAGTTACAAGTACAAAATCAAATGTTAAGAGAGCAGCTACAGGAAAAGGAGGCACAACTTTCCACCATGGAAAGCTTGTCCATGGAGGCCATCTAGTGTAGGAAGCCATCCAAATCATACACAATCTTCCTCAAAGAAAAATGGTTGTGGTTTTGAATCAAGACAATGGCACAATATGGCTCTCTCCCATTTCAGGATTATAAGAAGTTCATTAACTTCTTCCAAGAAGCAAGAATTGAAGGCATGTTCAAATTGGCTAAATTATACATGCACAACATGAGCCTCATAGACATGAAATTTTGGGACCCTAATTCAAAGTTCTGATATGCAAAATTGATGGCCCTATTCTCTTGGATTTTCTATGAGGAAGAAAGAGCTGAGGAAGTGAAGGAAGTTATGGTCAATGAAGCAAGTGAGTGTTACACAACATTTTGTCACTGTCCCTGTACTCCCCATTCCATGATCCTGGAGGACCTATATAGTGAACCTTATATACTTCCCCATCATGAAGAAACTCCCATTATGTCCCTCTTCATGAGCAAAACATTTCCCTTTTGCATCATTTCCCAAGAATCTTCCTTTTACCCCAGTTTACAACATCGACGCTAATGACCCATTTCCTCCTCACACCGTTTTGCAGAGATTAAAACTAGGACTAGCATCGTACGACGCTATTGAGCCTTTTCTCAGTCACGTTGATCCTCTTTGGGCAAGTTTTTTAAATATGGAGTTGAAGCTTCCAGGTCTAAAAGCTTCGTAATGGAAGTCTAGTAAATGGTTGGGCTGGATGGAGCCGAAGAAGTTAGATTGGGTTCCTTTCCCCTATTAGGATGGAACCAATCCAAGAGATAAGGCCTTCTCCCATGATAAGAGGAACCATCTCCCCTCCATACAAGCTATATAAACCCCTCCTTTTACAAGTGAAACTAGTTTTTAGTCTTAGTATTTTTGGAGCTTGAATAATCAGCAAGACATCTATAGCTGGTAGCTCTTTAGTTTATGTTTGAGGGAGAATAGTGTGTTTGGTTTGGTTGGAGACTAAAGGGAAGAAGCCTTAAAAATTCCATTGTTGGAGCTATCCATGAGATGCTAGTAGAAGTGTGGGAACCCGGATACGTCGGAGGAGACCAACAACATCGAGGCATTAGTTGTAATCTCTTTCTGAACTTATATGAATACAACTATTAATTGATTTCCTACATTAAAGTGTTATCTTACATTTGATGGCTTAATGTTCCTTGACCTATTAAGTAGGCTGAATGCAATTTGTATGTTATCACAATTGTTGTTGTTGTTTGTTTGCTTGTTTCAGGTGTTCGAAGGAAGGAAACGAAAAGAATATGGAGTGAGTGTAAGGTCCCACCTTACAAACCATCGATAGTATAGAGAATTAAAGGTCACATTGAATACTATTACTCAATTTTTTTTTTCTTTTTTTTTTTGTTTTACTCGTAATATGACTAACTTAGCTATCATGTAATCATGTTCCTTCAACTATTTCAATGTAAGGATATAACATAAGAAGTCATGGATAAATTTCCCTTAAGACCAATTCCAAAACACATTTCCTCTCAAGTTTAAAAGATCATAACATGTGCTCTTTTCATACTTATACATGAGCTCTAAGTAAGAGTGGAAATAAATTCTACCATAATTCCATGTGCGAACATTAAGCTAGATCAACCTATTTGATTTCCTAGATTATGCTAAATAAGCTTCATTTATTGACTCTTGATATCATAACCACAAAAGTATTATACTTCTTTTACAAAAATCACATATAAGTGTATGAGTATTAACCTACCTATAGCAAGGTAAATGAGGGAAGAAGATGTCTCTCTTCATCAATAAATATAATAAATATGATATGTTTATGAAATATAATCACAAAATATATTGACCCAATAACATTTCCAAATTCATCCATTAAAATTCCCAATCCCAATTATTAAGCAATGCTGTAATCATGAGAATTATATAATCAATGTTGAAACAAAAGCAACTACTGTTACTAATTCAGAAGCATGTTATTCTTCAAAAAGTGTCATGTAAAACAATGAAACGACATAAATTTGGCACAAGTAGTTGTTTTCTATAGTCATTGAAGCACAAGAATGCACCCATGAACACATGTAGCTCAAAAAAAAACTTATTATTCTCACTTGCATAAAATCCTACAGAAAGTCACTATAAAATTGTTTCCAACAACCCCCTTTTTTTTATGAAGATTCGGATAATAAAAGTAACAAGAATCATATTCTCTATTCACACTTCAGCGAATTATTAAATTAATTTTCACGTTCATACCAAAAACTTGTAGACATAAGAAGCTACATCCATCAAATAGTCTATTCATAAATTTCTAGTACATAAAAACTACGGTAAGTAGGACTTTTATTCTAACAATTTAAATGCACAAAAACTACAGCCATTCATGTCTTTTGACAAACACTTTGCATGACGACAAGTAGGAATTTTCCTCTAACAATTTATATGCACCAAAACTACAACCATTCATGTCTTTTGACAAACACTTTGAAAACATGCAATCTACAATGGCATTTTGACAAACACTTTGCAAGCATGCAATCTACAACCATTAAGGCATTTTTCCAAACACTTGGAAAAAATGAATTTGAGATTCTTCTTCAACCTATTCAACTCAAAAAATTCAGAAATTGAAACTTCAAATGTTGGCATCTTAAAATAGGGACTAAATAATCTTAGTTTTTCATCAAAAACTCGAAAATAGACGCATATAATTGATAGCAACAATCTGTAAATTCACCCAGATTTTAGATCTGGGTTCTACCAAGTACTTTTTTGGAATAAAATGGGGGGTTAAATGACCAAGGGGCACGAATACCCCCTGATGTTGAGTGGAGAAGGAACAAAACGTTCCAGAGATGCAATTTATTAAAACAACAACAACAAAAACATTCCTACTATTTCATTTATCACTTTGTCAAACACTTAGTGTGCAAACTTCATCTACAGCTGTACATGGAGAAAAAACTCAAATTTATGATAATATGGTATTGTAGTCAACTCATGGAAACTTGCAATGGACAAAAATTCATTATAAAAAGAACTTAAAACTTTGGCAACACATTATTGTTTTAATCCCCCTGCATGTACATTCTCAACTACAACTGCCATTCATTATTGGTTAGCTCATAAATAAATTTGTAAATATCTCATAAACATTCACAAGTAGCAATTTCCATTGAATTTTATAGTTCTACAACACTTTTAAATTAATAATAAACTAAAATTTTGAGAATGCTTATGAACATACCTGATGGTGTATTTATACAATTCCAAAAATATGAGAATATGCTCCAGCTCCAATGAGATTGTGCTACTTCTCCAATATGTGGAGCACTGGAAAGGTATGTTTTTGACGAACAATTTAGTGACTTTTCAGTAACAATTGTAACCCTTTCTGCATAATGAACTTAAAGAAATAAAGAATTTTTATAGAATGTGTGAGAATTAGTATGGAAAGCCTAATCGTTGATAATTGTTATTTTTCCATGCAGGAAAGGATGGAAACGGAGGGCTGCCATTCAAAAGGAAAAGACAAAGAAGGAATAACTGCTGTCCCTTTAGGAGGGAACCGGATGCGAACAAGATCGAACAGATCGAAGCAAGATGACCCTGGAAAGAAAGAAGGATTATCAATTCGGCGGAACAGGGGAAGAAAAGTAAAGGATTAACGGCTTGGCGAATCCCTCAGGATCTTTGATCCTGAGGGATCGCTGTTTTGCTTATTTTTTCTACCTAGATACCTCCGTCGTTACTCTTATAAAAAGGGACAGTAGCATTAAGCAAAGGGACTTTTGTTCATATATGTAACTGGGAATTTCAGATTCAACTTTGATCATCAACTCTCACTAAGACTTGTTTTGCTGTACACTTGTTGATGCATTAATACAAAATACCTGGTGTTTATTTCATCTCTGCATCTGGAGTAATCTAAGGCGGTGTACCGTTGGAAGCTAAGGGCCCGGCTCCGAAGGACACTTGCTTTTGTATCATTATAATTTGGTTTCTGTGTGGTTTGTTTATCTTTACAGTTTGGTAATCTGACGCGTTTTTCATATGCTATTCCATGCTCTGTTACAATTAATTCATTAATGGTTTCTTTCAAGAAGTGACTCTGTATGGTATGAGTGAATCTTTTCAGAATTGATTGCATGCTAACCGTTTCTGTTACAGAGCCTTCATATTGAATATTGTTGTATTGGATTCATTTGAAATCTCAATTATTGGAATCCAGAAGTAATATTATTCTATTTGGAAACATAGTCATATTCTCTTTAATCATCAGATTGCTATAGTAAGTGTGTTGTGTATATATGTTTGATGATTGTTGTTCCATAATTCATTTGTGAATACTGTTCCATAAAGTATAATTTATTGGAGTTGCTTTCGAGAGAAGATTGTTATTTGATTGCAGAATGTGAGTTTAATTCAATAGAGCAAGCTTAGTCTGACTCGCGAGATTTAGTTTCTTGGATTGTTGTTCCATTTATTGCTGTTCCATTTCAGATTTGCTGTTCCATTTCCTGTTTGCTGTTCCATTTTACTTTCTTCCGTTCCATTTACTTGCATTTACTGTCTTGGTGTGAGAGAAGGTCTAAGGCTGTAGTGAGCCTCAGCAAGTCGCTGCCTAGCTCCCAGACCTATGGTCCATGCTCTAATTTCCTTTCCATCAGTTTCTAGAGGGATGGGTTATCGCTTCCATACCCTTGACTGATAAGCTGCATTGTGTGATCTTATTCTTTTAAGCAATTTAGTCATAAGTTTAGCATCCGTTTACTCTTGTATTTCCTAGACACTGTACTACTAAGCATTACTCTGACGAATAGCCTCGGATTGAGTTACTCTTTGCAATAACAAAGCGTTCCCGGATTGACTTATTAATGTGGCATAACTAGAGGTGAAAGAGACCCTTGTTACAGCTCTACATTTTGGCGCCGTTGCCGGGGAAAGAGTACAGCCATTTGTTTTTACAGAGTAGTGTACGAGTCTGCTGGGGGAGAGTTGGATTTTAAAAACGGAAGGTAAGAACCTGTGTACGGAGCATGTAAAAGCCCTGCTCCACCGTCCGCTTTCTTGGCAGAATTGTGGGTTGAATAGAATTTGGTAGTGCATGACTAAGCAGAAAAAGCCAGAAAAAATTATCAAACCTCCGTTCAAACCTGAAAAAGCCAAAGGGCCGGTGACCCTTGGCCGAACAACCTTCATAGACAAAATCTATAAGAAAACTGAATCTCACCCATCAGTAGGGTTTAGGAAAACCAATTCTAAACAACCTACTAGCTCCCTTCAGGCCGCAAGATCACCATCTGTAGCCTTCGCTGAGGTGCATAGTCAGACTGATGAACAGGACTTTCAAGAAATTGAAAATTCTATTCCAGAACAACTGCAGGAAGGGAATCTAAGCAATCTTTGTGAAGGAGAAGGGGAAACAGGAGAAGTTGAGGAGCCAAGATCTCCTCCTAGGATAATTCATCCATTAAAAATCCCAGATAAAGGAAGCGCTGTAAAAATCATTGTTGAAGGGATTCAATCTCCTCAAGCAACAGGGACTCTCGTTATTCCAGACAAAGGAAGTGCTACTAAAACAATCCCTGTTAAGGCCATTCCTTCTCTGCCTAAGAACACCCTCTTAGAGATCCTGGAAGGATACTGGCACATATTCGATCCCATGGCACAGAATCAGCCAAATACTCAAACTTTTACATTATAATATCCTATAGTGGATTCCGCAGCAAATGCTCCTATGAAAGAAATTCCCCTTCAACACATTCCTACATTTCATGGACTTACATCAGAAGACCCTAATGCATTCTTATTTGAATTTGATGTATTATGCAGGGGATATGATTACACCACTGACCCATAGAAATTAAAGTTGTTCCCCTCCACTTTGAAAGGAGCAGCTTTAAGATGGTTTATGGGTTTAGGTGGTGGGGTTATAAATAACTGGGAGAAAATGAAAGAATCTTTCCTAAAGAAATATCAAGATTATTGTAGGTCTAGAGAACTGAAAGATGAAATATTTCAGATGGAAGCTAGACCAAACGAAACACTAGAAGAATATGTAGAACATTTTTAGTATAATTTGCAAAGATCTCCATATGCATCACTACCTCTGCCTGATAATGTGTTAAAAACAACATTGATTAGAGGCATGAAGGAACAATGGATTGAAACATTAAATATCATGGGAAAAGGGGATATTTATCAAGAAAATTTTACTGACATCATTGATTTATGTATCAGGAGCTCGAGAGGTAGCACGAGGATAAAACCAACAAAATATGATCGGTTTGTCAGAGATAACAAAATATCAACAGAAGGAGTAAGAGGTGTAGAACTTGGGAATTTATTAGAAAATTTTAAAACTGATATCCTGGGGACATTGACTACACAACTTGATATTGTGCAGGCTAAACAGAAGCAGATAGAGGCAGAACAGAATTTGGCGATCTTCTGCCCCCGATGTAGAAGAAAACATAGCCACAAGTAATGTCCGCTGGATGCAGTTCAAACATGTGCTATCTGTACAAAAGATCACCTTACTGAAAGTTGCCCCTCACTTCCTGGATTGAAAGCAGTATATAAGGAAGTAGAAGAAGAGCCAGAATCAACATACTTCATTAACCAGCGTCGCCAATGGCAACCAAGGCAATCAGGTATGTTTTCAGACCCAACCTCTTCTTTTCAGCCCCCACAGTATAACGCTCAGCAATATAGTATGTGGCAAAACCAATCTCAACCCCCATTCCCGAACTGGACATCACAACCATTTCCTTCTCCAAACCCATGGATGAATCAGCCAAGCCAATTTGGTTGGCCGAATTTTCCTTACGCCCCACCATATTGGCAGAATAGCTCATACCCTCCACAATGGACCCCCCCTACTTCACAACGTTCACCATGGCAGACAAATTAGCCAAGATCGACATATCAGCCAACAGGAACTATTCCGCTCCCTCAACCGACTCTGCCAGCTTTGCAACAAAATCCCCAGTCTAATCTAAGACCGCAACTCCTAGCCCAACCCAATCCTAATCCTAATAATAGGCCGGTCCAATCCCTCCAAATTATAGAATCAGCATAAATCGGACCTGAACTAAGGGAGTGCAATGATCTTCAGTTAAGATCTGGGCGTATAATAGAAACAGAGGGAAATAAAACAGTTCACATTGAAGATCAGTTACCAATAGAACAGCCGTTACAACAAGAGGGTGCAAATAAGGAGCAGACTCATCATCAAGAAAATACACCCTCTCCTCCCTTCCCAGAACGATTAGTCATACCACGACCTGTACAACATCCAGACTTTGAAATTCTGGGAGAGCTACAAAACCTGTACATACGAATTCCTTTCCTCCAAGCCATTCAAGACATCCCTATATATGCAAAAACTATAAAAGAATTGTGCATAAAAAAACCAAGGAGGAATGTAACCACTAACCCAAGAGTCCAAGTAGTCGGTACTTTATCTGACCTGTTATCAGGAGCACCCATTAAATATGACGATCCAGGAAATCCAATCGTAACTGTCCAAATCTATGGTTAGACCCTCACTAATGCTTTAGTTGATTTAGGAGCTTCAATTAATATTTTGACAACTTCTACTTGCCAAAAGCTCGGTATTACATCAGTAGAACCCACTTCTACTTTGTTAGAATTGGCTGACCGATCTGTAGTTCGACCGGAAGGAACTCTATACGATGTTATGGTCTCTATAGATTCTTGGGAATACCCAACTGATTTCCTGGTAATTAATCCAAAAACCCGACTGGATGGACACCCGCTAATTTTAGGTAGACCTTGGCTTGCTACCGCCGATGCTTACATTGGTTGCCGGCAGGGGAATGTGACCATAACCAGAGGACCAGATATTAAAAATCTAGTTCTCTACCCTCCAGCACAGCCAAGTCTTACAATGATAAAAACTAACCAGCACCCTGTATCATACCTTACTGACAATATCAGATCACCATTAACTATACAGAAGGCCCTAGACTTTAAAGACCAAACAGAAGATGATGCCATCAATAACTTTGTTAGTCAAACTGAATCTAGACCTCATGCACAGTGTTTTATGATAGAAGCTACATTCGAGAACGAACTAGAAGAAGATCCCTTGAAAGATACACATGACCAAACGATACCTGTGACTTCTGTTGCCAATAGTAAAGCAGTGGAAATTGAACCGGGAAAAACACTAAACATCAATGCCAACCTTACACCGGACCAAGAAATAAAACTCATCCACCTGTTACGAAAGTATCAAGAAGCATTTGCGTGGGATTACCCCGATATGAAAGGGATTGACCCCCAATTGTGCACCCACCATATTTATATAGAAAAAGATGCAAGACCTGTCCGTCAACTGCAAAGAAGACTCAACCCTCACCTAAAAGATGTTGTAAAAGCAGAACTTCAGAAGCTTTTAGATGTTAATTTTATCTATCCTATTTCTGATAGTAAGTGGGTCTCTCCACTTGTGGTTGTACCCAAGAAGAATGGGAAATGGAGGATCTGCGTGGATTATAGAGAGTTAAACAAAGCCACACAAAAAGACCACTTTCCCCTCCCATTCATAGACCAAGTATTGGACACGTTAGCAGGAAAGAAATTCTTTTCTTTCCTGGATGGCTTCAGCGGATACAATCAGATTCAGATTGCCCCTGAAGACCAGGATAAAACTACCTTTACTTGTCCTTAGGGAACGTTCGCCTATAGAGTTCTACCCTTTGGCCTATGTAATGCTCCTGCCACATTCCAAAGGGCCATTCTTAGCATCTTTACAGATTTAATAAGTGATGGGCTTGAAGTATACATGGATGACTTTACACCATACAGAGATGATTTTGATCCAGCTCTGGACACTTTAGAAAAAGTCCTACAGCGTTGCATTGATACCAGGATTTGTTTAAGCCACGAAAAATGTTATATGATGATGACTGAAGGGCTCATTCTAGGACATTTCATCTCAGCAGCTGGAATTCAGGTAGATCCGGCCAAAATTCAAATTCTTTTGCTTATCCCCACCCCCACTACTCAGACAGAGGTACGCAGCTTTCTTGGATTTTCTGGGTATTATAGACGATTTATAGAACATTATTCACACATTGCTGCACCTTTATATGCATTAACTGGTAATGTTGATTTCATGTGGACAGAAAAATGCGACCGTGCTTTCCAGGATTTAAAAAAGCTTGTATCAACAGCTCCAGTCCTTCGAGGACCAAACTGGAATTTACCATTCCAAATCTCATCTGATGCCTCAGACACAGCAATCGGTGCAGTCCTTGGGCAGGAGGAGGATAAAAAACCATATGCTATTTATTATATCAGCAAAAATTTATCCTCTGCTGAATTAAATTACACTGTCACCAAAAAATAATTCCTCGCTGTAATACATGCTGTCAATAAATTTAGACATTATATTACAGGCTATCCCGTTGTTTTATATACAGATCATTCTGCTATCAAATATTTAGCGAATAAGCCTGTTACAAATGCTAGAATAACGAGATGGTTGATCTTATTGCAGGAGTTCGATATCACAATCAAAGATAGACCCGGCAAGGAAAACCCTGTAGCTGATTTCCTCTCACGAATACCAAAATCAATTGAGGCAGCAGCAGTGGAAGACCAATTTCCGGATGAGCACCTGTTTGCTATTGCTGTTCAAACACCTTGGTATGCTGATGTTGCCAACTACCTTGCAGTAGGTAAGCTACCAAAACACTTAACCCCTAATGAACGTAAGCAGATTGTTCAGAAGAGTACTCGGTTTTCGTGGATCGGGGGTTATTTGTTCCACACAGGGGCAGACATGCAAATTAGAAGGTGTATTCGAGAAGATGAAATTTTCGACATCTTAAAAGCTTGTCATAACGGACAATGTGGGGGACACTTTGCCGAGAAACAAACAGCACATAAAGTATTGCAAACGGGATACTACTAGCCTACAATCTTTAAGGATTCGAAGAAATTTGTTCAAGCCTGTGACAGCTGCCAGCGAGCAGGACGACCTGGTCAAGCTGGCGAAATGCCTCTAAGGCCACAATTAGTCATTGAACCATTTGAACGATGGGCTCTTGACTTCGTTGGACCCATCAACCCATCATCAAATCAGAGAACATATATTTTGGTAGCCACAGAATATGTTACCAAATGGGTTGAGGCCGAAGCATTGCCTAGAGCTACAGAAGATTCGGTAGTACAGTTCCTGTTCCATTTGTTTGTATGATATGGCCTTCTGAGAGAAATAATCACAGATGGAGGACCACAATTTTTCGGAAACAAATTAGCTGCAACACTTAACAATTATCACGTCCAGCACAAAATTACTACCCCATATCACCCGCAGGCGAATGGGCAAGTAGAAAGTAGCAATAAGGTAATATAATCAATTTTAACAAAAACCATTGCTTCACATAGGCGTGATTGGGCCGCCCGACTACCTGAAGCACTCTGGGCCTATAGAACCACCTGGAGAAGCACCACTGGTTATTCACCCTATCAATTAGTGTTTGGGAAGCAACCTATTTTCCCCATAGAATTTGAAATCCAAACGCTACGAACTGCACAGGAAGTTGGCCTAGATTTAAGTGAGGCACAAATCAATCGACTACAGCAGATTAATGAATTGGACGAAATAAGGCTCTCTGCATTACAAAACACAGCACTTATTCAGCAGCAGCGAGCTAAATGGCATGATACACTTTGATACTCTACTTGGGTACTATACTTTGCGACTCAACTGGGCTGGTGGCTGCTGCGCCATGAAACTGGGATGGCTACTGCGCTATTCGACCGGGCTAATCTACTGGGCTGGTGGCTGCTGCGCTAATCAAATGCTTGGATACTCTCAATCGCTGCTTGGCTTGGTTACTCAGACTGCGCTACTCCATCAAGAATAAAGTCTTTCATGAAGGAGACTGGGCTCTGTTATATGACTCTCGGTTTCAGGATTTCCCGGGGAAACTACAGACTCGTTGGCTGGGGCCATACGAAATCCAGAAAGTACATGATAATGGGACCCTTACTCTCATCACAATCGATGGTTCTGGATATGCATTCAAGGTAAATGGCCACCGAGTTCGTCTCTATCGCAGGCCACTCACTCGGGAATCCTTCTGTGAGCAGCTACGTCAAGACACTGACATGGAAATTTTAGGAGAGGAAGTAAAATCTTCCTCACCTATAATTCAGTAAGGAACGCATTTTTTTGACTTGTACATAAGTTCTTGTATATACTTTTTCTTAATATTTCTTTGATCTTTCTTTCTTAAGATTGCTTTTACAGTCAGCGTGTTTTTGTTGTTCCTTTTTCAAAAGGAACAACATTTCTGGGTTTTTGCTGTTCCTTTTCCAAAAGGAACAGCAACTGCTTGTTTTCATGTTTTTGCTGTTCCTTTTTCAAAAGGAACAACATTTCGTGTTTTTGTTGTTTCTTTTTCAAAAGGAACAGCATTTCGTGTTTTTGCTGTTCCTTTTTCAAAAGGAACAGCATTTTGTGTTTTTGCTGTTCCTTTTTCAAAAGGAACAACATTTCGTGTTTTTGCTGTTCCTTTTTCAAAAGGAACAGCATTTCTGGGTTTTTGCTGTTCCTTTTCAAAAGGAACAACATTTCTGAGTCTTTGCTGTTCCTTTTCAAAAGGAACAGCAGTTGTGAGTTTTTGCTGTTCCTTCTCAAAAGGAACAACATTTGTGAGTTTTTGCTGTTCCTTTTCAAAAGGAACAGCAGTTGAGAGTTTTGCAGACAGCACTCATGATCTTAGGCTGTTTCTTCTCAAAGAACGGCATCCCAACTATTTGTTTGTATGGATTCTTCTCTTTCAAAAAGAACACTATAGCCATATCTTTGCTCTCAGTGATGATTCATATTGAGGATGCTTTTCTCCCATGATCTCTCCAATCTTTAAGATACAGCTATACACTTATGCAATGAACATCAATTACAACATGCCGAAGTCAGCAGATCATAAAATTGCTATCTTTATAGAGCCTAGTATTGATAAGAGGACAAGAGGAGGGACATACTTACTTCTCATCTCCGTTGTCATTGACTTATTCCCATTGTCCTGGTTGGTTATCTTTATCATGGCGATCTCCTTAAAAAAAAAAATTCTGATTATTACACAGGAATAAGAACAGAGGATTTATATCTTCCTGTTGGGATGATAAGACTTCTTCCACCATTCCCACTCTTAAGGAGTGCTGAACCACCCTTATGTGTAAATAAAAAAGAAAAAGTGCTTTGCAAAGAAAAAATGATGATGAATATGGATTATTAATTGTCAAATGCAGGATAGGGGGTCTCATCAAGAGCCAGCCTACCATGATCATCAGGTTGGAAGCGAAGTGGCATTCCCAACATGGCCACCACACCAGGGATATGGTCCAAAAGGTACACTAATAAACAGACCTTGGAACAGGGGGTCTCATCACGAGCCGGCCTGTCCACGATTCGCACCTTCCTTGTGAATGGCATTATGGCTATCTGGTTACCAAGCCAGCATAATGCCCTGCGTTTTGACAAAATACTTTTTATACACATACAGGATCATGGTTCCGGGGGTGAAATAAACAACTCTGCCAAGGTTATGAACACCTGTCGGCAGTAGAGCTCTGTTAATGGTATCGAAGTCATAATGGTTACACCAACGGGGATGATATTAATACCTCTTTGTCTCTTCTATCCTATGAATAATTCATATTTTATTTCCCGATGAACATATCGCACGAACACTCATTACTACCAATCATGGCAAGGGAACTGACAATGACCTCTAGGGATTTCGTACGATTGATAGACATCCCATCCCCCGGCCTCGCATCATATTACGTAGGCTCTTATGTAAAACGCGATCCACCTTTTTGCCTCGATTTCGGTATTTCGTTGTCCATCTAAAACATGGCGTAATTCTATATGCTGTTCCTTTATGACTGGTTACACGATAGCTGTTGCTCCTCTATTTGACGGCTGGGGCAGCCTATCACATCGCAGGGGGGAAGGTAATCTCATTACTCCACGAGTTACGTGTCAGCACACCATTCGGGGTAGATAGTGTACGAAAGTATGGCATGGTTTAACGGTATGATAATTCTATTTTACGCAAAGTTGCCATCCACAATCCATTTTTGCTGCATACTCTGTTTTTTTTTTCCGCGACGATCACCTTCTCTGCATCCCAAAACAGCATAGGCAGTTGCTGTTCCATTGAAAATCCTTAGTTGAACCATGGGAGGAAAGGCAGTCCGAAGCAAACCTCAGGAATTGACAGTCTCTGCTGCTGCCCGGGAGATCCTGGAAAAGGCTGGATGGCTGAATTATTTCAGTCGCCTACAAGAATCAAACGAGACAATGGCGTTGGAATTTCTGCAAAACTTGCAGGAGGACTACTCCATAGTAAGAGGAAGGCGGATAGTGGTCACTGACGATGTAATTGCAGAAGTTTCAGGCCTACCAGCCACCAGACCTGTATGGACGCTGAGGAAAGAAAGACTGCAGAAGATTATGGAGATTTTTCAGGATGAAGGCCAAAGCTTGACAGTGAAAGGGAAGGGAGTTCTGCTAGCAACGTTAGGAGAACCCTGGACCGAACTAGCAAGGATAGTATAGAGCTACATTACTTGCGAAGGAAGGAAGGACGTGGTAAGACCACGCCATCTTAAACTCTTAGCTGTTTTGAAAGAAAAATGTTCTGTAAATATGCTTGCACTTTTAAATTCGCTATTGCATGATGCGGCCCGAAGCCTGAAAACGGCACAGCATGTAGAAGCAGTTGTTAGCCACCATGGATTGATTCGATTGATAGTGAGCCATAGTCTCACTCAACAGCAGAGCAGCTGGGAGGAGCTCGTTGCATTGATCGAGGGGAAATTGGCTGCACCACCCCCAAAACTTAAAACTTCCTCCAGCACACCAGAACGATCAGAAAAACGCAGATAAGTGGCAGTAGGAAAACGTGTCGCTCCAAAACGAAAGCATTCTTCAAGTACACCGGAGCGACCAGAAAAACGCAGAGAAATGATAGCAGAAAAACATGTTGCTTGTACACCTGAACAACAAGAGAAATCAAGAAAATCAGTCCAGCTAGCTCAAATACAAGGGAGGCTGGAGAAGATTCGAGAAAGCACCAGCCAACCAATTGAGATTATAGACGAACCTCCAGAACCAGAAGGAATACCTTCCGAAGAAAATGCTGGACAATCTGGGGGCGAAGCTGAGCAAGCCGGAGGAGGAGGTGAGGAGAGAGAAGTGCACTCCGAAACAGAAACAGAAGCTGAACACTCCAAGGCAGTCACTGAACAGGACAATCGGGAGGAGGACGTAGCACAGCCAGAAAGCAGCCCGCTGCGAGACCCTGTGGGCGAAGAAGAATTGGCCGCAATCCTGGCCAGTTTGGGGGAATATGGCCAACCCTCCAGCCCAGCAGGTCCTCCCGATGAACCTCCAGAGGAAGACATACCTGAGGGTTCACATGCAGAAAAGGAAGGAGAAGAAAACCCGCCCATTCATGAGGAAGAAATAAGGGACACCAACCGGGAACAATCTGTTCCCGAGGCACCAGAAGAAACTCTAGATAGAGTAGGAGCAGATTTAAGGGCTAGTTGCAAACCCTCTGCTGAGGCAAGGGAAATCAAGAAATTAAGGACTAAACAGCAGAGGCTGCTGAACACTATAGCCCGGCTCCGACAGCAAATTCAGATTTTGAAAGCTAGTCTGAGGATACAAAGGACCACAAGGAAAAGAAAGAGGACCACTGCAGCAAAATCCCGCAGAACAAGAAGACGAGGGACTTACAGTCGCACTGTTGGTCGAAACCCGATTGGAAGACCTGCTACTATTCCAAATGACACTGAGGAACAAACTGCTGTTCCAATTGTCACAGAGGGACAGACTGCTGTTCCAATTGACAATGAGGAACAGACTGTTGTTCCAATTGATAATGAAGAACAGACTGCCGTTCCATTTGGGGCAGAGGGATAGGATGATGTTCCATTAACAGAGGAACCACAGCAACCCTTCATTCGTGTTAAGAAAGAAAAGGAGAATAAGGAGATCCAAACAGAGGCACCGCCCTCAGGGGTGATCCGGGTTCTGAACTCCAAACAGCATAACAAAAAGGTTCAGGTAAAACTCACGGCCTCTACGGCCCTATGGAAAAAGGATCCAAAAACAAGAACCTTGCACAAGATGATGAAGCAAGCTCAGCAAGAAACTGAATAGTTGAAGGAATAAACAGTCCCCCGGGAGAAATATGAAGAGTTGCAACAGCAACTTCGGGATATTAGTTAGTCCGAGAGCTAGGCCTTCGAAGGCTGGCAAAAGGAGCAAGAAAAGGTTGCAAAGGTAACTCGTCGATTAGATATTGTTGTTAGGCAGATGGACACTGTGTGTTCTTTGTATAATGACGTTTTGGCCTATAGGGCCCCTGCTAAAAACTATGCTTTATTTTTGCTTGAACGATATTTACAATTAAAGATAAAAGCTGTCAGGGCAGGTGCCCCTATACAAATCAATACTGTTAATGATTTCATAGATTGTTGCAAGCATTACGGAGTTAAGGTTCAAAGGTTATTATGTGAATTTTACTTGCATAACCTCGTGCTAGACCAGGAAACTGATTTAAATCCTGGCCCTTTTGTTGGGGACATCCAATTGCAAGCCTTCGTTTCCTTCGGGGTTAATCAGCTAAAATGGCTCAGGGCTTATAACACTTTTCAGAGACAGGAAAATAGCCTAGACTTGTGGGTAAGAGCCGAGCCTAGAGACCCAGTACTGTTATGGAGAGCACATAGGAACCTTATGAGAACCCCAGGTGTTATGGAGACACTAGGACCCATGCACGAGGACCTAATCCGACAAAATCTGGAATATTTTCTGACTATTAAAGACCTTGCCATCGATGCTGCAAAATTTCGATACCAGACTTCGAACCCAAACATCCAGCTCAGGGAACCATTCAGATATGAAAATTTTGAGCTAGCTGCCAGCCGTTTGAACCTTTATGGCAAGCGTATTTTGCAAGCAGGGCCATCCTGGTTAGGGTATCGATTTCGTAGTCCAATTATTTGGCACCCTGCACCCGGATATCAGGCCTTGTATGAAATGCCTGAAGGTCAAACAAACCAGTTCTTTGATGATCTAGTTGCTCATCACGGCTGTAGGCCTCCACACGAGGTTCCCTCTCCAGCCTATTCTCTTACCGCCTTGCATGTCAACTATAATGTTTTCATGAGGGCATGAAACAGGGTAAGCAGGGGGGTGTGTGGAGCACTGGAAAGGTATGTTTTTGACGAACAATTTAGTGACTTTTCAGTAACAATTGTAACCCTTTCTGCATAATGAACTTAAAGAAATAAATAATTTTTATAGAATGTGTGAGAATTAGTATGGAAAGCCTAATCGTTGATAATCGTTATTTTTCCATGCAGGAAAGGATGGAAACGGAGGGCTGCCATTCGAAAGGAAAAGACAAAGAAGGAATAACTGTTGTCCCTTTAGGAGGGAACCGGATGCGAACAAGATCGAATAGATCGAAGCAAGACGACCCTGGAAAGAAAGAAGGATTATCAATTCAGCGGAACAGGGGAAGAAAAGTAAAGGATTAACGGCTTGGCGAATCCCTCAGGATCTTTGATCCTTAGGGATCGTTGTTTTGCTTATTTTTGCTACCTAGATACCTTCGTCGTTACTCTTATAAAAAGGGACAGCAGCGTTAAGCAAAGGGACTTTTGTTCATATATGTAACTGGGAATTTCAGATTCAACTTTGATCATCGACTCTCACTAAGACTTGTTTTGTTGTACACTTGTTGATGAAATAGTACAAAAGACCTGGTGTTTATTTCATCTCTGCGTCTGGAGTAATCTAAGGCGGTGTACCGTTGGAAGCTAAGGGCCCGGCTCTGAAGGACACTTGCTTTTGTATCATTATAATTTGGTTTCTGTGTGGTTTGTTTATCTTTACAGTTTGGTAATCTGACGCGTTTTTCATATGCTATTCCATGCTCTGTTACAATTAATTCATTAATGGTTTCTTTCAAGAAGTGACTCTGTATGGTATGAGTGAATCTTTTCAGAATTGATTGCATGCTAACAGTTTCTGTTACAGAGCCTTCATCTTGAATATTGTTGTATTGGATTCATTTGAAATCTCAATTATTGGAATCCGGAAGTAATATTATTCTATTTGGAAACATAGTCATATTCTCTTTAATCATCAGATTGCTATAGTAAGTGTGTTGTGTATATATGTTTGATGATTGTTGTTCCATAATTCATTTGTGAATACTGTTCCATAAAGTATAATTTATTGGAGTTGCTTTCGAGAGAAGATTGTTATTTGATTGCAGAATGTGAGTTTAATTCAATAGAGCAAGCTTAGTCTGACTCACGAGATTTAGTTTATTGGATTGCTGTTCCATTTATTGTTGTTCCATTTCAGATTTGTTGTTCCATTTCCTGTTTGCTATTCCATTTTAGTTTCTGCCGTTCCATTTACTTGCATTTACTGTCTTGGTGTGAGAGAAGGTCTAAGGCTGTAGTGAGCCTCAGCAAGTCGCTGCCTAGCTCCCAGACCTATGGTCCATGCTCTAATTTCCTTTCCATCAGTTTCTAGAGGGATGGGTTATCGCTTCCGTACCCTTGACTGATAAGCTGCTTTGTGTGATCTTATTCTTTTAAGCAATTTAGTCATAAGTTTAGCATCCATTTACTCTTGTATTTCCTAGACATTGTACTACTAAGCATTACTATGACGAATAGCCTCGGATTGAGTTACTCTTTGCAATAACAAAGCGTTCCCGGATTGACTTATTAATGTGGCATAACTAGAGGTGAAAGAGACCCTTGTTACAGCTCTACACAATATCCTTGCCAACTCATTGTGAACCATCTGGTTTTCCTCCCAACCATATCTAGGGAGAACTTATACCGCTGGAACCTCTGAGCTGTAAGGGCTCACAAACAATACCAAAATATAGTAGTAGAGAGATATCATAGGCAAGATGAGGAAGATAAGTTTCACTTCCTCTGAACACCACTCATGGTCAGCTCCACCAGGTAGAGCTACATAGTAATTTAGATTAGGAATTTCAAAATCATTTCAAAAGCAATTGGCTACTCTCCAAGTCTCTCACTCTCATAATATTTTTCAAATCTCTCCAACTCTTGGTATCACAATGCACCTCCCTCCCCCTAAGTGAGAATACATGAGACACATATATAGGAGGAGCAACAAATTCTTGTCATAAAGGAGGAGTAATATGCATGCATTGTATTCCATTTAGAGGAGTGTAACTCATGCCATTAAGGAGAGGTATGCATGCCTTAGTTAAGGATAGTGTAACTTATGCATTAAAGAGAGCATAAGAGGAATCTTTTATGACATGTCTTTAATGAGTTGAAGAGGAATATGCCATTCTTTGATGAGTGCATAAAATAGAGTGTAATGTATTATTAAAAGAGAGAGATTTACATAGAGCCATGAGAGTCATCAAGGAGAGAGGTGTGAAGTGATTGAGGAGATGAAGGTGACTTGTAATTCTCTTTTAATAATAATATCATAGTCTCATAAAAGATAATAATAATATTAATAATATTGAGGATTAATTCAAGATTGAACAATTAGGATTGATTAATGATAAGTTAAGTGATTTTCCTTCAACTATACTTGATTGCCAATTTATGTAAGGTGATTTAATATTTTTGGGAAGTCGTGCTTGAGATGCTAGACATGACTTTCTATTTTTAAAAAGTCACTCTAGGATTGTTATAAAAGAGGTTTTATTAACTAAATTCATCCCTGAGCTTCCCATGAGTGGTATTTTTCTTCCGGAGAATAGGTATTCCATACCCCTATTGCATGCATCTTTGTGCCTTAGTAGATTGAGGACTCTGCACCCTGATCTACTCTAAAGATCCAAGATTCCACACCTTGATCTTTTTAAATATTCAGGACTCCACGCCCTAAACATTTTATTATAGATACAAGACTCCACATCTTTATCTTTCATGGATTTAGGACTCTGCGCCCTAATTTCCATGGCTTCTCATCTACTCTGCTTTGAAACTCCATGCTTCACCTTAAGGTACTGATTGTGAGCTCATACCCATCTAATGGTTCATTGGTAAGGCCTTGTTCCAAGACCTACACACATCACAATCTCATAGATCAAAGGAATCAATGAATTTCATAATTAACTTATTCACATTTTACCACAGATTGTGCATGACTTCCACAACCATTTAAAATTTGAACATCCTTGTTTGAAAATAACCACGTTCCATATCACATCCTGCTCAATATAAGATTAAGCATAAAAAATCATAAAAATAATGTATCATGGCTTTCACAATCATTTATAATTTGAGCATCCTTGTTTGCGAATAACTATGTACCTGCCACATCTTGCTCATTACAAGATTAAACATATATAATCATATAAATCATGTACCATCCATAAATCATAATTAACGATATGTTCCACATAACCATGATCATCCATGGATCTATGTGTCTCACTCTTGAATCAACATCCATGTTATACACATATTGCCAAACTAAGATACCAAAAGAGAAAACATCGATAATATGTTCTTAACCAAAATCAATTCTTATACACACAACCATAGATATTATCCTAAGCACACAACAACTAGGTGACCCAAACTAGTTATATAGCATATAAACATGTACATAAGTTTCTCACTCATAATATTATATCATTATATCAAAATCACCCTCTCTAAGTCTCATCAAAGATATCTCACCAAGAAGGGACACTACAGTGAGGAGGCAGGATCATCACCGAGCAGAATAGCGTTCTAAGAGGTAGGCCAACTTATTTGATTCTAGCTTAAGGAAGTTTTCCATAGATTGTTTGTTTGTGGCTAGACCCGCTCTCTAGGGCTAGAGGAATTGTCTGTGTCCGCATCTAGAATTTACCTGCACCACAAATTGGTGACTCCGCTGGGGAGCCAATCCTTCTATTTGATTTATTGTAATTTTATGGTTTTGTGTGAACTTTTCTAGTATCACCATTTCCCTTTAGTTTTCTCTACTTTGCCTGGTTTATTGCTTTGAGTCTGAAATTCATAGTGGCAAGTCTAGTTTTAGCCTTTGAATTTTTTTTTTTTTTTCCTTGAATCCTTGGTCAATGCATTTATTTTTTTGACGGTCATGCTGATCAGTGTGAGTTTATTTAAAAATTCGTGCTGACCCCCTTGTGGCGCTTGTTGTCAGTTAGGCAGTCATGCCGATTCCTGTAGGTGAAGATCAGGGTTCCCTCTAGATCATAACCAGTGTGCCTTGCCCTCTTGATTTCTGCCTCTTAGCTTGTTTTGCCTGTGTTCTCCCTGTCTGGAAAGATTCATTAGCATGGTTTATATGCTTGTTTGGTTTGCCTTTTCTTTACTTGGTTTCTTGAGTCCTTGGATGGTTTGTGGCCCTAGGGCATCTAGGTCATCATCCATTAAGCTATTTGTGTGCTCAGCAAGTCAAGTTGTTGGTTAAGTTACTCCTTGCATTTTGTTTTTAGTCCTTTTGTTGCTTTGATTTCCTTTTAATAGGTTTGAAAAGTTTCGTTTGTTGATTAAGCATCTATTTTCGGGCATAGATCAAATTGCTCATTCTTGTTTTGGCTGAGTCTTTGCATCATTAGTTTGGAAAGAATTCTCTTTTGTGCTTTGCATTTGCTTGAGGTTGACTGTTTTGAAAAAATTTCATTGAAGTGTTTGTGAAAGATTCGTTTTAACATTTCATTGAAAAATACATAATTCTAGTTTACTGAATCAATATGTTACATTAGCTAGCATCATTGAAGACTAGAGTTGCATCGTCATTTGCATTGGAAAAGAAATGAATTCTCTTTACTATTAAAAGGACTACTTGAAGTGCGTTTGATAGGAAAGATAGGAATGGGAAAAAGTTTTTCACTATTTTGTTTTAAAAAAGCGAAGTAGTGAACAAGTCATTTTTCTTTCAATTGCTTGTTTGTTGCATTGATTATGTTTTCTAATCTCATTAGTGTAAAAAATTCATTGAATTGAAAGGTTCTTATCTCATTTAGCTGCATATAGGAGTTTTTTTTAGTCAAATCGTTAAGGCCTGAAAACCGAGAAATAACTCCAATATAAACTTTAAAATGTATTCAATTAACCTAAGGCTCATTTGAAACCTAACGATCACATTTAGAAGGTCCAGGCTAGAGATGTGTTATGACATCTTTAAACCTAGCAGTTGTCATTCGCTTCAGCACTAGACAACGCTAGTATGGACTTGTGCTCCCCATACCGTCACATATATAAAGGGAGACCCCGCCAGGTTGCAATCCTTTATCCATAGGAAGCCGAGTCTGCTACCTTGTAAACGTGATACACTGAACACAAAATTCGGGGAGATTGCATGCCCATACTTCTCAATTTTCCGAGAGGTATTTTGTAGTTCACGATCACTTGGTAATCCTATTTGCCTAGATTATCCTGAGCAGTAATTTTTATCTTTTTGACTCCCTAAATATAGAATATCATCTGAGCGCTTTCCCTTTTGAGCTTGTTTCAAACTGAAAGTGATAGAGTCACCCTTTCTTTTTTTTCGACTCTTAAGACATGAAAAAGCACCAGTTTGTTTTTGCATCTTAAAAAGTTGTTTCCAATGATCATATAACATTCCTATTAGTCTTTTTCTTGACCACATCATGAGTATACCTTTAAATACATTTTAAAATCCTTGGAATCAATCTCTCTCTTCTTGTTAATTGAGAAAAAGTCATCATGGCTTAACCATCCGGTTCGCCTAGTTCCTCTTCCTCTCCTCTGTTTAAAAGATCATCTGAGGAGCCTTTTCCTGAATTGCTACAGTCACTTTAGGACCAAGGTGTTGAACTTGGAATTTTTATGAGCATTCAATCTTTTTCATCTCATCCTCCCCCTCCCTCGAATACTAGGTCACTTTATGACAATGGCCCAGAATCTCCGGATAATCCTATCCAGAATCCCAAGAGTTTGCTGACTTCTGAAGGTTAGCTAGGACTGGTTGTTTATCCTCGGAATCCTCTGTTTGATCCTATTGTGATATCACCATAGCATCCATACAGCTCATATGATCAACAGCGTATTCCTTTGGAATTATCCCCTCGAACATCTTAAGTCATTTGTCGTCGTTTTTTTCCAACCATGGAATCAGAAGGTGAAATCCTAGTATCCTCTCTGGGTAACTCGGAGGTTTCCACTCCACACACTGTCGATGAGAAAGAATATCCTTTCCCACCTAAAGTTTTCCCTTACACGGGAAGAATTCTGACTAGTGTTCATCCTGATTTATTGCGTAATTACTTGACTCTAGCTCAGCTGGTTTTAGGTATGCCTAGTGCCTCATCACTATATCATAACCCTATCTGGTCATCTGGTGCCATGCCTACCTCAGGTCCATTCATTTAGAACCTGACCTCCCAACTGATTGTGCATTCTGCAATTACTTCAGTTTCAGTGCAACCCACCATCTTGAATCCTCTTGTTTCATCGGTCCAAGTAACCCATTCGGTTCAACCGATGGTCTCGAGTCATGTCTCTATCAGTTCTTCGATCCCTCCAATAAGTGGACAGGTTATGCCACCACCTGGGGGGGAGTTTGAATGTTTG
This sequence comes from Pinus tabuliformis, assembly GCA_031772625.1. Lineage (NCBI taxonomy): Eukaryota > Viridiplantae > Streptophyta > Pinopsida > Pinales > Pinaceae > Pinus > Pinus tabuliformis. Next base: position 1,202,599,505 of record CM062820.1, on the reverse strand, counting down.
TATGATGTTTGGCACAACCAATTTGTGTGGCTCACAAACTCACATGGTTGGAATGAACCAACCCTCTTCTGGTGCCATTCTAGCCCTGCTGGTCCTATTGGATCGAGTAATTTCTAGTACCAACAGTTGAATCCTATTGGTCCATCTCGGTCAAGTAACATCTAGTACCAACAACTGAATCCTATTGGTCCATCTCGATCAAGTAACATCCAATACCAATAGCCCAATGTGGCTCAAGTTCAGTACCAACCTCCTTATGTTCCATATGGTTCACAAGCCATTGTTAATCCACCTTACTTCCCTCAGCATGGACCTTATGTTCAGCCTAGTTCGTCAGCCACGCTTGGTGGATATGGCCAGATACAGACCGGGAACTTCCAAGGTTTCACTTTAAGAAATGTTCAAGTACCCTTGTAGTAGCAAGGACAACTTCTGCAGCAACAAGGGCAGATAATGCTATAGCAAGGACAACTGCAACAACCGCAGCAGAAACCCTTGCAATTGTTGCATCTAACCGTGCAGCCGCAAATGTAGTATGTTTAGCAATCCTCCCATCCTATGTCCTCGCAAGGTCAACCTTTGCAGCCACAAGGACAGTCTTTTACAGCCTGCAAGGCCAACCCTTGTAGCAACAAGGTCAACTTGGGAAACAACAACCCTTATAATCATCTCAACAGGGTCAACCTTTACAAGGGCAAGGTTAGGGTCAAGTCCTCCAGTAGCAGGTCCAAAATCCTTATGTAGAAGGGCAATAGGTTCATAACCCTTTTGTCCAAGGGTAGTAGGTCCAAAATCCTTATGTCCAGGGGCAGAAAGTGAAAAATCCTTACGTCTAAGGGTAGTAGGTCCAAAACCCTTTTGTCCAAGGGAAATAGGTTCAAAACCCTAATGTTCAGGGGAATCAGGTACAAAATCCATATGTCCAAGGCCAACAGGCTCAACAACCTTTTAACCCATATGTTTCTTATCAGCAACCTATGGCTGGATAGTTTCAAGGCTTTCAAGGTCAAAATCCTCCCTACGGGAAAGGTAACCTCTAGAGGGGAAAAAATCAAATTCCATATGCAAAACCCTCCACTATGGGGACAAAATCCTTACTAGTAGGGATGGGTTCCGCCAGCTGGGTCTGCTTATTGGCCTCAAATTCCTTTCAATACCCAATTGTCATTCTTGGCTACACTGGAGTTTTCAGATGTGTTTAGGCTCATAAATGACCCGATTCTTCATTCGCCATACTAGCCTCCAGTTCCATCCAAGATCTCGAGCGATTGTCCGAAGTTTGAAGGAAAAGAAAAAGAGGATCCACAAGCCCATGTGATGACATATCACCTCTGGTGCTCCTCGAATTCCTACGTTGATGATTCCATTCATCTTCAGCTTTTCCAATCAACTCTTACAGGTGTTGCAGCTAAGTGGTATATCAAGCTGTCTCAAAATACCTATCATGACTTTAACACTTTCGCCATGGCCTTTGTCACACATTTCCAGTTGTTGGTTCTCTATGAAACTGGCACCTGTCTGCTAACGTCACTCAAGCAAGACACTACGACCCACATCTCTGATCAAATCCATGAATGGAGACGTAGGAATCGCCTGATTAAGTTTGAGATTGCTAATTAGTTTTTGACCGAGTGGTTCACCAAATCATTTGTCAGAAAAATTTCTAAGGACATTTCTATGAGTGGATGCATCACTGAGTAAAAAGCCATCGCGCATGCCCAATATATAGAACTTGTCTATTCACAGTCTGGCACATTATATGATATGTTACCTAATGCGCCCAGACCATCACCTAATCTAGTGAAATCTAAGTGTTTAGCTACACCTCCTGTTGATGGAGTAATTGGTTGAGTGACTCAGTCCCTTGCAAAATCTTCTTCCAAATAGAAGTCGGTCTCCAACACTGCTTCCAATGATTCCTCTCACAATTCACTAGGCCTTGGTAAAACCTCAGAGGTTCACACCGTCTAGTCTACTGAAGCAGACAAATCCTCTAAAGGTAAGAATAAAGGCAAAGGAAAGGGTAAAGTTGATGCCCCAAAACAGGGCTCTCCTAAGTCGTCTACTGGTGATGCTTCCCAACGGAAGCCCAAATATCCATGCCTCATCTGTGAGGAGGATCATTATGCTAAGGATTGTCCTAGATGATCCAAAGTTAGTCGTTTTCTCAAAGTGACCCTAGTTGTCCTAAAAGAGCCCTTTCCATCCCAGTAGACCCAAATGGTAGGTTAGCCTCAGCCATCCACTTCCTTAGGTTCACAAGTGTTCATGATGAATACACCAATTAACATGGCTACCAGGTCAAAAGATTATCAAACTCCTACCCCGAAAGTAGGGAAAGAGAAAGAAGGTACCCCTTCTTCTTTTACCTTGTCCAGTTCTGGTCCTCTCCATATAGAACAACATAATCCTAATTCTGTTATTCAACCACCTTCTCGAGGTGTGCTACAAAAGTCCTCATACAATCCAAACGCTCAAGCCGCTCAACATTATAACATTGTTGAAGATTTGGCTCAAGCGCCATCAACTATGTCTGCTCTTGAGGTCCTTCAAAGATGTCCTTATCAATAGAAATCATTACTATCGGCTATTGGGGGTATTGATCCAACTCACTCTAATCTCATCTATTTTGATATGGAAAACCATGTTCGACGTTTACCTCATTAGATTTCCTTTCTCATTCAGATGATCATAAATGAGAAAACCATTTATAAGACCATCATCGATGAAGGTGCTTCTACTTGCACCATGTCTGTCACTTGTTGGAAGGAAATTGATTCTCCTACTCTCAACCAGTGCCCTAACACTTTGGTAGCTTTTGACGGACATGATTCGCAACCATTTGGTGTCCTTCCTCACCTTGCCATTACTTTGGAGGGCAAGATCATACACGTCAAAGTAGAGATCGTTGACACGAATCTTAACTATAATCTTCTACTCAGACGGAGTTGGACTCATGCCATGCATGCTATAGCCTCCTCCCTTTTCCACGTGATTTGTTTTCCCCATCAAGGGAAGATAGTCACAGTCAACCAACTGTCCTTCTTTGAATCTTCCTCCTCGGATGGCAATGTTCCTTATGTAAAGCACATCGGTGCTCCTTATGAGAGTGTGGGGGCAGGACTCTTTAAAGATCCTGCCTTGATGGGTATTTTTCTGCTCCCACCTCCTCATGTTGCCTCTGTCAACATGATCTTAGTCAAGTCTGATCCTTGGGTCATTCCCTCACCAGATCTTGTTGATACATGGGGTGAGGTTATGCTGTTAAATCCCGCTGAAATTAACTATGTGGAGATTGTTTCGGCCTCAACTTCGGTTTCCTTTGATCATCCTATTTCAAGAACATCTCTTGATGCGTATTCTCAATTCCCATGGCTTGGTTCTTTTATCCCTCGATCCCTTAGCCGAGACTTTTCTTTCTGACAATAGTATCATGGAAGTTATGTCTCTGGATGAAGTACCTTGGAATAACACTCATCATTGTTCCTCATTCTTGCCTGGCTTGACGGTCATGTCTACTTGTCTTGAGAATTTATCTTCTCAATTCCTGGCCCTATCACTTCAGACACTAATCATGACTCATGAAGTTTGGTCAGAAGGGAACATGGATAACATTACCGAAATGATGCCCATTGATATTTCTGTCAAGCCTTGTGTTGTTGAAAATGTCCATATTGGGGTAACTTGTTCTCCAGCTGAGATCAAGCTTTATACACGTCTGTTCCAAGAGTTTCAGGATGTTTTTGCATGGTCATATGAAGAAATTCCTGGCATTGACCCAAGTATAGTTGTGCACAAAATTTCGACTTACCCTCATGCGAAGCCCATTTGCCAATGACTTTGTCTAGTGCACCCTAGTGTTGAGCCTTTGTTTTGTCTTATGTTTATTCATGATGTTGTTGGTTAAATGATTATTGTTGCAAGTATTCATTGCTTCCATTGTTTTAACAGGATTAAAACATTATTAATAAAGGGTTGTCTGTTTAAGGTTTAAAATATATTTCATCATGCTTTTATACAAGCTATGGACCTGCATTTACCTGCCTGTACCATGCAACGGATTCCTGCAATAGTGCAGGCATGTTCAAGTGTAGGCATGTTCAATGCAGCCATGTTTTTATGGCTTCCTTCACTCTAAAGAGTTCCTGGACTACACTCATGCTCCTGCAATGGATTCAATGAGTGCGTAGAATACTCAAATATGGACGACATTACTTAGCTGACAGTTTGAATCACAGGGAAGCAATAACGTACTGAAGAATTAAAATCCTTTCTAGTGGTCAGACTATTGAATTTATTTTATTCAGTATCATCAGTGAAATCAAAATGAGATATAAGTATGGTTCATTGCATACACCTCCGTCCATTTATGGCTATGATATGAGCATTGGAAATTACCATTGTCCTGGCACAATGGTCAAAATCACCACCTTTTGTGGAAATAGTTGGTGCAATAAGTGATATGGCAAGGAATTTGAGCAAGAGCATAATCGTTCTTCGGAGACTTCAAATATGAGTGATGATATTAACAACTGGAACAAGTCTTTTCAGGCTACAATTGAAGAATGCTTGGTGCAATTGGAAAAACGGATTGGTGATGCTGGTCCAATTCTGGACATGATAATTGTCATGTTGGAGATTCTTTCTACTACCACTATTGTAGCTACCATAATAAGGCTTTTCTAGAGGTTTTGTTTCATCAGCTATTACAAGCTATGGTGCATCCAAATCTTGAAACAAGGGTTAGAGCACACCGGACTTTTACGGTGGTCCTTGTGGCATCTTTTATGACTACTCCACCAGGGTCCCATTCACTAGATTCACCAAGAGCACACGACCTGAAGAGAACATTTTCAAGAAATGCTTTAGTGGATTTATTATTCTCTAATGTCAAGAGTTCAAGTCATAGTACACTAATTCGAAGTTTCCAACTTGCACTAACATTGAGGAGCATTGCCCTTGATCAAGATTGTTAATTACGACCATGTCACCTCAAGAAATTAGTTCTAGAGAAGGTTGAACCAGTTTTGTCTAGAGTTAGCTTCCATAGCTTAATTTGCAGGGTAGGCGAGAAAAATGAAAGCAGCAATGCCTTTCGTAGATGTTGTTACAACAATGCTAGATTCTAGCATCCCGTTGACTACTGCTGAGTGGAGAAAATTGATTAGTCAAATCGTAATTTCTAGCAGCATTATCATTCTAGGGAAAGAGGAACGATTTACTAGAATCGATTCCTATTTCAACATTTAGTTACAAACCTAATTTTATTCCTGGAAAATTGTTAAGATTCACAATTTTCCCCTCTTGTATTTCGATTAGCTGTTAAAAGCCCCAATTTGTAGTTCGATGCCTATCTAAGTTTAAGAGACTGCCTCGAGCGGGGAATTAATAGATCAGTTGATAGATATACACACATAGACACAGGGACACACACAGGCACAGAAGGAATGCGTGGAAGGGAGGAGTCGGTCCCAATGTAGCATCACACAGTTATAACTTGTGGATCGCTCCTCTTATTTGCTGGAGTTGACTATTGCCTCATGATGTAAAGAATGTGTTTTCAAGAATTAACTTAAGCATTGATAGCCATGCTTTGTTTATCTATTTATTGCATCTAATGGTTCTAAATTCTATGTGAACTAGGTCACTAATAGAGGGTGTGAGCTCGCTGGGTTGGCCACTAGACCAGCTCGACACCACTCTGCATCTTTTTAGATTAAATTGTATTTAAATTATTATTTGCTGTGTGAAATTATTATTTTAGGATTTAATTACTTTCAGTCTCTTTCCTCCTCCAAACTGATGTTATTTAATTTATTGTAATGTTTTCCTTTCGATTGCAAGATTGATTTGGTTTTTTGCATTAGAAATTGTGCTTGCACCTGAAATATTTATTTATATCAAATAAGGATTGCGTCCCTTTAGAACACCTGAATTCACAAGATTGGCTTATGCATTGACACTCTGCCTTTATGAGTTGTAATGTACAACTTGAAACCATCGAATTGATTCAGATCCATTTATTTTATATTTCAGAACCTGAGATCAACTTGAGTGTTCACAGTTTAAAGATATTAACGCATTCATTCAATCTATGCTTACAATAAATCATATGTTACTCAGAAATAGAGATCACATATATATATTTCTGTCAATTGAAATCATGATTCTTGCAGAACTGACATTCATGAAAAAGAAGCTTCATTATGTTTGCAAACGATTATGTTTATTTCCTTTAAACTTCTAGACAATTTGGCAAGATTTATTCCTTAGGGACAAGGAAGGCGAGAGAATCTATAATTTCTTTCATAAGTTATTTACACAGTGAATTTATTTTTTATGCTTGCTGATGCTTTCAGGTTAATTTTACACAGAGGTAGATGCAATAGAATTAGTGCAGGAAGAATGGTTTCAGATTTCCTCATGAATTTATTCCAGCATTTACGGTGTTTTTGATATTGTGCCGGCGTGCTTGGTTTCCAGTTCTGATTTCCCTTTTAGTTGCTCATACTTATAATTTCCTTTCGCATTGTTAAATAGTACAGGATTTCCTTTATTTTGCCACATGATTTTGATTACCTGGATTGATGTTTTCTCAAGTTCCCAAAATTTTGGTGTCTTTTCTGGGGAGGCACTTAGGGATTGACCTTGGTAACCTGATGCATTTGGTTTTTTCCTTCACCTAGTTTCTCTTGCAATTTTATGTTCTTTGAATTTATTTCTTTCCTACACTGTTTCTTTAAGGTTTCTCATTTTCTCTGCTATTGTAAGAAATCCCCACCCCATATATATATATATATATATATATATATATATATATATATATATATATATATATATATATATATATATATATATATATATATATATATATATATATATATATATATATATATATATATATATATATATATATATATATATATATATATATATATATATAGATATGGGGTTGGGATTTCTTACAATAGCAGAGAAAATGAGAAACCTTAAAGAAACATATATATATATATATATATATATATATATATATATATATATATATATATATATATATATATATATATATATATATATATATATATATATATATATATATATATATATATATATATATAGATACATATATACATACACACACACACACACACACACACACACCATTCATTTGCTAATGAATGTACCAGTTCACTTGTTAAAAATAGGAAAATGGTATTTTGAGGAATCATTCAAATGAGAAGTTTTTACGCTGCTACAGAGACATACAACTCATCCAATGAAGAATTAACAAGTGAAAATTTTAATATTTTGATTGAACATAAGAATGATATTATTAAATCTTTGATTTCAAAATTGGATGATTGGTAGGAAGAGCATAAGAAGGATGACAAACCATTTCTTATCTTCTGTGCCAACTGCAGAAAGAGACACTTCCTTGAAAAGTGTCTACTCAATAGCCTGAAAGTTTGTAAAATTTGTGAAGAGGATCATCTAATAGAACATTACCCAGCACTACCAGGATTACTAAAGGCACTCAGGAAATCAAGTAAGGAATCAAATAGACTACCAGGTATAACCCAAGACCCATCACCATTCGATACTTGGAATAATGTTTAGTATCCTGAGCAGGTTCCTCAACATGTTTATAGTCCTGCAATTTCATGGAAAACTTTTAATTATCCTCGAATTGAATATCATACTTCATGGTTTCAATGGTCCTCTCCTTGGCCCTCATCCTCAAGCCAGATATCTCCATGGCCTCAAGAATCATTTGGATCCTTCTCTCTAGGGAAATCTCCCATGAAAATTCAATCACTTGAGCACCAAAAACAACCACAATTTCTTTCCAATGCACCATTAAGTCATCCTCCTCCATGGTCCCAGCTGCATGTGCAACCTTACCCTAATCCTTGCCCTAAGCCTAGTCCATACCCTCATCCATACCTCTAACCCTAGTCCATACCCTTATCCATACCCTAACCCTAGTCCATACCCTAGACCTAACCCTAATCCATACCATAACCATAATCTATACCCTAGTCCTAACCCTAACCCTAATCCATACCCTAGATCTAACCCTAGTTCAAAGCTTATCCCTAATCCAAACTGAAATCCTACTGCAAGCCTTAACCAAAACCCTAACCCAAACCATCTTCTAAGCCCTAATTTAAACCATCAAGTTGCACAACAATCTGAAACACCTATTCTTCCCGCTATCAAACAAAATGTCACATATTCCATGTTGGGAAAGGAAATGAATTTGGAAACTCCCCCCATTACTGCAGAACATTTACCCAAGGAAGATATAATTCAAAGACCACCATAGGAGCAATCTTTCATTGGAACTTGTTCTCAAAATGTTGATGAAGCTCAAAACCCTAGAATCTCTCTCAACCATTCTTGTCAATTTGAAAATCAAATATTTGAGCCTGAACTTGAGGGATTTATCTTTTGTCTTTCACCAGATTCTTTGTGCCTCCAAGAGAATGATTATCAAACTATGGAAGACTTGCATCAGTTGGAGAATCATACATATGTGGATTCCATTGAATTTTGGTTTTGAGCAGTCATCAAGCCACCTTATTTCCTCATCATTTGGAAACTCTTGGTACCATGTCAATTGAACCAATTGGTTTCTCACGCTTTGATATGTCTTGAAGTCTATTATTTAAAACTAAGTGTGAGTATAATCAACATTTTGTTATGCACATGGATTCATTGGAAGTATGCCTACACTTAAATGTGATATTTCTTTCTTTAAAAATAGGGTAGGGTAATATGAGAATAATGAATAAAGATGTTTAACAACACTCTTGAACTTGTGATTCCCTAAAAAGCACAACTTTGGAAATTTCTATTAGTATGTACTCTCATGGTAAGACTTGTCAGAATAACTCTACACTTGCTGCCTCATATTTTAAAGTGACTTTGATTATGGATTAATATGTCAGTGAAGGGTATTGTTATAAGTTACATATATTACTTCTCTCCTATTCAAACAAACTATCATCTAGAAAACCTTTTCAAGTCCCTCTTCGAAGGGACCAGTGGGAAACCTTCTATGGTGGACCACGTGATGAGCCTCATAAATGGGTAATTATATGGGCTCATTTTACCTCCTAACCTAGTCAAATCAACCATTCTCTTAGCTTATTATATGATTTTCTGATTATATTTATGCTTATAGGGTGAGTTGAGTTAGTTATTATGCCATGTGGTCTAACATGTATTTAATGCAGATTATTGATGGATTTCGAGGTCAAATTCAAGGATCTAATGGCCAAACTGCAACAATAACTCGAAGTAGACATAGGAGAGGACTTATAGGAGGGAATCCCCCTCATTTATTTCTCCTCACTTCAAATTCCCCCTCATTCAGCTTGGAGTACAAGAAGCAGAATCATGTACTAAAAGGCAGCTGAGCAAGAGGAGGATGATTGATAGTTATCTCGAGTTTTGGGAGCCAAGCCCTCCTGATTTTAAGGAAGATATTGGTAGCTTCAGATGTATAAGTAGAGAGGCCTAGGGCCTCACTAGGGTCGGATTTTTTTTTTCTTGTGTAAACTCTGCTCAAATTTCGAGCTTATTATTTTGTGACAGTTTCATGTAATCTTTCTATTTTTTTTTATAATGAAGATGGAATCCTTTCTAAGCTAGCACTGAGTTACCTCAGAGGGTTGAAGCTCTTGGGTTAGGGCCCAATCCAAGAAACTAAGCTTCTCTTTACTTGTATTTGTATGCTTTACTTTAGTTGGTAGATTAGTTTGTTGTTAGATGTATTTTCCTTATGGTTAAGAATAGGTTGCTCTTGATGATTTAGTAGTTTGATTCCATTTGTGCTTTCTATAGCAAGTGAAGTCGTGATCAGAGAAGATTCAAAAGTCTAGAAACAGTGCCTTGGCCTCTATTCCTCCCTCTATGACCATGATTTGAGGCAAAGACTCTCTTTCTGCCCTAAAAACATAGATTTTCCTCATTCCTAGGACTTCTAGTGTTTGCAGCTCTTTAGTAGGTTGATAGTCTAGTTTTTCTTTGCTTTAGATCTCCTTTATCATGTTCACTTCCTGATTTGCAATAGTCCTCTTTCATGCTTTCCTTTCTTGCAGCATTTCTCAGCATTTCCTTTCATACATCATAGTTTAGACCATTTTTATGCAAAACTCTGTTTTCCTAGGATGCACTCATTTCATTTGTTGCTTGATTTTCTTGGTTGACTGTCAATTTCTATGCAACAGATCTCTTCCAGCAGTAGGCTAGCTTACCAGCAATCACACCCTCCATCTGATCCATTCCCTACAGGTCTCCCAAACTTCACCTCAATTCTGCCCTAGTTTCCTTTATTGTCCATAGAACTTCTTCCTCTATCCTTGAGCAAACCCAATCATCTTTCTCTCTCCTAGTGGTTTATGGTAGACCTTAAGTGCCCTAACACCTCATCCCAACCATCATCCAACTTTTCCACCCACTCTCACACCCTCAAAATAGTGAAAATTGCTCTCGGCCTCCTCCTGTAGGCCTCTTGTAGTTTTCTTGTTTTCCTCCTGTAGTTTCCCTATGTCCTCCAGTAGTTTTTCCTGTAGGCTTTCTTTTGAGGGCCAAGTGTGGGAAAAACCTTCAAAAGGCCACCTAAGACCTCCTAGGACCCATCCACACCATCCTACATCCTCCCAAGCTCCAAAACTTCCCTCTAACGCCACCGATTCGCTGCCACACTTACACACAATAAATTAGATGCATGATTAAATTCACATAAAAACACATAAAAATCCAAAAATATGTTTTTTCTACTTATTTACTTCCAGAAATAACATGGTTAGATGTTGTTTACTTCCTTGAGTAGGCAATGGCATTTCTTTCATGGTTTTCATAGTGTTTTTGGCAGAAGTATAATTGGATTGTTAATTAGGCTTTACTAGGTTTTGCTTTACATTCCAGTCTTTCTCCTTTCTGTAGTTATAATAGCATCTGTAGAGTAATCTTTCTTTCCTTTCATCACACATAGAGCTTCTTCTGAAATATATATAAGCTGGCTTGAGCTCCTAGTGATCTTGCGCCGGTTGACCAAGTGACAACCTACAGTGAGAACTAGTACTTGTGCATACAACACCGACGCTTCCAAGTTTGTTACAAACTATCGAGTTGATAAAAGTAAAGTTGGAAGCCCAGGAGTTGCAGCATTCTTGCTACAATACTGGCGCTCACCACTTTTTGGCGTCATTTCCGGGGAAGCGTCAGAGTATTTTGTGATTACTGCTTTCTTCTGTTTCCTATTGCAACATTCTGCTAATAGTTTATTTCAGTAAAAGTAGACTAGTCATTTCCTTTCTTTCAGTTTTGCATTTCCTTGCTTTCCTTTTCAATTCTGCAAATTTCCATTCAGCAAGTTGCAATTTGTTTTTTTCAATCACAATTTCAGCTTCTGCAGGTACTATCAGTGTGGGGAAAAAGAAACAAAAACCAACCAAAAATATTTCCTTTCATGCCTCGTAGGAATAGAGATAACTCAGGAAAATTTTTGCCCAACACCCCCACTGCTTCACATAGCCAACCTTCTCTCTTCTTCAGTGGCTGCAATCAAGAAGAACCCTTAGGTGAATAGCCAAATATATTTGAAGAACCTATAGGGGAAGAAGAAGAAGAAAACATTCCTCTGGAGCCAATGGCTGAAAACAAAAATGCTAGGGGAAATGGAGAGAGAATAGAGGGTACCTTCCCCATTCGAGAGACCAATGGGGACACCAAAATGAAGAATATAAGCCCTTCAGCCCTACCTCACTTCCATGGTTTGACTATAGAAGATCTTGACACCTTCTTGTTTGAGTTTTCCGTCATTTGTCGAACTTATGGCTATGCAGAAGACGAGCAAAAGTTGAAATTGTTCCCTTCTACTCTCAAGGATGCAGCACTGCACTGGTTCATGAGATTACCTGGCAATAACATCACAACTTGGGCTTAGATGCAGTAGGCCTTTAACAACAAGTATCGAGACTATTGTAGGTCAAAAGATACTAAAGAAGAAATCTTCTTAATGACCATGGGAAGTGATGTGTCCCTGGAAGACTATGAAGAGAGGTTCTAGCTCAATTACAAAAGGGCCAGGTGTACACTTGACCCTGCATCTCTAAAGCTGGTCCTGCTAAGAGGAATTTGGGAAGACCTCTTAGACACCCTCCATCTACTGGCTAGGGGAGACATCTACCAACTATCCTATGAGGACATAAAGACTGTTTTTAGAAACCATACTAGAGCAGCTAGAAAGAAAGGTAGGGGGAGTCAACCCATAGCCAGTACCTCTTCCTCCAATTCGTCCATTAAAGGTGAAATTGGAAACATGCTGGAAGACTTCAAGAGTGATATGTTGTAGACTCTCGCCATGCAAATGGATACCTTACATATCAAAAGAAAACAAGAGGAAGCAGAGAGGGCTTTGGCCATCTTTTGTCCTAGATGCACCAGGAGGCATCCTAGGAATGAATTCCCATTGAACTCTATAAAGGTTTGTTCAGTCTGTGAAGAAATTCATTCTACAAATAAGTGCCCTTCCTTGCCCAGATTTAAAGCTGTATACCAAGGGGTCGAAGGAGTCACTGAACATATCTATTACATCAACCAAAGGACGTCACATGGACCTAGACCATACCAACAGGGGATGCCAGGGACATCTAAGGCATACTACAACCCCAACCAAGTCCTCTCCATACCTTTTTGGGGGCCCCATGCTCATCCTTCCTGGTCCACGCCTCATCCTTGGTCCTTCAAATCTCAATATCATGCCCAACCAGCCACCCATTCATTTCAATCCTATGCTCAACCGCAACCTGAGTGGAATGCATCTCACCAGGGGTGGAGGCTCCAGTACAACTCTCTTCCCGCTCTTCTGCCTCCACCACCTGCCCAACCACAACCGTTACCTTCTGCTCCACCAAGGCAACCCCAACATCAGACAGGCTCAGCAAGTGTATAGTGGGGAACCATCATGCCCAACTTATGCTGTGGAGATTCAAGAAATTAACTTGCGATCCAAGAAATTTCTCCTAGATAGCCAGCCTCCACCCAGGGAGGTTGAGGAAGATAAAGAGGAAAGTGAACCTAAAGAAAATCCACCCTTTCCTGAGAGACTATCCATGATAATCCATCCTATCCCAGAAGAGACTGAACTCCTGGGAGAATTGAAACACTTATGTGTGAAGATACCACTTCTCCAAGCCATAAAAGATGTGCCTATTTACAATAGGTTGATCAAAGAGAAGTGCTTTAGGCATCCAGGAAGGCACAAGATAGATGCCCCAACCATTAATGTCATAGGACAACTGTCTGACCCGATGTTGGGGCAGATAATCTGTCCAAAATATCTGGATCCTGGAAGCCCAGTAGTTGATGTCCACACCAATGGCACAATGGTCCCACATACCTTGATCGATCTGGGAGCTGCCATTAATGTGATGACAAAGGACACAATGCTCAAACTTAACCTCTAAGGTTCCTTGAGGAAGACCACGACATTGCTACAGCTAGCAGACCGCTCCACAGTGACCCCTGAGGAGATTGTGGAAGATGTGATGGTCTCCATTGATTCTTGGGAGTACCCTGTTGATTTCTTAGTTCTCCAGCCAAAGGCAAAGCTCACTGAGTATCCTCTCATCCTGGGAAGACCCTGGTTGGCTACAGCTGATGCCTACTTCAGCTGTCAAGTTGGGAACATGACCATAAAGAACAGGCACATGTCCAAGCAATTAACCCTATATCCTCGTGCCCGACCCTTGCTAGAACATGATCTACCTCTCTAGTTGGAGGAGGAGGATGAGGATGAAGTTTATTTGGCACCACTTTGTGCATTAGAAATCGCCATGGGGGGGAAAACTGCAAGATGAGGATGATATGATTGAAAATTTGATTCAGAATCCACCTCCCAGTGTATCACCATTAGAAGACATAGTAAGAGAAACCCAAAACAACCCCTCAACTAATCTCTGTATGGTTGACCCTACTTCTCTCTGTGTCAAAAATATAGAGTATGGCCCAGAAAGAATGTTAAAAATCAATCCATCCCTATCTACTTCCCAGGAGAAGGAGCTATGCAGCCTACTGAGAAAACATTTAGGTGCCTTATAAGGAGATGAAGGGAGTGCACCCTTCAATATGTACTCATCATATATACATCAAGGAAGATTCTAAACTAGTCAGGCATCCTCAAAGGACGATGAATCAAGCACTTAAAGATATTGTTAAGGAAGAACTCCAGGAATTGCTTGATGCAGGATTCATCTATCCCATCTCTGACAGTGAATGGGTCTCTCCTTTGGTGCTAGTGCCAAAGAAAAATGGTAAGTGGATAATCTGTGTCGACTATTGGGAATTGAACAAAGCCACTAAAAAGGACCATTTTCCTTTACCTTTCATAGATCAAGTGTTAGACGGTATGGTAGGGAAAAAGTTTTTCTCTTTCCTAGATGGGTTTAGCGGGTACAATCATATTCAAATCAGCCCGGAAGACCAAGATAAGACCACTTTCACTTGTCCTTGGGGTACCTTTGCATACCGAGTCCTTCCTTTTGGTTTTTGCAACACTCCAGCTGCTTTCCAAAGAGCGGTATTGAGTATATTTTCTGAACTGGTTCATGATGCAGTAGAAATATACATGGATGATTTTAATCCTTATGGCTCTGACTTTCAGGAAGCTTTATCTAACCTAGGAAAAGTTCTAGATAAGTGTAATGAGATGAACCTATCCCTCAATCTGGAAAAATGTGAATTCTTGATGACTGAAGGAACCATGCTAGGTCATGCAATATCTCAACAAGGACTGCAGGTGGACCCCAACAAAATTCCCATCATCCAAAGGATCCCACCTCCTCAAAAGGTGAGAGATGTCAGAACTTTCCTAGGCTTAGCTGGATATTACAAGAGATTCATTAAAGACTTCAGCAAGATAGCATCTCCTTTTTTTTGCCTCCTAAGTAAAGATGTTGAGTTCATATGGTCAGAAAACTGTCAAGAAGCCCTAGATACCTTGAAGAGCAAGATAGTGATTGCCCCAATTCTCAAAGGCCCAAACTGGGCCCTACCCTTTCACATTCACACAAATGCCTCAAACAAAGCAATAGGAGCAACCTTAGGACAAATTGATGGAAAGTTACCTTATGCCATATACTTTATAAGCAAAAACTTTTCAAAGGCATAGCTAAACTATACAGTGACCAAGAAGGAACTCCTAGTTGTCATGCATTCCTTAAACAAATTCAGACATTATATCACATACTATAAAACCTTTGTGCACACTGATAATGCTGCAATTAGATATTTAATGAACAAACTAGATGTAAATTCTCGCATTATTAGATGGTTGCTTTTACTGCAACAGTTTGATCTAACCATTATTGATAAGCCTGGTAAAGAAAATGTTGTTGCTGACTTTTTGTCTAAAGTAAATTTCCTTGCAGGTGAAGAAGGAATGGTGGATGACCAAATTCCAGATGAACACCTATTTTCTATATCAGTACTCTCTCCATGGTTTGCTGATATAGCAAACTAATTGGTTTCAACACAGTTCCCACCACACCTATCCTCGAAAGAGAAGAGCAAGATAGTAAGGAAAAGTGCCCCTTTCACCTAGATTGGAGGAAATCTCTTCAAACTTGGCCCATATCAGATCTTGAGAAGATGTGTCAGGGAGGAGGAAGTCTTTGACATCCTCCTGACCTGTCATGCCGAGCCTTGTGGAGGTCATTTCACATCAAAAAGAACTACCTTCAATATATTTCAAGCAGGCTACTATTGGCCCACCATTAGGATGTGAGGATATACACGAGCCAGTGTGATTGATGTCAAAGGATGGGGAAACCCACTCCAAAGGATGAAATTCCCATGCAACCTCAGGTGACCTTTGATCCATTTGAGAAGTGGGGCATGGACTTTGTGGGGCCTATCAACCCCCCTTCAAAGCAAAAGCAGTACATCATTGTGTGCACTGACTACCTGACAAAGTGGGCGGAGACAAAAGAAATCAAAGTAGTGACAAAGGAAAAAGTAGCTGAGTTTTTGAGGGAAAACATATTCTACAAGTTCGGGTATTCGAGAGAGTTGGTCATAGACCAAGGTAGTCAGTTCACTTCCAGCCTAATTGAAGACCTGCTCACACATCATAAGCTCAAGCATAGGACTTCCAACCCTTACCATCCACAAGCTAAAGGGCAAGTGGAAGTCACTAACAGAGCATTGGAATGGATCCTAACTAAGGTAGTGAGAAACAAGAAAAAAGACTAGGCAGACAGATTAGTGATGATTCATATTGAGGATGCTTTTCGCCCATCAAAATAGATTGAGGACTCTGCACCCTGATCTACTCTAAAGATCCAAGATTTGACACCTTCAACTTTTTAAATATTCAGGACTCCACGCCCTAAACATTTTATTATAGATACAAGACTCCACATCTTTATCTTCCATGGATTTAGGACTCTGCGCCCTAATTTCCATGGCTTCTCATCTACTCTGCTTTGAAACTCCATGCTTCACCTTAAGGTACTGATTGTGAGCTCATACCCATCTAATGGTTCATTGGTAATGCTTTGTTCCAAGACCTACACACATCACAATCTCATAGATCAAAGGAATCAATGAATTTCATAATTAACTTATTCACATTTTACCACAGATTGTGCATGACTTCCACAACCATTTAAAATTTGAACATCCTTGTTTGAAAATAACCACGTTCCATATCACATCCTGCTCAATATAAGATTAAGCATATAAAATCATAAAAATAATGTGTCATGGCTTTCACAATCATTTATAATTTGAGCATCCTTGTTTGTGAATAACTATGTACCTACCACATCTTGCTCATTACAAGATTAAACATATATAATCATATAAATCATGTACCATCCATAAATCATAATTAACGATATGTTCCACATAACCATGATCATCCATGGATCTATGTGTCTCAATCTTGAATCAACATCCATGTCATACACATATTGCCAAACTAAGATACCAAAAGAGAAAACATCGATAATATGTTCTTAACCAAAATCAATTCTTATACACACAACCATAGATATTATCCTAAGCACACAACAACTAGGTGACCCAAACTAGTTATATAGCATATAAACATGTACATAAGTTTCTCACGCATAATATTATATCATTATATCAAAATCACCCTCTCTAAGTGTCATCAAAGATATCTCACCAAGAAGGGACACTACAGTGAGGAGGCAGGATCATCACCGAGCAGAATAGCGTTCTAAGAGGTAGGCCAACTTATTTGATTCTAGCTTAAGGAAGTTTTCCATAGATTGTTTGTTTGTGGCTAGACCCGCTCTCTAGGGCTAGAGGAATTGTCTGTGTCCGCATCTAGAATTTACCTGCACCACAAATTGGTGACTCCGCTGGGGAGCCAATACTTCTATTTGATTTATTGTAATTTTATGGT
This sequence comes from Pinus tabuliformis, assembly GCA_031772625.1. Lineage (NCBI taxonomy): Eukaryota > Viridiplantae > Streptophyta > Pinopsida > Pinales > Pinaceae > Pinus > Pinus tabuliformis. Next base: position 1,202,582,059 of record CM062820.1, on the reverse strand, counting down.
TTTGTGTGAACTTTTCTAGTATCACCATTTCCCTTTAGTTTTCTCTACTTTGCCTGGTTTATTGCTTTGAGTCTGAAATTCATAGTGGCAAGTCTAGTTTTAGCCTTTGAATTTTTTTTTTTTTTCCTTGAATCCTTGGTCAATGCATTTATTTTTTTGACAGTCATGCTGATCAGTGTGAGTTTATTTAAAAATTCGTGCTGACCCCCTTGTGGCACTTGTTGTCAGTTAGGCAGTCATGCCGATTCCTGTAGGTGAAGATCAGGGTTCCCTCTAGATCATAACCAGTGTGCCTTGCCCACTTGATTTCTGCCTCTTAGCTTGTTTTGCCTGTGTTCTCCCTGTCTGGAAAGATTCATTAGCATGGTTTATATGCTTGTTTGGTTTGCCTTTTCTTTACTTGGTTTCTTGAGTCCTTGGATGGTTTGTGGCCCTAGGGCATCTAGGTCATCATCCATTAAGCTATTTGTGTGCTCAGCAAGTCAAGTTGTTGGTTAAGTTACTCCTTGCATTTTGTTTTTAGTCCTTTTGTTGCTTTGATTTCCTTTTAATAGGTTTGAAAAGTTTCGTTTGTTGATTAAGAATCTATTTTCGGGCATAGATCAAATTGCTCATTCTTGTTTTGGCTGAGTCTTTGCATCATTAGTTTGGAAAGAATTCTCTTTTGTGCTTTGCATTTGCTTGAGGTTGACTGTTTTGAAAAAATTTCATTGAAGTGTTTGTGAAAGATTCGTTTTAACATTTCATTGAAAAATACATAATTCTAGTTTACTGAATCAATATGTTACATTAGCTAGCATCATTGAAGACTAGAGTTGCATCGTCATTTGCATTGGAAAAGAAATGAATTCTCTTTACTATTAAAAGGACTACTTGAAGTGCGTTTGATAGGAAAGATAGGAATGGGAAAAAGTTTTTCACTATTTTGTTTTAAAAAAGCGAAGTAGTGAACAAGTCATTTTTCTTTCAATTGCTTGTTTGTTGCATTGATTATGTTTTCTAATCTCATTAGTGTAAAAAATTCATTGAATTGAAAGGTTCTTATCTCATTTAGCTGCATATAGGAGTTTTTTTTAGTCAAATCGTTAAGGCCTGAAAACCGAGAAATAACTCCAATATAAACTTTAAAATGTATTCAATTAACCTAAGGCTCATTTGAAACCTAACGATCACATTTAGAAGGTCCAGGCTAGAGATGTGTTATGACATCTTTAAACCTAGCAGTTGTCATTCGCTTCAGCACTAGACAACGCTAGTATGGACTTGTGCTCCCCATACCGTCACGTATATAAAGGGAGACCCCGCTAGGTTGCAATCCTTTATCCATAGGAAGCCGAGTCTGCTGCCTTGTAAATGTGATACACTGAACACAAAATTCGGGGAGATTGCATGCCCATACTTCTCAGTTTTCTGAGAGGTATTATGTAGTTCACGATTACCTGGTAATCCTATTTGCCTAGATTATCCTGAGCAGTAATTTTTATCTTTTTGACTCCCTAAATATAGAATATCATCTGAGCGCTTTCCCTTTTGAGCTTGTTTCAAACTGAAAGTGATAGAGTCACCCTTTCTTTTTTTTCGACTCTTAAGACATGAAAAAGCACCAGTTTGTTTTTGCATCTTAAAAAATTGTTTCCAATGATCATATAACATTCCTATTAGTCTTTTTCTTGACCACATCATGAGTATACCTTTAAATACATTTTAAAATCCTTGGAATCAATCTCTCTCTTCTTGTTAATTGAGAAAAAGTCATCATGGCTTAACCATCCGGTTCGCCTAGTTCCTCTTCCTCTCCTCTGTTTAAAAGATCATCTGAGGAGCCTTTTCCTGAATTGCTACAGTCACTTTAGGACCAAGGTGTTGAACTTGGAATTTTTATGAGCATTCAATCTTTTTCATCTCATCCTCCCCCTCCCTCGAATACTAGGTCACTTTATGACAATGGCCCAGAATCTCCGGATAATCCTATCCAGAATCCCAAGAGTTTGTTGACTTCTGAAGGTTAGCTAGGACTGGTTGTTTATCCTCGGAATCCTTTGTTTGATCCTATTGTGATATCACCATAGCATCCATACAGCTCATATGATCAACAGGGTATTCCTTTGGAATTATCCCCTCGAACATCTTAAGTCATTTGTCGTCGTTTTTTTCCAACCATGGAATCAGAAGGTGAAATCCTAGTATCCTCTCTGGGTAACTCGGAGGTTTCCACTCCACACACTGTCGATGAGAAAGAATATCCTTTCCATCCTAAAGTTTTCCCTTACACGGGAAGAATTCTGACTAGTGTTCATCCTGATTTATTGCGTAATTACTTGACTCTAGCTCAGCTGGTTTTAGGTATGCCTAGTGCCTCATCGCTATATCATAACCCTATCTGGTCATCTGGTGCCATGCCTACCTCAGGTCCATTCATTTAGAACCTGACCTCCCAACTGATTGTGCATTTTGCAGTTACTTCAGTTTTAGTGCAACCCACCATCTTGAATCCTCTTGTTTCATCGGTCCAAGTAACCCATTCGGTTCAACCGATGGTCTCGAGTCATGTCTCTATCAATTCTTCGATCCATCCAATAAGTGGACAGGTTATGCCACCACCTGGGGGGGAGTTTGAATGTTTGTATGATGTTTGGCACAACCAATTTGTGTGGCTCACAAACTCACATGGTTGGAATGAACCAACCCTCTTCTGGTGCGATTCTAGCCCTGCTGGTCCTATTGGATCGAGTAATTTCTAGTACCAACAGTTGAATCCTATTGGTCCATCTCGGTCAAGTAACATCTAGTACCAACAACTGAATCCTATTGGTCCATCTCGGTCAAGTAACATCCAATACCAATAGCCCAATGTGGCTCAAGTTCAGTACCAACCTCCTTATGTTCCATATGGTTCACAAGCCATGGTTAATCCACCTTACTTCCCTCAGCATGGACCTTATGTTCAGCCTAGTTCGTCAGCCACGCTTGGTGGATATGGCCAGATACAGACCAGGAACTTCCAAGGTTTCACTTTAAGAAATGTTCAAGTACCCTTGTAGTAGCAAGGACAACTTCTGCAGCAACAAGGGAAAACTTTGTTGTAGTAAGGGCCATCCATGTAGCAGCAAGGGCAAATAATGCTATAGCAAGGACAACTGCAACAACCGCAACAGCAACCCTTGCAACTGTTGCATCTAACCGTGCAGCCGCAAATGTAGTATGTTTAGCAATCCTCCCATCCTATGTCCTCGCAAGGTCAACCTTTGCAGCCACAAGGACAGTCTTTTACAGCCTGCAAGGCCAACCCTTGCAGCAACAAGGTCAACTTGGGAAACAACAACCCTTATAATCATCTCAACAAGGTCAACCTTTACAAGGGCAAGGTTAGGGTCAAGTCCTCCAGTAGCAGGTCCAAAATCCTTATGTAGAAGGGCAATAGGTTCATAACCCTTTTGTCCAAGGGTAGTAGGTCCAAAATCCTTATGTCCAAGGGCAGAAAGTGAAAAATCCTTACGTCTAAGGGTAGTAGGTCCAAAACCCTTTTGTCCAAGGGAAATAGGTTCAAAACCCTAATGTTCAGGGGAATCAGGTACAAAATCCATATGTCCAAGGCCAACAGGTTCAACAACCTTTTAACCCATATGTTTCTTATCAGCAGCCTATGGCTGGATAGTTTCAAGGCTTTCAAGGTCAAAATCCTCCCTACGGGAAAGGTAACCTATAGAGGGGGAAAAATCAAATTCCATATGCAAAACCCTCCACTATGGGGACAAAATCCTTACTAGTAGGGATGGGTTCCGCCAGCTGGGTCTGCTTATTGGCCTCAAATTCCTTTCAATACCCAATTGTCATTCTTGGCTACACTGGAGTTTCCAGATGTGTTTAGGCTCATAAATGACCCGATTCTTCATTCGCCATACTAGCCTCCAGTTCCATCCAAGATCTCGAGCGATTGTCCTAAGTTTGAAGGTAAAGCAAAAGAGGATCCACAAGCCAATGTGATGACATATCACCTCTGGTGCTCCTCGAATTCCTACGTTGATGATTCCATTCATCTTCAGCTTTTCCAATCAACTCTTACAGGTGTTGCAGCTAAGTGGTATATCAAGCTGTCTCAAAATACCTATCATGACTTTAACACTCTCGCCATGGCCTTTGTCACACATTTCCAGTTGTTGGTTCTCTATGAAACTAGCACCTGTCTGCTAACGTCGCTCAAGCAAGACACTACGACCCACATCTCTGATCAAATCCATGAATGGAGACGTAGGAATCGCCTGATTAAGTTTGAGATTGCTAATTAGTTTTTGACCGAGTGGTTCACCAAATCATTTGTCAGAAAAATTTCTAAGGACATTTCTATGGGTGGATGCATCACTGAGTAAAACGCCATCACGCATGCCCAATATATAGAACTTGTCTATTCACAGTCTGGCACATTATATGATATGTTACCTAATGCGCCCAGACCATCACCTAATCTAGTGAAATCTAAGTGTTTAGCTACACCTCCTGTTGATGGAGTAATTGGTTGAGTGACTCAGTCCCTTGCAAAATCTTCTTCCAAATAGAAGTCGGTCTCCAACACTGCTTCCAATGATTCCTCTCACAATTCACTAGGCCTTGGTAAAACCTCAGAGGTTCACACCGTCTAGTCTACTGAAGCAGACAAATCCTCTAAACGTAAGAATAAAGGCAAAGGAAAGGGTAAAGCTGATGCCCCGAAACAGGGCTCTCCTAAGTCGTCTACTGGTGATGCTTCCCAACGGAAGCCCAAATATCCATGCCTCATCTGTGAGGAGGATCACTATGCTAAGGATTGTCCTAGACGATCCAAAGTTAGTCGTTTTCTCAAAGTGACCCTAGTTGTCCTAAAAGAGCCCTTTCCATCCCAGTAGACCCAAATGGTAGGTTAGCCTCAGCCATCCACTTCCTTAGGTTCACAAGCGTTCATGATGAATACACCAATTAACATGGCTACCAGGTCAAAAGATTATCAAACTCCTACCCCGAAAGTAGGGAAAGAGAAAGAAGGTACCCCTTCTTCTTTTACCTTGTCCATTTCTGGTCCTCTCCATATAGAACAACATAATCCTAATTCTGTTATTCAACCACCTTCTCGAGGTGTGCTACAAAAGTCCTCATACAATCCAAACGCTCAAGCCGCTCAACATTATAACATTGTTGAAGATTTGGCTCAAGCGCCATCAACTATGTCTGCTCTTGAGGTCCTTCAAAGATGTCCTTATCAACAGAAATCATTACTATCGGCTATTGGGGGTATTGATCCAACTCACTCTAATCTCATCTATTTTGATCTGGAAAACCATGTTCGACGTTTACCTCATTAGATTTCCTTTCTCATTCAGATGATCATAAATGAGAAAACCATTTATAAGACCGTCATCGATGAAGGTGCTTCTACTTGCACCATGTCTGTCACTTGTTGGAAGGAAATTGATTCTCCTACTCTCAACCAGTGCCCTAACACTTTGGTAGCTTTTGACGAACATGATTCGCAACCATTTGGTGTCCTTCCTCACCTTGCCATTACTTTGGAGGGCAAGATCATACACGTCAAAGTAGAGATCGTTGACACGAATCTTAACTATAATCTTCTACTCAGACGGAGTTGGACTCATGCCATGCATGCTATAGCCTCCTCCCTTTTCCACGTGATTTGTTTTCCCCATCAAGGGAAGATAGTCACAGTCAACCAACTGTCCTTCTTTGAATCCTCCTCCTCGGATGGCAATGTTCCTTATGTAAAGCACATCGGTGCTCCTTATGAGAGTGTGGGGGCATGACTCTTTAAAGATCCTGCCTTGATGGGTATTTTTCTGCTCCCACCTCCTCATGTTGCTTTTGTCAACAAGATCTTAGTCAAGTCTGATCCTTGGGTCATTCCCTCACCAGATCTTGTTGATACATGGGGCAAGGTTATGTTGTTAAATCCCGCTGAAATTTACTATGTGGAGATTGTTTCGGCCTCAACTTCGGTTTCCTTTGATCATCCTATTTCAAGAACATCTCTTGATGCGTATTCTCAATTCCCATGGCTTGGTTCTTTTATCCCTCGATCCCTTAGCCGAGACTTTTCTTTCTGACAATAGTATCATGGAAGTTATGTCTCTGGATGAAGTACCTTGGAATAACACTCATCATTGTTCCTCATTCTTGCCTGGCTTGACGGTCATGTCTACTTGTCTTGAGAATTTATCTTCTCAATTCCTGGCCCTATCACTTCAGACACTAATCATGACTCATGAAGTTTGGTCAGAAGGGAACATGGATAACATTACCGAAATGATGCCCATTGATATTTCTGTCAAGCCTTGTGTTGTTGAAAATGTCCATATTGGGGTAACTTGTTCTCCAGCTGAGATCAAGCTTTATACACGTCTGTTCCAAGAGTTTCAGGATGTTTTTGCATGGTCATATGAAGAAATTCCTGGCATTGACCCAAGTATAGTTGTGCACAAAATTTCGACTTACCCTCATGCGAAGCCCATTTGCCAACGACTTTGTCTAGTGCACCCTAGTGTTGAGCCTCTGTTTTGTCTTATGTTTATTCATGATGTTGTTGGTTAAGTGATTATTGTTGCAAGTATTCGTTGCTTCCATTGTTTTAACAGGATTAAAACATTATTAATAAAGGGTTGTCTATTTAAGGTTTAAAATATATTTGATCATGCTTTTATACAAGCTATGGACCTGCATTTACCTGCCTGTACCATGCAACGGATTCCTGCAATAGTGCAGGCATGTTCAAGTGTAGGCATGTTCAATGCAGCCATGTTTTTATGGCTTCCTTCACTCTAAAGAGTTCCTGGACTACACTCATGCTCCTGCAATGGATTCAACGAGTGCGTAGAATACTCAAATATGGACGACATTACTTAGCTGACAGTTTGAATCACAGGGAAGCAATAACGTACTGAAGAATTAAAAGCCTTTCTAGTGGTCAGACTATTGAATTTATTTTATTCAGTATCATCAGTGAAATCAAAATGAGATATAAGTATGGTTCATTGCATACACCTCCATCCATTTATGGCTATGATATGAGCATTGGAAATTACCATTGTCCTGGCACAACGGTCAAAATCACCACCTTTTGTGCAAATAGTTGGTGGAATAAGTGATATGGCAAGGAATTTGAGCAAGAGCATAATCGTTCTTTGGAGACTTCAAATATGAGTGATGATATTAACAACTGGAACAAGTCTTTTCAGGCTACAATTGAAGAATGCTTGGTGCAATTGGAAAAACGGATTGGTGATGCTGGTCCAATTCTGGACATGATAATTGTCATGTTGGAGATTCTTTCTACTACCACTATTGTAGCTACCATAATAAGGCTTTTCTAGAGGTTTTGTTTCATCAGCTATTACAAGCTATGGTGCATCCAAATCTTGAAACAAGGGTTAGAGCACACTGGACTTTTACGGTGGTCCTTGTGGCATCTTTTATGACTACTCCACCAGGGTCCCATTCACTAGATTCACCAAGAGCACACGACCTGAAGAGAAAATTTTCGAGAAATGCTTTAGTGGATTTATTATTCTCTAATATCAAGAGTTCAAGTCACAGTACACTAATTCGAAGTTTCCAGCTTGCACTAACATTGAGGAGCATTGCCCTTAATCAAGATTGTTAATTACGACCATGTCACCTCAAGAAATTAGTTCTAGAGAAGGTTGAACCAGTTTTGTCTAGAGTTAGCTTCCATAGCTTAATTTGCAGGGTAGGCGAGAAAAATGAAAGCAGCAATGCCTTTCGTAGATGTTGTTACAACAATGCTAGATTCTAGCATCCCGTTGACTACTGCTGAGTGGAGAAAATTGATTAGTCAAATCGTACTTTCTAGCAGCATCATCATTCTAGGGAAAGAGGAACGATTTACTAGAATCGATTCCTATTTCAACATTTAGTTACAAACCTAATTTTATTCCTGGAAAATTGTTAAGATTCACAATTTTCCCCTCTTGTATTTCGATTAGCTGTTAAAAGCCCCAATTTGTAGTTCGATGCCTATCTAAGTTTAAGAGACTGCCTCGAGTGGGGAATTAATAGATCAGTTGATAGATATACACACATAGACACAGGGACACACACAGGCACAGAAGGAATGCGTGGAAGGGAGGAGTCGGTCCCAATGTAGCATCACACAGTTATAACTTGTGGATCACTCCTCTTATTTGCTGGAGTTGACTATTGCCTCATGATGTAAAGACTGTGTTTTCAAGAATTAACTTAAGCATTGATAGCCATGCTTTGTTTATCTATTTATTGCATCTAATGGTTCTAAATTCTATGTGAACTAGGTCACTAATAGAGGGTGTGAGCTCGCTGGGTTGGCCACTAGACCAGCTCGACACCACTCTGCATCTTTTTAGATTAAATTGTATTTAAATTATTATTTGCTGTGTGAAATTATTATCGTAGGATTTAATTACTTTTAGTCTCTTTCCTCCTCCAAACTGATGTTATTTAATTTATTGTACTGTTTTCCTTTCGATTGCAAGATTGATTTGGTTTTTTGCATTAGAAATTGTGCTTGCACCTGAAATATTTATTTATATCAAATAAGGATTGCGTCCCTTTAGAACACCTGAATTCACAAGATTGGCTTATGCATTGACACTCTGCCTTTATGAGTTGTAATGTACAACTTGAAACCATCGAATTGATTCAGATCCATTTATTTTATATTTCAGAACCTAAGATCGACTTGAGTGTTCACAGTTTAAAGATATTAACGCATTCATTCAATCTATGCTTACAATAAATCATATGTTACTCAGAAATAGAGATCACATATATATTTCTGTCAATTAAAATCATGATTCTTGCAGAACTGACATTCATGAAAAAGAAGCTTCATTATGTTTGCAAACGATTATGTTTATTTCCTTTAAACTTCTAGACAATTTGGCAAGATTTATTCTTTAGGGACAAGGAAGGCGAGAGAATCTATAATTTCTTTCATAAGTTATTTACACAGTGAATTTATTTTTTATGCTTGCTGATGCTTTCAGGTTAATTTTACACAGAGGTAGATGCAATAGAATTAGTGCAGGAAGAATGGTTTCAGATTTCCTCATGAATTTATTCCAGCATTTACAGTGTTTTTGATATTGTGCCGGCGTGCTTGGTTTCTAGTTCTGATTTCCCTTCTAGTTGCTCATACTTATAATTTCCTTTCGCATTGTTAAATAGTACAGGATTTCCTTTATTTTGCCACATGATTTTGATTACCTGGATTGATGTTTTCTCAAGTTCCCAAAATTTTGGTGTCTTTTCTGGGGAGGCACTTAGGGATTGACCTTGGTAACCTGATGCATTTGGTTTTTTCCTTCACCTAGTTTCTCTTGCAATTTTATGTTCTTTGAATTTATTTCTTTCCTACACTGTTTCTTTAAGGTTTCTCATTTTCTCTGCTATTGTAAGAAATCCCCACCGCATATCTATATATATATATATATATATATATATATATATATATATATATATATATATATATATATATATATATATATATATATATATATATATATATATATATATATATATATATATATATATATATATATAGATATATATATATATACATACACACACACACACACACACACACACACACACACACACACACACACACACACACACACACACACACACACACCATTCATTTGCTAATGAATGTACCAGTTCACTTGTTAAAAATAGGAAAATGGTATTTTGAGGAATCATTCAAATGAGAAGTTTTTACGCTACTACAGAGACATACAACTCATCCAATGAAGAATTAACAAGTGAAAAATTTAATATTTTGATTGAACATAAGAATGATATTATTAAATCTTTGATTTCAAAATTGGATGATTGGTAGGAAGAGCATAAGAAGGATGACAAACCATTTCTTATCTTCTGCGCCAACCGCAGAAAGAGACACTTACTTGAAAAGTGTCTACTCAATAGCCTGAAAGTTTGTAAAATTTGTGAAGAGGATCATCTAATAGAACATTACCCAGCACTACCAGTATTACTAAAGGCACTCAGGAAATCAAGTAAGGAATCAAATAGACTACCAGGTATAACCCAAGACCCATCACCATTCGATACTTGGAATAATGTTTAGTATCCTGAGCAGGTTCCTCAACATGTTTATAATCCTGCAGTTTCATGGAAAACTTTTAATTATCCTCCAATTGAATATCATACTTCATGGTTGCAATGGTCCTCTCCTTGGCCCTCATCCTCAAGCCAGATATCTCCATGGCCTCAAGAATCATTTGGATCCTTCTCTCTAGGAAAATCTCCCATGAAAATTCAATCACTTGAGCACCAACAACAACCACAATTTCTTTCCAATGCACCATTAAGTCATCCTCCTCCATGGTCCCAGCTGCATGTGCAACCTTACCCTAATCCTTGCCCTAAGCCTCGTCCATACCCTCATCCATACCTCTAACCCTAGTCCATACCCTTATCCATACCCTAACCCTAGTCCATACCCTAGACCTAACCCTAATCCATACCATAACCATAATCTATACCCTAGTCCTAACCCTAACCCTAATCCATACCCTAGATCTAACCCTAGTTCAAAGCCTATCCCTAATCCAAACTGAAATCCTACTGCAAGCCTTAACCAAAACCCTAACCCAAACCATCTTCTAAACCCTAATTTAAACCATCAAGTTGCACAACAATCTGAAACACCTATTCTTCCCGCTATCAAACAAAATGTCACATATTCCATGTTGGGAAAGGAAATGAATTTGGAAACTCCCCCCATTACTGCAGAACATTTACCCAAGGAAGATATAATTCAAAGACCACCATAGGAGCAATCTTTCATTGGAACTTGTTCTCAAAATGTTGATGAAGCTCAAAACCCTAGAATCTCTCTCAACCATTCTTGTCAATTTGAAAATCAAATATTTGAGCCTGAACTTGAGGGATTTATCTTTTGTCTTTCACCAGATTCTTTGTGCCTCCAAGAGAATGATTATCAAACTATGGAAGACTTGCATCAGTTGGAGAATCATACATATGTCGATTCCATTGAATTTTGGTTTTGAGCAGTCATCAAGCCACCTTATTTCCTCATCATTTGGAAACTCTTGGTACCATGACAATTGAACCAATTGGTTTCTCACGCTTTGATATGTCTTGAAGTCTATTATTTAAAACTAAGTGTGAGTATAATCAACATTTTGTTATGCACATGGATTCATTGGAAGTATGCCTACACTTAAATGTGATATTTCTTTCTTTAAAAATAGGGTAGGGTAATATGAGAATAATGAATAAAGATGTTTAACAACACTCTTGAACTTGTGATTCCCTAAAAAGCACAACTTTGGAAATTTCTATTATTATGTACTCTCATGGTAAGACTTGTCAGAATAACTCTACACTTGCTGCCTCATATTTTAAAGTGACTTTGATTATGGATTAATATGTCAGTGAAGGGTATTGTTATAAGTTACATATATTACTTCTCTCCTATTCAAACAAACTATCATCTAGAAAACCTTTTCAAGTCCCTCTTCGAAGGGACCAGTGGGAAACCTTCTATGGTGGACCACGTGATGAGCCTCATAAATGGGTAATTATATGGGCTCATTTTACCTCCTAACCTAGTCAAATCAACCATTCTCTTAGCTTATTATATGATTTTCTGATTATATTTATGCTTATAGGGTGAGTTGAGTTAGTTATTATGCCATGTGGTCTAACATGTATTTAATGCAGATTATTGATGGATTTCGAGGTCAAAGTCAAGGATCTAATGGCCAAACTGCAACAATAACTCGAAGTAGACATAGGAGAGGACTTATAGGAGGGAATCCCCCTCATTTATTTCTCCTCACTTCAAATTCCCCCTCATTCAGCTTGGAGTACAAGAAGGAGAATCATGTACTAAAAGGCAGCTGAGCAAGTGGAGGATGATTGATAGTTATCTCGAGTTTTGGGAGCCAAGCCTCCCTGATTTTAAGGAAGATATTGGTAGCTTCAGATGTATAAGTAGAGAGGCCTAGGGCCTCACTAGGGTCAGATTTTTTTTTCTTGTGTAAACTCTGCTCAAATTTCGAGCTTATTATTTTGTGACAGTTTCATGTAATCTTTCTATTTTTTTTTATAATGAAGATGGAATCCTTTCTAAGCTAGCATTGAGTTACCTCAGAGGGTTGAAGCTCTTGGGTTAGGGTCCAATCCAAGAAACTAAGCTTCTCTTTACTTGTATTTGTATGCTTTACTTTAGTTGGTAGATTAGTTTGTTGTTAGATGTATTTTCCTTATGGTTAAGAATAGGTTGCTCTTGATGATTTAGTAGTTTGATTCCATTTGTGCTTTCTATAGCAAGTTAAGCCATGATCAGAGAAGATTCAAAAGGCTAGAAACAGTGCCTTGGCCTCTATTCCTCCCTCTATGACCATGATTTGAGGCAAAGACTCTCTTTCTGCCCTAAAAACATAGATTTTCCTCATTCCTAGAACTTCTAGTGTTTGCAGCTCTTTAGTAGGTTGATAGTCTAGTTTTTCTTTGCTTTAGATCTCCTTTATCATGTTCACTTCCTGATTTGCAATAGTCCTCTTTCATGCTTTCCTTTTTTGCAGCATTTCTCAGCATTTCCTTTCATACATCATAGTTTAGACCATTTTTATGCAAAACTCTGTTTTCCTAGGATGCACTCATTTCATTTGTTGCTTGATTTTCTTAGTTGACTGTCAATTTATATGCAACAGATCTCTTCCAGCAGTAGCCTAGCTTACCAGCAATCACACCCTCCATCTGATCCATTCCCTACAGGTCTCCCAAACTTCACCTAATTCTGCCCTAGTTTCCTTTATTGTCCATAGAACTTCTTCCTCTATCCTTGAGCAAACCCAATCATCTTTCTCTCTCCTAGTGGTTTATGGTAGACCTTAAGTGCCCTAACACCTCATCCCAACCATCATCCAACTTTTCCACCCACTCTCACACCCTCAAAATAGTGAAAATTGCTCTCGGCCTCCTCCTGTAGGCCTCTTGTAGTTTTCTTGTTTTCCTCCTGTAGTTTCCCTATGTCCTCCAGTAGTTTTTCCTGTAGGCTTTCTTTTGAGGGCCAAGTGTGGGAAAAACCTTCAAAAGGCCACCTAAGACCTCCTAGGACCCATCCACACCATCCTACATCCTCCCAAGCTCCAAAACTTCCCTCTAATGCCACCGATTCGCTGCCACACTCACACACAATAAATTAGATGCATGATTAAATTCACATAAAAACACATAAAAATCCAAAAATATGTTTTTTCTACTTATTTACTTCCAGAAATAACATGGTTAGATGTTGTTTACTTCCTTGAGTAGGCAATGGCATTTCTTTCATGGTTTTCATAGTGTTTTTGGCAGAAGTAGAATTGGATTGTTAATTAGGCTTTACTAGGTTTTGCTTTACATTCCAGTCTTTCTCCTTTCTGTAGTTATAATAGCATCTGTAGAGTAATCTTTCTTTCCTTTCATCACACATAGAGCTTCTTCTGAAATATATATAAGCTGGCTTGAGCTCCTAGTGATCTTGCGCCGGTTGACCAAGTGACAACCTGCAGTGAGAACTAGTACTTGTGCATACAACACCGACGCTTCCAAGTTTGTTACAAACTATCGAGTTGATAAAAGTAAAGTTGGAAGCCCAGGAGTTGCAGCATTCTTGCTACAATACTGGCACTCACCACTTTTTGGCGTCGTTTCCGGGGAAGCGTCAGAGTATTTTGTGATTACTGCTTTCTTCTGTTTCCTATTGCAACATTCTGCTAATAGTTTATTTCAGTAAAAGTAGACTAGTCATTTCCTTTCTTTCAGTTTTGCATTTCCTTGCTTTCCTTTTCAATTCTGCAAATTTCCATTCAGCAAGTTGCAATTTGTTTTTTTCAATCACAATTTCATCTTCTGCAGGTACTATCAGTGTGGGCAAAAAGAAACAAAAACCAACCAAAAATATTTCCTTTCATGCCTCGTAGGAATAGAGATAACTCAGGAAAATTTTTGCCCAACACCCCCACTGCTTCACATAGCCAACCTTCTCTCTTCTTCAGTGGCTGCAATCAAGAAGAACTCTTAGGTGAATAGCCAAATATATTTGAAGAACCTATAGGGGAAGAAGAAGAAGAAAACATTCCTCTGGAGCCAATGACTGAAAACAAAAATGCTAGGGGAAATGGAGAGAGAATAGAGGGTACCTTCCCCATTCGAGAGACCAATGGGGACACCAAAATGAAGAATATAAGCCCTTCAGCCCTACCTCACTTCCATGGTTTGACTATAGAAGATCTTGACACCTTCTTGTTTGAGTTTTCCTTCATTTGTCGAACTTATGGCTATGCAGAAGACGAGCAAAAGTTGAAATTGTTCCCTTCTACTCTCAAGGATGCAGCACTGCACTGGTTCATGAGATTACCTGGCAATAACATCACAACTTGGGCTCAGATGCAGTAGGCCTTTAACAACAAGTATCGAGACTATTGTAGGTCAAAAGATACTAAAGAAGAAATCTTCTTAATGACCATGGGAAGTGATGTGTCCCTGGAAGACTATGAAGAGAGGTTCTAGCTCAATTACAAAAGGGCCAGGTGTACACTTGACCCTGCATCTCTAAAGCTGGTCCTGCTAAGAGGAATTTGGGAAGACCTCTTAGACACCCTCCATCTACTGGCTAGGGGAGACATCTACCAACTATCCTATGAGGACATAAAGACTGTTTTTAGAAACCATACTAGAGCAGCCAGAAAGAAAGGTAGGGGGAGTCAACCCATAGCCAGTACCTCTTCCTCCAATTCGTCCATTAAAGGTGAAATTGGAAACATACTGGAAGACTTCAAGAGTGATATGTTGTAGACTCTCGCCATGCAAATGGATACCTTACATATCAAAAGAAAACAAGAGGAAGCAGAGAGGGCTTTGGCCATCTTTTGTCCTAGATGCACCAGGAGGCATCCTAGGAATGAATTCCCATTGAACTCTATAAAGGTTTGTTCAGTCTGTGAAGAAATTCATTCTACAAATAAGTGCCCTTCCTTGCCCAGATTTAAAGCTGTATACCAAGGGGCCGAAGGAGTCACTGAACATATCTATTACATCAACCAAAGGAGGTCACATGGACCTAGACCATACCAACAGGGGATGCCAGGGACATCTAAGGCATACTACAACCCCAACCAAGTCCCCTCCATACCTTTTTGGGGGCCCCATGCTCATCCTTCCTGGTCCACGCCTCATCCTTGGTCCTTCAAATCTCAATATCATGCCCAACCAGCCACCCATTCATTTCAATCCTATGCTCAACCGCAACCTGAGTGGAATGCATCTCACCAGGGGTGGAGGCTCCAGTACAACTCTCTTCCCGCTCTTCTGCCTCCACCACCTGCCCAACCACAACCGTTACCTTCTGCTCCACCAAGGCAACCCCAACATCAGACAGGCTCAGCAAGTGTATAATGGGGAACCATCATGCCCAACTTATGCTGCGGAGATTCAAGAAATTAACTTGCGATCCAAGAAAGTTCTCCTAGATAGCCAGCCTCCACCCAGGGAGGTTGAGGAAGATAAAGAGGAAAGCGAACCTAAAGCAAATCCACCCTTTCCTGAGAGACTATCCATGATAATCCATCCTATCCCAGAAGAGACTGAACTCTTGGGAGAATTGAAACACTTATGTGTGAAGATACCACTTCTCCAAGCCATAAAAGATGTGCCTATTTACAATAGGTTGATCAAAGAGAAGTGCTTTAGGCATACAGGAAGGCACAAGATAGATGCTCCAACCATTAATGTCATAGGACAACTGTCTGACCTGATGTTGGGGCAGATAATCTGTCCAAAATATCTGGATCCTGGAAGCCCAGTAGTTGATGTCCACACCAATGGCACAATGGTCCCACATACCTTGATCGATCTGGGAGTTGCCATTAATGTGATGACAAAGGACACGATGCTCAAACTTAACCTCTAAGGTTCCTTGAGGAAGACCACGACATTGCTACAGCTAGCAGACCGCTCCACAATGACCCCTGAGGAGATTGTGGAAGATGTGATGGTCTCCATTGATTCTTGGGAGTACCCTGTTGATTTCTTAGTTCTCCAGCCAAAGGCAAAGCTCACTGAGTATCCTCTCATCCTGGGAAGACCCTGGTTGGCTACAGCTGATGCCTACTTCAGCTGTCAAGTTGGGAACATGACCATAAAGAACAGGCACATGTCCAAGCAATTAACCCTATATCCTTGTGCCCGACCCTTGCTAGAACATGATCTACCTCTCTAGTTGGAGGAGGAGGATGAGGATGAAGTTTATTTGGCACCACTTTGTGCATTAGAAATCGCCATGGGGGGGAAAACTGCAAGATGAGGATGATATGATTGAAAATTTGATTCAGAATCCACCTCCCAGTGTATCACCATTAGAAGACATAGTAAGAGAAACCCAAAACAACCCCTCAACTAATCTCTGTATGGTTGACCCTACTTCTCTCTGTGTCAAAAATATAGAGTATGGCCCAGAAAGAATGTTAAAAATCAATCCATCCCTATCTACTTCCCAGGAGAAGGAGCTATGCAGCCTACTGAGAAAATATTTAGGTGCCTTCACCTGGAGTTATAAGGAGATGAAGGGAGTGCACCCTTCAATATGTACTCATCATATATACATCAAGGAAGATTGTAAACCAGTCAGGCATCCTCAAAGGACGATGAATCAAGCACTTAAAGATATTGTTAAGGAAGAACTCCAGAAATTGCTTGATGCAGGATTCATCTATCCCATCTCTGACAGTGAATGGGTCTCTCCTTTGGTGCTAGTGCCAAAGAAAAATGGTAAGTGGATAATCTGTGTCGACTATTGGGAATTGAACAAAGCCACTAAAAAGGACCATTTTCCTTTACCTTTCATAGATCAAGTGTTAGACGGTATGGTAGGGAAAAAGTTTTTCTCTTTCCTAGATGGGTTTAGCGGGTACAATCATATTCAAATCAGCCCGGAAGACCAAGATAAGACCACTTTCACTTGTCCTTGGGGTACCTTTGCATACCGAGTCCTTCCTTTTTGTTTTTGCAACACTCCAGCTGCTTTCCAAAGAGCGGTATTGAGTATATTTTCTGAACTGGTTCATGATGCAGTAGAAATATACATGGATGATTTTAATCCTTATGGCTCTGACTTTCAGGAAGCTTTATCTAACCTAGGAAAAGTTCTAGATAAGTGTAATGAGATGAACCTATCCCTCAATCTGGAAAAATGTGAATTCTTGATGACTGAAGGAACCATGCTAGGTCATGCAATATCTCAACAAGGACTGTAGGTGGACCCCAACAAAATTCCCATCATCCAAAGGATCCCACCTCCTCAAAAGGTGAGAGATGTCAGAACTTTCCTAGGCTTAGCTGGATATTACAAGAGATTCATTAAAGACTTCAGCAAGATAGCATCTCCTTTTTTTTGCCTCCTAAGTAAAGATGTTGAGTTCATATGGTCAGAAAACTGTCAAGAAGCCCTAGATACCTTGAAGAGCAAGATAGTGATTGCCCCAATTCTCAAAGGCCTAAACTGGGCCCTACCCTTTCACATTCACACAAATGCCTCAAACAAAGCAATAGGAGCAGCCTTAGGACAAATTGATGGAAAGTTACCTTATGCCATATACTTTATAAGCAAAAACTTTTCAAAGGCAGAGCTAAACTATATAGTGACCAAGAAGGAACTCCTAGTTGTCATGCATTCCTTAAACAAATTCAGACATTATATCACATCCTATAAAACCTTTGTGCACACTGATAATGCTGCAATTAGATATTTAATGAACAAACTAGATGTAAATTCTCGCATTATTAGATGGTTGCTTTTACTGCAACAGTTTGATCTAACCATTATTGATAAGCCTGGTAAAGAAAATGTTGTTGCTGACTTTTTGTCTAAAGTAAATTTGCTTGCAGGTGAAGAAGGAATGGTGGATGACCAAATTCCAGATGAACACCTATTTTCTATATCAGTACTCTCTCCATGGTTTGCTGATATAGCAAACTACTTGGTTTCAACACAGTTCCCACCACACCTATCCTCGAAAGAGAAGAGCAAGATAGTAAGGAAAAGTGCCCCTTTCACCTAGATTGGAGGAAATCTCTTCAAACTTGGCCCATATCAGATCTTGAGAAGATGTGTCAGGGAGGAGGAAGTCTTTGACATCCTCCTGACCTGTCATGCCGAGCCTTGTGGAGGTCATTTCACATCAAAAAGAACTGCCTTCAATATATTTCAAGCAGGCTACTATTGGCCCACCATTAGGATGTGAGGATATACACGAGCCAGTGTGATTGATGTCAAAGGATGGGGAAACCCACTCCAAAGGATGAAATTCCCATGCAACCTCAGGTGACCTTTGAGCCATTTGAGAAGTGGGGCATGGACTTTGTGGGGCCTATCAACCCCCTTCAAAGCAAAAGCAGTACATCATTGTGTGCACTGACTACCTGACAAAGTGGGCGGAGACAAAAGAAATCAAAGTAGTGACAAAGGAAAAAGTAGTTGAGTTTTTGAGGGAAAACATATTCTACAAGTTCGGGTATTCGAGAGAGTTGGTCATAGACCAAGGTAGTCAGTTCACTTCCAGCCTAATTGAAGACCTGCTCACACATCATAAGCTCAAGCATAGGACTTCCACCCCTTACCATCCACAAGCTAAAGGGCAAGTGGAAGTCACTAACAGAGCATTGGAATGGATCCTAACTAAGGTAGTGAGAAACAAGAAAACAGACTGGGCAGACAGATTAGTTGAGGCCACTTGGGCCTACAACACAACATGGAAGACCACCACGGTGTTCACACCCTATGAACTGGTCTATGGGAAGAAGGCTTTGTTGCCAATAGAGTTTGAATTCAGTACCCTAAGGATGGTAGCTTAGTTGGACCTAGACCTCAGCCATGCATAGAAGGAGAGATTACTTCAGTTCAGTGGATTGGATGAATACAGATTACAAGCTCTTCTCCATACAGAGGTATTTCAGCTTCAGAGAAAGATATGGCATGACAAAAATATCAGGGAGAAGCAATTCCAAGAGGGAGATTGGGCACTACTCTATGATTCAAGATACAAGAATTTCAAAGGCAAGCTGAGGACAGTATGGCTGGGACCCTACACTGCGGATAAATGCAATGACAATGGTTTAGTTCTGATCAGAACCATTGATGATGAAGCCATCCCCATGCTTGTCAATGGACATTGGTTGAAAGTCTACAAGAAACCCCTCTCCAAGTGAGAGTTTAATGAAGATTTGAATAAAATAGTGATGGTAGTGGAGCATGTCCTAGCTCCCACTTCACCCACTCACTGAATGAAAAGAGAAAAATAAGGACTCAAGTGAAAACCTCCATGAGGTGCTTAAGCCCCATCATTGGGTTGAAAACCTCTCCTGATACGGCCCAGTGATGTCAAAAAAAAAAGAGAAAAAAAGGGAAAGAATAAGAACCCTGGGTGAAAACCTCCCTTAGGGTGCCCAGAGTAGGCAATTAGGGCAAAAACCTCTCTGAGGCGCCCTAGTTGTTTTCAAAAAAAAAAAAAAAGAACAAAAAATGATTTTTTATTGCATTGCAGGTTTGCAGGAGGACTACAGGGAGCAGAAGAAGGTGCCAAGGGGACCCTGACATTCACACCAGCATCCATCTCATCTCTTCCACACCTTCATCCATCATTTTTGGCATCTCTTTCACCCCATTGTACCTTTTCTTTCAAAACTTTGTTTTCTACAGGAGGCTTTGTGTTTTCTACAGGAGGCTCCTGTAGGAATTATAGAGAGCCAAAAGTGTCTACAGGAGGCAGTTTGAGGGACAAGAACAGCTTCATTAGGAACTTATCATCCCTCTTACCACCTTCACGCCTCCTTGCCATCATTTCTAGGCTTGCATCACACTCCAAGCATCATTATTTTTCCCCTGTCTAAGAAAAAACACAGAAAAACAATTTTTCAGTATTGAAAAAAACAAAAAATTTAAAGGAGGAAAGGCACCATCAACTTCACCTGAAGCTTACCTACTATCGCTCCATCTTTATCTACACCTTTGGCATCATTCTTGAGCCCCAAGCATAGGGAAAACCTGAAGTTTCTAGGGGAGAAGAAGCTACAAGAGCTCCTGTAGGAATTCCTGTAGCAGCTGATCCCATAGAAGTCCAGCACCAGCAGCAAAAGAGTGCACATCTACGGGTTGAAAAGGAATATGCAGCTGAGCTCCAACAAAAGAAGAACCTGCAAAAACACACAACAACACATCAACAAGTGGAGACAGCATGCATAAAGGAAAATGAAGGCATGCAGCAGAGAAAGCCACAACACCTCACAACAAATAAACTCGGATCACAGGTAAGTAACTAAGTCACTTCTCTATTTGCATTTGTGTAATTAGGAGTCATATGAAGCCAATGAGATGGTTGAGATCGAACAAGGGAAAGGTGGCCAGTTAACTTGGTCACCTTCATTTAGTTGACTCCACTTATTCGAGATGTCACACACACGTGCGCACAGTCAACTCAAGCAAAGGATGCCAAGGAAAGGTAGTGGGAGGAAGAGCTAACTCCAATGCAATACTGAGGGATGATTATGAGGAGGGGCCATGATGACCAAGCAGGTGGGGACCAACGGTCCTAATTCAGGCAACATACACCTTGCCAGCTCAACACTCATAACCAAAAATATCCATAAAAGGTAATGAGCACTCCTCCCTGCCATTCTCACCACCTTTTCTTCATTTTCTCCTCGTAACTCAGCCACACAACAGTATTCTTGTGCCCCCACAGCTTCATAACCACCATCCTCCATCGATTTCCTCCATATTCTTGCTCTTGACATTTTCTACTAGAGCACCTATAGGAAATCTACAGGAGTGACAGTGGGCTTCTACAGGAGGGGCAGTGAGTCATTTTGAAGAGAGAAACCATGATTTTTGGCATGAATTTTGGTTTGAAGAGGTAGGGTTCATGAATACCCTATTGAATATCAATATATGAAGGAAATTGTCTCAATTTGAGGGTGAAATAAGTCTTTAGGATGGCAAAAATACATAACAGGAATTTCTGTTTAAAAAAAAAAAAACACAGTGTCCTCTGTTTCTCTGTTTTTCTCAAAATTCTTTGTCTCCACCTCCATATTTAGTTTTTCAAAAGAAGTACAGGCAGTATGACGGGGGGGTTTATCAGAAAAGAACCCACTAACTCCACTAGGCTCCATGCACATCCTCAAGTGGTGGACATATTTACAAGGGAAAACTGGATGAATTTCTTTGAGAATTTTAGAGGGTTTGATGATGAAATTGCCCAAGAATTTGCTCTCTCTCTGGTCCCTCACACAAGAACTCATTCTACTATAACCGTTAGAGGCCTCTCCATCTAAATAACCCTTGAATTCATCAGTAGGGTCACTACCCTTCCTCTTGGGCTGCCTTGGAGTAAAGATGAGAAACCAATTGGCCAGGCTGCCAAGAAGAAATTTTTCTAAGATAATGAAACCCTTGTTGGAGACAAAAATGGAATTGGGAGGGCTAGTATACCATATCCCTAGGATGAAGTTAGCTACCAAGTGATCAAATACAATTCTTGTGAGGGGAGGCACAACATTGTCTATGGATATCATTTTAGAATCCTCCATGACTTGAGATATGGCATGGATACCCTAGCACCTTAAAAGCTCAGTATCCCTTACTTTCTCCTTTAGTCCCTCATTGACTCCTGCATCAAGGTACAAGCAAGAAATTCATAGCAATTAGCTCACCATGGCTTAATCAAACTCCTAGTATAGGAAGCCCTCCATACCTTTACACTCCCTATAACATGGGAAGTTTTCCGAAATATGACAGCTAAGGATGACATAAAGGCATTAACCTATGATGTCAGTCCTACTATCAGTGAGGAGGAAGAACAACAAGGAGGAGAAGATGAAGCGAGTGGTGACATAGCAGAGCAAGAAAGGAAGGAGGAAAGAAAAGAAACAGATGAGGGAAAAGTTGAAGAGACAAAAAAAGAGACAGAAGAGGGAGAAGAGGAGGTAGAGAGGGCAGAGCAAGGAGAAGAGTCCCCTTAAACTTTGGAAAGAGAAGCAGTAGCTGCCCTCACTACCCTCAGTACACCAACCAACCAGAAGCAGAAGAGGAAAAGAAAAAACTCCATGTATTTCAAGGCAAGGAAGAGCACAAGAATTAAAATAGGAAAATGTCAGGCCTCCTAAAAATTTCCCATTACCATTGAAGACTCACCATCTACCAAGGTGAAAGAATCTCCTTCCAAGACACCCAATACCTAGGGAAAGGCAATACTACAGCACCCAAAACCAGACCTACAAGATGCTGAAACAGTCCTACAGGAGACAGTGTCCCAACTACAAGAGACCCAAAAGCTTGAGAAAAAGATAAGGGGACAGCCAGAGATGAAAGAGGAAGCACAAGAGCTACAAGAACCTGACCCCCAGCCTAGTCTTGCCTCCTATTACACTCTACTTGAGGGAGGCAAGATAATCCCACAGAAATTCGCAATTCCACTATTTTTCGAATTGGAGAAAGAGAGAGCAAGAACACATAAGTGGATGCAGATAGCCAAGTCCAAAGGAGTTGAGGATATTGGCCACATGGAAAACAAACTCAGGGAAATGGGTAGAGAATTGAGTGCTCTCAGAGACAGAGAAGCCATTACAAGAAGCCACCTTGAAATTGAGAATAAATTACTAAGGAGGCAGCTGCAAGAGAAAGAGACTCAACTGGCATACATGGCCAGCTTATCCATGGAAGCATTATAATGTAGAAAACCAGCCAAATCTTATGGCCTCTATCTGAAGGATCAATGGCTTCAATTCCAAATAAAAACTTTGGCACAAAGAGGCACAATGCCTTTCTAAGACTACATGCAGTTCATGGATTTTTGTGACCAAAGCACCTAAGACGATAAAGCAAAGATGGCAGAGTTCTACCTACACAACATGGCCCTCACAGAAATGAATGTGTGGGACCCCAATGCCAAGCTAGGGGATCTGCAATTAATGGCCATGGCTTCATGGATGAACCATGAAGAATTGAGGGCAGAAGAAATGAAAAGATTGTTGATAAAATATCAAAATGAACCATTAATGATAAGAGATGAGCCATTAGATCCTATGGCACTCATCAGTACACACAACTTGCTTGCTAATGACCATTAGATTTCCCCTAAATATCTAGCCAATCAGGCACAAGCCATTGCACACTTTGAAGATATGCAGAGGCTACTTGGGGATGAATATGTGCATGCATGCATGAGAAGATGGAAAACCCTACCCCATAGCTTGTAGATTAGAGAATACCATTCCCCAATGAGGCTGAGGGAGGCATTGAAAAGAGTGCAATGTACAAGCACTCCATGAAAAGGCTGAAAGTCAACCGGATTGGCCTCAAACTGAGTCCTCCACTACTATTAGGCATGCTGGAAGGCAGAAGAGAAGAAGAAGAGAAGGAGCAGTGGAAGGACATAGACAGAACAATAGGATTTTATGGAGAACATGAGAAGACTACATTAGAAGCCTAGAATGGTAGGGAGGCCACCAGGGCCATAAATGATGAAGAGATTGACTAGGTTGCTCAGAGGATGAGCAACACCTTCAATAGGGGGCTGATGATGAGCCTCATAAATGGGTAATTATATGGGCTCGTTTTACCTCCTAACCTAGTCCAATCAACCATTCTCTTAGCTTATTGTATGATTTTCTAATTATATTTATGCTTATAGGGTGAGTTGAGTTAGTTATTATGCCATGTGGTCTAACATGTATTTAATGCAAATTATTGATGGATTTCGAGGTCAAATTCAAGGATCTAGTGGCCAAACTGCAACAATAACTTGAAGTAGTAAGAGGAGAGGACTTATAGGAGGGAATCCCCCTCATTTATTTCTCCTCACTTCGAATTCCCCTTCATTCAGCTCAGAGTACAAGCAGTCGAATCATGCACTAGAAGGCATCCAAGAAAGTGGAGGATTACTGATAGTTATCTCTAGTTTTGGGAGCCAAGCCTCCCTGATTTTAAGGAAGTTGTTGGAAGCTTCAAATGTATAAGTAGAGAGGCCTAGGGCCTCAGTAGGGTTGGATTTTTTTTGCTTGTGTAAACTCTGCTCAAATTTTGAGCTTATTATTTTGTGACAGTTTCATGTAATCTTGCTATTTTTTTTATAATGAAGATGGAATCCTTTTTGAGCTAGCACTGAGTTACCTCAGAGGGCTGAAGCTCTTGGGTTAGGGCCCAATCCAAGCAGCCAAGCTTCTCTTTACTTGTATTTGTATGCTTTACTTCAGTTGGTAGATTAGTTTGTTGTTAGATGTATTTTCCTTATGGTTAAGAATAGGTTGCTTTTGATGATTTAGTAGTTTGCTTCCATTTGTGCTTTCTATAGCAGGTTAACCCATGATTAGAAAAGATTTAAAAGGCTAGCAATAGTGCCTTGGCCTCTCTTCCTCCCTCTACGACCATGATTTGAGGCAAAGACTCTCTTGCTGCCCTAAAAACATAGATTTTCATCATTCCTAGGACTTCTAGTGTTTGCAGCTCTTTAGTAGGTTGATAGTCCAGTTTTGCTTTGCTTTATATCTCCTTTATCATGTTCACTTCCTGATTTGAAATATTCCTCTTTCATGCTTTCATTTTTTGCATCATTTCTCAGCATTTCCTTTCATACATCATAGTTTAGACCATTTTTATGCAAAACTTTGTTTTCCTAGGATGCACTCATTTCATTTGTTGCTTGATTTTCTTAGTTGACTGTTAGTTTCTATGCAACATATCTCTTCCAGCAGTAGGCTAGCTTACCATCAATCACACCCTCCATCTGATCTATGCCCTACAAGTCTCCCAAACTTCACCTAATTCTGCCCTAGTTTCCTTTATTGTCCATAGAACTTCTTCCTCTCTCCTTGAGCAAACCCAATCATCTTTCTCTCTCCTGGTGGTTTATGGTAGACCTTAGGTGCCCTAACACCTCATCCCAACCTTCATCCACTTTTCCACCCACTCTCACACCCTCAAAATAGTGAAAATTTCTCTCAGCCTCCTCCTGTAGGCCTCTTGTAGTTTTCCTATTTTCCTCCTGTAGTTTCCCTGTGTCCTCCTATAGTTTTTCCTATAGGCTTTCTTTTGAAGGCCGAGTGTGGAAAAAGCCTTCAGAAGACCACCTAAGACCTCCTAGGACCCATCCACACCATCCTACATCCTCCCAAGCTCCAAAACTGCCCTCTAACGCCACTTGTTCACTGCCACACTCACACACAATAAATTAGATTCATGATTAAATTCACATAAAAACACATAAAAATCCAAAAATGTGTTTTTCTTCTTATTTACTTCCAAAAATAGCATGCTTATATGTTGTTTACTTCCTTGAGTAGGTAATGGCATTTCTTTCATGGTTTTCACAGTGTTTTTGGTAGAAGTAGAATTAGCTTGTTAATTAGGCTTTATTAGGTTTTGATTTACATTCTAGTATTTCTCCTTTTTGCAGTTAGAATAACATCTGTAGAGTAATCTTTCTTTCCTTTCATCACACTTAGAGCCTCTTTTGAAATCTATAGACGTTGGCTTGAGCTGCTAGTGATCTTGCGTCGGCTGACCAAGTGACAACTTGCAGTGAGAACTAGTACTTGTGCATACAGCACCGACACTTCCAAGTTTTTTACGAACTATCGGGTTGATAAAAGTAAAGTTGGAAGCCCAGGAGTTGCAACATTCTTGCTACAATAATGGCGCTCACCACCATGCCCACAAAAATCTAATAAGCTTTCATAAAGAACCCTGGCATGACCAACTCAACGAATCTTTTTAGTCATTATCTCAGATATTTTTTTTAAATAAGTCTTTAGGGTAGTACTGCCAACCAATAAAGACTAGTAATTAAAAAAATTTGACGCCATCCTGCACTCTTAAGGAGTAGATTTTCTTCCCCACCTATTAAGTAACTTATCTGAGGTTAATCATCATAAGATTTTTTGCTTCAAACATAAACAAATGAGGTGAGGGATAGGAGGTCTCACTATGAGCTGACCTACTATGATCATAGGTCCTAAGGAGAATGACATTACCACACTGGTTACCAAGCCTGGGTAATGGCTTTCAGTTGAAGAAGCTGGAAGATAAGAGGTCTCATCGCGAGTCAGCTTGTTCATTCTTGTTAGATCCTATGAATGGCACTGTCGTCAACTGGTTACCAAGCTAGGACAGTGGCCTTCAATTAACTTCTAAGAAGAGAAAAAAGTAAATGCTCTTAAATAACTCTGAGTCTATATCTAATAGGTGGGACACAAGCATTTCATGAGGTTAAAAGGTATCCCTGTTGAGGCTATAGACGCCTGCTGGCAGCAGGGCCATTCCTGTGGTATTAAAGTTAACTCTACACTATAATTTACTTGGTTGTTTTTGCTTTCCCTAAACTCATTATCAATCTCTTTCAGAATGGCTTTAAAATCCTTCTGTCGTTATACCTTGGAGTTATATCTTTTTGGAATGATTTTTACGGACCTGGGACCCTTAGTGTAGATAATTCACTATGCCCACAAAAGAGGAGCTTCAAATTTACATGGATAATGGTAAAATGGTCACTGTGGGAAGGTATTACTATGTCTACTTTTAACACCATGGCTTTTAAATCATGTCATTCATATTTACAATGAGGGTTTTAAATTGTAACTTCTGATTAGGGATGCCTTCGAGATATTTTTGGAAATTTTAAAAGTTGGCTATTTTATTGAAGTAATAACACCATCCTTGCAATTTAGTTTTTCCATGGTAGCCTTTGTTTTAGATTCTCTTGAAATTAGTCTAAGAAAATAAAGAATCCAATAGACTCTCTGTTTTTAGAGCAAGCCTTATCTAGTGCAAAAAATGTATTGCAGGAACATCATTTTGAATGTCTACAAATGTTCTAATTTTGCTTTTGCAAGGGAGTGGTGGTACCAGATTTCCTTGCATGAGGACATGCAAGATCGTTAGCATGAGGGGGTGTTGAGCCTCTGTTTTGTCTTATTTTTATTCGTGCTGTTGTTGGTTAAATGATTATTGTTGAAAGTATTCTTTGCTTCACTTGTTTTAATAGGATTAAAACCTTATTAATAAAGGTTTGTCTATTGTAGGTTTAAAATTGATTTGATCATGCTTTTATATAGGCTATGGACTTGCATTTACCTGCCTATACCATGCAACAGATTCCTGCAACAGTGCAGGCATGTTCAAGTGTAGGCATGTTCAGTGCAGGCATGTTTTTATGGCTGCCTACACTCTGAAGAGTTCCTAGACTACACTCACATTCCTCCACTAGAGTCAAGGAGTGTGTAGACTACTCAAATATGGACGGCATTACTTGGCTGACAGTTTGAATCACAGGGAAGAAATAATGTGTTGAAGAATTAAAAGCCTTTCCAGTGGTCAGACTATTGAATTTATTTAATTCAGTATCATCAGTGAAATCACAATGAGATATGAGTATGGTTCATTGCATACATCTCCATCCATGTATGACTATGATATGAGCATTGGAAATTACTACTATCCTAGCACAATAGTCAAAATCACCACATTTTTGGCAATAGTTGGTGCAATAAGTGATATGGCAAGGCATTTACGCAAGAGCATCATCGTTCTTCATAGGCTTCAAATCTAAGTGATGATATAAACAACTGGAACAAATCTTTTCAGGATGCAATTGAATAATTCTTGGTGCAATTGGAAAAACGGATTGTTGATGCTGGTCCAATTTTGGACATGATGGTTGTCACGTTAGAGAATCTTTCTACTACCACTATTGTAGCTATCATAATAAGGATTTTCCAAATGCTTTGTTTCATCAACTATTACAAGCTATGGTGCATCCAGATCTTGAAACAAGGGTTAGAGCACATCAGACTGTTACGGTAGTCATTGTGGTATCTTATATGACTGCTCGACTAGGGTCCCATTCACCAGATTCACCAAGAGCACACGACCTGAAGAGAACATTTTCAAGAAATGATTTAGTGTCTTTATTGTTCTCTCGTGTCAAGAGTTCAAGTCACAGTACACTAATTCAAAGTTTCCAGCTTGCATTGACATTGAGGAGCATTTCCCTTGATCAAGATTGTTAATTATGACCATGTCACCACAGGAAATCAGTTCTAGAGAAGGTTGAACTGGTTTTGTCTACAATTAGCTTCCATAGCTTGATTTGCAGGGTAGGCCAGAAAAATGAAAGCAGCAGTGCCTTTCGTAGATGTCGTTACAACAATGCCAGATTTCAGTATCCCGTTGACTTCTACTGAGTGGAGGAAATTGATTAGTCAAATTGCACTTTCTAGCAACATCATCATTCCATGGAAAGACGAAATATTTACCATAATCGATTCCTATTTCGACATTTAGTTACAAACCTAATTTTATTCCTAGAAAATTGTTAAGATTCACAATTTGCCTCTCTTGTACTTCGATTGGCTGTTAAAAGCCCCAATTTGTAATTCGATGCCTATATAAGTTTAAGAGACTGCATGGAGCGGGGAATTAATAGATCAGTCGATAGATATACACACATAGAGACAAGGACACGCACAGGAATAGAAGGAATGAGTGGAAGGGAGGAGTAGGTCCCAATGTAGCATCACACAGTTATAACCTATGGATCGCTCCTCTTATTTGCTAGATTTGAGTGTTGCCTCATGATGTAAAGACTGTGTTTTCAAGAATTAATTTAAGAATCGATAGCCATGCTCTATTTATTTATTTATTGCATCTAATGGTTTTAAATTATGTGTGAACCAAGTCACTAATATAGGGTGTGAGCTGGCTGGGTTGGCCACCAGACCAACTCGACACCACTCTTCATATTTTTAGATTAAATTGTATTTAAATTATTATTCGTTGTGTGAAACTCTTATCGTAGGATTTAATTACTTTTGGTCTCTTTCCTCCTCCAAACTGATGTTATTTAATTTGCAGTAGTGTTTTCCTTTTGACTGCAAGATTCATTTAGTTTTTTGCATTAGAAATTGTGCTTTCACCTAAAATCTTTCTTTATATCAAATAATGATTGCGTCCCTTCAGAACATTTGAATTCACAAGATGATCCAGGTGGATGTTGGTGGCCACCCACCTATCCCATTTGGACCCCCACAACTGTCTCTTTCAGCTTTTTCAGTTTCCTAAATTGTAGCACAGTTTACTATTTTTAGCAGTTTTTCGGGTCCTGAACTTCCGGAGCCATTTTGAGGGCCTAAACGACGTTTTTTTGGGAATCTGGGGCAACATGGGTCCATGGACCGATGTTGCCTCCCAAAGTGGTAGTACTCGGATAGATCTTTCTAACGAGCTATCGTACGCGTCAAACGGAGATCGTATGCCAAAGTTACGACCTCGGGAAATTGATGTACCAATATACCCAAACGGGGCCCACAATTTGGCGTTTCATCTTCTAGGGTTAGGTTTCGGGATGTGAAGGGTTTTCCATTGTTTCTCAACTATAAATAGGCCTTCGAGCCTCATTGTAATACAGTTCGGAACAGTTCAGAGGCATGTAGCCGCCACGTCTCTTCTCAGAGATAAGCTACCATCGTCCTAGCTGGTTTCTTCCATTTCTGTTTGTAAGCATATTTCAGTATTTTCCATTAATGAAATGAAGTATTATTTCCGCTGCATATCTATATTTATGGTTATCGCATCTCTATATTTATGGTTATCTCTGTAATCTATTGCGTTCCTGCTTAAATCCGGATCACAAGATCAGCTTACGCATTGACACTTTGCCTTTATGAGCTATAATGTGTGACTTGAAACCATTGAATTGATTCAGATCTGTTTAGTTTATATTTCAAAACCTAAGATCGACTTGAGTGTTCACAGTTTCAAGATATTAACGCATTCATTCAATCTATGCTTACAAGAAATCATATGTTACTCAGAAGCAGAGATCACATATATATTTCTGTCATTTTAAATCACAATTCTTGCAGAGCTGACATTCATGAAAAGGAAGCTTCATTAAGTTTGCAAATGATTAGTTTATTTCCTTTAAACTTGTAGATAGTTTTGAAAGATTTATTCTTTAGGGGCAAGGAAGGTGAGGGAATCTATAATTTCTTTCATAAGTTATTTACATAGTAAATTTATTTGTTATGCTTGTTGATGCTTTCAGGTTAATTTTACATAGAGGTAGATGCAGTAGAATTAGTGTAGGCAAAATGGTTTCTTATTTCCTCTTGAATTTATTCCAGCA
Source organism: Pinus tabuliformis (assembly GCA_031772625.1). NCBI lineage: Eukaryota > Viridiplantae > Streptophyta > Pinopsida > Pinales > Pinaceae > Pinus > Pinus tabuliformis. Next base: position 1,202,551,811 of record CM062820.1, on the reverse strand, counting down.
TTTACATTCTTTTTTATATTGTGCCGAAATGCTTGGTTTCCAATTCTGATTTCCCTTCTGGTTGCTCGTACTAAGAATTTCCTTCCACATTGTTAAATAATACAGAATTTCGTTTATTTTTCCGCATGATCTTGATTGCTTGGATTGATGTTCTCTCAAGTACCCTTTTAAGTGAAGGGTTTCATTTATTGCACAAGTTAGACTAGAATTTGTTCTACAGGTTGGGAGGGTCTCTCTCTGGAATTTCTAGTGATCCGGATTTAAACAGGAACGCAACGAATTACAGAGATAACCATATACACAAAGATGCAGCGGAAATAATACTTCATTTCATTAATGGAAAATACTGAAATATGCTTACAACCAGAAATGGAAATAAACCAGCTAGGGCGATGGTAGCTTATCTCTGAGAAGAGATGTGATGGCTACATGCCTCTGAACTATGTTACAATGAGGCTCGAAGGCCTATTTATTGTTGAGAAACAATGGAAAACCCTTAACATTCCAAAACCTAACCCTAGGAGATGAAACGCCAAACTGTGGGCCCCGTTTGGGGTAAATTGGTACATCAACTTCCCGGGGTCGTAACTTTGGCATATGATCTCCGTTTGACGCATACACTAGCTCGTTAGAAAGATCTATCCGAGCACTACCATTGTTGGAATGGGCAACATCAGTCACCCATGTTGCCCCTGGATTCCCAAAAAAACGTCGTTTAGGGCCTCAAAACGACTCCGGAAGGTCAGGACCCGAAAAACTACTAAAAATAGTAAGTTGTGCTACAATTAAGGAAACTGAAAATGCTGAGAAAAACAATGGTGGGGGTCCAGGTGGACTTGGCAGGTGGCCACCAATATCCACTTAGATCATTCCTCCCCCCTTAGGAAGCAATGGTCCCCATTGCGTTGAGCTCCTCCATGAGATGAGGAAACTTTTGCTGAACTTGTTCCCTGGTGAGCCACTTGCCCTGCTGAAGGATTTGGCCTGCTTTGACAATCTGATACAGTTGGATATTCTGTTGGCGAGTGTTCTTGATCTATGTGTCCATGATCCGATCAGTTGCAGCTTGTTCCATGCAATCTGGATTTAATTATGTGGGTTTGAGCTGTTCTGCAATGTCGGATGTGTCTAGCAATGGTGGAAAGTATGGCCGAAGGCGGTCCACATTGAACACTGGGTGCAGGCCAAGGAATGGGGGAATGCTGAGCTCAAATGCATTGTCTCCCATAGCCTTAGTAATGGTGTAAGGACCATATCGGAGTGGTCTCAATTTCCGATAGGCTCCAGTAAGGCGTTCCTTTTGCAAATGCAACTAGACTTTGTCGCCCACCTGAAACTTGTGTGGCACCCGATGTTGATCATGTCGCTGCTTGTACTTGGCATTTGATTTCTCAAGAATGTCATGGACTTGCTGGCGAATATGTTGGATGCGCTCAATGAAGCTGGTGGCCTTATCTATTTCGGACTGGACATGAGCTGAATTTATGTGAGTAGCTGCAAGTGGCATGGCCACATCAATGGGGCATAGTGGCTGGAATCCCAAACCCACCTGAAAAGGGCTATGGCCAGTGGAGCTGTTAAGAGCTCGGTTGTAGCTGTGCTGAACATAGGGGAGGCTCTCGTCCCATGTGCGTGGATGCTTTGAGTTATACATGCGCAGAATGTGCACAATCATCCTATTGACAACCTCTGTCTGGCCATCAGTTTGAGGATGGAAGGCTGTGGACTTCGTGAGTTTGGTGTCCAGCATTGACCAGAGACTGAACCAAAATGTGTTGAGAAACTGACTGTCCCAATCTGAGATGATAGACTGTGGGATCCCAAAGTGCACCCACACTCGTTCAAAGAAGAGTTTAGCAGTGGCTTCTGCTATGATATTCTTCTTGCAGGCCACCATAATGGCCATCTTCGAGAACCTGTCGATGACCACAAAAACACAGTCATTTCCATGCTTAGTGGAAGGAAGGCCTGACATGTAATCCATGGAGATGGATTCCCAAGGTCGACTAGGGGTGGGCAACGGGGTATAAAGGCCGTGCTTCTTAATGGTCGGTTTGGAAATGGCACAGGTAGTACATGATCTGATGTACTTCCCAACATCCTGTCGAAGGTTCGGCCAATAGAAATAATTTTGCAGCACTGCCACTGTTTTCTCAACCCTGGAATGCCCAGCAGCCCGACTGTAGTGTGCTTCCCAAATCATCTTGGCACGCTCGCTTGAAGGAACACAAAGGTGACCGAGGTGGCATAACAGGGCATCTTGGAGGTGAAAATCTGGAACATGCCGACCCTCCAAGAGTGTCTGGTATGTGTGGCCGAATTTTGGGTCGCTTTTGTAGAGAAGTGGCCAATCAGAAGTCTCGTGCGCACAAGAGTTGAGCACGGTGGTTAATGCCATGATCGGTGGTCGACTAAGGCAATCTGCAACATTATTGGTGCTTCCCTTCTTATACTTGATATTCAAGTGGAACTGTTGCAGGTATGTAGACCACTTCTGATGGCGATCATTCTGCAATTTCCCTTGGGTCTGTATGAACTGCAGGGGTCGGTGGTCTGTGTGGATGACCGTTTCCTTCTCCAAAATGTAATGCTTCCATTGTCGACAGGCCTGTATAATGGAATACATCTCTTTAACATAAGTGGGGTACTTCCAGACTGTGTCTGAAAGTGTTTCACTGTCATATGCCACTGGATGTCCATGTTGAGTAAGGACTGCCCCAATAGCATAGTTAGAGGCATCTGTCTCGACCTCAAATGGTTGTTGTAAATCTGGTAACGCAAGCACTGGTGCCGTGCAGAGGCGATCCTTCAACTCCATGAATGCCTTCTGTTGAGATTCAGACCAAAAGAATTTTGCTTTCGCCCCTCCCTTGGTGACTTGACTCAAGGGCCAAGAAATATGAGAAAACCCCAACACAAACCTGCGGTAGAAGTTGGCAAGACCTAGAAAGCTGCGGAGCTCTGTTAGAGTGGTTGGAGAGGGCCAATCTCGAATGACTTGGATCTTGGTTGGATCGACATGCACCCCCTGTTCATCAATGATGTATCCCATATACTGAACCTGGGTCATGCCAAAAGTGCATTTCTCCAAATTGGCACATAGCTTGTGTTGCCGCAGTGTTTGGAGAACCTGTCGGATGTGGTGGAGGTGCTCTTCCCAACTCTGGCTGAAGATCAGAATGTCATCCAAGTATACTACTACAAAGGAGTTGGTGAATGGCCGCAAGATGTCATCCATTAGCCTCATGAAGGTTGTAGGAGAATTCGTCAATCCGAAAGGCATAACCAACCATTCGAAGAGGCCCTCCTTGGATTTGAAGGCAGTCTTCCACACATCAGAGGGTTTGATTGGTACCTGGTGATATCCTGAGTTCAGATCGATCTTGCTGAAATATTTCGCCCCCTTTAGTTGGTCTAGGAGGTCATCAATCCGCGGGATCGGGTACCTATTACGGACAGTGATCTTGTTCAGCGCCCGATAGTCAATACAGAGTCTCCACGTCCCATCTTTCTTCTGTACCAACATGATCGGGCTCCCACAAGGCAATGAACTCGGACGGATGTGACCTTTCTGCAGGAGCTCTTGAATCTGCCTCTTGATTTCATTGTTCTCCAGAACGAAGCGCCGATAAATTGGTCCATTGGGTAGCGGTGCACCTGGGGTCAGATCGATGGAGTGCTTGACTTGACAGTGCAGAGGAACCCCTGCCGGGGAGGTGAAGATGTCCTCGTACTCCTCCACAACCTTGTCCATCTGTAGTTGTCGTGCAGAGGGACCCCATCTGGAGGTCGCAGCCACTGTCTTCTTCTTTCCTTGAGGGCGTATCATCAGGAAAACAAATTTCCTGGTTTTGGAAATGATCTTACTGCATTGTTTTGCAGTAATCAAAGAGATGGCGGTAGGTGGTGCTACCTCTGGTATCCTGTACAACTTATTTCCCAATGTAATAATAACAGCACGGGGCCTTGATTCATACACAGCATGTCGCTTCCACAAGTATGGTTGTCCTAGTAATACATCACAAACTTCAAGGGGAGCAATGTCACACAATACCTCATCCATGAAGGGCTTGATGTTGTATGGAAGGCGACACTGCTGGCTCACGCGAAGATCTCGTCCTTGGTGAAGCCACCCAATGGTGTATAGTTGTGGATGTGCTGTGGTCGGTAAGCCCAACCGCTTCACGACCTCTGCCGAAATGAGGTTCTTTTGACTCCCGCTATCAACAATGAACTGTATCGGGGAGCCCTTTACCCACATCTGGGAGTGGAAGAGACGCTCCTCCTCCTCTGGATCTTCAGGTTCATTTTTCTGGATCTTTGCGGTAGCAATAGTGGCATTGGGATCCGCATCAATGATCTGCTTCCCTTTTTCATTCCCCTTATCGGGTTCTGACTCAGAGTCGGAACATGCATCTGATTCTGAAGCCTTTAGCTTAGCCACCAGTGACTGCTTGGCCCGACACTCACTTGTGTTGTGAGTGGAGCTCTTATGGAACTCGCACCATTTTCCAGTGTCCTTTCTCGGCTTCGCGGTGCTATTCTTTGCTTGCAGCTTCGGCTGGTTGTCTTGGGCTGTCCCGCCTTGGCTTTGTCCTTTGTTCTGTGGTTTAGGGGCACCTTTCCCCTACTTTGGATTCACAGATCCAAAGTCTCGCTTCTTTTGTTTAAACTTCTGCTCGACCTTGACGACATATCGGTATGCTACGCCGAGCGAGGAGATGTTTAGGAATTGTATTTCTTCCTGGATGTACTTGTGCAGGCAGCCACAGTATTTGAGTATCAAATGTTGCTCTGAATCCTTGATACCCAACTTTGTGCGAAGTGTATGGAAAAGATTGGTGAACTCCGGCACGTCTTGGTCCCTTCCCTGCCGCAGCGTGGTCCACTTTATGTATTCATCCTCATAGCTTCCAACAGGGTAGTACTGCTCCTTGATGGCATCCCGGAACGAATCCCAGGTGGGTGCGGCTAAAAATAGTGAGCCAGTACTTTCATCCTTCTGCTCGCAGTAGGTTTCCCACCAGTCCTTGACGTGGGGGGCTGCTTTGAGAAGAGCGAAAACAATCTTTTCCCGACTCAAAAATTCATGAACAAAAAAATAACCCTCTAGCAGATTTAACCATTTATCTACGGCATCTGCGTCTATCTAACCCTCTAATATGGGGATTTCAAAATTAACTTGTACCTTAAAGGGGTTGGCGTTTCCAGAGTAGCTGCTGGAAGCTGATGCGTCACTTCTGGGTAGCCGCTGAAGGATCTGGGCAAAGCTGTCCATCATCGCGTTCCGTTGTCGCTCGAGGGCTTCTTCGAGTGAGATTTTGATGGGATCTCCTGCCCCCTCGTCTTTCTTCTCATTCGCCATGGGAGGCCGTCGGGATTTGCGAGGCTGGTCTTGCAAAGGTTCAACCAGTTCAAGCCCTAACTCCTTATATCCCGACCTTGTTGGGGACATGCAAAGAAAAACAGAGAAAAAGCAGACCGCTCTGATACTACTGATCCGGATTTAAACAGGAACGCAACAAATTACAGAGATAACCATATACACAAAGATGCAACGGAAATAATACTTCATTTCATTAATGGAAAATACTGAAATATGCTTACAACCAGAAATGGAAATAAACCAGCTAGGGCGATGGTAGCTTATCTCTGAGAAGAGATGTGATGGCTACATGCCTCTGAACTGTGTTACAATGAGGCTCGAAGGCCTATTTATTGTTGAGAAACAATGGAAAACCCTTAACATTCCAAAACCTAACCCTAGGAGATGAAACGCCAAACTGTGGGCCCCGTTTGGGGTAAATTGGTACATCAACTTCCCGGGGTCGTAACTTTGGCATATGATCTCCGTTTGACGCATACAATAGCTCGTTAGAAATATCTATCCGAGCACTACCATTGTTGGAACGGGCAACATCGGTCCATTCCATGGACCGATGTTGCCCCCGGATTCCCAAAAAAACGTCGTTTAGGGCCTCAAAATGGCTCCGGAAGTTTAGGACCCAAAAAACTGCTAAAAATAGTAAGTTGTGCTACAATTAAGGAAACTGAAAATGCTGAGAAAAACAATGGTGGGGGTCCAGGTGGACTTGGCAGGTGGCCACCAATATCCACCTGGATCATCTAGTGCTGCGCCTCAAAGTTCACGAACTTTTTGGATTGAAAAATTAAACGTTGGCACATTTATAAACCCTATACTACACCCAACACCTAGAAAAGCTACCGCCATCAAGGGTGAAGTTGAAAAACTTCTTAAAGCTGGATTTATTTATCCAATCCCTCTTACAGTTTGGGTGTCGAATATTGTACTAGTGACAAAGAAACAAGGAAATATTCGTGTTTGCGTCGATTACCATGATCTCAATCATGCCTGTCCAAAGGATAATTATCCCACTCCCTTCATTGACCAGATCATTGATGAATGTGTTGGGAGTGAATGACCAAATAAACATTGCACCAAATAATCAAGATAAGACAACCTTTATCTGTTAGTGGGGGACCTTCACATATAAAAATCTTCGTTTTGGCCTTAAGAATGTTGGGGCTACATTTCAGAGAGTGATGTCTTATGCATTCAACGACATTCGAAACATTGTTTAGCCTTACTTGGACGATCTCCCCGCTCATTCTCGTAAGCGCCAAGATCATCCTGATAATCTCTGAGAAAGTTTTCTTCGCTATAGACACTACAACATTCAGATGAATCCACATAAATGTGTCTTCTGCGTCGAATCTGGACAACTCCTTGGCTTTATCGTTTCGAAATAAGGCATTCACATTGATCCTCTTAAAGTCAAGGCCATTGTTAATTTACCCCCTCCATATTCATTGCACCAATTGCAAAGTCTGCAGGGAAAGGCAAATTTCCTCTGTCATTTCGTACCGAACTATGCTAAGCTAGCTTCAAGGTTCACCTAGTTTCTCAAGAAAGGAACCCCATTTGTTTGGGATGAGGCTGCCCAAAAGTATTTCGATGACCTAAAAGTTGTCCTCATAAATGATCCTTTGCTGCACCCTTCAAATTATCATCACGATTACTTCCTCTATCTAGTTGCAGCCTCTAGTACCATCCCTACAGTGCTGGTACAGGATGATGACGAAGGCAATTAACATGTTATTTACTACCTTAGTCGCAATCTCCTCGACATTGAGATGCATTATGCTCACATTGAGAAGTTGGCTTTGGTTTTCGTACAGCCTGTTCAGCACTTTCGTCATTACATTCTCCTTCGCACTATCACTGTTATTTCCGAATGCAACCCCATGACCTACATCCTAACTCATCAATTGCTGGGGGGGAAAGTATTCTAAGTGGATTGTCATCCTCCAAGAATTTGATTTGGTGTTCACTATTGCCAAATCTAAGAAATCATTAGTCTTCGCTGAGTTGGTTTGCTCCCTTCCCTCTGCTTCTCTTCCTGTTGGTGTTGATGAGCAGCTCTCAAACGAGACTCTTTTTTTGATTAGCACTCTCAATCCCTAGTACGGTGATATCATCGTGTATCTCTTGACATCCACCTTTTGGCCTGTGTTGAGCAAGGCTAATCATCGATGCATTCAGCATCAATCCCAACCTTACTGTATCATTGGAGATACTTTATTATTCAATTCTTCACCGCTATCTCACTCTCGAGGAGGCTAAGAGAGTGTTGAATGAATGCCATTCTGGTGCATGTGGTGGTCATCTATTTGGATATGCTACTGCTTAATAAATACTTCGCACTTGTTATTTCTAGCCCTCCATCTTCAAGGATTGCATCCTTGTTGTTTGCAAATACCATGAGTGCCAAATTTATCAGCGAAAAATGTGCACCCCACTTTCTCACCTACACCCCTAAATTTATTCCAGCATTTACATTCTTTTTGATATTGTGCCGACATGCTTGGTTTCCAATTCTAATTTCCCTTCTGGTTGCTCGTACTAAGAATTTCCTTTCGCATTGTTAAATAGTACAGAATTTCGTTTATTTTTCCGCATGATCTTGATTGCCTGGATTGATGTTCTCTCAAGTACCCTTTTAAGTGAAGGGTTTCATTTATTGCACAAGTTAGACTAGAATTTGTTCTACAGGTTGGGAGGGTCTCTCTCTGGAATTTCTAGTGCTGCGCCTCAAAGTTCACGAACTTTTTGGATTGAAAAAATAAATGTTGGCACATTTATAAACCCTATACTACACCCAACACCTAGAAAAGCTACCGCCATCAAGGGTGAAGTTGAAAAACTTCTTAAAGCTGGATTTATTTATCCAATCCCTCTTACAGTTTGGGTGTCGAATATTGTACCAGTGACAAAGAAACAAGGAAATATTCGTGTTTGCATCGATTACCATGATCTCAATCATGCCTGTCCAAAGGATAATTATCCCAATCCCTTCATTGACCAGATCATTGATGAATGTGTTGGGAGTGAACGACCAAATAAACATTGCGCCAACTAATCAAGATAAGACAACCTTTATCTGTTAGTGGGGGACCTTCACATATAAAAATCTTCGTTTTGGCCTTAAGAATGTTGGGGCTACATTTCAGAGAGTGATGTCTTATGCATTCAACGACATTCGAAACATTGTTTAGCCTTACTTGGACGATCTCCTCGCTCATTCTCATAAGCGCCAAGATCATCCTGATCATCTCTGAGAAAGTTTTCTTCGCTATAGACACTACAACATTCAGATGAATCCACATAAATGTGTCTTCTGCGTCGAATTTGGACAACTCCTTGGCTTTATCGTTTCAAAATAAGGCATTCACATTGATCCTCTTAAAGTCAAGGCCATTGTTAATTTACCCCCTCCATATTCATTGCACCAATTGCAGAGTCTGCAGGGAAAGGCAAATTTCCTCTGTCATTTCGTACCGAACTATGCTAAGCTAGCTTCAAGGTTCACCTAGTTTCTCAAGAAAGGAACCCCATTTGTTTGGGATGAGGCTGCCCAAAAGTATTTCGATGACCTAAAAGTTGTCCTCATAAATGATCCTTTGCTGCACCCTTCAAATTATCATCACGATTACTTCCTCTATCTAGTTGTCGCCTCTATCTAGTCCTCATGCAACGAAAACTGAATATATTGCATGTCTTCATGCAACCCAAAGACAAAAACCCATGTGTTAACCAAGCGATAAAAAATATGTTCATCTCAGCTCATGAAATGGATAGAACAAATGAATTCTTCCTTAATTAATGAATATTCACTTTTAGTAATCTTGATGAAGGCATAACAATTTTTACATTGACATTCAATTATATGTATATATGAAGTTGCAACAAAATATGATATAAGTAACAGCAAACTTCATTAACCATTTTCTCAAAAACTACAAACCAACTTTTGTTGAAATTTGACAAGTAAATTTATAATATATGAATGCCTTTATGATCCAAAAATCAGACTGTTTTGATGCACGGATCATGAGATATAAACAAAATGGTTGTAGGTGAGAGTGCATGATTTCCGAAATTTTATGAACCAATTTATCTTGAAATTATCTAGGTATGTGTATTTTAATAGTATGTCTGTGTTTCCTAGAGATCACAAGAATTGAGTTCATAGTTTTAAAAATATTATGGAAATCAATTTCTACACTAATGAGAAAGAAAATAGAAAACATCCATCATGCGTAGCAATTCCTCCCCCTCTTTGAAAAATTAGCATGCCCTCATGCGATGCTAGAAAACAAATAGAGGTGGTAGCTACTATCTGTTGAATTCTATGCTTGGTGTAAAACAACATGGAATAAGGGAGGTGTTGAAAATGAATAAGAATAGCAATGGATGATAAAGAATATGAATGACGTGGTCATAAGAAAGAAATGAAGGAACACTCCCCCACACTCGAAAATGATATGTTGCTGAAAAAGGGGAAGTGGTAAAGATGTGAAATGAAGGATGATAAATAATGCTCAAAATGGATTTTCATTAAATTCTCCTAAATTCGTAATAAATTAGAAAATTATGCTATTTTACCTCGAGTTTTACCTCCAAAAAGAAAAATGTGAAATGACATATATGGATTGGTAATTGTTGAAGCTGAGTTGGTGCGGAAAGTGATGCAAAAGGTGGAATCCAGGTAAACACATCATGTCTGAAGAATTGTTCACGTTCGCGAGCCTCTTCTGTTAAGTGCAATAGTGTGGTCATGCGACGAATAGAATTCTGTCCATACTTGTTGTTCTCCTGTAAACAAAGCACTATTTTGCATACAATGTTCTTGAATCCATAGTGTTAACTTTGAATAGCAATAGATAAGATGCATGCAAAATTTCAATTAGAAAAACTTATGTATACATGCAATACTAATATGTTGTCAAATCAACAAGGTATGGCAAAGTGCAGTAATCATATCGCATGCAATCCCATAATGCATACATTCCCCCCTCCAATTGGAAAATGGGTTCCATAACCATAAAGCATATGAAAGGGGTGGTGCTGACGGCAAGGTGCTGACGGCAAGGCAATGGAATGAACAATATATCAGTAAATGAAGCAGAGTACACTTATCAATGATAGGACGGTGAAAGTTATGGTTATATTGAGAGCAAAGTGTGTAAAGATAGTTATGAATAAGAGATAGGATGCTTTGGATTGATGATAGTTTATGCAAAACGAAAAAGGACAACAATATGCTAAAAAGATGCTTTGCTGATGGTATTCTAGCTAAAAATGATGTAATTGATCATAAAACAATTTCTCATGCATAAAGGTTCAAAACAGGGAAAAAGTTAAGGAAATAACTTCTCTGAGAAAAAGAAAAAAATAAGAAAAGGGTATTATAATAATAATTGACGATAAGATATAACTTCAATACCATAAGCAAAGCCGCTGCTGCCAGTAGATGTCCATAGCCTCGACAGGGTTGCTTTTTAACCCATATGAGCCAGGATCCTCAATTTATAAATGGAGAGTTACAGTGCTGTTCTACAGAAGAGATTAGTGTGCTGGCGTGGTAACCAGATAATCACACTGCCATTCACTGGGATGTAGCAAAAGTGATCAGGCCGGCTCGTGATGAGACCTCCTGTTCCAAGGATAATTTGGCTATCCAATGGATCATAACCCTGGTGTGGTGGCCATAATGGGAATGTCACTTTGTTACAACCTTATGAACATGGTAGGCTAGCTTGTAACGAGACCCCCTATCCTCCATCTGCGAACAAAAATTTGTTGTTATTACATATTTTTATGATAAAATGAGGGAGGCTCAGTACTCCTTAAGAGTAGAGATGGTGGAAGAAGTTGAACATGTCAATAGAAAAATATACCCATAATCTCATTTATTACTGTCACACGGAATCTGTCAAGGGTGCGGACACGACTGACCTTCCTAGAAGTCTAAGACATTCTAATGACAAACAAGACAAAATGGAGTGATCTTTCTCTAAATACACCTTTTACAACATGAAAACTACAAGTGTTTAGGCTTACCTTATTCCAAAACGCTGTTGTTGAAGTCCGTTCTTGACGATCCGGATGAGCTCCTCCTTCAAGTCAATTCCTGCAACCACAAACAATCAAACAATTACCAAGCACTTGCATTTCATATAATAAAACATATATTCAACATGCAGACCAAGGAACACATGAAATAACTCATTAACACAAGCTATTGAGAAAAATAAACCAGTTTGTATTAATAACGAAACAAAGAAACTCTTACAACCTGGCCTTGGTGTTGTGCAAGTTCCTCCCAGGGTCCATCAAGGGTTTTCCTCTACTTTGACAAAGCTCACCCTCTCCCAAGTAGAATCAAGTGAAGACAATCTCTCCTCACAAAGGCTCTAATGGAAGACCTAAATCCTGCAGCATTTACCCAAAGAAAATGTATAGCTCCAACCTCCTCTCCTTCTGGCTCAATGCCTTTATTTATAGTGCTGTAAAGAGGTTATTCAGGTCCACTATCAATGGGATCATCCCCCTCTATGGGTGGGATAGCTCCCTTATTGATGGGATAAGTTCCCCCTTAATAGAGATACATGAACCAACTGGAGGCGCATCCATTTCATCAAACCGACCTCTAGAATGTTCTAGAAGTAACCACAAGTAACTTTTTCAAGATAAAACTCGCGCATTTTGCCTTTTACAGAGGGACGCACCTGTCCCTTAACATACAGAGCGTCCATGGACGCAGATTTTGTGAACATGGTCAGCGTCCCCACAGGTGAGGCTAGAGAGAACCTGCGACCCCAGAGATAAACATAGTTTTTACAAGACTTTCTCTCTTCTTTGAGTTTGAGATGGATAACAGAGGCATGAGACTTGCCTAAGAGGGTAGCATGACTGTTGATTTGAGCCATACTAACTGTAAGTAGTCAAGGTGACATTTTTTAGTGTAACAGATTGCCCCCTAAAGTGCGAAGCCTGGAATAGAATAGGGTTTTGTAATTCTAGGAAGGGTGAAGCGCTTTATCATTTCAAGGATTGCCTTGTGGATGGCCTGGTTGGAACCTGCAATTTTCAACACAGAATACATGGATAAGATTATATCATCACTGAGGTAGGCATTCCCATACTCAGATTCAAAACTTTAACTAATGGACTAACTATTCTGATACAGGAATGATCTTGCAGTACATCATTTTAATAGACTTTTGTAGACACAGTATGGACGCAGCCATCTGTTTATGATTAGTCTACATAGACAATGAATACAAAACTCCTCGCAGCCTGGATGGTAGAAACTAGATCCAGGGTCTTCACTTCTACTTCCCGAATTGGTACGATTCTAGCCATGTGATTAAATGATTCGATGTCGAACATGATAGAAACCACTTGATTACCAGTCAATGATGTAAACTGTTAACAAGCGTGAGAGAAACCACCAGTAATGTCAATGGTTCTCAAAGTACCAAGCACAACCCGTGAAATGTGAATAGATGTTTTGATGTCGAACACTTCACGGAATCCTCTGATCGAAAGTCAATGATGTAAACTGACGTCAAAGGCGAGAAACCTGCCATTGATGCATGCAGACTTCAAGGTACTGTCGATTCCTAAGTCATCTTTCTAGATAATGTGTCGATGTCGATAGAAAGCGACCCGTTGCAGGCAAGCCCGCAACACGAAATCATTGTTCAAGTTGAAGAAATGTTGCTGTAAGGACTGACTCAGGGATGGTCAAATGGATGACAAGTATTTTGCAGATGAAAGATTTTGCTTGCAGACCTCTTGAACACATAACGACACAACAGATGGCTTGGTGACGTATAACTCAAAGTTAACCCCTGGAACCCGGTTAAAGACTTTCAAAGTGATTTGGTCAACTGTGAGGTAAAAGATTTCCCAACCCAGGTGAATGAAAAGTGTCGTGTTCAAGAGCGGTAATAAAGTTTCTTCTGAGACAAAAGGTGACAAATAGGTTCATTCTTCTCTTTTTTCCCCCACCATTTCTGGCAAGTACCTCTTTATTTTTAACAAGCTTGAGGAGGATAACATATGCTTGATTATAAGCTCATCCTTCGGACGAGTCCAACCTAGTTTAAATTCGAACCCTAGGAAGGAGTGGTTCGTTCCTGTTTGTAATTGAACAGGTCCTCTACTGTAAAAGTTTAACGAGCCCAGTATAGGAGAAACTCGGCGTTTTTCATTTTTAGAGAGTCTGAAAAAACTGAAGGAGACTCCACGTTGAACTTTTTCGTATATTTGTGTCCCTCAAGCCCGAAAAAGTATAAAATAATACCTGGGGGAACCGCTTGATCTTGCGACCAAGGAGTACTTTCATGATAGTGTCGTCGACCTGAAAAGTAAAAAGCGATCAAGGACACGTCGTTTTATTTCCTTATCGAGTTCGAAACGACAAAAACCCGGCAATCTTTTCCTGATTTTGCGGTCAGAAAAGAGCTAAAAGGGGACCGTCTTTTAATTCCGTTTTAACGAGTGAAAAAGAAACACTCGGCGATCTTTTCATGTTTTAGGAGTCAGAAAAGGGCTTAAAAGATGACTCTGATATTTTGTTTGTGAAAAAATTACAATTTCCCTCGAAATCCCTTTGTCCTGCACAAAAACGACACATTACTCATACCTGTTTAAAATAGGCAAAAATACATTCAAAAACATCTTTTCATGGTAAAAAATGAACTAATTCATCCAAAAAACCTATAAAAAGACCTTTTACCATGTCATTTTTACCGTTTCACTGTTGAGGTTGAAAAAGGAGCTTTTGACAAGAAACTTCCCGTGGTCGCTGCGGAAAATCTGACCGTTGGAATCGAACGCCGTCTCATCCAGGTATTTTACACATCCTACTCTGCATTTCTATCCGTTTAGAATCAATTTTTAGGTTTTAGTTTCATTTTTTGGGGGGGTTTTGGTTTTGGAATGCGCCTCTCGGCGGACGCAGGTGCCCTTCGGGTGACCTGCGTCCCCCGACTTTTTCTCATACGGGAAAACGGTCGGAAGACGCAGCCCGCCTTCAGGCCAGCTGCGTCCGGGCGCCCTGTGCTACAAAGCCGGGGTGCGTCCTCCGAGAAACGCGCATTTCAAAACCCCAACTCTCTCAAAAAACCACCAAAAATTCCCAAATTAATTTCTAATTGCTATTTTTGATATGCAGGGCATTAATCATGTTAGACTGGAGAGAAAGAGAGCATGTAGAGGAAGATGAAGCTGCGATAAATCATCAACCTTCCCTGGATGCCCTAAGAGCATGCGGATTATACAAATATTGGACCATACCGGGCATGAGGGGCCAGGTAAGATTTTTGGAATGGCTGGTTGAGCGATGGAACGTACAAGAACAATGCTTTTACATAGGAGGGCACCAGCTCGAGATAGAGCCCTCGGATGTATACTTTCTCACTGGCTTGCCAAACAGAGGTGAGCAACTCAGTCTTGCGGGGACTAGGCCGGGTGGCCAATCCCTTGATAGTCTCCGCGAGAATTGGTGCACACCTGGGGCTCACCATTCAAAAGGCATAGAGATAAAACACATCACTCTACCGGAACTCAAAGTCATAGCGTTCACGGTTACCAGAATTTGCGGCGCGGCCGCTTTACACATTGCTTCCGGATCCCAAATGCGGATGGCAATTGACTGTTACCAAGGCACCATTTTCAACTGGTGTGAAGCTGTGTCGGCTCATATGAAGAGCCAACTGACCAAGGCAAAGAACGGACGACTAAAGACTTTTGGATATGGGCCTATAGTCGTGAGCTTTGCCTTGGAGAGAATTCCAATGCTGATCCCTCAGCAACTCACTGTTGATATCTTGGGTCCTCAGCAGCCAAAGCTGATACGATGGGTTGCGGTGATGGCCCGGCATCCTGACGAGGGCGCGACAGTAGTTCGATTCTCAGATAGTTATTTTGACTGGTTAGAGGGCCAGCTTTTTGTGATACAGGACTTTCCGTATGCCGGAATGGATTTCAGAGGTGATCCGGACATGGTTCTTCCACAGGGAGAACAATGGGACGACAGAGGTACTTTTTATTTTCACAAATTTTCTAGTTATGTATTTTTTGTATTTTTTATATATATCGTCTCAAAACTAATAGTAAATCTTTCAAAATGCAGATGTTGGTCCACAGCGTCCAGCCAACCTCCGGCCTTATGATAGACTACATCCAGCTGCACCGGTACCGGCCCCACAGGATGCGACAGCAGAAGTACTAGCTGAGTTGGAGCATGATCTAGAGCGTCTCACGGCAGATATACCTGAGACTACTATGGACGACATTCCTATCAGGCTTCAGCGCTTCGTAGTCGCGGTCCCTGGACCGTTTAGGAGATTTTTGCGTAAGGTAGCCCGCGCAGTGGTGTCGTACAGAGAGCACCACCAGTGATTGACTAGTCACTTTTGTAGTCACATGTGACATTTTTGACTTTTTGTACTATCATTTTGCCGATCATAAGGTGTTTTAAACCTATGATCGAAGACGATGTATATATTTTTTGACACACTTCTATCTATATATATCACTATTACCGGCTTATCTTGTTTAACATATGTGATGAAATGTTTTTAAATTTACTTGCATGATTATCGTAAATGTCTGTCCAACATTCGAGAAGCAATTGCATCTGCTAATGTATTCAAAGACCTTGGAATATGTTGATATTCAATGTAATCAAATTCACGTTCCAAGAGACGCACTCTCAAAAACAACCTTAATAACACAGGATTTCTAATGGCATAAACTCTATTAAGCTGTAATACAACAAGTTCAGAATCTAACCTCACTATCAAACGTCGAATTCCAAATGAAATAGATTCGGATAATAATTCAACCACTGCACTGTATTCTGCAATGTTATTCGTTGTTTGACCGAGGCTTACCCCATGCATAGAAACTAACTCGTCAGAGGGCGAATAGATAACCCAAGCTGCGGAAGAGATATTCCGTGTATTACGACAAGCACCATCAGCAAATCCAATGTATGTTTGGAGAGGCGTCGACATCTACAATATCAAGAGTAAAACCAAGATAAGCCAGAATAATGACAAAAAACCACACTTGCTAAGCTAAGCACACTGACTAAACTAACACACTTGCTAGCTAGAAAGAAAATCTAACCTATCTAAAAATTTCTCCATACCCATCATTTTAAGCATAATACCTCTTTAGGTAAAGTCCATTTCTGGGTTTACCCAAAGAGTCCCCATCAAAATCAACTAACTCATAAGCCCCTTTTGCTAGCTTTCGCTTTACAATGTAGGGCCCATGCCACATGGGAACGAATTTTCCGGCACCTAGCTTATCGTTAGCTTGATCATATAATAGTACTAGGTCTCCTTCCGAAAAACTTCGAGGGGTTACATTTTTATCGTACTGAGCTTTCATTCGTTTCGCGTGAGTCTCGATAGCTAAAGTAGCGTCACGTCGAGTCTCATCTAATTTAGCCAAGTATAATAACCGTTTCTCCTCTTCGGAAGTAGCTGGAAGTAATTCGACAGCCATTTGAAGTGATGGGATTTCGCATTCAATAGGTAACACAGCTTCTAAGCCATAAACTAGCTGGAAAGGGGTGAAACCTGTTGAATTTTTCACTGAAGTTCGATATGCCCATAGCGCCGAAAATAACATGTTATGCCAATTCGTTCGATGGATACCAATGATCCGTCGAATCATGATGACTAGAACTTTGTTGATTGACTCAACCAAACCGTTGGCTTGCGGATAATAAGGAGTAGAGCTATCGTGGCGCAAACCAAGCTGGCTTGTAAGCTCAGTCATCATGACGTTCGAAAATGGCTCCCATGGTCAGTAATGATTGCTTGTGGGACACCAAACCTAGTTATGATATGATTGAATACGAAAACTGCAGCTGTCTTGCCGCTTGCGTCGAATGTAGGCATCGCCTCGGCCCATTTTGTAAAATAATCAACCGCGAGGATGATATACGCATGCCCCCCGGCCGAGTGAGGGTTACAAGTAATAAAGTCAATGCCCCATTTGGCGAATGGACCAGCGGCAATTATAGGGTGGAGAGGAGCAGGTGGAGCGCGCATCTTTCGATCAAACACTTGACAGTTGTGGCATGTTCTGACAGCAAGGATACAATCTTTAAACATAGACGGCCAGAAATAGCCAGCGCGCAACACCTTCTGAGCTGTGGCATACCCAGACATATGACCGCCACATGCTCCAGAGTGACAATCATTCAAAACTCTCTCAGCCTCTTCGTGAGTTAAACAACGTCGAAAAACTAAGTCTGCCCCCGGCGATAAAGTGTATCTCCAATAATTCTGTATTGCTGGGATCGAAACCGAATTTTTCGACGGTCTTCCTTGGAAGCTTCAGGCCGAAAGGTTTGGGTTTGGAGATAGATGATTATATCCCCATACCACGGATCTAAAGTGCTAATAAGAAACAAAGATTCGTCCACAATGGACTCCTCTGCCACAGTCTCTGTGTCAGCACTCGGGAAATCACACATCAATTCCGCAAAAACTAAAGATTTCTTAGACTTGGACTTCTCGAACTCCAAGTCGAACTCTTGCAGGATAACAATCCATTTAGAGTACTTGCCCCCTAGCAGTTGTTTTGTCAAAATATAAATCATAGGGTTGCAATCCGAAATAACTGTAGTCTTGCGGAGAAGAATGTAGTGACGAAAACGCTGGACAGCTTGAACGGCTGCCAGGGCCAATTTCTCCACATGCGAATATTTTAACTCAGTGGGATTTAAGGTTCTACTAAGATAATATATCACATGCTCTGCTTTGAATTCATCTTCTTGAACTAACACCATTCCAATGGTGGAATGCGAAGCTGCGAGGTATAAGAAGTAGTCCTGGTTGTAGTTGGGAGGATGCAATAACGGTGCATGGGTCAACGCGTGTTTCAGTGCATCAAAAGATTGTTGGGCAATCTCGTCCCAAAAGAATTGTGCGTTCTGTTTCAACAACCGTGTAAAACCTTTAGTGACCTCGGCGTAGTTTGGGATGAATCGGCGTAAAAAGTTCGCTTTCCCTTGCAAACTTTGGAGTTGGCGCAAACTCGAAGGAGGAGGCAATTTGATGATAGCCTCGACTTTCGAGGGATCGACGCGAATGCCGGCTTTTGAAACAACAAATCCCAGCAATCGACCTGTTTCTATACAGAAAACACACTTGTGGGGATTCAACCGAATTCGATAATGCCTACACCTCATAAAGATTGCTCGTAGGTGGACAAGGTGATCAGCTCGTTGTAAAGAATGAGCAGGCAAATCATCGAGATAGGGTTGCACAATGTGCTTGATGTCATGAAATGCATAAGACATCGCCCGTTGAAAAGTGGCCCCGGCATTCTTAAGTCCAAAAGGTAATTTGCAATAAGCAAATGTCCCCCATGGACAAATGAATGCCGTTTTTGGTTGATCGGCAGGTAGAATATTGATTTGATTATAGCCTGAGAAACCATCCATGAAGGAAAACATCTCACTTCCGGCACAATCATCAATAATTTGATCGATATAAGGCGTAGGATAGTTGTCTTTTGGACAAGCTCGATTGATATCCCTATAGTCGATACAGATTCTTATTGTTCCTTGTTTTTTATTGACGGGAACAATATTCGATACCCAATCCGTTAACGGGATCGGATAAATGAAACCTGCTTTCAACAGCTTTTCGACTTCTGCTTTAATCGCAGCCGCTTTTCGAGGGTGAATCTGACGCAACCGTTGCCGAATGGGTTTAGCATCCGGGTAGGTTTTGATTTCATGAACAACAATGGCAGGATCAATTCCCGGCATTTCCTCGTAAGACCAGGCAAACACGTCGCGGAATTCTTGGAATAGGGCCTTGTAAGTTTGGATTTCTTCTTCAGTACATGCGGCACCTATATGAATGTTCTCCTCGATTCCGGGCTTCACTGAAATATCAATGGGAATAGTACGAGAAATATTCCCTAAATTCAGCTCTGAATCAGAATGTTTCGTTGGATCCTGAGCGTCTTTGACATATTCAGCGGTAAAGATAGATGAAAAATCATTTTCAAATGCATCATCCTTAGGTAAAAACGAAGATCTGTGATGGAGATCTTCCCATGGTAGATCATCTACACTTAGGATTTCGCGAAGTTGTTCGTCAGATGACACTTCTTCGGGAAACGTTATCCGTTCTAAGGGTGAGGTGAAAAGTGACTCTTCACTGACCACATTCATTTGGTCGGTTGAATGAAAGTCGGTAAAAGACATAAGAGCTTCATAAGCAATCTCATACGGACTCAACGGCATAACATCACCGAGTGAGTCTAGCTCAGAGTCAGAGGGAACATACCAAGGATCATCATAAATAATGTTTTCTGACGTGATCATATGAATTGTTGCGAACGAAGGGTCTGCATTGAGTGGAGGGAGAGGAAAAGTTCCCAGTAAACCGGAATCCTTAACTAAACCTACACCAATGTCCCTATAAGGGATTGTCGTTTTACCAACATGCTGGATAGTTTCTAAAGAGGTTGGGTCGGATGAAAAGTATGTCAGCTGATCAATAGTCACGATCTTACCGTTATGTGGAAACTTAATGACTCTGAAGACCGATGAAACGACCGCTGTCATAGCATATGACCAACTTCGACCCAAAAGAAGGTTGTAGTCTAGAGGGGCATCAACCACTTCCACATCCAGACTAACGGTTTTACCTTCGACCCCTATAGGCAATTCTTGTAGAATACCAAACGGACGGAACCCACGGCCATCAAAGGCCTTAAGGATGGTGGGGGATTGGTTCAACGAAGGAGAACCAAGCGATCTCCAACATTGAATCGACATAATACACGTAGAAGCTCCCTCATCAATCACAGTCCGATGAATAGGCCTGTTTTTGACTATCACTGGAATTTGGAAAGCCATTTGATGGGGGAGACGCGGTGTACTACTTTCTAGATCAAAGATCATTAGGTTCGGGTCCTGAACATCGACAGCTCCAATAGCCGACAAAAGCAATTTTCGTTGTGCTGGACATGATTGCAGCACTTCGAGTGCCGACATTGCTGAAGGTGAAACAGCTAAGTCTTCAACAATGTTGTAATTCTGGGCTGCTCTCGCATGTGGATTGAAAGCAGACCTTCGAAGTACACCCTTGGCGGGCGGCTTAATCACTAAGTCTGGGTTAGGTTTTTCGATCTGTAGTGGATCGGAACCAGGAGCTGAGGTTGATGGGTTAGAGTGAGAAGATTCTGCTTCCTTACCATCAACAGGAGCCTTACTACCATAATCTTGCGATCGAGTCGCAATCCTGACATGAGACATCATCAAAATGGGTTCTTCACTGGCATTCGAAGAAGAACCTATCATCTTATTCTCCTGCTCTGGAAATGGATTTTTTAACACAGCAGGAGTGGGAGAACCTTTGACTATTTTCACTACCTCGGCCCGATGAGGGCAGTCTCTCGTAAAATGATCTTCTTCACAAATAAGACAAGGATAGCGAGGTTTGCGCTTTTCGTCATTGGTTTCCGACTTTTCCGTTTTCTCCTTTGGAGCCTTGTCTGCTTTAGCCTTCTTCTTTCCTTTCTTCTTTCCACCGTTTTTGGATTTGGCCGTAGATGACTCTACGGCGTGAATGTCGGCGGTAAGTTCAGGAGGAGAAGACTCTCCTGTCGGAGAATCAGGCAAAGTGATAATTGGAGTATTGGAGGTCTTGGAAGACTTCTTCTTACTCTTCGTAGTCACGATACCGATCATACCATCAGCGGCATGAGATCCCGAAGGAGCAGCAGCGATTTGGTTTGACTTTGGAAGATCCGGAATTTTCTCATGTAACGTACCCGACTGAGTGTAAACTAAGTCAAGGTATTGTGCCTGAGCAATGACTTGCTCCTCAGTAACTACGCCGGCCTTAGCTACATCTTCAGTAATTCTTGGTAATAATGATTTGACAAACCATTCAGCTAAGATTTGGTCCGGGATAAAAACTTTGACTAATCTTCTTCGACGTCTCCACTCATGGATGTGATCAGAAATGTACGTGGATGTCGATTGTTTTAGCGAAGTTAATAATTCTGTACCATTATCGTATCTGACTGGTAACTGACAATGAGTTAAGAACGAGGTAGCTAACTGGCTAAAGTTGTAAAAAGAGGCCCGTGGTAACTCAATGTACCACTTGGCTGCGAGACCAATGAGTGTACGCTGGAAAAGACGTAAGCGGATGGAATCATCTGAGATAGAATTTGATGCACACCAGAGGTGGTAAGTCATCACGTGATTAGACGGATCCTCTCCAGACTTACCTTCGAACTTGGGTATATCGCTGGGCAACTTATTTGGCATTGGCGGCCAGAACGGAAGACATTGAATTGGATCGTTCGTTAGGCGCGTCAAGTCGGGTAAATCTAAAGTCGCAATAAACGGTAACTGCCGGTTAGGATCTCTAAAACTCTGAGTCACAACACCAGCCCCAGGAGGAGGATATCCAGGATAACTAGGAACAGGAGTCGCATTTGGGATATTATATCCTCCTGGAAAACCAGGATTAACCGGACCGTACTGGGGTTGCTGAGGTGGTTGATAAGTGTACCCAGGATACGGTTGATACTGGTAAACCGGTTGTTGGGCAGCTTGCCCAGGTTGATACTGTCCCTGGTACGGAGGTTGAACAAATTGAGGTTGAGTAGTAACAACCGTACTTGTACCAGGTTGGCCTGCAGGCATCTGGACTGTGGTTTGTGGTTGAAGGGAAAGTACCCCTAGAGTCCTTTGGGCTGAGACTCTACCAGACTGAAAATTGCTTATACAAAGAAACACACACACACAGCCATCTTTTTTACTTTTAAGCAAATTCTAATGTTT
The DNA here is from genome assembly GCA_031772625.1 of Pinus tabuliformis. Lineage (NCBI taxonomy): Eukaryota > Viridiplantae > Streptophyta > Pinopsida > Pinales > Pinaceae > Pinus > Pinus tabuliformis. Next base: position 1,202,529,594 of record CM062820.1, on the reverse strand, counting down.
AGGGTACATACCTAAGGTCCTACGTCCGAGAAGACCGTTAGGGTGCAAACCCTTCTTGGAGTTCCCTTCTTCTTTCTCTGACCTGCAAGACAAACAAATCAAAGAACTCAACAGTACATGTATAGAAGTTTATGTATAAATCATCTTTATGCTATAAAGTTAGTTATAAATAATCTTTAAGTAACTACTTTCATAAGAATTCACCACAAGAATCTCATAAGCATAAAGAAAGATTATTCGGGAACAAAGACGTGTTTCTTTATATATAAAGGCAAATAAAGTACATATATCGGAAAGATATCACCTGAACACCTTCAGCAGGCTCCAAGCAAGCTTCCTCCCGGATTCGTTCCAGCCTCCAGCCTTCAACAAGAGCTCCTTCCAAGTCTTACTCAATGATGATGTCAAGGATGAATGATCACCAATACACATGGAAACAAGGGTTTCCTATGCAAAATGGGGGAAGTGCAGGATGCACCAAGGACTTCAGACCTGGTCTAAGGGAAAAATCTCAGCATAATAATCTTGCTCTCCTTTCTCTCTCCCCTTGGCCTTCCCTTTGATGTCTTTTTATACCCTCTCCAAAGTAGTTTTTTAGTTAGGAGTTGGTTGGGAACAGTTGGGCCACGGGCACTAACAGGTGATCCAGCAGGTAAACCCGCGATCACCGCCCGAAAAAGAGGAAATTATATTTTTTTAAGTGTTTTAATAGATACACGCTGGTTGGGTATGACAGACCCGCGTGTACACGCGTTTAACACAGGGCAAAGTCGCGTACAGGGAATAAAACACTGTTTTTTAAATTTTTGGACCAGGTCTGGAAGGAGGGGTTGCCCTAGGCCATAAGTGCAGCATCACAAACCATAAGAGTGAGATTTGGAGCTATAACAGATGCCCCCTAATGTATGAGGTCAGAAGGGGAACATGATGGCCGAAATACATTAAGTAAGTACAAGGAAAGGAACTCTGCCGAAAAACCGAGGAGGACTTCACCGGAATTCAGCCTGCCAAGCCACCGAAAGGAGATCAGAAAGAAACACTGTCTGAGGCGGGCATACCCATGCTCAGGAAAAGTAAAGCATGTCCGCATATCAAGTACAAGCGGATCCACTAAGTATACAAGTATAAATGACTGTAAAATACATAATGGATCATCTGACCATAATGAGTAAGTACATGTCTGAATATCACATATAAAACTGTCAATGATGCTGAAAGATGCAACGGATCACTGAAATCAAAGACTGATCCCATAAGGTACCAACTGAACATGATGGAATAGGATGGTACTACACTGCAAACTCAGGTGCCAGCATATAGAATGTCGCCATGACTGACTGCAACATATAAGGTGGAATGGTATCAACTAGCAGCAACAGGAGCAACTGTCAAGTGAACCAATGAATGCTGATACAACCTGAGGTCTTCACCGACCGCCGTGGTACATTTCTACACCATGGGAATAAATGATCTGAAGTCGACCATGTGAGAAATCGTTTGATTACCGGTCATTGATGTATACCGTTAACAAACGCGAGACTACTCACCGATAATGATAATGAGCGTCAAGGTACCCAGTACAATCTAACAAGTGTGAATAGATGAGCTGAAGTCGAACACCTGTAAGAATCTATCAATCAGGAGACAATGATGGTTTCCCACTGTCGATAGCGAGGAATCTGCCACTAATGACTGCAAACCCCAAGGTACTGCCAAATGGACTCTAGATCTTTGCCCCAGAGCAATGAGTCGGAGTCGATAGGGAAAGATCCGCTAGAAGGAAGGCATTAAGGCATCCTCCATCAATCTAGCGCGAGTGTAACCCGTAGGCCAATAATGTGGAAGGAATCGGACGAAAAAGATGTAGTAACCCAACCGAAGTACGTTTCCGGCGTACACAAGATGTGGCTAGCGCACGGCAGAAACCCTCTGAACCAACCAATAATGAAAGCTGACACAGAGGCGAGGTATCCACCAATAGGGTCAAATGGAAACCAAGGTACTGCACGAATCCCAATGTGTGATAATGTATGCTGATGTCGAACACAAGGGAAACCACTCAGTCAAAGACCCATGATACTGATCGATGCTGAGCACAAGGTGACCTATCAATAATGAAAATAGGGCCAGGGTGCGGTCTCTAGGTCTGCCCTCAGAGCAATGTGTCATCGTCGATAAGGACAAGACCCGCCAGCAAGAAGTCAATGGGGACCTTCTCAAACCGGCACGAGTGAAGGACCAATATAACTGATGTGATGATAGACATGACACTGACAACCAGGGATGGCCGACTGAAGAATGAGTCAAGAGACACCGCAGAAAGGCCGACTCAGGCTAACTTCCCTTGAACAAAAGCACGACTCAATGTGACTATGTGGCAGCATATAATGAATCTGTATAAGTTCGTCATGCAGGAGGCACGAACGAACCCTCCATATGATTGGAAGAGATAACCAATCGGGGGAGAACTGACTCGATAACAAGGTTATGGCTTACCTAAGTCAAACTAAATCCCACCCATGCGGAGGAGACTTTGTTTTGAGTGCTTTGTTCAAGGGCGACACGACTGACTCTAGCTGCCAACAATAAATGGAAATAATGTCCCTGTTCCCGCTCTTTTTGGAATATTTAATTTTTTTGTCTTTTTCTGATAAGCCGGAAAAAGAATAAAAGAATGCTATGGTACAGTGGAAAGAACGAGTGTCGGTGAAACAGATGCTCTAGTTCCTGGGAAAGGAACGTTCCTATGCTCAATGCAGGGAGGTGAAAAACTGGTCAGTGACACTCAGAGGTATGTCCCTTCCACGGATCTGGGTATTTCAAGCTGCAGAGGTCAAGGGTATGCAAGGTTGATTTTTTGCAGACGTCATGGTCAAAAGTGGGCTTAAACACGAGTCCAAGTGAAGCCGGCTATAGGCCAAAAGGTGCAAATGGTCAACATGCAATGCAGAAGTACAACTCAACACACATAGGAGCCTCTAGGGTATAAGGCCAGAACGAAGCGAAGAAGCAAGGAAGAATGAGTCTTCAACGCATAAGTCATGGCGGGACTACAGAGGACTCCCGAGCCTACTCAAAACGAAGCAGCATGGGCAACAAATGTCAGTGAGGTGCTAACTAGGATGCCCATGTAAAAGGATGGCTCTACCATCATGTCATGATTTAAAGAATCGGCGAGTGAAAATGGCTTGCGAACCATAACATGATGGGGTCGACCCTACGGCAGATGTATCGGTCAAATGGAGGCTAGTATGCATAATGCAACGGAAAAATGGTGTCCCTAACCTATATGCCAGTGAGAACACGATACCTGCCATGACGGGTCAGCAGTCATGGAACCGTCTCGAACCGTCGAAAAATGTCCAAAATGTCCTAAAAAACAACTCAATCTCGACATTCCAAGCTCCCAAGTTAAAAGTGACATGAAACCAAACAAAATAAAATTTTGAAAAAATTTTGCATTTTCAAAACTTATAAAAAGAAATTTTGGACTTACCATTTTCACCGTTTGACTTGGAGAGCAAATTGTGGAGCAAAAGGAGCAAACTTTCCCCGCGACTTATTCAACCATTCAAACTTGCCGAAAACTTCCAGGTAAGCACTAAACTTGTCTTGCAATCAATTGTGATAGTTTTTAGGAAGTTTAATTAATGTTTCACCGTTAGATTTTTGCAAAAAATTGCTCTGCGGCGTACACGCGGGTTGGATGTATATAAATCGCGTATACGACGGCCCTACACGCGACTGTGTATAGGGTAAACCGCGTGTGCGCAGCGAAAAATTTTTATATAAAAAACTAATGGATGAAATTGATTTTTTCTTCCAGGATGACTCTCACATGGCGTGAAAGAGAGCACTCAGCTGTAGATAATGAAGTTATGGAGAATGATGAGGCATTAGATGCCTTACGGGGATGCGGATTGTTAAAATTCTTTAAGTTGCCGAATATGAAAGCAAATGTGCGTCTGCTCGAGAGACTTATTGATTACTGGGATGTCGAGGAAGAAGCCTTTATGATTGATCAAATGCCACTCAGGATAGAAGTGGAAGATATATATTTCATCACGGGCCTTTCCCGAAGGGGAGAGGTAGTCCACTCCCGGGGCAGGACCCGGAATAGTCTCAGCGTAGACGACTATGTACAACTTTACTGCCCAGGTCATCGGAAGGTCGGGAGTCAGATCTCGATCCCACACGTGGCGAGTTTGTCACTGCGGATAATCCTGTTCACCATAGCTCGAGTGAACGGGTCATCTTCGCTACATCAGGCATCACGGGTAAACATGAGCGTAGCAGTGGACTGTCTCACCACGGTGTTTGACTGGTGTACTCCCCTACTTGCCAACATGAAGGAGCAGCTTGCTTCTATCAGGAAGGGACAGACCAAGAACTTTGGGTATGGGACCATTTTATGCACATTTTTCTTCGAGAAGGTTCCTGCACTCCGCCCCAGGGTAGCAGTTCCCATCAGTAGTCCACGTGATCCACGTATGGGCCGGTGGGCTGACTTGATGAAACGTCTGGGGGGTGGGGAAGTGCCCAGGAATGCATTCGACGACGACTTTTTTGCTTGGTGGGAGCAACAGATCATCGCCATAGACGACTACCCCTATGCTGGACTGGATTTCCGAGGAGATCCTGACCTAGTGCTGCCACCAGATGCAGCATGGGGCGAGATCGGTAAGATTTTTTGATTTTTATGATTTTATGATTTTTAGGATTTTTCAAGCATAATGATGAACTTTGAAAAATATATTTTTTTGATGAGATTCAAATGACTGATATGATGATCATGTTTCAGACATTGGGCCTGTGCGACCAGATGGATTCCCACGGCACGGACGGCGTGGCCGAGGAGCCGAAGAGGCGGCTGCGGATGCGGAAAGGACCCTCGCCAACGTCCAGCGACACTTGGCGAGATTGAGCTATCAAGTACCGATGGCCGAGATAGAGGACCTTCCTCCAGATATGCAGCGTCATGTGGTTGGGATGCCACGTGACTGGGTTCGCGTTTTTCGGCGCGTGGCCAATGCTATAGTTAGTTATTTAGCTGCTCATCCAGAGCCGAGGCATTAGATATGCCTGACATGATTATGGGCATTTGAGTCCCAATTTTGTATATTTTTGGACACACATATGTACACTCGAGACGCTTTGTGATATATATATATATACAGTTTGACTTTTTGATGCATGATTTTATGATGATGAATGATTGATATGCCAGTCTAATGCTTGATTAGCGATAGAATCAGCTAACCAATTTTGAGATCTTGGAATGTGCAAATAATTAATGTAAATAAATGATCTTTGCAACAACCTCACCCTTAAATATTGGCGATATAATGATGGATCTCTAACCCGATAAATGTTATTTAACTGAGACACTATCAATTGAGAATCAAGATACACTACCAACGAGTCGATCCCGTAAGAGATTGCCTCGGATAATAAATTGACAACAGCTGTATACTCGGCTATAACAGTTTGAACCGTGGGTCCAGACAACGGTACAGATGTCTGAGGAGTGGTTACAGGGACAGTAGAAACCGGAGCTGCCGATACTCCAGAAGTAAGCATGGTAGATGAAGCGGTAGTTGCTGCAGCCGTGTGAGGTGGAGTACTAGGTGCAATTGGCGGCTGAGTAACTACAGAAGTTACAGGGGTCTGAACACTTGGTTGGACAGGTTGCGGTTGCTGGGGTGGACCAGGAACTGCAGGTTGTCCTACTTGAGGTACCGACTGTATACTTGGTTGCGACATCTGTTGACCCTGTGACGGATCCCATGTTAACATTCCAGGGTATTGACTCGTAACAGGTTGAGGATACTGAGATCCATAGCCGTATTGAGGATAGGGTTGATAACTGTAAGGTGCAGTCCCATATGATTGCCCTTGAGGTGGTTGATAACCTTGACCAGGGTATTGACCCGTAGGTTGATAACCTTGAGGTAAATACGAATACTGGGGTTGACCTTGACCTTGAGGTTGGTATCCTTGAGGTTGATACCCTTGGGGTTGATACCCTTGGGGTTGCCATCCTTGAGGTTGCCATCCTTGAGGTTGATACTGATACTGAGGTTGACTTTGGGGTACATATTGAGGCTGGGGTTGATACCCTTGGGGTTGATACCCTTGAGGTTGCCCCCCAGTCACGAATGAAGTACCTTGAGGTTGCCCCCCAGGCATTAACGAAGGTTGCCCCCCAGGCGGTAATTGGCCACCTTGGGGTTGGTTAATGGGAGTTGAACCTGACATCATATAAACTTCACCTATACTCAATGGTACATTACCACTGTTTCCAACTAATAACCCATGATCAATGGGTTGAGGAGATGCTCCCGCAAAGGTACCAGAAAGTGATTGATACCCAGTAGGAACAGAAGGACCGCCATGTAAAAATGATTCAGGACTTTGTGAAAACACAGATGACTGACCAGACATATTTACAGGAGAATGAATTCCTCTAGGTGGAACCGGAGTACGAGGTGTAGAAAAACCTACTGAGTTGTCTAAAAAATTTGTTAATGCAAGGTACCAAGATTCACTTCTAGGAGGACTGTAAAAGATGGATTCACGCTCCCTTAGATCAAGGGTAATTAGATCTTCAGAATCAGAAACGCCTATTTCTTCCTCTGGAACAAGTTCTTCTATAGCAATTAATCCAACAGGAAGATTTTCGGTGATAATTCTTTCTATTCTTGGTGAATCAGGAACACTAGGAGTTGGAGTAACAGGTTCTGAAATTTCAGGTTCTTCGCCTGTTTCACTGGCAGATGAAAAACTACCAGCAAGCTCGGAAACTGTAACAGCTTCGGGATTGTAACCTGTTTCTAAACTTTGGTAATCTGGATGGACTACCAAGGAAGATTCTCCTTCTTCAGGTGATCCTACTCTACTGCCACTAGGAGGAGTTACAAGGACCTTTAACCCTTCTAAATGACCCGGAATGTCTTCAGGAGATTCACCCCGCGATTTACGGAGTTTTCTTAACAAATCTATTCCGGTAACAATCTCAGGAGACTTGCCCCGAAGTCTACGGGACTGTCTCGGTAATTCCGCCACAATTAAAGATTTTAACTACAGCACACGAAAACAAAGTAAAAAATTTCAAATCAAACCACCTAAAGTCTTCTAAAGAACCAATCAAATTTGAAGCACACGCCTAAATAATCTAGAGCGTCAAACCACACACAAACAGTAGTCTTCCGGACCAAAAACGCTAGTTGGTGATTAGGCCCAACCTCGCAGGATTCAGTACAGAAATAGTGGGTGGAACAGTTACCCCGGCAACCTGCTTAATGAATAGACTGGACCAAGTTCCTCCACTTTAACCGTCTCGAAGTGAAGCGAACCCCCCAGAAAATCCAAGTGAGTATAACCGACGTCTGCTCCAGGTACAGTGGGACCTTCCCTCCACCGTCACCTTGGGTAGAATCCTAGATATTATGGCCACTAAGGTTACCAATCACAACAATTACACCTGGGGGAACAGTCTAAACTCCGACAGCACGCAAGGGCAGAGTAGCAAGCTCCAATCCCCTTACCGGCTCCTTGACAACAATCCAAGGTTTACCGATAAGTGACCCCTGGCTCCTCGACAATGGTTAATCCGAGGTTTACCGTTTGTAATACGTACTGCCTGGCGTCGTTCCCAACGAGGGAGGAATGATCCCCTCACTGGTTCGGACACGAGCTCGTGCTTCTCCTTTACGAGGAGCTTTCCCAGAATGTAACTGAAACAATTGGATTTGTTCTACTCAAGATAGACTATCTGTTTGGTTTTGTAGTCTTGGAGAGTTAAGTACTCACCTACTCCAAGACCCTAGCCTAAGCTATGTTGGTGCTTCAGAGCCCTAGAAAAATAAAGATTACTAGATTGATTTTAATTTAAGCGTTACTTTTAAGGTTGTTTCTTAAGTCAAAAGGTGATGGAAGTGAAACCAGTGGTGTGTTGACTCGACTCGAAACCACTACAAAATGCACCTAGAATGATTTATCCACTACTTTACTTTTTCGATGAATTGCTTAACTAAAAAGTTGAGAGAATGCAATCTTTGTAAAAGCAACTTCTTAATTGAAGACAATCAAAGAAACAATTCGTTTTTCTTTTCCAAGCATAAAAACATAACTTCTCTTTACATGCACGAAAAAACTCTTTTCTTCTTTTGAAAACAAAAAGCTACTTGAAACAAGACTTTTTAAGAAAATGTTTTTGTATTTTTCTTTTAATAAAGCAAGTAAATCTAATGTAACCAAAAATCAATCTTAACAACTCTTAAAATCTATGAAAATGCACTCATAAGCAAACTAAAGGCAAATTTACTCTAAGCAATCTTAACGAGGCCAAAACTAACAATGATTATTTCTAAGGTGTTTTACTTGATCACAATCAAATCAAGGACTAGCTTATTGCAGAATCAAAAACTAGCCAAAACAAAACTCTAATCTTTTTGTTCTTTTTGTAAAATGGAAATCAATACTTTATAAACAAGTAATTCGAAATTTGACCCAAAACAACTCAAATGGCAAGTTGCTCACAAAAGGAGACTTTACGACAGGCCCGACTTCTAAGAAGGTTGACTAACCAGAGAGATCTAAGGCTGGACAACTTTCTACTATCAAAGTCACTACAAAGCCTTTGCAAAAATCAAACCCTAGGTCGAAACTTCGTTGAAAACCACTAAAACACTCAAAGCTCACAAAACAAGTTTAGGTGAAAATTCTTGACAGGGTACTAAAGGATCTGGGCAGAAAACACTAAGGAAAAACAAAATCTAAAAGCAATTTAAAGCAAAAATGGAATTTTCTTAAGTTTTACAGGAAGACGCAGGCAACCCGTTGTCACAGGTGCGGCCCCGCTCTGTGCAGACGGCAACAGCGCGTCCAAAGACGCACTGTGCAGTACTAAGAGGGTGCGTCCTTCTGGAAAAATGAAGAACAACCAAATCTAACTAAATTTAAAGCTAAGCCACCCAAATACTAATTCTCACAGTCAAAAACCAGAAAATAAAAATGATTTTCTCAAAGCAAAGTTCATATAAAGGAAAAGACTCTCTCATTAATGGATTCCCCAGCGGAGTCGCCAATTTGTCACACGGAATCTGTCAAGGGTGCGGACACGACTGACCTTCCTAGAAGTCTAAGACATTCTAATGACAAACAAGACAAAATGGAGTGATCTTTCTCTAAATACACCTTTTACAACATGAAAACTACAAGTGTTTAGGCTTACCTTATTCCAAAACGCTGTTGTTGAAGTCCGTTCTTGACGATCCGGATGAGCTCCTCCTTCAAGTCAATTCCTGCAACCACAAACAATCAAACAATTACCAAGCACTTGCATTTCATATAATAAAACATATATTCAACATGCAGACCAAGGAACACATGAAATAACTCATTAACACAAGCTATTGAGAAAAATAAACCAGTTTGTATTAATAACGAAACAAAGAAACTCTTACAACCTGGCCTTGGTGTTGTGCAAGTTCCTCCCAGGGTCCATCAAGGGTTTTCCTCTACTTTGACAAAGCTCACCCTCTCCCAAGTAGAATCAAGTGAAGACAATCTCTCCTCACAAAGGCTCTAATGGAAGACCTAAATCCTGCAGCATTTACCCAAAGAAAATGTATAGCTCCAACCTCCTCTCCTTCTGGCTCAATGCCTTTATTTATAGTGCTGTAAAGAGGTTATTCAGGTCCACTATCAATGGGATCATCCCCCTCTATGGGTGGGATAGCTCCCTTATTGATGGGATAAGTTCCCCCTTAATAGAGATACATGAACCAACTGGAGGCGCATCCATTTCATCAAACCGACCTCTAGAATGTTCTAGAAGTAACCACAAGTAACTTTTTCAAGATAAAACTCGCGCATTTTGCCTTTTACAGAGGGACGCACCTGTCCCTTAACATACAGAGCGTCCATGGACGCAGATTTTGTGAACATGGTCAGCGTCCCCGCAGGTGAGGCTAGAGAGAACCTGCGACCCCAGAGATAAACATAGTTTTTACAAGACTTTCTCTCTTCTTTGAGTTTGAGATGGATAACAGAGGCATGAGACTTGCCTAAGAGGGTAGCATGACTGTTGATTTGAGCCATACTAACTGTAAGTAGTCAAGGTGACATTTTTTAGTGTAACAATTACAGAAAGAGAAGATTATAACCAGGAAGGGTGGAACCAGCATGGTATTAAGATGATCAATCAATATCATGTTCAACAGAAAACAATGCAGTAAAGTAGTATATAAATAATTCTGTCCCTTTTGAAACTAAGCTATCATCAAGGAGTTGTCCTGTTAAAGATCATAACGTGAATGATATTAACTCGCTTCAATAGAATCCATAATTCTTGTCCTTATAAAAGTAGTGTACTTCATGCCATGAAAGGGAATCAGTAAAATGTGGTTGAGATGAATTAGGAGTAATCCTACAAGAGGAAGGAAAGGGTTGCTCTCAAAAATATTCCCAAAGTGTTGCTCTTTTGAATGAACAGCAAAAACACTCAAAAAAGTGTTATTCCTTGTAGGGAACAACAAAGGAAATGCACACAAAAAAAAAACAAAAATACACACCAAAAAGTGTGAAAATGGAAATGTCGTTCCTTTGGAAAAAGGAACAGCAAAAACTAAAAGTGTTGTTCCTTTAGAAAAGGAACAGCAAAAACGCAAGTGTCGTTCCTTTGGAAAAGGAACAGCAAAAATGAAAAGTGTCGTTCCTTTGGAAAAGGAACAGCAAAAACACAAGTGCCGTTCCTTTGGAAAAGGAACAGAAAAAATGAAAAGTGTCGTTCCTTTGGAAAAGGAACAGCAAAAACGCAAGTGCCGTTCCTTTGGAAAAGGGACAACAAAAATGAAAAGTGCAGAAGTGCTGTTCCATTCAAAAAGGAATAGGGAAATGTAAAAGTGAAAAAGTGTTGTTCCATTCAGAAAGGAACAGAAAAACGTGAAAGTGCAGAAGTGTTGTTCCATTCAGAAAGGAACAGCAAAACGTGAAAGTGCAAAAGTGTTGTTCCATTCAGAAAGGAACAGCAAAATGGACAATCATAAAATGCAAACATGCAAAAAAACAAATTAGTTGTTCACGGCATTGATGCTGAGGATGAGTTACACTTTAAATGAAGCAACACCTAAAACACAAAATATAAGAGAAATTAGAAAAGAAACAACAAAAAACAGTATGTAAATAAATAAATTAAGTTACAACAGCTATGATGTTATGTCAAAAAAAATGATTTATTTGAAAAATGTTTTGGCAGCAAAGACATGACATGAATCTTCAAATGGAAATCAATTCTTCATTTCTTCTATTATGAATCCGTTGGGTAATGAGTTGGATGAAATTCCTTTGTTTCATTTAAAATTTCTTTCAAGAATCACTCGTCCATAAATTGACATTCTTTTTCTCCTAGGACCTGCAAAAAACGAGTGTCTACCTGCAATAAAACATTAAATCATGGAGAAAGAGAGGTGCACAGCTCCCCTAATCCAAGAATTATGCAAAAAAACTAACAAGTAGTTACTCTGTAGAACAAATCCATGGAGAAAATAACAAAGTAAAATTTATTTGTCACCTGCGGGAGAGCAGTGGTCGACCATACTAACCAGCAGTGTTTTAATCACAACTTCTTTGTTTTTTGTCCAAATTGATTGATTCTAGAGCTAAATGAGAGATAATTCAAAGTTATATCTCCAATAGAAACAGGTTTTAAAAATTCAATGATATGATATGTCAATTTTAGTTAGAACAACCTGCATTACAGAGTCATTTTCGATTACCCCACTTAGACCAACGATTGATATTTCAAGCATAATTTTTTCGTTTGATGTCGGATTCAAATGATTCAAATTGGAAATAGAAGTAGATTCATTTTTTTATCTCCAATATAAATAGGTTTTGAAGAAAAGAAGAATTGATAGGTCAAATACTGTAAGGAACAGCTGGAGAGACAAAGTTTTAAGAGTGTTGATTTACGATAGACAGTCAGTAGTTTGATCATAACGTCCCCATACGATATCAAAAATGAGTGATTCAAATTGCATTGTAAACTATATTCATAGGGTAATCTACCATAGAAACAAGTTTTAAAAATATTGTCATTTAGGCCTCCAAAAACTGACTGTCCCAACTCTGTTCCTGAGCTGCCTGCTAGACACCCTGTCAATGTTTTGGTTCTAACTTTTTCGTTTTAAATCCAAATTGAATGATTCAAATTAGGTTAGAAAGTAGACATCAAGGGCCACCTAGGGTAGAAACAAGTTTTAAAAATATTCACTTTTGGTCCCTCAAAACATGACTGTCCCGACTGTTTTTCCATAAATTTCATCAAGCCCGAAAGCGAAAAAAATGATATTCAACCATTTTTTCATATTGATGATAAAAATGAATATAAGTGTTTGTATAACTATTATTTCCATTATAATTCATCTACATACACAAATGAATTTAAAAAAAGTTATCACCGATGTTGATTTCCATAGCATGTTGTAACAAAAAACAACTAGCTTTACAAAAATAAAAATAAAAAAGATGTGTTTGTTTTATTTGTTTATTTATTTTATTTTCTCCACTATCCTACTCTTCTTTGAGAATCGAATATGTTTATGTATAAGAGTATTTCCAGTGGAACCATTTTAGAATTGAGGCTTTACGTATGCACATACCCAAATTTGAAAAATGCATGTTAATAAAAATTAGGGTATGAGAAGCCAACTTCCCTTGAAAAGATGGTATCAAAAATTGTTGAAGTATGAAGTGATGATGCAAACACGTGATGGAGTGAAACCAATCTTCAATATATCCGTTCCTTTCTTGATTTCCCATCATACCACGAAGTTCTTGAGCTTTTAAAATGGTTTGTTGGTGCAACCTACAAGAAACCTCATTTCCATAGCTTCTACAATTTTTGAATTTAAAACATTCTGAATCTCATTGTAAATTTTCTCTAATGGCACATGTGAGATAGAATGGGTGGGAAGGTTGGGTAAATTTGGTAGTCCAACACTGTAAGCATGTTGTACTGGTTTATTGTGGTGAGGGTGTGGAATTAGTTGAGCAGGAAATTCAAAAAAAATGTTGGGCAGTTTCTTACCATAACAGAAGATGTTCTTCATGTGTTCCTTCGAAGCTCCTTCTTCCAATGTTCCTGTCAATTAGTTAGTGAAATGGGTGGTGCTTACATCACCATTTGAGTAAAATCATGTGATTTATTTTTCAAAATTTCTATTTTTTCCTAGTCATTCACACAAAAATTCAAACATCTATTTCTACCCAACAAAGCAACAGCAAATCTGTTAGGAAAGCGGACAGTGGAGCAGGGCTTTTACATGCTCCGCACGCAGGTTCTTACCTTCTGTTTTTAAGATCCAACTCTTCCCTAGCAGGCACTCATCAGATTCACACTACTCTTTAGAAATGGCTACACTCTCCCCGGCAACGGCGCCAAAATGTGGAGCGATAAAAGGGTGTCTTTTAAACTCCTAATTACCTTCACATTAATTATCAACCCAGGGACGACTTTTTATTTCAAGAGTGTACTCAGTCTGAGGCAGCTATTTACTCAAGAGTAATGTTTTGTAGTATAGTGCTTAAAAGCTACAAAAGTAAATGAATGCTTAAAAAAGAAATCTAACAATAACATAAACTCAAATGCTCTGAAATCCAACTATTCACTCAACAAACATCAATTGAGGATACAGTAGCAATAACTCATTCCTCTAGAGATCGATGCAATTGAAATCAAACCGGAACAAGACAATCAATCTGGGAATGAGGAAGCAATAACCAATGTTCTCTACAGTTGACGGTCCTGCTTTAAAGCAATCAAAAGGAAATCGAAATTGAACTAAAGCTGCCATTGAAAGTAAACTAAGAAAACTCTTTAAAAGCAAACTAGTGCAATTAATCAATAGAAATGAACAAAAAAGTAAATGGGTGCATGTCTACAACTTAACTACTTCAAAAGGCTAAATCACACCAATCATTGCATCAGTCGAAGGTTCGGTAGCAATAACCCATCCTTTTCATAACTGGTGAGAACAAATCCGAGGTCTGGGAGCTAGGTAGCAAATGCTGGGGCTCACTACAGCCTGAGATCGTCCTTGATGAATATAAATGAAACGGCAAGTAAAGGAAATAACAATGAAATAGAACAGCACATCATCCAAGGGTTTGGTGGCAATAACCTATCCCTTTCATAACTGATGGGAGTAGATCAGAGGTCTGGGAGCCAAATAGCAGAAGCTGACACTCACTACAGCCTGAGTCTATCCTTAAGAAATGGCAAGTAAATGAAACAACAAATCAACAATCTTGAAATAGACCAGCAATTGAAATGAAACAACAATTCAGAAATGGAACAGCAACTAAATATGAATGTACAACAATCCAAATCAAGCACGCAACACACTTATCATTACAAGGGACAGTAATCCGAGCTTCGATACAATATGCATGAATCACAGTTATAAAGTAACAACAATTGTAATGGAACAACAATCCCGAATAAACAACAATCACAATTTAAGAATACATCATACAGTGGTACCGATTTAGGAACATACAGCGCAGTTAATCTGTAATCGAATGACAATCTGTAAGGAACAGCAATGTTATATCAATTATCAAAAGGAACAGCAATGTGATACAAAGTTAAAATGATAACATAGCATTCCTGTTGCAGATAACGATAGTATCCAATCAAGTATATCTAATAGCGCTCATATGTAAAACAGTAAAGTGCATTAGATTACTGAACAGAGTAAAAGAAAGAAATCAAACCACACATGAAGCATAAAGATATAATACAGCAGCAGCGTACTCCACCAGAGGTTGGGCCCTTAGCCGCCAGCGGATGCTGCTGGGTTACTTCAGGATCAAGGATGAAATGGAAACTAGATTTATATTAAAATATCAGAGCAGAGTTACAGTGGATTACAACAAGAAATCTCTCAATCTCTCAGCCATTATCCATTCTCTCTGCCATCCTCAATTCTGAAGCTCTAATTCATCCTCAATTCCATCATTCGAATCCCTCTGAAATCACCCTGAAATCACCCTCCTCTCTGATCTCTGTTGTGATTTAAATAAAGAGAGATCAGAGAGCAGTTACAATCAATATAAGTACAACATGATTTCTATTACAAAATTAGATTGTTTCCAACCAATTGATAAACAAGAAGATATATTTCCATCCAGCTTTCAACAAGAGCAAGACGAATTTGGCTTTGCAGCTGAGATTTGGAGGACGACCGCAACAACAAATATGAGAAAATCGTGCTCAAAGAACCTTGTGTTTCTCTCAGTACAAGCCGAATTTGGGCAAACCGTTCTTTAATAAAGTTAATTGGGTCTGTTCTGGACAAAACCCATGTTCCAGATTTTCCAGATTCTGCTTCATTTGCTCAGAATCTCAACCGCAAAACCGTCACTTCTTATTCCAGCAAATTTTTGAGTTGGCACTTTTAATGATCAAGTCTTCAATCTGGAAATTATCTTGGAGGCTAAAAATGGTGAATAATGTTACAACTGATTTATTAAAACTATCATTGATAAATTCATGCATAATCATCAATTTATTAGAAATAAAGGGGAACAAATAATATTCATCCATAAGAGCATAAATCATTTATAAAATGGATTTAAATGATAAATTATAATAGATGATATAATAGAGAAGAGTAAAAATGGATGAAATAAGTGTTACAAAGTGGTCATATTCATGGCCCAACACTACCTTAGTCGCAATCTCCTCAACATTGAGATGCATTATGCTCACATTGAGAAGTTGGCTTTGGTTGTCGTACAACCTGTTCAACACTTTCGTCATTACATTCTCCTTCGCACTATCACTGTCATTTCCGAATGCAACCCCATGACCTACATCCTAACTCGTCAATTGCTGGGGGGGCAAGTATTCTAAGTGGATTGTCATCCTCCAAGAATTTGATTTGGTGTTCACTATTGCCAAATCTAAGAAATCATTAGTCTTCGCTGAGTTGGTTTGCTCCCTTCCCTCTGCTTCTCTTCCTGTTGGTGTTGATGAGCAACTCTCGAACGAGACTCTTTTTTTGATTAGCACTCTCAACCCCTAGTACGGTGATATCATCGTGTACCTCTTGACATACACCTTTTGGCCTGTGTTGAGCAAGGCTAATCATCGATGCATTCAGCATCAATCCCAACCTTACCGTATCATTGGAGATACTTTATTATTCAATTCTTCACCACTATCTCACTCTCGAGGAGGCTAAGAGAGTGTTGAATGACTACCATTCTGGTGCATGTGGTGGTCATCTATTTGGATATGCTACTGCTTAATAAATACTTCGCACTTGTTATTTCTAGCCCTCCATCTTCAAGGATTGCATCCTTGTTGTTTGCAAATACCATGAGTGCCAAATTTATCAGCGAAAAATGTGCACCCCACCTGCTCACCTACACCCCGTTATTACCATTGGTCATTTTGACAAATGGCAGATTGAATATATGAAATGTAACCCTCGTTCGGCTTGGGGGCATGGTTATATTATCGTTTCCATGGATTACTTCATCAAATGGGCCGAAGCGATGCCTACATACTCTGCGGACGATAAAACAACAACTCAATTTCTATTCAATCACGTTATTTCCAGGTTTGGAGTGCCTCAAGCCATTGTCACCAACCATGGCTCCCATTTTTGAGATTACATGATGGTTGAGTTGACTTCTATGTTGGGTTTGGGCCATGATGGCGATGGCTCAATCCTATAGTAACCTCAGGCAAATGGCCAAGTTGAAGCTATGAACAAAGTCTTGGTTATGGTGCTTCAGTGCACCATTGGGATGCACAAGTCAAATTGGAATCTCATGCTCTTTTCAACTTCGTGGGCTTACCAAACCTTGACCAAAGACGTAACTAGATTCACAATGTTCTAGCTAGTCTACGGTCTGGAAGCAACTTTACCCAATTGAGTGCGAAATTCCCTCACTCAAGATGGTTTTCGAACTTCTCTCCAAGACCTCAATTTAGGAAGAGCTCCTCTTGTATTTAGAATGAATGGGTGAGAATTGCCATCTTGCTACTTTGGTCATTGAAGCACAGAAAATGCGGGTCAAGTCCCATTTTGATCAGTTTGTGTCTCCTCGAGCTTTTTTTGAGGGTGATTTGGTTCTTATGTATGATTAGGCTAATGATAAGCTGGGGATAGGTAAGTTCGAACCCATATGGCATGGGCCATACATTGTTAAATGTGTGTTACAGAAAGGGGTCTATGAGCTGATTGATTGAGGGCAATCCCTTAGACAAGCCTCATAATGGGCTTTATCTCAAAAAGTACTATGCCTAAGTCATCTTGAATGGCTACTTTTGTACAATAGTGTGATTCATTTTTGTGCAGTGTGGTTTGGTGTGTTGTTTTTCAAGCATCTTTCATGTTTATTATGTTTTTACCTGCTTTGCGGATGTCAGTGTCTCCTCACATCAGTTTTGATGATGGTGCTTCTCGTAGTACCCAGAATCTATCATCCGTGGCATGAGAGATTTATGACCCCCATGGTGAGTTGATTGATCTTCAAGGTATTTGTTTAGGTTGAGGAAACTAATAACATTGCTGAGTATAGAGTAGTTATCAAATTGTTGTCAAAAGTTATTGCTCTTGACATCCAGGAATTGGTTTTCAACCTTGATTCACAACTTGTTGTTCTTCAACTCAATGGACAATATTCTGTTAGAAACCCTCATATATTGAGAATGTATTTGCGTATTCGTCTATTGGAGAGAAATTTTGATTACATTACTTATCATCATATTCCTAGGCATATGAATACATTGACAGATGCATTAGCTAATTATGTGTTGGATAGACATTTGCGAAACATGTGAAAAAAAACAAAACATTTGTACCATAGTAAGCAAGGAAATACATCATATCATATCATACATACATACATACATACATACATATATAGATATATATATATATATATATATATATATATATAGATATATATATATATATGTTGATAATGTTTGAGTGTCATACATAAAAACCCCAAAACAAATATATGTGTCCAAATACATCCATGGCTCACAGGTCTCAAAAATGTAAAATGCTAATCCTATGGACTACTCGGCATTACGCTCATGATAGAACGTAACTTCTTGAACTACACAAGTCAGTAGTCGGCAAATCCATTCTGATACCCCCATTGTGTGCCTCTGATACTGGTGTGGGATGTCACCCACCTGAGCATACTCTGGGATACCTCTGGTCAATCCCGCGAGGTTCTGCGCGATTTCCTCCTCATTATCACTTCCTTCCTGATAAGGAGCGATATTGAACTACTGAGCAACACGCCTAGAAATTGGGGACATCCTAACAGGACGCTCTGGTCTCACATCTACATTTACAAAATCAAAATGTCAAGAATGCATGTATTTCAAAAAGTTACAATAAAAAAATTAAAATTTAAAATTGTTTGTACCTCCATCATCATAATCTTCTCCCTCTGGGAGCAACATATCTATATCGTTGCGGAAGTCGGTATTGTTGTAGGGCCAATCCTCTACTATGAGTAGCTTCCCCTGTAACCATGAAAAGAAGGTGGGCTTATATGACATTGTTCGCCCCCAGTGCTTCTAGGCATTAGTGCACTCCAATGGACCATTCGTGGTTCTCGTGGCAATGGCGGATCCAGCTCAGAAAGATGGTAGTGAAATAGCAGATTCCGCTCCAAAAAGAAGGTCACTAGAATAGAACCATAGCATAACTACTTCAGGTTTCTTGCCTTGGCTTTGGATAGCTGGCGCTTCATGTTTACCTTCATGGATTCTGCCCAGTTGAAGATAGTCAGCGCCGTACAGTCTATAGCATACCGAAACTTTGACTTGTTACACTCATGCTATGCTTGAGCCCCAGCCACTCTGTTTATGGTCAAGAATAGCAATTTCAGCACAAGATCCTGAATAGTCATGATCTTTATCTTGCCGCTCTTTGATTTTAGTGCTTCCAGGCAGTGTTTTATGAGAAACATGTTCACACTTGCCCAAATAGGCCTGGACCCATACAGATTGACTAGTTCCCCGCTTTGGGACAGTCCAGTGATGAAATGAATGTCGGAAGTTTCCAACCCTAGTTCTTGGTCTCGGATCATAAAAACTTCATGATTGACATGCCAGAGACTGATTAAATACTGCAGTAATTCTGGTTGAGCTCGAAGATCTGGTGTGAGGAAGAATTTGAGGAGCCCATAGTTCCTGAGGGCATTTAAGAATTTTGGGTTTGCCATTGCCTATGAATCAATGTCCTCATGCTCACGTTCCCTCCAATCAACCATTTTTCGTTGTGTTTTCCTTGCAAAAACCATAAAATCAAGTCAACATCCATCCTTGGCTAAAGAAATTTTGCTAAAATCAGAGAAATCTGGGCAAAAAATTGATTTTTTTTTGTCCATAGTGCCGACGCAACAGTTTTAAAAACAATAGCACTGATGGTGTGTTTCATAGAGTTAATAACCCTGGATCGATGCAATTCCGTGCCTGGAAATCACGCCGACCAAGGGAAATTTGTTTTTGCTAAATCCTACTCAAGAAATCCAAGAAACGGTTAAAAATAGGAAAAATAAGCATTAAAATGAAGCTAAAGGTCTCGACTCTTACCTGCAATTGATTTATCATCAAATGGCCTCCCGGATCTCCCGCAATCTACTCTTGAAAATCTGGGGCACAAATGGGTGAAAAGTTCTCCACACAAGGTAAAAAGGTAAAATGGTAAAAATTATTTACCTTTTCCTCCTTTTATTCATTTTTCAAGAAATATTAGGGCTTAAAAGTATTTTTAACCTATTTTTACCTCAGAAGTTGGATAATGCTTTTACCTTTTGTGCAACGACAAGTGACATATTACTGATGATGGTACTGGAGTCAAGTTTAAGCTCTTTTCTCAACTCGTAAAACTCAAATGAATAGATAACTGAGTGTTTTTCCCTTTTTAACTCGTAAAAGAGAATAAAAATGGGAGGTCCACTTTTAAGCTCTTTTTCGACTCTTTAAGCATGAAAATATTGGCTAGCCCTTGCCGTTTTGAACTTGTTAAAGGCTGCGAAACATTGTTTACCCAGTATACATTTACCCCTTTTTCAGGCTGGGATAAACTATTTATGAAAAAGGTATTCCTTGACTGAAATGGTCAAGAGGTTCTCTCAAGTATTATTTTCTAATTTTTTGGGCTTGAGAGACACAAATGTACAAAAAGGGACCATGTGAAGTTTTCCTTTCCATGTCTTTTTCAAACTCTCTGAACATAAAAAAGATACTGAGTTACACCTTTGTCAGACTCGTTAAAACATTAAACGACATCAAATTCATCGCCATGACGGACATGAGCTTCTCCTTCCTAGGGATCATTAAACTTACTAGGTCAGATTCATCTTAAGGATGAACTTACAGTGCAAGCACATTCTATCCCCTTCAAACTTGCGATTAAAAAATAGTTGAGGTACCTACTAGAAATGGTGGGGGAAAATGGGAAATTCTATCAGTTGTGTCCACAACTCACTCTTGAACATGGCACTTTCTACTTCGTGTCGGGTTGGGATATCCTCCCTTCATCATTAACCTTCCTGGGTTGGGACGTTCCTTTTTTTCCTTCCATTTGATATCTGCCATGTCATCATGACCACCAATCCTATGGATCCAAAAGTTGCCAAACTATGGAGTTGTGTTGCTAATATGTTCAAGAGTTAGTCCTTCTACCGTTACACTTACTCCTGATTCTCTGTATCATCTGAAATCATTGCATCCCTTTGTCTCATGTCGATGATGTTGGATACATCATGGCCCTCCTTCGACATGGTCCATTCCTGTTGACTTCAGCTCATTATCCAGGAAGATGGCCAAAAGACTCCCTTCTAGTACCTTAGAGCTTGCATTCCCTAATGGCAAGTTCTTTGCACTCGACTACAAGTTCACATCATTGGCTTTCGATTAGGTGATTTCATGGCTGCTCGACTTCAGTTCCTTTATTCACATTTTGTGGAATGTGTTGCTGGTACCTTGAGAGCCATTGTAATTATTGGTGGTTTCTCTCATGCTTGTTAATGGTTCACATCATTGACTGGTAATCAAGCGACTTTGTAGCATGTTCAACTTCAACACATTTATTCAAATGTTAGAATTTGTACTTTGATCGGGTCGTGTTGGAGCACAAGACCCTGGGCTCAGATTACAAAAGTCCAGGTTGTAAGGAGATGTGACATGATCATATTGATATACATGTCTCTTTCAGATGGATGGCTGCGACCATACCATGACTTCTCATATGTTATCCTTCTCATTATTGGATGGTTGCGACAATACCTTGGTTTCGATATGATCCTCCTTACTAGAGGGTTGTGCCCATGCCTTGGATCCATTTACATGATCATTCTCTGGATGGTTGTGTCCATACCACAATTCATGTATCATTTGTCAGAGTTTTTAGTGATTTATATGTATCTCCTTGCTTGCAGTTTTTCTTAGGTCCCTATAATACTAGTGATTCCCCCATTACTATTGTATTTGTATCCCTTATTAATATTTTTGTGCCTTTATATTATTATTGTTAGGTCAGCGTGGTTATATTGTGACTCCTTAGACTCCTATATTAGAAAGGAGGTTTTTTCATTTGAATCATCCAAGAATTTTTCATTTA
This sequence comes from Pinus tabuliformis, assembly GCA_031772625.1. NCBI lineage: Eukaryota > Viridiplantae > Streptophyta > Pinopsida > Pinales > Pinaceae > Pinus > Pinus tabuliformis. Next base: position 1,202,507,923 of record CM062820.1, on the reverse strand, counting down.
TGTAATGTAAAGGAGGTTGCCCCCTTGAAGAGGCTGAATTCTAAGTCGTTGATCTATATTTTCTATCTTTTTGTGAGCTGGTTTCCTAACATTTGGTATCAGAGCTTTGGATTCTAGGGTTTTGCTGCTCCAAACAGGACATTGTGGAATTTTTTCTATAACTTCTTTTCTGTGATGTTTCAAAAGAAAAAAAAAAAACAATTGAGAAAAAAACACGCTGAACCTTGGGTCCAAATTTCAGAGCTTGTCTCACTATATTATCGGAGATATGATCTGAGGAAGTTAGGGTTTTTGCAGACCCCTGAATTACATTTCAAACAGGTCACCTTGGGAAAATCGTCATAACTTTTTCTCTGAATATCAGATTGAATTTTCGTAAGAAGTTACAGAAGGAGGACAGACTTTAGTTTTTGTGAGTATTATTTTTAGAATCTAAGGTTGAAACAATGAGACGCGGCATGTCATACAAGTTCACTCTACTGAACTAGTCTATAATCAAGTCACAGTGGGAGATTTGGCATAACTCTTCCTTGGAGAATCCAATCTTGATCAGATGTGCGGGATTAGAAAGATGACTCAAAGGGCTACTGGAGGATGTTATTTTAGATATTCAATATATGTGGCTATAGAGATACAACAGATTCAATATCGAGCTCTTACAAAGTGAAAAGAAAAGGTGTGTAATTTTTTATTTTGCATAAGATTGGTTGGAAAAATTAGTTTGAAGGAATTCAAAGGGAATAGTGAAGAATTATTAGCATTAATTAATGCCCCGAAGAAAGAAAATAGAAACACCTAGTAAGCAACCTGAAAGCTCTAGCATGACTTGTGAAGAAGAGGAAGAAATGCAACATGAAATATCAAAATTACAAGACCAAGTACAACAAATTTCACTCTCACTAAAGGTAAATGAAGCCAAGATGAATGGCGTGAAAGCTAATATGAATGGCATGAAAGTTAAGATGAATGGCATGGAAGCTAAGATGAATGGCATGGATGCTAAGATGGAAGCTAAGATGAATGGCATGGACGATAAGATGGAAGAATTGAAGATAAATTTGAATAAGTTGCTACAAGAAATGGTCGCTAATGGTGAAAGGATAGTAAATGAAATGCATGATGAGAACAAAAGAAATGTTAATCATGATTTCATAGACTCTAATGTTGGATTGAAGACCCACCATATTCCAAAAATCGATATGAGGAAGTTTGATGGCAAGGATCCCGCAACATGGATACTACAGATGGAGCAATTTTTCGATATTCTTAATGTGCAAAACACACAAAAGGTACATATTGAAACTTTATATTTGGAACCAAATTAGTTTTTATGGTATCGATGGTTGTGCTCTTGTAAAAAAATTGTCACTTGGGCAATTTTTATGGAAGAAATTACAGCACATTATGGGGATACAAAAAGCAACACCTTTTTTAGCCAATTGATAAGTCTCAAACAAAAGGGTTCAATGATGGAGCACATTAAGGACTTCCAAAAATTGAACATAAGGGTAAGAGATATTCCAGAGGAGCATAGGATTGATGTATTCATAGGGACTTTAAAGGATAATATCCAACATGAGGTTCGCCTTTGGGAACTTGATTCATTGGAGAAGGCATTCAGGTTAGCAAGAAAAATGGAAAGAAAAATTATGGCAACCAGGAAGCCAACCACTCACAACTATTAAGATGGAAGTGTTGCTACCCCTAGCCTTCCATAACCTATAAGGTTGACACCACAACAATTGGAAGAAAAAAGAGCAAAATAGATTTGTTACAGTTGTGATAGAAAATACACTAAAGGTCATAAGTATGCTGAGAAGAAATTATTCTACATAGATTGTGAAGAGGAGGAAGAAAAGGAACAAGAAATGTCAAAAGAAGAGGATATACTCTAGGAACAATCCCTATATAAAGAAGAAATGAATCCAACCATATCTTGTAATGAATTGGCTGGAATTACCACTCCTGAAACTATCAAGATAGAAGGACATATCAAGAAGAAAAAGGTAATAGTGTTGATTGATTCAGGAAGTAACCACAATTTTATTCATTGTAAGATAGAAAAAGGATTGAATTGCTTCCTATATCCAGCACCAGAGTGTCAAGTGATGGTTGCAAGTGGAGGAACCATAAATTTCTCTAGAAAGTGCCATAATATCAAGCTATCCATGGGAGAATATGTATTGAATAGCCCAATGCTTTCCATTCAAATGGGTGGTGCTGATGTTGTACTAGGATTCCAATGGCTACAATCCTTGGGTACAATAGATTTTAATTTTAAAGAACTTTTCATGAAATTTTTTGTGGAAGGAAAGGAAGTTGAATTAAGGGGTATTGCAAGGAAACCGAGAAAGATAATCAGCTCTAATGGTATGACAAAGCTTCTAAAAAGGAACAACGAGGTGTAATTGCACAATTATGTTCACTAGATGTTTCCACATCGAAATCATCTATTTCTCTGGATCTCCAAAAAGTCTTGGACAATCATTCCAAGGTATTTGATACTCCCAAAGGTCTCCCACCTATTCGTGATCAGGATCATGCTACTCATTTGATTCCAAGAAGTGTTCCTCCAAACATCAGGCTGTATAGATATCCCTATGCCCAAAAGAGTGAAATTGAACGTATGGTTGCAGAAATGCTAGAGGTTGGTATAATTCAACCTAGTCAAAGTTCTTTCTCTGCTCCAGTAGTATTGGTGCACAAGAAGGATGTATCATGGCGCATGTGTCCGGATTATAGGGAGCTCAACAAGTTCACTATTAAAGATAAAATTTCCATTCCTATCATTGATGTATTATGGGATGAATTGCATGGATCAATTTACTTCACCAAGTTGGATCTTCATTCAGGATATCATCAAATCGGAATGAAGACTGAAGACATTCCGAAAAGAGCGTTTAGAACTCATGAGGGTCATTATGAATTTTTGGTCATGTCGTTGGCCTTACCAATCCACCTTCTACATTTCAAGGTTTGATGAATTCCATTTTCAAACCCTTCCTTAGAAAATTTGTGTTAGTATTTTTTGATGATATACTAATCTACAACAAGTATTGGAAGGATCATGTTGAACAAGTTGACAGGTTGTTACAACTATTGGAGGAGAAATAGTTATTTGCAAAAAGCTCCAAATGTTTCTTTGGAGTACAAGAGGTGGAATATCTGGGTCATATTGTATCTCATGAATGTGTTAAGGTAGACCCTAGCAAAATTAAAACCATTAAGAAATGGAAAATCCCCACATCCATAAAGCATCTGCGAGGATTTCTCAGGTTGACAAGGTATGATCGCAAGTTTTTTAATAATTATGGGAAAATAGTAGCACCTATAACCACATTATTGAAGAAAGATGAATTTTCATGGACTCTAGAAGCAACAAAGGCCTTCGAACATCTTAAAGGGGCAATGTGCCAAGCATCGGTCTTAGCTACATCGGACTTCACAAAAACCTTTATTGTGGAATGTGATGCTTCAAGAAATGGAATTGATGCTATTTTAATGCAAGATGAAAGACCCATTGTTTTTGAAAGTCGTCCAATCAAGGGAAAGTATTTACACAAAGCTATTTATGAGAAGGAAATGTTGGCAATACTACATGCACTTAAGAAACTGTGACCCTACCTAATGGGAAGACACTTCAAGGTAAAAACGGATCATGATAGCCTTAAATACTTTTTAGAACAAAGATTATCCTCTGAGGAGCAACAAAAATGGGTCACAAAGATGTTGGGTTATGACTTTGAAATCATCTACAAAAAAGGGAAGCAAAATGTTGTGGCAGATGCACTATCAAGAAAGGATGAGGATGTGGAAGCATTGTTGTGTGCCATTTATATTATCCAACTAGATTGGATAAATGAAGCAAGGGAGGAATGGAAGAATGAAGAAGAAGTTTGGGCACGTATTCGAAAGTTACAACAAGATTCTACTACATCTGATACATTTAGCTGGAAAAATGATTTGTTATGGTACAAAGATCGCTTATACCTCTGTAAAAATTCCCAACTCAAACAAAATATTCTTATGGAATTGCACACTTCTCCCTTAGGAGGGCACTCAGGATTTTTAAAAACTTACCACAAGGTTAAGAAGGATTCTTTTTGGGATGGCCTTAAATTGGATATTAAAAATTTTGTGGCGGAATGTTTGGTTTGCCAAAAAAATAAAGTTGAAACAATTAAGATCTCGCGCCTATTACAACCTTTATCCATTCCAAGCCAATGTTGGGAGGAGGTTTCAATGGATTTTATCACAGGTTTACCCAACTCTGAAGGAAAGAGTGTCATCATGGTTGTAGTTTACAGACTTACCAATTATGCACATTTTTGTGCATTATCACATCCATTTAAAGCAAGTACAGTTTCTACTGCATTTATGGAAACAATTCAAAAGATACATGGAAACCCAAAGATTATTGTAAGTGACAGAGATCCCATTTTCACTAGAAATTTTTGGACACAATTATTTTCTTGTCTTGGTACTCAATTAGCTCATAGCTCATCTTATCATCCTCAATCTGATGGGCAAATTGAGATAGTAAAAAAATGTTTGGAAGGATATCTTCGTTGCTTTGTATATGATAAATAGACACAATGGGTCAAATGGTTGCCTATAGCTAAATGGTGGTATAACACTTCCTTCCATACTGCAACAAAAATGACCCCATTTATGGCACTTTATGGATCTCAACCACTATCCATCAAATCATATTTAAGAGAAAATTCTAAGGTTCAAGCAGTGGAACATCACATCGAGCATCAACAACAAGTTCTCAAACTCTTAAAGGATAACCTCGTGTTGGTGCAGAATAGAATGAAACAACATGAAGATCAACATCGCAACGAAAGAAGTTTTGATGTAGGTGACTGGGTATTCCTACAGCTACAACCATATAAACAAATGTCCATCAAGAAAGCTAAGAAGGATAATAAATTATCACCAAAGTATTATGGTCCGTACAAGGTGTTGCAAAAGATTGGTACTATGGCATACAAATTGGAGCTTCCTGCAGCTTCTTGAGTGCACCGAGTTTTCCATATTTCAAGTTTAAAGAAGGTTATAGGTGACAAGCTCCCAGTTCAAACAATATTGCTAGAACTTAACAAGGAAGGAAAAATTATATTGGAACCGGAAGCAGTCACAGAAACAAGAACTCGACGGCTATGAAATCGATCAATTTCAGAGTATCTCATCAAGTGGAAGAACTTATCTGTTGAAGATTCCACATGGGAGGATGATAATTTTATACAAAAGCATCCAGAACTACTTAAGCATTGAGGACAACACTTTTTTGAAGGAGAGGGGCATGTTAGGTCCCTATAATACTAATGATTCCCCCATTACTATTTTATTTGTATCCCTTATTAATATTGTTGTGCCCCTATTGTCCCCATATTGTTATTACTGTGCCCCATAGAATCCCTCTATTGTTATTTTTGTGCCTTTATATTATTATTGTTAGGTCGACTTGGTTATATTGTGACCCCTTAGACTCCTATATATAGAAAGGAGGTTCTGTCATTTGAATCATCCAAGAATTGTTCATTTGTGTAATGTAAAGGAGGTTGCCCCCTCGAAGAGGCTGAATTCTAAGGCGTTGATCTATCTTTTCTATCTTTTTGTGAGCTGGTTTCCTAATAGTTTTTCCGACGATGGACTCTGATTCCCCGCATCTACTTGTAAAGCATTTCACCACTCACTCTAATTCGGCCTTCACACTATAGGGGGCATCTGTTACACATCATTTTGTTACTTTCCATGTACTCCCCATTCCATGATCCTCGATGACCTCTACAGTGAACCCTACATGCTTCCCCATCATGAAGAAACTCCCATTATGTCCCTCTTCATGAGCAAAACATTTCCACTTTGCATCATTTCCCAAGAATCTTACTTTTACTCCAGTTTAGAAGACCGGCACTAATGAACCATTTCCTCGGACCAATTTGCAGAGATTAAAACTAGGACTAGCATCTTACCGTGCTATTGAGCCTTTTCTCAGTCATGCCGATCCTATTTTGGCAAGTTTTTTAAATATGGAGTCGAAGCTTTTATTTGTAATGGAAGTCTAGTAAATGGTTGGTCTAGATGGAGCCGAGGAAGTTAGTTTGGGCTCCTTTCCCCTATTAGGATGGAACCAATCCATGACATAAGGCCTTTTCCCTTGATAAGAGGAACCATCTCCCCTCCATCCAAGCTATATAAACCCCTCTTACAAGCTAAACTAGTTTTAATTCTTAGTATTTTTGGAGCTTGAATAATCAGCAAGGCATTTATAGCTTGTAGCTCTCTAGTTTATGTTTGAGGGAGAATAGTGTGTTTGGTTTGGTTTGAGACTAAAGGGAAGAAGACTTAAAAATTCCATTGTTAGGGTTGTCCATGAGATGCTAGCAGAAGTGTGGGAACCCAGATATGCCAGAGGGGACCAGCAACATCGAGGCATTGGTTGTAGTCTCTTTCTGAACTTATATGAATACAACTATTGATTGATTTCCTACATTAAAGTGTTATCTTACATTTGATGGGTTAATGTTCCTTGACCTGTTAAGTATTCTGAATGCAATTTATACACTATCATGTTTGTTGTTGTTGTTTGTTTTCTTGTTTAAGGTATTTTAAGGAAGGAAATGAAAAGTAGCTAGAGTGAGGAAGCCAAATCATCACCGATTGAGATAGCATTCTAAGAGGTAGGCCCTCTTATTTGATTCTAGCTTAAGGAAGTTTTCCATAGATTGTTTGTTTGTGGCTAGACTCGCTCTCTCGGGCTAGAGGAATTGTCTATGTCCGCACTGAGTATTTACCTGCACCATAGTGAGCCTATATATATCATAGCAGAACTAATAAGTCCCAAGGTTTTCATAAGCAACTATAGACTCATCTCTACAAACCCTAAACTATCCCCTCACTACCTGGAGAAGAAAGAGAAATCCATCCTTCATTTTGAAGACCTTTTTAGGCTTTTGGGAACTGAGAATTTGTAGGTTTTCTAGAGGAGATGGCATGCTTTGCTTTGCAATATATAGATCAGGGAATACCACTCCTCTAAGAGGTTGAGGAATTCCCTAGAAAGGACCACAATATACAAGAGAATTGTTCAAATATTTAAGATCAAGTGGATAAGGCTAAAGCTCAATGCTCCCTTGCTATTAGGATTATAGGAGAGAACAGACCAAGTAGAGGAATAAAGGGAGTGGGCAACCATAGAGGAAAATGTAGGTTTTTATCCATAATAGGGCACACCATTTGAGGCTCCTTGGGATGTTAGAGAGGCCACCAGGTCCATGCATGAGCTAGAAATAAGTGAGTAAGTTTTTTAAAGGGTGAGAAACACCTTCAATAGGATGATGATGATGGGCCCCATCAATAGGTATATTATAAGTCCCATTTTTCTATCCTCCAACGTAAAATTTCTTCTTTTCTCAAATTAATTAACATATTTTTGGGCCATAATGTGCTTAATAGGAAGACTAAAGGTTGTTTGTCATAATATGTGGCCTAATGTGGTTAATGTGAAAGAAAAATAACACTATTGGGTGTATTTACTATGCAGAGGCATGTTGGAGGCAACGATAGGAGAAGTAGGAGGCTTGTACCTTGAATTTACTCTCCCTCAACTTGAATTGATCCCTAAAAGCACTCATCCACAACTCGAAGTTTACTAGCAGCCAATGCACTCAAGTAATTGAGAGTATCCAAGGGATTAGATCTGCCCTTTTTATTATTTTGGAGGGAAGTAGTGCTCTTTCCAAGGAGGCTACTCCTCAATCATCTTTGTATAAAAAAAGGCTAAGGATAAGAGCTACTAAGAGATAATGATGTAATTGAAATTTATTTTATGTCATTGAAAGGTTTACTATTGTCTCACACCTGAGTTTGTTTCAAAGGGTTGAGTCCCCTTGGATTAGGGCCCAACCCATAGGCTCCAGTCTCTCTTTGTGTATCTTATATATGCATTACTTTTAATGGAAACATATATACCTTTCTTAGTAGAAGTTTACTCTCAAAATTTTTTATTGTAGGTTTGGCTATCACCTCTCTTGTGGGAAGTGTGGTTGAAGAGTATGGAATAGAAAGCCAAAAATATTTCGTTATTTTCCTTTACAGATTATTAGACCTTAGACCAATGCTCTTTTGCATACTCTGTTTTTGCATATTTAGGAGTTAAATCACATTCTTATTTAAGATTTCATGGTTATAGGTCAGATGCATGTTGTAAGATATATCTAATTTTGATGAAATAAAATTCAGCTCATCCTTTTTTGTTATTTGGTTACATACAATTCAACTCATCCTTTCTTGTTTAGTTCATTTTGTTGAAATTTGATCATTACTTTGGAATTATTTACAATTGAAAAAAGGGATTGTTTGTTGGTATGAAAGTACTACTAGTGGCTTGTAGGGTTGGAAGACTCATCCTACATTCCTCTTAGCATCATCAACCTCTTCCTTTTCATCTCACGTTGCCCTGAAAATGCTTCCACCGAAACCATATTTCTAGGTCATTGAAGGACATTGTGTGCATTTTCTTTTGTGCAAGTTGCACCTCTAAGAGGTGCTTGGGAAAACCCTCATCTAGCCTTCATATACCTTCATCTACCCTTTCCCACCTTCAAGACATATTTTGCATCCTCAAGATGCTCACAAATCCAATCCTATAGCAAAACAGGGCAATCTTGTAGCATCCCGTAACAATCCTGTAACATATTGTAACACCATGTAAAGTTGATCACATTTTCTGTTGGGTGTGGCTTTTTACCTATTTTCTGCACCTTCTTTCCCCAGTTTTGATCCTTTTATCCTCCAGGCCTATGAAATTTACATGATTAATTCTCCTTCTTCTCACTTTTATAACCTATTCTACTATCATGTTATTTTTCCGTATTTTACTGAATAATACGCTGCTTTATTCCTTTTTTTGGCTAACTAGGGGAGCATTGAAGAAGTATTTTGGAAAGATCTTCTCCTTTTCAGGTGTTTCTCACGAGAACAAGGTTATGGACTAGATAGGCAGCTCTGATTAACTACAAAGAAGGGTAGAACAGTTCATTGTTACACCTTGTACATTGTTACAAGTTCATATTACACATTAGATGTTGTTACAGGTTGCTGTTACACATTGGATGTTGTTACAGGATGCTGTTACACTATGCATTGATAGAAAGGTCCGTTGTTACACCAAGGGTGTTGTTTCCTGTGATTGTCGTAACATCCCAAACTGCTATTCACTTGCAGGACGTTGTTGCACCAGAGCTAGGAAAATGTGGGTACTATTCCACATAACAATTGTCGGTAGTAGGCATTGTTTATTTTGGAAGCAACAGACCCAAGCGGTTGCAATCCTAACTAATGTATATTTGTATTTAGAAATAGGTTGTAACTACTTTTATTTTTTATCAGCATGAGAATCGTGGTATTCTCATGACTTATCTGTTTCTAATTTCGGGTATGTAATAACTATAAAGGAACTCGATTTTCCATGTATAAGGACACGACATATAGAAGAGTATTGTTAATTTTCTTCTGTAACTCTGATTTTTTTTTAATATTAATCATTACGGTGATTTTTTACTACTCTTCAGCTGATTCGTTAATTACTTTTGTGTTTTTCTTGTGCCCTTCTAAGGAGGAAGGGCCCTCCTCTTTGGTAGGGACTACAATGATAGAGGTAGTGTACATTCTAGTTTTGCTAATTGTTATATGGTTTCTTACTGTTGCTGTACAAATTTTGAATTACATTCGCTATAATTCCAATTTATATTATGTTATTACATTGAGTTAATCAACAAAATGGTAGTAACCAGCTGGAGTAGATATTAGTCACTGCGTGGCACGCCCTTACTTTCATAGTTGCCAAGTGTGATTCAATTTTGTGGAGTGTTTTTTTTATGTCTACATGAATGATTTGATTTAGGAATTTGGTTGAGTGACATCTTTTAATGTTTTCTCCATTTTCTCATTCTTGGCTATAGTGTATCGGCACAAATAGTGCGAAATCCATTGAAACAACAAGACCTACCCTAGGTTGACAATTAAATGTTGTAGTCTAGGTCAATTAGGATTTATTAAAACAACACTACGTTTTGGTGTTGTTTCTGGGGATGGCAGTTGACGATATAGTTAGCCAAGTTGTTTGTTTGATGATAGAGTGTTCCTAGTCCACAAGTGTTGGTTGGTAAGACAAGAGGTAAAAACCTACGCATCGCTCTAACATACCTTGGCGAGCTCACCATTGTGATCACTAGGGCACTTAGGGAATTTTGGTGTTTTATTTAGCGTGTCTTCAGCTCTTTAGTCACTGGGCAGTAGACGAGACATAAGAACCTGTATGTCGCTCTAACATACCTGGGCGGGCTCACCACTGTCGAAGTCTGAGACACTTAAGGTGTGAACTAATACATATAGGGTCCATGTGTGCAACTGTAGGAATTACAAAGATACTAAAACTACCCCAACTCTAATTAGTCATAGGAAAAATGGGTCGTAAAAAGGAAAGGAAGAGTGTAGATTTGGGAAGGAAAACATTTTTCCAAGAACTAATCTCTAAGGTAGAAAAAGAACAGTCCAGATCTCAAAGGGATGCAAGGAAAATAGGGCTGCAGAAAGCTGTTACTCCCATAGCAAGAGAAGAAACCTATGATTCCTCTATCTTGGGACCATATCATTCTAAAGCTATCACCCATACCCCCAAGATAAAGAATCCAATCCAGGAGCAGGAGGGGGAAGCTAGTAGCTAGAACTTAAGGACCAAGGGACAAGGGGAAACTGACGGGGAACATTGAACACCTAAGATGGAAGAGAACCTGTTGGTTTATCAATACCCAAATACAGATAGTGCGATGAAATAACCAGCCCCAAGGATATATAAACCATTAATCATACCTTCAAAACCATCACAATAATAGTTTGAAGGATGTCTATTACAACAAGGGTTAGAAGGAATAATCATGGGGGACAACAATGATAACAACGCTAAAACAAATGCTACTATCACCACTTTTGAGTTCCCATTCGGGGATATCAAAGGTGAAGCTCCTATGAAAAATATTCCTCTATCATCCTTACCATCCTTCTAGGGGATTAGTGTGGAAGATCCAGACACCTTTTTATTTGAGTTTGATGTCTTATGCAAAAGTTATGATTATACCTCAAATGCTCAGAAATTAAAATTATTTTCGGCTACTTTAAAAGGGGCAACCTTGAGATGGTTCATGGGATTGGGCTCTGCTTCTATTCAAACATGGAATGATATAAAGGATACATTCTTATCAAAGTACCAAGACTATTGTAGAACCAGGGACTTAAGGTAGGAGATATTTAGAATGACACAAAAAGAGGATGAGAGCTTGGAAGATTATGTGGAGTAGTTCCACTATAATCTGCAGAGGTCTAAACATAGCAATTTAGATGAGAGCTTGGAAGATTATGTGGAGTAGTTCCACTATAATCTGCAGAGGTCTAAACATAGCAATTTATACTAGTAAATATTGAATACAATATTTATCAAAGGAATGAGGGATGACTTCCTTGACAACTTGAACCTATTAGGGAAGGGGGATATATCGCAAGAACCATTTGCTGAAATTGTAAAACTCTGCCTAAGATGCTCTAGAGGATCGTCAAAGGGGAGGAGCACAATTCATGATGTCTATGCCCAAATACAAAAATCTACAGGAGGAGGAGTAACTAGAGCAGGGATCGGGAATTTTTTTGAAAATTTCAAGATCGATATCCTCAGTACTCTCTTTGTCCAGATAATGACAGCGTAGATCAAGAAGGCACAAGTAGAAGTTGACACACCTCTAGTTGTGTTTTGTTTCAATTATGAGAAGAAACATACTTTGAGGGAATGTGAATTGAATAACATCAGCTTGTGTAATATTTGCGACCTGGAACATTTGATGGGGCAATGTTCGGAGCTTCCTAGACTAAAGGAATTACTTAGAGAGTCAAGCGAGGAAGTGCAGTCCTCTTATTTCATCGCACCAAGGAGGCCATGGCAACCATGAGCTCCAGGCATGTGTCAATATTTTTCCTCTTTCAATTCATGTAACAAAGCATATAATACTTAGCAATATCCAAGGCAATGTCCTACTCTTTCTTCAACTTAGTTCCCTTCACCCTAGAACCAGTGGTCTCCATATCCATCTATCCAATATCCTCAATCTCAACCATATCCCTTGAATCAGAATTGGAGAGGAAATCCCTAAACTAAACTTTACCTGGATTACCCATGCAACAATAGCTATAGTTACCTCCTTCCAAACTCCTGCTCCTCCACTATCTTTGCAACCCCAACTACCTGTGCAACCTAACCCAAACCCAAACAATAAAGCAGCTCAGGGCACAGAGGCTTCGACTACCTTCTAGACCTATCTTATTACTCCCGCAGGGCTTAATGAAATACAATTGTGAACGGGAAAGGTAATTAAACCAAGTCACTCCCCTATCATTACAAAGGAGGAATGTGAACCATTCAGAAGAGATGTCGGAGGTTTTGAGGCAGCTATTGTGCCTATAACAACTGATATAGAGGAAGTTGTTACATCTGTAACAGCCAACCAGTGAAGAATTGTTACTGCTGTAACAACCAACTCAGGAAAGGCTGATACACTTGTAACAGTTGATTCGACCGCTGTAACTCAGGACCCTCTGTATCCTCAGAGATTGGTTGAACCTGGGATGACTTCACAGCCTGAATCTGATTTTCTCTAGGAGTTGCAAAATCTGCATGTATCAATTCCTCTGCTACAAGCCCTTAAAGAAGTACCTATTTATGCTAAAACAATGAGATATTTGTGCATCAAGAAACCTGGGAGGAAGCCTAAAGACCTTGCCACCATACATGTGATGGGGAAATTATCTAAATTAATGTCTACTCAACCTCTTCTAACTAAGTTTAATGATCCAAGAAATCCTACGGTTATTATCTACATTAATGATCAACCCATAGCTAACATGCTGATTGATCTTGGGGCTGCCATTAATGTAATGACAAAGGACCTCTTTACCACTCTTGGGCTGTAGGGACTTAGACATACTCCTACTGTACTTGAATTAGCGGATAGGTCCTATGTTAAACCCAAGGGGGTGTTAGAGGATATAGCCATTATAATAGCTTCCTGGAGGTATCCAATTGACTTTCTTATCTTATAGCTCAAATCGAATTTGGTGGGACATCCTTTGATCTTAGGGAGACCTTGGCAGGCCACTGAGATACATTTATAGGCTGCAGATCTAGATCTATGGTGATCTCAGATGGCCAGGAAACAAAGAACCTTAACCTTTACCCCCCAAAACCAAATGTGGATGTATACAACCCTTGGTGGGATGATTTTGAGCCCGAGTCAGATCTTTCCTTGCCACTCCTCACTCTGGGGAAAGCCCAGTATTTCAAGGATGAGACATAAGATGATGTCATTAATGGTTTTATTAGTAACTCGCTTTCTGTCGCTTCTATTAAAAATGCAAATGAGGAAGAAGAGGTGGAAGATATAGATTTTGAACAAATGAGAACAACTCTGAATATTGACAACAGTCTAATTGAGATAGAACATGGAAAGTTTTTGAATATTAACCCAAACTAGACTGCTAAGAAAAACCAAAAACTGTTATAGTTGTTATAGAAATACAAAAAGGAATTTGCATGGGACTATACAGATATGAAAGGGATCCACCCTAACCTATTCAATCACCGTATTTATTTGAAGGATGGCTCCAAACCAGTCAGACAACCACAGCGCCGCATGAACCCTGCACTAAAGGAGGGGTGAAGAAAGAATTGCAAAAACTCTTGAGTGCTAATTTTATTTATCTAATGTCTGACAATCAGTGGGTGTCTCCGCTTGTCATCATTCCTAAAAAAATGGCAAGTGGAGAGTCTGTGTAGATTACAAAGAACTCAATAAGGCCACTAAAAAGGACCATTTTCCTTACCATTTATAGATCAGGTCCTTGATACCCTTTACGAAAAGAAATTATTTTCATTCTTGGATGGATTTAGTGGCTATAATTAGATACAAATTTCCCCGAAGGATCAGGATAAAACAACCTTTACTTGCCCTTGTGGAACCTTCGCGTATAGAGTACTTCGTTTTGGACTCTGTAATGCTCCAGGAACCTTTCAAAGGGCAATACTGGGAATTTTTTTTTACTTGTTGAATGACTGGCTTGAAATATTCATGGACGATTTTACACCTTATGGAAATGCTTTTGAAAAATCATTAGTTAATATGGAAAAAGTGATGTAATGTTGTGTATAGACTAATGTTGCTTTGAGCACTGAAAAATGTCACATGATGATGACTGAAGGGGTCGTGCTTGGACACTACATTTTTGCTGAAGGAATCAAGGTAGACCCTGTAAAAATAGAGGTAATTCTGAAAATTCCAACCCCCAAAATGCAAAAAGAGGTACGTAGTTTCTTGGGGCATGCAGGGTATTACAGGAGATTTATAGAAAAATTTTCAAAAATTGCATCACCATTATTTTCCTTACTCATGAAGGATGTCAACTTTTTGTGGACAGGGAAGTGTGAGCAGGCCTTTTTAAAACTGAAATGTTGTGTATCAATAGCTCCGGTATTGTGAGGACCTAATTGGGAACTTGTGTTTCACATAGCTACAAATGCATATGATATTGTTGTAGGTCTTGTTTTGGGCCAACTAGAGGATAAGAACCTTATGCCATATACTACATAATAAAAAATCTAACCCTGGCTGAGCTCAACTACACAGTGACCGAGAAGGAGTTCTTAGCAGTCATGCATGCCATCAATAAATTTCAACATTACATCACTGGGTATCAAGTATTTGTACACACTAACCATTCTGCCATTCGTTTTTTAATGAATAAGACAATTACCAATGGTAGGATTACACGTTGGTTATTGCTGTTACAAGAATTTGATATCAAAATTGTCGATAAACCTGGAAAAGATAATGTAGTAGATAATTTTCTTTCTAGGTTAACTATTGATGACAATGGCATTCCTCTTGAGGATTATTTCCTGGATGAATATCTCTTTGTTATTTCTACTTACTCACCTTGGTATGCAGATATAGCCAATTATCTTACTGCAAGGAAGTTTCCAGAGTATTTGTACTCCAAGGAGAAAAGAAAGATCATACAACAAAGTGGTACATATACCTGGATAGATTAGAACCTCTATCACATTGAACCAAATTTCCAGATCAGACGTTGTGTTATAGAAGATGAGTTCTTTGACATCCTTAAAGCTTGTCACGAAGAACCTTGTGGAGGGCACTCCGCAAACAAATGAATAGGATACAAAGTCCTTTCAACAGGGCATTATTGGAAAGAAATATTTCAAGATGCCAAGAAGTTTGTGAAGGGATGCGATAGTTTCCAAAGGATGGGCCAACCACTGTAATCACATGAGATGTTGTTACAACCCCAAATCGTCTTAGAACCTTTCGAGAAATGGGCCCTAGATTTTCTGGGACCAATTAATCCTTCATCTAGACAGAAATCTTACATCTTGGTCTGCACTGACTATGTCACAAAATGGGTTGAGGAAAAGGCACTAACTAGAGCCACAGAGCAGGCTGTCTTAGACTTTCTGTTTGAAGACATCTTTGTCTAATTTGGCATACCCAGGGAGATAGTCACAGATGGAGGGCCCTAGTTCACATCTCATAGGATCCAGGAGTTGGTTGAAAAATATAAAATCCATCATAGAATCACAACACCTTATCATCCACAAGCAAATGGCCAAGTGGAAAGCACTAACAAAGTCATTGATGGGATCCTTACTAAGAATATGGCCAGTCACCAAAGAAATTGGGCCAATAAACTTCTAGAAGTGTTGTGGGCATACAAGACTACAAGGAGGAATACCACTGGATTCTCACCATATGAACTTTTGTATGGTAAAAATCCCTTATTTCCCATTGAGTTTGAAATCAAGACACTAATAACAACATTGCAGGTCAATTTGGATCTGACCACAACACAAAAGCAGATATTGAACCAACTCAATGAATTGGAGGAGAAACGGTTAGATTCTATCCAACAAACATAGATTATCCAGTAACAGAGAGATAAGTGGCATGACAGATTCATCAAGAAGAAGAAATTCCAGAAAGGAGATTGGGATCTCTTATAAAACTGAAGATTTAAAGACTTCAAGGGTAAGCTATGCACCAGATGGCTAGGTCCATATGAGGTAGATGCAGTCTTTGACAATGGGACTGTAAATTTGGTGACCATTGACAGTGCAAGGACACCATTGCTTGCAAATGGGCACCATCTTCGGTTATATCACAAACCTGCTTCAAGGGATTCATTTGTCAATATTGTCACAAATTCGGATCTTCAAATTATAGGAACAGGGGAAAGTCCCCTTGTGCTGCAAAAATTTTAATTTTTCCAATAAGTGTAATAGATGAAAATCAACTACAGTTGGTAGCTATTACACCTTCAAACTCTTAAATAATAATAATAATAATAATAATAATAATCTGGTTGTGAAAACCTTTCCCAGGCACAGACAGACAATTTTTGTAGCAGTTGAAAACCACCTTGTGGCAGTTGTTACACACTCTGTAACAACATATGTTATTTCAAAGCATACCTTACGATAAGTGCTGTTACATGATCTTTTCTTCTCTATTTTTGTAAAAATTAAATAATATATACTAGTTGTCTTGGTTGTTAAGCTTGTAACAACCAATGACTTTTAGAAATAAGTAAGATATTTTATTGTAATAAACAGAATGCATCATCGTGATTCTCATCATCAGAGTTAATTTCATGTGTCTCACCACCGGAGCTAGCTTCACGCGTCACGCCACCCACGGCGTCTCCCCACATCACCCAAGTACGTCATACAAAGGTAATATTGTTATTTTCTTTATTTGGTAATTATGGCAACTTAACATGACTTTTGACGGCTGAGGACGACTATCGCATTTAAGTAGAGGGGGGAGTGAATCATATTGCGACATGATCGTCCCATGACTTGTGATTATTCAAAAAAAACATTCAATTAAGGCATCGTTACCTAGTATTTATTGTTACTTAATTCGCGATCATACCAAAAAGGGGAAGTGTACCTTCGACGAGACCTCCCATAACCCATCATTAATAAGGAAATATTACTGTGCAGTATGAACCATGATTGCAAAATCCTAATTTGAAATCCTCACCGATGCCACCCTACCACCCTACCATTTACCCCTGCTGGAGCACTACATCCCCATTCAGAGTGCTCAGAGAGGTGGGAAAAGAAGCTGAAACAGCTAAGTAGTGCGTCGAGTGCAAAAACAACATTGAATTTGCGTAGCAATGGGTGGAGCAGCAATTCGACATGAGCCAGGGTCCATAGAAGCCTTGGAGAATTTCCATAAAGCATTCCATATTTTGAAGGACACTGGCTGGTTTTAGTTCTTCTAGAGATTGGAGGGATCATATGGCGGTGTTTCCATGGAATTTGCAAAGAATTTGGAGAGAAACCAAACGAAGGTTAGAGGGTTGAAGCTAGAGGTTACAAAAGAGGTGATTGATCAAGTGACAGGATTACCAGTGGAAGGAAAGAGGTGGTTTAATATGAAGGTTAATGACCCCTCCCTAAAGGGGGATTTCCTCCAAGAGGAGGAGTCGCTAGTAAATAAAGGGAGGGGGATCGATAGGTTGTCACTTCCCCAACCATGGGCTGATCTTTCCCTCTACCTCATCAAGTACATTACTTGCAAGGGAATGGAAAAAATTGTGTTCAACTACCTCTTTCCATTGCTAAATCACCTTCGTCATTAGCAACTAATCAATCCTCTCTACTTCTTGTTGGGAAACATTAGGAATATGGCCTTGGATGTGAAAATAGTTGCGCATCCAGAAACATGCGTCACCAAATATGGCCTCATAAGGTTGATTGAGTTGGATGCCTTAAGCTGTTAGGGCAGGAATTGGGAAGAATTCATGAGGAAGAAGGCCAGGACCACCCGCATGAGGCAAACCAGGAAATTTGAGGAAGCTACAGTGGTGACAAAGGATCATCCCCAACCTTCGACATTAAGGGTTGGTAAGAGGCCACTCGACAAACCAATTGGTGATAAGTGGCCAAAGCAAATGATAAGGGTTAGCAGACACCTAGAGTCCCCATCCATATCAAAGAAGAACAAAAAGGCAGTAGAGCAGAAGGACGAGAAGCAGGCTCAGCCAGAGGAACCTTCTTCACCTGGTAAGAGCGAAACTCAATCCTTGTTGTTAAGAATTGAAAATTTAGAAAAAGAAAATAGAGAGCTAAGGGAACAACTAGTAGAGGGAAAGGCAGAGGCAAGATCCCCAAATCTAGACATTTTGGTTGAGGCAGTTGAAATCGCCAGAAGGGGGGATGTCCCGGGCACTTTGTGCATGGCCTATGCTAAGAAGCTAGTATCAACAAGGTTTAAAGTATGTGTAGCAAACACTACCTTGAGGGAAACACAAACTAAAATATGGGAAGATGACACATAAGAACCCATTGAGGACATTGCTATTACACAAGAACCAACAACTAAGATGGCACAATCCACAGAAAGTGATCTGGTATTGAATACAAAGGAGCCCTTGGCTAACACTGCTATTACATAAGAACCAACAGTGGAGATAGAATTCAGCCAAGGAAAGTAAGGATAAGCTAACATCCATGAGCTTGTGGTTAACGATGTTGTTACACAAGAACTAACAGTGGAGACAGAAGCCTACTTGGGGGAAAATGATATACAAAAGTCTTTGGATGACACTGCTATTACACAAGAACCAGCAGCGGGAATGGAAGTTGATTAGGGCGATAAGGAAACTATAACAGAACCCATTGATGAAGTTGTTGTTACACAAGAACCAGCAACTGAAGTGGAGCAGTTTCACCCTTGGGAGGCTGTTACACCCTCAATTGATAGTGCATGTGGGAGAACACTGGATTCTAATGAAGGATGGCATTATGAAAATATGTTGTTACTACCAAAGCTATAGAAATGGAAGCAACGGGCGCTCTCTCTACAATAAGGGGTGATCTTGCTCAAGGAACCTAAAAGGATGGTGGATTCCCTTAGGGAGAAATGGCTAAAGCAAGAATGGGAGAGAGAATGGGAAGCATGGAGGCACAAGGAAGCTATGAGGAAGAAGGATGAACAATTGTATCAACCACATCGACATGTCTCAGACCTAATGGACGACAAGACCAAGCTCCATGACCTAAACCTTCTAGCATGCAGGTGGTCGTCTCGTCATGTCTAGTGTTCCTTTGGGAATGATATTATTTATTTCAATTAAAAGCATTTTTTGAGAATAGGTCTTATTTGGGTTCTTCAACCTGTACTTTTCTTGATATTTTTCACTCCTACGATTTTGATGAACAAAGCTTGCTTTGCGAGCTATTTTTGCATAATATCATGTGTGAGTATGTCAGCATGAAAATGGTAGCAAGTGCCTTCTCCTATATGAGAGATTTGCAGTTGTGGGCCTTCCTTTCGTTTATGAGGAATCAGATTGAGTGGCATCTGGCCATTAAATCAAAAAACGATAATGAAGAAATAAAAACATTGTGGGTTAGAGCTGAACCAGGGATGGTTTATGAACTCAGGCGTGAGTTTAAGCTATTCCCAAACACTCCAGAGATCAGGGAATAGTCGGTCATCTAAAGGAAAAGGATTGTGAGGATCTTGCTCAACCTGTATGCAAATATGAAAAGCCGAGTGCTAGCAAGATGTCTTAAACGCACCGAGCTCTATAGAGATAAGTTACAAGAAGGGGATCCTTTTGAGTACAAATTTTTTTTGGCTGTTGTTACACAGGTGCCTAAGTATGCTCGGATCGTGCCTACATTGGGGGAATTTTGGATTGGGATCAGATTTAAATTTCCTTTGCTTTGGTTTCCAGTTGAAGAGTATTAGCCAGACTACCACCTATGTGACTATGAAGATGAATCCTAGCCACGTTAGTTGATGGCCATTCAAGGGTATAGAGCTCCGGGTGAAGACACTGTTGGTTCTTACAATTTTACAAACTTGCATCGGGGGTATAGCAGGAGAAGCTGAGATTCTGCATGGGGACATGAAGTTACTTCAATCGGGAGGATATGTTGGGTGTGGCTTTTTACCTATTTTCTGCACCTTCTTTCCCTAGTTTTTATCCTTTTATCCTCCAGGCCTATGAACTTTACATGATTAATTCTCGTTTTTCTCACTTTCATAACCTATTCTACTGTTATGTTATTTTACTATATTTTACTGAATAATACGATGCTTTATTCCTTTTTGTTGCTAACTGGGGGAGCATTGAAGAAGTATTTTGGAAAGTTCTTCTCCTTTTCAAGTGTTTCTCGCGAGAACAAGGTTACATAGTAGATAGGCAACACTGATTAACTACAGAGAAGGGCAGAACAGTTCGTCGTTACACCTTGTATGCTATTACAAGTTGTTACACATTGGATGATGTTACAAGTTACTGTTACACATTGGATGTTGTTACACTATGCACTGATACAAAGGTTTGATGTTACACCAAGGGTGCTGTCACCAGCGATTTTCATAACATCTCGAATGCTATTCACTCGTAGGATGATGTTGCACCGGAGCTAGAAAATGTGGGTACTATTCCACATAACAGTTGTCGATAGTAGGCATTTTTTATTTTGGAAGCAATAGACCCAAGCGTTCGCAATCCTAACTAATGTATATTTGTATTTAGAAATAGGTTGTAACTACTTTTATTTTTTGTCAGCATGATAATCATGAGATTATCATGACTAATCTGTTTCTAATTTCTAGTATGTAATAACTATAAAGGAACTCAATTTTCCATGTACAAGGACATGACATATAGAAGAGTATTGTTACTATGCTTTTGTAACTCTGAATTGTTTTTAGTATTAATCATTATGGTGATGCTGTTATTTCTCTTTAACTCATTCGTTAATTACTTTTGTGTTGTTCCTGTGCCCTACTAAGGAGGAAGGGCCCTCCTCTTTGGCAAGGACTGTAGTGATAGAGGTAATTTACATTCTAGTTTCGCTAATTTTTATATGGTTTCTTATTGTTGCTGTACAAATTGTGAATTACATTCGCTATTGTTCCAATTTAAATTATGTTGTTACATCGAGTTAATCAACAGAATGGTAGTAACTAGCTGGAGTAGATAATAGGCACTACATGGCGCGCCCTTATTTTCATAGTTGTGAAGTGCGATTCAATTTTGTGGAGTGTTTTTTTAATGTCTACATCAATGATTTGATTTAGCAATTTGGTGCAACAACATCTTTTACTGTTTTCTCCATTTTCTCATTCTTGGTTGTAGTGTATAGGCACAAACAGTGAGAACTCCATTGTAACAACAAGATCTACCCTAGGTTGATAATTAAATGTTGCAGTCTCGGTCAATTAAGATTGATTAAAACAACACTACATTTGCTCCAAAATGTTGATTTTTTTCTCTTACGCTTAATAATGACCCCTCGGCTTTGAATCCATGATTTAGGAAGACCAAAGCCCACTTTAGACCTACCTTTTCTTCGCTGCAACATAATTTTGCAATCAGGGTTAGAGGACCTTATGAAACACACATGGACTCTATCATTAAAGCTAAGTTTCTTTCAAAACAGTGATTGACAGGGTGATTTATCAATGCAAAGTAATTTAGGAATTTTTATTGGATTTATGTTATCTTAGGGTTTCAGATACAAGGACTGCTATTTCATAAGTTCATTCCTTTTCATAGAAACTTTTCACCTTCTACAAGTAGTCCAATGTTCAGTTCCTTGCAAGTAGCATAAATTTTACATTCTGCAAGTAGATTAGTATTTCCATTTATTCAAATAGCACAACCTTTATATTCCTGCAACTAGTGTTAGCTTTTTCATTTGGATGAATAACATTTTCATTGCTAAAAGTAGAATAATGTTTTCATTCTTGCAATTATAATAAAACTCTCCCTTTTCATGCAATTCTATTCATTGAGCTAGTTAAAAAAGTGGTCTTTGTATGCCTTAATATGTTCCATTGCTTGAAGGTGACATGAGTAGAACTTGACCCACTATTCATATAACACTGTCACCTCTTAATTTTGTATGAGCCCCATGTTGATGATTAAATTCGATAGCCTTGGGAATATCAACATTCTTGTTGTGATACTAAGGCTCATCAGTAATTATCAGATCGGAAAATCAGATTCTACTATTCATTCTTGTAAAAAAATCAACATGGTATCAAAGCCTTATTGAAAGAGAAACCACTAAGTTAGCCTAAGAGACAAGTGTTCAATAGCTTGACTATCTTTATTTGCTACCGAAGATTCACAATAGAAGGAAAGGTTCATAAACAAGATATTCTAAGGCTAAAGGGAGCTATGGATAAAATATTTATTTTTTCTCTATTAGGAACTATCACAAATAACAGTGATGTCTTGTTAGTATATAGTGGTGCCTCGAGGCACATGACAATTTTTAGAGAAGCTCTCATAGATTTGATAGTAATAGACCCAAAATCAAAGGTAGAACTTGGAGATAGTGCCAAGTATGCAGTGAAAGGAGTCATAACAACCACATTTCAACTGGAATCTAGAAACTCTCTACACCTGAAAAATGTTTTGTTTGTACTAGGTCTGAAGAAAAATCTACCCTCTATCTCAACATTAGAAGATAGAGGCTATAAATTTTCATTCTTATATGGATAGGTTCTTATATGACTTAATAATTCAAGCATAGAATCACAAAAAGTGATTGATGTTTGAGAAGGAGGATTATATAGACTGGTAGGATGACAAACCCAAGCATTGATACATAATAGTATCATTTTATGTGACCTATGGCATCAAATATTTTCTCAATCACACCACAAGGATTTAGCAACATTAAGAAAAATGGTTACATGTCTTCCAAAACTTTAGATTGAGCATGATGACATCTGCAAGGGTTATGCATTTGGTAAAAATATCAATAGATATTTTCCAAGCAGTGATAATAGATCCAAGGGGATCTTGGATCTAGTACATTTAGATGTATGTGGACTAATGTCTGCAACCTCCTTGGGTGTGTTATCACTCCGTAATTTTCTTGGATGTGAAAGGAAAACTCAAAGGTAACATTGAACCAATGAGTTTCCAATATGTAGAGGTGAATGATATAAGATTAGTGGAAATCCAACGTGAAGTGAAAGTGAGAGTGGAATGGTGAGCTGGAAAGGGTAGGTGATAAATGGAGAGAGATAATGAGTGGAATGTAACAGGTGAGAGAAATATTTGTTATTTATAATTTATTTAAAATATAAAATCAAAACTTTAATATAATGATTTTATATTAAAAATATTCATAATGAAATTTTACAAGGGAAACTAGAAGGCATAAGCAATGACATGGTTTGGTTGTTGCAGGAAAAACTGAAATAGCAAGTGTTAAAAAATGTTCTGATAGTGCTCATTATTTATATCGTAATGACGAGTGTTGTTAAATTAAAACACAATGCTTGTTTAAAAATAACAAATTGATCTTGTTTTAAGACCTTAGACTGAAATTTCAAATTTAGGATAGTTGATTCCAAAGAAATCTTGCATGTGATAATATGGTGGCTACTTGTAATATGTAACATTCATTGATGATTTCTCCTGAAAGACTTGGATCTACTTTATGAATAGCAAGGATGAAACCTTCAACAAATTCCAAGAATTTGAGGCACAAGTAAAGAACTTGACAAGAAGGAGAATCAAAGTATTGACATAAGATAATGGAGGAGAGTACACTTCTAGGGAATTCAACGACTTTTTCAAGGAGGCAGGAATCAAGAGGGAGTGGATCGTTCCTTACAACCCTAAAAAATGGAGTAATGGAAAGGAAGAAAAAAATAATTCCATAAGTAGTAAAGGAAATGATTCATGATCAAGATCCACTGATGTTCTTATGGGTAAAAGATGTTAGCACAATTGTCTATGTACAAAACGAAAGTCCTCACTTAATATTAAAGGAAATGACTCATGAGGAAGCATTCACGAGAATAAAAGTTGAGGTTAGTCACTTGAGAAACTTGTGTTGTCCAGTATATGTTCACATACCCATGGAAAAGAGGAAAAAGTTGGAACCTTTAGGGAAGATAGGTATCTTCATGGGATAAAGTGAGACTTCAAAGACATATCTAGTCTACATTTCAGAATGACGTCAAATTAAAGTTATCCAAGATGTTAAATTTGATGAAGAAGTATCCTTAAAAAAGTCTAGAGAGTCTCACACAGAGATTGATGATGAGGAGAAGGAGGACCTAAAAAATTCAGGTACAAGTCCTTCTAAATAAACTTCTCATTCTTCAGAAGACCAGGAGGAGTCAATAGAACCTATAAGAGATGTTGTTGTAACTGGGAAGAGATGAGCCTGGCTTCATGATACTATAAAAGATGTAAAATGACATGCATCTCATGGAGGTACATTCAAGGACAGTAAATGATGTCAAAGGTACTCAACTTATATGGCACTAATGAGCCATTGATTATGAGCCCTCCAATTAGGAGGAAACAATATGCAAGTAGGTTTGGAAGGATGCCATGATGGAGGAATATTAGTCCATGATGAAGGATTATGTGTGGGAGATAGTTCCGAGACCAAAGGAGAAACCAATGGTCACTTCCAAATCAATTTATAAGATCAAGCATGCAGTGTATGGAAGTATCAAAAAGTATAAAGTGAGATTCATGGAAATAAGGTTCCCCTAGAAAGAGGGAGTAGACTATGACAAGACATTTGCTCCAGTTGCCAGGTGCACTTCTATTAGAGCTATTGTTTCTCTTGATTTTTTTATGGGTGGGAAATACACTAGATGGATGTAAATACTACATTCGTTAATGGTGTAATTAAGGAGGAAGTGTACATAGAGAAACCTTAGGGATTTGAGGTGCAAGGGAAGGAGTCCCATGTTTACAAGTTGAAGAACACATTGTATGAACTCAAGTAGGCACCTAGAGCATGATATTCTAGGATTAATGAATATCTGATGAATTTGGGTTTCAACAAGAGTGATGTAGATCTTGATATTTATTTCATGGTTTTTAAAGGTGATCATTTTATCTTGATTATATATGTTGATGATATGTTCCTTACTGGGGCAAAGAGACTCATCACTAGGTGCAAGACGGAGCTAGCCTTAGAATTTGAAATGAAGGATCTTGGCCCGATGCACTATTTCTTGGCATTGGAGGTGTGAAAACAACCTACTAAGGTATTCCTTGGACAAGGGAAGTATATTATTCAAATATTGAAGAGATTCAGTATGATGGACTACAAGTCCATGGCTACACCTATGGTGACAAATCTAAATAAGCTTAATGACTCTACTTTAGATTCAAATTTGGTGGATCCCACTGTGTAGAGGTAGTTGATCAAATCCTTGATGTTCTTGATTGACACTAAGCCATATATTTGTTGTGAACTAAACACTTTAAGTTAGTATATGGTTGAGCCAACACAAATACATTGGATTGCAGCAAAACTTGTGTTGAGATATTTGCATGGCATTGTTGGATATGGCTTGAGACATGTCTTAAGTGATGAAGTGAAGTTGAAATGATATTTGCACTCAGTTTGGGCCGAGAGTTTAGAAAGAAGGACGAGCACATCAATATACTTCTTCAACTTAGGATTTGTTATGATAGCTTGGTTTAGTAGGAATAAAACTTCAATTGCACTTAGTATGGTAGATGTAGAATACATTGTAGCTAGTGCCACAAGTTAGAAAGTAGCGTGGATTTAAAAGACACTTTTAGGAATATTTGACCAGGAGCTTGAGCTGACCATGATATTTTGTGATAATCAAAGTTGTGTCAAGCTTTAAGAGAATCCAATTTTTCATGACAGGTCAAATCATAATGAGATCAAATATCACTTCATTCAGGACATGGTGCAAAGGTGGTGCTTCAATACATATCCATAGATGAG
Organism: Pinus tabuliformis; assembly: GCA_031772625.1. Taxonomy (NCBI): domain Eukaryota; kingdom Viridiplantae; phylum Streptophyta; class Pinopsida; order Pinales; family Pinaceae; genus Pinus; species Pinus tabuliformis. Next base: position 1,202,482,014 of record CM062820.1, on the reverse strand, counting down.
CATATTGTTGACCTTTCACTAAACATATTTCTAGAGTGAATTTTTTATAATTTAAAGACAAGCTTGGTGTGATGCCAAATGCCTCCCTTGTTGAGAGGGAGAGCTAATGCATTTTTCAAAATTAGGGTAGACCATCTTGTAAATTCGTAAAGGAATTTAATTGGGTCATAAAGGAATTTGACCAAGGGATATGGATACATTCACCTTTGAAGCGAGAAGGACTTGTCTAGGTTGACCAATGGTGATTGTCCTAGGGAAATTATAGGATTGGACATATCTTCTCCTTAGAATCCAGAAGGACTTGCCTATGTCGACTGAAGGACATAGATGTAATTCACCTTTAGATTTAGAAGGACTTGGATAGGTCATGAAGGATTTTGAATAGAAAGGTGAATGGTCCAAAGGAAAATTCTCTCCTTAGAATCTAGAAGAACTTGGATGCTAGAAGAACTTATCTAGATAATGACCAGAGGAGATTGATACATTTACATAAGGAGCTACAAAGGGCTTTGGAAAAAAACTTAGATGCTTACATTTCCCACCCTAGGATGGAGTTATCTTATAAAGATGCACCAATATGGAAAGCTCATGAACTTTTCTTATGGAGGAAAAAGGTTAGCTAATGGTAAATTTTTTACAAAGAATACCTCCATCGCTAAGAGGGAGTGTTGATTCTTTGTGTAGCATTGGGAGGTATTCCTGCATGCTAAGAGGCCACCCAAATTGGCCAAGGAAAATTATGAAAAATAATAATAAAAGTTTAGTTTTTTGGAGTTCATGTAGGCTCCAATTTGACAGGTTGGCCCCACCAGGAATAGGTGCGACCCTTGGTCAAACTCACTTGAAAAGTTTAAATACACAAGAAGTTAATATCATTTCAACCAACCAACAACACAACATATTCTACACAAGAAATATCTGCACGTGTGAACAAAAAAGGAGTGAAGGATCTAAAGTTTGACTGAGTTTGTCCAAAATTTCATTGTTGAATGAGGTTAAATGCACAAATTTCCAAACATAGACTTTGACCACAGACCTTGACCACAAGCTAAAATTTTGATAGTGGACTAGCATTGAATTTTTTGTTATTAAGTTATTTGACCAGGTTTGACTGGTACTTTGGGTTTGGTTTTTGGAACAAATTTCTAGAAAATTTATGTAGTTGTGAACCTTGCTAAAGAAAAATTTCTCCTAGAAGAAAATTTCTTGGGTTTTCTCCCAAGTTTGGGTTTCCTAGGGAGAATTTGTTGTCTCTATTGTGCATTGTTGTCTGTTTATGTTCCAACTATTTTTCATTATATTACTATTGACATTTTCTGTGCATAATTGCTTAATGATATCACTGGCTTGAAAGATAATTTGATAAAGTTAATTAGGAAGTAATTACCAAATCATAGAATCATATTCTATTATTCATTATTGTATAAAATTCAACAGCATGATGTCTGGTCTTGAAGTTGTTAAATATAAAATATTGTCAATCATCGACCGATACATTGTTGGTTTACTTCAAAAGACTCATCATCTTTGCTAATTTTACATCTTGCAACCATGGGAGTGCTCATAGAGGCATAAGTTTCCATTCCAAACATTTTTAGAATTTATTTAAGGTATTTAGACTGAGATATGGAAAATGTTTCCTTTTTCAAAGTGATTGACTTGTAACCCTAGGAAGAAGGATAATTCCTTTAACATGGACATCTCAAATTATTCTAGCATACTTGTTGTAAAACTCTTTCCCATGGAATCATTATTATTACCAAAAATAATTTCATCCACATGGACAATAATGATCAAAATATTTCCTTTTTTAACCTTGATATAAAGAATGTTGTTAGTGGTTCTTTTTTTGAATCCCGTTGTTGAAGATAACCATCCAATTTGGAGTACCATGCCCTAGGAGCTTCTTTCAAGCCATACAATACTTTCTTTAGTCCGCATACATAATATTTGTCATCTTTTAATTGAAATCCCTCTGCATCCTCAACATAGACTTCTTCTTTGATTTCCCCATTTAAGTATGATGACTTTATGTCCATTTGATAAATATTGAGTCATTTGAAACAAGCAAAGGCTAGAAGCATTCTGATAGCTTCCAACCAAGGTATTGGAGCAAAAGTTTCATCAAATTCAATGCCTTGAACTTATGCATAACCTTTGCATATCAATCTTGTATTATTTCTCACAAATTTTCCATCCTCATTGAGCTTGTTTCTATAAACCCATTTGGTTGCAATTGCTTTTTTATCTTTATGTCTTGGAACACATTCTCAAGTCTGGTTATTTTCAATCTGATCCAACTCCTCATTCATATTTTTAGTCCAGTGCTCATCTTCATTGGCTTGTGAAAAAAATTGGAGCTCCATAAGATATAAAGAGGCTATGTTTTCTTGGATGATGTATTAATGAGTTTCCTTCTAATTTGAACTCCTAAATATTTGTCTCTTAGAAATTGATTGTTCAGATGTTTTCTCTATACATATCTAGGTGGATTCTTTCAGTGGAAAGGTTAAACTTCCTCTCTCTAAACTTCTTCAAATTCTTAATCTTCTTGTTCTTATAATGCAGATTCTTGAAAGATAGCAGGATTAGGTTGAGCTTGGGGATGAACTTCATTGTAAGGTTTTGATTCATCTACTTTTACATCACTATTTTTAATGACTTCTCATGTTCTTTTATTATAACACTTGTACCCCTTGCTTCGATATGCATATCCTAGAAATATTCCTTCATCAGTTCTAGATTCAAATTTCCATAATTTTTCTTCATTCACTTTTATGTAACATTTCCTTCCAAAAAAATTGAAATGCTTAATTGTGGTTGGCCTTCCTTTCCATAGGTCATAAGTATTTTTAGTGCTTTTTTCCCTGATTTAAACCCTATTAGAGATATATACTAATGTATTTATTACTTGTTCCCAAAAAATATATGGCATATCCAGGGCTTAAAAAAGAAGAGATATTGTATATCCTAAATTTTTCCATTCTTTCTCTCAGCCAAACCATTATGTTGGGTTGTTCTTGCAATAGTGAAGTGCCTCCTGATTCAATGATGTTCATAGAATTCATTGAATTCATGGGAGGTGAATTCTCCTTTTCTATCTTTCCTAGACATTAAATATTCAAAACCATTTCATTTTCATGATACAAATAGGATCATTCTATTATTTGTTATCTATCTCGATGCTTTAGGAGTGGAAAAAATGGAGGAATCAACTCACATGACCATTTTTACTGTTGGGACCCGGTTTGGCAAAACATAGTTTAAAACCTTCCAAGAGTGTTTTGAGGCATCAAATTATGTGTTTTGGGGGTAAAATTTTCCCACTTTAGTGTGGCACCTTCGTTTCTTATTCTACACATAGAGACCTTTCCAACATCACAATAATCATGCTAATCAGTGTCCATATGCAAAAGTTATGAAACTTAGAAGTTCACCTTCCTGTTTTCACCATCATAATTCAAGCGGATGCCACGTAAGCCCCAATTATTCATGAAAAATGGGATATCCATGTCATTATGATGAAGAAGACTTGATAAGAGTTTATATTGTAACTTTGGTTAAGGGTTGAGGTAATCAAGCCTAACCACTAGCAAGTTATCGGGTTATGTTATAACTGAGCCACTAGGGAGAAAAGGGGTTCCATTATTTCAAATGCATTTGTTTGATAACTGAGAAAAAATTAGCCCAGAGGGATAGCAGATAGATAAAATATACTGGATTTTTTCACTGTAGTATCCCATGGCCACGTGCCACACTTCTTTGTAATCGTAGACATTTTCTATTCAGAGAAAGGGAGCAGAAAAAGCTCATCATCTAGTTGGGATTTTCTCCCAAAAGGGTTTCTTAGGTCATATATTGTGTCAAATGTGTTTGTGAGCTTTTAATTCACATGCATACACCATTAAAAATAATATATAGATCTAGAAATCTAAATAGAAATAAAATTGTAATAGTGTAGAATTTCATATTTTAAATACAATTTTATCAAATTTGTTATGACGAACTGTCCAGTGGAATATCCACAACAGTTTATGGATCATATTGGTATAAGAGCCAATTTATTTGGGCATATTGTAGATATTTTTAGAGGATCTAGGTGGCTGGGCCAAAAGTCATAAAACCCTAATTATGGCCAACGAATTTGTGAATAACCCTTGTGATCATGTAAAGGAGAAGTTTTTGCAGCTGGAACAACAAGCCAAGGATATAAATTTTAATGTAAATATCCTCATGCCCTGAGAAATAATATTGGGATATTTAAAGAAGATGGGGGTTCTAATACTGATAACAAATTAGAAGGGAGATCAGGAGATTAGGAAAAAATGAAGAATGGGTCAAAGAAAGGACCTCAAAAATTCAAACTTACTTTGAGTGCCATGAATCTTTCATAGTCCCTGTTAAAGATGGAAGCAAAGATCAATATGAAGATGTACCAAGGTGAGATCGACGCTCTGAAGGTAAATCACTGGTTGATGATGGGCCTCTAAATTAGACATAAATTTAGGCCCATGCCTCTAAATTAAAACATAAATTAAGGCCTATGACCATCCTTCAGCACATTAAACCTCTCTTTCTGCATTAGATAATGTATTTTTAACTTTAATATATTCATTAGGAAGGTTTATGAATAATTGCATATTTGTGCCTAATATTATTTATTTTTGTGGAATATTATGAGAATATTGGCAGATTATGAATATTTGGGGGACGAGATAATTTAGGGGCTTGTTCCCTACTACAGGAGGATCAATAATAAATAATAAATCAACAAGATATTATAGAATTATGGCACAAATTGTGGAATTGCAATGATTGATAAAATCTAGGAATGTGTTCCTTGCCATTTAATGCAGATTCCTAGTATTGGGGACCAGATCCACTAATTAAGGGATTTTGGTGGGGAAAGCTTCCTCCTTTCACGGGGAATGATTCCTAATAATTTTTTATAAGTACCAAGTTGAATTTTCCTCTAGGGATAGATTTTCATTAGTTTTCTTGTGGAGAGAACTCGTATTTTTGCAGCTCCATTGTATTTGCTTACAGGGATGTAATTGTATTGATGACAATAATGAAGATTGGTGTCATGTTCAGCTTATAAATCTTGTTCTCCTCCACAGGTCTCTGAGTTTCCTTGGGCTTGGCCATCCCAAGAGCCTCAGAGCCCTTTTGTATCATTTTCTTTCCTTCTTTTCACTTCTTATTCACATGCATCTCTTATTTTTATTTCTTTCTATTTATGCATTTAGTATTAATGATTCCTTGTTGTAGGGTTGAGTTAAATGGTTGATGTAAGTTATTTTGCAGGATCAAAAGCATTATTTCATCCTTAGAAAATCTTTGCAAGTTATTAGTAATCATTGAGCTTCTTGGATTAGTCTTCTCATTCCCAAATCTAGATTTCTGGAACTCTTTTGTGGCAAAGAACAATAGATTTCTAGTATTTTTTAGAGAATTCTAATGAGCTTCAATCGAGTTCATTCCACTTGCATTAGATCAAAAAAAAATTCTAGTTCATAACAGAAATTACCTCATTTCATTTGCACTTTGTTAGGTTAGGCATTTTTTAGATTTACTAGCTCACTAGTTCTCGAATTTCTAGATTTTCGACTAGTAATGTTTTTCTATTTTTTATCATGGGTTAACAGAGGTATTTTTGAGTGATTCCACTTGGAATGGGGACCTAAGACATCCTAGTTAATAAAAAAAAAAATTCCAATCCCACTTGGATTTGATTTTCTTGGTCATTCGATGAATTATAGTAAATGTATACATCTTGTAGTAAATCACTGTAGCATCCTGTAGGAAAGCCTGTTTTGAGCCTGAATCGAGAAAAATAATCACTGAAGCTGGTATTAGGCTTTTACTTGACCTCCATGCCATCAAGACCACCTTAACCCTCTTTCTCCACACTTGGGTCAGCATTTTGCTAGTTTTCAAGGGTAGGATTTGATTTCCATTTCTTCTATCTTTAGTCTTACATTAGATCTCATCAATGTTTTATATCATTCTACAAATTTTTTCCCATGCATGAAATAGGCAGCTAGCTCATGAAATTATGTTTTCCTTAGTTAATTGAAATCCTTATTGTTTACATGATTTATGGATAAATGTCAATGGTTGATGCAATGCAGGAGCTTCAACAATACATAGAGATTTCATGATCAACAACCTCATCCCAAATTCATCCACCCATGGTCCTCACTTTCCTTCACTAAACCCTCACCAATTACATCATTTCACAAGGAAACCTCTCCAAGCTTTTTGAGTAAATCCAGTCATCTCCCAACTTGGGTTTTGAGTTCTGAAGTGGTCCTAGGCACTCCCTTGCCTCATTCCATCCACCAACCACATTCCCTAAGCTTTCCATCACCTTCAACACCCATCCTTTTTCTCTCGCCTGTATACTGTAGGTTTTTAGGGGATCCTGTAGGTTTTTAGGATGTCCTGTAGGTTTTCAGGATATCCTATAGGAAATCCTGTAGTATCTTGTAGGAAACCCTGTTTTGAGGCTGAAATGAGGAAAAAGCCTCTAGGAAGCTAGCAAAGGGTCCCTACTTGTCTCCCAAGCCTTCTGAACATTCACCATCATCTCCAAGCCACTTGCCACATCACCAAAAGAGATTAGCTTTCACACACTCACATGAAAAAAAGACAAAAAGAAAAACAGATATATTTTATTCATTTACATGCATAGGAGTAGAAGGTTTGATGGTTTAAATTTGCATGCTTAGGACACTATGATTGCATACATGTTAACTTAGCATTCTTTTGAAGCAAAGCCTCATAGAAATTAGTTAGAAAATGGTGTGTTTTAGCATTTGATTTCAGTCTTTTTCCTTATACTTTCTTTCATGCAATAGGTTAAGGTTCCATTTCGAACATTTCATTTTCTACAGTTAGTTTAGGATTTGAATTTAGTACATGCACTCCATTACATCATGACAACAAAGGAAGGACACATTGTATGCTGCACATATAGTGTCGATACCTCTTAAGTTTGTACAAACCTCGAGTTGATAATTAAAGTCGATAGCCTTGGGAGTTGCAACATTCTTGTTGCAATACCAAGGCTCATCACTTTTTGGTGCTGTTGTCGAGGATGTGTCAAAGTATGCATTGTTTTCTTCCCTAGTTGATTCATTTCTTTTTACTTTTTGCAAAAACAAAAAAAATAATTTCATTAGGCATATTTCATTTCAAAAATAGGAAAAGTGCATTGCATTAGTGTTTTCATTCAATCATAAAAACAAAAGATTCTCCAATGCCAACTAACCCCCCATTTGATCACATGGTGCAGTAAGAGCCATATCAGCATCAAATTTTGTAGGTAGAAGAAGAAGGAGATGGCAAAGAATGTCGAAGAAATGGATGGAGATGATGACAATGACGACGATCTTCTTAGATTCCCCATTCAAGATCCTAATGTCAGCGTGCATATGAAGAACATTCCTCCATATTTTCTTCCAAAATTTCATGGTCTAAGGTCAGAGGTCTAGAAACCATTCTCTTTGAATTTGAAATTATTTGTAGATATTATGGTTACTTATTAAAAGATTAAAATTTGAGATTGTTTCTAGCAACATTGAAGGATAGATCTCTTAAATGGTTCATGAGTTTAGGGACTAATTCAATAAGATCATGGAATGATATGCAAAAGATATTTATACAAAAATATGAAGATCATGATTGTTGGGCTTTAATTGCTAAGGTAAGTTAAGCTTTAATTCCTTTTTTCAATCCGAGTAGGTACACTTGGAGTCACTTATCTAATGTATATAGATATAGAAAGATCCAGTGTTCTAATGATAGCCTAGTGAAGTGAAATTAACAATGCTCTCTTACAAGGGGTGTCTCCTTGTCTTTTTCAAACACTTTAGCATTTGATTTAGATGAAATCAAATCTGATTGAAATCTGATTGCCTATTTAAAAAAATAGAGTATTAATTACTTGTTGAAGATTCTATCATTCCCTTACAAGAACTTTACTCTATAGAATCCCTTCCAATCCTAAGTCATAACAATTCAAAACAATTTCTAAATCTCAACTAGTCAAAGCAATGAATGAGATAAGCAACTTTGGAAATCAATAATAGTTGATCCTCTGACAAGGTTCATTCATCTAACTATAGATTGAATTATGAAATTACAAATCTTAATCAATGGAAATTAAACTATGAAATAACCCTAAAATTGAAATCATAAAATAGCAAACATATTTTTCAACTTCAAGATGAATATTGGTTGAGACTTCTTACAAAGATATTTCACAACAAATACAAATCTCTTCAATTAACAATTTTTCAATTGCATGAACTTGTAGCACATGAATTAAATAACAAATTCTAAATATCAAATCTATACATGCAATTTATAAAGAAAATTTAAGGAGGAGTGTACCAACTCCGTAGTGGGGGTCCTTCTAAACTTTGCAAACACACTGTAGGCTAACTCAAATGAAGAAAATTATTGGATCTGAAAACATAAGATGAACTCAATAGTGTAGGTTTGTATTTAAGTCTGAGAATCAAAAATACATCAACTGTGTTTCCAAGTTTTTCATATGTATATAGAAAACTAAAAAAACATAGTTCTCCCTTTGAGTTATTTATCATGAATCTCCATAAAAAAAGAAGCTATTCATACTCCTTATTATCCTAATAAGATCCTATCAATTACATCAAAGGAGTTTGAATTGGACGAGATCCTCCATTTAGGCAAAAATCTCAAAAATAGAAAATTATGCTCACAAAATTCAGAATTTCTTCTAAAGTAGCTAGGTTTGACTAGTGTTGACCAGCCACCTATATTCTTCAAATCCGGAAGTGGATAGTTAATCCACCATATTTTTACATTTAGGTTCATGCCCACAATCTTTGAATTTTCCATCTTGTTATGCAACATGTCAAACCATGGAGCGATTACAGGAAGTTACAACATCTTGTAATTTTCTAGAAAATTTCAATTTTAACACAACAATTTCAAAAATTAATTTCAAGATAAAAATAATGACAATGACATTATACCATTCAGTTTCTAAACATTATGGAGGAAATATAAAGGTTAAATGGTAATAAATGATGAGCAAAAGAGGATTTTTAAGTGAAATGGTCAGTCATAAATTGATACCAACATTCCCCCAAACTCAATATTTTGCATGCCCCCCTGTAAAATAATTCTAACCTATCAAACGCCTCTTTTTGCTTCTTCTTCTACCTCAGCTACCTGGAGTAGAGCATTGATGTTCATTTGGGCCTTGTACTCTATCTTCAAAATTTGGTATTTAGTTTTGATTGCCTTCTTCTACTTGTACAGTTTATAGGCCCTCTTACCAATCTGAACCTTGTAGGCTTGGAGTTTTCTGACCTTCTTCTTCAACTTTTCATTTTCATCTTGAAATTTCTTGCTCTGAGTTCTAAGAGTTTCATTTTCTCTCTTCACCACCCTTTCCAAAACTTCAGACTCCATAAGTTGCTGCTACAATTTTTCAACTTTCCTTTCCAACTTCCTTTTCTTCTTACCTGAAAGTTTTTGTTCTTGTGGTTCCTTCTCCTTATCTCTTGTTTCCAATCCTTGTATATAATCATACTGAGGCTGTTGTAAAATATCATCTTCTTCCACTGTTTTCCCTCTTTGACCAAATTTAGTCTTTCTGGACTTCCTTGTGTAGGTGGTAAAAATTTTATCCTGCTCAGCTTTCTCAGTTTCCTCTCTTACCATTCTTCTTGTCTTTATACTGCTACTGGATGGAGCAGAGATACTAGGTCTATGCTCTAAAAATTCTTCTTCTATGTCATCCACATTAATCAATAACTCTAGATGTTGCTGCCCTTCCTACTCTTCATCTGCTATAAATTCATTAGTCACCAATTTTTTTTCCATGACACACCTATCTTTTGCAATTCAAACTCAATTAAGATTTTCACCAAACCAAAATGATATAGGCTCCTATCCTTGTTACTTCTTTGTTTTTGTATAGTTTTAGACATCTTAGTTAAGCTTTGCAAAAGAAAATAAGGCAAGCTTATAACACAGTCTCCCCTTAGATGCATTAGCAGTTTGATATGATAAAGGAACACTATACTGTATCTGCCCTCACATGTTATGAATTTCTGAATCACATAAACTATTTCATCCCATGGATGAATGAGCCAACTCCTAGGAATCCCTGATTTCCAATTAACTGTTGATACCCTTGTTCTAGATACAAAATGTGTCCAGGTTTTCTCCTTAAACTGCTTTGTTTTGAAATACTTCTCTCCCTCTGGACTTATGCCTATAGCCTGGGCAATTGTATCCTCTGAGACCCTAAAAGATAGGTTCCCTATAGTGGCTCTTTCTCCAGTGAATGAAGAGGCAAATTCCATGGCTGTTAACTCATTGTGCCCATTGAATTTTTCTAAGAGTGTTAACCACTGTTTTTCCCTAAAGATTTCTATGCAGTCTCTATGCACTTTGGAAAGGTTGAATTGTTCTGGCTCTGTTCTTTTTGCCATGAGAAAAAAATTTTCTTCTCTTACCTTGTTCTTTAAGAAAACTTTACCAAAATTTTTGTGAGAAAACTACCTGAGCCTACGTTGTCCTAAGTGCTATGCGTATTCCTTTTTGTCTCTGTTCAAGTGGAAGACACTGCTATTTTTTAATTGGAAACTCCCTTTTACCGGTCCTGTGGAATTATCCTGCGTGATGTGGTCTTTCTTACTCGTATGTTGACATTTTCATTGTCAACATACTCATAACATCATACGCATACCTCAGAGAGGGTTCTTCGATATTCAGAATTCTCCACAGCATTCACAACACTTCCTATGTGTTCGGGCTCTTACCAATACTCCACAACATTCACTTTACCTCTTTCAACACCGCGTTTGTGTTAATGATGAGCTTTGCTGCCTTTGTACAACGTTCAATTATGTAATGAACCCTTGGTTCCTTCACACAACGTTTTCTTAATAATAGGCTCGATAGCTATGAGCAGCAGTCATGTTTAATTGAAATGATGAAATTGGGTATGATGGTATGGTATGAACCCTGACTAAGACCGTGAGGGCTACGGATCATTATAGTCTCTTCCTATGAATCATTAAGGTTCCCTCTAACTAGTCGTTGATCTCTATTATGATGACATTTTGTCATAATCTTACTGCACTACCCTTTTCAATCATCATAACATATGTACTGTGTTTTTTTATTTTATTTTTTAGGTTAAAAACCATAATTTTTTTTATATAACTTCATAACTATACAAATCATTGGACCTGGACCTGTACCTCAAAATTTTGATCTGTAGCTTCTGATCTGTGGCTTTTGACTGTTTAATTAGATCTTGAATATGCTTGTTTTAGTGGCTCTATTGGTACATATGATTGATAGATTGAAGTGGAATGGTATGTACAAGATAAGAGTATAGGCTTTAAGGATCAGGTTTAAGGATTTATGTATAGAATGGAAAATAGGATATATAGGTTATGATGCCTAGATTTTAAGAGTAGGAATAAATAGGACAGAAAAATGAGTATGTATGATATAGGATAGGCTGGATAATAGAAACTGAAATCAATAAACATCATGAACCACTATTTAAAAATTGGAATTAATAAAAGAAATTAAAGTATTAAAATTAAAATTCTTATAGCCTTCAGATACTTCCTTGTTTGAAAGCTAACTCTGTTTGACTTGTTTGATGTGTTCAGGCATAGCAGAATGTGATGGTGTAGTCCTTTTCTCTCTTAAGTTCAATATTCTTCTTCTTAATAGGTCCCATCTAGAAAATTTGCATATGATAGGTCCCTTTGTTGATGTGTTCTTCTTAACAAGTCCCATCTTGAAAATTTGCATATAACAGGTCCCTTTGCTACTGTGTTCTTCTTAACATGTCCCATCTTGAAAAATAATGTTCTATTGAAAAGTCTACTGAAAAATGAAAGTAAAACAAATTCCTTCCTCTGCTGTAATAAAATTCTGAAAATAAGGAGATGAAAAAGTATGAAAAGGTTCAAACTTTTCTCCTCCCCTGTGTGGAGTACTAAAGAAGGTATGTTTTTGGTGATTATTTCAGCATCTTTTCATTAAAACTTACAAACCTTTTGCATCATGAACTAGGTAGATGATAAGGAATTGTAATAAAATCTGTAAGATTAATGTGCAAAATGAAAACACTGACAATTGTCATTTTCTTATGCAGGAAGAAGGAAAAATGAAAGACTGTCGTTCCAAAGGAAAGGAAAAGGCCAGGTTAACCGTTGTCCCTTTGACGGGGAACCACATGCAAACAAGGCAAACCAAATCAAAGCGTATCAGCCCAGGAAAGGAAATGGAGATATCGGCTCAGCGCAAGAAAGTAAAGAGATAACTGAGAGCCAACGGTTTGGCGAATCCCTCAGGATCCTTTGATCCTGAGGGATCGCTGCTTTAACTATTTTTGCACCTAGACATCTCCACCTTCACCATTATAAAAAGGGGCAACATTGTTAGCCTGGGGGATAGTCTGTTATGTTTTTATGTAATTTCTCTTAAAGTTGAGACTTTAATCATCGACTCTCTTTGAGAAGTGATCCACTGTAATTCTGTCTTATGCATTAATACAAACTTGGTTGCTATTTCATCTCTAATTCTGAAATAACTTCAAGCGGTGTACCCCTGGAGGCTAAGGGCCCGGCCCTAGAGGAACACTTGCTCCTTTACTAGTACTTTTGGTTTATGCGTGGTGTGCTCATCAGTTTTATTCGGTAATCTGATATGTTCTGTTATTTTATATCACAGCCCTGTTATGTCTGATCTGTTTAGTGATATCGTTTTCTGAGACAGAGACATTATAACTCTACAACGCATTGTTGTTTCCGTAAGTACTGATATAACTGTCTTTTACAGGATACCATTGCTATTCAATTATAGAATGTTTGTGTTGTAACACTTGACTGTTGGTATTACTAAATTCATCTTAGAGATTATATTTCCTTGTGATTGTTGAATCTATGGAAGTTGTTGTTCCATTCTAAAATACAGTCGTATTATTTATAACTAAGACTGACGATTGGAATACCAAGATCAGATTATTATTGAGGTGTGTCGTGTGTTAAGATACTGTTTGACTTTCTAGTGTTGTCCCATATTCCATCATTAGTCAATGTTGTTCTATTTCTGTGTGTTGTTTGATTCATCCTTAAAGGTAGAGGATTGCCATTTGATTTCTGTAGGACACGATTGTTGCATTTGATCTTGTAGACTAAGGTGTTGTTGCTTATTAAGCTTAATTGTTGTTACAGTTTCCTATTTGTTGTTCCATTTCTTATATGTTGTTCCATTTCCTGTTATTCACATTATTATTGCTTCAGTGTGTAGAACGATCTGAGACTGTAGTGGGCATTGACATTTACTGTCTGGCTCCCAGATCGACGATCTGTTCCCTGATTTCCTTTGGTCCCATCAGTTTACAAAGGGATGAGTTACTGCTACTGAACCCTTGACTGATAAATTGCTTATTTTTCTAAATGTATGGTTTAGTATTTAAAAGTAGTTTGTTGTAAATAAGCATCCGTTTACTCTTGTATTTTTGAGCACTGTACTACTAGCATTACTCTGGAAAATGATAGCCTCAGACTGAGACACTCTTTCAAATAAAAAAACGTTCATGGATTGACAAATTAATGTGAGGTAATTAGAGGTGAAAGAGACCCTTTTTACAGCTTGACATTTTAGCACCATTACCGGGGAAAGAGTGTAGCCATTTGTTTATTTTCAGAGTAGTGTAAGAGCTTGCTAGGGAAGAATTGGGTTTTAAAAACGGAAGGTAAGAACCTACGTGTGGAGCATGTAACAGCCCTGCTCCCCTGCCCACTTTCCTATAGATTTGCTGTTGTTTTGTGTGGGTATAACCTAGCAGTTGATTTGTGTGCATGACTAAGCAGAAAAAGCCAGAAAAGAATTCTAAACCTCTACCCAAGCCAGAAAAAGCTAAGGGGCCGGTGACCCTTGGCCGATCAACCTTCATAGACGAAATCTTCAAGAAAGCAGAATCTCAGCCTTTAGTAGGACCTAGAAAAGTTATTTCTAGACAACCAACTAGTTCCCTTCAGGCCACAGGATCACCATCTGTAGCCTTCGCTGAGGTGCATAGTCAAACCGAAGAGCAGGATTTTCAAGAAATTGAAAATTCTACTCCAGAACTATTGCAAGAAGGGAATTTTAGCAATCTTTGTGAAGGAAGAGGAGAGACAGGGGAAACTGAGGAACCGATGTCTCCTCCTGGGATAACTCAGCCATTGGGCAGCCCAGATAAGGGAAGTGCTGCAAAAATCATTTTTGAAGAAACTCAATCTCCTCAGACATTAGGCACTCTCATTATCCCAGATAAAGGAAGCGTTATTAAAACCATTCCTGTTAAAGCCATTCCCTCTCAACCTAGGAATAACCTCCTCGATATCCCAGAAGGTTTTTGGCATATATTTGACCAAATGGCTCAAAACCAGCCAAACACCCAAACCTCTACATTGTAATACCCTATCGTGGATACTGCAGCAAATGCGCCTATGAAAGCAATTCCTCTTCAACATATCCCTACATTCCACTGCCTTACATCAGAAGATCCGGATGCATTCCTATTTGAGTTAGATGTGCTGTGCAGGGGTTATGACTACACCACCGACCCCCAGAAACTGAGATTATTCCCCTCTACATTAAAAGGGGCTACTTTGAGATGGTTCATGGGACTAGGTGGCGGTGTTATAAATAACTGGGATCAAATGAAAGAATATTTTCTAAAAAAATATCAGGACTATTGCAGGTCTAGAGAACTAAAAGACGAAATATTCCAGATGGTAGCTAGACCAAATGAAACATTAGAGGAGTATGTGGAACGTTTTCAGTATAATCTTCAAAGATCTCCTCATGCATCACTACCTTTACCTGATAATGTGTTAAAAACAACATTAATTAGGGGTATGAAGGAACAATGGATTGAAACATTAAACATTATGGGAAAAGGAGATATTTATCAAAAAAAATTTGCTGACATTATTGATTTATGTATCAGGAGCTTGAGAGGTAGCACAAGACTAAAACCGGCAGAACATGATCGGTTTGTAAGAGATAAGAGAATTTTGATAGAAGGAGTAATGCATGCAGAAATTGGAAATTTATTGGAAAATTTTAAAACTGATATACTGGGGACACTAACTACACAACTTGATATTATGCAGGCCAAACAAAAGCAAATGGAGGTAGAACAGAATTTGGCAATCTTCTGTCCCCGATGTAGAAAGAAACATAGCCATAAGGAGTGTCCACTAGATGCAGTCCAAACATGCGCCATCTGCACAAAATACCACTTACGGAAAGCTATCCCTCACTTCCCGGATTAAAAGCAGTATACAAGGAAGTAGAAGAAGAGCCAGAATCGGTGTATCTGCTCAATCAGCACCGTTAGTGGCAGCTGCGACAGTCTGGTATGTTTTCGGACCCAACTTCTTATTTTTAGTATCCACAATATAATGCTCAACAATATAATATGTGGCAAAATCAACCTCAACTCCCCTTTCCAAATTGGTCACCACAGTCATTTCCTTCATCAACCCCGTGGCTGAATCAAGCAAGCCAATCCAATTGGCCGAATTTTCCCTATGCCCCACCATATTGGAAAAGTAATGCATACCCAGCACAATGGATCCCTCCTACTTCACAAAATCAAGCCTGGCAGACAAACTGGCAAAGACCGATGCATCAGCCAGTAGGAACCATTTCGCTCCCTCAACCTACACTGCCAGCCTTACAACAAAACCCCTAGTCTAACCTGAGACCACAACTCCCAACCCAACCCAACCCTAATCCAAATAATAGACCGGTCCAATCTATCCAAATAGTAGAAACACCAGAAATAGGAGCTGATCTTAGGGAGTGTAATGATCTTTAGCTAAGATCTGGGCATATTATTGAAACCGAGGGATAAAAGACAATTCATGTTGAAAATATATTACCTAGAGAACAATCGTCACAAGACAAGGATGTGAATACACAACAAATTCATAATCAAGCAACCACATCCTCTCCCCCGTTCCCAGAACGATTAATCATACCTCGACCTACACAATATCCTGATTTTGACATTCTGGGAGAATTAAAAAATTTGTACATAAAAATTCCATTCCTCCAAGCCATTCAAGACATCCCGATATATGCAAAGACTATCAAAGAATTATGTGTAAAGAAACCAAGGAGGAATATAACAAACAATCCAAGAGTCCAAGTAGTTGGCACTCTATCTGACTTATTATCAGGAAAAGAAGCACCCATTAAATACGAAGACCCAGGAAATCCAATAGTAACCATACAAATTCATGGTCAAACCTTCTCCAATGCCTTAGTTGATCTAGGAGCTGCAATCAATATCTTAACAACTACTACTTGCCAAAAGCTAGGCATTACATCTGTAGAACCCACCTCTACTTTACTAGAACTGGCTGACCGATCTATGGTTAGGCCAGAAGGCACAACACATGATGTCATGGTCTCTGTTGACTCCTGGGAATATCCGACCAATTTTCTGATAATAAATCCCAAAAACTGACTTGATGGACATCCATTGATTTTAGGTAGACCTTGGCTTGCAACTGTCGATGCCTATATTGGCTGCCGACAAGGCAATATGACCATAACCAGAGGAGCAAATGTCAAGAACTTAGCTTTATATCTTCCAGCGCAGCCAAGTGTCACAATAATGAAAACTAATAGGCACCCTGTATCATACCTTACTGATAACATTAGATCTCCATTAACTATACAAGAGTCACTTGATTTCAAAGACCAAACAGAAGACGATGCCATTAATAATTTTATTAGTCAAACTGAACTCAGATCTTGCACACAATGTCACATGATAGAGGCGGCATTTGATAACGAATTGGAAGAAGATCCTCTTAAATATACACAGGATCAAACAATACTTATTACCTCTATTGCAAATAGTAAAGTTGTGGAAATTGAACCAGGAAAAACCTTAAACATTAATGCCAACCTCACCTCCGAACAAGAAACGAAGCTCATCCAATTATTGAGGAGATATAAAGAAGCATTTGCATGGACTACCCTGATATGAAAGGAATTGATCCCCAATTATGTACACACCACAGTTACATAGAAAAAGATGCGGGACATGTTCGCCAGCCTCAAAGGAGACTTAATCCCCATTTAAAAGAAGTGGTAAAAGTTGAACTGCAAAAACTTTTAGATGTCAATTTCATTTACCCTATCTCCGATAGTAAATGGGTCTCTCCACTTGTGGTGGTACCAAAAAAGAATGGGAAGTGGAGGATTTGTGTGGACTATAGAGAGCTAAATAAAGCAACACAAAAAGACCACTTCCCTCTCCCATTCATCGATCAAGTATTAGACACTTTGGCAGGAAAGAAATTCTTTTCCTTCCTAGATGGCTTCAGTGGATATAATCAGATCCAGATTGCCCCTAAAGACCAAGAGAAAACCACTTTTACTTGTCCTTGGGGAACATTTGCCTACAGAGTTCTACCTTTTGGCTTATGCAATGCCCCTGCCACATTCCAAAGGGCTATCCTCAGCATTTTTGCAGACTTAATAAATGAAGGACTTGAAGTATACATGGATGAATTTACACCATACGGAGACGATTTCGATCTAGCATTGCACACACTGGAAAAAGTCCTACAACGCTGCATTGCTACCAGACTTTTTTTAAGCCACGAAAAATGCTATATGATGATGACTGAAGGACTTATTCTAGGACATTATATTTCAGCAACTGGCATTTAGGTAGACCCAGCCAAAATCCAAATAATTTTGCTTATTCCTACTCCTACCACGCAAATGGAGGTATGCAGTTTTCTTGGATTTTCTCGTTATTATAGGAGGTTTATAGAACATTTTTCGCATATTGTTGCACCTCTGTATGCACTAACAGGGAATGTTGACTTTCTTTGGACAGAAAAATGTGAACGTGCTTTCCAGGATCTGAAGAAGCTTGTGTCCACAGCCCTAGTCCTTTGAGGACCAAATTGGGATTTTCCATTTCAGATATCATCAGATGCCTCAGATACAGCCATTGGAGCAGTCCTTGGGCAGAAAGAGGATAAAAAACCATATGCAATTTATTATATTAGCAAAAATTTATCCCTTGCTAAATTGAATTACACTGTTACTAAAAAAGAATTTCTAGCTGTAATACATGCTGTCAATAAGTTCAGACATTACATTACTGAATATCTTGT
Source organism: Pinus tabuliformis (assembly GCA_031772625.1). Lineage (NCBI taxonomy): Eukaryota > Viridiplantae > Streptophyta > Pinopsida > Pinales > Pinaceae > Pinus > Pinus tabuliformis. The sequence goes on along the minus strand of CM062820.1, from coordinate 1,202,463,781 downwards.
TATTTTGTATACATATCATTTTGCCATAAAATATTTAGCAAACAAGCCTATCATGAATGGCAGAATAACTAGATGGCTGATTTTATTGCAGGAATTTGACATTACAATCAAGGATCGACCTGGAAAAGAAAATCCTGTAGCCAATTTTCTTTCACAAATGCCAAATCCAATCGATGCAGTAGTAGTTAAAGATCAATTCCCAGATGAACATTTGTTTGCTATTGTTGTTAAAACACCCTGGTATGTTGATGTTGCCAATTACCTAGCAGTAGGTAAACTACCGAAACATCTAACCCCCAATGAGCGGAAACAGATTGTTCAGCGGAGTGCTCGGTTTTCTTGGATTGGGGGCTACCTATTTCAAATAGGGGCAAGTATGCATATCAGGAGATGCATCCGTGAGAATGAAATCTTTGACATTTTGAAAGCCTACCATGATGGACCATGTGGCGGACATTTCGCCGGTCACAGAACTGGACATAAGATACTGCAAACAGGGTATTATTGGCCTACAATTTTCAAAGATGCAAAGAAATTTGTCCAAGATTGTGACAATTGCCAGAGAGCAAGACACCCTGGTCAGTCTGATGAGATGCCCCTGAACCCACATCTAGTCATTGAACCATTTGAGCGATGGGCCCTTGATTTCGTTGGACCAATTAACCCATCCTCGAACCAGAAAACATATATTTTGGTGGCAACAGAATATGTCACCAAATGGGTTGAATCAGAGGCATTTCCAAGAGCTACAAAATATTCTGTCATACAGTTCCTGTTCCATATATTTGTGCGTTATGGCCTTCCAAGAGATATAATTACAGACGGTGGACCACAGTTTGCTGGTAACAAAATAGCTGCAACACTAAAAAAATATCATATCTAGCATAAAATCACTACTACATACCACCCACAGGAAAATGATCAGGTAGAAAGCAGCAATAAAATAATAGAAGCAATCCTAACAAAAACCATTGCATCACATAGACGAGATTGGGCTATAAGACTAGCAGAAGCCTTGTGGGCTTATAGAACAACATGGAGAAGCACCATTGGCTACTCACCTTATCAATTAGTGTTTGGAAAGAAACCCATCTTTCCCATAGAATTCGAAATCCAAAGATTGCGAACAACACAAGAAGTTGGCTTAGATCTAACTGAGGCATAGATTAATCGATTACAGCAGATCAATGAGCTGGATGAAATCAAGCTCTATGCACTTCAAAACACTGCACTGATCCAATAGCAGCGAGCTAAATGGCATGATGCTCTCATTAAAAACAAAGTTTTCCACAAAGGAGACTGGGCATTTTTGTACGATTCCAGGTTTCGGGACTTTCCCGGGAAACTTCAGACTCGTTGGTTGGGACCATACGAAATACAAAAGGTACATGACAATGGTACTCTTACTCTAATCACTATTGACAGTTCTGGATATGCCTTCAAGGCAAATGGCCACTGAGTTCGACTTTATCGCAAACCACTCACTCGGGAGTCCTTCTGCCAGCAGCTATGCGAAGATTCTGATATGGAAATTTTGGGGGAGGAAGAGAAGTCTTCCTCACCTGTGACTTATTAAGTGATTTATCTCTTTTTACACTTTGTACATAATTTCTTTGTTTTGTTGAATCATTTTTGTACATATTTTTGTATCAACACTTTTCTATTACTTTTCAGAGCAACAGCAATTTTATTATTTTCTGTTGTTCCTTTTCTCAAAGGGACAACATTTCCGTTAAAAGGAACAACACCTTTTGGATTAGCCGTTCATTTTGCTTTAAATTTGCTGTTCTTTTTTTTACCTTGTGCTTTTTCTGTTCTTTTTCCAAAGGAACAACACTTTTGATTTTTGCTGTTCCTTTTCCAAAGGAATGACATTTATGTTTTCTTTTGATTTTTGTTGTTCCTTTTCCAAAGGAATGGCATTTGTGATTTCTGCTGTTCCTTTTCCAAAGGAACAACACTTTTGATTTTTGTTGTTCCTTGTCCAAAGGAACGACATTTGTGATTTCTGTTGTTCCTTTTCCAAAGGAACAACACTTTTGATTCTTGTTGTTCCTTTTCCAAAGGAACGACATTTGTGTTTTCTGTTGTTCCTTTTCCAAAGGAACGACATTTAAAGGAACAACACTTTTGATTTTTATTGTTCCTTTTCCAAAGGAACGGCATTTGTGTTTTCTGCTGTTCCTTTTCCAAAGGAACAACATTTTTGATCTTTGTTGTTCCTTTTTCAAAAGGAACACCACTTGTATTCTTTTGCTCTTCCTTTTTGAAATAACAACATCCTCGTATTCCTTTTACTTATGCTTGCTCCCCTTGTTGTTCTAAATTAAGGATGCCTACAGTTCCTGTTCTTTCAAGTCTTTTGGAACACAGCTATGCACTTATGCAATGGATACAAAATCACAACATACTGAAATCAGTGAATTATAAAATCGCTATTTTTATAAGAAATTGCTCTGAATTGGTAAGAGGACAGAGGGAAGGACACACTTACCCATTATCTTTTGCTGTCATTATTCCATTAATTCTACTCTGATTGGTTACCTTTATCATGTTGGTTCCCTTTAAATTTTTACAATTCTCTTCGATTATTATTCAGGGATAAGAGCAAAGGGTTTACATGTTCCTATTGAGATGTTAAGACTTCTTCCACCATTCCTACTCTTAAGGAGTGTTGAACCACCCTTTGTGTATAAATGGGAAAGTACTTTACGAAAGAGAAAGAAAAAATAGCGAAAAATGATGTTTTAATGACTTGTTTATATAAGTTGTCAAATGCAGGATAGGGGGTCTCATCAAGAGCCAGCCTACCATGATCATGAGGAAGAAAGTGAAGTGGCATTCCCACTATGGCCACCACACCAAGGATATGGTCCAAAAGGTATATCAAATAAAGAACCCTTGGAACAGGAGGTCTCATCACGAGTCGGCCTGCCCACCTTTCGCTCCTTCCTCGTGAATGGCATTATGGCTAACTGGTCACCAAGCCAGCATAATGGCCTACATTTTGACATCGCACAACATTTCCTAAGCATACACAAAGGATCATGGTTCCATGGGTGAAACAAAAAACTCTGCTAAGTTTATGGACACCTATCGACAGTAGAGCTCTGTTAATGGTATTGAAGTCACATTACTTACACCAATAGGTAATTATTAACACCCTTCTATTTCTTATACCTTAGTAATAAATCACATAAGAAGAATGTATATTGTTTCCCGAACCATAAAACGCATGTATATCTATTATCACCAATCATGACAGAACAATTGATAATGATCGCATGAGACTCTGTATGCACGGTAGTTGTCCTATCTTCCTAGCCTCACATCATATCACATCAGCCTCTTACTTGTTAAGCGATCCGACTTTACACCTCAATTTCGGTAACCTGCTACTTTTGTAAACATGGCATATTGACATACATTGTTCCTTTATGACTCTGTTCTAGGGCAGATCGGCACGCTGCTCCTTTATTTGATGGCCGAGGACGGCCTATCACATTGCAGGGGGGGGTTTAACCTCATCATGCGTTGGATTACGTGTCAGACCACTATTCGGGAAATTGCGTACTTGGGAATAGCACGGCTCAACGATATATTGTTTTTTTTATTTTTGCATGGCTTGTCATTCCTAAGCCATTTCCATAGTATGCTCTATGGCATTAGTAAAGCCCTTTAGATTTTGAGTGAGCCCTACGTCTGCTAGTTTCTCTGTGTTTTAACAGCGTGAACAACTTGCTGTTCCATTTCCATTTCTGAGATTTTACAGGGAAACCAAAAACATGGGAGGAAGATTGATACGGAGAGAACCATAGGTGTTGAAAATCTCTAATGCTGCATAGGAAATCCTGGCAAGAGCAGGATGGTTAACTTATCTCAATCGTTTACAGGAATCCAATGGGACTGTAGCAATAGAATTCTTGCAGAACTTGCAAGAAGATCACTCCACAGTAACTGGGAGACATATAGCAGTCGTCGATGACATAATCGCAGAGGTCTCAGGACTGCCATCTGCTGGACCTGTATGGACGTTAAAGAAGGAGAGATTGCAGAAGATCATAAAAACCTTCCAGGATGAAGGCCATAACCTGAAAATTAGAGGAAAAGGGGTTCTACCTACAGCATTAGGAGAGCCATGGGTGGAATTGGCAAAGATTATGCAAAGCTACATCACCTGTGAAGGTAGGAAAGACGTGGTAAGACCACGACACCTTAAACTTTTAGTCGTATTAAAGCAGAAATGCTCTGTAAATTTACCTGCATTCTTAAATTTTTTACTTCATGATGTTGCACGAAGTATGAAAAAGGCACAGCATGTAGAATCAGTCGTCAGTCACCATGGGTTGATACGGTTAATAGTTAGCCATAGCCTTACCCAGCAACAGAGCAGCTGGGAAGAGCTAATTGCCATAATAGACAGGGGATTGACCACCCAATCCCCAAAACGTAAACATGCCACCAGTACACCAGAGCGTCCAAAAAAATGAAGGAAATCGGTTCTATTAGCACGAATTAAAGGGAGGCTAGGAAATTCCCAAGGAGATACCAGCCAACCAGTAGAGATAGAAGATACAGGGAATGAACAACCCCCACAATTAGAAGGGGAAGAAAATGAGAAAGGAATGAAAGGAAATGAGGAAGGAGAAATGGAGGAAGAAATTGAGCAACCTGAGCAGGAGGAGGAAATAGAATAGCATGAAGGCAGCACATTGCAGAATCCATTGAGAGAAGATGAATTGGCCAAAATTTTGGCCAATATGGGCGAATATGGTGAACCTCTCAGCCCACCAGATCTCCATGCTGAAGAAGAACCAAAAGAACACTCTGCTCAGGATAAAAATGCACTCGAAGAATTACATGATGAGGAGGTAGAAAAGGAGAATCAGCCTGTTCATGATGAAAGTATGACAAGAGAGAGAAGTGATACAGAATAGGAACAATCAGTTCCTAGCCAGACTACACCAGAAGAAATTCTGGAAGAAGGGGAGGCGGAAAAATAAGTCACCCAAGAAATAACAGAACCAGCTAGGGTTCTTTCCCCTGAGCAACCCGAGTAGAGCAACGAAGAAGCACCACAAAGAGAAAACTAGGGAATTGATCGAGATAACAGTCCAGGTTGCAGTAAACAATCTGTTGTTCCTTCTAAGGAAATTGAGGAAATTAGGAGATTACGGAAAGAACAACAAAGACTACTGAATGTAATAGTTCAACTTCGACAATAGATCAGGATTTTGAAAACAAGGAAAAGGGTAAAAATGACTTTGGAAAGGAAACATGCAACCACTCCAGCAAAACCCCTCAAGACAAAGGTTCGGAGGACCAGAGTCCATCATGTTGTTCAAAACCCTGTCGAAAAGCGGTCTACTGTTCCAAATGTTGTTGAGGAGCAGTCTACTGTTCCAAATCAAAAGGAACAACATTTGACTGTTACCCATAATGTATTGGCCTGTGACAAAGAAGTACAGACAGAGGCACAGTCCCCTGAAGGAATACGAGCCATGAAAAAACACAATAAGAAGATTCAGGTGAACCTTCCGCTCACCACCACCATGTGGGATAGTGATTCGAGGACGGTAACCCTACGAGAGGGTTTGATGCAAGATCAGCAAGCAGCAGAAAGACTCATAGAACAAACGGTTCCTCAAGAAAGGTATGAAGAACTATAGCAACAGCTAAGGAACGTCAATTTATCTGAAAGCCAGGCCTTTGAAGGGTGGCAAAAGGAAGAAGAAAAAGTCACGAAGGTAACACGTAGGTTAGATATAGTTATCAAGCAGATGGATACTTTATGCTCTTTGTACAATGACATCCTAGCATGTAGAGCCCTTGCTAAGAATTATGCCTTGTTTTTAATGGAATGATATTTGCAATTGAAAATAAAGGCTGTTAAAGCAGGCGCCCCTATACAAATTAATACCATCGATTATTTTATAAATTGTTGTAAGCACTACGGGGTAAAGGTTCAAAGATTATTGTGTAAATTCTATTTGCATAATCTTGTGTTAGACTAGGAGACCGAGCAGAACCCCGGCCCTTTTGTTGGGGATATCCAATTACAAGCATTTATTTCATTTGGGGTTAATCAAATTAAATGGCTTAAAGCCTATAATGCTTTCCAAAGACAAGAAAACAGATTAGACTTGTGGGTAAGAGCTAAGCCTAGGGATCCAGTACAGTTGTGGAGGGAACATAGGAACCTCATGGGGACTCCAGGCGCAATTGAAGCATTAGGACCCATTCATACGACAATCAATCGGTAGGGAATATAATACTTTCTCACTATTAAATACCTTGCCATTGATGCAGCTAAATTTCGATATCAGATCTCTAATCCGAATATTCAACTCAGGGAACCATTTAATTATGAAAATTTCAAGTTAGCTGCCAACCTCTTGCACCTCTATGGTGAAATCATTTTGAGGGCAGGGCCATCCTGGTTAGAATATAGATTCTGGAGTCCAATTATTTGGCACCCTGCACCTGGATACCAAGCCCTGTATGAGATGCCTGAGGGTCAGACAGGCCATTTTTTTGAACACCTAGTTATTCATCATGGCTGTAGACCCCGACATGGGATCCCATCTCTAGCCTACTCTCTCACTGCCTTACATGTCAACTAAAATGTTTTCATGAGGGCATGAAAAAGGGTAAGCAGGGGGGTGTGTGGAGTACTAAAGAAGGTATGTTTTTGGTGATTATTTCAGCATCTTTTCATTAAAACTTACAAACCTTTTGCATCATGAACTAGGTAGATGATAAGGAATTGTAATAAAATTTGTAAGATTAATGTGCAAAACGAAAACACTGATAATTGTCATTTTCTTATGCAGGAAGAAGGAAAAATGAAAGAATGTCATTCCAAAGGAAAGGACAAGGCCAGGTTAACCGCTATCCCTTTGACGGGGAACCACATGAAAAGAAGGCAAACCAAATCAAAGCGCATCAGCCTAGGAAAGGAAATGGAGATATCGGCTCGGCACAAGAAAGTAAAGAGATAACTGAGAGCCAACGGTTCGGTGGATCCCTTAGGATCCTTTGATCCTGAGGGATTCGCTGCTTTAACTATTTTTGCACCTAGACATCTCTCCCTACGCCATTATAAAAAGAGGCAGCATTGTTAGCCCGGGGGATAGTCTATTATGTTTTTATGTAATTTCTCTTAAAGTTGAGACTTTGATCATCGACTCTCATTGAGAAGTGATCCATTGTAATTCTGTCTTATGCATTAATACAAACTTGGTTGCTATTTCATCTCTAATTCTGAAATAACTTCAAGCGGTGTACCCCTGGAGGTTAAGGGCCCGGCCCTGGAGGAACACTTGCTCCTGTACTAGTACTTTTGGTTTATGCGTGGTGTGCTCATCAGTTTTATTCGGTAATCTGATATGTTCTGTTATTTTACATCACAGCCCTGTTATATATGATCTGTTAAGTGATATCGTTTTCTGAGACAGAGACATTATAACTCTACAACGCATTGTTGTTTCCGTAAGTACTGATATAACTAGCTTTTACAGGATACCGTTGTTGTTCAATTAGAGAATGTCTATGTTGTAACACTTGACTATTGGTATTACTAAATTCATCTTAGAGATTATATTTCCTTGTGATTGTTGAATCTATGGACGTTGTTGTTCCATTCTGATATACAGTCATATTATTTATAACTAAGACTGACGATTGGATTACCAAGATCAGATTACTATCGAGGTGTGCCGTGTGTGAAGATACTGTTTAACTTTCTAGTGTTGTCCCATATTCTATCATTAGTCAATGTTGTTCCATTTCTGTGTGTTGTTCGATCCATCCTTAAAGGTAGAGGATTTCAATTTGATTTCTGTAGGACACGATTGTTGCATTTGATCTTGTAGACTAAGGTGTTGCTGCTTATTAAGCTTAATTGCTGTTACAATTTCCTAGTTGTTGTTCCATTTCCTGTTATTCGCATTATTATTGCTTCGGTGTGTAGAACGATCTAAGATTGTAGTGGGCATTGACATTTACTATCTGGCTCCTAGATCGATGATCTGTTCCCTGATTTCCTTTGGTTCCATTAGTTTACAAAGGGATGAGTTACTGCTATTGAACCCTTGACTGATAAATTGCTTAGTTTTCTGAATGTATGGTTTAGTCTTTAAAAGTAGTTTGCTATAAACAAGCATCTGTTTACTCTTGTATTTTTTAGAACTATACTACTAGCATTACTCTAGCAAATGATAGCCTTAGACTGAGACACTCTTTGAAATAACAAAACGTTCTTGGATTGACAAATTAATGCGAGGTAATTAGAGGTGAAAGAGACCCTTTTTACAGCTTGACACCCTGCTGATCATATCACTTGTCCTCAAGTCATCACTGTGAAATGTAAATAACACAGGATTTTCTTTGCAAATACAAATGAAAAATAAATTGAATTCTTACTGGCCAATTTCTTGGTTTTCCTGTAAGAATTCGTGTTTAGAGTGTGCCAGAGTTTGGTTTTCACCTCTAAATTGTTATTGTCTTCTTTTTGTTTTTATTTTTTATTTTTATTATTTTTGAAAATTCTAAAGTAAAAAGATAACTTAAGGCATAGATATTACAGCAGACTACTGTACTATCTGAACCTCATTTTGCTATGCACTGTCTTCATGAAATCTTCTTTGCTAATAGGCCTATGATAAATCTTCAACTTGTGTCCATTTACTAGAAATGTTCGTCTTTCTTGGTCAATTGTAGTGAGTTGGACTGATCCATTCTCAAAGACTTCAATGATTTCATAGGGGCCCATCCAATGGGTTGTAAATTTGGCTTTGTAGTCTTTGAATTTTGAGTCAAAGAGTAATGCCCAGTCACCAACTTGAAACTCTTTCTTCTTGATTAACTTATCATGCCATTGTCTCCTTCACTGTTGTATCATTGTTGTCCTTTCCACTACTTGTTGTCTCATCTTGTCCAACTAATTCAATTGCATGATTCTTTCTTGTTGTGCCAGAGAGGTATATTCCTAAGTCTACAGCCAATTTGTAAGCATGTATTTGAAATTCTGTTGGCACCATGACTTCTTTGCCATACACTAGCTGATAAGGTGTAAACCCTATTGTGTTTTTCCAGGTGATTCTATATGTCCAGAGTGCTTCATTGAGCTTATCTGTGCAATCTTTCCTGTTTGTTGCCACTTTTTTAGTCATGATCCCTTCCAATGTCTTGTTTGTAGATTCCACTTGGCCATTGGCCTGTGGATGGTAGGGTGTACTCCTTTTGTGTTTGATTTTGTACTTGTTAGTGATTTATTGAACCAGTTTAGAAGTGAATTGAGTTCCTTGGGCTATTACTATCTCTCTGGGCACTCCATATCTAACAAAGATTTCTTCAAAAAGGAAATTGACTACTGTTTGTTCAGTTTCCCTTACAAGTTCCTTTGCTTCAACCCATTTAGTCACATAATCGGTACATACAAGGATGTACTTCTTACCTTTGGATGGTGGATTAATGGGTCCAACAAAGTCTAGAGCCCATTTTTCAAATGGCTCTAGATGTACTTGTGGCTATAGTGGCATCTCATTGGAGGTGGTTGGTCTGCCCATGCGTTGGTAGCTGTCACAACTTCTCACATACTTCTTTGAATCTTTAAAAATTGATGGACAATAGTAGCCAAGGCTAAGAATTTTGTGTGTTGTCCTCTTGGCTGCAAAATGGCCACCACAAGGTTGATCATGGCATGATTTTAGTATGTCAATAATTTCATCCTCTCTAATGCATCTTCTAATAATCATATCATAACTAGTATAAAACAAATCGCCATTAACCCATGAATATCTTGCACTTTTCTTGATAAGTCTTTTCTTCTCCTTTGAGCTGAAAGATGGAGGTACTTTTCCTGTGGACAAGTAATTACCTAAATCAGCATACCAAGGGGTTAACATTGAAATTGCAAATAAGTGTTCATCAGGAAATGAATCTTCAACTGGAACAACTTCTCTTGGATTTTGTAGTCTATAAAAGTAATCTGCTACCTGGTTTTCTTTCCTTGGTTTATCCAGCACTATGAGATTAATTTCCTACAGTAATAATAACCATCTTGTGATCCTAACATTAGTTATAGATTTTTTTATTAAGTATATAATGGCGGAGTGGTCAGTGTAAACAAAGACTTCATACCCAGTTATGTATGATGAAATTTGTTCACCGCATGTATGATTGCAAGAATTTCCTTTTCAGTTATTGTGTAGTTGAGTTCAACAGGAGTCAAATTTTTACTTATAAAGTAAATGGAATAAGTTAAAGCATCTTCTTTCTACCCTAATGAAACCCTTACTTTTGTATTGGAAGCATCAGTTGAGATGTAAAATGGTAAAGTCCAATTGGGTCCCCTCAAAACTAGAGCAGTGGATAATTTTTCTTTGAGTTTCTCAAAAGCAGTTTTACAACTACCATTCCAATTGAAAGATACATATTTTGTGAGAAGCTTAAACAAAGGCAAAGCTATCTTACTAAAGTTTCAATAAATCTCCTACAATAACTTACATAACCAAGAAAGCTTCTTACATCTTTTTGATTTGTTGGAATTGGCAATTTGACAATAATTTGAATTTTGGTTTGATCTACCTTGATTCCCTCAGAAGAAACATGATGTCCTAAGACTATTCCCTCATTCAACATCATATAACATTTTTCATTGCTTAAAGACAAGTTGGTTTCAATGCATTGTTTCAACACTTTCTCAAGATTTTGCAAAGAATGGTCAAAGGAATCACCATATACTGAAAAATCATCCATGTATACCTCAACACACTCATGGACTAGATCAACAAAAATTGCTAATACTGCTCTCTGAAATGTTGCTGGAGCATTGCACAAGCCAAATGGTAAAACATTGTAAGCATATGTGCCCCAGGGACAGGTAAATGTTGTTTTGTCTTGGTCTTCTAAGGCTATGTTGATCTGATTGTAACCGCTAAAACCATCCAAGAAGGAAAATGATATTTTTCCAGCCAATGTATCCAAAACTTGATCAATAAATGGCAATGGAAAATAGTCTTTAAGGGTGGCTTTATTCAGTTCTCTGTAGTCAACACAAACTCGCCACTTACCATTTTTCTTGGGGACTATCACTAGTGGAGATACCCACTGGCTGTCAGAGATGGGGTAAATGAAATTTATTTTCAGTAACTTTTGCAATTCATCTCTTACAATCTATTTAAGCATGGGGTTCATCCTTCTCTGTGGCTACCTCACTGGTTGAATACTAGTGTCTGTATAGATATGGTGAGTGCAAGTTTTTGGGTGAATTCCCTGCATGTCAGTGTAGTCCCAAGAAAATGCCTTTTGGTATTTGGTCAGCAAGTCAAGCAATTTCTGTTCTTGAGATATTTCTAGAAATGCCCCAATGTTCAGTTTTTTTCCTGAGCTAATTTCTACAATCTTGATTTGTGTCTTTGTAATGGAGTTCATTGGAAAGATATTTTCAAATAATGTTTTCAGAGAATATATGGTACAAGTTTCCTGAAAGCTCTGTGCCAATATTTGATCTGTCGCAGTGTATTGTTCATTTCTCAATTCCTCCGAAACATTAGGTTAAGAGATAAACATTTCTACCAAATCTTCATTACTGTCTTCCCCAAAATCATAAATTTGATTGATGCTTAAAACAGATTATATTTCTTCCCTATCATTGTATTTATCATCAAGCCATAGGTTTTGTGTTACTGCTAGAGCTTGGGCTGATGGATACAAGGTAAGCTGCTTTCTCTCCGTGCCTCTAGAAATAATCATGTTACCTGATCTACACCCAATGAATGCATCAGGAGTTGCCAACCATGGTCTGCCAAGTATGAGTGGGTTTCCTCCTAAGATTTATTTTGGCAGGAGTACTAATAAATCAACTGGATACTCCCAAGAGTCCAATGAAACAATTATATTTTCCATTATCCCTTCAAGTATGACTTTTGTGTGATTTGTTAATTCCAAAACAATCGGTGTTGACTGTAAATTTGTTAGCTGTAAAATTTTCATTGTGTCCAATGTCATAACATTTATTGCAGCTCCTAAGTCAATTAGAGTGTTTGGAATTGAAATTTTGTTGATAATTGTTGTGACTCTAGGTATGCCTGGGTCAACATATTTTTCCATGGAAATGACATTTGACATTAAGCCAGCTAAATTGCCAATAACATGTATTGTTTGTGGATTAAATCTTTTCTTTGCAGGCTTTTTGAGACAAAGTTCTTTAATGGCTTTGGTATAAATTGGAATATCCTTGATTTCCTGGAGTAATGGCATTTTGACATACACATTTCTCAATTCATCAAGAACATTGAATTGTGGCAATGGTATGGGTAATTTTGGTTGAAGTAACCGCTCTGGAAATGGAGGTGACTGTACTGTTTTGATTTGTTGACCATGTTCTGGATTGTTTTGTTTGCTATGTGTTGGATCATTTTGTTTGTTGTGTGTTGGATCATTTTGTTTGCTATGTATTGGTATTTCTTGTTCATCAATTTGACTCTCATTTTGTGACTGCGTTGGAATAGGTGGAGGTTCCATTTGCAGAATTCGACCTGACCTTAGTTCAATGTTTTGCAGTGGCAAAATTGGGTACGATGGTCCCTCATCCATGTTGTAAGTTGGTCTATCTATTCGGTTATTTGGGTTAGCTATGGGTTGAGCTGGTAACTATGTAGGTTTAGGAGGCTGATTGGATGGTAATTGTAGCTGTGGTGAATTTATTTGTGGAGGAGAAGGTAAGGTTTGCTGAGGATTTTGTTGTTGATAAGAAACTGGTTGTTGAGGGTATTGTTGTGGATATGGCTGAGAATATTGTTGCTGATAGTGTTAAGGATATGGCTGAGGAAATGGTTGCTAATATTGCTAAGGTGGTTTTTGAGAAAATTGCTAAGGATAGAAATATCCTCTCCATCCCTGTTGTGGATAAGTTTGCTGTTGATGATTAAACCAATTTTGGTAAGGCATAGGAACATTCCAAGAATTTTGAACAAGCATGTTATGTTAGGATATTCCGACACATAGGATATAGTTAAGTTCAACTTGGTCTAGTATAGAGTTAGGTATAGAGTTAGGTAAAGTGTCTTTCTTTACCGTTGTACATTTTGTAACTTACAATCCGACGGTCACGATATGTAGTGATCCGACGGTTCACTCTCACCTTGGTATTACCGACACTTGATCCGTGGCTTGACACCCGATTGGTCCATGAGTTCTATTTAAAGCGCATGGAGGGTCATTGTTCGGGTAATCCGTGTATGAGAGAAGCTTATGTAAATTTTCATTCTTTGATTAATAAATTTCCTGTAGTACCCACGTTGGGACAGGCCGTGGACTGTTTCCCTCCTTGCACTTTGAGGGTTTTAACCACGTCAAAAATACTGGTGTATTGATTTGAGATCTGGTTGTGAGCGGTGTCCTTTTGGTGTTCTTTCTGAGGAACTTACCCTGTAAATTCCTACATGGTATCAGACCTATTTGAGGGCCGCGTCCGTTGGTGATCCAAATCTGAAGCCGGTAGAACTGCATGCGGCTGTCGTTTCCTAGATCTGCTGTTTCTGACTGCTTTTGGGCCGAGAGGACTGCTCTGTTGCGTTTGGAGCATCTGTTCCAGTGAGGAACCCCTTTCGTTTCACGCGAAAAGGTTTCCGGTAGCCCTAGCTGCGTCATTTTTCAGATCGGGAGGTATACAGTGTTTTTTGCAGTTTACTGTTATTTTCTCTCTGCTTATTTTGGTTTCGGTTTATTTAGCCCTTTTTTTTAATCGGATCTATACCTTTCATTTCTGCGTATGCTCTTTTCCCTATGACTCTGTGCGATCTGGGCAAATCAGAAACAAAAAGGAAGGATTTTTCTCATGCGTATGCTCTTTTCCCTGCACCTTAGTGTGATCTCGGAAAATCAGAAACATTGAGAAAAATATTTAGTTTTTCGGCTAAAGCTAACTTTGAGATTTTTTTTAGAAAATTTCTAGTTTTTTGGCTAAAGCTAACTTCGAGCCGCAAGGTTCGTTTTTCTTTGCATATTCGTGTTGGGTTTTGTGTTTTGTGTTTTGTAGGGAAAAAGAGCTTTCTCAAGGCAAGCACGCAAACCAAGGCCACCCCCCCCCTCTCTCTCTCTCTCTCTCTCAAATTTTTTGTATAGATCAATTGGTTCAAAGCTATTTTTAGAGAGTAGAGGTCTTGGGTTCAAGTCTCCATTTTGTGGGGGCGGATTTTTTCATTCCCGCACATTCGCGCACTTTGCCGGCAACATCAACAATTTTTTTTCAAAAAGCCATAACTTCTTCATCCGGAAACCTTTTTCAGAGCCGTTTTTTTTAAAACCGCCTATTTTTTCGAGATCTATCCATTGGAACACTTACTTTTAGCATCTTCAGCTTCAGTTTTTTTTAAAAATGGAAAGTCCATGCCAAGTCATTCTTGACAGCACTAACTACTTCCAATGGGTAGCCTACATGGAAGATTTACTTAGAAGTAAAGGTCTCTTCAGAATAGCCACAGACCAAGAGAAGAAACCAAAAGATGAAGACAAGGCTGCAAAATGGGAAAATAGACAAGATCAAGCACGTGGTTTGATAGGGATGTCTATTTCTCCTGATCTTAGATTCCACATTGCAAAACTTGAGACTCCTCATGAAGCATTAGAAAAACTCGCTAAAGTTTTTGGGATTAAAAATGAAATTAGAGCCCATCAACTTGAAAATGAGTTGCTTACTTTGGATCCTAATAATTTTTCTTGCATTGAAGATTTCTTGTCCAAATTCAAGACCCTTAGATATCTCTTGGAAGGTGTTAAAGTTAAGAAAGAAGATGGTAACCTTATTTATTCCATCCTTACTAAGTTGGGACCAGCCTATTCTGTATTTGTTTCCACTTTCCATTCTACAAGGGAAGCTTTCATTTGTCAAGGAAAAGACTACAAGGCCCCTTCCTTTGACTCCTTTTGTGATTCCTTAATAAGAGAACAAGAAAAACTCTTACACCTTGGTCTTCTTAATCTTGGAAACTCTTCCACGAAAGCGTTAGCCACCCAGCAGCAACCAAATTCAAAGAATCCTAAGAAGTCATATCCTCAAAAGAATGGTCCTAAACCAACTCAGCCTCAAAATGAAAGATCATTTCAGCAAAATGATAAGACCAATAAAAACAAATGGAAGAAGACTGATAGACATTGTAACTTTTGTAATCGAGATGGCCACTTAGAATCTAAATGCTTTAAGAAGATGGAAGCCTTGGAAGCCGCAATGAAGAAACATAACATCCATGTGGAGCCTACTTCAACTTCAACTTCCGGAATGGCACTTTCTGCATGTCGTTGTCAATCATCTCAGTCTGGTTATGCATTAAATGTATCTTCTTCTTCTTCTCATTCTCATGAGTGGCTCATTGATTCTGGAGCCTCTTATCACATGGCCAAAAACCAAGCCATGTTTTCTTCTTTAAATGATTGTAACACCAAAAATATATATGTTGGTGATGATAGATCTCTTAATGTTGTAGGGACTGGAACTGTTCATCTAGACAATGGTCAGTTTAATGATGTATTATGTGTTCCAACCTTATCCTGCAACCTTCTATCTGTCTATCAGATAACTCATTCAGGTGAAGGTAAAATTGTTGAATTTTCACCTCATGATGTTGTAATCAAGGATCTAAAAGATCCTAAACAGATTCTAGCTACTGGTCTTGCTGATGATTCCACAAGGTTGTATAAGTTTCACAACTTTGGGTCATCCAATCTTCCCTCAGTATTTGTTGCTCATAATGATGAAGTGAGCAAACTTTGGCATGAGCGATTTGGTCACTTAAACTATCGCTCCCTTCAGCATCTATGTAAAGAAAATATGGTGACAGGTCTTCCTATGGTATCTTGCAGAGATGGTGTTTGTTCCGGATGTGTACTCGGAAAACATCATCGGGACAATTTTGACAAACGTGCCTCTTGGCACGCCTCAGCCCCTTTACAACTTGTGCACAGTGATTTATGTGGTCCTCTTCCTGTTGCTTCATTCTCTGGCTGCAAGTACTTCTTAACTTTCATTGATGATTTCTCCAGACGCACTTGGGTATACTTCTTAAAACTCAAGAGCGAAGTATTTAACACATTTTTGGCCTTCAAAGCCTTTGTTGAAAAACAATCTGGACATCAAATTCTTAAGCTAAGAACTGATAATGGTGGAGAATATGTTAAAAACACATTCATCAACTTTTGCACCGAAAATGGAATTCAAATGCAACATACTGTTCCATACACTCCACAACAAAATGGTGTAGCTGAAAGGAAAAATCGCACCTTAAAGGAAATGGCTAATTGTATGCTGCAATCTAAAGGACTCAGTCTTAGTTTTTGGGCCGAAGCAATTAATTGTGCAAATTATATAATCAATCGCACTCCTACTAAGGTTCTAGAGAATATCACTCCAGAAGAAGCTTGGAGTTCCATTAAACCAGATGTAAGTCACTTTCGTGTGTTTGGAAGTGAAGCATGGGCCCATATTCCAGATGAAAAGCATAAAGCTTTAGAACCTAAGAGTGAGAAATGTACTTTTGTTGGATATTCTGAAGATGTAAAAGGTTATAGACTTATTCCATTTAAGTCCAAAAATGTTATCATTAGAAGAGATGTAAAATTTGATGAAAATAAATCGGCCTGCGAGCCTAGTCCGGCGGATGTGCCACCTCTTCCTATCTCTTCTACTTTTGAAAACATTTCTTCTTCAGATGATGAAAGCGAGGATGATAATCCTCCCCCACCTTCTCAGGATCCTCAACTTCCAAGATGGGTCCATGCTACTCGGGATGCAGCAGGTGATCTTGCCGGTGATCCTACAGATCAGCGACGTACACGTTCTCAATTTGAAAGAGCCTCTTCTTTACTGGCTCAAGCTCCAGTAAATCATGATCCTGACACTTTTGCAGAAGCTTCAGGCCATCCACATTGGGAAGCAGCTATGAATGAAGAATATCATTCATTGATGACAAATGATACATGGGATCTTGTTCCTCTACCAAAGGGACGCAAACTTGTTAGATGTAAATGGGTTTACAGAACCAAGTATGGACCAGATGGGAAAATTGATAAACATAAAGCTCGTCTTGTTGCTAAGGGCTTTTCACAGGTTGAAGGCATTGACTACACTGAAACCTTCTCCCCTGTTGCCAAAATGAACTCTATCCGCCTTGTTCTTTCCCTTGCTGCCTCTTTAAAATGGGAAGTCCATTAGATGGATGTTAAATCTGCCTTCTTGCATGGGGACTTGCAGGAAGAAATCTATATGGAACAACCCATTGGCTTCATACAAACAGACTCCAGCCTTGTTTGTCGACTCAAGAAATCCCTTTATGGTCTCAAGCAAGCTCCTCGGGCTTGGTATGCCAAAATGGATAGCTTTCTTTTAGAATCTGGCTTTTCTAGGTGTCATTCTGACAATACTGTCTACACCAAGAAAGTGGGCAACTCTCTTATCATCCTTGTTCTTTATGTTGATGATCTTATCCTTACTGGTAGTGATCCCAACCTTATAAACCATGTGAAGTCTAGCCTCAAAAAGAAATTTGAAATGACAGACTTAGGACACTTACACTATTTTCTTGGTCTTCAAGTCTTGCAATCCAAGGAGGGTATTTCCGTTTCCCAGTCCAAGTATGCTTGTGATATTCTTCGTCATTTTCACATGGAAGACTGTAAGCCAGCCCCTTCTCCCTTTCAGTCTGGAGTCAAACTTTCAGTCTCTTGTACTTCTCCTGAAGTTGATGCTACCTTATACCGTCAACTTGTAGGAAAACTCTTGTACTTAACCCATACTCATCCTGATCTTTCCTCTGTTGTTGGCCTTGTTGCTCGTTTTATGCAAAACCCCCGTGAAAGTCATTGGAAAGCAGCTAAAAGAATACTTCGTTATGTTCGAGGTACAGTACAGTTTGGGATTCATTACAGTGCCAAAACAGCTCCTCTATTAGTTGGTTTCACTGATTCTGATTGGGCTGGTGACCCTGATGATCGGAAGTCTACTGCCGGTTATGTCTTCACTCTTGGTTCAGGACCTATTACATGGGCTTGTAAGAAACAGGCTGCCATTTCTCTTTCGTCAGCAGAAGCAGAGTATCGTGGTGCTGTGGAAGCTAGTAAGGAAGCCTTGTGGCTTCGTCAGATCCTATCAGAGTTTGGCTTTGAGCAGCAGCATCCTACCACACTTTGGTGTGATAATCAAAGTGCCATTCAGCTATGCAAAGATCCAGTCCAGCATCAGCGCAGCAAACACATTGAACTACACATGCACTTCATCAGAAAGCTCATTCATGACCATGTTCTTGAAATGAAATATTGTTCAACAGATGATCAGGTTGCAGACATCTTCACAAAGGCTCTCACAGAGGCGAAGTTCACTAAACTTCGATATATGCTTGGAGTTCAGGAAGTTGTCACTAAGGGGGGATAGGCTCTAGTGCCTCCTTCCTTCTCCTATTGTGTCATATTTGTAAATCCTTCAATCCTATCCCAAGTTGTTCTTAAGGGGGGATGTTAGGATATTCCGACACATAGGAATTAGTTAAGTTCAACTTGGTCTAGTATAGAGTTAGGTATAGAGTTAGGTAAAGTGTCTTTCTTTACCGTTGTACATTTTGTAACTTACAATCCGACGGTCACGATATGTAGTGATCCGACGGTTCACTCTCACCTCGGTATTACCGACACTTGATCCGTGGCTTGACACCCGATTGGTCCATGAGTTCTATTTAAAGCGCATGGAGGGTCATTGTTCGGGTAATCCGTGTATGAGAGAAGCTTATGTAAATTTTCATTCTTTGATTAATAAATTGCCTGTAGTACCCACGTTGGGACAGGCCATGGACTGTTTCCCTCCTTGCACTTTGAGGGTTTTAACCATGTCAAAAATACTGGTGTATTGATTTGAGATCTGGTTGTGAGCGGTGTCCTTTTGGTGTTCTTTCTGAGGAACTTACCCTGTAAATTCCTACATGTTATAATTTGCTGCATTTCGATTTTGAAATATACTTGGAGGTCTTAGCTACCATGGCCTTCGATCTCCCATGAAATATATGTTATCCATCTCTGCATTGGCTTCCAAATTATAGCTCTACAAAACTTTCATCTTTGTGCAATCCTCAGTGTCATGATTTTTTGTACAAAACCCACAAATCTGCACATTATCTAAAGGACATCCTTTCAAGGCATGTTTTCGTCTGCATTTAGGACTGAAAATATATAACTCTTGTTCTTGTTCATCTTGTCTTTTCTTTGCTTTCAGAGTGTCTATTTGATTCCCCAAAGTTCTTAAAAGGCTTGTTTTAAAATCTTCAGATAGATTGCCTAGTTCAGCTCTGGTAATATTTCCTGTGGCAGTTTTACTGATTCTAGATGTCGTAGTTATTCTCCCATTTCTTGCTCTACTTCTAGAGTACTTCTGACACAAGTCAGAAATCTCATCAAAAGGTAAATTAGAAATGTCCCCTTTACCCATGAGATTGAGGTCATCTAGATATTCGTCCTGGATGCCCTTAAGAAATCTTGTTTGAATAAGATCAGCAAAAACGGCTTTATGTTTTGATTTTTGTAGATTATATGAAAATCTTTCCAAGTATTCTTCGAAGGTCTCATCTTCTTGTTGATTCATTCTAAATATGTCATCTTTAGAATCTTTTGATCGACAGTAAGGTTGATACTTTTTCAAAAATATTTTTCTCATGTTATCCCAATCAGTGACTGAGTGTTCACCTAATCCCATGAACCACCTAAGTGCTGCTGCTTTTAATGTAGCAGGAAAAAGTCGAAGTCCATCAGCATCATCTGTATATCCATAGGTTCGACATACTATATCAAATTCAAACAAAAATGAATCAGGGTCTTCAGATGCCATACCATAAATTTTTTGGTAATACAGGGTAAGTTCCTCAGACAGAACACCAAAGAACACCGCTCACAAATAGATCACAGATCAATACACCAGTATTTTGACGTGGTTAAAACCCTCAAAGAGGGAAACAGTCCACGGCCTGAGCCAACGCGGCCACTTCAGGCAATTTATTAATAAAAGAATGAAAAATTACATATGCTTCTCTCATATACGGATTACCCTACAAATGACCCTCCATGATCTTTAAATAGAGATCATGGACCAATCAGGTGTTAAGCCACGGATCAAGTGTCGGTAATACTGAGGAAAGAATGAACCGTCGAATCACTACATATCGTGACCGTCGGATTGTAAGTTACAAAATGTACATAGTAAAGAAACACACTTTACCTAACTCTATACCTAACTCTATACTAGACCAAGTTGTGCTTAACTATTTCCTATGTGTTGGAATATCCTAACATCCCCCCTTAAGAACAACTTGGGATAGGATTGAAGGATTTACAAATATGACACAATAGGAGAAGGAAGGAGGCACCAGAGCCTATCCCCCCTTAGTGACAACTTCCTGAACTCCAACCATAAATAGAAGTTTAGTGAACTTCGCCTCTGTGAGAGCCTTTGTGAAGATGTCTGCAACTTGATCATCTGTTGAACAATATTGCACTTCAAGAACATGGTCATGAATGAGCTTTCTGATGAAGTGCATGTGCAGTTCAATGTGTTTGCTGCGCTGATGTTGGACTGGATCTTTGCATAGTTGAATGGCACTTTGATTATCACACCAAAGTGTAGTCGGATGCTGCTGTTGAAAGCCAAACTCTGACAGGATCTGACGAAGCCACAAGGCTTCCTTAGTAACTTCTACGGCACCACGATACTCTGCTTTTGCTAAAGAAAGAGAAATGGAACCTTGTTTCTTGCAAGCCCATGTAATAGGTCCTGAACCAAGAGTGAACACATAACTTGCAGTAGACTTCCGATCATCAAGGTCACCAGCCCAATCGGTATCAGTGAAACCAACCAATAGAGGAGATGCTTCGGCACTATAATGAATCCCAAACTGAACTGTACCTCAAACATAACGAAGTATTCTTTTAGCTGCTTTCCAATGACTTTCACGTGGGGTTTTCATAAACCGAGCAACAAGGCCAACAGCAAAGGAAAGGTCAGGACGAGTATGGGTTAGATACAAAAGTTTTCCTACAAGTTGACGGTATAAGGTAGCATCAACTTCAGGAGAAGTACAAGTGACTGAAAGTTTGACTCTAGACTGAAAGGGAGAAGGGGCTGGCTTACAGTCTTCCATGTGAAAATGGCGTAGAATATCACAGGCATACTTGGATTGGGAAATGGAAATACCTTCCTTGGATTGCAAGACTTGAAGACCAAGAAAATAATGTAAGTGTCCTAAGTCTGTCATTTCAAACTTCCTTTTAAGGCTAGACTTCACATGGTTTATAAGGTTGGGATCACTACCAGTCAGGATAACATCATCAACATAAATAACAAGAATGATAAGAGACTTGCCCACTTTCTTGGTGTAGATAGTATTGTCAGAATGACACATAGAAAAGCCATTTTCTAAAAGAAAGTTATCCATTTTGGCATACCAAGCTCGAGGAGCTTGCTTGAGACCATAAAGGGATTTCTTGAGCCGACATACAAGGATGGAGACTGTTTGTATAAAGCCAATAGGTTGTTCCATATAGATTTCTTCATGCAAGTACCCATGCAAGAAGGCGGATTTAACATCCATCTGATGGACTTCCCATTTGAAAGAGGCAGCAAGGGAAAGAACAAGGCGGATAGAGTTCATTTTGGCAACAGGGGAGAAGGTTTCAGTATAGTCAATGCCTTCAACTTGTGAAAAACCCTTAGCAACAAGACGAGCTTTATGTTTATCAACTTTCCCATCTGGTCCATACTTGGTTCTCTAAACCCATTTGCATATAACAAGTTTTCGTCCCTTTGGTAGAGGAACAAGATCCCATGTATCATTTGCCAATAATGAATGATATTCTTCATTCATAGCTGCTTCCCAATCTGGATGGCCTGAAGCTTCTGCAAAGGTGTCAGGATCATAATTCACTGAAGCTTGAGCCAGTAAAGAAGAGGCTCTCTCGAACTGAGAACGTGTACGTCACTGATCTGTAGGATCACCGGCAAGATCACCTGCTGCATCCCGAGTAGCACGAACCCATTTTGGAAGCTAAGGAGCTGAAGGAGGATCCTGGGAAGGTGGGGGAGGAGTTTCATCCTCGCTTTCGTCATCTGAAGAAGAAATATTTTCAAAAGTAGAAGAGATAGGGGGAGGTGGCACATCCGCCGAACTAGGCTCGCAGGCTGATATATTTTCAGCAAACTTTACATCTCTTCTAATGATAACATTTTTGGACTTAAGTGGAATAAGTCTATATCCTTTGACATCTTCAGAATATCCAACAAAAATACATTTTTCACTCTTAGGTTCTAAAGCTTTATGTTTCCCATCTGGAATATGGGCCCATGCTTCACTTCCAAAAACACGAAAGTGACTTACATCTGGTTTGATTGAGCTCCATGCTTCTTCTGGAGTGATATTCTTTAAAACCTTAGTAGGAGTGCGATTTATTATGTAATTTGCACAGTTAACTGCTTCTGCCCAATAATTAAGACTAAGTCCTTTAGATTGAATCATACAATTAGCCATATCCTTTAAGGTACGATTCTTCCTTTCAGCTACACCATTTTGTTGTGGAGTATATGGAACAGTATGTTGCATTTGAATTCCATTCTCAGTGCAAAAGTTTATGAATGTGTTTTTAACATATTCTCCGCCATTGTCAGATCTTAGCTTAAGAATTTGATATCCAGATTGTTTTTCAACAAAGGCCTTAAAGGCCAAGAACATGTTAAATACTTCACTCTTGAGTTTTAAGAAGTATACCCAAGTGCGTCTGGAGAAATCATCAATGAAAGTTAAGAAATACTTGTAGCCAGAGAATGAAGCAACTAGAAGTGGACCACATAAATCACTATGCACGAGTTGTAAAGGGGCTGAGGCGTGCCAAGAGGCACGTTTTTCAAAACTGTCTCGATGATGTTTTCCAAGTACACATCCAGAACAAACACCATCTCTACAAGATACCATTGGAAGACCTGTCACCATATTTTCTTTACATAGATTCTGAAAAGAGCGATAGTTTAAGTGACCAAATCGCTCATGCCAAAGTTTGCTCACTTCATCATTATGAGCAACAAATACTGAGGGAAGATTTGATGACCCAAAGTTGTGAAACTTATACAACCTTGTAGAATCATCAGCAATGCCAGTAGCTAAAATCTGTCTAGGATCTCTTAGGTCCTTAATTACAACATCGTGAGGTGAAAATTCAATGATTTTACCTTCACCTGAATGGGTTATCTGATATACAGATAGAAGGTTGTAGGAAAAGGTTGGAACACATAATACATCATTAAAATGACCATTGTCTAGATGAACAGTTCCAGTCCCTACAACACTAAGATATCTATCATCACCAACATATATATTTTTGGTGTTACAATCATTTAAAGAAGAAAACATGACTTTGTTTTTGGCCATGTGATAAGAAGCTTCAGAATCAATGAGCCACTCATGAGAATGAGAAGAAGAAGATACATTTAGTGCATAGCTAGATCGAGATGCTTGACAACCACATGCAGAAAGTGCCATTCCTGAAGATGAAGTTGAAGTTGAAGATTGCTCCAAATGGATGTTATGCTTCTTCATTGCTGCTTCCAAGGCTTCCATCTTCTTAAAGAATTTGGATTCTAAGTGTCCATCTCCATTACAAAAGTTGCAATGTCTATCAGTCTTCTTCCATTTGTTTTTATTTGTCTTATCATTTTGTTGAAATGATTTTTCATTTTGAGGCGGAAATTTCTTAGGACCCTTGTTTGGTTTAGGACCATTCCTTTTAGGATACGACTTCATAGGATTCTTTGAATTTGGCTGCTGCTGGGCAGCTAACGCTTTCTTAGAAGAGTTTCCAAGATGAAGAATACCAAGGTGTAAGAGTTTTTCTTGTTCTCTTATTAAAGAATCACAAAAGGAATCAAAAGAAGGGGACTTGTAGGCTTGTCCTTGAGAAATGAAGGCTTCTCTTGTAGAATGGAAGGTGGAAACAAACACAGAATAGGTTGGTCCCAACTTAGTAAGAATGGAGTAGATAAGGCTACTATCTTCTTTCTTAACCTTAACACCTTCCAAGAGAAGTCTAAGGGTCTTGAACTTGGACAAAAAATCTTCAATGTAAGAAAAATTATTGGGGTCCAATGTAAGCAATTCATTTTCAAGTTGATGGGCTTTAAGTTCATTTTCAATTCCAAAGACTTTAGTAATCTGTTTCATTGCTTCATCAGGAGTATCAAGTTCTGCAATATGGAATCTAAGATCTGGAGAAATAGACATCCCTATCAACCCACGTGCTTGGTCTTTCCTATTTTCCCATTTAGCTGCCTTGTCTTCATCTTTCGGTTTGGTCTCTTGGCCTGTGGCTATTCTATACAGACCTTTACTTCTAAGTAAATCCACAATGTAGGACCACCATTAGAAGTAGTTGGTGCTGTCAAGAATAACTTGGCATGGACTTTCCATTTTAAAAAAAAACTGAAGCTATAGATGCTAAAACTAAGTGTCTCAATGGAAAGATCTCAAAAAATTAGGCTGTTTAAAAAAAAACGGTTCTGAAAATGGCTTTCGGATGAAGAAGTTATGGCTTTTTGAAGAAAATTTGATGAAGTCGCAGACGAAGTGAGGGAATGTGCGGAAATGAAAAATCCGCCCCCACAAAATGGAGACTTGAACCCAAGACCTCTACTCTCATAAATTAGCTTTGCACCAAGTGAGTTATACAAGAAGTTTGATAGAGAGAGAGAGAGAGGGGGGGGTTGATGCTTTGGGTTGCGTGCTTGCTTTGAGAAAGTTCTTTTTCCCTACAAAACAAAAAAACACAAAACCCAACACGAATATACAAAAAAAACAAACCTTGCGGCTCGAAATTAGCTTTAGCTAGAAACTAAATATTTTCAAAAATGAACCTTGTGGCTCGAAGTTAGCTTTAGCCGGAAACTAAATATTTTCTTCAATGTTTCTGATTTTCCGAGATCTCACTAAGGCACAGCGGAAAAGAGCATATGCATGAGAAAAATCCTTCCTTTCTGTTTCTGATTTGCCCAGATCGCATAGAGTCGCAGGGCAAAGAGCATACGCAGAAATGAAAGGTATAGATCCGGTAATAAAAAAAGCTAAATAAACTGAAACCAAAATAAATAGAGAGAAAATAACTGTAAATTGCAAATAAACACTGTATACCTCCAGATCTTAAAAATGACGCAGCTAGGGCTACCGGAAACCTTTTCGCGTGAAACGAAAGGGGTTCCTCACAGGAATAGATGCTCCCAACACAACAGAGCAGTCCTCTCGACCCGAAAGCAGTCAGAAACAGTAGATCTAGGAAACGGTAGTCAGATGCAATTCTACCGGCTTCAGATTTGGATCACCAACGGACGCAGCCCTCAAATAGCTCTGATACCATGTAGGAATTTACAGGGTAAGTTCCTCAAACAGAACACCAAAGGACACCGTTCACAAACAGATCACAGATCAATACACCAGTATTTTGACGTGGTTAAAACCCTCAAAGAGGGAAACAGTCCACGGCCTGAGCCAACGCGGCCACTTCAGGCAATTTATTAATAAAAGAATGAAAAATTACATATGCTTCTCTCATAGACGGATTACCCTACAAATGACCCTCCATGCTCTGTAGGTTTTAACCCTGTACAGAAATTACCTGCATACGAATTCTTAAACAAAGGAAATAAACAATGCGAGAGCATAACCCATAAAACACATATGCACAGAAATTTTTCCCTGGATCCAAAAACCAGGACTACCAACTTGATTTTTCATTATTTTCCTTTCAATGTTACAATACATATTTATACATGCCGAAGCATCCAATACCATGGACCGAAATCCATCGCGTCCAATACCATGGACCGAAAACCATCGCGTCCAATACCATGGACCGAAAACCATCGCATCCAAAAAACATGTGCGAAAATCATGCACAAAACCATTGGTGGGTCCGCCCAACCTAACATATGGTCCAAAACCAAAATTTTCCGGGGCGCTGCCCCGGACCCCATAAAGTGGGGTTATGGGTTCCCTTCAAACCCCCTATTAACTACGTGGAAAGAATATAACACAACCCAACAATCTCCCACTTGTTGTTTTCTTTCCACAGGGAGCCACAGGAGAGCTTAGTCATTTTTTTCAGCCCTGAGATTCCCATTGCTTCTCTACACCAAGAGAACTTCTCAGAGCTCACAGATTTTGTCAATGCATCTGCAGTATTCTTCAAAGTGTCCACCTTTACCAGCAACACCTTTCTGTCTTCTATCATATCCCTCACAAAGTGATACTGAACATCAATGTGCTTTGTCTTTGAATGATAAGCAGGGTTCTTTGCCAAGAAAATTGCACTTTGGCTGTCACAGTTTATTCTTATAGCTCCCTGTACTAACCCCATACTTGAACACAATCTCTGCAACCAAACTGCTTCCTTGCTTGCATGAGTGGCTGCCATGTATTCTGCCTCTGTAGTTGATAGTGCCACTACAGATTGTTTCTTACTCATCCAACTGACTGCACCTCCAAATAGGTTAAACACATACCCACTTGTAGATCTTCTCTGATCCAGATCTCTAGCCCAGTCTGCATCAACAAAGCCATGAATATCCAACACTCTGTCCAATCCTGGTCTTCCTTGGTAGCACAAACCATAATCACTAGTGCCACACAAATACCTGAAAACCTGCTTCACTGCTGTCCAGTGCTCCTTCCCAGGTTTTGACATAAACCTGCTCAATACTCCCACTGCATGTGCAATGTCTGGTCTAGTACAGACCATTGCATACATCAGGCTACCCACTGCACTTGCATATGGAACACGAGACATGTCCTCTTCCTCTTCTTGTGTCTTGGGACACTGTTCAACAGATAACCTCACACCTACAGGAATAGGAACCTTCACCGTTTACTATCCTGCACATTAAACCTCTGCAGTATTGTCTCGACATACTTCCTCTGGTTTAACCAGAGCTTCCTCTTTGACCAATCTCTTTTAATTTCCATGCCCAAAATATAGTTTGCAGCACCAATATCTTTCATGTCGAATTTGGAGGACAATTGGGTCTTCAAATCCTGGATAATTTCTTTGTCATTTCCAACCAGCAACATATCATCCACATACAAGACCAGATAAATAACACGGTCACCAATTAATTTAAAATACACACAATGATCTGCTTTGCTTTTGGTGAAGCCAAGTCCCCGTATAAATGTATCAAATTTCTGATACCACATCCTTGGTGACTGTTTTAACCCATACAAAGACTTATTTAACTTGCATACCAGTTCTTTCTTACCCTTCACCACAAAGCCTTCAGGTTGCTTCATGTAGATTTCCTCTTCCAAATCCCCGTGAAGAAATGTTGTCTTCACATCCATCTGTTCTACCTCAAAATCAAAAGCAGCAGCAATAGATAAAAGTAATCTAATAGAAGTTACCTTGGCAACAGGAGAAAAAATATCACCAAAATCAATTCCCGGCACCTGGGAATAACCTTTTGCTACCAACCGAGCTTTGTATTTCTCCACCTTTCCTTCCGCATTTGTCTTCTTCTTGAACACCCATTTGCTGCCAATGGGTTTCCTTCCAGCTGGCAACTCCACTAGATCCCAAGCCTCATTTTTGTGCAAAGATGCCATTTCATCAACCATGGCCTGTTTCTAGACTTTTCCATCCTCTGAATCCACTGCTTCCTTCACAGTTCTGGGATCATCATCAGTAACAGACAAAGAAAAAGCAAATGGACTATACCTTTCTGGTTGCCTTCTTTCTTGAACTGATCTTCTCACAGCCGGAGTTTGTGGCTCTTCATCTTCTGATTCCTCCTCTGCTATAGACTTTGATTCTTCCTCCTTTGCCTCAAACTCTATCTTCTCACGTTCCTTTGGTTGGACTTCATGTTGAATAACATCTTTTACCTCTCTAAACACCACATCTCGGCTGTACACAACCTTCCCTGTGACTAGGTTCCAAAGCTTATAACCCTTTAAACCATCCTTATACCCAATAAAGATGCACTTTTCAGATTTACTATCTAACTTGGTTCGTTTCTCCTTTGGAACATGTACATATGCATCACATCCAAATACCCTCAAATGTGAAAGAGAGGGTTTCTTACCAGTCCATGCTTCTTGTGGAGTCTTATCCTCCAACGCTGATGAAGGTGACCTGTTGACCAGGTAACATGCAGTATCCACCGCCTCTGCCCAGAATTCCTGTCCTAACCCAACACCACTGAGCATGCTTCTTGCCCTTTCCATAAACATCTTGTTCATTCTTTTTGCGACTCCATTTTGCTGAGGTGTATATGGAGTAGTCTTCTGCCGTGCTATACACACTCTTACAGAATTCTTCAAATTCCTTGCTGCAAAATTCTCCACCATTATCTGTCCTCAACACCTTTATCTTCTTCTCTGTCTGATTTTCCACCAGAGCCTTAAATTCTTTAAACCTGTCAAAGACTTCAAATTTCTTCTTAAGGAAATATATCCATGTATTCCTTGAGAAGTCATCTATAAATGATACATAGTACACAGACTTACCCAGTGATGGAATCTTCACAGGTCCAAACACATCACTGTGCACAAGCTCTAATATCTGTTTTGTCCTCTTACCACCAGAGGGGAAACTCACCCGATTTTGCTTCCCATACACACAATTTTCACAGAAATCAAAATCCAGAGAGCTATCATTCATACCTTCTACCATACCTTTACCATGAAGTATTCGAAGGCCCTTCTCTCCAATATGTCCAAGTCTTTGATGCCACAACATGGTCTTCTCTCCAAAGACCACTAGATTTTCTACTCCATTTTCAGGAACCATAGAACTATTGCACCCATCAACAACAGTGCTACCTTGTAGCTTGTACAGAGTTCCAATCCGAACTCCCCGCATCAATATCAGTGCTCCTCGAACCATCTTGCAGGTATCTTTCTCGAACACCGTCTTTACACCTGCATCATCCAACTTGCTTATAGAAATCAGATTTCTGGCCAATGCAAGAATATGTAGAACACCCGGAAGTGTTCTAACCCTTCCACCTTGCAACTTCAACTTTACTTTTCCCTGACCAATGATTCTAGCCTTCCTATCATCTCCTAAGAAGACATCACCACCATCGTATTTCTCATACTCGTAGAACCACTCTCTATGGGGAGTGAAGTGAAAGGATGCACCTGAGTCAATTAACCATGCCTCATGATCTACATGTGTACTTGAAGAAGCCATGTACACATCCCCACCTTCATCTAAGGTGGTTTTCGCCTCTACAGAAGGAGCATCATCAGATCCCTTTCCTTTATCAGGAGCTTTAGATTTACAATCCCTTCTGAAGTGCCCTTCCTTTCCGCATTTCTAGCACACCACCTTTGTAGGTTTTCCTGGAGATTTAGATCTCCCACTCGATGACTTATTTTTGTTTCTGTTCTGGGACCGTCCTCGTACAGACAAGGCATCACCATTCTGGTTGTCCATATTTTTCCGTC
This sequence comes from Pinus tabuliformis, assembly GCA_031772625.1. NCBI lineage: Eukaryota > Viridiplantae > Streptophyta > Pinopsida > Pinales > Pinaceae > Pinus > Pinus tabuliformis. The sequence continues at coordinate 1,202,434,268 of CM062820.1, read as the reverse complement.
TCATCTCCTCCGTCAGCAAGGCTGAGACTATTTCATCAAACTGCAAAGCAGTTGCATTGCTACCTATTGCAATAACCAGACTATCCCACGAATCTGGTAGAGAACACAACAGACTGATGCACTTATCTTCATCTGAAATTTTAATATCAACAGATAATAACTGACTTACCACAGTATTAAACGCATTCAGATGCTCTGTCACCGAGTCTCCATCTTTCATCCTCAGGTTATACAGTTTTTTCCGCAGGAATAGTTTATTCACCAGAGACTTAGATTGGTACAAAGTCCTTAACTTGACCCACAAAGCCTTTGCCGTAGCTTCCCCTGATACATTCAGCAATACTGAATCTGAGACACACAATCGTATTGTGCTCTTTTCCTTCCGATCCAACTTCTTCCATTCTTCATCGGTCACTCCCGATGGTTTAGTACCCGGATCTACCGCGATCCACTGATCTTTATCCACCAACAGATCCTCCATCTTAAGTTTCCACAACTCAAAATTCTGACCATTGAACTTCTCAATCTCTATCTTTCCACTGCTCGCCATCTTCTTTCACCACTAGAATCGATCTCGCAGATCTCCCACTGAACAGGGTCTACCACAGGCCCAAGCGAAACCCCTCAGCAACAAAGGCGTCCCCTTGAAGCCAAAATAGCTCTGATACCAAATGTAGGTTTTAACCCTGTACAGAAATTACCTGCATATGAATTCTTAAACAAAGGAAATAAACAATGCGAGAGCATAACCCATAAAACACATATGCACAGAGATTTTTCCCTGGATCCCAAAACCGAGACTACCAGCTTGATTTTTCATTATTTTCCTTTCAATGTTACAATACATATTTATACATGCCGAAGCATCCAATACCATGGACCGAAATCCATCACGTCCAATACCATGGACCAAAAACCATCGCGTCCAATACCATGGACCGAAAACCATCGCGTCCAAAAAACATGTGCGAAAATCATGCACAAAACCATTGGTGGGTCCTCCCAACCTAACATATGGTCCAAAACCAAAATTTTCCGGGGCGCTGCCCTGGACCCCATAAAGTGGGGTTACGGGTGCCCTTCAAACCCCCTATTAACTACATGGAAAGAATATTACACAACCCAACATGCTCTTTAAATAGAGATCATGGACCAATCGGGTGTTAAGCCAAAGATCAAGTGTCGGTAATATCGAGGAGAGAATGAACCGTCGGATCACTACATATCATGACCGTCAGATTGTAAGTTACAAAATGTACATAGTAAAGAAACACACTTTACCTAACTCTATACTAGACCAAGTTGTACTTAACTATTTCCTATGTGTCGGAATATCCTAACAATCCATAGGTTCAGCATACTATATCAAATTCAAACAAAAATGAATCAGGGCCTTCAGATGCCATACCATAAAAGTTTGGTAATACAGATGGTGGGATATTTTTCATTTTAATTTCCTCATCCATATACTTGCCTCTATCTTGAATTGGAAATTTAAATGTTGATTCCTCTTCCTCTGGTGGATTTTGATTCCCTTCAAATAGAGTATCATTTCCTTGTTTTTCTTCATTCTCTCTTTGTCTTCTCCTTTCTTCCATTTGTCTCTCATATTCTCTAAGTTGTTTTGCAATAGGTCCTCTGGATCCTCCGTCTTCAGCCATGGTGATATGTAACTTGTCTAAGGTTTCTATCTCTTCTTCTTGTTTTGATTCTTGAGGAACAATCTGTTCAAGGATAGGTAGTTGGATTCTTGTACTACTCTCTTTTAGTTTCCCTATTGTAGAAGGCTTAGGTATATGTCTTTTCTTTGCCTCATGAGCTAGTAGGATTTGTCTTTTGACGGGAGTAAGTCTCTGGTCTGATCTTTGTTTTTCCTCAAGTTTTCCCATAGTAACTTTTCTAGTTGGTGTTGTGTACTCAATTCTCTCTAGATTTTCTTCTCCCAATGGAGAGTTATTTGTTTGGTGGGGGGTTTTTATGAATCTTCCTTTTTCATCCCTAGATCTATACATAAAGAATCATGGCTTAAAGAATTAAAACTAAAGCTGTGTTTTTGTTGTTTCGTTTATTTAGGATTTTTAGATTTTTTCTAAATCTTCCTAGTTTGCACCTCCCAACAATGGCGCCAAAATGTTGGGCCTTACTTGTTAAGGTAAGTTAAGCTTTAATTCCTTTTATCAACCCGAGTAGGTACACTTAGAGGAACTTATCTAATGTATATAGACCTAGAAAGATATAGTGTTCTAATGATAGCCTAGTGAAGTGAAATTAACAATGCTCTCTTATAAGAGGTGTCTCCTTGTATTTTTCAAACACTTAAGCATTGATTTAGATGAAAACAAATCTGATTGAAATATGATTGCCTATTTAACAAAACAAAGTATTAATTACTTGTTGAAGATTCTATCATTCCCTTACAAGAACTTTACCCTATAGAATCCCTTCCAATCATAAGTCATAACAATTCAAAACAATTTCTAAATCTCAACTAGTCAAAGCAATGAATGAGATAAGCAACTTTGGAAATAAATAATAGTTGATCCTCTTACAAGGTTCATTCATCTAACTATAGAATGAATTCTACAATTACAAATCTTAATCAATGGAAATTGAACTATGAACTAACTCTAAAATTGAAATCATAAAATGGCAAACATATTTTTCAACTTCAAGATGAATATTGGTTGAGACTTCTTACAAAGCTCTTTCACTACAAATCTTTTCAATTAATAATTTTTCAATTGCATGAACTTGCAGCACATGAATTAAATAACAAATTCTAAATATCAAATCTATCCATGCAATTTATAAAGAAATTTTAAGGAGTGTACTAGCTCCATAGTGGGGGCCCTTCCACACTTTGCAAGAACACTATAGGCTAACTCAAATAAAGAAAATTATTGGATCTGAAAACATAAGATGAACTCAATAGTGTAGGTCTGTATTTAAGTCTGAGAGTAAAAAATACATCAACTACATTTCCAAGTTTTTCATATGTATATAGAAAACTAAAAAACCATATTTCTCCCCTTTGGTTCTTTATCATGAATCTCCATAACAAAAAGAAGTTATTCATACTCCTTATTATCCTAAAAAGATCCTATCAATTACATCAAAGGAGGTCGAATTGGATCAAATCCTCCATTTAGGAAAAAATCTCAAAAATAGAAAATTATGTTAACAAAATCTGGAATTTCTGCTAAAGTAGTTGGGTTTCACCAGCATTGATCGGACACCTATATTCTTCAAATCCGGAAGTGGATAGGTAATCCACCATATTTGTACATTTAGGTTCATGCCCACAATCTTCGAATTTTCGATCCTGTTATGCAACATGTCAAACCATGGAGAAATTACAGGAAGTTACAACATCTTGTAATTTTCTAGAAAATTTCAATTTTAACACAATAATTTCAAAAATTAATTTCAAGATAAGAATAATGACAGTGACATTATACCATTCAATTTCTAAAGGTTATGGAGGAAATATAAAGGTTAAATGGTAAGAAATGATGAGTAAAAGAGGATTTTTAAGTGAAATGATCAGTGATAAATTGATACCAACATTCCCCCAAACTCAAGATTTTGCATGCCCTCATGCAAATGAATTCTAACCTATCAAATGCCTCTTTCTGCTTCTACTTCTACCTCAGCTACCTGGAGTAGAGCATTGATGTTCATTTGGGCCTTGTACTCTGTCTTCAAAATTTGGTATTTAGTTTTGATTGCCTTCTTCTGCTTGTACAGTTTATAGGCCCTCTTACCAATATGAACCTTGTAGGCTTGGAGTTTTCTAACCTTCTTCTTCAACGTTTCATTTTCATCTTGAAATTTCTTGCTCTGAGTTCTAAGAGTTTCATTTTCTCTCTTCACCACCCTTTCCAAAACTTTAGACTCCATAAGTTACTGCTACAATTTTTCAACTTTCCTTTCCAACTTCCTTTTCTTCTTACCTAAAAGCTTTTGTTCTTGTGGTTCCTTCTCCTTATCTCTTGTTTCCAATCCTTGTATATAATCATACTGAGGTTGTTGTAAAATATCATCTTCTTCCACTGTTTTCCCTCTTTGACCAAATTTAGTCTTTCTAGACTTCCTTGTGTAGGTGGTAAAATTTTTATCCTGCTCAGCTTTCTTAGTTTCCTCTCTTACCATTCTTCTTGTCTTTATACTGTTGCTGGATGGAGCAGAGATACTAGGTCTGTTCTTTGAAAATTCTTCTTCTATGTCATCCACATTAATCAATAACTTTGGATGTTGTTGCCCTTCCTGTGGATTCTATTGCCCTTCCCCTACTTTTCATTTGCTATAAATTCATTAGTCACCAAATGTTTTTTCCATGACACACCTATCTTTTGCAATTCAAACTCAATTAAGATTTTCACCAAACCAAAATGATATAGGCTCCTATCCTTGTTACTTCTTTGTTTTTGTATAGTTTCAGACATTTTAGTTAATATTTGCAAAAGAAAATAAGGCAAGCTTATAACACAATCTCACCTTAGATGTATTAGTAGCTTGATATGATAAAGGAACACTATATTGTATCTGCCCTCACATGTAATGAATTTTTGAATCAGATAGACTATTTCATCCCATGGATGAATGAGCCAACTCCTAGGAATCCCTGATTTCCAATTAATTGTTGATACACTTGTTTTAGATACAAAATGTGTCTAGGTTTTTTCCTTAAACTTCTTTGTTTTGAAATACTTCTCTCCCTCCGGACTTATGCCTATAGCTGGGGCAATTGTATCCTCTGAGACCCTAAAAGATAGGTTCCCTACAGTGGCTCTTTCTTCACTGAATGAAGAGGCAAATTCCATGGCTGTTAACTCATTGTGCCCATTGAATTTTTCTAAGAGTGCTAACAACTATTTTTCCCTAAAGATTTCTAAGCAGTCTCTATGCACTTTGGAAAGGTTGAATTTTTCTGGCTCTGTTCTTTTTTCCATGAGAAAAAAAAAGTACCTCTTTTTACCCTGTTCTATAAGAAAAATGTTGTTGTGAGAAAAATTTACTTCTTTTACCTTGTTCTGTAAGAAAAATTTACCAAAATTTTTGCTAGAAAACTACCTGAGCCTACGTTGTCCTGAGTGTTATGTGTATGCCTTTTTGTCTCTGTTCAAGTGGAAGACACTGATATTTTTGGATTGGAAACTCCCTCTCTACTGGTCCTGTGGAATTATCCTGCGTGCCGTGGCCTTTCTTACTCGTATGTTGAAATTTTCATTGTCAACATACTCATAACATCATACGCATACCTCAAAGAGGTTCTCAGGCATTCAAAATTCTCCACAGCGTTCACAACACTTCCTACGTGTTCGAGCTCTTATCAATAATCCACAATGTTCACTTTACCTCTTTCAACACAGTGTTTGCATTAATGATGAGCTTTATTGCCTTTGTACAACATTCAATTATGTAATGAACCCTTGGTTCCTTCACACAGTGTTTTCTTAATAATAGGCCCGATAGCTATGAGCAGCAGTCATGTTTAATTCAAATGATGAAATTGGGTATGATGGTATGGTATGAACCTTGACTAAGACCGTGAGGGCTATAGATCATTATAGTCTCTTCCTACGAATCATTAAGGTTCCCTCTAACTAGTCGTTGATCTCTATTATGATGACATTTTGTCATAATCTTACTGCACTACCCTTTTTGATCATCATAATATATGTACATTTTTTTAACTATACAAAACATTGGACCTAGACCTGTATCTCAAAATTCTGATCTGTGGCTTTTGACTGTTTAATTAGATCTTGAATATGCTTGTTTTAGTGGATCTGTTGGTACATATGATTGATGTATTAAAGTGGTTGAAGTGGAATGGTATGTACAGGATAAGAGTATAGGCTTTAAGGATCAGGTTTAAGGATTTATGTATAGAATGGAAAATAGGATATATAGGTTATGATGCCTAGATTTTAAGAGTAGGAATAAATAGGACAGAAAGATGAGTATGTATGATATAGGATAGGTTGGATAATAGAAACTGAAATCAATAAACATCATGAACCACTATTTAAAAATTGTAATTAATAAAAGAAATTAAAGTATTAAAATTAAAATTCTTACAAACTTCAGATACTTCTTTGTTTGAAAGCTAACTTTGTTTGACTTGTTTGATGTGTTCAGGCATAGCAGAATGTGATGGTGCAGTCCTTTTCTCTCTTAAGTGCAATATTCTTCTTCTTAACAGGTCCCATCTGGAAAATTTTCATATAACAGGTCCCATCTAGAAAATTTGCATCTAACAGGTCCCTTTGCTGATATGTTCTTTTTAACAGGTCCCATCTTGAAAAATAATGTTTTGTTGAAAATTCTACTGAAAAATGAAAGTAAAACAAATTCCTTCCTCTGCTGTAATAAAATTCTGAAAATAAGTAGATGAAAAAGTATGAAAAGGTTCAAACTTTTCTCCTCCCCTGTTGATCATATGACTTGTCCTCAAGTCATCACTGTGAAATGTAAATAACATATGATTTTATTTGGAAATGCAAATGAAAAATAAATTGAATTCTTACTGGCCAATTTCTTGGTTTTCCTGTAAGACTTTGTGTTTAGAGTGTACCAGAGTCTGGTTTTCACCTCTAAACTGTTTTTTTTCTTTTTTTATTTAAGTAGAAAGATAACTTAAGGCATAGATATTACAGCAAATTGTTGTACTATCTGAACCTCATTTTTCTATGTCACTGTCTTCATGAAATCTTCTTTGCTAACAAGCCTATGATAAATCTTCAGCTTGTGTCCATTTACAAGAAATGTTCGTCCTTCTTGGTCAATTTTAGTGAGTTGGACTGGTCCATTCTCAAAGACTTCAATGATTTCATAGGGACCCATCCAATGGGTTGTAAATTTGGCATTGTAGTCTTTGAATTTGGAGTCAAAGAGTAATGCCCGGTCACCAACTTGAAACTCTTTCTTCTTGATTAAATTATCATGCTATTGTTTCCTTTGTTGTTGTATCATTATTGTCCTTTCCACTACTTGTTGTCTCATCTCGTCCAATTGATTCAATTGCATGATTACTTCTTGTTGTTCTTCAGACAGGTCCATTCCTAATTCTGCAACAAATTTGTAAGTAAGTATTTGAAATTCGATTGGCAGCATGACTTCTTTGCCATACACTAGCTGATAAGGTGTAAACCCTGTTGTGTTTTTCCAGGTGATTCTATATGCCCAGACTGACTCATTGAGCTTATCTGCGTAATATTTCCTGTTTGTTGCCACTGTTTTAGTCATGATCCCTTCCAGTGTCTTGTTTGTAGATTCCACTTGGCCATTGGCCTGTGGATGGTAGGGTGTACTCCTATGTTTGATTTTGTACTTGTCAGTGATTTCTTGAACCAGTCTAGAAGTGAATCGAGTCCCTTGGTCTATTATTATCTCTCTAGGCACTCCATATGTAACAAAGATTTCTTCAAAAATGAAATTGACTACTATTTGTTCAGTTGCCCTTACAAGTGCCTTTGCTTCAGCCCATTTAGTCACATAATCGGTACATACAAGGATGTACTTCTTACCTTTGGATGGTGGATTAATGGGTCCAACAAATGCTAGAGCATTTTTCAAATGGCTCTAGATGTACTTTTGGTTGTAGTGGCATCTCATTGGAGGTGGTTGGTCTGCCCATGCATTGGAAGCTGCCGCAACTTCTCACATACTTCTTTGAATATTTGAAAATTGATGGCCAATAGTAGCTAAGGCTAAGAATTTTGTGTGTTGTCCTCTTAGCTGCAAAATGGCCACCACAAGGTTGATCATGGCATTATTTTAGTATGTCAATAATTTCATCCTCTATGATGAATCTTCTAATAATAATATCATAACCAGTATAAAACAAATCGCCATTAACCCATGAATATCTTGCACTTTGCTTGATGAGTCTTTTCTTCTCCTTTGAGCTGAAAGATGGAGGTACTTTTCCTGTGGACAAGTAATTAGCTAAATCAACATACCATAGGGTTAACACTGAAATTGAAAATAAGTGTTCATCAGGAAATGAATCTTCAACTGGAACAGCTTCTCTTGGATTTTGTCGTCTAGAAAAGTAATCTGCTACCTAGTTCTCTTTCCCTGGTCTGTCTAGCATTGTGAGATTAAATTCTTGCAGTAATAATAACCATCTTGTGATCCTGCCATTAGTTATATGTTTTTTCATTAAGTATCTAATGCTGGAGTGGTCAGTGTGAACAAAGACTTCATACCCAGTTATGTAGTGATGAAATTTGTTCACTGCATGTATGATTGCAAGCATTTCCTTTTCAGTTACTGTCTAGTTGAGTTTAGCAGGAGTCAAATTTTTACTTATAAAGTAAATGGAATAAGTTAAAGCATCTTATTTCTGCCCTAATGAAGCCCCTATTGTTGTATCGGATGCATCAGTTGAGATGTGAAAAGGTAAAGTCCAATTGGGTCCCCTCAAAACTGGAGCAGTGGATAATTTTTCTTTGAGTTTCTCAAAAGTAGTTTGACAACTACCATTCCAATTGAAAGATACATATTTTGCAAGAAGATTAAACAAAGGCAAAGCTATCTTACTAAAGTTTTCAATAAATATCCTATAATAGCTTGCATAACCAAGAAAGCTTCTTACATATTTTTGATTTGTTGGAATTGGCAATTTGACAATAATTTGAATTCTAGTTTCATCTACCTTGATTCCCTCAAAATAAACATGATGTCCTAAGACTATTCCCTCATTCAGCATCATATAACATTTTTCATTGTTTAAAGACAAGTTGGTTTCAATGCATTGTTTCAATACTTTCTCAAGATTTTGCAAAGAAATGTCAAAGGAATCACCATGTACTGAAAAATCATCCATGTATCCCTCAACACACTCATGGACCAGATCAGAAAAAATTGCTAATAATGCTCTCTGAAATGTTGTTGGAGCATTGCACAAGCCAAATGGTAAAACATTATAAGCATATGTGCCCTAGGGACAGGTAAATGTTGTTTTGTCTCGGTCTTCTAAGGCTATGCTGATCTGATTGTAACCACTAAAACCATCCAAGAAGGAAAATGATATTTTTCCAGCCAATGTATCCAAAACCTTATCAATAAATGGCAATGGAAAATAGTCTTTAAGGGTGGCTTTATTCAATTTTCTGTAGTTAACACAAACTCGCCACTTACCATTTTTCTTGGGGACTATCACTAGTGAAGATACCTACTGGCTGTCAAAGATGGGGTATATGAAAATAACTTTCAGTAACTTCTGCAATTCATCTCTTACAATCCATTTAAGCATGGGGTTCATCCATCTTTGTGGCTGCCTCACTAGTTGAATACTAGTGTCTGTATAGATATTGTTGAGAAGGTAAATCCCCTCTACGGATAGAGGCGATCCCTACTAGCCCAACAGGGGTCTAGCAACAATCACACAATGCTGCCACGCATGTTCCTAGTTACAATTAGACAAGAAGTAAAAAGCACCTACTTGGATTCCTGCGCTGTCGTTTGTCGAGGAGATGTTTCCCTTGCTCCTTCGCTTCAGCTGGTCATAGTCTTCCGCGATCCCCGCGAACGGACACCTGCACACACGAAGGGAAAGCAAACGCAAGCGTGAAATCTAGTAAAAGTAACTATATGCCAGTCAGAAAAGACATAATTCACATTTATCCATTGCATAAACAAACGAGAATGGAACAATAATAGCTGTCATCTATTATTAATCAGAATAGAGAAGAGTACAACCAAATGTTCTGACGTCGATAAACTTCTCAGGAGGGATCAGTCAGCATGTATCTCAAGCATTCACCTTTGAGGATGGTTCTCCCAAGACAAACTAGTCTCTCTCTCTCACACAAATGTCACAAACAAACTTCCCAAAGCAATCAATCACTTCCACTCCTAACACACCACACTTATAGCAGCAATCTGAGCACTACAAGCCCTGTACAATCCGAGCTAAGTCTAGCTAGTTTCTAACCAGCTGCTCATGGTAATGGTGGAAGTTTATATAGGAGAAGGAGTCTCCTAAAAAGGTGGAAGGATGAGCTTATCTTCAAGGGGAGTAGTTGCAAAGGGTCGAACAGACATGCCATAGAAGGGAGTCGACATTCACAAAGCTAACAACCAAGCCTGGAGAGATCTGGAAGGCTGGTTGTTTGAACAAATTCGCCCAAACTGGATCAGCGCGGATTATATGGAGACTGCCGCGCTGTCAGCACATGACAACAACTGAACAAGCCATGTCAGCGCGGAAGGACACGTGAAAGCCGCGCTGTGCGTCATCGCGGAAAAGTGATGTTCTTCCGCGATGGCAGCGCACGAAATAGACTGTGGGGCGCTGGTCATCGCGGTTATTTTAGGAACAGACGCGCTGATGCACAAAACTTTGGAAAAATGGGTTTTTAGCCAGTTCAGGGAGCAAACATTTAGTGATTGTGACTTCTTGGACACAGCAGGGTGACTGACAGGAAGGCAGTGATAAATTACTGTGTAACAGATGCCCCCTAAAGCATGAAGACCGAGAGAGTGGGAGGGGTGAAATGCTTTACAACACACGCCGAACTGGAACACCACCAGGAAGTACCGAAAAATCTCTGACAATCATGTACACGCAGTCTAGGCATGGGCGCAGCCATCCAAAAGACATGCAAGACTGGTCTATGGTATGGACGCAGCCACCCAGCTAAAGAGACCATAATAAAGACAAGGTATGGTCGCAGCCATCCATGAAGACTCAGGTATGGGCGCAGCCATCCATCGATGAGTCATGTAATGATTATCCACAAAATCGCAGCCTGGACCACAGTGAGCAAGGATCCAGGGTCTTGCGCTCCATCTCGACCCGAACAGAGTACAAGTCCACACATGTGAATACAGGGGTTGGAGTCGAACATGTATGAACATCGCCTGATTACCGGTCAATGATGAGAACCGTTAACAGACGCGAGAGGTACCACCAATAATGACAATGGCCCTCAAGGTACTATAGGTACAATCCGTAGCGTGTGAATCAACGAGTTGGTGTCGAACACCCACGGAATCATTCGATCGTAGGTCAATGATGTAAACCTTGCGTCGAACACGAGGAACCTGCCATTGAGGCATGCAGGCTCCAAGGCACCTGGAAGGAGTCTCTAAGTCACTTTCTCGGATAATGAGTTGAAGTCGACGAGAAGTGGCCTTGATCGAAGGTGGGCCATAATGATTCCCACATCAGCGACACGAGACAGAGGTATAATAATTTGTGATGAGATAGCGAACGAGGTTGCTTTGTGGCAGAGGACAACTTCTCTTGAACACATAACGGCACTATAACGGATTTGGCAGTACTTGACATCAAATGAGCAGCGGGTAGGATGATGATGGCAATAAACAGATGAGAGGTCAAATAGGATGTCCCAAACCCATGGAGGTTAGTGAAAACGAGATGAGATGACCCCACCTAGACACGAAACAGCGGAGTGCCGTGTTCAAGAGCGACGTACTGTCGAGACGACTGTAATCAAAGTTCCATTTTCCCCACCTTTGCAGGCAGGTACCCCGATTATTTTTGGACGACAAGCTTGACGGGGGTAACATATGCTTGATGTGTGTCATGTTGACAATATCCGATGTCATTGAGTGTTTAACGAGCCTGACAAAGGAAAAACTCGGCTTCTTTTCTTGTTTCGAGAGTCTGAAAAGAATGCGGAAAAAGAGGCTCCAGGGGGGTCCTTTTTCGTACAGTTGTGTCTCTCGAGCCCGAAAAAGTATAAAACTGTGCTCGAAAGAACCGCCCGGCCATTACAACCGAGGAGTACTTTTCATAAATAGTGTCGCCGACCGGAAAAAGTAAAAAAGTGGTCGAAGACACGTCATTTTAGAGCCAATATCGAGTGCGAAACGACAAGCACCCGGCGATCTTTTTGGTTTAACGGTCGGAAAAAGAGCTTAAAAACGACCGCCTTTCGTTCCCTTTAACGAGCTGAAAGGGAGCTCGGCCATCTTCTCTTGTTTAACGTCGGAGAAGAGCTTAGAGACGACACTTTGGGAATCACATGAATCGTGGACTGTCATGACCAAGCTGCGATACCTGTACCTGCACAAGGGCACTACCCGCATAAATCCATTCGATATACGTAAAAAACATATTGAAACATGCTTGAAAACAGAACCAAGGCTAGTTTTATGGCAAAAAATGGTAAAAACCCAAAAAATATGGTAATTTAGGAGTTTTTACTATAAATAGGGGGGGGTAATAAGTCATTTTTACCATTTTACTATTTGGAGTGCGAAGAACGTGGAGAAGCCAAAAAGTTGACGGAGCGATTTCCAGCCCATCCGGAGACCATTTTCAGATCTGCTTCTTCCAGGTAGGTTCCCATTCCTTTGCCCTGCATTCTGGTTCATTTTAAGAGTTTTTTAACGGTCGAATAGGCCCAATTGGGCATTTTTTATTTGCATGGGTGCGCCCTCGGTCAGCGCGGAAATTGCCCACGGGGTCGCGCTGATCGAAAAATAGGCAATGTAACCAACTTCGGGTCAGCGCGGAAAAGGCGTGTTCTTCCGCGCTGACCTCGCATTTTTAACAAAGAGCTGCCATTGTCAGCGCGGCTGTTTCTAAAACAGTCGCGCTGGCGCGGAAAAATTTTGTTTTTTTTGAAAATGAACGTGAATTTTTACCTGGAAGCACTTCTGATCGGTTTTATTGTTCATGCAGGACATCATGGCTTTTCAATGGCAAGAGAGAGTTCACGATGTGGAGGATGTGGCTGCTTGGGGACTGAACTGCTCTTTGCTGAACTGCTCTGTTCCTTACCATCTCAATCTGCACCATCTCATTTAGAGGAGCGAATTCCGGATGAAACACTCTTTCTCATCAGCACTCTCGACCCATGGTACGGAGACATCATTGTATATTTACAAACGTCTTCGTTTCGTCCTAATACATCAAAAGAAGCCCGACGACGGATCCGTCATCAGGCTCAACCGTATCGCATTTTGGGCGACACCCTGTACCGCCTCGGCGTCGATTCCCTTCTTCGCCGCTGCTTAACTCTCGAGGAAGCTGAGCGAGTCATGAATGACTGCCACTCCGGCGCTTGTGGTGGCCACATGTCCGGATACGCTACCGCTCAAAAGATCCTCCGCGCTGGTTATTTCTGGCCTTCTATATTCAAGGATTGTATCCTTGCTGTACGCGCATGCCATGAATGCCAGGTTTACCACCGGAAGATGCGTGCACCTGTTGCACCACTGCACCCTGTTGTAACCGTAGGTCCATTTGCCAAATGGGGCATCGATTATACGTCCTGTAACCCTCGTTCGGCCGGGGGGCATGGGTACATTATCGTTGCCGTGGATTATTTCACCAAGTGGGCCGAAGCAATGCCTACATTAAACGAAGACGGTCACACAGCAGCGCAGTTTTTATTCAATCATATCATCACTCGTTTCGGAGTCCCTCAGGCTATCGTTACAGATCATGGAAAGCATTTCCGAAATCATATGATGACAGAGTTAACAAACCAGTTAGGCTTGCGTCAAGATAGTTCGTCACCCTACTATCCTCAATCTAACGGTCAAGTTGAAGCTGTGAACAAAGTTTTGATCACCATGCTTCAACGCACCGTCAATACGCACAAGTCAAACTGGCATCTAATGCTTTTCCCAGCCTTGTGGGCCTACCGGACTTCTGTGAAGGATGCCACCGGTTTCACCCCGTTTCAACTAGTCTATGGACTGGAGGCTACCCTTCCCGTCGAATGTGAAATTCCTTCATTAAAGTTAGCTGTCGAGTTGCTTCCCAACACCACTTCGGTGGAGGAACGACTTCTTTACCTAGAACGGTTAGACGAGACTCGTCGTTTGGCCTCTCTGGCTATCGAAGCGCAGAAGAAGAGAGTCAAGGCTCACTTCGATCAAAATATTCATCCCCGTTCCTTTGTTGAGGGAGATTTAGTACTGCTCTACGATCAAGCTAAGGATAAGCTGGGGGCAGGAAAACTCGAATCCATGTGGTTAGGCCCCTACATCGTGAAACGTGTTTTACAAAAGGGCGCATATGTGTTGATTGATTATGAAGGGAATCCTCTTGACAAGCCCCGAAATGGGCTCTATCTGAAGAAGTACTATGCATAACTGCTCACAGTCACTTTGTATATACGTGTGTTTTGAGTTTTTATTGCATGAGTTTCTTTTGCTTTGGTGTGAAGGCGTGTTTTTGCCCCTTATTATGCTTTCTCTTTCCTGCGCAGATGTCTCGTACTCCTTATGTTGGTTTCACTGATGGTGCCTGCCGTAGTACTTGTAATTTGTCTTCGGCAGCGTGGGTGATCTACGATCCTCACGGGGAGTTGATAAACCTACAGGGTGTGTGCCTAGGTCGTACCACTAACAATGTTGCCGAGTACAGTGCTGTAATAGAATTGCTTGCCGAAGCAGTTGACATCGGCATCCGAGAGCTAGTGGTAAACCTGGACTCCCAGTTGGTGGTCCATCAACTAAACAGGCAATATTCCGTCAGAGACCAGCGCATATTAAGGTTATACCTACGTGTGAGATTGTTAGAACGGAGTTTTGATTTCATTACTTATCAGCATATTCCGAGACGATTAAATACGTTGACTGATGCATTGGCAAATCGTGTATTAGACAGACATTTGCGAAACAGATAAACATCATACCAAGAAGGAAAGAACAGCATAGTAAGACCATAAGCATATGTAAATAAGTCATTCCAAGCATAGTTTGCACGTGTGTTTTTAAGCTTGCATTAAACATATAAAATCCATGAGTCGAGTGTCATGCGAATCCATACATAAGATCACAAATTGTACTAAAACAAACGCATAATACAGATAACACATCATCATATGTAACAACGACTCATCCAAAAACCGGTATGTATATATATATATATCGTGTGGCGCACTGAGGCGCTCAAAAATAGAAGTACGTGTCCCAAAATCTCAGTACATCCGAGTCATAATGTCTCAAAATAAACAGTGGAAATAAAACCTAGGTGACTAATCGGCTGGGTGGTGCTCTCTGTAGTACACGGCCGCTCGTGCTACCCGCCTCAGAAGGTGGTGCACTCTGGGTTCCACACCCACTGTGTGGATCTGATGCTCCACAGGGACCTCCTCAACCCCCTGGAAATCCGGTACCCCCTCCAGCAACCCCTCAAGGTTGCGAGCCACAACCTCTGGCGTGTTGGCCTCTGGAGGGGCTAAGGCCAAAGCTCCGGCTCCTGGGCCCTCTCTCCGTGCCGTGACAGCCAGGCCAATCGGTCTAGTAGGCCCTACATCTGCGTGACAAGACATTTATTAGGACATGTACATAATAAAAAAAAAAAATATACAAAACTCAAAAAGACAAAAAGTGTCATACCTGCATCATCCCACTGTTCACCCGGAGGCAGCACCAAGTCAGGATCATTGCGGAAATCCATCCCTGCATATGGCCAATCCTGTACGAAGATCTCCTGTTGGTCCAACCAGTCTCTGAAATATACCCCCCAGCTATGTGGTCGGCCGCCACCCCCACGTGGCATAATCCGAGCCCACCGAGTGGCCCTCGTCTCTCGAGGATCTCTGGGGGCATCCACAGCCATAGACTGCAGCCGCATGGCTGGTACTCGCTCCAGAATAAGCGGGACCAGGATCGATCCATACCCGAACTGCTTCGTCTCTCCGCGACGGCAGTTGCTCAACTGCCTTTTCATATTGTTGCACACTGCAGTGCACCAGTCGAACACGGTAGGCTCGAGACACTCGAGGGCTAGTAGGAGATGAGTCTTGGACGCCTCATGGTTCGCCATGCTACCCGCTGCCCGGGTCACCATGAACAGGATGGTGCGCAACACTATGTCTCTCACTGTGGGGATCGAGCACTTCCCACTCCGCGTCTTTACTGCCCCTGGGCAAACCTCAGCCATTAAGTCATCCAGGGTACCACCGCTAGGTCGCTGCCCCTCTAAGATGGGCCTCCCACCTCGGCGCGACAGCCCAGTCAAGAAGAAGATGTCCATATGATCGAACTCGATGTCGTGACCGCGGATGGTGAATTTTTGGTCCACCGGGTTCCATGCCCTGATCAGCAGCTCCAGCAAATCATGTTGGGCCCTTAGACGCGGCGTCAGGAAGAATTTCATGAATCCACACGCCCGCATGGCGTTGCAACAATTTACGTCTCCCCAGCGGAGTCGCCAAATTGTTGAGAAGGTAAATCCCCTCTACGGATAGAGGCGATCCCTACTAGCCCAACAGGGGTCTAGCAACAATCACACAATGCTGCCACGCATGTTCCTAGTTACAATTAGACAAGAAGTAAAAAGCACCTACTTGGATTCCTGCGCTGTCGTTTGTCGAGGAGATGTTTCCCTTGCTCCTTCGCTTCAGCTGGTCATAGTCTTCCGCGATCCCCGCGAACGGACACCTGCACACACGAAGGGAAAGCAAACGCAAGCGTGAAATCTAGTAAAAGTAACTATATGCCAGTCAGAAAAGACATAATTCACATTTATCCATTGCATAAACAAACGAGAATGGAACAATAATAGCAGTCATCTATTATTAATCAGAATAGAGAAGAGTACAACCAAATGTTCTGACGTCGATAAACTTCTCAGGAGGGATCAGTCAGCATGTATCTCAAGCATTCACCTTTGAGGATGGTTCTCCCAAGACAAACTAGTCTCTCTCTCTCACACAAATGTCACAAACAAACTTCCCAAAGCAATCAATCACTTCCACTCCTAACACACCACACTTATAGCAGCAATCTGAGCACTACAAGCCCTGTACAATCCGAGCTAAGTCTAGCTAGTTTCTAACCAGCTGCTCATGGTAATGGTGGAAGTTTATATAGGAGAAGGAGTCTCCTAAAAAGGTGGAAGGATGAGCTTATCTTCAAGGGGAGTAGTTGCAAAGGGTCGAACAGACATGCCATAGAAGGGAGTCGACATTCACAAAGCTAACAACCAAGCCTGGAGAGATCTGGAAGGCTGGTTGTTTGAACAAATTCGCCCAAACTGGATCAGCGCGGATTATATGGAGACTGCCGCGCTGTCAGCACATGACAACAACTGAACAAGCCATGTCAGCGCGGAAGGACACGTGAAAGCCGCGCTGTGCGTCATCGCGGAAAAGTGATGTTCTTCCGCGATGGCAGCGCACGAAATAGACTGTGGGGCGCTGGTCATCGCGGTTATTTTAGGAACAGACGCGCTGATGCACAAAACTTTGGAAAAATGGGTTTTTAGCCAGTTCAGGGAGCAAACATTTAGTGATTGTGACTTCTTGGACACAGCAGGGTGACTGACAGGAAGGCAGTGATAAATTACTGTGTAACAGATATGGTGAGTGAAAATTTCCGGGTGAATTCCTTGCATGTCAGTGTAGTCTTGAGAAAATGCCTTTTGGTATTTGGTCAACAAGTCAAGCAATTTCTATTCTTGAGATATTTCTAGAAATTCCCCAATGTTCATGTTTTTCCTCGGCTAATTTCTACTGTCTTGTTTTTTGTGTTTGTAATGGAGTTAATTGGAAAGATATTTTCAAATAATGTTTTCAGAGAATATATGGTACAAGTTTCCTGAAAGCTTTGTGCCAATATTTGATCTACCATAGTGTATTGTTCATTTCTCAATTCCTCTGAAACATCAGGTTGAGAGATAAACATTTCTATCAAATCTTCATTATTGACTTCCCCGAAATCATAAATTTGATTAATGCTTAAAACAGAGTATATTTCTTCCCTATCATTGTATTTATCATCAAGCCATAGGTTTAGTGTTACTGCTGGAGCTTGGGCTAATGGGTACAAGGTAAGTTGTTTTCTCTCTGTGCCTCTAGAAATAATCATGTTACTTGATCTACACCCAATGAATGCATCAACAGTTGCCAACCATGGTCTGCCAAGTATGAGCGGGTGTCCTCCTAAGTTTGATTTTAGCTAGAGTACTAATAAATCAACTGGATACTCCCAAGAGTCCAGTGAAACAATTATATCTTCCAGCATCCCTTCAAGTATGACTTTTGAGCGATCTACTAATTCCAAAATAATCGGTGTTGATTGTAAATTTGTTAGCTGGAAAATTTTCATTGTGTCCAATGTCATAACATTTATTGTTGCTCCTAAGTCAATTAGAGTGTTTGGAATTGAAATTTTGTTGATAATTGCTGTGACTCTAGGTATGCATGGGTCAACATATTTTTACATGGAAATAACATTTGACATCAAGCTAGCTAAATTGCCAATAACATGTATTGTTTGTGGATTAAACTTTTTCTTTGCAACCTTTTTGAGACAGAGTTTTTTAATGGCTTTGGTATAAATTGGAATATCCTTGTTTGCCTGGAGTAATGTCATTTTGACATACACATTTCTCAATTCATCAAGAACATCGAATTGCGGCAATGGTATGGGTAATTTTGTTAAAGTAATTGCTTTGGAAATGGAGGTGACTGTACTATTTTGATTTGTTGACGTTGTTCTAGATTATTTGTTTGCTATGTGTTGGATCATTTTGTTTGTTGTGTATTGGATCATTTTGTTTCCTATGTATTGGTATTTCTTGTTCATCAATTTGACTCTAATTTTGTGACTGCGTTGGAACAGGTGGATGTTCCATTTGCAGAATTCGACCTAACCTTAGTTCAATGTTTTGGAGTGGCTGAATTGGTACTATGGTCCCTCATCCATGCTATAAGTTGGTCTATCTATTTGGTTATTTGGGTTAGATATGGGTTGATCTGGTAACTGTGTAGGTTTAGGAGGCTGATTGGATGGTCATTGTAGTTGTGGTGAATTTATTTGTGGAGGAGCAGGTAAGGCTTGTTGAGGATTTTGTTGAGGGTATTGTTGTGAATATGGCTGAGAATATTATTGTTGATAATGTTGAGGATATGATTGAGGAAATGGTTGTTGATATTACTGAGGTGGTTTTTGAGAAAATTGCTGAGGATAGGAATATCCTCTCCATCCCTATTGTGGACAAGTTTGCTGCTGTTGATTAAACCAATTTTGGTAAGGCATAGGAACATTCCAAGAATTTTGAACAGGCATGTTATAATTTGCTGGATTTGGATTTTGAAACATACATGGAGGTCTTGGTTGCCATGGCCTTCGAGCTCCCATGAAATATATGTTCTCCATTTCTTCATTGGCTTCCAAATTATAGTTCTACAAAACTTTCATCTATGTGCAATCCTTAGTGTCATGATTTTCTGTACAAAACCCACAAATCTGCACATTATCTAAAGGACGTTCTTTCAAGGCATGTTTTCACCTACATTTGGGACAAAATATAGATAAATTTTGTTCTTGTTCATCTTGTATTTTATTTGCTTTCAGAGTGCCTATTTGATTCCTCAAAGTTCTTAAAAGGTTTGTTTTAAAATCTTCAAATAGATTGCTTATTTCAACTCGGTAATATTTCCTGTGGCAGATTTAGTGATTTTAGATGTCGTAGTTCTTCTTCCATTTCTTGCTCTACTTCTGGAATACTTCTGACACAAGTTAGAAATCTTGTCAAAAGGTAAATTAGAAATGTCCCCTTTACCCATGAGATTGAGGTCATCTAGATATTCATCCAGGATTCCCTTAAGAAATATTATTTGAATAAGATCAGTAGAAATGGCTTTATGTTTTGATTTTTGTAGATTATATGAAAATCTTTCCAAGTATTATTCTAAGGTCTCATCTTCTTGTTGATTCATTCTAAATATGTCATCTTTAGAATCTTTTGATCGACAATAAGGTTGATAATTTTTCAAAAATATTTTTCTCATGTTATCCCAATTAGTGACTGAGTGTTCACCTAATCCCATGAACCACCTAAGTGTTGCTACTTTAATGTAGCAGGAAAAAGTCGAAGTTTATGAGCATCATCTGTATATCCATAGGTTCAGCATACTATATCAAATTCAAACAAAAATGAATCAGGGTCTTCAGATGCCATACCATAAAATTTTGGTAATACAGATGGTGGGATATTTTTCATTTTAATTTCCTCATCCATGTACTCTCCTCTATCTTGAATTGGAAATTTAAATGTTGATTCCTCTTCCTCTGGTGGATTTTGATTCCCTCCAAACAGAGTATCATTTCCTTGTTTTTCTTCATTCTCTCTTTGTCTTCTCCTTTCTTCCATATATCTCTCATATTCTCGAAGTCATCCTGGAGTAGGTCTCTAGATCCTCCTTCTTCAGCCATGGTGATATGTAACTTGTCTAAGGTTTCTATCTCTTCTTCCTGTTTTGATTCTTGAGGAACAATCTGTTGAAGGATAGGCTGTTGGATTCTTTTACTACTCTCTTTTAGTTTCCCTACTGTAGAAGGCTCAAGTATATGTATTTTCTTTGCCTCATGAGCTAGTAGGATTTGTGTTTCAATGAGAGTAAGTCTCTGGCCTGATCTTTGTTTTTCAACAGTAACTTTTCTAGTTGGTGTTCTGTACTCAATCCTCTTTAAATTTCTTCTCCTAATGGAGGGTTAGTTTTTTGGTGGGGGTTTTTATGAATCTTCTTTTTTCATCCCTAGATCTAGACATAAAGGATCATGGCTTACAGAATTAAAAATGAATCTGTGTTTTTGTTGTTTTGTTTATTTAAGATTTTTAGATTTTTTTCTAAATCTTCCTAGTTTGCACCTCCCCGGCAACGGCGCCAAAACGTTGGGCTTTACTTGCTAAGTTAAGTTAAGTTTTAATTCCTTTTGTCAACCCGAGTAGGTACACTTAGAGGCACTTATATAATGTATATATATCTAGAAATATCTAGTGTTCTAATGATAGCCTAGTGAAGTGAAATTAACAATGCTCTCTTATAAGAGGTGTCTCCTTGTCTTTTTCAAACACTTAAGCATTGATTTAGATGAAAACAAATCTGATTGAAATCTGATTGCTTATTTAACAAAATAGATTATTAATTACTTGTTGAAGATTCTATCATTCCCTTACAAGAACTTTACTCTATGGAATCCCTTCCAATCCTAAGTCATAACAATTCAAAACAATTTCTAAATCTCAACTAGTCAAAGAAATGAATGAGATAAGAAAATTTGGAAACCAATAATAGTTGATCCTCTTACAAGGTTCATTCATCCAACTATAGATTGAATTCTGCAATTACAAATCTTAATCAATGGAAATTGAACTATAAACTAACTCTAAAATTGAAATCATAAAATAGCAAACATATTTGTCAACTTCAAGATGAATATTGGTTGAGACTTCTTACAAATCTCTTTCGCAACAAATACAAACCTATTCAATTATCAAATTTTCAATTGCATGAACTTGCAGCACATGAATTAAATAACAAATTCTAAATATCAAATCTATCCATGCAATTTATAAAGAAAATTTAAGGAGTGTACCAGCTCCATGGTGGGGGCCCTTCAGCACTTTGCAAGCACACTGTAGGCTAACTCAAATGAAGAAAATTATTGGATCTGAAAACATAAGATAAACTCAATACTATAGGTCTGTATTTAAGTCTGAGAATAAAAAATACATCAACTTTGTTTCCAAGTTTTTCATGCGTACATAGAAAACTAAAAAAACATAGTTCTCCCTTTGAGTTATTTATCATGAATCTCCATAACAAAAAGAAGCTATTCATACTCCTTATTATCGTAATAAGATCCTATCAATTACATCAAAGGAGGTTGAATTGGATCAGATCCTCCATTTAGGCAAAAATCTCAAAAATAGAAAATTTTGTTCACAAAATCTGGAATTTTTGCTAAAGTAGCTGGGTTTGACCAGCGTTGATTGGCCACCTATATTCTTCAAATCCGAAAGTGGATAGGTAATCCACCATATTTGTAAATTTAGGTTCATGCCCAAAATCTTCGAATTTTCCATCCTATTATGCAACATGTCAAACCATGGAGCGATTACAGGAAGTTACAACATCTTGTAATTTTCTAGAAAATTTCAATTTTAACACAAAAATTTCAAAAATTAATTTCAAGATAAAAATAATGACAATGAAATTATACCATTCAGTTTCTAAAGGTTATGGAGGAAATATAAAGGTTAAATGGTAAGAAATGATGAGCAAAAGAGGATTTTTAAGTGAAATGGTCAGTCATAAATTGATACCAACAATGATCTTAAAGAAGAAATCCTTAGAATGAATCAAAGAGAAGATGAGAGTCTAGAGGATCTAATAGAGAGGTTCATGTATAATGTTAAGAGGGGAAAGCTACACCATTTAGGTTTTGACACACTAAGAACCCTCTTACTTAGAACAATTAAGGATGAATGGATTGATCTCCTTAATCTCATGAGTAGACGTGATGTATACCAATTATCATTTGTTGAAATTTGTGAAACATGCAAACACATATCAAGAGGAAAAGTAAGAGCAGGTAAATCAACATCAAGATTGGTAAGTCAAGCTAAACTTGGAAATTCGTTTGATGATTTTAAAATAGAAGTTCTTAGCAAACTAACAAAACAAGTAGAAATGTTAAGAATGCAATATGAAGGAGAAGAAAATGCTAATATTTGTGTTGCATAATCACAAGATGTTAAACATTTTCCATCACTACCAAGATTGAAGGAAGTTTACCAAGAGGAGAATGGAGAAATTCAATCACCAATGCAGCTATGTTATGTAGCTCCAAGAGGACCATGGTAGCCTCTTCAACCGCATATGATGCAAGAGCCTAATTCACAATTTGAAGCTTATGCACATCCACCTCAAAGTAATTGTAACACACCCTTTCCTTGGAAACATTAGCCATCTCAACCCCAAAACCAATCTTGGAAACAAGGTTGGTAAGGAACTTATGGAATCCATCCACAATATCCTCAATACTTTCCTCAATATCCTCCATGTGCAACTCCATGTTATCCCTACCATTCATCTCCACCACAACCGTAACCCCAACCACATCCATCTCAAATATGAACTCCCACTCAACTACCCGTACCACCATTTCCAAACCCACACCTTGAAGTAGCTTAGCCCACTTACAATGCTGAGGTACAACACTTCCAAACATCCCCTCTTGAGCTCAATGGTATTCACCATAGTTGAGGAAGAGTATTGCAAAAAAGAGATTCTCTTGATATTATTGAAGGACCACATCCAGAAGAAGAAGATTCAAATGAGAAGACCACAGAAACATGGGTTGTACTTGATGAAGAACAGACAATAAAATTAGAGATTGAGAAAGCTCCCTCATGGTTATCATTAAGTCCTCTATGTGTTCAAGAGAACAATCAACAAAAAGAGGAAGATTTGAAGGTCATGAAAGAAGAAGACATCCAAGATGATCCAAATCAACAAGTGGAGTAGGGGCATCACAACTATACTGAAATATGGTTCCAGACAGTCATTAAGTTGCAGCAATACCTTCTTCTTCAAATGTGCTTGATATCATCAAAGTCAAATCATTTGATCTTTCAATTCCAGGTACCTGTCAAAGCATACATTTCAAGCCTCCACATCATCTTTTCTGTCATCTTGATGTGCACATGGCTCCATTGGAAGTATTCTTATACTTGAAAGTGATTTTGTTTTTCAAGTAGACTAGGGTAGAAGAAAAAAAAAGAGAAAAAAAAAAATCTCAAGTGAAAACCTCCTCTGAGGTGTCTCAGATTGACTCATTGATTGAAAACCTCCATGAGGCGGTCAATGGGCTGGGAAAAAAGAAAAAAGAGGAAAAAAGAAAAGATCCTAGGTGAAAACATCCTTTGAGGCACCTAGGCAGACCTACTAGTTGAAAACCTCCTTGAGGCAGCTAATAGGCCTAAAAAATAAAAAATAAAAAAAATATTTGCTTCATGTATCTCTATGATGAATGCATGTACTCCCCAACATCTGCAAGCAACAAGAACAAGTTGGTACCAAAAGGAAAATTGGTTAAGCCTAGTCAAAAGAAGTCAAATTTTGACTTTTTCCTCCTTTGCTCAAATGGTCCAACAAGGCCAAGGCCATGCCAATCCGTCACCCTCATCTATTTACACCATCCACCCATCATTTTCAAGATTCTACCATTTAGTTTGCTTGTTGTCCTAAAAAACTACAAGATGCTCTGTTTTACTACAGGATACAAAAATGCATAGAGAAGAAATTTGTTTTTTCCATAACTTGAAAACCATGCATCCATTTGCCAAGTTGTTTCAGGGGGAGATGCATGTTGATGATGGTGACATGCTCAAGCAATTTCAACAAATTCTAGTGCATAGTTTTCAAGAAATCAACCTACATCACCTACAACCATTTTTGTATTTTCTCAATATCTGTGCATCCATTTAAAAATTTGTTTAATGGAGAGATGAATATGGATGATGGTAACATGCCCAAGAAATTTCAGCAAATTCCAGTGCATGGTTTCTAAGAAATCGACCTCCATCACCTTCAGCCATTTGTAGTGTTTCTCAATATCTGTGCATCCATTGACAAAATTCTTTTTTATGGGGAGGTGCATAATGATGATGGAAACATTCTCAGATAGGTTCAAGTCAATCCATTCTACTATTTTGGAGATATGGACAAAACAAGTCGTTGTCCTAAAAACCTACAGGATTCCCTGAGATCCTACAGGATACAAAACAACACCTACAAGATTGGCAGTGAGCAATTTTAAAAGGGAAAAACAGAGGTTGGCTTCATCAAGCAATGTTAAGGAGGTAGGCTCTACATTTCCCCATATTTTTCCAAGTGAAAGGAACATTAAAAAACCCTTCTATTTTGTTGAAATTGATTGTAGCATAAGGGAATTGTATACACATAATTTTTAAATTTGGTATCAAACCTATACAAACCTCCATCCATCAAAGAAATATGATAGGGGGAACCCATCAACACAGTGAGGATTCATCAACACCCTCCTGTACTAGAGATATTACAAGGCACAATTGGATGGGTTTCTTTGAAAAATTGAGGGGATATGATGATAAAGTAGCCAGAGATTTGTAGTCAACTTTAGCATGGAGATCAAAAGGTCAAAGAAGCTCCTCCAAAGCTTAGTGGCAGCATCAGGATCATTAGCATCACCACCCAACACTTTCACATCAACATCAACTCAATAACAGCATGCAGGTCTCTCCAACAACCATCAGGTAGGTATAGGTATGCAATGTTCTTGACCTCTTCTCTTGAGCATATTATAGTTGGAAATTTGTTGTCAATGCATGAGAGATGAGGTTTTATAAGCTAAGGATGGGTCAATAGTCTCAGCTGCCTTCAACTAGTTAATTTCAGCTCACTCCTTCACTCATGCAATGTTGAAAAGTCAAATTATGAAGGGTGATGATTTCAAAGAATGAGGAGAGCAGTTAAAAGAAGAAATTTTTGCAAAGGCCAAGTCACCACACCACTCCAAGCCCTCCATACACTTCATATTCACTATCTATTCATCATTCATCCATCCCATCTCATTCTTGAAAAAAAAAATAGAGCATCCTCTCCATTTTCACAAACCTACACTACTCCCTTTGAGCCCTAGCATCATCATCCAATTCATCTTCATCATTTCTCATCACTCTCATACAATTAGAAGACCCTGAAAGAGGAGGAACGACTACTACAGGAAGGCAGAATGTTGCTACAAGAAGGAAGAAATGAAAAAATTATGCTAAACCCCAAGATGGTAGAGCTTAAGAGAGGCCTAATAAAAGCAGAGAACCCCAAGGCCATTAGGCAATCATCTAGGCTACAAGAGAGAAGAAGAAGGCAACATAAGGAAATGAGGCATTTACCATCAAAACAAAACTCAAACTGCAGTGATGAAAAGATGCTTTCCAAGAGGTCTCCAATTTCTTTCTAGCTTTTGTCCAAGGCCTAAAAATGGGGAAAAGGCATGGAAGTCAAGTTGAGGGCCTGTCATAGGCTCAGAATATCATTTATGCTCAAAACAGGTTTCCTGTAGTTTTGACATGAATTACTACAGGATGTCCTAGTTCTCATATAAATATATTTTGAAGGTGTTAGAGGTGTCCAAATGGAAAAACAAGGTAGCCAAAGGTTGATAAGGGTGTGGAAGACCTTGCCAAACTGAAAAATATTCAAGAACTCATCTTGAATAAGGGGAAGAAGGCAAACTAATGGTCTCAAAAAACAATGATTCTTCTTTCCACAAATATTTTTTTGGGCTTATCCTTGCAAAACTTGCAGCCAATATTCTTAATGTACAAGAGAGAGGCCACCAGTGTCATGGATGAGGCACAATGAGGTCACTAAGTTTCTGAGAGGATGAACAACACTTTCAACAGGGGGGTGTGATGGGCCTCTAAATTAGACATAAATTAAGGCCCATGCCTCTAAATTAAAACATAAATTAAGGCCTATGACCATCCTTTAGCACATTAAACCTCTCTTTCTGCATTAGATAATGTATTTTTAACTTTAATATATTCATTAGGAAGGTTTATGAATAATTGCATATTTGCGCCTAATATTATTTATTTTTGTGGAATATTATGAGCATATTGAGCAGATTATGAAGATTTGGAGGAGGAGATAATTTAGGGACTTGTTCCCTACTACAGTAGGATCAATAATAAATAATAAATCAACAAAATATTATGGAATTATGGCCCAGATTGTGGAACTCCAATGATTGAGAAAATCTAGGAATGTGTTCCCTGCCATTTAATGCAGATTCTTAATATTGGGGACTAGATCCACTAATTAAGGGATTTTGGTGGGGAAATCTTCCTCCTTTCATGGGGAATTATTCATAATCATTTTTTATAAGTACCAAGTCGAATTTTCCTCTAGGGATAGATTTTAATTAGTGTTCTTGTGGAGAGAACTCGTATTTTTGCAGCTCCATTGTATTTTCTTGCAGGGATGTAATTCTATTGATGAAAATAATGAAGATTGGTGTCATGTTTAGCTTCTAAATATTGTTCTCATCCATAGGTATCTGATTTTCCTTGGGCTTGGCCATCCCAGGAGCCTCAGAGCCCTTTTGTATCATTTTCTTTCCTTCTTTTCACTTCTTATTCACATGCATCTCTTGTTTTTATTTCTTTCTATTTCTGCATTTAGTATTAATGATTTCTTGTTGTAGGATTGAGTTAAATGGTTGATGTAAGTTATTTTGCAGGATCACAAGCATTATTTCATCCTTGGAAAATCTTTGGAAGTTCATAGTAATCATTGAGCTACTTGGATTAGTCTTCTTATTCCCAAATCTAGATTTCTGGAACTCCTTTGTGGCAAAGAACAGTAAATTTCTGCTATTTTTAGAGCATTCTAACGAGCTTCAATCGATTTGGTTCCACTTGCATTAGATCACAAAAACATTATAGTTCATAAAAAAAATCACCCCATTTCATTTTCACTTGATTAGGTTAGGCATTTTTTAGATTTACTAGCTCACTAGTTCTCGAATTTCTAGATTTTCGACTAGTAATGTTTTTCTATTTTTTAGCATGGGTTAACATAGGTATTTTTGAGTGATTCCACTTGGAATGGGGACCTAAGACATCTTAGTTAATAAAAAAATTTGTCCCATCCAATTTGGATTTGATTTTCTTGGTCATTCGATGAATTATAGTAAATTTGTACATCTTGTAGTAAATCACTGTAGCATCCTGTAGGAAAGCCTGTTTTGAGCCCGAATTGAGAAAAATCATCATTGAAGTTGGGATTAGGCCTCTACTTGACCTCCATGCCATCAAGACCATTTTAACCCTCTTGCTCCACACTTAGGTTAGCATTTTTCTAGTTTTCAAGGGTAGGATTTGATTTCCATTTCTTCTATCTTCAGCCTTACATTAGATCTCATCAATGTTTTATATCATTCTACAAAGTTTTTCCCATGCATGAAATAGGAAACTAGCTCATGAAATTTGTTTTCCCTAGTTAATTGAAATCCTTCTTTTTTACATGATTTATGGATAAATGTCAATGGTTGATGTAGTGCAGGAGTTTCAGTAGTACATAGAGATTTCATGATCAACAACCTCATCCCAACTTAATCCACCCATGGTCCTCACTTTTTTTCACTAAACCCTCACCAATTTCATCATTTCACAAAAAAACTTCTCCAAGCTTTTTGAGCAAATCTAGTCATCTCCAAACTTGGGTTTTGAGTTCTGAAGTGGTCCTAGGCACTCCCTTGCCTCATTCCATCCACCAACCACCTTCCCTAAGCTTTCCATCACCTTCAACACCCATCCTTTTACTCTCGGTTATATCATGTTGGTTTTCAGGGGATCTTGTAGGTTTTTAGGACATCTTGTAGGAAATCCTATAGTATACTATAGGAAACCCTGTTTTGAGGCTAAATTGAGGAAAAATCCTCTAGGAAGCTAGCAAAGGGTCTCTACTTGTCTCTCAAGCCTTCTGACCATTCACCATCATCTCCAAGTCACTTGCCACATCACCAAAAGAGATTAGTTTTCACACTCTCACATGAAAAAAAGACAAAAAGAAAAACAAATTTATTTTATTCATTTACATGCACAGTAGTAGAAGGTTTGATGGTTTAAATCTACATGCTTAGGACAATAGGACTGCATACATGTTAACTTAGCATTCTTTTGAAGCAAGACCTTATAGAAGTTAGTTAGAAAATGGTGTGTTTTAGCATTTGATTTCAGTGTCTTTCCTTGTACTTTCTTTCATGCAATAGGTTAAGGTTCCATTTCGAACATTTCATTCTCTGCAATTAGTTTAGGATTTGAATTCAGTACATGCACTCCATTATATCATGACATTAAAGGAAGGACACATTGCATGTTGCACATATAGTATTGATACTTCTTAAGTTTGTATAAACCCCGAGTTGATAATTAAAGTCGGTAGCCTTGGGAGTTGCAACATTCTTGTTGCAATATTGAGGCTCATCAGTTGCAAAAACTCAAAGTGTATTTGAGAGTTCATCATATAGAGGAGGAACATAAGATTTCAATTGTGCAACTCAAATTAGAGGTCCATGCCATAACTTAGTTGGAAAGCCACACGAAGACCTTGAGGTTGGAGGGAGAGCCTCAGTGACTAAGTGGGAGGACTTCAAAACCCTCATAAAGTCATAATTGATGGGCCTCCAAATTAGATACAATTTATGGCCCATCTGACCATCCTAAAACAAATTTCACCTCTCTCTTTTGATTTGATGACATGTTTTTGAGCTATAATTTGTTCATTATGAAGGTTTAGAGATAATTTTGTATTATGTGCTTAATATTATTTATTTTTGCAGAATATTGAGAAAATATTGAGTTAATTTTGAATGAGATAATATAGGGACCTACTACGGGATGGACCAAGATTGAATAATAAATGAACATGATATTATGAAATTATTGAACAAAATATAGAGGTACAATAATTGAGAAAATCTAGGAATGTGATCCCTGTCATTTAATGAATATTTCTATTGTTGGGAACCAGATCCACTTTTTGAGTGATTTTGGGGGGGAAATCTTCCTCCTTTAAAGGAGGATGACCCCCCATCAATTTGTATAAGTACAAATTCGAATTTTCCTCTAGGGCATGATTATATTAGTCTTCTTGTGAAGAAAACTTGTCATTTAGCATCTCTATCTACTTTCATATCTAGCAGGGATGTACTTGGATTGACTCTAATAATGAAGTTTGGTGCCATTTTTAGGTTTTAAAGGTTGGTTTCTTTCATAGGACTTTGAGTATCCTTGGTATTTTCCATCCCAAGAGCCTTATAGCCTTGATGCACAGTTTTTTTTGTCTTCTTCACACTTATTTTTCACTTGCATTTCCTATTTTTTCACTTAATATTCATGTTTCATTCGTTGTAGGTTAGATTGGTTAAATGATTGAAATAATTGGTTTTGCAGGTCATTTATATATTTACAAGTATGATGCATCTTTATATCAGCTTTGAAAATTCATATTCATCATTCAAATACTTGGATTGGTTTACTAATTCACATTTCTAAATTTTCTAGAAGTATCTTGTAGCAAAATAGTAGTAATTTTCTACTACATTTTAGCACATGTTAATGAGATTATTTCGAGTTTATTAAAATAGGATTGAACCTTAAGCAAATCCAAATTAATAACAAAATTCACCCCATTTCATTTGCATTTGATTTTTTTGGGCATTTGGCAAGTTAACTCAAGAAACAACAATCCTATAATAATCTTGTAGCAATTTGTTTTCAAGATCTTCCTTGCCTAGATTCACTCCAAATTCATAGTAGAAGTATATTTATAGCCTATGAATTCTTTGAGATCACTTTGGTTGAGCCGAGGCTTGGTTAGGTTGCCATTCAGATCTTATATTTCTTACTTCTTGAATGTTGATTTCTGCAATTAGTCTAGGATTCCCTTCTACAATTTACTTTAAGAAAAGTGTGATTTCCTTATTGCACAAGTAATTTAGGACTTTTCTTTCTTGAAAAATAGAATATATTTATTTTAATGCCATTTAATTTCTAGAAATATAGATTGTATTTGCTTGGTTGCCATTTTGCTTTACATTTTTTCAAATAGAATAGATTTTCTTATTGTTATTTACCCTTTTCAACTTAGAATTGGTATCTTACCTAGATCTTTTCTCATTTGAAGTTTATTCAGTGCCTTCTTTCACTTGCATTAAAGGGAGCTGGACTAGGAAGAGGAAGATGTCTGCTATACATATAGTGCCGCCCCTCTTAAGTTTGTATGGACACCGGGTTGATAATTTAAGTTGGTACTCTTTGGAGTTGCAACATTCTTGTTGCAATAATGGGCCTCATCACTTTTTGGCACCATTTCCAAGGAGGGTGTCCAAGAAATAATTCCCTTGTTCTTGGAATGATTCATTCCCTCTTTTCTGCATTCATATTTCTTGCAAAAAAAAAAAATGCATTAAGCACCTCTCATTGCATTAGCATTCTCATTCAATTTTTTTTTTATAAAATAAAAAATAAAAAATTTCAATACCACTAACCCCCCTCTAAATTATGTGGTGCAGTAAGAACCACATCACCATCCACTATTGTAGGTAGGAGAATAAGAGGTAGCAGAGAAGTTGGAAGGAGGCATGGAGAAACCCTGCTTTGTCAACTCATATCAGCAAGATATGAACTACCCCTCCTTAATGCACAATTTCAACCTTGGTATCCACCTAGCACCTCAACTTTGTCTCTATGGTCTTATCCTTCCCAATGGGGTGATCCATATTCATGGTCTTATCCTCCCCAATATATCATTTCTCCTTTTCATTCATATCAACACCAATCTCCTCAATGGGGTGATCCATATTTCCCTCAACATCCTCAATATCCTCCATACCAAACTCAATTCTATCCATCCCATCCACTTCCACCACAACCACATCCTCAACCACAACCATTTCAAAGACCCACTTCCACTCAACTGCGTACACAACCATTTCCAAAGCCAATAAATAAAGTAACTCAACCCACTTATAATGATGAGATACAAAATATCCAAACAAATCCTCTTGATCCAAATGATATTCATCTTGGATTAGAAAGAGTATTGCAAAGAAGAAATTATCTTGCTCTTACTGAAGAAAAAAATACAAAGGAATAAAATCTAGAGGAGACTAAAGAATCATCGACTGCATTTGATGGAGAGCAACTATTAGAGTCTCAGATTGAATAATTTCTACAATGATTATCATCAGATCCTTTATATGTTCAAGGGGATAATCAGAAAATAGTAGAATATTTGAATTGCACAAAAAACGAATACATGAAGAATGATCTAGATGAGCAAGTGAAGCAAGGGCATCACAACTATATTGAACTTTGGTTCCTGACAATCACTAAGCATGAGCATCACTCTCTTCAACAATGTCTGGCATCATCAAAGTCAAAGCAGTCGGTCTCTAATATTCAAGTACATGTCAAAGCATATGTTTCAAGCCTACACATGATTTTATCTGTCATCTTGTTATGCACATGGATCCATTGGAAGTATTCCTATACTTGAAAGAGATTTTATTTTTTTCAAGTAGAGTGGGATAGAGGAATAAAAGAAAAAAACTGGAAAAAGAGAAAAATAAAATAAGAGGGGAAAATATGAAATCTCAGGTGAAAATATCCTTTGAGGCACCTGAGATTGGCTCATTGATTGAAAACCTCCTTGAGGCAGTCAGTGGGTTGGGAAAAAAAAAAGAGAAAAAAAGGAAAAAAGTTCCTACGTGAAAACCTTCTTTGAGATGCCTAGGTAGACATATTAATTGAAAACCTCATTGAGGCAACTGGTAGGCCTAAAAAAATGAAAAAAAAATGAAAAAATAAAAGGAGAAATGATTCTTTTCTCTAGGTATATAGTTTTGATGAGCGCATGTGCTCTCTAACCTGTGCTACACACAACAACAAGTTAGCATCATAGGAAGATGTTGATCAAACATCTAGTTAAGGGTAGTCAACATTGAATTTTCCACCTTCTTTAAAGAGATGCTCCAACATGGATAAGAAAAAGTCCATATATATCTTGTCATCCTAACAATGGATCCCCATTCCATTTATCATCATTTCCAATCCTTTCCCATTTATTTTCCTTGTTGTCCTATAATGCTATAGGAAAGTTCTGTGTTGCTACAAGATTGCCAATAAACATAGGGCATAAATTTTTTTGACCACATCTCAAAAACCATGAATATTTTTGCTGAGTTGTTTCATGGGGAGAAGCATAAGGATCATCATAACATGCTTAAAAAATTTCAGCAAATTCTAGTGCATACTTTTCGAGACATTGACCACCATCAACTACAACAATTTTCCAGTTTTCTCGAGATTCGTGCATACATTGGTAGGGATTTTTTATGGGAGATGCATGCAAATGATGGGAACATGCTGATTTTTTTTAGGTGAATCCATTCTATTGTTTGATATATATATATATATATATATATATATATATATATATATATATATATATATATATATATATATTAAACAAGTTTGATACAGGATTGTCCTGTAGTGCTACATGATTTTCTCATATTTTCTACGGGATTGTGATCAACATAATGAGAAGGGTCAAATATTATGTTTTCCTTGGGGGAATGAAAAATAATTTCTACCACACCTCCATAATCCATCCTCCACACCATTTAATCACTTCTGTATTACAAAATTCATCTCTATCCATGAACAAAATCCATTTTCACCACTTCTTCCACAATTTTCACCACCACCAAAGTTTCTAGTCCCTATCCATGAGTTCACCATGAATTATCAGAGTTATTGAATGCATTGCATGAATATTATTGTGGTCTTGGAGGGGACTGTGTGATTGTTACAAGAAATAATACAATCTTGTAGTAGCTTGTACAAACCCTACAAAATGACAGTTGGATACACTTGACAACACTAGAGTGAAGACTTATCCACAAAGCATTGAAGGAAAATATTTGTGATCTTGGGATGCCACACAACTCTTGAGGAGCTGCTACAAGGTCATTTTTCATCTCCCACAATAGTAGATTGATTCACCATTTGAAGGAACTACATCAAAAAACTTCACATAGTCAGGCACCTATAAGAAATTATGTACAAAAATATTTTGTTCCAAAGAAGGATCAAACCATGAAGCAACTAGCATGGAAAATATCACCTAAAATAGTCAAAAAATCAACCACCATTTCTTAAGAAGCATGCAAAATTGAAGGTAGCCAGAGATCATTAGGTAGGAACATGTAAGGGTTTTTCTTCACCTCTCCCCTTGAGCATATTATGGTTAAAAATTTGTTTTTAATGCACAAGAGAGAAGGTTTTTTACGATGAAGGTGGCCAATAGTCTTAGACACCCTCGAATAGTTAAGTGAATTTCACTGCCCCTCTCATGTAACATAGAGAAAATGACAAAAATAAGGGTGATAATTTTGAGTGGGCTAATGAGTTTGAGAAGTTACGAAGGTGGTAGGTGGGGTCAAACTCATACAACAAACTAAGACCACCACGAAACCACAAAAGGAATAAAAGGACAAGCTTGAATCTCATTTGTACCAAGAAGTCATTCCTAAAACGGTAAGACAGGTCCACTAAGACATAGTGATTCAAGCTAACAATGAAGAGGAGTCCCCTAGGGTGCTTCAGAGAAGCTATAGAGTCGAACATGTGTTACTGAGGATTAGAGGCATTTGCTACAGGATTGTAGACTACTGCTACAGGATTGTAAACAGTGCTACAATATCAAGTTGAGAGGTGAAAAAGGGTTCGAATTGGTGTGAATTTTCCTCCAAACCTCCACAACCATGAAGGAGTCCCCTAGGGATGGGTAAGTAGCGCATTTTCCTCACCTCCCATGCAAAAAGAGTAAGATAATTTGGTTAGTTTCTTCTAGTACAAACATCCTGTAGAAAACCCTTAAAATTTGAATTTCTTTCTTTTAAAAACTCTTTTCCTTGTGAGGGAAGCAAGGTAGCAGCAAGATTAATTTTCTTTGAATTTGTCATGTAATTTTCCTCCCTCTAGCTAGAAGAAGAACACCACCCCTCTCACCTCTGCCTTGAAACCCTAAGCTACTCAAAAAGAAACAATTGACAAAACATTCCTTGAAAATTTTGAAGAAGATACTTAATATGGAACATAGGGGGGTGGATTAACCATAGAGATCCTATTATCACTCAAGTTGTTCCCAAAAGTTGTAAGAAAGGGAACATGACTGAGGTAACCACAGACAAATCTTTTAGATCCAGATTCTAGCCAATCTGCATCCAGAGAGGGCTCTCTCTTTATGATTTAGCTAGTTATGTAGTTCAAGGGTTTTGTTTTGAGTTTGGGTGGTGAGATTCAATAGAACAGTGAGGTAAGACAAAATAGTTTCAGTCCATTGGGCATGATGGGGTCAAAAGAAACAGGCTTCCTAGATTCGGTTTCTAACAGAGGATGGCATCACAGAGCAAGGTAGTCAAACATGGAACAATTAAAGGCTAGAATCAGATGGAATGGACTCAAATGGACGAAGGGCAATTAAGAATCCTTCAACATATCGAAAAGAGGGAAAGTGAGTGATTACTGATAAGGAGCAGTTAAGAATTCTTTATCAAATAATCAATATGAGAGAATTAGGAAATAGGAGCAATTAAGAATTCACTGTTTATACTAATTCTGAAGAAAACACATAGAATAATAAAGACTGAAAACAGAGTGCAGCTAAGCAAATTCTGAATTAATCATTTTCTTTACCATTCAGATCATGAAACACAGATGATATAGTAAACATGAAAACTGTAAAACACAAGATATAAGGGTACTTATTGATCCATAGGTTGATTCGAGAATTATGTAACAAGTCTTCCGCATCAATTCTTCATCCAGTAGGCCAGACAACAGTTTGATCCCAACAGCGTTTTATTCCAAAGTTTCAGTATTACAGCAAAGTATAAGAAAATCTACACATACCCAACCTCTTCATAAATATAATGGAGGGGGTATTTATACAACAAAATATGTACAACAGAATATCTTATCAAAGCTCTGAGATAATATCTAGATTTCAACCTTAAGTAATTTACAAGCAAAGTAGAAATAGCTAACTTATGTTGTGTTGGAGGCAGGCTTTTAAGGTTCGGCTCGCAGTTGTCCTATAATAGCTCTACGCATCTGCCTGTCTTAACTGCGCTCTTAAATTATGATCTGCTTCTCCTTATCGGCTCAGATACTCTTTAATTCTGACATTATTTGCCTTTAATTTTGCACTGATACTCCTTAATGTTGATATGATACTATTTGACTTGTTGCGCACCCTGTTTTCTTTGTTCATATATGTCCAGTGTTTAGCCCAAAATATCTTTGTATATATCGGTTTCTCTCTTCTGCAAGCTCTGGAAATCCCTTTGTTTGCTTTTAAACTGTATTAAAGAGGAAGAAAATTGTACTGTACAGGTTGAACAGCTGGTCATAGAGCTGGCACTAGAGCTTTCCTATTCGGGAGGAGCACAGTTTGCAGAAAAACATAGCAAAAGTGACTTTTACCCTTTTTATTGAACAAAAATGATTTTTGGTGGGAAAATTTTGGTTTGAAGGATGGATGACATCAGCGTGACGTATGGGATTGATGACATGGCAGTGATGTCAGCAAAGGACAGCTGACATCAGCGTATGAAGTCAACAGGGGGAGGGCAGTAAATGGTTTTTCCTGCAACGTTTTTGGGCTTGGGTGGTTTCGGGCAGAGGGGTAGCGAACACAGCGGGCGTGCGACACGTGGCAGCAGTACGGGACTAACACCGCTGATTCCCCGGGCATTATCATTCTGTGATGGCGGGTGGTTTGAAATGCATGTGGACCATTGGATGTGGAGTTGTTGATTGAACGATGGGCGCTTTGCGGAGATGGCGGGGATTTAATATGCGGGGCCAATGTATTAAACAATGGTTTATAATAGTATTGAGGTAGATTTGATTGGTCTGCGGAGATAGGTTTATTAATTAACGTGGGGTTAATTAATCCCTGATTGCACGTGGTGAGGTTCTTAACAAGTTTCAAATGAACTTATTAACCCTTTGCTTAGACAGTGACTATGGTTTATAGTTAACCAGGGCGGGGATATTAATTATTTGGGGTTTTTACAATATAATATAATACGGGAAAGGGTTTATTTCGAGATTTACATAATAAAAGTTAGGAAATTAATATGAAAGAAATATAAATGAATGCACTAAGTGATAAACTTAGGCTTAGGTTGAAAAGGGGTTTTGAAGTGAGAGAATGTATTTTTCCTAAGAAAAAATGGGAATTCACTTAGGCAAATGATGAAATGAAATGAGTGGCTTAGTGATATTAAGCAGATCTTAATATCATTGGGGGAGTTAGTAAATGTTTTGGGGAAAAACATGAAGGGAAGTTAGACATGCCTCGCTTGAGCTACTCCAAAAAATATATGCCCAGTACTTGTGATAATAGTAAAAAGTTGACACATTCAAAGACAAAACTCTATCACAAGTATCATTCCGCGCCTTCATCTACCTACCCAGCCTACTTTGCCTAGCATTTTTCTTCTCTTTCTATGGGTGCACTTAGATTGGCAAACCCTTTTTCAACTTTTCTTTTCTTTACATGGTAAGCCTACCTAAGTCTGCACTTCTTTCTTCCAAGGGCTCAGATTAAATAGTTGAGCTCCTTTGTTTCTCTACCTATCTACTTATCTGCCAAGATTAAACAGTTTGGACATATTTTTATTCTCTATCTCTAAAACATGAAATTTAAACATGAACTGGCCAAGACTAAGTTGTTTGGCCATTCATCAATTGTGGCAAAAAGTTTCAACAAGCTGTACATGATGCTTTATTTACAGAAAATGAAATAGTAGTGGCATTTGGACTTGCACACTTTCCTGGTCTACTTTTATTTGGGGTTCATTTCTTTTCATTTTTTATTTTGACCATTTATTTTTTTCACCCTTTGATTTTTCTTTTAGGGTATACCCTCTTTACATTTTTTTTATTTTTTGATTTTTTATTTATTTTTTGATAATATGGAAACCTTTACAGCAAGGAAAGGTATGAACATATTACAGAGCTCAATCAGTCAATCATGAAATATGACACCTATTACTATAGGAGTATAACAGATCCCATGGCTAAGAATGAGAAGAATAAGGTAATTAAGAAGAAAAAAAGGATGGAGAAGAGGGAGATAAGACAAAATAAAAAAGTCAAGAAGGAAGAAGGAGAATTAGAGGCACAAAATGTGTTAAACACCAAACCAACAGTGCCTAAGAAAGACCTAATCAAACTTGTTGTGACACAAATATCAGAATGAAGAAATCCAAAGGCCATTGGAAAGCATCTACGCCACAAAAGAGAAGAAGAAGGCAACAAAAGGAAAGAAGGAATTCACCATCAAAATAGAACTTAAACCATAGTGATGAAAAGAGGCTTTCCAAGAGGTCTTTGATCTCTTCTAGCTTGTGTCCAAGGCCTAGAATATGTTATAGAAAGGTAGGATGTAAAAATAATGCATTATTTGCAATTTGTTCAAGATATGATAAATTTTGTGATGTGTTATAGGATGTTATAGGACTGCTATAGGATGCAACATGATGCTCTATATTTCTACAGGATTGCATCCGAAGGCAGTGTGAGGGTTCTAAAGGAGTCCAAATGATGGAAGAAGGTAGCAAGAGGTTGGGAAAGGATGTGGAAGACCTTTCCAAGCCTCTAACCATTCAATAGCCCATGTTGCATAGGGGGGAAAAGGAAAAATAATGATCTCTAGAAAAACTATGATTTTTCTGGGTATAGCCAATTTAGAAGAATGAGCAAAAATGGGATGAGGGTGTCAAGGGAGATGGTGTGAATGCAATGGAGATGATGCCAATTTTCCCTAAAAACCAACATAGTTAACCTGCAAAGAGAAAAGTTAAGTATTTGTGCTTGAAAAGACTACTAAACAAATGCATGAAAAGAACAACTATATTTTGTGGTTGTCCTTGCAAAACCTAAAACTGAGCTTCTTAAGAGAAAGGATTGAGAAATGTACAAGAGAGAAGAAACTAGGGCCATGAATGAGGTACAACTAGGTCACTAAGTTTCTTAGAGGATTAGCAACACTTTCAGTAGGGTGGTATGATGAGCCTCCAAATTAGATGCAATTTAAGGCCCATCTGACCATCCTTCAGCACATTTATCATATCTCTTTGCATTTGATGACATGTTTTTGAGCTATAATGTTTTCATTAGGAAGGTTTAGAGATAATTGCATATTATGTGCCTAATATTATTTATTTTTGTAGAATATTGAGAGAATACTGAGTAAAATATGAATGAGATAATATCGAGACTTTCTCCTTGCTACAAGATGGGCCAGGATCAAATAATAAATGAGCATTATATTATTAAATTATTGAATAAAATCTAGATATCTAGTGATTGAAAAAATCTAGGAATGCACTCCCTGCCATTTAATGAAGATTCCTACTATTAGGAACCAGATCCACTTTTTGAGGGATTTTGGAAGGGAATATTGCTTTCTTTCAAGGAGGTTTCTCCCCCATCAATTTTTATAATTACCAATTCAAATTTTCATCAAGGGGTGTGATTTTCTTAGTCTTCTTGTTAAGAAAACTTGTCAGTTAGCAACTCTACTTTCATTTCTAATAGGGATGTACTTGGATTGATTCTAATAATGAAGTTTGGTGCCATTTTTTAGCTTCTAAATATTGGTTTCCTTCAAATGAATCTAAGTATCCTTGGGATTTAACAACCCAAGAGCCTTAGATCCATGTTGTAAAATTTATTTATCTTCTTTACTTCTTATTCAATTGCATTTCTTCTTCTTGTATTTCCTATTTCTACATTTAATATTCATGTTTCATTTGTTGTAGATTAGATTGGTTAAATGATTAAAATAAGTGGTTTTGTAGGTAATTTATATAGTTACAGGTAGGATTCAGACAATCTTTTCAAATTCATATTCATGATTGAGCTATTGGTTTACTTGTTCACAATTCTAGAATTTCTAGAAGTATCCTGTAACAAAATAATAGTAATTTTATGTTAAATTTTAACATGTGTTAATGAGATTCCTTAAAGTTTATTCCAATTGTATTTAAGATTGAAAACATCCAAATTGATCATAAAATTTACCCCACAACATTTTCACTTTATT
This sequence comes from Pinus tabuliformis, assembly GCA_031772625.1. Taxonomy (NCBI): domain Eukaryota; kingdom Viridiplantae; phylum Streptophyta; class Pinopsida; order Pinales; family Pinaceae; genus Pinus; species Pinus tabuliformis. The sequence goes on along the minus strand of CM062820.1, from coordinate 1,202,394,792 downwards.
AACTTAGGCATTTGGGCACTTAGATTAGCTCACTAGTTCATTGCTCTGAAATTTCTAGTTTTTAGTAGTAATTTTCCAAAGAATTTTAGCATGTGTTAACAAAAATATTTTCAGTTTTTTCCTCTTGGATTTATTCCTAAAATAATTCTACTTAATAACATAATTCACCCCATATATTTTTTACTTGGCCAGGTTAGTCATTTGGTAGGTTAACTAGCTCACTAATTCCTTAATTTTTTATTTTTAGTGTAGTAATTTTCTGCTAATTTTTAGCACATGTTAGCAAGTGTATTTTTGAGTGATTCCACTTGGATTGGAGTCTTCGGAAATCATAATTAATAAAAAAAATATACCCCATATAATTTTCATTTTATTTTTTTGGCCATTTGTCAAGTTATCTCGAGAAACAACAATCTTGTAGCAACCCCATACCAATTTGTTTTCAAAATATTACTTTCCTATATTCACTCCAAATGTTGGCATTTTGGCACAGGTGTGGCCCTATGGTACAGGTGTTGTCCTTGATGGCAACTCACTTTGGTGTCAGACCTCAGTTCAGGCGCTCAGAATGAAGTAAATCTTGTATACGCAGGTTCACCTTGCCGAAGACGCGTATACACGTGGGTTGTACGTTTAGAAGTCGCGTATGTGTATACATGCACTTTTATGCACAAAAAAGCGCGTACATGGTGAGAAACTTATTTTTGGTCCATGGTTGTTAGTCCTTGGAATTTGAGCCTATGGTTTTGGACCAAGGTATCTCGTCAGAAGTGTTGACCCCAGGTTTTGGGCCCTTGGTATTGGTTTATTATGGTTTTGGACCGTGGTATTGTGGAAGGCCTAAAACTATAAAAGAGGAAGGAGATCATGTGACAAGGAATGATCTGAATTATTAATTGAATATCTGATAATGTATGAGATCTGAAATATTGGTGATTAGCGTTGTGGAGCAGATCTGGATCTGAATGAAGGAGGAACCTTAGCAAAAAGAAGGATAAGTTCTATTGATGGGTCATAATCTCTTGGCTTGAATGATAATACCTTTGCATGATTTTGATCTGTTATATCTGGCACATGTGTGATCTATAAATCTGATAATCTGGGTTAATCACTAACTGAATACTTGAAAGAGTGAATTATGTTTGTAGATCTGTACACAGGTTCAGTTCAGCTAAGGCGTGTATACACGCAGGTTCAGTGAAGGAAAACAACGTATACGCAGGTTGTTCCATATGCAGAAGCGTATGCACGCAGGTTTTAGGCCATTAAAGTAGTGTATACATTTTGAGTTGTGTTTTCGCTGCTTCTGTTTATTGCTGCAGTGTTCTAGGTTCAGTTTTGGTGTGTGGTACTATTACTTTGATCTGGGTACAGTCGTCCGAGAGGTGTTTATGTTTTGGTGAAAAGGTGATTGGTTGATGCAGAAATTCTTGATGGTTGATTGATGTTATTTGTGGATCCAGTCTGAAAATTTATGAATCGTGGTCCTTGAAAGAAAGAGAAGGTTGTAGCCTTCTATAGGCCTGCACCTACGTACTAGTATCTTGGCTAGTGCAAGAGCTAAGGGGGTTGTAGCTCCCTTCCAGGAGAAGCTGGAAAACGAGAGAGAGTTGTAGCTCTCTGCAGGTTGCAGCCTGCGTACTGGTAAAAGGACTGCACCAATACATTTGTAAAAAGAAGTTTCTAATTAAAGAAAAGATAGAGACGAATTGCAGCAGGTGGTTTTCACCCACATTGGGTTTCCACCTTATATCTTGTGTTCTTATGTGCGATTGTCTTTCTGCTCTTCTTTACTGTTTCTGGTTACTTGTTATTTGTTTCTGAATCACGGATTAATAACTGACATCTGAAAGATAAATCAAATTATAAGTCTGCTTTGTATACGCGGGTTTCTTTATCTATAGTTGCGTATATACGCGGTTTTTATTAAGAGAAGTAGCGTATATCATCTGGAATTGAAAAGGAAATATTTGACTTGATAATACTGATTCACCCCCCCCCCTCTCAGTATTATTTCCAACAATTGGTATCAAAGCAGGTCCTTCTGAAGAAGCTTGATCGCTTGAAGGAAGATCCTTCATCATGAGCAACTACGAGAGGGAAGCATCAATCAGGCCACCGGTTTTTGATGGGACAAACTTCGTATATTGGAAGGTAAGAGTTACTGCCTATCTTTAATCGTTGGGTACAGAAGTCTGGGATATCATAGATACAGGATATACTTTTCCAGCAGCAACTCCTATAGATCTGGCTGAGAAGAAGAAATATGAAACAAATGCAAAGGCGGTCAATACTCTATTGGGATGTCTATCTCAATCAGAATTCGTGAAAGTTATGCAGTTAAAATCAGCAAAAGAAATATGGGACAAGATTGTCCTAAGCTATGAAGGAGATGATCAGGTAAAACGAGAAAAACTTCAAACCCTCAGGATTCAGTATGAAAATCTCAAGATGTATAATGATGAAAGTGTGGCTAACTATTTTCTTCGTGTAGATGAGATTGTTAATTGTATGAAAAATTTGGGTGAAGAAATAAAAGAGGCTGTTGTGGTTGAAAAAGTTCTAAGATCTTTGTCCCCTAGGTTTGAATCTAAAGTTTCTGCAATAGAAGAAAAGGAGAATCTACAAAGCCTTAAAATGTCACAGATGCACGGTATTCTAACTGCTTATGAAATGAGGAAAGGAGGACCATCAGACAGGAGAGAAGATGCCTTCAAGGCTTCAGGCAAAGGTGAGTACTATGAGTCAGGACGCGTGTCAGAAGAAGAAGAAGAATCAAATTTTGTCAGAAATCTTCAACGGGGTACTGGACGGTTTCGAGGTAAGTTACCTTTCAAATGCTTTTCTTGTGGAAGAGTTGGTCACTATGCTACCAAATGTCCTCACAAGGATAAGATTGACAAAGGGAAGGAACCTGTTAGATGGAACAAGAAACAAAATGCAAATAAGAAAAGCTATTACACTCATGAAGATAGTGATGGACTTTCAAATAGTGACGAAGATGAACGAGGTAATAAATATAAACTTTTAATGGCTTTTGAAGATGATGACTACATGGATGCTATAGATGTAGAAGGTTTTTCTGAAGAGATGACTAATCTCAAAATCTGCTTAGAAGAGAAAAGTGCAATTATTGAGTCTCTACAATATCAACTGGCTGAAAGGGGAAAACATCTTGAAAAATTGGAATGTGAAATTGTTTGTCTTAGAAAGGAGATTGAGAAAACAAAAGCTATTAATCTTAAATTTGTTAAAGGATCTGGAACTCTGGATGAGATTATCAATGTGCAGCGTTCTCCACTAATCAAGACAGGTCTGGGATATAATGGAGAAACATCTCAAGCTTCTACCTCCAAAAGTTGTCTTGATGCAGCAAAGAAGAGCGAGCAAAGGCCTAATAGAAATCATCAGGTAAATCAGGGACAGTTTACTCAAGAGCGAATAAAGACTATCAAGAAAATCAGGGACAAGCTACCTTAAGGACAAACAAAAGCTACAATCAACCACAGGTAAAATCTTCCCAATTTGCCTCAAGAATGGATGTCAGTAGAAAATACAATCGATTGGATGATAGATTTGATAATCACAGGAGTTTCTTCAATGGCCAATGTTTCTCTTGCCATAATTTTGGTCACAAAGCAGCTCAATGTGTTGCCTATAAGACAATCATGACTAGAGAAGCTCAAAAACAAAGGAATATGAATGGAATCATGAAAAGGACTTATAACAAATTTTTGGCCCTTCAAAATGAAGTTGAATGTTCTATTTGTAATAACTTTGGTCATGAAGATTCTGAATGCAGGAGCAGGTTTTGGAAGACAACTCAGAAGGAACATACCTCAAGTGCCAGAACATGGAGAATGAAGGAACCACAACCAGAAAGATGTGGGATAACCTTCTATGTAGAAGGACAGGAAAATATATGGTATATCGACAACGGATGTTCAAAGCATATGACAGGGGATAAAGAAAAACTTGAATCATATACTGCAGTAGAAAAGGGGAAGAAGGTGTCTTTTGGAAATGATACCCCTGCAGCCATAAAAGGAAAAGGCACTGCTCAGTTGAAAGAACAGGTCAAAGCAGGAAATGTTTTGTATGTTGATGGCTTGAAGCATAATCTACTAAGTGTTAGTCAGATGTGCGATCAAGGAACTAAGGTAATATTTCGATCAAATGGATGTAGTGTTCGTGATCTTGATACAGGAGAAACAGTGATCAAAGGCAGAAGAACTCCAAATAATCTATACATATTTGAAGAAGGACAACAACAATGCTATTTAAGAAAGGATGATGAACACTGGTTATGGCACCGGAGGTTGGGGCATCTCAGCTTTTCACAAATAAGGAAAGCATGCAAATACCAGGCAGTTCGTGGTCTTCCAGATATCAAAATTCCAGACAACACCATATGCAAATCATGTCAGTTTGGTAAGCAAACCAGAACTAACTTTCCTGAGAAGGAAGGATCAGCTAGCAGGCCTCTTGAGCTAGTCCATACAGATGTATGTGGTCCATTTAGGACAAGGTCACCTCGAGGAGAAGAATACCTTATACTATTCATTGACGACTTCTCCAGGTTTGTTTGGTTAGGACTTATGAAGCACAAAGATGAAGCATTCGAAAAATTCAAATCCTTCAAAGCCTTGGCTGAAAATGAATCAAATTACAAAATTAAGTGCCTCAGGTCCGACAGAGGTGGGGAATTTACCTCAAATGAATTTTTTGATTTCTGTGAAGAACATGGAATAAGAAGGGAATTCTCTATAGTTAGGACTCCTCAGCAAAATGGAGTGGCGGAAAGGATGAACAGAACAGTCCAACAAATGGCTCGTGCTATGCTTGATGAGTTTGGAACTCCCGCAACCTTCTGGGGTGAAGCTGCATACGCAACGGTTGTTATTCTCAACAAAACAAATGTCCGAGTGAACAACACTCAAACTCCTCATGAGCTCTGGTATGGTGAAACTCCTTCGGTAAAGCATTTCAAAATTTTTGGGAGAAAATGTTATATTAAGAATACTGATGAGCAGCTTGGCAAACTTGAACCTAGAGCAGATGAAGGCATTCTCCTTGGTTATTCTCCCTACAGCAAAGCATATAAGTGTTACAATAAAAGGCTTGGAAGAATTGTTGACAGCATTGATGTAGTGGTTGATGAAAAAGGATACATCCCTAGGGAAGTGAATCATGAAAATATCAATGAGGATGAAGACTACTCTCTAAATCAGACAGATGATGAAGAAGAACCCCAAGAGGCACCAGAGGAATAGATAAGGATAGAAGAAAAGACTCCATCCAGGTACGTTCAGAAGAATCATCCAGAATCTCAAATTTTGGGGCAGAAAGAAGCAGGTATAAAAACAAGAAGAACAATAGCAGAAGCTTCAAGCTATTGGCATTGCTCTCTTCCACTGAATCACAAAATGTAAAAGAAGCATGCAAAGATGAGTGTTGAGTTAAGGCAATGGATGAAGAGCTTGAGCAGATCGAAAAGAATAACACTTGGGAGTTGGTTCCTAGACCAAAAGACAAAAATGTCATAGGAACAAAATGGATCTTCAAAAATAAGTTGAATGAAAATGGGGAAGTGATTAGAAACAAGGCTAGACTTGTTTGCAAAGGGTATGCTCAACAGGAAGGAATAGACTTTGAAGAAACTTTTTCTCCCGTTGCTAGACTTGAGGCCATCAGAATGTTCCTTGCTCTCTCTAGCTTCCAGAAGTTCAAAGTATTTCAAATGGACGTAAAATCAGCCTTTCTGAATGGAGACTTAGAAGAAGAAGTGTACATAGAGCAACCAGATGGCTTTATCCTTGGGAAAGATCCAAATCTTGTATGCAGACTTAAAAAGGCTCTCTATGGGCTTAAACAAGATCCAAGGGCTTGGTACTATCGTTTGGATAAATATCTTCATCAACAAGGTTTTTCAAAAGGATTAGCAGATAGCAATCTCTATATAAAAATTGAAAATAACAAATTGCTAATACTTTTTGTGTATGTAGATGATATTATCTTTGGAAGCAATGAAGAAGCTATGAGTCAAAGCTTTGCCTTGGTGATGCAAAAAGAATTCAAAATGTCCTTGCTTGGAGAACTGACATACTTTCTTGGATTGCAAATCCAACAAAATGAAGGCGGTATCTTCTTGTCTCAAACCAAGTACCTCAAGCAGATTCTGAAGAAGTATGGCATGGAAGATTCAAAACCAGTATGTACCCCCATGGTTATAGGATGCAGCCTCAGTGCAAATGATGAATCGGCAGCAGTGCATCAACCAACCTATAGATCTATGATTGGAAGTCTTCTTTATTTGACAGGTACCCGACCAGACATCATGCATGCAGTGGGAATAGCTGGAAGATTTCAGGCAAATCCAAAGGAAACTCATCCTCATGCAGTCAAGAGAATCTTCAAGTACCTTCAAGGAACTCAAAACTATGGCTTATGGTACCCTAGAGATACAGATCTCACACTTCATGCTTACACAAATGCAGATTGGGCTGGAAGCGTGGATGATAGGAAGAGCACAAGTGGTGGTGCATTCTTTATGGGTTCCAGATTAGTATCTTGGTTCAGCAAGAAACAGAGTTTGATTGCCTTATCTACAGCTGAAGTGGAATATGTGGCTGCTGCATCTTGTTGCACTCAACTTCTTTGGATGATGCAAACCTTGCAGGATTTTCAAATCACATGTACTCCACCTGTCTCTATCTTATGTGATAATACAAGTGCAATAAGCATTTCAAAGAATCCTATCATTCATTCAAAGACCAAGCACATACCTATCAAATATCACTTTCTTCGGGAACAAGTGCTTGAGAAAAAAGTCAAGTTGGAGTATGTTCCTTCTAAGGAACAAATTGCCGATATCCTCACCAAACCAATGAAACTTTTGAATATCTCAGACAGAAGCTGGGAGTAGTTGATGCTTCATCCTGCTGTTGAAGCTTGTCTGTATCAAAGAAAAGTTGGTATATGCGAGTTGGATGAGGGGAATCCGCGTACATATGCCGATTTATGCAGGTGCAGTGGCGTATCTGGAGAAAATCAACAAGGTCAGACTCTGGTTGAAAAGAGTCTGATATGGGTCTGTCAGAGACCTTCAGGCACGGGTTCAGGGGGAGCAGATAATCTTATAATAATGCATTTTTGGCATTACCTTAGAAGCTCTTGGTTCTAGTACTCAAGCTGTTTTTGGTTCAGGTGGATCAGCTACAGAAAGGAGATCAGAAGGAGAACATGGTTGCTGATAGTAGTTATTGTTCATTTGCATAAGTCTTGATATTTCATCTCTATGTCATATATATTATTTTATCAAGGTCATGTAACGGCCTATTTTGGTTTCCCCACTATGCATGGGATGATTGATGTGATTGGTTTTCATATGTAAAATTCTGATGTATCCCCACTTGGTTGGGTGATGGTTGTATGTATTGAGTCTTTTGGTGATAGGAAGGTCTTTTATGATGTATATGGTTCTTCTTGAAGAACATCTTTTTACAGATCTTGCCTACAGTCAGGGGGAGCATGTTCAGCACAGCAGAGCAGAGATATCAGCATGTACTCAGGGGGAGCACAGCCCTTTGCCCTTGATGACAAAGGGGGAGAATGACTTTGAGGATCGTGGGGTTGCCATCAAGTCCAAAGGGGGAGATTGTTGGCATTTTGGCATAGGTGTGGCCCTATGGTACAGGTGTTGTCCTTGATGGCAACTCACTTTGGTGTCAGACCTTAGTTCAGGCACTCAGAATGAAGGAAATCTTGTATACGCAGGTTCATCTTGCCGAAGACGCATATACACGCGGGTTATACGTTCAGAAGTCGCGTATGCGTATACACGCGCTTTTATGCACAGAAAAGCGCGTACATGGTGGGAAACTTATTTTTGGTCCATGGTTGTTAGTCCTTGGAATTTGAAACTATGGTTTTGGACCAAGGTATCTCGTCAAAAGTGTTGACCCCAGGTTTTGGGCCCTTGGTATTGGTTTATTATGGTTTTGGACCGTGGTATTGTGGAAGGCCTAAAACTATAAAAGAGGAAGGAGATCATGTGACAAGGAATGATCTGAATTATTAATTGACTATCTGATAATGTATGAGATCTGAAATATTGGTGATTAGCGTTGTGGAGCAGATCTGGATTTGAATGAAGGAGGAACCTTAGCGAAAAGAAGGATAAGTTCTATTGATGGGTCATAATCTCTTGGCTTGAATGATAATATCTTTGCATGATTTTGATCTGTTATATCTGGCACATGTGTGATCTATAAATCTGATAATCTGGGTTAATCACTGCCTGAATACTTGAAAGAGTGAATTATGTTTGTAGATCTGTACGCAGGTTCAGTTCAACTAAGGCACGTATATACGCAGGTTCAGTGAAGGAAAATAGCGTATACGCAGGTTGTTCCATACGCAGAAGCGTATGCACGCAGGTTTGAGGCCATTAAAGTAGCGTATACATTTTGAGTTATGTTTTTGCTGCTTCGGTTTATTGCTGCAGTGTTCTGGGTTTAGTTTTGGTGTGTGGTACTGTTACTGTGATCTGGGTACAGTCGTCAGAGAGGTGTTTATGTTTTGGTGAAAAGGTGATTGGTTGATGCAGAAATTCTTGATGGTTGATTGATGTTATTTGTGGATCCAGTCTGAAAATTTATGAATCATGGTCCTTGAAAGAAAGAGAAGGTTGTAGCCTTCTGTAGGCCTGCACCTATGTACTAGTATCTTGGCTAGTGCAAGAGCTAAGGGGGTTGTAGCTCCCTTCCAGGAGAAGTTGGAAAACGAGAGAGAGTTGTAGCTCTCTGCAGGTTGCAGCCTGCGTACTGGTAAAAGGAATGCACCAGTAAATTTTTAAAAAGAAGTTTCTAATTAATGAAAAGATAGAGATTAATTGCAGCAGGTGGTTTTCACCCACATTGGGTTTCCACCTTATATCTTGTGTTCTTGTTTGCGATTGTCTTTCTGCTCTGCTTTACTGTTTCTGGTTACTTGTTATTTGCTTCTGAATCACAGATTAATAACTGACATCTGAAAGATAAATCAAATTATAAGTCTTCTTTGTATACGTGGGTTTATTTATCTATAGTTGCGTATATACACGGTTTTTATTAAGAGAAGTAGCGTATATCATCTGGAATTGAAAAGGAAATATTTGACTTGATAATACTGATTCACCCCCCCCCCCCCCTCTCATTATTATTTCCAACACCAAATTCATGGTAGAAGTAGATTTATAGCCTATGAATGATATGAGACCACTCTGTTTTAGTTGAGGCTTGGTTAGATCACCATTTATCTCTTACATTGTTTTCTTCTTGAATGTTGATTTATGTAATTAGTCTAGATTTCCCTTCCACAATTTACTTTAAGGAAAGTGTGCTTTCCTTCTTGCACAAGTAATTTATGACTTTTCTTTCCTGCAAAATAGAATAGGTTTCATTTAATTTCATTTCATTTCTATAAAGGTAGATTAGATTTGCTTGGTTTCCATTGTGCTTTACATTTTTCCAAATAGAATAGATTTGCTTTCTGTCATTTACTTTCCAGCAAAAGTAGAATAGGTTTGCTTATTGTTATTTACCTTTTGAAACTTAGGATTGGTGACTTACTTAGATCTTTGCTCAATTGAACTTGTTCCATTTCACTCTTTCACTTGCATCAAAGGGAGTCAAACTAGGAAGAGGAGGGTGTGTGTTGCACATACAATGTTGGCCCCTCTTAAATTTGTACAAACCCTGGGTTGATAATTTAAGTTGGTAGCCTTGTGAGTTGCAACATTCTTATTTTAATACTGAGGCTCATCAATAGTTTTACCCTATTGGTATGTAGAGGACCAGCGGATCCAGTGGCACTACTTTAGGAAAAAGGAGGGGAAAAACATGCAAGAGTACACCACAAAGTTCATAAATATGGCCATAATGCTAGGTATCTCCCCAAAGAACCTAGATGTACTCCTAAACTATTTGGGGGGTCTACATAGACATATGCAAAAGCAAGTGATGTTGTTCAATGTTAGATTAATGGACGAGGATTATGTACAGGCACAATACCTTGATAACATAGGCCTGAAGAAAGGGAAATCAAGTGGATCAAAGCACAATGATAAATAGAATGCTTCTAAGGAGGGGAAGAAGAAGCAGAAATGGGGACAAGATAAAAAAAAAAAAAAAAAAAAAAAAAAAAAAAAGACAACCATGACATATCAGTGCAAAGATCCCAACAACCACTACAACATTGATGACCATACAGATGATAAGTGTTGGAAGTTGCATCTAGAGCTTAACCCAAAGAAAAAAAAGAAAGACAATAGGAAGAATAATTACATGGACACTAATTCGAGAAACCAAGTTGAAAGCAACTCAGACATGGATGGGAAGATCATTTGTATATCAGTGCAAAAGGAGGTGAATCTGAGTATCCTTTGACAACAAGAATAGAAATATATGTCCAAACTACTCCATATAAAGATACAGGTCAAGAAGACAAAGATTGGTGCTCTGTTTGACTTAGGATTGTAGGCAAATCTCATTGCAGCAAAGCTAGTCAAGAAGTTGGGGTTGGAAGTTTGTGATCATCCATGCCCATATCCATCAAGATGGGTAAATCATGGATGCAGAGTTGAAGGTAACAAAACAATGCAAAATTGTATTTACTATTAGTGTTGATTTTATTGATGAAGTATAACTAGATGTGGTTCCTCTTGATGTATGTGGATTAATGTTTGGGAGTCCCTGCATGTACATGGAAGATGTAATATTCATGTAGAGAGCTAACCTATTGTTACAGATCCATTTGGGCACATCAACCCCAACCTACAGATCAGTACTATTAGGGCCCATCAAACCCTAATTCAGTTGTTACATGCCCTAAAGAAGTCAACCATCAGAATGCCTAGCTTCCCAAGAAGTTTCATGACCAAAATCATCCAGAAATTGCCTCTAAGTAGATCAGCGTAAGTAGGCCTTCATTAGGGTGCACTGCAATGCAAACCATACACTGACAAGGTGCTATGCAGCGCACTTGGTCCCTCTTTGGCCTGCGCTGGGCGAATTTGAGTGAATTTCCATTGGGTTTTGAAAGATTCCTTATCCATTGGATGCCTCTAGAAGTTTCTCAAACCTATCTACTCCTTTGAGCTTGTATTTGGATGAGGAAGGGAGTTAAGGAACATCAATTCCTTATCCCTTCCTCCATGGAACTAAATTCTAAGTTTGGTAGGGCATTCATTATCACCATTTATGGCATAACTTCCTTCATTCACCTATAAAAAGACCACTCATTCAAGTGATCAGGGGCTAGAAATTATTGAATTATAGGGAGATGCTATTACTATGAGACTTGAGTTGATTTCAAGTATTGTAATGATGTCAAATTGTCTTTCTTGTTATGAGGAGAGGATGGGATTGAACTGGAGGTGTGATGTTGAATCGAGCAATGGGATGTAACTCTTCCTTTTACTAATAAAGTGTTCAAAGCTTTTTCCATATGCTTGTGTTATCCATTTATGCTTTCATATGTATATCATGTACTTGATTCCATGCTATGTTTAGTCAATAGATCATTATTATCATATGCTTTGATTTGTTGTTTTCTTCTGTCTGTGTGCAGGTACTCTTCAAGTGGATTAAATACGGAGAGGAGCGACAAAATCGGTCAAGGGAGATAAGAAGCAAGCGAAGGCTACAGGTAGGCTTATTTTCCTCTTATTTAATCTATTGATCATAGGAAAAGTAGAGAACTCTTTAAACTATTGTTCTAGACTTAGCTACTAGTCTAGGGGTTTAAGCATTTATCCGTAGACACTAAAACTTTCCAAAACAAGCATATGGAAAAAGCTTTGAACACTTTATTAGTAAAAGGAAGAGTTACATCCCATTGCTTGATTCAACATCACTCCTCCAGTTCAATCCCATCCTCTCCTCATAACAAGAAAGACATTTTGACATCATTACAATACTTTAAATCAACTCAAGTCTCATAGTAACAACATCTCCCTATAATTCAATAATTTCTAGCCCTTGATCACTTGAATGAGTGGAATCACAGTCATTGATCAACTAGCCTTATTTGCCAATAGTTCACATGCTACATGAAGCATTCTATTGGTACACGGAGCCCCACTATCTCTTCAAAGTGTTGAAGTAGGTCTCTTTAAAGATTATTCCCTAATGGGTACTTTTACCCTCCTGTCACCATCTCATTTGGTGAAAGTGGCAAGAGTAGAAACATGCAACATGATTTCCTCCACCTCATCTGATTTAAGGAGGATTTCCAACCAATTTGAAGTTGATGGTAATCATGAGGTATTGTCATTAAGGCCCATTGAATTATCATAGCAATCAATCTTTCAGGCTTGTGCAACAAACCCAAATCCGCACTCAACTTTTGTATGGGTAGATAGGTCATTAGAATATGGTACCTCATTGAATCCTTTTTCACATATACATTCTACAGAGGAAGGAATCATCCAATCAATGATGATAGGAGAGGAACTATGGGGCAATTATCATCATTGTTCCAATCTTCCAGATGATAATGAAGATTATTCAAATGAGTTAAAACACCCATCAATTGTTGATTTCTTGTCAAATTCTATTAGAATAGAAACTGTAGATTCTGAGCGTAATTTGTCAAACATAGAAGAAAAAATTTCTATAAACATTTCAACCAAGCCTAATATTGTAGAGAATGTTCATGTCAGCAAATACTATTCTCCATTGGAACTTGATAATTATGTGCTCTGTTTCGTGAATTCAAAGATTTTTTGCATGGTCTTATGAGGAGATGCCAGGAATTGACTCAAGTATTGTTGAACATGAGATTAAAATATACCCTGATGTCAAACCAATATGACAACGGTTATGACCTGTTCATCCTAAGAAAGTCGTTGCCATTAAAGCAGAGGTTGAAAAACTTTTGTGTGTTGGTTTCATTTCTCCTATACCTCTTGCCGACTGGGTATCAAACATTGTTCCAGTGATGAAAAAACAAGGGAAAATTCAAGTGTGCGTCAATTATAGGGATGTAAATCAAACATGTCCAAAAGGCAATTATCCTACACCCTTTATTGACCAGATTATTGACGAATGTTCCAGATGTGAAATATTTTTGTTCATGGATGGATTCTCTGGCTACAATCAAATCAATATCCGCCCACAGGGCCAATCTAAAACAACTTTTATATGTCCTTGGAGCACATTCGCTTATCGAAAGTTACCTTTTGGTTTGAAGAATGCAGGAGCTACATTTCAGAGGGCAATGAATTATGTCTTCCATGACATCAAGCACATTGTTCAACCTTATCTTAATGGTTTACCTGCTTATTCACAAAAGCGGTCTGATCACCCACAACATTTGAGAGCAATATTTTTACGGTGTCGACACTACAAGATAAGACTCAATCCACACAAGTGTGTGTTTTGTGTTGGCTCTGGTTGATTTCTTGGATTCGTGGTCTTAATAGATGAATTTGACTTAATCCAATTAAGGTTCAGGCAATCCTTGACTTGCCTCCACCTTCGAATTTGTTATAGTTACAAAGACTTCAAGGGAAGGAAAACTTTCTGAGGAGGTTCATTCCAAACTATGCTGAGTTGGCTAAAGGTTTTACATGTCTATTGAAGAAAGAGGTACCCTTTGTTGAGCTCTAAAACTACATCTTTCCTAGACTTTTTCCCCTCACCAGTACCTCATAAGCTATCAAAGATCATTGCATATTGATTCTAAAAGAGCATTTAAGTGGTTTTCTAACTATGTTTTTGTGTTTTCTATTTGAATTAGATTTTTCTCATTAGCTGCAGAATGCAGCCACTTTCTGTAGCTGATTCAACTTTCCACAACTATTTTTGTTGATCTCTATATTATAGGTGTCATCAAGCAAAACGAGGCATGTGGGCAGTTCAGGAATGATCTGGACATGGATCAGGTCCTATTGGTTTAGCCGGATGCATAAAGGAAATCCATGGTCAAACGATGGTCAAACGAAGGAGTCCTACGGCAACAGGTCTCTATTTTTCAACACTTGAAGGGTCTGAGGCCGTTCCTAGATCCCTGGGTACATTTTGACAGCTGTAGATTGCCTCCACGATGCAAATCCAGCAGCCATATTTTGATATATTGAATGACCTCGGCAACCATCATGCTAAACTCACGAATTTTTTCTTTTTATGTGTCCTCTATTAAAGGTGTTTCATAATAAAATAGTTATGTAATTTCCCTTATAAATAACGCGTTTGCCAATGCATAGAGCTAGTTAGTTTTTGATGTCGTTTTGTTGTTAGTCATTGTACTATGCCGTGAACTGGTCCTGTTGTTGTAACGAGAGGAGTCTTCCTCTGTTTTGCAATATAACAAGACTCTGTTTTATATGACTGTGTGAGCGTAATTCCAGACTAATAGCGTGTTGACCAAGGCCGTGCAGAGAGCCCTTGCACGCTGAGGTTTTGTTTTCTTTATTGCTGTAAAGTTTTTATGTATTGTTTCCTTATTTCCATTGTACATATTTCATAATTTGTTCACCTGTGTATATTTCATAAGATAGTTATGATGTTAACGTTACAGTCCTGTACATGATTTTTCAAGCATTGTATATTGTTGCTAACACTGATCAGTGTGTGTTTCAGGATAGGCTAGACCCGAGCATTTTCATACAATTTTTACGATAACTAGTGACATGAGATTAGACTCTCTACTAACTTTGCTTTTCTTAGATTTTCAATTTCAGTTATGCTTTGATTTCATTTTTATTCATTTTCTTTGTCAGTTAGTTTAGATATCAAATTCCTCATATCATTGACGTTATCTCCAGAGCCATAGCTTAGACTACTTGGCGAGCTATCAGACTATGAATGATGTGATTTGATTTTAGCTTTATTTTTCTGCAATTAGATATCAATTCCTCATATTATTAGCGTTATCTCTAGAGCCATATCTTAGACTACTTGGCGAGCTATCAGACTATAAATGAAGTGAATTGATTTTACTTGTATTAGTTTGCAGTTTTTGATTTGTTTGAGTGCAGTAGCTTAACTCATTTTTCTTTTTGTATTTAGATAAGCAGCAAAGATAGTGATTTCATGATCAATAGGTCATTATTTGTTTGATTTGAATAACAGAACATTTACATTCTTGTTCAAGTATTAATTTGCCTTAAAATCTATACTCAAACTTTCCTTCTAAAAGTATTTTTAAAACTTAGGAATAGGATTATCGTTTGCATTAGGAGACAAGCCAATATAAAACCCCCAAAAACAAGATAAAATTGATAAAAAGTAAGAAAGAGGCTATCTTGCACATATATTGCGCCACACTTCATCAGTTTATGACTCCCGGATTGATAATTAATGTAGCAATTCAGGACATACTAAATTGACTAAACACCCTTCCATTGGGATCAGGTTGTGCAAGCTTCCTTTGATGCTCTCAAAGATTCCCTGATTGCATCATCATTAATGTATGCCCCAAACTATCAAAAATACTATTACCTATATCTCGCCATTGCATATACAACCATTGGTATGGTTTTAGTCCAAGAAGAAAGTGGAATTGAACATCCTGTTTATTACTTGAGTTGTAATCTCAGCGATACAGAAAGTAAGTATTCCTACATCGAAAAGTTAGCTTTGGTAGCCGTTCAGGCTATACAAAGATTTTTTCATTATATCCTCCTTCGTAAAACTACTATGGAGCGATAAAAAGGTGTCTTGTGAACTCCTAATTACCTCACATTAATTATCAACCCAGGGACGACTTTTTATTTCAAGAGTGTACTCTGTCTGAGGCGGCTATTTTCTTAAGAGTAATGTTTTGCAATATAGTGCTTAAAACCCACAAGTAAATGAATGCTTGAAGCAAAATCTAATTGGAATAGCAAGAAACTAAATCATTCATTCAAACAACCATCAATCGAGGATATGGTAGCAATAACTTAGTCCTCTAGAAATTGATGAAAAAGGAATTAGAGTATGGATCATGGATCTGGGAGCATAATAGCGTCTGCTGTGTCTCACGACAGCCTTGACCCTCCTCCCACACTAAAGCAATAAATGCAAGTAAAAAGGAACATCAAGAAAGCAGAATGGAATGGCAATTCAGAAATGGAACAGCAGTAAAAAGGAACGGTAGGAAAGAAACTAAATCTCGCGAGTTCAACACTCTCAATTCTCGGCATCAACTTACATACATTCAGCAATAAAATAACAATCTCCAAAAGTAATTTCAATGAACTTTACTTTATGAGACAATATTTACAAATGGATTTTAGAACAGCAGTTCATTGTAAAACAAGAACATCAATCATATATACAAAACACACTAATATAACAGCAATCATATATACATTCAACACACTAAGATAGTAATCTGAGATGATAACTATGTTTCCAAATACAACATTACTTCCAGATTCCGATAATCATAACTTCAAATAAATCTTGTGATGGTAACGTTTAATACAAAAGCTCTGTAATAGAAATACCCGATTCAGATTGATACCATGCAATCAATTCTGGAAAAGACTTAATGATATAACGCAGAATCGCCACAAGGAATTCAGAAAGAACATTAATGAATTAATGATCACATAGTATTCATGCATCAGATTATTGAACAATAAAGATAGCAAACCACGCATAAAACAAAAGAAGATACTATACAGTAGTAGCAGCGTATTCCGCCATAGGCTGGGCCCTTAGCCGCCAGCGGATGCTGCGGGATCACTTCAGAATAAGAAGAATGAACAGCAATTCCCGATTCATTTATTAATCAGCCAATTGGAATCATTACAACAGCAAAAGCTACAGCATGAAGAATCCACCACCGTTGTCCATCATTTCTCTATCATTTTTCCATCATCACGTCTCCCCCCCATCTCCGATCTTGGGTTTCATTTAAATAAAGAAGATCAGAGCATGGATAATTACAATCATGATTTCTCTTACAAATTTAGGTTGATTCTAATCCATTGATCAACAAGAAAATATATTCCCTCTCATCTCTTCAACAAAAGCAGGACGAATTTAGGTTGGCAGCTGAGATTTGGAGGACGGCCGCAACTGAAAATCTGAGAAAATCGTGCTCAAAGAACCCTGCGTTTCTCCCTGTACAAGCCGAATTTGGGCAAACTGTTCTTTATGAAGATAATTGGGCCCGTTCTGGACAAAACCCATGTTCCGGATTTTCCAAATTCGTCTTCATTTGCTCAGAATCTTAACCGTAAAACTATCACTCCTTAAACCAGCGAATTTCTGAGTTGGCTGATTTAAAAATCAAATCTTCAATCTGGAAGTTACTTTGGAGGCTAAGAATGGCGAATGATGTTACAACCAACTTATTAGAACTATCATTGATAAATTAATGCATAATAATCAATTTATTAAAAATAAAAGAGAATAAATAACATTCATCCATGAGAGCGTAAATTATTTATAAAATGGATTTAAATGATAAATTATAATAAATGTCATGATGAAGAATGGTGGAAATGGGTGGAATAAACCTTCTCAAGTGAGAATAATCATGGCATATTAACGACCCTACACACCCCCACACTCAATATGTTGCATGTCCTCATGCAACGAAAACTGAATATATTGCATGTTCTCATGCAACCCAAAGACAAAAACCATGTGTTAACCAAGCAATAAAAATTTGAGAATAACTGAATGCTTCCTTAATTAATAAATATTCAATTTTCGCAATCTCGATGAAGGCATAACAATTTTTACATTGACATTCAACTATATGTATGAAGTTGCAGCAAAATATGCTATAGATAACAGCAAACTTCATTAAAACTACAAACCAAATTTTGTTGAAATGTTGCAAGTAAATTTACAATACATGAATGTCTCTATGATCCAAAAATCAAATCGTTTTGATGCACGGAGCATGGGATATAAACAAAATGGCTGTAGGTGAGAGTTCATGATTTCCGAAATTTTATGAACCAATATTTCTTGAAATTGTGTGGGTTTGTATTAATGATACGTATGTGTTTTCCAAAAATTACAAGAATTGGGTTCATAGCTTTAAAAATATGTGGAAATCAATTTCTGCACTGTGTAAAAATGAAATTGTATGCCTTAAATAAGGAAGAAAGTAGAAAACATCCATCATGTATAGCAATTCCTCCCCCTCTCTGAAAAATTAGCATGTCCTCATGCGATGCTAGAAAACAAAGAGAGGTGGTTGCTACCAGCTGTAGAATTCTATGCTTGGTGTAAAACAACATGAAATAAGGGAGGTGTTGAGAATGGATAAGAATAGCAATGGATGAGAAAGAATATGAATGACATGGTCAGAAGAAAGAAATGAAGGAACACTCCCCCAGACTCGGAAATGATATGCTGCTGAAAAAGGGGAAGTGGTAAAGATGTGGAATGAAGGATGACAAATAATGCTCAAAATGGATTGGCATTAGATTCTCCTAAATTTATAATAAATTAGAAAAATATGCAATTTTACCTCAAGTTTTACCTCCAAAAATGTGGAATGACATATATGGACTGGCAGTTGTTGAAGCTGATGTAGGCAAAGTTGGTGCTGAAAGCGATGCAAAAAGGTAGAATCTAGGGAAGCACATAATGTCTGGAGAGTTGTTCATGTTCGCAAGTTGCTCGAGCCGCGTCTGTTAGTTGCAATAGTGTGGTCATGCTGTGAATAGAATTTTGCCCATACTTGTTGTTCTCCTGTAAACAAAGCACTATTTTGCATACAATGTGCTTGAATCCATAGTGTTAGCTTTGAATAGCAACAGATAAGATGCATGCAAAATTGCAATTAGAAAAACTCAAATCAACAAGGTATGGCAAAGTGCAGTAATCATATCGCATGCAATCCCATAATGCATACATTCCCCCCTCCAATTGGAAAATGGGTTTCAGAACCATAAAGCATATGAAAGGGGTGGTGCTGACGGCAAGGCAATGGAATGAACAATATATTAGTGAGGGAGGCAGAGTACACTTATCAATGATAGGACGGTGAAAGTTATGGTTATTTTGAGAGCAAAGTGTGTAAAGATAGTTATGAATAAGAGATAGGACGCTTTGGAGTGATGTTGCAAATAAATGATGGAGTGAAACCAATCTTCAATGTATGCGTTACTTTTTTGATCTTGCATAGCCATCATATCATGAAGTTCTTGAGCTTTTAAAATGGCTTGTTGATGCAACCTACAAGAAATCTCATTTTCTTCCATAGCTTGTACAATTTTTGAATTTGAAACATTCTGAATCTCATTGTAAGTTTTCTCCATTGGTGCATGTGAGATAGAATGGGTGGGAAGGGTGGGTAAATTTTCCAGCTCAACATTGTAAGCATGTTGTACTGGTTTATTATGGTGGGGGTGTGAAATTAGTTGAGCAGGAGCATTTTGATGATGTGGCTGATTGGGTTGTGTGAATGGGCAAGCAAGGTGTTGTGAAAGAGCTGGTGGAGAATATGGAGAATGTGCTTGTGCTACAAGATGAGGGAGAGTAGTCATGCCATCATAAGATGAACCATGCCCAACTTGTAAACAAGATAGGTGGTTATATTGAAATTGACATGGCTGCCCTAACACATTAGCATTCCATAATGGATTATGCAAGTATGACAATGAAGAAAGAGTGTTTTGAACCATACCTATAGGCCTTGTTGCAGCTTTCTTACCTCTTTGATATGCTACTTCCATCCTAGGTAAGGAAGAGTGAATATCTATAAGATGCTCCTTTCGGTCATGAGAACAAAACATTTCATCACATTCTTCATTTTTATGAACCTGCAAAACATCCAATTTTTCATTTAGAGAGCTAATAAAATCAACTTTAAAATGTTCCAACAATACATTGATTTCAGCTCTTATGTCTCCTGTTCTTGTAGCAGATTTGGAAAACAAAGAAAAAACATCTCTAGGATTCTTACCAGCCTTGGAGATTCCTCTTGAATACCTTATGCACAACTCACAAACATCATCATATGATAACTGAAAAACATCACCTTTTCCTATCAGATTTAAAAGTTCTAAAAATTCATCTTTGATTCCTTTAAGAAGGCGTGTTTTTAAGATCTCTTTTTCCAAATGCTTATATTTTGATTTTTGAAGGTTATAATGAAATCGATCTACATAATCCTCCAAACTTTCATCTTCCCCTTGTATCATATCGAAAATATCTTCATTGGCTTTGCAATAGTCTTGGTACTTTTTCAAGAATATGTTCTTCATGTCCTCCCATGATTGGATGCAATTCCCACCTAGGCTCATGAACCATCGGAGAGCTGCTCCTTTTAGAGTAAGAGGAAACACTTTCAATCTTTGATCATTAGTACAATAATCATATCCTCTACAAAGTATTTCAAACTCAAACAAAAATGTATGTGGATCTTCATTTGCTAAACCATGAAAATTTGGTAAAGATGGGGGAATTATGTGCATTTGTGTTACTCCTCCTAGATCTTTGATAGGAAATTCAAAAGTAGAAACGTGAGCCATTTCTTACCATAGTTTAAGATGTTCTTCATGTGTTTCTTCGAGGCTCCTTCTTCAAATGTTCCTGTCAATCGGTTAGTGAAATGGGTGGTGCTTACATCACCACTTGTGTGAGATCATGTGATTCATTTTTTAAAAATTTCTATCTTTTTCCTAATCATTCACACAAAAATTCAAACATCTATTTCCACTCTAGGTTCTTTAGAGTCCTGCTGGAAAGCGGACGGTGGAGCAGGGCTTTTACATGCTTCGTACGCAGGTTCTTACCTTCCGTTTTTAAGATCCAACTCTTCCCTAGCAGGCACTCATCAGATTCACACTACTCTTTAGAAACGGCTACACTCTCCCCGGCAACGGCGCCAAAATGTGGAGCGATAAAAAGGTGTCTTGTGAACTCCTAATTACCTCACATTAATTATCAACCCAGGGACGACTTTTTATTTCAAGAGTGTACTCTGTCTGAGGCGGCTATTTTCTTAAGAGTAATGTTTTGCAATATAGTGCTTAAAACCCACAAGTAAATGAATGCTTGAAGCAAAATCTAATTGGAATAGCAAGAAACTAAATCATTCATTCAAACAACCATCAATCGAGGATATGGTAGCAATAACTCAGTCCTCTAGAAATTGATGAAAAAGGAATTAGAGTATGGATCATGGATCTGGGAGAATAATAGCGTCTGCTGTGTCTCACGACAGCCTTGACCCTCCTCCCACACTAAAGCAATAAATGCAAGTAAAAAGGAACAGCAAGAAAGCAGAATGGAATGGCAATTCAGAAATGGAATAGCAGTAAAAAGGAACGATAGGAAAGAAACTAAATCTCGCGAGTTCAACACTCTCAATTCTCGGCATCAACTTACATACATTCGGCAATAAAATAACAATCTCCAAAAGTAATTTCAATGAACTTTACTTTATGAGACAATATTTACAAATGGATTTTAGAACAGCAGTTCATTGTAAAACAAGAACGTCAATCATATATACAAAACACACTAATAGAACAGCAATCATATATACATTCAACACACTAAGATAGTAATCTGAGATGATAACTATGTTTCCAAATACAACATTACTTCCGGATTCCGATAATCATAACTTCAAATAAATCTTGTGATGGTAACGTTTAATACAAAAGCTCTGTAATAGAAATACCCGATTCAGATTGATACCATGCAATCAATTCTGGAAAAGACTTAATGATATAACGCAGAATCGCCACAAGGAATTCAGAAAGAACATTAATGAATTAATGATCACATAGTATTCATGCATCAGATTATTGAACAATAAAGATAGCAAACCACGCATAAAACAAAAGAAGATACTATACAGTAGTAGCAGCGTATTCCGCCATAGGCTGGGCCCTTAGCCGCCAGCGGATGCTGCGGGATCACTTCAGAATAAGAAGAATGAACAGCAATTCCCGATTCATTTATTAATCAGCCAATTGGAATCATTACAACAGCAAAAGCTACAGCATGAAGAATCCACCACCGTTGTCCATCATTTCTCTATCATTTTTCCATCATCACGTCTCCCCCCCATCTCCGATCTTGGGTTTCATTTAAATAAAGAAGATCAGAGCATGGATAATTACAATCACGATTTATCTTACAAATTTAGGTTGATTATAATCCATTGATCAACAAGAAAATATATTCCCTCTCATCTCTTCAACAAAAGCAGGACGAATTTAGGTTGGCAGCTGAGATTTGGAGGACGGCCGCAACTGAAAATCTGAGAAAATCGTGCTCAAAGAACCCTGTGTTTCTCCCTGTACAAGCCGAATTTGGGCAAACTGTTCTTTATGAAGATAATTGGGCCCGTTCTGGACAAAACCCATGTTCCGGATTTTCCAAATTCGTCTTCATTTGCTCAGAATCTTAACCGCAAAACTATCACTCCTTAAACCAGCGAATTTCTGAGTTGGCTGATTTAAAAATCAAATCTTCAATCTGGAAGTTACTTTGGAGGCTAAGAATGGCGAATGATGTTACAACCAACTTATTAGAACTATCATTGATAAATTAATGCATAATAATCAATTTATTAAAAATAAAAGAGAATAAATAACATTCATCCATGAGAGCATAAATTATTTATAAAATGGATTTAAATGATAAATTATAATAAATGTCATGATGAAGAATGGTGGAAATGGGTGGAATAAACCTTCTCAAGTGAGAATAATCATGGCATATTAACGACCCTACAACTACCATTATATCGAATTGCAACCTTATGACATACATTTTGTCACGTCAATTTCTAGGGAGCAAATATTCAAAATGGATAGTAATTTTGCAGAAGTTTGATTTAGAATTCATCAAGTCTAAATCAAAGAAATCTCTTGTCTTTGCCGAGTTACTTTGCGATATTCCCTTATCCTCCATTGATTTAACATCAGAAGCATAAATCTTGGATGAGTCTCTGTTTCTTATCTCGTCAAGTGATCCATGGTATGGAGATATGCTAGTCATTCTCCAGACCCAAGCCTTTTGGCCTAATACCTCTCACTCTGAACAACAACATATTTGATACCAAGCCATAGATTATTTGATCGTTGGTGATACACTTTACCGTCGTGGTATCGATATGATTTTACGTAGGTGCCTCACTCATGAGGAAGCCAAAAAAGCTTTGAATGAGTGTCATTCAAGCGCTTATGGGGGGCATTTATCTGGTTACGCTACCGTATAGAGAATTCTCCGTGCTAGTTACTTATGGCCAACTATATTCAAAGATTGCATTATTGCTATTAGAAGTTTCCATGCTTGCCAGATATTTGACCGGAAAACCAGATTACCACCTGCACCACTGCATCCAGTCGTTGTTGTTGGCCCATTTGCCAAATGGGGCATTGACTTTATGACATGTAACCCCACCTTGGTCGAGGGGCATGGGTATATTATAGTTTCCGTTGACTATTTTACCAAATGGGTTGAGGCGATGCCAACATTGAACAACAGTGGTGAAACGGCTACTTTATTTTTCTTCAACCATGTGGTTGCCAGGTTTGGTGTACCGCAAGCCATAGTTACAGATCATGGATCGCATTTTCGCAATCACATGATGGTTGAGTTGACCACCAAGTTAGGACTGTCACATGATAGTTCTACTCCATACTACCCACAAGCTAATGGACAAGTTGAGGCTATCAACAAAGTCCTTAAGTGTATGTTGCAAAGAATGATTGGAGTTCATAAAAGAAATTAGCATTTAATCCTATACTCGGCTTTGTGGGCATATCGAACCTTGGTGAGGAATGTGACCGGATTTACACCCTTTCAATTGGTGTATGGTTTGGAAGCAGTCTTACTAATCCAATGTGAAATCTCGTCTCTCAAACTCACGATTGACCTGCTACCCAACACTTCTGAAGAAGAAGCGTGTTTCTTAGAGCTAATCCATCTGGATGAAACCTGTCGTGATGTCGTGTCAGCTAACGAAGTGCACAAGAAACATATTAAGGTGCAATAAGATAAAAATGTCAAGCCTCATGTCTTCTCAGAAGGTGACCTGGTCTTGCTTTATGACCAGGAGTCTAATAAACTTGGCGCAGGAAAATTTGAACCGCTTTGGATGGGTTGTTACATTGTTAAGAATGTTTTGACGAAAGGTGCCTACGAGTTAGTAGACTATGATGGGATTCCATTGTCGCAACCTCGAAATGGGTTGTACCTTAAATGTTACTATGCTTAGTTAAGTGTAGTAAAAACCCACTATATATATGCTGTGATTACATGTGTGTGTGTGTTTCTTTTAGAGTTCTTAATTGGTTAAGTAATCCACTTTGCATTTGGTGCAGATGTTGAACTTTTTGGAACCATTTTTTGGTTACACCAATGGGGCTAGTCGTAGTACGCAGAATTTATCCTCTGCAACATGGTCCATTTTCACTCCAAGTGGTGAGTTAGTCAGTTTTAGAGGGATATGTATTGGACAATCGATGAACAACATCGCTGAGTATAGCGCATTGATTGAACTCCTCTCTGATGCCATTTCACTTGGCATACGCCAAATCATCATTAGGCTAGACTCACAACTCATTGTACTACAACTTACTGGCATTTATACTGTCCGAAACCCAACAATTCATCACATGTTCCTTAGAGTTTGTATTTTGGAAAGGTATTTTGAGTTTATTCAATATCGTCATATTTCCATAAATCTAAATACATTAACTGATTCTCTAGCAAACTATGTGTTAAATAGACATTTGCGACACGTAAAGTAAATATTTTCAGTTCACATCATCAATTGAATAGGATTGCATCACTTAACCATAATAAAACTCTGAAAGTAAAATAGGTGTTAAAAGTTTTTACAAATAGTTTGTGTCCAAGACAAAAATTGGTCATTTGATCCAAAAACTCAAAATGTATGCAAAAACATCTAAGTAGACTAGTGTTGCTCATGATAACAGGTCATAGCCTGTGCTATCATACATAAGAGTCTCATCCAATGACTCGGCACACCGATGGTGTGGTGCTACAGTCGCATAGGCAACTCCTCGATATGGACATCCAGAATGCCTAGTGTTAAACTCTCTATGTGATCATGTAGCTCAGCTAATGTCTCGGCTAAGTCTAAGTCTCGGAGAACTACTCTTCCAACAGGTCTCTATACTGGCCCACCTACCTCTTGTTGGTGTCCCACAGGTCAAACAGGTCCAACATCTGCATACATTAAAAAATGTTTTGTTTAGTCTTGGAAATAATAAAAAAACACAAAAAAACGTAGAAACTTTAAAATCAAAAACACTTTGGTCAAACAATTTACCTATAGCACTCCATTGTGCCCTAACTCATAGCATCAAATCCAAATCACTGATGAGCCCCAAAAATGGATAATTATTTGGGCTCATTCAACCTCCTAATTCGACTTAATTCACCATTCTCATTAGTTTATTGCATGTTTTTTATTATATTTATGCTAATAGAGTGAATTGGGGTAGTCATTATGCCAACAAGTCTAATGTGTGCTTTGTGTAGCCTTTTCGGTGAATTTGGAGACAAAGTCAATGGTTGAAATGAGCACTTGGCAGCCAAATTCGTGGAGAGTATTTTGAGGAAGGTGTTCCCTTCATTTATGGGCCCTTACCTCGAATTCTCCACCATTAGCTCGGAGTTCAAGGGCCACCAAATCAATTAGCACAAGGGAAGCCAAGCAAGTCAAGTAGGACTGCTGTTAACTACAAGTTTTGGGCAGCCGAGCCCCTAAAGTTTAGGAGGACTGTTGGGGTCCTCAATTTGTATAAATAAGAAGGCTTAGGGCCTCATTTGGGGTTAGCTGGTAGTTAGCCAATGGTTAGTCATTTTGTAGGCAGAAGTTAGCTAGTTTGTATTTCGATTTCGAGGCAATAGATTAGCTTTGCTTTCAGCTCATTTTCAAAGTTCTCCTTGTGGACAGTTTTGATGTAACTCTTCTTTTCTTGCTCAATAAAGATGAATCCAGCTTTGCACCAGCTCTAAATCTCTCTTAGGAGGTTGTAGCTCTTGGGGTTGGGCCCATCTCAAGTGCCCAGTACCTCCTTTGTTTATATTTATGTGTTTTTGTTGCATTCTTAGAATAAAATCTGCTATTTAGATTTAAATATTGTGTTGTTATTTAGGTTGCTTTCGATGATTAAAAAGGTTCTTCATGTTTAGATTTACTTGATAGGTTAATCACATGGAATATATTCAGAAAAAGGCTACCAAGTACTTTGGATCTCACCTCCCCTTCAGTGGAATCATGAGCTGGGACCAATGTAACCTTGTTGCCCACAAAAACACATTCTTTGCTTCACCATGCAATTATTAGTGTTCGAATCTCATTTGCAAAACTTGATATCAGTTTTGGATGCATGTTTAGGTTTATGATTGCTTAGTTGCATAGTTGTTTCACATGGTTTCCTTGCAAATAAACTTCTGTTCATTTCCTTTTGTTGTTAGGTCAGATTAGAGTGAAGTAACTAGGTCATAGGTTTTATAAGTGTTTGTTTGTTTAGTTTGAAAAACCACTTGCAGAGTACCTGTTATCGTTCCTTACCTACCCATACTCCATCCAACCTACCTGCTTCACCCTTCACTTAGAACCCTTACCTTACATTTGCCTCATCCGCTTACTTTGCCATGATTCTCATATTCTTGTGCAACATTGTTTCATCCCTCCTTGAACAAATCTCACCATCTACGCCGCTCCTCAACTCCATCCTCCAAGTCTTGAACTCCCCTACACCCCTATTTCACCTCCATACTCATTCATCCACCTTTTTTCCTCCATCCATGCTTCAAAACCCCATTTCTGAACATCCTGTAGAAAAATTACAGAACATCCTGTAGAAATCCTAAACATCCTGTAGAACCCCTACAGACTCCCTGTAGAAGCTCACGAATGAGGTTTCTTGATAGCCAAACTCTGTGAAACTCTCTGGAAGGGTGTTGGGGACTCCTTAGACCCTCTCTTAACCTTCCCGACCTCTTCCAAGCATTTCTCCTCCTTGATCCACCTCTGCACAGTCAAAAATAGTTAAAAGCACATGCATGATAATTCCAACAACTTAATCAAAAATACAAAAAGATGTTTTCTTCAGATAGAGGTAGTCTAGACACATGTATTTTACCTTCATAGAAGTAATGGCATCTCTTTCAGTAGTTTGCATGCTCTCCTTTGCGTCAGTAGGACTAGCTGGTAGAATTAGGGTTTGCTAGGGTTTGCGTTTCTTTTTGGCTTTCAGTTTCTTTTTGCAATTAGATTAGCTTCCTTCGAGTTAGCTTTCATCCATCAATTAAAAAGCTTCTTCTAAGAGCTCATAGAAGTTGGCTTAAACTCCTAGTGGACTTGTGCCAGCTGACCAAGTGACAGCTGCGGCAAGAGCTAGTACTTGTGCATACAGCACCATCGCTTCCAAGTTTGTTACGAACTACCGGGATGATAAAATTAAAGAAGGGAGTCTCAGGAGTTGCAACATTATTGCTACAATACTGGGGCCCACCATCTTTTTGGCGTCGTTGCCAGGGAAGCGTCAGAGTATTGGTGATTACTACTTTTCTTCCATTTTCCACTACAATCTTCTGCTAAGTAGTTTATTTCATTTCCATTATGCAATTTCATTTATGCAAAAGTAGATTATCATTTCCCGCTTTCATAGATTAGCATTTAAATTCCGCAATTTCATTTCTGCAAGCGTAGATTAGCATTTCAATTCTGCAAGCGTAGATTAGCATTTCATTCTTGTAATTTCATTTGAGCAAAATAGATTAGTCCTTTCCTGCTTTCATTTCAATTCCGTATTTTCATTTCAGCAAGATAGTTAGTTGCAGTTCAATCTATTTTAGTTTTTGCAGGTACAAGCAAAAAAAAGAGAAAACAACCAAAAAGGTTTCCTTTCATGCCTTGTAGGAGTAGAGATAATTTAGAAAAATATTTGCACAACACCCCCCACTGCTTCACACAGAGAACCTTCTCTCTTCTTCGATCGCTGTGATTAAGAAGAAGCCCCAGGTGGACATCAAGGCATATTTAAAGAAACTCTAGGGGAGAAGAAGAAGAAAACATTCCTCTGGAGCGAATGGCTACACGCAGAAATGTTGGGAGCAGTACCTTATCCAAAAATGAATTTGCAAATCAGATCGAAGATTTCAGGAGTGATATGAGGCAGTTTCTTGCCATGCAACTGGATGCATTGCGGATCCAAAAGAAGCAAGAAGAAGCCAAGAGGGCTTTGGCCATTTTTTGTCCTAGGTGCACTAGAAAGCATCCTAGGAACGAATGTCCAATGCACTCCCTAGAAGTGTGTTTTGTATGTGAATAATACCATCCTATAGATCAGTGCCCTTCCTTGCCCGGAATTAAAGCTGCATATCAGAGAGCCAAAGGAGCCACTGAACCACTCTATTATATGAACCAAAGGAGGCCGCATGGACCTAGATCTTACCAGCAGGAACTGCAAGGGACACATGAGACCTATTATGACCCCTATCAAGCCACTTTCGTGCCTTCTTGGGGTCCCCCTGCTCATCCTTCCTGGTTCACACCTCCTCCTTGTTCCTTCACAGATCCATATTATGCCCAACCAGTTGCTCATTCGTTTCACTCTTATGCTCACCCACAACCTCAGTGGAATGCACCTTATCAGGGGTGGAGGCCCCAGTACAACTCTCATCCCACTCATTTTCCTCCACCGCCTGCTCATCCACAACCATCGCCTCCTCCTCCACCAAGGCAGCCCCAAATGCCTGCCCAACCACAACCCCATCCACATCCATCTCAAATATACACCCCCACTCAGCTACCCATACCACCATTTCCAAACCCGCACATTGGAATAGCTCAACCTAATTGCAAAGCTGAGGCACAACATGTCCGAACAACTCCTCTTGAGCTCAATGATCTTCACCATAGCTCAGGAAGAGTATTGCAAAAAAGAGACTATATTGCAAGCATTGAAGGACCACATCCAGCAGAAGAAGATTCAAAAGAAAAGATCAGAGAACCATGGGCTGCACTTGATGAAGAGAAGGCATCAAAATCAGAGATCGAGAGAGTTCCCTCATGGTTACCATCAAATCTTCCATGTATTCAAGAGAAAGATCAGCAAAAAGAGGAAGATGAGGAAGTCATAGTAGAAAGTGACATGAAACATGACCCAAATCAGCAAAAGGACCAAGGATATCAAAGCTATATTGAGATATGGTTCCAGACAATCACTAAGTTGCAACAGTACTCTCTTCCTCAGCTATGTTTGATCCCTTCAAAGTCAGATCATTTTGTCTCTGAAATCTGGATCGTTGTTAAAGCATGCATTTCGAGCCTTCACATCATCTTGTTTCTAATCTCGATGTGCACATGGCTCCATTGGAAGTATTCTGATACTTGAAAATGATTTTGTTTTTCAAGTAGGGTAGGGAAGAAAAAAGGAAAAAAAAGAAAAAAAAATGAAAATAAGAAGAAAAATAAAAATCTAAGGTGAAAACCTCCTCAGAGGCGCCTTAGATTGGCTCATTGATTGAAAACCTCCATGAGGCGGTCAATGGGTTGGGAAAAAAGAGAAAAAAGAATAAGATCCCTGGGTGAAAACCTCCCTTGGAGGCGCCCAGGGCAGGCAATTAGGGTGAAAACCTCCATGAGGCGCCCTAGTTGTTTTCAAAAAAAAAAAAAAAGAGAAAAAGAAAAGAAAAATAAAGCTAATTTCCATTGGATAATTGCAGGTTGTAAGAAGGACATTGCAGGTCAGGAGGATCACTCAAAGCAAAGACAAAGGAATTTTGTGCTTTCTACAGGAAGTTTTGTGTCTTCTACAGGAAGCTTACAAAAAAGCCAAATTGATCTCCGAAGAGGACCCGAAGGCTGGGAATATGTCCATGAGGCCTACAAGCATCCATGTTTCCATTCCTCACCCTTTTTCATCATTTTTTCCACCTCATTGTGCTTCTTTTATGAAAACTGTGTTTTCTACAGGAAGTTTTGAATTTCTACAGGAAACATCCTGTAGAACCTTTGGACGAACCAAATTCAATTTTAAAAGGGAATCTGGTGGTGGGAATCTGTTGGTTAGGCCTGCAAGCACCTTTGTGTCAATCCCTCACCTTGCTCCATCATTTTTCCACCTCATTGTGCTTCTACAGGAAGTTCCTGTAGAAATTGTAGGAAGCTAGAAATGGATTTCAAAAAGGTGGTTTGGCGAACATGGTAGCTTCCTCAAGGGTTCAGAAGTCCTCCTACAATCTTCAAACTCCTCCTCCATCATCTCCATACCTGCATCATAGCCCAAGTTCATTTTTCATACCATGCAACAAAATTGCAAAATGCCTTGAAGCAAAAATACCTAGAACAGAATTTGTTTTTGCCTTAACTTGAAAACCATGCATCCATTTGAAAAACTGTTTTACAAAGAATCATACAGGGGTGATGGCAACATGCTTGAGCAGTTTCAACCAATTCCGGTGCACGGTTTCCAAGAAATCAGCCTCCATCTCCTTCAGCCATTTTTGCATTTTCTCCATATCCATGCATCCGTTTCAAAACCTGTTTCATGGGGAGATGCATATGGGTGATAGTAGCCTACCCAAGTAGTTTCAGCGGATTCCGAAGCACGGTTTCCAAGAAATTGATCTCTGAAATCTTCAGCCATTTTCCATTTTTCTCGAAATTTGTGCATCCATTGATCACGATTTTTCTATGGGAGCTGCATCATGATGATAGGAACATGCTCAGCAAGTTTCAGATCAATACGGTTCACCGTTTGGAAGCAATGGCAAAAACAAGTTCTGGTCCAGTGAAAATTCAGCAGCAGCAGCTTGAAGGTGCAGATTTGAACGTGGAAACAAATGCCTGCAGCTTAGATATGGTCAGAGGACACCTGCACAAGGAGAAACAACCAAAAATCATCAGCCAAGCCCTCATGCAACCAAAGGATCCAGGCATGCAGCAGCAGAATATGAGCAGGCAACAGCAAAAAGCACTTCAAAGCAGCCATTTGACTTCAGGTACGTGACTAAAACCTGTTCCTCTATTGCATGAATCTAATTAAAGAAATGCATGAATGAATGGAATGGTGAAATTGAGCCACGAATATAGCAAGGTTAAGCCAATTGCCTTATCTAGCACTCAGCTGGAAGTCACGCAGTACACGTGGACAGCTGACTTACGTGAAAATTAAAGCAACCAGGAGTGTTGGCCGGTTAAACTTCAGTTCAATTCACGGCAGTGATTACAGGGGGAAAACGCAGAGTTCAGGAACAACACTTCCAGTTGCATGTGGCCACGTACACTTGGCCACTTCACTCTCTCACGTGAATCACGCTGTAGTTAAACGACGCTCGGCTGAAACTCTCACCACTCTTTGTTCAACTGCGGTCAACTGAAGCACATGTCCACCACTTCCAGATCAGTTAACCAGTGGTCCTCTACAAGATTTCTGCCTGGTTTCTCAAGATTTCTGCCGTTTCTTAAAGAAATTCCCGCCTGTCGCGCTCTACAGGCGTTTCTACAGGAAGTCTTCTATAGGAAACACAGAAAACAGCCTTCCAGAGCAGAAAAGCCTGGATTTTTCTTCGACAAATTGGAGTTTCGAAGAGAGGTAGGCTCAAACATGCCATCCCCATGCTTAATTTTCGAAAGGTGGTGAATTATCTCGTTTGAAGCGAAAAATATTGGAACCAATCTGCCTATGGGTCCAGACAGTGTTTTGCTTATATAATACACAGAATTTCTTTTGAATGGTGTTGTGTCATATTCACCTCCATGGTTCCTGCCAGAAAACTCTCCCCAGTTTATTGACAAACCACTGTAACGCTCACCTATGCACATATAAACTACCTTTTTTTGTGACTGTTATATGGTTAGTGTGAAAAGTAGCTCTGCACTCTGTCTGTGAGGGCTTAATTCCTTGTGAAAAGTTTATTTTTGGGCGGCAGCAATATTGTAACCAGAGAATTGGTGAAAGGGGAGATACAAACAACAGAGAAATCTTGTCCTGAGAACCAAGGAGGAAAGCCACATCTGAATTTCCATTCTAACCAGAGCTCAAGCCGAAAACAGGGTATTCTCACCATGCCTGGAGGGTCAGAAAGGAACCCTCGGATTCCAAGAAGTTGAGAGAAAATCCTGAGGTGGTAGACCTGTTTACCTACGCAAAGTGGATGACCTTCTGTGATAAAATTCAAGGTCATGATGATGAAATCACAGAGGAGTTCCTTAAGTTCCTGCAGCCCAAATAAAAAACATTAGCAACTGTGGATTTCAGAGGGTTGACCCTAAAACTTACCCCACCACTCATTAGAAGAGAAAGCCAGTGGAAAAGAAACACAAGAAAGACCACCACAGAAGGAATAAGAAGAGGAATGAGGGAAAAGGACAAGTTGTTGAGGCCAAAGCTATGGGTGAAGTAAAAACACAAATGCCAAGGGAGAAGCGGTTGCAAGCACGGGCAGAGAAGACTGAAAAAGGCCAAACAAGTAGGGACACACCCAAGGCAACCACAGCACAGGTCAAGGAGAAGGCACCCCCAGCCAAGCAAGCCAAATTAGAGAAAATTGGTTCTACAGGAAGCCAGCAGACTGTTTGTACAGGAAGACAGAGAACTGTTTCTACAGGAAGTTTGGGAAAAGGGCAGCAGAAGGAGAAATTGGCCAAGATTTTAGCTAGGGAGGCAGCACCTGTGCTGGCCACCCTAAGCACATCCATCCCCTCCATGAACACTCATTTTTTTAGGGTGCGGACACAATTTAGTCATGGTTCAACCTTCTACAGGAAGCTACAGGACTTTCTACAGGAAGTTCTGTATTTTTACCAGAAACATCCTGTAGAAGCCTTTGGGCAGGCCAGAATCAATTATGGAGAGGGATTTGAAGCTTGAAGTCTGTTGAGGAGGCATGCAACCACTCTTTTCTTCCATCCTCCACTGGTTTCATCTCCTTTCACCACCATTGCCACCATCAGATTGAATATACTTGCACAATCATACCAAAGTTGAGAATTCTCTAGGAAAAGAAGCACAGGCAGTGAAAAGAAGCAAAGAGAAAAGCATGGTTTCATGACAGAGAAGAGGACATCACTTCAGAAGCTTGGCATGACAAGGAGGCCACCAGGGCCATCAAAGATGAGGAGATAGGTTGGTTGCTCAGAGGATGAGAAACACTTTCAGTAGGGGGTGATGATGAGCCCCAAAAATGGATAATTATTTGGGCTCATTCAACCTCCTAATTCGACTTAATTCACCATTCTCATTAGTTTATTGCATGTTTTTTATTATATTTATGCTAATAGAGTGAATTGGGTTAGTCATTATGCCAACAAGTCTAATGTGTGCTTTGTGTAGTCTTTTTGGTGAATTTGGAGACAAAGTCAATGGTTGAAATGAGCACTTGGCAGCCAAATTCGTGGAGAGTATTTTGAGGAAGGTGTTCCCTTCATTTATGGGCCCTTACCTCAAATTCTCCACCATCAGCTCAGAGTTCAAGGGCCACCAAATCAATTAGCACAAGGGCAGCCAAGCAAGTCATGTAGGACTGCTGTTAACTACAAGTTTTGGGCAGCCGAGCCCCTAAAGTTTAGGAGGACTGTTGGGGTCCTCAATTTGTATAAATAAGAAGGCTTAGGGCCTCATTTGGGGTTAGTTGGTAGTTAGCCAATGGTTAGTCATTTTGTAGGTAGAAGTTAGCTAGTTTGTATTTCGATTTTGAGGCAATAGATTAGCTTTGCTTTCAGCTCATTTTCAAGTTCTCCTTGTGGACAGTTTTGATGTAACTCTTCTTTTCTTGCTCAATAAAGATGAATCCAGCTTTGCACCAGCTCTAAATCTCTCTTAGGAGGCTGTAGATCTTGGGGTTGGGCCCATCTCAAGTGCCCAGTACCTTCTTTGTTTATATTTATGTGTTTTTGCTGCATTCTTAGAATAAAATCTGCTATTTAGATTTAAATATTGTGTTGTTATTTAGGTTGCTTTCGATGATTAAAAAGGTTCTTCATGTTCAGATTTACTTGATAGGTTAATCACATGGAATATATTCAGAAAAAGGCTACCAAGTACTTTGGATCTCACCTCCCCTTCAGTGGAATCATGAGCTGGGACCAATGTAACCTTGCTGCCCACAAAAACACATTCTTTGCTTCACCATGCAATTATTAGTGTTCGAATCTCATTTGCAGAACTTGATATCAGTTTTGGATGCATGTTTAGGTTTATGATTTCTTAGTTGCATAGTTGTTTCACATGGTTTCCTTGCAAATAAACTTCTGTTCATTTCCTTTTGCTGTTAGGTCAGATTAGAGTGAAGTAACTAGGTCATAGGTTTTATAAGTGTTTGTTTGTTTAGTTTGAAAAACCACTTGCAGAGTACCTGTTATCCTTCCTTACCTGCCCATACTCCATCCAACCTACCTGCTTCACCCTTCACTTAGAACCCTTACCTTACATTTGCCTCATCCGCTTACTTTGCCATGATTCTCATATTCTTGTGCAACATCGTTTCATCCCTCCTTGAATAGATCTCACCATCTACGCTGCTCCTCAACTCCATCCTCCAAGTCTTGAACTCCCCTACACCCCTATTTCACCTCCATACTCATTCCTTCACCTTTTTTCCTCCATCCATGCTTCAAAACCCCATTTCTGAACATCCTGTAGAAAAATTACAGAACATCCTGTAGAAATCCTAAACATCCTGTAGAACCCCTGCAGACTGCCTGTAGAAGCTCACGAATGAGGTTTCTTGATAGCCAAACTATGTGAAACTCTCTGGAAGTGTGTTGGGGACTCCTTAGACCCTCTCTGAACCTTCCCGACCTCTTCCAAGCATTTCTCCTCCTTGATTCACCTTTGCACAGTCAAAAATAGTTAAAAGCACATGCATGATAATTCCAACAACTTAATCAAAAATACAAAAAGATGTTTTCTTCAGATAGAGGTAGTCTAGACACATGTATTTTACCTTCATAGAAGTAATGACATCTCTTTCAGTAGTTTGCATGCTCTCCTTTGCGTCAGTAGGGCTAGCTGGTAGAATTAGGGTTTGCTAGGGTTTGCGTTTCTTTTTGGCTTTCAATTTCTTTTTGCAATTAGATTAGCTTCCTTCGAGTTAGCTTTCATCCATCAATTAAAAAGATTCTTCTAAGAGCTCATAGAAGTTGGCTTAAGCTCCTAGTGGACTTGTGCCAGCTGACCAAGTGACAGCTGCGGCAAGAGCTAGTACTTGTGCATACAACATCGTCGCTTCCAAGTTTGTTACGAACTACCGGGTTGATAAAATTAAAGAAGGGAGTCTCAGGAGTTGTAGCATTATTGCTACAATACTGGGGCCCACCAATCACCATGGAAATCCATTCCTGAATGTGGATATTCTGCGAAGGCCATATCCTTCGATCAAACCATTCAAAGGATGCAGGGGTAAATGAGATCAATGGCTGACTAGCATGTCTAGCCATAAGATCTACTCATCTCTGCATCCGTGGATCTCTAGGTCCAGGTACTCCCAGTGAAATGAGTTGTGGCTGCATAAGTGGTATTCTCTCTAGGGAAAAATAAATCAAGATCGATCCATAGCCAAATTTTTCTTCTTTCCATTATTTACCTTGGTCAGTTGTTCTTTCACGGATGAAAGAACTGCCTCACACCAGTTGAACACTTTTGGCTCTAAACACTCTAATGCATATTTCATATATGATCTATTTGCCAAATGTAGTGTTGCATTGCTAGCCAGTTTGGCAAGGGTAAAGAGGATCGTCCTCAATGATAAATCACTAACATCCCTGATGTTAATCTTTCCATCTCTGCTAGGTTGAGCTCCTTCCCGATAGAACTGTCATATATAGTCTCTCATTGATTCACCTCCTCTGGTAAATCCTGATAATGTTATGGGGGAACCCCGCCTCGACAATCTAGTCAGAAAGTATATATCATTAATGGTAAAAGGAATCACTTTGTCCCTAATGTGAAAGGCTTGATCGGTAGGATCCCAAGAATGAACAAGGAACTGTAAAATATTAATTTGTTGTTGCATGCTAGATAATCGAAAATACTTGAGTAACCCACAATTCCTTAGGGCCTCAACTGTACCCTGATTATTTAGGGAAATCATATCTTGTTCTTCATGCTCTCCTTCTCTCCATATAATCACCATTTTGATCCGTTGAATTTCTGCAATGCATCCATTAGAAAAATTAGGATCCATTTTCTGCAAAAATTAGCAGTAAATTTGGGAGAAAACAACTGTGTAAATTTGCTTCTTGCGCCCAGTGCACCCCTCCCTTAGAGACAGTGTGCTGCAATGCATACAACCTTATGGGTGTGTGCAATGTAGCACACCTTTCAATATTGAAAGGGTGCGCTAATCCAGAGTTTGAAAAATGAAACCCTAGGGGCCTCAAAAACTCAAATTTTTTCTTAAAACTGAAAATAAATGGAATGAAATGAAGGAGAATGGAGATAGCTCCTACCTAGTCCGGACGACACGAGGAACGGTCCACTGAATCCTCCACAATTAGCTAGTGAACTTTGAGGTAAAAACTGCTCCAGAGCACCAAAATCAAAGGGTAAAAGTGAAATGGTAAAAATGAATGGTAAAACTTGTTTTTATGTTTATTTCTTGCACATTAATCGAGTAAACATTAGTTTTATTCATTTTTATCCATGGAACATGTATTTTTAATCTATTTTGATGGTGTTTTGAGCAGGTTTAACAACTAAAATGTAGAATCTTACGTGCTCAAATGTAAATTGAACATCTTTGACCACAAAGCAAACTTTTATCTCTTTTTCGAGCTTTGTTAAAAACAAAAAAGGAACCCCCTTGGAGTCCTCTTTAAGCTCTTTTCAGACTCTCTAAATATGAAAAGATTATCGAGCGCTTGTCTTTTCTATCTAATTAAAAGATTGGAAACGACATCTCTCCTGTATTATTTTACGCTTTTTCGGACTTGAGAGATTAACTTACGAAAAAGAACTTGTGGAGTTTCTTTTTCGTTCCTTTTCAAACTCCCTAAACGTGAAAAGTACTGAGTTATCTTTGTCGTTAAACTCGTTAAAAACATCAAATAGTGACAAACTTGTCCATCTAGACAAGACCGAGTTTCACCTTTGCTAGACTCGTTAAAACATCAAATAGCAATGGATTCGCCTAAAGGGTGAAATTATACAACAAGCATATGTTATCCTCCTCAAGCTTCATAAAAAATAAAGAGGTACTGGTCAGCGATGACTGGGGAAAATGGGAAAAAGCTGAAAACACTTTATGGTAGCAAATCGCTCTTGAACATGACACTTTCACCTCATCACAGTGACTATGTGGGTTGGGTCATTCAGCTTGATGGTTATCACACCGTTGGTCTATCATACCATCCATTACTTTGTTTTGGGTTAATGCTACCAATTCATCTTAGTGTCGTCGACATGTTCAGGAGAAGTCATTCAGTTCAAACTTCATCCTTTGCA
Organism: Pinus tabuliformis; assembly: GCA_031772625.1. Classification (NCBI taxonomy): domain Eukaryota; kingdom Viridiplantae; phylum Streptophyta; class Pinopsida; order Pinales; family Pinaceae; genus Pinus; species Pinus tabuliformis. The sequence goes on along the minus strand of CM062820.1, from coordinate 1,202,357,399 downwards.
ATACCGTAAACCTTCATTTTCATGACCACCATTCGTGAACCTTGTGTCATCAGTCGATTTTTATCTCCAAAATCATTTACCACGTTTCGTGTCATTGATGTGGGAAACATCAAGGCCCTCCTGCAACAAGTCGCTTCTTGTAAACATCAACACATTATCCAATAAGTTGACTTAGAAACACCCCTTCAGTACCTTGAGGCTTGCATACATCAATGGCAGGTTTCTCGCTTCCGACGATAGGTTGACATCACTGGCCTTCGAACGAAAGACTTTGTATGGTGTTCGACATCAAATCATTTATTTACAACATGCGAAATGTACTGTAGTACCTTGAGGTTCATTATCATTATCGGTGATTCCTCTTGCATTTGTTAACGACTTACATCATTGGCTCGTAATCAGATGATGTCTTCCCATGTTTGACTTCAGAACATCTATTCACATGGTTAGACTTGTACTTGAGTGAAAGATTGGACGAGATTGAAGACCCCGGATCTGGTTTCATCCATCCAGGCTGCAATATATTCAGGAGTACTATATCAAATGTACAATGACCTTACATTCATGATCATCCATTCATGGGTCTATATCTGTAGACGACTATATTTGTACATGTAATGAAAGTTTATAAGTTGAGCAAGGGTATGCCTTCCCTCAGCTAGTTCATGAGAAACAATCAAATTATCATGATATATGTATTGTAATTGATGCAGGTCACCTTCCGCTTCAAAACCTCCTCTCCACATGATAAAGCATTTCACTTGACATACATATTTACGACTTCATGCTTTAGGGGGCAACTATTATAGATACATTTGGGCACATCAACCTCAACCTACAGATCAGTACTATTAGCACCCATCAAACCCTAATTCAGTTGTTACATGCCCTAAAGAAGTCAACCATCAGAATGCCTAGCTTCCCAAGAAGTTTCATGGCCAAAATCATCTAGAAACTGTCTCTAAGTAGATCAGCGCAGGTAGGCCTTCATTAGGGTGTGCTGCAATGCAAACCATGCATTGACAGGATGCTATGCAGTGCACTTGGTCCCTCTTTGGCCTGCACTAGGTGAATTTGAGTGAATTTCCATTGGGGTTTGAACGATTCCTTATCCACTATATGCCTCTAGAAGTTTCTCAAGCCTATCTACTCCTTTGAGCTGAATGATTCCTTATCCGTTGGATGCCTCTAAAAGTTTCTCAAGCCTATCTACTCCTTTGAGCTCGTATTTGGATGAGGAAGGGAGTTAAGGAACATCAATTCCTTAACCCTTCCTCCATGGAACTAAATTCTAAGTTTGGGAGGGCATTCATTATCAACATTTATGGCATAACTTCCTTCATTCACCTATAAAAAGACCACTCATTCAAGTGATCAGGGGTTGGAAATAATTGAATTATAGGGAGATGTTGTTATTATGAGACTTGAGTTGATTTCAAGTATTGTAATGATGTCAAAATGTCTTGCTTGTTATGAGGAGAGGATGGGATTGAACTGGAGGAGTGATGCTCAATCAAGAAATAGGATGTAACTCTTCCTTTTACTAATAAAGTGTTCAAAGCTTTTTCCATATGCTTGTGTTATCCATTTATGCTTTCATATGTATATCATGCACTTGATTCCATGCTATGTTTAGTCAATAGATCATTATTATCATATGCTTTGATTTGTTGTTTTCTTCTGTCTGTGTGCAGGTACTCTTCAAGTGGATTAAATACAGAGAGGAGCGACAAAATCAGTCAAGGGAGATAAGAAGCAAGCGAAGGCTACAGGTAGGCTTATTTTCCTCTTATTTAAGCTGTTGATCATAGGAAAAGTAGAGAACTCTTTAAACTATTGTTCTAGACTTAGCTACTAGTCTAGGGGTTTAAGCGTTTATCCGTAGACACTAAAACTTCCCAAAACACCTATATCATCTCATCAAGGATGGAAAATCATTCACCATCAATGCACACAAAGGAAATTCAAAAATTTCACTCATAAGTTCCAACCAAGCCAAGAAATCGACCAATTCTATAAAGAAGCATGTTTTATTGTTTTTAAGAGAAAATCAACATGTAGAAGAGTCAGTAAGAGGCAAGGAATCCCTTGAGGGGTGTACTAAGAAATAAAAACAACAACTGGAAGAGTTTATACAAGCATACAAGGATGTGTTCTGGGAGCGTAAAGGGTTACCACCTAAGAGGTAAGTGAACACGAGATCCAGCTATTGCTAGGCTCCCTATTGCTAAACATTGGGTTGTATAGGTAATCTGCTATAAAAGAAATTGAGGTGAAGAAACAATTGCAACAAATAATGGAACAAGGTGTCATTTGACTAAGTACATCACCTTGTGGGTCACCCACCATCATTATGCTAAATAAGGATGGGACTTTGAGAATGCGTATAGATTAGAGGGTGTTAAAAAAGATTACACTCAAGAATGGGTACCCCCTTCCTAGGATAGATGATCTACTGGATCAATTACAACAAGAAAAATACTTCACCAAGTTGGACTTAAAGTCTCAATATCACTAGGTTCAAGTTAGAGAAGAAGATATCTAGAAGATTTCCTTCAAAACAAAACAAGGTTTGTATGAGATGTTTCTCATGCCATTTGGCCTATACAGTGCACTAGCTACATTTATGAGATTAATGAATGATGTACTATGCCCTTTTATAGTCTATAGATTCATTATTATTTCCTATGTGGATGATATACCGCTATATAGTGCTACATGGGAGGAGCACATATCACATTTGAAATATGTGTTGGAGACATTAAGGAAGCACTGAATGCTAGCAAATATCAATAGGTGGGAGTTTGTAAAACAAAATTTGGTGTATTTGGGGTACCTGATAGGTAGACGAGAGTTGAAGATATATCTTGCAAAGATGGAGGCCATCATGAATTGGTCAGTGTCTATTGATATTTATAAGGTTAGGATTTTCATTGGGGTGACACAGTACCTAAGGAAATTCATAGCCTCATTTTTAACAATAGCAATGCCACTCCATGCCATAAAAACAAGTGACAAGAGATTCTAGTGGGGAAAGAGGCAACAAAGGAGCTTTGAAGAGCTAAAGAAGAATATTAGTCTAGCACCAATTTTAGCATTACCAAACTTTCAAAAACACTTTGAAGTGGAGAAATATGTAAGTGGGTATGTTATGGGAGAAATATTGATGTAGGGAGGAAGGCCTATATGCTACCATTTTGAAGTATTTCATGGGGCAGTTCTTAACTACCCTACCTATGACAACGAGCTCTATACCCTGGTGCAAGCTATGAATAAGTGGAAGCACTATCTGATGGGAAAGGAGACAGTAATCCACATAGATCGCTAGCCACTATAGTACCTACAATCCATAAGTAGGATACAATAGACCAAGGATTGGTGTAGGGAAGACAATGGAAAAAAATCATAGGTATGTGTATTAGCCTAAGATGCAAGACTAGGTAGCTAGGTTCATAAGAGGATGCATGATTTGTTGTACCTGTAATCCTAACAATAATAAATATGGTCTATATGATTCCTTACCTATACCCACTCGTCCTTAGGAAATCATTTCCATGGAATTAATGGGAGGTTTACCAACAACCAGAAAGGGGCATGCCTACTTGTTCATGGTAGTTTATAGGTTTAGCAAGATGTGTTTTCTAATTCCTTGTAAAAATACCATTAGTGGGAAATAAGCAACAAACTTGTTATTTAAGAAGGTTTGGGTACACTTTGGGATACCAATGTCGTGAAAAGCGCGAGAGAGATTAAATCGGCGCGGGGAACAAATCGGAAAAAATCGGAAAAATCGAGAAAAAAAAGCGGAAAAAAGCGGGAAAAAAGCGTTTGGTACAAAAATATTCATTTTTTTATTTTTTTTTTCAATTTTTTTAATATCTAAACCATCTACAACATAAAATAAATACATTCACACATAAATATGATAAAAAAACTAATATATAAGATGTTTAATATCATTTCTAGCGCTAAAATTACACATAACATTGAATCATGTCCTGAATAGTAAGTCCTGACTCCTGAGTCCCAGCTCAACCTCAAAATATCAACAAAAAATATGATAATGTATCTCATCATGTCATAATGTCATATAAAATAAAATGAAAGTCTAATCCTATTGATTTCCTCTGCCCCTCTTGCGAGAAAATGTCACAAATTTCCCTTTCCCTCTAGATGTAGATGCTGGTGCCTGTGCTGGTGGAAATGGCAGTGGAGTCTGATGTGCTCTAGAAGCTGAAGAACTAGAAGTAGGAGCTACAGGAGGTAGACCACATCCTCTACTAGTGGCAGTGGTAGCCCGGGTAGGCGGTGTCACCTCATCCTCCTCCTCCTCCTCTGCTCCTCCTCCTCCTCCTCCTCCACCTGTTCCTCCTCCTGCTCCTCCTCCTCCTCCCCCTCCACTACATCCTGCACTAACCAATCATCAGTAGAATCCATGAGAGGCCTCTCGGCCTCAACCCTCCATGTAGCAGTGGTGTCAATCCCATCCAATGAGATGGCATCCACATCAAATGTCCTCTCAAGTTGCCTCACCCACAATTGAAGATTGTAGTAGACGTAGACCATGTCATTAAGTCACTGGGACTCCAACCTGTACAAAGATCATGAAATAATAATTAATAATTAATATTATAAAAAAATATTGTTTAATGAATTCAAAAATTTATTTGGAAATTTGAAATATTATAAATGTTTAAGTGTTAACCTGTTGCAGTTCTTGTTGTGTATTTTTCAAATACACTCCAGTTGCGCTCACATCCTGAGGAGCTGCATGTTTGGCTGAGGATGCGTACGGCAAGCTTTTGCAAAAGGGGTACTCTGCCACCATACATTTTCCACCATGCATATACAACAAAATTACAAATAAAATTTTAAATAAACATAAGAAAAAAATGGAATTTGAAGAGACAATGAAATTTGAAACAAAGTTACAAACTAAAAAATACCTGGCATTTTAATCGTCCTATCAGTGATAGCCATCTCAAAGCCAAATGTGCCACCTGCCATCTTATATGTCTCAATTTGTTTAGAGATCTCTATACATTTTTCTAGAGATCGCACCATCTTCTGGACACAGGATAAGAATCCATCCATGATCTCAACATCAAAATCAAGCCCACATGCATAAGAAAATGCAGGGTTTAGGAAAATCCCAGCAGCATGAATGGGACGATGGAGTGTGTTGTTCCATCGCTCATCAATCACTCCCCATAGAAGGATTTGTTTCTGAAACCCATCATCTCCCTTATCATCATAGTAGGCCCGAATGGCTTCTTTGGCCCTGTCCATGGCTTCATACAAATAGCCCATTGCGGGCTTCTCACCATCAACCAACCGAAGAACCTTTACCAAAGGTTCAGTAACAGTACACACCTCCTGCACTCCCGCCCAGAAGTCTTCCCGGTATGAAACTAGTCTACATACGGCCTCTCCTTCTGGTTTGCGGCTCATTGACAAAGCACGCCACTCCTCTGAAAGAAACATTCTCTTCACATCCCACATAGAATTCAAGAGGGATTGAAGAGATATGAAATCGTGGCAAACCGTGTAATGGCGGGGCGTACCAACTCTTTTTTGTTGGTGAATCTTCTCATCAAGTTAAGCATAGATGTATGATTATATATCAATTTTGTGATGCTTTTTGATGAGTCAACAATATCTTTGACAAAGGGAATTTTCCCTATGTCCTCTAACATCAAATCAATACAATGGGCAGCACAAGGTGTCCAAAATAAAGCAGGATGCCTGTCCATAAGCATTCTACCAGTAGCAACATAATTTGCAGCATTGTCCGTTATGACTTGGACAACATGTTGTTCACCCACCTCCAAAATAAACACATCCAGCAAATCACATAAAGTTCTTGCATCTTTGATTTGATGAGATGCATCAACAGATTTGATAAACATAGTCCCCTTGGGACAACTAACCAAGAAGTTTATAAGGGTTCTCCCCTTTTGGTCAGTCCAACCATCTGACATAACAGTGCATCCTGTTTGTGCCCCTGATGCCCTAAAATCCTCCAATCTTTGGGTGAAGTCACGCTTTTCATCTTGAAGAATCCGGCCTCTGAAATCATGATAAGAAGGGATTTTGTACCCTGGGCCAACACTAGCAATAGCATCAACATTAGGTTGGAAAAATGTATTATTCCTTACAATGCTGAAAGGAATATCACTCCAGAGGAGAAATTTTTCCACCAACCTGACAGCTTTTTCTTTTTCAGTTCTTTTTAGCATTGAACCGATAGATGGTTGTGAACCAGGTGTGGTTCGAGGAACAAAAAATGATGATGCAGCTACCGAATTGACAGGTGCTGCAGTAGAACCAGTGCCACTTGGCCCACTTCCTTCAGCTGACCTTTTTAGTTGCCTTTTGAGTTCTTCTTTGGCCTCTCTAGTGTGCTCTAATTCTCCCAATGCTCTCATGGCTCTTTGGATAAGTTTAGGATTTGTATTTATACAGGGCCCCACATCATGTCCAGGGATTTGTGCAAGGTGAAACTTCAACCTGTACACCCCCCCGCGTATCTCCTTTCCACACAACTTGCAATTCAAGTTTTGTCTATCATTCGGAGCTTTAGGTTCACCATATTCCCAGAAAGGATCCAATTTCCTTGGCATGTTTATTTTTGAACTTTGAATTTTCAAACCTATGGGAAAATAAGGATTAGGAAATAGGAATTTAGGATTACAATTTAGCATTTACAAAATTAAAAGTTACAAATTTCCAGAATCCAAAGTTCCAAACCCAAGTTACCCAACCAAATGGCAAATGCCAAAAACAATGAAAAAACATAAACAATGTTTAAAAAGAATAAAAAAAGTAAAAAAAATTGGTTCCCATAGTCATACCAAGTTACCCATCCCAAATCAATGAAAAAATACAAAAAATTCTTTAAAAACAATGAAAACAAAAGGAAAATGGTGCCCATATGAAGTTTCCCAACCAAAAACAATGAAAAACAATGTTTTTAAACAAGGAAAACAAAAAAAAAATTAATCCACATACCGTTTCTATGGAGAAATTGGTGGTCTCCTCTTGAATTTGTCCTATAAGCACTTAGATTTGGTCACAAACCCTCCAACTCCTCTCTCCAAGACTTCCTCCTCCTTCTGCATGCACCCACTGTCCAAATGACCCAAAAAAAACCCAAAATTTCATTATAACACGCGCTGCCCCGACACCGTGAGCTTTTTTCGGAAAAAATCAGCAAAAAAAAATATACCCTCTTTTTTGGTATAAAAAGCACGATTAAATCAGCATTAGGAAAAAAACGCACTTTTTTCAAAAAAGCGCAATTTAATCGTGCTTTTCACAACACTGTGGGATACTAAGGAGCATCATTTTACATAGGGACACAAGATTTATCATTGAATTTTGGATTACATTATGGGAGAATATAGACATAAAGTTGAAGAGTTCTACAACATTCCATCCATACAGATATGGATAGAAAAAAGTAGTCAACAGGGCTTTGGTGCAACTACTGAGGGGATATAATCAGAAGCACCTAAATACCTAGGATGAAGATCTAGTATATATAAAACACTCACAATAGAAAGTCCAAACTTCTACTAGAAAGTCCCCATTTGAAACTTTTTTGGATATTTTCCACCTTCACCTCTGGATATTGCATATGGGCAACAAGGAGGAGTGAGGTAGGAACTTACAAGGGATGCCTTGAGGGATGAAAAGTTTGTAGAAAAGAGTAGGAAAATCCATAAAAAGTTACAAGAGACACTGTAGAAGTCATAGGACAAATATAAGGCCAGGCATGATCTGAACAAAACAAATAAATCGATTAAGGTTGGAGAAAAAGTATGGATACAATTGAATAAGGAGATGATATAGGGTCCTGGTAGGAAACTCAAGGCTCTACGGTATGGTCCCTTTGAGATGTTGGAAAAGGTGGGTGAAAATTCTTATCAACTTAGTTTACCACCGTACATGTACATTTACTTAGTTGTGAATGTAGATAATATGAAACTCTATGAGCCTTCCATGCTAGATAAGGAAGAGGGATATATCCCACCTTTTATGGAGTGTTCAACACTAGATGCTCATGCAGAGTTGACAAAAGATATTTTTTTACAGAAGAGGACTAGAAATACAGGATAGGGGCAACATGACCTTTGACAAATTGGTTTGAAAATACAACTTCCAACATAAGCTAAATGGTACACCCACGAGAAGGTGGAGAAAAAATTTCCTCACCTCATTAAGTAGAAGCTTTTGGGGACCAAAAGCCCCCAAAATTGGGGAGGATTGATATGGATTGGATCATTATATTATTTTTCATCCATCTCGATAATTTCAAAGTCGAAAAAGTGGAGGAATAATCTCACATGACCATTTTTAACAACGAGACCTAGTTTGGCAAAACAGGGTCTGAAATCTTTTGGGAGTGTTTTGAGGCATCAAACGACATTTTTTGGGGGTAAAACTTTGCAGCTTTAGTGTTTAATATTTTTTCCCTATTCCACACACAAATACCTTTCCATTGGCACAATAATCTCATCAATCAAAGTCCATATGTGAAATTTATGCCACTTAGAAGTTGACCTTCCTGTTTTCACTACCATAATTCGAGAGGATGAAACTCCAACCCCCGTTATTCATGAAAATGGTCTCGCCACATGACTATGATGAAGAAGAATTTAGAATAGCCTATATTGCAACACTAGTTAAGACTTCAGGTAGTCAAGCCTAACCACTAACAAGCTATCAAGTTGTGTTATAACCATGCTACTAGGGGGAAAAGGGGTTTTATTCTTTTGAGTACATGTTCCAAAGCTAAGAAAAACTTAGCTGACAGAGGTAGGAGATAGAGTACACACAGAGGACTTGTGCACTTTAGTAGCCCACGGGCCACATACCATACTTATTTGTACTCGCATCCATTTTCTATTGAGAGAAAGAGAGCATAGTAGCCTCACCTTCGATCTAGTTTTTATTCCAAAAGGGTTTCCCAAGTCATATATTGTGTTAAATGTGTTTGTGAGCGTTTATTTCATTTTTCTCTATTTTTTGCATATTTTTAACTCACATGCACACACTATTAACAATAATCTACAAATACATAAATATAAAAATAAATAAAAGTGTAATAATGTATGATTCAAAATTTAAATATAATTTTATCAGATCTATTATGGTGAACTATCCATTGGAATATCCACGGTAGTTTACAAATCATTTCAAAAAGAGTCTTGGAAACCTTAAATTTCTCAAAAGCTTAAATTTTTCTTTAAGAAAACTAGCCCAGGCCATTCTTGTGCAATCATCTACAAACAACATGAAATACCTTTCTCATTTCAAGGTATGCATCCTGACCGGTACGCAAAGATTTGTGTGAATGATTTCCAATGGCTGAGATGTTGAATATTACTTTTTTTTTTAAAGGCGTTGGTTTTCTTCCTAAATTAACATGCTCAGCGAACATCATTGAGAGGTTTTGAAATTTTTGGCAAGTCCTTTATGGATTATGTTCTTGTGTTGGTTTAGGGGGTCCTAACCCAGGTTCAGAGTTAGATACGCCAACCAAAAAAACCCTACACTACTCGCCCTTTTGGCAACAACTCGCATAGCGCAGGCTGCAGTCTCACCGCAACAGTATGGGGGGATGCAAGAACCAAGTTTCTGCATCCAGAGACTAGTGTGATGTCTTTCAGTGCCTTAGATCTTCCTTCGTGCAGATCGATAAAATATTAGGGCACATTGTCGCAACTCTGTTAAAACAACCTTCATACCTTCGTGAAGGTCTACGATCAGTCCTTGCGAACCTCTAACAGTCAATTTTCCTACTTACACACATCAAAGAGCAATCCTAAATTAGTGTTCGAGTAGATTTACTTAAGTAATTAGTAATCATAAGAGAAATCACCAAATTCTTTGCGAAAGTATTTAAACATACATTGCGTACATTATTAAGACTTATTCAAGAGAATCGTGTAACATTCAATCAATATCTCATAAAACAAATCATTCATGAGCAGCATATAACATTAACAGAGATGAACAAAAGTAGTCAAGGATTCTTTAGAAAATAATCTTTATTGATCTTCAATTCAAGATTATAGACTCAAATTACCCTGCGCACACAGCTGGAGGGGTCCATGCACTCAACTGTGGACTCTACCTAGGCCTCTGCACACTCAACTGCAGACTCTACCTAGGCCTCCCCGCACTCAGCTGCGGAGTCTTTCTTTCCCTATCTAAGTGCAGGAAGCAGAGCCTTCTTGCCCTAACTCCTGTCCTAGATTCTTCAATCAACCCAATTCTCTATCTTCTTTTCTTTCTTTCTAATTTTTGTCCCTTCACTAAGGCTCACTATTTATAGCCTTTTTCATACAATGCCATGGTCTGCAAACCATGGGTGAATCTCAAAACCAACTCAAAAATTATCCAAAACAAGGGGCTAAGCCCCTTTGACTCCTATTCACTTACGCGCTCCGCAATCCAAAAATCGCGTTGACTTTACATTATTTACAAAATTGTACCAAAATTTGGGTTATCTTAACCCCAAACTGACCCAGGGGACCCCATCCCAATAGGCCCCCAACACAAAGATCATGACTCGCCATCGAGTCACTCTACTAGTACCGCGATCTTACTGCGAAGATCCCCATCGCCACCTAGATCACTGCAACTTCAGTAGTGCTCTGGGCCGCTGCTTGTTGAACCTCCTCGATCAATTTTTTAGTGGCTGGTCCTTCTACTGCCAGCCTCATCATTTGATGTGTCTGTTGTAGTCCTTTAAGCTTATCTTGAATGGAAGTCGTGACCTGATAAGCCTCCTCCAACCAAGGCTGCAACCTGGCCTTTAGCAAGGCCTCCTTCTTTTGCACTTCCTCTACCTGTTCCAGTAGCCATTTTCCTTCCTGTAACTTGGCAAGGCGCTGTGTTGGTGCTAAGGTGCATGCAGTCACCCTTACCTCATCATATTGGCGTTGCAGCTCCCTTACCTTTGTATTCAATGTCTGTAGGTTCAAATCCCTCTGCAGATTGGTCACTAGCTCCATATTCTGCATGAATAGTGCTACATAGTCAGTGACTATGGCATCCAAGGTAGCCATGCCTTCCTTTATTGCAATTTTGCACTGCGCCCTGACCTCAGGCAGAGTCGTGGGCTGCAAATTCAACTACAACTCTGCAATTTTCATATTGAACTAAAAAGTTACTTGCCCAACTTCTGCTCTGGCCTCGCACACACCAGCAGCTAACTTTCTGATTTTGGCTTCTAGCTGTGCATCCTCCGAGTGGTGAAGCTCAGGCACTTTCTTGCATGCCTCCGCTACTGCTAACTCCAAACATGAACTATACGCCTGAAGTGCCTCCTTTTCCTTTAGATCCTGTGTCTTTTCAACGAATATTTTTTCATTATTGACTTTTTACTTACTTATGAGGTTGAGGGTGCACTTCTCCCTAGTTCTCAATTCATCTACCACCCCCTTATGCAGCGTGTGGAGGGTTTCGTTGGAGAGCACCACTATATTTAGTCGTATGTCCTTGATTGTACTAAGTATAATATGATCCTCGGCAGACTCTGCGCGAATGGACCTGTCTAGAAATGATATAGTTTTGAGATCCACAGTCCTTACTAGCGCTGTTGCTTGGCTTGTCCTGGGTGTCAGGCTCGCTTGCTTCAAGCTCGCTTGTCCAACACCCACCTATATTCTGCTTGTTTAGATCTTCAGCTCGCATAGATCCTTCTGGACACTCCCCAACATCTGCATGTATTGCTGATCAAACTCTTGCGACACTTCAGTCGTTGTATCCTTGACTTTATCCTCTGTCTCCGACAAAGGTGACTCACCATCTTTCTATGACTCACATTATTCTTTTTCGGCCTGCTCCTCAACAACTCATTCTTTCTCTATGCAAACCTTTTCTGCAGCTTCCTTCTTTCGTTGTTCTGCGAGGGTATGTGCAACTTTCTTAGTTTCCTCCTTTCTTTTCTGCGCAACAGAACTTCCAGTACCCATGCTTGTTCCAACATCTAATTTTTACAGGGCGTGCCACTCCATATTCCATGACACTACAATCTCCTGCAAGTCTGTTTCTGACACCAAATAATTTAACTAGTGCCATTTCTACTCTAGATCCTTCCGCAGTTGGATATAGACTCTGTGGAAGTCAGCCTTGAATGTCGTGTAGGCTGATAGATGCATAAACAAGGTCAGGGACAACCGTAGACACTAATTGATTTCCATACGGAGATCCATTTCCATAATAATCCAAAATATATTTGTCTCTACAATCCACGTGGAATCCTTTGTAGACCATAAGGAGGTGAATTGTGTTTCCTCCGACAATCCTTCCTTGAGCGAAGGAAATTGGCTATCCTCTGACAATCTCCATGCAATGAGCATAATTGACAGAAACAACCAAGCGTAGTGGAATGGCTTGGCTTTTTCCTGGGCTTCTCAGAAGTTTGCTAGAAACTCTTCACAAAGGTACCTTGCCCAATTAAATTGTACGCCTTTCATGCACTGTGTAGAAAGGGAAACCACTTGTGCTGGAACTTTGTTCACATGACATTTTCTCATAACCTTCCCTGCTAAAATCTGGGTAGGGAATTGAACTGCCTAGTCTTTTAAGGAAAGAATGGAATACCGTCGTGACTTCTTGAGGAGGCCGTAATCCTTCTTCATCCTCTTTGCAAGATCTTTCTCCCCGGTCTTCCCTCCAAACTCCTTAGCCAGGTTTTCTCCTTTGTAAAGCAGCAGGGTGATTATTTGAATTAGCATGCCCATGATGGGGATAGGCTCTCCTAGCCATAAGCATCCATCATGCACCAGTGTGAGGAGTTAGCACACACATATCATATTAATGGGGGTGTGGTGATAATGTGGCATCCATAATAGATTGAGAAACCCTGATTGCTCGACCCCACAGACCCATTCCCTCGTCTCCAATGTTGTCACACCTGTTTCTTCATAATAGAACTTCCACATATATATGTCTGTCGCCAAGTGTGGAAACTTAGTGTGGTCGACGAGGTCCCAATCCTCCATTTTTAACAATGGGATCCTTGCGAGTCGAGGGCCTTCAAAAGGGACCTGCTTAGGTAACAGGGGTGTGGATATTATAAACTTCTCGATAGCCGGGTCCTTCGTGACCTTTTATTTTCCCTTCCGCGAAGGGATATACTTAGGTAGCCTTGGCACGGGTTCAACTCCTTCAGCATCAATATCCTTTGTTCACTGGAATTCTTCTACCTCTAGGTCCACTACTCTCTCTGGATTCTTATCTTTCTTCTGTTTTGCATGTGTGTTGGTATGCTTCCTTGGGGATGTGCGCACTGGCACCGACTTCTTCTATTTTTCCTTCGCGGATTGATTTGACTTGGCTGGTTGGTTTTCTCTGGTAGGGGTATGCTTCAGCCTAGGCAACCTCGGTGTCGTAGGCACCATAGCCGGAGTTTCATACTTACAACTTCCAGTGCAGCTGTGCCGGAGACAACATTGCCAGCACTAATAGTTTCAGCATGTTTTGGTGCAAACATTTTCTCAAGAATAAGATTCTGGTTTATCTCAAGAAATTTGGCAAACACGAGGCTCACAACTAAATCTTCCTAGACCGTTCAACTCATACACGATAGACAGTCAAATTCACCAAAAATTCTTAGAGTGCAAAGTGTTTTCTGTTGGACTGACATGCGTAATTTATAGGGGGTTTTGAATTCAAATCCGACCATTCCCCCCAATTTCTGATAATAAATGTTGTTTTGGCGGCAGATCTTCAAATATTTTTTCCTTAATTGTCGCCACCCCACTCCACTTAACCGTCTTCTGGCCGTCAAGTCATGAACAATAACTCCAACGGTCATTTTCCTGTTGCGCTATGTGATACCTTCCCCCATGGTGCAGCTTCCTGAGCACAACTTCCTAGGTTTCATCTTTGTCATTTTCTGCACAGCCTACTTGCTACATTGTCCTCCAAGGTGGGCAGTGTAGTTTATAGTCCAATGCTCCCTTGCAACTTCCTAGAGCACTAAGACTATCCTGTTGCCATATAGTCATTGTGCAGGATCCCCTGTATACAACTTCAACCTACTCCCATTCACTCTTCCTGGAAAGGGTTCCCCATTCAGCTTCATGAGCTGAACTGCGCCACCATCTGTAATTTCTTTGACAATATATGGCCCTAACCAATGCATATGGAATTTACTCAAAAATTTAGTGAATTTACTATCATATAAGAGGACAAGATCGTTTACCTTGAATGTGTGAATCTTGATATGGTGATCATGCCATGCTTTTTCACATTCCTTCTGTACTTATTGATGGAATCCTGCCAAACATTGATCTTCTTCGAGCTCCATTAGTTGCGCGAGTCGTTCCTCCAAGGCCTCACAATCTGCCATATCCTTCAGAGCTACTATGCGCAAACTGGGCACAATGTACTCCATCGACATAATGGCTTCGACCCCATATACTAATCTGTACGACATCTTCCCTGTCAGCTTCTTACAAGTAGTCCTATAAGCCCATATTACTGTAGGTACGCACACATCCCAGTCATTCTGCTGCGCATTACAGATATTTGTCAACGCGTTCTCCAAAATCTTGTTAAAGGCTTCAACAGTTCCATTTGCCTGCGAGTCGTATGGCGTACTCTTATGATAGTAGACCTGGAATTCTTCAGTCAACCTGATGATCCTTTCGTTCAGAAAGAACATAGTTACGGATGAAACGGGAACTATTACCTCAAAACGGGTACTCGAGCCCAAAAACCCCAATGAAACATGAAAAAACAACCCAAAAATGAAAATTATTTATTCCAGAACGATGTTTTTTTCTTAAGGGTAAATTTTCAACATTTTTTTTCAATGGAAGTAAAAACCTTTTTTTTTTTAAATGGATGAAAAAAATACCCTTAAAAAATTGTTTATTTTGGAATAACAAAAAAAAAAACGGGTTACAATTTTGAAATTTTTTAGCGATTGAGTTAAAGATAAAATATCTGGACTTTGAAAAACTATAAAATTCCAACAATTCTCAGACATGATGTTAAAGATAAAATGTCATGTCTGATAATTCCAACTATTTCCATCCATGTTGTTAAAGATAAAATATCTTGACTCTAAAAAACCTTGAAATTGTAATTGTTTTCTACCATAGCATTAAAGATAAATGTCATGACTTAGAAAAACATTAAAATCTTGACAATTTTTCAACCATGCAATTAAAACCAAAGATTATGGCTACAAAAAATCTCAAGTTTTCAAAATATTTCAAGCATGACATTATGGAAACAATTTATGACTAAAAAACTTTAAAAATGAACACCTGAATGAAAGAGTTATTATAACAAGAGTTTTTTTTTTTTTTTTTTTTTTTTTTTTTAAATGTTAAATGTATAGCGATTTTAAAATCTTAGACTAAGACAACTTGAGGCATTGCAAAAAAAATTTAAAAATCAACTATCAAATTGACTCGCAGTGTAGGTGAGCTCAACCCATTGTAGTGAAAACTTAAAGACCAACCATGAAATTAACACATTGTGGGGCAGACTCGATTCATTATAACGAAAAATTTAAAATCAACTATCAAATTGAACATAATGGGATCAGGTTGCTAGAGAAGCATCGAGAGGGACCTATATATATATATATATATATATATATATATATATATATATATATATATATATATATATATAAGAAAACAAAAATTCAAATATTGAAAGAAAATAAAAAATAAAAAAAATAATAACAAATAATAAAACATAAAAAACACATGATAAAAAAAATCAAATATAAAAAATATATAACAATGACATCATACCATGTAAAATAAAAGAAAAAAATAATAATAATAATAAAAGAGTAAAATAAGCCCACGGGGCTTTGGATTGATGGTGAATGGGTGCACTGTTAAGGCACTCCTTGTGATAGGTCACCGGTTCAAATCCCCCGTGGGTACTTAGGTTAGTCTTAACTAGAAAAAAAAAAATAATAAATAAATAAAAGAGTAAAATAAAATAAAAACCAAATAATAAAATAAAAAATACAAATTGCAAAAATGACAAAAAAAGAAAAAATACAACACTAAAAAAAATAAATTCCCCCACCCACTCCGAGGCCCAACCGGCCAGGGGTGGCAAGGGGGTGATTCATGACAAAAAAAAATTAAATATCATAACATATACACAAAAAATAAAACCCATAAAAATGTAAAACAAAAAATCAGAATTAACTTGAAAAATGAAAAAGTTTAATTTAAAAAAAAAAAAAAAAAAAAAAACATTTTTTAAAGTTAAAAAAACAAAAGAAAAATGAAAAGTAAAAACATCACTTAAACAAAAAAAGGATAAATAATTACCAAAAGATAAAATTAAATAAATAAATAAAAATAAAAATAATAAAAATTCAAAATAATTAAAAAAAAAAATTAATTAATTAATTAAATTAAAAAAATAATATGTGTGTGTGTGCGCGCGTGATGATAATTAACATCCATTGAGACCAAACTTTGGTCTATCGGACCTAAAGAAACGAATTATTTAGTTTGATTTAAGATTTTATTCCTATGCTCAAAAAGCTTGGAGAGAAGCCTCCCGAGCTCACTATAATTTTGACAATGTAAAAGGCTAGGAAGGTCAGTATTGCAACAAAGATTTTGAAACTGAAATCTAATGTGGTTGTACGCGGGGCAATCTAAGAGGAAGTGATTTTCATCCTCGATGTTCACATTCTCACAGAGATGGAAAAACCTTTCCATCCATGGTTTTTTAGGAACTTCTCAACAACCCGTTGCACTATGGAGCTCATAAGAGTTCGTTTTAATCTTGGCTATATTAATTTTCTTCTTTGAGCTAGTTAAAACAAAGAGATACTTTTAATCTTCTAGGGTTGGGTTTATGACCTCCTTATAATATCTTAAATTTATTTTAGCTGCTAAATCTTTCTCACACCACATTTTTTCTTTGAACTTAGAAGTAACAATATTTTTAATGTTATTAATGTTTTGCAATGCAACATTCTCGTCGATCTCCCAATGGTTTAACTAGGCCTTGGTGTCTTTATACCAACCTCGTTTGAGCCTTAGGTGGTTTTGGCTAGAATTTAAAGCTAGCTTAGGAAGTCTATGGTCTCCTATGTTATTGAGTTTGTGCTTGTACAACAGAAGCCTAGTTATAGCTAGGCTCTCGATAGGGGAAAGACCCACCTCTATAAGGAGAATAGGATAGGGTGTGTTGCTTTTAATTTTGAGGTTATATGTTATAAAACACTTCTGGATTTGCTCAATATTTCTCCAGGATTCTCTAGAGATGCTACAACCCCAAACCTCACATCCATATAAGATAATCGGAGTGACTAAAGTTTCAAAGAGGAACTTCTTTCTATCCCACATTACGAGGTTTGTCGTTTTATAATTATTTTCAAAACCAAAATAAGCTTTCCATCCCCCATTAATCCTTTTCTCAATACTATAGTTCTTGTTGAGCTTGGGATGAATATCAATTCCTAGGTACTTGTAGGAAGACACTTCCTCCAAGTTACTATTGTCATACATAAATTTAGCGTAAGTGTCCTTTTTGGATTTGATAATCATGACTTTTGTTCTGTCAATGTTAACAATCATACCCATGGTAGAGCAGAAATCCTTAAGAAGTATAAGTTGCTTATCAAGATTAGATGGGCACCTTGCAAGAAGAAAAATATCATCAGTGTAGAGAAAATGGATGTTGACTATCCCAGCTAAGATCGTGCCAGCACATCCTACTTTCTCTAAAAAACCTTCTAGCTTGTTGATGTAAATGCCAAATAAGGTAGGGGAGAGGGGGCAACCGTGTTTAACTCCGATATTACACTTAATATCTTTCGACCACCCCTCATTGCTCTTTAACTTGGCAATTACATTCTCATATAACCTTATGGCGGCAACTCTCAACTCAAAAGGACCTTTAGCTCTTCTAATATGTTCCAAAGGTTGTTTCTAGGAACTGTATTGAAAGCCTTTCTAAAGTCCACAAAGCAATAGAAGAGATTGGATTTATCATTGCGGCATTCCTCCACAATGATCTTAAGCGTAATGAGGTGGTCTGTTGTTAAGTGCTGCTTTGTAAAACCCGCTTGGCCTTTAGCCCGCTTACCTTCACTTTCAAGCCATATGCTCAAATTCCTTTCCAAAATAATACCATATAACTTGGCTAGGAGAGGGTTGATCATAATTGTCTGATAATTAGAGGGGTTATTTGTATCCCCACTTTTAAAAATAGGGATAATGAGGCTTTGATTCCATGGTTTAGGGAACCCTTGCTTGACCGCTTGATTGAAAAGCTTGTGAATGTGGGGGATGAGGACAGGACCTCCAATTTTTAAGATTTCCGCCTGGTAACCTTCAATGTCCTTAGCTTTCCCGATATATATATATATATATATATATATATATATATATATATATATTCAAAACAATTAAAAAATAATAATAATAATAATAAATAAATAAAAAATTAAAAACATTAAAAAAAATTAAAATTAAAATTAAAAAATATTTAAATTTAAAATTAAAAGAAAAAAGAAAAAAATATTAAAAAATAACAATTAAAAAAATAATTTAAAAACATAAATTTGAAAAAAGACAACCCTCCCCTCTCGCTCCGGCCACCCTGCCCACCCTGCTCCCCCTCCCTTCCACCCAACTCCTCTGCCCACCCCGCTTCCCCTTCCCTCCTCCACCCAGGCCCCCTCCTCCCCTCTCCTCTCGCCCTCCTCCCGTCCCCACCCCACCCGCTCCCTCCCCCTCTCTCCCCCCTCCCTTCCCCCCATCACCCCCAACCCCCTCGCTTCACCCCTCGGACCTCCCCGCCCACTCGGGTCCCCAGCCAGTGGCCAACAGGTCGCAGGTCGATTTCGGGAATCAACGTGTGGCCTCTTGGCCACTTGCAGGGGCTCGAACGGGTGGGAGGGCCCCGGGGGGGTGGGGGGGGGCGGTGTCGGGGGGAGGGGGAGGGGGAGGGCGCAGGTGGACTGGCGAGGAGAGAAGGGCGAGAGGAGAGGGGAGCAGGGGGACTGGGGTGGAGGAGGGAAGGGGGAGCGGAGTGGGCAAGCGAGGGGGAGAGTTGTTGTTGTTGTTTTTTTTTTTAATCAATTTTTTTAATTGTTAGTTTTAATTAAAAAAAATTAATTTAATTTTTTTTTAATTTCTAAATTTAAATATTTTTTAATATTAATTTTAAATTTATTTATTTATTTTTTAATGTTTTTAATTTTTTGTTTGTTTGTTTGTTTTTTTTTTTGTTTTTTTTTTTTTTTTTGTTTTTTTTTTTTAATTTCTTTTTGTTTGTTTGTTTTGTTTTGTTTGTTTCGTTTTGTTTTTTTTTTCTAATTTTAATTTAATTTTAATATTTTTTTAATTTTTATAATTTAATTTTATAATTTTGTTATTTTCTTTCCTTTTTTTTTCTTTTTTTTTATAATTTTATTTTCAAAAAATAAATCTTAAATTTTTATTTACTTAATTTTAATTTTGTTTATTTAAATTATTTAATTTAAATATTTTTTAATTTGTTTATTTAAATTATTTAATTTAAAAAAAAAATTGTTTTTTATTTTAATTGATTTTTTTTTCTCGATTTTATTTTTTTGGCAATTATTTTAAGTTTTTTTTTAATGAGATTTTTATTTTTTATTTGTTATTTTAACTTTAAAAAAATGTCTTTAGATTTTCTTTTTTTAGTTTAATTTGTTTTTCTTTAATTTTTTTTTTGAAAATTGTTCATTTATTTATTTATTTTTCATTGTTTTGTGTTAAATTTTTATTCATTTATTTTTTATTTTTACGAGTTAATTTTGGTTTTTTTTAACATTTTTATAGGTTTTTTGTTAATTTGTTATTTTATTTTATTTTTATATATAGTTTTGTATTTGATTTTTTTGTCATGCTTTTTTATTTTTATTTTTATGTTTTATTACTAACATGAAAATCACCAACATTTAAAAAAAATTATCCACACTTAATTCATTAGAAAACTAAAAGTGTAAAAACTAAGCCCTTTAAACAAAAATGGTTGATGCTCATGAGCACTTTTCAAAATCAAGATGAAAATCACTACCAAAAAAAAAATTGTTCGCACTTGATACATAAAAAAAATTAAAGTGTCAAAAATAAGCCCTCTAAAAAAATGTGTTGGCGCTGCATCAACACTTTTCAAAATCAGCATGAAAATCACTAACATTTAAAAAAATTTGTTGATGTTGCATCAACACTTTTCAAAATCAGCATGTGTTGGCTTGAGTGGGGCCTGACCCAGGTTCAGCGTTAGTTAGCCAAACAAATCCCTACACTACTAGCCCTTTCGGCATCAGCCCACGGAGCACAGACTGAAGTCTCACCCGAAGCAGTATGGGGGGATGCTGGAACCAAATTTCCACACCCTTGAGGTGGATGTGATGTCAGTTTATTCCAACTATACCTGCCTTCGCGCAGGTTGCTTTGTGCTATGTTCTACCCTTCAGTACCTTCATGAAACATTACACTCGGCTTTCGCGTAGCCCTACCTAGGGGCTGAAGTCCTTTCGCGTTGCTAGGGCAGCAAACTGCGCTATTTCCCAACCTTGGTTAAGTATCTTACTTATCTTATGAGTAGATCTTAGTTAGCTTTGTGTAAACAGATGTTCTTACTTGCGTTCACTTAACCAATATATTTATACACATTTGCGTATCATATCAATATTAGAAGTGAAATTCATACCCAATATAATAGATGTATAAACAAGAAATAAATACACAGAATGATAGAAAACTTCTCTTTATTAATAATTCCAGATGATTACAGACTCGACTCGCCCTGCGCACTCAGCTGCAGGGGTCCGCGTGCTCAGCTGCGAACTTCTAAGCCTTTGTGAACTCAGCTGCAGAGCCTCTACCTATGTTATGACCCAAAACTTAGACTTACACTTTAGAGCTATCTCACATACATCTTCATTCCTTAGACATTTTTTTTTAACTACTCAGAGCTTAGCTCTATTTATACAATCCCATGGTCCGCGAACCATGGGTAGATCTTCTACAACCGACATTACATTATCAAAATAAGGGTGGACAATCCTATAACTCTTTAACAACTACGCACTCTGCGCCCACAAAATTCGGAGTCTTTACATTGGAATTACAAAATTAGATCAAAATCTGGGCTCTAAGCCCCAAAACTGCCCTTGGGGGATCCCGCGCCCAACAAGCCCCCAACACAAACATCGTGACTCACCCCCGAATCACTCTGCAGGTGTGGAGATCTTAGCATGAAGACCTCCTAGCTCTATTTGGATCACTGCAACTTTGGCAACGCAATGATTGGCTGCCTGCTGGACTTCTTCCACACGCTGGTCGGTGACTGCTATTGCTGAACTGCTGCCCTGAATCGTCTGCTGAGTTGCTTGCAGTTGCATGAAAATTGCTTCAATGGAGGTTGTATGGTATAATCCTCATCAATCCATGGCTGTAGGCACGCTTTTAAGACCATTTCTTTGTCCCGAGAGGCATCCACCTGTTCTTTGAGCACCTTTAGCTGTTGCATCCATGCAAGCCTTTGTGTAAGGGCAACCATCTGTGCGATCCCTTTTAGTTTGTCATACTTCTGTTGTATTTCGCACGCCTCTATCTCTAGGCACTCTACATTCAAGTCCTCCTGCAAGGTGGTTAGGACCTCGAATGACTACTTGAACAGTTGCATGCAGTCTGCCACTGCACTGTCAACTGCCACTGTTGCTGCTGTAATAGCAGTGGTTCATTGTTCCCTAATTTCTGGCAGAGTTTAAGGTTGAGCCTTCAACTACAATTATGCGATCTGCAGGTTCAACTCTAGCTAAACCCTGGCCATCTCTGCTCTAGCATTGCGCACCCCTGTGGCCAATTTGCAAACGCACGCCTGCACCAGTTCTTCTACCTGAATGTCCAACTCCAGGACCATCCGATAGGCTTCCTCTATCGCCTGCATAATCTGTTGATTCTACTCGACTGCCTCATTGCGCTGCAAGCCCAACTATTCAATCTTGATGCACTGCTTGCTCATCACTTGTAGTGCGCAACTCTCCCTAGCCCAAAGTTCTGCAATGACTCCATCCTATAAGAGGTAGAGCATCTCCCGAGGGAGCGCAACCATGTTCAACCCTACCCCTTTCAAACTGCTCACCATGGGTCTGTTGGCTTCCTTTTCTGTAGCAAGTGCCCCATCTAGTAGCACTATCATGTTGGAAACCCTAGTGCGCAACATTTCCTCAGCAGCTGAAGTGCCGACTGCTAGTCTGGTGGACACTGCGCCAGCCTGTGGAGTGCAAACCTGCAACTCATGCAACTCTGTCTGGAGAGCCCCCAATACTAGCTGTTGTTGTTCTTCAAATTCTTGGAGGGCCTTCGTGGTGACATCCCTCATCGTTTCACCGATATCATGTAAATCCCCCTCAGTGAGGGTGATTGGGTTAAAAGAATTCTTTGACGCTTTTGTCTTCTTTCGCAGCACTGCCTGATCTCCTGGTCGCGGATGCTTGAGTTGGGTGGATGTCATCTACAAGTCCACACCACCCTGTTTGGTGTCTATCTTTGGTTTGGGGGAAGGTGACTTTTGTCCTTCGTGCTCTTCATCTATTGTTTTTTGCTGCTCCACCAACTTCGCAGTGTCGCGCAGTGCTTGGGCCTTAGCCGCTGCTTCTTCTTTCCTGCACTTTTCCACCAGCTGCGCCATCCAAAGTTTTGTCTCTTCCTTCTTGCATTGCGCGGTGGACTTCTCTGTTTCCACCACAGAGCCAGCTAGAGTGCACCACTTCGGCAGCGAAGACTCAAGGACTACGAATATCACATCGACAGTCGCCAAATACAGTAATCATGCCACATCTTTGTAGGGTCCTTCCACGCCCTGATGAAGGCATGGTGGAAATCTTCTTTGAACTCTACAAAGCTTTGCAAACTGTTGTAGCTGTGGGCGATAACCGCGGCTTGTGATTGATCCCCATTAGCACCCAAAATATCTTGCTCTCCTTTATCCGTTATGCATCCCTGGTCACCCACAGGGAAGCGTACTTCACTGCCTCAAGAAGGTCCTATGCGACTGAAGGTAACTAGCTATCTTCAGGCAACTCCCATGCCACCAGTACTATCGACAATAGGAGCCATGCGTAACGAAACATTTTTCCCTGCTCTTGTACCTCACGGCAGTTCGTAAGGAACTCGCTGCATAGGTAGTTCACCCAGTTGAACTAGACTCCTTTTGCACATTACGCCGCTAGTGAAACCACTGGCACAGTCACCTCATCCACGCGACACTTCCGCATCACCTTCCTTGCCAATATTTGTGTTGCGACCTTGAATGCAGGGTTTTTAATGTTGGAGATGGCATATCCTCACTTCTTCTTCTCCAACTTAAACTTTCTCTTCATTGCTTCCGTGAGGGCCAACTCGCCACCTTTTCCCTCTGAAATGTTTGTTGGGTCCTCTCTTGAGTAAGGTAGCTATGTAATTCGGTGAATCAAATGGTATGTGATGAGGATGGGCTCCTCCAGCCACAAGCACCCTTCATCACCAAGCAGAGCAGTTTCTTGATGACGAAAATAGTCACTGGGGCGTGGTGGTAATGCGACACCTAGATCAGGTTTAGCAACCCAGCTTTCTCTACACCTCTAAGCCATTTGCCCAACTCCAATTCAATCATTCTAACTGTCACGTCCATCTTCTGGCACATTGGCTTTGCAGTCGCTAAATGCAAGGACTTCTCATGGTCTGCGAGGTCCTAATCTTCAAATTTCAACACGGGAACCCATACCAAGTGCGCTCCCTCAAAAATAATATCATCTGGGAGCAACGGAGTTTGCAGAGAGCTCTTGCTCTCATCTATATCCTTCGGCACCTTAGCTTTACCATTTTACAGAGGAACATATTCAGGTAACCAGGTAATAGGGTCCGCACCTTGGGTTTCAACTTCCATCTCTACATCCTCGCCCTCCTCATCCACCAGGATTTCTTCAGACTCCTCTTCGTCGGCCTCCAGATTAATAGCCTTCCCCTTTTCCTGCAAGGTGAGCTTAATCCTCTATGGATTTCTTGGGGAGACGTATACCAGAATCATAGCCTGCTTTTCCTTCTTAGGTCTCAGTGTGCAGGGTGATTTAGGGACCTCAACTATCATTTCGGCACTCTTTGGGTCTTCTACTTCCACAATTTCCTCCACGGCTTCCTCGATTGTCACTACTCCTGTGTCCATGGCTTCTTCGGGTGCTAACATAGCACTACTCCACAGTTCTTTTAGTGTCTCCGGTAGTTGCTCAAACAACGAATTCACTTTTAGAGTCTCGAATAAGTCTCGGTTCATGAATAATTGAGCGCGCAACAAATCAGTTCTCAAATTTCTAAGTGTTGTTTGCTAGACAACCAATTGTAATTTATAGCGCCTTTTGAATTTGAATTTGATCGTTCCCCCCACATTTGGTCCATTAATGCTAGATTGGTGGCAGATTTTCAAGAATCTAACCCATAAATTGCACCTTAAATGCCTACCACCCACTCCATATGACCTCAAACCAACCATCAAATTGTGAATAGTGACTTTAATGGTCACTTTTCGGCAGACCTATGCACCAACGCAACTGTCTTCATGTTGTCGTGGACCCTGTGACACTTCGCCACTACACACAATCCTAACATCATGTAGCTCTCGAGTAGTGTAGTTTATAGTCATGCGCCTCCTTTCAGCTGCCTAGAGCGCTAAGTCTATGCTACTTCTATATAGTCACATCACCAGATCACCAGTGTATGGCTTCAAGTGACTACCATTCACTTTTCTTGGGAAGGGATCTCCATTCAACTTAATCAGTTGTACCACGCCTCCTTCAGTAATCTCCTTAATAATATACGGCCCTAACCAATGCATCCTGAACTTTTCAGGGAATTTATCAAACTTAATATCATACAACAAAACCAGAGCGTTTACCTTGAATGTGCGCAGCTTGATGTGTCAGTGGTGCCACGCCTTTTCACACTTCTTTTGGACTTGCTGGTGGAATCCATCCAAAAATCGTTCTTCTTCAAACTCATCCAAATGCGCAAGCCTCTCCTCCAGGGCTCTGCAATTCATCATACCTGTGAGTGCTGCTATGCACAGACTAGGCACAATTTATTCCATAGGCATTACGGCTTCCACTCCATAGACAAGCCTAAAAGGTGTCTATCTCGTCATCTTCTTGCATGTCATCCGATAAGCCTATAGCACTGCAGGTATGCGTAGGTCCCAATCATTTCATTGAGCATTGCATACCTTGTTCAGCATGTTTTCAAGCACTTTGTTGAACGCCTCCACTGTCTCGTTAGCCTGTGGGTGATAAGGTGTGCTCTTTTGGTGATACACCTGAAATTCCTTCATTAGCGTTGTGATCGTCTCATTCAAGAAGTGTGTACCGCGATCACTCATCAAGATCTTCATAAATCCAAATCGCGCCAGTACATGTTCAAATAAAAACTTCGTGGTAGTCACGCCTGTGCAATCCTTCACCAGCTTTGTTTCTGCCCAATTAGTCAAGTACTCCATCACAATGATAATATACCTCATGCCTGTCTTTCTTTGAGGTTTAATGGGTCCTAGAAAATCTATTGCCCATTTTTCGAAAGGTTACAACGTCATTTGTGGATTCAAAGGCATTTCATCCCTCCATGATGGCCTTCCTGTTTGCTGACATACATCACATGCCTTGCAATATGCTTTTGAATCTTGATGAAGGGTTGGCCACCACAACCCAGCGTGTAGAATATTCTGTGTGGTTGCTCTTCCTGCATAATGTCCCCCCACAGCACCCCCATGAGCGTTCGTGAGGATTCTACTTCGTTCAAACTCAGGTACATACATTCGCAACATTTCATCATTCCCCATGTTGTATATATGCCCAAGAATGATAGAGAAGTCTGTCGCGCACACCACTAATTCCTTCTTTTGTTGGATAGAGTATCCTTCTGGTGCAGTTCCAGTTGTTGGAAAATGTATTATATCTTCAAAATGTCCATTTGCTACGCACACAACAAAGAGTTGCTCGTCAGGTAATCCTTCCTCCAAACTAGTAGGTTCCTCCCCTGTCTCGATGCATAACAGGTGATCTGGTCCCATGTTCAATCGTCCAGGCTTCACAACAACTTCAAAATCATATTCTTGTAACAATAGGAGCCATTTGCAAATTCACGCCCCCAACATAGGCGTATTAACCAGGTACTTTAGCGTGGAGTACATGTGCATCTGCTTAGGTTGGGGATTTTTGTCATAGGCCTGCATCCATGTGCGCGAATCATTCTACCCATCATAATTATCTGTCAGTCGCATCTTAGGCTTCCCAAATCATACTCGCATCATTCTCCTACATTCACGCCAATCATCAAAGCTTCCTTTGTGTGTACCCCACCATCTTGTGGGTGTAGCGTGTATTACCCATCCCAAGACTTGGAAGCGTTGCTTTTCCGACACCTCCCTTTCAAATGCATCCAAGAAACTATCTACCTCATTTAGGCCATCATAAGTAGGCAGATTTCTTTCTTCTAATGACACACAGTGCAACGACCGGGTCATCATGTTGCGATTCAACATAATTACTTCATGTAACTGATTCTGCCATCGTTCTACTTCATCATCAGAATCCGAAGTTCAGGAGCTCTCGTGCTCCCACGTAATCCACTCATCCATGAGGGGATTCACCCAATATTGATCTCATGCTATTATCTTGTAGATGCAGTCCAGATCATCATCATTCTCATAGTCGCGGACTGGTTCTGTATAGCACAATCCTTCAATAGGATCCAAGGGTATTATTACGCGCAATGATTTCTTCTCAAAGATCATCTTTCACTTCTTCAGATTGATTACCCCGTTCATATAAGTGGCCCAGTCAATTCCCAAGAGCATGGGGTAGGTATTGTTGTCATCAACAATCTTTATTACTTCAAAATCTACCAGCGCGCTCTCTCCCTCAATATCCACGGTTACTCTCTGCAATCATCCCATGGGTATGATTTTCTGCTAATTCACCATTCTCAGCTGAATCGAAGACCATTGTAGCACAGGTCTTCCCATTCGCTCCCATGTCTGTTTCAGTAACACATTCCCATCTGATCCAAAATCCAGAATGACTTGATCCATCTCATATTCTCCGATCTGTGCAGTGAGTCTCATTTCACGCCCCATCCTTGTTTTATGTTTTTCAATCTTTTGGACTGCGCATGGTTCTCTTGGCGCGGTCCCAACACATCTGTTGATGAGTTCCTATAACCCTTTCATAGCCTTGCTATCACACAGTAACTTCATACAGGTTTCCAGGAAAGTAGTGAGCATAGAGGGATCCATCTTCGTCTCAAGCTAATCTTTGCTTCCTGAAGTGGAGGCCTCAGCGAAGCTTTTCTTAGCTTCCTGAAGTGGAGGCCTCAGCGAAGCTATTCTTAGCTTCGATGAATGTTTCCCGAGCATGCTCCAAATCAAACTTAGCTTCTTTCATCGGGGCTTTGTGAACCCAAGTACTGTCTTCCGGTTGTTTCCCCTTGTCATCTCCCATCGCGATTCCACTTCAGAGCACTATATTTACGTTCAGATCTTCCTCATGTGGCTTAGACCTCATCATCTGCAGGTTCTGAGTTGGGGGAGGTGGTAGTGTTTTTTTGTCACGTATCCTAGCTATCAGCGTAGGACAATCTTCTGTCTCATGATCAAATAGTGTGCAATACTTGCACAATAGGCACGTTGGATTAGTGCAATCGCAGGCATAGTGTCTTGGCCCTCTGCAATTATAGCAAATCAACTGTCTGTGACTTATACCAAGTCCTCCTTCGCCTCGGCCTCATCCATGCCCCTGAAATCCTATCTGCACCATCCTTGCATTTTGGTCAAGGGGTCGCATTTCAACCTAAACCCTGTAGGCAGGAGTTCTATCCATCATCAATTCATAGCTCCTACAATTTCACTCGTCATATCCCACTGACCTACAAAAGTTGCAAAATAACTGTTGCAGAGTTTGTGTATACTTCTGTAACAAGTGGTAGTTATCCGTGGCATGTTTTCCAGCTATTTGATAGATAGCACACCACAAAGTAGGTGTCGTGCTAGGTCCTGCTTGAGCTTCCAGCCGTAAAGGCATCGGTCCTCGTCCTGCAAGGTAATTTGTAAAGACTAGGCAGTGGTCTTTTTCATGGTCCTGACTCTTGCATTTCAGGCACCATACTTCCTTGTGCACTTCTGGTCAAACCGTCCTGTCCTGTTTTAGACTCTGCATCTCAAGGCACAGATTCTTCAACTGCGCGTGGATTTGCTAAACTCCTAGATTAGGATCTTGCATCGGGGTCTCGTGCAGTCTCATGGAAATCTCCAAGGCCTATGCCTAAGTTGTTATCTTTTGCTGTGACAGTGCACTCCTTAAGCGTGGTAGTAGCGAAGCTACAAACCACTCCCGATGCTGTCCATCTGTCAAATTCATATTGGCTTCATGAATCGCACATTTTAGCCTCTGATCTAGTTCCCAAGGCGTCTTGCCCGGTAGCATCTTGATTTCTTTGAATCCAATGATCAATTGCACTTTAGATTTAGGCCTACTAAATTCCCTATTCAATGCTGCTTCGATGTCCACTACTCTTGCATTCGGGTTATCGTTGGAGTACTTAATATACCAGGTCAGTGTGCGATCCTGCAGGGCACTAACCAGTGTTTCTTTCTTTATATGGTCATCTGTAACACCTTGAGCTTCCCATACAACCTTCACCATGAACTAGAATTGGTCCCGATCCTCATTTCCCAAGCCTTTAAACAAAGGAAACTTCACTGTGTTTACCATACTGAATCGCGGTGGTGGTGGAGGTGGTATGGGTGAAGTTGGAGGTGATGGAGGTGAAGTCGGTGGTGGTGTGCACGAAGGTGGTATTCATATAATTCCTTATCTTATCAGATGAATAGCACTTCACAGAGAGACCTTCGTGATCCCTTCCTCATCCCCTTGCGGAGGTGAAATCAAGGGGCTATGCTCTGGACCCTTATTTCCTTCGTTTTTGTAAATTCTTATACTTCACGTAGACTCGAACATCAAGGTAACTGCATAACCCACTTTTTGCACAACAACATTTTAATCCAAGTATTCAAATATTTTACGTACTTATCTCGTGGTCCTTTGAGAAAGCATCGCTCTGTAAAGCTATAGCTGACTAAGGTGTCAACCACAAACTCAGTATCAAATCCTCCTACAATGCGATCGAGCCAATAATCGACTGTGCGTGCGATCTTATCCTCCGATGCTTCCAGTTTTCACACTAGCTCCAGGATCCACACAATAGGACCGTCAAGTTTCCACCTTCCTTGGCCATCTACTAGCTTCGTGATCCACTCATATAGCTCAGTAGGGAAGGTCGCGAAAAATATTTCGTGGATCTCCATATACAAGTAGTTATCTAATCACTGTTCTTTTGACAGTCGTGGGTTTCTGTTTTCCTATGCCGTGAACTCATGAATTCTTCTGTCCAACTAACCTTTGATTTCTTTCTTAGTTGGATTCCAATGATACGACATCACACATCTCTCATGCAGATTCTGATCCTAGCAACGGAACCATTTGTTGGCTTGAGGGGGGCTTGACCCAAGTTCAGCGTTAGTTAGCCAAACAAATCCCTACACTACTGGAACTTTCAATGTCAGCCCGTGGAGCACGGACTGAAGCTTCACCCAAAGCAGTATGGGGGGATGCTGGAACCAAGTTTCCACACCCTTGAGATGGTTGTGATTACATTTTATTCCAACTATACCTGCCTTTAGGCAGACTGCTTCGCGCTCTATTCTACCCTTTAGTACCTTCATGAAACATTACACTCGACTTCCGCACGACCCTACCCAGGGCTGAAGTCCTTTCATGCTGCTAGGGTAGCGGACTGGGCTATTTCCCAACCTTGGTTAAGTATCTTACTTATATTATTATCAAGTCTTAGTTAGCTTCACGTAAACAGATGTTCTTACTTGCGTTCACTTAACTAATATATTTATACACATTCGGGCATCATATCAACATTAGAAGTGAAATTCATGCCCAATATAACAGATGTATAACCAGGAAATAAATACGTAGAATGATAGAAAACTTCTCTTTATTAATACTTCCAGATGATTACAGACTCGACTCGCCCTGCGCACTCAGCTGCAAGGGTCCGCGCACTCAGTTGCGGACTTCTAGGCCTTTGTGCTCTCAGCTGTAGAGCCTCTACCTACGCTACGACCCAAAACTTAGACTTACACTTTAGAGTTATCTCGCATACATCTTCATTCCTTAGACATTATTTTTTTAACTACTTAGAGCTTAACTCTATTTATACAATCCCATGGTCCGCGGACCATGGGTAGATCTTCTACAGCCTACATTACATTATCAAAATAAGGGCAGAAAATTCCTATGACTCTTTAACAACTACACGCTCTGCGCCCACAAAATGCAAAGTCTTTACATTGGAATTACAAAATTGGATCAGAATCTGGGCTCTAGCCCCAAAATTGCCCTTGGGGGATCTTGTACCCAACAACATGAAAATCACTAACATTTAAAAAAATGCGTTGATGCTCCATCAACACTTTTCAAAATTGGCATGAAAATCACTAACATTGAAAAAAAATGTTCATACTTGATACATAAGAAAATTTAAAGTGCCAAAAATATGCTAAAAAAAAAGTGTATTCTGGCATCACCACTTTTCAAAGTCGGGTGAGTTTTTGCTACCTCAAAAAAATGGGTGCCAGTTCACTTTCTTGTTTGATCGATAACTATGTTAAAGTGCGAACCCCTATCACTCATCAATAATTTTTGGCAACCAAATCTGGTTAAGACAAACTCATACAAGAATTTTGCTACTGTAGCCCCTGTAAAATCCTTAACCGGTTGTGCTTCCACCCATATGGTTAGATATTCCATCACAGTGATAATATAGAGTGCACCCGTTTTCTTTCGAGGGGGATGAATTGGCCCAACAAAATCAATCACCCACTTCTCAAAGGGCTACAAAGATACTTGAGGATGTAGTGGTAAGTCATATATTCACGATGGTCTGCCAATGCTTTGACATGCATCGCACGCCTTACAATACGCCTTGGAATCCTTGTGCAATGTTGGCCACCATAGACCTACACGCAAACTCCTTTGTGCAGTTGCATTTCCTGCATAATGTCCTCTTGTAGATCCTCCATGAGCTTTAGCGAGAATGCTATCCTGCTCAAAGTCCAGCACATATCTTCGCAATATTTCGTCTACACCCATTTTATACAAATGTCGCACAATAATTGAAAAATTGGTCATGCACACTATTAATTCCTTCTTCTGTTGGCTTGTATATCCTTCCAGTGCCATCCCCGTAGTCAAGAAGTGAATAATATCTACAAAATGGTCATCTTCTACATCCACCGCAAAGAGTTGCACATTTGGCAACCCTTCCTCCAGATTATTAGGCTCCTCTCATGTTTCAATCTGCGATAGATGGTTAGGTCCCACATTTATCCTCCCTAGCTTCATAATGACTTCAAAGTCATACTCCTGAAATAATAGCAACCATCTGCAAATCTTTTCCCCCCAACACAGGCTTGTTGACCAAGTATTTCAAGGCAGAATGATATGTGTACACATTGAAATGCCATCCTAGCAGATAATGCGTGAATTTTTGCAGCGCATACACCATGGCCAATTCTTCGCGCTCAGTTGTTGAATAATTTTTCATGGCCTTCGATAACTTCCTACTTGCGAAGGCTATAGGATGCTCCATTTCCCCTTCACCGAACTGCATTAGCACTACACCCAATGCAATGCAAGAGGCATCCACATGTAGATGAAACTCCTTTTTCCAATTAGGGAATATCAAGATCGACGCAGTGACCATATTTTCTTTCAACACATCTAAGTTGCGCTGGCATTCTTCGTCCCAACAAAATGTTGCATCCTTCTTTAGAAGTTTCTCCATGGGCACAATAATTTGATCATAAGATTTTATAAATTTTCTATAGTATCCCATATGTCCCAGCGTCGCACGCAGCTGCTTGACATTCCTAGGGGCCTCCAAATTCACAATTACCACAATCTTTACAGTGTCCACCATCAACCCTTGCTTGCACACAACATGCCCCAACAAGATCCCGAAAGGAAAACAGAATATGCATTTTTTAAAATTCAGCGCGATCTGATATCCGTGACATGTATCCAACATCAGGTGTATACTTTCTACATGGAGCTTCACTAATCCAAACATCGTCTAGTCATGAAAGCACACTCTAGAAAATTATGAATGAACTCTTTGAATGCTGCTATGACTATGCGGGAAAATATCGCAGGCACATTCCTGAGTCCAAATGGCAACACAGTGTATTGATAAAAACCCCACTTCATCGCGAAGGTCATTTTGATCCTATCCTCAAGTGTGATCTTGATCTGATGATACCCAGAAAACCCGTCAGTAAATGAATAGGCCTTGTGCCCTCCAACATTGTCTAACACTTCGTCTGTAAACGACATTGGAAATGGGTCATGAACACACGCATCATTAAGCTTCCACAGGTCTACACAAATCCTTATTTCACCTTTTTGTTTCTTCGTCTGAACCACCATCGGGCTCACCCAATCATATTCTTCAAAAGGTCCTATGATGCCTACCTCCAACATCTTTTCTAGCTTTTGGCGAACCTTTTCCTTGTATTGAGGATTAAGGCGATACAACCTCTATTTAATAGGCTTCACTTCCGGCTTCAAAGTGATATTCATAATGCCCAAATCTCTAACTATGCCCTTTAAATCCAAAAAATTAGTGTGGAAGAGATACTGGTATTTGCAGAGTAACTCAACAATTTTATCCACTGTAGCATCGTCCCAATAATCTCCAATTTTTGTGAACTTTGGTTCTTCTTCAGTGCCAATGTTTACTTTCTTTATCTTCAAAGATGCGGAGATGTCCGGGTTTTCTATTTGTGGGCCTTCGACTTCACGATGCCCTTCTGCCTCTAGAATATTAATGTTTCTCGGATCTTCATCTTCCTCTTCAATGATCACATTATAGCATTCCATCGCATGGCACAACTAGGTGCTTCAGTCTAGTTGGATCCATTCCATAGGTTCCTTTGGTGTTCTGAAGATAACCACCTTAATCTCTTGTAGTGCTTCATCAATGCTTGCGAAGCCATATTCAAAGTTAAAGTTGAAGGTCAATAAGAACCATTCCTTCAATACATCCCATTCTACGGTGCCATGGTGGAGCTTCGTTTCCAAATACCAGTTCATGGGAATTGTATCCAAAGTATGGAAAAGTATGTGTACCCACTCTGGCTATGGTTCTCTTCCCCATGATTTAGTCCATTTCTCTAGGTGATAGCACGGATCGTCCCTTCCATTAAATTTCTCAGTCATTCTGGTGTTAGCACACCCAAACCGTAACTTCATCATTCTTCGGTAATCTCGCCATCCAGCAAAAATATCCTTATACGTACCCCGCCATTGTGCAGGTGTAATGCGCAGTGCCAACTCTAATGCTTGGAAGCAGTGATCCTCAGAGACTTCGTGCTCAAATTCATCCAAAAACATATCTACATTAGTAAAACCATCATAATAGAGTAATTTCCTTACCTACGATGAAACACAGTGCAACGACTTCGTCATCATATTGCATTGCAATGTAGACACTTCATGTAAGCAATTCTGATAATGCTCTAACTCCTTGTCAGAATCAAAGGTGTAGGAAGTCTCCCTGTCCAAGGAAATCCTTCCATCTGTCGTTGGATTGATCCAGTCCCGATCCCGTGATGTTATGTTGTAAATCTGATCTAATTCATCATCACTTTCATCATAATCACAGACTGGTACAGTATAGCATGCCCCTTCTGTAGGATATAGTGGCACTATAACCCAGATTGACTTTCTTTCAAATGACATCATCCTTTTCTTCAAATTAATGACCCCATTGATGTCAATAGCCTAGTCAATTCCCAAGAGCACGGGGTAGTGGTTACTATTGTAAACAATTTCTATAACCTCAAAGTCGGCCATCGTTCTCACATAACCTTCGCATGGGGATGATTTTCTGTTGGTTCTCCATATTAAGATGAATCAAATACCACTGTAGCACAGGTCTCCCCATCCTTTCCCATGTTTTCTTTGGTAATACGTTCACATCGGACCCTAGATCCAAAATGACTTGGTCCATCTCATAGTCACCTCTCTGCGTAGTGAGCCTCATATCTTGCCCTATTCGTGCCTTATGTTTGCCAATTTTTCTGACCACCCAGTGTCCATCAGGGACTTTCTCTTTCCTGCTGCATTTATTTATTAATTCCTATAGGCCTTCCACAGATTTTCTATCGCACAACAGTTTTATGTAGGTCTCCAAAAACGTAGTGAGTACAGAGGGATCAACCTCTACAGGTGTGCTAATTTCTCGTGTCTTGTCCTGGCTCCCTGAGGTTGAGGCCTCAACGAAGCTCTTCTTAGCTTCCATAAATGTTTCCTTAGAGTGATCCAAATCATATTCGACTTCTTTCTCTAGCGCTTTGTAGACCCATCCTTCTTCTTCAGGTTGTTTACCCTTATCAGTGCCAATCATCATTCCACTTCTTAGCACAATGTTAACGCTTTGGTCTTCTCTACGGGGCTCAACCCTCATCATCTATAGATTATCCCTAGGTCGTTGAGGCTATGTTTTCTTCTCTTGCATTTTAGCTATTAGCACTGGGCATTCTTCTATAGTACCGTCAAACTATCTACAATATTGACAAGAAATGTGTGTAGGATTTTGGCACTGTCGCATGTAGTTCCCTGGCTATCCACAGTCGTAGCAGATAACTTGAATACAGCCTCTACCAAGTCCTCCTCCTCCTCGGCCCCATCCTCGACCATGATAACCTTCGCATGCTCCTGTGACGCCCTAATCTGGAGGCCGAGTTTCTACTTACATCCGGTATGTAGGTGTCCTTTCCATTATCAGCTCATAGCTTCAACAGTGGTGCTCGTCGTGGCCCATAGATTTGTAGAAGTTATAGAACAACTATTAGGGTGTCTGGACGAACTTTTGAAGTAAATGGCAATTATCCATCACATGTCATCCAACAACTTGATAAATAACACACCATAGTGCAACCCCCATGCTTGGCCCTACTGGAGCTTCTAGATTCAAGGGAATTGGCCCCCCTCTTGTAATATAATTCACGTACACTCGACAATGGTCTTTATCGTGCCCATGGCTCTTGCAATTCAAATATTAGACTTCTGCATGCACTTCTGGTTTAGTCTCCTTGTCTTTCTTCAAACTCTGTAACTCTAGGTGTAAGCTAGCTAATTGTGAGTGGATCTACTGTACTCCCAGGTTCGTATCCTGAATAGGTGATGCATGCAACCTCATCGCAATTTACAAGGCTTCTTCCTGTGTTTCTATCTTCTATTTTCACAAAGAAATTCTCAAGTGGGGCAAGAGCGATGCTATAAACCATTCGCGATGCTGGCTATCTATGATCTACATGTTAGCTTCTCTGATCTACCACTTCAACCTTTAATCAAATTCCCAGGGTGTCTCATCAATCCTCATCATGATTTCTTTAAATCCAATTATTGATTTTGAGTTAGACTTAGGCTTACTAAACTCTTTGTTTAAAGCTTCCTTAGTCTCTGCTAGCATTGCAAGAGGATTATCTAAACAATACTTAATGTACCAGGTTAACACGCAACCCTCCAAAGAAGTAACCAACTATTCCTTCTTTATATTGTCATCAGTAAACAAACCTATAAGGCAAGTGAAGGATAATGTCAATATCAAGTCAGAAAGCCACATCATCTACATGTTCACAACTTGAAGACATTGATGAGGTACAATCCATATGCTCATGTGGTTAGTTATGTGCTTCTTGTTGATCCACTTCAAGTTCCCAACAAATAAGCATTTGATAAGTCAAAATGTTTTGAATACAATTATTATGTGCTTGGGGGGAACCATTCTGTAGAAGCTCAAAGACAATTGAAGGAGGAATATCCTAATAACCCACGTTTTGAAACAATGAAATATATCATTTATGCTGGTTTATCAGATACAAAAGCAAAGTTAGTGGCATGGGATCATAATTCAAATAATGAATATAGGATGTATATGACTTTCATCCAAAGGGTTAGATTTATTCACAGTGAATTTCAAGAAAAATGTAGTGGGGATAGGATAAATGTTACTGCAGATTTCTGAAAGGAATGTTGTATGGAAATAGGCTATCAAATTGAAGAGAAAACCAATTCAAAAGGTGGAAAAGGCAACAAAAATAGTGATTTATTTAGAGGTGTTGATAACATTTTCCAATTGGCATTTAGAACTAGAGATGTTTGGAAGTTGATTGATGAGATATTTAGCATGTGGGAAGACATTGCCATTAAAAACTAGAGGGTCAAAAAGTCTAAGCCATTGATATGTAGCAACAATAAATCAGCTCCTAAAATGAAGCAGCCTCCAAACGATATGACTATTGCACCTTGGAGGGCGATGCAAGGAGTGAAAGATGAAAAAATTGTCAAAACAATATTATCTCGTGTGAAGTCAAGGGAATTATCATTGAAGGAAATGTTGGAAGAATTTCAAAAGTTTGTTGAATTATTTTTATTTTATTTCTAGATTATATTTATCTTTTAAATAAAACATGTTGTTCTAGGTAGTATTTGTTATACAAATCATTATATTAACTTTTTGTTACTTTATCTATGCGGTCACAAAGTTTACATGAAAATTCAAGAACAAATGGTTAGATTGTTGAATTAAGATAGTTGGGATGATGTTGTATGCAACTATCTAGATTCAAGTTTTACATCAACATTAAAAGCTTTTCATCTTGCATTTAAAAAGGTATCTTGATTTATATATTCATTTTTATTCATTTGTGTACTATTTTTAATTTATAACTTACACATATATTTGTTTATTTTATAAAAGATGAGGAAGGATGATAATGGAGCGCCAGATAGTTTCAAAACCTTTATTGAAAAAATAAAGATCGAAAGACTAAGGGAGCAACATATTAAGAATGTTGAACTTGATCCAACTCTTAATCATTTCATTTGGAATGGGCTAGACACCATTCAATATCAAGTAATACAAGGCCACTATGAAGACATTGTTAAACTCATACCTAAAAGGGATTATGCCCTAGTCATTGCAGATATTCCCCATGGTTCCAATATTCTAAACATTGACTATGATAGTGACCCTTATACTTATCAAGCTCTTAGTAAAGTGGTTTCGGGATTTGTAGAAGTCACGTCATCACCATTATGGAGATTTGTGACATTTCATTTAGACACACAATTGGCAATGATATTGTCAAGCTTGAAGGGGAAAACAAATTCAAGGATGCAGCTTACATGGTAAGACATTTAGAATGTATATTTGATTAATGTTGAAAAATTCATTTATGTACAAGTTAATTGAACTTTTACTATTTCATGTTACAGGCAAAAGTCAAATCTTCTTAACAATGAAGATCAACAATTCATAAATGATTGTGAGTTCATTCATATTGATATTTGGGCAAAAGATGATAGCCATATGTCTATGATTTTTAATCAGGTAGACGGAAAGAGTCATAGCCAAATACTAACTTATGATGTTGTTGTGAGAAAACTAACATATGAAGACAAAGAAGCAAAAGGAGAGATAGTTAACATTTATCACCACAATTATTGATTAACTATCTTATAGACATATGTTCAAATGAAGGAGATTGGGTTCTGGATTTACTTTCTGGCTCA
Source organism: Pinus tabuliformis (assembly GCA_031772625.1). NCBI lineage: Eukaryota > Viridiplantae > Streptophyta > Pinopsida > Pinales > Pinaceae > Pinus > Pinus tabuliformis. The sequence goes on along the minus strand of CM062820.1, from coordinate 1,202,319,667 downwards.
AGTAAGTTTTACTATATGGAATTGAATTTCAATATGTTATTTTTCAATTAATATGTCATTGTACTAATTTAGTTCATTATTTCATTTGTGCTTGATAATTAGGTACAACACTAGCATGTTGCCTTCAAAAAGGAAGAAATTGCATTGCAACTAAAAATGATCCAATACAATGCAATTTCATTCAGCAAAGAATTAATGCTCTTCAATTTCTTCCAGATGCAATGCAAGAAATTCGGTTGAAGAAAGGGAACTTTAGTGAATCACGTGTGGCAAAAAAGACAAAGGAACCCCAACCACTATTACATGGAATGTTTGGAAAGACATACATTGGGAGATTCGCAGACCATCAAAGATCCATTTGAAGAAGAAGATGAGCAAAAGGAAGCAGAAAATATTGTGGAAGAAGACAATGATGAAACTCTAGAGGACGAAGAGTTTGGATTACGTGACATTGTTGATTAAATTTAAGCTATGCCTGGAAATCAAGCTTTGCAATGTTTTGACTTTGACATTTTATGAGAAGAATAAACACTCAATTAGGGTTGTTATGCGTTCAATATTTGTAATATGTGATTTTCGCATTGATTTTTAAGTTAATTATTATTTCTTGAAAAAAAGGTGATCATTATTATTTTTTGGACATGAAATTCGTAAAAAAAAACTATTTTTTACCATTTTTAGTTAAAATTTTCGTATAAAAATTGTGATTTTGACATGTCAATTCTAGCAAAAATTATCAAAACGTGTAGTTTTTTTGTTATATTTATGTTAACAATGGTTATTTTTACGTCCATTGTTAAAAAATACTGTTTTTTAAAAACAATTATTTCATGTGGATTGAAAAATTAATTAAGCATGTATAAATATGTAAAATATCGAAAATTCAAAATATCGACCTTCTAATTTAAAAATGCAAAACAATAAAAACCTCACTACAAAAAATAAAAAAAATAATAACAAAAAAAAAAAAAAACAAGAAAATATGAAGAAAATGACCACTTCAAAAATTATCAAATTTACAAAATAATTATTTACATTTTATACATTAGGAAATTTAAAGCCAAAAAACGGGTCTTTTAAAAAAAGGGTCTGATGCAGAATACCCACTTTCTCAAATCAACATGAAAATCACTACCATTCTAAAACATAATGTACATTAAAAAAATTAAAGTGCCAAAAACTATTCTCTAAAAAAAATATGTGTGTTCTGCATCACCCCTTTTCAAAATCAGGTCACTTTTTTGCTATCTCTACGAAACGGGTAACAGTATCAGTTCCCATTTCAAAGTTTACATTGATATTTCATAAAATTAAAAAATCCATCAGTTTGGGGGGGATACATTTACATTCATTATTTGTCACATTCATATTTTTCCATATTCATATATCACATTCTAAAACCCACATACCTTCAAAATATATTCACTATTACATGAGCATATAAATGGCTTTGTAAAAAGTACTGAAACGCTAATTGGATGCAACACAATCATGGTTGTTACACAAGAACCAACCATGATGCATTCCAACAAAATACTTTACAATAAAAATCAAATTATCATAATAAAAAGATCATACATTAAAATTGAATGCAACAAACAAAACATGGTTGACACACAGGAACCAACCAAGTTGCAATTCATCAAAAACACTTTGCAAAAGTTAAGCAAATGATATCATTCAAAGTTTAAGCTAAAGCTCAAGTATCAAAAGTAATGTAATAGATTGCATGAGGACATGAAATACCTTCAGTTTGGGGGTATGTTGGGCCTAAAAATTATCCTTAAAATACATCCACATTCCCTCCATTCAACATCCACTTTCTCTCCATTGACACATTTTCTCACCTCTATTCCACCACCATGTCATCACATTAGCTTCAATTTCATCATTATATGGGTTATCCTTGAGTTTTCCAAAACATTATTAATTCATACTATTTTTAAGTGAATTTATAGTTAAACTTTAGAAAATAATCTCCATATACTTATACCTAACAATTAGAATGAGTTTGTTGACATGTGTAGGTACAAAGGAAGCTTCCAATACATCTTTATGTGGCACTCTATGTTCAAATTCGAATTTGAGGAGATCATGGACCTAATGAAGAAGATCATGGACCTCATGGAAGATAGGGTTATGTGTCACCATTGGTTGAGAGATATGAGGATTTGAAGAGGGAATAGTGGATCATCATTATGAGTTTGTTATCTCATCTTGTTGTATAAATAGGAGTGTTATCTCCTTCATTTGTAATCTTAATTTTTAGAATTTAGAAACTTAGTCCTTCATTTGTAATTTTAGATTTTAGAATCATTGTAATGTAGAGTTTAGGACCTATTGGAATGTAGAACTTGGAGCTTGTAATTGCAATTTGCAATTGAGGATAAATAAAGTGGATTGGATTTTCTTCTACAATTGACTTCTTTCTAGGTGTGCTTGTGGAGCTATGGAGGGCCCCCATTGCCTCACTTGCATGCTTGTTTTGTTTTGGTAAACTTTCATTTTATGTTTGTTTGAGAATTTAATTAGATTAAATTATTGGTTCATATGTTTGAGATATTAACGAATGACCTTTCGTAAGAAAGTATTAATGTTTGTTTCAATGAATCTGACTTGTTATTTAATGTTTGATTTCATTAGTTTAAGTTTCTGATTCATATGCTTGAGATATGAATGAATAGTCTCTTGTAAGAGAGCTTTAATATTTCATGCAATCAATCAGAATTAGGTTTAAGTGCTTTAATTTCATTAGTTTAAATAGTTTGTTGATTAAGATGATTAGAAATATTAATGAACAGTCTCTTGTAAGGGAGCTTTAATATTTCTTACACTTGTCACAATGTCTTTAGATTTCATTTTGATTAAATGACTAAATAGGTGTTGGAAATCCCAATGAAAGACCCCTTGTAAGGGAGCTTTGGCATTTCTTCACCTAGCTTAGTTTAGTTTGTCTCTAAGTCCATATATATTGGATGATCCTCGAAGTTTACTTACCCGGATTGATAGTAAATGAAACTCGAATTTGCATCCGCATTTTAGACTAAACAGTCATTATATAATTATCTTTTAAACTAATGTAATTTTCACCTCAAAAACATGTTTTTGAGGTGAAAACAAAGTATTTTGAGTTAATTTGTATTTATTATGTAATTTTAAGTCACTTTATGTAATAAATTATCCCGACTGCACCAAAGCATCTCTCCTTGTTGCAAGACAAAGAAACACTGCAAAAATCAGTTCAAGTTGAGCATTATCCACCTGAAAAGAAACAAATAAGAAAAGGCATTAAAAACAGAGTTTTGAAGAAGGTCAAGAAACATTAGAAAGTGGGTTTTTCAAGTAAAAAATCGAAATTTACTCTTGTATAAGGTCTCACATTTCATTTTCAAGTTCATCATTCTCATTTGGCAAGCAAGGATTCAAAAAGTGAGGAAAAGAGGAAAGGTTGAGTGAGTTTTGGGCAAAGGAGAAGTCACAATGCGCTTCTGGAGGGTGGCACTACGCGTTTGGAGCAATAGTGAAGTGGCGTTGCACTTCTACAGTCTGGCGCTGTGTGTTTCAGGTAAGAGGGTCGGCGCTACACGTTGAGAGGTTGGCGCTGCATGTCTGGGCCCGGCGCTGCACGTCTGGAGATTTCCACAGTGTAAATTTACACTGCGTTGCGCTTGTGGAGGTGGCATTGCGCATCTGTAAGTTGGCACTATGCATTGAGCAGAAGGGCCAGAAAGGCTTCAAACTTCATAAAAACTTCAAGATTGCCCTCTCTTCCCTTCATACAAGTAAGTTGTCCTTCTATACTACATTGTTGGTTTGCATTCAAACTTTTAAACATAATTCCCTATGTCAAATTTCAAACCCTAAATTCTCCCTTGGTTATGCCTAAACCCTAAAACCCCAATTATTCCTCTTATCGCCTATCACCTTAACTCTAAACGTTTTCCCTATTACATTCCATAGCATCCACATCCCTTTATCCCTCTTCCCAAAAAGCAATATCTCAAACAAACCAAGACCTCCCTCTCATTTTTATGATTCCTACTCCCTCATTCATTTTCTAGTCCATAAGGTCATCTCCCATCCCCTCACTCCTAAATCACTCTTGCTCATTCCCTTTATCCCTTTTCTTGGAGTGTACAGCCTCAAACCTTGCAAACATGGATAGAGAAAACCGATATTATGGGGAGGAGGAAAACACCAACAATGACAGTTCAGCAAATAGACCTAGGCATCAGAGAAAACCACACAAGGGAGGTAGAATTATTAGGGAAGAGCCATCAAACCTCAGAGAATTGCATGCCTCTCAGTTGGCTGTCACTTGTTTCAGACATCTTGGGTGCTATGAGTTCTGTGAGTAGGTAAAGAGAGTTCAACACCACCCTAAGCTCACCAGAATTTTTGTAGCTCATCTTCAGGACAACAAGGTGACTCTTGTTGGGGTGACATTCACAGTCTCACCTTCCATTATTGCAGATGCAACTAGGATTTTCAATGTAGGGGAGAAGTGGTACAAGGCACAGGACCTAGATGAACATTATTATGAGCCTTATATCAAACCCAGGTACAGAAACGAGGTGAAAAGACTTTTTCCTTTCAGATTCCTTGAGGACAAGTATGCCCCCATGATGAAAATCATCATGAAATATTTCACTTGTGAGGGCAGATTTTCCAGGTTGTACACCTATCACATCAGGCTTCTCATGCATTTTACCAGGGTGAGGATGTTAAACCTCCCTTATTTCTTATTCAGGAAAATTGAGAAGATGGCTCATTTTGTCCAGAAAAAAGCCATACCCTCAGTAGATGAGTAGTCTCTATCATTATTCCCTGATCAAGATGATTGTGCTTCATCATCTCAGCCTCTCAACATCTCTTGGGAGACATTTATTGCTCATGACATCTTCATGGGTCCTCAAATTCCTCCACCAGTGTCTCAAGAAGTAGGGGGGCCTTCTAGTAGTGCTCAGGTGAAAACAGATGAGGAGGCCAAAGAGACTAGAGCTACTGAGGTGCCTGGGACTTACATGACATATCAGAGGGGAACAAGGAGATTGTTTACAGCTGATAAGCAAGTGTTTGCTCCATGAGGTGTGGAATGGACCTTGCCTTCTTCATCAACCCATAGGCAAATTCTAGCTCCATGGGATGTAAAAGGGGCTTTGCCTTTTTCATCAACATAGTAGGTACAGGTGCAGCAGCTACACAAAGGGAGGGAAAAGATGTTGGAGGAGATTTTTTATGATGAAGAGAAAGAGAGGGACTTTGATTTGACAAAGAATGATGAGCCAGAGCAGCGTTATACTCATCATGGCATGGAAATAATTGACTTAGAGGCTCAGGACGAAGAAACAATAAAGGACATCATCATACAAGAAAAGGAGGCTCAAGTCCAAGCTTTGATGGACAATTTGGAGAGGGACAAGTCTGTCATCACATATTTGGAACAAGAGAACAAGCAGTTGAGTGACAAGTAGGTCCTCATGGAACTGGAACTTCTCAAAGTAAAACGACAAAGTGACAAGGAGGCACAGGTCAATCTGACTCCTATTTAGAAGGAAATTGAAGATGATAGAGAGACTTGGCTTGAGAGAACCAATTTTCACCTAGAGAAGCTGTTGTAGAAGGCCAATAGAGACAACCAGATGATCAGGCACATAGCCTACCATTACCGAACCCGAAACAAAATTTGCAACATGAGGGTCAAAAATATGAAAGCTAAGCTAAGGCGAGCTCTAAAAAGCAAAAAGGAGGAGGATAGGCTTAGGTTGCTTGCTAAATCTTCCTTGGTTCATCAGGATACTTGATGATGGTGCTTCTCACCAATTTTGTTCAGGTTTGGAAGATTTTTTGTCATTTGCAAATTTTGAAAGTTTAAACACAGAAAATCAGGCTCAACGCGTAGCGCCACTGACGTAACACTTTTCCTAGAGGCACCCAATGAAAAAATGGTTTGCATTTTTGGATTCAAAATGATGAGTACATGCACCCTATGGATTTTCTAAGTTTTTGGGGTAGAATTGATCCACCAAAAGGTTAAAAAAACACCCGAAAAATGACCTTTCTACCACTTTTTGGACACACAGAAGAAATCTTGGGAGAATCAAGTTTTGAGGGGTCAAATGAGCTTCAAATGATGAAGTTATAGGTGGTTTAAAAAGTATACTTGAATACCTTTCCAATGAGCTATCATGAGATCAATTTGGATGTTGGGAAGGCCTACAAAAGGGACCTAAAAGTGGCATTGCGCGCAGGGAAAATTTTGCACAGGATGGCTATTTTTTCATTTTTTGACTGTGTTCATGGATTTTCTATCATGGAGGATGTTTTACCATTGTAAATAATGACTTGGCATGTAAATATGATGGATAATTAGTAGTAGAGGGTAGATTCATTGCAATTAAAGTCACTTTGAGCTCAAATGAATCAGTTTTTCACTTTTAGAGGCATGTTGTTAAGATGCCTATATTCCTATTTCTTGTTCAGTGTTGGTTAGATTAGATCCTCATCTTGTTGGCATTATGAGACAAGTGTTGTCCTTGATGGAAAATCACACAAATGATAAATTATAGTGCAGCAAATTTATTTGATAAATTATAGTGCAACAAAGTTTCCTTCATGTAGAGAAAAGTTCACGCACTTTTATGCAGAGAAAAGTTTATTCCATGTAGAGAAAAGTTCATGCACTTTTATGCAGAGAAAAGTTTATTCCATGTAGAGAAAAGTTCACGCACTTTTATGCAGAGAAAAGTTTATTCCATGAAGAGAAAACTTCACGCACTTTTATGCAGAGAAAAGTTTATTTCATGTAGAGAAAAGTTCACGCACTTTTATGCAGAGAAGAGTTTATTTCATGTAGAGAAATGTTCACGCACTTTTATGCAGAAAAAGTTTATTTCATGTAGAGAAAAGTTTACGCACTTTCATGCAGAGAAAAGTTCCCTTCATGCAAGAGAAAAGTTCACACACTTTCATGGTTGGTTCATGGTATTAGTCCGACAGTTTTTGATCCTATGGTTTTGGTCTGTGGTATTGCATCCAAAAGTGTTGATCTCACACACTTTCATGGTTGGGTCATGGTATTAGTCCGACAGTTTTTGATCCTATGGTTTTGGTCCGTGGTATTTCATCCAAAAGTGTTGATCTCACGCACTTTCATGGTTGGTTCATGGTATTAGTCCAATAGTTTTTTGATCCTATTGTTTTGGACCGTGATATTGAGAAAGGACTAAGGCTATAAAAGAGGAAGGAGATCATTTGGCAAAGCATCTTCTGAATTATTGAATATCTGATAAAGTGCTAGATCTGGAATATGGTGATTGGGTTATGGTGCAGATCTGGATCTGAATGAAGAAGGAACCTGAGCGTAAGGAGAAGGATAAGTTCTATTGATGGGTCAAAATCTTAAGGCTGGAATAGTGGTATGTGGAACACGCTTGATCTATAAATCTAATAATCTGGGTCTGAATTATTGATGCATGTTTTATTGTACACATGTTATGATCTGGGTATGTCTGATGTATGGAACAACTGCAAAGTTATAAAGAAATATTTGCAGATCTGTATGCGGGTTGGCTTTGGCGAAATCAGAGATTGATGATGCAAGTGTAGTTGATGGGTTTTTGATGCTCTTGGATCCAGTCTGAAAATTAATGAAAAGTGGTCCTTGAAAGAAAAGAAGTAGGGGGTTGTAGCTCCCTTCCAGGAGAGACTGGAAAATGAGAGAGAGAGTTGTAGCTCTCTGCAGGTTGTAGCCTACGTACTGGTAAAGGACTGCACCAGTACAAAATCATTGTAAAAGGAGTTTCTTATTAAAAGAAGATAGAGACATATTGCAGCAGGTGGTTACCCACATTGGGTTTCCACCTTATATCTGGTGTTCTTTTGTGTGACTATTTGCTTTTCTTGTTCCTGCTCATTATTTTATGATACTGACATACAAAGTAATGATCAATATTTGAAGAATTATTCAAAGTATAAATAAAGAAGATATATTGAAAAGAATTTGATAATACTGATTCACCCCCCCTCTCAGTATTATTTCCAACAATTGGTATCAGAGCAGGTCCTTCTGAAGAAGCTTGATTGCTTGAAGGAAGATCTAACATCATGAGCAACTACGAGAGGGAAGCATCAATCAGGCCACCGATTTTTGATGGGACAAACTTCGTATATTGGAAGGTAAGAGTTACTGCCTATCTTCAATCTTTGGGTACAGAAGTATGGGACATTATAGAAACAGGGTATACTTTTCCATCAGCTACTCCTACAGATTCAGCTGAGAAGAAGAAATATGAAACAAATGCAAAGGCGGTTAATACTCTTCTAGGATGTCTATCTCAATCTGAATTTGTGAAGGTTATGCAATATAAATCCGCAAAAGAAATATGGGACAAGATTGTTTTGAGCTACGAAGGAGATGAACAGGTAAAACGTGCAAAACTTCAAACCCTCAGGATTCAGTATGAGAATCTCAGAATGTATAATGATGAAAGTGTGGCTAACTATTTCCTTCGGGTAGATGAGATTGTTAATTGTATGAAAAACTTGGGTGAAGAAATAAAAGAGGCTGTTGTGGTTGAAAAAGTCCTAAGATCATTGTCCCCCAAGTTTGAATCTAAAGTATCTGCAATAGAAGAAAAGGAAAATCTACGAACTCTTACTATGTCTCAGCTACACGGAATTCTAACTGCTTATGAAATGAGAAAAGGAGGTCCATCAGACAGGAGAGAAGCTGCTTTTAAGGCTTCAGGCAAAGGAGACTACTATGAATCAAGTCACGTGCCAGAAGAAGAAGAAGAATCAAATTTTGTCAGAAATCTTCAACGGGGTACTGGAAGGTTCAGAGGTAAGCTACCTTTTAAATTTTTTGCTCGTGGAAGAGTAGGTCATTATGCTGCCAAATGTCCTCATAAGGATAAGATTGACAAAGGAAAGGAACCTGCTAGATGGAACAAGAAACAGAATGCAAATAAGAAAAGCTACTACACTCATGAAGACAGTGATGGTCTATCAAATAGTGATGAAGATGAACGAGGTAATGACTATAAACTTTTAATGGCATTTGAAGACGATGATTACATGGATGCTATAGATGTGGATAGTTTTTATGAAGAGATTTCTAGACTTAAGACATGTATAGAAGAAAAGAATATGATCATTGATACTCTACAATTTCAAATTGATGAAAAAGAAAAATATCTTGAAAAGTTAGAAGGTGAAATTGTTGACCTTAGAAAAGAAATTGAGAAAACAAAGGCTATTAATCTTAAGTTTGTCAAAGGATCTGAAACTCTGGATGAGATCATCAATGTACAGCGTTCTCCGCTAAACAAGACAGGTCTGGGGTATAATGGAGAAACATCTCAAGCATCCACCTCAAAGAGTTATCTTGATGCAGCAAGAAGGAATGAGCAAAAGCAAAATGGAGATCACTAGGTAAAGCATGGACGAATTACATCAAGAACGAACAAAGACTATCAGGTAAACCAGGGGCAATCTGTCTTAAGGATGAACAAAAGCTACAACCAGCCACAGGTAAAATCTTCTCAATTTGCTTCAAGAATGGATGAAAACAGAAATTACAATCATTTGGCCATTAGATTTGATAATCGCAGAAGTTTCTTCAATGGGCAATGTTTCTCTTGCCATAACTTCGGTCACAAAGCAGCTCAATGTGTTGCATATAAAACAATCATGACTAGAGAATCTCAAAAACAAAGAAGTATGATCGGGATTACAAAAAGGACCTATAACAACTTTTCGGCTCTTGAAAATGAAGTTGAATGTTCTATTTGCAATAACTTTGGTCATGAAGATTCTGAATGTAGGAGCAGGTTTCAGCAGACAAAGGAACAAGCCTCAAGCACCAGAACATGGAGAATAAAGGAACCACAAATAGAAAGATGTGGGATAGCATTTTATGCAAAAGGACAAGAAAATCTATGGTACATTGACAGTGGATGTTCGAAACATATGACAGGTGATAAAGAAAAACTTGAATCATATTCTGCTTTAGAAAAGGGAAAGAAAGTTTCTTTTGGAAATGATACTCCTGCAGCTATAAAAGGAAAAGGCACTGCTCAGTTAAAAGAAAAGGTCAAAGCTGGAAATGTTTTGTATGTTGATGGATTGAAGCATAATCTTCTAAGTGTTAGCCAGATGTGTGATCAAGGAACCGAGGTGATATTTAGATCAAATGGATGTCGTGTTCGTGATCTTGATACAGGTGAAATAGTGATCAAAGGTAGAAGAACTCCAAATAATCTATACATATTTGAAGAAGGACAACAACAATGCTATTTGAGCAAGGATGATAACACTGGTTATGGCACCGGAGGTTGGGGCATCTAAGCTTTTCACAAATAAGGAAAGCATGCAAATATCAGGCAGTTCGTGGTCTTCCAGATATCAAAATTCCAGACAACACCATATGCAAATCATGTCAGTTTGGAAAGCAAACCAGAACTAACTTTCCAGAGAAGGAAGGATCAGCTAGCATGCCTCTTGAGCTAGTCCATACAGATGTATGTGGTCCATTTAGGAAAAGGACACCTCGAGGAGAAGAATACTTGATATTATTCATTGACGATTTCTCCAAGTTTGTTTGGTTAGGACTTATGAAGCACAAAGACGAAGCATTCGAGAAATTCAAATCCTTCAAAGCCTTGGTTGAAAATGAATCAGGTTACAAAATTAAGTGCCTTAGGTCTGACAGAGGTGGGGAGTTTACCTCAAATGAATTTTTTGATTTCTGTGAAGAACATGGGATAAGAAGAGAATTCTCTACAGCTAGAACTCCTCAGCAAAATGGAGTGGTGGAAAGGATGAACAGAACAGTCCAACAAATGGCTCGTGCTATGCTGGATGAGTCTGGAACTCCCGCAACTTTCTGGGGTGAAGCCGCATATGCTGCGGTTGTTATTCTCAACAAAAAAATGTCCGAGTGAACAGCACTCAAACTCCTCATGAGCTCTGGTATGGTGAGACTCCTTCGGTAAAGCACTTCAAAATCTTTGGGAGCAAATGCTATATTAAGAATACTGATGAGAAACTTGGCAAACTTGAACCTAGAGCAGATGAAGGCATTCTTCTTGGTTATTCTCCACACAGCAAAGCATATAAGTGCTACAATAAAAGACTTGGAAGAATTGTTGACAGCATTGATGTAGTGGTTGATGAAAAGGGATACATTCCTAGGCAAGTAAATCATGAAAATATCAAAGAAGATGAAGACTACCCTCAAAGACAGAATGATGAAGAAGAAGAACCTCAAGGAGCACCAGAGGAACAGATAAGAATAGAAGAGAAGACTCCATCCTGGTATGTTCAGAAGAATCATCCAGAATCTCAGATTTTGGGGCAGAAAGAAGCAGGTGTACAAACAAGAAGAACAATTGCAGAAGCTTCAAGCTATTTGGAATTACTCTCCTCCACTAAACCACAAAATGTAAAAGAGGCATGCAAAGATGAATGTTGGGTCAAAGCAATGGATGAAGAACTTGAGCAGATCGAAAAGAACAACACTTGGGTGTTGGTTCCTAGACCAAAGGATAAGAATGTTATAGGGAAAAAATGGGTCTTCAAAATAAGTTGAATGAAAATGGGGAAGTAATTAGAAACAAGGCAAGACTTGTTTGTAAAGGGTATGCGCAAATTTTGCTCCTGTTGCAAGACTTGAGGCCATACGAATGTTCCTTGCTCTCTCAAGCTTTCAAAAGTTCAAAGTATTTCAAATGGACGTGAAATCATCCTTTCTGAATGGAGACTTAGAAGAAGAAGTATACATTGAGCAGCCAGATGGGTTCATTCTTGGAAATGATCCAAATCTTGTATGCAGACTGAAAAAGGCTCTTTATGGTCTTAAACAATCTCCAAGGGCTTGGTACTATCGTTTGGACAAATATCTTCATCAACAAGGTTTTTCAAAAGGATCAGCAGATAGCAATCTTTATATAAAAATTGAAAATGACAAATTGCTAATACTTGTTGTGTATGTAGATGACATTATCTTTGGCAGCAATGAAGAATCTATGAGTCAAAGCTTTGCCTTGGTGATGCAGAAAGAATTCGAAATGTCCTTGCTTGGAGAATTGACATATTTTCTTGGCCTGCAAATCCAACAAAAGGAAGGAGGGATCTTCTTGTCTCAAACCAAGTATCTCAAGCAGATTTTGAAGAAATATGGCATGGAAGATGCAAAACCAGTATGTACACCCATGGTCACAGGATGTAGCCTCAGTGCAAATGATGAATCAGCAGCAGTACATCAACCAACCTACAGATCTATGATTGGAAGTCTACTTTATTTGACAAGTACCCGACCAGACATCATGCATGCAGTGGGAATAGTTGGAAGATTTCAGGCAAATCCAAAAGAAACTCATCTTCAGGCAGTAAAGAGAATCTTCAAATATATTTAAGGGACTCAAAATTATGGCTTATGGTATCCTAGAGATACAGATCTCACACTTCATGCTTATACTGATGCAGATTGGGCCGGAAGCGTGGATGACAGGAAGAGCACAAGTGGTGGTGCATTCTTTATGGGTTCCAGATTAGTATCTTGGTTCAGCAAGAAACAGAGTTCGATTGCCTTGTCTACAGCTGAAGCAGAATATGTTGCTGCTGCATCTTGCTGCACTCAACTCCTTTGGATGATGCAGACCCTGCAGGATTTTCAAATCACTTGTACACCACCTATCTCCATCTTATGTGATAATACAAGTGCAATCAACATTTCAAAGAACCCAGTCATGCACTCAAAAACCAAGCACATACCAATCAAGTATCACTTTCTCCGGGAACAAGTGCTTGAACAAAAGGTCAAGTTGGAGTATGTTCCTTCTACGGAACAGGTTGCTGATATACTCACCAAACCATTGCCTAGGGAGACCTTTGAATACCTCAGGCAAAAGCTGGGGTTTGTTGATGTATCATCTTGTTGTTGAATCTCTTCTGATTGTTGGTTGTACGCAAGGTTCATCTAAAGTATATGCGTACATTGGTCGAAGATCAAATGGCACAGGTTCAGGGGGAGCATATCATGCATTGTTGGCATTATGGAGGAAGTACAGAAGGAGATCATGGATGCTGGTCTGAATATTGCTGCAATACGTCTCTATCTCTTTCATGATGTATAAGTCTTGGTTCTTCTTGAAGAACATCTTTTGCAGATCTTTCCTACAATCAGGGGGAGCATGACCAGCACAATTCAGAAAGAGCAGAGCTTTCAGCATGTAGCATGAACAGATTGGTACACCTTGGCATATACAAAAGGGGAGCTCATTCAGAGATTTCAATAGGTACTCAGGGGGAGTATGAACAATGGAATGCCTTTCTAGGAAAGAGAATATCTTGGTTTGCCCTTTGCCCTTGATGACAAAGGGGGAGAGTGATTTGGTATTGTTGCCATCAAGTCCAAAGGGGGAGATTGTTGGCATTATGAGACAAGTGTTGTCCTTGATGGCAAATCACACAAATGATAAATTATAGTGCAACAAATTTATTTGATAAATTATAGTGCAACAAAGTTTCCTTCATGTAGAGAAAAGTTCACGCACTTTTATGCAGAGAAAAGTTTATTCCATGTAGAGAAAAGTTCACGCACTTTTATGCAGAGAAAAGTTTATTCCATGTAGAGAAAAGTTCAAGCACTTTTATGCAGAGAAAATTTTATTTCATGTAGAGAAAAGTTCACGCACTTTTATGCAGAGAAGAGTTTATTTCATGTAGAGAAATGTTCACGCACTTTTATGCAGAGAAAATTTTATTTCATGTAGAGAAACGTTTACGCACTTTCATGCAGAGAAAAGTTCCCTTCATGCAAGAGAAAAGTTCACACACTTTCATGGTTGGTTCATGGTATTAGTCCGACAGTTTTTGATCCTATGGTTTTGGTCCATGGTATTGCATCCAAAAGTGTTGATCTCACGCACTTTCATGGTTGGTTCATGGTATTAGTCCGACAATTTTTGATCCTATGGTTTTGGTCCGTGGTATTGCATCCAAAAGTGTTGATCTCATGCACTTTCATGGTTGGTTCATGGTATTAGTCCAACAGTTTTTTGATCCTATTGTTTTGGACCGTGGTATTGAGAAAGGACTAAGGCTATAAAAGAGGAAGGAGATCATTTGGCAAAGCATCTTCTGAATTATTGAAAATCTGATAAAGTGCTAGATCTGGAATATGGTGATTGGGTTATGGTGCAGATCTGGATCTGAATGAAGAAGGAACCTGAGCGTAAGGAGAAGGATAAGTTCTATTGATGGGTCAAAATCTTAAGGCTGGAATAGTGGTATGTGGCACACGCTTGATCTATAAATCTAATAATCTGGGTCTGAATTATTGATGCATGTTTTATTGTACACATGTTATGACCTGGGTATGTCTGATGTATGGAACAACTGCAAAGTTATAAGGAAATATTTGCATATCTGTATTCGGGTTGGCTTTGGTGAAATCAGAGATTGATGATGCAAATGTAGTTGATGGGTTTTTGATGCTCTTGGATCCAGTCTGAAAATTAATGAAAAGTGGTCCTTGAAAGAAAAGAAGTAGGGGGTTGTAGCTCCCTTCCAGGAGAGACTGGAAAATGAGAGAGAGAGTTGTAGCTCTCTGCAGGTTGTAGCCTGCGTACTGGTAAAGGACTGCACCAGTAAAAAATCATTGTAAAAGGAGTTTCTTATTAAAAGAAGATAGAGACATATTGCAGCAGGTGGTTTTCACCCACATTGGGTTTCCACCTTATATCTGGTGTTCTTTTGTGTGACTATTTGCTTTTCTTGTTCCTGCTCATTATTTTATGATACTGACATACAAAGTAATGATCAATATTTGAAGAATTATTCAAAGTATAAATAAAGAAGATATATTGAAAAGAATTTGATAATACTGATTCACCCCCCCTCTCAGTATTATTTCCAACACATCTGAGGGATTCGACCCCTGAGGATGGGAAGAGGTTGAAACAAAGCCTATATATTCTTCTTCTTTCTCATTGTAAAGGGTTGGACTCAACTGGATGCTCAGACCTTGATTGTACATCATTTTGTAGCAGTTTAGCAGGGGATTAATAAGAATTGCAGCTATTTTTATGGGATCCATGTGGTATGGAGTTTTAGTACAGTTTCTTCTCTTGTGATCATATGTTAGTATGTTTTGTGTATTTCGTTAATCATTTCATTGTTTCTAAGTGAATGCTTTCAAGTTGATATGAAAAATTCATTACATCACTACTCTACTTTGGGGAAATATTCACCATTATATGTTTCCTACAGTTTGGGAAGGATCCATGATAATCACATGCTCTTCCTAGCCTCTCACCAGTCTTAAACACCTCACCCATCAAGCCCTAGAGTGGTAAAACTTATGCCTACCTTTCCCCATTGAACACCCTGCAATTTTGACCTAATTCCCTAGACCTAAACTATCCAACTCCTCCTGATCCAACAAAACCCCTTCAAAATCCAATCAAAACTTCATGCTACTATACCTAGCCTAATATCCTTTTCCCGATCCAGTCATCTTGGCTGAGACCCTTATGGAGAGATCCCTCTCCCGGCCTAGTAGGGCTAGCTACTTGGCTAAGTGTGGTTTATAGTTACCCTTGCATTGCCTTCCTTCAGCTTGAGGTTCAATCCAGGTGATAACAAAACCTGCGAACCTACCCTTGTTGTTGGTGGTGTTAAATATGTTGTGTTTGTTATTTTTTTGGCATGTTCATTTAAAATCATTGACGGTTTGTTAACGTTTTAGCATTTTTTTTGGCAATCGTTTTGACCGTTGTGGAGTCATCGCATGGGGTGGGATAACCACTAGCCGACGTGGGTTCAAGACTTGTCGACTTCATCACACATTGTGATATGGATTAATGACCATTTCCATGGACATGGCTCGAATCAGAGCCGCGGGCCCCATTCCATGGTTTTTTTATTACTTAAATATAATGGTTGGAGCGGTGGGGTTGGTGGCCCGCCACACTTTATATATATAAACAGTGGCCAAAAATTTTCGATCGGATTTTAAGGGTTACTGAACAAATTAAGGAGGCAACAAATTCATCATTTTCAACCGTTGAATTCTATGTGCCAACCCTTTGCTTTGTTGCCTTGTTAGTGACTGCCACTTGGCTTAGATTGACTAGAACTTTGACTGCAGATATCTTGAGCATATGAACTCAGATTTGAGTGTCCTTCACACTGTTGGAATCAGGACGACGAGCACTATGAACCGGTCCTAGTTTCACTTCAATCCAATGACTTTGATTTTTGAGCCTTTTCAAGGCCACTTCTATTTCTAGACGTTTCTGGAGCCAGCTAGATCATTGAGTAATGCAAATTTGTTTACCCAATCCTCTGTCAGGATGTGCTTAGAATTTTCTAGTATTGTAAGTTTAAAGTATCACCATGAAAATTAATTTTCATGGTGATACAACTACTATTAATTTTCAGTTTAAAGTAGTGTAAGATTAAAGTAATTTTCATGGTGATACAACTACTATTAATTTTAAGTTTAAAGTAGTGTAACTTACACTTTAAAATTAATTTTCATGGTGATACTTTAAACTTACAATAATGGGTCTCACTAAAGTACAAAACTTTAATTGTATTAATGTTACTTATGAGTAAAAATACTCTTCAAGTTGAATCATTCAATTTGGCTTTGAAATGAAGGTTGGGCGTGTGTTTTTGTGAAGTAGGAAAAAAATGTCGTGCTTCACTAAAATGAAAACCCAGGATACATTTCTTGGCCAATCTGATTGATTCAAATTGTATACTATTTAATTAGTAATTTTATACATTAATTTTCTTCGAGTAAGTTTCTATTGTTCACAAACTATTAACACTTTTAGGGGGACACCATGAATTGTGATTGCTACATCACTTTCATGTATATTAACTTCGACCTTCAGATCGCTAAATTATAAAAATTTAATTGCATTAATGATACTTATGAGTAAACAAATACTCTCTCATTTGAATCATTCAATTTGGGCTTGAAATGAAGGTTGGGAGTGCATTTCTATGAAGTAGGAAAATTGCCTTGCTTCACTAAAATGCACATCCATGCTTCATTTCTTGGCCAATCTGATTAGTTAAAATTGCATACTACTTATTTAGTAATTTTACACACTAATTTGTTTCCAATAAGTTTATATTGTTCACATATTGTTCACACTTTTGGGTGGATCCCATGAACTGCAATTGTTGCAACACCTTCATTCACATTAACTTCGACCTTTGTATTATTAAATTAGAAAACTTTAATTGTATTAATGTTACTTGTGAGCAAAAAAATACTCTCCAAGATGAATCATTCAATTTGGCCTTGAAATGAAGGTTGGGCGTGTATTTTTTTGAAGCATGCCAAAATTGCCTTGCTTCACTAAAATGCACGTTGAGGCTTCATTTCTTGGCCAATTTGGTTTATTCAAATTGTATAGTAATTTTACACAGTAATTTTCTTCCAATAAGTTTCTTTCGTTTACAAACTGTTGACACTTTTAGGGGGACACTGTGAACTGCGATTGTTGTAGCACTTTCATTTACATTAATTTCGACCTTCAGATCACTAAATTAGAAAAATTTAATTGCATTAATGTTACTTATGAGTAAAAAATACTCACCAAGTTTAATCATTCAATTTAGCCTTGAAATGAAGGTTGAGAGTGCATTTTTGTCACAACAAGCCAAAATTGCCTTGTTTCAGTAAAATTCACATCCAACCTTCATTTCTTGGCCAATCTGATTTATTCAAATTGTATAGGCTCTTTAATTAGTAATTTTACACACTAATTTTCTTCCAGTAAGTTTTTGTTGTTCACAAAATATTGATGCTTTTGGGGGGACATCGTGAACTGCGATTGCTGCAACACTTTTATTTACATTAACTTCAACCTCCATATCTCTAAATTATAAATATTTAATTGCATTAATGTTATTTATGAATAAAAAAATACTCTCCAAGTTGAATCATTCAATTTGACCTTGAAATGAAGGCTAAGAGTGCATTTTTGTGAATGAGGCCAAAATTTCCTTGCTTCACTAAAATACACGGCCAAGCTTCATTTCTTGGACAATCTAATTGATTCAAATTGTATACTATTTAGTTAGTAATTTTACACACTAATTTGCTTCTAGTAAGTTTATGTTTTTCACAAACTGTTGACACATTTGGAGGGACACTGTGAACTTCGATTGTTGTAGGACTTTCATTTACATTAACTTTGACCTTCATATCACTAAATTAGAAAAATTTTATTTTATTAATGTTACTTATAAGTAAAAAAAATACGCTCCAAGTTGAATCATTCAATTTGTCCTCGAAATGAAGGTGGGGCATGCATTTTTGTGAAGCATGCAAAATTGCCTTACTTCACTAAAATGCATGCCTACGATTCATTTCTTGGCCAATCTAATTGGTTCAAATTGTATACTATTTAATTACTAATTTTACACACTAATTTGCTTCCAACAAGTTTATGTTGTTCACAAATTGTTTAGAAAATAAGCCTAATGACTTTCCTTATTCTATGTATTTCATTATATTTTCTGATTAATTCAAATTGTATACTATTTGATTACTAATTTTACACACTAATTTGCTTCCAATAAGTTTTTTTTCTTCACAAAAGAAGTCGCTAACGAATTTCCTTATTCTCTATATTTCTGTGCACTAATCCTTGGCTTACATTCTTGTGCAGTACCATTTTGTACAATGTTCCTCTACACAAATCCCAAAAATTGTAGCTCAAAATCTTACTCCAACATTAGGTCCATATACAACCAATTTTCTTCATCAACTAGGCATTCCCTACCATCAGGTATCATCTTCTATTTTTAGCTTTTTCCTATTTTTAGTAAGTCTATTTTTAATAGTGGATGCCACCTAGGATAATGTGTAGTAGTGAAGATAACTCCATTGCATAGTCATTTTAACTAAGACAAGTGATATTCTAGATAATAAATTGCTAATAGTTTGGGTTATTAAAATTAACACCCTTAGAAAAATCATCTCTCATGCCCCATTATCACAACATTTCGAAGGATTAAGAATCTCATCTACTTCTGGCCCTATTTCCAATTTAGAATTTGAAGTTGTTGACACCTAATCTTTGGTATTAGGTAAATCCATGTAAATATTGTAAATAGAAAAATGAATGGAAATGGAAGATAAATATACATTGGGATGTGAAACCCAATAGTCTCCCTCTCCATGTATATATTCATGTTGTATCTTAATAAAAATCATCAATTTATTCATGGAATTACTCTTGGCCTGACATAATATAAGAGCCGACCCCTTTTTTAGCATTTTCTTCCTTGTAAATCCTATCTACTGCCATTATTCTATGCTACATATTGTCACTCTACATTCTATTTGTTTTTGCTCATTCTTTCCATTGGTCTATGGTGAACTAAATATTGTTCAGTGCATTGTTGGAGATATATATATTTTGCATGTGTATGTATTGAATATGTTGATGTGGACCGACTCTGGTGGCCACAGTGGCTGGAAACGGGTGGGGTGAGTGTGGAACCATAGTTCAGATGTTGTTGTGTGTCGCTGCATATGCTTTACATGGAGGGCCGGACCGAAATTGAGATATATGTTGACTGATGTTGTATGCGAGCTACTTGAAAGGGAACCTTCTTGTGGTTTTTGTGAGGAAACTTCTTTTGAATTGTAATTGAACAACCCCACCGAGTATCTGCACAAAAAGTGACAGGATTAAAATCACAGTGGAAACATTGCGACCACCGTTTAAGGTGTGTTCTTTCTTTTTTGAAGTTTGTGTGTAAATACCAAACCATGTGTTCAGTTCTCCATGCAATTTTTTTACCATGCATCTGTCTGTTGCTATTGGTTAAAATACATGTTGACTAGGCACTGAAATATGCTATCTTGAGTTATATTCTAGTCAATATATATTTTGAAGATCAAATCGTTTGACAATGGCCGTGTGTGAAATCTTTGTGTTTGAAATGGTATGTATTATGTGCGTTGGTATGATATATTGCATGGTATATGGTGCGATGACACATAAAAATGTGGTGTGTTGAATATTTTGAGGCCAGATCATATCATATGATGCATTCACTCATATCCATAGTGGGATTAATTTTCTTGGGCAAAGAGAACTACCATGAATGGTCCAGGAAGATGAAACACACCTTTATTTTCAATGAGTTGTGGAAAGGAGTTTGTGAAGGAGAAATAAACAATGCACTGTAAACACCCACTTCATACAAGGATATTTTCATTTGGGAAAACAAGTACAACAAGGCCTATGCCTTGAATGCAGCATCAGTAAATGAAAAGGCCAGTCAACATATTTCATTGTTTTCAAATGCCTTTGAAACATTAAATAAGTTGAAGGAATTGTATGACTCACACTCTGAACTTGAAGTTGTTCAATTGATGATTAAGTTGTTCAATCTTGAGTTGGAAAATGATGACCCTTTTTCCTTAACATCATAAATAAGATCCATTATGCATGACATAAAATCCATTGGTGTTGAAATAGATATTCCTCTCATATCTTATTTCAAGGAAGAATATCCCACTTATTCACATTATCTTGAGTCATTTCAAGCAAGTGGAAAACTTAAGGAGATTATCTTTGACTCCCTTGAGACGAAGTTTGCTGAAAGAGAGAAGGATTTTGGGAAGAAGGCAATTGCTCAGTCTTCTAAAGAAGTTGTGTGCCTTCCACAAAAAGTGAATAATCATGCACATGATTATTCGAGAGGAAGAGGTGGTTGAAGAGGAAGAGCAAGGAAGAATTTTAGAGGCAAGGGGGGAAGATGTTTTCATGGAAAAAGGTCTGATATTCATTTCATATGATGAAATAGAGATGGACATGATACTTCCACATGTAAGTTGGTTCGGGACAAAATTGAGTAGGATAGAAATGAAGAAAAGGGTAAAACACCTAGTAAAGGGAAAGAAAAAGCACCTAAGTCTGCTTATTATGTTGTGGAACATTGAAACATTGGAGTAACTAAATACTTATTCAATGCTTCACTTTCTTTATGGAAAGATGATTGGTTTCTTGATTTAGGAGAAACTTGCCACATGACTTTTAGAAGATATTTCTTTGAAGAATTCACTAACAAAGTTGATGGAGCATTATACTTTACAAACAAGTCAAAACTCAAGCCATCGGGGCTTGGCACCATCAGGATCAAACTGCCTGGTCTTCCAGAATTTCTTCTACTAATGTTTTATACCTCCTGAAGTTGAGGAGAAGCTTGTTGTCTTTGGTCCGCATCTGCCAGCAAGGAAACTCCATTCATATATTTGATGGAAAGGTTGAAGTTAGAAAAGCATTAGATCAATCACTTGTCATGATTGGGCTAGAAGAAGAAAGACTTTTGAAGCTAGAAGGAAACTATGCTCGTGCACAAAAAAAATCATACATTTCTCACTATGATGAAGGTACATTTCTAAGCCCCACGGGGGTAGGCAAGTTGGTAATCACAATGCGGTGAAGTTCCTTAGAAAGGTGGGCTCCGTACTGTAGGTCACGAGTTCAAATCCCCCGGACTAGCCCGGAGCTGTGGAGAGGGGCGGGCACAGTTCCCAAGGGTTATAGTGGTAGCGGTCAGAATCGACCCCATGTTACGCGAGTTGTGAGGCTACTCCAGTTGCCGATTCCTCTATAATCAAAAAAAGAAGGTACATTTCCATCAAGTCTTTTATGGCATGCTAGATTGGACACTTGAACTATGACAACCTCCGTATGTTGAAGAAAAATGGTGTTACTGGTTTTCCTACAATTCATAGGAAACTTAAGCAATGTGATCCTTGTATCTTAGGAAAGCACAACAAACAATCTTTCCATGATTCTCATTCCATAGCACATCGAAAAATTGAACTCATTCATTCAGATTTATGTGGCCAAATTCCTATTCATTCTAAAAATGGTAATAAATACATGATGACATTTATTGATGCCCACAACATAATATGTTGGGGTTATTTATTGAAGAAAATATTTTAAGCATTCAATAACTTTCATGCATGGATCGAAAATGATGCACAATCTCATATTAGATCTATTCACACTGATAATGGAAAATAATATACATCAAATCAATTTGAAAACTATCTTCGCCAACATGGGATCAAACATCAAACAACCATGCCTTATGATCCCTAACATAATGGAGTACTAAAAGAATGAACAAGACAATCTTAAATATGGTACATTCCATGATGTTTTTCAAGAATGTTAAACTGATGTTTTGGGTTGATGCAGTTCTATGTGTTTTGTATATAAAGAATAGGTGTCCATCTGATGATTTAAAAAAAAAAACACTCCCTATGAAATGTGGCATAGCCATATTCCTTCAGTGGTGCATATATATTATCATACAAGCAGAAATATAGTCTAGATTACAAAAAGAATCAGCTCACAAGCAATCATGCTCTCTCTGCAATCCCTCTGCTGCTCATAGACAGTTAAAGGCTTCTCCCAAACCTTCTCCTCTGCCCTCCAAGCCTCCTATTTCCTTGCGTAGTTTTCCCTAGGGTCCAGTGCTTCCACAAGTGTGAATTCCCACCTCACATTGCTCACTTGGCTCAGAAATAACTACACAAACTTGAAGGAGATAATTCCTTCTACATGGATGAGTTTCCTTTATAGGAAAATTCCTCCAAATGATAGTACATTGTCCCTTCCTTTTATCTCAACTGGGTCTCTAACTGAACTAACATGCATGAGTTATTTATGAGAGAATATTCAATTATCTGAAGTGCAACAGTTATATGCAAGCATGCATTAACTAACTGAACTCACAATTAATTTAACACACTGTTTGAATTAATCTAACTGGACTTGAATCAGTTAGCTAAACCAACTAATTACAACTCATCCTTATCTTTTTAACTGATGGATAAATTCCTCAGTCAATGGAGAAATTGTTGCATGTCCTCACATAGACTTCATGTTTGATTTTCCACAACTAATTAACTCATGGTGAATTAATTAATTATTTTACAAATAGCTGCTAAGATCAAATTCGAATTTTACTTCTCAATTTTAGTCCAGGGACTGACTAAAATTGGAATCCATCCCGAAATGCTATTTGTAGCAATGCTATTTTTATCACTTCCATTTTTCATTCCTTGTTGCTATGTCCAACACTGGTACACGAACTGCTATTTATAGCAGTGATATTTTTAGCACTTCTATTTTTAGCATTTCTTGTTGTTATTTTCAACAATGTGACATGGCCATATTCCTTCAGTGGTGCACCTCAAGGTTTTTGGTTCCACCTATTATGCCTTGATACCCAAGGAATAGCGAAACAAACTTGGTGCAAGGATTCACAAATGTATCTTCTTAGGGTATTCAAATACCTCCTAAGCATACCCTCTCTATGATGAAGTTAATAAGAAGTTTATAATACCTATCGATATGATCTTTCTTGAATCTTCCAAGACTAACAATGTTGTTAAGCGGTAGCTTGATCACTTGGATATATTTAGACATGCAAAGTATTTTCAAGAGTTTGATAATGTGATTCCACATATTGAAAGGTTTGAGTGATGTGATTGACATAATTAGGAGACTAAATATTTATTCATGCTCTCTCAGTCAACTAAGTAGCTTGGTCCGTCTCATAAAGGTTCTACAAAATGGCCGACAAAGACACTTGAAATTGTTTGTACTAATGAGGTTAGAAAGACAGGAACAAGAATCTCAACCAGACATAATGCAGGTCATGTAGACAATTCTACTTCACCTACCGATATGGATGTTTCTTATGATTGTGAACTAAATTTCTCTACAGATTTCGAACCAAATTCCTTCAAAGAAGTCACTTCTCATGATGAATGGAAAGAAGTGATGCATAAATAATATCATGCTTCGATAAATAATGACACCTGGAAGCTGGTTGATCCTCCATTGGGAACCAAACCAATTGCCTGCAAGTGGGTTTTCAAGAACAACTATAAAACAGAGGGCTCACTTGAAAAGCATAAAGCCAGGATTATGGGAAAAGGTTTTACACAGAAGGAAGGGGTTCATTATGAGGATACATTTTCCCCCATGGAAAAATGGGCTACCATCCAGACACTTTTTTCCTTGGAAGCTCATAACAGTTGGAAAGTCCATCATATGGATGTAAATATTGCTTTCTTGAGGAGATTTGAAAGATGATTTTTTTGTCCCAACCAGAAGGATTTGTTGTGAAGGATTAGGAACACAAAGCATGCAAGCTTTTAAAATCCTTGTATGGCCTTAAGAAAGCACTCGAGCCTAGTACAAGAAATTGACTTAACATCTTCTGAAACTCAATTTCAAACATTATGATCTTGATGATGAAACTTTATTTGTCAAGAAAGTTGGGAAAATAGTTGTATATCTTTTGGTGTATGTAGACAACATTTTTATGTCATGAACAATGAGAACTGCATTGCATCCATAAAGAAGGAACTAAGGAAAGGTTTTGAAATGAAAGATTTTTGATATGTTCACTATTATCTTGGTATTGAAGTAACCCAACATTCGAAGTTTATATTCCTCTCTCAAAAGAAGTACATTGGAGATATGTTGAACAAATTTGGCATGGATGAGTGTAATCATTTGGCTATTCCAATGGAATAGAACTTAAATCTCATATCCATTGAAGGAAAATACTTTGAGGATGCAACAAAGTAACAAGAACTCGTAGGAAGTCTCGACTACCTAACTACTACCAGACCATAAATTTCATTTGTTGTTGGAATCCTCTCCAGGTTTATGCAAAAGCCTTGTGAGGGTCATTAGTCTACTACAAAAAGAGTTCTAAATTACTTGAAGGGAACTAAAGAATTTGGACTCAAGTATACACAGGTGGGTGACTTCAGCTTGATTGGATACTCTAATTTAGATTTTGATGGAGATAAAGAAACTAGAGTTTAGGTTATGTTACGATTCTTGGATCAAGATCTGTCTCCTAGAGGTCACACAAACAATCAGTTCCAGCAGATTCCAGAACTAAGGCATAATATGTCACAACAAGTGAAGCAACAAAGGAAATTGTGTGGCTAAGGAAAATTCTGGAAGATTTGCAAGACAAACAAGTGCATTTAACTCCTCTTTTTATTTACAACGCTTCCACAATAAATTTGGCCAATAACCCAAAGTTCCATGATTGAATGAAGCACATCAATAAAAAATACCATTTGATTTGACATCATGTTGAGGCCAAAAAAATCCACCTGTGAAATTGTTCCACAAATGAGTATATTGCATACATCTTCACCACATCGCTTGGAAGGGAAAAGTTTGAAAGATTTAGAATGATGCTTAGACTCACCAACCTCCCTTCAAATTAAGGGGGATAATGTTGACACCTAATCTTTAGGATTAGGTAAATCCATGTAAATATTGTAAATATCAAAATAAAAGGAATTGGAAGATGAAGAGGCATTGGGATATGAAACCCAATAGTCTCCCTCTCCATGTATATATATATGTTCTATATTAATGAAAATCATCAATTCATTCGTGGAGTTACTCCTGGCATGACAAAATTTAATGTACTACTTCTAGTATATGACAGGATAAAAGAATCTGAAGCAATAAAAAATGCCACCAAAATATTTAAGAGACCCACAGGCCAAACCATCTACCATTAACATAGTCAAATCAATATTTTTATAGGAATTAAAAGACAAATCCTAACAATGTTGGAAAAATATACAAAAACAAGTTTTTTTCACCTATTTGGGTGGGAAATGTGTCAATAGGCTTCTAATTTAATACCTCATCAATCCCCCAAGTCAAAACCGAGATATTAGCACTTTAAAAAATGGCCTAAAAAACCCAATACATTTCAACTTGTTTTACAAAAAATGCCAAATTTGACTTTTTTTCACTTTTTGAGTAAAAGGAAGCCACCACCATGTCTCTAATAATCATCCTCATCAATCCAATAAATTAGAATTGAAATCCCAACACTTTCAAAATTGGCATTTATGTATGGGCTAGTTTCTTGCCTCCTTGCCCAAGCCATGACTTGACCTTTCCATTTCCCATCATGTCCACCTGCAAAACACTCTTACCTTATCCTTATGTAGTATTCCCAGTGGTCACAACTCCAATAAATGGTGATTTTATGGAGTCTTTGTAACTACTACAAGAAACTATGTTTTTTGTAGCAACTTTCAAGGGCCTAATAAAGCCACCATTTACCAACACATGTCGAAGGACAAAGACTAGGAGGGCCTCAAAATCACCAAATTTATTGAATAAGGACCCCAACATTGAAAGGAAGGTTGGGAAATAATGAAATAATAATATCTATAACAACAACCAACCATGAAGATACAGTCTTTTCCTCCATGAAACACCTATAAAACAAGTCTTCAAATCCAAAGCATCAACACTAAAGCTCCATAGGTAAGCAAGATATGCAAATCTAGCCCTTTGGATTCCATGAAACACTGTGTAATTTCTCTTGTTTATGTCTAAGTATTGGGGGTTAATTCTTTGCTAAATAAAATGTCTATCTACCTCAACTCCTACATGAGGGGATATGAAGAAGAAAAGTAGGAAATATCATGCAAAATGATGTTTGTTGACTTATGTGGTTGTGAGGTGGCATGATCTCATGATCTCATAACCTCATGATTTTAATTTTAAATTATGAGTGATAGATCGAACAAATCATGTTGCATGATGATCCTACTTACCACATCATATCAAAACCTCAATTTGTCATCTCCCACATGCACCACTAGCTCATTAATCCACTCATTCATGCCAACCTTAGAGTCATCACTAAGAATTGTGTGCTTCAAGTATGTGAGGCTAATAGGATGCAATGCCTATGTGTGCATGAGCTTTCCACTTATGTGTGACTAGTTAGTTAAGGCTAACTCCATTGCATGGTCAGTTTAATGGAGACAAGTGATTTGCTAGATAATAAATTGCTAGTAGTTTGGCTTATTAAAATTAATACCCTTAGAAAATTCATCTCTCATGCCCCATCATCAGAGCATTTGGGAGGATTAAGAATCCCATCTACTTCTGGCCCTATTTCCCATTTACAATTTGAAGCTACTGTACTACTTTTATGATGTGCAAGTCTAAAAAAAGATGAAGCGATAAAAAATGCCATCAAAATATTTAAGAGACCCACATGCGAGATCATCTACCATTAACATAGACAAATGAATTTTTTCTAGGAAAGTTGAATCCTGACAATGTTGGAACTTAAAAGAAGATATTTTGCATATGGTTTATCTAGGCTTTCCTCTAGTACATGGAAGACATACTGTAAAGTATTGAGAGAATTTTTTTTATATGAAATAAGGAACAAATAAGCAATGTGGAAGAACAAATCACTACCCCTAGTAGCTAGAATGAAAAGTAGGAGGTGTCAAAGTATGCATTGTTTTCTTCCCCATCTTATTCACTTCTTTTACTCTTTTCAAAAACAAAAAAGTTATTTAAAAAAAAAACTACATATCCATCTTATTTTAACCTTTTTGATGGAGGAAGGTACCCATAGCTTCAAAAACATTTCGTACACCACCTCCAGGTGTCAAAAAGTGGGTCCCATCACTTTGCATTACCTCTACAACATCATTGTGGTCTTATTTACAAGGTTGTTTTAGGAAAAAGATATAGCAACAAGTTTTTTTCACCTATTTGGCTGGGAAATGTGTCATTAGGCTTCTAATTTAATACCTCATCAATCCCCCAAGTCAAAACCAAGATTTGAGCATTTTCAAAAAATGGCCTAAAAAAACCCATACATTTTAGCCTGTTTTACAAAAAAAAAAATCAGAGCATACTTTTTTTCACTTTTTGATGAAAAGGAAGCCACCACCATGTCTTTAATTATCATCCTCATCAATCTAATCAAGCATAATTGAAAACCCAACACTTTCAAAAATTGGCGTTTTTCTATGGGCTAGTTTCTTCCTTCTTGCCCAAGCCATGACTTGACCTTTCCATTTTCCACCATGTCCACCTGCAAGACACTCTTACCCGATCCTAATGAAGTATCCATAGAGGTAAAAACTCCGAGATATAGTGATTTTTATGGATTCTTTTTTATTGCTACAAGAAAATCAGTTTCTTGGAGCAGCAAAGATTTGAAAAATTGAAATGCTAGAAGAAAATAGGAGAGCACACATTAAATAGAACTGCCAAGAATTTTTTTATTAAAATAGATAATAAATGTAAAAGCTACATTTTGGTGGATAATATGTCCTTTTACAAAAATGTGAGTTGTTACTTATAGTCTTTTTTTAGTTATAAAACCACAGGTAAACTCCATGGGTGGGTAGATACCATGAGTGGATCTCACTTACAATACCATGGGTGGTTGCCACTTATAATACAATCGCTAAATTCCATGGGTGGATAAATACCTTGGGTAGATGAATACCGTGGGTGGATGCCACTTACAATACCATGGGTATATTCCATGAGTGGATAAATACCATGGGTCAATGAATACCATGGGTGGATGCCAATTTCCATTCAGATCATTTCTCCCTCCTTAAGAAGCAATGGTCCCCATTGTGTGAAGTTCCCTCCTAAGAATCCTTTGTTGAATATGAAGAGCCACTGAAGAGAGGGATTTTGTGTAGTTAACTGATAACCGTGATGAATGGAGATCCGAGGATAGAGATACCATGTAATGCTTGTGACCAACTATGATATTGATAGTGTGCGGCTTAACAAATGGACTTCGATGAAGTGCGGGTTTGTGGATGACCCATAACCATGACAAACGAAGATCTGAGGATAGAGATACCTTGTAATGCTTGTGACCAACTATGTTACTAACACTATGTGACCTAGAAAATGGACTTCGATGACAAGGATTTTGTGCAGTTGGCCCATAACCGTGATGTTGATTGTTGATGAAGTAACAGGTGCCTACATAGCCTAGGGTGGGAGGAAACATCTCCAAATAACTCAAGCCGAATGTTGTTATGATGAAACTGACAAATTTGAATCAGGTGTATACTAAAGCGGGGTGGGAGGGCACGTCTCCAAATGGAACACGCTCCGAACGCTACTCCAAATATAAAAACTAATTTAAAATGGCCATAACTTGATCAATATAACTCAGAATCTTTATTGTAATCTTTGTTTTGAAATAAAATGATCATTCTGCATCTTCCCATGTGATTGAGACCCCTATCTAAACACTTTGGAAACTCATATTCATGTTTCAATTGTCTCGTCATCACAAAAATTCTGAAAAAATAGTTGATTTTAAATCAACGATATCTTCCTCATCTAAACTTCGATTTGACCAAATGTTTTTATGAAATTGGGTAAGTTTTCAAGAGGAGCTCAAATATGCAATAAATTTTCTGGAATTCTACACAAAAAAGTGTAAAAATATGATAGGAGATCCGCCATCCACAAATTGCCGTCAGAAATTATTTTACAACACAACTGGTTTTAAATTAATGATATCTCCATCATCCAGGCTCCAATTCGACTGCTTTTTTTTTAATTTTGGTATTTTTTTGCACGGAATCTAGATATGTTTTTTTTTTTGTAAATTTTGCACCAAATGTTTCAAATCTAATCTACAAACTCTCCACCCAAAAAAATGAAAAAAAAATCTTCTCTCTTTGCCCAAGAAAGTGATTTGTAGAGGTATTAACACATGCATGAAGTTTGTTGAAGATTGCTGCAAAACATTGAAACTAAAATATGCTTAAAGATCTCATTCCCATGGAGTTGTAACCTATCTCTGATACCATTGATCTGAATCTTGGGGGGGATGCCCCCAAGATCTAAAACATTCAAATGGATCTTGGGGGGAGGCCCCCAAGATATAAAAAAAAATGAAATGCCAGAAGAAAATAGGAGAACACACATTAAACAAAACCACCAAGAAAATTTTATTAAAATATAAAATAACTGTAAAAGCTACATTGTGGTGGACAATATGTCCTTTTACAAAATGTGACTTGTTACTTATAGTATTTTTTTTAGTTATAATACCATAGGTAAATTCCATAGGTGGGTAGATACCATGGGTGATTGAATACCATGGGTGGATCTCACTTACAATACCATGGGTGGATGTCACTTACAATACCATGGGTATATTCCATGAGTGGATAAATACCATGGGTCGATGAATACCATGGGTGGATGCCAATTTCCATTCATATCATTCAAGGTCCCAACAAAGCCACCATTTACCATCAAAAATTGAAGGATAAAGGCTAGGAGGGTGTTGGCTTTGTGGGTCGTGACCCAGGTTCAGTGTTAGTCAGCCACACAAATCCCTACACTACTAGCCTTTTTGGCATCATACCACGGGGCGCGGACCGAAGTCTCACCCAAAGCAGTATGGGGAGATGTTGGAACCAAGTTTATGCACCCTGAGATGGTCGTGATGTCAGTTTACCCCCTTCCCCTACTTTCATGCAGGTCGCTAAGTCTTAGGTCTATATCAATCTACCCTTTATTCCACCCTTTAGTACCTCTGCGAAGGTGTACGATTGACCTTCGCGCAGCCCTAACCCATGGTTCAGGTACTTTTTCTCAGCTATGACAATGTATTGTATAGGTTCCTAAGTTATCTCAAGCGTTTTACTTATCTTACTAATCAATTACCGTTAGTGTCGTGTAAATTGATATCTTTACTTGCATTCAATTAAGAGATATAATCACATACATTCGTGTATCAACTAAACATTGTGAAATAAACCCAAAACGTAATATAATCGGATGTATTAATAGAGACTAAATACATAGTAATTGCAGAATGCTTCTCTTTATTGATATCTTCCAGTTTAATACAAACTCTATCCACCTTGCGCACACAACTGCAGGGGTCCATGCACTCAGCTGCGGACTTCCACCCTAGGCCTCTGCACACTCAGCTATAGAGCCTCTACCTACACTAAGATCCTAAACACTTAGACTTCTCTCCTGAAACTTCCAAAGCCTACTTGATTCTAACTGCCTAGAGCTTACTTACTTAGCTCCTTTCTATATAATCCCATGGTCCATGGACCATGGGTAGGTCTTTACAGACGACTTGACACTTTACAAAATAAGGGCAGACAACCCTTTATGACTATTGACACCCTCGCACTCTGTGACCACAAAATGTAGATACTTTACAACTTTATTACAAAATTGTCCCAAAACATGGGCTTTTAGCCCCAAAAATGCTCTTGGGGGAACCCTTTCCCAACAAGACCCCAACACAAACATGGTGACTTGCCCTCTAATCACTCTACAGTCATGGAGATCTTGACATGAAGACCTCCCAGCTCGACCTGTATGACGGCATCCTCGGTGGTGCACTACGCAGCCACTTCCTTCACTTCTTCAACCAAATGCTCTTTCATTGGTCCTGAACTATTAGCCTAAAGCTTCTACTGAGTTGCTTGCAGACTAGCAAGCTTGCCTTCAATGGAGGTCATGACTGAATAAGCTTCATCCAAACAAGGCTTCAAGCACGCCTTCAACACTACCTCTTTGTGTTGCGCTACATCTACCTATTCCTTCAATGTTTTGGCCTCCTGTAGCTTCGCTAATCTCTATGTGAGAGCGACGGTGCACGTTGTTCCTTTTACTTTGTCATAGCATTGCTACAGTTCTTGCACCTCTGTCTCCAGCCGTTGTACATTAGGATCCTCTTGCAGACTTGTCAGGACCTCAAACGGCTATTCAAATAGCCGTGTGCAGTCTGTTACTGTACTGTCTACTACCACTATCTCCTTTGTGAAAGTGGTTGTGCATTGCTCCTTTACTTCTGGCGGAGTTGAAGGTTGGGCCTTCAACTGAAATCTACAATCTGTAGGTTCAACTCCAACTGAACCTTAGCGAACTCTATGCGAGTGTTGCACACCCCTGTAGCAAGCTTGCGAAAGTGCACCTCTACCGGTTCTACCTCGGGAATGGCCAACTCTGGGACCATTTGACATGCTTCCTCCACGACCTGAACTATGCGCTTGTTTCGGTTGGTTACATCATTCACGGTGGGGATGGAAGAGTCTCGTTGTAGGGCTAGCTGCACATTATTGATCTATTGTTCACTGATCACTTGCATGGTGCACTGTTCATGGGCCCTCAGCTCCGCGATCACTCCATCCTGGAGTAGGTGGAGCGCCTCGCCAGGAAGCGTTGCCAAGTTCAACCCTACTCCCTTGAGGGCGCTGGAAGTTGGCCTTTCAGCTTCATTTTATGTGCTTAGTGCCCCATTTGGCAGCACTATCGCTCAGGAGTTCTTCGCATGTAGCATCATGGTAGCTTCTGAAATATCGATGGTGAGGCTGGTGGACACTACACCAGCCTGTGATGCACATATCTGCGGCTCATGCAGACCCATTTGGATGGCCCCCAATACTTATTGTTCCTACTGCTCAAACTATTGCAGTACCTCAGTGGTGACATCCCACACCGTGTCTCTAATGTCATTCAAATATCCCTCTATTAGGGTGATTGGGTTTAGCGATGTCTTATTGGCCTTCAATTTTTTTCACAACCCAACTTTTTCTTGTCCCCTTAAACACTTGGTGTGGTACGACGCCGTCTGTGGGTCCACTCCGTGCTTCTCCGTCTACTCGTTCGTTTCTTCCTCTATTTCAGGCGAGGGTGACCTTGCAACTTTGTCAGAGCTGCACTCTGTTCCGCATGTCTACTTTTCCACCTACTATGCGGCATCATACTCTTCCTGGGCCTTGTCAGCAGGCCTCCTTCTTCCTCTTCTCGGCCAGCTGCACCCTTTTGAGCTTGGCCTCCTCCTTTTTGTGTTGCATGGCAAACTTGCTCGACCCCACCGCCGATTCTGAGGCAGTTCACCACTCTGCCACCCAGCGATCAAGAACTGCATCAATCGCATCGTCAGTTGCCAAGTAAGGCAAGTCATGCCACTTCTGCACAGGTTCCTTCCGTGCCCTAATCAATACGCACTGAAATTATGCCTTGAACTCCACATACTCGTGCAGTTTGGCAAACGCAGTAGGAGACAATCACGGCTTGTGATTGATAGCCATGTGTATATTCATTTCCATCAAGATCTAGAAGATCTTGTTATCCTTAATGCATTGAGCATCCTTGGTCGCCCACAGTGAAGCGTACTTCGCTGCTTCTGGCAAGTTCGGCACGACCAAGGGGAATTGACAGTCTTCAGGCAGCTCCCAGGCTACCAGCACAATGGACAACAAGAGCCATGCATAGTGGAAGGTCTTGTTGAGCTCCTACGCCTTGCGGCAGTTTGCAAGGAACTCACTACATAGATAGCGGGCCAATTAAATTGAACTCCTTCAGTGCATTGGGCTGCTAGAGAGACGACAGGTTTCGACACTTCATATGCATGACAGTTCCTCATAAATTTTCTTGCCAAAATCTACGTGGCCATCTTGACTGCAAGATCATAGATACTCGAGATTGTTATAGACATTTTTGTGCCTTACAGCATGAATCATGAAATGTCCATAATCTAAGGGATCCAAAGTCCCTAAACATGTTGTTCCTACCCCTAGAGGAACAAGGTCAGCAAACCACAGCACTGAATATCAGTTCTCCACCTGAAAACATTCAAAAACAAGCAAATTCTGGATCATGTCAATTGCTCCACTGAGCATCTGCGCTGAATGTCAAGTGCTCCACTCTGTACCTGCGCTGAATGTCAACTGCAAAGAAGGCCACCTGCGCTGAGCGTACTTGGACAAGTGGCACAGTCATTCCTCAAGGTGTCAGCGCCCAGGAAGCTTCCAAAATGACACTTGGATCAAGGAATTTGCCTGGTGATGAGTAAGAGGGTCTAGATCTCCAAGTGGAAGCAAGAACCTCCAAGTGGACTCAAGAACTGAAGAATAACTAAAGTGGGAGAGGACACTAGTCAGCTTCATGCCAGCCTCAAGCTGACTCATCCTTTCTCTAAAACTCCTATATATAGAGCTCTCTCATGAGGTCTAGGGAGGCTGGAATCTTGTGAATGTAAGGAAGTGTTGTTGGTTTGAGTTTAGAGCTATTGGGTGATTTGCTTTGAAGGAGGTGAAGAGGATATTTCTTTCTGCTGGGAAGGTGATGTTGGATTGGGCCTCTTATGGTTGTATCACTTCCTGAACTTTACTTCTTCCATTAATAAAGCATTTGAGGTTCTTCTATATGCATGTGTCTCAATGATGTATTGTCATACTTGTGTATTTGATTTATTCTAATCCTTGAATCAGTTATGAATGTATGCTTCTTGTAGTTTCCCTCCCTTGCCATTTTGCAGGATCTTGGTGTAGCTGGGCCAGTGAAAGAGCAAGGAGCTGGGAGCAAGCAGCAAGGAGAGAAGATTGGATCAACCATTAGCGAAAGACATCGGTTAGTGGATCTCTTTCTCCCCTATTTTACTTTCATAAAGAAGAAATCTTAGATAGCTTTGCTTCGATTGTTGCTGAGGTACTATCACCCTTAGAGTGGGATAGGGTCATTCCGTATTGGATACTTTTCCCTACAACAAACTAGCGACTCCACTGGGGACCGTATCTTGTTGGTTGTTTGTGTTTTTGCTATTCATTTCCTAAACACAGGGAGTACTGAATCGAACTGCATTTGGATCTTTCAAATTCAAAGTAGAGGGCAGCTACTCTAGCTCAGTTTCTGGGCATGTTTATGATTTGAAGAGCTGATCCACAAGGACTCTGAACAACTCTTAGTGATAGCTTTTCATCCTCCTAATTACCCTTTAGTGTGTACTTGATTGATAGCTTTTGATTTGGCCAAAAACTGTGAATTTTTGAGCAATCTGTGACCTGGAAACCAAGAGAAACGAGAGTTTCTCTCTTCATTGCAGGCACTGTGAAGGCAGTCTGCATTTCATCGCAGGTCCCGAAGGGGCTACCTGCGCTGAATGTCAAACTGACAGTGTACTACCTGCGCTGAACCAGTTTTGCCTTGTGCTACTGGGGTTCCCTGTTGTTCATTGCCCTGTTTTCATCCTTGTTTTTGCAGCCTGTTGTCAGTCAATGTACCTATCTGAAACCATCTTTCCTTGCCACTATTCCGCCTCGGTTGTATAAAGAAACTGTATTTGTTCTTTGTGTATTTCTTACATCATTTGTAGTTTCCCATAATGAAAAGTGAACTAGTCTTGCTGTGGCCTCTTAGATCTAGACCTATGATAAGTGTCGTATTGATCTTAAGAGTTAGTTTGTTTGCTCTTCATAGCTGATTGAGCTTTTGCTTTCGTCATATGGTTTGAATTTATGTATTTCTAGTGTCGAAACAAGTAAATCTTAAGGTGTCTTTTGATTTTGGACAAAATCTTGTTTGCTTTCACTTGAAATTGAATTCAAAGTTATACAACAGCTTTCTTTTTGTAATACATCAACATTAAGAAAGAGAAAAGAAATACCTGCATTTTGCATTTGCATTTTTGATAAGTTTGCATGTTGATTTAGGAGAAAGTGCATTAGAGTGTGCTGATTGCTCTTTGAGAAAAGATAGTCGCTCTCTTTTCCCTTAGTAGCTAGGATTTTCAAAGTTGAAAGATTATAAAGCTTGCTTATCATCTTAGACTGCATTTAGGAATTTGTACCAATACATCTCGTGGTGATCCTGAAAGACAAACTTTAAAAAAGATCAACTTAAAATATATTGAATGAACCTAACAACGCTTTGCAACATAACGCTCACAGTAGAGGTCTAGGTAGAGACGTGTTCCGGCGTCATTAAACGTAGTGATTGTCGATCTCTACGAAGGTGGGTGATTCCTCTTGAGAGACGATAGCACTAATACGGACTTGTGCTCCCACGTACCGTCGCGTATATATTGGGAGACCCCTATAGGCATTTATCCTTTATCCTTAGGAAGCCGTGTCGGCCGCCCTACTGATCGCGATGCAGTGAACACAACATTCACGAAGATCGACCACCCGTACCGTAAAACGTATTCTGTGGTTTCGCGAAAGGTTTGGCACACCCTCTGCCTAGATCTCCAGAGCAGTTCCTTTTGGCCTTTTTCAGACTCTATAACAGAAAAAGTCCAACCGAGCATTTGTCACTTCGGGCTCGTTAAAACATCGAAGAAGACTAGAGTCATCTTTAGCTTTTTCTCGACTCTTTAAAACTGAAAAAGCAAGTTGTGTCTAAAAGCATCTAATAAAATTCATTCAATTCAGAAACATAATTCCCCTTTTGTATTTTAGTTGATCGAGTAATCTGCAACCGTGGAAGAAATTCAATTGAAACCCCGTCGTTCGCGGAGGCTTGCGAGTCAACCGTCTTTGTCTCCGGAATCGAAAGTAGTACGGACAAAGCGAACTCGCTTAACCGGGTCGAAATCTCCTATCAAAGTTAGAACAACTGTTCCAACAACATCTGAGATCCCGGTTACTCCAAGTATTTCTGGAATCCCTGCCTCTATTGAAGAAGTTCAACAGCCACAGAGGGACAGTAACACTGATCCTGGTCTGAGAACAAGTACTTGCATAACTGAACTAGTTCCATCTGTAACCGGTCCAGAGAGTATTGTTCCTCAAACAACTGTCACTGTCGAAACAACCCCTTCTTCGGCACCAGAAATCTTTTACGGACCTGACGGTCTTCCTCTTCCACCTGGTCTGATTGCAATAGAGGAAATCGTAGAGGACCCGCAAGCAAATACTCCAACTCATTTTGGAGTAGGTGTCACTCTTTTTCCTTCTACATCAGAAGTTTGTCCATCACCAGTGGAAGTTCCTGTAGAATCGCTAGGCAGTCTATTGGATAGACTTAAAATGTCTGAGCAACCGTCGACATCTAGGACTGTGTCGAACGACACAGCGATGGCAGAGCTCCCTGCCGCCACTCCGACGATGTTTGCCGGCGTACCATCTGTCCCAACTAGCTCTCAACAGCTAGAAGGAGTCCACCCAGGGACTATTTCGATAGTATGGTCTGTTCCAGTTTGTTCTTCCGGTATAATACCCGGTAATTCTTATGTTGAAACTAGACAAATTGATCCCTATGGAGGTCAATTTGGGCCATCCAGTCCTCAAAGGCAAGCCATACCCTTGAGTTCCGGATTGCTACCGTATGGGGGGCAATATGCCCTTTCATTACCCCCTCCGAGAGGATACCCATACGGCAGTTCTCAACAGTGTTCAGGTTTGACTGGAGTTACGACAAGTGGTTGGGTACCTATGTTACCCCAACAGCCAAGAGTTGTGTATTCTATGCAACAATGTGTACCTATGTCTAGCATCCCGACGACGCCAGCTATTGTAACCGTGTCGCAGGTTCAAATGATGCCTGTTGTATGTCAACCCCAGGTTGTAATGCAACAGCCCCTTGACCCTGCAACACAACCACAATCGCCAACTGCCGGGACGACACAGGTCCAAACGGGTACAATTACCCCGCATCTTGGTCCGTCGGTTAGTATAGCACAGCAAAACATGGCTTCACAGCCATGGATGGTGCAGTACCAACAACCACAGTTCCAGCAGGTGTACCAAGGATCTGAGCAACAGATCTTTGCGAATAGTGGACAACCCTATATTCAAAATGGGTTAAATCAACCACTTTACAGTGGTCAAGTCCACCAGCCGTATCAGTCATACCAGCATCAATTGCATTATGCTGGTATGCAAAGGCCTACTGCTCAAGCGATTCCATCGTATCCTGGGTACGCCTCGCCAAACCTGAATCAACAGTTACCATTCGTGGCAACTTTAGAATTACCAGATTTACATCGATTGACGAACGATCCAATTGCCTATGCCCATTGGTGGCCAGCGATTCCTCACAAGCTTCCGTCGGACATTCCTAAATTCAATGGAAATCCTGGCGAAGACCCATCGAATCATGTGATGACTTTTCATCTGTGGTGTTCGTCGAACACCTTGAATGATGATTCGATAAGGCTTCGCCTTTTTCAGAGGACATTGACAGGTCCGGCGGCTAAATGGTATATTGAATTACCTAGAGCCTCTTTCGACAATTTCAGTTCCCTAGCCACGACTTTCTTAACCTATTTTCAGTTACCTATAAGGTACGAAACTGGAACAGAGATCTTAACCAATTTCAAGCAGACAACGGCCACACATATATCCGATCATATACATGAGTGGCGTCGTCGTCGCAGAATGGTAAAGACTTATGTTCCAGATCAGCTATTAGCTGAGTGGTTTATAAAGTCGCTTCTTCCTGCTATAACAGAAGATGTGGCCAAGGGAGGGGTCGTAACAGAGGATCAGGTTATTGCTCGTGCCCAGTATTTAGACTTAGTATATACTCAGTCTGGCACGCTCTATGACAAGATACCTGACGCCCCCAGACCGGAATTTTCAATTCCTCCTCCTCCTGGATCAAATAGTGACTCTCATGCCGGCGACGGTGTGATTGGCACTGCAAACACAAAGTCGACGAGGGATTCGAATAAGAAAGCCCGTAAGACTTCAAATCAAAAAGCAAGTCAAGAGATTCTTGCTTCGGAAATAAATGCCGTATCAGCAGATAAAGGCAAAAATTCCAATCAACCAGGAAGCAAGAAAAAGCAAAACAAAGGAAAGAAGAAAGAACAAGGAGAATCATCTCCTAAAAGATCTTCTTCAAACCCTCCTGGGAAAGGAAAACCAAAAAGTCCATGTTTTATATGTGACGAGGATCATTGGACAGCAGACTGTCCATACAAAGCTGAGCTAAAAAGATTCTTAAAGAATTCACAAACCCCAGCTGTGTTAACTGATCCGTTTCCGAATCCAGGTCAAAATCTGGTTGATAGTGGAAATGCTTCCCCGTGCCAGGTGCTAATGTTGTCGACCTCCAAGCGACAGAATGATGCTTTGATTTCGACAAGGAACAAAGATTACGGGAATCCGCAGTCGTCGAATGGCAAAGAAAAAGATCAACCAAGCAGTTCAACGACAACTTCGGCAGGAGTTGTGCCACCCATCTTTACGGGAAGCATTCCAATGATCCATGGAAACAATCATTCTCTCCAAAATATCGGAGTAATTTTCCTAAAAGACCCCACTTTAATGGGTACTTTTGCCCTACCGCCTTCGAGTAATCTAGCGGAAATGGCCACGATGGAATATGAAACCTTCTATTTCTAATGGATCTAAAGCTCCAAGGACGGTTCTTATCTCGTGTCAACCTCGTTAAAAAATGAAACAAGGAGTCATGAGGATAGTTCTTTTACTATGTCAACCTCATTAAAAAATGAAACAAATCCCCCTTTTCAAAGCTCAAAGGTAAACCTTCATTCCAACCACCGAGTTGAATGCAATGAAGCTTGGGGGGCATGTATCTCGATTTGCGTTATTATGCTGGGGGCATGCAAACATTCAAGCATTTTTAGCATAAAGTTCATGCTCGTTAAAAAATAAACGCAAGATCGAGCAGTTTTAGCATAAAGTTCATGCTCGTTAAAAAATAAATGCAAGATCCGAGCAGTTTTAGCACATAGTTCATGCTCGTTAAAAAATAAACATAAGATTGTGAGCAAGCTTTCCCTTAGAGTTCAAGCTCATTCAGAAAAAATGAACCGGTAAATAACCTCTGTGATCGTAAATTTATCAGCCATAAAAAGCCTTGGTCGTGTTTGCACCTGTCACCTCCACCGTCATTTGGCCGATCGTTCACCTCCATATGATTGTTTACCCCTTTTGAGGAACAGCTGCGAAGAGTGATTTCACCTAGCCATCCTTGTGACACTGCCGTGATTGGAAAATTCCAACCTGTACCTGGAATCTGTTGCTATCCCTGTTTATCACTCGTTCCTCAAAAGTCGAGTCTTCTTTGATCTCTTTTCATCTGACTCGTAAAATATGAAAATTTTGCCGAGTTTTGGCCTTCCAGCTCGTTAAAGTGACCGGAAGAGCTATCCCTCCTCTAGATTTTAATCTTTTTTGGACCTGAGGGATTATTGCACAAAAAGGTCGAGCGCTTGTTTTATTCGGCTCGTTAAAGTTATCGAAAACTCATCCCTTCTGTATTGTTTTACACTTTTTCGGACTTAAGGGATTAGATGACGAAAAAGGAATTTTGGAGTTAACTTTCTGTACCTTTTCAGACTCTCTAAAAATGAAAAGGACCGAGTTTTCCTTGTCGTTAGACTCGTTAAAATGATTAAATAGCGACAAACTTGTCTTTAGACGAGAATGAGTTTCCCTATCGCTAGGCTCGTTAAAACATAGCGATGGGCTTGCCCGAAGGGCAGGTTATAGAACAAGCATATGTTATCCTCCTCAAGCTTGACAAAAATAAAGAGGTACTGGTCAGAAATGACTGGGGAAAAATTGGGAGAACCTCAAAGCTTTAATGGTAGCAAGTCGCTCTTGAACATGACACTTTTCCTCCGTATCACATCAGGTTGGGTTGTTTCATTCACCGGTCTCATCACCATGGTCTCGCCAAACCATCCATTTGGGGTAATGCTACCAATCCATCGCATCAGTGTCGTTATATGTTCAAGAGATGTTGTTCAGAAAGAGTCAACCGTGTCCCATCCACTGCCATACATTATCCTTCATCCATCCATGACCGCCTCCCTGAATCATATGTCACAGATTGTTTTCACCTCCACTAAAATCATTAGCTCCGTTCCGTGTCACTGATGTGGGATTCATTAAGGCCCTCCTTTGACGGATCGCTTCTTGTCGACTTCAGCTCATTATCCAAGAAGTTGATCTAGGAACAACCTCCTCAGTACTTTGAAGCTTGCATGCCTCAATGGCAAGTTTCTCACTTCCGGCGACAGGTATACATCAATGACCTTGGACCGAAAGATTTTACGTGGTGTTCGACGCCAAGTCCTTTATTCACACCACGTGAATTGTACTGCAGTACCTTGAGGGTCATTATCATTATCGGTGATTCCTCTCGCGCTTGTTAATGGTTTACATCATTGACCGGTAATCAAGCGATGTCTTTCCATGTTCGACTTCAGCGCAATTCTCACATGGATCGACTTGTACTTAGAGTGAAGATCGAACGAGTTTGAAGACCCCGGATCTAGTTTCATCCATCCAGGCTGCGATATATATTCAGGAAATATAAAGACATTTGACATGTACATCATTGCAGCAGATGATCATCCTACTCAAAGGATGATAATTTCAGCAGAGAATTATCAGTCTACCATCAGACGATCATCTGTTCTATGTACCAAAATGAATTTATAAAGCTGAGCATGGGAATGCCCGCCTCAGCTAGATCATGAAAGCAGAATGAAAAATAATGTATTGTATTGTATTTTATTACAGGTCACCTCTCAGCGATTGAATGAACTTCGGATCCTCCTGATAAAGCATTTCACCCGATAAACGACCTCATACTTTAGGGGGCAACTGTTATAGACATTTTTGTGCCTTACAGCATGAAGCATGAAATGTCCATAATCTAAGGGATCCAAAGTCCCTAAACATGTTGTTCCTACCCCTAGAGGAACAAGGTCAACAAACCACAGCACTGAATATCAGTTCTCCACCTGAAAACACTCAAAAACAAGCAAATTTTGGATCATGTCAACTGCTCCACTAAGCATCTGCGCTGAATGTCAAGTGCTCCACTCTGTACCTGCGCTGAATGTCAACTGCAAAGAAGGCCACCTGCGCTGAGCGTACTTGGACAAGTGGCACAGTCATTCCTCAAGGTGTCAGCGCCCAGGAAGCTTCCAAAATGACACTTGGATCAAGGAATTCACCTGGTGATGAGTAAGAGGGTCTAGATCTCCAAGTGGAAGCAAGAACCTCCAAGTGGACTCAAGAACTGAAGAATAACTAAAGTGGGAGAGGACACTAGTAAGCTTCATGCCAGCCTCAAGCTGACTCATCCTTTCTCCAAAACTCCTATATATAGAGCTCTCTCATGAGGTCTAGGGAGGCTGGAATCTTGTGAATGTAAGGAAGTGCTGTTGGTTTGAGTTTAGAGCTATTGGCTGATTTGCTTTGAAGGAGGTGAAGAGGAGATTTCTTTCTGCTGGGAAGGTGATGCTGGATTGGGCCTCTTATGGTTGTATCACTTCCTGAACTTTACTTCTTCCATTAATAAAGCATTTGAGGTTCTTCTATATGCATGTGTCTCAATGATGTATTGTCATACTTGTGTATTTGATTTATTCTAATCCTTGAATCAGTTATGAATGTATGCTTCTTGTAGTTTCCCTCCCTTGCCATTTTGCAGGATCTTGATGTAGCTGGGCCAGTGAAAGAGCAAGGAGCTGGGAGCAAGCAGCAAGGAGAGAAGATTGGATCAACCATTAGCGAAAGACATCGGTTAGTGGATCTCTTTCTCCCCTATTTTACTTTCATAAAGAAGAAATCTTAGATAGCTTTGCTTCGATTGTTGCTGAGGTACTATCACCCTTAGAGTGGGATAGGGTCATTCCGTATTGGATAATTTTCCCTACAACAGAGATGGCATAGCCTCATAGTTTCTTCACGAGCTTGAATTTCCCCTTCATGGCCTCTGCAAGGGCCTGCTCGCTACCTTTTCTGCCAAAGATCATGGCCGAATTTTCCCCTGTACACAGTAGCCATGTGATCCTATGGATCAACCTGTCGGTGATGGGTATCAACTCCTCCAGCCATAGACACCTATCGTGCACCAAGCATATCATCTTCTTGATGACCAACACTATAATGGGTGTGTGATTGTAGTGCAGCACCCATGGAAAGTTGAGCATACCTGCCTTGTCTACACCCCTGAGCCACTATTTCGGTTCCAACGTAGTCATCCCGGTGGTTGTGTGAACAACTCGATACATTAGCTATTCTTTCGCTAGGTGAGGGAACTTCTCAGTGTTAGCTAAGTCCCAATCATTCAGTTTCAACAGCGGAACCCATCCCAAGCGCGGTCCTTCAAAGATAATATCGTCCGGAAGCAAAGGTATGTGCAAGGTGACCTTGCTTTCATCAATGTCCTTTGGCACCTTGGTACTGCCCTTGTGCAGAGGGACATACTTGGGTAACTTAGTGATAGGGTCAGAATGCTCGACTTCAACGTCCTCCATTTCCACCCCTAAATCCTCATCATCCATCTGGATGTCCTCAATCTCTTCCTCCTCCGGCTCCAAGTTAATAGTTTTTCCCCTTTCCTGTGCAGTGAGCTTGTCCTTCTGCGGGTTTCTTCTAGGCGACGCACGCACTGGTATCGCAACCTGCTTTCCCTTCGTATCATTTGCACTCTCCTTTGTCGGGGTAGGCTTTGGCCTAGGCGTCTATAGCGACTTGGGGACTTTCATCTATTACCTTTGCAACCTCTAGAGCAGCTCCCTCTACCTCCATAACAACCTTCGACACAGCCCCCTCGGCTATCACTGCTTCGACGTCCATAGCTTCTGATCTTGGGACAAAATCATAGATGAAATTGTGTTCAAACTCTGGAAATTGATCAAACACTGGGCAGTCAAGCAATTCTTTGAAGAATGTGCAGATCATGCACGTCTGAGAGCTCACCAACTCAATGTTCAAAATTCCAAGTGTTTTT
Organism: Pinus tabuliformis; assembly: GCA_031772625.1. Lineage (NCBI taxonomy): Eukaryota > Viridiplantae > Streptophyta > Pinopsida > Pinales > Pinaceae > Pinus > Pinus tabuliformis. The sequence continues at coordinate 1,202,276,261 of CM062820.1, read as the reverse complement.
CATTGGGCCTCCACATGTAATTTATAGGCCATTTTGAATTCAAATCTTACCATTCCCCCCAAATTCAGTTCATTAATGTTGGATTGGTGGCAGATTTTCAAGTATCTTACCCATAAATTTTGTCTTAAATGTCGGTCGCCCACTCCATTTAGCCACATTCTCATTGTCAAATCATGAACAGTGACTTTAACGATCACTTTTCGAATGACCTGCACAATTTCTCCCTAGGTAACGCAACTCTCTCGCGCTGTCGTGAACCCTATGACATCTCCTCGTTCCACACAATCCTCCAATCACGCAGTTCCCCAACCTGAGTAGTGTAGTTCATAGTCTCCTGCCTCCTTTCAGCTGCATGGAGCGCTAAGACTATCCTACCTTCATATAGTCACTTGGCCAGATCACCAGTGTATGCCTTCAATCAGTTGCCATTCACCTTTCCTAGGAAGGGATCTCTGTTCAATTTAACCAACTAAACTACTCCACCATCAGTAATTTCCTTAATGACATAGGGCCCTAGCCAGTGCATCTTGAATTTATCTGGAAATTTATCAAACTTGTTGTCATATAACAAAACCATATCATTTACCTTAAAGGTGCGTAGTTTAATGTGTCGATCATGCCATGCCTTTTCGTGCTGCTTTTGGACCTGTTGGTGAAATCCAGTCAGATACCTTTCTTCCTCAAGCTCAGCAAGCTGCACGAGCCTCTCTTCCAGGGCTCCACAATCCGTCATACCTGTGATTTCCGCTATGCGCATACTAGGCACAATGTATTCCATGGGCATTACTTCTTCAACACCATATACAAGCCTAAAGGGTGTCTGTCTAGTCAAATTTTTGCATGTCCTTCGATAGGCCCATAGTACTGTGGGTATGCGCAGGTCCCAATCACTCCGTTGAGAATTGAAAACCTTGGTCAACGCGTGATCTAGTACCTTATTGAATGCTTCCACTGTCCCATTAGTATGTGGTGATAAGGCGTGCTTTTCTCTTGATATACCTAAAATTCCTTCGTCAGCGCACTGATCGTTTCATTCAGAAAGTGCGTACCACGATCACTCATCAAAATCTTGGACACTCAAATTGTGTCAATACATACTCAAAGAGAAACTTTGCAGTGGTTGCACCTGTGTAGTCCTTCCCAGGCTATGCCCCTACCCATCGAGTCAAATACTCAGTCGCGGTGATAATGTACCGCACTCCTGTCTTCTTCCCTTGGGGCTGAATGGGTCCCACAAAATCTATCACCCATTTCTTGAAAGGTTGTAGCATCATATGTGGCTTTAGAGGCAACTCATCTCTTCACGATGGCCTGTCAGTCCTTTGACACATGTCACACACCTTGCAGTAAGATTTTGAATCCTAATGGAGGGTTGGCCACCATAACCCTGCGTGTAGAATATTTTGTGCGGTCATCCTCCCTGCATAATGCCCTCCCACAGTGCCCCCATGAGTGTCTGCGAGGATACTACTCCTTTCAAATTCCGCTACATATCATCATAATACTTCATCAGACCGCATTTTGTACAGATGTTCAACAATGACAGAAAATCTTGTCACGTGCACCACTAACTCCTTTTTCTATTGGGTGGTGTAGCCTTCCGGGGTAGTTCCTGTCGTTTGGAAGTCTATGATGTCTTCAAAGTGACCATCCATGACATGCACTACAAAGAGTTGCATGTCAGGAAATCCCTGCTCCAAATTAGTGGGCTCTTCCCCCATTTTGATGCACAACAGATGGTTTGGTCCTGCGTTCAGTCGTCAAGGCTTCTCAATAACTTCAAAATCATACTCCTGGAACAATAACAACCACCTACAAATTTTCCCCCTCAACACAGGCTTATTGACCAGGTATTTCAATGTAGAATGATCTGTATACATCTTAAAATTTCCACCCAACAAATAGTGTCTAAACTTCTGGAGCACGTATACCATGGCTAATCCTTCGTGCTCGGTGGTGGAATAGTTCTTCTCATCTTTGGATAACCTCCTGCTTGCGAATGCTATAGGATGGTCCAATTCTCCTCTATCGACCTATGTCAGTACTGCTCCCAGTGCTATACATGACATGTCGACATGTACATGAAACTCCTTCTTCCAATCCAGGAAGACTAAAATGGGCGTGGTGACCATTTTTCCCTTCGGCACATCCAAGATTTTCTGACAATCCTCGTTCCAACAGAACGTGACATCCTTTTTTAACAACTTCTCCATAGGCACATTGATCTGGGCATAGCCCTTGATAAATTTCTTGTATTACCCAGTATGTCCCAAGGTTGCACGTAGTTGTTTCACACTCCTCGGCCCCTCCAAGTTAATTATCACTGTGATCTTCGCAGGATCTACCATCAATCCCTATTTTCATACCACATGACCCAGCAAAGTCCCAAAAGGGACACAAAACAAACATTTCTTCAAATTGAGCGCAATCTAGTACCTTTGATAGGTATCTAGAATTAAGTGCAATCTTGCCACATGGCATTTTACCAACCTAAACACAGTCTAGTCATCAAAGTACACCTCCAAAAACTTATCAATGAAGTATTTGAATGCAGCAATGGCTACGCATGAAAAAATTACAAGCACATTCTTTAATCCGAAAGGCATTAAGGTGTACTAAAAACATCCCCATTCAGTCATGAAGGTCGTCTTGTTTCTATCTTCAGGTGCAATTTTGATCTAATGGTACATAGAAAACCCATCAGTGAAGGAGTACGCTTCCTGGCCACCTACATTATCCAATACCTCATCAGTGAACGGATTTAGGAAAGTATCATGCATGTGAGCGTCATTCAACTTCCTGAGATCTACACATATCCTTATTTAATCCTTCTGCTTCTTTTCCTATACCACCATTGGGCTCACCTAATCAGATTCTTCTACAGCCTCAATGATGCTTACCACGAGCACCTTATCTAACTCTAATAGAACTTTCTCCTTATACTTTGGATTGAGACAGTAAGGTCTTTGCTTAACCAACTTCGCATCGGGTTTTAACGTGATATTCATAATGCCCAGGTCTCATATTATCCCCTTTAACTTCGTAAACTTGGTAGGGAAAAAATCCTAGTATTCTCGGAGCAATTCAGTGACCTTATCTACCATTGCGGCATCCTAATAATCTCCAATCTTCGCGAATTTGGGCTCCGCCTTTGTACCAATATTTATCTGTTTAGTCTTGAGCGGCGCGGTTATATCAAGATTCTTGATCAACGGTCCCTCAACCTTGTGGTGACCCTCGGTTCCAGGAATATTAATCTTTCGCGGGTCCTCATCTTCTTCTTCAGTAGTCACGTTATAGCATTCTAGTGCGTGGCTCAGCTAAGTAGTCCACTCGGGTTGAATCAGATCAAAAGGATCCTGCAGTATCCTAAATATCGTTGTTTTAACCTCTTGTAGCGCTTCGTCAATACAGTCAAACCTGTCTTTGAAGTTGAACGTCATTATGAACCCTTCACGCAGAATATCCCATTTTCCTGTGCCATGGCGGAGCTCTATCTCCAAGTACTAGTTCATCGGGATGACATCCAAGGTGTGACAAAACAAGTGCACCCATTTAGGTTGGGGCTTCGCTCCATAGGCCTTAGCCCATTTGGCCAAGTGAGCGTGTGGATCATCCTTCCCATCATACTTGTCTATCACTCATACCTTCGGCTTCCCAAAGTGTGTTCTCATCATCCTCCTACACTCGCGCCAATTGTCAAAACTACCCTTGTGCGTACCCCACCATCTTGTGAGCGTAGGGTGCAGGACCTAGTCCAAAGCCTGGAAGCACTGCTTCTCTGGTACTTCCCTCTCAAATGCATCCAAAAACACATCCACATCATTCAAGCCATCATAAGTGGGCATATTTCTTACCTCTGATGACACACAGCGCAGTGACCAAGTCATCATGTTACAGCTCAGCGTGGTTACTTCATGTAGCCGATTCTGCCAACGTTCTAATTCTTCATCCAAGTCCAAGTTGCAGGAACTCTCGCGATCCCATGTAATTCGTCCATTCATTGTCAGATTCACCTAATCTTGGTCTCGCATTGTTATCTTATATATGTAGTCCAAATCGTCATCGCTTTCGTAATTGCAGACTAGTTCAGTATAGCACGATCCTTCAGCGAGATCTAGGGGCACTATTATGCGAAGCGATTTATTTTCAAATATCATGTTTTGCTTCTTTAGGTTGATTACCCTATTCATGTCATTAGCCCAATCAATGCCAAGTAGCACAGGGTAGGGGTTGTTGTCATCCACAATTTCTATTACTTCAAAATCAGCCAATGCGCTCACGCCTTCAATATCTACAGTTACTCATTGTAGTCATCCCATGGGGATGATCTTCTGTTGATTTTCAATCCTTAAATGAATCGGAGACCACTGTAGCGCGGGTCTCCCCATCCACTCCCAAGTCTGCTTTGGAAAAATGTTCACGTCTAACCCCAGATCCAGAATAACTTGATCCATTTCGTATTCTCCTATCTGTGTAGTGAGTCTCATCTCACGTCCTATCCTTACTTTATGCTTACCAATCTTCCGTACCATGCGTCGTTCACCCAGAGTGTTTCTGGCGCATCTATTTATAAGTTCCTATAACCCCTTCACAGCCTTGCTATCACGCAGCAGCTTCATGTAGGTCTCTAGAAAGGTCGTAAGCATAGAAGGGTCCATTTCCTGAACAGGTTTATCCCGGCTCCCTGAGGTAGAGGCCTTAGCGAAGCTCTTCTTTGCTTCCATGAACGTTTTGCGTGCATGTTCCAAATCAAATTCAGCCTCCTTTTCTGGAGCTTTGTGAACCCATGTGTTGTCTTCAAGTTGTTTCCCCTTATCGTCGCCTGTTGTAATTCCACTTCGGAGCATGATATTCACATTCGGATCCCTCTGATGAGGCTCGACCCTCATCATCTGTAGGTTCTGAGTCGACTGCGGTGGTAGCACCCCTTTGCCACATATCCTTGCTATCAATGTAGGACATTCCTCAGTCTCATGGTCAAACTGAGAGCAATATTTGCACAACGAACGTGTTGGGTTAGTGCATTCGCAGGCATACTATCTAGGTCCTCCACAATTGTAATAGATCAACTTTCCCCGACCTCTTCCAAGTCCTCCTCTGCCTCAGCCTCGTCCACGCCCCTAAAAGCTTGTTCGCACCATCCCAACGCTCTGGTCAGGAGGTCGCATTTCTACCTAAAATCTATAGCTGGGTGTTCTATCCATCATCAATTCATAGCTTCGGTAGTTGTGCTCATCATGCCCTACCGACCTGCAAAAGTTTCAAAACAGTTGTTGTGGTGTTTGTACAAACTTCTGCAGCAAATGAAAATTATCATTCATATGTTTCCCTGCTACCTGACATTTAATGCACCACAACGCAGGCCCCGCGCTTGGTCCTGCTTGGTCTTCTGACCTCAAAGGCATCGGTCCTCCTCCTGCAATATAGTTCACAAAGACCAGGTAGTGGTCTTTGTCATGCCGCTGACCTTTACTTTAGGCACCATATCTCTTTGTGTGCCTCCGGTTGAACTGTTCTTTCATGCTTCAAACTTTGCATTTCAAGGCAAATATTTTACAACTGCACATGGATCTGCTAAACCCTCATGTTTAAATCTCGCACCGGAGTTTCATGCAATCTTATTGCAATCTCCAAAGCCTCTGCCTAAGTTGTAATCTTTTGTTGTGACAGTGCAACCCTAAGGTGAGGTAGGAGCGAAGCCACGAACCACTCACGGTGTTGTCCATCTGTTAAGTTCATATTAGCTTCGCAGATTTTACACTTCAATCTCTGATCCCACTCCCAAGGTGTGTCACCTGGTTTCATCTCAATTTCCTTGAACCTCACAATCGACTACGCCTCAGATTTAGGCCTACTGAACTCTTTATTTAGCATGGTCTGGATCTCTGCCAACCCTGCATTTGGGTTATCATTGGAGTACTTGATGTACCAAGTTAGTGCACAATCCTGCAAAGCACTAACCAACGTTGCCTTCTTCATGTGATCACCTGTGACACCCTGAGCTTCCCATACAGCTTTTACGACGAACCAGAACTGGTCCGAGTCCTCATTTCCCAAGCCTTTAAACAATGGAAACTTCACTAAATTCACCATATTGAATTGTGGTGGAGCTGGTAATGGTGTGGGCGAAGTCGCAGGTGATGGTGGTGAAGGTGGAGGTGGTGTGGTTGGAGGTGGTAGTCGCAGGAACCCTTGTTTTATCAACTGAACTACACTTCGCAGAGAAGCCTATGCTACTCCCTTGTCTTCACTCAAAGGAGGTGAAATCAGTCCGCTATATTCAAGACCCTTTCTTCCTTCATTCATGTAATTCTTTCCACTTCACGTCGGTCTGAATATCAAGGTAGATACATAACCTGTTTTTCACACAATAACATCTTAATCCAAGTATTTAAAGACTTCAAGTACTTACCTCGTAGACCTTTGAAAAAGCATCGCTCCGCCTCGCTGTAACTGACTGAGGTGTCGACCACGAATTTTGTCACAAACCCTCCTATGATACAATCGAGCCAATGATCGACAATGTAGATGATCTTATCCTCAGAGGCTTCCAGTCTCCGTACTAACTCCGGGGTCCAGACAATAGGACCGTCAAGCCTCCACCTTCCTTGGCTATCTTCTAGCTTCGTGATCGACTCGTATAACTCAACTAGAAAGGAACAGAAAAATATCTCGTGGATTTCTATATATAGGTACCTGTATAGCCATTGTTCCTTTGTCAGTCATGGATTTGTGTTCTCTTGCACCGCAAATTCGGGAATCTTCCTATCCAACCAGTCTTAGATCTCTTTCTTAGTTGGATTCCAGTGATATGACATCACACATCTCTCATGCAGATTCTAGTCCCAGCGACGAAACCATTTGTTGGCTTTGTGGGCCTTGACCCAGGTTCAACGTTAGTCAGCCAAACAAATCCTTACACTACTGGCCCTTTCGGCATTAATCCGCGGGGCGCGGACCGAAGTCTCACCCGAAGCAGTATGGGGGGATGCTGGAACCAAGTTTCTGCACCCTGAGATGGTCGTGATGTCAGTTTATACCCCCTACCCCTACTTTCGTACAGGTTGCTAAGTCTTAGGGCTCTATCAATTTACCCTTTATTCCACCCTTCAGTACCTCCACAAAGGTGTATGATTGACCTTCGCGCAACCCTAACCTGCGGTTCAAGTACTTTCGCGCAGCTATGACAATGTATTGTATAGGTTCCCAAGTTATCTAAAGTGTTTTACTTATCTTACCAATCAATTACAATTAGCGTCGCATAAACTAATATCATTACTTCCGTTCAATTAAATGATATAATCACATACATTCACACATCAACTAAACATTTTGAAATAAACCTGGAACACAATATAATCAAATGCATTAACAAAGACTAAATACATAGTAATTGCAGAATACTTCTCTTTATTGATATCTTCCAACTTAATACAGACTCTATCCACCCTACGCACACAGCTGCAGGGGTCCACGCACTCAACTGTGGACTTCCACCCTAGGCCTCTGTGTGCTCAACTGTAGAGCTTCTACCTACACTAAGACCCAAAACACTTATAATTCTCTACCGAAACTTCCAAAGCCTACTTGATTCTAACTGCCTAGAGCTTACTTACTTAGCTCCTTTTTATACCATCCCATGGTCCGTGGACCATGGGTAGGTCTTTACAGCCAACTTGACACTTTACAAAATAAGGGCAGACAACCCTTTATGACTCTTGACACCTTCGCGCTCCATGACCACAAAATGTGGAGACTTTACAACTTTATTACAAAATTTTCCCAAAACATGGGCTTTTAGCCCCAAAACTGCTCTTGGGGGAACCCGTTCCCAACAGAGAGCCTCAACATCACCAAATTGATTGAAGAAGGATCCAATCAAGGATAATTGAAATCATGTCATTTAATTTATGACCTGATTAAAAATTAAAAGAGAATAAAGCCAAACCCCAAAACAAAAAAATAATAAATAAAAATGGATCCAACCCAAATTTGAGCTAAATTAGATGAGATCCAACCAAGAATCACAAAAGGAGTCTCTTTATCCTTTTGAATAGATTATTATCTCCTACTCCAAGAAGATCTGATTTTGTTTTCATTAATGGACAAAGATTTGGGAACATGTAGTCCATAGTCTCCTTGGAACCCACCTGTGTTAAAGAGGTATAAATTAAACTTCGATAATGCTTCTAGGGAAAACTTAAGGGAGGGTATTGGTGGTGGTATCATTAGAAATAATGAAGGCCAAATTATTTTTAATTATCTGAAATTCAAATGGGAAGGTAACAAATAACCAAGTATAAATGATTGCATGGTCAATGGGGATTAATTTTTGCAGATCCAATATTCTTTGTTCAATAGTAATTGAAGGATATTCTAAAACTATAGTTTATATATTGAATGAAACAAAATCTAGTAAATATTGTTACACAAACTTTCAGACTTTCAAAGATAGAATAACAATGCACATACATAATTTGTACATATTCACACTAACCCTCCTTAAATAGATGCACACAATTTGGGCAGCCTCTCTCCAATGCAAAATTTGGGACAAATGTGTGAAGCTCGTAGCTTGTAATTGTTCAATCTTTGAAATTGTAATCTACAAGTTCCACAGCCAAGATGGATCCTTCATTTGTAAATAAAAATCAGAAAAATCTTGGCTTCATTGGGCATACCATACAAAGGAAGCACAACTCTATTCACTTGCCTCTAATGGGAGGGGTTTTCTTTCTGAGGATGAACACTTCAGGTTAGAAATATCGTATTCATGGCCTTCAAGATGAAAAGGCTTCTCTGCAGGATGAGAATGAATCTTTAATGCGTAATTTTATCAATTTGAAAACAAAATGTGTGAGGGATAAAGCTCAAATTTGATGGAGGCACTAAAGGTGATTTTAAAAGGTCACACTAAAGTAGACACTAAATCCAACACTAAATTTGGCACTAAATCCGGCTCTAAATCTAACGCTAAATCTAGTACTCTTTAGTGCCAACTTTAGCGACAATTAGTTGTGATTGGTGAAAATAAAACCACAAATAGCACCATCCTGATAAATAGCATCTATATTTTCAAAATGGTGAAGAAAAATACACTAAAAAAGTCAGTGGAAGCAAAAAAGGGAGCTAAAGAGGGAGATAATCATAGGGATTTGCTGTAGCGAATGAACCCGCATGACCTGATGCTTTGCTTTCTTTGGATCTTCAAGTGATATGTTGCTTGATACTATACAAGTATGATCAATCTTCTTTATATATATTTCATTTGATGAGGGATCATTTCTCTTTCATGCTTCACCTTCTTGATAGCCAAGACTTGTCTTGATAAGTGGATACCTCTGCATGTTGAGAATATGATCTATATATTCTAAGCCTTTGTTGAACTTTTACCTGATCTGCTCCAATTCTTCTCATAATAGGACAACTTCCTCTTCCAATCTTTCACATATTTGTTCCTTTTCATTTAATTGTGCTAACAAAAATTATTTTTCCCTCTTTAGCTTCTTCTAGTTCAATTTTGAGAGCAACAATAGTCTCTTCATTTTAACTCTTGTCTTACATCAATTGCTTTTCTCTTTCCCTAAGAGTTAAGATTTCCTTCAAAGAACTTCTTACTTCCCATTTAAGATCCACTTTTGCTTCAGGTTCTTCAACCTCAGCTATGAATATTATTTTGTTCCTTTCTTCATCAATCGCACTTGCACCACTTTCAGTATTACTTTTCTCCTTTGAATAAAATTTCTTTTTCTTTCCTGCTTGCTTCTTGTTTTGATACTTGGATTTGAATTTTTATTCATCATCACTTTCATTCATCTTAGCATAAGGAGTTTTAGATTCATAATGTCCAATTCTTCCACATTCAAAACACTTGAAATGAAGCTTACATTTTATTTTTGTTGGTTCCTCTCTTGAGCTTTTGATAAAAATTGGCTTCTTCTTCATCAGAATCAAATTCTTCTTAACTTTTTTGCTTTTTCTCTTCTTTTTCTACCTTGAAGGTTGCTTCCTTGACTCCTAAATTGTCTTCCTTGATTCTCAACTCATATGCAGAAATATTTCCATAGAGTTTTCTATTGTCATCTTGACAACTCTGCTAACTCCTCAAGGATTGAAACTTTAACATTGAATCCTTATGGGAGTGATCTCAAAACCTTTCCAATGAAATAACTATCAGAGACATCTTCACCAAGACCTACAATGGAGTTAACTATGTTGTATATGCAAAGAAAATACGAAGTAATGTCCGTGTCATTTCCCATCTTCAAACTTACAAATTGTCCCTTGAGAGCTTGCAATTAGACTTGTTTGACTTTCTTATCACCTTCATAATAAGTTTGAAGCTTATTCCATACCTCATGAGCTGGCTTGTACTGCATCACTTTGACAAATTATTACTATGCCAAGCCACTTAGGATAGCATGCTTCACTTGTGTATTATATGTGTAAACTACCTTCTTTGTTACATCTGTTGGAATAACAATGGGAACTTTGTATTCCATGTTCACAATTTTCCAAACTTTTTATCCTAGGGAGATGAGATATGTCTCCATCCTTATCTTCCATAATGCATAATTGGTTCCAAAAAACATAGGGGGCTTCCCCACTTCTTTGGTAGTGGCCATTTATTCTTTATCTTCAACCTTCTAGTAGTTGGTTGTTCCTGAAGGTACCTGCTTTTCTTCCACTTGTTGGCCCAAAGGTCACACTTGGGGGGGGGGGGGGAGGTGAAGGGGGGTGGGGGCGGTGTCAATTAGTGTGAGATAAATTTAACAATATTTCTTAATCATTCATCAATATAGAAGTGAAACATAAGTATATGTAATCAGTTATATCTATGCATCATCATATGAGTAACATGACAAGAATAAATCAACAACACAAGAGAGCATCACATCATAAGGAGAAAAAAATTTCTAGGTGAAAACCCAAATGGGAGAAAATGACCAAATTTTCTTTTGCTTAGTTCTTAATTCTTTTACATAAACTTGTATTCCCCAACCTCTGGGAGTCAATTGCTCCAAAAATATGCAAGTTACCAATTGCGGTAGGCTACAACCTAATTGAGGCTTCAACCTTAATGATGCAAGTAGTTTCTCATAGTAGGCTCCAACCTTATTGAGGCTTCAACCTCCTTCCTTTTCTTTCTTGTGAACCTCTATTTCATCACATTTCCAAACTAGATCCACATTCATAATATATCATGGGTAATGGTCTAACAAATAAAAATACTAATTGCCACCATCTCCATCACTGCAAAATTTGTTACCATATGAACTACAAACAATACCTCAATTGTAATCATTGTCACAAAATTCATGTCAATGTCTAGTATTGTTTGTCATACAATTGTCCCTAAACTATACTCCAAATAAAACTACAATCTGGTCATTCAAAATATTCCTTGGCACCTATTAACCTCTTGTATCCAAAACACCTACAATATACTTTTAACTTATGCAATTAAACATATGAGGCATTCATCATCAAATATGAGTCAAAACATTGTCACACATATCTGGATACATCTATCTCTTGATCGCTTAATTTCTTTCATATTTTGATTTAGATTAATAATGACTTCAAAAACCCAAAAATACCATTATAAACCATATTCAAAATTAAATGTTTCACATAAAATCACTTTCAAGGCATGTTCTAAAATTTGACAAGAAGTTGATGTCGATTCTCCAAAATGTCCACTGAATTCCAAAGTAGGTCACCAAAAGTTGCAAACAGTTCGAGAAAATGGTCGAATGTATTAAAAATTGACCAACATGTTTGTGCCACAGGTCAAACTCTCAACCAACAACATATATCCCAATGACTTACCAACTGCGCTCTCTATGTTCCTTGGTACATTGTGCTACTCTTACATCGTTAAAGTGAATTCACCATGCTCAATGATTCTCGTTGACCCTTCATACCTCCATGGGTCCACATGGTTATTCTATGCCCAGTCTTATCAATTCTTAAGGCCACGATGGTGATGAATATTCTCTCATCTATGATTTCATCAGTGCATGGATTTAACCTCGTTCTTAATAAACTTAGTCATAGAACAAAACAATGTCCTCACCCTCAATGGCAATGAACTCAATCACAAAACAATGGTCTCGCCCTTAATGAACTCAGTCATAAAAAAATGTTCTTGCCCTTAATGAACTTGGTCACAAAACAAAACAATGGTCTCACCCTCAGTTAAAAAACTCATGCCTCGACCTCGATGATAATGAACTTAGTCACAAAACAAAGGCTTCAGCCTCTGTGGAAATGAACTCAATCAAAAAACAGAAGCCTTGCCCTTGGTGGAAATAAAATAGAACAGTGGCCTCGACTCATCCTCAATGACAACAAAACAGAATAGTGGACTTCGCTCATCCTCGGTGACAAAAAAACTAGCTTGGGCTTGTCCTCGGTGGCAATGACCTTTGTCACGTAACAATTCAAAAAAATGGTGTTAGCCTCATCCTAGTGGCAATGACCTCTGTCACAAAATAAATAAATAAAGAATGGCCTCGGTGTTGTCTCACACAAAAACCAAACTAGAAGAATCAAACCAAAATATCTCCACTTGAATTTCGACTGCAGACCGTTCACCCACATTTCAGATGATACTAAATTGATCGAATATCTAGTATGTATAAACATGAATCATGATGCCTTATATATAAATATTGGCCATGGAGGGGCTGACCAATTTTTTCAGAGATTTCATAGTTTTTAGATGTATTTAACAATCGAACCAATATACCATATAACCAAACCACATGACCTGAACCTTAGGGTCTTTTGTCAACCTGTTGATGATGTCATCACAACATCAATTTTCCACATGTCATCTTGAGAGGGGTTCCACGTGTCACCCAAATTTAACCTATTTGTAATTCCAAATCTACGGTTGGACACTGCCATGTGGCAAGGCCCCAGTGATGTCACATGTCACTTGTTATGAAATCATCGTGTTATGTCACCTCCAATAAGATAGTGCCATGTTTTTTATTTTGATTTGAGGGTTAAACTTCATGTTACTTCTTTTTAATCTAGTCGTTGATTTTTTGGAAACACTGGTGATTGATCCTAAATATGCATGTTGCTTAGTGGCATTAAACAATGTCTTACTTCCCATGATATTTTATGTGGACCTGTTGAGTAAATAGCAGATCCACTCCAAACTTGCATGATCTTTAACATATTAATATTTTTGGTTTGGCCTTTTTATTTTGCCCCAAATTAATACTAGTTTTCAACAGGCCATAATTTCTCATCCAGGAGGAGTTTTTCTGAGTAGAATATACCATTAGAAAGTTATGGAAAATTACTACACAATGATACCATGTGTAAGAGAATTTGAACATATTAGCTTCATCTAAAATTAAAATAACTTCAATTTCCCATATCCTCATGTAATGATACCTTGTGAAGGATTAAGTTGTCATACTGCTTCATGACGTGACATGTTACTTTTGTGGTAATCAAAGATGGTCATGCTGCTATTGTACACACATCCCATTTGGCTTCAATGAAATCTTGTTGCCATCAACAAAAACACTATGTGCAACAAGGGTTTCCCCATAGCATGAAGATAAGGGAATGCCACTTTCTCAATCAATTGTTAGAAACACTTGGCAAGAACTCCCTTGTACAAAAGGATCACCCAATGACTTAGATTTTAATTGATAGGGATTAGTTTCAATCCACCCTTACTACTGGGGCTCCAAGGACACCAAAAGCGGGAAGAAGAATCCAGGGAATGGAATTTTATACAAGACAATATAGGATTCCACCAAGCAGGGGTAACCGTGCAACTACCTCAACTTGGGATATCAAGTAGGTCATCAAAGAGATAAATGAAAAAGGTCAGAAAATAGAAGAAGAGTGAATTGCTAAAGGCTGAGCAATAGTTCTAGTATGGGGATATGATTGGCCTCCAAAATAGGTAAATTACAAGGCTCATCAATCCACTTATAAGCAAATAAAAATTATATTGAACCCACCTTTTGCACTTAATGATGCATTTTCCTAGCTTAATGGGTTCTTAGAAGAGTTAAATGACATTTTCATATTATATGTGCCTTAAAATGTTTATTAATTGAAGATATATTTCAAAAAATTCCAAGAAATCTAGCACTGGAGAAGTTTTTAGGACTTGTTCCCTACTACAAGAGGGCCTCAACGACTAGCTAAGGGAATTTAATGCCCTTCATTTTTTTGCGAGGTGTACTAGGGGAAATATACCGCTTTATATGACATTTTAGAGGGAAATTAAAACCTACTCTCAAGGTGGTTTCTTCTCACTCTTTGTATAAATAAGAGGCTCGAGTAACCTAGTAGAGATATAAACAAGAGTGTGAAGAATATGAGGAAAGATTATATTTGCATTTCCAAGCAAGTTTTCAAATCCTATAATGTGAAAATAATTTCTTAGTTAATGAAAGTAGTGTTCTATTTCATCTCATAGTTTGGATTTCCTCTAAGGACTTTGAGCATCCTTGGTTTAGGCCCTAGGATATTCAAACTCATCCTACGCTTTTGCTAGTGTTATGTTTTTATTCATTTCCCAACATTTCTTAAAGTTATCTTTTCATAGATTTTATGCATGGTTAAATAGAATATTTTATGAACAAATATTTCTCATAGGTTATTTTTGGGGTTGATTGTAGTAGTATAACTTGTTAATTCCATTTCATATATCCATTCACTTCATTTCTCTTGTTACAATTTTTATTGTTCATTGTTTTGTTGTGTAACCATTTTTGCAACTACAAGAAACACACAGGATTTGGTTTCACTGGGATAAATTTGCATTAGATTTCCTTAAAGCTTTGACCAAGGTCATGGGACACATATTCCAAGTTGAATGTTGGGAAAAACATTATAGTGGGCATCACTTTTGATCTATTTATGGCTATGGAAAGTGGCAAAGGCATTGGAAAAGACAAAGAGATAATAATTGGCATTGAATTATGAAAATAAAGGAAAATAGGAGTAAAGGGAGGTGAAGAGACACAAATTTTCATGCTAAGGAAATCAGAAGGGAAATTAAAGAAAATGAAGAAAAATGAGATATTAATAATCAAAAGGCATTAGAGAACCAATTCACAACTTTTGTCATTTTTGGGTTGAGAATAGTGTTAGAGAGAGAGAGCACCAAGAAGATAAAGAAAGAAAACAAGCAAAGGAAGGAAAAGGACAATCAAAGGAAAGCGGAGGAAAGAAAGGAAAAGGTTGGATCAACAGCTTCAGGAGGAAGATCTCCCAGATAACAGGTTGCATGTGTGATTTCCTTGCTAGGATATGAATGCATGGTACATGCATTTTTTTTGGTTCATTTATTGTCATTGGCATGGATTTTTCTTGGTTTAACAGTGGTTTCATCTTTTCCTTGTCATTTCTTGGATAACCATTGTATGATCGGATTCATTATTGGTTAAGCTATGGATTTTTGGAAGGATTTGGAACCAAGTGAGGCGGTCCTAGGAAAATTCCCAAGGGTTGGGGGTGGAGATGGTTTTCTCTATAAAGCCCTCGACGGGTCGGTGGAGACAGGAAAATTCCTTAAGGTATGGTGAAGAAATTCTGAGGCATCCAAGCTTGGTTTGGTTTTGTGATCTCGGGGCTAGTTTAGGGGAGATCACAGTATGTTGATGGTGGAGGTGGTTTAACCTTTAGATTTTGTGGTTGATTATATCTTGGTTTATCCCATGAGATCCCACATTCATGCTTGGAATATGTCATAGGGGTGATTGGCTAAAAGAAATATTTGGTTAAGCTCAATTTATGGTTGGGTGGTACATGGAAGTCCTTGACTTGGTTGGATTTTGCATATGTTAATAAGAGCTATTTTTCATATTATGATTTATGAGCACTTGTACTTCTCATTATGTTGATTTTATGGTTTTTTTTTCATGGTTAATATTATGATTATATGTTGGTTATAAGCATGGTTCTATGATGTGCTTTAGTTATGGCTTTTGTTCATGATTTGATAAGTATTTGAATGGTTGATGAATGCATGGGTTAACAAGTGTTGTTGCAGCTAATTGAGAGGGAATTAGACCTTCTTGAATATTTTCAGATGAAGTTTAGATATTTTTTATTAGATATTCATTCATGACCTATAACTCACATGTTTACTATATGTTTGACAAAATTTCTAGTGTGTTTTAGGTAGTCTAGGTCAATTGTTTTATTCAAGTTTGAAGGTTTAACATTATTTTTATATCAAATATGATTATAGAAAGTTACAGGAGGTTCTTGGCATTGGTTTGGAGGCTAGCCTAGAAATTGGCTCAGATCTCATGACCGCAAGCACTGAACTAGGGAATTTAGGTCATAAGCACATGGAGGCAAGCCTATGTGTGTCGTTGGAGGCCTATAACCAAACCCTTGCCTTGTTGTGCATGAGGTTGGGGTGTTAGGTCAGTGAAAAAGTGTTACAATTTAGGGATTGACCCCTTGGGGTGGTTTGTAGCCTATTGAATGGCATGTGGTCTTTGAGGGATGTTAGTACAATTGTCAATTTGTTGGCCCCACTTCCTTAACTGGAACATTAGAGGTTGGGTTATGTCATAGTAGCACTCAACTTCACATTTACTCAGAGGGATTGTAAAAATGGGTAAATGTGGGGAGGGGTGGTTACATATTGGTATCAGAGCTTCTAGGTTCAAACACTTGGACTGGGTGGGAGGGACGTGATTTTTATGCATGCATGTCAGTCGTATGCATCCATTGTAGTAGCTATGGTTTTCATGCATATAGTTGGTGTTATAGTTTGTGGCATCATGCATGATGATTGAGATGATGTTGATAGGTTGATGTGTTGGTGTCAATATGTGTATATACATGTATATATGCTAATCTGTATTGATTTCTGTAGACGAGATAACCTCCCCTAAACTTCACTAAGGCATGTTTGATTATGTTTATATTTGGTTTATCTAACATGGCATCTTTGTAGGAAGAAGAAGATCAAACATGACAAGAAAAAAGGTGGATTAAAGTTCACTGGACTCTCCTCATAGATCAAATGAGCAACATGGGAGAGACTACTCTCCTAACATAGTATATGCCTTAAGAAGTCTGAAGGTAGAAATTAGAAGTTACAAGGCAGATAATGACAGGATAATTCGGTCATAGGAAATGATTGTTAGATATCAAGAAAAGCAAGTTGAGAACAATGCATTTATCCTTCAGAGCTTATCATATTTGTAGAGACAAGGATGGCCAAGGATCAATTGCGGACAGGAGGAAATGACTAATGGGGTGTATGGTAGTAGGTATTGATCAAATCACAGGTTGGACAATGATGACATGTTTAAAGGTGGAAAATGGTTGGATACACCTAACAGGAGAGGTAGTGATTATGGATTTTATTCTAGTTCTAGTTTAGATATATATCATGGTCATCATCCCCATAATTCTTATAGGAGGAGTGAGAAGGGGTACTTGTCCGATGATTTCAAGAAAGACAAGCCTCCTACGTTTGATGGAGAGCTAAAGAAACTAGAATATGTAGAAGCATTACTTCCTAGGATGAAGAAGTTATTTGAGTTGCACGATTATACAAAGAACATAAAATCCAGGATAGGTATTTTCAGTCTTAAGGGAAAAGAAAATATTTGGTGGGAAGATGTGAAGTGTGTTAGAGGCATCAAGATAGAGAAGTTAGTTAGCATGAGTTCAAAAGACTCTTTACAAAGAATTACTTGTGAAAGAGATATTATGATGGAAAGGCTAAGGAGTTTATGAGATGAATATGGGATCTATGATAGATGAAAGTACGTGATGAAGTTTCTAGAGTCATTGAGGTATGTTCCCTACATCAAGGATGAGAATACGAAGGTTCGAAGGTTCATTAGTGGATTTCCATTAGCATTCAAGGATAAGATTGAGTATAATGAGCCTTGATCATTGGAGGAAGTCATTAGGAAATTGAATAATTGTTATGAGTATTCGAAGCGTAAGTCTGAGCCTAAGAGTGATTGAAAAGGGAATTAGAATGCTAAAGGAAAATGGCCTCTAAATCGGGAAATTCCTCATGATGCAGGTGAGAAAGAAAATTTGTCTCCTTACTAGAAGTTTAATGCAGCTAAGAATGGACATGGACCTAAACGTGGAGAGAAGCATAATAAAGGTAGTGGAAAATAACTATTGTAGTCTTGGATTTGTGGCAAAGGTCATCATAAGAAGGATTTTCCATTGTATAGGGTGGCTAACCTTAGATTTATAGTGTTCAAGAGGACAAGATAGCTAGGGATGTTGGTCATAGAATTCCTCATATCTATGTGGAACTTGATAACAGGAAAGTGGATCATCAGGCATCCATTATTGAGATGGAAGGTAAGATTTGTGAACAAGTTGTTTCCATTTTTATTAATCCTAGATATAATTATAGTTATGTTAGTCCTGACCTGGTGGATAAGTGTGGATTGAATAAAGAAGTGCATGTAGAGTCTTGGTTGGTGCAGTTGGCTACAAGGACCAAGAAAATAGTTCATCATTGGGTAAGAGCTTGTGCATTTGAGCTGAATGGCATGCCTACATCAACACATTTAAATGTGCTTCCTTTAGGTTTCTATAATATGATTTTAGGTATGGATTGGTTTTTACTCACAAGACCAAGGTATATTGTTGTGAGAAGGCCATTAAGTGCCTGGATGATTATGGAGAGAAGATAATCTTGAGGGGAAAGAAGAAGCCTACATCAGTGAGAATGGTTACAACTATGCAGGCTAAGCGTAGCTATAGGGAAGGGTGTGTATTATTTGTAGCAAAGTTTTCCAGTGACAAGGATAAGGATGTTGAGGATGATGAAGTTATGAAGAGGTATCCAGTTTTGCACCAATTTTAGGATGTGTTTCTAGTAGAGATTTAATATTTACGCCTCATAGTGAAGTGGATTTTCTATTGAGTTGATACCAGGAGCAACACCAACATCAAATGCACCTTACAGGATAAGCACTTCAGAGTTGGTTAAACTAAAGTTTCAGCTTAAGGAAATTCTTGATAAAGGATACATAAGGCCAAGTATGTCACCTTGGGGTGCCCCAATATTGTTTGTGAAGACGAAGGATGGTACTCTTAGGTTCTGTATTGATTACAGGAAATCAAACAAGGTGACCATCAAGAACATGTATCATTTGTCACGGATTGATGACTTCTTTGATCAGTTGAAGGCAACAGTAGTGTTCTCAAATATTTACTTAAGATCAGGATATCATTAGGTGCACATCAAATAATAAGATACCTACAAAATTACATTTTGTATTAGGTATGGGAATTTTGAGTTTGTGGTGGTTCCATTTGGTCTTACTAATTCTCCATCTACATTCAATGTTTGATGAAAAATTTGTTGCATCCTTATCTACACAGGTTTTTGATAGTGTTCATTGATGAAATATTGATATATTCTAATAATGAGGAAGATCATGGAGAGCACCTGGTAATAGTATTGAGATTGTCGAGACATAATTAGTTGTATGCCAATCTTAGAAAGTGTAGTTACTTTCATATTGAAGTTCATTACTTGAGACATGTTGTTTCCAAGTAAAGTATAGAAATGGACCCAAAAATATTAGAGTTGTCATAGAATGGCCTGTCAGACCAGGAGTAACTCCAGACTTGGCAGAAAAACTGATTCGTTTATTTCATTAGGTAGCTATTGTTATATACATGAATGTGACTGATCAGTTCATCTTCTTGATGACTGTTCACATTCCAAATTCACCCAATCGCAGAGGATTAGGTGTCAACATTCCCCCCCTTAATCTGAAGGGATGTTGGTGAGTCCAAGCATCGTTCTGAATATTTCAAGCTTTTCTCTTCCAAGCGCTTTGGTGAAGATGTCTGCAATTTACTCATTTGTGGAACAATGACGGAGATGGATTGTTTTGGCCTCAACATGATGTCGGATCAGATGATATTTAGTATTGATGTGCTTTGTACGATCATGGAACTTTGGGTTCTTGGCCAACTTTATTGCAGAGGTGTTGTCAATCATGAGTGGAGTTGATTGTACTTGTTTTACCTGCAAATCTTCAAGAATTTTCCTGAGCCACACAATTTCTTTCGTTGCTTCCGCTGCTGCCACGTATTCTGCTTCTGTTGTGGAATCTGCTGGAACTGATTGTTTGTGTGATCTCCAAGAGACAGCTCCTGATCCAAGACTCATAGCATATCCTGAAGTAGATACTCCAGTTTCTTTGTCTCCATCGAAGTCTGAATCAGAGTATCCAATCAAGCTGAAGTCGTCCACCTGTGTATACTTGATTCCAAGGTCTTGAGTTCCCTTCAAGTACCTTAGAACTCTTTTTGCAGCAGACCAATGTCCCTCACAAGGCTTTTGCATGAACCTGGAGAGGATTCCAATAGTAAATGAAATGTCTGGTCTGGTAGTAGTGAGGTAGATGAGACTTCCTACAAGCTGTCTATACTTTGTTGCATCCTCAAATTCTTTTCCTTCAATAGATGTGAGCTTTAAGTTTTGTTCCATTGGAGTAGAAAGAGGATTGCATTCTGTCATGCCAAATCTGTTTAAAAAATATCCAATGTATTTATTTTGAGAAAGAAATATGGATTTTGGATGTTGGGTTACTTCAATGCCAAGATAGTAATGAACATAGCCCAAATCAGTCATTTTAAAACTTTTTCCTAATTCTTTCTTTATGGATGCAATATAGCTTTCATTGTTCCCTGTCATTAAAAGATCATCTACATATACCACAAGATATACAACTGTTTTTCCAACTTTCTTGACAAATAAAGTTGCATCATCAAGATCAAAATGATTGAAGTTGAGTTTCAAAAGATGCTCAGTTAGTTTTTCATACCAGGCTCGTGGTGCTTGTTTGAGGCCATACAAGGACTTCACAAGTTTGCATACTTTATGTTCATGTCCTTTCACAGCAAATCCTTCAGGATGGGACATAAAAACATTCTCTTTTAGATCTCCATTCAAGAATGCAGTTTTTACATCCATTTGATGGACTTTCCAACCGTTTTGAGCAGCTAGTGCAAAGAGTGTCCGGATGGTGGCCCATTTTGCTGTGGGGGCAAAAGTTTCCTCATAATCGACCCCTTCCTTCTGTGCAAAGCCTTTTTCCACAAGCCTAGCTTTGTGCTTGTCAAGTGAGCCATCAGCTTTGTATTTGTTCTTGTAGACCCACTTGCAGCCAATTGCTTTGGTTCCAAATGGAGGATCAACCAGCTTCCAAGTGCCATTGTTTATGAGGGCATCATACTCCTTTTTCATCGCTTCTTTCCATTCATCATGAGAAGCAACTTCTTTGAAGGAAGTTGGTTCAAAATCTGTAGACAAGTTCAATTCACAATCATAAGTAACATCCATATCAACAGGTGAATTAGAGTCATCTACATCACCTCCATTTTGTCGGTTTGAATTTCTGGTTCCTGTTTTTCCAATTTCATCAGGATGAACACTTTCAAGTGTCTTTGTCAGCCACTTTGGGGAACCTTTCTGAGATGGTCCAGGCTGCTCTGTTGATTGAGTTGGGACTGAATCAAGATTGAGTCTCCCAATTCTATCAATTACATCACTTAAAGCATCATCCGTTGTTGGAATTTCATGCAGGGGAGATTGTTCTTCAGAAGAAGATTCCACATGTTGATCTAGTATAGGAATCCCCCCTTCAAGATGTGGAATCTGATTATCAAATTCTTGAAATGATTTTGTTTTTGTGAATCTATCCAAGCGATCAAGTTGCCACTCAACAACATTGCCAGATTTGGATGATTCCAGAAAAATGACATCTCTAGATACAACAAACTTTTTATTTACTTCATCATAGAGGCGGTATGCTTTAGAGGTGTTTGAATACCCCAGGAAGATACACTTACGACTTCTAGCACCAAGTTTGTTTCTATGTACCTTTGGTACCAAAGCATAACAGGTGGAACCAAAGATCCTGAGATGTTTTACTGAAGGAACATGTCCATACCACAATTCATAAGGAGTCTTGTTTCTTATAGCATTAGATGGACATCTATTCTTTATATATGCAGCACATAGAACAGCATCAGCCCAAAACATTATCTTTACATTTTTGAAAAAGAGCATGGATCGTACCATATTCAAGATTGTTCTATTCATTCTTTCAGCTACACCATTTTGTTGGGGATTATAAGGCACAGGTGTTTGATGTTTAATCCCATGTTGGCGAAGATAGTGTTCAAATTCATTTGATGTATATTATTTTCCATTATCAGTGCGAATAGACCCAATATGAGATTGTGCATCATTTTCAATCCATTTATGAAAATTCTTGAATGTTTGAAAAGCATCAGATTTGTTCTTCAATAAATAAACCCAACACATTCTGGTGTAATCATCAATAAATGTCATGATATATTTATTTCCATTTGCAGAAGAAACAGGCATTGGACCACATAAATCTGAATGAATAAGTTCAAGCTTCCTATGTGCTCTTGAATGTGAGCAATGAAAAGACTGTTTGCTACGCTTTCCTAGAATGCAAGCATCACATTGCTTATGTTTCCTAGGAATTTTAGGCAAACCAGCAACACCATTTTTCTTCAATAAGCGGAGACTGTCATAGTTTAAATGTCCAAATCTAGCATGCCATAATAAACTTGATGGAAGTGTACCTTCTTCATGATGAGAAATATATGAGAAATGTTGTGCATGAGCAGAGGTTCCTTGCAGTTTGAGAAGCCTTTCTTCTTCTATTCCCCTCATGACAAGTGAGTGGTCAGATGCTTTTCTTACCTCAAGCTTGCCATCAAACATATGAATGGAGTGACCTTGCTAGCGGATGTGGACCAAGGACAACAAGTTTCTCTTGAGCTGTGGGAGATATAGAACATGATCCAGAGAAAGTCTGGAAGACCAGGCAATTTAAGCCTGATTGTGCCAAGCCCTGATGGCTTGATTTTGACTGATCTGCAAAGTATACTGCTCCATCAACATTGTCAGTGAAATCTTCAAAAAAATCTTTCCTATGAGTCATATGACAGGTTGCTCCTAAATCAAGCAACCAATCATTTTTCGAAGAAGCAAGTGAAGCATTAAACAAATCTTCATTTACTCCAATGTTACATTGTACCTCAATATAGTGAGCAGATTCAGGTGCTTTACCTTTGTCTGTATCATCAGTTTTACCTTTCTGCTGGTTTCTTCTCTGCTCAATTTTGTCCCATGGTAGCTTGCATGTAGAAGCATCATGTGATCCATTTCGTTTGTAGTGAATGCAATGCAGATCTGTTTTTTCTGCTTGAGAATGTCTGCCCCCCCTGCCTCTGAAGTATCTTCCTCTTCCTCTTCGTCCACCTCTTCCTCTTGTAGAATCTTGAGCAGGATGCTTTTCTTTATGAGCAAGGCAAACAGTCTCTTCAGAAGATTCAGGGATTGTCTTCTTTCCAAAGGCTTTCTCTCTTTCAGCAAACTTTTTCACAAGAGAGTCAAAGGTTATATCTTTAAGATTTCCGTTTGCTTGTAAAGACTCAAGATAATTGGAGTAGGTAGGATAGAGTGCCTTGAGAAAAGCAATAAGAGGGATATCCAGCTCAACCTTAGTGGATTTAATATCATGCATTATAGACTTTACTTTAGATGCAAGAGCAAGAGGATCATTATTTTTTAGTTCAAGAGTGAAGAGTTTAATCATGAGCTGAACAACTTCAAGTGCAGAATGTGAGTCATAGAGTTCTTTCAACTTTTGTAAAGCTTCAAAGGCAGTTGAATATGATGAAATATGGCGACTTACTTCTTCATTTATAGATGCTGTGATTAATGCATAGGCTTTGCTGTTCTTGTTTTCCCAAATGACGAGCTCTTTGTCTGATGTAGGCTGCACTGGGTCATTTTCTCCTTCTCCGACACAGACTCCTTTCCACAACTCATTGAAGATGAGGGTGTGTTTTATCATCCGGGACCATTCAGGATAGTTCTCCTTGCGAGTGAGAACTATTCCTACCATAGAGATGATTGAATGCATTCTGTGAAAAAAAATAACTTCTGTTGATAGAATAATACTTCTAATGGCAAAAAGAATGTGCTTTTGTGGAGAAAAAAAAACTTTTGCTGCTAAAAGAATGATTCTGATTCTGCTACGCCATTTATATATTATTGACTATTGAAACGAATGCTGATAACATGCTACCACTGTAACATATATCACCACATATATATCACCGCATGAACAATTTGAGCGCTTGTGTTAAACGCTGCCACTGTAAAATATGAGCACTATGTTGAACGCTATCACCGTACCATATATCACAGCATATATATATCACATAAAAATTGAGCGCTTGTGTTAAACGCTACTATTGTAACATATATCACCGCATATATATATCACATAAAAATTGAGCGCTTGTGTTAAACGCTGCTACTGTAACATATATCACCGCATATATATATCACATAAAAATTGAGCGCTTGTGTTAAACGCTGCCCAATTCAGATGAAGTTGCAAAAATGGCAATGGATAAGGGCACTCTACAACATGTGAAAATCGTTCACAGAGGCGGCATTAATCTGCAGGGAGTTCTTCACATGTACTCCGGCAATGGCGATGCATGTTACGCCGAAAACTCCGACAGACAGAGGAATGTCTTCCACGTATTGCAGCCTGTCTTTGAAGCAGCCCTTCAGAAGCTTGCATTTCCCAAGGAGGGTCCTCTCAGAACAATTTACACAACAATTACAGAACAATTTACGAATTTGTCTCCAGGCAAGAGAAAATTCATAGTACAAGTGGAATATCGTGGAGAAGATATACGTCCGACGCAAGTGAAATTGTTCGAATTAGACGAGAAGTACGAGGTTATTGAAGTTCTGGGATATGGCGGATTTGGAACTGTCTGCATGGCTCAGGACACTTCCAATAATGAGCGTGTTGCCGTCAAAAGGATCGATCTGAATGGCGGAAGGTACTACTTCATGGCGTTGCGCGAACTGCAAGTTCATCGTGCGGTCACTCGGAAGAATATAGCATCCAGTAAGGATGGTGGGTAATACACCGGCCTAGCTCATGGGTCTGCCCAAACGTCCGCGGAACGGAATCACTGTCAATACAGGCAATACAGTGATAACAATGGCTTCCAAGTTACAATGGCTCTATCACGATACCATCTTTTCGAGTCCCCTCAAACAACAGTCACTTTCCCTTCAACCACCACAACAGATCTTTGGCATCGAAAGCTCAGTGGACAAATGCGTTAATGGACAGACCCCAGAGGCGCTGGAACGGTTTTGGATTCTGAGTGAATTCAAGGTAGCGCAGGTGTGGTAGAATGACAGAGGCGTTTTAGGACAGAGCTCAGGTCAGAATGACAGAGGACAACAGCAGAAATGAAGGGAGTTACAACTATTTTAAGAACTGGCTCTGATACCATGTCAGACCAGGAGTAACTCCAGACTTGGCAGAAAAACTGATTTGTTTATTTCATTAGGTAGCTATTGTTATATACATGAATGTGACTGATCAGTTCATCTTCTTGATGACTGTTCACATTCCAAATTCACCCAATCGCAGAGGATTAGGTGTCAACATG
Source organism: Pinus tabuliformis (assembly GCA_031772625.1). Classification (NCBI taxonomy): domain Eukaryota; kingdom Viridiplantae; phylum Streptophyta; class Pinopsida; order Pinales; family Pinaceae; genus Pinus; species Pinus tabuliformis. The sequence goes on along the minus strand of CM062820.1, from coordinate 1,202,250,719 downwards.
GCCAATTACTTGGAATGTGTATGAGCTTAGATCATTCATACGACTAGCAGGTTACTATAGGAGGTTCATCAAGAACTTCTCGTGATTTCCTATCCTGTTACATTTTTGCAGCGAAAATGGAAGATATTTGAATGGACTGAGGAGTGTGCAACTAACTTTGAGTAGTTGAAGCATTTGCTTGCAAATGCCCCAGTATTGAAGATTGTAGATCCTGATAAGGAGTTTTTGGTGTGTACATATTCTTACAAGAGGGGACTTGGCGGAGTCTCGATGCAGGAAGGACATGTGGTATGCTATGAGTCAAGGAAGTTGAATGATCATAAGCAGAACTATGTGACTCATGATCTTGAGTTGGAAGCTATCATTCATTAATTGTAATGTGGAGACATTATCTTCTTGGCAGACGGTTTATTTTAATGAGTGATCACAGTGGACTAAGGTAATTGTTTTACCAACCTAATCTAAAATGCTAGGCAAGCTAGATGGTTGGCTACCCTTAGTGAGTTTGAATTTGAGATTAGATACATCAAGGGAAAGGAGAACATAGTTGTAGATGCTCTCACTAGAAGAGTGTAGGTGAATCACATTGCAATAGTGAGTTATTTTGGGACAAACTTGTAGGAGCGAGTCTTGTAGGCAGGGCGGCATGATGGCATGTATCAGAAGTTGAGGAACAAGTTATAGTAGTAGGTTGACGGTGATAGGGATGAGGAGTATCATCTCACAGCAGATGGCTTGGTCAAATTCAGGAAGATGATTTTTGTGTTAGATGACATTGAGCTCAAGAATCTTATCTTAAGGGATGTTCATGTCAAGTCATATTCAGGTCACCCAAGATATCAGAGGGTATTGATAACAGTTAAGAATTTATATCATTAGTAAAATTTGAAGAAAGAGGTGGTTGAATTTGTTGCTAGATGTTTGGACTATCAGCAGGTGAAAGTAGAGTGTAGGCATCCAGCTAATCTACTATAGTCGATTATGATTCCAGAGTGCAAATGGGAGGTAATTTCCATGGACTTCATCACATGTTTTCTAAAGGCATATACGTAGAATGATTCCATCATGGTTGTGGTTGATAGGTTAAGTAAGGTAGCTCACTTCATTGCAGTTAAGTGTATAAATTCATCTAGTGAGGTAGCTCAGATTTTTACTAGGGAGATAGTGAGATTGCATGGTGTTCCCAAGAAGATCATATCAAAAAAAGATGCCATGTTTACTTTGAGGTATTGGAAGGAGTTATTTGTAGGTTTGGGGACATGGTTAGCCTTTAGTACAACTTATCATCTGTAGACAGATGGACAGATAGAGAGGGTCACATGATTCTTGAGGACATGTTGAGGATGTACATTATGCATCAGCAGAGGAAGTGGCAGAAGTATCTTCCACTGGTAAAGTTTTCTTATAATAATGGGTATCAGGAGTCCTTGAGGATGATTCCATTTTAGGCTCTTTACGGGTGGAGTTTTAATAATCCTATCATTTGGAGTGATCTAGTGAATATGGTGTTGATTGGACCAAATATGTTGGCAGAGAAGGAACATGAAATGTAGGTTATCAAGAGAAATTTGAAGGAAACATAGGATAGGAAAAATATTTATGCAGATCAACACAGGGCATTTAAGGAGTTTCAGGTTAGGGAGCATGTATACTTGTGCATCAAGCCCAAGAGGAGTTCCTTGAGGATTGGGTCATGTTCCAAGTTGACACCTCGGTATTGCGGGCCTTTTAAGATCCTTGAGAGGATTGGAACAGTGGCCTACATACTTGCACTTCCACCAACAGTGAAAGCCAGTGATTTTTTCCATGTTTCATTGCTTACAATATATATGTAGGATGTTGATCATGTGATTGATTGGTTTGTTGTAACAACCCTGGTGAAAATTCCATGTAAAAATATATAAATACCTCGGATGATGGGACATGTATTCCAAGCTGAATGGTGGGAAAGACATCCTAGTGGGTGTTAAATTTGGTTGTTTATGGTTAAGGAAATTGGCAAAGGCAATGGCTAAGGCATTAAAGAGGAAAAAAGGTATTTTGGCACATTTATTTATGAAAATAATGGAAATTAGGAGAAAAGGAAGGTGAAAGGTCACATTTTGTATGTGAGGAGGAAATTGAAGGAAAATAATGGAAAATGAAGAAAATAGAGGCCTCATTAATAAAAAGGCTTATGAGGATCAGTGGGAAAGACTTGGTTAGTTTAACTTTCGAGCTCTCTCATTACTCTCTCTCTCTCTTGTACTCTTGGACACTTATATTTTTCTTGGAACACACTTGGAGGGTGTGGCATACTTGGATTCTTGGAGCAAGAAGGAAAAGGAAGAACATGAAAGCGTAAGAAAGCATCGGTATCAACAACTACATCAGATTTTCTTGCAGGTATCGAGTTGCATGTATGATTTATTCACTAGTTTTGACATGCATGGCACATGCATGTGGTTTCTTGGTTATGATCTATCATTGGCGTAGAGGATGGTCAGGATTGACAGTGGATTGCCTAGCCTTGCCATTTCCTAGATAGACATGGTTATTGTGGGTTTAATTTCATTGCTTTGTTTTGGTTCGTTCTCATTTTTCCATAGCTTGGGTTGAGTTAATAGTCCTAGAAGCCTGGTTTAACAAACGCTCTAGAAGCCTTGTAACAGCTTGGGTTGAGTTATTAGTCCTGGAAGCCCTGGTTGGACAAACGCTCTGGAAGCCCTTGGTGGGTTGAGTTACTAGTCCTGGAAGCCTTGGTTGGACAAACGCTCTAGAAGCCCTGTATAAGTTGTGGATTGAGTTACTAGTTTTGTAAGCCTTGGTTGGACAAATGCTCTGGAAGCCCTAGAAGGCTTGGATGGAGACCAATCTAATGATTTTTTTGGTTATGTCTGACGTGAGGTGGAATCATTGTTTGATGGGTTGAGGTGGGCGGCCTCTGGAAGCCCTGGATGAGTTTTGATTGATGTGTTCTATGAGATCCCACATTCATGCTTTGAATATGGCACGGGGGTGATTGGATGAAGAGATACTTGGCTCAGCCAATCTATGGTCAGGTGGAACGTGGTAGTCCCATCTCTGGTTGGTTCGTTGCATTTATTAATGAAAAAATTCATTCCCTTGATTTTCATGTGCAAATGTACTAATATAATTTATGATTTTGATGGATGATATGTTTATTGTATTTTTGTTCCTATTATGTTGTTTATATTCACATTTAACCCTGAAGGTTTTTACAAAGTGGTATCAGAGCATGGTTCAAACACTTGGACTGGATGGGATCTATCATAGGTAAAATGAAGAACAAAGGTTAAATTTTAGACCTTTCTGTCATATCTGTTATAACTTTGCTTCTGTGGAATTTTAGAAGTCGAAAATTTTTCCATACTGAAGGTAAATCCCATTGATGATGTGGTAAAAATTTCAGATATTGGTTCACAATACTTTAGGAATTATGATCTAAGGAAGATGACCTTCCTTAATGCACCTTTAAACAGGTCACGTTGGCATTTCTGCAATAACTTTTCTTCTGTAGGCTTTCACAAGCTAAAAAATCATTCACATTGAGGGGAAATACCAATGATTATGTGGTAGAAATTTAAGATATTGGGTCGCAATATTTTAGGAGATATGAGTAGAGGGAGTTGAGCCTTCTGAATGCTCCTAAAATCAGGTCTCAAATAGGGCACGCTAACATTTTTGTTATAAATTTTATTCTGGGAACTCTCCGTAGCTAAAATGTTTTCCACGATGAGGGGAAATCCCACTGATATTGTGATAAAAATTTCAGACATTTATTCGCTATATGTTAGGAGATATGACCAGTGTAAGTCGAGATTTCTGGATACTCCTAGAATTCTGCACCAAATAGGATTGTGTTGGTATTTTTGTTATAACTTTTCATCTATGAAATCTCAGAAGTTGAAACTTGAACCACAGTGAGGGAAAATACCACTGATCATATGGTTCAGTTTCAATAACTTTTACTATTACAGTTTAGGATATATGCATTGAATCATTCGCTATATTAGTTTGCATGCAAAGTGTTTGATGAAATGCTTAAATGGTTCAATGATTAATTGCATACAAACTGTTTGATAAAATTCCCCATTGAGTATGTTGTTTGTGGTTGGAGATAGTATTGATGTGTAGTAGTATTGTTGTCGTTGATATATGCCTACTTGTATGCAAATAGTTTTCTATATTAGTTTGCATGTAAAGTGTTTGAAGAAATGCTTTCATGCAAATGTAATAGTATAGTAGTTGTTTGAAGAAAATGTAAAAGTATGGTAATTGTTTGAAGAAAATGTTATTTGTTTTTGGATGGGATAGTATTGTAGTATGATAATATGGATGTATTTGATCTATGCCTAATTGCATGCAAAAAATTTGAAGAGTTGCATGTAAGGAATTTGAAAGGTTGCATGCAAGAAATTTGAAAAGTTGCATGTAAGGAAATGGAAAAGTGGCATGTTTTTAGTTATTATGTTACAAGTGGAATAAGTGAATTTTTTTTACTTAGTCTCATACAAATGTATGAGAAATAAAAATCAACTTCTTTTCAAGTGTGGTTAAATTTAGAAGAGCTTTGGAGATCCCATTTCCATAATTGGACATTGGATATTGGGCCATTATAGTAGCTTCCTCCTTCTACCTTAGTGTGGACCATGGATAGTAAGGGGGGTATGCTTATAAGTTGTCAATATTCGTGAATATTGATTTCAAATTAATAGACACGATTTATTGATTTTTGGAACATTCAACTGACTGTGTATGAATTATATGTCACTTACATGTTGATTTCATGATACCTACTTACATCCTTATATGTTAGGTTAAATTTTTGAATATTTTGATTACATGCATCAGTCTTGTAGGTTGATTACAAGAACTAATCAATTATGATCAACTACATGTGGTTATGCATATTGGTAGTTGGTTTGGCATTGCTTATGCGTATTGTTGGTTTCATGTGGAAATGTGAACAATGGAGTAATGGTTGTTGTCATGCATGAGGTCATGGTTTGTGTAATTGATATGGCCATGCATTGATGATTGGACTCTAGATAGAATGGTGTGTGTATGGTTTTTCACTCATGCATTATATGTATATATGCAGTTGTTATGTATGTATGGCCTTGGTTATAGTATGCATGAATAGTAGGTCAAACATGCCTCGTGAAGTCATGGTATACAAGTTAGGTCATCATAGTGCTATTGGATGTTATGATGCTAATGTGTTGGTTGAGATATAGAAGGAGATGCAGATCATCATAATGAGGTTGCAACATTGGACTTTGGGGTAAGAGAAGATCTTCATATAGGTATTGTATGTTTAGCATGCAGGTATGTAAGTTAAGGATTTTTATATGCATTAGGTTTATATACATTAGGTTTATGTACATGTATTTTGATGTTATGGTTACATTCATGATAGATGTTGATTGATCAATGTAGTTATATGCACATGTGTCGGATAGTCAAGAATGATAGTAACCTGTAGTGGTATGCGTTGCTATTATTGTTTTATATTAGATAACATGATGATTATGCTATATGTTGCTGATGAGTATGTTATAGGCTAACTTGTTGATTGTATATGACAATTAGCTTGATGATTCAGTTTTATGTTCTTGATGAGCATGATATATAGCTTACTCTTGTAATATGCTATTAACTTTATGATTAGGGTTATTTCATTGAGATATTGATGTTATGATTTGGATTGGTCATATGAGTGATGGTTATGTTCATTGCCTTAAAGATATTGATGTTATATGTATTATGTTAACCTGGTTTGACCTATGCAGATGGTTATGGTTGCAATATTCAGGTATCAACCGACATATATGTGAGATGGTGTCATACTAATCTATATTTAACTTTCATTGTGTGAATGATAATTGTGTATGAGTTTACTATGTGAACATGTTAGTTAGATATTGTTATGGATATCATGATCTTATGAGTGCTTGAGTTGACTTGTTGTAAAATTCTATCTCGCTAACTAGATTGATAATGCAAGCAAGATAACCTCCCCTAAGGTACACTAAGGTATGAGTTTTCTTATGTATTATACTTGGTGTTTCATAGTTGATTATGTAATCTATTTGGTATTTGAGTGTTTGGTGCCTATTATGTCATCTAATTAATTTAGTTAACATGGTATGTTTGCAAGTGGTTGAATGATTGATGAATTGCTTAATATGAGTATGTGTTCAAATGACTTGTTTAAGATGATTGTAATAACATGTATGTGTTGAGATAGTTGATATGTACTTGGATGTAGTTGATAGTTGTAGCATTATGTCTAATGACTATGGATTATGACATGATTGTCTGTAAAAGTTGGTTTCGAATTGATAAATATGACTGTCTTGATATTTGGAACATGTGGTGGACATGTGAAAGCATGATGCAGGGAGTTGCATGGCAAGAGAGGTTGCCATGAAATCTTGAAGAAGGGTCGGGTTGAGCTTTCCTTGGGAGCCATGGTGATTGAGTCATGGTGTTTGTTGTTAGTCTTGTGCTCTTGGTCTTTTATGAATTGTTGAGCTTGATTTGCGGATTTTTTTATGTCTAGTGTATGGCCATACCACTTTGTTTGCGGAGTCATGTTGCTTGGTTTTTATGGTCTTCTTCTTGTTTATTCTTGTCTTTTCTTTTACATTTTGAGTCTTGGGAATTGGTTGGGAAAGAGGAAAGTTATTGTAGCTCGAGGAGAGCTATGTGGTACCCAAGTGGTGATGTAAGACTCAAATGGAGCTTGGTGTATGAGTAAGCACAGCGGAAGGTAAGGCTATGACAATTGGTTGGGTTGGTTGGGTCCATTGCAGTAAATGGACGGTAGTAGTATAGTCATGAGAAAGGTAGCAAGAAAAGGTAAAGTAAATGGATTTGAGGCATCATATGCCTTGGCTATGTTGGGAATTGTTGTTCTCAATGTTGCGCATGTGTTGCATGAATAAAGGAATTTCTCTTAACCTAGACCTTATGTTATCTGGTAATTATGTTATGATCATGATTATGATGATGTTTATATATGTATACATCAATGTATGTATGTCGTTGTCTGACCATGTGATGATTGTTTTATGCTAATGATTATATATGTATGTATCCATGTATCTATGTTACTGTTTGACAGGGTTGTCTGGGATCATTCTTGTGGAGGAATGATTTCTTATGCAGGAGAATGACATGAAGAGGTTCTTGGTCTTACGAGGAATCAATTAGGAAGAGTAGTCATGAAAAATATATGAGGTCAGTATCATGTAGATATGATTTGGTATTGTATACTTGTAGTATGCCTATGTTTATGTTATGATAGGTAATGTTGAAGGATACATCAGCAAAGTGAAAGTAGTGTGGTTTGCAACATGTTAGGATACATATTATACTATCTTCATGATGGATATGCAATGTTGTGTATAGATGATGCTATGTACATGTTGGATATGCAGTTCTATGTACATGTGGTGTTGCATGTATGTTGTACATGTGGTGCTGTGTACATATGGTGTTGTGTGCATGATTGTACAAGTGGTGTTGTTTGCATGTAGTGCTATGTACATGTTGTACAAGTGGCGCTGTGTGTAGGTGGTGTCGTGTACATGTCATGCATGTGGCACTATGTACATGTGGTGTTGCGTACATGTCCTGCATGTGGTACTATGTACATGTGGTATTGTGTACACATTGTACAGATGGTGTGATGTACATGTGGCATTGTGTACGCGTTGTGCTGGTGGTGTTGTGTACATGTGATGTTGTGCACACGTTGTGTAGGTGGTGCAATGTACAAGTGGTATTTTGTACATGTTGTATATATGGTATTGGTGCACATGTGGTATTGTGTGCATGTCATCCATGTTGTGTTATGGGCATATGGTATTATGTATGTGCATCATGTAGGCATGGCATTGCAGCATGTGTACTCATTGTGTTGTACTCTATGTAGGTACATGTATTGGATCGTATTGCAAATCGAGTATAGATGGATGCATTGTATTGTATATACTAGGTGTAGGTGTATGTGTTGTATGTCAGGTGTAGATGCGTGTATTGCATGGTGTGGTATGCCGTGTGGTTGTATGTGTGTGTTGCACACTATGTTCCTATGCACATGGGTGACGAGAAGGCACTGGGTGTTTTGTTGGGTGTAACAACTGATTCGAAGTGCGTACGGAATAAAGACGAAGGTAGAAGCTAAGGATTGATGAAAGGATAAGTATCGTTATTGTATTTTGGTTTTAGTATGCCTGTGATTTATGATTATGGTTTATGATGATTACATGTGATCTATGATTTTGATTTATGATGGTTACATGTCATTTATGATTTTGATGGTTATGTTTTGAGCTAACCTAATGTGATATTTTTATACATGTTGATTTGGTCAAATATGCTAGTTTGACTTATTGTGACAGGAAGAGAACATGATTGCAAATGTACCTTATTGACGAGCTACCAATGAGGTATGATGTGAATTTATTTAATTTACTTTAAAACTAATGGAAGTTATGTGCATAGTACGGGAATCATGAACATGCTTGATTGGGTAGTTGAAATCAACTGCAAGAATTAGCAGCTTGATATGGTGGTTTGGTGGTTGCTTATGGTGGTTTGGTAGTTGCTTTATGATGGTTTAATATTTGATTTATGTTGGTTTAGTATATTCTTTATGGTGATTGATATATGCTTGTTGATGGTTGATGTATACTTTATGATGATTTGATATATGCTTTATGTTGGCTGATACATGCTATATGATGTTTTGATATATGCCTTATGATGTTTTGATAGATGCTATATGATGATTAGTGTATGATTGATATATGTTTGGTATATGATTTGGCATATGTTTTGGTATATATATTTTGATTAGGTTGTTATATGTACACTCATGTATGGATGTAAATACCGTAACGAGCTATGTTAGAAGGCTCCACTATGCGATATGGGTGTTATGTTATTATGTTATCATGTGGTTATGTTATCATGATGTCATGATGTCATATGAGTTTTTAAGTAGGATGATAATTGTAAATACTGTAATGAGCTATGTTATAAAGCTCCACTATGCGGTATGGTTTTTATTTGGTCATGTTGTCATGATGTTTTGCTTTTGAGTGGGTCATTCATTGTAAATACTGCAACAAGCTATGTTATAAAGCTCCATGGGCAGTATATTTTTATTTCAGCAATCATGTTGGTTATAGGTGTCATTGAAAACCGAGGACGATGTTCCCCCAAGGGGGAGGGTTCTGTGATAGCTCTAGTGAAAATTCCATGTAAAAATATATAAATACCACGGATGATGGGACATGTATTCCAAGCTGAATGGTGGGAAAGACATCCTAGTGGGTGTTCATTTGGTTGTTTATGGTTAAGGAAATTGGAAAAGGCAATGGCTAAGGCATTAAAGAGGAAAAAATGTATTTTGGCACATTTATTCATGAAAATAATGGAAATTAGGAGAAAAGGAAGGTGACAGGTCACATTTTGCATGTGATGAGTAAATTGAAGGAAAATAATGGAAATTGAAGAAACTAGAGGCCTCATTAATCAAAAGGCTTATGAGGATTAGTGGGCAAGACTTGGCCAGTTTAACTTTGGAGCTCTCATTATTCTCTCTCTCTCTCATACTCTTGGAGACTTAGATTTTTCTTGGACACTCTTGGAGGGTGTGGCATACTTGGATTCTTGGAGCAAGAAGGCAAAGAAAGAACGTGAAAGTGCAAGAAGGCATCAGCATCAACAACTACATCATATTTGCTGCAGGTATCGAGTTGCATGTATGATTTATTCACTAGTTTTGACATGCATGGCACATGCATGTGGTTTCTTGGTTATGATCTATCATTGGCATGGAGGATGGCCGGGATTGACAGTGGATTGCCTAGCCTTGCCATTTCTTGGATAGCCATGGTGATTGTGGGTTTAATTTCATTGCTTTATTTTGGTTGGTTCTCATTTTTCCATAGCTTGGGTTGAGTTACTAGTCCTGGAAGCCCAGGTTGAACAAACGCTCTGGAAGCCCTGTAACAGCTTGGGTTGAGTTAGTAGTCTTGGAAGCCTTGGTTGGACAAACGCTCTGGAAGCCCTAGGTGGGTTGAGTTACTAGTCCTAGAAGCCCTGGTTGGACAAAAGCTCTAGAAGCCCTTGGTGGGTTTAGTTACTAGTCCTGGAAGCCTTGGTTGGAGAAATGCTCTAGAAGCCCTGTATAAGTTGTGGGTTGAGTTACTAGTTTTGTAAGCCTTGGTTGGACAAACGTTCTGGAAGCCCTAGAAGGCTTGGATGGATACCAATCTAATGATGGTTTTTGGTGATGTCTGGCCGTGAGGTGGAATCATTGTTTGATTGGTTGAGGTGGGCGGCCTCTGGAAGCCCTGGATGAGTTTTGATTGATGTGTTCTATGAGATCCCACATTCATGCTTGGAATATGGCACGAGGGCTATTGGATGAAGATATACTTGGCTCAGCCAATCTATGGTCTAGTGGAACGTGATAGTCCCATCTCCGGTTGGTTCATTGCATTTATTAATGAAAAAATTCATTCCCTTGATTTTCATGTGCAAATGTACTAATATAATTTATGATTTTGATGGCTAATATTTTTATTGTATTTCTATTCCTATTATGTTGTTTATATGCACATTTACCCCGGAGGTCGTTACAATTGTATTGTAGGTGGAAACAGAGGGAGAATTATAGCCATAACCTTAGTGTATATTGCAGCAAAAATAACTCATGCTCTAGAACCGAGCAATCAAGCAAGTTAAAGTGTAGTGGAAGTACTTTTGGCCCGATGAAGCTACATGGGAGATTGCTGATCAAATGTGGGCTTAGTATCCTTCATTATTTGCTAGTTCAAGAAAATGATATTTTGATATATGTATGTATATATGTGTATGGTTGTAGATACTACAATGAGTTGTGTTATAAAGCTCCAATAAGTGGTATGTTTTTTTTTTCTTTTCAATGGGATGTCATTGTAAATATTGCATCGAGATATGTTATAAAGCTCCACAGGAAATATGTTTTTTTTCAACGATTTTAGTCATAGGTGTCATTTAATACCGAGTACAGTGTTCCCCTAAGGGGGAGGGGTTTATAATAGCCTCGTGTTAAATTCATGTAATAAAGGATAATAAAGGAAAAATAATACCAAGGACACGTGTTCCAAGCTGAATGCTGGGAAAAGCACTATAGTGGGCATCACTTTTGGTTTATCTATGGATATGGAAATTGGCAAGAGATAATAATTGGAATTTAATTATAAAAATAAATGAAAATAGGAGAAAAGGGAGGTGAAGAGACACATATTTGCATGTTAAGGAAATTAGAAGGAAAATTAAGGAAAATGAAGAAAAATGAGACATCAATAATAAAAATGCATCAGAGAATCAGTTCATAATTTTTGTTGGTTTAGATTTTATTATTTTTGGCTTGAGAATAATGTTAGAGAGAGATAGCACCAAGAGGATAAAGAAATAAATCAAGCAAAGGAAAGTAAAGGAAAGTGACGTAAAGCAAGGAGAAGGTTGGATCAACAACTTCAGCGGGAAGATCTTCCAGGTAACAGGTTGCATGTGTGATTTCGTTGCTAGGATATGAATGCATGGTAGATGCATTTGTTTTTTTGGTTCATTTATTGTCATATGCATGGGTTGTGTGTAGTTTGACAATGGTTTCATCCTTGCCTTGCCATTTCTTGGATAGCCATGGTGTGATGGGATTCATAATTGGTTGAGCTTTGTATTTCCGGAAGGTTTTGGAACCAAGTGAGGTGGTCTCAAGAAAATTCCCAAGGGTTGGGGGTGGAGATGGTTTTCTCTGAGAATCCCTTGATAGGTGGGTGGGGACAAGAAAATTCCTCAAGGTACAGTGAATAAATTCTAAGGCATCCAAGTTTGGTTTGATTTTGTGATCTCGTGACCAGTTTAGATGAGATCACGGTAACTTGAGGGTGGAGGTGGTTTAACCTTTGGAGTCTGTGGTTGATTATGTCTTTTTTTATCCCATGAGATCCCACATTCATGATTAGAATATGACATGGGGGTGATTGGTTGAAAGAAATATTTGGTTCACCTCAATCTATGGTCAGGTCGTACATGGAAGTTGATGAGCCCCAGTATTGTAGCAAGGATGCTAGAACTCCTAGGACGACCAAATTTACTTTATCAACCCAGGGTTCATAAAAAAATGGAGGTGATAGTGCTATATGTACAATAGATGCAACAATATACTCTTGTCACTTCTCAACTGGGACGATATACCACTAGGGTTTCTCAAACCAATCTTCTATTTACTAGAAGGAGGCTGACTACTGACAGTGAATGTAAAGCTATTTTTAATGCAGAAATTAAATGCTTACCTATTTTAAGGAAATGAAAGTGCTGAATAGAAAGTGCTATGAAATGACATGAAATTACCTAGCTAAGAATTAACACACATTACTTGCATAAACGACCTAATTTAACCTTGCATTCTATAATATAGCTATCTAGACTAAGTAGACATGGAAATTATCTTAACATTGCTATGACTAATGTATCCATGCAATAGCTAAATATTGCATGGAAGAGTCTTTTGGTTTTCAATTTAGGAATGTAAATGTTAAGATGATAATCCGATCTTTTGTAGAGGAGGAAGGTATGGGAAAGCTGGTCCAAAATGGCATTGAGGGGTATGGAATTCAATTTGAAGGTCTGCCCTAGGATCTGATCATCATTTATGATCAAAACAATCTAAAACGGGTTGCTACAGGGCTTCTTGTCGTTGCTACAGGATTTCCTGTAGTTACTATCGGATGTTCTGATTTACTATAGGAAACATAGCTTAACGATGTGGGAAGGTAGGGAAGGTGAAAGGAAGTGTTGTGAAGATGTATGATGGTGGAATAAGGTATGGGGAAGGTGCACACTACCTAAGGATCTGTTAGTGTCAGTAGCTTCATCCCTCCGTCAGTGATCAAATTCTCTTGTTGCATTGCATGTTAGGTGTCTCGCCTGATCAGCTGAATTCCATTAGGGTCATGGATCATCTGATGATAGTGGATTATTATACATTTTCCCTCATGTGTTGGCCCATTTTCATTCATCTAAATCATCTGCAATCAATTTTTGTCTTTAAATATGCAAAAGTCAATTTTAGGGTTTTAGGTCTCATTAGGTCTAGGGTTTCATCAATAAGGTCTTCAAAATGCTCAATAATGGTCAGCAGGCGCACAAGGAGGTCAAATAAAGTTTTAGCAAGAATAAGTTCCATAATCACATGCTCAGTGATTGATTTTTCCTCAAAACCCTGTTTTGAGGAAAAACAGAGTTTTTATGTTTTCATGTATAAATTTGATGTAATTTCATTTTTTTTCATATGTAATAACCTCAGTGGAAATCCTGGTCACCTTGCCAAGCCTCTGCAACTCCATCACCTGCAAGGCAAACAAAAATTCAAAGAATTCAGTTCATCAAAGGCAAAAATAAAGCAAACTACCCAAAAATAGAGTTTTAAAAGTAAGTCAAAGGCAAACATTACAAAGTGGGTTTTTATAAGTGAAAAATTAAAATCCTTTCTATATAAACCATTTTTTTATGTTTAAAGAGTTCATTTGCATCTAAAGGAGAAAGAGTGCACAAGAGAAAGGTCGTGTTGAAGCCAAAGAGAAAAATCGCAGCAACTTTGGCAAATTTCAGGGGCGCGGTGCATTGGGTCGTTGGCGCGACGCATCCATCTGGCGCGGCACACTGGGCCGCACTCTTCAGTGTAAAAATTACACAGGCATGGTTCATTGAAGTGGCGTGGTGCACTAGGTTTGTGGCGTGGTGCACAGGGTTTGGAAGCCGATTTCATCCATAACCACCTCCCAAACTACCAAATTTGCTCAATCTTCAGTTGTTCAAGTAAGTCGAACATTCCTCCATGATCGGTGAATGGGTTTCTCTTGGTGTTTATGGTGATTTGATGAGAAAAACTTGAAACCTTACCTCCTTGCAATTTTTGTCAAAAACAATTGCATAGGGTTTACAACTTGTGTTTCTTGTTGCTAACTCCACAAAATTTCTCACTCCCTCACTCTTTCATTCCCTCATTCATTTACTCCCTCTCATTACATTTTCATCAACCCATTCCCCCAATCTCCATATCCCTAAGATTACTAATTCTAAATCCCTAATCCCACTATCCCAAAACCCTAGTTAACAATTCGCAAACCCAAACTGCTGCCCCAAAGCTTAAATATTTTTCCCTAAACCCTTCTATTCCCCAAAATCCTATCAACAACATTCCCAAAACCCCTCATACACTTTCCCTCCACAGTCCCTCATACATTTTCATCCTTGACAGCAAACAACTAAAGACACCATAAATCTCTTCATACTCATCAAAGAAAACTCAAACATTGGCAAACATGGAGTCAGATCCTTCCTATGATCGAGATGAGGAGACACTCACTGATTCTTCTAGAGAAATGCATGCACCAAGGAGACCTCACAAGGGTGGTAAACATGTACGAGAAGAGCCTACTTCACTTGCCGAGCTGTTGGCCTGTCCTCTTTCTATCACATGCTTTCAACACCAATCTTGTTATCAGTTCTGTGAGATGACAGAGAGAGTCCAGTGCCATCATGAGTTGGCCAAATTGTTTGTGCTCCATATTCATAATGGTCAAGTCATTTTGGTAGGTGTGACATTTACCCTGACACCCGAAAATATTTCTCAAGCAATTGGCATTCCAAATGTTGGTGAGCAGTGGAATAAAAGGCAGCAGATTGATAGAGAGCATAATGAGCCTTACATTAATGTTGGTTATCAAAGACATCTCAGTAGAGTTTTTCCCTTCAAATATCTGAAGGACACATATGCTCCCTTGATGAAACTCATAATTAAATATTTCAGCTGTGAGGGCCGGTTTTCTTGCCTATATGCCTATCACTTCAAATTGTTGATGCACTTCACTAGGGTGAGAATGATGAATCTCCCCTATTTTATTTGTCGAAACATTGAGAAGATTACCACCTTAGTGCATAGGAAGCCTCCTCAGCAGCAGTATAACAGTATATATCATTTTGCACTAATCAAAATTGTGGTCTTGCATCAGCTTGGTTTACAAAACATCTCATGGGAGGATTTCATTTCACATGAGGTCTTCACAGGTCCTCAAGTACCCCCAGCAGTTTTTCATGAGACAGGAGGACCTTCACATCAATAGGAGATTCATGAGACACAAACCACTAGTGTGCCAGTGTTTGTCACCTATCAAAAGGGCACTAGAAGGTTGTTTGCAGCGACAAAACGAGTATTATCTCCACCTGGGGTGGAAGGGGTCTCGTTTCCTCCATCAGTAGAGTAGGTACAGGACAAGGGAAAGTAGCCATTACATGATGAGGGGCCTTCAGAAGGGTAGGAGACAGATTTCATTCTTATTCAGAATGATGACGTCGATTTGGGCACACAAAGCTCAAAGCTCAGAGAGATCATTCAGGAGCAACAAGATGACATTCAGCATTTGTCTCTCAACCTAGAAAGAGCCAAGTGGATAATCAAATATCTAGAGCAAAGAAACAAATAGCTAGAGGATCAGCAAACCATTATGGAGCTACAAAACATACGAGAAAACTGGCAAGCTGCCAAAAGGAGGAAAGTCAAGCTCACATCACTTGAACAAGAAATCAATGTTGATCGTGAATCTTGGCTTGAGAGGGAAAATATCCACTTGGAAAAGACGCTAGAGAAGGCCAACAAAGAGAAAACTATGTTGAGGCACATGGCCCATCATTACTTGGTGAGAAACAAGGTGTGCAAAGCAAGAATCAAGATTTTGAAGGCCAAGTTAAAGAAGGCATCGAGGAAGCAAAAAGAGCAAGATAGACTTTAGATCTTGGCTGAGGCTTCCTTGGCCCAACACAACACTTGATGAAGGACACTTAGCCCAAATTTCAAGAAATTTGGGACACTTTTTGCAATTTTGAAATTTTTGGCCTAAAAAAGAGTTTTTTCTACCTGATGTGCCGCGCCACCTGGCGCGCGCTTTTGCTAAGGACCTCCTTTTGAGGAAAACTCAGCATTTTTGGATTTTTCATGGAAAAATATTAATTCCCTCACATGGCCAAGAAATTTTGATAGGTTTTGAGCTTCCAAAAAGGTCAAAAACACCTCAAAAATGACCTTTCTACCCCTTTTTGGACACACAGGAAGCAGTGGTTGGAGAACTCAATTTTGGATGGGCAAATCGAGGCCAAATTCAGAAATTCCACTTGTTTGGGAAATTTGACAGGTAGAACTTTCCAACAAGCCCACTTGGAGCAAATTTGGACACTAGGAAGGCCTCCAAAATCAGCTGCAAAAAGGAACTATGCATAGGGAAATCAGTGCGGCGCATAGGAGGAAATTTGCTCATTTTGGCCAAAAAACTTTGTTTTTCGCCTAGTTTCTTCACAGTTTGACTTTTCACTTTCTAATAGTCAAACTCATGATGTAATTCAATGTGACTTGATGGATTTTGATGTAATTATGCTAAATTTTCACTTATAGAGGTAGATTCATCCATCAAAAGGTAGTTTGCAACTGAATGAATCAGTTTCCTAGTTTTTATAGGCAAGTTGTTCCACTGCCTACTTTTCAGTTCTCAATTTAGATTTTGTTGGAACAGCTCCTAAAATTATGAGCTCCACCCCTAGAGGCTAGGATGAGTTGTTAGTTGCCTATATCTTGTAATTTTTCAGTCTTTGGTAGGGGTTGGACTTTTGGGAAAGCTTGGAGCTTCATTGTATACTCATTTCAGCAGTTGGGCAAAGGAATAGAGCAGGGTTTGCTACACTTTATGGGATTCTTGTGGCATCTTGATTTGGTATTGTGTTTTCTTCTGTAATTGCAAGTTTACATGTGATTTATGTATGCCATTATCTCTCTTTTCTTCATCTTAACTAAATCAAACAAGGATAAAGGGTAGAATACATTGAAAGTGCAGTGCTCTACCTAGGGTTTGTTTAGTAATCTATGTTTTCAGCTGTTTGAAGAGGATCCCTGAGTTTTTCATGCCCTCTCCAACTCCTCACCTGTATAAAATCTCTCCATCTCACTCAATTTGAAGTACCAAACCATTTTCCTACCCTTCCCATAGAGATCTCTGCAAAACTAGGCCTCATTCCCCAGACCCAAATTTGCCTTTCACATTTGAGCCAACAAAACATCATCAAATTCAATCAAACACCTCTGTACACATACCTAGCCTAAAATCAATCATTACATCAGTCATCTCAAGCTTCATAGGCCATCTTTTCTGAGATTTACAAGGAAAAAGCCCTCTCCCGACTTGGTAGGGCTAGCTACTAGGTTAAGCATGGTTTGATGTTACCCTAGATCCTGCCTTTCTCAGCCTGAGGTAGATTTAGGCCCTAACATAGTGGCAACTCCACTAGGGATACGAAAGTTTGTTGTTTACTTTATAAACTACAGACGGAGCTTGAAGTTAGCCAAGTAGCCTTCAAAACGCTCTTGCTTTGCATTAGCAAAAGTAGATGAATGTTGCTTCAGTCAATCTCCAGTCTAGTTTATGAACTGAACATCTGGTTTCCTCAGCAAAATGTAATCAAGTTCAACTCTGATTGTTGATGGTGGACAACGATCAAACACCGCAAGGTTGAAATCATTCACCTGGCAACTCTAAATTAGTTTCGAGATCAGATCCAAGGACTCCACTGGAGGATGAACCTGACCAGCAGAAACATGAAAGGACAATATGGAAAGATCAGGTATTCAAGTTGGAATTTCATCCAAGACATTTTGTTCTTTGTCTTCCTCTTTTCCCGAGAGTGTCAAGAAGGTTTTGCAAAGTATATTGTATTTGAGAAAAGATCCTCCGCCCGCATTTGATTCCTTCCCTTTGAAGATTGTGAATACCAAAGATTTGCATGCCTTTGAGCTTGAACAAGACCTTTCTTCTGAATCTTGTGATGATCGTCTTCAGAATGATGAGCTTCAAGAGACCAAGACTAATTCTATACTTTTTGTACATACCCCTATACCTTGTAAAATTCTAGATCGATACAAGCCTCTGATTTTACCTCCTATATCCCATGCTTTCCCTAAAAATCATAACTTATATCTACGAAGATTTGATGGTGAACGTGACAATATCACGGCTAAGAGACATGTATTGAATTTTGAGTCCTTTCTTGACCTTTTTGAAGTTGATGAAGAAGATGTCAGTATTAGGCTTTTTGCTCTTTCTTTGCAAGGCAAAGTCAAGAGTTGGTTCAAAACCCTGCCTGATGCGAGCATCTCAGATTTCCAGCAGTTCATCAAAGTTTTCCTCAACAGGTGGATGATCAAACAAAACCCTTGCTTGATTATAGAAGAGTATAACCAGCTGAAAAGATTGCAGGGGAGACAATTCAACAGTTTTCTGCCAGATTTAACAATGTATATTTTTTGATGCCAGTTAATATAAGGCCTCCTCCTGGATCTGCTCTCTTGCACTACCCGGGTGCCTTTGATCTGGAAATGGAGTTTCAGCTGAGAGAAAGGAATCTTGAAACGCTTGAAGAGATGTAGAATCGTGTAGTAGATGTAGAGGCTCATTTGCTGATTCGAAGGGAAAAGTTGAAGGAAGAAGAGATGAAAAACATAGATCTGGAGGAATCGACATCTCTAGAGGTAAAAATTGACATTTTGGTAAGTGCAGTAGAAGAGATGATGCAAAGGATCACCACAAGGAATGAGTATAATGTTCAAGCCCATGGCTCGCTGATTGAAGTAGAACAAGTTGCCAATACAAAACATCTTCTTTCGTATCCCAATTGTCATAGATCTGATAATGATTGTTTTATAGATCATCTTGGAGAAGAGAGATCTATTGATATGACATGTATGCTTGATGATATATTTTTTACTGACGATTTGCCTTATTTTGATCAGTATGATGATGATTATTTTCTCCAAACAGAAGCTAATCTTGCAGACGAATTAGCAGTTAGTTTGTGGAAGGAAGAAGTTCATTTTCAACAGCTTGAATACAATGTTCAGCCATCACATATCAGCTATGGAAATAATGAGGAAAGTGTAGTAAAGTTTGAAGTAAGTGAAGGATCTTTGCCTTTTTTTTTTGCTTCGTTTCAGTTCATCAGAGACAAATTTCATGCAATCAAAAATCAACTGACGACAAGTCTTGATCTCAATCATCTTGAGGACAATGAAATCCCTGTTCAAGACTTCTCATATCCATATTTGCAGCCCCCGAATCCCATTGATTGTCAAGTTGCAGATGAAGACTTGGAAGCTGGCACATACGATCAAATGATGCAAGATGATTCTGTACCTTTCTGCTTTGAATCATTTCATTTTTTGAAGGGTAATTTGCATAGTATATCTTCAAATGAGTAGCCTGTAGGAAATCATGCAATCTCATCGGAACCAATAGAAAATGGGTTACAGCAGTCTTTTCAAGTTTTTCACGATCCAATAGATGATGTGTTGGATGATGTCTGTAGTCAAAGTTCTTCTCCATTAGCTACCTGTGAGCTTGAAGCAAGTATTGATATAAACTTGATCCAGCAGCTGGTTTCTTTGTCATTTTCAGCAGGAGTCTCGTCACAAAGCTCAAATCAAAGTTTTCATTCATGGTATGAGGAGAAGAGAAGTAATCCATTGGATGAGTTAAGTCCCAGTGTGCATGAATTTTGAGATCTTTATGCAGTGTTTTTGGAGGCGGATAGAGAATCCATATTATTCAACAGATCTGTTCACAAGTTTTCATGGGAGTTGCCTTTCAGTAGTTCTCTCTTGTTTTTCATAAGCAAACACTTATGGAGAATGCAAACAGCAGCCAGAATGCTTGCTTGGTTGCATTGATTGTTTCATTTCACTTGATCAGGTGATGAATGGAACAACTAGAGTAGGTTGTACTGAATAAGCCCCATTTTGAGCATATTTTCCAGTTTGTCAGTTTTGTTTTAGTCTTGAGTCATTTTTTGTTTCAGTCAGTTTAAAGATAGTTTCAGTTGAGTGTCCAATTTCAGCCTTTGAGAGTCTTGTTTCAGTTTTGAATTGGTTAGTTCAACTATGAGTCTTGAGTCAAAGTTTCATAGCAATTGGTTTTTGGGTGTTTTGAATGTGTTGACTCCATTTCCCAATGGATGAAGGCACTTTTTTTCTCTCTCAAAGATCTGTAGTTCTTGGCACCTCCAAGGAGCTACCATCCCCATTGGAGCAGTGTCGGTATCTTCATCCCTCCCTCAGTGATCAAATTCTCTTGTTGCATTGCATGTTAGGTGTCTCACCCGATCAGATGCATTCCATTAGGGTCATGTATTATCTAACGGTAGTGGCTTATTATACATTTTCCTTCATGTGCTGGCCCATTTTCATTCATCTAGATCATCTGCAGTCAATTTTTGTCATTAAATCTGCAAAAGTCATTTTTAGGGTTTTAGGTCTCATTAGGTCTACAGTTTCATCAATAAGGTCTTCAAAATGCTCAATAATGGTTAGCAGGCACATGAAGAGGTCAAATAAATTTTCAGCAACAATAAGTTCCATAATCACATGCTCAGTGATTGGTTTTTCCTCAAAACCATGTTTTGAGGAAAAACAGAGTTTTTATGTTTTCATGTATAAATTTGATGTAATTTCATTTTTTTTTCATATGTAATAACCTCAGTGGAAACCCTAGTCACCTTTCCAAGCCTCTGCAACTCCATCACCTGCAAGGCAAACAAAAAGTCAAAGCATTCAGTTCATCAAAGGCAAAAATAAAGCAAACTGCCCAAAAACAGAGTTTTAAAAGCAAGTCAAAGGAAAACATTACAAAGTGGGTTTTTATAAGTGAAAAATTAAAATCCTTTGTATATAAACCATTTGTTATGTTTAAAGAGTTCATTTGCATCTAAAGGAGAAAGAGTGAACAAGAGAAAGGTCGTGTTGAAGCCAAAGAGCAAAATCGCAGCAACTTTGGCAAATTTCAAGGGCGCGGCGCATTGGGTCATTGGCGCGGTGCATCCATCTGGCATGGAACATTGGGCTGCACTCTTTAGTGTAAAAATTACACAGGCGTGATGCATTGAAGTGGCACGGTGCACTGGGTTTGTGGCGCGGCGCACAGGGTTTGGAAGCCGATTTCATCCACAACCACCTCCCAAACTGCCAAATTTACTCAATCTTCAGTTGTTCAAGTAAGTCAAAAACTTGTGATTTAATGAGAAAAACTTGAAACACTACCTCCTTGCAACTTTTGTCAAAAACAAGTGCATAGGGTTTACAACTTGTGTTTTTTGCTGCTAATTCCACAAAATTTCTCACTCCCTCACTCTTTCATTCCCTCATTCATTTACTCCCTCTCATTACATTTTCATCAACCCATTCCCCCAATCCCCATATCCCTAAGTTTACTAATTCTAAATCCCTAATCCCAAAACCCTAGTTAAAAATTCCCAAACCCTAACTGTTGCCCCAAAGCTTAAATACTATTCCCTAAACCCTTCTATTCCCCAAAATCCTGTCAACAACATTCCCAAAACCCCTCATACACTTTCCCTCCACAGTTCCTCATACATTCTCATCCTTGACAGCAAAAACCTAAAGACACCATAAATATCTTCATACTCATCAAAGAAAACTCAAACATTGGCAAACATGGAGTCAGATCCTTCCTATGATCGAGATGAGGAGACACTTAGTGATTCTTCTAGAGAAATGCATGCACCAAGGAGACCTCACAAGGGTGGTAAACATGTACGAGAAGAGCCTACTTCACTTGCCGTGTTGCTGGCCTATCCTCTTGCTGTCACATGCTTTCAACACCAATCTTGTTATCAGTTCTGTGAGATGAAAGAGAGAGTCCAGTGCCATCATGAGTTGGCCAGATTGTTTGTGCTCCATCTTCATAATGTTCAAGTCACTTTAGCAGGTGTGACATTCACCCTTACACCCGAGACTATTTTTCAAGCAACTGGCATTCCAAATGTTGGTGAGCAGTGGAATAAAAGGCAGCAGATTGATAGAGAGCATTATGAGCCTTACATCAAGGCTGGTTATCAGAGGCATCTCAGTAGAGTTTTTCCCTTCAGATATCTAAAGGACACATATGCTCCCTTGATGAAACTCATAATTAAATATTTCAGCTGTGAGGGCCGGTTTTCTTGCCTATATGCCTATCACATCAGATTGTTGATGCACTTCACTAGGGTGAGAATGATGAATCTCCCCTATTTTATTTGCCAAAACATTGAGAAGATGACCACCTTAGTGCATAGGAAGCCTCCTCAGTAGCAGTATAACAGTATATATCATTTTGCACTAATCAAAATTGTGGTCTTGCATCAGCTTGGTTTACAGAACATCTCATGGGAGGATTTCATTTCACATGAGGTCTTCACAGGTCCTCAAGTACCCCCAGCAATTTTTCATGAGACAGGAGGACCTTCACATCAATAGGAGATTCATGAGACACAAACCACTAGTATGCCAGTGTTTGTCACCTATCAAAAGGGCACTAGAAGGTTTTTTGCAGTAGCAAAATGAGTATTATCTCCACCCGGGGTGGAAGGGGTTTCGTTTCCTCCATCAGAAAAGTAGGTACAGGACAAGGGTAAGAGGCCATTACATGATTAGGGGCCTTCAGAAGGGCAGGAGACAAATTTCATTCTTATTCAGGATGACGACACCGATTTGGGCTCACAAAGCTCAAAGATCATTCAGGAGCAATAAGATGACATTCAGCATTTGTCTCTCAACCTAGAAAGAGCCAAGTGGATAATCAAATATCTGGAGCAAAGAAACAAACAACTACAGGATCAGCAAACCATTATGGAGCTACAAAACATACGAGAAAACCGGCAAGCTGCCAAAAGGAGGAAAGTCAAGCTCACATCACTTGAACAAGAAATCAATGTTGATCGTGAATCTTGGCTTGAGAGGGAAAATATCCACTTGGAAAAGATGCTAGAGAAGGCCAACAGAGAGAAAACTATGTTGAGGCACATGGCCTATCATTACTTGGCAAGAAACAAGGTGTGCAAAGCAAGAATCAAGATTTTGAAGGCCAAGTTGAAGAAGGCATCGAGGAAGAGAAAAGGGCAAGATAGACTTTAGATCTTGGTTGAGGCTTCCCTAGCCCAACACAGCGCTTGATGAAGGACACTCAGCCCAAATATCAAGAAAGTTGGGACACTTTTTTCAATTTTGAAATTTTTAGCCTAAAAAATAGGTTTTTCTGCGTGATGTGCCGCGCCACTTGGCGCGCACTTTTGCTAAGGACCTCCTTTTGAGGAAAACTCAGCATTTCTAGATTTTTCATGGAAAAATATGAATTCCCTCACATGGCCAAGAAATTTTGACAGGTTTTGAGCTCCAAAAAGGTCAAAAACACCTCAAAAATGACCATTCTGCCCCTTTTTGGACACACAAGAAACAGTGTTGGGAGAAATCAATTTTGGATGGGAAAATGGAGGCCAAATTTAGAAATTCCACTTGTTCTGGAAAGTAGACAGGCAATCCTTTCTAACAAACCCACTTGGAGTGAATTTGGACATTGGGAATGCCTCCAAAATCAGCTGCAAAAAGTCACTATGCATAGGGAAATCAACGCGGTGCATAGGAGGAAATTTGCTCATTTTGGCCAAGAAACTCTGTTTTTCGCCTAGTTTCTTCACAGTTTGACTTTTCTCTTTCTAATAGTCAAACTCATGATGTAATTTAATGTGACTTGATGGATTTTGATGTAATTATGCTAAATTTTCGCTTATAGAGGTAGATTCATCCATCAAAAGGTAGTTTTCAACTGAATGAATCAGTTTCCTAGTTTTTATAGGCAAGCTATTCCAGTGCCCACTTTTTAGTTCTCAATTTAGATTTTTTTGGAACATCTCCTAAACTTATGAGCTCGACCCCTAGAGGCTAGGATGAGTTGTTGGTTGCCTATACCTTGTAATTTTTCAATCATTGGTAGGGGTTGGACTTTTGGGAAAGCTTGGAGCTTCATTGTATACTCATTTCAGTAGTTGGGCAAAGGAATAGACCAAGGTTTGCAGCACTTTGTGGGATTCTTGTGGCATCTTGATTTGGTATTGTGTTTTCTTCTGTAATTTCAAGTTTACATGTGATTTTTGTATGCCATTATCTCTCTTTGCTTCATCTTAACTAAATCAAACAAGGATAAAGGGTAGAATACATTGAAAGTGCAGTGCTCTACCTAGGGTTTGTTTAGTTATCTATGTTTTCAGTTGTTTGAAGAGGATCCCTGATTTTTTCATGCCCTCTCCAACTCCTCACCTATCTAAAAGCTCTCCATCTCACTCAATTTGAAGTACCAAACCATTTTCCTACCTTGCCCCATAGAGATCTCTGCAAAACTGAGCCTCATTCCCCAGACCCAAATATACCTTTCACATTTGAGCCAACAAAACATCATCAAATTCAATCAAACACCTCTGTACACATACCTAGCCTAAAATCAGCCATTACATCAGTAATCTCAAGCTTCATAGGCCATCTTTTCTGAGATTAACAAGGAGAGCCCTCTCCCCACCTGGTAGGGCTAGCTACCAGGTTAAGTGTGGTTTGAGGTTACCCTAGATCCTACCTTTCACAGCCTGAGGTAGATTTAGGCCCTAACAGGATCAACCCAACTCTTCAGGATGATTGGATTTGCTCAAGGTGGTTGTCCACGGTGGCTACAAAACAAAAATTTGAATTAGTGGTTCGTAGGATTGGGCGAGAGGTGTAGAAGACTTAGATGAGGCTAATGGAATGAGTTCCTCCTTGCAAATCAACAACTTTTGCAACAACACATATTCGTTTCTTCATTTATGCACAACTTTATGTAAATGTGGAAAAGTTGAGTTGAATTTGAGAAACTGATTTATTGATGGCTAATGGCTTAAATCTATGGAGTGGAATTCTCCCTAATCTACAATAAGCTCAAGAAACCAAAATGACAATTGTAGGTTCTTCTAAGAAATCATAAACAATGATCTACTCAACAAGAAATCATAAGCTATGTAATAAACAAACGATAAATCAGTTTTTGGGGCTGTGAGAGTGGGGCCCGCAAACCATGATCCCATGAGGTAGATGATGAAGAGGCCACTATCACAAGATTTTCTTAAGTATTTTCTTTCACTACTATAACACTGATCTACTTTTCTAACTAATGGAAGAAAAACTAACAAATCATTCAAAGACTTGTAAATTAAACAATGAAGAGATAACTTCAGCAGCTAATCTATGATTCTAATCTAAGAATACATGTACAAAAAGAGGAACCTATTCTACTAGGGTTGGTCCCTAACCCAATAGCTTCATCCCTCTAAATCAAATCTGTGCTGGATCAAAGAAACCCTTTTCATTATGATCAAAATTTCAAAAATAACATGAGAATAATAGTCACAATATCTTAGCTCGAAACTTCCTCTTGGCTATAATAAAAAATTTGAATCCTAATGAGGCCCTAGGGATTCTTATTTATACAACTAAATCTACCAACAACTTCCTAAAAACTAGGGAGTCTTGACTCCCAAACTTGAGATTGATTTATCTTCAACTATCACTGGCTTGACTGCCAATGAAACTGGTGGGCTTGGCTGCTTGTAAGTCTGAGCTGATGAGATCTGATGGAGGGATCTTCGAGTGATTGAGGAGTTAAGGAGGGAGGCCAAATCTCCTAAAATATCTCTTTCTTGTCTACTTCGAGTTCCTGCACTTAAATTAGCCCATAACTACTCTAAATCCTTCAATTAATGCATATTAGGCCACATGACATAACATCTCACCTCTACCCTTCTCACTAAGCAAAATATAATAAAATATGTAAAGAAATGTGGGAAAGGTTATTTTAATAAGCTAGAGAGTGGCATTAAGGCCCATATGATTTACCTATTGATGAGCCTGATCAGAAGTCCCTGATTTGGTTGGATTTTTCATATGTTAATAAGAGATATTTTTTATATTGTGTTTTATAAGCACTTGTACTTGTCATTAAATTGTTTCGATGGTTGTTTTGTAACCTTTCATCATCATCCTTACTCTCATGCAATTCTAACTTATAGTTGTCTTAATATGACTGCAAATTTTCAGATGAGCTTTGTAATGAGACTCCTACTGAAAAAGACAATGAAGTTGGATGCCAAATTAAATCTTTATCAACCCTCTTCAAACTCATAGCTAGCTAAAGGATGAGAATTTTGAATACAAAGATCATCCATATAATTGCCTATTGGATCATTGCAAATATGAGAAAGTTGTTGTAACCTGTTGTGGATTAGTTTTTATGAAACTGCATGATCTTCTATAAACTCTTCACATTCCACACTTTCAGCTACCTTTTCAAGTTGAATGTTGCTTGGTAACTGTGATTGTAGATTGAAAAAAGGATCTATATTACAAACAACATTCTCAACAACTTCAGGAGAAGGTTGCCAACTATTGTCAACTTGCTTATTTGTTTCCTTGGAAACCTTATAGTTTTCTCTTATTTTTTCGAATGAAGAGAAGCACAAAGGTAATGAGTCCCAATCAGGAAGTTCATTTTCTTTTTAGTGCTCAATATCAAAACTGAAAGACTGCTTATTTCTATTCTTAGGAAATTTTTCTCTCAGTAATTGAAATGAAGTAAAACATAAAGGCAAATACCTTTCACCTACTTTAAAATTTTCTTCATTTTCTTGATTGTTTTCATGATTGATATGCATAGGTCGAGTGTTATATTTGAGTTGTTATAATTGAACTTCCTCCTCCCAAAAACATGTTGCTGATTTCTTTGAAAAGACAGCCTCAATTTCAACAGCATAATCATCATCATATTGATCATACTTGGCTAGATAATCAATATAAAGAATGTCATCAAGCATACACATTGGATTAACAAATTGCTTCTCCACAGGTTGTTCTACAAATCCATTTTCATGACTATCCATAAATGAATACACAACAATCATTTTCTGATCTATGGTAACCGGGATTAATATGAAAATGGTTAGGGTCAGCAACCTCTTCTTCTTCTGCAATAAGTGGGACATGGTGTTTTCAAACAGCAAGTTCATCTCTCATGATGATCTTTTGCATCATTTCTTCCATTTTACTTACCAAAATGTCGATCTTCACTTCTAAATATGTCAGGTACTCCTCTATGTTATCCCTCTCTTTTGCCTTCAACTTTGACCTTTTGACTAACAGATTAGCTTCCACAGTTATTGCATTGTCCTGCATTTCTTCGAGTGTTGCAGTGTTCCTTTCTCTCAATTGAAACACCATTTCTGGATCAAACGCATCCAGGTAGTATAAGAGAGCTAAACTGAGAGGCGGTTTTATATCAGAAAGCATTGAATGGTATACTTGATTGAACCTAGCTGAAGAGTGTTGCACTGTTTCTCCTAGTTGTCTTTTCAAATGATCATATTCTTCAAAAATCAGAAAAAGGATTCATTTTGATGACCCATTTATCAAGGAATACTTTCACAAACTGATGGAAATTGGAAATGCTTGCAACTAGCAATTTTTTGAACCATTTCTTGGATTCACCTTGCAAAGATACAGAAAAAATCCCAATACTGACATCATCTTCTTCAACCTCAAAAAGGTCGAGAAATTTTTCAAAACTCTGAATATGTTTTTTAGCAGTGATGTTACCTTATTCTCCATCAAACCTGGAAAGATATTTGTAATAATGTTCAAGGAAATTATGGAGTATAGGAGGTAAGATTAGTGTCTTGTATCTATCTGGAATTTTACAAGGTATAGGAGTATGTACAAAATTTGTAAGATTAGTCTTGATATCTTTAAGATCATCAAGTTGAATATGATCAACATAAGTTTCGGAAGAAGGGTCTTGATCAATATCAAAAGAGCAAGGAGAATTTGTATTCACAATATTCAAAGGAGAGGAATCAAATGCAAGTTTGTGATCTTTTCTCAAATACAGTATACTTCGGAAAACCTTATTGTTATTCTCAAGAAAAGAGAAGAAATAATTTATAAAAAATAACATGATGTCTTGGATGAAATTCCAAGTTGAATACCTGATCTTTCAATATTGTCTTTTCATGTTTTGTTGGTAAAGTTCATCCTCCAGTGGAGTCTTCAAATTAAATGTGAAACTGATTTTGAGTTGCCAAATGGATGATTTCAACCTTCCTATGTCTGATCACTAGCCACCATCAAAAATCAGATATACAACTTGAACTTTCTTTTTCAGAGAATATGAAACCTTTCGTTCCCTGGAAATGGCGCCAAAATGTTCAGGCAACTTAGTTTCCCCAAGGTTGAGAAAGGAAACCAAAGAGGTCACCTCATACCAGCTTTGGACTTGGCAGCTAGCCTTGCCAAATCATAGAGGCATCTCTCTAAATAAATCCTCACAACCAATGTAAATGACTGGATAATACTAGGGTTTTAGGCTAGTTATCAACTCAATAGGGTTTTCATTAGGGTTTGTTGGGTAAGAAACACGGCGTCTAGGAACTAGGCTAAGAAGGTCAAAATATCAGTTGCAGACATAGAATGAGGCAAGGTAGGTGTAATCAATGATACAAATTGTTTTTCAATGTGGTATGGTGAGGAGGAAAGAAGAAGAAAAATGATGATATAGGTATGAATTCATTTTCTTAGAAGAAAAAACACTTATATGAAAATCTCAGACAAAACAAAGCATATTGATCATGAAATCTGCTTTAAAAATTAAGAGATAATCACCAGAATAATATAAATGGATGCTGGAAATACTTAATCATAAAATGCATAAATAAAACTGAATAAATATAGTGCCACAAACCACATCACAAGAATCCCATAAAAATCGCTGCAAATTGATTATATTTCTGCAAAAATGTCTAGTACACTAGTCCAAGAGATGAGATTCAAGTATCCAACCCTCTCTATGAGTTAATTTTGACTACATATAGATGCAAAACAAAATTCCCCCTCTCAGGGGTTGAATACTCCTTCCTAGGAACTAATTACACAATTTTCTCTAACCACTGCCAAAAACTAGGGAGGCTAGAAACCAATTTCCTTTTTACACTAACTAATTTGATTTGACTTTGAAAGATTTAATTACAAAGAAATAAACTCTAATAATCACTAGAATTCTTAATTACATCATGTAAAATCAATGAGAGACAAATTACATCTACCAAGGTCAACTCTTGACCTTCAAAATGCAGAAACAAAACTCCTCCACGGAAGCGCAATGAACTGACAGCAGAAGCGCAGCAAACTTTGGCAAGATGTTTTGATCACTTTGATGGATTTTTGAACCTGCCCAAAGACATATAATGAAAGTTTAAGTTCTCCTCTTTAGCCTGGAAGCATTCATTCTCACAAAATTCCTTTATATCCCTTGAAACCTTGCTCCAAAAGCATGTGTCCAGAAGCGCAACGACTGGTCTGAAATAGGGGCAGAAAGGCATAAAAAAGGGTATTTTTTTATCACTACTGCAAAATTAAGACTTTACAAGCTACCTCCAGTACTTTTTTGGAATGTTCATGTCTTAAGCTTTCTATGGATGCTTGAAATTCTTGATTTGGATGCTCAGGGAAGAAGCGCAGCGACTAGTCGCTACGTTTCTGTAGCTCCTTTTTCACTATGTACACAAAATTTCCCAAAATTTCAAAATTTCAAAACTTTTTGTTTCCTCCTTTGTTGTTTACCTTGTCTTCAAACTGCTAGTGATGCATCTGCCAAGAGATCAAGGTTATCTCTTTTCTTTAGCTTCTTTAGGGTCCTCTTAAGTTTCTTTTTCATGTTCCTAACCCTAATCTTGAAAATGAGGTTTCTGGCATAGTAATGCCTGGTCATGTGTCTCTGCATGGTTATGTCCTTGTTGGCCTTCTTCAAAAGCTTCTCCAAGTGCTCATTCACCCTCTCAAGCCAATACTCCTTGTCCTCTGTAATATCAGCAGCCATGGGGTCTTGGGCTTGAGGAGGATATGGTTCATATTTCTATTGTTCTTTCCTAACCATTTCCCTTGTCTTAGGCCTCCTTGGTTGCACTTGGACATCCTTGTCTTTCAACTGCTCAACATCAATGGGAGATTTTCCCTTTTGATCTACCTTGCTTGTTGATTGGGGGTCTTCTTGTTGTTTACCTTGCTACATTAGGGTTAACTTTAAGTGCATGTTCTCTTGTTGTAGGAAAGATACCATGAAGTTTTCTTTTTCTAGATCATCCTTCAACTCTTTAATCTATGCATCTTTGTCTTTCATCATGTCATCAATTGCTTTGTCATCACTATGCTTTTCTCCTAGGTTAGTCATCTCAACTGCAGGAGGTTCATTATGCATGGGTGAATCATGTATGCTCCTAGGTGTTTCCTCAGCCATGGTTTCAGCATGAATGGTCTCTTCATTAACAACCTCCTTGGGTAACTTCTTAGCCTGAGACCTAGTTGTAGGCTTAGGTCTAGGCATGTCTTTATCTACCTCAGGAGAAAACACTAACCTCTTACCTCTCTTATATGTTTTTGAAATCCCTACCCTAGGCTGAGGTTTTGACACTGATGGCTTGCTTGATGCTTCAACTGCTGGTGGCTTGGATGATGAGGGTGTATCTGGACCCTTTGAGTGGCTTGAAACAGGTGGAAGAGTAGCTGCTTCCAAAAAAATTTCCCATGACATATTGATTTGTGTCAGGTGATGGAGGACTATCATTTTGATCAATGCATGATGAAAGAGGCTACCTTGATGATTCCTCCCTTTGGATTGCACCTTCTCTGTCATTTTCATTAAGCTTCTCAACAAATAATTAGGTAGGTTTAGGGGCTTTTGAGAGGTAAAATGCATTAACAATCTGATGTGGTACTGATACAACCTACTGAACCTACCCTCACAAGTGAAATACCTCATGATAGTCTTCATTAGAGGGGTGTGGGTGTTGTTATAGACATTTTTGTGCCTTACATCACTGAGCATGAAATGTCAATAATTAAGGGATCCAAAGTCCCTAAACATGTTGTTCCTACCCCTTGAGGAACAAGGCCAGCAAACCACAGCAATTCACAAAAGTTCTCCACCTGAAAACACTCAAAAACAGGCCATTTCTGGATCATGTCAACTCCTCCACTGAGCATCTGCGCTGAATGTCAACTGCTCCACTGTCTACCTGCGCTGAATGTCAACTGCAAAGAAGGCTACCTGCGCTGAGCGTAACTGGACAAGTGGCAGACTCATTTCTCAAGGTGTCAATGCCCAGGAAGCTTCCAAAATGACACTTGGATCAGGGAATTCGACTGGTGATGAGTAAGAGGTTCCAAATCTCCAAGTGGAAGCAAGAACCTCCAAGTGGACTCAAGAACTGAAGTGGGAGAGGACACTAGTCAGCTCCATGCCAGCCTCAAGCTGACTCATCCTTTCTCCAAAACTCCTATATATAGATCTCTCTCAGGAGGTCATGGGAGGCTGGAATATTGTAATTGCAAAGAATTGCTGTTGGATTGTGGTTAGATCATTGGGTGCTTATGCTTTGAAAGGGGCTGAAGAAGGAATTCCATTCTGCTGGGAAGGAGATGCTGGGTTGGAACCTTATGGGTTGTATCTCTTCCTGAACCTTGTTTATCAATCAATAAAGCTTCTTGGTTCTTTCCTATATGCTGGTGTTTATTGTATGATTTGCATTAGTGTATTTGATTTACTTCTAATCCTGAATCATTTATGAATATGAATAATTGCCTTTGTATTGTGTCCTTCTCTTGTTGCATGTAGTTGTTCTCTTGTCACAGGTAGCTGTTCTCTTGTGATCTCGTGGGAGCAAAAGCAAGGAGACAAGTAGCTGTGGACACACAAAGAGGAGAGGATCTAGATCGAGGGACAACCGAAAGATAACGGTAAGTCTACCAATCTCCTCTCTTTCATATTTCATAAAGGAAGAAACCGAAGTAGTTGTGTTCGTTTGTTGCTAAGGTACTGTCACACCTTAGGTGGATAGGATCGTCCTGCATAGGCATTTTTCCCCACAACAAATTGGCGACTCCGCTGGGGAAGAACTTTGTTTTAGTCATTTTGTTTGTTTGCATCATTGTTTACCTCATAGACTTAACAGCAACAATCGAACTGCTTTGCAAAGTAGAATGTTGCTGCTTTGATCCTTCACTGGGTTTTTGTCTATGATCTCAACAATGGACTCACAAATGACTTGATGATCCTTTGTGATAGTCTTTAGTACCCTCTCAAAGCATCCCTCTGTTTATACCTTGCTTGTGTTTCTGATTTGGCCTGAAACAGTTGATTTTTGAGCATTTTATGACCCGGAAACCAAGAGAAACGAGAGTTTCTCCTTTCAGCGCAGACACTGTGAAGGCAGTCTGCATTTCAACGCAGGTCCTGTGAAGGCTACCTGCACTGAATGTCAAATTGACAGTGTTACACTTGCGCTGAACCAGTGTGGCCTTGTGCAGCTGGGGTTCCCTGCTGTCTTTTGCCCTGTTTTGATCTCTGTTTTTGCTGCCTTTAACCAGCATAGGTACCACCTCTGATACCCCTTTTCTTTGCTTGAATTCCGCCTCATTTTTGTACAAAAAGACTGTAAGTGTTTTTATGTGTTTGTGGCGCCATTTACAGTTTTCCTTTGCATGAGCGAAATAGTCATCCTGTAGCCTTGATTCAGATCTGATTGATTGATTGATTGTGATCTTAGGAGAGAGTTCATTGGCTGTTTGCAGTTTGATTATCATTTGCTTTTGCTTATTGGTTTGAATTTGTCACTTTTAAGTGTCGAAACGAGTATTCCTTTCGAAAAATCGCAAAGTGCTTGTAATCTCTTCTACCCTTGCTGATTTTGGAAAAAGTAAACTTGTTTATTTTACAGTCATTTAAAAGCAAATTCAAAGTTGTACAAAAAGCTTTCTTTGTTGGAATTTATACTAAGAAAGTGAAAACAAACACCTGCATTGTGCATTTTGCATTTTGATAAGATTGCATGTATGATTTAGGAAGAGTGCATTAGAGTGTGCTGATTGCTCTTTGAGAAAAGATGGTCGCTCTCTTTTCCCTTAGTAGCTAGGATTTTCAAAGTTGAAAGATTATAAAGCTTGCTTATCATCTTAGACTGCATTTAGGAATTTGTACCAATACATCTCATGGTGATCCTGAAAGACAAACTTTAAAAAGATCAACTTAAAATATATTGAATGAACCTAACAACGCTTTGCAACATAACGCACAACATAGAGGTCTAGGTAGAGACGTGTTCCGGCGTCGTTAAACGTAGTGACTGTCGATCTCTAAGAAGGTGGGTGATTCCTCTTGAGGGACGATTGCACTAATACGGACTTGTGCTCCCACGTACCGTCGTGTATATATTGGGAGACCCCTATAGGCATATATCCTTTATCCTTAGGAAGCCATGTCGGCCGCCCTACTGATCGCAATGCAGTGAACACAACATTCACAAAGATCGACCACCCGTACCGTAAAAAGTATTCTGTGGTTTTGCGAAAAGTTTGGCACACCCTCTGCCTAGATCTCCAGAGCAGTTTCTTTTGGCCTTTTTCAGACTCTATAACAGAAAAAGTCCATCCGAGCATTTGTCACTTCGGGCTCGTTAAAACATCGAAGGAGACTAGAGTCATATTTAGCTTTTTCTCGACTCTTTAAAACTGAAAAAGCAAGTTGTGTCTAAAGCGTCGTTAACAATTTATTTTAAACGGAACAATCACCCTTATTCCCGCGTTGATCTTTAGGTTGAAGAGATGGAGCACACCAAACAAGGAGTTCCCCTTGATGGGAATCCTAGTCCTTTCTCCTCTTGGGGAGATGTTGGTGCGCCCCACATGGCCACATTGTCACTTCCAGGACTGACAATTGGCCTACCAATATGGCTCTTTTCAACCAATGTCGTTCAGAATACCACCATTCCTGAACAGTCGAGTCAACAGTTAGATCAGACAAGAGTTGCCCACCAGCCTTCCACTTCATCTTCCTCTCCTCCTTCCTCTTCGCTTGATGGAACTGGTCATTCAAAGAACCGGATTCCTAAGGAGAAGAAGGAGAGGAAGAAGAAAGAAAAGAAGCAGAAGGAGCCTAAGGCGACTGGGGGCAAACAAGCGTCATCTAACAAAAATCCACACACAGCACTCGTAAGGCCTAAATCGCCATGCGTCATATGCAGGGGAGACCACTTCCATAGAGATTGTCCATGTATCCCCCGGATACTAAGAGACTGGTCCCCCCGTTTGCACAATTCGGTAGCATCGACCTCTGATAGCCATGTCGATTGTTCACCGTCAACTAGTGGGAGTGAAGCTCCAGGACAGAACGGGAAAGCTAAATTTCCCTGCAGACTGTGTGAAGGCGATCACGCCATCCACCGTTGTCCCTTCTTAGACGAGGCGAAAAGAGTTCTGGAAGATCGCCCGATATTACGAGCGAATCTTCCTCCTGGATATCAAAAACTCTTGCCAAGTCCCTCGCTAGTTGAGAATCCGGTTGACCCGCCCAGGTGGTCAGCCAAAGCACCTGTCATTGAAGATGAACCGTCTGAATCCATACCTAACGAAAGTCTAAAGGTTGAAATGGTAGTTGACCCGGTTTTGCCTTCAGAGGCTCTATCTTCGAATGACACCATCACAGAGGAGAGTAAAGACGACACCGTCCAAATTCTCTTCATCAGCACTAACTCTGATGATCAAGGGGGCAATGCTGCCATTCCTTTATCGTAGGTAGGAAGTTCATCAGAGCACTATCCGGCCGTTTACTCGGTCCCACCACCAAGCAACCTGGTTGTGTCCTTTGACTGGAACCAACTAGCCAGACCCCGCTTGCCAGTTAGCATACCATTCAGAATCATTGTACAAATATACAGAATGGTAATGGCTGGTACAGTTATTGATGAAGGGGCATCTGTGAGTATCCTTTCCTCTATTGCTTGGAAAGCGCTTGGTTCGCCTGCGCTTTTGCCTGAAATGAGAAATCTATCAGGCTTTGATAAGGGAACCAGTCGCCCTTTAGGGATCCTCCCCAATGTGCCAATAACATTGAAAGGGAAGACCATTCAAATGAACGTGATGGTCATTCAAGGACCCTTGGATTATAACCTACTCCTTGGACGAGACTATATATATTGCATGGGAGCAGTAGTCTCCTCACTCTTTAGAGTAATGTGTTTTCCGCATGGAGGAAGAATGGTCAAGCTCGTGGACCAACTTTCGTTTCCCGGATCACACATCGCAAATAGTCATATACCATCCCTAAATGGTCTATTCACGCAAGAAGTGTCTCAACCCACGGTCCGTCCTCCTGATGAGCACGAGTAATCCGAGAGGACACAACTGGAACCCAGGGGGCATGCGTCCTGGTCTGCTTCGGCAGAGAACTTTGGGTATAAGGTAGGATTTCCGCGAGAGAATATGACTAGTCCGTACCCCGTCCGTAGAGGAAAGAGGGTTTTTCTAGGATAGGATTCTTTTGTCAAAGTTATGTGGGAGGACGAGACCCGTCGCCCACCTTTGTCTATTTCGGTAGACATTGCCGAGGAAGTGTTTTGTTTAACGAGACAATCTTTAGGTAACCTGAAAAAGGTAGGCCAAGGAAGTGTTTTGTCTAACGAGACAATCTTTGGGTAACCAGAAAGAGGTAAGCCTCCCTCAGTAACACAAATGTTTTGTCTTTGAGTAGTGTTCTTCTCTTGTCGCAAGTAGCTGCTCTCTTGTCGCAAGTAGCTGTTCTCTTGCGATCTTGCGAAAAATCTATTAAAAGTTGGACTAACGAGAAGACAAGTATCGTATAGACCCGTTAAAACTAAACTAGCAAGACGACAAGTAGCTGTGAACACCCAAAGAAAAGCAGAGGTGAGAAGGAGGAGGGGAAACCTTGAAATTGTATTTTATACCTGGGGGCATGCAAACCTTTTGGAGTGCAAGCTAAGAGCGGTTATTTATCTGCTTTTTGGGTTAGCCGTTTCCAAACTTGCATAAAGAAAGGATGAGGAGTAAATCGCAAGAGAGATGAAGCTCCTTAAAAAATAGCAATCTCCATTGAGACACTCGTATCATATCACTGGTATATCGAGCAGTTTTAGCAGCATAGTTCATGCTCGTTAAAAAATAAACATAAGCTCCGAGAAGTTTTAGCAGCATAGTTCATGCTCGTTAAAAAATAAACATAAGCTTTGAGCAGTTTTAGCGGCGCATTCAAGCTCATTAAAAAATAAACCCATCCCGGTAAATAACCATTAAGAATGTAACCTGATCAACCATAAAAGCCTTGGTCGTGTTTGTGTACCGTCACCTCCACTTTTCATTTGGTCGATCGTTTACCTCCATATGATTGCTTACCCATTTTGAGGAACAGCTGCGAAGAGTGATTTCACCTAGCCATCCTTGTGACACTGCCGTGATTGGAAAATTCCAACCTGTACCTGGAATCAGCTGCTATCCCTGTTCATCACTTGTTCCTCGAAAGACGAGTCTTCTTTAAGCTCTTTTCAACTGACTCGTAAAATATGAAAAGATTGCCGAGTTTTGGCCTTCCAGCTCGTTAAACGACCGGAAGAGCTATCCCTCCTCTAGATTTTAATCTTTTTGGACCTGAGGGATTATTGCACAAAAAGATCAAGCGCTTGTTTTGTTCGGCTCGTTAAAACTATCGAAAACTCATCCCTTCTGTATTGTTTAATACTTTTTCGGACTTAAGGGATTAGATGACGAAAAAGGAATTTTGGAGTTAACTTTATGTACCTTTTCAGACTCTCTAAAAATGAAAAGGGTCGAGTTTTCCTTGTCGTTAGACTCGTTAAAATCACTAAATAGCGACAAACTTGTCTTTAGACGAGAACGAGTTTCCCTGTCGCTAGGCTCGTTAAAACATAGTGATGGGCTTGCCCGAAGGGCAGGTTATAGAACAAGCATATGTTATCCTCCTCAAGCTTGACAAAAATAAAGAGGTACTGGTCAGCAATGACTGGGGAAAAATTGGGAAAAATCAAGAAGTCTTTGATGGTAGCAGGTCGCTCTTGAACATGACACTTTTCCTCCGTACCACATCGGGTTGGGTTGTTTCATTCACCGGTCACATCACCATGGTCTTTGCCACACCATCCATACTTGGGGTAATGCTACCAATCCATCGCATCAATGTCGCCATATGTTCAAGAGAAGTCGTTCAAAAAGAGTCAACCAGGTCCCATCCACTGCCATACATTATCCTTCATCCATTTCATGACCGCCACCCTGAATCATGTGTCACAGATTGTTTTCACCTCCATTAAAATCATTAGCTCCGTTCCATGTCACTGATGTGGGATTCATTAAGGCCCTCCTTTGACGGATCACTTCTTGTCGACATCAGCTCATTATCCAAGAAGTTGATCTAGGAACAACCCCCTCAGTACTTTGAAGCTTGCATGCCTCAATGGCAAGTTTCTCACTTCCGGCGACAGGTATACATCAATGACCTTCGACCAGAAGATTTTGCGTGGTGTTCGACGCCAAGTCCTTTATTCACACCACGTGAATTGTACTGCAGTACCTTGAGGGTCATTATCATTATCGGTGATTCCTCTCGTGCTTGTTAATGGTTTACATCATTGACCGGTAATCAGGCGATGTCTTTCCATGTTCGACTTCAGCGCAATTCTCACATGGATCGACTTGTATTTAGAGTGAAGATCGAACGAGTTTGAAGACCCCGGATCTAGTTTCATCCATCCGGGCTGCGATATATATTCAGGAATATAAAGACATTTGACATGTACATCATTGCAGCAGATGATCATCCTACTCAAAGGATGATAGTTTTGCCAGAATTATCAGTCTACCATCAGACGATCGTCTGTTCTATGTACCAAAATGTATTTATAAAGCTGAGCATGGGAATGCCCGCCTCAGCTAGATCATGAAAGCTGTATGAATCATAATGTATTGTATTGTATCTTATTACAGGTCTCCTCCCAGTAAATGGATGAACTTCGGACTCCCCTGGATAAAGCATTTCACCCGATAAACGGCCTCATACTTTAGGGGGCAACTGTTATAGAAATTTTTGTGCCTTACATCACTGAGCATGAAATTTCAATAATTAAGGGATCCAAAGTCCCTAAACATGTTGTTCCTACCCCTAGAGGAACAAGGCCAGCAAACCACAGCAATTCACAAAAGTTCTCCACCTGAAAACACTCAAAAACAGGCCATTTCTGGATCATGTCAACTGCTCCACTGAGCATCTGCGCTGAATGTCAACTGCTCCACTGTCTACCTGCGCTGAATGTCAACTGCAAAGAAAGCTACCTGCACTGAGCGTAACTGGACAAGTGGCAGACTCATTTCTCAAGGTGTCAATGCCCAGGAAGCTTCCAAAATGACACTTGGATCAGGGAATTCGACTGGTGATGAGTAAGAGGTTCCAAATCTCCAAGTGGAAGCAAGAACCTCCAAGTGGACTCAAGAACTGAAGTGGGAGAGGACACTAGTCAGCTCCATGCCAGCCTCAAGCTGACTCATCCTTTCTCCAAAACTCCTATATATAGATCTCTCTCAGGAGGTCATGGGAGGCTGGAATATTGTAATTGCAAAGAATTGTTGTTGGATTGTGGTTATATCATTGGGTGCTTATGCTTTGAAAGGGGCTGAAGAAGGAATTCCATTCTGCTGGGAAGGAGATGCTGGGTTGGAACCTTATGGGTTGTATCTCTTCCTGAACCTTGTTTATCAATCAATAAAGCTTCTTGGTTCTTTCCTATATGCTGGTGTTTATTGTATGATTTGCATTAGTGTATTTGATTTACTTCTAATCCTGAATCATTTATGAATATGAATATTTGCCTTTATATTGTGTCCTTCTCTTGTTGCATGTAGCTATTCTCTTGTCACAGGTAGCTGTTCTCTTGTGATCTCATGGGAGCAAAAGCAAGGAGACAAGTAGCTGTGGACACACAAAGAGGAGAGGATCTAGATCGAGGGACAACCGTAAGATAACGGTAAGTCTACCAATCTCCTCTCTTTCATATTTCATAAAGGAAGAAACCGAAGTAGTTGTGTTCGTTTGTTGCTAAGGTACTGTCACACCTTAGGTGGATAGGATCGTCCTGCATAGGCATTTTTCCCCACAACAGGTGTACTTTTCCAATAACTACCTATTAGGAAATATATGAGAGGGTGACTTCTGATATTGAGGCTTCAAAAATAGTTTGTAGTGCTCCAAGTCTAAGTCCATGCCCTTAAACCATACCTCACCTTGATTAGGGATAGATGTTGTTGCAACTATAACTTCCTCTGACACTAAGAATTTGACCCCTGCTATGACGACATGATCTTTCTTGAAATTGGTGGAAAATAGGCTTGTTAGCTAATGATGGTGATGGGCCTCTAAATTAGACATAAATTAAGTCCCATGCCTCTAAATTAAGTATAAATTAAGGCTCACCTGACCATCCTTCATGATATTAAACCTCTCTTTTTTCATTAGATAATGTATTTTCAACTTTAATATGTTCATTAGGAAGGTTTATGAATAATTACATATTTGTGTCTAATATTATTTTTTTTGTGGGGTATTATGAGAATATTGG
The DNA here is from genome assembly GCA_031772625.1 of Pinus tabuliformis. NCBI lineage: Eukaryota > Viridiplantae > Streptophyta > Pinopsida > Pinales > Pinaceae > Pinus > Pinus tabuliformis. Next base: position 1,202,211,245 of record CM062820.1, on the reverse strand, counting down.
GAAGATTATGAAGTTTTGGAGGAGGAGATAATTTAGGGATTTGCTCCCTACTACAGGAGGATCACTATTAATTAATAAATCAACAAGATATTATGGAATTATGGTAGAGATTGTAGAACTCCAATGATTGAGAAAATCTCGGAATGTGTTCTTTGCCATTTAATGCAGATTCCTAGTTTTGGGAACTTGATCCACTAATTAAGGGATTTTGGTGGGGAAATCTTTCTCCTTTCATGAAGAATGATTCCTAATCATTTTGTATAATTACCAAGTTGAATTTTCCTCTAGGGGGGGATTTTCATTAGTGTTCTTGTTGAGAGAACTCGTATTTCTGCATTTCCATTGTATTTTCTTACAGGGATATAATTGTATTGATGAAAATAATGAAGATTGGTATCATTTTTAACTTCTAAATCTTGTTCTCCTCCATAGGTCTCTGAGTTTCCCCGGGCTTGGCCAGAACAGAAGTCTCAGATCCCTTTTTTATCATTTTCTTTCCTTCTTTTCACTTCTTATTCACATGCATCTCTTGTTCTATTTCTTTCTATTTTTGCATTTAGTATAAATGATTTCTTATTGTAGGAATGGATTAAATGGTTGATGTAAGTACTTTTGCAAGATCTCAAACATCATTTCATCCTTGGAAAAGCTTTGGAAGGTCATAGTAATCATTGAGCTACTTGGATTAGCTTTCTTATTCCCAAATCTAGATTTCTAGAACTCCTTTGTGGCAAAGAATAATAAATTTCTGCTATTTTTTAGAGCATGCTAATGAGCTTCAATCGAGTTGGTTCCACTTGCATTAGATCACAAAAACATTCTAGTTCATAAAAAAAATTACCCCACTACATTTTCACTTGATTAGGTTAGGAATTTTATATATTTACTAGCTCACTAATTCTCGAATTTCTAGATTTTTGACTAGTAACTTTGTGTTATTTTTTAGCATGGGTTAACAGAGGTCTTTTTCAGTGACTCCACTTGGAATGGGGACTTAAGACATCCTAGTAAATAACAAAATTTGTCCCATCCAATTTGGATTTGATTTTCTTGGTCATTCGATGAATTATAATTTCATATAGTAAATCTGTAACATCCTGTAGTAAATCAGGGGATCCGGTAGGAAAACTAGGAGATCCTATAGGAGCACTAGTACATCCTGTAGGAAATCCTGTAGTGGCCTGTTTTAAGCCCGAATTGAGAAAAATCATCATTGAAGTTGGGATTAGGCCCCTACTTGACCTCCATCCATCAAAAGCATTGTACCTCTCTTTCTCCACACCTATCTCCCTTGCCAAAGATCAAGGAAAGATTAGCATTTGCATTTATAAATCAAAAAGATTTTAAAAATGAGTTATTTTATATTTACACATGCACACAGCAGTTAGTACTCTCTAGATCAGATTTCATGCTCAGTTATTTTAAATCATCACATGTGATAAATAGGGTTAAGTTAGGTTTATTTTACATTTAGTTCATGATCTTTATGCAATTAGAATAATTTTGTTTCCTTGTAATTTCTTTCTTGCAATAGGTTAAGGTTCGATCTCGAACATTTCATTTTCTGCAATTAGTTTAGAATTTGACTTCAGTACATGCACTCCATTATATCATGATAGCAAAGGAAGGACGCATTGTATGATGCACATATAGTGTCGATACCTCTTAATTTTGTACAAACCCCAGGTTGATAATTAAAGTCGGTAGCCTTGGGAGCTACAGCATTCTTGTTGCAATACCAAGGCTCATCACTTTTTGGCACCGTTGCCAGGGACTTGTCAAAGTATGCATTGTTTTCTTCCCTAGTTGATTCATTTCTTTTTACTTTTTGATTCATTTATATATTATATTATTTATAAAATAATAAATATATATATATATATATATATATATATATATATATATATATATTTGCAGTAGGCATATTTCATTTCAAAAATAGAAAAGTGCATTGCATTAGCATTTTCATTCAATCGTAAAGACAAAAAAAAAAACTTACAACGCCAACCCCCCCCCCCCCCCCCCCCCACCATTTGATCACATGGTGCAGTAAGAGCCACATCACCATTCACTTTTGCAGGTAGAAGAATAAGATGGCAAATAATGTAGAAGAAATGGATGGAGATGATGACAATGAGGAAGATCCTCTCAGATTTCTCATTCAAGATATTGATGGTAGTGTACACATGAAGAACATCCCTCCATAGTTTCTTCCGAAATTTCATGGTCTAAGGTCAGAGGATCTGGAAACCTTTCTCTTTGAATTTGAAATTGTTTGTAGATCTTATGGTTACTTATTAAAAACTCAAAAACTAAGATTGTTTCCAGCAACATTGAAAGATAGAGTTATTAAATGGTTCATGAGTTTAGGGACTAATTCAATAAGATCATGGAATTATATGCAAAATATATTTCTAGAAAAATACAAAGATAGTGATCTTAAAGAAGAAATATTTAGAATGAATCAAAAATAAGATGAGAGTCTAGAGGGTCTAATGGAGAGGTTCATGTACAATGTTAAGAGGGGAAAATTATATCATTTAGGATCTGACACACTAAAAACCCTCTTACTTAGAAGAATTAGGGATGAGTGGATTGATCTCCTTGATCTCATGAGTAAAGGTGATGTATATCAATTATCGTTTGAAGAAATTTGTGAAACATGCAAACACATATCAAGAGGAAGGGCAAGAGTAAGTAAATCAACATCAAGATTGGTAAGTCAATCTAAACTTGGAAATTTGTTTGATGACTTTAAAACAGAAATTCTTAGTAATCTAACCGAACAAGTAGAAATGTTAAGAATACAAAATGAGCAAAAAGAATATGTTGATATTTGTGTTGTCCATCCAGAATCACATGATGTTAAATGTTGTTCTTCATTACCAAGGTTGAAGGAAGTTCACCAAGAGGACAATGGAGCAAGTCAATTACCAATGTAGCTATGTTATGTAGCTCCAAGAGGACCATGACAACCTAGTCAACCTAGTATGATGCAAGAGCCTAATTCACAATTTCAAGGTTATGCATATCCACTTCAAAGTAATTGGAACACACCCTTTCCTTAGCAACATTGGCCATCTCAACCCAAAAACCAATCTTGGAAACAAGGTTGGCAAGGAACTTATGGAAGCCATCCACAATATCCTCAATATTTTCCTCAATATCCTCCATACCCAACTCCATGTTACCCCTACCATTCATATCCACCACAACCACAACCCTAACCACATCCATCTCAAATATTCACTCCCACTCAACTACGTATATCACCATTTCCAAACCCACACATTGAAGTAGCTCAGCCCACTTACAATGCTGAGGTACAACACTACCAAACATATTCTCTTGAGATCAATGGTATTCACCATAGCTCAGGAAGAGTATTGCAAAAAAGAGATTATCTTGATATCATTGACAGACCACATCTAGAAGAAGAAGATTCAAATGAGAAGACCACAAAATCATGGGTTGCACTTGATGAAGAGCAGACATCAAAATCAGAGATCAAGAGAGCTCCCTCATGGTTACCATCAAATCCTCCATGTATTCAAGAGAACAATCAGCAAAAAGAGGAAGATTTGAAGGTCATGGTAGAAGAAGACATGAAGAATGATCCAGATAAGCAAGAAAACCAAGGACATCAAAGTTATATTGAGGTTTGGTTCCAGAAAATAAACAAGATGGAGCATCACTCTCTTCTTCAACTATGCTTGATCCTTTCAAAGTCAAATCATTTGGTCTCTGAAATCCAGGTACATGTCAAAGCATACATTTCAAGCCTACACATCATTTTGTATATCATCTTGATGTGCACATGGCTCCATTGGAAGTATTCTTATACTTGAAAGTGATTTTTTTTTCAAGTAGGGTAGGGTAAGAAAAATAATGAAAAATAAGATAAAAAAATAAAAATCTCAGGTGAAAACCTCCTTTAAGGTGCCTCAGATTGGCTCATTGATTGAAAACCTCCATAAGGTGGTCAATGAGTTGGGGAAAAAAAGAAAACAATAGAAAAAAGAAAAGATCCTAGGTGAAAACCTCCTTTGAGGTGCCTAGGCAGACCTACTAGTTGAAAACCTCATTGAGGTGGCTAGTAGGCCTAGGAAAAAGAAAGGGAAAATATATATATATATATATATATATATATATATATATATATATATTTCATTGCTCCATGTATCTCTTTGATGAATGTAGGTGCTCTCCAACATCTACAAGGAATAAAAACAAGTTGCCACCAAAGAAAGAAAAAATAGGTCAAACCTAGTCAAAAGAAGTCAAATTTTGACTTTCTCCTCATTTTCTCAAATGCTCCAAGAAGGCCAAGGCCATGCCAATCCATCACCCTCATCTATTTCCACCATCCACCCATCATTCTCAAGCTTTTCCCATTCAATTTGCTTGTTGTCCTAAAAAACTACAGGAAGGCTCTGTTTTACTACAAGAAACAAAAATACATAAAGTAGAAATTTATTTTTGCCATAACTTGAAAACCATGCATCCATTTAGAAATTTTTTTCATGGGGAGATTCATATGGATAATGATAACATGCCCAAGCAATTTCAGAAAATTCTAGTGCACGGTTTCCAAGAAATCGGCCTCCATCACCTTCAACCATTTTTAGTTTTTTTCAAGATCTGTGCATCCATTGACCAATTGTTTTTTTATGGGGAGGTGCATAATGATGATGGCAACATGCTCAGAATGTTTTAGGTAAATCAATTCTAACATTTGGGAGATATGGACAAAACAAGTCTTCTACAAGAGGTTGTCCTGAATTACTACAGGAGTTATCTATAATACTATAAGAAGTTCTGAAAATCTACAGGAAAGGAAATCCAATGGAAAAAATATGATGCAAGCCTCCTTTGGGATAGGAAAAAAGGATATTGACTTCACCACTTCTCAGCCAACACCCATCATGACCATGTCACTCTATCACCACACCTTCCACTCATTCCAATACCTATTTTCCCTCCAACAAAGAAAGGACACAAACATTCAAAAAAAGAGGGCAGCTACAGCAGGCTCCAAACCCAACCTTCATCACCATGATTGGAAGAGGAGAAGCATAATTACATGCACAATGAAACTCCTCCAGAGCTCAGCAACAATAGAGGAAGCCATCACCTTCACATCAACAAGAAGACAACCCATCAACAAAATAAGATCAACAAAAAAGGAAAAGGCGTTGAAGAAGATGTACCTAAGTCATGAGAAGCACAAAAGCATCAACTCAACAGCAACATGCATGTCTCTCCAACAGCCGTCAGGTAGGTACAAGTATGCAATATTCTTGACCTCTTCTCTTGAGCATATTATAGTTAGAAATTTGTTGTCAATGCATGAGAGATGAGGTTTTATAATCTATGGGTCAGCAGTCTCAGCCACCTTCAACTAGTTAATTGCAGCTCACTCTTTCACTCGTGCATTGTTGAAAATTCAAATTATGAAGGGTGATGATTTCAAGGAATGAGGACAACAGTTAAAAGAATAAATTTTTTCAAAGGCCAATTCACCATAGCACTCCAAGTCCTCCATCCACTTCATATTCACTATCTATCCATCATTCATCCATCCCATTTTATAATCTCTAGAACAAACCCTATCTCACCCTGAAAATTTCTTGAAAAAGAAAACAGACCATCCTCTCCATTTTGACATACTTACATCATTTCTCATCACTCCCATATAGTTAGAAGACTCTGAAGGAAGAATAAATGACTACTACAGGAAGGCAGAATGCTGCTACAAGAAGGAAGAAAAAAATTGTGCTAAAACCCAAAATGACAGTGCCTAAGAGAGACCTAATCAAAACCGAGAACTCCAAGTCCATTAGGCAACCATAAAGGCCACAAGAGAGCAGAAGAAGGCAACAAAAGGAAATGAAGCATCCACCATCAAAATAGAACTCAAACTGTAGTGATGAAAAGATACTTTCCAAGAGGTCTCTAATCTCTTTCTAGCTTTTTTCCAAGGCCTAAAAGATGTTATAAAAATGGGAGAAAGGCATGGGAGTCAAGTTGAGGGCCTGTACTAGGCTCATACTATCATTTATGCTCAAAAAGGGTTTCTTGTAGTTTTAACATGGTTTCCTGTAGGTTTCCTGTAGTTTTGACAGGAATTACTACATATGTCCTAGTTCTCATCCAAAGGAATTTTGAAGGTTTTGGAGGTGTCAAAATGGTGGAACAAGGTAGAAGAAGGTTGATAAGGATGTGGAAGACCTTGCCAAACTGAAAAATATTCAAGAAACCATCTTGAATAAGGGGAAGAAAGCAAGTTAATGGTCTTAAGAAACAAGGATTTTTCTTTGCACAAATATGTTTTTGGGCTTGTTCTTGTACAACTTACAGCCAATATTCTTAATGCACAAGAGAGAGGCCACCAGGGAAATGAATGAGGCACAATGAGGTCACCAAGTTGCTCAGAGGATGAGCAACACTTTCAGCATGAGGTATGATGGGCCTCTAAATTAGACATAAATTAAGGCACATGCCTCTAAATTAAGCATAAATTAAGGCTCACCTAACCATACTTCAGCATATTAAACCTCTCTTTTTGCATTAGATAATGTATTTTCAACTTTAATATATTCATTAGGAAGGTTTATGAATAATTGCATATTTGTGCATAATATTATTTATTTTTGTGGAGTATTATGAGAATATTGGGCAGATTATGAAGATTTGGAGGAGGAGATAATTTAGGGACTTGATCCCTACTATAGGAGGATCACTATTAATTAATAAATCAAAAAGATATTATGGAATTATGGCACATATTGTGTTACTCCAATGATTGAGAAAATCTAGGAATGTGTTCCCTGCCATTTAATGCAGATTCCTAGTTTTGGGAACCAGATCCACTAATCAAGGGATTTTGGTGGGGAAAGCTTCCTCCTTTCATGAAGAATGATTCCTAATCAGTTTGTATAAGTACCAAGTCAAATTTTCCTCTAGTAGGAGATTTTCATTAGTGTTCTTGTTGAGAGAACTCGTATTTCTGCAGTTCCATTGTATTTTCTTGCAGGAATGTAATTTTATTCCTGGAAATAATGAAGATTGGTGTCATGTTCAGCTTCTAAATCTTATTCTCCTTCATAGGTCTCTGATTTTCCTTGGGCTTGGCCATCTCAAGAGCCTCAGAGCCCTTTACTATCATTTTCTTTCCTTCTTTTCACTTCTTATTCACATGCATCTCTTGTTCTATTTCTTTCTATTTCTGCATTTAGTATAAATGATTTCTTGTTGTAGGATTGGGTTAAATGGTTGATGTAAGTACTTTTGCAGGATCACAAGCATAATTTAATCCTTGGAAAAGATTTGGAAGGTCATATTAATCATTGAGCTACTTGGATTTGTTGAAAATGCAACAAGATGATGGAGCTTAGTGAAAAGAAGTCGCCTTCACTAAGTGGGCCCGCAGGCTATTTTTGGCGCAAAGTCTATTTTTAGACATATAGATCATGGTCTATGAGTTGTAGGATGCTATTTGTGGATGATTGGTCATGCTGGTAAAAATAGATGGACTTCTATTTTTAGACATAGGGGTGGTTTCTATTTTTAGACTACCAGGCTAAAAATAGAACAGTCGAATATTATTAGCGCATAATAATATTTGGACTATAAACATTATCTTATCCTCTTGGAGAACTTCAGTTTGAGCTACAAATGTGGCACATGCAGCTGTCAGAAGGAAATACGCTTTTCTTGTGGGTCAATTGAGCTATTGCATGCAGGACTTCAGTTAGAACTCATGTGGTTGAGTTTGGTGGAGTTGATTGTGGAGTTGATGGAGTTGTGTTCAGTTTGACTTGGTTAAACTAGTTGTATTTAGTCTAACTGCAGAATACACTAGTGATGAGTGATGTGAATTAATTGTTAATTAATTCACTAACTATTAACTCATAAAGCAACTAAAGAATACATCAGTTAACTCAGTGCATGGACAGTTCAGTGGAGACAGGTGTTAGAGGTTAAGATTGCTATCAGTTCTAACTATAGTTGTGCATAAGATCTTGCAGCATCAATGGATTGAGTAATTCCAATGAGGATTATGTGGTTTAGCCAAGGAAATACGAGTTTGGTTCAAGCATTCATCATTATTTTCATGCAGGATTGCGCAATGGAGGCAGGCAAGCAGCAGAGGAGATTTGAACCTGTGATTGATTCAAATCTGAGCTAGTTTGTGTGTAACAGGTGGAGATAGTACTGAGTACTTGTGAGGAGTATTGTACTATGTATTGTTACATGTTCTCAATCATTATAATATACAGATAGTGTGGGGTTTTCAGCTGTACGCTTTCCCCGGGTTACATATTGTGTTAATGTGCGCATGCGATTAATGTTTCATTGTTTTTTAATTCCGCAAAATTGATGATCAACGTAGAGGAGGTTATGTATTATGCATGCATTCAGCAATAGTGTATAATCAGGATAATCTCTATGAATAAGTGTCATATTATTCAAAATTTCTACAGGATTAGCTTTCTTATTCCTAAATCTAGATTTCTGGAACTCCTTTGTGGCAAAGAACAGTAAATTTCTGCTATTTTTTAGAGCATGCTAACGAGCTTCAATCAAGTTGGTTCCACTTGCATTAGATTGCAAAAACATTCTAGTTCATAACAAAAATTATCCCACTGCATTTTCACTTGATTAGGTTAGGCATTTTATAGATTTAGTAGCTCACAAGTTCTCGAATTTCTAGATTTTCGACTAGTAATTTTGTGCTATTTTTTAGCATGGGTTAATAGAGGTATTTTTGAGTGATTCCACTTGTAAAGGGGACCTAAGACATCCTAGTCAATATAAAAATTTGTCCCATCCAATTTGGATTTGATTTTATTGGTCATTTGATGAATTATAATTTCATATAGTAAATCTGTAACATCCTGTAGTAAATCAAGGGATCATGTAGGAGAACTAGGAGATCCTGTAGGAGAACTAGTACATCTTGTAGGAAATCCTGTAGCAGCCTTTTTTGAGCCTGAGTTGTGAAAAATCATCATTGAAGCTGGGATTAGGCCCCTACTTGACCTCCAAGCCATCAAAATCATTGTACCCCTCTTGCTCCACACCTGTCTCCCCTGCTAAAGATCAAGGAAAGATTAGAATTTGCATTTACAAAGAAAAATGATTTAAAAGATGAGTTATTTTATATTTACACATGCACACAATAGTTAGTACTCTCTAGATCAGATTTCATGCTCAATTAGTTTAAATGATCACATGTGATGAATAGGGTTAAGCTAGGTTCTTTTACATTTAGTTCAGGATCTTTATGCAACTAGAATAAGTTTCTTTCCTTGTACTTTCTTTCTTGCAATAGGTTAAGGATCGATCTTGAACATTTCATTTTTTGCAATTAGTTTACGATTTGACTTTAGTACATGCACTCCATTATATCATGATAGCAAAGGAAGGACACATTGTATGTTACACATATAGTGCCAATACCTCTTAAGTTTGTATGAACCCCGCGTTGATAATTAAAGTCGGTAGCTTTGGGAGTTGCAACATTCTTGTTGCAATACCGAGACTCATCAAATGGTAGCCTATCTCTTGTACTTTTTGGCAAAACCCTAGGCAACCTACCTGTTTAAATGACCTTTTAATGAAATGTGATGCATTGATATCTTGCATATGAGTTGGCTCATATCTCCATTGAATTTCCTTCTGTCATTAGTTTTCACCATGTTTTGACTTTGATTTTGATAAGAAACCCTAGTTTGAAATAGGAATGGGAAAGGGAATGAGGTTGCAAAACAAGGGAAAAGGTGCAGCAAGTTGGGGGAGAGAAATGAATGGGAAGGGGAGTGAAATAATTTATAAGAAAATTTTGGGAGATAGGGATGAGCGTTAGGAAGAGGAGGGAAGTAGAATTTATGAGAAAGGATGAGCAAAAGGGGTGAAAAAGGACAAAAAATGTCCTTATCTAGAAGTGCAGTGAGTAGCTAGGGTTGAGGAGAAAAATGATGGGATGAGGGGATTTGAATATGGAGAGTGATGGGTAATGTGTATTTAGGGTAATTAGGGATGTATACACTTAGAAACTAGGAAATTTGTCTTTAAAACAATCAAATGACAATAGGGATGAGAAACTAGCAAAAGCGCAATAGAAACCCTAGGCATGCAATTTTGATGATTTTTCTGAGGGAAAAATTAACATGCAAGGTTTGTAGAGCTTCACTTACTGGTGTAGAGAGGCTTTGAAAGAAATTTGAGGAAATAATTGAGTTGTTTTTTGTCCCCTTTACCCTCCAAGGAAAAACCACAACAAGTGGGCCAGAAACGCAGTAGGGCCTTCAAAAGTGCAGCAATTGAATGAGAATAGCAGCAATGGATAATTTAGACCTTGTGATATCTATGGAATGAATAAAACTAATGGAGAGGAGCTCTTGGAAGCTTGGAAATATAGAATGAAGTGTTTGATATGCTTGGTTCCTCCTTTATAGCTCAAGAATTCAATTTTTAGCTTAGATAGTGGAATGACATCATATGTACTTTGATTGGATGCCTTGGTGATGTGACTTGTACTACAACATCTTTCTTCATTAGGAAATATATATGTCCATGTGACATGAATGTACCTTTGATTCTTTTTTGAAAAAAATTATTTCCTAACTTGCTAACTCTCATTAAACCTTGCTAATTTTAAATGATGAATGATATGACTTTAAATGGAGATATGATTCTCACACACTAGCAAGACAAGACCAACAAGGCATTCATGAAACTTTGATGATCAACCTTATGACACCATGACTCTTCCTTTTCAGTTTCTTTAATGATGATCCTTTAATTAAGGAAAAATGACCTTTTGTGACACAAAGACTCATGGAGTTGATTTTTTTATTAACCTTGATGACCATGGAATGAGAGTAGAATTACACTAGACAATGACTCAAAACCTTTTTGACAACCAAAAGATGTCAAATTTTATTTGAAAACATAATAATTTGACCTAGGAATCTATTAACAATATGAAAAGAGTAAATTTGATCACTGAAACTAAAGGACACTAACACCTATATTGAAAATTATGTAAATGAATAGGACATGATGAGAATAATTGTCGAGCTTATGAACTAATGATGGAACGCGTGCTAAGATTTATAGAATGCAAGCAGAAGAACATGGACATGAAGTCAGTGGACAACAAGGTGGTTGAGGAGCCTACCAAGGAAGAGGTCGAGGTGCTGGATCTGGTCGAGGATGTGGACAGATCATTTTCTATAACTATGGCCAGGCAAGTCATTTTGTGCGAGATTGTTAGGACACTACAATGACATGTAAGTATTGTAAACTCGTTGACCATGTAATTGAAGAATGCCCTGTACTTATGAAAAAGATGCAAGAAAAAAGGAATCAACAGCCGACACAAAATATTCAAATGATGACTACTGAAAGGAGGATCGGCGAACCTCAAATTAGTATTGTCACTAGAAGTAGAGATGTGACCAGAAGTGATAAAAAAGATGAGAGGAAAGAATCTGAAAGTACATGGGTTATAAAAAATATTGAGAAAGTTCATATTTTTTATATTCAAAAGGAAAAGTAAGTATTTATGGAAGCAAAGCAAAGCTTTATGGATGCTGGAGGTTCAACCTCTAGTGCGTAGCCAAAGTAGAGAGCTACTACGATGTGTCATCAAATTTGACACAAAATCAAGCTTCGACACAAACCAAGCTTCGACACAGGATCGAGCTCTGACACAAGACGAGGATTCAGCAAATCAAGCAGGTATTTCAAATACTTTTCTGCAAACTTGTATGAAATTATTAAGAGATCAAAAGGCAGTAAAAGGGCTTTAGGAGTTGATAGATTCATGTGCATCCAAAGAAACACTGTGAAGTGAGATGCGCACAGTCAATAATTTGCATCGAAAAAAGAGAACTGGAAGAGAGATGAGGCTTAGTGCACAGATAGGAGTATATGAGATGGATCAAGTTATCCTAGATTTGGGATCTGATGCTAATGCCTTAACGAAGTAGACATGGGAGTTAATGGGTAAACCGAAGCTACAGTGGTCACATATTTAGTTAAAGTTGGCAAATCAGCAAAAGATCTTACCCTTAGGAAGACTACCAGGTGTAACAATGGACATTGAAGGAGTTCACACTACTATGGATTTTTAAGTAATAGAGATCGTTGATGAAAATAACACCTATCCTGCATTTCTTGGACTTGATTTGGAATTTGACAGTATGTTATAATTAATCTGAAGAAGAGACAGATGATATTTGAAGGGAATAATATGTGAGTAATTATCCCCTTGGATCCATCAAAAGGATTATGCAGAACCAGTTAGAGAAGAATATTGCGTAGCTGATATAGATAATATTTATCAAATGATAGCAAAAGAACAAGATTGGTTTAACCCTCCTACAAAAGGAAAGTTGACGTGGGAGCATGATAGTTCTTCTACCTTAGATTCCGAAGAACAGTTGGAAAACTGGAAGAATAGGTTGTGTGCAGTATCCACGAGGTGTTGTGCAAGAATTACCGAATCATTTCATTGTATGATATCTGAGTTATGTAATCTACCTTCTTATGATGGCTTAGGTGATATAAATACTTTTCTTGATGATTATGAAAAATAGATTCCAGAGAATCAAAGGTTGTTAGCTTTGGATATAGCCTTCAAAGCTACCCCTGCTAGATGGTGGGGTGCAGACAAAAAGAATACAGAAGGCTGGTAGGAATGTCAAAGATTGACATTGATAAGGTTTGGACAAATAAATATAGAAAAAGAGATAAAATATGATGGTGAAACTAATCCTAGGAAACATATCCAGCTATGCACTACAGCATGGAAGGTGATTCCACAACAAGAATGGGTACATGGATTCATCCATACATTAGAGATAATCCCTAAGAACTGGTGCTTAGAAATAGAGCTTCGACATGGTACAATAAGCTAGGCAGACATGGTTGGTGGCTTCATATTAACATTTTTCTTTGAGGCTGATTTTCCATACATAGATTTGGCCCTTCAGACAGTTAAGAAGAAGGTCTTTGAGAATACAACCCCATTTACATGGAAACAACCTGATTGAGCTGCGTAGATAGAAAATGCATTAGAATGCTATAACCTTACTACAGAAGAAAAAGCAGACCCTCGCAACATCAACATAGCAGAATCAAAAGGATACTAGAAAGTAAATGGACCCGGGTTAAAGATACTAGATATAACAAAACCACTGAAGACCAATAAGGTGAACATAGGATCAGAGAAGGAACCTAAGTTTGCAACAATAGGAGACTATTGGGATGAAACGATAGTCAGTAAGGTTACAGAGTTACTTCATGAATACCAAGAATTGTTTCCCATTAAGTTTTCAGAGATTAAGGGTATAATAGGAGATATAGGAGTCATGAAGATTCCCCTTAAGCCTAATGTGAAGCCAGTCAAGAAAAGACCTTGTAGGCTCAACTCGAAGTATAAGGAGAAAGTAAATATAGAGCTTGATAATTTGATAGAAGCAAGAATTATTGAACCAATAGAAGAATCAGAATGGGTGAGTCCTATGGTGGTGCAAGAAAAGAAGACTCAAGGAGAGATTAGGATCCATGTGGATCTGAGAAAGTTAAATGGTGCATGCTTACATGATCCCTTCCCTACCCCTTTCATAGATGAAGTGCTAGACAATGTAGGAGGTCAAGAAGATGACTCATTTACAGATGGATTTTCAGGTTATCATCATATTAGGATTTCACCTTAAGACCATCATAAGACCACATTTGCTACAGAATGGGGCTCATATCAATACACAATAATGCCTTTTGGATTGAAAAAATCCCCTGCTATATTTTCTAGGGTGGTGGTTGTATCTTTTAAGGAATACATTCATAAGTTTTTAGAAGTATAGTTTGATGATTGGACAATATTTGGATTTTTGAACAAACATATTGGAAGATTAAGACTTATGCTCAACACATGTAGACAATATCATATCTCTTTGAACCTAAAGAAGTGAATATTTTGTGTACCTTTTAGCATATTATTGGGAAATATTGTTTGTAAGAAAGGACTAATGATGGACCTGCTAAGATTATTATCATTGTGAACGTGCCTCCACCTAAGACAGTAAGACAGCTTCGCACTACATTGGGACATACTAGGTATTACAGGAAATTCATCATGGGGTATGCGTAGATCACTGCGCCTATGGAGAAATTTTTTAAAAAGGATGTAACTTTTCAGTGGAATGAATAATGTTAGAAGAGCTTCAACATATTGAAATAAACTGTGTTAGTTGTGCCTATAATAGTGTTCCTTGATTGGAAAAAGGAATTCCATGTCCATGTGGACGCCTCTTGTATAGCTTTAGGAGCAGTATCAGCACAACCTGGTGCAGAAGAAATTGATCACCCTATAGACTTTGCAAGTAGAAAGTTATCTAAAGCATAAAAAAATCACACCACTACAGAAAGGGAAGCACTGACCATGGTGTATGCTTTGTAGAAATTTAGACACTATTTGTTGGGATCACCCTTTAAAATGTTTACAGATCATTCTACACTGAAGTATTTGGTTAATAAGTATTTCTTACGAGGAAATATTTGTAGATGGTTACTATTATTCCAGGAATATGACTTTGAAATCATTGTTAATACAGGAAGACTGAATGCAGAACCTAATCATCTATCAGGATTGGAAACAGGTGAAGAACCAACTAGCATAGAAGATAATCTCCCTGATGAACAGTTATTTGCAATCAGAATTGCACACGACCATTTTGCATATCATTCAGTTTTTTACCACAGGAATGGCTCCTTCAGAATATACTACGCAACAAAAGAAAGAATTAGTGGTTAAGTCAGCTGACTTTTTATTAATACCAGGACATTTATATAAGATGGGATTAGATGAGATAATGCACAGATATGTTCATGAACATGAAAGATAGATGATTCTAGCATAAGCTCATGGTGGCACAACTGGTGTACACTATGCAGGAAAAGATATTGTGCAAAAGATTTTGTGAGCAAGATTGTGGTGGCCTACACTACACAAAGATGCAAAGGAGTATTGCAAAGCATGTGATATTTGTCAAAGAACAAGAAAAAATTCAAGAAGACATGGGATTCCATTGGTACCACAAACATTACAGGCCTTTGATAAGTGGGTTATTGATTTTGTTGGGACAATCAACCCACTTGGAAAGATAACTGGTGCGAGATACATAATTACAGTAATTGATTACTTGACAAGATGGGCCGAAGCATAACTAGTAAGGGATTGTAGTGCAGAGACTACTGCGAAGTTTATTTTTGAGTATATATTGTCTAGATTTGGATGTCCAAAGATTTTGATGAGTGGCCAAGGTTCTCACTTCCTGAATAAAACTATTGAAGCATTGACTAAGGAATTCCAATTTTATCGCTAAAAGAGTACCCCTTATCACCCTCAGGCCAATGGAACAGTAGAAGCATTTGATAAGGTTTTGGAAAATGCACTGACTAAAATACGCAATGTGAATAGAGATGACTCGGACCTTAGAATCCCAATAGTTTTATAGGCTTATAGGACCACATGTAAAACGTTGATAGGTCAGACACCCTTCAGGTTAGTTTATGGGCAAGAAGTTGTGATTCCCATGGAGTACATCATGCATATCTTGAGGATTGCAGCTTTTACAGATATGGCAGACCCTGATATAATGGAGGAAAGAATGTCACAGTTGATTTCTTTGGAAGAAGAAATATTTATAGCATGATTCCATTAGCAGGTACAAAAAGAAAGAGAAAATTCTTGGCATGAAAGACATATTAAGCAGAAGAAGTTCCATGAAGGAGACCTTGTTCTACTCTATAACAGTAAGTTTATGAAATTTCTGGGAAAATTCAAGATGCATTGGTTTTTCACCTACATTATTAAGCATATTACTGATGGAAGCACGGTTTAATTAGAGAAGTTAAATGGAGAATTGATCCAATGAAGAGAAAATGGCAGAAGTTTGAAGTTGTACAGGGACAACCCTGTCCCTATAGCCTCGCTCTAAAGAAGAAGGGAGAAAATTCTTAGTGCCACCTGCAGTTGAAAGTCGGCACTAGACTATAAACTACATTGCAGAGAGCTTCGATGTAGGAAGTTACTTCGCTACAGTTTGGATTATTTCGAAGTTCATAGGAGACGCGACATAAGATGGAAGGTTCACTAAAATATGGATGTGTTGAATTTTTCCAAAAAAAAAAACAAAAAACAAAAACAAAAAAAAAAAACAAAAAAACCAAAAAACCAAAAAAACCAAAAAAAAAAAACAAAACAAAACAAAACAAAACAAAACTTTAACTGTTAAAAGGGAAATTTAATGTTAAAATAGGCGTAAATTTGCATTTATGAGGACAGATTAACAAGATCTAAGGATATATATGCAATTAATGAACACAATCTAGATAAAATCTAAGCTAATTATGAGGTTAGAAACTAAATATTATTGTAAAAATTTGCGTCCTACCTAGATTTGGAACTTTATTGAATTGTGAATTCGAGTAATGATAGTGCGAAGAAGTTGCAGAAATTCTCACTGTCGTATGTCGTCTGAGCGTTCTTGGGAAGAAATTGTTCATAATTTTTGTGAGAAGGGCTTATCTGTAATCATGGAAGCTGGTATGCCCACAGTAGTATCAACCGCTGCAACATCATCACAAAAACAATGGAGATCTCCACAGAAGAAACCAACCAAGGAAAAGAGAAGAAATAATAAACAGGATAAGAAACATGTCCAACCTCAACAAGAACACAAGAAAGTTAGAGACAGTGAGGAAGAAGCAGGGCATGCAGAGCAAATGGAAACATATGGCGCAACATTTCCATCACCTCTCCCACTATATATTTCGCTGAGAAAACTAAATGCTAAATTAATGAAAGATTCAAAGGATGTGTTTGGCACCTTCACACCCCTATTACCAAAGGAAGTACCGTTTACAGCGGAATTACTTGGGAAAATTCCACAACTAAATTTCGCAAAATATGACTTCAAAAAGAGGAAGAAATACCCACAGTTCACACCATACCAATATTTGAAACAAGTAAACTACCTAGAGAGTGGTGTGAGGAGGTTAGAACCACAGCAGTGGGAAAATGGATTGGCACAGTCAGGATTGACGAAGATGTTGAATGTGTTGCACTTCGGAAGAAATATGGGGAGCATGGCTTGTGTGTGACAGTTTCTCGTGCTGGTGCACGATGGACGGTTATGGATGGGAAATAAGATCCCTATAGATCCAATGTTGACATGGAGAATCACCAGATTGCCATATCAAGGGCAGAACCCCGTGGAAGAATTCGTTGGAAAAGATCAGGACCACGCCATAGCTGAGAGAATGAAGAAAAAGTTTTTTCTAACAAAAGGAAAGAGGGGATATGATATAAAATCAATTAGTGACCAGGTAGTTCACTTCACAACACACATATTATATGTGAAGATCATGAGAAAGTGTCGGGCTAATGAATTACCTGCAACAGTAGTTTCATTAGTCACGTAGTGTGCTAATGGGGTTCAGTACAACTAGGCCAAATATATTTGCAAAGAATTTATGGATAATTGTCTTGAGGTCTAGGGAAAAGGTACAAAATTTCATTACACTTAGCTAATTTTGATTATAGTGATGTTGGCATGGAGACAACTGGAGGATTTGCAGTTCCCTCTAGTAGATTCATATGTATGTGAAGCGGTGTGGTATGTCTCATTATGGTATACCACCCAACCGTCACAAGCAATGGAGAATAGGACCTTTTTCTTGTTATACCATATGGATTTACATATGTTAGTGAACCAACATCCTCGCCTCTCACTGAGCATATACGAGTAGTATAGTGTTGTTCTGAAGTTTAAGGCCAATTTTCAAAAAGTATATATACAGGCTCACAGGGACACAAAGAAGAAATGGAATCCATTTCCATACTTAGTAATAGAAGATGACCTCTTAGCACTAGTATAACAATGGCCAGCAGAATGGATGATTGCACCTGAGGCAAAGGTAGAGGCAGAAGATAGTGCAATAGAATAAGATACCTTGTAGCATGGTGAAGCGAGTGGAAAGAACAAAGATAAGGATCAACGGGAATTAGAGGAAGTGGAGCAACATGACGAGGGTCACCAAGATCCTCCTAAAGGAGATGAGCAGAATAAGGAGTCTGAATAGACAGAAACAAAATAAGTTGTCACAGAAAAAGGAAAGCACAGGGCGAAGCTACCACAAAGATCAAGAAGAAGTAAAAGCCAGATAAGATGAAGGATATCACGCCAATTGTCCTTACTGATGGGGACCTGAGGCATATTGGGGAAAGAATTCAAGAGGTGACAACATAGTCATGGAATAAGTGGGAAGATTGCTATGGTTCACTTCTCACAGGTGTGCAAAAGCGGATTACATAACTTAACATTTTGGCACAGATAGTTACACAACCCGAATAGAGAGAGGAAAGGATTGGAAAAGAAAGGAAAATAGATCCTACTCTTGCAGCGAGGTTAGCGCCAATACCCACTGGAGCCCTATAGTTTGACTCTGCTAAGGTACAACAGCAAGAAAAAGGGTGGAAGCATGTCAATATGAACATTGCAGTAATACCATTTCCCAGACTTCACATGTTGCACATGGAGATAATTGAGTAGATGAAGTTGCACAAAAAACACACTTTGCAACTGAATATTTGGGTAGAGAAATAGTAGGCTTCGCTTCAACAGAAGCTCGACTAGATGATCCATGATAGGGATCAATCAGTTCAGCAGTAAAAAAAGATCAAGGATATGTTTGAAGCAACATGTAAATAGATTCTAGACCTTGATGTCCGTGAAGAAGAGCCAATAGAGGACAAGGTCTCAAACCTCAGACTTGCAGTGAAAGGATATAAGGAAAAGATCACCACATTACGGTTTAAATATGAAATGTAGATCAGTGAGCTGCAAATGAAGCTGCAACCAACTACGCCACAGGAAGTATGGTAGCAGAGGGAGACTGGCCTGAAGACCATAATGGCCAACATCTCTACAACATTGGCAAACTGTGGAAAACTATTAGACGAGAGCTTACAGATTTTGGCTTCACTGTAAGAAGTTCCAAATGTGCATAAATTACAGGAAGAGATTCAACAAAAGCAGCAGCAGTGGGAAGAGATTCTGGGATCTTCCCTTACCAATCTCGCAAAAGCTCACCAAAATCAATGAGGGAAAGGCCCTCCAATATAATATTGAGGAACTAAAGAAGGAAGAACATGTTTTAACAGAGAGGACTCAGCCATGGTAGGATGAGGCTATCCAACTCTCGCATGCAATAGATGAGAAACTTTAAGGGCTTCAAAAGAGGGAGACAAAGTTGGTGTACAAGGATGCAGAGCATGTGACAAAAGCACTACTGGAAGAGGTGTGCAATGAAGAAAAGAAGTTCACAGAAACCCTGCAGTAGTTCAACAAAACTTACAACAGTATTGCAACAAAAATCAGAGGCAAAGTAGCTGAGTGACTCGGGGTGAGTCACATTTGAGTGTTGGTGGCCTATTGGGCATAACCCAATTTGGTCTAGTTTTTGGTAAAGACTCAGCATTTTGTGGATCAGAGCAAGCAGTGGAGTGCAAAGTGGACCATGCAACAAAGAATTTGGAATGTACCTCGTGGTATAAGGACGTCGAAGTGGGTCAAAGCCCCTCCTTTTTGCAAAAAACATGTAATACTGTAAAAGATGAATGGTTTTTGGACCATCATAGATTGTTTTAGGGAATCCATAGTATATGGACCATGTTATTTTGATGATATATCCCTCGATGTAATAGTATATATATGGATTAGTAATAAATAAGAGAAACATCACTTCTTTAATTGAATGGTTGTATTCTTATGATCTCTAGTTTGGTAAAGAAGGTGAGGCTCTACAGCTAAGTGCGCAAAGGCTTGAGTCTGCAATTGAGTGCGCAGATAACCTGCAGCTAAGTGTGAAGGTCAGGAACTGTTTGTTGTACAAGATTTCTTATTATAAGTAATATTTCTTATGGACGTAGCCCCACATTGGGGTGAACCACGGTAAAATTGGTGTCTTCTTGTGTATATTTTCTTACTATCTGTTGCAGCGTAGCATTTTATTATAGTTACACTTTATTTCAGTACAGTGATGATTTATGGCTTATATGGTATGTTTAAATGATTAAATGAATGCGGAAAAGTGATGTATCAATGTTAAGTGTAAGAAAACACAATAATACCACATCTCCACATCCTTCAAGGTTGAAAAAACCTAGTTCTGCATCCTCCCATAGTCACCTCAGGTGAGACTGCGATCTACTTGCAATTCATTGCCAAAAGGGCCAGTGATTGAGGGTTTTATTGTTGTGCAATATAGATCAAACCTGGGTCAGCCCAAATCAAACCAACAATAGACTAAAGATTTTCTTTGGAAGTTATGAAAATCTATATATTCATATTTAGTTAATTGATGAATCATGTATCTCTGAATAAGTTTAACTAACCTGCAAGAGGTCAACAAATTTGGATTGATTGGTACATTTATCCTTGTAAATTTATTTGAAATCTCTATGAATATGGTGTTGAGGACTTACCCCATTTCTTGTCTCAAATTTTAATGCATTTTGATGTTATAGACACTTTCTCCTTCTATTGGTTGTCATGTAGAAATTTGAGGTTTCTGGAGCTCAGGCCTTTGGGCCATAAAACATAGAGAATTATGGTTTGGGCAGTCACCCTTTTATTTTGTAAAACCTCAAAAATTGGTGTTCTACTAATTATTGGGATTGGAATATCATAATGGTTCAACACATATAAACACGGGAAAATCTTGACATTAAGGGATCGATGGTGGAACCTCATCCCATCAAAACCATGCCATGTGGTCACCACCTTGGCCATCATCCATCAACCTATCAACACTCAAACTACAAATTAACATATTTGTGTGTGGAGGTAAGTTTGTCAGTCTTATGGCAGAAATCGACCTAGCAGAACTATGCCTTGTGGACCACACCGAGCCAATGGGCCACCAAACCAATAGGAGAGTTTAAGTGGATTAACATTTGGGGATATATAATCCAACATGACATAATCAAGTGGACCCCATCATGCCTTCAAGCAATTGGGCTTACAGAGGAGATGCATGTGTAAATAAGGGAAATGGACCCTAATGTTGAGATGACATGTGCCAAGGTGGAAACCACCGAACTCTCGAGCCTTTAGGCCATCGGGCTTCCAATTACGTTAATTAGAGAGTCTATTGATATGCATTAGTTTGACATGATGTGTATATGTGGACCCCCACTTCAGTTGTTGGCCATTCACCTTTGTTCATTTCTCATAACTAATACATCTTAACACGTTAAGTAACCTGGTTTGCAAAGGAGAGGGTGCCTTGTGGACCCCACAAGGTGGTGGTGTGGCACCACATGGGCTAGGCAAGCCATGTGGTTACCATGTGGAACTTTATTGATGATATGGCCTCTTCTAAATGGGTCAAACTTCTAAGAGGCATAAATTTCTATCTGGAACTTGGATTGAGGTAAAATTTATATCACTGAAAATCTCTTGACGAGCTAAATGGAATGGTGGCATTTATTTTAAAATTTAAAGGCTTTGAAACAAGAGGTTGTTGTAATGCCATATTCATAATAGACCTTCGATATCAGGTTAAACGAGTAGAACTCTATTGTAGAGGCTACAACCACCCTCCAAAATTTTGCCTATGCTTCGATTTTGGAGCCTCCCTTCTTATCTACAACATCTCATCTTGTATTGATCTAGGTATTCATGCTCCAAATGAGACTTATCTTTTCATTTTTTCTTGTGTTTCCTCACTTAGCTAATTCTTCTAAGTCACAAGTTGATCTCCCAACTTGGTCATGCAATATTTTTGGGCTTGCCTCCAGAAACTACGGAATCCTTGAAGGCAGTCAACCTTGATTATTAAAATTTTTCAATTCAGACTGGCAGTTAGCCTTGAGCTTAGAAACTACATAGTCATCGAAGGCAATCAGCCTTGATGATTGGAATTGTGTAGATCACACTAGGATTCATCCTTGAGGTTAGAAATTGTGCATTCATGGAAGGCAGCCCATAAAATGCACAACCCTCACTAAGCTCAGAAACTACGCAATGCACACTAAGTTAGAAAGTTGACTAGTTCCTCGAAGATGTGGAGTCTTGTTCAGGAGTGTGCATGGAAAGTTTCCCCCAGAAAAAGAAATAAAACTAAAGGGGAAAAATCATCCCCTAGGAAGTAGGGATCTATTATTAGTTTCCTGAAGGTGGCGCATTGTTATTTTTAGTAGTTTCCACCAAGTGTAGTTTTTATCCTTGATCTGAGGCATGTGCATCATAAAACCTCATTTGCTCAACTCTAGTTAATTGAAACCACTAGAGCTCATTTAAGCATTTGATATTGGAGCCTTATAATTCCTGAAGAGATCAAGAAACCTTCAGTGGGATCATTGTCACTTTTTCAGGTGAGTTTTGTTGTTATGGCCTTTTGTGACCTAATCTGTCACTTTTTGTCATTTCGCTTGTGTGAGTGTTGTTTTTCTTATTTCTCTTCATGATTCCTAGAATTTCAACTATTTTTAACTTGTAGAAGCATGGTTTCAAGTTATCGTTTTCCTTTCACAAGTGTCACATTGGTTTCTTTATTTTTGCACTGATGGTCATCGTTGCCGTGAATCCCCTCACCGATTTGATTATCTTCCTAGTTATTCATTTTTCGCACTTGATCTATCATGATTCATTCACACTTAGTTAGATATGCACTCAATCTCACAACATCACTTATATCTTCTAATTTTTCACACTTCCCTTAGGCAGATCTGCACTTCCCTCAACCATATTTTTCCTTGCCCAGCTAGGTACTGTTGAGCCTCAAACCTGCATCTTCCTATACACCCTCTCTGCCTTCTTTTTCCCACTTACTTCATCCATCAAGCTGTTAAATCATTTCATTATAGTATAAAAAGAGCTTCTGACATGGTTTTCTAACTATGCTTATGACTGTTGTTTGGTTTAGATTTTTGTTCAGGCAGCTGCGGAAACTTGTCAGTTTCCGCAACCAGCACAGGTTTCCGTAGCCAGCACAGGATTCCGCAGCTATTTTGTTAAAGGCTATGCTACAGGTGTCCTATGAAGAAACGAGCCACATGGGCAAGCTATAGGTGACGGGTACATGGAACGTGTCCCTTCAAATCAGCCAAATCATCCATAGGAGTTCACGGTCAACAAGGGTCAAAGGTAAAGACAACCAAGGAATTTAGCGGTGGCATGTCTCTGTTTTGAGCACGTGAAAGTTTACGTGGCACAGTCGTCAGCCCACGGAGACATCAGCACACCTGGAGATCATCCCCGTAACCTGAATCCAACAGCTACCACTCCGAAGATTTAATAGACATGATGACAGTTACGCTAGATCTCGGCTGAGGAGATCTACGTGTCTTTGGCAACGCAGTTAATAGCATAGGATTCAGTTAGTCAGTTTCAGCACTTTTTCATTATAAATAACGCGTTGATGAACGCTGTGAAGAAGCTTTTGAATGTAATTTTTGAACTGTTTCTATTATCACCCCACTGTACTCTGTTTTATATATGTTGCTGTTGCTTTAATACATGAGAAGACTACTTTCTTGAGCTCGTTCTTGTGACTGTTCATTGACTGGCTGAGGTGGCAGAGGGCCCCTGCACACTAAAGCCCTGTATAGTTGTCATTTGATTTTGTTATGTTTCTGTTTTTATAATTACTAGCTTGTATATAACATGATGTTTTGATGTTTTTAGTTCACTGCTGTTTACATTTTCACTTCTGTTTTCTTATAGCTGTCAGCTGATCAACGCTTTTCTGCAGGTTTTCTTAGGCAGCCCGGGAAAATTTTCATCTTTTTGATAACTATTGACATATGAGATCATCTTGTCCTTCCTGCTAATTTCCATTTTCTGAAGTTTAATTCCAGCACTGTCCTTTTTCAAGTTGTGATTTGCTTATTTATTTTTCTGCTACTTAGACATCATACTACTCATTTGTTTATGTTTTCTTTCTATAGTCAAGTGACTCTATTAGTAAGGAATCAGAATATTACTTATTGTAGTGTGATTTAGTTATCATATTGCTTAAACTTATTCATGATTGCTTCCCATAAGGTAGATTGAGCTGAAGGGTAAAGGATCAGAAGAGTTGAAGTAGTGTGATTAGTTTCCTTTATGCAATTTAATTTCTTGCAATTTAGTTATCATATTGCTTAAACTTATTCATGATTGCTTCCCATAAGGTAGATTGAGCTGAAGGGTAAAGGATCAAAAGAGTTGAAGTAGTGTGATTAGTTTCCTTTATGCAATTTAGTTATAATATTGCTTAAACTTATTCATGATTGCTTCCCACAAGGTAGATTGAGCTGAAGGGTAAAGGATCTGAAGAGTTGAAGTAGTGTGAATTAGTTGCTTTGCTTTTAGTTTGAGTTGCTTTAAGTTCAGTTTTTACTTTCTTTTCATTTAGCAGCAAGGATACTGGGCCATTGTCATTAGTTCACTGTTTGATACATTTACTTCCTCTTAAGAATTGATTTCATTACAGTTGTTTTACAGCTTTCTTTTTTATCACTTTTAAGTTTGGGAAAATCACTGTAGAAATCACCATCACCATCCATACTTAACTTTCATTTTCGCCATCACACATTAGGAAAAGATAAATCCAAAAACAAACTAAAAAAAACGAAAAAACGAAAAAATACTAAGGAAATGTTATCTTGTACATATAGTACACTTCACTTCGTCAGTTTACGAATCCCGGATTGAAATTTTAAATAGCAATTTAGAACACACTAAATTGACCAAACATTTTGGCGCCGTTGCCGGGGAAGTGAAATTAGGTAGCCAATTTCTTAAAAAAAAATCAAGAAAATTTCAAGGAAGGAAAATTGATAACCTCTCAAAGGATTCTCTCCTCTTGCACTTAGTGTGATCTGGAGGATCAGAAAAGAGAAAGTTATTGGTTTAATATTTTCTTGAGTATGCTCTCTTCTTGCACCTAGAGTGACCTGGAAGATCAGAAAGAGAATTATTAACCCGACTTGAAGAAAAATAAAAAATGACATGCATAGAGCAAGAGATTCTAGGGGAAGGTTTTAGCTAGAGCTAAGAGTTCGATTTTTACAACTCCTTCTACCTCAAGGAATAGACAAGAGACACCTCCATCATCTCCAACCTACACTCCTAGCCCTAGGATTCCTGGAATTCAAGAGACAGTAGTTGAGTTAGGAGACTCTTCCTCACCATCCATTGAATCTGAATTAGGAAAAGATTCTTTCTTTTCTTCTACAGGGAGACACATTGTAATTGAAGAAGTAGAATCACCTGAGGAATAAGAGGGAGAAATTCCTCCTCGTTCGCCATTAGTAGAGGAACCAGATGACTCTGAAATCTCTGAGAAAACTACCATGACAGAAGAGGGAGTTAACAGATTTGGTAGAGGTAGAGGTAGAGGAGGAGGAGGAGGAAATAATGGAGGAGGTAGAGGTAACAATGGGGAAAATAGGGATGGAGATAACTCATTTGGATTTCCTATAGTCGATGAGGATTCTCGAGCAACAATGAAAAATATTTCACCATCTGTCCTCCCAAACTTTCATGGGTTAAGAAATGAAGATCCTAAAACATTTCTATTTGAGTTTGAGGTCGTGTGTCGAACCTATGATTATCTGGAAGACTCTCAAAAACTCAAATTGTTTCCTTCAACATTGAAAGGAGCTGCTTTGAAATGGTTCATGGGATTACTCACTCAATCCATTAGGACTTGGAATGATATGAAACAAACATTTTTGGATAGATACATGGATTATTGTATGCCTACCAACCACAAGGATGAAGTATTTAAAATGGTACAAAAAGAAGATGAAAACTTGGAGGATTTACTTGAAAGATTCCAATACAATCTGAAAAGAGCAAAGATGAGTAACTTAGATGAGGAGACCTTGAAAGCCCTTCTATTAAAAGCCATTAGAGATGAATGGATAGATATTTTGAACATGATGGGAAAAGGAGACATATCTCAAATTCCACTTCATGACATAGCAGAACTGTGTGTCCATCTCTCAAGAGGAAAATCTAAAACTGGAAAATGGCCTAGAGATCCTTCTCTCATCAGAGCAAACAAATCTGCAACTGGATCAGTAAGTAGGGCTGAGATTGGCAATATGCTTGATGAATTCAAAACTAATATCTTAGGGAGTCTTAGTGAGCAACTAGACACTCTTAAGATCCACAATAAGCAAAAAGCAGAAGCTGAAGCTTTAGCCATCTTTTGCCCAAAATGTAGAAAAAAACATGCTCTCAGGGAATGTCCCTTGGATGAAAAAGTTGTAGAAACATGTGTGATCTATTCAGAGAATCATGAGACCAAGGATTGTCCTTCAATTCCTGGGCTCAAAGCTGTCTTTCAAGAAGATCCAAATACAATTGAGTCTCTCTGTTTTGTTGCAAGGAGACCTTGGCAGGGGCAACAAAATCAAGGGTTTAACAACTCTATGAACTTTCAACCCCCACCAAATTGGAATCCTTGGCAACAACCTTGGTCCCAACCTCAAAATCCTTTTCAATCATGGGTACAAGGTATGCAAAATCCTTATGGGAGATTTGCTCAATTTTATCAATATCCTCCATCTTTTCAAAACCAACGGACTCCACAACTTCCAAATCAAAACCCACAACTATCATTGCCATTTCAACAACAACAACCTTCTCAACAAAACCCAAATTCTCAACTCTTGCTTCCATTCCAACAGAATTCAAATCAACTTCCTTCTCAACCATTGCCAAACCCCAATAATAAAAACCCTCAAAATGCTTACATGATAGAAGGTCAACAATTTCCTACCTATATGATTGTTCCTCTCAATGATGTACAACTCAGATCTGGTAGAGTTCTAGATAAACCTTCTATAGATGCCCAAAATCAAAGCATTTCTGAGGAAGAATCTCTTGAAGCCAATAAGGGTTCTGAAGCATCTCTTCAAAACCCAAACACTCAGAAAGAAAAAGAAGAACTAACCCCTACAACTCCTATAGTTGAGCAACCTGTATCTTCATCCACACCTCCTTTTCCTGAAAGATTACAAATTGACAAAGGGGTGGAAAAACAATTCTTGTTGCCTGACTATGATTTTCTAGATGAATTGAAGAATGTTTGTATCAAGATTCCCTTGTTACAAGCCATTAAAGAGATTCCTATTCTAGCAAAAACAATAAAGGAGTTGAGTCTTAAAATACCAGGAAGGAAACCTAGAGACACAAGAAGAATCCACCTGGTAGGGAAAATTGCAAACATCATGATGGGAAAAATTACTATGCAGAAGTATGTAGATCCCGGTAGTCCAATTGTCAAAACACATATCAATGGGGTTGAAATTCCAAATACTTTGATTGATTTAGGGGCTGCTATCAACATTATGAGTAGACAGACTATGGAACAGCTGAAACTTCCTAATCTTCTCTTTACACCTACTTTACTGCAACTTGCAGATCGATCAATTATTAAACCAGATGGTGTATTAGAAGACATTTCAGTCTCCTTAGACTCTTGGGAATATCCAGTGGATTTCATGATTTTAACTCCCAAGAGTAATTTAGGAGGACATCCTCTCATTTTAGGAAGACCTTGGCTAGCCACAGCCGATGCTTTCATCAGTTGTAGGTCTGGGGATATGTATATTTCTGATGGTAATTCGACAAAGAAATTCAATCTGTATCCTCCGGCAAAAGCAATCACAAAAATAGGAGATAATGAATGGATTGATGATGAAGATACTATACAACCTGTCTTTACCATTTCTGAAGTTAGTGAAGATAGTCAAATTCTGAACACATTAGAAAATTTTGAAACATCTTCAGAATATGACCACACACAATTTCAGTTAGATTCTGACATTGAGTATCTATCATCTAGACAAATGTCTCTTTTCTCTATGGAAGAATTTGGTAGTTCCGCCATTGAGATCTTTCCAGGAAAAACATTGAATATCAACAAAAATTTGGAAAGATCACAACAGGAAGAACTAACCAAAATCTTGCAAAAACATTCTACTGGATTTGCATGGGAGTATACCGATATGAAATGTATTGACCCTAAGACTTGCATTCATCACATCTATATTGAGGAAAACAGTAGACCAATCATACAACCTCAGAGAAGGATGAATCCAAACCTTAGGGAGATAGTGAAAGAAGAGGTCCAAAAGTTACTTAATGTGAACTTCATTTATCCAATTTCAGATAGCCAATGGGTTTCTCCTTTGGTTATAGTACCTAAAAAGAATGGTAAATGGAGGGTATGCATTGATTACAGGGAATTGAACAAATCAACTTTGAAGGATCACTTTCCTTTACCCTTTATTGATCAGGTATTAGATACTTTAGCAGGCAAAAAGTATTTTTCATTTTTGGATGGTTTTAGTGGTTACAATCAGATTCAGGTAGCACCTGAAGATCAGGACAAGACCACATTTACCTGTCCATGGGGAACTTTTTCTTATCGAGTACTTCCTTTTGGATTATGTAATGCACCCGCAACATTTCAAAGGGCAGTACTAGGAATCTTTTCCGATCTAATCCATGATTGTGTAGAGGTTTATATGGATGATTTTACAGTTTATGGTAATTCGTTTGAAGAGGCATTAGAGAATTTGGAAAAAGTCCTTATAAAATGTAAAGAAACAAACCTATCATTAAGTCATGAAAAATGCTTTATGATGTTTACTGAAGGGATTATTTTAGGACATCATATTTCAGGAGATGGGATTAAAGTTGATAGATCAAAAGTTGAAGTCATCTCCAAGTTGCCTATTCCAAATTGTCAAAAAGATGTTAGAAGTTTTCTTGGATTTACTGGATACTGTAGAAGATTTATTGAAAACTTCACCAAAATAGCATCTCCACTCTTCAAATTACTTACAAAATATTGTGAATTCAAATGGGATCTTGATTGTCAATCTGCATTTGAAACTTTGAAAACAAGAATATCTGAAGCACCCATTTTGAGAGGTCCAAATTGGAAACTTCCTTTCCATATTTCTACAGATGCTTCAGATACAGCTCTAGGAGCTGTGTTAGGACAAAAGGATTTAGTTCCTTATGCCATTTACTACACCAGTAAAAATTTGACTCCCACTGAGTTAAACTATACTGTGACTGAGAAAGAGTTCTTAGCTATTGTTCATGCAATCAATAAGTTTAGACACTATATAACCGGCTATGAAACTTTTGTCCATACTGATCATTCTACAATTAGATATCTCATGAACAAACCTGTTACTAATGGCAGAGTTACAAGATGGCTCTTACTTTTACAAGAATTCTATATTACTGTGTTGGATAGTCCAGGGAAGCAAAATACAATAGCTGATTTCTTGTCTAGAATCCAAAATACTAACGAAGATTCTCCTGTAGAGGATAAGTTTCCAGATGAATATTTGTTTGCAGTAACTACTAAGACTCCTTGGTATGCAGATATTGCTAACTACTTGGTTACAGGGAAGCTACCTCCACATCTATTTTCTGGTGAAAAAATAAAAATTATTCAGGAGAGCTCAAGTTATTCATGGATTTCTAATGAATTGTTTAAAACAGGGCTAGATTGTGTGATCAGAAGATGTGTTCGGGAAGATGAAATGCCTGATATCCTCAAGGCATGTCATGATGAACCATGCGGTGGACACTTTGCTGACAAAAGGACGGCCTATAAAATCCTTTCTTTAGGATATTATTGACCTTCCCTTTTCAAAGATGCAAAACAATATGTCAAAAGGTGTGACAGCTGCCAAAGAGTTGGGAGACCGACTCTTTCAAATGAAATGCCATTACAACCACAGGTACTCATCGAACCCATTGAAAAATGGGCTTTAGATTTCATTGGACCCATTAATCCACCATCTAAACAAAAGAAGTATATATTGGTATGCTGATTATGTCACTAAATGGGTAGAAGCCAAAGCATTGCCTTCTGCCACTGAAAATTCAGTTGTTCAATTTCTTTTTGAGGATATTTTTACTCGTTTTGGTGTCCCAAGAGAAATTGTGACAGATCAGGGAAGTCAATTTACATCTAACTTGATGGAGAAGCTAATGGAAGAATATAAAATCAAGCACAGAAAATCTACTCCTTACCATCCGCAAGCAAATGGCCAAGTGGAATCTACAAACAAAGTTCTTGAAAGCATCATCACCAAAACTGTTCATCTACACAGAAAAGATTGGGCAGAAAGGCTTCCTGAAGCCTTATGGGCCTACAGAACTACATGGAGGAATACAACAGGACATTATCCCTATGAACTTGTTTATGGGAAAGAGGTCCTTCTCCCCATTGAGTTTCAAGTGAAGACTTTCAAGATGGCAGTCCTGTTGGGGATGAATCTATCAAAAGCCCAAAAGCACAGAATGGAGCAGCTGAATGAGCTAGATGAGATCAAACAAGATGCAATTTTAAGGACTGATCTAGTTCAACATCAAAGAGCTAAGTGGCATGACAGATATATCAAAGAGAGAAAGTTTCAAGAGGGAGATTGGGCGTTACTGTTTGATTCCAAGTTTAAATACTTCAAAGGAAATTTTCAGACTCATTAGCTTGGGCCATATGAGATTGACAAAGTCTTTAACAATGGAGCGGTAAGAATCAAGACTATTGATGAATTTCAAACTCCTCTCATTGTGAATGGCCACCGATTGAAAATTTATCATAAGCCTCTCAAAAGAGGAATTTGTCAAAATGTTCCAGGATAATTCTGCAATAAGGTTGGTGGAGAAGAATCCTTCTCCCCATCAGCCTAGTCTTTGTTTCTTTCAGTGAAAAAAAAAAAATCGTATAAGCCTGAAAACCAATCATAGATTGGCAGTCTTATACAGAAAATGTAGAGTGAAAATCAGGGACACCTGACGCTCTATATTTTCCAAAAAAAAAAAAAATCTCCTCTCCTTCTCTTTCCATCTTCACTCCATTTCATTTGCCATCTCACTTCACCTCCATCTCATTCTCATTGCCATTTCACTTCACTCCACTTCATTTTCATTTCATTCCACTCATTCCATTTCACTTCATCAATAAAAGTCCCTTTCAGGACTATTTTCATTCAGCTAACTATCTTTGTGCAGTTAAGGGGGTGTTGTCTCAGTTTCCGCAGCTGGAAACCGTTTCCGCAGCCAGAAGTAGTTTCTGCAGCCAAAAACGATTTCCGCAGCCAGCACCACTCTGTTTTCAAATTTACAGTCCACTGTTAGTGCCATAATCATGAAATGCAGGTGTAATTGAGCTAAAGACATGGGGCATCTCCAAGACATCAAGGAAGAGCAATTGGTTAGAAGCCTTGAGCAAAAAAATGACAAAGTTTCCAAAGGTATGATCAAAAATCTTTATCAAATAACAATTCAAGTCATAATTACGCATAGTTATCAAACCATAACAAGTTCTACTATGTGCAATGATTTGATACGATAGCTCCACTACCACTCCTATTCCACGATATCACTCCACACACCTTGCATTCATTTCTCCAACGGTCTCATGATTATTCTGAGTTTAAACTCAAGACTGACTGCACTTCCATTTATTACCCGTACTCTTGAGACGTGACCTATTGTGTTACGATTCTTCTTAGTCGTAATTTCCGTAGCCGTCTATTGAGACGTGTAAAAATTTCATACACAATCATCTGATTCCATTCATTTACCACTCCACTAATACCATACTCCTCGCATGCATCCGCATTTTATTTTGAACTTGTTCACTGCTGCTCACCCTCTGTTCCTCTGGTAATTCAGGTACTTCCATTCCCTGTTCTCCATTTCCGACTGCAGCCACTACAGTTTGTTCTCCATTTCCGGCTGCAGTCACTACAGTCATCCTAAACCCCGACTGCAGCCACTATAGTTTGTTCTAAACCCCGACTGCAGTCACTACAGTCTATCCTAAACCCTGTAACAGAGCCATTTTTTCTGAACCCTCACACGCAGAAGAACTCTCAGTTGGAATTTAAAACAGCGGATGGGAAAATTACTGAGAGCCGAGCTAGAAGGACCGAAATACTTGGAGGGTTATCCTCAAACTAAGGAATTGCTGAAGAAAGCCAGATGGCTATGATTTATCCAAAAGTTTAAAGGCCATAACAAGGAGGTGACCAAAGCTTTTGCGCGGTCTTTTGATGGACAAACAGTGGAGATTGGAGACTTAAATTTTACAGTGACTGAGGCCACAGTAGCAGCTGCCACAGGCCTACCTCAAGAAGGTGAAAGGTGGTTTAAAAATAGAAGTGTGGATGATCAAATATGGAGAATCATGCTACAAAACCAAGGTATGGATACCACCATATTTACAAGAGGCATCCCTGTTCATGCACTAAAAGAGGAATGGTCTAGTCTACTGTTAGTCATCCAGAAATTTATCACGTGTGAAGGTCGTTTTGGTTCTATGTATATGTATCATGCTAGACTTATGATGAATTTCCTAGAGGGTCACACTCTTAATTTGCCTCATTTTCTATTATTGAGTTTGAAAAAGATGAGTTTTACAGTTCAAAAACACATAGGCAACATTGAATCTCATCTCTACCATCATGGATTCGTAAAAATTCTTATTGAGGACCAGTTGAAGAAAACTAAGGATACTTGGGAGCAATTCTTGACAAGAAACTACTTCCAAGAGCCGTCTGAGGCCTCTGGAAGCAGTCCACCAAAGATTCCAAGGAAAAGTAGGAGGAAAGAAAAGAACATTACAGTCCAAGACTCCCCTACAATAGAAATTCAAGAAACTGTCCAAAAAGAAGAAGAAGATAGAGCTAAAAATAAGAAACAGAAGAAAGAAAAAGGCAAAAGAACCATTCAAGAATTCTATCCATCCCCTGAGCAATCCATAGAGGAGGATTATCAACCTCTGTCAGAAAGATTAGTACATCTTCAGGCTGTTGCTATAGCAAAGAAAAAGCAAAAAGGAAAACAGAGTGCACAAGAGAAGAGTACTAGTCCATACTTAAGGAGGAGCACTAGGCTAAAAGGAAAAGCAAATAAAACCCAAGAAAAACAGTCTCACTTTATTGATTTAGGTGAAGAGACACTTGAGAAATCTCCAGCTCAGCCAAGCATTGAATCAAGTCCTCCACATGATGAAAGCCCTTTTCGGCCGGAAAGAGAGAGCAGTCCTCCTCCTCCACCAAATTTTGAGCCTAGTCCGAGAAAGACACCTGAGGTAGATCCTAATCAGCAAGGGGCATATAACTACCTGGAATCCTTAGAACAATCAGCTGTAAGACCAAGTACCACTCTGCCACTAGATGCACAAGTTCAGTCTTTGAAACAGGAAGTATTTGAATTAGAAGTCCTAAATAGGCATATCAAATAGGAAAATGAAGCACTCAAAGAGAAGAGTAAGGTAGACAACATTGTCCATGATAACACTATGCTCCATTTAGGACTGTGGCAAAAGAAAAACAGGAAACTGAAGAAGAAGTGCAAAAAGTTAAGCAGAGCATTGATTAATCTCAAGTTCAAATGTCTAGTCAGGAAACCAAGGATGATGTTAGCATCAAAGAAGAAGAAAAGAGGGCTAGATGTCCTAGCAGAAGCCTCAGAGCATATGGATTAGAGGGAAATAACTAAATTTTGGTTGCATGATGACATGCAACACCTTCACAGTGGGGGTATGTTGAGCCTCAAACCTGCATCTTCCTATACACCCTCTCAGCCTTCTTTTTCCCACTTACTTCATCCATCAAGCTATTAAATCATTGCATTATAGTCTAAAAAGAGCTTCTGACATGGTTTTCTAACTATGCTTATGACTGTTGTTTGGTTTAGATTTTTGTTCAGGCAGCTGCGGAAACTTTTCAGTTTCTGCAACCAGCACAGGTTTCCGCAGCCAGCACAGGATTCCGCAGCTATTTTGTTAAAGGCTATGCTACAGGTGTCCTATGAAGAAACGAGCCACATGGGCAAGCTACAGGGGACGGGTACATGGAACGTGTCCCTTCAAATCAGCCAAATCACCCATAGAAGGTCACGGTCAACAAGGGTCAAAGGCAAAGCCAACCAAGGAATTTAGCGGTGGCACGTCTCTATTTTGAGCACGTGAAAGTTTACGTGGCACAGTCCTCAGCCCACGGAGACATCGGCACACCTGGAGATCATCCCCGTAACCTGAATCCAACAGCTACCACTCCGAAGATTTAATAGACATGATGACAGTTACGCTAGATCTTAGCTGAGGAGATCTACGTGTCTTTGGCAACGCAGTTAATAGCATAGGATTCAGTTAGTCAGTTTCAGCACTTTTTCATTATAAATAACGCGTTGATGAACGCTGTGAAGAAGCTTTTGAATGTAATTTTTGAACTGTTTCTATTATCACCCCACTGTACTCTGTTTTATATATGTTGCTGCTGCTTTAATACATGAGAAGACTACTTTCTTGAGCTCGTTCTTGTGACTGTTCGTTGACTGGCTGAGGTGGCAGAGGGCCCCTACGCACTAAAGCCCTGTATAGTTGTCATTTGATTTTGTTATGTTTCTATTTTTATAATTACTAGCTTGTATATAACATGTTGTTTTGATGTTTTTAATTCACTGTTGTTTACATTTTCACTTCTGTTTTCTTATAGCTGTCAGCTGATCAACGCTTTTCTGCAGGTTTTCTTAGGCAACCCGGGCAAATTTTCATCTTTTTGATAACTATTGAAATATGAGATCATCTTGTCCTTCCTGCTAATTTCCATTTTCTGAAGTTTAATTCCAGCACTGTCCTTTTTCAAGTTGTGATTTGCTTATTTATTTTTCTGCTACTTAGACATCATACTACTCATTTGTTTATGGTTTCTTTCTATAGTCAAGTGACTCTATTAGTAAGGAATCAGAATATTACTTATTGTAGTGTGATTTAGTTATCAAATTGCTTAAACTTATTCATGATTGCTTCCCATAAGGTAGATTGAGCTGAAGGGTAAAGGATCAGAAGAGTTGAAGTAGTGTGATTAGTTTCCTTTATGCAATTTAATTTCTTGCAATTTAGTTATCATATTGCTTAAACTTATTCATGATTGCTTCCCATAAGGTAGATTGAGCTGAAAGGTAAAGGATCATAAGAGTTGAAGTAGTGTGATTAGTTTCCTTTATGCAATTTAATTTCTTGCAATTTAGTTATCATATTGCTTAAACGTATTCATGATTGCTTCCCACAAGGTAGATTGAGCTGAAGGGTAAAGGATCTGAAGAGTTGAAGTAGTGTGAATTAGTTGCTTTGCTTTTAGTTTGAGTTGCTTTAAGTTCAGTTTTTACTTTCTTTTCATTCAACAGCAAGGATACTGGGCCATTGTCATTAGTTCACTATTTGATAAATTTACTTCCTCTTAAGAATTGATTTCATTACAATTGTTTTACAGCTTTCTTTTTTATCACTTTTAAGTTTGGGAAAATCACTGTAGAAATCACCATCACCATCCATACTTAACTTTCATTTTCGCCATCACACATTAGGAAAAGATAAATCCAAAAACAAACTAAAAAAAACTCAAAAACGACAAAAGACTAAGGAAATGGTTATCTTGTACATATAGTACACTTCACTTCGCCAGTTTATGAATCCCGGATTGACATTTTAAATAGCAATTTAGAACACACTAAATTGACCAAACAGGTACTACGCAATCCTAAGGCTCAAGCCACAATCTTGGCCTTTAGAACTGTGGAGTGCGCAGTACAGGTTGGCCCCAACTGCACATTGTGTAGTTCCAGGGGTCATCATGTCACCTTGGCCACTGAGACTGTGCAATGCATAGTCTCTCTAGTCTCTTCCCAGGCTAGGACGGCACATTACGCAATCCCAAGCCTCAAGCTTCATCCTTAGCTACTGGGATTGCATAGTGGGCAGTTCCCATAGGTAGCCAATCCCCCTTGCCAATGAAAATTGTATAATCCTTCCCATCAGATGCCCGATTTGTTGCTTGATCATGCTTTGAAGGTATATTTATTGAAGCTAATGTTTGCATGCCATGAGTGTCCTTTTTTTCCCATAGGTACCACACTTGTGAAGCACTTTCTCTTAGCATTCATTGTTACCATGACACTAAAGAGAGCTACTTCAACAAGGACCACCAAAATTAGTACTGGGGAAGAAGTTGAGCAAGCACCAGTTAACTTGCCAATATATGTGGACATTCAAGTGTTTATAGAAAATGAGTCAACACTAACATGGTAGCAATTCTAGCAGCAACAAAAGGAAATAACCCAGTACAGGATAAGGGAAAGAGAAAGGTTACAGATAGTACAGAGGGGGAACAAAACTCCAAGACTGAAGTGGATCCAATCTTCATGCAAGAAGCTTTGCAGCAGAAGAAAAGGGAGGAAAGGATAGAAAGAGCATAGCAGAGGAAGAGAGAAAAGCATAACTTGCAAGAAGCATGACTAAGGGTGCACAAAGTAGGACACAAACTGGGGAAAGAACAGGAATAGATAAGGAGAGAACATGAGGAGAAGCAGAAGTAGGAAGAATAAGAAATCCAAGGCAGAACGTCAAGAGAAACAACATCGATTAAAGTTGAACAGCAAGGACATAACCAACTAGTAGTAGAGGGGGGAGAACTAACATATGTAGGATTAGGAGCTTGCTCGTCAAATTGAAAATTTGATTAAAGTTGCAGACATGAGGTTGGAATAGAAACCACAGGGTGAAGATGTTTACATGATGCTTAGTGCACCATAGGTTACCATTTAGGCACCACCACCTCCAGCCGCTGAGTTTATTTTTCCCTTGGAACCCATTTATTCCTGCACTTCTTCTAACACTTGCACTTATTCCTGCACTACCTTCATGATTTTCGTTATTAAGAGTTATATGAGCTTAATTACTAATTAAAAATATTAAATAGTCTACTTACCTTTGTAATTTACATGTTTTTATTTCCTAAAGTATTTTGATAAAATGGAAGTATTAATCCATGTGTAAGATGGGTTGGTGTAGGATTATTCTTGTATTGTCTGTGTTCTTATACTCATGGGAACTGGAAGCATCAACATGGTTTACAGCCAATGACTACTCTAGTTTGGCAATTCACGCACATTCCTCGCCAAAAGATCAGCAATATTCTATTGGGCTCAGAGCATGAGGAAAATACGGGATATGGAGGCTAGGGTTTCGACCAAATACCCCTAATTTAGTCTTTTGACAAACAGCTAAAAGACAAGATTATACTTTTGTTTTGATTTCTATTGCAGCCATGAGCCGAACGATATGTATTTAATAAGGGTTTCCAGTAGAACTAGGTAGCGATACACTAGTGAAATTTTGGATTATACTGTAAATTTTTGTATCGCTATACTTCTTGGTTGGATCTAGATATCCATGATGTACATTTGCAGTTACTAAGTGTAATACATGGAGCTATGCCAGTTATTCATTTCTTGTTCCAGTATTTTATGTGATGCGTTATTTAAGCAGTTGATTTTCCAGATCTCGAAATAAGGAAACGAACTGGTTGGCTAGGGCCCAACCAACCCAACTCGTTCTCCCTCTTTCGTAGGTGTGTTAGACATATTTTCATATGCAAGGTTTGAGAAAGAAGTATTTCATTTCTTTTATGTAGCTAACAAATCTTCACTTTCTTCATCAATTATGTGACTCAGATCCAAGCTGTGAAGTTGTGGGTGTGTTCATTTACTGAAGATTGAATAGAATTTATTTCCTTTGATGAGTGGTTTCCTTTCTGCAAAAAGCATGTTTCGGTTTGCTTGCACGAATATGCTTTATTTCTGCAAGTGAGGGTTGCTTCTTCCAGTGTGTTTATTTCTGCAAGTGGATTTATTTCCCTTATGCAAATGTGTTTCATTCCTTAGTATGCAAATGTGTTTTATGCAAGTGCATTTTCTATAACTTAGGGTTGACTTACTTGCACTTTCCTAAGCATTAATGAAATGTTGTCTATGTAATGAAGGTCTGTGTTTATGCTTAATTTCTTGTGGGAATAGTTCAGTGCAAGACTGGAATTTGGTGAAGGGATCTTTGAACTGAAACCTTTATTCAGTAAAAGTGCAGATCTATTTAATTTCATGACAGTCATCTAGGAAAGAAGAGTGCTTTGTATTTAGAATGGATGATCATTTCCAAATGAATAAGTTTCTGTTGCAGTAGAGATTCCCTTTGGCTTTGAAAGTACTTTTCACTTTCGAATAAATGATTAGATAAGGAGTCTTCTTGGTTATATGAAATTATTTCTCTGCTTTGCTTTTCCTTGAAAGTTAATTTCTAGTTAGCACACCTTACATTTCATGCAAATGGTTTGGAAGCTCAGTATAGGAATACTAATTTCTTAGTACAAGAATCTTTGTTTTGGTACAGGAATCGACACCCTAGGACAAGAACAGAGTACTCTAGTACATGAACTCAAAAATATTGTGTGAAAGCCAAAATACTCAATGTAAGAATAAAACATACTTTCGATACAGGAACATCATTTTAGTACAAGAATATCGTTCCAATGCAGGAACTTTGTTCTAGTACAGGTTCACTATTGCGGTGCAGGAACGATGGTTCTGACCAGGAAGGAAAACTAGTAACAAAGAAAAATGCACTTCACAATCTAATTATTTCTCTGTCTTATGACTGTACTCACATTTAGTCTCAGATATCTGGCTTTCTTTCTTTCATTGATCAGGATTTTTTATGATTGATTTGAAGTTCCTTTCATTGAGTTTTTGAAACGTACTTTCCTTTTGATTCCAGTACCAGAATTCTTTTAGTATTATTTTCTTTGTAATTCTTTGATTCTGCAAATATAATTAGGGAAGTTAGGAACAGATTTGGTGAAATTTTATACCATTAATCTTGGAATTTCCTATTCTACGCCTCTAAGCTTACGTAGCCCCGGGTTGACAATTAAGTGTTGAAGGAGATTGTTAAACTGCAACTCCGACACCCAACATTTTGGCGTCGTTGTCTGGGAGGCGTTTAAGATTTGGTAAGAACTTTATGATTTTTTTGCAATAGGGGTAAGTTTTCTATTCTTTTTTCTATAGTGTGCTTCTATTGCTTGAAGGATTTCTTAGTGCTGATTTTTTTATTTCGCAACATTTGATTTGAGATTTTTTTTCTTTCTTGTAATTTTCAAAAGTTTTGTCATTATTTTAGTTAATTATTTTAAGATGAATGCCTAAAAATGGTAAGGTGTCTGAAGCCCAATAAGGGCCAAAGAAACATGAATAAATCTGAAGATTTTTCTCATTTTGGGCCTTCTTTTGTAGGTATAAATTTCAAACAGACACAGACCCACCAAGCAGGAACTGTCCACTTGGATTTTGGAAATAGTAGTTCGGGTGTGACACAACCCAAAAAGGGGAAGAAGGAAACAAGTGGTGATCCAAATGCCAATTTTAAACCATAGTCAACCTTCTATTATGTTAGGAGTGGTTCGATTGGAGGTACAAAAATGGTAGAAAAATAGGACCTGCTGAAGGGACTGGCAAGAATTAGGTAAATGAGGAACAATCCACCTTTGGGTTTCTAATCGTGAATTCAAGAACAACTGCACAAATGAATAATATTTTGTCATCAACTCTTCCTCATTTCCATGGTAAGATACATGAGGATCTAGATTCTTTTATCTTTGAATTTCATATATTATGCAGAAGCTATGATTACTCTACAGATGCCCAGAAATTAAAGTTATTTCCTGCAACTCTAAAGGATTCATCCTTACGTTGGTTCATGGGATTAGGAGGAGATACTATAAATTCTTGGGACCAAATGAAGAGAGTCTTTTTGACCAAATATCAGGAATATTGTACAACTAGAGAAATGCAAGATGAGATATTCACTATTGTGTAAGGTGATGATGAGACATTGGAAGATTATTTAGAGAGGTTTCTATATATCCTCCAAAGGTCAAAACATAAATTTGGCATAAGTACTATTAGAACCTTGTTTTTACGTGGGCTTATTGAAGATTCTAGACATAATCTAAATTTGTTAGGACAAGGAGATATTGCTCAAAAAGATTTTGATCAAATTTTTTACTTGTGCGGGAAGCTCTCATGGAATCAATCTAGATCCAGTTGACGAAGTCGAAGTAGAAATAATAAACTTGGATCTACAGATGTTATGATCATTGGTTTGGAAAATAAAATGGACAGCATGAAAATAGAAATTATGAATACCGTTAGCAAACAAATAGACTCTTTGAAATTTCAGCAGAATTTAGTAGAAGAACAAGAGTCATTGTTTATTTATTGTCCAAAGTGTAGGAAAAAACATATTTTAAGAGAATGTCCTGCTAATGTTAAAGGTGCTAATAAATGTGTGCTTTGTGCAGGAAAGCATGTTACTAAGGAGTGCCCTTTTATACCAGGACTTAAAGCAACATTCGAAGGAGAGAAATCTGAACCTGAGCCATTGCATGCCATGGGAATATGGATAAATTGGCCTCAAGTAGGTACAAGTATGGTTCTTGAACCTCCACCACATTTTTATGGTTATAATGCATCACCATATTCCTATCATAATGCAAATCACTCTCAACCTTGGCAGCATGGGAATCATTTTCAATATGGACAACCTCCTCAACCTTGGCAACAAGGATGGAGGGGGTTAAATCATTCTCACTATTCCTATCCTGCACTTATGCAATCATATCCTACTGCATATACAACTTATCCTATGTCACAATCATATTTACCCTCCTTACCTCAGCAAATTCAACCAATGCCATCATTACCTTTACCACCACCCTTTCGACCACCCTAACTTCCTGCTCAACCGATACCGAATCCTAATAATAAAGCGGTACAATTGATTCATTCCATTGGACCGCTCCCTTCTCCCATTTATCAAACCTTTCCGGTTGGGATCCATGAGCTTCAATTAAGATAGGGAAGGGTAGTAAAACCAGAAAAACAAACCAGTTCACGGAGATTATTAAGTAGAGAAATGAGGAGGAAACTCCTGATCATTCGAAAGAATATGTCACCGTTCGACCCATTCCCACACATTTGGAGTTGCCACATTCTTCAAAATAGCATCCCTATCCAGAGAGGCTAGTTACGGAGAAAAATTACCCCACTCCCGAGTCTATTCTAGCTTCCGAGCTTAGGAATATTTACATAAAGGTCGCTTTGCTACAAGATATTAAAGAGATCCCCATCTGTAAAAAAATCATTAGGGAACTCTATCTTAAGAAGCCAGGAAGGAAGAGAGTAGAACCCCATACCATTCAGTTTGTTGGCATAGGATCCAAGTTGATGACAGGATGTGCACAGATGGAGAAATATATTGATCCTGGACACCCGGTTGTTTCTATCCAGATATGTGATATCCTTGTCCCCAATGTATTAATAGACCTGGGAATGGCCATTAATGTTATGACCAGGCAAACCATGGATCAACTTAGGTTGACCCATATTCGTCCTACCCCTACTATGCTTGAACTTGCAGATAGATCTAAAATCAAGCCAGAAGGTGTGTTGGATGATGTGTTTGTTTCAATTGATTCTTGGGAATCCCCATAGATTTTATTGTTCTTCAGCCAAAAAATCATGTTGGTGGACATCCCTTGATTTTGGGGTGACCGTGGCTTAC
Organism: Pinus tabuliformis; assembly: GCA_031772625.1. Lineage (NCBI taxonomy): Eukaryota > Viridiplantae > Streptophyta > Pinopsida > Pinales > Pinaceae > Pinus > Pinus tabuliformis. The sequence continues at coordinate 1,202,169,668 of CM062820.1, read as the reverse complement.
CACAGTTGATGCTTATATTGGATGTTGCTCTGGTGATATGTATATTTCCCATGGAGACAATAGGAAGAAAGTCACCTTATATCCACCTGCCAGATCCATCTAAGAGCTCATAGATACCTTATGGCTAGATTATGATAGTAGTGATGATGAGACTCGATCTGTTTCTTTGATCCATCTTCATACTAGGTCTACCCAAGAGGATGAGTTACGAGACTTCTTGAACAATCTAGACACAATGCCAAATGTTTACATGCTTCGTCAAATCTTTAGTCTATATTTTCAAGAAATTTACAGTTTAAGAGAAAAAATTTGGCGTAAATCACATGGTAATACATTTTTCGACACGTTTCGAACCAACGAGTGTGGTTCATCTTCAGGACAAGTTGAAGAATCAAATCATGGCTACATAATTAAATAGGGAGAGCAGATCTTCCAACGGCTAGAAAAATGGCTATAATAGATCATACTAGAAAAAACGACTAAAATTTTGACCAGTATGATCTATTATAGCCATTTTTCTAACTGTTGGAAGATCTGCTTTCCCTATTTAATTCTGTAGCCATGAGCTAATTCTTCAACTTGTCCTGACAATGAACCACTCTCATTGGTTCGAAATGCATCGACAAATGTATTACCATGTGATTTACGCCGAAAATTTTCTCTTAAACTCGATATGGATCACAGAAGCCTCAATTAAACTATTAAATTTACAGTTCTTAACCTCCCTCATCTCAGACTCTAGCAACATCTTCATGTACTCTTGAGCCCAAGACCACTCTTGTTGAGATTAGTCTAGGAAAACCTTTACACATCAACTCAGACCTGGATTCATCCCAACAAGAGAAACTCGTTAGTTTGTTGATATACCATCTTGATGCCTTTGCATGGAGTTATGAGGACATGAAAGGCATATCCCCTTAACCTTGTACTCACCATATTTATATTCAGGAGGGAGCCCGACCTGTTTGACAACCCCAAAGGTGCATGAATTCTACACTAAGATAGGTTGTGAAAGAAGAATTAAAAAAACTCTTAGATCCTAATTTCATTTATCCTATATCTAATATCCAATGGGTCTCTCCATTGGTGAGAGTCCCGAAAAAATATGGGATATGGAGCATTTTCATTGATTACAGAGAATTCAATAAAGCCACTCTCAAAGACTATTTTCCCCTTCCTTTCATCGATCATGTGCTAGATACCCTTGCTAGTAAAAAGTACTTTTCACTTTTATATGGCTTTAGCAGATATAACCAAATCCAAATCACACACGAGGATCAGGACAAGACCACATTCACATGCCCATGGGGGACATTCGCTTACCGAGTGCTTCCCTTTGGGTTGTGTAATTCCCAAGCTACATTTCAAAGGGAAGTGCTAGGTAGTTTTACTGACCTTGAGTGTGTAGAAATTTACATGGACGATTTTTTAGTATTTGTTAACGCATTCCAAGAAGCCCTCAAAAACTTAGAAAAAAATGTTTTTTTGTTTCCAAGAAGCCCACCTTTCTTTGAGTGGTCAAAAATACAGATTGATGTGCGAAGCAAGAGTAGTTCTTGGTCATTTGATTTCTAACAAAGGTATCCAAGTAGACTCAACTAAAATAGAAGTTATTTTGCATCTTCTTGCACCCAAAACACAAAGGGAAGTGAGAGGATTCCTGGGACATGTAGGCTATTACCAGAGATTCGTTGAGAAATTTTCTAGGATAGCTACTATTATGCAACTAGCTCACAAAATAAAATAAAAGATAGAGCAACGACTTCAAAATCAGACTCTTTGAGGGGGAAACCTCATTTACATTACACAAATGAACCATTCTTGGATGAAATAAATGACAAAACCTCCTTTCTATATATAGGAGTCTAAAGGGTCACAATATAATCAAAGCTGACACAATAATAATAATATAAGGGCATTGTTAGCGCTTGAAATTTCACCTCAGGCTGAGAAAGGTAAACTTCAAGGCAACATCAAACCACTTAGCCTCGTAGCTAGCCCTACGGGGCAGGAGAGGGCTCTCTTCAGTCTATCTCAGTAAAGATCTTCAACGGGCGAGATACCCAATGAGGAAACACTAATTTTAGGCTAGTAAACTGATAAAAAGGTCTGATTTGGGATTTTTAGGGTTTTGGTGGAAAATTGGGGAAAGGCAATTTTGGGTGCGGGGATTGGACACAGTTTTCGCAGGGGGTTCTTTGGGCCAAGGTAGGAGACTGTATTGATGCCTTTGAAAGAGTCGGATGGATGAGAATGACTGGTGAGGAGCTAAGGAGAGCAAGCAATCACCTTGAATTCTCCTTAAACAGATGAAAACATTGATATTAAGCAAACTTAAAAGCAGAGCATGGCAATCACGAATTCTACTTTAACACTTCATTTGCCTAATTTGCAGAAGGAAAAGTAAGAAGATGATTCACATAACAAACTTACAAGTACAAAGAGAAACACACCATCAATACATGTAACCACAGGAATCCCAAAAAGGACTGCAAAACCCTGGTCTTTCTTCCTTTGCCAAAATTGCAGAGATACAATGAGTAATACAATAGAAGCTTTCTCCCTCAAGAGTCCAACCATGAAAATGACCAAAAAAATACATAATATAGGCAATCTAACATCTTTCCTTGCCTCTAGGGGTCGAGCTCACTATCCTAGGAGCTGTTTCAACCAATTCTAAACTGAGCACTAAAAACTAGGCAGTCAAAACAACTTGCCTCTATAAGCTAGGAAACCAATTCATTCATTAAATTTTTGCCTATTTCATGAATGAATCTTCTAGAAGAGATAAATAAGTGTCAAAGTATCATAAAATTATATCATTTACATCAAGGAGGATCAAAATCCACTCCAAAAAGTCAAACCCAGTCAAAACTGCGTTTTGCTGAGCTGTAGGTGCATTTCTGTGAAAATTGTCCAACGCGTAGCGCCCTGATTCTGAACGTGTAGCGCGCAATTGGAGCAACTTTTGAGGCACTTACAGGTGTCCAACTGAGGCAAAAGTGGGCTTGATGGAAAGGTCTGGAAGTCTAATTTCCAACCCAAGTGGAATTTCTGAATTGGGTGACCATTTGCCCCTCCAAAATTGCAATCTCCCAAGACTGCTTCCTGTGTGTCAAAAAGGTGGCAGAAAGTCATTTTTTGCTTGTTTTTTGACCTTCTGGAGGCTCAAAACTTGGTGAAATTTCTTGGCAATTGCTGAGAAAGTGTATTTTTGCATGAAAAATCCAAAAATGCTGAGTTTTCTTGAAATGGAGTTGCCCATCTTAAGGGTCGCGCGCGGCGCGCTACGCGTTGGTGAAGAAAACCTGTATTTTAGCCCAAAAAATTCACAAGTGACCAAAAATGCTCAAAATTTTCTGAAATTTGTGTTGGATTTGAGTCATTTAGCATCATGCTCCTTCAAGGAAGCCTCAGCCAAGATGTGGAGGGGATCGGGCCTTTTTCTATCGTTTTAGTGCCTTGGCCAACCTCCTTGGATCTGGCGATTGTAATTTTGACATTTCTCTAAACCCATGACACATGTAAAAAAAGTGAAGGAGGTTTTTCTTCCTTGTCCTATTGTGGACAAAAACCTCTCTCATTTTTCCAAAATTCATCGTTGATTGCTCTGAAACGGCTTTTGAGTGAAACTTATCCCGATGTGTGGAACAAGGGATTTTGTCGAAATGAAGCGAAATGAAGGGGATAAGAGGCTTCTAAATTCTTGGGGAAATTTTTGGAAGTAGGGAGGGATGTTAGGAAGCAGGGGAAAGTGGAATCGCGGAGATCGCGTGAGGGGAAGGGGTCCAAAAGGGCAAAACACAGGCCCAACCTAGAAAATTGTCAGGTTGTAGCAAGAAACTAGGGTTTGTGGAAAAATGAGGAATTTGGGGAATATCAGTGATGGGAAGCATTTGATAAGGTATTTTAAGGATAGGGGAAGGTGTATGAACATCAGGATACAAGTTTTGCCGATGATTTGACCGTCCAAGAGAAATTGGCTTCAAAACCCTAGGAGAGGAAAATGACCTTACCTAGGCGCAACTAAAGCATGGACAAGGTGTAAAATGACTCATTAGACACTGAGATGATAATGAAAATCCTATGAATGATAATAAACTCAGCTGAATAGTGACATATATTGGTATTTGGGCAACTTTGAAAAGAGTGAGATCAAACCCTAGACCTAATGCCTAGTGACCAAATTTTGCTTGAAGACTCACTGAAATGACAAAATTTGACCTTGACACTTCAAAATCCCTTTGTAAGAGCACGTTTGATCACTGGAGGAAGGCTGTAAAGACTAACACTAACATTGGCTCCAATGGGGATGGTAGCTCCTTGGAGGTGCCAAGAACCGCAGATCTCTGTACGAGCTAGACAGTGCCTTCATCCATTGGGCGATGGAGTCATTATTTGACAAACAATACATGACTTTGACTCATTTATTGACTGAAACTTGATTCAAACCGACTCAATTATGAAACCTACATGACTGAAAACTGACTCACAAATGATTCATGACTGACTTAACTAAAACAAGAACTTACAAAGCTTATTGAAGGGCAGCAGTCCATCAAGATTTGAAATCATGATGACAACCACCTGTGTTTTTTTACAAGACAATATACCATCAAACTATATCAAAATGCCAATGCAACCAATCAAGCAGATGCCTTCTTGATTGGTTCTCCTGATCAGATCTTCTGGGCAACAATGAATACTGGTAACTGGGCATCCAAAAATATAGTCGACCATATTCTCCTTCATCACTGAATACTGCAATAATCACCTTCACTGTTGATTGCAACAGGGCTTCCATTGGATCTTGAAAACCATGAAGTTTTGCCACTGCCACCTCCTGCTGAAAGAACAAGGTGTCTTTTGCTTCAAATTCTGATCTGCCTTCATCATGTGCTTCAGTAAAAGTATGCTCATAAGCTTCAAAAAACTCCGAACAAATGGATGAGCAGATCTCTTCTTGGAAAAACATTTCAGCACATGAAACATATGAAGAATCTGAAAGGTAATCTTGTATGCTCTGATCTTCTGTAGTTTGACAATATGGTAGGTCATCTTCAAATGATATGACAGCCGGATTATCAAGTTCCTTATTACATTCTTCAATATTATCAAGCACAATATTATCATTTACATCGTCTACCACAAATTCACTCAAAGAAACTTTTTCACTTGCTTGAGCAAAGATCTCACCTTGTTGTTCATGAGCAGACTGAATGACCTCCTCATGAAGACTCTGTTCTGATGAAATGGGAGCACTTAGATTTGTAACTTTGTTTTCTTCATGCCAAATGATCTCAACAGCCAAGTTTTTCTTTATAGGATTCAGCACAAGGTATTCTTGGTCATCATGATCTGAATGTTGATCTGAAATAGTTGACTTGACTGCATCACATGAATCTTGACTACCCTGCACGCTGTCTTCTTCTGTGGGCAGATCTGAAATAGAACCCTCTCTTTCATCATTTTCAGCCATATGGCCATCTTCAAGCTGCTGATCTTGATTCTGCTGCAAAATTTCCTGATCATCTTGATGGGTATCCACTAGGTTCTCTTCATGTTGCTGAAATGGATTCTCATACAGAGCCTCCATGATCTCAACATCCATAAAATTATCATCTTCATAATATTTCTCAAGGCTTTCAATAAAACTATAAGCATGCTTGCAACAGTCATGAACCAAATTTAATGATGGATAAGATGCTTGATATCTTTCAATGAACAAGGCATGAAAATCCTTTAAACAGTAAATACAAGCAGGCGGCAAACTTTCATACCAAGATTGGGCTTTACCTTCCAGAGTGGCCATGAATATCTTCATCAAGCAATCTTCAGGAAAATCAACCTTCAACTTGCGAATATGCATGTGAAATCTAACCAGATGTAGAGCAGCGTCCTTCCTACCATCATCTTTAAATGTAGGCAAATTCCTTGACCAATCTACCTTTGGAATTTTATTTGGAAAACCAGGGATGTGATCTCGGCTCATGGGAGCATATCTTCTTGCAACCCGATCCATTTTGAAAAGCTCAAAGCTACTAATCTTCCTGCAGTGAAGTCACCATGAAGCATTGATCTCTAGAGCTTTCAGTGAAGGAGTCGCTAGTGAATGATTTTAGCCTTGTCAGTGTTTGATCGTTGTCCACCATCAACAATCAGATCTGAACTTGATACATGTACTAGGGTAATTAACAAGTTAGATGTCACGTTTACAAGCTAGACCGGAGATTGACTGAAGCAGCGTTTATCTACTTCCGCTAATGCAAAGCAAAAGCATTTCGAAGGCTACCTGGCATAACTCCAGGCTCCGTCTGTAGCTTATAAAACAAATGACATCAACAAGTAAACCATTTGTTCTTCCCCAGTATGGTCGCCAATATGTTAGCGCTTGAAATTTCACCTCAGGCTGAGAAAGGTAAACTTCAAGGCAACATCAAACCACTTAGCCTCGTAGCTAGCCCTACGGGGAAGGAGAGGGCTCTCTCCGGTCTATCTCAGTAAAGATCTTCAATGGGCGAGATAACCAATGAGGAAACACTAATTTTAGGCTAGTAAACTGATAAAAAGGTTTGATTTTGGATTTTTAGGGTTTTGGTGGAAAATTGGGGAAAGGCAATTTTGGGTGCGGGGATTGGACACAGTTTTCGCAGGGGGTTCTTTGGGGCAAGGTAGGAGACTGTATTGATGCCTTTGAAAGATTTGGATGGATGAGAATGACTGGTGAGGAGCTAAGGAGAGCAAGCAATCACCTTGAATTCTCCTTAAACAGATGAAAACATTGATATTAAGCAAACTTAAAAGCAGAGCATGGCAATCACGAATTCTACTTTAACACTTCATTTGCCTAATTTGCAGAAGGAAAAGTTAGAAGATGATTCACATAACAAAATTACAAGTACAAAGAGAAACACACCATCAATACATGTAACCATAGGAATCCCAAAAAGGACTGCAAAACCCTGGTCTTTCTTCCTTTGCCAAAATTGCAGAGATACAATGAGTAATACAATAGAAGCTTTCTCCCTCAAGAGTCCAACCATGAAAATGACCAAAAAAGTACATAATATAAAAAATCTAACATCTTTCCTTGCCTCTAGGGGTCAAGCTCACTATCCTAGGAGCTGTTTCAACCAATTCTAAACTGAGCACTAAAAACTAGGCAGTCAAAACAACTTGCCTCTATAAGCTAGGAAACCAATTCATTCATTAAATTTTTGCCTATTTCATGAATGAATCTTCTTGAAGAGATAAATAAGTGTCAAAGTATCATAAAATTATATAATTTACATCAAGGAGCATCAAAATCCACTCCAAAAAGTCAAACCCAGTCAAAACTGCGTTTTGCTGAGTTGTAGGTGCATTTCTGTGAAAATTGCCCAACGCGTAGCGCCCTGATTCTGAACGCGTAGCGCGCAATTGGAGCAACTTTTGAGGCACTTACAGGTGTCCAAATGAGGCAAAAGTGGGCTTGTTGGAAAGGTCTGGACGTCTACTTTCCAACCCAAGTGGAATTTCTAAATTGGGTGACCATTTGCCCCTCCAAAATTGCAATCTCCCAAGACTGCTTCCTGTGTGTCAAAAAGGTGGCAGAAAGTCATTTTTTGCTTGTTTTTTGACCTTCTGGAGGCTCAAAACTTGGTGAAATTTCTTGGAAATTGCTGAGAAAGTGTATTTTTGCATGAAAAATCCATAAATGCTGAGTTTTCCTGAAATGGAGTTGCCCATCTTAAGGGTCGCGTGCGGCGTGCCACGCGTTGGTGAAGAAAACCTGTTTTTTAGCCCAAAAAATTCACAACTGACCAAAAATGCTCAAAATTTTCTGAAATTTGTGCTGGAGTTTACTCATTTAGCATCATGCTCCTTCAACGAAGCCTCAGCCAAGATGTGGAGGGGATCGGGCCTTTTTCTATCGTTTTAGTGCCTTGGCCAACCTCCTTGGATCTAGCGATTGTAATTTTGACATTTCTCTAAACCCATGACACATGTGCAAAAAGTGAAGGAGGTTTTTCTTCCTTGTCCTATTGTGGACAAAAACCTCTCTCAGTTTTCCAAAATTCATCGTTGATTCCTCTGAAACGGCTTTTGAGTGAAACTTATCCCGATGTGTGGAACAAGGGATTTTGTCGAAATGAAGCGAAATGAAGGGGATAAGAGGCTTCTAAATTCTTGGGGAAATTTTTGGAAGTAGGGAGGGATGTTAGGAAGCAGGGGAAAGTGGAATCGCAGAGATCGCGTGAGGGGAAGGGGTCCAAAAGGGCAAAACACAGGCCCAACCTAGAAAATTGTCAGGTTGTAGCAAGAAACTAGGGTTTGTGAAAAAATGAGGAATTTGGGGAATCTCAGTGATGGGAAGAATTTGATAAGGTATTTTAAGGATAGGGGAAGGTGTATGAACATCAGGATACAAGTTTTGCCGATGATTTGACCGTCCAAGAGAAATTGGCTTCAAAACCCTAGGAGAGGAAAATGACCTTACCTAGGCGCAACTGAAGCATGGACAAGGTGCAAAATGACTCATTAGACACTGAGATGATAATGAAAATCCTATGAATGATGATAAACTCAGCTGAATAGTGACATAGATTGGTATTTGGGCAACTTTGAAAAGAGTGAGATCAAACCCTAGACCTAATGCCTAGTGACTAAATTTTGCTTGAAGACTCACTGAAATGACAAAATTTGACCTTGACACTTCAAAATCACTTTGTAAGAGCACGTTTGATCACTGGAGGAAGGCTGGAAAGACTGACACTAACATTGGCTCCAATGGGGATGGTAGCTCCTTGGAGGTGCCAAGAACCGCAGATCTTTGTACGAGCTAGACAGTGCCTTCATCCATTGGGCGATGGAGTCATTATTTGACAAACAATACATGACTTTGACTCATTTATTGACTGAAACTTGATTCAAACCGACTCAATTATGAAACCTACATGACTGAAAACTGACTCACAAATGATTCATGACTGACTTAACTAAAACAAGAACTTACAAAGCTTATTGAAGGGCAGCAGTCCATCAAGATTTGAAATCATGATGACAACCACCTGTGTTTTCTTACAAGACAATATACCATCAAAATATATCAAAATGCCAATGCAACCAATCAAGCAGATGCCTTCTTGATTGGTTCTCCTGATCAGATCTTCTGGGCAACAATGAATACTGGTAACTGGGCATCCAAAAATATAGTCGACCATATTCTCCTTCATCACTGAATACTGTAATAATCACCTTCACTGTTGATTGCAACAGGGCTGCCATTGGATCTTGAAAAACATGAAGTTTTGCCACTGCCACCTCCTGCTGAAAGAACAAGGTGTCTTTTGCTTCAAATTCTGATCTGCCTTCATCATGTGCTTCAGTAAAAGTATGCTCATAAGCTTCAAAAAACTCCGAACAAATGGATGAGCAGATCTCTTCTTGGAAAAACATTTCATCACATGAAACATATGAAGAATCTGAAAGGTAATCCTGTATGCTCTGATCTTCTGTAGTTTGACAATATGGTAGGTCATCTTCAAATGATATGACAGCCGGATTATCAAGTTCCTTATTACATTCTTCAATATTATCAAGCACAATATTATCATTTACATCGTCTACCACAAATTCACTCAAAGAAACTTTTTCACTTGCTTGAGCAAAGATCTCACCTTGTTGTTCATGAGCAGACTGAATGACCTCCTCATGAAGACTCTGTTCTGATGAAATGGGAGCACTTAGATTTGTAACTTTGTTTTCTTCATGCCAAATGATCTCAACAGCCAAGTTTTTCTTTATAGGATTCGGCACAAGGTATTCTTGGTCATCATGATCTGAATGTTGATCTGAAATAGTTGACTTGACTGCATCACATGAATCTTGACTACCCTGCACGCTGTCTTCTTCTGTGGGCAGATCTGAAATAGAACCCTCTCTTTCATCATTTTCAGCCATATGGCCATCTTCAAGCTGCTGATCTTGATTCTGCTACAAAATTTCCTGATCATCTTGATGGGTATCCACTAGGTTCTCTTCATGTTGCTGAAATGGATTCTCATACAGAGCCTCCATGATCTCAACATCCATAAAATTATCATCTTCATAATATTTCTCAAGGCTTTCAATAAAACTATAAGCATGCTTGCAACAGTCATGAACCAAATTTAATGATGGATAAGATGCTTGATATCTTTCAATGAACAAGGCATGAAAATCCTTTAAACAGTAAATACAAGCAGGCGGCAAACTTTCATACCAAGATTGGGCTTTACCTTCCAGATTGGCCATGAATATCTTCATCAAGCAATCTTCAGGAAAATCAACCTTCAACTTGCGAATATGCATGTGAAATCTAACCAGATGTAGAGCAGCATCCTTCCTACCATCATCTTTAAATGTAGGCAAATTCCTTGACCAATCTACCTTCGGAATTTTATTTGGAAAACCAGGGATGTGATCTCGGCTCATGGGAGCATATCTTCTTGCAACCCGATCCATTTTGAAAAGCTCAAAGCTACTAATCTTCCTGCAGTGAAGTCACCATGAAGCATTGATCTCTGGAGCTTTCAGTGAAGGAGTCGCTAGTGAATGATTTCAGCCTTGTCAGTGTTTGATTGTTGTCCACCATCAACAATCAGATCTGAACTTGATACATGTACTGGGGTAATTAACAAGTTAGATGTCACGTTTACAAGCTAGACCGGAGATTGACTGAAGCAGCGTTTATCTACTTTCGTTAATGCAAAGCAAAAGCGTTTCGAAGGCTACCTGGCATAACTTCAGGCTCCGTCTGTAGCTTATAAAACAAATGACATCAACAAGTAAACCATTTGTTCTTCCCCAGTATGGTCGCCAATATGTTAGCACTTGAAATTTCACCTCAGGCTGAGAAAGGTAAACTTCAAGGCAACATCAAACCACTTAGCCTCGTAGCTAGCCCTACGGGGCAGGAGAGGGCTCTCTCCGGTCTATCTCAGTAAAGATCTTTAACGGGTGAGATAACCAATGAGGAAACACTAATTTTAGGCCAGTAAACTGATAAAAAGGTTTGATTTGGGATTTTTAGGGTTTTCGTGGAAAATTGGGGAAAGGCAATTTTGGGTGCAGGGATTGGACACAGTTTTCGCAGGGGGTTCTTTGGGGCAAGGTAGGAGACTGTATTGATGCCTTTGAAAGAGTCGGATGGATGAGAATGACTGGTGAGGAGCTAAGGAGAGCAAGCAATCACCTTGAATTCTCCTTAAACAGATGAAAACATTGATATTAAGCAAACTTAAAAGCAGAGCATGGCAATCACGAATTCTACTTTAACACTTCATTTGCCTAATTTGCAGAAGGAAAAGTAAGAAGATGATTCACATAACAAACTTACAAGTACAAAGATAAACACACCATCAATACATGTAACCACAGGAATCCCAAAAAGGACTGCAAAACCCTGGTCTTTCTTCCTTTGCCAAAATTGCAGAGATACAATGAGTAATACAATAGAAGCTTTCTTCCTCAAGAGTCCAACCATGAAAATGACCAAAAAAGTACATAATATAGGCAATCTAACATCTTTCCTTGCCTCTAGGGGTCGAGCTCACTATCCTAGGAGCTGTTTCAACCAATTCTAAACTGAGCACTAAAAACTAGGCAGTCAAAACAACTTGCCTCTATAAGCTAGGAAACCAATTCATTCATTAAATTTTTGCCTATTTCATGAATGAATCTTCTAGAAGAGATAAATAAGTGTCAAAGTATCATAAAATTACATCATTTACATCAAGGAGGATCAAAATCCACTCCAAAAAGTCAAACACAGTCAAAACTGCGTTTTGTTGAGCTGTAGGTGCATTTCTGTGAAAATTGCCCAACGCGTAGCGCCCTGATTCTGAACACATAGTGCGCCTTTGGAGCGACTTTTGAGGCACTTCCAGGTGTCCAAATGAGGCAAAAGTGGGCTTTTTGGAATGGCCTGGATGTTTACTTTCCAACCCAAGTGGAATTTCTGAATTTGGTGACCATTTGCCCCTCCAAAATTGCAATCTCCCAAGACTGCTTCCTGTGTGTCAAAAAGGTGGCAGAAAGTCATTTTTTGCTTGTTTTTTGACCTTCTGGAGGCTCAAAACTTGGTGAAATTTCTTGGAAATTGCTGAGAAAGTGTATTTTTGCATGAAAAATCCAAAAATGCTGAGTTTTCCTGAAATGGAGTTGCCCATCTTTAGGGTCGCGCGCGGCGCGCTATGCGTTGGTGAAGAAAACCTGTTTTTTAGCCCAAAAAATTCACAAGTGACCAAAAATGCTCAAAATTTTCTGAAATTTGTGCTGGCGTTGAGTCATTTAGAATCATGCTCCTTCAATGAAGCCTCAGCCAAGATGTGGAGGGGATCGGGCCTTTTTCTATTGTTTTAGTGCCTTGGCCAACCTCCTTGGATCTGGCGATTGTAATTTTGACATTTCTCTAAAACCATGACACCTGTGCAAAAAGTGAAGGAGGTTTTTCTTCCTCATCCTATTGTGGAAAAAAACCTCTCTCAGTTTTCCAAAATTCATCGTTGATTTCTCTGAAACGGATTTTGTGTGAAACTTATCCCGATGTGTGGAACAAGGGATTTTGTCGAAATGAAGCGAAATGAAGAGGATAAGAGGCTTCTAAATTCTTGGGGAAATTTTTGGAAGTAGGGAGGGATGTTAGGAAGCAGGGGAAAGTGGAATCGTGGAGATCGAGTGAGGGGAAGGGGTCCAAAAGGGAAAAAAACAAGCCCAACCTAGAAAATTGCCAGGTTGTAGCAAGAAACTAGGGTTTGTGGAAAAATGAGGAATTTGGGGAATCTCAGTGATGGGAAGCATTTGATAAGGTATTTTAAGGATAGGGGAAGGTGTATGAACATCAGGATACAAGTTTTGCCGATGATTTGACCGTCCAAGAGAAATTGGCTTCAAAACCCTAGGAGAGGAAAATGACCTTACCTAGGCGCAACTGAACCATGGACAAGGTGTAAAATGACTCATTAGACACTAAGATGATAATGAAAATCCTATGAATGATGATAGACTCAGCTAAATAGTGACATAGATTGGTATTTGGGCAACTTTGAAAAGAGTGAGATCAAACCCTAGACCTAATGCCTAGTGACCAAATTTTGCTTGAAGACTCACTGAAATGACAAAATTTGACCTTGACACTTCAAAATCACTTTGTAAGAGCACGTTTGATCACTGGAGGAAGGCTGGAAAGACTGACACTAACATTGGCTCCAATGGGGATGGTAACTCCTTGGAGGTGCCAAGAACCGCAGATCTCTATAAGAGCTAGACAGTGCCTTCATCCATTGGGTGATGGACTCATTATTTGACAAACAATACATGACTTTGACTCATTTATTGACTGAAACTTGATTCAAACTGACTCAATTATGAAACCTACATGACTGAAAACTGACTCACAAATGATTCATGACTACTTAACTAAAACAAGAACTTACAAAGCTTATTGAAGGGCAGCAGTCCATCAAGATTTGAAATCATGATGACAACCACCTGTGTTTTCTTACAAGACAATATACCATCAAACTATATCAAAATGCCAATGCAACCAATCAAGCAGATGCCTTCTTGATTGGTTCTCCTGATCAGATCTTCTGGGCAACAATGAATACTGGTAACTGGGTATCCAAAAATATAGTCGACCATATTCTCCTTCATCACTGGATACTGCAATAATCACCTTCACTGTTGATTGCAACAAGGCTGCCATTGGATCTTGAAAAACATGAAGTTTTGCCACTGCCACCTCCTGCTGAAAGAAAAAAGGTGTCTTTTGCTTCAAATTCTGATCTGCCTTCATCATGTGCTTCAGTAAAAGTATGCTCATAAGCTTCAAAAAACTCCGAACAAATGGATGAGCAGATCTCTTCTTGGAAAACATTTCAGCACATGAAACATATGAAGAATCTGAAAGGTAATCCTGTATGCTCTGATCTTCTGTAGTTTGACAATATGGTAGGTCATCTTCAAATGATATGACAGCCGGATTATCAAGTTCCTTATTACATTCTTCAATATTATCAAGCACAATATTATCATTTACATCGTCTACCACAAATTCACTCAAAGAAACTTTTTCACTTGCTTGAGCAAAGATCTCACCTTGCTGTTCATGAGCAGACTGAATGACCTCCTCATGAAGACTCTGTTCTGATGAAATGGGAGCACTTAGATTTGTAACTTTGTTTTCTTCATGCCAAATGATCTCAACAGCCAAGTTTTTCTTTATAGGATTCCGCACAAGGTATTCTTGGTCACCATGATCTGAATGTTGATCTGAAATAGTTGACTTGACTGCATCACATGAATCTTGACTACCCTGCACGATGTCTTCTTCTGTGGGCAGATCTGAAATAGAACCCTCTCTTTCATCATTTTCAGCCATATGGCCATCTTCAAGCTGCTGATCTTGATTCTGCTGCAAAATTTCCTGATCATCTTGATGGGTATCCACTAGGTTCTCTTCATGTTGCTGAAATGGATTCTCATACAGAGCCTCCATGATCTCAACATCCATAAAATTATCATCTTCATAATATTTCTCAAGGCTTTCAATAAAACTATAAGCATGCTTGCAACAGTCATGAACCAAATTTAATGATGGATAAGATGCTTGATATCTTTCAATGAACAAGGCATGAAAATCCTTTAAACAGTAAATACAAGCAGGCGGAAAACTTTCATACCAAGATTGGGCTTTACCTTCCAGAGTGGCCATGAATATCTTCATCAAGCAATCTTCAGGAAAATCAACCTTCAACTTGCGAATATGCATGTGAAATCTAACCAGATGTAGAGCAGCGTCCTTCCTACCATCATCTTTAAATGTAGGCAAATTCCTTGACCAATCTACCTTCGGAATTTTATTTGGAAAACCAGGGATGTGATCTCGGCTCATGGGAGCATATCTTCTTGCAACCCGATCCATTTTGAAAAGCTCAAAGCTACTAATCTTCCTGCAGTGAAGTCACCATGAAGCATTGATCTCTGGAGCTTTCAGTGAAGGAGTCGCTAGTGAATGATTTCAGCCTTGTCAGTGTCTGATCGTTGTCCACCATCAACAATCAGATCTCAACTTGATACATGTACTGGGGTAATTAACAAGTTAGATGTCGCGTTTACAAGCTAGACCGGAGATTGACTGAAGCAGCGTTTATCTACTTCCGCTAATGCAAAGCAAAAGCGTTTCGAAGGCTACCTGGCATAACTTCAGGCTCCGTCTGTAGCTTATAAAACAAATGACATCAACAAGTAAACCATTTGTTCTTCCCCAGTATGGTCGCCAATATGTTAGCGCTTGAAATTTCACCTCAGGCTGAGAAAGGTAAACTTCAAGGCAACATCAAACCACTTAGCCTCGTAGCTAGCCCTACGGGGAAGGAGAGGGCTCTCTCCGGTCTATCTCAGTAAAGATCTTCAACGGGAAAGATAAACAATGAGGAAACACTGATTTTAGGCTAGTAAACTGATAAAAAGGTTTGATTTGGGATTTTTAGGGTTTTGGTGGAAAATTGGGGAAAGGCAATTTTGGGTGTGGGGATTGGACACAGTTTTCGCAGGGGGTTCTTTGGGGCAAGGTAGGAGACTGTATTGATGCCCTTGAAAGAGTCGGATGGATGAGAATGACTGGTGAGGAGCTAAGGAGAGCAAGCAATCACCTTGAATTCTCCTTAAACAGATGAAAACATTGATATTAAGCAAACTTAAAAGCAGAGCATGGCAATCACGAATTCTACTTTAACACTTCATTTGCCTAATTTGCAGAAGGAAAAGAAAGAAGATGATTCACATAACAAACTTACAAGTACAAAGAGAAACACACCATCAATACATGTAACCACAGGAATCCCAAAAAGGACTGCAAAACCCTGGTCTTTCTTCCTTTGCCAAAATTGCAGAGATACAATGAGTAATACAATAGAAGCTTTCTCCCTCAAGAGTCCAACCATGAAAATGACCAAAAAAGTACATAATATAGGCAATCTAACATCTTTCCTTGCATCTAGGGGTCGAGCTCACTATCCTAGGAGTTGTTTCAACCAATTCTAAACTGAGCACTAAAAACTAGGCAGTCAAAACAACTTGCCTCTATAAGCTAGGAAACCAATTCATTCATTAAATTTTTGCCTATTTCATGAATGAATCTTCTAGAAGAGATAAATAAGTGTCAAAGTATCATAAAATTACATCATTTACATCAAGGAGGATCAAAATCCACTCCAAAAAGTCAAACCCAGTCAAAACTGCGTTTTTCTGAGCTGTAGGTGCATTTCTGTGAAAATTGCCCAACGCGTAGCGCCCTGATTCTGAACGCGTAGCACTCCTTTGGAGCAACTGTTGAGGCACTTCCATGTGTCCAAATGAGGAAAAAGTGGGCTTTTTGGAAAGGTCTGGATGTCTACTTTCCAACCCAAGTGGAATTTCTGAATTTGGTGACCATTTGCCCCTCCAAAATTGCAATCTCCAGAGACTGCTTCCTGTGTGTCAAAAAGGTGGCAGAAAGTCATTTTTTGCTTGTTTTTTGACCTTCTGGAGGCTCAAAACTTGGTGAATTTTCTTGGAAATTGCTGAGAAAGTGTATTTTTACATGAAAAATCCAAAAATGTTGAGTTTTCCTGAAATGGAGTTGCCCATCTTAAGGGTCGCGCACGGCGCGCTACGCATTGGTGAAGAAAACCTGTTTTTTAGCCCAAAAAATTCACAAGTGACCACAAATTCTCAAAATTTTCTGAAATTTGTGCTGGAGTTGAGTCATTTAGCATCATGCTCCTTCAAGGAAGCCTCAGCCAAGATGTGGAGGGGATCGGGCCTTTTTCTATCGTTTTAGTGCCTTGGCCAACCTCCTTGGATCTGGCGATTGTAATTTTGACATTTCTCTAAAACCATGACACCTGTACAAAAAGTGAAGGAGGTTTTTCTTTCTTGTCCTGTTGTGGACAAAAACCTCTCTCAGTTTTCCAAAATTCATCTTTTATTGCTCTGAAACAGCTTTTTAGTGAAACTTATCCCGATGTGTGGAACAAGGGATTTTGTCGAAATGAAGCGAAATGAAGGGGATAAGAGGCTTCTAAATTCTTGGGGAAATTTTTGGAAGTAGGGAGGGATGTTAGGAAGTAGGGGAAAGTGGAATCACGGAGATCGAGTGAGGGGAAGGGGTCCAAAAGGGCAAAACACAGGCCCAACCTAGAAAATTGCCAGGTTGTAGCAAGAAACTAGGGTTTGTGGAAAAATGAGGAATTTGGGGAATCTCAGTGATGGGAAGCATTTGATAAGGTATTTTAAGGATAGGGGAAGGTGTATGAACATCAGGATACAAGTTTTGCCGATGATTTGACCGTCCAAGAGAAATTGGCTTCAAAACCCTAGGAGAGGAAAATGACCTTACCTAGGCGCAACTGAAGCATGGACAAGGTGTAAAATGACTCATTAGACACTGAGATGATAATGAAAATCCTATGAATGATGATAGACTCAGCTGAATAGTGACATAGATTGGCATTTGGGCAACTTTGAAAAGAGTGAGATCAAACCCTAGACCTAATGCCTAGTGACCAAATTTTGCTTGAAGACTCACTGAAATGACAAAATTTGACCTTGACACTTCAAAATCACTTTGTAAGAGCATGTTTGATCACTGGAGGAAGGCTGGAAAGACTGACACTAACAGGCACAACAATAACAATAATGGGCTTTTATGGGGCACAATAATAACAATATGGGGATAGTAGGGGCACAAAAATAACAATAAGGGCTACAACGACAATAGTAATGGTGGAATCACTAGAATTATACAGACCTAACATGCCCCTATCCTTAAAAAAGTGTTGTCCTCAATGTTTGAGTAGTTTTGGATGCTTATGTATAAAATTGTCATCCTTGCATGTGGAATCTTAAGCAGGTAAGTTGTTCCACTTGATGAGATACTCCGAAACTAATCGATTTTGTAGCTGTCGTGTTCTTGTTTCTGTGACTACTTCATGTTCCAATATGATTTTTCCTTCCTCATCAAGTTTTGGTAATATTGTTTGAAATGGGAGCTTGTCACCTATAACCTTCTTTAAGCATGAAAAATGGAAAACTAGGTGCACTTGGGAAGCTGCAGGAAGCTCCAATTTGTATACCATAGTACCAATCTTTTGCAACACCTTGTACGGACCATAATACTTTGGTGATAATTTATTATCCTTCTTAGCTTGCTTGAAGGACATTTGTTTATATGGTTGTAGTCATAGGAATACCCAGTCACCTACATCAAAACTTCTTTCACTGCGATCTTGATATGCCTGTTGTTTCATTCTATTATGTGCCAAAGTGAGGTTATCCTTTAAGATTTGGAGAACTTATTGTTGATGCTCAATGTGATCTTCCACTACTTGAACCTTAGAATTTTCTCTTAAATATGATGTGATGGAAAGTGGATGATATCCATAAAGTGCCATAAATGGCGTCATTTTTTTTGCAGTATGGAAGGAAGGGTTATACCACCATTCAGCCATAGATAACCATTTGACCCATTGTGTCTGTTTATTAGATACAAAGAAACGAAGATATCCTTCCAAACATTGTTTACTATCTTAGTTTGTCGATCAGATTGAGGATGATAAGATGAGCTATGAGCTAACTAAGTACCAAGACAAGAAAATAATTATGTCCAAAATTTTCCAGTGAAAATGGGATCTCTGTCACTTATAATAATCTTTGGGCTTCCATGTAGCTTTTAAATTGTTTCCATAAATGCAATAGAAATTGTACTGGCTTTAAATGGATGAGATAATTCACAAAAGTGTGCATACTTTGTAATTTTTTCAACTACCACCATGATGACACTCTTTCCTTAGGACTTGGATAAACCTGTGATAAAATCCATTGAAACCTCCTCCCAAAGTTGGCTTGGAATGGATAAAGGTTGTAATAGACCTAGAGTCTTAATTGTTTCAACTTTATTTTTTTGGCAAACCAAACATCCACAAACTTTTGAATAAATGATTTATGGCCATCCCAAAAAAATTCCTTCTTAACCCTGTGGTAAGCTTTTAAAAATCCTGAGTGCCCTCCTAAGGGAGAGCAATTCCATAAGAATGTTTTGTTTGAGTTGGGAATTATTATATAGGTATAAGCGATCTTTGTACCATAACTAATTATTTTTCCAGCTAAATGTATTAGAATATATTGGGATCTTGTTGTAAGTTGATGAAACATTTACTTCCAAAAACTCTAAAGTGTTTTATAGTAGGAGGCTTACCATGCCAAAGTTCATATGGAGTTGATCACAATTTACCTGAACATTATCTTTGTTGAGAATAGTCATGGCAGCAAATGCAGCTTCACCCCAGAAGGTTGTAGGAGTTCCAGATTCATCAAGCATAGATCGAGCCATTTTTGGAATTGTTCTATTCATTCTTTCCACTACGCCATTTTGTTGAGGAATTCTGGCGACTGAGAACTACCTTTTTATTCCATGTTATTCACAAAAATCAAAGAATTCATCTGATATGAATTCTCCCCCTCGATTAGATCTGATACATTTGATTTTTCGATCTGATTCATTTTCAACTAAAGCTTTGAAGGCTTTAAACTTTTCAAATGCTTCATATTTATGCTTTAGTAGACCTATCCAACACATTCTAGAAAAATCACCAATGAATAAAACAAAGTATTCTTCTCCACGTGGTGACTTTTTCCTTGTTGGTCCATATAAATCAGTATTGATGAGTTTAAGAGGCTTACTTGATGATCCTTTTTTTCACTGAAATGAACTCTGGTTTGCTTACCAACTTGACATGGTTTGCATATGGTATTTTCTGGAATGTTGATGTTTGGAAGATCACGAACTGCCTTGAGCCTGCATGATTTTCTTATTTGAGAAAAGCTTAGATTCCCCAATCTTCTGTTCCATATGTTGGAAATAATATTGAGAGGGGGGGTGAATCATTATTATGAGATCGATAATTTTATTTCTCAAACAGATTTATATACGCTACTTCAGTGAAGTGAACTAGAGTGTATACGCAACTGTGATTAGATAAACCAGCGTAATCCAGAGAACTTGTGATTTAGACAATTTATCATGTGTTGATCTTAAACCAGTACATCTGTAACTTATTAGAAAATGCAGTAAAAGTAGAATAAGGCATCACATATAAGCAACACACATGAACACCAAGGTTTAAGGTGGAAACCCAATGTGGTTGAAAACCACCTGCTGTTGTCGTCACTGTCTTCTTTTAATAATAAGAAAATCTATTTACAATCTTGTATTGGTTAAACTCATACTAGTACGCAGGCTTCTACCTACAGAAGGTTCCAACCTTCTCTCATTCTCCATCTTCTACTGGAAGGGAGCTACAAGCCCCTAGCTCTTGTACTAGCCAATATGTTTACTAGTACATAGGTGGTAGCCTACAGAAAACTCCACTCTTCCACCAGGGACCATGTTTCATGAATTTTCAGACTGGATTCTCTTGGCACATATTAAGACACTTGACTCATCAATAACCCATCAGAAATTTAGAAACTCAAACTTCATCAACAAACATGTAGTTAATCTGAAACAATCAGATCACTGTCACTAGAACACTGTGTTGAACCCAAAAACCTGCATCATCATTCAAAACCAATTGTAACCTCAGAAAACATGCATCAGACTGTATACACTAATTGGCTGAACCCAAACTGCGTGTATACACTACTTCTGTTAATCAAACCTACGTATACCTCCAAAGCTACTACAAACATAAATTTTTTAATCAAGTCTGTAACAACCAACAATATACTAAACATCTACTATTAACTTACAGAGCTTTACACATGCAACAACAGAGATCACTTCTTCTCACTTATACAATCAATCTATCAAATATCAAACTCCTTATTCATTCAGTTTTACATTCATATCTAAGAAGACTTCATTGACAGACAGCAGTAAAATAGCAGCACTGATATGATAGATCATTCATTCTTGAACATCAAGCTTTTCTTTTGCATACGCTACTTGGAAGAGCCGAACCAGCGTGTATACACACCTTCACCAAAGCGAACCAGCGTACAGATCTGAAAATACTTACTTCATAACTTCGCTGCACCTCCGGACTTCAAACATACCTAGATCAAAACATTTACAGTGTAAATCATGCGTTAGCATTCAGATCTAGACTATCCATGATTAAACCATATAATAATAATTCATTTTAGGTCTCATGATCCTGATCCATCATTAGATCTCATCCCCATCAACCACTAAGGTTCATCCTTAGTTCAAATCAAGCAAAGCACCATAAACCCATAACATGCATATTTGATTTTGATCTCACTCTTCATAAGATATTCATTACTTGTGAACATTGGCCTAATGATATTCTCCTCCTTATATAGTTTTAGGCCTTTCTCAATACCTTGGACCAAATACCTAGGGTCAATACCTCGGACCAAAAACCTTGGATCAATATCTTGGACCAAAATACCTTGGTTTTCCAACATGTACGTGCTTTTCCTCCTATGAAAGTGCGTGTATACATATACGCTCCTTTTGTTCTGTTAACCTGCATGTGTACACTGCTTAAACAAGGTGAACCAGCGTATACTTCATAAAATACTCTCTTTCTTCAATCTCTAGAGTCTAATCTGTGATCCTTTGCTGTTAACGTGCTGCACTGTGAATTGTCATCTCAGTGAGTTGCCATATTCCTTCTGAAATGATTCCTTTGAACTGCCCTGCATTTTGTCACATATGTAAACACAACTTCCATGCATTCTGTCACTTTCGATATCTCTCCTCTAGATTCATCTAGTTACGTAGATTCATCTAGTTACCATATACAAGTGAGTTGTTCTACTACAACTGGGTTTCCATCAAGTACAACACATACATCATAATGCCAAAAATTTCCCGCTTTGGACTTGATGGCAACCATGTTGGTGTTGATTACTACAAGCTGTAGAAACTGTTAGAGATAAAAACCAAAACCAAAAATACTCTCCCCCTTTGACATCAAGGGAAAGGGGCAGACCAAGATATTCTCCCCTTTGATATCAAGGGAAAAGGGGTGACCAAAGTGAAGGCTTTCATATTTGAAAAGCTGAATATAAACATTGATCATGCTCCCCCTAGGCACATGTTGAATTTGTTGATGTTGTGATGCACTAAACCGTCCATGCACACATGCAGATTCTGCAAAAATATTTTCCAAAAGAATAACATGACTCTATAACTAACCTATCTTAGTTTGACCTTCCTATCACCAATGACTCATACACATAAATCTCCCAACCAAGTGGGGATATACCAAATCTGATTCATCCACCCAACCAAGTTGGGATATGCCAATTGTTTATACATGACATAAATACAATAAATATTACATCATCCATCCCATGCAAAGTGGGGATACAAATTACATCTTTTGTCCAATAGGACTCATTCAAATGTATGAGAAGTCATATCACACCCTAGAATTTTACATGACTTAAGCAACAAATGGTATCAATATCTGAAGCCATAGCTGGGCTCAGCAACCATAATGCCAACAATGCATAATGTGTGTGAAGGCTAATGCTCACCCTGAACCTGTACTACCTGTGCATTGTTAACAAGTCATTAATCAAGGCATCTTTGTCAGTCTAATAAAAATTAATGAAAAACAATATCGTTAGACTGTAATCATCAACATCAGACGGAGCACCCATATCAGAGTCTGACCCACTGTTTTTCCTATCAAAAAAACATATACGCTTCTTCAGCCATAGAAACCCACGTGTATATGCAACTATACTTCACGAAACCAATGTATAATAACCTTCCTCTGAAAAACTAGATTTAACAGCAGGATGATGCGACAACTACTCCCAACTTTTTTCTGAGATATTCAAATGTTTCTCTGGGTAGTGGTTTAGTGAATATATTAGCAACCTGTTCTTTGTAGGGGACATACTCCAATTTTACCTTTTGTTCAAGCACTTGTTCTCTTAAAAAATGGTACTTGATAGGTATGTGCTTAGTCTTGGAGTGCATGACTGGATTCTTTGAAATATTGATGGCACTTATATTATCACATAGAATGGAGATGGGTGGAGTACATGTGATCTGAATGTCTTGCAAAGTTTGCATCATCCAAAGTAGTTGTGTACAGCAAGATGCAGTAGCCACATATTTTGCTTCAGCTGTAGATAAAGCAATTGAACTCTGTTTCTTGATAAACCAAGACACTAACCTGGGACCCATATAGAATGCACCACCACTAGTGCTTTTTCTGTCATCAACACTTCCTGCCCAATCTGCATCTGTATATGCATGAAGAGTAAGATCTGCATCTCTAGGATACCATAGTCCAAAGTCCTGAGTTCCTTGAAGATATTTGAAAATTCTTTTGGCTACCTGAAGGTGTGATTCATTTGGATTTGCTTGGAATCTTCCAACTATTCCTACTACATGCATGATGTCAAGTCGGGTACCTGTCAGATACAGCAGACTTCCAATCATGGATCTGTAAGTTGGTTGATGTACTACCGCGGATTCATCATTTGAGCTAAGATTGCATCCTGTTACCATTGGAGTACATACCAGTTTAGAATCTTCCATTCCGTACTTTTTCAAGATCTGCTTGAGATATTTGGTTTGTGAAAGAAAAATAGCATCTTTAGTTTGCTAAACTTGCAAACCAAGAAAATAGGTAAGTTCACCAAGCAAGGACATTTCAAATTCTTGCTGCATTACTGAAGCAAAATTATGACTCATGGATTCTTCATTGCTACCAAAAATGATATCATCAACATAAACAATAATAATTAGCAATTTATCATTTTCAATCTTTGTATATAAATTGCTATCTGCAGAACCTTTTGTAAAACCTTGTTGGTGTAGATATTTGTCAAGGTGGTAATACCAAGCCCTTGGAGCCTGTTTCAGACCATAGAGAGCCTTTTTAAGTCTACATACAAGTTTTGCATCATTTCCAAGAATGAATCCTTCTAGTTGTTCAATATAAACTTCTTCTTATAAATCTCCATTAAGGAAGGTTGATTTTACATCCATTTGGTATACTTTGAATTTTCGAAAACTGGAAAGAGAAAGAAACATTCTTATGGCTTCAAGTCTGGCAACAGGTGCAAAAGTTTCTTCAAAATCTATACCTTCTTGGTGAGCATACCCTTTACAAACAAGTCTAGCATTGTTTCTAATGACTTCTCCATTTTCATTCAGCTTGTTCTTGAATATCCATTTAGTTCCTATAATATTTCTATCATGAGGTCTAGGAACTAATTCCCAAGTGTCATTTTTTTCAATTTTCTAAAGTTCTTCATCCATGGCTTTGACCCAACATTCATCTTTGTATGATTCATTTACCTTTTTAGGTTCGGTGGAGGATAGTAATGCTAGATAGCTTGAGGTCCCTGTAATAGTTCTTATTTTTTGTACACCAGCCTCCTTTTCTCCTAAAATTTGAGTTTCTGGATGATTTTTTTGAACATACCTGGATGAAGTCCTTTCTTCTACCATTATATCTTCTTCTGGTGCTTCATTGGTTTCTTCTTCAATATAATTTTGATTTGATGTGGGAAATTAACCCCCATCTTCCTCGTCATCATAATCTTCTGTTGATTTTATCTGTTTTGGATTTCTGCATGCTTCATCAACTACAACATCAATGCTTTCAACAATTTTCCCAAGTCTTTTATTATAACATTTATATCCTTTACTTCTGCAAGAATAACCAAGAAGAATCCCTTCATCTGCTCTGATTTCAAACTTACCAAGTTTTTCATCAATCCTTTTGATAAAACATTTGCTTCCAAAAACTTTAAAATATTTTATAGTAGGAGTCTTACCATACCAAAGTTCATGTGGAGTTTGAGTGCTATTTACCCGAACATTTGCTTTGTTGAGAATAGTTACAACAGCAAATGCAGCTTCACCCTAGAAGGTTGCAGGAGTTCCAGATTCCTCTAGCATAGCTCAAGCCATTTGTTGAACTATTCTGTTCATCCTTTCTACCACACCATTTTGCTAAGGAGTTCTTGCAGTGGAGAATTGCCTTTTTATTCCATGTTGCTCACAAAATTCAAAGAAGTCATCTGATATAAATTCCCCTCCTCAATCAGATCTGAGGCATTTGATTTTTCGATCTAACTCATTTTCAACCAAAGCTTTGAAGACTTGGAACTTTTAAAATGCTTCATCTTTATGCTTTAGAAGACCTATCCAACACATTCTGGAAAAATCATCAATGAACAAAATAAAGTATTCTTCTCCACGATGTGACTTTTTCCTTGTTGGTCCACATAAATAAGTGTGGATAAGTTCAAGAGGCTTACTAGCTGACCCTTCTTTTTCCATGAAGTGAACTCTGGTTTGCTTAACGATTTGACATGGTTTGCAAATTGTATTTTCTAGAATGTTGATGTCTGGAAGATCACGAACTTCCTTGAGCCTGCATGCTTTTCTTTTTTGAGAAAAGCTTAGATTCCCCAATCTTTTGTGCCAAAACTAGTTTTCATCTGTTTTGCTTAGATAGCATTGTTTTTGTCCTCCTTTGTGTATGTATAAATTGTTTGGAGTTATTGTACCTATGATTACGGTCTTTCCTGTATTAAGCTCACAAACCACACATTCGTTTGATAGAAACACAACTTCATTTCCTTGATCACACATTTGACTGACACTCAACAAGTTATGTTTTAAACCATCAACATACATGACATTTCCAGCTTTAACCTTTTCTTTCAAATAAATTGAACCTTTACCTTTAATGATGGTCGGTGTTTCATTTCCAAAGGGGACATTCTTTTCCTTTTCTAAAGCATTATATGAATGAAGTTTCTCTTTATTACATGTCATGTGTTTGGAGCATCCGTTATCAATGTACCACTGATCCTCGTGTCCTTCTACAAACATAGCTATGCCACATCTTTCTGATTGAAATTCCTTCTTTCTCCATACCTTGGAATTTGATGATGTTTGATCCTTTTGAAGTGTTGGCCAAAATTTTCTCCTGCATTTAGATTCTTCATGACCAAAGTTATTAAAAAACGAACATTCAATTTCATCTTCAAGAGGAGAAAAGTAATTACAGCAACTTTTCTTGATTCCTGTTACACTCCTTTGATTTTGTGCTTCTCTAGTCATGATATTTTTGTAAGCAACACATTGAGCAGTCTTATGCCCAAAGTTATGGCATGAAAACCATTTTCCATTAAATAAGTTTTTGTGATCATAGAATCTTTTGGCATTGTTTACATTTTGGTTGATGCTTCTATTGATGTTCATCCTTGGAGTAAATTGAGCATGATTTACCTGACGAGTACTTTTAGGATTTTGCTGACGAGTGACATATTGTTCACTGGTCTTTGCTGCATCAAGATAGCTTCTAGTGGATGTTGATGGCTTTTGTGATTTGGATGATTCTTTGGTATATCCAAGACCTGTCTTTATAAGAGGAGAAAGTTGAACCTTGATGATTTCATTTAAATTTTTTGATCCTTTAGCAAATCTAAGATTAAGAGATTTTGTCTTCTCTAGTTCTTTTCTTAGATGCACAACTTCACATTCTATTTTTTCATTGCGATTTTCTCTCTCAGTGAGTTGATGTGTCAATGTGTCTATGATCATATTATTTTCTTCCAAACAGATTTTGAGTTTTGTGATTTCTTCAAAAAAGTATTCCTCTTCTAAGGCATCCAAAAAATCATCATTATCATAAGCCATGAGTAGTTTATAATCTTGTTCAGTTTCATCTTCATCACTATTAGATAATCCATCATTGTCTTCATGAGTATAGTAACTTCTTCTATTAACAACCTGTTTTCTATTGCCTTTTGCATATTCCTTTCCTTTTTCATGATTATCTTTATGAGGACATTTTGCAACATAATGGCCAACTCTACCACAAGCAAAGCATTTGAATGGTAGCTTACCTCTGAATCTTCCGGAACCCCGTTGAAGCTTCTTGACAAAGTTTACCTCATCTTCTTCTTCTAAAATATATCCTGATTCATTGCGCTCTTCCTTTTCTTTTCCCTTTGCTGAAGCTTTGAAAGTGGCTTCTCTCATATCTAATGGAACTCCTTTCCTCATTTCAAAGGCAGTTAGAATTCCATGAAGTTGAACAACAGTAATAGATTGAAGATCTTATTTTTCTTCAATGGAAGATACTTTTGACTCAAATTTAGAAGACAAAGATCTCAAAATTTTCCCTACTAAAGTAGCCTCCTTTATCTCTTCACCC
Organism: Pinus tabuliformis; assembly: GCA_031772625.1. NCBI lineage: Eukaryota > Viridiplantae > Streptophyta > Pinopsida > Pinales > Pinaceae > Pinus > Pinus tabuliformis. The sequence continues at coordinate 1,202,142,432 of CM062820.1, read as the reverse complement.
AGATTCTTCATATAATTAGCAATCTCATATACACGTAAAAAGTAACTAGCAATACTTTCATCACTATGCATCTTAAGAGTTTCATACTAAATTCTGAGTGTTTGGAGCTTAGCACATTTTACCTGGGAGTCTCCTTCGTAGCTCTGGATGATTTTGTCCCATATCTCTTTGGTTGTCTTCAGCTGCATGAATTTGACGAATTCTGATTCTAACAAACTTCCCAATAAAGTATTGATTGCTTTGGCATTGGTTTCATATAACTTCTTACCTGTTGTATATGTAGGTATTGCTACAGGAAATTGATATCCTCCTTCCACAATTTCCCAAACATCAACTCCAAGTGACTGAAGATAGGCTCTGGTTCTTATTTTCCAATATACTGACTTGTTCCCATTAAAGATTGGTGGTATAATAGATCCCATGCCTTCGTGATTGTTCATCTTGAAATATCTTCCTTCAAGCGATCAAGCTTCTTATGAAGGACCTGCTCTAATACCAACTGTTGGAAATAATACTGAGAGGGGGAGTGAATCAGTATTTACAATTCAATAATCTTTCATTTCCCAAAAATATTTATATACGCTACTTCAGTGAAGTGAACTTGCGTGTGCACGCTACTGTGATTAGAGAAACCAGCGTATACCCATAGAACTTATGATTTAGTCAATTTATCATGTGTTGATCTTTAATCAGTGCATCAATAACTTATTATACAGTAACTAAGTGCAATAATAACATAATGAACCATCACACATAAGCAACACACAAGAACACCAAGATTTAAGGTGGAAACCCAATGCGGGAGAAAAACCAGATGTTGTTGTCATCTCTGTCTTCTTTTAATATAAAGAAAATCTGTTTACAATCGTGTACTGGTGCAAACTCATACCAATACTCAGGCACTCACCTATAGAAGGCTACAACCTTTTCTTGTTTTCCAGCTTCCACTGGAAGGGAGCTACAACCCCCTAGCTCTTGTACTATCCAATGTCTTTACTAGTATGTAGGAACCAACCTACGGAAGGCTACAACCTCCTCTCTTCTTCGAGGGACCATGTTTCATTAATTTTCATACTTAATGCTCCTGGTACACAACAACACAATATGAAGGCCTTCTTTCATCAAATTTTCACACTAGACCCATCAAAACTTTGAAACTCAAATTGCATCAACCAACATTCATTTAATCTAAATAGTCAAATCATTGTCACCAGAATACTGTGTTGAACCCAGAAACCTACATCATCATTCAGAACTAGCTGCAACTTCAAAATTCATACATCAGAATGTATATGCTACTTTACTGATCCCAACCTGCATGTATACGCTACTTCCTTTAACCAAACCTGCGTATACCTTCAAAACTACTGAAACATAAAACTTCTTAATCAAGTCTGTAGCAACCAGCAATATTCTGAACATCTACTATCAATTTACAAAGCTCTAAATAGTTAGTAGAAGAGATAACCCTTCTCACTTAAACAATCAATCAATCAGACACAAAACTCCTTATGCATTCAGTTTTACATTCATATCTAAGAAGACTCCATTGGTAAACAGCACTAAAATAGCAACACTGATCAGATAGATCAGTCATTTCTGAAGAATAGGATTTTTTTTGCATACGCTACTTGGAAGAGTCGAACTTGTGTGTATATGTGCCTTTATCAAGGTGAACCAGTGTATAGATCCGCAAATATTAACTCATAACTTCGTTGTTATTCTAGACTTCAGACATACCCAGATCATGACATTTAAAGAATAAAACATGTGTAAGCAAGCAGACCTAGCCCAACCAATATCAGATCATTCAATGATAAGTCATTTCAGATCTCATGATCCTAATCCAACATTGAATTCACGGTGCACAAAATATATCACAATCATAGCCCCTGCAACACAAAATATTCTTCAAATAGAAGTATTCCTGAGAAACCCTTTCACTTACACTCTTGGCCCTTTGATCTTCTCCTCCTTATATATTTTTGGCCTTCCTCAATACCTCGGACCAAAACAGCACTTAGAGCCTATGGTATTCTTGGATGGGATCAAATAACCACTACTCCACTCAATATTGTGGGCTAATACCATGGTATTGACCCTTGGTATTCTTTACTCTTGAATTTTCTTGATTTTCCAACCCATACATGTTTTTCCTCTTGTGAGTGCATACGTATAGACTCTTTTTGTTCCATGAACTTGCGTGTATATGCTTCTTTGTCAAGCTTAACCTGCGTATACAGCTTAAACTATCTAAAAACATCCTTTTCCTTCAACTTCTTGATTCTAATCAGTAGACCTTTATTCCAACTTCCTATTCTTTTGTACCACTACCTTGTTACCTCTTAATTGACCTGTTACACTATGAGTTGCCTTTTATCAAATATGAACTGACCTGTGAGTGAGTTGCCATCAAGGAAAACACCTGTATCATAATGCCAACATTAACCACATAATGTAATTGTGGTTGAATTAGATTATTTAGAATGAAATTAGTTAACCACGTTGTTAGATCGTGGTTTGATTGACAATGAAATGAGAATAATAAAAAAATAAAAAATCTTAGAAAAATAAAAAAAAATATAGGCCTATATCTTGAAATGTGCCCTGAGAGGTTAACAACAAAGGTTTGAAGTTAATTGAAATTGTTATGTTTAATCACAATTCAAAATGTAATAAGGTCTTATGACACAACATATTTTATCGTAACGAAATACAAAGGACACATGAGTGAGCGGCCATGATTCACCCTGCCTGAATCAATGGTGGGAAATCGTATTCGCCACCCCCCTACCCCCCCCCCCCCCAATCCCCTCTGATGTTTAATCACGAGGGGGGCTCCAAAAAGGCAAAAAGTTCTTTACCATGATTGGTGACGTGGCAGCTTCCCAAGTGCTTTGCACCCCCCCCCCTCGAGAAAAAAACCACAAACCCTCCCCCCCTAAAACCCATTTTTTCCTCTGCATCCCATTTACCCTCACGACTGTTGACTTCCTCCCTCTCCCATCCATTTCCCTTCCGCCAGGTGGCCTCCCATCCCCACCTCACTTCGATGCCAAGCCACATCAACCTCCTGACCCCACTCAACCCCAATACATTACTTCCACCTGTCCTTCCACCACCTCAGCATCAAGCCATTGGTCAATTAATTTCTACCCATTCCCACAACAACGGACCCGCTCCTCTAACCATTAAATCACAATGGTACATCATTTTGCCTATATTAACCACTAAAACTCGTTTTATCCACCTTTCCATTGTTGTTTCAAGCTGCTAATTATATCAAAGTTGTTACAGTGTCCCATTTGCACACCAGAACCTATTGCAGTGCCAAGTCAGCAGAACCTGCCACTGCTACAGTAATCCAGACCACCATTGCAACCGCCACGTCTAGCCAAATACTAGTCCACTTCCAAATACCAACCTGCAACCATTTTCCTGGGTAATTCGAAACTTTGATTTCATTTCTCTTCTATCATGGCCCCTAAAGGTAAATCTAAATCCATAGATGACAATCCCATGCTACCCCCTATCGTAGACCTACACCATCAACCCTGGTCCCTTGGTGGATCAGCAATAGAAAATTTCTAAAACCAATTGTGAATTCGATCTATACGAACTTCACAACTGGTTTAAGCAAAACTTCTTAAACCAGAGCTATGAGATGAGTCTCTGGGACCCTCTCTTGCCCCAGTTCATTTTTCCCTAGACACACCACTTCCCTAAATTTGTCTCTTGGTGTCAGTTTAGATATATTCCTAGTCAAAGGGCAATTGTGGCCCAGAATGGAGACATTTTGTTCACCATAACCCCTGAGTCAATCAACCAAATGCTGCAAATCCCAAATTTTGACTCCCTGAAGCCATTTTCAGTAGATTCCCTCATGGAATTCTACAAGAACCTGACCTTCCCACAAAGAGCCAAGATTTTTGAAACTTTTCTACCAAAGGATGCCCAATTACCCAAGAAGAACCCCTCATATTCATCCTCTATGTTCTCGGAGATGACCAAGCAGATAATTTCCATTGTTTCATGTTTATTGGGCTACCAATCTGATCAATGGGTTGATGAGGCCATTATTGGTTTTTTATCAGTCTTTACAACTGGTGAAAAACCCTTTATTTTCAATTACAGTTAGTTTCTTGTAGATACAATCCATGATCAGTTCCTAAATTTCTCTACTAAAGGAAATTTCAAATATGCTTCAGTACTTGTTTATCTATTTCTTTATCATCAAGTAGACAGGTTTCAGTTTCCCATGCAAAAATTGGAAGAACAAGGCAATGCTCAATCAGTGATTCATTGGACTTATTTGATGAGGAAGCATTTCAGTGATTTTGTAAATCAGTTCTTATATATAGTTGCCTGCTTGTTGAACATGATGTGGAGCCTAGAATAGGACTAGAGATACAAGAAATTTTGCATCTCAATGAACAGACTAAGATAGGAAAATGGTACTTGTACCAAAACTATACTGAGATTAGAGTTTATGGGTGTGAATTGCCACCATACATGCTCCCAAAAAAATTTCCTATGAGGATCTTCTCATTAGAATATATAGGATAGATGATACATATGGATGATCTCTAGTTTTTTGCAGCAAAGAAGAAGTCTCAATTTAAAATCAAGGCATGAGTTGGACCATTTATATGTAACACCAGGGCAGCAGGTAAGAATGCAGATTTTCTCCTTAATAAAATGAATTTCAAGTTGAGTTTCACTTGGTCATACAACCCTTTTGGCATCATTTCCAAACTGAGAGTGGAGTAGAAAACCACTCCCTATACTCACACTCCTAGACTAGAGATAGAGAATTTTATGAATCAAAGTCAGTGGGAGGAGAATACGCTACAAGAGGTAAAAGAATAGGTGATATCCACAACTACCTCACAGACTCCAGTACCTCAATAAAAATAGGACAAGAGGCCAAGGGAGGATGATTCCCCTTTAGTGATAGAGATTGGAGTCAAAGAGTTTCTGATATACAAGAAGAAGCAAAAGACTAAACCTAAACTGGTTTTTTTTTTTTACAGGAGGATGATGAGCAGGCCACCATATTCCTAACAGGCCCTCATGTTTCTCTAAGGGAAGAATATATCCTCATAGGATATCCCTCTTCCTCAACTTCCCAAGATCCCTAGATATAGCTCAAACAACAGAGTTGGTTCAGGACCAGGCTAAACCAAACATTTTTTCCAAATTCAAAGAAATCAAGAAGAAAAATGAACTACTCAAGGCCACCACATACTCCCAATTTTGGAAGCAAACAGCCTCCTCACAGTACACGCTTCTTTCAGCATTTGACACAGAAAAGCAGAAAATGCAAATTGCATTCCTTCAAGCACAAGTCCCATTTCCAAAGACTCCAGCTAATTACAAGAAGTCCATATTTTCTTTTGATGTCAACCAGATTCACCCTATTGACCAAATGGACATGCATAAAAAAAACTGGTGAGATTTTGTACTCTACTCTGACCAATACTGCCATGACAACATCCAAATTACAGACCTCAATCAGCGACATACAATCTCAGTTAAAACTTGAAAATATCTCATCTCTCACTAAAGACACAAAGATTAAATCACTAGAAGACCTAGTAATCAAACTGGGCTATGATCCCAATGATGTAAAAGCAGCAGAAGAAATTGTGAGGTGAAAGAATGCATACATAGAGTCATTGAAGAAGTAGCTCAAGTTTCCCTCTATAGAATACCCTCAAACTAGGGAAGTTAGGGATCTTCAAAAGCAAAAGGAGGACATGTTCAATATTATAATTGAACAAAATAGCCAGATTAAGGACATGGAGGTTGAGATGGAAAGACTGTTGAAGGAAAAGGAGTAGTCATCACAGCTAGCAATAGTTCCACTAACAGTAGTCCCCATTTTGGTTGCAACAACAGTAGGAGCATCTACATCGACAACAACAGAAGCAAAAACCATAGATTCCTCAAATGAGATGATTAAAGCTATGGAAGGTTTGTCCATGCAGGGGCAAGAAATTGAAAAATTAAAGGCCCAACTCAAAACTTTACAGGAGCATAAATTAAAAATAGATAATTCATATGTAGCAGAACTATAGAAATCTCATAGGCTAACCCAAAATATTGAGCAATTGGAAAGTGAATCTGTAATGGCACAGGCTTTGGCATAGGCAAAGGAGAATATATGGGTAGAAATAAATGAGGCCATGACTAAAATATGGCCCTCAATTCAGATTATTTTTTATCAAGAAGAGCTAATACAGAGATCAAAAGAGGTTGTTGCAGAGGTAAAAGTAGATTTGGGACAGACTCTTGGTGAATACATGGCATTGATAAGAATTTTTAATTAAAAGACCAAAGAAAAATTAGAAGAATTCGAAATTCCAGATAGGACAGAAGCAATTTTGGAGGTAATAAAGGTCCTCACTAAAAGGAACCTTATGCTATAGCTAGAAAACAAGTGTCACAATATGGAGTCCAACATTCAGAAGTTTCATAGAAATTTTAATGTGCTTAATCACAAGGGACTGCCAGGATTAATAGGAATTGGGGATAAGCTTATTAGCTTAGAAGATTACCACCATAAATTATATACCATTGCAAGAGATAAATCAAAGTTTACTGGCATCAAAGGAAGCATCACGAGGAACGCTTCTATGGAGGCGCTGGGTTTTGACATGTTCATCAAACATGATATTAAACACTTATTTATCATCAAGCCTACCTTTCAAAAGTATATTGAGGTAGATGAGACCTACAAAAAGTTGGTAAAGTTTTTTATTCCAATTGAATATCAATGGGATAAAATATGTGAACTACTTGGATAAAGCAGTTTTCACCTCCAACAACAAGACAATAGGATAGCACTTCTTCGGGCCCAGTCATCAACAGCAACCCTCGAAGATAGTGGCAGCAGCTTCAGTAGTTTTAGATCTGCTATATTTTTGTTCTAATTATGTAAAAAGTTTTGATATATTTTGTAATAAATATTGATATTTCCATTCAAGATATTTTGTTAGAATTTGTATAAATACTTCAAAATTCCAAGTATTAATGTTGAAACTTGTGTGGAAAAATAAGAGTTTTTGATGTAAATTTGTTCACTGTGCTCAAGTGATTAATTCTTAGAATACAGAAAGTTGTTTTAGGGTTCCTCTTTCATACTCATTGGTGAAGTTGTCTCTCATGTTAATGTGTTTTTTCTCTATCTTCACATATGTTTTCCTTATCTGTTTTGTTCAAAGGAAAATAAGAAATTAGATTTGTTTAATTGCACTCAATTATGGATTATGAACAGTAATTGATGCTTTCCAACTGATGTTAAATATAGAATTCTTAAATGCTCTATGTTTAATTGATCCTTAATATTTTCCTATTTCTCACTTCACAAAACTCATAAGATCTGATAGTCTTCCTACCTTTCCCTGTTACATTTGTCTGTTAACTCTGCAATTGATCTACTTAAAGTTAATTAACTATGTTTCACAATGGCTTCCTATTACAATTTCAACCAAACAATCCAAAAAACCAAATTATGAACCTTACATCTAGCCTAAAATCCCACTACAAATAAATCTAAATCTAACAGAGAGATCCCTCTCTGAGTTTAGAAGGGCTAGCTTCTAAACTTAAAAGTGGTTATGTTGTTACCTCTACAATTCCTTTACAACCTGGAAAATTACGGAGTGCTAACATCTTGGCTACCATACTAGGGACTCGAACAAATCTTATTTGTATTCAATTTTCCCTAGTAAAATTTTTGTTTCAGTACTTAAAGTTATTTATGGGTTGTGACTGAGAAATAGATTCTGATTTAAGGTTGTTTTCCACTCTTAATTTGTACATATTCTATATCTGTAAATATAATTTTCTATATTTGTAAATATACTATAGTAGATCTGGCTCCTAAAATAATATACATTAGAGCACATGCAGATCCAAATCCATCGAAAATTGTAGATAATCCAGAAAAAATAATTAGAAAGAAAAGTGTAACTGAGAGTGAATCAAGTGAAAGTCCTCTGCCCAGGGTTAATTCCCTTCCTGAGAATTTTTTCACTTTAGAAGATATAGAATTTGATTTGGCTTTTGAACATAGTCTATTTAGAAGTAAATCTGACAGCTTTGTGCCTAAAACGGTTATTGATGAAAGCCTGCTAAAACCTTACATTCCCAAATCTCAAACTATTAAATCAGAATCTATTGATGATGAACTCAAACAGTTTGATAAGCTTGAAGCCTTGGTAAGCCAATTAGATCAAGTTGTGCATAAATCCCTCCTTCATCAATCACCTAAACCTTCTTCTTCTTCTTCTGTTGCTTCCTCTCCAACCTCACCAATAATTCCACCTAGTTTTTCTATTCCATTAGAAATTCTCATTGTTCATACTACCCCTTTAGAGATTCCTACTATTTCTGCCCCTCTAGAGGTTCCTATTATTTCTATTCCTCTAGAAATTCCTTCTATTTCTACTACTCCTCTAATAATTACCCCCATTTTCACTACACCCATTTCATCTTCAACCACTACCACCTCTACATCAACACAACAAAGTGTAATTATACCCCCTTTCATACCTTCCATACCCACACCTATTATAGTTCCATCTACATCTCAAACACTAGTCATGGCAGGTAGTTATGCTCCCCTGGTTTTACCTACACAACTTCATGCCATGCCCCAGGACTACCAAAGTAGGATACCTCAGTTTGATAGTACTGGCCCAATCACTGCTCAACAACATGTTGACAGGATGAATGACTATTTTGACTTACAAGAAATTGATGAAGATGATGTTAAAATGAGGTTATTTTCTCAAATTTTGACTGGGAAAGTGAAAAAATGGTTCAAATCATTACAAGCTACCTCTATTGCAGACCTCACCCAATTCCATCAAAACTTCCTTGCAAGATGGGAAGTGAAGAAAAACCCTCTTTAGATTATGGCTGAGTATGAAAGCATTAAAAGAACACCTGGTGAAACAGTCCAGGATTATTGTGCCAAATTTAACAGAATTTATAACTCTATTCCTACTGCCATACAACCACCACCAGGTCTATCCTTGATCAAATTCCCAGATGGATTTGATCCTGACATGTCCTACCAACTAAGAGAAATAAATCCTGCTACTCTTGAGGAGATGCAGAAAAATGCAGTTAGTGTAGAAGCTAATTTGTTAGCAAAAAGAGCTAGACTGAAGGCTGAAAGGAGAGTTTCTATTAAAGAGGAACCTACTTCTTCCTCATCTGATGCCAAGTTGGATAGCCTAGTTAGATCCATGGAAAGAATGGTAGAAATAATAAGTTTGGATGATAAAGCTCCTCTAAGAGACAATCAAGGTGGTCCTCAAAACAGAAATCTAAACCTTAAGAGGAATCCACCTCAAATCAAACAAAGGGAACAAAGAGGCCCCAATGATCAGTAATAGATTAGGTCTCTTCCAGGAGAAATATGTTGAAGAAGAGGTCAAATTAACAAAATATCTTGAGGAAAATCAAATAATTTTGTTTGAGGAAACTGAATTTGACCACATCTTCCTGACTAAGGAAGAGAAAGACATTTTTCTACTCTCACAACCAGAAGCCATTCCATTAGAATCTGAAGACTACAAATAAGGATATCATAATGAAATTATGGAAGTACATATACAATATAACTTGAGGAGTAAAAATATTGTTGACACTCCTCCCAAGAAGACCCAAACTGATACCCCTTCTACTAGTTAACCTAAAGATGATTCTCAGAAGGAAAATCCTAAGAAACAGGACCTGAACACTAAAGAGATAGATAAATCTCAAACCACCTTCAACATTGAGAATAAATTGGCTAAATTTAAAATTTCCATTCCCCTCACTGATCTAATCAATAAAAATTCATATAGAGCCCAACTGATGATAGCCCTAAAGATAGGAGAAGGAAAAATACAGTAAACCTCATTGATGACCAGCCTGAATTTCTATTTGGACGAGAAGTGGAATGTAAACCTCAAGATGGAACTGTACCTCATTTTTACATTAGCTTAAATATTCATGACAAGATTCTTCATAATGCTATGCTTGACTCTGGTGCCTCTCACAATCTAATGCCCGAAGCCATCATGGAAAAATTGGGCCTAGACATCACAAGGCCTTACAAAGACTTGTATTCATTTGATTCCAAAAAGGTGAGATTCCTAGGTCTCATCAAAGACCTATGTGTCACCTTAGTCCAAATCCCAGCCAAAAGCATAGTCATGGACATTGTAGTGGAAGACATACCTCCAAAGTATGGAATGTTTCTCTCTAGATCCTGGGGGGGGATTGTAAGGCACCTTGCAAATGGATATGACCTATGCAACCATTCCTGTGTTCGGTCAGCCAAGAAGGCTATACAGTGAGACATTAATCAAGTACATGGTTAGTAGTTAAGAAAAACCCAACAAGTATCCCCTGTATTCAGTACATTCGTACATGGATTCATTTATCATGTATAATAACGAATGTGTAGAAAACGAAGTTTCACACTTAGAGGTTGAAATCAGTAATACAGAGGTAATAAATTTGGATACTGAAGAAAAGGATGTAGAGGGAGAAGCTCTTTGGAATATGGATTTCGATGGGGCTGTGAGTAAGGATGGAGCAAGGGCAGGTGTTTTCATTGTAAACTTATCAACAAATATGGAAAAGGGACGTGGTTACAAACTTCATTTTCAGTGCACCAATAACATAGCTGAATATGGGGCATTGATCTTAGGGCTGCAAATTTTAAAGAGATTAGGAGAAAAATGAATTTATGTGCATGGGAATTCTGAGCTAATTATCAATCAAATTAAGGGTGAATATTCTGCTAAACACCTGTTGATGCCCCGAAAATCGTTGTATCAACATTGGGGGATAACCACCCGGTCCGGACCTTAATACAGCTCCTTTTCCGTTTGGAATGGTGGCTCCGACTGGGGATAATGGGACCAGTTTCCCAGTAATGAAAAAAAGGGGGTGTATGAATGATTGATTGTCTAATCTAATGATAGGCGAATAACTTAATCTATCAGCAAAATAAAAGAACTACTACTAATCCCGGGAACTATTGTACTTTGAAATGTAGCACTTGATGATCTATGTCTATTGATAGGCATGTAGATGACTCTATCTAATAAACATGGATATTCATTCATTCAAGGATTACTTTGTTTAAATAGTTAAACAAAGTGATTAACACAATATTGCTACACTTATCATTTATATCATCGATACATATATGATCAAAAGAAAAGCATACTGTAAACATCCAATAGTGGAAGGAATAAAGAATGTTGTTAAAACACATACATATATCCGATAATAGCAAAAGTGATCAAATGACAATTCATATAAAAAGAATGAATTCAGACATAGATAATAGTACCATATGAGCTGCTAGTCACTCCCAATATCAATCGTTATTTGAGATTCTTCTTCCAACGCAGAAATACTTTCAAGCAAAGGCAGTAGTGCACATTCGCATAAAAGCTTCTTTGTCACAATCAGAATAATTGGTCCAGTTTTATAAAAGAATATGCCTAAAGTACAGCAGTGCAACTTCAGGCTTTAAGTCATGTACAAAACTTACGACCCTTTCCAAATACAATGAAAGGGTCTATAGATACTTAATTAAGCTAACTATCTATGAAACTGAAATCCTACTTAATTGGTATCAATTGATCTTGAATATCTCCTTCACAGCAATCTGGCAGTCGGCAGCATGAATCATCATTTAGGTTGTTTGCCTTTAAACCTGAGTTGACATATCGCAAGCATTGGCTCCACTTCGGGCGGTCTGTTGAGGCGAGAGTTGAGTTGGGTGGCATAGGTGGCATCCTGAATATCGGGAATGATATACCCGATTGCATCTGTAAGGCATTTGAGGGTGGCTCTCTGGCTATGTGGTTTGACTAAGAAGAACCAATAGGTGTCCCATGTCAAACTGTTAATTCCTGCGATTAATCTCCCATTTTTCTCTAGTTCTGGATAACATGACTGCTCCAATGTTTTCGCCGCTGTCAATTTACCTGGAGTACATTGGGAAATCATGTTAGACAAGTAAAGAGTATTATTAACCAATTCAACCAAATTACTTGTGGTTGATTTGCATCTTGAAATTGCTCTCTCTGCTTTCATTAACTGGGACTGCCATTCTGTAAATAATATCTCCTTATGTGATTCTAAAATCTTTGGTAAATTAGCCGCCTGTCCCTGATCGGTATCTTGCCATTCAAGAAAATTAGTTAATGTTTCATTGGCTTGATCCAAGTATGTTCTAGCTTTTTCTGATTTTTCACTTATTGATGTCGTCAAATTACATAATGGTTCCGCCTGGGTGATTTGTTGACATAAAAGCTTTATCTGTGTTATTAATGCCTTGTTTATCTGTAATGCCTCTACTTTGAATTCGGCTATCTGTGGAAGATTCTTTGTTTTTTCTAGCTAGGCTGATAGTTGAGCAATCTGCTCATCTTTTGACTTTATTATTTGTTCATTTGCCGCTTTTAGTTGTTCCAATGCCTCAGACAGCTCTTTCTTCTTTTGAACTGCACTGTGATCAATCCTTTGTTTCTCTTCCGGCAATTGTTTAGTTAATTGATTATTTATTTGTTGTTGTGTTAACAATTGTCGTTCTGCTTGCTCCGCCTTCTGTTGTGCCTCTGATAGTTGCGCTTGCAGTGAAAAGATCTCCTGGTCTTTTGTTTTTAATAAAATACTAACCTCTGATGCCTTATCTATTGTTGCTGCTGAATAGGCTCCAGCATATTGTGATAGTTTTGTTAGGTCGTCAGAGGGGTCAAATTCCTCCTTCCAAACCACATTGCCCGTCACTGTTTGTTCTGGGAATAGGGAAGGTTGATCAGTCCTTCTCCTCTTCCTCTGTCGTTTTACCACAACTTTGTGTCTTGGGCTATAGAAGACATCCAAGGGAGGAATTTCTTCTATTTGCAAAATAATCTGATCGGAGGGATCCTTTGGGATTATCTCTACTTCTTTCGAACTGGGTAGGCCGCTGGTTCCACTTGGAACCTGTTTTGAAGTGGTCTCCTGTGTATCTGCCGCTTTTGATGTCTCGGCATCTTTAGAGCATTCAAGATTACTGATAATTGAATCGAATTGCTGCCATTCCTGGAGAAATTTCGGGTCAATTTGAGTATCTACATTCACCTCTATGTTGCTTTGTTCTTGCTCTTTCGTCTGGGTTTCCTCTTGTCTTTTCATATGCACTTCCTCCTGTTCTTTTGATGTAACAGGAGGTTCCTTAGTATGTCACTGTTCAGGCTCGCTTGATTCTGTTGTTGGGGTTGTTGCTAACAGATCTAGAGGCAGAGTTTGCAACCTCTGTTCTCTAAGTCTGTTGAATTCAACTAACCCTTCATCTTTGTATTCCATTATGGCCAGTGATTTAACTTGGGACATCGACTCAGCTGAGGAGAACAGGTCATCAAACTTATCTTCTTTATGATCAAACTTTGTCAATTTGGCCTGTTCAAGTGCATTATAGGCGACTTTGTTGGGATCAAATCGCCTATTAGGGAGAGTTTCTAGGGTTAATGACTTCATCTTTGTAGATTCTTTCTCTGCATGTTTGAAATCATGAAAAGTGTAGACACCACATCTCAGAGGAAAAGAGGGCCAGACCTGCTTCTTATTTTTCTTTAGAGTTTGTGTAACTCCTTCGGAGATAATCTGATAGGCTATCTCCCTAGCCAGCAGTTTATCAGGTATGTACAAAGGAAGGACATGAGGTTCGGCTTGGCTGCCGAAAATTCTTATATAAGTAAATTTTTCCTCTCCGAACCATCTTCCTATTGATGTCAAATCAATCCCTGCTTGGTAGGAAATCTTGGGAGCAGGTTTATCAAAAATAGAGTAATGAATGGGTAACATAAAGCCATTGCAGACTTGGTATAAATGGTGCTTATAGGAAGTTTTCCACAATTTCTGATGGTATATGTGAATAGGCATGGGGTCTTGTGAAGTCCACCTCCAGCCGAGCACGGGAAATTCAGAATTAAAACACAGGGTGTCTAGTATATAAGCACTGTAGTAGAATGGGGGAATAAGCCTTTCAGTGACGCGGGTTTTGGTTCTAAAATCAAGAACTGTTGTTGCTAGCTTATCTGACAGTATAGTTTCCCAATCCATTATTTCACTATTACATGTTGCTTCCATCAAGGGAACCATTTCTATAGTGAAATTAGTGGAATCGTGCAACCCCCACAATCTACACATCATTATCCCAGCATAACAATAAGGAGAACATAGGGAATCAACAGAGTACTTACCGAAAGATTCATGCTTGTGTTTTGCCAGATTTTGCCTCCAATCCCGAATGGGTTCGGATTCAGTTTCGTTCTCATTTCGGAATTTCTCTAGAAATGCCTTGTTGTACTTCTTCTCTGGCATAGGCAAATGATACATTTGCCTCAAATCATTAGCCTGAAATGAACCGAAGATTCTCCCATCTCTGGTGCAGAAGGTTCTATCTGTGATTGGGATTTCCTCAATTGCCCACCTCACTACATCCGTATATGGGAGAATTTGTTCCCGAGCTGCTATCCGATGAAGGAAAGAGTCGGCTAAGTCCTTTAAAGTAGCATCAGATTTTCGATTGGTATCTGCTGTGGCTTGTACTGCTGTCACCTCTGGTACTTCGGCCTCAATCAAATTATAGGTACTTTGCCAAGGAGTTTTGCCGAGTCCTAGACATGTAGTATCGGATATCAATCCCTTTTTTTTAGTTCCTAGATCGGCGACGAGTTGTCCTGTGGCTGGTGAAGCGGAAGAAATTGCAGTTTTCTTAGACTTCTTCCCCATTCTGCTTGAATCTATTACTTCGAAAGAGTTCTACACAGGAGTGAAAATGAACGTAATATAGAGAATTGGTAGCGAAAACGAAATATGAGTGAGATATATTGATCAATGCATGATGAAGGATTAACTTAAAGTGGCCGCGGATACAATCTGTGAAAAGATTTTTAAGCTTACTATTTCATTAAATGGCCGTTAAAACCTACCAATCCTTTAAATGCCCATCATATCGTTTTATTGGCCGAATGATTTGTTTAAGCGTGCCTTGGATGTTTTGGCGGTTGAGCGCAGGTGAATCACTGTTTGGAAGATAAGGCCTTTAATACGAATTAATCGTAATATCCCCGCTTTAACAATTTTTTGAAGTTCGTACTTTTGGCTTTATCGCAATCAGGCATCGAGGGAAAACTTAAATCGTTATATTGGTTCCTTTTGGGATCCCCGATTGCCGATAGCGATATTGCATCGCATCGGGAGTATTAACTAAGCACTTTGAAAAGCATGCATGGTACATCCCCGATCGCCGATAGCGATATCGCATCGCATCGGAGCGAAAGGGACTTTATCGCATCGCATCGGAGCGAAAGGCACTTTTGTTATGGTAACTTATTATTGCCGATATCCGATAGCCTATTGCATGTTGTCACGTTGGAGAAAACCAGTGGGTCTTTAAATTATGCCTCCTTGTCATTACGACATGCGATCTTGCGATCGCTTTATCGCAATGATAAAATATTAATCATTTATATTATAAGACCAAATAATTGGTTTATCAAAAAGGTTTTATAATGTTTTCATTTTGTTTTCGGACCTTTTTGAATAATACAAAGTTGATACCAATTAAAAATAAAAGGGACCCATTTCATATTATAGATTTGTGAATAAAAATGATATGAAATGGGGGGTTGTTGTAGAGCACAACAACACCCTAGACTGAGAGCCTAAAGGAATGCAATCTTAGATTTTTTGCAATGCTTTTCTAAATATGATTTTTCTGTTATCCCCCAAAGCCAAAATATTTTAGCTGATGCCTTGGTTGTTTCAGCTAGTACTTGCAAAATGCCTTTTCATCGCAATAGGAAATATCTGGTGGAATTAAAACACATGCCATCTGTTCCTGATAATGTAAGATATTGGCAAGTTTTCAGTAATGAGAAACAAATAAATAACTTTGTACAAATGAAAGATGAATTTGAGTCTGTAAATATTGATATAGAAAATTATATAGATGAAAATGAAAAATAAATAGTGTTTAATGAAATTAATGATAATCAAGAAGAACTCAAGGTTCTTGTTGGGTTGTGTTATATTCTTTCCACGACTATCCCACGTAGTTAACCGGGGGGTTAGAGGGGGGGCGAAGCCTCCCTTCGTTGCGCCGATTGTGTAGTGGGGGACGGGGGTCATAGGGGGTTTGAGGTGTACCCGTAACCCCACTTTATGGGGTCCAGGGCAGTGTCCCGAAAAACTTTGGTTTTGGAACCTATGTTAGGTTGGGCGGACCCACCTATGGTTTTGTGCATAATTTTCGCACATTTTTTTGGATGTAATGGTTTTCAGTCCATGGTATGGATGCGATGGTTTTCGGTCCATGGTATTGGATGCTTCGGCATGTATAAATATGTATTATAACACTGAAAGGAACATAATGAAAAATCAAGCTTGTAGTCCCTGTTTTGGGATCCAGGGAAAATCTCTATGTATATGTGTTTTATGTGTTATGCTCTCGCATTGTTTATTTTCTGTGTTTTAGAATTCGTATGCAGGTAATTTCCGTACAGGGTTAAAACCTACATTTGGGATCAGAGCAGTTTTGGCTTCAAGGGGACACCTTTGTTGCTCAGGGATTTCGCTCGGGCCTGTGGTAGACCCTGTTTAGTGGGAGATCTGCGAGATTGATTCTGGTGGTGAAAGAAGATGGCGAGCAGTAGAAAGATAGAGATCGATAAATTTAATGGTCAAAGTTTTGAGTTGTGGAAACTCAAGATGGAGGATCTGTTGATGGATAAAGATCAGTGGATCGTGGTAGATCCAAGTACTAAACCAACGGTGTCTGATGAAGAATGGAAGAAGTTGGATCAGAAGGCAAAGTGCACAATACGATTATGTGTCTCAGATTCAGTATTGTTGAATGTATCAGGGGAAGCTATGGCGAAGGCTTTGTGGGAAAAGTTAGGGACTTTGTACCAATATAAGTCTCTGGTGAATAAATTGTTCTTGCGGAAAAAGCTATATAACCTGAGGAAAAAAGATGGAGACTCTATGACAGAGCATCCGAATGCATTTAATACTGTGGTAAGTCAATTAGCATCTGTTGATATTAAAATTTCAAATGAAGATAAGTGCATCAGTTTGTTGTGTTCTCTACCAAATTCATGGGATAGTCTAGTTATTGCAATAGGTAGCAATGCAACTGCCTTGCAGTTTGATGAAATAGTCTCATCCTTGCTGACGGAGGAGATGAGACGGAAAAATATGGAGAGCCAGAATGGTGATGCCTTGTCTGTACAAGGACGATCCCAGAACAAAAACAAAAATAAGTCATCGAGTGGGAGATCTAAATCTCCAGGAAAACCTGTAAAGGTGGTGTGCTAGAAATGTGGAAAGGAAGGGCACTACAAAAGGGATTGTAAATCTAAAGCTCCTGATAAAGGAAATGGATCTGATGATGCTCCTTCTGCAGAGGTGAATACCACCTCAGATGGCTTCTTCAAGTACACATGTAGATCATGAGGCATGGTTGATTGACTCAGGTGCATCCTTTCACTTCACTCCCCATAGAGAGTGGTTCTGCAAGTATGAGAAATACGATGGCAGTGATTTCTTCTTAGGGGATGATAGGAAGGCTAGAATCATTGGTCGCGGAAAATTAAAGTTGAAGTTGCAAGGTGGAATGGTTAGAACACTTCCGGGTGTTCTACATATTCCTGCATTGGCCAGAAATCTGATTTTTGTAAGCAAGCTAGATGATGCAGGTGTAAAAACAGTGTTCGAGAAGGATACCTGCAAAATGGTTCGAGGAGCACTGGTATTGATGCGGAGAGTTTGAATTGGAATTCTGTACAAGCTGCAAGGTAGCACTGTTATTTATGGGTGCAACAGTTCTATGGTTCCTGAAAGTGGAGCATAAAATCTAGTGGTCTCTGGAGAAAAGACCATGTTGTGGCATCAAAGGCTTGGACATATTGGAGAGAAGGGCCTTCAAATACTTCATGGTAAAGGTATGGTAGAAGGTATGAGTAATAGCTCTCTGGATTTTGATTTCTGTGAAAATTGTGTATATGGGAAGCAGAATCGGGTGAGTTTCCCCTCTGGTAGTAAGAGGGTGAAACAGATATTAGAACTTGTGCACAGTGATGTGTTTGGACCTGTGAAGGTTCCATCACTGGGTAAGTCTGTGTACTATGTATCATTTATAGATGACTTCTCAAGGAATACATGGATATATTTCCTTAAGAAGAAATCTGAAGCCTTTGACAGGTTTAAAGAATTTAAGGCTCTCGTGGAAAATCAGACAAAGAAGAAGATAAAGGTGCTGAGGACAAATAATGGTGGAGAGTTTTGCAGCAAGGAATTTGAAGAATTCTATAAGAAGTGTGGTATAGCATGACAGAAGACTACTCCATAAACACCTTAGCAAAATGGAGTTGCAGAAAGAATGAATAAGACGCTGATGGAAAGGGCAAGAAGCATGCTCAGTGGTGCTAGGTTGGGACAGGAATTCTGGGAAAAGTTGGTGGATACTACATGTTACCCGGTCAATAGGTCACCTTCATCAGCATTGGAGGATAAGACTCCACAAGAGGTACGGACTAGTAAGAAACCCTCTCTTTCACATTTGAGGGTATTTGGATGTGATGCATATGTACATGTTCCAAAGGAGAAATGAACCAAGTTGGATAGTAAATCTGAAAAGTGCATCTTTATTAGGTATAAGGATGGTTTAAAGGGTTATAAGCTTTGGAACCCAGTCACACGGAAGGTTGTGTACAGCCGAGATGTGGTGTTTAGAGAGGTAAAAGATGTTATTAAACATGAATTCCAACTAAAGGAACCTGAGAAGACAGAGTTTGAGCTTAAGGAGGAAGAATCAGACTCTACAGCAGAGGAGGAATTAGAAGATGAAGAGCCACAAACTCTGAGTGTGAGAAGATCAGTTTGAGAAAGAAGGCAGCCAGAAAGGTATAGTCCATCTACTTTTTGTTCAAATTTTTCTTTATCTATTACTGATGATGATCCCAAAACTGTGAAGGAAGTAGTAGATTCAGAGGATGGAAAACTCTAGAAAGAGGCCATGGTTGATGAAATGGCATCTTTGCACAAAAATGAGGCTTGGGATCTGGTGGAGTTACCGGTTGGAAGGAAACCCATTGGCAGCAAATGGGTGTTCAAGAAGAAGACAAATGCAGAAGGAAAGGTGCAGAAATACAAAGCTCGGTTGGTAGCAAAAGGTTATTCCCAGGTGCCGGGAATTGATTTTGGTGATATTTTTTCTCCTGTTTCCAAGGTAACTTCTATTAGATTACTTTTATTTGTTGCTACTGCTTTTGATTTTGAGGTAGAACATATGGATGTGAAGACAACATTTCTTCATGGGGATCTAGAAGAGGAAATATACATGAAGCAACCTGAAGGCTTTGCGGTGAAGGGTAAGAAAGAACCGGTATGCAAGTTAAAGAAGTCTCTGTTTGGGTTAAAACAATCACCAAGGATGTGGTATCAGAAATTTCATACATTTATACGGGGACTTGGCTTCACCAGAAGAAAAGCATATCACTGTGTGTATTTTAAATTAATTGGTGACCGTGTTACTTATCTGGTCTTGTATGTGGATGATATGTTGCTGGTTGGAAATGACAAAGAAATTATCCAGTATTTGAAGACCCAATTGTCCTCCAAATTCGACATGAAAGATCTTGGTGTTGCAAACTATATTTTGGGCATGGAAATTAAAATAGATTGGGTAAAGAGGAAGCTCTGGTTAAACTAGAGGAAGTATGTCGAGACAATAATGTAGAGGTTTAATATGCAGGATAGTAAACCGGTGAAGGTTCCTATTCCTGAAGGTGTGAGGTTATCTTCTGAACAGTGTCCCAAGACACAAGAAGAGGAAGAGGACATGTCTCGTATTCCATATGCAAGTGTAGTCGGTAGCTTGATGTATGCAATGGTCTATACTAGACCAAACATTGCACATGCAGTGGGAGTATTGAGCATGTTTATGTCAAAACCAGGGAAGGAGCACTGGACAGCAGTGAAGCGGGTTTTCAGGTATTTGTGTGGCACTAGTGATTATGGTTTGTGTTACCAACGAAGATTAGGATTGGACAGAATGTTGGATATCCATGGCTTTGCTGATGCAGACTAGACTAGAGATCTGGATCAGAGAAGATCTACAAGTGGGTATGTGTTTAACCTATTTGGAGGTGCAGTCAGTTGGATGAGTAAGAAACAATCTATAGTGGCACTATCAACTATAGAGGCAGAATACATGGCAGCCACTCATGCAATCAAGGAAGCAGTGTGGTTGCAGAGATTGTGTTCAAGTATGGGTTTAGTATAGGGAGCTATAAGGATAGACTGTGACAGCCAAAGTGCAATTTTCTTGGCAAAGAACTTCGCATATCATTCAAAGACAAAGCACATTAATGTTCAGTATCACTTTGTGAGGGATATGATAGAAGACAAAAAGGTGTTGCTAGTAAAGGTGGACACTTTGAAGAATACTGCAGATGCATTGACAAAATCTGTGAGCTCTGAGAAGTTCTCTTGGTGTAGAGAGACAATGGGTGTTTCAGGGCTGGAAAAATGACTAAGCTCTCTTGTGTCCCCCTGTGGAAAGAAAACAACAAGTGGGAGAATGTTGGGTTGTGTTATATTCTTTCCACGACTAGCCCACGTAGTTAACCGGAGGGTTAGAGGGGGGGCGAAGCCTCCCTTCGTTGCGCCAATTGTGTAGTGGGGGAGGGGGATCATAGGGGGTTTGAGGTGTACCCGTAGCCCCACTTTATGGGGTCCAGGGCAGTGCCCCAGAATATTTTGGTTTTGGAACCTATGATAGGTTGGGCGAACCCACCTATGGTTTTGTGCATAATTTTCGCACATGTTTTTTGGACGCAATGGTTTTCGGTCCATGGTATGGATGCAATGGTTTTCGGTCCATGGTATTGGATGCTTCGGCATGTATAAATATGTATTATAACATTGAAAGGAACATAATGAAAAATCAAGCTGGTAGTCCTCGTTTTGGGATCCAGGGAAAAATCTCTGTGTATATGTGTTTTATGTTTTATGCTCTCGCATTGTTTATTTTCTATGTTTTAGAATTCGTATGCAGGTAATTTCCGTACTGGGTTAAAACCTACAGTTTTACAATTAAAGGACAATGTGATACCAAGAGGATTGGTACCATTGGAAGATATTTTTTACTTCAATGATGTAGCCAAGAAGCTAAAAAATGAACCAGTAGGAGCTATGGTAGAGGGCTGTAACATAGGAACTGCAGAGAACCCCAAAATTGTCAAAATGTCCAAATCCTTGCCTCCTAAAAGAAAATAAAAATACATTGAAATTTTTAAATAATTCTTTGATGTATTTTCCTGGAGCTGTGAAGACTTAAAATCTTATGATACAAGTATCGTTCGGCACACCATTCCCTTCAAGGAAGATCAAAAGCCTTTTAAGCAGAAATTGAGGAGAATAAACCCAGTCTTATTTCCTTCGATAGAAAAGGAAGTCAAGAAAATTTTTGATGCAAAGATCATTGTACCCCTCAGATTTTCAAAATGGGTCTCAAATCTAGTACCTACTAGAAAGAAAACTGGTGAAATTAGGATTTGTGTAGATTTTAGAAATCTTAACAATGTTTCTCTTAAAGACAACTACCCCCTACCCAAAATGGATCACATCCTACAAAAGGTAGTTAGTTCCAACAGAATTTCATTGCTGGATGGTTTCTCAGGATACAACCAAGTTCTTGTTCATCCTGATGATCAACACAAAACAGCATTTACTACACCATGGGGCACTTTTATGTATGTAAAAATGCCTTTTGGCCTTATGAATGATGGGGCCACCTTCCAAAGAACAATGGATATTTATTTTGCTGATGAAATTGATAGGTTCATTGTAATCTACCTAGATGATATCGTTGTGTTCTCAAAGATAGATGAAGAACACTTGTTGCATTTAAGAAGAGTTTTTGAAAAGTGTAGAAAATATGGTATCTCTTTAAACCCTAAGAAAACACTTTTTGGTTTAGAGGAGGGAAAACTTCTAGGCCATATCATCTCAAAAGAATGTATTATAGTTGATCCTAGAAGAGTCGAAGCCATACTAAAAATTGACCCACCTAGAAATAAGAAAGAAGTTCAATCCTTCATTGGAAGAATAATTTCCTCAGGAGATTTATTCCTAACATGGCCGAAATCTTAAGATTTGTTACAAAAATGTTAAGGAAATACATTGAAATAAAATGGAATACTGAAGCCAAGAAATCCTTTAGTGAAGTAAGGTTAGCTTAACCACTTCTCCTATTTTGATAAGCCCTGACTTTACAAATGATTTTATGATATTTTCTTTTGCATATGAGCATACAATTGCAATTGTTTTATTGCAGAAAAATACTGAAGGCCATGAACAGCCCATAGCTTTTTTCAGTAGAGCTTTGAGGGATGCATCACTGAGGTACAACATCATGGAGGAACAAGAATTTTCTTTGGTAAAGGCATTAAACTATTTTAGAGTGTACATCGTACATTCTCATATCATTGCATTTGTCCCAAGTGTATGTAAAAGATATTCTCACACACACTAACCCAGGTGGCAAAAGATCGAAATGGATTGTTGTGATCCTAGAGTATGACATTGGGATATAACCAACCAAGCTCATTAAAGGTAATGGATTGGCAAAGCTAATGGCTAAGTCCAATTTACATGCATTGGATATAAATTATATTGTTTCAATGGATGAACAGGAAGAGCTGGCGACTCCACAGGTGTTAGAAGCCTTTGCTACCTCACCATGGTATGTAGAAAGTATCTTTGTATTACAAAACTTACAAGCTCCTCCTAGTTTAACGAAGACAAAATCTAGGTTTCTAAAAATGAAAGCTATGAAATCATGTATTTTATATCAGAAGGTATATTGGAAAGATGTTGGAGGTATTTTGCTAAACTATTTATTGAAAGATGAAGCAAACAGGGTCATGGAAGAGTTTCATCAAGGAGACTGTGGAGGCCATTTGTATTGGAAAACCACAGCCAACAAAATCCTAAGGGTTGTCTTTTATTGACCTACCTTTTTTGCAGATGTGCATAAGAAAATCACCACTTGCCTCCCGTGTCAGATCTTTGAAGGCAAGAGAAAGATTTTTCCTTTACCCTTGAAACCCATTTCAGTTGAATTTCCTTTTTAACAGTGGGGTCTAGATTTCATTGGTGAAATTCATCCCAGATCCTCAAGCCAAGATAGATGGATCTTAAAAACCACTTATTAATTTACCAAGTGGATTGAGGCTATCCAAACCAAACAGGCCACAGACACTGTCATTATCTAGTTTTTAGAAGGTAACATTATGTCTAGGTTTGGATGTCCCCATAAGATTATCACTGACAATGTTGTTTCCTTTAAATCAAAGAAAATGGTTGATTTTTGTAACAAATATCACATAATATTAGGACACTCAACTTCCTATTACCCACAAGGAAATGGGTTAGCTGAGTCCTCCAACAAGAGTTTAGTCAACATCATCAAAAATCTACTGCAGGAGAATAAAAAATCCTGGCATAAAAAGTTGATTAATGCCCTGTGGGCTAACCGAATTAGCACCAAAAATTCTATTGGAATGTCTCCATTCCAAATAGTATATGGATTTGATGTTTTTTCCTATTTCTCTGGGAGTTCCTATGTTAAAATTGTTACAGGAATCACAAGTGGAAACTAATGATTTACAAAGAAGGATCAACCAAACCATACAGTTGTAGAAATTCAAGGAGGAGGTCTATAACAAACTCAACTTGTCAAGACAACATCAAAAAGATCTATAATAGAAGAACAAAAGCAGATGACTTCTAGATAGGTGACCTGGTGTTAAAATGGGACTCAAGGAATGAATACAAAGGCAAGCATGGTAAATTTGACATTTTGTGGAAAGGGCCATATAAAATTGAAACTTTTAGATGAAATAATGTATTTTTATTGAAGGACTTGACTGAAGAAGCACCCTCTAGCGGACTTGTCAATGGTAGACTTATCAAACACTACTTTCCTCAAAGTTAAATCAGTTTCATTTAGAACCATTGTACATATCATTTTAATATTCTACTGCAAGAGTGAGGGTGGCTCACATCATGAATTGAAGCCCGGAGAGAAGGCCCTAAACTTCTGATGATTTGTTGCCCATATTTATGAATAGTAGTAGGTGTGTTAGATTCGGCTACAGAATAAGGACATCATGCCCAATGGATCAAGGCTATTGATCTACAGTGTTCTTGACACCTCACAAGGAAGATGCCATCCCCATTGGAGCCATTGTTAGGGTCCTATATTTTATAGAATGAGCTGAATATTAGCTGTTGATTTTTGTATATGAAATGTTTTAACCAATGTTCAATTCTGTAAATTATTTCCAAAAAAAAAATGGAAAAGAAAATAAAAAAGGGGATACAAGAAAATATATGTGTGTGTGTGTGTATGTGTGAAAAGAATGAAAAACCAAAAAATATGAGAAAATAGAAAAAAGAATGAAATACTCCTCAAAAAATAAATAAATAAATAAAATAAAAATAAAAATAAAAATAAAAAAATAAAATAAAATAAAGAAAGAAAGAATAAGCAAGCAAGTCTAAATGCCACTCAAAAAATGAAAAAATGCATCAGTAATACCTTAGAAAGTTTGAATAATGTGTTACTAGTTAAAATGCCACATTGAAGTTAGATAAATAGATTAGTTTGTTTAATCACACCGTTTAAGCGTGATTAGGCTTGATTAAATATAATTAGTTTAGGTTAGTGAATAATTAACCACACAGTATAATTGTGGTTGAATTAGATTAGTTAGAAAGAAATTAGTTAACCACATTGTTTAATCGTGGTTTGATTGACAATGAAATCAGAATAATAAAAAATCAAAAAATAGGCCTGCATGTTGAAATGCGCCTTGAGAGGTTAATTACAAAGGCTTGAAGTTAATTAAAATTTCTATGTTTAATTGCAATTCAAAATGCAATAAGGTCTTATGACATTACATATTTTGTCGTAATGTAATAAAAATGATGCATGAGTGAGAGGCCACGATTCACCCCACCCAGATAAACGGCGGGGAATCGTATTCTAGCCCCCCGAGCCCCTCTGACATTTGATCATGAGGGGGGTTTTGAAAAGTCAAAAATCACTTTACCATGATGGTTGATGTGGCGACTTCCTAGGTGCTTCACAACCCCCTTCCAAAAAACCGCAAACCATCCCTTCCCCACTTTGAAAACCACCTTTTCCTCTGCATCCCATTTGCCCTCGCGTCCATTCCCCTTCCACCAGGTGGCCTCCCATCCACACCTTGCTCTAATTCCAAGCCACATCAACCTCCTGACCCCCCTCAATCCCAATACATAACTACCACCTCAGCATCAAGTCATTAGTCAATTAATTTATACCTATTCCCCTGACAACAGACCTGCTCCTCTAACTATTAAATCACAACGGTACATCATTTTTCCTATATTAACCACTAAACCCATTTTATCCACCTTTCTAGTGTTTTTTCAAGTTGCTAATTATATCAAATTTGTTACAGTGTCCCACTTGCACACTAGAACCTATTGTAGTGCCAAGTTAGCAAAACCTACCACTACTACAGTAATCTAGACCACCATTGCGACTGGCATGTCCAGTCGAATACCAATCTACTTCTGGATACCAACCTACAACCATTATCCTGGGTAATTCGAAACTTTGATTTCATTGCTCTTCTATCATGGCCAGTAAAAGTAAATCTAAAGCCACATATGATAATCCCATGTTACCCCCTGTCCTAGACCTATACCATCAACCCTTGGTGGATCAGAAATACAAAATAGTTGAAACCAAGTGTGAATTTGATCTATACGAACTTCAAAACTGGTTAAAGAAAAAATTCTTCAACCAAAGAGATGAGTTGACTCTCTAGGACTCTCTCCTATCCCAATTCATTTTTCCGAGACACACCACTTCCATAAATTTGTCTCCTAGTCTCAGTTTAGACATATTCCTAGTCAAAGGGCCATTGTGGCCCAGAATGGAGACATTCTATTCACCATAACCCCTAATTCAATCAACCAAATGCTATAAATCCCAAATTCTAACTCCCTCGTGCCATTTTCAGTAGGTTCCTTCATGGAATTCTACAAGAACTTGACCATCCCATAAAGAGCCAAGATTTTTGAAACTTTTCTACCAAAATATGCCCAATTACCCAAGAATAACCCCCCATGTTCATCCTCTATGTTCCCGGAGATGACCAAGCAGATAATTTCCATTGTTTCATGTTTACTAGGTTACCAATCTGATCAGTGGGTTGATGAGGCCATTATTGGTTTTTTATCAGTCTTTACAACTGGTAAAAAAACCCTTTATTCTCAATTACAATCACTTTTTTTCAAATACAATACATGATCAATTCCTAAAGTTATCTACTGAAGTAAATTTCAAATATGCTTCAGTACTTGTTTTTCTATTTCTTTATCATCAAGTAGACAGGTTTCAGTTTCCCATGCAAAAATTGGAGGAGAAAGGCAATGCTCAATTAGTAATTCATTGGACTTATTTGATGAGGAAGCATTCCAATGAGTTTACCTTCAATGATTTTGTAGATCAGTTCCTATATACAGTTGCCTGCTTGCTGAATAGTGATGTGGAGCCTAGAATAGGACCAGAGATACAAAGAATTTTGCATCTCAGTGAGAAGACTAAGACAGGAGATTGGTACTTGTACCAAAACTATAACGAGATTAGAGTTTATGGGTGTGAATTGCCACCATACATGCTCCCAAAATTAATTCCCATGAGGATCTTCTCATTAGAATATATCAGACAGATGGATTATCTCCATTTTGTTGTAGCAAAGAAGAAGTCTTAGTTTAAAATCAAGGCACAAGTTGGACCATTTATATGTAACACCAGGGCAGCAGGTAAGGATGCATATTTTCTCCTTAAGAAAATGAATTTCAAGTTGAGTTTCACCTAGTCATACGACCCTTTTGGCATCATTTCCAAACTGAGAGTGGAGCAGAAAACCACTCCCTATACTCACACTCCTATACCAGAGATAGAGAAGTTTATGAATCAAAGTTAGTGGGAGGAGAATATGCTACAAGAGGCAGAAGAATAGGTGATATACACAACTACCTCACAAACTGCATTACCTCAAGAAAAACAGGGCAAGATGCCAAGGGAAGATGATTCCCCTTCAGTGACAGAGATTGGAGTCAAAGAGTTTCTAATATACAAGAAGAAGCAGAAGACTAATCCTAAACCAAATTTTTTCTACAGGAGGATGAGGAGCAGGCCACCATAGTCCTAATAGGCCCTCATGTTTCTACAAGGGAAGAATATATCCTCATAGGATCTCCCTCTTCCTCAGCTTCCCAAGATCCCCCAGATATAGCTCAAACAATAGAATTGGTTCAGGACCAAGCTGAACCAAACATTTTTGCCAAATTCAAATAAATAAAAAAGAAAAATGAACTGCTCAAAGCCACCACATACTCCCAATTCTAGAAGCAAACAACCTCCTCACAACATAGGCTTCTTTCAGCCTTTGACACAGAAAAGGGGAAAATGCAAATTTCATTCCTTCAAGCACATGTCCCATTTCCAAAGACTCCAGTTGATTACAAGAAGTCCATATTTTCTTTTGATGTCAACCAGATTCACCCTATTGACCAAATGGACATGCATAAACAAACTGGTGAGATGTTGTACTCTACTCTGACCAATACTTCCATGACAGCATCCAAATTGTAGGCCTTAATCAACAACATACAATCTCAGTTAAAACTTGAAAATATCTCATCTTTGGCCAAAGACACAAAGATTAAATCACTAGAAGACCTGTTAATCAAACTAGGCTATGATCCCAGTGATGTAAAAGCAGTAGAAGAAATTGTTGGAAATAATACTGAGAGGGGGGGTGAATCAGTATTATCAGATCAATAAAACTTTTTCATTTCCATACTTAGATATGTAGACGCTACTTCATTCGAAGGAACCCGCGTGTATACGCAACTGTGTCTAAAGCAACTAGCGTATATCCAAAATACTTATGATTCAATTAATCCATTAAATGTTGAACTTTAGTTAGTGCATCGGAACTTCATTAACCATATGAACAGTAAGCAGGTGTAGTAAAACAGAACAGATCATCACACACAAGAAGCACACATGAACACCATGATATAAGGTGGAAACCCAATGTGGGTGAAAACCACCTGCTGCAAGTCATCTCTATCTTCTTTCAATAAGATACTTCATTTTACAATATTTTGTACTGGTGTAGTCCTTTACCAGTACGTAGGCTTCTACCTGCACAGGGCTACAACCCTCTCTCATTTTCCAGACTCTCCTGGATGGGAGCTACAACCCCCTTTGCTCTTGTACTAGCTGGTGTACTAGTACGTAGGCGCCGGCCTACAATCACCTTTCACCCTCCAGGGACCACATTTCATACATTTTCAGACTAGATACTCCTTAAGCACAACACTATAATTTGAAGGCCATGTTTCATCAAATTCTCACACTGGACCCATAAATATCATTGAAGCACAAAACAATCAATACTAGCATCATCAATCTCTGACTCTCTGAAACACTGACACCCTGTCAACAACACAGTCACCAGAACACAGAGCAGACAACAGAACTCTGCAACAACAATCAGAACCAACTATACCATCAAAATTATGCATCAGAGTGCATACGCTACTTGGAAGTGCCGAACCTGCGTGTATACGCAACTTCATCAAGGTGAACCAGCGTATATGTCATTAATTACTTCTTCATAACTTCGCTGCACTTCCTGACTTCAGACATAACTAGATCATTACATATACAAGGATAATATATGTGTTAGCACCTAGATCTAGTCCATCAGATCTCATAAATATGAGTCATTATGATCCTGATCCAATATTAGTTCTCATCCATTAATACTGAAGCTAAACACAATCAACCAAACAAGATATGCAGAATACTGCCACCTCTAGACTGTCATCAGAACCCTTCAACAACCAGAACCACCTGTAGTTTCAAATATCATAGCTCAAAAGATATATGCTACTACAATGAACTCAACCTGCGTACATACGTACCTACACCAAAGCCAACCCGCGTACAGATCTATAAATATTCAATCATGACTTGCAGCAATTTCAAACTTAAGTTATACCCAGTTCAGATCATTACATGCGTCAGTATACAGATCTAGAATAAACATAATCAATCATATAGAGATAGTTCATTTCAAACCATTTGATCCTGATCTATCCTTAGATCTTGTTCTCCATCCACCGGTGAGATCCCTCCTTAGCTCAGATCAAGCAATGCATCATCAACCCATAACCTGCATACTGGATCTCATACTTCCTCAGATATTCAAGACTTTTCAAATACATTTGCCTAATGATCTTCTTCTCCTTTTATAGTCTTAGGCCTTGCTCAATACCACGGTCCAAAACCATAATAAATCAATACCATGGGCCCAATACTTGGGATCAACACTTCTGACGAGACACCATGGTCCAAAACCATAGGTTCAAATACCGAGGACTAACTACCACGGACCAAAAGTAAGTTCTCCAACATATACGTGCTTTTCCTTTCATGAAAGTGCATGTATACGCATACGCGCCTTTGTAACGTATAACCCGCGTGTATACGCAGCTTGGTCACAATGAACCTGGGTATATGTATTTTCTCTTCATACTTGTAGTCTTATCATCAATTCCTTGCTGCTAACCTTCTGCTCATCAATTCCTTGCTGCTGACCTTCTGCACTATGATTTGACATCTGTGTGATTTGCCATCAAGTATAACACTTGTCTCATAATGCCAACAATCTCCCCCTTTGGACTTGATGGCAAAGCTAACTTGTCACACTTAGAACTTGATCTTCTTATTCCTTTGAGTTGTCCTGCATCCCATGCATTTAGTCACATCAGTAGATTCATCTAGTGAGATGTACTTCTATGAGAAGGTTTCCATCAAGTACAACACATGCATCATAATGCCAACAATCTCCCCCTTTGGACTTGATGGCAACACACCAAATCACTCTCCCCCTTTTACATCAAGGGCAAAGGGCGAACCAAGATATTCTCTTTCCAAGATAAGCATTCCGCTGTTCATATTCCCCCTGAGTACTTGCTGAACTCTCTGAATGAGCTCTCCCTTTGTATATGCCAAGGTGTACCAATCTGTCCATGCTACATGCTAAAAGCTCTGCTCTTGCTGAAATGTGTTGTTCATGCTACCCCTAACTGTAGGAAAGATTTGAAAAGGATGTTCTTCAAGAAGAACCAAGACTTATACATCATAAAAGACCTTCTTATCACCCAAAGACTCAATACATACATCCATCACCCAACCAAGTGGGGATCATCCACCCAACCGAGTGGGGATACATCAAAAGTTTACACATGATAAAACAAGAACATTACGTCTTCATCCCAGGCATAGTGGGGAAACCAATATAGGTCGTTACATGACCTTGACACCATGAAAGAGATACCACAAAAGAGATATATGACATAGAGATGAAATATCTAGAGCAAGACTTATGAAAGTCACAAATAACCGATATTGGCAGCATCTGTCAATCACCATTCAGATCAACAACCAAGAGATCCATCTGTTCTCCCTCTGTCTTTGTTCCACCTGAAACCAACAACAACTGTGAACTAGAACCAAAAGCTTCTAAGGTAATGCCAACAATGCATCATTGGAAGTTTATCTACTCCCCCTGAACCTGTGTCAGATGGTCTCTGTCAAACCCATATCAGAATCTTCTACAACCAGAGTCTGTCCCTGCTGATTTCCTTCAAAAGCTCCATATACGCGACTGAACCTGTATAAATCGGCGTATGTACGCGGATACCCCTTATGAAACTTGCGTACAACCAATTCCAGATCAGCAACCTGTATAAGTCATCAACCTATAACAAGGTATGTCTGCATCAATTCATCCCTTTGAACAGAATTCAGAGTCATTCACATTATATCATGTGTGAAACCACCATAGCCATTTCATCAACATCAAGATCTACATGATCCAAGTATAATCAATTGGGAATATCTGCATCAATCAACATATGTACGAAACAACCTATCATCACATAGGTAAGAACTCATCATCATCATGTCTCCAACAATGCAACTTTGAATGATCATCCATGTATCCAGCCAACAATCCTCATCCATATATGTGCCAAGAACAATAGGAATTCTGCATTATAACTATAATATATGATCTTTATGCATATGATGACAACAACATATGAGTGACTCATCATCAAGTAAAGAAGATGTGAATTCAAGCTTTGTACTTCTCCTTATCCTTATGAAGATCACCATGTAAGCATCATATATGCACCATCTAAGAATCAATTCACAAATATGATCTGAGCATCAACTATGTAACCCCAAGAATCATATGAGATTTTATCATGGACAACTCATAACCACATCATAGCAAGTTATATCATTTAGCCATATGAGCATCATCACAAAGGACTATTAACCATAATGCCAACAATGCATTATTAAAGGCATATGCTCCCCCTCAACCTGTGCCATCTATTAGATCTGATCATGCATATATCAGCAAAAAGCATCAAGGCATCATCATCATCAAGTTAGGATCAAAACACTTCTAAACATCAAAACATTTCCACACATCCTCAGCAGACTGTAACTATTAACCAATAGAGCAAATAATGGACTGAATCATATCAGATCCTTTTTTTGAGCCTGTCCCCACTGCTTTTCCTCAGACTGAAATATACGCGACTTTGAAGTGTCTAACTCGCGTATATACGCGACTTCCTTTTATGAAACTTGCTTATGAGATTCAGGATACTGAATTTTTATACTTTCAGCTCCCTCTGAGTCTGTTATGTCTATGTTGTGCTGTATCTGAGTACATTGTGTTGTGCCACATCTTTCTGACTGTACTTCCTTCTTTTTCCATATCTTCAAGTGTGATGATGTTTTCTCCTTTTGGTGTGATGTCCGTCCTTTGTTCCTGCATTCCTTTGCTATATGTCCAAGCTTGTTACATGCATAACATCTTACATGTTTCATATTCCTCCTGTAGCAATCAGCAGCTTTGTGACCAAACATATTGCAAGAAAAACAATATCCATTAAAGTACCTGGAATGTGATGATCTTGAACCATTCTTCTTCTACATCTAGCTGCAACATGTCCAAGATTATGACATTCATAACATTCAATATTATTCATCTGAGTAAATGGCCGACTATTACTTCCATAGTTAGGAGTAAAAGATTTTCTTTGAAGAATCTCTTTCCTTGATTGTTGATGGGGTTGACCTCTCATCTCTCTTATCTCCTTGTTGATCATTTTAGATTTCTCTTTAGAGTTCCTTGCCTCACCTTGTGAACTAGATTCACCTTCAACAGATTCATGAAAACCAAGACCAGTCTTGATCGCATGAGACCTTTGACTACTAAGAATATCATCCAAGGCTTTAGTACTATCTTGAAATCGTAAAATCTTATCCTTTTCTTCTAATTTACATTTGAAGATATTTACCTCAACCTAAAGTTTTTCTTCCTTTTCCAGACATTGCTTCTTAAAATTTCTTCAGATTTTCTTCCTTCTTCCATTTGTTGCCTTAGTTTGAGAATCTCCTTTTCTTGTTCTTCATTCAGATCCTGCTGCATTTGACAAATTCTGAAGGCACATTCTAGCTGAGATTTTAAGCTGATAACTTCGTTTTCTTGTTTTTCAATAGTTAGGAGTAGATTTTTATTCTGCTTCTTTGATTCGTCAAGATATTCCTTTAGCGAGCGAATCGTGGCTTCAAGACTTTCATAGTAACTGGATCTATCTCTGAGTTTCTTGATGGTTGTGCTTCTTTCATTGACTTCATCTCTTAGTGATGTTACTTCATCCTGCAACTTTTGATATTTGTCCTTGAATAAGTTCCTTACCTTGTTTCCTTCCTCTAGTTGGGCCTTTAGTTTGGTAGCTTCTTCTTTGAAGTCACATTCCCTTTTGCTCAATAGATCCTGTTGATCTTTGATTTTATCTGAAAGCCTTTTAAATTCTGCCTCTATTTGATATCTTTCTTGTTCACCCAGAAGAGCAAATTCAATTGTTTCGCTATCACTTTCATCTTTTCCAAATGGATAGATAGCTGGAACATCAAAGGATATCAAATTCATACCTGATATTTCATCTTCATTCTGAAATGATTCTTAATCTGATTCTGAATCTGAAGAGCTTCTTACACCTAATCCCAAATCAATTCTCCCACTGTCATAGTTCTTTTGAGACGTCTTCTTCTTCTTAGGTGCTTTCTTCTTAAGATTCTTTCCCATAGTTCCACGGATCTCCTTCAAGCGATCAAGATTCTACCAAAGGACCTGCTCTGATACCAATTGTTGGAAATAATACTGAGAGGGGGGGGTGAATCAGTATTATCAGATCAATAAAACTTTTTCATTTCCATACTTAGATATGTAGACACTACTTCATTCAAAGGAACCTGCGTGTATACGCAACTGTGTCTAAAGCAACTAGCGTATATCCAAAATAATTATGATTTAGTTAATCCATTAAATGTTGAACTTTAGTTAGTGCATCAGAACTTCATTAACCATATGAATAGTAAGCAGGTGCAGTAAAACAGAACAGATCATCACACACAAGAAGCACACATGAACACCATGATATAAGGTGGAAACCCAATGTGGGTGAAAACCACATGCTGTAAGTCATCTCTATCTTCTTTCAATAAGATACTTCATTTTACAATATTTTGTACTGGTGCAGTCCTTTACCAGTACGCAGGCTTCTACCTGCACAGGGCTACAACCCTCTCTCGTTTTCCAGACTCTCCTGGATGGGAGCTACAACCCCCTTTGCTCTTGTACTAGCTTATGTACTAGCACGTAGGTGCCGGCCTACAATCTCCTTTCACCCTCCAGGGACCACATTTCATACATTTTCAGACTGGATACTCCTGAAGCACAACACTATAATCTGAAGGCCACGTTTCATCAAATTCTCATACTGGACCCATAAATATCATTGAAGCACAAAACAATCAATACTAGCATCATCAATCTCTGACCCTCTGAAACACTGACACCCTGTTAACAACACAGTCACCCGAACACAGAGCAGACAACAGAACTCTGCAACAACAATCAAAACCAATTGTACCATCAAAATTATGCATCAGAGTGCATACGCTACTTGGAAGTGCCGAACCTGCGTGTATACGCAACTTCATCAAGGTGAACCAGCGTATATGTCATTAATTACTTCTTCATAACTTCGTTGCACTTCCTGACTTTAGACATAACCAAATCATTACATATACAAGGATAATATATGTGTTAGCACCTAGATCTAGTCCATCAGATCTCATAAATATGAGTCATTATGATCCTGATCCAATATTAGTTCTCATCCATCAATACTGAAGCTAAACACAATCAACCAAACAAGATATGCAGAATACTGACACCTTTAAACTGTCATCAGAACCCTTCAACAACCAGAACCACCTGTAACTTCAAATATCATAGCTCAAAAGATATAAGCTACTACAATGAACTCAACCGGCATACATACGCACTTACACCAAAGCCAACCCGCGTACAGATCTATAAATATTCAATCATGACTTGCAGCGATTTCAAACTTAAGTTATACCCAGTTCAGATCATTACATGCGTCAGTATACAGATCTAGAATAAGCATAATCAATCATATAGAGATAGTTCATTTCAAACCATTTGATCCCGATCTATCCTTAGATCTTGTTCTCCATCCATCAGTGAGATCCCTCCTTAGCTCAGATCAAGCAATGCATCATCAACCCATAACCTGCATACTGGATCTCATACTTCCTCAGATATTCAAGACTTTTCGGATACATTTGCCTAATGATCTTCTTCTCCTTTTATAGTCTTAGGCCTTGCTCAATACCACAGTCCAAAACCATAATAAATCAATACCATGGGCCCAATACTTGGGATCAACACTTCTAACGAGACACCATGGTCCAAAACCATAGGTTCAAATACCAAGGACTAACTACCACGGACCAAAAGTAAGTTCTCCAACATATACGCGCTTTTCCTTTCATGAAAGTGCGTGTATATGCATACGTGCCTTTGTAACGTATAACCCGCGTGTATACGCGGCTTGGTCACAATGAACCTGCGTATATGTATTTTCTCTTCATACTTGTAGTCTAATCATCAATTCCTTGCTGCTAACCTTCTGCTCATCAATTCCTTACTGCTAACCTTCTGCACTATGATTTGACATCTATGTGATTTGCCATCAAGGACAACACTTGTCTCATAATGCCAACAATCTCCCCCTTTGGACTTGATGGCAAAGCTAACTTGTCACACTTAGAACTTGATCTTCGGAGCTGTCCTGCATCCCATGCATTTAGTCACATCAGTAGATTCATCTAGTGAGATGTCCTTCTATGAGAGGGTTTCCATCAAGTACAACACATGCATCATAATGCCAACAATATCCCCCTTTGGACTTGATGGCAACAACACCAAATCACTCTCCCCCTTTGACATCAAGGGCAAAGGGCGAACCAAGATATTCTCTTTCCAAGATAAGCATTCTGATGTTCATACTCCCCCTGAGTACCTGCTGAACTCTCTGAATGAGCTCTCCCTTTGTATATGCCAAGGTGTACCAATCTGTCCATGCTACATGCTGAAAGCTCTGCTCTTGCTGAAATGTGTTGTTCATGCTACCCCTGACTGTAGGCAAGATCTGAAAAAGATGTTCTTCAAGAAGAACCAAGACTTATACATCATAAAAGGCCTTCCTATCACCCAAAGACTCAATACATACATCCATCACCCAACCAAGTGGGGATCATCCACCCAACCGAGTGGGGATAGATCAAAATTTTACACATGATAAAACAAGAAAAATACATCTTCATCCCAGGCATAGTGGGGAAACCAATATAGGTCGTTACATGACCTTGACACCATGAAATAGATACCACAAAAGAGATATATGACATAGAGATGAAATATCTAGAGCAAGACTTATGAAAGTCACCAATAACTAATATTGGCAGCATCTGTCAATCACCATTCAGATCAGCAACCAAGAGATCCTTCTGTTCTCCCTCTGTCTTTGTTCCACCTGAAACCAACAACAACTGTGAACTAGAACCAAAAGCTTCTAAGATAATGCCAACAATGCATCATTGGAAGTTTATCTGCTCCCCCTGAACCTGTGTCAGATGGTCTCTGTCAAACCCATATCAGAATCTTCTACAACCAGAGTCTGTCCCTGCTAATTTCCTTCAGAAACTCCATATATGCGACTGAACCTGTATAAATCGGCGTATGTACGTGGATACCCCTTATGAAACTTGTGTACAACCAATTCCAGAACAACAACCGACTTAACAAGGTATGTCTGCATCAATTCATCCCTTTGAACAGAATTCAGAGTCATTCACCTTATATCATGTGTGAAACCACCATAGCCATTTCATCTACATCAAGATCGACATGATCCAAGTATCATCAATTGGGAATATCTGGATCAATCAACATATGTACGAAACAACCTATCATCATATAGGTAAGAACTCATCATCATCATGTCTCCAACAATGCAACTTTAAATGATCATCCATGTATCCATCCAACAATCCTCATCCATATATTTGCCAAGAACAATAGGAATTCTGCATCATAACTGTAATATATGATCTTTATGCATATGATGACAAC
Organism: Pinus tabuliformis; assembly: GCA_031772625.1. NCBI lineage: Eukaryota > Viridiplantae > Streptophyta > Pinopsida > Pinales > Pinaceae > Pinus > Pinus tabuliformis. The sequence goes on along the minus strand of CM062820.1, from coordinate 1,202,105,620 downwards.
AGCATATGAGTGACTCATCATCAAGTAAAGAAGATGTGAATTCAAGCTTTGTACTTCTCCTTATCCTTATGAAGATCACCATGTAAGCATCATATATGCACCAGCTAAGAATCAATTCACAAATATGATGTGAACATCAACTATGTAACCCCAAGAATCATATGAGATTTTATCATGGACAACTCATAACCACATCATAGCAAGTTATATCATTTAGCCATATGAGCATCATCACCAAGGACTATTAATCATAATGCCAACAATGCATTATTAAAGGCATATGCTCCCCCTCAACCTGTGCCATCTGTTAGATCTGATCATGCATATATCAGCAAAAAGCATCAAGACATCATCATCATCAAGTTAGGATCAAAACACTTCTAAACATCAAAACATTTCCACACATCCTCAGCAAACTGTAACTATTAACCAATAGAGAAAATAATGGATTGAATCATATCAGATCCTTTTTCTGAGCTTGTCCCCACTGCTTTTCCTCAGACTGAAATATACGCGACTTTGCAGTGTCTAACTCGCATATATACGTGACTTCCCTTTATGAAACTTGCGTATGAGATTCAGGATACTGAATTTTTATACTTTCAGCTCCCTCTGAGTCTGTTATGTCTGTGTTGTGCTGTATTTGAGTACATTGTGCTGTGCCACATCTTTCTGACTGTACTTCCTTCTTTTTCCATATCTTCAAGTGTGATGATGTTTTCTCCTTTTGGTGTGATGTCCGTCCTTTGTTCCTGCATTCCTTTGCTATATGTCCAAGCTTGTTACATGCATAACATCTTACATGTTTCATATTCCTCCTATAGCAATCAGCAGCTTTGTGACCAAACATATTGCAAGAAAAACAATATCCATTAAAGTACCTGGAATGTGATTATCTTTTTATGTGATGATCTTGAACCATTCTTCTTCTACATCTATCTGCAACATGTCCAAGATTATGACATTCATAACATTCAATATTATTCATCTGAGTAAAATGGCCGACTATTACTTCCATATTTAGGAGTAAAAGATTTTCTTTGAAGAATCTCTTTCCTTGATTGTTGATGGGGTTGACCTCTCATCTCTCTTATCTCCTTGTTGATCATTTTAGATTTCTCTTTAGAGTTCCTTGCCTCACCTTGTGAACTAGAATCACCTTCAACAGATTCATGAAAACCAAGAGGAGTCTTGATAGCAGGAGACCTTTGACTACTAAGAATATCATCCAAGGCTTTAGTACTATCTTGAAATCGTAAAAGCTTATCCTTTTCTTCTAATTTAACTTTCAAGATATTTACCTCAACCTGAAGTTGTTCTTCCTTTTCCAAACATTGCTTCTTCAAAATTTCTTCAGATTTTCTTCCTTCTTCCATTTGTTGCCTTAGTTTGAGAATCTCCTTTTCTTGTTCTTCATTCAGATCCTGCTGCATTTGATGAATTCTGAAGGCACATTCTAGCTGATATTTTAAGCTGATAACTTTGTTTTCTTGTTTTTCAATAGTTAGGAGTAGATCTTTATTCTGCTTCTTTGATTCTTCAAGATCTTCCTTTAGCGAGCGAACCGTGGCTTCAAGACTTTCATAGTAACTGGATCTATCTCTGAGTTTCTTGATGGTTGTGCTTCTTTCATTGACTTCATCTCTTAGTGATGTTACTTCATCCTGCAACTTTTGATATTTGTCCTTGAATAACTTCCTTACCTTGTTTCCTTCCTCTAGTTGGGCCTTTAGTTTGGTAGCTTCTTCTTTGAAGTCACATTCCCTTTTGTTCAATAGATCCTGTTGATCTTTGATTTTATCTGAAAGCCTTTTAAATTCTTCCTCTATTTGATATCTTTCTTGTTCACCCAGAAGAGAAAATTCAGTTGTTTCGCTATCACTTTCATCTTTTCCAAATGGATAGATAGCTGGAACATCAGAGGATAGCAAATTCATACCTGATATTTCATCTTCATTCTGAAATGATTCTGAATCTGATTCTGAATCTGAAGAGCTTCTTACACCTAATCCCCAATCGATTCTCCCACTTTCATAGTTCTTCTGAGACGTCTTCTTCTTCTTAGGTGCTTTCTTCTTAAGCTTCTTTCCCATAGTTCCATGGATCTCCTTCAAGCGATCAAGATTCTACCAAAGGACCTGCTCTGATACCAATTGTTGGAAATAATACTGAGAGGGGGGGGGTGAATCAGTATTATCAGATCAATAAAACTTTTTCATTTGCATACTTAGATATGTTGACGCTACTTCATTCAAAGGAACCTGCGTGTATACGCAACTGTGTCTAAAGCAACTAGCGTATATCCAAAATACTTATGATTTAGTTAATCCATTAAATGTTGAACTTTAGTTAGTGCATCAGAACTTCATTAACCATATGAACAGTAAGCAGGTGCAGTAAAACAGAACAGATCATCACACACAAGAAGCACACATGAACACCATGATATAAGGTGGAAACCCAATGTGGGTGAAAACCACCTACTGCAAGTCATCTCTATCTTCTTTCAATAAGATACTTCATTTTACAATATTTTGTACTGGTGCAATCCTTTACCAGTATGCAGGCTTCTACCTGCACAGGGCTACAACTCTCTCTCGTTTTCCAGACTCTCCTGGATTGGAGCTACAACCCCCTTTGCTCTTGTACTAGCTGATGTACTAATACGTAGGCGCCGGCCTACAATCTCCTTTCACCCTCCAGGGACCACATTTCATAAATTTTCAGACTGGGTACTCCTTAAGCACAACACTATAATCTGAAGGCCACGTTTCATCAAATTCTCATACTGGACCCATAAATATCATTGAAGCACAAAACAATCAATACTAGCATCATCAATCTTTGACTCTCTGAAACACTGACACCCTGTCAACAACACAATCACCAGAACACAGAGCAGACAACAGAACTATGCAACAACAATCAAAACCAACTGTACCATCAAAATTATGCATCAGAGTGCATATGCTACTTGGAAGCGCCGAACCTGCGTGTATACGCAACTTCATCAAGGTGAACCAGCGTATATGTCATTAATTACTTCTTCTTAACTTCGCTACACTTCCTGACTTCAGACATAACCAGATCATTACATATACAAGGATAATATATGTGTTAGTACCCAGATCTAGTCCATCAGATCTCATAAATATGAGTCATTATGATCCTGATCCAATATTAGTTCTCATCCATCAATACTGAAGCTAAACACAATCAACCAAACAAGATATGCATAATACTAACACCTTTAGAATGTCATCAGAACCCTTCAACAACCAGAACCACCTGTAACTTCAAATATCATAGCTCAAAAGATATACGCTACTACAATGAACTCAACTTGCGTACATACGCACTTACACCAAAGCCAACCCGCGTACATATCTATAAATATTCAATCATGACTTGCAGCGATTTCAAACTTAAGTTATACCCAGTTCAGATCATTACATGCGTTAGTATACAGATCTAGAATAAACATAATCAATCATATAGAGATAGTTCATTTCAAACCATTTGATCCCGATCTATCCTTAGATCTTGTTCTCCATGCATTGGTGAGATCCCTCCTTAGCTCAGATCAAGCAATGCATCATCAACCCATAACCTGCATACTGAATCTCATACTTCCTCAGATATTCAAGACTTTTCAGATACATTTGCCTAATGATCTTCTTCTCCTTTTATAGTCTTAGGCCTTGCTCAATACCACGGTCCAAAACCATAATAAATCAATACCATGGGCCCAATACTTGGGATCAACACTTCTAACGAGACACCATGGTCCAAAACCATAGGTTCAAATACCGAGGACTAACTACCACGGACCAAAAGTAAGTTCTCCAACATATACGCACTTTTCCTTTCATGAAAGTGCGTGTATACGCATACGCGCCTTTGTAACGTATAACCTGCATGTATACGCGGCTTGGTCACAATGAACCTGCGTATATGTATTTTCTCTTCATACTTGTAGTTTGATCATCAATTCCTTGCTGCTAACCTTTTGCTCATCAATTCCTTGTTGCTGACCTTCTGCACTATGATTTGACATCTGTGTGATTTTCCATCAAGGACAACACTTGTCTCATAATGCCAACAATCTCCCCCTTTGGACTTGATGGCAAAGCTAACTTGTCACACTTAGAACTTGATCTTCTTATTCCTTGGAGTTGTCCTGCATCCCATGCATTTAGTCACATCAGTAGATTCATCTAGTGAGATGTTATTCTATGAGAGGGTTGCCATCAAGTACAACACATGCATCATAATGCCAACAGAAATTGTGAGGAGAAAGAATGCAAACATAGCATCATTGAAGAAGCAGCTCAAGTTTCCCTCTACTGAAAATACCTACAAACTAAGGAAGTTGGGGAGCTTGAGAAACAACAAGAGGACATGTTCAAGATTATAATTGAAAAAAATAGCTAGATTAATGACATGGAGGTTGATATGGAAAGACTGTTGAAGGAAAATGCGCAGTCATCACAGCTAGTAATAGTTCCACTAAGAGCAGTCCCCATTTCAGTTGCAACAATAGCAGGAGCATCTACATTGACAACAATAGAATCACAGACCATAGATTCCTTAAATAAGTTGATTAAATATATGGAAGACATGTCCATCCAAGGGCAAGAAATTGAAAATTTAAAGGCCCAACCCAAAACTGTACAGGAGAAGAAATTAAAAATAGATAATTCATATGTAATAGAACTACAAAAATATCACATGCTAACCCAAAACATTGACCAGTTGGAAAGTGAATCACAATGGCACAAACTTTGGCACAGGAAAAGGAGAATATATGGGTAGAATTCTTTTTAGCATGAAGAGCTAATACAGAGATCAAAAGAGGTTGTTGGAGAGGTGAAAGTAGATTTGGGACAGAAGCATGGTGAATCCATGGCATTTATAATAATTTTGAATTAAAAGACAAAACAAGAATTAGAAGACTTTGAAATTCCAGATAGGACATAAGAAATTTTGGAGGTAAGAAATATCCTCACTAAAAGGAGTCTTATGCTATAGCTAGAAAACAATAGTCACAATATGGAGTCCAACATTCAGAAGTTTCATAGAAAGTTTAATGTGCTTAATCAGAAGGGACTGCCTGGATTAATAGGAATTGGGGATAATATTATTAGCTTAGGATATTACCACCATAAATTATATACTATTGCAATAGATAAATCAAAGTTTACTAGCAACAAAGGAAGCATCACGAGGAAGGATTTTATGGAGGCGTTGGATTTTGACATGTTCATCAAACATGATATTAAGCACTTATTTATCATGAAGCCTACCTTTCAAAATTATACTTAGGTAGATGAGACCTACAGAAAGTTGGTAAAGTTTTCTATTCAAAGTGTAGATCGATGGGATAAAATATGTGAACTACTTGGATAAAGCAGTTTTCACCTCCAACAACAAGACAACAAGATAGCACTTCTTCGGGCCCACTCATCTACAACAACCCTCGAAGATAGTGCCAGTAGCTTCAGCAGTTTTAGATCTCCTATATTTTTGTTCTATTTATGTAAAAAGTTTTGAGATATTTTGTAATAAATCTTGATATTTCCAATCAAGATATTTTGTTAGAATTTGTATAAATACTTTAGAATTCGAAGTATTAATGTTGAGACTTGTATGGAAAAAGAAGAAATTTTGATGTAAAGTTGTTCATTGTGCTCAAGTGATCAATTCCCGGTAATACAGAAGGTTGTTTCAGGATTCCTATGTCATACTCACTAGTGAAGTTTTCTCTAATGTTAATGTGTTTTTTCTCTATCATCACATATGTTTTCCTTATTTGTTTTGTTCAAAGAAAAATAAGAAATTGAATTTGTTTAATTTCACTCAATTCTGGATTATGAACAATAATTGATGTTTTTCGACTGATGTTAAATATAGAATTATTAAATGCTCCATGTTTAATTGATCCTTAATATTTTCCTCTCTCTCACTTCACAAAGCTCATAAGATTTGATAGTTTGCCTACATTGCCATGTTACACTTGTATGTTAACTATGAAATTAATCTACTTAATGATGATTGAATCCATTTCCCAATGGCTTCCTATTATAGTTTCAACCAAACAATCCAAAAAACCAAATTTTGAACCTTACATCTAGCCTAAAATCCCACTACAAACAAATTTAAATCTGATAGAGAGATCCCTCTTTGAGTTTAGAAGGGCTAGCTCCTAAACTTAAAAGTGGTTATGTGGTTACCTCTACAATTCCTTTACAGCTTGGGAAATTACAGAGTGCTAACACCACTTACAGCACCCTCCTTGGGGGAATAATTATAAGTCATATCTACATGCAAGGGCAAGGAAACTACACATGAAACCCCTTGAGATATTCTTCAAAGTGAGGCATACTCTTGACTAGTGAATCCCCAAGTAATATGTGTAAAACATGCCACCAAGACCAACGAAGCAAGGTAGATCACTCAGTTGACCCCAGTGTGACATCATGCACAACCTCTCGTTAGAAAGGCTTCCCAGGAAATGTGCTACCACAAATGGATTTTCCCTCCCTTCCAAAATATGTTATGTTTTTTTTTTTGGTCTTGAAGTAGTTAACCTCACTCCATATTCTAAGATTCTAGCCTAAGTTATTGTTAGTGTGCTACCAATGAAAAGTAAAAAAGTCTCACATAGAATTTACTGCGCATTAATTTTAAGGGTGTTATTTACTCGAAAGTAAGAAACGTGCAACTAATATGGTGTGTATAGACTAAAGAAACAACTCTAATTCAAGCTATAAGGAAATGAAAGATTTTCCTTTTTTCATTCAATGAAATATCGCTAAAAAAAGGAAGAGAGTATTTATCCTTTTCAAATAAAAACAACAACCTCACACATTCTCAATTACCACTCCCTAAAATTCACTAAATTTATAGTAAAATATATTTGTAAAACAACCCAAGAAATCACTCAAATAGAGCTAAAAAATAAACTAAGAAAGAAAATCAAGCACTCAAAAGCTCAAACTTGGATTTGCATAACAAAATACCACTCAAAAGCAATCAAGAGGAAGTGAAAAGAAAGTCTAGGGTTGTATTTCAATGGACAGAAAAATCAAGCATAAACAATGATCTATAGTGGTAAATAAAATTAAAACTAATTCATGACAAAGGCTAGAAAGGAATGAAAACCAAAGAGAATTATTTGAATCTGATAAGATGAACATATCCAAAACACCCAATCATACCTCTCAGGTCTATATTTGCACAACCATAATAGACCCAAAACAAGAATGCCACTAAAAGAAAGCAAACTCAAGCAAAACCCTTCAATGGAAACGTTAAAATTAGAGAATGGATAAGATCTACTTCAAGAAAAATGCTTTTATGTGGATCTAAAACAGAGTTGAAGTGATATAATCATAGGGAACATAGATCTGAAAAATGGCAATAAGCTTCCAGGGAAAACCCCTCGACAACTAAGAAAAACAAATTGAAATGAAACCCTATAATGAGAAAATAACTAGATCCAAATCAAAACAATAGTTTTGAATCAGATTTGAGACAGATATGAACTGTAAAACACAGAAGCAACACAGACCTGAAAAATCAAAACAATTTTTGAGGGAAAATCCCTAAAATCTCAACTTATGGGCTCAAATGCCTATTAAATATTGGTTAAAGAGGGTCCAAGACAGATTAATAATGGTCTAATAAGCATCTCTGAGGCTGAACTTTTTGTAATCAGCTTTTAATTGCCATTCATCAAGCAATACGACTTTGACACAAAAAATCAAGCGATATCTAACCAAATATGAAGCCAAGGGGACTAACACAAACCTAGATGAAGTCGTACATCAAAAAAGAACACGGAGGAAGCAATAAAAAACCAAAATAGCAAGGATAAGAAGACATTTCAACATTGCTAGGGTAGAGTCCATAGTGGAGTCACAGGTTTTGTTGTGATTTAAATTCATCAACCATAAGGAGCTCTTGCTCCGTAAGACTTTCCCTAGGCTCACTAAACATATGCATGTGCAATTGCAAAAACATTAACGAAAGCATATCAATGAAATCATTTAACACCCATTACATTCATGCATAGAATCTTAAATAGATGGTTCAAAGAGCCATATTTTAACCCTCGTAGGTTGGTGATGAGTTTTGAATCTAATGTTGTATGTGGAAATCCTACTTCTACACGACGATCCTACTCCTAGAAATCGTGATCCAATAAATATACACATAAACACAACCAAGCAAATCAAACTTTCCTTCCACATAGGGAATATTAGTATGAAAAAAACATAGTTATACACATGATACAAATGACATGTAGAGAAAGGGAATCATAAACTTTCAATAATAGATAAATGAAATATACATAAAATAGTATACATCAAGGCATATGAAGCACCGCTCCTTCAACTAGCAACCAGGTTTCCTCCTCCTAGAAGGATGGCCTCTCAAATGAACAAGTCTCTTGTGTTATAATTTGGATATTAGATCTCCCTTTCCCTTTGATATGACAAGTATATATAGGCCTTTAGGCCTCCCTTGGATAATGTATGTGGATGCTTAGGGAGAAGAGAAGTTAGGAAACTTCTATAATAATTTTCTCCTAACCAAGTCATAAAGTTAATCCATTAAGTTTATCTCCTCGAGAATAAGCAATTCTATAAATTGCACCTCGGCCATCGATTGCATAGGGAGAATAGGCATCCCCAATCTTGAATGTATACTGAGAACCACAGGAAAAATGCCTAATAGGCAAGTATAATCAGTTTCCTTACTCTAAAAGGCTCAAAAACAAGGGTACAAGTTGTGTAAAAGGGTCAACAGCATAAAGGCAAATGCAACTAACTCAAATGTGGGTGAAATGGGCTATAACAATTCCTAGGTTCAAACTTTAGGAATCTTGTATTGTTTTTGTAATTCCTCTATCATCTTTGTATGTTGGTAGCCCTCCTAAATACTCCTCTATGTTACTTGACTTCCCAGAACTGCATATGTTTCCCAAGTTTATCCAATAGTATTACATTTTCGTAGCTCCAATGGGAAGCTTGGGAATAGTAATAGTCAACCCACCATCTTGACAGGGAAGGTGATAGGTGATGCTTTAAGGTGCTCACACGCTCTCATATGTTACTTTGTACCATATTCTTCTCCTCATATGATTGTTTCTCGATTACTTGTTTTTGTTCATCGATATCACACCATTGTTTTTTGGCTCTAGTTTTTTCTCTCATGCAATTGTGTATGTTTGAGAATTGCAATCATAGGATAGTGGGATTAAGCCATTTTAATATTTAGAATTTTCCACAGATAATTCCAATTGTGGACTTTCTATGGTTTTCATTTTCTCACAAAGGATAATTGTCATCGAGGATTTCATTGTTTTCATTTTATATAAAAATTGGTTGACATATACATAGACCCATGTTGTTTAGCTTCCCACTCATTTTCACACCCACGTGATTACCATCCAATGCAACCTTCACCTCCTTGGAATCAGGTCTAACCAATGAGGGAGTTTTTTTTCTGGGAGAACCTGTTGTACATTCCATCGGCAAACAGATAAATGCCAAAGGCTACGAGAGAAATTCCAAGCCTTGGAGTTGTGTTACATATGTTGTTGGATGTTTGTATGCCCATACTAAATTTTACATGTGGGTTTCCTTTTGAAGCGGTGGATTAATTGATACAGCAAGAGGATATATGTTTGAGGACTAATGTTTTAATATAAATTTTTATTTTTCTAAAAGATTGCATTCGCTATTCTGAATAGTATATGTAGAGTGGTGCTTGGTCTAAAAAATAATTGTAGCATTTTTAAAATAAAGAGATATTTTAAACTTTTTAATAGAGATTATTACTACACTAGTATGACCTTTTTTCAAAGATTCATTCTCTCATATTTATTGTTGGTGTTGTGCTAACTAGAAAAGAGAATTACTGAGAATGGTCATGAAAGATTAGGCATACTCTCATTTTTAATGACTTATGGAAATGCATTTGTTAAGAAAAAGGGGACAATGCAGCTGGCATGCCCACATCAGATAAAGAGCTAGCCATTTGGAAGAATAATTACAAAAAAACTTATGTATTGATTTTTTCTTTTGTAAGTGGAGAGGTGAGTGATCATTTTATTCCAATTACAAACACTTATGATGCATTGAAGAAGTTGAAAGATTTACATGGCTCACACTCAAAATTGGAAGTAGTTCATATGATGATGAAGCTCTTCAACTTGGATTTGAAGGACGATGACCCCTTGGCCGTAACCTTAGATATTATAGCCATCATGCATAATTTAGAATACACTGGAGTTAAAATGTACATTAATCTCATATCCTTTGTTAAGGCCTTCTATCCTACATACTCTCACTATATTGAATCCTTATAAGCTAGTTCCCAACTCAAGATCATCACTTTTGACACTCTTCTGGGGAAGTTTGTAGGATTGGAGAAGGATTTTTGAAAGAGTAATATAGCTTCCCAATCCCCTAAAGAAAAAGTGTGTCTTACACATAAAGAGAAGAATTAGTCACGAGATTCTCCTAAAGGAAGAGGTGGTAGAAGAGGACATGGCAGAAAGATCATAGAGGTAGGGGGTAAGCACCATTAAGGAGAAAGGTATGATTTCCACAACATTCACTATGATAGAGATGTGCATGAAGTGTCCACATGAAAAATCCCTTGGGAATGAATCAAGTAATAATGCAAAGAAGACAAAGGTAAAAAACTAGATCCAAAGAAAGGCAAAGCACCTAAATTTACTCATTACATTGTTTCCCATTGCAATATTGGAATAACTAAATATTTTTTTCATACTTAATTTGCTTCTTGAAAGATGCATGGATTCTTGATACATGTGTAACCTACCACATGACCTTTAGGAAAGACTTCTTTTAATAGCTCTGTGACAATGTAGATGGATTAGTTTACTTTGCAGACAAGTCAAGTCTCAAGCCATCTGGAATTGGCACCATCATGCTTAAATTTCCTGGACTTCCTAATTTTTTTCTGCATGATGTACTCTACCTTACAAAACAGTGGAGAAAATTGTTATCCCTTGCTCATATTCACTAGAAAGGAAACTCCACCCGTATGTTTCATGGAAAAGAAAATATAAGTAAAGAATTAGACAACATAGTTGTCATGATTGTAAGAGAGGATGAAAGACTACTAAAGTTGCAAGGAACATCTGCTCATGCACGGAACTATGCATACAATTCTCAATACAGCTAAGGTACATTTCCATCTAGTCTTCTTTGGCATGCAATATTTGGACATCTTAATTATGATAGCCTTTCTTTGTTAAAAATAAAAGGTGTTTTTGGTTTGCCAACTATTCTAAAGAAACTAAAGCAATGTGATACTTGTATTGTAGGAAAACATAGTAAATAACAATTTCATGATTCCACTTCCAAAGCATGTAGAAAGATTGCATATTCATTCTTATTTGTGTGGCCCTATGCTTGTCCCTTTTTCAAATGGAAATAAATATACGATGACCTTTATTGATGATTACACTAGAATATGTTAGGTATATGTTATATACCTAGGGGGGATAATATGGGGTACAAAGGTAGGTACCCAAGGGAATAATGTAATAATGGGATGGGCCATAGTAATAAATAAGGTGGTTAACCCGTATCATGTAAGGGACCACAAGTAGTTAGTAATAATGTAATAGGCCCATGGTATTAGTTCGATGGTATGGTGGAACCATGGTAATGACCCATGGTATTGTATATATGAGGCCTATATAGATGCTAGAGACTCCAAATCGAGAGGTGTCAAGGAATATTGTATGAACAGGCATATGGCTTGTGGAGTGCTCTCTTTCTTTAAGGAGTGAATGTATGGTGTTGCCCTACCTTAAGGGTTTGATTAATAAAGTGAATCATTTCTATATATTTAGATCTTATTATTTCTTGGGTTTATTTGCATTGTCTTATATTTTCAAATTAGATCTATAACAAGTGGTATCAGAGCACTTTCTTGGGCAAAAGTGGAGAATTTATTTTTTTATTTTTTGCAAGAACTTTCTGGGGCGGTGAGTTTGCAGATCAGATCTGTACATTTTGGGGAAAAATCTACAAAATCTAATTGCAGATATGGATTCTTGTGAAAAAATACCTGATTTCAAAAAAAACAATCGGCCGAACCGGAGTCCAGATGAAGGAGATATCACTGATCTAAAAATCAGTGGTGTTGCAGACAATTTTTCGGGGCAGCAAGTTTGTAGCGCATATCTGGACGTCCTGGTGCAAGATCTGAAAAATGTAATTGCAGATATGGATTCTTTGTGAAAAAATACCTGATTTCCAAAAAGAAATTAGTTGAATCGGAGTCCAAAGGAGGGAGATCTCGCTGATTTAAAATCAGCTCTTTTTTCAGAATTTTTGGTGATGGCGGGAGAGTTGCAGCGCGGATCTGAAATTCCAGTGCCTAGATCGGGATTTCTACCACATGGGAAGATGTAGAATGGTTGTTCCATTTCCAAAAATAGGTCATAATAGAGATTCTGAGCAATACTGACAGAATTGTGGCCATTTCAAATTTTCGCCAAGTAAGTGAATTTTTCTCAAACCCTCTTCATGGAGATGCTATATTTTACAGGGAAAGATAATGGTCCTACTATTGAAGAAGTCATAAAACAAAGAAAGATCATATATGGGAAAGATTGGAAGAATTTAGTGTGGTTTGGTTTCCACGATGAGGCTACCAAATGGTGGTTCTCAATTGACAACAAGCAGTTGACCAAACTTTCAGATGCAGAATTTGAAAGAGTCCTTTTAGACAAATGGTCTCGGGCTAGAAAAAAGGAGAATGAGACACGTAAGGGGTTATTTTCTACGGGTGTCTCCTTATTGCATATTCATGGATTGATTCGGAAGGAGAAGATCATTGTGTCTATAAATCCTAGTTGCAAGCATAATTTCATCAATGTTAATTTGGCAAAAAAATTGCAAGTTCTAGCCAAACACATTGAAAACACACAGGTTGATGATGAGGATGTTCAAGTTTATAAGGATTTGAAGCTTTCTATGGATAAGTATGCGTTGCATGGTGATTTTTATACTTCAGATATGGATAACATGGATTTTGTTTTGGGATACCCTTGGATGGAATCAATGGGTACTATCAATATTGATGTGCAGAAGAAATTCCTGAAGCTCTGGTATAACAAGAAGAAAATTACATTACAGGATATTTCCATTAATAAACAGGAGGCTGAAGCAGAAGATGTTCCAGGGGCTGACATATTAGATGATGAGCCAGTGATGATCGACAATCAAACACAAACAGAGGCTGAAGCAGAAAAGGTTACAGGTGTTGATACATCAGATGAGGACTCAGTGGTTGAAGTAATATTGGAAGATAAGACACCATAGTAGGCACCACAACATCCACCAGATAACAGTCAGGCTCCAGTAAGGGGTGAATTAAAGAAAAAGACACTGTGGGTTAAAACTTCAACATATCATCACCCACATCACCCTGCAAGACAACAACCAACGAGATGGCAACCAATTAGCCACAAGGGCAACAACCCCCGCAGGATAGATAGAGAGGAGCGAAGATCCACCTACTACACAGAAGAGCTGCCACGGTCAACTTCCATCTCAAGCAAGCAAGGCACTAGTGAGATCAAGGGTTCACCTTTCTCTTGGATGGCTAGATGCACGTGCATGGTACCAGTGGACTACTCTTTTGATTAGATCTTATTATTTGTGTTCTTCCCATGTTTCGGGGACGAAACATGCTAAGGGGGGTGGAATGTTATATACCTAGGGGGGATAATATGGGGTACAAAGGGAGGTACCCAAGGGAATAATGTAATAATGGGATGGGTCATGGTAATAAATAAGGTGGTTAACCTGTATCATGTAAGGGACCATAAATAGTTAGTAATAATGTAATAGGCCCATGGTATTAGTTCGATGGTATGAGGGAACCATGGTAATGACCCATGATATTATATGTATGAGGCCTATATAGAGGCTAGAGACTCCACATTGAGAGGTGTCAAGGAATATTGTATGAACAGGCATATGGCTTGTGGAGTGTTCTCCTTCCTTAAGGAGTGAATGTATGATGTTTCCCTACCTTAAGGGTTTGATCAATAAAGAGAAGCATTTCTATCTATATTCAGATCTGTTATTTCTGGGTTTATTTCTATTTTCTTATATTTTCATATCAGACCTATAACAGTATATATGTTCAAAAATAAATAAGAATATTTGAAACTTTCATAAACCTTCATAAATGGATTGAACATGATGCAAAATCACATATTTGTTGAAAATAGAAACAAGAAATGTTAAAAAGAGAAACAAGAAAGATCATAATTTAATTTGTCCTTGAATTAAATTGGGAATAAATTTGTAATTCCACATCTCATGACAACTTGTAATAGTTAACTAAGTTAATTTGACTTACTTGTCTTAGTTAATTCAAGTTAAGGGTCTAACTAGAGTCATGTAGAGTGTCTCCTACAATTAGGAGCACTAGTTGAGTTTATTTTGAGTTGTAATTATTCAATTCAGTCTAACTGGGTTAAATTCAATTAAACTAGTTCCAACTGATGGAGGAATTAGTGGGAGGTCTAGTAGTGGGGTATTTCCTGCAGCAATGGGGTGCATCCTGCAGTAGTGGGGTATAGCCTGAAGTAGTGGGGTGAAGCTTATAGTAGTGGGGTGTTTCCTATAGTAGTGGGGTGTAGCTTGTAGTAGCGGGGCATTTCCTGCAATTGTGGGGTGCGGCCTGTAGTACTGGGGTGTTGTCTGAAGTTCAGTGTGGTGCTTCCTGTAGTGATCAACAAGTAAATGGAAGATTCAATCATAATTAATTCATGCATGTCAGATCAAAGAAAGACCCAGTTAAGATTGGAGTTCAGGGACAGTGTACTATCAGTTGTAAAATCATCTAAATTAAGCCAATGGTGCATGCAATCAAAGGAAGTCCTATGAGAATTGTGCAATTCATAATTGAGTAATTTCCCAATTAAATAGGGGCTCATTCCCAAGGGAGTAGCGCAAGGAAATAGGGACTTGGGCAAGCAAGAAATTGGCTAAGTATTGGCTGGAGCTTTTCTAGGCTGCTGTGAGATAAATAAAGATAGTGCATAGGTTGCTCGAGCTTGAGCAAAGCATTTTAATATTCTCATATTTTCTGATTAATGCAATATACAGATAAAGGGGGTTTCTAGTTGTGGATTTCCCCTAGAAATCATTGTGTTATGTGTGATTGAATTCTTTATTTTATATTCTTTGTGATTTCATTGATAAATTATTGTTTACAATGATGAGTAGAGTAGATTCAAGTCTATTATTTTAGTATATTACAATTATCATATTGAATCTAAAAGGAATTTCTACATGGTATCGGAGCTAAAATCACTATAGAAGAGAAGAATTCAAAGTTGTCCTTGCATATTAATGGAGCTCTAGTTCAGGGCATATCCAGAAGACCCTATGTGCGTACTTCTTAATGGAGAAAGAAGGTTGCTAGTGGGCAGATCAATGAGCCAATTTTTAGTGACAAAAAAAGGATTTCTAATCATTGATATTAGTAGATTGAGGAGCAGCGATATTTCCCATAGGGAGATCGAAACTCAAAGGAAGTCTAGTTTCAGAGGGAGCAACCCTATGGAAGCTAGTACTTCAGGATCTAGGAGATCAAACTCATTACTACATTGATTGCAGCAGTAGTGCGGAAGCAGCAACATAGGAGTAGTAATAGCAGTATGAGTATATTAGATTTAACTCAATAATGCAAATCCCTGAGGAGCACAGAAGACACTATAGATTTGGTGGTTGAGAGGGAGAATGAATTACCTCTCAACATGCAGCCTCAGATGTAGCCCCATCAAGTTGTGGAAAAGCCACAATTAGAGAAGCAGAGAGGATACCAAGTGGAAACATCCACTCAAGCAGATACCTCCAATAGGAGGAGATTTTGAGCCAAGTGGGAAGAAGGAGCACATGTAGCCATACCTCCAGGTGTGAGGTGGGGTGATATGAAACCTTAGTCCAAGAGTTTTAGAAATTGGGAAGGGTCCATTGAGGTGTTTTTGTCTCATGGATCATAACGTTGCTATGGGGGCCCACATTATTTAGTAGTAGAAGGATTAGTGTCATTCAGATACTGAAGAGTGCATAAAAATGTTGACAACAAAGCAAGAGGCTCAGTAGAAAAGTCAGCAACAACATAATTTTCCTAGTAGACAATTTCATACACAATTGATTCAGTTTATTTTTTTTATTTTGCTTGGATGCTTTTTGGTTGCATATTTTGCAATAGAAATAGCAACAGTGACAAAAGTTTCATGCAAAACATTCCAAAGGTACTGGATTGGGATAGAGTTGAATTCCTTTCTTGTTGAGAAGGAGTGTTGAAAATATCAACAAGGAATGTTAAAAATAGCTTCAAGAAAGATCCTGATTAAATTTGTCCTTGAATTAAAATGGCAATAAAATTGTAATTCCACATCTCATAACTACTTGTAATAGTTAACTAAGTTAATTTAACTTAGTTGTCTTAGTTAATTCGAGTTGACGGTATAACTAGAGTCATGTAGAGTGTCTCCTCCAATTAGGAGCACTAGTTGATTTTATTTTGAGTTGTAATTATTTAATTTAGTCTAACTGAGTTAAAGGCATTTAAACTAGTTCCAACTAATGGAGGAATTAGTGGGAGGTCCAATAGTGGGGTGCAACCTGCAGTAGTCGGGTGCAGCTTGCAGTAGTCAAGTGCAGCATGTAGTAGTCAGGTGCATCCTGTAGTAGTGGGGTGTTTCCTGCAGTAGTGGGGCGTAGCCTACAATAGTTGGGTGTTGCATGTCAAACAATGGGGTGTTGCCTGAAGTGCAATGTGGTGTTGCCCAAAATGATAAACTAGTAAACTGAAGATTCACTCATGATTAACTCATGCATATCAGATCATAGAAACACCCAATTGAGATTGGAGTTCATGGACAGTGTACTATCAGTTGTAAAATCATCTAAATTAAGTTAATGGTGCATGCAATCAAAGGAAGGCCTATGAGGATTGTGCAATTCATAATTGAAGAATTTCCTAATTAAATAGGGGTTAATTCCCAATGGAATAGCACGAGGAAATAGCGACTTGGACAAGCAAAAAATTGGCTAAGTATTGGCTTGAGCTTGTCTAGCATATGTGATATAGATATAGATAGTGCAAAGGTTGCTCGGGCTTGAGAAAAGCATTGTAATCTTCTCATATTTTCGTATTAATGCAATATACCTATAGCAGGGGTTTTTAGTTGTGGTTTTCCCTGGAAAATCATTATGTTATGTGTTATTTAATTCTTTCACTTATATGATTTGTGATTTCATCGATCAATTATTGTTTCTGTTGATGAGTAGAGTAGAATCAAGTCTATTGTTTTAGCATATTACAATTAGCAGTTTGAATCAGACTAATAATGGAAAAGAATATACTTCTAATAAATTTGAAAAATATCTTCGCCAACATGGAATTCAACATCAAACAATTATTCCATACAATCCTCAACAAATAGGTGTAGTTGAAAGAATGGACAAGACGATCTTAAATATGGTTCGGTCAATGATGTTTTTCAAAAACATAAATTTGATGCTTTGGGTTGATGTATTTCTATGTGCAATATATATTGAAAACATATGTCCATGTCATGTTATTAAGAACAATCCTCTTTATACAATGTGGTATGGCCACATTCCTTTAGTAAGGCATCTTAATATTTTTGTTTCCACCTACTATGCCTTGATTCCTAAGGAACAAAGAAGAAATCTTGATGCAAGGATTCAAAAGTGCATCATCTTGGGCTATTTAGATACCACCAAATGATATTGTCTCTATGATGAGGTAAATAAGAAGTTTATATTGTCTAGAGATGTGAATTTTATTGAATCTTCCAAGACGCACAATATTGTTGAGTGACAGCTTGCTTATTTGGATAGATTCAATCATGAAAAAACTTATCATGAATTATATAATGAAATTCCATATCTTGAAGGGTAGATCCCTATATTGGATCAATCTATGGAATATCCTTATGAATCACTATCTCCCCCTCATGAAGTTTCATTTACTTCTTCAGATTAGTAATAACCTTTGAGTGGTGTGATCAAGAGGATTGGAAGGCTAACTCTAGATGCAACCCAATCTCAATCAATAAAGCAGACTGGACCATCTCAAAAATGTCCTCCAAAATGGCTCATTAAAATTCTTGATAGTGTTTATCTCGATGAGGATGGAAAGAGAGGAACTAGAATTTCCACTAGAAAAAATGGAGGTAATATAGATGATCTTGATTTAGTTGATAATATGGATGTTTATTATGATTGTGAATTAATTTTTTCTACTAATTTTAAACCAAATTCCTTTAAAAAAAATATTCTCATGAATGGAAAGAAGAAATGCAGAAGGAGTATGATTCTCTCATAAGGAACGGAACATGGAAGCTGGTGGAGCCTCCATTTCGAACCAAACCAATTGGCTACAATTGGATCTACAAGAATAAGTATAGATTAGATGGCTCACTTGACAACAACAAAGAAAGGATCAAGGTAAAGGATTTACACAGAAAGGTGTATATTATGAAGAAACCTCTCCCCCACAGCAAATTGGGCCACCATTTGTCCTCTCTTTTCCTCGGCAGCTTAGCATGGATGGAAATTCCATCAGATGGATGTACAGATTGCTTTCTTGAATGGAGACATGAAAGAAAATGTTTTCATGTCTCAACGAAATGGTTTTTTTGTGAAGGGAAAAGAACAAAAATTATGAAAACTCATCAAATCCTTGCATGGCCTAAAATAAGCATCGTGAGCGTAGTATGAAAAATCGACTAAACATCTACTGCAATTAAGTTTCAAACACTTAAATCTTGATGATTCAAATTTATTTGTCAATAAAGTTGGAAAACTTGTTTTATATATTGTGTTATATGCATATGATTTGTTGATAATAGGGAACAATGAAAACTATATTGCATCCATAAAGAAATATTTGAAGAAAGGATTTCATATGACATATTTGGAATATCTTCACTACGACTTGGTTACTGAAGTGACCCAACATCCAAGATATCTGAGCATATTTTGAAATTAAATTTCAAACACTTTAATCTTAATAATACAACTTTCTTTGTCAATAAAGTTGGAAAAAGTGTTTTCTATCTTGTGGTATTTTCAAATGGTCTATTGATAATAGGTAGTAATGAAAACTATATTGCATTCATAAACAAAAAATTGATTGAAAGGATTTGAGATGACAGATTTGGAACATCTTCACTGCTACTTGGGCATTGGAGTGACACAACATCCAAGATATATATTCCTCTCCCAGAATAATTACATTGGAGAACTATTGAATAAGTTTAGCATAGTTGAATGCAATCCTCTATCCACTCCAATGGAACAAAATATGAAGCTCACATCTAAAGAAGGAAATGAATTTGAGGATGCAACTAAGTATAGATAGTTTGTGGGAAGTCTTATCTACCTCACCATTACCAAATCAAATATATCATTTGTTGTTGGAATCCTTTCTGGGTTTATGCAAAATCCTTGTGAAGTACATTGGTTTGCAAAAAGAGTTCTAAAGTACTTGAAATGAACTTAAGACTTTGGACTCAAATATTTATAGTTGGATGACTTCATCTTGATTGGATATTTTGATTCATACTCTGATGGAGATAAGAAAAATGGAGTATCTACTTTGTGATCTATTATGAGTCTTGGATTAGGAATTTTCTCATGGAGGTCACATAAACAATAAGTTCCAATAGAATCCACAATAGAAAATTAATATGTAGCATTTGCAGAAGAAACCAAGGATATTGTGTGGTTCAAGAAGATTCTAGAATACTTGCAAGAGAAACAAGTGAAATTTACTCCTCTTCTGATCGACAATAATTCTATAATTAAATTGGCCAAGAATCCCAAATTTCGTGATCGAACCAAGCATATCAACACAAAGTATCATTTGATTCAACATCTTGTAAAGACCAAGATTGTTCATCTATGACATTGTTCCACAAATGAGAAAATTGCATAAATTTTCACTAAAGAACTTGGAAGAGAATTTTTTGAAAGATTCAGAATGATGCTTAGACTTACAAAAACCCCTTCAGATTAGTGACCTCAGAATATGAATCCCAAAGGTCACTCATCTTCATGTATATAATGATGTTCACATTAATGCAAATGACAATTTGGGAGTTACCATTCCCTAGCTTGATATTAAGGATGATGAATCTCCTAAATTCAATTCAACTCTCTGCAAGTAAATGATTGGGAGTCTACTATACTTGACATCTTCAAGACTAGATATTATGTAGGCAATATGAATGGTTGCAAAATTTCAATCAAAACCAAAGGAATCACATATGCAAGCAATAAAGAGGATGTTTCGACACTTAAATGGCACACTCGATTTTGGTCTTTGGCATCGTAAGAGTATATTTTTCACATTGGCAACATACACATATGTTGATTGGGTAAGTAGCATTGATGATAGAAAAATCACTTGTGGAAGTGTATTTTTCCTAGAATATTGTCTTGTGTCTTGGTCAAGTAGATAGAAACCATTAGTTTCTCTTTCTACAGTTAAAGTTGAATACACAGTATAAGAAAATTGTTGTACCCAAGGTCTCTAGATAAAACAAACTCTACAGGACATCAAAGTAGAATATGATCAGCTAATTGTCAATTTTTTTACAGCACTAGTGCATTCAATATCTCAAAAAATTTTGTCATGTAGTCAAAAATAAAGCAAATTAAAATCAATTATCATTTCCTCGTAGATCAAGTCACCAAGAAGAATGTCAAGATGGAATATATTGGCATCAAAGAACATATTACTGACATATTTACCAAACCTCTGCCCAGAGAAACCTTTGAATATATTAAGCAGAAGTTGGGAGTAATCTCTCCTTTATCTCAGTAAAGAAAGCACAAATTCAAGGGGAGCATTGTTTTCTATTGATGTCAAAGGGGGAGAGCATGTAGATAAGGGGAGAAACTGAGAAGAATTATGGAGAGAATGTAGACAATGGGAGAAGCTAACAAGAAGTATGGAGAGAATGCAAAAAAGGGGAACAATTATTAGAATAAGCAGATATCAAAGTATTTCCATCAATAACAAAAGGGGATATTGTTGAAAATGGTTTTTATTGATGTTAAAGGTTGTTCAAATGAAGGATAAATTTACATAGTTAAATAGAATATTTTGATACCTTTACGATGATATGTGGTACTCATTCTAACTCCTCACAATTGAGGAGTAATGATTTTTTTCGAATGTAAATTTATATATATTTAAATATCCTGCCTTTACTCAAGTTGGCCCTAAACTAGTGTCCAAAGCATTATACATAGGTGTTGAGTAGGATAGTTTTAACCATCATTGAAGCATCGATTCAATTTTATTTTAGGACAACAAAAGGAGCAAGAATGAGGTTTTTATCTCATGAACCATTAAGAAGTGAAGTGAAGCCAAGTTGGAGAAGTTTTCTTCTATGATATATTTTTTTCCCTACCCAAGCTATAGGAAGGTATTTGGAACACTTTTTTGGGAATATTTTCCAGTCTGTTTTAGGGCTATCCACAAGTCAAGTTATAATTGACTATGTTTTTCTTCAGGAGCCTAAGTTCTATTAGAGACTAAGGCCAAGTTATATTGAAGACTAAGTTTTTTAAGAGGTCTAGCTTTGGTTAGAGGCTAAGTCCTAGATAGATTCTAAGTGCTATAGTACAAGATTCCAGAAGGGAAGACCATCTTTTGAATGTATACTAAGCCTAAATATTGATTCTTTCACAATGAACAATTGTAAGTTGGTGCTTACTAAGGATTGTTTTCCTCATTTTCTAGACAGGTTAGAGACTACAATTTTTTAAGTTGATTACCACTTAGGATTGGTGTCCTCGCAAGTGGTTGTAATAAATTGAGGATAGATAGAAAATATTTCAAGTGTTTTTTCTTCAAGTTTGGATTTCCATTTTAATTTATGTGTTCATGAATTGTGTTGATGATTGATTATGTGATGATATTTCAGTTTTAATATTAATAAAGTGAAAAAAAATTAAATCTATTTGATATTGATTCACCCCCCTCTCAATATCATTATGTATTTCCAACAAATTCACTAATGAATAAAATTGTCAATACTTCCATTGTCAATTAAAACAATCACCAAGTCTATTTCTTTTATGTGGTCATTTAAATACAAGCTTTGAGGAATTGACAAGATAATAAACCATGGATTGAAAGTAGGGGCTCCTCATAAGGTGGTTTAGGAATGGGTTTTTCATGAGGAGGTGGTGTTGGGTCCTCAACTTCTATATCAAGAGTGGCTTCCTTGGGAATATATTAATGGTGTTCAAGTTGGGACACATCCATTTGAAACAATTTCTATTCTTTTCATTTATGCCTTTTGAAAAAATTCTCATCACAATTATAGCAAATTTGAAGGTGTTGGCACTCAACCATTTCTTCCTAATATAACTTATGGAGCCTTAGGGATAAGAAGTGGGGAGGTGGTAGTAGAGACCATAAGAGTGTGAGGGAAACAAGGAAAAGTGGGTCTTTTAACCTGTACATTTTCCAATATATATGCATCTATATCCCATTGAGATGCATTTGATCAAGTGCTCAGTATTTAGCTCAAAAATCAAAGTTATCAGAATGGCTCGAAACATGAACAACCACATCTGTCTCGATGAAATGATCCTAACTCAACTCGTTTCACTGAAAATCGAGTTTGTATGAGGAAGATAATGAGTTCTATCCACTTTGCCAAATAGAAGAAATTTTGCAAAAAAAATGTTTACAGCCATTACATAGTCAACAGTCCGTACTGTTCATGTGGTATATGACTAGGTAGGGTCAACAGATGGTCAACGCTCAATCATAGCTCGCCAAGTGTCAGATGGTTGTTGGTTTGTAGGTGGGTGATGTGGCAATTTTTTATTGGTTTGAATGGACCAATGAGGAGGGGACAAGTGGCAAGCCCGAAGGCCACCATGTGTCCCTCCCCAAAGGATCGGTGGACAATTGGCACGTAGTGTGACAAAACTTTGGGCAGGTCGGCGGAGTTGAACCCGCGACCTGCACCCACCAAACTCTACGACATACCGTTGCACCAATGCTTTGTTTCTTAACCGTTATTCTCTCCACACATATTTAAAGTTTAATGCAGTTATAGTTGGGGGTTAGGAGGGCCATCCCTCCCATGTGAACACTCCACGGTAATGGCTAACGGTTTCGGAACCATTGGCCAACATAACTCCACAATTAATGCCACATATGTGACCGCTCCACACAACCTGCAAGCTAACCGTTTGACATAACCACGCATATTAAAGACCATAAACTGACATTCAATGCGACATGTGTCCACTCCACGGAGACCGCCAAGGTTAACGGTTAGTAAAACTGCGAATTAGCACTAATCACTTTTATGGTTAATTAATCACACTTAACATTAATTAAACTCACAATTAACTGTGGTTTAACTAGGCAGAGTTTTCGGCGGTCCACCAAATTTGTAAATTCCTCCAAAATTAGTGGGAATAACTAGAGTTTCTCCAGTTTTAGAGGATGTTTTCTAGGAGAAAGTAGTTTCAGTCATAACTTGAGAAAAATTCGACCAAATTGAGCTCAGGAAAAGGTGTTCCTAGCTAATTTGAGCATTCTGAACACATTGAAGTAGGTCTTAGGAGCAGTAGAGCTTTGTAAATAGCATTGTTTTCCATATTGATCTAATACAGAGGCCCAAGCCATGGGAGCTGGACCAAGGAGATGTAGCCCAGGAGGGGTGAATTCCTTCATCAAAACATTGTGTTAAGTTTTCATGTTGATGGTTTCATGTACTTTTCATTGTTGTTGTTCAGCACTTGTTTTTCATGCTATTTTTCTCATGTATTTCACATAAAACTTGATAAAATTTTACCTATTTCCAATCACAAACACCATAAGAGAACCATACACATGAAGAAATTGACAAGAACTTGTTTATAAATCTGAAGTTGAAATTAGCATAGCAAAACTAACATTCAACAATAGATCAAGTTGGTATCAGAGCCAAGTTATTTGCTTGATTGCTTGAGTTTGTGTAAGTAGGGTTTTAATGGTTGAAAATTTGTGATGCTTACAAGGTTAAAGTTGCAGAGAGGAGAAGGGAAACTATTGGTAGAAACTTCTAAGGTAATGACCAGAAGAAGGAGAGCCACAATGCCATAATATCCACCCAAAGTTCCAATTCCAGCAGCACTTGAAGCACCTCGATTTTTAACTTCAATTGAGATTGAGGAGGTACAAGCAGTACGAGAAGATGAGCTTGAATCCAAAGCCATCATGTCTGGAGCAAGAGAGACTGAAGGTCTTTCAGAAGAGGAAGCATTCAAAAAATATTTCTATGACTTAACTCACATGGTTAGAGTCCTCTCTGAAGAGAGGAATACTATAATGGCTAGAGAGAGTTCTAAGCCTCCACATGGAGAGGGAAGCTCAGGAGATAAGAAAGATGAAAAGAAGGACTAAAAGGGTAATGTAGGAAATCCTCCTCCATATCCGCCATCTTCATCATCTTCCTCATCATCTTCATCATCCTCAACATCTCAAATAGAAACATCTTCCACTTACACCACAAAAATTGTTCATACTTATTCAAAAACCTCAAAGGAAAAACTCCCTAACTCAAATTGGACATTAAGTTTGAACTTCGCATGTACAATGGTGAAGTGAATGCAAAAAAGTTAGACAATTGAATTCGACAATTGGAGGTTTATTGCAGAATTCAAAACCTTCAAGAAGATGACATAAAGATCTAGCTGGCTTCATTGAGGCTAGAAGGAGCAGCACTAGTCTGGTGGGAAGCAAAGACTCGAGAGGAAATGTGAATTCATGGTAAGATATCCATTTCTTGGGTTGAATTTGTTTCTTCAATTAAAATATAGTTTTATCCTTTAGCCTATATGCAAAAAGACATTATGAGTTGGAAGAATTTTAGGCAGCTTAAGGGTCAAACAGTCCAAGACCATACACAAGAGTTTAGAAAGAGGGCTTTGTTGTTAGGAGTAAACTTGAACTCCCAAGATATATTGTTGAAATATATTGGGGGTTTACATTCCTACTTAAAACATACTATCCTTATGTTCAATCCAAGCAATTTGGATGAGGTATGTGTGCAAGCCACACACCTTGAAGAAAGAGGAAAGAGCATTCAAGAAGAGGGTAGTAAGAAAAAGTTGTTTAATGGTAACGGTGGAAAAGGGAAATGAAAGAAGAATGCAAGTGTGAAGAAATAAGGGGATAAAACTATATGCCAACATTGTTCCAAAGTTTGCCATGACGAAACCCATTGTTGGAAATTACATCCCAAACTAAGGCCTAATAAACCAAACAATAAGGGAAAACAAAAGATGACTACTACCACACAACATGACCTTGGATCAAATTCTGGTGATGAGACCAAGAGTTTAGCCATGGTTACAAAAGGAAAATAAGTTGTTGCAAGCACTAGTTCCTCACATAGTCACAACAACACTCCAAATGAAGAATAAAGAATGGAGTTGTTCCATGTAAGGGTAATTTCAAATCATACAAATATTGATGCATTATTTGATAGTGGGTCACAATCAAACTTAATTTCAAAAGACTTGGTCAAAAAGATTAACCTTGAAATTGTACCTCATCATAAGCCATATCCATTGGATTGGATAGTTAAATCAAAATTTACAGGTTATAAGGAAATGCTTATTCAAGTTTTCCATTACTGAAAATTTTATTGATGAATGTTGGGAACAGGATCCCCCAAGGACAGTTTTGGGGCTAAAGCCCATGTTTTGGGTCAAGTTTTGTAATAAAGTTGTAAAGCCTCCACATTTTGTGGTCGCGAAGCGCGAAGGTGTCATGAGTCATAAAAGGTTGTCTGCCCTTATTTTGTAAAGTGAAAAGTTGGTTGTAAAGATCCGCCCATGGTCCGTGGACCATGGAATTGTATAAAAAGAGATAAGTAAGTAAGCTCTAAGTAGTTAAGAAGTCTTAAGCGATAAGGAGGAAGTCTTTAACGCAGTCTAAGTTTCGGGTCATAGCGTAGGTAGAGGCTCTGCTTGTTAGGCCCCTATACTACTAGTGTAACCCCTTATTGTTAT
Organism: Pinus tabuliformis; assembly: GCA_031772625.1. Lineage (NCBI taxonomy): Eukaryota > Viridiplantae > Streptophyta > Pinopsida > Pinales > Pinaceae > Pinus > Pinus tabuliformis. Next base: position 1,202,079,473 of record CM062820.1, on the reverse strand, counting down.
TAGTACAACCCACTTATTATATTGATGTACCCATGTAGTGCCCATATTGTTACTATTGTGCCCCATAGAAGCCCAATATTGTTATTATTGTGTCCTTACATTATTATTGTTATGTCGGCTCTGATTATGTTATGACCCCTTAGACTCCTATATATAGAAAGGAGGTCTTTTCATTTGTATCATCCAAGAATTGTTCATTTATGTAATGTAAAGGAGGTTGCCCCCTCAAAGAGGCTGAATTCTAAGGCGTTGATCTATCTTTTCTATCTTTTCTTGAGCTGGTTTCATAACATTTGGTATCAGAGCTTTGGATTCTAGGGTTTCGCTGCTCCAAACAGGTCATCGTGGCATTTTTTCTATAACTTTTTTTCTGTGATGTTTCAAAAGTTGTAAAAAAAAAACCATTTGAGAATAAATCTCCCTGAACCTCAGTTCCAAATTTCAGAGATTTTTTGTGTTATATTTGCAGAGATATGATCTGAGGAAGTTGGCCTTTTTGTAGACTCCTAAATTACATTCCAAACAGGTGACTTGGGGAAAATCGTCATAACTTTCTCTCTGAGAATCGGATTGAAATTTCATAAGAAATTGTAGAAAGAGAATGGACTGTAGTTTCTTCCATATATTTTTTAGAGCAAAAGGTTGAAACAGTGACTTGTGGCACATCGTACAAATTCGCTCTACCGAACTAGTCTATAATCAGGTCACTGTGGGAGATTTCGCATAACTCTTCCTTGGAGAATCCAATTTGGATCACACTGGTGGCATTGGAAAGAAGACACAGAGGGCTACCACATATCACAATTTCAAAACTTAAAGATCTGAAAGTACAGAGCTACAGTCGTTTCAAGATCGAGCTCCTAAGATCAAGAAAAAGCAAGATGAGGAAGTTTGATGGCAAGGATCCGGTAAATTGGATACTTTAGATGGAGCAATATTTTGATTTACATGGTGTACCACTATTACAAAAGGTATGTATTGCATCTTCATATTTAGAACTGGATCAATTTTTATGGTATGAAGGGCTTTGTTCTCGTAAACAACTTGTTACGTGGTCAATTTTCACGGAGGAAATGATAGCACATTATGAGGATACAAAGAGCAACACCTTCTTTAGAGCAACACCACAACAATTGGAAAGAGTAAAAGGGCTTTGTGACATATTGGAAAGCAAAATTATGGAAACTAGGAAGCATACCCCTCACAACTATGAAGTTGGAACTGTTGTTTCTCCTAGCCTTCCACAACTTACAAGGGTTACACCACAACAATTGGAAGAAAAAAGAGAAAAAGGGCTTTGTTACAATTGTGATAGAAAATGCACTAAAGGTCATAAGTGTGCTGAGAAGAAATTATTTTACATAGAATATGAAGAGGAGGAAGAAAAGGATAAAGAAACATCAAAAGAATAATATATACACTAGGACCCCACCCCAAAGAAAGAAGAAATGAATCAGACGATATCTTGTAAATAATTGGTAGGAATTACCACTCCTCAAACTATCAAGATAGAAGGACATATCAAGAAGAAAAAGGTGCAAGAAGTGAAAGATCACATCGAGAAAGAAGAAATGAATCCAACCATATCTTGTAATTCATTGGTCGAAATTACCACTCCTCAAACTATCAAGATAGAAGGACATATCAAGAAGAAAAATGTTCAAGAAGTAAAAGATCACATTGAGCATCAAGAAATGAATGCAACCATATCTTGTAAAGGATCGGAAGAAATTACCACTCCTCAAACTCTAGAGATAGAAGGACATATCAAGAAGAAAAAGGTTCAAGCAGTGAAAGATCACATTGAGCATCAACAACAAGTTCCCCAACTTTTAAAGGATAACACCACTTCGGTGCAAAATCAAACAAAACAACAGGTAGATTAACATTGTAGTGAAAAATGTTTTGATGTAGGTGATTGGGTATTTTTACTGCTACATCTCAAGCAAGCTATTTATGAGAAGGAAATGTTGGCAATACTACATGCACTTAAAAAATGGCGACCTTACCGAATGGGAAGACTCTTCAAGGATGAGGATGTGGAAGCATTGTTTTGTGCTATTTCTATTATCCAACCAGATTAGATAAACGAAGCAAGGGATGAATGGAAGAAGGACGAAGAAGTATGGCCACTTATTCAAAATTTGCAAAAGATCCCAATTCAAACAATATTTCCAGAAAATGAAGAGGAAGGAAAAATTATATTGAAACCTGGAGCAGTCACAGAAACAAGAACCCGACAGCTACGAAATCAATCAATTCAGAGTATCTCATCAAGTGGAAGATTCCACATGCGAGGACAAGAATTTTATACAGAAGCATCAAGAACTACTCAAGCGTTGAGGACAATGCTTTTTGAAGGAGAGGGGCATGTTAGGCTCCTATACTACTAGTGTAACCCCTTATTGTTATTAGTACAACCCACTTATTATATTGATGTACCCATGTAGTGCCCATATTGTTACTATTGTGCCCCATAGAAGCCCACTATTGTTATTATTGTGCCCTTACATTATTATTGTTATGTCGGCTCTGATTATTTTATGACCCCTTAGACTCCTATATATAGAAAGGAGGTCTTTTCATTTGTATCATCCAAGAATTACTCATTTATGTAATGTAAAGGAGGTTTCCCCCTCGAAGAGGCTGAATTCTAAGGCGTGGATCTCTCTTTTCTATCTTTTTGTGAGCTGGTTTCATAACACTGATGCTGAATGCGTAGAGGCCTAGGGTGGAAGTCCGCAGCTATTAATTTTAGGTATGTTCTATGCTTAAAGAAGTTTTCTTCAATTTTCACAGTTAGCACAATAACTTTTCCAGATTAGCAATCACATCAACATTAAAGTAAACTATAGAACATAAACATAAATCACTGAAGACAAGCCAAAACAAGAGGACACAAGATGTGGCGCTAGCCAGGGACAAACCCAAATGTGGGGAAACCCTTGATCAATTCTTCTTATATGTTCTTCAATAGTTCAGCAGAGAGAGAGAGAGAGATAACACATTTACAACAGAAGTCGACACTTTGACTTATCTAGATAAGAGCATAGATCATCTCTAAGAAGATGATACATGAGATCAGTTGAAGACATGCTGCTTCAACTGATTCTCCAAGGTGACTCCTTCACCTATCGTTGTGCTACATTTCGTCATAATGTTGCACCTCACCACGCTCCACCGTGTTGCACCCATCATCACTATGTTGCATCTCATCACGCTTCATTAATCATGACTGTACCCATCACTTTATTTCATATATGTGCCATTGTTGCACCATGTTGCCATACTGACCTATGGGTTGGCTGCATCTTGCTTGCTTATTGTCCCTTGCTTGCTTGTTGTCCCTAGCATGCTTGTTGTCCTTAGCATGCTTGCTATTGCATGCTAGCTATCCCTTGCATGCTAGCTGTAACATTGCATGCTTGGTGTATTTGCTGCTAAGTACCATACAACTGTCCCAATGTTAGTTAGTTGTCCCTTGCATGTTTCTCTCCTTCAGAGACAAATGCTCTGGTTGTTCCAGTAGTTCCCGGCAGTTCCGGTAGTTCTGGCTATTCCCGATAGTTCGGACAGTTCCCGACAGTTTCTGCAGTTCCTGTTGACACCTAATCATGGGGATTGGGTGAAAAACTGTAATTAGTGTAAATAAATAATAGAGAAGATGGAGATTCATCGGGAGATGAACTAAACAGTCACTTCCTCTTGTATATAATAATGAACAACCTGAATGAATAATATGATTTGATTTGAGGAGTTACCTCTTGATCTGAGATGGTATCAGAGCTCGGGTCTCTAGGTTTAAGCATTCTACATACACCTTTATAACTCCTTTTTTTTCGGGCTCTTCTACTCATCAGATCTACCATTCTGGCTAAGCCTAGCAGCTCTGACGTTGACGCTTGAAGACTAGTCAACATATATATTGTATGATAGAGGTGTGAAATTTTTGTATGGTTAGCCTTATATAGTGCATGGTGCGGTGAGCGTACTATAAGATTTATGCATTAAAAATGGTGCAATTAGTGGTTCTTTTTTAATGTCGAGGGCATGAATGCTTGATATATCATATGAAAGAAGGTTGAAAATACGATGGTATGTGATGGTATGTCATATATTATGAATGGTGAGTGGTAATATAATAATATTATAGGAGTGGTGATATTCTATATGGATAGAATATAGCTTTTCTCTTTGTATATTAAATCAATTTCTTACCTAATCAAGAAGGAAAAATAAGGCTGCATTATTTTGAAGCACATAGTCCTTCTTTTAGAATGCATTCACTCATATCTATTGTGGGAGTAGTTCTTACTGGCAAGGAGAACTATCCTGAGTGGTCCTAGAAGATAAAACGCACTCTCATTTTTAATGAGTTGTGGAAAGGAGTGTGTGTTGGAGAAGGAGACAAAGAGCTAGAACAGCCTACCTCAGAGAAAGAATTCGTCATTTGGGAAAATAAGAATATCAAGGCTTATGCATTGATTGTAGCATCAGTAAATGAAGAGGTGAATCGCCATATTTCACCATTTTCAAATGCTTTCGAAGCCTTACAAAAACTAAAGGAACTCTATGACTCGCACTCTACACTTGAAGTTGTTCAACTCATCATTAAACTGTTCACCCTTGAATTACAAAATAATGATCCTCTTGCTCTTGCATTAGAAGTAAAATCTATAATGCATGATATCAAAGTCACTAATGTTGAACTGGATATTCCTCTGATAGCTTTTCTCAAGGCACTTTATCCCACTTACTCAAATTATTTTGAGTCATTGCAAGCAAATGGAAACCTCAAAGATATTACCTTTGACTCTCATGTGAAAAAATTTGCTAAAAGAGAGAAAGCTTTTGGGAAGAAGATAGCTCCTGAATCTTCTGAAGAGGCTGTGTGCCTTGCTCATAGAGAAAAGAATCTTGCTCAAGATTCTTCCAGAGGAAGAGGTGGTCGAAGAGGAAGAGGAAGAAATTTCAGAGGCAGGGGGGGCAGACACTCTCAAGGAGAAAAGTCAGATTTGCACTGCATACACTGCAAAAGAGATGGATCACATGATGCATCCACATGCAAATGTCCTTGGGACAGAATTGAGCAGGAAATAAATCAACCCAAAGGTAAAACTAATGACAAAGACAAAGGTAAAGCACCTAAATCCACTCACTATGTTGTGGCACACTGTAATATTGGAGTAAATGAAGGCTTATTTAATGCTTCACTTGCTTCTTGGAAAAATGATTGGTTGCTTGATTCAGGAGTAACTTGCCATGTGACTTTTAGAAGAGATTTTTTTTAAAAATTTACTGACAATGTTGATGGAGCAGCATACTTTGCAGACAAATCAAAACTCAAGCCATCAGGGCTTGGCACAATCAGGCTTAAATTGCTTGGTCTTCTAGACTTTCTTCTGCATCATGTTCTATATCTCCCACAACTGAGGAGAAACTTGTTTTCCTTGGTCCACATCTGCCAGCAAGGACACTCCATTCATATGTTTGATGGCAATCTTGAGGTGAGAAAAGAATCAGACCACTCACTTGTCATGACGGGGATAGAAGAAGAAAGGCTTCTCAAGTTGTAGGGTACCTCTACTCATGCACAAAATTTCTCATACAATTCTCATTATGAAGAAGGTACAATTCCATCAAGTTTATTATGGCATGCTAGATTTGGACACTTGAACTATGACAGCCTCCGCTTGTTGAAGAAAAATGGTGTTACTGGTTTGCTTACAATTCCTAGGAAACTTGAACAATGTGATGCTTACATTCTAGGAAAGCTTAGCAAATAGTCTTTTCATGATTCACATTCAAGAGCACATAGAAAAATTGAACTCATTCATTTAGATTTATGTGGTCCAATGCCTTTTCCTTTTGCAAATGGAAATAAATATATGATGACATTTATTTATGACTACACCAGAATGTGTTGGGTTTATTTATTGAAGAATAAATCTGATGTTTTTCAAACATTCAAGAACTTTCATACATGGATTGAAAATGATGCACAATCTCATATTGGCTCTATTCACACTGATAATGGAAAATAATACACTTCAAATGAATTTGAAAATTATCTTCGCCAACATGGGATCAAACATCAAACAACTATGCCTTATAATCCCCAACAGAACGGAGTAGTTAAAAGAATGAATAGGACAATCTTAAATATGGTGCGCTCCATGATGTTTTTCAAAAATGTAAAATTGATGTTTTGGGCTGATGCAATTCTATGTGCTATATATGTAAAGAATAGATGTCCATCTAATTCTATTAGAAACGAGACTCCTTATGAAATGTGGTATGGGCACATTCCTTCAGTAAAGCATCTCAGGGTCTTTGGTTCCACATGTTATGCCTTGATACCAAAGGTACATAGAAACAAACTTGATGCAAGAAGTCATAAGTGTATCTTCCTCAGGTATTCAAACACCTCCAAAGCATACCATCTCTATGACGAAATCAATAAAAATTTTGTTCTATCTAGAGATGTAATCTTTCTTGAATCATCCAAAACTGACAATGTTGTTGAGCGGCAACTTGATCGCTTGGATAGATTCGCAAATGCAGAATCATTTCAAGAATTTGATAATTAGATTACACATCTTGAAGGTGGGATTCCTATACTAGATCAACCTGTGGAATCTTCTTCTAAAGCACTCTCTCCCCCGCATGAAACTCCAACAATGGATGATACTTTTAGTGATGTGATTGACAGAATTGGGAGACTCAATCTTGATTCAGTCCCAACTTAATCAATGGAGCAGCCTGGACCATCTGAGAAAGGTCCCCCAAAGTGGCTGACAAAGACACTTGAAAGTGTTCATCCTGATGAGGTTGGAAAGACAGGAACTAGAAATTCAAACCGGCAAAATGGAGGTGATGTAGATGACTCTGATTCACTTGTTGATATGGATGTTTCTTATGATTGTGAATTTGATTTGTCTACAGATTTTGAACCAACTTCCTTCAAAGAAGTTGTTTAGTCAATTTAGTATGTCCTAAATTGCTACATTAATTATCAATCCAGGAGTCGTAAACTGATGAAGTGTGGCACACTATATGTGCAAGACAACCTCTTTCTTACTTTTTATTGTTTTCAATTTTATTTTGATTTTGGGGGTTTTATCTTTGTTTGTCTCCTAATGCGAATGGAAATCCTATTCCTAAGTTTTAAGAATACTTTAGAAGGCAAGTATGGATATAGATTTTAAGGCAATTATGTCCTTTATGATGACTTCCAGAGCTTAACACTTCAGAGGATCTCAAAACATACTAGTTGTTACACAAAAATATCGTCACCATGATTATTTGCAGTCAGTATGGGTCTATAATCACTTGTACTGACCTCCTAAGCAAGTCTCAGACCTCAGCTCTTCAAGTCAAGCTTTGAAAATAAGAGAAAGACATTGAAAATCAACAAAGCTCTGGTTCCGCACTTTCTCTCACTATTGCCTGTGGTCCCGCACCCCTTGTTCACAAAAACTGCGGACCTGCTCGCTCTGTCCCTAAATGAGTGGGTGCGGACCCCTGTGAAAGTCAAAAAGGCGCAAGTTTATTCTAAAAAACTCACTTTGGGTTAATTCTAGATGATTCTAGAAGGAATTTTGACGTGGATTGGCCGCTCTTAGGTGGTTCATGCATCCCAAAAGAGAAGGAGCTAATCCCTTGATGAGAGGAGCTATCCCTTTGAAGGAGGGCTTTATCCTTTTGAAGGAGGACCTAGTAACTTCCCTCCATTGCACTATAAATTAAGGCATTGAGCTGGTTGCTAGAGAGGTTAGAAGCTGAACATTTTTTAGGGTAAATGCTGGTGGAATTAAGACTTCCTAGTTAAGCTTGAGAGGAGAGATCACATACCTTTTTGGCTTCATTGGGAAGAGAGTGAAACTTGTCAAAGTAGAGGAGACTTCTTGCTGGACCCTAGGAGGAGCTTGTACAGCGTCAAGGCACATGTTGTAAAGTTCTTCTTTGATTTGAATTAATACAATCAGATTCATTTTTCTCAACAAATTGTCTCATGTCATTGGTTTCATGAATTCCTTGACTTTCATGTTAAATATGTTTTATGATATTGGCTTTTCAGGTGCTATTTAATTTGTTTGCTTGTTTGTGTTTGCAGATTCGCAACAAGGGAGCTCATTTGGATCGAAGGAGCGAGGCTTCCACAAACTTGCGTTGGACCCAAGGTAGGCCTAAAACACTTGTTTTCCTTTGTTTATAAATGCATATTTAGAGAAAGATAGTTTGTGATTGGTTTGCTTGTCACTAGGTCTTCTTTAGATTCTAGGAAGGTCTATCTTGTCCGCAAGATCGACTCATTCCGTGTGACAAAATGGCGACCATACTGGGGACTTGATTTTTCCTTGTTTTTACTTTGACTTGAGAAACTGTGTTTTTGTTTCTGTTTTTGGCTTGTTGTGTGTGGAATTGGGTAGAATTAGTAGATCTAGGGTTATTTTTTGTTGTTCATAACTTTGGGAGAGGATTGCACCCTAGCCTTTTGACACAGTGCGTACTTATCCGCACTTTTGCTTTTAGCACAGAGCGGTACTGCACCTGTGTTAACTGTGGGCCTGCGGACCCTGTCAAAATTTTGGAAAACCTAAGATTTCCTCTGTTAGTCAGCTTAGTTTTTGTTTAGAAGTTATTATCCCCTGCCCAGACCTGCATATAACCTGTCATAAGCTTTCCTTAGGTTGATTTCATTGGTGTTAGGGTTTTAGTTGAAATTCCTAGAAGTTTTGCTTGTTGGGTTTGTTTTTCATTTTGGTCTTGTAGTAGCTCTGAGCTTAGAAGCTGTAGGAACCTCAGATCACCTTGGTTTCTACCAGCCTTCTTATGAGTCTGACCATTTGCGAAATATACCTTTGTTGAGGAATCCGCCTTGTGTTTTCTCTTTACAAAACTTCGAAAAGCTTGTGTTTAAAAAGTTTGGATTTCATTTTTAAAAAGAAAACAAAATTGGTTGTTTTTTACTGATTTGTGATTCTGCATAAATTGGTCCTTAGTTTACATCTAGCTAAGTAAAACATCCTTAAAAAAGACATCTTATAACCTTTGACTTCAAATAGGTTTTTATAATTTATAGATCTCAAAGTTAGTCGTTTGCATAGTTTTGAGTGTTTTATAAAAAAATAAAAAAATCTCTTTTGGAAAAAGTTCATTTTTGTAGTGGTTGAGTGCTTTGAAAAGAAAAGGGAATTTTTCGTGAAAATAACTAGTTGTCTCGTTTTGAGTGCATTGGAAAGGAAAAAAGCTCTTCTTTTAATTTGTTTGTTAAGAAAGATTTGTGTTTACAAGTATTTGCATTCTCAAACTCTTTCCTAGCTAGAAGTTCATTGAAGGGAAAAGATTGTTTAATCATCTTAAGTGCATTTTTAGTGATTTTGAGTCGAGTCTTCATACCACGAGTTTCATCTCCGCACCTCTTGACTTAAACAAAAACCAATAAAAATAACGCTTAAAGTAAAATTCATCTAGTAATATTTTTATTTCTAGGGCTCTGATACACCAACATAGCTTAGGCTAGTGTCTTGGAGTAGGAGAGTAATTAACTCTCCAAGACAGTAAAAACAAACAAGTAGCTGTATCTTGTGGTAGGGAAGAAATCCAATTGTTGCATTTATGCTCTGGGAAAGCTCCTCTTAAAGGAGAAGCACGAGATCGTGTCCGAACCAGTGTGGGAATCAATCCTTCCTCATTGAGAACGACACCAGATATTCACATATTAAAAATGGTAAACCTCGGATTAACCATTGTCGAGGAGCCTGGGGTCACTTGTTGGTAAACCTTGGATTATGTCAAGGAGTCTTCAAGTGGATTTAGCTTGCTACTCTGCCCTTGCGTGCGTATCGGATCGTAGACTATTCCCCCAGGTATATTTGTTTCAGTTGGTAACCTTAGTGACCATATTCTTTAGGATTCTTCCTAAGGTGACAGTGGTGGGAAGATCCCACTGTACCTGGAGCAGACGTCGGCTAGACTCACTTGGATTTTCTGGGGGGTTCTCTTCACTCGAGACGGTTAAGTGGAGGAACTTGTGCCAGTCTATTCATTAAGCAGGTTGCTGGGGTAACTGTTCCAACCGCCATTTCTGTATTGAACTCTGCGACATTGGACTTCATCACCAACTAGTGTTTTCAGTACGGAAAGTTACTATTTGTGTGTGTTTGATCTCCTAGATTCTTTAGGCGTGTGATTCAAATTTGTTTGGTTCTTTACAAGCTTTAGGTGGTTTTCATTGAGATTTTACTTTTTTTGCGTGTGAAGTAGTTAAAATTTTTTAACCGTGGCTGAATTACTAAGGAAGTCCAGTAGACTTCGGGGCCAACCTCCTGAGTTTTCACCGAGCTGGCCTGAACGGTTGCGAGTTCTCGTAACTCCTAGAGACAGTAGAGTTGGGTCGCCTGAAGAAGGAGAGTCTTCTTTGGTGGTACATCCTGATTTTCAAGCTTTAGTATCATATTATAATCCACAATCAGTGTCTATTTCCGAAGTTACTGGTAGCTTTTCATCTACTAGTGATATAGGTGAGGAACCTAAAATATCTGAACCTGAAAGTGAATTTGCTGCTACTCCGACATCGGGGTTTGCTTCTCCAGCTTCTAGTGGTCCTGGTTCACCTAGGGTAGAAAGAATAATTACCCAAAATCTTCCTTCTGGACTTATAGCTATCGAAGAACTTGCTACTCCGGAAGAAGAAGTGGGCATCCCTATCCCTGAAATCAACCTTCTATTGAACTAAGGGAGCGTGAATCAATTTTTTACAGTCCACCTAGGAGCAGTGTGTGGTATCTTTCTTTGACTAATTTCTTAGAAAACCCAGGGTTAAGTTTTTCACCACCTCGTGTTCCTTATCACCCAACACCTAGAGGTTATTATCCTCCGTTAAATATGTCAAGACAGTCATCCATGTTTACTCAATCGCCAGAATCCTTTTTATACGGCGGCCCTTCTGTTCCCTCTGGGTATCAGTCACTTTCTGGTACTTTTTCGGGAGCATCTCCTCAACCCATTGAGAAAGGGTTATTAACTGGAAGCAATGGTACTAAGCCGTTGAGCGTAGAAGATATTCTCATGATGTCAGGTACTATTCCCAATCCTCAACCTCAAGGTGGCCAGTTACCGCCTGGGGGGCAGCCTCAAAATCCTCAATTATCGCCTGGGGGGCAACCTCAAGGTACCCAATTTGTGCCTGGGGGGGCAACCTCAAGGACAGTACATACCTACGGGACAGTACGTTCCTCAAGGTCAACCCCGGACTCAATATGTACCCCAAGGTCAACCCCAGTATCAATATGTACCTCAAGGTCAACCCCAGTATCAGTACGTGCCTCAAGGGTATCAACCCCAAGGTCAGTACTCGAACCAAGGTTTCCAACCACCCTCCGGTCAATCATATGTTCAAGTAACGGGAAACGTACCTTTGAATTATCAATTCTACCCTCAACCCGGTTATGGTCCTCAATATTCTCAACCTGTTATGGGTCCATACCCCGGAATGAATTTAATGGGGACAACCCTTAGTTTCTGGTACACCCCAGCAACCTGTCCAGTCTTCTATTCAAACTTTTCTACCTTCGGTAGTTTCTCAGCCTGGGCCTAGTACGCCTTGTACTCCACCTCAAACGACTGCTGCAACTGCCGCAACATCTGTTCAATCTACCCCACCTACTTCTGGAGTATCGATAGCTCTGGTTTCTACTGTTCCTGTATCTACTCCTCAGACATCTTTACCTCCTTCTGGATCCACGATTCAAACTTCAGTTCAGATGCCCGTAGGACAACTTGGTTCAAGTACAGTTGTCACAAGTCAACCACAAATTACTTATCAACCGTACCAGGGACAGTACCAATTTGGTCCTGCTGTGCAGTAGCCAGTTTATTAGTATCAACCGTACCCTCGATACACATATCAACAACCTCGACAACCCCAGTACGGTCTGGTTAATCCTGGTTTTCCGGGAGGATACAATATCCCAAATGCAATTCCTATTCCTATTTATCCTGGATATCCTCCTCCTGGGGCTGGTCTCATGACCCAGAGTTTTAGGGACCCTAATCATTAGTTACCGTTTATCGCAACTTTGGACTTGCCTGACTTGTCGTGCCTAACGAACAATCCCATTAATTATCTTCCTTTTTGGCCGCCAATGCCGAATAAGTTGCCTAGTGATATTCCTAAGTTCGAATGCAAATCAGGAGAGGACCCGTCGAACCATGTGATGACTTATCACCTCTGGTGTGCGTCTAACTCCATTTCAGATGATTCAATCCGTCTAAGGCTTTTCCAACGCACTCTAATTGGTCTCGCGGCCAAGTGGTACATTGAGTTACTGTGAGGCACTTTTTATAATTTTAGTCAGTTAGCTACCTTGTTTTTAACTCATTTTTAGTTGCCAGTCAGATACGACAATGGCACGGAATTACTAACTTCGTTAAAGCAATCGACGTCCACTTACATTTCAGATCACATTCATGAATGGAGACGTCGATGGCGTTTAGTGAAGGTTTTTTTCCGAATCAGATCTTGGCTGAATGGTTCGTAAAATCTTTGTTGCCAAAGATCACTGAAGATGTAGCTAAGGCCGGAGTCGTTACTGAGGAGCAAGTAATTGCTCAAGCACAGTACCTTGACTTGGTCTATACTTAGTCAGGTACGTTACACGAGAAAATCCGCGATCTTCCCAAGCAAAATCAAATCGTTGCAGCTCCTTCAGGGTCTCATGCCGCTAATGGTATGATCGGTACGGTTAACACTAAAAGTAAGAAGAAGTCTTCCAAGAATTCTTCTCCTATCATAACCTTGCCTGATTCCCCAACAAGAGATTCTTCCGCGGAGATTTCCACCGATATTCACGTTGTAGAGTCATCTACAGCCAAATCAAAATCCGGTGGCAAGAAGAAAGGGAAGAAGAAGAATAAAACAGACAAAAATTCAAAAGAGAAACCTGAAAAATCGGAATCCAATGATGAAAAACGCAAACCTCGTTATCCTTGTCTCATTTGTGACGAAGAACATTTTACAAGAGACTACCCTCATCATGCAGAGGTTGCGAAGATTGTCAAAGGTTCCCAAACGCCTGCTGTTTTGAAGGATCCTTTTCCAAGTCAAGACAGTAATATGATAGGTTCTTCCTCGTGCCAATGAAGAACCCATACTGATTATGTCCCATGTTAGGATTGCGACTCGATCGCATGATTATGGTAGTAAAAGTCCTGTTGATGGTAAAGAAGCAGAATCTTCTCATTCTAACCCATCAACCTCAGCTCCCGGTTCCGATCCACTACAGATCGAGAAACCTAATCCAGACTTGGTAATCAAACCGCCGCCAAGGGTATACTTCAAAAGTCAGCTTTCAATCCACATGCGAGAGCGGCTCATAACTATAAAATTGTTGAGGATTTAGTTGTTTCACCCTCAGCAATGTCGGCTTTGGAAGTACTGCAATCATGTCCAGCACAGCGTAAATTACTTTTGTCGGCTATAGGAGCTGTTGATGTTGAGGACTTGAACCTAATAATTTTCGATCTAGAAAATAGTACACCGCGCTTACCTCATCAAATGGCTTTCCAGATTCCAGTGATAGTCAAAAACAGGCCTATTCATTGGACTGTGATTGATGAGGGAGCCTCAATGTGTATTATGTCGATACAGTTTTGGAGATCACTTGGTTCTCCTTCGCTAAAACAATCCCCGACGATTCTAAAGGCCTTTTATGGCCGTGGGTTTCATCCTTTTGGCATTCTACAGGATTTACCTATAGGGGTTGAAGGAAAAACCGTTAATCTAGATGTGGAGGTGGTTGATGCCCCTCTAGATTACAACCTTCTCTTGGGTCGTAGTTGGTCTTACGCTATGACAGTTGTCGTTTCATCGGTCTTTCAGGTTATAAAGTTTCCTCATAATGGAAAGATCATAACAATAGACCAGCTGGCTTACTTTTCATCCGACCCAGCCTCTTCTGAAAGTATTCAGCATGTCGGTAAAACGACTATCCCGTATAAGGATGTTGGCGTAGGACTAGTTAAAGATGTCGGTTTACTGGGAACTTTTCCTTTTCCTCCGATCAACGCATCGTCTTCATTTGCAACCATTCATATGATTTCGTCAGACACCATTGTTTATGATGATCGTTGGATCGTTCCTTCTGAATCTGAGATAGACTCATTTGGTGATGTCATGCCTTTGAGTCCATATGAAATTGCGTAGGAGGCCGTGCAATCGTTTACCGACCCATCTTCAACCGAAATTGACTTAATGAATGTGGTCCGTGAAGAATCACTTTTCACATCAAGCTCGGATTCAATCACGTTTTCTGAACTTGTTCACTCTGATGAGAAAATTCGTGAAATCCTATGTGTAGATGATTTACCATGGGAAGATCTCCATCACAGATCTTCATTTTTACCCGAGAATGATTGTTTTGAAAATGATTTTTCATCAATTTTTATGACTGAATATGTCAAGGAACCTCAGAATCCAATGAAACATCCTAATTCAGAGTTAAATTTGGGAAACATCTCTCGAATTGTTCCTATTGACATTTCGGTTAAGCCTGGAATTGTTGAGAACATTCATATAGGTGCCTCATGTACAAAAGATGAAATTCAAATATATAAGGCCCTATTTCAAGAATTCTGCGATGTGTTTGCCTGGTCCTATGAGGAAATGCCAGGAATTGATCCCGCGATTGTTGTTCATGAAATCAAGACTTACCCGGATGCTAAACCCGTCCGGCAACTTTTGCATCATATTCACCCAAGAAAAGTCGCTGCTATTAAGGCAGAAGTTGAAAAATTACTCAAAGTAGGTTTCATTTATCCGATCCCGTTAACAGATTGGGTATCGAATATTGTTCCGGTTAACAAAAAGCAAGGGACAATAAGAATATGTATCGATTATAGTGAAATTAATCGAGCCTGTCCAAAGGACAATTACCCAACTCCCTATATCGATCAAATCATTGATGATTGTGCCGGCAGCGAAATATTCTCCTTCATGGATGGTCTTTCCGGATACAATCAAATCAATATTCTACCTGCCGATCAACCAAAAACGGCTTTCATTTGTCCATGGGGGACATTTGCGTATTGCAAATTACCTTTTGGGCTCAAGAATGCCGGAGCAACTTTTCAAAGGGCTATGTCTTATGCGTTTCATGGCATCAAGCACATTGTGAAACCCTATCTTGATGATTTTCCTACTCATTCATTACATCAAGTTGATCATCTCATCCATTTACGAGCAATCTTTATGAGGTGTAGGCATTATCGGATTCGGTTGAATCCACACAAGTGTGTTTTCTGTATAGAAACGGGTCGATTGCTGGGGTTTGTTGTTTCGAAATCCAGCATTTGTGTCGATCCCTCGAAGGTCAAAGCTATTGTCAAATTGCCGCCTCCTTTGAGTCTTCGCCAACTCCAAAGTTTGCAAGGGAAAGCAAACTTTTTACGACGATTCATTCCTAACTACGCCGAGGTTACAAAGGGTTTTACCCGGCTGTTGAAACAGAATACTCCATTCTATTGGGATGAGATAGCTCATAAATCTTTTGATGCACTAAAACACGCGTTGACCCATGCACCGTTATTGCATCCTCCCAACTACAACCAGGATTACTTCTTGTATCTCGCTGCCTCTCATTCCACCATTGGAATGGTCTTAGTCAGGAAGATGAATTTGGTATTGAACATGTGATATATTACCTTAGTCGAACTTTAAATCCAACTGAGCTAAAATACTCACATGTGGATAAATTGGCATTGGCAGCTGTTCAAATTGTCCAACATTTTCGTCACTACATTTTACTACGTAAAACTACAGTAATTTCTGATTGCAACCCTATGATCTACATTTTGACCAAGCAATTGCTAGGGGGCAAGTACTCTAAATGGATTGTTATCCTACAGGAGTTCGACTTGGAATTTGAAAAATCTAAGTCTAAGAAATCTTTAGTTTTTGCGGAGTTAATGTGTTACTTCCCACGTGCTGACACTGAAACTGTGGCAGAGGAGCCCATTGCAGACAAATCCTTGTTTCTAATCAGCACTTTAGATCCATGGTATGGGGATATCATCGTTTATCTCTAGACCCAATCCTTTCGGCCGGAAATTTTAAGGTCATAACGTCGGAAAATACAATTCCAGTCCCAACAATTCAGGATTATTGGAGATACTCTTTATCGCCGTGGGGCGGACTCTGTTTTTCAACGTTGTTTAACTAACGAGGAAGCTGAAAGGGTTCTAAATGACTGTCACTCTGGAGCGTGTGGCGGTCATATGTCTGGGTATGCCACAGCCCAAAAGATATTGCGCGTTGGCTACTTATGGTCGTCTTTGTTTAAAGATTGCATTAACGCAGTCCGAAAATGCCACAACTGCCAAATTTTTTATCGAAAGATGCGCACTCCACCTGCTCCTCTCCACCCTATAATTGTCGTTGGTCCTTTTTCCAAATGGGGTATCGATTTTATTACATGTAACCCTCACTCAGCTAGGGGGCATGCGTATATCATCCTTGCAGTAGATTATTTTACCAAGTGGGCCGAGGCGATGCCTACATTTGAGGCAGATGGCAAGACAGCTGCAATTTTCATGTTCAATCATATAATTTCTAGGTTTAGTGTCCCACAAGCGATTATCACTGATCATGGGCATCATTTTCGAAACGTTATGATGGCCGAACTTACAGGCCAGCTTCGTTTGCGTCACGACAGTTCAACTCCTTATTATCCACAAGCTAATGGTCTGGTTGAATCCATCCACAAAGTTTTAGTCATCATGATCCGACGAATCATTGGGATTCATCGGTTGAATTGGCATAACATGCTATTTTCAGCGCTTTGGGCGTATCGTACCTCAGTAAAAACATCAATAGGGTTCACTCCTTTCCAACTAGTTTATGATCTGGAAGCTGTGTTACCCGTTGAATGCAAAATCCCGTCATTGCAAATGGCCATCGAGTTACTTCCAGCCACTTCCGAAGAGGAAAAACGTTTGTTATACTTGGCTCAATTAGATGAGAATCGACGTGATGCTGCATTGGCAATTGAGACTCACGCAAAACGTATGAAAGCTCAGTATGATCGAAATGTGACCCCTTGAAATTTTTCGGAAGGAGATATAGTCTTAGTTTACGATCAAGCTAATGATAAATTAGGCGCTGTAAAATTCGTTCCTATGTGGCATGGTCCCTATGTTGTCAAGCGAAAGCTAGCAAAAGGGGCCTATGAATTGGTAGACTTTGACGAGGACTCTTTAGGTAAACCCAGAAATGGTCTTTACCTAAAGAGGTATTATGCTTAAAGAATGGGTATGGAGATTTTTAGTTAGGATAGTTTTTCTTTATAGCTAGTGTGTTTTAGTTTAAAAAGTGTGCTTAGCTTAGAGAGTGTTGTTTCGTCATTATTCCTGCTTATCTTGGTTTTACTCTTGATATTGCAGATGTTGATGCCTCTCCAAACATACATTGGTTTTGTTGATGGTGCTTGTCCTAATACACGGAACATTTCTTCCGCAACTTGGGTTATCTATTCGCCCTCTGACGAGTTGGTATCTATGCATGGGGTAAGCCTCGGTCAAACAACGAACAACATTTCCGAGTATAGTGCAGTGATTGAGTTATTATCTGAATCTATTTCATTTTGGATTCGGAGTTTGATAGTGAGGTTAGATTCTGAACTCGTTGTATTACAGCTTAATAGAGTGTATGCCATTAGAAATCCAGTGTTATTGAGATTATTTTTGAGAGGGCGTCTCTTGGAATGTGAATTTGATTCTATTGGGTATCAGCATATTCCAAGATCTTTAAATACATTAGCAGATGCAATTGCTTCTCGAATGTTAAGTAGACATTTGCAATAATCATACATGTAAATTTAAAACCATTCCATAACATGATTTACAAGATAAGCTGGTAATAGTGATATATATATAGTAGTGTGTCAAAAAATACATCGTCCTCGATCATAGGTTGAAAAACACCTTATGATTGGCAAAAATGATAAGTACAAAAAGCAAAAATGTCATATGTGCCCACAATAGGTGATCATCCTATCACTGGTGATGATCTCGATAAGAAACCACTGCACGGGCCACCTTGCAAAGGAACCTCCTAAAAGGTCCTGGGACCCCAATCACATAGCGCTGAAGTCGACGAGGAATAGCATCTATGGCGGTCTCTGGAATATCTCCTATCAAGCGCTCTAGATGACTCTCTAACTCGGCCAAAACCTTTGTTGATTCGTCCTGTGGGGCTAGCGCGGCTGCAACTGGTTGTTTCCTCTCGTAAGGCCGAAGAGCGGCTGGTCGCTGTGGACCCACATCTGCATTTGAAACTTTCACTATCATTTTTGGGACAATAGAAAAATAATAAAAAAAAAATTATAGGAAAAATGTTGAAAATGATTTTACCTGAGTCATCCCATTGCTCTCCTGGTGGAAGAGCCATGTCTGGGTCACCACGAAAATCTGCCCCAGCATAAGGGAAGTCCTGAATAGAAAAAACCTGGTTTTCCAACCATTGGAAATACTCAGGTTTGAACCGAACAACCTCTGTCCATTCGTCCGGATGACGGGCCATAATTGCGACCCATCGCATCAGTTTGGGCTCTCAAGGAAGCCCAGCTCCAACAGTAAGGTGCTGCGGGATCAACATGGGAACCCTCTCCAGACCAAAGCTCACAACCAAAGCCCCATAACCAAAGGTCTTTAGTTGTCCGTTCTTGGCTCTGGTCAGTTGGCCTTTTACATTGGCCAACACAGCATCGCACCAGTTGAAGATGGTTCTTCGAAAGCAGTCAACTGCCATCCGCATCTGGGATCCGGTGGAAATATCTAATGTAGCACTTCCGCAAAGTCTGGTGATAGTAAACGCAATCACCATGAGTTCAGGAAGGGATATGGTTTTAATGTGTATCCCTTTGTCTCTAGCCTAGCTGTTGCAGAACTCTAGCCGGAGGCTATCTACAGACTGGCCACCTGGCCTAGTCCCGAATAGAGTCAAGTCTTCGCCTCTCTTAGGCAAACCAGTCAAGAAATATATGTCTGCCAACTCAATTTCGAGCTGGTGGCCACCAATGAAGAAGCACTGGTCCTGTATGCTCCATCTGTCAACCAGCCACTGTAAGAAATCCACCTGGGTCCTCATGCCAGGTATGGCCCAGAATTTGTACAAGCCGCATGCCTTCAATGCATCGATCGAAGGTTGGTGATTCAACGCGGCTAGATCCACGTCCTCATGCTCTCGTTCACGCCAATCTAGCATGATGCACTCTCTGCATCTAATAAAAATACAAATTAGAATGCTAGAAATTAATTTGTTTGAGCCAAATTTGAGAATTTTTGGGTTAAAAACCCTTGCTGTGGGGACCGCACCCTCTGGGTTAGAGATAGTGCGTGGGTCCGCACCTTGCCTACATGGAAGGTGTGGACCCCTGACTTTTTCCCCATTGAGAAAAAGTCAGGGTCCGCGGACTGCCAGTGTTACGCCTGCGCGCCCCTGTGCACGGGTTTTTAGCCTAAAAACCCTCCAAAAGATGAAATAATAACCTAAAACAAAAAATGAAATGGTTAAAAATGAAGAGTAGGATGATGTGGATTACCCGGAGAAGACAGCGCTCGATTCCGACGATTGGATTTTCCGCAATCTTCACGGGAAGTTTTCTGGACAAAAGCACTATTTTCCCACCCAAATCTCAAACGGTAAAAATGAATTGACGAAAGCCCTTTTTATAAGTTTTTTGGGTAAATAAATTGCAAATTTGTTTATGTTTCACTTTGGAAAGGTAATTTTTGCAGCATTTTTATCCATTTCAAATAGGTATGAGTAATGTTTACGTTTTTGTTCAGGATAACGGATTATTCAGGCGAAATCTATCATTTTCGACGAAAAAAAACATTTAGAGTCACCTTTAAGCTCTTTTCTGACTCCTAAAACATGAAAAGATCGCCGAGTTTTTTCTTTTTAAAACTCGTTAAAATGGAACTAAAAAGACGGTCCACTTACAGCTCTTTTCTGCCCGTAAAAACATGAAAAGATTGCCGGATTTTTGTCGTTTCAAATTCAATATTGGTTATAAAATGACGTGTAATTGATCGCTTTTTTACTTTTTCGGATAAAGGGCACTAATTATGAAAAGTACTCCTTGGTCGTAAAGATCGAGCGGTTCTCTCAAGTATTATTTTATACTTTTTCGGGCTTGGGAGACACAAATTTACGAAAAAGGTCAACCCTGGAGTCTTCTTAAGTTTTTTCAAACTCTCTAAAATTGAAAAACGCCGAGTTTCTCCTATACTGGACTCGTTAAAATTTCATAGTAAAGGACCTGTTTAATTACAAACAGGAACGAACCACTCCTTCTTAGGGTTCGAATTTAAACTAAGTTGGACTCATCCGAAGGATGAGCTTATAATCAAGAAAATGTTATCCTCCTCAAGCTTGTCAAAAATAAAGAGGTACTTGCCAGAAATGGTGGGGGAAAAGAGAGAAAAATGAGTATGTTTGTCATACTTTGTAACCACTCTTGAACACGACACTTTTATTCACCTGGGTTGGGAAATCCTTTGCCTAACAGTTGATCAAACCACATTGAAAGTCTTTAGCCGGTTTCTGGGTATTAACTTTGGGTCAATTTTCACCAAGCCATCTATTGTGTCGTTATGTGTTCAAGAGGTCACTACCAATAAGTCATTCATCTGCAAAATATCTGTCATCCATCTTGACCATCCCTGAGTCAGTCCTTGCAACTAAATTTCTTCAACTTGATCTATGATTTCGTGTTGTGGGCTTGCCTGCGACAAATCGCTTTCTATCGACTTCAGCTCATTATCTAGAAAGATGATCTAGAAATCATCAGTACCTTGGGATCTGCATGCTTCAATGGCAGGTTTCTCACCTTTGACGACAGGTTGCATCATTGACCTTCGATCAAAGGATTCCGTGACATGTTCGACATCAACACATTTATTCACATCTCATGGATTGTACTGGGTACTTTGAGAGCCATTGACATCACTGGTGGTTTCTCTCATACTTGTTAACAGTTTACATCATTGACTGGTAATCAAGTGGTTTCTACCATGTTCGACTTCAACACATTCATTCGCACAGATAGAATCGTACTGTTTCGGGAAAGTAGAAATGAAGACCCTGGATCTAGTTTCCACAATCCAGGCTGCGAGGAATTTTGTATTCATTATATAATGGACTATTCATAAACAGATGGTTGCATCCATACTGTGTCCACATGAGTCTATACTTGTGATGTCTTACAAGATCATTCCTGTATAGAGTAGTAGTTAGTTTTCTAAGTCAGTTTTGATCTGAGTATGGGAATGCCTACCTCATCGATGATATGATCTCATATATATATCTTGCATTGAATGTTTTTACAGGTTCCGACCGGGCTCTCAACAAGATGATCCTCTAAATGATAAAGTACTTCACTCTTCCTAAATGATAAATGAAATCCTCATCTACTACAGACTTCGCACTTTAGGGGGAAATCTGTTACACAAAAATATTGTCACCATGATTATTTGCAGTCAGTATGGGTCTATCATCACTTGTACTAACCTCCTAAGCAAGTCTCAGACCTCAGTTCTTCAAGTCAAGCTTTGAAAATGAGAGAAAGACATTGAAAATCAACAAAGCTCTGATTCCGCACTTTCTCTCACTATTGCCTGTGGTCCCGCACCCCCTGTTCACAAAAACTGTGGACCTACCCGCTCTGTCCCTAAAGGAGTGGGTGCAGACCCCTGTGAAAGTCAAAAAGGCGCAAGTTTATTCTAAAAAACTCACTTTGGGTTAATTCTAGTTGATTCTAGAAGGAATTTTGACGTGGATTGGCCGCTCTTAGGTGGTTCATGCATCCCAAAAGAGAAGGAGCTAATCCCTTGATGAGAGGAGCTATCCCTTTGAAGGAGGGCTTTATCCTTTTGAAGGAGGACCTAGTAACTTCCCTCCATTGCACTATAAATTAAGACATTGGGCTGGTTGCTAGAGAGGCTAGAAGCTGAACATTTTTTAGGGTAAATGCTGGTGGAATTAAGACTTCCTAGTTAAGCTTGAGAGGAGAGATCACATACATTTTTGGCTTCATTGGGAAGAGAGTGAAACCTGTCAAAGTAGAGGAGACTTCTTGCTGGACCCTGGGAGGAGCTTGTACAGCGTCAAGGCACAGGTTGTAAAGTTCTTCTTTGATTTGAATTAATACAATCAGATTTATTTTTCTCAACAATTGTCTCATGTAACACCTTCAGGAGAGGACATGTAAAAAGACAGCATCCGTGAGCTTAGCGTGTTGGTTGCCATGATCATTCAATCTACCAAAAGATGGCTGTTGGATTTGCGTGTGGAGGCAGTCTACAGCTGTCAAAATGAATCCATGGATCTAGGAACAGTCTCGGACCCTTCACGTGTTGAAAACAAAGACCTGTTTGCCGTAGAACTCCTCGTTTGACCTTTGTTTGACCAAGCCTTTCCTATATGAATTTAGCTGAACCAATAGGACCTGGTCCATGTCCAAATCATTTCTGAACTGCCCATGTGCCTTGTTTTGCTTGCCGACACCTGTAACCTAGAGATCAACAAAAACAGCTACGGAATCTCGAGCCAGCTACGGAAAGTGGCTGCATTCCGCAGCTGATGAGCAAAATCTAAGTCAAATAGCAAACACAAAAATATAGTTAGAAAACCACTTAAATGCACTCTGAGAATCACTATGTAATGATCTTTGATAGCTTATGAGGCACAGGTGCGGGGAAAAAGTCTAGGAAAGTGTGTAGAAGAGATGTAGTTTCAAGGCTCAACATACCCCCACTGTGAAGGTGTTGCATGTCCTCATGAAACCAAAACTATGACCATCATCCCTTCAGTTCATGTGTTCTGAGACCTCTGCTAACACATCTAGCCTTCTTTTCTTCTTTCTTGGTACCACTGTCATCCTAGGCTTTCTCATTAGGCACTTGAATTTGAGGTTGATAAGAGCTCTACTCAACCTTCTGCTCTTTTTCTTCAATTTCCTATTTTTCTTCTGCCACAGCCCAAGATGCAACATGGTGTTGTCATGAATAATTTTATCCAACCTGCTCTGTTCTTTCAATGTTTCATTTTCTCTTTTGATGTGTCTATTCAGGACTTCCAATTCAAAAACTTCCTGTTTTAGTAATTGGATTAGAGCTTCCTGGGCTGTATCAGGCTGGGTAGATGAAGTGCCTTGATCTGTGGCAGTCTTCTCCAATGACTCAATAAAATCATACATTTCTTGCTGGGTTGGATCTATCTTAGGTGTATCCTTTTTTGGGCTGACCCCAAAATCTGGCTGAGAAGGACTAATCTCAAAATCTTGAGAAGGACTGATCTCAAATTCTGGTTGAGAAATAGGAGTATGTTGTGGGCTATGGCCAGGAAGGATTGTTGGAGATTGTTCTGATATTTCCCCTCCTAAGTCAATGAAGTGGGCCCCTTTAGTTTGTACTTTCTTCAGTTTTCCTTTAAGTCTGGAGCTCCTCCGTAGATTCTATGGGCTAGTGTCTCCTTTCTCCACACTCTGTTTTTCTTTCCCTTTTCAATTTACTATAGCTTCTTGTTCCTTAAGGTAAATTAGTCTTTCAAAAAGTATTTGATCCTATTCTGAGGAAGGTTGTGGGGTTCGATAGACAGCTTCAATATTTCTTTTCCCCTTTAGTTTTCCTTGCTTCTTAACCTCAGTTATTTCCTTCCTACTTTCAGACAGCTTCTCTTCCTTTTTAGTTTCTTTAGCTATGTTAGTAGGAGTAGCCTGAATGTTCACACTTGTTTTCCTTCTCCTACTTTTCTTTTCTGAGCTACTCTCAGGTGTTTCAGGTGGATTCTGAAAGAAGTTTCTAATCAAAAACTGTTCCCAAGTATCCTTTCTTTCCTTCAACTGTTTTTCAATGAAAATTTTTACAAGGCCGTGAAGGTAAAGGTGAGGTTCTATGTCATCCAGATTCTTTTGTACAGTTATGGACATCTTTTTCAGGCTATTCAACAGAAAGTAAGGCAAATTGATGGTTTGATTTTCTAGAAAATTCATTAGCAACTGGATGTGGTACATGTAAATGGACCCAAACCATCCTTCACATGTAATAAACTTTTGGATTATCAATAATAAACTAGTCCACTTTTCCTCTAGAGCAGAGACATGGATTCCACGTTTGAAAATGGTTATATCCATACCTGGATTGTGCAAGATAATCCTCCAGGCCCTCTCATCAAAATCTTTGTTTTTGAACCACCGTTCCCCCTCCTGTGGGAGTGTTACACAGTAATTTGTCACTGCCTTCCTGTCAGTCACCCTGCTGTGCCGATCACTAAGCTTCATGCCTTCTGAACTGGCCCAAAAACCCCTTTTCCTAAAGTTTTATTCATCAGCGCGTCTGTTTGCAAAATACCCGCGATGATTGGCGCTCCATAGTGTATTCCGGCGCTGCCAGCTCGGAAGGACATCACTTTTCCGCGCTGGCCGACAGCGCGCCTTTCCCGTGTTCTTCCGCGCTGACATGACTGTCCTAGTTATGTAGACGCGGCGACATCGCGTCAGTTACCTCATAATCTGCGCTGATCCAGTTTGGGCGATTTTGTTCGAACAACCAGCCTTCCAAATAACTCCAGGCTTGGTTGTTAGCTTTGTGAATGTCGACTCCCTTCTATGGCATGTCTGTTCGACCCTTTGCAACCATTTCCCTCAAGGATAAGCTCATCCTTCCACCCTTTTAGGAGGCTCCTTCTCCTACATATACTTCCACCATTACCATGAGCAGTTGGTTAGACATAGCTTGGATTGTATAGAGCTTATAGTGCTCAGATTGCTGCTACTATAGGTATTTGGTGTGCTAGGTGTGGAAGTGATTGATTGCTTAGGGAAGGTTGTTTTGTGTTGCTTGTGTGAGAGAGAGAGTTGTTTGTCTTGGGAGAATCATCCCCAGCAGAGTCGCCAAATTGTTGGAGAGGTAAATCCCCTCTACGGATAGAGGCGATCCCTACTAGCCCAGCAAGGGTCTAGCAACAATCAAACAATGCTGCTATGCATGTTCCTAATTACAATTAAACAAGAGGTAAAGAGCACCTACTTGGATTCCAGCGCTGTCGTTTGACGAAGAGATGTTGCCTTCGCTCCTTCGTTTTGGCTGATCACGATCCTCCGCGATCTCCGCGAATAGATACCTGCACACACGAAGAGGAAACAAACGCAAGCGTGAAATCTAGTAAAAGCAACCATACATCGGTCAGAAAAGATGTAATTCACATTTAACCATTGCAAGTACAAATGAGAATGGAACAATAATAACAGTCATCTATTATTAATCAGAATAGAGAAGAGTACAACCAAATGTTCTGACGTCGGTAACCTTCTCAGGAGGGCATAGTTCTTTTCCGGTGTCAAGCTCCTTAAAAAATGAAACTGGGTCTGGTCAGAGCATAGTTCGCTTTCCTGTGTCAAGCTCCTTAAAAAATGCAACTAGGTGTTCGAGCATAGTTCCTGATCTTGTGTCAAGCTCGTTAAAACATGAAACAAGGGTTATGAGGATAGTTCTTTTACTGTGTCAACCTCATTAAAAAATGAAACAACCCCCTTTCCAAATCGAGTCGTTTGATTAAGATCTCGTAAAATACAAGTCGAGTCTTTTCTAGATCTCGAAAGTGAACCTTCATTCCATCCACTTTGTTGAATGCAATGAAGCTTGGGGGGCATGTACCTTGATTTGCATTATTATGTTGGGGGCATGCGAACTTAAAACAAGCATAGTTTTTCGTTTCAAGCTTGTGTAAACATGAAACCAAATCCAAGCAGAGTTCTCCATGGTTCAAGCTTGTGTAAAAATGAACCCATACCCGATTTACATCTCGTGATTGCCATTTTTATCCGCTGAATTCTGTTAGATGAGCCTTGGTTGTTTTCATTCCATCGCCACCATCTCTTTGGCCGATCATATGCTTTCACTTGGTTGTTTTACCTTTCCTGAGGGACCGCATTTATGAGTGGTTTTGATTAGCCAGCCTCTTGACCATTACATGTTTTGAGCAGTTCCACCATTGTCGGAACCAGTTGCTACCCTTAATACCATTAGTTCCTCTAGGACGAGTCACCTTTAAGCTCTTTTCTGACTCGTAAAATATGAAAAGATTGCCGAGTATTTTTCCCTTTTTGACTCGTTAAAGAGAATAAAAATAGAGGTCTGCTTTCAGCTCTTTTCTGACCGTTTAAAGATGGAAAGATTGTCGAGTTATCCCTCTTGACTCGTTAAAAGTAAAAAAGAGGCGGTCGTCTTTAAACCCTTTTCCGACCGTGTAAAAACGAAAAGATTGTCGGACCCTTGTCGTTTCCGGTTCGTTAATGGTTACGAAACGACGTGATACCGATTACTTTTTTAATTTTTCAGATCGATATCACTACTCATGAAAAGTACTCCTCGCTCGTAATGATCGGGCGGTTCTTTCGAGCGTAGTTTTATACTTTTTCGGGCTCGAGAGACACAACTGTACGAAAAAGGACCCCCCTGGAGTCTCCTTTTCCGCAATCTTTTCAGGCTCTCTAAACAAGAAAAGATGCCGAGTTTTTCCTTTGTCAGGCTCGTTAAATACTTGATGACATCGGACATTGTCACAATGACACTTTTTCAAGCATATGCTACCCCCGTCAAGCTTGTCATCCAAAAATAACCGGGGTACCTGCCAGAAATGGTGGGGAAAATGGAACTGTAATCATAGTCGGCAGTATGTCGCTCTTGAACATGGCACTCGTCTGCATTCGTGTCTGGGTGGGGATATCTCATCTCGTTTCACATTAGCCTCCGTGGGTTTGGGTTACCCTGTTTTGACCTCTCATCTGCTCATTGCCCTGTCACCATGACCTCTGCTCATTTGATGTCAAATACTGCCAAACCCGCTACAGTGCCGTCGATATGTTCAAGAGAAGTTGACCTCTGCAATAATACAACCTCATCTGCTATCTCACACAAATCATTTTTTCCTCTGTCTCGCGTCGATGATGTGGGAAACATTATGGCCCACCTTCGATCAAGGTCACTTCCTGTCGACTTCAGCTCATTATCCGGGAAGGTGGCTTAGAGACTCCCTTCAGGTGCCTTAGAGCCTGCATGCCTCAATGGCAGGTTCTTCGTGTTCGACGCGAGGTTTACATCATTGGCCTCCGATCAAATGATTCCGTGGGTGTTCGACACCAGCTCATTGATTCACATGCCGCGGATTGTACCTATAGTACCTTGAGGGCCATTGTCATTATTGGTGGTGCCTCTCGCGTCTGTTAACAGTTTTCATCATTGACTGGTAATCAGACGATGTTCATGCATGTTCGACTTCAACCCATATATTCACATGCTTGAACTTGTACTTTGTTCGGATCGGGACGGAGCGCAAGACCCTGGATCCCTGTCTGTTATGGTCCAGGTTGGGATTTTGTGGATGATCATTACCTGAGTCTTCATGGATGGCTATGACCATACCTTATCATTATTATGGTCTTTTTAGCTGGGTGGCTGCGTCCATTCCACGGACCTTTTCGCATGTCTTTTTGGATGGCTGCGCCCATGCCTAGACTGCATGTACTTGATTATCAGAGATATTTCGGTCCTTCCTGGTGGTGTTCCAGTTCGGCGTGTGTTGTAAAGCATTTCACCCCTCCCACTCTCTCGGTCTTCATGCTTTAGGGGGCATCTGTTACACAGTAATTTGTCACTGCCTTCCTGTCAGTCACCCTGCTGTGCTGATCACTAAGCTTCATGCCTTCTGAACTGGCCCAAAAACCCCTTTTCCTAAAGTTTTATTCATCAGCACGTCTGTTTGCAAAATACCTGCGATGACTGGCGCTCCATAGTGTATTCCGCGCGCTGCCAGCTCGGAAGGACATCACTTTTCCGCGCTGGCCGACAGCGCGCCTTTCCCGTGTTCTTCCGCGCTGACATGACTGTCCTAGTTATGTAGACGCGGCGACATCGCATCAGTTACCTCATAATCCGCGTTGATCCAGTTTAGGCGATTTTGTTCGAACAACCAGCCTTCCAGATAACTCCAGGCTTGGTTGTTAGCTTTGTGAATGTCGACTCCCTTCTATGGCATGTCTGTTCGACCCTTTGCAACCATTTCCCTCAAGGATAAGCTCATCCTTCCACCCTTTTAGGAGGCTCCTTCTCCTACATATACTTCCACCATTACCATGAGCAGTTGGTTAGACATAGCTTGGATTGTATAGAGCTTATAGTGCTCAGATTGCTGCTACTATAGGTATTTGGTGTGCTAGGTGTGGAAGTGATTGATTGCTTAGGGAAGGTTGTTTTGTGTTGCTTGTGTGAGAGAGAGAGTTGTTTGTCTTGGGAGAATCATCCTCAAAGGTGAATGCTTGAGATACATGCTGACTGGCCCCTCCTGAGAAGGTTACCGACGTCAGAACATTTGGTTGTACTCTTCTCTATTCTGATTAATAATAGATGACTGTTATTATTGTTCCATTCTCATTTGTACTTGCAATGGTTAAATGTGAATTACATCTTTTCTGACCGATGTATGGTTGCTTTTACTAGATTTCACGCTTGCGTTTGTTTCCTCTTCGTGTGTGCAGGTATCTATTCGCGGAGATCGCGGAGGATCGTGATCAGCCAAAACGAAGGAGCGAAGGCAACATCTCTTCGTCAAACGACAGCGCTGGAATCCAAGTAGGTGCTCTTTACCTCTTGTTTAATTGTAATTAGGAACATGCATAGCAGCATTGTTTGATTGTTGCTAGACCCTTGCTGGGCTAGTAGGGATCGCCTCTATCCGTAGAGGGGATTTACCTCTCCAACAGGGAGTTCCGTTGCTGCTGCGATAGATGCCTCTATGACTGAAAATTTAAGATCTCCAACCTCAACTTCCACGCCATTAAAAGACCTTGCAAATGTCTTCGTGACTTCTTTATTGTGACCTCTAAATTTCTGGATGAACTGCAGCCACCGTGCCTTCCTTAATATGTTTTTCAATTGTGGATAATCCTCCATGAATTTAGGCCATCCATCTCTATTCTTACCAGAAGACCCATTCCTTTCTCCTGCTTTAAAATACGTCTATGAGTGATGGACTGTGAGTAATGGATTGGCGAAGGTGAAACGGTTGTGTTAGCGGGAGATGGAGAAGGATTGTGGAGAAAAACCAATAGTTGTAAACGGAAGAGCAGAGAACAGGTAGTGAAAATGAGTTCACGGAGCGGAGGCTTATGTAAACAGGCCAGAAATAACAAACGCAACTTCAATGGGATAGTATGGAAATAGAGTGAGCCCGGCAGAACTTTGAACCAAAAGGCTGCGGAATAGGCGTTAGCATTTTCTCAAAATGACTACGAATTTGTGTGGCAGGAAAGAGCCGTGATCAAATAGATTACATCCTCATAATTACCCGGTTCAACAGGTGGAATTCCAACGTACAACTAAACATGAGTTAAATTCGGAGGCGGATCATGAGGCCATTAAAAATTAATGCAAAGTTCGTGGTGGAATTATGTAAAGGCCATGGAGTGGTTATGAAAGCTATCAATGTGAATCATTACACATAATGGAGCCGGTGATTTCATAACTATATAGAATGTGCTTTAAAATGCTATTTGAAATGAATTTTTCTTACCTTAGAATCTTACCACTTCCATCCACTAACCTTTGATTGGTTGCTTCCTATTGGTGCTTTAGGTGCTTTACATCTTCAAAATATTTTCCTTTGTCATACCTCCATTTGGTTCTCATCATTATTTGGCTAACATCTGACTGTCAGTGTTGAATAACAGAGAGATAGCTGTGGAATCAACAATCAGCTGCGGAATCAGTTTTTAGCTGCGGAAACAGAATTCAGCTGTGGAAACTGACACAGTGAACATATGACTGAATGGAGATTGATGGAAATGAATGATGACTGAGTGAATGATATATGAAAACAGGTAATGAAAGGGCTTTTATTGGCAGAATGCGATGATGAAATGGAATGAAATGAAGTGAAGTGAAGCGAAATGAAGTGGAGTGACATGAAACTATGAATAAAATGAGAGGGAATTTTATTTTTTTCAAAAATATAGGGCGTCAGAAGTTTCTGATTTTCGCCCTGTATTTTCTTTATAAGACTGCCAATCAGTGATTGGTTTTCAAGCTTATACAATTTTTTATTTTTTATTTTAAACAGAAAAGAACAAAGACTAGGCTGGTGGAGAAGAAGGATTCTTCTTCACCAGCCTTATTGCAGAATTATCTTGAAAGATTTTGACAAATTCCTCCTTTGAGAGTGTTGAAGCCCCGAAAATCGGGTCTACAACAAGGGGAATACCCACCCGGTCCGGACCTTGGTTAGCAGATCCTTTTCCATTTGGTATAGTGGGTTCGACTGGGGATATGAGACCAGTTTCCCAATTTATGTGTATGTGTGTGAAGAATTGATATTTCCCTTCTAAAAGTTCCTAAGTGAGATGCTCTAACTCTAATCTAATAACGTGAAAATTTTATTCTAATAAATAGAAACGTCTAATTCTACACTAACCCGGGGTGTAATCCTTCTGTTATGCTATCTAAAATGATTTTAGATAACAATTGGTAATAAAGATCATTCAACTGCTATGAGAAAAGAATTCAATAAAGATGAACCACTTCGTATAAAAGGTTAGATGAAACAGTTTTGAAAGGCATATCGCATAATAAGCTATT
Source organism: Pinus tabuliformis (assembly GCA_031772625.1). Taxonomy (NCBI): domain Eukaryota; kingdom Viridiplantae; phylum Streptophyta; class Pinopsida; order Pinales; family Pinaceae; genus Pinus; species Pinus tabuliformis. Next base: position 1,202,048,780 of record CM062820.1, on the reverse strand, counting down.
CATACATTAAGCATAAATAAATGGCTATCACCGTACAAAAGTGCCAAATAATAACTTAAGCATTCACACATCAATATATAAACAACTGAACTTGAATATCACTTTTAACACAAAAGGCAAAAATAGTTAAGAGATAGAAGTACCATTTATAACTAGTCCTACTCATGAGCTTCAAGTGATAATGATTTATCTCTTCGTAACCCAACATCCACTAAGAGTACAGAAATGCAACATCAGTAGCAGATATTAAATATAGATATTGATAAATCTTGTTCCATTCATTCATCAAAACCTCCATAGAGGGTACAAAATTGCATGTTCTAGGGATGAGTTTTTGACAAATTTCAGGACCCTTCTCTAAATGCATGAGAAGGTTTTAAATACTACTAACTAAATCTAAAAATAACTTATTACAAAAATGTAGGATGCGGTTTAAATGACTGTCCTCACTTTGGGCAAAATAAAACAAAATTAAAATTAAAACTGAATCTAAAATTAAAATTACTAACTACTTATGTATCCGATCCTTGAAATTGCATGCGTTCAGCATCTGTTTGAGAAGATTTGGCTGGCCGACTTCCGATTTTAGTTGTGCTAAGAAAACAAAATCGGCAAGAGCTGGCGCCATCTTCTCTGCAGAATTGATGATACACTTGAGGGTCATCCACTGGCTGTGTGGCTTTACCAAGTACATCTAGTAACAATACCAATTCAACTTGGTTAACCTTTGGATTGATTTTGTCTTTTCCTGAGCCTTCTATTTCCAGTCTGCCTGTAGTTGCTGTGTCTTTGGTAGATACCCTGGAGTGGTTTCTCTGATCAGGTTTTCTCTATCCAAATTTTCATTTATACAATCAATAACGTTGTTTTCTACCATGGCCGCTTCTTCTGCTACTTGTTCTGCTTCCCTGAGTTGTGCATCCCATTTATTAAACAGCATTTCTTTGTGGTTGTCGTTGATCCTTGGTGCACCTGCTCTTTTTCCCTCCTCTGTTTCTTGTCAAGTCAAATACTCAGTAACTCATTTATCAATTAAATCATAATTATTTCGTAAATCTACGACTTGATTAGTGATTTTATCGCTTATTTCACAGTAAGAGTTCCACTGCGATATTCTTTGGCACAATGCTTCTTGTTGTTGCAGTAGTTGATCATTCTAGGAAATGGATTCTGTGATAAATTTTGTAATTTTAGGATCATCCTTGTGCATCTCCTGTATATCCCACAACTGTTTTTCTTTCTCAGCAAAACTATTCTGATAGCTTATCTGCATTCGTTGGAAGTCCTGCTGTAGTTTTTCAAGCTGTTTATGTGCTTCATTGTTGGCATTGGCTTGTTGCAACTGTTGTTGTAAAACTTGTATATGGTCTTCCTTTTCTTTTAGCAGTTGATGCACTTCATATGCTTTATCAGTGGTTGCAGAGGCATATGCTCCTGTGATCTGAGATAATTTGGTGAGATTCTGAGTGGGATCGGTAGTAGGATCTTGCCATAGGACGTCTAATTGTTCTTGTGATTATATCTTCTGTTGCTTGTACATCACTTGCAGGTGTATTTGTACTTGGCCCCTCCAGATTGATCAATTCATTGAAGGTCTCCCATTCTTTATCTAGTTCGGTTCTGTTTGTTGATAGTTGAACGATGAGAGGGGGAGGATCTATTTGCGGGGAGGTAAAAGCCTGTTGCTGTGGGAGCTCTTTTGATTGGGCAGTATCCCTTATTGTCCCCTCGCTTTTACCATGGTCACTTTCTGATCTCTTGAAATGTTCAGATGTTTATTTTCCGAACTTAGATTTAGACCTGTCTGTGCTTGAACTTCTACTGAGACTGATACTCGGAGTTGGTTCCCTTTCGGGTTCCAAGCGTAGCTTTTCCAAGGGAATACTAGCTAATCTTATTTCCCTGTATGTCTTGAACTCTTGAAATTCTTCTGGAGAGAATCTCATTTGAGCTGAAATCAAAATTTCTTCAAGTGTGTTTTTCTGTTGAATATGTCATCAAAAAGATCATATTTTCTAGAAAACACCTTTATTTTGAGTGCAGTGGTGAAATTTTTAGCAATATCATGAGGGTCAAATGGTCTTGCTGGAAACTTGAATAATTGTAAACATGTTATGTTGTTTACTTCCGTGAATGCATGGCCTACATAAAATAGTGAAAAGGCCCCACAGGCTACAGGAAATTGTGGCCAGATATCCTTCTTTTTTTCCTTCAAATCTTTAGTTAAACCTCCTTCTCCGCAGGTTTGATAAGCAATTTTTCGTGCCATGAGTTTATCAGGGACATACAAGGGTAAGATGTGAGGGGAAGTGGTACTTCCAAATACTCTGACATATGTAAGCAGTTCTTCTCTGAACCATCTCGCGATAGGGAGTATGTCTACGTCTGCTTCAGGAGAACATCTTGGAGGATTCTTATCATACAATATTTTGTACATGGGTAGCATGACTCCATGACATATCTTGTAAAAACACAGGGTGAACTTAGAATCCCACAATTCTTTATGATAAATATGAATGGGTGAGGGGTCTTGAGTCATCCATTTCCAACACATCAAAGGAAACTTGGAAACATAACAAATCGCATCCATCACATACGCAGATAAGTAGAAAGGGGGGTAAATTCTCTGAGAAACAGTTCTTTTGGACCGGTAATTTACAATGGCCATGACTAAATTATCAAATAATATTTTAGCCCAATCCACTATAGTAGCGTTTGTGGCAGCATCCAACAATGGTAGCCATTCAGATGAAAATTTGTTAATGTCTGGCATTCCAAAAAGTCTACAAAGCATGGCAGCAGCAAAGCAATACGGAGAGGTGAGAGAACCAGTACTATACATACCATGTTTATCCTTTTTTAGCGATTCGTCTCTTCTTGACCAGTCTTTGGTGCATTCTGCCAGGTCTTGGTTTTCTTTTGCAAACTTCTCCATGAACTATTTGTTCTAGGTTACCTGTGGTTCTGGTAAGTGATACATCAGCCTCAAATCTTGTGAAGCAAATGAGCCAATAAGTCCTTGACCCTGAGTCTTAAACTATCTGTTTATGATATCAACATTGTCCAATATCCATTTAAGAATGTCCGTATATGGAAGAATTTTGGGCCTCGCCGCTCTTCGGTGTAATAATGAACAAGCTAGATCTGTAAGGGATGCCTCGGAGGAACTTGTGAGCCTGCAGTAGCCTCGACCTCCATTACTCTCGGATTCTCTTCCTCAAGTAGATTGTACATGCCTTCCCAGGTAGCAATACCAGTGTCTCAGTTGAAGGCGGTGTCTGTATACAAGGGCGCCATTTCCTTCTCTTCAGAGCTTGGGGCTTTGCCTTTCTTTCCCAAAGTATCCTGCATATTGCTTTGTATCATTCTTTGTTCTTCGTTCCTGCAATTTACAAATGAAGTGAGAATAATGATAAGGAAAGGTGACAGGAAAGATTTAAATGCCGAAGGCATATAAAATACACCACCTTACGTGAAATGATTTTTTGATCAGCACGAAACCCTATTCCATTAATAACTGGCAACTAACTCATTAATTAGCATTAAAGCACATAACTGGGTCTCGATTTATGGAAAATACTTTTTTGAACCATGAGCCTGAAAGATCTGCGATGAAGCGTTTTTGCGATTTGCTTTGCAATATTGCAGACCGCAACATCGCAGAATCAAGATATCGCAAATTCACAATATCGCATTATCGCATGTCGTTCTATCGCATTGTCGTTTTTCTCGCAATATTGCATAATTGCTTTATCGCAATATCGCGGGAGCGTGGCATATGACAATTTTCGTTAATCTGTTTCCTGCGATTTGCGATATGTGCCGTCGCATATCGACAGTTTAAAGTATTTCAATGTAAGTGGTGTTTTGATGCATGCGATGTGATATATGTCCGTAGTCCCTTATCACAATCTTGCAATCTTAGAATTTGGCTTGCAAAGGGGGTGTCCATGATCTTTTTGCGATGCGATATTTCCTAAGGAATAATCTTATTTTATTATAAAACTTAGGCTTTTTTATTTTTTAAGGGTTTTCTCCTAATTTTTTTGACGATAAGTTTTATTAAAAAAAGGAAATACAAGTACTAATTGATTTTTTTTTAATTTTGAGTAAGGGTCCCCACTTATTTAGTATTAGTAATAACACTAAATAAGAAGGGGGGTTGTTGCTGGCCACAACAATTGGCGATTCACTTGGAAGAACCAGTTATCTTTGTTTTTCTTTTGAATTTTCTAAACTTCCAAAACAGAAAATTTTCCAGGAAATTAAACTTTATTATAGAAAGACAAAGTACATTATGCTTTTACCTATCAATGATATTTTGTTTCTTCTTTTTTCAATTTTGATTATTTACTCCCTCAAGCTAGTCCTTGTATCTACATCAATTATTACTTAGTTTATAAAGATAAAAACAAAGCCTTCTCTGTAAATCAGTTTTGAATATGCTCATTTGTCGTAGGTAGAGCCTATGCTGCCAGCAGGCGTTTATAGCCTCGACAGGGTTACCTATTACCCAGCAATGATCCTGTATCCTACTTAGAGAAATTTACAATTTTCAAAGAGAAATCCATATCCACACTTATTGCTTTCATTTTCTTTTTTACACTTAAAGAACAATGTCTTGGTTTGGTAGCCAATTTATGACACAGTCATTCATTGATTTATAGCTTTGCTGAACAAGCTGGCTCGTGATGAGACCCCTTGTCTTTTGATTGCAACAATCTTGAGTCATTGCCCTGTTGTGGTATGCAGTATTGGCAAAGTCAGCAAGCTATAATATCTATTATTATGATAAGTAAGCTCGTGATGAGACCTCTTACTCTTTAAGTTAAAGTGTATCATTGGATCATTCCATGAGCGTTGTAGTTTCCTAAGTGGGGAGGAAGTCATTGTTTCCTTAAGATGGTTCTGGACGACAATAATAGAGTTTTTTGGAAAGAGATTTTCTACAGAGAATCTTCGTTTTATTATTGATACCTTTCATTGGACTGATGCAAAACAATTTCCTTTCTAAAAGTCATTTTTTATCAAAATTTATACAGTTGAAACTAGTATCATTCCTAGGCGTAGAGTTTTTAACTGTATCTTTCAATAATAATGATCAATTTTCTAAAAAGAATTCTATTTATACAAGTGAAAAACAAAATCTAAAAGAGAATTTGTGTCTTTTTTATGAATCTCGAATGTAACCATTTACAACCGGTTTTATTATGAAACTAAAACAGCTATTCTACAAAATAGAAGAATGATCTCCTATGGAAAATATTTTTTGAGAATCTGACCATTAACAGGTAAATAATCTCTTTTTCCTATTAAATCCTGTAACATAAATGTAGACGGACCTGTGACTTCTATGATTTGAAAAGGGCCAAGCCACATTCGTTGAAATTTTGTATGTTTTCCTTTTTCCTCATGAGCCTTGTCCCATTTTAAAACTAGATCTCCCATCTGAAAATCTTTTCTGGATATCATGTTAGAATCAAAAGAGGCTTTTACTAAGGCTTGATGATGAGCATGAGTTATCTTGGCCTGTTTTCATTGTTCTTCTAACTTGATTATTTCATGTTGCCTTAGTTGTAAGGACGAAGTTGGTGCTTTATCAATATATTGAACCAAGGCTAAAGAGGGAATTGCCAAATGAGTTGGAAGAACTACTTCTTTCCCATAAACTAAATTAAAGGGAGAAGTAACAATGGAGGCTTTCTGCATTATTCGATCTGCCCATAAAGCATATATTAAAGACTTATGCCAGTTTTTTTATTTTGGTCAATGGTTCGCTTAATGATTCTGATTAAATTCTTATTTGTAGATTCAGCTAACCCATTCCCTTGTGGATAATAATTGGCATAGTATTTGAGTTTGAAACCTATTTTGAGGGCAAATTCGGTCATTGCATTACCAGAAAAATATGATGCATTATCAAACATTAAAGCAGAAGGCAACCCAAACCTAGTGATTATGAACTGATCTATGAACTCGATGATATTTTCAGCATTAGCCGTCTTGAGTGGAACCACTTCTACCCATTTAGTAAAGTAATCTGTTGCTATAAGAATATATCTATTCTGCTTAGAAGAGTGAGAAACGATCTCACCTATTATCTCCAATCCCCACTGATCGAAAGGCTGCTCAATGTTAACTGGTTGCAATGGCAAGGATGGTTTCTTTTGTCTCCCAGCAGCGGTTTGCCAAACTTGACATTTCCTTACGTAGTTATGTGAATCTTTGAATAGTGTGGGCCAGTAGTAACCTGCACATAAGACTTTATGAGCAGTAGCGTCTCTAGCGTAGTGTCCGCCTGATGGCCCATCATGGAGTTCCTGCAAGAATTTTTCAGCTTCAGATTTTTCAAGACATCTAAGGAGAACATAATAATAATTTATTCTAAAAAGAACATCATTCACGAGCTGATATTGTTTGGCTTTCAACCTTAAATCTCTTTTCTTTGTATGATCGAGGTTTGGAGTGTATCCATTCTTTAGATAATAAATGATATCAGCGTATAATGACTCAACATCGTTTAGGCTTACCTCATACATTTGTATCTCTTCAGATGGAATTTCGGACATCAGCGATGCTCCGGCCAGCATTTTGCAAAAGCCTTGACCTTTTACAATACTTGTTGGTTTGATTTCTACGTCATATTCCTGTAAGGCAGTAACCCAATTGGCTCTTTTCTCTCCCACATCTTTCTGTGTTAGAAGATTTCTTACGACTGGAAACGGTACTATGATTTTTGTATGTGTTTTGAGTAGAAAAGGCCTGAAATATTTAGTTGCTTTGAAAATAGCATAATCTTGTTTCTCCACATCTGAATAATTCAACTCAGCCCCTTGTAAATTGGAGCTGAAAAAAGAAATTGGGGCTTCTGCCTTTTCTTGATTTACTTGAGTGAGTATCGCAGCATATGACCTATCAGAGGCAAATGTATATAAAATAAAAGGATCGGAAAAAATTGGAGTTGCTAAAGATGGAGCATTAATGATTGCTTGTTTGATCAGATTGAATGCCTCATGTTCATCTTGGCCCCATTTAAAGTTTGAGTTCTTTTTAATTATTGCTTGTAAAGGAGACACGATTCTTGAAAAATCTGGAACAAATCTCTTTACAAAATTAATCTAGCCAAGAAAATATTGCATGGCTTTCTTGTTGTGAGGTAGGAGTACTGCAGAAATATATTTGATTCTGTCAGGATCAATGTGAATTCTAGATTTTGACACTATGAATCCGATAAGTTTTCCTTCATTTAATGCGGAAAAAAAAAAAAAAAAAAAGATTTTTTCGGGTTAAGTGAAATTCCATACCTTTGACAACGTTGGAAGATTTGTTTTAAATCTCTAAGATAATTGTTTCGTTTCTTGGAATATACAGTTATATCATCCAAATATATTACCATTGGTTTATTAACTAACCCTTTGAATGCGATGTCCATGGCTCTCTGAAATGTGGCACTAGCATTAATCAGACCAAATGGCATCTTTTGATATGTGTATGTGCCCCATTTAGTTCTGAATGTGGTTTTTAATTAATCATCGGGATGTACCAACACTTGATTGTATCCTGAGAATCCATCCAAGAAGGACATCAATTCTGAGCCTGCGACCACCTGCAGTATTTGTTCCATGGGAGGCAAAGGAAAATTGTCCTTTTGGCAGGCTTTGTTAAGATTTCGAAAGTCAATGCAAATTCTAATGTCTCTGTTTTTCTTTCTAACAGGGACCATATTGGAAACCCATTTGGAATGTCGAACGGGAAAAATTATCTTGGCTTTCAATAACTTATTGAGTTCATATTTGATCTAGTTTTCTAGATTGGGATGGATTTTTCTCAACTTTTGTTGGACAGGTTTTTCATTATCTATCATTGGAATAGTATGTTGGATGATAGATGTGTCATACGTTTTGAGTTCATCATAATTCCAAGTGAAGACACTTTTGTATTGTCCCAAGAGACGAATATATGCTCATTTTTCTTCAAGAGCTAGACCAAGGCCTAGATTGATATTTTGTGGTTTGGTATCAGTTCCTAGATTTACTAATTCATAATTCAAGGTTGAACTTTGAAGTTTTGAATTGATAGATATTTTAAACCGATCTTTCAAATCATAAATATCTTCTAACTTGACTACTGACTTAGGTATGGCATTGCTAATGCTATCCTGTTGCAATTGTTGGTCATGTTGGTCTTCGTCAATTATTTGATTGGTATAGGATCCCTCAGATGTGAGGAAACTCATGATATCAGGATCGTCATTGAAAATCCTCCAATTGGTAATGTTATCAGGAATAGATAGTCTAAAAATTAATTCAATTGAAAATTGATCAGGGCTAAAATCTTCTGAAGGAATGAGCTTGGAAGCTACATTAGCTAGGAGGTCTACACTAGCATTCTGGAGTCTGGGAATTGATGAAATATTAAATGCTATAAAGTGTTCAGTTAGATCTTGAACTAAAGATTGGTAATGTTTTAAATGACCTGATAAACAATGTATAGTATTGCGTATCTGTCTGATTACAATTTCAGAATCTCCGAAAACTTGAAGATATTTGACGTCTAATCCAATTGCTTTGTACAACCCTTGGACTAAAGCCTCGTATTCTGCTACATTGTTGGTGCAATCAAATTCGAGTCTACAAGTTAGCATAGTCTTATCTCCCTCTAGACTTATTAACACGCATCCTGCTCCTGCTCCTTCGTTAGACTTAGAACCGTCAAATAATAATTTCCAAAATAAAGATTTATTTGCAGGATTATCTAAAAAATTAATACATTTAGAACTATCTATTTGAGAGAAATTTTCTATTTGAGATAAAACAGAATGTTCTAAGTAATGTGAGGTATGAGCATTAAAATTTCCTAGGAAAGAATCTACTGAATAGTTGCCAATGATGTTATAATTATATGCTACTAGTTCATTTTCTCCCTCGAGTTCTGTTACTATGTATTTATGATGTCTTTCCCGTTCAACTTTTATCTGATTTGGTTTACCATTGTAAGGGAGCCACATGTGCGACCAGTCAGTTGCAAAGTACCCATGAAGTTTTTCTGACCAATCTCTGCTAAGAATTAAGTCATAAAATTTTGGAATATCAGCAACTAAAATGTCGATAACTTGACATACCTTTGGGTTGGATGACAGCCTTATGGTGACCTGATTTAATTCGCCAATCACTTCGACTTGCGAACGATCTAATTGAACTATGCGTACAGCTGATTTTTTTGGTTGAACGTTCAATTTTATACATATTGATTTTTGTAATATATTTGATGAAGCTCCAGAATCCACTAAGCAATTATGCACTTTTTTATTGAAAATTTCATAAGTAAGAAGAAATGGGGGAGTATGAGATCTCGATCTTCCTCCAATTAAGGCGATATCGTTTGGATCGACTTTAATCATCGCATTAGTTGGAGGTCTTCCCATGTCATGGGAAGCTTGAGAGATTACAGCGGCAGGCAAAGGTGCAACTGGTACAACGTGTAATTCTTTCAAAAGTACCTTTTGCTGGTGCTTTAACTTGCTCAATTCATAAAAAGTGATATTGGCCCTAGTCTTTTTCATATCTTCTATGATATTATACTCCATTTCATCTGAAATGATCAGCATGTTAGATGGAGTTGACGGGTCTGTTTGGACTGGGCTGGTCTGAGTCGCTTTAGGTGTCGTTTTCTTGGCTGCGACTTTATCCTTAGTCATCGAGCTTGCGCTTTTGGCTTAGGGGTAGGTTGAGGAGGATCAAGTTGATTTCTGCTGTGAGTACTAACTGGGGATGCCTCTTGATCCTCTTCATCTGGGAGGATGAAATCCCACATACCTTGTAACTCTACAACTTCTTCTTCATCGATATGTTCCTCGATAGCGATTTCCTCTTCTTCTTCTTCGGATTTAGCACTTGTAATTGCGTTAGGGAGTTTGGAATCGGTTGAAGGGTTTCTTTTAAAAGGTCTATACGTTTTTTTAGAAGAATTTTCTACCACTTGTTTCTTAATATCGACCATCTCGTTAGACATGGTCTTCAAAACTTTTTGTAATCCTTCTAAATTGAATGGATCTTTCGATTGTTTTTTCTTGGGATCTTCCTTGAAAGACACTTTCTTGGATTTTCGTTCTTCTATTGCGTTTTTCTTTTCTAAGGCCATAATATGTTTCTCTACTGCTATTGCTTCTTTCATATTTTCAACTAAAGTTGTTTTGTTAGCCCAATCAACAAAGATTGCTATGTTTGATGGTAAAGTAGTAATGTGCCATTCACTTCGCACTTCTTCGCTAGGCTGGGAAGCAGCAGGAATTTTATTTAAGATTCTATTGAAATGTAAATTGAAATCTTTGATAGGTTCTTTTGACTCGGCCCTAAGGTTAGACAGGTCATTGATCAATGTTGCCGTAGACCTATCATCACCAAACTTAGTCAAGAATTGTTCTTGGAAAATCTCCCAACTAGTAATAGATCCAGATGGTAATGAGAAATACCATGATCCGGTTGTTCCTTGCAAAGTATAAGGAAAAATTTGAACAACAGTGTATTCATTGGTAACTCCATTAAGATTTATGGATAGCATAAAGTTATTTATATGTTCTTCTGCTAGCATGCCTGCCTCAGGGTTAAACTTAGGCAGCCATTTTTCAGGATGGGCCGGTAACTGACTCAAGGGCGCAAGCATTAAGACTACCCCTGGGTTATTCCACAAAGATTAGGCCATCGCTGAACTAATAACAGAGGAAAGTGCAGAAGATGATCCATGCGGTTCAGAAAATGAGGGTATTATAACTCCAGAAGATTGAGAAGAAGATGTGGTAGTGTCGGTGGGCTAATGGACAATGATTTGAAGTGGAGGGGTGGATGGTTGACTTCGCGGTGAAGAGGTTGAGATGGATGATGATGATGAAAGAGTCTCGCTATCAGACCCTTTAGGAGATTTCCTTGCTCTCTTCCTTGTAGGTAAAGGTAACACGGTTGGCTGAACACCAAACTTTTCACTTTTTAATCTGGTAAGAGGATGAGCAGGATTATATTGCGAAGTCACACTGCCTTGAGATGTATCAGATTTTTGAGGAGATATAGAAAATCGCTGAAGTTTGTGAATCAAAGATTTAACTTCAGGAGGTTCAATAGTAGATTTTTCTGAAATCTCATGGTTTATAGCAGCGGTTGTTGCTCCAGCGACTTCTGACTCTGGATTTAAAGATTCTAAATGCACTGGAGAAGTCGGGGGAGATGGTGAGGGCGATTTACTCTCAGAATGGTATTTAGATTTGGATTTACTCGTCATTCACAGTTCGTGGCCCTCCTTCTAGCGCCAAATATGTTGAAGCCCCGAAAATCTGGTCTATAACAAGGGAGATACCCACCCGGTCTAGACCTTGGTTAGCAGTTCCTTTTCCGTTTGGTATAGTGGGTCCGACTGGGGATATGGGACCAGTTTCTCAATTTATGTGTATGTGTGTGAAGAATTGATATTTCCCTTCTAAAAGTTCCTAAGTGAGATGCTCTAACTCTAATCTAATGACGTGCAAATTTTATTCTAATAAACAGAAACATCTAATTCTACACTAACCCGAGGTGTAATCCTTCTTTTATGCGATCTAAAATGATTTCAGATAACAATTGGTAATAAATATCATTCAACTGCTATGAGAAAAGAATTCAATAAATATGAACCACTTCGTATAAAAATTTAGACGAAACAGTTGTGAAAGGCATATCGCATAATAAGTTATTCATACATTAAGCATAAATAAATGGCTATCACCGTACAAAAGTGCCAAATGATAACTTAAGCATTCACACATCAATATATAAACAACTGAACTTGAATATCACTTTTAACACAAAAGGCAGAAATAGTTAAGAGATAGAAGTACCATTTATAACTAGTCCTACTCATGAGCTTCAAGTGATAATGATTTATCTCTTCGTAACCCAACATCCACTAAGAGTACAGAAATGCAACATCAGTAGCAGATATTAAATATAGATATTGATAAATCTTGTTCCATTCATTCATCAAAACCTCCACAGAGGGTACAAAAGTGCATGTTCTGGGGATGAGTTTTTGACAAATTTCAGGACCCTTCTCTAAATGCATGAGAAGGGTTTAAATACTACTAGCTAAATCTAAAAATAACTTATTACAAAAATGTAGGATGTGGTTTAAATGACCGTCCTCACTTTGGGAAAAATAAAACAAAATTATAACTAAAACTGAATCTAAAATTAAAATTACTAACTACTTTTGTATCTGATCCTTGAAATCGCACGCGTTCAGCATCTGTTTGAGAAGAGTTGGCTGGCCGACTTCTGATTTTAGCTGTGCTGAGAAAATAGTATCGGCAAGAGCTGGTGTTATTTTCTCGGCAGAATTGATGATACACTTGAGGGTCATCCACTGGCTATGTGGCTTTACCAAGTACATCCAGTAACAATCCCAATTCAACTTGGTTAACCTTTGGATTGATTATGCCTTTTCTTAAGCCTTTTGTTTCCAGTCTGCCTGTAGTTGCTATGTCTTTGGTAGATACCCTGGAGTGGTTTCTCTGATAATTTTTGCTCTATGCAAATTTTCATTTATACAATCAATAACGTTGTTTGCTGCCGTGGCCACTTCTTCTGCTACTTGTTCTGCTCCCCTGAGTTGTGCATCCCATTTATTAAACAGCATTTGTTTGTGGTTTTCGTTGATCCTTGGTGTGCCTACTCTTTTTCCCTCCTCTGTTTCTTGCCAAGTCAAATACTCAGTAACTCATTTATCAATTAAATCATAATCATTTCGTAAATCTACGACTTGATTAGTGATTTTATCGCTTATTTCATAGTAAGAGTTCCACTTCGATATTCTTTGGCACAATGCTTCCTGTTGCTGCAGTAGTTGATCATTCAAGGAAATGGATTCTGTGATAAATTCCGTAATTTTAGGATCATCCTTGTGCATCTCTTGTATATCCCACAACTGTTTTTCTTTCTCAGCAAAACTATTCTGATAGCTTATCTGCATTCGTTGGAAGTCCTGTTGTAGTTTTTCAAGTTGTTTCTGTGCTTCGTTGTTGGCATTGGCTTGTTGCAATTGTTGTTGTAAAACTCGTATCTAGTCTTCCTTTTCTTTTAGCAGTTGGTGTACCTCAGATGCTTTATCAATGGTTGCAAAGGCATATGCTCCTGCGATCTGAGATAATTTGGTGAGATTCTCAGTGGGATCGGTAGTAGGATCTTGCCATAGGACGTCTAACTGTTCTTTTGATTATATCTTCTGTTGCTTGTACATCACTTGCAGGTGTCTTTGTACTTGGTCCCTCTAAATTGATCAACTCATTGAAAGTCTCCTATTCTTTATCTAGTTCGGTTTGTTTGTTGATAGTTGAACAATGAGAGGGGGAGGATCTGTTTGCGGGGAGGTAAAAGCCTGTTGTTGTGGGAGCTCTTTTTATTGGGCAGTATCCCTTATTGACCCCTCGCTTTTACGATGGTCACTTTCTGATCTCTTGGAATGTTCAGTTGTTTCTTTTCTGGACTTAGATTTAGACTTGTCTGTGCTTGAACTTCTACTGAGACTGATAATCGGAGTTGGTTCCCTTTCGGGTTCCAAGCATAGCCTTTCCAAGGGAATACTAGCTAATCTTCTTTCCCTATATGTCTTGAACTCTTGAAATTCTGCTGGAGAGAATCGCATTTGAGCTGAAAGCAGAATTTCTTCAAGTGTGTTTTTCTATTGGAATATGTCATCAAAAAGATCATCTTTTCCAGAAAACACCTTTATTTTGAGTGCAGTAGTGAAATTTTTAGCAATATCATGAGGGTCAAACGGTCTTGCTAGAAACTTGAATAATTGTAAACATGTTATGTTGTTTACTTCCATGAATGCATGGCCTACATCAAATAGTGAAAATGCCCCACAGGCTATAGGAAATTGTGGCCAGATAGCCTTCTTTTTTTCCTTCAAATCTTTAGTTAAACCTCCTTCTCTGCAAGTTTGATAAGCAATTTCTCATGCCATGAGTTTATCAGGGACATACAAGGGTAAGATGTGAGGGGAAGCGGTACTTCCAAATACTCTGACATATGTAAACAGTTCTTCTCCGAACCATCTCGCGACAGGGAGTATGTCTACGTCTACTTCAGGAGAACATCTTGGAGGATTCTTATCATACAATATTTTGTACAGGGGCAGCATGACTCCATGACATATCTTGTAGAAACACGAGGTGAACTTAGAATCCCATAATTCTTTATGATAAATATGAATGGGTGAGGGGTCTTGAGTCGTTCATTTCCAACCCATCAAAGGAAACTTGGAAACATAATAAATCGCATCCATCACATACGCAGATAAGTATAAAGGGGGGTAAATTCTCTAAGAAACAGTTCTTTTGGACTGGTAATTTACAATGGCCATGACATGTAGGAATTTACAGGGTAAGTTCCTCAGAAAGAACACCAAAAGGACACCGCTCACAACCAGATCACAGATCAATACACCAGTATTTTTGACGTGGTTAAAACCCTCAAAGAGGGAAACAGTCCACGGCCTGTGCCAACGTGGCTACTACAGGCAATTTATTAATCAAAGAATGAAAATTTACATAAGCTTCTCTCATGCACGGATTACCCGAACAATGACCCTCCATGCGCTTTAAATAGAACTCATGGACCAATCGGGTGTCAAGCCACGAATCAAGTGTCGGTAATACCGAGGAGAGAGTGAACCCTCGGATCACTACATACCGTGACCGTCGGATTGTAAGTTACAAAATGTACAACGGTAAAGAAACACACTTTACCTAACTCTATACCTAACTCTATACTAGACCAAGTTGAACTTAACTATTTCCTATGTGTCGGAATATCCTAACATCCCCCCTTAAGAACAACTTGGGATAGGATTGAAGGATTTACAAATATGACACAATAGGAGAAGGAAGGAGGCACTAGAGCCTATCCCCCCTTAGTGACAACTTCCTAAACTCCAAGCATATATCGAAGTTTAGTGAACTTCGCCTCTGTGAGAGCCTTTGTGAAGATGTCTGCAACCTGATCATCTGTTGAACAATATTGCACTTCAAGAACATGGTCATGAATGAGCTTTCTGATGAAGTGCATGTGTAGTTCAATGTGTTTGCTGCGCTGATGCTGGACTGGATCTTTGCATAGTTGAATGGAACTTTGATTATCACACCAAAGTGTGGTTGGATGCTGCTGCTCAAAGCCAAACTCTGATAGGATCTGACGAAGCCACAAGGCTTCCTTACTAGCTTCCACGGCACCCCGATACTCTTCTTCTGCTGACGAAAGAGAAATGGCAACCTGTTTCTTACATGCCCATGTAATAGGTCCTGAACCAAGAGTGAAGACATAACCGGCAGTAGACTTCCGATCATCAGGGTCACCAGCCCAATCAGAATCAGTGAAACCAACTAATAGAGGAGCTGCTTTGGCACTGTAATGAATCCCAAACTGTACTGTACCTTGAACATAATGAAGTATGCTTTTAGCTGCTTTCCAATGACTTTCACGGGGGTTTTGCATAAAACGAGCAACAAGGCCAACAGCAAAGGAAAGGTCAGGACGAGTATGGGTTAAATACAAGAGTTTTCCTACAAGTTGACGGTATAAGGTAGCATCAACTTCAGGAGAAGTACAAGAGACTGAAAGTTTGACTCCAGACTGAAAGGGAGAAGGGGCTGGCTTACAGTCTTCCATGTGAAAATGATGAAGAATATCACAAGCATACTTGGACTGGGAAAGGGAAATACCCTCCTTGGATTGCAAGACTTGAAGACCGAGAAAATAGTGTAAGTGTCCTAAGTCTGTCATTTCAAATTTCCTTTTAAGGCTGGACTTCACATGGTTTATAAGGTTGGGATCACTACCAGTAAGAATAAGATCATCAACATAAAGAACAAGGATGATAAGTGAGTTGCCCACTTTCTTGGTGTAGACAGTATTGTCAGAATAACACCTAGAAAAGCCAGATTCTAAAAGAAAGCTATCCATTTTGGCATACCAAGCCCGAGGTGCTTGCTTGAGACCATAAAGAGATTTCTTAAGTCGACATACAAGGCTGGAGTCTGTTTGGATGAAGCCAATGGGTTGTTCCATATAGATTTCTTCATGCAAGTCCCCATGCAAGAAGGCAGATTTAACATCCATCTGATGGACTTCCCATTTTAAAGAGGCAGCAAGGGAAAGAACAAGGAGGATAGAGTTCATTTTGGCAACAGGGGAGAAGGTTTCAGTGTATTCAATGCCTTCAACCTGTGAAAAGCCCTTAGCAACAAGACGAGCTTTATGTTTATCAACTTTCCCATCTGGTCCATACTTGGTTCTATAAACCCATTTACATCTAACAAGTTTGCGTCCCTTTGGTAGAGGAATAAGATCCCATGTATCATTTGCCAACAATGAATGATATTCTTCATTCATAGCTGCTTCCCAATGTGGATGGCCTGAAGCTTCTGCAAAAGTGTCAGGATCATGATTTACTGGAGCTTGAGCCAGTAAAGAAGAGGCTCTTTCAAACTGAGAACGTGTACGTCGCTGATCTGTAGGATCACCGGCAAGATCACCTGCTGCATCCCGAGTAGCACGGACCCATCTTGGAAGTTGAGGATCCTGAGAAGGTGGGGGAGGATTATCATCCTCACTTTCATCATCTGAAGAAGAAATGTTTTCAAAAGTAGAAGAGATAGGAAGAGGTGGCACATCTGCCGGACTAGGCTCGCAGGCCGATTTATTTTCATCAAATTTTACATCTCTTCTAATGATAACATTTTTGGACTTAAATGGAATAAGTCTATAACCTTTTACATCTTCAGAATATCCAACAAAAGTACATTTCTCACTCTTAGGTTCTAAAGCTTTATGCTTTTCATCTGGAATATGGGCCCATGCTTCACTTCCAAAAACACGAAAGTGACTTACATCTGGTTTAATGGAACTCCAAGCTTCTTCTGGAGTGATATTCTTTAGAACCTTAGTAGGAGTGCGATTGATTATATAATTTGCACAATTAATTGCTTCGGCCCAAAAACTAAGACTGAGTCCTTTAGATTGCAGCATACAATTAGCCATTTCCTTTAAGGTGCGATTTTTCCTTTCAGCGACACCATTTTGTTGTGGAGTGTATGGAACAGTATGTTGCATTTGAATTCCATTTTCGGTGCAAAAGTTGATGAATGTGTTTTTAACATATTCTCCACCATTATCAGTTCTTAGCTTAAGAATTTGATGTCCAGATTGTTTTTCAACAAAGGCTTTGAAGGCCAAAAAAGTGTTAAATACTTCGCTCTTGAGTTTTAAGAAGTATACCCAAGTGCGTCTGGAGAAATCATCAATGAAAGTTAAGAAATACTTGCAGCCAGAGAATGAAGCAACAGGAAGTGGACCACATAAATCACTGTGCACAAGCTATAAAGGGGCTGAGGCGTGCCAAGAGGCACGTTTTTCAAAACTGTCCCGATGATGTTTTCCGAGTACACATCCGGAACAAACACCATCTCTGCAAGATACCATAGGAAGACCTGTCACCATATTTTCTTTACATAGATGCTGAAGGGAGCGATAGTTTAAGTGACCAAATCGTTCATGCCAAAGTTTGCTCACTTCATCATTATGAGCAACAAATACTGAGGGAAGATTTGATGACCCAAAGTTGTGAAACTTATACAACCTTCTGGAATCATCAGCAATACCAGTAGCTAGAATCTGTTTAGGATCTCTTAGATCCTTGATTACAACATCATGAGGTGAAAATTCAACAATTTTACCTTCACCTGAATGAGTTATCTGATATATAGATAGAAGGTTGCAGGATAAGGTTGGACAGTTCCAGTCCCTACAACATTAAGAGATCTATCATCACCAACATATATATTTTTGGTGTTACAATCATTTAAAGAAGAAAACATGGCTTTGTTTTTGGCCATGTGATAAGAGGCTCCAGAATCAATGAGCCACTCATGAGAATGAGAAGAAGAAGATACATTTAATGCATAACCAGACTGAGATTATTGACAACGACATGCAGAAAGTGCCATTCCTGAAGATGAAGTTGAAGTTGAAGTTGAAGAATGCTCCACATGGATGTTATGTTTCTTCATTGCGGCTTCCAAGGCTTCCATCTTCTTAAAGCATTTAGATTCTAAGTGGCCATCTCGATTACAAAAGTTACAATGTCTATCAGTCTTCTTCCATTTGTTTTTATTGGTCTTATCATTTTGCTGAAATGATCTTTCATTTTGAGGGTGAGTTTGCTTAGGACCCTTGTTTGGTTTAGTACCATTCTTTTTAGGATAGGACTTCTTAGGATTCTTTGAATTTGGTTGCTGCTGGGCGGCTAACGCTTTCTTCGAAGAGTTTCCAAGATTAAGAAGACCAAGGTGTAAGAGTTTTTCTTGTTCTCTTATTAAAGAATCACAAAAAGAGTCAAAGGAAGGGGCCTTGTAGTCTTTTCCTTGACAAATGAAAGCTTCCCTTGTAGAATGGAAAGTGGAAACAAATACAGAGTAGGCTGGTCCCAACTTAGTAAGGATGGAATAAATAAAGTTACTATCTTCTTTCTTAACCTTAACACCTTCCAAGAGATATCTAAGGGTCTTGAATTTGGACAAGAAATCTTCAATGCAAGAAAAATTATTAGGATCCAATGTAAGCAACTCATTTTCAAGTTGATGGGCTCTAATTTCATTTTTAATCCCAAAAACTTTAGTGATTTGTTCTAATGCTTCATGAGGAGTATCAAGTTCTGCAATATGGAATCTAAGATCAGGAGAAATAGACATCCCTATCAAACCACGTGCTTGATCTTGTCTATTTTCCCATTTTGCAGCCTTGTCTTCATCTTTTGGTTTCTTCTCTTGGCCTGTGGCTATTCTGTAGAGACCTTTACTTCTAAGTAAATCTTCCATGTAGGATATCCATTGGAAGTAGTTAGTGCTGTCAAGAATGACTTGGCATGGACTTTCCATTTTAAAAAAACTGAAGCTGAAGATGCTGAAAGTAAGTGTTCCAATGGATAGATCTCGAAAAATTAGGCAGTTTAAAAAAAAACGGCTCTGAAAAAGGTTTCCGGATGAAGAAGTTATGGCTTTTTGAAAAAAAAATTGTTGAAGTTGCCGGCAAAGTGCGCGAATGTGCGGAAATGAAAAAATTCGCCCCCACAAAATGGAGACTTGAACCCAAGACCTCTACTCTCTTAAAATAGCTTTGAACCAATTGATCTATACAAAAAATTTGAGAGAGAGAGAGAGAGAGAGAGAGAAAGGGGGGGGTTGCCTTGGGTTGCGTGCTTGCCTTGAGAAAACTCTTTTTCCCTACAAAACACAAAACACAAAACCCAACACGGACATGCAAAGAAAACGAACCTTACAGCTCGAAGTTAGCTTTACCCAAAAAACTAAATATTTTCAAAAATGAACCTTGTGGCTCAAAGTTAGCTTTAGCCGAAAAACTAAATATTTTTCTCAATGTTTCTGATTTTCCAAGATCACACTAAGGTGCAGGGAAAAGAGCATACGCATGAGAAAAATCTTTCCTTTCTGTTTCTGATTTGCCCAGATCACACAGAGTCGCAGGGCAAAGAGCATACGCAGAAATGAAAGGTATAGATCCGGCTAAAAAAAAAGCTAAATAAACCGAAACCGAAATAAGCAGAGAGAAAATAACAGTAAACTGCAAATAAAGACTGTATACCTCCAGATCTTAAAAATGACGCAGCTAGGGCTACCGGAAACCTTTTCGCGTGAAACGAAAGGGGTTCCTCACTGGAACAAATGCTCCGAACACAACAGAGCAGTCCTCTCGGCCCGAAAGCAGTCAGAAACAGCAGATCTAGGAAACGGCAGTCGGATGCAGTTCTACCGGCTTCAGATTTGGATCACCAACGGACGCGGCCCTCAAATAGCTCTGATACCATGTAGGAATTTACAGGGTAAGTTCCTCAGAAAGAACACCAAAAGGACACCGCTCACAACCAGATCACAGATCAATAGACCAGTATTTTTGACGTGGTTAAAACCCTCAAAGAGGGAAACAGTCCACGGCCTGTGCCAACGTGGCTACTACAGGCAATTTATTAATCAAAGAATGAAAATTTACATAAGCTTCTCTCATGCACGGATTACCCGAACAATGACCCTCCATGCGCTTTAAATAGAACTCATGGACCAATCGGGTGTCAAGCCACGGATCAAGTGTCGGTAATACCGAGGAGAGAGTGAACCGTCGGATCACTACATATCGTGACCGTCGGATTGTAAGTTACAAAATGTACAACGGTAAAGAAACACACTTTACCTAACTCTATACTAGACCAAGTTGAACTTAACTATTTCCTATGTGTCAGAATATCCTAACATGACTAAATTATCAAACAATATTTTAGCCCAATCCACTATAGTAGCGTTTGTGGCGGCATCCAACAATGGTAACCATTCAGATGAAAATTTGTTAATGTCTGGCATTCCAAAAAGTCTTCAAAGCATGGCAGCAGCAAAGCAATATGGAGAGGTGAGAGAACCAGTACTATACATACCATGTTTATCCTTTTTTAGCGATTCGTCTCTTCTTGACCAGTCTTTGGTGCATTCTGCCAGGTCTTGGTTTTCTTTTGCAAACTTCTCCATGAACTATTTGTTGTAGGTTGCCTGTGGTTCTGGTAAGTGATACATCAGCCTCAAATCTTGTGAAGCAAATGAGCCAATAAGTCCTTGACCCTGAGTCTTAAACTATCTGTTTCTAATATCAGCATTGTCTAGTATCCATTTAAGCATGTCCGTATATGGAAGAATTTTGGGCCTCGCCGCTCTTCGGTGTAATAATGAACAAGCTAGCTCTGTAAGGGATGCCTCGGAGGAACTTGTGAGCCTGCAATAGCCTCTACCTCCATTACTCTCGGATTCTCTTCCTCAAGTAGATTGTACATGCCTTCCCAGGTAGCAATACTAGCGTCTCAGTTGAAGGCGGTGTCTGTATACAAGGGCGCCATTTCCTTCTCTTCAGAGCTTGGGGCTTTGCCTTTCTTTCCCAAAGTATCCTGCGTACTGCTTTGTATCGTTCTCTGTTCTTCGTTCCTGCAATTTACAAGTGAAGTGAGAATAATGATAAGGAAAGGTGACGGGAAAGCTTTAAATGCCGAAGGAATATAAAATACACCACCTTACGTGAAATGATTTTTTGATCAACACGAAACCCTATTCCATTAATAGCTAGCAACTAACTCATTAATTAGCATTAAAGCACATAACTAGGTCTCGATTTATGGAAAATAATTTTTTGAACCATGAGCTCAAAAATCTGCGATGAAGCGTTTTTGCGATTTGCTTCACAATATCACAGATCGCAACATCGTAGAATCAAGATATCGCAAACTCACAATATCGCATTATCGCATGATCGTTCTATCGCATTGTCGCTTTTCTCGCAATATCGCATAATTGCTTTATCGTAATATCGCGGGAGCGTGGCATATGAAAATTTTCATTAATCCATTTCCTGCGATTTGCGATATGCGCCGTCGCATATCGGCAGTTTAAAGTCTTTCAATGTAAGTGGTGTTTTGACGCATGCGATGCGATATATGTCCGTAGTCCCTTATCGCCATCTCGCAATCTTAGAATTTGGCTTGCAAAGGGGGTGTCCATGATCTTTTTGTGATGCGATATTTCCTAAGGAATAATCTTATTTTATTATAAAACTTAGGCTTTTTTATTTTTTAAGGGTTTTCTCCTAAGTTTTTTGACGGTAAGTTTTATTTAAAAAAGGAAATACAAGTACTAATTGATTTTTTTTTAATTTTGACTAAGGGTCCCCACTTATTTAGTATTAGTAATAACACTAAATAAGAAGGGGGGTTGTTGCTGGCCACAACAAAGAGTGGCTTATGATAGATCTTTAATCTGTGACCATTCACAATAAAAGGAGGTTGATATTCATCAATGCTTTTGATTCTTAATGCTCCATTGCTAAATACTTTGTCAATCTCATATGGCCCAAGCCAATGAGTCTGAAATTTACCTTCGAAATCTTTGAACTTGGAATTAAATAGCAATTCCCAATCTCCTTCTTGAAACTTTTTTCTCCTTGATGTATTTTTCATGCCACTTAGCTCTTTGATATTTAACTAGATCAGTTCTTATGATTGCTTCTTGTCTGATCTCATCTAGTTCATTCAACTACTCCATTCTATGCTTTTGGGCTTCTGATAGATCCATTCCCAATTGAACTGCCATCTTGAAGGTTCTAACTTGGAACTCAATGGGGAGCAGAACTTCTTTCCCATAAACAAGTTCATAGGGAGAATGTCCTGTTGTATTCCTCCATGTAGTTCTGTAGGCCCATAAGGCTTCAGGAAGCCTTTCTGCCCAATCTCTTCTGTGTAGATGAACAGTCTTGGTAATGATGCCTTCAATAACTTTGTTTGTAGACTCCACTTGACCATTTGCTTGTGGATGGTAAGGAGTATATTTTTTGTGCTTGACCTTGTACTCTTCCATCAGCTTCTCCACCAGTTTGGATGTGAATTGACCTCCTTGATCTGTCACAATTTCTCTTGGAACACCAAAGCAAGTAAAAATATCCTCATAAATAAAAATAACAACTGAATGCTCAGTAGCAGAAAATAATGCTTTGGCTTCTACCCATTTAGTGACATAATCAGGACATACCAATATATACTTTCTTTGTTTAGATGGTGGGTTAATAGGTCCAATGAAGTCTAAAGCCCATTTTTCAAAGGGTTCGATGAGTACCTGTGGTTGTAATGGCATTTCATTTGAGAGGGTAGGTTTCCCTACTCTTTGGCAGCTATCACATCTTTTGACATATTGTTTTACACCTTTGAAGAGGCATGGCCAATAATATCCTAAAGAAAGGATTTTATAGGCTGTCCTTTTGTCAGCAAAGTGTCCACCGCATGGTTCATCATGACATGCTTTGAGAATATCAGACATTCCATCTTCCCTAACACATCTTCTGATCACAAAATCTGAGCCTGTTTTAAACAATTCGTTAGAAATCCAAGAATATTTTGAACTCTGCTGAATAATCTTTCTTCTTTCACCAAGAAATAAATGTGGAGGTAGTTTCCCTGTAGCTAAATAGTTAGCTATATTTGCATACCAAGGAGTCTTAGTAGTTACTACGAATAAATATTCATCAGGAAACTTTTCCTCTACAGGAGAATCTTCTTTAGTATTCTGAATCCTAGACAAGAAATCAACTACTGTGTTTTGTTTCCCTGGTCTATCTAACACAGTACTATTGAATTCCTGTAAGAGTAGGAGCCACCTTGTAACTCTGCCATTAGTAATGGGTTTGTTCAGTAGATATCTAATTACAGAATGATCAGTATGAATAAAACTTTCATAGCCTGTTATATAATGTCTGAACTTATTGATTACATGAACAACAGCTAAGAACTCTTTTTCAGTCACAGTGTAGTTCAACTCAGTGGGAGTTAAATTTTTACTGGTATAGTAAATGGCATAAGGAACTAAATCTTTTTGTCCCAATATAGCCCCTAGAGTTGTATATGAAGCATCTGTAGAAATATGGAAAGGAAGTTTCCAATTTGGTCCTCTGAAGATAGGTGCTTCAGATATTCTTGTTTTCAAAGTTTCAAATGTTGATTGGCAATCAGGACCCCATTTGAATTCACATTCTTTTGTAAGAAGTTTGAAGAGTGGAGATGCTAT
This sequence comes from Pinus tabuliformis, assembly GCA_031772625.1. Lineage (NCBI taxonomy): Eukaryota > Viridiplantae > Streptophyta > Pinopsida > Pinales > Pinaceae > Pinus > Pinus tabuliformis. The sequence continues at coordinate 1,202,025,097 of CM062820.1, read as the reverse complement.
TTTGGTGAAGTTTTCTATAAATATTCTATAATATCTAGTAAATCCTAGAAAACTTCTAACATCTTTTTGATAATTTGGAATAGGTAACTTGGAGATGACTTCAACTTTTGATCTATCAACTTTAATCCCATCCCCTGAAATATGATGTCCTAAAACAATACCTTTAGTAAACATCATAAAGAATTTTTCATGGCTTAATGAAAGGTTTGTTTCTTTACATCTTATAAGGACTTTTTCCAAATTTTCTAATGCCTCTTCAAACGAATCACCATAAACTGTAAAATCATCCATATATACCTCTACACAATCATGGATTAGATCAGAAAAAATTCCTAGTACTGCTCTTTGGAATGTTACGGGTGCATTACATAATTCAAAAGGAAGCACTCGATAAGAAAAAATTCCCCATGGACAGGTAAATGTGGTCTTATCCTGATCTTCAGGTGCTACCTGAATTTGATTATAACCACTAAAACCATCCAGAAATGAGAAGTACTTTTTGCCTGCTAATGTATCTAATACTTGATCGATAAAGAGAAAAGGAAAGTGATCCTTCAAAGTTTCTTTATTCAATTCCCTGTAATCAATGCATACCCTCCATTTACCATTCTTTTTGGGTACTATAACCAAAGGAGAAACGCATCGGCTATCTGAAATCGAGTAAATGAAGTTTACATTGAGTAGTTTTTGGAGCTCTTCTTTCACTATCTCCCTAAGATTTGGATTCATCCTTCTCTGAGGTTGTCTGATTGGTCTCCTGTTTTCCTCGATATAGATATGATGGATGCAAGTCTTAGGGTCAATACCTTTCATATTAGTATACTCCCATGCAAATGCAGCAGAATGTTTTTGCAAGATTTTGGTTAGCTCTTCCTATTGTGACTTTTCCAAATTTTTGTTGATATTCAGTGTTTTTCCCGGAAAATTTTCAATGGTAGAACTACCAAACTCTTCCATAAAGTAAAGAGACATTTGTCTTGATGATAAATATTCAATATCAGAATCTAACTAAAATTGTGTGTGGTCATATTCTGAAGATGTTTCAAAATTTTCTAATGTGTTCAAAATTTGACTATCTTCACTAATTTCAGAGATAGTAAAGACAGGTTGTATAAAATCTTCATCGTCGACCCATTCATTGTCTCTTACTTCTATAATTGCTTTTGCTGGAGGATACAAATTGAATTTCTTTGTCGAAATACCATCAAAAATATACATATCCCCAGATCTACAACTAATGAAAGCATTAGCTGTGGCTAGCCAAGGTCTTCCTAAGATGAGTGGATGCCCCCCTAAATTACTCTTGGGAGTCAAAATCATGAAATCTACTAGATATTCCCAAGAATCTAAGGAGACTGAAATATCTTCTAGTACACCATCTGGTTTGATTATTGATCTATCTGCAAGTTGCAGTAAGGTGGGTGTAAAAACAAGATTAGGAAGTTTACGCTATTCCATAGTCTGTCTACTCATAATGTTTATAGCAGCCCCTAAGTCAATCAAAGTATTTGGAATTTCTATCCCATTTATATGTGTCTTGACAATTGGACTACCTAGATCCACATATTTCTACATGGTAATTTTTCCCATCATGATATCTGCAATTTTTCCTACTAGGTGGATTCTTCTTGTATCTCTTGGTTTCCTTCATGGTCTTTTGAGACTCAACTCCTTTATTTTTTTTGCTAGAATAGGAATCTCTCTAATGGCTTGTAGCAAGGGAATCTTGATACAGACATTCTTTAATTCATCTAGAAAATCATAGTGAGGCAACAAGATTTGTTTTTCCACCCCTTTGTTAATTTGTAATCTTTCAGGGAAAGGAGGCGTGGATGAAGATGCAGGTTGCTCAACTATAGGAGTTGCGGGGGTTGACTCTTTTTCTTTTTCTTTTTGAATGATTGGGTTTTGAGGAGATGCTTCCTCAGAACCTTTATTGACTTTAAGAGAATCCTCCTCAGAGGTACCTTGCTATTGAACATCTATAGAAGGTTTTTCCAAAACTCTACCGGATCTGAGTTGAACATCATTAAGAGGAACAATCATATAGGTAGGAAATTGTTGTCCTTCTACCATGTAAGCATTCTGAGGATTTTTGTTGTTGGGATTTGGCAATGGTTGGGCTAGTAGTTGATTTGTCTTTTGTTGAAATGGAAGCAAGAGTTTAGAATTTGGATTTTGTTGAGAAAGTTGTTGTTATGGAAATGGCAATGAAAGTTGTGGGTTTTGATTTAGAAATTGTGGATTTTGTTGATTTTGAAAAGATGGAGGATATTGATCAAATTAAGCAAATCTCCCATAAGGATTTTTCATCCATTGTGCCCATGATTTGTATGGATTTTGAGGTTGGGGCCAAGGTTGTTTCCAAGAATTCCAATTTGGCGGAAGCTGAAAGTTCATAGGATTGTTAAATCCTTGATTTTATTGCCCCTGCCACGGTCTTCTTGAAACAAAACAAAGGGACTCTACTGAATTTGGATCTTCCTGAAAGACAGCTTTGAGCCCAGGAATTGAAGGACAATCCTTGGTATCATGATTTTCTGACAAAATCATACATGTTTCTACAACTTTTGCATCCAAGGGGCATTCCCTTAGAGCATGTTTCTTTCTGCATTTTGGACAAAAGATGGCCAAGACATCAGCTTCTACTTTCTGGTTGTTTTTAATTTTAAGGGTGTCTAGTTGTTTACTAAGGCTCCCTAGAATATTAGTTTTGAACTCATCAAGCATATTGCCAATCTCTTCCCTGCTTACTGATCCAGTTGCAGATTTGTTTGCTCTAATAAGAGAAGGATCTCTCGGCCCTTTTCTAGTTTTATATTTTCCCCTTGAGAGATGGACACATAGTTCTACTATGTCATGAAGTGGAAGTTGAGAAATGTCTCCCTTCCCCATCATGTTTAAAATATCTATTCATTCATCTCTAATGGCTTTCAATAGAAGGGCTTTCAAGGTTTCCTCGTATAAATTACTCATTTTTTCTCTCTTTAAGTTGTATTGAAATCTTTCAAGTAAATCCTCCAAGTTTTCATCTTCTTTTTGCATCATCTTGAATACCTCATCCTTATGATTGATGGACATAAAATAATCGAGGTATCTATCCAAAAATATTTGTTTCAATCATTCCAAGTCCTAATAGATTGAGTGACTAATCCCATGAACCATTTCAAAGAAGCTCCTTTCAATGTTGAGGGAAACAGTTTGAGTTTTTGAGATTCTTCCATATAGTCATAGGTTCGGCACAAGACTTCAAACTCAAATAGAAATGTTTCAGGATCCTCACTTCGCAACCCATAAAAGTTTGGGAGGAAATATGGTGAAATGTTTTTCATTGTTGTATGAGTTTCCTCATCGGCTATAGGGAATCCAAATGAGTTATCTCCTTCCCTATTTCCCCCATTGTTACCTCTACTACCTTTATTATTTCCTCTTCCTCTACGTCTACCCCCTCCTCCAAATCCATCTACTACTTCCTCTGTCATGATAGTTTCCTCAGAGTCTTCTGGTTCTTCTATTAATGGTGAACAAGAGAGAGTTTCTCCCTTTCCCTCTTCTTCAGGTGATTCTACTTCTTTGATTACAATATGTTCCCCTGTAGAAGTGAAGAAAGGTTCTTCTCCTAGATCAAATTTAGTAGATACTGTGGGAGAATATCCTAATTCGGTTGCTTCCCCTTGAATTCCAGGAATCCTAAGGCTGGGAGTATGAGTCGGATATGGAGGTGTATCCTGTCTATGCCTTGAAGTCACTGGAGTTGTGAAAATCGAACTTTGGGCCCTAGCGATAAACCTTCCCCTAGAATCTCTTGCTCTATGCATGTCATTTTTTTATTTTTATTTTTTTTAAGTCGGGCTAATAATTCTCTTTCTGATCTTCCAGGTCACACTAGGTGCAAGAAGAGAGCATAATCAATAAATCATTGAACAAATAACTCTCTTTTCTGATCCTCCAAATCACACTAGGTGCAAGAGGAGAGCATACTTCAAGAAGTTATCAATTTTTCCCTTGCTTTTTTTTGTAAGAGATCGGCTACCTAGTTACACTTCCCCGACAACGGCACCAAAATGTTTAGTCAATTTATTATGTCCTAAATTGCTACATTAATTATCAATCTGGGAGTCATAAACTGATGAAGTGTGGCACACTATATGTGCAAGACAACCTCTTTCTTACTTTTTATTGTTTTCAATTTTATTTTGTTTTTGGGGGTTTTATCTTTGTTTGTCTCCTAATGCGAATGGAAATCCTATTCCTAAGTTTTAAGAATACTTTAGAAGGCAAGTATGGATATAGATTTTAAGGCAATTATGTCCTTTATGATGACTTCCAAAGCTTAACACTTCAGAGGATCTCAAAACATACTAGTGATGAAATTAGTACTTGAACAAGAATGTAAATGTGCAACTATTCAAATCAAAAAAATGATGAACTACTGAACATGAAATCACTATCTCTGCTGCTCATCTAAATACAGAAATAAAAGTTAAGCTATTGCACTCAAACAAATCAAAAACTACAAACTAATAAAAGTAAAACCAATTCACTTCACTTATAGTTCGATAGCTCGCCAAGTAGCTTTTCGGGGTTAAGCCATGGCTCTAGAGATAACGTCAATAACATGAGGAATTGATATCTAAATTACCTACTTGCAAATGAAAATAAAATCAAGTCACTTCACTTATAGTCCGATAGCTCGCCAAGTAGCTTTTCGGGGTTAAGCCATGGCTCTGGAGATAACGTCAATAACATGAAGAACCTGATATGTAATTACCTACTTGCAAATGAAAATAAAATCAAGTCACTTCACTTATAGTCCGATAGCTCGCCAAGTAGATTTTCGAGTTTAAGCCATGGCTCTGGAGATAACATCAATAACATGAAGAACCTGATATCTAATTAAAAAAATAAAAATCAAATCAAATCACTTCACTCATAATCTGATAGCTCGCCAAGTAGCTTTTCAGGGTTAAGCCATGGCTCTGGAGATAACGTTAAATGACATGAAGAATTTGATATCTAAACTAACTAACAACAACAAATAAATAAGACTGAAATCAAAGCATAACTGAAATTGAAAAGCTAAGAAAACAAAGTCAGCAGAGAGGCCAATCTCATGTCACTATTTGATGCAAAAATTATATGAAAATGCTCGAGCGTAACCTATCCTGAAACACACCGATCAGTGTTAGCAAAAATATATAGTGCTGGAAAATCATGTACAGGAATGAAACGTTAACATCATAAATGAATCAGGAAATATATACACAGATGAACAAACTATGAAATATCTACAATGGAAATAAGACAACAACACATAAAAACTTTACGGAAATAAAGAAACAAAACCTCAGCCAGCAGGGGCCCTCTGCATGGCCTTGGTTAACACGTTGTCAGTCTGAAATTACGCTCACACAGTCATATAAAACAAAGTCTTGATATATCTCAAAATAGAGGAAGGATACTCTCGTTACAATAGTAGGACCAATGTCACGGCATAGTACATGAACTAACAGCGAGACTACATAAAAAAAACTAGCTACATGTGTTTGCAAACGCGTTATTTATAAAGGAAATTACATAACTATTTTTCCTATGAAACACCTTCAACAAAGGACACGTAAAAAGACAGCACCCCTGAGCTTAGCGTGTTGGTTGCCATGATCATTCAATCTACCAAAAGGTGGCTATTGGATTTGCGTCGTGGAGGCATTCTACAACTGTCAAAATGAATCCATGGATCTAGGAACGGTCTCGGACCCTTCACGTGTTGAAAATAGAGACCTGTTTGCCATAGAACTCCTCGTTTGACCATTGTTTGCCCAAGGCTTTCCTCTACGAATTTGGCTGAACCAATAGGGCCTGGTCCATGTCCAGATCATTTCTGAACTACCCACGTGCCTTGTTTTGCTTGCCGACACCTGTAACCTAAAGATCAACAAAAACAGCTACGGAATCTCGAGTCAGCTGCGGAAAGTGGCTGCATTCCACAGTGGATGAGAAAAATCTAATTCAAATAGCAAACACAAAAATATAGTTAGAAAACCACTTAAATTCACTCTCAGAATCAATATGTAATGATCCTTGATAGCTTATGAGGCACTGGTGCGAGGAAAAAGTCTAGGAAAGTGTGTAGAAGAGATGTAGTTTCAGGGCTCAACAGAAGCTACTTCTCATGATGAATGGAAAGAAGCAATGCAAAAGGAGTATGATGCCCTGATAAAGAATGGCACTTGGAAGCTGGTTGACCCTTCATTGGGAGCCAAACCAATTAGCTGCAAGTGGGTCTACAAGAACAAGTATAAAGTTGATGGCTCACTTGACAAGCACAAAGCCAGGCTTGTGGCAAAAGGTTTTGCACAGAAGGAAGGGGTTGCTTATGAGGAGAATTTCCCCCATAGCAAAATGGGCTACCATCCGAACACTCTTTGCCCTAGCATCTCAGAATGGTTGGAAAGTCCATCAAATCGATGTAAAAACTACTTTCTTGAATGGAGATCTAAAAGAGAATGTTTTTATGTCCCAACCTGAAGGATTTGTTGTGAAAGGACATGAACATAAAGTATGCAACCTGTGAAATCCTTGTATGGCCTCAAACAAGCACCATGAGCCTGGTATGAAAAACTAACTGAGCATCTTCTGAAACTCAATTTCAAACATTATGATCTTGATGATGAAACTTTGTTTGTCAAGAAGGTTGGAAAAACAGTTATATATCTTGTTGTATATGTAGATGATCTTTTGATGACAGGGAACAATGAGAGCTACAGTGCATCCATAAAGAAGGAATTGAGGAAAGGTTTTGAAATGACTAATTTAGCTTATGTTCATTACTATCTTGGTATTGAAGTAACTCAACATCTGAAATCCATATTCCTTTCTCAAAAGAAGTACATTGGAGATCTGTTGAACAAGTTTTGCATGACAGAATGCAATCCTCTAACTACTCCAATGGAATAAAACTTAAAGCTCACATCCATTGAAGGAAAAGAATTTGAGGATGCAATAAAGTATAGACAACTTGTAGGAAGTCTCAACTACCTAACTACTACCAGACCAGACATTTTGTTTGTTGTTGGAATCCTCCAAGTTTATGCAAAAGCCTTGTGAGGGACATTGGTCTGCTGCAAAAAGAGTTCTAAATTACTTGAAGGGAACTCAAGACTTTGGAATCAAGTATACATAGGTGGGCGGCTTTAGCTTGATTGGATACTCTAATTCAGACTTCGATGGAGACAAAGAAACTATGGTATCTACTTCAGGTTATGCTATGAGTCTTGGATCAGGAGTTGTCTCCTAGAGATCACACAAACAATCAATTCCAACAGATTCCACAACAGAGGTAGAATATGTGGCAGCAGCTGAGGCAACAAAAGAAATTGTGTGGCTCAGGAAAATTCTTGAATATTTGCAAGTAAAACAAATATAATCGACTCCACTCATGATTGAAAATACCTGGGCAATAAAGTTGGCCAAGAACCCAAAGTTCCATGATCGAACGAAGCACATCAATACTAAATATCATCTGATTTGACATCATGTTCAGGCCAAAACAATCCATCTCCACCATTGTTCCAATAATGAGCAAATTGCAGATGAAAGATTCAGAACGATGCTTGGACTCACCAACATCCCTTGAGATTAAGGGGGTGAATGTTGACACCTAATCATAGGGATTGGGTAAACAACTGTAATTAGTGTAAATAAATAATAGAGAAGATGGAGAGTCATCGGGAGATGAACTGAACAATCACTCCCTCTTGTATATAATAATGAACAACCTGAATGAATAATATGATTTCATTTGAGGAGTTACCTCCTGGTCTAACAGTTCCAGTGATTTTAGATGTTCCCAACAGTTTCGACAGTTCCAGAAATTCCATCAATTCCGGTTGTTCCCAGCAGTTTCAGCTTCTACCCTCTGCATCAGCTTTCTCGCCTGTTCCGGCAGTTCCAGCGATTCCGGTAATTCTAGCTATTCCGGCTACTCCCAACAGTTCCGTCTTTTTCCCTCTGCATTAGATTTCCTGATTGTTCCAAAAATTTCTGGTAGTTTCGGCTATTCCCGACAGTTCCGGCAGTTCTGGCTTCTGCCCTCTGGATTAGGGCAACGTTATGCCTTAGGATCTCTACTCCTACTAAAACCAAAGACAAGTAGAGAGGAAGAGATCCCAAGTGTGTTGAAATTACTTGAAGGCCACCTCTATTTAAAATAAAACATTGAGCACAAGTGGGGTTTATTTGGTTGTTGGCCGACCTTGACGAATTTTCCCATAACACAAATAAATTCATATCAACATGAATACTTATTGGAATAAGATGATCTTTAGATCAATCCTACACCTCTCGATGAGAGGGATCCAAGAAAATAGCAACTTCCATTAATAATATGACCCACATGGAGTTTGGCCCTAGTTGCCAATTTTAACACTCCCTCTCAACTAGGGAGAACTCCATCCGCTGATCCATATGTCTGACTATACTATCTCTGCCATTAGTGCCCTGCACTGCTCTTCTTTGCTGAGCTCTGCTCTGCTCTGCTTTGCTGAACCATGAAGAAGAAGAATTGATCGAGAATGTCTCATACCATTCTCCACTGACCTGGAGTCAGTTTCATCTGAAGAGAGTGTGTCACATCACTCTTACTGGCCCGAAGTCAGTTTTATTGATCCCAGATCAATATCACAAGAGAGTGTCTCAAACCACTCATACTGATCTCAGATCAGTTTCATTGATCCCAGATCAATGGAAGTCATACTAGCATAGGGGTACGGTAGATACATCGATGCATCCCTTGGTAGTACTACTATGGCCCCTAACCCCATTTCCCTACTCATTGATCAGATGAGAGGTACTTCCCATGAGTCCCAGACTGCATGGGTAGGATGCCTCAACAGGAGAACTAATCATCTTGTCCAGAGGACAAAGAGTCATCCTACCCCATAGTCGCCACGAGAGAACTAATCATCACGGCCCACAGGAGAACTAATCATCATGTTTCATAGTTGCCACGGGAGAACTAATCATCTCGGCCCACAGGAGAACTAATCATCCTGTTCCACAGTTTCCACGGGAGAACTAATCATCCTAGCCCACAGGAGAACTAATCATCCTGTTCCATAGTTGCCACGGGAGAACTAATCATCATGTTCCACAGTTTCCATGGGAGAACTAATCATCCCAGCCCACAGGAGAACTAATCAAGTTGTTTCACAGTTGCCACGGGAGAACTAATCATCCCGGCCCACAGGAGAACTAATCATCCTGTTCCAAAGTCAGCACGGGGTATCACAGGGGAAGGTTGAACCTGTCATCCTGTAAATAGCACACCACCAGGGCAGGGTGAGTTGCCCTGTGGTTGTCTGTTGCTCCAATAAGTACCCAAGCCCCCTAGAGTTTCCAGAGCTCAATGTATGCAACATGCAAGACCCTTATAAGAAGGTCTCTCAACGACTCCAAGTCGTTCAGGAAAGTCACATATTTGACCTTTCCCTAGGGCTTTGACAAAATGTCTACGACCTGTACATCAGTCTCAATGCGATGGAGCCTCCTCGCTCATCGACTTACCATATCCCAGATAAGGCAGTATCTGATGTCTATCTGTTGGAGCATTCATCGAATACGGGATTCCTCAATAATTTAATCCCCCTCTGGTTGTCACAAAGAATCACAATGGTATTCATCATGTGTACAAACAACTCACTTAAGATCTTCTGCAACCATGCAGCTTCACACGAGATCATACTCGTAGCTATGTATTTGGTCTCGACAGTGCTTATAGCAACCAACTTCTACTTCCTGCTCATTCATGATATCGAAGCAGAATCCAAAGAGAACCAGCATTAAGAAGTGCTCTAGTGATCCTCCACACTGCCTACCCAGTCAGCATTCGAATAATCATGCAGTTTCATATTTCTGGCAGTGTATCTCAATCCATGAGAGATTATGCCCCAAAGATATCTCAAAAGATTCTTAGCACCAATACAGTGAGGCTCAACCAAATATGAGCTCACCATGCTAACTGCAAAACATATGTCCGGACAGAAGTTCACCAAGAACATCAACGCGAATGAGTTTATGAAACTCAGAGGCATTTCCCAAATCTGGTCCGACATCACTACCATATAACTTCTGAAAGTTAAGATCCTCGAGGTAGTCACAGGCTTGCAGTTTATCATTCCACATCCGAAATCCAACTCCCTCTTACTTCTGCAAATGAGAGGGTCTGCACCTGTCAGAAATAGGTCTTCCTCATAAGGTGTCGGTATGAAAGGTCTATCATCCACAACCTTTGGGTAATGGTTTGGATCAGTTTCACTCCTAGTGAATCTCAGCCTCATCAGACAGCTATCAATCCTCTCATACTACACTCGGGGTGTTTTTCTTCAAGCCATGGAGGGCTTTCTTCCACCTGTATACATGAGATTCCTGATCATGAATCTCAAACTCCTCGGGTTGTTCCAAACCTATGGACCTGCTGCATGAGGGGAATGGTCCCCTTCTAAAATTTTCCTTCAATACATCTTAGACATGTACCTTCATGATCTTCTTGAATTCAGGCATCCCTATCACCATCTCACTCACATCAGGTAGGGCCCCATAGGTAGACCTCTGGTGTTATAGATGCGATATGTCAATTGACATGATCCCCAATGTACCATCTTGCAACTTGATACAAATTGCCAACCCTGAACCCATGAGAAAAAGCATCTTTGAAAATTTTGTTTTTTAACACGTACCTTTCCATCGATGAATGCCACCCTCAAACCTTTGACTTCCATTTCCGATATAGACACCAAGTTCTTCTTGCGATTAGATACATAAAAGAGATTCTTGTAAATGAATAGAGTTACCCTCATTCAATTGAGGGGTAACATTCCCTACACACTTTCCGGGATAGGTGGCATAGACTCCAAGTATAATCTCACAGTTGTTTCCATCTCTAAAAAATTCAAGAGAGCAACCTTCTATCCGATGAGGTGCCTTGAAGCACTACGATCAATAAGCCAGATTCCCAAAGAATTTGAAGGAGAGGACCAATACAAGATAACGTTTCTTTATCTTATCAAAAACAACATTTGATTCTTCATACATGGGGTTCCTTTCTTTCTTTGAAGAGTCAGCCATTTCCTTGATGACCTGCATTACTTGTCATTCCTTTGATCATTGAAGATGTCCCTGGAATGATTGTTATCTTCATCAAGAGATGTGTCTCTGCCATTCGGACACTCCTTTGTATAATGGCCGAACTTATTGCAACCAAGGCATCTGCCTTTCCTTCCACCCTTAGATTCGGACTTCCCAATGAAGTGATCTTTAAGTAGGCCATCAGAAACTTCCGCTATGCCATTCTGTTAATATTCTCTGCTTCGACTTCGCCCTCATTGAATTTGAAGAGGGATGAGGAATCCACTGATCCTTTTGTCCTTTCCCAACTATCTTCAGTGATTGCTCTTTCACTCTTGCTTGGGCATTGTGTTCACCTCAGTTCCGATACCATGTTATTTTTAGGTATGTTCTTTGCTTAGAGAAATTTATTTCAATTTTCACAGTTTAATAACTTTTCCAGATTAGCAATCACATCAACATTAAAGTAAACTGCAGATAGAAAATAAACATAAATCGCAAAAGACAAGCCAAGACAAGAGGACACAAGATGTGTTGTTAGCCAGGGACAAACCCCAATGTGGGCAAACCCATGATCAATTCTTCTTATATGTTCTTCAATAGTTCAGCAGAGAGAGAGAGATAATACGTTTACAACAGAAGTCAACACTTTGACTTATCTGTTGGAAATAATACTGAGAGGGGGGGGTGAATCAGTATTATCTAGCAATTTAATAAATCTTCCTTATTTGATCTTTGAATTATTTTAGCATGTCAGTACCATAAAATAATAAGCATGAAAAGCAGATAGTCACACCAAAGAACACAAGATGTAAGGTGGAAACCCAATGTGGGTGAAAACCACCTGCTGCAATATGTCTCTATCTTCTTTCAATTTAGAAACTTCTTTTACAATGATTTTGTACTGGTGCAGTCCTTTACCAGTACGCAGGCTGCAACCTGCAGAGAGCTACAACTCTCTCTCTCTCTCGTTTTCCAGTCTACTCCTGGAAGGGAGCTACAACCCCCTACTTCTTTTCATAAAGCATCAGATAATCAACAAGTACATAACAGATATAGATCACTACAGATATCAGATCAGCAACAACAGAACTAACCCAGAACACCTTATCAATAGAGAAATTCAATCAACAGAACATCTTAAAACAGAGACGCAGTTTTTTGGCCTGCGACCAGACGCCGTTAACCTTCTGCTACTCTGCGTCCACACGCAGATATCCTTCTGCTCCGCTGCGTGCCCACGCACTGTTCCTTTGACTGCTCTGCGTTCTGTTGCTTCAGGGACGCACCCAAAGATACTATCGCGCCGCGTCTTTCGCTACAGAGACGCACCTGAAGACACTTTCGCGCCGCGTCTTTCTGCTTCAGAGACGCACCTGAACCTTGATCGCCCTGCGTCCCCACGCAGGTCTCTCTCTACTGTGCTGCGTCTCGGCGCACTTGCCCTTTACAGTACCTGCGTCCCGGCGCACTTTCCCTTCACTGAACCTGCGACCCTTTAGATATAAATGATATGAAGGCTTCAGAACAAACCCAAACAGTCAGATCTACAGATCTGATCATGCGCCATAGAGATCACAGTCCATTAGAAGATTCGCCCTCTTAGATCTGGACTAGATCTCACCAAATAAGATATTCAACCCAAGACAATTGCTCAATCCAAATGAACTCCTTTGCTTTATATAGGCAAGCTCCTCCCCAAAACATGGAACAATACCACGAGCCGACACCATAGAAACACAAAACCGTTGGCTAGATACCACACAAGAAACCCCCACATGCTTTTTCTCTGTCTTGAAATGTGTGCATTGGGTGGACGCACCTCCTGAACGGCTGGCTAGCGTCTCTGGACGCGGACCCTGCATGGTGTACCTGCGGGTACGCACCTCCTGAACTGGTTTCCTGCGTCCTTCTTAATTTTCAACACACTGAGAGCCTTGCCACTGGAGTTGCCATCAAGTACAACATCTGTAACATACAGTCATACCAGAAAACATAATGCCAACAATCTCCCCCTTTGGACTTGATGGCAACCTTACAAACTTCAGCTTCATTCTCCCCCTTTGACATCAAGGGCAAAGGGTATGCTCCCCCTAAGCTCATGCTCCTCCAGATCTGCAACAAATAACCAGAGATCCACCATGAAAGAGATAGAGACATATTGCAGCTATTTCCAAGATCTCCTTCTCCATAATGCCAACAATGCATTATGTGCTCCCCCTGAGCCTGTACCACCAATAAGAAGATGTTCAACAATAAGATGATGCATCAACAACCCCCAGCTTTTGCCTGAGGTATTCAAACGTGTCCCTGGGCAATGGTTTGGTGAGAATATCAGCAACTTGTTCCTTGGAAGGAACATACTCCAACTTGACTTTCTGTTCAAGCACTTGCTCCCGGAGAAAATGGTACTTGATTGGTATGTGCTTGGTTTTTGAATGCATAACAGGGTTCTTTGAGATGCTGATTGCACTTGTGTTATCACATAAGATGGGGATTGGTGGTGTACAAGTGATTTGAAAATCCTGCAAAGTCTGCATCATCCAAAGAAGTTGGGTGCAACAAGATGCAGCAGCAACATATTCCGCTTCAGCTGTAGACAAGGCGATCGAACTCTGTTTCTTGCTGAACCAAGATACCAGTCTAGAACCCATAAAGAACGCACCACCACTTGTGCTTTTCCTGTCATCCACGCTTCCGGCCCAATCTGCATCTATATAAGCATGAAGAGAAAGATCTGTATCTCTAGGATACCATAAGCCATAATTTTGAGTCCCTTGAAGATATTTGAAGATTCTCTTTACTGCCTGAAGATGAGTCTCCTTCGGATTTGCCTGAAATCTTCCAACTATTCCAACTGCATGCATGATGTCCGGTCGGGTACCTGTCAAATATAGTAAACTTCCAATCATAGATCTGTAGGTTGGTTGGTGTACTGCTGCAGATTCATCATTTGCACTGAGACTACATCCTGTGACCATGGGTGTACATACTGGTTTTGCATCTTCCATGCCATATTTCTTCAAAATCTGTTTGAGATACTTGGTTTGAGATAAAAAGATTCCTCCTTCCTTTTGTTGGATTTGCAAACCAAGGAAATATGTCAGTTCTCCTAGCAAGGACATTTCAAATTCTTTCTGCATGACCGAGGCAAAACTTTGACTCATAGCTTCTTCATTGCTGCCAAAAATAATGTCATCTACATACACAACAAGTATTAGCAATTTGTCATTTTCAACTTTTATATACAGATTGCTATCTGCTGAACCTTTTGAAAAACCTTGTTGATGAAGATATTTGTCCAACCGGTAGTACCAAGCCCTTGGGGCTTGTTTGAGACCATAGAGAGCCTTTTTCAATCGGCATACAAGATTTGGATCATTTCCAAGAATGAACCCATCTGGCTGTTCAACGTACACTTCTTCTTCCAAGTCTCCATTCAGAAAGGCTGATTTCACGTCCATTTGAAATACTTTGAAGTTTTGAAAACTTGAGAGAGCAAGGAACATTCGGATGGCCTCAAGTCTTGCAACAGGAGCAAAAGTTTCTTCAAAGTCTATTCCTTCTTGCTGCGCATACCCTTTACAAACAAGTCTGGCTTTGTTTCTAATTACTTCTCCATTTTCATTCAATTTATTTTTGAAGACCCATTTTGTTCCGATAACATTCTTATCCTTTGGTCTAGGAACCAGCTCCCAAGTGTTGTTCTTTTCGATTTGCTCAAGTTCTTCATCCATTGCTTTTACCCAACATTCATCTTTGCATGCTTCTTTCACATTTTGTGGTTTAGTAGAGGATAGTAATGCCAAATAGCTTGAGGCTTCTGCAACTGTTCTTCTTGTTTGTACACCTGCTTCTTTCTGCCCCACAATCTGAGATTCTGGATGATTCTTCTGAACATATCTGGATGGAGTTTTCTCTTCTATTCTTGTCTGGTCCTCTGGTTCTTCTTGAGGTTCTTCTTGAGGTTCTTCTTCTTCATCATTCTGTCTTTGAGGGTAGCCTTCATCTTCTTCGATATCTTCCCGATGTATTTGCCTAGGAATGTATCCCTTCTCATCAACCACCACATCAATGCTGTCAACAATTCTGCCAAGTCTTTTATTGTAGCATTTGTATGCTTTGCGATGTGGAGAATAGCCAAGAAGAATGCCTTCATCTGCTCTAGGTTCAAGTTTGCCAAGCTGCTCATCAGTATTCTTGATATAGCATTTGCTCCCAAAGATTTTGAAGTGCTTTACCGAAGGAGTCCTGCCACTCCAAAGCTCATGAGGAGTTTGAGTGCTGTTCACCCGGACATTTGTTTTGTTGAGAATAACAACCGCAGCATGTGCAGCTTCACCCCAGAAAGTTGCGGGAGTTCCTGATTCATCAAGCATAGCACGAGCCATTTGTTGGATTGTTCTGTTCATTCTTTCAACAACTCCATTTTGCTGAGGAGTTCTAGCTGTAGAGAATTCTCTCCTTATCCCATGTTCATCACAGAAATCGAAAAATTCATTTGAAGTAAATTCCCCACCTCTGTCGGATCTGAGGCACTTAATTTTGTGACCTGATTCATTTTCAACCAAGGCTTTGAAGGATTTGAATTTTTCGAATGCTTCATCTTTGTGCTTCATAAGTCCTAACCAGACAAACCTGGAGAAATCGTCAATAAATAATATCAAGTATTCCTCTCCTCTAGGTGTTCTTTTCCTGAATGGACCACATGTATCTGTATGTACTAGCTCAAGAGGCATGCTAGCTGATCCTTCTTTCTCTGGAAAGTTAGTCCTGGTTTGTTTTCCAAACTGACATGATCTGCATATGGTGTTGTCAGGAATTTTGATATCTGGAAGATCGCGAACTGCCTGATATTTGCATGCTTTCCTTATTTGTGAGAAGCTTAGATGTCCCAACCTTCGATGCCATAACCAGTGCTCTTCATCCTTGCTTAGATAGCATTGTTGTTGTCCTTCTTCAAATATGTACAGATTATTTGGAGTTCTTTTGCCTTTGAGTACTGTTTTACCTGTATCAAGATCACGAACAATACATCCATTTGATCTGAAAATAACCTCGGTTCTTTGATCACACATCTAGCTGACACTTAGAAGATTATGCTTCAATCCATCAACATACAAAACATTTCCAGCTTTGACCTTTCCTTTTAACTGAGCAATGCCTTTTCCTTTTATAGTTGCAGGAGTATCGTTTCCAAAAGAGACTTTCTTTCCTTTTTCTAGAACAGAATAAGATTCAAGTTTTTCTTTATCACCTGTCATATGCTTCGAACATCCACTGTCAATGTACCATAGATTTTCCTGTCCCTCTGCATAAAATGCTATTCCACATCTTTCTGTTTGAGGTTCCTTTATTCTCCATGTTTTGGTGCTTGAGGCTTGCTCCTTTTTCTGCTGAAACCTGCTCCTGCATTCAGATTCTTCATGACCAAAGTTATTGCAAATAGAACATTCGACTTCATTTTCAAGAACCGAAAAGTTGTTATAGGTCCTTTTTGTCATCCCTGTCATACTTCTTTGTTTTTGAGCTTCCCTAGTCATGATTGTTTTATATGCAACACATTGAGCTGCTTTGTGACCAAAATTATGGCAAGAAAAGCATTGTCCATTGAAGAAGCTTCTGCGGTTATTGAATCTACCTGCCAACTGATTGTAATTTCTATTTTCATCTATTCTTGAACCAAACTGAGAAGATTTTACCTGTGGCTGGTTGTAGCTTTTGTTCACCCTTAAGATGGATTGCCCCTGATAGTTTCTGTTTGTATTTTGTCCCTGCTTTACCTGATTATCTTCATTGTTCTTCTGCTCATTTCTTCTTGCCGCATCAAGATAACTTTTTGAGGTGGATGCTTGAGAGGTTTCTCCATTGTAACCCAAACCTGTCTTGTTTAGAGGAGACCGCTGCACATTGATAATCTCATCCAAAGTTTCAGATCCTTTGACAAACTTAAGATTAATAGCTTTTGTTTTCTCAATTTCTTTTCTGAGACCAACAATTTCACCTTCTAGTTTTTCAAGATGTTTTTCTTTTTCATCAATTTGAAATTGTAGAGTATCAATGATCACATTCTTTTCTTCTATACATCTCTTGAGTCTAGTAATTTCATCATAGAGGTTATTCACATCTACAGCATCCTCATAATCATCATCTTCAAATGCCATTAACAACTTATATTTATTACCTTGTTCATCTTCATCACTGTTTGATAAACCGTCACTATCTTCATGGGTGTAGTAGCTTTTCTTATTTGCACTTTGTTTCTTGTTCCATCTAGCAGGTTCCTTTCCTTTATCCTTATAAGGACATTTTGCAGCATAATGACCTACTCTTCCAAAAGCAAAGCATTTGAAAGGTAGCTTACCTCTGAACCTTCCAGAACCCCTTTGAAGATTTCTGACAAAATTTGATTCTTCTTCCTCTTCTTCTGGAACATGGCTTGCTTCATAGTAATCTTCTTTGCCTGATGCCTTAAAAGCAGCTTCCCTTCTGTCTGATGGACCTCCCTTTCTCATTTCATAAGCAATTAGAATTCCATGTAGCTGAGACATAGTGAGAACACGGAGATTTTCCTTTTCTTCTATTGCAGATACTTTAGATTCAAACTTGGGGGATAATGATCTTAGAATCTTTTGAACTACTATAGCCTCTTTTATTTCTTCACCCAAATTTTTCATACAATTAACAATCTCATCTACCCGAAGAAAATAATTAGCAACACTTTCATCATTATACATCTTGAGAGTCTCATATTGAATCCTGAGAGTTTGAAGTTTAGCTTGTTTTACCTGTTCATCTCCTTCATAGCTCATGACCATTTTGTCCCATATCTCTTTTGCTGATTTGAAGTGCATTACCTTCATGAATTCTGTTTGGGATATACTTCCTAATAGAGTACTGACTGCTTTTGCATTTGTTTCATACTTCTTTTTCTCAGCTGGATCTGTAGGAGTAGCTGAAGGAAAAGCATAGCCTGTTTCTACAATGTCCCAAACTTCTGTACCAAGAGATTGAAGATATGCAGTAACTCTTACCTTCCAATAATTGAAGTTTGTCCCATCAAAAATCGGTGGCCTGATTGATGCTTCTCTCTCGTAGTTGCTCATGATGAACGATCTACCTTCAAGCGATCAAGCTTCTCTGAAGGACCTGCTCTGATACCAATTGTTGGAAATAATACTGAGAGGGGGGGGTGAATCAGTATTATCTAGCAATTTAATAAATCTTCCTTATTTGATCTTTGAATTATTTTAGCATGTCAGTACCATAAAATAATAAGCATGAAAAGCAGATAGTCACACCAAAGAACACAAGATGTAAGGTGGAAACCCAATGTGGGTGAAAACCACCTGCTGCAATATGTCTCTATCTTCTTTCAATTTAGAAACTTCTTTTACAATGATTTTGTACTGGTGCAGTCCTTTACCAGTACGCAGGCTGCAACCTGCAGAGAGCTACAACTCTCTCTCTCTCTCGTTTTCCAGTCTACTCCTGGAAGGGAGCTACAACCCCCTACTTCTTTTCATAAAGCATCAGATAATCAACAAGTACATAACAGATATAGATCACTACAAATATCAGATCAGCAACAACAGAACTAACCCAGAACACCTTATCAATAGAGAAATTCAATCAACAGAACATCTTAAAACAGAGACGCAGTTTTTTGGCCTGCGACCAGACGCCGTTAACCTTCTGCTACTCTGCGTCCACACGCAGATATCCTTCTGCTCCGCTGCGTGCCCACGCACTGTTCCTTTGACTGCTCTGCGTTCTGTTGCTTCAGGGACGCACCCAAAGATACTATCGCGCCGCGTCTTTCGCTACAGAGACGCACCTTAAGACACTTTCGCGCCGCGTCTTTCTGCTTCAGAGACGCACCTGAACCTTGATCGCCCTGCGTCCCCACGCAGGTCTCTCTCTACTGTGCTGCGTCTCGGCGCACTTGCCCTTTACAGTACCTGCGTCCCGGCGCACTTTCCCTTCACTGAACCTGCGACCCTTTAGATATAAATGATATGAAGGCTTCAGAACAAACCCAAACAGTCAGATCTACAGATCTGATCATGCGCCATAGAGATCACAGTCCATTAGAAGATTCGCCCTCTTAGATCTGGACTAGATCTCACCAAATAAGATATTCAACCCAAGACAATTGCTCAATCCAAATGAACTCCTTTGCTTTATATAGGCAAGCTCCTCCCCAAAACATGGAACAATACCACGAGCCGACACCATAGAAACACAAAACCGTCGGCTAGATACCACACAAGAAACCCCCACATGCTTTTTCTCTGTCTTGAAATGTGTGCACTGGGTGGACACACCTCCTGAACGGCTGGCCAGCGTCTCTGGACGCGGACCCTGCATGGTGTACCTGCGGGTACGCACCTCCTGAACTGGTTTCCTGCGTCCTTCTTAATTTTCAACAAACTGAGAGCCTTGCCACTGGAGTTGCCATCAAGTACAACATCTGTAACATACAGTCATACCAGAAAACATAATGCCAACATTATCTAGATAAGAGAATAGATCATCTCTAAGAATATTATACATGAGATCAGTTGAAGA
Organism: Pinus tabuliformis; assembly: GCA_031772625.1. Lineage (NCBI taxonomy): Eukaryota > Viridiplantae > Streptophyta > Pinopsida > Pinales > Pinaceae > Pinus > Pinus tabuliformis. The sequence goes on along the minus strand of CM062820.1, from coordinate 1,202,005,402 downwards.
CATGTTGCTTCAACTGAATCTCCAAGGTGACTCCTTCACCTATCGTTGTGTTGCATTTCATCACCATGTTGCACCCATCATCACAATGTTGCATCTCATCACGCTTCATTAATCATGACTGTACCCATCACTGTATTGCATTATGTGTCATTGTTGCACCATGTTGCCATACTGACCTATGTGTTGGTTGCATCTTGCTTGCTTATTGTCCCTTGCTTGCTTGTTGTTCCTAGCATGCTTATTTTCCTTAGCATGCTTGTTGTTGCATGCTAGTTTTCCTTTGCATGCTAGTTGTAACATTGCATGCTTGGTGTATTTGCTGCTAATTACCATACAAATGTCCCAATGTTAGTTAGTTGTCCCTTGCATGCTACTCTCCTTTAGAGGTAGATGCTCTGGTTGTTCCCGACAGTTCCAGCAGTTCTGGCAATTCCAGCTGTTCCCAGTAATTCTGGTAGTTCCGGCAGTTCCAGCAATTCCGGTTGTTCCCGGTAGTTTCAGCTTCTGCCCTCTGCGTCAACTTTCCCACCTGCTCTGGAAGTTCCGGCAATTCTGGCTGTTCCCGACAGTTCCAGAAATTCCGACTATTCCAGCTATTCCCGATAGTTCCGGCAGTTCCGAAAGTTCCAGATCTTCCTAACAGTTCCCAGTAGTTCTGGCTTTTTCCCTCTACGTTAGCTTTCCCGATTGTTCAAGCAGTTCCTGGTAGTTTCGGCTATTCCCGGCAATTCCAACAATTCTGGCTTCTGCCCTCTGGATTAGGGCAACATTATGCCTTAGGATCTCTCCTCCTACTAAAACCCAAAGACAAGTAGAGAGGAAGAGATCCCAAGTGTGTTGAAATGACTTGAAGGCCACCTCTATTTATACTAAAACATTGAGCACAAGTGGGGTTTATTTGGTTGCTGGCCGACCTTGACGAATTGTCCCATAACACAAATAAATCCATATCTCCATGAATACTTATCGGAATCGGATGATCTTTAGATCAATCCTACACCTCTTGATGAGAGGGATCCATGAAAAATATCAGCTTCCATTAATAAGATGACCCACATGGAGTTTGGCCCTACTTGCCAATTTTAACAGCAACTAAGTGCGCAGACCCCTGCAGCTGTGTGCGTAGGGCAGATAGAGTTTGTAATCATATAAGGATATCAATAAAGAGAAGCATTCTACAAATCCTGTGTCTTTGTTTCTTGTTAATGCATCTTGTCATATTGTGTATAGATTTCATTTACAATGCTTATGTGATGCGCGACTGTATGTAATTACATTGGTTAATTGAACGCAAGTAAGAATATTTGTCTACGTGCTGCTGACTGTGGTTTTTTAGTAAGATAAGTAAAAAATTTAAAGATAACTTGGAAACCTGTTCAATACATCGTCACAGTAGCGCGAAAGTACCTGAACCACAGGTTAGGGTTGCGCGAAGGTCAATCGTACTCCTTCGCGGAGGTATTGAAGGGCATAATAAAGGGCTAGACTGGCAGAGCCCTAGAACTTAACAACCTGCACGAAAGCAAGAACAGAGGGTACAAACTGACATCACGACCATATCAGGGTGTGGAAACTTGGTTCCAACATCCCCCCATAATGCTTCGAGTGAGACTTCAGTCCACGCTCCGTGGGCTGATGCCGAAAGGGCCAGTAGTGTATGGATTTGTTTGACTAACTAACATTGAACCTAGGTCAGGCCCCACACAACCAACAAATGGTTCTGTTGCCAGGACTGGAATCTGCATAAGAGATGTGTGATGTCATACCATTTGAATCCAACTAAGAAAGAGATCGGAGACTGGTTAGATATGAAGATCCATGAATTTGCGGCGCAGGAGAACAGAAATATGTGACTGACAAAGGAACAATGGCTAGACATGTACCTATATACAGAGATCCACGAGATCTTTTTATGCTCCTTTTTGGTTGAGCTATACGAGTGGATCACAAAGCTAGCAAATAAAGGTGGACACTTGACGGTCCTATTGTCTAGAACCTAGAGTTAGTACAGAGATTGGAAGCCTCTGAGGATAAGATCGCCTGCGTTGTCGATCATTAGCTCGATCACATCATAGGAAGATTTGTGATTGAATTTGCATTCGATACCTCAGTTAGCTACAACGAGGTGGAGCAGCGCTTTTTCAAAGGTCCATGAGGTAAGTACTTGAAGTCTTTGAATACCTGGATTAAGATGTTATTGTGTGAAAAACAGGTTATGCAGCTACCTTGATGTTCGGAGCTACGCGAAGTGGAAAGACTTACAGGAACAAAGGGAGAAAGGGTCCTGAATATAGTCCATTAATTTCACCTCCACTAGGTGACGGAGAGGGAGTAGCACAGGCTTCTCCACAAAGTGCAATTCAGTGGATAAGACAAGGATTCCCGTGACTGCCACCTCCACCCACACCACCTCTGACTTCACCACCATCACCTGCGACTTCGCCCATACCACCACCACCTCCACCACAGTTCACCATGGCAAATCTAGTGAAGTTGTATTTGTTCAAAGGCTTGGGAAAAGAGGACCCCGACTAGATTTGGTTTGTTGTGAAAGTTGTGTGGGAAGCTCAAGGCGTTACAGATGATCACATGAAGAAGGAAACACTGGTTAGTGCTCTGTAGGATCACGCACTAACCTGGTACATTAAATAATCTAATGATAACCCAAACTCTCGAGTGGCGGACATCCAAAGCATACTGAATAAAGAATTTAGTAGGCCTAAATCTGAGGCACAGTCGATTGTGGGATTCAAGGAAATCGCGATGAAACTAGGTGAGACACCTTGGGAATTAGATCAGAGATTGAAGTGTAAAATCCACGAAGCTAATATGAACTTAACAGATGGACAGCACCGCGAATGGTTCGTGGCTTCGCTCCTGCCACACCTAAGGGTTGCGCTGTCACAACAGAAGATAACAACTCAGGCAGAGGCCTTGGAGATTGCAATGAGACTGCATGAAACACTGATGTAGGATCTGAATCTAGGGGTTCAGCAGATCCATGCGTAGTTGCAAAATCTTTGCCTTGAAATGTAAAGTTTGAAGCAGGACAGAACAATTCGGTCGGAGATGTGAGAAGAGGTATGTTTCCTGAAATGCAAGGGTCAGGGGCATGACAAAGACCATTTCCCGGTCTTTGCGAACTATATTGCAAGAGGAGGACCGATGCCTTTGAGGTCGGAAGCTCAAGCAGGACCAAGCATGGGGCCTCCGTTGTGGTTCGCTGTATGTTAGGTAGAAAGAAAACATATGACGAATAATTGTCATTTCCTGCAGAAGTTTGTACAAGCACCACAACAACTGTTATGCAACTTTTGTAGGTCGGTAGGGCATGATGAGTGCAACTACAGAAGTTATGAATTGATGATGGATAGAACACCCACCTATAGGGTTCAGGCAGAAACGCGGCCCCTTGACCAGAGCGCAGGGATGGCGCAAACAGGCTTTCAGGGGTGCGGACGAGGCCGAGGCGGAGGAGGACCTGGCAGAGGTCGGGGATAGCTAATTTGCTACAACTGCGAAGGACCAGGACACCATGCCCACGATTTCACTAACCCAACGCATCCGTCATGCAAATATTGTACTCTTTTTTATCATGAAACGAAGGACTGTCATATGCTGATAGTGAGGATACGCGATTAAGGGCCGCTACCACCTCAGCCAACTCAGAACCTGCAAATGATGAGTTCTAAGCCTCGCGAAGAGGATCTGAATGTGAATATAATGATTCGAAGTGGAATTGAAACAGGGGATGATAAGGGGAAATAGCCCAAAGACAGCGCATGGGTTAGCAAAGCTCTGACGAAGGAGGTTGAATTTGGTTTGGAGCATGCACACGAAAAGTTCATGGAAGAAAAGAAGAGCTTCGATGAGGCCTCCACCCCAAGAAGCAAGGATAAGCCGATTAGGAGATGGACCCTTCTATGCTTACGACCTTTCTAGAGACCTGCATGAAGCTACTACACGATAGCAAGGTCGTGAAGGGATTATAGGAGCTTATAAAAAGATGCACTGGAAACACTCCAGGTGAACCGTGCGTGGTATGAAAGATTGGTAAGCATAAAACAAGGATAGGACGAGAGATGAGACTGATTGTGCAGATAGGAGAGTATGAAATGGATCGGGTTATTTTGGATCTGGGGTCATACGTGAACGTCCTACCAAAGCAGACTTGGGAGCAGATGGGAAGACCCACGCTACAGTGGTCTTCAATTTAGTTAAGGATGGAAAATCAGCAGAAGATCATCCCCATGCGGCGGCTGCAAGGGGTGACTGTAGATATTGAAGTCGCGAGTGCGTTGGCAGACTTTGAGGTAATAAAAATTGTGGATGACAGCAATCCCTACCCTGCGCTCCTTGGCATTAATTGGGCTACTGATATGAACGGGGTAATCAACCTAAAGAAGCGAAGGATGATATTTGAGAAGAAATCACTCCGCGTAATAATATCCTAGATCTTGTTGAAGGATCACTCTATACTGAACCAGTTCGCAATTATGAGGGTGATGACGATTTGGACTATATCTATAAGATAACAGCGCGAGACCATGATTGGGTGAATCTAATAGCGGATGGACGAATTACATGGGATCGCAAGAGTTCCTGCACCTCGGACTCTGATGAAGAATTAGATCGCTTACATGAAGTAACCACACTGAGTTGTAACATCATGACTCGGTCATTGCGTTGTGTGTCGTCAGAAGTAAGGAATTTTCCCACTTATGATGGCTTGAATGATGTAGATGTATTTTTGAACGCATTTGAGAGGGAAGTACTAGAAAAGCAGCACTTCCACTCTTTGGACTGGGCACTTCACGCTACGCCCACAAGATGGTGGGGTACGCACAAGGGTAGCTTTGATGACTAGCGTGAATGTAGGAGAATGATGAGAACACGCTTTGGGAATCCGAAGGTACAAATGGCAGACAAGTATGATGGGAAGGACGATCTGTGCACACACTTGGCCAAATGGCCCGAGGCTTACGAAATGAGGCCCCAACCTGAATGGGTGCACTTGTTCTGTCACACCTTGGATGCCATCCTGATGAATTGGTACTTGGAAATAGAGCTCTGCCATGGTACAGGTGAATGGGATATTCTGTGCAAAGGATTCATAATGACATTCAGCTTTGAAGACGGGTTTGACTGTATCGACAAGGAGCTACAAGAAGTGAAAGCAGCAATCTTTAGGATACCGCAGGATCCATTGGACCTAATTCAACCCGATTGGACTACTCAGCTGAGTCACATGCTGGAATGATATAACATGACTGCTAAAGAAGAAGATGAGGATCCGCGAAAGATTAACATCCCTTAAACAGAGGGTCATTGCGAGGTTGAGGGACCACAAATTGAGAATCCTGATATAACTGCGCCATTGAAAACAAAACAAGTAAATATTGGTACGGAGGCAGAGACCAAAATCGTGAAGATTGGAGATTACTAGGATAATGCGACAATGGATAAGGTCGTTGAATTGCTCCGCGAATACCATTATTTTTTCCCTTCCAATTTTATGGATCTAAAAGGGATAATAGGAGACCTGGGTGTTATGAATATCACATTGAAGCCTGACGTGAAACTGGTTAAGAAAAGACCTTACCGTCTCAATTCGAAGTATAAGGAGAAGGTTTGCTTAGACCTAGACAAGATGCTCGTTGTAGGCATCACTGAGCCTATAGAAGAATCTGATTGGGTAAGCCCAATGGTGGTATAGGAAAAGAAGCAAAAGGATGTAATAAGGATATGCGTAGATCTCAGGAAGTTGAATGACGATTGTGTACATGATCCTTTCCCGACTCCGTTCACTGATGAAGTGTTGGACAATGTAGGTGGCCAGGAAGCATATTCCTTCACTAATGGATTCTCTGGGTACCGTCAGATAAAAATCGCGCCATCGGATAGAAGCAAGACAACCTTCGTGACTGAGTGAGGATGTTTTCAGTACACTGTAATGCCATTTGGATTGAAGAATGCGCTTGCGATTTTTTTGCGCATAGTCACTGTTGCGTTCAAGGAATTTATTCACAAGTTTTTGGAAGTGTACTTTGATAACTGGATTGTGTTTGGGCTGTCGAAACACCATGTGGAAAGTTTTCGCCTAATGCTAGATACCTGTTGAAGACACCAGATCACACTCAATCTGAAGAAATGCTTGTTTTGTGTTCTTTTTGGGACTCTGTTGGGTCATGTGGTTTGTAGACAGGGACTGATGGTAGATCCCGCGAAGATCACAGTGATACTTAACTTGGAAGCGCCGAGGAGTGTGAAAAAACTCCGCGCAATCTTAGGACATACTGGGTATTATAGGAAGTTTATCAAGGGTATTGCCCAGATCACCACGCCTATGGAAAAGTTGTTGAAAAAGGACTTCACGTTCTGCTAGAACGAGGACTGTAAGAAAAGCTTGGTTGTATTGAAAGAAAAGATGGTCACCGCGCCGATTATAGTCTTCCCGGATTAAAAGAAGGAGTTTCATGTACATGTCGACGCATCATGTATAGCGTTGGGAGCAGTACTGACATAGGTCGGCGAAGGAGAACTGGACCATTATGTAGCGTTCACAAGAAGAATGTTATCCAAGGCAAAGAAGAACTATTCCACCATTGAGCGTGAAGGGTTAGCCATGGTATACGCGCTCCAAAAGTTTAGACACTATTTGTTGGGTGGCCATTTTAAGATGTATACGGATCATTCCGCGTTGAAATACCTGGTCAATAAGCCTGTGTTGGGGGGGAGAATCTGCAGGTGGTTGTTATTGTTCCAGGAGTATGATTTTGAAGTTATTGTGAAACCTGGACGACTGAACGCGGGACCAGACCATCTGTCGCGCATCGAAACAGGGGAAGAGCCCACTAGTTTGGAGGAGGGACTGCCTGACGTGTAACTATTTGTTGTGCGCGTCACGGATGGTCACTTTGAAGACATCATACACTTCCTAACGACAGGAACTGTCCCTGAAGGTTACACTGTTCAGCAAAAGGAGTTAGTGGTGCACGCGGCAGATTTTTCTGTCATTGTCAGGCGTCTATACAAAATAGGGTCTGATGAGATATTGTGACAATATGTACCGAAGTTTGAAAGGAGCAGTATCCTCGTGGATGCACATGGGGGCGTTGCTGGAGGTCATTATGTAGGAAGAGTGACCACGCAAAAGATTCTACGTGCAGGGTTGTGGTGGCCAACCCTCCATCAAGATTCAAAAGCTTACTACAAAGCATGTGATGTGTGTCAAAGGACTGGCAAGCCATCGCGAAGGGTTGAGCTACCTCTGAATCCACAGATGACATTACAACCCTTCTAGAAATGGGTGATAGATTTTGTGGGACCCATTCAACCCCAAGGGAAGAAGACAGGAGTGAGGTACATTATCACCGCGATGGAGTATTTGACTTGATGGGCGGAGGCACAGCATGTGAAGGATTTCACAGGCGCGACTGCTGCAAATTTCCTCTTTGAGTATGTACTGACGCGATTTGGGTGTCCAGAGATTCTGATGAGTGATCGAGGTACGCACTTTCTGAATGAGACGGTCATCGCGCTAACGGAGGAATTTCAAGTATATCACGAGAAGAGCACGCCTTATCACCCATAGGCTAACTTGACGGTGGAAGCATTAAATAAAGTGTTGGGGAATGCACTGACCAAGGTTTTCAACACTCAGTGAAGTGATTGGGACCTGCGCATACCCATATTATTATGGGCCTATTGGACGACATGCAAGAAGTTGACTGGACAGACACCATTTAGGCTTGTATATGGTGTTGAAGCAGTGATGCCCATGGAATACATTGTGCCTAGTCTATGCATAGTGGCACTCACGGGTATGACGGATAGTGGAGCCCTGGAAGAGAGGCTTGCCCAGCTGGATGAGCTTGAGGAAGAGAGATTTCTAGTTGGATTCCACCAACAGGTCCAGAAGCAGCGCGAAAAAGCATGGAATGATTAGCACATTAAGATGTGCACCTTTAAGGTTAATGACCTGGTTTTTTTATATGACAGTAAGTTTGATAAATTTCCAGGGAAATTCAAAATGCACTGGTTAGAGCCCTATGTCATTAGGGAGATTACCGATGGTGGAGAGGTTCAGTTGGTCAAATTGAATGTAGATCCCTTCCCAAGAAATGTGAATGGCAGTCGATTAAAGCCATACACCGGTGTTTCGACCATGTGACTATATGCAGGTAGCACAATCTTAGCACTCCAGGAAGCTGAAAGGAGGCGCGGGACTATAAACTACACTGCCCGTGTTGGGGAGCTGCGCAATTGGAGGATTGTGCAAAGCAAGGAAGTTTCATAGGGTTTGCGGCAGTGTGAAGGAAGTTGTGCTGCCTAGGGAGAAATCACGCAGGTTGGCCGGAAAGTGACCGCTAAAGTCACTGTTCATGATTTGACGGTAGAAATGCGGCCAAATGGAGCGGGCGGCCGACATTTAAGACGAAATTTATGGGTCAGATCCTTCAAAATATGCCACCAATACGGCATTAATGAAGTGAATGTGGGGGGAACATTCGAATTTGAATTCAAAATGCCCTATAAATTACAGGTGGTTGCCCAGCGAAAAACACTTGCCATTTTGAGAATTGAGTTGTTGAGCTCTCAGGCGCACATGAACTGCGAGAACTTCAAAGCTCTAATAGCCAGTTTAGTATTTGAGACATTGTCGAAGGTGACACAGGAGTTATTGCAAAAAATCATGTCGGCACCCACAAAAGCTATAGATATCGAAGTAGTGACAACAGAGGGGTCCGTGTCAGAAATTGTTATGGAGGCAGAAGAATCTGCTCCAAAGGTTGTTGAAGTATTAGTGGAAGTCCCCAAATCACCACGGACATCGAGACCAAAGCCGACCCCAACCAAGGAGAGTGTGAAGGATAAGAAGGGCAAGCAACCTGCAATACTGGTGCATGCATCGCTGAGACGAAATTCACCGAAGGACAAGCCCACCACACAAGAAAAGGGCAAAGCCATCAATCTGCAGCCGATGGAGCAGGAGATCAAAGACATCCCAATGGATGACGAGGACTTGAGGATAGACGTGGAGGAAGTTGAAGTCCAAGGTTCTAACCATATCACTCAGTTTCCTGAGTACATCCCTCCGCGCAAGGGCAAGACCAAGGTGCCAAAAGATATCGATGAGAGCACGATCCCCTTGCAAACCCCTCTACTACCGGATGAGATTGTCATCGAAGGACGGCGCTTAGGGCGGTTTCCTCTATTAAAGCTCAAAGACTGGGACTTAGCTAACCATGAGAAATTCCCGCACTTGGCAACCGAGTAGCTAATGTATCGGATTATTGACACAACCACTGAGATGACCGCATTAGAGCTGTAGAAGTGGCTAAGAGGAGTAGACAAGGCAGGTCTGCTCAACCTGCTATGGGTGTCGCACTACACTGCACCCCGATTACAGTCTTAGTCATCAAGAAGTTGCTATGCTTGGTGCATGATGGGTGTCTGTGGCTGGAGGAGCCAATACCCATCATTGACAGCTTAATCCATAGGATCACACGGTTTCCCTACACAGGAGAAAATCTGGCCATGATGTTTGGCGGAAAAGGTGGTGAGCAGGCCCTTATAGAGGCCATGAAGGAGAAATTTAAGCTTGTGAAGACACCGCGTGGATGTGCCATATCAAGCATCAGTGACCCTGCTGTAAAGGTGGCTATGCAGATTTTGGCAGGGAAGGTGATGAGGAATTTTCGCGCCGATGAGGTGTTGGTGCCTATCGCCGCGCTAGCAGCCTAGTGCGCCGAAGGAGTCCAGTTCAATTGGGCGCACTATCTCTACGATGAGTTACTCACGAACTGCCACGAGGCACAGGAGATCAGCAAGACATTCAACTACGCGTGGCTATTGTTGTCTATTGTGCTGGTAACATGGGAGCTGCGAGAGGATAGTCAATTCCCCTCGCTAGTGCCGGACCTACCAAAATCAGCGAAGTACGCTTAGTTGTGGACGACTAAGGATGCACAACGCCTCAAGGATAGCAAGATCTTCTGGATCTTGATGGAGATGAACATCTGCATGGCCATCAATCGCAAATTGTTTTTGTCGCCTACGGTGTTTGCAAACCTGCAGGGCTACGCAGAGTTTAAGGAATATTTTCACCATGTGCCCATCAGGGCGCGGAAGGACCCTACACAGACATGGTATGACTTTCCTTACCTGGCAACATATGACGCCATTGATGTAGTACTTGATCGTTGACTGGCAGAATGGCACACTACAGCAGGCTTAGCAATGGGAGGGAGAAAGTCCACCACGCAGCGCAAGAAGGAGGAGGCCAAGCTCAAGAGTGACGTAGCTAGCCAAAAAGAGAAATAAGGAGGCCCCTGACAAGGCCCAGGCGGAGCACGATGCCGCTCAGCAGATGGAGAACAAATAGGTGGAACAGAGCGGGGCTCTGACAAAGGCACGAGGTCACCTTCACCTGAGATAGAGGAAGAGACGGACGAGCAGACAGAGTAGCACGGCACGGAACCACAGGCGACGTCCACCCGCATTAAACATCCAAGGGAGCAAGAGAAAAGAGGGTCCAGGAAGAAATCCAAGGCCACTAATACATCGTTGGACCCAATCACCCTCACAAAGGGCGATTTGCATGACATCAGTGACACGGTGCAGGATGTCATCGCGGAGGCCCTACAACAGTTTGAGTAGCAGTAGCAATTAATATTGGGGGCTATCCAGATAGGTGTATAAGATTTGCAGACCCGCACATCAAAGGTTGGCATAATGTCCACTAGCCTTGCTATTGGCACTTCATAAGCTCTCGAGATGTTGCGTGCAAAGGTCTCCAGCGCAATAGTGCTGCCTGATGGAGCACTGACCACAGAGAATGAAGCTGACAGGCCCACTGTCAGTGCCCTCAATGGAGTAGGGATTGACTCTGGCAACGCTCCCTCGTGAGGCGCTCCACCTATTGCAGGATGGAGTGAATACGGAGTTAAGGGCTTGTGAGCACTGTGCCCTATAGGTGATTAGCAAGCATCGGATTAACAATGAGCAGATGGTACTATAGCGAGACTCTTCCATCGTCACCATGATTGAGGTAACCGCGCAAAACAAATGAATAATTTAGGTCATAGAGGAGGCATGCCGAATGGTCCCCGAGTTGGCAATCCCTGAGGAAGAACCGATCGAGGTGCCCATCCGCAAGCTGGCTATAGGGGTGCACGACACTCACACAAAGATGGCTTGGGTTCAACTGAAGTTGAACCTTCAAATTACCGAATTGCAGTTGAAGGCCCAGCCTTCAACCCCACCATAAGTAAAGGAGTAGCGTGCAACCGTTGTCACAGAGGAAATAGCGGCAGTTGACAGTGCAGTAGCAGAATACACACAACTTTTTGAGCAGTCGTTCGAGGTCCTGACAAGCTTGCAGGAGGACCCTAATGTACAACAACTAGAGATAGAAGCGCGAGATGTTTCAAGAACCAAAGGGGTTACCTCCCAAGAGGGGAATTCAGCATGAGATACAGTTGTAGCAGGATGTTCCACTTCCAAACATAAGCATGTATCACATGTCGATTATGGAGAGCATGGAAATCAAGAAGAAAATTCAATAATTGTTGAACAAAGGTATCATATGCCCATCTACTTCACCATGTGGTTCGCCCATTGTCTTGGTGCCAAAGAAGGATGGGACTTTGCGCATGTGTGTGGATTTCCGTGCACTAAACAAAATAACGGTAAAGAATCGTTATCCACTCCCAAGAATTGATGATTTTCTTTATCAATTGAGGTATGCAAAGTATTTCACTAAGTTAGACTTATGAAGTGGTTATCATCAAGTTAGAATAGATGAAGAGGACATTTGGAAAACTGCATTTAAAACTAAACAAGGATTGTTTGAGCATCTTGTTATGCCTTTCGGTCTTACAAATGCTCCAGCTACTTTTATGAGAGTTATGAATTATGTATTGAGACTATTTCTAGATGACTTTGTCATTGTTTACTTATATGATATTCTCATATTCAGAAAATCCATAGATGAACATGTCATGCATGTGAACAAAGTGCTTGATGTCTTGAGAAAAGAACAGTTGTTTTTAAAGATGTCAAAGTGTGAATTTGGCAAGACTTCTTTAGTGTATTTGGGACACATTGTTGGAGTAGGTGAGTTGAAGATAGATCCCTCTAAGGTTGAGGTCATTCTAAAATGGCCCAAGCCCAATACAGTTACAGAGGTAAGAATCTTTTTAGGGGCAGCACAATATTGGAGGAAATTTATTGCTAATTATTGTTCCATTGTAGCTCCACTACATGCATTGACTAGTGTCAAGAAAGTCTTCCGTTGGGGAGATGTACAGCAGAAAGAATTTGATCCTTTAAAGCAAATGATCAGTTTAGCACTGGTATTGGCTCTTCCAGATCTTAGACAACCATTTGAGATTCAAACAGATGCTAGTGATTATGCCATGGGAGCAGTTCTTATGCAGCATGGTAAGCCCATTTCATTTTATTTTGAAATTTTTAATGGAGCTGTAACTAACTATCCCACTTATGACAAAGAACTTTATGCATTGGTGCAAAGTGTCAAAAAAATGGAAACACTACTTGATGGGGAAGGAGACCATTATACATACCGACCATCAACCATTGCAGTACTTACAGTTACAGTCAAAGTTTCAACAATCACGACACTTCAGATGGATGGGTTTTCTACAACATTTTCATTTGGTTATCAAGTACAAAAAGGGAATCTACAATAAGGTAGTTGATATGCTTTCAAGGCCTATTGTAAATTCATCTATTTTACTCAAGCACAAATATGTTTTGCATGAAAGTTACATTGGGCAATATGCATATGATAATGACTTTCGAGATGTGTATGCAAGCTTGAATCAAGGAAACCAAATTGAAGAGTTAGATTACCATATACATAATAGTTTGTTGAACCACTTGGGCAAGTTATGTATTCCACAGGGAGAAAGAAATAGTATCATAAGGGAGGCGCACACTTCATTGATTGTTGGACACTTTGGTGTAGGCAAGACAGTAGCGTATCTCCAAAGGTATTATTATTGGCCACGCATGTTTGATAATGTATCTCGTTTTATAAGAGGATGTTCTTTATGTGAAACAAGTAAGCCTGGCAATAGGAAACTAGGATTGTACACTCCACTTCCGGTACCTTCACATCCATGGGAGAGTATCTCAATGGATTTTGTAGGAAGTCTTCCATTGTCAAGGAAAGGTCATGATTACTTGTATGTAGTTGTAGACAGGTTCAGCAAAATGTGTGTATTAACACCATGTAAAAATCAAATTACAACTGAACAAACAACTCATCTTTTTTTCCAGAACATTTGGGTTCATTTTGGTCTTCCTACTTCCATTGTAAGTGATTGAGATTCTCGATTTGTTGGGAATTATTGGTCAAATTTGTGGGACATGATGGATTCTAAGTTGAAGAAGAGTACAACCTTTCATCCACAAATAGTTGGACAAACCAAGGTGGTCAACTGGACAGTCATTCATCTTCTTAGAGGATATTGCGGCAAACATCCCAAGTTATGGGATGAACAGTTGCATTAAATACAACATGCATACAACAGGGCAAAGCATTCTTCCACAAACAGGTTGCCATTCGAGGCATGTTTTGGGTACTTACCAAGATCACCATTGGACTTCATCTTTGAGAAATATGTCGTCATCGATGGTCATAGCGACATCGATAAGGCAAGGAAGTTTATAGAGAAAATTCAGTTGATACATCACACAGTGCAAGAACATCTGGAAAAGATTCAAAGCAACTACAAGGCAAGGCATGACAAACATCAGGTCGATCATAAATTTCAAGTTGGAGAAAAAGTTTGGTTATATATTAGAAAAGGGAGACTTCAAGGGGAAGGTAAAATCTTAATCCAATCCGTTATGGTCCTTTTAAAATTCTAGAAAAGATTGGTAACAATGCATTTAAGTTAAATTTGCATCCTTATATGCAAACATACTTTATTGTTAATGTTGAGAATTTGAGATTGTCTGAGCCTCCTTTGATTGATGATCAAGGAGAGCATGTTTAGCTGCCATCAATAGATGATTTCTCACCAGAATATCTTGATGAACTTCAGCAGGATCTCATACTTGACAGAAGAACCAAAACTTCAAAAAGAGGGAATGTTGAATACCTTAGAGTGGGACTTAAGGGACAAACCTTCTAAAGCCAAATGGTTGAAGATCGAGAAGGTGAGGGAGATGTACCCTCACCTTCTAAAAAATTGATAGTATATTTTGGGGTCCAAAAGGCTTCTAGTGGGGAGGAATGCTCAGGTGCTCAATATTTAGTTCAGAAATCAAAGTTCTCAGAATGGCTCGAAACCTGAATGACCGTTTCCGTCTCAGTGAAACGATCCCAACCCAACTCGTTTCACTGAAAATAAATTTCGTATGAGGAAGATAACGAGTTTTGACTACTTTTCCAAACAGAAGAAATTTTGAAAAAAAAATGTGTACAGTCAATGCATAATCACCAGTATGTATTGCTGATGAGGCAGATGACTGATTAGGGTCAATGGATGGTCAACGCTTAATCGTAGCTCGCGAAGTGTCAGATGGTGGTTGGTTTGTAGGTGGGTGACGTGGCAGGTTTTTATTGGTTTGAATGGAACAATCAAGAGGGGACAAGTGGCAAGCCCAGAGGCCACCACGTCTCCCTCCCTAAAGGACTGGTGGAAAATCGACACGTAGTATGACAAAACTTTTGACAGGTCGACGGAGTCGAACTTGCGACCTACACCCACCAAACTTTGGAACATATTGTTGCACCAATTCTTTGTTTCTTAACCGTTATGCTCTATGCACATATTTAAAGTTTAATGCAGTTACAGTTAGGGGTTAGGAGGGCCAACTCGCAGGCCAGCCTCCCATGTGAACACTCCGCAGTAATGGCTAACAGTTTCGAAACCGACGGCCAACATAACTGCACAGTTAATGCCACATATGTGACCGCTCCACGCAACCCGCAAGCTAACCATTTGACATAACTGCACGGATTAAAGACCATAATCCGACATTCAACGGGACATGTGTCCACTCCACGAGACCACCAAGGTTAACGGTTAGTAAAACCGTGGATTAGCGTTAATCACATTTAGTAGTTAATTAATCGCGTTTAACATTAATTAAACTCACAGTTAACTACGGTCTAACTTGGCAGAGTTTTCGTAGGTCCACCAAATTCAGAAATTCCTCCAAAATTAGCTCCAGTTTTAGAGGAGGTTTTCTAGGAGAAAACAATTTTGGTCATAACTAGAGAAAAAATTGACCAAATTGAGCTCAGGAAAAGGTGTTCCTAGCTAATTTGAGCATTATGAACGCATTGAAGTAGGTTTCAAAAGTAGTAGAGATTTGTAAACATTATTTTTTCCATATTGAGCAAATACAAAGGCCCAAGCCATGGAAGTTGGACCAAGGAGAAGTAACCCAGGAGGAGTGAACTCCTTCATCAAAACATTGTGTTAAGTGTTCATGTTGATGGTTTGTTATACTTTTCATTGTTGTTTTTTAGTACTTTTTTTCATGCTATTTTTCTTATGTATTTCAAATAAAACTTAATAAAATTTTACCTGTTTCCAATCACAAACACCATAAGAGAACCATGCACATGAAGCAATTAACAAGCATTTGTTTATAAACCTGAAGTTGAAACTAGCACAACAAATCTAACATTAAACAACAGATCACCCTCCAACCACATAGGTAGGTTTTACATCATGCCTTATACTCTAATTTCATGTTTGAGACAACTAATAAATCATTGTTAAAAAAATAATAAGTTAGACCTTTTTTGTCACGTCCCTTCCTAAATCATTTTGGGACATGATTAATTTTTGTATTATGGGGCCAATTTTGGAGTTAGTGGACCCCATTCAATTTTATTAGGAGATTAAACTAGGAAAAGATGTTTTGTTTTGTAGTTAAGTTACACATGGTGGCCACCCTCACTAGGGACTTATGCACTCCCTAGTCGATTTGCATGGAGGGTGATAACTTTTGCATGGTATTGGTTAAGTGAGGGCCCACGATGGAGGAAGAAATGTAGGAAAAAGTGCTCCACGAAAACTATATAAGGAGGGCAGCTCTCCTATTCTCATTCATTCATGAGAGTATATCAATTTCTCTTGGTTGCTCGAGTTGCTTAGCCAAGTCACTTGTTGTTTAGCACGAGTTCTCTAGGCGAAGAGCTGACCCTTTCTTCGAGGGACTTCGAGTGCCACCTTAGGGAGGTTTTCTTCATTTCTTCAAGAGGTGGATCACATTGTGATTTCCAGCAGTAGCATTTCCTTCTAGATAGTGCGTATTACTGGAGGACACAGTAGGAGAGGAGGCCGAGTTGTTTGTGGAGTTGAGTAGTGGAGTTTTGATGTGATATTTTTCGGAGAGGAGGCTAGGGAGGATTGTCGTCTTTTGGGAGAGTTTGGAAGCTAAATGAGCTTCAGGTTTGGCAATGTGACTTTTGCACTACCTGGGCCAGCGCAGAGGCAGTGTTTGGGAGCTCATTTGGTGGGTAGAGTATCAGCTCTTGAGGTTGAGCTTTGTCGTGGAGGTTGGATGAGTTATTTGGAGTGGAGTTTTCTCCCTTTTCAGAGCTCGTAGGAGGAGTTTGTGACCATTTCTTGCAAGTCATATTTCCGGCACTGTTGGAGAGCGTAGGCCATAGAGGAGGTCGAATTTTGAGGTTGGGTTCAGGCCAAACCCTTTCTGGGTTTTTGCGGGTTTTGGCCAAGGAGCTTGTGGCTTAAGTTTCATCATTTTCTGAGCACCATAGATGGGGTTTCTTGCATCTCCTTTCTAGCCAGCAGTTGTAGTGACTAGGAGACAACGCAGAGCATTAGAGGAGCAGTTTCTTTCTAGAATTTGCGATTATTGTTTGACACCTAGGTTCTATCAAGCTTGCCCTTGAGGCAAGCCCATGTGCATTTTCTACACTATTGTACTTGCTCCATTCCATAAATAAAATGGCTCAGTTGGTTCTCATTTCTGGTGTATTGAGTTTTTGCTGATCGTTTAATTTTTTGTGTATGAATCGAATTTTCTTTTGTATATCACCGTTTGTTTAAGTTTGGAACATTACATTTTGTGTGGATTTATAGTTGAAAAAAAATTGTTATAAAGTCTTCAACCATGCATATTTTGTGGAACTTGGTTAACCTATCCAAATATTGAGGATGTTTCAAAGTGAGCATAAGTGGATTTTACAAATTAGATCCATGTAATGTAAACTCCATAGGATTTATTATAACATTTTCATAATTTCCATCATTCTTTATTGAGGTGTAATACCCCCATTTGAAGTTTCATCGTGCCATTAGAAATTACATGGAGGGAGATATAGTGTGTCAATCCCATTAAACCCATTAATGTCCACCCTAGAAAAGAAATTCCATGTAATTTTCTCCAAAACTTGTGTTTTATTGTGAGTTCCCCCATATAATGAGGTTTTTTCTTGGGAGGGATCAACTTGATGGTGAAACTTCCCTTATAGTCTATGAGAGCATTCAAAATATTATTCATAGCAAGGTGGAGGACAAGGAATTACTCTTTTTTCCCCTACCTGTTGATTGATATTTTGGACTAACATCTCTAATAATGCAACCTAATGTCCATATGTGAGGACATAGTTTCGATCATGTAGTCTTAGTTCTACAAAAAAAATGATAAAGGAGAGTTGTATCAATGAAATCATTTACTCATAATAATGTTGCATGTAAGGAACCATATTTATAGTTATAGTACCAAATTATGGAAGTAATGGGCGATATTTAATGATATTTACTAATCTAGAACACTCTTTACATCAAATTGCAGGCTTGGCCTAACATATAAACCAATTTAGAAGCTCAATTAATATAAATATTCCAATTCACATGAGATAGCTTAAATATTAGAAAATATGCACTGGTAGACCATAAATTTTGACATGGTACATATATATTTTACCCTAGAAACCCTCAAACAAGAAAACTAGCCAACATTTGAGCTTCATTGCTCTTATATTCTCAATTGAATAATAGTCAGTCTCCATTGAACATCTACCTTAGTCCACACCTAAGACCAATGCATTCATACATCACCATATCTATATCAATCTTGAATTTTTCATTACAACATCTATTCATCATCCTTAGAGCATGCCCTATTTATAAACATGAACAATCCTAACTCGTAGGATCCTAATTAGTACACATGCATGAAACTCATTGGTTAATATCTTAGGAATCTTGAGATTCCTAATTGTCAAATAGCATAGTTATGACTATAGTAAATCCCTTTGACCATCAGTCTTGATCAACTACACATGTGTGCCCAACTATGATGATTTCAACTGCTTAGGTCGATTTTCGACTTCTTTCAACTACTCTATTTCTTATCAACTTCAACTAATGTTATTGGCTTCAAATTCACTATTGAAACATCAATTTGATTGTTAACATATTATCAACTTGACTTGAATTTGACCATCCAATCAATTTTATCCACTTAGTTGATTTATCCCAAGTAGACTATTGAGGTTCATCCTCGTAGATCCACCCAACTAGCAGTTTAATTGATTGAACTCTAGTCATATGAAATAAGTCACACATAAATATATGGTCATATCCACCAAAAAATGGTTACTTAAAGTGGTACCATGACGATCTACATAACACAAGGAGTCTTTTGAGATATGTCTCTCGCAAATATAATGCTAGGACCCATAATTTTATTTATTTATTTTGGATTCCTACTCATGTAAGAGTATTACTCCTAGTTGAGTACTATTGCACTGATAGAATTCCCAAATTATTCATGGTCCACTTTGTGTAGGAATTTTTTAGTTTATGTTACAAACGATAGGGTTCACTATGGTCCTAAAACAAAAAATTCAAGTGTTGTAGATCTATGATATATGTGCAAGTTTCTAATAGTAGTACTTAAACTAATCTCTTATGTCACTAACTAAGGAGGCTAGACAATTCCCTCAGACATACTACCTAATTCCCATGTACTAAGTGATCTCCCTAAGTGTTGTTAACAGTGTACTATAGCAATAAGAATACCAAATTAACAGTGTACTATAGCAATAAGAATACCAAAAGGTTTAGGTAGGGATAGTTTTAGGTGAGCTTAGGGGGCTTCTAGTATCCCTAAGGATATGTGGATGACAAATTCATATAATAGTTTTATTTGATATGGTGCTACCCAAAGGGGCACTAACATGAGTTACAAGGGAGTCCAACTAAGTGACAACACTTGAATTTCATGCATGTATTCTTCCCCAATTATATATTTTCCATCTAAATGACATATTCCTATGTTATTTAAATATTTCAAAACATGCCCGCAGAGGTTTGGTCTCGTGGCCAGCGGACGATTTGCTAAGTCATCCGTGTCGTTGTGCAGGGCACGAGTTCGAGTCTCGTCTTAACCAAGGGCCGTCCTTGTGGGCTGGGCGGTTCCTCCTAGAGGTTATAGTTGCAGCCGGTGGGATTTGACCCCGTGTAACGCGAGTACAATACCACCGTCGTTTCCGATTCCCCTGGTCACCAAAAAAAAAAAATCAAAGCATGTTTCTAGCCTAAAAATAAATTTCTAAAATGTAGGCACATGATATCTGAATAAAGAGCTCCAATACCACTTGTAATGTACTTAACCAAAAAAGACTAGAACATGAACAACATTCGAATATATTAAATGAAGAAAACAAAATATAATAGAAAATAAGATAGATCCTGCAAAATATAGCCCTTATAATGTAGATCTCTAAAAGAGTGATCAACATTCACAAGCCTCTTAATAGGGGAAGACACCTATAAGCAAATATCCAAATACAATAAGAACACTTCAAAAACATTCCATAGCCTTCTAGCTCCATAAATAACTTCCTAATAGCAAAAATCCTAATTATTTGTGGTCTCGTAATTAATGAGTACCACACACCTAGTGGGCCTTATTTAATAAAGAGGATAATTTTCACATGAACTACTCACTAACTACCTAATGGGCCTTATTCAAAGAATATGACCTTGTACATTAATTGGCTAAATACCAAAAGTAAGAAAGTCAAGGTAGGATTTTAACAAAAGAGTAAGAAAAGCATTGATTTTGGATATTTGCTCAAATCATTCAATAACATAAATTGCAATAGATTAATATATTTTCCAATATGTTAATATTCCACCCAAATTAATGAGATTAAGTGGTCTTGGAAATTGCTTTCTCACATTGAATATCACTTTATGAGGTAGGTGAATTTTTTAGATTGCTTGAAGATCAGTAGGGCCAATTTTAATCTTGAGGTTGGTTTAAAAGTGAAAATGGCATAATTAGAAATATGTTGTAGATATTTTAAATTAGAAACATTGACAACTAATTTGTATTAATAACCTAGATAGTCACTAATAAAAATATCTAGATATCAAAAAGATTAAACATGAAAGTGTTGGATATGAAAGCGTTCAAGTGCATTGAAGAAGCTTAGAGATAATTAACTTTGCATTTTATATATTAGACAAAGGAATTGCTCTCTTCCAATACATGGCATCTTTATGTATTTTTTAAATGGAAACCATCTGTATTTTCCAACCAAAGGACCTCATATAAGGGTCTTGATTTAAACTAAATATAGATCATGACATTTGAATTGTAACTTTTGACTCACTTCGTGTACTTTCTCAACTTATATATAACTTTATTTATGTCGTTATTGAAGCTCTCTAGGAGTGCTAGAGGTAGAAAAAATTGAAACATATGTTGATGCATTATATCCACTTAATAAATAAATAAAATCAAATAATTAAAGAAAATAATTTGTATTTTTTATTGCATAACTATTAGAAAGGAAATATATTATAAAGGTATGTTAATCTTATAGTTTTACCCCACCAAAATAATATTTTTACATTAAGGTAGTTTTGAAGTTTACATCAAACCAATAGGACATTTAATCTTCTATACAATGTCTTCCACCACATTGCTCTTTTCCTCCCTTAGTAACCATAGTAAAATTGTTGGTTGTCCACCTCTTGACTCAAATGTTGCATCACCTTGACTTGCTTGATGTCACTTATAAATTTATCAATTCGATATTTATTATTCCTTCCATATAATATTCTCCACAAACATTATGTGTCATTCTTTCCAATATTCATTATGTCAAATAAATGAATAATTGGAAAGTATTGATAGTTTGGGAGTCAATTGAGTTAGAAGAAACCAACTTCTTACCCTCGAAAATCCCATTGTGGTGTACTTATGAAAACATAAATTAATTGTGTATGTTAGTATTTAATTGATACAAAAAAAACTTATAATAAGTTCCATACATGAATGTATTTGAAACCAATTGCTTGCCATGGTAACTCTCATCATATGCCTTCTTACATTGTTGAGGTGTCATTCGTCATTGGTTTGTTCTATTCTCTTCCTTCACAATGATAATGTTTTTTCCACTATTTGGTAGATATGCTTTTTAGGGAGGAAATGCATGTTCTTACCATGCACCTCCTTTCCTAAACTACTTGAATATCAAGATGCAGTTTTGGGGCAACATATAGCACAACCATATTCATCCTTTGTTTCAATCCCTTCAAGATATACCATATATTATTAGTGAATTGCAAATAAGTAAAAAAATAACACGTAGTAATATATAGCATGTTGTTCAAGTGTGCTTTACATCCCTATCGAAAAAAGTGACCACACGTTTGCCAACGATACCAAAAAAATGTGTAACCTTAATTGCATCATGAATTATCCATTTGGGTATTCCATGGAATTGGAGTTGTGTTTGTCATATGAGTTTGGATATTTTCATATGTGTGTGTGTGTGTGTGTGTGTGTTTCAAATGATGAAAGTATACCTTTTTTTTAACTCCCTTGATGATTAATGAATATGAGAGTAAAATGGATATATGTAAATGTACAAAGAATTATCATCATTCAAATAAAACTTGTTTCCATAAGATATTATCATTAAAAGTGATTATCTCGTATAAGACAGTGTAACTATATAAAACCTTTTCATCATTCATAGGTTGTTATCCAACATAACTTCTTCTAATAAAGAAGCATAATTTTTAATGGAAGAGGATTTGAAGAATCTCCAAGAAAACAAATTGCCATTACAAATTAAGTGAAAGGGGTTTCAACCAAAATATGTAACTAAAGTCTTAAATAATTCCTCCTTCCACATTTAAATTTATAGATGATTTAGGGAAATGCCTTTCCAAAACATTTTTCCCTTCAATGGCCATAGACTAAAAAAACAAAAATAGGGATGCCATCCATAAATGTCAGGAAGCATTCCCTAGATTTTCCTAAGAGATTATATATATATGACAAAATATTTACACTTATTTTTTTAATCTCCCTTAGGATATATGTAATAGCTACACAAAGAATTATCATCATTCAAATAAAATCCATGTTCATAATATATTATCATTAAAAGTCATTATCTCATATAAGACATAGTTTAGCTATAAAAGTGATGATCATTCATAGGTTGTTACCCAGCATAGCTTCTTCTAATAAGAAAGCATAATTTTTGAATTAGACAGGATTTGAAGAGTCTCCAAGATAACAAATAGCCATTACAATTTAAATGAAAGGGGCTTCCACCAAAATATACAACTAAGGGCTTAAAGAATCCATCCTTCCACATCTAAATCTCTAGACGATCTAGGGAATTGCCTTTCCAAAACATTTTTTCCTTTAATCACCATATACTTAAAAAACAAAAATTTAAATAAGGTTGCCATCCACAAATGTGGGAAAGCATCTCCTAAATTTTTCTATGAAGTTTTCTATATATATATATATATCCCTTGATAATTAATGAATATGAGATAAAATGGATATATGTAATATATATATATATATATATATATATCCCTATAATTAATGAATATGAGATTAAAATGGATATATGTAATTGTAGCTATAGAAATAATTATTATCATTCAAATAAAACCTATGTACATAAGATATTACCATTAAATGTGGTTATCTCATATAAGACAAAGTGTAACAATAAAAGTGATTATCATTCATAAATTTTTACCCAAGCATAGCTTCTTCTAATAAGGAAGCATAAAATTTCAATCAAAGAGGATGTGAAGAATCTTCAAGATAACAAATCGTCATTACAAATGGAATGAAAGGGGCTTCCACCATAATATGCATTTATGGGTTTAAAGAATTCCTCCTTCCACATCTAAAAGGGGCTTCCACCAAAAATATTCATTTATGGGTTTAAAGAATTCCTCCTTCCACATCTAAATCTCTAGATGATTTAGGGAAATGCCTTTCCAAAACATTTTTTCCTTTTATGGCCATAAACTTACCCAAAAAACAATCCCTCTTTTTCATTTCATGAATTACACAAAAATATTTAATATAATAAGTTAAATCAATGTTTATGAAAAGGGTGGAAAGTGCAAGGGTATCATTTTATATCCTGAAGGGCAAAAAAGATTTAGTTTACAAGGGGTATAAAACACCCCACAAACAATAAATCAAAAGTCTTCATAGTGTACCAAGGTCTCAAATTATTAACTAAGTTCCATGCTTCCAAGGTTACAATCATGGCATACTTCTTGTTTATTGTCAAGATTTTGAAGCTAAGGAAAGAACAGTTCAAGCCAAGGTTCACTCAAATTGTAAGGTGATTCACTTCCCTAATTCAATGTTCTAAGGTGTGTCATTTTTCTAGGTCGGACAAACTCGCATCATCGAAGTAGATGGCATGGAAAATGAAGGTTAAAACTAGAAGAAGTTGAATTGCACAGAGGGGTCAAACAAGGTTGAGAAAGGTTCTTTAATCTCTCCCATCTCCACAATTTCAACTTAAAAAAAATAAAGGAGCATTACATTTGGTGGGGTGTGGATGGGCCCTGAGACAATGATTCGGGTTGGGTAGACATGGGGGTATTTGGGTAGGGTGTGGGTGGACCCTAGGGCAACAGGTTGCTTTGGGTGGAAAGGGGGGCGGTTGTGTGGGGAGGGGAGCAGGGGACAATGGAAAGCTGCAATCCCACTTTAGTTGCAACTTATTTTAGTTTGAGAGGAATGGCATTAAATGCCCCATGGTCCTCTCCACCTCAAATCCTTTTCACTCATGAGGGTCATTATCAACAATACTAAATCCTTCATACTATCAACACATGATCTTGGTGGATATCTCCTACATTAATCATCGCCTTTTCTCACCTTGGAAATATCAATGGGCATAAATTTAAGGACTATTATTGGTTTGGGTTTAATAATTTACTCCCTTCTCTAGGTTTTAGTTTCTATCTTTGGCCCTAAGTACTTCGGGCTAAGTTGCTAGGCTTTCTTATAGGCTTTCTTAGTGACTTTCGGTTCATTGGCTCCAACACTAATGGCCTAATTTGTTTTACTTTTGAAAAACATCTATCCATGGACCATTGTTATTGTTATCTCTAAGCATAGAGTGAAAAAGACACCTCCAACAATGTGAGAAATATATTTCAAGGACTTGTAGCAATGTGATGTGCTCGATGCTAGGATGGGAAAGATGGAAAACTTAGTTTGAAGATAAACCAACTATATCCAACCAAGCATGGGATTAGTGCATTTTGGAAGTTGGTAAGTACCTTGTTACCTTGCGACACTAGGAGAAAGAACCTCGCTCTAAATTATCTATTCTACAAATGAAATTCATGGAGCTCAATGTCTCTCTTATCTATAATGAGCAACCTACTAATTCACATATCAATCCATGTCAACTACTCATCCAAGGATAAGTTTTCAACCTTTCTTATGCACCCTATACACTCACGTGAATCTCCATAAGAGACAAGTTCAATGACATGAATGGAATCAATTCATTGTGCCCAATTAATGCTTTAAATTCCTAGTTAGATTTTATGTTTTGTCAAATTATATGCCTTTTAAACCAATATGAATATATACCTGTAAATTTGTTAGCAGGTAGAGTTGACTCTACATGCAAAATGGTTTTGTAGGTGCACTATTTATTTTCTCTCAATCTAGACAACATTATTTTGATATTTATAATGAAAATTATGTGACTTGGGTCATATTAAATTTTTCTAATACAAATATTAAAACTCATTGAAATAATACAAATATAAATCAAAGATCTTAAAACTGAGATCCAGAAAGATCAAATTACAAGATCACCTTATCAACATTTTAACCCAATATAACAAGTCACAAAATCTAAAACATCCTTCAAACCACAATCAAAAAAAATTAGCTTGTACAAAATAATCCAAAAAAACTAAACCATCTACAATGCAACAATATTATTCAAAACTTTGAAAACCTTTTCATTGTATTTTTTTTAACTTCTTTGAGGTCACACCCTATCAAAAGGAAATTAACTTATGATATACCTAATCGTGTATTACTATAAGTAAATGATAAAGAGTCAAAACTCTTCATCGTAACTCCTCTAAAAGGTATATAAACCCATATCATTATTTAGTTCTAAAAATTATTTCCATATCAATATATAACAGGTTATAAATTAATTGGATTGATGCCATTTCATGTAATTGAATGAAGACTTTCGATAAATACCACCAAATACATCATAGTTATCAAATGAAAATAAATTAATTAAACTCAAAATCATAACTCTTTTTACCTGAATAGTTAATTGTTTTTCATAAATACTCAATAAATATTTTTTATTATTATCGCATATCATTTATATATAGAATGTTTTATTGTATTAAAAAGTGCTTTATAATTTAATATAGGGGAAATATTATAGTGTTCATAAATTAGTGTAAACATTTAAATGTTGTTTTAATATGAGAGAGATGTAGTGTTTATAAAAAAACATTAAATCAAAAAATAATAACTAGATTAAATGATTGGTAAATATTGATAAACATCAATCCATAATAAGCATCAAAAAACTTAATTTATTATTATTAATTATAAAAAGTAACATATAAGTTAAACATATATATATATTTAAAAAATCATGGAACAACATTTATCCTTATTTACCATGGAAATTATTAATATGAAAATAGGCTTTGTTATATATAAATAAATTGTGTTACAATACAATGGGTCAGTACCAAGGCTTATCACATGCCTAAAAAAACTGTAATTCACTTCATATGACATTTGTTATGCTAATAAGCATGTCAATTTGAGAATTTGAGAATATGCCTTCCAGAATTTTAATTTAATTTAATTATCAGTAATTATTAGGTGGATAGTGGAGATCTAATCTCCATGGAATATGTTAGAATATTCATAGTATATACAGATCAAGAGTTAAGTTCTCTTCAAGCTAGTTAGGAAACCATAAATCATTTCATATGACACTTGTTACGTCAATAGGCATATTTATTTCAAAATAGGTCTTTTTGAATTGTTATTTTATTTTCAGTAATTATTAAGTGGATGGTGGAGATTTAAACCCCCAGGGAATATGTTGGAACATTCATGGTAGTATACACAAATCAAAGGTTAAGATTTCTCTCCAAGCTAGTAATGTTTTTTTAATTAATTTATCTCAAATTAATTAATTGAAAAAAATGTCATATCGACATGTGTCATATTAGGTATGTGGTATTCATAAGTCATAGTATTGTTCTATGGTATTGTAACAAAAACTATTTAGAAACTAAGAATTTCCTTCATGAAGTGGGAGCGAATCTTATTGATTAAGAATATTGTTTCACTCTAAAGTTATAATTTAGTTAATTTTTGTGATTTTTTTAATATGGGCAATGTGAGATCTATCTTGCGCAAGTGTTTTGATGCTTACCTTATTAGCATTTACCACGTAATTTTGTAGTTGCGCTAAATCATATGACAACTTTTTTAATTAATCAATTTAATTAAAAAGGCCAAAAAAAAATAATTACTTTGAAGATAAATCTTGACCATTGATTTGTATATATTACTATGAATATTATATTTGGTTGAGAATAAATCCCTACCATACACTTAATTATTAATAATGATTAAATTAAAATTCTAAAAACCATATTCCAAAATTAGCACGCTAATAAAAAGTTTAAAAAAATAATATTCAATTCAATTCAATTTGTTATATTGTAATTTTATTTGTATCAATAAAATTACAAACAACTAAAAAAAAATTACTTATTACATAAAATAAATTAAAAAATAATAATCATATTTTATTGCATGTAGTTAATAAACATATAAGACCTTAACAAATTTAATTAATAATCATATAATTAAAATTAAAAGTATTATTTAACATAGCATACAAGCCGTAGAATAGAAGGAGGCATGGTATTATGTTAAAGCACTGCGTGGGAAAAGATAATTGTTTCGAAACTCGTGGGAAAAAATCTAGTCATGCTAAGGGCTAGTGTGGCTCAGTCACGATGCGGTTCCCAAGTAATATGCCCCTAGGTGGTAGCTACTCAAGCCATAGGTTAAGCATGTCAATCATCTCAGAACTCACATTACCTAACAAACAAACAAAAATATATCGTTTTGTTGGCATCATGGGTAATATGTTATCCTTGATATCAACCTAGTTACAATATGATGTCAACCTGGATGTCAAATGTATTGTCATTGATGTCAACTTCTCATATTTTGTCACTGTCTTGTTATGTTTGAATGAGCCCAGTGAGTCTATGGATGGATGATGACTATAGATATTTGTTTGCAGATGATATGAATGCTTGTACAGGGGTTACATAGGATAAGGAAGAGAATTGACAGCGTAGTCACAGGTTACACTTGAAGTAAATTGAAGACTTTGAAGCTTGAAAAGCATACGTTATCCCTGTGAAAAAAAGTCATGTACATACACAAGTTTCATGAACAAGAGTCGCATACATGACCCTACGCATGGAAAATACAAATAAAAAACATGAGCATTTCCCACGGTAATCTCCCATGATTTTGATACACCAATGTCTATTTGACCCTGTCAACAATTACTAGCACTAAATCCAAGGGATTTGTGTGTGGTATTGGAAAGGCAAAGGAGTTATAAAAAGGAGAAGGAGATCAATTGGATGGATTATTCATTTGTGATTTGGTTTGGAACAGGCGTGCACCTGAGCGCAATGATTGATGATCATATGGGTGTGTAGATTTGATGTAGATCGAGGAGATAATATGAGGCAAAACCAGTTTTTGTCATTTGTAGAGACTAACAAAAATTGATACATGAGTTGCAGGTCTAATAGAAGTTGTTCTAGTATTCTGATGTGTTTTGTTGCAAGAAGATTAAAGGATTGTTTGCATATCTAATAAGAGATTATCTACAAGGGTATCAGTGAATATGGCTACTAAAGTTATAAATCTATGATGTTGATTGTTATAGATAATATGAGTCTATTTTTGGGTTTATAATGATGTTATACCTTGAGCTTGTTTTTATCATTATTACACATGATCTTGAAAATGGGATTGTGATGGTTGAATTGATGAGGGATCTAATGGTACATTGAAAGATTGTTTTGGGGATTGATTTTTGAGATATGTACGCAAATTGTACTGTAGAAAGTTGCATATATACGCAGATCTACTTCTAAATGGTCATGTATATATTCTAAAGATGTTGCAGAGAATGTAATGAGTTATTTTGATGTTATGTGAGTATTTCTTGGTTGTTTAATGATAGCATTGTATTCAAAAACCGTGTTTGTTGCATAGAAGGTCTAACATAGGGTATGATTTGGTTAATCATGATTTGAGATCTATACGCTAGTGTTATACATGAAAGTGTATATATACGCAGATCCCCTGAGTGACAGTCGCGTATATATTCTGACTATGGGCAGAATGATACTACTTGGTTATGACAGTGAATGAGTCTTGTATTGCTTGTTGTCAAGGATGTCTTGATGAGTATTTTGATAGTTGTCTTGAATATGGTGTATGGTTTGACTCGATGAACAAGAGAAATTGACTTTGTTAGTTTTGGTATCTTGGTATTTTGTTTGTTTTAATCAGTGTTCAGTTCATAAGGGTAATTGGTATTCAGTTTTCAATGTTCAGTTTCAGAGTGGTTATTGGTATTTGGTGATTAAGCATATTGTTCGGTTTGCGTTCAATTTGAAAATTTGATGAAAGGTGGTCCACAAGTTTTGATGGTTGATTGAAACAGGTGGATCCAGCATGAAAATTCTAAAACATGGTCCACATAGGTGTTGAGGGTTGGAGCCTTCAGTGAAAGAGTAAGAGCTTCCTTCCTATAGAAGCCGGTAAACTTGATTAGGGAGCAATAGCTTCCCTCAAATGGGAGCTAAGGAATTTGTGTAGGTTGTAGCCTCATGCAGGTAGGAGTCTGCGTACTGGTAAGACTTTGTGGCAAAATACAGGATGTAAAAAGATTTTATTTATAATAAGAAAGAACACAGAGACGACAACAGCAATGGTTTTCTCTCAATTTGAGTTTCCACCTAAAAATCTTAGTGTTTTTATGTGTTAATGTATTATGGTTTATTTACTCTCACTACTCCTAGTTAATGCATAATGAATGGCTAATGAAATAATGGTTAAGTTAATCACTGACGGAAATTGTAAAAATTAATAATATGTACATATGCAATTTTCATTCACTAAATACGCACACACGTAAATTGTCTAAAGATCAATAGCGTACGCTTTCCTTAAATGAAATATTGATTTGTGCCCTTCCCTCACCCCCTCCTCCCCCAAATATTTTTATAATACTTTTAACATAGAAATGTAAAATATATGTGTATCAATTTAACCATATAAATTAAAATAATGATTCACATATACAATCATTTAAAAATTCATATTGAAATTTAATATATATATATATATATATATATATATATATATCATTTTTTAATGTTATTATTAAGATTATGTGAAGTTCAATTACGTTTAGACATTAATTAGGATAGTTCAATTAAAATTTTAATACAATTAAAAATATATATAAACACTTGAAATTTATATAAATATACTAATATTATTAAAAACTAAAACATTAAAAATATATATTAAAACTTGAAATTTATATAAATATACTAATATTATTAGGAACTAACATAAATGTATCTTAACTCAAAATCTAGTTCAATTAGAATTTTAATAAAATTAAAAATATATACAAAGATTTGGAATTTATATAAATATGCTAAAATTATTAAAAACTAACATAAATGTATCTTAACTCAAAATCTAAATTAGTTATAAATACCAGCTTTTATTAAATTTTATATTCAAAATAAAATTACAACTTACAAAAAGAAAATTATAATTATAATTATAATTAATTATATAATTACCACCACCATATTTAGGTTGAGCTTCTCCCTTTTTAGGTAGATTTTAGTTTGAATTAAAGATTTTAGTGGGGAGATCAAGCACGAATGGAAGAAATACGAAACCAATCATTTTTTTAGGAAAAGCAAGAGGAGAAGACCATGGGCTTACTAAACAATGAAGACGTTGGACATTCATAGGCACTCACAGAAATTTAAAGGAATTGCCAAAAAAAAACAGTGAGCACCCATCCCAAAATCCTTGAAATAGCAATTAACACAATTCAAGAGCGCTCTGCAACTAGGTTATATTATTTCACAAGATTAAAACCATTAATAGTGGGCAGGACAAGTGACAAAAACAGAGGCAAGCATTATCACGTATGACCATAAGTTCTGTGGTTCGGACTATCACGTAACACAATTCAACAGCGCTCTGCAACTGGGTTATATTATTTCACAAGG
Source organism: Pinus tabuliformis (assembly GCA_031772625.1). Lineage (NCBI taxonomy): Eukaryota > Viridiplantae > Streptophyta > Pinopsida > Pinales > Pinaceae > Pinus > Pinus tabuliformis. The sequence continues at coordinate 1,201,974,704 of CM062820.1, read as the reverse complement.
TTAAAACCATTAATAGTACCATTAATGGTAGGCAGGACAAGTGACAAAAACAGAGGCAAGCATTATCACGTATGACCATAAGTTCTGTGGTTCGGACTATCACGTGAAGAACATTAGAGCTACCAGACGTGGTTCATTGATTTTAATAGGGTGGCATTGTCACAACCACCTTGCAACAGAGTGCTTTGTCAACGAGTACCGACGAAAATCCAGGTGACCTTAATCATGGGGTAATCCTACACCTACACAGAATCTTGACCCATGTCTTCCAACGCAAGATGTCATAAGGTTGGCTCAATGAAAGGTTAATTATTTATTAAGAAAAATGCATATCATTTCAAGTGTATAGCTTTGCTAGTTATCTGATAAGATTCGTAATAGAGATTTAATCAGCTTAGAGAGATCTAATTTCTTCACTTCGAAAAAAAATTATGAGCAATGTTTTGTATATGTTTTGTATTAATTTATGAACAGAGGTTTATTATTTCTTTTTAAATTATTAGATTCGTAATAGAGATTTAATCAGCCTAGAGAGATCTAATTTCTTTCACTTCGAAGAAAAATTATGAGCAGATATTTTAATGTTTTGTATATGTTTTGTATAGTTATTTATTAATTTATGAACAGAGGTTTATTATTTCTTTTTAAATTATTAACTTACATAAGTAAAATTTCAACTTTCATTAGACATCAACGAGTATATCTAAAATTTCAACTTTCATAATGGAATAACAAAATTACATATTATATTGGGCTGTAAAATGAAGTTCTTAACTCAATAAGAATGGACAAACATATTTATACTACGAAACATATACAAAATTGTGATAAAAATGGAAGAAACTTATAATAAAATCAATTCATGAATACATAAAAAGATCAATTTACAATTTAAAACAAAAGAAAAATTCCAGGCTACTTGACTTACCAACCAAATTCAAATTCAAGATCTCAAAATCAACCATATATCCAAAAAATAATGATGAACATGCCTACCAAAGGAATCATAATCGAATGAGAAGAAGATGCAAACCGGAACGCCGTATCAACTGAGAAATGTGTAATGTACCTCATTTCAAAACATAATTTTGTTAAAAATCATAATCGAATGAGAAGAAGATGCAAACCGGAACGCCGTATCAACTGAGAAATGTGTAATGTACCTCATTTCAAAACATAATTTTTTTTTAACATACACATAACTCAGGACATCATATGTTTTTGAGTTCTATACTCTTATCCTTTGCTTCGCATATTCATCTTACACATGTTTATGGCACTGTACACACCTCTTACTACATTCGAACTATACACATAATATCAAATAATACTCAAACTTTACCAACAGGTTCTGGTTGATTTCATGCCGGATTGTTTTCCATGTACAGTTCATATTATGGTTTTAAATTGTATGGCTATACATTGGCATTTCTTAGCCCACGGCATTATAATATATGCATTATCTAAATGATCGATAGCCATACATTTTAGGGCTTTGGTGGATGTTTGTAAATGCAACGTCACCCTAGCCATGTGGGTGGTCAAGAAATGGACAAGCAAGATGTTAGCACTTGATCCAATAGTGGTCGATTCTTCTTTTGGGTGGTTGGGGTAACCACCCACCCTTTTTGTTAAATACACATAACTCAGGTGGTCGATTCTTCTTTTGGGTGGTTGGGGTAACACCCACCCTTTTCTTTTTAAGATACATAACTCAGGTCATCATATGTTTTTGGCGAGTTATATACTCTTATCCTTTGCTTCACATATTCATCTTACACATGTTTATGGCACTTTACACACCTCTTACTACATTCGAACTATACACATAATATCAAATAATACTCAAACTTTTTTTTAACATATACACATAACTCGGGCCATCAGATATTTTTGGGGAGTTACATACTCTTATCCTTTGCTCCACATATTCATCTTACACATGTTTATGGCACTTTACACACCTCTTAATACATTCGAACTATACACAATATCTAATAATACTCAAACTTTACCAACAGGTTATGGTTGATTTCATGTCGGATTGTTTTCTATGTATAGTTAATATTATGGTTTTAAATTCTATGGCTATACATTGGCATTTCTTAGCCCACGGCATTACAATATATGCATTATCTTACTGATCGATAACTCGTGGATGTTTGTAAATGCAACACGTCACCCTAGCCATGTGGGTGGTCAAGAAATGGACAAGCAAGATGTTAGAACTTGATCCAATAGTAGTCGATTCTTCTTTGATCCAATAGTGGTCGATTCTTCTTTTGGGTCGTTGGGGTAACCACTCACCCCCCTCTACCGATCTGGCTATCATTTTGCACTGAGTTCATACCATGGAAGCTTTGTGTCTCTGATAGCAATGAGGGTTTCTTTATCTTTGACATTCTAACTCCTTAAACCGTCGGACTGCCTGGAAAAACTTGCTAAGCTCAAGCCTTTTTAGAGGCTTTCAATTCACTGGCACATCATTCTTATACCAAGGTAGCATACAGAGGTTCTTTTTATTTTTTTATTTTTTTTTAAATTATGAACTCGTGACATGAAATTCCCTTCTCCAAAGGTTTGCTAACAGTTTTGCAATTGTTTTTCTATGGGATTTGTCTCTTGTTCGAAGGTTTACATGGAGGCTCAGCTTTTCTTCTCGAAGTCGCAACAATTTCTGATTTTCTTTCGAAGAAGGGATAAACCCTACACCTACACTGGTATTCACTCAATTGTTTCAATTCATTCAATTCAAGGCAACGAGGGTTTTGAGTCACGGCTTTGGCGTTACTACGAAAAAAAATTTGTGAATTGTGAGGTTCATGTTAAGGCATTACCTTGCACGTTTCTCAATTTTCTTCTTTCCCTAAGTGAACCAGTTCACAGTTGGGTTTTATTATTGGTTAATATAATGGCTTACCCATACATACCCTGTCTTGGCAGAGTTGGAGTTCCATACGTTCCATGTTGGCATAATCCTTCCCAACGAGACATTGCCCAACTAGTAAACACTTATGTCCTAGGGTTTTCCTACATAAAATCGTATTTTCTTGTTTCTTTGCTAACTTCTTGTTTCCTTTGCTTACTTCTCAAGGTTTTTATTTCTTCCAGACTAACGAGACAAGGGTTTCTATCACAGGGCTAAGACTTCTGGCCACTATAACGCGCTCCTTTCAGGTAATTTATACAGAGCATACCCAGTTCACCATTTATACAGAGCATACCCAGTTCACCACGTTTACACATAACCCATTTAACTATTATTTTCTTTTTAATTCCTCCATGGTTTAATAATTTTTATTCGGTTCCATGCAGGTCAATATCGAAAGTGACTGAATATATGCATTATCTCCCACTGGAATCTTGTTTCTATTTCTAGATTGTCTCTCTCGCAATCTCTTTTCTAAATCATCTTCCACCGATAACATTTATCTCCAGTCATGATCATTCTCGATCATTCTCCAGTGGTAGGGAAAATCAATCTCTAGTGGTAGGGCAAATCAACCATTGCAAGATGGACGATTTTCTCTAGTGGTAGGGAAAATCAACCATTGCAAGAAAGAAGATTTTCTTTGTGTCCTTTTTGTGGTGGCTCCTCTTGGTATTTTTCAAAAATATCAATAATAAGTAAAAACAATAATGTTTTATTAATAAAAATAAATATTTACAATTTCATAAAAAAAAAAAATATTTAACTTTTACTTTTCAGCCTTTCAACCATTTTCAAATTTATAAAATCACAAGTCTTAATAAAACTGATTTCGCTGATTTCACCGAAGGTACTACAAAATGTTAACAAATACAATTGAATCAACAACATTTACAAAATCCAAGGTACAAACAATAGATAGGGTAACTCCACAAAAAATGCAAATAGAGAAAAACCAAGTACCACTTCAAAAATTTGTCGATCACTAAGGCCGCCATTGATCGACAAGACAACATTTACATATCCTGTTACAATTGAATAACCATCCATAGCCACTCATTAAACTCGTATTTCATCATATGTCAAAACACCAATAAAGAATGAAACATCTCCCTATCATCAGTATAATAATAAATTAAGCAATCTATAAACCAACATCAACAAAAACAAAACTCAATCTATCTATATTCCTAATATCTAAATAATAATATATTTTACATACTATCTCACCCTCACCTCCACCCTCGATTCAGCTTGTTTCCAAAGTATGAAAGTAGCAATTAATGAAGTCCTCATCAAATAATGCAAACACGACTCTAAAGAAAATTTACCCAGCGCGGATTAACCCATCAACAATAATGTTCAAAATTTTGAAAATGTCACCATCTTGTTTTCTCATCCATCACATATTCAAAGTAGCAAAAAAGTTACAATAAAAAAACAAAGACGGCTTCTCCCAGTTTTCTCATCATCACATATTCAAGTAGAAAAAAATTACAATAAAAAAACAAAGACAACTTCTCCCAACCATAAAAAACAGAGACAACTTCTCCCAACCATGCTTTAGGGACGAAGCATAAATTACAATAAAAAACAAAGACAACTTCTCCCAACCATGCTTTGAGGACGAAGCATCCGGAAGGACATGTGATTAAATTGGAAGGACTGATATATATAATCAGCATTGTAAAAAATAATACATCACGTTATAAGTATAACAATAAATTACAATAAAAAACAAAGACAACTTCTCCCAACCATGCTTTGAGGACGAAGCATCCGGAAGGACATGTGATTAAATTGGAAGGACTGATATATATAATCAGCATTGTAAAAAATAATACATCACGTTATAAGTATAACAATTCCTATTAAAGAATCATACACCAAGGATACCAATTTTGAAGATGATTTCTCTGCTTAAAAGCATACGAATGACACCTAAAAGGGTAAACATTTATTATTTTATTCGTGGGTTTACACGAAATAGTTCCAGATTCAAATATGGACCCAGATACACCTGTTGATTTTTTTTAATTTTATTTTTTTTAATGTATTGAGGGTTAGGGGAAGAAACGTTTACAAGAGCCAACGGTTCACATCTGCTGATTTTTTTAATTTTATTTAAACAAAACAAAAAAATGTTTTAGGGGTGGGCGAAGAAACAATTACATGAGCCAACGGATCCACCATATTCATTTTTTCGGCAAGACAAACTGACTTAGAGCAAATGCTCTGGCTCTTCCAAATTGGAACGGTATCCTGAGCAGATCCAGACCCAGATCTGCAGAAACACGGATCCAGGATCCTCCATATGGCATAAGTGGATCCAGTAACATAGTTTAATTCAGAAAATAACATTTATTTTTAAAATGGCCTTTCGGCAGTTACCCTAAATGGCCTTCACAACTTCAGATTATTAGATATATGATCAGCCGTGATGATAGTGTCCACCAAAGATATCTTCAAAATTAAAATTTTGAAGAAAAATTTGCTGAACCTATTGACACAGGTGGCAACTATTTTATGAAATTCATTCAAGATAAGATCGAAGGGATTGCATCCAACCTGTTGGTTTAACTGTACGATGTTCAGTGCCCAATTCTGTTGCTCCCTCACTAGCTTCATTTGGTTCAGGCTATTTTGTTATGAAACATGCATATGAACTTCCATTAGTCATTCATGTCCAATCAAAATGCCTACTTTTTCAGGCACATGAATGCACAATCATGTGTGCACACGCTGATCCATCATATGGCTTCTAAGGGCAAAAAAATTAATATTAATCCAAAACAAATACCATAAAATAATTACTACTGATAACAACTCCCAGGATATAAGATACCTTAAATTAAGGATGCATTCACACAGTTGATTTAGTATACAAAGAAAACAAAAAAGCTAAGCATTAACCGGCAAAAAGTGAACAAAACCTGCTTTTGAAGCAGTAATACACCAAATATGAAGGGCTTTGAAGCACTAATGCACCAAATAGTAAGGGCTTTGAAGCACTAATGCACCAAATATGAAGGAATTATAAGGCCATGCTGAACAGGCAGCCAACTCCCATCAAGAGGCTGATTGAAACAAATGCTTCAATTTCAAAAATACTGCATCATTCCTACATATTTCTAGGACATCCAAGCTCAAACACAGTTTTAACCAGCCAAAATGTTTTAACCAAAAGAGAGTAGCCATGTCCACAGTCTAAACCTTGTGAGATACTTATTTTTGCACCAGCTGGTTTAACACACAAATTATACAATAGCTACACAGAACACATTATTTTCATTTTCTTTATAATGTATAACCAGAAATAAACCCCAAATGAATAGAATATGTTATGATATTACTATTCCAAGTTTTAAGTACGTTGTAAGAAGCCCCTTATTTTTATCTCCTAGAGAGAATCTTGCCTCATCCAATTTTTTCTGCAATGCAAACAAAGCACAGTTCATGCGTCTATCCATATTATTTAGTGGAACTTGCAAGTACAGATAAACAAATTTAAGTATCTAGTATCAAATAAGAGATGATGTGCTGATTTAGATTCAGAAAGTAGGATAGCGGACTATTCTTCACAAGTTCAAAATCTAAAGTTCTCAGATCAAAGAATTCAAAGATAGGTTTGATGAGATAAAATTTGTGTTGTTGTCCAGGCATGACATGAAAGGCATCAAAATTCAACCTTAAAAAACTTACAACAACATTGACCATGTTTCCTGTTCAACTCAGAAAAGAGAGATCTTGACTTTGCCCATCAATATTAGTGAATATTCTTATTGAAAGAAAAATATAAATGATAACAAGCTATATACATACCTGAATTTCATAGTGTATCAAGCAGCCCTACTGTTTGATGATGAATTAAATCCTTCTTCATCACATATTAACTAAACTGCATACTTCCTACACTTCCACCATATGCTCATCTTAATACAATATCTGCACGCCCAATTCTTGCTGTGACATGACATTCCTAAATATTTGCAGCAAAACTTCCAAATTTACAACTCCAGATCAGTAACAGCCAAAACAGTTCCTGGCTGGGAGTGGATCCCAAACAATATATAATAGTGTGTTTCATGATCTTGCAATGCAGTGCTATGCATAATCAAACACTATATACAAAGAATCTCCACTCTGTGGGAACTTTAAGTTACCCTTGTGAAAATTTCCAATAGAAAGGAAACATGCAAATGAAAGACTAGCAGTCTCTAGAAAGAGAAAGTAAGCTGTGCCACTCTTCGAAATGAAGAGTGAAAACTCAAAATGGTCTACCGTAACTTAAGAGTATCATTTGGTAGAATTATATTAGGATTTCTGATGTGTGGATTTAATGATGCAATTTCCTTCCATCTTCCTCCATCACCAAAAGCACGTGAAGATATACTCCAGAGAGTGTCCCCGGTTTTCACTTTTGTCTTCGAGGGTGGCATTGGTTTTGCCCCTTGTTTAGATTTCAGTATGGGATGTTTTGCACTCTTTCCCATTCCACTTGCAATCAGCCAACGGGAACCAGACTGCTGTTGCTTTGGATTGCTCCAACTCGTTTTCTTATCCTCTTCTTCAGATGTGAAACCTGCAACATGGACTTGAGTGATCGTGAACTGAGAAACTTCTTCCTTTTTGTTGTCTTCAGGTTCTATTTCATCAACTTCCTCACTGTTCCCTTTGTCTGACACTCGCTTCCCCATTTTCGGCCTCGGAGGGACTACAACTCGTTCTGCTTGAATCAAAGCCATCATTGGAGCACCCACAGGTTCAAAGTTTCGAAGTGGGTTCCTCAGCTGGACTAACAAAGCTATTGTTAGCATGTTTCCCATGAAACCCCATCTTCCAGTACCATACTTCCGCCTGCTTTTATCTCCCTTATCACCCTCAAGAGTCCCCCCAACAACTAAATCTGACCGGAGAGCATGATGAGCAGCAAGGATCTTTGCTGTCCTTTCACTTGTTTCCTCTTCATCCACAATTCCTGAATCTAATCGCATCCACTCATCTAGTGTAATTGCCGTGCCCAATACACCATCCATGTCAACACTACCTTCCTTTGTATCTAATAACTGTAAGCCGGCAGTACCTTCCAGCCCCAAGGTACCACTTTTCACAGCCCTCATTCCTTCAAAAGCTGCCACTTCTCCCCATGACGTTGCATTGATATTTGAAGGTGCATCATGATCTGCCATATCCGACTGTACTTTCAGTCCCTCAATTGATAAAGCTTCCATCTTGTCCATTGCCAGAGGGGCCAGTTCCTCAAGTGAAACATATTCTGCATAATTAGCACTTCGAGACATTTTGGACTTGGAAGTTCCCACGTGTTTCACTGACCTGTACTCTGAAACATCCATTCTTCCACTATCAGCCAACTGCGCTGATCCATAGTCCAACCCTTTCTCTATATGTCGACCTTGTAAGGTGGGTTGCCTGCCAGTCAAAAGCATAAGTATCTAATGACTTATCAGTGCCATTCCTGCGATTTATAGGCTATAGTAAAAAACATATGAGAAAACTAGCTTTAAGTCAGAATTATGGCCAAACTTACCTGTTTTCGGCTGCTTCTAGAGCAGGTACTGCTTCCAACGCTACTTGTTGAATACTTTTCCCAGTGATGTCTTCAAGGGGCATCGTTTTCCTAGCTTCAATACTCAGCTTTTCAATCCCAACAGAAGCCAAACAACGTAATATATCCATGACAGTTGAACCCATCTCTGCAGGAACAACAACAGGATTTGATATCTGCATGACTAGGCTCCCCTTACTTTTGCTGTTCCGAAAAAGATCTGGATTCATTGACCGCAGGAATCCTCCATCCCTTGTCTTGACAAGAGGACCAAATCCTTCAGCTAAAGCAGGCAGTTCAACAGGCCCCTCGAAAGGAAAATTAACAGGACTTCCAAATCCACAAGAACTGCCTGGAGGTGAATTCTGGAAAGCTCTCTCATCCATGCCCCACTCTTGCATTAGTGCCTCAGTCTCTGCATCCTCAAGCATCTTAGCTCGGGTTTTACTGCGCATGGTCTGAGTAGCTTTCTGAAGCTCAGACTCTGCAGCCTGCAGAATCGAGGCCAATTCCAAATCTTCTTCTGAATCCCAACTAGGTTGAGCAGGAACATCATGCCTTTGTAATTCAGAAGAGTGGCTCGGTTCGCCATCAAACTGTTCTGCAATGCCGATTCCTAGACCAATGCCACCCTCTCTTTCAAACTGTTTGAGAAGGCGTGCTCTAGGCGAGTCTGGGTCACTATCTGAACTTACAGCAAATGGACTGTGATCAACGCCTAAGCTACTGAGAAATTCACCAGCAACAGAATCAGCCATGGCATCTAAACTGCATGCCTCTGGCAAATTATCATCGTCTTTGGCATACTCAAGTTCAGGAGTTCTTTCACAACCTGTGGCCTCAAAATGAGAATTCAAGGTTCCCGTTTCCCCTACCAAAGAAACATCTAGCCGTTCGTCCGACGGCTCTTCTATTTCCTTCCCCCCAACTTCTCTAAATACTGTAACATCTTCCTCTCTTTCACCAGGCCTACAAACTTCCTCAACTTCACCAAGCCTACGATCTCCTTCAACCCTCTGATCATCTTCAACCTCATCAAGCCTAAAATCAGTCTGGTAATCGTCAACGCTCTGACCACTTTCTTCAGCTTCATCAAGCTTAAAATCAGTCCGGTGATCATCAACCCTCTGACTACTTTCTTCAGCTTCTTCAAGCTTAAAATCAGTCTGGTAATCATCAACCCTCTGACTACTTTCTTCAGCTTCTTCAAGCTTAAAATCAGTCTGGTAATTATCAACCCTCCGGCCACTTTCTTCAGCTCCATCAAGCCTAAAATCAGTCTCGTATTTATCATTCTTCCCTGATTGCACATTGCCCATCTCCACACCCTTCTCGACGACACTAAACCCGGCACTCTCTTCTCCACTGCTACCTTCATTCTCTTCGTTGTCGCGAGCCGCAAGCCCAGATTCAGCATCACCAAACTCATCGCTCTGAGAGAAAAACTTCAGCTTTGGCTTAAAATAAAGCAACGAAGTCATGTCCGTCCCTTCAAATTGCTGGCCATCAGCCCCCTCGGTCGCCCAATGATCATCCAGGCTTAAAAGAGACATACTATCAGTATCCAGCGCGGATGCCGACATCGAAGATGATAAAGTAGCCCTAGCCTCCACCGGGAGTGCCGAGATCGAAGACGATAAAGTAGCCCTAGCCCTCGGCTTTTCCCCAACTCTCCCTGCGGGATTCGGCAAGGTATTGAAGGATCGCGTAGGCTTCCGACCAGAAGCATCCCCAGCCCGTGTGCTGGCATTCCAACCTGTTTTAGGATTTGCTCGTTCACCAGGTCGTGAGCTTACAGACCTGTTTATGCTCGGATTTACTTTAGAACTAGTTTCACCCACACCCCCAAATTCCTTATCAAGTATCTTATACCCAATAGTGACAGACAGAAGTCCTCCTCTTGCCTCCTTCTTAGTAAGCTTAAAATTTGTAGTCCAGCTCCCAGACTTTTCATCCAAACCCAAATCCCCAATTGTTTCAGGCAGCATTCTGCTGAGATCTACCCTATGTTTACATAATTCAAGCTCTTCTACACCCAAAGCAAAAACAGAGATCTCAAAGAACTTCGATTCATACCTCATACCCTGATTAGGCCCGGCCTTGTTCCCATAAACAGTACATTTATGATACAAAGTCTCCCCAAATTCGGCCACACCATTAAAAACCCTAGCAGGCTTCGTCTTCACTCCTCCCTCCCGTCTCCTCCAATGAGCACACAAATTCAACCCATCAAAGCGGATCGGAAGCCCTTCGACACTGTGGACGCGCAGCGAGAATTCGCAGGCGAGCCGCTGCCGCCCGATGTGGGCCAGAGCACGCAAAGGTTTCCAATCCCATAGCTTCTTCTTGTCGGCCGGAGTCTTCTCCGCTCGGGGGTTCTCTTTCAGTTGCCTGGGCTTCCCATCGGCCTTCGCGGTTTTCGCGTCGGCTTCGGGCCGGAAACTGGCATTGGCAGCCGGGAACCGCGAGAGGGTCTCGTTGAGTGATGCCGATCCCAAGCCAAATTCTTTCCTTATGAAATCCTTTTGCTGCTGATGTCCGCCGACTGGATACAGCGCCTGCCTCAGCGCCTCCAGCTCATGTAACAGCTGCTTGCCGCCGGGATCCGTCCGGTTCTTCCTCATCGATTGCATCGAGCTCAACACAGTAAAACTAAAACCCCCGTCCTGCGTCTAATACTAGAACGAATTCAGGAATTCGATCTCTTGACCTGCATTCTTAATCGTTTTCTGGGTTATTCCGACTCCGCTTTCGCGGCGCAATCAAGCGTACATTTATGACCTGTTGGTCGAACAGTCGACCCGTTTTCGAATCTGCAAAAACCGTGGACACACCCTTGCCACCATGGTCCAGGACCAACCACCGCATGCGTGATGCTGTGTGAAATGCCAACCGGAGTCCAACAACCAGTTGAGAGCCCTCCTATTCCCATTTCAAATCCGGGATTTTTATTAAAAAATTATTATTCTGAGTGTTTTTAATATTTTATAATTGGGAAGTGAGGTGGATATTCGGGCAAAGTGGATTGCATTTTTCATAAAATCTAGTGGAAGGGAGCTTTTGTTGATTACATTATGATGGTGTCTTTATCTAGGTATGTATGATGGTGTCTTTTTGGCTTCTTGTGTTAAGGGTGAGGGTGAATCATTGGGGGTATATGTTGCTAGAGACACAATGTTTGTAGGTTTTGTGGGTCATGATGAATTCCGAGAACAGACCTTTAATTGTTTTTAAATTTATGGTTCATTGTCAATATTATAATTATGTATTTATATTTATATATATATTTTTTAAATATCACAAGTACCGTGTAAAAAGAAAGTGTATATTATAATTAATTTAAATTTATTTTAAAATTAAAAAGAAAGTGTATATTATAATTAATTTAAATTCATAATTACTGTAAATTTATTTTAAAATTAAAATTTATAATTACTGTAAATTTATTTTTGTTTTTTGTTTATTTGTATGGCATAGATTTATACAAAAGAAAATGATATTTAAAATTGGGTAGATTTACACATAAGTAAATGATTATTTTTTTAAATTGATGTGATGTGTATTGGGTAGGTTTACACAAAAGAAAATGATTATTTTTTCTAAGTTCAATCACTAAGTCTAACACCAAGAAGTCTAAGTTTAATCACTAAGTCTAACACTAAAAGTGTTGAGAAAATTGAACCCGTGATTTCTTATAACCTAAGGTGCTTATTTTTAATAATAAACACTGTAGGTTTAATCAAGAAACCTAACTCCAAAAGTGTTAAGAAAAATTTAACTCGTGATTTTTTATTAGCAAAAGTGTTTATTTATAATAATAAAGACTAAACCTCCCGGATGCGGGTGATTGACAGGCCACAAGGTACGTTGGAGGCGCATCGAATGGGCAGGTGTCAGCCCAAGTGCGCCACGGGTTACAGTTATGGGTTGGCGAGCTGGTCTCGCACAAGTATATTTATGGTTGCATTAACTTCGTCCTACAGTCTCCTGGTTATCTGCGCAATGGCTCTCAATATGTTTGTCACTCCCGCGGCTCCGTCGCAGACCATCGATGCCATAAAGGTTGCTGCTCTGAGCGTTTCCCTGAGCCACTCTGTTAGTTCGCTTCTGCTCGTCATTCCTTCGCTCGGCTCAAGAGCTTTCTCTATTCGCTTGGCTCTGGTTCCAGGGACTCACAGACTTGTCTGGGCTCCGTTTCCGCTTCTCTCTGGACATTCGTTTCTTTCTCATTCCTCTCTGTGCATTCGCTCCTCTGTCAAGCCTCTGCACATCATCATGCCGCGTGAAAGGCCCAGAATGGGGAGTAGGCGAGGCGGTTCCCGTGGTCGCGCCACCCATCAACGGTCCACCCCAATCTCAGATGCGTTGGAATTTGGTCATTGCAATCATCCAACCACCAGAAGTGGCAGAGGCAGGGGCAGAGGGCGAGTCAGGAATGATGACTGTGAGCATAATGCTCATCCCACTGTCTGTTTCCGCATCCCGTGTTCTTTGGCAAACTCATCCTTCATAGTCTCGGTTACAATTGAAAAGTGTGAGAATGCCCGGGGTTCGGGAGCGGCCCATCCTGGGGTTCCTACAGATCAGAGGACGGCAAATCCGAATGATAACCAGCCACAGGTCATGGGAGGCCTTTCTGTGGTGAATTCTGAAGCCAACACAGGTCCGAGCGCGCCAGCAAGAGGAGAGCCTACAGGCTCAGAGGTCCATCGGTCCGACTCTGAGGACTCAGCTCAATTTGGGTGTAGGGTCGTTGAGGAACCATACACCTCAGAGGACGATTGATCCAGCCCGTGCCTCCGTTTTATGCAGTTTCTGAAGTAGGAGTTCGCCTCCCTTTTGAGTCTCGATGTTAATGTATGTTTCAGGTCTCTGTCAGTTAATGCTTTGTTTATGTTTAGCGATGGATAGCTGTGGGTCAATTTTGAGTTTTATGGGAGTCAAAAACACTGTTGTAGGTCTTCCACGTACAGAGGTCAAGCATCTTTTTGTAAAATGCCAACTTCATGGCAAGAATTTTCAAGGCAGCTGCCTTGCTGTAACACTTTTTGTATAAATAATAGGAGTAGACTGATTGAGAAAAAAAAATAATAAAGACTAAACCAACTAAACTAACTCTCGTAAATTCAAACAAAAAATTATTAAATATTGAAAAATAAAATAAAATTTCCATATATAAATTATTTTTATTTTATATTATATATTAATTTTTTTATATTAAAAATATTTACACCTTAATAAATTTAATCTCTTTAAATATTTGATATATTTGAATTCTCTTTAAATATTTGATATATTTGAATTTAAAATTGATTTAAGTGGATTTACACACGTATGTAATTATTTATTTGTTGTTATAATATGGAACTTACTTGTATTTTTCAAATATTTGAATGTAAAGTAATGTTCATTTGTTTATTCACAACAACTTATTTTTGGTAGACAACTCTTTCTATTCTCGATAAAGTGATTGAGTTACCAGTTTTATAACTTAATTGTGTAATTTGTTCATAAAAACATTTTGAATGAGTTACAAGTTAATAGGGAGGGAGATGGGAAGATGGGTGTAATATAAGTAAGTTTGTTAATATTTGTGGAAAAATATATATAGAAAAAAAATAAAACAAAATTAAAGGTTTTTTTTATATTCAAATTAAAATATATATAAATGTAAAATGTAATATAAAAGCTAAAATGTAAAATGTAGAATGTAAAATCTAATTTAAATTGTAATTAAACGTAAAATCCAAATAAATTAAAATAATGATTTGTACTCATATTTAAATTTAATTAATAAGCACATAAAAACTTAAAACTTACAATATAGCAAGATTTTTAATTATATGTATTCATCCTTACTTTACCATGAATATTATTAACTTGTAAATAGGTTTTGTTACAATACCATGGGCCAATACTCATCAAGAGTTTTAGCCATCGATATTCACCCTCACTTTACCATGGATAGTATTAACTTGTAAATAGCGTTTGTTACAATAGCATGGGCCAATACCATGGTTTATCAATTCTAGATGCTCAAAAATCATAAATCATTTCACAATTAAAATAATTTAATTTTACGTTTTTTTAATTAAATGTAAAAGAAAAAAATGTTATAATTACTTTTGAGATATATTTAAATTCTCTATCCTGGCCACTACTAAAATTATTTTGTAGATATTCTAGAGAGAGAGAGAGAGAGACAATGAGAGGAGGGCGAGAGAGATGGAGTTAAGGGGGGAGAGGGAGAGAGAGAGTGACAAGAGAAAGAGAGAGAGAGGGAGAGAGACAAGGCGGGGAGACAGATGGAGGTGGGACAAAAAGGGAGAGAAGACTTGAGAGAGAGAGGAGAGAGTGTGAGGGAGAGAGGAGAGAGAGAGGGAAGAGACAAAAGTTACTTTTAGATGTAAAGTATATAAATTATTTTAGCCTTAAGCAATGTAAGCCTCAGGTGAAGTGACATGATTACCACTAACAAGAGTTGTACAAAGACTACATGGACACATTTTATTGTGCACACACATCTATAGAGGATATACATGTGGAAAATTAGATTTATGGCTTTAGGTAATGCGAGTGCACAATATTATATATGATGAATGGTTTAATGGTATACCAACATAGATCCATCTTAAATACGAATCTAACATGAGCCGAGAGGGATCCAATTTCTTAACATGCAAATTTTTTTATGAGCCTACATTATTTAAATGTTTTGTATAGTTATTTAAATTTTTTTATTTTTAGATTTTTTTTTTTTTTTTTTTATTTGGCCGACATGAGCAAAATTTCAACCTTTATCACGGACTAACATGCTTACACATCATACATGGTTGTAGAATGAGCCTCTCGGCTCAATTAATAAGTGACTTCAAAGTTGAAATAAATAACATTTAACTTATTTATCTTTTTTAATGTGTTTATGTATTTATGGTGAAACTAAAAACTAACAATCTTATTTGTTTATATAAACCAACCTAGATCCATCTTAACTCTAGATCTACCAAGCGCCAAAGGGATCAAATCTCTTGAGGTGCAAACCTCTTTTGGAGTGCAAAAAGATTTGATCCCTCTCAATGCTTGGTAGATCTGAAGTTAAGATGGATCTAGGTTGGTTATACACCTCAATTGAAGTTTAAAACAAAAAAATTATAACCTAAGAGAGTAACTACTGCATTTCAATATAATAGATATATTTTATGAGTTCTCTAACATTTGGAATGGATACTCCACCCGTCAGCAGAGACGCGTAAACTATAAAAAATGATAGAAAAGAGTAAGCGAAAAGTAAATTACATAATCATTTCTTTTTTTGCATCTCATAATCATATTACGACAAAGAAATTAATTACATAATTACAAAGCAATTTCTTGTCTTACATAATCATATTACAACAAAGCAATCAATTACATAATCGTTTCTTGTTTTTGCATCTCAAGCAATGGGATATCAAGGCGCTATGAGTGATAGTTTATGCATGGGATTTAATGTCGATATCCCTTTGTTTTTGGAACAGAGGTCAACCAAGGATTTACAGTGGAATTAGGGAAATTGACACAACCAACACCAAGGGAGCAAGAACTAATTCAATAGGGCATTGCCAAACACCAGGACAAGCAATTTACCTTACAAGAATGGAGGACAAAAAAGGGCCATAAAGAAGAAAGCAAAGATCATATAGGAAGATGAAAGAATGGAGATTATGCTCCTAAGTAGGAAGTTTGATTGGCTAACTACACAGATGGACACATTAGCAATCATCTTATATGCCCATCACATCATACACATGCTTACACATCATACAAGGTTGTAGAATGAGCCTCTCGGCTCAATTAATAAGCGACTTCAAAGTTGGAATAAATAACATTTAACTTATTTATCTTTTTTAATGTGTTTATGTATTTATGGTAAAACTAAAAACTAGCAATCTTGTTTGTTTATATAAACCAACCTAGATCCATCTTAACTCTAGATCTACCAAGCGCCAGAGGGATCAAATCTCTTGAGGTGCAAACCTCTTTTAGAGTGCAAAAAGATTTGATCCCTCTCGATGCTTGGTAGATCTAAAGTTAAGATGGATCTAGGTTGGTTATACACCAAATTGAAGTTTAAAACAAAAAATTATAACCTAAGAGAGTACCTAGTGCATTTCAATATAATATATATATTGTATGAGTTCTCTAACATTTGGAATGGATACTCCACCCGTCAGCAGAGACATGTAAACTATAAAAAATGATAGAAAAGAGTAAGTGAAAAGTAAATTACATAATCATTTCTTCTTTTGCATCTCATAATCATATTACAACAAAGAAATTAATTACATAATTACAAAGCAATTTCTTGTCTTACATAATCATATTACATCAAAGCAATCAATTACATAATCATTTCTTGTTTTTGCATCTCGAGCAATAGTGATATCAAGGCGCTATGAGTGATAGTTTATGCATGGGATTTAATGTCGATATCCATTTGTTTTTGGAACAGAGGTCAACCAAGGATCTACAGGGGAATTAGGGAAATTCACACAACCAACACCAAGGGAGCAGGAGATAATTCAATAGGGCATTACCAAACACCAAAACAAGCAATTTACCTTACGAGAATGGAGGACAAAAAAGGGACATAGAGAAGAAAGCAAGGATCATATAGGAAGATGAGAGAATGGAGATTGTGCTCCTAAGTAGGAAGTTTGATTGTCTAACTACAAAGATGGACACATTAACAAGCATCTTATATGCCCATCACCAACAACTACAAGAAATTAGAGTAGAAATATTGAGACTTTAACCTTAGGTGCACAACGCTCAAGCCATGTCCCACGGAGGCAATCAAGACTACAGAATTTGGATATCTTTGACCAACTCGACACAAATCGCACCAATCAGACTACCCAATCTTAACTAAATATCATCAATAGAGAATTTAACTATAATAGATGACTAAAAACATAGTCTAAATTTTAATTTTGTCTAATTTCAACAAAATGTTACAATTTTTAAGGCATTTTCTTTAAACTATATTCATATAAGAATAATAGTAGAGTAGAGATATAATGAACCTAGACAAAATAATATAGCTTTCAAAAATCGTGTTATATTATACTATTAAAAATTAGGAATATATTTTCATTATGCTCATATACAAATTTACTAATATAATCTCCCCTACATGTATATGTAAAATTCAATTTAAAAATAATAATATTATTATTTAAATTCAGATTAAAAAGAATATTCAATTTAAAGAAAAAATAAAAATAATATTCTCCTTTTAGCTTATTTGTCCTTTTGTTTTTGTTTTTGTTTTTGTTTTTATTTTTCTTTTTGTTCGTTTTTCTTTTTCTTTTTATTTTAATTTTGTCTTTTTGTTTGTTTTTCTTTTGAGTTGTATTCAAAAAGAAGTGTTCCACCTCTTTTCAAAAGATTTTTAAAAGTGTTCCACTTCTTTTCACATGATCTTTTTGGATGAAATTAGCGTACATCTCTTCCACTCACGAGGATTTGCATTTTATGCAATTACGTGCATAGTCCTTTTTCACTAAAATTTTGTTTCTAGTACGTGTTTGCAATTTCTTCTTTTTAAATATGTTTCGCAGGTTTAGTTTGATTGGTAATTTGTGATCATTTTTGGTAGTAAAAAATTAATTAATTAATTAAAATAAATATAAGTATTTGTGCAATTATTGAAAAATTTAGCGGCCTGGAGTATGCTGTAAAACTGCTTCTGCTTGGCTAAGAGCTCGTCTTCCTCGGACGTAAGGAAACAGGTTAACGGCCCAAGACCCAGAGGCATCTGGCAGGAGTGAAAGCCTGCTCCCTTACGGACCACCAGCGGGTTATTTCAGGTGGCGTGGTTTTCCTTGATAACAGTGATGAGTCAAACCGACATTCGCTGATAGCAGCCAGAGATGGATGTCCTCACTGTTGGTTTGACACCTGAGTTTGATAGGTTTTGCCACCTTCGGAGAAAAAAAATAAAATAATAATAATAATAATAATAATAAAAATAATTATTGAAAAATTTAGGGTAGGTGATTTTTAGATATAATTGAAAAAGAGATTAAATAAAATAAAGAGAAATAAGTTAAGCAAATATAAAAGAAATTGAGATAATGATTTTTTTTTTTTTTTTTAATTATGAGAATTAGTGATTAATAATAAGTTTTAAAAGGTAATATTTTTCTTTTTCAAAAGAAAAAAGAATTGCATATTTTCATTAAAGAAAAGCAGTTACATTTTCACAGATTTTTCTCATTCCCTTACATTCTTGAATCTTATATGGTTTCTCAAAACTATACATATGACAATTATCCCTCTTGATACATCATATTTTATTGTTTTTTCACTTGTTTCAACTAGCAATTACATTAAAAGCTTCTTTTATTGATCTTACAAGGGTCTATGCATTCAATAAAAAATATGACTA
Source organism: Pinus tabuliformis (assembly GCA_031772625.1). Lineage (NCBI taxonomy): Eukaryota > Viridiplantae > Streptophyta > Pinopsida > Pinales > Pinaceae > Pinus > Pinus tabuliformis. The sequence goes on along the minus strand of CM062820.1, from coordinate 1,201,955,777 downwards.
TAAGATAAGGGTAGATCTATAAAACCTGTTCAAAATCACAAAAGGATTAAAAAGTCAATTACAAACTTCATAATTTAATGAACCCTGGGTATTGAAAGGAACCCTCTGCAAATGTTGACTACTTTATCTTGCCTGGTTCGCAGCTACATCCATCTTTAGACAACCCATCTGCAACTTGATTACGTTCTTTAAAAATATGTGAAAAATAAATCCTCTTGAGAGTCTTATTCAAGTGTCTGATACACTAAATCCAATTTGTGAGTGAAGCATAGTTTTAAAAACCGAAACCGGTGACCGGACCGGTCCACCTAATACACCGGGTTTCAACCGAGACTGGCCAAATCTCAATGAACCAGTCTTTAAAAAAATATATGAAATAATTAGTTTTTAACAATAATAAAACTATTTTTAAGATTTAAAACCATGATTCCAAACCAATAGAGAAAAAATATGTAAGGTTTTCTCATCTATATACCATGTAAAGGTGACTATATCAAAATGGCATCGAGTCCAATACATATCAACAACAAAACACATAATCAATGAGGCTCTAAATGGCCTCTAGAGTCTGAAAACAATGCTCTAAGCTATGGGGTCACTAACCTACTAGAAGTCTACATATCAGTGATCAACAACATGATCACTCCTCATCATGATCAAACTCATCACCACTACTATACAAGAGATCGTCAACATGAGCTACATAAATAATATGGCTCAGAGTTTGAGGATTCCTAAAACACCTCTACAACTTTAGTAGTAGTAGCAGTAGTAGCAAAAATAGACATCAAAACTACAAATCATTGATCAACATGGTCACTCATGAAACTCATCATTGATTCAGTGCTACTAGAAATGGGATCATCAACAAGAGATACATAAACATCATCTAGCTCAAAGTCTTCAGACTTGGATTTCTCAACCTTATAACATGATAGAAATTGAAAAGGTTTAACATGCCTAACCAATGATTTTGGTTTGAGTGAAGGGTTCATCTCCTCAACCTTATAATGTGGTAGAAAAATATTAGCATGCCTAACCAATTGTTTTCCTTTGAGTGAATGGTACATTCTTGTTAAGGCCATGGTAGAGGAGTTCAACAATCAATACCACCAACATCAACAAAGTTCAACAATCAATGCCACCAACATCAAGGTTCTTAAAGGGCTTCATGCTCTTGATCAAATGTCAATCCCATACCCTCACGCATGATAAAATCAAATGGAAACATTGCAAACCCCAAAACCATGAAATCCTGAAAACCATTAAGTCTGCTGAATTTTGAGTGAAATCTAAATTTCTAATTTCTCCATATGAAATCCAATGAGGTCGTAACCACTCTCAAACATCCTGAGTCATTTCACGGTAATGTTAAAAATTTAAGAATTTAACATTACCACTAATTGCCAACATTGCTAGGGTTGAGATGAGTCAGGAAAATGAGAGGGTAGGCATGCTTTCCTTGGAGGGACTATTTTTAGAGGAAAGCAACCCCAAATTTCCCTCAAAACAGATTCAAAACTCACAAAATTGCATTATGTGGGGTTTGTAGGTGCCCTGTCAATAAATCAACCAGTTTATGATGGAACCAGCCAGTTTGACCATAAATCGGCCGGTTCTGTCATAAACCAGCGGGTTTGGTCCTGTTTTTTTGAAATTTGGGTGAAATGGACCCTTCAACCGAGTTTCTTGGCCGGTTTGACCTAGTCGCGCAATGAACCAGCCGGTTTGATCGGTTTCTGGTTCTAGTCAGCCGATTTTTTAAACTATGGAGTGAAGATGAGTCAAAGTTTGATATCCTTTGTACCCATTCAATGATCACTATATAATCCCCAAATACATCGATCTCTTCAATATCCAGCCACTTATCACAATAAAGGACACCCCAAAGTCCAACAACTTCACTCTATTATTTGTGCCTACTCCATTGCACCAACTAAAATGAAAATAATACCCAAGCATCATTACTATAAATGTTCCACTATTGCATACCCTGAAGGATGAAGCACCATAAAAAAGGCCCATAGTATACTTTTTCCATATCTCCTTGATCTGGCATTGTATTTGTGTGGACTTCTCCTACTTTGGCCTAATCTCCATAAAATATGTTGATATCTTTAGGCATGTTCCTCTAATGTTTGGCTCGATTTGTTCAAATATCAATGCATTCCTTGTCCTCCATATACCCCACGAGATATAGAATGACAGAGCTTTGTTATCCACAACCCATTGTGAGAGACAGTCCTCCATAGAAGTCTTGTCCCAACCTATTTGTATCATAAGCATCTGCATAATCCCTATCCAAATAGAAGTCACAAATGAACATTTGAGAACAAGATGTTCCACATATTCACTTTCTTCTCTACGAAGGGCACATCATTGGGCCATGAAATCCCCTTTTATGAAGATTTTCCCATCTCAAAATCCTATTATGAACTACCAACCATACAAAACATTTCAATTTAAGTGGAATCTCCCACTTCCAAGGTTTTTGGAACCATAATGCTTTCACCTCCTTGTTTCAACCCTGTGAAATATGCGTGTATATATCTTTGACCGATATCTAACCATTATAAACTTGACCATCCCAAGACATGATGTCCTCTTTCTGCGATAAGGAAATACCAACTAAACATAATTGAAGGACATATTGTTCCCACTCAACAACATGTGGTCCCATGAGCCCAACCTCCCCCGCTTCTAACCAAGAATGTGACACCAAATTTGGATAGTGATAAACATAAATATGCTCAGGAAAAAGAATCCATTACTATGTAAAATCTTTATAATAGGAACATGCATAGTGTGTATACCAAACATACCTTTAATGTAAGATAATTGAATCTCCACCATCATCCCCTTTCTAACCTCCCATCATAAGTTTCCCAGAAGCCAATGTTTAATCTTCATCACATTCCTCGAAATGTATGATGCAACCTTATTTTCCAGAGCCCCCCCCTAATCCAGCTAATCATTTGTCTGTTTTTTAGATATTTAACTTTAATTATTTGTTGCCATATTCCTTCATCGCTTAAAGCTCTCCACGGGTTCTTAACTATTAATTCCATATTAAATATTTCTAAATCTTTTATGTCTTAACCACTAGCATCCACCTGTTGATAAATCACATCTAGACGAGCTGAATGAAATTTCTGCAATTTTCCTAGACCAACCCATATAAAATTGGCAATGATTGAATTAATTATGCAAATGATCTCTTTTGGCAACTTTTAGAGATGCATCTAATATATCGGTATACTTTGAAGAACTGATTTAATCATAACAAGCCTCCATCCCATTGATATCCATTTATGTGACCAACCAACTAATTTTTTTCTTAACTTTCCTAATTAACCATTCCCAATATTTGTTCTCATACTTGGTTGGTTTTAGAAAGAATTTGAAGTATTTGAAGCCTTCTTCCATTGCAATCAGTTATACATCAAAGATCCTGGCAGTTTCCATCATCATGTCATCCCCATTCGTTGACAAAATCAAGTTAGATTTTCCTTTATGTTGAAGGAAATGTAACTAGGCTAGGTCTTCATAAATGTAATTTTGATATTTGTACTTATTCACAAAAAGAGAATTTATTTTTGTATTATTTGTCAATGAGTTTTTTTTCTCATTGAAAATAGGTCAAGCACATGTTGAAGTGCTTCTAGAGAGTCAAAGTGAAAATGTAATTATGGTAAGGCCCTTTGAGGGAATGTTACATAATGTAAGTCAACATACAAGGTCATGGGAACACCTACAAGCATGGTCAAATCCTCTCCTAGCAGTAACAAAGTCTACAAGCAGCAAAATAATGAATAAAAATGAATTTAAGAGCAAACTGTCAAGTCAGCTTTAAGGACAGTCATGCGGTCTTGAATAGGAGGGTCAGACCTCTATTTATAGAGGATGTCCACTCCTTAAAAGGACATCATCTCACTCTAAAATCTGTGAGGGTACAAGGAAGAAAAGAAGATCAACGAAGGAGGAAAAGAAGCCTTGTAAGGGCAGCGAAGGAAAGAAGAAACGAAGATTGTCTATAGGGTGAACCTACAACCACACATGTGAAGAAAAAGGGTATGTCTGCGGCTATAGGAGAAGAAAAATGTAGGTCATCATATCGCAATATTTTGGGTGCAAATTAGGCCTACAAGGCATCTCCCATCAGCGAGGAAGGAAGAAAGGGTCAGCGAGAATAAAAGGATTGTTTTAGGGCTCCTGTTCACATGTGCAGGAAGACAACACTTACAGTTTTACAACAGTTTAAATATCCTCATTCAAATGTATACCTAGGCCTACAAGGTATCCAAATAAAGGCGAATTTTCCTTGATCTATAACGAAGCAAAGAAGCCCTAATATTCTAGGGTTTCCTAACCTAGAAGACAAAGTGTTGCAAGACAAAGTGTCGGAAGAAGTGCCGGAAATGACAATTCAGAAGGAGGAAGGATTTGACTTGTGCTTGGAGGATATCCTAGTAAAATGTCTAGGGTTTGGAAGTTGTTCAAATAAGAAGCTTCAATAAGAGAAATCTTACAAAGGGTTTTCCTCTCAAGAGTGGAGAGGGTTTGTCCCTAGCATAGGGACAAATTATGTGTTCTTGTTATTTTGTTTTGGTAGCAGTTTGATGAAGCACACACATATGCACTAACAATAAGAAGAATAAGTATAAGCTATAAGAAAAGTAAAAAGACTTCACAAATTGTTATCAAGTCACTGAGAATCATCACAACACTACTTTTCCCTAGATTCTCTAACATGGTATTAGAGCTAAGGTGACACATCAAGGAAAGGGCAACTCAAGAACACTCATCAAGGGGAAGCATCTACAAAGTTGAAGCATCAATCCTAGAAGTCTCAATCACTTCAAGGTAAAGAAGGGTCTACAATCCATCATTCACCAAGGAGGTCTACAAACCTAGAAGAAGAGCCTTACATAAAGGCACCTACAAAGAAGAGCAAATTGGAGCAAGCTACAAGTCATCAAGAAAATCTCATCATCAAGAAAGAAGGAAACTTGAAGAGCATCAAGATCTAGGGAAGACAAGCCACCAAGCCTTCAATGAGGAAGAAATTCCGTTACGTCTCAAAATCTATCAAGTAAGTACATGTCCCCTTCTGAATATATATCAATGTCTTTTTGTAAGGAAAGAAATAAATTGGTATGGACCAATAACTTTCTTACATGGAAGAAGAGCGTTGATCTACTACTCGAGGAGAATGAACTCCTAGAGCATGTCAAAGGGAATATCACTATCCCTGCTAAGGAACAAACTCAAGCCTTAGCCAAGTACAATAAGGATGAGACAAGAGCTCAAAGGATTTCGATAGAATCAATCAAAGGCTCTCTGATTCCTTATGTCTCCAAGTTTGAGACATCCAAAGAAATTTATGATAAGCTAGTAGAGCTATTCTCAGTATCCACAACTGGAGAAGTAATATCCTTGAGGAATGAATTATACAAGATGAAGATAACAAAGGAAGGAATAGCTCCCTACTTCATGAAAATATCTAAAATGAGAGATCAACTTCAAGAGCTTGGGGAAGTCATGTCTGACAGAGAGATGACAACTGTAGTACTCAATTTTCTACCTGAGGAGTGGGGAAACTTCACATCTAGCATATATTCCAAGAAGGAAGCAACCACTCTAAGTGAAATTTGGTCTCTATGCAGAATAGAGGAAACCGAACTTAAGGCAAAAGAAGTTGTGGGATCAAAGGAGCAAGCATTTGCTACCTTGGCCAAAAGAAAGGGTAAATTTGGCAAGTTTGGTCCACAAAGAACAAACAACAAAGACATGTCCAAGATCTAATGTTTTGGATGCCAAGAATATGGACACTACAAAAGGAATTTCCTTAAGCTTAAGAAGGAAAACAACAAAAAAAGGAAGAGGGAAGAAGCTCACTTGACTCAAGAGGTGAAAGAAGAAGGAAAGAAGCAAAAGAAGGAAGATCCTCCAGATCTCTACTATGACTAGGTCAAAACTCTTTACTTCTAGACTTCTTTCAAAGTTTTGAGTAGAATAGGAGCATGTAGGAATAAATTAAATTGCATGGCTAGAATCACCCTCTAGAATCTAGCAGCATGATGTACATAGAGTTTTAGACACTCATGTGGATGTAGCATTTATGTTAAGAACAAAAATGCGTAAATAGAAATATCTTCTAGAATATAGGAGCATGGAAAATATAGCTCAAGATATTCATATAGAAGAAGCATACCTAGTATAGGACCTCATTCACGATGAAAGGAAAATTAATCATGATAAGAATCTTAGAAGACCTACATCATCAAAAGAAAGGAAACATTTGCAAGACAAGGATATTTAAGATCCTATGATTGAATCTTGAAAAAAAGGTTCATGGACCAAAGCATATGTCTCATTGGGAACCCCATTCATGGGTTTCAAGAAAAGAATGATATACGAGCAAACTAAGATGAAGCAAGAAGGGCCACACCAAAGGATGATCAAAGGAGAATCAAGATGAGGTATGTATGCATCAAAGTTTGAAGTCATTTTATCACCTATATATTATTAAAGTCATGGGTATTGTTCTATAACATGATCAAACACGAAAGAATATATTTCACCAAGAACATGCTCGAAGGCATGTACCACAATGCGATGAAGGTCAACAAAAGAATATGCTCACATAAGGAGCATAAGATTGTTGAATAAGAAGCAAGAAGAAATGCTGACAAGTCCAGAAAGAAAGCAATGAAGGAATGCTCTCACAAGAAGCATTAGATGGTTGACCTATCTATCTGAGGAGAATCAAATGAAGAAAGAGATCAAGCATGTGAAGAACACCATGAACACCAATGATTGCTAACTGACAAAATTCCTTAATAAGACATCTCCCGAAAGAAGGCAGGACAACTTTGATAAAAGAAGAAAGGACCCTTGACACCTTTGAAGGCCTTGGAGATACAAAAGGTGTAGATAACTGATTCTATTCTACAGAGATGCCATGATGAAGAAGTCATCCAACAAAAGAGAAATAGTTGTTGAAGCAATATCAGGATGAAGTCATGATGGGCTACTAGGTCAAAGCATGTAACCTAGCAAGTACATTGAAGCATCCATGAGAAGAATATTTCGAAGCATGGAAAAGATGACAAAAGAGTAGCCAAGATGACAAGAAAACCTGATGAATGACAAGAAAGCCACTTTCCACAAAGGAAGTAAGGCATTAAAATCTAGGAAGGAAAGTGATCGATGGATGGTGTGTTACATAGAAGAAGTTCGAACAAAGACTTCATGACATCAAGAAAGGAAGGAGATCAAGCAGCTAAAGGACCCACTACGAAGACGCTGCTGATGAAGGAAAGAGTCCCTAGTTAAGAGGGAGCTCTGACAATTCCATAATCAAGTGTGAGTTTTTGAATCACCCTTGATTACAAAGGAGTGACAATTGTGTTTTCCATTTCATGGGTCATGCACTAGACCAGGACTAACAATCGTAAGTCCAGATGAATGCCATGAATGGAAATGTAGACACAATATAGACACAACATTCTTGTCTTCACTTGGGAAGAAAGAATGGGAGAATTAGGTAATCATCTGGCATCTAGTACTCTTTGAGTATGTGTAGGGCGTCCAAGATAAGAGTAGGCAAGAGGACCGATATTCTTTGAGGGTTGGGAACCCAATATACGAATAGTCCTAGAAGGTCATACACGGTGAACACCCGAGTGGTTATGTACCTTAAGAGACAATGATGAAGGTGTTTATAAATCATTGGTCTTGCTAACATTATAGCTCATGGTCTCATAAAGAGATGGAGCTATTAGTCAAGGCCTTGCACTATGACAATGTTGACGAACATGATGCTATAATAGATGAATTGCAAATCTGGTTTTTCTTATGTGAATTATTCAAGATTGAAATTTGCCAAACACCTTGTAATGTTGTATGAATACCTCCCTAGTTAAGAGGGACTATTGAAGGAAATGTAACTAGGCTAGGTCTTCATAAATGTAATTTTTATATTTGTACTTATTCAAGAAAAGAGAATTTATTTTTGTATTATTTGTCAATGAGTTTCTTGCTCATTGAAAATAGGTCAAGCACATTTTCAAGTGCTTCTAGAGAGTCAAAGTCAAAATGTAATTATGTTAAGACCCTTTGAGGGCATGTATCATGTAAGTCAACATACAAGGTCATGGGAACACCTACAAGCATGGTCAAATCCTCTCCTAGCTGCAACGAAGTCTACAAGCAGCAAAATAATGAATAAAAATGAATTTAAGAGAAAACTGTCAAGTTAGTTTTAATGACAGTCATGTCGGCTTGAATAGGAGTGACAGACCTCTATTTATAGAGGTTGTACACTCCTCAAAAGGAAATCATCTCACTCTAAAATCTTCGACGGTACAAGGAAGAAAAAAAGATCAATGAAGGAGGAAAAGAAGCCTTCTAAGTGCAGCGAAGGAAAGAAGAAACAAACATTGTCTATAGGGTGAACCTATAGGCACACGTGCAAAGGGAAAGGGTCTGTCTGCAACTATATGAGAAGAAAAGTGCAGGTCATCATATCACAATATTTTTGGGTGCAAATTAGGTCTACAAGGCCTCTCCCATCAGTTAGGAAGGAAGAAAGGGTCAACGAGAATAAAAGGATTGTTTTAGGGCTCCTGTTCACATGTGCAGCAAGACAACACTTACAGATTTTACAGCAGTTTAAATATCCTCATTCAGATGTATACCTAGGCCTACAGGCTATCCAAATAAAGTGTTATGAAACCAGCTCACAAAAAAAAAAAAGATAGATAAACTCCTTCAAAATAATCCTCTTCGAGGGGGCAACCTCCTTTACATTACACAAATGAATAATTCTTGGATGATACAAATGAAAAAACCTCCTTTCTATATATAGGAGTCTAAGGGGTCACAATATAAGCAAATGCGACCTAACAATAATAATATAAGGGCACAAAAATAACAATAGTGAGCTTCTATGGGGCACAATAATAACAATATGGGGACAATAGGGGCACAACAATAACAATAAGGGATACAATGACAATAGTAATGGGGGAATCACTAGTATTATAGGGACCTAACATGCCCCTCTCCTTCAAAAAAGTGTTGTCCTCAACGCTTGAGTAGTTCTAGATGCTTCTGTATAAAATTCTCATCCTCCCATGTGGAATCTTCAACGGGTAAGTTCTTCCACTTGATGAGATACTCTGGAATTGATTGATTTCGTAGCTGTCGAGTTCTTGTTTCTTTGACTGCTTCAGGTTCCAATATGACTTTTCCTTCCTCATCAAGTTCTGGCAATATTGTTTGAACTGGGAGCTTGTCACCTATAACCTTCTTTAAGCACGAAACATGGAAAACTGGGTGCACTCAAGAAGCTGCAGGAAGCTCCATTTTGTATGCCATAGTACCCATATTTTGCAACACCTTGTACGAACCATAATATTTTAGTGATAATTTATTATCCTTCTTAGCTTGCTTGAGGGACATTTGTTTATATGGTTGTAGCTATAGGAATACCCAATCACCTACATCAAAACTTCTTTCGTTGTGATGTTGATCTTCCCGTTGTTTCATTATATTGTGCACCAAGGTGGGGTTATCCTCTAAGAGTTGGAGAACTTTTTGTTGATGCTCGATGTGATCTTCCACTGCTTGAACCCTACAATTTTCTCTTAAATATGATGTGACGGATGGTGTATGATATCCATAAAGTGCCATAAATGGGGTCATTTTTGTTGCAATATGGAAGGAAGTGTTATACCACCATTCAGCCAGAGGCAACCATTTGACCCATTGTGTCTGTTTATCAGATACAAAGCAACGAAGATATCCTTCTAAACATTTGTTTACTATCTCAATTTGCCCATTAGATTGAGGATGATAAGATGAGCTATGAGCTAACTGAGTACCAAGACAAGAAAATAATTCTGTGCAAAAATTTCTAGTGAAAATGGGATCTCTGTTGCTTACAATAATCATTGGGTTTCAATGTAGCTTTTGAATTGTTTCCGTAAATGCAGTAGAAACTGTACTCACTTTAAATGGATGAGATAATGCACAAAAGTGTGCATACTTGGTAAGTTTGTCAACTACCACCACGATAACACTCTTTCCTACAAACTTGGGTAAACCTATGATAAAATCCATTGAAACCTCCTCCCAAAGTTGGCTTGGAATGGGTAAAGGTTGTAATAGACTTGGGGTCTTAATTGTTTCAACTTTATTTTGTTGGCAAACCAAACATTCCACCACAAACTTTTGAATATCCGATTTAAGGCCATCCCAAAAAAATTCCTTCTTAACCCTGTGGTAAGTTTTTAGAAATCCTGAGTGCGGAGGGGAGTGCAATTCCCTAAGAATATTTTATTTGAGTTGGGAATTCTTACATAGGTATAACTGATCTTTGTACCATAACGAATCATTTTTCGAGCTAAATGTATCAAATGTACTGGGATCTTGTTGTATCTTTTGAATGAGTGCCCACACTTCTTCGTCATTCTTACATTCATCCCTTGCTTCGTTTATCCAATCTGGTTGGATAATAGAAATGGTGCAAAGAAATGCTTCCACATCCTCATCCCTTCTTGAGAGTGCATATACCACAACATTTTGCTTCCCTTTTTTGTAGATGATTTCAAAGTCATAACCCGACATCTTTGCGACCCATTTTTGTTGCTCTTCTGAAGATAATCTTTGTTCTAAAAATTATTTAAGACTATCATGATCTGTTTTTACCTTGAAGTCCCTTCCCATTAGGTAGGGTCACCATTTCTTAGGTGCATGTAGTATTGCCAAAATTTCCTTCTCTTAAATAGCTTTGTGTAAATACTTTCCTTTGATTGGATGACTTTCGAAAGCAATGGGTCTTTCTTCTTGCATTAAAACAACACCAATTCGATTTCCTGAGGCATCACATTCCACAATAAAGGTTTTTGTGAAGTCTGATGTAGCTAAGACTAGTGCTTGGCACATTGCCTCTTTAAGATGTTCTGTTAGGCCCCTATACTACTAGTGTAACCCCTTATTGTTATTAGTATAGCCCACTTATTATATTGATGTACCCATGTAGTGCCCATATTGTTACTATTGTGCCCCATAGAAGCCCACTATTATTATTACTGTGGCTTTGTATTATTATTGTTAGGTCGGCTAGGTTATATTGTGACTCCTTAGACTCCTATATATAGAAAGGAGGTCTTTTCATTTGTATCATCCAAGAATTGTTCATTTATGTAATGTAAAGGAGGTTGCCCCCTCGAAGAGGCGAAATTCTAAGGCATTGATCTATCTTTTCTATCTTTTCTTGAGCTGGTTTCATAACATTTGGTATCAGAGCTTTGGATTCTAGGGTTTCGCTACTCCAAACAGGTCATCGTGGCATTTTCGCTATAACTTTTTTTCTGTGACGTTTCAGAAGTCGCAAAAAAAACACATTTGAGACGAAATCGTGCTGAACATTGGGTCCGAATTTCAGAGCTTTTTGCGCGATATTTGCGGAGATATGATCTTAGGAAGTTGGTCTTTTTGCAGGCTCCTGAATTACATTCAAAACAGGTGACCTGGGGAAAATCATCATAACTTTCTCTCTGGGGATCGGATTGAAATTTCGTAAGAAGGTACAGAAAGAGGACGGACTGTAGTTTCTTGTATATTGTTTTCAGATCCAAAAGTCAAAACAGTGACACATGGCACTTCATACAAGTTCGCTCTTTTGGAAAGGTCTATAATCAGGTCATCTTGGGAGATTGTGCATAACTCTTTCTTGGAGAATCCAATTTGGATCAGACTGGTGGCATTGGAAAGAGGACACAGAGGGCTACTATAGGTCGCAATTTCAGAACTTAAAGATCTGAAAGTACAGAGTTATAGTTGTTTCAAGGTCAAGCTCCTAAAATCAAGAAAAAGCAAGATGAGGAAGTTTGATGGCAAGGATCTAGTAAATTGGATACTTCAGATGGAGCAATATTTTGATCTACATGGTGTACAACTGTTACAAAAGGTATGTATTGCATCTTCATATTTAGAACCAGATCAATTTTTATGGTACAAAGGGCTTTGTTCTCGTAAACAACTTGTTACGTGGTTAATTTTCACGGAGGAAATGATAGCACATTATGAGGATACAAAGAGCAACACCTTCTTTAGAGCAACACCACAACAATTGGAAAGAGTAAAAGGGCTTTGTGACATAGTGGAAAGAAAAATTATGGAAACCAGGAAGTGTACCCCTCACAACTATAAAGATGGAAGTGTTGTTTCTCCTAGCCTTCCACAACCTACAAGGGTTACACCACAACGATTGGAAGAAAAAAGAGAAAAAGGGCTTTGTTACAATTGTGATAGCAAATGCACTAAAGGTCATAAGTGTGCTGAGAAGAAATTATTTTACATAGAATATGAAGAGGAGGAAGAAAAGGATCAAGAAACATCAAAAGAAGAAGATATACGCCAGGACCCCACCCCAGAGAAAGAAGAAATGAATCAGACCATATCATGTAAAGCATTGGCAAGAATTACCACTCCTCAAACTCTCAAGATAGAAGGACATATCAAGAAGAAAAAGGTGCAAGAAGTGAAAGATCACATCGAGAAACAAGAAATGAATCCAACCATATCTTGTAATTCATTGTTCGAAATTACCACTCCTCAAACTATCAAGATAGAAGGACATATCAAGAAGAAAAATGTTCAAGAAGTGAAAGATCACATCGAGCATCAAGAAATGAATCCGACCATATCTTGTAAAGGATTGGAAGAAATTACCACTCCTCAAACTCTAGAGATAGAAGGACATATCAAGAAGAAAAAGGTTCAAGCAGTGAAAGATCACATCGAGCATCAACAACAAGTTTTCCAACTTTTAAATGATAACGCCACTTCGACGCAAAATCAAACGAAACAACAGGTAGATCAACATCGTAGTGAAAAATGTTTTGATGTAGGTGATTGGGTATTTTTACTACTACATCTCAAGCAAGCTATTTATGAGAAGGAAATGTTGGCAATACTACATGCACTTAAAAAATGGCGACCTTACCGAATGGGAAGACTCTTCAAGGATGAGGATGTGGAAGCATTGTTTTGTGGTATTTATATTATCCAACCAGATTGGATAAATGAAGCAAGGGATGAATGGAAGAAGGATGAAGAAGTATGGCCACTTATTCAAAAGTTGCAAAAGATCCCAATTCAAATAATATTGCCAGAAATTGAAGCGGAAGGAAAAATCATATTGGAACCTAGAGCAGTCACAGGAACAAGAACCAGACAGCTACGAAATCGATCAATTTCAGAGTATCTCATCAAGTGGAAGAACTTACCCGCTGAATATTCCGCATGGGAGGACAAGAATTTTATACAGAAGCATCAAGAACTACTCAAGCGTTGAGGACAACGCTTTTTGAAGGAGAGGGGCATGTTAGGCCCCTATACTACTAGTGTAACCCCTTATTGTTATTAGTATAGCCCACTTATTATATTGATGTACCCATGTAGTGCCCATATTGTTACTATTGTGCCCCATAGAAGCCCACTATTATTATTACTGTGGCTTTGTATTATTATTGTTAGGTCGGCTAGGTTATATTGTGACTCCTTAGACTCCTATATATAGAAAGGAGGTCTTTTCATTTGTATCATCCAAGAATTGTTCATTTATGTAATGTAAAGGAGTTTGCCCCCTCGAAGAGGTGAAATTCTAAGGCATTGATCTATCTTTTCTATCTTTTCTTGAGCTGGTTTCATAACATGTTCAAAGTCCTTCATTGCTTCTAGAGTCCATGAAAATGCATCTTGTTATCACTCAGGTTGTCCCCAGGTTGGAGTAAGGGATACGGCCGAGGTAACCACAAACCAACTTTGGATTGTAGGTTCTAGCCCACCTGCAATCAGAGAGGGCTCTCTCTTTGGGATTTAGCTTTGTTGAAAATGATCTTAGGCTAGCTATTGAGTTCAGGGGTTTTTGTTCTGTTTTGGTGGGAAAGTTGATGTTTCAGATAGAGAGGCATAGAACAGTCTGAGTGTTTCAAACCATTGGGCATGGAGTCGAGGAGGAGGACTGCCGGTGCATTTCCTTGGTCACAATAAGGGAAAATGGAGCAAGATAGCTGTGCATGAAACAATGTTTCAGGTTTAAATGATGGAAAGAATGCTAAGTAACGAGAGGCAGTTAAGAATCTCTCAATCACCTTAACAGATGTAGGTAACAGAGCTCTACCTAGGGGCATTTAAGAATCCCTAGATAATTGGCAAACACAGGTGAATAGGGGTAAATATGAGCCAGGAGGAATTCATATTCATAACCAATTCATTCAGAGGAAAACATAAGGAAATAGTAGAAATTGAGCATAGAGTGTATTTAAACAAATTCTAAGCTATTCTTTCTTTCTGCTATTTAGATAGTGGTAAACAATAAAACAGAGGTAAGATGCACTTATTGTTTCAGGCTGCAGCACAAGAATTCCATCTTCATTTCTTCAAAACATTCATTAACAACAGGCAGTTTGCTCTCCAAGCTTTCAGCAATCTTTGGTTATAGAAAAACTCAGGTATACAATGCGAGTCTCTAGTGAAAATTCTCAATTTACCAACTCTTGAAACAATGTAGAGAGCGATATATATAGGGAAAAACTCTCTACAACTGCTTTTTTTACAACTTGACCTAATCAGGTCCTAAAGAATAATTAATTTGACCTAATCCTATCTGCAATAAATACATAAAAATATCTTTGGTTGCGCTGACGACTGTCATATCAAATGAAGTGAATGTGCTTGTCCTTGGTGGCTTGGTGTAGTGTTTTCTGAAATAAATGTGTATGGGTTTCTGCTTCTTTGTTGTCTGTCTGCATTTAAAGCTTTAACTGTGATTTGAGGGCAAGGATGGGCTTACGCCTCTTGATTTGACTTTCTGGGGGGCTCATCAATGTACAGGTGCTTCGAGCCCCTAAAAAATCTTCGGCTGATACTCTTTGGCTCTTGTTCTTCCTCTGATACTCTTTGACAATAAATTGGGATGCTGTTCTGATGTGCTATGCGTTAAATCAACATTTAATGGCCGATGTTCGGCTTTGTCTTCCTAAAAACTGTCTTTGGCTCCTTCTTGAATGCTTCGCGAAGAAAAACGGGTCCTTCGACGCCTTTCGGGCTTGCTAGGGGCTGCGTAATGAAAAGATTCCCTAAAGATTCCCCACTTCAGCCTATTTTATCCAGCGATGCGCGCAAATCGCGCATCAAAAATTGCCTCAGAAACTGATTCCAAGGCTCCAGAGTGCGATTTTCACCCTTCGCGCCAAAAACTGATGATGACGTCAGCATGATGTTAGCAGGTGGGTCCTCGTATGGCGGATGACGTCAGCGATGATGTGGCATGATGACGTCAGCATGATGACGTCATCACGTACGGAGGTGACGTGGCAGTACGACAGGGTGACTCGGCGGTACAGTGGCAGGAGGCGGCAGGCAGATGACGTGTCATGGTGACTAGGCAGGGGGGGTGACGCAAGCGGGTGACGTCACTGGGCAGGAGGCGGTTTCCGGTTTTGTGGCGCACTGCCTTTAGGCATGAGTGGTTTTGTCAGAGGGGGCTCCGCCATAGCCCAGGAGGTGACGCGTGGCGGGAGTACGGCGGCAATACCGCCCATCTTCCGGACGCTAACCTTCGGGCGCGTCGGGGGACAGGAAGGCCCGCCCACCGTAGATCTGTGGGGCGGGCGATCTAACGGTTGGCAGCTGGGACGAGGCAACGGAGGGATAGGGGGCGGGAATATTCAGGGAATATTCCAATTTTAATATGGCGCGGCGGTGGGTTTAAAACTTAGGGAATGGCGGAGTTTGTGGGTTATGTGGGTTAATGCGCGTGGATTAATATTTTCAGGGGTGAAACTTTGGGAAAAAGGAAAATATGGTTTTTTTTTTTTTGGAGGTTTGTGTGGGCGGGATTTGAATATTTACAAGCCCAACTTTAGGGGGAGGGTGGCAACAGGGGCATTGTAGAATTAGGGGAATGGCTGTTAGTCTAACCAGGTGTTAGACCAATTCCAAGACACAGATGGGCTAATGGCAACCCCAGATGGACTGTTCTTTCCCTGACTTAGAAAATATGGCTATATTGCCAGGGAGGGGATATTTACATAGGGGAGTTTTATATACATTCTTTTAGTAGGGGAAGGGGGAAAACTGATAGGGAGTTATATAGTAGAGTTAGTGGTTAATATGGAGATGATAAGCAGGCGCTAAGGTAAGAGACCTTAGGCTAATTTTGGGAAAAAGAACTTGTAAAGAAATGAAATCCTTGAGCGAAGCAGATCTCCACTAAGGCAAATGACATGGAAAATGATGAACTAAGAGGAATCAAGCAGATCTTGACCTCTTTGGGGAAATTAGTAAGTGACTTGGGAAATGAGAAGAAGGGGAAGTTAGTTATGTCTAGCTCAAACTCCTCCAGATGAAAAACTGTCTGCACTGTGATCTGAAGAGATAAAACACTTTGTAACACAAAATTGATCATAAATCATCATTCTGCAACCTCACAGCTACCTACCCAGCCTACTCACCTAACATTTTTTCTTCTTTTGATTTGGGTGCACTTAGACTTGCAGACTCAGCTTTACAATTTTTTCTTTTTGAATGTTTCCTATCTAAATCTACACTCATTTCTACCAGGGCCCAGATTAAGCAGTTGGGTCCCTTTGATTCTCTACCTATCTACAGATCTGCCAAGATTAAACTATTTGGTCAGATGCATTCTCTATATTCTAAAACAGGAAATTGAAACCTAGGGAGACCAAGATTAGACTGTTTGGACCTCCCTTAAATGAAAACTCTTCGAAACTGGAACAACTCATCAAAATTGGAATACAACAGTGCCTTTGAACTAGCACACTTCATGGCATCCTGTGGAAATATGGAACACTGCAGCCTGCAAAGTATGACATATTTGGCATGTAAAAATGTCAATCATGAAAAATGAAACCCTGTTGCAACAGGAGGCTAACAGTGGCTCCACTTGGGGATGGCTTTTCCTTGTGAAAAGCCAAGAACAGTAGGTCAGACTGCCTTGATCTTCTGTTTGTTGCTGTAGACTGGAAACATTTGTTCTGGCTGCTAAAAATGTAAAACTTTGAACTATGAACAACCTCCTCCTCAACTGAATTACTGTGAACTGTGCAGCATCGCCTGCTTTCTTCTGCGTGCTTGATAATTATGCACAATGACTGCAAATAGTTCTTTTCTACCATGAATTGCTTGTAATGTGACGATTTTTTCTCTTGATACTTTGCTGAAAACTGGTGTAGAAACAGAGCTTTAAAAACTGTGTCTTTCACAAATTTACTGCTTTTCCTTAAACAATCGGCCTGCTTATACAAAAATAAAAACAGAGTGCTGATATATACAAAAAGGATTGTACAAAGATATATACAAAACTGCATTGTGTCCCTTAAAAGGGGTCATGGTAATGTTTCAGCATACGGCCATTGACAGGGCCTTCTTCAGCAGTGCTGTCCTCTATAGATCTGAGAAAATATGTGTTATTTCCCTGAACAACAGAAATAACCAATGGTCCTTTCCATAAAAAATCAAACTTGGCATGTTTGCCCTTGTCTTCCCTTCTTGAGTCCCATCTCAGAACTTTGTCACCAATATTGAAATCCTCAGCCTTAGCTC
This sequence comes from Pinus tabuliformis, assembly GCA_031772625.1. Taxonomy (NCBI): domain Eukaryota; kingdom Viridiplantae; phylum Streptophyta; class Pinopsida; order Pinales; family Pinaceae; genus Pinus; species Pinus tabuliformis. Next base: position 1,201,938,134 of record CM062820.1, on the reverse strand, counting down.
TCTTATCAAACATCTTTTTAAGCTTTTCTTGCAAAATTTGAGCTCTGTCATAAACTTGTTCTCTGGTTTGCTGAAGATGAATGGTCTGATTGATTCTTCTTTGAATGTCATTTGGTTCAGCCTGAATTTCTTGTAACAATTTGATAGTAGGAATGCCTAAGGATGAAGGAAATCTAGCCTCCATGCCATATACTAGCTCATAAGGGCTCATCCCAATGGATCTCTTGCTCGAGAGTTTGTCTGCCCATAGGGCATTTACCAGCTTTTTGTGCCAGTTCTTCTTGTTTTCTTCTAGCACTTTCTTTATGATGTTGATGAGGCTTTTGTTACATGATTCGGCCAAGCCATTACCTTGAGGGTAGTAGGCAGTAGAGTGGCCCAAGAAATCTGTGGCAAAAATTGATCATCTTTTTGGACTTAAAGGCAGCGGCATTGTCAGTGATGATTTTCTCAGGGCAGCCGAATCTAGAAAGGATATTGCACTCAAGGAATTGGATAATGATGGTGTCATTGGCTTGTCTGTAGGGAATGGCTTCAACCCACTTGGTGAAATAGTCAGTGGCTGTTAGGATCCATTTGTGTTGGCCTGAGGAAGAGGGATGGATTTCTCCAATGAAGTCAAGACCCCACTGTTGAAAAGGTTGTTCGGTTGAGATGGGTTTCAGGGGCAGGGGTAACAACTTTTTCTTGCCCTCAAAAATTTGGCATTTGTGACATGACATGGAAAACTTCTTTACATCTGCAAAAAGAGAGGGCCTATAGAAACCAGCCCTTAGAATTTTATCAGCAGTGGACTTCCAGTATAGATGTCCTCCACAGTCACCTGCATGGAATTCTTTCATGACATTGTTAGTTTCATTTATGGTTAAACAATTAAGCAATATACCTTCATGATTTCTCCAAAATAATGCACCATCTATAACACAAAACTTTAACGCCTTCATTTTCAAAAATCTTTTCTTGGTCCTGGACAATCCTGGGGGAGCACACAGGTTTAACAATACAAAGCAAATATCAGTGTACCAAGGGCATTGGAGAAATATTTCACTGATCTGTGGAGTCGCCAGCTCCGATTCCTTGTCCAGTTGGTTAATGTCTAAGGCTTGAAAATTCGTTTTGGACATCAGTTTGGCTAAACCTTGTCCCTTTATTAGCTTGGTTGGTTTTATTTCTATGTCATACTCAAGGATGCTTGCAATCCACTTGCCTCTTTTGCCTTCTAATCCTTCTTGTGTCAATATGTCTTTTACAACAGCGTGTGGGACATAGGCAATCACGTGTGAATACAAAATGTACACTCTGAAATCCTTGATGGCCTTAACAAGTGCATAGGCCTGTTTTTCCATGATTGGGTACTTCAAAGGGGCGTCTCTTAAGGCTCGGCTGAAAAAAGCAATTGGCTTTTCAGCTCCCTGTTCATCCTTTTGCAAAAGGACAGCGGCTATTGTGTGATCAGATGCAAATGAAAATATGATAAAATCTTTGTCAAACTGCAGGCTGGTGAGTACAGGGGTTTGTGTCAATGCCGATTTGATGCTTTCGAATGCTTGCTTGGTTTCCAGGAACCATCTTACCTTGGCATCCTTCTTTAACATGTTGCTTAACAATCTTATCAGTTCAGCTAGATTTGGGATAAATCTTCTTAGGAAGTTGATTTTCCCAAGGAATGCTTGCAGCTCTTTTATGTTTCTTGGATATGGGATTTGGAGGATGGCCTGGATTCTTTCAGGGTCAATTTTGATCCCATCTTTTGATATGATATGGCCAAATAACTTGCCTTCTTCAAGGCTAAAGAGAGACTTTTTGGCGTTCAAGGAAATGCCATATTTCCTACATGTCATAAAAATTTGCCTAAGATGCTTGAGGTGTTCTTCATCAAATTTGGAAAATGGGGTCAAGTCATCAAGATAAACAACTAGGAAGTCATGTATTTCTTTGGCAAATGCAATGTCCATTGCTCGTTGAAAAGTTGCACCAGCGTTTTTAAGTCCAAATGGCATCTTTACATACTTAAATGTTCCCCACGGTGTGGTAAAAGTTGTCTTGTCTTGGTCGTCCGGGTGAACAAGTATTTGGTTGAAACCTGAAAAACCATCTAGCAAAGAAATTCTAGATGACCCCACTACTCTCTGCAAGATGTGGTCCATTTTAGGCAAAGGGTAATGGTCTTTTAGGGAGACTTGGTTTAAATTTCTGAGATCTACACAAAGTCTGATTTCACCTGTCTTTTTTCTTGTAGGAACAAGATTGGATACCCATTCAAAAAATCTGATGGGTGCTATGATGCCTGCTTCAAACATCCTCTTTACTTCCTTCTCAATCGGTGGAAGAAGCATAGGGTTAATTCTTCTAAGTTTCTGCTTGAAGGGTTTCTGGTTCGGTTTTAAGGGGATTGTGTGTTGGATCACCGAGGTGTCATAGGATTTCAAATCCTCATATCTCCAAGCAAATACATCTTGGAACTCTTTGAACAAGTCAATGTACTTGGGCTTTTGATCGGGTGGCACATTTTTGGACAGTTTGATCATTTTTGGATTTTCTGCTGTCCGAATGTTGTGTTCTTCTATATCAGTGTTTATGGGTTGCAATTTTGGCTTTCTAGGAACGTCATTGGCGTCAAACATGTCTTCTAATGGGGTTAAGCCAGCAGGCAGAAAGTTATCTTTCAGCTCAATGATTTCTGCCTCGGCTTTGTCAATTTCTTCCAAATGCATTTGTTTCAGGTGTTCTATGTTTTCTCTGTAAAAAACAGTCGGGTTTAGGATTTGCTTGGCTGTTGCAGCTGTTATAGCTTGCTGATCTTCATTTGTTTATTGTTCCGAATCTGTCATAGCATCCAAGTCGATGTTAACATTTGAAAACTCATGCTCGAGGGTAAGGAAATTATTAATCTGGGCATCATTTTCGAACACTTGCCAATCTTTAACATTATTTGGGACAGCGGGCCTATGTTTTATTTCAGCCGTGAAGTGATGGTTTGGGTCAAAAGGAAGCTTGCATGTGCTAGCAAAGGTGGCTAGGCTGTGTGCATGAATATTGTGATTTCTGGAAATCTTGTCAAGCTTGAATTCAGTGAATGCATTGAGTATATTAGTGGCAGCAGTCCTATAGGCTCTCATTCTAGTCATTGGTAACAAAATTACCTTTCATTTGTTGTACGATTAAGTCAGAGTCTCCTAAAATAGACACCTTTGCGGCTCCTAGAGCTTTGAGCAGTTTAAGGCCTAACAGCAGAGCCTCATACTCTGCCATGTTATTTGTGCATTTAAAATTCAGTCTGTAGGCATGACCTTATGCATGGTTGTTATATGTATTGTGAATCCGGACACCTGCCCTTGCTCCCAACTTGTTAATAGAGCCATCAAACTCTAAATACCAAGTGATTTCCTGCTTGTGGTTGATGCCTAAAGTGTCAATCCACTTAGGATTGGGCAGATTTGACATTTCTGTTTGGGGAAGTTCTTCTTGCATGCTGGTTGCAATAACTGTTGTGACAGTTTCATCAGTGTGTGCAACCGATTCTTCATTGATTTGTGCTTGTTATTCTTGGGCCAAGGGCTCATTCTTGGTTGGAGAATTTGTGTCGTCATTAAACAAAATAAAGGAATCCATATCGGAATGGATTGAGTAAATGGGAAAATTTTCTGGCTTGCTCTCACTACTTACCACATATTTCATCAGCGTTTCTCTGTACAGTCTCTTTGGTTGCCCAAAGACTGAAATGGTAGCGTAGGAAAGGTCTAATTGAAGGGATCCTTGGAGCTTTGCTCCCCATGATCTTGATAGGAGCATGCCGTACTTTGGTGGGATGTCGGCAACCACTACGTCCATGAGGATGGTCTTATTTGGATATTGAAATAAGGAGACACACAAGTCTTTGATGAGGCCTAGACATTTCACTTGACTTGAGTCAAATGAGTATAAGTCTTTGCAAGGTCTTGTAACATCAAGGTTCAGTTTTTCCATAACTGCTTTGGGCATTAGATTGTGCGATGCCCCTGAGTCAAACATAGCATTGTGCAAAACTTTGTCATGTATATGCAAACTGACATAAAAGGGTGGGACAGGTCCATGTGTTGACTTTCCATTAACTTCTGGACCAAACAGCAGTTCAGGGGAATCATCCAAAACATTTACATCGTCCTTGTTTTCTGGAATTTGAAGTGACCTTTGAATTTGTTGCCTATATACATCGTGTTTGGCAAGTTCTGAGAGGGGGATGGATATTTTCAACTTAGATATTTCTGCCTCTAAATTAAATGGTTTTTCCAATGGAGTCTTAGTGTTGATAAAGGCAGTTTTTTCCTTTTCATTTATATTATCTGCGATTTGCTCTTGTTTATCAGCGTTATGAGGACTGATAGCTTGTGGTTTTTTAGTTTCAAGAAAGTTTTTTGGAACATTGTTCGAGCTTTGTTTCGAGGGAGAAGGTGGCAAAGGCTGATCTTTGGAAGGCTGTATTTCTGTTATGTCTTCTACAGTCACTTGATGTGGGTTTGGAACATTTGTATCAGCAGGTTCTATTATGACAGCCTTGCCTTTGGTCTTGTTGGGTTGTTTGCCATCCTTTGTTTTACTAGGTTCCGAAATGTCAATGGTCCTAGTTCTCAGTTTATATTGTTTGTGTACTTCATACACAACAGTATCATATCCTTGTTTAAAATCAAAAGACTCACCAGATTTAGTTTGAAACTGATTGTAATCGAGTTCATTTTGGTCTTCTTGGGACAGGACAGTTTGGTGCTCACCCTTTAGATCCATCAGGTTCATGTGAGTGTCCTCTATGGGTTCACTAGAAGTAGATCCTTCAACATAGTTATCTTGAAAAGGGGGTCTTATGTCATGGTCTTGGTTAGACCTACCAGCATTTGTGTTCTGTGTTTTCCTAAAATTTGGATTCCTTATGGTATTGGACTGTTGTCCTTCCCATGATGCTTTTCTCTCAACATTTTCTACTCTTTCTCCTAGCCTTTGTAGGCCATTGATAATAGCATCAAGCTTTTGATCAAAGGCTGAGGGTTCTTCCTTAAAGGTGGTTCTTCTTTCCATTCTAGCTCTGTTTCTCTTGGCAATTAGGTTAGCCTCAACACTGACAGCAACGTTTTGCATGTCTGCAATGGTCTGAGGAGCTCTTTCTTTTAACTGATATGCCATATCAGGGTCAAAACCATCCGGAAATTTGTACAAGGCCACATCAGGGGGAGGCCTTAGGTTCTGAGGTATTGCATTGTAAACATTATTGAATCTTGCACAGTACTCCAAAACAGTCTCTTGAGGACTTCTTTAATTGTATCATATTCGGCTAGTATGTGCAAGGGGTCTTTCTTTTTCTCCCATCTGTTGGTAAAGGATTGGTAAAGCTCATCTGGGGTGGTTATTGAATTTGCAGCAAGTGATCTAAACCAAGTTCTTACATCACCTGTCAGACTCTGAACAAAAATTCTCATTCTCACGCTATCATCATCTATTTCGTAGTTTTCAAAATAGTCTTGCATCTTTTTAGTATGCTGAATGGTAGTGAAAGGACCAGTGGAATCAAAATATGTAATTTTCAATTGGTACTCTTGAGGTAAAGCCCCAACATTAGTAGGTAATTGCAGGGGTGCATATCTATTATCCATATTGGCAGGGATAAGTGGAACAATGGGAATAAATGGAACAACTGGAGTAACGGGGATCACAGGAGTAACTGGAATGCTGGAAACAACAGTAGTGGTAGTATGTGCAGTGAATGAAGGTGTATAAGGAGTACTTCGCGATGTAGATGATGAACTAGGAGAAACAGGGGTCGAACGAAACAAAACCTTGACAGGAGTCGGAATACAGCTAGGGTAAGCTATTTCAGGACTTAAATCAGCAAAATTTTCCTGTCTTTCTTGCTTCCTCAGGATTTTTGAGATTATGTTAGGGTTTTCAAAAACAGTTGGAGGGTTTGGATCGGGATTTGACCTTGTATATCATGGATTCTTCTTGGGAGCCAGCTTCTGAATTGTTTTTTGGGTATTTTTATGGGAATATTTTTGTAATTAACAAGGGACAGGTCAGATTTTGGAATGGCTGTGTATATCTTAAAACTAGCATGAAGATTGACTAAAGCAGATTTTATTTACTTCTGCTAATGTAAAACAGAAACAGTTTCAAAGGCTTGCTGGCTGACATTCAGGCTTCATATGTAGTTTTAAGAAATATACAGCAATTAGAAAATTGACCTTTTTACAGGGGATCTTTCCAACCTTCTTCGTGAAATTAACTGAGGATGTTCCCCAGCGGAGTCGCCATTATGTTATCACTCAGGTTGTCCCCAGGTTGGATTAAGGGATACGGCCGAGGTAACCACAAACCAACTTTGGATTGCAGGTTCTAGCCCACCTGCAATCAGAGAGGGCTCTCTCTTTGGGATTTAGCTTTGTTGAAAATGATCTTAGGCTAGCTATTGAGTTAAGGGGTTTTTGTTCTGTTTTGGTGGGAAAGTTGATGTTTCAGATAGAGAGGCATAGCACAGTCTGAGTGTTTCAAACCATTGGGCGTGGAGTCGAGGAGGAGGATTGCCGGTGCATTTCCTTGGTCACAATAAGGGAAAATGGAGCAAGATAGCTGCGCATGAAACAATGTTTCAGGTTTAAATGATGGAAAGAATGCTAAGTAACGAGAGGCAGTTAAGAATCTCTCAATCAGCTTAACAGATGTAGGTAACAGAGCTCTACCTAGGGGCATTTAAGAATCCCTAGATAATTGGCAAACACAGGTGAATAGGGGTAAATATGAGCTAGGAGGAATTCATATTCATAACCAATTCATTCAGAGGAAAACATAAGGAAATAGCAGAAATTGAGCATAGAGTGTATTTAAACAAATTCTAAGCTATTCTTTCTTTCTGCTATTTAGATAGTGGTAAACAATAAAACAGAGGTAAGATGCACTTATTGTTTCAGGCTACAGCACAAGAATTCCATCTTCATTTCTTCAAAACATTCATTAACAACAGGCAGTTTGCTTTCCAAGCTTTCAGCAATCTTTGGTTATAGAAAAACTCAGGTATACAATGCGAGTCTCTAGTGAAAATTCTCAATTTACCAACTCTTGAAACAATGTAGAGAGCGATATATATAGGGAAAAACTCTCTACAACTGATTTTTTTACAACTTGACCTAATCAGGTCCTAAAGAATAATTAATTTGACCTAATCCTATCTGCAATAAATACATAAAAATATCTTTGGCTGCGCTGAGGACTGTCATATCAAATGAAGTGAATGTGCTTGTCCTCGGTGGCTTGGTGTAGTGTTTTCTGAAATAAATGTGTATGGGTTTCTGCTTCTTTGCTGTCTGTCTGCATTTAAAGCTTTAACTGTGATTTGAGGGCAAGGATGGGCTTATGCCTCTTGATTTGACTTTCTGGGGGCTCATCAATGTACAGGTGCTTCGAGCCCCTAAAAAATCTTCGGCTGATACTCTTTGGCTCTTGTTCTTCCTCTGATACTCTTTGACAATAAATTGGGATGCTGTTCTGATGTGCTATGCATTAAATCAGCATTTAATGGCCGCTGTTCGGCTTTGTCTTCCTAAAAACTGTCTTTGGCTCCTTCTTGAATGCTTCACGAAGAAAAATGGGTCCTTCGACGCCTTTCGGGCTTGCTGGGGGCTGCGTAATGAAAAGATTCCCTAAAGATTCCCCACTTCGGCCTATTTTATCCAGCGATGCGCGCAAATCGCGCATCAAAAACTGCCTCAGAAATTGATTCCAGGGCTCCAGAGTGCGATTTTCACCCTTCGCGCCAAAAACTGATGATGACGTCAGCATGATGTTAGCAGGTGGGACCTCGTACGGCGGATGACGTCAGCAATGATGTGGCATGATGATGTCATCACGTACGGAGGTGACGTGGCAGTACGGCAGGGTGACTCGGCGGTACAGTGGCAGGAGGCGGCAGGCAGATGACGTGTCATGGTGACTGGGCAGGGGGGTGACGCAAGCGGGTGACGTCACTGGGCAGGAGGCGGTTTCCGGTTTTGTGGCGCACCGCCTTTAGGCATGAGTGGTTTTGTCAGAGGGGGCTCCGCCACAGCCCAGGAGGTGACGCGTGGCGGGAGTACGGCGGCAATACCGCCCATCTCCCGGACGCTAACCTTCGGGCGCGTCGGGGGACAGGAAGGCCCGCCCACCGTAGATCTGTGGGGCGGGCGATCTAACGGTTGGCGGCTGGGACGAGGCAACAGAGGGATAAGGGGCGGGAATATTCAGGGAATATTCCAATTTTAATATGGCGCGGCGGTGGGTTTAAAACTTAGGGAATGGCGGAGTTTGTGGGTTATGTGGGTTAATGCGCGTGGATTAATATTTTCAGGGGTGAAACTTTGGGAAAAGGGGAAAATATGGTTTTTTTTTTTTTGGAGGTTTGTGTGGGCGGGATTTGAATATTTACAAGCCCAACTTTAGGGGGAGGGTGGCAACAGGGGCATTGTAGAATTAGGGGAATGGCTGTTAGTCTAACCAGGTGTTAGACCAATTCCAAGACACGGATGGGCTAATGGCAGCCCCAGATGGACTGTTCTTTCCCTGACTTAGAAAATATGGCTATATTGCCAGGGAGGGGATATTTACATAGGGGAGTTTTATATACATTCTTTTAGTAGGGGAAGGGGGAAAACTGATAGGGAGTTATATAGTAGAGTTAGTGGTTAATATGGTGATGATAAGCAGGCGCTAAGGTAAGAGACCTTAGGCTAATTTTGGGAAAAAGAACTTGTAAAGAAATGAAATCCTTGAGCGAAGCAGATCTCCACTAAGGCAAATGACATGGAAAATGATGAACTAAGAGGAATCAAGCAGATCTTGACCTCTTTGGGAAATTAGTAAGTGACTTGGGAAATGAGAAGAAGGGGAAGTTAGTTATGTCTAGCTCGAGCTCCTCCAGATGAAAAACTGTCTGCACTGTGATCTGAAGAGATAAAACACTTTGTAACACAAAATTGATCATAAATCATCATTCTGCAACCTCACAGCTACCTACCCAGCCTACTCACCTAACATTTTTTCTTCTTTTGATTTGGGTGCACTTAGACTTGCAGACCCAGCTTTACAATTTTTTCTTTTTGAATGTTTCCTATCTAAATCTACACTTATTTCTGCCAGGGCCCAGATTAAGCAGTTGGGTCCCTTTGATTCTCTACCTATCTACAGATCTGCCAAGATTAAACTGTTTGGTCAGATGCATTCTCTATATTCTAAAACAGGAAATTGAAACCTAGGGAGACCAAGATTAGACTGTTTGGACCTCCCTTAAATGAAAACTCTTCGAAACTGGAAAAACTCATCAAAATTGGAATACAGCAGTGCCTTTGAACTAGCACACTTCATGGCATCCTGTGGAAATATGGAACACTGTAGCCTGCAAAGTATGACATATTTGGCATGTAAAAATGTCAATCATGAAAAATGAAACCCTGTTGCAACAGGAGGCTAACACATCTTTCTTCAATAATGTTGTTAGAGGTGTTGTTATTCTCCCATAATTCTTAACAAACTTGTGATAATACCCTGTCAACCCGAGAAATCCTCGTATATGCTTTATGGATGTGGGGATTTTCCATTCCTTAATGGTTTTAATTTTTCTAGGGTTACCTTAACACCTTCATGAGATACAATATGACCCAGATATTCCACCTCTTGTACTCCAAAGAAACATTTGGAGCTTTTTGCATATAATTGTTTCTCCTCCAATAGTTTGAGCACCCTATCAACATGTTGAACATGATCCTTCCAAGACTCGCTGTAGATTAGTATATCATCAAAAAATACTAACACAAATTTTCTAAGGAAGGGTTTGAAAATGGAATTCATCAAACCTTGAAATGTAGAAGGTGCATTGGTAAGGCCAAAAGGTATGACCAAAAATTCATAATGACCCTCATGAATTCTAAATGTTGTTTTTGGAATATCTTTAGTCTTGATTCTGATTTGATGATATCCTGAACGCAGATCCAACTTGGTGAAGTAAATTGATCCATGCAATTCATCCAATAATTCATCAATGATAGGAATGGGAAATTTATCTTTAATAGTGAGCTTGTTGAGCTCCCTATAATCTGGACACATGCGCCATGATCCATCCTTCTTGTGAACCAATACTACTGGAGCAAAGAAAGAACTTTGACTAGGTTGAATTATACCAGCCTCTAACATTTCTGCAACCATACATTCAATTTCACTCTTTTGGGCATAGAGATATCTGTAAGGCCTGATGTTTGGAGGAACACTTCCTGGAATCATATGAATAGCATGATCATGATCACGAATTGGTGGGAGGCCTTTGGGAGTCTCAAATACCTTAGAATGATTGTCCAAGACTTTTTGGAGATATGGGGAAATAGATGATTTCAATGTGGGAACCTCTAATGAACATAATTGTGCAATTATGCATCGTTGTTCTTTCTTTAGAAGCTTTGTCATTCCGTTAGAGCTGATTATATTTCCCAGTTTCCCTGCGATACCCCTTAATTCAACTTCCTTTCCTTCTGAAGAGAATTTCAAGAAAAGTTCTTGAAAATTAAAAGCTATTTTACCCAAGGATTGTAGCCATTGGGATCCTAGTACAACATCAACACCACCCATTAGAATGGAAAGCGTTGGGCTATTCAATACATATTCTCCCATGGATAGCTTGATAATATGGCACTTTCTTGAGCAATTTATGGTTCCTCCACTTGCACCCATCACTTGACACTTTGGTGTTGGATATAGGAAGCAATTCAATTCCTTGGCTATCTTACAATGAACAAAATTATGGGTGCTGCCTGAATCAATCAAGACTATTACCTTTTTCTTCTTGATATGCCCTTCTATCTTGATAGTTTGAGGAGTGGTAATTCCAGCCAATGCATTACAAGATATGGCCGGATTCATTTCTTCCTTCTCTAGGGTTTGTTACTGGTGTATATCCTCTTCTTTTGACGTTTCTTGTTCCTTTTCTTCCTCCTCTTCACAATCTATGTAAAATAATTTCTTCTCGGCATACTTATGACCTTTAGTGTATTTTCTATCACAACTGTAACAAAGCCCTTTTGCTCTATTTTCTTCCAATGGTTGTGGTGTCAACCTTGTAGGTTGTGGATGGCTAGGGGCAACAATACTTCCATATTTATGATTGTGAGTAGTAGGCTTACTTGTTGCCATAATTTTGCTTTCCATTTTTCTTGCCAACTTAAGTGCCTTCTCCAATGAATCGGGTTCCCAAAGGTGAAAATCATGTTAGATGTTATCCTTTAAAGTCCCTATGAACACATCAATCCTATGCTCCTCTGGAATATCTTTTACCCTTATATTCAACTTTTGGAAGTCTTCAATGTGCTCCATCATTGAACCCTTTTGTTTGAGATTTATCAATTGGCTAAAAAAAATGTTGCTTTTTGTATCCTCATAATGTGTTATCATTTCATCTGTAAGAATAGCCCAAGTGACAATTTGTTTACGAGAGCAAAGCCATCGATACCATACAAACTAATTTGGTTCCAAGTATAAAGTTGCAATGCGTACCTTTTGTGTGTTTTGCACATTATGGAGATCGAAAAATTGCTCCATCTGTAATATCCATGTTACAGGATCCTTGCCATGAAACTTCCTCATATCGGTCTTTGGAACATGGTGGTTCTTCGATCCAACGTTAGAGTCTATGAAATCATGATTAGCATTTATTTTGTTCTCATCATGAGTTTCCTTTACTACTCTTTCACCATTTGTAAGCATTTATTGTAGAAATTTTGTCAAATCTGTCTTCAAATCTTCCATCTTAACTTCCACGCCTTTCTTTAAATCATCCATCTTAGCTTCCATGCCATCCATCTTAGCATCCACACCATCCATCTTAGCTTCCACGTCATTCATCTTAGCTTCTACGCCTTTCTTTAAACCATCCATCTTAGCTTCCACGTCATACATCTTAGCTTCTACGTCTTTCTTGTGCGAGCGAAATTTGTTGCACTTGGTCTCGTAATTTTGATATATCATGTTGCATTTCTTCCTCTTCTTCATGGGCCATGCTAAAGATTTCAGGTTGCTTACTAGGTGTTTCCATTTTCTTTCTTCGGGGCATCAATTACTGATAATAATGCTTCACTATGCCCTTTGAATTCCTTCAAACTAATTTTTCAAACCCAAACTTATGCAAAAATTTAAAAAAACTACACACCTTTTTTCACTTTGTAGGAGCTCAATATTGAATCAGCTTTATCTCTGTAATTTTGGTTGTCCAAGGTCTGAAATTGCTTCCCGCGATAACCCTCTAAGTACTCTTTCTAACCCCACAAGTCTGATCAAGATTGGATTCTCCAACGAAGCGTTATGCCAAATCTCCCACGATGACTTGATTATAGACTAGTTCAATAGAGCAAGCTTGTGCGAAATGCCACATGTCGCTTTTTTTTACCTTAGGATCTAAAACTGATACAAAGAAAACTAAAGTTCGTCCTCTTTCTGTAACTTCTTACGAAATTTCAATATGATGCTCAGAAAAAAAGTTATGATGATTTTCCCCAAGTCACCTGTTTGAGATATAATTCAGGATCCCGCAAAAACCCTAACTTCCTTGGATCATATCTCCAAAAATATAGCGAGACAAGATTTGAAATTTGGATCCGAGGTTCCAAGCGATTTCGGCTCAAATGGGGTTTTTTTTTGGTTCTAAAACATCGCCAAAAAAAGAAAAAAGAAAAAAGAAGAAGTTATAGTAAAAATTCTACGATGATCTGTTTGGAGCAGCGAAACCCTAGAATCCAAGCTCTGATACCAAATGTTATGAAACTAGCTCACAAAAAGATAGAAAATATAGATAAATGACTTCAAAATAAGCCTCTTCGAGGGGGCAACCTCCTTTACATTACACAAATGAATAATTCTTGGATGATACAAATCACAAAACCTCCTTTCTATATATAGGAGTCTAAGGGGTCACAATATAAGCAAAGGCGACATAACAATAATAATATAAGGGCACAAAAATAACAATAGTGGGCTTCTATGGGGCACAATAATAACAATATGGGGACAATAGGGGCACAAAAATAACAATAAGGGATACAATGACAATTGTAATGTGGGAATCACTAGTATTATAGGGACCTAACATAAAGGCGAAGAAGCCTCTATCTATAACGAAGTAAAGAAGCCCTAATATTCTAGGGTTTCCTAACCTAGAAGAAAAAGCATTGCAAGACAAAGTGCCAGAAGAAGTTCCGGAAGATGTGTAGAAAATGATAGTGCAAAAGGAGGAAGGATTTGACTCATGCTTGGAGGATATCCTAGTCAAAGTTCTAGGGTTTGGTAGTTGTTCAAATAATAAGCTTCAATAAGATAAATCTTACAAAGTGTCGTCCTCTCAAGAGTGCAGAGGGTTTGTCCCTAGAAGAGAGCCAAATTATGTGTTCTTGTTATTTTTTTTTGGTATCAGTTTGATGAAGCACACACATATGCACTAATAATAAGAAGAAGAATTATAAGCTAATAAGAAAAGTAAAAAGACTTCACAAATTGTTATCAAGTCACAGAGAATCATCACAACACTACTTTGCCCTAGATACTCTAACACTTTATTCATATATAAACCCAAGTTTTCCCTAAAGTTATTTATTAATAGATAAAAATCTTACCATTCAGAGATAGAGGCTTCTCTAATAAAGAGAATATCATCAACAAACATGATGTGAGTTAATGATATAATCTAGACATCCTGCACCCTGAAATAATACCCCTAGAATGTGCCTCATATATCCTTTTTCTTAGTCCATCCATCACAAGAAAAAATAGAAATGGTGATATAACACACCCATTACTAAACCCTCTGAACACCTTGAAGAAATCAGTGCAAATCCGATTGATGATGACAATAAAGTTTACCGATGTAATACAGGCCATAATCGAGTCAACTAACCTGACTCTAAAGCTGATCTTATGAAGGATGAGCCTAATTAATTCCGAACCCACTCTATCATATGCTTTTATCAAGTCAATCTTCAAAATACAAGGCCCCATCCGATGAGTTTTAATAGATTGGATGCAGTCTTGCATGATGGTTATCACCTCATGGATCATTTTGTTATCTAAAAAATGAAATTGTTCTGAAGAAATATGCTCAGCTATAGATGGCTTAATCCTATTTTTAATGATTTTAGAAATCATTTTATACACTATGTTACATAAGGATATGGGCCTAAAATCGACAAAAGGCAAAGGCTTTACCAACTTATGAATAAGAGATATAAACATAGCATTCATCGACCTCAGAATCAATCATAGCCGCCTCGACCCCTCATCCATCTCCACTAGCTCCTCAATCATAATGTCCTGAAAAAGTAAAAAGAGTTCCACTGACCATTCATATGGACTTGGACTCTTGTCCTTTGTCATTATTTTTAGAACCTCCAGTACCTCCTCCTTAATAATCAACCTACTCGTATGGTCATTATCCATCTTGTTAACCATATTAGGAAATAAATTAATAAGCTACATTTGTTTATCAAAAAATATTCCTTTATTCTCTATATATCGATTCCTAATATATCTCACCGCTTCACTTTCAATGTCCTTTTGAGATGTAAGGATGGAGCCCTTTTCGCTTATGATAGACCATATGGAATTTTGCTTCCTTCTAAAAGATGCTTGTTTATGAAAGTAGCATGTGTTTTTATCACCTGTTGACACCCAAATTGACCTACTCTTGAATTGCCACTCCTCTTCTTTAAGTTTAAGAAACTCATTCTTTCTTATCTCTAATGCTAATAACTTCTTTTTTGTGCCCACTTTGAAAAAATTTGGGAACTTCGGATTAGACAAGGCTTGAAGCTTATTGTCTATCATGATCAACTCCTGGACCAATGACTTATTTTTCTTATTGACCGATATCTTAACAACATTATTTAACCTTTTAAGAATATAATCGATAGCCTCTATACACGATAACCCTTGATATGATGTCAGATATTACCAATTATCTCATATCAAAACATTGAAATCATTTTCCTTTAGCCATGCATTGTTGAATTTGAATGGATATGCTTTGTTATCGCTCACCCTGGTCCATTCTAGGAAAATCGGGTTGTGGTCTAAAATATAGGAATTGTATATCCATGAATGCAAGTTCCCCAAACTTCCTACCAAATCTAAATGGACAAAAAAATTGTAGCTTGGTAATACTTAAAGAACTACATAACCTGGTGTGCATTGCGCAATCCAGCCTAGATCCATCTTAACTCCGAATATACTAAGCACCGAGAGGGATCAAATCTTTTTCTCTAAAAGAGGTTTACACCTCAAGAGATTTAATCCCTCTCGACGCTTGGTAGATCCAGAGTTAAGATGGATCTTTTTACATTTAAATAAAAAAATGTTATAAAATTAAATTATTTGATTGTGAAGTGAATTATGGTTTTTGCATCTGGCATTGATAAGCCATGGTATTGTGACAAAGCCTATTTACAAGTTAATAATATCCATGGTAAAGAGGGGGTGAATATCCATGGTAAAAAATATTGTTATATTGTAAGTTTTTTGTAAGTATTAAGTTTTTATGTGCCTAGCACCCTTTGATGCATTCCTCTCTTTGTTGAAGATGGATCAAGGTTCAAGAGGGCCCTTGTCTCCCCCCCTATTTTCCCCCTCTAGGCATAGTGACATTCAATGCCCTCGTTGTTGGAAGGTCACATTTCCATAAGGCCAAATCTTCCAAATTTGTGAAGAAGATCAATGACATTCCAAAGGTGGAGGTTCATGCCTCGCAATCCATATCAATGGCCTTGAAGCCTACACATCAGGGACTTATTAGTCAATTTATGGGCTTATGACCCTCTTTGAGATCCCTACGAGTATGGATCAATAAAATAGAATAGTTAAGATTAAATTTAAGGTTTCAATGTCATTTCACTGACGAGGGTTTTACACCTTCCTATTCAAAGACAAAGCAAATCGAGATCTCATCTTTAGGAATGGATCCTACTTCATGGGGGGGCCAAGGGTTATATATGGAATGTTGGAATCAATATTTTAATCATGAATGTGATGTTCCAATAGTAGTCCTGATATGGGTCTAGCTTCCCTTCTTCCCGCTATATTGTTAGAACGAGGAAACTTTCAAGAGTATAGAAAATGACCTTTGAAAATACATCGACTGACCTGAACCATAAGAAGGATTGCAAGCCTGTGTCAGGATCTATATGGAGGAGGACCTAGACAAGGGTTTACCAACAATCATAAATCTAAACCTATACAATTGGTCTCACATACAAGAAGTTGATTATGATAAACTTCCATTTAAATGCATTTTTTCCATGAATATGGCCATTTCACACACAATTGCAAGAAATCATAAGAGCAGCTAAAGCAGCCTGATGATGGAGGACAATGGAAAAAAATAGAAAAGGAGAGGAGGCCCCGTAAGGATGAACAACTAAGGTCCTCCTCAAGCGACCATAGGTTAGAAAGGAAAGGGATCATGTCTTTAAAAAGAAAGGGCCAATGCTTGGAGAGGGAACCTCTACTAGTAACAATAATATATCCCTGGATCCAAACCATAGTTTCGATATCTTGAATCATTTGTTGGAAGAAGGGGAAATTCCAAGTATTGTAGTGCTAATGGAGAAGGCCCCAAGCCCCACTAAGCCCTCTTCTCCTATAGCACTAAAAGGGATTATTCCCCTATAAGGGGCCCTTGCGGGGACTCAAGGGGAGGGTTTAAATTAAGAAGAAGAAGAATTTCACTCCCCTAGGGGCTATAAAGCATAGTGTAGAGGGTTATTATCAAACTTTGTAGATGAAAAATTGAATGTGAACAGGGAAAAGGAAATAGATCATTCACAAAGAAAAGTAAGGAGGAAAACAAATTGACAACTTTGGAATGAAAAAATTGAAAAATATAAGGAAATGGGGACCTAGATGATCGATCTGTCTAAAATGGTCAATAGAAATGTTAAGAAAAGTGGCCATGGAAACTATTTTGGAGGAAAAAAATCACACACTAAATAATGAAATTCCTCTCCTATAATTGAAGGTGGTTGGGCTCTGATAAACATATGTTTGAAATTAAATCTCTAATAAAAAAAGAAATGTCAACAATCCTCATGTTCTAGGAGATGAAGCTGGGGGAATCAAATTCACTCCAAAAGTTTTCAAAATTATGGAAGAATTTGAGCTTAGAGTGATTTGATCATGCGAGGTTTCTGGGGGGATATGTTCGATTTGGTCTACCCCTATTTTTAAGTTGATTGACTTGCATTCAACACCTCATTGGTTGGTGGTTTGATTGATTCATTTCCCATCAAACAAGGTTTGTAATGTTGTTAATGTATATGTCCCTATTCAATATACAAAAAAGGTCAATTATTGGGTGTCTCTTCTGTTGGGTTGTGTTATATTCTTTCCACGACTAGCCCACGTAGTTAACTGGGGGGCTAGAAGGGGGGCAGAGCCCCCCCTTCATTGCACCGATTGCGTAGCGGGGGAAGTCACAAGGGGTTTGAGGGTTGCAGGTAACCCCACTTTATGGGGTCCAGGGCAGCAGCCCGGAAAATTTTGGTTTTGGACCCTATGTTATGTTGGGCAGACCTACCTGTGGTTTTGTGCATGATTTTCGCACATGGTTTTGGACGCGATGGTTTTCAGTCCATGGTTTTGGACGCAATGGTTTTCAATCCACGGTATTGGATGCTTCGACATGTATAAATATGTATTGTAACATTGAAAGGAACATAATAAAAAATCACGCTGGTAGTCCCGATTTTGGGATCCAGGGGAAAATCTGTGTGTATATGTGTTTTATGTGTTATGCTCTCGCATTGTTTATTTTTTGTGTTTTAGAATTCGTATGCAGGTAATTTCTGTACAGGGTTAAAACCTACATCTTCAAGACCTCAAAGACTCTCCTTAGAGTAAACAGTGTATTGTGGCAGAGGATTTTAATGCAACACTCCATCCTTAGGAAGAAAAAGGAGGCTCCCATGTTCGAGATCAATTTCAAGAAAGATTTGAGGATCTAATTTCTTCACTAGATCTAATGGATATTAGGTCGACTGCCAAAAAATTTACATGGAATAATTGCATATATGGCTTGGGGCATATTGTATCCCGCCTAGACAGATTTTTAGTTTCATGTTCCTTGTTATCTCAAGACTTTCAAGTCTCCTTTCATATTCTTCCCTATTCTCAAATCTAATACGGGGCTATAATCTTGTTCCAAAGCATTAAGTTCGACACTATTCTCATTCCAGTCATCCCTTAAGTGCAAGCACGCTAGTTTGATATCGGTTAACGAGGCTATTCATCCATTTTTTGGCCTAGCTCTTCTCATAGTATTACACCATGCCTTGTTAGAGAGATAGGGTGTGGAGGGGCACAACTTATTATCAAGAACAAGGGTGCTCAAGAGCTCATATGAGAGCTGAAATATTGGCTAACAGATTCATGTAGCTCAATCCCAAACTGGTTCAGGAGGAAATTACATGGGCAGAGAGGGAATTGAAAAATGAACAACCCACCCTCATCGACACAAAAGTGCTAGCAGAGGTAGCATAATCAGTTATAGATGCTAGAGACACCAATGGACATTAAACTAGTAGACGTATATGGTTGAAATACATTGGCATTTAAAGTTTATTTTGGCCAGAGTACTTGTGGAAATAAATGAAATTAAGGAGGAAATTCTCCTGATGTTGAATCAAATGTAGAGTAATGGATAGTAGGCTTGAGCGGCTAGAGAAGCATATGGGTATTCCTACTAATATCAATTTCTCCCCAAGTAGCAGTGAAGAGCTAATTCCCATTGAAGCTACTGAATCAAACAAATAAGTATGAATCTTTTTCAGTTACTGTAACAACCCTGGTTAAAAACTCATGTAAAAATATATAAGGTCACGGTGATGGGACATGTATTCCAAGTTGAATGGTGAGTAAGACAACCTAGTGTGGGTGTTTATTTCGGTTATTATGGCTAAGGAAATTGGCAAAGTCAATGACAAAGGCTTTGGAAAGACATGAGGCATTAATTGGCATTTTATTTATGAAAATAATGGAAATTTGGAGAAAAGGAAGGTTAAAGGTCATAGGTTACACGTGAGGAGGAAAATGAAGGGAAATAATGGAAAACGAAGAAAATAGAAGCCTCATTAATAAAAAGGCTTCTGAGGATCAGTTGGAAAGCTTGGTTAGTGTAAGCTTGGTCAGTTCAGTTTTGGTGGAGCTCTCTTATATTCTCTCTCTCTCTCATACTCTTGTAGCACTCTTGGAGAGCGTGGCATACTTGGATGCTTGAAGCAATAAGGCAAAGGAAGAGCAGGAAAGTGCAAGAGGACATCATGATCAGCATTTACAATGGATTTTGCATGTAGTTACTGAGTTGCATGTATGTTTTCCTCACTAGTTTTAGCATGCATGGCATATATATGTGGATTATTGCTCATGATTTGTCACTGGCATGAAGGATTGCCTGGACTGACAATGGATTGCCTAGCATTGCCATTTCCTGGATAGCCATGGAGATTGTGGGTTTATTTCCTTGTTTTGTTTTGGTTGGTTCGTATGTTTCCTTTAGCTTGCGTTGAGTTACTAGTCCTGGAAGCCCTGGTTGGACAAATGCTCTGGAAGCCCTGTAACATCTTGGGTTGAGTTACTAGTCCTGGAAGCCTTGGTTGGAAAAAAGCTCTAGAAACCCTTGGTGGATTGAGTTACTAGTCTTGGAAGCCCTGGTTGGACAAATGCTCTAGAAGCCCGATGGTAGCTGTGGGTTGAGTTACTAGTCCTGGAAGCCTTGGTTGGAACAAACGCTCTGGAGCCCTGGAAGGCTTGGGTGGAGACCAATTTGATGATGGTTTTGTGATGTCCAACCATGAGGTGGAATCATTGTTTTATGGGTTGAGGTGGATGGCCTCTGGAAGCCCTGGATGTTTTTGATTGATGTGTTTTATGAGATTCCACATTCATATTTGGATATGCATGGGGGTGACTGGTTGAAGAGAGATTTGGCTCAGCCATGTCTGCAGTCGGGTGGAACGTGGTAGTCCCATTCCAAGTTGGCTTTTTCATCATCAATATGAGGTTATTTCTCCTTGTATTTCTATGAGTATTATATTGGTTTATATGTGGATCATATGGTTGTGATTTCACTAGTATTTATGATGCTATTAAACTGGTTATGTGTGTGTTTTATGATAGTAGCTATGTATGGATCTCATCATGTTTTTACTTATATATGAATGAACAATGTATCTATGACCTAAATGGATGAAATGACAACTAATGTCTTGAGGTATCAATGCTTTGTAGCTATTCTCAGATAAGTATGAGACCCCTATGCTTAGATCTGTTATTTACACTTGTAGATTACACACTTGCGATATGTTTGACAAAATGCTTGTCATGGCTAGTAGGGGTCCAGTCAAGGAATTATTCAAGTAATTGCATTTGTATTGTCATTTCCTTGTTATCTTACTATTATAAAGATGTCATTTAAGTCTGGGCAGTGAGCTGGGCTGTAGGTTTGAAAAAGTGGCTCAAATACCGGGGATGCTGGAACAACATTGTGAACAAAAGTCCCTGGACACTGGCTTGCAGGCCCGTGAGAGCATCCAGAGGTCCCTGGACACTGGAATGCCCATAGCATGAGAGAATCCAGAGGTCAAGTGGTCCAAAATATTTGTGGGACCCAAGGGTTGGTTGGCAGAAAGGTTGGATTGGTTCCTGAGGGTCCTAGTGTTGATGTTGAATGTTTGTATGGTGTGTTTCTATCGGTTCCACTTACTTAACGTGACTTCGGAGGTCGAATCATATCATAGTGGCCTCTCATCACATGTTTACCCTGGTTGGATGGTTGCTTGGGTAGATGTGGGAGGAGGGTCTTAAAGGGTGGTATCAGAGCAGGTTCCATTCTCTTTGAGGAATGTCTGGTTTCCATTCTGCTTATATCATATCTAATACTAGAGAGTGATATCAGAGCATGGTTCACCCCTCGAACTGGATGGGCGGTGTGTTGGTCATGCATTCATGTTGGTTGCATATGTGTGCCTTGTGCTCGTAGTCCATGTGCTTGTTGCATTTGCATGGTGTTGATTATGGGTGTAGTGATGTCGCCATGTGAAGTTTGATGGTGTTGTTGTGGAATGTGTCATCATGAGTGTATGGTTTTATATGCATTTGTTATGCATGTTAGTGTCTATATGTTATTATGCAAGCATTGTCATAGTTATGGTTATGCATGAATGGTAGGTTGGACATGCATTGTGAAGTCATTATATGAAATTAGGTCATGATGATGTTACTGGTATGTTATGATGCTAATGAGCTGGTTGAGATAGAGCAAGAGATGTAGATCATTAAAGTGAAGTTGCATCATTGGACCTCGAGGCAAGAACACGTCGTCATACAGGTTTGTATGTTGGGCATGCAGGTATGTAGGTTAAGTATTGTTATATGCATTATGGTTATGTGCATGCCTTTCATTCTATTGAGGTTATGGTTACATACATGATAGATGCTAGTTGATTAGTGTACTCATATGCACGTGTCAAATAGTCATGAATGATAGTAACCTTCGATTGTATGCATTGCTATTTTTGTTTTATGTTAAGATAACTTGATGATTATGTTATATGTTGTTGATGAGTATGTTATAGGTTAACTTGTTGTTGTTTTATGATAGTTAGCTTGATGATTAGGTTATATGTTGTTGATGAACATGATATGTAATTTGTTGTTTTTATATGATAGTTATCTTAATGATTAGGTTATATGTTGTTGATGAGCATGATGTATAACTTGTTATTATTATATGTTAGTAACTTGATGATTAGGGTTATAACATTAATATATTGATGTTATATGTATCATGCTAAATTGGATTGGCCTATGCAGATGGTTAGGGTTATGACATTCAGGTATGGTCGACTTATTGTGAGATTGTGTTCTACTAATCTCGATTGATCGTACATATGTTATGCATGAGCGGCAAATGTTTATGAGCTTATGATGTGAACATGTTAGTTAGTTATTGTCATGGATATCATGACTTTATTTATGGTTGAGTTGATATATTGTGAAAGTTATAGCGTGCTAATCTAGCTTGATTGTGAAGACAAGATAGCCTCCCCTGAGATACATTAAGGTATGAGCTTGTTTATGTCGTCTATTTTGTTCTTTAATGTTTGATTATGTTGTTTATTTAATGTTTGAGTGTTTGATTATGCTATCTAGTTGATTTATTTAACATGGTATGTTTGCAAGTTGGTTGGATGTTTAATGAATTGCATAATATGAATATGTGTTCAAATGATCTTGTTTAATATGATTGTACTAACACATATGTGTTGAGATAGTTGACATGTACTTGAGTGTAATAGGTGACAGTTGTAGTATTATGTCTAATGACTATGAGTTGACTATTGATTATGACATGATTGTTAGTCTTGGTAAAGGTTGACTTCAAATCGATAAATATGATTGTCTTTATATTTAGAACATGTGGTTGACATGTGTAAACAATTGCAGGAAACATGCTTCGTATTAGCGTGACAAGGTAATAATTGATGTGTTTATATAACTAACAGTTGGGTGATGTGACAGTACATAGTAAGCCTCGATTGCAACAAGGTAAAAGGTACAAGAAAAGAATTGGGCAAGAATTCCTTTGGCTATGTTTGGAAACCCTAATTCCAAATGAATGAGTGCTTTGCATGTCAGAAGTCTTCTTAACCTTGATTTCATTTGACAGTATGTGGTTATGTGTTATATTCATGGACATGTATTTGACAGGTGTAACAATTGGTGTCTAGTTATAGCTAGATTTGTCAAGGGAAATGGAGTCCCTTGAGACATGGCACAAATTTTTTCAACTATAAGGCAACATGCTTGGCATAACAAGATAAGGTAACTGGTGTATTGTTATGTTTATTTATACACTGAAGCTTATGTGTTTATGGTAGTATGATGTAGGGAGTTGCATGGCAAGAGAGGTTGTCATCAAATCTTGAAGAAGGCTTGAGTTGATATTTCCTTGTGAACCATGGGGATTGAGTCATGGCATTTGTTGTCAATCTTGTGCTTTTGGTATTTTGGTGATTTGTTGTGCTTGATTGCATTTTTGTTTGTGTCTTGTGCACAACCATGCCACTTTGTTTGTGGTGTCGTATCGTTGTTGGTTTTCCATGGTTTTCTTTTTGTTTGCTTGGTTAGTCTTTCCTTTATTGTTTTGAGAGTCTTGGGAATTGGTTGGGGAAAGAGGAAAGTTAGTGGAGCTCGAGGAGAGCTAAATGAAATCCAACAGGTAAGGTAAGATCAAGGTGAAGCTCGGTGCAATGGAAGTTTGAAGGCAAGAGAATGAAAGATAGTTGGATTGGTTGGGTCCACTGGTGTAAATGGACGATGGTAGGACATTCTTGGGAAAGGTAATCAAGAAAGGTAAGGTAAATGGATTTGAGGTGTCAAATGCCTTAGCTATGTTGGGAACGATTGTTCTCAATGATTGTGCATGACGTGCATGGAAAAAGGGAGTTCTCTTAACCTTGACCTTATGTTATCTCGTAATTATGTTAATATCATGATTATTTTGATGTTTATATATGTATACATGTATGTATATACATCGTGTTTGACAGGGTCATCATGGATCATGGTTGTTTAATGCTAATTTTTATATGTACGTATGAATGTATGCATATCATTGTTTGACAGGATCATGATTGTTTATGTTTGTGTATATGTATGTACGTATCCATGTATCTATGTCACCATTTGACAGGATTGTCAGGGATCATTCTTGTGGAGGAATGATTGCTTATGCAGGCAAATGACATGAAGAGGTTCCTGGTTTATGGGGAATGAAGTGGAAGAGTAGTCATAACAAATATACGAGGTCGATATCATTTGGTTATGAGTTGATATTATGTGATTATATTATGTCTATGTTATAGACAATATATACCGAGGGATACATCAACGAAATGAAAGCAATGTGGTCTATGGCATGTTGGGACAAGCATGGATAAGACACTGAAAACAAGGTTGCTTGGTAGAGACAATGTGGTTTTGGATGTGTGGTACCACTGTTGTGCATATGTTGTACATGTTGCATCTGTGATGTTGTGTGCATGCGGTGTTGTGTATATATAGTGTGTGTACATGTTTTTTATACAATGCTATGTACAATGTGGTACAGATAGTGTTGTGCAAATGTTGTATATGCAGTGTTGGGTATAGATGGTGCTATGTACATGTTGGATATGCGCTGTTGTGTACATAGTATATCATGCGCATGATGGATATGCAATCTTATGTGCATATGGTGTTCTGCGCATGTTGGATATGCAGTGATGTGTACATAGGGTGCTATGTACATGTTGTATATGTAGTGCTATGTACATATGGTGTTGTGTGCATGTTGTACATTTTGTGCTATATACATATGGTGTTGTGTGAATGATTGTACAAGTGGTGATGTGAACATGTGGTGTTGTGTACATGTTGTACGTATGGTGTTGTGTGTAGGTGGTGTTGTGTACATGTCGTGCATATAATGTTGTGTACATGTGGTGTCATGTACATGTCGTACATGTGGTGTTGTGTACACATTGTACAAGTGGTACGATGTACATGTGGCGTTGTGTACATGTTGTGTAGGTGGTGCCATGTGCATGTGATGTTGTGCACACGTTGTGTAGGTGGTGCTTTGTACAGATGGTGCTATGTACATGTTGTTCATATGGTACTAGTGTACATGTGGTATTGTGTGCATGTCATACATGTTGTGTTGTGTACATGTGGTACTATGTATGTGCATTGTGTAGTTGTGGTATCGTGACATGTGTATTGTGTTGTGTTGTACGCCATGTGTAGGTACATGTATTCTATGGTGTTGTACATCAGGTATAGATGTATTGTGTTGTGTTGTACATCGGGTATAGATGTATTGTGTTGTGTTGTACACCCAGTGTAGGTACATGTATTGTGTAGCATTGTACATCGGGTATAGATGGATGTATTGTGTTGTACATAAGGTGTAGGCTCATGTATTGTGTTTTGTTGTACATTGGGTGTAGGTGTATGTGTTGTGTTGTACACTAGGTGTAGGTGTATGTGTTGTGTTGTACAATGGGTGTAGGTGTATGTGTTGTGTGTTAGGTGTAGATGCATGTATTTCATGGCGTTGTATGTCGTGTGTGGTTGTATGTGTGCAATGCACACTATGTGTATGTGCACATGGTTAAGGAGAAGGCACTGGGTGTTTGTCAAGTGTGGAAACCAATCCGGTGTGCATACAGAGTAAAGACAAAGGTAGAAGCTAAGGATTGATTAAAGGATAAGTATCAATATTTTATTTCAGTTTTATTATGCACGTGATTTATGATTCTGGTCTATAATGATTACATGTGATTTATGATTCTGGTTTATGATGGTTACATGTGAGTTATGATTTTGATCTATGATGGTTGTGTTTTGAGCTAAGCTGGTGTGATATGTTTATACATGATGATTTTGTCAAAGATGTTAGTTTGACTTGTTGTGACAGGAAGCAAACAAGATTGCAAGTGTACCTTATTGACGAGCTACCAATGAACAAAAGGAAATGGAAAATACAACAGTATGCTGGTAAAGTATTCAGGAGCGAGGCCATTGTGGGAACATTAGTACCCAATAGTGTCCATTGATTTCCATGAGCATGTTATGACCGGTATGATGGTTTTAAGGTAGGGATATGCCTTATTTTTTGTATCTTCCAATGTGAGGAATCCTTGCCAAGGGATGGACTACCCGGGATGGGGGTGTCAGCGGAACTTGGAAGGTGTGTGACTGCATGAAAGGGGGTGACCGGATTGCTCGAGGGACTATGTAGCAGAGAAGGGAAGGTCGGGGATGGATTTTTTTTGTCATTAGCATTGTCATATGGAATTAGATGAACATTGGGAGTATCCCCTGGAATAATGAGCCAATAACTGTTCATTCAGAGGAAAAGTTAGGATTTTAGTGTTGGACATTGGATGCAACTTTGACTTTGGCAGTGGATTCTGAACTTCCTGGGAAGGAGGTGAATCCTGATATTACTTTGAGGGTGGAGGTGTGAGCCTCTGGATTCCCTTGTTGCGGATGTAGGCATCATATCCTTTTATTTTTTGGTTGAGAAAATGTGCACATGTGTATATTACTGTAAATATTGTATTGAGCTAGATTTATAAATCTTCATAGACAATATGGTTATTTTTTGGTTGAAGAAAATGTGTATAGGTATATGTGGTTATTGTAAATACCATAATGATCTTTGTTATAAAGCTACATTAAACATTATGTTTGTGTTGTTTTAGAAGATGGTTATTGTAAATACTGCAACGCGTTGTGTTATAAATCTCCATGGGTAGTATGTTTTTTTTTCAGCAATCTTGTTGGTTATAGGTGTCATTAAACACTGCACACAGTGTTCCCCCAAGGGGGAGGGTTCTGTAACAACCCTGGTTAAAAATTCATGTAAAAATATATAAGGCCACGATGATAGGAAAGGTATTCCAAGCTTAATGGTGGGCAAAAAATCCTAGTGTGGGTGTTCATTTCGATTATTGTGGCAAAGGAAATTGGCAAAGGCAATCGAAAAGTCTTTGGAAATGCATGAGGCATAAATTGGAATTTTATTTATGAAAATAATGGAAATTTGGACAAAAGGAAGGTGAAAGGTCACAGGTTGCATGTGAGGAGGAAAATGAAGGAAAATAATGGAAAATGAAGAAAATAGAGGCCTCATTAATAAAAAGGATTTTGAGGATCAATTGGCAGGCTTGGTCAATGTAAGCTTGTCTAATTCAGTTTTGGTGGAGCTCTCTTCTATTCTCTCTCTCTCTCTCATACTCTTAGACACTTGAGAGTTTTCTTGGGCACTCTTGGAGAGTGTGGCATACTTGGATGTTTGGAGAAATAAGATAAAGGAAGAGCTGGAAAGCACAAGAGGACATCGAGATTAGCAGTTACAATGGATTTGGCTTGCAGGTACCGAGTTGCATGTATTTTTTCCTCACTTGTTTTGGCATGCATGTGGATTATTGGTCATGATTTTTCACTGGCATGGAGGATTGTCTAGATTGACAATGGATTTCCGAGCCTTACCGTTTCCTTGATAGTTATGGAGATTGTGGGTTTATTTCCTTGTTTTGTTTTAGTTGGTTCTCGTGTTTCCTTTAGCTTGGGTTGAGTTACTAGTCCTGGGAGCCTTGGTTGGACAAATGCTCTAGAAGCCCTTAATAGCTTGGGTTGAGTTACTAGTCCTAGAAGCCTTGGTTGGAAAAACGCTTTGGAAGCCCTTAGTGGGTTGAGTTACTAGTCCTAGAAGCCTAGTTGGACAAACTCTCTGTAAGCCCGACGACAACCGTGGGTTGAGTTAATAGTCCTGGAAGCCTTGGTTGGAATAAACACACTGGAGCCCTGGAAGGCTTAGGTGGAGATGAATTTGATGATGGTTTTGTGATGTTCGACCATGAGGTGGAATCATTGTTTGATGGGTTGAGGTGGATGGACTCTGGAAACCCTCAATGGGTTTGATTGATGTGTTTTATGAGATCCCGCATTCATTCTTGGAATATGGCATAGGGGTGATTGACTGAACAGAGATTTGGCTCAACCATGTCTATGGTCGGGTGGAACGCGGTAGTCCCATACTGGGTTGGCTTTTGTAACATCAATATGAGGTTATTTATCGTTGTATTTCTGTGAGTATTATACTAGTTTATATGTGGATCATATGGCTATGATTTCACTGGTATTTATGTTGCTATTATACTGGTTATGTATGTGTTTTATGACAGTAGCTATGTATGGCTCTCATCATGTTTTTACTTGCATAGGAATGAACAATGTGTCTATGACCTAATGGATGAAATGGCAGCTAATGTATTGAGGCATCAATGCTTCGTAGCGATTCTCAGATAAGTATGAGACCCCTATGCTCATATTTGTTATTTACACCTATAGATTACACATTCATGATATGTTTGACGAATGCCTACCATGGCTAGTAGGCGTCCAATTACGATCTTATTCAAGTAATTGCATTTGTATTTCTATTTCCTTGTTATCTTATTGTTTTCTGAAGATGTCATTTAATTATGGGTAGTGACCTGGGCTCTGGGCTTGAAAATATGGCTCAAATCCCGGGGACACTAGCATAACACTATGTAATAAACTCCTTGGATGTTGGCTTGCAGGCCTGTGAGAGCGTCCATTGTTTAAGTGGTCCAAAAGCTTAGTGGGACCCAGGGGTTGGTTGGCAGAAAGGTTGGATTGGTTCTTGAGGGTCCTAATGTTGATGTTGAATGTCTGTATGATGTGTTTATGTCGATTCCACTTCCTTAACGTGACTTAGGAGGTCGAATCATATCATAGTGGTCTCTCGTCACATGTTTACCCCGGTTGGCTGGTTGCTTGGGTAGATGTGGGAGGAGGGTGTTACAGTTACTTTGTTTCTAACACTTTTATGGTTTCATTCCACAATATTTTGTTTCAAAATGGCCTCGAAGGCATTATTGGAAAAGTTTTCATTTTGGTTTCTAGAACTATGAAAATTACTCCAACTTTTACAATTTTGAAGCAATTAAAGTTCTGTATATGGTCTGTTTTCCCTAGTGGAAGACAAGAACAAGCTTCAAAATACATGATTATAAAGCTCTGATTCATAGAAATGAAAATTTTACTTCACGTTTTTTTATTATAAATAAAATAACTTATATATGAGTATATAGTATTTCATGCCCCGTGATGGGTGATAATGGGCTCACTGCATAACATAATAAATAAATGGGACATTGGGGGATGGTGGAATCTGGGACCACCTCCCACTTGGTGATATAAGCGATGTTATACTTTGAACACAGAACATCACAGCAAAGGGTGGTGAAGACGGTGGTTCAAGGAAGTAGAGGATCTCACTTGGTGTCATGATCATGAAACAATATTGTTCGTATGACAAATCTTTATGATGAAGTGAGGGAGGTGTGTAGACAAGTATAAAGCGACTCGAAAGATTATGGTGAAAAAATTGCATGGATTTTGGTGGATTGGTAGGTTGCATATTTATTTTAGAAGGTTGGGGAGCCTCATGATATCATTTAGTCCCATGCTCTATGCTACCATATGTAATGTAAGGCCAAAAAAATGGAGAGAGTCTCATAGTTTTTCAAGGGTTGAGTTTGTTGCAAATAATACTGAGAGGGCGGGGGGGAGGTGTTGAATTAGTATTAGCAAGTCAATTATTTTTCATTTCACAATCAGATTTGTATACGCTACTTCAATTAGTGAAAATTGCGTATATACGCAATTGTTGTTAAGGAAACTAGCATATAACCTGCATATTTATAATTTAATTTATTCTTTAGATGTTGATCATTAATCTATGCATCAGAACCATATAAACAGTAACCAGGTACAATAAAATAGAGCAGACAGTCACACACAAGAACACAAGATATAAGGTGGAAACCCAATGTGGGTGAAAACCACCTGCTGCAATTCGTCTCTATCTTCTTTTAATAAGAAACTTCTTTTTACAATGGTTCTGTATTGGTGCAGTCTTATACCAGTGCGCAGGCTTCTACCTGCAGAAGGCTACAACCTTCTCTCGTTCACTAGACTCTCCTGGAAGGGAGCTACAACCCCCATAGCTTTTGTACTAGCTGATGTACTAGTACGTAGGTGCTGACCTACATAAGGGTACAACCTTCTCTTTTCTTCCAGGGACCACGTTTCATAATTTTTCAAACTAGATCCATCAATAACATTAATCAAATATCAAATACATCTTCATCAACCAATCTCCTTTGCACCAACCAAAAACTAAATCTAACAATCACTTCTCTGAATGTTGTAACCAGAATATAGTACCAGTAACCAGAAACCAATCCTGAACCCAGAATACTGCATCAATAAACAGAAGTAGCTAAAACATATTTTATGAGACGTACGCTACTTCAATATGTAGAACCTGGGTGCATACATTGCTGTATTATGGAAAACCTACATATACGTTGTTTTGTAATACCTAACCAGCGTGTATACACGTATTTGCTAAGCTGAACCTGTGTACAGATCTATAAAGATAATCTACCCTTTTCAATTATTCAGACATCAGTTATACCCAGATTATCAAATTTATAGATCAAGTTATGCGCCAAATATAACAGATCAAAATCAAACAAATATACTTCTCTTCAAGCCTTAAGATCTTGACCCATCAATAGAACTTATCCTTCTCCTAGTGCTCAGGTTCCTCCTTGATTCAGATCCAGCTATGCACCATAACCAATGACCAGTATTTAGATCTTTTTCTTCATAAGATATTCAATCCTTTTTTTTGTGCCTTTGCCTAATGATCTCCTTCCCCTTTTATAGTCTTAGGCCTTACTCAATACCATGGTCCAAAACCATATAGAATCAATACCTTGGACCCAATACCTGGGGTCAATACTTTGGACCAAATACCATGGACCAATACCAAAATACCATGGACCAAATACCACGGACCAAAACCAAGTTTTCCAAACTGTATGCGCTTTTCTGTGCATGAAAGTGCGTGTATACGCATATGCTCCTTTTGGTCGGTGAAATCACGTGTATACGCGTCTTTGTCAAAGGGAACCTACATATACCTCCTTTTCCTTTACTGAAATGTGATCTATCATTTGAGTGAGTTGCCATCAAGGACAACACCTGTGTCATAGTGACAAACCTGTGTCATAATGCCAGCAGAGTTATGTTCAAACAACTAGCCAATACTCTACTCGAGAAAAGGGAACATGTAGCTTATTGAATTGGTGGTTGATTTCTCAATGAATATTTCTTACACTCTTCTAGTCATGAGATCTATGTTATAAATCTTCTTTCAGCTAGCTACGGGATTCATGTCAGTAACTATTTTTATAATACTCCCCAGATTGAAGCCTATCATTGATTTTTCCATATATGATAGCAATTTAGTCTTTGTTATTTGGGTTACATGGGTGTTGATTATTTTAAATTTAGATATTTACTTTTGTATTTTGATTCTCCCTCTATTGTCGAGTTTATATCCTTCTTGAGGAAACTATCTTATGTTACCTTTGATTTTGGGGGTTCTTGAAGTCTTGGGTATGAGATCTTAAGGAGAAGATGCACTTTAGTTTCATTTGTTGTATGAAATGTTATCATTGAATGGAATTGGATGTTTGGCATTGGAGATTGTTGGGCATAGTGTGGACATTTATGTCAATTAGTGCAAAGGTCAAAGGGAGTCTCGCTAGTTGCTAAGGTTTTTAGTTGAAAACCATCATAGTAGGAGGAAAAGTGAAGAATCCTTATAAACATTATGACTGTGACTAGTGGATGTATGGTTCAATGGCATGTTGGTGGAAGACATTTTGTCTACATAAGATAAGTTTGGATGCTCTAATAATCTATATGGTTGGATATGCCTCAGAAGACCTTTTCAATGGTATATGGCAACCTCAAAAATCCTAAGGGTTGTGAAGTCATGGCCAATTGAAGTTTGGAAGGGTTTCAGTGCCTCAAGGTTCCACAAGCTAATAGGAGCCATGAGACAGACTCATTTTAGTCAGTTGTTGGAGAATTTGATGTTATGTCACATAATAAACATGATCGTGGAAGGAAAGGTATGTAACGCATCGTGGTTGACAAAGTTGGGGGGGATTCCTTATCGACAGATGTGAATATTCATGTCCCGCCTCGAAATCCTTGTGTGGAGGTCACAAGTGTGGGGAGGTTGTGAGGTAGATTTTAGGAGATAGAAGGGGTACGATGAAAAATTTCCTAGGAACAAAAATTGATGGGAACTTCAATACCCAGGAGTATTGGCAGATGAGGTGGCATACAGGTGGAAGTGACATCAGTAGTAAGACACATGGCATGCAATGGAAAATGACATGTGGCATGATAATATTAGGGTATCAGGTGGCTAAGTGGACCATATCCAGATGATGTGTGGCACCAATAATAAAGTGAAATGTGGCAGTGATGATGTTAGCATGTGATTTGGCAAGTGATGTGGCATGTACTCAAATTTTGTGCTAGGGTGTTGTCACTGTGACAATTACCCTCCAAAAATTTTTCCTAACTCAAATTTGGAGCCTAAATGAAATATTGTTCTAAGCTACCTAGTGTCGTCACGTTGTTTGATTTTCTATTCTTATGTTTTCTCTAAGTTTTGCATCCTCCTAAGTCAATGTTTTCTAAGTGTCATCACCTAGCCTTTAGAAGCAATTGTGTTATTTTGTCCAAAAGTAGGTTAATTCATAAATTTTCTTGACTTAGAAACTAGCCTTATTCGCCACACAAAACCACACAAAAGCAAACAAAAGCAAGAAAAAACACTTTTAAAGAAAAAGCGCACTCCAAGATCACGAAGAATCACTCTCTTGTTAAGCGCACTCCTTCGGGCTAAATAAATATGCCCTCCTTGGAGCGCACTCCTTCATGCTCAGCCAGTGTGCCCTCCTTGAGTGCATTCCTTTGGCATGAAGACATGTGCCCTTCTAGAACTCATGCATGAACTTTCTTATTGCATGTGGACACACTACTAGAAAATAGGAGCTCGGTTCACTTCCCATAACTAACTCATTCACTCACTCACAAGTGACAAGCATGCATGGAGTGGATTTGCATGAAATATCTTTATAACCAACTTGGTTAATCATTCTTTCTCATAATCATTCTCATCTAGGTTGAGTGCACATCTTTGGATCTAAAAGCTCTTCATTGATCTCCATTCCAAGTAAGTTTTGCATGTCGATTTTATTGGTTGCCTTGGATGTTTTTGTTGTCAATATTTCTTTCCTTGTTGGTGTTTCTTTTCTTTTAAGTTTATTTATTGGTGTTTCAGTTCGTTCTTGCTTCTACAAGTGTCAAAATACTGTCGCAGGTTGTGACTCTGCATATTCTTCAACTCTTCATATTGCAGTCATGATTGCGATGGAATCTATAAAAACTTTTAGATCTTCTTTCTCAACATTTTTATCATTCCTTGTTTCTATTGAACCCGTCCTTAATTGATTCTGAGACAGAGCACACTTTTGGAAGCCAAAGGCTGACTATCTAAAAATTGTGCAGAAAGACAAGTTTTCCTCAAGAGCACACTCCTTCATTACAAAGAACTGCACCCTCATTGAGCGCATGAGCACACCTCAAACACACATGTGTTTTCCCCTTCATCTCTTTAACATGTACCCTTGTGCCCTCCTTGTCCATTTGAGTGCATGAGCACACCTTGAAGGCATGAAGGCTTGAATCTTGACCCCTTCGTCTCTTCGAAGTGCACCCTTGCGCCCTCTTAGTCTTCTTGAGCACATGAGCCAACCTTGAATTCCTAAAGTATATTTATTCAAGCTTTGTCAGTGTTCCTTGTACCCTTGATGGGCTCCCCCTCTTGCTTGAGCGCATGAGCGCACCTCAAAACCCCGAATGACCCTTGAACTTCCTTCATGCTTTGATAATGCACCCTCTTTGTTTTTATGCAAATTTCTTTCCTGTATGAGTAAGTATGTCTCGTCATTGATAGAATTATGTTCTTAGTTACATTTTATGGCTCTATGAATATGATTTTCTAAGTTATTGCTCGTAATAGATAGAAGATTTCATAAAGCTAATCGTTGTTGCCATGAGTGTCATTCCACATATAAGTGTTCAAATTGCTAGTATTGTTACTCTTTCATCATCTATTGGAACAATGCCTACCACTACACGTCAAGAGGCCTCTAAATAAGCCTCAAAAGTGAGCACTGAAGAAGCAGTAGACGTTAAAAATCCTACCATTCCCATCTATGCAGATACACAGTGCTTCATAGACAAGTCCACCGAGGTCACATGGAAATATATCATGGACACATTCATGCAGAAACAATTCTCTAAATATTTAGAATACTTTGAAGTATACATTAATATCAAGCGGTCCAAGATGCACAGAATCACATGAAAATTTATAGCCATTCCCTGTGCAGAAGTAATTGAATGGATTTTAAAACACATGGATGATTTAGATCTGGTTCTTCGAAGTGAAAGTGGTGTTAAACTTGCCACCTATTATGGAGAAGACATGCAAACCTATTATAAGATGCATAAGCCCATAGAGTATGCAAATAACAACTTTTACACTAGATGGGCTGATCTCAACACAAGTGACATCATTAAATCTTGGTTTCAAGAGCCTGCTAAGTTCCGACACCACCCATCTACAGTTTACCCAACCAAGATTCTCAGAGATGTATATTAGTATCTCATCACTATGTGTTGTAGGTTGCATGGGAAAAAGAATGTTGAAGTATTTGAAGAGAATTGGATATATATTCTCAATATGGTAGTTACTCGTGGCAAAGTATTCAATTGGTCAAATTGCTATTGGATGGAATCTATGCATGATATGCATCCCCAAGAATGCATTGGATCTGGAACCTGCATGATAAGTTTCCACTTTACTTCCACTGTAGGGTGTTGTTAGATTTGAGTTTTAGAGGGGCATAAGGCAGATCAGCAGAGCATTTCTTCGCGATTGTATTTCAGAGGATATATGATATCGATCCTCCTTGCATGACCGATCAAGAAAAGGAGTCACTACATGATATCACAAATTAGTTTGTTGTGCCTGAAGGTACATACATTTGATGCTTTGGTTGTCATATTTCTCCTCATCTCATGCCATGGCATGTAACTAATAAGGTGGTCATGCAAGAAGTGGCTTATCAGTTGAGAAAAGGGTTGTCAGGAGTCCTTCACAGAAGGAAGAAAGCCCCTTGGCCCACTTTTCCTTTGAGGATCAGATTGTATGAGTTGAAGAGCCATAAGGCAGCAGAGGCAGAAATACAGGAGTTGGACTGCTTACACTTTGTAGTCAAATAATTTCATGGATATGATCCCAGAAGGGTGTGCAGGAAGCATTGTGAAAGGATTGGTTTCATTTGGGGTTATTCATCAATGTCTATAGTAGAAGATGAGAAGGTAAATAATTGGTACAATGTAGTAAGAAAAACACATCCAGGGGTTGAAGTCAGTTCTCCCCAAGATATACAGGTATAGGAGGCACCATAATCAACTCCTCAAGCAAAGAGTACATCTCTCGGGAAAAGGCAAGCGTGATTTGATGGGAGAGAGTAGCAACAAGTGAAAATTTGATCCTTTGAATAAAGGAGCTATCCAAGTTGAAGATGAAAGCAGAGAGATAGAGGGAAAGATGCAATAAGAAGAAGAGGAGAAGATGAAGCAAGAAGATCTGCTCAGGAAGTAGCAGGAAGAAGAAGAGGAGAGAAGGAGAGTAGAAGAAGAACAACTAAGGCAGTCACAAGAGGAGGAAGTAGCAGAAAGGATGGAAGAAGAAGGAAGAGGTTGAGGAAGAGGATACCATCCATCCCACAAATAGTGAATTAGGTTCTTTGACAGAACCTCCTCTTACAGGTGGTCATATCCCATTTGATGAAATGGGAATCATACCTCCACTTGAAGACACATTCATGGATGTGTTCAATGTCACGTTTGATCATCTCAAGAAAAGGATACTGCAACAAAAGAGAAGATACCTCTCAAACGATCCTTAGAATCCATTCTCAGTATCCATAGAAAAGGTGATAATTTCTTATACTAGGAGGGGTCCCAGGGAAATCATGGCGGCCAATGTTGCTTTTTCTATAGCAACGCAGAACAACTCAAAATATTTTTTGAATGAAAATGCACGATTGAGGAAAGAGTTGGTTATATTAAAGCAATAAGCGGAACATCTCGCTGTGGAAAATCAACGACTATCTTCTCACAACTTCAACGTGGAAATAATTGCAGTCATCCATACAGGAGGAATTGGGGCTAATGGAGGACATCATAGATCAAATGTATAATAATATGATACTTCTACAACAGTTGCTAGGGCCCCTCGTTGGAATTCATAAGAAAGCACAAGAAGTCTTAAAACTCCTGAAAGTGGCAAATAGAGTTGTTGATCAACTCCAAGAATGGGCTGCCAAATATCCAAATGTTTTGAAACATCTGGTTAAAATGGACATGATTGTCACTAAGATAGACAAAGTACACTTGATACTCCATCATTAGAACTACATTCTTCTAGGAGAACATTAGAATAACACAATGGCCACTTACAATCGATTGCACAACGAGTTCGAGTCTCTAACACAAAAGCATGTGATGCCTTCAATAAAATCACTTGAAGAAATAAGAGGCAAGGAAATCATCTTTCAGGAAATCAGGCAGTACATAGAACACATCAAGCAAGCATCATAACAAGAAGGCTTGGATATCACCACAGACATTATTATACAATATGCCATCGTGTGAGTAAAATCTCACATGAAATTGTCTTGGCTATGGAATAGTGTACAATCAAGCTTCAAGGCTATATTGACAAAAGAAGTGGAGGTCAAGATGTGGTATGCAATAGACTTATCAGTTTGGATCAAAGTCATCTTTACAGAGTTCAGAGCATGGAACACATACATTACCAATGAGCTCCATGAGGAAGAAAATGACTTGTCAATTTGATAACATTTTGTCCTATTAGCTATTTTGTCTCATATAGCCACCGTCTTATCTGTAATTTGTATTTTGCAACAAGTTGTATGTAATGGATTCCAAGAGACACACGTGGAATGTGAAAATTCACATATGGAATGTAAAAGGTCATGTATGGAATATGAAAAGTCATATAGAATCCCATAGATCATAGGAGTTGAAGAGTCATGAGGAAGATCGAGCCATTATCATTTGTTATAATAGATCCTCATAACTCAAGGAAAGGGCTTTGGATTCTTGAAGTATTTCCTTGGCTTCTATTGTAGTGGATAGGAGATATATCATTCTATTGTAGTGGATAGGAGATATATCATTCTTTGGAGAAACAGGTTGTGGCTTCATGTTCCATTATTGGATCTAGTGTTTCACCTATGTAACAGTGTACTTGGAATCTTTAATTTATAATCAGAAGTTCTATGAGCCAACACTTCTTCATGCATGTATCGTGGATGTAGTAAGACTATTCTTGCTATGTTCATGGTCTATGTTGGCTTAATTACATACTAAGACTAATGAACTATTTCGTTGCTTAGATATGGATATCATTGAATGAGTGTTGTTATGCTTTCATGATTGTTGTCTATTGTGTGAACTAATTTATAGGCAATCAACAAGCCTTTATCTTCACTCTTGAGTCTCCCTTAGGATAGTATTATTACTTCCCTAACTGGAGGATTGTTTTACTTTACTAGTTGTGGAAGTTCCATGTGCATCTTACATTTGGTGTCACACAAAGCTTGCATACTTGCTGCCCCAAAGATGTAACAACCCTGAGTTAAAAATACATAGTAAAGTTAATAAAGGGAAAATAAGACCAAGGTCATGGGACATGTATTCAAATCTGAATGTTGGTCAAAACATCCCAGCGGGTGTTCATTTGGTTTATTATGGCTAAGGGAAATTGGAAAAGACAATGGCAAAGGCTTTGAAAAGGCAAGATGAATTAATTGGAGTTTTATTTATGAAAATAATGGAAATTAGGAGAAAAGGAAGGTGAAAGGTCACAAGTTGCATATGAGGAGGGAAATGAAGGAAAAATAATGGAAATTGAAGAAAATAGAGACCTCATTAATAAAAAGGCTTCTGAGGATCAGTTTAAGGCTTTTGTTAGTGTTGGCCTTTTGACAGTTTTTGGGTGGAATCTCTCTCCATTCCCTCTCATACTCTTACACTTAGAGCATTCTTGGAGCAAGGGAAGCAAATATCAAGCAAGGAAGAGTTGGATCAAGCGACTACAGTGGGATTACTTGTAGGTATCAAGTTGCATGTATGATTTATTTGCTAGTTTTGGCATGCATGGTACATGCATGTGAGTTCTTGGTTCTCTTGTTGTCATTGACATGGGTTTTGTCAGGTATGAAATTTATTTTCAGCCTTGCCTTTCCATTTCTAGATAGCCATGGTGTGATGGGGTTGTTCTTACTTGGTTGAGTTGGATTGCCAGATGGTTTTGAAACTGAGTGGGGTGGTCTTAGGAAAAATCACAAGGCCTAGGAATCCTAGACAAGTAAAGGTGGGATTGCGGTAAATCCTGGTTGTGTTTACCCTCGTTGGGCCTAGGAATCCTTGACCGATAAATGGTGGGATATACAGTAAATTCTAGGGGGTGGAGATAGAAAAATTCCTCACATTTTAGGTGGAGAGATTCGTAGGCATCCATGGTTGTATAGGCCCAGTTATCCCTGGACCGGTATATGGTAGGATTGTGGTAAATCCTAGTAGTGTATATTTCTTGTTTATGCCTAGGAATCCCTTGGCAGGATTACAGTAAAGCCTAGTTGTATAGATCATAGTTTTTGGACTAGGAATTCTTGAATGGTATTGGTGGGATATACGATAAAGCATGAAGAATCCATGGTTGTTTTTCTTGTGAGTCCCACATTCATGCTTGGAATATGGCACGGGGGTGATTGGATGAAAGAAATATTTGGTTTAGCCCAATCCATGGTCGGATGGTATGTGGAAGTCCCTAACTTGGTTGGTTGTTGCACATGTTAAGAAGAGCTCTTTTCCTCTTGTGTTTCATGTGTAAATGTACTTGTTATTATGTGGTTTTAATGGTTGTGTTATCATTGTTATTATGTTGGCTATATGATGGTTATAAGCATGGTTTATGACAGACTTTGGTTATGGTTGACCATGTTTTGATTAGTAAATGAATTGTTAATTAATGTATGACCTAATAGATAATAATGCAACTATTGTGCGAGGTCATTAAACCTTCTTGACGAATCACAGATAAGTATGAGACTCCTATGTTTATATGTGTTTATATGACCTGTACATTACATACTTATGATGTGTTTGATAAAAGGCTTGTCATGGTTAGGATAAGTGATCAGGTGCTCAATATTTAGCTCAAAATCAAAGTTCTCAGAATGGCTCGAAACCTAAATGACCACATCCATCTCAACAAAACGATCCTAACGCAACTCGTTTCACTGAAAATCGAGTTCATATGAGAAAGTTATTGAGTTATGTCTGTTTTTCCAAACAAGAGAAATTAAAAAAAAGCACAGTTAGCAGTCCGTAATGCTGGCGTGGTAGGTGATTGTGCAAGGTCAACGTTGGTCAATGCTCAATCACAGTTCACCAAGTGTCATGTTCTGGTTGGTTTTCAAGTTGGTGACATGGTAGGGTTTTAGTGGTTGAAGGTGGTCCAATGAGGAGGGGACAAGTGGCAAGCCCGGAGGTTGCCACATGTCCCTTCCCAAAGTATTGAGCTCGGCACAGTGGACCAAAATTTTATGGAGGCATTTGGGTTTGACCCCGCGACCTCCTCTGCACAGACCAAGTGACATACCATTCTGCCACACTTTGTTTCTTAACCCTATGGTGGACCGCATCTATTTAAAGTTTAATATGGTTAGAGTTGGTGGTTAGGAGGGCTAGCCCGCAGGCCAACCCTCCATGTGAATGTTGCGGCGGAAACATGTTATGGTTAATACAATAGTCAATACAACTGGTAGATAGCACGACGATAACCATGGCATCTTTAACACAACATGTAACCACCCAAACCATCCGGCGGTAATGGTTAGAAGACCCCATCTGGCGGTTACGAAACCATAACCCTCGCGATTAAAGCCACAACATGTGACACCTCTGCATAAACTGCCATCAGTTACGGAAATGGTAAGCCATTAATCCATGAGATTAACGCTAATTAACTCATATTAACACCCAATTAATTGTGCTTAACTTTAATTAAACTCACATATTAATCCCGCGATGTTTTTGGCGGTTCCTCTATTTTTGGCGGAAACTCCAAGTTTAGTGGAGCTAACTGTGTAGAATTTCCTGCAAATTCTCTACAAATCTACCTCTGTGATCTATGTAGAAAATTTGACTGTAGATTAACTCTATAATGTATTATACCAAAGTAAAATACTGTAATCTACTTCTACTATCAAACTTGCGAAAGCTTAAAGATCGAGTTGAATCAGAGCTAAACACATATAACCATAAGAAGAAGAATCAATACACATGAAACACAGAAAATACTCAGGGGAAAGCCTCAGCTAAAAACCCAACTATTTGTATTATCATACAAGGTGGAAATACATAAGAATTACACAAAGCCTTAGCTCTCACAGCTAGCCAACTCTCAGTACAATCCTCCTGGATGCTCATAGGCAATCAAAGCTTCTCACAAGCCTTCTCCTCTACCCTCCAAGCTCCTATTTCCTTGCACAGTTTCTCCTGGGTGATCTTCCTGTTACCAAGTGGAACACTGATCACTCACACTGATCTCACACCCTGTAAAACTGCGCAATCATCAAGGGACCTTATTCCTTCTACATGCATGAGTTTCCTTTATAGGAGAAAACATGCAACTGATAGTACACTATCCCTGTCTTTGATCTCAACTGGGTCTTTCTTAGAATAGACATGCATGAGTTACTGATGAGAGAATCTTTAGTTATCTGGAGTACACTAGTTGGATTCATGCATGCATTAACTGACTGAACTCACAATTAGTTCCTCAAACAATTTGGAACTAATTTAACTGGACTTAACTCAGTAAACTAAGCTAACTAATTACAACTCAAATACAACTCAATCTTATCTCCTTAATTAAGGGATAATCTCCATAATTTAAGGGATAATTGTTGCATGACTTCAGAAAGACTTCTAACTTTAATTTATCCAACTAATTAACTCAAGATGAATTAATTAATTATTTTTCAAGCCACTGGTGAGACTAAATTCGAATTTTAATTCAAGGACAAATTAAAATAGGAATATTCTGGATTCTAGTTTTATCATTTCTTGTTTCTATTTTCAACAAATTGGAGTTCCTCCAGTTTTGGAGGAGGTTTTCTAGGGAAAAATAGTTTGAGTCATAACTGGAGCATTTTTTGATCAATTTGAGCTCAAGAAAAGGTGTTCCTAGCTAATTTCAACATTCTGAACACATTGGAATTGGTATAAGGAGCAGTAGAGCTTTGTAAACAACATTTTTTTTCATATTGAGCTAATACAGAAGCCCAATCCATGGAAGTTGGACCAAGGAGATGTAGCCCAGGAGGGGTGAACTCCTTCATCAAAACACTGTGTTAAGTGCTCATGTTGATGGTTTCTTGTACTTTAAATTGTTGTTGTTCAACACTTGTCTTTTATGTTATTTTTCTCTTGAATGTCACTTAAAACTTGATCAAATTTACCTGTTTCCAATAACAAACAACCTAATGAAATTTATCTATATAAAGCAATGGACAAGCATTTGTTTATAAATCTGTAATT
This sequence comes from Pinus tabuliformis, assembly GCA_031772625.1. NCBI lineage: Eukaryota > Viridiplantae > Streptophyta > Pinopsida > Pinales > Pinaceae > Pinus > Pinus tabuliformis. The sequence goes on along the minus strand of CM062820.1, from coordinate 1,201,896,839 downwards.
AAAATTAGTACAACAAAACTAACAGTCAATAACAGATCAAGTTGGTATCAGAGCAAAGGTTTATTTGCTTGACTGCTTGAGTTTTTTTGCAAGTAGGGTTTTAATGGTTGCAAAATTGTGATGCTTACAAGGTTAAAGTTACAGAGAGAAGAAGGGAAGTTGTTGGTTGCAACTCGTAAGGTAATGCCCAGAAGAAGGAGAGCCACAAGGCCACAATCTCCGTCCAAAGTTCCAATTCCAGCTGCACTTGAAACACCTCAAGTTTTTCCTTCAATTGAGATTGAAGAGGTACAAGCAATACCAGAAACTGATCCCGAATCCACAGCCATCATGTCAAGTGATCCAGGTCCGGGTGTGAAGAAAGACCCTTCCAAGACTTTTTACTTTCGTGATGTGTTAAAATTTCTTTCTAAAATAACATTAACGAATACATCTGCATGCAGAAAAGAAGAGGAACATAACAATCATCAGCACATGAAAACATAAGCATTGATAACGGAGTTCGTCCAGGAGGGACTACGTCTCCGGGCCCCGGTGTCAAGATGGTGTAGGTCGCTGCATTAAGTGCTATCAATAATGGTGATGTACACAAGAGATGATGTTGCGATCATACAAGGAAAAATTCCCTCACGTAGGAGTGGCTCTAAGAGATGTTCCACAACTAGAACTCTCAATCAAAAGACTCCTATCAGTATGATACAAAAACATGCATGATGAGCATCCCACCGACATGGCACAAAAGGGATGTCAAAACAAAACATGCATGACGACAACAAGAGTATCCCAACAACATACAACAAGGGATCTGAAAACTTAACATGAAGAGTTATGATAGCAAGTACATCACATATAAGATTCCACATCAAATCAAGCAAGGAATCATGACAACATGTAATAAACAAGATCTTGCATCAACATCAATCAAGGATCTATGCAGTATAATGCAGAAAGAAGAAGTACATGAACACATCATATACCTCACAACCAACGACCATCTAAAGAAGTGGATGTCACATTGTTGAAGCTGCTTGGACCATTGCTCTCAAGTCATCGATCATATGAAGATGGTTGCTCGCACATGAATGTGGACATCTGCACTGGCGCTTAGAAAAGTGACTAGAAGAAGAAATGAGATAATAAGAAATATGAAGACACCATCATATTTGTGGCGTCGAGTAGTGTTGAATTGACTGTCCAAAATCTGAATTCTAAGAAGTTAATAATTCTAGGCTCAAGGAATCTTTTAGATTCCCCCAGGATTCCTCAAAGATTCTTTTCCATGGATGGACTGCAGATCTGCAACTCAGATGGCGAATCTGATCTCGCCATTGCGATCCCTGCGGAAAACCATGAAAAACAATTATAAACTTGACTATATTCTGAAATGTCAAAATTTTACCTCCTTGGGAAAATTTCATGGCTCAAGGTTCCGCTCCCTGTTTTTGTTGAAATCATGGTTCCAAGTGCATTCTGGAAATTAATGGAAAATGCAGACCTCTGATGAAGAAACGAACAACACCATTGTGTTCGTGGCAACGAGAGGTGTAAAAACCATATAAAATTTGTCAAATTCTGACAAAGTGAAAATTTTGCCTTCCTGCAAAATTCATGGTTCCTGCATTAAAATATTAATTAATTCACTGCCTTGAAATCCGTGCTTGCATTCTGCCTCGAAATCCATGCCCGCAATCTCTCTCTGTCTCGAACTTTTGTGCATAGGTAAAAACACTGAGTTAAAATAAAACTTATCGGCGCATTTACCAATGTAGGGAGTTTGGCGTAATGGTTAAAAGAGGCATATGGTTACAGAGAGGTCGAGAGAAAACCCCGCCTTCTCCATATATAATTTTTATAACCAAAAATGATGTATTAATGGGTGTCGGGTCCACATTGGGCGGCCTACCCCTTAAACCCTGCATTCTACATTATCGGTGCTTTTCCATAAATCGGCGATCGACATTATTGTTGGCGCATGTATCAGCGCGATGACTGGTGGTTGCGCCGATATATATATATATATATATTGGCGATCGGTAGTTGCGGAGGTATCAACACCTTTATCGGGGTTTCACCGATTTATATATATCAGCGATTTAATATCGACGCATTAATCAGCGGTCGGAGTTGCATATGAATCGGCAATATCAAATATGTTTGGACCGTTGGGGTTTGGGCCGGGTCCACCACCAATGGCCCGTGCCTGCACATTAATACAATACATATATACAATATATATATATATATATATATATATATATATATATATATATATATATATAGTGTGTGTGCGATAGTTGTGGAGGGTTCGGCGGAGGTTATGGCCGCCTACCCTATATATATATATATATATATATATATATATATATATATATATATATATATATATATATATATATATATATATATATTTGTTTATGGTTTGCGATTGAGATAAGGCCGGCGAGGGTTATGGTCGTCGGCCTTAAAATATATATGCAATGGTTGTTTTAATATGCGATTTGCGATAAGTTTGTTTAAAGGGTTCGGCAGGAGTTGTTGCCACTGATCCTGAAACCATGTGTTTGATTGTCTTATATAGTTATTTTTAATAACCATATATTGAAACATATTTCGTTATATGGTTATTTAATAACCATTTTCCATGATTTTTGTCTCTTATACAAGTTTAGGAGACAAATGAGAGAACTCCAAGTGTCAATGGCTAATGGGTTGCCATGTGGCACACTGTGGGCCCCACTTTCCCCTGTCATGTCAAACTTTGAAGAGCTCTATCTTTCACATACGAGCTCGGTTTGACGAGCCGTTCGCACATCTGCGATCATGATGGCGAGATACTTAACATGAACCTGTTTCAAGCACAATCCAAACACTTTGATTTTTAAGCCATCTTTGTTCTGTGTGTCTCTCTGGAGCCACCTGGATCATCAGGAGCAAGAGAGAATGAAGGTCTTTCAGAAGAGGAAGCATTCAAGAAATCTTTCTATGACTTGTCTGACATGGTTAGAGTGCTCTATGAAGAGAGGAACACTAGAATGGCTGGAGAGAGTTCTAAGCCTCCACATGGAGAAGGAAGCTCAGGAGACCAAAAAGATGATAAGAAGGATTCAAAGGGTAATGGAGGAAAGCCCCCTCCATGTCCACCATCTTCATCTTCCTCATCATCTTCATCATCCTCAACATCTCAAACAACAACATCTTCCACTTCCACCACCAAAATTGTACATACTCATTCCCAAACCCCAAAAGGAAAAACTCCCTTACTCAAATTGGAGATTAAGTTTGAACTTCCCATGTACAATGGTGAGGTGAATGCAGAACATTTAGACAATTTTATTTGACAATTGGAGGTATACTGCAAAATCCAGAACCTTCAAGAAGATGACATAAAGATCCAATTGGCTTCATTGAGGCTAGGAGCAGCATTAGTGTGGTGGGAAGCAAAGACTCAAGAGGAAATGCGAATTCATGGTAAGATATCCATTTCTTGGGTTGAATTTGTTTCTAGAATTAAAAGACAGTTGTATCCGTTAGCCCATATGCAAAAAGACATTATGAGCTAGCAAAATTTTAGGTAGCTTAAAGGCCAAATAGTTCAAGATTATACATAGGAGTTTAAAAAGAGAGTTTTGTTGTTAGGATTAAAATTGAATTCCCAAGATAAACTGTTGAAATATATTGGGGCTTTACATTCCTATTTGAAACATACTATCCTTATGTTCAAACCAAGCAATTTGGATGAGGTATGTGTGCAAGCCATGCACCTTGAAGCAAGGGGAAAGAAAATTCAGGAAGAGGGTAGTAAGAAGAAGCCATTCAAGGGTAAGGAGAAAGAGAAGGGAGGAAAATGGAAGGGAAAGAAGAATGTAAGTGTGAAGAAAGAAGGGGAGAAAACCATATGCTAACATTGTTCCAAAGCTAGGCATGATGAATTCCATTGTTGGAAATTACATCCTGAACTAAGGCCCAAGAAACAAAACAATAAGGGAAAACAAAAGACGACCGCTACCACACAACATGACCTTGGATCAGATTCTGGTGATAAGACCAAGATTTCAGCCGTGGTTACAAAAGGAAAAGAAACAATTGCAAGCACTAGTTCCTTACACAGTTAAAACAACACTCCAAATGAAGAATCAAGAATAGAGTTGTTTCATGTAAGGGTAATTTCAAACCATACAAATATTGATGCATTATTCGATAGTGGGTCACAATCAAACTTAATTTCAGAAGACTTGGTCAAAAATGTTAACCTTGAAAATGTACCTCATCATAAGCCATACCCATTGGGTTAGATAGTCAATAATGCAAATTTACAGGTTACAAGGAAGTGTTTATTCAAGTTCGCCATTAGTGAAAAGTTAATTAATGAAGTTGAGTTAGATGTTGTTCCACTTGACATATTAGGAAACATTTTGGGTAGTCCTTATTTGTATGTTAGGAAAGTAGTATTTTATCTCCATGAGAACAAATACTTATGCTCAAGAATGGGGTGGAGTACATTGTGAGAGCCCATTGCAAAAAGTTGAACATTTCTTTGGTTAATGCAGGGTAGGTGAAGAGATTAGTAATTGCAAGTAAAAATTTTGTGCTTCTCATGATCAAGAAAAAGAATGATATTAATTATGAATCTTTTGAAGGTTGTGATGACAAATTGAAAATTGATTTGTTTGATGTGGTAAGCAATCATGGCGAGATGTTTCAGGAACCAAATGGGTTACCTCCCAAGAGGGGAATTCAGCATGAGATACAGCTGCAACAGGATGTTCCACTTCTAAACATTGGCATGTATCGTATGTAGATTATGGACAACATGGAAATCAAGAAGAAAATTCAAGAATTGTTGAACAAAGGTATCATAAGCCCATCTACTTCACCATGTTGTTCACCCATTGTTTTGGTGCCAAAGGAGGACGAGACTTGGCGCATGTGTGTGGATTTCCATGCACTAAACAAAATAATGGTAAAGAATCGTTATCCGCTCCCAAGAATTAATGATGTGATTGATCAGTTGAGGTATGCAAATTATTTCACTAAATTAGACTTACGAAGTGGTTATCATCAAGTTAGAATAGTTGAAGAGGACATTTGGAAAACCACTTTTAAAACTAAACAAGGATGGTTTGAGTGGCTTGTTATGCCTTTCAGTATTACAAATGCTCTAGCTACTTTCATGAGAGTTATGAATGATGTATTGAGACCATTTCTAGATGAATTTTTCATTGTGTACTTAGATGATATTCTCATATTCAACAAATCCAGAGATGAACATGTCATGCATGTAAACAAAGTACTTGAAGTCTTGAGAAAAGAACAGTTGTTTTTAAAGATGTCAAAGTGTGAATTTGGCAAGACTTCTTCAGTGTATTTGGGACACATTGTTGAAGGAGGTGAGCTGAAGATAGACCCCTCGAAGGTTGAGGTCATTTTGAATTGGCCCAAGCCTAATACAGTTATAGAGGTAAGAAGCCTTTTAGGGGAAACACAATATTGGAGGAAATTTATTGCTAATTTTTCTTCCATTGCAGCTCCATTACATGCATTGACAAGTGTCAAGAAATTATTCCATTGGGGAGATGTACAACAGAAAGCATTTGATGCTTTGAAGCAAAAGATCAGTTCAACACTGGTATTGGCTCTTCCGGATCTTAGACGGCCATTTGATATTCAAACGGATGCTAGTGATTATGCCATGGGAGCAGTTCTTATGCATCATGGTAAGCCCATTTCATTTCATTCTGAATTTTTTTAGGAGTTGTATCTAACTATCACACTTATGACAAAGAACTTTACGCATTGGTACAAAGTGTCAAAAAATGGAAACACTACTTGATGGGGAAGGAGACCATTATCCATACTGACTGTCAACCATTGCAGTACTTACAGTCACAGTCAAATTTGCAGCAGTCACGACATTTCAGATGGATGGGTTTTCTACAACAGTTTCATTTGGTTATCAGGTATAAAAAGGGAATCTACAATAAGGTAGCTGATATACTCTCTAAGCCTATTATAAATTCATCTATTATACTCAAGTAAAATTTTGTTTTGCATGAAAGTTACATTGAGCAATATGCATATGATGATGACTTTCAAGGTGTGTATGCGAGCTTGAGGCAAGGAAACCAAATTTAAGAGTTATATTACCATGTACATAACAATTTGGTGTATCACTTGGGCAAGTTGTGTATTCCACAGGGAGAAAGAAACAATATCATAAGGGAGGCGCACACTTCGTTGATTGATGGACACTTTTTTGTAGGAAAGACAATAGTGAATCTCCAAAGGTATTGTTATTGGCAACACATGTTTGATAATGTATCTTGTTTCATTAGAGGATGTTCTTTGTGCGTAACAAGTAAGCCTAGAAATAGGAAACTAGGACTGTACACTCCACTTCCAGTACCTTCACATCCATGGGAGAGTATCTCAATGGATTTTGTAGCAGGTCTTCCATTGTCAAGGAAAGCTCATGATTACTTGTAAGTAGTTGTAGACAGGTTCAACAAAATGTGTATTCTAACACCATGTAAAAAGAAAATTATAGCTGAACAAATAGCTCATCTTTTCTTCCAAAACATTTGGGTTCATTTTGGTCTTCCTACTTCCATTATAAGTGATTGAGATTCTTGATTTGTTGGGAATTTTTGGTCAAATTTGTGGGACATGATGGAAACAAAGTTGAAGAAGAGTACAACCTTTCATCCATAAATAGATGGACAAACCGAGGTGGTCAATAGAACAGTCATTCATATTCTTAGAGGATATTGCAGCAAACATCCCAAGTTGTGGGATGAATAGTTGCATTACATACAACATGCATACAACAGGGCAAAGCATTCTTCCACAAACACATTGCCATTTGAGGCATGTTTTGGGTACTTGCCAAGATCACCATTGACTTCATATTTGAGAATTATGTTGCCATTGATGGTCATTGAGACATTGATAAGGCAAAGAAGTTCATAGAGAAAATTCAGTTGATACATCACATAATGCAGGAACAACTTGAGAAAAGTCAAAGCAGCTACAAGGCAAGGCATGACAAACACTGTATTGATCACAAATTTCAAGTTGGAGACGAAGTTTGGTTATATATTAGCAAAGAGATACTTCAAGGGGAAGGTAAAAATCTTAAGCCAATCCGTTATGGTCCTTTTAAAATTCTGGAAAAGATTGGTAACAATGCATTTAAGCTTGATTTGCCTCCTTATATGCAAATATACTATGTTGTTAATGTTGAGAATTTGAGATTGTTTGAACCCTGATGATCAAGAAGAGTATGTTCAGCTGCTATCAATAGATGATTTCTTGCTAGAATATCTTGATGAACTTCAGCAGGATCTCATACTTGACAGAAGAATCAAAACTTTGAAGAGAGGGAATGTTGAATACCTTAGAGTGGGACTCAAGGGAGAAAAGCCTTCTAAATCCAAATGGTTGCAAATCGAGAAGGTGAGGGAGTTGTACCCTCACTTGCTAAAAAATTGATAGTATCTTTTGGTGTCCAAAAGGCTTATAGTGAGGAGGAATGATCAGGCGCTCAGTATTTAGCTCAAAAATCAAATTTCTCAAAATGGCTCGAAACTAGAATGACCGCATCCGTCTCAACAAAACGATCCTAACGCAACTCATTTCACTGAACACTGAGTTCATATGAGGAATTTATTGAGTTATGTCCACTTTGCCAAACAAGAGAAATTTAAATAATAAAAAAGTACCCAATCACTGCACTGACGTGGCAAGTGACTGTGCAAGTTTAACTTTGGTCAATGCTCAATCATAGTTCACCAAGTGTCATGTTATGGTTGGTTTTCAAGTTGGTGATGTGGCAGTGCTTTAGTTGTTGAAGGTGGTCCAATGAGGAGGGGACAACTGGCAAGCCCAGAGGCACCATGTGTCCCTCCCCAAAGGACCGGGCTCGACGCAGTGGAACAAAATTTTATGGAGGTGATGGGGTTCGACCCCATGACCTCCTCTGGACAAACCAAGCGACCTACCATTTTGCCACACTTGGTTTCTTAACCCTATGGTGTACCACATCTATTTAAAGTTTAACATGGTTAGAGTTGGTGGTTAGGAGGACCAACTCTCCTTGTGAACACTCCGGCGGCAACATGTTACAGTTAATACAATAGTCAATACAACTGGCGGATAGCGCAACGATAACCGTGACATATTTAACACAACATGTAACCACCCAAACCATCCGGCGGTAACGGTTAGAAGACTCCATCCGACGGTTATGAAACCATAACCCTTGCGGTTAAAGCCACAACATGTGACACCTCTGCATAAACCGCCAGTGGTTACAGAAATGGTCAGCCATTAATCTGCACGATTAGCGATAATTAACTCGAATTAGAGCCCAATTAATTGCACTTAACTTTAATTAAACTCACAGATTAATATGGTGGTGTTTTTGGTGGTTCCTCTCTTTTCAGTGGAAACTCCAAGTTTAGTGGAGCTAACTGGAGTTCCTCCAGTTTTGGAGGAGGTTTTCTAGGGAAAAACAATTTGAGTCATAACTGGAGCATTTTTCGACCAAATTGAGCTCAGGAAAAGGTGTTCCTAGCTAATTTTGACATTCTGAACACATTGGAATAGGTATTAGGAGTAGTAGAGCTTTGTAAACAACATTTTTTTTCCATATTGAGCTAATACAGAGGCCCAAGCCATGGAAGATGGACCAAGGAGATGTAGCCCAGGAGGAGTGAACTCCTTCATCAAAACACTGTGTTAAGTGCTAATGTTGATGGTTTGCTGTACCTTGAATTGTTGTTGTTCAACATTTGTCTTTTATTTTATTTTTCTCTTGAATTTCACTTAAAACTTGATCAAATTTACCTGTTTCTATTCACAAACAACCTAAGGAAACCTATGGACAGAAAGCAATGGACAAGCATTTGTTTATAAATCTGTAATTGAAATTAGCACAACAAAACTAGCATTCAGTAACAGATCAATGAGTATGGTTAGGTACTTGTTCAAGTTTTGCATTAAAGGCCTTGTCTTCTTGTTAGTTATCATTTTTTAAAATTTCATCAAGTTCTAGGTCGAGGCCTGAGTCGTAGCCCTAAAAAAAGTGGCTTAGAATTCGGGGTCGCTAGCACGGAATTGCTTGAAAAAGGTTGCATTCGCATGGATGCCTTGATGTGGGAGTGACTGGAGAGTTTCAATCACTTGGAGGGCTTGTCATGGGAGCGACTGGGGGTCTAGCTCAACAAAAAGCAAGCTAACTTAGGAGTTGGGTACCTGGAGTGGTTGGTTAGTCCCTAGGGATCCTGTAGCAACTGAAAAAGGTCAGTTTTTTTTTGGTGTGATGATTCCACTTCCTTAACTATACATGGGGATTTGAATCATATCATAATAACTCTTCATCGCATTTTTACCCTGATGGACTGGTTAGCTTTGGTAAATGTGGGAGGAGGGTGTATCAGAGTGGTATCAGAGCGGGTTCCGTTCTCTTTGGGTGATGTCTGATTTATGTTCTCTTTGGGTGATAGTTGATACCAAAGAGTGGTATAAGAGCAAATTTCATTCTCTTTGGGTAATTTCTGGTTTCTGTTCTCTTTGGGTAATATCTGATACCACAAAGTGGTATAAGAGCTTGGTTCAACACTTGGACTTGATGGGTTGAATGTGTTTATCGTGCATGCATGTAGGATTTATATGTGTTTGTTATGTATGCATGGTGATGGGCATTGTTGCAGTGATGTTTTCATGTAGAAGTTGATGATGTTTTTGTTGGGATGTGTTTGTCATGAATGCATGTCGGTTGTATATGCATTTTTTATGCATGTCAGTTTCTATATGTTGTTATGCATGCATTGTCATGGTTATAGTTATGCATGTATAATAGGTCAGACATGCATTGTGAGGTCATTGTATGTAGTTTGTGTCATCATGATGTTGTTGGTTGTTATGATGCTAATGTGTTGGCTAAGATAGAGCAAGATATGCAGATCATCAAATTGAGGTTGCAGCACTAGACCTCGGGGTAAGAGTAGATCGTCATAAGTCTGTATGGAGGGTATGCAGGTATGTTGGTTAGTGGTTGTTATAAGCACTAGGGTTATGTACATGTCTGTTAGTCTATGGTTTTTGTGGTTACATGTATGATAGATGTTAGTTAATTAGTGTGATCATATGTACATGCGTCAGTTAGTCATGAAGGATAGTAACTTGTTGTTATATGCATTGTGGTCATATGCATGATGGTTATGGTCATTGTACTTAGGATCTTGATGTTATATGTATCATGCTAATCTGGATTGGTCTATGTAGATGATTGTGGTTATGATACTCAGGTATGAGTTGATATAATTGTGATATTGTGTCACACTAATCTGGACTGACTTGTGCAGATGTGATAGCCTCCCCTGAGATACATTGAGGTATGAGTTTGATTATGTCATATATTTAGTGTTTGAGTGTTTGATTATGTCGTCTAGTTGATTTATCTAACATGGTATGTTTATAGTCTATTTGAGTGTTTGATTAATTGCATGATATGAGTATGTGTCTATGAGATTTCATGAAAGAATGATTTTGTTTTAAGATGGTTGCACTAAAACATTATGTGTTGAGACAACTGATATGTACTTGAGTATAAGTGAGTCCTAGTTTTAGTATTATGATTAATGATTGTGAGTTGATTGTTGATTTTGGCATGGTTGTTAGTCTTAGTAAAAGATAATTAATAGACATGATGTCTTGATCTTTGGAACATATGATTCACATGTGTGAATCGTTTCAGGGAACACATGTTTAGTATTAGCATGACAAGGTAATAGTTGATTTTCTTATATAAATAATAGTTGGATGATGTGATAGTGCATAATAAGAATTAATTGTAGCAAAGAAAAGGGTAAAAGAAAGGAATTGGGTGAGAATTCATTTTGATATGTTTGGAAACCACCATTCCAAATGAATTAGTTCTTTGCAACATGAAGTCTTCTTAACCTAGATGTTGAGTCCCAAAACTGCCTCTTTTCAAGCAATTTCTTCATCCTTCTTCCTTTGTTTTCCCATGCCAATGCATCATAAACCATCAAAAGCCATTGCATGTTTCTTCTAGGAGTACATTTTAGTGATTTTCAAATTATATTATTATGTGTGTTATTTGGATAGGGTTTTGTTTTTCAGCTACGGAATGTAGCCACTTTTCGCAGCTAACCGACCATTCCACAACCATCTCCATACTTTTGCAGGTTACAGGTGTCGATAGAAGAAACGAGCCACATGGGTAGCTGGGGAAATGTCAGCACATGGATGGAGTCCTATCCATTTAATCAAATTTGAGGAGAAAGACCCCGGTCAAAGGGGAGTCAACAAAGAAGTCCTACAGCAGCTAGAACTCTGTTTTGGCACGCAAATGAATCTGAGGCATGTTCCTGAAGCTGAGGATGTCGTTTTCCACCTGCTTGCCACCTGCATAACCAAATCCAACAACCACTATTCAAAGATTTACTGTTCAAGCCAACCAAAGACTAAATTCTTGGATGCACTACCTGTTCACGTGTCTGCTGTAGAAGACTTTTCTCTTTAAAACTGTTATGAATTTTTCCTATAAATTCCAGCATTTGGAACGCAGAACTAGTTAATGTTTTTTGATGATGAAGTAGTGTAATTTCCATTTGTAAGCACGAGACATTCAGTACTCTGTTTTCAATATAAAACTTTGTTTTTTCCATATGGATACTTGAGCATGTGAAGTGATTTTGCGTTGCTAGTCCTAGGCTATGCAGAGGGCCCCTGCTTGGTCGAGGTTACTTTTTGTTTCTGTACATTTCCATTTGTTATTTTCTTTCATTCAGCTGTACATTTATTGTGTTTTTATTTATGTCTATAATCGTTTCTAACACTGTGTTTATTGCAGCTTTTGTCACTTGTTTCTACTAACTCAGATAGGTGCATTCTAGTTTAGAAGTAGTTCTTTAGTTTCTTTCATGCTCTAGCTTCTTAACTGTAGTTTTTAAACTGTGTCAAGTAGCATCATTTCTTCTATTGTTCTTTAGTTTTTAAGCTTTTGAATTTAAGTAGTTTCATGCCTTTGCTTATTAGATAGTCACTCATTACATAAATGAATGTTTCCACAACCTTTCGTTGATGGTTTACCCTCAAACTAAATGGTGAAATATCGAATTTATGGATGAGTTTTCTTGTTGTTCAATACCTTTTCCTTCTTAGTGTAGTCACTCATGTTATAAGAAAATATTTCCAGAGCCTTTCATTGATGATTGATCTTCAAACTAAATGGCGAAGTGTTATGTTTATAAATGAGATTACTTGTTGTTCATTAGTTTAGAGTTAGATAGCTTGATGTCATTTTCTTGTCAATTTAAGCACTCATGATATAAGCAAATATTTCCAGAGCCTTTCGTTGATGGTTTATCTTCAAACTAAATGGCGAAGTGTTGTGTTTATAAAATGAGATTACTTGTTGTTCATTAGTTTAGAAGTAGATAACTTGATGCCATTTTCTTGTTAATTTAAACAACTCATGATTTAAAGAGGTATTTCCAAAAGCCCTTCATTGATGGTTGAACCTAATACTAAGTGGTGAAATGCCTTACTAATGACTGAGTTTTTCCTTGCACTTTTGATGTTTACTTCTTTTAGAATGGTGAAGAATGGAATCTCTCAAATGTTGCTATCATAAGGAGTTAATTTCTCCCTAAATTATATAGCAGAGTGGTAACAGTGCTTCATCTAGTTTTACTTTCACAAATAGTATAGTTGCAGTTTCAGTTTTGTTTCTTTCCTTTAGTTTAATTGTAGTAGTTCATTAGACTTTAATTTTGCAAGTAGAATAGACAACAGAAGTAGTTTTGCTTCCAGTATTTCATTCTCAATTTGATATAGATAGCTGCACTTCCATTTTCTCACTTAAGTTTTGGTTTTGTAATTAGGTAGACATGTGTTCTAAGAGTCTTTAAGCTCATATTTTGGAAACCATTAGCAAGAAGATAAGCTTTGTCTTCACTTTCTTGTTTTAAAAACTCCACTTCCAAACTTGGCCTAAAAAGCACTTTTAGACTCTCACTTCAGCAGTAGATTAAGATTTCAATTACATTGTAGAACTCTAGGAGTCAAAAGAACAAAACCCCAAAACAACATAAACTTGAAAATAGTGAGGGGTAGATTTATAGCTAGGGGCAGAAGTTCGATTTTCACAACTCCAACTACTCCACCAAGGATTAGAAAGGACACACCTCCATCCCAGACTCATACTCCCAGCCTTAGGATTCCTGGAATTCAAGGGGCAACAACTCAATTAGAAGATTCTCCCACTTCATCTACTAAACCAAATCTAGGAGAGGAACCCTTTTTCACCTCTATAGGGGAGCCTATTGTAGTTGAAGAAGTAGGAATACCTAGAGAAGAAGAAGAAGTAGAAACTCTCTCTCATCAGCCATTAATAGAAGAACCAGAAGATTCTGAGGAAACTATCATGGCAGAAGAAGAACAAGATGGAGAATTTTCACTATTTGGAGGAGGGGGTAGAGGTAGAGGTAGAGGAAACAATGGAGGAGGTAGAGGTAACAATGGAGGAGGTAGAGGAAATAGGGAAGGAGATAACTCATTTGGATTCCCTATAGTAGATGAGGAAACACATACAACAATGAAAAACATTTCACCATCTGTCCTCCCAAACTTTTATGGGTTGAGAAGTGAGGATCCTGAAACATTTTTGTTTGAGTTTGAAGTCTTATGCCGAACTTATGACTATCTAGAAGACTCTCAAAAACTCAAATTGTTCCCTTCAACACTAAAAGGGGCTGCTCTGAAATGGTTTATGGGATTAGTCACTCAATCCATTAGGACTTGGAATGATATGAGGCAAGCATTTTTGGATAGATACTTGGATTACTGTATGCCTACCAATCATAAGGATGAGGTATTCAAAATGATGCAAAAGGAAGATGAAAACTTAGAGGATTTGCTTGAGAGGTTTAACTACAATTTGAAAAGAGCAAAAATGAACAATTTAGATGAAGAGACCTTGAAAGCTCTTTTGTTGAAGGCCATTAGAGATGAATGGATAGATATCCTTAACATGATGGGGAAGGGAGACATCTCTCAACTTCCATTGAATGATATAGCAGAACTATGTGTTCATCCCTCAAGAGGAAAATCTAAAACTGGGAAAGGACCAAGAGATCCTTCTCTTATTAGAGCAAACAAATTTGCAACTGGAACTGTAAGTAGGGTAGAAATTGGCAATATGCTTGATGAGTTCAAAACTGATATTTTAGGGAGCCTTAGTGAGCAGCTAGACACCCTCAAAATCCAAAACAAGCAGAAAACAGAAGCTGATGCTTTAGCCATCTTTTGTCCAAAATGCAGAAAGAAACATGCTCTAAGGGAATGCCCTTTAGATGCAAAAATTGTAGAAACTTGTATGATTTGTTCAGAAAGTCATGAGACCAAGGATTGTCCTTCAATCCCAGGTCTTAAGGTTGTCTTTCAAGAGGAAGTAGTCCCAAATTCTGTAGAACCTCTTTGTTTTGTTGCAAGAAGACCTTGGCAAGGGCCACAAAATCAAGGATTTAACAATCCAATGAATTTTCAGCCCCCACCAAACTGGAATTCTTGGCAACAACCTTGGCCTCAACCTCAAAATCAGTATCAATCTCAACCATGGACACAAGGGGTACAAAATCCTTATGGGATATTTTCTCAATATTATCAATATCCTCCATCTTATCAGAGCTATCCTCCCCCACAAAATCAACAGCAAAATCAACAACCACAACTTCCAAATCAAAGCCCTCACCTTTCATTGCCATTTCCACAACAACCTCCACAACAAAGTCAAAATCCTCAACTCTTACTTCCATTTCAACAAAAGCCAAATCAACTACCAGCCCAACCATTGCCAAACCCCAATAATAAAAGCCCTCAGAATTCTTACATAGTAGAAGGACAACAATTTCCTACTTACATGATTGTTCCTCTAGATCTTAATGATGTTCAACTTAGATCTGGTAGGATTTTAGAAAAGGAAAAACCTTCTATAGATATTCAAGAGCAAGATGCTTCTAAGGAGGACTCTCTGAAAGTCAATAAAAGTTTTGAGGGAACATCCCTTCAAAACCAAAACATTCAAAAAGAAAAACAAAAAGAGTCAATAAACACAACTCCTATAATTGAGCAACCTGCATCTACTTCTACACCTCCTTTTCCTGAGAGATTACAAATTGATAGAGGAGTGGAAAAACAGATCTTGTTGCCCAATTATGATTTCCTAGATGAATTAAAGAATGTCTGTATCAAGATTCCCTTGTTACAAGCCATTAGAGAAATTCCTATTCTAGCAAAAACAATAAAGGAGTTGAGCATCAAAAGACCAGGTAGAAAACCAAGAGACACAAAAAGAATTCACTTGGTAGGAAAAATAGCAGATATCATGATGGGAAAGATTACCATGCAAAAATATGTAGATCCAGGAAGTCCAATTGTCAAGACACACATAAATGGGATTGAAATTCCAAATACATTGATTGACTTAGGGGCAGCTATAAACATTATGAGTAGACAGACTATGGAACAGCTTAAACTTCCTAATATTCTTTACACACCTACCTTACTGCAACTTGCAGACAGATCAGTAATCAAACCAGATGGTGTGTTAGAAGACATTTCAGTCTCTTTAGATTCTTGGGAATATCCTGTTGATTTTATGATTTTAACTCCCAAGAATAATCTAGGAGGACACCCACTTATCTTAGGAAGACCTTGGCTGGCCACAGCTGATGCTTTTATTAGTTGTAGATCTGGTGACATGTACATTTCTAATGGTAGTTCAACAAAGAAATTCACTTTGTATCCTCCAGCAAAAGCAATCACAGAAATAGATGACAAGGAATGGATCGATGATGAAGATGTTATACAACCTATCTTTACTATATCATAAATTAGTGAGGATAGTCAAATTTTGAACACATTAGAAAATTTTGAAACATATTAAGAATATGATCATGCACAATTTCAGGTAAAATCTAATGTAGAATACTTGTCATCTAGGCAGATGTCTCTCTATTCTATGGAAGAATTTGGTAGCTCTACAATTGAAATTTTTCTAGGTAGAACATTGAACATAAACAAAAACTTGGAGAAATTACAACAAGAGGAGCTAACCAAAGTTTTACAAAAACATTCTGTTGCATTTGCATGGGAGTATATTGATATGAAAGGTATTGACCCTAAGACTTGTATCCATCATATCTATATTGAGGAAAACAGTAGACCAATCAGACAACCTCAGAGAAGGATGAATCCAAATCTTAGGGAGATTGTGAAAGAAGAGCTCCAAAAACTACTCAATGTAAACTTCATTTACCCAATCTCAGATAGCCAATGGGTTTCTCCTTTGGTAATTGTGCCTAAAAAGAACGGTAAATGGATGGTGTGCATTGATTACAGAGAATTTAATAAAGCAACCTTGAAGGATCACTTTCCTTTGCCCTTTATAGATCAGGTATTAGATACATTAGCAGGGAAAAAGTACTTTTCATTTTTGGATGGTTTTAGTGGTTATAATCAAATTCAGGTAGCACCTGAGGATCATGATAAGACCACATTTATTGTCCATGGGGAACTTTTCCCTACTAAGTGCTTCCTTTTGGATTATGTAATGCACCCGCAACATTCTAAAGAGCAGTACTAGGAATTTTTTCTGATCTAATACATGATTGTGTAGAGGTATATATGGATGATTTTACAGTCTATGGTAACACATTTGAAGAAGCCTTGGAAAATTTGGAAAAATTCCTTAAAAGATGTAAGACACAAACCTTTCATTCAGCCATGAAAAATGCTTTATGATGTTTATGGAAGGTATTGTTTTAGGACATCACATTTCAGGAGATGGGATTAAAGTAGACAAATCTAAAGTGGAAGTCATCTCTAAGTTACCAATTCCAAATTGCCAAAAAGATGTTAGAAGTTTTCTAGGATTTACAGGATATTACAGAAGGTTCATAGAAAACTTTACTAAAGTAGCATCCCCACTCTTCAAATTGCTTACAAAAGATTGTGAATTCAAGTGGAATCTTGATTGCTAACTAGCATTTGAAACCTTGAAAACAAAAATATCTGAAGCATCTATCTTAAGAGGACCAAACTGGAAACTTCCTTTCCATATTTCTACAGATGCTTCAGATATAGCTCTAGGAGCTGTACTAGGACAAAAAGATTTGATTCCTTATGCCATTTACTATACAAGTAAGAATTTGACTCCCACTGAGTTGAATTATACTGTGACCGAAAAAGAGTTCTTAGCTGTTGTTCATGCAATTAACAAGTTTAGACATTATATAACAAGCTATGAAACTTTTGTTCATACATATCACTCTACAATTAGATATTTGATGAATAAACCTATTACTAATGACAGAGTTACAAGATGGCTTTTACTTTTGCAAGAATTCAATATTACTGTGCTAGATATACCTGGAAAACAAAACACAGTTAATGATTTCTTGTCCAGGATTCAGAATATCAAAGAAGACTCTCCAGTTGAGGATAAGTTCCTTGATGAATATCTATTTGCAATAACTACTCAAACTCCTTGGTTTGTAGATGTTGCTAACTATTTGGTTACAGGGAAGTTACCTTCACATTTATTTCCTAGAGAGAAAAGAAAGATTATTCAAAATAGTTCAAGATATTCATGGATCTCTAATGAATTGTATAAAACAGGGCCAAATCTTATGATCAGAAGATGTGTCAGGGAAGATGAAATGTCTGATATTCTCAAAGCATGTCATGATGAGCCATGTGGTGGACACTTTTCTGACAGGAGGACAACCTATAAAATCTTTTCTTTAGGATATTATTGGCCATCCATCTCCATAGATGCAAAAGAATATGTCAGAAGGTGTGATAGCTGCCAAAGGGTAGGGAAACCTGCTCCCTCAAATGAGATGCCATTACAACCTCAAGTACTTATCGAACCCTTTGAAAAATGGGCTTTAGACTTTATTGGACCTATTAATCCTCCATCTAAGCAGAAAAAGTATATATTGGTATGTACTGATTATGTCACCAAATGGGTAGAAGCCAGAGCATTACTTTTTGCTAATGAAAAGATAGTAGTTAGTTTTCTTTTTGAGGATATTTTTACTCGCTTTGGTGTTCCAAGAGAAATTGTGACAAATCAGGGATCTCAATTCACATCCAAAATGATGGAGAGGCTTATGGAAGAGTACAAGATCAAGCATAGGAAATCCACTCCCTATCATCCACAAGCAAATGGTAAAGTGGAGTCTACAAATAAAGTGATTGAATGAATCCTCACCAAGAATGTGCATCTACATAGAAGAGATTGGGTAGAAAGTCTTCCTGAAGCCTTGTGGGCCTATAGAACTACATGGAGGAACACAACGGGACATACACCTTATGAACTTGTTTATGGAAAGCAAGTCCTGTTCCCCATTGAGTTCCAAGTAAAAACCTTCAAGATGGCAATTAAGTTGGGGATGGATCTATCAGAAGCTCAAAAGCATAGACTGGAGCAGTTAAATGAACTTGATGAAATAAAAAAAGAAGCAGTTCAAAGGACTGGTCTAGTTCAGCAACAGAGAGCTAAGTGGCATGACAAGTACATCAAGGACAAAAGGTTTTAAGAGGGAGATTGGGCATTGCTATTTGATTCAAAGTACAAGGATTTTCAAGGTAAATTTCAAACTCATTGGCCTGGGCCATATGAGATTGAAATTTTTTTCAGTAATGGAGTAGTAAGAATCAGAACCATAGATGAGCATCAAACTCCTCTCCTTGTGAATGGTCATAGATTGAAGATTTATCAAAAGCCAATCTCAAAGGAGGAGTTTATCAAGATCTTTCAAGATAATTATGAAATGAAGTTGGTGAAGAAGAATCATTCTACTCCACCAACTTAGTCTTTGTTCTTTTCATTGATTTTTAAAAAAAAAAAAAAAATGTATAAGCTTGAAAACCAATCACTGATTGGCATCCTTATACAGAAAATACAGGGTGAAAATCAGAAGACTTTGACACCCTATATTTTCCACACAAAAAAAGAAGGTCTTTCATTTTATTCATGGTTTGTTTTATTCCATTCCATTTCATTTCTGCAAATTTCACTCCATTTCACCACCACATTCCATCAATAAACTTTTCTTCAGTATTTCTTCATATCCACTTTTCATCTCCATTCTGCCATATTTCATCCATACAATCATTTTCTATTTTCATTCATTCATCAAGTCATATTTCATTCACTGTGTTACATTCCACAACTGTTTTCCAATTCCGCAGCTGATCTAATACTGCAGTTGTTCTAATTCCGCAGCTGTTCTCCAATTCTGCAGCTGATCTAATTCCGCAGTTGTTCTGATTCCACAGCTATTGTGATTCCGCAGCTAATCCTGTTCTGCAACCAATCTGACTCTGCAGTAACAGTTGGATCATTAGCCAAAAATAAAAATAAAAAGCCAGATGCAGGTATTGAAGGAGAAATATTTTGAAGACACATCAACACCTAAGCACCTACAAAAGCAAACAATCAAAGGTTAGCAAATGGAAAAGGTATGGTTCCAAAGGTGAGAATAAAACCTATTTCAAATAGCACTATAAAAGCATAAGTTGTATAATTTGAATAATCACTACTTCTTAACATGTCATAATGCTATTTTTTTGTTGTCATAACTTCACCATGCCTTCCGATTTTATGTTTAACGGTATCATGATTTGCCTCCGACTTTAACTCGTACTTCATTATACTTTCCTACTCCACCTGTTTAAATGGCTAATTATGTGAATGTAACTCAGTTGAATACGGCTCTTTCACACACCGAGTTTCCTGTTTTCTTACTCCTGCAGCCTTCTTATGAATGCAAAGCACTCGAACTTCATTCAGTTTTCAGTTCTGTGCATGAGTAATACTCTGCCTCCACACAGTCTATGTGTGCACCAATCCTTACATCCTCCACACTTTTCTTGTGCATACAGTATTCCTGCTTCATATATCCTCCATAATTCATTCACATATCCATCGTTTCTTCCTAGTTCCATATCCATCGATTTTCTCCACAGTTCTTTGGCATTCAATTTCCATCCTTATAACTGTTCTCTTCCCATATAACCACCGTTTACAGAGTTTCTACACAGTGAAGAACAGCATAATGGGTCTCATTGTAAGAACAGAGCCCACAAGAGTCAAGTTTATGGAGGGATACCCTCAGTTGAAGGGGACATTGAAGAAGGCTGGTTGGCTGAAGTTTATCAAGAAATTCAATGGCCATCACAAAGAAGTCACCAAAACATTTGCAAGATCTTTTGATGGGGTAGAAGTGGAAATTGGTGATATAAGGTTCTCAGTGACTGAATCTTCCATTGCAGCTGCAACCAAACTTCCAAAAGATGGAGAAAGGTGGTTCAAAAATAAGGAATTCGATGATGAGGCTTGGAAAGTTATTCTCCGAAACCCAGGTATGGATATCTCAATTTTCAAAAGAGGAATTCCTATCTCAACATTAAAGGATAAATGGAGTAGTTTGCTCTTGATTATTCAGAAATTTATCACGTGTGAGGGTAGATATGGTTCAATGTACATGTATCACATAAGGTTGTTGATGAACTTTTTGGAAAATGGAACCATCAATCTCCCTTACTTTCTGTTGAATAGCTTAAGGAAGATGTCCACCACTGTTCAAAAGAAGATAGAAGATATAGAACCTCACCTTTACCACCATGGTCTCATAAAAAATTTAGTTGAAAATCACTTGAAGGATATAGGAGACACATGGGAAAACTTCCTGATCAAGAACTTTTTCCAAGATCCACCTGAGTTACCTGAAGGGAGTTTGGTAAAGAAGAGTAGGAGGAGAAGAACATCTCTAACAATTCAAAATACTCCTACCATTTCAGCAAAAGAAAATAGTGAGGAAGAACCTCTCTCTAAAACTCTAACTGATATCATGAAGCAAACAAAACAGAGAGGAAAAATAAAAAGAAAAGTTGAGGAAATCTATCAAACTCCTGAGCCTTCATCAGAAGAGGAAAAATTTCTCTCTGAGAAATTAGTCCACATTAAGGAACAGTCTAAGAAAGAAAAAGAAAAAAGGAAAAGAAGACAGGTCATAGGCACACAAAGTCTAAGGAGAAGCTCTAGACTTAAAGGCAAAATGAAGAAAACAAAGACAAAAGAAGCCCAATTCATAGACTTGGGAGGGGAGACTCCAACTCAATCACAAGATAACACCTCATTTGAGCAGAGTCCACAACATTCTCCTCAACTAGACTTTGAAAGTAGTCCAAGAAGAGCATCTCCAGAGATTGACCCAGTTCAGCAACAGATCTATGATTATATTGAATCATTGGAGCAGAAGAACACAACAAAAGATCAGGGGACTTCATCTAACCAGCCAGCTACATCACAAGAAACTCTGATTCACTCACTAAAGCAAGAAATATATGAATTAGAGGTCTTAAACAGGCATATTTAGAAGGAAAATGAAGCTTTGAAGGAACAAAACAAGCTGGAAAAAATCATTCATGACAATACCATGCTTCATTTGGGTTTGTGGCATAAGAAAAATAGAAAATTGAAGAGGAAAAATAGGAAGCTAAGTAGGCCCTCATCAACCTTAAATATAGATTCCTTATGAGAAAGCCTAGAATGGCAGTGGCAGCAAAGAGAAACAAGAAAAGGTTGGATGTTCTAGCTGAGGTTTCAAAGAAAATGCAGTAGAAGAAGGATTGTTACAATTTTGGTTGCATGAGGACATGCAACAACTTCACAGTGGGGGTATGTTGAGTCCCAAAACTGCCTCTTTTTCAAGCAATTTCTTCATCCTTCTTCCTTTGTTTTCCCATGCCAATGCATCCTAAACCATCAAAAGCCATTGCATGTTGCTTCCAGGAGTACATTTTAGTGATTTTCAAATTATATTATTATGTGTGTTATTTGGATAGGGTTTTGTTTTTCAACTACAGAATGTAGCCACTTTCCGCAGCTAACTGGCCATTCCGCAGCCATCTCCATACTTTTGCAGGTTACAGGTGTTGATAGAAGAAACAAGCCACATGGGTAGCTGGGGAAATGTTAGCGGATGGATGGAGTCCTATCCATTTGATCAAATTCAAGGAGAAAGACCCCGGTCAAAGGGGAGTCAACGGAGAAGTCCTACAGTAGCTAGAACTCTATTTTGGCACGTAAATGAATCCGAGGCATGTTCCTGAAGCTGAGGATGTCATTTGCCACCTGCTTGCTACCTGCATAACGAAATCCAATAGCCACTATTCAGAGATTTACTGTTCAAGCCAACTGAAGACTAAATTCTCGGATGCACTACCTATTCACGTGTCTGTTGTAGAAGACTTTTCTCTTTAAAAATGTTATGAATTTTCCTATAAATTCCAGCGTTTGGAATGCAGAACTAGTTAATGTTTTTTGATGATGAAGTAGTGTAATTTCCATTTGTAAGCACGAGACATTCAGTACTCTGTTTTCAATATAAAAACTCTGCTTTTTTTCCATATGGATACCTCAGTGTGTGAAGTGATTTTGCGTCGCTAGTTATAGGCCGTGTAGAGGGCCCCTACTTGGTCGAGGTTACTTTTTGTTTCTGTACATTTCCATTTGTTATTTTCTTTCATTCAGCTGTACATTTATTGTGTTTTAATTTATGCCTATAATAATTTCTAACACTGTGTTTATTGCAGCTTTTGCAACTTGTTTCTACTAACTCAGATAAGTGCATTCTAGTTTAGAAGTAGTTCTTTAGTTTCTTTCATGCTCTAGCTTCTTAACTGTAGTTTTTAAACTGTGTAAAGTAGCATCATTTCTTCTGCTGTTCTTTAGTTTTTAAGCTTTTTAATTTAAGTAGTTTCATGCCTTTGCTTATTAGATAGTCACTCATTACATAAATGAATGTTTCCACAGCCTTTTGTTGATGGTTTACCCTCAAACTAAATGGTGAAATATCACATTT
Organism: Pinus tabuliformis; assembly: GCA_031772625.1. Taxonomy (NCBI): domain Eukaryota; kingdom Viridiplantae; phylum Streptophyta; class Pinopsida; order Pinales; family Pinaceae; genus Pinus; species Pinus tabuliformis. The sequence continues at coordinate 1,201,873,875 of CM062820.1, read as the reverse complement.
ATGGATGAGTTTTCTTGCTGTTCAGTACCTTTTCCTTCTTAGTGTAGTCACTCATGTTATAAGCAAATATTTCCAGAGCCTTTCGTTGATGATATATCTTCAAACTAAATGGCGAAGTGTTGTGTTTATAAATGAGATTACTTGTTGTTCATTAGTTTAGAGTTGCTAGCTTGATGTCATTTTCTTGTCAATTTAAGCACTCATGATATAAGCAAATATTTCCAGAGCCTTTCGTTGATGATTTATCTTCAAACTAAATGGCGAAGTGTTGTGTTTATAAAATGAGATTACTTGCTATTCATTAGTTTAGAAGTAGATAGTTTGATGCCATTTTCTTGTTAATTTAAACAACTCATGATTTAAAGAGGTATTTCCAAAATCCCTTCGTTGATGGTTGAACCTAATACTAAGTGGTGAAATTCCTTACTAATGACTGAGTTTTTCCTTGCACTTTTGATGTTTACTTCTTTTAGAATGGTGAAGAATGGAATCTCCCAAATGTTGCTATCATAAGGAGTTAATTTCTCCCTAAATTATATAGCAGAGTGGTAACAGTGCTTCATCTAGTTTTACTTTCACAAATAGTATAGTTGCAGTTTCAATTTTGTTTCTTTCTTTTAGTTTAACTGCAGTAGTTCATTAGATTTAATTTTGTAAGTAGAATAGACAGCAGAAGTCGTTTTGCTTCCAGTATTTCATTCTCAGTTTGATATAGATAGCTGCACTTCCATTTTCTCACTTAAGTTTTGGTTTTGTAATTAGGTAGACAACAGTTTTAAGAGTCTTTTAAGCTCATATTTTGGAAACCATTACAATAGCAAGAAGATAAGCTTTGTCTTCACTTTCTCGTTCTAAAAACTCCACTTCCAAACTCGACCTAAAAAGCACTTTTAGACTCTCACTTCAGCAGTAGATTAAGATTTCAATTACATTATAGAACTCTAGGAGTCAAAAGAACAAAACCCCAAAACAACATAAACTTGAAAATAGTGAGGTAAGAAAGGGTTATTTAGCACATATAGTGCACTACACTTCATTAGTTTATGACACCCGGATTGATAATTTATGTAGCAATTTAGGACACTAAATTGACTAAACACTAGATTTTGTCTGACATTATGTGTATATATGTTATATTCCTTAACATGTATTTGACAGGTATAACAATTGGTTTTCAGTTATGGTTGGATTCGTCAAGGAAATGGAGTTCCTTGAGAGATGATATATGTATGAGTTCAGTTACAGGTCAACTTATTGGGTACAACAAGGTAAGGTAACCGATATATTGTTATATTTATTTATACATTGGCAATTATGTGTTTATGGTAGTATGATGCAGGGGATTGCATGGAAAAGGAAACTGCCATGAAATCTTGAAGAAAACTTGGGTTGAGCTTTCCCTTGGAAGCATTGGGAACCCATGGGGATTGAGTCATGGTGTATGTTGATAGTTTTGTGCTTTCGGTCTTTTGTGATTTTTTTTTCTTGATTTGCAGTTTTGTTTATTTCTAGTGTATGGCCATGCCACTTTGTTTTTGGTGTCATATTTTTATTGGTTTTTCATGGTTTTATTCTTGTTTGATTTTGTTCTTACCTTTTTGTGTTTTGAGGGTCTTTGGAATTGGTTGGGAAAAGAGGAAAGTTAATGGATCTTAGGGAGAGCTGAATGAAGTCTGACATGTAATGTAAGACTCAAATGAAGCTCAATGCATGAGTAAAGGGTAGCTGAATGAAAGAGTACGACAATGGATTGGATTGGATAGGTCCATTGGGATAAATGGACGTGGAAGGATAGTCATGAGAAAGTTAACATGAAAGGTAAAGTAAATGGATTTGAGGCGTCATATGCCTTGGCTATGTTGGGAACTGTTTTTATTGGGCTTGTGTATGTTGTACACAAATAAATGGAATTCTCTTAACCTTGACCTTATGATATCTGATAATTATGTTGTGATCATTATTATCTTGATGTCTATTTATGAATACATGCATGTATGAATGCCACTATCTGATAGGTTCGTCAGGGATGATGATTGTTTTATGCTAATTTGTATGTATATATGTATGTATGTATGTAATTATCTAACAGGATCCTCAGGGATCACTCTTGCGGAGGAATGATTTCTTATACAGGTGAACGACATGAAGGGGTTCTTGGTTTTATGAGGAATCAAGTGGGAAGAGTATCCTTGACAAATCTATGAGGTCAATATCATGTGGATATGAATTGATATTATGTGATTATACTATGTATATGTTATGGGAGTTAATGTTGAGGGGTACATCAACGGAATGAAAGCAGTGTGCTTTGCGGCATGCTAGGGCAAACATGGATGATGGAAAGACACTAGAAGCAAGGTTTCCCGGTAGAGATAATGTAGACTATGGATGTGTAGTACTACTATTATGTATATCTTGTACATATTGTACATGTTGTACCTATGATGTTGTATACATGAAGTGTTGTGTACATGTCGTTTATGCAGTGTTGTGTACAGATGGTGTTATGTGCATGTTGGATATGTGGTGTTGTGTACATATGGTTCTTTGTACATGTTGCATATGCAGTGTCGTGTACATATGGAATTGTGGGCATGTTGTATATGTGGTGCTATGTACATGTAGTGTTGTGTTCATGATTGTACATGTGGTGTTGTGTACATGTTGTACATGGGGTGTTGTGTGCAGGTTGTTTTGTGTACATGTCATGCATATGGTGTTGTGTACATGTCGTGCATGTGGTGTTGTGTACACATTGTGCAGGTGGTGTTGTGTACCCGTTGTGTAGGTGGCACTATGTACATGTGGTATTGTGTACACATCGTACACATTCTGTTGTGCATGTGTGGTACCGTGTTATTGTGTTACGGGGATTGTGTAGCCGATTTATAGTGGCATGTGTATTCATTGTGCTTTAATATGTGTACGTATATGTATTGTGTTGTGTTGTACACCAGGTGTAAGTGTATGTGTTGTGATGTATACTATGTGTATGTGGACGTAATTAAAGAGGAGAGAAGGCACTAGGTGCTTGTTGGGTGTGGAAATCAATCTGGCGTGTGTACGGAAAGGAGAAAGGACAAAGGTAGAAGCAAAGGACCGATTAAAGGATAAAATCAATATTTTATTTCAGTTTTATTATGTATGTAATCTGTGATTCTGATTTATGATGGTTGCATGTGATCTATGATTTTGGTTTATGATGATTGCATGTGATTCATTATTTTGATTTATGATGGTTTCGTTTTGAGCTAATATGATGTGATACGTTTATACATGATGATTTGTTCAAGAGCTGGTTTGGCTTGTTGTGACAGGAAGTGAACATAAGTGCAAGCATACCTTATTGACGGGCCACCAATGAGGTATGATTTGGATTTATTTCAATTCGTTTTGAATCTAACGGGAATTGTGTGCATGGTACAGGAAAGCATGAAATGCCCAGACTGGGTGGTTGAAACCGACTACAAGAATCATCAATGTTAGTGAAAAGAATTGGAATAGACAACATTATGCCACTAAAGCACTTCAGGAGAAGGGCCATTGTGGGACTCTGGTACCCAATAGTGTCCATTGATTTCCATGAGCATGCTATGACCAGTATGATGGTTTGAAGTAGGGATATGCCTTGGCTTTTAGACCTTTCAATGCAAGGAAACCTTACCAAGGGAGGGGTCACTCAAGGGAATGTGTAGCAAAGAAGGGGATGCCCACGAAACTTGGAAGGTGTGTGACTACATGGAAGGGGGTGACCAGATTGCCCGAGGAACTATGTCGCAGAGAAGAGAAGGTTGGGGATGGATTTGTTTTGATCATTAGCATTTCCAGATGGAATCAGATGCACATTGGGAGTGTCTCATGGAACAAGGATTCGGTAACTGTTCACTGAGAGGAAAAGTGGCACAAGATTGTAGCGTTGGACATTTGATGCAACTTTGACTTTAGAAATGGGTTCTGGACTTCCTAGGAAGGAGGTGAATCCCAATATTACTTTGAGGGTGGAGGTGTGAGCTTATGGATTCCCTTGTTTCTGATGCGGGTATCATATCCTTTTATTTTTTGGTTGAGAAAATGTGTATATGTGTATATTATTGTAAATATTGTATCAACCTGAATTTATAAAGCTACATAGACAATATGATTATTTGTTGGTCGAAGAAAATGTGCATGAGTATATGTGGTTGTTATTCTAAACACCATAATGAGTTGTATTATAAAGCTCTAGTAAACGATATGTTTGTCAAGTTTTAGCAGTATTCATTGCAAATACTACGACGAGATGTGTTATAAATCTGCATGGGAAGTATGTTTGTTTTCAATGGGTTTCTAGTTTGCAGGTGTCATTGAACACCGAGGACGGTTTTCCCCGAAGGGGGAGGGGTTTGTAATAGCCCCAGGTTAAAAATCCATGTAATAAGATTAATAAAGGAAAAATAAGACCAAGGTCATGGGACACGTATCTCACGCTGAATGTTGGGCAAAACATCCTAGCGGGTGTTCATTTGGTTTATTATGGCTAAGGAAAATTGGCAAAGGCAATGACAATGGCTTTGAAAAGGCAAGAGGCATTAATTGGCATTTTATTTATGAAAATATTGGAAATGAGGAGAAAAGGAAGGTGAAAGGTCACAGGTTGCATGTGAGGAGGAAAATGAAGAAAACATAATGGAAATTGAAGAAAATAGAGGCCTCATTACTAAACATGCTTATGAGGATCAGTTCATGGCTTTTTTCAGTGTTGGCCTTTTGACAGTTTTTGGGTGGAGCACCCTCTCCATTCTCTCTCATACTCTCAAACACATAGAGTATTCTTGTACCACTCTAGCATTGGAGAAAGGAAGGCAAAGGGAGGACAAGAAAGCAAAGAGAAGCAAAGATCAAGCAAGGAAGAATTGGATCAAGCAGCTACAACGAGATTACTTGCAGGTATCGAGTTATTCCTTACTATTTTTGGCATGCATGGTACATGCATGTGTGTTCTTAGTTCTCTTGTTGTTATTGGCATGGGTTTTTCCAAGTGTGACAGTGGTTTTCAGCCTTTCCTTTCCATTTACAGATAGTAATGGTGTGATGGGGTTTCTCTTACATGGTTGAATTGGATTTCCGGATGTTTTGAAACTAAGTGGGGTGGTCTCAGGAAAAATCACAAGGCCTAGGAATCCCTGGACTAGTAAAGGTAGGATTTGGGTAAATTCAGGTTGTGTGTACCCTCATTGGGCCTAAGAATCCTTGACTGGTAAATGGCGGGATATACGGTAATGCCTAGAGGGTGGAGATAGACAAATTCCTCATGGTTTAGGTGGAGAGATCCGGAGACATCCATGCTTGTATAGGCCTAATGATCTCTGGACCGGTATATGGTGGGATTGCGGTAAATCCTAGTAGTGTATGTTTCATGTTTGGGCATAGGAATCCCTTGGTGGGATTGCGGTAAAGCTTGGCGAAGCCCTTGTTGGTTTTATTGTGAGTCCCGCATTCATGCTTGGAATATGGCACGAGATGATTGGCTGAAAGAAAGATTTGGTTCATCCAAATATATGGTCAAATGGTATGTGGAAGTCCCTAAGTCGGTTGGGTGTTGCATATATTAATAATAGCTCTTTTCCTCTTGTGTATCATGTGTAAATGTACTTGTTATTATGTGGTTGTAATGGTTGTGCTATTATTGTTATTTTGTTGGTTATATGATGGTTATAAACATGGTTTATGAAAAACTTTGGTTATGGATCTCATCATGTTTTGATTAGTAAATGAAATTTTAATGAATGTATGACCTAATAGATGATAATTCAGCTATTGTGAGAGGGCATCAAACCTTCTTGATGAATATCAGATAAGTATGAGATCCCTATTTTCAGATGTGTTTATATGACCTATACATTACATATTTATGATGTGTTTGACGAAAGGCCTGTCATGGTTAGGATGAGTCTGGTTAGGTCCTTGTTCAAGTTTCGCATTAGAGGCCTTGTCTTCTTATTAGTTATCATTTCTGATAATTTCATCAAGTTTTGGAAGAGGCCTGAGTCTTAGCCCTGAAAAAAGTGGTTCAGAATTCAGGGTCGTTGGCACAGAACTGCCTGAAAAAAGTTACAGTCACATGGATGCCTTGTTGTGGGAGCGACTAGAGAGTTTTAGTTGCTTTGAGGGCTTTTCATGGGAGCAACTGGGGGTCTAGCTCAGTAAAAATCAATCTAACTCAAGGGTTGGGCACCTGGAGTGGTTGGTTAGTCCCTAGGGGTCCTGTAGCTCCCGAGAAAGGTTAGTTTGGTTTTTGTTGTGTCGATTCCACTTCCTTAACTGTACATGGGGAGTTGAATCATATCATAGTAACTCTTCGTCACATTTTTACCCTGGTGGACCGGTTAGCTAGGGTAAATGTGGGAGGAGGGTGTTACAAAAGAGGTGTTAAGATGTCTTGTGTATGTTTTGTAACCAAGGCACATCTTTGAAACCTTTGCAATTATGGTTAGATCGTACAACCGGATGGGACTCCTACACCAAACAGTGTAAGGTATAATTGGGACCTCACATCAGGAAGATCCCCTTACATTTTGGAAATATCCAGGATCGTCAACACAGGGATCATGTTTGTGGACAACTTCCTATGTTATGGATTTGAAAAATGGCTGAGTGTTGTAATATCGAAGCTCAGGAGGACCATCGCAAGTAAAAAATAGTAATGGAAAGTCTATGTCTTGGGAGCCAAGGCTAACATTATTGATAAGTCAAGAGTGGTCTTGTGTTGACAGGAGAAACAGGAATCCCCTTCCAGCGCCATCATTTGAAAGGAAGTTTGTGACCTGAACTATTTTAGGGTGATATTCAAATTAACAAGAGTGCAAAGAAGTGTGGCATGACAAGCCTATGGTTCTGGCCTTATGGCATATGATGCCAAGGCACAAAGACATAAATGCTCAATAGGAAATTATAGAACACAAGAGCTTGTATATGAACATAATCTCTTAGTTGTAAAGTTTTGTTGTTTTGTGGTCTAGTCCTGGGAAAAAGGCACTAAGGCCTAAGTAGTGTGTACATTTGAGGATTTGGTGCCAAATTTCTTTGCAAAAATTAGATCAGTTGCACAGTTGGACAATTGATATGAGTAAATAGGGGATTTGATCTCATTATGAGAAGTGACGAATAAAGACCAGCAAAGAGTAATATAAATGTTGGATATTGCGTGAAGAAAAGTAAGTGCAATTGTGTAGCTCAGTAAAAAAAGGCAAGAAGGGCGAGATAACGGTTGATGAAAAACAAATATGAGGTTTGAAACTTTGTAGATTATAACAGATCAGAAAAATTATAGACCGCAAGTTCACTGGCTAAATGTTAGTTAACTCAAAGGTGAAGTACTTCCTCAAATAGGAGAAAATTAATTAAAGTGATTTATCGAGCCCAGTGTGGATCCAATGAATTTTTTGTCCTCGAGCAGTGTGGAATTTGTCTTTCAACAAAAGGGTTCATTGTTGTGAAGGAAAGTGAGTGAGATAGGTAGAGTGCATATGTAGGAGTGAGTCGTGCGCAGAGTGAGTGCATTAGAGCTCGATAGCGAGTGGAGTGCAGAAGTATAGTGCTACGGACAATGGTAGCTTATACAAAAGAAGGGAAATCCTAGTGAGGTTGAGAAGCTATAGAGGGAACGTGTGGTTTTGTGAGAGTAGTGATATCAAATTGAAAAGGAATTCCAGAGACCCGAGTCTGAAAATCCTATGAAAATATAGATATGACTAGCTGAAGCAGGTGGGTGCCTACATAGATCTGAGGTCGGTACCTCTAAACAAGTTGGTGCTTACTGATATGAGGGGTTGGGGCCTTATGTGAGTTGCTTCTCACATAGAATTCATGTAATCATAGTTAGTGATTACAATTTACATCATAATACAAATAAAGATTTGTGGTTTTTCTCTTGGAAGGGTTTCCACGTTAAATCATTGTGTACATATGTGATGTGAATCCTTTGTTGTTGTGTGTATCTTGTGTATTTTTGAATGATTGGTTAAATAATTTTCAAATTGTATAATTATTGATTCACCCCGCACCCCCCACACCCCCTTCCCCCCCCCCCCCCCCAACTATTAGTAATTCTTGGTTCCCAACAATTGGAACTAGAGTGGGTTCCTTCAAGAACAATTTAACAATTGGAAGGTAGATCTGCGAGGAATCATGGCGGATAGGGGAAAATCAGGATGTATAGTCAAGCATAATACCAGTCTTTGATGGATTCAATTATGTATTCAAATGAGTTAGAATGGAAGCATACATTATGTCTCTTGGTGTGGATGTATGGGATTCAATAGAATTTGGTTACACAATTCAACAACTCCAATGATAGATCCTTATAAGAGAAGAACTTATAAAAATAATGTAAAGTCCAAGAATGTGATTGCGGTTGGTCTTAACCAATCTGAGATGGTAAAGGTGATGCACTGAAAATCAAATAAAGAAACTTGGGATAAACTCATAAAATGCTATGATGGAGATAACAAGGTAAAGTGGGCCAAACTCCAAGAAATTTGTAAGCCTAAAAATGAACTAGGATGAATCCATTATTGAGTACTTCCTTAGAGTTGATGAGGTTGTGAATATAATTAGAGGCCTTGATGAGGATATTAAAGAAGATGTAGTTGTCCAAAAGGTATTAAGATCTCTTCCATTAATATTTAATGCTAAGATATCAATAATAGAAGAAATGTCATATCTGAAAAGCCTCACTATGGATTAACTCCATGGAACTCGTACTGCCTATGAGATGCGAGTTAGAGGAGAAATATTAGAATCAAAGGAAGTAGTGTTCAAATTATCGAAGAAGAAGAAGCCCAAGGAAAACAAAAACATCAAGATTTCTCTAGTTGTGGCTCAGATAAGGAGATGGCTCATTTGTAAGAAAATTGAAGAGGGGCTCAAGAAAGTATATTATAAGCTACTTTTTAAGCATTTTTATTGTGGTAGAGTAGGACACTTTGTCTCAAAATTCCCATATACTAAATCTGAGAAACAAGAAAAGGACAAAGAGAAAAGAGGTAGAGACATTATAGACCACAAGTTCACAGGTTGGATGTGAGTTAACTCAAAGATGAAGTACTTCCTCCAATAGTAGAAATTCATTAAAGTGAATTTTCGAGCCCAGTGTGGATCAAATGAATTTTTTGTCCTTGAGCAATGTGAAATTTTTCTTTAAACAAAAATGCTCATTGTTGTGAAGGAGAGTGAGTGAAATAGGAAGAGTGCATATGCAGGATTGAGTTGTGCACAAAGTGAGTGCATTAGAGCTTGATAGCAAGTACAGTGCAAAAGTATAGTGCTATGAACAATGATAGCTTTTGCTTACAGAAGAAAGGAAATTCTAGTGAGGTTGAGGAGCTATAGAGGGAAGGCGTGGTTGTGTGAGAGAAGTGATATCAAATTGAAAAGGACTGCCAGAGATCTGAGTTTGAAAATACTATGAAAACATAGATATGACTAGCTGAAGCAAGTGGGTGCCTACACAGATCTGAGGTATGTAGTCAGTTCTTATTTATATGAGGGGGTTGGGGCCTCCTGTGAGTTGATTCTCACATAGAATTGATTTAATCATAGTTAGTTCTTACAATTTACATCATAATACAAATAAAGATTTGTGTTTTTTCTCTCGGAAGGGTTTCCACGGTAAATCATTGTGTACGTATGTGATGTGAATCCTTTGTTGTTGTGTGTATCTTACATATTTTTGAATGATTGGTTAAATAATTTTAAACTTGTATACTTATTGATTCACCCCTCCGCCGCCCACTATTGGAAATTCTTGATTCCCAACAGTTGGAACCAGATTGGGTTCCTTCAAGAACAATTTAATAATTGGAAGGTAGATTTGCAGGGAATCATGGAAAATCAAGAAAATCAGGATATATACTCAAGCATACTATTAGTCTTTTATGGACTTAATTATGTATTCTGAAGAGTTAGAATGGAATCATACATTATGCCTCTTGGTGTGGATGTATAGGCTTCAATAGAATTTGTATACATAATTCCAACAACTCCACCGATAGATCCTTATGAGAGAATATCTTATAAAAATAATGAAAATCCCAGGAATGTGATTGTGGTTGGCCTTAACCAATTCGAGATGGTATAGGTGATGCACTAAAAATCAAGTAAAGAAGCTTAGGATAAACTCAGAAAATGATATGAAGGAGATAACAAGGTAAAGTGGGCCAACCCCCAGCATATAGAATGAAATTTGAAAGCCTAAAAATGAACAAGGATGAATCCATTGTTGAGTACTTCCTTAGAGTTGATGAGGTTGTGAATATAATTAGAGGCCTTAACGAGGATATTAAAGAAGATGTAGTTGTCCAAAAGGTATTAAGGTCTCTCCAGTTGAGATTTAATGCTAAGATCTCAACAATAGAAGAAATGTCATATTTGAAAAGCCTCACTATGGATTTGCTCCATGAAACTCGTACTCCCTATGAGATGTGGATTAGAGGAGAAATATTAGAATCAAAGGAATTCTTGTTCAAATTCTTGAAAAAGAAGAAGCCCAAGGAAAACAAAAAACATCAAGATTGGTCTAGTTGTGACTCAAATAAGGAGATGGCTCATTTTGTAAGAAAATCAAAGAGGTACTCAAGCAAGTATAAAGGTAAGCTACCTTTTAAGTTCTTTTACCGTGTAGAGTAGGACACTTTGCCCCAAAATTCCCATATATTAAATCTGAGAAGTAAGAAAAGGAGAAAGAGAAAAGAGGCAGAGACATCAATCAAAAATATCAAAAGAAGAAAACCCAGAGAAAAATAGTTTCTACTCTAAAGAAGACAATGATGCATCTAAAGGCAACAATGAAGTGTCCTCTGAAGGATAAAAAAATGAATGCACATTTATGGCATTTGAATCTACGTCAAAATTTGAAGACAAATAAGATTTTGAGGAAGGAGTAGTGGACCTCAAAGCATAACTAGTCAGTGCACTGGAGGAGCTGAAGAAGACGAGGAAAAAGAAAAATCTACTGAAGGAGCAACTTATGAGAGTAGAAGAAGGTATGTATAATTATGATAATGAAGAATTTAACCTTTAGAAAGTTAAATCAGAGGAAGCTATTAAACTTAGAGATATTCGAGTGACACAATTAAAGGACAAACAACAGAGCCATGGTAAACTAGAAGTTTAAAATGAGGCTATGAAGTTAGAAATGTCAAAGAAGCTAAGAAATACTAGCATAGATGTATTTGATGAAAACAACATATCTCTAAAGACTCAACTTGAAGAAAACATGAGCTCCTTAAGAATTAGGTATCAAAATGGGAAAGAAATTGCCATGAGTTACAGGTAGAAGTGATATCTTTGAGAATATATTTTTTGAAATCCAAGGCCAAAATAGATTTAAACATTATATTTACTAAAGATTTAGAAGTCTTGGATGACAATCTCATCTCCAAAGACCATTAGTAAGTAAATTTGGTTTGGGATATAACAAACCTCAGTTGACCTCCAAAGCAGAATTAAGCACGAGGTCCACAAGAAAGGAAGAGCACCATAGCTATATGGAAAGGAAGAGTGGGTAAGGATGAAAGGGTGACAAAGCCAAAGGGAAATAAAAAAAGTGTCAACCTAGCCAATATCACAACCATGCATCGGCGTAGACTTGTCCATCGAAATTCCAAACAACATAATTCTAATAGATATGCTCAAATTCAACAGTAGCAATATTTCAGGGAGTTGTCTATAATGCGACTTTTTGAGATTCCGGTGACGGAATCCGGCGGAAGAAATTGAGATGAAATCATGATTTGTTGCAGTTAAAATGGTTTTTTAACTGCATATTCGGATTCAGCACCCTGAAAAACCCCTGGGACGGTTTCATTGTGCAGAAATTAGCTATCAAACTTGGATTCCAATAAATTACTGCCGGATTTTCACCGGAAAAAATCGCCAGAAAGACTTTCAAAAAGTCGCGTTAAAGACTACTCCATATTTCAGGTATCCAAAATTATTTTATGTGAATTGCTATATTTTTGATAAATTTGGTCATAAAGTTGTTGATTGTAAATTCATTAAAGTTGAAAGAGATGAAAATTATAAATAAACCGGTATCTATATATATAAAATTATTGACAAATTTGAAATTTCCCGGGCCGGCCTATCAAACTCGATCTCAATATTTGTTTTTTCTGACCAGTCTCCATCAAAATAAAGCCATTAACTTGCTACAATTACAAGGAGACGCGTGGCAGCCATGGCCGATATGGCCCGGTTTTTCCTCGAATGATGGAGTGGATCGCGGGGGCCTGTTATTCACCTGCTCATTCCGTCACAATGATTATTGTCTGGAATGATGTGGGCACCTCTTTACATGACCCCCATGTGACACAGACGTCGAGTAAGTATCGCCCTCATATCATATTACGTGTCGCTCCGTCATTGGTTTAGCAATAAAGAAAAATATTTATTTCGAGGCACAACATTCGGTGAATACTTATGGACATAACTTAATAAGTGAGATTTATTTTTGTGAAGTTTATATCTATATATATATATATTTGACCGCTCAAGTTTTATTTTTTCCAATTTCGATAATCTCGTTTTCAAATTTATTTATTTAATTTAATAAAATTTATATTTTTTATTATTAATATTTTGATTTATTTTAAGATGGTTTATATGGTTAAGATTTTATGTAATTGGGTTAAAGTATTTTGTGGTCCAATATAATAGAGTTGTTGTAATGTAATGTTTTATTTAATTTTAAAAATAAAAATAATCTCACGTGAAAATATTTTTACTCGATCAAAATAAAATAAAAATAACTTCATGGTATAGACACATGATATGAGAATCCATAGTATTCATGTAAAATATAACTTATTTAAAGGGTAAAATTAAACAAATTTACATCCATCTTAACTCAAATCTAATGCAAACTTTGATACATTTAAGTAATAATTAGTGAAAATTTAATAAATAAAAAATTTGAGTATAATTAGATATCAATGTATTGACTCATTCCTCTAGAGATGAGTATATGGGTCAATAGATCCATATTCATTATTGAAAAATTTCAATGGTGAAGGTTCATATAAATAATGAAGCATTATACCTTTCCCTTAAATTCTATCAAATTTGGGAGAATTTTTTTAATTATTATTATTATCTAATTTTAAGGTCATAGCCAAGCCAGATTCCAAATTGGTGTATGAGACCCCTTCGTTTGTGGGACAAGGGACCCACCTCCACCCAACGATTTCACTGCTAGGTCTACGAAAGCGTACAACTCTACCCCTCTAGTTGACTCCAAATTAGTGTATGAGACCAATTCTACCCCTCTAGTTGAATCCAACTTGGTGTAGAGACCCCCTTGTTTGTGAGACAAAGAACCCACTTCCATACAACGATTTCTCTACGAAAACATCCAACTCTATCCCTCTAATTTTAAATTTGTAACCTCTTAAGAGGAAATACATACTTTTGATCATTCAAATTGTATCCATGAGTAAGTTTTTCTTTTTATTAACTTACATTCTTTTTTAGAATGCAAACAAGAAATACCATGAAAAATATTTATATTTATGGTTAGTATCTCGAAACGCCAAATAAACCTTATCCAATTTTTCATTATTTTATGCACCATTTAAGGGAAGTTTATCATAACCATTTTAAGTTTGATTTTCAATGTAATGTCTCAAATTTATTTGAAAATCATATAACGAACACATTCCAAGAAACATGATCGTTTTGTTTAAAAAATAGTGTAATAATGTGTGTTCGAATAGAGGGAGTTAGAATTATGCTCATTCAAACCATGAAAGTCGGTTCATTGTGAGTCTCCACGAGTATCAAATAAATTAGCAAGATAGAAATACTACTAAAGGAATGAGAAATCCATACTTTACTAATAGGTAAATTTTCAATTTCAATTTTTTAATTTTTCATATTATTATTATTATCTAATTATTTAATTTTAAGGTCATTGCCAAGTCAGACATCAAATTGGTGTACGAGACTCCTTGTTTGTGGGACAAATCAAATTGGTGTATAAGACCTTTTAGGAGGAAACACGTTCTCTTAACCATTAGGCCCACTCAAGATGTTTAACCACCTTGATTAACAAACATTATATTTAGATAATTAAATTAAATAAAATTAAAAATTAGAAATAGAATATCTCAGGTTAGATATTTGTAAGGATAAAGATCCATTTAAAAATAAGTGAATATTGTAACAAACAAAAAATGTTAATATAAATTTTCACTTCTTAAATAAATGAATTATTCTGGTTCCCAAATTCACAAACATAATAATGTTCAAGTTCCTTAATATGATGTATTCTTTTAGTTTTGATATTAATATCAAATTTTTTTGTAAGGTTAAATTCTATTTAGATATGAAAAAGATACATTATCAATGTTTTTGGTTTGTTGTTTACAAAATCACATCAATAGTTTCTTTGACATTCACACATCTATATCAAAAAATATAATAAGAAAACCGAGTGTTTAGTTTGTAGTTCTTTCCATCCTAATTAAGCATTTAGCATGGAAACCAAAAACAAATGAAGATAAGTAAGATAGCTAGAAAAACTATAACCAATCATGCAAACTTGGAGGTATTTGAAATGTCTATTGTGATTGGCTCCTTACTGTGTCCAATGGAGTTTGATGGATCCAAAGATAGTCCTAAATGGTCCTTCATCCTTTTCATGCACTTGTCCAAAGTCGTCAAGAATAAATGTAATTCATCTAGCATGGGGAGGATTTCCTCCTTGGCCTCATTCCAGTCAACCAAGACTCTACCTAAGAGGATTTTCATGTGCCAATAGGTGTCCACTATGTGCATATTTTAACTAAATTAGTCTCTGGTGTGCCTTACATTTAACACCTGATCTCAAACCTCTCCTACAACTTCTGAATCTGTCAGACAATCATGTTCACTTACAATGTCATGCTTTGTAGGGACAATTTCAACCTGAATAGGCCAGGGCATTTGGGTTTGATACAAGCATGTAGAGGATTCAACCTATTGTTGTGTTTTTGAACCTCCATGGCCCCTAGAGTAACCCATCCCTCTCATGTTATGAGCTATCTGTGGAGGTATTGAATCCAACTACAGGGGAAGGCAAGAAAAGCAATTTAGAAAAGGAAGGAAAGGATGTTGAGAGCAGGGGCTCAAGGAGGAGCGGGGGAGGAGAGCTCAAATTATAAGAGAAACTATGGAAACCAAAGATGGATAGAGAGAAAACTTGAGAGAAGATTAAGCTCGGAGAGAGCATAATTAGAAACGGAAGGGTGACCCAATGATAAGCAATGAGAGCAAGCTAGGTAAGGAGCCCCAAAGGAACAAACCTACAAGAAAGGAGGAAATAGAATGGGCAACACTCGAAGGACATAGGGTGGAATTGCACCAATAGTGAAATAGACATCAAGGAAGAGCAAGCTTACCATTTTAAGTGTGAAACAAGGAGATCCTGAAAGCCACCACTAGCTGAGATGATGCATGTGAATTGCAAAGGCCCATACAAATCAATAACAAGAAACCCTTCAATGCCTAGTATCCTGAGTAAACCAAAACTTTGTACTGTGGTATTCCACATTTCAAATCTAAAATACTCACTTACATATCATAATTGGCAAAAACAAATAAATGACGAAAATGACAACATACCACCAAAACCAAAACCCATACATTCCTCAAATATCCAGTCGATGCATTCATTTTGCAAAAAATTCTAACTTAGTTCAACATTGTGTTGATAGAATGTCACATGAACCATGCAATAACCTTACAAACCTTAATGATCATTGAGGAGGGTGTATAACCATGTTCTCACCCATTAGTACATGGTGGGATGATAGCCATGTGCCCTACCACCTAATGTTCTTCGAACACCCTATCCAAGGATATTAATATCGATACAAACCATGCAATTTCTATTTTCCATCTTAGATTATACAAAATATAATTTTCATAACTCAATTATAAAAATAAAGTATAAAAGCACATCCTCGATATACTTTAGTTTAACTAATAACATTATGTTTTACTAAACCTTATCAATATATTGTAGTATGTATCATGAGATCGAAATATTTGTTTGATTATCACTCGAAGTTCTCAAAACGTTTAACGCTTTTATTACCTGACTTTCATCTTAATCAATTAAGAGTTATTGAATTGAGGCTTCTGTGATCCATATCAGGTTTACGAGAGATTTTTCGGCATAAATCACAAGATCTATCATTTGTCGACGCGTTTCGAACCAACCAGTGTGGTTCATCGTCAGGACAAGTTGAAGAAACAGATCCAACTTTGCATGTTAAATAGTTTGAGCAAAGCCTCCAACGGCTAATTTTGACTTAGGGACTAGAGTCATAAAATCTTTTTTATAGTTTAAAGGAAGTTAGTTATATTAGGTGACCATACCCTTAAAATATATATATATATATATATATATATATATATATATATATATATAATAATTTTAATTGGTGTTTAAGTTAATAGTTAGTTAAAAAGGTATTATTTAATAATTAAAAATTATAAGTTATTTGTAATTTAAATGGGATTTAGTTATATGGAAGACCTTTCTTTTAATATAAATTATATGTATATATAAATATATATAAAGTAATTTTAAGATAATAGTTAGTTAGAATAAATATATATTAGAACGAGAAAATAATAATAAGTTAAAATTAAATAAATATATAACTTAAAAAAAAGAAGAAAAAAATAAATAAATAATATATATATATATATATATATATATATAAATAAATAAATAAAATAAATTTAATTAAGAACGTTGCTGGTTATAAAAGATAATTAATTTCATATTGTCTAACAGTTGAAATATATATATATATATATATATAATACAATAAAATAAATAAATAAAATAAAATGAAAATAAATAAATAAATAAAAATAATTTTAATCAAGAACGTAGCTAGTTATAAAAGGTAATTAATTTAATATTGTCCAACAAATGACAATAAATAAATAAAAATAAAAAATAAAGGAGCCAAAAAACGCGGGGAGGGGGGGGGGGCCGTGGGGGTGTGGAAAAAACGACTAGGAAGAGAGTGTTGGGACCCAACACCTACTGACTTTCCAGCCATCCTCTCTATTGAGATTTTTTGGCCTCTTTTCAATCTCAAGAGATTCCTAAATTTCCGATGATGGAATTGCGAAACTCTAGCAATAACACTAGCCTCCTCAATGCAAACATGATGATTGGTTTTTTCTGCATGCTCAGCTAAAGCAGAAGACTTTGCTCTCCTATGCTTAAGTTCAGCTGCGTGCTCACTAATCCTTTGATTAATGGAGTGACCAGTCTCACCAACATAGGGGGTCCCATAGGAACAAGGGACAATATAAACCCCTTTCATATCTTTAGGGTCGATAGGATCCTTCACTGATCTGAGGGACATACGAATGGTGTTCAGGGGCCTAAAGGTCACAGGGACACTACGCATCTTGAGAATCCTTGCAATCTTATCAGTAGTCCCCTGAACAAACGGAAGATGGACACCTGGAATCCGTTCCTTCGATTCCCTTTTTGCCAGAGAATTCTTGGCAGCTTTAAGGAAAGCCTTCTGACCCATGTATCTACTATACCCATTCTCAACAAAGACATCAAGGAGATGGGATTTTTCTTTCTCAAAATTCTTTTTATCCGAGATCCTTAGGGCCTGAGTAGCAAAGGTATCGAGAACACCCATCTTTTGAGCTGGGAAATGGTGGGAACTGGCATGAAGATACTGTTCCGTATGCGCAAAGTGAGTGAATTAGAGCTTGATAGCGAGTTGAGTGCAGAAGTATAGTGCTACGGACAATGGTAGCTTATGCCAAAAGAAGGGAAATCCTGGCGAGGTTGAGGAGCTATAGAGGGAAGGTGTGGTTTTGTGAGAGCGGTGATATCAAATTGAAAAGGACTTCCAAAGATCTGAGTTTGAAAATCCCATGAAAATATAGATATGACTAGCTGAAGCAGGTGGGTGCCTACATAGATCTGAGGTCGGAACCTCTAAACAAGTTGGTGCTTACTAATATGAGGGGGTTGGGGCCTCATGTGAGTTGTTGCTCACGTAGAATTCATGTAATCATAGTTAGTGCTTACAATTTACATCATAATACAAACAAAGATTTGTGGTTTTTCTCCCCGAAGGGTTTCCACGTTAAATCATTGTGTACATATGTGATGTGAATCCTTTGTTGTTGTGTGTACCTTGCGTATTTTTGAATGATTGGTTAAATAATTTTTAAATTGTATAATTATTGATTCACCACCCCCCGCTATTAGTAATTCTTGATTCCCAACAATTGGAACCAGAGTGGGTTCCTTCAAGAACAATTTAACAATTGGAAGGTAGATCTGCGGGGAATCATGGCAAATCGGGAAAATCAAGATGTATATTCAAGCATAATACCAGTCTTTGATGGATTCAATTATGTATTTAGATGAGTTAGAATGGAAGCATACATTATGTCTCTTGGTGTGGATGTATGGGATTCAATAGAATTTGGATACACAATTCAACGACTCCACTAATAGATCCTTATGACAGAAGATCTTATAAAAATAATGCAAAGGCCAAGAATGTGATTGCAGTTGGTCTTAACCAATCCGAGATGGTAAAGGTGATGCACTAAAAATCAAGTAAAGAAACTTGGGATAAATTCATAAATGCTATGATGGAGATAACAAGGTAAAGTGGGCCAAACTCCAACATATAGAATGAAATTTGTAAGCCTAAAAATGAACAAGGATGAATCCATTATTGAGTAAATCCTTAGAGTTGATGAGGTTGTGAATATAATTAGAGGACTTAATGAGGATATTAAAGAAAATGTAGTTTTCCAAAAGGTATTAAGATATCTTCCATTGATATTTAATTCTAAGATATCAATAATAGAAGAAATGTCATATTTGAAAAGCCTCACCATGGATTAACTCCATAGAACTCGTACTGCCTATGAGATGCGAATTAGAGGAGAAATATTAGAATCAAATGAAGTAGTGTTCAAATTATCAAAGAAGAAGAAGCCCAAGGAAAACAAAAACATCAAGATTTCTCTAATTGTGGCTCAAATAAGGAGATGGCTCATTTTGTAAGAAAATTGAAGAGGGGCTCAAGCAAGTATAATATAAGCTACTTTTTAAGCGTTTTTACTATGGTGGAGTAGGACACTTTGTCTCAAAATTCCCATATACTAAATCTGAGAAACAAGAAAAGGAGAAAGAGAAAAGAGGTAGAGACATTATAGACCACAAGTTCACAGGTTGGATGTGAGTTAACTCAAAGATGAAGTACTTCCTCAAACAATAGAAATTAATTAAAGTGAATTTTCGAGCCCACTGTGGATCAAATGAATTTTTTGTCCTCGAGCAATGTGAAATTTGTCTTTAAACAAAAAGGCCCATTGTTGTGAAGGAGAGTGAGTGAAACAGGAAGAGTGCATATGCATGATTGAGTTGTGCACAAAGTGAGTGCATTAAAGCTTGATAACGAGTACAGTGCAGAAGTATAGTGCTACAAACAATGATAGCTTTTGCTTACTGAAGAAAGGAAATTCTGGTGAGATTTAAGAGCTATAGAGGGAAGGCGTGGTTGTGTGAGAGAAGTGATATCAAATTGAGATCAAATTGAAAAGGATTGCCAGAGATCTGAGTCTGAAAAAACTACGAAAATATAGATATGACTAGCTGAAGCAGGTGGGTGCCTACATAGATCTGAGGTATGTAGTCAGTTCTTATTGAGATGAGGGGGTTGGGGCCTCCTGTGAGTTGATTCTCACATAGAATTGATGTAATCATAGTTATTTCTTACAACTTACATCATAATACAAACAAAAATTTGTGGTTTTTCTCCTGGAAGGGTTTCCACGGTAAATCATTGTGTACATATGTGATGTGAATCCTTTGTTGTTGTGTGTATCTTGCAAATTTTTGAATGATTGGTTAAATAATTTTAAAATTTTATACTTATTGATTCACCACCCCCCCCCCCCCCCCCCCCCCCACCCACTATCAAAAATTCTTGATTCCCAACAATTGGAACCAGATTGGGTTCCTTCAAGAACAATTTAATAATTGGAACTTAGATTTGCAGGGAATCATGGAAAGTCAGGCAAATCAAGATATATACTCAAGCATAATATCAATCTCTTATGGAGTCAATTATGCATTCTAAAGAGTTAGAATGGAATCATACATCATGCCTCTTGGTGTGGATGTATGGGCTTCAATAGAATTTGGATACATAATTCCAACAAATCCACCGATAGATCCTTATGAGAAAAGAGCTTATAAAAATAATGAAAATCCCAGGAATGTGATTGTGGTTAGCCTTAACCAGTCCGAGATGGTATAGGTGATGCACTAAAAATCAAGTCAAGAATCTTGGGATAAACTCAGAAAATGATATGAAGGAGATAACAAGGTAAAGTGGGCCAAACTCCAACATATAGAATGAAATTTGAAAGCCTAAAAATGAACAAGGATGAATCCATTGTTGAGTACTTCCTTAGAGTTGATGAGGTTGTGAATATAATTAGAGGCCTTAACGAGGATATTAAAGAATATGTAGTTGTCCAAAAGGTATTAAGGTCTCTTCCATTGAGATTTAATGTTAAGATCTCAACAATAGGAGAAATGTCATGTTTGAAAAGCATCACTATGGATTTGCTCCATGGAACTCATACTGCCTAGCAGATGTGGATTAGAGGAGAAATATTAGAATCAAAGGAATTCTTGTTCAAATTCTTGAAAAAGAAGAAGCCCAAGGAGAACAAAAAACATCAAGATTGGTCTAGTTGTGACTCAAATAAGGAGATGGTTCATTTTGTAAGAAAATCAAAGAGGTACTCAAGCAAGTATAAAGGTAAGCTACCTTTTAAGTTCTTTTACTATGGTAGAGTAGGATACTTTGCCTCAAAATTCCCATATACTAAATCTGAGAAGCAAGAAAAGGAGAAAGAGAAAAGAGGCAGAGACATCAATAAAAAATATCAAAAGAAGAAAACTCACAGAAAATTAGTTTCTACTCTAAAGAAGACAATGATACATCTAAATCAAACAATGAAGTGTCCTCTGAAGGATAAAAAATGAATGCACATTTATGGCATTTGAATCTACATCAAAATTTGAAGACAAATAAGATTTTGAGGAAGGGGTAGTGGACCTCAAAGCATAACTAGTCAGTGCATTGGAGGAGCTGAAGAAGATGAGGAAAAAGAAAAAGCTACTAAAGGAGCAACTTCTGAGAGCGGAAGAAGGTATGTATAATTATGATAATGAAGAATTTAATCTTTAGAAAGTTAAATTGGAGGAAGCTATTAAACTTAGAGATATTCTAGTGACATAATTAAAGGACAAACAAAAGAGCCATGATAGGCTAGAAGTTTAAAATGAGTCTATGAAGCTAGAAATGTCAAAGAAGCTAGGAAATACTAGCATAGATGCATTTGATGAAAACAACATATCTCTAAAGACTCAACTTGAAGAATACATCAGCTCCTTAAGAATTAGGTAGCAAAATGGGAAATAAATTGCCATGAGTTAGAGGTAGAAGTGATCTATTTGAGAATACATTTGGTGAAATCCAAGGCCAAAATAGATTTAAACATTATATTTACTAAAGGTTTAGAAGTCTTGGATGAAAATCTCATCTCCCAAAGACCATTAGTAAGTAAATTTGGTCTGGGATATAACAAACCTCAGTTGACCTCCAAAGGAGAATCAAGCACCAGGTCCACAAGAAAGGAAGAACATCATAGCTATATGGAAAGGAAGAATTGGTAAGGATGAAAGGGTGACAAAGCCAAAAAGTGTCAACCCAACCAAGACCACAACCATGCATTGACGCAGACTTGTCAATCGAAATTCCAAACGACATCATTCTAGTAGATCTGCTCAAATTCAACAGAAGCAATATTTCAAGTATCCAAAATTATTTTATGTGAATTGAAATATTTTTCATAAATTTAGTCATAAAGTTGTTGATTGTAAATTCATTAAAGTTGAAAGAGATGAAAATTATAAATCTATAAAAAAAATTATTGCACAAAGAAACTCATTCTCTCCCCTTATGAATGAGATTGAGTGTTATGTTTTCCACAACTATGGACATAAAGCTAATGATTCTTGCAATAAATTGTTTAATCCTACTAGACAATAAAAGTTTAAAGAGTCAACCCCTTAGAGGAATGTGAAAAAGTGGAAATAAAATACAAATAAGGATGAGGAATGTGGGGTTGTCTTGGATGGTCATGAACAAGAAAAAAAAGTGATATGTTGATAATAGACGTTACAATCATGTATCTAGAGATAAAAGCAATTGTCTAAAAGAGAATGGGAAAGGTATTTTAAAGTTTGGAAACAATTCTCTAGCTGAAATTAAAGGGAAAGGAACAATTAGCCTAGATGAGAAGGCCAAGGCGCATAATGCCTTGTAAGTGGATAGACTTAAACACAACAATCTGAGTGTTATCCAAATGTGTGATAATGGCTACGATGTTATATTTTGTTCTAAATATTACGAGATTAGAAAAGGAGAAAATAAGGTAGTAGGAAAAGGAATCAGAAACCCCTGCAATGTTTATGTCTTTGATGATTTGAGAGTGAATTCCTATCTGAGCAAGATATATGAGATATGGTTATGGCATAGAATAATGGGGCATGTAAAATTTGACAGCTTGGTGAAGGTCAACAAAACAGAGGCTATAAGGGGTTTTCCAAAGATATCCCTATATGAAATTCCTGTCAATTTGGTACACACAAAAGAGTAAATTTTGAGACAAAGGAGTACTCTTCATCTAGACCCCTAGAACTAGTACACATAGACATCTATGGTCCAACAAGAGCATAAAATCAAAGAGGTGAGAAGTATTTATTTTTTTCAATGATGATCTCACTAAATATACGTGGGTCATGCTATTAGAGAAATCAGAATATTTGAACAAATTTAAAATGTTCAAGGCACAAGTTGAGAATGAGAAAGATTTGAATATCAAGTGTCTACAGTCAGACAAAGGAGGAGAGTACACTTCAAGGAAGTTCGAAGAGTTATGCGAAGAACACAACATCAAGAGACAATACTTTGTGGCAAGAATGCCTCAACAAAATTGTGTGTTGGAAAGAAATAATAGAACCATTCAAGATATGGCCAGGACCATGATGGATGAAGGAAATGTTTCAAAACTTTATGGGGAGAAGCAACTCAAATTGTTGTTTACTTGGCCAAAAGAATTTAGCTCAGGTAGAACAATGATAAGTCTCCCTATGAGTTGTGGAAAGGAAGACAAGCCTTAGTGAAGCAACTTAAAGTCTTCAAGAGAAAGTGTTATATAAAGAGAAATGAACAAAATATTGGTAAGTTTGACTCTCGTGTAAATGAAGTCATTTTTCTTGGATACGCAATCAGAAGCAAACGTTACAAATGTTATAACAAAATGACTAAGAAGATTGAACTATGCATTGATGTCAGATTCGATGAAGATGTACATAATATAGAAAAGCCTCGTGAGAAATTAGATAAGGATGATGATTGTGTTTACAAATATGAAGAACCTGAAGACGAAAGAAGAAGAAGATGAGGATTTACAAAAATCATCTCAGAAACACAAAACACCATCTAGATATATGCAGAAGCAACATCCTAATAGCTAAATAATTAGAGACAAACATCTTTGTGTGTAGACAAGATGAAGCAAGCTCCTAGAGCTTGGTATTCCAGGCTTGATAAGTATCTATAGTAGCAAGGATTTAAAAGAGGAATAGAAAATAGAAATTTATATATTAAATATGATAATGATAATTTGTTGATCATTATTATGTATGTGGATGATATCATTTTTGGAAGTGATTTAGATACACGGGACATCAATTTAACGAAGCAATGCAAAAGGAGTTTGAAATGTCCATGCTAGCAGAGTTGTCATTCTTCCTTGGAATGAAAATTGCTTAGTCAAAAGAAGGTATTTTTATCTCCCAATCTAAATATTTGAAAGAAGATTTAAGAAGGTTTGGGATGGATGATTGCAAACCTATTTTTACTCTCATGGTAACGAGTTATAAACTAAGGAAAGAGGATGGGTCCCCCACTATAATCCAAACGACTAACAAGTAAATGATTGGGAGCTTGTTGTACTTAACATCTTGAAGACCAAATATAATGCAAGCAGTAAGACTGGTGGCTAGATTTGAAGAAAATCCAGAAGGAAAATCATGTTAATGCAGTTAAAAGGATATTCAAGTATCTTCAAGGCATGATAGACGATGGATTGTGGTATGAACGAGGTAAATGTTTTACTTTAAAAGCTTATGTTGATGTTGATTGGGCTAGCGGTATTGATGACATGAGCAATACAAGTGGCACACCATTATTTTTGGGGAACTGCCTTAGTATCTTGGGTAAGAAAGAAACAAATTTCTGTCTCTTTATCTACAATGATAGTTGAGTACATCACTGTAGCTACACGTTGTACTCAAATTATGTGGATGAAACAAACACTGAATATCAAATTTGAGCTAAATGAACCAATCCCCATCATGTGTGATAATATGAGTACCATTAGTATTTCCAAAAACCCTGTTATGCATTCAAAAACTAGACATGTTCCAATTAAATAT
This sequence comes from Pinus tabuliformis, assembly GCA_031772625.1. Lineage (NCBI taxonomy): Eukaryota > Viridiplantae > Streptophyta > Pinopsida > Pinales > Pinaceae > Pinus > Pinus tabuliformis. The sequence goes on along the minus strand of CM062820.1, from coordinate 1,201,849,265 downwards.
AATTTCTTATGAGATCAAGTTGCTCATCATGTTGTTAAATTGGAATACGTGGCTACTAATCAACATATTGCAGATATATTTACAAATTCGCTTCCTAGGGAGCCATTTGAATACCTCAAACGCAAGTTGGGAGTGGTCTCTCCCTCATCCAAATGACTCGCTGTTTGAGATCACACAACTAATATGTTCTAGGAACAATTTCATGAGTAGGTTGCAGGTCCAAAAGGTTGAGAAAGTGAAGAAAAGTAAACTGACATACCTTCTGCTTTGTATGTATGGATGCAAGAGAAAATTTGTTGGTTGGATAAGGCATGATCTCAGGGGGAGAGTCTTTCATTTTGTACGCCCTTTACCATTGATGTCAAAGGGGGAGAAGGAACAAAACATCAGTATCTCAGGGACATAACATAATACGGGGGGAGAAGAAGAGTCGACATATGAAAAGGGGAGAACATAAACCAAACATTGATGTGTTATTGGCATCCTAGAGGAAGAATTCATGGGAAAAGAGGTTTCGGCGTAGGAAAAGGGAGGAGGAGATGAGTTGTCCAAACATTGTTGTTTTGGACAATGACAGGAAAGCAAGGAGTGATCAGCCGTGGTAAGTATCATGCTCAAGGGGAGTGTTGAGCATGTAGATGAGTGACCCCAATCGATGTCAAGGGGAGTGTTTTTGCCTACTGTTGTTGTTTCCATCAATGTCTTATACATGTTTGGTAGATTTACCATCAATGCCAAAGGGGGGGATTGTTGGACAGAGTGTTGTCATTAACTAGCATTGGATGATTGGCATTGGCGATTGTTGGGCATAATGTGGAAACTGATGTCATGCAGTGTAAAGGTCAGAGGGGGTCTTGCTAGTTGGTAAGGTATTTAGTTGAGAGTCATCATAGGAGTACAAGTGAATAATCCTTAAAACAAAATGATTGTGACTAGTGGATGTATGGTTCAATGACCTATTGGTGGAGGCATTTTTTTGTAGAGGATAAGTTTGCACGCTCCTGCAAGCTGCATGGTTGGATACACCTCAAAAATACATTTTCAATGGTTTATGCGAGCTTGAAAAAATAATAGTTGTGAAGTTATGGCCAATTGAATTTTGGCAAGGTTCCACAGGCTAATAGGAGCCACGAGACAAACTCCTTTTAGTCACTTTTTGGAGAATTTGATGCCTCATCGTGGAGTAAAGAGGATCACGGAAGGAGAAGTATGGAATGTGTCGCGGTTGACGGAGCCGAGCGACAAAAAATTCCCCATTGATAGACATAAATTTTCATGTCCCACCCCAGAATCCCTGTGTGGAGATCGCAAGTGTGAGGAGGCCATGAGGAAGACTTAGGGAGGTAGAAGGGGTGTGATGGAGAATTTCCTAGGAACATAAATTTATGGGAACTTTGAGACCCAGGAGTATTGGCAGATGAGGTGGCACACAAGTGGTAGTGTCGTCAGTAATGGGACACATGGCATGTTAATCTAAGGCTTTCAAGTGGACAAATGGGCCATATCCAGATGACATGTGGAACCAATAATCAAGCTACACTTGGAATGATGACGTTTGCATGTGAGATGGGAAGTAATGTGGCATGTACTTGAAGTTTGTGTCAAGGGTCATGTTTGTGGACAACTTCCATTGTTATGGAGTTTTAGATTTGAGGAAGGATGAAAAAAGTAACAACATCTAATGGAAGGTCCACATCCTAGGAGCTATGGCTAGTGTTAGTGACATTTCAAGAGCGATCCCACGATCAACAAGAGCCAGTAAATAGGAATCATATTCGAGCACCGTCATTTGACAAGAACTTCACAGTCCAGACTATTTCAGGGTGATATTGAAATCAGTGAGAGTGAAAGAAGTGTGGCACAATAATCCTATGGTTTTGGCCTTAGGGAACACAACACCAAGGCATGAAGACATAAGTTCTTAGCATAAAATTATAGAACACAAGAGCTTGTATATGAACATAACCTCTGAGCTGTAAAGTTTCATTGTTTTGCAGTGTAGTCTCACGAAACAACTAAGGCCTAAGAAATGTATATAGTTGAGGGTTTGGTGTCGAATTTATTTACAAAAATTAAAGGAGAAGTTACAAAGTTGGACAACTGAAAAGCGAGTAAACAGGGGGTTTGATCTCATTATGAGAAGTGATGGATAACGACCAACAGAGAGTAATATAAGTGTTGGAGATTGTGTGAAGAAAAATAAGTGCAATTGTGTAGCTCAATAAAAGAAGGTGATAAGGGTGAAACCGCGATTAGTGAAAATTAACGATGGGACTTTGCATTCTGTAGTTTATAGTAAAGTGGAAAAATTATAGAACCACAAGTTCACAGGTTGGATGTGAGCTAACTCAGAGATGAAGTACTTCCTCAAATAGGAGAAAATATAAAATACATAATCAAAATTGAATGACAATAAATAACAAAGAAGTTATAAATAAATGCGTGCACATATAAGATATTAAAGTGTAATTGTAAAATGAAAAAAATTAACATTTTAATAAACCATTAACTTTAATCTGAAATTATATCAAATACAATAGTATGATGAGGCTTCCTTTAAGGTTTGGATTTCTTGGCAGCACTGTGAAGTTTTTTGTAACCCTCAACGAGTCTCCTACGGGTCGATAACCACAAGCTCGGATGGCCCTACTTCCCTATCCCCTTCATCGATACCTGATATGGCCGCATTCAATGCTCTAATCTCCAATGGGTCGAAATTTGAAAATACAAAGCCCTCACGCTTTCTCAAAAATCTTGAGGAGTCTGAAGGTAGAGATCAATGCTTCTCAGTCCATAACAAGGACTCTTCAACTTGTGAAATGAGGTTTAGTGGGCCAGATCATGGGGATTTGGCCTTCTCCACACTCCTTGAAGTAGTGCGTAAATAAAACTTGGCAACCATTGATAAAGGGTTAAATTGAAACTTGATATTCAAAAGCAACCCTTATTTCATGGGTGCCTAAGGTCTCTATTTAGATTGATGGAGCCCATATTTTAACCTGGAATGTGATGTTCCTTCAGCAATTCTGATTTGGGTTAAACTCCCCTTCCTTTGCATTGTTGGAACAATATCACTTTTAAAAGTATTGGAAATGCCATGGGTAAGTATATTAGTAGTGTCGAGCCAAAAGAGAGTTTGTTTTCTTGTGCCAAGATCTATGTGGAAGTAGATATGGACAAAGGGCTTTCGACCACAATAAATCTCAACTTCGATAATTGGTCTCGTATCCAAGAGGTGGATTATGACCAACATCTTTTTAAGTGCAAGGTCAGTCATGAGTATGGACACTTTGTTATAAGTTGTAAAAAGAAGACCAAGAAGCAACATAATCAAGTGGAAGAACGAGATCAATGGCAATAACCCAAAATTTGAAGAGGACCATCCAAACAGACTAACCATTAGCTACAAGAAAGCAATCTAGTAGGGAACAAAGGCAACGGTCCAACTCCCCATCCCAAGCGAAATCAGCTCCGAGAGAGGGTACCAACAACAGGGTGCAACGATGTCTAATAGCAATAGTTTCGAAGCGCTCAACTTGGTTGAAGAGGAAGACAATATTCCCTCAAGCAACATCCCTCCCTCTCCTAGGAAGGACTCTAGAGCCTCTCCTAGTCTTCTTGAGGATGGAATTATACCCCTTGAGGACGCCCCTATCCATGTAACAAATGAGATCGACAAGGTATTCTAGATAGACTCATTAAAGGGGATGGAATACAAAGAAAGGATGTAGTTCAGGTCCCAATCAAGGGGTTGCAAAATCTAATAGCAAATGATGAAATTAATCTCATGGAATTGCAGGGGGTTGGGGTCAGATAAAAGAATATCATATTTTAAATCATTAGTTCAAAAATGAAAACCCTATATTCTCTCGCTCCATGAGACTAAATTGAGATCCCTGGTCAATAGTTTGGTCTTAAATATGAAAAATTCAATCAATTCTAACAACTCTAATGTTAAGTGTCAAGACCTGAATAATCTAGTGGACTTGGGAAATATGTTGTAATCAAGGATATATTTTGAAGTAGGCTATATACACTGCAAATTTTGTCTAATTTTGGAGCTTTATTGAAGGGTGTTCACCTCAAAACACATGTATATGCTTAGTATCGGTTATATTCGTCTTTAGATGATAATTTTGATTTAAGAATATATAGATGATACTGAAAATGAAATAAATCATAATATAACTCTCAATATAAAATTGTGATCTAAAAATAATAAATAATAATAATAAAATAAATTATTAATTTATCCCAATTATAAAAATTTGAATTAAGATCTACTCAAGTATAGTTGAGTGATTCTCATTGAATTTAGATATTTGATTAAAAAAATATAATTTGCGTAAAGATATACTATAGGAAAAAAATATATAAAAAAATAACAAAATTTTAAGTTAGAATCACTTAAATAAATTTTAACAAAAAATTATATTTATTTATAACATTGCATATTTACAGAGAGTTCATCTGCCTCTGTGAAATAAGTGGTTTACACATTGAATATACTCATGGTTAATGAGTCGAGCTCTAACATGTAATTTATATTCACTTGCAACCCGTTATTGGAAATGAAATGAACACGTGAATCAAACGATTTTGATAAAAAAAACAATATTTATAATTAATTTTGAGGAAGTTGAATAGTTAAATTTACTAACGAATTTCACATCATTTTGCTCATTTAAGAAAGGTAATGAATTTCACATCATTTTGCTCATTTAAGAAAGGTAAAAAGATGTATTGAGAAGGAAAACATATTTATAAATATTCAAGATTTTAATGGGAATGAAACATTAATCAATTTAATTTGAGAAATTGAGAAAGTGTTAAAGAATGTTGAAATATAAGAATATTTAATTTTTATATTTATTTTTATCTACTAATTATTTAATCTTTATAAAAATGATGAAAATTGATTAAAATTTGAATATTAATTTTATATATTTATTGAATATTTAGTATACATGTTAATTTTACATTCTAATATGATAGAGATGTTGTCATGTATTTAAGTAATAAATATGTCATTATATATATATATAAGAGTTATTTCAAATATATTTTTAATATAAAAATAATATGAAAAATATAAAATTCAGACTTTAAAGTTTGAGTAAAGATATGCTTTTCTAATTTAGTACCCAGAGAACCCACAATAAAAACTATTTTTCGTCAACGTTTCAAATCCCAACAAGGTCCATCATCAGGACATTCTTGAATGATGATAGTAGAAGAGCTTGAATGATGCAGCTTTTCTTGCTATCTTTACCCTAAATTTTTCGAGTAAAATGATTTCACTCCATGTATCCCTTGCGCATAGGGAAATGATTCTGGATTTAAGACATTTGTGGTTTATATCTTCTAATTTAGTAATCGGAGAACCCACAGTAAAAACCATTTTTCATCAACATTTCAAATCCCAACAGGGATCCATCATCAGGACATTCTTGAATGATGATAGTAGAAGAGCTTGAATGATGCAGCTCTTCTTGCTATCTTCACCCTAAATTTTTCGAGTAAAATGATTTCACTCCATGTATCCCCTCCGCATAGGGATACAAAATAACAAACTTGTAAGTTAGAATCACTATATATACATACATATATATATATATACATACATATATATATATATATATAAAAGACTCTATGAAATAAGTGATGTACACATTGGATACAATCATGTTTAAGAGTTAATTTACTATATGTAATTTATATTCACTTGCAACTCCTTATAAGAGATGAAGTGAACACATGAATCAAACAATTTTAATCTTAAAAAAATACAAATAATTGATTTCGAGGAAGTTAAATATTTAAATTACTAAAATGTTTATGAATTTCACATCATTTTGCTCACTTAAGAAAGGATTCGTCTAACGAGGCGGAGGAATTGCCCAGACGGGCCAAAAGTGGCCAGAATCCAAGCAAAAAAATTTCAAAAAATATTGTAGAGACAGTGTTTGAATCGTGTTTTTGATGGTGGAAATGGATTCAACACCATCAAAAACGTTTAAGACTCCTAAAATTTTGAAGTTTAACAACTATAACTTGGATTTACAAAAATCCTTTCCGGATTTTCTTTAAATATCACTGGAATTTCCATAACTTTCCGAGCAATTCCTCTGGCTAGTTAGACTATGACATTAAGAAATGTAAACAAATACTAAGGAAAAAACATAATTATAAATATTCAAAATTTTAATGAGGAAATACATAATTTGAGAGAGTCCCAAAAAAATATTGAAACATGAAGCTTCTCCATCTCCATCTCTATCTACTAGCTATTTAATCTTTATAAAATAGTGGAAAATAGTTAAAAATTGAATATTAAACCTATATATTTATTGAATAGTTAGCGTACATACTAATCTTACACTGATAGAGATATTGTCATGTATCTAAGTCACAATTATGGCATCATATATATATATATACCAAAGAGTTATTTGATATATACATTTAATATAAAACTAATTATATAATTAATATATATGTGTGGGGAAAATACAAAATTACAAAAAAAAAATTAAATAAAAATATTATTATAATATAAGTATAAATATCTTAAAAATATTTTTTTATCCATTAAAAATTAGTATAATTTTTTGAATTTTAAATTTTGTAAAATTAAATATTAAATTTAAATAAATTTTATGTAATAAAAAGTATTGTTCAAAATATTTGATCTTTTTACACTACATAAATTTATTACATCACTAGGGATGGCATGAGGAGGGATCCTATGGGATCTCGTTGGACATCAAGAAGTTAAATTTGCATGGGGTTGGGCTAAGAAACCAACAACATGGCAGAATTGTGTGGTCTTCTTCTAGGTTTGTCCTTAGCCAAGGACCTCAAAATCTCCATATTCACGATTATTGGAGACTCTCATATCTATTCAACTTTTGAAAAGCAATGCACCCTCTAAATCCAACAAGCCTAATCTACTTTTGCAAAGGGTCAAGAGCATCTTGGAAGTCTTCCATCATAAAAGCTTTTAACACATCCTAAGAAGTCATAATAACATGGTAGACCAACAAGCTAATCAAACCTACGATCTAAAGAAAGGTCAAAAAGAAGTTGCCAAATCATCCCATGATTTGGAAAATGACCATCATATATCTCTCTAAGTCTATTGATCTCAAATGCAACGGAGCCAATGGTGCAATCATAATTTAACTCTCAAATCCAAGGACATGATTACAATTTGGGTGCATTATGTGTCATGTGATGCAAGTCTTTTAATTGAAGAAGGTGTATTATGGAAGGGGCATTGGGCAAACACAATAGCCACGCGCCCTCTTATACTCAAATTTTGGTCTATCAACTCAATCAACCTTGGCCTTTAAATCCCAACTGTGAATTGTGTATGATCTCAGTATAGGTATTTGCAATAGCTTCAAGGAACAAGATTGAGTTTTTGTGGAGAGATCAAATTTCCCATCACACATTCATGGAGGGAAACAAATACAACAATCTCAATTTTTATCTGTCAAGAACGGGTCATCATTTGCAGAGTAAGTAAGCCAATCTCCTTCCTTTCCCTTCCTGGAGTCTTCGCCATTGGAAGGCGAAGCAAGGATCGAGATTTGACGCACCTAGCATTGATAATTTTAGACTTGCGGTTATGCTCAATCATGGAATGTGTCATAGCAACCTCAACGAAACCTGAATTTGACATCCTTACACACAACTCTGGACAAAGGGAATAATGGACAATACACCCAATGGGCAAGCGAATAAGAAGGGATTGTGAGGAGAGCTCACATGTTTTCTTATTAAAATTGGCTTCTAATTTTGTAAATCATAGCTTATAACCTTGGCATAGTCTTCCATTTTGGTCTACATTCCTTTTGGAAGTTATATCTCTGCCACTTAATAGAAATTTCTGGGGGGGCTTCAAAGGTGTTCTACAAAGAGACAAGTTTGGATATAGAAGAAAGAAATGCAACTAGGAACTAATGGATCATTACAAGCAAGGTAATGATGGGGAAGACCCCCAATAATGTCCTCACTGTCGAAACTAATGGATCATTGCAAGCAAGGTAATGATGGGGGAGACCGCCAATAATGTCCTCACTGCCCTCACCCGTCTGTAGTCAACAATGACCTCCTACAGTTCATTCATCACCTCTCCCTCCAAGTAGCGAAGCAAGCAAATAGGTTGATAGCTATGCAACAACAGATGGATCACTATGATGAAGAAATTGATGCTCTTCGTCGTTAGGTGGAGCATGTCAAGATCTAGTTCAGAGGTGGGACTGCAACCAGTGAAAGGAGTTCAAGAAGTTGAAATAGAGGACACAATTCCAATAAACTCCCACAACGAATGAATAAATATTGTAAAATTGTGTTCCTGTATGGATAATTTTGTAAGACCTATAATTATAAACAGGTCAATAAAAATATTATAATTTCTAATTTTGGCGATATGAAGATTGAACCTCCTAAAAATCCCTATATCATCATAAAATATTACTTTAAAAATTATGTAATCTTTCCAATTTTTATGGCAACCCAAACACAAATTTTATGAAATCATCACTTATTATTATTAAAAAATATTTACATCACTATGAATTTTTGTAATTTAAAAATAATTATTTAAACAAAACATTAACATATTTCTAAACGTTAAATACCTTTACCAAAACTTTTATTAAAACACAAAAAAAACTTATTTCACATACCTTTATCACAATTATTACATCAAATAATAATAAGTCACAAATTTGGAAGGTTTCCTCCAAACCTTTTGCATTAGATGTATCAAAACCATTACATAAAGGAGCACAACATTAGAAAATTTTGAAAGTTAATCAAAATCCATTACATCGTCACAAATTTTGAAGGTTTGGAGTCCAAACCTTTTGCATTAGATGTATCAAAACCATTGGATAAAGGAGCACAACATTAGAAAATTTTGACAGTTAATCAAAATCCATTACATCGTCACAAATTTTGAAGGTTTCCTCCAAACCTTTTGGATTAGATGTATCAAAACCATTACATAAAGGAGCACAACATTAGAAAATTTTGACAGTTAATCAAAATCCATTAACATCGTTTTATTCTAAAACACCCAATCAGTAACACTATGTCCACCTGCAAAAGTTTTGGAAACATGATATCTCATGCATGTACCACCTCCAACTTTGACAGTCGAAAGGACGCAAGATGTTGATCCCCTGCATATGGAATATTGACTTGGTTATTTATATATCAAAAAAATGAAAACAGAGCAAAATAACATCATAGGTTTAATTTCATAATTTCAAAAATTGAGATAATATTCATAATTTAATTTATTTAGGAAAAATGTTTGCAACATAAGGCTATCTTGTTTTTTGGGATTTGTTGTCAGAGTTCTGAGTTTACTGAGTTGTAAATACTTTATCCTCTCCTTATTTTCTGGTCTACAAATTTTCTGGTGTTATTCCAAAAATGAGATTTTGACATTACCGAAAGTAATGCGACTTCCGGGAGTAACAGGAGTCACAGTCCGAGGCCTGATCTTCCTGCTATCGACATAAGTCCCGTTGGTGCTCCCCAGGTCTGTCACAAATATAATATTCCCTTCACCTCTCTCCAATTGAGCGTGGAGTCCAGAAACTGCACTCACCATCACAAGCACAGTACACTAATATGTTACCAGAGCTTCAATTGACCTCCCATTAAAGAGAAAATGTTCAGAAAATACAAACCCTAATGCTCAGGTGCATTTATTTTCTTCCGATTACCTGTAGCGATGGGGATGATAATGTTGGAAAATACCATTGAGCTTCAATTGACCTCCCATTAAAGAGAAAATATTCAGAAAATACAAACCCTAATGCTCAGGTGCATTTTTTTCTTCGATTACCTGTAGCGATGGGAATGACAATGTCGGCTTTTCCAGCAAGCCGCCCGACAGTGGCTGCATCCTGCAATGCCACATATTTTAAATTAGAAAACACAAATATATCATGCAGCGAGAGTTATTGATTCAAGAAGCTCACTGTGCTCAGACGGAATGCGCCGGGAATGTCCACTGTTCTGTTCGCCAGATGCTCGGTCGTTCCGTCGCCTGAAAAGCAGAGCAGCCGTTATAACCCAGCCATGAATAAATTAGTAAGAAATTGCCGAATAACGCGCACGGAAACGGACAAGAATGGCAGAAATAACAAAAATACTCACCCACAGGCTCAAGAATCCAATTTTCTTCTTCCACTTTTTCGGCCTCCGAGCGTTGGAGTGCCTGCAGAGCGCTCAGCCAATCCTGCCTGTGCCCGCCAACGCGTCTCTGAATATCAAAAGCAGCAGCGGCTTTCGCCCAGCGCCCCGCCACCGGTGGCGCCGGCCGTGCCCGGCCCACTCGGGCGCCTAGCTGCGGCGCCGCTGGCTTACCAGAAAATTTCGGCCTCTCCCCAACATAACAACCCCCACTGCCATTAACCAGAGCTTCCATCTTTTATCTCGAACAGAGATTCGAACCTCCAACTCCTGCCCCAGTATTATATCTCAAACAGAGATTCGAACCTCCAACTCCTGCTCCAGTATTATATCTCAAACAGAGATTCGAACCTCCAACTCCTGCTCCAGTATTATATAACTAGCATTAAAGTAGAAAGGTAGAATCTCAGGCATGTACTGCCCATATCATCTGCTGGTTCAATTAAGCACGAGAATGGCAGATGCAAAGCGCTGGCCCGGCCATTTTTATCGCAATAATGTCTTCAGGTTTTGACTTGGCCGTCCTGTAGCCCTAGTTCCTGCACCAAATCATCATAGGCTCCCTGATGGTATTATGAAATATAAAAATTAGTTTGACTAATTTTTGAAAATTTTCCCGAATATGCAGCCGGCCTATCAAATTTCTTCGATTCCGTCACCGGAATCTCAAAAAGTCGCATTTAGACAACTCCTTTGTTTTTTCTGACCAGTCTCCATTAAAATAAAGCCGTTCACTTGCTATCAATTACAAGGAGACGCGTGGCAGCCGTGGCCGATATGGCCCGGTTTTTCCTCGAATGATGGAGTGGATCGCGGGGGCCTGTTATTCACCTGCTCATTCCGTCACAATGATTACTGTCTGGAATGATGTGGGCACCTCTTTACATGACCCCATGTGACACAGACGTGGAGTAAGTATCGCCCTCATATCATATTACGTGTCGCTCCGTCATTGGTTTAGCAATAAAGAAAAATATTTATTTCGAGGCACAACATTCGGTGAATATTTATGGACATAACTTAATAAGTGAGATTTATTTTTGTGAAGTTTACATATATATATATTTGACCGTTCAAGTTTTATTTTTTCCAATTTCGATAATCTCATTTTTAAATTTTTTTTAATTTAATAAAATTTATAATTTTTATTATTAATATTTTGATTTATTTTAAGATGATTTATAGGGTTAAGATTTTACGTAATTGGGTCAAAGTGTTTTCTCGCCCAATATAGTAGAGTTGTTGGATAATGTTTTATTTAATTTTAAAAATGAAAATAATCTCACGGTGAAACATTTTTACTCAATTAAAATAAAATAAAATAATTTTATGGTTGGACACATGATATGAGAATCCACTGTATTCAATAACCTATTTAAAGGGTAAAATTAAACGAATTTATATCCATCTTAACTCAAATTTAATGCAAATTTTGATACATTTTAGTAATAATTAGTGAAAATTTAATAAATAAAAAATTTGAGTATAATTAGATATCAATGTATTGACTCATTCCTCTAGAGATGAGTAGATGGGTCAATGGATCCATATTCATTATTGACAAATTTCAATGGTGAAGGTTCATATAAATAATGAAGCATTATATCTTTCCCTTAAATTCTATCAAATTTGGGAGAAATTTTTTAATTATTGTTATTATCTAATTTTAAGGTCATAGCCAAGCCAGATTCCAAATTGGTGTATGAGACCCCTTTGTTTGTGAGACAAGGGACCCACCTCCACCCAACGATTTCACTACTAAGTCTACGAAAGCGTACAACTCTACCCCTATAATTGACTCCAAATTGGTGTATGAGACCAATTCTACCCCTCTAATTGAATCCAACTTGGTGTATGAGACCCCCTTGTTTGTGAGACAAGAGACCCACCTCCATACAACGATTTCTCTACGAAAACATCCAATTCTATCTCTCTAATTTTAAATTTATAACCTCTAAAAAAAATACATACTTTTGATCATTAGCCCTACTCAAATTGTATGCCATGAGTAAGTTTTTTTTTTATTAACTTACATTCTTTTTAGAATGCAAACAAGAAATACCATGAAAAATATTTATATTTATGGTTAGTATCTCGAAACGCCAAATAAACCTTATCCAATTTTTCATTATTTTATGCACCATTTAAGGGAAGTTTATCATAACCATTTTAAGTTTGATTTTCAATGTAATGTATCAAATTTATTTGAAAATCATATAACGAACACATTCCAAGAAATATGATCGTTTTGTTTAAAAAATAGAGTAATAATGTGTGTTCGAATAGAGGGAGTTAGAATTATGCTCATTCAAACCATGAAAGTCGGTTCATTGTTAGTCTCCACGAGTATCAAATAAATTAGCAAGATAGAAATACTACTAAAGCAATGAGAAATCCATTTTCAATTTGAATTTTCTTATTTTTCATATTATTTTTTTTAACAGAAATGGTTAGAGAGATGTATTATTTTCTGGTCAAAATGCCATAATTTTGATTACAATGTGCAGAGCAACATTCAAAGAGCTTTTTATTCAGGTCCGAGGTCTCTTTTCCTATGCTACATCAGAAATTTTTACAATATGGTTTCCAGGCAACCGCTTCTATTTTTCCCAAATTAAAAATGCAAACAAACTGCTTCAGCAAGAGACAGTAAAACATAATCACCAGGAGTTTAAGGGATGGGGTCCCGGCTTTCTTCTCCGTCTCTGAGGATGATTCCGAGGGGGAGAAGGGCTGCTTTATTAGCTTCAACGTCGGCCTCTTTGTTATTTTCTCTCTTGACATGGTAGAATTTCAAACTCTGAAAGGAGTTTGATAGGATTCTTGCTCTGGTGATCAACCTGGACAATCTTAGATCTGATGGGGTAGAGCTGTCTATGAAAATTTTTATAATAGTCTGCGAGTCTCCCATCACTATTGCATCACTGATTCCGAGGGATATAAGTTGCTTCAGTCCTTGGTAGAGGGCCAGAGCTTCAGCTTGCATGCTGGTGTTTAAGCCCACTCCCCAGGCAAATCTGAGAGCAATTTTTCCATCCGCTCTCTTGACAACTCCACCTGCACCAGATCTGCCCGGGTTGCCTTTGGCAGCCCCATCAAAGAAGAGGGTAACGTGAGCCTGCTTTGAACAAAAAACCAAGAAATCAGAGGCATTAAGACGGATCTGCCAGCCTTTAGGGAGAATGGCGGGCCTGGCAATTTCGTTGAAACGGAGGTCTAGGGAGTCACTCCAAACTGTATCAAGGTCGCTCAGTCCTGCCCCATCCAACTGCTCCCCAACGCATTCCTTGAGCTGAGTTTTAATTTTAATCCAGACAGTATTGTGGTCTCTCTTCCTATCCCTGAAGATCCTCTGGTTTCTTTCTAACCAGGTGAACCAACAGATTAATTTGGGGAGGATACACCAGGCGGTTTTGAGATGGCCATTTTGGGGAGAGCCTCCAGGGTACGACGTCCTCCAATTCGAGAACAGCTCTGGAATGTTGTTTGGGAGAGTGATGCCCGCCTGCTAAGAGCCTAAGGCCGCGTTCTAGAGTTTGGCCACGAAATTGCAGTGCAGCATCAGATGCGCAGCGGATTCTGACTGTTCACCACACAAGGAACAGCGAGAAGGGCCATGGTAGCCTCTTTTGAGGAGTCTATCATCCGTCAAAATGCGCTGGTGGCAGGGAAGCCAACAAAAATAATCAATTTTTGGAAGCGAGCTTTGTTGCCAAACTCCTTTCCATGGATTCAGGTCAGAGGGAACATGAGGATGCGTTAACAGCTGCCTGTATCCCTAGGACACCGAATAGCACCCAGTCGACAATCCCCAACCATAAGTGTCTTGCTTTCTGCTGCGCGTAGGGGCCTTACCATTGAGGAAGTCTAAGAAAATAGGCAGATCTTTGGTTAGGGACTGAGGAGTCTCAAAATTTATCCAGCTGAGCAAGTATCCATTTTCCCATTTAGATATGTCCCACAGAGTATTGAACCCCGAATTATGCATCCAATCTTTCAGCGTAGACAGGGATCTATCATCAGACAGAGGGTCGCAGCCCATAATACGATCCTCCCAAATTCTGATTTGCTTGCCATTGCCAGGGATCCAGTGGGCGTGATCATTGATTAGGGAGAAGGATTTTTCACAAAGTTTTTGGATAGGCGAGCCTGTGTTTGCTCTTGGTTGATCAAGACACCTTTTCCTCTGCCCACGGAAGTACTTTTTCCACAAGGCGATCTGAGCCCACCCCAGCTTTGGGGCTATAATCCTCCAGATCAATTTTGCACCCAACGCCAAGTTTTGCATTCTAATGTTCTTAAAGTTCAGTCCGCCTTCCGATCTGGGCATGGAGATTTTAATCCAGCTTAATAGAGGGATTTTCTTTTCGTTGGCTTTCCCGCCTTTCCAAAAGAATTTTCTGATATGGTCCTCCATTTTCTTCATAATACCAGCAGGGGCCAGCATCACTGCAAATTGATATATGGGGAGGCTGTTGAGGACAGCTTTTATTAGAACTGACTTACCTGCCAGATTAAGCCAGTTAAATCCCCAGGAATGTATCTTAGACTCGAACTTTTCAAGCAAGGGCAATCAATCTCTGTTGACAGCGCGATGTAAAAAGATAGGGAGACCTAGATACTTGAAGGAGGACCAAGACGAGGAAGCCGCGAAACCAAAGCAACTGGAAATGGCCTGCAATGTGGAGGCAGGGGTATTCCAGCAGTAGATATGGCATTTGCCTTTGTTCAGCTTACTTCTTGATTCTTTGCAGTAATCTTCGACCACTTCTTTGAAACTTTTAGCTGAGGACACAGAAGCAGCGCCCAACAAGAGGGAGTCGTCCGCGAATAACACGTGATTTATGTTGTTAACACCTCTCGCAATGTTCAGACCCATTAGTTCTTGATCCTGTTGCTTTTTGTTCAGAAGAAAGCTGAGGACAGAAGCTTGAAGGACAAAGAGTAGGGGGTATAATGGGCACCCTTGCCTCAAACCACGAGAGGCTTTGAGGAAATTTGAGGCCCTCCCATTCACTAGAGGGGCTATCCAGGGCTCACTGATACAGGCCTTAACCCAATTGACGAATTTGGAACCAAACCCGAATTTGTGCAGGACCTCGAAAAGAAAGCTGTGTCTCACTCTGTCAAAGGCACTTTCTAGATCTAGCTTGACAACCATACCTTTCTCTTTACGGACCATACTGGAGTGGATCGCCTCTTGGACCAGGACAAAGTTGTCCACAATCTGTCTTCCCTTGATAAATCCTCCCTGATTCGCAGGTATGATATTCGGCAGAATGGTTTTTAATCTGTTGGCAATAACTTTCGTGATCAGCTTGTAACCTATATTGCATAGAGATATAGGGCGGAACCGGCTGAAGGAGTTGGCTCCTTTCTCCTTGGGAATGAGGGCCAAGAAGGCCGAATTGGTGCTTCCCCCAATTTTCTGGCACTCTTTGGGTTTCCTTATCATTATGCAAAGGTCTTTCTCCACTATCTGCCAACAGGTTTGGATGAAACCAGTAGTGAAACCGTCAGGGCCAGGGGCCTTGTCCGGTTCCATAGCGAAGAGAGAGGCCTTAATTTCATTATTAGTGATCTCAACATCCAAGAACTGATTATTTCTTTCAATTATCAGGGAGGGCACCTCATTCACGATGGAAGGAGGGAGATCAGCAACTTCTTCTTCACTATAGAGATTTTTTAAATGGGTGAAGGCAGCGTTTTTTATGCTTCTGATGTCTCTATGTATGGTGGTCTCCACTTTGATTTCTGAGATAGAGTTGAAGCATTTTCGGGCGTGAGCTTGCTTATGGAAGAAAGAGGAGTTTCTATCTCCCGCCTTGAGCCAGAGACTACTGGATTTTTGTCTCCAAAACTCTTCCTCTACCAAGAAGGCCTTAAAAAACATGCGTTGAAGATTAGCCTCCCTGTTGATCGGTTCTTTAGTGATCTCGGCATTTTCCGATGCCAAGTGATGCGAATCAAGGCGCTCCTGGATCATTTTCCTTTCCACAGCAGGGTTTGGTAAATATTTTACCCAGGACTTTAGAGCAGTTTTAACTCTCCTGAGTTTCTCTTCCCAGACAAAGAATGCAGAGCCTTTGACAGGGAGTTTCCAGATTTCTTTTATCAGAGGCAAGAAGGACGGCTCCTTGACCCAGTGAATGTTGAATTTGAAAGGAATGGGACCTTGGTCCAGATGAGCCAACAACTCGAGTTTAATGGGGCGGTGATCGGAAACACTGCAAGGGAGTATATGCATTCTAGATTCTAGACCAAGAAGAAGAAAAGAGCTTTGGACGAGAAATCGATCTAACCTTGCAGCGATGTGGCCAGGTCCGATTCTTTTGTTAGTCCATGTGTACTTCCCAGCCGAAGGCTTGATGTCGATCATATCCTAGTCGAGCAGCAAGTCCTCAACCCATTCCCGCGCCGGGTCCCTGACGATGCTTCCTCCACGTTTTTCAGCTGCTGATAGTGTTAGATTTAGGTCGCCTGCGATGATAATATTGGCTAAGTCTTCAGAATCTGCCAGATTCCTAATGGAATCCCAACAATGCTTTTTCTCTATTGAGCTGACGGGAGCATACACATTGAAGAGGGAGTATGTCATATCTGAATCTATATGATGGATTTTTGTGAACAACCAATGGATGTTTTTAACTTCTCTGAGCTTTATGAATTTATTTGCATTCCAGATAGAAGCTAGTCCACCGGAAGCACCTCGAGCTGATACTGCTAGACCTTCGCTTTGTTTCCACAGCTTCTTGCCGATCTGAAGGAAGGCGCAGTCCTCCATTTTAGTCTCCTGGATGAGGAGTAGGTCGGGAAGTTCTGTTCTTATCAGACTTCTTATAGCTTCTTCGTTTTTTTCTTCTCCCCATACCCCTGCAGTTCCAGGAGACGATCTTCATCACTTGCATTTTGAAGGATGAGCTCCCCTAGAGCTCGGAGGTTGATTTTTGTTCTTCTTTGGAGTATTTGCCAAAAGCTTCTCAAGTGTTGGTTGACTGCCCTGGAGCTTGTCTTTGTAGGTCTCTTGTTCTCTTTTTTCCCGCGCAGATTTTTGACCTCTCAATGATCTTCTGGCTGAGGTTTGCGAAGTTTCTATTTCGCCTTCTTCTTCTGATTCCTTCGAACTTTGCACCTCCTTTGTCTCTAGAATGGGAGTCTCTTTTGGTCTGTCTTCATTACTTTCCACCTGTATTGATTCCATGGGGGGTACTTTGGGGATCGATCCTTCTTTCTGCAGCTCTAGTTCTAGGGGACCTTCCGTAGCTGGGCTTAACAGAGTATATTTGTTTCCTTGTTCTTCCATGGCAGGAGTTTGGTTGCTAGGGGTAGCCTGCGAACCATTGCCTTTCATGTTGCCTGGTCGATTGGCTTTGTGGGCATTTTTGGATCTTTTAACCTGGGTCCAGCCTTCATCCTTGCCTTTCTCCATTTCAGTGTTCTTTGGACAGTTCTGAGCGAAGTGGCCATAGACCTGGCATTTCCTGCACTTGAATGGGAGCTGCTCATAGTCCAGCTTTTGGACATGGGACCAGCTTCCAACCCTGATCTTTACTGCCTCGGGCAAGCCAACCTCTAGGTCAACTTCAACGCAGATTCTTGCACAGTCGAATTGATCTTTGTGATTTGCACGATCGATGAATTTGCCCAAGGTGTTGCCAATGTGCTTTAGGGATTCCTAGTTCCAGCAATGCACAAGCAGGTTGGGTAGCCTAACCCACACAGGAACGGCTGTGGGAATGTCAACTGAAGGGTCAAAATCAGGCGTCCACTTGTTGAGATACAACCCTTGAGGACCCATGAAGTAAGGCCCGTTGCGGAATATCAGATCCTTGTCCTCTTTGTCAGTAAATTCAAACATGAAGAATCCCTTCCCCAGGAAATACGAGGTGACACCATTCTTAATCAGGGGAGCCCAGTTTCTAGCAATCCAGTTCTCCATGGATTTGGGGGAGGGCCAGAGGTCCGTGAACTGGCCAACCAGAGCTCTCTCAGCCAGCAAAAGGGCGACCTTGATCGGACCCTCAGGGGGGAGCGAGATCTCTAGAATGTCATCTAAGCATTTAACGAATTTCGCAGCCTCTGAAGCTTTCTTCTTTGGCAGGGATTCCAGGAGCTTAAGGAAGGCTTCTGCATTGGAAGAGGGAGGCGGAGGGGGCAGATCCATTGAGGTGGCAACCCAATGACCTTGGTCAAACCCCACAAGCCATCTATGATACAACAAGCCTCCAACAGAATCTCAGCGCGCAGGACACCGAAATGGGGAGCGCCTCGCAAAGGGAAGGGCCCGCAAGGGACCAGCGGCGCAAGCAGCCCGAGGGCCGAGCCAGGCAGGGGCGCAGAAGAGCAGCAGCTAGGTCTCAGAGCAGAGCGCGAAAAAAACTCCCATTTTCATACTGTTATTGTGCTATTTTTCATATTATTATTATTATCTAATTATTTAATTTTAAGGTCATTGCCAAGTCAGACACCAAATTGGTGTATGAGACTCCTTGTTTGTGGGACAAACCAAATTGGTGTATAAGACCTCTTACGAGGAAACACGTTCTCTTAACCATTAGGCCCACTCAAGATGTATAACCACTTTGATTAACAAACATTATATTTAGATAATTAAATTAAATAAAATTAAAAATTAAAAATAGAATATCTCAATTTAGATATTTGTAAGGATAAAGATCCATTTAAAAATAAGTGAATATTGTAAACAAACAAAAAATTGTTAATATAAATTTTCACTTCTTAAATAAATGAATTATTCTGGTTCCCATATTCACAAACATAATAATGTTCAAGTTCCTTAATATGATGTATTCTTTTAGTTTTGATATTAATATCCATTTTTTTTAAGGTTAAATTCTATTTAGATATTAAAAATATACATTGTCAATGTTTTTGGTTTGTCATTTACGGAACCACATCAATAGTTTCTTTGACATTCAGAGATGTATATCAAAAAATATAATAAGAAAACTGAGTGTTTAGTTTGTAGATCTTTCCATCCTAATTAAGCATTTAGCACGGAAACCAAAAACAAATGAAGATAAGTAAGATAGCTAGAAAAGCTATTACCAATCATGCAAACTTGGAGGTATTTGAAATGTCTATTATGATTGGCTCCTTACTGCTTCCAGCTGAGTTTGATGGATCCAAAGATAATCTTAAATGGTCCTTCATCCTTTTCATGCACTTGTCCAAAGTCTTCAAGAATAAATGTAATTCATCTAGCATGGGGAGGATTTCCTCCTTGGCCTCATTCTAGTCAAGCAAGACTCTACCCAAGAGGATTTTCATGTGCCAATAGGTGTCCACTATGTACATATATTAGCTAAATTAGTCTTTGGTGTGCCTTACATTGAGCACCTGATCTCAAACCTCTCCTACAACTTCTGAATCTGTCAGACAATCATGTTCACTTGCAATGTCATGCTTTGCAGCAACAATTTCAACCTGAATAGCCTAGGGTGTTTGGGTTTGATACAAGCATGTAGAGGATTCAACCTATTGTTGTGTTTTTGAACTTCCATGGCCCCTAGAGTAACCCACCCCTCTCATGCTATGAGCTATCTGCCGAGGTATTGAATCCAACTACAGGGAGAGGCAGGAAAAGCAATCTGGAAAAGGAAGGAAAGGATGTTGAGAGCAGGGGCTTAAGGAGGAGAGGGGGAGGAGAGCTCAAACTATAAGAGAAACTATGGAAACCAAAGATGGATAGAGAGAAAACTTGAGAGAAGATTAAGCTCGGAGACAACATAATTAGAAAGGGAAGGGTGACCCAATGATAAGCAATGAGAGCAAGCTAGGTAAGGAGCCCCAAAGGAACAAACCTACAAGAAAGGAGGAAATAGAATGGGCAACACTCGAAGGACACAAGGTGGAATTGCACCAATAGTGAAATAGACATCAAGGAAGAGCAAGCTTACCATTTTAAGTGTGCAACAAGGAAATCCTGAAGGCCACCAGCTAAGATGATTCATGTAAATTGCCAAAGCCCATGCAAATCAATAATAAGAAATCCTTCGATGCCTAGTATCCTGAGTAAACTGGGACTTTGTACCGTGGTCTTCCACTTTCAAATCTAAAATACTCACTTGCATATCATAATTGTATTTGATGAGGAAAAAAACAAAACAAATAAATAATGAAGATGACAACATACCACCAAAACCAAAACCCATACCTTCCTCGAATATCCACTCAGTCGATGCATTCATTTTGCAAAGAATTCTAACTTAGTTCAACATTGTGTTGATAGAATGTCAAACGAGCCCTGCAACAACCTTACAAACTTTAATGATAATTGAGGAGGGTGTATAACCACGTTCTCACCCATCAGTGCATGGTGGGACGATAGCCATGCGCCCTACCACCTAGTGTTCTTCGAACACCCTATCCAAGGATATTAATATCGATACAAACCACGCAATTTCTATTTTCCATCTTAGATTGTACAAAATATAATTTTCATAACTCAATTATAAAAATAAAGTATAAAAGCACATCCACGATATACTTTGGTTTAACTAATAACATTATGTTTTACTAAACCTTATCAATATATTGCACTATGTATCTTGAGATCGAAATATTTTTTTGATTATCACTCAAAGTTCTCAAAATGTTTAACGCTTTTATTACCTCACTTTCATCTTAAGCAATTAAGAGTTTCTTCTTATTAACAAAGGATGTAAATTAACCATTACATATAAGACTTATAGTTAATGTATATGTAAGTTATTTAATATCAGAATACTTCATTTTATTATATTTAATATAATATAAATTTTGTGATAAAATTAGTGATTATTTAAAGTTATATAAATTTGGATGTTTTATTATAAAGATCGGAAGCATGTTTTCTTTTTATTAAATATATTTTTAAGTTTTGGAGGAAGTTGTGACACGTCTTTTTCTTCAACACATTTTAAGGTTTATTATCTTTTTATCCATTTTTTCAAATAGATAGGGAGCAAGATATTGATCTTTTCAACTTTTAGAAGAGAGCTCAATGTTAGATATAGTCAATATTCAAATTTTATTTATATGTGACCTAACCCCTAGCCCTTGATGTACCTACTAGCACTTCTCACTAATTTCCTTAGCTTGGTTTACTTATATCCTTTCTCTCCTTATATATAATTCAACTAGTATTTACCTAAGCTCTTTCTCTCTTACTCAAAAGAGAACATAGGTTTAGGGAGTGAAATGCATTCAACAGGGAAAGAGTCTTAGGTTAGTCAATTGTAGGATGTGCTTAATACAAGTTTGGGTGAATGAAGAGCTTATACTTGATTTTCCATCCAGAATTACATGTAATGGTCATTGTAAAGCATCCATTCTAAGGTTTGGATAGAGTGCGAAATAGATGCCTATACATGTTCACTATGATGTATTACTTATATTCTCTCAACTCAAATGTTAAGAAGCATTATTGTTTCCTTGTAGACTCTTCACCAAGTTCAATTTTATAGTACGCTATCTCCTCCCCTCATCTTTCTCTACCATAATCTAAAACCAAAACTTTATATGCTTACTTATTTTTAAGACTATAATTGATTTTATATGTACATTACTTATGGAGTACCAACAATCGAGCCATTGTTCATGAGTGAACACTAAATTAGGGTTGTGATTTATAAACATGTAAGTATCAGGTCACTATTTACAGTCTAGATTGTAGCCACTTTCATCGCACCCAACATTTAATTATTAATAAGCATATATGGTAATAGTTACAAGTGCCACTACATGGAAAATGTCCTTACCAACAAGGGATTGAATGCCTCGAAACCTTTGTTGTGTGTGTAAAGGATATGAGTCCTACTACAGTTAAAAGACATGGAAGTTGAGGTGGCTAAAATAAACCCTAACTGAAAATGCTTCATTAAAACCACTAAACTACAACCTACTACACCACAACTCAGCCTAAATTTCCTTACCAATTAATGGTTCTAAAACTTAATGAATCAACACTTAACCTTTACATATATTACAAATGTTTATCTATAAAGAGTAACAAATATCTTCTTCATTTGCTTCATTATATGGGTTTACCATTCATACAACATAAGTTACATTAACGGGACTCTTATTTCACTAATGTCATTATTTAATGGCACAATGTTATTAAAATGAATGGAGAATTTCACATCAACATTTGTGCATGTTATTAATTTAATCATTTGCTAATATTTTTTAGGAAAAATAAAAAATTGTTAATTTTTTCTCGACATGAACCCCCATTTATTCACTAATGGAAACGAAAATTCAATGTGAACATGAAAGGTAGACGATAGATAATTCTTGTCATCCACCAACAGGTATCAAATTTCTGCTAAAAGGCAATTTTTCATTAATAATAAATACTTTACAGTGGATTATTGATGGCAATAAAATTTGAAATATCACTAGCAATGAACATAGTGAAGGCAAGGCTAGTTGACCAGTTGGAGCCTCTACTCTTTGCATGGTGACAACATTGCAATCAAAGGCTTTGCTTGTAGCTACAACAACCAGCCACATGCATAATGTGAACTCTGCTTCTATTCCACCCAAGTCCAGCATGAACCTTGATGTTGTTTCAATGTTCCATTATAGGTTAGTTGTTTCCTCTGCCCACCATGTGAGGTAATTAATTGTGGTTATGACGTAGGAAGCACATGAATAATTTGCAGATGGAGGTGCCTATCTAAGGAGAATCAATGATAATAGACTCTGTAGTAATTTCTGGAGCTAAAAATATTTCCTATGTTCTACCCCATGCTACCTCTACCTCTGATGTTGAAATTCCTACAAAGTTCACTACACGATACATTGCTTATGTCTTTACTTTCGTTGCTAGTGGCATTGACACTATTTATATTGACCCATTTTTTTTGCAACTAGGTATTTGTTTTAAATATTTGGTGCATGTTTATATTCATCAATGTCTCGACCAAGTGGGTTAACCAAGGCTATAGTTATCACATTGTTGTGGTTCTTTAAATCAATGTCTTGATTGGGTGAGTTGGCCAATGATATATGTATCACATCAATGCATATTTGTAGGGCCATATAATGTTGGGGGAATTCCTACTAGATCATTTTTTCTTTTTGAAATAACATTTATAATGCCATTGTTCCTCGTGATAGTGTTTGCCACAACATATCACAACACCATGGGTGAAGAATATTGTTGAAAGACATACTTGTGAAAGTGAAAACCATTACAACAATTATAAATTTTTCTCCTAAAAAGAAACAATAAATTTTTAAAAAATCGAACTTAAACCAAAAAATGGTAGGTGGGGTCCCCTCTCCATTGGTGTAATAAGGAACAAGCATTTAGTTCTATCTTACTCTTATGTGTAAATGTTGTTGTAAAGAATTTCACATTGCATGTATGTGTTCTATGATATGGAAATGAAGCATTGAAGATATTGGATTGATAAAGTGTCCTTCTAAATAAGATTCATTTTTCCACTGAAAATTAAGTTGGTTTTGTGATTATTTCCATACTTCAATTTTTAGCATGCGATCATTGTGTCTTCACATATATGTTTCCTCATATAAAATTTATTACTCTAAAAGTATGTAATTGATTTTCCTCTCATGATGGCTACAAAAAGTATAGATTATGGATATTGTTCAAAAAGGTATCCATTCATTCCTTTCAAATTTTGAAAAGAAGTTCACGAGGCAAAAGGATTTGGGTAGTATTCATTCCTTGCAAAGTTTGAAAAGAAGTTCATGAGGCAAAAGTATTTGGGTGGTTAATCCACCCAATGTTATACATTATATTATATCAATTATAATAAGTTAAGCCCCAAGCTCAATGTATAACAAAGCACACTACGTAGCAAACATGTCAACCCTTGGCTCACAATACAAAGGTCAAAACATACTTAAAAAACCATTGATCAAGGCTTGAATATATAAGGTGAGTATGAAATCAATACACTACATATGGTACTATGCAACATTGATATGCATCGTGAAGTTTCAAGCCTTGTGTAGCATTCAATGCAAGCATCATATATTATATGCTATACTTCACTTAGAAATATATTAGACCTTTGTTTAAATTATACAATGCATATGGGATTTGACTATACATAAGTGTAAAGGCTGGAAACTAGAGTTTTGATGAGATGAGACATGCTTCAAAACTAGATTCGAGCCTTTACCTATGGAACACATGAATGAAACTTCCAGGTTTCATTCCAATCTGGTGCCAAGAAATTCTTATAGAGATGAGAAATTTATGGAAAGCCTCGCCTGGTGCATCAAAAGGCTTAGGAAAAACTACCTATAACAGAATCCTCACTGCATATAATTGCTCTAAATTGAGGGATGGTTCACTTCTTCTCTAATTTGAAGAAGTTAATGTTACTTCCAGCAAGTGATGTATGCATCTATGTCTACTCTTTTTATTAGCAAAGGGTTAATCCCAACCCATTAGATTTTTTCCTTGCGTCATATCCCTATGTTGTTTTTCTTTTTCTCTTCATGCTTAAAGATATATATTATATGGATTAATCAAACTTGAAGCCTTGTTCCTCCCTATGTTTGTGTAAAAACTTGCATTACATAATTATAGCTCATCTTTATGAATATATTAAACTGAAGCTTATGTGTTCCACTTCTTGACTCTAATGGACACAGATTTGATTGTTGCTCGACCATGGGTTCAGGGAGGTGGATATTTAACCTTACAACGATGGACCTTCAATTTTGATCCTGCTATCGATCTGCTAAGGAAGAACATCTTTTGAGTCAAACTCCCGAGTCTTCCAATTGAACTCTGGACCAGAAAATCCATCACAGGCATAGCAAATTCCATTGGCAAATTCTACTACCTATATGAAGGCAACTTGGGTGGATTGGATAAACACACAAAACAGGTTTTGGTGGGGAGATCGATGACAGGGGGTTTACCTGCATAAATTGACTTATACTAGGGCGCCTGTTCTTGCAAACAAATTGTTGATTATTGGTCTATACCCTTCCGCTGTCTCTACTACCATGGAACATGAAACCTAATGTGTGATTGTCCTTCAAACTTCCCCCATTCGACTGCTAATCATCTTCCTACCTATACAACATACCATAATCCTGTTATCAAACATGCTACCCTTGCAATTAAAAAACCTCTATCATCCTTATTAAATTACTAATTGAGGCCTTCGGACATTCAATCACAACCTATTGATGAGCCTTCAATCACTGACCCATATTTTGCTTCCCCTATCAAATTTGGGCCCCCATCTGACATAACCTTCTCTCCTTTTTCGGAAGACCTGGAGCTTGAGACCCTGGCAAGAGAATCTTAAAACAAAATGGAACCTCTGTCAATCAAAAAGTCCTTCTTTGATAACCATGACAACATTTCTCCCCTAGTCTCTGAGAAGAATGTCACTACAAGAAAGAAGAAAGGGAAAAAATACAAAAAAAAATTGAATTGTACCCTCCTTCCATAAAAATTGATGGAACAATTCCATGCCCCCAAAGTCTCCCCATCTGCCCAAGCAAACCTTGCATCATTTAGGGTGGGACATCTTGATGTAAATCTCCCTACTTCTCAGGTCCTTAGAGTAGAACTTCTCAATTGTGATCTTCATTAATGTCAATCCTCTCTCTAAATGTCTATGGTCTGGGATTGACCCACAAAAAAAGATCCCTGAAAAGAATAATTGAAATCCATAATTCTAGAATAGTACTTTTATAGGAAACTATGACAAGAACGGACAAGGCATGGGCACATTTGCTACAGATCTGTCCAAAATGGTATGTCTGTGAATCCAATTCCAATGGACTCTCTGGTGGATTAGCAATCATGTGGAATCCAGAACTATACTACTTCAAAGCTTACATCTCTAAGTTGGGAATAATTATTTCAGGTGGACATAGAGGCACCAAGATCGGCTTCACATAATAAATGTCTACGCCCCATATGCAAACAAAAAGGACTTTTGGAGTTGTGCAAATTTCAGTGGCCTTTTGGATCTTGAATCTCTCATTTTAGCAGGAGACCTTAACTTCTCAATTGACTCTTTAGAGACTTGGGGCTCTCTTTGTCACCCAAACTCTTTGGGAAGCTATTTCAAAGATATTTTCTTAAAGAAATGCCTAAGAGACATCATGTTGAATCCATTGGGCCCAACTTGGAGGAACGAGAGGCAGGATGAGTAGGGATTAGCCAAGCGACTTGATCACTTCTATGTTCGAGCCACTTTAGCTAGCGACCTAAAGGATTTACATTCCAACATCCTTCCAATTCAAATCTATGATCATTTCCCTATATTGCTACAGTGGAATGGGATTCATAGCCATAAATCCCCTCCTTTCAAATTTAATCACTTTTGGCTAAAGGACCTAGACCTTATTGCTCTGGTTCTTTCATCTTGGCAGTCCCCTAGTGAAGAATCTACTCCTCAGAAGATGGACAAAATCAACCAGAAGCTGTGAATCACTTAAGGCGAAGGTCAGAATGTGGGAAATTAAAAATAGACGGGCGAATATTCAAGATATCACCTCCGTTGATCAATAAGAAAAAATTCTAGAGTACCCTAGTCCCCTACTTATGTTTATGCAAAAAAAACATGAGATTCTTCAATTGGAAATTAGAAGATCTAAAATCCTTCAATGTCAGGCTGAGGAACTACAACAAAAGAGAAGAATTTTATGGATTGAAGCAGCTGATAAGAATAACGGATTTTTTCATAATCATGTCTCCTCTAGGTGAAAAAAAACTCAATTTGGAGCATCAAATCAAAATCGGGAGAACTCCTTACCAGTCAACCAGATATAGAACCAGAGGCAAGGCAACATTTCAAAAATTTATACATCGCTAGGCCATAGGCTCCACTTTGCAAACAATTGGCAATGTGTGAGTTATTCCCTTCTTGGACCAATCCAGAGGACAACATTCAAATTGAAAGACCTGTAACATAGGAAGAAGTTCTCCAAGTAATAAAAGACTTGGCTAGTGGAAAAATTCTAGGACCCGATGGGTGGACCATGGAACTCTTCCTGCATTTTCAGGATATAATGATTGAAGAGCTGACTAAAATGTTTGAAGAATCTAGGGGTCTTGGTTGGGTCTCTGGAGCCACAAATGCAACCTTCATCTGTCTCATTCCCAAGGTCTCCAAACCATATATTTTCTGACTATCGCCTAATTTCATTATGAAATACAATTTATAAACTCATATAAAAAACAATTGCAAACCATCTTAAGCCTCTCTTGTCCAAAAATATTCCGAGGAGCAATTTGGTTTTCTTAAGCATAGACAGATCCATGACGCGATTGCAATTGCCCAAGAGGTCATTCATTCAGTCAAGAAAAACCATTTGGATGCTTGCCTTATGAAGATAAACTTATCAAAAGCTTTTGATTATGTTGACTGGGAACTTCTATGGATGATTTTGGTGAAGATTGGCCTGGGCAAAACAATGATAAATTGGATTAAGGCATGCATAAAATCTGCTTCTTTTCCTATCTTGATAAATGGCCTCCCTACATATTTCTTCTCAGCCTATAGAGGGCTCAGAAAAGGTTGTGTGATGTCCCCATTAATATTCCTTATAGTCATTGACGGCCTAAGTGGGAAAACCAACGCTGCCAAATCACAGGGGCTCATATTTGGATGAAAAATTGTGACTATCTCCTTGTTGCACCTGATATTTGTGGATGATTTGATGGCTATTGGGAAGTCGGACCCCAAAGAATGGCTAACACTTCATGCTATCCTTCAAGACTTTGGCCTTGCTTCTAGCCTTTACATGAACAATTCCAAGTCCATCTTGATTTCAAATGACCGAAATGCAGAAGTGACATTACAGATTGGCTCATTCAAAAAATTGAGAAGAGGCTCAACCACTGGACAAACAAGTGGATACCTCTTGGGGGCCGACTTGTTTTGATAAATATGTCCTTCATAGCATCCCCATCTAGTGGATGCACATCTTCAAGTTACCAAAAGGTGTGATCAATAAATTAAAAGCCATCACTTCTTGCTTTCTATGGGTTGGTACAAGTAGAGAAAGGAAAATCCATTTGGCTAGCATGGGTTTCATCAATCATCGTACTGACCTTGGCGGTTGGGGACTAAAGATATCACCACTCTCAATATGGCTCTCCTCTTAAAAAAATGATGGTGAGTAGTTTCCAGTGAAGGACATTGGCAACAAGTAATTGGCACTAAATATATGCAGAACAGGAAATTTATTTTGTGGTTGCGTAATGGTGCTTTGGATCCCTCACACATCTCCTATTCTTGGAAAAGCCTTCTATCGACAAAACATTAGTTTTTTGGTAATCTTAGGTGAGAAGTTGGCTCCGGCTCCACTCCTGCAATAGGCCTTCACTCGCTCTTAGGCTTGATCGGCTCTCATATCCTATCACTTGATCTCATCATCTGACTAAATAACATGAGTTTATTTGTGATCAAATATTTAGCAAATACGACCCTATCAACTCCTTTCTATACTCATTGGAAAGAGTATCTACAATCTGAACTTCCGAAGGTGTTGTTACCAGAATGACAGAATTACATAACCAATCTAAAACTATCTGGGATAGTCCTCCTTCCAAAAGTAGACAGGTTGATTTGGTTTGGTGGCTCACAACAGGAGAGGGTTATTGTCAAGGAAGCATACAATTTAATCTCCAAGCCCATGAGACAAATTCCAGTTTACCCTTGGTTGGTGAGGGCTTGGAAAATGGAATTTTCCCTTGAAATTGAAATGCTTCTCTTGGCTTGTTGCCCATAACCGCATTCTCACATGGGAAATTTTATGCAAGAAGGGTTTCTAGGGTCCAGGTAAATGTAGTCACTGCCTCTCATCTGGAGAGGACATGTTTCACCTCTTCATTCTCTAGCCCTTTGCCTCTTATGTTTGGAATGGGGTCCTCCACATGATGAGATACCCTGTTGCCTGGGGAGGTCCAGAAATTATCACTTGTCTTGGTCGGTGGTCTATGGAACACAAATCGCATTGTTCACTGGCCTTATTCATCATATGGGGCATCTGGAAGTCTAGAAATGCCTTCATCTTTGACCATGCTCCACTGAACATTTGGAGAACATGTTGTAGTATCCTATCATCACTCTGAATTTTTGGTCCTCTTTACCTCCATTGACTCTCTTCGCTCCCCTGCTAGAGACCTTTGGTCCTCTTATCCTGTAGGCTTTTTCAATGGTGCATCCTCTTTTAACTCATTATGGATGTGTAATGGTCATTCATATCAGCCCTGACCTCTTTTATAAGTTTTATTGGCACTGTGGCTTGGGATCTAATACTCGAGCTAAACTTCTAACACTTTTTGGGGTCCTCCATTGTGCCCATTGGCTTGACATCAGGTCTCTCTATGTCTTTGGTGACTCTAAATATGTTATTGACTAGGATAACCATAGGGGTTCCCTAAATTCTCTTGCTCTCGAGACTTGGAAATCTCGAATTAGAAATCTTACAGTGGTTTGTATTCATCTTCTCATTTTTCACATGTACCGATCTCAAAATAGTGATGCAGATCGATTATCAAAATTGGGTTGCTTCTCTGTTTCGGATTGCATCGTCTTCCAGTAGTTCTGCTCTAGCTTTTGACAGGGGAAGGTTCCATCCCATTATAACATGGGTCTTTGACTGCATGGTTCTCTGTCAGGGCCCTCTATTTGGAGCGAATTCTGTTTTTAGACTGTGTTGGATTTATGGCAGTTTTCTGACTGATGTCCTCTAATTCACAAAGGTTATGGTCCGACTAAATGCATTTTCTCTGTTTTTTCTGTTTGACGATTTGTGTCAACAGATAGATGATGGTCTTAACACATCTATGGTGATTGAAATTTACTCTCATTGATATATGTACTTTCTTTTCCATAATAGAAAGACATTTTTTTCTCTGAAAAATATTAAACCGAAGCTTGGCCCAACACTACATCTCTATGACTGAGATTCATCTAAAATCTAGAGTACCCCCACTCATTAGCACATTTATAGAGTCTCAATGCTAACTATAGTTGAATTTTCTTCGGAATTCGTGGGTTCTTGAGGTCAATTATTTCCAGATATTAAAAGAGACCCAAATCTTATGACAATTAAAATACCACGATGAATCCTTAACTCCTCGTCATTCTTTCCTAGCTTTGAAGCATATAAGTGGCCATGATCAATTCCTTGCAAAATTTCTTATCGGCTACAAGCCATAATATTTGATTATTTCCTCTGTTCATTGCAAATATGTGGTCTCTTTGTATCCTATCTCTAAATCATTGTGGCAATGTCCAAGTCCATTGAATAATTTACAATGTATCAACGATGAAGAGGCATACATGCCATACTCCACCCATTAATGTTTTTTGTGTTTGCTTATAGCTCTCTAAAGCCTTCGACTTCATACTATAGTTAAAAAAAGTCATTCTAAAATCAACCAAGTCGACAAAGAAATGCATATAAGGCAACCCAAATAACTCTTATTTTCTTAGATTTGTTATACAATTTCATCATACGGTTTTTGCCTCGCTTCTATGATAGTAACATTACAAAGTTACTTGGTTGCATAGTGAGCCAACAATCATGGGTGTTTCCTATGCTACATGATAAATGAAATATGATTCTATTTAACCATTTGACAATACAAACAGAGTAAACAAAGACATAAGTCGTCCTGTCACCATTTTATCATTTTCCATCATCTTTTGTCCATGGGGTGTCCCCTTATTCACATGCAAATCCTATATCGCTCATCATAACATACAATAAGAAAACACATGCAAAACCTCACACTTATGATTTCAATTTCACGACATTGTTCGAATGTATGAGCTAATAATCTATTGTGTATTTCCTGAGTAAGAGCAGGGCTTACCTTCATAAGCTTTAAGTTATCTTTTCATTATGTTATACCTACCAAGTTGCATTACATCCCTTTTCCTGGTAATCTTTTTGATTTTCTGTGCTAAGCTCTGTTCCACGTCTGTTCACAACATGCTCTATTCAAACATGTTATTCAAATGCACCCTTTGTCACCAAGCTTACATATCAGTTTGATTCTCTCTCAGTGAAGCTTAAAAACACTTTGTATATTATATTTCTTTCATAATACTTTGGAATTAAACATATACTAGACATACATGTAAAAGTTTATTTTCTTTGCTAGAAGTCTTCTCCAAAAACAATCTAATTCTCATGCATGCATGAGCATAACTCCCATTCCCATGCAAATTATTTTCTTATTCTTGCTTTGTCACATACCCTGGTAATTACATAAGCATGATGATAGTCCATATTTACTTTGATGTCATTGATTTATGATTTGAAGTCCACATTGCACACAAATAAATTTAGCTACATATAATGAGTTTTCATAATAGAGGTTCACATAATAACAAAAGGGGGCACGACAGATGTGGGAATGTGCTATGTAGGGAGAACCATAACAAAAGAATTAGATTTTCCATCCATTTTGATGTTGACATTGATCAGTTAAGTCAACTCACTCAGACATGGAATCTTTACCTGGGAGGCCTACCACCTCATCAACCCACTCCACGACCTTCTCAAAATATGTCATTGCCACACCCTATAATTAAAGATATTCCACAACAATAGCATCAATAACCATCGTAGTTTGACGAATGGGCCCAAATACCATCACATCACCTATTGGACATGCACCATGGCCATCCATTTCTCACTATTTAGTTTTTCGTTTGTTTGCTACCCATTGAGTGCCTTCGATTACTTCACAAGCCAAGACTCATCGCCATCACCAACCTATACATTCTCATGCAAACATAATAGTGGCCAAACTTCATCCACCTATCCCTCATTCACACTCCTACTCATAGGCCACCTCCTCACATTCCCATGCCACTACTTTAGGGACAATGAGAAGAATGAAGAAAGCAAAGGAAAGGAATTATATGACAAATACAATTCATGTCCAAAGCTCACATAATGTTTCAGATTTGCTTTATTGTTTAGTACTCATGCATATTTCTATTTTTCGCACATTATATAGTACAATTTTGTTAAAATTGGCAACCAGGGCAAAAATTCATGTGGGTCATCTTATTCATGGCTGATAATATTTTTATTAGATTCCTCTCGTCGAGAGGTGTAGGATTGATATAAAGATCATCCGATTCCGATAAGTATTCATGGAGATATGAATTTATTTTGATTATGGAATTATTATCAAGCCGACCTACAACTCATGTAGGCTCAGAAGCCCAACAGTCGCATCTATTCACCCACCAATGTTGTGTATAAATATAAGAGGACTTTTCCTCATTTGGAATCACTCATCTCATCACATATCTCTCTCTCTACTACGCAGATATGAGTCTCTTCTCTACTGCGCCGAAATGGGTCTCTCTCTCTCACACATGTGAAGCCGGAAGCTGCTGAAATTGAAGCTGCAACTGCAGAAGTAAAGATTGACTTGCGTGGCCTAGAAGATCTCCTCATCTGAACTGCGCTGTAGGTTCATCTGAACCTCCTTTGAAAGCCGCAAATTTTGGTGGTGGAATGAAGTCAATCCGACAAACGGTTTGCAAGATATCGACTGCCCTAGTTTGAAGCCGGAAATTGATGAAACTGAAGCTGCAACTGCAGAAGTAAAGATTGACTTGCGTGGCCTAGAAGATCTCCTCATCTAAACTGTGCTGTAGGTTCATCTGAACCTCCTCTGGAAGCCGAAACTTTTGGTGGTGGAATGAAGTCAATCCGACTGTCGGTTTGTGAGATATGGTCTGCCCTAGTTTGATAATGAAGCCACTAATGTTGATGCTACTGATCTAGGGTTTGCTACTGCTGATATGAATCAGATTTATTGTACTATTTCTCTCTGCTGAATTATTGAAGATAAAATAAGATTTGATCAAAGGGTTTCCCCACACATTGTGGGGTTTGTCCCTGGCTAGCCGCCACATCTTGTGTCTCTTGTCTTGGCTTGTTTTCTGTCGATTGTTTAATGTTCTATCTACACTTTACTTTATGTACATGTGATTGCTAATCGGTGGAATATAATAAGAAAAATAAGTAAACTGTTACAAGCATAGAACATACCATAACTTAACAAATTTGTAGCATACTTCATTTTCACACAACACTCGATTTTTGTGTGCGTGCACACACACTCACATATATATTTCATAATATGTTTGGGGAGATACAAGGTGATATGACACGACTGATACACCATTTTCATATGTTGATTTTTTGATATCATGGATGTGCATTTTTGAATTAGGGAAGCACAAGGTATCTTTATATATGCTCTATGTGGTGGATGGAATTTTATATATATGGTCGTTTATGATGTGCATGCTATGAATGGAGGTATAAGGGGTTTTACTTCAGATCATGTGATATGGATGATGTGGCACTTTTATTTATCCACATTATCATTTTATATGATTATGATTGCACACTTTATATGCGAGAGTCACAAGGGTGAGTTTTTGTTCGTAAGACACATGAGGGGGGCCCCACCTACCAAAACTGATTTTAAAATATTAATAATTCCTTTAGAACTCTTCTTCCTGAATAATAAAACATTATTGAAGTAAAATAAATTTAATGAAGAAACTAATTGCAGAGTAGTTAAACCCTCTAACTATTCCAAGAGAATACAAATAGAGAAGAAGTTTATGAAGGAAAGGATAAAAAATAGTGAGGAGAGGTATGCACTATATATTACAGTTACCATTTTCCCTCTGATTCATTATTTCTTTGAGTACAAGACATTGATCTATTGGAGGCAACAAATTTTTTCTAAGGAGTGATAAGGAGAATAGTAGGATCATCTCTTTCTTCTATGATATTTTTAGGTCATTTCTCATTTCCTGTAATTTTTTATGCTCGTAGAAGGTTTGATTTTTAATAGCAGTGCTAATTAGCTAATCTTTTGCAGAGAACTTTGTTGAATATATCATATCAGGGAGGTCTTAGAAGCATTATCAATGTTGCCTTTCTTTATTTTTGTCATCTGTGTCTATAAGTGAGACCTTTATGTCTTAGGCACTCTTGAAAAAGTTCTCACTTTTTATTAATAAAAATAGGATATTTCAACCATCTTAAAGTGCATATCTTTTTGCAAATTTTATTATATTCCTGAATAGCTTATGTTGAAATTTACTTTATTGTTTATGAGTTGTATACCACAATTTGTTATATGCCTGCACAACCTTGTGGCTTATGGGGTATTTCTCTAAGTCTGCTCATAAAATTGTTATTTATTTTAGTTATATTAGTGTTCATATTTTCATTTTATTGTTGTTATATGTTGTAATCATCATACATATAGTCCTTTCGGTACATGCCTTTTAAAAAATCTAATACATATTGTTCTTCATTTTGTTATAACTAACTTTTGTAAATAGACCACAACACTAAGGGGCATTACACATTGGGCATAGTCCCATTATATCACATGCCCTGTGAGATTTGAGGATTTTTTAGTGAAGCATAAAAACCTCTTCTATCAACAAATATGACTTCATGTAAGGTTAAGACAAAATACGTCCACTAGAGGGATCACACAATGAATGGCTTACCTTGCTCAATTTAAATCAAATGTATACCCTGAATTTTGGTATTTTTCTTACAAGATCAATCCATCTCAAGTGAAAACTTTATTATTGTCGCAAGTGTAAATAAAGGATTTTGTCTTTTTCTCTCGAATTATAGCATTTTGTAGTAATGAACATTCTTCTTTTGAATAATATTTATTTTGACTTTGAGTCAGTGAAGCTTAGGGCTTAAACATAATTAGTGATTACCAAATGGGAGCTAGTTGGAGGATGATAGTTGAAGGCTTGTTGTTTCTAGTCCTTAAGCCCAACAAAAAGGTGAAAGATTGTTCTTCGAATGATTGAAGCTAACCAAGCATAGTATTATTCCTCACATGAGTAATTGAGTAGAATAACATGGCTCAAATTTGTTAAGCACAAAGGATATTTGACCTCCAATTGGATTTTTCCATGTTTGATTGAGACCATTTTTTCATATACAATTTCCTTACTTGAAGGCATGAACAAATTGACACTATGTCTCTTGCAAAAATCCAAACTCAAATTAAACCCAACAAAATAGTTTCTATGTATTTGTTGTCTTTTCTGAACAA
This sequence comes from Pinus tabuliformis, assembly GCA_031772625.1. NCBI lineage: Eukaryota > Viridiplantae > Streptophyta > Pinopsida > Pinales > Pinaceae > Pinus > Pinus tabuliformis. The sequence goes on along the minus strand of CM062820.1, from coordinate 1,201,813,939 downwards.
TAATAAATATGACAGTTAGTGAGCTTATATGGTAATTTGTTTCACATATCAAGAAATTCACAAACTCACACTCAATTGTTGCATACTCTATTTCATATTAACATCAATTGTACCCACTTACTTTATGGAAAAAGAGACATACACACAATTCATAAATATTTATACATCGACAATCTTACATATTCATTTAAATATTCTATGAAAATACTTGGATCAACATATGCCTTCTATCTCAACAATTGCACGGTGGCATAGGAGCAGCGTCAACAAAGAGGAATAAAAAATTGGCGATGTAGGAGATGGAAGAATTCCCATAGCCAAAATTAGAACAATAATGTGCTATGCAAGGGTACAACAATGATCTCAATTGCAAAGAAGACGAGGATGGTAATAGAAGCTTGTGAAAGTGGTGAAATAGTTAGTTGGTGGTGGAAAGAAGTGATGGAAGGTATATGAAGTAATGAAAGATGTCTGACACTCGGACACTCTGATAGAGTAGGTGGCTAGTAGAAAATAATATGTTCTTGATCATGTTGCAACCTTGCTCCAACTTAGTTAAACAAGTTTTGTAAACTTGGATGAATAACCATCTCAGATTATAATTAAGAACTTAAGTTATATAAATGTTTGTTATTCTAAAATTACATTGAAAGGCATGAAGTGTGCAATGACATTATTGTCCAAATGTCATTATCCAATGACATTTGAAACAATAGATTTTATTTTCTTATATAAATAAAAGATATTGTTGTCCTATGTTAAACATTAATGAACATAAAATAAAATAAATTATGGTCAACTTGAAGATTAATATATACTTAACGATAAAATTTTTAATGAGGAATTATATGAATGTGTATTTGACACAAGTTCGTATATTTAAATAATGAATGCTTTAAGGATTATTGTTTAATTTGATTTTTTTAAAGTATTTCAAAATATATATATATATATATATATATATATATAACAACATGTAATTTTATTCATCAAAAAGAAAAAGAAAATTACATTTTGTGTTTGCGGAACACATTTGAGAATGCCACACAACACATAAATAACATAAGGCATGTATTGAATAGTTCCCTCAACAGAGGAACTACAGAGAAACGAAAAATGAACCTAAGGGACTATGCAAAAACTTGCAAAGTCTGAAACCCTCGAAGAAAAATAGTCTAGAGGAGAACCAAGCAGGCTTGAGATAGCCAAGGGAACCCACACAAAAAGGAAACATGCCTAGGGACAAGCCCCCAACATTACAAAGTGGGTTAGAAAAGCCCCAACAACAAATTACAAACAAAATCGGTTGTGAGGAATCACAAGAAACTAAACCAGGGAATAGGTCACCCTGAAATCCCTAAGAGCTAACCTAGAAATGAGCATCAAACAAATAGGGTTGCAAAGCCCAACAAAAATCCATCGCCACATCCTAGCAAGTAATAGAGGAATTGACACTGGAAGACGGACATAGGAGGTAGCAATAGCAGCAGGGTGACACGACATCCAATTGAAACCTTGAGCAAAGGCATTGGTGACATTAGAGTAGAGACCCCAAAGGAAGCAGAAGGACACAACGAACTCAAATTCACAACAAAGACCCAAACACATTGTAGAGAGGGCACCAATAAGCGACATCGATAGCACTAGCGTAGGAAGATATCCCTAGAAACACGAGCGAACAAGAGGCAAAAATCGGAGAGCCAAGGCGGCTAGGGTTTTCGTCGCCCAACCCTCCACTCCCTCAACTCTTGTTTTATCTCTCTCTCTCTCTCTCTCTCTCCCCCCCTATATATATCTATATATTAACAATTATATTATTAAAGTTTTATTTAGATTTTAATAAATAAAATTATATAATTTTTAAGAATTTGATTGAGTGATTAAGAAAGAACCGATTTAAATTCAATTTCTTTATAAAAAAGGTGGGTTGCAGAGCAACAAGTCATTTACCAAGGGAACGATGCCAAGAGCAAAGGTTGTCACAATTGATGCAACAACTTACCCTTCTGAACTAATGTGTTATATATATTGCTTGTCACTAACACTATTTGTTTAGTGGTGCCAGGCGAAGAAAGAAAGGAACACTGGAACACAGTGGATTGGAAAAACCAAGTAATAAAATCATACCACCTAATTTAAAGACATACCTCGCATCAGAAACTATGAGTTCAAGCCAAAGAATGGGTGAAACATCCGAGCTTCGAACAAACAATTAATCATAAGGCCTTGATAGCATATTCTGGTTAGTTTTGTAGAGTCTCATAGATCTTCGTCTTCTCAATCAAGTGTTCTTTTGTTGGGGCCAGTTAGAACCCACAAAGGCAGTATGTTTCGCCTTATTATGGTTAAAAAAACTTGTTAGTAATGTGGCCGTATATGTTCTTAATATAGACACATGGTAGGACAAATAATTTAAAAGTGTTAGTAGAATTAACAATTGATCAAACGTATCGAATTATTCAAGTGTAACTAGTATTGCAACACAACAAAAAACTTGTGTGGACTACGAGTGTCACTTGTCTCATTTTTCCTCATCATTTTGTTATCGCTTTGTTTGGCTCAGTCACAATAGAGCCTATTTCAGAGATGGTAGTCGGGATATATGAACTAGGGTCAATGCCCCATAACCAGGGTTGATGTATTCGGACTGGAAATCCCAGATGCAATTGATGGCATCCCCTCTGAGATTCCTCATCTAGAAAATATGGTAAGCTGCTTACCCACCATTTATGTTCCTAATATTAGTAGCCCTGGAGATTGATTTGGTGTTGTCTAGTGTATTTGATATTTTCACTCTTCATATCTTTTAGAATCGCCAATGCCAATGGGAGAACCGTTAGGATGAGTGATTCATGAATCCATAACCCATATTGAGTGTGTGAGTGAGGTAAGTGCATCTTTAAATGGCCTATTTGTGTGAATGTATTTCTTTGAATGGATTATGTGAATAGATGCATTTGTGTTGTTAGTGTGGAAAATGTGAATGGAAACAGTAGTTTCAAGCCAAAGTTATTGAATTCTTTATATACGTGCATTCACCAATAGACAAATTAAGTCTTTTACACAGAGCGAGGCAGGGGGGTAGCCCTAGTTTAACAATCTTCCAGGGAGAGGGAACCCTACAACGCTACGAACTTTGCGAAGGCATGCCCTGTATGAAACTTCATGAAATAAGTGAGACACTAGCCTATTTATCATACAATAACATGATGCCCTAATCGTAAAATCTGTATAAAGACCCTTATCATTTGAGTGTAACCCAATAGACCACCAATGATCAGGTGATCAAATTTTTGCTTAAAACTGAAAGTGCCCAGAAAGTATTGAAACTAGTGTCAAGTCGAAGTGCTCTTCGTTCTAAATCCAACAATGTTCATTTCACCTTCATCTGACACCGTATGCTCCAGATACTGCGTTCTGATTTTTTCCAAAACAGGTAAAATTTGAGCAGACCGTATTGTTGAGTTAGTAGGGTGACTGTGTAGGGTACGAGCAAATGAGAGATGCCAAGTTTCATCCTCTAGTTGATTGGATTCATGCACATTTGATTGGTTTGTATTGTGTTGTGGTGGACCAATGAAGTGTTGCCACATGGCCCAGTGATGGGCTGCTACATCACACCCCAACAGAGGCCAACATTTTTGTATGGGCTGAACAGGCTGAATGGGGGTTCGAACAAAGGACCTCGTGCCCAAAAATCTAGTGCTCTACTATTGGACTATATGTTGGTGCTTATTAACCTATAGGTAGAACCCATATATAAAGTTTAATACAATGCTTATTGGAGGATGGGGCGGAGGTACAGAGGCCAATTTTTTTATGGGCCAAACATGCCTCCGAGGGTTTGAAAACAGGACCTCATACCCACAATTCTAATGCTATATCGTTGGACTATATGTTGGTTCTTATTAACCTATGGGAAGCACCCATATATAAAGTTTAATACAACACTGATCGGAGGATGGGGACGGGGCTGCTAGGCTTGGCCCCCAATCATGTTGTTTTTATATTGCCTTGGTGTGGAGGTTTGGAGCTTGCGGAAGAGGGGCTAGGGAATGGCCCTTGGACCCTGACCATCGTTACACCACTGAAGCACAGGCTAAAGGAGAAGGCATTAGGCGGAGAGGCTCAGGACCTTAGCCTGAACCCCGACCACTGCTCCATCTATATGAACCAGCTCCAATGAAAAAGGGGTTGACGGGAATGGCACTTGGTAATATCCCTAGCTCGTGGGCACATGCTCTACCAAGTGACCTTCGGTTCAAGAGTTTAGGTGTTAAGCGGAGGCGCTGAAGAATGGAGACCAGCCCCAGGTCCTTTGGACCCCAACAAGACCACGCGACAAAGTTTAAGGGGCCTGATGGGAAGGGTGGGCAGTTAGCCCAACCCTTGGAACTGTGGCACCCATGTGACCATGACCCTAATTTTAGGGGCTAGGCCAATGGGGGCGGGTGTTAAGGCCGAGCCCTCAGCCCCATGTGGCCTATATGACCATAATTTTCAGAGTTAAGGGGTCATTGGAAAATTTAATGATCCTACAAAATGCACCGACGGAGGGTGAATTTGTCACTTAGTTAGTGGAGTTTAGGGTGGAATTATAGGACCATTAGACAGATGGCTTGATTTGTAGGATGATTAACTATAAAAACTCATATGGGAGTTTGGGAACCACATCTTTTGAATTTTTTGGCCAAATTGAGCTCAGAAAGAGTGCACTTAGGGGTTTTTGGATGTTCTAAATCCATTGGTGACCTCCAATTTCTGATTTGAACACGTATAAGGAGCCTTTTAGCAGGTTTGAGACAAAATGTGTATGGATAAATCAGGGTTTGGAAGTAGTTCTGAAAAGTGTTTGGGCATGGAGAAGGCATTTTAGGGGTATTCTCACATTCATAAGTCTACTACAATAGTTGTAACTTGCAGGGTTCAACTCGGGTTCAATTTTGTCATTATGTTATGTTGAGTGAATTTTTTTTTATGCGATTTAATGTGGAATTAAAGTGCTTACATGCTCATTTTATCTCATTTCAGTTAGAGTATGACATCTTTGTAGGATATGCTTTGTGTTGTTGTTGTTTGTGAGAGTTATTTGCAAGAGAACATTACCTTGTAGGGGTAATAGCCACATGTTTACCATCAGTTAACTGTTTATGTACTCCATTTTTCTACTAAATATATGAGTGGTCTAGCTATGTTGGCAGGCCCGGAGATGTAGCCTAGGAGGGGTGAACTCCATCAACAAATATTTTGTTATCTCTTCATTATGTCTGCATGAGTTATGTGTTGTTATGTTTCTTATGTTAAGTTACATGTGAATACTAATTCATGAATTGAAGAGACATTAGAAAACACATGTTTGTTTCAATATCCATTTTATCTTGCAAAGTGTCAACACAGTCCTATTTTTGTTTTTATTTGATTTTGAAAAAGAGGAAGAAAACACCTACTCCAATTTCAGATCATTTTAGATATTAGAGCACTAGTTGACCAAGTTGCAAGAATGGGTAACAAAAAGAGTCTCCAAGAGCTAGAGGAGTAGAATTTGGCTCTTCGTATGGAGAACATAGAATTGAGAAGGATGCTAGAGATGGCTGAAGAGGAGAAGAGGCACATGTGAATTCAGTTGCAGCATGTGTTAGAAGAATAAGTTGTTGAAAGTTCTACTCCTGTAACAACAAGAGAAACCTCCAGAATGAAGCCAGTATGTGGTCATGGTTCAAATAGTGGTTTTGGACCATATGTGGAAGATGATGCATGTGCATTTTGCAAACATATTCAAGAAGCACACCATATGCCAATTGATAAGAGTGGGTGGCTAGAGTCATCTGCAATATCATTGTTGTCATCATCAGAAGCTAAAAAGATGAATGACAAGTTTAAGGAGGTAATTAGCATTTCAAGTACCATTCCTTCCATTTATGTGCATAACACTTCTTTTGCAATGTTTGAGCAACATACCAAAGGAATAAGTATAAAGTTGCTTTCCTTAATTGGGGATTGAAGGGCATCAATTGAAAATTATGCATTTTGGATTGAGTTTTTGGGTGTTTTTGAGTTCAAACCTCTTCATATTGACTAGGGAAGTAAAATTTTGGAGTCCAAAAGATATTAGTGGGGAGGTGTGACCAGGGGATCAAATTTTTGCTCAAAAATAAAAGTGCCTAGAAAGTCTTTAAAATGGATTCAAGTCTAATTTCTCATCCTTATGAATCCAACAACGTTCATTTCATCTCAATCTGACACTGTATGCTCCAAATATCATGTTCTGATCATTTTCCCAAACAGCTAAAATTTGAGCAGGTTTATTGACTGGGTTGACCATACTTTTGAGTCAACAGGGTAACTGTGTAGGGTACAAGCCAATGAGAGGCGTCCAAGTGTCATCCTTTGGTTCACTAGTTTCGGGCGCATTTGATTGGTTTGTACTATGTTGTGGTGGACCATTGAAGTGGTGCCACATGGCCCAGCCATGGGCTGCCACATGGCACCCCAACAGAGGCCAAAATTTTTGTATGTCCGAATGGGCTTCCATGGGTTTGAACAAATAAGTTGATGCCCACAACTCTAACTCTCTACCATTGGACTATGTGTTTTTTATTATTAACCTATGGGTAACACCCATATATAAAGTTTAATACATCGCCTATCGGAGGATGGGGTCGGGGCTGATCATGTTTTTTTCATATGCCCTTGGCATGGAGATTTGGAGCTCGTGGAAGATGAGCTCGAGAATGGCCCTTGGACCTCGGTCACTATTACATCACTAGACCACAGGCGAAAGGAGAAGGCCAAGGGGATCGGGATCTTAACCTGACCCTCGTCACTGCTCCATCTATATGACTTGACGTCAACAAAAAAGGGGCTAACGAGAAGGGCACTTGGTAATAGCCCTAGATCGTGTGTGCATGCTCTGGCAAGTGACCATCGGTTCCAGAGTTAAGGTGCCAAGCGAAGGCGCTGAGGAATGGGGACTAGCCCCAGGTCTTTTGGACCTCGACAAGACCACACGCCAAAGTTTAAGGGGCCCAACGGGAAGGGCAGGAAGTTAGCCCAACCCTTGGATCTGCGGCACCCACATGACCACGACCCCAATTTTAGGGGCTAGGCAGGCGGGGATGGGCATTAAGGCCTAGCCCTCGGTCGGATGTGGCCTATATGACCACAATTTTTGGAGTTTAGGGGTCACTGGGAAATTTAATGATCCTATAAAATGCACTGGCGGAGGGTGAATTTGTCACTCAGTTCATGGAATTCAATGCAAAATTGTAGGACTGTTAGACAAATGGTCCGATTTATAGGATGACTAACTATAAAAACTCATATGGGAGCTTGGGAGCCATATATTTTAGAGTTTTTTGGACAAATTGAGCTTAGAAAGAGTGCACTTAGGGGTCTTTGGATGTTCGAAATATATTGGTGACCTCTTATTTCTAATTTTAGCATATCTAAGGAGTATTTTTGCAGGTTTGAGACAAAAGGTGTATGGATCAATCAAGGTTTGGAAGCAGTTTTGAAAGGTGTTGGGAAATGGAGATGGCCTTGTAGGGGTATTCTCACCTTCAGAAGTCTACTACAACAATTGTAACTTGCAGGGTCTACTACAACAATTGTTACTTGAAGTTTTCTTTATGTGCTTCAATGTGGAATTGAAGTGCTTACATGCTCATTTTAGCTCATTTCAGTTGGAGTATGACATATTAGTAGGAGATGCTTTGTGTCGTTATTATTTGTGAGATTTCTTTGCAGGAGAACATTACCTTGTAGGGATAATAGCCACATGTTTAACATCAGCTAATTGTTTATGTACTCCATTTTTCTACTAAATATATGTGGTCTAGCTATTTTGGCAGGCCCAAAGATGTAGCCCAAGTAGGGTGAACTCTGTCAACAAATATTTTGTCATCTCTTCATTATGCTTGCATGAGTTATGTAATGTTATGTTGCTTATGTTAAGTTACATGTGAAGACTAATTCATGACTTGAAGAGACATTGGAAAAACATGTTTGTTTCAAGACCCATTTTATCTTGCAAAGTGTCAACACGGTCCTATTTTTGTTTTTATTTAATTTTTGAAAAGAGGAAGAAAACACCTACTCGAATGACATATCAACCAATAAGCGGTTTCGCCAATAGGTGATGTTTAACCCACCTATTTGACTCTAAGCTTACAACAAGACAAGGCTCACCCTTGCAACAACCATACCTATGCTCCCACTCAATAACAACATGGGGAATTCCATATGAATTGACTTGGTCTTGGCTAACCTAGATTCCTAGAGCAAGAGCCTTCCTTGCTAGGGGCTCTGCACGACCCAACAGAAAGTGAAATCTCTAAGTTAGAAAATGAGTTTGAAACTGCAAATAATTACATACCAGGTGACACTTAAAGAGATTTCTCCCATTTAAAGTGACTGGGGGTTCATAAAATCAGAAAGGATAGAAAGCATATTTCGCTACAAAAACTAGCTTAATAGATTTATCCTATTGTTATCTCTGTTTGGTAACACCTGAGCTTTCCAGATACCTAAAATGGGGAGGCCTTATTCGGGAAACACTTGCTCATTTACGCTCCTCTCTGAGCCAAGAGAGGTGGTTTGCATGTGAATTACTATACTCTTCTGCGTTCTAGCAAGCAACACGTACTCAAATTTAGTCATGTAGTGGGTTCTCAAGTTTTAGTCTTTAAATTATCCTTCTCTGATTATGAAGGTTAAGTGGTAGTAATATATTGATGTAATGCAACAATAGAGCCTAATCCTATCGATGGGCATAGGGCACTTTATAAATGGTGTAACCAAAATTGCATGGCAATTTAAAAACAAAGAATAACATCATAGGAATTTAAAAGCATACAAATAACTTACCAATAGTTTTGTCTGTAGTTTTTTGAAACAAGTCCCTCTTCATAATTGTTATAGCTCTTCTAATTCGTCTCTTCCTTTGTCTTAATTCTAATGTACTTCACCTTTTTATTAATCCTAATGTATTTGTAATTCTAATGTACTTCGCCTTTGTCTTAATCTTAATGTATTTGTATATGTATCAATTATATCCGCATGTAGCATAAGACTTTTGTCCTAATTCTAACATAACATATTTTTATATGTATGAATTACATTTGTAGAAAGCTCTCCGCTCCCTTCGGAACATGCGACCAAAGGCAAACCAACATATAGGAAATTGTTGTAATATTAGTACCCAAGAAGATGTTAAAAATGTTGTGTAAACATCACCAATTGAAAGAGGCTCTGTAGATTTTGCATAATAACATGGAGCACTGTTCGGAATTGTCTGTATATGTTTCTCTCTTGCAAGGTTGTGTCAACAATAAAGCCATGTCACAAGGAAAAATAGTGCATGCCTATATCATTGCAGGCAACTCTCCACTCCCCTAGGAACATGCAACCAAAAGTAGACTAGAAGAACAGAGAGAGTCAATCACACAAAGAAGAGAACATAGACATACTACCCATGACAAAGCGGTGTCAAGCTGTGAGTAGCAATGATAAATCCCATATGTAAGCCCAAATGTCACTAGATGTCATAAATATGGAAAGAATGGAAAATCTATGGAGTTAAGCATTTATTGTTAGTAAAATAATGTTAGCATTACTTCATTGGAAAAAAACTAGTTAATAATGTATTGTATATACTAGTTTTAAAGTAAAATAATATAAACTCATATATGTCGGTGCTTCGAGAAAAAGCCAAATAAAACGTCAAACCACAAACTTTAATTAGTCTTTTGGTAAAATCATCCTGATAATATTAAAAAATTATAAAATTTTTGAAACTTCGACTTAAAATTTCCACAATAATTTTGATATACATACAAAATATTACATAACTAAAAAGTTACAGAGACTAATAATATGTTTTAACTCATAAAGTAAAGAAATTTCTAGTGTTGAATGTAATCACATATATTATTTATGATAAAATGTTAAAAGGGACATCTCACCTTTTGATAGACACTGGCCACCTAAACACATTGAAACACCCTCTTTCAACTCTTTTAATCCCTTTTTAATTAAGACATCACATATTTTTTTGTTAAATGTCATATCACACTTTTGAAAGGTCTCGTTCTCATCATTATAAAATTTGGCACATGGCATTTATGTGAAAGTAAAGCAATATGATTCATACCACTTTCATAAAATTACAAGGCTTATCATAAAATGAAAATGTCATACGTTTAAAAAACACAAAGTCCTATTAATGAGTAATTTTGATTTATTTATTTTTACAATAATAATTTATATTTATTTTTCTATTTTTCTATTTTTATTGTATTATATAATATGGAAATATTTATAGAAGTTATTTAGTGAAACATTTTAACTATGTTTAAAGATTGAATTGGATATTTAATAATATATAATATTTTCTAATTGTGGTTGTGGAGATTGAGATAATATATAAGAATATTCAATTATAGAAATTGAGATGGTTTATTATATATATATATAAGTTTTATTTGTTTATATGATTTTTTTTTATCTTTTACTACATTATGTTCTCAAACGTAAGATTATAAATACTTTACATTTAATTGGTCTCTTGGACTTATAATTCAAAATTTTTATCTTTGATTCTTTGGTCTAAAGAGTGGAAGAAATAAGTAGACAAGAATAATTTGTAACAACTAAACAATAAAACATGGGTGCATCTAAACAATAAAATTAAATGCAAAAAAAGACTTTGGAGACATATCGAAGACAATGTAGGTTGATCCCTCCTTGAATATGGACATGGGGTTACTGTCTCCTTGGATCTCTTCCCCATTGCACACTTTCCTTACTAACAGGTGGGTTCGATCCAATAAAATGTAACCAAGTTGCTCCTATGCACACTCTCTTTACTGATAGGTGGGGTTGCTCCAACACAAATTTCAACAGATTGCTCCTTTGCACAGTGTCCTTATTGGCAAGTGAGTTAAATTAGTGTAGATGTCATTAGGTTTGAGAGTGGGTTTATTTGGTTGGAGGATTTGGTGCTAGAGTGTTTTCTATGTTTTAATTTTTTTTTTTTTAATAAGTGTTTATTTTTCATTTATTTGTTATTTGTTTGTATTATATATTATATAATACATATTAAATAGTTATATATAACCCCCTAAACCCACCTAACCACTAGAGCACATGCTTAATATGGCTTAGGAAGATGTTTTAGGTTGGTAGGTTAAGAAAGAAATCAAGATTAGTGACTTCTAACCAACCAACAATACATACAAAAAGAGATAAAACTTAACAACCCATAATTAAACATAATTAACCCATATAAGAAAATAGTTTAAAGAGAATAAAATCATAGAAAATATATAATCATATAGACCCTCTATTTCAATAATTCAATATCATTGATCTTCTTCTTTGTCTAACTCCACATCCTTATTAGCCATTTTAGAATGAATGTTGAAAGGATTGACCATAACAACATGATCATCAATGTCATTTTCAATAATTTCATAGTCAATATCATCATCAAGAACATTGACATTGACATCTAACTCAACTTATTTTACTTCTTCAACCAACACATCTAACTACTCCAACTTGCATCATCTTCTTCTTCAATATCGTCTTCTTCCCCTACATTATACTTTACAAACCTTCCACTTGGATCGTATCTAACAACATATGACTAACCCACTTTACTTGGAACCTTTGAGTAAAAGACCTACTCACATTAGCTTGAAAGAAAATAAGGCTCTATTCTCAACTAAATCTTCCTTATATTAACCATGGTAAATCCATTAGCGCTCAATAATAGTTCTAATAAGACCCTATTCATTCATTCATAACCTATATTATTTGAACTTGAACATGACTAATTTAAACGATTTAAAGCCACACTCAATTATATATTCCAAATTCCCATAATATCTATTTTCAGAAACCTTTGGATGCTATCACTTCTAGAGGAAACATTAGTGACTTGAAAAACTACAATTATCGCATAATCAAAGTTTTTCTTTTTGTTATCCAACTTTTTGATGTGAAATCTATGGTCATTCCACCACATAGACTTGTGGTGTTTCAATTGTAATATGTCCAACACATAAAAAAATCCATTTTCAATTAATAAATATATTCAAACTTAGTAAATATTTTTCGTAAAAATATACCATATACATTAATATAGTGGAAAATAACAAAAAAATGTGGGGAATATGCTTGCTTGTCTATCTTTTAAACCATATCTTAAATCAATTTCCCTCTATGTACGATAAGTATATTGATTACGATGAGCCTCTTCAACCAATGTAACCACCCCTTGCCATGATAAACCTACCATATCCTTGTATACATCATTTTATCCATTTATTCATCCAATCTAAAATTGTTTGCAATGCATAAATGTAGTGCATCCCACTCTCAACGAAATGTATGAAAAAAGAACAATTCATCAATAATTAGGTACAATGGAAAAGCTTAATAATTGATGGAAGAGCACAAATTAAATAGGTATAATATAGATAAAAGCAAATAATCAAAAGTATTATAGATCTCTATCATATAATTACCTTTCACACATTAGCCTAGGAATTTCACTCCTCCAATACTTTATATCATTTTTATGGACTTCTTTTGATGAAAACCACCTACACATGATGTAAGAAAATTATAAGTTTCAACAAAAAGGTATATATATTGCAAATAAAACACAAATCAATAAGTTCCACAAGTAACATTTTGCATAGAAATCATTACTTACCTCATGTATTTGTCAAGATCACGTATAACTTGTTTTTCATTGTTATCAAAGTTGTCTTGCAGAGATAGAGGTAGGACATAATGTAACAAAAAAGGAATCATTATAAATATTAAAGGTACAACATACTATAACAGAAAAATTAAACCAAAAAAATACGAAAAAGATGTATACCAATATAGAAACATAACAAAATAATTTCCTTAATGAAGGTATGTCAGTCACCAGTTTTTACCCCACCAAATTCACCTTTTTTTCATTAAGATATTATATATGTTTGAAGAGCCTCATGTGGGAATTTTTTTTTTGAATGATCCATTTTACAAAATTACTTTATCACCCCATAAATAATCTTGGAAGATTATCTTGGTGTCCATTGCTATTTGGATGAATCACATTTTACATTACATTATTGGCTTCCTCAATGTCACTACATTTTTGTTGAATTTAAGCTTATATGATCCATATCAAGTTTTTGAGAAGATTTCTTCGGCGGAGATCACATTATAATACTTTTTTCGACGTGTTTCAAACTAACGAGTGTGGTTCATCGTCAGGACAAGTTGAAGAATCAGATCATGGCTGTATGTTAAATAGGGAGAGCAGATCTTCCAACGGCTGAATTTGACAATTTTTTCCTTGTTACTCCTTCCATCTAGGATTCTCCATAATGTTTCTATTACATTATTCTTGTTGATTTTTAAGCACAATCACAAGATCTAAGTGTGAAAAAAATAATAGATTAACTACTTGCAAAGTGAGAATAAAACTATTGAGAAACTTACTATTGAGCCAAGGAGACAATTCAAATTACTGATAAGATCTGATGATATATTGTCTCTAAACATGAATAAAATATATATATTATCTAGGAGGAAGAACCAATTCGAATTAGGTTGGGGTTCCATGTACATGCACTCAGTGTAACTCAAAAGCACTTTCCCTAGTTGGCAACTGAGTCAAAATTAGACAAGGAGACTCAACATTAACAAAGTATCCTAAATCGAGTGAAATAGAAGTAATTGGAGTTACAAATAAGTTAGAAATTATTAATAAATCTCACATGAAAAAAAAATAACCTCGTTAGACTCAGTTATACTCCAAAATAAGACTAAAAGTCAAATAATGGGTGGTAGGTGAGATAAGTTAGGTGGCAACTACTAAATACGTGGGAGGAATTGCGGGACCACTCTAGAGAGACCTAGGCACAGGATAATTTAAATTAATGGAGTGGAATTATCCATGTTATCCAATGTCTATTACTTGACACATGTTATCCTAGGGGGCACCCTTGCTAAAAATAGAATTGCTAAAAATAAAAAAGCCCTAAAAATATAAAATGTGTTAAATGATAGAGAATGTGTAGTAGTGGAAAAAAAGGTCATATGTTCCCTAATAATGTATGGAAGAGGGTTTAATAATGGTCAATGTGTAGGTCCTAATGAGGTTTTGATGAACTACTCAGTGTAATGTACCCAACACCCCCCCGAATCCCAGCCAAGGAGTATGCTAATGAATGAGTCCCAACAATTCTCAACCATGTTGGATACTCATGTGCAACAACTACATAAAACCAATCAATGAGTCCAATAAATTCTTAGCCACTTTAAGTACCCATGAAACAAATTATGCAAGACACAATATGAGAAGAGTCAGGTAAAGAGGGAAGGTCTAGTGAGAAGAAAGCACCCCCTCAAAATACAATGTGTACTATTGAAACTATGCATGTAGTATACGTAGGGGGGATATTATGGGATATTATAGGGTATAGAGGGAGTTTCCCAAGGTAATAATGAGATGTAAGGATAATAAATAAATGGGCCATAGCTAATAAATAAAGTGGTTAAGCCGTATCATGTAAGGGACCACAAGTAGTTAGGAATAATGTGATAAGCCCATTGTATTAAATATATGGTATTGAGAGATCCATGGTAATGGCCCATGGTATTGCATGTATGAAGCCTATATAGAGGCTAGAGACTCCCCATTGATATAGGGTCAAGGATTATTGTATTGGCAAGCATATGGCTTGTGGAGTGTTCTCCTTCCTTAAGGAGTGATTGTATGGTGTTACCCAACCTCAAGGGTTTGATATTAATAAAGATCTGAAATTTATCTATTTCCCTCTTATTATTTCTGGACATATTTCTATTTTAATATATTTGTAGGTCAGATATATTACAAGTGGTATCATAGCACTTTCTTGGGCAAAACACACACACATATATATATATATATATATTTATTTATTTTTGCAGGAATTTTTTGGGGCGACGAGTTTGCCGATCATATCTAAAACTTTTGGTGCAAAATTGGTAGAAAAAAATTACAAATCTGGATTCTTTAAGAAAAATACCCGAATTCAAAAAAAAAATTGGTCGAATTTGAGTCCAGACGAGAGAGATATCGCTGATTTAAAAATCAGCTGTGTTGTAGAATTTTTTTTGATGATAATTCACGGATGGCAGATCTCCAGTCAAATTTTGCAGTTTTTGTGAGAAATTTTGAGAAAATACTTGCAGATCTACGATTCTCTTGAAAAATTACCCAATTTGAAAAAAAAACCGGTCGAACTGGAGTCTGGATGAGTGAATATGAATTTCCAAAGTGTCTAGATAGAGATTTCTATCACATAAGAAGATGTAGAATGGCCGTTTCATTTTAGAAAATAGGCTATAATAAGGATTCTGAGCCATCTTGATCAAGTTGTGGCCATTGTAAATTTGTCGCATAAAGTAGGTAATTTTTTTTTAAAACCCTCATTCTACTTCATGGCTTCTACTGAGATGAATTTTACAGGACATGATGATGGTCCCACTATTGAACAATTTTTAAAATATCACAATTCTCAATCCAGGCAATTTTGGACAAGTTGCCTACTATTTAATATAAAATATGAGGCTGCTAAATAGTTGTATTCACTTGACAATTCAGTGTGGCGACTTCCTCATGAAAAAATAGAAGAAGTTCTTTTAGAAAAATGTTCTCATGCTAGAAAACAAGAGAATGAGACATGTAAGGGGTTATTTTATGATGGTATCCTTATCACAGGTTCATGGATGTATTCAGAAGATAAAATCATTGTGTCTATAAATCCTAGTTGCCAGCATAATTTTATCAAAGTCAATTTGACAAAAAAATTGCAAGTTCCAACAAAACACATTGAAAACACATAGGTTGATAATGAGGATGTTCAAGTTTATAAAGATTTGAAGATTTCCGCGGACAAGTATGTATTACATTATGATTTTTTATGTTTCAGATATGGCTAATGTGGATTTTATTTTGGGATACCCTTGGATGGAATTGATTGGTACTATCAATATTAATGTGCAGAAGAAATTCCTGAAGCTCTGGTATAAAAAGAAGAAAATTACATTATAGGATATTTCCATCAATAAATAGGTAGAGTCCAAGGAGGTTGAAGCAGAAAATGTTGCAAGTACTGACACATCATATGAGGAGTCAGTGGTTGAAGTAATATTGGAAGATACACAACCACCGCAGGTGCCACAACATGTACTAGATACCAATTAGGCTCCATTAGGCAGCGAATTAAAGAAAGATACACCATTGGTTAAAACTTTAGCATATCACCACCCACATCACCTAGCAAGAAAATAACCAACAAGATGGCAACGAATTAGCAACAAGGACAACAACCCCTGCATGACAGATAGAGATGCACGACGATCCACCCACATCACACCAACACAGAGGAACCACCATGATCAACTTCCATCTCAAGCGAGCGAGGCACTAGCTAGATTGAGGGTTCACCTTTCTCTTGGATGGATAGATGCATGTGCATGGTACAAGTGGACTACTCTTTTGATTAGATCTTATTATTTTTGTTCTTCTTATGTTTCGGGAACGAAACATGTTTAAGGGGGTGGAATGTAGTATACATAAGGGGGATATTATGGGATATTATGGGGTATAAAGGGAGGTACCCAAGGTAATAATGAGATGTAAGGATAATAAATAAATGGGCCATAGTTAATAAATAAATTGGTTAAGCCGTATCATGTAAGAGACCACAAGTGGTTGGAAATAATGTGATAAGCCCATTGTATTAGATATATGGTATTGAGAGATCCATGGTAATGACCCATGGTATTGTATGTATGAAGCCTATATGGAGGCTAGAGACTCCCCATTCATATAGGGTCAAGGATTATTGTATTGGAAAACATATGGCTTGTGGAGTGTTCTCCTTCCTTAAGGAGTGATTGTATGGTGTTACCATACCTCAAGGATTTAATATTAATAAAGATCTGAAGTTTATCTATTTCTCTCTTGTTATTTCTGGGCATATTTCTATTTTAATGTATTAGTAGGTAAGATATATTACAATGCAATTGCTATGAAGAAGGATGGTGTTGCTAATAAACCCCATGATGATATGCCTTTGGATCTATCTTATACCATCATATGAGAATCCTTTGCCACATGTTGAGCCTTGTACTTGCTAACAATAGTAATGAGAGCTCATGGAGTACTAAAAAGTTGAAAACTAGTTTCCCATGAATTAGCACTTTAATCCACTAACTGACTAGTTTATTGTAGAGTACGATGTGTTGATCATAGAATGTGATTGAATATTTAAAGGGCTACTGATGGAATTCTAAATCGGATAAAAAATCTCATCCGAAGAGTATGTAAAATCATCTTCAAGATCTCTCGCAAAAAGAGGTGTTAGAGAAGCTAATATAGTAGGACCAGTGCAAGGTATAAAAAAAGAATGCTTTGATGTAGCCATATGATTATAGAAAAATACTTATAAAATCCACTTATTAGATGATGAAGCAATAACATTCAAATCATAATCCATACTTTGATCCTCTGGTGGCTTGTCTTTAGTCTTCTTCTTATCATTGTTTGGAATGTAATCATCTAGATTATGTTGTTGAAGTATGTTGTCCATTAGATCAATTGTATTCGCTGTACACAAAGATACTAGTTGGAATCCTTGTTGCAGTAGTTGCACTTTTTTCTTTCCATTTTATAATTTTCACGCTTAAGAATCTTAGTCTTCTTATTGAATTAAGAGCTTTCTCCATCTTTATGATCAAGATCCCTTGTTTTCTTCATGCCTTTCTTGTTATCATCCTTCACTTTAAGTGCATGGGGTGTCAAAGGATTAAGAGCCCAAACGTATATGAGCTTATTCTTCTCATGTATCAAGGACTTAATGAAATCATCCAAATGTGACATCTTCCAATTCTTACCCAAGGAGAGTTTAGTAGTATGGAAAGAAAAGACAAAGATAGAAAATTGAGGACCTAATTTAGAATGTCTATAAAGGATAAGTTTTTCCTCCTTCCTATTGCTCAATTTCAGTACCCATTATAATCCTATAAGCCCCTTACTACGTAGCAATAGAAGGGTCTTTGGCGTCCAGACATGGTAAGGGAGTGAGGATCACTATGAGTTGGTCCATTATATGTGGGATGTTCTAATCTTGTGAAATATGCAATTAAATATTAGTATTTTTCACAAAATCACTTATGCTATAATATCATGTTTTATTTTAAGCACAATCATAGGATCTAAGTGTGAAAAAATATTAAACTAGCTACTTGCAAAAACAATAAAGAAGAGAGAATAAATTGTTGAGAAATTGACTAATGAATGAAAGAAATAATTAGAATTACTCATAATTTTTTTTGATATATTATTGTTGAACATGAATATAATATATCAACTCTCGAGGATGAAGAATCAATTTGAATTAGGTTGGGGTTTCATGTGCATGCACTTAGTATAACTCAAAAGCACTTTCCCTAGTTGGCATGTGAGTTAAAATTAGATTAGGAGACACAAAATTAGAAAAATATCCTAAAGTGGAGTGAACTAGAAGTAAGTGGAGTTATAAATAAGTTAGAACCCATTAATAACTCCCACTTTAAAAGAAAAACCATTTAGACTCCCAAAGGACTAAAAGTCAACTAACATGTTGTAGGTGACATAAGTTAGGTGGCAGTCACTAAATATGTGTGAGAAATTGTTCAAACACACTAGGGAGACCTAGGCATGGATAATTCAAATTAATGGAGTGGAATTAGCCATGTTTTTAAGCATCCAATAATCGTGACATGTCATCCTAGGTGTTAACCTCACTTAAAACAAACCAACCAAAAATAGAAAAACCTAAAAATAGAAAATGACCCAAATGACAGGGAATGCCTAGTAATGAAGAAAAACTGTAATAGATGCCCCTAATAATGTATGGAAGTGGGTTTAATGATGGCCAATGTGTAGGTCCTTATGATCCCTTGATAAACTACTAGGTGTAATGTATACCAACACTTCCAAATATGCATTATGTTAAACAAATGAGCTATTTATAGGTGCTCATAGTAGGGTAACCTACATATTTGCATAGGGTAACTTGTCATTCCTTGTGGAACCCCATTAATTCCTTGATGACCTTTATGAAACATAAATTAAATTATAACTATAATTGTTAGATGCATTAAATAGAAATTAATATAGATAAAAATTGTAAAATGTTGTATATGCTACATAAAATAATTGCTTACCTTGATTATTTCTATTATATTCCAACTTCCATGAGTGAGGTGTTATTATTCATGGTTTTATTCCAATCTCTTCTTTCCCATTGAAAAATTGTTTTTTTAGTAGTTTGATACCTATGGTCTTTAGGGAAGAAGCGCCTATACTCGTCAAACACCTCCTTTCCTAAACTTCTTGATTTACAATATTTCATCCTAGGACCACAAATTGGGTATGCAAACTACCCTTTTTTTGAATAGATACAAGATATGGATAAATGTCCATATTAATTATATGCTAAGAAATTATTTAAAAACCACGCATACTATTTTCATGAGATTATATACGATTAAAGTCCATGTATACTATTTGGTCAATTTAGAGTGTCCTAAATTGCTATATTAATTGTCAATCCGGGAGTCGTAAACTGTTGAAGTGTGGCGCACTATATGTGCAAGATAACCTATTTCTTACTTTTTGTCGTTTTTGATTTTTATTTTGTTTTTGGGGGTTTTTATCTTAGTTTATCTCCTATTGTGAAATGGAAATTCTAAATGGTTATAAATATTCAAGGCAATTATGTCCTTTGAGATGATTTCCAAAACTTCAAACTTCAGAAGATCTTAGAACATGCAATGATGCAATTAATTCCTAAAAGAAAATGAAAATGTGCCACTATTCTAATTAAACAAACAGTGAACTATTGATCATGAAACCATTATCCCTGCCGCTGTCTAAATACAAAATAAATGAATTAAGCTATTGTACTCAAAGAAATCCAAAAATTGCAAGCAAAGTAAAGCTAAAATCAAATTATATCAATTCATATTCTGACCCCTCGCCAGTTAGTCTCGCTATGGCTTTCGGAGGTAATCATCAACAACCTGAGCAATTTGATATCTAATTTGCAGAAAAATAAACTAATATCAAATTACACACTCATACTTCAATCCCTCACCATTAGTCTCGCTACGGCTTTCGGAGGTATCTGATAATGACATGAGCAATTTAATATCTAATTTGCAGAGAAATAAACTAATATCAAATTACACACTCATACTTCAATCCCTCACCATTAGTCTCGCTATGGCTTTCGGAGGTAACTGATAATGACATGAGCAATTTAATATCTAATTTGCAGAGAAATAAACTAATATCAAATTACACACTCATACTTCAATCCCTCACCATTAGTCTCGCTATGGCTTTCGGAGGTAACTGATAATGACATGAGCAATTTAATATCTAATCTAACTAATAAAGCCAATGAACAATCTTGAAATAAACAAAACAGAACTGAAATTAAAAGCTAAGAAAAGTAAGTCAGCAGAAGGACAAGACTGATTCCATGTCATTAGTCATTGTGAAAACTATATGCAAATGCTTGGGCTGCCTACTGTAATCTGGAACAAATACACTGATCAGCGTTAACAACAATGTAAAGCATGTAAAATTATGGACAAAAATAAAACGTTAATAACATAAGAAATGCAATATATACAAGTGAATAACTATGGCATAATGAACGTAAAGAAACACAGCATGAAACTGTACAGCAATATGAAACAAAACCTCGGCGTGTGCAGGGGCCCTCTGCACAACCTCGGGCAATAGCTATCAACCACGAATTATGCTCAGAAACAGAGTCTTCTCATATATTTAGAACACAGTCATAACAACGAAACAATGTCACGGCACAATGGGCTCGTTAACAGTCAACAATACATTCCAAAGACTAACTATTATGCATATGGAAATGCATTATTTATAATAGAAGGCTACATAATTGATTTCATAAAAACTACACTGGCAGAGGACACATTAACAACAATGTCCATGGATCTAGCATCATGGCTGCCGTGATGATTAAATCTATTGAGGGTGGCTATTGGATTCGCCTTATGAAGCAGTCCACAGGTGTTGATATGTCCCCAGAGATCTAGGAAAGGGCACGCAAGTCTTCACGTGTTTGGAAACAGAGTGCTGTTGCTGTAGGACTCCTATATTTGACCACCACTTGACCACCTTTGACCACGGCCTTCTTTGATGAATTCGACTAAGCCAATAGGACTCGGTCCATGTCCACGTCATTTTCAACTTGCCCATGTGGCTCGATTTGCCTGAAGACACCTGCAATATAGAATTTAACAAAAAGGCTGCGGAAAGTTGAATTGGCTGTGGAAAGTGACAAGATTCCGCAGCTTATGAGCAAAAATCTAGTTCAAACAACAAACACAGAACATAGTTAGAAAACCACTTTATGTGATCTTTTAAACTCAATATGCAATGATGTTGATAGCTTATTAGGTCCAGGTGGATGGAGAAAATTTAGGAAAATGTGTAGGAAAAGTGTGGTTTCAGGGCTAAACATATACCACAAAAATGTGTTAGCTCTAGGGCATCATGTATTGTCCATGTAACACTTCCATGCAATTGAGATTTCTTTTTTCCTATTTGTCTAGAGATGTCATACATAGTGATGCCAGCCCATAACTTAAGTAAATTTTTGATAAGAGTCTCAATGCACATAACCATATATTCAACTAGGTTCTTACCTAATTAATTGAAAATAAACATAATTACCACTTTGTGTGTGTGTGTGTACATTCAAACACTAATTATAAACAAATACTTGGAACAATCAATACCAACATTGTGTGCTCCTCCTTTATTGACATCCAAGGAGGAAGGTTGTTGTTTATAACAAAAATAAGCCACATTAAATAAACATACTTGAGCTCTCCAAATGGATTGACACCATCAACTACACATGAAATAATTCATTGACATTAAGAGGTTTAAATTTTAAACATTGGCCATATTTCTTCAATGTTCCTGAATGCAGAACCATTTGCAAACATTCATACAACACCATCTTCACTTTTATTTTGTGCATGGTACTGCATAAACTATGCCATGATATGGCACCTAAACAAATGTTGCAAACATGGAATTATGGGAACATGAAAAAAAATCTTGCGAAACACCTTTTCATTACTAGATCAATTAGATATATATTGATTTGACATTGCAGGCATTTCTTTTTTGATACATATTGTTCATAGTATATAATATGATCATTAGTACATGCATTAATAGCTTGACAATCCATTCCAATGTCTTTCATAATCGTAGATAATTCTTGATATGTGAGATAAATTATTGTGTTAGGAACTTGGATAATGCCAAGAGGGGGTGAATTAGTATTATGTAATTTTTAACAATTTTAAGATTATTTATATTATAACTGAAGAGTAACATCACAACATCATAAGTCAACCAACAAGAACACATTAGCCATAGATGTTTACATGGAACCACATAAGGGGAGAAAACCACACATCTTATTCCCATTATTTATGCAAATGCAAGCACCAAAGTAATATTACATTAGATTTACTAACACCAACCAGAAGGAGACACTCTTCCCTTGATTTTCAAGTATCCACTCGCTGGAAACACCTACTCCCACAATTTACAGGCACCAACCTTCTGCTCTTTCCAGGCACCAACTTGAAGGAAGCACCCACTCCCTGATACACAAGCACCAACCTGCTATGCTTAAATCCTTCTTTCATTAAGTTTCATACTCAGACCTTCAAGCATACTCTTCCAAAATTAATTTTTATAATTCACTATAACAAATCTAAAAAAACTAAATATTCTTTAGCAACAATGACATACTCACCACAAAAATTCAAATATGATTTTCTAGCCAACTAGTTATTGCTACTCTCATGCATAGTCCCACAAATTTTTTCTTACACCACTCATACAATACACTCTATTTCTCACATAGTGGCTTCATATTATTCAACTTCCTTACATTAAAAGTTTGCATTCTCAACTCTCCTCCTCTTTCAACCTCTCTTGTGCCATAGAACAACCAACCTTCTCACATTTTTCTTCATTTTCTTATAAATGCTCGACCCTTTAATTACCATGGACAAGAATCCATGGAATTACCCATGGGAAATTTATTTAACTGTATCAACTGTTGATTGTATCAAATTTTCAAATCTTGTTATAGTTGAATTTTCCAATGGTGAGATGTTTTTGCAAACTCATTTTCTCCAACATTTATCTTCACGTGTCCATAAGTTGGAACCTGTGTCTAAGCTCTTAGGTGCTTATTACTTTTTCCACTTCTCGTCATTGTTTTTATTATCTACACCCTAACTTGTCGATAAGATGATAGGCCCTTGGGTGCTTGCCTAACTAGTACCCATAACCAACGGCTATGACCATTTCTCCTTCAAACTCTAATATGGTTATTCAACCTTTTTGTTAATTTGTCCAAACTGTCTACACCCATAAACCCCTAGATCTATGGATAACTTGATGACTTTGCACATGGAACCATAACACCTATCGGAACATTAACCTTAAAATATATTAAATCTAGATCTAGTATTCTGGTCTTTAACACATACTCTTAGGAACCTTGTCCTCTTTGGAATATTATCATGGCACTTGACTAAATCTGGATCTAGGCCAAAAGAAAATATTTCTCACCCTCGAATTTCTTGGAACTCTAGATATCTTTGAAAATTCGAATATCCATATGTTTTAGAATTGTCCATACTTCTTTTATTAAATCCATATCTAGTAAAAAATAAAAACATGTAAGTTGTTAAACCCTAGGATTCCCCAGATTTTCAGATACGTTGCATAATTGAAATACAAAGGGAAAATTTTTCCGCACTGGGCCCATGGCACAAATTTCATGGCCTACAATGTCACTAATGCATCATCTATCATGTCAATTTCCATGTCACCCTTTGATCCTCTACCACCTCTAGCATACATCACATTGTCGTTATGGTGACATCATTGTGCCACATGGCATCTTCTAGGTGGTGCCATGTGTCACCTGAAATCAACCTACTTGGCCACCTAAAAGCACCAAATTTGTGACATATGTCACCCTTCCATACTACTACATGTCTATTACCACATCATCATGCTAACTGGAACACCACTTT
This sequence comes from Pinus tabuliformis, assembly GCA_031772625.1. Classification (NCBI taxonomy): domain Eukaryota; kingdom Viridiplantae; phylum Streptophyta; class Pinopsida; order Pinales; family Pinaceae; genus Pinus; species Pinus tabuliformis. The sequence goes on along the minus strand of CM062820.1, from coordinate 1,201,789,717 downwards.
TCATGCCACCTGACACCTTGAGAATTGTGCTAATACTTGTTGTTTGTCGCTCTTTACTTGTTAGATATATAAGCTCTATATTGCTTTGGGTAGCCTTTTGTTACCAAAGGTTATGAGTAGGAGTTGGGCCTGCCTCTCTACGTTAACTAGTGATAGGTTCCAAAGGAGATCAATAGTTTTTAAATGAAATCAATGACTAGAATCTATCTCGAGCCCCCCTTGCATGCTCGACATTTAATAAAGAGGGGGGGGTGAGGGTTTGGGATTTTTCACTTATGCAACTAAACACACCTACATCTTCACGAGCATGGCAATAGAATCCTACCATCCTGTCAAATCAAACAACAATGACAATACTTTGCACAGAATAATGGAGGAGTTCATAATTTAGTGTTTGTGTGCGCTAGAACCAAGGGTGACTGGAATCCCGCTTGAATTATCAGATTTCAACCTGAATTTTCTCTTCACTCCTTTGGAGTTAGTTCAAGTTCCATATACAATTGGAGAGATATCTAAGAGGACTATCCAACTAAACTTTTAGTTTCTCATTTGAGCTAATAGATGGAAGAGGAAATGCCTTCAAATATACTACCTTCATCCTTGACCTCAAGTTGGACAACAACACACATTAATACAACCATGATAACATAGTTACCAATATCCCCTTGAACTTGACATTGACATCAATGGAAAAAATTTCTTAACAAGCTCCCTTTTTGGCATTGATGGAAACACCACCAAACATTGCTAGGTCAATGAGGGAAACAATCACCACTACTTGACATGCTGGAGAATTTTATACTATTTTCTCACACTTCCCTTGTGTTATTGATGACTGACTGAGCATGTTCCATTAACAATATTTTCAATGTGCCCGACTGAGCACTTTCCATAAACAATATATGCAATGCACTGAGCATTCTCCATTAGCAATATTTGCAATGTTTTCTTAGTATTCTACCCCTTTGACATCAATGGAAAAAGGGTCTAGGTACTCCCCCTGGGCATTGATTGTTTTATGACTAATATTATATTTTTGTAGAACTGTCTGCAAGGTCCCTTTGTCAAGGTAGTTACCAATGAGTTTGACATGCACCATCACAATTTCAATTACGTTGTTTTGTGAACTGCTCCCCCTAAGCTTGTACTCCTCCCATTGATTTGAAAGTTCCCCCTAAGTTTGATATTTTGTATTGTCTTAAAGCATTTGCAGCCATCCTTGTACATGTTTGGACAACTGCACTCTATTTAAGAGAAAATTTTGTTTTTAGTGACAAGGTATTTTAGACCTAACAAGCTTTGCCTAAGGCCTACCCAAACAATGTGTGTGTGTAGAGAAGTGGAGCTAAGTGTTATCACTTGGAAAAAACACCGAACATAGAGGGAAAAACTAAGGTAACCTCTGACCACTTTAGATTGAAAGTTGGCCCTTTAATCTGGAGAGGGATCTCTCCTTAAAACTCTACTAGTCACTGTCACCTCAGTAGTTGGTTTATAAGCTCATTGAATAGATTTAATTGAGAAGAACTAGGGCTAGTTGGATTGTAGGAAATTTTTTCATTGGGCATGGAGTTTGACCCAATTATTTTTATGTTAACCAAAGGTTTAGTGATTGAGTATAAGCAAAATAAATACAGTAACAACTCCTTTGACAAGTTTTAGAAATCAAAGAGTAGCAAAAAATAATGGACCATCTCAAGGAAAGAGTACCAATAGTAACTAGTGTAATCTGTGGATGAAAAATAGGTAATAAATACTTGAATAAATGAATCTGGAGCACACATGTATGAATTCCAACTCAAAAAATTTGTATTCAAATATTGAAGAACATATAAAACTCATAAAATAGACAGGGATTCATAAACACTTGAATTTTTACCACTTGCTCACATAAAGCTGTCATATAATAATAAATATATGATCACACACACACATAGTGCACGAGAATGTTTTTTCCAAAAAATCCCAACCCTTGTTTTTTTGTCATTATCAACTTTATAGAGTAGTTACAAAACTATAAACATGTTTTCAGAAAAAACATTAATTACATAGTCAAAAATTAGCTAAGTAAATCACTAATTAAAACTGAATACATTACATTGTTCAATCATAAAACAAAATGATAATATTCTATATCTGAGAAATATGTTGTTGTTGAAGAACAATTTGAAGTTGAGGATCCCCAAGTCAAATTTGATGTGTTGGCTATCCAATTGAAAGTTGATTAGGCATTTTTCTAAATATAGAAAAAAATTAATTCTGGTGAATTCCTGAAAAATAAGCTCCAAAGATCCATTCAAATGTCTCAAACCATGATAGTTTTTAGTGCTTTGATTTTGATAGTAACAATTTAAAATTTACAATTGGCGATGATAATCTAGTTTTTAACGCTTTTATTCAACAAATTTAAAAATTGGTGTTAATAATCAATCTGTTAGCGCCTTTATTCAACATTTTACAATTGGTACCGACAATCCCACTGTTAGTGTTTTAAAAATTTTCTAATAATAAAAAATCACATTGCTGAACTTAAAACTATGAAGAAAAACTGAGATAACAACTGGTTCCAGTGGGTGCTTCCTGTGAGGCAGCAGAGATCTCGTAGACCAAGTGCCTAGACCATTGGGATGCTCCCAACATCTATTTGCAACCTGTACTTGACCTGCAACCTGTGCCTGCTCAAACTGAAACCAAACTGAAATATGAAACTAACCACGATGAAAACTGAATGTTTAAAATCAGACTGAAATAAATGATTGTTCCAACAAGCTTATTGTGCACTACTTCATACTCTAACATGCTGAAAAAGTGTTGAAATCAAGTGATACAAAAATGCTAGTGAATCCAATCAAGTAGTTGTTGAAATAAATGGGCTACTTGATAGTGCTCTGATAGAAGGAAAATCGAACAATATAAGGACATTAGCAACAATTGGTAAATATTCTTCTCACATTAGAGACATGGTTGAAAATTAAAGCTGAAAACGCCTTCCATATAGTCAGCTATGGGATCAATAAAGTAATGTTTTGATTGATGATCTTCAAGGTAATCTGTAAATTGACTGTTATGGTTGGTTTGTTCATGTGTCGTCTTTATGTCAAACCATCTTTCTAACTGTGAATTTTCAAATTCTTTTTCAAAAACAAAACATTCTTCAGTCGTTTGAAAGGAGGGAAACACTGCCTCCTTTTGTTTTAGCTGGAAAAATATTTCAAAAGGTTGACTCTGATCTTGGAAGTTGTGGGACTATATTTGATCCTTTAAGACCTCAACATCTTTCTCAAGTTTTATAATATTTTTTCCATGAAAATGAGTTTTATCAATGGAAGAACATTTGCATGAATTTAAATAAATAGATAAAAACCTTGAAAAATATTCATCAATCTGATCATCATCAAAATTGTCCTAATATTTGTTAAAACCTTCAATAGAAACAAGATTTGCCACATATCCTCTCATCTTGATTAATTAGGAAAATGGATATATACTTTAAACTCTGGATTCTTTGGATAGTGGAGTCACCATGGATGTTTTGAACTCTAGACTATTTGACATCGGAGTCGCCAGGTGAATGGTGCACAATCACTTTTTTTTTTGTACCTATGTTCACCATCATAAGTTAAATCTGATCATTGTCGTTCTTCTCGGATATTTTCTTAAAGCTTTTGCCTCCTTGACAACAGTGCCAAAATTTTATCACTTAGAAAAAACCCTGGTTGTAGAGGGAAAAACTAAGGTAACCTATAATCACTTCAGATTGAAATCTAGCCCTTCAATCTAGAGAGGGATCTCTCCTTGAAACTCTACTACTCACTGTCACCTCAATAGTTGGTTTATAAGCTCATTGGCTAGATTTAATTGAGAAGAACTAGGGCTGGTGGGACTATAGGAAATTTCGTCAATAGGCATGGAGTTTGACCCAATAAGTTTTATGTTAACCACAGGTTCAGTGAGCGAGTATAAGCAAAAGAAACATAGTAACAACTCCTTTGACAAGTTTTAGAAATTAGAGAGTAGCAGAAAATAACAAAACATCTTGTTGGCTTAGGGGGTCCTAACCTAGGTTCGCAGTTAGTTGCGCTAACCAACAAAATCCTACACTACTGGCCCTTTCGGCAACAACCCGTGTAGCGCAAGTTTCAGTCTCACCCAAAGCAATATGGGGGGCTGCAAAAACCAAGTTTATGCATCCAGAGACTAGTGTGATGTCTTCCAGCACCTTGGATCTGCCTTCACGTAGATTGATGAACTCTTAGGGCACGTTACTGCAACTTTGTTAAAACAGCCTTCTGACCTTCACGAAGGTCTATGGTCAGTCCTTGTGTACCTTTAACAGTCAATTTACCTACTTACATGAATTAGAAAGTAATCCTAAATTGGTGTTCACGTAGGTCTACTTAAGTAATTAATAAACATAAGAGTAATCACTAGAGTCTTCGCGAAAGTATTTAAACATGCATTGCATACATTATTAAGACTTATTCAAGAGAATCATGTAGCATTCAATCAATATTTCATAAATCAAGTCAATCATCAATGACATATAGCATAGACATGAATAGAAATACTCAATAATTCTTCAAAAAAATTTCTTTATTGATATCAATTCACAAATTATAGACTCAAAATTGCCCTGTGCACACAGCTACAGGGGTCCACGAACTCAGTTGCAGAGCCTTTCTTCCTCTATCTAACGCAGGAAGCAGAGCCTTCCTGTGTTAGCTCCTGACAAAGACTCGTCTATCAACCCAATTCTCTGTCTACTTTTTTTCCCTTTTGCTAAGACTCACTATTTATTGACTTTTTCCATACAATACCATGGTCTACAGAACATGGGTGAATCTCAAAAACCAACTCAAAAATTATCCAAAACAAGCGGCTAAGCCCCTTTGACTCCTAATCATTTACGCGCTTTGCATCCACAAATCGTAGAGACTTTACATTATTTACAAAATTGTACCAAAATTTGGGTTATCTTAACCCCAAACTAACCCAGGGGACCTCATCCCAACAGGCCCCCAACACAAAGATCGTGACTCGCCCTTGAGTCACTCTGTTGGCATTGTGATATTACTACAAAGATCCCCTAGATCCACATGGATCACTACAACTTCAACAACGCTCTGCGCTGTGCCTGTCGAACGTCCTCAACCAATTTTTCAGTGGTTGGTCCTTCTACTGCCAAGATCATCGCCTGCTGCATTTGCTGTAGTCCCTTAAGCCTATCTTGAATGGAGATCATGATCTGATAAGCCTCATCCAACCAAGGCTGCAACCTGGCCTTTAGCAATACCTCTTTCTTCTGCGCTTCCTCTACCTATGCCAGTAGCTGCTTTCTTTCCTGTAACATGGCAAGGCGTTGTGGTGGCACTAAGGTGCACGTAGTCGCCCTGACCTCATCATACTAGCGCTGCATCTCCCTTACCTTTGTGTTCAATGTTTGAAGGTTCATATCCCCCTGCAGATTGGTCAATAGCTCCATACACTGCTCAAACAGTGTCTCACAATTAGTGACTTTGGCATCCAAGGTAGCCATGCCCTCCTTAAACTTGAAATTTACTTGTCCAACTTCTTATCTAACCTCACGCACACCAATGACTAATTTTCTAATTTTGGCTTCTAGCTGTGGATCCTCTGGGATGTGAAGTTCAGGCACTGTCTTACAAGCATTCACTATTGCTGACTCTAGACTTGAACTATGTGCATGTAATGCCTCCTTTTCCTTCAGATCTTGCATCTTTTCAATGAAAATTTGTTCATTTTTTACTTTGTACTCACTGATGAGGTTGAGGGCACGCTACTCCCTGGTTCTCGACTCATCTGTCACCCCCTTAAGCAGTGCGTGGAGAGTCTCGTTGGAGAGCATCGCTATATTATGTCATATATCCTTGATTGTACTAAGTATAATACGATCATCTACTGACTCTACGCGAATGGACCTGTCTGGCAATGGTATAGTTCAGAGATCCAGAGTCCTTACTAGCTCTGCTACTTGGCTTGTCTTGGGTGTCAGGATCGCTTGCTTTGTGCTCGCTTTTCCAACGCCCGCCTGTATTCTACTTGTTTGGATCTACAGCTCGCGCAAATCCTTCTGGACACTCCCCAACATTTGCATGTATTTCTGCTCAAACTGCTGCAATGCTTCTGTCGTGGTATCCCTAATTTTATCATTGATCTCATCGAGATCACTTTTTGTTAATACCATGGGATCAAGCTATGTTTTATCTGATTTCTGCTTTTTTTGTGCTCCACCCCTCTGCTCTGTGTCACGTCTTTTCAAAATAAAGGGGGTGCTCTTCCCCTCATCACTGCCTCCACCTTGGACTGAAAGCTCTTCTTCCTCTGTCTCTGGTGAAGGTAACTTATCAACTTTCTATGACTCACATTGTTCTGTTTCTGCCTGCTCCTTAGCAGCACGTTCTTGCTCTACATGATCTTTTTCTACAACTTCCTTGTTTTCTGTTATGCTAAGGTATGCGCAACTTTCTTGGCGGCCTCCTTTCTTTTCTGCGCTCGTACTTGTTCCAACATCTAACTTTAACGGGGCATAACATTCTGTAGGCCACAATCCTACGATCTCCTGCATGTCCATTTCTAACACCAAATAGGGAAACTAGTGCTATTTCTGCTCTGGATCCTTTCGTGCTTGGATGTAGACTCTGTGGAAGTCAGCCTTGAATGCCGTGTAGGCTGGAAACCATGTGAACAATTTTGGGAACAACCTTGGATGCTGATTGATTGCCATATGGAGATCCATTTCCATAAAAGTCCAAAATATTTTTGTTTCTGTAATCTGCGCGACATCCTTCGTAGCCCATAAAGAGGTGAATTGCGCTGCCTCCAGCAATCCTTCCTCGAGCATAGGAAATTGGCTATCCTATGAAAATCTCCATGCAACAAGCACAATTGGTAGTAGCAACCAAGCATAGTGGAATGACTTGGTTTCCTCCTGGGCCTCGCAATAGTTCTCTAGGAACTCTTGACAAAGGTACTTGACCCAATTAAATTGTATGCCCTTCGTGCACTGCGCAGAAAGTGAAACTACTAGCGCCGTAACTTCGTCCGTGCGAGATTTTCTCATAACCTTTCCTGCTAAAATATGGGCAGAAAATTGAACTACTTTGTCTGAAATAGAGGTAATGGAATACCCTAGTGAATTCTTGAGGAGGTCGTATTCCTTCTTCATCTTGTCTGCAAGCTCTTTCTCCCTAGTCTTCCCTTTAAACTCCTTGGCAGGGTTCGCGCCTTTGTAAGGTAGCTACGTGATTCTGTGAATCAACATGTTCGTGAAGGGAATAGGCTCTCCTATCCATATGCACCCATCATGCACTGGCGTGAGGATCTAGCACACACATATCATATTAATGGGGTGCAATGATAATGTGGCACCAACAACAGATTGAGAAACCCTGATTGCTCAACACCACAAACCCATTCCATTGGCTCCAATGCTATAACACCCATTTCTTCATAATAGATCTTGCGCATATATTTTTTAACACCGCCAAATGTGGAAACTTAGTTTGGTTCGCGAGGTCCCAGTCCTCCATTTTTAACAATGGGATCTTCATGAGTCGAGGACCTTCAAAGGGGACTTGCTCAGGCAGCAGAGGCGTGGATACTGTAAACTTCCCGATATCAGGGTCCTTCATTACCTTTGATTTTCCCTTCCATTGAGGGATATAATTTGGCAGCCTCGTCATGGGTTCCACCCCTTCGGCATCAATATCCTCCATTCCCTGGAATTCTTCTGCCTCCAGGTCCACTACTCTTTTTGGCTGCTTATCTTTCTTCTGCTTTGCATGTGTTTTGGTATGCTTCCTTGGTGACGTGCGCACTGACACCTTCTTCTGCTTGTCCTTCGTGGATTGTTTTGGCTCGAATGGTTGTGTTTACCTGGTAGGGGTGTGCTTCGTCCTAGGTGGCCTCGGCACCGTAAGCACAACAATTGGAGCTTCCATACTTACAACTTCTGGGGCTATTGCGTGAGAGACAACGTCGCCACCACTAACATTTTCAGCAAGGCTTGTTTCAGACATGTGCCCAAGGATAAGCTTACGGTTTATCTCAGGTAATTTAGAAAACACTGGGCTCACAACGAACTCTTCCCAAAACGCGCGGCTCATAGGCGACAAACAACTAACTTCACCAACAATTATTAGAGTGAAAAGTGTTCTATGTTGGATTGGCATGCGTAATTTATAGGGGGTTTTGAATTCAAATTCAATCATTCCCCCCAAATTTTGATAATAAATGTTGTTTTAGTAGCAGATCTTCAAATACTTTTGCCTTAATTGCCACCACCGTGCTCCTCTTAACCATTTTCTGGCTATCAAGTCATTAACAATAACTCCAACGATCATTTTCCTTCTAGGCTACACGGTACCTTCCTGTTTAGCATAGCTTCTTGAGCGCAACTTCACTGGTTACATCTTCGTCGCTCTCCGTGCAGCCTGTTCGCTGTGTTGTCCACCAAGACGAGAAGTGTAGTTTATAGTCTCGCGCTCCCTTGCAACTACCTAGAGCACTAAGACTATCCTACTACCATATAGTCATTGTGCAGGATCCCCTGTATACAACTTCAATCTGCTCCCATTCACTCTTCCCGGGAAGGGTTCCCCATTCAGCTTCGCGAGCTGAATTGTGCCTCCATCTGTAATTTCTTTAAAAATATATGGCCCTAACCAATGCATCTAGAATTTACCCAGAAATTTAGTGAATTTACTATCATATAACAGGACAAGATCATTTACCTTGAATGTGCGAAGCTTGATGTGGCGATCATGCCATGCTTTTTCACATTCCTTCTGCACTTGTTGATGGAATCCTGCCAAAAATTGATCTTCTTCGAGCTCCATTAGCTGCGCAATTCGTTCCTCCAAGGCCTCGCGATTCACCATATCTGTCAAAGCTGCTAGGCATAGACTAGGCACAAATATTCGATCGACGTTAAGGCTTTGACTCCACATACTAATCTGAACAACATTTGCACTGTCAGCTTCTTACAAGTAGTCCTATAAGCCCAGAGTACTGCAGGTACGCGCACATCCTAGTCATTTTGTTGTGCATTGTAGATCTTCGTTAGTGCGTTCTCCAAAATCTTATTAAAGGCTTCAACAATTCCATTTGCCCATGGGTGATAGGGTGTACTCTTTTGATGGTAGACCTGGAATTCCTTAGTCAACGCGCTGATCATTTCGTTCAGAAAGTGCATACCCCTATCACTCATCAATACTTTCGAGCAATGAAATCTAGTTAAGACATACTCAAACAAATATTTTTATTTTTTTTTTATTTTTTTATTTTTTATTTTTATTTTTATTAATTAGTTAATTAATTAATTTTTTTATTTTATTTTATTTTAATTTTAATTTTTATTTATATTTATTTATTTTTTTTTTTTTTTTTGTTTTTTATTTTTTATTTATTTATTTTTTATTTTTATTTTTTCTGTAGCACATGTACAATCCTTAACTAGCTGTTATTTTGCCCATCTAGTTAGATATTTTGTCATAGTGATAATATAGTGAGCACCCATTTTCTTTCCAGGGGGCTGAATTGGCCCAAAAAAATCAATTGCCCACTTCTCAAAGGGTTACAAAGATACCTGAGGGCGTAGTGGCAACTCATCTCTTTGCGACAGTCTGCCATTTCTTTGACATGCATCACACGCCTTACAATATGCCTTGGAATCCATGTGCAATGTTGGCCACCATAGACTTGTGTGCAAAATATTCTAGACAATTTCCTTGCCCGCATAATGGCCTCCCATAGCTCCCCTATGAGCTTCAGTTGGATTGCTATCCTACTCAAAGTTTGGAACATATCTTCACAACATTTCATCTGCACCCATTTTATACAAATGTCCCACAATAACTGTTGGTACCATTCCATGACCTCCTTTTTCCTCCTGAAACACATCATTTTCCTACCTTTTTCCTTCATAAATCTCTTAGATCCCCTTGAAATTGATTAGTTAACAGTATTATAGTTGTTAAATGCATTATAATTGATTTATGAGTTTTATGTTAAAGAATTAGGGATTTTTGATAAAAAGACTACAGGAAGTTACAACATCCTGTAAATGGTTTATTGTTTGACATATGGCATGACAGGTAAGCTAAAGCAAAGGGTAGGGACGAAAAATAGAATGTACAAGCATGGACAAACACTTATCCTACAGCAGAACCAACTCTCCTGAATGCACGGTCAATGATGGTCAAAGCACAGCATGTTGGCGACAAAAGTAGCAACAGCATAGGGTTCTAAACCGATTTAGTTTTGTTCCTTTTTGAAATTGGTTCAGAATGGAAACAACTTAAAAAAACTATTCCATAACAAAAGCGGCAACAGCCGCATAACGAATGTACATTCGTTCCAAAATGTAAACTGTGTTAGTTTTTTAAAAGACATATGTAAACACAGTTATGTGTTGTTGGTTAGTTGTTATCTGTGTATCGTTTTGAAAAACAGAGCTTTTGAACTTAATACCAGAACTAAGTTGTAGTCACGATTTTGTTATTGCGTTGATTCTATAGTTGCTTGAGCGCAGTCCAGTATACTTTTGAAATGCGGACGGGCCCTGCGTGGAACGGGTATACTGTCATTTTATTTTATTAGCAACTTCTGTATGCACAGTGATTAGAGTTTGGTTTATGCTTTCGTTGATTTAATTAGCAATTCATATGAGTGATGTTTATGATGGTGGCTTGAAGGATTCATCGCTGAGATCGTTGAACTGTATCCTGTAAGGGATCTGATCTTTCGTTGTCTTTTTAGAGCATCTTCATGAACCCTGTTTCCCATGCATTTGAATTTTAAGTGTGCTTATGATTTCAGTATGTCTCAATCTTTCATGAATGATAAACATTGAATACTGAGTGTTCACTGAACAGGGGTTTTATGCACAACATCCTCGTAAGGGGATTGAAATCTTGGTTTAAGTAATACACAATGTTTTTTTTAGAATAGGTAGATGAATTGAGTGACCTGAGTGTCCAGGTGATAGGGAGCATACCTCAACCTTCCGTAAAGAAGTTCTATAACCTACCATCACGAACACTTAGTTAGGAATCCTTTATGTCTATAGATTGTAGACGCATGCCTCGAAGTTTACTTATCCTGGTCGATAATAAATATAGCCTAATCTAGCACCCTAGATAGGACACTACATTTTGGCGCCGTTGCCGGGGAGGCGTAGTTAAAGGATTTGAAAATTTTTATAAACAAAAACGAGTAAAAACATAGATTTAGAAATCATGTTCACTTATGCCTAGATCTAGAGATAATCAAGGTAGATTCATAAAAACCCCCATCCAAAAACTAACCTATCATCAGGAGCAGACTCTTTAGGAAATACAACACCAGCTGAGGAAGTCACCATACAAGCATTAGAGGATAAACAAAATTCAGGGCAAAGACTTACTCTCATCGAGAGGCAAACTTTATTAGCACACAAATCGTAGAAGAAACACTTTCCTAGATCCTCTAAACAAGGAGAAAGTAGCACAGTGACCGAACAATCTTTCTTTAATCTTCTCTTTGAAACAAGTGACACTGACACAGAGGAACCTAGTAAAATGGCTGAGGAAGGAGATGGATCAGTACCAAATCAAGGACGAAGAGATGAAGAAGAGTCAACCTTTAAGTTTCCTATTCAAGAACCACAAGAAGATGATGAGATAAAAATGAAAAACATACCTCCATCCGTGCTACTAAACTTTTATGGCATGGCTTTAGAAGACCCAGACTCATTCTTGTTCGAGTTTGACATTGTATGTCAAACATATGGCTACACAGATGATGCCCATAGGCTTAGACTCTTCCCAGCGACATTAAAGGCATCAGCCTTAAGATGGTTCATGGGGCTTGGTGAACATGCGATAACTGATTGGGATGGCATGAGAAGAATATTTCTAAAGAAATATCAACCTTATTGTAGATCGAAAGATTCCAAAGATGATATCTTTAGAATGAACCAACAAGAGGATGAAACCTTAGAGGAATACTTAGAATGGTTTGTCTACAACTTACAAAAATCCAAACACCAAACTATGCCTCTTGATTTGATTCGCACAATATTCTTGAAAGGCATCCGAGAGGAATACATGGAAGATCTTAATTTGATGGGCAAAGGTGACATTTCTACCTTACCTTTTGAAGAAATCGCTAAATTATGCGAAAAGTATTCAAGGAGCAAAGCTAAAATTGGAAAAAGAACATTGTCATCCAAAGCCACAAAATCTGCTTCAGCAAGTGTCACAAGGGCTGAAATAGGGAATCTGTTAGAAGAATTTAAAACAGATCTGTTAAGCACCTTAGGAAACCAAATTGACACTCTAAAATCTAAGAAGAAACAAGAAGATGAAGATCAGATAATGGCTATCTTGTGCCCAAAATGCCGGAAGAAACATGCCTTAAAAGACTGCCCATTAGAAAACATCCAAGTTTGTGCCTTCTGTACTGAAAATCATGATATATTTAATTGTTCTAAAGTTAAGGTTTTGCAGAACTGTAATATGGAACCTAATGCAGAGATGGAAAATGTATATTATATGGGCACAAAGAGACCATGGCAGCCAAGACCAGCACCTCAAGGTATGTTTCCAAATCAAAATTTGCAATTTCCTGTAAATGATCAAATGTATGCTCAGAATTCTTGGAATGTACCCATGCCATGGCAGCACCAAAATCACCCACAACAACAACGGAGACCATCTCAACAATACTCTCAATCATATCATACATATCCTCAATCATACCAACCATATTCGCAGCCATATCAACAATATCATCAGCCATACTTGTCACGTCCTCAATCATATCAGCAGTACCCTCAGCAGCAAGTTGTTTACCAACCTCAACCTCAACCTACTCAACAAGCACTGCCTGCTCCTCCACTAATAAATCCATCACAATTGCAATTTCCATCTAACTCACAACCTCCCAGACCTACTCAAATACCTGCTCAAACTGTCCCAAATCCAAATAACAGAGCAGAGAGGCCAGCCTACAATGTAGAAGAGGGAACCTCATATCCCAAACTACCCTTGCAAAATATCAACTTGAGGTCTGGTAAGGTACTCCATAAAGATTCTCCAACAACTGATAAACAAGAAGAAAACACAGAAAATGAAAACGAAATGACAAATCAAAGAAAACTAAACGATGACACCAAAAATAAACAAATGCAACCATTGCATCCACCTTTTCCAGACCGATTGGTCCAAATGAAACTTCCAATGTCTATACCACAGTTTGATGTTTTAGATGAGCTCAAGAATGTCTATATAAAAATTCTGCTACTGCAAGCCATAAAAGACATTCCCATATATACTAAAGCAATCAAAGAAATGTGCCTTAAGAAGCCCACTAGGAAAAGGATTGATCCACAAACCATTCATGTTATAGGACATTTAGCTGGCCTTATGACAAATACCATCTCAATGGAAAAGTATGTTGATCCTGGTCTCCCCAGAGTTACTACAATCATTAACAACATACATATTCCAAACACTTTAATAGATCTTGGGGCCGCAATAAATGTCATGACTCTTGAAACCATGAGAACACTCCAACTCATAAATTTGCAACACACAACGATTGTTCTAGAACTAGCTGATAGGTCTAAAGTGATTCCTGAAGGGATTTTGGAGGACATAATTGTTTCACTAGACTCTTGGGAGTATCCAGTGGACTTCTTAGTTCTTCAACCCAAATCCAATTTAGGAGGGCACCCTATCATCCTTGGTAGACCATGGTTAGCGACTGTTGATGCATTCATAGGATGTCGATCGGGCAACATGATCATTTCACGAGGAACTGAAATAAAACAACTCACTCTTTATCCATCGACACAATCACCAGCAGTAGCACACAATTTATGGCTTGATGATAAATACAATGATAAAGAAGAAGTACAATCTGTTTTTAGCATCGACCAAATCTATGATTTTCAAGAACAAAATAATAATGATTTGGTAGAATTGTTCCTTTCTCAACCTGATATCTCCGAAAATTTGAGAAACGACCAATATCATGCTGCAGATGTGCTTTTAGCCCAAAATTTTCAAGAAACATGCACCATTCAATCTTTGCAAACAACATTTCAAGATATTTTTCCTGTTCAATCTATCACAAACACACAAAGTCAGATCATAGAGATTAGTCCAGGGAAAACTCTGAACATTAGCAATCACCTAGACTCATCTCAGCAAGAGAAATTGATTCAACTATTGAGAAAATACCAGAAAACATTTGCTTGGGACTACACCGATATGCATGGGATTCACCCCGACACATGCACTCACCATATTTATATTGATAGTACTATCAAACCAGTGAGGCAACCACAGAGAAGAATGAACCCCATGCTCCAGGATATTGTCAGAGAAGAATTGCAAAAACTATTGAGAGTTAATTTTATATATCCTATTTCTGACAGTCAGTGGGTATCCCCATTGGTAATAGTGCCCAAGAAAAATGGTAAGTGGCAAATTTGTGTTGATTACAGACAATTGAACAAAGCAACGCTCAAAGATTATTTCCCACTACCATTTATTGACCAAGTGTTAGACACATTAGTTGGGAAATCATCATTCTCTTTTCTTGATGGTTTTAGTGGCTACAACCAGATCAGGATAGCCTCAGAAGACCAGGACAAAACCACATTCACTTGTCCTTGGGGCACTTATGCTTATAATGTTTTTCCATTTGGACTTTGAAATGCTCCAGCTACATTTTAGAGAGTTGTATTAGCTATTTTCGCTGATTTAGTTCATGATTGTGTTGAAGTTTACATGGATGATTTTTCAGTGTACGACAATTCATTTGAACATGCATTAGAGAACCTTGAAAGAGTTTTGAAAAGATGTATCGAAGCTAATCTATCCCTGAGCAATGAAAAGTGCTTTATGATGTTAAACGAGGGGATAGTATTAGGCCACTATATTTCTTTTCAAGGCATTAAAGTTGATCCAGCAAAAATCCAGATCATTGTTGATTTGCCAATTCCAAAGAATCAAAGAGAGGTAAGAAGTTTCCTTGGGTATGCAAGCTATTACAGAAGGTTTATTGAACATTTTAGTAAAATAGCTTTACCTTTGTTTAAGCTTCTAACAAAAGACGTACTTTTCAACTGGAATGAGAATTGCCAGCAAGCATTCAAAACACTCAAAAAGAAGTTATCAACCGCACCAGTCTTAAGAGGGCCTAACTGGAGCCTACCGTTTCATATCTTTACAGATGCATCTGACACTGCGGTAGGTGCCTCATTAGGCCAAAAAGAGGAATCTTGTAATTATGCCATTTATTTCATTAGCAAAAATCTAACACCTGCAGAATTAAACTACACAGTTACAGAAAAGGAAACACTCGCCATCATATATGCTGTGAATAAATTCCAACATTATATAACTGGTTATGAAGTCTTTGTACATACTGACCATTCTGCCATTAGAAATTTAATGAATAAACCAATAACTAGTGGCAGAGTTACCAGATGGTTATTATTGTTACAGGAATTTAACATCACAGTGTTAGATAGACTAGGTAAAGAGAATCAGGTGGCAGATTTTCTTTCTAGACTGCAAAATCCAGGTGAGACTGTTCCGGTTGAAGATTCTTTTCCAGATGAAAATTTATTTGCAATTTCCATAGTGAATCCTTGGTATGCTGACTTGGCCAATTATTTGTCTACAAGGAGGACACCTCCATACTTTACTCCAAAGGAAAAGAAGAGACTAGTCAAACAAAGTGCTCGATACTCATGGATTATGGCGATTTATTTTACACTAGTTATGATATGATTATTAGACGATGTGTAAGAAATGATGAGATAATTGATATTTTAAAATCTTGCCATGATGAACCGTGTGGTGGGCATTTTGCAGCTAAGCGAACAACATACAAAATTCTTAGTCTTGGATACTACTGGCCATCCATTTTTAAGGATTCCAAGAAGTATGTGAAGAGTTGTGATAGCTGCCAAAGAATGGGCAGACCAACAGCTACAGATGAGATGCCACTTCAGCCCCAGTACACCTAGAGCCATTTGAAAAATGGGCTCTAGACTTTATAGGACCCATTAACCCAACCTCCAATGGTAAGAAGTACATCTTAGTATGTACTGATTACGTAACAAAATGGGCTGAAGCAAAAGCACTAGTTAGAGCCACCGAACAAACAGTGGTAAACTTCCTTTTTGAAGAGATTTTTGTAAGGTATGGGGTGCCAAGGGAGATAGTGACTGATCAAGGTACTCAATTTACTTCAAAGTTAGTGAAGGACATCACAGAAAAATACCAAATCAAGCACAGAAGAAGTACACCTTACCATCCACAGGCCAATGGCCAGGTGGAGTCCACAAACAAAACTTTGGAAGGGATTATCACTAAAACTATGGCAATGAACAGAAAGAATTGGGAAGAGAAGCTCAAAGATGCACTCTGGGCTTATAGAATTACGTGGAAGAATACTACAGGATTTAAACCATACCAGTTGGTGTATGGCAAAGAGGTAATGCTTCCTATTGAATTTCAAATACATACTTTTAAAATGGCTGCAGATTTGCAAATTGATTTGAACCAAGCACAACAAGAAAGAATTCAGCAGTTGAACCAGCTGGATGAAATGAGGCAGCAAGCAGAGTAAACAACAATCCTCATGCAAAAACAAAGGAAGCAGTGGCATGATACACATATCAAGAAGAAACAGTTCAAGGAAGGAGACTGGGCTTTACTCTTTGACTCTAAATTCAGAGATCATAAAGCCAAGTTTACTACACATTGGACGGGCCCATACGAAATCATTCAAGTCTATGACAATGGATCAGTCAAGCTCACCACTATTGATGGAGAAGGGCACTCCTTTACTGTCAATGGTCATTGCTTGAAACTATATAATAAGCCCATCAGCAAGCAAAATTTTCTTCAAACTGTATCTCAATAGAGAGAGGTTGAGATATTGCAACCTTCAGCTGCAATATCTCTGCCTTAGTTCATTTCATTTCAATTTAGAAATTCAAAAGAAATTAAAAAAAAAAAAGAAAAAAAGAAAAAAAAGAAAAAAAAAACAAAAAAAATAAATAATAAAAATGGGTTAGATGTGAAAACCAGACTCTGGCACACTCTAACCCAGAATTCTTACTTGAAAACCAATTCGTTGGCGGGTAAGAATTCCTTTTCTTTTGTTTCCTGTTTGATTCATCAACTGAATAATGACTTGAGGACAAGTCAAAACTTTAGTGGGGGGGGAGAAGCATCAGCATTTTGTTTTCTTATCTCCTCATTGTAAATTCTCAAAGATTTCTTATCTCATCTCCTCACTGTAAATTTCCAAAGAGTTTGTTTCAACACTCCAGATTTCAATAAAGAAGTTGTTTTGTCCTTGTTTTATCTCAGAGGGACCTGGTTAAAAACATTATGCAGGGGGATCTGTTCTGTCCAGAAGACCATGTTACCAACACCAGCAGTAATGGGACCTGTTCAAGACACATAAAAGGGACCTGTTAAGAGATTGTTACTTCAAGATTACTTCAACAAAGCTTCATCAAGTTTCAACAAGGATCCATAGGTTGCTGGTCACCAAGACTTCATCAAATACCAAAGATCAAGGAGCCTGTATACATATAGTTCTTTTCCGGATTCCAAAGAAGCTGCATGAACATTTTCCAGATCTCAGAGGGACCTGTTGCATTCGAATCTATTCCAGGGGGACCTGTCTTGAATAACAAAGAGTAGTCAAAAGAGACTAGTCCTACCTAGCATGCCAATGCAACGCTTGAACAACCAACAAAAGTGTAATGTATTCCTTGTTCTTAACATTTAAATTCTTAGATTATTTTTTAATGTTAAATTTAATAACTATGACTGTTATGATCAATTTCAGAGACACCCCCATACCTATCACCCCTTATCCTATTGTTAATTCCTATCATCTCCTAATACTCCAGCCTATCTCATACTTATATGATTTCGTTAATCCCCTCTCATATCAACTTTTCAACCTCTGTTACACCAATTAGACCCTACAACCATTCCAACATATCTATTTGGCCGGGTACCAACAGAAGCAGGACACGTGGTGAATTGTTTAAAAACCAAATGTTATGCGGGCTTATTCATTATGTTTGAAATGGCCGAATTATGACTTAACCACCCGACGAAGTCAAATGATGCAAACGACTACCTGAAATCATATCCCAGTACTTCATATATGCTTCTAGCGCTTCTATGATGGTATCCATACGACCAATAAAACCATTCCTCTGTTTCAAAAGATGAATATGTTATGAATTGAGTTAAGCCGGTTATTTCATTATCATTCTCAGTTATTCTATGTTAGCATTCGACTCCTGTGACTTCAACAGTAAGGACTGAAAGTAGCAAGCACCACGAAATGAAAATGTAGTCAATTGGGTTTGACCTCCACCATAATTACAAGACAGTCAATCGAGCATCGCTTGGGTTACTAAAGGAGCTAGTGTTAAAGAGCCGAGGGCGCCACCAGATCAGCAGTATTGGGGTGGAAGACAAAAGGTAACAAATCAAAACTTCTTTGTTGAATTTGTAAAACATAAAAAAAGAAGAGTTAGAGCAAAACTCTCTGCCAAAATGACCAATAGGGTCGAGCCAAGCATATTCGACAGTTCCCAGTATCAAGAAGATTGCATTTCAATTCTCAAAGAAATACAGTGGCTGCCCTTTTTAGAGAAGTTTCGTGGAAGTAATGAGGAGGTCACCAAACAATTCGCTTTTACATTCAATGGAGAGAAAGCTCTGATAGGTAATTTTTCATTCAGGGTTTCGGAAGACACCATAGCTCAGTCCCTAGGGATCAGCCGGGAGAAGTACTTCAAGACAAAGCAATTTAAAGAGAAGTCATGGACTCAATTTATGTCCAGATCAAGGGTTTCATCCGTCAATTGGAAGAAAGGCGTCCCAAGGAGCTGGCTGGTGCATCCCTGGGACGAGATGGTCTATATCATCCAAAAATTTGTAACTTGTGAAGGCCGCTACAGTATTGTTTACTTGTACCATATCAAACTACTATTACATTTGAAAGGGCAGTGTGTTATCAGTCTGCCATACTTTCTCTTGCAAAGCCTAACCAAAATGTCGAAGACCATCCAAAAGCAGAAAGGTAACGAAGACAAGAGCTTATATCACTTTGGGCTAGTTAAAAATCTTATTGAGTATGAGTTACAAAGAAGAGGAAAAACATGGAAGGAATTCTTGGCTACTAACCAAATTAAAGATGAAGAGGACAAGGAAGAACCACAGGAGAACTCAGGATTTATGAATGATATCGATGAAGAGATTCCTATACACAAAGCAAGCAAGGTGCCTCCACCTGTTAGCAGTGTAAGGACGAGGAAAATGAGAAAAGAGGATGCTCAGAAAGCAGAGCAAGATAAAATTTTTACCACCTATTCAAGAAGAACCAGGAGAACATCAAAGGCCTAGCTACAAGAAGACCAACCCGAATCAAATGTACCTATACCAATGGATATTGAGAGTAGTTCTCACTCACAACCTGGACCAGGAGCTGAGATGGAGGTTGAAAGCAACAACATGCAAGAAAAAGATTCACAACCTGCCATTAAGAAACAGAGGAAACTGGAGAAGCAAATTGAGAAGTTAAAGGAAGAACTAATGGAGGCCAATATGCTGGAAAAAGTCATCAAGAAAGAAAATGAATTGCTAAGAGCACAGAGTAAAGAAACTCAACAGAAAAATGAGAAGTTAAGGGAATGAATCAATGAACTTGAAGCTAAACAAACAGATATTTGTAAGTGGGCCACTAAATGGTACAACCAAAAGAAGGCCCTCAAGGAAAAGTACAAAAGGTTAAAGCATGAGCTCCATGGTCAGAAAGATGCCCAAGTGAAGAAGAATGTTGATACATTGTTGAAGGCAACAGAGGTACAGGCAGGGACAGAGTCCAGAGGAAGCACATCAGGGTTAGCATGAGGACATGCTAATTCATTAAGCCGAGGAGAGATGTTGGTACCATTCCATGACCTCCTTTTTCCTCCTGAAACACATCGTTTGCCTACCTTTTTCCTTCATAAATCTCTTAGATCCCCTTGAAATTGATTAGTTAACAGTATTATAGTTGTTAAATGCATTAGAATTGATTTATGAGTTTTATGTTAAAGAATTAGGGATTTTTGATAAAAAGACTACAGGAAGTTACAACATCCTGTAAATGGTTTATTGTTTGACATATGGCATGACAGGTAAGCTAAAGCAAAGGGTAGGGACGAAAAATAGAATGTACAAGCATGGACGAACACCTATCCTACAGCAGAACCAACAATCCTGAATGCGCAGTCAATGATGGTCAAAGCACAACATGTTGGCGACAAAAGCAGCAACAGCATAGGGTTCTAAACCGATTTAGTTTTGTTCCTTTTTGAAATCGGTTTAGAATGGAAACAACTTAAAAAACCTATTCCATAACAAAAGCGGCAATAGCCGCATAACGAATGTACATTCGTTCCAAAATGTAAACGGTGTTAGTTTTTTAAAAGACATATGTAAACACAGTTATGTGTTGTTGGTTAGTTGTTATCTGTGTATCGTTTTGAAAAACAGAGCTTTTGAACTTAATACCAGAACTCAGTTGCAGTCACGATTTTGTTATTGCGTTGATTCTATAGTTGCTTGAGCGCAGTCCAGTATACTTTTGAAACGCGGACGGGCCCTGCGTGGAACGGGTATACTGTCATTTTATTTTATTAGCAACTTCTGTATGCACAGTGATTAGAGTTTGGTTTATGCTTTCGTTGATTTAATTAGCAATTCATATGAGTGATGTTTATGATGGTGGCTTGAAGGATTCATCGCTGAGATCATTGAACTGTATCCTGTAAGGGATCTGATCTTTCGTTGTCTTTTTAGAGCATCTTCATGAACCCTGTTTCCCATGTATTTGAATTTTAAGTGTGCTTATGATTTCAGTATGTCTCAATCTTTCATGAATGATAAACATTGAATACTGAGTGTTCACTGAACAGGGGTTTTATGCACAGCATCATCGTAAGGGGATTGAAATCTTGGTTTAAGTAATACACAGTGTTTTTTTTAGAATAGGTAGATGAATTGAGTGACCTGAGTGTCCAGGTGATAGGGAGCATACCTAAACCTTCCGTAAAGAAGTTCTGTAACCTACCATCACGAACACTTAGTTAGGAATCCTTTATATCTATAGATTGTAGACGCATGCCTCGAAGTTTACTTATCCTGGTCGATAATAAATATAGCCTAATCTAGCACCCTAGATAGGACACTACAATAACTAAAAAATCAGCCGTGCACACTACTAATTCCTTTTTCTGCTAACTTATATATCCTTTCGGCTCCATCCTCGTAGTTAAGAAGTGAATAATTTCTGCAAAATGGTCATTCGCTATGTGCACTGCAAAGAGCTGCGTATTTGGAAATCCTTCCTCCAAACTATTGGGTTCTTCACATATTTCAATTCACGACAGATGGTCAGGCCCTACATTCAACCTCCCTGGCTTCACAATGACTTCAAATTCATACTCCTGAAATAATAACAACCATTTGTAGATCTTCCCCCGCAACATAGGCTTGTTGACCAGGTATTTGAGGGAAGAATGATCTGTGTACATCTTGAAATGTCCTCCTAACAGATAATGCCTGAATTTTTGCAGCACGTACACCATGGCAAACCCCTTGCACTTAGTTTTTGAATAGTTTTTCTCGGCCTTTCATAACTTCCTACTTGTGAAAGTTATGGGATGGTCCATTTCTCCTTCACCAGCCTGCATTAGCACTGCACCCAACACAATGTAAGAGGCATCCACATGTACTTGAAACTTCGTTTTCCAATCGGGAAATATTAATATCGACGCAGTTACCATATTTTACTTCAACACATCTAAGCTGCACTGACATTCTTTGTCCCAACAGAATGTTGCATCCTTCTTTATTATTTTGTCCATGGGTGTAGTAATTTGAGCATAAGCTTTAATAAATTTTCTATAGTATCCCGTATGTCCCAACATAACAAGTAGCTCCTTGACGTTCCTAGGGGCCTCCGAGTTCACAATTACTGCAATCTTTGCAGGGTCCACCATCAATCCTTTCTTGCACACAACATGACCCAGCAAGTTCCGAAAAGGAACACAGAATATGCATTTTATCAAATTCACAGCCATCTGGTATCTGTGACATGTATCTAACATCAAGCGCAGGCTTGCTACATGGCACTTCACTAATCCAAACACCATCCAGTCATCAAAGTATACTTCCAGAAACTTATGAATGAAATCCTTGAACGCCGTGATGACTACACAGAAAAATATCACAAGAACATTCTTTAATCCAAAAGGCATTACAATGTACTGAAAACAACCCCACTCCGTCGCGAAAGTTGTCTTGCTTTTATCCTTTGGCACGATCTTGATTTAATGATACCCTGAAAACCCGTCAGTAAAGGAATAAGCCTCTTTCCCTCCAACATTTTCTAACACTTCGTTTGTGAACAATGTCGAAAATGGATCATGGACACATGCATCATTAAGCTTCCATAGATCTAAGAAGATTCTTATTTCACCCTTTTGTTTCTTCTCTTGAACCACCATTGGGCTCACCCAATTAGATTCTTCAACAGGTTCTATGATGCCTACCTCCAACATCTTATCCATCTCTTGGCACACCTTTTCTTTATACTTAAGATTAAGGCGATAAGGCCTCTGTTTAATAGGCTTTGCGTCCGGCTTTAGTGTGATCTTCATAACGCCCAAATAACTAATTATGCCCTTTAGATCTAAAAACTTAGTTGGAAACAAATCCTAGTATTCGCGAAGTAATTCAACAACTTTATGTACTATAGCTTCATCCTAGTAATCTCCATTTTTTGCAAACTTTGGTTCTTCCTCAATGCCAATGTTTACTTGCTTTCTTTTCAAAGGTGCAGAGATGTCTGGGTTTTTTATTTGTGGGCCTTTGACTTCGTGATGCCTTTCTGCTTCTGGTATATTGATATTCCTTGGGTATTCTTCTTCCTCTTCAACGGTCACAATATAACATTCTAGTGCATGGCGTAACTGGGTGCTCCAGTCCGGTTGGGTCCATTCCATAGGTTCCTTTGGTGTTCTGAAGATAACTGCTTTAATTTCTTGCAGTGCTTCGTTGATGCTTGCAAACCCATCCTCAAAAATAAAAGTTAATAAGAACCCTTCCTTCAATACATCCCATTCCTTTGTGCCATGGTGGAGCTCCGTTTCCAGATACCAATTCATGGGAATTTTGTCCAAGGTAAGACAAAATATGTGTACCCACTCTGGCTCAAGTTCTGTTCCCCATGCTTTAGTCCACTTTGCTAGGTGATCACACAGATCATCCCTTCCATTATACTTCTTAGTCATTTTGGTGTTAGCACACCCAAACCGTAGCTTCATCATTGTTTTGTAATCTCGCCACCCAACAAAACGATCTTTATGCGTACCCCACCATCGTGTTGGTGTAACGTGTAGTGCAAATTCTAATGCTTGGAAGCAATGGTCCTAAGGGACTTCACGCTCAAATTCATCCAAAAAAAGATCTATGTCATTTAAACCATCATAATAGGGTAATTTTCTTACCTCCAATGAAACACAACGTAGCGACTTCGTCATCATGTTGCATCATAATGTAGATACTTCATGTAAGCGATTCTGCCAATGCTCTCACTCCTTGTCTGAATTAGAGGTGTAGGAACTCTCCTGGTCCCATGCAATCCATCCATGTGTTGTCGGATTGATCCAGTCCTGATCTCGCACTGCTATCTTGTAAATTCGATCTAGTTCATCATCACTTTCCTCATAATCGCAAACTAGTTCAGTATAGCGCACCCCTTCTGCTGGATCTAGTGGCACTATAACTCGAAGCGACTTTCTTTCAAATGACATTGTCCTCTTCTTCAAATTAATGACCCCATTCATATCAATAGCCCAGTCAATTCCCAGGAGTGTGGGGTAGGGATTACTGTCATCAACGATTTCTATAACTTCAAAGTCTGCCACCGCGATCGTACCTTCTATATCAACTGTTACTCCATATAACTGTCCCATGGGGATGATTTTCTGGTGGTTCACCATCCTAAGCTAAATCGGAGACCACTTCAACGCAGGTCTCCCCATCCTTTCCCATGTCTGTTTTGGTAATACGTTCCTCATTGGACCCCAGATCTAGAATGACCTGGTCCATCTCATAATCACCTATCTACGCTGTTAGCCTCATCTCTCGCCCTGTTCATGCCTTATGCTTGCCAATATTTCTGACCTTGCGATGTTAACCAGGGGCCTTTTCCTTGCTGGCACATTTATTTATTAGTTCCTGGAGGCCTTCCATAGCCTTTCTATCGCGCAACAGTTTCAAGCAGGTTTCCAAAAACATACTGAGTACAGAAGGATCAACCTTTGCAGGCACACTGATTTCTTGCATATTGTCTTGGCTTCTTGAGGTGGAGACCTCAACGAAGCTCTTCTTGGCTTCCATAAATATTTTGTTATGAAACCAACTCAAGAAGAGATAGAAAAGATAGATCAACGCCTTAGAATTCAACCTCTTCGAGGGGGCAACCTCCTTTACATTACATAAATGAACAATTCTTGGATGATACAAATGACAAAACCTCCTTTCTATATATAGGAGTCTAGGGAGTCACAATATAATCCAGCCGACCTAACAATAATAATATAAAGCCACAAAAATAACAATAGAGGGATTCTATGGGGCACAGAAATAACAATATGGGGGTAATAGGGGCACAACAATATAAATAAGGGGTATAACTACAATAGTAATGGGGTAATCACTAGTATTATAGGGACCCAACATGCCCCTCTCCTTCAAAAAAGTGTTGTCCTCAACGCTTGAGTAGTTCTGGATACTTCTGCATAAAATTCTCATCCTCCCATGTGGAATCTTCAGCGGATACATTCTTCCACTTGATAAGATACTCTGAAATTGATCGATTTCGTAGCTGTCGAGTTCTTGTTTCTGTGATTGCTTCCGGTTCCAATATAATTTTTCCTTCCTCGTCAAGTTCTGGCAATATTGTTTGAATTGGGAGCTTGTCACCTATAACCTTCTTTAAACATGAAACATGGAAAACTGGGTGCAATCGAGAAGCTGCAGGAAGCTCCAATTTGTATGCCATAGTACCAATCTTTTGCAACACCTTGTACGGACCATAATACTTTGGTGATAATTTATGAAACCAGCTCAAGTAAACATGCATTATGATATGAGAAATCAAGTGTTTCGTTCTTACCTTTGTCCAAACGCTGTTGTAGAAGTCCAAGCTTTGTTGATCTGGATGAGCTCCTCCTTTTCTCCAAAACTTGCAATCACCAACAGTCAAACAATTAAATAGCACCTGATTATAACATAAAACAAAGCATATTCAACATATAGACCAAGGAGTACATGAAATAACCCATAAACAACAAGTTATTGAGAAGAATGGACCAATTTGCATTAAAGGTAATCAAAAGGAACCATTACAACCTGAGCCTTGGTGTTGTGCAAGCTCCTTCCAGGGTCCACGAGAGTCTTCCTCTACTTTGACAAAGCTCACCCACTTCCAAATAGAACAAGCAAAGATGGCAATCTCTCCTCACAAGCTTCTAAATGGGAGTCCTAATTCCTGCAGCATTTACCCTTAGAAAATGTATAGCTTCAACCTCTCCTCCTTCTGGCCCAATGCCTGTATTTATAGTGCTCAAGAGGAGGTTAATCAGGTCCACCATCAATGGGATAATCCCCTCTTTGGGTGGGATAGATCCCTTATTGATGGGATAAGTTCCTCTTTGATAGGAGTGCATGAACCATCTGGAGGCGCCCAATACACATCGAACAACCTTCTAGAATGCTCTAGAAATGACCACAAGTAACTCTTTAAAGATGAAACTTGCGCATTCTAACCTTTACAGGGGGACGCACCTGTCCCTTTACATACAGAGCGTCTTTGGACGCAGCTTTTGTGAACGTTGGGAGCGTCCCCGCAGGTAAGGTTGAGAGAACCTGCGTCCCCAGAGATAAATACATTTATACAAGACTTTCTCTCTTTTTTGGAGTTTGACATGGAGAGCAGAAGCATAAGACTTGCCTAAGAGGGTAGCATGACTGTTGATTGAGCCATACTAACTGTAAATAGTCATGGTGACATTTTTTAGTGTAACACTCCTTCAAAAAAGTGTTGTCCTCAACGCTTGAGTAGTTCTAGATACTTCTGCATAAAATTCTCATCCTCCCATGTGGAATCTTCAGCGGATACATTCTTCCACTTGATAAGATACTCTGAAATTGATCGATTTCGTAGCTGTCGAGTTCTTGTTTCTGTGATTGCTTCCGGTTCCAATATAATTTTTCCTTCCTCGTCAAGTTCTGGAAATATTGTTTGAATTGGGAGCTTGTCACCTATAACCTTCTTTAAACATGAAACATGGAAAACTGGGTGCAATCGAGAAGCTGCAGGAAGCTCCAATTTGTATGCCATAGTACCAATCTTTTGCAACACCTTGTACGGACCATAATACTTTGGTGATAATTTATTATCCTTCATAGCTTGCTTTAGGGACATTTTCTTATATGGTTGTAGCCATAGGAATACCCAATCACCTACATCAAAACTTCTTTCACTGCGATGTTGATCTGCCTGTTGTTTCATTCTATTTTAAGAGTTGGAGGACTTGTTGTTGATGTTCGATGTGATGTTCCACTGCCTGAACCTTAGAATTTTCTCTTAAATATGGTGATGGATGGTGGTTGATACCCATAAAGTGCCATAAATGGGGTCATTTTGTTGCTGTATGGAAGTGTTATACCACCATTCAGCCAGAGGCAACCATTTGACCCATTGTGTCTGTTTATCAGATACAAAGCAACGAAGATATCCTTCCAAACATTTGTTTACTATCTCAGTTTTCCCATCAGATTGAGGATGATAAGATGAGCTATGAGCTAACTGAGTGCCAAGACAAGAAAATAATTCTGTCCAAAAATTTCCAGTGAAAATGGGATCTCTGTCACTTACAATAATCTTTGGGTTTCCATGTAGCTTTTGAACTGTTTCCATAAATGCAGTAGAAACTGTACTGGCTTTAAGTGGATGTGATAATGCACAAAAGTGTGCATACTTGGTAAGTCTGTCAACTACCACCATGATGACACTCTTTCCCTCAGACTTGGGTAAACCTGTGATAAAATCCATTGAAACATCCTCCCAACGTTGGCTTGGAATGGATAAAGGTTGTAATAGACCCGGTGTCTTAATTGTTTCAACTTTATTTTGCTGGCAAACCAAACATTCCACCACAAACTTTTGAATATCTGATTTAAGGCCATCCCAAAAAAATTCCTTCTTAACCCTGTGGTAAGTTTTTAAAAATCCTGAGTGCCCTCCTAAGGGAGAAGTGTGCAATTCCATAAGAACCTTTTGTTTTAGCTGGGAATTCTTACAGAGGTATAAGCGATCTTTGTACCATAACGAATCATTTTGCCAGCTAAATGTATCAAAAGTACTGGAATCTTGTTGTAGCTTTCGAATAAGTGCCCACACTTCTTCACTTTTTTGGACATAGGGATATCTGTACGGCCTGATGTTTGGAGGAACACTTCCTAGAATCAGATGAATAGCATGATCATGATCACGCATAGGTGGGAGACCCTTGGGAGTCTCAAATACCTTGGAATGATTGTCCAAGACTTTTTGGAGATATGGAGAAATAGATGATTCCAATGTGGAAACATCTAGCGAGCATAATTGTGCAATTACACCTCTTTGCTCCTTTTTTAGAAGCTTTGTCATACCATGAGAGCTGATTAACTTTCCTGGTTTCCCTGCAATACCCCTTAATTCAACTTCCTTTCCTTCCGTAGAAAATTTGATGAAAAGTTCTTGAAAATTAAAAGCTATTGTACCCAAGGATTGTAGCCATTGGACTCCTAGTACAACATCCGCACCTCCCATTGGAATGGAAAGCATTGGGCTAGTCAATACATATTCTCCCATGGATAGCTTGATATTATGGCACTTTCCAGAGCAATTTATTGTTCCTCCATTTGCAATCATCACTTGACACTCTGGTGCTGGATATAGGAAGCAATTCAATTCTTTTGCTACCCTACAATGAATAAAATTGTGGGTGCTTCCTGAATCAATCAACACTATTACCTTTTTCTTCTTGATTTGTCCTTTTATCTTGATGGTTTGAGGAGTGGTAATTCCCGCCAATGCATTACAAGATATGGTCGGATTTATTTGTTCTTCATCTAGGCTTTGTTCCTGAAGTATATCTTCTTCTTTTGACCTTTCTTGTTCCTTTTCTTCTTCCTCTTCACAATCTATGTAGAATAATTTCTTCTTAGCACACCTATGACCTTTAGTGTATTTGCTATCACAACTGTAACAAAGCCCTTTTGCTCTTTTTTCTTCCAATTGTTGTGGTGTCAACCTTATAGGTTGTGGAAGACTAGGGGCAACAACACTTCCGTCTTTATAGTTGTGAGTGGTATGCTTCCTGGTTGCCATAATTTTGCTTTCTATTTTTCTTGCTAACCTGAATGCCTTCTCTAATGAATCAGGTTCCCAAAGGCGAACATCATGTTGGATATTATCCTTTAAAGACCCTATGAACACATCAATCCTATGCTCCTCTGGAATATCTTTTACCCTTATGTTCAATTTTTGGAACTCCTCAATGTGCTCCATTACTGAACCCTTTTGTTTGAGACTTATCAATTGGCTAAAAAAAGTGTTGCTTTTTGTATCTTCATAATGTGCTATCAATTCTTCCGTAAAAATTGCCCAAGTGATAAATTGTTTACGAGAGCAAAGCCATTGATACCATACAAACTGATTTGGTTCCAAATATACAGTTGCCATACGTACCTTTTGTGCGTTTTACACATTATTGAGATCGAAGAATTGCTCCATCTGTAATATCCATGTGGCGGGATCCTTGTCATCAAACTTCCTCATATCGATTTTTGGAATATGGTGATTCTTCGATCCAACATTAGCGTCTATGGAATCATGATTAACATTTCTTTTGTTCTCATCATGAGTTTCCTTTACTACCTTTTCACCATTAGTGACCCTTTCTTTTAGCAACTTCTTCAATTCTTCCATGTCTGTCTTCATATCTATCTTCAAATCTGCCATGTATCTCTTCAAATCTGTCTTCGAATCATCCATCTTAGCTTCCATGCCTTTTATCTTAGATTCCACACCATTTATCTTAGATTCCACGCCACTTATCTTAGATTCCACGCCACTTATCTTAGCTTCTGTTAGCTTTT
Source organism: Pinus tabuliformis (assembly GCA_031772625.1). Lineage (NCBI taxonomy): Eukaryota > Viridiplantae > Streptophyta > Pinopsida > Pinales > Pinaceae > Pinus > Pinus tabuliformis. The sequence continues at coordinate 1,201,760,399 of CM062820.1, read as the reverse complement.
GTGAGCGTGACATTTGTTGCACTTGTTCTTGTAATTTTGATATATCATGTAGCATTTCTTCCTCTTCTTCATGGGTCATGCTAGAGCTTTCAGGTTCCTTACTAGGTGTTTGCATTTTCTTTCCTCGGGGCATCAGCTACCGATAATAATGATTTACTATGCCCTTTGAATTCCGTTAAACCAAGCTTATACAAAATTTTTAAAAAAACTACACACCTTTTTTCACTTTATAGAAGCCTGATATTGAATCTGATGTATCTCTGTAATTTCGGATCATAAAATTCTGCAATTGCTACCTGTATTAGCCTTTTGCGTCCTCTTTCCAATGCCACAAGTCTGAGCCAAATTAGATTCTCCAAGGAAGAGTTATGTGAAATCTCCCACAGTGACCTGTTTTTAGACTGGTTCAGTAGAGCGAGGTTGTACGACGTGCCACGAGTCATTGTTTCAACCTTTGAATGTGAAACACACACACAATAAACTACAGTAAGTCCTCTTTCTGTACCTTCTTACGAAATTTCAATCTGATCCCCAGAGAGAAAGTTATGATGATTTTTCCCAGGTCACCTATTTTGAATGTAATTCAGGAGTCTGCAAAAAGACCAACTTCCTCAGATCATATCTCCGCAAATATCGCGCAAAAAGCTCTGAAATTCGGACCCAAGGTTCAGGGCAATTTCTTCTCAAATGGGTTTTTTTTGCGACTTCTGAAACGTCACAGAAAAAAAGTTATAGCGAAAATTCCACAATGACCTGTTTGGAGCAGCGAAACCCTAGAATCCAAAGCTCTAATACCAAATGTTATGAAACCAGCTCAAGAAAAGATAGAAAAGATAGATCAACGCCTTAGAATTCAGCCTCTTCGAGGGGGAAACCTCCTTTACATTACATAAATGAACAATTCTTGGATGATACAAATGACAAAACCTCCTTTCTATATATAGGAGTCTAGGGAGTCACAATATAATCTAGCCGACCTAACAATAATAATATAAAGCCACAAAAATAACAATAGAGGGATTCTATGGGGCACAGAAATAACAATATGGGGGTAATAGGGGCACAACAATATAAATAAGGGGTATAAATACAATAGTAATGGGGTAATCACTAGTATTATAGGGACCCAACATATTTCCTTAGCGTGGTCCAAATCAAAGTTCGCTTCTTTCTATAACACTTTGCGGACCCATCCCTCTTCTTTAGGCCGTTTACCTTTATTAGTGCCAGTCATCATTCCACTTCTTAGCACAACATTAACACTTTGATATTCCTGGCAGGGCTCAACCCTCATCATCTGAAAATTCTGCGTAGGCTGCTGAAGCTATGTTTTATTCTCTTGCATTTTAGCTATTAACACTAAGCATTCTTGTATAGTATGGCTACAATATTGACATGATGGGTGTGTAGGGTTCTGAAACTCTCATGCATAGTGCCCCGATTGTCTAGAGTTGTAGCAGATAATCTGACCACGACCTCTACCAGGTCCTCCTCCTCCTCGGCCTCGTTATCGACCCTAATATCCTCCACATGCTCCTCTGACACCTTGATCTAGAGGCCAAGTTTTTGCTTGCATACGGTACATAGGAGTTATTTCCATCATCAGCTCATAGCTTCGATAGTGGCACTCATCATGGCCCACAGATTTGCAAAAATTATAGAACAACTGTTGGGGTGTCTGAATGAACTTCTGAAGTAATTGGTAGTTCTCTATCGCATGTTTCCCAGTAACTTGACAAATGGCGCACCACAATGCAACCCCCATGCTCGGCCCTCTGGAGCTTCTGCCTTTAGGGGAATTGGCCCCCCTCCTGTAATATAATTCACGTACATTGGACAATGATCTTTATCGTGCCCATGGCCCTTGCACTTCAAAAACCAGACTTCTGTGCGTGCTTCTGGTTTACTCTAGTTGTATTTCTTCAAACTTTGTATTTCTAAGTGTAAGATTTCTAACTGTGAGTGGATATGTTGTACTCCTAGGTTCGTATTCTGAATAGGTGATGCATGCAGCCTCATCGCGATCTCCAAGGCTTTTTCCTGTGTTTCTATCTTCTGTTGTGACAGAGAAATTCTCAAGTGGAGCAAAAGCGACGTTATGAAGCATTCACGATGTTGGCTATCTGTGATATGCATGTTAGCCTCTCTGATCTGACACTTCAACCTCTGATCAAATTCCCAAGGAATATCTTTGACCCTCATCATGATCTCTTTAAATTTAATTATTGAATGTGAGCCAAATTTAGGTTTACTAAACTCTTTGTTGAAATACGTCTTAGTATTTGCTACCGTCGCAAGAGGATTATCAGAACAATACTTAATGTACCAAGTTAACGCACGATCCTGCAAAGTGGTAACCAATTGTGCCTTCTTTATATTGTCATCAGTAATCTGTTGCACTGTCCATACAACATTTGCAACAAATCAGAACTGCTCTAGATCTTCACTTCCTATGCCCTTGAAGATCGACATATTCATTGCGTTTGCCATGTTGAATGGTGGTGGTGGAGGTGGAGGCAGAGGTGGGGTGGATGGATGATTTGTTCTGGGAATCCCCTAAGTGATTAGTTGAATAGTGCTTTGCGAGGTCATCTGCCTCGCCCCTTCGTCCTCACTTGAAGGAGGTCCAATCATTAGACTATACTCTGGTCCTGATCCTTCGCAATTTCTAAAGAATTATTCCCTTTGCGTAGCTCCGAACAACAAGGTAATGGCATCACCTGTTTTTCACATAACAACATTTTAATCCAATTATTCAATTATCTTAAATAATTACCTTGCGGTCCCTTCAAAAATTGTCAATTCGCTTCGCTATAGCTAACTGAGGTGTCAACTGCAAATTCAGTAACAAATCCTCCTAGAATTCGATCGAGCCAATGATCGATAGCCTGCACGATCTTGTTTTCAGAGGCTTATAGTCATCGCACTAATTCTAGAGTCCACACTATAGGACTATCGAGCTTCCACCTTCCTTGACTATCTGTTAATTGAGCTAACCACTCATACAACTCAATGGGGAAGGTGCATAAGAAGATCTCATGTATCTTTGCATACAGGTACCTGTTTAACCACTCTTTCTTTGACAAGTGTAGATTCCTATTTTCTTGTGTCGTGAACTCGTGAATGTTGCAATCCAACCACTTTTCAATTTCTTTCTTTGTCGGATTCCAATGGTGCGACATCACATATCTCTTTCAAGCAGTACCCGGTCCTAGCAACAGAACCATTTGTTGGCTTAGGGGTTCTTGACCCAGGTTCATAGTTAGTTGCGCCAACCAACAAAACCCTACACTACTGGCCCTTTCGGCAACAACCCACGTAATGCAGGTTGCAGTCTGACCTGAAGAAGTATGGGGGGATGCAAGAACCAAGTTTCTGCATCTAGAGACTAGTGTGATGTCTTCTAATGCCTTGGATCAACCTTCGCGCAGATCGATGATCTTAGGGCACGTTACTACAACTCTGTTAAAGCAACCTTCAGACCTTCGCAAAGGTCTATAATCAGTCCTTGCAGACTTTGAACAATCGATTTACCTACTTACGCACATCAGAAAGTAATCCTACATTGGTGTTCACGCAGATCTACTTAAGTCATTAATAAACATAATAGGAATCACCAGAGTCTTCTCGAAAGTATTTAAACATGAATTGCGTACATTATTAAGACTTATTCAAGAGAATCATGTAGCATTCAATCAATATTTCACAAAGAAAGTCATTCATCAACGACATATAACATAGACATGAACAAAAATACTCTATAATTCTTCATAAACTTGTCTTTATTGATCTCAATTCATAGATTACAGACTCAAAACTGCGCTGCACACACAACTGCAGGGGTTTGCGCACTCAGCTATGGAGCCTTTCTTCCTCTATCTAAGCGCAAGAATAAGAGCCTTCCTGCCTTAGCTTCTACTGAAGACTCGTCTATGAACCCAATTCTCTATCTACTTTTTCTTTTCCCTTTTGCTAAGACTCACTATTTATAGACTTTTTCCATACAATGCCATGGTCCGCGGACCATGGGTGAATCTCAAAAACTGACTCAAAACTTATCCAAAACAAGGGGCTAAGCCCCTTTGACTCCCACTCATCTACGCTCTCCGCATCGAAAAATCACAAAAACTTTACATCATTTACAAAATTGTACCAAAATTTGGGTTATCTTAACCCCAAACTAATCGAGGGGGCCTCATCCTAACACATCTCAAGGAAAGAGTGCCAATAGTAACTAAAAAACAAGTAACAAATACTTGAATAAGTGAATTTGGAGGACAGATGTGTGAATTCTATTAGAGCCTAGATTGACCTCAGGCTGAAGGGAGGCAATCCTAGGATACCACAAACCACGCTTAACCTGGTAGCTAGCCCTACTAGGTCGGGAGAGGGTTCTCTCCTTATGGATCTCAATCAAAAAGACTGGATCAGATATGGATTTTATGCTAGGTATAGTAGCTCTAGGGTTTTGATTGATTTTGTTGGTTTTTTTGCCAGATCAAATGGAGTAGGCAGCTTTGGGTATGGGAAATGAAGTCAGGATGCAAGGTGTTCTATGGGGCGAGCTAGGTAGGTGCTTTGGCACTTGGAATTGAGTGAGATGGTAAGTCTAAGACTGGTGAGGAGCTAAGGAAAGCATGCAAAGATTAGGTATCCTTCTCAAACAGTGGAAAACATTGAAGACTAAATGGCTTCCCAAGGCAGAGCATTATAAAAACGAATTCTACCTTTCTAACTTGACATCATTCAGCTAGAAGCAATGAATTAGATTATGGCACACATAAAATATGAGAAAAATGATAACAAAAGAAGAGCTATGCAAAATCACCATACCACAAGAATCCCACAAAAATAGCTGCAAATCCTGGTTTATTTCCTTCAAACTGCTGATACAAGTGTACAATATGCTCACAACATCCAAAAGAGTCCAACCTTTGCTAATGACTGAAAAAATACATAATATCGAAATCAAACCACCTATGCTAGCCATCAGGGGTCGAATCCAAGAGATAAGGGATTGTTACAACCATTTCCCAACAAGGAACATGAATATAGGCAGTGGAACAACTTGCCTCTAAAACCATGGAAACTGATTCATTTACGCCCAAACCACCTCAAAATGATGAATCTACCCTCTAAGGTCATTTTACCATTACGTTTACATAGCATAGCATCATCTACAATCATAAATTCATCCAAAATGAGAGAAATAGTCAACTTGTAGAAAAACTAGGCGAAATTTTGGATTTTTGAGCAAATTGGCTCTATGCGTAGCGCCACTAGCTAGGTGCGTAGCACCACTTCTTAGCTGATTTTGGAGGCCTTCCCCTTAGCCAAATTGAGCCCAAGATAGCTCATTGGAAAGGTATTCTTATCTAGTTTTCTGAACATCTTTAATTTTTTCATTTGGAGGTCATTTGCCCCCTCAAAAGTGAAATATCCCAAGGCTGCTTTCTGTGTGTCCAAAAAGAGGCAAAAAGGTCATTGTTTGTGGTTTTTTGACCTTTAGGTGACCAAGTTTTGCTCAAAAATTGCTGAAAATTTCAAGGATTGATGTTATCATCATGTTAAATCTAAATATGAAAACCATTTCTCCAAAAATTCTTCCAGTGAAAAGCGTAGCGCCATCGCAATTTCCTGTGTTACAAAATTCCAAAATTTGAAAATGACCAAAATTTGTCAAAACTTGCCTAGATTTGGCACAAGGCACCACCATTAGTTTCTTTGATGGGCTAGTGAGGCTTCAACCAATATTTTTAGCTTGTATTGCTCCTTTTTCTCCTTAAGGCCTTCCTCAACCTAGCCTTAAGCTTTCTCATTCTTATGTTGCATATTTTGTTCCGTGTCATATAGTGGTAGGCCATGTGGTGAAGCATATTTTTATCTTTGTTTTCCTTCCTTATCAACCCCTCAAGGTGCAAGTTGACCTGCTCAAGCCAAGTCTCCCAGTCATGCTCAATCTCTTGCTCAATGGGAGTCAAGGTGACTGGATTCTCTTTGTCACTTTGCCTCTTTATTTTTAGCATTTCAAGCTCCATTAGGCCCTGTTTATCCTCTAATCACTTGTTCTCTTGCTCTAGATATGTGAAAACATATCTAGCTCTTGCCAAGGTATACATGAGCATCTGGATGTGGGCATCTTTCCCTTTCAACAATATGTTTTGGGTAGAAGTTTCAGTTTGGGACTCAAGATCAATGATATTTTCCCCATGATGAGTGTAATGATGCTTTGGCTCCACATCATGCTTTTCTAACTCAAACTCTCTCTCAATATCATCATCAAGATCCTCCTCTTGGAATTTACCTTTCCCTTTGTCAAGCTACTGCACATGTACCTATGTTGCTAAAGAAGAAGGCAAAGCCCCTTCCACTCCTTATGGAGATAGCATTTTCCTGTGGCCTGAAGATGAAGGCGAGACCCCTTCCACACCTTGTGGAGATAATATTCGCCTAGCAACTGTAAAAAGTTTCCTAGTGCCCCTCTCATATGTTACAAACACTGGCACTCCAACAGTTTCAGTGTCTTTGACCTTTTCATGTCCTGAAGGTCCACCTTCTTCATGAGGCACTAATGAAAATACTTGAGGGCCTTTGAACATTTCATGAGAAATGAAAGTCTCCCATGGCATGTTAAGAAGGTTCAGCTGATGTAAAACAATGATTTTAATCAAAGAGTAGTGGTAAATGCTAGTTAACTGCTGGGGGTATGATTTCTTCTTTACAATGAGTGCCATCTTCTCAATGTTTCTGAACATGAAGTAGGGGATATTCATCATTCTCACCCTAGTGAAATGCATCAATAGTCTAATGTGGTAAGCATACAGTCGGGAGAACCTACCTTCACAAGTAAAGTATTTTATGATGATATTCTTCAAGGGAGCAAACTTGTCCTCCAAGAATTTAAAGGGAAATACTTTGCTGAGTTTGTTATGATATTTAGCCTTGATGTAAGGCTCATAGTACTCCTTGGCAATGTCCTGATCTTTGTTCCACTTTTCACCCACATTTGGAATACTTGTAGCTTCTGAAATGACAGCTGGTTATAAAGTGAATGTAACTCGAGCAAGGTTTACCTCCTTGTTGTCCAAATGTGTCACAAACAACCTTGCTAATTCATGATGAGATTTAACCCTTTCCACCATTTCACAAAAACTGAAACATGACTGATGTCTGAAACAAGAAATGGCAAATGGGCAGGCTTGTAGCTCCCTCAAACTGGTGGGCTCCTCTTTGATACGTTTTCCTCCCTTATGAGGCTTCTTGCCCTGTGTGTCTCTCTCCCTGGAACTGTCACTAAGGGTTTCTTCTTCCAATTCATACTCACTGTCCCTCTCCATTGTTTTACAACTGTTTCTCTTGTGGTGAATGAAGTGTGGTGAATGAAGAGTGGTGAATTGGTGAATGAAGGTAAGATGAGTATGAAGAGATTTGAATAGGAAAATAGGTGAGGGTGAACAAGAGTGGGAAAGGGATGTAGGGAGTGAGTAGGGTTAGTGAATAGTGTAGGGTTTGGGGTATATGTATAGGGTTTGGGATGTATATGTATAGGGTTTGGGTATTAGGAAAAGTTTAGGGAATGATGTCTTTGGAATTATATATGGGAGGATGGGGTTTAGAGAAACAGTAAAAAGGTGATATAGAACAACAGTAATGAGTGAGATTTTACAATATATATGAGACAATTTAGTGACAATTAGGGTTTTATGTTTTTGAGAGACAAAACCACCAAATACTGATGCAACAATTCTTTTCAGCAAGAATGGTGGTGTTACTTACTTGCAAAGAGGCAATGGAGAATTTTTGAGGTGATTTGATGCAATTTGCAACGATCTGGAGCTTAACTGCCTGTTGCGTAGCGCACTCTCCCAGGTGCGTGGTGCCAGTTCAAAATTACACTGCAGGAAAAACTCAGGTGCGTAGCGCCGAACTTTGGTGCGTAGCGCCTGGCATATTTCTCCACAAACATAGTGAATGCACCCCTTTACTCAATAACACTTCAAAATTGCATTTTTAGCTCATGGACTTCAACTAAAACATTGAAATGACTTAAGAGAGGGATGACCTTTATATAGCTTTTCCACTTTTGATTTTTGATGTACAAATCCCACTTTGTAATGTCTATTTGGCTTTTCAAATACTCTGTTTTTTGGATGCTTGATCTTTTGCTTGAAATAGGTGAACTGATGCTTGATGATCTTTTGCTTTTGCAGTGGCATGTACTTGGAAATATCAGCAGGTGACCAGGAGCAGCATGAGACTATTAATTATATATGAGAAATAATAAAATTACATGAAATTTACAAAATATACCAATGCTTTGTTTTCACCTCAAACTGGGTTTGAGGTGAAAAATTTATTAAGTCTACAAATTATGAGATTAAAATTTTCTGATGATTATTGTCATCCTCATGTGTCTGCTGACCATTATTAGTCAATAGTCATTGAAATTTGACCATGGTAAAACCCTGATACCTAATGGTACTGAAACCCTAGACCTAAGACTAAATTGATGAAATGAACTAAAAATAAACATGAACCATTGACTGAACAATATGAAAAGAGGTCAGCAGATATGTGTCACGAGGGAAAAAAATGAAATGAATCCTACCATCAGTTGATCCATGACCTAATGGAATGCAACTCATTAGAATGGGACACTTAATATGAAATGCAAAAGAGTAAATTTTGATCACTAATGGCAGTGTGAAGACATTGACACTAACAAATTCCAAATCAAAATATTTGTATTCAAATATTGAAGAACATATAAAACTTTGAAAATAGACAGAGGGTCATAAACACATGAATTTTTACCATGTTCACATAAAAGTGTTATATAATAATATCTTATCAAACACACATAATACACAAGACGTTTTTTTCCAAAAAATCCCAACCCTTGGTTTTTTGTCATTATCACTGTTATAGAGTAATTACAAAACCATAACCATGTTTTTAGAAAATATTAATTACAAAGTCCAGAAATAGCTAAGTAAATCTCTAATTAAAAATAAATACATTACATTGTTCAATCATAAAAGAAAATGATAATATTCTGTATCTGAGAAATATATTGTTGTTGAAGACCTGACTGGAGCTAAAGATCCCCAAGTCGAATTTGATGAGGTAGCTCTCCAACTAAAAGTTGATTAGGTGTTTTTCTAAATATAGAAAAAAAATCTATGAATTCCTGAAAAATAGGCTCCAAAGATCCATTCGAATCCCTCAAACCGTTATAGTTGTTAGCGCTTTGATTTTGACATAAAAATTTAAATTTTATAATTGGCGCTGACAATCCAGCTGTCAGCACTTTTATTCAACAAATTTATAATTTGGCGTTGATAATCCATCTGTTAGCTCCTTTATTCAACATTTTACAATTGGTTCTCACACTCCCACAGTCAAAACTTTACAAATTTTCGAATAATAAAAAACCACACTGTTGAACTTAAAACTATGAAGCAAAACAAAGATAGCACTAAGCTAAGAAGGCAATCCTATGCACATTAAACCACAAGAGGAAAATGCAAGTTTACTTTTGTAGCACGAGAATCCTGGTCTCGATTTGGTGAAGCTAACTTTTAGGAAAATCTCCTCGAGATCTTTTCTCCTGATCTCTCGAGTGACCTACACCCAAAGAAAGGAACCATCCAATATACCTATAAAATAATATTAGTGCATAACATAACATACATCAACCATATGTAAAGAACGTGGAAGATGAAAAATGGGGATAGTATTTATTACTAAAGCATCCAAGATGAACATAAGTACATTGTCGAGTCCTCTAAGCCTCTATCTTTAGCCTACTTCCTAAACTCTATGCTCACCGGTTGGCACCTACATGCATAAGTTTATCACAAATGTAGACACAACATTTCGACATAGTTCATTTCTTCTCCTTCATGACTAGTGAAAAGCTTGGATTTTATATATTTTCCTCATTATTTGTCTCATTTAACTTAGACACTTTCTAGACAGGATCATAGGTGATAATTAAACTAGACCAAATCAATGATTATGTTAATCAAAGTTGTTAAAATGGATCGAATCAATGCTTATGCAATCGGAGCTTCGCTTTGCTTCAAAACCCTAGTGTAGAGAGGGAATCGTTAGGCTTCTAGGTTGGTCCCCAACACTAGGCAAGAATGTTGTTAGGCCTTCTAGTTCACTCCTAGAATTGGCTAAGAGCATTGATCTCTCAAAATATCATTTTTCTTGATGTTTCACCAATCATAATTTGACCATTTGACTTGACAAGGGCTGTTCTTTTCTTCTAGACCATAGGGTGTGGATTTTTGAGCTATAACACCCTTAGAGAAAACTATTGATGAGAAGACTAAGAGATGACTCCAAAATTTAGCCTTAAATACTCAAAAGGTTCTTTGGCAAGAGATTTGGTAAAAATATCATCAACTTGTTCCTTTGTTGGGATATATCCTAGCTTTACAATTTGATTAGCTACTGTTCTGTAAGAAAATGGTACTTGATGGATATATGATTGGTCTTGGAATAAAAAACATGATTCTTTGATATACTAATAGTTTTGTATTATCACATATAATCGGGATGCATTTATCATACATTATATTTATATCTTGTAGTGTTTGTTTTATCCATAAAATTTGAGTACAACTTGTTGCAACTTCTATGTGCTGCTATGTACTCAACTTCCGTAGTAGAAAGGGAGATAGATGTTTGGCTTTTGTTGAACCAAGTCACTAAGACATTTCTAAGAGAGAAAGCACCACCACTTGTGATTTTCCTATAATCTCTACTTCCAACACAATCAACATCTGTTTATGTAGTTAATGAAATATTTTGACCCTTTGGATACCATAGACCATAGTCCATTGGCTCTTAAATATCTGGTAATCCTCTTGATAGCTAGGAGGTGACTTTTTTTTGGAGCAAATTGATACTTTGTAACTATCCAAAAACTTACATAATGTCTAGCCAAGAGGTTATTATACATAAAAGGCTTCTAATTATTGATCTATACATAATTTGATTTACCTTTGGTGAATCATCTTCTTTGCTGAGCTTACATCAAGTGACCATAGGAGTATTAACAATAGAGCATTCTTCCATTCCAAATTTCTTCAAAATTTATTTGAGGTACTTACTATGGGAGATGAATATACCTTTTTTTATTGAGTGATCTGTAGCCCAAGAAAAAATGAGAGTTCACCAAGAATGGACATATCAAATTCAGTTTGCATATCTGCAATAAATACATATGCCTTGCTACAAAAAATGATGCCATCATCATAAAAAACAATAATTAAAATATTATGATTCTCATATTTGATATACAAATTATTGCTAGCTACTCATTTGAATCCTTATTGTTGAATGTATTTTTTTTATTGTGGAATACCATGCCCTGAATTCCTGTTTAAGTCCATACAATTACTTTTTCAACCTACAACCCTCCTTAGGATTTTCTGACACTTGAAAAACTTCAGGCTGTTATATGTGGACTTCATCTTCAATATTTCCATTCAAGAAGGTCAATTTTACATTCATTTGATATACTTTGAAATCTTAGTGACTTGAAAATGTTAAAAACATCCTTATTGCTTCTAATTGTGCTACATGTTGGGCATAATGTTGTTATTGATGACAACCAATGTCATGTCATTGATGTCAAAGGAGGTACAATTTCTTGAATGTCAAAGGAGGCATGATACCTTGAAAGATAATTGAGCACTTGTTGATACATCAATGATGTCAAAGTAGGTACGATGTCTTGGATATCAAAGGAGGTCCAATGCCTTGGAAGATCATTAAGCATTTTTTGACACATCATAGATGTCAAAGGAGGCATGATAGCCTGAATATTATTAAGAATTTGTTAAAGTTATGACAATCAAATGAGTATGAAAAAGGTTTGGTTGGATAGTCCTCTTCTAGAGATTTCCAATGATATACTAATCTATATCAAAATCCTCTAAAATGAGAAGATAAGGCAATTTCAAAGTGCTTATTGGCAAAAAGGGATAAAAAAGGGGTCAAACCCCAATTTTTTAAAGCCCGTTCATCTTTTAGGTGGATCTTTGTACTCATGAGAAATCGTTGGTTGTTTCATGTGAACATGTGCACTATTTAATGACATTAATCACCATGCAAATTCAGGCAGATCTAGTGGTTATGGACGACCTATGATTGATATATGGTGTATGGAGTGGAAATTTGTGACAACAAACAAAGGTTGCCCCCATGCCTTTCTAGCTTCGCCACATAATACCTCTCCAACCAATGATAGGCTAATATGTAGCAGGTGGACCCTCTGAATAACAAATGGCAAGTTGACATGTTGATTCCTATGTGGATAATGTTAGTGAAGTAGCATTTCAGATGGCATCATGGGATTTTTGCGTAGTAGAATATGATATGTGGATAGATGTGTGGAAGGCCAATGTGGAACAAAGACAGGTGTACGCATTGGAAAAATGATGTTGTATAGATCCAATGTGGAAGATGACATGTGATGATGTGGTAGTATGGTAAGGTGCCACATGGCATGCTAATTCAGTGTTTCTGGGTGCCTAATTAGGTCAAATTTGAGTGACATATGGAACCACTTAGAGAGTTCCATGTGGCACAATGATTTCATGCTGACATCAACATATGTTTGATCATGGATGTTGGGCATGGAATCCCCCCAAGGCATGTTTTGGGGCTTAAAGCACAAGTTTTGACCAAATCTTGTTGTAAAATCTCCGCGAATTGTGGGTGCTGAGCGTGAAACTATGATAGAGTCACAGGGTTGTCTGCCCTTGTTTTGTAATGTAATGTCAGCTTAATAGACCTACCCATGGTCCGCAGACCATGGGATTGTATAAATAGAGCGAGGCTATAAGTGTATACGATAACGAAATGAAAAGATAGAGGAGCACGAGAAGTCTAAGTGATTGAGAAAAAATGTAAAGTGTGTCTTTGGGTCGTACGGTAGGGGAAGGCTCTGCAGCTGAGTGTTCAGAGGCCTAGTAGTCCACAAATGAGTGCGTGGATGGTCGAGTCTGTAACCATCAGAATAATCAATAAAGAGAAGTTTAACATATTTCTGTGCACCTTTTCTTGTTATAATATATGATTGGGTATAATTTTGCAAGTATATTGTTTATTTGCTATGCGAACTTCTATGAATGTTTTGTATAACTAATTATAACTTAAGACATCCAAGTACTCGAAGGTAATTAACTAGTATAGGAAGATAAGTAAGATCTCGGGTAGTACCGCAGAGCACGGCTCTAGCAGCACGGAAGCTCCACAACCCCTCATTAGGGCTGCGGGAAGGCAGTGTATCAGGGCGTGAGGAACAGGGAAGTGCACGAAGTGACCTGTGTGCAGGGACAAACAATGGGAACAATTGAACCTCTCAGACATCTCAAGGGTGTAGAAACCTGGTTCTAGCACCTTCCCATACTACTTCGGGTGAGACCTCAGTCCGCGCCCCACGGATTGTTGCCGAAAGGGCTAGTAGTATAGGGATTTGTTTGGCTAATTAAAATCTGAACCTAGGTCAGGCCTTAACAAGCCAAGAATGGACCCCTAAGGACCAGTTCACATGGCATGGTCATATGGAGGAAAAGGGAAAAACCAAGGGGCTACCTTGGTGATAATATAAGCACCAAATGTGGTCATATGGAGGTTTAAACATCATCCCAAAATTTCAATTAATTTCCATATAATGTTCACAACAAACCAGAACTACTCTGAATCTTCACTTCCTATGCCCTTGAAGACTGACATCTTCATTGCATTTGCCATATTGAAGGGTGGAGGTGGAGGTGGAGGGTGGGCGAAGGTTTATGTGGTGGAGGTGGAGGCGGAGGTGGGGTGTATGGATGATTTGTTCTGGGAATCCCCTAAGTGATTAGTTGAACAATACTTTGTGGCATAGTCTGCCCTACCCCTTCGTTGTTGCTTGAAGGAGGTCCAATCAATGGACTATACTCTGGTCCTGATCCTTCACAATTTCTAAAGAATCATCCGCTCTGCGTAGCTCCAAACATCAAGGTAATGGCATCATCCGTTTTCCACATAACAAAATTTTAATCCAAGTATTCAATGATCTTAAGTACTTACCTCACGGTCCTTTGGAAAATCTTAGCTTTGTTTCGTTATAGCTGACTGAGGTTTCAACTACAAATTCTGTAATAAATCCTCCTAGAATTCGATCGAGCCAATGATCGACAGTCCGCACGATCTTGTTTTCAGAGGCATCTAGTCGTCGCACTAATTCTAAAGTCCACACTATAGGACTATCAATCTTCTATCTGACTTTCTGTTAATTTAGCTAACCACTCATACAGTTTAATGGTGAAGGCGCAGAAGAATATCTCGTGTATCTCTATATACAGGTATCTATTCAACCATTATTCTTTTTACAGGTGTGGATTCTAGTTTTCTTGCGCTGCGAACTCGTGAATCTTGCAATCCAACCACTTTTCAATTTCTTTCATGGTCAGAATCTAATGATGCGACATCACACATCTCTTTCAAGCATATCTCGGTCCTGGCAATGGAACCATTTGTTGGCTTAAGGGGGTCCTGACCCAGGTTCAGAGTTAGTTGTGCCAACCAACAAAATCCTACACTACTGGCCCTTTCGACAACAACCTGCGTAGCGTAGGTTGCAGTCTCACCCAAAGCAGTATAGGGGATGCAAGAACCAAGTTTCTACATCCAGAGACTAGTATGATGTCTTTCAGTGCCTTAGATCTGCCTTCATGTAGGTCGATAGATTTCTAGGGCTCGTTACTGTAACTCTATTAAAGCAACCTTTAGACCTTCGTGGAGGTCTACGACTAATCCTTGCAGACCTTTAACAGTCAATTTACCTGCTTACGTGCATAAGAAAGAAATCCTAAATTGGTGTTTGCGCAAATCTACTTAAGTCATTAATGAACATAAGAGAAATTACCAGAGTTCGCGGAATTGTTTAAACATCCATTACATACATTATTAAGCATTATTCAAGAGAATCGTGTAGCATTCAATCAATATTTCATAAAAAAGTCATTCATCAGTGGCATATAACATAGACATGAACATAAATACTCAATAATTCTTCAGAAACTTGTCTTTATTGATCTCAATTCATAGATTATAGACTCAAACTATCCTGCGGCTGCAGGGGTTCTTGCACTTAGCTGCAGAATCTACCTAGGCCTTCGTGCACTCAACTACGGAGCCTTTCTTTCCCTATCTAAGTGCAGGAAGCAGAGACTTCCTACCTTAGCCTATGCCCAAGACTCTTCACGATTCTTAATTTTTCTATTCCACTCCCGCCTTAGACTCTCTAAGACACACCTATTTATAGTCTTTTTCATACAATTCCATGGTCTGCAGACCATGGGTGAATCTCAAGAACTGACTCAAAACTTATCCAAAATAAGAGGCTAATCCCCCTTTTACTCCTATTCATATATGTGCTCCGCATCCACAAACCGCAAAGACTTTACATCTTTTACAAAATTGTACCAAAATTTGGGCTATCTAACCCCAAACTAACCCAGCAGACCCCATCTGAATAGGCCCCCAACGCAAAGATCGTTACTCACCCTCGAGTCACTTTGCTGGCGCAATGATCTTACTGTGAAGATCCCCCAGCTCCACCTGGATCACTGCAACTTCAACATTGCTCTGTGCTATTGCCTCTTGAACCTCCTTGACCAATTTTTCAGTGCTTGGTCCTTCTACTGCCAGCCTCATTGTCCACTACGTCTGCTGCAGTCCCTTAAGCTTATCTTGAATGGAGATCATGATCTAATAAGCCTCATCCAACCAAAGCTGCAAACTAGCCTTTAGCAAGGCCTCTCTCTTCTGCGCTTCCTCTACCTGTGCCAGTAGCTGCTTTCCTTCCTATAACTTGGCAAAGCGTTGCGCTGGTGCTAAGGTGCACGCAGTCGCCCAGACCTCTTCATATTGGTGCTGGATCTCCCTTACGTCCATGTTAAATGTTTGCAGGTTCAGATCCTCCTGCAGATTGGTCAATAGATCCATAGCCTGATCAAACAGTTCTGTGCAGTTAGTGACTGTGATATCCAAGGTAGCCTTGCCCTCCTTAATTGTGATCCTACATTTCTCCCAGACCTCAGGTGGAGTCATGGGCTGCAACTTCAACTGTAGCTCTGCAATCTTCATGTTAAAATCGAAAGTTACTCGTCCAATTTTTGCTCTAGCCTCACACACCAACGGCTAATTTTCTAATTTTGGCTTCAAGTTGTGCATCCTATGGGATGTGAAGTTCAGAAAATGTCTTACATGCCTCTACTACTGCTGACTCCAGATTTGAACTACGCGCCTGTAGTTCCTCCTTTTCCTTCAGAGCCAAATATGGAAACTTAGTGTGGTCCACAAGGTCCCAATCCTCCATCTTTAACAATGAGATCCGTGCGAGCTGAGGACCTTCAAAGGGGACCTGCTAAGGTAGCAGAGGTGTGGATACTGTAAAATTCCTAGTATTAGGGTCCTTTGTTACCTTCGCTTTTCCCTTCCACAGAGGGATATACTTTGGCAACCTCGTCATGGGTTCCACCCCTTCGACATCAATATCCTCCATTCCCTGGAATTCTTCCTCCTCCAGGTCCACTACTCTTTCTGGCTGCTTATCTTTCTTTTGCTTTGTCCATGTTTCAATATTCTTCCTCGGTGATGCATGTGCCAACACCGGCTTCTTCGATTTTTCCTTCTCATCTGGTTGCTTTTACTTTGTAGGAGGCTGCTTTTCTTTAGCCATAGTCTTATTTGGCTTAGGTGACCTCAACATTGTGGGCACTGCAGGCGTAGCCTCTATACCAGAGACTTCCGGTCTTGGCACGTCAGGCACAACAACTTCCAAACTCAGGGCTTCGACGGGGTTAGTGAAAATCATTCTCTCCATAAATAACTCTCAGGCTATGGGAGAAATGTTTTCTCATGACAGGAATTCTTCCCAGAATGCTTGGCTCATAGGCGATAGACAAAAAAATTCACCAACAATTCTTAGAGTGCAAAGTGTTCTCTGATGGACCAACACACGTAATTTATAGGGGGTTTTGAATTCAAATCTGACCATTCCCCCCAAATTCTGATAATAAATACTATTTTGGTGGTAGATCTTCAAAGATTTTTGCCTTAATTATTGCCACCCCGCTTCTCTGAACCATTTTCTAGTTGTTAAATCATGAATAGTAACTCCAACGATCATTTCCCTATTGGGCTGCATGGTACCTTCCCCATTGGTGCGCTTCCTGAGTGCAACTTCACTGGTTGTATCATCGTCACGCTCCATGTAGTTTGCTCGCTGCATTGTCCTTCAAACCGAGCAGTGTAGTTTATAGTCCCACGCTCCCTTGCAACTTCCTGGAGCACTAAGACTATTTGGCTACCCTATGGTCATTGCATAGGATCCCCTGTATACAGCTTCAACCTGCTCCCATTCACTCTTCCTAGGAAGGGATCCCCATTCAGCTTTGTGAGCTAAACTGTGCCACCATTTGTAATTTCCTTGAAAATATATCGCCCTAATCAATGCATCTAGAATTTACCCAGAAATTTAGTGAAATTAATATCATATAACAAGACAAGATTGCTTACATTGAATGTGCGAAGCTTGATATGGCGATCATGCCATGCTTTTTCACGTTCCTTCTCTACTTGTTGATGGAATCCTGTCAAAAATCGATCTTCTTCAAGCTCCATTAGCTGCGCGAGATGTTCATCCAAGGCCTCGTGATCTGCCATGTCCGTCAAAGATGTTATGCATAGACTAGGCACAATGTATTCCATTGGCATTACAACTTCGACCCCATAGACCAATATGAACTGCGTTTTTCCTATCAGCTTCTTACAAGTAGTCCTATAAGACCATAGCACTGTAGGTGGAGTTACATCCCAGTCGTTCCACTACGCGTTGCAGATATTTGTTAGCGCATTCTCCAAAATCTTGTTAAAGGTTTCAACAATTTCATTTTCTTGTGGGTGATATGGTGTACCCTTCTGATGGTAGACCTGAAATTCCTCAGTCAACGCATTGATCATTTCATTCAGAAAGTGCGTACCCTTCCGATGGTAGACCTCGAATTCCTCAGTCAATGCGTTGATCGTTTCATTCAGAAAGTGCGTGCCCCTGTCACCCATCAAGACTTTCGGGCAGCCAAACCTGGTTAAGACACACTCAAACAAGAATTTGGCTATTGTAGCTCCAGTACAATCCTTAAGTAGTTGTGCTTCTGCCCATCTGGTTAGATATTCTGTTGTAGTGATAATATAGCATGCACCTGTTTTCTTTCTAGGGGGCTGAATTGGCCCCACAAAATCAATCACCCACTTCTCAAAGGGTTGCAAAGATACCTGAGGGTGTAGTGGTAGCTCATCTCTTCGCGACAATCCGCCATTTGTTTGACATGCATCACACGCCTTACAATATGCCTTGGAATCCTTGTGCAATGTTGGCCA
This sequence comes from Pinus tabuliformis, assembly GCA_031772625.1. Taxonomy (NCBI): domain Eukaryota; kingdom Viridiplantae; phylum Streptophyta; class Pinopsida; order Pinales; family Pinaceae; genus Pinus; species Pinus tabuliformis. Next base: position 1,201,741,949 of record CM062820.1, on the reverse strand, counting down.
CCATAGACCTGCACACAAAATATTCTGCACAGTTGCCTTGCCTGCATTATGGCCTCTCGCAACTCCCTTATGAGCTTCAACGAGATTGCTATCCCTCTCAAATTCCGGCACATATATTCACAATATTTCATTTACACCCATTTTATATAAATATCCCGCAATAACTGAAAAATCGGTCGCGTGCACTACTAATTCCTTCTTTTGATGACTTGTATGTCCTTCCAGTGTCATCCCCATAGTTAAGAAGTGAATAATATCTGCAAAATGGTCATCCGCTATGCATAACGCAAAATAGCTATGCATTTGGCAACCCTTCCTCCAAACTACTGTGTTCTTCACCAATTTCAATTCACGACAGATGGTTAAGCCCCGTGTTCAAACACCCTGGCTTCATAATGACTTCAAAGTCATACTCTTGAAAAAATAAAAACCATCTGCAAATCTTTCCCCCCATCATAGGCTTGTTGACCAGGTACTTTAAAGCAGAATGATCGGTATACATATTGAAATGCCCTCCTAACAAATGATGCCTAAATTTTTGCAGCACGTAGACCATGGCCAACCCTTCATGCTCGTTTGTTGCGTAATTTTTCACGGCCTTCGATAACGTCCTACTTGTGAAGGCTATAGGATGGTCCATTTCTCCTTCACTGGCCTGTGTTAGCACTGCACCCAATGCAATGCAAGAGGCATCCACATGTACATGAAACTCCTTTTTCCATTCGAGAAATACTAAGATTAGCTCAGTTACTATCTTCTCTTTCAATACATCTAAACTGCGTTGAATTTCTTCGTCCCAACAGAATGTCACATCCTTCTTCAGCAATTTCTCCATAGGCACGGTAATTTGAGCATAAGCTTTAATAAATTATCTATAGTATCCCTTATGTCCCAGCGTCACACGTAGTTGCTTGGCATTCCTATGGGCCTCCAAGTTCACAATTACCGCGATCTTTGCAGGGTCCATCATCAATCCTTGCTTGTACAGAACATGACCCAGCAAGATCTCAAAAGGAACACAGAATATGATTTTTTTCAAATTTAGCACGATTTGGTATCTGTGACATGTATCCAACATCAGGCGTAGACTTGTTACATGGCGGTTCACTAATCCAAACACCATCCAGTCATCAAAGTATACCTCTAGAAACTTATGAATGAACTACTTGAACACTGCTATGACTACGGGGGAAAATATCACAGGTGCATTCTTTAATCCAAAAGACATAACAATGTACTGGAAACAACCCCACTCCACCGCGAAGGTTGTCTTGCTCCTATCCTCTAGCGCGATCTTGATTTGATGATACCTCGAAAACCCATCAGTAAAGGAATAAACCTCTTACCCTCTAACATGGTCTAACACTTCGTCTATAAATGGTGTTGGAAATGGATCGTGAACACATGCATCTTTAAGCTTCTGCAAATCTACGCAGATCCTTATTTCACCTTTTTGTTTCTTCTCTTGAACCACCATCAGGCTCACCTAATCAAATTCTTCAATCGATTCTATGATGCCTGCCTCCAACATCTTATCCAACTCCTGGCAAACCTTTTCCTTATACTTAGGGTTAAGGCGGTAAGGCCTCTAGTTAACAGGCTTCGCGTTTGGCTTTAATGTGATCTTCATAACACCTAAATCACTGATTATGCCCTTTAAATATGAAAACTTAGTGGGAAAGAGATCCTGGTATTCGTGGAGTAATTCAACAACATTATCTACTATAGCGTCGTCCTAGTAATATCCAATTTTCATGAACTTCAGTTCTTCTTCATAGCCAATGTTTACTTGCTTTGTCTTGAAAGGTGCGGAGATGTCTGGGTTTTCTAGTTGTGGGCCTTCGACTTTGTTGGGTTGTGTTATATTCTTTCCATGACTAACCCACGTAGTGAACCGGGGGGTTAGAGGGGGGGCGGAGCGCCCCCTTCATTGCATCGATTGCGCAGTGGGGGGGTCACAGGGCGGGCGGCAGCCCCCCTTGTCTGAGGGGTTTGAGGGGGGCGGGTAGCTCCCCTCTACGGGGTCCGGGGCAGCGCCTCGGGGAAATTTTTTTTTGGACCCTATATTAGGTTGGGCGAACCTACCTATGGTTTTCGGTCCATGGTTTTGGACGCGATGTTTTTCGGTCCATGGTGTTGGATGCTTCAGCATGTATAAATATGTATTGTAACATTGAAAGGAATATAATGAAAAATCAAGCTGGTAGTCCCGATTTTGGGATCCAAGGGAAAATCTTTGTGTATATGTGTTTTATGTGTTATGCTCTCGCATTGTTTATTTTTCTGTGATTTAGAATTTGTATGCAGGTAATTTCTGTACGGGGTTAAAACCTACATTTGGTATCAGAGCTGTTTTGGCTTCAAGGGGATGCCTTTGTTGCTGAGGGGTTTCGCTCGGGCCTGTGGTAGACCCTGTTCAGTGGGAGATCTGTGAGATCGATTCTGGTGGTGAAAGAAGATGGTAAGAAGCGGAAAGATAGAGATCTAGAAGTTCAATGGTCAGAGTTTTGAGTTGTGGAAACTCAAGATGGAGGATCTGTTGGTGGATAAAGATCAGTGGATCGCGGTAGATCCAGGTACTAAACCAACGGGAGTGACCGATGAAGAATGGAAGAAGTTGGATCGAAAGGCAAAGAGCACAATACGATTGTGAGTCTCAGATTCAGTATTGCTGAATGTATCAGGGGAAGCTACGACGAAGGCTTTGTGGGACAAGTTAGGGACTTTGTACCAATCTAAGTCTCTGGTGAATAAATTGTTCCTACGGAAAAAGCTGTATAACCTGAGGATGAAAGATGGAGACTCGGTGACAGAGCATATGAACGCATTTAATACTGTGGTAAGTCAGTTAGTATTTCAGATGAAGATAAGTGCATCAGTTTGTTGTGTTCTCTACCAGATTCGTGGGATAGTCTGGTTATTGCAATAGGTAGCAATGCAACTGCTTTGCAGTTTGATGAAATAGTCTCAACCTTGCTGACGGAGGAGATGAGACGGAAAAATATGGAGAGCTAGAATGGTGATGCCTTGTCTGTATGAGGACGGTCCCAGAATAGAAACAAAAATAAGTCATCGAGTGGCAGATCTAAATCTAGAGGGAGATCTAAATCTCCAAGAAAACCTGTAAAGGTGGTGTGCTAGAAATGCGGAAAGGAAGGGCACTTCAAAAGGGACTGTAAATCTAAAGCTCCTGATAAAGGAAAGGGATCTGATGATGCTCCTTCTGCAGAGGCGAAAACCACCTCAGATGAAGGTGGGGATGTGTACTTGGCTTCTTCAAGTACACATGTAGATCATGAGGCATGGTTGATTGACTCAGGTGCATCCTTTCACTTCACTCCCCATAGAGAGTGGTTTTGCGAGTATGAGAAATACGATGGTGGTGATGTCTTCTTAGGAGATGATAGGAAGGCTAGAATCATTGGTCGTGGAAAAGTAAAGTTGAAGTTGCAAGGTGGAAGGGTTAGAACACTTCCAGGTGTTCTGCATATTCCTGCTTTGGCCAGAAATCTGATTTCTGTAAGCAAGTTGGATGATGCAGGTGTAAAAACAGTGTTCGAGAAGGATAGGATACCTGCAAGATGGTTCGGGGAGAACTGGTATTGATGCGGGGAGTTTGGACTGGAACTCTGTACAAGCTGCAAGGTAGCATTGTTGTTGATGGGTGCAACAGTTCTGTAGTTCCTGAAAGTGGAGCTGAAAATCTAGTGGTCTCTGGAGAGAAGACCATGCTGTGGCATCAAAGGCTTGGACATATTGGAGAGAAGGGCCTTCGAATACTTCATGGTAAAGGTATGGTAGAGGGTATGAGTAATAGCTCTCTGGATTTTGATTTCTGTGAAAATTGTTTATATGGGAAGCAGAATCGGGTGAGTTTCCCCTCTGGTGCTAAGAGGGCGAAACAAATATTAGAGCTTGTGCACAGTGATGTGTTTGGACCTGTGAAGGTTCCATCACTGGGTAAGTCTGTGTACTATGTATCATTTATAGATGAATTCTCAAGGAATACATGGATATATTTCCTTAAGAAGAAATCTGAAGTCTTTGACAGGTTTAAAGAATTTAAGGCTCTGGTGGAAAATCAGACAGAGAAGAAGATAAAGGTGATGAGGACAGATAATGGTGGAGAGTTTTGCAGCAAGGAATTTGAAGACTTCTGTAAGAAGTGTGGTATAGCACGGCAAAAGACTACTCCATATACACCTCAGCAAAATGGAGTCGCAGAAAGAATGAACAAGACATTGATGGAAAGGGAAAGAAGCATGCTCAGTGGTGCCAGGTTAGGACAAGAATTCTAGGCAGAGGCGGTGGATACTGCATGTTACTTGGTCAACAGGTCACCTTCATCAACGTTGGAGGATAAGACTCCACAAGAAGTATGGACTGGTAAGAAACCCTCTCTTTCACATCTGAGGGTATTTGGATGTGATGCATATGTACATGTTCCAAAGGAGAAACGAACCAAGTTGGATAGTAAATCTGAAAAGTGCATCTTTATTGGGTATAAGGATGGTTTAAAGGGTTATAAGCTTTGGAACCCAGTAACAAGGAAGGTTGTTTACAACCGAGATGTGGTGTTTAGAGAGGTGAAAGATGTTATTAAACATGAAGTCCAACCAAAGGAACCTAAGAAGATAGAGTTTGAGCTAAAGGAGGAAGAATCAGACTCTACAATAGAGGAGGAATCAGAAGATGAAGAGCCACAAACTCCGGCTCTGAGAAGATCAATTCGAGAAAGAAGGCAGCCAGAAAGGTATAGTCCATCTGCTTTTTGTTCAAATTTTTCTTTGTCTGTTACTGATGATGATCCCAGAACTGTGAATGAAGCAGTGGATTCAGAGGATGGAAAACTCTGGAAAGAGGCCATGGTTGATGAAATGGCATCTTTGCACAAAAATGAGGCTTGGGATCTGGTGGAGTTGCTGACTGGAAGGAAACCCATTGGCAGCAAATGGGTGTTCAAAAAGAAGACAAATGCAGAAGGGAAGGTGGAGAAATACAAAGCTCGGTTGGTAGCAAAAGGATATTCCCAAGTGCCGGGAATTGATTTTGGTGATATTTTTTCTCCTGTTGCCAAGGTAACTTCTATTAGATTACTTTTATCTGTTGCTACTGCTTTTGATTTTGAGGTAGAACAGATGGATATGAAGACATCATTTCTTCACGGGGATTTGGAAGAGGAAATCTACATGAAGCAACCTGAAGGCTTTGTGGTGAAGGGTAAGAAAGAACTGGTATGCAAGTAAATAAGTCTCTGTATGGGTTAAAACAGTTACCAAGGATGTGGTATAAAAAATTTGATACATTTATACGGGACTTGGCTTCACCAGAAGCAAAGCAGATCACTGTGTGTATTTTAAATTGATTGGTGATCGTGTTATTTATCTGGTCTTGTATGTGGATGATATGTTGCTGGTTGGAAATGACAAAGAAATTATCAGGATTTGAAGACCCAATTGTCCTCCAAATTCGACATGAAAGATCTTGGTGCTGCAAACTATATTTTGGGCATGGAAATTAAAAGAGATCGGGCAAAGAGGAAGCTCTGGTTAAACCAGAGGAAGTATGTCGAGACAATACTGCAGAGGTTTAATATGCAGGATAGTAAACCGGTGAAGGTTCCTATTCCTATAGGTGTGAGGTTATCTACTGAACAGTGTCCCAAGACATAAGAAGAGGAAGAGGACATGTCCCATGTTCCATATGCGAGTGCAGTCGGTAGCCTGATGTATACAATGGTCTGTACTAGACCAAACATTGCACATGCAGTGGGAGTATTGAGCAAGTTTATGTCAAAACCAGGGAAGGAGCACTGGACAGCGGTGAAGCGGGTTTTCAGGTATTTGCGTGGCACTAGTAATTATGGTTTGTGCTACCAAGGAAGACCAGGATTGGACAGAGTGTTGGATATTTGTGGCTTTGTTGATGTAGACTGGGCTGGAGATCTGGATCAGAGACGATCTACAAGTGGGTATGTGTTTAACCTATTTGGAGGTGCAGTCAGTTGGATGAGTAAGAAACAATCTGTAGTGGCACTATCAACTACAGAGGCAGAATACATGGCAGCCACTCATGCAAGCAAGGAAGCAGTTTGGTTGCAGAGATTGTGTTCAAGTATGGGGTTAGTACAGGGAGCTATAAGAATGGACTGTGACAGCCAAAGTGCAATTTTCTTAGCAAAGAACCCTGCTTATCATTTAAAGGCAAAGCACATTGATGTTCAGTATCACTTTGTGAGGGATATGATAGAAGACAAAAAGGTGTTGCTGATAAAGGTGGACACTTTGAAGAATACTGCAGATGCATTGACAAAATCTGTGAGCTCTGAGAATTTCTCTTGGTATAGAGAAACAATGGGCATTTCAGGGTTGGAAAAATGACTAAGCTCTCCTGTGGCCCCCTGTGGAAAGAAAACAACAAGTGGGAGATTGTTGGGTTGTGTTATATTCTTTCCACGACTAACCCACGTAGTGAACCGGGGGGTTAGAGGGGGGGTGGAGCCCCCCCTTCATTGCGCCGATTGCGCAGTAGGGGGGTTTGAGGGGGGCGGATAGCCCCCCTCTACGGGGTCCGGGGCAGCGCCCGGGGAAATTTTTTTTGGACCCTATATTAGGTTGGGCGAACCTACCTATGGTTTTCGGTCCATGGTTTTTGACGCGATGGTTTTCGGTCCATGGTATTGGATGCTTCGGCATGTATAAATATGTATTGTAACATTGAAAGGAATATAATGAAAAATCAAGCTGGTAGTCCCGGTTTTGGGATCCAGGGGAAAATCTCTATGTATATGTGTTTTATGTGTTATGCTCTCGCATTGTTTAATTTTCTGTGATTTAGAATTCGTATGCAGGTAATTTCTGTACGGGGTTAAAACCTACAGACTTCGCGATGCCCTTCTACCTTCAGAATATTTATGTTTCTTGGGTCTTCTTCCTCTTCAGTGGTCACATTATAGCATTCTAGTGCATGGCGCAGCTGGGTTCTCCAGTCCAGTTGGGTCTATTCCATAGGTTCCTTCGGTGTTCTGAAGATAAACGCTTTAATTTCTTGCAATGCTTCATCGATTCTTGGAAACCTGTCCTCAAAACTGAAAGTCAATAAGAACCCTTCCTTCAATACATCCCATTTTGTCGTGCCATGGCAGAGCTCCGTTTCTAGATACTAGTTCATGGGAATTGTGTCCAAGGTATGACAAAATATGTGTACCCATTCTAGCTGTGATTCTGTTCCACGCGCTTTAGTCCACTTCACTAGGTGATCACGTACATCATCCCTTCCATTATACTTCTCAGTTATTCTTGTGTTATCATGCCCAAACCATAGCTTCATCATTCTTCTGTAATCTCGCCATCTGACAAAACTATCCTTATGCGTACCCCACCATCATATTGGCATAGCACGTAGTGCCAACTCTAATGCTTGGAAGCAGTGGTCCTCAGGGACCTCATGCTCAAATTCCTCCAAAAATAGATCTACATCAGTTAAACCATCATAATAAGGTAATTTTCTTACCTCCAATGAAACATAGTGCAGCGCCTTCGTCATCATATTGCATCGTAATGTGGAAACTTCATGTAAGCGATTCTGCTAATTTTCTAACTCCTCGTCTGAATCAGAGGTGTAGGAACTCTATCAGTCCTAAGAAATCCGCCCATTTATCGTTAGATTGATCCAGTCCTGATCTCGTGCGGTTATCTTGTAAATTTGATCCAGTTCATCATCACTTTCTTCATAATGCCGTACTTGTTCAGTATAACGCACCCCTTCTGTAGGATGCAGTGGCACTATAAACCTAAGTGGCTTCCTTTCAAACGAACTTGTCCTCTTCTTCAAATTGATGACCCCATTCATATTAGCGCAGGGTAGGGATTACTATCATCAACGATTTCTATAACCTCAAAGTCTGCCACTATGCTCGCAACTTCAATATTAACTGTTACTCCATATAACCATCCCATGGGGATGATTTTCTGTTGGTTCACCATCCTGAGATGAATCAGAGACCATTGCAGTGCAGGTCTCCCCATCCTTTCCCATGTTTGTTTCGGTAAAACATTTGCATCGGACCCTAGATCCAAGATGACCTGATGCAATTCATAATCAGCAATATGCACGGTTAGCCTCATCTCTCGCCCTGTTCGTGCCTTATGCTTGCCAATTTTTTTGACCATGCGGTGTCCATCAAGGGCCTTTTCCTTGCTAGCACATTTATTTATTAATTCACGCAGGCTTCCACAACCTTTCTATCACGCAACAACTTCATGCAAGTTTCCAAGAACATAGTGAGTACAAAAGGATCAACCAATACAAGCGCACTGATTATTTGCATCTTGTCCTGGCTTCTTGAGGTGGACGCCTCAGGGAAGCTCTTCATGGCTGCCATAAATGTTTCCTTAGCGCGATCCAAATCAAAGCTTAATTCTTTCTCTGGGGCTTTGCAGACCCATCCCTCTTGTTTAGGCTGTTTACCTTTATCAATGCTAGTTGTCATTCAACTTCGTAGCACAATATTAATGCTTTGATCTTCTTCGCGGGGCTCAACCCTCATCATTTGTAAATTCTGCATTGGCTGTTGAGGTTGTGTTTTCTTTTCTTGCATTTTAGCTATTAGCATCGGGAATTCTTCTATAGTATGGTCAAACTGTCTGTAGTATTGACATGATGGGTGCGTAGGATTATGACAATCTCGCTCATAGTGCCTTGGTTGTCCACAATTGTAGAAGATATGTTGGATTAGGGGGTCCTGACCCAGGTTCAGAGTTAGTTGCACCAAACAACAAAATTCTACACTATTGGCCCTTTCGGAAACAACCTATGTAGTGTAGGCTGCAGTCTCACCCGAAGCAGTATGGGGGGATGCTAGAACCAAGTTTCTGCATCCAGAGATCAGTGTGATGTCTTTTAGCACCCTAGATATTCCTTCATGTAGATCTATAAGCCCCTAGGGCTCGGTACTGCAAATCCACTTAAATAATCTTCAGACCTTCGCGAAGGTCCACGATCAGTCTTTGCAGACCCTTAATGGTCTGTTTATCCACTTACGCGCATCAGATAACTACTCTAGGCTAGGGCTCGCGTAGATAAGTTTGTGTTATTAATAAACATTAGATAATTCATCAAAGTCTTTGCATAATTACATAAAAATGCTTGAGTATGTCATCTAATAGTTATTCAATAGAATCACGCATTATTAGATCAATATTCCATAACCATATTACTCATTAACAACATAAGTCATAAACAACAATACACAATATATCTCCACAAACAAATTCTTTATTGATTTCCAGTTCAAAATATAGACTCAAAACTTCCCTGCACACTCAACTGCAGGGGTCCGCGCACTCAGCTGCAGGGGTCCGTGCACTCAGCTGCAGACTCTACCTAGGCCTCTACACACTCAACTGCAGAGCCTTTCTCTCCTCTCTGACCCTCTTCTCTACACTAAGAATTCCAAGGCTTCATTTGTTATCCATCATTACATTAGAACTTTTCCTTAGACTCTCTAAGACACACCTACTTATAGCTTTTTACATACAATCCATGGTCCACGGACCATGGGTGGATCTCAAAATAGACTCAAATTTTACATAAACAAGGGGCTAAAACCCCTTGGAATCCTAGCCATCTACGCACTCCACATCCACAAATCGCGGAGACTTTACATCATTTACAACAATTACATCAAAAATTAGGTTTTTAACCCCAAAAATGACCTAGGGTACCCCATCCCAATAGGCCCCCAACACAAAGATCGTGACTCACCCTCGAGTCACTCAGTTGGCACTGCGATGTTGCTACAAAGATCCCCTAGCTCTACCTAAACTACTGAAACCTCGAAAACACTCTGCCTAGTTGCCTGCTTGACTTCTTCCACTAGTTGCTGTGTAGCTGGTCCTTTTGCGGCCAACCTCATCATCTACTGCATCTGCTACAAGCCCTTGAGATTATCCTGAATATATTTCTCGAGATTTGATAAGCTTCTTCCAACCAAGGCTCCAGCCTGACCTTAAGCAAGGCCTCCTTTTTTTGTGCTGCTTCTACCTGCGCGAGGAGCTGCTTCTCCTCCTTTAATTTTGCAAGGCAATGTGCTAATGAGATTGAGCATGCTGTTGCCCTTACTTCATCATATTGCCATTATAGATCCCTGATATTTGTATTCAATGTTTGTAGGTTTGGATATTCCTGCAGATTTGTCACCAAATCCATTGCCTGCTCGAATAATGATGTTCAATCTGCAACTGTGGCATCTAGAGTGGCCAGTCCTTCCTTGATTGCGGATCCGTGTTTTTCCTAGACCTCTAGCGGAGTCGATGGTTGCATCTTCAATTGTAGCTTGGTTATCTTCATGTTGAGGACTAACCTCAGATTTTTCCTCGTGCACACCAGTAGTTAATTTTCAAATCTTCACTTCTGGTTGTGCGTCCTCGGGAATATGGAGTTCAAGCATAGTTTTGCATGCCTCTGTGACCGTTGACTCCAGTCGTGAACTATGTGCCTAGAACACCTCCTTTTCATCCAAAATATTTGTCTTCTTGACGAATATCTACTAATTATTAACCTTGATCTTGCTGACAACACTAAGTGCTCGCTGTTCCCAAAGGCGAAGCTCCTCCACAACCCCCTGTAATAGCGCATGAAATGACTCCAATTGCATCGTGGCAAGATTCAAGCCCATCTGCAGTACTCTATCAAGAAGGGGCGCTGTTCCTCAGTGTCAGAGTGGACTGAACCTGCAGGCAGGGGGAAGACTTGCACATCCATTGACGACCACATAATTATCTTCGCGCCTGTAGTTTAACCCTGCGCTGAACTGCCTGCTGCGTCGCTCACTTTCCCGACATCTACTTGGATCTGAGTTGCTCAGAGTTGTAACTCTCAGAGATCATTATGAAATCCACCCAATGTTTGCAAGTACTACTGTTCCAACTACTACAGTACCTCTGTGGTGACGTCCTTGACTTTATCACTGATCTCATCCAGATAGCTTTCTGTGAGCACCACCGGGGCAACCTATTTTTTCTCAACTTTGCACAATGAAGGGGGTGCCCTGTCCTTCCTCGCCTTCACCACATTTCCCTATAAGCTCTTTAGTTTCTATTTCTAGTGAAAGTGACTTATCATCTTTCTGGGCCTTGTGCTGCTCCAACTTTGCCTTCTCCTTGGTAGCGCATTCCTTCTCAACCTAAGCCTTCTCTGCAACATATTTCTTCTTCTGCATGGCTAGGTTCCGTGCAACTTGCTTAGTTGCCTCCTTCCTCTTTTTCGCAGCAACACTCTCAGCACCCGTGCTTGGCCCAATAACTAAATCAGAAGAAGCGCACCACTCTACTGGCCATCGCGCTACTACCTCCTGCACTTCAGTCTTTGTTACCAAATAAGGCAAGTCATGCCACTTCTGCGCTAGATCCTTTTGTGCTTGGATATACACCTTGTGGAAGTTAGATTTGAATGCTCCATAAGCTAGCAACTGCATGTACAAGGTTGGGGACAACCTTGGGTGTTGGTTAACTGCCATGCGAAGAATTTCTTCCATCAAGATCTTGGTCTCTGTGATTCGCATAGGGTCCTTCGTAGCCCATAGGGAGGCAAACCGTGTTGCCTCTGGAAATCCTTCTTCTAACAGAGGAAATTGGCTGTCTTCCGGCATCTCCCATGCAACCAAAAAAATGGAGAGTAGCAACCAAGAGTAATGGAACGACTTGGTCTCATCGTGGGCCTCGTGGCAATTCACAAGGAATTGTTGGCATAGGTATCTGGACCAATTGAATAGTACACCTTTCGCGCACTGAGCCACTAGAGACACAATGGGTGCTGAAACTTCATCTGCATGAAACTTCCTCATCACCTTGCCAGCTAATATCTAAGTAGCCAATTGAATCGTGGGGTCATTTATCGATAAGATATAATACCCTCACGTCTTCTTCAACAATTCATAATCTTTTTTCATGCGCTTTGCCAACTCCTTCTCTCCCATCTTTTTGCCAAACTCCTTGGCCGGATTTAGACCTTCATGAGGCAGGTGCGTAATCCTGTGAATCAACATGTTAGTGATGGGGATAGGCCCACCTAGCCATAAACACCCATCATGCACCAAAGTAAGCAGCTGGTATATGAAAATCATGTTAATGGGGGTGTGGTGGTAATGTGGCACCAATAACAAGTTGAACAATCCTGATTGCTCAACACCGCTAACCCATTCCTTTTTTCCAGTGTGATAACACTTGTTTCCTCATAGAACACTCTCTTCGTGTATTTGTTAGTCGCTAAGTGTGGGAACTTAGCATGATCCGCGAGATCCCAATCCTCCATCTTTAATAGCGGGACTCGCGCAAGCCACAAACCCTTCAAAGGGAATCTGCTACAGCAGAAGGGGTGTGGAAATGATAAATTTCCTTGAGTCTGGGTCTTTTGTAATCTTTACCTTTCCCTTCCTTGAAAGGATATACTAAGGGAGCTTTGTTATGGGCTCCACTCCTTCAACATCAACATCTTCTATTCCCTAGCCTTTGCCTCTAGGTCTATAACCTTCTCTTTTCCTTTTGCTGACTGATTGTGTTTTTTATGTGTTGGTGTCACATTATGCTTCCTTGGGGAAGTGTATACCTGCACCAACTTTTTCTACTTTTCTTGCGCTGTGGGTTGTTTTTCTTTTACCATGGACTGTTTTGGCCTAGGCGACCTCGGTGCCGTGGGCAGTGCAGGCGTGGCTTCAAAACTAGACACTTCTGGTCCTAAAGCTTCAGACACAATGACTTTTGAGCTTATGGCTTTGACAGGATTGGTGGCAGTCATCCTCTCGATAAAAAATTCATGGGCTTCTCGAGAAATGTTTGTATGTGCAAATAATTCCTCCCAAAATGCTCGGTTCATGAGCATCATACAACAAATTTCATCAACAACTCCAAGGGCACAAAGTGTTCTCTGTTGGGTCAACATGCAGAGTTTATGGGGTGTTTTGAATTCAAATACAACTGTTCCCCCCAAATTTCGACAATTAATATTGTTTTGGCGGCAGATCTCCAAAGATTTCGGCCCTAAATGATGTCAAGCCGCTCCTATTAACTGTCTTTTGGCTGCCAAGTCATGAACAATGACTCCAATGGTCACTTTCTTGCTACGTTGTGCAACACCTCCCTCCGCGACGCAGCTCCATAGGTTGCCACTTGGCCATTTTCCACACATCCCGCTTGCTTCATAGTCCTACAAGCCTAATAGTGTAGTTTATAGTCCCACTTTCCCTTGCAACTGCCTAGAGCACTAAGACTGTCTTGCCACCATATAGTCATCGTGCAGAATCCCCTATATATAGCTTCAATCAGCTTCCATTCAGCTTTGTGAGCTGAACCGTGCCTTCATCTGTAATTTCTTTGATAATATATGATGCTAGCTAATGCATCTAAAATTTCCCCAGAAACTTACCGAATTTACTATCATATAACAAAACCAAATCATTTACCTTAAATGTGCAAGGCTTGATGTGTCGATTGTACCATCATTTTTCACGTTCCTTCTGTACTTGTTGTTGAAATCTAGCCAAAAATCTATCCTCAGCGAGCTCCATCAGTTACGTGAGTCGATTCTCCAAGGCCTCGCGATCCGCCATATTTGTTAGTGTCGCTATCATAGGCTAGGCACAATATATTCCATCGGCATTACAACTTTGACACCATATACCATCTAAAAGGTGTCTACCCTGTCAGCTTGTTACAAGTAGGCCTGTAAGCCCATAGCACTGCAGGTATGTTCACATCCCAGTCATTCTTTCGTGCGTTGCAAATCTTTGTCAGCGCATTCTCCAAAATATTATTGAAGGCCTCAATTGTTCCCTTAGCCCGTGGATGATACGGTGTGCTCTTCTGATGATAGACCTGGAACTCCTTAGTCAACATGCTAATTGTCTTGTTTAGGAAGTGCGTACCTCGATCACTCATCAACACCTTCGGGCAACCAAATATAGTTAAGACATACTCAAACAAGAACTTCGCTACTATAGCCCCTGTAAAATCCTTAAATAGTTGTGCCTTTGCCCATCTGGTTAGATATTCCATCGTGGTGATAGTATAGCGTGCACTAGTTTTATTCCGTGGGGGCTGAATTGGCCCAATGTAATCAATCGCCCATTTTTCAGATGGTTGCAAAGATACTTGAGGATTCAGTGGCAACTCATCCCTCTGCGATGGTCTTGCAGTTCTTTGACATGCATCACATGCCCTACAATACACTTTGGAATCCTTATGCAGCGTTGGCCGCCATAGACCTGCACAAAATCTTCTGCGCAGTCGCTTTTCCTGCATAGTGTCCTCCCGCAACCCCTCCATGAGCTTCAACAAGAATGTTATTTCTCTCAAAATCTGGTGCATATCTTTGCAATATCTCATCTACACCCATCTTGTACAGATGTCCCGCAATTACTGAAAATTATGCCGCACAAGCTCTTTTTTTTTGCTGACTTGTATACCCTTCCAGTGCCATCCCTGTAGTCAAAAAGTGATAATATCTACAAAACGATTATCGCTATGCGCATTGTGAAGAGCTGTGCATTTGACAACCCTTCCTCCAAATTAGTAGGCTCTTCTCTTGTTTCTATCTACAATAGATGTTTAGGTCCTACATTCAACCTCCCTGGTTTCACAATGACCTCAAAGTCATACTCTTGGAGCAGCAACAACCATCGGTAGATCTTCCCCCCCAACACAAGCTTATTGACTAGGTATTTCAGGGAAGGATGATTTGTGTACATTTTGAAATTTCTTCCCAACAGATAGCGCCTAAAATTTTGAAGCGCATACACCATAGCTGACCCTTCGTGCTCCATCGTTGAAAAATTCTTCTCGACCTTTGATAATTTCCTACTCGCGAAGGATATAGAATGGTCCATTTCTCCTTCACCAGCATGTGTTAGCACTACACCCAATGCAATACAAGAAGCATCGAAATGTACATGGAATTCCTTCTTCCAATCAGGGAAGACCAAGATTGACGTGATGACCATCTTCTCTTTCAACATGTCCAAACTACACTGACATTCTTCATCCCAACAGAATGTAGCGTCGTTCTTCAAGAATTTCTCCATGGGCGCGGTAATCTGAGCATAAGCCTTGATGAAATTCCTGTAATATCCAGTATGTCCTAGTGTCGCGCACAACTTCTTAACGCTCCTTGGGGCCTCCAAATTTACTATCACCACAATCTTTGCAGGGTCCACCATCAATCCTACCTTGCATACCACGTGACCTAGAAAAATCCCAAATGGAACACATAATAAGAATTTCTTTATACTCAATGTGATTTGGTACCTGCGACACGTATCTAGCATCAAGCGTAGACTTGCTACATGGTGCTTCACTAACCCAAACATTGTCCAGTCATCAAAGTATACTTCCAAGAACTTATGAATAAACTCCTTGAACACCGTTATGACTACATGAGAAAGTATCACAGGCGCATTCTTGAGTCCAAATGGCATCACAGTGTATTAAAAACAACCCCATTCCATTGTGAAGGTCATTTTGCTCCTATCCTCTAGTGCGGTCTTGACCTAATGGTACCCAGAGAATCCATCAGTGAATGAGTAGGCCTCCTTCCCTCCAACGTTGTCTAATAATTCATTTGTAAATGACGTCGGGTATGGGTCATGGACACAGGCATCATTAAAGCTTCCTTAGATCTACACAAATCCCTATTTCATCCTTTTGTTTCTTCTCCTAGACCACCATGTGGCTCACCCAATCAAACTCTTCCACTGGTTCTATGATGCCTGTTGCCAACATCTTATCCAACTTGAAGTGAACCTTTTCCTTATACATAGGATTAAGGTGATATGACCTCTGATTAACAGGCTCCGCGTTTGGCTTCATAGTGATTTTCATAATGCCCAAGTCTCCTATTATGCCCTTCAAGTCCGAAAACTTGGTAGGGAACAAACCCTGATATGTGCAAAGTAACATAACAACCTTATCCACAAAAGTGTCGTCCTAGTAATCTCCAATATTTGCAAAATTCGGTTCTACTTCAGTCCCGATGTTTACTTGCTTGGTTTTCAATGATGTGGTGATGTTCAGGTTCTCTATTTACGGACTTTCGACTTCGCGATGCCCCAAAGCCTCTGGAATATTAATATTTCTCGGATCACCATCCTCCCCTTTAGCTGTCGCATTATAACATTCTAGTGCATGGAGCTGGGTGCGCCAATATGGCTGGACCCATCCCAAAGGTTCTTGTGGCATTATGAGGATCACTACCTTAATCTTTTACAGATCTTCATCAATGCTCTCGAACCCATCTACAAAAATGAAGGTAAATAAGAATCCTTCTCTTAATATATCCCACTCCACGGTGCCATGGCGGAGCTCCATCTCCAGATACTAGTTCAATGGGATTGTGTCTAAAGTATGGAAAAATAAGTGTACCTACTTTGGCTATAGCTCCGTTCCATAAGCTTTAGTCCACTTTGCTAGGTGATCGCGCAGATGATCGATCCCATCATATTTCTCAGTCAATCGAAGGTTAGGTCGCCCACATCATAACCTCATCATTGTTTTATAATCCCACCATCCATTAAAGCTATCCTTGTGCATACCCCACCATCGTGCCGGTGTAGCGCGTAGTGCCAAGTCTAACGCCTGGAAGCGGTGATGCTCAGGGACTTCTTGTTCAAATGCATATAAAAAATTATCCACTTTAGTTAACCCATCATAATAAGATAAATTCCTTACCTCCGACGAAACGCAACGCAATGATTTAGTCATCATATCGCATCACAATGTGGATACTTCATGCAACTGATTCTGCCAATGATCCAACTCTTCATCTGAATCAGAGGTATAGGAACTCTCACGATCCCATGCGCTCCTACCATATTCCATTGGATTGATCCAATCCTGTTCTCGCACTGTTATTTTGTATATCTGATCTAGCTTATCCTCACTCTCTTCATAGTCGCGACTGGTTCAGTGTAGTGCGCTCCTTCTGTAGGGTCCAATGGCACTACAACTTGAAGTGATTTCCATTCAAATGACATCGTCCTCTTCTTCAAGTTGATGACTCCATTCATGTCAATGGCCCATCCAATTCCCAGGAGCATGGGGTATGGATTATTGTCATCAACGATCTCTATTACTTCAAAATTAGCCATCGCGCTTGCACCTTCTATATCAATTGTTACTCCATATAGTCGTCCCATCAGAATGATCTTCTGTTGGTTTGCCATTCTGAGTTAAATTGGAGACCACTGTAGCACAGGCCTCCCCATTCTTTCCCGTGTTTGTTTTGGCAAAACGTTCACATTAGACCCAAGATCCAAAATGACCTGGTCCATCTCATATTCTCCTATCTATGCTGTGAGCCTCATCTCCTACCCTGTTCTTGCCTTATGTTTTCCAATTATTCTAACTACCCGGTGTCCTTCTGGGACATTCTCCTTGCTGACACATTTGTTTATAAGCTCCTACAGGCCTTTCACAAATTTTCTATCACGTAGCAGTTTCATGCAGGTCTCCAAGAACGTAGTAAGGATAAAGGGATCAACCTCGGTAGGTGCAATGGGTTCTTGCACTTTGTCCGGGCTTCCTGAGGTGGATACCTTAGCGAAGCTTTTCTTTTCCTCCATAAATGTTTCCTTTGCACGCACTATGTCAAAACCAAACTCCTTTTCTAGGGCCTTGCGGACCCATCCGTCCTCTTCAGGCTGTTTCCCTTATCATCGCAAGTCATTATCCCGCTTCTCAGCACTATATTCACATTCTGATCTTCTTCACGAGGCTCGAATCTCATAATTTGTAAGGTTTGTGTAGGTTGTTGGGGCTACGCCTTCTTCTCCTGCATCTTAGATATCAACACAGGGAATTCTTCTATAGTGTGGTCAAACTGGCTGCAGTATTGACATGACGGGCATGTCTGATTCTGACACTCCCATGCACAGTGCCCTAGCGTTCCATAGTTATAGAAAATAACCTGTCTGCGACCTCTACCAGGTCCTCCTCCTTTGTTGCCACATCATCTTCCTTGATAACTTCTTGTCACACGGAATGAGTCGATCTTGCGGACAAGATAGACCTTCCTAGAATCTAAAGAAGACCTAGTGACAAGCAAACCAATCACAAACTATATTTCTCTAAATATGAATTTATAAACAAAGGCAAACAAGTGTTTTAGGCCTACCTTGGGTCCAACGCAAGTTTTTGGAAGCCTTGCTCCTTCGATCCAAATGAGCTCCCTTGTTGCGAATCTGCAAACACAAACAAGCAAAAAAATTAAATAGCACCTGAAAAGCCAATATCATAAAACATATTTAACATGAAAGTCAAGGAATTCATGAAACAAATGACATGAGACAATTTGTTGAGAAAAATGAATCTGATTGTATTAATTCAAATCAAAAGAAGAACTTTAAAACCTGTGCCTTGACGCTGTACAAGCTCCTCCCAGGGTCCAGCAAGAAGTCTCCTCTACTTTGAAAAGTTTCACTCTCTTCCCAATGAAGCCAAAAAGGTATGTGATCTCTCCTCTCAAGCTTAACTAGGAAGTCTTAATTCCACCAGCATTTACCCTCAAAAATGTTCAGCTTCTAACCTCCCTAGAAACCAGCCCAATGCCTTAATTTATAGTGCAATGGAGGGAAGTTACTGGGTCCTCCTTCAAAGGGATAGCTCCTCTCATCAAGGGATTAGCTCCTTCTCTTTTGGGATGCATGAACCACCTAAGAGCGACCAATCCATGTCAAAATTCCTTCTAGAATCATCTAGAATTAACCCAAAGTGAGTTTTTTAGAATAAACTTGCGCATTTTTGACTTTCACAGGGGTCCGTACCCATTCCTTTAGGGACAGAGCAGGCAGGTCCACAGTTTTTGTAAATAGAAGGTGCGGGACCGCAGGCAACAATGAGAGAAAGTGCGGAACCAGAGCTTTGTTGATTTTCAATGTCTTTCTCTCATTTTCAAAGCTTGACTTGAAGAGCTGAGGTCTGAGACTTCCTTAGGAGGACAATACAAGTGATGATAGACCCATACTGACTGCAAATAATCATGGTGATGATATTTTTGTGTAACACTTCTACGCGCTCTTCTTGTACCCTGATCTAGAGGACGAGTTCCTACTTGCATCCAGTATGTAGGCATTCTTTCCATCATTAGTTCATAGCTGTGATAATTGTGCTCATCATGGCCCACAAATTTGTAGAAGTCGCAAAACAACTATTGTGGTGTCTGAAAGAAATTTTGAAGCAAATGACAATTATCTATTGTGTGTTTTCCAGCAACCTGAAAAATAGTGCACTATAGCACAGCCCCCATGCTCAGTCCTGCTGGGGCTTATGGATTCAAGGGAATTGATCCTCCTCCTATAATATAGTTCACAAATTCTGGACAATGGTATTTGTCGTTCCCCTGTCTTTTACACTTTAGATACCAGACTTCCGCGCACACTTTTGGTTTAGTCTTCTTCTTTTTCTTCAAGCTTTGTAATTCCAAGCAGAAGTTCTGTAACTGAGAGTGAATTTGCTGTACCCCCAAGGTCGGATCCTGAATGGGCATTACATGAAATCTTATCATGATTTCCAGGGCTTCTTCCTGGGTTCCTATTTTCTACTGCGACAAAGAAATCCTCAGGTGGGGCAGAAGAAAAGATATGAACCATTCGCGATGCTGACCATCTGTGAGATGCATACTAGCTTCACGAATTAAACACTTCAACCTTTGATCTAACTCCCAAGGTGTCTCATCGACCATCATCGTGATCTCCTTAAAACCCACTACCAACTATGAGTCAGACTTAGGCTTACTGAACTCTTTATTCAAATCAACATTAATCTCTGTTAGCGTTTCCACAGGATTATCAGAGCATTACTTAATATACCACGTGAGCATGCGATCCTCTAGTGCAGTAACCAACTGCGCCTTCTTTATATTGTCATCAGCAAGCTGCTCCGCTGTCCACACAACATTTGCAACAAACCAGAACTGATATGTAGCTTCGCTCCCTATACCTTTGAAAATTGGCAACTTCATTATGTTCGACATGTTGAATGGTGGTGGCGGTGGTGGAGGTGTGGGGGAAGGCGTATGCCTTGGAGGTGTATGTGGTGGAGGTGGAGTGGATGGATAATGTGCCCGTAGAAAACCCTATCTTATCAGTTGGACAACACTCCATGGTGAGGCTTGTACCGCTCCCTCGTTGTCACTCGAAGGAGGTCCAATCAATGGGCTATATTCAACACCTAATCTCTCTCGATCCTTAAAGAGTTTTCAAATTCGTGTAGCTCTGAACATCAAGGAAATGACATAGCCTGTTTTTCACACAAAAATACGTTAATCCATGTATTCAGAGATCTCAGATACTTACCTCGTGGTCCCTTGAAAAACCTCTGCTCCGCTTCGTTGTAGTTGACTGAGGTATCAATTGCGAATTCTGTAACAAATCCTCCTATAATTCGATCAAGCCAATGATCAACAACGTGTGCAATCTTGTATTTAGAGGCCTCTAATCATTGCACTAGTTGTAGAGTCCACACTATTGGACCATCAAGCTTCCACCTTCCTTGACCGTCTATCCGAACACAGCTCCTTTGACAGACGCGGTTTCTTGTTTTCCTGCGCTGTGAATTCGTGAATATTTTTGTCCAACCACTTTTCAATTTCCTTCTTGGTCGGATTCCAGTGATGCGACATCACACATCTCCTTAGGCAAATCTCGGTCCCGGCAACATAACCATTTGTTGGCTTAGGGGGTCCTAACCTAGGTTCAGAGTTAGTTGCGCCAACCAAAAAAAGCCTACACTACTGGCCCTTTCGGCAACAACCTACATAGTACAGGCTATAGTCTCACCCAAAGCAGTATGGGGGATGCTGGAACCAAGTTTCCACATCAAGATATCAGTGTGATGTCTTTTAGCACCCTAGATCTGCCTTCGTGTAGATCTATAAGCCACGACGGCGCGGTATTGCAACTCCACTTAAACAGCCTTTAGACCTTCGCGAAGGTCCATTATCAGTCTTTGTAGACCCTTAATGGTATGTTTATCCACTTATGCGCATCAGATAACTACTATAGACTGGGGCTCGCATAGATAAGCTTGTGTCATTAATAAACATTAGATAATTCATCAAAGTCTTCGTGCCATTACGTAAACATGCTTGAGTAAATCATCTAACAATTATTCAATAGAATTGCACATTATTAGATCAATATTCCATAAACATATTACTCATAAAAAACATAAGTCATAAACAACAATACACAATATTTCTCCAGAAACAACTTCTTTATTGATTTTGAGTTCAAAATACAAACTCAAAACTTCCATGCACACTCAGCTGCAGGGGTCCGTGCACTTAGTTGTAGACTCTACCTAGGCCTCTGCACACTCAGCTGTAGAGCCTTTCTCTCCTCTCTGACCCACTTCTACGTGCTAAGAATTCAAATACTTCATTCGTTATCCATCATTACATTAGATCTCTGCCTTAGACTCTCTAAGACACACCTAATTATAGCTTTTTACATACAATCCATGATCCGCAGACCACGGGTGGATCTCAAAACTGAATCAACTTTTACATAAACAAGGGGCTAAAACACCTTGGACTCCTAACCATCTACGCGCTCTACATCCATAAATCACAAATAATTTACATCATTTACAATAATTACATCAAAAATTGGGGTTTTAACCCCAAAATTAACCCAGGGGACCCCATCCCAACAAGATAATCTGACTGCGACCTCTACTAGGTCCTCCTCCTCCTCGGCCCCGTCCTTGACCTTGATATCCTCTGCGTGCTTCTATGGCACCTTAATCTAGAGGGCGAATTTTTGCTTGCATACGGTACGTAGGGGTTCTTTCCATCATCAGCTCATAGCTTCGACAATGGTGCTCATCGTGGCCCACAGATTTGCAGAAATTACAAAACAATTGTTGTGGCATCTGAAAAAACTTTTGAAGTAAATGGAAATTGTCCATCGCATGTTGCCCAGTAACTTGACAAATGGCGCACCACAACATAGCCCCCATACTCGGCCCTACTAGGGCTTATGGCTTCAAGGGAATTGGCCCCCCTCCTGTAATATAATTCGCGTACACAGGACAATGATCTTTATCGTGCCCATGGCCCTTACACTTCAAACACCAGACTTCTGCACGTGCTTCTGGTTTAATCTCCTTGTCTTTCTTCAAACTCTGTATTTCTAAGTGTAAGCTCTCTAACTGTGAGTGGATCTGCTGCACTCCCAGGTTCGTATTCTGAATAGGTGATGAATGCAACTTCATTGTGATCTGCAAGGATACTGCTTGTGTTTCTATCTTTAGTTGTGATAGATAAATTATCAAGTGGGGTAAAAGTGACACTATAAACCATTCACGATGTTGGATATCTGTGATTTGACACTTCAACCTATGATCAAATTCCCAAGGTGTCTCCTCGACCCTCATCATGATCTCTTTAAATCCAATTACTGACAGTGATTTAGATTTAGGTTTACTAAACACTTTGTTGAAAGTCGTCTTAGTCTCTACTATCATTGCAAGAGGATTATCAAAACAATACTTAATGTACCAAGTTAGAGCACGATCCTGCAAAGTAGTAACCAACTGTGCCTTTTTTATTTTGTCATCAATAATTTGTTGCAATGTCCATACGACATTCGCAACAAACCAAAACTGCTCCAAATATTCACTTCCTATGCCATTGAAGACCGACATCTTCATTGCATTCACCATATTTAAGGGTGGAGGTGGAGGTGGATGGGTGGGCGAAGGTGTATGTGGTGGAGGCGGAGGTGGAGGTGGGGTGGATGGATTAGCTATTCTGGGAATCCCTTGAATTATTAGCTGAACAACACTTTGCGGCGTAGTGTTCCTCGCCACTTCATCGTTGCTTGAAGGAGGTCCAATCAATGGACTATACTCTAGTTTGGATCCTTCAGGATTTATAAACAATCATCCAGTCCATGTAGCTCCAAACATCAAGGTAATGACATCACCCTTTTTTGACATAACAACATTTTAATCCAAGTATTCAATGATCTTAAGTACTTACCTTGCTGTCCTTTGAAAAATCTTCTCTCCACTTCATTGTAACTGACTAAGGTATCAACTGCAAATTCTGTAACAAATCCTCCTAGATTTTGATCGAGCCAATGATCGATAGTCCACGCAGTCTTGTTTTCAGAGGCTTCTAGTCATCACACTAATTCTGGAGTCTACACTATAGGACTATCGATCTTCCACCTTCCTTGGCTGTCTTTCAATTTAGCTAACCACTCATACAGTTCAATGGGGAAGGTGCAGCAGAAGATCTTGTGTATCTCTGTATATAGGTACCTATTCAATCATTCTTCCATTGATAGGAGTGGATTCCTGCTTTCTTGTGCCGGGAACTCGTGAATCTGCGATCCAACCACTTTTCAATTTCTTTCTTGGTTGGATTCCAATGACGCGACATCACACACCTCTTTCAAGTAGATCTTGGTGCCGCCATTGTAACCATTTGTTAGCTTAAGGGGGTCTTGACCCAGGTTTGGAGTTAGTTGAGCCAACCAACAAAGCCCTACACTACTAGCCCTTTCAGTAACAACCCACATAACACAGGCTTTAGTCTCATTCGAAGCAGTGTGGGGGGGATGCAAGAACCAAGTTTATGCATCCAAAGACTAGTGTGATGTCTTTTAGCACCTTAGATCTGCCTCCGTGTAGATCGGTAGACTTCTAGGGCTCGTTACTATAACTTTGTTAAAACTGCCTTTAGACCTTCACGAAGGTCTACGATTAGTCCTTGCAGACCTTTAACAATCAATTTATCTGCTTACGCAAATCAGAAAGCAATCCTAAATTAGTGTTCGCGCATATCTACTTAATTCATCAGTAAACATAAGAGAAATCACTAGAGTCTTCACAAAAGTGTTTAAACATGCATTGTGTACATTATTAAGACTTATTCAAGAGAATCATGTAGGATTCAATCAATATTTCATAAAACAAGTCATTCATCAATGACATATAACATAGACATGAAAATAGTACTCAATAATTCTTCAGAAACTCATCTTTAATGATCTCAATTCACATATTACAGACTCAAGTTGTCCTGTACACATAGCTGTAGGGTCCACACACTCAGTTGTGAACTCTACCTAAGCCTTTGCACACTCAATTGCGGAGCCTTTCTTTCCCTATCCAAGTGCAGGAAGCAGAGCCTTCCTGCCTTAGCTTCTGCCCAAGACTCTTCATGCTTCTTAATTTTTCTCTTCCACTCCCACCTTAGACTCTCTAAGACACACCTATTTATAGTCCTTTTCATACAATGCCATGGTCCGCGGACCATGGCTGAATCTCAAAAACCGACTCAAAACTTATCCAAAACAAGAGGCTAAGCCCCCTTTGACTCCTATTCATCTAGGAACTCCACATCCACAAACTGCGGAGACTTTACATCTTTTACAAAATTGTACCAAACTTTGGGTTATCTAACCCCAAACTAACCCAGGGGACCCCATCCCAACACGGCCCCAATGTCGTTTTGGTGGAATTCATGCACACAAAGATATATGTGTGTTTGTGTGTGTGCGTGGTGGAATGAAAAAGTATGGTCTTCGGTTTGAAATACAATGTGCAGTGTGTCACAATGGTTATGCACAAAGGTTTTTGGCTTTGTTGTGAGGTCAAGTCTTGGCTTATTGTTGGGATTTATTTATGTTTCAAACTAGTTTCGGCTTATGCTTTGATTCATATCAAAATAACTTTTTTGACACAAGGCACAAATGAAGAACACGACAACATAGTTGGTA
The DNA here is from genome assembly GCA_031772625.1 of Pinus tabuliformis. NCBI lineage: Eukaryota > Viridiplantae > Streptophyta > Pinopsida > Pinales > Pinaceae > Pinus > Pinus tabuliformis. Next base: position 1,201,717,171 of record CM062820.1, on the reverse strand, counting down.
TTGGGTCTAGTTGCGTCACAGGTGGTCATGAGTTTGAGTCTTATTAGGCTTGAATTTATTTTTTTGGATTTGGAAGTGCATTCTGTCAAACCTTTTGTCAAAACAATGAGGTGAATTTTGTCAAGTGCCAAACCTAAAAAGTGCATTTTGCATACAATGGATCGCAAAGGTGCATTCAATTGAACTATTAATTTTTATAATTTTTTGTGGGTAATTTTGAGGCCCAAATTGATTTTTGAAAAGGGGAAAATGGAAAGATTTTTTTTGTAATATGAAATGGGGACATGAAAAGTCACAAAGACAGGTTTTTGAGGGCAAGAGGCTATATCTATCTTTTTGTTGTCAAAATGATTTGGCGCTTATGAAAGGTTTGGTCTTGGTAAAATAAATGAAGAAGATGCTCGAAGAACATGTAGAGATTGCATTGATATGATCAGATTTTTAATGGGAATTTATTGTGTTTTTAGCTCGTGGATCTAGTTTGAAATATTTTTAAAAGTGGTCCACTATGTTTTCGTAACGGAGGTGGGTGCTTTTATCAGAGGTTGATGCTTCAATCAGGTTGGAAATTTCAACAAGTTAGTGTTTGCATATTTCAGAGGTTATTGCCTCAATCAGGTTGAAGCCAACATTAAGTTGGTGCTTCAATAAGGTTGAAGCATACACCAAGTTGGTGCTTGCAAATTTAAGAGGTTGGTGCCTACAGTAAGTTGGTGCTTCCATATCTTTGGGGGTTGGTGGCTGAAAATTGATATAATTAAAGATTGAAGAAGATACAAATATTTGTGGTTTTCTCTTCTAAGGGTTCCACATATATCTAGTGTTTATGTGTATTGGTGTGATGATCAATTTTATAAATGCACTATTATGCTTTCGGTTATAATGGATTGTGAAATTGTTTAAATTGATAATTTGGCCATTAAACTCATTCAACCCCCCTCTTAGTGTAATTATAATTATAAAAATTGGTAGAAGAGCATGTTCCTTTAGGAACAATTTATCACTAGAAGGTTGATCACAAGGGACAAGTCTATTGTTAGGGATATTTAGGCAAGGTTCCTCAATTTTTTGGAACAAACTATGTTTATTGGAAGATAAGAATGGAAACCTACATCATGTCTTTAGGTACTGATGTATGGATGGATGTTTAGAATGGTTACCAAGTTCCTACAACTCCTCCTACTGATGCAGTTGGTAAAACTCTCTATACATTTAATGTGATGGAAAATAATTCCATTTAAGTGGTTCATCAGATACTAAATTTGACAAAGTGATGTATTGCAAGTCAACTAAAGAACTGTGTGACAAGCTCAAAAGATATTATGAAGGGGATGACAAAATAAAGGAGGTCAAGTTGCAAAATTATAGAGGTCAGTTTGAAAGTTTGAAAATGGTAGAAGATGAAAATATTGCCTTGTATTTCCTTCGGGTAGACGAAATTGTCAACACAATCATAGGTCGCGATGAAACAATCAAGGAGACCAATATTATTTGTAAAATATTAAGATCACTTTCCTCAAGGTTCAATCCTAAAGTTTCAACCATTAACAAGCTATTTGACATTCAAAAATTAAACATTGACACCCTTGATGGAACTCTTACAACATATGAGCTAAGGATGGAAAATGAGAAGATAGGATACAAAGAAGACGCATTAAAAGTAGCCAAGGAAAGAAGCACACATGTGATTCAAGAAGACTCCCGTCATGAATCCGATGAAGAGGAAGCCAAATTTGTAAGACAAATAAAAAAGGGTATTGGAAATTTCAAATGTAAGCTTTCATTTTAATGTTTTGAATGTGTAAGAGTAGGACATTATGCTTCTAAATATCCTTATGCAAAAGTAAATGATAGTGATGATGAAGTAAAATTCAAATCTAATGATCATAAAAGAAGACAAAATATCAAAAAAGGAAGCTTGTACTCCAAAGAAGACAATGATTGTGAAAGCAATGAATATTGTTCATAGCCATGAACAATCAAAATATTGAAGAAGATATTGAAGGAGTAGAATTTGAAGGAGATGTCATAAGTGCCTTGGAAGAAATATGACCTCTAAGAAAGAAGGTAGATCAACTAGAACAAAAACTACAAGAATATAAGGATAAAGAATATGATTCAAATTTTGTCATCCTTCTAAAATTGAACTAGAAGAAACCAAGAAGATAAAGGAGATTTTGTAAAAGTAGTTAAAAGAAAAGGAATAACAATTTGAAAAATTGGAAGAAGAAATTGTTCATTTAAGAAAAGAATTCGAAAAGACATCCTATCAACTTAATCGAAACTTGAAGCTCATTAAAGGTTTTGAGTCATTAGATCACATCCTCAACCTTCAGAGACCACAATTATCGAAAACAGTTTTGGGTTATGTTGGTGAATAAATCTCAAGGACACCTTTTGAACCAACCAAATAATCTAGAATCAAGGGTTCCAATCAAGTAGAGGACCAACTTAAGTATGTTTGTTTAAATATCTTAGGTGACACTCAGAAAGGAACTGAGAATAAACAAGATAAAACTAGCCAAATCAAGGGAATAAATCACGATGAGTTAAAAAATGATACTACATTAGCAAGTCATTTTAATATTCTCAAGGGATATACTAGCAACAATGGAGTTGGATACAAGGACCAACAAATACATGAATCTTTCCCAAGGAGGAATAAATTTAGGAGAAATGCTTCAAGAAAATCCTACTCAGCCAGGTATCAAAATACATTTTTTGGTCATTGATTTTCATGTACAATATTTGGACGTAAAGCAAGGGATTGCAAGAACTATGCCTATGATAGAGGCTATAATAAGATTTCCAAGAAAAAATATATGAGCAATCAAACAGGAATATCCATAAACAAATATTATGGGCCATTTTTGTCAATATTCAAGCCCAATACAAAATGCTACAAATGCCACAATGAAAGGCATATAGGTCATGATCTAATGATTAACTTGAGATTGTTTAAGGAAGAAGGTTTCTATGCTAACTCATGGAATATTACCAAAGCATGGAGAATGAAAAAGGAATAACCAAGGATAGATTTGGCCACTAAGATCTAATCCATTAGTGAAGGCTTCTTCAAGTATATATGTGTGATTGAGATAGAAATTGAAGAAGTAAGAGTATGTATGATAGATGCATATTTAAAGAAGGAAAATATAAGATTGAAGGAATTCCAGGGGGAGTCATTCTTAAAAAGAGCATTGAGAAATTTAGAAAAGTTGTGTAGTAATCCACCAAATTGGATATTGAGGGTTAAAAGAAGAAGGCTTGATTAGGAGGGCATTTTTAAACTCATCAAGGTTCACAAGAGGCATTCAAGGTACGCTTGTGCACTCCAGCAAGAGAGGGAGAGCTCAAGGGATGTAAGGGTGCACTTTGAAGATATGAAGGAGTGAGGCTTTAGGCCTTTATCCCTTCAAGGTGTGGTCATGAACTCAAAGAGGCAAAGAGGGCACAAGGGCGCATTCCGAAGAGACGAAGGAGTGGCACTTAAGGCCTTTAGAACTTCAAGGTGTGCTCATGCACTCAAGGACAAGGAGGGCACATTAGTGGATGTCAAAGGGACAAAGGGAAAACATTCAAGCTTCGAGGTGCACTCATGCGTTCAAAGAGGGCACAGTTCTTCGTGTCGAAGGAGTGTTCTCAAGCTTCAGTGTTCGTGACTGTGCCAAGCGATAAAAGGGAAGGATGAAGCTTAATGCTTCATGAGTGCGACATGCACTCTAAGAGGGTGCATTTCTTTGTGCCGAAGGAGTGTGCTCAAGCTTCGTGCATCATGAGTGAGACATGCGCTCAAAGGGAAGGATGAAGCTTCGTGATCGTGAGTGCGACATGAACTCTAAAAGGGCACATTTCTTCATGCCAAAGGAGTGCAATCACAGTCCCAAAGTGTGCTCATGATTTTGAAGTGTGCTCAGGCTCTCAGAGTGCGATTTTTTAGGCAAGAAGGTCCTCTTTTGTCCAAAGTGCACTTTTTAGGGGAGAGAAGGTTCTTGTTCTTCTGAAGTGTGCTTTTAATTGAGGGAGACGACACAAGGCTAGGTGACTTGTCCTTAGGAAGTATTAATGCATTGTGAGAGGGAAGATACCTTATAAAAGACTTAGTGCACAAGTATGGGAGGAAATATGGGTCAATGAGGCTCATGGATAAGATACACTCATTTCATAGTAACAAGGTTAATACCTATACAACTTGCGTTGAATAGTAGGACCAAGAAAGGGCTTCAAAATGGATAAGTGTGAGACCAATAGAGTAAAAGAGAGAAATGCATCTGATCACAACTCAAACATGGATCACACACATGAATGCCATTGATGAAAGCCAAGGGAATGCACAGGACTCATGAACAATAATCACACCTTGAAACAATAGAAAGGAGACACTTACAAAAGTTAAAGAAATTCAAGGTAACACATGACAAAGTGAAGATAACATGACTATGACACTTGTTAAGGAAAAAGCAAGAAAAAGTGACAGCTGAGAAAGTGAAAGCGATGCTTGTGAACAGAGAGGCACACAAAAGCGATAGTTGAGAATAGTCACAAAAATATAATTACAATCACAACCAAGGTGAGGGATACTGTCAACGAAAGTGCGCCCTAATTATCGATATGAATTGAACATTGCAGAGGCATTGTCTTGATGGATAGTGCCATGCCTATTCAAGCTTTCTTGAAGGAAGTGTTCTCATGAGCTCATCGAAGAATGAGCATGTGTGTGCAAGTGACTTGACAACTAAAACTAGGAAGAAGGCTTAAACGTTTTACAAAACATCAAACGACCATGGAGTGGCCATAGGATGATAGACAATAAGATTCTCAGTAAGCTCCAAAATTCAAGTGTGAGCAAAATTTTGAAGAGTGTTGATCACAACAAAAATAAATGTCAAAGGATGTCTGATGCATGTTGGGACCTGAGTGTGACTCAGGGTGCACGTGGATGGATATGGGTTTAGTTAGAATATTAAATGTAAATGATAAATAAATGTGCATGTAAAGAAAATGAAAATTAAATGACATGCACATGAGATGTGAATTTATAATGGAGGGAAAAGTAGGTTGATATTTTTATTTTAAAATATTCTCTTTCCCTCTCATATTATATTGAGTTTCACTTTAAGGTTGGGTGTGGGTGGCATTAGAATTGTTTCTCTTCAGAGTTTTTCGTACAAGGGTTTTAGTGCTTGAGAAGGGTTTTGGAGGCAACACAACCTCCCTGTTGCCATGGTAAGGAATTCCTGGCTAGTATGTAAGTTTTTGTTCTTTTAATGAAAGAGGAACTTGGATTCTAGTGCCTTTTTATTTTCAACACTTTGTATGGTGTAGTTTATTGTTTGTAGATTTTCCTCTATTTTTGATGTTATCTTTATTTTTAGTGGGCTCTCCTGACTAGATTTATACAATTATTTGTTTATTTTCTGTTGTCTCTCCTGACCAGAGAGTTTTTCCAACAAAGTGCACCAACAATGAAATGTTTGGTTCCCCTCTCTAGTTATGTGGCAACAATGGTGGAGAGAATCCCAGGTGGATGAACTTGTGGTCAGATAAATTTTATGGGCCTGACCATGCTGTAACTTCGGGAATAATGCAAAATAATTAACTTCTTGGCTAGGAATTTTCTAGGCTCTTGGTGGTTAATGGAAAGACTATGGCTGAAATTGTAATGGTGTTTGGCTCCTCGTTATTCTAGTGGCCAATTTTGTGCTTCCAAAGGATTCTCCTCATTCATGGGGCTCTTATAGTGTTTTCCAGGGTCATGGTTGAGCATAACCATTACGTTGTGGAAGAGGAGTGTACATAGTTGCGTGAGGAAAAGAAGGTGATAATGGGGTGCGTGTGGTGGAATCCTAAAGCCTATGAGCACCATAAGATATCACAAAGCCCATTATAATAATATTGATGGCATCCCATGCCATGGAAAGCACCACTTGGAAATATCTTCTTAATGTAGCAATCTGGTTCGGAAAAAGACATAGAAATCTGAGTGCAATTTCAAGCACCAATGTTGTGTAGAACATGTAAATCAATTGATCAACAAACCTTTGGGCCTCATTATGCTAGTGAAGATGACAAAGATGTAACTCCATTTATTCTTTGGATTTGTGGTGCTCATCTTCATCCATGGTCATCGTTAACGTCTACAACAATTTATTTAGTTCACTAAGATACATGTCCTCATTAATTCTTTTTATTGGAGGTTTATCTTATGAGATGGATGCCCAATATCTTAGGGAGTCATTCACTAAATGTGGATTTATATTTTTATTCTGCATTTTAGTGGATATGGGCGATGAAATCAGGGATTCCTTGTTGTAGGAGTGGAGCTCCAGAGTCGAGCAATTGATAGACAAAGAAAACAACACAAAAGGTGCCATAAAACTTATGGAGGATGCCATTGCAAAGCTTGAGAGCCTTCCCAATTCCGATACCAATCTTACCCTTATGGATGCTTTAAATGACATTGGGAAATTATATTCCAATCTTGGCTTTTCCATCAAGGTTGATTCTTGCTTCACCAATGCTCTTCTCATTAAACACAAAGCTCAACAACAACAACTTGTCTGTTCTTCTAATCCTAGAGAAGAGGAAAACAACAAGATATTGAGTGAAAACTCCAAAGAATCTATAACTAGAAAATCATCTACCTTCTCAAATGAATACTGAGAGATTATGGAAGATCAAACTTCAGAACCAATTAATCATTTAGAAGTGACTCTAGAAGAATTAAAAGTCTCTTTAAACAATCGGTCTTAAACTTATAGTAAACGAGGAAGGTGAGTGTTCACTTATGGAAAAAATTATCGTTATAGTGACCAAACAAGTGAATGTACAAATAAAGATAAAGCCATGGAGCAACCTTTGATTCAAGGGACAGGTGAGCTATCTACAACGAGAGATTAAAAATATTGTACTGATCATGTTCTTGTGGTTGATGGATTTTCTCCAAAAGTTTTAACAAGGGAATTAGAGGACATATTTAAGGCATTTACAGTTCATGGAGTTGTGATTCATTGAATAAATGACACCATCACATTAGCAATTTTTAGGAAACCCACTTTTGCTTGTGAATCCATTGAAGCGAGAATTATTCATGACCAATACACTGGTCAATCAAGAGGCTTTGATTTTGTTAGTTCCTATAACATCCTTGGTTAAAAATCTATGTAAAAATATATAAGACCATAGTCATGGGACATGTATTCCAACCTGAATGGTGGGAAAAACATCCTAGTGGGGTGTCACTTCGATTTATCATGGCTAAGGAAATTGGCAAAGGCAACGACAAAGGCTTTGGAAAGGAAAAATGGCATTTTGGCACATTTATTTATGAAAATAAAGGAAATAAGGAGAAAATGGAGGTGAAAGGTCACATGTTGCATGTGAGGAGGAAAATGAAATAAAATAATGGAAATTGAAAAAAATAGAGGCCTCATTGATAAAAAGGCTTATGAGGATCAGTGGGCTATGCTAAGTTAGTTAAATTTTGGAGCTCTCTCATTATTATCTCTCTCTCTCTCTCTCTCACCCTTGGACACTTAGAGTTTTCTTGGAGCACTTGGCATTGGAGCAAGAAAGGAGAAATAAGGCAAGAAGAAGGAAGGAGCAAGCAAGGAAGAGCAGTATCGAGAAGCTACAATAAGATTCTTTGCAGGTATTGATTTGCATGTGTGATTTCCTTGCTAGATTTGGCGTGCATGGTATTGCATGTGGTTCTTTTTTGTCATGGAATGGGTTTTGAGAGGTGTGACAGTGTTTTCAGCCTAGACTCACCATTTCCGGATAGCCTTGATGAGATGAGTTCTCATACTTCCATTGAGATGGATTTCCGGATGGATTCAAATTTAGATGAGATGGATCTCCAAATGACAAACACATGGTCTAGTGGTCCCTAAACTAGACTATGGATCACGGTAAAGCCACTGGACTAGTAACCCTCGAGCCAGACTGTGGGTTGTGGAAAAGCCAATATTGTGTGCCTCGGTGGGCCTAGGAATCCTTGTCGGTGAATGGCGGGATATATGGTAAATCCAAGAGGTGGGTTTCTCTCCGTTGGGTCTAGTAGTCCCAGGATGGGATGTACGAGAAATCCTCGAAAGTGGGTCTCAGTGTAAGGCCTAGTGATCCTTGGATCAGACTATGGATTACGGTAAAGCCTGAGAGACTAGGAAGCACTAAAATTCCTCATAGTGTAGGTAGATAACTCCGGTAGCATCCATGCTTGTTTGATTCTTTTTGGTTGATTATGAGTCCCACATTCATGCTTGGAATATGGCACGAGGGTGATTAGATGAAGAGAGATTTGGCTCATCCAATCTATAGTTGGGTGGAATGTGGTAGTCCCATCCTCGGTTGGTTTCTACATTCATTAATGAGAAATTCATTCCCTTGGTTTTTCATGTGTGAATGTACTGGTTTATATGTGGATTCTATGGCTGATGTGTTCATGGTATTTCTGTTATTATGTTGCTGGTTATGAGCATTTTTTTAGACAATGATGATTTATGATTCTCCTCATATGTCTATTTGTAAACGAATTAACAATGTATATATGATCTAATAGATGATAATGCATCAAATGATATAATGGAACAATGGTTCTTAGCGTTTCTCAGATAAGTATAATTCCCCTATTATTAAATTTGTTGTTTACACCCATAGATTGCATTGATGCCAAGTGTTTGAAAAAAATGTCAGTCCTAGTTGGGGATGGTCAGGTGTTGGGCATGGAATCCCTCCACAGCATGTTTCAGGGCTCAAAGCCCAAGTTTTGAGTGATATTATTGTAAAGCTCTGCAAATTGCAGGTGCAAATGTATGTTAGAGTCATAGGGCTATCCGCCCTAAGTTTGAAGGTAATGTCGGCCTATCCATGGTCCGCGGACCATGGGATTGTATAAATAGAGTGAGGCTCTAAGTTGTAAAGGGATCATCATAATCATAGAATCTAATGGATAGAATGAGATAGCGAAGCATAGAAGAAAATTCTAAGTGTGTCTTGGCTCGTAGTAGTAGGAAGAGGCTCTGCATCTGAGTGCGCAGAGGCCTAGTAGAGTCTGCAGCTGAGTGTGTGGACCCCTGCAACTAAGTGCGCAGGGTAGAGTTGAGTCTGTAAACAGAGAAGAGATTAATAAAGAAAGGTTTTGTTACCAATTATGTGCATCTATTCTGAGTTATTACATGCTTGATGTCATTTTCAATTATACTATTTGTTTACTGTGCACACTTGTATGAATTGTGAATATTGTTAAGTACAACTGAAAGCATACAAATAAGCTAAGTAATCAACTAATATTGGGTTACTAGTAAGGACTTGGGTAATAACACTATTTGGCCCTCGAGTAGGGCTACGTGAAGGCAACATCTCAGGCTGCGAGGTATAAGAAAGTACGCGTAGCATAGAGCGCAACCATGGACCACTTAAAACCATAAGACATCTCTAGGGTGTGAAACCCTGGTTCTAGCACCCTCCCATACTACTTCAGGTGAGAACTCAGTCTATGCTCCGCGGACTGTTGCCGAAAGGGCCAGTAGTACTGGGATTTGTTTGGCTAAATCACCTCCAAACTTGGGTCAGGCCCCAACAAGCCAACAAATGGTTCTGTTTCCGGGACTGGGATCTGCATAAGGGATGTCTGATGTCATGTCACTGGAATCCAACGAAGAAAGAAATTGAAGGGTGGTTGGACAGAAAGATTCACGAGTTCGCGGCGCAGGAAAATAAGAATTTGCGAGTATCAAAGGAACAGTGGTTAGAGTGCTACTTATATACGAAAATCCATGAAATTTTCTTTGCATCCTTCCCCTCTGAGTTGTATGAGTGGATCGCAAAGCTAGCAGATTGTCAGGGAAGGTGTAGGTTTGACAAACTGATTGTGTGGACCCTAGAATTAGTGCATTGACTAGAAGCATAAGAAGATAAGATCACTTATGCTGTGGACCATTGGCTCGATTGAATTATAGGAGAATTTATCATCGTGTTCACGGTAGACATGACAGTCAGCTACAGCGAGGCGGAATGACGCTTCCTCAAAGGACCGTGAGGTAAGTAAATTAAATCTTTGAACACTTGGATTAAGATGCTATTGTGTGAAAAGTGGGTTATGCAAATAAATTGATGTTTGGGGCTATGCGAAGTGGGAGGATCTATAGAAATGAAGGTAGCGTAGAGATAGAAAATAGCCCGATGATTTTGCCTTGGCGGGAAAGTGAGGAAGAGCTCGCGAAAGTCTCTCCGAGAAGCATGATCAATTTGATGAGGCATCGTATTCCATGCATACCACCTCCACCTACACCACCACTAGCCTTACCATCTTCACCTCCATATCCACCCACACCACCTCTGTCACCATCACAGTTCAATATGGCGAGTGCAATGCCGGTATTCAAAGTAGTAGGGAATGAAGATCTGGACTAATTTTGGTTTGTGGTAAAATTTGTATGGAAGTGCAAGGAGTTGTGGATGACAATATAAAGAAGGCAACGCTAGTAAGCACATTACAGGATCACGAACTGACATGGTACATTAAGCATTCTAATGACCATCCAAATGTGGGGATTGCAGATATCCACGCCGCGATGAATAGGGAGTTTAGTAGGCCAAAATCAGGGACACAATCTATCATCAGGTTTAAGGAAATCACGATGCTTCCAGGAAAAACCCCATGGGATCTAGATCAAAGATTGAAGAGTATGATTCACGAAGCCAACATGACCTTGACGGATGGATGTCACCGAACATGGTTTGTAGCATCACTACTGCCGCATTTAATAGCGCTGTCACAACAGAAGTTATCAACCCAGGCCAAAGCTTTGGAGATTGCAATGAAACTGCACAAGACCCCCATACAAGATCTTGGCCTGGGAGTCCAACAAATCCACGCGCAACTGCAAAATTTGTGTCTGGAAATGCAGAGTTTGAAACAGGATAGGACAACTTGGCCAAAGGTGTGTGAGGAGGTATGATGCATAAAATGCAAAGGCCAGGGGCATGACAAAGACCATTGTCCAGTCTTTGTGAAATACTTGGTGAGAGGAGGGCTGATGCCATTAATACTAGAGGCACAAGCAAGACCGAGCACGGTGTTTGCATTATGGTGCATGATTTGTGAGATAAGAGGAAAAAATGCTACGGATAATTGTCATCTATTACAGAAGTATATGCGAACGTCCTAACAATTGTTCTGTAATTTCTATAGGTCAGTAGGCCATGATGAGTGCACCTGCAGAAGTTACAAGCTGATGATGGATCAAACTCCTGCCTATAGAGTGCAGACCGAAACGTGAGCCCTCGATCCAAATGCAAGGATGGCACGCACTGGATTTAAGGGGCGTGGATGAGGTCGAGGTGGAATGAGACCAAGAAGGGGTCGCGGATGAGGTCGAGGTGGAATGGGACCAGGAAGGGGTCGCGGACAACTGATTTGTTACGATTGCAAAGGGCCAGGGCATTATGCCCACGATTGTTCAAATTCGACAAGAGCATCATGTTTATATTGTACTCAGTTTGATCATGAGACAAAGGACCACCCTACACTAATAGCGAGGCTGCGTGATAAAGGGATACTCCAGCCTCCCCGACTCAGAATTTGCAAATGATGAGGTCTGAGCCATGCGAAGAGGACCCAAATATAAACATTTTGCTTCAAAGTAGTATCACGACAGGAGATGAAAAAGGTAAGCAACCTGAAGAAAGTGTGTGGGTTCGCAAGGCTCCTATAAAGGAACTTGAATTTGATTTGGAGTGAGCGAAGGAGACATTCATGGAAGCTAAGAAGAGCTTCACGGAGGCCTCCACTTCAGGTATTAAGGATCAACTAGAGCCAGAGATGGATCCTTCAATGCTCACTACCTTTCTGGAGACATGTATGAAGCTGCTGCGTGACAACAAGGCTGTGAAAGGACTGCAGGAGCTTATCACTAGGTGTGTTGGGTCAGGAGAACCTCACGTAGCTCGGAAGCTCGGTAAACATACATCGCGAACAGGAAGGGGAATGAGATTGATTGCGCAAATCAGGGAGTATGAAATGGATCAAGTAATTCTGGATCTAGGATTAGATGCGAATGTGCTGCCAAAGAAGACATGGGAGCACATGGACAGGCCCGTGTTGTAGTGTTCCCCTATTCAATTGTGAATGGTGAACCAACAGAAGATCCTACTGTTGGGAAGATTGCAGGGAATAACAAAAGACATCAAAGGAGCGAGCATGCTTGCAGATTTCGAAGTAATAGAAATTGTCAATGACAACAATCCCTATCCTCCGCTATTGGGAATAGATTGGGCTACTGATATGAACAAAGTGATAAACCTGAAGAAGCACAAAATGATTTTTGAGAAAAAGGCACTGCACGTAATGGTACCTTTAGACCCTGTGGAAGGAGCATGGTACATAGAGCCAGTGTGCGATAATGAGCTAGACTGTATCTACAAGATAACTACTCAGGAACAGGATTGGGTTAGTCCTACAGTAGATGGCAGGATTTCATGGGAGTGCGAAAGCTCCTACACATCAGATTTAGATGAGGAAACAGAATAATGGCAGAACTGGTTACATGAGGTAACCATGCTCAATTGCAACATGATGGTAAGATCACTGTACTGCGTGACAACAGAGGTAAGGGATCTGCCTATGTATGATGGGTTGACAGTAGTGGATGAATTCCTGAACAAATTTGAAAGCGCAATGCCATAACAACAGTGGTTCGATGCTCTGAAATGGGCACTACGCGCTACGCCCGCAAGGTGGTGGGTACGCATCAAAGAAGCTTTGAGGACTGGCGCGAATGCAGAAAGATGATGTGCTTATGATTTGGGAAGTCTCAGATGTGGATGGAAGCCGGGAATGATGGATGAAATAGCCTGCACACCCACCTCTCCAGATGGGTACATGCGTATGGTACACAACCTGCACGAACACACATTGTCTTCATGATAGGAAACAAGAGCAACAAGCAGGAATGGGCAAGATGAGGGTGAGAACAATGAAGTATGATAAGCCCAAGCACGTTGAAGATCATACGCGAGGAAGCCTTTGACAAGGTGTGCGAAGTGCTGAACATGGTCCACCAGGTGAGACGTATTGACTGGGACCTATGCATACCGACGGTTCTATGGGCTTATAGGATGATGTGCAAGACCTTGACCACACGCGCAATTCCGAAGTTGAAATATGAAGCAGGAGTTGTAATCCCTGGGAAGCATGTGAAGCCTAATCCGCAAATAGCGGCACCCGTAGCTACGACAGTCCATGAAGCATGGAACGAAGGAATCACACAGCTGCGAGAAACAAAACACATAATACTCGAGGAAGAAATCCATCGGGGAAACCTTAGACTTCGCGAACTTGAAGAAGACTGGGTACGGTTAAGGGAGAAAAGCACTTTGATGGACACGGAGGTTAAGAAGCTGGAAAACGAAATAAAGGAAGCATTTCTCATCGAAAAACCCAGGATGGTAAGGCAAGGTGTGTACGATCATACTAACAAATTGGAAAACTATCATCGTGAACTGGTTAGTCTACTACCTTGGCTTGGACCACATATCGCCAAATGTAGTGACTAGGGTAGTGCATTGCAAATAGTAGAGTGCACGATGCCGATCACCACAATGGAAGATGGGGATTCTCCACGAACCATGATGGAAGACGGGATGGAGCCCCACACGGGTGGTGCGACTACCTGACTAGCCATAGGAAGAACAATCTTAGCACTCCAGGCAGCTGAAGGGAAGCTTGGGACTATAAAATATTCTACCTGGGAGCTACGCGATATTGGGGATGCGCACAGAAGCAGAGCGTCATAGGGTCCACGACCGCGCACGGATGGCTGCGCTACCATGCAGGTTGGCTGGGAAGTGACCATTGAGGTCACTATTCACGATGGGATGTGTGATTTGAGGCCAAATGGAGTGGGCGAAAGGCATTTAAGACATGGGTTATGGGCAAGATTCGGGAAAATCTGCCACCAAAAAAGCATTAATGGCTCGAAATTGGGGGGAACAGTCTAATTCGAATTCGAAGGGCACTATAAAACTCAAAGGGATGGCCAGCAAACAACACTTGGTCATTTGAGAATTGAGCACTTGAGCAGAGCACAGAGCATTGAGAGCCGAGTGATAATTGAGCCCCTAAGTTTGCGAGAGATAGAATGCAACCTAGAGATGATGATGACCACTAAGGATGGGTTGGGAATTGAAGAAGTAACCGTTGGCGAGGCCGGACAGACCCAAATGATGGAGGATGTTCCATAAGGCGTCAAGGTGGTAACAGAAATCCCCAAATCACCACAAACATCGAGGCCCAAGAAGGATAAACTTGCAATGGGTCCAGTACGCTAGTACACATGTTCCTGGGGAATTTGAGGTAGAACAAAATATCCATGGAAGAGAAGGGGAAAGCAGTCACAATAGAAACATATGAGGAAGGAGAAGGCTTTTAGCCCTGATCACTATAGCGGAAGAAGAAGAAGGAGTGGAGGAGGATATCCAACCATTGCGCTCTGCAACAAAACTGCCAGCATATGTCCCTCCGCGGAAAAGGAAAACCAATGTAATGAAGAACATGGACGAAATGAAAAGCTCACTCTAGACCCTACTCCTCCTCGACGACATTGTATTTAAGGGCACGCACCTAGGCCATGTGCCAACCACGAAATTTGAAGACTGGGACCTCACTAACAGCAAGAAGTTCCTGCACCTAGAGACTGGGAACTTAATGAAGCAGAACACCAAGGGGGAAGTGATAATGTTAGAGCCGCAGAAATGGCTGCGTGGTGTGGAAAAGGCCGGATTGCTGCACTTGTTATGGATACCACATTTCCACCGTGCGCCCATCACCATTTTCGTCATCAAGTAGCTGCTCTGCCTGGTGCATGATGGGTATCTATGGCTAGAGGAGCCTATTCTCATCATGACAGACCTCATTCACTGTATTTCTTGGCTCCCATGTAAAGGAAAGGACCCCACGACTATAGTTAGAAAAGGTAGCGATTTGGCTCTTTCAGAAGCCATGAAGGCAAAATATAAGTTGGAGAAGAAGAAGAGGGGATATGCCATCTCTAGCGTCAAGGATAATGGGGTGTGCATAGCAACCCAACTCCTGGCCGGCAAAGTAATGAGGAAGTTCTATGCCGATGAGGTATTGGCACAGTGGTTGCACTGGCTGAGCAGTGCGCAAAGGGGGTCTAGTTCAAGTAGGCTGAATTCCTCTGCGAGGAGTTTTTGAAAAACTATTGTGAAGCCCATGAGCAGGGTAAAACCCTCTACTACACGTGGTTGCTATTATCCATATTACTAGTAGCAAGAGAACTACCAGAGGATAGTCAATTCGCCAACATTGATAGAGAGTTACCAGAGGTCACGAAGTACGCTTCGCTCTGGGCCACCAAGACGGGAAACGGATTCGCGACAACAAAATTTTCTGGGTGCTCATGGAGGTGAGCATCCAGATGTGGATCAATCGAAGGCCACACCTGTCACCTATAATGTACAATAGTCTATAGAGTTTTGTAGACTTCGAAGTTGATATGCACAACATTTACATTAGGGCGCGAAAGGATCTGGCAAAGAAGTGGACAAAGCTACCGTTTGTAGCCAGTGACGACATGATTTTTACTGCCTTGGAGACATGGCCTCCTAAATGGCGTGCCTCGGATCTGGCAGAACTAGAAAAGGTAGAAGTACAGAAGAAAAAGGATGATGCTAAGTTGTGCGTCACCTAGTCAGTAGAGAAAAGGCAAGTTGAAAAAGTAGCAGCTGAGGTAAGGGTAGCGTGAGAAGCGACACAAAAAGCTGCGAAACAAAAGAAGGTCGCAGAAGCAACAACTGCAGTGTAGGCAGCAACAACACAGGTAGATGAGGGCCAAGAAACATCCATAGGGCAGGAGGTAGAGGAAATAGAGACAACAGAAGGGAGTGCGGACCCAGGGGTCGCATCCACACAATTAAAGCGCCCGCACATCATAGAAATATCAGGCCCAAGGAAGAAGGTCAAGGCCTCGAAGTTGGCCATTAACCTGATCACCTTAACCGAAGGTGATCTCCATGACATCGACGAGACGGTCCGCGATGTCACAAGTGAAGCGCTTTTGGAGTTCATGCAGAAACATCAGATTGTGTTGGGGGCCCTCAGGGCATAGCTGTAGGAGTTATAGGTGCGGCCCCCTTAGGAAGGTACCCTGTCAACAAACGTTGCAGCAAGAAATTCAACAACAGAATAGATGTTGCGTGCAAGGATGGAAAATACAATAATGTTGCCAGAGGGAGCTCTAGTGTCATCCAATGCGATGGATTGGTTGTCGATTAGCATGATGAAAGGCCTTGGCCTTAATCTGGCTGCCCTTCCCCAGGAAATGATGTACCAGATATAGGATGGGATAACAGCAGAGCTGTGAGCCAGGGAGAGCCACGCGATCCAAGTTCTTAGCGAGCAGAAAATAAACATAGAATAGCTCAGCCTACAGCACGACAAACTGGTGTTGCAGAATCAACAATTGGTGCAGACGGTAAATGACGCTTGCCGGTGCGTCCTGGAGTTGGCCATCACAACTGATCTACCGGTGGAAGTAAGGATCCACAGTTTGGAAACTAGAGTCTGCAAGGCCAGAGGAGGCAACAAAGGTTCAACTGGAGCTGAATCTTCAGATCGTCGAGCTATGATTGAAGGCACAACCTTCCACTCCCCTAGAAGTCTGAGAACACCACGCTACCACTATCACAGTAGGTTTGGAAGAAATTGGAGGTGCAGTGCATGACTGTACCAACATGTTGGAATAGGTACTTGAGGTCCTCATGACTTTGCAGGAGGACCCCAACATCTAGTGGCTGGAGACAGAGGTGCACGAACTCTAGCAACAATACCACAATATCAGAGGAACTGCACAAACAGTAGTCCTCACTAAGCAGCTTGTGAGGATGCAGCAAGCCAAGACATTAAATGAGCATGTGGATGTGGTGCGCCATAAGGAAGCAGTTCTCAAAGCACGTGTTTAGCCATGGATTGATGAGGCCTTCACAATCATGGCGAATATTTAAGGGAAGCTTGTGCACATACAAGGCATGCATTCGCAGATGCAGGGAAGCACGTTGGCCACAGAGGTCTCAGAAGAACGGATGCAACAAGTTTAGTAAGCAGTAGCTCAGTGCATTGCCGACATCAGTACCGTTTCAGATCGATTGGAGGGACTCCATGCTAAGATTGCCGCACCGACAGAGTGACTCGAGGGCGAGTCGTGATTTTTGTGTTGGGGGCCTGTTGGGCATGGAATCCCCCCACAACATGTTCCGGGGCGCAAAGCCCCAAGTTTTGAGTGATATTATTGGAAAGCTCCACGAATTACGAGCGCGAAATGTATGTTAGAGTCATAGGGATGTCCACCCTAAGTTTGAATGTAATGTCGGACTACCCATGGTCTGTGGGCCATGGGATTGTATAAATAGAGTGAGGCTCTAAGTTGTAAAGGGATCATCATAATAATAGAATCTAATGGATAGAATGAGATAGCGAAGCATAGAAGAAAAGTATAAGTGTGTCTTGGGTCATAGTACTAGGAAGAGGCTCTGCAGCTGAGTGCACAGAGGCCTAGTAGAGTCTATAGCTGAGTGCGCGGACCCCTGCAATTGAGTGTGCAGGGTAGAGTTGAGTTTGTAACCAGAGAAGAGATTAATAAAGAAAGTTTTGTTACCAATTCTATGCATCTGTTCTGAGTTATTACATGTTTGATTGCATTTGCAATTATACTATTTGTTTACTGCACGCACTTGTATGAATTGTGAATAAAGTACAATTGAAAGCATACAAATAAGCTAAGTAATCAACTAATATCGGGTTACTAATAAGGACTTGGGCAATAACACTATTTGGCCCCCGAGTAGGGCTACACGAAGGCAACATCTCAGGCTGCAAGGTACAGGAAAGTGCGCGTAGCATCAAGCGCAACCGCGGACAACTTGAAACCATTAGACATCTCCAAGGTGTGGAAACCTGGTTCTAGCACCCTCCCATACTACTTTGGGCCAGTAGTACCGGGATTTGTTTGGCTAAATCACCTTCGGACCTGGGTCAGGCCCCAAAAAGCCAACATAAGGCCTATTCCTGGAGTTATTTTTTGGTTTATTAGCCTTGTCATAATGTGTTTAATGGATTCTGGAAGTTACAACAAGTTTTGGGTAGTGGCTGAAATTCTGGGCTTGAAAAGTGCCTTAAATCTTGTGGACTCTGGCATAGGTCAACTAGAAATGGTCCCTGGACGTAGGCATGTAGGCTTGTGGGAGCATCCAGGGCTCTATAGACATTGGCATGCCCATAGCATGGGAGTGTATAGAGGTTTAATAACTTAAAAACTCAGTGGGACCCAGGGGCATGATACCTGAGTGGTTGGGATGGCTCCTGGGAGTGTTGTTACTAATATGGAAGGTATGTTTGATGTGTTTACATCAATTCCACTTCCTGAAGGTCACCTAAGAGGTTGAATCATATCATAGTAGCCTCTCGTCACATGTTTATCCCAGTTGGCCAGTGACTTGGGTAGATGTGGGAGGAGGGTTTTACAGAGTGGTATTAGAGCATGTTTCACCCCTTCGACTAGATGGGCGGTGTGTTGATCATGCATTCATGTCAGTTTCATATGTGTTGCTTATGCTTGTAGTCCATGTGCATGGTGTTGATCATGGTTGCAGTGATGTTACCATGTGAAGGTTGATGGTGTTGTTGTGGGATGTGTCGTCATGAGTGTATGGTTGTATATGCATTTGTTATGCATGTCAGTATTTATATGATTGCGTTGTCATGGTGAAGGTTGTTGTACATGAGGTCATTGTATGCAATTAGGTCATCATGATGCAATTTGTATGTTGTGATGCTAACATGTTGGCTTAGATAGAGCAAGAGATGTAGATCATCAAAGTGAAGTTGCAGCATTGGACCTCGAAGCAAGAGCATGTTGTCATACAAGTGTGTATGTTGGGCATGCAGGTATCTAGGTTAAGGATTGCTATGTGCATTATGGTTATGTGTATTCCTTTCATTCTATTGATGTTACGGTTACATACATGATAGATGCTAGTTGATTAGTGTTGGCTACTTGGGGCTTGACCCAGGTTCATCAGTGAGTTTAGCCAAGCAAATCCTAGTACTACCAGTTGTTTTGGCAATAGTCCATGGAGAGTGGACTGTGGTCTCACCCGAGGTAGTATGGGAGGGTGCTGGAACCAGGTTTCTTCACCCTAGGGATGTCTTGATGAGGGAGATTGGTGCCCGATCCAGCCTTCGCACTCTCTGGACTAGGTGTACTTGACCGTTTCTTGGCATTCTATGACATTACACAACCTTATTCGCAGTGCGATCTAAGTTGATTACCCAATTCTTCCTTAGTTAAGGTTTGTTTATCAATTATTCAGACAATTTTTACTCATAGACATTCATATAAGTGCACGCAGATAAGGAAACCAGTAACATATAACATTCAATCACAGGTCTATAAATCAGATGCACAACATAACCATCAACTGATCTTTATTATTTGTCTCTTCAAAGCTTGATCCAATACAGACTCGACTCTTCCCTACGCACTCAGCTGTAGACTCTACTAGGCCTCTGCGCACTCAACTGCAGAGCCTCTATCTTCTACTACAACCCAATACTTGGACTTACAGACTCAGAGCAAATATCACATTCAAAAACCCATATCACTCAAGATCAACACACACAAAATCTCCCCTTTACTCTTAGAGCCTTGCTCTATTTATACATTCCCATGGTCCGTGGACCACGGGCAGGTCGACACACTCTATATTTAAGTTACAACATTTTAGGGCGGACAACCCTTTGACTTGACTCATTACAATTCACACTTTGCGCACTTCGCAGAGCCTTTACAATACCATTACCCAAAATTGTGGGCTTTAATCCCCAAAACAATTATGCGGGAGATTCGCTACTCAACAGGCCCCCAACACAAAAATCGTGACTCGCCCTCGAGTCACCTCGTCAGTGCGGTGAGTGGTGCTGCCAAGGCTTCGCACTCCACCATCCCTGTGAGTGACGCACTACAATCTGTTGCTCTGTCGTTGCCTCCTGCAACGCTTCTTCAAGCTCCTGCTCCGTTGCCCCTATTAATTTGCTTAATAGATGATGCTCATTCTACTCTGCTAGGTTAACAAAACACGACCACTCATAGGATTTTAGCTCTAGCTTAGGTGTCAAATGTGTGAACTTTTTTTGCAAGAGCAGCAAGCTTGCGATCTTTGGTTTAGTATACTCAATGTCTGCTAAAGCTTGTGTTGCATTTTTGCAAGAGAGTTATTGTTGTCTGCGAGGTCCCAATCTTCAAGGTTCGTCGTGGGCACACAGCCCAGAGACAAAATTTTAAACAGAATTTCGTCTTTTGTCTCAAGATTCACCGTCCTTCCCTTATCTATCATACATCGCTTACTAGACTGTAGGTTTCATGGCGACATTCGGACTGGTCCTGCTACCTATCTGGGAATTTCCAGTACATTTCCCACTTTTGGCATTGGGCTCGGCGCAACATCCTTGGTTGTCGACATTATGCTATCTAGAGGGTCCTTCGTCTCTTTTGGTAATGTTGTAAACACTGGGCTTACTCTCAAAGTGTCGAAGTTCGACGGGTCCATATCTATCGGATAGCGCAATAAATTAATTCTCAAGATGCCACAGTTTGTTCGATGGATGACCAACTGTGATTTATAGGCCCGTTGAAATTCAAATTCGACCGTTCCCCCCTTTTCTGGCTCATTAATACTATAATGGCGGTAGATCATTTCAAATCTAGTTCTAACTCCGTGTCTTAATTGCCCGCTGCCCACACCTTTTCGCCTTAATTCGGACATCTTGTCATGAACAGTGACACCAACGGTCACTTCTTTGTCTATCCACACAACAACATAGCTCCTTCTGCACGACAGTGACCCTTGTGACATACTGACCCTGTGCACACCCTTGTTGTTGCGCAACTCCTTAACAGACTCTTTTATAGTCCCGCACTCTCTTTCAACTATCTGGAGTGGTGAGACTGTCTCCTCTTTAGCTAGTCAGGTGGTCGCACCCCCTTGGTGCACCGCTATCACGTCTTGGAAAACAACCCGCGACACGGTCTCTATTGTCGCCGCTAAGCGCGCTACTGGATGCGGTACACTCTCCTGATTTCCCTCGAGAGTGAGGCGCGACCTTACCCACGACATTTGACCAACTAGCTCATGTCATACTCCTCCAGTCAATCCTTAGGTTTTCTCATATCCAGCTACAAATTTCCAGGTTTTTCGTTCAGAAAGTTTTCCTTTAGTTCCTTTTCCAGCTGTTTAATCTCCACGTTTAGCATCTTATTCTTCGTTCGCAGTAGTACCTTGTTTCTTTCCATTTCGTGAAGTTGTGTGTTCCCTTGCCAAATGGCTTCATGAATCCCTTCATACTCCTCTTCGCGTAGTATTGTGAGTTCTTCAATTCGGACTTTGCCCATTGTTCTCTTCACCAACATTGCTACATCCACAACCTTCTGCGGAGTTTCCTCAGTTCTTATACCATTATGCAGCCTTAGACTCATCTTTGTGGCCAGGGTCTTGCATAGTGCCGTATACGCCAATCTAACCACTGGGACGCTCAGGTCCCCTTTTGTACATTGTATCCACTGTCCCCTATTCATGACTTTGCGTACCTTGGCGAACACTTCCCTACTCACACTTGGTAGTGCGATCCTTTTCTTCTGCCAATGCGCCTTGTTCAGGCCTGCTATTGTAGTACTGCTGCACACTGGGACAGTCTGTTCGGTATACGTCTGTGCCCATCGACACAGGTGGGCACGCAAATTGCCTTGTCCTGGCTACCCAACTTGCATTCATCGTTGGTGACTTCCAAATCGTAAGCGCATCCATCTGCTACATTTTGCGCCAATTTCCAATATTGTTCTGGTGTGTATTCCACCATCACGCGGGTGTCGCATAACGCCCATTTTAGCGCAATGTACTGCTGCTGTTCTGGCACTGCCCTTTCAACTGTCTAAGAATTCATCCACACCTATCTCCCCTTCATATGTTGGCATTTCCCTTGCTTTGGTCATCACGCACCGCAGTGATATAATCATCAAGTTGTAATTTAACGTCGTTACCTCGTGTAACTTGTTCTACCAACATTCTACTTCCTCATTTGAATCCGAAGTGCGGGAGCTATCCCATTCCCACGAGATTCTTCCATCCGCGGTCGGGTTCACCCGATCTTGATCGTGCACAGTTATCTGGTAAATACAATCCAGCTCATTGTCGCTCTCATCGTCGTGCACTGGTTTAATGTAGCACGCTCCTTCGGATGGGTCTAATGGGACTACCATGCGTAGTGATTTTTTTTCGAATATCATCTTCCTCTTCTTCAGATTGATGACTCCATTCATATCCATTGCCCAGTTGATTCCTAACAACACGGGATAAGGATTGCTGTCATCGACAATTTCTATCACTTCAAAATCTGTCTATGTGCTCGCGCCTTCGATATCAACTGTCACTCCTTGTGGCCTTCCCATGGGCAAGATATTTTGTTGGTTCGCCATTCATAATTGAATAGGGGACCACTACAATGGGGGCCTGCCCATGCATTCCCAGGTTTGTGTAGGTAACACATTCGCGGATGACCCTAGGTTTAGGATAACCTGATCCATTTCGTATTCTCCAATCTACGCCTACAATCTCATCTCTCTCCCAGTGCATAATATATGCTTTCCTAGCTTTTGGACTACACGCCGTTCGCCCGACCCCACACACTTGGTGATCAATTCTTGTAGTCCTTTAATCGCCTTATTTTCTCGCAACAACTTCATGCAGGTCTCCAGAAAGGTAGTAAGCATAGAAGGATCCATCCCTGACTATGGTTGGTCCTTACTACCTAAAGTGGGGGCTTCCATGAAGCTCTTCTTAGCTTCCATAAATGTCTCCTTTGCGGGTTCCAAGTCAAATTCGGGTTCCTTCGCAGGAGCCTTAAGAACCCATGTATCTTCCTCAAGTTGTTTTCCCTTATCTTCCCTTATGGTCACGCCACTTCTGAGCTTCATGTTCACATTGGGGTCTTCATCGCGAGGTTCAGATTTCATCATCTGGATGTTTTGAGTCAGAGGGGACTGGAGGACCCCTTTATCATGCATTTGTGTGATCAACGTAGGACAATCTATCGTTTCATGATCAAACTACTTGCAATATGAACAAGACATTCTCGCCGGGTTAGTAAAATCGCGTGCGTAGTGTCCTGGTCCTCTGCAATTGTAGCAAATCAACTGTCCATGGCCCCTTCCTGGTCCCATTCCTCCTCGTCCTCGACCTCGGCCTTGAAATCCAGTGTGCACCATTCCTGCAGATGCATTGAGGCCTCGCGTTTCGATTTGAATCCTATATGTAGGAGTCCGATCCATCATTAGTTCATAGCTACGACAAGTGAACTCGTCATCTCCCACTGAACTGCAAAACTTATAAAACAATTGTTGTGGGCCCTGTGTATACTTCTGCAACAGATGATAATTGTCTGTTGCATGTTTTCCTCCTATCTGACATATCGCGCACCATAGCGCTGGTGTCACACTGGGTCTTGCCTGAGCTTCTGGTCTCAACGGCATTGGCCCCCCTTCTGCCAAATAGTTCATGAATATGGGACAATGATCCTTGTCAAGACCCTAACCTTTACATTTTATACACCACACTTCTTCGTGCGCCTCCGGTGATGGTGCCCTATCTTGCTTCAGATTCTGCATCTCCAAGCATAAGTTCTATAGTTGCGTGTGTATTTGTTGAACTCCCAACACAGGATCTTGTATTGGAGTCTCATGCAATCTTATCACAATGTCCAACGCTTTAGCCTGGGTTGAAAGCTTCTGTATTGATAGCGCCATCCTCAAGTGCGGTGTTAGGGATGCCACAAACCATGCGCGGTGCTGCGAATCTGTGAGTGTCATATTAGCCTCACGGATCATACTTTTCAGTCGTTGATCCAGATCCCAGGGGGTCTCCACTGGGAGCATCGAGATTTCTTTGAACCTAATGATTAACTGTGTCTCGGATTTTGGCTTGCTAAATTCTATGTTCAATGCATTATGGATCTCTGCTATCCCTGCATTTGGGTGATCACTAGAGTGTTTGATATACCACGTTAATGCACGATCCTTTAGCTTTCTCACCAACGTAGCCTTCTTGATGTTATCATCCGTAACCCCTTTTGCTTCCCATACTGCTCTCACCACGAAGAAGAACTTATCTGGGTCCTCATTTCCTACTCCTCTGAATATGGGTAGCTTGATTGCATTAGCCATGCTGAACTAGGGGGTTAGTGGAGGTGCAACCACCTGACTATCTGTAGGAAGCATAGTCTCAGTTCCCCAAGCAGTTGAAAGAGTGCGCGGGACTAGAAACAAGTTTGCAGGAGGGCTGCGTGGGAAGGAGGTTCCGCACAGGGCCAGTATGTCACAAGGGTCACTGACGCGCGTAAGAAGCTGCGTTGTTGCGCGGGTAGGCAAGGAAGTGACTGCTGATGTCACTGTTCATGACAAGATGGTCAATTTAAGACAATGAGGAGTGGACGGTGGGTAATTAAGACACAAAGTCAAAACTAGATTTGAAACGATTTGCCACCAATATAGCATTAATGAGCTAGAAAAGGGGGGAACGGTCGAATTTGAAATTCAACAGGCCTATAAATCATAGCTGGTCATCCACTAAACAAACCGTGGCATCTTGAGAATTAAGTTATTGCGCTATCCAATAGGTATGGACCCATCGAACTTCGACGATTTGAGAGTTAGCCCAGTGTTTGCAACATTGCCAAACAAGATGCAGGACCTTTGGGACAACGTAATGTCAACAACCAAGGATGCTGTGCTGAGCCCAACTCCAACGGTGGGAGATGTACGGGAAATTCCCAGACAGGTAGCAGGAATAGTCCGAATGTCACCGCGAAACCCTTGGTCTGGTAAGCGATCTATGAAATATAAGGGAAAGATGGTGAATATTGAGACACAAGATGGAATTCTGTTTAAAAGTTCATCTTTGGGCCTTATGCCCACGACAAAACTTGAAGATTGGGACCTCGCGGACAACAATAACTCTCTTGCAAAAATACAACACAAGCTTCAGCAAACATTGAGTATACTAAACCAGAGATCGCAAGCTTGCTGCTCTTGCACAAAAGGTTCACACATTTGACATCTCAGCTAGAGCTAAAATCCTATGAGTGGTCGCTTTTTGTTAACCTAGTAGAGCAGAATGATCATCATCAGTTAAGCGAATTAGTAGGGGCAATGGAGTAGGAGCTTGAAGAAGCATTGCAGGAGGCAACGACAGAGCAACAGATTACAGTGCATCACTCACAGGTATGGCGGACCACGAAGCCTTGGCAGCGCGACTCACCACACCGATGGAGTGACTCGAGGGCGAGTCACGATGTTTTTTTTGGGGGACTGTTGGGCAGTGGAACACCCGCGTAATAGTTTTGGGGCTTAAAGCTCACAATTTTGGGTAATGTTGCTGTAAAAGCTCCGCGAAGTGCATGGAGTACGAATTTTAATGAGTCAAGTCAAAGGGTTGTCTGCCCAAAAATAATGTAAGGTAATGTAAAGTGAGTCGGCCTACCCATGGTTCGTGGACCATGGGATTGTATAAATAGAGTGAGGCTCTACGGGTAGAAGGCAGTGAGAGTTAAGTCTTATGATTCCATGATGATGAAACAGCTCTGAGTCTGTAAGTCTGAGTCGTGGGTTGTAATAGGAGATAGAGGCTCTGTAGTTGAGTGCACAGAGGCCTAGTAGAGTCTGCAACTGAGTGTGCAGGGACGGGTCGAGTCTGTATTGGATCAGCTTTGAAGAAACTAATAATAAAGATCAGTTGATGGATATATTATGCATCTGATTATTAGATCTGTGATTGAATGTGTAGTGTAGACGTTACTTGGTTCTTTATCTACGCACACTTATATGAATTTATATAAGTAAAGATCGTCTGAATAATTAACGAACAAACCTTAACAAAGGAAGAACTGGGTAATCTTAGATCACACTGTAGATAAGGCTGTGTGGAGATGTATAACACCAGAAACTGTCAAGTATGCGTAGTCCTGAGAACGTGAAGGCTGGACTACCCTTCCCTTCATCAGAAAGAGGCAATGATTAAAGCACACATCCAACCTTGGCTTGAGGAAGCATTCACGGTCACCACCAAGATCGAAGGGAAGCTGGCACACATGCAGGGTATATATACGCTGAGACAGAAAACTACCCCTGAAGACGCCGCATCAGAAGGTCATGCACAATTGGTACAGCGGATAGCGGAAGAAGGTGCTGCGAACTTACAGGAAGCACAAAAGCCACTAGATGACCTCTGCGTGAAGATCGACACACTAGCCGAGTGACTCGGGATGAGTCACATTGATTGTGTTAGGGGCCTGTTGGGTAGCAGAGCCCCCGATAGTGAGTTTTTGGGCTTAAAGCTCGAATTTTGGTCCATGTGATGTAAAGACCCTGCAAAATGCGAGCACGGAGTGGAAGAGTCTAGGGTAATCTACCCTAAAGTATTGTAAATTTAATATAGAATGTGTTGGCCTACCTATGGTCTGCGGACCATGGGATTGTATAAATAGAGCGAGGCTCTAAGGGTAGAAGGCAGTTAGAGTTAAGTCTTATGATTCCTTGATGATGAAACAATTTTGAGTATGTAAGTCCGAGTCATGGGTTGTATTAGGAGATAGAGGCTCTGTAGCTGAGTGCGCAGAGGCCTAGTAGAGTCCGCAACTAAGTGCGCGGAGCCCTGCAGCTGAGTGCGCAGGGACGGGTCGAGTCTGTATTATATCAGCTTTGAAGAAACTAATAATAAATATCAGTTGATGGTGATATTGTGCATCTGATTATTAGATCTGTGATTGAATGTTATGTGTAGACGTTACTTGTTTCTTTATCTGCACACACTTATATGAATGTCTATAACTAAGGAAGAACTATCAAGTACGTGTAGTCCTGAGAATGCGAAGGCTGGACTACCCTTCCCTTCATCAGAAGGGTAGTTCCCGTTCTTAGGAATATGCATACTTGACAGTTTCCGGTGTTATGCGTCTTAGCCTTATCTGCAGTGCGATCTAAGGATACCCAGTTCTTCCTTAGTTAAGGTTTGTTCGTTAATTATTCAAGCAATCTTTACTTATAGACATTCATATAAGTGCGTGCAGATAAAGAAACAAGTAACGTCTACACATAACATTCAATCACAGATCTAATAATTAGATGCATAATATAATCATCAACTGATATTTATTATTAGTTTCATCAAAGCTGATCCAATACAGACTCGACCTGTCCCTGCGCACTCAGTTGCAAGGGTCCGTGCACTCAGCTGCAGACTCTACTAAGCCTCTACGCCCTTAGCTGCAGAGCCTCTATCTCCTACTACAACCCATGACTCGGACTGACATGCTCAGAGCTGTTTCATCATCAAGGAATCACAAGACTTAAGTCTCATTGCCTTCTACCCTTAGAGCCTCGCTCTATTTATACAATCCCATGGTCCGCAGACCATGGGTAGGCCGACTCACTTACATACCTTACATTATTTTTGGGCGGACAACCCTTTGACTTGACTCATCACAATTCGTGCTCCATGCACTTCGTGGAGCTTTTACAACACCCTTACAAAAAATTCTGGGCTTTAAGCCCAAAAACCATTACGCAGGGGATCCGCTGCCCAACAAGCCCCCAACACAAACATCGTGACTTGGCCTTGAGTCACTCTGTCGGTGTGGCAAGTTGCGCTGCCAAGGCTTCGTGGTCTGTGTTGTGGGGAAAAATGCCTATGCAGGACGATCCTATCCACCTAAGGTGTGACAACGCCTTAGCAACAAACGAATACAGCTATTATGATTTCTTCCTTTATGAAATGGGAAAGAGGGGAGATCGGTAGACTTACCGTTGTCTTCCGGTTGTCCCTCGAACTAGATCCTCTTCTCTTTGTGTGTCCATAGCTACTTGTCTCCTCGCTTGCTCAAGAGAACAGCTACTTGAATCTCACGAGATCACAAGAGAACAGCTACCTGTGACAAGAGAACAACTACTTGCGACAAGAGAAGAACACAACACAAAGGCAAATATACATATTCATAAATGATTCAGGATTAGAAGTAAATCAAATACACTAATGCAATCATACAAAATACACCAGCATATAGGAAAGAATCAAGATAGCTTTATTAATTGATAACAGGGTTCAGGAAGAGATACAACCCATAGGGCTCCAATCCAGCATCTCCTTCCTAGCAGAATGGAATTCCTTCTTCAGCTCCCTTCAAAGCATTAAGCACCCAATGTCTCCAGCCACAAACCAACAGTAATTCTTTGCAATAACAAAATTCCAGCCTTTAGATCTCATGGAGGAGAGATCCATATATAGATGTTTGGAGAGAGGATGAGTCAGCTTGACATCTGACTAGTGTCCTTTCCCTCTATCAGTTCTTGAGTCCACTTGGAGGTTCTTGCTTCCACTTGGAGGTTTGGAACCTCTTACTCATCACCAGTCGAATTCCCTGATCCAAGTGTCATTTTGGAAGCTTCCTGGGCATTGAAACCTTGAGAAATGAGCCTGCCACTTGTCCAGTTACGCTCAACGCAGGTAGCCTTCTTTGCAGTTGACATTCAATGCAGGTAGACAGTGGAGCAGTTGACATTCAGCGCAGATGCTCAGTGGAGCAGTTGACATGATCCAGAATTGGCCTGTTTTTGAGTGTTTTCAGGTGGAGAACTTCTGTGAATTGCTGTGGTTTGCTGGCCTTGTTCCTCTAGGGGTAGGAACAACATGTTTAGGGACTTTGGATCCCTTGATTATTGACATTTCATGCTTAGTGGTGCAAGGCACAAAAATGTCTATAACAGTTGCCCCCTAAAGTATGAGGCCGTTTATCGGGTGAAATTCTTTATCCAGGAGGGTCCGAAGTTCATCCATCTGCTGGGAGGAGACCTGTAATAAAATACAATACAATACATTATGATTCATACTGTTTTCATGATCTAGCTGAGGCGGGCATTCCCATGCTCAGCTTTATAAATTCATTTTTGTACATAGAACAGACGATCGTCTGATGGTAGACTGATAATTTTGGTGAAATTATCATCCTTTGAGTAGGATGATCATCTGCTGCAATGATGTACATGTCAAATGTCTTTATTTTTCCTGAATATATATCGCAGCCCGGATGGATGAAACTAGATCCGGGGTCTTCAAACTCATTTGATCTTCACTCTAAGTACAAGTCGATCCATGTGAGAATTGCGCTGAAGTCGAACATGGAAAGACATCGCTTGATTACCGGTCAATGATGTAAATCGTTAACAAGCGCGAGAGGAATCACCGATAATGATAATGACCCTCAAGGTACTGCAGTACAATTCACGTGGTGTGAATAAAGGACTTGGCGTCGAACACCACGCAAAATCTTCTGGTCGAAGGTCATTGATGTATACCTGTCGCCGGAAGCGAGAAACTTGCCATTGAGGCATGCAAGCTTCAAAGTACTGAAGGGGTTGTTCCTAGATCAACTCCTTGGATAATGAGCTGATGTCGACAAGGAGCGATCCGTCAAAGGAGGGCCTTGATGAATCCCACATCAGTGACACGGAACGGAGCTAATGATTTTAATGGAGGTGAAAACAATCTGTGACATATGATTCAGGGTGGCGGTCATGAATGGATGAAGGATAATGTATGGCAGTGGATGGGACCCGGTTGACTCTTTCTGAACGACTTCTCTTGAACATATGGCGACACTGATGCGATGGATCGGTAGCATTACCCCAAATATGGATGGTATGGTGAGACCATGGTGATGTGACCGGTGAATGAAACAACCCAACCCGATTGTGGTACGGAGGAAAAGTGTCATGTTCAAGAGCGACCTGCTACCATCAAAGTTTTCTTGATTTTTTCCCAATTTTTCCCCAGTCATTGCTGACCAGTACCTCTTTATTTTTGTCAAGCTTGAGGAGGATAACATATGCTTGTTCTATAACCTGCCCTTCGGGCAAGCCCATCGCTATGTTTTAACGAGCCTAGCGATAGGGAAACTCGTTCTCGTCTAAAGACAAGTTTGTCGCTATTTATCATTTTAACGAGTCTAACGACAAAGATAACTCGGTCCTTTTCATTTTTAGAGAGTCTGAAAAGGTACATAAAGTTAACTCCAAAATTCCTTTTTCGTCATCTAATCCCTTAAGTCCGAAAAAGTATAAAACAATACAAAAGGGATGAGTTTTCGATATCTTTAACGAGCCGAACAAAACAAGCGCTCGATCTTTTTGTGCAATAATCCCTCAGGTCCAAAAAGATTAAAATCTAGAGGAGGGATAGCTCTTCCTGTCCTTTAACGAGCTGGAAGGCCAAAACTCGGCAATCTTTTCATATTTTACGAGTCAGTTGAAAAGAGCTTAAAGAAGACTCGTCTTTTGAGGAACGAGTGATAAACAGGGATAGCAACTGATTCCAGGTACAGGTTGGAATTTTCCAATCACGGCAGTGTCACAAGGATGGCTAGGTGAAATCACTCTTCGCAGCTGTTCCTCAAAATGGGTAAACAATCATATGGAGGTGAACGATCGGCCAAATGAAAAGTGGAGGTGGCAGGTGCAAACACGACCAAGGCTTTTATGGCTGATAAATTTACGATCACAGCGGTTATTTACCGGGATAGGTTCATTTTTTAGTTAAAAATGAGCTTAAACTCTGGAGGAAACATTGCTCACTGCTTATATTTATTTTTTAACGAGCATGAAGACCGCGTTAAAACTGCTCGGATCTTGCGTTTATTTTTTAACGAGCATGAACTTTATGCTAAAACTGCTCGATGATAAGTTTGCATGCCCCCAGCATAATAATGCAAATCGAGGTGCATGCCCCCCAAGCTTCATTGCATTCAACTTGGTGGTTGGAATGAAGGTCGACTTGGAAAGGGAGTCGTTTCATTTTTTAATGAGGTTGACACAGTGAAAGAACCATCCTCATGACTCCTTGTTTCATTTTTTAACGAGGTTGACACGAGATAAGAATTGTCCTCGGAGTCCAGATCCATTAGATATAGAAGGCTTCATATTCCACTGTGGCCACTTCCGCCAGATTACTCGGAGGCTGTAGGGAAAAAGTACCCATTAAAGCAGGGTCTTTTAGGAGACCTACTCCGATATTTTGGAGCGAATGATTGCTTCCATGGATCATTGGAATGCTTCCCGTAACTTGTGAACTGTTGGGGAGAAAAGTTTGTTGGTCGACGATCGTAATCCCTCCTTGAAAAGGGAATGCGATCTTCCTAAAATAAGTCGACACTACAGCTGCCATGGCACATATCCACGGTCTTCCCAGTAGGATGTTGTAGTCTAGATTCCCATCGATGACTTCAACATCTATTTCTACTGTTTTTCCTCCCAGTTCAACTTTCAAGTTATTAAGGATGCCGCACGGGGTATATGTCCTTCCGTCGAATGCTTTTAATGTCATCGAAGATCGCGACAAGGTTGGAGATCCTAAAGTTTTCCAGCAACTCATCGACATAATACATGTAGATGCCCCCTCATCAATAATTGTTCGATGAACAGTTTTGTTGAGGGCTTTCACTTGAATAAGGAAAGCTAGTTGAGCTGGTAACTGAGGGTCATATCCTTTATGATCAAAGGCCACAAGATTGGAATCCATTGGGTCAATCCCACCTATTGCTGATAATAAAGCTTGCTCTTGGGAGAAGCAATTTTGCGGTACCTCAAATGTCGACATAGCGGATGGCGATCGGGCCAGGTCCTCTATCTGTGCTATTTTCGCACAAGGATTAAATGTCGATTTGTGTACTACTCCCTTTTGCGACTTTATCATTGGCTCAGGAACGATGGGTGGCACAACTTCGGTCAAAGTTGTTGTCGAACTACTAGGTTGTTCATTAGCCTTGTTGTTCGACAGCTTTGGATTCCTGTAATCTTTATTCCTCGTCAAAGCATCATTTTGCTGCTTTGATACAGACAACATAAGCACTTGGGATCGGGAAGCATTTTGATTAGCAACCAGTTTGGTTCCCGGGCTTGGAAACGGATCAGTCAACACAGCTGAGGTTTTCGAACTCTTAAAGAATCTTTTAAGCTCAGCTTTGTGTGGACAATCTGCTGTCCAATGATCCTCATCGCATATATGACACCCCGTAGGGGGTTTCCTTTTTCTCCCTTTCTTTTTCTTCTTGCTCCCTGGTTGCTTCAGTTGTTTGCCCTTGTCGTTCGACACGGCACTTACTTCCGAGGCAAGAAGTTCCTCATTTGCATTTTGACCGGAAATCTTACGAGCCTTTTTAGATATAGCCTTTGTCGATTTCATGTCTGTTGCGCCAATCACGCCATCGCCGGCATGAGAGTCATTGTTTGATTTAGGAGGAGGAGGAATTGAGAATTCCGGTCTAGGGGCATCAGGTATTTTGTCGTAGAGCGTGCCGGACTGAGTGTAAACCAAGTCCAGATATTGCGCACGAGCGATGACTTGCTCTTCCGTTACGACTCCCCCCTTTGCCACATCTTCCGTGATGGCAGGAAGTAATGACTTGATAAACCATTCAGCTAATAGCTGATCGGGAACGTACGTTTTTACCATCCTACGACGACGTCGCCACTCATGTATATGATCAGATATGTGAGTGGCCGTTGTCTGTTTGAAGTTGGTTAGGAGTTCCGTTCCCGTTTCATACCTTATCGGTAATTGAAAATGGGTTAAGAAAGTCGTGGCTAAGGTACTGAAATTGTCGAACGAAGCTCTAGGCAATTCAATATACCATTTTGCCGCTAGACCCGTTAACGTCCTCTGAAAAAGGTGAAGTCTTATCGAATCATCATTCAGGGTGTTTGATGAACACCACAGATGAAATGTCATCACATGATTCGACGGATCTTCACCCGGATTTCCATTAAATTTAGGAATATCTGACGGAAGTTTATGTGGAATCGCTGGCCACCAAGGGGCATAAGCAATTGGATCATTCGTCAGCCGGTTTAGATCTGGTAATTCTAGAGTTGCTACAAAGGGAAACTGTTGATTCAGGTTAGGCGAAGCATATCCAGGATAAGATGGAATCGCCTGAGCAGTGGGTCTTTGCATACCAGCATAATGTATTTGATGCTGGCAACTTTGACAAGGTTGATGGGCATAACCATTATAATATGGTTGTTGATTACCGCTTTGGAAATGCGATTGCCCATTACTTACAAAGACTTGTTGCTCAGGTCCTTGATATGATTGCTGGAATGGGGGTTGATGAGTTTGAACCAGCTCTGGTTGTTGGACCAGTTGCTGTTGTCCAATACTGGATGATTGACCAAGATGAGGAGTCATAGTACTTGTTTGAGCCTGAGTCGCTCCAGATAAGGAGGCACTAACCGGAGGTTGCGATTGAGTTGTCGAGACAAGGGGCTGTTGTATGGCAACCTGAGAAACTTGGGGTTGACATGCCACCAGTAGCGCTTGTACTTGCGACGCAATCACCATACCAGGTATAGTGGCAACATTCAACACAGGGTGGACTGGTTGCATTGAATATGCAACCCTTGGTTGTTGAGGCAGTATTGGTACCCATCCGCTGGATGTAATTCCAGTTTGACCTGAATTTTGTTGTAAACTCCCATATGGTTGTTCTCCAGGGGGGAACAATGAAAAGGCATACTGTCCTCCATATGGTGGCAATCCAGTACTTAAAGGGTAGATTGGCCTTTGAAGACACATTGGATCAATTCGTTGAGTTTCAACATAAGAAATACCAGATGATAATCCGGATGAAGAAATAGGAACTAACCATGTCGTCGAAATAGTCTCTGATTGGACTCCAGCTTGTTGTTGACAATTTGCCGGGACAGATGGTATACCAGCAAACATCGTTGGAGTAGCGGCAGGAGGCTCTGCCGCTACTGTGTCGGATGACACAGTCCTGGATGTCGACGGTTGTTCAGACATATCTAGTCTATCCAAAAGATTTTCTAGCGATTCTACAAGAAGTTTGTGATGAAGGTAGACTAACTTCGAAGATCAACGAGGGAATGGTGATGATTATTCCGTTTAAAATAAATTTTAACGACGCTTGGACACAACTTGCTTTTTCAAATTTAAAGAGTCGAGAAAAAGCTAAAGATGACTCTAGTCTCCTTCGATGTTTTAACGAGCCCGAATTGACAAATGCTCGGATGGTCTTTTTCTGTTATAGAGTCTGAAAAAGGCCAAAAGAAACTGCTCTGGAGATCTAGGCAGAGGGTGTGCCAAACTTTTCGCAAAACCACAGAATACTTTTTACGGTACGGGTGGTCGATCTTCGTGAATGCTGTGTTCACTGCATTGCGATTAGTAGGGCGGCCGACACGGCTTCCTATGGATAAAAGATATATGCCTATAGGGGTCTCCCAATATATACACGACGGTACGTGGGAGCACAAATCCATACTAGCGCTACCGTCTCTCAGGAAGAATCACCCACCTTCTTAGAGATCGACAGTCACTAGGCTTAATGACACCGGAACACGTCTCTAGCCTAGACCTCTATGTTGTGCGTTATGTTACAAAGCATTGTTAGGTTCATTCAGTTTATTTTAGGTTGATCTTTTTAAAGTTTGCCTTTCAAGGTTCACCACGAGATGTATGATACAAATTCCTAAATGCAGTCTAAGATGATAAGCAAGCTTTATTATCTTTCAACTTTGAAAATCCTAGCTACTAAGGGAAAAGAGAGCGACTATCTTTTCTCAAAGAGCAATCAACACACTCTAATGCACTTTCCCTAAATCCAACATGCAAACTATCAAATGCAAAATGCACAATGCAGGTGTTTGTTTTCCACTTTCTTAGTATAAATGCCTACAAAGAAAGCTTTTTGCACAACTTTGAATTTGCTTTTAAGATGATCAATACAAACAAGTTCACTTTCTTCGAAATCAACAAGGGTAGAAGAGATTACAATCACTTTGCGATTTTCGAAATAAAGACTTGTTTTGACACTTTGAAAGAGACAAATTCAAACCGATAAGCAAAAGTAAAACTATAATCAATCTGAACAAACAGCCAATGAACTCTCTTCCAAGATCACTATCAATCAGATCTGAATCAAAGGCTACAGAAAGACTAATTTACTCATGCAAAGGAAGACTGTAAATGACGCCACAAACACATAAAAACATTCACAATCTTTTTGTACAAAAATGGGGCGGAATTCAAGCAAAGAAAAGGTTTATCAGACTGGCACCTATGCTGGTTAAAGGCTGCAAAAACAGAGATCAAAACAGGGCAAAAGAGGACAAAGAACCCCAGCTGCACAAGGCCACACTGGTTCAGCGCAGGTCTAACACTGTCAGTTTGACATTCAGCGCAGGTAGCCCCTTCGGGACCTGCGTTGAAATGCAGACTGCCTTCACAGTGCCTGCGCTGAAGAGAGAAACTCTCGTTTCCCTTGGTTTCTGGGTCACAAAATGCTCAAAAATCAACTGTTTCAGGCCAAATCAGAAACACAAGCAAGGTATAAATAGAGGGATGCTTTGATAGGGTACTAAAGACTATCACAAGGATCATCAAATCATTTGTGGATCTAGTTCAGATCATAGACAAGTCCAACACACTGGATCAAAGCAGCAACTTTTACTTTGCATCCGGGAAAGATGCAGTTCAATAGTAGCTGTCAAGTCTATAAAGTAAACAAATGATGGAAACACAAATGAAATGAATAAACAAGTTCTTCCCCAGCGGAGTCACCAATTTGTTGTGGGGAAAAATGCCTATGCAGGACGATCCTATCCACCTAAGGTGTGACAGCGCCTTAGCAACAAACGAATACAGCTATTATGATTTCTTCCTTTATGAAATGGGAAAGAGGGGAGATCGGTAGACTTACCGTTGTCTTCCGGTTGTCCCTCGAACTAGATCCTCTTCTCTTTGTGTGTCCACAACTACTTGTCTCCTCGCTTGCTCAAGAGAACAGCTACTTGAATCTCACGAGATCACAAGAGAACAGCTACCTGTGACAAGAGAACAACTACTTGCGACAAGAGAAGAACACAACACAAAGGCAAATATACATATTCATAAATGATTCAGGATTAGAAGTAAATCAAATACACTAATGCAATCATGCAAAATACACCAGCATATAGGAAAGAATCAAGATAGCTTTATTAATTGATAACAGGGTTCAGGAAGAGATATAACCCATAGGGCTCCAATCCAACATCTCCTTCCCAACAGAATGGAATTCCTTCTTCAGCTCCCTTCAAAGCATTAAGCACCCAATGTCTCCAGCCACAAACCAACAACAATTCTTTGCAATAACAAAATTCCAGCCTTTAGATCTCATGGAGGAGAGATCCATATATAGATGTTTGGAGAGAGGATGAGTCAGCTTGACATCTGACTAGTGTCCTTTCCCTCTATCAGTTCTTGAGTCCACTTGGAGGTTTGGAACCTCTTACTCATCACCAGTCGAATTCCCTGATCCAAGTGTCATTTTGGAAGCTTCCTGGGCATTGACACCTTGAGAAATGAGCCTGCCACTTGTCCAGTTACGCTCAGCGCACGTAGCCTTCTTTGCAGTTGACATTCAACGCAGGTAGACAGTGGAGAAGTTGACATTCAGCGCAGATGCTCAGTGGAGCAGTTGACATGATCCAGAATTGGCCTGTTTTTGAGTGTTTTCAGGTGGAGAACTTCTGTGAATTGCTGTGGTTTGCTGGCCTTGTTCCTCTAGGGGTAGGAACAACATGTTTAGGACTTTGGATCCCTTGATTATTGACATTTCATGCTCAGTGGTGCAAGGCACAAAAATGTCTATAACAGTCTGACATCCTTGTGAGTGACACACTACAATCTGTTGCTCCATCATTACCTCCTATAACACTTCTTCAAGCTCCTGCTCCATTGCCCCTACTAATTCGCTTAACTGATGATGCTCATTCTGCTCTGCTAGGTTAACAAAAAGCGACCACTGATAGGATTTTAGCTCTAGCTGAGATGTCAAATGCGTGAAATTTTTGTGCAAGAGCAGGAAGCTTGCGATCTTTGGTTTATTATACTCAATGTCTGTTGAAGCTTGTGTTTCATTTTAGCAAGAGAGTTGTTGCTGTCTGGGAGGTCCCAATCTTCAAGTTTCGTCGTGGGAAAGCAGCCCAGAGATGAACTTTTAAATGGAATTCCGTCTTGTGTCTCAAGATTCATCGTCTTGCCCTTATCTTTCATAGATCGCTTACCAGACCACAAGTTTCGCGACGACATCTGGACCAGTCCTGCTACCTATCTAGGAATTTCCAGTACATCTCCGACCATTAGCATTAGGCTTAGCGCATCATCCTTGACTATCAACATTACGTTGTCTCGAAGGTCCTACATCTCGTTTGGCAATGTTGCAAACATTGGGTTGACTCTCAAAGCGTTGAATTTTGACGGGTCCATACGTATTGGATAGTACAATAACTTAATTCTCAAGATGCCACGGTTTGTTCGATGGATGACTAGCTGTGATTTATAGGCCTGTTGAATTTAAAATTCAATCGTTCCCCCCTTTTCTAGCTCATGAATGCTATATTGGTGGCAGATCATTTCAAATCTAGTTCTCACTCCATGTCTTAATTGCCCACTGTCCGCTCCTCGTTGTCTTAAATTGACCATCTTGTCATGAACAGTGACATCAACGGTCACTTCCTAGCCTACCCATGCAATAGCGCAACTCCTTACGTGCGTCCGAGACCCCTGTGACATACTAGCCTTGCGCGGAACCTCCTTCCCTCGTAGCCCTCTTGCAGACTTGTTTCTAGTCCCGCGCCCTCTTTCAATTGCTTGGGGCGCTGAGACTATGCTTCCTACAGATAGTCAGGTGGTCGCACCCCCGGGTTTAGTCATGAACGATAGTAACCTGTAGTTGTATGCATTGCTATTGTTGTTTTATGTTAGATAACTTGATGATTATGTTATATGTATTTGATGAGCATGATATACAACTTGTTGTTGTTATATGCTAATAACTTGATGATTAGGGTTATTACATTAAGATCTTGATGTTATATGTATCATACTAATTTGGATTGGTCTATGAAAATGGTTAGGGTTATGAAATTTTGGTATAATTCGACATATTTGTGATATGGTGTTGTACTAATCTAGATTGACTTTTCATATGTGATTGTTATGCATGAATGAAAATCGTTTATGATTTGATAATATGAACATGTTAGCTAGTTAGTGTTATGGATATCATGACCTCAATTATGTTTGAGTTGATATGTTGTGAAGTTGTATCGTGCTAATCTAGATTGATTGTGCAGACAAGATAGCCTCCCCTGAGATACATTAAGATGATTCTACTAACACATACGTGTTGAGAAAGTTGATATGTAATTGAGTGTAGTAGGTGAGAGTTGTAGCATCATGTCTAAAGAATATGAGTGGACTATGGATTATGACATGATTGGTAGACTTGGTAAAGGTTGATTTCATATTGATAGATATGATTGTATTGATAATTGGAAAATGTGGTTGACATGTGTAAACAGTTGTAGGAAACATGTTTGGTATTAGCATGACAAGGTAACAATTGATGTGTTTATATAACTAACAGTTGGGTGATCACTGGTGTGACAATACATAGTAAGCTTTGATTGCAAAAAGATAAAAAGGTAAAAGAAAGGAATTGGGAAATAATTCCTTTGGCTATGTTTGGAAACCCTAATTCCAAACGAATGAGTTCTTTGCAAACTGTAAGTTTTCTTAACCTTGATTTTGTCTGACATTATGTGGTTATGTGCTATATTCATGGACACGTATTTGAAAAGTATAACAATTGGTTTTGAGTTAGAAATATATCTGTCAAAATAATTGGATTCCCTTGAGAGATGGCATGGGTGTGTCTAGTTATGAGGAAACGTGCTTGACGCAACAAGGTAAGAGAACTGGTTTGTTGTTATGTTTACTTATGCACTGACAATTATGTGTTTATGGCAGTATGATGCAGGGGATTTCCCAGCAAAAGAGATTGCCATAAAATTCTAAAGAAGGCTCAGGTTGAATTCCCTTGGAATCACTAGGAACCATGGGGATTGAGTCACGGGGTCTATTAAGAGTCTTGTGATTTTGATTCTTTGTGCTTTTCTTCATGTATGTTTCTTGTTCTTACCTTTTATGTTTTGAGCCTTGGGAATTGGTTGGGAAAGAGGAAAGTGTTGGGTTGTGTGGGCCTGACCTAGGTTCAAAAGTGATTTAGCCAAGCAAATCCCGACACTACTGGCCCTTTCGGCAATAGTCCATAGAGCACATACTGAGGTCTCACCCAAAGTAGTATGGGAGGGTGCTAGAACCAGATTTCCGCACCTTGGGAATGTCTGATGAGCTTTTGGAGATACACGGTTTGACCTTGTGTGCACGTCGCTACACGCACTTGTTATTCCTTCACAACCTGTGATGCTGCTTCTGCGCAGCCCTACTCGGGACGTAACTCGTACAATACCCAAGTTCTTTATTATTTAATCTGTTATTACCCAATTACTTAACTTGTGGATGTAATATTAATGATTGTTACAACATATTTAGCAATCATAACAATGCGTGTGATAAACAAACCAATATAAATGTAAAGAAGACAATGCACCACAAATACATAGAAATAGGTATCAACTTCTCTTTATTAATTTTCGATCTAGATTACAGACTCGACATTTCCCTACGCACTTAGCTGCAAGGGTCCACGCACTCAGTTGCGGACTCTACTAAGCCTCTGTAGACTAAGCTGCAGAGCCTCTTCCTACCACTACGACCCTATACACTTAGACTCTTACTCTATGCTTGAATCATTCCTATTTTTCTCTCTAATTCCCTCTCTTTACAACTTAGAGCCTCGCTCTGTTTATACAGTCCCATGGTCTGTGGACCATGGGTGGGCTAAAATGAATTTACATTTCACTACATTACTTTAGGGTGGACAACCCTATGACTCATCCTATACTTCGCGCGTTCGCGGAGTCTTACAAAATCTTTGACCAAAATTTGGGCTTTGAGCCCCAAAACATGCTATGGGTGGATTCCATACCCAATAGGCCCCCAACACAATCATCCTGATTCGTCCTGAGTCACTCTACTGGTGCGATGGTTTGGGCGCGGATCCCCTCCAATTGGTCCTGTACTGCTCAGAGGTCCGTGGTGCAATGTTATGCGGTTTGCTGGATCTGCTGTTTTCTTGCTTCAGAATCATTTGTGTCTGAATTGTGTTCTTACCTTGGTATCGACATCTTCTACATGTGTTTATAGTCCCATTCCCTGGTCTGGCTCCTTGGGTTGCGAAGACTGTGCTTTGGCCGGTTAGTCAGATAGCCGGTCCACTCGTTTAGGGTTTCAAGTGATTGTCGTTTACCTTTCCTGGGAAGGGTTCTCCATTTAGTTTAACTAGCTAAACGACGCCTCCATATGTGACCTCCTTAACCATGTATGGTCCCATCCAGTGCATTTTGAGTTCTCTCAGAAATTTTTCAAACTTACTGTCATACAACAGTACTAAGTCGTTTACCTTGAAGGTGTGCAACTTGATATGGAGGTCGTGCCACGCCTTTTCACGCTGCTTTTGTACATGTTGATGAAATATAGCTAGAAACCATTCTTCCTCGAGTTCTTCTAATTGTGCAAGACTTTCTTCCAGGGATTTGCGGTTCGTCATGCCTGTGAGTGCTGCTATTCACAAAGTAGGTATAATGTATTCCATCGGCATGACAACTTCCATGCAATAGACTAATCAGAAAGGTGTCTATCCCATCAATTTTTTGCATGTTGTCCTGTACACCATAATACGGTAGGTAAGCGCATGTCCCAGTCGTTTCATTGTGCATTACATACTTTGGTTAGCGCAGTCTCTAGTATTTTGCTGAATGCCTTTACTGTCCCATTAGCTTGTGGGTGGTACGATGTACTTTGCTGATGATACACCTAGAACTCTTCTGTGAGCATGTTGATGGTTTCATTTAGGAAATGTGTTCCGCGGTCACTCATTAAGATTTTCGAACAAAAAGTTCGCAACAGTAGTGGCCGTGCAGTCCTTGACCGGCTGTGCTTCCGCCTGTTGTGTCAGGTACTCCATGGTGGTGATGATGTAGTGCGCACCTATCTTTCCTTGACATTTTATCAGTCCCACAAAGTCGATTGCCCATTTTTCGAATGGATGCAGTGTCGTTTGTGGA
This sequence comes from Pinus tabuliformis, assembly GCA_031772625.1. Classification (NCBI taxonomy): domain Eukaryota; kingdom Viridiplantae; phylum Streptophyta; class Pinopsida; order Pinales; family Pinaceae; genus Pinus; species Pinus tabuliformis. The sequence continues at coordinate 1,201,675,967 of CM062820.1, read as the reverse complement.
TTTAGTGGCATCTTGTCCCTTCATGATGGTTTTCCAATCCTTTGATATATATCGCAGGCCCTACAGTGCGCTTTTGAATCTTGGTGCAGGGTTGGCCACCATAACCGTGCACAGAGAATCTTCTATGCAGTCGCACATCCTGCATAGTGTCCTCTTGCAGCACCCCCATGTGCTTTCGCAAGGATCTGACCTCATTCAAATTTAGGTACGTATCTTCGCAATATCTCATCATTTCTCATTTTGTAGTGGTGCCCTGTGATGACAGAAAAGTTCACCACATGCACCACCAATTCCTTCTTTTGTTGGACTGAATATTGCTTCAGCACAGTCCCTATTGTTAGAAAATGGATTATATCCTCGAAGTGTCCATCCGCGACGCGCACTGCAAAGAGTTGTGCATCAAGTATTCCTTCCTCCAAATTTGTTGTTTCGTTGCTTGTCTCAATTCGTGACATGTGATCTAGTCTTGCATTTAGGCATCCCATCTTGACTATGACCTCAAAATCATATTCTTGAAATAGTAAAAGCCATATGCATATGTGCCCCCCAAACACAAGCTTGTTTACCAGGTATTTCAACGTGAAATGATCGGTATACATCTTGAAATGTCTGCCAAGTAAATAATGTCGATATTTTTGGAGCGCGTACACCATTGCCAACCCCTCGTGCTCGGTGGTAGAGTAGTACTTTTATGCTTTGGATAGTATCTGACTTGTGAACGCGATCAGGTGATCCATGCTCTCCGTGCCTTCCTATGTGAGTACGACTCCCAGTGCAATACATGATGCATCAACATGTGCATGAAATTCCATATCCCATTTGGGGGAGACTGGGATTGGAGCATAGGCCAGTTTCCCCTTTAGGACTCTAGTTCTGACTCTGTGTCTTAATTTCCCATCGTCTGCTCCTCGTTGTCTTAAATTGAGCATCTTATCATGAAGAGTGACATCAATAGTCACTTCCCAGCCTACCCGCGCAACAATGCAACTACTTACACACGTCCGCGACCCCTATGACATACCGACCCTGCGCGGAACCTCCTTCCTGCACAGCCCTCCTGCAGACTTGTTTCTAGTCCCGCACCCTCTTTAACTGCTTGGGGCACTGAGACTATGCTTCCTACAGATAGTCAGGTGGTCGCACCCCTTGGGTTAGTCATGAATGATAGTAACCTGTAGTTGTATGCATTGCTATTGTTGTTTTGTCTTAGATAACTTGATGATTATGTTATATGTAGTTGATGAGCATGATATATAACTTATTGTTGTTATTGTTAGCCTCCTATACCAATAGGTTCTCATCTCTCATGATTGACAGTGGAAGTGCCAAAAATATTCACCTTCCATGCTGCTAAGGTTCCATTTTTGTGAAAGAAGCAGACAATTTAAAAAATGTAAAGAGGGTATGCCTTAAAAGAAAAATCAAAGGGCAAGAAAATGAATTGGTCAAAGAAAAGATAAAATAAATGAACCCCAAACAAAGACCATGAAAGTGGCTAGTTCAAATTGCCAATGCTACTTTGATGGGTGGCCCAACAGCTCAAGCTGGGCCTCACCATGTTTTAAATTTCATGTTGTAGATTAGAGAGGAAGTACCTGTTCAAACAGTTCAAGCTTGACAGATGACTAGGTGGATAGAGAAAGAAAGGAGCCCAACTGCTTAATCTGGGCCCTTGGAAGTCATAAGGGTAGGCTTAGATAGGAGGGCAGCAGAAAGAAAAGAGAATTATCAGGGTTTGCAAGGCTAAGTGCACCCATACAAATTGAAGAAAAAATGTTAGGCATAATGGGCAGGGTAGGCAGTTGAAGGTTGCAGAAAGCAAGATCCAAGCACATCACTTGGAGTAAATCAAAGTGGCCACCAGTAGGAGAAAGGCAAGAGCAATGGCCTATTTGGCATACTACTAAACCGTCACTAACTTCCCTCATCCCCTTCAAAAGTTTCCTACTAACCCCCCCTTGAGCACTGCAGGATCTGCCTGATCAGTCCTCCTTACACTCTTCATTTGTGAAAATGTCATGTCATAAATGACTTCTGTCTTTGATAAGAAGCCACATTTCTTGTGTAAAAATTCTTTTCATTTTGATCTACTTCCTAACTAAGTTTGACTCCTGAAAAGCTTAGTAACTACCACTTCCCATTCTCATTCCCCTCCCAGTACTAATTACTAACTGTATCTACATTAAATCCCCTATGTTCCCCTTTCCCTATTATTATAACACCATGGTGTATAAAACCCCAAGCAATGTATAAATATCCCCCCCTTTTTAGCAATATAGCTAAATAATACTCCTAAGGGAGACATTAGTCCACCAGGGACTATGGTCAACCCTGCTTTGGGATTACTCTAACCTCTGGTCAGAGTAATAACCTACACTAAACCCTCATTTCCCCTCTTTTCTGCAAAAATTCATCAAAACCCCTCTCCCCCACTCAAACCTAAGTCTAAACATTTGTTCCCCCCCGACAGATTAATCCAAAAACCCCCTAACCCAAAGTTCTAAACCCGCGCAAGTTAAATAATTATTTTATTATTGGGCGGGTCCCCCCCCTCAACATGCACGACGGGTCGGGGCGCCCGCCAGCCGTCCATCGTCTGTTGCCCCCGATCCAACGATGGGCGGGCATTCTCAAATCTCAACCTGTCTCCCTTTAACGTCCGGGGAGATGGCGGTATTGGTGGCCGTATACAGGACGCGTGGCAATCGGCGGGGTTGTTCGGAGCCCCCCTCCCCGATACCGCCTTCGCCCAAAGGTGGTGCGGGGAGACCGCTTACCACCTTCCCCGATACCACCTCCCTTGTCGCATCACCTCCACGTCACCATGACGTCACCTCCCTGACCCCGCCCCCGCGCCTCGTAGCCTCCACGTAACCTTGCCACCCCACACCGCCCGCCACCATGTCCCGCCACGCTGGCCTCCAGCTCAGCGCCCACGTCACCCTCCGTACCCCGGGCCCGCCATGACGTCATGCTGACGTCATCGGCGGAAAAGCGCCAATGTCCCTTTTTGTCCAAATTTGTCGTTAAAAAGCGCGTTTTCGGCCGTTTTATGTCATTTTCAAGCGAAAAAGACAGAGCCGTTGTAAGCCTCTTCACCGCGAAATTGCCTCCGAACCGCCAAATTCAAAGTTGCAGCCGCCACAACTTATCAATTCAGCTACATTGAGCACCCACTGTTCGACCCGAAGGCTTTCCGCACTGTTCATCCAGGTATTCACCACAATTCTCTTGTTTTGCCCCTATGCATGCCATTTCTCTGCAAATTCTCCATTAAGCACCTGTCAAATCCCAAATTGAACACTGTCTACTACTTAAATTTGAACTAAAGCAACCTGCATTGCCCCAGCTCCATAATTTGATATTTAAGCGACAAACTCACGGTCTAAATTTACAAATTTATCCTCGAGCTGCCTGGCATTGTTCCCTTTTGCCGAGTGCATGCCCAAAGCTACATTTCACCAATTTGAATCCTACACACTCTCTGCAATTCATCCTCATCAAATCACAATCCATGTGAATTTACCCAAGCAAAGCAGAGGCAGTCCTGCATAGCCTGCCTATTCCATTTGAAGAAAATTTCTAGCATTATCTACATTGACTCTGTCATTTGAGCTTTGAGGAACCTTGCAAGCTATTACACTTACCTTGTTTAAATCAGAAACTACATAATGGCTGCTCCTGCACCCACAGCTTTCAGTGTTGCCCCCATAAATCCACCAAATAAAGACCTGGAGTCCTTGCCTCTTGCTGACAGGGACTACCTCATCCAAGATTTTGTAGGTGATAGAGACCATTTGCAGACCTTCAGGGAATTGAGAGATGATTATTTAAATGGTAAGGATACATATGGGATATGGGAGTCAAATCTGCCATACTTTTTTCTCCCATCTGTTAACATTTTTCCAGAGATTATCCGCCTATGTGCTGAGAATTATGATGCAAACCACAGAGCTGTCAAGTCTCCATCTGGGAGCATCCTCTTTCACATTAATGCTGAGTCCATCAAGCAGATGCTCAACTTCAAGCAAACTCAGCTGATGTTCCCTTTCTCCATGAACTATCTGCTGGATACAGGTGCCAAGATGACCATTGAGGACAGGCAAAAGATCACCCAGACATTTATGAGGCCTGACCGCCAGCCCACAGGGCCACCTCCCTACTTATATGTCCACTTCACTGATATAGGCAAACTTCTGCTGGACATGATTTCATATGTGTTGGGCTATAAGACCAGTGAATTTGTTGATGAGACAGTGCTGGTATTACTATCTGCTTATAGCCTAGGCCAACCTCCTGCCTACAAATATAATTTTGCCAAGTTCATAGCCAACAAGATACATGAGCAGCTTTTCAAAGTAGACAGGGAGGGCATCTTCAAGTATTCATCTTATATCTACCACCTGTTCATGTACTACCAGTCTGAGGTTTTCCCATGCCACATTAAAAAGCTGGATTCTAAAGGAGAAAGAAGATCTGTTATCTTCTGGACATCTGTCTTCCACCAAGTACAAAATTCACCATATACATATTGTGAATTCATTGATCAATTTGCTTACCCAGTCTCTTGTTTGTTGATGAGGTCCCCTCCTCCCAGAATGTCATTTGAAATACAGAAAGTCCTGCAGCTCTCCAAGAATTATAAAATAGGTGATTGGTACCTATACCAGGATCATACAGTCATCAGAATCTATGGCTGTGAGCTCTGTCCATACAGGCTCCCAAAATATGTGCCCATGAGATTGTTTGCCTTGGAGTATTATAGGCAGCTCATTCACTCTGATCTCACTCATTTTCACAGCTCCAAGAAGAAAGCCCATCTCAAATTCAAGCACCACCTAGGCCCCTTCATTATGAATAAGAAAGAAGGATGGCAAGATGCTGAGCTAATCCTTAAAGATAAGTACATGCTCTCAAAAAGCTTCCGGTGGGTCCCCTATGACCCTGAAGGCTTCATCACTGCTAGAAGAGTAAAGTACAGGCTGCTAGGCTATGAGCATTGCAAATATCCACACATTGAACAGTATGCCAATCAACAAGAATGGCTGCAAGATACTTTAATTGAAAAATTAACTGAAGAAGAGATAATGCAAAAGAATGTCAAGGATTTGGAAAAAACTCTTGACTTGGATTCTGTGCAGCAGGTGATCTTCAAGCCACCACATCCAGTGGGAGAAGGGACCTCGGCCACAACAACTGCACCAACCACACAGGCACCTTCTACAGCAGCACCAGGTACAGATAAAGGGAAAGGAATAATGGGTGCTGAAGAAGAAACAGTGAAAGAACAGCCTGCCTCCTCAATTGGGCAGCAACAGGAGCAGACCCCTCCTCCACAAACAGAGCCACCAGCAGCACCAATTTTGCAGACCCCAGCACATGAGGAGAGGGGTAAGAAAATAGACAGAGAAGAGTCCACTCCTGCAAGTGGATCCTCCCAGCAACCGGAGTCCAAAAGGCAAAGGGTTGACTCCCCAGAGGTAGAAGAAATCAGTGAAGAAGTCCTTGACAACCCAAGGAAAGATGGGGAAGGCAGCCAGCAAACAGGTACAAGCTCCTTTCAGCAGGAGCAGGGAATCCAGCTTGGCTTAGAGGTATCCTCCTCCTCTCAGCAGAGCAAGAAGCCTAAAAGCACTAAGGCTTCTTTCAAGCAAATAAAGGCACAAAATGACTTGCTGAGAGTAGAAGTGTATAAACAGTTTCTAAATGCAACACCAACCCAGAAAGAAAGGCTAATGTCTGTATATGACATTCAAGAGGAGAAAATGATCCTCAGTCACTTTAAACCTAAGGTGCCGCAGCCGAAATCAGCTGCAGATTTTGTAAGGACAAGGGTGGAGGTCATGGCCAAGGACATTCATCCCATGGACCAAATATAACTCCACAAGCAAACTGGAGAAATGGTCTATGCCACCCTGGTGGACAAGGCAACCATGGCCCATGAGTTAAAAGAATCACTGAAAAATACCAACATTCAGTTGGATTTTGAGAGAATGTCCTCCATGGCCAAGGACAACAGAATAAAATCACTGGAGGACATCATTATCGACCTAGGACATGATCCTAAGGATCCAAAGGGCGTAAGGGCCCTCCTGAAGAAAAAAGAAGATGACCTCAATGCACTGAAGAAAAGGTTGAAGCTGCTGCCCACAGAGCACCCTCAGACAGCAGAATTACAGAAGGAAAAGCAGGCCGATGAGCAACTGGACCTTATAATGCAGCTCAACCAGAAGGTCCTTGATTTGGAGAAGGAACTTGAAGGAGCATTACAAGATAAGCAGGGAGAATCCACATCCCAAGCTCCTCCAACTACTTCAACCACTGCAACAACAACAGAGGCAGCAGTAGCCCCTGTGACAACCACAGCCACAACAGAAGCAACAACAACAACAGCTCCAGACTCCAGTACAAGCATGGAAGAATTGACTAAGGCTATTAAAGAAATGGAGCTCCAGGCCACTGAGATAAAGCAAGCCAAGGAAAAGTTGGCAGAGATAGAGACCAAGTATGATAAATCAAAGATGACTGTGGCAGAGCAAGGAAGAGAAATAAAGGCCCTCAAAGAAAAGATAAAGGCCTTGGAGAAAGAGCTTAATCTAGAAAGCACTATGGCTGAAATAAAAAGAATTCTGTGGGCCAGAATTGACCAATCCATCACTAAACAATGGAAGTCAATTAAAACTATGCATGAACAAATGGATTTAATTGGCCAAGCACAGATAGAAATTCAGAAGGCCAAAACAATGCTGGGAAACAGGCCTGAGCAGGCCAATAGAATGATTGATTTTCTGAATAACCAAACTAAGGAAGAACTGGCAGCCTTCGGCATTGTCAACAGAACAGAGGCTGTCCTTACAGCTAAAAAGGTGCTAACTCTCAGAAATTTTGTACAAACCGTGGAGAGGAAATGCTATGAGATACAGGCTGAGGTGGATGAGTATAAACTCAAAATGGGAGCACTGCAGCAAAAGGGACTGCCCAGCCTACTAAACGGTGCAGGAAGACTGATCCCCCGAGAGCAATATGCCACCAGAATGTCGAATTATATTGAAAATCAAATCACTGCATCTGGCAGTACTTCTGAGGAAACAGGGCCTCCAACAGGGCAGAGCCTATACAATAAACTTGAAGGTCTATTTTTCATTGAAAATGAGGTAAATCACCTTTTTGAGATTCCTCCAAATTTTTACAGATATACAGAGGCAGATGAAACTTTAGTAAAGATTCGAAGACACCAAATGCCTAAGGAGGATTGGTGGTAGGTAATGCTTCAAATTTTGCCACAATAGCCTCAGTTGCTCAGTCATTGCCAGCTCCAACTCAGAAAAAGTCAAGCAGCAGAATAAAGTCAGCATTTAAGGCAGCCGAAAGGTGACTCAGCATATGGACAACGACAACAAGCCTAAGAGATAAGATAAATACGCAATTTTTGGACAACGTATCCTCAGCCGACTCCAATAGCCACAAAGTCAACAATTTCTGACTATCTTTGACAGCTAAGGGACTGATGAGTTACTGCAGCTTTTACTTTCTCAGCTACCATGCTCCAGGAGTTGGCACGACATTAATGAAACATTTACTCATCAGATAGATATTTTCTTATGTAAATTATGTATATATACCTCCCCTGGCAACGTATAAGGGGTTGGTGATTTTCATTCTGAGGCAAATGTATTGTATACTTTCAGACTATCTAATACAAAAGGCTGGAAAAGTTCAGTGATTTCCTGAGAAGTTTGATGTCTTGCTGATGCTATGCGTGCTGTTGCAGAATTCCTGTGCTGTCTAATGGACCAATAAGTTTTCTCTATCTATGTTTTGTCTTCTTATGTTTATCTAAATCATATACATGTTTCACTAATCTAGCAGTAGGGAAAAGGAATAGTACAGGAAATGTTTGACTACATCTTGTGCTCAATCTCTATTGCTGTAAATGTTTTCTTCAGAATTGACCATGAACATGAATTCTCAATTGCTCATGTTTTCATTAATTCTCTAAATATGAATGTTATGTAGAAATTCTTCATTGCTTCTAACTAATATTCTCACTATTCCCCATACCAGTTTGTTGAAAGATTCTTAATTGCCTTTCATACCCTGGTTATATTACATTTAAATCACAGATTCAAAGAATTGTTTCTCAGACACTTATCTGGCTCTGCAGCATCACTATGGTAACAACACAGACATATCAAACAGATCAAACACCACTGACTCCATGCCCAATGGCCTAGAACACCCTGGCAAGCACATATATATCTTGACTGAAGTCACCATCCAGCAAATTCCAAAAAAACAAACCCTTGAGCATCATAACTAGCCTAAAATATTATACAAACAAAGTTAAATCATAAAGAGAGAGCCCTCTTTGGTCATAGGTAGGCTAGAACCTGTGACCCAAAGATTGGTTAGTGGTTACCTCGGCCGTATTCCCTTGGGAGTCAAAGGGAACAACTTGAGTGATAACAATTATATGCTAGTAACTTGATGATTAGGGTTATTACATTCAGGTATAATTCAACATATTTGTGATATGGTGTTGTACTAATCTAGATTGACTTTTCATATGTGATTGTTATGCATGAACGAAAATCGTTTATGATTTTATAATATGAACATGTTAGATAGTTAGTGTTATGGATATCATGACCTTAATTATGTTTGAGTTGATATGTTGTGAAGTTGTATCGTGCTAATCTAGATTGATTGTGCAGACAAGATAGCCTCCCCTGAGATACATTAAGATGATTCTACTAACACATATGTGTTGAGACAGTTGATATGTAATTGAGTGTAGTAGGTGACAATTGTAGCATTATGTCTAAAGACTATGAGTGGACTATGGATTATGACATGATTGGTAGACTTGGTAAAGGTTGATTTCATATTAATAGATATGATTGTCTTGATATTTGGAAAATGTGGTTGACATGTGTAAAAAATTGCAGGAAACATGTTTGGTATTAGCGTGACAAGGTAACAATTGATGTATTTATATAACTAACAGTTGGGTGATCACTGGTGTGACAATACATAGTAAGCTTTGATTACAAAAAGATAAAAAGGTAAAAGAAAAGAATTGGGAAATAATTGCTTTGGCTATGTTTGGAAACCCTAATTCCAAACGAATGAGTTCTTTGCATACATCAAGTCTTCTTAACCTTGATTTCGTCTGACAAAATGTGGTTATGTGCTATATTCATGGACATGTATTTGACAAGTATAACAGTTAGTGTCGAGTTAGAAATATATTTGTCAAAATAATTGGATTCCCTTGAGAGATGGCATGGGTGTGTCTAGTTATGAGGGAACGTGCTTGACACAATAAGGTAAGATAACTTTTTTGTTGTTATGTTTACTTATGCACTGAAAATTATGTGTATATGGTAGTATGATGTAGGGGATTGCCTGGCAAAAGAGATTTCCATGAAATTATAAAGAAGGCTTAGGTTGAATTCCCTTGGAATCACTGGGAACCATGGGAATTGAGTCATGGTGTCAATTGAGAGTCTTGTGATTTTGATTCTTTGTGCTTTGTTTTCACTTGATTTGTAGTTTTGCTTATGTTTAGTGCAAGGCCTTACCAGTTTGTTTATGATTTCATACTATTATTGGTTTTCATGATTTTCTTCTTGTATGTTTCTTGTTCTTACCTTTTATGTTTTGAGCCTTGGGAATTGGTTGGGAAAGAGGAAAGTGCTGGCTTGTGTGGGCGTGACCCAGGTTCAAAAGTGATTTAGCCAAGAAAATCCCGGCACGACTAGCCCTTTCGGCAATAGTCCGGGGAGCACGGACTAAGGTCTCACTCGAAGTAGTATGGGAGGGTGTTAGAACCAGGTTTCCGCACCCTGGGAATTCCTGATGAGCTTTTGGAGATACATGGTTTGACCCTGCGTGCATGTCGTTATGTGCACTCGTTATTCCTTCGCAACTTCTGATGCTGCTTCCACGCAGCCCTACTCGGGGCGCAACTCGTATAATACCCAAGTTCTTTGTTATTTAATCTATTATTACCCGATTACTTAACTTGTGGATGTAATATTAATGGTTGTTACAACATATTTAGCAATCATAACAGTGTGTGCGATAAACAAACCATTATAAATGTAAAGAAGATAATGCACCACAAATACACAGAAAGAGGAACCAACTTCTCTTTATTTATCTTCGATCCAAGATTACAGACTCGACAACGCCATGCACACTTAGCTACAGGGGTCTGCGCACTCAGCTGCGGACTCTTCCAAGCCTCTGCACACTGAGCTGTAGAGCCTCTTCATACCACTACGACCCTATACACTTAGACTCTTACTCTATGCTTGAATCATTCTTATTCTTCTCTCTACAATACTTTACATTTCATTAAAATACTTTAGGGCGGAAAACCCTATGACTCATCCTATACTTCGCGCTCTGCGCCCGCAGTTCACGGAGTCTTACAAAACCTTTGACCAAAATTTGGGCTTTGAGCCTCAAAACATGCTGTGGGGTGATTCCATGCCCAACAATCCCATAACACAATCATCGTGACTCATCTCGAGTCACTCTGCTGGTGCAATGGTCTAGGCACGGAGCCCCTGACTAGTCCCGCACTGCTCGGAGGTCCGCGGTGCACTGTTTTGCGATTTGCTGGATCTGCTGTATTCTTGCTTTGGAATCATTTGTTTCTAAATTGTTTTCTTACCTCGGTATCGACATCTGCTACGTGTGTTTACAGTCCCATGCCCTGGTCCGTCTCCTCAGGTCGCAAAGATTGTGCTTCGGCCTATTAGTCAGATAGCTGACCCACCCATGTAGGGCTTCAAGCGATTGCCATTTACCTTTCCTGGGAAGGTTTCTCCATTTAGTTTAACTAGCTGGATGGCGCCTCCATCTGTGACCTCCTTAACCACGTATGGTCCCATCCAGTGCATTCTGAATTTTCCCAGAAATTTTTCAAACTTATTGTTGTACAATAGTACTAAGTCATTTACCTTGAAGGTGTGCAACTTGATATGGCAGTGGTGCTAGGCCTTTACACGCTGCTTTTGTACATGCTAATGAAATCCAGCCAGAAACCGTTCTTCCTCAAGTTCTTCTAATTGCGCGAGCCTTTCTTCCAGGGCTTTGCGGTTTGTGATGCCTGTGAGTGCTACTATTCGCAGAGTAGGTACAATGTATTCCATTGGCATGACAGCTTCCATGCCATAGAATAATCAGAAAGGTGTCTGTCCTGTCAATTTTTTGCACGTTGTCCTATACGCCCATAATATAATAGGTACGCGTAGGTCCCAGTCGTTTTGCTGCATGTTACATACTTTGGTCAGTGCAGTCTCCAGTATTGTGTTGAATGCCTCTACTATCCCATTAGCTTGCTGGTGGTAAGGTGTACTTTGCTGATGATACACTTGGAACTCTTCTGTGAGCGGACTGATGGTTTCATTTAGGAAATGTGTTCCGTGGTCACTCATTAAGATTTTCGGACAACCAAATCTTGTCAACGCATTTTTGAAAAAAAACTTCATAGCCGTAGTGGCCGTGCAGTGCTTGATCGACTGCACTTCTGCCCGTCGTGTCAGGTACTCCGTCGTGGTGATGATGTAGTGCACACCTATCTTTCCCTGAGGTTTGATTAGTCCCACAAATTTGATTGCCCATTTTTCGAATAGCTAGAGTGTCATTTGTGGATTTAGTGGCATATTGTCCCTTCGTGATGGTTTTCCAGTCATTTGACATATATCACAGGCCCTACAGTGTGCTTTCGAATCCTGGTGCAGGGTTGGCCACCATAACCCTGCAAGGAGAATCTTCTATGCAGTCATGCATCCTGCATAGTGTCCTCTTGCAGTACCCCCATGTGCTTCCGCAGGGATCTTACCTCGTTCAAATTTAGGTACGTATCTTTGCAATATCTCATCATTTCCCATTTTGTAGAGGTGCCTCGCGATGACAGAAAAGCTCGCCGCACACACCACCAATTCATTCTTCTGTTGGACTGAATATTCCTTCGGCGCAGTCCCTGTTGTTAGAAAATGGATTATATCCTCTAAGTGTCCATTCGTGATGCGCACTTCAAAGAGTTGTGCATCAGGTAGTCCCTCCTCCAAATTTGTTGGTTCCTCACTCATCTCAATTCATAACAAGTGATTTGGTCCTGCATTTAGGTGTCCCGACTTGACTATGACCTCAAAATCATATTCTTGAAATAGTAAAAGCCATCTGCACATGCGCCCCCCCAAGACAGGCTTGTTCACCAGGTATTTCGATGCAGAATGGTCGGTATACATCTTGAAATGTCTGCTAAGTAAATAGTGTCGGTATTTTTGGAGTGCGTAAACCTGAGCCAACCCCTCGCACTAAGTGGTAGAGTAGTAGTTTTCTGATTTGGATAGTCTTCAACTTGCAAACGCGATCGAGTGATCCACGCCCTCCATGCCTTCCTGTGTGAATATGGCTCCCAGTGCAATACACGAGACATCAACATGTGCATGAAATTCCACATTCCATTTGGGGAAGACCAGGATTGGAGTGGAGGCTAGTTTCCCCTTCAAGAGATCCAAACTCTTCATGCAATCATCATTCTAGCAATATGTAGCATCCTTTTTCAATAGCTTTTCCATCGACACTATTTTTTGGGCTTATGAACTTCCTATAGTATCCAGTGTGCCCCAAAGTAGTGCGCAGTTGTTTAACTCTTCGTGGTGCTTCCAAATTTAGAATAATGGCAATCTTTGCAGGTTCCACCATCAAGCCTTGTTTGCAGACTACATGTCCCAGCAGGTTTCCAAAGGGAACGAGGAATGTGTACATGTTAAGGTTCAGCGCAATTTGGTGTCGATGGCAAGTATCTAGCATCAAGTGTAAGCTCGCTACATGGTGCTTAACTAATCCAAAGACAGTCCAATCGTCTAGATAGGCCTCCAGGAACTTGTGGATGTATTCTTTGAACACGGCCACAACGATGCGTGAAAATATGGTTGGCGTGTTCTTCAGTCCAAACGGCATAACATTGTATTGAAAGGAGCCCCATTCTGTGGCGAAGCTCATTTTGCTCCTATCTTCCGACGCGATTTTGATCTGATGGTATATTGAGAACCCATCCATGAATGAGTATGTTTCCTAACCACCAAAATTTTCCAGTACTTCATCTGTGAATGGTGTCGGGAATGGATCGTGTACATAGGCGTTGTTCAGCTTTCTGAGGTCCACGCATATTCTTATTTCGCTCCTCTGTTTTTTCTCCTGTATGACCATAGGACTCACCTAGTCGGATTCTTCTACTGGTTCAATGATTCCAGCTACAAGAATGTTGTCTAATTCATCGTGAACCTTCTCTTTATACTTTGGATTCAAGCGGTAAGACTGCTGCTTAACTGTCTTCGCATAAGGTTTCAGAGTGATCTTCATCATCCCTAAGTCGCCAATGATCCCTTTTAAGTCCGTAATTCTGGTCGGGAACAAGTCTTGGTATTTGCAGAGTAACTCAGTGACCTTATCCACCGTGGCATCATCCCAATAGTCCCAAAGCATTGCGTACTTTGGCTCCGCTTCTGTTGCAATGTTTACCTACTTTGTTTTTACCGACGGGGTGATGTCAGGATCCTCAATTGATGGTCCTCGAACCTTGTGACAGCCTTCCGTTTCTGGAATACTAATATTTCGTGGGTTCTCATCATCCTCCTCCACATGTACATTATAACACTCTAGGGCGTTGCTTGATTATGTTGCCTATACTGGCTGAAGTACTTCCATTTTATCCTGTGGTATTTTGAAGATGGCGCTTTAACTGCTTGCAGTGCATCATCAATAGTATCCGACCAACAGTCTTCAAACTTGAAAGTTAACAAAAATCCCTCGCGTAAGACATCCCATTCGCCCGTACCATGGCGGAGCTCCGTCTCAGTATACCAATTCATGGGTAACATCCAGGGTATGGTAGAATAAATGTACCCATTTAGGCTGTGGCGCTTCCCCGTAGACCTTGGTCCATTTCGTAAGGTGCGTGTGTGGATCATCTCATTCTTCATATTTGTCTACTATCCATATTTGTGGCCTTCCCAAATTGTAGGCGCATCATTCTTTTGTAGCTGTGCCAATCCTCAAAATTTCCTTGATGCATACCCCACCATCGTGCGGGTCTTCACACAATGCCTAATTCAGCGCATCGAAATGCTGCTTTTCTGGTACTTCACTTTCAAATTTGCTCAGAAATTCATCCACCATTGTCAATCTATCATATGTTGGTAGCTCCCTAGCTTTTGTTGTCACGCAACCTAGTGATCTAACCATCATGTTGCAATTAAGCGTTGTTACTTCGTACAACCGATTCTGCCATCGCTCTACTTCTTTGTCTGAATCCAAAGTGCGGGAGCTTTTTCTCCCACAAAATTCTTCCGTTTGCAGTTGGATTCACCCAATCCTATTCTTGCACAGTTATCTTGTAAATACAATCGAGATCCTGAAGATGAACCACCGTTGCTGGTTCGAAACGTCAATGAAAAAGAATCCTTATGTGATGTATATGAAAGATAATCTGAACAACAATCGAGATCGTCATCACTATCATCGTCACACACCAGTTCAGTGTACCACGCTCCTTCGGCTGGATCCAGCGGTACTACTACCCCTTGTGACTTTTTCTCAAAGATCATTTTGTGCTTCTTCAGATTTATGACTCCGTTCATATCGGTGGCCCAGTCTATTCCTAGTAGTGCGGGATAGGGATTACTGTCATCGACAATCTCTATCACTTCAAAATCTGCCTACGCGCTCACACCTTCGATATCTACTGTTACCCCTTGCAATCTTCCCATGGGAAAAATCTTCTGTTGGTTCTCCATTCATAAATGAATAGGGGACCATTGTAATGCAAGTCTGCCCATGTGTTCCCATGTTTTCTTTGGTAGTATATTTGCATTGGAACCTAGATCCAAGATTAGCTGATCCATTTCATACTCGCCGATTTGCGTAGTCAACCTCATTTCCCTTCCGGTGCGCAATGCATGCTTCCTCGGTTTTTGGACCATGCACGGTTCCCCTGACCCCGCACATCTAGTGATAAGTCCTTATAGTCCTTTGACTGCCTTGCTATCGCACAACAGTTTCATGCATGTCTCTAGAAAGGTAGTGAGCATTGAAGGACCATTCCTAGTTCTAGTTGATCCTTACTACCTGAAGTGGAGGCCTCCGTGACGCTTTTCTTAGCTTACATGAATGTCTCCTTCGCGTGTTCTAAATCAAACTCGGGTTCCTTTGTAGGGACCTTGCGAACCCACGCACTTTCTTCTGGCTGCTTCCCTTTAGCATTGCCCATGGTCATACCTCTCCTGAGCATCATGTTTACATTAAGGTCTTCTTTGCGCGGCTCAGACCTCATCATTTCTAAATTCTGAGTCGGAGGGGGCTAGAGTACCCCTTTTTCGCACATCCTTGTTATCAGCGAAGGGAAGTCTCCTACCTCATGATCAAACTGAGTACAATACAAACATGATATCCTTGTCGGGTTGGTACAATCGTGGCTATAGTGCCTTGGGCCCCCACAATTGTAACAAATTAGTTGTCCTCGATCCCTTCCTGGTCCCATCCCTGCATTTGGGTCGAGGGCTCACGTTTCAGTTTGCATCCCATAGGTAGGAATCTATGTAGGTTTTAACCCTGTATAGAAATTATCTGCATACGAATTGTAGAACACAGAAAATAAACAATGCGAGACCATAACACATAAAACACATATACACAGAGATTTTCCCCTGGATCCCAAAACCGGGACTACCAGCTTGATTTTTCATTATGTTCCTTTGAATGTTACAATACATATTTATACATGCCAAAGTATCCAATACCATAGATTGAAAACCATCGCGTCCAAAACCATGGACCGAAAACCATCGCGTCTAAAACCATGTGCAAAAAACATGCACAAAACCATAGGTAGGTCCACCCAACCTAATATAGAGTCTAAAACCGAAATTTTATAGGGCGCTGCCTCAGACCCCATAGAGTGGGGTTACCTGCACCCCTCAAACCCCCTGTGACCCCCTTCATATACAATCGACGCAACGAAGGGGGGGCTCTGCCCCCCTTCTAAGCCCCCGGTTAACTACGTGGACTAGTCATGGAAAGAATATAACACAACCCAACATTCTCTCACTTGTTGTTTTCTTTCCATAGGGGGCCACAAGAGGGCTTAGTCATTTATCCAGCCCTGCAATGCCCATTGTTTCTCTACACCAATAAAAGTTCTTTGAGCTCACAGATTTTTTCAATGCATCTGTAGTATTCTTCAAAGTGTCCACCTTTACCGGCAACACCTTTTTGTCTTCTATCATATCCCTCACAAAGTGATATTGAACATCAATGTGCTTTATCTTTGAATGATATACAGGGTTCTTTGCCAAGAAAATTTCACTTTGGCTGTCACAGTCTAACCTCATAGCTCCCTGTACTAACCCCATACTTGAACACAATCTCTACAACCAAACCACTTCTATACTTGCATGAGTGGCTGCCATGTATTCTGCCTCTGTAGTTGATAGTGCCACTACAGATTGTTTCTTACTCATCCAACTGACTGCACCTCCAAAGAGGTTAAACACATACCCACTTGTAGATCTTCTCTAATCCAGATCTCCAGCCCAGTCTGCATCAACAAAGCCACGAATATCCAACACTCCATCCAATCCTGGTCTTCCTTCGTAGCACAAACCATAATCACTAGTGCCACGCAAATACCTGAAAATCCGCTTCACTGTTGTCCAGTGCTCCTTCCCTGGTTTTGGCATAAACCTGCTCAATACTCCCACTGCATGTGAAATGTCTAGTCTAGTACAAAACATCGCATACATTAGGCTACCGACTGCTCTTGCATATGGAACACAAGACATATCCTCTTCCTCTTCTTGTGTCTTAGGACATTGTTCAGTAGATAACTTTACACCTATAGGAATAGGAACCTTCACTGGTTTACTATCATGCATATTAAACCTCTACAATATTGTCTCAACATACTTCCTCTAGTTTAACCAGAGCTTCCTCTTTGCCCGATCTCTTTTAATTTCCAAGCCCAAAATATAGTTTGCAGCACCAAGATCTTCATGTCGAATTTTGAGGACAATTGGGTCTTCAAATCCTGGATAATTTCTTTTTCATTTCCAACCAGTAACATATCATCCACATAGTAAGACCAAATAAATAACACGGTCACCAATTAATTTAAAATACACACAGTGATATGCTTTGCTTCTGGTGAACCCAAGTCCCCGTATAAATGTATCAACTTTCTGATACCACATCCTTGGTGACTGTCTTAACCCATACATAAACTTCTTTAACTTGCATACCAGTTGTTTCTTACCCTCACCGCAAAGCCTTCAGGTTGCTTCATGTAGATCTCCTCTTCCAGATCCCTATGAAGAAATGTTGTTTTCACATCCATATGTTCTACCTCAAAATCAAAAGCAACAGCAACAGATAAAAGTAATCTAATAGAAGTTACCGTGGCAACAGGAGAAAAAATATCACCAAAATCAATTCCCGGCACCTGGGAATAACATTTTGCTACGAACCAAGCTTTATATTTCTCCACCTTTCCTTCTGCATTTGTCTTCTTCTTGAACACCCATTTGCTGCCAATGGGTTTCCTTCCAGCCAGCAACTCCACCAGATCCCAAGCCTCATTTTTGTGCAAAGATGCCATTTCATCAACCATGACCTCTTTCTAGAGTTTTCCATCCTCTAAATCTACTGCTTCCTTCATAGTTTGGGATCATCATCAGTAATAGATAAAGCAAAATTTGAATAGAAAGTAGATGGACTATACCTTTTTGGTTGTCTTCTTTCTCAAACTGATATTCTCACACTCGGAGTTTGTGGCTTTTCATCTTCTGATTCCTCCTCTACTGTAGAGTCTAATTCTTCCTACTTTAGCTCAAACTCTATCTTCTCAGGTTCCTTCGGTTGGAATTTATGATTAATAACATCTTTCACCTCTTTGAACACCACATCTCGATTGTACACAACCTTCCTTGTTACTGGATTCCAAAGCTTATAACCCTTTAAACCATCCTTATACCCAATAAAGATGCACTTTTTAGATTTACTATCCAACTTGGTTCATTTCTCTTTTGGAACATGTACATATGCATCATTTCCAAATACCCTTAGATGTAAAAGAGAGGGTTTCTTACGAGTTCATACCTCTTGTGGAGTCTTAGCCTCCAACGCTGATGAAGGTGATCTGTTGACCAGGTAACATGTTATCTCCACTGCCTCTGCCTAGAATTCCTATCCTAACTCGACACCACTGAGCATGCTTCTTGCCCTTTCCATCAATGTCCTATTCATTCTTTCAACAACTCCATTTTGCTGAGGTGTATATGGACTAGTCTTTTGCCATGCTATACCACACTTCTTATAGAATTCTTCAAATTCCTTACTGCAAAACTCTCCACCATTATCTATCCTTAGCACCTTTATCTTCTTCTCTGTCTAGTTTTCCACCAGAGCCTTAAATTCTTTAAACTTGTCAAAGACTTTAGATTTCTTCTTAAGGAAATATATCCATGTATTCCTTGAGAAGTCATATATAAAGGATACATAGTACATAGACTTACCCAGTGATGGAACCTTCACAGGTCCAAACACATCATTGTGCACAAGCTCTAATATCTGCTTCGCCCTCTTACCACCAGAGGGGAAACTCACCCGATTCTGCTTCCCATATACACAATTTTCATAGAAATCAAAATCCAAAGAGCTATTACTCATACCTTTACCATGAAGTATCTGAAGGCCTTTCTCTCCAACATGTCCAAGCCTTTGATGCCACAACATGGTCTTCTCTCCAGAGACCACTAGATTTTCTGCTCCACTTTCAGGAACCACAGAACTGTTGCACCCACCAACAACAACACTACCTTATAGCTTGTACAGTATTCAAATTTGAACTCCCCACATCAATACCAATGCCCCATGAACCATTGCATGTATCCTTCTCGAACACTGTTTTTACACCTGCATCATCCAACTTACTTACAGAAATCAGATTTCTGGCTAATGCAGGAATATGCAGAACACCCAAAAGTGTTCTAACCCTTCCACCTTGCAACTTCAACTTTGCTTTTCCGCGACCAATGATTTTAGCCTTCCTGTCAACCCCTAAGATGACATCACCACCATCATATTTATCATACTCACAGAACCACTCTCTATGGAGAGTGAAGTGAAAGGATGCACCTCAGTCAATCAACCATGCCTCGTGATCTACATGTGTACTTGAAGAAGCCAAGTACACATCCCCACCTTCATCTAAGGTGGTTTTCGCCTTTGTAGGAGGAGCATCATTAGATCCCTTTCCTTTATCAGGAGCTTTAGATTTATAGTCCCTTTTGTAGTGTCCTTCCTTTTCGCATTTCCAGCACACCACCTTTACAGGTTTTCTTGGAGATTTATATCTCCCTCTAGATTTAGACCTCCCACTCGATGACTTATTTTTGTTTATGTTATGGGACCATCCTCGTATAAACAAGGCATCACCATTTTGGCTCTCCATATTTTTCCATCTCATCTCCTCCGTTAACAAGGATGAGACTATTTCATCAAATTGCAAGGCATTTGCATTGCTACCTATTGCAATAACCAGACTATCCCATGAATTTGGTAGATAACACAACAAACTAATGCACTTATCTTCATCTGAAATTTTGATATCAACATATGATAATTGACTTACCACAGTATTAAATGCATTCAGATGCTCTATCACTGAGTCTCCATCTTTCATCCTCAGGTTATACAACTTTTTCCGCAGGAACAGTTTATTCACCAGAGACTTAGATTGGTACAGAGTCCCTAACTTGTCCCACAAAGCCTTTGCCATAGCTTCCCCTGATACATTCAACAATACTGAATCTGAGACACACAATCATATTGTGCACTTTGCCTTCCAATTCAACTTCTTCCATTCTTCATCACAAACTCCCATTGGTTTAGTACTTATCCACCAACAGATCCTCCATCTTGAGTTTTCACAACTCAAAACTCTGACCATTAAATTTCTTGATCTCTATCTTTCCACTACTTGCCATCTTATTTCACCACCAGAATCGATCCCACATATCTCCCACTGAACGGGGTCTACCACAGGCCTGAGTGAAACCCCTTAGCAACAAAGGCGTCCCCTTGAAGCCAAAACAACTATAATACCAAATGTAGGTTTTAACCCCATAGAGAAATTACATGCGTATGAATTGTAGAACACAAAAAATAAACAATGCGAGAGCATAACACATAAAACACATATACACAGAGATTTTCCCCTAGATCCCAAAACCAGGACTACTAGCTTGATTTTTCATTATGTTCCTTTCAATGTTACAATACATATTTTTTTTTGCTGAAGCATGAGTTGAGCCTTCTATATCATTAATAAAGAAAATAAATTACATAAAGTATAAAGCCAATGAGGAACTTTGGACCCCAAGCAGCACACTACACGTCAAAACTTCAAACCCTACCAACAAAACTTCAGGACTTTCAAAAGACAAAAAATATTAAGACCTTTCGATCCTCCCATCAAAGACCAACGTATGCCCAACAAATTTAGCTGTCGCCAAGCACCCTAATAACATTTACTATCGGGTCCGAAGAGAAAAGGAAACCTATTCTGAAAGGATATCGGGTCCACCTTTTGATCGTGCTCAAGACATCGATGCCCACCATAGAACTATTGCTTATCCCGACTTGCCTCTTTAATCTAAACCGTCCGATCTTCTTTCCAGATCCAACGGAATTGGAGGGTATCACAGTACCAAGCTGCGCGGCTCTTAACCCACAGACCCACCAACAATCAAGACCATTCCTACCCATCGATCCACGCAGATTAATCCAACGGTTAAGGCTCAAATCACATGGGACAAGTGGACCGGACAATAGCACGCGATGAGGGCGGTATTTGGTCCCTCCCCTTGGCCACGTGTCACTAGATGAATGGAATCGCTCCCAAAACTTCAAAACCGCTTCCCACTTTGAACACTTGTGATATACCATAAACCACTCCGTGAGTAGTATAGCGTCGAAACCAAGGTATTACGACTGCCGACAATATCCAGATTCTAGTCCCTCATACTAATCCGACCATGCCATTCCTCCTGCCAACACTCTGCTAACTCGATTCTTCCGCGCATTTTCCCTCTAGAGCATTTGTCTCCAAAAATATCAGGGATGCTTAGGCCGACTGTGATCTGCCTTCTATAGGTACTCGACTGAGAGAAAGGCCGTAAAACAAAAAGACACCTAGTCATCTAGATTCAGCCTCCATGGCTTTGAATTGAACCACCCTCTGATCTTTCTCAACTTGGGCGTGACAATGCACCTTTAATCTATCCTGAGGCATATCTTGCCACTCCATTTTGACCTTACACTCATTATAGATTACTCCTTGATTGGCCAGAATATTTGCCAATTTATTGGCCGATCTTCGCACATGATTGAAACTAACTGTTCAAAGGTTCTAGAGATGAAGCTGAATCCTTTGGAAGACCTGGATTAGCCTCCAATGTTTAGAGACTTTTTCAGGCGTAGTGACACAACTAATTCTCTTGACCGAGTTAATAATTAGCTCAGAGTCAGCCTCAACAATCACATTTTGGTGGTTATCTTACTTCATAAAATCAAGACATTGTTCCATAGCCATGAGCTCCGCCATATTGTTAGTGGCCCTTCCTAAATGGCAGTGAAAGATGACAAGAATGCTGCCATTGTCATCCCTTAACACCCCTCCAAAACGAGCAGTACCCAGGTTTCCTTTTGAAGCTTCGTCAATATTGAATTTTACAAAACCTTGTGGGGGAGGGTGCCAGATACCTGTTCGGTGTCCATCTTCACATCCTTCCTTTCCAGGATCTGAGGGATGGGCCCCTGCATACCCGGTTGACTAAGAATCCTCAATTCTGCAGCTGAAGGAGGGTTCTTAGGGGGGTTCCACACAGAGGTACTAACCGTTTCCTTAATCTGGTTTAAGATCTGCTCAAAAAGTCGATGGGGGGGGGGGCTTTTTCATTCTTGAAGATTCTTTTGTTTCTTTCTTTCCAGACATTCCATATAATAAAACCTGGCATAAGAACCCAAGCAGTGTTTAGAAATTCATAATCTGAAAAGTTACGTCTCCACTTGGTTAGGGTGTTAATAATACACCCTTGGTCTCTATCTATCTATTGGAAAATAGCAGCAAACGTATTCCACAACTAGGAGGTGAAACTGCAATTATTAAGAAGATGCTCCATAGTTTCCTCTTGTTCACCACATAGATGGCATCTGGAAGGCCCCAGAACACCCCTCTTCCTGATGTTATCCCAGGTCAAAATTTTCTTATGATAAACCAACCACATGAAAATTTTGATCTTCATCCAGCCTTGGTACCTCCATAGATTCAACCAAATCCTGTCCGGAACCTGGTAGTCCAGCTCAAGGAGTAAGCATTTTGCCTCCTTAAGATTAAAGGAACCCTCATTGTTGTTGCCCCATCTAAGTTGGTCATGCCCACCTGTAACTAATATCCTCCTTTGTTCCACCAAATTCCTAAGCTCATTTGCTTTTTCTTTCAAAGGGCTGCCATCTCTATAATCCATGTGCCTCCAGGTTCTCCATTTTCCTGCACTGTTGGTTTGATCCCAGAAATATTTTACCATAATTAATCCTTTAGTATTTGTCTCATTCTTGAGCTCCACAAAGTCCTCTATTAATAATATAGGTTCCTGTTGCCATTTATCCTGCCAAAATAAGGCTAAATTTCCTTCTCTGATTTCCTAGACGCTGTTTTTTTGTATTAATTCTCTGTTCTCCCAGGCCTTTTTCCAAATGTGTGAGCCTTTTATAATTCGAGACATTCTTATGAGATTACTATATTGCCAAGAGCTAGCATATTTTCCTTTACAAATACTAGCCCATTGTGCCTTTGGATCTTTGACCCATCGCCACCATAATTTAGCCCCTAAAACCTTGCTAAGAATCTCCAGATCATCCAATCCAAGTCCACCATGGTTTTTAGGTTTGCAGATTTTATCCTAGGCAACCAAGGCCCATTTCTTGCTTTCCTCCTCCTTACCCCAAAGAAAGTCTCTTTGAATGGATCTGAAATGTTGTAAGACTTCTTTTGGTGCTGGGATGGCTGATAGCATGAAAACTAGGATTGCTTGAAGAACAGCTTTTGTGAGGACCAACCTTCCAGCCAAATTTAAAGATCTTATAGTCCATTTCTTGATTTTGTCTCGCATTTTATTAATCACTGGCTTCCAAATGCTCTTTTGCAGAGGTTTAGCAATTAGCAGCACCCCCAAATGTTTTGAAGGGAGGATATCTATTTGAAAGCCCAAAATTATGGAAATGTTCCTCTGAATGGCAATATTAGTGTTAAAGAAAAAAATTTAGATTTGGAAAGATCAACTTCCATACCTAAAGCCATAGCAAAGTCACACAGGATTTGTTTGTATGCGAGAACTTCTTTGACCGCGGGTATTCCCTACAGCATGGTGTCATCCACAAATTGTTGATGAGTCAAGGCCTGTCCTTCATCAGAGAGATGGAGACCTTTAATCTGACCCGTTTCTTTTGCATGCTTGATAGACCTACCCAGTCCTTCCATCATGAGGATGAAGAGAAAGGGAGAGAGTGGATCTCCTTGCCTAAGGCCTCTTGAAGGAATAAAAATCTCTGAGGGAGAGCCATTAACCAAAATTGAAAAGTTGGTAGAAGTAACCGGGGCCATGACCCATCTAACCCAGTTGTGATCAAACCCAAAAGCAATAAGAAATTTCCTAATATAGGTTCAATTTAGCTTATCATAGGCTTTTGCTATGTCCAATTGCATAATCATACCTTCCTTCCTATTGTTGGACAAAGAGTGCACCACTTCGTGAGCTTGAATGATATTATCAAGAATTTGTCTACCTTCTACATATCTAGATTGTTCCACAGAAACTAGATAAGGAAGGAGAGGTTTGAGTCTATTGGACACAACCTTAGATATAATCTTATAGACCACATTGCACAAATCTATGGGTCTAAACCTGTCAGGACTTTGAGCCAAGTCCTGTTTAGGGATCAGGGAGATAAAGGAGGTATTGAGTGCCTTCAAAATGGTTTTATTCCTCCTGGAATCTTCTACTACATTCAGAATATCTTGTTTGACTATACTCCAGTAGGCTTTAAAGAAGTCCACACTGAAACCATCAGGGCCTGGCGCCTTGCCATTCTGCATTTCCTTAAGGACCTCATTGACCTCCTCTACAGTTACTGGCCTATTAAGGTTGCAATTGTCCTCTCTAGACACCAGCCTAGGTATATGTCTTATAAGATCCCTGGTGGACTGTTCTCGATCTGAAATGGTTTCTTTAGATATATCACTAAAGTGCTGAACTAGCACAACTTCTATTTCTTCATGAGAATTAAGAACATTACCACCCTTGTCCTTGATCGAAGAAATCCTGTTATGAGCTCTATTCGCAATTGTGGATCTATGGAAAAATCCGGTATTTCTCTCACCTTCTTTTAACCATTGAACTTGAGACTTTTGTGTCCAAAATATTTCCTCTTGTTTACATAAATTCTTCCAGTCTTGATGATATTTGGAAACTTGATCACTTTTGTCTTTATCAAAGCCATCCGTGATAAGGGCTTGGTTGAGTACCCACATTTTGCCTTCAACAGATTTTTTAGCTTCAAAAATATTTCCATATTCATTTCTATTCCAATATTTAAACCTGAGCTTGATGTGTTTTAGCCTTTTTTGAAGAGGAAACATTCTTGGGCCCTGAATATTCAAATCTTCTGACCACCAGGTGGCAATGTTGCTTATGAAATCTGGGTGGGAGAGCCATATATTCTCAAATCTAAAAGGTCTATTCCTGGGGGTTCCAATGCCATGCACCTCCAGTTGAACTGGCCAGTGATCTGAGCCTCCAAAGGGGTTGCTATCATTTCTTTGTCTATGAGCATAAGGTCCTCAGAGATTATGAATCTGTCTAATTTTGAGGCCACCTGAGACTCACCTCCTCTTTTGTTGTTCCAGGTAAAGAGACCATTACTTGTTACAATGTCCACTAACTTCATATTATCTATGAAAGTTTGAAAAGCTAGAGAATCTTTACTTGTAATTTTGGTTCCCCCTTTTTCTCCGAAAGTGATTTGATCATATTGAAATCACCCCCCAAGATCCATGGTAATCCTGCATGTCTGTCTCTGAGATCCTCCAGAGAATTTAGAAACCTGAGTTTATCATCCATTCTTTGAGGACCATACACATTTGTTACCAGGTAGGTTTCCTTATCTCCCACAGGCTGAATGACCACAGATAAATAATCCCTAGATGCTTCAGCATCTATTATGCCAATTTTTTGGAGATTCCAAAGAGCGAGAATACCTCCTGCAGCATTCTCTGCTTTGACTTCCAGAAACTCAAATCGATTGAGCCATTTACTATGGATTTATTTTATTTTTTGAATGAAACATTTGGTTTCCTGGATGAAGATCACATCCGGAGTTGTTTGTTTCATTCTATTACTCAATATTCTTTGTTTTCTTTTACTACCTAGACCCCTAATATTCCAAGAAGTGAACTTCATAATTAAAGATTTGTGAAGGAGTAGCTGGTTAGGTCTTTCATCTTACCTGAATCTATCATTAGCTTCCCACATTCCATCAATAGCTCATTCTGCTTTTTTTTGCCTCTTTTCTTTCCTGGGTTTTTGGGTGCCAATCCTGGTGTGGTCTTCATCGTTTTCACACCTTCGCTTCCCTGCCTTTCATTGTTTCTTTGTCTCTGCATACCTTTGGTCTGGGTTTTCCATATAAACAACTGCTAAACTCTATTAAAGTCCTCTAGAGGTAACGAATCTACTACTTCCCTGGTTCCTTGATCCAAGAAACCTTCCAGATATAGGTTTTCTTCCTCAAGTATTTCCTGTAGTTCATGGTCCTCCATTTCCATCTCACTTTGGGTCATTTCATGGTCCATCTCCAGCTCTACTTCGTTCATTATAGTTTATTTCTGTTTAATATTACCTTGTGCTTGATCACTATTTTCTTCTTTCCCCTCCTCCATTGGATTTCCTTCCTTTGTCTGGTCTGCTTTTGTAATCCCTTCTTCCTCTTCGAGAACTTGGAACCTATTCTGACTGGTTTGTTGTCCTCCTGATTTTTGTAGCTTTGGCCCCCTTTTGCTTCCTTTTTCCTTATGTGCCACTTTGTGAAAGATTTTAGTATCTTTCATTGTGTTAGCTTTATTCTTATTCTCCATTTTACTGAGAGGGCAGTCTCTGAATAGGTGCCCATGCTCATGGCATTTGCGGCATCTGAATGGAATATGTTCGTAATCTACTGTTTGAACCCATTCTTCATCAAATACTTCCAAGATTACTTCATCCGGTAGAGCTCCAGAGAGATCCATCTCCACACATATCCTAGCAAAGGAATTATACTTTCCCCTTCTAGTGGCCTCAGAAGCTTTGACAAAACATCCTAACTTATTTCCTATGGCAGATAAGGATTCCGTTTGCCAGTAATCAAGAGGTAGAGAGGAGGGTCTTACCCAGATCGGGACCAAAGTAAAAGTTTCACGCTCTGGAACAAAATTCATAATCCAAGGTCGCGTATAGAGGCCTGCTGTAGCATAAAAGTAGGGCCCTCCTTCAAACATTCTGTCCTTATCTTCAATATTTGCAAATACCACAGTGAAGAAACTCTTTGACCCAAGATGTAGGTCAATGCTTCCTCTTGGTTTCCTGTGGTATTTAATCCACATTTGTAAATCTTTTTCAGTGGGCCATAAACCCATGAATTTTCAAATGATTGCATATATCTGCATGTGGTCCCTGTGCGCCTGCAGAGCAGGATCATTTAAAACAACTCTAGGTGTAACCGCAGCTTTGGGTTTACATGGTCCCTTTTGTGCTTTGTCTTTTTTCCCTGTTCCTTGTCTTCTTCCTCATTTTCCTTAGTGCTATTATTCTCCCTCGATTTAGTGCCATATTGTTCCTCTTCACTATTTCTCTTCCTTCCTTCAGAAGGATCTCTATCATTCTCCATTGGTTTTCTACCCCTGCTGGCCACAGCCTGCTTGTAGGAGGGAGTGGAGCTCCCTCCTTTGCGACCATCCATGGAGAACAAACTCTGCAAAAGCCTGTAACCCTAGCAATTTTCCCTGCGCAGTCTGCGTCCTCGGGTTGTTCTAGATGTCAAAAATACATACTTATACATGCTGAAGCATCCAATACAATGGACCGAAAACCATTAGTTCCAAAACCATGGACCGAAAACCATCGTGTCCAAAACCATGTGTGAAAAACATGCACAAAACCTTAGGTAGGTCTACCTAACCTAATATAGAGTCCAAAACCAAAATTTTCATGGGTGCTACACCGCAACCCATACAGTGGGGTTACCTACACCCCTCAAACCCCCTGTGACCCCCACCGCTATGCAATCGGCGCAACGAAGGGGGGGCTTCACCCCCCTTCTAACCCCTCGGTTAACTATGTGGGCTAGTCATGGAAAGAATATAACACAACCCAAAAGTCTGATCCATCATTAGTTCGTAGCTTCGGCAAGTGCATTCGATGGCCTACCAACCTACAGAAATTACAAAACAATTGTTGGGATGTCTGCATATACTTCTGCAACAGATGACAATTATCCGTACTGTGTTTCCCCCCTATCTGATAGATCATGCACCATAATGCAGGCGCCATGCTCGGCCCTTCCTGTGCCTCCAGTCTCAACAGCATCGACCCTCCTCCTACCATGTAGTTTTTGAACACTGGACATTGATCCTTGTCGTGCTCTTCGCCTTTGCATTTTATGCACCATACTTCCTCGCGTGCCTCCTGCCAAGGTGTTCTGTCCTGTTTCAAACTTTACATTTCCAGACACAAATTATACAGTTGTGATGGATTTGTTGGACTCCAAACCTAGGGTCTTGTATAGGGGTCTCATGTAATCTCATTGCCATCTCCAACGCTTCGGCCTAGGTGGAAAGTTTTTGTTGTGACAACGCCATCCTTAAGTGCGGTGTCAGAGATGCTACAAACCATGCGCGATGTTGTCCATCCGTCAACGTCACAATAGCTTCGCGAATTGTACTCTTCAGCCTTTGGTCTAGATCCCATGGGGAATCACCCAGGAGCATCGCGATCTCCTTAAAATCAACAATTGATTGTGTTTCTAACTTTGGCCTGCTAAATTCCATGTTCAGCTCGGCCTGGATCTCTGCGATTCCTGCATTTGGGTGGTCAATAGAATGATTGATATACCATGTTAATGCACAATCCTGCAACACGCTCACCAGCATAGCCTTCTTAATATTGTCATCCATGATGCCTTGTGCTTCCCATACTGCTCTTACCACAAACCAGAATTGGTCTGGATCTTCATTCTCCACTCCTCTGAATACCGGTAGTTTGATCGCACTTGCCAATTGAACTGTGGTGGTGGTGGAGGTGGGGTAGGTGGAGATTGAGGTGAGGGGGGTGAGATGAGTGGCGGTGTGGGTGGAGGTGGTAAACGTTGAATTCACTGCCTTATTAAACTGAACACACTCCTCGGAGAAACCTTCGCGAGCTCTTCCTCGCTCTCCCACAAGGGTGAAATTAAGGGACTGGTTTCTAATCCTTCACTACTTCTGCTTCTATATATATTCCTGCTCCGCGTAGTTCAAAAATTAATTTATTCACATAACCCGCCTTTCACACAATAGCATTTTAATCCAAGCGTTCAAAGCTTTAATATACTTACCTCGTGGTCCCTTCAGGAAACGTCGTTCCGCCTCACTGTAGCTAACGAGCATGTCTACCATAAACTCAATGATAAATCCTCCTATTATCTGGTCAAGCCAATGGTCCATAGCTCGAGCGATCTTATCTTCTGACGCTTCTAGTCTACGCACTAATTCCAGAGTCCACACTATTGGTTTGTCAAGCCTACACCTTCCCTGGCTGTCTGCTAACTTCGCGATCCACTCATACAACTCAGAAGGAAAGGATGCAAAGAAAATCTCGTTGATTTCTGTATACAAGTAGAGCTCCAACCACTATTCCTTAGATACTCGCGGAGTTATGTTTTCCCGCATCCTGAACTCGTCAATCTTCTTGTCCAACCACTCTTCAATTTCTTTCTTTGTTGGATTCCAGTGGCATGACATCAGACATCCCTTATGTAGATCCCAGTCTCGATAACAGAACCATTTGTTGGATTGTGTGGGCCTGACCCAGGTTCAGAAGTGATTTAGCAAGCAAATCCCAACACTACTGGCCCTTTCGACAATAATCCATGGAGCGCGGATTGAGGTCTCACTTGAAGTAGTATGGGAGGGTGCTAGAACCAGGTTTTCGCACCCTTGGAATGTCTGATGAGCTTTTGGAGATACGCGGATTGACTCTGCGTGCACGTCACTACGCGCACTTGTTATTTCTTCGCAACCTGTGATGCTGCTTCCGCACAACCCTACTCGGGGTGCAACTTGTATAATACCCGTGTTCTTTGTTATTTAGTCTGTTATTACCTAATTACTTAACTTGTGGATGTAAGATTAATAATTGTTACAACATATTCAACAATCATAATAGTGCGCGCGATAAACAAACCAATATAAATGTAAAGAAGACAATGCACCACAAATACACAGAAATAGGAATCAACTTCTCTTTATTAATCTTCGATCCATATTACAGACTTGACACTGCCTTGCACACTCAGCTGCAGGGGTCTGCGCACTCAACTACAGACTCTACTAGGCCTCTACGCACTCAGCTATAGAGCCTCTTCCTACCACTACAACCCTATACACTTAGATTCTTTCTCTATGCTTGAATCATTCCTATTCTTCTCTCTAATTCCATCTCTTTACAATTTAGAGCCTCGCTCTATTTATACAGTCCCATGGTCTGCGGACCATGGGTGGGTCGACATGACTTTACATTTCATTACAATACTTTAGGGTGGATAACCCTATGACTCATCCTATACTTCGCGCTCTGCGCCCACAGTTTGCAGAGTCTTACAAAACCTTTGACCAAAATTTGGGCTTTGAGCCCCAAAACATGTTGTGGGGGGATTCCATGCCCAACATAAATTTAATGGAGCTCAGGGAGAGCTGTGTGGTACCTGACAGGTAAGGTAAGACTTGGATGAAGCTTGGTGCATGTATAAGGACAGTTGAAGGTAAGAGTATGACAATCAATTGGATTGGTTAGGTCCATTGGTGTAAATGGACAATGGCAGGATAGTCATGGGAAAGGTAATGAAGAAAGGTAAGGTGAATGGAATTGAGGCGTCATATGCCTTGGCTATGTTGGGAACTGTTGTTCTCGATGTTGCACACATAAAGGGAGTTCTCTTAACCTCGACCTTATGATATTTGGTAATTATGTTATGATCATGATTATGTTTATGTTTATATAGGTATACATGTATGTATATATGTCATGTCTGATAGGGTCATCATGGATCATGATTACTAATGCTATATATATATATATATATATATATATATATATATATGCACGTCATTGTCTGACAAATTTTTTAATGCTAATATTTATATGTATATATATGTATGTATGTATGTTGTTGTCTGATAGGGTCGTTAGGAATCATTCTTTTGGAGGAATGATTGCTTACGCAGGTGACTGACATGAAGAGGTTCCTAGTTAATGAGGAATCAAATGGGAAGAGTAGTCATGAAAAATATATGAGGTCAGTATCATGTGGATATGAATTTATATTGTATGCTTGTAGTATACCTATGTTGATGTTATGACAGATAACACTGAAGGATATATTAGTAGAATGAAAACAATGTTCTTTGTGACATGCTAAGATAAGCATAGGTGGCAGAAAGACAATGGAAGCAAGGTTTCTTGGTAGAGACAGTGTGATTTTTGATGTACAGTGCTACTGTTGTGCATATGTTGTATATGTTGTACATGTTGCATCTGTGATGTTGTGCACATGCAGTGTTGTGTATATATAGTGCGTGTACATGTTGTTTATGCAATTTTATGTACAGGGTGGTACAGATAGTGTTGTATGAATATTGCATATGCAGTTCTGGGTATAGATGGTGCTATGTACATGTTGGATATGCAATGTTGTGTACATATTGTACTGAGTGCAAGATGGATATATGGTGTTGTGTGCATATGGTGATGTGTACATGCTAGATATGCAGTGCTGTGTACAAATGGTGCTATGTACATGTTAGATATGCAGTGCTATTTACATGTTGGATATGCAGTGCTATGTAATGTGGTGTTGCAGGCACGTTGTACATATGGTGTTGTGTGCATGACTGTACATGTAGTGTTGTGTGCACGTGGTGTTGTGTACATGTGGTGTTGTGTGCAAGTGGTGTTGTGTGCATGTTATGCATGTGGCACTGTGTACATACGATGTCATGTACATGTCGTGCAAGTGGAGTTGTGTATATGTGGTATTGTGTACACATTGTACAGGTGGTGCAATGTACATATGGCATTGTGTACATGTTGTACATGTGGTTCCGTGTACATGTGATGTTGTGTACACGTTGTGTAGGTGGTGCTAAGTATAGGTGGTACTGTGTACATGTGATATTGGTGTACACGTCGTATTATGTGCATGTTGTACATGTTGTATTGTGTACATGCAGTACTGCGTATGGGTATTGTGTAGTCGTGGATTGTGAGATGTGTATTCATTGTGTTGTACTTCGAGTGTAGGTGTATGTATTATGCAGTGTTGTTTACTGGGTGTAGGTGTATATGTGGTATGCCAGGTGTAGGTGCATGTATTGAATGGTGTTGTATGTCATGTGTGGTTGTACATGTGTGATGCACACTATGTGTATGTGCACATGGTTGAAAAGGCACTAGGTGTTTGTTGGGTGTGGAAACTGATCTAGTGTGTGCACAAAAAGAACAAAGACAAAAGTAAGGATCAATGAAGGATAAGTATCAATATTTTATTTTATTTTTACTATGCACGTGATTTATGATTTTGGTCTATGATGATTACATATGATCTATGATTTTGGTTTATGATGGTTATATGTGATTTATGATGGTTGAGTTTGAGCTAATTGATGTGATATGTTTATTCATAATGATTTGATCAAACAATTAGTTTGACTTGTTGTGACACGAATTAAACAAGATTACAAGTGTACCTTGTTGACAGGCCACCAATGAGGTATGATTTGAAGTTATTTCAATTTATTTTGAATCTAATGGAAATTATTTGCTTGGTTTAGGAAAGTATGAAATTCTCGGTTGGGTAGTCAAAACTAATGAAAAGCATTAGCAACAACGACAAAAGGGAATTGTAACAGGCAACAATACGTTGGAAAATCATTCAGGAGCAGGGCCATTGTGGGACACCGTTGTGGGACATCGGTACCCAATAGTGTCGATTGATTTCCATGAGCATTCTATGATATGTATGGTGGTTTTGAGGTAGGTATATGACTTCGTTTTTGTATATTTCGATGCGAGAAATCCTTACCAAGGGATGGAATTCCTGGGATGGGGGTGTCAACAGAACTTGGAAGGTATGTGACTACACGGAAGGGGGTGACCAGATTGCCCTAGGGACTGTGTAGTAGAGAAGGAAAGGTCGGGGATACATTGGTGTTGGTCATCATCATTTCCAAATGGAATCAAATGCACATTGGGAGTGTGGCCTGGAATTGGGAGTGTGGCCTGGAACAATGAGCCGGTAATTTTTCACTGAGAAGACAAGTTTCATAGGATTATAATGCTAGACATTGGATGCAACTTTGACTTTGCAGTGGATTCTGGACTTCCTAGGAAGGAGGTGAATATTGGTATTACTTTGAGGGTGGAGGTGTGATCATGTGGATTCCCTTTCTGCGGATGCATGCATCATATCCTTTTATTTTCTAGTTGAGAAAATGTGTATATGTGTATATTATTGTAAATACTGTATCAAGTTGGTATATAAAGCTCCACAAACATTATGGTTATTTTCTGGGTGAATAAAATGTTTATGTGTATATGTGGTCATTGTAAATACTGCAATGAGTTGTGTTATAAAGCTCCATTGGCAATATGTTTTGTTTTTAGCAGTATTGTTGGTTATAGGTGTTATTTAACACCGAGGAAGGTGTTCCCCAAAGGGGGAGGATTCTATAACAACCCTCTTTAAAAACCCATGTAAAAATATATCAGACCACGATCATGGGACACATATTCCAAGCTAAATGGTGGGAAAAACATCCTGGTGGGGTGTCAATTCAGTTGATCATGGCTAAGGAAATTTGCAAAGGTAATGGTAAAGGATTTGGAAAGGAGAAATAGCATTTTGGCACATTTATTTATTAAAATAAAGGAAGTTAGGAGAAAAGGGAGGTGAAAGATCACAAGTTGGATATGTAGAGCCTTGAACCTGTACCTCCTTACACACCCTCTCAGTCTTATTTTCCCATCCATTTCCTCCTTTTCCCACTCATTTCATCCACAAAGTTGATTAAATCATTGTACTTTAGGACTTTTTACATGATTTTCTAACTATGCTAAGTGACTGTTGTTTGGTTTAGAATTTTGGTTCAGTATGCTGCGTTTCCGCAACCAACACAGGTTTCCGCAGCTGATCCAGGTTTCTGCAGCCAGCACTGGATTCCGCAGCTGTTTTATTAAACGATATGTTACAGGTGTCCTCCGAGAAGATGAGCCACATGGGCAAGTTCCAGTAGTCAAGGACATGGTACGTGTCCCTCCAGATCACCCAGAACAACCATAAAAGCCCGCGGTCAACGAGGAGGCAAATACCGGTCAACAGAAGTGTCCAGCGGTGGCACGGCTCTGCGTTGCTCTGTTTTTGGGCACGTGAAGCTAGGTGGCATCATCCTCAGCCACGGAGACGATCTAGAAGCACGAATCCAACAGCCATACTCTCCAGATTGAATGATCACTATGATCGTTACCTAGATCCGAGGACGCAGAGGATTCACGTGTTTTTGAACAGCTGCTCGAATAGCATAAATTTCGTTAAATCAGTTTGCTTTCTTCCTATAAATAAAGCGTCCTTGAACGCTGTATAGTTAGTCGTTGTTGTAATCATTTTGTTTGAACTCCCCACTGTACTTGACATTTTGATGTTTAATACATGAGAATACTGTTTTACATCTAAGCGTATATTTGCTCATTGAATCGGTTGAAGTAGGCAGAGGGCCCCTATTTGCTGAAGTCCTGTATAGTAATCTTTAATTTCTTGCATTTCTTTTTCTGATTTCATGTATAATAGCTGTACATATGTCTTTTAAATTGCTGCATTTTCAACATGTATAATAGTTGTACATAAACTTTGATTTCTGCTTGATTTACATTTCTGCACTTTTATGTTCATGACTGATCAGTGCGTTATGCTGGTTTCTTAGGCGTGCTCGGGACAGTTTTCCTTTCTTTTCTTTTCATAGCTAGTGGCATGCGTGATCATCTTGTCTATGTTGCTGACCTTAATTGTTTTGCAGCTTTGATTTTCCTTACTGTCATTCCTTTAATTTGCATATTTACTTTCTGCTCTTAGATATCAAGTTGTTCATCTATTGATGGTTCCTTTTTCATAATCAAATATCTTTATTGGGAGCCAAAATATCACTTAGCATAGCTTGATTTAGTTTGCTTTAGAACTCACATTACTTGACTTATTCATAACTGTTTCTCACATGATAAATTCAGCTGAAAGGCAAGAAGTTAAGAGGAAGTTAAAGTATTTGTGACTAGTCTCTTTTATGTAGTTTCACTTCAATTTCACATTGATTAACATTTCATGATATCTTTTCATAGAGAAGATTGAGTTGAAGGGTTGAAATAGTGTGAGATAATTGTTTTTACTTTTAGTTGGATTTAATATAGATTTCATTTTCATTTTCATGCAGCAGCAGAGATACTGGGCCGATGTCATTAGTCCTTTTATTTGATGTCTTCATTTTCCTTTAAGAGTTGATTTTATTGCAGTTGTTGTTCAAGCTTTCTTGTAGAATACTTTTTAAGCTTTGAGAAATCATTTAGAGATCACCACAATCATCCACATTTCACTTGCTTTATTCCATTTCCATCACATCACAGTAGGAAAGATACATTTGAAAACAAACTTAAAAAAGCTAAAAATGACAAAAGATTAAGAAAACAGTTACCTAAGTACATATAGTACACCTCACTTCATCAGCTTATGAGCCCCGGGTTGACATTTAAAAGTTGCAATTTAGACTTCACTAAATTGACCAAACATTTTGGCGCCGTTGCCGGGGAAGTGAAATTAGGTAACCAATTCTTAAAAAAAAAAACAAGAAAATTTCAAGGAAGGAAAATTGATAACCTCTCAAAGTATTCTCTCCTCTTGCACTTAATGTGATCTGGAGGATCAGAAAAGAGAAAGTTATTGGTTTAATAGTTTCTTGAGTATGCTCTCTTCTTGCACCTAGAGTGACCTGGAAGATCAGAAAGAGAATTATTACTCCGACTTGAAGAAAAATAAAAAATGACATGCATAGAGCAAGAGATTCTAGGGGAAGGTTTTTAGCAAGAGCTAAGAGTTCGATTTTTACAAGTCCATCTACTTCAAGGAATAGACAAGAGACACCTCCATCATCTCCAACTTACACTCCTAGCCCTAGGATTCCTGGAATTCAAGAGGCAGGAGTCGACTCTCCCACACCTTCCATCGAATCTGAACTAGAAAGAGATCCTTTCCTTCCTTCTACAGAGAGACAAATTGTAATTGAAGAAGTAGAATCATCTGAAGAAGAGGGAGAAATTCCTTCTCATTCACCCTTTGTAGAAGAACCAGAAGACTCTGAAGTCTCTAGGGAAACTACTATGACAGAGGAAGGAGCAACTGGATTTGGTAGAGGTAGAGGTAGAGGAGGAGGAGGAGGAAACAATGGAGGAGGTAGAGGTAACATTGGGGGAAATAGGGATGGAGACAACTCATTTGGATTTCCTATAGTCGATGACGACTCCCGAGCCACCATGAAAAACATCTCACCATCTGTCCTCCCAAACTTCCATGGGATGAGGAATGAGGACCCTGAAACATTTCTATTTGTGTTTGAAGTCGTTTGTCGAACTTATGATTATCTGGAAGACTCTCAAAAACTCAAACTGTTCCCTTCAACATTGAAAGGAGCAGCCTTGAAGTGGTTCATGGGATTACTCACTCAATCCATTAGGTCTTGGAATGATATGAAACAAACATTTTTGGATAGGTACCTGGACTATTGTATGCCCACCAATCACAAGGATGAGGTATTCAAAATGATGCAAAAAGAGGATGAAAATTTGGAGGATTTGCTTGAAAGATTTCAATACAACTTGAAAAGAGCAAAAATGAACAACTTAGATGAGGAGACCTTGAAAGCCCTTCTATTAAAAGCCATTAGAGATGAATGGATAGATATTTTGAACATGATGGGGAAGGGAGATATATCTCAACTTTCACTCAATGATATAGCAGAACTATGTGTCCATCTCTCAAGGGGGAAATCTAAAACTCAAAAAGGGCCTAGAGATCCTTCTCTCATTAGAGCAAACAAATCTGCAACTGGATCAGTAAGTAGGGCTGAGATTGGCAACATGCTTGATGAATTCAAAACTGATATCTTAGGAAGTCTTAGTGAACAACTAGACACCCTTAAGATTCACAATAAACAGAAGGCAGAAGC
The DNA here is from genome assembly GCA_031772625.1 of Pinus tabuliformis. Taxonomy (NCBI): domain Eukaryota; kingdom Viridiplantae; phylum Streptophyta; class Pinopsida; order Pinales; family Pinaceae; genus Pinus; species Pinus tabuliformis. The sequence goes on along the minus strand of CM062820.1, from coordinate 1,201,639,282 downwards.
TGAGGCTTTGGCCATCTTTTGCCCAAAATGTAGGAAGAAACATGCTCTAAGGGAATGTCCCTTGGATGCAAAAGTTGTAGAGACATGTGTAATTTGTTCAGAGAATCATGAGACCAAGGATTGTCCTTCAATCCCTGGGCTCAAAGCTGTCTTTCAAGAGGATCCAAATACAATCGAATCTCTCTGTTTTGTTGCAAGGAGACCTTGGCAGGGGCAACAAAATCAAGGGTTTAGCAACTCTATGAATTTTCAACCCCCACCAAATTGGAATCCTTGGCAACAACCTTGGTCCCAACCTCAAAATCCTTTTCAATCATGGGTACAAGGTATGCAAAATCCTTATGGGAGATTTGCTCAATTTTACCAATATCCTCCATCTTTTCAAAACCAACAAGCTCCACAACTTCCAAATCAAAATCCACAACTATCATTGCCATTTCCACAACAACAACAACCTTCTCAACAGAATCCAAATTCTCAACTCTTGCTTCCATTCCAACAGAAGTCAAATCAACTTCCTTCTCAGCCATTTCCAAACCCCAATAATAAAAACCCTCAAAATGCTTACATGATGGAAGGTCAACAATTTCCTACCTATATGATTGTTCCTCTCAATGAAGTACAACTCAGATCAGGTAGAGTCCTAGATAAACCTTCCATAAATGCTCAAAAGCAAAGCATTTTTGAGGAAGAGTCTCTTGAAGCTAATAAGGGTTCCGAAGCATCTCTTCAAAACCCAAACACTCAAAAAGAAAAAGAAAAAGAATTAACCCCCACAACTCCCATAGTTGAGCAACCTGCATCTTTATCCACACCTCCTTTTCTTGAAAGATTACAAATTGACAAAGGAGTGGAAAAACAGATTTGGTTGCCTGACTATAATTTTCTAGATGAATTGAAGAATGTCTGTATCAAGATTCCCTTGTTACAAGCCATTAAAGAGATTCCTATTCTAGCAAAAATAATAAAGGAGTTGAGTCTTAAAAGACCAGGAAGGAAACCAAGAGATACCAGAAGGATCCACCTGGTAGGGAAAATTGCAGATATCATGATGGGAAAAATTACTATGCAGAAATATGTAGATCCCGGTAGTCCAATTGTCAAAACACATATCAATGGGGTAGAAATACCAAATACTTTGATTGATTTAGGGGCTGCTATCAACATCATGAGTAGACAGACTATGGAACAACTAAAACTTCCTAATCTTCTTTTTACACCTACTTTATTGCAATTGGCAGATCGATCAATTATTAAACCAGATGGTGTATTAGAAGACATTCCAGTCTCCCTAGACTCTTGGGAATATCCAGTGGATTTCATGATTTTAACTCCTAAGAGTAATTTAGGAGGACATCCTCTTATTTTAGGAAGACCTTGGCTAGCCACAGCTGATGCTTTCATAAGTTGTAGGTCTGGGGATATGTATATTTCTGATGGTAATTCGACAAAGAAGTTCAATCTGTATCCTCCAGCAAAAGCAATTACAGAAATAGGAGATAATGAGTGGGTTGATGATGAAGATACTATACAACCTGTCTTTACCATTTCTGAGATTAGTGAAGATAGTCAAATTCTGAACACATTAGAAAACTTTGAACCATCTTCAGAATATGACCACACACAATTTCATTTGGATTCTGATATTGAGTGTCTATCATCTAGACAAATGTCTCTTTTCTCTATGGAAGAGTTTGGTAGTTCTGCCATTGAGATTTTTCCAGGAAAAACATTGAATATCAACAGAAACTTGGAAAAATCACAACAGGGGGAGCTAACCAAAATCTTACAAAAACATTCTACTGCATTTGCATGGGAGTATACTGATATGAAAGGTATTGACCCTAAGACTTGCATTCATCACATCTACATTGAGGAAAACAGTAGACTAATCAGACAACCTCAAAGAAGGATGAATCCAAACCTTAGGGAGATAGTGAAAGAAGAGCTCCAAAAGTTACTTAATGTAAACTTCATTTACCCCATTTCAGATAGCTGGTGGGTTTCCCCTTTGGTTATAGTACCTAAAAAGAATGGTAAATGGAGGGTTTGCATTGATTACAGGGAATTGAACAAGGCAACTTTGAAGGATCACTTTCCTTTGCCCTTTATTGATCAAGTATTAGATACTTTAGTAGGCAAAAAGTATTTCTCATTCTTGGATGGTTTTAGTGATTACAATCAGATTCAGGTAGCACCTGAAGATCAGGACAAGACCACATTTACTTGTCCTTGGGGAACTTTTGCTTACCGAGTACTTCCTTTTGGATTATGTAATGCACCCGCAACATTTCAAAGGGCAGTACTAGGAATCTTTTCTGATCTAATTCATGATTGTGTAGAGGTCTATATGGATGATTTTACAGTCTATGGTAATTCATTTGAAGAGGCATTAGAAAATTTGGAAAAAGTCCTTATAAGATGTAAAGAAACAAATCTTTCATTAAGTCATGAAAAATGTTTTATGATGTTTACTGAAGGGATTGTTTTAGGACATCATATTTCAGGAGATGGAATTAAAGTTGATAGATCAAAAGTTGAAGTCATCTCCAAGTTACCTATTCCAAATTGTCAAAAAGATGTTAGAAGTTTTCTTGGATTTACTGGATATTATAGAAGATTTATTGAAAACTTCACCAAGTTAGCATCTCCGCTCTTCAAATTACTTACAAAATACTGTGAATTCAATTGGGATCCTGACTGTCAATCTGCATTTGAAACTTTAAAAACAAGAATATCTGAAGCACCCATTCTGAGAGGGCCAAATTGGAAACTTCCTTTCCATATTTCTACAGATGCTTCAGATACAGCTCTAGGAGATGTGTTGGGTCAAAAGGATTTAGTTCCTTATGCCATTTACTACACCAGTAAAAATTTGACTCCCACTGAGTTAAATTATACTGTGACTGAAAAAGAGTTCTTAGCTGTTGTGCATGCAACTAACAAGTTTAGACATTACATAACTGGCTATGAAACTTTTGTCCATACTGATCATTCTGCAATTAGATATCTCATGAACAAACCTGTTACTAATGGCAGAGTTACAAGATGGCTTTTACTTTTACAAGAATTCAATATTACTGTGTTAGATAGACCAGGAAAACAAAATACAGTAGCTGATTTCTTGTCTAGAATCCAAAATACTAACGAAGATTCTCCTGTAGAGGATAAGTTTCCAGATGAATATTTGTTTGCAGTAACTACTAAAACTCCTTGGTATGCAGATATTGCTAACTATTTGGTTACAGGGAAGCTACCTCCACACTTATTTCCTAATGAGAAAAGGAAAATCATTCAGGAGAGTTCAAAGTATTCATGGATTTCTAATGAATTGTTCAAAACAGGGCTAGATTGTGTGATCAGAAGATGTGTTCGGGAAGATGAAATGCCTGACATCCTTAAGGCATGTCATGATGAACCGTGCGGTGGACACTTTGCTGACAAGAGGACGGCCTATAAAATCCTTTCTTTAGGATATTATTGGCCTTCTCTCTTCAAAGATGCAAAACAATATGTTAGAAGGTGTGACAACTGCCAAAGAGTTGGGAGACCAACTCTTTCAAATGAAATGCCATTACAGCCACAGGTACTCATCGAACCCTTTGAAAAATGGGCTTTAGATTTCATTGGACCTATTAATCCACCATCTAGACAAAAGAATTATATATTGGTTTGCACTGATTATGTTACTAAATGGGTAGAAGCCAAGGCATTGCCTTCTGCCACTGAAAATTCAGTTGTTCAATTTCTTTTTGAGGATATTTTTACTCGTTTTGGTGTCCCAAGAGAAATTGTGACAGATCAGGGAAGTCAATTTACATCTAACTTGATGAAGAAGCTGATGGAAGAATACAAAATCAAGCACAGAAAATCTACTCCATACCATCTGGAAGCAAATGGTCAAGTGGAATCCACAAACAAAGTTATTGAGAGCATCATCACCAAGACTGTTCATCTTCATAGAAGAGATTGGGCAGAAAGGCTTCCTGAAGCCTTATGGGCCTATAGAACTACATGGAGGAACACAACAGGACATTCTCCCTATGAACTTGTTTATGGGAAAGAAGTCTTGCTCCCCATTGAGTTTCAAGTCAAAACCTTCAAGATGGAAGTTCAGTTGGGGATGAATTTATCAGAAGCCCAAAAGCACATAATGGAGCAGCTGAATGAGCTAGATGAAATAAGACAAGATGCCATTTTAAGGACCGATCTAGTTCAGCACCAAAGAACTAAATGGCATGACAGATATATCAAAGAGAAGAAGTTTCAAAAGGGAGATTGGGCGTTACTGTTTGATTCCAAGTTTAAAGACTTCAAAGGGAAATTTCAAACTCATTGGCTTGGACCATATGAGATTGATGAAGTCTTTAGCAATGGAGCAGTTCGAGTCAAGACTATTGATGAGTTTCAAACTCCTCTCATTGTGAATGGCCACCGATTGAAAATTTATCATAAGCCACTCTCAGAAGAGGACTTTGTCAAAATGTTTCAAGAAAATTCTGCAATGAGGCTGGTAGAGAAGAATTCTTCTCCTCCATCAGCCTAATCTTTGTTTCTTTCAGTTGAAAAAAAAAAAGAAAAAAAAGGAAAAAAAAAAAGAAAAAAAAAAAAGAAAAAGAAAAAAAAATCTTTTGTAAAAGCCTGAAAACCAATCATAGATTGGCAGTCTTATACAGAAAATGTAGAGTGAAAATCAGGGACACCTGACACTCCACATTTTCCAAAAAAAAAAATCTCTCTTCCTTTCCATCTTCACTTCACCTCACCTGTCATTTCCATCTCCACTTCCATCTCATCTTCATCTCCATTCCACTTCACTCCATTCCATTCCCATTTCATTCCATTCCATCCATAAAAGTCCTTCTTAGGACTATTTCATTCAGTTAGTTGTTTTTCTAACTATATTTGTGCAGTTAAAGGGGTGTTGTCTCAGTTTCCGCAGCTGGGAACCGTTTCCGCAGCTCGCACCAGTTTCTGCAGCTCGAAATGATTCCGCAGCCAGCATCACTTTGTCTCTACAGCAGCACTCTATTTTCAAAAGAAAATCACAGTCAAAGGTTAGCATCATCATCACCAAAGGCAGCAAAGATATGAGGCACCTACAAGATCAAAAAGCAATAATGGGTCAGAAACCTTAATCAACAAATGGCAAACTTCCAAAGGTATGATCAAAATCTATACCAAATAACAATTTAGTGTCATTGTATGCATAATTATTAGATCATGGAAATTCCACTAAATACAATGATTTGATACGGCAAGATCCATATCACTCCTCTTCCACAATGATAATCCATCCACCTCATTCCTTTCTAACGGTTCCATAATCACTATTAATTCAAACTCGAAATGGGGCTGCTCTTTCATTTATTGGCCGTACGTAGAAGAAGTGACCTACTGTACTACGGCTCTCCTCCACCATAACTTCCGCAGCCAATGTTGAGACGTGGCGTAAGCCAACCGATTCGAAAGGACTCAGCCGTTATACTGCCCATTTATCACTCCACTCCCGCATGCATTTGATGCTAAACCCGTGACTGTTGTTTACCTCGTGCTCATATCATTCTCTGCTCTCCATTTCCGCTGCAAACCTCCATAGATTTGCTCTAAACCCTGATAACAGTCACTGAATACACTTTGCATTTCGGTTACGACCACTCCACTTACCTTCAGAATCCTGTAATCAGCTCGTTTTTTCCCCCAAACGTCCACACACAGTAAAATTTTTAGCCGGGGTTAAAAGCCAAGAATGGGAAAGTTACTCAGAGCGGAACCTGAGGGCCCAAAATACCTGGAGGGGTATCCGCAGACAAAGGAATCATTGAAGAAAGCGAAGTGGCTGAAGTTTATTCAGAAGTTCAGAGGTTATAATAAGGAAGTCACTAAAGCTTTTGCTCGGTCCTTCAATGGACACGTAGTGGAGGTAGGGGCCTTGAAATTCACAATAACAGAGGATACAATAGCAGCAGCAACCAGTTTACCACAACAAGGAGACAGATGGTGTAAAAACAGAGGCCTGGATGATCAAGGATGGAAAGTCATGCTCAAAAACACAGGTATGGATACTTCTATATTTACTAAGGGAATTCCTGTGCATGTAATCAAAGAGGAATGGTCTGCGTTGTTATTACTTGTTCAAAAGTTTATTACATGCGAAGGCCGTTTTGGCACCATGTATATGTATCATGCAAGGATTATGATGAATTTTATGGAAGGCCATGCCCTTAATTTACCTTACTTTCTGCTAGCAAGTCTAAAGAAAATGAGCTCTGCTGTTCAGAAACATGTAGGCCATATTGAATCCCACCTTTATCATCACGGACTCATTAGAATTCTCATTGAGGATCAATTGAAAAACAGTAACGATACTTGGGAAAAGTTTTTGATCAGAAATCACTTCCAAGAGGTGACTGAAACTTCTGCAAGTAGTTCCCCAAAAATCCCAAAAAGAAGTAGGAGGAGAGAAAGAAATGTTACAGCCCAAGACCTTCCTACAGTAGACACTCAGGAAACTGTTCATGAGGAAGAAGAAGAGGGAACTAGAAATAAAAAGCAAAAAAAGGACAAAGGTAAAGCAACTGTTCAAGAGACATATCCATCCCCTGAACCATCAGTAGAAGAAGAGTCTCAAACTTTGGCAGAAAGGTTAGCCCATCTCCAAACTGTTGCCTCAGCAAAGAAACGAAAAGAAAAACAGAGTGCCCAGAAAGAAAGCACTAGTCCACATGTGAGGAGGAGCAGTAGGCTCAAAGGAAAGAAAGTGACCCAAGAAAAACAATCACACTTTATTGATTTAGGTGAAGGAACACCTGAAAAAGGTCCAGCTCAGCAAGACATTGAGGCAAGTCCTCCATGTGAGGAAAGTCCTTTTCAGCTGGAAAGAGAAAACAATCCTCCTTTTCAAGAATTTGAGTTCAGGCCGAGACAAACACCTGAGGTAGACTCCACCCAGCAAGAAGCATATAACTACTTAGAGTCCTTGGAACGATCAGTTGCAGGACCAAGCACTACCTTGCCACTTGATGCACAAGTGCAATATTTAAAACAGGAAGTGTTTGAGCTAGAAGTCCTAAACAGGCACATTAAACAAGAAAATGAAGCATTAAAAGAGCAAAGTAAAGTGGACAAGATTGTCCATGACAATACCATGCTTCACTTAGGACTGTGGCAGAAGAAGAATAGAAAATTGAAGAAAAAGTGCAAGAAGCTGAGCCGGGCATTGATTAATTTGAAGTTCAGGTGTCTAGTCAAGAAACCAAGGACCATTTTGGCATCAAGGAGAAAGAGAAGGAGGTTGGAAGTTCTTGCAGAAGCATCAGAGCACATGGATTGAGGAAAAAACTAAGTTTTGGTTGCATGAGGACATGCAACACCTTCACAGTGGGGGTATGTAGAGCCTTGAACCTGTACCTCCTTACACACCCTCTCAGTCTTCTTTTCCCATCCATTTCCTCCTTTTCCCACTCATTTCATCCACAAAGTTGATTAAATCATTGTACTTTAGGACTTTTTACATGATTTTCTAACTATGCTAAGTGATTGTTGTTTGGTTTAGAATTTTGGTTCAGTATGCTGCGTTTCTGCAGCCAACACAGGTTTCCGCAGCTGATCCAGGTTTTTGCAGCCAGCACCGGATTCCGCAGCTGTTTTATTAAACGATATGTTACAGGTGTCCTCCGAGAAGATGAGCCACATGGGCAAGTTCCAGTAGTCAAGGACATGGTACGTGTCCCTCCAGATCACCCAGAACAACCATAAAAGCCCGCGGTCAACGAGGAGGCAAATACCGGTCAACAGAAGTGTCCAGCGGTGGCACGGCTCTGCGTTGCTCTGTTTTTGGGCACGTGAAGCTAGGTGGCATCATCCTCAGCCACGGAGATGATCTAGAAGCACGAATCCAACAGCCATACTCTCCAGATTGAATGATCACTATGACCGTTACCTAGATCCGAGGACGCAGAGGATTCACGTGTTTTTGAACAGCTGATCGAATAGCATAAATTTCGTTAAATTAGTTTGCTTTCTTCCTATAAATAAAGCATCCTTGAACGCTGTATAGTTAGTCGTTGTTGTAATCATTTTGTTTGAACTCCCCACTGTACTTGACATTTTGATGTTTAATACATGAGAAGACTGTTTTACATCTAAGCATATATTTGCTCATTGAATCGACTGAAGTAGGCAGAGGGCCCCTATTTGCTGAAGTCCTGTATAGTAATCTTTAATTTCTTGCATTTCTTTTTCTGATTTCATGTATAATAGCTGTACAGATGTCTTTTAAATTGTTGCATTTTCAACATGTATAATAGCTATACATAAACTTTAATTTCTACTGATTTACATTTCTGCACTTTTATGTTCATGACTGATCAGTGTGTTATGCAGGTTTCTTAGGCATGCCCGAGACAGTTTTCCTTTCTTTTCTTTTCATAGCTAGTGGCATGCGTGATCATCTTGTCTATGTTGCTGACCTTAATTGTTTTGCAGCTTTGATTTTCCTTACTGTCATTCCTTTAATTTGCATATTTACTTTCTGCTCTTAGATATCAAGTTGCTCATCTATTGATGGTTCCTTTTTCATAATCAAATATCTTTATTGGGAGCCAAAATATCACTTAGCATAGCTTGATTTAGTTTGCTTTAGAACTCACATTACTTGACTTATTCCTAACTGTTTCTCACATGATAAATTCAGCTGAAAGGCAAGAAGTTAAGAGGAAGTTAAAGTATTTGTGACTAGTCTCTTTTATGTAGTTTCACTTCAATTTCACATTGATTAACATTTCATGATATCTTTTCATAGAGAAGATTGAGTTGAAGGGTTGAAATAGTGTGAGATAATTGTTTTTACTTTTAGTTGGATTTAATATAGATTTCATTTTCATTTTCATGCAGCAGCAGAGATACTGGGCCGATGTCATTAGTCCTTTTATTTGATGTCTTCATTTTCCTCTAAGAGTTGATTTTATTGCAGTTGTTGTTCAAGCTTTCTTGTAGAATACTTTTTAAGCTTTGAGAAATCATTTAGAGATCACCACAATCATCCACATTTCACTTGCTTTATTCCATTTCCATCACATCACAGTAGGAAAGATACATTTGAAAACAAACTTAAAAAAGCTAAAAACGACAAAAGATTAAGAAAACAGTTACCTAAGTACATATAGTACACCTCACTTCATTAGTTTACGAGCCCCGGGTTGACATTTAAAAGTTGCAATTTAGACTTCACTAAATTGACCAAACAGGATGTGAGGAGGAAAATGAAGGAAAATAATGGAAATTAAAGAAAATAGAGGCCTCATTGATAAAAAGGATTCTGAGGATAAGTGGGCAAAGGCTTGGTCAGTTCAGTTTTGGAGCTCTCTCACTATTCTCTCTCTCTCACTCTTGGACACTTAGAGTTGTTTTGGAGCACTTGGGATTGGAGCAAGAAAGGCAAAAGAAGGCAAGAAGAAGGAAGGAGCAAGCAAGGAAGAGCTGGATCAAGCAACTACAACAATATTCTTTGCAAGTATTTATTTGCATATGTGATTTCCTTGCTAGATTTGGGATGCATGGTGTTGCATGTGGTTATTTTTTGTCATGGCATGGGTTTTTCCAAGTGTGACAACTTTTTCAGCCTAGCGTTGCCATTTCCAGATAACTTTGATGGGATGGGTTCTCATACTTTGATTGAGTTGGATTGTCGGATGGATTCAAAGTTGAGTGAGGTGGATCTCCAAAATGAAAAACACATGGCATAGTGGTCCCTGAGCTAGAATGTGGATCACTATAAAGCCACTAGCCTAGTAACCCCTGAGCCAGACTACGGATTACGGTAAATCCAGGATTGTGTGCCTAGGTGGGCCTAGGAATCCTTGCTTGTGAATGGAGGTATATACGATAAATCCAAGAGGTGGATTTCTCTACGTTGGGCCAAGTAGTCCCGGGATGGGATTACAATAAAGCTTGGAGAGTGGGTCTTGGTGTAGGGCCTAGTGATCCCTAGATAGGACTATGGATTAGAGTAAATCCTGAGAGACTATGAGGCACTAAAATTCCTCATGGTGTAGGTGGAGAAATCCGGTAGCATCCATGCTTGTTTGGTTATGAGTCCCACATTCATGCTTGGAATATGGCATGGGGGTGATTGGCTAAAGAGAGATTTGGATCAGCCAATCTATGGTCGGGTGGAACATGGTAGTCCCATCCTCGGTTGGTTTCTACATTCATTAATGAGAAATTCATTCCCTTAATTTTTCATGTGTAAATCTACTAGTTTATATGTGGATTCTATGGTTGATGTATTCATGGTATTTTTGTTATTATGTTGTTGGTTATGAGCATGTATTATGACAGTGATGATGTATGGCTCTCCTTATGTTTCTATTTGTAAACAAATAAATAATGTATCTATAACCTAATATATGATAATGAACCAAATGGTATAAGGGAACAATGCTTCTTAGTGATTCTCAGATAAGCACGAGACCCCTATGATTAAACTTGTTTACACCTGTAGATTGCATTGATACCAAGTGTTTGACAGCATGTTAGTATTGGTTGGGGATGGTTTAGCCTAGTCCTAAACTTAGTTCTTGGATTATTAATATTTTCATCATGTGTTTAATGGATTCCAGAAGTTACAACAAATTCTGGGCAATAGCCAAAATTCTATTCTTGAAAAGTGCCTTAAATCCCACAGACTCTAGCATAGGTTTGCTGGAAATAATCCCCTAACATAGGCATGTAGGCTTCTGGGAGCATCTAGAGTTCTCTGGATGCTAACATGCCCATAGAATGGGAGCGACCAAAGGTTTAATAAATTAAAAATTTAGTGGTATCCAGGGGCATGATACTTGAGTGGTTGGGATGGCTCCTGGGAGTGTTGTTGCTAACGTGAAAGGTATTTTTGATGTGTTTCCATTGATTCCAATTCCTTAAGGTCACCTAGGTGGTTGAATCATATCATAGTAGCCTCTCGTGATATATTTACCATGGTTGGCTAGTTATTTGGGTAGATGTAGGAGGTGGGTGTTACAGTTCCACTTAGAATGAGGAGGATGCAATTGCCATAACAGGAATGTATGGGAAGGATATTCATGGACATCTTATTCATGTTAATTATGCTACTGAAAATAACTGGGGTTTTCATTATGACAGTCGTGGTTATAGTGGTGATGTCTATAGTAGAACGATGGGAATGTGAGTGGTGGTAGCTACAATGAGAGCCAAAATGATGGGTATGGGACCAACAGTGTTTGGAATAATGGAACTTTTGATGGCAGAAGCATAGGAAAAACTAAAGATGATTTTTGATGTGATGATAATGTTGGCAACATGATCAAGGGATACAAGGCCATTCTTTCGTGAATATTTTTGCATCGAATGGATATATTACACTTCATATTGTTTTCATTTCTAGCGCAAGGTTGAAAGCTAGATATAGATCTTGCAGAGGATGGTTATTATGGTTCAATAATTTTGCAACAGATTGTGCTGGGTGAGCCCCAACCCATAACACGAAGAACCCAAAAGTTTTAAGTTTGGTTGCAGCAGGCTATCTTAATTTCGTTTTTATGTTGTAATGCAGGTTAGCTCCCGAAGAACACATGCAAACATAAGAATATAAATAAAATATAGGTTAGAGAATATGGGAAGTATCCATTAAGATCTCTACTAACGCTAGTAAATGGTCCTGTGAAAACCAGTTGACACACTACATTTTAAATGTCCTAGAATAGGAGAAGATGTAGAGAGAGAAAGAGAGACAATGTTTGACATCTGAAGGTTCCAACCTAGTAAAAACAATGAAATCCAACAACACCAACAAGTAATAGAAGGAAATGAGTCTAAGCAAGTATGACAAAAACGAGAAGTGGAAGAAGGGAAAACAACCTAAAGTTGAATGCAAATTGCAGTAGTTGAAAGGAATTTGTGGGGTCTTGCCAATAGAGGTTTGGATGCCCACAAGGGAAGAGAAGAGATGGGGTCTTATGAGTAAGAGGATAGGAAACCCATAGGAGAAACAAAAAGTGTGTTAGGAGGGAGCACATAGTAGATTAGAGATTAGGGGGAATCTTGTAGTTTAGCATTTACAGGTTGATTGGGATCGTCTAGTGCAACACAAGTGAGCATGGATATCTGACTTTACATAGCTTGGGTATGAGCCAACTATTTTTTGCCTTGGGACTATTGGGACTTGAGTGTGACTTAGGGTGCATGTGGATGGAATTGGCTTTAGTTATAAGATTAAATGTAAATGATAGTTCAATGTGGATGCAAAGAAAATGAAATTTAAATGACATGCACATGAGATGTGAATATGTAATTGAGGGAAAAGTAGGTGGGATATTTTTATTTTAAAATATTATCTTACCCACTCATATTATATTGAGTTTAACTTTAGGTTGCATGTGGGTGGCATTAGAGTCTTGTCTCTCTTGGGATTTTTGAATACAAGGGTTTTAGTGCCTGAGAAGGGTTGTGGAGGCAACACTTCCTCCCTATTGCCATGGTAGGGATGACATAGCTAGTATGTAATTTTTGTTCATGTAATGAAAGAGGAACATGGATTGAAGTGCCTTTTTATGTGCAGTAGTTTGTGTGGTGTATTTTGTTGTTATCCTTCTTTTTTGTTGGCTTTGCTAGCTATAGAGTTTTTCCAACAATGCCTTGAAAGATCATTGAGCACTTGTTGACACATCAATGATTTCAAAGGAGGTACAATGTCTTGGATGTCAAAGGAGGTACGATGCCTTGGAATATCATTAATCATTTGTTGACACATCAATTATGCTAAAGGATGCATGGTAGCTTGAATATTATTGAGCATTTGTTGAAGTTATGATGATCAAATGATTATGCATAAGGTTTAGTTAGATAGTCTTCTCCGAGAGATTTCTGACAATATATTACATTTGGTCAAGCTCCTCTAAAATGAGAAGATCAGCCAATTTCAAAGTGATTATTGGTAAACAGGGATAAAAAGGGGTTAAACCCCAAACTTGTTAAAGCTCATTCATCTTTTGGGTGTATCTATGAACTCATGAGAAATCAATGATTGTTGGCACACAAACATGTGAACTATTGAATGATATTGATTCTTATGCAACTCCATGCTGATTCGATGGTCATAGATGGTATATGGTTGATACATGATGGATGGAGTGAAAACCTGTATGATATTTAATAGAGGTCAGACACCCCCCCATGCCTTTTGACGTACGCAACGTAGAAAATCTCTAACCAATGATAGGATGACATGTGCTAGGTGGACTATAATAGCCCTGGTGAAAATTTCATGTAATAAAAGTTAATAAAGGAAAAATAATAACCATGGATGATGGGACACTTATTCAAAGCTGAATGTTGGGAAAAATCCTAGTGATGGGGATCACTTGTGATTGATTAATGGCTAAGGAAATTGGCAAAGGAAATGGCTAAGGATTTGGAAAGGAAAAATGGCATTTTTGGCACATTTATTTATGAAAATAATGGAAATTAGGAGAAAAGGGAGGTGAAAAGTGACAGGTTGCATGTGAGGAGGAAATTGAATGAAAATAATGGAAAATGAAGAAATAGAGGCCTCATTCATGAAAAGGCTTATGAGGGTCAGTTGGTAGCCTTTTATCAGTTTAGTGTTGGAGCTCTCTCATTATTCCCTCTCTCTCTCATATTCTTGGAGACTTAGATTTTTGTTTGAGCACTTTTGGAGGGCATGGCATACTTTGATTTTGGAGCAAGATGGCAAAGGAAGAGCAAGAAAGCGCAAGAGGACAATAGGATTAGTAGCTACAACATGATTTTCTTGCAGGTACTAAGTTTCATGTATGTTTTCCTCATTAGTTTTGGCATGCATGGCATATGCATGTGGTTGTTGGTTGTGATCTGTCATTAACATGGAGGATGGCCAGGATTGACAATGGATTTCCTCGCCTTGCCATTTCATAGAAAGCCATGGAGATTGTGGGTTTATTTTCATTGTTTTGTTTTGCTTGGTTCTCAGTTTCCTTAGCTTGGGCAGAGGAATTAGTCCTGGAGCCTTGGTTGGACAAACACTTTGGAGCCTTGTAATAGCTTGGGTTGAGTCACTAGTCTCGTAGCCTTGGTTGGAAAAATTCTCTAGAGCCCTTGGTGGGTTGAGTTACTAGTCCTGGAGCTTTGGTTGGGCAAACACTCTAGATCCTAGTAAAAGCTGTGGGTTGAGTTACTATTCATGGAGCCTTGGTTGGATAAATTCTCTAGAGCCCTGGAAGACTTGGATAGAGACTGATCTAATGATTGGTTTGTGATGTCCGACCATGAGGTGGAATCACTGTTTGATGGGTTGAAGTGGATGGCCACTGAAAGCCTTGGATGGTTTTGGCTTGATTTGTTCTATGAGATCCCACATTCATGCTTGGAATATGGCATGGGGGTGAATGGATGAAGAGAGATTTGGCTCAGCCATACTACAGTTGGGTTGAAGGTGGAAGTACCATCCCAGGTTTGGATTTTTCTTCATCAATATGAGGTTACTTCTCCTTGTATTTCTATGAGTATTATATTGGTTTATATGTGGATCATATGTCTATGATTTCATTAATATTTATGTTGCTATTCTGTTGGTTATGTATGTGTTTAATGAGAATATCTATCTATGGCTATCATCATGTTTGTACTTATAAATGAATGGACAATGTATCTATGACCTAATGGATGAAGCAAAAGTTGACATGTTGAGGAATCAATATTACTTAGTGATTCTCTACTAAGTATGAGACCCCTATGTTCAGTTCTGTTATATACACCTGTAGATTGCATATTCGTGATATGTTTGACGAAATTCCTGTCATGGTTAGTAGGGGTCCAGTCAAGGTCTCATTCAAGTGATTGCATTTATATTGTCATTTCCTTGTTATTTTACTATTCTGAAGATGTGATTCAATTTTGGGCAGTGAACTGGGTTCTAGGCCTAAAAAAGTGGCTCAAATCTCAAGGACACTAGGACAACACTATGCAAAAGAGTCCTTCGACGCTGGCTTACAGGTCTGTGAGAGCGTCCAGAAGTTCCTGGACGCTGGCTTGCAGGCCTGTGAGAGCATCTAGAGGTCCCTGGACACTGGCATGCCCATAACATGAGAGCATCTAGAGGACAAGTGGTCCAAAAGCTTAGTGGGAGCCAGGGGATGTTTGGAAGAAAGCTTGGATTGGTTCTGAGGGTCCTAATGCTGATGTTGAATGTCTATATGGTGTGTTTCTTTCATTTCCACTTCCTTAATGTGACTTAGGTGGTTGAATCACATTATAGTGGCCTCTTGTCGCATGTTTACCTTGGCTGGCTAGTTTCTTGGGTGGATGTGGGAGGAGGGTGTTACAGGGTGGTATCAAAGCATGGTTCACCCCTCGGACTAGATGGGCTATGTGTTGGTCATGAATGCATGTCGGTTTCATGTGTGTCTCTTACACTTTCATTCCATGTGTTTGTTGCATTTGCATGATGTTGATCATGGTTGTAGTGATGTCATCATGTGAAACTTGATGTTGTTATTGGGGAGTGCATCATCGTGAGTGTATGATTGGTTACATGTTGTTATATATCGCTTACATGTATCATTTTGTACGCTTTGTTACATTACTGTATGTTTGGTTACATTCTTGTATGCTTGGTTGCATGTATCATTATGGTAGGTTTGGTTTCAAGTATTGTTTGTTTATGATTAATTACATGTGTTTATGCATATGTGTGGTCGGTTACGCATTGATTATGCATGTTGAGGTTTGCATGTGGTTAAGTGTATAGTGATGTAATGGTTTTTGTCATGCATGAGGTCATGGTATATATTGTTGATAAGGTCATGCATTGGTGACTAGACTCTAGCTAGAATGATGGTTGCATGGTTATATGCTTATGTGTTATATGTTGTCATGGTTATGTTATACATGTATCACATTGATTTGTTGATTTTGCAGAGAAGGTATCCTCCCCAAGTATACTAAGGTATGTTGGTTTCTTGTGATTTGGTTTAGTTGACATGATATACCTTGTAGGAAGAAATATCAAATGGCTAGCAAGATGGTAGACTACAAAGACTCTCCCTATGAATAAGAAGAGCAATATGGTGTTGGAAATTCTTATAATTTGGCAGATACACTGAGAAGCTTAAAGGAATAAATAAAGAGTTGTAAGGAAGATAATGACAGAATCATACATGCACAAGCAGAGGTAAATGCAATGATACTTTAGAGCTTGTCAGATTTTCAATGACAAGGACCACTTTGGATCAGCCACGAGTAGGAGGAAAAAACTAATGGGGCATATGGTAGTAGGTTGCATGGTGGTCATAGGTCAAATAGTGATGACACAATAAGAGATGGAAGAGTGTTGGATACTTTAGATAGGAGAAGGGATAGACACAGGTACCATTCTAGTTCTGGTTCTGACATGCATGATGATCGGTATCGTTATCATCCATACAGGAGGAGTGATAGGGGATACTTGCTAGATGAGTTTAAGAAAGAAAAGCCACGTACTTTTGATGTAGAGATGAAGAAATTGCAGCATGTAGAGGCATGATTACTTGGTAGGAATAAGTTCTTTAGGTTGCATGATTATTCATAAAACATGAAAGATAGAGTAGCTACATTCAGTCTCAAAGGTAAAGTAGACATTTGGTGGGAAGATGTGAAGAATGTCAGAGGTATACATGAGGAATATTTGAATTGGAGTGAGTTTGAGAGGCTATTCAGGAAGAAGTATTTTTGAAAGAGATATGTTGATGACAGGGTAAAATAATTCTATGAGCTAAAGATGGGATCTATGACAGATGATGAGTACACCTTCAAGTTCTTAGAGCTACTGAGGTATGTGCCTTACCTCAAGGAGGAGAAGGCCAAGATTCAGAGGTTCGTTAGTGGATTACCAGTTGCATTCAAAGACATGAATGATTTCGATGAGCCTAAATAATTGGAGGAGACCATTCAAAAGCTAAGGTATTGCTATGAAAAATTGAAGCACAACTTGAGACTAAACTAGATTGGAAAGGTAATGCCAAGAACAAAGGAAGATGGGACAAGAAACGAGTAAGACCACAAGATTCGGGTAATAAAGAGTATCTTGCACCACCTAATAGGTTTAGTGCATCAGATAGAGGATAGGGACATTGATATGAGGAGTAGAATAATGAACTCGTGTGGTGTTGGAATTGTGGAGGAAATCATCATAGGAGGGATTGTCCATAGTATCATGGCGGTAGGCCTCAAATATATAGTGCACAGGACACACAGACTGTTGGGGATGTTGGTTAGAGTGTTCCTTGTATTTATGCATCATTGGATAACAAATAGGCAGACCATCAGGCATCTATCATTGAGATGGATAGTAAGCTTTGTGATTAAGTATTTCCATTTTGATTGACCCTAGATCTAATTATAGCTATGTTAGTCCTGACTTGGTGGATAAGTGTGGTTTGAGTAAGGAATTGCATGCAAAATCTTTGTTAGTTCATTTGACTATAGGTATGAATAAGCGAGTTCATCATTGGGTAAGAGCTTGTGCATTTGATTTGAATGGTATGCCTATCGTAACACATTTGAATGTATTATAGTTCGGATCATACAATATGTCGTTGGGCATGGATTGGTTGTATCTTCATAGAACTAAGGTGGATTTTTATGACAAAGCTATTGAGTGCTTGGATGAAAATGGGGAACCAAGAGTCTTACAAGGAAAGAAGAAATCCACATCAGTTAGGATGGTGACAACTATGCAAGAAAAGCACAGTCGTAAAAGGGCGTGCGTTATTTGCAGTGCACCTATCTAATGAAAAAGGTAAGGAAGTTTAGGATGCATATTTTTTGATGAAGTACCCAATTTTACAATAGTTCTAGGATGTATTTCCTGAGGACATTGCAGAGTTTCCACCTCACATGGAGGTAAACTTTTCTATTGAGTTAGTGCCAAGGGAATCTCTAGCATCAAAAGCACCTTATAGGATGAGCACACCTGAGTTGGTGGAATTGAAGTTACAGTTGAAGGAAATGTTGGACAAGGGGTACATTAGGCAAGGTGTATCACCATGGGGCACACCGGTATTGTTTATGAAAAAGAAATATGGTACTATCATATTGTGCATTGACTACAGGAAATTGAACAAAGTGACCATTAAGAACAGGTATCCATTACCGAGGATTGATGAATTATTCGATCAATTGAAGGGAGCAACATTGTTCTTGAAGGTTGATCTGTGATCTAGATATCATCAGGTATGCATCAAATAGGAGGAAATTTACAAGACAACTTTTTGGACCAGGTATGGGCATTATGATTTTGTTGTAGTTCCACTTGGTTTGACTAATGCTCCAACTACATTTATGTGCTTGATGAATAATGTGTTCCGTCCGTATTTTGATAAGTTTGTTATTGTGTCCATTGATGATATATTGGTATATTCTAAAATGAGGAAGAGCATGTCAAGCATTTAGCAGCAGTTTTGAGGCTGTTGAGAGAGCACTATTTGTATGCTAAGCTCAACAAGTGTAGTTTCTTTTAGAATGAGGTACATTACTTGGGGAATGTTGTCTCCAAGGAGGGAATTGTAGTAGATCAAAAAATATAAGGAGCATCATGGAGTGGGTAGCTCCTAAGAATGTAGATGAGGTGAGATATTTCATGGGATTGGCAAGATATTATAGGAGGTTCATTATGAACTTCTCACAGATTGCATATTTTATCACATCATTGCAGAGGAAAGGTAAGAAGTTCGACTCGACAGAGGAGTGTGAGGCTAGTTTTGAGCAACTTAAGCAGTTGTTGACACATGCACCAGTGTTAAAGATTATAGATATGGACAAAGAGTTTGTAGTATGCACAAATGCTTGCAAGAAAGGATCTGGTGGAGTCCTTATGCAGGATGGACATGTGGTATGCTATGAGTCGCGGAAACTGAATGAGCACGAGAAAAAATATCCCATGCATGATCTTGAGCTGGCAGCGATTATACATGCGTTGAAGATGTGGAGATACTATCTTCTGGGAAGGAGGTTTACATTGATGAGTTATCTCAGTGGTTTGCGTTATCGATTTGACCAACCAAATCTGAATGGTAAGCAGGCTCAGTGGTTGGCTACGATCAATGAGTTCGATTTTGAGATCATATATATTAAAGGTAAAGAGAACAGAGTGGCATATGCTCTTAACAGGTGGCTACAAGTAAATCACTTAGCAATTATGAGCTCCTATGGAACAAACTTACATGATAGGATCTTGCAGGTAGGTCAGCATGATGTCAAATATATGGAGATTATGCACAGGTTACAGCAGAGTACAGGTGACAATATAGGTAAAGGTACAGGTGCTAGTACAAATATAGGTACATGTACAGGTACAATTCCAGGTGCATGTGCACATGATGTGGACTATTGCCTTATGGTAGATGGATTCGTTAGGTTCAGAGATAAGATATATGTGCCAGAAAATAGTGAGCTCAAGAAGGTGATCTTGACGGAGTTTCATGCGAAACCATATTCAGGTCACCCACGTTATCAAAAGACAATGATAACAGTGAACATATTTTATTATTGGTCGAATCTGAAGAGGGATGTAGCAGAGTTTCTAGCTAGGTGTTTTGATTTTCATTGTGTGAAGGCAGAGTGTAAACACCCAGGTCGACTGCTACATGTGATTGTGATTCCATAATGGAAATGGAAAGTCATTTCTATGGACTTCATCACAGGTTTTCTGAGGATGGTGAGACAACATGATTCAATCATGGCTATTGTGGACAGCTTGAAAAAGGTTTCACATTTCATTTCGATGAAGTCTACATTCTCAGCTAGCGATGTAGCATAAGTATTCACTAGATTTGTGGTCATATTGCATAGTGTTCCAAAGAGGACCATGTAAGATAGGGATGAAAAGTTCACTTCCAAGTTTTGGACAGAGTTGTTTGTAGGTTTAGGCACAAATTTGGCCTTCAGTACAAATTATCATCTGCAGATAGATGGACAAACAAAGAGGATGAGTAGGATATTGGAGGTCATGTTGAGGATGTATGTGATGCATAAACAACGAAAGTGGGAAAAGTACCTTCCACTGGTAGAGTTCGCTTACAACAATAGGTATCAAGAATATTTGAGGATTAGTCTGTTTGAGACATTGTATGGATGAAGTTGCAATACTCCTGTCAGTTGGCGTGATCTAGTTAATAGGGTGTTGATTGGACCAGACATGTTAGCAGACACAGAACAAGAAATGCAGGTGATCAAGAAGGATCTGAAAGCAACAAAGGATAGGCAGAAGAGCTATGTAGATCAGAACAAGTTTTTCAAGGATTTCTAGGTTTTGGAACAAGTGTACTTGTGCATCAAACCAAAGAAGAGCTCCTTACGGATTGGATCATGTGCAAAGATGGCACCACATTTTGTGGACCTTGCAATATTACTGAGAGGATAGGGCCAGTAGGCTATCAACTTTCATTGCCTCCGGTAGTGAAATTCCATGATGTTTTCCATGTTTCATTGCTTAACAAGTATGTTAAAGAGATGTTGATCATGTGATTGACTAGTCTGTATTGCAGGTGGAACTAGATGGAGAATTCCAGCCAAAGCCCCAGTGTATATTGTAGAAAAAGGTTCTCATGCTCCAGAACCAAGAAATTGAGCAAGTTAAAGTGCAATGGAAGCACTTTGGGCCCGTTGAAGCTAAATAGGAGATGGCGGATCAGATGCAGGCTATGTATCCTTCCTTGTTTGCCGGTTGAGGCAAAGCAGTTTTGGTATGGTGTTTTGGTATATGTCTTGGTATATGTTTTGGTATATGTTTGGTGATTTTTCTATATGTACATATGTATATGGATGTTAATACCACCATGATATATGTTATAAAGCTCCAATAAGCAGTATGGGTGTCATGTCATTATGATGTTATGTTTTTTGTATTTTCATGTTGGTTTGCTTCTCATCAGGTTGATCATTGTCAATACCGCATCGAGCTAAGTTATAAAGCTCCATCGGTAGTATATTTTTCTTACATCAGTTTTGTGGTTATAAGTGTTGTTGAACATCGAGGACGGTGTTCCCCCAAGGGGGAGGGTTCTATAACATCCCTAGTGAAAATTCCATGTAATAAAAGTTAATAAAAGAAAAATAATAACCACAGTTGTTGGGACACTTATTCCAAGCTGAATGTTGGGAAAAATCCTAATGATGGGGATCACTTGTGATTGATTAATGCCTAAGGAAATTGGAAAAGGAAATGGCCAAGGATTTAGAAAGGAAAAATGGAATTTTTGGCACGTGTATTTGTGAAAATAATGGAAATTAAGAGAAAAGGTAAGTGAAAGGTCACAGGTTGCATGTGAGGAGGAAATTGAAGGAAAATAACAAAAAATGAAGAAAATAGAGGCCTCATTCATAAAAAGGCTTATGATGGTCAGTTAGTAACCTTTTGTCAGTTCAGTGTTGGATTTCTCTCATTATTCGATCTCTCTCTCATATTCTTGGAGACTTATAGTTTTCTTCGAGCTCTCTTGGAGGGTGTGACATACTTGGATTTTGGAGCAAGAAGGCAAAGGAAGAGCAAGAAAGTGCAAGAGGACATCAAGATCAACAACTACAACGAGATTTGCTTGCAAGTACCGAGTTGCATGTATGTTTTCCTCACTAGTTTTGGTATGCATGGCATATGCATGTGGTTTGTTGGTTGTGATATGTCATTAGCATGGAGGATGGCCAGGATTGACAATGCATTTCGTAGCTTTTCCATTTCCTAGATAGTCATGGAGATTGTGGCTTTATTTTCATTGTTTTGTTTTGGTTGGTTCTCATGTTTCCTTAGCTTGGGTTGAGTTATTAGTCCTGGTGCCTTGGTTGGACAAATGCTTTGGATCCCTGTAACAACTTGGGTTGAGTTACTAGTACCGTAGCCTTGGTTGGAAAAATGCTCTGAAGCCCTTGGTGGGTTGAGTTACTAGTCCTAGAGCCTTGGTTTGAAAGACACTCTGGATCCCAGTAAAAGTTGTGGGTTGAGTTACTAGTCCTGGAGCCTTGGTTGGACAAATGCTGTAGATCCCTGGAAGGATTGGATAGACATCAACCTAATGATGGTTTTGTGATGTCTGACTATGAGGTGGAATCACCATTTGATGGGTTGAGGTGGATGCCCTCTGAAATTCCTAGATGGTTTTGGATTTCTATGTTCTATGAGATCCCACATTCATGCTTGGAATATGGCACGAGGGTGAATGGCTGAAGAGATATTTGGCTCAGCCATTCTCCTTGTATTTCTATGAGTATTATATTGGTTTATATGTGGATCATATGGTTGTGATTTCATTGGTATTTATGTTGCTATTATGCTGGTTATGTATGTGTTTTATGGAAATAGCTATGTATGGCTCTCATCATGTTTTTACTTGTAAATGAATGAACAATGTATCTATGACCTAATGGATGAAATGGAAGTTGATGTGTTGAGACATAAATGTTACTTAGTGATTCCCTGCTAAATATGAGATCCTTATACTCAGTTCTCTTATTTATACCTATAGATTACATATTCGTGATATGTTTGATGAAATTCCTGTCATGGCTAGTAGGGGTCCATTCAAGGTCTCATTTAAGTGATTGCATTTATACTATCATTTCCTTGTTATTTTACTGTTTTGAAGATGTGATTCAATTATGGGCAATGACCTGGGCTCTGGGCCTGAAAAAGTGGCTCAAATCTTGGGGACGCTGGTACAACACTGTGCAAAAGAGTCAATGGACGCTTTCTTGCAGGCCTATGAGAGCATCTAGAAGTCCTTGGATGCTATCATGCCCATAACATGAGAGCATCCAGAGGTCAAGTAGTCCAAAAGATCAGTGGGACCCAAGGGCTGGTTGGCAGAAATGTTGGATTGGTTGTTGAGGGTCCTAATGCTGATGTTGGATGTTTGTATGGTGTGTTTCCAATGGTTCCACTTCCTTAACGTGACTTAGGATGTCTGTTAGGGTCCCACCCTAACCCCCTTATTTATGTAATGGGAACATGTCATAGTCAAGAGTCAATAAAGCCCATATTAATAATTGTAAGTGGTTAATCCGCAATTAATGACGGAACCACAGTTAGTTGCAAATGGGCCGTAGTATTAGATAGATGGTATTAATAAAACCCATGGTATTGGCCCGTGGTATTGCATGTATGAGTCATATATAAAGGATAGAGACTCCCTGCAAGGAGCATTGTGTCTTATTTTGTAGTCGAGCTCTGCTCTATTGGAGGTTGCCCCCTCGAAGAGGCAAGTGAACATTACTCTCTGAATAATAAAATCATTGCTATTATGTGTTCTGGGTATCTTTTCTTCACATATTCTGTATTTGGGTATCATTTTGCATGTTAAGAGCATAACAAGTGGTATCAGAGCACTTTCCAGGGCCAGTGGGATCTCCATTTCTTAGCAAAATTTTTTTTTTGGCTAGAGACGTGTTTTGGCGTCTTTAAACCACAGGATCTGTCGTTGAGCGCATAAACCTGCGGATTTGGGGAGGCATGCACGCAGGAAATACAAGAGGTGGTCACGTCTGTTGGACTCCCTTGTAACCCCTGTGGGTACCCCTTCGAGTAGTAGCGCATTAGACCAAACCGCGCACGGATTGTCTTCCACGTACCTTCTGGGTATATCGGAAGCCCCCTAGGCTCCCTTGAAACCTCGCCATAGATAAACCGTCGGCCGTCTTGCGGCTACAGTACACCGAGAACAACACTCGGGGAGATTACTCGCCCATACGATAGGGTAGTCGGGTTGTACGGCTAAGGGTACGGTCGATCTGCCTGTGCAAAGGGGTGCAGCAGCAGCAGACATCAGTCCCGCAGTCTCGAGTACGCCGAAGCAGTCTGTTCCGCCATTAGATCCGCCATTCAGATCTCTCAGATCCCCCAGATCGGAGTCGTTGTGAAGGGTTCCTATACCGGGGTATAATTTTCGCAGGACTTTTGGCCGCATTGACATTTTGAGGATTTGGCCACTGCAGTATTGATACAGAAGGAGTAAAAAAAAAAAAAAAAGAGTCTGGGATCTTTCGGGGTGCTTATTGGTGATCTAGCCCATCCGAATCAGGATGACGAGCTGAGAACAATGGTACCATTCACTTCTTAGCGAAAAGTTTTTTAGGCGGTCCCAATTTAAAAAAAAAAAACCGGTTGGTGTATGGTAGAAACTAGAGCTCAAGCGATGGCCAATGAAATGATGGAAAAATTTGAAGAATCAATGCATAACCTCCACCTTCAGCTTACCGGACTATGTAACATGGTCGAGAAAATAGTCCTGAAGGGCAAGGAGCCAACCCACGAGGAGGAGTATAATGGCACTGAACACAATGAGGGTGAGTCTAGCCACTCTCCTCACGTCTGGCACACCCACCCACCACCCAGTCATCGACATCAAGTTGGATATGCATAAATTTGACGGCTCTCACCCGTTGGCATGGATAGCACAAATGGAGCAGTATTTCAAACTGAATCGAATCTTCGATGATGAGACTCATCTTATGTTGGGGAGCATGTACTTGGACAATGAAAGGTGGCAATGGTGGGAATGGCATCAACGTTGCACTGGACCTTTTATGACTTGGACCAAATTCACCAAAGCTCTTCAAGACCGCTTTGACCAGGAATCATCTTTTTTGGGTCGTCTTACTAAGCTCCGACAGACTGGTACAGTGGATGAATATATTATAGCTTTTGAAGCCTTAGCCTTCCGCACTTGGGGTCTCTCAGACGTGTTCTACACGGAATGTTTTATCAGCGGTCTTAAAGAAGCTATCAAAGCCCAAGTCCTACTGCACCACCCTCCCACATGGACGGAGGCTTGCAAGGTCGCTCATAACGTGGAACGTGCATTAGCAGCCCAATACAGTCGCCCAAATTTCTCTGCTAAAGGTCGCCCCCCACAGGCTCACAACACGACTCAAACACTTAAGGTCCAAAAGGTGTCACCTGCGGAAATGGCCGAAAGAAGAAAGAAAGGCCTATGTTACTACTGTGATGAAAAATACTCCCTAGGTCATAAATGCAAGGAGCCCAAATTTTTTCAAATTGATGCCACTGACTACAACTCAACAGAGGAAGATCCACCACTGGAGGAACATGAGCCGCTAGAAGAAGACAACCAAAAGGACAATGTCTCTGATGAACCAGTTATTTCGTTGCATGCTTTGGCAGGGATTTCTTCCCTTCAAACTCTCAAAATCAGAGGTTTTATTAAACATCGCCCAGTAGTAGTCTTGATTGATAGTGGAAGTACACATAATTTCATCCATCAAAAAGTCGCAGAAGTAGTGCATTGTTTTGTACGAGCAGTTTCTAACTTCCAAGTTCAAATTGCGGATGGAGGCACAATGAAATGTGAAGGCCTCTGTGAAAATGTCAAACTTCAAATGGGGGATTATCAGTTAAAAACTCACATGTTTGCCATACACATGGGGGGTTGCGACATTGTCCTCGGCGCGGAATGGCTCTGCACTCTTGGGCCAATCACAATGGATTTCCAGGAGTTATATATGAGTTTTAAGAAGAACAACTACACACATACCCTCCGTGGACTCCAGGCGGGAGACCCCTCTATCATCAGCTTGTATAGGATGGAAAAATTGTTAAAAAAGGGCAATCATGGAGTTGTAGCTCATTTTAATTCCATCCAGGCAGTCGAAACCAAGCCTCTACCAATTCATCCTGAGATGCAACAGATTTTAAATAACCATCTGCCAGTCTTTGACAAGCCTCATGAGCTTCCACCCTCACGAGGGGAACATGATCATAGCATCACCTTGGTTCCAGGGGCCCAACCCCCAAATGTGCGCCCATACAGATATCCGTTCACCCAAAAGAATGAAATAGAAAAAATCATCAAGGAACTTTTGGAAGCAGGTGTCATTCGTCCCACCATTAGTCCTTATTCATCCCCAGTGTTCATGGTGCTCAAGAAAGATGGGGAGCGGCGGATGTGTCCCGACTTCAGGGCCCTCAATAAGTTGACAGTCAAAGATAAATTTCCCATCCCGGTGGTTGATGATTTGCTGGATGAACTCAATGGGGCTCAATTCTTCACTAAGCTGGATCTTCGCTCAGGCTACCACCAAATTCGCATGAAGGAAGTCGACATCCCCAAGACTGCTTTCCAAACTCATGAAGGCCATTATGAATTCCTGGTCATGCCATTTGGTCTTTGTAATGCCCCCTCTACTTTTCAGAGCCTTATGAACCACATTCTCAAACCATATCTCAGGAAATTTGTCCTTGTCTTCTTCGATGACATCCTCATCTATAGTTGCACTTGGGCCGCACATCTTCAGCATGTAGATCTACTCTTGCAACTGCTTCGCAAGCATAAATTATTTGTCAAGATGTCCAAATGTTCATTTGGCATGGCAGAAGTAGAGTATTTGGGCCACATTGTGGGGCGTGAAGGTGTCAAGGTGGACCCCAAAAAGATCCAGGCAATGCAGGAATGGCCTCAACCTAAGACCTTGAAGAGCTTGAGAGGATTTTTGTGTCTCACAGGCTATTATCGTAAATTTGTCCACAACTATGGTCACATAGCGAAGCCCGTCACCCAACTCCTAAAGAAAAATTCATTCTTCTGGAATGAGGAAGCACAACAGGCCTTTAAAGCTCTAAAAAATGCCATGTGTTCCACTCCAGTCTTAGCACTACCTGACTTCACCAAATCTTTTGTCATTGAATGTGATGCTTCGGGTACAGGTATTGGGGTGGTCTTAATGCAGGAAGGGCGACCGTTGGCCTTCACAAGCCAACAACTCAGTGGGAGTAATCTGGGCCAATCTACCTACGAGAAGGAAATGATGGCCATCTTACATGCAGTCGAGACCTGGCGACCTTACTTATTGGGGCGACGTTTCCAAATCCGCACAGATCATCACAGTCTTAAATATTTTTTGGAGCAACGCCTATCCTCCCCACAACAAAATAAATGGCTAGCCAAAATGCTGGGATATGATTATGAGATCATTTACAAGAAAGGGAAAGACAATAGTGTAGCAGATGCATTATCTCGCCAATTTGAGGAGGAAAGTACTCTGCTAGCAATTTCCCTCCCCATTCCAGAATGGATTGAAGAGGCTTGCAGGGAATGGTTTTCACACCCTGGGCTCTCCCAACTCATTTCTCAATTACAGGTAGATCCAAATTCCACCAAGGGCTACTCGTGGCAGGATGATATTCTTCGCTACAAGGACAGAGTCGTAATATCACCAACATCCACCCTCAAAAGTCGTATTTTGGCAAAATTGCACTCATCTCCCATTGCAGGACATTCGGGCTTTCAGAAGACGTATGCTCGCACCAGAAGATCATTTTTTTGGACAGGCATGAAAAAGGACATCCTTACTTTCGTAGCAGAATGCGATGTCTGTCAACGCCACAAAGGGGAAACTGTCAACACACTAGGCACATTACAACCATTGCCCATTCCGGCATCAATTTGGATGGAGGTTTCTATGGATTTCATTACAGGTCTTCCAAAGTCAGGGAACAAGTCAGTCATCATGGTGGTTGTGGACCGACTGTCGAAGTATGCTCATTTCTGCGCCCTACCCCACCCATTTACACCAACTTTGGTTGCTCAATCTTTCATGGATCAGATCTTCAAATTGCATGGCATGCCCACTTCTATTGTGTCCGACCGCGACCCGATCTTCACTAGTAATTTTTGGCAGGAACTCTTTAGAATACAAGGCACTCAACTAAAACTCAGTACTTCCTATCATCCGCAAACAGATGGTCAAACCGAAGCCGTCAACAAATGTCTAGAAACCTACCTTAGGTGTTTCACTTCAGAAAAGCAACACCTTTGGGTATAGTGGCTACCTCTGGCTGAATGGTGGTATAACACCAACTATCATGCCACCACCAAAATGACTCCTTATGAAGCAGTATATGGTCAACTCCTGCCTTCACCTACTTCGTATCTCAAGGGATGCTCAAAAGTACAAGCAGTGGATCAACTCCTACAACACCGTGCAACCATGCTCGCCCATCTTCGAGAGAATCTTCATCAAGCTCAGAACCGCATGAAGCAACAGGTAGACCAGCATCGCTCAGAGCACCAATTTCAAGAAGGGGATCAGGTCTTTTTACGGCTCCAACCATATAAGCAAACATCACTCAAAGACAAGGGGTGTCAGAAAATCTCTCCCAAATTCTACGGACCATATCAAGTACTTCAGCGCATTGGAGAAGTGGCCTACAAGTTGGCCTTGCCACCTACTGCAAAAATCCATCCAGTTTTCCATGTCTCATGCCTCAAGAAAGTGATTGGGAATAATTGCAGAATTCAGACCAGTCTACCTGAATTGGACGAAGAAGGGTCCATCTGGCTTCAACCCGAATAGGTCCTAGACACACGAGACAAGCAACTGCACGGCCGCATGATTAAGGAAGTCCTCGTCAAATGGAAAGACACCTCTCCGGAAGATGCAACTTGGGAACCAACCACTATTCTTCAGCAGTTTCCACAGCTTCAGCCTTGAGGAAAAGGCTAGTCTTAAGGGGGAGGGCATGTTAGGGTCCCACCCTAACCCCCTTATTTATGTAATGGGATCACGCCATAGTCAAGAGTCAATAAAACCCATATTAATAATTGTAAGTGGTTAATCCGCAATTAATGACGGAACCACAGTTAGTTGCAAATGGGCCGTAGTATTAGATAGATGGTATTAATAAAACCCACGGTATTGGCCCGTGGTATTGCATGTATGAGTCATATATAAAGGATAGAGACTCCCTGCGGGGAGCATCGTGTCTTATTTTGTAGTCGAGCTCTGCTCTATTGGAGGTTGCCCCCTCGAAGAGGCAAGTGAACATTACTCTCTGAATAATAAAATGATTGATATTCTGTGTTCTGGGTATCTTTTCTTCGCATATTCTGTATTTGGGTATCATTTTGCAGGTTAAGAGCATAACAATGTCAATTCATATCATAGTGGCCTCTCATCGCATGTGTTACCCTAGTTGACTGGTTGCTTGGGTAGATGTGGGAGGGGGGTGTTACATGGACCCTCTAATTAACAAATGAGAAGTTGACATGTCGATGCCTAGGTGGATGATATGGGTGATGCAACATGTTAGATGGTAGTATGGGCTTTGTGCACAGTAGCATATGATAGGTGGAAAGACATGTGGAAGGTCAACGTGGAATGGAGACAAGTGGTGATCAACAATTTTTGTACACATAGGCAGAAGGATGATGTGGAGAACCAACATGGATGATGCTGTGGTAGTATGATAGGGTGCCACATGGCATGCTAATTCAACATTTTTGGGTGGAAATTTTGGCCAAATTTGAGTAACACATGGCACCACTTAGAGAGTTCCATGTGGCATGATGATGTCCTGATGACATTAGCATATGCTTGACCATGAACCCCGAAGGGGCAAGTCACATGGCATGGTCATATGGAGGAAAAGGGAAAACCTAAGGAGCTACCCTAGTCATTGTATAAGCACCAAATTTGGTCACATGTAGGTTTAAGAATTGGCCCCAAATTTGAATTAATGTTGACCCCAACATCAGTTTGGTGGCATCCACACACACACACACACATATATGTGGGTGTGATTGAATGAAAAAGTATGTTCCTCGATCTAAAATACAATGTGTAGCATTGCATAGTGTTTATGTGTGAATGTTTTCAAATGTGTCATGAGGTTGAGTCTTGGTTTATCATTAGGATTTGGTTTTGGTTTGAAACTGGTTTCGGCCTATGGTTTGATTCATATCAAAATAATTTTCTTGACACAAGGCATAAATAAAGAACACAACAACAGAGTTGGTATTTGGTCTAGTTGCATCATAGATTTGAGTCTTGTCAAGCTCGCCAATTATTTTTTCTTTTATAGGATATAGAAGTGCATTTTCTTGAACATTCTATCAAACCTGTGAGGTGCTTTTTGTCAAGTGCACATCGTAAAAGTGTGTTTTGTAGACAATGGATCATAAAGGTGCATTCTGTTGAACTGTTAATTTTTATAATGTTTTGTGGGTCATTTTGAGGCCCAAATTAATTTTTGAAAAGGGGAAATGACAAGAATATTTTTTTAATCTAAAAGGGGGCC
The DNA here is from genome assembly GCA_031772625.1 of Pinus tabuliformis. Lineage (NCBI taxonomy): Eukaryota > Viridiplantae > Streptophyta > Pinopsida > Pinales > Pinaceae > Pinus > Pinus tabuliformis. Next base: position 1,201,609,206 of record CM062820.1, on the reverse strand, counting down.
ATGAAAAGTCATGACGACGAGTTTTTGAGGGCAAGAGGCTATATATCTTTTTTTGTTGTCAAAATGCTCTAGGGCCTATGAATAGGTTTAGTCTTGGTACAAGAAATGAGAAAATGCTATGGTTGAATTGATATCATCATATTTGTAAGGGGAATATATTATGTTTGAGCTTGTGGATACAGTTTGAAATATTGTGAAAAGTTTTCCACTATGTTTATGTAAAGGAGGTGGATGCCTCTATCAGGTTGGAGGAAAATGGAAACCCAAGGAGCTATCCTGGCCATGTTATAAGCACAAAATGTGGTCATATGGAAGTTTAAAAACCAACCCCAAATTTGAATTAATGTTAGAACCAACATCATTTTTGTGGCACGCACACACACATGTGGGTTTGGTGGAATGAAAAAGTATGGTCTTCAGTCTGAAATACAATGTGTAATGTGGCATAATGGTTATGTCTAAAGGTTTTTGATTATGTCGTGAGGTCAAGTCTTGGATTATCATTGGTATTTAGTTTTGGTTTCATACTAGTTTCAACCTGTGGTTTGATTCATATCAAAACATTTTTTTTGACACTAGGTGTTAGCACCAATTTTGTACAAATCCTAAAGGTTCCCAGGTTATGATTTTTAGCCAATTGTGCAAGGGGTTTAAGGGCCTATCAATTTTTTTGTGTTTAAATTTCTACATAAAACTAGGAACATGTAAAAATAAGTTATTTCACCTAACCGTAAGCTTTCCCTATTTTTTTGCAATGAAATCAGCCTATTGCACACCTATAATTGACACTACGAAATATTTTTGTAGTGCTCACAGGAAAAATTAAAACTTATATTTCCAGGCCGCTAACCCTACAATTTCAAATTCCTAAGTGTTTTTTCACAAATTTCTATCCCTTTTTATCATTGATGTGACATTTAGTAGCATTTTGAATCCCAATAGAGAAGTTTAAAACCAAACCCTAAAAACACATAGTTCGCCCTAAACGGTAATTTCCAACATTCCTCAAAAACCATTTGCGGTGTGCAGGAAGGTTGTGGAATAATTTACAGTGTCAAAGAATTTGAAAAATGGGAATATCAAGTCATGTAAAGTGATTTGAACTTGATGGAATGTATTTTGAGGTTTATTTGGAAATGTTGTCACCATTTTGAAATGCAAGTTGGGAATCATTCTTCTATCACTTCAATGGACATAACCTAAGTTTGTGTCATAAATTTATATATTCTTTTGATTGTAGCACAAAATGAATAAGAACCTTATAGTTTCGAGTCATCAAGGAATCCATTTCGAAGGCCACGGGTTTACCTACTGAGGATGAAAGATGGTTTAAAAAGTAGAGACTACAAAACATGGACCTAAAATTTTTCTTGAAGGAGAACTGTCAAGCCCAGGACTAGAACGTAGGATTCCTCCAGAGTATACTGAAGCCTGAATTGTCTAGAACTCTTTGGACTGTGCAACTCTTCTTCACCCGTGAAGGAAGGTACTCTAAAGCTTATTTATATCACATGAGTCTTTTGTGTCATTTAGCAGGTTTCAGTAAAATGAATTTTCCTTATTTTCTTCATCAAAGTCTGCTAAAAATGTCTACCAAAGCTAGAACCAAACCTGAGTTGTTACCTCATGACATATGTCATTATGGATTGAGAAATATACTATGCACTCATGAGTTGAACAAGTAGATGGAACAATTGAGACAAAGAAATATGAGAAACCCTACACCTAGAAGGCAAAGGAGAGGTCAAACTAATTTTTTTATCAAAACCTTAGCTCAAGAAATAAAGGGAGAGCCTAGTCATATCCCTTGTTAAGAACATATTGAAAAACTTGTAAATTAACTAGAGGTTAGGATCTATGAGAGGAGAACAAGAAGGCAACAAAAGAAAATGTTAGAAGAAGAGGAGACAAGGCGTACAACAAAAAGTGAAAAAGGGAAACATGGTATGGAAAAAAGGGATGAAGAAATAGAAACAGAGCCTAGGTTTACTGTAGAAAACCCCATACTCATCCTACAAATAAATTAAGACTGAGTTTAAAGGAAAATATCAACCCTAAGCTAAAGGAAGTGGTGATTTTTGATGATGAAGAAGAAATCGTGAAGATTTCAAAGAGCAGAAAGAAGGCAACCAAGCAAAATAAAATTGAGTATGTAGGCAGAAAAAAGAAACCCTAGAAGCTAGCAGAACTATACAAAAAGGTAATAGAAGGATGACAAGAAGCCGAGTCAATTTAAACCTCCTTTCTCAGGCTACAAAAACTGTGGAAGAATGATAAACTTACCTCATTGGCAGAGTAACATATGAAACCCTAATTTTGTTGAAAAAAACCATAATTTTACCTCACCATTTTAGCATGCTCTAGTTTATCTTTAATAGTGAGTTTATCTTCAGTATATTATGGTAATATGTCATAAATTTTTGTGAATTAATATGAGTATAGAATATGAGTCAACATAAGAGAAAAGAGCCTTAAAAGATGTAAACAGTTACACAGGACAATTGCACAGTTTCAACATATTTCATAGGTTAATGTATCAATTTTTCTACCAAGGAGTAATACGAGTTACAATTTCAGATATGAAACTTACAAGGGTGTGAATAGTTTTAGGCCTATAATTCAGCTACGACTCATCCTTTTCCTAGAATAATAGCATAAAAGGATACATATAACAGGTTTTAGATGCTTTGACCAATGTTTAAATGGAAATAGAGATCTAAATAGCTAGAAGGATAGGATTTTGATTATGTTTTATAAATTAAACTCTTAGACATTGTAAATATTTTACAATTATGCTACCAAACTCTATGGACCTTATATTTTATGTATTTTCCCTATATAATACATCAGAAAGGAGGGAAAAAGGTTGGATTTTGCAAACAAAAATAGTCTTTGTTGCTACGTGTGATCAATTTGTTATTTTCTAAGCACCAAGAAGACTAGGAGATTATTTTCATGATATAAAGATTATTGTAATGGTATGCTCAGTCAATTTTGCTTCTGTGATAGTTTCCTTTTCTATGTTATATCATTTAGCTTCTATCTTCTGATGTTTAAATGAGATTATGTGACAAAATTCATTAGTTAATGCTATGGTTCATATGGCTTAAGCATATGCACTATTTCTCCTAAAGCTTGCAAGATTCATGTTTCATGCCCTACTATAGTGGATTGTTTTTTTTTTCTACTACCATTCATAAAATGTTTAAAATGTCTATAATCTACCATCTATCCTGCCTCTGTCCCTCTTGATTCATACAGTCAAGATCTTGGCGTCTATATTTGAAACTTGGTTGGTTGACTCCATTTCCCAATAGATTACTTGTTTCATCCCAACCACCACACTCAAAATAAAAAAACCCTACTGAATATCTAGCCATTGTTTGAAGACACAACTAGTTGCTAATATAAGTGATTAGGTTCTCATAGAGAGCCCTCTCTAGATTGACGGGGCTAGCCTTCAATCTACAAACCTGGTTTGAAAAGTTTACCTTAGGACTTCATCTTTCACAACCAAGCGATATTTTTGAGTGCTAACACAAGGCATAGACAAAGAAGACAACAATGGAGTTGGTATTGGGTCTAATTGCATTGCAGGTGTTCATAGGCTCGAGTCCTATCAGGCTCATTGATTTTTTTATTATATGGAAGTGCATTTTTTCAGACTGAAGGGGTGCATTCTTTTGAGCATAAACCAAAAAGTGCATTTTGCAGGAAACAAATAGTAAAGTTAAATTCTATTGAAATATTCATTTTTATAATGTTTTTTGGGTTATTTTGAGGCCTAAATTGATTCTTGAAAATGGGAAAATGGAAATAATCTTTTTTTTTAATCTGAAAGGGGGAGACGAAAAGTCAAGAAGACAACTTTTTGAGGGAAAGAAGCTATATCTCTTTTGTTGTTGTTAAAATTTTCTAGGGAATATGAACAATTTTAGTCTTGGTAAAAGAAATGAAGAAGATGCTTGAAGAACATGTTGATATTGCATTGATATGATTAGATTTCTAAAGGGAATTTGTTTTGTTTTGAGTTTGTGGATCCAATTTGTAAGATTATGAAAAGTGGTCCACTATGTTTTTGTAAATGAGGTGGGTGCCTCTATAATAGGTTGGTGCCTCAATTAGTTTAGAGCCTTCATCAAGTTGGTGATTACAAATTTCATAGGTTGGTTCCTCAATCATGTTGGAACCTACAACAAGTTGGTGCTCCCAGATTTCATACGTTGGTACCTCAATCAGGTTGGAGCCTACAACAAGTCAGTGCTTGCATATTTCATAGGTTTGTGCTTTAATCTGGTGAAGCCTAAAACAAGTTGGTGCTTGCATGTTTCATATGTTTGATCCTTAATCAGGTTGTTTCCTACATCAGGTTCAAGCCTACAACAAGTTGGTGCTTGCATATCTTTGGGGGTTGGTGCCTCCAACAAGTTTGTGCCTACAATTTGATGTAATTAAATATTGAAGAAGAAAAGAAGAATTGTGGTTTTGTCCTACAATGGTTTCCACGTATATCTATTGTTTATGTGTATTGATGTGATGATTGATTTTATGAATGCACTATTATTATTTCAGTTATGATGTGTTATTAAATTGTTTAAATTGTTAAATTATACATTACACTGATTCACCCCCAAGTGTAGTCATAATTTTAACACTATAGGTGCAAAAGTTTCCTCAAAACACATTCCCTCAACTTGAGCATAACATTTTCATACTTTTATGGCCTTGTTTCTTACAACTTTCCCATTCTCATCCAACTTATTCCTAAAGTCCCATTTCGTACCAGTGAAATTTTTATGTAATGGTCCTAGAACCAATACCCAAGTCTGATTTTTCTTAATTTGATCTAGCTACTCATTCATGGCTTTTACCCAATGTTTATCTTGTCTTGCCTAAGAAAAATATTTTGGTTCAATAATTGACACCATATCAATATGTTATTCAATATATGTATTCATTAATATTCTTTGAGTTTTAATTCTAGCTTCCTTATCACAAACAATCTGATTTGTGGGATGACACTTTTGTACATATCTTGAGGGAGTTTTTGGGTGAGAACATTTGACCTGCTCGTCTTCATCTTTTCCTGATTCTTAAGGTTGCTCTGCTTCATGTTCATTGCTAGTATTATTAGGTGGACTGATAAATATTGATTGTTGGCTTTTGAAAAGTAACTCCTCATCCATCTTAACATCAATGTAGTCAACTATTTTACAAAGCCTCTTATTGTAGCATATGTAGCCCTTACTTTTTAGTAGAACATCCTAAAAATATTCCTCCATAAGCCCTTACATTGAACTTACATAGGTTATCATAATTATTTTTGATGTAGCATTTGCTACCAAGGACACTGAAGTGTTTTATTGTGGATAGTTTTCCATACCACAACTTGTATGGAGTATTATCACTGTTTGGCCTAAGGTGATATTTATTCAAAATATGTACCGTTGCATGAAAAACTCCAGCCCAAAAGGTTTTTGGTATATTTCTTTCATCCTTCATTGATCTTTCCAATTGTTGCACTAATCGATTTTGTATTTCAGCTACAACATTTCGTTGTGGAGTGTTAGCTATAGTGAAGTGTCCCCTTATCCCATATTATTAAAAAAAGTTGTTAAAATCATTTGAAGTGAACTTTCCACTCATGTCTCGCTTTACACACTTTAATTTGCAATAAGTTTCATTCCCATCCATAGCCTTAAAAATTTTAAACTTTTTAATAGCTTTAGACTTCTCTTTTAGAAATGCAACCCATGTAAGTCTAGTGTAATCATCAGTAATTGACATGAAATAGATCTTACCAATTGGATTCTTGGCTCTTTTGGGCCCACATAAGTCTATGTGAACTAAATGTAGTGTCCTGGTGGATGAATTCTCCTTGGTAAAGGAACTCAAATTTTCTTGTCAATTTGATATGATTTATAAATGGTATTGCTTGGCTTACTAATCTTTGGTAAGTCCCTATCAAATTCCCTTTTGTTGAGCTTCAAAATATGGTTGAAACTTAAAAGTATCAATTTTTTGTGCCACAAATAGCTCTCATCAAGCTTCCCCATAAAACAATTCTTGTTTTCTTCTTGGAGTATGTACACATTATTTATGGTTCTCACACCTTTTTCTATTACCTTTCTCGTATTTTTTGGCTTTATCTCACAACCTTTGGACTGAAAGGTAACATCATGCCCCTGATTACATATTTGGCCCACACTTAAAAAAATGTTCTTGAGCGCTTATACAAAAATAATGTTATGGGCTTTACCTCTTCCATTGTCTAAGCTCATTGTTCATTTCCCCTTGATGGTTCCTAGGGCATAATTTCCAAAAATGACACTTATTGTCTTGCTTTCATTTAATGATAATAATATTTCCCTGTCACTAGTCATATGCTTAGAGCGCCCACTATCCACATTGTTGAATTTTTGTAGCTATGGCCAATATTCATAATTATATTTTATCCCTTGTAATGTATAAAGAATTTGTAAGACATGTTATTCATGTCATTTTAATTCTTTAGCCCTTGAAAGAATTATTGTAAGACATGTTCTTCATGTCAGAATTAAAAGAGAAAATTTTGAAATTTGAATTTTTGCCTCCAAAATGGTCAAGTCAACCCTCCCTCAGGTCAAGTCAGCCCTAGTGGAGAGACACACTCATTTGTGAAGGAAGAAAAATATATAAATTCATTCAACCTCCTCCTCAATGACACCATTCGAGCTTACACAAGAACGATAGCTTATGGGCATCCAAGAAAAGGACAAGAAGGATAAGGAGGATGAAGAAGAAGGAAAAATCTCTCTCTCTCTCCCCCTCTCTCTCTTTCTCTCTCTCTTTCTAGCTCACATTTCTATCTCTAGAACTCACACGTGTTAATTATGGGCAACAATTTTTGGGTAGGCCGAGTTGCAGGGCTGAATTGCAAGGCCAAAATTGCAGGGTCAAATTTGTAGGGCCAAGTTGCAAGGTAGTTTAAGGGTTTGACTTGAGGGTTGTGGACCAAGTTTGAACACAACTGTTTTTTGTCAGTATGAACTCATAGTTGACTAGCTACATTAGATGTATCTCTTGTTTTTGAAGAATTTCTCTAAGAAGAAGGTTGTTGAGTTTTTCCCCAAGTGGGTTTTCCGAGTGTAAATATTTTGTTCTTTGTGCATTGTGATATTTATTTTATTTATGGTTTATGGTTGAATTTATGAAGTGTAATTTCTTAATGATAAACTAGAATTGTTAAAAGAAGATATATATCATTAGAAGTAATTACCAGTTTCTTAGAAATATTGTTCTTGTATGTATTGCACTTGAAAACTCAACATGGTATTAGAGCTTTCTTGATGAAAAGGATGTTGAAATCACTTGTTAAGAAGTATTGGTAAGAGATCACTCTTAAGAAAAACCATATATCTATAAGTATTTTCTTGTCTATGACTATGGGTCCCCATATGAAGGCAAAAGATAAATTAGGAGCTACAAACTTTAAGACTTGGAAAACAAGGATTGATCTTCTTATTGCAAAGAGGATCTCTTGGGTATTGTGAAGGGCAAGGTCACTGAACCCGAAAAAGATGAAGAGAAATTAAAATTTGAGAAAGATGATATTAAAACTAAACGTATCATTGTAGATAATGTCATAGATCATTTGATCCCATATATCATAAATCTTGACTCTTCAAGGAAAATGTATGATGCCCTAATTGGTTTGTGTACTATCAACAATATTGGTCAAGCAATGAGTTTGAAGAATGAACTTTGTGATGTTAGAATGAAAAGGAATGATACTATAGCCTCATATTTCATGAGGATTTTTCAATTAGGAGATCAACTTGAGAAATTGATGAAATTATCCCTAAAAAGGAACTAGTAACTACAACACTTAATTTTTTACCTAGATCATGGGATTCATTTGCAGTAGGAATACATGCTAGAAAATATTTTCAGCGTTTAATGAACTATGGACTACTTGTACTCAATAAGAATCAAGACTCATATTAAGAGGCAAGATCTAGAGATTTGAAGAAGTTGACTCTTAGGCATATGCAACACGTTTCAAGAAGGGTGGAGGAAGAAAGAAGTTTGGATTTCAAAGAATAAAATGGAGAAAGAAGAAATGAAAGAAGAAAACTTGAAGAAAGAAGACCTTTCCCTCAAGGAATGAGAGATATGTCAAAAGTACAATGCTATAATTATCACAAATTTGACAACTTTGGGCATGATTGTCTTGAAAGATTGAATGATAGAAAGAGAAAAGGAAAGTAACATGCTTTTGTAGCAATTTTTGAACTTACTTCCAAAAATACCAAAGAATGAAGATGCAACTAATAATGAATTCTTCTGTTTCTTTGCTCTTATTGGTTCTATTACATATAGTGAATACCTGCAGCTAGTAGATAGTTGAGCCTCAAGGCACGTGATGGGAGATAGAGACAACTTCACAAGTCTGATGAGAAGAAGATTATCACAAAAGGTGGAACTTAAATACAACAACAATTATGCAGACAAAGCCGTTGGGAAGACATCCATTGAGCTTGAATAAGTTGATAATGTTCATCTTAGAAACATATTATATGTACCAGGTTTGAATAAGAATTTAGCTTTTATTCCATGTTTGGAAGATAAAGGAGATAGAGTAACATTTGTTGATGGCAACGTTCTTGTTTGGCCCAAAGACTCTCAGTATAGATTTTGCTAGAGTAGTTGTAATTTGTGAAGGAAGGTTGTATTGACTTTTGAAACAACTTACTTAAGAACTTGTACATAATGATATTAATCCATGTGATCTTTAGCATAGAAGATATTCTCACCTTCACTGTAAAGATTTTCCATTCTTAAAGTAGATGGTTGTAGGTGTTCCATATTTGTAGTAAGAACATGAAGGAGTATGTAAAGGATGTATGCTTGGGAAGAATGTAAAGAAACGTTTTCCAAGCAACGAAAGTAGATCCAAAGGAGTCTTAGATCTAATTCATTCTGATGTATTTGGTATGATGCTAGTTAAATCGCAATATGTGGATCTACTTCATGAAGATGAAGGATGAAGTCTTTGATAAGTTCCAGGCACTCAAGGCTAAGGTCAAAAAATTGAAGGGAAAGAATATCAAGATCTCGAGTTCTAATAATGGAGGATAATATACCTTCAAGGAGCTTGTTTCCTTTTGTAAAGAAGTTGGGATTAAGAGGGAGATAATAGTCCTTTAAAATCCACAACAAACTAGAGTTGTTAAAAGAAGGAACAAATCTACTAAATAATTTGTGAAGGCAATGATGCATGATCAATACCTGCCTATGTTTCTATGGAGTGAAGCATCGATGATAGTTGTCTACATTCAAAATAGAAATCCTCATTGAATTTTGTAAGACAAGACTCCTGAAGAAGCATTCACCGGATAGAAACCTCAAGTTGGTCATTTAAGATTTTTTTTTTTTGGGTCCTTTTTATAGTCATGTAACAAAAGATAAGAGAAGGAAGCTAGATCCTTAAGGAAAGAAAGGAATGTTTGTTGGATATAGTAAGTCATTGAAGGCTTATAAAATCTATGTTCCAAGTCAAAGATAGGTTGAAGTTAGCAGAGACATGAACATTGATGAGAATGTGGCTTATTGTAAATCTAAGGAAGTCCCTATAGATTATGATGGTGGAAAAGAATGTGAAGTTCCCAAGTAAGAAGTTACTAGTCCATCCAATACTGCAGAACATCCCAAAGATATTCAAGAAGAGTCATAAGGGCCTAGTGAAACAGTGGATAATATTGTTGTTCCTAAAATCAAAAGGAGGCCACTGTGACTTAGATCTACCTTGCAAGAAGTAGAAGGACGTGCAACACCATGTGGCATCTTCAGGGAAAGTAAGAGATGGAAGAGGTATTCTAGTTATGTATATTTGATGATGAATATCATTGATGCTTAACCTTCCATCTTTTAAGAAGCAACTAACAAGAAATTATGGAAGGATGCTATCCTAGAAGAATACCAATCTTATGAAGAATGGCATATGGGAGATTTTGCAAAGACATGAATGAATGGGCAAAGATCTGGTTGAAGATATGAAACAAAAAATTCAAAAAATCATTTGAAATAGAAGTTCCTCTTCTGAATATACTATATGAAGGGAAAATCTTACAAAACACTAAAACATTGAAGGAATATGACATTGTTCGAGAATCCACCATTATTTTAACTATGATACTACACATTGGGGCACAAAGTATTGGAATAAGGAGGCATTTCAATTAAGACTCCTTAGTGGATCTGGATCTTCTCGGGATGAAACAAAAGGGAAGATGCATTGTACACTTGTGCTAGGAAGAAATATTTTGGGCCCTTATATCGTTGAACAAAAGGAACACACTCCTGCTATGAAATTTATTTTTTTAGAGATTAATGATCTATTCAATTCTCTCTAATCTCAAGCTATTGTTTGTAGATTTAATGGTTTTTCCCCCAAATCGAAGGATTTAAATCAATGGTTTTTCTCTACTTGGACCCCTAACTGTGATATTCACTTGTGCTTAATAGGATTTTTTTATTGTTCATTATGACACATAGAAGGACTTGGATTTTGATTTAAATGAGGGGCCATGGTTTTGGGGCAGAGCAAGGATTTTTATAACTCCATGCTTTCCAATTTTCTACGCCAACCCAATGGTGGTGTCCAAAATGCCAGTTTGGATAGATTGCATAATATTCCTCTTCGCTTTTGGAACCACTAAATACTAACAGGAATCAAAGATACTTTGGGCAAGTTCATTAAGATGGACCAAGAAATACATGAAAAAGGAATTATTACCTTTTCTAGAATATGTGTAGAGGTAGACCTTAGCAAAGGCTTACCAAATCGCATCCATTTGATCCATAATATATTTCATTGGACTTATCCATTAGATTATAATAAAACGACTTTTAGATGTTGCATTCATTTTCAAATAGGACATTTACAAAACACATGTCCACAGGCAAGGAAATATCCAAACTGAAAAAAGAAACAACCTCAAAAGCCAAAGGGATGGTCGGTTCTAGATCCACACTTTTTAGGAGATGAGGATGAGGAAATAGTGGAGAATAAGATAAATGTGGAGGAACTGCAAGAACAAGGCACATAAACAAGCGAAGGGGAAGAGCAAGTAGGTACTATGGTCCAAAGCCAGGGAAGTCCTGAAAAAGAATATATTACAACAATACAGAAGGGGGAATCACCCTCCCAAGTGGAAGCGGGAGGTGTTAAAAGATACCATGTTTTTGAGAGTTTAGACTCAAATAAAGAAGTCCCTACGAGGGAAGCAGATAATCAACTGGAAATTTTAACTACCTCTCCCAATGAAGAAAGTTGGTGAAAAGTGGATAAAAAATAAAGGCAGAAAAGGGTAGCTAAGTGCCTCCACACTTAGCTCCCAAACATATTTTTTATTATCATTTTATTTTTTCAGTTTGTTTTTTTCTTGGGCACTATTTATTGGGCTAGTATGATTGAATGCTTTTTAGCATATGCAAAAATGTAATTTTGTTCTCCGAATCAACTTGCAATTTTTTTGAGAAAAAAATGTAACAACCCTGGTTAAAAATCCATGTAAAAATATCTAATACCACAGTGATGGGACACATATTCCAAGATAAATGGTGGTAAAAACATCCTAGTGGGTGTTCAATCATTTTATTATGGCTAAGGAAATTGGCAAAGGCGATGACAAAGGTTTTGGAAAGACATGAGGCATTATTTGGCATTTATTTATGAAAATAATGGAAATTAGGAGAAAAGGGAGGTGAGAGGTCACAGGTTGCATGTGAGGAGGAAAATGAAGGAAAAATAGTGGAACATGAAGAAAATGGAGGCCTCATTGATAAAAGGGCTTCTGAGGATCAGTGGGTAAGGCTTAGCCAGTGTAAGCTTTGTCAGTTCAGTTTTGGAGCTCTCTCATTATTCTCTCTCTCTTTATCTCACTCTTGGACACTTAGAGTTCTCTTGGAGAACTTTGGAATTGGATCAAAAAATGCAAAGAAGGCAAGAGGAAGCAAAAATAAAGCAGGGAAAGGTGGGATTAAGCATCTACAATAGGATTCTTTCCAGGTATCGATTTGCATGTGTCTTTTGCTTGCTAGATTTGGCATACATGGTGTTGCATGTGGGTGTTTTTTGTCATGGCATGGGTTTTTCTATGTGTGACAATGTTTTTAATCTAGCCTTTCCATATCTTGATAGCCTTGATGAGATGGTTCTCATAATTCGATTGAGTTGGATTTTTGGATGGATTCGAAGTTGAGTGGGGTGGATCTCCAAAATGACAAACGCATGGCCTAGTGGTCCCTGAACCAGACTGTGGATCACGGTAAAGCCACTGGCCTAGTAACCCTTGAGCCAGACTATGGGTTATGGTAAAGCCAGGATTGTGTGCCTCGGTGGGCTTAGGAATCCTTGTTGGTGAATGACAGGATATACGATAAAGAAAGAGGTGTATTTATCTCCATTAGACTAGTAGTCTCGGGATGGGATGCACAGTAAAGCCTGGAGAGTGGGTCTCGGTGTATGGCCTAGTGATCCCTAGATCAGATTGTGGATTACGGTAAAGCCCGAGAGACTAGGAGGCACTCAAATTCCTCATGGTGTAGGTGTGGAACTCCTATAGAATCCATGCTTGTTTGGTTTTTTCAGTTGGTTATGAGTCCCACATTCATGCTTGGAATATGGAAAGGGGGTGATTGGCTGAAGAGAGATTTTGCTCAACCAATCTATGGTTGGGTGGAATGTGGTAGTCCTAACTCTGATTGGCTTCTACATTCATTAATGAGAAATTCATTCCCTTGGTTTTTATGTGTAAATGTATTAGTTTATATGTGGATTCTATGGCTAATGTAATTATGGTATTTCTATTTTACTGTGCTGGTTATGTATATGTTTTATGACAACAATTACGTATGTCTATCATCATGTTTTTACTTGTAAATGAATGGAAAATGTATCTATGACGTAATAGATGATAATGCAGCAAAAGACATGAGGGAACAATGGTTCTTAGTGGTTCTCAAATAAGTACGAGATCCCGATGCTTAAATATGTTGTTTACACCTGTATATTACATATTTGTGATATGTTTGACAAAGTGTATGTCATGGCTAGTAGGGGTTTGGTTAAGGGCTTGTTAAACTAATTTATTTTGCATCATTGTTTTGTTCTTATTTTAGTATTCTGTAGATGTCATTCCATTCTGGATAGTGAACTGGGCTTTGGTCCTAAAAAAGTGGCTTAAATACTAGGGATGCTAGAACAGAACTAGAAAAAATAGTCCCTGGACACTGGCATGTCTATAGAATGAGAGTGTCCAAAGCCTCATGGACACTGGCAGACCTATAGCATGAGAGCGTTCGTGGGTAAAGTGGTCCAAAATTTAAGTGGGATCCAGGGGCTAGTTGGCAGAAATGTTGGGTTGGTTCCTGAGGGTCCTAATACCGATGTTGAATGTCTATATGGTGTGTTTCCATCGGTTCCACTTCCTTAACGTGACTTAGGAGGTCGAATCATATTATAGTGGCCTCTCGTCACATGTTTAGCCCGACTGGCTAGTTGCTTGGGTATAGGTGGGAGGAGAGTGTTACGGAGTGTTAGCAAAGCATGGTTCACCCCTCGAACTGGATGGGCAGTGTGTGTTCATCCATTCATGTCGAGTGCATATTTTTTCCTTATGCTTGTAGTCCATGTGCTTGTTTTATTTGCATGGTGTTGATCATGGTTGCAATGATGTCACCATGTGAAGGTTGATGGTGTTGTTGTGGGCTGCTTCGTCATGAGTGTGTGGTTGTATATGCATTTGTTATGCATGTCAGTGTTTATATGTTTTTATGCATGCATTGTCATGACTATGGTTATGCATGTATGGTAGGTCAGACATGCATTGTGAGGTCATTGTATGCATTAGGTCATCATGATGCTATTGGTTATTATGATGCTAATGTGTTGGCTAAGATAGAGCAGGAGATGAAGATCATCAAAGTGAAGTTGTAACATTCGACCTCGAGGAAAGAGCATGTCGTCATACACGTTTTTATGTTGGGCATACAGGTCTGTAGGTTAAGGATTGTTATGTGCATTATGGTTATGTGTATGCCTTAATTATAGGGATTTTATTGTTACATACATGTAGATGCTAGTTGATTAGTGTAGTCATATGCACATGTGTCAAATGGTCATGAATGATAGTAACCTATGGTCGTATGCATTGCTATCTTTGTTTCATGTTAGATAACTTGATGAGTATTTTATAGGTTAATGTGTTGTTATATGATAGTAACTTGATGATTAGGGTCATTACCTTAAGATATTGATGTTATATGTATCATACTAAGTTGGATTAGTCTATGAAAATGGTTAAGCTTATGACATTTAGGTATGAGTTAATATGTTGTGATATTATGTCATACTAATCTAAGATTGAGTGTGCAGATGTGATTATTATGTATGAATGATAATTTTTTATGAGTTTATGATGTGAACATGTTAGTTAGTGACTATTACGGCTATCATGGTTTTATTTGTGCTTGAGCTGATGTGTTCTGAAGTTATATTGTGCTAGCTAGATTGATTGTGCAGACAAGATAGCCTCCCCTGAGATACATTAAGGTATGTGTTTGCTTATGTCGTCTACTTTGGTGCTTGACTGTTTGATTATGTCGTTTATTTGGTGTGTGAGTGTTTGGTGTCTATTATGTCGTCTATCCATTGTCTGAATGTTTGATTACTTGAATGATATGAGTATGTGTCTATAATATTTATTGCTGAAATGATCTTATTTTAAGATGATTCTACTAATACATATGTGTTGATATAACTGACATGTACTTGAGTATAAGTAGGTGATAGTTGTAGAATTATGTTTCATGAACATGAGTTGACTATGGATATGACATGATTGTTAGTCTTGGTAAAGGTTGATTTCAAACTGATATACATGATTGTCTCAATATTTGGAACATGTGGTTGACATATGTGAACAGTTGCAAGAAACATGGTTGGGATTAGCACGACAAGGTAACAATTGATGCATTTATATATCTAACTGTTGGATGATGTAACGGTGCATAGTAAAGCCTCAATTGAAGCAAGGTAAAAAGGTAAAGGAAAGGAATTGGGAAATAATTCCTTTGGCTATGTTTGGAAACCCTAATTCCAAGTGAATGAGTGCTTTGCATACAAGAAGTCTTCTTAACCTTGATTTTGTCTGACAATATGCAGATATGTGCTATAGTCATGAACATGTATTTGACAGGTATATCAACTAGTTTCCAGTTATGGATGGATTCATCAAGGGAATTGGAGCCCCTTGAGACATAGCACATATGTGTTCAGCTCCAAGGCAACGTGCTTGGCATAACAAGGTAAGCTAACTGGTATATTGTTATGTTTATTTATACACTGACAGTTATGTGTCTAGGGCAGTATGATGCATGGGATTGCATGGCAAAAGAGATTTCCATGAAATATTAAAGAAGGCTCATGTTGAGATTTCCTTGGGAACCATGGGATTGAGTCATGGTGTCTATTGTTAGTCTTAAGCTTTTGGTCTTTTTTGATTTGTTTGCACTTGATTTGAGACTTTTCTTACATCTAGTGTATGGCCATACCACTATGTTTGTGGTGTCGTATTGTTGTTAGTTTTCCATGGTTTTCTTCTTGTTTGCTTGTCAGTCTTGACTTTATTGTTTTGAGAGGCTTGGGAATTGGTTAGGGAAGAGGAAATTTAATGGAGCTCAGGGAGAGCTTAATGAAACCTATCAAGTAATGTAAGACCTAGATGAAGCTCGGTACATGAGTAAGGGAAGTTGAAGGTAAGAATATGAGAAAGTATAGTCATGAGAAAGGTAACAAGAAAGTTGAAGTGAATGGATGTGAGGCATATGATTCCTTGGCTATCTTGGGAATAATTGTTCTCAATGTTGTGCATGATGTGCATGGATGAAGGGAGTTCTCCTATCCTTGAGCTTATGCTATCTGGTAATTATGCTGTGATCATGATTATGCTGATGTCTATATATGTATACATGTATGTATGTGTGTATTTCATGTCTGACAAATTCCCTTTTGTTGAGCTTCAAAATATGGTTGAAACTTAAATGTCTCAGTTTTTTGTGCCACAAATAGCTCTCATCAAGCTTCCCCATAAAACAATTCTCGTTTTCTTCTTGGAGTATGTACACATTATTTATGGATCTCACACCTTTTGCTATTAACTTTCCTGTATTTTTTGGCTTTATCTCACAACCTTTGGACCGAATGGTAACATCATGCCCCTAATTACACATTTGTCTCAGTTAAAAACATGTTCTTGAGGTCTTCTACAAAAATAATGTTATTGGCTTTACCTCTTCCATTGTCTAAGCTCATTGTTCATTTCTCCTTGATGGTTCCTAGGGCATAATTGCCAAAAATGACACTTATTGTATTTCTTTCATTTAATGATGAGAATTTTTCCTTGTCACTAGTCATATGCTTAGAGCGCCTACTTTCCACATTGTTGAATTTTTGTAGCTATGGCGAGTATTCATAATTTATATTTTATCCCTTGTAATGTATAAAGAATTTGTAAGACACGTTCTTCATGTCATTTTCATTATTTAGCCCTTGAAAGGATTATTGTAAGGCATGTTCTTCATGTTAGAATTAAAAGATAAAATTTTGAAATTTGAAGTTTGAATTTTTGCCTCCAAATGGTCAAGTCAACCCTCCCTCAAGTCAAGTCAGCCCTAGTGAAGAGACACACTCATTTGTGAAGGAAGAACACTATATAAATTCATTCAACCTCCTCCTCAATGACACCATTCGAGCTCACACAAGAAAGATAGCTTATGGGCATCCAAGAAAAGGACAAGAAGGATGATGAAGAAGGAAATCTCTCTCTCTCTCTCTCTCTAGAACTCACACGTGTTAATTATGGGAAAAGATTTTTGGGCAGGCTGAGTTGCAGGGTTGAATTGCAGGGTCAAAATTACAGGGCCAAATTTGTAGGGCCAAGTTGTAAGGTAGTTTAAGGGTTTGACTTGAGGGTTGTGGACCAGGTTTGAACACAACCATTTTTAGTTGGTATGACCTCATAGTTGACTAGATACATTATATGTATCTCTTGTTGATTTGAAAAATTTCTCTAAGAAGAAGGTTGTCAAGTTTTTCCCCCAAGTGGGTTTTCCCATTGTAAATATTTTTTTATTTTTGTGCATTGTGATATTTATTGTATTTATGGTTTATGGTTGAATTTATGAAGTGTAATTTCTTAATGATAAACTAGAATTGTTAAAAGAAGATATATATCATTAGAAGTAATTACCAGTTTTTATTATTCTTGTGTCTATTGCACTTGAAAACTCAACATGGTATTAGAGCTTTGGTGATGAAAAGGATGTTGAAATCACTTGTGAAGAATCCTTGGTAAGAGATCACTCTTAAGAAAAACCCTATATATACAATGTATTTTCTTGTCTATGACCATTTCTTGTCTATGACCATGGGTCCCCATATGAAGGCAAAAAATAAATTAAAGGAGCTACAAAATTTAGGGCTTGGAAAACAAGGATTGATCTTCTTATTGAAAAAGAAGATCTCTTGGGTATTTTGAAGGACAAGGTCACTGAACCCGAAAAAGATGAAGAGAAATTAAAATTTGAGAAAGATGATATGAAAACTAAAAGTATCATTGTAGATAATGTCATAGATCATTTGTTCCCATATATCACAAATCTTGATTCTTCAAGGAAAATGTATGATGCCCTAATTGGTTTGTGTACTATCAAAAATATTGGTCAAGCAATGAGTTTGAAGAATGAACTTCATGATGCTAGAATGAAAAGGAATGGTAATATAGCCTCATATTTCATGAGGGTTTTTTAATTAGGAGATCAACTTGAAAAATTGATGAAATGATCCCTGAAAAGGAACTAGTAACTACAACACAAAATGGTTTACCTGGATTATTGGATTCATTTGCAGTAGGAATATGTGCTAGAAAATATTTTCAATGTTTAATGAACTATGGACTACATGTACTCAAGAAGAATCAAGACTCATATCAAGAGGCAAGATCTAGAGAGGTGAATAAGTTGACTCTTAGGCATATGTAACATGTTTCAAGAAGGGTGGAGGAAGAAAGAAGTTTGTATTTCAAAGAATAATGGAGAAAGAAGAAATGAAAGAAGAAGACCTAAATAAAGAAGACTTTCCCCTCAAGGAACGAGAGATACGTCAAAATTACAATGCTATAATTGTCAAAAAATTGATAAATTTAGCCATGATTGTCTTGAAAGATCAAATGATAGAAAGAGAAAAGGAAAGTAACATGCTTTTGTAGCAAGTTTTGAACTTACTTCCAAAAATACCCAAGAATGAAGATGAAACTAATAATGAATTCTTTTATTTCTCTGCTCTTACTGGTTCTGTTACAGATAGTGAATACTTGTGGCTCATAGATAGTCGAGCCTCGAGGTAGGTGATGGGAGATAGAGGCAATTTCAAAAGTAAGATGGGAAGAAGATTATCACAAAAGGCGGAACTTAAATACAACAACAATTATGCAGACAAAGCCATTGGGAAGTCATCCATTGATCTTGAATAAGGTGATAATGTTCATCTTAGAAACATATTATATGTACCAAATTTGAAGAATAATTTAACTTCTATTTTATTTTTGGAAGATAAAGGAGATAGAGCAACATTTGTTGATGGAAAAGTTCTTGTTTGGCCCAAAGACACTCAGTATAGATTTATCTAGAGTAATTGTAATTTGTGAAGGAAGGATGTATAGACTTTTGAAACAACTTACACAAGCACTTGTACATAATGATATTAATCCATGTGATCTTTAGCATAGAAGATATTCTCACCTTCATTATAAAGATTTTCCACTCTTAAAGTAGATATTTGTAGCTGTTCCATATTTGTAGGAAGAACATGAAGGAGTATGTAAAGGATATATGCTTGGGAAGAATGTAAAAGAAGCCTTTTACAAGCAACAAAAGTGGATCCAAGGGAGTCTTAGATCGAATTTATTCTGATGTATGTGGTATGATGCTAGTTAAATCGGAGGTTATTTGTACTATGTAATATTTATTGATGATTTCTCTCGCAATACATGGATCTACTTCATGAAGATGAAGGATGAAGTCTTTGATAAGTTCCAGGAATTCAATGTTGAGGTCGAAAACTTGAAGGGAAAGAATATTAAGCTCTCGAGTTCTAATAATGGAGGACAATATACCTTCAAGGAGCTTGTTTCCTTTTGTAAAGAAGTTGGGATTAAGAGGGAGATAATAGTCCTTTACAATCCACAACAAAATGGAGTTGCTAAAAGAAAGAAAAAATCTATTGAATAATTTGTGAAGGAAATGACGCATGATCAATACCTACCTATGTTTCTATGGAGCGAAGCATCGATGATAGTTTTCTATATTCAAAATAGAAGTCCTCATTGAATTTTGTAAGACAAGACTCTCGAAGAAGCATTCACCGGATAGAAACCTTGGGTTGGTCATTTAAGATTTAAGATTTAAGATTTAAGATTTAAGGAAAGAAAGGAATATTCGTTGGATAAAGCAAGTCATTGAAGGCTTATAAAATGTATGTTCCAGGTCAAAGATAGGTTGAAGTTAGCAAAGACATGAATATTGATGAGAATGTGGCTTATTGGAAATATAAGGAAGTCTCCATAGATTATGATGGTGGAAGAGAATGTGAAGTTCCCAAGGAAGAAGTTACTGGTCCATCCAATACTGCAGAACATCCCAAAGATATTTAAGAAGAGCTAGAAGGGCCTAGTGAACCAGTGGATAATATTATTGTTCCTAAATCAAAAGGAGGCTAGCATGACTTAGATCTACCTTGCAATAGGTAGAAGGACGTGCAACACCATGTGGCATCTTCAAGGAAAGTAAGAGATGGAAGAGGTATTCTAGTTATGTAGCTTTGATGATGAATCTCATTAATGTTTAACCTTCCACCTTTTAAGAAGCAACTAATGAGTAATTATGGAAGGATGCTCTCCTAGAAGAATACCAATTTTATGAAGAATGGAGTATGGGAGATTTTTCAAAGACCTGAATGAATGGGCATAGATTTGGTTGAAGATATCAGACAAAAAATTCAAGAAATCATTGAAATAGAAGTTCCTCTTTAGAATCTACTATATGAAGGGAAAATCTTACAAAACACTAAAACATTGAAGATATATGACATTGTTCGAGAATCCACCATTATTTTAAATATGACACTACACATTGGGGCACAAAGTATTGGAATGAGGCATTTCAATTAAGACTCCTTAGTGGATCTGGATCTTCTCAAGACGAAACAAAAGGGAAGATGCATTGTACACTTGTGCTAAGAAGCAATATTTTGGGCCCTTATATTGTTGAACAAAAGGAATACACTCCTGCTATGGAAGTTAATTTTTCAAAGATTAATGATCTATTCAATTCTCTCTAATCTCAATCTATTGTTTTTAGATTTAATGGTTTTTGGCCCAAATCGAAGGATTTACATCAGTGGGTTTTCTCTACTTGGAATCCTAACTGTGATATTCACTTGTGCTCAAAAGGATTTTTTATTATTCATTATGACACATAGAAGGACTTGGATTTTGATTTAAATGAGGGGCCATGGTTTTGGGGCAGAGCAAGGATTTTTATAACTCCATGGTTTATGATTTTCTATGCCAACACAATGGTGGTGTCCAAATGCCACTTTGGATAGATTGCATAATCTTCCTCTTCCCTTTTGGAACCACTAAGTACTAACCAAAATCAAAGATACTTTGGGCAAGCTCATTAAGTTGGACCAATAAATACATGAAAAAGGAATTATTACCTTTGCTAGAATATGTGTAGAGGTAGACCTTAGAAAAGGCTTACCATATCGCATCGATTTGATCCATAATATATTTCAGTAGACTTATCCATTAGATTATAAGAACACAAATTTTAGATGTCACATTTGTTTTCAAATAGGACATTTACAAAACACATGTCCACAGGCAAATAAATATCCAAATCAGAAAAAGAAACAACCTCAAAAGGCAAAGGAATGGCTGGTTCTAGATCCACACTTTTTAGGAGATGAGGATGAGGAAATAGTGGAGAATCAGATAGATGTGGAGGTCCTACAAGAACAAGGCACACAAACAAGCAGAGGGGAAGCGCAGGTAGGTACTATTGTCCAAATCTAGGGGAATCCTGAAAAGGCAGATATTACAACAACACAGAAGTGGGAATCACCCTCCCAAGTGGAAGTGGAAGGTGTTAAAAGATACCATGTTTTTTAGAGTTTAGACTTAAATAGAGAAGTCCCTACGAAGGTAGGAGATAATCAACTGGAAATTGTAATTGCCTCTCCCGATGAAGAAAGTTGGTGAAAAGTGGAGAAAAAATAAAGGCAGAAAAGGGTAGCTAAGTGCCTCCACACTTAGCTCCCAAACATATTTTTTATTATCATTTTATTTTTTCAGTTTGTTTTTTTCTTGGGCACTAGCTATTGGGCTAGTATGATTGAATGATTTTTAGCATATGAAAAAATGTAATTTTGTTCTCGGAATCAAATTGCGATTTTTCCGTGTAAAAAATTGTAACAATCCTGGTTAAAAATCCATGTAAAAATAATAAGACCATGGTGATGGGACACATATTCCAAGATAAATGGTGGGAAAAACATCCTAGTGGGTGTCCATTCATTTTATTATGGCTAAGGAAATTGGCAAAGGCAATGGCAAAGGTTTTGGAAAGACATGAGGCATTATTTGGCATTTATTTATGAAAATAATGGAAATTAGGAGAAAAGGAAGGTTAAAGGTCACCAGTTGAATGTGAGGAGGAAAATGAAGAAAATAGAGGCCTCGTTGATAAAAAGGTTTCGGAGGATTAGTGGGTAAGGCTTAGTCAGTGTAAGCTTGGTCAGTTCAGTTTTGAAGCTCTCTCATTATTCTCTTTCTCTTTGTCTCTCACTCTTGGACACTTAGAGTTTTCTTGGAGCACTTTGGAATTGGATAAAGAAATGCAAAGAAGGCAAGAGGAAGCAAAGATAAAGCAGGGAAAGGCAGGATTAAGCATCTACAACAGGATTCTTTGTAGGTATCGATTTGCATGTGTCTTTTGCTTGCTAGATTTGGCATACATGGTGTTACATGTTTGTGTTTTTTGTCATGGCATGGGTTTTTCTATGTGTGACAATGTTTTTAGCCTAGCCTTTCCATTTCTTGATAGCTTTGATAAGATGGGTTCTCATACTTCAATTGAGTTGGATTGTTGGATGGATTCGAAGTTGAGTGGGGTGGATCTCCAAAATGACAAACACATGGCCTAGTGGTCCCTGAACCGGACTGTGGATCACGGTAAAGCCACTGCCCTAATAACCCTTGAGCTAGACTATGGGTTATGGTAAAGCCAGGATTGTGTGCTTCGGTGGGCTTAGGAATCCTTGTCGGTGAATGATAGGATATACCATAAAGAAAGAGGTGGATTTATTTCCATTGGCCTAGTAGTCTTGGGATGGGATGCATGGTAAAGCTTGGAGAGTGGGTCTCGGTGTATGGCCTAGTGATCCCTAGATCAGATTGCGGATTACCATAAAGCCCGAGAGACTAGGAGGCACTCAAATTCCTCATGGTGTAGGTGTAGAACTTCGGTAGCATCCATGCTTGTTTGGTTCTCTTTAGTTGGTTATGAGTCCCACATTCATGCTTGGAATATGGCAAGGGGGTGATTGGCTAAAGAGAGATTTGGCTCAGCCAATCTATGGTTAGGTGGAACGCGGTAGTCCCAGCTCTGATTGGTTTCTACATTCATTAATGAGAAATTCATTCCCTTGGTTTTTATGTGTAAATGTACTAGTTTATATGTGGATTCTATGGCTGATGTATTTATGGTATTTATGTTGTTACTGTGCTGGTTATGTATATGTTTTATGACAACAGCTATGTATGGTTCACATCATGTTTTTACTTGTAAATGAATGGACAATGTATCTATGATGTAATAGATGATAACGCAGCAAAATACATGAGGGAACAATGGTTCGTAGCCATTCTCAGTACAAGATCCCTATGCTTAAATATGTTGTTTACACCTATAGATTACATATTTGTGATATGTTTGACAAAATTTATGTCATCTCTAGTAGGGGTTTGGTTAAGGGGTTGTTAAACTAATTTCTTTTGCATCATTGTTTTGTTGTTATTTTACTGTTCTATAGATGCCATTCAATTCTGGACAGTGACCTGGGCTCTCGCCTTGAAAAAGTGGCTTAAATCCTGGGGACGCTGGAACAAAGCTAGACAAATTAGTCCCTAGACACTAGCATGCCTATAGAATGAGAGTGTCCAAAGCCTCATGGACACTAGAACACTTATAACATGAGAGTGTCCGTGGGTCAAGTGGTCCAAATGCCAATGTTGGGTTGGTTGGCAGAAACGTTGGGTTGGTTCCTGAGGGTCCTAATGCCAATGTTGAATGTCTGTATGGTATGTTTCTATCTATTCCACTTCCTCAACATGACTTAGGAGGTCGAATCATATTATAGTGGCCTCTTATCACATGTTTACCCCAACTGGCTAGTTTCTTGGGTAGATGTGGGAGGAGGGTGTTACAAAGTGGTATCAAAGCATGTTTCACCCCTCGTAATGGATGGGCGGTGTGTTGTTCACGCATTCATGTTGGTTGCATATGTGTTCCTTATGCTTGTAGTCCATGTGCTTGTTTCATTTGCATGGTGTTGATTATGGTTGTTGTGATGTCACCATGTGAAGGTTGATGGTGTTGTTGTGGGATGCGTCGTCATGAGTGTATGGTTGTATATGCATTTGTTATGCATGTCAGTGTCTATATGTTGTTATGCATGCATTGTCATGATTATGGTTATGCATGTATGGTAGGTTAGGCATGCATTGTAAGGTCATTGTATGCATTAGGTCATCATGATGCTATTGGTTTTTATGATGCTAATGTGTTGGTTAAGATAGAGCAGGAGATGAAGATCATCAAAGTGAAATTGTAGCTTTGGACCTCGAGGCAAGGGCATGTCTTCATACAGGTTTGTATGTTGGGCATAAAAGTTTGTAGGTTAAGGATTGTTATGTGCATTATGGTTATGTGTATGCCTTAATTCTATGGATTTTATGGTTACATACATGATAGATGCTAGTTGATTAGTGTAGTCATATGCACATGTGTCAAAGAGTCATGGATAATAGTAACTTGTGGTTGTATGCATTGCTATTTTTGTTTCATGTTAGATAACTTGATGAGTATTTTATAGGTTAACCTGTTGTTTTTCTATGATAGTTATCTTGATGATTAGGTTATATGTTGTTGATGGACATGAAATATAACTTGTTGTTATTATATGATAGTAACTAGATGATTAGGTTTATTACCTTAAGATATTGATGTTATATGTATCATACTAAGTTGGATTAGTCTATGAAAATGGTTAATCTTATGACATTCAGGTATGAGTTAATATGTTGTGATATTATGTCATATAATCTAAGATTGAGTGTGCATATGTGATTATTATGTATGAATGATAGCTGTTTATGAGTTTATTATGTGAACATGTTAGTTAGTGACTATTACGTATAACATGGTATTATTTGTGCTTGAGATGATGTGTTTTGAAGTTATATCGTGCTAACTAGATTGATTGTGCAGACTATTATAGGACAAATTGACCTCCTAATCAACTCAGAGGTGAAAGACAAGATGACTGAAGCAATGAACACAATTGCAGGCCCAGAATCCACACTAACGCTCTCTATACACTGACAACTTGCTTTATAAAGCTTGTTAACAAGCATAAAGGAGCGTTAGTCACCCTGCTAACTCTTGTTGTTAGACCAGGGGGAGCATTAGTGAACTTAAGTGATGTTCAAAAGGTCATGCCAATGAATCTACTCATAAATATCTAGATATTAAATCCCTAAATTTGTGCAAGAAAATCAAGGAAACTCCAAAAATCAAGATATTTGGAGAAATTATATTCTGAGAATGAAGGCAAATGGGAAAAAGCTTGTAAATAAGGCAGGTTCATGGTTTTTTCCCTAATGAACTCTAGATGGAGCTTGGCAGCCCTAATTCGATTGCTATATAAGCAACGAGAGGGCCATTGCAAAAGGAATCAGAGCATTTGGAAGGATAGCCCATAGAGCTATTGTGAATTGTCATATTCTTGAAGGAGCTAGCTAAAAGAAGGAGAGAGAGAGAGGAAGAAGGGGTAAGGAAGGTTGATACAATAGATTGTTGTAATCACTCTTCCATTCTAAATATAGAACTACAGTTGTGTTCCCTACTCCAAAGTGTTGGTGATATTGTGCATTTATTTGTTCATTCTGATGCTTGTTGAGTTGAGTAGTTAAGTTATACATTTATACATGTTTGTTACAGATTCTTACATTTGTTTTCAGAAGCGTATGCTGTGATTGGTTTGCCTTGTCCTTTGTGTAGGAATTATCTTGGAGCCGACTTAGAAGGAGTTCTTCTTGCCGCACGAAGATCCCCAAGCAAATCTAGAAGGAACCAAAGGTGATCCTCTTTCCATACCCTGTCAATTTATGTTTGATAGATGAACATGTGTGTAAATGGTAGCTTTTGCAGATAATCTTACAGTCTGTCGAAGGTCCCGGGAAGGCCTTTGAGGGTAGTTTTCATCCCGTACATTTTACCCCACAGCAGAATTGGCGACTCCACTGGGGACTATACATCTAGTTCCCGGTTACCCGGACTCCTCTCATATCTTCTCTTTCTTCTATGAGCTTCCCGCTTCTTCAAATCCTTTTCTGATCCACCATATATCTTGTTGCATCCTGCAAAGTTGCATTCTCTTTAGAAATTAGTCCTAAAAAACCTCTTTTTTGAGCTATTTCCCTTACTAACCCAGGTTGCTAGTCTACACAGAGCTTTATAAATCTCTTTGACTGTGCACAGGGAGTGTTAGCGGCCAAACTAACTCTCTGTTTACAAAGAAACAGAGCGTTAGTCTCCCATTTCCAAGTTTTTCAGAAGATTTTGTGGACCAAAAATGGGGGGAACTTATCTCAGCGACTAAAGTAAGATCTGCAATGGTATCATGTTAACAAATTTGGTGTCTTGAAAATTTATTTTTAAGAAAATGTTTTAGTTTTTCTCTCTTAAAAGACATATTTTTTGAAATAAAAGCTGATAAACTATATATCTCCTTCTGTCGAAATAGTTGTAGGCTGCTTCATTTTGGTTTTCAGTAGTTGTTAGGGAATATTGAGAAAAGAAACTTTCGGTTATGCAAGTGTTGAATGGCTTTAGATGCACTGACGAATCCATGAATATGTGAAATGATACATGTGTAGAATAAGACTTGTTTGCATAAGAAATTGATTTTTTTTTTCAAAGCATTGTTTTGCATGGTTTATTGAGTCGAGAGTCTCACCATATTCATACGTCAACACCCCTACCAAAGACAAATAAGCAAGTACACTAAAATTTACATTAAAATCAATCAGTTACTCTTTTTTGAGAAAACCAACATTAGCTAGATTAGGACCTTGGGATAAGCATGTGAGTGAACTGCCCAAGGTTGAAAATCAAAACTAGTGTCGTTAACGAGTGAAAAATCCTTTTGCACTCATATTACCAGGACCACTCCACTAACAACAGAGCGAAATACGAGACAACATCGGACTGTAATTGAAGGTAGCCTGCCTTCTCTTACAACTCCTTTGGGCATTCTGTGTATTGGGAGTCCCTTTGGGGATTTTGGAACTGAGTTGGGGACTAAGGTATCCTGCCCACACAGTGTGTTGTCTACAACTATGTCCCCCCTGGTAATGTCTGTGATTTGAGGTATCTCTAGTGGCCAAAACTTCTAGGTACTTACCTAAGGTGATTGGGACGGGCTGTCCTGGTACCTAAAACAGACGGATCTACTTTGTCTTCAGTTTTTGGGAGGGTGCTCATCTTCACGAGAGTACTTGGCCCCTCAATCTGAGGTTTGGGCGAAGCTCAAAAGTAACTGTAATTGTACATTTGGCCATCCTTCTCTGTTATTCATTGAGAGACTGGGTTTCATCTCCAGTAATCGGTGCTTATCAGACAAGGTATTTTCCCTCTGTTTGTTGATTGACATATTTAGTGTATTTTTTCTTTTTAGGTACCTGAGTGCTATCGTTTTTGAGACTTTAAAGAATATCACATTAAAATCTATTTGATAAAACTTAACAGTCATTATGGCTACATTCGTCCCTCATCGTCAATCCAGACGATTGTTAGGACTTCCTCCACTCACTATGGAGGATCCACTGAGTTCCATTGACTCGGATTCCTCATCTTTGAGGAATCAGTCTCCTAAATCACACACAGGATCTATGTGGATGACTGACGACTCTAGTTTTCCAAAAGATTTCTTTATGGAAGGATTTATTCCTCATTTTAAAACTCCGCTTATAGATCTGTTGGAACCTATCGTTACTCCCGCGGTACCTGTACTTCCTTCTTCAGTAGGTGGAACTTTCCCATCTATCCAGTCGACGCCTCAAGGGTTGTGGAATTATAGAGACACTATTGGTCCTCTACCACTTCCCCAGTCGACGGTCATTACAACACTGGTAATGTGGAATCCCGCTATCCCATTCGTCCCAGGTACTGCAACTCACATAACACCCTCTATAAGTGGAACCCAGCAGATGCCAGGTTCCACTCCTATGGTGCCACAAAGCATACCTTCGACTAGTGCCACATATAGTGCTCCATATAACACTCAATGCGGCACTATGGGCATGGTTCCAATTTATCAACACCAAGGTCATTTGCCAATGTACAGTTCCAACCCAATATGCACATGTCGACGGGGAATGTCATAGTGCCCCCACCATTCTCAGGCATGCATGGACAGTCACTGATTGACATGAGTGTTCCCTCTGTCAATCAAAGCCATATGGTTAGTTCTGTGTCGGTTGGGAATCCACAAGGGATTCCCACCCAATCCATGGGGGCACCCTACTCACAAGCTCAGATGAGTCAAGGGGGCACCGCTTATATTGGGGGCAACTTCATACCCCAGTATCAAAATCCTCATGGAAATCCACTCTACAACACCGTACCGCAAAGCAACTGCTACACCACATAGCCCATGTACACCATGGGGAACCAAATGATGGGAGGAGCACAGAGCTCCTCAGGTCATCCGTCATCACCATGGTCCGAGTCGGGGGCACCCAACAATTTTCCTTTTTTGGCAACATTGGATATTCCCAACTTATACAAGTTGACAAACGACCCCATCTACCACAACTTACAATGGTCGCCGATCCTGCATAAAATATCGACGACATTCCTAAGTTCGACGGAAAATAAAGGGAGGATCCGGGAACTCATGTCACCACCTACCATCTCTGGTGTGTCTCTAACTCTATGATGGATGACAATGTCCAGTTACATCTTTTTCCCCGCACTCTCACTAGCAATGCAGCAAAGTGGTATATTCAGTTACCACGCGCGTCAGTGAATACCTTTGACACTTTAGCGATGGAGTTCCTAAAGCACCTTCAGTTACCTATCTGTTATGAGATAGGGATAGAGCTCCTTACTTCGTTTCATCAGGATACCGCCACCCACATCTCCAATCATATCCATGAATGGAGACGTAGGTGGAGGTTAGTCAAAGCTCCCATCCTTGATTTTCTCTTAACAGACTGGTTTTGTAAGTCGTTACTCCCACAAATCGATAGAGATGTCGCTCTAGGTGGTGTGGTCATATAGGACCAATCCATATGTCATGTCCAGCACTTAGATTTGATTTATTCACAGTCTGGCACTCTCTACGACATTATCCCCTATGCTCCCGGTAACCCCAATCCTCCCACCACTCAGCACCCTGGAGCGCACATCGACAGGATCGTCGATGCAACCTCCAGGGTCGCTGTAAAATAACTCAGTGATTCCATTGCCAAGCTGGCAGTGGACACCTCTACCAAAGCGACTGCTCTTCCTGCCACCGTGGTTAATTTTGTGCAGTTTACACAGAAATCCGGTAGCAAGAACAAGAAGAATAAGAACAAGACCGCTCCTTCTGACGAGTAGTCATCTAAGCAGCCCAACCCGAAATAGAAGGTCGTTGCGCCTACTAATGTGGAAAAGGATAAAGGCACCAACTATTCACGCAAACTCTATCTTGAAGAACATGTAGCCTAGCATTGTCCGCGTCTTCAAGAATGCACAGATTACCTTGCCAAGAAAGATTCTGGTAAGGCACCTACTGTCCTTAGGAATCCTTTTCCTACTCAGAAACAACAAAATCTAGTTGCCAACCAATCGCAACCCACATCAGGGGGCAGTGACGGTTCGCAACATCCTTCAGCTGGTGAAGGAAGTTCTACCGTTTACACATTTGAAATGGTAGAACTAGCCACAAGAGCCAAATCTTATGGAGCTCTTGTCGCTCTGGTAGCAGAACCATCTGCAGGTCAAAACCCATTGCCGCCCAATGCTTTTCATATCGAAAGGCCGGTTGATGACTTTTTAATACGACCCCCCAAGGGGGCATTTCGACGCACAATGCACAACACATCTGCATGTGCCGCCCAACACTACAACACTGTAGAGGATTTGGTGCAAGCGCCATCAGCTATGTCGGCGCTCAAAGTCTTACAAACATGCCCCAGCCAAAGGAAAGCTTTGATTTCGGCTATTGTGGGTATTGAACCTATGGATTCCATGCTTGCTATTTTCAACATGGACAAGTGTAAACCTCCCCTTTCCCACCAGCTTGCATTTCAGGTGCATATCACTTCAAAAGGTAAAGGTATACGTCGAATTATCATTGACGAAGGTGCTTCAACCTGCATCATGTCAGCTTCATTTTGTCTCGCCCTGGGTTCCCCAACCCTCTCCCTGCCGTTGAACTCCCTTAAGGCTTTCGAGGGCCACACCTTTGTCCCAAAACGATACTTAGCCAATTTTCCCATCACTTTGGCTGGGAAAACAGTAATGGTGGACATAGAAGTCGTGAACAAGGAACTCAACTATAATCTATTGTTGTGTCGTAGTTGGACATATGCCATGACGACCGTCGTATCCATTGTCTTTAGTATCATCCAATTTCCATTGGATGGAAAGATCATTACCGTGGATCAGTTGTCTTTCTACACCCCTGATTATTCACCATTACCAAATGGCTCTGTACCCCTACTAGGAGGTGTAACTGATAGTTTTCTCTGTATAGGTATCAGTCTGTTGAAGGATTCCTCCCTAATGGGTTGTTTTCCTCTTCCGTCACCGCAGGTTCTACAATCGGTCAACATGCTTTCATAAATTCCTCATGAATTGACCAATCCTTGGATCCTAACGGCGCCTTCAAACCTTGACACATTCGGAGGCCAGATGCCACTGTCACCAATTGAATCAGCCTACTAAGACATTCAATCATCATCCACATCTCCAGTCATCTTGTCTTTCGCTGATGGTACCAGCCCCTTCCCATAACCACTCCTCTTTTAGATCCATGTGATCAAATCCCATCAACAGATGAAGCCGTTCGAGAAATCATGAGTTTTGGAGAGCAACATTGGGAGGATTGGCATATTTGGGGTTCGACATCTAACTTGGACATTATGCCGCTTCACGTCCTATCCTTTGACACAAACAAAATCATTTCCCCACCCTATACAAGCATTCAAACTCTTGGGGTGGATGAAAATATGGACAACACTTCCAGGTCATTGCCCATAGATATTTCAGTCACAACAGGAACCATGGAAGACACCCAGATGAGAGTAGATTGCAGTCGTGAGGAAATTTCAAGCTCCACCTACCTACATGAGGAATTCCATGAAGAATTTGTTTGGTCTCACGAGGAAATGCCTGAATTTAATCTGTCATTTGTCGCGCATGACATCCAACTTTACGACGAGGCAAAACGAAATGGGTGGCAAATTCCTTCCCTTGAAATAGCCGTTGAACCCATGCCTGGACCCATTGTCGAAGAAGAACGCCTACTATACCTCAAATAGCTGGATAAACCCCATCGAAATGCCGCTTTGGCACTCGCAGCTCACAAGGAGCGGGTACAAACCTAATTTGCAAAGGCAATTAGGTTTTGTTATTTCCAAGAGGGCGATTTCGTATCACTATATCATCCAAAAGATAATCTCTTGGATGCATGCATACTTTGACCCATATGGCTAGGTCCCTATGTCATAATGAAAGTCCTCCCCTCGGGGGCATATGAACTGCAGGACTGGGATGAAATCCCACTCAAGGAGCCCACATACGGGCTCTATCTTAAAAAGTATTATGCCTAGTGTCGTGCTGGGCATGTGCTTTGTAATTTTATGTATTCATAAGTTTTTCTTACCTTTTTGATGTGATTGGATTATTTTGTTATTTAGTGGAGTACTTGTCTCATACATTCTTCTCGCAATGCAGATGTCATCGTTGCCCTTAACATATGTAGGATACGTGGATGGTGCCAGTCGTCAAACACGACACATTGCATCAGCTGCTTGGGTCATCTATACACCCGAGTAGGAACTATTTTGCTCCGGGGGAGTCTTTCTTGGTACCGCCACCAACAATATTGCTGAGTACATGTCCGTCGTGTCGCTTCTCACGGTAGCGTCATCAAGAGGCATCTCCAATTTGGTGGTCAGGTTGGACTCCCAGCTGGTTATTATGCAATTGACAAACCATTATCACATCCATAATCCAGCCTTGTTACGTAACTATCTAAGGGTGCGACTCTTGGAACGTCGATTTGAAATAATCACATATGAACATGTTCCTCGAGAATTTAACACAGTTGTTGATTCATTAGCTAACTATGTATTGGATTTCCATTTGTCTCATTTGTTATAGTAGCATGCATGAGAAGTAAAACATTTACTAAAGTTAAAAATTTGTTACAAAAAACATTTAAAAACACATTTACACCACCAAAATACCAAAAATATCTGTATATATATATATATATATATATATATATATATATATATATCGAAATCCAGTTTTTTACATCAAAATATTCCAAAACTTGGATGATTTAAGTACAAAATGGTTGAAAGCCCAGCTACAAACACTCATATGGCTACACCAGAACACCTGCTAAAACGAGCCTATTGCTCCAGAAAATCTAAAACAGCTCTAGCTACCCTCCGAAGAGGAACCAGAAACCGCTCAGGTACACCAACGGTGTGTCACTGCATATGAGCGGGAATCTCCCTCATAGGAAGGGGGAGGGACACCCATAGTCAAACCCTCTAGGTTCCTCAGAACCTCATGGAGACTGTCGACATCACCCCCTCCAGCATGTAGTTGGCCACCTCGTCGCACATAGCGAGGTTTTCCTGCAGGTCATACTAGCGCCACATCTGTGTTAAGCATAAAAGTTTCATGTCAGTTCTTATCTCATCGTTAAAAAACATTACATATACATTCAAAAGCGCAAAAATACTTAAGTACTATCAAAATTATTCTCACCTTGAGGACCCCAGTTGGTCTCGGGTGGTAACATCAAGTCTGGGTCACCAGTAAAATCCAAGCCTTCATAGGCATAATTGTCAACAATCACAATCTGGCTGCGAAGCCACTGGAAGAAGTCTTCATAAAAAATGTGCAGTAGTGGTCCTCCTCTTGTGCAAGGATCAAGTGATGACCAACGACCCTGCCTTGGCTCCCTCAGATCAAAGGGACCTAAGCTCACCCGTGGGCGCATGACAGGTACCCTCTCAAGGAAAAATGAGACTATGATAGTACCATACCCAAAACTGTGTTGGGTACGGGTCTTGCATGCTGTCAATTTTGCCTTCAACTAGCGAAGCACTGCTTCACACCAATTGAACATCTGGGGATAGACATAGTCAATGGCAAGTAACAGTTGGGCCTTTGTCGCTACGTGGGGACTTTTTGACCCCGACAAACACACAATCAACCATAAAACTTCCCTCATAAACCGAGATGAAATCCTCTCTATTGGTACTCTATTGCTGACTAACCCACTCCTAGGGATGCAGTAGATCTCTACCAGCTCTGAAGTAGATCGTGGATCTGACCTGCCACCAGTGAGGTTTGCTTGTGCCCCACGACATGACAAACCAGTCAAAAAGTAAATATCATCCCAGTCAATTGCCAGCTCTTGATCTCCAATTCAGAACACTTGTTCGTGTTCATCCCAACGCTATCTGATCCATCTCAGTAAATCCTCCTATCCTTTCATCATCTCTAGCCTTGCATACTTCAACAAACAGCAGCGGCGCAATTCAAGTATGCAAGCTGGATCGTTGCGCATCAACAATTCCTCATTATCATGGGCCCATTCTCTCCATAGGTGAGTCATTTCAGCCTGAAACCTGCACAAAATAACCCTAAAAACAGTTAAAATGGGGCAAAATCACTTAAGGAATCCATGCATGAGGGTTTCAAATGTGCCCTACAGCCCTAACGCCCCTCCCAGTGCTACACAGGGAGGATTAATTCCCTCCAGTGGCTCGTACAAAGCGTTTAACGCTCTCTACTGGCCATCTGGAGGGCGTTAGTGTGCAAAAATGGCTCTAGGGCACCTCAGATCTGCAAATTTCCACCCATAAAACTATTAAAAAAGGTTTAATAATGCATAGAGCAAGGTTTTAGCTCTCACCTGGGACTGACGGCACGTTGAATGGTTGTCCGGATCTCCTACAATGGTCCGCGGAAAATCTGCTCCTCTTTAGCTCCAACAAGCTCTCACAAAGTTCAAAATAGTGAAAAAGATGCATGTGAAAGCTCAAAGAATCTCCTTATATAACTTTGAGAGATGATTTTTTGAAAATCATTAAAGAGGAAGTAGTCCATTCTACATGATTTTTGATCATGCATGAACCTAGATAATAGGAATTGCTGCTTTTTTATACTTTTTTACTGCTTTTGATGAAAGTACTTTCAGGAATGAAAAGTAGCAAAAGTTGCATGCAATCCTTTATAGAGCACTGTTAGGGATATTTTATTGCTCTTTAAAAAATATAAACATCTCCAAGTATTTGTAGTAGGGCTTGTTAAACATCCATACCACAATCAGTAAAGCACTTTTAGGGATATTTTATCACTCTTTAAACAATATAAACATCCCTGAGTTTTTCATCATTTGCACTCATTAAATATATGCAAATGATGCTCTGAGCACCTCTTTTTTGATCTTGTTCCAGCTCATAAAGTAAAAAATACCAATGGAGCATCCTTTTTAGGCACTTTTTCTCGCTCTTTAAACTGAAAAAAAATCCCTAGCTTTGTCTTGCTGCTCGTTAAACATGCTAAAGATGACCTGAGCATTCTTTCAGGTAATTTTTCTTGCTCGTTAAAAAATGAAAAATCCCGAGTTTTTGTTACTAAGCTCATTAAAGTGTCACGACAAAACACGAGTTTAGTCCATCGCCTCATACTCGTAACAAAATGAGGTCGACATCTATTGGAAAAAGGTTTCTCTTTATCCGGGTTCAATAGATTAAAATACAGAAAAGTAACCGATCCAGGTATACTATTAACCTTTTGTCGCCCCCGGTTAACAACTATGACAAAGGGACCACCATGGAGTCTCTCTTTAGGATCTTTACAGACTCTCTAAATATGACAAGACCACTGAGTTGTCTAGTCTGGACTCTTTAAATACACATACAAGATATAGACTCGTTCTTTTTACGATACTTTTCAGACTCTTAAAAGATGAAAAAATCGACGAGTTTGCCTGTCTGGACTCATTAAACTAATCAGACAGGGCAAAGAGTCATTCTTTTTGCGATCATTTTCAGACTCTTTAAACATGAAAAGATCGATGAGTTTACCTATTTGGACTCATTAAAAAATAAAATGGGGGATGTGGACAATACAACTGTATCATCTATTCGAAAGCGTGGTTTGGTAGCATTCGTTCCCTTGAACATGGTACTCGATCAGATAAACCTTCATTTTGATAGCCTCTCAGTATGAACCCTACCAACCTATGAGTTTTTAGCCTATATACCCTGATGTAATTGCATCTCTGTATCTTAAACACTCTGTAGTGTTCATGAGTCTAGTGTTGTCTGGTTAAAACCGTTGTCGTGCCTTCTATTGTTCAAGGGTTCCCATTTGTTTCCTCTATCAACCGATCCTACATATCCTTTCATCATGCCCTCCATTGTTTAGACCCAAAAGCTCAAAAGATTCTTCAAAAAACAAAATCATCCTTGTTCGGTTTCGTGTCGACTGATGTAGGACACGTCATTGCCTACCTTTCGATAGGTTTCTTCCTATTGACTTCAACACTCTATCTAGGAAGATAACCTAGAAACACATTCAGTGCCTTGGTGCTTGTAGACATTAGTGGCAAGTTACCTTGTGTTTGATCACGGGTTTTCATTATTGGCTCTTGGTTAAGCAATTCTACGAGTGTTCGACGACAAAAAATATTTCACACTCGTTAGTTTTCATTGTGCATCTTGGAGACCATTACTATTATCTGTGGCCTTCCTCGCATCTGTTAACAGTCTCCATTATTGGATGGTAATCAGATGATTTCGTGCATGTTCGACATCAACACATATTATCACATGTACCGATCTATGATGTTCAGTGAAGCGGGAATCAAGACCTTGGGTAGAGGCTTGCATCATTCAACCTTGTTTCCTCTCCCAAGCTGTGATATTGTTCTTTAGAGACAGCTATTTCAGGATGATCTATTATGACACTGGATCTGCCCTATGCCATATTGGCGGCCAGCATTGTTATATCTCTGAGGAGAAAATTACTCTGACATAGCTACTGAGCATGGGAATGCCCAACTCAGGACATGATTTTAGCAGTTTATATATATGTATCTTTGTTGTATCAGGTTTTCCTTGCTGCCTGAAACTTCTCTCTCTCTCTACAAATATTTTGACAGCAAATTACAGTGTTTTTTCATAAAGTATTTTAGCCATCGTCTCTACCTCTAATCTCATACTTTAGGGGGCATCTGTTATAGGACAAATTGACCTCCTAATCAACTCAGAGGTGAAAGACAAGATGACTGAAGCAATGACCACAATTGCAGGCCCAGAATCCACACTAACGCTCTCTATACACTGACAACCTACTTTATAAAGCTTGTTAACAAGCATAAAGGAGCGTTAGTCACCTTACTAACTCTTGTTGTTAGACCAGGGGGGGCGTTATTGAACTTAAGTGATGTTCAAAAGGTCATACCAATGAATCTACTCATAAATATCTAGATATTAAATCCCTAAATTTGTGCAAGAAAAGCAAGGAAACTCCAAAAATCAAGATATTTGGAGAAATTCTATTATGAGAATGAAGGCAAATGGGAAAAAGCTTGTAAACAGGGCAGGTTCATGGTTTTTTCCCTAATGAACTCTAGATGGAGCTTGGTAGCCCTAATTCGATTGCTATATAAGCAACGAGAGGGCCATTGCAAAAGGGATCAGAGAATTTGGAAGGATAGCCCATAGAGCTGTTGTGAACTGTCATATTCTTGAAGGAGCTAGCTGAAAGAATGAGAGAGAGAGAGGAAGAAGGGGTAAGGAAGGTTGATACAACGAATTTTTGTAATCACTCTTCCATTCTGAATATAGAACTGCAGTTGTGTTCCCTACTCCAAAGTGTTGGTGATATTGTGCATTTATTTGTTCATTCTGATGCTTGTCGAGTTGAGTAGTTAAGTTATACATTTATACATGTTTGTTACGGATTCTTACATTTGTTTTCAGAAGCGTATGCTATGATTGGTTTGCCTTGTCCTTTGTGCAGGAATTGTCTTGGAGCCGGCTTAGAAGGAGTTCTTCTTGCTGCACGGAGATCCCCAAGCGAATCTAGAAGGAACCAAAGGTGATCCTCTTTCCATACCCTGTCAATTTATGTTTGATAGATGAACATGTGTGTAACTGGTAGCTTTTGCAAATAATCTTATAGTCTGTCGAAGGTCCCGGGAAGGCCTTTGAGGGTAGTTTTTATCCCATGCATTTTACCCCACAACACAGACAAGATAGCATCCCTTGAGATACATTAAGGTATGTGTTTCCTTATGTCATCTAATTTGGTGCTTGATTGTTTGATTATGTCGTTTATTTGGTGTATGAGTGTTTGGTGTCTATTATGTCATCTATCTATTTTTTGAATGTTTGATTACTTGAATGATATGAGTATGTGTCTATAATATTTCTTTCTGAAATGATCTTGTTTTAAGATGATTGTACTAATACATATGTGTTGAGATAACTAACATATACTTGAGTATAAATAGGTGATAGTTGTAGCATTACGTCTGATGAACATGAGTTTACTATGGATTATGACATGATTGTTAGTCATGGTAAATGTTGATTTCAAACTTATATATATATTATTGTCTCGATATTTGGAACATGTGGTTGACATATGTGAACAGTTGCAAGAAACATGCTTGGGATTAGCATGACAAGGTAATAATTGATGTGTTTATATATCTAACAGTTGGCTGATGTAATGGTGCATAGTAAAGACTCAATTGCAACAAGGTAAAAAGGTAAAGGAAAGGAATTTGGCAAGAATTCCTTTGGCTATGTTTTGAAACCCTATTACAAATAAATGAGTGCTTTGCAAACAAGAAGTCTTCTTAACCTTGATTTTGTCTAACATTATGTGGATATGTGCTATAGTCATGAACATGTATTTGATAGGTATATCAGCTAGTTTCCAATAATGGATGGATTTGTCAAGGGAATTAGATCCCCTTGAGACATGACACAAATGTGTTCATATCCAAGGCAATGTGCTTGGCATAACAAGGAAAGTTAATTGGTATATTGTTATGTTTATTTATACACTAACAATTATGTGCCTAGGGCAGTATGATGCATGGCATTGCATGGCAAAAGAGGTTGCCATGAAATATTGAAGAAGGATCATGTTGAGCTTTCCTTGGGAACCATGGGATAGAGTCATGGTGTCTATTGTTAGTCTTGTGCTTTTGGTCTTTTGTGATTTGTTTGAACTTGATTTGAGGCTTTTCTTACATCTAGTGTATGGCCATACCACTATATTTGTGGTGTCGTATTGTTGTTAGTTTTCCATGGTTTTATTCTTGTTTTCTTCTCAGTCTTGCCTTTATTGTTTTGAGAGTCTTGGGAATTGGTTGGGGAAGAGGAAATTTAATGGATTTTGGGGAGAGCTTAATGAAACCTAGTAGGTAATGTAAGACCTGGATGAAGCTCGATACATGAGTAAGGGAAGTTGAAGGTAAGAATATGACAATTGGTTGGAGTGGTTCGGTCCATTGGTGTAAATGGGTAATGGAAGTATAGTCATGGGAAAGGTAACAGGAAATTTGAAGTGAATGGATGTGAGGCATCTGATTCCTTGACTATCTTGGGAATGATTGTTCTCAATGTTGTGCATGATGTGCATGGATAAAGGAGTTCTCTTAACCTTGAGCTTATGATATATGTTAATTATGTTGTGATCATGATTATGCTGATGTCTATATATGTATACATGTATGTGTATGTGCATGTCATGTCTGACATGGTCATCATGGATCATGATTGTTTTATGATAATTTTTATATGTATATATGTGTATGTATGCATATCGTTGTTTGACAAGTTCATGATTTTTTATGCTAATGTTTATGCATATGTATCCATGTATCTGTTTATCTATGTCATTGTTTGATAGGGTTGTTGGGGATCATTCTTGTGGAGGAATGATTGCTTATGCAGGCAAATGGCATGACAAGATTCCTAGTCTTATGGGAATCAAGTGGGAAGAGTAGTCATGACGAATATATGAGGTCAGTATCATGTGAATATGAATTGATATCGTATGCTTGTATTATGTCTATGTTTATGTTATGATAACAAACGTTGAAGGATACATAAGCAGAATGAAAACAATGTTCTTTGCGACATGCTAGGATAAGCATGGATGGCAGAGAGACAATGTGGTTTTGGATGTGTGGTACTATTGTTGTGCATATATTGTATATGTTGTACATGTTGCATTTGTGATGTTGTGCGCATGTGGTGTTGTGCATATATAGTGTATGTACATGTTATTTATGCAATGTTATGTACAAGGTGCTATAAGTAGTGTTGTTCGAATGTTGCATATGCAGTGTTGGGTATAGATGGTGTTGTGTACATGTTGGACATGCAGTGTTTTGTACATATCTTATTGTGCATATGATGGATATGTGGTGTTGTGTGCATATGGTCTTGTGCACATGTTGGATAAGCAGTGTTGTGTACATAGGGTGTAATGTACATATGGTGTTGTCTGCATGTTGTACATATGGTGTTGTGTGCATGATTGTACAAGTGGCGCTATGAGCACGTTGTGCCATGTACATGTTGTGTATGTGGTGTTGTGTGCATATGGTGTCATGTACATGTCGTGCATGTGATGTTGTGTACATGTGGTGTTGTGTACATGTCATGCATGTGGTACTGTCTACATGTGGTATTGTGTACACATTGTACACGTGGTGCATTGTACATGTGGTGTTGTGTATACGTTGTGCAGGTGGCATCGTGTACATGTGATGTTATGCACACATTGTGTAGGTGGTGCTTTGTATAGGTGGCATTGTGTACGTGTTGTACATATGGTACTGGTGTACATGTGGTATTGTGTGCATGTCGTGCATGCCATGTTATGGGCGTGCGGTACTATGTATGTGCATTGTGTAGTCATGGTACCATGACATGTGTATTCATTATGTTGTACTCTGTGTACGTATATGTATTGTGTGGTGTTGTACATCAGGTGTAGATGTATTATGTTGTCTTGTACATCGAGTGTAGATGTATGTATGTTTTGTGTTGTACATCGAGCATAGATGTACATATGTGTTGTGTCATACACTGGGGGTAGGTGTATGTATTATGTGGTGGTGTACACCAATGTAGGCACATGTATTGTGTTGTGTTGTACACTATGTGTAGGTGTATGTGTTATGTGTGAGGTGTAGATGCATGCATTAGATGGTGTTGTATGACGTGTGTGCTTGTATGTGTGTGACGCACACGATGTGTATGTGCACATGGTTGAGGATAAGGCACTGGGTGTTTGTCGAGTGTGGCAACCAATCTGGAGTGCATACGGAATAAAGACAAGGTAGAAGCTAAGAATTGATTAAAGGATAAGTATCAATAATTTATTTCAGTTTAGTTATACATGTTATTTATGATTTTGGTCTATGATGATTACATGTGAGTTATGATTTTGATCTATGATGGTTGTGTTTCGAGCTAACTTGATGTGATAAGTTTATACATGATGATTGGGTCAAAGATGTTAGTTTGAATTGTTGTGACAAGAAGCAAATAGGATTGCAAGTGTACCTTATTGATGAGCTACCAAGGAGGTATGATGTGGATTTATTTCAATTTATTTTAAATCTAATGGAAGTTATGAGCTTGGGAAGAACAGAAATGCCTTGTTGGGTGGTTGAAATCGACTGCAAGAATTAACAACAATGAAAAAAGGAATTGGAATAGGCAACAATATGCTGGTAAAGCACTTCAGGAGCAAGGCCATTGTGGGACACTGGTACCCAATAGTGTCGATTGGTTGCCATGAGAATGCTAATATCAGTATCATGGTTTTGAGGTAGGGACATGCATTGGTTTTTGTATCTTCCAATGTGAGGAAGCCTTTCCAAGGGATGGACTACCCAGGATGGGGGTGCCAACAGAACTTGGAAGGTGTGTGAATGCATGGAAGGGGGTGACCGTATTGCTTGAGGGACTGTGTAGTAGAAGGGAAGGCTGAGGATGGATTTATTTTGGTCATTAGAATTACCATATGGAATCAAATGCAGATTGGGAGTGTGCCCTAGAACAATGAGATAGTAATTGTTCATTGAGAGGAAAGTGAAGCAAGATTATAGGGTGGGACATTGGATGCAGATTTGGATTTGGAGTGGATTCTAGACTTCTTGGAAGGAGGTGAATCCTGGTATTACTTTGAGGGTGGAGGTGTGGGCCCCTAGATTCCCTTTTTGCGAATGTAGGCATCATATCCTTTTATTTGTTGGTTGAGAAATTGTGCATATGTGTATATGTATGTTTTATTGTAAATACTGTATCGAGCTAGATTTATAAATCTCCATAAACAATATGGTTATTTTCTGGTTGAAGAAAATGTGTATGTGTGTATATGTGGTTATTATTGTAAATACCATAATGAGATTTGTTACAAATCTCCAGTAAATTGTATGTTTGTCATGTTTTAGCAGATGGTCATTGTAAATACTGCAATGAGCTATGTTATAAAGCTCCATGGACAATATTTTTTCTTTTTAGTAGTCTTGTTGGTTGTAGGTGTCATTGAACACTGAGGATGGTGTTCCCCCAAGGGTGAGGGTTCCGTAACAGCCCTCGTCAAGAATACATGTAAAAATATATAAGACCACAGTGCTGGGACATGTATTCCAAGTTGAATGGTGGGCAAAAAATACTAGTGGGTGTTCATTCAGTTTATTATGGCTAAGGAAATTGTCAAAGGTGATGGCAAAGGTTTTCGAAAGGCATGAAGCATTATTTGGCATTTATTTGTGAAAATAATGGAAATTAGGAGAAAAGGAAGGTGAAAGGTCACAGGTTGCATGTGAGGAGGAAAATGAAGGAAAAATAATGGAAAATGATAAAAATAGAGGCTTCATTGATAAAAAGGATTTTGAGGATTAGTGGGAAAGGCTTGGCTAGTTCAGTTTTGGAGCTCTCTCATTATTCTCTCTCTCTCTCACTCTTGGACACTTATAGTTTTCTTGGAGCACTTTGGCATTGGATCAAGAAAGGCAAAGAAGGCAAGTGGAAGCAAAGATCAAGCAGGGAAAGGCATGATAAAGCAACTACAACATGATTCTTTGCAGGTATCGATTTGCATGTGTATTTTCCTTTCTAGGTTTGGAATGCATGGTGTTGCATGTGGGTGTTTTTTTTCATGGCATGGGCTTTTCCAGGTGTAACAGTGTTTTCAGCCTAGCCTTGTCATTTCCGAATAGCCTTTATGAGATGGGTTTTCATACTTCGATTGAGCTGGATTGCTTGATGGATTCAAAGCTGAGGGGTGGATCTCTGAAATGATAAACACATGGCCTAGTGGTCCTCGAACCAAACTATGGATAACGGTAAAGCCACTAGCCTAGTAACCCCTGAGCCATACTATGGGTTGTGGTAAAGCCAGGATTGTGCGCCTCGGTGGGCCCAGGAATCCTTGCCGGTGAATGGCGAGATATATGGTAAAGACAAGAGGCAGATTTATCTCCATTGGCCTAGTAGTCCTGGGATGGGATGTATGCTAAATCTTGGAGAGTGGGTCTCAGTGTAGGGCCTAGTGATCCCTAGATCAGACTGTGGATTATGGTAAAGCCTAATAGACTAGGAGGTACTCAAATTCCTCATGGTGTAGGTGGAGAACTCTGGTAGCATCCATGTTTGTTTGGTTCTTTTCGGTTGGTTATGAGTCCCACATTCATGCTTGGAATATGACACAGGGGTGATTGACTGAAGAGAGATTTGGCTCAGCCAATCTATTGTCGGGTGGAAAGTGGTAGTCCCATTCCCAGTTGGTTTCTACATTCATTAACGAGAAATTCATTCCCTTGGTTTTTATGTGGATCCTATGGCTGATGTATTTATGGTATTTCTGTTGTTACTATGTTGGTTATGTATATGTTTTATGATAACAATTATGTATGGATCTCGTCATGTTTTTACTTGTAAATGAATGGAAATGTATCTATGACCTAATAGATGATAATGCAACAAATGACATGAGGGAACAATGTTTCTTAGCGATTCTCAGATAAGGACGAGATCCCTATGTTTAAATTTGTTGTTTACACTTGTAGATTACATATTTTTGATATGTTTGATGAAATGTCTGTCATGGCTAGTAGGGGTCTGGTTAAGGGCTTGTTTAACTAATTGCTTTTGCATCATTGTTTCCCTATTATTTCACTATTCCGAAGATGTCATTCAATTCCGAGGAATGACCAGGGCTCTGACCTGAAAAAGTGGCTTAAATCCCGGGGATGCAAGCACAAAATTAGACAAAATAGTCACTAGATGCTGGCATGCCTATAACATGACAGCATCTAGAGCCTCCTAGACATTGGCATACCTATAACATGAGAGCGTATGGGGGTCAAGTGGTCCAAAATCTTAGTGGGACCCAGGGATTGGTTGGCAGAAAGGTTGGGTTGGTTCCTCATGGTCCTAATGTTGATGTTGAATGTCTGTATGGTGTGTTTCCATCGGTTCCACTTCCTTAACATGACTTAGGAGGTCAAATCATATCATAGTGGCCTCTTATCGCATGTTTACCTCGGCTAGCCGGTTGCTTGAGTAGATGTGGGAGAAGGGTGTTACAAAAATATTATAATAGAGTATTTACTATAATTAATTAACTAATAATAATAATAATAATAATAATAATAATATATTTACTAGTACTATTAATAACTATTAGTAATTAATAGTTACTTTTATTATTATTATTATTATTATTATTATTAATATCCATTATTAATATTGTTATTAATATTTCTAATATTAACATTAAGTGGTTATATGACTATTAAATATTAACTATATTAGTTTTTAAAAAACTTAGCCTTAATGTTAATATTATTACATATGGGTCATTCCAACAAGGGTTGAACTATTCAAGTGAGAAGATTCAACTGGGAAGATGGTTGCTTTTCAGTATATACTCTAACCAAAGGTCGAAGAATGCCTCACTCGGGGCCTCTCCTACTTGGGTCTAAAAAGTGATAGGAATATTAAGTCACAGATTGAGGAAATTTCTCTAGAAGACCAATCCCACTTCCCTAATAAAGTGCAATATCAAACTAAGGAGGAGTGTGTTCAACAACCCAACTTCGAGGTAAATTTATTCTTGGTATAAGGTAAAAAAAATGTAGTAACCACTTTATTTAAAAAATTCAAAAGAGCATTGTTCTTGTTTTAGTTTATAATTTTTTTAAAAATTTATGTAAGATACCCCCTTGAGATATCTTGAATTTTCTTCTTAACACTTTTGAGTTCAAATGTTCATATTTTTTCACACAAAATGACATGTGCATTACCGAACAACCTCAAAGGGACATTCCAAAGTACTAGACTCTTTATTTATTCCAAATATAGAGAGTACACACACCACTAACGTAATTTCCCAACAACACAAATTATATAATACTTACATGTGCAAACCTCAAAAATCTATCTCTCCACTCCTGAGATGATGGAAATTAGTCCCAAAGATGGAAATACAATCACAACAGAGCCATCTCTTTGTAGAATATCACAGTCAACACTAAGAATATTAACCCCACGAATAATGGAGGGTACAACCACATATCCCACTCAAATATGTGTGTATTTTTGTGCCCATAAAGATGTACAGTGCCAAGAAAGGCTGACAAAGAATTTAAAACCAATAACATGAACTTATGTAACACTCAAAAAATAACA
Organism: Pinus tabuliformis; assembly: GCA_031772625.1. NCBI lineage: Eukaryota > Viridiplantae > Streptophyta > Pinopsida > Pinales > Pinaceae > Pinus > Pinus tabuliformis. Next base: position 1,201,564,777 of record CM062820.1, on the reverse strand, counting down.
AAGATCTCTGATATATGTTTATATTCAACCATACAACTCCATTTTATAATCGGCTATAAACATATTTACAAGCAATGCAAATGTCATAATAACTCCAAGTTTAATGACTGATACTGAGGCTTTTACAAGACAGTGGAACAATATAGCCTAGGCATATTTCAACAAGCAATCACCCACCTGATGGTGGCTCCCTTAATCATGATGACAACCTCAATAACGTTCAGAACATGTGTGTATAACCCAGGAAATTATTCCACTTATACAACAATCAACCCTTCCTCAAGAAAACTGAAAACTTGACTTCTTCTAGAGAGAATGAACTAACTAGCAAGGTAAAATCATCCCCTAAAAGGAATATAGTGCTAAACCAACAAACAAGAGAATGTCAACCCTCTAACATTTAATGAACTCAAGCTTCAACTCCTTATGCTCAATAATTAGCTTAAAGATGCATAAGAGATCACAATGTGCTACAACAAGGAGTTTACGACCCACAAAAGAGGTAACTTGACCCTAGAATAGCTACTTTGTCCAAAAAGAGACAATGTTGAGCTCAACTTCTTGTTGATAATGTAAACCCACCACCTTGATACATACTCAGCCTCTTCAAGTAGTGGTTACACAAAACAAGGGGAAATAGCTTTGACTTCTATTGAAAGGTTCATATTTGGCCTCCAAATGCCATAGATAGCTAAACCTACATATATTTTATAGAATATCCAACATTAGAAGATGAAATCAATAAATAACATTATCACCTCCTTTATCTTCTGCAAATATTCTTCGTCAGTGAAGCACAATGGAGAAATCTGAGTGATTTCTCTCTCCAACGATCTAGGGTGTGTGGTCTCAACACCAAAACTAGAAATCTACAAGTAGGGTTTCAAAAACTGGCCTAGACTCTTCTCTAAGAGCTCTCCAAAAATCATTTTTCTTAAATGGAAAAAGACTAGAATGAGGAGAGGCCCCCTCATTTCCCTTTTTTATAGCTCACTTGAATATTTTCCACCTTTTTTACATTTTCCCTCCAATTAAATAATAAAAGCACTTTTCCTTTCGTATTTAATAAAGCGAATTTTATTAACTAATTTAAGCTAATTTTAACACCAAAAAATGCTTAATTCGCCTCCATAGTTATATTGGCGACCCAATTCCCCCTTTCATCATCCTACTTTGTAGGTCTTTTCATCCCAATTCCAACGAGCTATTACACTGTATTTCTCCAAGTAATCAACCCAAAACAACACCTTAAGTGTAATTAATTAAAATATGCCCGTTAATAATTCTGTTTTACGGAATTATTTGAAATGCAACGGAACCAAGAGCGAATCATGAGTAACTGATCCTAATGATGAAATATGGTAAGCGATCCTAATTAGAGCCATAAAAATCCTCTAAAACCATCCGAGGCCACCAATGGAGTAATCTTGCTCCTATGACCAGGTTGACACAAGCTTTGGAAATCTCTCCTAATGTCACCACAAAGGCAATCCAAAAATTTGAGACAATACAGTCTCTGATTTGTTTTTGTATGATTAGTTTTGTTGTGCTAATAACAATTACAGATTTATAAATATGTGCTTGCTTATTACTCCTTGTGCTGAGGTTTCCTTAGTTGTTTGTGCATACAATTAGTTAAATTTCCTCAAGTTTAAAGTGACATTAATGAGAAAAATAGCTTCAAAAATAAATACTGAACCAAAAAAAAGTACACTGCAACAAACCATCAAAGAGACACATTAACACAGTGTTTTGATGAAGGAGTTCAGTCCTCCTGGGCTACATCTCTTTGGTCCATCTTCCATGGCTTGGACCTCTATATTAGCTCAATGTGGAAAAAATGATGTTTACAAAGCTCTATGGCTCTTGATACCTATACCAATGTGTTTAGAATGTCCAAATTAGCCAAAAATGACTATTAGATCTCTGAAAACTAACTCTGGCTGATCTGGGCATGACCTCCTTCCCTGGTGGCCCTAGGCTTCCCTAAACTTCCCTGTGGAAAAATCACTTGTAGAAGTCTTCTATTGCCTTTGAAACTTGTACCAACGAGTTTAGAATGTCAAAATCATCTAGGGATGACTATTCATTTTCCAAAATTGGTCGAAAATTGCTCAAGATATGCTTCATTCAAATTTTCCCTAGAAAACCCCACTAAAACTAGAGAAGACTCTAGTTAGCACCGCCAAAATTGGCAGTCCCACCAAATTTGGCATGCCTCCAAAACTGTTGCCAACCTTAACAATGGATTAATTAATGCTGATTCCATATTAATGGTGCTAATCGCGCTTAACTGTTGGCGCTAACCCTTGGTTTTTAAAGCGTGGTCGTATGGAGAGGGGGTTGGCCTGCAAGGCTGGCTCCTTCTACTCCCGCCATTAGCTATCATTGTAAGCTTAAATGAAATATCGTGGGCCCATTTTAATAAACCATTTGTTGGTTCATTGGTAATGCGAAGGAGTTTATGAGGGGAGGTCTTGGGTTCGACCCGCCCTCCGCCCATCCCATAACATATATTTTGCCCCAATATATATATTGCCATTCCAATAGTTTATGCACCACTGGATTTAATGCGAATTTGTTTGGATATGTTCAGAGTCATATATATGTGTGTGTGTGTGTGGAATTGTATAGTTTAGAATTGTTTGGATATGTTCGGAGTCATATATATGTGTGTGTGTGTGTGTGTGTGTGTGAATTGTATTGTTATAGTTTAGAATTAATGTATTGCTTAGATATATAATATTTATATATAATATAATATATAATATATAATAATTATAGCATAATATATGAATTAAAAAATATATATATAAATAAATATATATATATATATATATATATATATATATATATATATATATATATATATATATACAATTTCCACATAATATTAATCATAAACTCATAATTCCACCTTGGAGGACATTGGGAAATTTTTACCTTCACATAACCAAACTGGCAAATCCTGAAGTGACACTTGTCACAAACTCATTGGGAAAAAACTGAAAAAGATTCCCATCATGCTGACTGTCCTGCCATGTCATTATTCTATCCTATTCTGCAATTTTTTTTAGCTATTTAGGAAAACGAACAACATGCCTTTCTCCTTCATCCAAACTCGGTTTTCAGTGAAACTAATTGCATTGTGATCATCTTGACGAGACAAACGCAGTCATACAATTTTTGAGCCAATCTAAGAACTTTGATTTTTGAGTTAAATACTGAGCACCTGATTATTCCTCCCCACTGGAAGCCTTTTGGACCCCAAAAGATACTTTTATCTAACAAGTAGATGAGGGTACAACCCCCTCACCTTTCCAAGCTCGATCCAATTGGATTTTAATGGATTTATTTTCTTGAGCTCCTCTCTAAGGAAATCAACATTCACTTGCCTTGAGGAACTCGTTTTTTTGTCACGAATGGCATCTTGTTGAAACTGATTCAGAAATTCTGTAGGAATGCATTCAGAATATGAAATCTGAACATTCTCTCTTTGTTCAACAACTTGAATTCTCTTTTTGCAAAATTGACACCAGCTTGCACCGTCAACTTGAAACCTATGATTAACATAATACCTGTACTTGTCTTTTCCCTTTTCAAGTTGATCTTGCACTGTTTGTTGCACCATTTTCAATCGTTCATAGAATCTCATGGTTTTGTCCATGTCGCCATCATAAGCAACATCCTTCTTACCAAGATGACATAACAAAATATAATGCAAATGGATGACAAATTTCACTACTTGGTTTTCTTGACTCAAGCCTGATTATACATCTTGAAAGTATGAAATTTTCTGAACATAATTTTCATGTAAAACATAATGACGTCTGAATACAACAGCTACATAACCAATAGGCCTAAAAAACATAACAATGAACTTGCTGCTTATACCTCTTTTATACCTTTGAACCAAGTGAAATTTTTGACAAGTATCCATCCAATGAAAGTGCATGGATCCCTGCAACTTAATATTTATTCCATGAAAATATTCTGAATGAAATAAGATGGTGAAGTTTTTTGCAAAAACCTAAAACTCAAATGAACCTTTCAAGTTTGAAAGAGTATAAAAAGGACTTGAACTAATCTTTTGTGTTGAAGCAAGACATGCCTCTTGTTGTTTGCCTCCCCACTGGAAGACTTTGCACACACATGACAATGCATGCCAAGGAGATTTGAAAGAAGAAATGTCAACAACAACTCTCCTCCAACATTGGGCTGCTCCCAACAAACCTCTTATCAAAATGACGATCTTGGGCGCTGACCAATCAACAATGGCATCCAACTTGGAGAGGCTTGCCTTCAACTTAACTCCTCCAATATCATGGCCCAAATGCATCAAAGAAGTGAAACCCAACTTGTAGTTTGATATCTTCAAAACATCAAACAATTTCTTTCATAGATGACATGTGCATAAGAAAACTTTCTAAACATGTTTATGTCACCCAAGTAGACAATTCCTTCAAAAAAGGACTCTTTTTTGCCATAATTCAAATACATGTATGAAATATAAGTGCTACAAAGAACATACAACATTAAAATCCATACAAACCATTCTTATTTGGTGGCATGTATATTCTTGCACTTACCTCTTTTTACAAATTTTCTTTGGTGAAAATTACTCCTTTTGTCCTCTTTCATGAAATACTTACCATTCCTCTTTAGCACCATAACCATCGGTACACAACATGGTGTAAGGGATGATTGAATGAGCCCATCGTTCAGCAAAATTTTGCATTGCATTGGTGTCTCTACACTTCGCAATTTTGTCAACCCTTGCATGCTAACATCACAAAGAGAAACCTCTTGCTGCCAAGATATTTCATGTGAAGTTTCCTTCTTCTTGAAGGACAATTCTTTCACAACCTGAAATACTTCATTACTATGATGAACTGAACCAACCAAATCAGAATTGAAAATTACATTACATGCAACAACATTTTCATAAACAATATCATCATTTGGCTTGAACATGATAAGTACTCAACTTTTACTTGAATTCACTAGTATTTTTGCCTACCCTTTATTAACAACTGATATGTTTAACTTTTTGCCATGGGATCTCACTATATACTCCACACCATCCTTGAACAAGTGATACTTGCTTTCATGGCTGTAAAATACTACTTTCCGGTCATACAAATATGGACTACCCAACACCACACCTGAAATATCAAGTGGTACCACATCTAACTCTATTTCATCAACAAAATTTGTAGTGATTCCAAGTTTAAACAAACATTTTCTTGTAACCTATAAATTGGCGTCTCTTGTTATCCATCCCAAAGGATATGGTTTATGGTGAGGTACAGTTTCAAGATTCACTCTGTTGACTAAGTCTTCAAAGATTAGATTCGCTTGTGACCCACTATCGAAGATTATGTCAATCTTGGTGTGTTTAGATATGACCCTAAAATGAAATTACTCAATTCATCTCTTTTCATCTGGAGTAGTAGTAGTGTTATAGTTTTGTAAACTAGTGCTTGCAATATCTTGTTTTCATTGATTCCCATGACAATGATTTTGTTTTCATCAACTGATTCAGAACCTAAATCTTCTTGAGTGATAACAATGGTTTTCTGTTTCCCTTTATTGTTGAACTTATTTGGTCTCATTTTTGGATGGATTTTCCAACAATGATCCTCATTATGTCCCTCTTTTGAACAATGTTTACTGATAACTTTCTCCCCTTCTTTCTTCACACTTGCATTTTCCTTCCCTTTCCATTTTCCTCCTTTCTCTTTGTTATAGACATATTTGGGCACTGCAACCCCAATCACATATGTCCATAAAACCAAGGGCTTCTAACTCCCTAAAAGTGTTGTTTCATACCCTAAAGGAGCAAGGTCAGCTAATTACGTCATCTCCTAGAAGTTCTCCATGAAAAACTACTCAGAACTGGTCAAAACTGGACCATACAGACTGCTCAGTGCTAAGGGTGCGATGCATCTCACCTGCCACATGCAAAATGTTCTATGCATACTGAAAATCCCTTCTGTAGGGTGCGATGAGTGAGAGCAGACAAATGGCAGAGGCAGTTTGCTAGGTGGAAACCCAGAGAATCTTCTAGAAGCTGCCCATTTGACACTTGCCTCTCTGAATTCGCTCAGGGATGAGTAAGAGATCATGAAATCTCCAAGTGGAACCAGGAACTATCAGAGAGATGACACTAATCAAAATCCCAAAAGCTGACTCACCCACCTGCAAACATCTATATATGGATCCCTCATCCTAGAGATCCAGAGGCTGGAATCTTGTATTTTGTAAGGAAGTGCTGTTGGTTTCTCTATGCAACATTGTTGGGTGATCTAAGCTTTTCATGAGGTGAAGAGGGCTTTCATGCTGGGAGGATGGCACTGGGTCAGACCAATGGGTTGTAATCCTCTCTTCTACTACTTCTATCAATAAAGCTATTTGAGTTTTCCTCCATATGTTTGTGTATCTCTGAATCTTGTCTTGATATATGCATTTGTATGGTTAATATATATATGATCCTATATTGTTTATGGTTATAGATCTCTATGCTTTGATGGTATCATGTTGCTTTGACTCCACAGGTGTTCTTTGAAGTGGGACAAGTGAGGAAAGAGTGGTGAATTTCTGTCAAAGGGGAAAGGAAACAAGCAAGGAGCCAAATGAAAGACTGAGGTTGGTACTCTCTGCTTCTTTCTCATCTATCTCTCATAAAGGAAAACACAAGTAACTTTAGTTTGTTTGTTTCTAAGATAGCCACCCGTCTTAGTGGGACTAGCAGCTCTGAATGGACACTAGTTTTCCCGATAAAACTCTTTCTCCTTACCCTTAGGTGGATTTTTATTACTACTCTCTTCATAAGTGTTCTTTCCTCTAGATTTAAGATGTGTGGCTTGCACATGTACTTCATCCAAATTAATTGGATTGAACCTAAGAATAGTATGTTTTAGATAGGAATGTAAATCCCCAATATATTTCAACAATGTGTCTTGGGAATTGAAATTCACTCCTAATAATAAATCCCTTTTCCTAAACTCCTATATATAATCTTGGAACGTTTGGCCTTCAAGCTGCCTAAAGTTCTGCCAACTCATAATGGCATTTTTCATATAGGCTAAAGGATAAAACTGTCTTTTAATTGCAGAAACAAATTCAAACCAAGTGATCGATATCTTACCATGGATTCTCATTTCCTCTTGAGTCTTTTCTTCCCACCAAACTAGTGCAGCTCCTTCTAGCCTCAATGAAGCCAACTAGATCTTTACGTCGTCTTCTTGAAGGTTTTGAATTCTACAGTATACCTCCAACTGTCAAATCCAATTGCCCAACTTTTCTGCATTCACTTCTCCATTGAAGATGGGTAGTTCAAATTTTATGTCCAATTTCAGTAATGGAGTTCTCCTTTTGGGGTTTTGGAATGAGCATGGGTAGTTTCAGTGGTGGTAGTGGAAGATGATGCTATGTGAGATGATGGAGATGATGATGAATATGGTGAGGATGGTGGATATGGAGGTGTCTTTCTACCATTCCCTTTGTAATCCTTCTTCTCATCTTTTTTGTCCTCTGAGCTTCCTTCTCCATGTGGAGGTTTAGAACTCTCTCCAACCATTCTAGTGTTCCTCTCTTCATAGAGGACTTTAACCATCTTAGTCAAAGTGTAGAAATATTTCTTGAATTATTCCTCTTCAGAAGAGGGACCTTCAGGCTCTCTTTCTCCAGACATAATGGCTATGGATTCAGGCTCATAAATTTGTATTGCTTGTACCTCTTCAATCTCAGTTGAAGGCAAAACTTGAGGAGTTTCAAGTGCATATGGAATTGGAACTTTGGGTGGTGAAGATTGTGGCCTTGTGGCTCTCCTTCTTCTAGGCATTACCTCAGGAGCTACAACCAATAGCTTCCCTTCTCCTTTCTGCAACTTTAACATTGTAAGCATCACAATTTTGCAACCATTAAAACCCTAATTGCACAAACTCAAGCAATCAAACAATTCAACCTTTTCTCTGATACCAACTTGATCTATTTTTGTATGATTAGTTTTTTTGTGCTAATAAAAATTACATATTTATAAATATGTGCTTTCGTATTGCTCCTTGTTCTGAGGTTTCCTTAGTTGTTTTTGCATACAATCAGTTAAATTTCCTTAAGTTTAAAGTGACATTCATGAGAAAAATTACTTCAGAAAGAAATATTGAACAAAAAACATGTACACTGCAGCAACACATTAAAGAGATAGATTAACACAGTGTTTTGATGAAGGAGTTCACCCCTCCGGGGCTACATCTCCGTGGTCCAACTTCCATGGCTTAGGCCTCTGTATTAGCTCAATGTGGAAAAAAATTCTATTTACAAAGCTCTATGGCTCTTGATACCTACACCAATGTGTTCAAAATATCCAAATCATCTAGGAATGACTATTCATTTTCCAAAATTGGTCGAAAATAGTTCAAGATATGCATCATTCAATTTTTCCCTAGGAAACCCTGTTAAAACTGGAGAAGACTCTAGTTAGCACTGCCAAAACTAGCAGTCCCGCCGAATCTGGCATGCCTCCAAAACTGTCGCCAACCTTAATAATGGATTAATTAATGCTAATCCAAAATTAATGGCTCTAATTGTGCTTAACTGTTGGTGCTGACCCTTAGTTTTTATAGCGCGATTGTATGGAGAGGTGGCTGGCCTGCAGGGCTGGCTCCCCCCACTACCGCCATCGACTATCATTGTAAACTTAAATGAAATATCATGGGCCCATTTTAATAAACCATTTGTTGGTTCATTGATAATGCGAAGGATTTTAGGAGGGGGAGGTCATGGGTTCGACCCGCCCCCCACCCATCCCATAACATATATATTGCCATTCCAATAGTTTATTCACTATTGGATTTAATGCAAATTTGTTTGGGTATGTTCGGAGTTATATAATGTTTATATATATGCAGAATTGTATAGTTTAGAATTAATGTATTTTTTAGATATATAATATTTACATATAATATAATATATAATATATAATAATTATAATATAATATAAGATATGAGTTGAAAATCATATATATATATATATATATATTATAAACTCATAATTCCACCTTGGAGGACATTGGGAAATTTTCACCTTCACACAACTAAAATGGAAAATCTTGAAGTGACACTTGTCACAGCCTCATTGGGTAAAACCTGAAAAAGATTCCCATCACGCTGACTGTACTCTCATGTCATCATTCTATCATGTTCTGCAATTTTGTTTTACTTGTTTAGGAATACAAACAACAGGCTTTTTCTCCTTCATCTAAACTCGATTTTCAGTGAAATGAATTGTGTTGCGATCATCTTGACGAGATGGACTTAGTCATATAGTTTTCAGGGCAATCTGAGAAATTTGATTTTTGAGCTAAATACTAAGCACCTTATCAGCCTCCCCCTTGGAAAAAAAAAAATTCTTGTCCTCAAGCAATGTTATTGCATTTTTCTAATCCCCAAGTTGATTCGAAATAATGCTAGGGTCCCAAGTGTGCTTTAGAGCTACTTTGGAACACTATACTACCCCAACACGAATGGATCTCATAATGTCATGGTCCCATACCATCTCGATCATTATGAAGCATTCCTTGCTCCACTCACTTCCCAACAAGGCATAGATACCAAAGGCCCTTTGCATACTATTAGGAAGTAGAGAATCTCGATAATGTAAAATTATAACCAACTCCTTGAGAAGCTACTCTAATAGAAAACTCATCTCGTGTACCTCACAAGTGAACTCCTGTATGTATGATCCAAGTCCTGTTGAAAAGGGTCCCTATCCACTTGAAATAACCACTGCCTCCTCCTCTAATACCATTAATGAATCATGAAGAAGTGAAACTATCTCCACCAAACTAAAGTCCAATGGAAGATCTGAGCAATCTTGCCCTATAAATACCAACTCATCCATAATGATAGTTGAGCTATCAACCCCTGTGATGCCAAGATCTCACGCTAATCTCAAAATGTTACTGGCATGTTTTTGCTACACCACTCTAGTCATAACTGATTGCTATGGTGAAATACGGCTAACTGTTGGAACCCATTTGTATCTTATCCCTGATCCCAATATGCAACCAATAGACAGAAACCATGTATCACGAGTCAATCTGGTGCTAGACTGCGTTGCTCTTGTAAGATCACACAACAAACTCTATTATTCTCTCTCCTGATGATGTACTCAAATACTGCAACGATCCCCACCACGAACTATGGGAAAAAAGAAAGAAAGAGTATTAGCATGCATACGGGGCATGCATATGATAGCTACATATTCATGCATCACATGCATTGCATTAGTAAACTTACTAATTGATTATAAAAGATGTCTAAAGAAAATTTCAGCAAATTAATTATTAAAATACTAGATTAAATACCTAACAATTAAGAAGGGAAATATTACCTTAAACATAACACTCCAAATATATATATATATATATATATAATAAATTAAATGCTTATAAATTGAATACTTAATTTCTCTTATTATTAAAATAATTCAATATAATATATATTAACATAACTCAATATAATATATCAAACATATATTCAAATTAAAAGGAATGGTATATATTTGAAACATATCATATACAACTTTTTTTTATAGTATAACTTTCTTTTTTTATAGTATATATAAAAAGGATATATAATATATATATATATATATATATGACCTATCGTAAAATGAAGGCGACAACCTCCAACCATGATGATGTCATCACCGCCTGAGAATTTCAGGAAAGTTAATGACAGGGCATTGAAGGGATGGAAGGCAGTGGAAAGGTAAACATCATGAATATAAGGGGATCGATGGATGAATTTTAGGAAGAAGGAGTTTTGGGAGTATTTCTCAAACAATGAAGGAAATTTCAAGGAAGACATAGAGTACAAAGAGGAAGAGTGGGTCTTAATTTTTCTTGAAGTTTTGGGCACAGGGGCCAAAGTGCTTCCAATTTGAAGTACTTTGGAGCTAGGTACCGAGATTGTGTCTAGTTTGGCAGGGAGGTGTTGGTAATTTTGGTAACGAGAGAAAATTCTGCAATAACTCGGGATCGACTTCAAACATGGAAGCCAGATATGTATCTATGAATTAAATTTTTAAATTCTTTTTTAAATTGTAGTTGTTAAAATCTGGTAGAATTCAAGAACTTAAATTTTGTTTTGGGCATTAAATCTAGTATTAGAGCTTTGGTTTCAAACTATGTGGATCTTAGGGCCTCTCTTGAATCATCTTTGTGATTCTTCAAACTCGTTTTTCTTCTTCTCTATTGCAATAACTTAACATTGGATTATTCTCAATTTCATAGCTTAAGGCTTTGACTGTGATAGACTGTATAATTAAAGTGTTTAGGGGCATTATAAATAGTAAAATGATGAAGGAAGGAACATCATGAATATAAGGGGATTGATGGATGAATTTTAGGAAAAGGAGTTTTGGGAGTATTTCGCAGACAATGAAGGAAATTTCGAGGAAGACATAGAGGACAAAGAGGAAGAGTGGGTCTTAATTGTTCTTGAAATTTTAGGCATGAGGGTCAGAGTGCTTCGAATTTGAAGTACTTTGGAGCTGGGTATTGAGATTGTGCCCAGTTTGGCAAGGAGGTGTTGGTAATTTTGGTAACGGGAGCAAATCTGATACTACAATAGCTCGGGATCGACTTCAAACATGGAAGCCAAATAGGTATCTATGAATTAAATTGCTAAATTCTTGTTTAAATTGCAGTTGTTAAAATCTGGTAGAATTCAGGGACTTAAAATTTGTTTTGGGCATTAAATCTGGTATCAGAGCTTTGGTTTCAAACTCTGTGGATCTTAGGGCCTCTCTTGAATCATCTTTGTGATGGTTCAAACTTGTTTTTCTTCCTCCATATCGCAATAACTTAACATTGGATATTAGTCTTAGTTTCACAGCTTAAGGCTTTCACTGTGACAGAGTGTAGAATTAAAGTGTTTAAGGGCATTATAAATAGTCAAATGTATACATATTATAAACTGAACCCCAATTTTGAAATTTAATTTCAATATAATTGTGTTAGCAACTCATTCATTGTTTGATTTGGGGTGAATCCAAAAAAAAATCCCCATTTTAAATTCCAGGGTGCACATCCTTTAGAGTTTCATCATGTCAATTTTAATTCGAGTGGCCTTGCAGTGGCACAGAGGTTCTGTGACGCTTTCTTGTATGAAGTCAAGCCAGGATGGCCATTAAAGGCCCAAACGATTAACTAAGCACTCCATTGAAATATAGATACAGTCGACACCAAAGCCTTAATCTATGAAAACCACAAACAAACAAGAACTTGTTATTTCTGATAGGTAGTCCCCAGCCACCCCTTTTCGTAAGGATTATATTCGTCCTCCCATTGTTCACTAGAACTGTCATTACCTTTTGACAGAGTGCGTCACTGTTAACGTTGTTTCTTTATTCCCAAGTGACGCTTGCAGATTCCCTGTGCAAATGGTTTGGATGCTCACATCTCTGGCCACATATGGCGTATGAGAAGTGGACAAAATTGGTCGAGGGTTCGCATTTCGATTCTCTCCATGTTCAAGTGAAATTCCAGAACATTGAAGATAACTGGAGAATACTAGAGTTTAATCATTGGAGCAAGGCTCGAACTAATGTAGAGATATAATTGGAATGACGGTTTCCCATATGAGTTTAGTCCTTCGGTTGAGGGATGGAGAAGCAAAACTCCAGATAAAATCTGACAATTTTCGAATTCAACTAACGGCTGATTTCAGGAGGTATGTAGTTTAAGTCAAAGAGGCGAGATAATTTTGGCCAAGGTCTATAGTTCATTTTTCATAAGAGGAAGCATAAATTTTAGAAGCAATATAGTATTTATTGACATTTATATTTTTCAGAGAGAAATCATCATATGGCCGAAGCCCGCAGAATTTTTTACTGCCGAAGCCAGCAGAATTTTATACGGAATAGCCGTTACAAATATCGCCGTAGGGGGGCCTCAATGAACGCCTCCACAAGAATCAAACACGGCTGAGGGTGCGAAAGCCATCCGCCCCAGCCGTCATATCATGCACGTGATGTGCATTATTTATTTATTTATTTATTGACATTTATAGTCCATACATAAGTGGGATTCGTGGGTGCACAAAAGAATTAAGTTCCTTTTGATGACAGAAAGACCATACAGAGACTGGAATACTGTAAATAATCATTCAATTTCAAGAAACAGAGGGGGGTTTTGATGGAATTGTTTAGCCTTGTATCAAGTAGATACGGTAATCGGTGAGAACTAATCTCCATTGAGGTGCAACTCATTCCACAGTAACAAGGGTTTTGGTGGTTAATTGATGGGTAAGAGGCATGGGATTTGAAGCATAGCATGGTATCAAAGAGCATTGAACTTTGATGAATAATAAAAATTTGGACATTTCACCTCATGGAGGAACAACCAGAGGAACTCCGCATGCATTTCACGCAGTTCCCGCTCCATATACAAAACGTTCATTGAACACATGTTTTTTTGTTTTTTTTGGAATAAGGACCACCCATATAGAACAAAAGTTGGAGGTTCGTTCTCGTTGGTAGCTTAGATTCCATAGTGGATGCACTAGGAACTTCTTCGTATGAAATTGAAGGCCAGTGGTCTTAATATTTTCTTTACGCATGATCCATGCCTTATCGAAAAGTGTCTGGTATCAACGGGGTAGCCCTCACTAAGCTTATGGGGACAATGGGCAGAATAGTTTAATGATTAATTTTTAGAAAAAATAATCATTATGGATTATATCTACAAATTATTATTATTAAAGGAAAATTATTTTAAGAGGGTAATGTTATTATAGTTTAATGATTAAATTTTAGAAAAATAACTATTATGGATTATATCTACAAATTATTATTAATTAAAGAAAATTAAAAAATGGTCTCACACTTCACACTATTAATCATCGTGACTCAAAGAAGAAAATGAACCATGTATCAACCATATGCCAAATCATCCACATGATAGTTCATGGTGAATAGAAACACTTTTTGTTTTAATATTTAAATTTTAAAAGTCCAAAAATAATCTTATAAATTTATTTATTTAATGTTATAAATTTACATATCAGAGTTCATGATCCTAGTAAAGAATCGTGAAAAATGATTTTCCTATTTTGAGGGGCTAGGAGTTGAATTTTCTCATGGAAGCTCATATAGTATTCAAAATTCAAGAATATGCGTTGGAAGTTAGAGTGTATTTGCATACAAAACATCTCGACAATGAACTGCCAACCACCACGTTGTAGAATAATTTGAAGTCGCTGCATGCTTCCAAGAACTGAAGCTTGGAATTACGAATACGACAACTGGTGATAAGTTTTAAATAAATCAAATTATGGTTTCATGTGACATATAAGATCCAATGATTTGAATATGGTTTTAGGGAAAAATGAAACCAATTTGCAAAGTGTGCGCTGTAGGAAAAGAAAGAAACAGTGACAGTGGATTAAATTAATTTTTTTATCTAACGTGTTGGGTAAGTGTGTTATGTATGCTTGGTAGAAAGGGTTTGTAGAAATTTCATAAAAAGAACAGATGGCATCCCTGTTATGCAATTCAATTAAATGGTTGGCTCACTTTAGGTTGTTGAAAATAATACTGAGAGGGGGGTGAATCAGTATTTACAATTCAATAACTTTTCATTTCACAATTATATTTATATATGCTACTTCAGTGAAGTGAACTTGCGTGTGCACACAACTGTGATTAAGGAAACCATCATATACCCAGAGAACTTATGATTTAGTTAATTCATCATGTGTTGATCTTTAATCAGTGCATCAATACTTTATTATACAGTAACTATGTGTAGTAATAAAATAAGATACCATCACACATAAGCAACACACATGAACACCAAGATTTAAGGTGGAAACCTAATGCGGGAGAAAAACCACATGGTTTGTTGTCTCTGTCTTCTTTTTAATATAAAGAAAATTTGTTTACAATCTTGTACTGGTGCAGACTCATACCAGTACGCAGGCACCCACCTGCAGAAAGCTACAACCTTCTCTCATTTTCTAGCTTCTACTGGAAGGGAGCTACAACCCCCTAGCTCTTGTACTAGCCGATATGTTTACTAGTACGTAGGCGCCAGCCTACAGAAGGCTATGACCTTCTCTCTTCCTCTAGGGACCATGTTTCATAAATTTTCAGACTGGATGCTCCTGGTACACAACAACACAATATGAAGGCTTCGTTTCATTAAATTTTCACACTGGACCCATCAGAAAGTTTGAAGCTCAAATTCTATAATAATAACTGCATCAACCAATAATCAGTCAATCTGAATAGTCAGATCACTATCACCAAAAAACTGTGTTAAACCCAGAAACCTGCATCATCATTCAGAACCAGCTACAACCTCAAGAATCATACATCAGAATGCATACGCTACTTTAATGAACCCAACTGTGTGTATACTCAACTTCCTTTAACCAAACTTGCATATACCTCCAAAACTACTGAAACATAAAACTTCTTAATCAAATTTGTACCAACCATTAATATTCAAAACATCTACTATCAAATTACAGAGATCTAGACAACCAGCAACAAAGAACACGCTTCTCACTTATTCAATCAATCAATCAAATTTAATCTCATTATGCATTCAGTTCTACTTTAAGATCTAAGAAGACATCATTGACAGACAACAGTAAACCAGCAACATTGATCAGATAGATTGGTCATTTCTGAATAACAGGCTTTTCTTTTGTATACGCTACTTGGAATCTTCGAACCAATGTGTATAGGCGCCTTCAACAAGGTGAACCAACGTATAGATTTGTAAATACAAACTTACAACTTTGCTACTATTCCAGATTTCAGACATACCCAGATTAGGACATTTAAAGAATAAGCATGTGTAAGCAATCAGATCTAGCCCAACCAATATTAGATCATTCAATGATAAGTCATTTCAAGTCTCATGATCCTAATCCAACATTGAATGCAAGGTGCACAAAATATTTGAGATCATGTCATAATCATAGCCCCTGCAACGTAAAATATACTTAAGATAGAATTATTCCTAAGAAACCCTTTCACTTGCACGCTTGACCCTTTGATCTTCTCCTCCTTATATAGTTTTTGTCCTTTCTCAATACCTCAAACCAAAACAACACTTAGAACCTGTGGTATTCTTGGACAAGATCAAATAGTCGTTACTCTGCTCAATATTGTGGGCTAATACCATGGTTTTGACCCTTGGTATTCTTTAATCTTGAATTTCCTTGATTTTCCAACCCATACATGCTTTTCCTCTTGTGAAAGTGTGTGAATACGTATACACTATTTATGTTCTGTTAACTTGCGTGTATACGCTGCTTTATCAAAGTGAACCTACGTATACAGCTTACAACATCCTTTTCCTTCAACTTCTTGATTTTGATCAGTAGACCTTTGTTCCAACTTCCTGTTCTTCTGTACCAATGTCCTGTTACCTCTGAATTGACTTGTTACAATGTAAGTTTCCTTTTATCAAATATGAACTGACTTGTGAGTGAGTTATCATCAAGGAAAACACTTGTATCATAATTCCAACAATCTCCCCCTTTGGACTTGATGGTAACCATATGGGTATTGATTGCTTCTAGCTGTTGAACATGTTAGAGATATCAAGGAACACAAAAATACTCTCCCCCTTTTACATCAAGGGAAAAGGGTGAACCAAGATATTCTACCCCTTTGAGATACGCTGTGCTATCCATGCTCCCCCTGAGTACATGCAAAGTCTGCAGAGATATTTTTCAAAAGAATAACATGACTCTATAACTCAACTATGTGAGTATGACCTTCCTATCACTAATGACTCATACACACATCAATCACCCAACCAAGTAGGGATACACCAAATTTGACTCATCCACCCAACCAAGTGGGGATATACCAATTGTTTATACATGGTTGAAATATAAAAATTATTACATAATCCTTCCCATGCATAGTGGGGATACAAATTACATCATATGTCTAATAGGACTCATTCAAAAATAGATTATGATAGAAGGAGACACATTACACCCTAGATCTTTACATGACCTATGAAACAATGAATATCTGAAATCATAGCTGAAATCAACAACCATAATGCCAATAATGCAAAATGTTTGTGAAGGCTAATGATCCCCTTGAACCTATACTACATGTGCATTGTCAACAAACCATTCATCAAGGCATCTTCATCAGTCAGATAAAAATCAATGAACAAAGCATATCAACAGACAATAATCATCAATATCAGATTGAGCACCCATGTCATAGTTTGACCCATTGTTTTCTATCATAAAAAACATATACACTCCTTCAGCCATAGAAACTCGTGTATATACGTGACTATCCTTCATGAAACCCGTGTATAGGAACCTTCTTCTGAAAACTGGATTTAACAGTAGGATGATGTAGAAACTACTCCTAGATTTTGTCTGAGATATTCAAATGTTTCTCTAGAAAGCGGCTTGGTAAATATATCAACAACCTGTTCTTTGGAGGGAACATACTCCAATTTAACATTTTGTTCAAGCACTTGTTCTTGTAGAAAATGGTACTTAATGGGTATGTGCTTGGTCTTAGAGTGCATGACAATATTTTTCGAAATACTGATGGCACTTGTATTATCACATAAAATGGATATGGGTGGAGAACATGTGATTTGAATATCTTGCAATGTTTGCATCATCCAGAGTAGTTGTGTGCAACAAGATGTAGCAGCCACATATTCCGCTTCAGCTGTAGATAAGGCAATCAAACTTTGTTTCTTGCTGAACCAAGATACTAACCATGATCCCATATAGAATGCACCTCCACTAGTGTTTTTTCGATCATCAACATTTCCTGCCCAATCTGCATCTGTATATGCATGAAGAGTAAGATCTGTATCTTTCGGATACCATAGACCAAAGCCTTGAGTTCCTTGAAGATATTTGAATATTCTTTTTACAACCCGAAGATGTGATTCCTTTAGATTTGCTTGGAATCTTCCAACAATTGCTACTGCATGCATGATATCAGGTCTGGTACCTGTTAGATAAAGTAGACTTCCAATCATAGATCTGTATGCTAGTTGATTCACTATAGGTGATTCATCGTTAGAGCTAAGACTACATCCTGTTACCATTGGAGTACATACTGGTTTAGAATCTTCCATTCCGTATTTCTTTAGAATCTGCTTGAGATATTTGGTTTGTGAAAGAAAAATACCATATTTTGTTTGCTGTACTTGTAGACCAAGAAAATAAGTTAGTTCACCAAGTAAGGACATTTCAAATTCTTGTTGCATAACCGAAGCAAATTTTTAACTCATAGATTATTCATTGCTACCAAAGATGATATTGTCAACATAAACAACAATAATTAGTAGTTTATCATTCTTAATTTTGGTGTATAAGTTGTTGTCTGCAAACCCTTTTGTGAACCCTTGTTGTTGTAGATATTTGTCAAGGCGATAATACCAAGCCCTTGGAGCTTGTTTCAGTCCATAAAGAGCCTTTTTGAGCTTGCATACAAGCTTTGCATCATTTCCTAGAATGAATCCTTCTGGTTGTTCAATATAAACTTCTTCTTCTAACTCTCCATTAAGAAATGCAAATTTTACATTCATTTGATACACTTTGAATTTCCAAAAACTGGAAAGATAAAGAAGCATTCTTATGGCTTCAAATCTGGCAACAGGTGCAAATGTTTCTTCAAAGTCTATACCTTCTTGTTGAGCATACCCTTTACAAACAATTCTTTCTTTGTTTCTAATAACCTCTCCATTTTCATTCAATTTATTCTTGAATATCCATTTTGTTCCTATAACATTTTTATCAAGAGGTCTAGGAACTAGTTCCCAAGTATCATTATTTTCAATTTGGTCAAGTTCTTCATTCATTGCCTTAACCCAACATTCATCTTTGCTATCTTCATTAACATTATGTGGTTCTATGGAGGATAGTAATGCTAGATAACTGGAAGTTCCTGCAAGAGTTCTTCTTATCTGTACTCCAAACCCTTTTTCTCCTAGAATTTGAGATTTTGGATGATTCTTTTAAACATACCTAGATGGAGTCTTTTACCTCTCAAATGTATCTTCTTCTGATGCTTCATTGGTTTCTTCCTCTATATCATTTTGATTTCATACGGGCAAGCATTCATAGTCTTCCTCATTGTCATCATCCTTTGTTGACTTTATCTGTTCCAAATTTTTGCATGCTTCATCAATTACTACATCAATGAATTCAACAATTTTCTGAAGTCTCTTGTTATAAAATTTGTATCCTTTACTTCTAGATGAATAATCAAGAAGAATTCCTTTGTCTGCTTTGGGTTCAAACTTACCAAGTTTTTCATCAGTCTTTTTGATGAAACATATGCTTCCAAAAACTCTAAAGTGTTTTACAGTAGGAGGCTTACAATACCAAAGTTCATATGGAGTTTGATCATTATTTACCCGAACATTAGCTTTGTTGAGAATAGTCATGACAATAAATGCAGCTTCACCCTAGAAGGTGGCAGGAGTTCCAGATTCTTCAAGCATAGCTCGAGCCATTTGTTGAATTGTTCTGTTCACGCTTTCCACTACACCATTTTTTTGAGGAGTTCTACCAACATAGAACTCCCTTTTTATTCCATATTGTTCAGAAAAAATAAAAAAAGTCATTTGATATGAATTATCCCCCTCGATCATATCTGAGACATTTGATTTTCGATCTGATTCATTTTCAACTAACGTTTTGAAGGCTTTAAAATTTTCAAATGCTTCATCTTTTTTCTTTAGTAGACCTATCCAACACATTCTAGAAAAATCATCAATGAATAAAATAAAGTATTCTTCTCCATGAGGTGACTTTTTCCTTGTTAGTCCACAAAAATTAGTATGGATGAGTTCAAGAGGCTTACTTGTTGATCCTTCTTTTTCATTGAAATGAACTCTGGTTTTCTTACCGACTTGACATGGTTTGCAAATGGTATTTTTTGGGATGCTGATATCTGGAAGATCACGAACTGCCTTGAGCCTGCATGGTTTTCTTATTTGAGAAAAGCTTAGATGCCCCAATCTTCTGTGCCATAACCAGTTTTCATTTTTTTTTCTTAGATAGCATTGTTTTTGTCCTCCTTTCAATATATATAGATTGCTTGGAGTTCTTGTACCTTTGATTACGGCATTTCCTGTATCAAGCTCGCGAACCACACATCCATTTGATCGAAACACAACTTCATTTCCTTGATCACACATTTGACTAACACTCAACAAGTTATGTTTTAAACCATCAACATACATGACATTTCCAACCTTAATTTTTTCTTTCAAATAAACAAAGCCTTTACCTTTAATGACAGCTAGTGTGCCATTTACAAATGATACATTCTTTTCTTTTTCTAAAGCATTATATGAATGAAGTTTCTCTATATCACTGATCCAAATTAGATCCTAAAACACTCTCTAAGTTTTCATAACTTTGAAAAATTCATGCCAAAGTTTCAAAGACTTACAAAGGTCAATCTTATCATAAATGCCCTCAGAATAGTTGTAATTTGTGAACAACGCGGATCAACAAGGACCCTCGGTCAAGCACGCAGACCATTGGCCCATGGTAAAGTGCACTGCCACGAAACAGAAAAATGGGAGGTCTTTTTGTGAAACGGGGGAGGTTTCTGATATGCGATTAGCGACATATCACTGGGAAAACCCCTCAGAGAAGAAAAAGCCCCAAGCGACCCGGACCCAAAAATTCAAAAAACCGTACGGAATTCGCTGATTCCGTCAGAGGCGGGTCCCACACGAAAACCGGCAGGATATCGGAAGGGCTTCAAGTGGTAAGCGGTTTCAACCGAGTCCCACCCGATGCCACACACTGGGTGCCATGTGTCTGGCAGAAGAGAGAGAAACCACTCACATCGGACGGATAAACGTCATGCAACTTACCCGCCCGATATGGACGAAGACCATAGGATCTGGAGGCTCCAGATCGACGACAGACATGCAATCCGATGGATGATCGGATTCAACGAAGTAAACATGCCGAGTTGCATAAAGTTTGAAGTCTGGCATGAACGATGAGTTGGCAGAAGAATCATGTTCATAGGAAATTTGGGAGTTAAATGGAAATAACGACCATTCAAACATTTCCAAGAGAACCGACACTCAGTTCGTTATGAAATAGGTGGCCACCTCCCTATGAGGTGTTACACAGTGATGATGACACAGAACAGGGGAATTCAAACGGGCAGAGGAAGAAGAACCGGGAAGCGGAAACGAACAGTCAGAAAGTAGATTGCCTTTAAAACCACAAACTGACAGAGACAAAGTAAGCAACTAGAAAGCAGTAAAGCAGTGAAAAAAAAGTGAGTAAGAAAGCTAAGAGCAGAGAACAGGGAAAGTGAGTTGAGCTGACCTGCAGAGCAAAGGCAACATCGAGACAAAGCTAGAGAGAGTCAGAGAGTCTGTGTACTCTAGAGAAGGCTTGAGAGGTTCAAGCGAACTCCTCGGTATAGGCCTGTCATGTATGAGTCTCAGATTGGGCTCACACTACTGTGACCAATAGAGGTCAAGTTTTAGTAAGGAGAGTCTGTGTAATCTAGAGACTTGGAGGATCCAAGTCCAGTCCTATTGATTTATATCTGTTGAGTGAGACTCAAATTGAGCTCACTGTTGTAAAAAACTCTGCTTTGAAAACATAATAGAGAGGCCACCACTGAAGGCTGGACCAGGAGACATAGCCCAAGAGCATTGGGTGAACTCCTTATTAAACTTGTTGTATTTACATGTTTTCTTGTTGTGTTTTCTCTAATTGCTTCAGTGTCTATGTATTTCGCAATCTTATCGATCTGTTGCATAAAGTAACATAGGCACATCCATGCACATGAGTCTGTAATACCTTTAATTCTTTGTCGTGGATAAATTCTAGATCAAGTGGTATCACAGCTCTTGGTTACTAAGGTTAGACAAGCTTGTGCTGGATTTTGTTGTTGAATGCTAACTAGATCAAAGCTTAAATTAGGAGAAGGAGAGTTGGTTGAAACTAACCTAGAAATTGGAAGAGTCTACCCTAAGAGGAAAATGTCAGAAGAAAACCCCTTGGAATCAGACTCCTAGTTCATGGATGGTTTCCTGACCATGAAAGCCATGGTAGAAGAAATGTATAGGGAATTTAAGAAAGGTAGAGATGAAGATTCATCAAACTCCAAACGAGATAAAGGAGCAGAAGAATCTCTCCTCCATGACCACTCTAAAGGCAAAGGGAAAGAAGAAAAGCTTCCCATACCTCCTAGTAGCCCTGAAAATAAAAAGAAAACATATTTGATTAAATTAGATGTTAAATTTGATTTAACGATATATGATGGAGATTTGAATGTAGAGAAGCTGGATAATTGGATTAGACAGATTTATGTGTATTGCATGGTGCAAAGCATTGATTCAGACAAGAGTAAGATTCAGCTGGCCAGCCTATGCCTTGGAGGAACTGCCTTAGTATGGTGGGAAGGCAGGACACAAGTTGACATGAAGAAGCATGGCAAAATTCTTTCTTTCTGGAGTGAATTTGTTTCCGCAATTAAAAAACAATTCTATGCACTAACCTATATGTAGAAAGCCATGATGAGCTGGCAAACTCTTCGCCAATTAGAAGGGCAAAGTGTACAAGGCTACACTCAAGAATTTAGGAAAAGAACTTTGATTCTAGGAATTTCTTTAGACTCACCTGAAACTCTGCTGAAGTATATAGGTGGTCTACATAGCTACTTAAGGTACACTATTCTCATGTTTAATCCCACTAGCATAGATGAGGTATCCGTTCAGGCTACACATCTAGAGGCTAGAGGTAAGAATGTGAACCCAGAAGTTGGGGGATCATCAAAACCCACTGCAAGCAAAAGCAAGGAAAATCAAGGAAAAGAGAAAAAAGAAATGGAAAGAGAGGAAGAAAAACACTGTACAAAAGACCAAATCTTCATGCACTCACTGTAAGAAGGATGGGCATGATGATGAACACTGCTGGATCCTGCATCCAGAGCTGAGACCAAAGAAGTTCGAGTGCAAAAAGAAGAAGATTGTTGCAACTATTCAAAAGAATTTGGGGTCAGACTCAGGAGATGAAACAACAATCGCAACCACAGGTATAAAAGGTAAAAATTTTGAAGCATCTACTAGTAATCCTGCACAATCTACTGATAATGAAGAAAATGAGAGGAAAAGACATGAGATTTTTCATATTTGATTTATTTCCAAGCATCAAAAGATTGATACTTTGTTTGATAGTGGCTCACAAGTAAATTTAATTTCTGAAGCAATTGTAAAGAAGTTGGGATTACTAACCACACCTCACAAGAAACCATATCCATTAGGTTGGTTATGTGATAAAGCAAAGATACAAATGACTAGACAATGTAAACTTAAGTTTTCTTTTGGGTCAGCATTTGTAGATGAGGTTGAGTTAGATATAGTTCCTTTGGATATATGTGGAATTGTTTTAGGAAGTCCTTACTTGTATGATAGGAAAGCTATTTTCTATAGAGCTGAGAACAAGTATCAACTTATTAAAGATGGAATCGAATATATTGTAAGAGCTCATAAACTCAAGAATAATTATACTCTCATAAACTTAGGGCAGATGAAAAGAATTGTAAATTCATGCAAACAATTTTTACTGATGGTTGTAAAGGAAAAGAAACCTGATAAAACCAGTATATTTGAGGGCTGTAATGCTAAACAACAAGCTGATTTAGAAAAAGTTGTTTCAGAATATGATATACTATTTCAAGAACCTAAAGGTCTACCACCCAAAAAGGAAATAGTACATGATATTAATTTGCAGCAAGATGCTCCATTGCCTAACATCGGAATGTACAGGTTGTCCACTTTAGAGAATGCAGAAATCAAGAAGCAGGTACAGGAGCTGCTCGAGAAAGGGTTCATAAGACCTAGCACATCACCATGTGGGTCTCCAATTGTCTTGGTGAGAAAGAAAGATGGCTCATGGAGAATGTGCATTGATTATCGAGCACTGAATAAGATAACGATCAAAAATTGGTATCCCCTTCCTCGTATAGATGACCTATTAGATCAGTTAAAAGAAGCTATTTATTTTTCCAAGTTGGACTTGCATAGTGGCTATCATCAGGTCAAAGTTGCAGAGCAAGATGCATGGAAGACTGATTTCAAACCAAAGCAGGGATTGTATGAGTGGTTGGTTATGCCTTTTGGCTTAACTAATGCTCCTGCTACTTTCATGAGAGTAATGAATGATGTACTCATACCTTTTCTTGATGATTTTGTCATTGTATATTTGGATGACATTCTTATATTTAGTAAGACATGGGAAGAACATTTAAAGCATGTCAATAAGATTCTAGACGTTTTGAAAAGAGAAAATATTTATGTTAAGCTCTCAAAATGTGAATTTGGCAAAACATCCTTGAATTATTTGGGTCATATTGTAGGGGGTGGTGAATTGAAGATAGATCCCTCTAAGGTTGCAGTCATTGTAAACTGGCCTAAACCCAAATCTGCTACAGAAGTTAGAAGCTTCTTAGGAGTAGCACAGTATTGGAGAAAGTTTATTGCTAACTTTTCCTTAATTGCAGCTCACATGCTTTAACAGGATTGAACAAGGTGTTTCAGTGGGGAGGAAAATAGAAGAAAGCCTTCGACACCTTAAAAGAAAATATTATTACAGCACCAGTACTAACACTGCCCGATCTTCAAAGACCATTTGAGATTAAAACGGATGCCAGTGACTATGCCATGGGAGCAGTGTTGATGCAGCACGGTAAACCCATATGTTATCATTCTGAGACATTTAATTTTGCAGTAGTTAACTATCCCACATATGATAAAGAATTGTATGCATTAGTACAGAGTGTGAAAAAGTGGAAACATTATTTAATGGGCAAAGAGATAGTTATACATACTGATCATCAACCACTTCAATATTTACACTCCCAAACTAAGTTGCAGCAATCAAGACACTATAGATGGATGGGTTTTCTACAACAGTTTCATCTAGTCATCAGATATAAAAAGGGCATACACAATAAAGTTGCAGATATGTTGTCCAGACCAATCATAAATGCATCTACAATACTTAAGCATAATTCAGTATTGCATGACATCTACATTGAACAGTGTGCTCAAGATATAGATTTTAAAGATGTATATGCAACTTTAAGTCATGGCAAACAAGTAGAAGAATTGGATTATCATGTTAAGGACCAACTCTTGTATCATTTTGGAAAGTTATGCATTCCACAAACTAAAAGAGTAAATATAATTCAAGAAGCACACACTTCTCTAATATCAGGTCACTTTGGTGTAAGTAAAATAGTTGCACAGGTGCAAAGATTTTGTTATTGGCCAAAAATGAATGAGACAATTTCTAGATATGTAAGAGGATGTACCATGTGTGCTAAAAGCAAGCCCAACAATATAAAACTAGGCTTGTACACTCCACTACCAGTTCCTTCTCATCCTTCGGACAATGTTTCCGTGGACTTTGTTGGGGGACTGCCTAAATCTAGAAAAGGTTATGACTATTTATATGTTGTTATGGATAGGTTTAGCAAAATGTGTATTTTAATACCTTGTAACAAATAGATTACAGCTGAACAAACTGCAAAGTTGTTCTTTCAGCATGTATGGGTTCATTTTGGATTACCCACTTCCATTATATCTGATCGAGATACCTGATTTGTTGAGAAATTTTGGTCGAGTTTGTGGGAATTGATGGACACCAGACTAAAGAAGAGCACAGCTTTTCATCCGCAAACAGATGGCCAAACATAAGTGATCAACATGACAGTGATCCAGTTGCTCAGAGGCTATTGCAGCAAGTATCCCAAGCTTTGGGATGAACATTTATGTTATGTGCATCATGCTTACAACCGAGCTAAACATTCTTCTACATAGAGATCTCCTTTTGAGACTTGTTTTGGTTTCACACCAAGGTCTCCCTTGGATTTTGTCTTTGGGAAAGACATAGCAGTTGATGGACACAGTGATGTGGACAAGGCAACCAAGTTCATTGAACAAATCCAAGAGATTCACCAGGCAGTACAGGAACAGTTGGAAAAGAGCCAAGCCAAGTACAAGGCAAGGCATGATAAGCATCAAATTGGGCATAGTTTCTAGGTTCGTGATCAAGTCTGGTTGTATATCAGCAAAGACAGAATGCAAGGTGAAGGTAAGAAGCTGACGCCAATAAGGTATGGACCTTTCAAGATACTTGAGAAAATTGGTGAGAATGATTTTCGCCTTTATTACCAGCTTACATGCACATCTACTCAGTTGTCAACGCAGATAGCTTGAGACTATTTGAACCTTCATTGATTGAAGATCCTGAAGAGCAGAGTCAATTTCCTTCTTTTGATGATTTGTTGCCTGAATATCTCAATGAATTGTAGGAAGATACAGTTCTAGACAAGAAGGTGAGAACTACGCATAGAGGGGATGTTGAGTACCTTAGGATTGGGCTCAAAGGTTCAAAACCAAGCAGTGCGAAATGGATAGAAATTGGGCAAGCGAGGAATCTGTACCCTCACTTGATGGATGCTTAAAAACCAACTTTTGGTGGTCCAAAATACTTTTCAGTGGGAAGGCCGTGATCCGAATTGGATCCTAAAACACTCTTTAAGTTTTCATAACTCTGAAAAAATCATGCCAAAGTTTCAAAGACTTAAAAAGGTCGAGCTTATCAGAAATACCCTCGGAACAGTTGTAATTTGTGAACAACGTAGAGCAATGAGGACCCTCGGTTAAGCGCGTAGATCGTTGGCCCATGGTAATGCACATTGCCAAGAAACAACACAATGGGAGGTCTTTTTGTGAAAACGGGGGAGGTTTCTGATATGCGATTATCGACAAGTCACTAATCGCATATCACTAGGCAAACCCCTCAAAGAAGAAAAATCCCCAAGCGACCCGGACCCGAAAAGTCGAAAAACCATACAGAATTAGCCGATTCTGTTAGAGGTGGGTCCCACACAAAAACCGGTAGGATATCGGAAGGGCTTCAAGCGGTAAGCGGTTTCAATCGAGTCCCGCCCGATGCCACACACTGGGTGCCATGCGTCCGATGAAAGAGAGAGAAAAACACTCACATCAGACGAGTAAATGTCATGCAACTTACCTGCTCGATATGGACGGAGACCGTAGGATATGGAGGCTCCAAATCGACAGTGGACATGTGATCCGATGGATGACCGGATTCAACGGGGTAAATAGGCTGAGTTGTATAAAGTTTGAAGTCCGGCATGAACAATGAGTTGGTAGAAGAATCATGTTCGTGGGAAATCTGGGAGTTAAATGGAAATAACGATCGTTCAAACATTTCCAAGAGAACTGACACTCAATTTTTTATGAAATAGGTGGCCACCTCTCTGTGAGGCGTTACACAATGATGATGACGCAGAACAGGGGAATTCAAACGGACAGAGGCAGAAGAACCAGAACGTCGGGAAGCAGAAATGAACAGTCAGAAAGAAGATTGGCTTTAAAGCCACGAACTGACAGAGACAAAGTAAGCAGCTAGAAAGTAGTAAAGCAGTGAAAAAAAAGTGAGTAAGAAAGCTAAGAGAAGAGAACAGAGAAAGTAAGTTGAGCTGACCTGCAGAGCAAAGGTAGCATCGAGACAGAGCCAGAGAGAGTCAGAGAGTCTTTGTACTCCAGAAGAGGCTTGAGAGGTTCAAGCGAACTCCTCAACATAGGTCTGTAATGTATGAGTCTCAGATTGGGCTCACACTACTGTGACCAATAGAGGTCGAGTTTCAGTAAGGAAAGTCTGTGTACTCCAGAGACTTGGGGGATCCAAGTCTAGTCCTATTGATTTATATCTGTTGAGTGAGACTCAAATTGAGCTCACTGTTGTAAAAAATTTTCTTTGAAAACATAATAGAGAGGCCACCACTGAAGAATGGACCAGGAGACGTAGCCCAAGAGCATTGGGTGAACTCTTTATTAAACTTGTTGTCTTTACATGTTTTCCTGTTGTGTTTTCTCTAACTGCTTCAGTGTCTATGTATTTCGCAATCTTATCGATCCGTTGCATAAAGTAACATAGGCACATCCATGCACATGAATCTGTAATACCTTTAATTCTTTGTCTTGGATAAATTCTAGATCAATCATCTATCATGTGTTTAGAGCATATGCTATCAATGTACCACTGATTTTCTTGTCCTTCTACAAGTGGAGCTATGCCACATCTTTCTGATTTAAATTCCTTCTTTCTCCATACCTTAGAATTTGATGATGTTTGCTCCTTTTGAAGTGTTGGCCAATATTTTCTCCTACATTCAGATTCTTCATGACCAAAGTTATTACAAAATGAACATTCAATTTCATCTTCAAGAGGAGAAAAGTTATTATAAGAACTTTTCCTGATTCCTGCTACGCTCCTTTGATTTCGTGCTTCTCTAGTCATGATAGTTTTGTAAGCAACACATTGAGCAGCCTTATGCCCAAAGTTATGGCATGAAAAACATTGTCCATTAAAAAAGTTTCTTTTATCATAGAATCTTTTGGTATTGTTTACCTTTTGGTTGATGTTTCTATTGATGTTCATCCTTGGAGAAATTTGAGCATGATTTACTTGATGAGTACTTTTAGGCTTTTGTTGACAGTTGACATACTATTAATTGGTATTTGCTGCATCAAGATAGCTTCTGGTGGAGGTTGACAACTTTTGTGATTGGGATGATTCTTCAGTATATCCAAGACAGGTATTTGTAGAATATTTCTACAAATCTAGCTCTGATACCATGTAGAAAATCTACTGGTAGGTTAACCCGATAATGCAATATAAATCAAAGCATAATACGATAACCTACTTCTATCAATTTGCGAAAGCTTAAAGATCGAGTTGAACAATATAACTAGAAGAAGAAGAATCAATCACACAATACACAGGAAAATACTTTAAGGAAAGCCTCAGCTAAAAACCCCACACTATTGTATTATCATACATGGTGGAAATACATAGGAATTATACAAAGCCTTAGCTCTCACAGCTAGCTAGCTCTCAATACAATCCTCACAGATGCTCACAAGCAATCTTGGCTTCTCTCCAGCCTTCCTCTCTACCCTCCAAGCTCCTATTTCCTTGCATTGTTCCTTGTGGATGATTCTCCTGTTACCAAGTGGATGATCTCCTACCTAGTGGATGATAATCCTTACAAAACTGCGCAATCCTCAAAGATTATATCCTTGACTGCATGCATGCAACTGATAGTACACTGTCCTTGACATTAATCTCAACTGGGTCTTTCTCATAATAAATATGCATGATTTTTTGATGAGGGAATCTTCAGTTAACTGGAGTAGCACTAGTTGAGTGCATGCATGCATCAACTGACTGTTAACTCTCTATTAGTTCCTCAAATAGTTTGGAACTAATTTACCTAGACTTAACTCAGTAAACTGAGTTAACTAATTACAACTCAAATATAATTCAATCTTATCTCCTTAATTTAAGGGATAACTCTTGCATGACTTCAGAAATACTTCTAACTTGAATTTCTCCAACTAATTAATTTAAAATAAATTAATTAATTGTTTCCAAGAAGCTGTTAAGACTAAATTCGATTTTAATTCACAATTTAATTCAAGGACAAATTAAATTGGAATATTCTTGTTGCCACATTTCAACACTCCCTCTTAACAAGAAAGGGATTATCTTCCACCCCGATCTTGTCTCTATGGAACTCGAATTTACACTTTGACAATGCCTTTGTCAAATGCCAACATCTTGCTCCTCTGTCGAAATATACTGCAGCAACATGATCCTCTCAACCTGTGAAAAGCCACGGGCAACAAATCTTGCCTTATGCTTCTCCACACTACCATCAACAACTTTCTTTACCTTGTAAAACCAACAGGAACTCACAATGGACTTTTTCTCCGATCTCGGAACCACGTCCCAAACACTGTTACGAACTATGGAGTAATACTCCTCCACCATAGCATCAACCCAAATCGGCTACTGCACTGCTTCCTCAAAGGAAGATGACTCAGTCTCAACACATTCCCCAACAAGGGCCATGTATCTAGTGTACCTCTCAGGTGACCTCCTCTGTCTGCGCTGAGAAGATGGTGCTCCCACATTCTCTCTCGCATCCTCCAACAATCTGTCAACTTCTCTTGTGCGCTTCCGTCCATCTCTAGAAGACTCTGCTTGAGTGGATGTATCCACTCTTGGAACCTCTGCATGCAGCTGCTCCACATCAGTCTGAGGCTCCTCCTCCTTAGGAACCAATAGTTCCTCCATAACCTGTAGTTGGAGCTCCCTTTCAAGGGAAACTCGCATGGGCTTCTTCTCCTCAAACTTGAGATCTATGCAAACCACTGTCCTCCAACTGGTGGGCAAGTACACCTGAAGTTGTGAGGTGTACCATTGTACCACACAAATATCCCCAACTCTGCTATCGGCTCAAGCTTCTTTCGTGCATCCTTTGTCACATGGCAATATACCGATGAGCCAAAGATCCTGAAGTGACCCACATCTGGTCTCTTACGGGAGAAATCTTCCTCTGGTGTCTTCATCCCAAGTATGCGATGCGAGCATCTATTTTGAAAATAGACAACTGTGTTGCATGCCTCAGCCCACAAGTGAAGTGGTAGGCCTTGGTCATGCAACATTTCTTGTGCTGCCCTACAATAGTTCTGTTCTTCCTCTCAGCCACCCCATTCTGCTGTGGGTTATGAGGTGCCGTCAACTCTCGTTTAATTCCTTCCACTGCACAGAAGCCCTTAAACTCTTGAGAGACATATTCTCCACCATTGTAACTTCTCAAGGCCTTGATCTTCTTCCCTGACTCTTTCTCGACCAAAGCTTTGAACTCACAAAACTTTGTGAAGGTTTGGTCCTTCTTCTGCATGAAATAGATCTAGCATTTATGAGAATAATCATTAATGAAAATCACAAAATACCTTTGCTTCGCTTTGGATGCCATCAAGAATGGTCCACACAAATCAGTATAAACTACTCTAAGATAGCCTCTACTCGACTGTCTCGATCATGAAAGGAAGACTTGGTGTACTTTCCCAAGGTACAACCTTTGCATGTGTCAACTTGCTCAAGTTTACCTTTGGGAAGTCCTGTAGATATCTGCTGCATTATCTTCAAAGCCCCATGATGCAAATGACCCAACTGCCTTTGCCACAACTCGCCAATGTCTTGGCTTTGCACCAATTCTACTTTCATACTCAATGTTGCATAATCATCCACCTCTAGTTTGTAGAGATTCTTCACCCGAATCCCTATCCTCTTGGTCTGACCCATGGCTATGTGTCTTAGGAACGCCTTTCCTTTACTGAAGACAACATCGTAGCCTTTGTCCTCCAACATCGCAACCGATGCTAAGTTCTTCTTCAGTCCAGACACATACATCAAATCTGTCAAGGTGAGAGGAGCTCCATGCTCCCTCTGAAAAGCAACCGTGCCCACTCCTGAAACACTATACCTTCTGTCATCACCCATCTCTATGCACATCTTGAGGTCTTTCTCCTCCAAGGCACTGAATAAATTTTTATCACTGGTCATGTGGAATGAGGCTCCACTGTCAAGATACCAGACACAACCCATCATCGATGACACCATGCATGCGATGAGGGTAAAGTCCATTTCGAACTGAGAGGCTAATGCCTCACCTTCCGAGGATCCCTTCTTGGACTTCTTCAATGGGAAATTAGTCGCATAATGTCCCATCTCATGATAATTAAAGCATCTTACTTTAGACATGTCACTCTTCTTCCCTCCATGAGAAGAATTTGATTTGAAATGGGAAGCCTTCCCCTTCCCTTTCCTTGCCTTACTTTCAAAAGCCATATTTTCTTCATTATCATTCTTGGATAAAGAACCATCTCGTGTGCTCCTCCTAATCTCCCCTTGCATAAGATCCGACCACAATCGTTCCCAATCCAGCAGTTTCTCCCTTCCATTCACAGAGTCTTGGTAGTTATTCCAACTCTTTGGAAGGCCAAGAAGAGTCAGGCTCACCATATCATCATTAGCAGTAGTTATTCCCACACTACCAAGCTCATCTCTGTAGGTAGTGAGCTTGTTCAGATATGTGGAAATAGTATCATCCTTCTCCATCTTGATTCTTCGAAGCTTATCCTTGAGCACCAATTTCCTCTGGTCGCTACTGTTCTGGTAGAGGTCCTTCAATGTCTTCCACATTGAAAATGGAGTATCCTTCCCATGGATACTCGAGACAATATGGTCTCAAACTCCCTCAAGGATTTTCCGTCTCGCCTTCGCCACACACTTCTTCCACTCAGCCAACTCTTGTGCATTAGTTGAAGCTGGCTTTGGGATTTCTTGATCAATGAATTCCTTCAAGCCATTGTCTTCTAATACAGCCTCCATTCTATCTTTCCATGCTATGTAATTCGAGCTACCTTCCAAGGCATACTTGAGTCTCAAGCCATAGAACGCCATTGGCCAACCTTGAAGTATGATATGAATTCGATTTGCACCTAAAACCCCGAACTTCAAACTTTGAATTCTCTTCTTAGTATACTGTTCACAGCTCTGATACCATGTAGAGATTTCTACAAACCTCGCTCTGATACCATGTAGAAAATCTGTTGGTTAACCTGATAATGCAATATAAATCAAAGCAAAATACTATAAACTACTTCTACTATCAATTTGCGAAAGCTTAAAGATCAAGTTGAACAATATAACTAGAAGAAGAAGAATCAATCTCACAATACACATGAAAATACTTTGGGGAAATCCTCAACTAAAAACCCCACACTATTGTATTATCATACATGGTGGAAATACATAGGAATTATACAAAGCCTTAGCTCTCACAGCTAGCCATCTCTCAATACAATCCTCATAGATGCTCACAGGCAATCTTGGCTTCTCTCCAGCCTTCCTCTCTGTCCTCCAAGCTCCTATTTCCTTGTGTTATTCCTTGTGGATGATTCTCCTGTTACGAAGTGGAGGATCTCTTATTACCTAGTGGATGATCCCCTATCCAGTGGATGATAATCCTTACAAAACTACAAAATCCCCAAGGATTATATCCTTGATTGCATGCATGAGTTTTCTCTTTGAGAAAACACATGCAACTGATAGTACACTGTCCTTGACATTAATCTCAACTAGGTCTTTCTCATAATAGACATGCATGAGTTCTAATGAGGGAATCTTCAGTTAACTGGAGTAGCACTAGTTGAGTGCATGCATGCATCAACTGACTGTTACCTCTCTATTAGTTCCTCAAACAATTTGGAACTAATTTAACTGGACTTAACTCAGTAAACTGAGTTAACTAATTACAACTCAAATATAACTCAATCTTATCTCCTTAATTTAAGGGATAACTCTTGCACGACTTCAGAAAGACTTCTAACTTGAATTTCTCCAACTAATTAATTTAAAATAAATAAATTAATTGTTTCCAAGAAGCTGTTAAGACTAAATTCGATTTTAATTCGCAATTTAATTCAAGGACAAATTAAATTGGAATATTTTTGTTGCCACATTTCAACATTCTTTATAAGAGGAGAACACTGAACCTTGATGATTTCATTTAAAGTTTCTTATCCTTTAGCAAATCTATGATTAAGAGATTTATTCTTCTCAAGTTCTTTTCTTACACCCACAACTTCACATTCTAGTTTTTCATTGTTCTTTTCTCTTTCAGTGATTTGATGTGTCGACGTGTCTATGATAATATTCTTTTCTTCCAAACAGATTTTGAGTTTAGTGATTTCTTCAAGAAAATATT
Source organism: Pinus tabuliformis (assembly GCA_031772625.1). Taxonomy (NCBI): domain Eukaryota; kingdom Viridiplantae; phylum Streptophyta; class Pinopsida; order Pinales; family Pinaceae; genus Pinus; species Pinus tabuliformis. The sequence goes on along the minus strand of CM062820.1, from coordinate 1,201,531,050 downwards.
CCTCTTCTAAGGCATCCAAAAAATCATTATTGTCATAAGCCATGAGAAGTTTATAATCTTGTTTAGTTTCATCTTCATCACTATTAGATAATCCATCACTATCTTCATGGGTATAATAACTTCTTCTACTAACAACCTGTTTTATATTTCCTTTTGCAGATTCCTTTCCTTTTTCATGGTTATCTTTATGAGGACATTTTGCAGCATAATGTCCAACTCTACCACAAGCAAAGCATTTGAATGGTAGCTTACCTTTGAATGTTCTGGAACCCCGTTGAAGCTTCTTGACAAAGTTTACCTCCTCTTCTTCTTTTGAAATATATCCCTATTTACTATGATCTTCCTTTTCTTTTCCCTTTGATGAAGCTTTGAAAGCAGCTTCTCTCATATCTGATGGATCTCCTTTTCTCATTTCAAAGGTAGTTAGAATTCCATGAAGTTGAACAACATTAATAGATTGAAGATCCTGTTTTTCTTCTATGGCAGATACTTTTAATTCAAATTTAGAAGACAAAGATCTCAAAATTTTCTCTACTAAAGTTGCCTCCTTTATCTCTTCACCCAGATTCTTCATACAATTAACAATCTCATATACACGAAAAAAGTAACTAGAAATACTTTCATCACTATGCATCTTAAGAGTTTCATACTGAATTCTGAGAGTTTGGAGCTTAGCACGTTTTACCTGGGAGTCTCCTTCGTAGCTCTGAATGATTTTGTCCCATATCTCTTTGGTTGTCTTGAGCTGCATGACTTTGACAAATTCTGATTCTGACAGACTTCCCAATAAAGTATTGACTTCTTTGGCATTGTTTCATATAACTTCTTACCTGTTGTATCTATGGGTATTGCTACTGGAAATTGGTATCCTCTTTCCACAATTTCCCAAACATCAGCTCCAAGTGACTAAAGATAGCCTCTAGTTCTTATTTTCTAGTATACCAAGTTGTTCCCATTGCAGATTGGTGGTCTGATAGATCCCATGCCTTCGTGATTGTTCATCTTGAAAGATCTCCCTTCAAGCGATCAAGCTTATTCTGAAGGACTTGCTCTGATACCAGTTGTTGAAAATAATACTGAGAGGGGGGGGGGGGGGGGGGGTGAATCAATATTTACAATTCAATAACTTTTCATTTCATAATCAGATTTACATATGCTACTTCAGTGAAGTGAATTTGCATGTGCATGCAACAATGATTAAGGAAACTAACGTATACCCAGAGAACTTATGAATTAGTTAATTCATCATGTGTTGATCTTTAATCAGTGCATCAATACTTTATTATACAGTAACTATGTGTAGTAATAACATAAGAAACCATCACACATAAGCAACACACATGAACACCAAGATTTAAGGTGGAAACCCAATGCGGGAGAAAAACCACCTGTTGTTGTCGTCTCTTTCTTCTTTTTAATATAAATAAAATTTGTTTACGATCTTGTACTAGTGCATACTCATACCTGTACGTAGACACCCACCTGTAGAAGGCTACAACATTCTCTCATTTTCTAGCTTCTACTAGAAGGGACCTACAACTCCCTAGCTCTTGTACTAGTCAATATGTTTACTAGTACGTAGGCACCGACGTACAGAAGGCTACGACCTTCTCTCTTTCTCCAGGGACCACGTTTCATAAATTTTCAAACTGGATGCTCCTGGAACACAACAACACACTATGAAGGCCTCGTTTCATCAAATTTTCACACTGGACCCATCAGAAACTTTGAAGCTCAAGTTCTATAATAATAACTACATCAACCAATAATCAGTCAATCTGAACAGTCAAATCACTATGCTGCACCCAGAAACCTGCATCATCATTCAGAACCAACTGCAACCACAAGAATCATACATCAGAATGCATATGCTACTTTAATTAACCCAACCTACGTGTATACTCAACTTCCTTTAACCAAACCTGTGTATACCTCCAAAACTACTGAAACATAAAACTTCTGATTCAAATCTGTACCAACCAGTAATATTCTAAACATCTACTGTCAAATTACAAAGATCTAGATAGTCAACAACAAAGAACATCCTTCTAACTTAATCCATCAATCAATCAGACTCAATCTCCTTATGCATTCATTTCTACTTTCAGATCTAAGAAGACATCATTGACAGACAACAGTAAACTAGCAACACTAATCAGATAGATCAATCATTTCTAAATAACATGATTTTCTTTTGTATACACTACTTGGAAGCTTTGAACCAGTGTGTATACCCACCTTCAAAAGGTGAATCAACATATAGATATGTAAATAAAAACTTACAACTTCGTTGCTATTCCAGACTCAGACATACCCAGATCAAGACATTTAAAGAATAAACATGTGTAAGCAATCAGATCTAGCCCAACCAATATCAGAGCATTCAATGATAATTCATTTCAAGTCTCATGATCCTGGTCCAACATTGAATGCAAGGTGCACAAAATATTTCAAATCATGTCATAATCATAGCCCCTGCAACATAAAATATACTTCAAATAGAAGTATTCCTGAGAAACCCTTTCACTTGCACACTTGGCCCTTTGATCTTCTCCTCCTTATATAGATTTTGGCCTTTCTCAATACCTCGGACCAAAACAACACTTAGAACCTGTGGTATTCTTGGAGGGGATCAAGTAGTCATTACTCCGCTCAATATTGTGCGCTAATACCATGGTATTGACCCTTGGTATTCTTTAATCTTGAATTTCCTTGATTTTCCAACCCAAACACACTTATCCTCTTGTGAAAATGCTTGCATACGTATACACTCTTTTTTTTTGTTAACCCGCGTGTATACGTTGCTTTGTCAAAGTGAACTTGCTTATACAACTTACAACATCCTTTTCCTTCAACTTCTTGATTCTGATCAATAGACCTTTGTTCCAACTTCCTGTTCTTCTGCACCAATTTCTTGTTACCTCTGAATTGACTTGTTACAATGTGAGTTGCCTTTTGTCAAATCTGAATTGACTTGTTAGTGAGTTGCCATCAAGGAAAACACCTGTATCATAATGCCAACACAGGTATACCATTAAAATGAAATGATTCGTGGCAGTAGTTCTGATCCCTCTGTAAGGGAATTTAGTTCATTTACAATGGACTTATCTATAATTATTAGTCGTACCGGGGATGCTTTCCCAAGAGAAAATAAAATTTAAGTTCTCAAGAGTTGGTAAAGGCACTTTATGGTCTTCAAGGTAGAGGAAAGATCCATGTTGTTCAACCAGTACCGAGGGATATTGTGCCTATTCTGAAATTTGTGGATTGTAGAAGTGGAATTGAGTGTGATATTTCTATTGAAAATAAAGTTGGAATCTTCAAATCAGAGCTCATCCACAATTTTCTTCAATTAACAAGAGATTTCAAAAGCTTCGTTATCTGATGAAAGCTTGGGCAAAGGCACATAACATCAATAACTCAAAGGATGGAACACTAAATTCTCTGTCAATAATTCTCTTAGTTTCTTTTCACTTGCAGACTCGGGCTACTCCAATTCTTCCACCATTTTTTGTGTTTTGGAAGGTATCTTTCTGCCCTTGAGAGACTGGTATATGTCCGTTGAGCCAATTTTCCATTTTATTGAGTTGGTAACTGTGGATTCAGATTTTGTGCCAGTACAATGATTTCGATGAGAAATGTTTTTCTTCGACCATTTTAATTAATTAATTTATTTTTAGTTGAAGGAAATAAAATTTATGGAATTTATTTGTCATCACTTATAGTATTTTATGGCAACAAATGACGTTTGTGTCCTCTGTAGAAAAGTTAAAAACATTGTTTACAATGACCAATTTAACTTATATTGAAGATTCATGATCAGTAAAGTGTTTAATTAGAGTTTAGCAAATTTTCAGGTCACTCAGCCTCATAACTTAGTCAAACACAAAACATTCTTATTAATGATATTTTTAGATAGATGCATCGTATAATGTGGTGATTCTTTCATTTTGGGAAAATCAACTTGGAAGGATTTTAAATATGTTGCCATGGAGCTTATATATACAAACAATTTTTTAAAAGTAGTTATATTATATCATTAAAGCTCAAAAGAATTTTCCAATTCACAAGCATTTCTGTTCAGATTTTGTGAAAGGCTTCTTGAAGTTTGGCACTGTTGAGGCTGGTTTTTGGCTATTGGTTATGTTTATATCTATATGAGAAGGGTATGCTAGTCACTAGAATATTGCAAGTGTAAATTACCCTTTTGTAGGAATGATAGTAGCGATTCCATGTCGAAGCCTTTTTCAATTGTTGGTAGTTGTCAAAAAGAAGAAGAATGGGGGGAAATTACTATTCACATCTATTAACCTAGATTAAAATGAGTTGTGATCTGATATCTAATTATGCATAGTGTTTGAGAAATATTTTCTTTCAATATAATTTAAAAATAATATAGGTTGTATCGAATAATGGAAAAGTAGCTTATCCAGAAATTACCTTTATGTCTATCATTGTTGCTATGGGAAAAGGGGAAAACAATTTGCATGTTGGATGAGAAGTAACAACTGATCTTTGAATGTTGAGATATCCCTTTTGGTGTGGGAAAACTAAGGAAACTATTAGTTCTTTATGGTCCAAAGTATAAGTAGAATAAAGGAAAGTGAACCAATGGATATTCAAATATGTAGATATCTTATATCTGTGAAATACAACTAATGGTTCCACTAAGGAACATGGAAATCTGTAGAATTTCCAACAATATTGAAATTGGAATCATTGTATGGAAATGAAAGAACCGATTACTCCTTGCAAGGAAAATAATATTCGAATCCTTACAAGTGACGCCTTCTATGATGATTACTGTTAGTTTACCTGGCTACTTCGAGTTCTCCATTTGAGCTTTATCAAGTTAAGTAGATTCATTTGGTTGTGGCAATTTTGGAATCAAGTTGATTGGCTTATTGCTTGAAAGAGGTTGAGCTTCTAAAAGAAAATTTGATGAATGAGAATTTTTTTTATGGCCCTCTTTCTATTTTTATTTTAGGAATTACATGAGATAGGGCACATTTTTCTTGATAGGTGAAATATTGAAGGGAGTCACACTTGTATGATGAAGTGAATTATTGTGGTAGTGGCAGTTTAGATGGGAAGCACTTCCTAAGAGGGGTGCATTCTTCTTCATGGCACATTCATTGGTGGAGATTACTTTCACATAAGAGTGCACTCTTCCTAATGTTGGTGCATTGACCCATTTACTACCTTATCTTTCAAAGATACCACTATTTGCTTATATTCATGGATGACTACTCCATATGCACTTGATCTACTTTTTATAGAACAAACATGACACTTTTGACAATTTTCTTGTGTTCAAAGCCTTAGTTAAAAAGCAATCCAAAAAGCCTATCAAATGTTTGTAGACAAATAATGACATTGAATATGTGAACCACAAATTTCAAAACTATTATGCCACTAAAGATATTCAGCTACAACATATTGTGTCCTACTATCCACAACAAAATGGTGTTGCTAAAAGGAAAAATAACACCTTGAAAGAAATTGCAAATTACATGATCCATTCCAAACATCATGCCCACAATTTTGGGTTAAATCCATCAATTGTGTCAACTATGTTCAAAATCACTCACCTCATAAAGCTATCTAAGAGATGATCCCAACAGAAGTTTGGACTCAGAGTAAGCGAAAAATTAGAATTTCGATTTTTTTCTTAAGATTTAGCCCTCTACTTATCATGTTCCTTCTCCTTTACTTGATCTTTCTCTCTTGGATGATCCTTTTGAAATGAGGTTGAATGCTCTTATATATTGTTGTTCTAGGAGTGCGAATTTTCCCTTTTAGAGGCTGATTTCTTCTTTGCAGGCTGAGTTCTTCTTTTCCCTTTATGATTGAGGTGAATTTAATGGATTTTATTGGCAGGCTACCTCTTACACCACAAAAGCATAATGCCATTCTGGTTGTGGCGGATAACATAATGAAAAGCGCCCATTTTATTCCCGTAAGAGATACTTACGAAGTCGCTGACGTAGATCGAGTGTTTATAAATGAAATCAATAGATATCATGGAATTTTGATGAAGATAATTTCAGATAGGGATCCATAATTCACTTCCAGATCCTGGACTTGTATACTGTTAGTCTTAAGAACTCAACTAAATTTAAGTACAACTTATCATCTTGAGACTGATGGAAAAACAAAAAGGGTGAACCAAGTAATAGAAGATATGTTGAGGATGTACGTTATGGATCAACAGACACACTAGGAAAATTACTTGCCCTTGGTTGAATTTGCATACAATAACATCTACCATAGTTCAATTAGAATGCATCCATTTGAAGTATTATATGGAAGACCTTGCAGGACACTATTAAGTTGGGGCAAGTTAGAGGAGCGAGTGATAGTGGGGACAAAATTAATTCAGGAGATGGAAGGAACTGCAGGTATCGAATGAGGGAACCATTTCGGTTGAACCATTACGTATATTAGAACGTAGGGTTCGACAACTTAGGAATTGCCTAGTAGACCAATTTAAGGTGTGGTGGAACAAGTATAGCCCTGGATCGTCTACCTGGGAAAATACAAAGACCATATGTCAAAGATACCCCAACTTGTGTTGTTTTTGACAAACTTAAAACCTTATTTTGTATATGACTACTTTATTTCAGTTAGATACTAAAGGCTATCATTTTGAACTATTACATGTAAAAATGAATTTTATTTTAACTCTGATGGTGCATTGATACCAATATGGGATATGTTATTTAATTAATATTGTTGGAATATGGATACCAATATGAAGTCTAGCATGTGATTACCTTGCTATGAAATCTAAATTATGAATTATGTTATGGATGAAATATCTATAAAATTTATTTTTAGTTTTATTTTTCATATCAACTCGATTGATGAAATGCAAATAAAAGAATAACCACATTTGACTACTTAATGTGAAAACGAACTTACAGATATATTAGCTAGACATAGCCAAGTATGTTATATAAACTCAAAGATCAATATCATAGATGGAAACATATTGGGAATGCATTGAAATTGTTATCTGAATACATTTAGTTTTGAATATATTGATGCATATGTTATAATGTCGTCAACTGCTTACATTGTATATAGTATTGACCGACCACGTGATAAAAAACCTCCAAGAACAATTGAGGTTCAATGAGGCTCCATGATAGGCTGTTGACCTTGGCCCTAATAGGAGGGTTGGAGGTCTTACCCACCATTTATCCTCAAAAACTTGGAGTCATGGGAGAATTGTGCAAGTCACACTCACCTAGATGTGTGATAATGACTGTGAGATGCCTACCAGAAATTAGGTCGATGTAATCGATGCTATTACCCTTGAGGTCTATGAATGGTTAGTTAAATATAGATGAAGTGATGGCATATTCCAGTAGATGACGGATAGGATGGGAGCATAAGAGATTAGGAAGGATGGGATGATTTTTGAATATCTTGGGGACTCTACTGGGGCAAGGCGCGACTACTAAAGTTGTAAACCAATAAACGATAAAAACATAAATGTTAAAATGCCCTCATATTATAAACAAGAATCCAATCACAAGACACAATCCATTCATGAATATAACAAACACTAAAAATAATTACTAATATACTATATAAACCCTAACTTCGAGATGAAGTTTTCTAAAGGAGGGGTGTATGTAATGACCCCACCACGAACCATGGGCCAAAAAACAAGAAGAGTATTAGCATGCATATAGGGCATGCAATAGTTACATATGCATGCATTATGTTAGTAAACTTACTAATTGGTTATAAAATATGTCTAGATTAAATACCTAACAATTAAGAAGGGAAATCTTACCCTAAACATAACACTCCAAATAGATATCTATATATATATATATATATATATATATATATATATATTCACTTTGAATAGATTAAATGTTTATAAATTGAATACTTAATTTCTCTTATTATTAACATAATTCAATATAATATATATTAACGTAACTCAATATAATATATCAAACATATATTCAAATTAAAAGGAATGGTATATGTGAAACATACTATATACAACTAAAGAGAAATTATAGTATATATACAAAGGGACTATATATGTGTGTGTGTGCGTGTGTGTGTGATGCTCTATGACCTGTCGTAAAATAAAGGCGACAACCTCCAACCATGATGCTTTCATGTCAAAAGGCAGTCACCGCCCGAGAATTTCAGGAAATTTAATGACAAGGCAGTGAAGGGATAGAATGTGGTGGAAAGGTTGTTGAGGAAGGAAAGAACCTCAGGAATATAATGGGATCGATGGACGAATTTGAGGAAGAAGGAGTTTTGGGAGTATTTTGCAAACAATGAAGGGAATTTCGAGAAGCCATAGACATAGAGGACACAGAGGAAGAGAGGGCCTTAATTGTTCTTGAAGTTTTGGGCACAGGGGACAGAGTGCTTCCAATTTGAAGTATTTTGGAGTTTGGCACTGAGAGTGTGCCCAGTTTGGCTGGGAGGTGGTTGTCATTTTGGTAACGGGAGAAAATTTGGTGTTGCAACAGTTCAGGATCGACTTCAAACATGGGAGCTAGGTAGGTATCTGTGAATTAAATTACTAAATTATTGTTTAAATTGCAGTTGTTAAACTTTGGTAGAATTAAGGAACTTAAATATTGTATTTGGCATTTGAGTCTAAACATCATCTTGTAAGGGAGGTCTACCACACTTTGTATATGCTCATGTAGTACCTTGGAATGTCCTACCAAAAGTGTGTCATGCATCTCCCTATGTGTGAACTCAGGGGCAAAACATATATTATATCTACAGTAGATCGGGTCATCCCCAATCCTATAGTTTTCAAATATTTCCTAACCATATGCCACAACTAGGATTTTTCTCTCTTGATGCACTGTGTCCCATCCCATTATCTCATATGAGCCTCCTACATTATGTTACTCTTGATGAGAGCATCAAGGGACAACAACCAAATCCTCTATGATTGTAAGCAATACGAAGGAGAAATAGGCGTGTGAGGCCCTAGGGGTATGATCAAGAGATGTTCATCTATTCTCTCATCGACCCCAGGTAAGCTAAATCCAACGGTATTCCTGATGTCCTTGTCAGGAGATATCTCTGGAGGCCATGATCCAAACTCCTCTTGTGCAACATCATACACTTCTACATACAACCATGTATCCTTGTACTCCTTTGCATAACACTGTACTCGGTGACATATATTTGTTCACCACTGGACAACACTACCTACTGTTGTACCACCCAGTAATGTTTGGTATCCTACATGTTCCAATGTATATACCACTCTGCTAGCGAACCCACTATGATGTGAGTCATATCTCCTCATTTGTCTTGGTAGATCTAAGCGGTATGACCCCTCACATGTTAAGGGGAATGTTATAGTTGTGTTAATTCTTGGCGTCTCTTGTGCCCAATACGTCAATGGAAGAACATCATATCCTTACAATGCCATTCTTGGTGGCATACTAATGCCCTCCCATACGAATAACTCTGACTTGCAACCATGTACATAGATGATGTGCCATGATGTCTCTTCGAATCTTCTCATAAAACGACTGGCCAATAGTGCTAATTGGAACTCCTCTAAAAATTGTGGGCACTCAGTCATTGGTTCAACCATCCCACCAACACCATAGCCATCCTGCACCTCTAGCATATAATGGAAAACCCCACCTAGACCCTAATACCAACCTGGGCTTCGAATATCCACTCCACTCGTGTCAACTGAACCTGGATCCCGGATAGATGTATCCTCATCTGAAATATACCTGTGTCCACATCCCATGGATGCAAAATAAGGAACCTATGGGACATACCTCTCTACAAGTGCCAGTTCATCTGGGTGCTCCTCGTGCTCAACTATCATAATGGGCTTCTCTATCAAATCACTAGTACCCCTAACATCCTCTTGTGTGATTGTTGTCATAGTTAACTAATTGTCTACTATGGAGGATGAAGAGTGAACATAACTCAACTCCATAGAAAGTTGCTCAACCTACAACTTTGATTCTTGAAGGGCCAACTAGATGCTCTTCAAGGACTTATGGGTAGTCTCAAGTGTTGAAAACTGTAACTAGGTTTGGTCTTCCTAATGCCCTAATTGTAATCATGACATTATATATTTTTTATAATGAAAGAAAAATAATTTTATTTTTATTTTTGAGTATGGGTTTCATACTCAAGTTTGAGTCAAAATCATGTTCTTCATGCTTTTAGGTTTTCTAGGTCTTTCTAGGATAAATAATAATATTTCTCGTGTGTCATAGTCCTATTTGGAATCATTGTAATAAAGAAATATAATTATTTTATCAAGAAAAATCCATTTTGTATCTTGAGACCAAGTTCGCCCAAGAGCATATCAAGTCAGCCTGAGGGACGACTATTCGACCCCTTAAGAAGGATCTACATACAAGGAGATCGATCTCATTTGAGACACTCATCCAAGTCAAGTTTGATCTGCAATAACAAAGGAGAAGAAGAGCTAGAAGGATGAGGAAAGGAAGGAAGAATTGGAGTTTCTTGGGATAAATATATATCCCTCTCTCTTTGTGTCCACATGTGCAAAGTTAGGGTTCTTGTGAAGCTACAGTTGTAGGAGGCTGAAATTGCAGGGCTAAAATTCTGAGGAGCAGTTGCAGGGATGAAATTCTGGGACAAAGTTGCAGTAGGCCAAAGTTTGGAAGCTTCCTTGGAGAATATATTGTTGGCGATTGACTTAGTGCTTGGTAGTGTTGTTGGCTATGATCTTTGGGTCTTGGAAGTCTCTTTGAAAGAAAATTCTATAGAAGAAGAGAAGCATTTTTTTGGGTTTCCCCTCGGAGGGGTTTTTCCTTGGCTTGGAGCCTATATCTTTTGTACTTTATATTGTTGTAATCTCCATTGTTTTGGTAATTGATTGATGAACAAGATCTAATAAAGTAATAAAATGCTAACATATATCACAATTAATTATCAAGTTAAGGAAAATAATCTATAATATGTAAGTCTCCTCATTTTCCAACATGGTATCAGAGCTAAGGCAAGAAGGATACTGAAGATCACATCTTAGTTGGCCCTATTGAAAGGGTTATAAAGAAGGGTTTCAAGTTTCTTGGGAATCTCGGTACATCTATGAAGGATTGCATATTGAATAAAATCTCCAATATTATGAAGGAATTAATAGATGGAAGTTTGTTCTCCACTTTATCTGACACTTTCAATGATAAGAATGTATGGGTTATCAACAGTGGTGCCTCCAGACAGATGACGAGAGAATGCAACTAACTTCAAACCATATCTAAAGGAAAATCCTCTCACTCAATCGAACTTGGAGAAAAAAAGAGTTATCCAGTGAAAGGAATTGGATCTAATTCATTGGAGCTTGAGTCTGGTGGAATAATTCACCTCAACAATATATTATATGTTCCATGTTTGAAGAAAAAATTACTTTATATTTCTTGTCTGTTATAGCTCCAAATCTCACTCTTATGGTTTGTGATGCTGCACTCATGGCCTAGGGCAACCCCTCCTTCTAGACCTGGTCCTAAAATTTAAAAAACAGTGTTTTATCCCTTATACGCGACATTTCCCTGAGTTAAACGTGTGTATACGCGGGTCTGTGTATACCCAACCCGCGTATATGTATTAAAACACTTAAAAAAAATATAAAACTCCTTATTTTCGGGCGGAGATCGCGGGTTTTACCTGATGATCACCTGTTAGTGCCCGTGGACCAACTGTTCCCAACCAACTCCCAACTAAAAATTACTTTGGGAGAGGTATAAAAAGACCTCAAAGGGAAGGCCTAAAGGAGGAGAGAAGAGAGAGGAGAGAGAAAGGTTATTATGCTGAGATTTTTCCCCTGACCAAGTCTGAAGTTCCTTATGCCTTCTGCACTTCCCCCATTTGTACAGGAAACCCTTGTTTCCTTGTATGTTGATGTTCATCCACCATTTATGACATCATGGAGTGAGTCATGGAAGGAGTTTGTTAGAGGCTTGAGGCTGGAACGGATCCAGAAGGAAGCTTTGCTTGGAGCTTGCTGAAGGTGACTCAGGTGAAATTATTCTTTTTTATGTACTTTATTTGTCTATAATAAAAGAAACACATGTCTTGGTTCCCGAAATGAATCTTCTTTATGTTTATGATAGTCATGTTTAGAATTCATATGTAAATGGTTGTTTGGATTTCATAACTAACTACCTTTATTTATAACATGAACATGGTTTCTTTATAAGGTTTTGTCCATATACTACTGTGTTCTTTGGAATTGGTTGTTTTGTAGGACAAAGGAGAAGAAGGGAACTCCAAGAAGGGTTTGGACCCTAAGGGCCTTCTCAAACGTAGGACCTAAGGTACGTACCCTTTACAATAGAATTTGCTTATAATAGCATAATGGCTGTGTGAATGTATTTTTCTTTGAATAGATAACTTTCAATCTGCTAGGGTTTCAACCCAAAAAGCCTTAGGGGAACATTTCCCTCCAACAGAATTGGCAACTCCACTGGGGACAACACTCTTGTTGTTCCTAGTTTGGGTGTTTTCAAGCCAATCAGGGCTCAGCTGCCTTGTTTGTTTGCTGTTGCTGTCTGGTCTGTTTTTGAACTGTAAGTTTTGCCAGTTTCTTCAGTTTGTTTTTTATTTTTCTTGAAACCTTTCATATACGCTGTTTTTCTTAGTTACAGAGGCGTATGTACACATGTTTCTTTAAGTGAACCCGCGTATACGCAGGTTTCCTTAGTTACAATAGCGTATACACGCAATATGTACATAAGTACAGTCGCGTATATCTTGCAATTTTCAAGATTTGTAAATCTTTTTGTCTCTGAAGGTTTGTCTGGTGGTTTGATTTGGTCTGAAACAGCCACTATCCAGTATCAGTTATTAGTTTTACAACGAGCATCTTGTTCCGAATTATCTCTGATTATAAGAAGTATTGGTCTTGTTTTTTGTTGATTGCAAGCGTCACCGTTTTTTGCTAAAGCATGCAAGATTTCTTGCTAGGAATCTTGGCTTCTCTGATTCATCAGGGTAGGAAGATTGATCACAATCTTTGTGTTAATCTTGCTTTTGGTGACTTTTTGTTTGCTTGACAAAACCGCTTTTTGTGACCATCCACTTCTTTGTTTCATGAAAGTTGTTGATAGACACTTTCTTGGAATTTGTCTTTTTGATCTTTTTGGTTTTCATTGCCAAAGCTTTCATTGCTGCTTTTGATTGTTAAGAGCGCTTTTAAACACATTTATTTTTGTTGAGTTTTCATCCATTGAGTGGTGTCAATTCGCAAAAGTGTTTGTTGCCTATTCTTCAATCACAAGTTTCAGTGTTGTTGAGAGCATTTTTGAAAAGACTTTTTTGTTGTTACTTCTGAAGAAAATCGTTTTGAAAAACTTAGTTTTGCTTTCTTGAACTTGGTTTTCATTTGGTTTCCTTTTAGTGAGTGAAAGTGCTTTATGTTTGTCTTAGAACTTGCTTTTAGTGTTTAGATGAAATGAATTGTAGCATCTCATATTCCATCTAGACATTTTAAGTGGCAAGATAAATATTGATAAGCAAGCAACTTTCATTTTTTTTGTTTGTTTTAGAGTAGTTTCGAATCTTGCATCAGCATATATTTGTTGCATTAGGATAGATTTGCATATCTTTTTAGGCATACATAGATTTGTTAGCTTTTGTGAGTGTGAAGCGTGAATTAACGAAAAGAAAAGAGAACATTTGTTTTATTAGAAGTTCCTCTGAACCCTATAGAAATTGCTCTTCATCGAAAAACGAAAAAGTGCATGTGCATGTAGTTAAGTTTTTATTAATTTCTTTTGCGTCAAAAAACACCACTAGTTTCACTTCCATTACCTTGTGACTTAAAGAACAGCCTATTTTAAAATCAAGCGCTAACTAAAATTCACTAGAACTTTTTGTTTAAGTCAGTTACACCAACAAGTTTAGGATTTTAGGGCCTTGGATTAGGCGAGTGGAGAGTTAACTCTCCAAGGCCATTTAAACATCAAACATAGGAGTCTGAATAACAAGAGAAAATCCAATAGCGTTAGGAAGACCAGGAAAGCTCCGGATCTGGGAGTTAAGCACGAGGGTCTCTGAAGACAGGGAAGAGAGATACCCCCTCTCCTACTTGTCCGAACTTACCTCATGACTGTTCTGCCTGGCTTCTGCGACGAGTTGGTATCCATAGTTGCTACTCCTAGGGATCTATACAGGTGGCTGCAGAGGGGAATCCCGTGGCACCTGAGGTTGACGTTGCATCACTCTCGACAGTGCTACTGGAGGGCACCCTTGCGAAGCTTGGGGGCTTGCACCGGCGCAGGCTGTTGTTAGGAGGTTAGCGTAACTTCCTCTGATACCTTCGCTGATAGGACTGGGCCCTCATCATCCCAGACTATCTTCGGAAGGCCCCTTAATTCACTTTCTTGTATTTTGGTGTCCGGTCCTAATCACCCAGAGCGGAAATACTTGGAAGTTGTTTGACTGGCTGTTATCTTTAGGGACTTTATAGTGTGTGCTCTATGCTCTTAGTTGGCCTAGCTTTCAATTTTTTGAGTCTTTAGTTAGATCATAACAAAAAATTCAAAGTGGCTGACCGATCTCCTAGACGGTCTCGAAGACTTCGTGGTCTTTCACCACCAAGTTTAGAGCCTTCTCCTAGAAGGCGCAGAGGTAATACTACTCATGGGTTTCGTCCCACGACAGTTGATGCATCAGGGATTGATCCTCCTCTCAGGGGCATTAATGTTCAAGCAGGGCCTAGCACTTCCGAACAAGAGAGGGACACTCTAGTCCTCTCTCGAGTTCTCTTTCAAGCGGAGAATAACATAGAGGTAGAAGAACTCTCAGATCCATTAGCGGCTCCGAATTCTCCACTACCATCTAGTCATCCAGACGTATTACAATACGTTGGGACTCCGACGCATAGACCGTCAAGTCTAGGTTACGCTATGCGCTTACCATCGATGACCACTACTGGAAGCATGGCTTCTACAAGTGCTACGACTATGAAAACTCCAACATCGGTGAAAGGGGGAGGAACGATTTCCATCTCCTCTGCTTCCTTGTTTGGATCTTTTACTAGCACATCTTTAGTTGGGTCTACCTCCATTCTGTCCACGAATGGAAATGCCCAAACCAATGCTTTTGGTACTGGATTCTTCCCATTTGGCACCCACTCATAGGGTATTCCATCGGTTCCATTTAGTGCCGCTACGTCCATGATGGGCGGATCGGCTTCATTCCAGGGTTTTCCTTTCGGAAGTGGTCATATACCACATTCCAACCCGACGATAGGATCCATGCCTTTTTCTTCTGTAGGACAAAGAAGTAATCCTTTCCAAGGTTGGACTAACCCTGGGGTTAATGGCGCGGGAATTGGGAATCCGTTTATCGGCCAACAAGGGAATAGGCCATACTCCACGGTTAGTTCGTTTCAAAGTATTCCTCCCTTAGCTTCGGCTTGGAATCCGTATTAAGGGTTATCAACTCCTTATAATCCTTTAGGAGGAAACTTTGCTAGTTATGGAGGCTTTGCGGCCGGAGTTGGTCAAACTTCGAATTTTTCTAGATCACAAAGCTTGCCTTTTGGTTCAGCCGGTTCTACTGGTTACTTCGGGCAGCCTGGTGCCTCCCAAAATCCAGGACAATCTTTTCAGAACTTTGGGAGTTCTGCCCAGTCTGGCTGGAATCCCCAAGGTCCTCCTAGGCTTCCGTTTCTAGCAACGTTAAACTTGCCAGATCTCACTAAGTTAACAAACGATCCAATCAAGTATAATTCGGCCTGGCCTCCAGTCCCAACCAAACTCCCTTCGGACATTCCAAAATTCGAAGGGAAGAGTGGTGAGGACCCAGGCGACCATGTAACCACATTCCATTTGTGGTGCTCATCTAACTCCCTTATCGATGACTCGATCAGGTTGAGACTTTTTCAACGCACCTTGACTGGTAATGCGGCCAAATGGTATATAGAGTTTCCAGATGCCCGTCCATTATGATGCCGGAACTGAACTTCTGGCCACTTTTCGTCAGGATAAGGCAACTCACATTTCTGACCATATTCAGGAATGGAGACAGAGAAAGAGGCTCATTAAAGCCGAAATCCCTCCGGAGTACCGTCTCGAGTGGTTTTTGAAATCTTTACAACCCGAGATCTCCAAGGATGTCTCCATGTCTGGAGTCTATTCTGAGGAGCAAGCCATTTTTAGGGCCCAACAATTAGAATTGATGTACTCTCAGTCTGGGATCCTCCAAAAATACTTGCCAGATGCTCCTGGGTCTAAGGTTGACATAGCTAAGTCGAAGCTAGGTCCCCACGCGGATGGTATCGTTGGGTCGGTAGACACAACTACCGTGAACTTGTTGAACCAATTGCAGCAGTTGTCCTTACAAACTGCTTCTAACAACCAAGTCACATCGTCTAATCCCCCGGCTTCCCAAACTTCTTCAATTAATGCCATCCAATCTGATAACCCCAAAGGAAATCAAAATTCCAATGGGAAAAAGAAAGGACGAGGTAAGAAAAAGAACCAGGATGGGAAGCCTGATGCAAATAAATCCGGCAACAATGCTGGTGGTGGTAGAAATGAGTCGAGAAAGAAAGTCAAGTTTCCATGCAAGTTGTGCAGTGGAGACCATTTAACTCATCTCTGCCCTAAGATTGAAGACGCTTAGCGCTTGTTAGGACAACAAGGGACTTCTAGTTCTCAAGCTGTGTTAACCAACCTGTTTCTCCAAGGGCAGCAACTTCTTGCTGGCGCGAGTTCAAACACTGGAACCTCCGCAGGGGGCAACCAGGAAGGGGAAAATCATCAAATGTTTTTATGATGGGTTCTAACGTCCATGTGGCTACTCGAACACATGATTATGGTGAAGCCGAAACTTCCAAGGACAATACTGTTCCCGGAAGTACCGACCTTCATATTGAGCGACCGCCTGTCGAGACTATACCACGGATACCGAAAGGTTCCGCTAAACGCACGACTATTAATCCTAATGCCAGGGCCACCCAAAATTACTCCATTGTGGAGGATCTGGCTCAAAGTCCATGCGCCATGTCTGCTTTAGAGGTTCTCCAGTCGTGTTCGGCTCAGCGAAGTGCTTTACTTTCCGCGATTGGAGCAGTCGATCCAGCTAACTCTTTAGTGCTCACTTTTGACATGTTAAATGTCAAAAAGCGACTCCCTCATCATATGGCATTCCAAATAATGTCTACATACCGGAAAATCAACATTTTTCGTACCATTATAGATGAAGGAGCTTCCACGTGCGTCATTTCGATGTCATGTTGGAAGGCTATTGGATCACCTTCGGCTGTTCCTTCACCCACCCTCTTGACTGCATTTGATGGTCATTCTCATAAGCCGCATGGGATTATCCCGGCCTTTCCTATATGTGTTGGGGGGAAGGTCATCAATATTGAAGTAGAAGTCATAGACGCTAACGTAGACTATAATCTCCTATTAGGAAGGAACTGGGTATACGAAATGGACGCTGTTGTGTCGACTCTGTTTCGTGTCATTTGCTTTCCTCATGAGGGGAAAATCGTTAAGGTTGATCAAATGGATTATTGTCTAGTCGATCCTCAAGCAAGCTCTGACTCTACTGTTCCTTTAGTGGATAACCCTCGCCTGCCTACTTAGAATTTAGGAGTGGGAATGTATTCCTCATTGATGGGTACCTTTGATCTTCCCTCTCCTTTCGCTAAAATCAATGCTATTTCATCATCTAAGGAGTCTCCTCGAGAAGAGTTCTTCCAAACTCGTTATTTTTCAGACCCTTGGACCTTGCCTTCACCTACGACCACATTAGTTGAGGGACAAGTAAATGGAATAGCATTTCCTATATCTGCAGCTAAGCTTAGATATCAGTCTATCGTAGACTCTGCAGACAACCACTCTGCTCCTTTTTCGGAAGAGAAGTTAGATGGTGATGTGGCCCCGGCTTGGAGCCTTGATTCTACCTCTGCCTTGGACTGCTTAGATTCAGTTTTACCTTCTGAAGAAGCAATCCTCGAAGTAATGATGGGTATAGATCGACCTTGGGAATACTTACACCATCGTTCATACTTTCTTCCTCCATTGCAGGAAGTAGAATCTAGATTCTCCGAGCTCTTTACTAGTGATGTTTGTACGGTGTCAAATCCTTTGGCTCCAACACACATTCGTGCCGAAGGTAATATGTCGGTGATTTCAAAAAAGATACCTATAAACATCTCTAGGGACCCTAACGTGATCGAGAATCTCTTCATTGGAATTGAATGTTCCCCTGAAGAAATTCAAATTTACACCGACCTATTTAAGGAATTTCGAGATGTATTTGCTTGGTCTTATGAAGAAATGCCTGGCATTGATCCTTCTATAGTTCAGCATGAGATCAAGACGTATAAGAATGCCAAACCGTTTCGTCAAAGGCTTCAGCCGGTTAACCCTAGGAAAGCAGCAGCTATCAAAGCTGAGGTTGAGAAGCTGCTAAGGGCAGGTTTTATATGCCCTGTTCCTCTTACTGATTGGGTTTCTAATCCAGTCCCTGTGGATAAAAAGCAAGAAACAATCCGAGTATGCATCGATTTTAGGGACCTAAACAAGGCTTGTCCGAAAGATAATTACCCCACGCCTTTGATTGATCAGATTATCGACGAGTGTGCGGGTAATGAAATTTTTTCATTCATGGATGGTTTTTCGGGTTATAATCAAATTTCTATCTGTCCTGAAGATCAACATAAGACAACCTATATATGTCCCTGGGGTACCTTTGCATATAGAAAGATGCCTTTTGGTCTTAAAAATGCTGGAGCCACTTTTCAGCGGGCCATGTCATATGCTTTCCATGACATCAAACATGTCATCGAGGCATACTTGGATGATCTCGCTGCTCGTTCTCGAAAGAGAACTGATCACCCTAGTCATCTTCGATTGGTTTTCGAGCGATGTCGTTTTTATAAAATCCGGTTGAATCCCAACAAGTGCGTTTTCGTGGTTACGTCTGGTCGGTTGTTAGGGTTCATCGTGTCCAATGAAGGGATTCGGGTTGATCCCTTCAAGGTTGAGGCAATAGTTCAGTTGCCTCCCCCGTCCTCGATTCGACAACTTCAAAGTCTTCAAGGGAAGGCTAATTTCTTAAGACGATTTATAGCGAACTATGCCGAGATCACTAAAGGGTTCATGCGTTTGCTATGGAAAGGAGTTCCATTTGTATGTGACGACTTTGCGCAGCGATCGTTTGATGCTTTGAAAAAGGTATTAGTCTCTGCCCCGCTTTTGAGTCCACTGGATTATGGTAGAGACTTCCTTTTATATCTCACTGCAGCAGAATCAACCATTGGTATGGTTCTCGTTCAGGAGGACGATGCTCTCACCGAGCATGTGATTTATTATTTGAGCCGAGGCTTAATAGGTCCTGAACTTCGCTATTCTCTGGTTGAGAAGTTGGCCTTAGCAGCTGTCCACGCTGTCCAGCGGCTCCGTCATTATATCCTGCTATGCAAAAATTTTGTCTTAGCGACAGTCAATCCATTTCAATTTGTCCTTAGTAGGCGAGAGATTGGGGGCAAATATAATCGATGGATAGTCATTTTGCAAGAATTTGATCTCGAGTTCTTGTCTGCAAAGTCTAAGAAATCCATGGTTTTCGCGGAGCTAATTTCTGAGCTACCTTGTGGAGAGGATATTGTTTATGAGGAAAGTTTTCCCGACGAACATTTATTCCTCATCTCTTCACTCGAGTCTTGGTATGGAGATATCATTGTTTATCTCCAGACTTCAAAGTTTCCCTCTACTTTCTCCAAGGATGAACGTTGGAAATTACGTCACCTAGCTAAAAACTATGTTATCATTGGTGACACATTATACCGTCGAGGGGTTGATTCAATCCTTCGATGGTGTTTAACCTTAGAGGAAGCAGAGTCAGTGCTCAATGACTGCCACAGTGGAGCTTGTGGTGGTCATCTATCAGGGCTTGCTACAGCCCAGCGCATCTTACGTGCCGGCTATTTTTGGCCTTCACTCTTTAAAGACTGTGTGGAAGCGGTCAAACGCTGTCACCCGTGTCAAATTTTTACTCGAAAGATGCGCGCGCATCCAGCTCCTCTTTTTCTCGTTGTCACCGTCGGTCCCTTTACTAAGTGGGGTATTGATTTTACGACTTGTAATCCGCCTTCAGCGGCGAATCACAAGTACATTATCATGGCTGTAGACTACTTTACGAAGTGGGCTGAGGCCATGCCTACTTATAAGAATGATAGTGACACGGCAGCATTGTTTCTTTTCATTCAGGTTATCTCAAGATTCGGAATCCCGAGAGAGATTGTCACTAATCATGGCAGTCATTTCCAGAATCAACTGATGTCCGAATTGGCTCTTAAATTAGGTTTCCACCAGGAGCATTCGTCCCCTTATTATCCTCAGGCCAATGGACAGGTCGAGGCAGTCAATAAAACTCTTAAGACGATACTCCAACGGACAATCGATAAAAATCGGTCCAATTGGCACGTTATGTTGTATTCGGCTCTTTGGGCATACCGAACCTCCATCAAGACGGCTACTGGTTTTACACCTTTTCAGTTGGTTTATGGGATGGAATCTATCTTCCCGGTTGAATGTGAAATTCCATTTCTTAAGTTAGCTGTTGAGCTCCTTCCTGAGACTTCGAGTCTCGAAGAGCACCTACTTCACTTGGAACATCTCGATGAGCAGTGTCGAGATGCCGCCACGGTGAATGAGGCTCATAAGAAAAGGGTTAAAACGCAATATGATAAATTTGTCCGTCCTCGTGTCTTTTCTGAAGGTGACCTTGTCTTGGTCTATGACCAAGATAAAGACACTATGGGGGTAGGCAAATTTAAGCCTATGTGGTACGGTCCTTTCATTATTAAACGAGTTTTAGAAAAAGGGTCGTATGAGTTAATCAATTTTGAGGGAAACAAGCTGGCGGAGCCCCGAAACGGGCTCTACTTAAAGAAGTACTTTGCTTAGTTTTGGCCAGACAATGGTTTCTTTGTACTTTATGTATATTTGTTCATATATCGTCGAGAGTTTTATGATATCAACACTTTTTGGTCTGCTGTGACAGGTGTTGATGGATGACTTGGTCTATTTTGGGTTCACCGATGGTGCTAGTCGGCACACTCGGAATCTCGCTTCAGCAGCTTGGGTACTCTATTATCCAACTGGTCAATTGATGGTATCAAGAGGCGTATGCATCAGTCCTGCTTCAAACAATATGGCTGAGTATACTGTCGTTTTCAATTTATTATCCGAGGCAATCTCTCATGGGATCGACTCGTTGGTAGTGTATCTTGATTCTCAATTGATAGTGTCTCAATTAAATAACATTTATCGGGTACGGGATCCATCTTTATATCGCCAGTATTTAAGGGTGAGGTTGTTGCAAAGATCATTTACTTATATTAATTATTTGCACATTCCAAGATCTCATAATTGGTTAGCTGATTCTATCGCTAATCAGGCATTAGACTGGCACATCAATCATTCATCACAATAAAATCAAACATCAAAAAGTCAAACTGTATATATACATATATATATATATATATATATATATATATATCATATATATCATAAAGCGTCTCGAGTGTACATATGTGTGTCCAAAAAATATACAAAATTGGGACTCAAATGCCCATAATCATGTTCGGCATATCTAATGCCCCGGCTCAGGATGAGCGGCTAAGTATGTAACTATCACATTGGCCACACGCCGAAAAGTGCGAACCCAGTCACGTGGCATGCCAACCACATGACGTTGCATATCCTCAGGAAGGTCCTCTATGGCAGCCATCGGTACTCGGCAGCTCAGTCTCGCCAAGTGTCGCTGGACGTTGTGTAGAGTCCGTTCTGTATCAGCAGCCGCCTCTTCGGCTCCTCGGCCTCGCCGTCCATGCTGCGGGAACCCGTCCGGTCGTACTAGCCCAATGTCTGGAACATGATCATCATATCAGTCATTTGAATCTCATCAAAAATATTTTTCAAAATTCATCATTATATTTGAAAAATCCAAAAAATCATAAAATCAAAAAATTCTTACCAATCTCGCCCCATGCTGCGTTTGGTGGTAACGCTAGATCAGGATCTCCTAGGAAATCCAACCCAGCATAGGGGTAGTCATCCACGGCGATGATCTGCTGATCCCACCAGGTGAAGAAGTCATCGTCGAAGGCAGTCCTTGGGACCTCCCCACCCCCCAGACGTTTCATCAGATCGGCCCACCGGCCCATGCGTGGATCGCATGGGGTGCTGATGGAAATTGCTACCCTGGGGCGGAGTGCAGGAACCTTCTCGAAAAAGAAAGTGCACAGGATAGTCCCATATCCAAAGTTTTTGGTCTGTCCCCTCCTGATAGAAGTGATCTGGCTCTTCATGTTGGCTAGAAGAGGAGTACACCAATCGAACACAGTAGTAAGACAATCAACTGCCACGCTCATGATCAGCTGTGATGCCTGATGCAGAGAGGACGATCCATTCACTCAAGCTATGGTGAACAGGATTATCCTTAGCGATAAACTCACCACATGTGTGATGGAAATCTGGCTCCCAATCTTCTTGGGATATCCCGGGCAATATATCTGTACATAGTCCTCTATCGTGAGACTACTCTGTGTCCTGCCCCGGGAATGTACTACCTCTCCCCTTCGGGAAAGGCCCGTGATAAAATAGATATCCTCCACTTCTACCCTGAGTGGCATCTGATCAATCATAAAGGCTTCCTCCTCGACGTCCCAATAATCAATGAGCATCTCAAGCAGACATGTGTTTGCTTTCATATTCGGCAGTTTGAAAAATTTAAGCAAGCCGCATCCCCGTAGTGCATCTAAAGCTTCTGGACTGTTCATAACTTCATTATCCACTGCTGCGTGCTCTCTTTCACACCACGTGACAGGCATTCTGAGAAAAAAACGATTTATAACCGTTAGTTTTTATTTAAAAATGCTTTGCGGCGTATACGCGG
This sequence comes from Pinus tabuliformis, assembly GCA_031772625.1. Lineage (NCBI taxonomy): Eukaryota > Viridiplantae > Streptophyta > Pinopsida > Pinales > Pinaceae > Pinus > Pinus tabuliformis. The sequence continues at coordinate 1,201,508,124 of CM062820.1, read as the reverse complement.
GTCCCTGTGCACACAGTCGCGTATAGGGACCGCATGTATGCGGGTTTCATATTACCAACCCGCGTATATGCCGCGAAGAAATTTTGGGCAAAAAGTTCAACGGTGAAACATTAATCAAAAATCTTAAAACTAATCACAATCAATTGCAAGCTAAGTATAAGAGTTACCTGGAGGTTTTTGACAAATTTGAACGGTTGAATCTGGCTATGGGAAGTTTGTTCCTTTTGCTCCAAATCCTTTGCTCTCAAAATCAAATGGTAAAAATGGTGAGTCCAAAATCTCTTTTATAAGTTTTGAAAATGCAAAATTTTTTCAAAATTTTATTTTTTTTGGCCTCATGTGACTTTTAACTTTGAGCTTGGAATGTCGAGATTGGTCTATTTTTCAGGACATTTTGGACGATTTTCAGTTTCGAGACGGTTCCATGACTGCTGACCCGTCATGGCAGGTATCGTTTTCTCACTGGCATATAGGTTAGGGACATCATTTTTCCGTTGCATTATGCATACTAGCCTCCATTTGCCGATACATCTGCCATAGGGTCGACCCCATCGTGTTATGGTTCGTAAGCCATCTTCACTCGCCGATTCTTTAAATCATGACATGATGGTAGAGCCATCCTTTACATGGGCATCGTAGTTAGCACCTCACTGACATTTGTTGCCCATGCTGCTCTGATTTGAGTAGGCTCGGGAGTCCTCTGTAGTCCCGCCATGACTTATGTGTTGAAGACTCATTCTTCTTAGCTTCTTCGCTTCGTTCTGACCTTATACCCTAGAGGCTCCTTTGTGTTGAGTTGTACTACTGCATTGCATGTTGACCACTTGCACCTTTTGGCCTAGAGTCGGCTTCACTTGGACTCGTGTTTAAGCCAACTTTTGACCATGACGTCTGCAAAATCAACCTTGCATACCTTTGACTTCTGCAGCTTGACACACCTTGACCCGTGGAAGGAACATACCTTTGAGTGTCACTGACCAGTTTTCACCTCCCTGCATTGAGCATAGGAACTTTCCATTCCCAGGAACTAGATCATCTGTTTCACCGACACTCGTTCTTTCCACTATACCAAAGCATTCTTTTATTCTTTTTCAAGATTAATAGAAAAAGACAAAAAAATTAAATATTCCAAAAAAGAGCGGGAACGGGACATTATTTCCATTTATTGTTGGAAACTAGAGTCAGTCGTGTCGCCCTTGAACAAAGCACTCAAAACAAAGTCTCCTCCGTTTGGGCGGGATTTAGTTTGACTTAGGTACGCCTTAACCTTGTTATTGAGTCAGTTCTCCCCCAATTGGTTATCTCTTCCAATCATATGGAGGGTTCGTTCGTGCTCCCTGCATGACGAACTTATACAGAGTCATCATATGCTACCACATAGTCACATTGAGTCGTGCTTTTGTTCAAGGGAAGTTAGCCTGAGTCGGCCTTTCTGCGGTGTCTCTTGACTCATTTTTCAGTCAGCCATCCCTGGTTGTCAGTATCATGTCTATCATCGCATCAGCTATATTGGTCCTTTGCTCGTGCCAGTTTGAGAAGGTCCCCATTGACTTCTTGCTGACGGGTCTTGTCCTTATCGACGACGACATCTTGCTCTGAGGACAGGCCTAAAGCCGCACCCTGGCCCTATTTTCATTATTGATAGGTCACCTTGTGCTCAGCATCGATCAGTATCATGGGTCTTTGACTGAGTGGTTTCCCTTGTGTTCGACATCAGCTTACATTATCACACATTGGGATTCATGCAGTACCTTGGTTTCCATTTGACCCTATTGGTGGATACCTCGCCTCTGTGTCCGCTTTCATTATTGGTTGGTTCAGAGGGTTTCTATTGTGCGCTAGCCACATCTTGTGTACGCCGGAAACGTACTTCGGTTCGGTTACTACATCTCTTTCGTCCGATTCCTTCCACATTATTGGCCTACGGGTTACACTCGCGCTAGATTGATGAAGGATGCCTTAATGCCTTCCTTCTAGCGGATCTTTCCCTATCGACTCCGACTCATTGCTCTGGGGCAAAGATCTAGAGTCCATTTGGCAGTACCTTGGGGTTTGCAGTCATTAGTGACAGATCCTTCACTATCGACAGTGGGAAACCATCATTGTCTCCTGATCGATAGATTCTTACAGGTGTTCGACTCCAGCTCATCTATTCACACTTGTTAGATTGTACTGGGTACCTTGACGCTCATTATCATTATCGGTGAGTATTCTCGCGTTTGTTAATGGTATACATCAATGACCGGTAGTCAAACGATTTCTCACATGGTCGACTTCAGATCATTTATTCCCATGGTGTAGAAATGTACCACGGCGGTCGGTGAAGACCTTAGGTTGTATCAGCATTCATTGGTTCACTTGACAGTTGCTCCTATTGCTGCTAGTTGATACCACTCCACCTTATATGTTGCAGTCAGTCATGGCGACATTCTATATGCTGGCACCTGAGTTTGCAGTGTAGTACCATCTTATTCCATCATGTTCAGTTGGTACCTTTTGGGATCAGTCTTTGATATCAGTGATCCGTTGCATCTTTCAGCATCATTGACAGTCTTATATGTGATATTCAGACATGTACTTTCTCATCATGATCAGATGATCCATTATGTATTTTCCAGTCATTTATACTTGTATACTTAGTGGATCTGCTTGTACTTGATATGCGGACATGCTTTACTTTTTTTGAGCATGGGTATGCCCGCCTCAGACAGTGTTTCTTTCTGATCTCCTTCGGTGGCTTGGCAAGCTGAATTCTGGTGAATTCCTCCTCGGTTTTTGACAGATTTCCTTTCCATGTACTTGCATAATACATTTCGGCCATCATGTACCCCTTCTGACCTCATATATTAGGGGGCATCTGTTATAGCTCCAAATCTCACTCTTATGGTTTGTGATGCTGCACTCATGGCCTAGGGCAACCCCTCCTTCCAGACCTGGTCCTAAAATTTAAAAAACAATGTTTTATCCCTTATACGCGACATTGCCCTAAGTTAAACGTGTGTATACGTGGGTCTGTGTATACCCAACCCACGTATATGTATTAAAACACTTAAAAAAAATATAAAACTCCTTATTTTCGGGCGGAGATCGCGGGTTTTACCTGCTGATCACCTGTTAGTGCCCATGGCCCAACTGTTCCCAACCAACTCCCAACTAAAAAACTACTTTGGGAGAGGTATAAAAAGACCTCAAAGGGAAGGCCTAAAGGAGGAGAGAAGAGAGAGGAGATAGAAAGGTTATTACGTTGAGATTTTTCCCCTGACCAGGTCTGAAGTCCCTTGTGCCTTCTACACTTCCCCCATTTGTACAGGAAACCCTTGTTTTCTTGTGTGTTGATGTTCATCCACCATTTATGACATCATGGAGTGAGTCATGGAAGGAGTTTGTTAGAGGCTTGAGGCTGGAATGGATCCGGAAGGAAGCTTTGCTTGGAGCCTGCCGAAGGTGACTCAGGTGAAATTATTCCTTTTTATGTACTTTATTTGTCTATAATAAAAGAAACACATGTCTTGGTTCCCGAAATGAATCTTCTTTATGTTTATGATATTCATGTTTAGAATTCATATGTAAATGGTTGTTTGGATTTCATAACTAACTACCTTTATTTATAACATGAACATGGTTTCTTTATAAGGTTTTGTCCATATACTGTTGTGTTCTTTGGAATTGGTTGTTTTGCAGGACAAAGGAGAAGAAGGGAACTCCAAGAAGGGTTTGGACCCTAAGGGCCTTCTCAAACGTAGGACCTAAGGTACGTACCCTTTACAATAGAATTTGCTTATAATATCATAATGGCTATGTGAATGTATGTTTCTTTGAATAGATAACTTTCAGTCTGCTAGGGTTTCAACCCAAAAAGCCCTAGGGGAACATTTCCCTCCAACATTGTCTAGAGGATAAGGGTGATATAGTTGCTTTTGTTGATGGAAAGGTTTTAGTTTGGGGTAAGGGCTCTAGTATTGATGGTGCTATGGTAATTGGGATTTGTGAGAGGACATTATATAGAATTTTTACACCTCTATCTCATGCCCTAATCCACTTGGATGTGATTCCTTCTTAACTATCGCATAAAAGGTATGGACACCTTCATTATAAGATTTTTCCATCTCTAAGTCAAATGGTCAATGGCATCCTTGAATTGAAGGAAGAACATGAAGGGAACTATAACGGATGTGCTCTAGGAAAGAACGTGGAGAAGCAATTTGCAAGAAGTGATACTAGATCTAAGGAAGTTTTAGATCTCATACATTCAGATGTATGTTGACCTATGGAAGTTAAATCTATTGGTGGGCATCAACATTATGTAATCTTCATTAATGATTTCTCAAGGAAGACTTGGTTATACCTTCTCAAGAACAAGGACAAGGTATTCAAAAAGTTTCAAGAGTTCAAGAATGAAGTGGAGAACCTTACCAAGAGAAATATCAAGACTATGAGGTTAGACAATGGTGGAGCATACACCTCCGCAAAACTGATAGTTTTTTGCAAGGAAGCATGGATCAAGAGGGATCTTATGATTCCTTATAATCTTGTACAAAATGTCATGGCTAAAAGGAAGAATAGAATTATTGAAGAATGTGTAGGAGACATGCTACATGATCAAGATATCCCTCAATTCCTATGGGGAGAGGCATGTATGACAATTGTTTACTTGCAGAACCGAAGTCCTCACAATATTCTCAACAACATGACTATAGAAGAAGCATTTATTGGAAACAAACCAAGTGTGGATCATCTTTGAATATTTGGGTGTCTTGTGTATATTCATATACCCAAGGACAAGAGAAAGAAGTTGGATCCTACTAGTCTAAAGGGTATCTTTGTTGGGTATAGTGCTTCATCAAAGGCGTATAGAATCTATATTAAGGAGGATTTTCAAATGGAACTGAGCAGGGATGTCATCTTCGATGAAAGTATAACTTACAAGAAATCAAAGGATGTTCTAGTTGACTTTGATGAAGAAGATATACCTATATTTGAGGATATTTGAGGGACAATGATGATCAATATCAAACATCTACTTAAGAAGATGTTGAAGGTGATAACGAGCCTATACAATAAGTGATTGTTCTAGAAAATTGAAAAAGGCATACTTGGTTGATAACTACTCTACAAGAAGCAAAAGGACATACAACATTAGGGAACTTTAGGGAAAGTAAAAGACTCAAAATTTATTTTGGGTATGCTTCATATATGACAAATCTTATTGAAGAAGAACCTTCCTCCTATGAAGATGCAGCTAAACATCAAGAGTGGAGGAATGTTCTGCAGGAAGGATACCAGTCCATAATGAAGAATAATGTCTAGGATATTGTCCCTAGGCCAAGTGACAAATATATAGTCACTTCAAAATGGATTTACAAGATAAAGCACATTACAGATGGCAACATTGATAAATACAAAGCAAGATAAAGCACATTGTAGATGAGCAGAAAGCATGAGACAATAGCATTGAGTAGTGATGAAGTAGAGTATGTTGCTGCAAGTGAAGTTTGTCGGGAAGCTATTTGGTTTAGGAAGTTATTATCATATTTGTTTGAAGGACCGATTATCACTACACATATACACTGTTCCAATGAAAATTGTATAATATTGATAGAAGCCTTGGTGTTTCTTGCTACGACGAAGCATATAAACAACAAGTATGACTACGTCAGAAGCTTGGTACAAGATGGGGTCGTGGAGCTGCACTATCTACCTACAGATGAACAGGTAGCAAATATTTTGACTAAAGCGTTACCAAACAAGAAGCTCGAGTACCTAAGAGATAAGCTTATTTTGGTGTATATCTCTTCCATAATTGAGAGGGAGTGATATTGGATAATTCTTGTCTTTATGTGTCAGGCAATAGACTAGGACTAACAACCGCATTTCTTAGTGAAGGGCATAAAGAAATAATGGATTATGAAGGATTGGATAAGCATCTAAATATTGGAAATTTTGATGGATAAGAGAATCTAGGAAAAAAAAGTTGTTGACCAATACCCTTTGAGGATGATGTAGGGAATCCAAGATAAGAGTAGTCAAAGAGGATCAATATTCTTTGAGGATTCAAGATTAGAAATCCAAGATAAGAATTTTCCTAAAAGGACATACCTGATGAACGTCTAGATGGGTTATGTGCCTTAGAGGTAGTGTGGAAGCTCACATAAAGCCTCCCAGCATAATGCTCTCGAATAATGATGAGCTTGTCTTGTTAAGGCCTTCAAGGACAACATTGGTTATGATAAAGATGCTTGACAAGGATGACTTATCAATCTGACTCTTCTTATGTGAATGCTTCAATATTGATATTCCTTGTCCCATGTAATGGGATTATGAATACCTCCCTAGTTAAGAGGGAGTGTTGAAATTTGTAACTAGGTTTGGTATTCATAATGACCTAATTTTAATCATGACATTGTATTATTTTATAAATAAATAAAAAGAAAGAAAAAAAAAATACATTTTTATTTTTGGAGTATGGGTTTCATACTCAAGTTTGAGTCAAAATCATGTTCTTCATGCTTTTAGGTTTTCTAAGAATTTATAGCTCTTTCTAGGATAAAGAATAATATTGGTCATGTTCCATAGTCCCATTTGGACTCATTATAATAAAGAAGGATATTTATTTTTTCAAGGAAAAGCCATTTTGTATCCCAAGACCAAGTCGTCCCAAGAGTACATCAAATCAACTTAAGGGAGGGCTATTCAACCCCTCAAGAAGGCTATAAATACAAGGAGTTGGACCTCACTTGAGACACTCATCCAAGTAAAGTTTGATTTGCAATAGCGAAGGAGAAGAAGAGCTAGAAGGGCAAGGAAAAGAAGGAAGAATCGAAGTTTCTTGGGATGAATCTCTCTCTTTCTCGCTCTCTGTCTAAACATGTGAAGTTAGGGTTTTTGTGAAGTTGTAATTGTAGGAGGCCGAAATTGCAGGGCCAAAATTTTGAGGAGTAGTTGCTGGGCCGAAATTCTAGGACAAAGTTGCAGTAGGTCGATGTTTGGAGGCTTCCTTGGAGAAGATCCTGTTGGGGCTGACTTGGTGCTTGGTAGGGTTGTTTGATTTGGTCTTTGGGTCATGGAAGTATTTCGTAAGCAGATTTTGTAGAAGAGGCAAAGCATTTTTATGGGTTTTCCCCTTGGAGAGGTTTTGCCTTGGATCGGAGCCTATATCTTGGGTACTTTGTCTTGTTGTGATCTTAATTGTTTTGGTAATTTCTTAATGAACAAGATCTAATAAAGTAATAAAAGGCCAACACATATCACAAGTAATTATCATTTTAAGGAAAATAATCTATAATATGTAGATCTCCTCATTTTCCAACATCAAGCTTATGTGTAATGTTGTCAACTTCCTCCTCTTTCCCTATTATCACATCATGATATATCTCAACAAGAATGAGTTGGTGATCTCTGTCTGAAAGGAGGTGAAGGTAGTTGGATTTCATCTCTATGAACGTCTTTCTAAGAATATGAAAATGTGGAAGTGAAGGCTCTCCTCCCAAACTGTCACGTGTCAATTTACTTCTCCAACAATAATTTTCCACCAATGCCAGTGTATCATCCAAATGCCTCATGGATGTGACAATCATATCTTAACCTACCTTCAATTTCCCTGCTAAATAATGGAACTCATGGTGACCATCATCACACTTCCCAAAATCACCTTTCTCTATGTCATCCTTCATGCCTAACTTCTGAGATATTGGATCAACATCCAAATCTTTATCATGATTAGGTTCTAACAAACCCAAATCATCATAATCATCATTGCTAATTGTTTGGGAAACCTTCTAATATGTATTCTCGTCTTATTTATCATATTTAATGGTGTTATCAACCTCATAGGATGGTTCTAATCCAATACTAAAGGATATTGTTTTCTGAAACTCATTACACACATCCTCAACATGAGTAGGTGAATACATTTTTAAGAAGTCATTCACTTCTTTAGATTTGAGTCCCTCTTTTTTCTTCCCAACTGATAAGAGTGGCTTCAACCATTCAAGACGTTATAACAATGTTGTTAAATTCTTTTGATATCCATGCATATTTTGAAAAAATTTCTCCATGAGTTCTTGATTTGACTTCATCTTTCCAAAGCGAAGTGGGCTCTCTGCCTTGATAGCTCCTTCTCAGAGGTTACCCCATTGAAACAATTGTCTTTTGAACTATTGAAATCTCTAATAATTTTCCCTTAGACCCCACAATTTTCCAAGAACATGCTCTAATACCACTGTAAGATACCCCCTGAGATATCTCGAATTTTCTTCTTAACATTTCTGATTTTGGATGGTTTGGTTCACTGTGATATCTTAACAAACAATTTGCATACAAAGCCCTGTAGATGACATCTTCATATTTTTTCACTTAAAATGACATGTGCATTACCAAACAACCTCAAAGTGACATTTCAAAGGAGTTTATATCTATTTATTTTCAAATATATAGAGTACACACACCACTAATGTAATTTCCCAACGGATAAGGACATACAAATCAATGACAAAAGATATCAGATTTACATGTACAAACTTTATAAATATATCTCTCCACTCCTAAAATGATGGCAGTTAGTCCCAAATATGCATATATAATCAACATATAGGTGCCTCTTTGTATAATATCATGGTCAACACCAAGAATATCAATCCCACGAACAATGGAGGGTACAACCACATGTCCCACTCAGATACGTGTGTATTTTTGTGCCCATAAATATGTATTGTGCCAAGATTCAAAACAACAACACGAACTTACGTAACACTTAAGAAATAACAAAAACCTCTGATATATGTTGATATTCAGACATACAACTCCATTTTATAATCTGATATAAAGATATTTACAAGCAATGCAAATGTAGGACTTGGTAGCATGCAGATCAAATTTCAATAACACAATAACTCCAAGTTTAATGATTGATACTGAGGTTTTTACAAGACAAGGGAACAATATAACTTGGGCATGTTTCAGCAAGCAATCTCCTAATTGATAGTGACTCCCTTAACTGTGGTGACAACCTCAATGACCTTCAGAACAAGTGCGTATAACCCAATAAGTTATTCCACTTGTACAACAATCGACCCTTTTTGAAGAACACTAAAAAGTTGACTTAATGAACTCACTAACAAGGTAAACTCATTCCTTGAAAGGAATATAGCGCTCAACTAGCAGACAAGAGAAACTCGACCCTCTAATAGTCAATGAAATTGGCCCCTTATGTTCAACAATCAACCCAAAAATGCATAAGAGTTTGTGACCTGCTACGACAAGAAGTTTACAGCCCACAAAAGATGTAACTCAAACCCAGAATAGCTAATTTGTCAAACAAGAGACAATTTTGAGCTCAACTTCTTGTTGACAATGTAAATTCATCCCCTTGATACAAACTCGACATATTCAAGCAGTTGTTACAAACAGCAAGATGAAATAACTTGGGCTTATGTTGAAAGGTTCGTATTTGGCCTCCAAATACCATAGATATCTCAACCTACAAAGATTTCATAAAACATTAGAAGATAAAATCAATAGATAACATTGTTACCTCATTTATCTTCTACAAATATTCTTCCTCAATAAAGCACAATGGTGAAATCTAAGTGAATTTTCTCTCCAACTAGCTAAGAATGGTCTATACACTGAAACCAACAGTTTGCAAGTAGGGTTTCCAAAACCCTAGACTCTTCTCCAAGAGCTCTCCAAAAATAATTTTTCTAAAATGGAAAAAGACTAGAATGAGGGGATACCCCCTCATTTCCCCTTTTTATAACTCACTTGAATCTTTTTCCACCCTTTTTACCTTTTCCCTCCACTTAAATAATAAAAGCACTTTTAGTTTCATATTTAATAAAGTGACTTTTATTTACTAATTAAAGCCACTTTTAATGCGAAAAAATGCTTAATTTGCCCCCATAGTCACATTGGTCATCCAAATCCCCCTTTCATAATCTTCCCCTGTAGATGTTTTCACCCTGATTCGAATGAGATATTACACTAAGGTGTTTATCCAAGTAACCAACCCGAAACAACATCTTAAGCACAATTAATTAAAATATGCTTGTTAATAACCTTTTTTTACAAAAATCATTGAAATGCAATGGAACCAAGAGTGAAACATGCGGAACTGATCCTGATGATGAAATATGGTAAGTGATCCGAGATGGAAATATTAAACTCCCCTAAAACCCTCTGGGCCCATTAATGGAGTATTCCCTCTCCTATGACCAAGCTGACACAAGATTTGGATATCTGTCCTAATCTCACCACAAGGTAATCCAAAAATTGGGGACATTATAATTTGGTTATTGGTTTCTTCATAATTATATTATAAACAACAAGATTATTTACCTTGGGATATCAAAATAAAGCTAAACCTAAGCCAGATACATTGAGTTGGAACTATTTTTGATATCTTTGTCGCTATGTATCAAGTGACTTTATTGCAGGCGTGTGCATTCTATCTATTGTTATTGAAGAAATTTGAAACATTCTTCAAGATTCTCTCCTCATACAGAGTAAGTAATTCATTTGGAAACTTGCACATAGAGTCTAGTTTAAATTTATATTGTTGATCATTGATTTAGAGTAGAAAATAAAATTATTTATAGTTGTTATTAAAATAAATTTAATTATGGAATTTTTCTAAGCATAGTACCCACTAGGAATTGATTTGGGAATTTAGAAATACAATTTTCAACTTGCTGGAAATTAGTATTTCATAATCTTGGAAGTGGTACTTTAAGATCAAACTTGTACCTTCTAACTTCCCCACCTCTATATCAATGATTTGGGAGTGCTCAGACATTCAATGGGCAACCTATTTAAGTGAAATGGGTTGTTTTCCTAGAAACTTATAACATATTTTATAGTTGGTAGTTACGAGATAGTAAGCCAATTTGCTTTATAACCCCTCTAACCAACAACCCAAACCTGAGAGTAACTCTAAATCTAGTTGGTATATTTTTATATATCCAATTTAAGTACTCACATGCCATATCTAATATAATATATTGTTTCATTTTATTGTTTTTAGTTTTATATTACATACTTAGATACATAAATCAACAAGACAACCCTTATAATTAAATCCCCCACCTCCTCTTGACCCCATTTAATGCACTACTCTTACTTGGAATTGATTGAGGTATTGAGTGGGAATCCTCCCCTTTCATTTTAGGAGGAAGTTGGACCTAAAGAATGTTATATTTTGAAGCTCAGACAAGTGTTTTAATATCTGGAGGTGTCATTGAGGTTAAGAGCATATGAGAATAAAATATCTCCAAGCACAATTTTTTTTTCTAAGGAAAATTGTCCTAGTTAGATTATTAACTAGTTTTTAATAATTTTCCTAAGTCTAACTTAGGAAAACAAGTTAATTAATATTGATACAAGCCGATTTCTCTCTAGTGACTTCTAGAAAAGGTACTTGATAGAGTCAAGATTGTCTTAGTCATTGATCGAGATTAGATCTCAGTTGTTGAATTCTCAACAAGAGATTATAAGAGGAAATTGATAAGCATCTTAGAGATCATTGAACATATGCACAATGATAGTGTGGGGTTTGATGCCAATGAGGGTTTCAATAGTGGTTGAGCAAGAAGAAAATTTCTAGAGCATATTCTTCATTCAAGAGACTTCCAACTTTTGAGTTCCATAGGGAGATTATGCAAAGAAAATTTATTTTGGCTTGGGTCGAGTTTTCTCCAGTTGTGTGAATTACCAGAGGGAGGTCGACTTGCTAGGAGGATTCTGATTTTCCAAAGAGAGGCTGATTTTCCAGGGAGGTCTATTTGCAAGTGAAAGTCTAAATTTCCAAAGGAGGCCAATTTGCCAGTGGAGGCCGATATTTTTCTCCAACAGTGTGAATATCCAATGGAGGTCGAATTCCTCCATGTCACATGTGTGGGATGAGTTTGTGTTGTACCATAGGGCCAAATTGCTTCTAGAGGCCTAAGTTGCTTTCAAAGGACTGCAGAAGTGAAGATCAATTTTTTCCAAAGCTTTTCCATTCTATGGAAAACAGTTGCAATACTTACCAATTACTAATTTGCCGAAGAAATAATTAAACCCTCATCTGCAAAACTGGGTTCCCCCACATAGAGTTTTTTGTAGGGACATTTGTCCAAAAATATATGTGTCCATTTTTATGTGCGCAATTTTCTTAGTTCCTGTGAATTTTAATTGGTGAATATTGCAGTAGTGTTTTTATTTAGTATTTACAGTAAATATATTTTGGCAGAGATAAATAATATTTAAAAAGATAGGTTAGATAATTACCATGTAACTACAATAAGTCTAGATCAGAGTTAGATATGGAATTTTCACATGGTATTAGAGCATTTCTAAAATGCAGAAGGTTATTTGATAAACTCAGCGTAGGGTGCAAGAGAGGAAACCGAGGGTTTGTAAAACCTAGATCGATTTGTTCCAGATTTACTTGGGGTTTTCTTATTTTATCCCAAGGTTTCAGAGAAATGGCTTTAGTTGGTTTACAAGATCAAGATAGATTAGAGGGAGCATCTAACTTAGCCACATGGAAATCCAGAATCCTATTAATCTTGGAGGAGAATGGGCTAAAGGAGTGTGTGACCACTTTTGTAGCCATACCAACAGATGGAACATAGTTCCTTACCTACAAGAAGGAAGATGCCAAAACTAGATGCATTATTTTAGATGGGGTCAAGGATCAGATCATGACTCGCATAACAAAAGAAAATACAGGGAAGAAGATGTCAGATGGATTTTGTAAACTCTATCAATATTCTAGTGTAAACATGATGTTGATCCCAAAGGACAAACATTGAAGCAAAACAAAAAAAAGGTGAAACCATTGTATCTTACCTTACTAGGGTGAAATGTGTTAAGGAAGAATTGGAAAGTGTTGGCGAGAAAATTGAGGATGATGATCTTGTCAGGACAACCCTCAACGGGTTTATTAAGGAGTGGGATATCTTCGTATAGGTTATTACAGGAAGGCATGATATTCTAGATTGGGAAAGGCTATGGTCATATTTTACCCTGGAAGAGATTACGAGGAGTCTCGTCTGTGGCACCAAAAATAGTCGCCAAAATGGCGAGGGAGAATAGGAAATCATGTCTCTTACAAGGAATAACAAAGCAAATAAGGGATCCAACAAAGGGCCCAACTCCAAGAAGGACAAGAAGAAGAACCTATCAAAGTTTAATTGCTATGACTGTCATGAATTTGTCCACTGTGGCAGCAATTTCTTGTAGAGGAAGAAAGGTGACAAGAAGGGAAAGAAGCAGAAAACAACTTCAGCAAATGTAAATTAACTTTCTAGTTGGATGGAACAAGAATTCACACTCATAGCTTGTCTAGCTAGCTCAACCTCACAAAGTGTTTGGTACATAGATAGTGGGGTGTCATTCCATATGACAAGAGTTAGATTACTTCTCCAACTACAAGGAGGAGGAAATAAGATTCCAAATTGAGGTGGGAAACAAATACAAGTGTACTCTACTTGGGAGGGGATAGTCCTATTTTAGAGGGGGCCTGACAAGCCCATTCTAATCCACGATGTGTTGCATGTGTCAAAAATGGGAATGAATTTGATTTCCAATTCTATTCTTCAGGATAAGGGGTATAATGTAGTTTTTAGATGGAAGAAGGTGTTAATTAAGTGTTAGGAGTGGAATCCACCCATAGTAATTAGAGTCAGGATCAATAGACTTTAAAGGTTGCAGATGGATACTCCTGTAGAAATTCCTTATAGATTCAACTTGTAGATTGTAATATGCTAAAATAATTGACTTGAATATACTCTATTCATCAACGAAAACATTGATGAAATCACGAAGCATAAAAGAGAAATAATTCAATCACACATAACACAGTAATGTTCTGGGGAAAGCCACAACTAAAAACCTCTGTTATATGTATATTTCATTAATCAGAAAATATGAGAAGATTACAATGCTTTTCTCAAGCCCGAGCAAGCTTTGCACTATCTCTATCTATCTCACTTCTTCACAAACCAACTCAAGCCAATACGTAGCCAATTTTTCTTCCCACCAAGATTCTATTTACTTGCGCAGTTTCCTAGGGAATTAGTCCATATTTAATTGGGAAATTTCACGAGTATGAATTGCACAATCCTCATTGGCCTTCCTTTGATTGCATGCGCCACCTATACAATTCAGATGATTATACAACTGATAGTACACTGTCCCTGAGCTCTAATATAACTTGGGTCTTTCTCTAATCTGACATGCATGAGTTAATTATGAATGAATCTTCAGTTTATTGGTTGATCAATGTTGGTTACACCCCACTACTGTAGGTTACACCTCACTACTAGATCTCCCACTAATTATTCCATGAGTTGGAACTAGTTTTACTGAATTTAACTCAGTTAAACTAAATTAAATAATTAAAACTCAAAATAAACTCAACCAGGGCTCCTAAAAAATAGGAGACACTCTACATGAATCTAGTTAGACTCCAAACTCAAATTAACTAATCCAACTAAGTCAAAATAACTTAGTTAACTATTACAATTTGTCATGATGTGGAATTACAATTTAATTCAAGGACAAAATTAAATTAAGATTTTCTTGTTGCATTTTCAACACTCCCTCTTAATAGGAAAGGGATTATATGCTACTTCGATCCTGCCTATGTGAAATCTATGAAACTTGAATTTGTATATTGACAATGCCTCTGTCAAAATATATGCATCTGATCCTCTGTAGGAATGTATTCCATCAACATGATTCTCCTCTGCACACAATCTTGTAGATGGTGATACCAAATGTCGATATGCTTGGATCGATCATGAACAAATATATTCTCAAAAGAGTTTTATACAACTCTGGTTTTAAAAGTAAATTGTTGTAGTGTCCATCTCCTGACCAAATAAACCAACAAGGATCTTCCTAATCCAGATAGCATCACAAGTTGCTTGACTAGTAGCCATGTCCTTTGCTTCTGTTGAACTGAGTGTAACTGATCTCTACTTCCTGTTGTACCAAGAAATTGTTGCTGAACCAATACTAAAGATTCCCCCTGATGTGCTCTTCCTATCTGATGGACTCCCTGTCCAATCCGCATCTGTGAAGCCTTGAAGCTTCACTCCCTTTTTCCATTTGTACCAAAGGTCAAACTGAGTGGTGCCTCTGAGGTATCTCAACACATGTTTAGATGCCTTCCATTAAAGTTTGTTTGGCTTAACCATGACTGGGTGGTGCCTCAAAGGTATCTCAACACATGTTTAGATGCTGTAGAGCCTCTATTCTACACCTACTTGTCTACCATTTTCCTCAGTTTTTCCTTATCTTTCCTTCACTTTTGCCTCATTTTCACCATAAAACCACCCAGATCATTACAGTAAGTGTCAATAAGCATGATCAAGCAAGTTTTGCTAATGGATGACTATTTGTTTAGATTTTGACTTACTTGCAGGAATCCCGCAGTTATCTGATGATCCCGCAGCTATCTGAAGATCCTGCAGCCTTTTTGTTAAACACAATGATCCACGTGTCGGTTTGCTAGATGAGCCACATGGGCACTCAGGTATCAACGTGCTCGAGGTTCCTGTCCCATTGTTCCAGCCATCCACGTCATCTTCACCCATGGTCAAAGCTGGTTAAGTTACGGTCAACTCAAGGCTGTTTAAACGGTGATTGAGAGCTGTTTGGTCACGTCATCTTAAATGGTGATTTGTCCATGATCTACAGGTGGCAGGGGATGCAATCCAACATGGGATTTATTATCCATGACGACAGAACCACTAAACTCGTCCACGCAGCCGTGATGTGTCAAGGGACCATAAATACGCATGACTGTTTATTGTTTTTCTGTTAATTAGCTGTACGAGTAGGCTATCTTAGAAACCTCTATAAATAGCTGCGTCTGTGTACGCTCATTAGACTTTTATCAGTTGTAATTTCTGAACTTGTGTTAAATTTAAGAGCTTTGTGAACTCTGTTTTCTAGTGCTATTCCAGCACTCTGTTTTGTATACTTTTTGCAAATGGAGGAATAGACATAGCACCGTTTTGAAGTTTCCAGATCTCTGAGTTTTCTTGTGGCTGAATGAACAGAGGGCCCCTGCTCATCTCAGCCTTTGTAAAGTATTTTATGTGCAGTATTTCGTTATTTTCTTATTTATTTCCTTAAGCATGTATAGTTTCATTTACTTGTTTTCCTTTCTTTCAAGCTGATCAGTGTTATTTCTTTGCAGGTTTCTTTTAGCCCGGGATTTATTTTTTTTATATGTGTGTGTTTGCTTTACAGCTAATGGTATTTGAAGTTGACAATTCAAGTGCTTCCTTTGTCTTTATAGTTGATTTTTAATCTTATTTCTCAAAGAGCTGTTAACATACATGAATGATCTTCATCATAAACTATTATCTTTTAAGATCAGAATATCACTAATTTGCAGCTAGTTTGAGTGCTTTTTGGACTGTTCTTTCACTACTTTCTATCCGTGCTTTACACAGTACATGTGCTTTGAAGCATCGAGTTAGAAAGAGCAAATCATCACCACTAGTCTTTAAAGTAGAATTTTTGATTTTAAGTGCTTATTAGACTATTTCTCTCACTACTTTCTAATCATACTTTGCATAGTACATATGGCTGAAGTAGAGAATTAGAAATAGCAAATCATTATCATTAGTCTTTCAAGCATATTTTTCTCACTTTTCTAATTCCACTTAAGCTACTTTCTATCCGTGCTTTACACAGTACATGTGCTTTGAAGCATCGAGTTAGAGAGAGATAATCTTTATTCTTGGGTTTTAAAAGTGACTCTCTTTTCTTTTATTAGCAGCAACTTGAACGGTGTCTAGTGCCATTGGTAGTGGTCATTTGCTTTCAAGTTTATTTCAAGTCATTTCAGTTCACTTATTCTTTTCAAGCATTTCCTTTCAAGCAAGTAGTTAGAGATCACTCAACACACACTTTCACTCATTTAGGATTCACTCTACACACACACCATCACTCACTTGTTTATAAATTCTCACTCCATCTTAGGAACATAATTAACCACAACAACACCCCCAACGATAAGAAAAACTCTAAGAGGTTACTTAAGTACATATAGTACACCCTCACTTCATCAGCTTACGAGCCCCGGGTTGACAATAAATACTAGCAATTTAGATCACACTAAATTGACTAAACATTTTGGCGCCGTTGCCGGGGAAGTGAAATTAAGTAGCCATATTCTTAGAAAAAAAATATAAAAAAAATTTCAAGGAAAGAAGTTAATAGCCTATCTAAGTATGCTCTCCTCTTGCACTTTAGAGTGATCTGGAGGATCAGAAAGGAGAAAGTTATTAATTTAGTAGTCTCTTGAGTATGCTCTCTTCTTGCACCTAGAGTGAACTGGAAGATCAGAAAAAGAACTATTAACTTGACTTGAAGATAAAATAAAAAATGACATGCATAGAGCTAGAGATTCTAGGGGAAGGTTTTTAGCTAGAGCTCGAAGTTCAATTTTTACAAGTCCATCTGCTTCAAGAGATAGACAAGAGACACCTCCCTTATCTCCAACCGAAACTCCTAGTCCTGAAATTCAAGAGCCAAGAGTCGACTCTCCTATACCTTCTATTGAGTTTGAACTAGGAGGAGACTCTTCTCTTTCTCCTACAAGAAAACCAATTGTAATTGAGGAAATAGACTCACCTGAGGAGGAAGGAGAAATCTCTTCTCATTCACCCTTTGTAGAAGAACCAGAAGATTTTGAAATCCCTAGGAGAATCATCATGGCAGAGGAAGAAGGAGGTGGTAGAGGTAGAGGTAGAGGAGGAGGAGGAAATAACAATAATAATGGAGGAGGTAGAGGTCCCATAGGAGGAAATAGAGACGGGGATAATTCATTTGGGTTTCCCATTGTTAATGAGGATTCCCGAGCCACCATGAAAAACATATCACCATCTGTCCTCCCAAATTTTCATGGATTAAGAACTGAGGACCCTGAAACATTCTTGTTTGAATTTGAAGTTGTGTGTCGAACCTATGACTATCTGGATGATACTCAGAAACTCAAACTGTTCCCATCAACATTAAAAGATCAAGCTTTGAAATGGTTCATGGGGTTACTTACTCAATCCATTAGGACCTGGGAAGAAATGAAACAAACCTTTTTGGATAGGTATTTGGACTATTGTATGCCTACTAATCATAAGGATGAGGTTTTTAAAATGATGCAAAAAGAAGATGAGAGCCTAGAAGATTTACTTGAGAGATTTCAATATAACTTAAAAAGAGCAAAGATGAGCAGCCTGGATGAAGAGACCTTAAAAGCCCTCTTATTAAAAGCCATTAGGGAGGAATGGATAGATATCTTAAACATGATGGGGAAAGGGGATATCTCTCAACTTTCTCTCAATGATATAGCAGAACTTTGTATCCATCTCTCAAGGGGCAAATCAAAAACTCAAAAAGGGCCTAGAGATCCTTCTCTCCTTAGGGCAAATAAATCTGCAACAGGATCCGTGAGTAGGGCTGAAATTGGTAATATGCTAGATGAATTTAAAACTGACATCTTAGGGAGTCTTAGTGAACAAATTGATACCCTTAAGATTCAGAACAAACAAAAAGCAGAAGCCGAGGCTATGACCATTTTTTGCCCGAAGTGTAGAAAGAAGCATGCTTTAAGGGAATGTCCCTTGGAAGCAAATGTTGTAGAAACATGTGTCATTTGCTCAGAAACTCATGAGACCAAGGAATGTCCTTCAATCCCTGGCCTCAAAGCAGTCTTTCAAGAAGATCCAAGTACACTTGAATCTCTCTGTTTCGTTGCAAGGAGACCTTGGCAAGGACAACAGAATCAAGGGTTTAACAACTCTATGAATTCTCAATCCCAACCAACTTGGAATCCTTGGAAACAACCTTGGCCTCAACCACAAAATCCTTTCCAAGCATGGTTGCAAAGCATGCAAATGCAAAATCCTTATGGGAGATTTGCCCAATTCTATCAATACCCTCAATTTCAAAATCAGCAAGCTCCCCAACTTCCAAATCAAGGTCAACAATTGTCATTACCATTCCCTCAACAACAACAACCTCCTCCACAAAATCAAAATTCTCAACTCTTGTTACAATCTCAACAGAGGCCAAATCAACTTCCCTCTCAACCTCAACCAAACCCCAATAATAGGAATCCTCAAAGTGCTTATGTGATGGAAGGTCAACCACTCATGGAAGGTCAACCATTCCCTACCTATATGGTTGTTCCTCTCAATGAGGTCCAACTCAGATCAGGTAGAATCCTAGACCAACCTTCTACAAGTGCTCAACAACCAAGCATTTCTGAGGAAGAATCTCTCAAAGCCAATAAGGGTTCTGAAGTATCCCTTCAAAACCCAAGCATTAAAGAAAAAGAAAAAGAATCAACTCCCTTAGTAGAGCAACCCACATCTTCAGCTATTCCTCCTTTTCCTGAAAGATTGCAAATTGATAAAGGAGTGGAGAAGCAGATTTGGTTGCCTGACTATAGCTTTCTAGATGAATTGAAAAATGTCTGTATCAAGATTCCCTTGTTAACAGCCATTAAGGAGATTCCCATTCTAGCAAAGACAATAAAGGAGATGAGTTTGAAAAAAACAATAAAAAGAACCAGAGATACCAAAAGGATACATCTAGTTGGAAAAATTGCAGACATTATGATGGGTAAAATTACCATGAAAAAATATGTAGATCCCGGTAGCCCTATTGTTAAAACTCATATTAATGGGGTTGAAATCCCAAATACCTTGATTGACTTAGGAGCCGCTATCAACATTATGAGTAGACAGACCATGGATCAGTTAAAACTTCCTAACCTTCTCTTTACACCTACTTTGCTGCAACTTGCAGATAGATCAATCATTAAGCCTGATGGTGTATTAGAAGACATTCCTGTCTCTCTAGATTCTTGGGAATATCCAGTTGATTTTATGATTTTAACTCCCAAGAACAATCTAGGAGGACATCCTCTTATTTTAGGAAGACCTTGGCTGGCCACAGCTGATGCTTTCATAAGTTGTAGGTCTGGGGACATGTACATATCAGATGGTAATTCTACCAAGAAATTCAACTTGTATCCTCCCGCAAAGGCAATAACAGAAATAGGAGAAGATGAGTGGATTGATGATGAGGATACTCTTCAACCTGTTCTAACCATCTCTGAGATCAGTGAGGACAGTCAAATTCTAAACACATTAGAAAATTTTGAGATACCTTTAGAATATGACTCTTCACAGTTTCAGTTAGATGCAGATATTGAATATCTCTCCTCTAGACAGATGTCTCTCTTCTCAATGGAAGAGTTTGGTAGTTCTACAGTTGAAATCTTTCCAGGAAGAACATTGAACATTAACAAAAACTTGGAAAGACTACAACAAGAAGAATTAACTAAACTGTTGCAAAAACATTCCACTGCCTTTGCATGGGAATACACTGACATGAAAGGAATCGACCCTAAGACTTGTATTCATCACATTTATATTGAAGAAAACAGCAGACCTATTAGGCAGCCACAAAGACGGATGAATCCAAATCTTAGGGAAATTGTGAAAGAAGAACTTCAGAAATTGCTCAAGGTAAACTTCATTTACCCCATTTCAGATAGCCAATGGGTTTCTCCCTTGGTTATAGTGCCCAAAAAGAATGGTAAATGGAGAGTTTGCATTGACTATCGAGAATTGAACAAGGCAACCTTAAAGGATCATTTTCCTCTACCTTTTATTGATCAGGTACTAGACACTTTAGCAGGTAAAAAGTATTTCTCATTCTTGGATGGTTTTAGTGGTTACAATCAGATTCAGGTAGCACCTGAAGATCAAGACAAAACCACCTTTACTTGTCCTTGGGGAACTTTTGCCTACCGAGTACTCCCTTTTGGATTGTGCAATGCACCCGCTACATTTCAAAGGGCTGTACTAGGAATCTTTTCAGATCTGATTCATGATTGTGTAGAGGTATACATGGACGATTTCACAGTCTATGGTAATACATTTGAAGAAGCTTTGGCAAATTTGGAAAAAGTACTGGTAAGATGTAAGGAAACAAATCTTTCTTTAAGTCATGAAAAGTGTTTTATGATGTTTACTGAAGGGATTGTTTTAGGACATCATATTTCAGGAGATGGAATCAAAGTTGATAAATCTAAAGTCGAAGTCATCTCTAAGTTACCTATTCCTAACTGCCAAAAGGATGTTAGAAGTTTTCTTGGATTTACTGGTTATTATAGGAGATTTATTGAAAACTTCACTAAGATAGCATCCCCTCTTTTCAAACTCCTTACTAAAGATTGTGAATTTAAGTGGGATCCTGAATGTCAATCTGCCTTTGAAGCCTTAAAGACTAGAATATCTGAAGCACCCATTCTAAGGGGTCCAAATTGGAAACTCCCTTTTCACATTTCTACTGATGCTTCAGATACAGCTTTAGGAGCTGTTTTGGGACAAAAGGATTTGATCCCTTATGCCATTTATTACACAAGTAAGAATTTGACTCCTACTGAGTTAAATTACACTGTTACTGAAAAGGAATTTCTAGCCGTTGTTCATGCGATAAACAAGTTTAGACACTACATAACCGGCTATGAAACCTTTGTCCACACTGATCACTCTGCCATTAGATACCTCATGAACAAACCAGTCACTAATGGTAGAGTTACAAGATGGCTTTTGCTTTTACAAGAATTCAACATAACTGTGTTAGATCGACCAGGTAAACAGAACACAGTAGCTGACTTCTTGTCTAGAATCCAAAACACTAATGAGGACTCTCCTGTAGAGGATAAATTTCCAGATGAGTATTTGTTTGCAGTAACTACCAAAACCCCTTGGTATGCGGATATTGCTAATTATTTAGTTACTGGAAAGTTACCTTTACATTTATTTCCTAATGAGAAAAGGAGAATCATTCAGGATAGTTCACATTATTCTTGGATTTCTAATGAATTGTTCAGAACAAGGCCAGATTTGATGATCAGAAGATGTGTACGGGAGGATGAAATGCCTGACATCCTTAAGGCATGTCATGACGAACCTTGTGGCGGTCATTTTTCTGATAAGAGGACTGCCTATAAAATCCTTTCATCAGGATATTATTGGCCTTCTCTCTTTAAGGATGCGAAGCAATATGTTAAAAGGTGTGACAGTTGTCAGAGAATTGGGAGACCAACTCTTTCAAATGAAATGCCACTACAGCCACAGGTATGCATCGAACCTTTCGAGAAATGGGCTCTAGATTTTGTTGGACCAATTAATCCGCCATCCAAGCAAAATAGATATATATTGGTTTGTACTGACTATGTTACCAAGTGGGTAGAAGCTATAGCATTAACTTCTGCTACTGAAAATTCAGTTGTTCAATTTCTTTTCAAGGATATTTTCACTCGTTTTGGTGTCCCAAGAGAAATTGTAACAGATCAGGGAAGCCAATTTACATCAAGGATGATAGAGAAGCTGATGGAGGAATATAAGATCAAGCATAGAACATCTACTTCATACCATCCGCAAGCGAATGGTCAAGTAGAATCTACAAATAAAGTTCTTGAAAGCATCATCACAAAGACTGTTCATCTTCATAGAAGAGATTGGGCAGAAAGGCTTCCTGAAGCCTTATGGGACTATAGAACTACATGGAGGAACACCACAGGACATTCTCCCTATGAACTTGTTTATGGGAAGGAAGTCCTGTTCCCCATTGAGTTCCAAATCAAGACCTTCAAGACAGCAGTTCAATTGGGGATGAGCTTATCAGAAGCCCAGAAGCACAGAATGGACCAGTTAAATGAACTAGATGAAATGAGACAAGATGCAATTCTAAGAACCGATCTAGTTCAGCACCAAAGAAGCAAATGGCATGATCGACATATCAAAGAAAAGAAGTTTCAAAAGGGTGATTGGGCACTCTTGTTTGATTCAAAATTTAAGGACTTCAAAGGAAAATTTCAAACTCACTGGCTTGGGCCATATGAGATTGATGAAGTCTTTAATAATGGAGCAGTTAGAGTGAAGACTATTGATGAACTTCAAACTCCCTTTATTGTGAATGGCCACCGGTTGAAAGTCTACCACAAGCCACTCTCAAAAGAGGAGTTTGTTAAGTTATTCCAAGGCGATTCTGAAATGAGGCTGGTGGAGAAGAATTCTTCTCCCCCATCAGCCTAATCTCTGTTTCTTTCAAGTTCAATGAAAAAAAAAAAAAAGGAAAAAAAAAAGAAAAAATAAATGTATGAGTCTGAAAACCAATCTCTGATTGGCAGTCTCATGCAGAAAACATAAGGTGAAAATCAGGGTCACCTGACACCTCATGTTTTCCATCTCTCTCTCTCTCTTTCATCTCATTCCATTTATTCTATCTCACCATTTCCTTCCATCTCACCATCCTCACTCCACTTCACTGCTTTCCACCCACTCATTCATTCATTCATTCCATCTCATTTCATTAATAAAGTTTTTTTTAGGCAACTAAAGTATTTTATGCAGCTGGAAGACTTCATTACAGTTCCTGCAGCTATTTAACAATTCTACAGCTGTTTAACCTTCCTGCAGCCTTCTGCACCTGCACAAGAAACACAGTTTGTCTGAAGAAAATATTTACAGTTCAAAATCATCAAAGACAAGGAGGAAAGATCATGTGCTAGCAATAAAGTTAACAAAAGGTTAGTAGCAAATCATCAGAAGCCAAATCAAATGCGGATCCGAGGTATGTTTAAAACTCTAAACCTATGGTTATTTCATTATGCGGAATTTTCTGGGTTATGTTTTGTTGGCCACTAATCGTAATGATTACCCATTTTCTTTTCCCATGCGACCACAAATCTACGAATCCTCCACGTCTACCAGCTCATAATAACCACGATTTTTGAAATCACATATGGCTGTTTCTGTCATTAAGGTCTCGTACCCTAATGACGTAACCTACCGTATTACGTCTCTCAGTTCTCGTCCCGCAGCCATGTGTCAATCCACAGCCGGAATCGGAGAATATAGCCGTTCCATTCATCATTTCGAAACTCTCTATGCTCATAACACTCCATTCCTCGCTATCATCTCCCTTATTCCGTTTCACTCACTACGATTACCACCATAAACCATCCTCTGTTTTCCCTCTGCCGTATACCCAGTAAACCTGTGATACAGTCGTATTACGACTGTTAATCACCGTTTCAATGTGTCCACGCTGTTATCCTCCGCTTAACTCTAATTCAAGCCGTGAATTCTCGGTGTCTGAGACTGTTGATGCACCGTATACCCTCTGTTCCACAAAGTCTGAACAGGAACCGAGGAGTTACTGTGTAAAGTGACGGGGTTACTGTGTAAGGTCACCATCAAATTCGTGTTTTAAACAGAGCTGAGGAGTCGATGGGAAAGCTTTTAAGGGCTGAACCAGAAGGTTCGAAATTCTTGGAGGCATACCCTCAGGTTGAGGAAGCATTACAAAAAGCTAATTGGCTACAGTGCATCAAGAAGTTCAAGGGCTACCACAAAGAAGTAACAAAAACCTTTGCAAGGTCATTCCAGGATAAAAACAGTCAAGTAGAGGTGGGTGATTTAACATTTGCAGTCAGTGAAGGAAGCATAGCAAGGGCTACATCTCTTCCACAAACCGGTGAGCGTTGGTTCAAAAACCGGGCAGTCCAGGATCAACAATGGAAACGGATTTTTAAAAAACCCAGGTATGAATACAAGTGTTTTCACCAAAGGAATCCCTATCTCTCATGTTAAAGAAGAATGGAAAGTTCTATTGTTATTAGTGCAAAAGTTTTTTACATGCGAAGGGAGATTTGGGGTTTTATACGTCTATCATGGGAAAATTATGCAGCAATTTCAAGGAGAACATGATATAAATCTTCCCTACTTCCTATTCCAAAGCCTTAGGAAGATGTGTTCCATGGCTCAAAAGAATCCACGAAACATAGAAGCTTACCTCTGTCACCATAGTCTTGTCAAGTTATTGATAGAAGAACAATTAAAAGAAAAACAAGACAATTGGGAGAAATTCCTTGTAAGGAATCATTTTGAAGAACCGGGAGAATCTTCTATACCTAGGAAAAGCAGAAGGAAGAGAAAAGGAAGTATCTCTGAGACTGTTCAAGAACAAACTGTAGAGGAAATAGAAGTATATCATCCTGAACCTGAGATTGAACCCACTGAAGACAGTGCTCAAGAGGTCATCTCAGAAACCCTCGCTGAACTTGCCAAGGAAGCTACCAAGAAGAGAAGAGAAGACAAAAAGAAACAAAAACAAGACAAGGGAAAATCTATAATCCAAGAAACTGATCAGACCCCAGAGCATTCTAGTGATGAAGAAAGAGATAACCAGCCCTTAGCACAAAGGGTAGCTAAACTCCATGAGAAAACTGCCCTCTCTGAGAAAGTAAAGGTTCAAAAACCAAGGGAAAAGGCACAAAAAGAAACACAGAGTGCTGCCACTGTAAGAAGGAGTAGTAGATTGCAGAATAAAAGGAAAGCCACAAAGACACTCTTCGTTGATCTGAGCACACCTGAGAAGGGTGCTACAAAAACAGACCTTGAGGATAGTCCACAACGTGAGGCAGCTACTCCTCCAAGGGAGGACAGTCCATTTCAGCCGGAGTTTGAAACTGAAATTGAGCATACACCCAGTCCAAGAAAATCACCAATGATTGATCCAGCGCAGCAAGAAGCATACAACTATTTTGAAACATTGGAGCAGAACACTGCTGGCCCAAGTAATGTCATACCTCATGAGCATCAAATAGACTTACTCAAGCAAGAGATATATGAACTTGAGGTGCTAAACCGTCACATAAAACAGAGAAATGAAGAAATGAAGCAGCAAGCTGATATTGCCAAAGCAATCCAAGATAACACCTTTCTTCACATGAGCATGTGGCAGAAGAAACACAGCAGACTCAAGAAGAGATGTAGAAGGCTGAACAGAGCCTTAATCAATTTGAAATTCAGATGCATGTTCAAGAGGCCAAAGGTTAATGTTTCTACACAAAGGAAGAGAAGGAGATTGGATGTCCTAGCTGAGGCATCCCAGCAGATGGATTGAATTGTGTTTTCATTGCATGAGGACATGCAATACCCTCGGAGTGGGGGTATGTAGAGCCTCTATTCTACACCTACTTGTCTACCATTTTCCTCAGTTTTTCCTTATCTTTCCTTCACTTTTGCCTCATTTTCACCATAAAACCACCCAGATCATTACAGTAAGTGTCAATAAGCATGATCAAGCAAGTTTTGCTAATGGATGACTATTTGTTTAGATTTTGACTTACTTGCAGGAATCCCGCAGTTATCTGATGATCCCGCAGCTATCTGAAGATCCTGCAGCCTTTTTGTTAAACACAATGATCCACGTGTCGGTTTGCTAGATGAGCCACATGGGCACTCAGGTATCAACGTGCTCGAGGTTCCTGTCCCATTGTTCCAGCCATCCACGTCATCTTCACCCATGGTCAAAGCTGGTTAAGTTACGGTCAACTCAAGGCTGTTTAAACGGTGATTGAGAGCTGTTTGGTCACGTCATCTTAAATGGTGATTTGTCCATGATCTACAGGTGGCAGGGGACGCAATCCAACATGGGATTTATTATCCATGACGACAGAACCACTAAACTCGTCCACGCAGCCGTGATGTGTCAAGGGACCATAAATACGCATGACTGTTTATTGTTTTTCTGTTAATTAGCTGTACGAGTAGGCTATCTTAGAAACCTCTATAAATAGCTGCGTCTGTGTACGCTCATTAGACTTTTATCAGTTGTAATTTCTGAACTTGTGTTAAATTTAAGAGCTTTGTGAACTCTGTTTTCTAGTGCTATTCCAGCACTCTGTTTTGTATACTTTTTGCAAATGGAGGAATAGACATAGCACCGTTTTGAAGTTTCCAGATCTCTGAGTTTTCTTGTGGCTGAATGAACAGAGGGCCCCTGCTCATCTCAGCCTTTGTAAAGTATTTTATGTGCAGTATTTCGTTATTTTCTTATTTATTTCCTTAAGCATGTATAGTTTCATTTACTTGTTTTCCTTTCTTTCAAGCTGATCAGTGTTATTTCTTTGCAGGTTTCTTTTAGCCCGGGATTTATTTTTTTTATATGTGTGTGTTTGCTTTACAGCTAATGGTATTTGAAGTTGACAATTCAAGTGCTGCCTTTGTCTTTATAGTTGATTTTTAATCTTATTTCTCAAAGAGCTGTTAACATACATGAATGATCTTCATCATAAACTATTATCTTTTAAGATCAGAATATCACTAATTTGCAGCTAGTTTGAGTGCTTTTTGGACTGTTCTTTCACTACTTTCTATCCGTGCTTTACACAGTACATGTGCTTTGAAGCATCGAGTTAGAAAGAGCAAATCATCACCACTAGTCTTTAAAGTAGAAGTTTTGATTTTAAGTGCTTATTAGACTATTTCTCTCACTACTTTCTAATCATACTTTGCATAGTACATATGGCTGAAGTAGAGAATTAGAAATAGCAAATCATTATCATTAGTCTTTCAAGCATATTTTTCTCACTTTTCTAATTCCACTTAAGCTACTTTCTATCCGTGCTTTACACAGTACATGTGCTTTGAAGCATCGAGTTAGAGAGAGATAATATTTATTCTTGGGTTTTAAAAGTGACTCTCTTTTCTTTTATTAGCAGCAACTTGAACGGTGTCTAGTGCCATTGGTAGTGGTCATTTGCTTTCAAGTTTATTTCAAGTCATTTCAGTTCACTTATTCTTTTCAAGCATTTCCTTTCAAGCAAGTAGTTAGAGATCACTCAACACACACTTTCACTCATTTAGGATTCACTCTACACACACACCATCACTCACTTGTTTATAAATTCTCACTCCATCTTAGGAACATAATTAACCACAACAACACCCCCAACGATAAGAAAAACTCTAAGAGGTTACTTAAGTACATATAGTACACCCTCACTTCATCAGCTTACGAGCCCCGGGTTGACAATAAATACTAGCAATTTAGATCACACTAAATTGACTAAACAGATGCTTTCCAATAAAGTTTGGTTGGCTTAACCATAACTTGACTAAGTTGGTTAACTACAAAACACATGTCCAGTCATGTGTTCACTAAATACATAAGTGAACCCATGAGTTGTCTATAAATTGTAGCCTCCACTACTTCACCTGAAGTAGCATCTTCCTTCCTCCAATTACCTACTAGAGGAGTCTCCATGGGTTTGTTTCTCTCCATATGGAACTTCTTCAGTATCTCGTTGGCATACTTTCCTTGAGAGACAAAAAGTTTCCCATCTCCTTGCTATACTTCCATACCAAGAAAGTAATGCATAAGCCCCAAGTCCTTCATCTAGGATTCTCTTGCAAGATACTCTTTGCAAGATTTTATCAGCTTCTCATCACCTGTTAAAATCAAATCATCGACATATAATACTATAATCAACAATTTACCTTGAACCACAATATGGTAAGGTTCTCATCTGCTTCACTTTTCGTGAAGCCCAACCTGGTGAAATAGTTGTCAAATTTGGTGTACCAAGAACGGGGTGCTTGTTTTAGTCCATACAATGCTCGCTTGAGTCTGCACACATGTGACTCTCTATTTAAGGTCTCAAATCCTTCTAATTGCTCAATATACACCTCTTCCTCAATCATGTCATTGAGGAATGTTGTCTTGACATCCATCTGATGTATCTTCCATCCCATCTGCGCTGACAGTGCTATAATAGATCTGATTGAAGAGTACCTTTCTACTGGAGAAAATGTATCTTCACAATTAATTCCCTCCACCTAAGAGAACCCTCTTGCCACAAATATGGCCTTATGCTTCTCCACACTCACATATGTTGCTTTCTTTACCTTGTAAATCTATATGGAACTCACTATTGACTTGTCTTATGGTCTTTGGAGTACTTTCCAAACACTATTTCTAATAATGGAGTCACATTCCTCAACCATGGCATCAACCCATATTGGTTGCTGCACTTCTTCTAAGAATAAGGATGGCTCAACCTCGACACTCTTGCTCATTAGATCCATGTAGCTAGTGTACAGATCTGGTAACCTCCTCTCCCTGCATTGTGATATGGGTGCTCCCACATTCTCTCTAGAATCATGCATCAATATGTCAGCCTCTCTGGTGCACTTCCTTCCATCTCTGGAAGTCTCTACCTGAGTGGGTGCTTCCACTATCTGCTTCTCTGCATGTGGCTGCTCCACATCATCCCGAGGTTCCTTCTTTGGAGCTAAAATCTCCTCTTTTGCATGTAACTGAAGCTCCCTCTCAAGGGAACATCTCATGGAATTCTCTTAATCGAACATCACATCTCTACGAACCATTGTCATCCTGTTGGATGGTAGCTACACTCGATAATTGTGAGGTGTATTAGTGTACCCCAAAAATATGCCCAACTCAGCGATTGGCTCTATATTTTTCCGTGTGTCCTTGGTAACATGACAATATACTGATAAAACAAAGATCTTGAAGTGTGTCACATTTGGTTTCTTACCTGAAAAATATTCTTCTGGTGTACTCATCCCGATAATTTGATGAGGGCTTCTGTTCTGTAAATAAACAACTGTGTTGTATGCTTCAGGCCACAAGTGCAATAGTATGCCCTGATGATCTGAGTTGACTCAACTCCCAGATTTAATCAAGATCTTTTGCTTTCGTGATGTGATTAGAATTGCAATTAAAATAGCATAAAGGAACATAAATGCATGATGTAAAGAAGAAGTAACATGACAAGTATCAGCAACATAAAGCACAAGGCGTTTATAACGGAGTTTGTCCAGGAGGGACTACGTCTCCAGGCCTCGGTGTCAAGATGGTGTAGGCCGCTGCATTAAGTTTTGTTAATAGTGATGATGTACATAGGTGGTGATGTGGCTATCATACTAGGAAAATTCCCTCACGCAGGAGTGGCTCCACGAGATGTTCCGCTACAAGAACTCTCAGTAAAAAAGGACTCCTATCAATATAACATAAACTCATGCATGATGATAATGAGCATCCTGCCAACATGGCATCAAAGGGATCTCAATGAAAAACATACATGGTGACACATGAGTATCCCGTCAACATGACGACAAAGGGATCTCAAACAAAACATGACGAATCATGACAACAAGTACATCCCATAGATGATTCCGCGTCACATCAAGTAGGAATCATGAAACAAGTAAGAAAATAAGATCCCGCATCAAACATCAAACAAGGATCTATGCAGCACAATGCATCTCATAGAAAAAAGTACATGAACACACTGCATATACCTCACATCCTCGAGCCATCTGAAGAAAAGGACGTCAAACTACTGAAGTTGGCCATACCATCAATTTCGCAGCATCGGATCTCATGGAAAGGACTGCTCACACATCGAATACTGACACTTTCACTCCACTTTGAAAAGTGGCTGAAAAATGAAATGATCAAATGGAAAATTTGAATGCAACATTTGATTTGTGGCATCGAATAGTGTAAAATCAACTCTCAAATTTATGAATTCTGAGAAAGTGAAAACCTATGGCTACATGAATCTTTTAGATTCCCCCTAGATTCCTCGAAGATTCCCTCCTCTGGGTCGTCTGAATATCTACTGCTTAGATCAAAATTATGTATGCACCATTAGGTTCCTTGCGAAATTCTGAGAAAAATGAGTATGAAGTTGGCTGCATTCTGACTTTGGCGAATTTCAGCCTCCAAGGAATCTAGAAGATTCCCTCAAGATTCTTGAAGATTCTCCTTAGCTGGAGATCTGCAAATATTCTACTCAAAAGGTGAATCCGGCCTCGCCATAGCGTTCCTTGCGAAAATCTGAGAAAATTGACTGTAAACTTGATTACATTCTGATAAAAAGAATTTTTACCTCCTAGGGAATCTTAAAGATTCCTCAAAGAATCTACATGAGAATATTCCCTGGAATATTCTAGGCATCTGCCTCATTTTCCATGCCCAAGACGGATCCCCTCTACACTGCCACACCTCCATTCCATTGCTTTCCCGCTCACTTTTTTGTCCTCCCTATACAAAAAGAAAGTGAGGTTTATATATATAAATGTGGGCAGAAATATCAATGAAGCGCCATAGCATGTTGGTTATGGCGGAGGTAACAAGGCGGGTAGGTTGGGGGAACAAATCCCGCCCCTCCAAAATTACACACAATAAACTTTTTTTGTTATTATAAAACTAGGCATGGTTTGTTTGGTTTGTTAGATGTATTAAATGGCATAATTGTATTAAATGGGCGGAAGGTTGTTATGGCGTAGTGCCACATGGGGCCGCCTGGTGGGGGCTGGCCCACGTGGGCCGAGAAGGTTCAATCCCCGCCGGCTCCACATTACATTGTGTTAAATTTATAACATAGGTCATTGGGGGAGGTCGGGTTGGTGGCCCGCCACCCCATAAAATGTATTTTTTTTTGTTATATAACAAAACATAGTTTTTTTTTTTTTAAATTCCCAAATTTGATGGTAGGAGACAATTTAATGAGGCCACAATTTCGCCTGGAGGTTCTCCGGAATCCAGTGGTCAGATTTCTGCGAAATTGTTCCTTCCTTAAACCTGCCAAGTCACCCGGTTAGCCCTTAACTTTCATTGCCTCTAACTTTCACATACGAGCTCGGTTTGATGAATCATTCACACCGTTGTGATCAAGACGATGAGATCTATGCTCTGGTTCTAGTTCGAAAGCATCTGATCATTTTGATTTTTTTCCCTTTCTGAGTCCTTTTGGACTTCTGCCTATGTCTGGAGCCACCTAGATCACCTAATCATGTAACATTGCCTGTGTAGCTCCCACAATACTTTTGTTATTCCTTTCAGCCACCCCCATTGTGTTGTGGGTTATGAGGTGCTATTAGCTCCCGTCAAATGCCTTCTGATGCACAAAATTTCTTGAATTCATTCGGCACATATTCTCCACCATTATCACTTCTGAGAGCTTTAAATTTCCTACTAGTATATTTCTCGACAAGTGCTTTAAAATCACAAAAGTTAGTGAATGTATGATCTTTCTTCTAGCATGAAGAAAATCCAACACTTACGAGAAAAATTGTCAACAAATACTACATAATACCCGTGCTTGGCCATGGATGTTATCGAGAATGGTCCACACACATCTGAGTGAACTCGATCAAGGATTGCTTGCGCTCGGTTGTATTTATCATCAAAGGAATATTTGGTGTACTTCCACAATGTACACCTTTTACATGTGTCTCTCTACTCTAATGTACCCTTGGGAAGTCCTGTAGAAATTTTCTACATGATCTTGAAATTTCTGTGGTGCAAGTGACCCAATCTTCCATGCCAAAACTCACCGATGTCTAAGCTCTACAACTTCTCTATTTTTTTGCACAAAGAAACACAATCTTATATATCCAATTTGTAGAGGTTCTTCACCCAAACTCCAATACACTTTACCTGTCCTGAGGCTATGTGACGAAGGAAAGCCTTTCCTTTACTAGATATCACATCGTAGCCACAGTCTTCCAACATGGAAACTAAAACCAAATTCTTCTTCAAACCTGAAACATACATGACATATTTTAATGTGAGAGGAGAACCAGAATCCCTCTAAAACGTAATAGTACACATGTCTGTCACACTATACCTCCCATCGTCTCCCATATTGATGTGCATCCGGAATTCCTTCTCCTCCAAGTCACTGAAGAACTCTTTGTTGCCGGTCATATGGAATGAGGCTCCATTATCCCGATACCACACACTACCCATCACCGATGTCACCATGCAAGTGATGAGTGTGAAATCCAGTTCGAATTCTGAAGCAAGAGCTTCACTTGACACTCCTTCTAAGGGCTTCTTACCAACTTTCTTGTGTGGACACTTTGTAGCATAGTGTCGCAGCTCATGAAAATGAAAACATTTAATCTTCAACATGTCCTTCTTCTTTCCGCCCTATTTGGAATCTAATTTGGAATGGGATGATTTCCCCTTCCCTTTCTTCACCTTCCCATCTATGGCACAGTTCTCCTCATCATCATGCTTGGATGAGGATCCATCTCTATTGTTTCACCAACTCTCTTCTTGTACCAAGTTGGACCACAATTGCTCCCACTCTGGTAGCTTCTCCCTCCCATTAACTAAATCTTGGTAGTTGTGCTAGCTCTTGGGAAGTCCTAGACATGTTAGGCTCACCGGATAGTCTCCAACCACTATACCGCCGATGCTTCCAAGCTCATCCCGACATTGGGTGAACTTGGTCAAGTACTTCGATATTGTGCCACCCTTCTCCATCTTGATTTTTCTAAGCTTGTCCTATAGTTCCAGCTTCATGTGGTCACTGTTATTTTGAAATAGGTCTGTCAATGTTTTCCACATTGACAATAGAGTTTCCTTATCATGGAGGTTGGAGACAATATGATCTTGAACTCCTTCTAAGATAATCCTTCTCACCTTTGCCACACACTTTCTCCACTCTACTAGATCCTGAGCATAAACATGCTTAGGAATTTCTTTGTCTATGAATTCCTTAAGCCCATTGTCTTCCAACACTGCCTCCATCCTTTCCTTCCAAGCAATATAGTTTGAACTACCCTCAAGGGAATATTCGAGTCTCAGTCTGTAGAACGACATCCTGTTGGCTTTGAAGTATGATACTGCAAATTCGATTTCTCCTGCAAAAGACAAACTCGTATTCTCCTCTTCTATAGTGATTACAACTCTGATACAATGTAGAAATTCCTTGTAGATTCAACCTGCAGATTTTACTATGCTAAAATAATTGGCTTGAATCTACTCTATTCATCAACAGAAACAATAAACGGTCGATGAAATCACGAAGCATAAAAGAGAAAGAATTCAATCATAAGTAACACAATAATTTTTTGGGGAAATCCATAACTAAAACCCCATACTATCTCTATATTGCATTAATCAGAAAATATGAGAAGATTACAATGATTTTCTCAAGCTCGAGAAGCCTCTACACTATCTCTATCTATATCACTGCTTCACAAACCATCTCAAGCCAATCCTTAGCTAATTTTTTTTCCTTCCAAGCTCCTATTTCCTTGTGTATTTTCCTAGGGAATTAGCCCATATTTAATTGGGATATTCCAAAAATATGAATTGCACAATCCTCATAGGCCGTCCTCTGATTGCATGCACCACCTATACAATTAAAATGATTATACAATTGATAGTACACTGTCCACGAACTCCAATGCCAATTGTGTCTTTCTCTGATCTGGCATGCATGAGTTAATTATGATTTAACCATCAGTTTACTGGTTGATTAGTGATGGTTACATCCCACTACTGCAGGTTACACCCCACTACTGGATCTCCCACTAATTCCTCCATCAGTTGGAACTAGTTTAACTAAATTTAACCCAGTTAAACTGAATTGAATAATTACAACATAAAACAAACTCAACCAGGGCTCCTAACAAATAGGAGACACTCTACATGACTCTAGTTAGACTACCAAGTTGAATTCAATGAGCCAAATAAGTCAAATTAACTTATTTAACTATTACAAGTTGTCATAAGATGTGGAATTATAATTTAATTCAAGGAAAAAATTAAATTAGGATTTCCTTGTTGCATTTTCAACAAATCCAAAGGCACCGGTAAGCAATAGTGATCCAAGAGATCATGGAGAGATTTGGCATAGGATGACAAGCCATATTCATCATGGGGCACTTAAGTTGCTCTGGGAGACAATGATATGTGTTCCAAAGGTGAGAATGGAGCATGATGATGCATATTGGGGAAGTTTTCTAAGGCATCTTTTCCAAGGAGTGACAACATATCCAAAGGTGTATTAGATTTAATTCATTATGATACATGTGATATGATCTCGATACAGTCTCTCATAGGGTATGTATATTACATTTCCTTTATTGATGATTTCTCTAGGAATACTTGGATTTACTTCTTGAAGACCGAGGATGAGGTCTTTAGTCACTTCCAAGAGTTCAGAGCTCTTGTGTATAATTCGATAGGTAGGAAGATAAAGATTATTCGGTTAGATAATAGAGGCGAGAACATAGGAAAATCCTTCTAGGAGTTCTATACGAGGGAGGGCATCAAGAGGGAATGGATGGTTCCTTACAACTTATAGCAGAATGGGGTTGATGAGAGAAAGAACCATGCAATATCAAGGGTAGTTAGGGCCACATTGTATGACCAGGATATGCCAATATACTTGTTAGGTTCCTATATCAATAGGTGTCATTTTTCATGATTGACTGTGGAAATGCCAAATATGTCATCTTTTCATGCTACAAAGGTTCCATATTTCCAAGAAAACCAAAAAATTTAAAAAATGTAAAGAGGGTATGCCCTAAAAGAAAAATCAAAGGGCAAGAAAAAGAATGAATTGGCCAAGAGAAAAATAAAAGAAAATGAACCCCAATCAAGAGGCCAGGAAAGTGTGCTAGCTCAAATGCCACTACTATTCCATTTTTGAAGAATTTCACAGTTAAGGGAAGGCCAAACAGCTTAATCTTGGCCTCTCTAGGTTTAAATTTCTTGTTTTAGAGATAGAGAATAAAGATCTGTCCAAACTGTTTAATCTTGGCAGATTACTAGATAGGTAGAGAAACAAGGGTGCTCAACTGCTTAATCTGAGCCCCTGGAAGAAATAAGGATAGATTTAGATAGGAGGATAGCCAAAAGAAAAGAAGAAAATCAGGGTTTGCTAGTCCAAGTGCACCCATCCAAAAAGAAGAAAAAATGTTAGGCAAGTAGGCTGGGTAGGCAGTTTTGAGGTTGCAGAATGAAGACTTGTGATAAATTTTGTGTCTCAAAGTGTTGAATTTACTTATATCACAAGTGCAAAGCATATTCCCTTGGAGCAGCTCAAGCGAGGCATGACTAACTTCCCCTTCATTCTTTCCCAAATCATTTACTAATTTCCCCCAAAGATATTAAGATCTGCTTAATATCACTGCATCATTCATCTCATTCTATAAACATTTGCCCAAGTAAAGATTCTACTTTACTTAGGGGCTGGTCTTATTCCTTGTATAAATCCTTTTTCCCTTTTAAAGCCTGAGTTCCAAACATTGTACTTAGCGCTTTCTCCTCAAAATTCATATTAACTTTTGACTTTATTATATAAATCCCTCTTTATTTTCCCTCCCCGTATTAAAAATATAGTAAAAATCCCATATATATAAGTATCCCCGCCTTGGTTGAAATATAACCATAAGTATGATTCTTCGGGAATTACTAAGTTTATTTAAAACTTAGTAAGAACCCTCCTCCGATGCATTTCGGCTTTCTCCGATCCGATATCGCACCACTTGCCCCCCCTCCGATGCGATATCGCTCCATTTCACTTCCTCCGACGCGATATCGCAAGTCGCAATCGCCGCTTTTTCCAAAACTCCGCTTTATTGCAAAATCTCCGTTTTATCGTAAATTTCCGCTTTACCGCAAATCATTGCATTATCGCTTCGGCATATATGTATCTCATTCCCATATCGCTTATCGCATCATCGCAACCATTTAAGCCTTCCTCCCATTTCACCCCCCGATAGCGATATCGCAATCGCATATCGCAACATCGCCCATCGCATGTAAAGTCTCCTAACCACTTGCCCCCCCGCCGATGCGATATTGTGATTTCCTCTCAGCCGTTGGATCTGCCCTCGCATGATCCAATGGCCCGAATTCATTCATTTTTATTTTATCAAAAGTGATCGCTCCCGCCCTTTAAAATCATATTTCTCCCGCTTATAGTTGCTTTTGCCCATTTAAGGGGTAAAAAGGCTATTTTCTCATATTTTCATTCGACGCCCGCGCGCGCTCCAATTGCAAAGGAGGCAGGTCATTTCTTCATCCATTTTGATCGCCTCTAAGCAGAATAGCTATGGACAACGAGCTCGCTCTCAACCAAAGTTGCCAATATGCATCCTCCTTTTTTGATATCATTCAATGCCGATAGACCTTCTAAGCCCGCAGAAAGCAATAAAGAAGACAGCAGCAGTTATATTTTGCCAAACAGTGGCAAAGCAGAGGCGGTTCAGTTAAAGAGTATCAGTGCAGCGGAAAAGTGTATCAGTGAAGAATTAAAAGAATATCAGTGGAAGAGTTAAAGCCACATCAAAGGAACATTTAAGAGGATCCAACAAGTCAAAGAGTATCAGTACAGAAATAAAAGCTACATCAAATTAGGATTAATGCACATTAAAGCTGGCTAAGCGGAGCAGATCAAAAGCCGAGGCACAGTTATTGCAGATGGACAGCACAAAGCTACGAAGGACACCTCTAAGCCAAACTTTGAAGGAGCTGCCTCCAGCGCAGCTTAAGCTAGATATTTTTATTCTTGCTTATAGGATAAGTTAGGTTAATCTCAGATATTTTCTCAGATCTTTATCAGATCTTGTTTGTACATATTTTGTCTTATAAATACCTCCCCAAACAATGTTTTAAGGGTTGGTTGGTTGGTTGGTTGATAAAAGTCATTCTGGACTTGCGCTGTAAATTTTGAGAACTTTTCTGAACAAAGATTGCTGGAATGCTTTGCTTATGAACTGGCTGGTTATGGATTTGATGGAAGAAGAACATATTACAGAATTCTTGTGCTACTTCATGGATCAATAAGTGTTTCCAACTCTTGTGTTATTATTTCTGTGTTTATATCATCTAAGTATCATATTCTAAATTGCAGAAAATAAGAATAGCCTAGACTTTACTTCGCTGTACTCTGTGCTCAATTTCTGTGATTTTTATATGTTTTCTTCAGCACTAGCATAGGCAAGAATCCTTTATTGCTCTTGTCTCCCTGGTTCTTGCACTCTGAATGCTGTTTAGGAATCCTTAATTGCTCCTAGATAATATTCACTCATTTTCCCTCTGTTAGCATAATGAAAGATTCTTAATTGCCTTTCATTCCCTGACCTCATTTCATCCTAATTCCAGCTTGAAGATTGTTCCATGTTTAGCTATCCTGCTCTGTAGTTCCCTCTTTTCCAAAGAAATCACACCCAGCAGCCCATAATCATTGACTCCATTGCCCAATGGTCTGAACTTCTCACATTCTGCATGCCACCTCTGTTTGAAAAACACCATCCATCCAACCAAACTTAAAACAAAACCATGTACATCATAACTAGCCTAAAATCTCACCCAAAACAAAGCTAAACTATAAAGAGAGAGCCCTCTCTGATTGCAGGTAGGCTAGAACCTGCAATCCAAAGATTGGTTTGTGGTTACCTTGGCCGTATCCCTTAGGAGCCAAGGGACAACCTGAGTGTTAACATCATTGGTGACTCTGCTGGGGAAGTCTTCAGAAAATTCCAAAAACAAGATTCGGAAGCTGGCTCCAAAGAAGAAAACTCGCTATACCAGGTCAAATCCAGACCCAGATCCCCCAACAATTTTTGATAATCCTAATTTAATCCCAAAGATTCTCAGGAAACAAGAGCGAAAAGAAGATATTGCTGATTCAAGCTCTGAAACAGTTCAGCAAAGCTATATTCCAACCCCTGCTAAAGTTTCATTCCATCCTCGCACTGTTCCTACTTCTCCTAGTTCTTCATCCACTTCCCAAAACACCTTTTCTACACCTTCATCCACTACACATACTCCTTCTATTATTTCCTCTTCCATCCCAGTTGTTCCAGTTGTTCCATTTCTTCCTGTTGTTCCATTTGTCCCTGTCAATATGGCAAATAGATATGCTCCTTTACAGTTACCTGCAAATCCAGGGGCTATGCCTCAGGATTATCAAAGTAAGATCACTTATTTTGACGGTACTGGTTCTTACACAGCCCTGCAACATACCAAGAAAATGCAGGACTATTTTGAGAATTATGAAATAGATGATGATGGTGTAAGAATGAAGATTTTTGTCCAAAGTTTGACTGGAGATGTAAGGCCTTGGTTTAGAGCTCTTCCTGCAAATTCCATAGCTGACCCAAAGGCTCTTTACCAAACATTTCTTAACAGATGGGAGAAGAAGAAAGATCCACTGCACATTCTATCTGAGTATGACACTATCAAAAGAGGCCCACAAGAAGCTGTCTTAGACTATTGTGCTAGATTCAACAATGTTTACAATGATATTCCACAAAACCTTAGACCTCCACCTGATCTAGCTTTATACAAATTCCCTGATGGATTTGATTCCGACATGGCATATCAGTTGAGGGAAAGAGCCCCTCAAAGCCTAGCAGACATGCAGAATATAGCTGTTAGTGTGGAGGCAAACCTGATTGCCAAGCGAAACAGAGCAAGAGCTGAGAGAAGAACTACTTTTAAAGAAGAGCCTTCGGCAGTTGAGCAAAAACTTGATGCAATAATTAAAGGTATGGACAGTATTGGAGATAGAGTGGGAACTATTGAAACAAAATCATCATGGGAAGGACAACAAAGTAATACTATCAGAAACCCAAACTTTAGAAAAAACCAAAACCCAAATGTTGGAAGGGCTGGCCCAGACCAGGATATCAGACCCCCCTTTCAAGAAAACTATGCTGAAGCATCAACATCTAGTGAGCCAACAGAGGACTCTCACATCAACTTGATGGGTTTAAACAGTGAGCAACAAATTTTTCTAACCCAAGAAGACCAAGATGATCATGATATCAATCAATTCCAAACCAAGTCCGGAGAATCATTTGACTTTAGAGAAGGCTATGATGCAGCAGTATATGAGGTTCACAAGCAGTACAAATTGAGAACCAGAACCATAGATGTACCTGAACCTATCAAACCAAAGGATGCTAAACAGCCTAAGAAAATAAAAGACAAGGTTATCCTCACAGAACCCTCTGATAGAACAGACCCAAACCTAAAACAAGTAACTGTGGAAGATGTATCAGACATGCAGACCTTTAAAAACCAGCCATTTGTATTCCCTTCCTCAAAAGAGAATTTAAACAGCGCTCCTCAAAATACTTCCGAAACAGAAATACCTCAAGATAACATTCAAGACCAA
Organism: Pinus tabuliformis; assembly: GCA_031772625.1. Taxonomy (NCBI): domain Eukaryota; kingdom Viridiplantae; phylum Streptophyta; class Pinopsida; order Pinales; family Pinaceae; genus Pinus; species Pinus tabuliformis. The sequence goes on along the minus strand of CM062820.1, from coordinate 1,201,468,298 downwards.
GAGAAAATCGCTGAAAATGCAATTGAAAAGGAAAAATCTGCTAGTCACAACACAAAGACTCAATCGGAGAAACCCTTCAATTTAGAAGCAGAAATTGGTAAATTGAAAATATATATTCCTCTCTCTGAGCTTGCTAAACATGTTGTATATAGACAACAAATCAAAAGGTCGCTGCAAATTCCAGAGAATAGGGATGCTGTTAATGTTTTAGATGATCAACCTGAATTACTTTTTGGTCCTGAAGTCAATGGCAAAACAGTAAATGGAGGGGTTTTACCCTTTTATGTCAGTTTACACATCCATGACAAAGTGTTGCACAATGCAATGTTTGATTCAGGAGCTTCCCACAACCTAATGCCCAAATCTGTAATGGAGAAACTAAACCTAGAAATCACTAGACCATATAAAGACTTGTTTTCATTCCAGTCAAGTCAAGTGTCTAGGCCTAATCAAAGACCTTTGTGTATCCTTAGTCCAATACCCAACCAAAACAATCTTGATGGATGTGGTGGTAGCTGATATTCCACCCAAATATGATATGCTTTTATCAAGATCTTGGGGGGCCAAACTCCAAGGATCTTTGCAATTAGACATGTCCTATGCCACTATTTCAGTCTTTGGGCAACCAAAGAGATTATACCGGGAAACACTAATGAAATATGTGGTTAGCAGTGAAGAAAAGCCCCAAAAATTTCCTATCTATTTTATCCATTCTGATATGGATTCATTCATCTTGTTTAATGCTGATATGTGTTCTCCGACTGATGATAAACCTTTGGCTTTAGATCAAAAAATCTGCATAAATGAAGAATCTATTGCCCAAAACCTAGGAACTGTTGAAATAATTGATGTAACCAGCACACAAGACAAACTACATGAAACAGAAAACTTAAGTCTGCCCACTCCGAAAATGATTACAACTCCCAATACTGACCACAAGCAATAAATCTTATGGTATTTAGAATTTGATGGCTCAGTAAACAAACTAGGAGCAGGGGCAGGGGTATGGATCCACAACATGCAAACTGACCATGCTGAGGGTCATGCATATAGGCTAAATTTCAGATGTACAAACAATATGGCAGAGTATGAAGCCCTTTTGTTAGGTCTCAAACTGATCAGAACACTAGGGGCAACAAAAGTTTCAATTCTAGGAGATTCGGATCTGATTATACAGCAAATGAAGGGAAATTTTGTCACAAATGATCAGAGATTAAGAGCTTACAGAGAAGCAGCCATGGAAATACTCAATACCTTCTCAGAATCCCAACTTACAAAAATCTCAAGAAGCCATAATCTACATGCACATAGCTTGGCAACTTTTGCCAGCACTTGCAAGCTGCCATTCGAGCCCAATCACCATTTCACAGCTGAAATCAAACACAAGCCTGCAGTCCCAGACAATATCAAGAAATGGCAAGTCTTTGAAAATGATACACAGATCAACAATTTCTTGACTTTACAAGAAGAATTCTCAGGTTTAAACATTGATGAGAATCCTATGGATGAACAACAACAAGGGGTAAGCAACGATAAGTAGACCATATCAGCTGAGACAGCTAAACAAATTTTGCATCCAACCACTTTTGATAACATAAATGTACAAGAGCTCAAACAAATGAATTTTGATGAAATAGCTGAGGCAAAAGCTGAAGTAATTGAGCTAAAAGACAATTTTCTGCCCACAGGCTTGACTCCCTTAGAAGACATATTTGATTCAAACGATATCCCTAGAAATCCAAAGATGCAACCCTTAAATGCTGCGATTGAAGATTGTAACATTGGAACCACAGAAAACCCCAAAATGATAAAACTATCCAAATCATTGCCTGCTGATCAAAAGCCAAAATATGTTGACTTATTTAAAGAGTTCCAAGATGTTTTTGCCTAGAGTTATGAGGACCTCAAATCATATGACACTTCAGTCATTCAACATACTATACCTTTGAAACCAAATCAAAAGCCTTTCAAATAGAAACTAAGAAGAATCAATCCTGTGCTTCTCCCTTTGATTGAGAAAGAAGTGAAGAGAATGTTTGAAGCTGGAATTATTGCACTAATCAGATTTTTAGAATGGGTATCCAACTTAGTGCCCACAAGGAAGAAAACAGGTGAGATTAGATTGTGTGTTGACTTAAGAAATTTGAACCAAGTCTCTCTCAAAGACCACTACCCATTACCCAAGATGGATCATATTTTACAAAGGGTAGTGGGGTCTTCCAGAATTTCACTGTTAGATGGCTTCTCAGGATTTAATCAGATCTTAGTTCACCCAGACGATCAGGACAAAACTGCTTTTACAACACCGTGGGGAACCTTTAAATATGTCAAAATGCCTTTCGGACTCAAAAATGCAGGGGCCACTTTTCAGAGAGCCATGGATATAGCCTTTGCCAAAGAGATCCATGATTTCTTAGTAGTATACCTTAATGATCTTACCCCATTTTCAAAAACGGACCAAGAACATTTAAAACATATGAGGCAAGTATTCTTAACTTGCAGAAAATGTGGCATATTTTTAAACCCAAAGAAATCCCTATTTGGCATAGAGGAAGGCAAACTTCTAGGTCATATCATTTCAAAAGATGGTATTAGGATTTACCCGGATAGAATTCAAGCTATCCTCCAAGTCCCTCATCCAAGAAACATCAGAGAACTGTAAGCCTTTTTAGGGAAGATTAATTTCTTGAGAAGATTCATTCCCAATTTGGCCGAGCTGATAAGACTGCTAAACAACATGCTGAAGAAAGATTCCAAAGTAAAATGGACCATAGAAGCCAAACAAGCCTTTGAGGACATCAAAATAGCTCTAACAAAGACACCAGTCCTCAATAGCCCCAAATTTGATAGAGATTTCATCATTTTTTTCCTTTGCTTCTAAGCACACCATTGCTGCTGTCCTATTGCAAAAAGATGACCAGGGATGTGAAAAGCCTATTGCTTTCTTCAGCAGAGCCCTTAGAGATGCTCCCTTAAAGTATCAAATCATGGAAAAGTAAGTATATGCCCTTGTAAAATCCATCAAGGATTTCAGAATTTACATTCTATACTCTCATGTCACAGCATATGTTCCAAATGCAGTGGTCAAAGACATTTTAACTCAAGAAGGAATTGAAGGCAAAAGAGGCAAATGGATAGCCAACATTTTAGAATATGACATTGAAATCAAGCCTAAAAAACTCATAAAAGGACAAGGATTAGCCAAACTAATGACCGAAACCAATTTCCAAGCCCTTGATATCAATGAACTGGAAAACGAACAGGAGATGGCGACTCCACAGATCAAACAAGCCTTTTTACAATCCCTTTGGTATGCTGATATATGTTTTGTATTGTTAAACCTGCATGCTCCTCCAGGGTTGTCCAGAACTAAGAAAAGGTTCTTGAAAATGAAGGCATCAAAGTTTTGTATTTTAGACAGTGCCCTGTTTTGGAAAAATCATGAAGGAATTTTGCTTAATTGTCTAACATTGAATGAGACTGATAATGTTATGAAGGAGTTTCATGCAGGGGACTATGGAGGGCACTTGTACTAGAAGTCTACAGTTGACAAGATTCTAAGGGATGGATTCTATTGGCCCTCCCTGTTTGCTGATGTGAAAAAATTTGTAATGTCTTGCCATAAATGCCAGATCTTTGAAGGCAAGAGAAAGCTGTAACCTTTACCCCTCAAACCTATTTCAACTGAAAGACCATTTCAACAGTGGGGTTTAGACTTCATTGGTGAAATTCATCCCTCATCTTCAGGCCAGCACAGATGGATTTTGGCTGCCACAGATTACTTTACCAAGTGGATAGAAGCCATCCCTTGTAGGCAAGCCAATGACTCAATCATCATGTAATTCCTAGAAACCAACATCTTGTATAGATTTGGCTGTCCCGAAAAAATTATCATAGACAATGCCGCTGCCTTTAAATCCAAGAAAATGATCTGTTTTTGCCACAAATACCACATTACCTTAGGTCACTCCACAGCCTATTACCCTCAAGGTAATGGCCTAGCTGAGTCATCCAACAAAAGCCTCATCAATATCATCAAGAAAGTCTTGGAGGAGAATAAAAAGAATTGGCACAAGAAGCTTATGAATGCACTATGGGCTGACAGATTGACAACTAAAAGATCCATTGGAACAAGCCCATATGAATTGGTTTATGGCATGGAGGCAAGATTCCCATCATCTTTGGGAATCCCAGTGATCAAGCTACTACAAGAGATACATGCAGAGCCTAATGATATTCAGAGAAGGATTAATCAAACCATTCATTTGCAGCAGACAAGGGAGGAAGTATATCACAGAAACCAAGTTTTGAAAGAAAAGTTGAAAAAGATGTTTGATAAAAGAACAAAGGCCGAGGATTTCTTCATGGGAAACAAAGTGCTTAGATGGGATTCAAGGAGAGAGGATAAAGGAAAACATGGCAAATTTGATTTCCTGTGGAAAGGACCTTATGTCATTCAATCTATACAAGGCAATAATACTCATTTTCTGAAGAGTTTGGATGGCACAGAAGCTAAAGATGGCCCTGTCAATGGGCGAATTCTCAAACACTACTTTGATCCCTTTTGATGAATGTAACACAACTGTATATTGTATTGTACATTAATATTTTTATTTTCCAACATTTTTATTTACAGCAGTCCGATAAGGGAACTAATGCAGCAAGTTTTGAAGGAAGAACCGAAGGGATGCACCATTCCGATCTCTGTTTTGAATTTATCACAAAGGAAGTGCTCGGTAAAATATAAATATGTTGGAAAGCACTCAGAAGCCAGCAAGAAGCAGAGTTGTAATTTCACAGCAGTTCAGTTCAAAAGGGTGCTGCATACAGGATTGCAAAGATTCATATCAATGGCCTCCAAGGCAAGAGATGTTTTCAAATTACAGCAACAAGTGAAAATAAGGCAATCTGACCTATTGTTCTTGACTTTTCACAAGGAAAAGACATCCCCAAGTGGAGCCACTGTTAGGTTCCTATATCAATAGGTGTCACTTTTCATGATTGACTGTGGAAATGCCAAATATGTCATTTTTTCATGCTACAAAGGTTCCATATTTCCAAGAAAACCAAAAAATTTAAAAAATGTAAAGAGGGTATGCCCTAAAAGAAAAATCAAAGGGCAAGAAAAAGAATGAATTGGCCAAGAGAAAAATAAAAGAAAATGAACCCCAATCAAGAGGCCAGGAAAGTGTGCTAGCTCAAATGCCACTACTATTCCATTTTTGAAGAATTTCACAGTTAAGGGAAGGCCAAACAGCTTAATCTTGGCCTCTCTAGGTTTAAATTTCTTGTTTTAGAGATAGAGAATAAATATCTGTCCAAACTATTTAATCTTGGCAGATTACTAGATAGGTAGAGAAACAAGGGTGCTCAACTGCTTAATCTGAGCCCCTGGAAGAAATAAGGATAGATTTAGATAGGAGGATAGCCAAAAGAAAATAATAAAATCAGGGTTTGCTAGTCCAAGTGCACCCATCCAAAAAGAAGAAAAAATGTTAGGCAAGTAGGCTGGGTAGGCAGTTTTGAGGTTGTAGAATGAAGAATTGTGATAAATTTTGTGTCTCGAAGTGTTGAATTTACTTATGTCACAAGTGCAAAGCATATTCCCTTGGAGCAGCTCAAGCGAGGTATGACTAAATTCCCCTTCATACTTTCCCAAGTCATTTACTAACTTCCCCCAGAGATATTAAGATCTGCTTAATATCACTGCATCATTCATCTCATTCTATAAACATTTTCTCAAGTAAAGATTCTACTTTACTTAGGGCTGGTCTTATTCCTTGTATAAATCCTTTTTCCCTTTTAAAGCCTGAGTTCCAAACATTGTACTTAGCGCTTTCTCCTCAAAATTTATATTAACTTTTGACTTTATTATATAAATCCCTCTTTATTTTCCCTCCCTGTATTAAAAATATAGTAAAAATCCCATATATATAAGTATCCCCGCCTTGGTTGAAATAAAACCATAAGTATGATTCTTCGGGAATTACTAAGTTTATTTGAAACTTAGTAAGAACCCTCCTCCGATGCATTTTGGCTTCCTCCGATCCGATATCGCACCACTTGCCCCCCCTCCGATGCGATATCGCTCCATTTCACTTCCTCCGACGCGATATCGCAAGTCGCAATCGCCGCTTTTTCCAAAACTCCGCTTTATTGCAAAATCTCTGTTTTATCGTAAATTGCCGCTTTACCGCAAATCATTGCATTACCGCATCATTTCATTATCGCTTCGGCATATATGTATCGCATTCCCATATCGCTTATCGCATCATCGCAACCATTTAAGCCTTCCTCCCATTTCATCCCCCGATAGCGATATCGCAATCGCATATCGCGACATTGCCCATCGCATGTAAAGTCTCCTAACCACTTGCCCCCCCACCGATGCGATATTGTGATTTCCTCTCAGTCGTTGGATCTGCCCTCGCATGATCCAACGACCCGAATTCATTCATTTTTATTTTATCAAAAGTGATCGCTCCCGCCCTTTAAAATCATATTTCTCCCGCTTATAGTTTCTTTTGCCCATTTAAGGGGTAAAAAGGCTATTTTCTCATATTTTCATTCGGCGCCCGCGTGCGCTCCAATTGCAAAGGAAGCATATCGTTTCTTCATCCATTTTGATCGCCTCTAAGCAGAATAACTCCAGACAACGAGCTCGCTCTCAGCCAAAGTTGCCAGTATGCATCCTCCTTTTTTGATATCATTCAGCGCCGATAGACCTTCTAAGCCCACAGAAAGCAATAAAGAAGACAGCAGCAGTTATATTTTGCCAAACAGTGGCAAAGCAGAGGCAGTTCAGTTAAAGAGTATCAGTTCAGCGGAAAAGTGTATCAGTGAAGAATTAAAAGAATATCAGTGGAAGAGTTAAAGCCACATCAAAGGAACATTTAAGAGGATCCAACAAGTCAAAGAGTATCAGTACAGAAGTAAAAGCTACATCAGATCAGGATTAATGCACATTGAAGCTGGCTAAGCGGAGCAGATCAAAAGCCGAGGCATAGTTATTGCAGATGGACAACACAAAGCTACGAAGGACGCCTTTAAGCCAAACTTTGAAGGAGCTGCCTCCAGCGCAGCTTAAGCTAGATATTTTTATTCTTGCTTGTAGGATAAGTTAGGTTAATCTTAGATATTTTCTCAGATCTTTATCAGATTTTGTTTGTACATATTTTGTCTTATAAATACCTCCCCAAACAATGTTTTAAGGGTTGGTTGGTTGGTTGGTTGATAAAAGTCATTCTGGACTTGCGCTGTAAATTTTGAGAACTTTTCTGAACAAAGATTGCTGGAATGCTTTGCTTATGAACTGGCTGGTTATGGATTTGATGGAAGAAGAACATATTACAGAATTCTCGTGCTACTTCATGGATCAATAAGTGTTTCCAACTCTTGTGTTATTATTTTTGTGTTTATATCATCTAAGTATCATATTCTAAATTGCAGAAAAGAAGAATAGCCCAGAGTTTACTTCGTTGTACTTTGTGCTCAATTTCTATGATTTTTATATGTTTTCTTCAGCACTAGCATAGGCAAGAATCCTTTATTGCTCTTGTCTCCTTGGTTCTAGCACTCTGAATGTTGTTTAGGAATCCTTAATTGCTCCTAGATAATATTCACTCATTTTCCCTCTGTTAGCATAATGAAAGATTCTTAATTGCCTTTCATTCCCTGACCTCATTTCATCCTAATTCCAGCTTGAACATTGTTCCATGTTTAGCTATCCTGCTCTGTAGTTCCCTCTTTTCCAAATAAATCACACCCAACAGCCCATAAACATTGACTCCATTGCCCAATGGTCTGAACTTCTCACATTCTGCATGCCACCTCTGTTTGAAAAACACTATCCATCCAACCAAACTTAAAACAAAACCATGTACATCATAACTAGCCTAAAATCTCACCCAAAACAAAGCTAAAATATAAAGAGAGAGCCCTCTCTGATTGCAGGTAGGCTAGAACCTACAATCCAAAGATTGGTTTGTGGTTACCTCAGTCGTATCCCTTAGGAGCCAAGGGACAACCTGAGTGTTAACAATACTTATGAGAAAATGCATGCAATACTATGATGTATATTCATAACAGGGTCCCACATAAGGAATTGGGAAAGATGACCCTTGAGGAAGCGTTTACAGGAAAGAAGTCAAATGTCAACCACCTAAGAATATTTTGTTGCATGGATTATTGTCACATTCTAGGGGAAAACTGTTCCAAACTAGATCATACTGAAGAGAATGGGTACTTTGTTGAGTACAGTGAGACTTCAAAGGTATACCTGATATTTATTCCAGGGACCAAGAGGATAATTATTAGGAGAGATGTATGATTCAAGGAGGACAAGGCATATTGGAGATTAAGAGATTTCCAGCAACAGTTGATCATAATGAGCAACTAGCAGAAGCTCCAAGGGTAGAACAACATAATTAGTGTTAGGATAGTATGAGTACTATTACTAGTACGAGCATGTTTGGTGCATCCCAACTTGGCCTAAATTTTGATGAAGACTCTGCATTTTGGGGAGCGGAGTGCGATGTAAAGGATGCAGCGAAGTAGGAAGTGGACCGCACAGTGGAGTAGCAAAGCGCCAAAATGGGACCACATAGTAGATATACCATGTGGTATATGGACCTAGGAGTGAGTCGAAACCCCTCCCTTTTTGTAAAAGTTGAATAGTTTTGGACCATAGTCCCTTGTATTGTGGAAACCATGGTATTGGGGCCATGATAATGTAGCGATGTAATTCCTCGATGTAATAGTATAACTAGGGATGAATAATAAATAAGGAAGGCATAAAATCTTATGATCAAATTATGTGTTGAATAGTTGAATCTTTGTGCATTGGGCTTGTGGCAAAGGAAAGGCTCTGCAGCTGAGTGCACAGAGGTCTGGGTCTGTGGCTTAGTGCGCAGACCATCTGCATCTTAGTGCAAAAACAACCTGTAGTTGTGTGCACAGGTGAAGAACTTTTGGTTGTACCAAATCCTCTATTATAAGGAAAAATTCTTGTGGACGTAGTCCCACATTGGAATGAACCACGATAAAATATGTGCCTTCATGTTTTGGTTTGCACATTATCTGCACTTTATTTCAGCATTGTGAAGTTTATGGATGTTTATGATATGTTTAAGTGCTGAGTGTAATTGTGCAAAGTAATATATAAGTGCGAAGTAGTTCATGCATACGAAGTAGCCTGTTGTAGCATAGAAGTTTATTGCAGTTGCATGTATTTACAGCATAATAATGTTTATAATGTGGCAAAGTAATGCGAAGTTATTTATAAGTGTTAAGGCATAAGAAAAAACATAAACACCACATCGACATATCCTTCAAGGCTGCAAAAGCATGGTTCTGCATCCTCCATAATCACTTTGGGTGAGATTGCGATCTGCTTGTAGGTCGTTTCTGAAAGGGCTAGTGGTTGAGGGTTTTTTTGGTGTACAGTGAAATTTGAACCTAGGTCAACCCATAATAAGCCAACAAATGGTTTTGTTTCCAGGACCGAGATCTGTTTGAAGGATATGTTTATGTGGCATCAAACGAAGAAAGAAATTCAAGATTGGGTAGAACAAAAGGAACGAGAATTCGCAAATCAAGAGAACATAAACCCTCATCTGAAGACTGAGTCGTGGTTACAGAAATATATCTACGTAGATCAGTATGAATTTTTCTTTGCTTCATTTGCAAACGAACTATACGAGTGGATATCGAGGTTAACTTAAAGGAAGAATTGCTTTAAAGGAGGAGAACTTACGACATGGAATCCTGAACCAATACAACGCCTCAAGAACACCGATAATATAATCTCAAGGGCTTTTGATTTCTAGATTGATAGCATTTTAGGAGGATTCATTACAGAGTTAGCGGTAGACCAGACTATATCCTACAGCGAAGCAGAGCGACGATTCTTCAAGGGACTGTGAGGTAAGTATTTGAAATCCTTGAAACTTTGGATTAAAATGATTCTATGCAAAAAAATAGTTTCACGAATGCAGTCAGATTAGTGGTATACTTATGTTTGGGAGAAGATATGAAGAAGAGATCAGAACAACACGAAGTGGAAAAGATTCGAAGAATTTCAAAGAAACTAAATATAACCCTCTTTTGAGTGACACCGAAAGTGAAGAAAACCTCTCTAAAATCCCTAAAGTAACTCTACAGTATTCACCCTTCCAGCCTAAGAGTACATCAAAGACAAAATATAGTAAAAACCAGTGTATTTCTCCCACTCCCCCTCCCCTCTATCTCCCATCCCCCTCCCCTCTCAAATCCCCCTTCCCACAACCCCCCCCCTCCAAGAAGAAATATGGTCGATGATATAAAGCTACCTGTTTTCAAAGGGACTAGATCAAAGGATCCAAAGCAGTTCTGGTTTTTATGCGAAGCAATATGGACAACGAAGTAGGTTAATTATGAAAATGTAAAGAAAGCACAGTTGCCCATGACATTTCTAGATCGAGCGTTGACATGGTACATGAAGTATTCGAGTAATTAGATCAGATCATTTGTAGACATTAAAGAAGCACTGGTAAAAGAATTCAAGAAGAAGAAGTCAGAATCCCAGTGCATTACAGAGATAAAATAAATCAAGCAAAAGCCTACTGAGTCTATTTGGGAATTTGACCAAAGGTTTAAAGTATTATTCGATCATGTGAGCTTCAACATAGCCCCATAATAACATAAAGAATGGTTCATAGTTGTGTTGTTGCCACATATCAGGTTGCCTTTAACACAACAAAAGATACAGACTCAAGCCAAAGCTCTAGAATTAGGTATGCAGCAGATTCAGAGTCAGCGAGAAAATTTGGCAAATTTGACTTTGGAGTTACAAGATATGAAGAAAAGTGAGGAGGTTAGAGAAGAAGTGTGGTGTACAAAGTGCAAGTCAAAAGGTCATTCTAAAGAACAATGCCCTCTCTTTAGAAATTACATGACTACTGAAGCACCAAATCCTTTGAATGTTGGATCTAGCCTATGCTGTGAAATATGTAAATCTAGAGGTGAACATCACCTGAAGATTGTTATTTGCTGCAAAAATATGTACATACCCCAAAGAACTTATACTGTAAGTTTTTTAGATCAGTAGGACATGATGAGAATAATTGTCAATCTTATGAGCTCATGATGGAGCGCAGTGGCGATGGTTATAGGATGCAAGTCGAAGAACATACACATGAGAATAATGGATAGCATGGTGGTCATGGTGGATACCAAGGAAGAGGTCGAGATGGAAGAACTAGTCGAGGATGTGGCCAGATTATTTGGTATAACTGTGGCAAGGCAGGACATTTTGCAAGAGATTGTCAGAATCCCACCACCACATGTAAGTATTGCAAATCCTTTGATCATGTTATTGAGGAATGCCCTATTCTTATAACAAAGATTCAAGAGAAGAGGAACCAACAGCCAACGCATAACTTGCAAATGATGACTGCATAACCAAGGGCCAATGAACCTCGTGTTAATATTGTAACAAGGAGAGGAGATGTGACTGGAGATGATAACGCATATGGAAAAAAGGAAGTTGAAGCTACATGGGTAAGAAATACTGCAAAGAAAGCTCCTACTTTTGATGTTCAGAAGAAAAAAAAGTGTTTATAGAGGTGAGGTGAAGCTTTATGGATGACGGGGCTTCGACCTCTAGTGCGCAACAAAAAACAATATAAAAAAATAACTATGACATAATATCAACTACGACACAAGATGTGGATGTAGGTATTTTAAAGTATTTCCTACAAACTTGCATAAAGATGTTAAGAAACCATAATGTTGTAGAAGGGCTATAGGAATTGATAGATTCCTGTGCTTATAAAGAAGTACCACGAAGTGACATGCGCACAATTAACAATTTACATTGATATAGAACAAGGACTGGAAAAGACATGAGGCTCAGTGCACATATTGGAGAATATGACATGGATTAAGTTATTCTAGATTTAGGATCTGATGCTAGTGTTTTACCAAAACAGACTTGGGAATCGCTGGGTAAGCTAAAGTTACAATGTTCACCAATTCAGTTGAGAATGGCCAACCAACAAAAAATCCTCCCTATGGGAAGGTTAACAGGTGTTACAATAGACATTGAAGGAGTGCACACTATTGTAGACTCTGAAGTCATAGAAATTGTGGATGAAAACAACCCCTATCCAACATTTCTTATACTAGATTGGGCATTTGATAATATGGCCATAATCAACTTAAAGAAGAGACAAATGGTATTTGAAAAAGACAACATGAGAGTAATTGTTCCATTAGACCCATCAGAAGGGGTGAGATATATAGATCCTATCAGAGATGAGTATTGTGTAGCATATATAGACAACATTTATCATATAACAGCCAAAGAAGAGGAATGGATTAACCCCACTGCAGATGGAAAATTGAGCTAGGAGCAGAACAGTTCTTGTACTTTAGATTCAAAAGAAGAATTGGAAAATTGGCAGAATAGGTTACACGAACTATGTAGAAATTGATGTGCCAAGATCACTAAATCACTTCACTGTATAACTTCTGAGGTATGTAACTTGCCTTAATATGATGGTTTAGGTAATGTAAGCACTTTCATTTATGATGATGAAAGACAAATACCATAAGAGAAAAGTTTTTTAGCTTTGGATGTGGCCTTGAGATCTACACTTGGTAGATGGTGGGGTGCACATAAAAGAAATATAACAGATTAGTAGAAATGTCGAAGATTAATGTGGATCAGGTTTGGACCATTGGATGCAAAAATAGAAGGAAAATATGATGGTTAAACTGACCCCAGGGAGCCTATTCAATGATGCACTACAGTATGGGAGGATGTTCCAAGACAAGAATGGGTACATGGGTTTATCCACATATTAGAAACAATTCCTATGAAATTGCACCTAGAGATAGAATTGCACTGTGGTACTACAAATTGGGCAGATTTGGTTGAAGGATTTATATTAAAATTCAGTTTTGAAGATGAATTCCCATGCATAGACTTGGCTCTTCAAACAATCAAAGAAAATATCTTTGGGAATGTGACTTCATTGACAAGGCAACAACCGGACTGGATTGCGCAGCTAGAACATGCACTAGAGTGTTATAATATTATTGCAGAAGAAGATGAGGACCCTCACAATATCGACATAGCATAATCGGAAGGACACCGCGAAGTCGTTGGACATCGGCCAGAAATACCATATATAACGAAGCCAATAAAGACTAAAAATATAAATATAGGATCAAAAGAAGAACCCAAGTTTGCAACGATTGGAGACTATTGGGATGAAGATACTGTTAGTAAAGTTACAGAGCTGCTACATGAATACTTGGAGCTATTCCCTACAAAATTTCAGAAATGAAAGGCATATTATGGGATCTCGGAGTCATGAGGATCCCTTAAACATAATGCGAAGCCTGTAAAGAAAAGACCCTACAGATTGAATCCAAAATATAAAGAAAAGATGAAAGAGGAGTTAGCTAAAATGCTAACAACATGGATCATTGAACTTGTGGAGGAGTCATAGTGGGTAAGTCCTATGGTGGTACAAGAAAACAAGACTAAAGGAGAAATCAAGATTTGTGTGGATCTAAGGAAATTAAATGATGCATTTGTGCATGATCCCTTCCCTACACCCTTTACAGATGAGGCACTGGATAATGTAGGAGGACAGGAGGCCTACTCATTCACACGATGGATTTTATGGCTATCATCAAATCAAAATTGCACCAGAGGATATACATAAGGCCACATTTGCAACAGAATGGGGCTCATATTAGTATACAATGATGCCTTTTGGGTTGAAGAATTCCCCTGCTATATTCTCAATAATTGTGGTCGCAACATTCAAGGAGTACATACACAAATTCCTAGAGGTATACTTTGATGATTGGACAATCTTTGGACTATTGAAAAAACATGTTGTGAGATTAAGGCTCATGTTGGACACATGTAGGTAGTACCAGATTTCATTAAACTTGAAGAAATGTACATTTTGTGTGCCTTTTGGAATACTATTGGGGCATGTTGGGTGCAAGAATGGTTTGACGGTGGATCCAGTGAAGATAGTTGTCATTGTAAACTTACCTCCACCAAAAAACAGTGAGGCAGTTGCCCACTACATTGGGACAAACTGCATATTAAATAAAATTCATTAAGGGGTGTTAGCACCTAAATCTGCCTTAGGCTGAAGGAAGGAAAAAATTAGGGTAACCACAAACCACGCTCAGTCTGGTAGCTAGCCCTACCAGAGCAAGAGAGGGTTCTCTCCGAGTCACACTTAGCGAATGGATAGGCAAAATGGTCTAAGATGACTTGCAATGCAATATTTACCTTAGGCTAGTAAGTGAAAAAGGATCTTGGAAAATGTTTTTGAAGTGACCGAGCTTCTGGGATGTATATGGGACTGGCGCTCAACAAAGAACAGAGAATTGAGAATGAAGGCACAGATTATTCTGTGAGGCAAGGTAGGCGGGAAGCGCAACAATTTCGAATTAAGGTGACATGGAATGAAAAGATTGCTGAAGATAGTGAAAAGGGCATGATCGCATGAATCCTTTTCAACAGAAGAATAACACTGTACATGAAATTTTCCCACAGGCAGAGCAATATAAATTGAACTCTACCTAATCTCACTTAGAAAATTTCATTGAAATGAAACATGAAATGAATTATGAAGCATAACAAGATACATATGGAACATAAGAACACATTTTCTACACTCACAACCACAAGAATCTCATGAAACAGAGCCGCCGCCTTTCATTAACTCTCTATCAAAAATACACAGTGCAGAAACAGAGTTTCTTTCCCACAGTCTCCTAGAAGTTACAAGCCAGCCAACCCTTTGCAAATAACTTGCATACAATATATAGAAAGTGTAGAGAAGAGATGGAATGCCCAGGGGTTGGGAAGTTACTCAAATCATTTCGAAAAGGAGATGGAGAGCCAACCATCAGCTACAGGTGCAACGCTCTCAAGCATGACATTTGGTTGGGGTGACCCTTTGCATTCTTTTGCCACTTGGATAGATGCCCACTGTTATAGACATTTTTGTGCCTTACAACATTGAGCATGAAATATCCATAATCCAAGGGATCCAAAGTCCCTAATTGAGTTGTTCCTACCCCTAAAGGAACAAGGTCAAGCAATGACAACTTCTCCCAGAAGTTCTCCACCAAAAACCACTCAGAAACAGTCAATTCAGGATCAATTCAGAGGCTCCACTAGCTGTCTGCGCTGAAATGCAGAGGTTACACTGGCTAGGTGCACTGCAACGCAGGTAGAAGCACTACCAGGGTGCGTTGAGCGGGAAATGACAAATGGCAAGTTCATTCAACGAGGTGTAAAGACCCTGGAAGCTTCCAGAATCTTCCTCAATGACACTTGCCTCAATGAATTCGACTAGTGATGAGTAAGAGGTTCTCAACCTCCAAGTGGAAACAAGAACTGACAGAGAGAAGCCACAAGTCAAAACATGAGCTGACTCATCCTCTCTACTCACAGATATATATGGATCTCTCACCCAGAGGTTCAGGAGGCTGGAATTTTGTACTTTGCAGAGAATTGTTGTTGGTTTGAGATTGAGATTAGTACATTGGGTGATTTATGCTTTGTTGGAGGAGAGGAAGGGATTCCATTGCTGGGAGGTAGATGCTGGATCGGGCCTCACTTGGTTGTATCTCTTCTTGGACTTTATTACTCTATCAATAAACTATTTGAGTTTCTCCTACATGCTGTATATCAATGATGTTTTGTTATGCTTACATGTTTAGCTTAATCTGATCTTGAGCTTTTTATGAATGTATATCTGTATCTTTGTGTAGTTTCTCTCTCTTGTGATCTTGCAGGAATTCGGTGAAGCTGGGCCGGTGAAGGAGCAAGAAGTTGGGAGCTACTGAAGAGAGGAGTGATCTGGATTGACAAACTAGCAGAAGATACAGGTTAGTTAGATCCTTCTTCCTCACTTGCATTTCATAAAGAAGAATACTCGAATAAGTTTACCTGTTTGTTGCTAAGGCACTATCACCTCTTAGAGTGGGATAGGGGCATTCCGTATTGGATACTTTTCCCAACAACACCCACCTGGAGAGAAAACTCTTTAAAATCCACCTTTGGTGCCAAAAAACTGAAGAGTAGATGATCGGGCCCACTTCGAGAAGTCGCGACCCAAAATTTTGCGAAATGGGAGCAATTTGGCAGTTTTTTCCTCTGTGCATCCCGCCAAATTCTCTGTGTGTTGCGCCACTTTAGAGCCTGTTTTGGGGCACTTGCAGGTCTCCAAAATGTGCCCAAGTGGCCTTGTTAGAAATCTTGTCCTATCTACTTTCCAACCCAACTAGAAATTTTGAATTTGAAGCTCATTTGCCCCTGCAAAACTTCATTCTCCCAAGGCTGCTTTCTGTGTGTCAAAAAAGTGGTAGAGAGGCCATTTTTGGGTGTTTTTTGACCTTTAAGAGACCCAAAACTTGTCCAAATTTCTTGCTCGGACACCAGTAGATGTATTTTTCGATGTTGAATCCAAATATGCAAGACGTTCCTCGATTAGAGTGCTAGAATTTTAGCGTCGCTCCAGTGGCGCGGCGCACAGGGAGGAATTTCCTATTTTGTGCCCAAAAAATTTGCCTGTGACCAAAATTTGCCCAATTTTTTGAAATTTTAGCTGGAGGTTCCCTATGAAGTGCTTTGTTGTGCCAAGGAAGCCTCAGCTAATATTCGAAGCCAATCTTGCTCCTTTGCCTCCTTTGCCTCTTTCGTCGCTTTGCTCAATTTTGCCTTTAGGCTCCTGATTCTTGCTTTGGAACTCATGTTTCGAGCCTGGTAGTGATGAGTCATGCGCCTCAGCATGTCTTTCTCCCTATTTTCTTTGTCCAACAGCCTCTCCAAATGCATGTTGACCCTCTCAAGGTTGGACTCCCGGTCTTCATTGATTTCTTGCTCCAAAGATGTGAGCGGAACCCTTCTTCTTTGAGCAGCTTGGCGCTATTCACGGATGTTTTGCAGCTCCATGATCGTCTGTTGGTCTTCAAGCTGTTTGTTTCTCCACTCCAGGTAGTTCATGTTCCACTTGGCCCTTTCTAAATCAATGGTCAAGTCTTCAATATCTGATTGCTGCTCCCTGATGATCTCTATAAGCTCATCATTGGTTGGTTCTGCATCTGTCTCATCATCCTGGAGGAGAACAAACTCAGTCTCTTGCTCACCTGATGGCCCTTCCTCCTGCACTGGCTCCTTGCCCTTACCCTGCTCCTGGGGTGCTGATGTCGGAAGCGAGGCCCCTTCCACCCTGGGTGGAGATAACACTTGCTTAGCTACTGTGAACAATGGTCTACTGCCCTTCTGGTATGTGATGTATATTGGCATGGTGGCAGTCTCATGGTGCTCAAACTGATGTGAAGGACCTCCCATCTCATGCTCAAACTGATGTGAAGGACCTCCTGTATCATGCTCAAACTGATGTGAAGGACCTCCCACCTCATGTTCTGCCTCTGATATCACCGGTGGAGCGCTAAAGAAATCACGGGAGATAAAGTCCTCCCAAGCAATACCCTGCAATCCTAACTGATGGTCTACCAAGATCTAGATGAGAGCAAAATGATAGACACTGTTTAGCTGCCGTTGTGGGGTCTTGCGCTGCATGAAGTTTTTCATTTTCTCAATGTTATTGCAGATGAAGAATGGGAGGCTCATCATCCGCACCCTAGTGAAGTGCATGAGCAAGCGGATGTGATAGGCATAAAGGCGAGAAAACCTCCCCTCACAACTGAAATATTTCATGATCAACCTCATGAGTGGGGCATACTCATCCCTCAAAAATCTGAATGGAAAAACTCTGGTGAGCTGGCTCAAACAACTGTTCTTGATGTAAGGCTCATAGTGATGCCTCTCCACCTTCTTCTTCTTATGCCACTGCTCCCCAATGTTTGGTATCCCTGTTGCCATTGATAAAGCCTCCGGTGTCAAGTTGAAAGTGACCCCAGCCAGGACAGATTGGCCTCCCTGTAGATGAAGTGCAAAAAGGCGGGCCAACTCATGATGTACTCCGACATTTGCCACCCTTTGGCAAAATTCATAACATGCCAAGTGCTGGAAACAAGACATGGCAAGTGGGTATGCCTGTAGCTCTGTTAGGGTGTTTGGCTCGTCTCTAAGATGTCTGCCACTCCGGTGATGTCTCCTATGGGCCCTCTCTCCTGAAGATGTGTCACTGTGTGTATCCCCCTCATAATCTGATGAATTTTCTGATGCCATTACTGTTGCTTGTACCCTGAGTTTTATGCTGCCCTCTGAATCCAATGAAGCTGATGAATGCTCTGAAAATCTGTCACCGAGGGGACAATAAATAGGGGAGTGTTAGGAGGGGAATGATGAAAAGGGGAATAGGGTTTTAAAGGAGAAATTTATCAGGGATTTGGGAGTGTTTGGGGTAGGTTTTGGGATATTCTGAGCTATAGGAATAAAGGGGAAAAAATGGATATGATTACAATGTAGCTAGGGTAACTATTAGCGGAAACTGCTCCAGGGGAATTAGCTAATAGAGGTAGGATAGGAGCATATTTAGCAATCATGTTACTGTAGCAAAACCCTAGTTTTTTCTCCCTTCTTTGTGTCACTTTTGTGTTTGCTTAATAAAAGTTTTGCCTTTGATTTCATGGTCACCAAAATCATATTTTTCTTTGAGTTAAGGATCATTTGTGAAAGGATCTAGGGCCACCTTTGCAATTTTTAGAGCCATTTATGAAAATTTGGGCAATTCGGTGCTTTTTTAGGCTCACAGGCCTGTGCGCTGCGTGCTTTTCCCAGTGCGCTGCGTGCCGGGTATGCGCCGCGCCAGTGCAATGTTAACACTGTGGCCGGGCTCCCAGTGCACCGCGCGCCCTGAGTGCGCCGTGCCACCTTGTGTGTGCGCCGCGCGCTGTCAATTCACCCTATGTTTGCTTGAAAAACAGGGGAGAGGGTTTTAGGGCGATTTTAGGGTGGTTTCTTTAGGAGACAAGGTGGAATGGAGGTGACCATGACGAGGAGTGAGGGGACAAAGGGAGGGGAACAAAACCTTGGTGGCATTTTCACAAATTTGCAACCCCGTTTATCATTTTGCTTTGATGATTATTTGCATGGATGGCGAATGTGCTTTGGATATCATTCAACATCTTAGGAACACCACCATTGACCAAATTGACAGAGAAGAGGTTTCATTCGAGCCTACCTCTTGTTTGCTAGCCTTCAACTGGGATATAAAACCAATTTGCAAGTGTTTTGAGCTCCCTGGCTGTGTGCGTCGCGTGCCCTGAGTGCGTCGCGCCCTTGTTGATTTTGCACTGTGGGCTAGCTGCCGGTGTGTCGCGCCCTCCGTGTGTGCCGCGCGCCCTGGTGTATGCGTCGCGCCCTTTGGAAACCGGCTCTCCCTCACTCAAACCCTCATGAACTTGCTCTCTTACCTTTGTAATTTCTCTCCAAGCTTGCCAAAGCACAAATGGTTTTTGTTTTGGGAAAAAACAAGTATATATAGGCTTGGGAGAGTTGGGTTCAATTTTTTCTTCTTTGAAAACCCACTTTCTAATGTTTATGTTTTGCACTTTTTTATTGACTTTAAAACACTCTGCTTTTCCTTTTTTCTTTGAAATTTTGGCTCTCATGATAAAATTTTCGGCATTTCTTTGCGAGGATTGTGTGACTGGGCCTCTGGCTTTGAAATCCATGACTGCATCTGAAAATGTCAACTGGCGATTTTTGGAAAATTTTGGCATAGTTGACCTTGTTTGACTTTTCTTCAAAATAGAGTTTTGAAGAAGAGTCGATGTCATTTCCGGTGACGATGAAGCTTTCTAAACCATAGCAGTATAAGGTCTCCCTCTGGCCTGCATGGCTTGTTCTAGACATGTTTTTTCAAAGACCACATTGATGATTTCCTAGACCCAGCAATAAAAAGGACTTTGTCTTGTAATATGACCAGACCATGACTATCATGAACTTCAGTGATTATGGACCAAGACCTGAACCAGCAGGGGCCAGAGATGAGGGAAATGACCAGCATGACTATCTTCGTTAGATCATGGCATGTCCCTATCAAAATGCAGCTGAGTGGATGGAGCGGGACACCTAAAATTGAAATGCACAAAGAGCTTTGATCTCTGACGGAGGGCTGACCAGACCGACTCTAACATTGGCTCCAATGGGGGATGGTAGCTCCTTGGAGGTGCCAAGAACAGCAAATCTCTGGAGGAGCTAGACAGTGCCTTTTTCTCCATTGGGCTATGGAGTCATCATTTTGATAAACAGCACAGACTCTGACTTATTTATAAAACTGGAATAACCAAGAAATTGACTCAAACTTGACAATTGGAATAACTCAAAAACTGACTTTACATACAGAAATGAAACTGAAATAAAAATGGTATTTACAATGACAGTGGAAGCAGCGTTAATAGATCAACAATGATACCGCTTGAGCAGCGGACCATTGATCGGCCCTCCTGGACAGTCTTCCCCGTTCATCTCTTTCAGAAGAAAGGCATTGTGCCCCCTATATGCTGCGATCTTGAAATGACCTTTCCATAGATTTTCGAACTTTCTGTGCTTGCCTTTCTCTTCATTCCTTGCATCCCACTTCAGCACCACATCATCCAACTGAAATTTATCCACTTTTGCTTTTCTGTCATAGATTTTCTTTATCTTCTCCTGCAACTTGGATGTGTTTTTGAAAACTTCTTCTCTTGTTTGCTGCAAGTGGATCATTTGATTCAACCTTCTCTGCATGGGATCTTCCTCACTGCCGGCCTCCTGAAGAAGTTTGACCACCAGGGCAGCAAGGGAAGCGGGAAATACTGTGTCCACTCCATAAACCAGCTCAAACGGTGACATACCAATAGACTTTTTCTGACTGATTTGATCTGCCCAAAATGCATGTACCAGCCTCTTGTTCTAGCTCTTCTTATTTATTTCCAGCAGCTTCTTGATGATGTTGACCAAAGATTTATTCAAAGATTCCGCCAATCCATTGCCTTGTGGATGATAGGCAGTTGAATGACCCAAAATTATATGATATTTATGACAAAATTCTACCATCCTTTTCGATTTGAAAGCTGCTGCATTATCAGTGATTAATTTGTTTGGACAACCAAAGCGAGACAAGATGTTATTTTCGAGAAATGAAATTATTACCGTATCCGTTGCTTGTTTGGTAGGGGCTTCCTCAATCCATTTTGTGAAGTAGTCCGTCGCTGTAAGGATCCACTTATGCTGTCCGAAAGAGGCGGGATGAATTTCCCCAATGAAATCCAACCCCCACTGCTGGAATGGAGCACTCACTTCGATAGGCTTGAGTGGCAAAGGCTGTAGTTTCTATTTTCCTTCGAAAATTTGACACTTATGACAGTGCTTTACCATCTTATGCACATCAGCAAACAAAGTAGGCCAGTAGTACCCCGCTCTCAAGATTTTGTTTGCTGTTGATTTCCAAAAAAGATGTCCACCACACTCTCCTCCGTGGAAGTCCTCCATGACTTTCTTTGCCTCCTCTTCCACCAGACAATTTAACAAAACGCCACCGGGATCTTTCCAATACAGTGCAAAATTCAAGATACAAAACTTGGCAGCCTTCAATTTGAGTGTTCTCGCTTTGTTTCTAGCCATGCTGGGCGGTGGTGATAGATTTTTTAGCACATATATTATATCAGAATACCACATTTCGGATATCTGAACTGACGTTCCTTCCTCATTCTCATCGGACATGGCAGTGATTAGATTTATGTCCAATGCATGCAAATTTGATTCAGCCATTAGCTTCGCCAACCCCTGTCCTTTGACCAGATTTGTAGGCTTTATCTCCACATCGTATTCTAGCAAGGCTGCGATCCATTTGCCTCTTGTCCCTTCCGGATCGGTCTGCACTAAAACATCTTTCACAGTAGTATTGGAACATAGGCCAGAATGTGAGAATGTAGGATATACACTCGGAAATCCTTCAGTGCCTTCACCAATGCCAGGGCTTGCTTCTCAATGATGTTTTACTTCAAAGTTGCATCCCTTATAGCCCTGCTGAAGAATGCAATGGGTCTTTCATGATCATCCCTCTTTTGCAACAATACCGCTGCCATAGTGTGCTTAGAAGCAAATGAAAACAATATGAAATCTTGAGTGTAGTCCGAGCTAACTAGAACTGGACCTGAGGAGAGGGCCAATTTGACCAAGTTGAAAGATTTTACAGCCTCATCTGTCCATTTCACCTGGCTATCCTTCTTAAGCATGTTGGTCATTTCTTTTAAGTGTTTTGCAAGATTAGGCACAAAGCGACGCAGAAAATTCATCTTACCATTGAATGACTGTATCTCCTTTTTGTTCCTAGGCAGATCGATTTGCTGGATTGCTTGCACACGTGCTGGGTCTATGTGGATGCCATCTTTTGAAATGATATGCCCAAGTAATTTGCCTTCCTCCATGGCGAACAAGCTCTTCTTAGGATTTAGCGATAAACCATATTTCCTGCATTTTTGAAAGACAATTTTTAGGTGATGCATGTGCTCTTCATCAGATTTTGAAAACACCGTCAAGTCATCCAAGTACACCACCAAAAACACATCCTTCTCATTTGCAAACGCCAAGTCCATTGCACGTTGAAATGTGGCACCTGCATTCTTTAAACCGAATGGCATTTTGGCATAGTGAAATGTTCCCCATGGAGTTGTGAATGTTGTCTTATCCCTATCATCTTCATGGACTGAAATTTGGTTATATCCGGAATAACCATCAAGCAGCAACATACGAGATTCCCCCACTACTCGTTGAAGTATATGGTCCATCTTGGGCAGCGGATAGTTGTCCTTCAATGAGACCTTGTTTAGATTTCTAAAATAGATGCATAGGCGGATCTCACCGGTCTTCTTTCGTACAGGCACTAACTTAGATATCCAATCTGAAAATCTGATAGGCACAATGATACCTGACTTGTACAACCTATTTACCTCCTTTTCGATAGATGGCAGCAACTTTGGATTGATCATTCTCAGCTTTTGTCTAAATGATTTTTGATTGGGCTTGATAGGTATTGTGTGCTGAATGATGTTCGTATCATAGGTCTTCAAATCAGAATAATCCCAAGCAAATACGTATGCAAATGAAGCCATCAAACTGATATATTTGTCCTTGATTTTTGGTGATAATGCTTTGGATAATTTCACTAACTTTGGATTTGTAGCTGTACCGATGTTGACTTCTTCTACACCTTTCTCTGTTGGCTGCAAAGTGGGCTTGCGGGCTACATCATCCTGATCAAAAAGCTCCTCTAGGGGTATCAAGCCTTTAGGAATGATGTTATTCTTCAGCTGTAACACGTCCATTTGATTGATTTGCACTTCTTCTGTACCATTCCCTTTGTTCTCATCGTTTTCCACATCGATTAAGGTTTCTTTGAACTTGCCTTTGTTGAGCAGAAAATCCTTAATCTCCTCATCATCTTGGAACACTTGCCAATGTCGCTGATTGTCTGGAATGGTTGGACGGTGCTTGACATGGATTTCAAATTTATTGCTGGATTTCATGGGGATCTTCAAGCTGCTCATTGCCTTGGCAAGAGCATCATCAATGCTATTTTGTATTCGTGGCACACATATCAAGGTGTATTCGGAAAATAGCTTCAAGATGTCCAAAACTGCATTACGATAGGCCCGCATCCTAGGATGTTTTGCTTGATACTCACCTCTGACCTGTTTTATCACCAACTCAAAGTCGCCATATACTGAAATCCTCTTTGCATTCAGCTTTCTAAGAATCTTTAGGCCAGCAATCAGATCTTCATATTCAGCTTCATTATTGTAACATTCAAAGGCCAGCTTGTAGGAGCAAACTCTCACGCTGCTAGGCACTTTGTTCGAGGCAGAGAATGGACTGTGTACCCAAATACCAATACCAGCGCCATCATTCCCTACTGCTCCATCAAAATCCATGGTCCACAAGCCTTCTTCTTCTTCTTGCAAGTGCTGGAAATCTGTTTGTTGTCCATTGTTTGTTTGTTTTCCATCGTTTTTAGCTGATTGCCCAATCTTTTGCTGCTTTTCTTGTCTTTCTTTCTTCAAAATCTCTCTAAAATTTTCTGTTATCTCTGGAATTTCGTCTGCTTCTACTATTTGACTATCTATCTCATTTAAACTATCTGAAAACAAAACAAAAGACTCTAAATCTATATGTACATAGTTTATAGGATGATTTATCGGTTTCTCCTTGCTTGTGATCATATACTTCATCTTTTGCTCCTGATATAATTTCCTCATTTGTCCAAACACCGGGATTGTTGCATAGGAGAAATCCAGCTGTAGTGTCCCCTTCAATTTCGCTACGCAAGACCTGGAAAGAAGCATGCCAAACCTTGGAGGAATGTCTGCTACCACTACATCCATCAGAACATTTTTCATAGGAAGCTGATCCAAACTCACAACCAAGTCTTTGATGAGCCCTATGCACCTTACTCTGTTGGAATCGAATGAATAGAGGTCATGATATTGGCGGGTGATGTCCAGACCAAGCTTATCCATGATAGCCTTGGGCATGAGATTGTGAGAAGCTCCAGAATCGAACATGGCATTGTGTAGCACAAAGTCATGCAATCGTAAATTGATATAGAAGGGTGGCACATCGCTCTCAGGAGACTCACCATTCGTTGCTGGCCCAAAAATCATTTCAGGCTGATCATCTTCCACATTTACCATGTCGAACATTGGATCCAAATTCAACATTTTAGAAATCTATCCTCTATAACCACTGTTCTTCATGATTTCAGTCAAATGGATGGATACCTTTAGCTTAGAAATCTCATTCTCTAGGCTGAAAGCGAGAGTTCTTTCTACCTCTTTGACTGGGATCTCTTTCCTTTCCTTCTCTTTTGAGGTGGCTGGTTGCTGTGATTGTTCTACTAACTTTGATTTGCTGCTCTCCGGAACAACCGCCTCCTTTCCCTTTCTTTGTGTAGCTGATGGATCATTCTTTGTCGTTTCACCCTCCTTCTTTTTCTGAATTGGTTTGGCCGGTACATCTCTGTTTCTAAGGGAATATCGCTGCTGCTATGTGGACAAAGCATTCATATACCCCCTTTGATATTCTTCTGACTCTTCCTCCAACACAGTTTCGTTAGCTAGAATAAAATCAGTGTCTTGGTGAGTAGCTGAATTTACTGCACATTCTTCTTCTTCGGTGATGTAAGTAGGTAGCTCATCTGGAGTAAAGAGATGGTTTTCCTCGCCTATTACATTCCCGTCCTCATCTGACTCTGGTCCATGCACAAATTCTGCTGCAAAGGTGTTTGTACCGGCTGTTGTGATGTTTGCTCTTGAGTTCACTGATCTCTTTGTCTTATCCTATATTGTGGCTGGTGTTGGCCGCGAAATTTAGGATTCCTAACTTGTGGCTCTGGCTTGTCAAGTTTTACCCTTTCAAGCATATGTTCTACCTTCTTGAGCAGGTGATCCATTGAAGAAGATTCTTCTTTCACCGTGGTTTTCTTCTCTGCTTTCGCTCTTGCTCTTTTGGACAACAAGTTAGCCTCAACGCTGACTGCAATTTTCTGCATATCTTCCATTGTAGTTGGTTCTCTCTCTCTTAATTGGTACGCCATGTCAGCATCAAAACCATATGGAAACTTCATCATTGCTAGTCCCACAGGTGGCTTTAGATGGTCTGGGATGTCATTGTAGACTACATTAAATCTAACACAATAATCTTGGACCGACTCACCGACATTCCGTTTGATTTGCTCGTATTCGGCCAGAATTTGAAGGGGATTCTTTTTGACTTCCCACCTGTTCAAAAATTGTCTTTGTAGCTCAGCCAAGGTGGTGATGCTTGCAGCCGTCAAACCTCTGAACCATTTCCTCACATCACCTGCAAATGTTTGTACAAAGAGCCTCATTGCCACGTTCTCCACATCGATCTCATGAAGTTCATAGAAATCTGCCATTTTATCCACATGTTGTTGAGCTGTGATACTGTTAGGAGTGCCATCAAAAAATGGGATTTTACTTTGATAGTCATTTGGCATGTCATCTAGGACTTGGGGCAGAACAAGGGGTGCGAAATGCGCAGCCATCATTCTTGGTGGATTTGGCTTTGGAGGCGTTGGAGGAGTGTGCACAGTTTGCAAGGGGCTTGCACTTGGAGTTTGGGGCTGTGTGGCAATGTAGTTATCAATTAATCTATTAGCTCTTTCTATCTCAAGGTCTACAAGAAATTGCGGATTGGGGACGGTGTAATCAACAGCCCTTTCGGATTTAGACTCAAACAGTGATATCTCAAATCGTTCGTCAAACTCAAGCTCCTCAAGATACTCAAAAATGTCAGGACATGAATGGGATTTGAACACGGGAGTTATGGTGCTTTCTTGACGGAGGAGTCTTGGGATCAAATTGGGATTTTCGTAAATGTGAGGAGGGTCCGGGTCCGGATTCGCTCTGGTATATCGTCTTGAAGCCAACGTGCTATTGAGAGGAATTACGGGACACAACCAACTTACTCAGCCTTTCCAATCCTAAGCTCATCATCCGGAAGCCTAGAATTCTTATGAAACAAGGGGATTTGATTTTCAACTTGTCCCCAGTATGGTCGCCACTATGTTAGCACCTAAATCTGCCTTAGGCTGAAGGAAGGCAAAAATTAGGGTAACCACAAACCATGCTCAGTCTGGTAGCTAGCCCTACCAGAGCAGGAGAGGGCTCTCTCCGAGTCACACTCAGCGAATGGATAGGCAAAATGGTCTGAGATGACTTGCAATGCAATATTTACCTTAGGCTAGTAAGTGAAAAAGGATTTTGGAAAAGATTTTTGAAGTGACCGAGCTTCTGGGATGTATATGGGACTGGCGCTCAGCAAAGAACAGAGAATTGAGAATGAAGGCACAGATTATTCTGTGAGGCAAGGTAGGCGGGAAGCACAGAAATTTCGACTTAAGGTGACGTGGAATGAAAAGATTGCTGAAGATAGTGAAAAGGGCATGATCGCATGAATCCTTTTCAACAGAAGAATAAAACTGCACATGAAATTTTCCCACAGGCAAAGCAATATAAATTGAATTCTACCTAATCTCACTTAGAAAAATTCACTGAAATGAAACATGAAATGAATTATGAAACATAAAAAGATACATATGGAACATAAGAACACATTTTCTACACTCACAACCACAAGAATCTCATGAAACAGAGCCGTTGCCTTTCATTAACTCTCTGTCAAAAATACACAATGCAGAAACAGAGTTTCTTTCCCACAGTCTCCTAGAAGTTACAAGCCAGCCAACCCTTTGCAAATAACTTGCATACAATATATAGAAAGTGTAGAGAAGAGATGGAATGCCTAGGGGTTGGGAAGTTACTCAAATCATTTCGAAAAGGAGATGGAGAGCCAACCATCAGCTACAGGTGCAGCGCTCTCAAGCATGACATTTGGCTGGGGTGACCCTTTGCATTCTTTTGCCACTTGGATAGATGCCCACCTGGAGATAAAACTCTTTAAAAGCCGCCTTTGGTGCCAAAAAATTGAAGAGTAGATGACCGGGCCCACTTGGAGAAGTTGCGACCCGAAATTTCGCGAAACGGGAGCAATTTGGCAGTTTTTCCTCTGTGCGCCGCGCCAAATTCTCTGTGCATCGCGCCACTTTAGAGCCTATTTTGGGGCACTTGCAGGTGTCTAAAATGTGCCCAAGTGGGCTTGTTGGAAAGCCTATCCTGTCTACTTTCCAACCCAACTAGAATTTTTGAATTTGAAGCTCATTTGCCCCTCCAAAACTTCATTCTCCGAAGGCTACTTTTTGTGTGTCAAAAAAGTGGCAGAGAGGCCATTTTTGGGTTTTTTTGACCTTTAGGAGACCCAAAACTTGTCAAAATTTCTTGCCCGGACACCAGTAGATGTATTTTTCGATGCTGAATCCAAATATGCAAGCTATTCCTCGATTAGAGTGCTAGAATTTTAGCGTTGCGCCAGTGGCACGGCGCACAGGGAGGAATTTCCTGTTTTGTGCCCAAAAAATTTGCCCAAATTTTTTGAAATTTGGGCTGGAGGTTCCTTATGAAGTGCTTTGCTATGCCAAGGAAGCCTCAGCCAAGATTCAAAGCCGATATTGCTCCTTTGCCTCCTTTGCCTCTTTCGTCGCTTTGCTCAATTTTGCCTTTAGGCTCCTGATTCTTGCTTTGGAACTCATGTTTCGAGCCTGGTAGTGATGATTCATGTGCCTCAGCATGTCTTTCTCCCTGTTTGCTTTGTCCAACAGCCTCTCCAATTCATGTTGACCCTCTCAAGGTTGGACTCTCGGTCTTCATTGATTTCTTGCTCCAAAGATGTGAGCGGAACCCTTCTTCTTTGAACAGCTTGGCGTTGTTCACGGATGTTTTGCAGCTCCATGATCGTCTGTTGGTCTTCAAGCTATTTGCTTCTCCACTCCAGGTAGTTCATGTTCCACTTGGTCCTTTCTAAATCAATGGTCAAGTCTTCAATCTCTGATTGCTGCTCCCTGATGATCTCTATAAGCTCCTCATTGGTTGGTTCTGCATCTGTCTTATCATCCTAGAGGAGAACAAACTCAGTCTCTTGCTCACCTGATGGCCCTTCCTCCTGCACTGGCTCCTTGCCCTTACCCTGCTCCTGGGGTGCTGATGTTGGAAGTGAGGCCCCTTCCACCCCGGGTGGAGATAACACTCGCTTTGCTGCTGCGAACAATGGTCTACTGCCCTTCTGGTATGTGATGTATACTGGCATGGTGGCAGTCTCATGGTGCTCAAACTGATGTGAAGGACCTCCTGTATCATGCTCAAACTGATGTGAAGGACCTCCCACCTCATGTTCTGCCTCTAATATCACCGGTGGAGCGCTGAAGAAATCATGGGAGATAAAGTCCTCCCAAGCAATACCCTGCAATCCTAACTGATGGTCTACCAAGATCCGAATGAGAGAAAAATGATAGACATTGTTTAGCTGCTATTGTGGGGTCTTGCGCTGCATGAAGTTTTTCATCTTCTCAATGTTGTTGCAGATGAAGAATGGGAGGCTCATCATCCGCACCCTGGTGAAGTGCATGAGCAAGCGGATGTGATAGGCATAAAGGCGAGAAAACCTCCCCTCACAACTGAAATATTTCATGATCAACCTCATGAGTGGGGCATACTCATCCCTCAAAAATCTGAATGGAAAAACTCTGGTGATCTGGCTCAAACAGCTGTTCTTGATGTAAGGCTCATAGTGATGCCTCTCCACCTTCTTCTTCTTATGCCACTGCTCCCCAATGTTTGGTATCCCTGTTGCCATTGATATAGCCTCTGGTGTCAAGTTGAAAGTGACCCCATCCAGGACAGATTGGCCTCCCTGTAGATGAAGTGCAAAAAGGCGTGCCAACTCATGATGTACTCTGACATTTGCCACCCTTTGGCAAAATTCATAACATGCCAAGTGCTGGAAACAAGACATGGCAAGTGGGCATGCCTGTAGCTCTGTGAGGGTGTTTGGCTCGTCTCTGAGATGTCTGCCACTCCGGTGATGTCTCCTATGGGCCCTCTCTCCTGAAGATGTGTCACTCTGTGTATCCCCCTCATAATCTGATGAATTTTCTGATGCCATTACTGCTGCTTGTACCCTAAGTTTTATGTCGCCCTCTGAATCCAATGAAGCTGATGAATGCTCTGAAAATCTGTCACCAAGGGGACAATAAACAGGGGAGTGTTAGGAGGGGAATGATGAAAAGGGGAATAGGGGTTTAAAGGAGAAATTTATCAAGGATTTGGGAGTGTTTGGGGTATGGTTTTGATGGGGTAGGTTTTGGGATATTCTGAGCTATAGGAATAAAGGGGACAAAATGGATATGATTACAATGTAGCTAGGGTAACTATTATGGGAAACTTCTCCAGGGGAATTAGCTAATAGAGGTAGGATAGGAGCATATTTAGCAATCATGTTACTGTAGCAAAACCCTAGTTTTTTCGCCCTTCTTTGTGTCACTTTTGTGTTTGCTTAATAAAAGTTTTGCCTTTGATTTCATGGTCACCAAAATCATATTTTTATTTGAGTTAAGGATCAATTGTGAAAGGATCTAGGGCCACCTTTACAATTTTTAGAGCCATTTATGAAAATTTGGGTGATTCGGTGCTTTTTTAGGCTCACAGGCCTGTGCGCCGCGCGCTTTGCCCAGTGCGCCGCACGCTGGGTATGCGCCGCGCCAGTGCAATGTTAACACTGTGGCCGGGCTCCCAGTGCACCGTGCCACCTTGTGTGTGCGCCGCGCACTGTCAATTCACCCTATGTTTGCTTGAAAAACAGGGGAGATGGTTTTAGGGTGATTTTAGGGTGGTTTCTTTAGGAGACAAGGTGGAATGGAGGTGACCATGACGAGGAGTGAGGGGACAAGGGGAGGGGAACAAAACCTTGGTGGCATTTTCACAAATTTGCAACCCCGTTTATCATTTTGCTTTGATGATTATTTGCATGGATGGCGAATGTGCTTTGGATATCATTCAACATCTTAGGAACACCACCATTGACCAAATTGACAGAGAAGAGGTTTCATTCGATCCTACCTCTTGTTTGCTAGCCTTCAACCGGGATATAAAACCAATTTGCAAGTGTTTTGAGCTCCCTGGCTGTGTGCGTCGCACGCCAAGCCCAGTGCACCGCGAGCCCTGAGTGCGTCACGCCCTTGTTGATTTTGCACTGTGGGCTAGCTGCCGATGCATCGCACCCTCCGTGTGCACCGCGCGCCCTGGTGTATGCGCCGCGCCCTTTGGAAACCAGCTCTCCCTCACTCAAACCCTCATGAACTTGCTCTCTTACCTTTGTAATTTCTCTCCAAGCTTGCCAAAGCACAAATGGTTTTTGTTTTGGGCAAAAACAAGTATATATAGGCTTGGGAGAGATGGGTTCAATTTTTTCTTCTTTGAAAACCCACTTTCTAATGTTTATGTTTTGCACTTTTTTATTGACTTTAAAACACTCTGCTTTTCCTTTTTTCTTTGAAATTTTGTCTCTCATGATAAAATTTTCGGCATTTCTTTGTGGGGACTGTGTGACTGGGCCTCTGGCTTTGAAATCCATGACTGCATCCGAAAATGTCAACTAGCGATTTTTGGAAAATTTTGTCATAGTTGACCTTGTTTGACTTTTCTTCAAAACAGAGTTTTGAAGAAGAGTCGATGTCATTTCCGGTGACGATGAAGCTTTCTGAACCATAGCTGTATAAGGTCTCCCTCTAGCCTGCATGGCTTGTTCTAGACATGTTTTTTCAAAGACCACATTGATGATTTCCTAGACCCAGCAATAAAAAGGACTTTGTCTTGTAATATGACCAGACCATGACTATCATGAACTTCAGTGATTATGGACCAAGACCTAAACCAGCAGGGGCCAGAGATGAGGGAAAATGACCAGCATGACTATCTCTGTCAGATCATGGCATGTCCCTAGCGAAATGCAGTTGAGTGGATGGAGCGGGACACCTAAAATTGAAATGCACAAAGAGCTTTGATCTCTGACGGAGGGCTGACTAGACCGACTCTAACAAGGGGTATGCGCAGATAACTGCGATAATGGAGAAACTATTGAAGAAAGATGTGACTTTTCAATGGAATGAGGAGTGTCAAAATAGCCTTGACATACTGAAGGAAAAGATGGTAACTGCACCTATCTTGGTTTTCCCAGACAGGAATAAGGAGTTTCATGTTCATGTAGATGAATCTTGCTTAGCTTTGGGAGTAATATTGGCACAACTTGGTGCAGGGGAAATCGATTACCCTATAGCCTTTGCAAGCAAAAAGTTGTCAAAAGCAAAGAAGAACTACACTACCACAGAAAGAGAAGGTTTAGCTATGGTATATGCATTGTATAAATTCAGACATTATTTGTTGGGATCACATTTTAAGATGTTCACAGATCATTCTGCATTGAAATATTTGGTGAATAAGATTGTCCTAGGAGGGAAAATTTGTAGATGGCTATTGTTATTTCAGGAGTATGATTTTGAAGTTGTTGTTAAACCAGGAAGGTTGAATGTTGGGCCTGATCATCTATCAAGGTTGGAAACAGGGGAAGAACCAACAAACATTGAAGATAATCTTCCTGACGCGCAGTTATTTGCAATCAGGATTGCAGATGATCACTTTGCAGACATTATTTAGTTTTTGGCTACAGGAATGGCCCCTGCAGAATACACTACGCAGCAGAAGAAGGAGTTGGTGGTAAAAACAACCAATTTTTCATTGATAGTAGGTCATTTGTATAAGATGGGACTAGATGAAATACTCTGCAGGTATGTCCCTAAACATGAAAGACAAACTATTTTGGCAGAAGCTCATGGAGGTGTACTTGGTGGAAATTATGGAGGAAAGGCTATTGCGCAAAAGGTCTTAAGAGTAGGATTGTGGTGGTCCACACTACATAAGGATGAACAGGAATATTTTCAGGTATGTGATGTATTTCAAAGAACAAGAAATTCATCAAAGAGGGATGAAATGCCATTAGTGCCACAAGTGACATTGCAGGCCTTTGATAAATGGGCCATTGATTTCGTTGGACCTATCAGACCACCTGGGAAGAAGACTGGTGTGAGGTATATAATCACTGCAACTGATTATCTGACAACGTGGGCTGAAGCACGGTTAGTGAAGAATTGTAGCACAGAAATTGTTGCGAAGTTCATTTTTGAGTATATTTTGTCCAAATTTGGGTGTCCAAAGGTCTTCATGAATAATCAAGGATCACATTTCCTGAATAAGACCATTGAGGCATTAACTAAAGAATTCCAGGTGTATCATCAGAAGAGCACTCCATATCACCCTCAGGCAAATGGCACAGTCGAAGCTTTTAACAAGATTTTAGAAAATGCACTGACTAAAGTGTGCAATGTGAATAGAGATGACTGGGATCTGAGAATTCCAATGATATTATGGGCTTATAGAACTACATGCAAGAAACTGACAGGCCAAACACCTTTCAGGTTGGTGTATGGCAAAGAAGTTGTGATGCCCATGGAATATATTGTGCCAAGCTTAAGGATTGCAACCTTCACATACATGTCTGACCCTAACATAACGGAAGAAACAATGGCGTAGTTGCCGGCACTAGAAGAAGACAAATTTGTAGCATGATTTCATCAACAGGTGCAGAAAGCCAGAGAAAAATATTGGCATGAGCAACATATCAAATATAAGGTGTTCCAGGAAGAAAATCTTGTCCTTTTGTATGCCAGTGAATTCATGAAGTTCCCAGGAAAGTTTAGGATGCATTGGTTGGGCCCCTATATCATTAAACATATCATGGATGGAGGCGCAGTTTAGTTGGCGAAGTTGAATGGAGAATTGATACCAGGGAAGGTGAATGGCAGTAGGTTGAAATTGTATAGGGACAACCCTATCATGATAGCTTCACTCTAAAAAGAAAGGAGGAAAGTCTTAGTGCCACTTGCAGTTGAAAGTGGGCACTAGACTATAAACTACGTTACAGAGAGAGCTTCAACAAAGAAAGTACTTCGCAATAGTCGTGAATATGTCTAAGTTCATAGGAAACCACGACGTAAGACATAGGTGCACTACAATAGGGAACATGTCAAAGTTCATCAAAAAGTAGAAATATGACCGTTAAAAGTGAAAAGTCACGTGTAGAGTTACATTTAAGACGACATTTGGCTGAATTTAAGGATGGATATGCATTTAATGATGAAATATGAACAAAATCGGGACAAAATCAAATCTAATTATGAGGTTCGAAGGCTGGAATTGTTATAAATAGCTGACTCCCACACAGATTAAGAACTTTTATGAATCAAGAGCTGTGGTGAAGTAAAATTATAAGTGTGGACACGAACGAATTCCTCTAGCCCGATAATGGGTCTAACCACAGCAGATACATTCTATGGAAGATTTGCTTAGGTTAGAATCAATCAAGAGGGCCTACCTCTTGGTCGCTTATCCTACTTGATGGTGTCCTCACTTGCTCGCTCTAGAAATCTCTCGCTTCCTTCTTCAAGTTCCTGAAACAAGTAAACAATAACAACACACAAACATAATAGGAAAATTGCAATTCAACCTAACGAGTCAAGAAGCATTAAGACATGGATATGTAATATTACAAAACATGTAGGAAATCAATCGATAGTTTCATATATTAATATCAAAGAGAGATTGCAACCATTCGTCTTGTCATCGCAGTCTTCCTCTGACAAGAGCAGGTTCCCACACACTTCTGCTAGCATTCCATGATGGCTTCAAAAAATAATAGTTTAAAGGCTCTTCCCTTTAGATTTCACCCCAAACCAAACACACTTCTCCCTCACACAACTAGATGGCTACAACTAGTAATATCTTGCTTGTCAAATCAAAATAGTATACTCACACTCAGCCAACACTCTAACTAGCTTGTACTTGGGAAGAAAGGAGGTTTATATAGGAAATATGGATGGAATATGGATCCTATTCTCATGGGAGAAGGACTTATCCCTTGAGATAGTTCCATCATTATAGGGGAAAGGAGCCCAAACTGTCATCCTCAACCCCATCTGTCCAAACCATTTACCAGACTTCTGTTACAGAGCTTCTAGAGCTGGAAGCTTCGGATCTAATTTAACAACTTTCCATAACAGGACCGACACTACTGGAACACAGCTTAGTCACACCGATCGGCGCGGGGAATAGTGCTAATCTCTGCACATCAGCGTGAGGGAGACAAAGGTCATTAGCGTCAACCTTGTAAATTGGGAAAAATAGAAGTTCCAGTGGAAATGGTGCAAAAGGGAAATGATCTGCTCATGAAGAGGGACATAATGGGAGTTTCTTCATGAAGGCAAAGCATGCAGGGTTCACTATAGAGGTCCTCCAGGATCAAGGAACGGGGAGTACAGGGATAGTGACAAAATGTTGTGTAACAGATTCCCCCTAACGTGTGAAGGTCGAGCCAAAGTGAGGGATGAAATGCTTTATAAATCAGTGTGGGGAACCAGTCTGTCGTCGGAAAACCTACAAGCAAGTACAGATACATATACATAAACTAAGATCTCTGTCAAATGATGCATGAATCGTGGCATGGATGCAGCGATCCAAATAATGATCATGTAAATTGATCCAGGTATGGGCGCAGCCATCCGTCAAAGAGGATCATAATGAAACCGAGGTACGGTCGTAGCCATCCAATAATGAGAAGGATCACATATGATAACTCATGGTCTGGTCAGAGCAACCATCTAAAAGAGACATGCATATCATCATAAACCATGTCACACCACTTCGTAACCTAGACTTGTGTGATCTTAGTCCAGGGTCTTGTGCTCCAACACGACCCAATTAGAGTACAGATCCTAGCATGCAAATAGATGTGTTGACGTCGAACATGCTAGAAAGTCGCTTAATTACCAGTCATTGATGTAAACTGTTAACAAGCGCGAGAGAAACCACCAATAATGACAATGGCCCTTAAGGTACTATCTGCACAATTCATAGAATGTGAATACAGGAACTGAAGTCAAACACCCGTGAAATCACTCGATCGAAAGCCAATAATGTGAACTTATCATCGAGTGCGAAGAAATTGCCATTAGGGCATGCAAGCTCTAAGGTACTGGAAGGGAGTCTCTCGGTCAACTTCCCGGATAATGATTTGAGGTCGACGGAAAGCGACCGTGTCTAAGGAGGGCCATAATGAATCCCACATCATCGACACAAGATGAGAGGATGCAAAATGATTTTGGATGATACGGAAAATCAAAGGTAAGTGTAACTGCAGAAGGACAACTCTTTAACATATCGGCGGCACAACTGGAAGTTTGGCAACTTTTGGATCCATGGGATCAGTGGTCATGACGACATAGCAGAGATCGAATGGAAGACAAACTGAAAGGCCCAAACCCAGGAAGGTCAACAATCCAGAGGAGGATGTCCCAACCCGACATGAAGCAAAGAGTGTCATGTTGAAGAGTAAGCTTCTGAAATGACCTGATAGATTTCCAAATTTTTCCCCACCGTTTCTGGCAAGTACCCCAATTATTTTTTAATCGCAAGCTTGAAGGGGATAACATATGCTTGCACTGTAAATTCATCCTTAGGACAAATCCGACCTAGTAAGATTAACGAGCCCTAGGAAGGAGAAGCTCGTGTTCATCATGGCGATGAATCTGATGTCATTTAATAGTTTAACGAGTCCGACAAAAGTGTAACTCGGTATATTTTTCATGTTTAGAGAGTTTGAAAAAGACACGTAAAAGAAAACTCCACATGGTCCCTTTTTGTACGTTTGTGTCTCTTGAGCCTGAAAAGGTAGAAAACAATACTTGAGAGAATCACTTGACCATTTCAGTCAAGGAGTACCTTTTTCGTAAATAGTGCCTCCTAGCCCGAAAAGGGGTAAACGTATAGTGGGCACACGACGTTTCGCATCCATTAATGAGTTCGAACGACAAGGGCTTAAACATATTTTCACTTTTAAGGTGATCCAAAATGGATTCAACATATCCTCCATATCAAAAGTCTTCAAATACTAGCGAAATGGAAAAATGTTGAAGGGCTCGTGAATACGAAGCCAATGGTGAAAACTGCATGCAAATCCAAGTTCGAACAAGGAAATTAGAGTTAATCAAAGATTTAGGTCAAAGAGTCAAAGCCTACGTCAGTAGGACATGTGGCAACCCGGGAAAGAGTCGCAGGTACCTGATGATGTCAGCACAGAAGATGATGTGGCAATCGGAGATTGGTTCAGACCTCAAGCGATGAGGAACAACGGTCAAGAGCGGAGATCGTCCGATCAAAGGAGATCGATGCATATTGCGTCAAAACATGCAGGCAAGTTATTTGGGAAAATGGATGCAATAAAACTATGAAAATGGAGCTAAACTCTTTGAGTTCTGATAGGAGGGTAGTAAATGGTTTATCGTTTGCCTCAAGGCAGGAAGCGGTTTTAGACCAAGAGCACATGATTCCACTCAGCGCTCGACACGTAGCCTCCCGAAAACCACTTTATCGTGTGCCTTCAGATAAATAACGAACGTGCTAGTAGGAGCGCCAAACCGCGCGACAACCGTCGGATGGCAGAGGATAGATCAACGGTGTCGGTTGTCCAGATCAATTGAAGAGCGGGACGCGACAGCCGTCAGATGGTTTGTTCTCGAGATCAGTGTCGGGGAAAGGTCAGATGGTCAGGGTCCACCCGCGCTCGCTGGTCCTTTCGTTTATAGCCTGTTTCTATTATAAACGTATTTGTTCCACGTTTATTGCAATTTGTAACTAAAACGTGTTATATAAACACCATAACACAGAAAAGTTGACAGAGGAGTGTATTGTGAACCGTTCTAGGGGGTCTGGAGGTCAGGGTGACCAGTATGGTCATGTGTATGCTCATTTCGACTCGAAGTTTCGAGCGAAACATAGTGGTGAGTTCCATTTCTGTGTTGAGACTCTGTTTTTGAGCTCACACTTGTAACAACCATTTGAAGACATAATAAAGAGGTCAGCATTGGAAGCTAGGACCAGGAGACGTAGCCAGAAAGTCTGGTGAACTCCTTTAGCAATTTTGCTTGTGTTGATGTGTCTGATTGTGTTTATATAATTGTTTAAGTGTCTATGTTATTCGCAATCTTATCGATCCATTGCAATAAGTAACATAGGCAACTTCACACATAGTCTGTAATACCTTTTATCAATTTCAGATCAAGTGGTATCAAAGCTTAAGGTTTTTAAGGTTTGACAAGTTTGTGTGGAGATTTGAATGCTGACTAGGTTAAGGCTCGGACGAGGTGAAGGAGAACTTGTTGAGGAGAATCCAAAGATTGGAAGGGTATTTTCACGAAGAAGGATGACATATGAAGCTCCACTTGGGTCAGAATCCCAGTTCTTGGATAGCTTCATGAAAATACATACCATGGTGGAAGAAATGTATCATGAGTTTAAAAAGGGTAGAGGTGAAATCACTTCATCACCTAGACCAAACAAAGGAGCAAAGGAACCTTTTCTATTTGTCCCTCCAGAGAAAGAAGATAAGGAAGATAAAGTAAAAGGAGGAATGCAGCCTCCACCATCTCCCCCATCATCACCATCATCGTCATCATCATCGTCTTCCTCTCATAAAACTAGTTCTTCTAAGAAGAAGAAAAAGAAAACCTCTTAATGCAAAAAAGCTAGATAATTGGATAAGGCAAATTGATGTATATTGCAAGGTGCAGAAAGTTGATTCAGAAAGGAAGAATATTCAGTTCGCTAGCCTTCGACTTGGAGGAACCACACTGGTGTGGTGGGAAGGCAAGACACAAGAAGATCTTCAAAAACACGGTAAAATCATTTCAACTTGGAATGAATTTGTTTCTGCCATTAAAAAGCAATTTTATCCTTTGGCTTATATGCAACAAGCAATGATGAGTTGGCAGACATTACATCAATTGAAGGGTCAAAGTGTACAGAGTTATACTCAAGAATTTCATAAAAGAGCTTTAACATTAGGAATATCATTGGACTCACCAGAGACATTGTTAAAATATATAGGTGGTCTTCATAGTTATTTGAAGCATACTATACTTATGTTTAATCCCACTAGATTAGATGATGTGTTAGTCCAAGCGACTCATCTAGAGGCTAGAGGTAAAAATGTAACCCCAGATGTTGGGAAGTCATCCAAATATTTTGAGAACGAGAATAAAGGAAAGAAGAAACTGAAATGGAAGGAGAGGAAACTAAACAATGTAAAGAAGGATAAACCTTCATGCACTCATTGTAAGAAGGAAGGACAAGATGAGGCACATTGTTGGTCTTTGCATCCAGAACTGAAGCCTGAGAAGTTCGGGGGTAAAGAGTGAAAGAATTATGCTGCTATTCAAAAGGACTTGAGGTCAGACTCAAGTGACGAAACAACAGTTACAACCATAGGTATGAAAGGTAAAGATTCTAAAGCATGTACAAGTAATTCTTCACATTCTATTGATAATGAAAGTAATGAGAGGAAAAGAAATGAGCTATTTCATATTAGATTCATTTCCAAGCACACAAAAATTGATACTTTATTTGATAGTGGATCACAAGTAAATTTGATTTCTAAAACAATAGTAAATAAGTTGGGTCTAGAAACAAAACCTCATAAGAATCCATATCCATTAGGTTGGGTGTGTGATAAAACAAAGCTACAAGTTATGAGACAATGTAAACTTTGGTTTGCTATTGGGTCAACATTTGTAGATGAGGTTGAGTTAGATATAGTCCCATTGGACATATGTGGAATTGTTTTAGGGAGTCCATACTTGTACGATAGAAAGGCTATCTTCTATCGAGCTGAAAATAAGTATCAACTCACAAAGGATGGAATTGAGTATATTGTAAGAGCTCATAAAATTAAAGATAACTTCTCTCTCATAAACTCAGGACAGATGAAAAGAATAGTAAATTCAAGTAAGCAATTTTTACTAATGATTGTAAAGGCAAAGGATCCTAATAAATTGGATGCATTCCAAAGCTATAATCCTAAACAGAAAGCAGATTTAGTTAAAGTTGTTTCTGATTATGATATTCTATTTAAAGAGCTTAAGGGGCTTCCACCCAAGTGAGAGATAAAGAATCAGGTATAGGAGTTGCTCGATAAAGGGTTTATACGACCAAGCACATCACCGTGCGGATCACCAATTGTGTTGGTGCAAAAGAAAGACGGTTCGTGGAGAATGTGCATTGATTTTAGAGCACTAAATAAAATTACGATCAAGAATCGTTATCCTCTTCCTCGTATTGATGATTTATTAGATCAATTAAAAGATGTAATTTACTTTTCTAAATTAGACTTGCGAAGTGGCTACCATCAAATCAGAGTTGTAGAACAGGATGTATGGAAAACTACTTTTAAGACGAAGCAAGGACTTTATGAGTGGTTGGTTATGCCTTTTGGCTTAACTAATGCTCCTACTACGTTTATGCGAGTCATGAATGATGTATTTAGACCATTTATTGATGATTTTGTAATATTCTATTTAGATGATATTCTTGTTTTTAGTAAGACTTGAGATGAATATGTAAAGCATGTAAAGTAGGTTTTAGATGTTTTAAAAAGAGAAAATCTCTATGTGAAACTATCAAAATGTGAATTTGGCAGGAAATCTTTGAATTATTTGGGTTATATTGTAGGGGGTGGTGAATTGAAGATAGATCCCTCTAAGGTTGAAGTCATTGTGAACTGGCCTAAACCCAAATCTGCCACAGAAGTTAGAAGTTTCTTAGGGGAAGCACAATATTGGAGAAAGTTTATTGCTAATTTTTTATTGATTGTAGCTCCTTTACATGCTTTGACAAGTGTGAAACAGGTGTTTCAGTGGGGAAGAAAACAGCAGAAAGCCTTCGACACCTTGAAAGAAAGGATCAATACAACGCTATTACTAGCACTGCCAAATCTTCAACATCCATTTGAGATCGAGACAGATGCAAGTGACTATGCCATGGGGGTAGTGTTGATGCAGCACAAGAAGCCTATATGCTTTCATTCTGAGACATTTACATCTACAGTAGTTAACTATCCTACATATGATAAAGAATTGTATGCATTAGTACAGAGTGTTAAAAAGTGGAAACATTATATAATGGGTAAAGAAACAATCATTCACACAGATCATCAACCACTTCAATATCTACACTCACAAACTAAATTGCAACAATCCAGACATTACAGGTGGATGGGTTTTCTACAACAATTTCATCTTGTTATCAGATATAAGAAGGGCATAC
The DNA here is from genome assembly GCA_031772625.1 of Pinus tabuliformis. Classification (NCBI taxonomy): domain Eukaryota; kingdom Viridiplantae; phylum Streptophyta; class Pinopsida; order Pinales; family Pinaceae; genus Pinus; species Pinus tabuliformis. The sequence continues at coordinate 1,201,427,645 of CM062820.1, read as the reverse complement.
ATAATAAGGTTGTAGACATGTTATCAAGACCAATCATAAATGCATCCACTATACTTAAGCATAATTCAGTAATTCATGAAAGTTACATTGAACAATATGCTCAAGATACAGACTTTAAGGATGTATATGCAACTTTAAGTCATGGCAAGCAAGTAGAAGAATTGGATTACTACATTAAGGACAAACTCTTATATCATTTGGGAAAGTTATGCATTCCACAAATTGAAAGAGTTAACATAATTCGAGAAGCACATACTTCTCTCATATCAGGTCATTTTGGTGTAAGTAAAATAGTTGCACAATTGCAAAGGTTCTATTATTGGCCACGAATGCATGAAACAATTTCTAGATATATCAAAGGATGTACTATGTGTGCTACAAGCAAGCCAAGTAATAGAAAATTAGGCTTGTATACTCCACTTCCAATTCCTTCTCGTCCTTGGGAAAGTGTTTCCATGGATTTTGTTGGGGGATTGCCAAAGTCTAGAAAAGGTCATGATTATTTGTATGTAGTTGTGGATAGGTTCAGTAAGATGTGTATTTTGATACCTTGTAATAAACAGGTCACAGCTGAACAAATTGCAAAGTTGTTCTTTCAAAATGTATGGGTTCATTTTGGGTTACCCACTTCTATTGTATCTGATCGAGATTCTCGATTTGTTGGGAAATTTTGGTCAAGTCTATGGGAGTTAATGGACACAAGGTTAAAGAAGAGCACAACATTTCATCCACAAATAGATGGTCAAACAGAAGTGGTCAACAGGACAGTGATACAGTTGCTTCGAGGATATTGTAGCAAGCATCCCAAACTTTGGGATGAGCATTTGTGTTATGTGCAGCATGCTTACAACCGTGCCAAACATTCTTCTACTCAGAGATATCCTTTTGAGACTTGTTTTGGTTTTATACAAAAGTCTCCCTTGGATTTTTTCTTTGGTAAATACATAGCAGTTGATATACACAATGATGTGGACAAAGCAACCAAGTTCATTGAACAAATCCAGGAAATTCACCAGGCAGTACAGGAACAGTTGGAAAGAAGCTAAGCAAAGTATAAGGCGTGACATGACAAGAATCGAGTTGAGCATAGTTTTCAAGTGGGTGATCAAGTCTGGTTGTACATCAACAAAGAAATATTGCAAGGGGAAGGTAAAAAGTTAAAACCAATTAGATATGGTCCTTTCAAAATACTTGATAAAATTGGTGAAAATGCTTTCTGCCTTGATCTACCAGCTTATATGCAAATCTATTCAGTCGTTAATGTTGAAAACTTGAGGTTGTATGAACCTTCAATGATTGAAGATCCTGAAGAGCAAGGTCAGTTACCTTCCATTGAGGATCTGTTGCCTGAGTATCTCAATGAGTTACAGGAGGACACAGTTCTTGACAGGAGGATAAGAACTTCGCGACGAGGGGATGTTGAGTACCTGAGAGTTGGACTCAAAGGTACAAATCCAAGTAAAGCACGATGGATAGAAATTAGACAAGTGAAGGAAATTTATCCTCACTTACTCGATAGCTAAAACAAACTTTTGGTGGACCAAAAGCTTCCAATGGGGAGGAGTGATCCAAAATGGATTCAACATAGCCTCCAGATCAAAAGTCTTCAAATACAGATGAAATGGAAAAATTTTGAAGGGCTCGTGAATACGAAGCCAATGGTGCAAACCACATGCAAATCTGAGTCCAGACAAGGAAATTAGAGCTAATCAAAGATTCACGTCAAAGAGTCAAAGCCTACGTCAGCAGGACATGTGGCAACCTGGGAAAGAGTCGTAGGTACCTGATGATGTCAGTGCAGAAGATGATGTGGCAATCGGAGATTGGTTCAGACCTCAAGCGATGAGGAACAACAGTCAAGAGCGGAGATCGTCCGATCAAAGGAGATTGACGCATATTGCGTCGAAACATGTAGGAAAGTTATCTGGGAAAACGGATGTGATAAAACTATGAAAAAGGAGCTAAACTCTTTGAGTTCCAACAAGAGGGAAATAAATGGTTTATCGCGTGCCCTCAAGGCAGGAAGCAGTTTTAGACCGGGAGCACGTGATTCCACTCAATGCTCGACACGTAGCCTCCCAAAAACCACTTTATCGCGTGCCTTCGGAGAAATAGCGAACATGCTAGTTGGAGCGCGAAACCGTGCGACAACCGTCGGATGGCAGAGGACAGATCAACGGTGTAGGTTGTCCGGATCAGTTGAAGAGTGAGATGCGACAGCCATCAGATGGTTTGTTCTCGAGATCAGTGACAGGCAAAGGCTGGACGGTCAGGGTCCACTCGCACCCGTCGGTCCTTTTGTTTATAGCCTGTTTCTATTATAAACATATTTGTTCCACGTTTATTGCAATTTGTAACTAAAACATGTTATATAAACACCATAACACATGAAAGTTAACAGAGGAGTGTATTGTGAACTGTTCCAGGGGGTTTGGAGGTCAGGGTGACCAGTATGGTCATGTGTATGCTCATTTTGACTCGAAGTTTCGAGCAGAACATAGTGGTGAGTTCCATTTTTGTGTTGAGACTTTGTTTTTGAGCTCACACCTATAACAACCATTTGAAGACATAATAAAGAGGTCAGCACTGGAAGCTAGGACCAGGAGATGTAGCCAAGAAGTCTGGTGAACTCCTTTATCAATTTTTCTTGTGTTGATGTGTCTGATTGTGTTTTTATAATTGTTTAAGTGTCTGTGTTATTCACAATCTTATCGATCCATTGCACTAAGTAACATAGGCAACTTCACACATAGTCTGTAATACCTTTTATCAATTTCAAATCATAAAGGGTCAGAAAAGCGCTGAAAGCGGACCCCCCATTTTTATTCTCTTTAAGAAGTCAAAAAGGGGAAAATACTCGGCAATCTTTTCATATGAGTTTAACGAGTCGAGAAAAGAGCTGAAATGTGACTCATCGCCATCGTCGAACATCCATCACCTGTCGCTGCACAAGCAAGGTAAAGTGTATTATCGAGTACTTGAGGTAAAATAGGTCAAAATATCTACAAACCCTGATGTTTTCATGAAAAAATGAATAAAAAGGGGAGAAGTAAATATATTTTTATCATTTACAATTTAACTTTGCAGTGAAGAATTTTTACCCACTTTTGTCGTAGTTTTTCTGGAGCAGATTACGAGAGATTCGAGAGATCAATCAATGAGCTGTCAGTTCCAGGTAACAGTCGAAGCCCTGAGCTCCATTTTCATGCTATTAATTTCTATTTTTAGCCATTTTGTAGGACTTTTAGGGAGGTTTTAAAAAAAAAACTGCCCTCGGTTGGCGCAATTTCTGGGCACGGGATCACGCCAGCCGAAGGTTATTTGCATAACCATCCACATCGACCGGTGCGACTATTTCTAAAGTAGGTACATCGACACTGTGGATAGGGTAAAATCATATTTCCTCAAAAACTGACCATTAAAACTTGAATTTTATGTGCCAAAATTGATGATTGACTCAAATAAATGGCTTTTGTAGGAGAGAAATTGCTGAAAATAGTGGATTGGAAGGAAAGAGAACACGAAGATGTTGACACCCAGGCATTGAATGATCCAAATTGCCTGGAGGCTTTGAGGGCTTGCGGGCTCCTCAAATTTTTCCCTACACTAGGGATGCAGGCCCAACTCGACTTGCTTCGATACTTGATTAGCCTTTGGGACATCAATCATGAAATTTTTTTTATTGGGGACTAGGAGCTTGAGTTGACAACTTCAGATATCTACTTCATCACTGGACTGTCTCATAGAGATGAGCCAGTGAACTTGTATGGGTCACATCCGGTCGAGACAATCATATCTTCACTGCTTGTCGAACACTATCCTGAGGCCCTGAAATCCAGGAGTGGGAAGATAGAGATTTCCAGTGTGCGGGATCTAACGCTGAGGGTGCTTCTGTTGACTATCAACAGAGTGTGTTATGAAACCAGCTCAAGAAAAGATAGAAAAGATAGATCAACGCCTTAGAATTCAGCCTCTTCGAGGGGGCAACCTCCTTTACATTACATAAATGAACAATTCTTGGATGATACAAATGAAAATACCTCCTTGCTATATATAGGAGTCTAAGGGGTCATAACATAATCAGAGCCGACATAACAATAATAATGTAAGGGCACAATAATAACAATAGTGGGCTTCTATGGGGCACAATAGTAACAATATGGGCACTACAAGGGTACATCAATATAATAAGTGGGTTATACTAACAACAATAAGGGGTTACACTAGTAGTATAGGGGCCTAACATGCCCCTCTCCTTCAAAAAGCGTTGTCCTCAACGCTTGAGTAGTTTTTGATGCTTCTGTATAAAATTCTTGTCCTCCCATGCGGAATCTTCAGCGGGTAAGTTCTTCCACTTGATGAGATACTCTGAAATTGATCGATTTTGTAGCTGTCGGGTTCTTGTTTTTGTGACTGCTCCAGGTTCCAATATGATTTTTCCTTCCTCTTCAATTTCTGGCAATATTGTTTGAATTGGGATCTTTTGCAACTTTTGAATAAGTGGCCATACTTCTTCATTCTTCTTCCATTCATCCCTTGCTTCGTTTATCCAATCTGGTTGGATAATATAAATAGCACAAAACAATGCTTCCACATCCTCATCCTTGAAGAGTCTTCCCATTCGGTAAGGTCGCCATTTTTTAAGTGCAGGTAGTATTGCCAACATTTCCTTCTCATAAATAGCTTGCTTGAGATGTAGCAGTAAAAATACCCAATCACCTACATCAAAACATTTTTCACTACGATGTTGATCTACCTGTTGTTTCGTTTGATTTTGCACCAAAGTGACGTTATCCTTTAAAAGTTGGAGAACTTGTTGTTGATGCTTGATGTGATCTTTCACTGCTTGAACCTTTTTCTTCTTCATATGTCCTTCTATCTCTAGAGTTTGAGGAGTGGTAATTTATTCCAATCCTTTACAAGATATGGTAGGATTCATTTCTTGATGCTCGATGTGATCTTTCACTTCTTGAACATTTTTCTTCTTGATATGTCCTTCTATCTTGATAGTTTGAGGAGTGGTAATTTCGAACAATGAATTACAAGATATGGTTGGATTCATTTCTTCTTTCTTGATGTGATCTTTCACTTCTTGCACATTTTTCTTCTTGATATGTCCTTCTATCTTGAGAGTTTGAGGAGTGGTAATTCTTGCCAATGCTTTAAAAGATATGGTCTGATTCATTTCTTCTTTCTCTGGGGTGGGGTGCTGGCGTATATCTTCTTCTTTTGATGTTTCTTGATCCTTTTCTTCCTCCTCTTCATATTCTATGTAAAATAATTTCTTCTCAGCACACTTATTACCTTTAGTGCATTTTCTATCACAATTGTAACAAAGGCCTTTTTCTCTTTTTTCTTCCAATTGTTGTGGTGTAACCCTTGTAGGTTGTGGAAGGCTAGGAGAAACAACACTTCCATCTTTATAGTTGTGAGGGGTACACTTCCTGGTTTCCATAATTTTTCTTTCCACTATGTCACAAAGCCCTCTTACTCTTTCCGATTGTTGTGGTGTTGCTCTAAAGAAGGTGTTGCTCTTTGTATCCTCATAATGTGCTATCATTTCCTCCGTGAAAATTGACCACGTAACAAGTTGTTTACGAGAACAAAGCCCTTTGTACCATAAAAGTTGATCTGGTTCTAAATATGAAGATGAAATACATACCTTTTGTAATAGTTGTACACCATGTAGATCAAAATATTGCTCCATCTGAAGTATCCAATTTACCGGATCCTTGCCATCAAACTTCCTCATCTTGCTTTTTCTTTATTTTAGGAGCTCGACCTTGAAATGATTGTAACTCTGTACTTTCAGATCTTTAAGTTCTAAAATTGAGATATATAGTAGCCCTCTGTGTTCTCTTTCCAATGCCACCAGTCTTATCCAAATTGGATTCTCTAAGAAAGAGTTATGCACAATCTCCCAAGATGACCTGATTATAGACCTTTCCAGAAGAGCGAAATTGTATGAAGTGCCACGTGTCACTATTTCGACCTTTGGATCTAAAAAAGATATTAAAAAAACTATAGTCCGTCCTCTTTCTGTACCTTCTTACGAAATTTCAATCCGATCCCCAGAGATAAAGTTATGACAATTTTCCCTAGGTCACCTGTTTTAAATGTAATTCAGGAGTCTGCAAAAAGACCAACTTCCTCAGATCATATCTCCGCAAATATCACGCGAAAAGCTCTGAAATTCGACCCAAGGTTCAGCGCGATTTTTTCTCAAATGGGTTTTTTTTGCGACTTCTGAAACGTCACAGAAAAAAAGTTATAGCGAAAATTCCACGATGACCTGTTTGGAGCAGCAAAACCCTAGAATCCAAAGCTCTGATACCAAATGTTATGAAACCAGCTCAAGAAAAGATAGAAAAGATAGATCAACGCCTTAGAATTCAGCCTCTTCGAGGGGGCAACCTCCTTTACATTACATAAATGAACAATTCTTGGATGATACAAATGAAAATACCTCCTTTCTATATATAGGAGTCTAAGGGGTCATAACATAATCAGAGCCGACATAACAATAATAATGTAAGGGCACAATAATAACAATAGTGGGCTTCTATGGGGCACAATAGTAACAATATGGGCACTACAAGGGTACATCAATATAATAAGTGGGTTATACTAACAACAATAAGGGGTTACACTAGTAGTATAGGGGCCTAACAGAGTGGTAGGGTCCCAGGCAGAACATGAGACTAACAAGTCGAATTTCCTTTATGATATTGACTACACCTCCTACAATCTTCAATTAGGCAGAGGCCATGAAGATGAACATCAAGCGCCAGCTGTCCAAAGCCAAGGTGGGGAATCTGAAGCAATTTGGCTTCGGAATAGTACTTGTGAGCTTCTTCCTGGAACGAGTGCCACTATTCCAATATCAGTTGACTGAGTTTGATCCTCCTGCACCACGCGATCTTTGGATGGCCCGCTGGAGTCGTTTGATGCCCAGGATCACTGGGGGTCAGTATATGTCATACCGACAGGAATTCTTCTCATGGCTACGACGACAGAAGATCATCGTGGAGGACTGGTCGTACAGTGGCACTGATTTTCGTGGAGACCCAGATATGCCCTTACCAGATGGAGAAGACTTCGATGACGAAGGTATCTGTTGTACCTTAAGAAACCAATTTCTTGGCTGTGGAGAAATTGTGCTTAAGACATTAATGATTATTGTTTTTTGTCACTTATTTGTCACTTTATTGTTTGTTGTGTTCTCAAATGAAGGACCTGGAAAACTTGGTCTTTAACCCTTAATACATGTATGACCGGAGCATCTCAGAATGCCATTTGTTGCTAGATATAAATGATGAATGAAGAAAGCTTGAAGGAGAAGTTAAAGATAATATGTTGCTTAACACATAACCTACTATCTGTCACTTTGAAGAATTATGAAAATCAAAACTGAATCATAGACAATATGTTGCTTAACATAGAAACTACTATCTGCAACCCTTGGAGAAGTTAAAGATAATATGATGCCTTACACAAAAACTATTATCTATAACTTAGAAAGGAAGGTGAAAACTTCAAGTATAGGAGCGCTCCTTTAAGGAATTTTAACTTTATCTACATAAGCAAATAAAGACCTGCAGCTTCATTACTATACTTGAAAGAAGAAAACATAAGATGACACATGACAAAGAAGACTACAAAATTATACCCAACAATTCATGGAAACTTCTGATTCTTTCATTAATCAACAGTTATATTAGGAATACAGTGGCCTAGTCTCTGGGTTCTCCAAAATTCGAACAACCAACCCCTTCTCTGTAAATTTTCCTCTTTTTATACATTGTGAAACAGTTGCTGATCTCTGAAACTATCAAACTACTAAAACTGTTTCTCTAACTATCTGAAGTAAGAATTATTACAAAATATTACACAGAGGGTAAAGACATCTCAAAGAACATAAAATAACAGAAAATAACTGAACATGACAATGACTGCTGGCCTTTCGGCTCTGTTAATCTGCTACCAAGTTCCTCTGTATATGCCTTAATAATAATTAATCTGCTTTAATCATAATAAACTGTGTTTGACTTGTGCATAACCTGGGCTTACATATGTATCAGATGTGTTTTGATTGGCCAAAACACCAGAAAATACACCCAATTGCCTTCCTCTTCAGATTTGGTTTTAACATTAATTTTTCCATTTACATAGCGAAATCGACACAAAACATGCAAAGTGGAACTGAAAGGAATTAACTCTGTTTAATAAATCTATTGGATCCACATGTTCAGTGCTCCGTTGACTTCCCATTGCAAATCACAATCGGCGCTTTCCATTATTATATCAACCCAATCCTTAATAAACTGTGACAAGACAGACACACCGGAGTTATAAAACATAGCATATAAACTATCGGGTCTAGAATCTTTATCGCATATCGCAGTTGCAGGACCATATACATATACAAAGGCACTTTGCGATATGACGGACGCACCGGAGTTATAAAACATAATATATACCATATCTGGTCTGGCTCCATATAACCATTTATATAGCGATTTGATTTGTTCGTATAATGACCTTGGCTACACCGGGGCTGATTCTTTTACACTTCTTCTTTTAGCGATTCCGATATATAATAAACAAAATGCTTCATTTCTTTTAGACTTTGTGGGGTGGGGGGTAAAGAATATAAAGGAGTTTCATTGAGTTTGAACTCTCGATAGTGATATAAGTGATAAATAAGCTTAAACACAATATAAGCTACAACATCTGGCTCCAACTGGGGATAGTTCTTCTGCCATAGAAGCACTAAGAACCGCAGATTAGTGCCTTCTCCTTGGGCATGGAGTCATACATTGCTTCGCCAAACTTAACTGTGTTAAAATTTGTACAGTGAACAGATGCCAATATCTGCAGTGATAAAATGCTTGCGCCTTGATAGAAAAATATTGAGAATCACATATCAGTAGCCTTAGTTGGGCATGGAGTCCAAAACTGTGAAAACTCTAAAATTTGACAAACTCGAACCTGACAATCTTGAAGTCTGACACCTCTACAAACCAGTTTCCAACTGGGAAAGTCACCCTTATTCATCAACTAATGATTAAACTGAAGAATTGCAACTGGAAACCAAATTCTCGACACCTGAGCTTATTTATGTACAAGTTCCTACATATGTACATGATTGATCTCCATCAGGTGAAGTCAATCTTCCAATGGTACCAGGTTAGCATTTGGGTGCTTAATCTAGAACCATTCTGCCAGTGAAATTTTAAAAAACAATTCATCCTAAACGGAAAATAAACTATGCATAAAAGCAGCTCACAACAAAAATTAGGAGTATATCCACAAAATGATATGTGTAGACTGCTGATAAATTCTTCCATGTAATCTGCCACAGGATCTTCAAAAGTATAAGAAAAAATATGGTCCTGATCAGCTCCAAAAAAGAAATTCTCTATGTATGAAGGTTTCTGCTCGATTAAACCTTCTGTTGGGATAATATGTTCAACAGAGCAAACAGCAATATCTTTAAGAAAATGATCTATGTCACTTTCATGTCTCCACTTTTCATCTCTAAGCTTTGATTGAAAATAATTTGTAATTCTAGCTTCAGGAAGAAAAAGAAATTTTTTCAAATTACTATATGACATATGATCAACTTCAAATAGATTATTTACCTCTGATCCATGGGCATTATTATGTTCTTCAATGCACTAATATACAACTTCTTTATCAGCTTTCTTTTTACATAAGATAGCCTATTTTGCTATGATAGAAGGCTCAATATATTGTTGTCCAACATATCTCACTTGTTGGTTTCTTCCTGTAGGTTCAACACCCAACTGATGAACTTGAAGAGCTTCATCCTACTCCCCATTTAAACCATTTTTGTTATAGATAGGATGACCATCAAATTTATCAAGATAAGATCTCTAGGGATTTATTTACAATTTAATTATTTCTTCCTCTTCTCGACTGCTGAGCAGAAATTCTTGATGCATGTTTGAACTTTCCTCTATCTGAATACTCTCTTGATTTGCTTGGAACTGGCTCCCTTGAGAAAATGATAGTTCTTTGCTTTCAGAGACCTGCTCATAATTATTCTGGCTATAACCTCTCTAAATGCTTGATATATTATCAATAAGATCATTAGTTTCTTCAACACAATTATCATGAGCTTTTAAAGTTTCTTTAGCATCATAATATTCACAACAACCTTCAAAAAGAAACTTGTGTGGATAATAAATTCTACAAGAAGAATTGAAAACTGAATGGAAATCTTTCAAAGATGAAATGCTTGAAAGAGGCAGAGACTTGAACCAAAGCCTAGCTTCTAGGTCCAAAGAAAACAAAAACAACTTCATCTTCACATCTTCATGAATGATTCCCTGCTACTCCATGCATTCATGAAACTCTTAGAGGTGTTGAGCTGGATCTTCATATTCCTTTCTACTGAATTTTGGAAGATACTCATTCCACTCATAAAATGCAGGATTATCATGAGGATAGCTAGTGATCCCAGTAAAATAAAATGGATCAAATTTATGGACTAAGAATGCAGGGAGAGCCATTAAAACCCAGAAAAGAAAACTTCAAAGTACAGTGGAGTCGCCAATCAATGTTGTAAGTGAAAATCAAAAGTGTGAATGTACAACCAACTGCTGAAACTTGTCATTCTCAAGAATCAGCTTCAAACTTAATAAACCCAAGGAAAAGTGCTCTTTTTCAATTGATTTTATTCAAAACAGCCAAATATTTCCTCCTCGCTGAACAGCCAAAGGAAAATATTGAAAATCTAGGGAAAAGTGTTATTTTCTTCTCTCCTCGGAAATGGCACCAATTAATGGTGTACCTTAAGAAACCAATTTCCTGGCTGTGGAGAAATTGTGCTTAAGACATTAATGATTATTGTTTGTTGTCACTTATTTGTCACTTTATTGTTTGTTGTGTTCTCAAATGAAGGACCTGGAAAACTTGATCTTTAACCCTTAATACATGTATGACTGGAGCATCTCAGAATGCCATTGGTTGCTAGATATAAATGATGAATGAAGAAAGCTTTAAGGAGAAGTTAAAGATAATATGTTGCTTAACACAGAACCTACTATCCGTCACTTAGAAGAATTATGAAAATGAGAACTGAATCATAGACAATATGCTACTTAACATAGAAACTACTATCTGCGACCCTTGGAGAAGTTAAAGATAATATGTTGCCTTACACAGAAACTATTATCTATAACTTAGAAAGGAAGGTGAAAACTTCAAGTATAGGAGCGCTCTTTTAAGGAATTTTAACTTTATCTACATAAGCAAATAAAGACCTGCAGCTTCATTACTATACTTGAAAGAAGAAAACATAAGATGACACATGACAGAGAAGGTTACAAAATTATACCCAACAATTCATGGAAACTTCTGATTCTTTCATTAATCAACCGTTATATCAGGAATACAGTGACCTAGTCTTCGGGTTCTCCAAAATTCGAACAACCAACACCTTCTTTGTAAATTTTTCTCTTTTTATACATTATGAAACAATTGCTGATCTCTAAAACTGTCAAACTACTAAAATTGTTTCTCTAACTATCTGAAGTAAGAATTATTACAAAATATTACACAGAGGGTAAAGACATCTCAAAGAACATAAAATAACTGAACATGACAATGACTGCTGGCCTTTCGGCTCTGTTAATCTGCTGTCGAGTTCCTCTGTATATGCCTTAATAATAATTAATCCGCTTTAATCATAATAAACTGTGTTTGACTTGTGCATAACCTGGGCTTACGTATGTATCGGATGTGTTTTGATTGGCCAAAACACCAGAAAATACACCCAATTGCCTTCCTCTTCAGATTCGGTTTTAACATTAATTTTTTCGTTTACACAGCAAAATCGACGCAAAACACGCAAAGCAGAACTGAAAGGAATTAACTCTGTTTAATAAATCTATCGGATCCACCTGTTCAGCGCTCCATTGACTTCCCATCGCAAATCGCAATCGGCGCTTTCCATTGTTATATCAACCCAATCCTTAATAATTGCAACAAGACGAACACATCGGAGTTATAAAACATAGCATATAAACTATCAAGTCTGGAACCTTTATCGCAGATTGCAGTCGGCGGGACCAGATCTGCTACTATGAATTTTAGACTTAGGCTAATGAGCAGGAGAAAAGAAACAAAACCAAAGGGAAAACGTGAAACTAGCAAAGTTCTCACGAAATCATGAAATCCAAAAAAGCAAAAGATGCGGTCTCCCCAGTGGAGTCGCCAATTTGTGGTGAAGTAAAATTGTAAGTACAGACACGAACTAATTCCTCTAGCCCGATCATGGGTCTAGCCACAACAGATACATTCTATGGAAGATTTCTTTAGGTTAGAATCAATCAAGAGGACCTACCTCTTGGTTGCTTATCTTGCTTGATGGTGTCCTCACTTGCTCCCTCCAACAATCTCTCACTTCCTTCTTCAAGTTCCTAAAACAAGTAAATAATAATAGCACACAAACATAATAACAGAAAAATTGCAATTCAACCTACTTAATGAGTCAAGAAGCATTAAGACATGGATATGTAATATTACAAAACATGCAGGAAATCAATCGACAGTTGCGTATATTAATATCAAAGAGAGATTGCAACCATTCGTCTTGGCGTCGCAGTCTTCCTCTGACAAGACCAAGTTCCCACACACTTTTGCTAACATTCCATGATGGCTGCAAAAAACAATAGTTTAAAATCTCTTCCCTTTAGACTTCACTCCAAACCAAACACAGTTCTCCCTCAAACAACTAGATGGCTACAACTAGTAATAGCTTGCTTGTCAAATCAAAATAGTATACTCACACTCAGCCAACAATCTAACTAGTTTGTGCTTGGGAAGAAAGGAGGTTTATATCGGAAATATGGATGGAAGATGGATCCTCTTCTCATGGAAGAAGGACTTATCCCTTGAGGTAGATCCATCATTATAGGGGAAAGGAACCCAAACTATCATCCTTAACCCCATCTGGCCAAACCATTTACCAGACTTCCGTTACGGAGCTTCTAGAGTTGGAAGCTTCGGCTCTAATTTAAAAAATTTCCATAACAGGACCGGAATGATTGGAACATAGTTCAGTCACACCGATCGGAACTAGGAATAGTGCTAATCTCTGCACATCGGTGCAGGGGAGACAAAGGTCATTAGCGTCGGCCCCGTAAATTGGGAAAAACAGAAGTTCCGGTGGAAATGGTGCAACAGGAAAATGATCTGCTCTGAAGAGGGACATAATGGGAGTTTCTTCATGAAGGCAAAGCATGTGGGGTTCACTGTAGATGTCCTCCAAGATCAAGGAATGGGGAGTACAGGGACAGTGAAAAAATGTTGTGTAACAAGAGCTAAAGTAATTAATAGTGCGAAGAAGTTGTAGGAAACTTCGCTATATGTTGTCTAAGTGATATTGGGAGGAGATTGTGTGGGATTTTCATGAGAAGGGCTTGTCTGGGGTCATGGAACTTGCTAATATGGCTATGCCAGTAGTTCAAACACTCGTAGTAGCATCATCCACAATAGCAGTAGAAACACCCGCAATAGCAACACCATCACAACGGAAATCACCAAAGAAGAAGCCAACCAAGGAAGAAAGAACCAAGAAAACGAAAGACAAGAAACCTACCAAACTTGTGAAACCTCAGAATCAACCTGAGTAGGTCAATATTGATGAAGAAGAAGTGGAGGAAATACAAGTGGAGGAAGGTGGCGCAGCGTTCATCTCGCCTCTTCCCTCATACATCTCGCCGAGGAAGCCAAGTGCCAAACTGGTAAAGGATTCCAAAGACGCGAAGTATGGGACATTTACACCACTCTTGCTGGAAGCTGTGTCGTTTTCAAGAGATATCTTATTGAAAATTCCACAGCTAAAATTTTTAGACTATAATTTTAATGGCTGGAAGAAATACCCTCATATCGCACCAGACTGGTACTTGAAGTAGGTTCACTACCTAGAGAACGGAGTGACGAGATTGGAACCACAACAGTGGACGAATGGGTTGGCGTAGTTAGGACTACTCAATATGTTGAATGTGCCACACTTCAACAGAAGTTCAGCAAACACAACGTGTGTGCACCAATTATTGGTATTAATATATGATGGACACCTGTGGATGGGGAGTAAGATACCCATAGACCAAATGTTGATATGGAGAATCACCAAATTACCGTACCAAGGGCGGAACCCTGTAGAGGAGTTCATGGGAAAGGATCAGGATCGCTCTTTGGCAGAAAATATGAAGAAGAAGTGCAAGCTGATCAAAGGCCAAATGGGCTATGACATAAACTCAATCAACAACTAAGCAATCTGCTTCACCTCACATATTCTGGTTGGAAATATTATGAGGAAGTGTCACGCTAATGAAGTTCCTGCATTGGTGGTGTCTTTAGCCATGCAATGTGCAAATGGAGTCTAGTATAACTGGGTTGGATACTTATGCAAGGAATTCCTGAATGATTGGTGCGAGGTCTAGGAGAAAGGTACATCTTTTCACTACACCTGGTTATTTTTTATCATTTCTATGTTAGCATGGAAAGAGTCGGAGCACACACAGTTCCCTTCGACACCTTCAGATGTATGTGAGTTCGTGAGGTATGCTTCATTGTGGCATACCACTCAAGCATCATGAGTGCAAGACAATATGATATTTTTCATATTGTATCAAATGGATCTACACATGTTAGTAAACCAACATCCGTGCCTTTCGTCGAGTTTGCGCAAACGATACAACCCTGTGGTGAGGTTCAAGGCATATTTTCATAAACTGTACATACAAATGTGTATAAAGACAAAGAAGAAATGGAATGCATTGCCATATAGGGTCACGGAGGATGATCTGGTAGAGTTAGTACATACATGGCACGCAAAATGGATGACTTCGCTAGAGGAATCAGGAGACAACGCCACAGAAGAAGAAGATTTGGACACTTCGCAGCATGGCGAAGCCAATGAAAAAGACAAGGAGCAACAATCAGACGAAGAGGAAGAGGAATAAGAACACCAAAAAGGAGAACACCATGAAGAAGAACACCATGATGAAGAATACCATGAGGAGGACACTCAAGGAGGCAATGATACAACTAAGGAGCCAGAGAAGGAAGAAACATAGAAAATTGTCGTATAGAAAAGAAAGATCCAAGGCGAAGCCACCATTAAGAGAAGAAAGAAGCACAAAGCAGACAAATCTAAGGACACAATGCCACTCGTCCTTACTGATGGGGACCTAGACGAGATTGGCGAGAAAGTTTAGGAGGTCACAACACATTCATGGAGCAAGATAGAGGACCGCTACAATGCACTCCTCATTGGTGTCGAGCAAAGTATTGCATAGCTAAAATCATTGACAACCAGACAAATAGCACAACCAGGTAAAGGACTTTGACCATAAATATTAATAGAAATTAAATTTGGAATGAGGATAATGCAGATGCCTAGCAGAGCTCTGCAATTCGACTCCACCGAAGTAAAACAACATGCAAAGAATTGGGACCATGTCAATATGAACATGGTTGCGCTGCCTATTTTGGTGTTACACGAGCTGCACCAAGGAATTGCAAATGAGTTAAAGGAGCGTGAACAATGAACTTCAAAGTTGAATATTCACATAGAATAAGAGCGAGTTGCGCTGAAGAAGCAACTCGACCAGGCCATCAAGGATAAAGAGAAAACGGAGCTATAAAGAAAAAAAATTAAAGAAGTGGTCAAAGCCACCTATAGGTAATTTCCAGACATGGATGTCTGTGAGGAGGAATCAACTGAAAACAAGGTCGCAAAGTTTGGCCTTGCAGTCAGGGAATACAAGGATAAAATTGCTAAAGTGCAATTTAAATATGAGATGCAGATTAGTGAGCTGCAAATGAAGTTGCAACCAACTACGCCACCGGAAGTAAGAAGTCAAAGGGAGGTTGACCTAAAGCTTGTATTGGTTAGCATCTCTGCAACATTGGTGGAATACAAAAAATTACTGGATGAGAGTTTGCAAATTTGGACTTCGCTACAGGAAGATCCAAATGTACAAAAATTGTAGGAGGAAATGTAGCAGAAGCAACAATAGTCAGAGGAAGCTCATGCATCTACGAAGACATTGCCTATATCGCAGAAGCTCACAAAAATTTAATGAGTCAAAGGTTATGTAGAAGAGGAACAAAGAGCTGAAGAAGGAGGAGTAGACATTGATGAAAAGGACTCAGCCTTGGCAGGATGAGGCAC
Source organism: Pinus tabuliformis (assembly GCA_031772625.1). NCBI lineage: Eukaryota > Viridiplantae > Streptophyta > Pinopsida > Pinales > Pinaceae > Pinus > Pinus tabuliformis. The sequence goes on along the minus strand of CM062820.1, from coordinate 1,201,411,432 downwards.
TTCATCTCTCGCAGACAGTGGATGAGAAGCTTCAAGAGCTTTGACAGAAGGAGGCAACATTGCTACAGAAGGTTGTGGGACATGTATCAGAAGCATTGTTGGAGGAAGCACATAACGAGGATAAGTAAATGATAGAAGCTCTCCAACAGTTCAACCAGGGCTATAACAACATTGTAACAAATATTAGGGGAAAAGTAGCTAAGTGACTCAGGACGAGTCACATGTGAGTGTTGGGGGCCTATTGGGCACAGCGCAACTTGGCCTAATTTTTTATGAAGACTCTGCATTTTGGGGAGCAGAGTGTGCAGTAAAGGATGCAATAGAGCGTGAAGTGGACTGCAAAGTGGAGCAGCGGAGCGCCAAAAGGGGACCGTGCAGTATATGGACCTAGGAGCGGGTCGAAACCCCTCCCTTTTTGTAAAAGCATATATTATTGTAAAAGTTAAATAGTTTTGGACCATAGTATCTTGTATTGTGAAAACCATGGTATTGGGTCCATGGTAATGTAGTGATGTAATCCCTCGATGTAATAGTATAAATAGGGATGAATGATAGAGAAGGAAGGAATAAAATATTATGATCAAATTATGTGTTGAATGGTTGAATCTTTGTGAATTGGGTTTGTGGCAAAGGAAAGGCTCTGCAGCTGAGTGCACATAGGCCTAGGTCTGAAGCTTAGTGGGTAGATTGTCTGCAACTTAGTGTGCAGACAACCTGCAGTTATGTGCACAGGTGAAGAACTGTTTGCTGTACCAAATCGTCTATTATAAGCAACACTTCTTGTGGACGTAGTCCCACATTGGAATGAACCATGGTAAAATCTATGTCTTCATGTGTTGATTTTCTTATTATCTGCACTTTATTTTAGTACTGTGATGTTTATGATATGTTTAAGTGATGAATGTAATTCTGCGAAGTAATATATAAGTGCGAAGTAGTTCATGAATACGAAGTAGCGTGTTGTAGCATAACAGTTTATTGCAATTGCATGTATTTACAACACAGTAATGTTTATAATGTGGCAATGTAATGTGAAGTAGTTTATAATTGTTAAGGCATAAGGAAACACATAAACACCACATCAACATATCATTCAAGGTTGTAGAAGCCTGGTTCTGCATCCTCCCATAATCATTTCGAGTGAGACTGCAATTTGCTTGCAGGTCGTTGTCGAAAGGGCCAGTGGTTGAGGATTTTGTTGGTGTACAGTAAAATTTGAACCTAGGTCAGCCCAAACTAAGCCAACAAAGCACTATTAATAGTATGAGAATAGGCTTAGGTACAGGAATTCTAGAGAGTTCACAAAGCATGGAGTAGCAAATGCAACAAATACGAGAGATGCATTAGGAGGATGTGGAAGTCCAAATTACAACTTCTAAAGTTGGTAGGAGGAACTGAGAGGTTCAACAGACACTCAAGGATGCTTAGGAGTTTGTGGGGACTCCTAGGATTGACAAAAGAGAGAAAATACAACTAGATAGGTACATTATCTGCATGGCAATAATAAGTCAGTTCATGGATAGTGAGCCTTCCAGTTATTAGGAGGTCGCATAATAATAGGTTTGGCGGGATACCATGGTTGAGGATTAGAACTCGTTCATGCATAATGATGTTTTGGAGGTTCGACCTACACTAAAAGACAGGGCGATGATTGGATCATGTTGGATATATAAGATCAAGCATGGTGCAAATGGTAGGATCAAGAAATACAATGTGAGATTTGTGGCCAAGGGGTTCTCTTAGAATGAGGTAATAGATTATGAGGAGCCATTTTCTCTCATGGCTAGGTATACTTCCATTAGGGACGTGATCTCACTTTCAACACAGATGGGATGGTAGATCCATCATATGGATGTCAAGATGGAATTCTTTAATGGTGAATTAGAAGAGAAAGTTTACATTGAACAACCAGAAGTATTTTTAGCACACAACAATGAGACCCATGTGTGCAGATTGAAGAGAGCTTTATATAGGCTCAAGTAGGTTCTCAAGGCATGGTATGAACACATCAACAAATACTTGTAGGATATTAGCTTCATGAAGAGTGAGGAGGATGAAAACCTCTACTATTTTATGGTTGGGGGTGAGGTACTCATTCTCGTCCTATATGTGGATGACTTGTTTTTTTACAGGATCATTGGGGATCCTATAATAATGCAAGAGGGACCTTGCAGTAGATTTCGAGATGAAAGACTTATGGTTAATGCACTACTTTCTAGGCATGGAGGTGTGTTAGATAAATGGGGTTATTTTCCTTGGACAAGGGAAATATTGTATCAAGACCCTTAGGAGATTCAAGATGGATGATTGCAAAGCCATGTTTACTCCCATGATAACCAATTCGAGGAAGGTAGATTCATTAAGGATAAGGATGTGAACCACACATTGTACATGCAATTTATTGGATCTCTTGTGTATTTGGTTAACACCAAGCCAAATATATCCTTTTCGGTAAACTCTCTGAGTAAGTTCATGGTTGAATAGAAGAGAGTGCATTGGAAAACAATGAAGCATGTGTCATGTTATTTGTGAGGTACATTCAAGTATGGGATTAGATATACTCGAGGTGTTGGTGTCAAGTTGATGGGCTATACCGATGCAGACTAGGCAGGCAGTATAGTGGATAGGAAGAGCACTTCGGGGTGTTGATTCAACATGGGATTGAGAGTTGTCTCTTGGAACAATAGGAAGTAGAAGTCCATGGCACTGAACTTTGCAGAAGCGGAGCATATGGAAGCTAGTATGGTAACATGTGAAGCCATTTGGCTTTAAAAGATGTTAGTAGCCTTATTTGATCAAAGAGTGGAGATGACTATGATTCACTACGACAATTAGAGTTGAATCGAGCTCTTTGAGAATCCTATGTTTCATGATAGGTCGAAGCATATACACATCAGATATCATTTCATCAAGGATTGTGTACAACACAAGGGAGTCCATCTATGATATGTTCCTACAAATCAATAGGTAGCATACATCCTAACAAAGGCCTTGGGGAAGGCAAGATTCATATTATTCAGAGATAAGTTGGGTGTTATGCAAAAACACCATCCTCACTAAGAGGGAGTGTTATATTTTGTAGCTCGAATCGGTTTTCTAGTCTCAAGATGTGTCAATGAGGCTAAGAGAACAAGATAATAAAATATCACCAATCCTAGGAAATTTTTCTAAGGGAAAATGTCTTAGTTATATTATTAACCAATTTTTAAGAATTTTCCTAACTTTGGAAAATATGATAATTAATCAATATTAATTGAAAGAAGTCGATTTCTCTCTAATGAATTCTAGAAAAGGTACTTGATAGAGTCAAAATGATCTTAGCCATCCATTATGATTAGATGTTGGTCGTTGAATTCTCAATGAGAGATTATAAGAGGAAATCAATGGGCATCTTAGAGATAGTTGAACAAATGTTTAGTGATAGTGTGTGGTTTGACACCAATGACTACTTCAATAGTGATTCAGTGAGGAGAAATTTTCTGGAGCATATTCTTCATTTGAGAGACTTCCATCTCCTGAGTTTCAAAGGGAGGTTCTACAAGGCCGAATTATTTCGTAGTGGGCCAAGTTTTCTCCAAATTTGAAAATTACCAGAGGGAGGTCGACTTGCCAAGAGGAGGCCGATTTTCTAAAGAGGTCAAATTGCAAGAGAAAGGCCGAATTTCCAGAGGAGGTTGATTTTCCTGTGGAGGCTGATTTTCCTATGGAGGTTTAAACTTTTCTCCAGTAGTGTGAGTTTCTAGTGCAGGATGAATTCCTCTAGGTAACTCGTGTGGGTCGAGTTTGTGCCATACAGGAGGGTTGAGTTGCTTCAAGAGGGTTGAGTTACTTCAAAGGGGCCAAGTTTCTTCCAAAGGGTCGAATTTACTCACAAAAGTGAAGATCGATTTTTGCCGAAGTTTTTCCATTCTACGACAAGTAGTTGTAATATTTATCAATTATAGATTTGTTAAAGAAATAAAAAAAACCTCATCTGCAGCATTGGTTTTCCCCACATTGGGTTTTTTCAGGGACATTTGTCCAAAACTATTGGTGTCCATTTTTATGTGTGTGGTTTTCTCAGTTCCTATGAACTTTAATTGGTGAATATTGTAGTAGTGTTTTTATTCAATATTTATATTAAATATATATTTTTTGAGATAAATAATATTTAAAAATATAGGTTGGATAGTCACTAGATAACTCTAATAACTCTATATCAGAGTTAGATATGAAATTTTCACAAATAATTCGGGTTCAACCCAAGATGACAATGGGCCCCTTACCTTGTGTGTGCCCATCCTGGGAGGTTGCACGAACCTTTGCAACCCTACTAATCATATGAATAATACGCTCTAGTTATTGCATCAAGTATTATTAGAGAAGGAAGAATCTATGGTTGAGGAGAATTGAATCTTGAGAAGAACACACTTGTTGAGTGAGAGACAATTCTAGTGAAGAGAGGAAACATTGGTGAAGAACTTAGTGGGAAGTGTAAGAGGATTCTGTATGAGAGAAAGTTGAAGAAAGGATTTCATTACAACAGAGATGATGAAGACACACAACAAGTTAAGATGTGGGGAAGTATGAGGTAAGGAACATAGAGTGGAAGGAAAATAATTTTTTATGATGATAGGAAGAACTAGAAAACAAATTGTAGGTTTAGATATGATGAAAAATGTTATATAATTTTTGCAACAAATGATGGTGAGAATGGATGCCATTGAATTTCCTAGGAAAAATATAGAAAGCCAAAAGCTATCAAGAATAGATTGAAGAGTAAGATGTGCAACAACTCCAAAAAAGGAGGTAAAAGTTTCCTATATATTTTGAAAGTTTAGATTCAAAGAAGTTGATAGAGTGAAATGAAGAAATGTACTAGTATTTTGAATACACGGGAAATGAAGATCCCATTAGAGTTAAGATGTCATATGGTAGATTGAAGAGTCATTCCTTAATGTGGGAGGAGAATATGAAGATGGACATAAGAAGAAGAGGCAAATAGAGATTCAAAAGTGACACAAGATAATTGTAGAAATGAGAGGTGAATTACTAACTTTTGATTATGTTTCAAGCATGAATAAAACATTAGAAGGTTCACAATAAGGAAATCAATATGTAGAATATTGTGTTGAATAATTTCATAGAGTCGCTGTGAAAGTATGCTTTATGAGAGAGAGTGAAGAGAAGATCATGAAGTTTCTAGGTGGTCTTAGATTTTCCATTGGGAAAAAGTGTGTGTGAAAAGGATGCAAGCCATAGAGAAGAATTTTGGATTATCCTTGGAAGTTGAGAAGTCGTTGATGACGAGAAATCAAAAGAATGGACAAAGAGAGGAGAAAGAAAAATAATTTCTTAGATATGTCATTGAGAAGAATGGTGAAAGTGAGAATAGGGTGCATGAATTTGAAAACATGCTAGTGAGATTTCAACAACCAAGTTGCATAAGGAAGATGCCACAACAATGAGTGATGTTACAAAAGATGGAAATGAGACAAAATCCAATGGTCTTGCAACAATGAAGTTGCTAAGAAAATATATAATAAATTTAACTAAGGACAAGGTGCATATGGTAGATGTTAATTCCCATAATTTATTAAGTGTTGATATTTTTTAGAAAAGTAGCAATTTGCTTGAAGAAGTACAAGAGAAAACAAGAGAAGGTAAGACATAACTAACACGTTTATAAAGTGAAGAAGATGTAGTCGATATTAAGAGAAGAAGTGATGAAACATAAGTTCAAAACGATACCCATAAAGTGTCTTTTTGATGTTATAGTTGTTGACTTGTTTGTAAATAAAATATGATTACTAAAAGTATTTTGCTATGATTTTTAATATTATAGTAGATTATGTGTGAAATCTCTATTTAAAGTAGTGCATTTATAGATTTGTTGGACCATGTGTTAGTTTTGTTGTTTGACTTTGATTACATGCCTCTACAAACTATATTAACTAGGATGCACAATTATTTGGTCACTAACTTCTCATAGTTAATCTGCGCATTTTAGTTTCCTTATATCTGGCACTCCACAAAATACAAGCGCGCACACACACACACACACAGATATATATATATATATATATATATATATATATATGCCCTATTAATAATTTATCAATCTTTTTTATTTCCTTATACTTTCTGTTTTCTTCATACCACGACATTTATGTAGTGAAAGTAGAAAATAAAGTCCTAAGATGTAAATTAAGAATGAGAAAATCAAGGTGTCACACGGAATGAGTCGATCTTGCGGACAAGATAGACCTTCCTAGAAATCTAAGGATGTCTAATGACAAGCAAGCCAATCAAAAACTATCTTTCTCTAAATATGCTTTTATAAACAAAGGCAATCAAGTGTTTAGGCCTACCTTGGGTCCAACGCTAGTTTGTGGAAGCCTTGCTCCTTTGGTCCAAATGATGAGCTCCCTCGTTGCACACCTGCAAACACAAACAAGCAAACAAATTAAATAGCCCCTGAAAAACCAATATCACAAAAAATATTTAACATGAAGATCAAGGAATTCATGAAACAATGACATAGGACACATTGTTGAGAAAAATGAATCTGATTGCATTAATTAAAATCAAAGAAGAACTTTACAACCTATGCCTTGATGCTGTACAAGCTCCTCCCAGGGTCCAGCAAGAAGTCTCCTCTACTTTGACAAGCTTCACTCACTTCCCAATGGAACCAAGAGGTATGTGATCTCTCCTCTCAAGCTCAACTAAGAAGTCCTAATTTCACCAACATTTACCCTCAAAATGTTCAGCTTCTAACCTCTCTAGTCCTCACCCCAATGCCTTAATTTATAGTGCAATGGAGGGAAGTTACTAGGTCCTCCTTCAAAGGGATAAAGCCATCCTTCAAAGGGATAGCTCCTCTCATCAAGGGATTAGCTCCTTCTCTTTTGGGATGCATGAACCACCTCAGAGCGAACAATCCACGTCAAAATTCCTTCTAGAATCATCTAGAATTAACCCAAAGTGAGTTTTTTAGAATAAACTTGCGCCTTTTTTACTTTCACAGGGGTCCGCACCTACTCCTTTAGGCACAGAGCGGGTGGGTCCGCAGTTTTTATGAACAGGAGGTGCGGGACCACAGGTACCATTGAGAGAAAGTGCGGAACCAGAGATTTTATTGATTTTCAATGTCTTTCTCTCATTTTCAAAGCTTGACTTGAAGAGCTGAGGTTTGAGACTTGCTTAGGAGGACAGTACAAGTGATGATGGACCCATACTGACTGCAAATAATCATGGTGACGATATTTTTGTGTAACAGATTGCCCCCTAAAATGCGAAGTCTGTAGTAGATGAGGATTTCATTTATCATTTAGGAAGAGTGAAGTACTTTATCATTTCGAGGATCATCTTGTAGAGAGCCCGGTTGGAACCTGTAAAAACATTCAATGCAAGATACATATATGAGATCATATATCGTTGAGGTAGGCATTCCCATACTCAGATCAAAACTGACTTAGAAAACTAACTACTGCTCTGATACAGGAATGATCTTGTAATACATCACAAGTATAGACTCATGTGGACACAGTATGGATGCAGCCATCTATTTATGAATAGTCCATTATATAATGAATACAAAATTCCTCGCAGCCTGGATTGTGGAAACTAGATCCAGAGTCTTCATTTCTTTTTCCCGAAATAGTACAATTCTATCCATGCGAATGAATGTGTTGAAGTCGAACATGGTAGAAACCACTTGATTACCAGTCAATGATGTAAAATGTTAACAAGTGTGAGAGAAACCACCAGTGATGTCAATGGCTCTCAAAGTAACCAATACAATCCATGAGATGTGAATAGATATGTTGATGTCGAACATGTCACGGAATCCTTTGATCGAAGGTCAATGATGCAACCTGTCGTCAAAGGCGAGAAACCTGCCATTGAGGCATGCAGATCCCAAGGTACTGACGATTTCTAGATCATCTTTCTAGATAATGAGCTGAAGTCGATAGAAAGTGATCCATCGCAGGCAAGCCCACAACATGAAATCATAGATCAAATTGAAGAAATTTTGTTGCAAGGATTGACTCAGGGATGGTCAAGATGGATGACAGATATTTTGCAGATGAATGGCTTATTGGCAGTGACCTCTTGAACACATAACAACACAACAGATGGTTTGGTGACAATTGACCCAAAGTTAATACCCAGAAACCAGCTGAAGACTTTCAGTGTGGTTTGATCAATTGTTAGGCAAAGGATTTCCCAACCCAGGTGAATAAAAGTGTCGTGTTCAAGAGTGGTTACAAAGTATGCCAAACAGGCTCATTTTTCTCTCTTTTCCCCCACCATTTCTGGCAAGTACCTCTTTATTTTTGACAAGCTTTAGGAGGATAACATTTGCTTGATTATAAGCTCATCCTTCGGATGAGTCCAACTTAGTTTAAATTCGAACCCTAAGAAGGAGTGGTTCGTTCCTGTTTGTAATTGAACAGGTCCTTTACTGTGAAATTTTAACGAGTCCAGTATAGGAGAAACTTAGCGTTTTTCAATTTTAGAGAGTCTAAAAAAACTTAAGAAGACTTTAGGGTTGACCTTTTTCGTAAATTTGTGTCTCCCAAGCCCGAAAAAGTATAAAATAATACTTGAGAGAACCGCTTGATCTTTACGATCAAGGAGTACTTTTCGTAATTAGTGTCCCTATCCGAAAAAGTAAAAAAAGCGATCAACGACACGTCATTTTATAACCAATATCAAATTTGAAACGACAAAAATTTGGCAATCTTTTCATGTTTTTACGGTCAGAAAAGAGCTGTAAGTGGACCGTCTTTTAGTTCCATTTTAACGAGTTTAAAAGAAAAACTCGGCAATCTTTTCATGTTTCAGGAGTCAGAAAAGAGCTTAAAGGTGACTCTAAATGTTTTTCCGTCGAAAATGATAGATTTCACCTGAATAATCCGTTATCCTGAACAAAAACGCAAACATTACTCATACCTGTTTGAAATGGATAAAAATGTTGCAAAAATACCTTTCCAAAGTGAAACATAAACAAATTTGCAATTTATTTACTCAAAAAACTTATAAAAAGGGGCTTCGTCAATTCATTTTTACCGTTTGAGTTTTGGGTGAGAAAATAGTGCTTTTGTTCATAAAACTTCCCGTGAATATTGCGGAAAATCCAACCGTTGGAATCGAACGTCGTCTTCTCCAGGTAATCCACATCATCCTACTCTTCATTTTAACCGTTTCATTTCTTGTTTTAGGCTTTCATTTCATTTTTTGGAGGGTTTTTAGGCTTAAAACCCGCGCGCGGGGGCCCGCAGGCGTAACATTGCTAGCCCGTGGACCCCGATTTTTCCTCAATGGGGAAAAAGTCAGGGGTCCGCACCTTCCATGTAGGAAAGGTGCGGACCCACGCACTGTGTCTAACCCGAAGGGTGCGGTCCCCGCTGCAAGGGTTTTTAACCCAAAAATTCTCAAAATTGACCCCAAACAAATTAATTTCTAGCATTCTAATTTGTCTTTTAACTTGATGCAAAAGTACATCATGCTAGATTGGCATGAACGAGAGCATGAGGACGTGGATGCTCCTTCTCTTTTGGGATGCATGAACCATCTCAAAAGCCTACAAGGGATTAGCTCCTTCTCTTTTGGGATGCATGAACCACCTCAGAGCGAACAATCCACGTCAAAATTCCTTCTAGAATCATCTAGAATTAACCCAAAGTGAGTTTTTTAGAATAAACTTGCGCCTTTTTGACTTTCACAGGGGTCCGCACCTACTCCTGTCCGCGACGTGTTTTCCTGGTCCTATGAGGAAATTCCAAGAATTCCTTCGGGATCTCATGCCGCTAATGGTATGATTGGTACGGTTAACACTAAAAGTAAGAAGAAGTCTTCCAAGAATTCTTCTCCTATCATAACCTTGCCTGATTCCCCGACAGGAGATTCTTCCGCGGAGATTTCCGCCGATATTCACGTTGTAGAGTCATCTACAGCCAAATCAAAATCCGGTGGCAAGAAGAAATGGAAGAAGAAGAATAAAACGGACAAAAATTCAAAGGAGAAACCTGAAAAATCGGAATCCAATGATGAAAAACGGAAACCTCGTTATCCTTGTCTCATTTGTGACGAAGAGCATTTTACAAGAGACTGCCCTCATCGTGCAGAGGTTGCGAAGATTGTCAAAGGTTCCCAAACACCTGTTGTTTTGAAGGATCCTTTTTCAAGTCAAGACAGTAAGATGATAGGTTCTTCCTCGAGTGCCAATGAAGAACCCATACTAATGATGTCCCATGTTAGGATTGCGACTCGATCGCAAGATTATGGTATTAAAAGTCTTGTTGATGGTAAAGAAGCAGAATCTTCTCATTCTAACCCATCAACCTCAGCTCCCGGTTCCAATCCACTACAGATCAAGAAACCTAATCCAGACTTAGTAATCAAACCGCCTGCCAAGGGTATACTTCGAAAGTCAGCTTTCAATCCACATGCGAGAGCGGCTTAGAACTATAACATTGTTGAGGATTTAGTTGTTTCACCCTCAGCAATGTCGGCTTTGGAAGTGCTGCAATCATGCCCAGCATAGTGTAAATTACTTTTGTCGGCTATAGGAGCTGTTGACGTTCAGGACTCGAACCTAATAATTTTCGATCTAGAAAATAGTACACCACGCTTACCTCATCAAATGGCTTTCCAGATTCCAGTGATAGTAAAAAACAGGCCTATTCATCGAACTGTAATTGATGAGGGAGCCTCAACGTGTATTATGTCGATACAGTGTTGGAGATCGCTTGGTTCTCCTTCGCTAAATCAATCCCCGACTATTCTAAAGGCCTTTGATGGCCGTGGGTTTCATCCTTTTGGCATTCTACAGGATTTTGCCTATAGGGGTTGAAGGAAAAACCGTTAATCTAGATGTGGAGGTGGTTGATGCCCCTCTAGATTACAACCTTCTCTTGGGTCGAAGTTGGTCTTACGCTATGACAGCTGTCGTTTCATCAGTCTTTCGGGTTATAAAGTTTCCTCATAATGGAAACATCATAACAATAGACCAGCTAGCTTACTTTTCATCCGACCCAGCCTCTGCTGAAAGCATTCAGCATGTCGATGAAACGACTATCCCATATAAGGATGTTGGAGTAGGACTAGTTAAAGATGCCGGTTTACTTGGAACTTTTCCTTTTCCTCCGATCAACGCATCATCTTCATTTGCAACCATTCATATGATTACATCAGACACCATTGTTTATGATGATCCTTGGATCATTCCTTCTGAATCTGAGATAGACTCATTTGGTGATGCTATGCCTTTGAGTCCATATGAAATTGCGTATCAGGCTGTGCAATCGTTTACCGACCCATTTTCAACCAAAATTGACTTAATGAATGTGGTCCATGAGGAACCACTTTTCACATCAAACTCGGATTCAACAACGTTTTCCGAACTTCTTCACTCTGATGAGAAAATTCGTGAAATCCTATGTGTAGATGATTTACCATGGGGAGATCTCCATCACAGATCTTCGTTTTTACCTGAGAATGATCGTTTTGAAAATGATTTTTCATCAATTTTTACGACTGAATATGTCAAGGAACCTCAGAATCCAATGAAACATCCTGATTCAGAGTTAAATTTGGGAAACATCTCTCGAACTATTCCTATTGACATTTCGGTTAAGCCTGGAATTTTTGAGAACATTCATATAGGTGCCTCGTGTACAGATGACGAGATTCAAATATATAAGGCCCTATTTCAAGAATTATGCGACGTGTTTGCCTGGTCCTATGAGGAAATGCCAAGAATTGACCCCGCGATTGTTGTTCATGAAATCAAGACTTACCCGGACGCTAAACCCGTACAGCAACGTTTGCGTCAGATTCACCCGAGAAAAGCTGTTGCAATTAAAGCAGAAGTTGAAAAATTACTCAAAGCAGGTTTCATTTATCCGATCCCGTTAACAGATTGGGTATCGAATATTGTTTCGGTTAATAAAAAGCAGGGAACAATAAGAATATGTATCGATTATAGGGACATTAATCGAGCCTGTCCAAAGGACAATTACCCAACTCCCTATATCGATCAAATCATTGATGATTGTGCCGACAGCGAAATATTCTCCTTCATGGATGGTTTTTCCGAATACAATCAAATCAATATTCTACCTGCCGATCAACCAAAAACGGCATTCATTTGTCCATGGGGGACATTTGCTTATTGCAAGTTACCTTTTGGGCTCAAGAATTCCGGAGCAACTTTTCAAAGGGCCATGTCTTATGCATTTCATGACATCAAGCACATTGTGCAACCCTATCTCGATGACTTGCCTGCTCATTCATTACATCGAGCTGATCACCTCGTCCATTTACGAGCAATCTTTATGAGGTGTATGCATTATCGGATTCAGTTGAACCCACACAAATGTGTCTTCTGTATAGAAACGGGTCGATTGCTGGGGTTTGTAGTTTCGAAATCCAGCATTCGCGTCGATCCCTCGAAGGTCGAAGCTATTGTCAAATTGCCTCCTCCTTCGAGTCTTCTCCAACTCCAAAGTTTGCAAGGGAAAGCAAACTTTTTACGACGATTCATTCCTAACTACGCCGAGGTTACAAAGGGTTTTACCTGGTTTTTGAAACAAAATACTCCATTCTATTGGGATGAGATAGCTCAGAAATATTTTGATGCACTTAAACACGCGTTAACCCATGCACCGTTATTGCATCCTCCCAACTACAACCAAGATTACTTCTTGTATCTCGCCACCTCTCATTCCACCTTTGGAATGGTCTTAGTTCAGGAAGATGAATTCGGTACTGAACATGTGATATATTACCTTAGTCGAACTTTAAATCCAACTGAGCCAAAATACTCACATGTGGAGAAATTGGCATTGGCAGCTGTTCAAGCTATCCAACGTTTTCGTCACTACATTTTACTCCGTAAAACTATAGTAATTTTGGATTGCAACCCTATGATCTACATTTTGACCAAGCAATTGCTAGGGGGCAAGTACTCTAAATGGATCGTTATCCTGTAGGAGTTCGACTTGGAATTTGAAAAATCTAAGTCTAAGAAATCTTTAGTCTTTGCAGAGTTAATGTGTGACTTCCCGCGTGCTAACACGGAAACTGTGGCGGAGGAGCCCATTGCGGACAAATCCTTGTTTCTAATCAGCACTTTAGATCCATGGTATGGGGATATCATCGTTTATCTCCAGACCCAATCCTTTCGGCCAGAAATTTCAAGGTCAGAACGTCGGAAAATTCGATTCCAGTCCCAACAATTCAGGATTATTGGAGATACTCTTTATCGCCATGGGGCGGACTCTGTTTTTCGACGTTGCTTAACTCACGAGGAAGCTGAAAGGGTTCTAAATGACTATCACTCTGGAGCGTGTGGCGGTCATATGTCTGGGTATGCCACAGCCCAAAAGATATTGCGCGCTGGCTATTTCTGGTCGTCTTTGTTTAAAGATTGTATTACTGCGGTCCGAAAATGCCACAACTGCCAAATATTTGATCGAAAGATGCGTGCTCCACCTGCTCCTCTCCACCCTATAATTGCCGTTGGTCCTTTTTCCAAATGGGGTATCGATTTTATTACATGTAACCCTCACTCAGCTGGGGGGCATGTGTATATCATCCTTGCGGTAGATTATTTTACCAAGTGGGCCGAGGCGATGCCTACATTTGAGGCAGACGGCAAGACAACTGCAATTTTTGTGTTCAATCATATAATTGCTAGGTTTGGTGTCCCACAAGCAATAATCACTAATCATGGGCGTCATTTTCGAAACGTTATGATGACCGAACTTACAGGCCAACTTGGGTTGCGTCACGATAGTTCAACTCCTTATTACCCACAAGCTAATGGTCTGGTTGAATCCATAAACAAAGTTTTAGTCATCATGATCCGACGAATCATTGGGATTCATCAGTCGAATTGGCATAACATGTTATTTTCAGCGCTTTGGGCATATCGTACCTCAGTAAAAACATCAACAGGGTTCACTCCTTTCCAACTAGTCTATGGTCTGGAAGCTGTGTTACCCATTGAATGCGAAATCCCGTCACTGCAAATGGCCATCGAGTTACTTCCAGCCACTTCCGAAGAGGAAAAGCGTTTGTTATACTTGGCTCAATTAGATGACAATCGACGTGATTCTGCATTGGCAATCGAGACTCACGCAAAACGTATAAAAGCTCAGTATGATCGAAATGTGACCCCTCGAAATTTTTCGGAAGGAGATCTAGTCTTAGTTTATGATCAAGCTAATGATAAATTATGCGCTGGAAAATTCGTTCCTATGTGGCATGGTCCCTATGTTGTCAAGCAAAAGCTAGCAAAAGGGGCCTATGAATTGGTAGACTTTGACGGGGATTCTTTGGGTAAACCCAGAAATGGTCTTTACCTGAAGAGGTATTATGCTTAAAGAATGGGTATGGAGATTTTTAGTTAGGGTAGTTTTTCTTTCTAGCTGGTGTGTTTTAGTTTAAAACAGTGTGCTTAGCTTAGAGAGTGTTTTTCGTCATTATTCCTACTTATCTTGGTTTTACTCTTGATATTGCAGATGTCGATGCCTCTCCAAACATACATTGGTTTCGCTGATGGTGCTTGTCGTAATACACGGAACATTTCTTCCGCAGCTTGGGTTATCTATTCGCCCTCTGACGAGTTGGTATCTATGCATGGGGTAAGCCTCGGTCAAACAACGAACAACATTGCCGAGTATAGTGTAGTGATTGAGTTATTATCTAAATCTATTTCATTTGGGATTCGGAGTTTGATAGTGAGGTTAGATTCTGAACTCATTGTATTACAGCTTAATAGAGTCTATGCCATTAGATATCCAGTGTTATTGAGATTATTTTTGAGAGTGCGTCTCTTGGGACGTGAATTTGATTATATTGAATATCAACATATTCCAAGATCTTTAAATACATTAGCAGATGCAATTGCTTCTCGAATGTTAAGTAGACATTTGCAATAATCATACATGTAAATTTAAAACCATTCCATAACATGATTTACAAGATAAGCTGGTAATAGTGATATATATATATATATATATATATATATATATATATATAGGAGTGTGTCAAAAAATACATCGTCCTCGGTCATAGGTTGAAAAACACCTTATGATCGGCAAAAATGATAAGTACAAAAAGCAAAAATGTCATATGTGCCCACAATAGGTGATCATCCTATCACTGGTGATGATCTCGATAAGAAACCACACGGGCCACCTTGCAAAGGAACCTCCTAAAAGGTCCTGGGACCCCAATCACATAGCACTGAAGTCGACGAGGAATGTCATCTATAGTGGTCTCCGGAATATCTCCTGTCAAGCGCTCGAGATGACCCTCCAACTCGGCCAAAACCTCTGCTGATTCGTCCTGTGGGGCTGGCACGGCTGCAACTGGTTGTTTCCTCTCGTAAGGTTGGAGAGCAGCTGGTCGTTGTGGATCCACATCTGCATTTTGAAACTTTTACTATCAGTTTTGGGATGATAGAAAAATAATAAAAAATAAATAAAATAGGGAAAAATGTGGAAAATGATTTTACCTGAGTCATCCCATTGCTCTCCTGGTGGAAGAGCCATGTCTGGGTCACCATGAAAATCTACCCCAGCGTAAGGGAAGTCCTGAATAGAAAAAAACCTGGTTTTCCAACCATTGGAAATACTCAGGTTTGAATCGAGCAACCTCTGTCCCCTCGTCCGGATGACGGGCCATAACTGCAACCCATCGCATCAGTTTGGGCTCTCGAGGAAGCCCAGCTCCAATAGTAAGGTGCTGTGGGATCAACATGGGAACCCTCTCCAGACCAAAGCTCACAACCAAAGCCCCATAACCAAAGGTCTTTAGTTGTCCGTTCTTGGCTCTGGTCAGTTGGCCTTTCACATTGGCCAACACAGCATCGCACCAGTTGAAGATGGTGCCTCGAAAGCAATCAATTGCCATACGCATCTGGGATCTAGTGGCAACATGTAATGCGCCACTCCCGCAAGGTCTAGTGACAGTAAACGCGATCACCATGAGTTCAGGAAGGGATATGGTTTTTATATCTATCCCTTTGTCTCTAGCGTGGCTGTTGCAGAACTCTAGCCGGGGGCTATCGACAGACTGGCCACCTGTCCTAGCCCCGAATAGAGTCAAGTCTTCGCCTCTCTTAGGAAAACCAGTTAAGAAATATATGTCTGCCGGCTCGATTTCGAGCTGGTGGCCACCAATGAAGAAGCACTGGTCCTGTACACTCCATCTGTCAACCAGCCACTGTAAGAAATCCACCTGAGCCCTCATGCCAGGAATGGCCCAAAATTTGTACAAGCCGCACGCCTTCAAAGCATCAAGCGAAGGTTGGTGATTCCATGCGGCAGCATCCATGTCCTCATGCTCTCGTTCACGCCAATCTAGCATGATGTACTCTCTGCATCAAGTTAAAAGACAAATTAGAATGCTAGAAATTAATTTGTTTGGGTCAATTTTGAGAATTTTGGGTTAAAAACCCTTACGGCGGGGACCGCACCCTCCGGGTTAGACACAGTGCGTGGGACGACACCTTGTCTACATGGAAGGTGAGGACCCCTGACTTTTTCCCAATGGAGAAAGAGTCGGGGTCCGCGAGCCAGCAGTGGTACACCTGCGGGCCCCCGCGCGCGGGTTTTAAGCCTAAAAACCCTCCCAAAAATGAAATGAAATCCTAAAACAAGAAATGAAATGGTTAAAAATGAAGAGTAGGATGGTGTGGATTACGTGGAGAAGACGGCGTTCGATTCCGACGGTTGCATTTTCCGCAATCTTCACGGGAAGTTTTCTGAACAAAAGCACTATTTTCTCACCCAAAACTCAAATGGTAAAAATGAATTGACGAAGCCCCTTTTTATAAGTTTTTTGAGTAAATAAATTGCAAATTTGTTTATGTTTCACTTTGGAAAGGTATTTTTGCAACATTTTTATCCATTTCAAACAGGTATGAGTAATGTTTGCGTTTTTGTTCAGGATAACGGATTATTCAGGCGAAATCTATCATTTTCGACGGAAAAACATTTAGAGTTACCTTTAAGCTCTTTTCTGACTCCTGAAACATGAAAAGATCGCCAAGTTTTTCTTTTAAACTCGTTAAAACGGAACTAAAAGACGGTCCACTTACAGCCCTTTTCTGACCGTAAAAACATGAAAAGATTGCCAGATTTTTGTCGTTTCAAATTCGATATTGGTTATAAAACGACGTGTCATTGATCGCTTTTTTACTTTTTTCGGATCAGGGGCACTAATTACGAAAAGTACTCCTTGGTCATAAATATCAAGCGGTTCTCTCAAGTATTATTTTATACTTTTTCGGGCTTGGGAGACACAAATTTACGAAAAAGGTCAACCCTGGAGTCTACTTAAGTTTTTTCAGATTCTCTAAAATTGAAAAACGCCAAGTTTCTCCTATACTGGGCTCGTTAAAATTTCACAGTAAAGGACCTGTTCAATTACAAACAGGAACGAACCACTCCTTCTTAGGGTTCGAATTTAAACTAAGTTGGACTCATCCGAAGGATGAGCTTATAATCAAGCAAATGTTATCCTCCTCAAGCTTGTCAAAAATAAAGAGCTACTTGCCAGAAATGGTGGGGGAAAAGAGAGAAAAATGAGCCTGTTTGCCATACTTTGTAACCACTCTTGAACACGACACTTTTATTCACCCGGGTTGGGAAATCCTTTGCCTAACAGTTGATCAAACCACATTGAAAGTCTTCAGCAGGTTTCTGGGTATTAACTTTGGGTCAATTGTCACCAAACCATCTGTTGTGTCGTTATGTGTTCAAGAGGTCACTGCCAATAAGCCATTCATCTGCAAAATATCTGTCATCCATCTTGACCATCCCTGAGTCAGTCCTTGCAAAAAAATTTCTTCAACTTGATCTATGATTTCATGTTGTGGGCTTGCCTGCGACGGATCGCTTTCTATCGACTTCAGCTCATTATCTAGAAAGATGATCTAGAAATCGTCAGTACCTTGGGATCTGCATGCCTCAATGGCAGGTTTCTCGCCTTTGACGACAGGTTGCATCATTGACCTTCGATCAAAGGATTCCGTGACATGTTCGACATCAACACATCTATTCACATCTCATGGATTGTATTGGGTACTTTGAGAGCCATTGACATCACTGGTGGTTTCTCTCACACTTGTTAACAATTTACATCATTGACTGGTAATCAAGTGGTTTCTACCATGTTCAAATTCAACACATTCATTCGCATGGATAGAATCGTACTATTTCGGGAAAAAGAAATGAAGACCCTGGATCTAGTTTCCACAATCCAGGCTGCGAGGAATTTTGTATTCATTATATAATGGACTATTCATAAACAGATGGCTGCATCCATACTGTGTCCACATGAGTCTATACTTGTGATGTATTACAAGATCATTCCTGTATCAGAGTAGTAGTTAGTTTTCTAAGTCAGTTTTGATCTGAGTATGGGAATGCCTACCTCAGCGATGATATGATCTCATATATGTATCTTGCATTGAATGTTTTTACAGGTTCCAACCGGGCTCTCTACAAGATGATCCTAGAAATGATAAAGTACTTCACTCTTCCTAAATGATAAATGAAATCCTCATCTACTACAGACTTCGCACTTTAGGGGGCAATCTGTTACACAAAAATATCGTCACCATGATTATTTGCAGTCAGTATGGGTCTATCATCACTTGTACTGTCCTCCTAAGCAAGTCTCAGACCTCAGCTCTTCAAGTCAAGCTTTGAAAATGAGAGAAAGACATTGAAAATCAATAAAAGCTCTGGTTCCGCACTTTCTCTCATTGGTACCTGCGGTCCCGCACCTCCTGTTCATAAAAACTGCGGACCTGCCTGCTCTGTCCCTAAAGGAGTAGGTGCGGACCCCTGTGAAAGTCAAAAAGGCACAAGTTTATTATAAAAAACTCACTTTGGGTTAATTCTAGATGATTCTAGAAGGAATTTTGACGTGGATTGTTCACTCTGAGGTGGTTCATGCATCCCAAAAGAGAAGGAGCTAATCCCTTGATGAGAGGAGCTATCCCTTTGAAGGAGGGCTTTATCCCTTTGAAGGAGGACCTAGTAACTTCCCTCCATTGCACTATAAATTGAGGCATTGGGGTGAGGACTAGGGAGGTTAGAAGCTGAACATTTTGAGGGTAAATGCTGGTGAAATTAGGACTTCTTAGTTGAGCTTGAGAGGAGAGATCACATACCTCTTGGTTCCATTGGGAAGTGAGTGAAGCTTGTCAAAGTAGAGGAGACCTCTTGCTGGACCCTGGGAGGAGCTTGTACAGCATCAAGGCACAGGTTGTAAAGTTCTTCTTTGATTTTAATTAATGCAATCAGATTCATTTTTCTCAACAATGTGTCCTATGTCATTGTTTCATGAATTCCTTGATCTTCATGTTAAATATGTTTTGTGATATTGGTTTTTCTGGTGCTATTTAATTTGTTTGCTTGTTTGTGTTTGCAGGTGTGAAACAAGGGAGCTCATCATTTGTACCAAAGGAGCAAGGTTTCCACAAACTAGCGTTGGACCCAAGGTAGGCCTAAACACTTGATTGCCTTTGTTTATAAAAGCATATTTAGAGAAAGATAGTTTTTGATTGGCTTGCTTGTCATTAGACATCCTTAGATTTCTAGATATTCACGTATTAAAAACGGTAAACCTCGGATTAACCATTGTCGAGGAGCCTGGGGTCACTTGTTGGTAAACCTTGGATTATGTCAAGGAGCCTTCAAGGGGATTGAGCTTGCTACTCTGCCCTTGCGTGCGTATCGGATCGTAGACTATTCCCCCAGGTATATTTGTTTCGGTTGGTAACCTTAGTGGCCATCTTCTTTAGGATTCTTCCTAAGGTGACAGTGGTGGGAAGATCCCACTGTACCTGGAGTAGACGTCGGCTAGACTCACTTGGATTTTTTGGGGGTTTCTCTTCACTCGAGACGGTTTAGTGGAGAAACTTATGCCAGTCTATTCATTAAGCAGGTTGTCGGGGTAACTGTTCCAACCACCATTTCTGTATTGAACTCTGTGACGTTGGATTTCATCACCAACTAGTGTTTTCAATACGGAAAGTTATTGTTTGTGTGTGTTTGATCTCCTAGATTCTTTAGGCGTGTGATTCAAATTTGTTTGGTTCTTTAAAGGCTTTAGGTGGTTTTCATTGAGATTTTACTTTGTTTGCGTGTGAAGTAGTTAAAATTTTTTAATCGTGGCTGAATTACCGAGGAAGTCCTGTAGACTTCGGGGCCAACCTCCTGAGTTTTCACCAAGTCGGCCTAAAGGGTTAAGAGCCCTCGTCACTCCTAGAGACAATAGAGTTGGATCACCTGAAGAAGGAGAGTCTTCTTTGGTGGTACATCCTTATTTTCAAGCTTTAGTAGCAGAATATAATCCACAATCGGTGTCTGTTTCCGAAGTTACTGGTAGCTTTTCGTCTACTAGTGATATAGGTGAGGAACCTAAAATATCCGAACCTGAAAGTGAATTTGCTGCTACTCCGACATCGGGGTTTGCTTCTCCAGCTTCTAGTGGTCCTGGTTCACCTAAGGTAGAAAGAGTAATCACCCAAGATCTTCCTTCTGGACTCATAGCTATTGAAGAACTTGCTACTCCGGAAGAAGAAGTAGGCATCCCTATCCCTGAAAATCAACCTGTTATTGAACTTAGGGAGCGTGAATCAATTTTTTACAGTCCACCTAGGAGCAGTACTTGGTATCTTTCTTTGACTAATTTTTTAGAAAACCCAGGGTTAATTTTTTCACCACCTCGTATTCCTTATCACCCAACACCTAGGGGTTACTATCCTCCGTTAAATATGTCAAGACAGTCGTCCATGTTTACTCAATCGCCCGAATCCTTTTTGTACGGTGGTCCTTCTGTTCCCTCTGGGTATCAGTCACTTTCTGGTACTTTTTCGGGAGCATCTCCTCAACCCATTGAACAAGGGTTATTAACTGGAAGCAATGGTACTAAGCCGTTGAGCGTAGAAGATATTCTCATGATGTCAGGTTCTATTCCCAATCCTCAACCTCAAGGTGGCCAGTTACCGCCTGGGGGGCAGCCTCAAAATCCTCAATTATCGCCTGGGGGGCAACCTCAAGGTACCCAATTTGCACCTGGGGGGCAACCTCAAGGTACCCAATTTGCACCTGGGGGGCAACCTCAAGGACAATACATACCTACGGGACAGTACGTTCCTCAAGGTCAACCCCAGACTCAATATGTACCCCAAGGTCAACCCCAGTATCAGTACGTGCCTCAAGGGTATCAACCCCAAGGTCAGTACTCGAACCAAGGTTTTCAACCACCCTCCGGTCAATCATATGTTCAAGGAACGGGAAATGTACCTTTGAATTATCAATCCTACCCTCAACCCGGTTATGGTCCTCAATATTCTCAACCTGTTATGGGTCCGTACCCCGGAATGAATTTAGTGTGGGATCCATCGCAAACTCAACAGGTGTTGCAACCAAATGTACAGTTGTCATCTCAAACTGGACAACCCTTAGTTTCTGGTACACCCCAGCAACCAGTCCAATCTAACATTCAAACTTTTGTACCTTCGGTAGGTTCTCATCCTGGGCCTAGTACGGCTCGTACTCCGCCTCAAACGACTGCTGCAACTGCCGCAACATCTGTTCAATCTACCCCACCTACTTTCGGAGTATCGACAGCTCCGGTTTCTACTGTTCCTGTATCTACTCCTCAGAAATCTTTACCACCGTCTGGATCCATGATTCAAACTTCAGTTCAGATGCTTGTAGGACAACCTGGTTCAAGTACGGTTGTCACAAGTCAACCACAATTTACTTATCAACCGTACCAGGGACAGGACCAATTCGGTTCGGCTGTGCAGCAACCAGTCTATCAGTATCAACCGTACCCTGGGTACACTTATCAACAACATCAACAACCCCAGTACGGTCCGGTTAATCCTGGTTTTCCGGGAGGATACAATATCCCAAATGCAATTCCTATTCCTAGTTATCCTAGATATCCTCCTCCTGGGGCTGGTCTCATGACCCAGAGTTTTAGGGACCCTAATCGTTAGTTACCATTTATCACAACTTTGGACTTGCCTGACTTGTTGCACCTAACGAACGATCCCATTAATTATCTTCCGTTTTGGCCGCAAATGCCGAATAAGTTGCCTAGTGATATTCCTAAGTTCGAAGGCAAATCAGGAGAGGACCCGTCAAACCATGTGATGACTTATCACCTCTGGTGTGCGTCTAACTCCATTTCAGATGATTCAATCCGTCTAAGACTTTTCTAGCGCACTCTAATTGGTCTTGCGGCCAAGTGGTACATTGAGTTACCGCGAGGCACTTTTTATAATTTTAGTCAGTTAGCTACCTCGTTTTTAACTCATTTTCAGTTGCCAGTCAGATATGACAATGGCACGGAATTGTTAACTTTGTTAAATCAATCGACATCCACTTACATTTCAGATCATATTCATGAGTGGAGACGTCGACGGCGTTTAGTGAAGGTTTTTATTCCGAATCAGATTTTGGCTGAGTGGTTTGTAAAGTCTTTGTTGCTAAAGATCACTGAAGATGTAGCTAAAGCCGGAGTAGTTACTGAGGAGCAAGTAATTTCTCAAGCACAGTACCTTGACTTGGTCTATACTAAGTCAGGTACGTTACATGAGAAAATCCCCGATCTTCCCAAGCAGAATCAAGAAATTCATGAAACAATGACATAGGACACATTGTTGAGAAAAATGAATCTGATTGCATTAATTAAAATCAAAGAAGAACTTTACAACCTGTGCCTTGATGCTGTACAGGCTCCTCCCAGGGTCCAGCAAGAAGTCTCCTCTACTTTGACAAGCTTCACTCACTTCCCAATGGAACCAAGAGGTATGTGATCTCTCCTCTCAAGCTCAACTAAGAAGTCCTAATTTCACCAACATTTACCCTCAAAATGTTCAGCTTCTAACCTCTCTAGTCCTCACCCCAATGCCTTAATTTATAGTGCAATGGAGGGAAGTTACTAGGTCCTCCTTCAAAGGGATAAAGCCCTCCTTCAAAGGGATAGCTCCTCTCATCAAGGGATTAGCTCCTTCTCTTTTGGGATGCATGAACCACCTCAGAGCGAACAATCCACGTCAAAATTCCTTCTAGAATCATCTAGAATTAACCCAAAGTGAGTTTTTTAGAATAAACTTGCACCTTTTTGACTTTCACAGGGGTCCGCACCTACTCCTTTAGGGACAGAGCGGGCGGGTCCGTAGTTTTTATGAACAGGAGGTGTGGGACCGCAGGTACCAATGAGAGAAAGTGCAGAACCAGAGCTTTTATTGATTTTCAATGTCTTTTTCTCATTTTCAAAGCTTGACTTGAAGAGCTGAGGTCTGAGACTTGCTTAGGAGGACAGTACAAGTGATGATGGACCCATACTGACTGCAAATAATCATGGTGACGATATTTTTGTGTAACACAAGGTTATAACCATAATCCTATGAGGACATTACTCATGCTAAGAACAATACTAATATAAGGTTTCGTTTTAGTTTTTCTCATTAGCCAAATCCCAATATGTTTTCATGGGCCTACTATAGTGGAACAATTTTTACCCTAATGAAAATAAAATAAGCCACTCAAAATCATCGAACTTCACAAGATATATGAGATATTGGAATGGTAGCTCTCCCAAGGGCTAAGAACACCCTTAATAATAATAATAATAATTATAATTATTATTATTATTATTTAAGGTCACAACCAAGCTAGAGACCAAATTGGTGTATGAGATCCCCTTGTTTGTGGGACAAGGCACACCCCTCCACACTAGGATTGAAAAATGAACTCTACTAAGGTTTACATACTCTATCCCCCTTTGGATTTGTACTTGTAACCTTGAAGGAGGTATACATATCTTAACCATTAGGCCCATTTGAGTGTACAATGCACTAGTGGTATCAATATTATGCACATTCAACAATAATAAGTGTAGAATGAAAGGAAATGAATATTGTTTTAATAAAAAATGGAATTTATATTTTTTTTTCTTTTGGATATCATTTAAGAAAACGACACTTACAATTAATTTAGACCACTCTGTGACAATGATTTCAAGGTCAAACCACTTTATCACAATAATTTTAAGGTCAACCTACACTAAATCCATTAACCAACTTACATGTGTCCTATTACTACACGAGGGGCCATGGATCATACTATAACTAAGGCATTTTCCATTTCTCCGCATCAATTACACATTGACTCTCTTTCATTGTTAATCATACTATTAATATTTACCACAACATTTCATCTCCCAATTATTGATATTCACATGAAATTACTTCTTGTACTTTCCTACACTTACGTTTTACTAAAGCAACTTGATTTCTAAATTCTAATAGTGCATAATTACTCAACAAAAGAAATTTATCCTCAAATTGGGAATTCTAATATTGCAAGGCAATTATTTACAAATAATAGAAATTATGAGTATGCATATATTTTATTTATTTTTAATCTGAATTTTATCCATTTTATAGATTATATGATGCTTAACATCATGAACCTTAGCTATGACCTTAGATTGGTGATGACAGGCTTGTAATAGTTAATATCAAGACTAATATCTAATCTTGTAGTTGGCTAAGATTCAATGCCTTACAAATTAATTAAATTGTGTGGGAACCTATTGTCTTTGGTTGTTAGTCTCTAGGGTCAAGAACATTACTACATATATATTGATTAGATTACACTAGACTACAGTAACCTATAATGGGTTAGTACCATTGGGAGTTTTCTACCCTATTAAAATAATGTTATTTGCATTTGGGTTTAAAACCATTTTATGGGTTTACACCATTACTATTCATGTATAAATGTGTGATGATAGGCATATTGAGTTGTGAAGCCACAAAATAGTGTCATGATCATGTTTCACCTTAAGGACATGGATAATGGTTATAACCATTAAGTGACAATGTTTATGCATGCCCTTATCCACATACGAGGTTTTATGATATATATATTCATTCCCTCTCTCAGGGATCAAATATGGTAAGCGATTATTGAATTCCTATGTATTTTGAGTAGGTTGTTTATTTATGGTAGCATCGGATGTGCTCTAAGCCTCAAAATTTGTAGGGAGGCTATGAAACATGTATTCCACAATACCCAGAAATCGTTTTGGAAAATTCCACCTGGAGACAGTTTTATTAAAAGAATTAATTATTTTTAATAGGAGCCTAAGTCTAAACTTAGGAAATTAAAATAATTAAAGGGTATTAGTCTAACTGTGGGTGAAACCTCTAGAAGAAGATGGGGATCAACCCAAAATTATCTGAGCCATTGATTAGGATCTAATCTACGTCGTTGGTTCTCAATAGAGGGATTATAAGAGGAGGCTTGATGGGAATTTGGAAGACACATCGAGTGGAGATCAGAAGATCGAATTTATGAAGCACAACAGTTGCCAGAAGAGGAATTCGAAGTGATATTTTGCAGTGAGGGGTATGGATAGTATCCAGAGGGAAGCTTTTCATGGGCCGAAGATTACAAGGAAGAGAGGGCACAACGACGTCCAGAGAGGCTAATGATGGGCCACGTAGAGCTATGTTGTGGCAGCAGACAGACTGAGAGGTAGATCGAATTCCTGCTGAGGAAATCGAGTTTCAGACATCGGGAGCCGGAGTGTGAGACTAGGAGACTGAAATCTGAAGTTTCTAGCCAACAGAGGATCAAAAGGAGGGACAGTGCAGTCCTAGAAGAGGTGACGCAGAGACTGTGTGGGGTTGATGCAGTTCTATGCAGAAGCTCAATTCTAGCGAGATCAGAGCTAGTTCTTCCAGTGATAGGTTGAGATCATATCACTATTTGATAACCAGTTGAGCATCCAACAAATTGTACTCATAATTACTACTGCTTAATAATAAAACCCTCAACTGCAGCACTGGTTTTCCTGCATTGGGTTTTTCCAGGGAATTTTGTCCAAAAACAATGGCGTAATGTGTTGTGTATTTCTTTCTTTCTCAGTTTCTTGTTTCTTCTTACAATTTAATTGGTGAAAACTGGAGTGTATTAGTTTCAGTGTTTACTAGAGGAAATAATGAATTATTTGTTTAGTAATTAACAAATAGAAGGAACTTAATCAGTTGTTGCAGTCGTGATTCAGGTAATCAAATTATCACATGGTATCAGAGCTACAGGTGAAGCAAGAGGGCAGAGTCGTAAGAGACTAGCGCTGAAGAGAAGGAGTGAAGTGTTGCGTAGGCAACAAATCGAATCCCCAGAGGGATTGCGTAGTCTAGGTCAAGAGGGAAAATATTTTCGAGGAAGGTCTCTCTCTGAGTGAGTCGATATAGAGGTAAGACTTCAAGATTGAAGTTTGCGAGTGTCAGAGGCAAAGCGCAACAACTTCAGTGAAGAGGTAGTTTTCTAGTGTGACGCAGTTTTCTGTAGTAGTTGCTAGGGAAGAAAATCATAAGAAGAAAGAAGGGAGACATTATTGAGGGAATTTTTTTCCTCAGAGAATTCCTAGCCAGGGAATTCGATTTCTCTATTGTTGAGCAGCAGCAGAGAGGAGAAGATCTGTTAACTCCAGCAGGGAGTGCGTAGTCCATCCCAATGTTGCGTAGAGGAGAGAGGAAGAAGTTCGACACTTTCGATGGCAGAGATGGCAGCTAGTGGGTTACAAGATCAGTATCGGTTGGATGGTGCATCCAACTATGTGATCTGGAAGGTGAGAATGTCATGCCTTCTAGATGAACATATTCCCAAGATCTACGTCGATAGTGTGGTAGCTGAGCTTGCGGACCCATATCCACTCAAAAATTACAAGGGAGAGATGGAAAAGACCAAGCAGATGATCCTCGACGGAATGAAGGATCATGTAGCATGTCACATCTCAAGCAAAGGGACTCCAAAGGAAATGTGGGATGCCTTGTCCACACTATGTACTTGGAGCGAAAGATGAGATCCACACAGATGCAAAAGTGGGAATGCATTAATTCGTTCCTTGCAAAGCTTCAGGAAACCTTAAACGAGTTTGAAGCTATGGGGTCAACACCTCAGCCTCCGAGATTGTAAGGCTGGATCTAAATTCAGTCTCAGATAAATAGTAAGTGTTTTTCTAGAGCATCTTCGGCAGAGAAAGATTTCCAAATTGGGATGGGATGTGGGTAGCTCTTCAGTAGCAAGAGATGAGGAGAGACTTAGTCAAGTGCAAACTTGACAGTAGTAACAATAACAGTGGGAAGCAGCTGAAGGAAGAGGATGGAAATGCAACCCTCGCATCTAAGGGGTAGCAAGAGCAACGAAAGAAGAAGAAAGATATTTCGAAGATCAAGTGCTTCCGGTGTGGCGAACTTGGTCACTACGCTACACAGTGTCCTCTACAGAAGAAGGACAAGGATGGGGAGTATGATCCGAAGGCTGCATCCGCACATATTGAGGAGGAGGAGTTTTCCATGATCACCTAGAGGTGGGGTAATATAGAACTTTAGTTCGAAATAACTATAGATGGGCAGGATCCTTGAGGAGTCCACCTCTCGGATCAATACCTTGGTATGAGAGCCTAGATCAGAAGTAGCAGGATGGATTGGGTCAATTGATACAGAGGAGTATCAGAGTGACAGTTGCAGTAGCTAGGAGCAAAAGAGACTGAGCAACGCAAAGCTAGAGTTGACAGTAGTGAAGTTGGCATAGAGCATAGTCAGCAGGAGCACAAAGGCTTCAGAGGGTCAGCACAGAGACTAGCAGCAGTTAGAACTCTAGCAACAAATGAATGATGTTGAACACCAGTTCAATAATTTTGGATGATTTTTCATTGTTGATGCAGTAGCAGTAGCAGTTGGAGAAGGTTGCAGTGTAGATGCAGTATTGGCAGTGGCAATGTCAATAACATTATAGATGCAACATTTGCGCAATAGTTGATGGGAAGTGATGTCATACATCAGCAACATAGAGGGAGATGTTATAGAGAAGGGTGATGCTTCAGTAGGTTGCATTACTAGAGCACATTCCTTGCTAAGAGGGAGTGTTGGTTGGTAGTGTCAATGTCAATAACATTACAGATGCAACATTTGCACAATAGTTGATGGGAAGCGATGTCATACATCAGCGATGTAGAGGGAGATGTTACAGAGAAGGGTGATGCTTCAGTAGGTTGCATTACTAGAGCACATTCCTCGCTAAGAGGGAGTGTTTATTTTTGGTAGCATCAGATGTTCTCTAAGCCTCAAAATTTTCAAGGAGGTTAGGACACATGTATTCCAAAATACCCATAAATCATTTTGGGAAATTCCACCAGGAGAGAGTTTTATTAAAATAATTAATTATTTTTAATGTAAACTTGAGTCTAAACTTAGGAAATTAAAATAATTAAAGGGTATTAATCTAACTGTGGGTGAAAATTCTAGAAGAAGATGAGGATCAAGCCAAAATGATCTAATCCATTGATTAGGATCTAATCTGGGCTGTTGGTTCTCAACAAAAGGACCATAAGAGGAGGCTTGATGGACATTTGGAAAACACATCGACTGGAGATCAGAAGATCAAATTTTTTAAGCATAGCAGTTGTCGGAAGAGGAATTCAAAGTGATCTTTTGCAGTGAGGGGAAGGGATAGTATCCGGAGGGAAGTTTTTCCTAGGCTAGAGAGTACAAGGCAGAGAGGGCAGAACGATGTCCAGAGAGGTTGTCGCTGGGCCACACAGGGCTATGTTGTGGCATCGTAGAGCTTGAGAGGGAGATCAAATTCCTGTTGAGGAAATCTAGTTTCAGAAGTCAGGAGCCAGGGTGTGAGACCGGGAGGCTAAGAGCTGAAGTTTCCAGCCAGCAAAGGATCAGAAGGAGTGGTAGTGCAGTCCCAACAGAGGTGATGCAGAGACTGTGTGGGGTTGATGTAGTTCTGCGAAGAGCCCGATGTAGAAGGGACGTAGAGGCTCAATTCCAACGAGACCAGAGGTAGTTCTTCCAGTAATAGGGTGAGATCATCTCACTATTTTTTTTCCGAGTTTCTCTCCATATCAGATAACCAATTGAGCATCCAACGAATTTTACTCAGAATTACTACTTCTTAATAATAAAACCCACAGTTTTTGCATTAGTTTTCCCGCGTTGGGTTTTTCCGAGGACTTTTGTCCAAAAACAACGATGTAATGTGTTGTGTATTTCTTTCTTGCTCAATTTCTTGTTTCCACTTTTAATTTAATTGGTGAAGACTGCAACATATTAGTTTCGGTGTTTACTATATGAAACAATAAATAATTTGTTCAGTAATTAACAAATAGAAGGAACTTAATCAGTTGCTGCAACGGTGATTCGGGTAATCGATTTTCACATAGGTATGAATGTTAGTTGCAAGGTGGAAAAGAGATAGGTCCATAGCATTGGGAGCTCAAACTCCAACCTTGAACAAGTTGTTAACATTTTGAATTTGTGATTCCTTTGAGCTACATGCAACCTCGTCCACAATCTTTATGATAGATATGAAGAAAACCACTTTATATTTTCTCTCAAATTAAAATTTCCATCTCTTTTCCATTAGGAAAAGACATATCCAATTCAATCACCATGATTATTTCACCTACATAGAACATTAGTTTAGTGGTAATTATGTTATTATTGCATCTTAAGCTTACATATGGAGGAAAACCAGAGAATTTTTTGTTAATGCCTAAGTATTTAAGGTGTGTAGGTGTGCATGCAGGTGTATGGGCAAGGGCACCAATTTTAAAATATGGATGCAAGAGGGTGTGTGTGAGTGGATACATCACTATATATAAATTGGGTGGTGGGGGGATGGGGGGGAGAGAGAGATTCAACCTCCTCCTTACATACCCCTGCACCCACATTTCAAAGGTGGTGCACTTACCCCTGCACCCACAGGCACACATACACACCTTGCCTATAGTTGAAAATGGAGAGCTAAGAACTTGGGAATGGAAAATAAAAAGTTGATGTGAAAAATATGATAATGATCTTGATTTTAAATTTTTTCTTTTGTTTGGGAAATAGTCCTTGATCCCAAATCCTATTAAGGGTCCTTATTATGGGGTTTGATGCCCCCTATAGTAAGACTATCTTTGTTACATTGGAGTTGATGCTCCTTGTAATATGTCCCATAATAGTATAGTCACAACTACTTATAAGAACAATTACAATTGTCAAACACCTTTTAATGTCCCGGTAACAAGAGATGCACCCTAAATCTTGATATGGAATATAAATAGGTTAGCGTGTGTCATTCCACACCTATTGTCAAGATACCTTGACAACATTGCTTGGTATCTTTCTTCCTTATGCCCAATGAGTTCCTTCAATCCATTCATGACTGCTTAAAAGAACCCACATTATCATTCTAGTAGTGCTTACCTCAATATAATATTCATCACAAATTCTTAACACATATTGCAATCATAATTTCTACATTCCATGTGTGATGCCTCGATTCCTTGCACCAAAAAATTCTTAGTTTCCTCATTTTAGCATCAAATCTGCCAATAGGTTGAACCATTATCGACTTTCTTCCATAGGGCCTTCACTTAGTGAACTTGTGACATAACACATGCATTTATGGGATATTAAAGAATTCCTCCAAATTCACTAGATACTGATAAATACATACCAAAATTATTATTTTTAATCCCTTCCCAATACGTATTTCCCATAAAAAAAAACCATATTTTACTAGATATCCCCTATGTTTAATTAGATATAATTTATTTATGCCCCCATCTGCATCCTCCAAGACCTACAATATATTGACTTTATTTTTCATAATTTCAAAAGCCTCTTTATGAATGAATGAAATAAAATTACAAACTTTGTAAAAGTGTCATTATTGTCTCTCTTACCCACCAAAATGGGTAACTCCATAGGAGAAAATGCTTCTACTACATTTGACAACCAACCAACCAATGACCCTTGACAACCACAATTTGATGATGATATACCATGTGCCTCTCACCATCTGACATGTACATTTGGATGAAGGTGCGTTGCTATTTAAATGGTACTTTGATCATTTTGAAATCAGGTGCTTATACTCGTTTATTTTGGGCATTTAGTATGGATAAACGGATGATTTGGAAGATTGAAAGATGTTGATTGTAAATTTGTTCTCTCACCTTACTAGGGGGATTAATCTTTAGCCTTAGTCTAGTGGAATCTCCCTTCAGGCCTTAGGGTCTGTTGTACCTTAAGAAACCAATTTCTTGGCTGTGTAGAAATTGTGCTTAAGACATTAATGTTTATAATTATTGTCACTTGTTTGTCACTTAATTGTATATTGTATTCTCAAATGAAGGCCCTGAAAGACTTGGTTTTAATCCCTCAATACTTAGGCAACATGAAAATCTCATAATGCCATTTGATTGCTGAATATAAATGATGAATGACAAAAGCTTGAAGAAGTCATAGACAATATGTTGTTTTACACAGAATCTACTATCTGTGACACTTGCAGAAGTTAAGGATAATATGTTGAATTACACAGAAACTACTATCTGTAACTTAGAAGAATTGCAGAGGTGGGAACTTCAAGTATAGGAGTCATAGACAATATGCTACTTTACACAGAATCTACTATCTGTGACACTTGAAGAAGTTAAAGATAATATGTTGTCTTACACAGAAACTACTATCTGTAACTTAGGAGAATTGCAGAGGTGGGAACTTCAAGTATAGGAGCGCTCTTTTAAGGAATTTTAACTTCATTGACATAAGCAAATAAAGAACTACAGCTTCATTACCATACTTAAAGGAAGAAAACATTTGATGACACGTAACAGAGAAGTCACAAAATCATACCCAACAATGTATGGAAAACTTCTGATTCTTCATTAATCAACAGTTGTATTAGGAACATAGTGGCCTAGTCTTCGGGTTCTCCAAAGTTCGAACCCCTTCTCTGTAAATTTTCCTCTTTTTATACATTATGAGATAGTTGGTAATCACCAAAACTGTCAACTACTTAACTATTCTCCTAACTGTCTAAAGTAAAAGTTATTACAAAATATTACATTTGAGGGTAAAAACACCTCATTCATTTCAAGAAAACAAGATAATAAGAAATAATAGAAATAAACAATGATGGGGATTGCTGCTCGCTGTTAGAATCTATAGTTTGAGTCTTAATGGAGCAGTGGATGAAGTGGCGGGGTATGGTGAGTGATGTGGGCAATTAATAGATGAAAGCGGTGGAAGATGTGGAATGAGCGACGTAGGGCGGAAAGCTTTGGGAGCTCACCATGGGGGTAAAGAATGTACGAGAGCTTCAACGAGGTCGAATCCCCACAGTAATTTTTGGCCACACATTTCGGTCAACCATGCTAATGTCACAGTCAACTATGGGGGTTGAGCTTTAGTTAATCTTTGTGCTTATTGCTCCCCGGCAGTGCACCTCAATGTACTTATCAAGCTATCACTTGATCGCGCCTCTTGAACCTGCATGACTTTTAGACAACGGCAAACCTTCGGTTACCATGGAACTCAAAAGAATTAACACTCTGGTTCATAACTTATCGCATTTGCCTTTTCAACGCACCTTTGACTCCCATATGGACCCGATAGGAAATAAAATTGCCAGCTAATGATTTATTGGGTCTGATTTCAAAGACAAAACCCGATTACTTGCGGACCCGATATTTGGCCCGGACTTCAGCTAATTAAACTATATTTGATACACCATCGCATCGGATCTCCCAAAATAAACCCCATTCTAGTTAACTACGCAATTGTCGTTAGATCTGTGGCCTGTTGATCGGACGGGCCAGATCTTATCCCGGGTTTATCACTTTCAAAAGACATTAATAATATAAAATCAACCATTTCTTTCATATTTTTTATTTTTATTTCATTTTGTGATAAATTTGAAAATAAAAACTTAAATAACAATGGATGCTACAACAGGGTCATAGGAAGGGCACTCCTTGAAAAACCTAGATTGAGATAGTGTGTTCATTATACCCTATGCCATACTTGACACTTTCCATCCCACATTACAAGCCCCATATACCACCTCCATTCTTCAAGTCTAACTTGCCATTGGTTCTTTGAGATTTGGCACCCATATGTCCGCTCTCCGTAAGTAGGGCTGGAAAAAATTTCCTTGGAGGTTGACATAACTAAAAGAATAAAAAAACCACATCATGGGCACAATGAAAGAAAAAGAAGAAAATCAAAATGCAAAAGACAGCCAGGGACATAAGTTAGAGTGTGGGAAAAATATTAGCTTGAGTTTTACCCTCTTCTTTAGCCATCACCTAGTTCCCGAGCACATGATGCTCCTTCACATCAAAAAGGAACCCTTGCATGTCCCATTCCTAATGAGCAATAAATTGTCTCATATTAAGGGGAATAAAAATTCTATATCATAAATAAGAAGCTCTAACCATTGAGCTATAAGCAGTAACACATAGCACTATCAAGAAGAAGTAAAAGGAGCACATGTTACACAATATTTTGTCACACTTCCTATTCAATTCTTGTTCCACATCTTGAAATACCAAAATGTTGACAATTGTGAAGTGTACTCATCATGATACACATACTAAAACATCCCTGAAGAATGAAAGAAAAACCGCCCTGAGTCAATTCTGGAGAAGGTTGAACGAAACCATAAATTTCATGACCAATGCTCTTTGCTCCACTGCTTGCCTGTGCTGATGGCAGGTTGCGGTTCTTTGAACTAGCACTGCTAGTGCCGATTTTGATATCAAATCCCGCACTGAACCTCTTTTAGCAATTTTTCCCAAAATGGAGGAGAAGCTTCGCATGCTAAAAACTTCGAGAACAACGAGTTGGATGTTTTTGGGCAGAGATATGGTCGAGCTCTCCCATTTGGATCTATTGATCCTACCTTTAAGGGCCTTCCCATTGAGATGTGGACCTTCCTCCCTCTTTTGTGGATTCCTAACTCCCTCTCCCTTCATATAAATCAAATCCCCTCCATCCTCAAATGGTTGGTCATTGATTGCCTGCATTCATATCCTGAGATTACACCCAAATGCTTCCCATCTAACTTGGAGAATGAGTGCTTGAAGAGTCTTGGCTTGGACTTGGAAGTCCACCCAAAAGGAGGTCTCCAACATCAAGGCAATGGTTGTATGCTTCCCTTTTTGAATCATTAATATATACACCTGATGTTCACTTTCCATAAATGTCTAAATATTTATGCATTTAGCTTGAAACTCCTTAATCTGTCAAGTAGTTTATGTTTGATATATAATATGTATGCTCTTGTATCTCTTGTTGTCTTTTGATCTCTCTTACAGGTATTCGGATGCAAGGAATAGCGAGGAGTGATCCTAGAAGCTAAGGGATCGAGGTCATCATCAAAGAATGAGTGCTTAGCATCAGAGCGAGGTAGGTTTCTCTCTCTTTGTATTTTTCAACATAGGTTAGGAAATTTTGCATTAGTTTGTTCAGTTTGTTGCTAGACCCACTCATTGGGCTAGAGAGATCGCTTCTATCCATAGAAGGGATTTATCTTCACAACAACACAAGAGGGGTGGAAAAAGAAGTTCGAGTAGGGTAACTCATACCTCCACGATTTCTCCCTCCTTTATATTCATACACTCAAGATGTGGAAACCCCATTAACTGGTGCCCTTAACCATGGCACTTGACCATGAAGCCTTTTTCCCTTCATTATCAAATATTTACACTAACACCTATTGATTGAGGGGATGACCTCGAAATTGTCACTTCCCGTCAAGGGTTGGAAGCACCTAATAAGGTTGACCATTATC
Source organism: Pinus tabuliformis (assembly GCA_031772625.1). Classification (NCBI taxonomy): domain Eukaryota; kingdom Viridiplantae; phylum Streptophyta; class Pinopsida; order Pinales; family Pinaceae; genus Pinus; species Pinus tabuliformis. The sequence goes on along the minus strand of CM062820.1, from coordinate 1,201,376,741 downwards.
CACCTCTATCAAGGTAGGAAACACCTTTACGAGACTTGATCTAGTTAGATATTGGAAGGTGATCCTTTATTGAATTATTAACATGCCCTTAACATTCAAGTTTGGTCCACGTAGATGCATATATGATCTTAGCCTTTGATGGATTGTTTCTTTCACTTGAGTTCATGTTGTTTTTGTTAGGTGGTCCATAGCAGCCCAGGCTTTGAGGGAACCCACTCCACAAGTACTCAGGCCTTTCAGAGAGATATATGGCTTTAGCAGATGCAATGTTGAGAGAGTTGAGCCTCTTGACAACATGAGCAGATTTTCCATGTCCCAGAGCACCCTTAGGGCCCAAGATGTTGGTCTATTTTGACATAGTATAAAAGATTCTTCATGATGACACCACTAGACCCAACATACCCCCAGGCTAGCCTTGACAAAACCTGATGGGAAAGACTTGATTCATAGCCTAGATGAGGATGGTCCCCCATTGAGAGACTTGGGAGGGCTTGTTGCACATGGAGAAGCCCTAATGCTAGAGAGAGGAGGCCCCATTTTGACAATTGGAGACCCATGGAGACCACATGATGGGACCCCAACTGCACTTGGGACCCTATAGGATGATTTGAGGTGGGTTTGAAGGTATTTCCTCAAAAATTGGATGATCCAGGAACTTTGACACTTTTTCACACCTCATTACACCTTGACATGGCATTTGGAGCCCTAGAAGGACGCGGCATCAACATTATTGGAGGCTATGGCTCACACATGTGGGCATTTATTGCTCATTTTGTCATTTAGCTAGTGGGTTGGCCTGTAACACAAGGTTTTCTAATGCCAAACTTGATTTAGGGCTTCATTAGTCATAAATTGGTAGAGGTAGACTTGATATAAATAGATATCACTTCGTTTGTATTTTCATCATCACTTGTGGATCAATTCAACCTCTTTGAGTATTTCGACCTAGCTTAAATTGACTTGTTTCTTGTGGAGATGTGATCTTTTGTGGAGTATTTACTTATGGAGACTTTCCCTTGTTTTGGAGGCATCATTTTGGAACAATAAAGGATCGGTTCATGCATTTTCTTGTAAGTATTCTATGTACTTGAATATCTTATGGCTATTGCATGGAATGGATATTATCAGAGTTTCTATGTGCTAATAATTTTTATTGAATATTTTTCTATGAAATATTGACAATGGCATTGTCTTAGAATATGGTAGCAGCGGATAGGTGTTCTAGTCTCTATGATGTCTAAGAAACTAAGGAACGCGAGATCTCTAAAACTCTGAAAATGTTTCATGAGAAAAGAGGTGGAGACACATCAATTAAATTAATTAGCCATAATTAAAATATTTGCTAACTTAGGAAAATTGGTTAATTAAAGTGAATTAATTGAGGGAGTTCGATTTTGCTTTGGAGACTTCTGGAAAAGTTAATTGACGGAGTTAAGATGATCTTAGCCATTGGTTGTGTTATCAAATGCCAATTTCTTTCAAAATTAGCTCTCTGGGTTCTAATCAATTCGCGATGCCTTTTAATTTGGCAGCACTCATTTTTAAGCAATTTATGGATGATTTCGTAGCATTGGAGCCCTTTCGTAGCACCTTTGATCCCATAGCACCAGGAAGCCTATTGTTGACCCAAGTGTGGTGAATGAAAAAAAAAATTACAAGTTTGAGAAAACTAAAACATATTATGTGTTTGGTCTTAAAAATTTGACTTTTGAAGCCAATTTTTCCTATTGGGACCATACAGGGTTTATGATTTAAAAAGAAGAAGAAAGAAGAGTAGCGGAATCAAGGCCTAATCTCCAGTTTCAACTTGCTATCAAAGTCCATAAGTCTCGAGCCATCCAAGTCACAACACATCAATCAACACTCAACATACACATGTCAAACCACCAAGGGAGAATCAATGAGGATGAAGGGTATTTCGAAATTTGACAAACATAGAGGTTAATTCCAAAATTCATTTTATGGATTGACTATTCAAAGATATCGTTGACATCAAAGCATTCAGAAGTAGTTACCAAATGTAAAAATGAAAGCCCAAAGGCTAGGTGTCAAGGAATGGCGCCGAGATCATGAATCATTTTGCCAAGTTGAAATTTACAGCCATAAGGATGAAGAATTGGAGGATCAAAGACCAACGCCAAGAGTTTGACCCCAATACACCAAGTGTAAAGCAAATCAAACTTGTCAGAGTCTTAGATTTCCTAAATGCCAACAAGGAGTGTTCATAAATGATAAATTCGTCAGTGAAAATCTCAAGTGCCCATTCAAGTTGTAGACTATGCAAACACTCATTTGTCAAGGTTGAACGCCACGGAGGAAGACTAATGTTACATGTCAAAGAATGGCACCCAATGTTAGTAAGTTGGTTTCACAATTCTTTGAGTTTATGCACAGTGGCATTGGTCAAAGTCTGTGATGCTTTTTTCGATAGAGGAGGGAACCCTGGGATTTCTTGTGTGAGATCCATGGAAAACCCTCGTGACGAGAACCATCACATGTGCATCACAACTCTTGCATACTTCATGTCATGACAGAGCAGTTTCAGACTAGAAACATGATTTGTGAGGACATTGAAATGAATAAGGCAGATTGTCGTTTTGAATCTAAAAGGTCAAAGGTTGCAACTGTAAGTCAAGACTTCAATATGGAAACACTATACCAGTAGTATTGATGGAAAGAGGCGCTATTGGTTTTGCAAGTTAAAGATAGGAGCATAGGGTCAGACATTTGTAATAAATAAGCCACAACGTGTCAATATATCTCGCCTAGATATCAAATCTAATATGAAAATGCCAAACACAATGAACACCAAAGTGGACACTTGCTGGAAAAGGATTTTATTTAGCACACCCAATGAAAAACAGAGGTGTGTTATGGAATGGAGACAACATCAAGGGTTTTTCTTCTAGCAAACTATTGACAAATCATCGAAGCTTGGCTGCAATATGGTTGGACATAAAGTCTTATGTAAAGGTGATTCAATGAATTTCATCACCACACTGAACAATGCTAGTGATGATCTATTCTCAACAAGGGTGATGATCTAAAAATTTCATCAACAAAGAAACTTTTCATAGGGCGTTTTTTGTTAGCAATGGAAGAGAAACACTGAATGAATGCCACATTTATGAAAAAAATGTTCATAAATTCTAGAATTCAAATGACAAAGCATATTAGGTATATGTGAAAAGAAAGGGGCACGAACTACCACCTATGACAATTTCAAAATTGCTACAAAAAGAAAACTTGAATATCAAGTGAAGCTTGGGAAGATATGTATGCACCATTGGTACACGAATATATATTATTGGTGACAAAGGAAGATGATCCTTGGCATCAATCAATCCCATGCCCATTTAGTGATTCAACAGAGAATTTCAAGGTTTCAACCTTGAATAATCTTATTTACAAAGTGTAAGAATAACTAATGTTGTTGCATAGATAAAGAAGAAAATCCTCTAAAGACAAGAAATGTCACTCTCAAAAGGTTATTATGAGGAAACTATCATGGCAGTATCTAAGAATGTGATGTCTATGGGTTATATATTGCTAAGGCCTTGCATATTTCATCCGGTCTCTATGCCAAATGGAAACCCTGGATTTCCATTTACATAGCCATTTATCTTGTTGGAGATATGAAGGTAGTCAGTCATCATCCAAATAGCATACCTGGCAACCATAGGAAGAGGATAGCTGAAAACTCAATTGGCAGATGAAGATCAACAAACATCTCAAGATTTTGAGGTTATAAATCTAGCATCTCGAGGCATAAAATCAACCATCAATAATCAAATCCAGCTTTTGAAAATTTGATAATAAGTGGCAGGTCCCATAATATCGAGATCAATTCAAGGATTGAAAGCATAAACAGGAAGTCAATGGAGTACAGATGACACCAACCGAGCATTTCAAGGCACTCCAAAATCATCTTACAGATTTGGTGGTATTAGGTGGAAGACCAAGACATCCAAGTTTCCACATTTCGAGCACAAAATCAACAGGCACATCCAGATTTTTGGGCATTAAATTAGTAGACAGAAGCTCAACTCCAGGACACTTGGCAGCAAAGATCCCATATTTCATGGCACAAGATCAACCAACAAATCCACCAGCAACCTCAGATATTCAAAGCCTATTGCAACCAATTTCAACTATTTGTGTTATTTTTATCATTAATTGATTTTGTTTTCAGGTTGAATATTTATTTTTTATTTTATTTTTTCCAAAAAAGACACTTTATTTTTGCAAAATAGTCCCTTGTAATTTGGCCTATTTTTGCAGTGGTTTGTAATAATTCAAGGGCTCGGACTTGAGAACTCCTTGGGAGCCTACTGTATCAGTGTTTTTTCTGAAAATTAATCAAAACTATCTAGATCAGAAGTACTAGGATTTTGGCCTCAAAGATTCATGTGGCAATGCTTTTCTAGTCGGTGTTCTTTCATGAGATTGTTTTCCATTCATAGTGAATTTCATATTATGTTTTTCTTCAATATTTGATTAAAGGTAAATATTTTAGAAGTTGTCCAAGTTAGATACTCTAAAATATTGTAATCAATACTTTTAACTTTCCTTCTAAAGCTACATTAGAATTCACCTGTGGTAGGTGCTCTACTGTAGTGGACTGTTATCTCCATCAACCTTCAGCTTGATATGATTTTATGTCTAAGAAATCATTTTTTACCTTTCCTTTGATTAGCCTTTGTTCTATTGACCAAGTATCCAACAAAATTTTGGTGAAATTTCATCCTTTGACTTCATCGCCCAATGAACTGTCTCTCTTGCCCAACCAAACCCTTTTCAAAACCCCATCCTAATTAAAGATCTGGCCATTACTTAATTACATGAGCAGCTGCCGAAGTTACATTGGGTAGCTTATTCATAGAGGGAGCATCCTTCGGTTGGAAAGGTCAGTTTCCAACCCAAAGATTGACTGAAAAGGTTCTCTCAAAGATCTCCTTCCACAACTAGGACAATTTCTAAGTGATAACAGGTTGAGATGTGATCGTAGTTGTTGAAACTCCAACGAGAGATTATAAAAGCAAGTTGAAGGGTTTGGAGAATGGACATCGAATCAGTTGTGAGTTGGGCAGTTCAACTACCCAGTTGTAGGTATTCAACCAGGGCACAACTGAAGTAAGAGAAGCATCACTAATGGGGGTTCAACAAAGATTTCAAAGTAGAGTTTCAGAGGACATTTCCCCAGTATTTGTCGACGTTTGGGAGACAAAAAGAGGAGGCCGAATTATATGCAGAGGAGGTCATATTTAGGCAGTGTGAGTGGCAGAGGAGCTTGTTCAATGCGCCAGAGGCTGAATCCATCATCTAGAGGCAGAGTGAGTGGGCCTCGAATAGTCTAGGAGGCAGGATGACTTACAGGAGGAATATTTCAGGGCTAAACGAATTTCTAGAAAGTAGTAGTGCACATTTCCTAGAGGCAGTGCGAATAGCCTGGGAGAGTGCAAGTTTTTGATAGAGGACCAGATCGAGTAGCAGAGAGAGACAATTGGCCTCCATATTATTTTTCTAGTGGAGATCAATATTTGCCGAAGGTTTGCCAGTGAAAGAAAACCAATTATAATTTCTCCTAAATTGTTGAAGATAATAATAAAACCCTCATCTACTACACTAGTTTTCCCTTCAAGTTTTTTCCAGGGACAATTGTCCAAAGACAACAGTGTCATATTTTTATGTGTGTGTGCATATTTTCTCAGTTCTAGTTTTTATATACTGCAACGTTTTTAATTGTGAAGATTACAATAGTGATTTAATTGTTATTTTTTGTAAAGTCAATTATAGAAGACAAATAATGGCTAGTGATAGAAGATTAAAATCCAGTTTATTGCAATCGTGAAAATTTCACATACTGTATGCATTACCCTTTAATATTTGTGTGACAATCCCTTAAGTGATCCTTCATGTTAAGCTCTCCTCAATGACTTTACTCCCTCATAAAACAATAGCTAGGGTATGAAACTAGGGTTTTTCATTATCCCTTCATTCTAGGGTTTGAATTTTCATAAGTAGGTCTCTCTCTAGACTCCATCACCCAAGATCAAGCATTTGGCATCTACCACATAGGTGATCACACCATAAATTTTCCATAAAACCTAATTTATCCCTCTAAATTTTTTGGCCCTTTGAGGCAAGTTGCTAGGCTAGGGTTAGGGCCGAAATTCAACTAGGGTACATGTGTTGCCTCAAAATCATCCTTTTTCTGAAGCTAATTCTTCCATTTTAAGGCTGACGTCACAAGTCATAGGCAATTTTTGCCCTAGGCAAACCCTTATCTAGCCCTAAGCTTCAACTTGGGGCTTAATGAAGGTTTGTTGTCCCTAAGATTGACCTAATCCATATAGTCAAGCCTTTTCTTGGCGTTGTGCACCTTGGTAAGCCTGTTGATCTTGCTTATTCATAAAACCCTAGGTCACTTGTGCCCTAGATAGGCTTTTGGAGGGTATGCTTTGCCTTGTCTATGTTGTTTTGAGCCATGTCCTTAAGTTGAGTGCCTTTCTTAAGCTTATCCTTATCACCTCTAAGCCTTAGAATTGAATATCCATTTGGTGACATATATAGGGAAGCCTCTATCGTGGTGAAAATCTGCTAAAGAGCAGGAGTTGGTGGTTGTGGTGACAGTGGGCCACACCTCATAGTGTTATCACTTGGTCTAGTTCTTGTCTTGTGAGCTCCCATCACAAGACCTACTAGATTTTGAGGCAACAACACCATTCTATTAATTGAAGGCCATACATCCATAGCTTCTTGTTGCTTCTTGCCTATAAAGAAAGCTTTAAGGTTGTTATTTGTAAAATTATATGTTGATTTGGGGTAGCATCAGATGTGCTCTAGCCACGAAAATTGGTGGAGAGGTTAAAGGACATGAGATCTCCAATACCCAGAAATGGTTTGGGTAGAATCTAACCAGTTTGGGAGATATTAAAATAAAATAATATTTTTAATGGAGTCCCTAAGTCTAAACTTAGGGAAAATAAAATATTAATGTGAATTAATATAAAACTAAGTTAGAATGGTCCAAAAGTCATGGATCAAGCGAGATCTAATCTTAGCCGTTGATTAGGGACCTAATCTTGACCGTTGAATTGTCAACGAAAAAAGTATAAGAGGAGGCTTGAGGGTCACTTGGAGAACACACCAAGTTGATCAAGAATTCGATTTTCTGGGGCAAGGCTTGCTGAAAAAATCAAAGGAGTGATCGGAGTTGCAGCCGAGGGGCAGTGAATACAATAACAGAGAGGCAGAGATAATACCGGGAGCATCAACACAGAACCCAGGAGAGGGTTGACGCAGAGCCAGCTAGAGGCCACGCAGAGGCAGCCAGGAGCTGTGCAAAGCCTGAGGAGGGCCAGTGTGGGAGACACAGAGTCTCCAGAGGCTGACACAGAGCCCAGAGAGGCTGATGCTAAGCCAGATAGGTTGACGCTGGGCTGACGCTAGGCCAAAGAGGTTGACGTAGACCTTAGAGGCTGATGCTGGGAGATTTCGTGGGACAGAATGGAGCTGGAGAGCTGAATAGGGTGACACAGCCCCTATCAAGGTGATGCAGAGCAGCAGAAGTGTTGCAGTTTTGATGTGGGATCGTTTCTCTGGTGATTTAACCGAAATATTTGTCTCTGATTGAGAGGTACTACTACCGAGGGCATTCTCTGTTGGGTGAGCCATTTCTGGTACCCAGGTTGTATTATGAAATTGCTTAATAAGAAAACCCTCAGATAGTTGCACTAGTTTTCCCGCATTGGGTTTTTCTGGGGACATTAGTCCAAAAACAACGGTGTCACTTGTGTGCTTGTCTTTCCTTCAGTTGATGATTTGTATGTGTTGAGCATGTACTTGTATTTATTTTCAGTATTTACATGGTAAATAACTTGTTAATTAACAAAACAAGTAGGAAGAAATAAATCAAAAAGTACATGAAGGATTTCTAATAGATAGACTTAGAAATTCCAACATGGTATCAGAGTGTGGTTGTAGATCACAGGATAACTGAGGGCATCGGTCGAGCAGAGCAGCAGTAGCAGAAAACAATTGTTCACAGTGACAGAAGTTGTTCCTAGTGGAAAAGCAGCAAGGAAGGGGTGGCGCAGTGCCTGCATCATCAAGTTTGAGCCAGGAGGCGGATCAACGTAGTGGTAAAAGGGAGGAGACCTGACCTACGCAGTGCCCGGTCATCTTTCTCAGTCCGGAAGGATTGACGCTCGTGGCTAGGAGGTGTGGATTTTGCTAGTGTTGGGATTACGCAGAGCCTAGAAGCTCTAATCTTTAGTTTGCTGGGGCATAGGAGGCTGTGGGTAAGTTGCAGAGTAAAGTTGGTGGGGCACTGTGGTCAGAACAATACCTAACAGGGCAAGACCAAGGAGGAGGGAGTTGCTACCAAGGATTTCTAGCCAAGAAATCTAGATCAGTGGTGCAGTTGCACTAACGATCGAAGTGGGGCCATCTCGACATTGGCAGAGGGGTTTCCAGGAGGGAAATCGAGGCTCAGAGGGAGTCACACTGAGAACTTCCAGGAGGGAAGTAGAGAGACTCGAAAGAGTTGACAGAGGAGCAATGAGATGGAAGTGAACGGGGTAAGAGATCAGGACAGACTGGACGAAGCCTCAAACTTCGTACTCTGGAAGGCCAGGATCTTGTCCGTTCTAGACATGAATCATCTCAAGCACTTCACATTGAAAATGATAGCGATCCAAGTTGACTCGGCTGAGAACGAAAAGGATGAGGAGGCAATGGCAAGGACCAAGAGCATCATCCTTGACTGGGTCAAGGACCATGTAGTACCACATATTGCCGAAAAGGACATGACAAATGCGATGTGGGAGGCCCTGACGAAATTGTATTAGCATACTTCTGTGCAGAGGAAGATGCTACTAGAAAATCAACCGCGGTCATACTAGGTGCAGAAGGGAGAACATATAGACGTCTTCCTCGGTCGATTGAATGAGATCCGGGATCAGCGAACTTCCATAGGGGCCACACTGGATGAAGAGATATTGGTGAGGACCGCATTGAACACAATCTCAAAGGATTGGGAGGTATTTGTCCAGAGCATACTGGGCAAGTTGACCCTTCCAGATTGGGAGGAACCATGGGTGACTCTTCGTTAAGAAGAGATCAGAAGGCTGACCAAGGTGGGAAGCAGTGGTAAAGGGGTTAGAATCAAGGAGGAAGGAGGATGCTGCCCTAGCATCTAAGGGAAAGCAGGAGAAACAGAAGAAGGACCTCTCCAAGGTCAAATGCTTTCACTGTGGGGAACTGGGTCACTATGCGAGCCAGTGTCCGAGGAAGAAGAGCAAGGGAGAGGCTTCTGAGACCAAGGTTGCACTAGCGAGGGCGGAAAAAGAAGTGGAGACAGATGATGACTCTGCCATGAGTGCTCATGCACCACTTGAGAGGAAGTGGGGAGACATCGAGCTGTAGTCAGACGGACTACATGCGATGAGGGGCAGGATCCTCAAAGTAGCCAACCTCTTGGATTATACCTTGCTACGGGAACCCCGAAGAGGAGTAGCAAGACTGACAGATGTCAGTAGAGACGGATGCAGATGGAGCAATTGAGGGAGATACAGTGCAGGAGTCCCAGGACAACGTGAAGCAGTAGTGCGAGATGCATAGAGATGTTGCAACAGCACAGAGGTCAGAGAGGGAGCACTTATCAACGACAGAGGGAGCTTCAGCATCGGGAGTGTTTCTAGCCTGACGGAGATGTCAGAGTTGGGAGATCAGTTACTTATTTCTCAGTCACTGAGTTGTAGTGTATCAGTTAGCAATGGCAGTCCTATGGGCAGCACGATGCATCATGATGAGAGGGAGCTATCGTACGTATGCAGTAGTGGCAGTGGCTGGGCCATGGGTAGCAGTACATGATGCAACAGTACAGAGGATGTTGGGCAGCAGGCCTAGCATCAGCATAGGGACCAATGCCAAATGATCAAGGTGATGCTTAGTGAGGAGTATTACTATAGCACAATTCTTACTAAGGGTGAGTGTTGATTTGGGGTAGCATCGGATGGGCAGAATCTAACCAGTTTGGGAGATATTAAAATAATTAATATTTTTAATGGAAAATAAAATATTAATGTGAATTAATATAAAACTGAGTTAGAATGGTCCAAAAGTCATGGATCAAGCGAGATCTAATCTTAGCCATTAATTAGGGACTTAATCTCGACCGTTGAATTGTCAACGAGAAAAGTATAAGAGGAGGCTTGAGAGTTAGTTGGAGAACACACCGAGTTGATCAAGAATTTGATTTTCTGGGGCAGGGCTGGCTGAGGAAATCGAGGGAGTGATCAGAGTTGTAGGCGAGGGGCAGTGAATACAATAGTAGAGAGGCAAAGATAGTATCGGGAGCATCAACGTAGAAGCTAGGAGAGGGTTGATGTAGAGCCAGCTAGAGGCCACGCAGAGGCAGCCAGAGGCCACGCAAAGGCAGCCAGGAGCTGTGCAGAGCCTGAGGAGGGCTAGCGTGGGAGACACAAAGTCTACAGAGGCTAACACAGAGCCCAGAGAGGCTAACGCTGAGCCAGATAGGTTGACGCTGAGCTGACGCTAGGCCAAAGAGGCTAACGCAGACCCCATAGGCTGACGCTGAGAGATTTCCTGGGATAGACTGGAGCTGTAGAGCTGAATAGGGTGACAGTCCCTATCAGCGTGACGCAGAGTAGCAGAAGTGTTGCAGTGTTGCTGTGGGATCGTTTATCTGGTGATTTAACCAAATATCTGTCTCCGACTGAGAGGGACTACTACAAAGGGCATTCTCTGTTGGGTGAGCTATTTCTGGCACCCAGGTTGTATTATGAAACTATTTAATAATAAAGCCCTCAGATAGTTGCACCGGTTTTCCCGCATTGGGTTTTGCCAAGGACATTAGTCCAAAAACAACGGTGTCACTTGTGTGCTTGTCTTTCCTTCAGTTGATGATTTGTATGTGTTAAACATGTACTTGTATTTATTTTCAGTATTTACATGGTAAATAACTTGTTAATTAACAGAACAAGTAGAAAGAAATAAAGCAAAAAGTACATGAAAGATTTCTAACAGATAAACTTAGAAATTCCGACATTATATTTGTTTTGATCTACATTTATTCTTCAAAAAAAGGTTATCACTTTTTTTTTTTTAGCTATGGTGGATCGCTAACTCAATCATCAACATAGTGTGTTGGCAACACACTAGAGAATCATAACATTAAGTGTAGCCCATATCCCTACATGCTGACTCAAAGTGTTCAACATGATTACAAAATTTGTGGAAGTGTCGTTATTTTCCTATTCAATTAATTATCGTTGTTTACTCAAGCTTTTAAATACTGACTTAAATATAAAAGCTTTCAAATAATTCCTCATGAGATATAAGGCTATTGTCGATTTATGGGGTAATGGACACTGACAATCCTGATCATTACCTATGATATAGGGATTCTTTTGTCTACTAAGCTATAAAGGCCCAGACATAAATCCCTCTTTAACATAGATCGAATACCATGTTGGAATTTACAGTGGAACTCACGCAAGAGATTCTAAATACAGATATTAATAATGCAATTAAATTTTCCCATGGATGGGATCACTCCCATAATAACATACAGATACAGATCAAAATTCTACTTTGCACGCATTCTAAATATATACTTTTTACTCGTAATAATTAACATACACTACGTTGAATGTGCAACTTTAATTTCAACAAAGCCCTCTTCATTAATCACAAACGTTGCGTTAGTTTTTAACATCATCAAGATCATCCTAGTCGGAAGAGTTGTACTTTAGAAGCTTCCCCAACGTTTATGCTCAGAATGTGGTGAAGTCTAGAAACAATCCATCTTTTCATGTATCATTGCAGATATCAGAGATGAGAATTTGATGTAGCCAATAGAAGAGGCAGGTGTGTTGGCTTTTGAGAAGAGCAACATTGTGAGGCTTGGCTAAGGTAGTAGTTTGAGAGAGGCTTGCTAACCAAAATACCAGATGCTAGATAAACTTCTCGATCACAGGCCGGTGGCTGTCAACCTAATTCAAATAAAATGCCTCCATTTTACAAGAAAGAACATTGAGATTTTCTGCTGGATCTCAAATTACTGTCCAAAAGGAGATTTAATTAGGAGGTCAAATTATCCTGACATTGCAAGTCAATTTATAAGCAGTAAAACCAGTAAGGGACTTGACTTCACCATGTCTGTTATACATGGAATCACAAGCAGTACAAGGGAATAGGAAAAAAAGTCAATTAAGCATGCATGGATATGGAAACATATGCTCTCACAAACATCGTCCATCCACATGGGTTATGACTTTTTTGCAGTGAAAAAAATCCATAGAGCTTAGCTTTATCAATGGTGTCTCAAATAAGACTTGTTTTCATTTATAGTAAACAACTCTGTACATCTGTGTGCAAAGGCCTTGGTCCAGATTAGGGCATGCCTCGTTTAAATCAGTCAATGACTAACCTTCATGTTCTGATGGCCAGGGAAAATGAGATGAAAATTATGATGTAAATCAGTCACAGCTATTACAAATAGTCAGATGGACTAAATCGTAAAACCCTAGGTGGAATTTATTCAGTACTGAGTACAAAGGAAGAGACATGCAATACAACTTCATATTATAAGAATAACTTGAAACACATTACAATTGATTTACCCTCTTATATAGAGTTTGTGAGATGTAGAACGGGAAACTTTTCCAAAACCCTAAAAGCTAATAATAACCAATCAGGCAATTTTTTTTAACTTGAGTCACTAAGATGACTTTATAACAAAGGTAAGCCTTATTTCCAACAGTAGCACGGAAGTGGGAAAGCTCAATGCTTCCGGCGTGCTAGTTCCTTCTGTAGTTCCACTAAACCATTCTGTTGCTGCACATGCTTCACCCAATGGGCCCTAATTCGAACTTGCTCGATGCTCTGATTAACTGTGCGTTCTATGGATGGTTGCAGTCGAGTTGAAAAGAATTCCTGTATTTCATCGGCCATTTTCTCACTTGAAAACTGAAAGCAAAACAAAAAACATCTCAGTAGAACTTCAAATTTCCTTAAATAAATTCTAGCAAGAATTGGACAAAATTAATATGAATAGTGATATTTGCATCTAAGAATTCAGAAACAGACTGGAGATGCAACAGCAGCGATAAAACGAGCTGTTAAAATTCCCGAACCCCAGTTTTTAAAGATAAATTCCCAATTTTCCTGCACAGAAGAAGCAGAAACCAGATTAGCTGGAAATATGGCAACTGCAATGCTTACCTTCTTACAAATCTCCCAAATCCTAAAGATTCTAAAAATAAATACCCTCTTAAGACTTTTCAGGTTGCCTTTTTAATTTTGATGAAGTTGCAGGATTTTTTAAGGTTTCTAAATATTATTCAGATATAATACGTGTACTTATATATAGTAATCTAGGCAACTATCTCAATTTGAAAAATCATATAAATGAATATTCAATAAAAAAACATGTAAATTAATATTAAAATTTGTAAGTTTTTGACCAATACTTTTCACGAAACCACAAAAAAACGAAGGGCAAAATTTAGCCTCTAAAAAATACCCTGTTATAGAGATTAAGGGAACATGTAACAAAGTTTCTCCTTCTCTGTCTCACACAAGTCAAATAACAAATTTAAGAATATAAGATTGACTATTATCAAAGTTATTATGTAATAGAGGGTAAAACGGAACATCCCAAGTATACAAGGAACACCACATAATCTTGAAATGTTCAGTGAGAGCGAGTGAAATAAGTTTGCCATTTGATCCTTCACAACCTGCTTAATAAAGTTCAGAATTTTTTAAGAATACCAGAAAGGCTAAATTGAATGAATCAGATACATGGTAACAGCAGGGAAGCTTGAGTAAGGGAAACAATACCAGCTATAATTTTCATTATTCAAATCCAATATTCCTGGAATGATCAAATAAAATAGCAACTTTTGTAATATAGTACAAATAAACTATCTTTGAATTAAATGAAACAACTTAGTTTCGATTCTCTTCTTTTCCAGTTTGATATCTCGTAAAGAACTATAGAACCTTAGTTTCAGAGAACATGAACCCCTTAAGCATGCTATCCAATCCAACTAAATGATGCCGCATTTATTTCCTGCCAACTGCTTTAACTATATGCACCATCAACGAAATGGTACTTCTTCAGTTACCTTCAATCAAGTGATTTAACTATGCTGAGTTCATACATTTCACTTGCCTAAAGCCTTCACAGGAGGATGACAGCTATGCAGGTTCCAACTGTTCCATGTCAGCAAAATACTCAAAAACTATAAAAAACACTACCTTGAACCACAACCAGGCAGTCTCGCGTGCCTCTCTACTAATTCCACGAAGTACAAACGGTACATCTTGGTTCCGCACCTGCAAGATTATAAAAAATTATAAAGGGTTCAAAAAGGCGGGTTCAAGCCTCTCTTCAAATGCAGCATATGAATAGAGATGAATCATAACAGGCATACCTCAGAAGACAAACTGAAGTCTAATGCTTCCCGGACAATAGAAGAATCAGGAGATGATGCAATTGAACCTGCAGGTCATGCCAGGTTTTCCTCTTTTCAGAAAATTTTGCCTTAAATTTAACTGCTAACAAAATGAAGCATATAATCACTTTCTTACTTAGAATGCGAACTTTCTCTTGACTTAGATCTGTCTCTCTGAAAATTCTCAACAAAGATTCATAGCCAGATTTATCTGAATTTGTAGCATTCTGCATGACAGCTATGTACGCAACCTACAGCAAACAACCCAACCATTTAGATCATAAGCATGTAATGGCATAAAAAATAGTCCCTCAAATTCATCTCAACACTAGCATCAGCAAGAACAGTGCAACCTTTCTGATGTCTGCGGGTAGAAGCGCTGTACTTCTGTCATTCAAGAAAGCATTGAATCGTCTGATAACTTCTACTTTAGTTTTTTCATGCCCAAACTGAGCAAAGAGTTCCAATATCTGGCCTCTTAACATTGCATTCAAGTGACCCTCATCTGGAATAGGCTCCCAGCCCAATTTCCTGTAAATTGCAATACAATAGTATGAAACTAAGTGATAGCATTGGTTACAGGGTCAGAAAACTGTGCAATTGGGGATGCATTTTCATAAAACATTAAAAAACATGATTGTGTTATTTATTTAATAACTAGCCCCTCGTGCTATACAACAGAAGATAAGATAATTTTCAAGTAAGAGTCATACATTTTTGTCTATACAAACTGAAACAAAGACTATGTTACTCCAAGGTTAGAGGATAAACAAAGACTATGTTACTCCAAGGTTAGAGGATAGGAGGGAGATTTGTGTTATTCATTCAATAGCTAGTGCCTTGTGATATACAAAAAGTAAGACTCAATACATTTTTGTCTATACACACACAGAAACAAGACTATGTTACTCCAAGATTTGAGGATAGGAAGTGTGAGGGTCCTATAATAATAGGATTTATAATTTTGAATTGGCTATAGTTAGTCTTGTAATATTGTACATACTTTTGCTTTCTGCAAATTGTTTTCCATATTAAAAATAAAAAAATGTAAAGAGGGTATGTCCTAAAAGAAATATCAAAGGACAAAAAGAATAAGAAAAGATAAAAAAAGTCAAAAAATATGAACCCCAAACAAAAACAAATCATGAAAATGTGCAAGTCTAAATGCCATTACTTTTTACTTTACTGTGCAAAATAATGGTTGTGTGCAGCTTGTCATAAATGCCACAACCCATGATAGTCAAACAGTTTAATCTTGACTACTTCATGCTTTAAATCTCATGTTTATAGATAGAGAATAAGGATCTAGCCAAACTGTTTAATCTTCGCAGATCAGTAATTAGGTAGAGTAATAAAATGTGCTCATAAGCTTAATCTGAGCCATTGGAAGATATAAGGTTAGAATTAGATAGTTTGTTTTTCAAAAGAAAAAGCAAAGAAAGGGTATGCTAACTTAAATGCACCAAATAAAGTGAAGAAAAAATGTTAGGGTAAGTAAAAGGTAACTAGAAGAAAGGTCGCAGAAATACAAAGTTGATTGAAGCATAAACACATTTATCATGCTTAATCCTATGTTTCAGTGTGCGGGAGCAGTTATGAAAGTGAAAGGATGTTCACAAGCTCATTTAATTAACTTGCCCCCATTCCATTTCACCCCCCACTACATACTTACTAATTTCCCCATCATCCCATCATTTCTTAAGAAAATACCATTTTCCCTTCATTTTGACCCTTACCCTTTGGTTTCACACATTTCCCTAGCAAATTACCCTCCAAATGTCATTTCCCAACCCAAAACCCCTTTTTCCTAGTGTAAAACCCATTCCCTTTTGAAAAAATCATTTTCCCCTTATTAATTTCCCTATCTTTCCTAAAAAACCCATAAAAACCCCTTATCCTAACTTTTATTCCCCCCTTCGCTTTATTTAATTAAACTCCGTCATTCATGTTTTTCCCGAGAAAACCATTTTAACCCATAAAACCCTTTATCCTAAGTTTTGTTCCCCCCCGCCCCCGCTTTATTTTAATTAACTCCGCAAATTCACATTTTCCCGATATAAAACCTTTTAACCCACCCCCTTGGTGTGGTTAACAAACCCCCGCCATATTAAACCCTAGTCCCACTTTATTAAACCCACTTATATTTAGCCCCCATTTATTCATTAATTAATTACAGTTAAGTGTAACTAATCCCCCCGGGCCCCTCAAATCTCCGCCCGATTTCCTTTTGTGCAGCTTCACCGCGCGATAGTCGTTAGATCTTTCACCCCCAGATCTGACGGCGCGCATCCATATCGCGCGCTCCCGATGTCCGACCTTTACTAGCCCGAGAGCACGTGAGATTCGTGGTTTTGCTCGGGCCCCTTTTGGCTACGTGGCAGCACCAGGTGAACTCGCGTGCTCTCAAGGAAATACTGCCTGATGGCCAAAAGCAGTGCGATGGACCTTAATACCACCTCCCTGCTAAATCCGAAACCACTTACTGTTCATATTATGAAATTCCGCGCCAATTCTAGCCGTTACCCATTAAAATGCCGAAGACCCTCGTTTTCACTCTTTTTGCTCGTTTTTTCACTAGAAAGCTGCCTTAGCCATTTGCGCCACCCTAAGCCTCTGCAACCGAATTTCACCATGGATTACCTCCCGAACATGCTTCGGACTTCGTCCACAGTTCTTCCCAATTCAAATACAGCCTTCGATCACCTCCTCTCAGACCTAGATTTTATTAACGAATTGTTTTATTTTGTAGGTGATTAGCAAAACAGGAGCTTGGATAAACAGTTTTGATACTAGTTCCAAAACCTGTTTACTCCAAGATTCGCAAGGAAAATGTATTCAAAAGCCTTTATCCAGAAGGAAAAGACAATTATCACAGAGCAGAAGGAAACAATTTACACAGTAAATGTTAAAACAGAGATTAAATCATTTTTCACCAGCACAACAAAAGATTCTTACAAACCACTCTCCAAGAAACATTTTGTATTCTACATAGTAAAAATCATTTTTACTAAAAACACAAAAGCATGAAAGAGTGAGTAAGATTTACAGTGAAAGGTAAAAGTAAAAGAAAGTGACAAAGCATTCATAGTAAAAGACTAAACAGAGGAGACAAATAGAGAAATACAATTGAAAAACAAATACATGAAAGTGTATCAGATGAAAGGTCATAAGTAAATATGACATCCATCGTGAAGACCAAACAGCCAAGCAGCTTAAAGGGCAAAATATCAGAGACTAAAAGACAGCAGAACCTAAATAATAGGGACAACAAACAACAGTTCAATAGTTGTCTCTATCTTCTTGCATGAAGATATTTATTTTTCTTAGATTAGTTCTCAATGCACTTTGAGATATTTTGTAAATTCTTTTGTATAAATACTTCATAATTTGAAGTATTCAGTGTGAATTGCTATACATTTGTAGAGTTATTTTGATCTTAAACCTAAGGGTGATTGTAACAATTTTACAGTCAATAGACTGGAGCAAGTAATAAAAAGATTGCACTAGAGGATTCATGAGATGAGCTATTGCAGTGAAGTATTTTCTTTGTTTGATTTTGTCACCTTCTTATGTGTTTCATAAACTTAATTGTTATCTAAATTTGAATGAATTAACTAGAAATTTAATTCAGAATTTGTTTAAGTACACTCTGTTTTGCACAATTAATCATTTATATGTTTTCTTCTGATATCCGGATTTGAGAACCCTTAATTACTCTCCCATCCCGGTTGACCTCTTTCACTTCTCGTCATGATCCAGGGAACCCTTAATTGCTCCCTGGATCCGATTGGAAACCATTTTACCATCAAGCTTTTGAGATTTGTAGTAACTCACTATCTTGCCCTGTAGACATTGCTTTTAGAACTTAATCTAGTCTTGTTTGTCCGACATTTGACCCAATAGCCCAATGGTAAAAGACAACCCTTTTCATCTAAGTAAGTGATCCCACCACCCAAATTGAAATAAAAAACCCAAGCACAATCATAACTAGCCTAAAATCCAATAACTAAACAAAGTTAAAACATAAAGAGAGAGCCCTCTCTGAGATTAGGAAGGCTAGGTCCTGATCTCCAAAAGTGGTTTGTGGTTACCTCTATCATTTCTTTTTCTGCAACTTAGAAGAAATTTTGGAGTGATAATAGGAAGGAAGGAGTTCTTGTATGTGAAGGGAATGGCCCCCAGTTTTCAAGGGTCAGGGGATGAGGATGGCCACGATTTAAACAAATAAAAATTAGCTATACATTGTGCTAGCGAAACTTTTATTAAAATTTTCTATTTAATCTTACAATTTACCCATATTAAAAATCTTAAATGAGGCCTAACCCCACACAACCTTGCAATTTGTAACTTGTTTTGTTTGATTTTTTTCCCCTTTCATTGTTTGTTTTGAAGTAGAAGTTTCAAACAATTCTGTTTGTTCACACAAGCATGTGTCTATATATATATATAGATGTCGTAGTCTAACCAGACTGTTTTTTTGCTCTGAAAATTATGGAATTTCCGGTCATATTTTGATAAAATCCGACAAGGATTTTGTAAACCCAAGTTACAGCTGTCAAACTTCAAGATTTTGGGTGCTACAGAGGTTTTTGATGGTGGTGAATCCATTTCCATCATCAAAAACATGATTCAAAAACTGCTACTTCAAGATCTCTTGAATTTTTTTTGCCCGGATTCCAACCACTTTTGGTCCTCTGGGCAATTCCTCCACCTCAGTAGATGACGCCTATATAGATAAATGATTTTTCATCAATAACTGGATAGCATGAAGGCATGATGTGACCCAGTGATTTGTATGGGATTTTGGTATCAGTGTACAAATGCCTCTACAGTAGACAGATGCGGATTGCTTGAGGGCAAGCAATCTTGGGGCGGAGGACTTGTAATGTCCCCATTTTTAGTTTCCCTTATGATGCGGGTAGGATGGATTTCCGAGGTTGGTGATAGCTTGGTCACGAGAACGAGACTTCGTTATCATTAGGCTCGAAGGGTTTTAGAGGAGTTTTATGGGATCCGATGAAGTTCACTTGCTGTATTTCACCATTAGGGGCAGTTCTGCACAGTTTGTTCCTAGTTTCATTGCATTCTGATGAATTGTGTAAAATGGAGTTATTATCAACATAATTCAAATAAAAACGCTAAAGGTGTTGTGTGGAGGGGATTATTTGGAGAAACACCTTAGTGTAATTGTTTGTGGAACCGGAATGAAGAGATATACAGGATGAGATGGTGAGAAGTGGTTTCCAGTGGCAGGAGAAAGTATGGTGGCCAATTAATCATTTCCCAGGATTAAAACTGACTTTAATTAGTCACTTAATTAAATAGAAAAAAGAAAACATGCCTAATTAGAGCAAAAGGACAGAAGGGGAAAATCGACTTAAATAAAATAAATTAAAAGTCACTTAAATAAAATAAAAGGGAAAACCTTCTAGAATGACAATAAAACAATAAAATAAATACTTCTAGAAGGTTGGAGAGCCATCTATCAAGTCTTTATAGGAAGGGAAGCAAATAATTTGGAACATCTTGGTTTGGAGTAATTTTCTTATTGAAGAGGTTTGGGAACTAGGTTCTCAGCTTTCAGCAAGCCCCAAGACAAAAACCCTTGGATTTCCTATTGTGAGTTGGACAAAAACCCAACCCACCATTGAGGAGATTTCATCCAGAAATCTCACAGAGCTTCAAAGGTATTATTGGAGATCAGATCTGCAGCAGATCTGAAGATTGGAGTGAGGACCATTTAGATTGTCAATTTGGGTGTTAGTTTTAGTTGCATTTTATTGTGGAAGGCTAGCATTAGCATTGCAGCAGTATTTTGGAGGTCATCTCAGCTATTCTTCAGCTCAACTATTGCTATCTGTATTGTCATGTAATCTTATTTAAATAAATAAATCACGCTGAGTTTGCTGACATTCTTCGTGTCATTTGAGTTTTTAGTATTTTATCAAATTGTCGCAGTAGCTACATTTATGTAATTTCAGGATTTTATTTTAATTGCTGGCATTTCCGTGAAATTTTTTATGGTGTTTCTGGGTAAAATTCACAACATAATTTTTCTAAAGTAATTTCCAGAATATTTTAACAAATATATCGAAAGGGATATTACATTCTATATGGATAAAAGAACAGATAGACAAATTAGTTCTCAAATAGATTGGTGAAAGGATAAAACAATATGAAATCATGTCAAGTAATTGACATAATATGCAAGCACTTCACAATAGAAGATTTTCGTTAGTGTTCACTTTGCAACTTCTAGACCCATAAATAGATGGAAAGATAGAACAATATGAAATCATATCAAGTAATTGACACACTACGTGAGCACTTCACAATGGAAGAATTTCCTTGGTATTCATTTTGCAACTTGTAGAACCTAAATTAAGAGCTACCTTTTAAAATGAAATATCTCACTTAATCTGTATCCCTAGAAAAGGTAGAATTTATGAGAACCAATATATTCGATGGGTTCTACAACAGTTTGCAGGTGGACGTCCCCAATTTTAAGTAGTTCACATAAAAGATAAACTGTTTTTATATTGCACTCTTAGTATTTCTCAAAAAATCCAAATTTTTGGGCCAAATATTTGGAAGTGACAATTTCTTATTACAACATGTTGTAGGTCTTGACAAACTGAACAATATATATGACGGTGCTTGTTTCGTTGATAAGAATTTGACACGTTTAAAATTTCTTCCTAATCAATTCCTTAGCAGTTGAGTGTGGGACCAAGAGAGGGAAAGTTAGGGTTCTACAGTTGTACAGAAATCTAGGTATGTAGATAGATAAAGAGCACCACATAATTAATAAGGTGCACATTGACTCAGAAATATAGTGGCCCAAATACTAGGAAATACTAATAAGCATTGACATCATCTTGAAGCTCAGCTATGATAAAAAGCTTTGCTAGCTGAGGCACAACATATATAGAATACGTTTCTGTTATCAAAGAACATTTTAAAACCTCATTCATATCCACGTCAATTGAGAGCAAACTTTTTGCTAATGCTGAAGTTAAATACAATTTATATTCTTCTGGATTTACCATCTTTTTAATCACTTAAGAAGGCAAATACAAAATGATCTTTTCCCTACAACAAGATCTCTTTAGTATTTCTAGCAAATGTTCTTTCCAGTTCTGTAATCAAGGAAACCAATTACTCAGACCTACGGTTGGCAACAGTGCATTGAAGATAAAAAAGAAGAATATCAATCTAACTTACTCTGCTACAAAATGGAGAAGATTGATAGTGAATGACTTAAAATCAGCAGCTGATTGGGGGATAGCATCACTGACCACGCTAGAAACTTTGTAAGCAATCTGCAATATAAAGTATCCATGAAACATACTACAAAATCTACTTTGATTAGTTCTGCTCAAGTTACTCTATAAGTAGGAATCTAAGATAAAAATACTGACATCGATTAAGCATGACAGCACAGAATAGTCGATCTCTCGGTGGTAAACATCCATAAGAGAAAGTAATGCTGATAGTGGCTGCTTGCAGGCAGAGCACAATGCATACATGTCATCCAGAATGCCTGGCAACAAATCAGTATCACGAGTTATTATGATAGACAAGTGCTTGTCGAAAAATAACTTGATAAAATGTATACATTCTTTAACATATACATAGTAGGTTGAATTCTTACCAAACCTATCGGGAGCATCCAAATGCCCTGCTTCTATTGCAGACTTGAGCCTTTTTGCAAGCTCATCATCATATTGTACACGATAAAATGCAGTCTGTCCAACATTTAGTTTTATCCAGTTTGGCTGGGAACCTGCATCCTTTAATTCCATAGTTGAGTACTGATCTGATCGGTCACTTGGACCAACGTAATCTTTTTTGGAATGTGTTATCTCTGATAGGATGATGCCTCCAAGTCTTTCACGTAAAAGTACATTCTTACGGGCATTGTATGAACCATAGCATAACGTGACAGGGGTAACCCATAGCCCTTCACCAAGTTTTCCACTTGACAAATACTGGGACTGAAAGGCATCAAAATCACATGTTAAGCTCCTATCCATATCAAGTCCCCAATTATTTAAACATTTATTCCTTCTGGAACCAATAAAAAGTCAATTTAAATCATTTGCATGCGAAGGAAACCACATCAAACTTGTCATGCACACAGAAGTTTCTATTAGATAACACTGTACATATCAATGCAATTTCTATTGTTTGTTTTTCTATAAACAGTAATAGTCAATTATCTGACATACGTGGAGAAATTGCAGAAGGAATAATGTCTAACAGATCTGAGTATTGGTGCGGATCCTTTTCTTCACTGTACAAGTTTTGAAAATGAGAAAAGGCTGCTTTCTTGATGTCTTCAAAGTCCTTGTGAGTGTCGTTATCCTCCTTAATCTCAGAAATAGTGTTGAAGCATTTCCTGGCCTGGGCTTGTTTGTGGAAAAAGCAGTGTTCCTGTCCCCTGCTTTGAGCCAGAGATTTCGAGATTTTAATCTCCAATATTCTTCTTCAGCTAAGCAGGCCTGAATATGATTGCTGGGCTTCTCGCTCCGGCAATCATATTAAAAAAAATGGAAGAGTTCATGCGGAGGTTCTTCTGGAAGGGAGGAAAACAGAATGAAAACAAGATTCCCCTTATCAGTTGGGAAACCATCTCCAAGCCACTGTGGGAGGGTGGTTTGAATTTCAAAAACCTCGGTCAGCAGAATGTGGCTATGGCAGCTAAGATTATCTGGAGGATCATTGCACCCAAGCTTGGCTGGGCCCAATTGGCTCTCTGGAAAAAATACTTCAGAGGTCCTCATTCTAGCTGTTTAGACAATGTGATTCATTTGCCTAACTCGTCTTTCCTCAAGCTGTATGCTAAAGCTGCTCCTTTAATCAATGCACACTCCTACTGGATCCCAGGAAATGGCAAAAAGATCAACATCTGGATTGATAAAATCATGAATATGGACCCAATTGAAGACAGAGCCTCCATTAGAGCGCTGCGATGCTGGATGGATAGAGAGGGGCTGTGTTCGCTGTGGGATATCTCTCTTTGGAGCGATTCTGTCTGGGCAGGTTGGAAACGAATTGAGGTGCCGGCCCATCTGACCAACGAATGGTCCACGTTGCTTGACCTCCTTCATGGCTTGGCGCCCACGCACATGAGGAAAAGAGATTTGAAAGGCTGGGGGCCGAATGCCAGAGGCTATGCTATCTCCATGGGATATGCCAAGCTGAATGAGAGGCCATACGTCCCTCCCAACCCAGCACCTTGGCAGGGTGTCTGGCGTTTCCCTTCATGGCCCAAAGTCGACTTTTTTGCCTGGCTTCTTTGCCATGGCAGAATCCTAACGTATGACATATTGTAGAGGAAAGGGTTCTACGGTCCCTCCATCTGCTCGCTGTGCAACGAAAATGCAGAGACAACAGTCCATTTAATCCTTGAATGCAACTTCTCTAAGCAGATCTGGTTCTCCTTTATTCACAATTTGGATCCCAATTTTTTGCTTCCTTGTTCCACTACTGATCATTTTTCTAATTGGGCAATCAGATATCCTGGCCCCCCTCCTCAAAACCAGATAATCAAAACTGCATGGGCTGTCCTTCCAAAGGTTATTTGTTGGCAGATATAGCTAGAACGAAACAGAAGAATTTTCAGAAATTCTAATCAGAATCACAAGGTCTTAGAAATTAAGATTAAATGTCATTTAAAGGAGTGCTTGACTGATATAAAAGATGATTCTAATCTCAGCCAACAGGACATTGCTTGGGGATCATTCCTTGACTTGCAATTTCAATCAGCAGTTAGAAACGTCCCTCCTCTTAAAGACTAGCAAATAAGGAAATCTGAAACTGACTTTCAAGACTGGCTCAAATCGCATTCAAGGCACTCCCTCTTTTTTGATGGGGCAGCTAAGGGCAATCCAGGCAAAGCTGGTGCAGGAGGTGTTGTTGTAAATCCAATTGGGGAAAAAATTCATTCCTTTGCTTGGGGGCTTGGACACTCATCTAGCATTCAAGCTGAGGCTTTGGCCCTCTTTCAAGGCCTCAAGATCCTTAAAGAATTAAATATAAATGAAGCTAATGTTATAGGTGACTCCCAGATCATTATAAACGCAATGGTTTCCAATTCCCCAGCTTTGGATCTTAAACTAGCAAGGCTGATTTCCAGAATTAAGGGCTTGGAAAACGCTTTTCATAAGTTAAATTACTACCATGTGCTGAGAACTCATAATAAAGACGCGGACATTGAAGCCAACAAAGCTGCCCTCCTCTCTGCCGGGGTCAAGATGAAAGACGAAGAAAAATCATGGGAACCCATCCCATAAGCTGATTATTGCCATGTTTTACTGCTTGCTTTTAAATAAATTTGTTTGTATCTTCAAGTGGGGAAAAATCTCTGAAATCGAATCTATAGATTCCTTATCAAGGAAGAAGTCTTCAAGCTTCAGCTGCATTCTCATACTTAGCAATGAGATGCAACAGGATATAGACATCCTCAATGTAACCAGATTTTCGGCATTCAGGCCAAGATGAATATAAATACTCCATAACCGTTTCTGTCAAAAAAAAAAAACAATTTGTCCCATGGAAACAAACATAGATAAATCTACCCCAAATAAACATAGACATTTGCAAATGAGAACGAGCAGAGTATCAAAAATAGTACTCTTCTAAAATGGAACAGAAATAAATCTGCAATTGTCATTGTAACATTTAATTTCATCTCAGTCAAAGGTATCTCGATACACCCCACAATCTACATAAAAAAGGATGAAGGAAAATAGCGAATGTCCAAAATTAGATTCCCCCCTTCAGCCTTGTTACCCACCTTTTATATAGAGGCTGCAGATGTATCTATCATCTCATGTTCAGAGTTTGGAAAAGGGGAGACATGATGGTTCCAACATTCCAAAGGGTGGTACTCTCTCAAAAGTTTCTTCAATTATGCATCATTTTCTTCATAGATCATTTGGAGAAATGCTCTTCAAAGAATACTACAAGCAGCAAATCTCTAAAACTTGTGCCAGAAATTAATGACTTAAAGCAGCAGCATTCACAAATGAAGATGATTTTCCTAGTCGAGTCAGCAAATACATGCAATCTCTGAATTATTCATTTCTGAAGACCATAACTGCATTGCTGGGCCACCTTTAAGCTACGGACAAAACCATTTGCAATATTAGAGGAAGAATCATATAAATATTGTGTTGACCTGCTCAGAGATGATCCTTTTCTCTGTAGAGAAGGATGATGAACTCACATGTGAAGAGTCTTCGCAGGCCAGGAGTAACTCCACGAATGAATTGATGATTTTCATTAAAATAGAACATGGAGATATACATGGAGAGGGAGACAATTGGGTTTCATCTCCTAATGTCTCTTCGTCTTCCAATTCCCTTTATTTTGCTATTTACAATATTTACATTGTAATATTGCAAATTGAAATTTACAAAAAATAATATATGCATGATCTAAAATACAACAATAAAAATCTGAACAAGAGCACAAATCAGAAATCCCCAAAATCTGGGCAATAGTCCTGAACCATTTTATTAATTATGCATGGAAAATCAAGTACAAGAGGATGAAATTCATAGAACCTCGACAAGCTACAGCAAGCAATGCAAACCCCAGGTTAGAATGTGTAGGATCAAGTGTTGGAATTGCCCCAAATCTATAGCTTGAACTTGCTCAGAAACTCCATTGCAGAATGCTGAATGGAACTGATCGTACTAAAAATAATGACCAAAGTGTTTTGAAATTGCAGCCGCAAGCTCCTCTCCTCAAATCCGAAAATACCTAGAAAATGTTTGGCCTATCTCCAAGCCAAAGTCGAACCCACAAAATGGTGCAAATTCCCCAGTTAACTAGCAATTCACCCCGCTATAAGAATTAGGATTTCAGGCCCAAATATCGCCCGGAAAATTTTGTAAAATTAGTCAAAAGCTCCTCTCAATAAACCCACAAAAACCCAAAAAGGGTTTGGGTTGAATCTGTGAAAATTTCAAAATCTAACAAACAAGAAATCCTACTGCAGTAAATTGATTTGCATTACCTACTCGTGTTCTTCATTTAACAAGTTATTTTCATAAGTATTCAGAAAATATTAATGCAAATACACTGTAGCCTACACCAATATACAGATCAAGTACTAAAAAATAAATGACACAACCACACAAAGGACACACTTATCTTTGGACTAAACGTCCCCAGAAAAACCCAAAGCAGGAAAACCGGTGCAACAGATATCGGGGTTTTATTATTAAGCAGATTTCTGAATACAACTAGAGTGCCAAATCCGGCTCACCCAATAGAGAATAAACCCGACAGAAGTACCTCTATCCGGAGACAAATATTTTGGCAAATCCAGCAACTGGATGAACAAACTCCACAGGTGACTGCGTTGTCCCCAGTGCTGTGCAGCGATGGCTGCTCCAAGCTCTGCGCTAGAAATGTGTCACCTCCTCTAGGAGTTGCATCACCTTCCTAGTGAGCGTTCATGGCTCAGAATTCGATTTGTTGAACTGCTGCTCGATCTGCCTCATAGAAACCCCACTGTTGCCTCTAAGTGACTACGTCAGCTCCTCTAGCCTCTGCGTCACCCTTCTGGAGCTACATTGTCTCTCCCTGGTTCTGTGTTGCCTCTCTGCTATGTATTCTTGGGCTTGGACTGAAGTCCCTCTGGATTATAAAAGAAAGTCGATGTGGTGATGGAGATCATCCAGTGCAGATATTTAGTTGCCCAAGCAATTCGATTTTTTCAGTAGGAGCAACTCAACAAAGAAGATAGAGCCAGAGGGTGAGTAGTAGTTGGAAGAGGAGAGAAGCAACATTCCGGGAGAAAGTTTTCAGTTCTTGGAAGAGTCGAAGGAAGGAAGACCAAAATCTTTAGAGGGCCAGCGTAGGGACTGTGTGGAGGCTGATGTAGGCATCTCAGCGCAGAGGTTGAGGAAGCTATTTCGGAGGCAGAAAATAGTTGTGGGGTGAGAGAAAATTCTCACAATATGTTTTGCCAGTCTTTTCTTCAGATTAGATTGCCAGTTGGGCATCTAAATTATTGTACTCAAATCTGTTGTTTAACATTAATAATAAAACCCTCATCCGCTGCACCAGTTTTCCCAAGTTGGGTTTTTCCGATGACAATCGTCCAAAAATAACTGTGTCAATTTTATTGTGTGTGTGCTAGAGTTTATGAGTTTCCAGTATTTTATTTTCCGCATTATTTTTATGGTGAAAATTGCAGCTGTGATTTTATTCGTTATTGGTCGTAGTAAATAGATTGCAAAATCAATTTTTGAGTTACAAGAATAATCTCCAGTAGCTGCAATAGATAAAAGTTTCACATGGTATCAGAGCTTAATTGATTAGCCAGGAAGCTCAGAAGCAGAGAAAGGAATTTCCAAATTTCACTGTTCAGAGGGAGTAGCAGATCAAAATTCCCAGAGAGACTACACAGAGCCCAGAACAGGCAGTTCGAGTTGCTAGGGCAGCAATTCGATTTTTCAGTTGGAAGGAGGCAGGAAAATCGAATTGCCCAGATTAGTGATTCCAGCAGTCAAAGGGAGTAGTTGCAGCTCATATTTTCGCTGAGAAGAATACTTGTTGGACGTAGAGAGTTTTGCTGTAGGCTATAGAGCAGAATCCGCGTCGGGAGGAAAAGAGAAATAGCACACTAAATTTGTTCCAGTATAGCCATGGACAGAAGTAACATTCAGGAGACTTCATATTTGTCTTCCAGATTGGAAGACGAATTTGCTTGCTTAGCAAGATCAACTTCACAGGGAGTCTAGCACATAGACAATGGAGCTTCAACTCACATGACAGAGGTTAGAGAATATTTCTCTAGCTACAAAGAGGAGCAGATGGATTTCCATATTACTATGGGAAACATAATGAAATGTACTCCAGCAGGGAAAGATACCATAGATTTTCAAGGGGAGTCAGGAGCAAGCACCAATGCTTCAGATGTATTGCATGTGCTAGGATTGGGTATGAAGCTGATTTCAATATCCCAGTTGTAGGATAAAGGGTAGGATGTTCACTTCGTAGGGAAGAAAGTGTATGTCAAACACCCGAGCTGGAAAAAGGTAAGACAAATTGGAGTTCGAAGTAACAGGTTGTACCAGTTACAAATCGATTCTCTGATGGCATTGATAGGCAGCAACAATGGCAGTGGGAAGGAGCTGAATGAATTATGGCACAAAAGAATGGGACATCTACATCATGGAGTACTCTGGATGCTCAAAGAAACCGTAACAGGGGTTCCTAAACTAGGAACTGAATACAATGATGTGTACAGAGGGTGCGTACTTAGGAAGTATGCTAAGGCAACATTTCCAAGTAGTGACAACAGAGTTGATGGTGTGTTAGGACTTATAAATTTGGATATTTGTGGCCCGATGTCCACTAGAGGTCTCAGCAGTGCCGAATATTTCCTCACCTTTTTTGATGATCATTCTAGGAAAACCTGGATCTACTTCTCGAAGACCAAGGATGAGGTCTTTGATCGTTTCAGAGAGTTTAAAGCTCTCGTGGAGAATGCGATAGGGAAGAAGATCAAGGTACTTCGCTCAGATAATGGTGGAGAGTGTTATCCCCTATAATGTCCCAGGCTGAGGAGGAGATTGAATGAGGTAACTTCAAACCACTTGCAGTTCAGCAGCTAGCCCTGCTAAACAAGAGAGGGATCTCTCTAAATATTTCTTAGTCAATGACTGGAAAAGAAATGGATTTTAGGCTAGATGTATAAGTCTTGTTTGAGCATTTGAAATTTTAGGGTTTTCTAGGTTGCTGGACGAGGGATGAGAGCAAGCAATCAGGTCAAGGTATCAAGTTTGCAGTAGCAGGCATAAAGAGGAGCCATATAACAATATGTTGAGGTGAACTTAAGATTTCGTCAATGTAGTATAGGTATGAAAGTTTAAGAAATCATAATAAGCATGTACTAGCATGAATTCATTAATCTAGAAGAAGAGATACATAAACATGATTTTCCACATAAATAGAGCTTTGAATCTAAGAATTCTGCCTATATGACTATAAGGAAAACCATAAGAAGAAAACAAAGCATGTTAAGAGAGATAAATTCATCAATAAGAAACTGATATGAAAGGAAAACAACACCACAGACTCGTTGAACAAGTATTCCTGAAAAATAGCTACAACTGCTCCTTTGATTGACTGTATGAAAGCATAAGGTACAAGTATCTCCTCAAAAGTCCAACCTCTCTCTCTGAATGAGAAATGATACATATAGACTCAATCAAACAACTTCCCCACCTTCAGGAGTCGAACCCCTAAGTGGTGGAACTGTTTTCAAGATTCTCTCAACCAACAAGTGAACGTGAGAAGGTCAAAAACAAACTCTTCTCTTAGACTTTGATTTGAGTTTTGCTTCCTTTATGAGGCCTAATTAACCATAAAAGCAACCTATCATGCCTATTTATTAATGATTGCATCATCTAAACCTTAAACTACTGAAGTTACATCATGAGTTTAACTTTGACCAAGTCAAACTAAAAAGTTGAGAAATTACAGTGAAATTTTTAAATAAAACTCAAAAATTTGCAGAAGCGTAGCTTTGAGGCCACTTTTAGGTTCTTTCCTAAGGTCCAAATTGTTATTTGAGAGAACGGTCAACTAGCCTTGTCTGTCTAGTTTCCGTAACACCTTGAATTTTTTAAAATGACCCATGGGAAGTCCTCCAAAAAATCATTCTCCCAAGGTGTCTCCAGAAAAGCAACGCCTATCAAAAAGAGTGGCAGAATGATGATTTTTGACCCCCTTTTCTCCTTTTTCTCAAAATTTGAGCCCTATCTGAGAAATCTGATGAAATGGATTTTCAGAGGAGGTCATCAGCTTTCCAAAAATGTAAGCCACTTGTCATTTGGAGCCCTGAGGAGAGGCGCTGCGCTTCTGTGACTAGCCCAATTTCTGAATTTGGCACCAAAATTCTCAAAAAACCAAAAATGTTCAGAGAACCTTCAAAATTGGTCATGAAGTGAAAAATGAGGTATGTTATGCTCTCATGGATGCTTCAACAAGCATCTCCAAGTTATCCCTCTCATTTTATCCTTTAGTGTTTCCTTTAGCTTGTTTTTCAACTGCTTGAGCTTGATGTTGGAAATCATGTTTATGGTCTGATAATGATGGGCCATGTGCCTCAATAGCTGATTATCCCCGTTGGCTTTGTCAAGTTTTTCTAAGTGGTCATTGACCTTACTTAGCCAATACTCTCTATCTTCATTGATCTCCAAGGCAATTTTGTCTTCCATGTCTAAGTTTTCATCTAGCAGGTTATGTTCTTTTTCTTTCTTCAATGCCATTTTGAAACCCTTTGTCCTTGGCTTCTTCTTTTCAACCTGCTTTTCCTGTTCATCATGTTCACTAGGCTCCAACATTACTTTACCTTTGCCTCCTTGCTGCAGCATCTTGGATTGCTCTTTCTCCATGATCAGTTGTTTAGTCTTAAGCTAACTATTTTCTTGCTTAAGGAAGGAAATGATGAAATGAGGGAGTTAGGGAAGGGAGGTGATGATTGGGGAATTTTGGGAGATGGATAGGGGTGGTAGAAAACTTACGAAGTTTGAATAGAGTTAAATGAAAGAGAGATGAGTAAGAGAATTTAAAAAAAATCCTGCTAGGAAAATTGTTCAAAATGATAGGTATGAGCTAGGCTTTGTGAAAAGGTGAGGTAAACTGAAAGTAAATGAGTTGATTAGTGAATGATATGGTGACTTATATATATACAGAGGTATGAGATGGAAACCTTATAAAGTTTGAAATGTCTTATCTAACAAAACCCATCATTTTCACTAGCTTTGAAGCATGAATTTTCACATAAACCCTAGATGAACACAACTCACCATTTGCACTTGCTTTGCCAAAGGAAAAGAGTGAGTAAGATGATGGTACTTACTTGTTGATCAGCTTAGAAAAGTAAGGAATAGGAATGCAAGCTTAAATTTGAAGTTTGGGTGAGTTTTGGCAAGTTTCGGGCTACTCTGTCCCAAGGCAGTGCCGTTGGCAGAAGCACAACGCAATTCACAGAAGTGCAACACCGTCTTCCAACTAGCTTTTGGAGGCCTTAAATTGCTCCAAATTGTGAACTTGATAGCTCGTTGGAAAGCTCTTGAAGTCTGCTACAAGATGGACACCTCAAGAATGTAATTTGGACACTCCATCAGGGAGAAAATTTGATTTTCCCAAGGTCACTCCAAAAACCCAAGGTGTCTCTGACAAAAGCGCAACGCCAACTTGCAAAGCACTTTTGGATGCCTTCCACTAATCCAAATCACGATCAGAAGGTACCATTGGAAATATTAGGATTCCTGCTACACAATAGTTTCCTTAAGCACTGCCAACACCTGCTCCAAATCCTTGAAAAATTGTCTTGAAGTCAAGTTGTCCAGAAGTGGAGCAACTCTCCTGTATTAAGTGTAGTATGGAAATTTCTCTCAAATCATAATACCTGTGCATAAACTGAAGGAGGTTTTGTTCCTTGAACTATAATTGATAAAACCCTCTTTCACTTTTGTAAAATTATTCTCCATTTGGTCATAAACATATTTTGAAGAAAAAATGTCCCTATGAGAAATGATGAGACGAGGTAGTGTACTGCAACATTGTCTTATTTGAAATAAAACATTACCTTTACCTTTATTTTGCTTTCCCTAAGCTGCTAACTCCCTTTACCCACTGAATCACATGATGGACATATTTTTGTTTTGACATATGGTATCATGATGACACATGGAGTGAAACCCTAGACCATGACCTAAAATGAGGAATTTAACCATTTCATGACCCAAGACACTTAAATGAAGATATGATACCTCGAAGAAGACAATGACCATGATGAGTGATGAAGACCATGAGTAAGTGAAGGGAGCAGCAGTGACCTAGACATCAATAGCCAGTGACCAAATTTTTATTTGAAGATTCATTGAAATGACAAAAAATTGACTTGACACCCTAACAACACCTTGTAAGAGCATATTTGATCACTGGTGACACGCTGAACTGACTGACACTAACAGAGAGTATATTGATAAAGACTTCACAGATTTCAGTGCGAAGGAAGGCATCAAGAGAGAATCGACAACTCCATATAATCCACAATAGAATGGTGTAGTGGAGCGGAAAAAAGGAACCATTGTTGGAGCTGCAAAGGCTATGTTATGTGACCACGATCTACCCAGATTTCTGTGGGCAGAAGCATGTAACATGACAGTA
Source organism: Pinus tabuliformis (assembly GCA_031772625.1). NCBI lineage: Eukaryota > Viridiplantae > Streptophyta > Pinopsida > Pinales > Pinaceae > Pinus > Pinus tabuliformis. The sequence continues at coordinate 1,201,344,045 of CM062820.1, read as the reverse complement.
TATATTCAGAACAGGACTCCTCATAGAGCATTGGGGAAGAAAACGCCAAAAGGAGTCTTCACGAGGAAGAACCCTGAAGTCAGCCACCCCATAATTTTTGGCAGCGTTTATTATTGTCATGTGCCAGATGATAAAAGGAACAAACTAGATTAGACTGTAGAGAAGCGGTTTTTCGTTGGGTACAACGAAACCTCAAAGTAATTCAGAATCTACATTCCTAGCAGTAGGAAGATAGTAGTAAGGCGAGACGTGAAGTTCATGGAGGACCGAGCTTTCATGAGGTCTCATGAGATGCCTACAAGTGATCAGAATCAGTCCGTAGAAGCTCCTTTAGTCCAGCAGCAAGGGAAGCCATAGGAGCAACCAGTGGGACAAGCAAGAGGACAGTCACAAGGGTCAAGTACTATGAATAGTACCAGTATTTACTCAGGTGCAGGAAATATGGGGAGTTCTCAGTAGATGGTGCAGTAGAGATAAGATGAGGAGGCGCTGGCAGAATCTCCCACGACTAGTGGTTGAGCTAGCAGAGAGGTTCGTCAGACATTAAGGGATGCAAAGGAGTTTATTGGAACTCCTAGGACGAGCAAGAGACAATGCAGACAACCTGACAAGTACCAAGCATTGGTAGCTCAGGTTGCAAAACCTTCTAGCTTTCAAGAGGCCGCACAATATCAGGTGTGGATAGATGCCATGGTAGAAGGGTATAGCTCTATCATGACGAATAATGTTTGGGAGGTAGTGCCTAGGCCAGAAGACAGATCAATTGTAGGTTCGAGGTGGATCTATAAGGTCAAATATGCGACAGATGGTAGTGTTGAAAAATACAAGGCTAGGTTCATGGCAAAGGGGTATGCACAAAAAGAAGGGAGAGATTATGAGGAAACCTTCACCCCAGTTTCCAGATACACTTCTATCTGATCAGTTATATCTCTAGCAGCTCAGATGGGATGGCAGATTCACCAGATGGACGTCAAGACAACCTTCTTGAACGAAGTGATAGAGAAGGAAGTGTACATAGAACAACCAGAGGGCTTTGAAACTCAAGAGATGCGCACGCATGTGTTTAAATTGAAGAAGGCTCTATGTGGGTTCAAGCAGGCTCCCAGGGCATGGTATGGAAGAATTGACACCTACTTGCAGTAGATGGGATTCGTCAAGAGTGATGCAGATCCCAACCTTTACTATTTGATGGTAGAGGATGAGCCCCTCATTCTAGTTTTGTATGTGGATGATCTATTCTTGACATGATTTTCAAGGCTCATAGAGGATTGCAAGAGGAACCTGGCAGCAGAATTTGACATGAAGGATTTGGGGTTGATGCACTGTTTCCTTGGATTGGAGGTGTGGCAGAAGGATGGGGAGATATTCCTTGGGCAAGGAAGATACGCTATAGATATTCTGAAGAGTTTCAGAATGCAGGATTGCAGACCCATATTGACACCCATGATTACCAACTAGAAGAAGATAGATGCATCAGATGACAAGGATGTCGACCCCACCTTATATAAACAACTCATTGGGTCTCTCATGTATTTGGTCAACACTAGGCCAGATATTTGCTTCATAGTCAATACCCTTAGTCAGTTCATGGTGGAACCGAAAAGGGTACATTGGGCAACAGTGATGCTGTTAGTTTTTGGTAGCATCAGAAGTGATCTAGCCTTGAAAATTGGTGGAGAGGCTAGGGCACATGAGTTCTAAAGAACCCAGAAACTGTTTGGTGAAATTCCACCCGGATTGTATTTTATTAAAATAATTAATACTTTTAATGGAGTTCCTAAGTCTAAACTTAGGGAAATTAAAATATTAATGGGTATTAATCAAAATATGGGTGAGAATGATCTAGAAGGCGGATCACGTCATGTTTTAATCTTAGCAATTGATTAGAGACTTAATCTCGGCTGTTGAAGACTCAGTAGGAAAATTATAAAATGGAGGCTTGGGGTTCATTTGAAAATACACACAGAGAGATTGAGGAAATCGATTTTCTGAGGTGAGAAGTTCTCAAGAGGAAAATCGATTGGGGAGATCTTGCAGCAGAGGGGTAGTGAGAATCTAGAAGGACTTTCCAAAGAATATTGACAGAGAGGCGGAGAGAGCTTGTAGAGAGGTAGCGCAATAGCCAGGAGAGATGACGCAGAAAAGATCCTTGTCACGCAGAATCCAGAACTGTCGAAACAGCTGAAACTACCCAAACTGCTGGGAACTGTCGGAACAGTCAGGAGAGCTGACGCAGAGGCAATGTAGTAGCCAGGAGAGCTGACACAGAAAAGATGCCTGTCATGCAGAATCCAGAACTGTCGGAACTATCAGGAATTGTCGGAATAGTCGAGAGAGTTGACGCAGAGCCAGTGCAGAAATAGTCGGGGTTAGCCAGTCTTGTGTCGGATCAGCCAAAATTCTTCCAGGTGAAGTTAGGTAAAACTCACTCAGATTTTCCGTCAATATTTTCTCTATAAAGGATTGCTAGATGAGCATCCTAGAGTTGTATTTAGATATTTCTCCTGCATAATAATAAACCCACATAACTGTTGCACCGGTTTTCCCCCATTGGGTTTTTCCGGGGACTATTGTGTCCAAAAATAAGTGTCCTATGTATCTTGTTCTTTGCTCTGTTTTCTGTTTCACGAGATCAAATATTTAATTAGTGTAGGCTGTAGAAGTAATTTGCTTCAGTGTTCAAAAGAATAACTTGGTTAATGTCTGTTAAAAATCAAGTAGGTGAAGTAGATTCAGATTTGCTGCAGTGCGGGTTCCTTCGAGTCTAGGAATTTTCACATGGTATCAGAGCATTGATTTTGAAACAGGAAGAGCAGATCAAGTGTTGAGCAGTGAGGCTGAAAGCTGCACCTGGCAACAATTCGAATCCCATTGAAGGGATTGCGCAATCTTTCCCGAGAAGTAGATCCGTGGAAATCTCTCTCTAAGTGAGACGACAGAGAGGTACGATTTCTTGTTCGTGAGTCTGCAGAGGCAGAGGAAGTGACGCAAAGCCTCAACGCTGTGCTTAAAGGGCACAGTTTTTGCCAAGGCAGAAATCCGCTGGAAAAGAACGAAGACACATAGAAGGGGAATTTTCTCCTCAAAGAACTTTCCACCAGGAAGTTCAAATTTCTCACTTGTTGGGCAGCTGAGCAGTGCTAAGCAGTGACTAGAGGAGTTAGTTCGACAATTGGGTGAAATGGCATCGCATGGGCTCAGAGATCAGGATAGGTTGGAAGGTGCTTCCAACTATGTCATATGGAAGACCAGAATCTTAGCTACTCTAGAGGAATATGATCTCGAGACCTACGTTAATAGTGTTGTAGCTGTTCTTGCTGACAATGATTAAAAGAAGAAGTACAAGGTCAACCTCAGTGGCAGCAGTGGGAGTGGCACAAAGACGAAGGAAGAGGAGGAGAACGCAACTCTAGCATCGAAGGGGCAACAAAAGTTGAGGCGAAAGAAGGACATTTCGAAGGTGAAATGTTTTAGTTGTGGTGAGATGGGCCACTATGCATCTCAGTGTCGTTCGAAGAAAAAGGATAAGGATGAGAAACATGATCCTAAGGTTGCTTCAACAAAGATTGATGAGGAAGAGTTTTCCGTTAGTGCCCATGCATCTCCAGGAGGGAGATCGGGCAACATTGAGCTGTGGTCGGGAGGACTACATGCGGGCAGGATCCTTGAGGAGTCCACCTCTTGGATCAATTCCTTGCTATGGGAGCCCAAGATTCAGAAGTAGCAAGATGGACTTAGTGTCATATGATGCAGTGGATTGTTTGGAGGACAGATGCAATAGCTTGGGACCAGAGACTGATCAACACAGAGAAAGGTTGGCAGCAGTGCAGATGGCACAATGCAGAAGTCAACAACAGTCAAATTCTAACATTCATTGTATTATGTTGAACACAGTTAAGTTCAACTAATTTTGGATGTTTTTCAGTTGCTTCTCTCGGCAACTGAGTTGCATTACAAATGCAGTGTTAGCAGTGGCAGTGCTAGCAACATAGCAAATGTAGCGTTTGAGAGGGAGCTGTAGTACAGATGCAGCAGTGTCATGGGCAACAGTGCAATAGCAGCGATAACATAGTGTTGGTGGCAGCAACAGTGCAGGAAGGAGGTGCTTCAGAGGCAGAGCAACATGTAGGTGGACATTGTTTCTATAGCACTTTCCTCGCTAAGAGGGAGTGTTAGTTTTTGGTATCATCGGAAGTTCTTTAGCCTTGAAAATTGGTGGAGATGCTAAGGCACATGAGTTCTAAAGAACCCATAAACCATTTGGTGAAATTCCACCTGGATTGTATTTTATTAAAATAATTAATATTTTAATGGAATTCCTAAGTCTAAACTTAGAGATATTTAATATTTTTGGGTATTAATCAAAATATGGGTGAGAATGATCTAAAAGTCAGATCAATTCATATTTTAATCTTAGTTGTTGATTAGAGACTTAATCTTGTTGATTTGGGGTAGCATCAAATGTGCTCTAGCCACGAAAATTGGTGGAGAGGCTAAGGCACATGAGATCTCCAATACCCAGAAAGGGTTTGGGCAGATTCGAAACAGTGTGGGAGATATTAAAATAATTAATATTTTTAATGGAGTCCCTAAGTCTAAACTTAGGGAAAATAAAATATTAATGTGTATTAATATAAAACTGTGTTAGAATTGTCTAATGTCATGGATCAAGCCGGATCTAATCTTAGCCATTGATTAGGGACTTAATCTTGGCCGTTGATTTGTCAACGAGAAAAATATAAGAGAAGGCTTGAGGGTCACTTGGAGAATACACTGAGGGAGACCAGTCAGTTCAATTTCTGGAGCGGGGTTAGTTGAGAAATTGAACCAGTGGTCTGGTGAGCAGTCAGGAGGCAGCAAGTATGGAGCAGAGAAGCAGAATCAGCCACTGGAGATCAGCGCTAAGGCAGGGAAGGCAGACGCAGGGCTTTTCAGGCAGACGCAAAGACAACAGAAGACTACACAGTCACTTGCTGGGCTTGTGTGAGTGATGCAGAGAGGCCCAGGGCTGACGCAGTCAAGCAGGGGCTGACACAGAGGGTTTGAGAGCCACGCAGAGGTCAGCTGGGCTGACGCTGGGATTGGGAGAAGTGCTAGAGAATTATTTCTCTCTGTGGGTAAGCCAGTTTGGCACCCTGTTGTACAGAAAAATTGCTGAATAATAAAATCCTCCCTTGCTACACCAGTTTTCCCACATTGGGTTTTTCCGGGGACTGTTGTCCAAAATATCTGTGTCAATGTGTTAATGCTTGTGCATATGTTTGTTTCTGTATTACAGTGTGATATCTGCAACAATATTTATTTTAATGTTTATTGAAGTAATTTCATAAATAACTTATTGTGGAATAAGTAGGAAAAATAAATCAGTTGTTGCAGTGATAGAATTTTCACATGGTATCAGAGCAAGTAATCAGAGACAGAAAGGGAAAATCAGTTATGGGTCGAGACCACGATGCAGCGACATCCATGTCAGGGGACTCACACAGATTTTCAGAAGATTGCACAAGAGAAAGAGATTTCGATTTCTCTATGTTGGCTTCTAGGCTGGAAGAAGAAGTGGCATGTATGACTAGTGCTGCATCATCAGAAGTATGGTATATAGACAGTGGAGCTTTTTGGCATATGACAGGAATCAGGTAGTGTTTCTCAGAATATCAAGAAGAGAAGATGAACTTTCAGATGACCATGGGGAACAAGGCAAAGTGTACTCCAGTAGGAAAGGGTACCATAGTTTTTCAAACAGAATCGGGTGAACGGTTTTGTGCTACAAATGTACTGCATGTACCAAGATTGAGGATGAACTTACTTTCCGTGTCGCAACTACAAGGCAAGGGCTATGACGTCTACTTCATCAAGGAGAAGGTATACGTCAAACACTCGAACTGAAAAAAGAAAGTGCAAATCGGGATCAAAAGTAATCGGTTGTATAAATTGCAACTAGAATCACTAATGGCACTAATATGCAGTCATGGAGACAAGGACTTGAATGAACTATGGCACAGAAGAATGGGTCACTTACACCATGGAGCTCTGAGAATTCTCAGGAGCACTGTAACAAGGGTTCCGGATTTGAGTACGAAACAAGATGATGTATGCAAGGGATGTGTTCTAGGAAAGTATGCCAAGGCAGCATTTCCTAGGAGCAAACACAGAGCCAAGAATGTACTACGATTGATACACTCTGATATCTGCGGACCTATGTCCATCAAAGCTCTCAGTGGTGCCGAGTATTTCCTTACCTCCATTGATGACCACTCAAGGAAAACTTGAATTTATTTTCTGAAAACCAAGGATGAGGTTTTCTGTCGATTCAAGGAGTTCAAGGCTCTAGTGGAGAATTTGACTTGGAAGAAAATAAAAGTTTTGCGCTCAGATAATGGTGGAGAATATGTCGATAAGGACTTCACTAATTTTTGCGCTAAGGAGGGCATCAAAAGAGAGTGTACAACTCCATATAATCCGGAGCAGAATGAGGTAGCAGAAAGAAAGAACAAGACTATTGTAGAAGCAGTTAGGACCATGATGTATGATCAGAATATGCCAAAATTCCTATGGGCAGAAGCATGCAACACAACAGTCTATGTTTAGAACAGGACTCCTCATCGGGTAGTTGGCAAGATTACTCCAGAGAAAGTCTTCATAGGGAAGACACCTGAAGTTAGTCATTTCAGGATATTTGGGAGTCTAGCATATTGCCGCATACCCAAAGAAAAGAGGAAGAAGCTAGATCAAACTGCGGAAAAGGGATATCTGGTAGGATATAGCGAGAATGCTAAGGCATATAGAATCTATCTTCCAAGGAGCAGGAAGGTAGTAGTACGACGAGATGTAAAGTTCATGGAGGACAGGGCTTTCAGAAGATCTCGCGAGATGCCTTCCAAGGAGCAGTCGAAAGAGGAGCCGTTAGTTAAGTCTCTTCAACCAACATAAGAAAAGAATTCTTCCTCGGGACAGGAAGATTCTCAAGATGAGGAGGAGGGGCGAACAAAAGCACCTGCTGGCAGAGGAAGAACTAGCAGGGAACTTCGTCAGATTCTGCGAGATGCAGAGGACTTCATCGATGCGCCAAGAAACAATAAGAGGGAGCGAAAACAGCCAGATAGATATAAGGCATTAGTAGCTCAGGATGGAGAGCCTGCTAGTTTCAAGGAGGCAACTCAACATCAGGTTTGGCTAGATGCGATGGTAGGGGAATACAACTCCATAATGGTAAATGGCATCTGGGAGGTGGTGCCAAAACCTCAAGACAGATCAGTGGTAGGTTCAAGATGGATCTACAAGATCAAATATGCTGCAGACGTCAGTGTTGAGAAATACAAGGCCAGGTTTGTGGCTAAGGGGTATGCTAAAAAAGAAGGGATTGACTATGAGGAGACCTTCGCCCCGGTATCTAGGTATACATCTATTAGGACCGTGATATCTCTTGCAGCCCAGATGGGATGGGAGATCCATCAGATGGATGTCAAAACGACATTTCTGAATGGGGTAATAGAAGAGGAGGTATACATTGAACAACCAAAGGGCTTTGAAACTCATGAGAAGAAGTCTCATGTATGCAGATTGAAGAAAGCCTTGTATGGGCTGAAACAGGGACCGAGAGCATGGTATGGTCGAATAGATGGCTACTTGCAGAAGATGGGGTTTGTCAAGAGTGACGCGGATCTGAATCTTTACTATCTGGTTGTAGAGAACGAGCCACTAATCTTAGTATTGTATGTGGATGATCTCTTTCTGATAAGATCATCCAAACTCATTGGGGACTGCAAGAAGAATCTAGCCACAGAATTCGATATGAAGGATTTGGGACGAATGCACTACTTCCTAGGGTTGGAAGTTTGGCAGCAAAAGGGAGAAATCTTCCTTGGGCAAGGGAGGTATGCTACAGAAATCTTGAAAAGATTCGGGATGGAGGACTGTAGACCTATGGCTACGCCAATGATCACCAACTAGAAGAAGATTGATGCATCAGAAGACAAGGATGTCGATCCCACCCTATACAGGTAGCTCATAGGGTCCCTGATGTATTTGGTCAATACCAGGACAGACATTTGCTACTCTGTCAACACCCTCAATCAGTTCATGTTGGAACCGAAGAGAGCACATTGGGTAGCAACTAAACATGTTCTCAGGTATTTACAGGGAACAATCGATTATGGACTCTTGTACACTAGGAGTAAGGATATCAGATTGAGTGGATTTAGTGATGCAGATTGGGCCGCAAGTTCAGTGGATCAGAAAAGTACCTTTGGGTACCGTTTCAACATTGGATCAGGAATGACCTCGTGGTGCAGTAGCAAACATAAGTCAATGGCTCTAAGCTCATCTCAGGCAGAATATATGGCGGCAAGCACAGTCTTGTGTGAGGACATATGGCTTAGAAAACTGCTTGTGAACCTCTTTAGAAGGAATATGGAGGCAACCAGGATCATGTGTGATAATCAGAGTTGCATCAAGCTCTTTGAGAATCCAGTGTTTCATGATAGGTCAAAGCATATTGATATCCGGTGTCACTTTGTCAGGGATTGTGTCCAACGAGGTGCTGTACAGTTGAGCTACACTCCTACAGGAGAACAGGTGACGGACATCCTCACCAAGGCCCTTGGAAGGAAAAAATTTGACTACTTTAGGGAAATATGGGGATGGTAAAGAACCCGTTTTAGTAGCAGAAATGGGAGTGATAACTACAAGGATGCAGAGGGAGTTGCAGTGCGAAAGCAGTGTTGGGAGAAAGGACCAGCAACCGCATGGATGCAAAGGGAGTTGTCGTACAGGATGCAACAGTGCAGAGGATGTTGGGCAGGGAGGCTTAGCATCAGCACAGGAATTGATGCCGGATGATCAGGGTGATACTCAGTGTTACTAGAGCACAGTCCTCGCTAAGAGGGAGTGTTGATTTTGTGTAGAATCGGATGTTCTCTAGCCACAAAAATTGGTGGAGAGGCTAAGGCACATGAGATCTCCAATACCCAGAAAGGGTTTGGGTAGATTCTAAACAGTTTGGGAGATATTAAAATAATTAATATTTTTAATGGAGTCCCTAAGTCTAAACTTAGGGAAAATAAAATATTAATGTGTATTAATATAAAACTGTGTTAGAATGGTCCAAAAGTCATGGATCAAGCCAAACCTAATCTTAGCCGTTGATTAGGGACTTAATCTCGGCCATTGATTTGTAAACGAGAAAAGTATAAGAGGAGGCTTAAGGATCACTTGGAGAATACGCAGAGGGAGACCAGTCAGTTCAATTTCTGGAGTGGTGTTAGCTGAGAAATTGAACCAGTGGTTTGTTGAGCAGTCAGGAGGCAGCAAGTACGGAGCAGAGAGGCGGAATTAGTGACTGGAGATCAGCCCTGAGGCAGGAGAGGCAGACGCAGGGCTTTTCAGGCAGACGCAGAGGCAGCGAAGACTGCGCAGTCACTTGTTGGACCTGCGTGAGTGACGCAGAGAGGCCCAGGGATGACACAGTCAAGCAGGGGCTGACAAAGAGGGTTTGAGAGCCACGCAGAGGTCATCTGGGTTGACGCTGGAATTGGGAGAAGTGCTAGAGAATTATTTCTCTCTGTGAGTAATGCAGTTTGGCACCCTGTTGTACAGAAAAACTGCTAAATAATAAAATCCTCCCTTGCTTCACCGGTTTTCCCACATTGGGTTTTTCTGGGGACTGTTGTCCAGACTCCAAAATATTTGTGTCAATGTGTTAATGCTTGTGCATATGTTTGTTTCTGTATTACGGTGTGATATCTGTAGCAGTATTTATTTTAATGTTTATTGAAGTAATTTCGTAAATAACTTATTGTGGAATAAGTAGGAAAAAAAAATAGTTGCCGCAGTGATAGAATTTTCACAAATCTCGGCCGTTGAAGACTCAACAAGAAAAGTATAAAATGGAGGTTTGGGGTTCATTTGGAAATACACACAGAGAGATTGAGGTGAGAAGTTCTCAGTAGGAAAATTGATTGGGGAGATCTTGCAGCAGAGGGGTAGTGAGAATTCGAAAGGACTTTCCGAAGAATACTGACAGAGAGGCGGAGAGAGCTTGCAGAGACGCAGCGCAGTAGCCGGGAGAGTTGACGCAGAAAAGTTGCCTGTCACGCAGAATCCAGAACTGTTGGAACAGCCGGGAGAGTTGACGTAGAGGCAGTGCAATAGCCGGGAGAGTTGACGCAGAAAAGATGCCTGTCACGCAGAATCCAGAATTGCTGGGGCCCGGAACTGCTGGAACAACCAGGAGAGCTGACACAGAGGGCGGAGAAGGCGATGCAAGGCTAACACAGAGGCAATGCAGAAATAGCTGGGGTTAGCCAGTCTTGTGCCAGATCAGCCAAAATTCTGCCAGGTGAAGTGAGGTAAAACTCACTCAGATTTTCCACCAGTACTTTCTCTCTGAAGGATTGCTAGATGAGCATCCTAGAGTTGTATTCAGATATTTCTCCTACATAATAATAAACCCTCAGAACTGCTGCATCGGTTTTCTCGCATTGGGTTTTATCAGGGACTATTGTGTCCAAAAATAAGTGTGTCTTATGTATCTTGTTCTTTGCTCTGTTTTCTGTTTCATGAGATCAAATATTTAATTAGTGTAGGCTGCAAAAATAATTTGTTTCAGTATTCAGAAGAATAACTTGGTTAATGTATGTTAAAAATCGAGTAGGTGAAGTAGATTCAAATTTGCAGTAGTAGGGGTTCCTTCGAGTCTAGGAATTTTCACAGAGGCATATTCTAAGGTACATTTGAGGCACAGTCGAGTATGGGTTGAAATATACTTGAGAGAATGACGTCAGACTTTGTGGGTACACAGATGCAGATTAGGCAGGCAGTTCAATTAACAAGAAAAGTACCTTCAAGTACTGCTTTAGTGTTGGATGAGGGATGGTTTCTTGGTGTAGCAGGAACCAGAAGTCAGTAGCACTGAGCTTTGCAAAAGCAAAGTATATGACAGCTAGCATAGCTACGTGAGAAGCTATATGGCTTCGAAAGCTGCTAGGAAGCTTGTTCAAGCAAATGATGGAGGCGACTAGTGTCTATTGTGATAATCAGAGTTGCATAAAGCTCTTTGAGAATCTAGTGTTTCATGATAGGTCGAAGCACATCGATATTCGATGTCATTTCATCAGAGATTGTGTATAGTGAAGAGCAGTCCAACTACAGTATGTTCCCACAGAAGAGCAGGTTGCGGATATACTCATGAAAGCTCTAAGGAGAGCTAAGTTCGTATATTTTAGAGAACAACTGGGTATGGTGGAGAACCCGTTTCAGTAGCAGGGACATGCTATTTTGGATGTTGCAGATGTTGTAGTTGCAGCAACAACAGATGAGAGGGAGTTGCAGTGCAGATGGAGTGTTAGCAACAGTATGGCAGGTCAGCAACAACACACATGCAGCGTATATCAGAGTTGCGCAGTGGTTGGTGGGCAATATGATCAGACATCAACAACGTAACAGGAGATGATGCAGAGTCAGGGTACTATTGCGGCAGGCAACAACACTAGACCACATTCCTCGCTAAGATGGAGTGTTAGTTTTTGTAGCATTGGATATGTTATAGCCACGAAATTTTGTGGAGAGGCTAGAATACATGAGATATCCAAAACCCAGAAATCGTTTCTGGAAATTCCACCTAGAAGTGTCTCAATTAGATTATTAACCAATTTTAAAATATTTCCTAAGTCTAAACTTAAGGAATATGATTAATTAATCAATATTAATTGAGATAAGATGTGAATCATCTAGAAACTCACATGAATCGATCCAAAGATGATTTTAGTCATTGATTAAGTTTTAATCTTGGCCGTTGGTGCTCCAACAATGGATTATAAAAGAAAGTCAATGTGGTGATGGAGATCATCAAGTGCAGATACTCAGTTGCCCAGACAATTTAATTTTCTCAGTAGTAGCAACTCAGCAAAAAAGATAGAGCCAGAGGGTGAGTAGCAGTTGGAAGAGAAAAGCAAAAACATTCGGGGAGAAAGTTTTCAGTTCCCGGAAGAGTCTAAGGAAGGAACGCCGAAATCTTTAGAGGGCCAGCGTAGGGACTGTGCAGAGGCTGACATAGGCATTTCAACGCAGAGGTTGAGGAAGCTATTTCAAAGGTAGAAAATAATTGTGGGGTGAGAAAATTGTCATGTCCCTTCTCAAATGAATTAGTCATGGTATGCAGCAACACAATTTTGGCAACAATTTTGGTTTAGGAGGACCCCACACGTAGAAACTTAGGAACTATAGGTAGTTCGAATTATTTTTGGAAGTTAGTGGAATGTGGGGGCCACCACATGCATAATTTGCATTTGGCCAAGGAGGACGTTGGAGGGAATTCGAGTTAGTGGAAGGGGGGGCCCACAAGAGGTTAAGGGAGCCCAAGGTGATAAAAGAGGATGGACCTCTCATTTTCCAGCATTCCGAATATTTGACAAACAAACTCACCTTTGTATGCTCTACTGTTTCGCGAGTGTATTGGTTGTTTAGCCACGAATCTTCTGCAAGGAAGATCCAACCTCTACTTCGGGGGACTATCCGTGCCCGCCCTAGGGAGGCCATTCCACAGAGATTGCAGGAGTTCCAGCAGTGATTCATAGCTCAACCAGCCACGTAGAAGAAGGGTCTGCGTGTTTTCTGGGTAAGCCAAAAATACGCAGAGGTTGATTCAGTCAGCCCAGGAGCCACTAGCTTATTGGGAGTTTCTAGAAGAAAGGAATATGGAGGAATGAGGGTATTTTACCAGTGTTTGCAGCCAGCTAGCCAGTACACATAGTAGTATAGGTTTCTGGGCAGAGAGACTGCGCAGTGGCCTCCAGCAGCAAATTCGTGGGACTTGATTAAGCAACCATCAAGGCCAAAGATCATCCGGGAAGCAAGGGATCAGATAGTACAGGGGAAAGCAACATTTTAAAGTGTTTCTAGGTGGATTTGTAGGCTGTTTCCTGCAAATCGAATTTTGCAGCAGTAGCCAGAGAGCAGCTCCAAAGAGGCCAAAAATCCAAAATCAAAATCAAAGAAATTCCCTTCTGGGTTTCTTTGGGTTTTGTCCAAGAAGTCTAAGGCTAAAATGGCAGAATTTTCTGGGCAATTTTTGGGCACTTTCCAGTAGGCCGAAGTCAGTAGATCAACAGTTTACTAGGACAACAGAGAGCATAGTAGAGCAGCAGCTGAGCAACCATCTTTCCATCTATTCTACCACTTGGGTTTGGTCCAGCTTGTCCTTGAGACAAGCCCAAGTGCACTACTCCATTTATATATTGTACTCTTGCTCTCATATTTCATAATATATGGCTCAATAGTTCCAATATTACAGTGTCTCATGGGTGTTTGCTAAATGTTTTTAATTTTCCACTATTGCACTATTTGTTTAATTGGATTATCACTTAATTTCCTGTTTAGGAACATTACAGTGGTATCAAAGCCTAATTCCTGGCTCAGCTGTGGGGTTGGTTTCCTATGAGAGGAGAAGACTGGGAGAACATCACTTACTGGAGGTAGAGGTACAGAAGCAGAGAAAGGGAGCTGGAAATTACACCAGACATGGAGGAAAGAGGGAAAACAATGGCTGGAGAGGAGGAAATGACAGAGCCCAAGAGCAGGGAGGAGATGGCTTTCGATAGCCTCTTGAGGGCTCTAAGTGACTTGGCCAAAGGGCAAAAAGACATGCTGGAGGAGATCAAATCACAGAGCCGAGACAGAGCCACACCTAGAGGGTTTTTGTGTGGAGAGACCTCCGGGGCTTCTCAAGCCTTCGATCATCCCTCACCAGTAGCGCAATGCCCTTCAGTGAGTGTGCCCACTAGGGTTACACTACCTTCCTTTTTGCTGTTGATTTTGGGTAGCATCGGATGTGCTCTAGCCACGAAATTTGGTGGAGAGGTTGGGGCACATGAGATCTCCGATACACAGAAAGGGTTTGGGCAGATTCTAAATAGTTCAGGAGATATTAAAATAATTAATATTAAATAAAATATTAATGTGGATTAATATGAGACTGTGTTAGAATGGTCCAAAAGACATGGATCAAGCCAGATCTAATCTTAGCCGTTGATTAGGGACTAAATCTTGGCCGTTGATATGTCAACAGGAAAAGTATAAGAGGAGGCTTGAGGGTCACTTGGAGAAGACGCCAGAGTGATCAGTCATTCTATTCTCTAGAGTGGGGTTTGCTAAAAGAGATAGAATTAGTGATCGAGAGTTGCAGCTGAGGGGCATTGAGTACAGAGAGACAGAGAGGCAGAGATAGTGTCGGGAGAGCAGCGCAGTAGCTGGGGAGAGTGACGCAAAGCCAACCAGGGCTCACGCAGGGCCACGCAGAGGCAGCCGGGAGCTGCGCAGAGCCTCAAAGAGGCCAGCGTCGCTGACGCAGAGGGCTAGAGGGCTGACGCAGGGCCTCCTAAGGCTGATGTAGACCCGTCCGGGGTGACGCAGGGCTAGCGCTGGGCAGAGAGGCGCTGATGCAGTCCAGAGAGAGGCTGACGCTGGGGTTTCTAGGGCAGATTGGTGCTGAGGAGCTGCCGAAAGGATTATCTGGGGTTTCAGCCAGGATTTTTGTTAGAAACTGAGAGGTATTACTGCCAAGGAAATTCTTTGTTGGGTAAGCCAGTTTCGACACCTAGATTGTACTATGATATTGCTTAATAAGAAAACCCTCAGATAGCTGCACCGGTTTTCCCACATTGGGTTTTTCCGGGGACATTGGTCCAAAAATAATTGTGTCATATGGTGTGATTGTTTCTGTTTCCTTTAGTTGTTGATCTGTAATATGTTGAGCATGCACTAGTGTTTATTTTCAGTATTTACATTGTAAATAACTTGTTAAGAAAAATAACAAGTAGGTAGGAATAAATCAAATAAAGTGCATGGAGGGTTTCTAACTAAGTAAACTTAGAAACTTCAACATGGTATTAGAGCAGTGATTGTAGATCACAGGAGGACTAAGGACATCAGCCAAGCGGAGCAATAGTAGCAGAAAACAATTGTCCCGAGGTGATAGAAGCTGTTTCTAGCAGAGCAGCAACAAGGGAAGGGTGACGCAGTGCCTACATCATCAAGGGTGAGATGGGAAGAGGCAACACAGAAGCTAAGGAAGGCAAAGGGAGCCTCACGCACAACCACGTAGTACCTGGGAAGGTTGACACAGTTGGCTGAGGAGGTCGGGCTGCTGGTGCCGGGTTTGCACAGAGCCTAGGAGCTCTCACCTTCAGGTTGCTGGAGTTTATAAGGCTGTGGAAATATTGCAGAGTGGAGCTGGTGAGGCACTGTAGTCAGAACAATACCTGACAGAGCAAGGCCAAGAGGAGCTGCTATTGAGGGTTTCTAGTCGAGGAACCTGGATCAGTGGTGCAATTGCACAAGACGATCAGAGTAGAGGGCATCTCGACAGCGACATAAGGATTTCTAGGAGGGAAATTGGGGTTCAGAGGGAGTCTAGAAGAGAACTTCCAGACGGGAAGTAGAGACTCAGAGGAGTCGAATAGAGAACTTCCAGTGTGAAGTAGAGGAGCATCATGGCACTACACGGAGTAAGAGACCAAGATAGACTAGACGGAGCATCGAACTTTGCAGTTTGGAAGGCCAAAATCTTATCTGTACTTGACAGAAATCGTGTTAAGAGCTTTGCCTTGAAGGTAATATCTATTCCAATCGACCTCAATGATAATGACAAGTACAAGGAGGCAATGGCGAGGGCCAAGAGCATCATCCTTGACAGAGTCAAGGATCATGTAGTACCACACATTGCCGAGAAGGAAACGACATATGAGATGTGGGAGGCTCTCAAGAAATTGTACCAGCATACTTTTGTGCAAAGAAGAATGCTACTTGAGAATGAGTTGAGGTCATATCAGATGAAGAAGGGAGAACCGATTGACACCTTCCTCAGAGGACTGAATGAGATCCGAGATCAGTTGACTGCTATAGAAGCCACGCCGGATCAAGAGTTGATGGTGAGGACAGCCCTAAGTGCTGTCTCAGAAGACTGGGAGGTATTTGTCCAGAGTATATTGGGCAGAGGGACTCTCCCACTTTAGGACGAGATGTGGGCGGCTCTTCGCCAGGAAGAGATCAGACAGCAGTCGAAGACGGGTAGTGGCAGCAAGGCGATCAAAGTCAAGCAGGAGGAGGAAGATGTTTCCTTAGCATCTGAGGGAAAGCAGGAAAAGAGGAAGAAGAAAGATCTCTCCAAGATCAAGTGCTTCCACTGTGGAGAGCTGGGTCATTATGCGACCCAGTGTTCGAGGAAGAAGAGTAAGGGGGAGTCTTTCGAGACTAAGGCAGCACCAGCATGGGCAAGGAAGGAACTTTTGACAGATGATGACTATGCCATGAGTGCACACACACCACTTGAGCGGATGTGGGGCGACATCGAGCTGTAGTCAGGCGGACTACAGGCGATGAGGGGCAGGATCCTTGAGGTACCCAGCCTCTTGGATTAGACCTTGCTACAGGAGCCCTGAAGAAGAATAGCAGGACTGGCTGAGTCAGGTAGAGATGGATGCGGATGAAGCAGCAGAGAGAGCTACAGTGCAGGAAACCCGAGACAACGCGAGGCTAGCACGCTGCAGCAATGCGAGAGGCACAGGAGTGTTGCACCAGTGTAGGATGGCACAGAGAGGTGTGCAATGGTGCGAGATGCAAGGAGTTGTTGCAGTAGCGCAGAGGTCAGAGAGGGACCACTTGTCAACGGCAGAGGGAGCTTTAGCATCAGGAGGGTCTCTAGCCCAACAGGGAGGTCAGATTGGGAGATCAGTTACTTACTTCTCAGTAACTGAGTTGCAGTGCAGCAGTGGGCAGCACGATGCAGCATGATGAGAGGAGGTGCAATGCGGATGCAGTGCTGGGAGAAAGGACTAGCAGCAGCATGGATGCAGAAGTAGCTGTCGTACAGATGCAACAGTTGTAGTGGTAGAACCATGGGCAGGCGTACAGGATGCAGCAATGTAGAGGATGTTGGGCAGGAAAGCCTAGCATCAGCACAGGTACCGATGCCGAATGATCGGTGTAATACTTAGTGAGGAGTATTGCTAGAGCAGAGTCCTCACTAAGAGGGAGTGCTGATTTGGGGTAGCATCGGATGTGCTCTAGCCACGAAATTTGGTGGAGAGGTTGGGGCACATGAGATCTCCAATATCCAGAAAGGGTTTGGGAAGATTCTAAACAGTTCAAGAGATATTAAAATAATTAATATTTTTAATGGGGTCCTTAAGTCTAAACTTAGGGAAAATAGAATATTAATGTGGAATAATATGAAACTATGTTAGAATGGTCCAAAAGACATGGATCAAGCCAGATCTAATCTTAGCCGTTGATTAGGGACTAAATCTCTGCTATTGATAGGTCACCAGGAAAAGTATAAGAGGAGGCTTGAGGGTCACTTGGAGAAGACACCAGAGTGATCAGTCATTCTATTCTCTAAAGCAAGGTTTGCTAAGAGAGATAGAATTAGTGATCGAGAGTTGTAGCTGAGGGGCATTGAGTACAGAGAGACAGAGAGGCAGAGATAGTGTCGGGAGAGCAGCGCAGTAGCTGGGGAGAATGACACAGAGCCAGCCAGGTCTCACGCAGGGCCACGCAAAGGCAGCCAGGAGCTGCGCAAAGCCTCAGAGAGGCTAGTGTTGCTGACACAGAGGGCTAGAGGGCCGACACAGGTCCTCCTAAGGCTGATGCAGACCCATATGGGGTGACGCAAGGCCAATGCTAGGCAGAGAAGGGTTGACACAGTCCAGAGAGAGGCTGATGCTGGGGTTTCTAGGGAAGATTGGTGCTGAGGAGTTGCCGGAAGGATTATCCGGGGTTTAAGCCAGGAGATATGTCAGAAACTGAGAGGTATTACTGCCAAGGAAATTCTCTGTTGGGTAGGCCAGTTTCGACACCCAAATTGTACTATGATATTGCTTAACAAGAAAATCCTTAGATCGCTGCACCGGTTTTCCCACATTGGGTTTTTCCGGGGACATTGGTCCAAAACTAATGGTGTCATATGGTGTGATTGTTTTTGTTTCCTTTAGTTGTTGATCTGTAATATGTTGAGCATGCACTAGTGTTTATTTTCAGTGTTTACATTGTAAATAACTTGTTAAGAAAAATAACAAGTAGGTAGGAATAAATCAGATAAAGTGCATGGAGGGTTTCTAACTAAGTAAACTTAGAAACTTCAACATGTGCCAATGGCATAGATCTAACCAGCACGGGAGGAAGAAACTCCCCACATGGGGGATTACTTCAGAGAGTAGCAAACGATGGATGAAGATTTCAAAGAAGCCCTCTCCTTTAGAGATTACTGCAAGCTCAAGCAGAGTGAGAGGAACAAGGGGTGTGAAGGACAGGGGACCCAAAACTATGAGCTGCAGAGAACCATAGGGAGGATGTACTTCCCTACATTTGATGGCACTGCCAAGTGCAAAGCCAGGGCTTGGGTTGAAAAGATGGACACATACTTTCAGCTCAACCAGATGACAGAACAGGAGGCCATTAAGATGGCAGCATTGCACTTGGAGGGGGAAGCCCATGACTAGTGGTTTCACAGCCTAACCACTTTGGGGAATGCATAGATAGTTTCATATGAGGACTTCACTAAGAGGGTGGTGGAGCGGTTTGATCAGATGGATCTGGAGGCATCCTTTAGGGAGCTGACACAACTGCACCAGGCAGGCAACCGAGAGCAGTATTTTTTTGATTTTTTGCGTGTGTTAGTGATGGTCTTGGATCTGTCCGAGGCCAGGAGGGTATACACCTTCATTGAGTCTTTGCTTGAGCCTCTGCATGGACTGGTGAAGTCACGCAAACCCTCTACGTTGCAGAGGCGGTGGTGTGTGCCAGAGATTTACAGGGGGCCATCCCTAAGACCAGAGCACCATTTCTTGCACGGACCCCTTTCCCACAGAAAGGGCATGAGACTAGACCCCCGCCATCGAGGACCACACAAGGGAGGGGGCAGCGAGATGAGGAGACACAAAAGGACCTCAGGTGGAGGAAGCTATGCTTCACATGCAGGGAGCACTGGGCACCAGGCCATAGGTGCTCAGTGGGTAGAGCACACTACCTTGAGGTCTTTTCTGACAGTGACCAGGAGGACGAGGTGGAGCAGGATTGCGGTGGGACAGATGGAGAGAGTTCGGGGGATAGAGGGCCACCACCACCACCACCTCCACAGGGAGGGGCATCTCTTTCCTCAAGGGGAGTCCTTGCTTCTCTATGCCGGATTCCTAAGTTTTTGACACTCCGGATCAGAGGTACGGTACAGGGACAGAGGGTGTCGGTACTAGTGGACAGTGGGATTACCCACAACTTCATAGATGCACAACTGGTCCAAAGGAGGGGCCTCACCACGACAGAGTTTGAGGGATTCTCTATCCTAGTGCCGGGTGACCGTACCATCCAGTGTACCCGATACGTGCCCTCCTTGACAGTAGTTATGGGAAACTACTCAAAGACGAATCACTTCTTTGTGGTCGATGTGCCAAACACTAATGTGGTGATGGGTGTCCAGTGGTTGTATTCGCTTGGGAGAGTTAAGACTGATTGGAGGAAGCCTGAGATGGAGTTCATGAGGCCAGATGACAAACAGAGCCCTTAACAGGAAGACCCTAAAAAACCGGTACCCCATTCCCCGCATTAATGAGCTAATGGATGAGCTTAGAGGAGCCAAGTACTTCTCTAAGATTGATCTGCGTTCGGGGTACCAACAGATCAGAGTTCAGGATCAGGGCATCCCGAAGACAGCATTCCGATGCCACTATGGGAACTTTGAGTTTCTGGTCATGCTGTTTGGGCTGACCAATGCTCCTGCCACATTTCAGTCTTGCATGAACCACATCTTTTGGGGGTAGCTAAGGAGGTTCGTGCTAGTGTTCTTTGACGACATTATGATGTATAGCCAGACATGGGAGGAGCACCTCCAAACTTGGAGGAGGTACTGCGCATTCTGGAGGAGCAGTAGTTCTATGCCAAGCTCTCCAAATGCGAGTTTGGTTTGACAGAGATGCTTTATCTCGGGCATATCATTGGAGCAAACAGGGTGAAGGTTCATGAGGAGAAGATCAGGGCCATCCAGGATTGGCCAGTACCCCGAGACGTGACTACGCTGAGAGGCTTCTTGGGCATTTGCACTTACTACAAGAAGTTTGTCAAAGGGTTCTCGCAGCTGGCAGCACCCTTGACTGACTTGACCAAGAAAGGGGCCTTTGCATGGACTGAGGGAGCACAGGCCGCTTTCGATCGCCTCAAGGAGGTGATGAGTAGTTGCCTTGTCTTGGCACTCTCGGATTTTTCCCAGCCATTCACGGTGGAGTGTGATGCATCAGGGGTGGGAGTTGGAGCCGTTTTGTCACAGGAGGGGCACCCCATAGCTTTCGAGAGTCAGAAGCTCCTACCACACGAGCTGTCATATTCCATATATGACAAGGAGATGTTGGCCATCATGCATGCATTGGCCAAGTTCTGCCAGTACTTGGTGGGCAATCGATTCTGAGTGAACACTGATCACAACAGTCTTTGACATTTCATGGGGTAGCAGGGCCTCAATGACAACCAACAGAGATGGGTCAGCAAGGTGTTGGCCTACGACTTTGATATTGAGTATGTGTGGGGCAAGCACAACGTGGTGGCCAATGCTCTATCCAGGAGACTGGCTGGGTTATCTCTTATGAGCATCTGCTAGGATTGGAAGGCTCAGCTGTTGGTTGAGTACTCCAAGGACAGGAAGGCCTGCGAGGTGCTAGAGGGGACACATGCAGATGAGCGTTACTGTGTGATGGATGAGGTCATCTATTACAAGGGGCGCATTTACTTAGTACCCAGCTCGCAGTTGAGGGAGAGGGTACTCCAGGCAGCTCACGATTCACCACTGTTTGGACACCAGGGGTTCTGGAAGACTTACATGGCTGTTCGGGAGAGATTCACGTGGAAAGGCCTCAAGGAGGATGTGCTGCAGCATGTAAGGGAGTGTGAGGCTTGCCAGCAGAACAAGGGGGAGCTGACTCACCCTGCAGGGCTATTACAACCACTTCCCATTCCAGAGGGGAAATGGGAAAGTATCTCGATGGATTTCATCACTGGGCTCCCCACAGTACAGGGGAAAGATTGCATATATGTGGTGGTCGACAGGCTGACCAAATTTGCCCATTTCTTTGCCATCCCCACTAGATTCACGGCTACCCAGGTTGCCGAGTTGTTCTTCCGGGAGGTTTTCCGACTACATGGACTCCCCAAGAACATTGTTAGCGACAGAGACAATAGATTTATGAGTGGTTTTTGGCAAGCGCTCTTCAAGTTGGTTGGGGCAGAGTTTACTCCTAGCACCAGTTACCACCCTCAAACGGATGACCAGACAAAAAGGGTCAACCAATGGTTGGAGGGGTACTTGAGGAACTATGTGACGGGTCAGTAGAAGACGTGGATTCAGTGGTTGCACTTGGGCGAGTTCTGCTACAACACCATGCACCACATGTCTATTGGTATGACTCTTCGTGCCCTTTATGGTTACGATGCTCTAACTTTTGCTGATATTATTTTCGGAGACAGCTGGGCCCCAAAGGCCAAAGATTGGGTCCAAGAGAGGCAAGATATCCTCAAAGCTCTCAAGGATAATCTAACAACAACCCAAAATTAGCAAAAACTGTATGCATATCGGCATAGGATAGAGAGGCACTTTGAGGAGGGGGACCTAGTGTACCTCTGGTTGCAGCCTTATAGACAGTCCACGCTGAAACAGGAGGGAGCCGAGAAGCTACAACCATGCTTCTGTGCACCCTACTAGGTGACCAAGCGGGTTGGGGAGGTGGCGTATGAGCTAGTACTACCTCCGGGGAGCAAGGTCCACAATGTGTTTCATGTCTCATGCCTGAAGAAGGTGTTGGGACAACAGGTGACCGCAGCAACTGATCTACCCCCATTAGATGATGAGGGCCATTTGGTGTTGGAACCAGAGGCCATATTGGAGAGCAGGGAGAGAAAACTGAGGAGCAGAACCATCAGGGAGTTCTTGGTACGTTGGAAGAACTTATCGGATGAGGATGCCACCTGGGAGGGTGAGCACATACTAGAGCACCCGACTTTGAGGTTGCTTGAGGGCAAGCAACATTTGGGAGGGGAGGACTGTCATGTCCCTTCTCAAATGAATTAGTCACGGGATGCAGCAACACAATTTTGGCAACAATTTTGGTTTAGGAGGAGGACCCCACATGCAGAAACTTAGGAACTATAGGCAGTTCAAATTATTTTTGGCAGCTAGTGGAATGTGGGGGCCACCACATGCATAATTTGAATTTGGCCAAGGAGGACATTGGAGGGAATTCGAGTTAGTGGAAGGAGGGGCCCACAAGAGGCTAAGGGAGCCCAAGGTGATAAAAGAGGATGGAGCTCTCATTTTCCAACATTCTGAATATTTGACAAACAAACTCACTCTTGTACGCTCTGCTGTTTAGCGAGTCTACCAGCTGTTTAGCCATGAGTCTTCTGCAGGGAAGATGCAACCTCTACATCGGGGGACTATCCGTGCCCACTCTAAGGAGGCCATTCCACAGAGATTGTAGGAGTTCCAACAGTGATTCATAGCTTAGCCATCCACGCAAAAGAAGGGTCTGCGTGTTTTCTGGGCAGCCATAAATACGCAGAGGTTGATTCAGTCAGCCAAGGAGCCACTAACTTGCTGGGAGTTTCCGGGAGAAATGAATATGGAGAACTGAGGGTGTTTATCAGTGTTTGCAGCTAGCCAGCCAATACACGCAGTAGTATATGTTTCTGGGCAGAGAGACTACGTAGTGGCCTCCAGCAACAAATTCGTGGGGCTTGATTGAGCAACCATCAGGGCCAAAGATCATCCGGGAAGCAAGGGATCAATAGTACAAGGGAAAACAACATTTTAGGAGTGTTTCTAGGTGGATTTACATGTTTCCTGCAAATCGAATTTGGTAGCAGTAGCTGGAGAGCAGCTCCCAAGAGGCTGAAAATCCAAGATCAAAATCAAAGAAATTCCCTTTTGGGTTTTTCTAGGTTTTGTCCAAGGAGTCTAAGGCTAAAATGATAGAATTTGCTGGGCAATTTTTGGGCACTTTCCAATAGGCTGAAGTCAGCAGATCAACAGTTTACTGGGACAACACATAGCATAGTAGAGCAGTAGCTGAGCAGCCATCTTTCCATCTATTCTACCACTTGGGTTTGGTCAAGCTTGTCGTAGAGACAAGCCCAAGTGCACTAGTCCATTTATATATTGTACTCATGCTCTCATATTTCATAATATATGGCTCAACAATTCCAGTATTACAGTGTCTCATGGGTGTTTGCTTAATGTTTTTAATTTTCCACTGTTGCACTATTTGTTTAATTGGATTATCACTTAATTTCCTGTTTAGGAACATTACAAAAATTCTCACAATACTTTTTGCCAGTGTTTTCTTCATATTAGATTGTCAGTTGAGCATCTAAATTATTGTACTCAGAATTGTTGTTGAACATTAATAATAAAACCCTCATCTGTTGCACCGGGTTTCCCAAGTTGGGTTTTTCGGGGACAATTGTCCAAAAATATCTGTGTCAATTTTATTGTGTGCTAGAGTTTCTGAGTTTCCAGTATTTTATTTTCCGCAGTCTTTTTATGGTGAAAATTGCAGCTATGATTTTATTCTTTATTTGCCGTAGTAAATAAACTGCATAATTAATTTATGAGTTAGAAGAATAATCTCCAGTAACTGCAAAAGATAAAAATATTTCACACCCATTGACTTCCTCTTATAATCCACACCCATCGACTTCTTATAATCCATTGTTGGAGCACCAATGGCCAAGATTAAAACTTAATTGATGACTAGGATCATCTTGGAATCAATCCGTGTGAGTTTCTAGATGATTATCACCTTGACTTAATTAATACTGATTAATTAACCAGTTTTTCTAAGTTTAGACTTAGGAAACATTAAAAAATTGGTTAATAAATCTAATTAAGTCACTTCTAGGTGCAATTTCCATAAACGATTTCTGAGTCTTGGAGATCTCATGTATTCTAGCGTCTCCACCAAATTTCGTGGCTAGAACACATCCGATGCTACAAAAACTAATAGTAGAGCCCCCGACGACTCCAATTTATAAAAGTTTCACCAATGCGCCAAGGTTGTAATTGTAAGGGATAAAGAAAGAAATATATTTTTATTGCTTAGTTCAGGACTGCATAATGGCGAGGTTGCTAAACTTTGAGGCCGAATTGGAGTAGATTGGAGTGTCCTTTTTCAGAACCGTTTTTTCCAACCTATTGTAGATATTGAGCAGAGACTGTTGGTGCATATCATAGGTCCAAATTGTTGTAAGGAGACCTTTTGAAGCTAATGAAATATGGCCATTGCCCATTGGTAGTGTCCCAGAGACATAGTCAATCAAAGACAACTTTGTGATTAAATATCTATTTGCACTCTTGTCTTCTTTTTTGTTGTTGTTCTAAAGCTTTTAATTCTTTGTGGGTTTGCATGGTTAAGAAAAAATTGCAAATGTTAAGCCTTTTAAAGAAATCAATTAAAAACGATCTTAGATCATTTTGGTATCAAAGCGGGATTGATTTTGGCTTGTATTGTAAATGCTCATTAGGTTGAGGTCGAAGAAAGGAGAAGGTCAGTTAGAGAAGTATAACCCTGAGATTGGTTCAAGAAGAGCTGCATGAAAAACAAAGATGGCTTCAGATAAGGGTGCAAATAATTTTAAAATGGAAGCAAACTTCTTTGAAGCTTTCAAGGCAATGCAAAGGATGGTAGAAGAACTTTATAATGAGAGGAAACATCAAAGGGGAGAAGGCACCAGTCGAGTTAAAGATGGAGAAGAATACCATCCACCTCCTTCTTGTTATTCATCTCCCCCTATTTCTTCTCCTCCTTCTATTTCTTCCCCTTCTCCGCCTTCATCTCCTCGTCAAAACAATCCTGAAAAACCATAGTTGAAGCTTGAAGTAAAGTTTGATCTCCTAGTATATAATGGAGAGATCAATGCGGAGAAGCATGATAATTGGATCCAACAGATAGAAGTATATTACAAAGGTCAAAAAATTGTGAAGGACAAGATCAATATTCAGTTAGCTTCGTTGAAACTCGAAGGGACAACACTCATTTGGTGGGAAAGCAAGTTTCAAGAGAAAATCCATAAAGATGGTAAGGTTTTTGCCTCTTGGTTTGAATTTACTTCAAAACTGAAGAAACAATTTTACCCTCATGGTTATACACAAAAGGATATTATGGAGTGGCAAGTTTTAAGACAAAATAAAGGATAGTCAATTCAAAGTTATATAGAAGACTTTAGGAAAAAAGCATTAATTTTAGGCATTCCTTTATACACTCAAGAAACTTTGCTTAAATATATTGGTGGATTACATAACTATTTAGATCACACTATTTTGCTATTTAATCCTACTAACCTAAACGAAGTCTATGTACAAGCCACTCATCTTGAAGCTAGGGGTAAAAATGTGCATTCTGATTTCATAGAGAAACAATAGTCCAAGCCTACCAAAATCAAGCATAAAGGAAAAGGCAAGAGAAAGAAGACTGCCACAGTGAAGAAAAGTGAAGCGAAACCGACATGCGCTCATTTTAAAAAAGAAGGACATGATGATACTCACTATTTGGAAGTTGCATCTAGAGTTAAAGCAAATGCGGTTTGGAGCTAAAGGGATGCAGAAGACTATCTCCACAATACAACATGATTTGGGTTCAGACTCAAGTGATGAGACAAAAATTACAGCTGCAGGAATGCAAGGTAAAACTTCTTTTCATTCTGGTTTAAGTTCTTCTTCACAGGCTCCTAATGATGGAAAAAAAAGAAGTGAATTGTTTCATAGCAGAGTAATTACCAAGCACACAAAAGTAGACACCTTATTTGACAATAGATCTCAAGTCAATTTAATCTATGAAGATATTGTTAATAAGTTGGGATTGGAAACTGAGCCACACAATAAGCCATATCCTCTTGGTTGGTTCTGCGATAATTCCAAACTTCAAGTCACTAAACAATGCAGACTAAGATTTGCCACAAAATCCAAATTTATTGATAAAGTAGATCTTGATGTTGTGCCTTTGGATATATTGTTGAAGTTTCTAAGTCTACTAGTTAGAAACCCTCCATGCACTTTATCTTATTTATTCCTACCTACTTGTTCCATTACTTAACAAGTTATTTACAATGTAAATACTGAAAATAAACACTAGTGCATGCTCAACATATTACAGATCAACAACTGAAGGAAACAGAAACAATCACACCATATGACACCATTATTTTTGGATCAATGTCCCCGGAAAAACCCAATGTAGGAAAATTGGTGCAGCTATCTGAGGGTTTTCTTATTAAGCAATATTAGAGTACAATCTGGGTGCTGAAACTAGCCTACGCAACAGAGAATTTCCTTGGTAGTAATAGCTCGCAATTTCTGACAAATTTCCCGGCTGAAACCCCGGATAATCCTTCCGGCAGTTCCTCAGCTACAATCTGCCCCAGAAACCTCAGCGTCTACCCTTTTTGGACTGCATCAACCCCTCTCTGCCCAGCGTTGGCCCTGCGTCACCCTAAATGGGTCTGCGTCAGCAATGCTGGCCTCTCTAAGGCTCTGTGCAGCGCCCGGCTACCTCTACGTGGCCCTGTGTGAGCTCTGGCTGCTACTGCATCACTCTCCTTGGCTACTGCGCTGCTCTACTGGTACTATCTTTGCCTCTCTGTCTCTCTATACTCAATGCCTCTCAGCTGCAACTCTGATCACTGATTCTATCTCTCTTAGCAAACCCCGCTCTAGAGAATAGAATGCCTGATCACTCTGGTGTATTCTCCAAGTGACCCTCAAGCCTCCTCTAATACTTTTCCTGTTGACATATCAACAGCCGAGATTAAGTCCCTAATCAACGGCTAAGATTAGATCTGGCTTGATCCATGTCTTTTGGACCATTCTAACACAGTTTCATATTAATCCACATTAATATTTTATTTTCCCTAAGCTTAGACTTAGGGACTCCATTAAAAATATTAATTATTTTAATATCTCCTGAATTATTTAGAATCTGCCCAAACCCTTTCTGGGTATTGGAGATCTCATGTTCCCCAACCTCTCCACCAAATTTCGTGGCTAGAGCACATCCGATGCTACCCCAAATCAACACTCTCTCTTAGTGAGGACTATGCTCTAGTATTACTCCTCACTGAGTATTACTCTGATCATCCGGCATCGGTCCCTGTGCTGATGCTAGGCCTGCTGCCCACCATCCTCTGCACTACTGTATCCTATACTGCTGCCCATGGTTCTGCCACTGCCATTGCTGCATCTGTACGACAACTCCCTCTGCATCCGTGCTGCTACTGGTCCTTTCTCCCAACATTGCATCCGCATTGCACCTCCTCTCATCATGCTGCCCACTGCTGCACTGCAACCCAGTTACTAAGAAGTAAGTAACTGATCTCCCAACTCTGACCTCTCTGTTGGGCTAGAGACACCCACTGATGCTGAAGCTCCCTCTGCCACTGACAAGTGCTCCCTCTCTGACCTCTGCATTGCTACAACAACTCCTTGCATCTCGCATCGTTGCACACCTCTTTGTGCCATCTTGCACTGGTGCAACACTCCTGTGCCTCCCGCACTGCTGCAGCTTGCTAGCCTCACGCTGTCTCGGGATTCCTGCACTATAGCTCTCTCTGTCGCTTCATCTGCATCCATCTCTACAAGACTCAGCCAGTCTTGCTACTCCTCTTCGAGGCTTCCGTAGCAAGGTCTAATCCAAGAAGTTGGGTACCTTGAGGATCCTGCCCCTCATTGCCTGTAGTCCCCCTGACTACAACTCGATGTCTGCCAACTTCTTCTCAAGTGGCGCGTGTGCACTCATGGCACAGTGATTGGCTATCAACACTTCCTTCTCTACCCTTGCTGGCGCTACCTTAATCTCGGAAGACTCTCCCTTACTCTTCTTCCTTGGACACTGGGTCGCATAATGACCTAGCTCCCCACAGTGGAAGCACTTGATCTTGGAGAGATCCTTCTTCTTCCACTTCTCCCGCTTTCCCTCAGATGCTAGGGCAACATCTTCCTCCTCCTGCTTGACTTTGATCCCCTTGATGCTGCTACCCATCTTCGACTGTCGTCTGATCTCTTCTTGGCGAAGAGCAGCCCACATCTCATCCCAAGGTGGAAGTGTCCCTCTGCCCAGAGTACTCTGGACAAATACCTCGCAGTCTTCTGAGACTGCATTTGGGGTCGTCCTCACTATCAATTCCTAATCCGGCGTGGCTTCTATAGCAGCCAACTATTCTCAGATCTCAATCAGTCCTCCGAGGAAGGTGTCAATCGATTCTCCCTTATTCATCTGATACGACCTCAATTGATTCTCAAGTAACATTCTTCTCTGCACAGAAATATCATGGTACAATTTCTTGAGGGCCTCCTGTTAGGATTCCAAGAAACTCTCCTAGGTTGTAGCTCGGAGATGCCTCGTAACATATAAATTCAACTTTTTGTTGCAAATGGATGAATGGAAGGAATGATGCTTTTCCAAGCCAGATAACCACTTCTATTCTGTTTCACTCCAGACATGCGTGAAGACCCCCAAACTATAAGGCTTTAGACCACCAACTACTCAGTTTAAGGATTGGGGGATTATGGAGAGTATTGACCACACCAGCAGATGCACAAGACCATGTGATGACCAGTTGCAACCAGTAAAGAAGTCTACAAATCTAATCTCCTAATACACAGACAAGATGACAACTCTCTGGCACTAGATGAATAGAAACCTGAATAACTTATGCGATGATACATGCAAGTCTTTAACACAGAGATAGAATGACAGCTACTCTAATGCTAAAAATCAAGAGTTCAAGCATACAACATATCAAGCACAGCTTAGAACAGAGGAAAAATGGAAAGTGAGCAATTAATAGCAAAAGAAGCTTGTATTAGCTGAAAATGAAGACGAGACGTTGCAAGTGTCAAATAGTTACAGTTTCCAGAAGTTGAACCTTACATCAAGACATCAACCATCAACCCTAATTACATTTATTTTTTGGGTATATATAAAGTTTCATTACAAAGGCACTTGGCCAATTTAGGTATGGAGGGGTCTTAATTGACCACCAATTTCATTTAACTGCCTGATGGAGTCTCTGAGTGCATTTGCTTGCTTTAGTAGATGAATTTGATCTTTTCAAGTGCTCTGCTGTCCTCTCAGGCAGCTGGAGTGTTCGTATCAATGAAGTTCCTTAACTGCTAAATGCAGTTACATGCTCATGCTCTGTCCTTTTCCTCTTCGGCCATACTGTCTGTTAAATGTGGTTGTTGAGGAGCAACAGCAAATGGTACTGGAAGGCTGGTCACCTTCGTCCTTTGGGCACACGGAACAGTCAAGGGGCGTGGACTGCATAGCGAGTGGACGAGTCAGATGAAGGAGCAAGATTGGCTGTCGGATCGGGAGGATAGACGGCGGAGATGACCTGGTGAAGGATATCGGAAGAAGTGGGAGCGGGATGAACATGGGCCATTGGATCTTAGATGGACAGATCCAACGGTGATCGGGTGGCAAAGGCGTGCGACGGTTATCGGGCGGGGATGGAGGATTAAGTGGTAAGCGGTATCGATCGCACCGCCTTTGGGCATTAGGCAGTAAAAGGGTGAGGGCGTGCGATTCCATTCAGCGCGTGACACGTAGCGGCGGAGGAGAGAGAAAAATCGCTCTCCATCGCGCGCTAACGTCCCATCGCTTTGTGGGCGCGAAATGTGCGAAGGCCGTCCGATCTCGGCGGAGCTAATCAGACGATGGAGAAGTGATCGGGCAAGGCGCTTCATCAGGCGCGACGGGAGTCGTCGGATTGGGTTTTTTGGTAATTTTGGGCCTTTATGTATGGCGATGCGCGATCAGATCCTATCGCAATATCGCATCGGTGGAAGCCGAGGGGCACAGCGTTTACACACACATGGATGCGACTTGCGAAAGCAATTATACCCAGATCCAATAAGGGAATTAATCGTTTTTAGGACTGATGAAGGGAGAATGAGTGGGGCAAAGGAAAGGAGAAAGTGACCGTTATGAGCTTCCCTTTAAGCGCAACCAAGCGGACCAAGCTCATTTCTGACCTTCAAAAACCGAAGCTATGTAGCGGCGCTAACACTGGTTCCTTCTGGGGATGAGATCCTCCCTATGAGGTCTCAAGAACCGTAGACCACTGCCTTCTACATCAGAACAAGATTAAAAACATTGCCTAGTATTCCATTGGGCATGGAGTCTAATTAAGTCTATACACTAAAACCTGTAAAAGAACACATTTACAACATTAAAGCTTGAAAACCTTAAACAACCTAAATTTTAAAAAACTACCCATTTACTGGGCCACCAAAATTGTTTCCCCTTTTCTTGGTCAATATGCATATCAGCCGATTCATCAAAGACTTGCAAAATCGGGTTGATTTGATCATCTACCTCAAATTTTGGGGCATTTGACCTTATCAGGTAGAGATGGTTTATATTTCACGCCCACTTTTTATGTTCTCATCCTTGGATTTCTTTGCAGAAGCTTTTGTACACCTATTGAATAACAATGGCTGTTGCGTACTCGACTGTGTCATTTGTGGCCTACACAATTAATATAAATGGTGGACCAATGTATTCTTGTGTGTGGGACACAAAGACTTCACCTGCTTCCGTAGCTTGCTTAGAACCAACCCCATCCAAGGAGGTGTCCCAAAACTGTGCACCTTCTTCCTCTGTGATCTGGAAAACTTCCCTTTCAAGTTGTGTGGAGGCCACTCAGGCAGGCTTCGGAATATCAAGACTGAGATTATCAGTATCAGCCTTGGGCATTGAGTTATGGCTGGCCTCAGTGCCTAGGGGGCAACTATGAGGGATTGTCTCTTGAACAGATAGAGGAACATAAGATGATGGGGAACTGATTTCACCCTTTTTGATCACTGAGCTGGAGATATCAGCAGGTTGGTCAATTTGCAGATTTGCATAGTCATTGGAAGCTGGGCTGGCTTTAGGTTCAGGGTCTTCAAGGATGGATTTCTTGAAGGAATCATTCTTCATTGGTTCAATCAGAGGCATGGGTATTCTTGGCTTCTGAATTTCTAATTGAAAACTGAAAGAAGAAAGGGAACCTTCAAGGCCTCCCACCTCTATGGCTGGGACTTTGAGGATGATAGGATCTGTTGCTGGTTGCTTCTGCTTATAAGTTTGTTGTTCTGCAGGGACAACAACATTATGAGCCGGGCCTTTGGATAATGACTTCTCATAGGCAGCTCTGTTTAACAAAGGGGCACTGCCCTTATCTTCCATACCATGGACCTCATCCTCCTCCTCAAATTGCTCTTCTTCCATGACTATATCTTGAAAAAGGGTCTTCACCCTTTGGTCTTTGTTTTCATCTTTGTTTCTTTGCAAAATCTACAACTGCTCCTTTGCTCCTCTATATGGATTTGGATTTGGAAGAGCAAAAGTATAAGGAGCTTGTCCTTTCCCTGAATGCTGCTCCATCCTTAATTTGGAAACTTCAGAGGCTAATGACTCTATCATCCTGGCCATTTTATCGATCTTAGGATCTGAGGATGATGAGAGCTCACCCCTCTGTCTTCTCCTATCAGTATTACCTTCGAGCCTTTCTGCAGCCATGATGTTTGATTCTACTTCCAGGGCTGCATCTTGCATATCAGCCAAAGAAGCACATCTTCTTTCCCTCAGTAGTAAATAGAAACGAGAATCGAAGGCATTGGCATAAGTAAGCTTAGCAAAAGTAGGGGTGGGTTTCACTTCAGCTGGTATTCTGTTGTACATGCGGTTGAATCTCTTATTGAAATCAGACAGCAGTTCACCATTTTCCCTCTGCAAGTTCCCAAATTCAGTATGATAATAGAGCAGATCTTTCTTATCCCCCCAATGCTTTAGGAACACATCGTCTAAGGCCTCAATGTCTGCTATAGACTTAGGGGTTAATTCTCTGAACCATTTTCTAGCCTCCCCATCTAGGCTCTGGACAAACACCCTCATCCACACATCATCCTCACTGATATCAAGGTTATCAGCATAACTATAAAAAGATTCAAGGTGTTCTTCAGTTGTTACTCCCTCTGTACCAGTGAATTTAGGCATGTATTTTTGATATTCTCCTGTGGGCATGGCATTCAAAGGAACAGGTAGGACAAGAGGTCCATACCTAGCAGCTATGATTCTTTCCATCTTAGTGGGAGCTTGTGGGCCTGCCATGGCTGGGGTAGGTGAATGGATGCTGGCAGTTTGAAAGGTAGGGAGCTGTGAAATGAATGATAGGGACAAAGGAATATGATGGACTGTGTGGGAGGTTTTCTTTGGGCTGAGATCCAAAGGGGAACTTAACGAACAAGGAGCTTTATGAATCTCTGAGGGTATTTCTTCGCTAACAATGCTAGGCTCTATATCCTCAAAATGCGTATGTTCAGTTACAAGCCTCTCTTGTAGAGATGCATAAAATTGTTTAGGCTTACCTGATCTTGATGCTCCTTTCTGTGATGTTTTTCTTTGCTTAACAGTCTTCTCACGGTCAGGCACTGGGTCAGCAGGTGATTTCTGAGGATTTCTCTGGGTATGCCTCCTGAACTGAGTCAGAACTGTAATGTGGAGTCGCCAAAGGTTGGTTCTCCAGTAGAGTCGCCAGATAGATGATTACAACCAAAAATGTGTCCAGGCTTTGTCTATCATCAAAGCTGGAACTGTGTCGTTCTCCCAGGGAAGCTGAGCTTCAATCTCCTCTCCCCAGCAATGGCGCCAATTATGTTAGGATTCCAAGAAACTCTCCTAGGTTGTAGCTCAAAGATGCCTGGTAACATATAAATTCAATCTGTTGTTGCAAATGGATGAATGGAAGGAATGATGCTTGTCCAAGCCAGATAACCACTTCTATTCTGTTTCACTCCAGACATGCGTGAACACCCCCAGACTACAAGGCTTTAAACCACCAACTACTCACAGTTTAAGGATTGTCTGATTATGGATAATACTGACCACACCAGTAGATGCACAAGACCATGTGATGGCCAGCTACAACCAGTAAAGAAGTCTGCAAATCTAATCTCCTAATACACAGACAGGATGACAACTCTTTGGCACTAGATGAATAGAAACCTGAATAACTTATGCGATGATACATGCAAGTCTTTAACACAGAGATAGGATGACAGCGACTCTAATGCTAAAAATTAAGAGTTCAAGCATACAACATATCAAGCACAGCTTAGAACAGAGGAAAAATGGAAAGTGAGCAATTAACAGCAAAAGAAGCTTGTATTAGCTGAAAATGAAGGCGAGACGCTGCAAGTGTCAAATAATTACAGTCTCCAAAAGTTGAACCTTACATCAAGACATCAATCATCAACCCTGATTACATCTGTTTTTTGGGTATATATAGAGTTTCATTACAAAGGCACTTGGCCAATTTAGGTATGGAGGGGTCTTAATTGACCACCAACTGCATTTAACTGCCTGATGGAGTCTCTGAGTGCGTTTGCTTGCTTCAGTAGATGAATCTGATCTTTTCAGGTGCTCTGCTATCCTCTCAGGCAGCTGGAGTGTTCGTATCAATGAAGTTCCTTAACTGCTAAATGCAGTTACATGCTCATGCTCTGTCCTTTTCCTCTTCGGCCATACTGTCTGTTAAATGTGGTTGTTGAGGAGCAACAGCAAATGGTACTGGAAGGCTGGTCACCTTCGTCCTTTGGGCACACGGAACGGTCAAGGGGCGTGGACTGCATAGCAAGTGGACGAGTCGGATGAAGGAGCAAGATTGGCCGTCGGATCGGGAGGATAGATGGCGGAGATGACCTGGCGGAGGATATCGGAAGAAGCGGGAGCAAGATGAACGTGGGCCATTGGATCTTAGGTGGACAGATCCAACGGTGATCGGGTGGCAAAGTCACGCAACGGTTATCAGGTGGGGATGGAGGATTAAGCGGTAAGAGGTATCAATCGCACCGCCTTTGGGCGTTAGGTGGTAAAAGGGTGAAGGCACGCGATTCCATTCAACGCGTGACACGTAGCAGCGGAGGAGAGAGAAAAACCGCTCTCCACCGCGCGCTAACGTCCCATCGCTTTGTGGGCGCGAAATGTGCGAAGGTTGTCCGATCTCGGCAGAGCTGATCGGACGGTGGAGAAGTGATGAGGCAAGGCGCTTCATCGGGGGTGACAGGAGTCGTCAGATCAGGTTTTTTGGTAATTTTGGGCCTTTACGTATGGCGATGCGCAATTGCGATCAGATCGTATCGCAATATCACGTCGGCGGAAGCCGAGGGGCGCACCCTTTACACACACATGGATGCGACTTGCGATAGCGATTAACCCCGGATCCAATAAGGGAATTAATCATTTTTAGGACTGATGAAGGGAGAATGAGTGGGGCAAAGGAAAGGAGAAAGTGACCGTTATGAGCTTCCCTTTAAGTGTAACCAAGTGGACCAAGCTCATTTCTGACCTTCGAAAACCGAAGCTATGTAGCAGCACTAACACTGGCTCCTTCTGGGGATGAGATCCTCCCTGTGGGGTCTCAAGAACCATAGACCACTGCCTTCTACATCAGAACAAGATTAAAAACATTGCCTAGTATTCCATTGGGCATGGAGTCTAATTAAGTCTACACTAAAACCTGTAAAAGAACACATTTACAACATTAAGGCTTGAAAACCTTAAACAACCTAAATTTTCAAAAACTGCCCATTTACTGGGCCACCAAAATTGTTTCTCCTTCTCTTGGTCAATATGCATATCAACCGATTCATCAAAGACTTGCAAAATCAGGTTGATTTGATCATCTACCTCAAAAATTTTGGGGCATTTGACCTTCTCAGGTAGAGATGGTTTATATTTCACCCCCACTTTGTATGTTCTCATCCTTGGATGTTCTTCGGGGAAGCTTTTGTACACCTGCTGAATAACAATGACTGTTGCGTACTCAACTATGTCATTTGTGGCCTGCAAAATTAATATAAATGGTGGACCAATGTATTCTTGTGTGTGGGACACAAAGACTTCACCTGCCTCCGTAGCTTGCTTAGAACCAGCCCCATCCAAGGAGGTGTCCCAAAATTGTGCACCTTCTTCCCTCTGTGATCTAGCAAACTGCCCTTTCAAGTTGTGTGGAGGCCACCTGGGTAGGCTTCGGAATATCAAGACTGAGATTATCAGTATCAGCCTTGGGCATTGAGTTATGGCTAGCCTCAGTGCCTGGGGGGAACTATGAGGGATTGTCTCTTGAACAGACAGAGGAACATAAGATGATGGGGAACTGATTTCACCCTTTTTTATCACTGAGTTGGGGATAATGGCAGGTTGGTCAATTTGCAGATTTGCATAGTCATTGGAAACTGGGATGGTTTTAGGTTCAGGGTCTTCAAGGATGGATTTCTTTAAGGACTCCTTCTTCACTGGTTCAATCAGAGGCATGGGTATTCTTGGCTTCTGAATTTCTGATTGAAGACTGAAAGAAGAAGGGGAACCTTCAAGGCCTCCCACCTCTATGGTTGGGACTTTGAGGATGATAGGATCTGCTGCTGGTTGCTTCTGCTTATAAGTTTGTTGTTCTACAGGGACAACAACATTATGAGCCGGCCCCCGGGCCTTTGGATAATGACTTCTCATAGGCAGCTTTGGTTAACAAAGGGGCACTGCCCTTATCTTCCATACCATGGACCTCATCCTCCTCCTCAAATTTCTCTTCTTCCATGACTATATCTTGAAAAAGGGTCTTCACCCTTTGGTCTTTGTTTTCATCTTTGTTTCTTTGCAAAATCTACAACTGCTCCTTTGCTCCTCTATATGGATTTGGATTTGGAAGAGCAATAGTATAAGGAGCTTGTCCTTTCCCTGAACGCTGCTCTATCCTTAATTTGGAAACTTCAGAGGCTAATGACTCTATCATCCTGGCCATTTTATCGATCTTAGGATCTGAGGATGATGAGAGCTCACCCCTCTGTCTTCTCCTATCAGTATTACCTTCGAGCCTTTCTACAGCCATGACGTTTGATTCTACTTCCAGGGCTGCATCTTGCATATCAGCCAAAGAAGCACATCTTCTTTCCCTCAGTAGTAAACAGAAACGAGAATCAAAGGCATTGGCATAAGTAAGCTTAGCAAAAGTAGGGGTGGGTTTCACTTCAACTGGTATTCTGCTGTACATGCGGTTGAATCTCTTATTGAAATCAGACAGCAGTTCACCATTTTCCCTCTGCAAGTTCCCAAATTCAGTATGATAATAGAGCAGATCTTTCTTATCCCCCCAATGCTTTAGGAACATATCATCTAAGGCCTCAATGTCTGCTATAGACCTAGGGGTTAATTCTCTGAACCATTTCCTAGCCTCCCCATCTAGGCTCTGGACAAACACCCTCATCCACACATCATCCTCACTAATATCAAGGTTATCAGCATAACTATAAAAAGATTCAAGGTGTTCTTCAGTTGTTACTCCCTCTGTACCAGTGAATTTAGGCATATATTTATGATATTCTCCTGTGGGCATGGTATTCAAAGGAACAGCTAGGCCAAGAGGTCCATACCTAGCAGCTATGATTCTTTCCATCTTAGTGGGAGCTTGTGGGCCTGCCATCGCTGGGGTAGGTGAATGGATGTTGGCAGTTTGAAAGGTAGGGAGCTGTGAAATGAATGATAGGGACAAAGGAATATGATGGAATGTGTGGGAGGTTTTCTTTGGGCTGAGATCCAAAGGGGAACTTAACAAACAAGGAGCTTTATGAATCTCTAAGGGTATTTCTTCACTAACAATGCTAGGCTCTATATCCTCAAAACGCGTATGTTCAGTTACAAGCCTCTCTTGCAAAGATGCATAAAATTGTTTAGGCTTACCTGATCCTGATGCTCCTTTCTGTGATGTTTTTCTTTGCTTAACAATCTTCTCAGGGTCAGGCACTGGGTCAGCAGGTGATTTCTGAGGATTTCTCCAGGTATGCCTCATGAACTGAGCCAGAACTGTAATGTGGAGTCGCCAAAGGTTGGTTCTCCAGTAGAGTCGCCAGATAGATGATTACAACCAAAAATGTGTCCAGGCTTTGTCTATCATCAAAGCTGGAACTGTGTCGTTCTCCCAGGGAAGCTGAGCTTCAATCTCCTCTCCCCGGCAATGGCGCCAATTATGTTAGGATTCCAAGAAACTCTCCTAGGTTGTAGCTCGGAGATGCCTGGTAACATATAAATTCAACTTGTTGTTGCAAATGGATGAATGGAAGGAATGATGCTTGTCCAAGCCAGATAACCACTTCTATTCTGTTTCACTCTAGACATGCGTGAACACCCCCAGACTACAAGGATTTAGACCACCAACTACTCACAGTTTAAGGATTGGGTGATTATGGAGAATACTGACCACACCAGCAGATGCACAAGACCATGTGATGCCCCACTGCAACCAGTAAAGAAGTTTGCAAATCTAATCTCCTAATACACAGACAGGATGACGACTCTCTGGCATTAGATGAATAGAAACCTGAATAACTTATGCGATGATACATGCAAGTCTTTAACACAGAGATAGGATGACAACTATTCTAATGCTAAAAATCAAGAGTTCAAGCATACAGCATATCAAGCACAACTTAGAATAGAGGAAAAATGGAAATTGAGCAATTAACAGCAAAAGAAATTTGTATTAGCTGAAAATGAAGACGAGATGCTGCAAGTGTCAAATAGTTACAGTCTCTAGAAGTTGAACCTTACATCAAGACATCAATCATCAACCCTGATTACATCTGTTTTTTGGAAATACATAGAGTTTCATTACAAAGGCACTAGGCCAATTTAGGTATGGAGGGGTCTTAATTGACCACCAACTGCATTTAACTGCCTGATGGAGTCTCTGAGTGCATTTGCTTGCTTTAGTAGATGAATCTGATCTTTTCAGGTGCTCTGCTATCCTCTTAGGCAGCTGGAGTGTTCGTATCAATGAAGTTCCTTAACTGCTAAATGCAGTTACATGCTCATGCTCTGTCCTTTTCCTCTTCGGCCATACTATCTGTTAAATGTGGTTGTTGAGGAGCAACAACAAATGGTACTGGAAGGCCGGTCACCTTCGTCCTTTGGGCACACGGAACGGTCAAGGGGCGTGGACTGCATAGCGAGTGGACGAGTCAGATGAAGGAGTAAGATTGGCCGTCGGATCGGGAGGATAGACAGCGAAGATGACTTGGCAGAGGATATCGGAAGAAGTGGGAGTGGGATGAACGTGGGCTGTCGGATCTTAGATGGACAGATCCAACAGTGATCGGGTGGCAAAGGCGTGCGACGGTTATCGGGCGGCGATGGAGGATTAAGTGGTAAGTGGTATCAATCGCACTGCCTTTGGGCGTTAGGCGGTAAAAGGGTGAGGGCGCGCAATTCCATTCAGCACATGACATGTAGTGGCGGAGGAGAGAGAAAAACCTCTCCATTGCATGCTAACGTCCCATCGCTTTGTGGGTGCGAAATGTGCGAAGGCCGTCCGAATTCGGTGAAGCTGATCGGACGGTGGAGAAGTGATCGAGCAAGGTGCTTCATCGGGCGCGACGGGAGTCGTCGGATCGGGTTTTTTGGTAATTTTGGGCCTTTACGTATGGTGATGCGTGATTGCGATCAAATCGCATCGCAATATCGCGTCGGCGGAAGCCGAGGGGCGCAGCCTTTACACACACATGGATGCGACTTGCAATAGCGATTAAACCTGGATCCGATAAGGGAATTAATCGTTTTTAGAACTGGTGAAGGGAGAATGAGCGGGGCAAAGGAAAGGAGAAAGTGACCGTTATGAGCTTCCCTTTAAGCATAACCAAGCGGACCAAGCTCATTTCTGACCTTCAAAAACCGAAGCTATGTAGCGGCGCTAACACCTCCCACATCTCATATGCCATTTCCTTATCGGCGATGTGTGGTACTACATGGTCCTTGACCTCGTCAAGGATGATGCTCTTGGCCCTTGCCATTGCCTCCTCGTACTTGTTGTTATCATTGGGGTCGACTGGGATAGCTATAACCTTTAAGGCGAAGTTCTTGACACAATTTATGTCAAGTACAGATAAGATTCTCGCCTTCCAAACTGCGAAGTTCGACGCTCCGTCCAGTCTATCTTGGTCTCTTATTCCATGTAGTGCCATGATACTCTTCTACTTCTCTCCTGGAAGTTCTCTGTTCGACTCCTCCGAGTCTCTACTTCTCTTTTGGACTTCCTTTGCGTCCCGATTTCTCTCCTGGAAATCCTTCTTCCGCTGTCGAGATGCCCCCTACTCTGATCGTCTTGTGCAACTGCACCACTGATCCGGGTTCCTCGGCTAGAAACCCTCGGTATCAACTCCCTCCTCTTGGCCTTGCTCTGTCAGGTACTGTTTTGACTACAATACCTCATTAGCTCCACTCTGCAATATTCCCATAGCCTTCTAAACCCGGCACCGGCAACCCAGCCTCCTCGGCCAACTGCACCAGCCCTCCCAGCTTCGTCGTGAGGCTCCCTTTGCCTTCCTTAGCCTCTATGTTGCCTCTTCCTAGCCCACTCTTGATGACGCAGGCACTGCGTCACCCTTCCCTTGTTGTTAGTCTGCTAGAAACAACTTTTGTCACCTCGGGACAGCTGTTTTCTACTATTATTTCTTCGCTCGGCTGTTGTCCTCAGTCCTCTTGTGATCTGCAATCATGCTCTGATACCATGTTGAAGTTTCTAAGTCTACTAGTTGGAAACCCTCCATGCACCTAATCTGATTTATTCCTACCTACTTGTTCCGTCACTTAACAAGTTATTTACAATGTAAATAATGAAAATAAACACTAGTGCATGCTCAACATATTATAGACCAACAACTGAAGGAAATAGAGACAATCACACCATATGACACCATTAATTTTGGACCAATGTCCCCAAAAAAACCCAATGTGGGAAACCTGGTGTAGCTATCCGAGGGTTTTCTTATTAAGCAATATCAGAGTATAATCTGGGTGCCGAAACTGGCCTACCCAACAGAGAATTTCCTTGGCAGTAATGTTGAAGTTTCTAAGTCTACCAGTTAGAAACCCTCCATGCACTTTATCTGATTTATTCCTACCTACTTGTTATGTTACTTAACAAGTTATTTACAATGTAAATACTGAAAATAAAAACTAGTGCATGCTCAACATATTACAAATCAACAACTGAAGGAAACAGAAACAATCACACCAAATGACACCATTATTTTTGGACCAATGTCCCCGTAAAAACCCAATGTGGGAAAACCGGTGCAACTATCTGAGGATTTTCTTATTAAGCAATATCAGAGTACAATCTGAGTGCCAAATCTGGCCTACCCAACAGAGAATTTCGTTGGCAGTAATACCTCTCAGTTTGAGACAAATTTCCCGGTTGAAACCCCAGATAAACCTTCTGGCAGCTCCTCAGCTCCAATCTGCCCCAGAAACCCCAGTGTCTGCCTTTCTGGACTGCGTCAGCCTCTCTTTGCCCAGTGCTGGCCTTGCGTCACCTTGAAAGGGTTTGCGTCAGCCTCAGGAGGCCCCGCGTCAGCCTTCTGGCCCTCTGCATCAACAACGTTGGCCTCTCTGAAGCTCTGCGCAACTCCCGGCTATCTCTGTGTGGCCCTACGTGAGCCCTGGATACTACTGCATCACTCTCCCCAGCTACTGCGCTGCTCTCCCGACACTATCTTTTCTCTTTGTCTCTCTGTACTCAACGCCCCTCAGCTGCAACTCCGATCACTGATTCTATCTCTCTTAGCAAACCCCGCTTTAGAGAATAGAATGACTGATCATCTGGTGTGTTCTCCAAGTGACCTTCAAGCCTCCTCTTATACTTTTTCTCGTTGACATAGCAATGACTGAGATTAAGCCCCTAATCAACGGCTAAGATTAGATTTGGCTTGATCCATGTCTTTTGGACTATTCTAACACAGTTTCATATTAATTCACATTAATATTTTAATTTCCCTAAGTTTAGACTTAGGGACTCCATTAAAAATATTAATTATTTTAATATCTCCTGAACTATTTAGAATCTACCCAAATCCTTTCTGGGTATTGGAGATCTAGTGTGCACAACCTCTTCACCAAATTTCGTGGCTAGAGCACTTCCGATGCTACCCAAAATCAATAAGTAATACCTCTCAGTTTCTAACAAATTTCCTAGCTGAAACCCCAGATAATCCTTCCGGCAGTTCCTCAGCTACAATCTGCCCCAAAAACCCCAATGTCTACCCTTTCTGGACTGCATCAGCCCCTCTCTGCCCAGCGCTGGCCCTGCATCACCCTGAATGGGTCTGCGTCAGTGTTAGGAGGCCCTGCATCAACCTTCTGGCCCTCTGCGTCAGCAATGTTGGCCTATCTGAGGCTCTGCGCAGCTCTCGGCTACCTCTGCGTGGCCCTCCATGAGCTCTGGCTGCTACTGCGTCACTCTTCCCGGCTATTGCGCTACTCTCCCGGCACTATCTCTGCCTCTCTGTCTCTCTGTACTCAATGCCCCTCAACTGCAACTCTGATCACTGATTCTATCTCTCTTAGCAAACCCTGCTCTAGAGAATAGAATGATTGATCACTCTGGTGTATTCTCCAAGTGACCCTCAAGCCTCCTCTTACACTTTTTCTGTTGACATATCAACAGCCAAGATTAAGTCCCTAATCAATGGCTAAGATTAGATCTGGCTTAATCCATGTCTTTTGGACCATTCTAACACAGTTTCATATTAATCCACATTAATATTTTATTTTCTCTAAGTTTAGACTTAGGGACTCCATTAAAAATATTGATTATTTTAATATCTCCTAAACTGTTTAGAATCCGCCCAAACCCTTTCTGGGTATTGAATATCTCATGTGCCCCAACCTCTCCACCAAATTTCTTGGCTAGAGCACATCCGATGCTACCCCAAATCAACATATATGTGGTATCGTACTTGGGAGTCCATATCTATATGATAGAAAGAATGTCTTTTTCCAAGAAGAAAACAAATATCATCTCACTAAAAATGGAATAGAAGATATTGTTCGCGTGTAATATTCCTAATTAGCCATGGCTAATTGGAATATTCGATTTTGCTCAATTTTGCCTTCTATAGTTATTTATAAATAAAAAGGTGAGGAAAAGGGGGACATAACTCACCTTTAGAATAAAGTCACTCCCTAGTAGTACAATGTTGTGACTTAAAGGGAAGCCAAGGGGGCCAAAGGACCATGCAGAGATGGGACCCACGCAGACACTTGGAGGGATTGCGCAGATGGAAAGGAACACATGGCAAGAGAGGGACTGTGTTGGAGGAGGTGGGCCTTGGGATTGAGAGAGGCCAACGCTATAAAAGAGAGGGGAGCCCCCTCATTTTGTCATTCGATTATGTGCATTTGAGCTAGTCACTTCGACTTGGAGCATGTTGGCTATTTAGCCTGTT
The DNA here is from genome assembly GCA_031772625.1 of Pinus tabuliformis. NCBI lineage: Eukaryota > Viridiplantae > Streptophyta > Pinopsida > Pinales > Pinaceae > Pinus > Pinus tabuliformis. The sequence goes on along the minus strand of CM062820.1, from coordinate 1,201,301,705 downwards.
TGCAGCACTGTTTAGTGCATTGAGTGTCTCCATTCGGAGATCTCACCCTTAGCCCCGGGGGACTTCGAGTGCCTACTCGGGCAAGGTAGTTTCCAACAGTCTTTTGTAGTAGGATTGATCTTTGGCGTTGTGGAGGAGCTGAGCATTTGAGGACTGTGCAGTCTTGAGAGAGAGGGACACAGTTCTTTGGTGTGAGTTCTGGAGTGGGGGTTTTGTGGAGGATTAGAGCTGGGAGATTGAGCAAGGGATTAGCTCTTGCATGTTGGAGGATTTTGGCAGAGTTTCGGGCTGAGTTTTGGTGGATTCTATTCAGTGGCAGCGCAGAGCCTTGAGGGATAGCGTAGATCCCCAATGGGGTGATTTTCGGGGGTCAACTATTTCAGAAACGCTTTCTGGGGTTTTCTGGGTTCCTTGAGTAGAGTCTGATTCCAGAGTTTCAGTATTTTCTGAGGGGAACAACCCCAAATCCTCATTTGATTTCCAATAGTAGCAGCAGTACGGCAGTTCTCCAGCAGCTTGGACGCAGTTCAGAGAGTGGCCATTCCTTTGCTATTCTGAGTGTATTTATTCACTTGCCTTGTGCAAGTCGAGGTGCCATCTTTCTGATTGCCTCCTGTAGTCATCCCATTACTCAATATAATAAAATGACTTAGCATTTCTCTTCGTATTTCTTGACTATCTGCTTATATTTCATGTTCACATTATTATATGTTGTACCACTATTATTTTTATCACTTTGAGTTTCCCGGTCACTATATCATTTGGACGTGTTTGGTTGGAGTTTGCTTGGGTTTGAGGGATATCCTGGAAACGGGATATTACAGTGGTATCAGAGCATAGATCTGGCTCAGCCTGTACAGAGGTAGGAGATACAAAGACACTGGGCGTAGGTTGGAGAACACCTATGGAGAGGGAGACTATGTTCGGGTGGTGGACACAGAACAGGAGGAGCTTGTGGTGAACGTAGAACAGGAGGATCCTGTGGTGGACGCAGAGTAGGAGGAACTGATGGCAGATGATGACGGGAAGAAATTTGCGGACATGCTCCTCAAATCAGTGTAGGATATGTCGAGGCAGATCGAGGTGATGGGGCAGAGATTCACGGCGGTGGAGGCTAGACAGCGTGAGAGCCCACGAGTTTTCCAGGTTGGAGAGGGATCGGGTGCATCTCACCATTTGCCAGAGCAGGGTGCCACTTAGCGTGATACTACTCAACAGGTGGCCTCACATGCCCCTATACGCTCTACTATGCCCACTTTCCTAGGTGTAGATACGGGGGCCGGAGCACAACAGGAGGCAAAGCCCAGTCATATGGGCGATTATTTTGCAGAGTACCAGGCCTATGGGCAGGAGTTCAGGGATGCTCTCTCATTCAGAGACTTTCTTCAACTCCAGCGGGATAGTAGACCCCACGGCCATCACAGAGGATACAGGCATTATCATGATGGAGACACCCACCGCACAGCTAGTAGATTTCACTTGCCTACATTTGATGGCTCATCAAACAATTCGGCAAAGTCTTGGGTGGAGAAGCTGGACATCTATTTCTAGCTTAACCAGATGTCTGAGACGGAGGCCATCAAGGTGGCGACATTACATTTGGATGGTGAGGCCCAGGACTGGTGGTCCCATGGGTTGGTTACACTCAAACACTCCACAGTGACGACATATGCCGATTTCACCAGGAGACTGATAGAGAGGTTCGACCAGAGGGATCCGGAACAGAATTTTGTTGAGTTGACGAGGCTCAAATAGACCGGAAACCCAGAGACCTAAATTGCAGACTTCTTGAGGGTTTCAGTGATGGTGCCCAATCTATCCACGGCACGGAGGATCTACATGAATGTTGAGGGGTTAGCAGAGCCACTTCAGGGTCTAGTCAGGTCCACTAAACCAGCCACACTCCAGGGTGCTATTAGCAGGACCCGGGACTTACAGGATGCCTTACCCAAGACCCGGACACCTTACCCCCAGAGACAGACTTTCCAACCTAAGGGGAAGGATGTGAGGATTCTGCCTCCAAAGGGGAATCCAGGATGAGCACATATTGATGATGATGCCAGGAGGGAGTTGAAGAAGAAGTTGTTGTGCTTTACCTGTCAGGAGCCGTGGGCACCGGGACATAGATGTGCTGTTGGCAAAGCACATTTTATTGAGGTCTTCTCCGAGAGCAGCGGGGAAGAGGATGAGGAGGATGATGTGGAGGCAGGAGATAGTCATGTCGTGTAGGGTCCCTCGCCGCCTCCACCACCACCAGTAGGTGGTGCAACTTTTGCACCTACCGGAGGAGCCCTTGCAACATTGCGAGGAGTCCCCAAGTATTTGACACTGCGCGTATGGGGGACAGTACGTGGCCAGCGGGTATCAGTTTTGGTTGACAGTGGGGCAACCCACAACTTCATCGATGCACAGATGGTTGAGTGGAGAGGTATACAGACAAAGAGCTTCAATGGCTTTTCAGTTTTGGTCCCAGGAGATCAGACCATGGTGTGTGCTCGTTATGTTTCAGAGTTATCAGTGACGATGGGCACCTACACACTGACTGACCACTTTTTCGTGGTCGATATTCCGGACACCAACATGATATTGGGTGTTCAGTGGCTTATCACTCTAGGGCAAGTCACGACAAATTGGAAGACCCTAGAGATGAAGTGGGATGATGAGAAGACAGGGAAGCATGAGAAGATACGGGGACAACACACATATCCTCCTCAGACTGTTTCGGCTCATCGGATGGAGGCAATCTTCCAGAAGGGAGTGGGTAGTGGAGCTGCGTGCATCAGAGGCAGGGACTACAGGGCAGACAGTGCACCCAGAGATACAAACTATCCTTGACCGGTATGCCACAGTATTTGGGGAGATTATGCCAGGACAGCCACCGGACCAGGGGTTTGAGCACACCATTGAGCTTGAACAGGGCATACAGGCAGTATTACTACCCCCTATAGGCATCCCAAGGCCTATCGGTATGAGATTGAGCGGGCCATTCAGGAGTTGCTGACTCTTGGGCACATTCGGCCGAGCACGAGTCCTTTTGCTTATTCCGTGGTGTTGGTTAAGAAGAAGGACGACACATTGAGGATGTGCATTGACTACAGGGCCCCGAACAAGAAGACACTGAAGAATAGGTACCCCATACCCAGGATCGATGAGTTGATGGATGAGTTGAGAGGAGCACGGTTCTTCTCAAAGATTGATTTGAGATCTGGGTACCATCAGATTCGCATGGGGGAACAGGACTTTCCCAAGACCGCCTTCAGGTGTCACTATGGGCACTTTGAGTTTTTGGTGATGCCCTTCGGGCTAACCAACACCCCAGCTACATTCCAGTATTGCATGAATCACATCTTCCGCAGTCACTTGAGGAAGTTTGTGTTGGTATTCTTTGATGATATACTCATTTACAACAGGACTTGGGAGGAGCATCTCCAACACATTGAGACAGTGTTGCGCATCTTGGAGGAGCAGCAGTTCTATGCCAAGCTCTCCAAGTGTGAGTTTGGATTGATGGAGATGTTGTACTTGAGACACATCATAGGGGTGGACGGAGTGAGGGTCCACGAGGAGAAGATCAGGGCCATCAGAGATTGGCCCGAGCCGAGGAACGAGACAAAACTTGGAGGATTCATTGGCATTTGTACTTACTACCGGAAGTTCGTCAAGAGTTTCTCATAGCTTGCTACACCCTTGACAGATCTGACGAGGAAGGGGGCATTCAGTTGGTCGGATACAGCGCAGCGAGACTTTGACAGGCTCAAGGAGGTTATGAGCAGCTGCCCAGTGCTTGCATTGCTGGATTTTACGCAGCCATTTGTTTTGGAGTGTGATGCGTCGGGAGAGGGGATCGGCGCAGTGTTGATGCAGGGAGGTCACCCTATAGCCTTTGAGAGCCGAAAGCTCCTTCCGCATGAGAGGTTGTATTCTATATACGACAAGGAGATGCTGGCCATCATGCATGCATTGACCAAGTTCTGACAGTATTTAGTGGGTAACAGGTTCAGGGTGAGGACTGATCACAACAGCCTCAGGTTCTTTTTGGAGCAGAAACAGCTACAGGAGAGGCAGCAGAAGTGGATCAGTAAGATCCAAGCATATGACTTTGACATTGAGTATGTCAAGGGTAAGAACAATGTGGTAGCAGATGCCCTTTCACGTAGACCAGCCACGTTGTCTCTTATGAGCTTGGACACAGACTGGAGGGCTCGACTCTTAGTAGAGTACTCCAAGGATAGATTTGCATGTGAGGTTCTGGATGGGCAGGTGGCGGATGACAGGTACAGGGTGATTGATGAGATCATTTACTATAGGGACCGGATCTTCTTGACTGAGGGATCTCAGCTCAAGAAGAAGATACTCCAGGCATCACATGATTCACCTTTGGCCAGCCATCAGGGGTTTACCAAAACCTACAGGGCCATTAGAGAGAGGTTCTCATGGAAGGGCCTCAAGGAGGATGTACTCCAGCATATCCGGGAGTGCAAAGTTTGCCAGAGGAACAAGGGGGAGATGAGCCATCCCGCAAGATTATTGCAGCCTCTTCCCATTCCAGAGGGGAAATGGGAGTGTATTTCGATGGACTTCATCACAGGGTTGCCCATGGTACAAGGCAAGGATTGCATCTTTGTCATCGTTGATCGACTGACGAAGTACTCACACTTTTTCGCCATATCCGCACACTACACAGCAGCATAGGTGGCCGAGCTGTTCTTCAGAGAGATCTTCAGGTTACATGGTCTTCCCAAGACCATCACCAGTGACAGGGACAGCCATTTCATGGGTGGATTTTGGCAGGAGCTTTTCCGATTGGTGGGGACGAAGTTGACACCAAGCACCAGTTATCACCCACAGACGGACGGGCAGACAGAGATAGTTAACAAGTGGCTGGAGGGCTACTTGCGTAACTATGTCAGTGGGCAGCAGAGAGCATGGCTGAAGTGGCTGCATCTGGGGGAGTACTGCTACAACACTACACATCACATGTCCATCGGTATGTCACCATTCTATGCTTTGTATGGATATCATCCTTTATCTTTTGCTGACGTGATGTTTGGTGCTAGCAAGGCTCCGAGAGCCAAGCTTTGGATCCAAGAGAGTCAGGATATTCTCCGAGCTCTCAAGGATAATATGGGTACAGCGCAAAACCAGCAGAAGTTGTATGCTGACAAGGGTCGGGTGGAGAGACAATTTGAGGTAGGGGACTTGGTCTACCTACGATTATAGCCATACCGACAGTCGTCACTGAAGCAGAAGGGAGCTGATAAGCTCAAGCCCCGCTTTTATGGGCCATACAGGGTGATACGTAGGATTGGACAGGTTGCGTATGAATTGGAGCTGCCCCAAGGCAGCAAGATTCATAACGTTTTTCATGTATCATGCCTGAAGAAGGCATTGGGGCAGCAGGTGACAGTGACAGATGAGCTACCACCCACGGATGATGAGGGGCATTTGGTGTTGCAGCCAGAGGCTATTATTGATACCAGGGAGAGGCAGCTACGGAGCAGGACGGTCCGGGAATTCTTGGTGAGGTGGAAGAATTTACCGGATGAGGATGCCACTTGGGAGAGAGAAAATTTTGCAACATCCATCACTTCAGTTGCTTGAGGACAAGCAACATTTTACCGAGGGAGACTGTAATATTCCTAATTAGCCACGGCTAATTGGAATATTCGATTTTGCTCAATTTTGCCTTCTATAGTTATTTATAAATAAAAAGGTGAGGAAAAGGGGGATATAACTCACCTTTAGAATAAAGTCACTCCCTAGTAGCACAACGTTGTGACTTAAAGGGGAGCCAAGGGGGCCAAAGGACCACGCAGAGATGGGACCCACGCAGACACTTGGAGGGACTGCGTAGATGGAAAGGAACATGTGGCAAAAGAGGGACTGCGTTGGAGGAGGTGGGCCTTGGGATTGAGAGAGGCCAACACTATAAAGGAGAGGGGAGCCCCCTCATTTTGTCATTCGATTATGTGCATTTGAGCTAGTCACTTCGACTTGGAGCACGCTCGCTATTTAGCCTGTATGCAGCACTGTTTAGTGCAATGAGTGTCTTCGTTCGAAGATCTCACCCTTAACCCCGGGAGACTTCAAGTGCCTACTTGGGCACGGTAGTTTCTAGCAGTCTTTTGTAGTAGGATTGATCTTTGGCATTGTGGAGGAGCTGAGCATTTGAGGACTGCGCAGTCTTGAGAGAGGGACGCAGTTCTTTGGTGTGAGTTTCGGAGTGGGGGTTTTGTGGAGGATTAGAGCTAGGAGATTGAGCAAGGGATTAGCTCTTGCATATTGGAGGATTTTGGCAGAGTTTCAGGCTGAGTTTTGGTGGATTCTATTCAGTGGCAGCGCAAAGCCTTGAGGGACAACGTAGATCCCCAAGGGGGTGATTTTCGGGGGTCTGCTATTTCAGAAAAGCTTTCTGGGTTTTTCTGGGTTTCTTGAGTAGAGTCTGATTCCAGAGTTTCAGCATTTTCTGAGGAGGGGAACAACCCCAAATCTTCATTTGATTTCCAATAGTAGCAGCAACACGGTAGTTCTCCAGCAGCTTGGACGCAGTTTAGAGAGAGGCCATTTCTTTGCTATTTTGAGTGTATTTCTTCACTTACGTTGTGCAAGTCGAGGTGCCATCTTTCTTATCACCTCCTGTACACATCCCATTACTCAGTATAATAAAATGGCTTAGCATTTCTCTCTGCATTTCTTGAGTATCTGCTTATATTTCATGTTCACATTATTATATGTTGTATCACTGTTATTTTTATCACTTTGAGTTTTTCGGTCACTATATCGTTTGGACTTGTTTGGTTGGAGTTTGCTTGGGTTTGAGGGATATCCTGAAAATGGGATATTACATCGTACACATAAAATGAAAACAAACCTATCAATAGTTAGTGTGGGACAAATGAAGAGGTTGATAAATTGTAGTAAAAGTTTCGTGATTTTGATGGTAAGGGCTAAAGCAGCTGACACAAATAAAGCTTTCTAGGGTTGTGATCCAAAGCATAAGAATGAATTGCTTGAGATTGTTTCTAACTATGATGAGTTATTTTAGGATCCACAGGGTTTGCCTCCTAAAAGGGAAATTGAGCATGAAATTCAATTGTATTCAGATGCCCCTTTAACAAATATTGGCATGTACAAAATGTTGGTAATTGAAAATGCAAAGACAAAGAAGCAGGTTCAGGAGTTGTCGGACAAGGGAGTTATAAGGCCAATTTTCTCGCCATGTGGTTCTCTGTTCGTGTTGGTGCCAAAAAAGGATGGCTCATGGAGGATATGTGTTGACTTCTGTGTACTGAACAAGATCACTGTAGAAAACTAATATCCAATTTTGCGTATTGATGATCTATTGGATCAGTTGAAACATGCAATCTACTTTACCAAGTTGGATTTGAGAAGCGGATACCATCAGATCTGGATTGCATAAGGTGACACTTGGAAGATTGCCTTCAAAACCAAACAGAGCTTGTTTGACTCACTAGTAATGCCCTTTGGGCTTTGCAATGCCCAAACGACATTTATGTGTCTGATGAATGATGCATTTCAGCCTTTTCTCGATGATTTTGTCATTATATATTTAGATGATATTCTCATTTTTAGTAGGACTTAGGAAGAACATGCTAGTCATGTGAAACAGATCTTACATGTTTTGTAGAAAGAGAAATTGTATGTAAAATTGTCAAAATGTGAATTTGGCAAGTCATCACTTGTATATTTGGGTTATATTGTTGGAGATGGTGAACTAAAAGTAATCCCCTCTAAGGTCTGTTAGGATATTCAAACACATAGGAAATAATTAAGTATAACTTGGTCTAGTGTATAGTTAGGTAAAGTGTGTTTCTTTAGTATGTGCTTTTTGTAACTTACAATCCGACAGTCACGATATGTTCTAGATATGAAGTGATCTGACGGTTCATTCTCTCCTCAGTATTACTGAGACTTGATCCATGGCTTAACACCCGATTGGTCCATGATCTCTATTTAAAGAGCATGGAGGGTCATTTGTTAGGTGATTGTTCATGAGAGAAGCTTATGTAAATTTTCTTTCTTTTACATTAATAAATTTCCTGAAGTGGCTGCGCTGGCTCATGCCGTGGACTGTTTCCATCTTTGAGGGTTTTAACTTTTAACCACATCAAGAATATTGGTGTACTGGTCTATGATCTGTTTGTGAGTAGTGTCCTTTGGTGTTCTATCTAAGGAACTTACCCTGTAAATTCCTACAAGGTCAAAGTCATTGTAAATTGGTCCAAGCCTAGGAGTCAGATAAAAGTTGGAAGTTTTGTATGGGCAGTCCAATTTTGGAGGAAGTTTATTCCTAAATTTCATTGATTTCTTCTCCTTTAAATGCTCTAACCAGTGTGAAACAAACATTTAATGGGAGGCATGCAACAAAAAGCATTTGACATGTTGAAAGAGAAGATTAGCACGACACCAGTTCTAGCATTACCATATTTGCAACAGCCTTTTGAGATAGAAACCGATGCTAGTGGATATGCCATGGGGTCAGTCTTGATGTAGCATGGTAAGCCAGTTTGTTATCATTTCGAAACTTTCACTAAAGCTGTCATAAACTATCAAACATATGATAAAGAGGTATATGTATTAGTACAAAGCGTAAAAAAATGGAAGCATTATTGCGAACGATCCCCGTCGGACCCCATAAAACTCTTCCAAAACCTTCTGGGCCCACTGATAACGAAATCTCACTCCCATGACCAAGTTGTCACCAACCCTGGGAATCCATCACAAGGGAAACTGAAATTGGGAACATTATAAGGTCGTAGGTGTATAACACTGCCTTTCCCTTTGAACCTAATATTCACTAAAGGAGAGTATGTCCCCACCTACTTAATAATCACGTCTTTCAATATTAAATTATGATCCAAGAGTTAATGTATAAATTACATATTATATTTTAAATATTATAAAGGTTGTAAATACATTAGTTACCAACCTTGTTACAACAGTGCCTAAGGGTGAATTCTATTAAAAGGACTCATTCTAAACAAAAAAGACTCCAAAAATGTCATTACCACCTAATACATTGAAACTAATATGGGCTAAGAAGAGTCTATCTCACCTACTTAATCACTATGTATTACAATATTAAGTTTTAACCTTACATAAGAAGCCATTATATCAATTACATATTACATGACAAGAATTTGAGAGTGTAGGTGTATAACATTGCCTACCCCTTGGAACCTTATATCCACTAAAGGAGAGTATGTTCCCACCTACTTAAAGACTCAGTCTTTCAATTTTAAATTATGACCCTCATAAATATAAGGGGATTATTGTATGAATTACATATTACAGGATAAATATATAAGGGTTGTAGATACATAAGAGTAACATGGTGGCCAATCATCTCATCAGCAACAGTGCCTAAGGAGTGAATTCTACGAAAAAAAATACCCATTATAAACAAAAATGGCTCCAAAAATGTCATTCTCACTGTTTAGTTCTGATTTTTGCACAAACACTGATTTCTCAAGAAACGGATGGAAAATGGATAAAACATAAAACATAAGAAAAAAATGGATAACTCTGAATGAACCCTAAATGCATTTTCAACTTAAAATGTTGGCTGGTAAAATCCTTCTCATCATATAGGGAGATATTATTGAATAGAGTATTTGGTTTGATAACATCTTTTTGTTGTATTATTGCTGTATGTCATTGTTGTTTTATCTCTGAGCTATTGAAGAAATCTTTTTCTGTTGCCACCTAAACGAGTGTTGCTTTGCTGACGTCGATAGTCAAATATCTTGTGTTGCTAAATCCTTCAAGTCGACAAACAATGGAATTGTCTGTTTTAGTTTAATTCCCACATCTACTTTTTCGCGGATTAATTCATATACATGCCACATTATATGTTTCCTTTTGTTTTCTAAAATTATCTTGGTTCTCGGCTTTATTTCCACCCTTCATATACCTTTGCTTTTTACTTTTAATACTTTAACATTTGTTATAAACTTCAGAAAATATTTGCCATGCCTGAAATCATATTCCTTCCATATACAGAGGATTGTACTATTCTCTCCTTATATTTTGATGGTGCCTTTTCATGCAAACCATTAACTCTAGACTTTCGTGTCAAACTTTGCCTTATGATTCTTCGATGTCTGCACGGCGAGGGGTTTTTTTGTTGCTCTAACGACACTTTCAGAAATATGTAATATATAGGTGAAGTTAGGTAAGTTGTATTCAAATTATCAATGATGTATACTTCATTCAGTGTGATAAAAAATTCCCAAAAATTGGTGGTTTTTCAATTTTTTGCCCAGGTATCTCACACAAGTACACTGGTACACAGGACAAGATAAGATAAATTTGATAATTTTATTACTGTTGGACAAAAGACCACAAAAATAGGTATATGAGACTGAAAAGTACATCCAAAAACTCGAAGGACAATGTAGAAGTGCAAGGGCAACTCTTATAACAATGTTTCTAAAACAGGTACTATTTCTCTAACACTATAAATTACGCTAATTACCTCTTAGGACCTAAGTGTTAGGAAACAAATATTACATGGTCTAATATTTTTGTGTATGTATCAGTATTGCAAAAGTCTCTGATTTCTCCCCATTTCTCTAATTTTTTTCTAAGTTTATTAGGTTGCAAAGTTTTTGGAGCTTTTTAGATTTGAGTTTATATGTATAAAAAGAAATTTAACCAATTATTTCTCCATTTTATCAATTTTCCAAATTGATTGTCTTCGCTAATTTTTTAAGATGCCAAGTTTTGCATGGTCACTGATATGTACTTGTAGAAATTTCAATAATTATTTAAAAAATAAAATAAAATTGAATGATGAATTAAGTTTAAATTTGGGATTATTTTTGCTTATTTATTAGAAAATCCCCAGAACTATAAAACATTTCTTATCGCAAAGCCTAAGAAGTTATGTTTCCTATACTGACCCTGTTTCTTGATTTGTTTAGTGTTTGTAATTTCCAGTAACAGTGTATCAAGTGAAAATATCGGTTCTGGAACACAGACTGCCTGAACTTCATCTCTTCTTCCCGTTGTCCTCACACCTCAATATAACATATATAGCAAGCGAACATATCAATTCTAGATTCCGGTGCACCTAACAATAAATGATATCATGAAAAATGGGTAAACCAATGAAGCATCTCACTCTGATCTCCTCTTGGTGTAATTTTTATATGTCAAGGCGATGGCTTCTTAGAAAAAAGCCACTCTGATAGGAACATATTTTGATCAAATGACATCGATTGAAATCCATGGTCCTCATTTAGTTTTGCCATTTTTCTATTCACAGTAGTTCTTGCAAGAGTTTTCCCCAAGAAATAAATATGCATAACATATATTATATTGTAAAAAGAAAACAGCATATAGTAACACAATACCTTGACCTTATCTTGCTAGAACGATTTACTCTTTGTCCTACTTCACTTAACATACAAGCAGGAAAGACGATGCATCTTAATGCCTTATCCACCAGAAAACATTTGACCACTTGACAAAGATAGGTTTATTAGAAGACCAGACACTCCTTTCATTCTAGCACGTAGATCATTCCCGATAATATCATATAGGATTCATAAAGTCAATTTATCATAAGTATTTTTTACCCTAATATCCCCCGTGTCATGATGTATTTATGAGCCTAATATCTCTCATAAATCTAAAGATACTTCTGATCTAACCTTTCTTTCCATCTATTCTCTTATTTTAGTTATCGAGTTTTACTAGTGAGAGTTTGCTCAGATTGTATTTGCCAAATGATCCAGGGTCTATAAACAAATCAAATATCCTATGACTGTGATATGAGAGATAATGACTGGAAAAGTTGAGGCCAAAACTAAATAAAACCAACCTGCTCTAACACCAAATTTGCCCCCTCAAGCTTAGCAAAAATCACTGGATATCCCCTTTTCTTTGTCCATGAGTCCATTAGCTCATTCACTGGTTCTCTTGACTCTTCTGAAAGGACTGCCCATAAATCTTCAGTCTTTGCATTTTTCCAAGCGTACCTCTTGATGTAAGAATTCAGGCCTTTCTGGAAAGAAAACAAAGCCATTAGTTTCGGAAGGCATACTTGAAATAAACTGCAACAGACACTATCATAAAAAAATAATAACTAAGAAAAAAATACATGCAGTAGAGACATGACAATATAAGAACAATGCAATGAAGTTTAAGACAGTTGCATAGAAATTAAAGAGTCTTTGCATAAAATCATGAAATCCAAAATAAATTGAGATTCCTTTCTGTTGAAGAATCTAGGGCAATTAGAGTTAATGTGATTCTTCTAGCATGATAACTACTTGTGAGGTATTTTAATTTTTCTTCTTAGCACAATCTTCACTTGTTCTTATTAGAGTGTGTCTTCTTATATTCATCAAATAGTTACCAAAAACAAAGAGACAAGAACACAAGATATTGGCTTTCTGCCAGGGCCAAAACCTCTCCCTCTTGGAGAGAAAAACCTGCACAAAATTCTTCTTACAGATATTCCAATTTATGAATACCAATGTGAAAATTCCTATACTCAAAGAACCCCTACTGCAACAAAACTGAATTTAGTTCTCCTACTTGATTTTAATATACATTATCAAGTTATTTTTTGAAAAATATTGAAGTAAAGTACTTCTGCAGCCTACACCAATTAAATTTGATTACATGAAACAAGAAATTGAGCAAAGAACAAGATACATAGGACACCATTATTTTTGGACAAAATAGTCCCCAGAAAAACCCAATGCGGGAAAACCGGTGCAGCAACTCTGAGGGTTTTATATTATTAAGCAGTAGTTCTGAATACAATGTTGGATGCCCTCCTGACAATCCAGTTACAGAGAAAAATATAATGGCGGAAAACTAAGTGAGATTACCTCACTTCACCCGACAGTTTCCGGCTGATCCGGCAACAGAACTGGCAAACCCTCGGTTATCTCTGCATTGGCCTTGCGTAGGCCCTGCGTCAGCCTCAGAGGCTCTGCGTTAGCCCTGTGTTGTCTCTTCTGCCTCTTGGAGCTTCTGTGTCAACCTCTCTCGGCTATTCTGGGAGCTCCCTGGCAGTTCCGGATTTTTGCGTGAAGGCAGCTTCCTTTCTGCACCGGCCCTTCTAGCTCTGCGTCAAGCTTGCGTGGGCCCAGATTGGCCCAACATCAGTCCTTCTAGGTGTTGCGCTGCCTCCACTGGTGGCTCTCCGCCTCTCTGCCTAGTATTCCTGAACTATCCCTGCCCCTCTGCTGCAAAATGATCACTTAGTTCGAATTTCTCAGCTTCCTAGCCCCAGAGGCTCTCCGCCTCTCTGCCCAGTATTCCCAAACTATCCCTACCCCTCTGCTGCAGAATGATCACTTAGTTCGAATTTCTGAGCTTCCTAGCCCCAGGAATTTTTAATTCTAGATCAATTCGTTCTCTCGGTGTATTTCTAAATGAACCCCAAGCCTCCTTCTTATACTTTTCTCGTTGAGACTTCAACAGCCGAGATTAAGTCTCTAATCAACGGCTAAGATTAAAAACTTGACTTGATCCGCTTTCTAGAACATTCTCACCCATATTTTGATTAATACCCATTAATACTTTAATTTTCCTGAGTTTAGACTTAGGAACCCCATTAAAAATATTAGTTATTTTAATAAAATACAATCTGGGTGGAATTTCACCAAACAGTTTCTGGGTCCTTTAGAACTCATGTGCCTTAGCCTATCAACCAATTTTCATCGCTAGGGCACATCCGATGCTACCAAAAACTAACACTCCTTCTTAGCAAGAAATGTGTTCTAGCAACAATGTCCAACTGCATGCTGCTTTGTCTCTAAAGCATCTCCTTTTCGCACTGTTGTTGCCATCAACACTGTGCTACGACTGCTACTGTACTGCTGCCCATGACAATGCCACTGCCACTGCTGCATCTGTACTACAACTCTCTCTCAAATGCTGCATCTGCTATGCTGCTAGCATTGCCACTGCTAACACTGCATTTGTACTGTAACTCAATTGCTAAGAGAAGCAACTGAAAAACAACCAAAATTACTGAACTAAATGTGTTCAGCATAATACCATGTGAATTTTGGAATCCGATTGCTACTAGTCTCCGACCCTATAAATCTTCTGCACTGCTGCCAACCTTGCTCTGCGTTGATTAGTCTCTGGTCTCAGGCTACTGCATCTGTCTCTCCAACCAATCCACTGCATCATTTGACACTAAGTCCATCTCACTACTGCTGAATCTCGGCCTCCCGTAGCAAGGAATTGATCCAAGAGGTGGGTTCCTCAAGGATCCTGCCCACATGTAGTCCTCCCAACTATAGTTCTATATTGACCCATTTCCCTCTTGGAGATGTGTGGGCACTCATGGCAACCTCATCTTCGACAATTTTTGCTGGAGCAACCTTAGGATCCTGTTTTTCATCCTTATCCTTTTGCTTCAAAGGACACTGGGATGCAAAGTGGCCCATCTTGTCACATCTGAAACATTTCACCTTCGAAATGTCCTTCTTCCGCTTCTGCTTCTGTTGTCCCTTTGATGCTAGAGCTATGTTCTCCTCCTCCTCCTTGGTCTTCGTGCCACTTCCACTGCTTCCATTAAGGTTGACCTTAACCAGACCCCTCCTTAATTCTTCCTGTTGAAGGGCTGCCCACATCTCCTCCCATGAAGGTAGTCTTTCCCTGCCCAATATACTTTGGACGAAGACTTGCCATTCATTCGAGACTCCATTCAGGGTTGTCCTTACCATTGCAGTAGACTAAGGATTAGACCCCACGCAGCTTGCTGGTCTCTGGTGTCCTAAAGACGTTGAAGATAGGAGTTAAACCCTTCTCCCTTCTGCATCAATGTCCACTGCAACTTTTCTTCTAAGTACATCTTTTGTTGTTCGGAAGAACTTCATACAGTGAAGACAAAGCTTCCCACATTTCTCGGTTTGTATCTTTGCCCAGCAAGTGTGAGACCACATGATCTCGAACTCCATCGAGTATGTACCTCTTCGCCTTCGCCTGCTTGGCCTTATACTTCTTCTTTAGATCATTGTCTGCGAGAACAACCACAACACTCTTGACGTAGGCTTCAAGATCGTACTCCTCCAGATTAGCTAAGATTCTGGTCTTCCATATGACATAGTTGGAGGCTCCTTCCAACCTGTCCTGATCTCTAAGCCCATGTGATGCCATCTCACCTAAATTGTCACACTGACTCCTCTAGTCAATGCGTAGCACTGGCCTACTACCCGGCAAGTGAAAAATTCGGACTTGTGGCGAGAAATGTCCTCTGAAGAGAAAATTTCCCTTCTGTGTCTTTGCTCTTTTCCGACGGATTTTTTCCCTGGTAGAAACTGTGTCCTTCAAGCACTGTGCTGAGGCTCTCCGTCACTCCCTCTACCTATGCAAACTCATGAACAGGAAATCGTACCTCTCTGTCGACTCTCTTAGAGAGAGATTTCCTCGGAATCTCTGCCTTCCCGGCACAGGACTGCGCAATCCCTTCAAGGGAATTCGAATTGCTGTCAAATGCAACTATTGGCCTCTCTACTTAGCGCTGGATTTGCTCTTCCTATTTCAAAATCAATGCTCCGATACCATGTGAAAATTCCTATACTCAAGGAACCCCTACTGCAGCAAAACTGAATTTACTTCTACTTGATTTTAATATACATTATCAAGTTATTTTCTGAAAAATATTGAAGTAAATTACTTCTGTAGACTACACCAATTTAATTTGATTACATGAAACAAGAAACTGAGCAAAGAAAAAGATACATAGGACACCATTATTTTTGGACAAAATAGTCCTCGGAAAAACCCAATGTGGGAAAACCGGTGCAACAACTCTGAGGGTATTATATTATTAAGCAGTAGTTCTGAATACAATGTGGGATGCCCTCTCGGTAATCCAATTACAGAGAAAAATATAATGGCGGAAAACTGAGTGAGATTACCTCACTTCCCCCGACAGCAGAATTGGCAAACCCCCGACTATCTCTGCGCTGGCCTTGTGTAGGCCCTGCATCACACTTAGAGGCTCTGCATTAGCCTTGCACTGTCTCTTCTGCCTCTTGGAGCTTCTGCGTCAACCTCTCCCGACTATTTTGACAGCTCCCCCGCAATTCTCGATTTCTGCGTGAAGGTAGCTTCCTTTCTACGCTGGCCCTTTTGACTCCGCGTCAAGCCTGTGTGGACCCAGACTAGCCTACCATCAGTCCCTCTAGGTGTTGCGTTGTCTCCACTGGTGGCTCTCCGCCTCTCTGCCCAGTATTCCCGAACTATCCCTACCCCTCTGCCGCAGAATGATCACTTAGTTCAAATTTCTCAGCTTCCTAGCCCCAAAAATTTTGAACTCTAAATGAATTTGTTCTCTCGGTGTATTTCTAAATGAACCCCAAGCCTCCTTATAGTTTTCTTGTTGAGACTTCAATGGTCGAGATTAAGTCTCTAATCAATGGCTGAGATTAAAAACTTGACTTGATTCGCTTTCTAAAACATTCTCACCCATATTTTGATTAATACGCATTAATACTTTAATTTTCCTAAGTTTAGACTTAGGAACCCCATTAAAAATATTAATTATTTTAATAAAATACAATCCGAGTGGAATTTCACCAAATGGTTTCTAGGTTCTTGAGAACCCATGTGCCTTAGCCTCTCCACCAATTTTCATGGCTAGAGAAAATCTGATGCTACCAAAAACTAACAACCAAGACCATGACCCTTCACCTACTATGCCACTCCAAGACCAAGACACCAATCTCTTCTTCATTACTGCTAAGCTTCACAATTGTTCCATCTTTACGTAGATCATTGTTACATTCTCACTGGGATCATCACTACTGCTCCACCATTACTGTTACATCATTGTTGCACCTAGCTGCACTACCACCAAGATCTTCATTAGAACACCACCGAGACCATGGTTGCAACTGGGATCATGACTGTGTTTAGAAGGTATGC
This sequence comes from Pinus tabuliformis, assembly GCA_031772625.1. NCBI lineage: Eukaryota > Viridiplantae > Streptophyta > Pinopsida > Pinales > Pinaceae > Pinus > Pinus tabuliformis. The sequence goes on along the minus strand of CM062820.1, from coordinate 1,201,284,779 downwards.
CGAGACAGTATGATCACAAAGATCCTCTTCATCATGAATACACCAAAACTAAGAGACGGTGATCATTGTGACTATGTTTATAGTATATATGCCGAGACAGAGTATTGAGATCCTTCTTATCATAATTATGACGAGGTTGTGAGAGAGTGTATACCCCTGTAATACCCATCTGAAAACCTTAGAGTCCTTCTCCAACTGAAACAATGTAATTCTTTCTTCATTTGAGGTTCCTGCACCATGTTACTTGTTTGAGATTTCAGAGAGGTGTTCGAAGTTGTTACTGTAACTATTCCCGAGATTCTATCCTCCTGCAATTCCTGTAACCATCCGAAGTCACAAGGACTTGTCCAAAGTTCTATGATCCTATGGTGATTCTAGCTGCATATATATAGTTGTTTGTCCATGTATGCAAATTGGCATGAACCAGTGAACTGTTGTGACTTCATTTTTGAGCCGACTTGACATCTATATATGCTTTGAGGCCGGCATGACTCTCTTTCACATCGTTTTGCTAGGAGACTTCTTCTTGTACTTGTCTTGGAGGGCTACTTGACATTTCTATAGACATATTTTTCTCATGCTCAAGAAGAGCTTCTTAATAGTTTCTTTGACTCTTTCACTTTCCTATAGCACTTCAACATGTGCTGGACCTATGTAATGAGCAAGAAACTCATTTTATAATTTACAAAAATAATATTTCTTTTCTTTTACAAGTACAAAGATCAAAATTACATTTATGAAGACCGAACCTAGTTACACTTTCTTCAACACTCCCTCTTAACTAGGGAGGTATTCATAATGGTACTTGGTCATTCTCAATCTGAAGAATTTCTCATAAGAAGAATTGGATTGGTAACCCATCTGTATAGAATCATCGTAACCAACATTGTTTCCACAACAAGGCCTTGACTGAAAGCTCTATCTCTCATTAGATCAAAGCACAATGTTGGTGAGACCAATGATTATAGACACCTTCATCGTTGTCTCTGAAGGTACATACCCATGCGGGTGTTCACTGAGTATGACCTTCTAGGACTATTCTTATCTTGGGTTCCTAGCCCTCAAAGAATATCGATCCTCTTGTCTACTCTTATCTCGGATGCCCTCCACATCCTCAAAGAGCATTAGATGCTAGATGATTACCCAATCCTCCCATTCTTTCTTCCCAGGTGAAGACCTCCCATTCTTTCTTCCCAGGTGAAGACAAGAATGTTGTCTCTATCTCTCCCTCTTAACTAGGGAGGATATGCCCATTCCTATAAAGGAATGTACCCAAGTTCCCTTTGACTAGGAACTTGCCCAAGATCCCTCTCAATTAGGGACTCTCCTTTTTATCAGCAGCTTCTTCTTCGTGGTCCTTCAACTGCTTGATCAATTTCCTTGATGTCATGAAATTCAGTCGAGCTTCTTCCTTGTAGGGCATTAGCCATTGATCACTTTCCTTCTTGGTTCGTCATGTCATTCCTTTCTTCATGGAAAGTGGTCTTCTTGATACATATCTGGAACCTTTGTCATATGGCTACTTCTTTCTTATCATGTTTCTTTCAGGAATTTCCATCCTCCACATGAATGATAGTTGTACTTGTACTTATAACTCTTGTGCCAGTGGCCCTGCGTAAACTCATCTAGATATTATTCAAGAAAAACATAACATTAAATCAAATTTTACCTTACTAGATGGCTCTTCATCATGACATCTTCCTGTAGGTATCAGCATCCTGCATACATGTTGACACATCTCCCAAAGATATCCATAGTCAAGGGTCTCCATCTTTTTCAGACTTCCATCAGAGTCTTCATATCTTTTCGGGAGATTTCCTAGTCAAATCTTCTTGGTATTTTGGATGTTGATCACCTTCATCAGGGTTGCATATCTCACGATCTCTTCCTTCCTCACACATTCCATTCCCAGGAGCTTTCAATCAAAGTTTCTTCATTGTGGTCAACCACCTCATACTTCATATGAGGACATATTATGTTGATTTCATCTAGTGTGACTTATGCCTTCCTGCATCCTTTCAGAGGAGGAGATCCTTTTTCTCTTGATCATGCTTCTCAAGATAGAAGTAATGATCCATGTTACCTGCAACCATATGACATGACATTATAATATTAAACACAAGCATACATACCTCATTTTACCTTTAGGTCATCTAGGCTTCTTCCAACAGCTTCCTTGATTGAAAAGATCTTCAATCCCTTGATCTACTTCATTTCTCATGTCATCATACCATCATCTCATGAATTCCATAAGTTGGATTTCCTGACGAAACACTTGCTTCCTCTCTAGATCAGTGAACCCTCCAATGAGGATTCCTTCAGAGAATCTTGAGGATCTTGTATATCCCCATTTGGCAGATGTTTCCTTTTTGTATGATGAGCCTTGTCCTAGATGACTTCATCCTTTTCTTCAATGTCCAATGAGGTTCCCAAGAGATATATCCTTCATGTTTGTTTGCCATGGATTTTGTCCTCCATGATTCCCATGGTGATGTCCCAAGCTCTTGTTTCTAATGCTTCCATGATGCCATGATGCATCTTATTATCATGGTCATATTTGTAACTAAAGATTTAGGAGCTTATGATAGGACCCTTTTGTGAGGGATACCATCTCAATCATAGTAGAGATCTATTACTCCCTCTTTCCTTTGTCCCTTTCTTCAGCTTCCTCCATCTTTCCGGTGATATGAGCTTTCTTTTTATAATCTTTCCGTAGCACTGTTTTGTCTTGTTTGAGGACCCTTTCCTTTCCTTTCTGCACATGTTTGAGTCCTTTAACCTTCAACACTTTTGCCATCAACTTGTCTTTCTCTATCTAGCATAGAGACCACAAATTGTTGAATGAGGTAACCTTCTTGTTCATGGACATTTGTTACCTTGCCTATCAGTTAGAACAATGATGATTTCCTTCCTAGATTTTGTAGGTGAGACCTTCTGGAGATATCCTACATCCTTTGATACCTTTACTTTCATGTAGATCAGATTTTATGTGACCTTCTTCATTGCACCTTCAGAGAATGAGTTTATCATATACATTTCTTTGATGTCTCCAATGTTGCTATATGAGGGGATCTTTCATAAGTATCCCTTTCCATGAATTCAGAGGAGATATTTTGATATGTTCAATGACTTTAGCTACTTAGAGGACTATGTCCATCCTCCTTCATGCAAGGAATCTTGATGACCCATCCAACCTATAGATCTTCTTGCAATCATGAAGTCATTTAACCAAACTTGATTATAGAATGAAAAGATACTTACTTGTCATGTGAAGATGAAATCTTCACCTTGATTGCTTTGATGATGGTTGAAGAAGATATATTAGAGCTTCTTCTTGGATGACCTTCTTACAAATGAGAGAGCCTTTCCTCAATAGAAAAGGTTGCTCCTTTTGATGAGGATGATTTGTTGCTTCCTTGGATGATCTTCTTCTAGGGCAAGGAGATGATCCTTTGAAGATGTTCATGCCTTATTGCCTTCAATTTGCCTTCTTTTGTAGTTTAGATCAAGACTGCTTCTAGGACTTCGACCTTCTTCGAGATGATGTAGTCTTCGATTTTGAGGTCCTTTGAGCTTCATTGCTTTGTAGACATCTTGATGAGAGTCTTGGTGGCCTTTTGATGATGACTGTGGAGACAAAAGATCTTGCTGTTGTAGATTGTCTCCTTGATTGCATAGACAAAAACCCTTGCTGATGTAGACTACTATTGTGGACTGATCCTTCAATTTTGTCAAAGCCTTTCAACTTGCTTTGATGCCCTTCTTGAAGCTGATCCTTGAATGTCTCTTTTTGCTGCCCTTCCTTTGACTTCAGCACCTTAGCTCCGATACCATGTTGAAGAATCTAGGGCAATTAGAGTTAATGTGATTCTTCTAGCATGATAACTACTTGTGAGGTATTTTAATTTTTCTTCTTAGCACAATTTTCACTTGTTCTTATTAGAGTGTGTCTTCTTATATTCATCAAATAGTTACCAAAAACAAAGAGACAAGAGTGTCTTTTGTGATCCTGTGGTGACTCTAGCTGTGTATATATAGTTGTTTGTCCATGTCTGCAAGCCGACATGAACCAGTGAACCGTTGTGACTTCATTTTTGAGCCGACTTGACATCTATATATGCTTTGAGGCCGACATCACTGTCTTTCACATCGTTTTGCTGGCAGACTTCTTCTTGTGCTTGTCTTGGAGGGCTACTTGACATTTCTATAGACTCATATATTTTTCTCATGCTCAAGAAGAGCTTCTTAATATTTTCTTTGACTCTTTGACTTTCCTATAGCACTTCAACATGTTCTAGACCCATGGAATGAGCAAGAAACTCATTTTATAATTTAAAAAAATAATATTTCTTTTCTTTTACAAGTACAAAGATCAAAATTACATTTATGAAGACCGAACCTAGTTACACTTTCTTCAACCCTTTCAACTCCATATTGACTGATATAGTTGAGAGCTTACATGCATTGGCTCCTCATTATTGATGGTGCTTGATGATGGAATAAATCCCACTTGTGAATAATATTTAATATTTAAATTATGTCATGAGAAATGTATTAATGTAGACCATGAATATAAGTATGTAGGAAGGTTGAGAGATTTAGAGGAATAAGTGAAAATAGGGATGGAGATTTAGTGAGAGATTCATGGAAAGATTTGAGGAGATAGTTGTGGTGGTGGTTTGAACAAATTTCTCTAAGTTGATGTATTTGTTATGGTCACCTATCTTTATATATAGTGACCATTTTGTACAATAGAATCACACACGGTAATTTGGTTTTATAATATATCTCTCTTTTGGGAGTTTCTTTTGTAAATTTCTTGTGTCCCTTGCTTTATTAATGGCTGTGAGAAGCCAACATTTGCTATCAGAGTGAACGCTGAGGGAAATTGTAATAGTGAGGTTGCTGTGTGAGGATGAACGCACTGTGGTGTGACGCTGGATGGACCTATGAATTTGTGAAAATGTTTTCTATGAGTAACTTGTCATGAAGAGCATGAACCGATTTTGTAAGGATCCGACATTGTTGTAACAAAAAGGAAAAGTTTGTTGTTGCATGTGGTCTGCGTTGAAGAAAGGCTTGCATCCGTGTTGTGAGCTGCGTGGAAATGTGTCTACATGGTAGTGTGAGGCTGTTTGGAAATGGGAATGTGTGGAGGAGCTGATACTGTTTGAGCGAGTGAACTATTGTCTGCTGCCTGAACCTGCATGAGTGGAGAGAGCTGATGCATGAAAGTCCATGCAGGCCTGTGGATGCTGGTAGAAAGCCACAGTACAAGGAATGATATTTTCCGAGCCGAGAGTGCTCGGTAAAGTTTTGTCTCCACAGTAATATATTTTTTTTGTTAAGGAAACATGAAGAAATACGATCTGAAGGATGAAGAAAAATGAAGATAAAAGGAAAAGGCCAAAGAAGAAGAATGCAGAAGATTGAAGATGAGGACGAGATAGTTCAAAGGAAAACCGAAGGCAGAGAATTCACAAGTACTCGTTAAGGGGGAGTATGATGGAATAACTCCCACTCGTGAATAATATTTAATATTTAAATTATGTCATGAGAAATGTATTAATGTAGACCAAGAATATAAGTCTACGAGAAGGTTGAGAGATTGAGAGGAATAAGTGAAAATAGGGATGGATATTTAGTGAGAGATTCATGGAAAGATTTGAGGAGAGAGTAATGGTGGTGGTCTGAACGAATTTCTCTAAATTGATGTATTTGTTATGGTCCCCCATCTTTATATATAGTGACCATTTTGTACAATAGAATCACACCTGGGAATTCGGTTTTATAACAAAATTCTCCCTTTTGGGAGTTTCTTTTGTAAATTTCCCGTGTCCCTTGCTTCATTAATGGCTGTAAGAAGCCAACATTAGATTTGCCTCATTGAGATTACATCACATCAACTCATTGGATTGAGAAGTCATGTCATGGACTAAGAAAGTAGCCATTACAAAGCAAAATATTCTTTCTAAGGACCAAGTCCAATTCCTCTACTCAAGTCGAACTCTCCAAGGACCAAGTCAAATTCTTCAAGGACCAACGAGTGGGACATTGAGGTAATGAAGTCTATTATTCTTCGTTGTTGACCATTTCAAGCCATTAGCAAAGGGAATCTTGGAATTAATTGTGCATTGTGACCCAATTCAACCCCTTAGTGGGGAAATAAAATTTTGTAATATAATATTTTATGGAAAAAAGACTAAATCTCCAACTTGTGGGTGACCTATAAAAGTATTATTTGATGAGTTGAACTAGTTGTTAGCTAGCCATTATCTACTTGTTAAAAATGTTTTGTAAAAGGCTAGCCTGCCCTCTTGTAATAGTTGTTGTCTTTTTAGAAAAGTGCCATCAATAAAGAGCTCATTTTGTGTTGAATTTTTATTTCGTTCATTGTGTGGGGTGAATTTTACTAGTTCCTTTTTTCTCAATTTATTGTTGGATTTGGGCTATAATCTAATAAGTTTTCTAATAATTAAGATCATACAATTTCCTAAGTTACTTAGGAAAGATCACAATTTTGACAAATTTTGGGTTAGTGGCAATTTTGGCACCTCAACTTAGGAGAAATGAGAAAAGCTCGGCGTTAGTGGAATGTGGGAGCCACTAAGTTGGGAAATTCACTCCATGAGAAAGGAGACAATTTTGGTAGGGTTGCGGGGACCACCAAGAGAGGCATTCGAACTCCTCGAGAAGGGAAAGCGAGCTAGTGGAAGGTAGGGACCACTTGGAGGAGAGGGAGCAACAATTATAAATAGAACTTGGAGGCCATTATTTGAGACCTTTTTCCAATTTGACAATTGAACCAGAGATCCTCTTGGAGTTGTTTAACACAAGACGACAGTGCTACTTAGCACAAGGAACTCCAAGCAGAATTTCCACCTCTTCCTTTGGAGAACCTTGAGTGCATCCATAAGAGAGAATGAGTCCATTCCATGCTTTTTCAAGAGTTGTACATATAGTATCACATCGAGCAGTGCAACTTTCTTGTTCGCAAAAGGAAGTTTGAGTAGCAACATTGGGCCAGCGATAGAGGGTGGCTTGGTTCGAGAATTTACAAAAGTTTTTGCTATCCCTTGGGCAATGTTTTTTTACCAATTGCAAGGCTGGAAGAAGGGGCTTTGAGGAGGGACGAATTTATTTACTTCTGCTTGTGTGCAGGGATTACTGGGCAATTGCTGCACAAGGGAGGAGAGAGGGAAATTTGGTGGAGCCCGAAGCTGGAAGGTGAGGTGTTTGGAAAGGGAGATTTTGTAGTGAATTGGGAGACAATTCTTGGGTGGTTTTGGGAGAGGATTCAACAACTCAATTCCTGTAGCTCGCATTGGCAGCCAGTTTGGGCAATTCACACTATTTGGGGGTCACCGGGGACTGTTGGGTGCTACCCAAACCCTTTCTGGGTTTTTGTGGGTTTTGTGGGAGGAAGCTATTCCTAATTCTGCAGAATTTTCTAAGCAGATTTGAGGATTGAAACTTTAGTTCCACTCCAACAACAACCACTGTTAATTTCTGGGTAGTGCACAGATTTTTTGGGTGACACCTTCAACACTTGGGACTGCAAACTATCAGTTGGGTTTTGCCTAGCTTGTTGAAGCAATCCTAGGTTCTTTGTTCTCACCTATTTTGTACCCAGTTTACTCAGAAATTAGTAAAATGACTCAACAGTTTAGTACTTCTCCATTGGTGTATTAATTGTTTGTTAATTTCCAATTTTTTATATTGATGTTCATAATGCATATCTCTGTTATTTATTGAATATCTCTATTAGGAATATTACAGTGGTATCAGAGCATGTTCTTGGCCAGCTATGGACACAAGAGCAGGTGATGCCACGCCATTTTGGTGTAGTCCACTATAGGGGCAGAGGTAGAGGTGGAAGAGGGGACCGTGGTAAAGGACGTAGGCCTAATCCCTTTTCAGTTAATGAGGCTGAGAACACCAGAGAGGGTGACATTTGGGTGGAGGAACACATGGAGAATGAGAGGGAACCTGAGCAGGGTGGCAGTGGAGTGAACAATGAAAATTTGGAGGCGTTGATGAGGTAGAATAGGGAAATGATCAATATGGTAGGTCCAATGATGGGGTTGCTTTTGAAAAACCAACAACATCACACTAATCATGGGGACGGTGGCTTCAGGACGGGATGTGAAAATTTCACTACTAAAATTCTTTTGCAGCAACTGGAATTAATTCTTCTAATTGTTAATTAATTTAGCAGTTTGTTGCTACGACAACAACGAATCAATCACACTGCAATCTTCACAAAATTAAATATTGCATAAGATAAACTGGAAATTGAGAAAATACTCGCACACACACAAAAAAGATGATACCGTTCTTTTTGGACGAAAGTCCCTAGAAAAACCCAACTTGGGAAAACCGGTACAGCAACTGAGGTTTTTATTATTAAGCAACAGTGAGAAATTCTGAGTACAATCTATGGATGCCCAACTGGAAATCCAAGCTATTAGTTTTTGTAGCATCGGATGTGTTCTAGCCTTGAAATTTTGTGGAGAGGCTAGAATGCATGAGATCTCCAAAACCCATTATCGTTTCTAGAAATTCCACCTAGAAATGACTTCATTAAATTATTAGTCAGTTTTTAAATATTTCCTAAATCTAAACTTAGGGAATATGACTAATTAATCAGAATTAATTAAGTTATGGTGTGAATGTTCTAGAAACTCACATGGATCGACTTCAAGTTAATCCTAGCCATCGATCAAGATCTAATCTTGGTCGTTGAAGTCTCAACAGAGGATTATAAGAAGAAGTCAATGGGGCTTAAGGAAATCACTTGTGCAGTTCGATTTCATGAGCAGATCGATTTCCAGAGTAGCAGCAGTCAATTGCCGGAGAGAGAGCTAGTGAGATCGAAGCAGTGAGAGAGGGGCAGAAACAGTGAAGCCAGAGGAAGATTTCTAGATCCGGTGAGTGCGTTTGCAGAGAGGCAGAAGAGCCACTAGAGGCTGACGCTGGGGCGGCGCAGTAGCCTCTAGAGGCAAAGTCGATTTGTTGGGAGAGATTGACATTTTCAGTTCCAAAGGCGGAGAAGGAGTCCCAAAGTGTTGGAGAAGTGTCTTTTTGATCAACAGAAGGCAAAACAACTTCATCAGAGTCCAGTGAGAGGAACGCCGTCCAACCAGCTATGGGGAGCAGCATAGAGCCTTAGAAGGCCGAAGTTATGAGGGCAAGTTGTGCCAAGAGGTTGCCTATGGGGTAAGGAAAATTCCTCTCCAAATTTTTGCTAGTTTTTCTTTGTAGGATTGTCAGTTTCGAAATCCAGTCGTACTCAGATTATTTCATTGTGGCATAATAATAAAACCCTTAGTTGTTGCACTGGTTTTCCCAAGTTGGGTTTTTTCGGGGACATTGGTCCAAAAATAACTATGTCATTTTATGTGTGTGTACTAGTATTTCTTCCAACATTTATTTCTTCCCTAGTTTATTTGTGTAGGTTGCAGTATGATTGATTCAGTATTTGTTGTAGCAAACAGTAAATAAATTGTTAAGAATTAATTTAACAATTAGGAGAATTATTTCCAGTTGCTCCAATAGGAATCGGGTTTCCGAATTTTCACATGGTATCAGAGCGCAGATTGTGAAAATTTGGGAGACTCAAATTTCTACTGTAGCAACTGATTAAGTTTCTTCTATTTGTTAAATAACTGAACAAATCATTTACTGTGTTCTACGGTAAATATCGAAACCAATACACTGCAACCTCCACTAATTAAATTATATGTGGAAACAAGAATTGAGCAAGAAAGAAATAGCACACACAAGTGACACCGTTATTTTTGGACAAATGTCCCCGGAAAAACCCAATGCGGGAAAACAAGTGCAACAACTGAGGGTTTGTATTATTTAGCAGTAGTTTTCTGAATATAATCTTTGGATGCCTTACTAGCTATCCAATACAAAGAATCTGACTGACAAAGAGATGAGTGAGATATACCTCACACTATCACTGGTGATCTAAGACTGATCCAACCACTGAATGGCTAGCCCCTAGCCGCCTCTGCGCAGTTTCTACGCAATCACTGCGCTACTCTGTGTCACTGCTTCTGGGGCCAACGTCACTCCTTCTGGCTGATCGATTTTCTTCTGGAACTTAGACTTCTGCCCTCCTGGTCTCACACCTCGGCTTCTGGTTTTAGAACTCGACTTCTCCAGCAAAATACAGATCTCCTCTTAGGCTCTGCGCTGCCTTTGCGTGGCTCTACGCTTCCCAGTGTGGCCTCTGCGTTGCCTCTTCTGGATCTCTCTCTGCCTCCTCTGCAATGTATCCCCAGATAAGGAAACCTTCCTCCAAAAACTATCCTTGCCCCTCACTGCAAGAAATCACTTCGTTCTCTCTCCAGCAATTGCTGCGCTGCTCCCTTGAGAAATTCGATCTTTGATCTCACTCGATGTGTATCTCAAATGCCCATCAAGCCCCTTCTTATAATTCTATGGTTGATCAATCAATGGCCCATATTAACTTCTAATCAATGGCTCAGATCATATTGACTTGATCCTCTTCTTCTTCTAGAAGTTTCACCTCCAGTTTGATTAATACCCTTTAATTATTTTAATTTCCTAAGTTTAGACTTAGGCACTCATTAAAAATAATTAATTATTTTAATCAAACTATCTCCAGGTGGAATTTCCCAAAACAATTTCTAGGTATTCTAGAATACATGTGTCAAGCCTCCCTGCAAATTTTGAGGCTTAGAGCACATTCGATGCTATGAGAAATCAACACAGATGATCAGCCGGAGAGCTCAGTAGCGAAGGAAGAGGGACTTTCATTGTTCATTGAGGGGCAATAGGTCGAAACGCCAGAGGCAGTGCAGTCAGCTTGGCCAAGAGGTCGAATTTCTTGAGGAGGATCGATTTTTTCTGAGAGGGACAGAAAAATTCGATCTCTCCAGATCAAGGGATTGTAGAGGCAGAGGGAGCAGCTAATATTTTTCGCATTGCATATCTCTAGCTAGAGGTGGTAGTTTTGTAGCAGTTTGCTAGAACAGAACTAGCATCGGGTGGAAGAAGAGCACTGTAATGTCCCTTCCTAATTATTTTCCCAAGGAGAGGAGAAACCATTTTTGGCAATTTTGTTATTTTTGGCTTAATGCATTTTTGGTGGAAAAACTTAGGAGAAAGGGGGTCGATGTGCTTTTTAGTGGATTGTGGGGGCCACTCACCCACCCAAAATACACACCCCTTAGAGGCAGCACAATTTTCCTAATTGGGGGATTGAAATATTTGATGGGACCCACGTGGAACCCAAGGGAGAAAGCATAAATAGAAGGAAGTTACCAGCATTTGGGGCCTTTTGATGATTTGAGAATTCATTGTTGCTTTGGCTATTTAGCTAAGCTACAAGTGTTGTTCAGCACAAGAGCTTCCCAAGGAGTGAAGCTCATCCCTCTTCGGTGGACTTCGAGTGGCACCCTAGGAGAGCTTTCTTTGCCATTTTTGGGAGCAGCAGGGAAGTAGTGGGAGAGACTGTGTGTTGGGTGGAGCAATAGAGTCGGGGAATTCGGATGTGAAGGTTGCTGGAGGTATTCTCATCGAGTCTCCGCTTCAGAAAGGAGAAATTACAGCAGGAAGGCAAGCCAAATACTCAGGTCGAGCTGTTGGTAGAAGGGACTGCGTCATCCTTGCCCAAGACTGTGCAGTCACTAGTGGGGATCACTTAGAGAGAAGGTTAACCTGAGGATTGGGGAGTTGGGTTGTGGGGAAATTGTTGTGAGGCTGATTTGGGAGGATTCCTGACATTTTGGCAATGAGTTACAGCAGTTCCAGTTACAAGCATCGGTTTCCAGTATTGGAGGAGGGCCAATCCCCAAGGGGTCGAAATTGGTAGGTCAAATCCAGGGAAAACCTTTTTTGGGTTTTTCTGGGTTTTTGGAGAGGAGTACGTCCCCAAAATTGCAGAAATTTATGGGTTGTTTTGACGGGGTAAATCAGAGCTTGAAGTCAGCCAACACTGCAGATTTGAGGGGACAACGCAGTTCTTTGGGGGAGTAGCAAATTCACAGTAGTTGGGCACTTTTCTATTGATCATCTGAGGCTTGTAGCTTGCCTTGTGCAAGCCAAGGTGCACCTCATCCAACTTCTATTGTACTCCAGCATATTTATTTAATGAAAAATGAGCCAGTTGGGTATTTGATGAGAAATTTTTGTTCATGTGTTCATTACTGAGTAAAATTTTATTGTGAATTTTAATACATGTCTTTGTTATCTTTACAAATCTTCCATTAGGAATATTACAGTGGCATCAGAGCATGTTCTTGACCAGGGTGGGGAACAAGAGCGGGTGATGCCACCGAGATACCAAGCACTGGTTTTCTAGAGAGGTTGTGGTAGAGGTAGAGACAGGGGTTGAGGTAGAGAAGAGGGGCCGGACCCATTTTCAGACACTGAAGTGGAAAATATCAGAGGCAAGATAGTGAACCTAGAAGAGAATGAGTAGCCCAGGCAAAGGAACACAGACCAGGCCTTGGAAGAGCCGTTAAGGACAAACCAACAGATGATGAGGCAAGGGCAGCTAATGATGGACATGATGCAACAGGTGATGGGCCTGCAAATGGGTGGAAGATCGGAGGGAGAGCCTCAAGGTGACGGGGGTTCCGGAGCATGACGAGGAAATCGTAACTATCAGCCTCGACACACCCCACAGCATGGGCAAGCTAGCCGCCCCACAATGCCTCATCTCATGGAGGAGGCTGAGCCAGAGAGAGAGTCGGACCCAGTTGAAGACTTGGTACATTTTGCTGCATCGGGCATTGATGAGTATGAGGGGTTGGATGGTCGGATCTGTTGGAATTTCTAAGTCTGACACGTTAGAAACCCTTCATGTACTTTACTGATTTATTCCTACCTACTAGTTTTGTTAATTAACAAGTTATTTACCATGTAAATACTGGGAATAAATACAAGTACATGCTCAACACATTACAGATCATCAACACACAAGTAACACTGTTGTTTTTGGACTCTTGTCCCTGGAAAAACCCAATGCGGGAAAACCGGAGCAACTATCTAAGGTTTTGATTTATTAAGCAATTTCATAATACAATCTGGGTGCCAAATTCAGCATAGCCAACAGAGAAAAATCTCGACAATAGTACCTCTCTACTCGGAAGCAGATATTCCGGTTGAAACCCTGGATAAACACTTCGGTAGCTCCACAGCTCCAATCTGCCCCACGAAACCCCAACGTCAGCCTATAGGAACTGCATCAGCATCTCTCTGGCCCAGCGTTAGCCCAGTGTCACTCTGGCTTGGTCTATGTTAGCCCTCTGGCCCTCTACATTACCCACACTGGCCCTCTGAGGCACTGCACAGCTCCTGGCTGCCTCTGCGTGAGTCCTGGCTGGCAATGCGTGAGCCCTGGCTGGCTCTGCATGAACCCTTGGCTGCTTCTGCGTCCCTCTCCGACGATTGCGCTGATCCTCCCAGTGCTATCTCTGCCTCTCTACTTCTGTATTCACTGCCCCTCAACTGCAACTCTGATCACTCAACTTTCTCAGCAAACCCAACCCCAGAAAGTCGAAATCTTGATCTCTTGGTGTGTTCTCCAAGTGACCCTCAAGCCTCTTATACTTTTCTCGTTGACAAATCAACGGTCGAGATTAAGTCGCTAATCAATGGTTAAGATTAGATCTAGCTTGATCCATGACTTTTGGACCATTCTAACACAGTTTTATATTAATTCACATTAATATTTTATTTTCCCTAAGTTTAGACTTAGGGACTCCATTAAAAATATTAATTATTTTAATATCTCCCAAATTGTTTAGAATTTGCCCAAACCCTTTATGGGTATTGGAGATCTCATGTGCCTTAGCCTCTCCACCAATTTTCGTGGCTAGAGCACATCTGATGCTGCCCCAAATCAACACTCCCTCTTAGCGAGGACTATGCTCTAGCAATACTCCTCACTGAGTATCACCTTGATTATCCGCATTGGTCCCTGTGCTAATGCTAGGCCTGTTGCCCACCATCTTCTGCACTGCTACCCATGGCCCTACGACTGCCATTGCTGCATCCGTACTGCAACTCCCTCTACATCTGTGCTACTGCCAATGGCCCTGCCATTGCCACTGCTGCATCTGCACTACAACCCCTCTCATCATGCTGCATTGTGTTGCCCATAGCATTACCACTGCTACTATTGCACTGCAACTCAGTTACTGAGAAGTAAGTAATTGATCTCCCGACTCTGACATCTTTGTCAGGCTAGAGACACCCTCGATGATGAAACTCCCTCTGTCACTGAAAAGTTCTCCCTCTTTGACCTCTACACTGCTACAACAACTCCATGCATCTCACACCATTGCACACCTCTCTGTGCCATCCTGCACTAGTGCAACACTCCCGTGCTTCTCGCACTACTGCCTCACGCTGTCCTGGAAATCCCGCATTGTAGCTCCCTCTGTCGCTCCATCCGCATCCGTCTCTACTGACATCGCTAGTACTGCTACTCCTCTTCAGGGCTCCCGTAGCAAGGTGTAATCCAAGAGGTTGGGCACCTCGAGGATCCTGCCCCTCATCGCCTGTAGTCCGCCTGGCTACAGCTCGATGTCTCCCCACTTCCGCTCAAGTGGTGTGTGTGCACTCATGGCACAGTCATTGTCTGTCTCCACTTTCTTCTTTGCCCTTGCTGGCGCTGCCCTGGTCTCGGAGGCCTCTCCCTTACTCTTCTTCCTTGGACACTGGGTCGCATAATGACCCAGCTCCCCAGAGTGGAAGCATTTGACCTTGGAGAGGTCCTTCTTCTTCCGTTTCTCCTGCTTTCCCTCAAATGCTAGGGCAGCATCCTCCTCCTCCTCCTTCTTGATTCTGATCCCCTTGTCACTGCTTCCTGCCTTGCTTAGCCTTCTGATCTCTTCTTGGCGAAGAGCAACCCACAATTCCTCCCATTCTAGAAGGGTCGCCCTGCCCAATATGCTCTAGACAAACACCTCCCAGTCTTTTGAGACTGCGTTTAGGGTTGTTCTCACCATCAATTTTGGATCCGACGTTGCCCTATGGAAGTCAGCTGATCCCCGATCTCCGTCAATCGACCGAGGAATGGGTCGATTTGTTCTCCCTTTTGAATTTGGTATGATCGAAGTTGATTTTCTAGTAGCATCTTCCTTTGCACGGAGTATGCTGATACAACTTGGTCAGGGCCTCCCACATCTCCTGTGTCATGTATGTGGTACTATATGATCCTTGACCCCGTCAAGGATGATACTCTTATCCCTCGCCATTGCATCCTCGTACCTATCGTTATCAGTCGGGTCAACTGGGATAGCTATCGTCCTCAAGGTGAAGTGCTTGACATGATTCCTGTCTAGTATGGATAAGATTCTAGCCTTCCAGACTACGAAGTTTGAGGCTCCGTCCAGTCTGTCTTGGTCTCTTACTCTATGTCATGCCATTTCGCTGCTCCTTTACTTCCCTCCTGGAATTTCTCGGTGTGACTCCCTCTGAGCCTCGATTTCCTTCCTGGAAACCCTTCTGCCAATGTGGAGATGCCCCCACTCTGATTGTTTGTGCAACTGCACCACTGATTCGGATTTCTCGGCTAGAAACCCTCGGTAGCAACTCCCTCCTCCTTGGCCTTGCCCTGTTAGATACTGTTCTGACTGCAGTACCCCACCAGCTCCACTCTGCAACTTACCCACAACCTCCTAAACCCTAGCAAACTGAAGATTAGAGCTCCTGGGCTCTGCGCAATCCCGACACTAGCGAATCATTTTCCTTAGCCAATTGTGTCAACCCTCCTGGCCTCTGCGTGGCTCTACGTGAACCTGTCTTTGCCTCACTCAACCTCTACGCAACCTCTTCTTGGCTCAATCTTGATGGCATAGGCATTGCGTCACCCCTTCCTTGCTGCTACTCTGCTAAGAACAGCTTCTGTTCTGCTCGGTTGATGTCCTCAATTCTCCTGTGATCTGCAACCACGCTCTGATACCATGTTGGAATTTCTAAGTCTAACACGTTAGAAACCCTTCATGTACTTTACTTATTTATTCCTACCTACTTGTTCTGTTAATTAACAAGCTATTTACCATGTAAATACTGGAAATAAATACAAGTACATGCTCAACACATTACAAATCATCAACTGAAGGTAATAGAAACAAGCACACAAGTGACACCGTTGTTTTTGGACTAATGTCCCCGGGAAAACCCAATGCGGGAAAACCATTGCATCTATCTGAGGGTTTGATTTATTAAGCAGTTTCATAATACAATTTGGGTGCCAAATCTGGCATACTCAACAAAGAAAAATCTCCGCAGTAGTACCTCTCTACTCGGAAGTAGATATTCTGGCTAAAACCCCAGATAAACACTCTGGCAGCTCCACAGCTCCAATCCGCCCCACGAAACCCCAGCGTCAGCCTCTCAGCCTCTCTTTGGCCCAACATTAACCCAGTGTCACTCTGGCATGGCCTACGTCAGCCTCTAGAGGCACTGCGTCAGCCCTCTGGCCCAGCGTTAACCTAGCGTCACTCTGGCTTGGCCTATGTCAGCCTCTGGAGGCACTGCGTCAGCCCTCTGGCCCTATGCATCACCCACGCTAGCCCTCTGAGGCACTGCGCAGCTCCTGGTCGCCTCTGCGTGAACCCTGGTTGGCTCTGCGTGAACCCTTGGCTGCTTCTGCGTCCCTCTCTCCGGCTACTGTGTTGATCCTTCCGGTGCTATCTCTGCCTCTTTGCCTTTGTATTTACTGCCCCTCAGCTGCAACTCTAATCACTCTCTCAAATTTCTCAGTAAACCCAGCCCCAGAAAGTCAAAATCTTGATCTCTTGGTGTGTTCTCCAAGTGACCCTCAAGCCTCCTCTTATACTTTTCTTGTTGACAAATCAACGGCCGAGATTAAGTCCCTAATCAACGGCTAAGATTAGATCTGGCTTGATGCATGAATTTTGGACCATTCTAACACAGTTTTATATTAATTCACATTAATATTTTATTTTCCGTAAGTTTAGACTTAGGGATTCCATTAAAAATATCAATTATTTTAATATCTCCCAAATTGTTTAGAATCTGCCCAAACCCTTTCTGGGTATTGGAGATCTCATGTGCCTTAGCCTCTCCACCAATTTTTGTGGCTAGAGCAATTCCGATGCTACCCCAAATCAACAAAATCAAGAGGGTGGTGCCGTTTGGAGAGTACATCCACCTGAAGGAGAGGTGCACTATTGATTTTTGGTAGCATCGGATGTGCTCTAGCCATGAAAATTGGTGGAGAGGCTAAGGTACATGAGATCTGCAAGACCCAGAAATCATTTGGGGAAATTCCATCCGGATGGAGCGATATTAAAATAATTAATATTTTTAATGGGGTTCCTAAGTATAAATTTAGGAAAATTAAAATATTAATGTGTATTAATATAATATGGGTGAAAAAGTTCTAAATAACGAGGATCAAGCCAGATCTAATCTTAGTCATTGATTAGGGACTTAATCTCGGCTATTGAATCGTCAACAGGAAAAGTATAAGAAGAGGCTTGAGGGTCAGTTGGAGATACATCAAGACACCAAGAGAGATCAAGAATTTGAATTTTTGGGGCAGGGTTTGCTGAGGAAATCGAGTGAGAGATTAGTTGCAGCGAGGGGCAGTTCAGCAAGAGGCTGAAGAATACATATCAAAGAGGCGGCAGAGTGTCGGAAGAGGTAGCTCAAAGCTTAGGAGGGTCGACGCAGAGGCAACAAGGTTGACGCAGATGCTAAGGAGGCCAGCACAGAGGACGTAAAGGGCCAAAGAAGCTAACGTAGAGGCTGTAGAGGTTGACACAAAGGCCGTAGAGGCTGATGCAATTGACGCAGAGAGCTTCAGAGGCTGCGCTGAGGTGATTTAGTGGGACAGACTGAGAGCTGATTGGCTAACGCAGAGCTAGAGAGGGTGACGCAGTCCCTAAGAGGGTGACGTAGTTCCAGAGGAGTGCGTGGAGCAGCATTCGCTGTCCAGCACAAGGAATAGCTGGAGTCACTATGGGATTGTTCATCCGGTTGCTGATTAGCTGGAATATCTGTCTCCAGATAGAGGTATTGCTGCCAAGGATATTCTCTAAAGGGTGAGCCATTTCTGGCACCCTAGTTGTATTCAGAATCTGCTTAATAATAAAACTCTATATGTTGCACCGGTTTTCCCGCATTGGGTTTTTCTGGGGACAATTGTCCAAAAATAATGGTGTCCCTTGTGTTGTCTCAGTTTATTTCAGTTGTTGATCTGTATATTTGTGAAGGCTGCATTTGTGTTTACTTCGATATTTATGCATTTAAATAACTTGTTAATGCAAAGAACAAGTAGGAGATAGTAAACCAGATAATGTAGTAGGGGTTTCTGATGTGTTAGATTCAGAAATTTTCACATGGTATCAGAGCGATTGCAGATCGCAGGAGGACTGAAGACACCCATAGAAGAAATCTGAAAATTTGCAGCAGAAGCAGTTGTTCCGGAGCTGAAGCAGCGAGAGAAGTGGCGCATTGCTTAGAGGGTGATGTAGAGGCTCACGCAGAGCCTGCGTCAGCATTTCAAGCCAAGGGAAGGGTCAGCGTTGAGGCAGAGGGAGGCAAAACAGGCTCATGCAGAGCCACATCATCCTTCTCAGCCAAGAAGGAGTGACGCAGTTGGCCAGGAGGAGCAGTTTCATTGTACGTCGTGATTGCGCAGAGCCTGAAGGGCTCAAATTCTTCAGTTACCAGGGCTAAGGGAGCTATGCAAATTGTGATTTGAGGGGCTGGTGGGACATTGTTTCTGTCAGTGCAGAACAGTGTCTAAGGAGACAGAACCAAGGTAGAGGGAAGCACTACCTCGATGGATTTCTAGACAAGAAATCCAGATCTGAGTTGCAGCAGCAAAGGAGGATTGGAGAGGAGTGGTTCGACAGCTGGCAAGAGGATTTCCAGGAGGGAATTCGAGACTTAGAGGGAGACTAGAAGAGGAGCAGAGATGGCAGTCAATGGATTGAGGGATCAGGACAGATTGGACGGGGCTTCCAATTTTGTCATCTGGAAGGCCAAGATCCTGGCAGTCCTGGATAAACATCGCATCAAGGACTATGCCTTGAAAGTAGAGGCTATCCCAGTTGACCCAGCGGAGAATGAGAAGCATGAGGAGGCCCAGGCGAGGGCGAAGTGTATGATCCTGGACAGGGTCAAAGATCATGTCATACCACATATTTAGGAATTTACAGGGTAAGTTCCTCATATAGAACACCAAAGGACACCGCTTACAAACTTATCACAAATCAATACACCAGTATTCTTGACGTGGTTAAAACCCTCAAAGAGGAAAACAATCCACGACCTGAGCCAACGCGGCCACTTCAGGCAATTTATTACTGTAAAATAAAGAAAATTTACATAAGCTTCTCTCATGAACGGTCACCTTACAAACGATCCTCCATGCTCTTTAAATAGAGATCATGGACCAATCGGGTGTTAAGCCACGGATCAAGTGTCGGTAATACCAAAGAGAGAATGAACCGTCGGATCATTTCATGTCTAGAACATATCATGACCGTCGGATTGTAAGTTACAAAAGTACATAGTAAAGAAACACACTTTACCTAACTCTACACTAGACCAAGTTATACTTAACTATTTCCTATGTGTCAAAATATCCTAACATCCCCTCTTAAGAACAACTTGGAATAGGATTGAAGGATGTACAAATATGACACAATAGGAGAAGGAAGGAGGCATTAGAACCTATCCCCCCTTAGTGACAACTTCCTGAATTCCAACCATAAATCAAAGTTTAGTAAACTTCGCCTCTGTGAGAGCCTTTGTAAAGATGTCTGCAACTTGATCATCGGTTAAACAATATTGCACTTCAAGGACATGGTCATGAATGAGCTTTCTGATGAAGTGCATGTGTAGTTCAACGTGTTTGTTGCGTTGATGTTGGACTGGATCTTTGCATAGTTGAATGGAACTTTGATTATCACACCAAAGTGTAGTTAGATGCTGCTAGTGAAAGCTAAACTCTGACAAGATCTGACGAAGCCACAAGGCTTCCTTACTAGCTTCTACGACGCCATGATACTCTGCTTTTGCTGAAGAAAGAGAAATGGCACTTTGTTTCTTGTAAGCCCATGTAATAGGTCCAGAACAAAGAGTGAAGACATAACCTGCAGTAGACTCCCGATCATCAAGGTCACCAACCCAATCGGAATCGGTGAAACCAACCAATAGAGGAGATGCTTCTGCACTGTAATGAATCCCAAATTGAACTGTACCTCGAACATAACGAAGTATTCTTTTAGTTGCTTTCCAATGACTTTCATGTGGGTTTTGCATAAACCGAGCAATAAGGCCAACAACAAAGGAAAGGTCAGGACGGGTATGGGTCAGATACAAAAGTTTTCCTACAATTTGATGGTATAAGGTAGCATCAACTTTAGGGGAGTACAAGTGATTGAAAGTTTGGCTCCAAACTGAAAGCGAGAAGGGGCTAGCTTACAGTCTTCCATGTGAAAGTGGCATAGAATATCACAAGCATACTTGGACTGGGAAAGGGAAATACCTTCCTTGGATTGCAAGACTTGAAGACCAAGAAAATAATGCAAGTGTCCTAAGTCTATCATTTCAAACTTCTTTTTAAGGCTGAACTTCACATGGTTTATAAGGTTGGGATCACTACCAGTACGGATCTGCCAGGAGAGGATGCCACATGGGAGAGAGAACAAATCTTACAGGATCCAGTTTTGTAATTGCTTGGGGACAAGCAATATCCGGGAGGGGAGGACTATAATGTCCCTTCCTAATTATTTTCCCAAGGAGAGGAAAAACCATTTTTGGCAATTTTGTTATTTTTGGATTAATGCATTTTTGGTGGAAAAACTTAGGAGAAAGGGGGTCGATGTGATTTTTAGTGGATTGTGGGGGCCACTCACCCACCCAAAATATGCACCCCTTGGAGGCAACTCGATTTTCCTAAGTGGTGGATCGAAATATTTGATGGGACCCACGTGGGGCCCAAGGGAGCAAGCATAAATAGAAGAAAGTGAGAAACATTTGGGGCCTTTTGATGATTAGAGAATTCATTGTTGCTTTGGTTGTTTAGCTAAGCTATAAGTGTTGTTTAGCACAAGAGCTTCCCAAGGAGTGAAGCTCATCCCTCTCTTCGGTGGACTTCGAGTGCCACCCTAGGAGGGCTTTATTTGCCATTGGAGACAGAGAGAAACATTACCCAACAGAGGAGTATGCTACCTTGGCCAGCAAGGACGCAGTTTTGGGAGCAGTAGGGACGCAGTGGGAGAGACTGCGTGTTGGGTGGAGCAATAGAGTTGGGGAATTCGGATGTGAAGGTTGCTGGAGGTATTCTCATCGAGTCTCCACTTCAGAAAGGAGAAATTACAGCAGGAAGGCAAGCCAAATACTCAGGTCGAGCTGTCGGTCGAAGGGATTGCATCATCCTCACCCAGGACTATGCAGTCACTAGTGGGGGTCACTTGGAGGGAAGCTTAGCCAGAGGATTAGGGAGCTGGGTTGTGGGAAAATTGTTGGGAGGCTGATTTGGGAGGATTCTTGACATTTTGGCAGTGAGTTATAGTAGTTCCAGTTACAGGCATCGATTTCCAGCATTGGAGGAGGGTCAATCCCCAAGGGGTTGAAATTGGCACGTCCAAACCAGGGAAAACTCTTTTTGGGTTTTTCTAGGTTTTTGGAGAGGAGTACTTCCCCAAAATTGCAGAAATTTCTAGGTTGTTTTGAGGGGGTAAATTAGAGCTTGAAGTCAACCAACAATACAGATTTGAGGGGACAACGCAGTTCTCTGGGGGAGTAGAAAATTCACAGCAGCTGGGCACTTTTGTATTGATCTCCTAAGGCTTGTAGCTTTCGTTGTGCAAGCCCAGGTGCACCTCATCCAACTTCGATTGTAATCCAACATATTTGTTTAATGAAAAATGAGCCAGTTGGGTGTTTGATGAGAAATTTATGTTCATGTGTTCATTACTGAGTAAAATTTTATTGTGAATTTTATTACATGTCTTTGTTATCACTGCAAATCTTCCATTAGGAATATTACGAGCACACATTGAGGGAAAATTTTACCCAGGGAACTTCTAGTCTCAAGAAGTTTGATTTCCCTTGCAGATCAACAGTTGTTGGGAGCAGATTTTCTCACTCCAGAAGGGAGCGCGTATAGCCTAGCAGCAGCCAAGAAGAAGGGAAGAGGAGATCTTCAACATTATCAGAGATGGCCACTACTAGACTTAGATATTAGGACAGGTTGGATGGTGCTTCCAACTATGTCATCTGGAAGGCAAGGATGTCCTTCCGTCTAGATGAATATGGCATGAAGACATATTGTTAAAATTGGAAACTAGGGCCAAAATCCATGTGGGTCATCTCATTTATGGCAGTTGATATTTTTTGTAGATTCCTCTTATCGAGAGGTGTAGGATTGATCTAAAGATCATCCAATTCTGACAAGTATTTATGGAGATATGAATTTATTTGTATTTACTTGACAAATTGTCAAGGGCGGCCAACAGTTAAATGTGTGGCACACATGCCCATAGAGTCATATAAATACAAGTGAGGTTGATTCATTTTATGATCATCTCATCTCACTCATTCTTCTCTCTCTCTCTCTCCCCTTAGCTTTGGGTTATACAAGGAGCAGCTCACACGTGGGAAGGAGGAGGACGCAGTAGGGCAAGGAGGGCACTGAAATTGTTGAAGGTCTCCTTGACTAGCATTGACCTTAGAAGAATGCGGTTTTGGTGTGGCTTCCTCTCCTAGGTAGGCCACAGTTTTTGGCATGAAAATCGAGGCAATCCGACAACAGGTTTGACCAGTGTTGACTGCCCTAGTTTGGGGCAGCAAGTTGACTTCAATCAACTGCAGTTTGACTGTGTATTTAGGGTTGTTTAAGGGCTGACTCTTCAGGCTGTTCGAAGACTAGTTGACTGGGAAATTGACCAAGCATATGGAGGTCAATTTCATCTCATTTGACTAAGTTTGTTGTTGCTGATTTAGGGTTTGCTACTGCTGATATAAAATTACAGAATTCTGATTTTGTACTATTTCTCTCTATTGAACTATTGAAGATAAAATAAGATTTGATCAAAGGGTTTCCTCGCATTGGGGTTTGTCCCTGGCTAGCCGCCACATCGTGTGTCTCTTGTCTTGGCATGTTTTCTGTTGATCATTTAATTTTCTATCTGCACTTTACTTAATGTATATGTGATTGCTAATGAGTGGTTAATAAGAAGAAAAGAAGTAAACTGCTCTAAGCATAGAACATACCATAACTTAACATGGTATCAGAGTTGAGGTGAAGACAAAGCCCAAGCAAGAGCAAGAGCAAGAGCAATCACCGAAGGTTGGCAAGGCTATCCTAAAAACTACATGGGGTCCTCAACACTCTTCTCCGCTGAAGACAAGCTCTGTGATAAGTCTGACTATCACAGATGGAAGATGTCTCTCGATCTGACTTTAGAAGATCAAGAAGTGTTGGACCATGTGAGAGGCAATATTGTTGCGCCTCCATCAATGCATCCGGTGTTGTCAGAAGCAAGTGGACCAAGGGATAAGTCAAAGCAAAGAAGATCATCTAGGACTCTATCGACAAGCGCCTGGTGGCCTATATTTCCGAGCTGACCACCTCTAAGGAAATCTACGATAGACTGGTGAGTTTATTTAAAGTTAATGATGCAAATCAAGTTTTGTTCCTTAAAAATAAGCTGAATTAAATTAAGAAGGGCAAAGATGAGAGTATGCAAGCATATTTCTTGAGGATCACCGAGATCAAGAATGATCTCCTATCTATTGGGGAAGTAGTTCCTGACAGGGAAATGACTATCTCAACTCTTGGAGGACTGCCACCTGAATGGTATATATTCAAGACTACTCTTCTCAACAATAATGTCATCCCAAGATTTGAGGAATTGATGGCTAGATGTATTCAAGAAGAAACAAGGATGGAAGAGCAAGAAATGCCCACACTTAAAGGCAATCCCTCTACCTTTTCTTCTCATGCTAAAAGAAGAAACCATTCTAGGGCTAAATCCAAAAGAAAGACCGGACTGAAAGGTGGAAGAAAAGGACGAAGTTACCATTGCAACAAAATGGGCCACTATGTGAGGGAGTGCCCTGATAAAAGGGACTCACACCACGACGATGATAAAAATCACTCTCAAGGCAATCAAAGGAATGATAGGTCAAATGCCAAAGGTAAAAGAAATGCCGGAAATCAAGGAAGAGGACAACCCTTCAAGAAGGTAAGAAACTCCAAGTATGAATCTAATGTTGTTAACAATAAGCAAGATGAATATTGTCTACCAGCGGCCCTCTCTACTACTGCTCCCCCGGACTCGCTGGGAAATTAGATTATTGATAGTGGTGCCTCAAGGCACTTCACTGGTTACAAAGAAGCTCTCTCTAATCTGATAGAGAAGGAGACCAACCTGGAAATTGTCCTTGGGGACAACGCAAAATATCCCGTGAAAGGCATAGGGAATGTCACTTTTCAATTGAATTAGGGTAATACACTTCATTTGCAAGAAGTCTTATATGTAACAGATCTCAAAAAGAACCTGGTGTCCGTTTCGGCAATGGAAGACAAAGGCTACAAGGTGACCTTCATTGATGGCAAGGTACTTGTATCGAAAAAGACTTTTAAAGAAGCTTTCACTCTTGGGTTTCGAGTCGATTCATTCATTCAGGTCAGAGGAAGTCCGCTGGGTGTCATGTCTTGTGACACATCACTTCAGTGCGAACTGTGGCATCGGAGGTTTGCTCACCTTCATTATAAAGCTCCACCCAATGCAAGACAAATGGTGATAGGGATGCCTGAGTTCCTAGTAGAGCAAGAAGGTGTATGTCCTGGATGTGTCGAAGGGAAGCTAAAAGGGGGACCATTCCCCTCAAGCCAAAGCAAGACCTCCAATATATTGCAGTTGGTTCACTTAGACATATCTGGTATGATGCCTGTGAACTCCTTGGGAGGATATTTATATTACCTCACTTTTACAGATGATTATTCTCGCAAGACTTGGATATACTTCTTGAAAAAGAAGGATGAAGTGTTCACTTGGTTTTGTCACTTCAAAGCCTTGATCGAGAATCAAATCGAAAAGAAGATCAAGATCTTAAGGACTGATAATGGAACTGAGAATGAATCCAATGAGTTCCATGACTTTTGAAAAGAGGCTGGCATTAAGAGGGAGACTACAACACCATATACTCTTAAGCAGAATGGTGTGGCGGAAAGGAAGAATCGTACGATTGTGGAAATTGTCCATGCTATGCTCCATGATCAAAGACTTCCGAAGTTTCTATGGGTCGAAGCTGCGAATACTGCCGTATATGTGAAAAACCAATGCCCTCATCAAGCATTGGGTTCCAAGACTCCCGAAGAGATGTTCACTGGTAAGAATCCTGACATATCTCATTTTAGAATTTTTGGACATCCTGTATATTTTCATGTGTCAAAGGAGAAAAGGAATAAATTGGGTGCATCTAGAAAGAAAGGAATCTTCGTGGTCTATAGCGAAAATACTAAGGGCTACAAAATCTATGTGCCTGGTCAAAGGGAAATCGAGATTAGCCATGATGTCACCTTTGACGAAAATATGGCTCTTAGCAAAGTTGACAATCTTCCTACTCAAAGCGGATCTAAAGAGGCTGATCCCCGGGAACCGAAGGAAAAGGAAGATGAGGCGATGCCCAATGTGGAAGAACCTTTGGATCCTATTGATCCCCCTTCGCAAGAGCCTTCCTCTTCTAAAAAAATTCCTTCATGGCTTAGGGGGACACTTGATGATGGTGAAGGACACATTGCACCCAGAGGGACTTTCCGGGAAAGTAAGAAGCTGGCCAGGTATCAGGGATACTTGACCATCATGAGCACGATCATCCAAAATGAGCCTTCATCAATTGCAGAAGCTGTCAAGCACCAAGTATGGAAGGATGCTATGACCGAGGAATATGAGTCCATCATGAAAAACGATCTCTGGGATG
The DNA here is from genome assembly GCA_031772625.1 of Pinus tabuliformis. NCBI lineage: Eukaryota > Viridiplantae > Streptophyta > Pinopsida > Pinales > Pinaceae > Pinus > Pinus tabuliformis. The sequence continues at coordinate 1,201,258,814 of CM062820.1, read as the reverse complement.
TGGTCCCCAAACCCCAAGACAAAGCAGTTGTCACCTCGAAATGGCTTTACAAGATAAAGCATGCAGTTGATGGAAGTGCTGAAAAGTATAAGGCTCGTTTTGTCGCTCGTGGCTTCTCTTAGAAGGAAGAAATAGGCTATGATGAGATATTTGCACTTGTTGCCCGATATACCACCATCCGCTCAATCATAGCCCTTGTTGCTTCGCAAAGATGGAACCTACATCAGATGGATGTCAAGACCGCATTCTTGCATGGTTCGATCAAAGAGGAAGTCTATGTGGAACAACTCGAAGGATTTGAGATTCATGATCAGGAATCTCACGTGTGCAGGTTGAAGAAAGCCCTCTATGGGCTAAAACGGGCACCTCGAGCATGGTATGAGAGGACCAATAGCTACTTGATGAAGCTGGGATTCACTAGGAGTGAAGCCGACCCTAACCTTTACTTTAAGGTTGAAGATGACAAACCTCTCATACTGGTGTTGTACATTGACGACCTCTTTCTAACAGGTGCAGACCCTCTCATTCTCAAATGTAAGAGGGAGTTGGCTTCCGAGTTCAAAATGAAAGACCTCAGATTGATGCACTACTTCCTAGGACTGGAAGTCTGGCAGAAACTAGGGGAGATTTTCCTATCTCAAGGAAAATATGTGGTGAAAATATTAGAGAGATTCAGTATGGTGGACTGCAAGCCCGTGACTACCCTGATGGAGCTTGACTTCAAGAAGTTAAGCGGTAGTGCTGCTAGGCTTGTTTTACGAAAGCTACCGAGTATCGTCAACTTGTCGAAGCATTGATGTTCTTGGTGAACTCCCGTCCGAATATATGGTTTGCAGTCAATGCATTGAGTCAACATATGGTTGAGCCTCACCACACACAATGGATTGGTGCCAAGAATCTGTTGAGATATCTTCATGGCACACAATCACTCATTGGTTGAGATACACTGCTAGAGATGTGAGACTACTTGGATATACCGATGCTGATTGGGCAGGCAGTGTGGTGGACAGAAAGAGCACTTTCGGGTGTTGTTTCTCTTTGGGATCTGCCTCGATACCCTGGATGAGCAGGTAGCAGAAGTCGATGGCTTTGAGCACCACCAAGACAGAGTACATTGCTGCTAGTGTGGCCTCTTGTGAGGCGTTCTGGTTGCAGAAGCTCTTCAGTGAGATGTTTGGATTCACATTGGATACTACCGTGATCCTGTGTGACAACCAGACTGGGATTTGTCTATCAGAGAATCTGTATTTCATGATCGTTCCAAACACATTGATATTAGGTACCACTATATCTAGGATATGGTACAGCGGGGAGAAATAAGGCTCCAACATATCAGTACAGATGAACAGGTCGCCGACATTTTGACGAAGCCCTTGGGAGAGGTCAAATTCCTGACTTTCCGAGAACGACTTGGTGTCGTTGAGAGACCCTCTTATGAGGGTCGTGTATGATGCATATATTGAGCTCTAGGAGCTCCAGGGGGGCGCGAGGTACTTCTTGGAGCAACATGCGACCACAGGGCGACTCACCATCCTCTGGTGGTACACTATGTACATGGTAAAAGGTTCGACCTTCCCCTATGACACCCTGTGGCAACTGTAGGATAGGATGATTAGTTCTCCTGTGGGCCAAGATGATTAGTTCTCCCATGGCGACTGTAGGACAGGATGATTAGTTCTCCTGTGGGCCAGGATGATTAGTTTTCCTGTGATGACTATTGGACAGGATGATTAGTTCTCCTGTCAAGGCATCCTACCCATGCAGTCTGGGACTCATGGGAAGTACCTCTTATCTGATCAATGAGTAGGGAAATGAGGTTAGGGACCATTAGTAGTACTATCGATGGACGCATCGTTGTATCTACCATACTCCCTATGCTAGGATGACCTCCATTGATCTGGGATCAATGAGAGTGGTATGACACACTCTGAGAATGAGTTCAGGTCAGTGGAGGATGGTATATCCTCGATCATTTCTTCTTCTTCATGGTTTAGCAGAGCAGAGCAGAGCGAAGCAGAGCAGAGCAGAGCGAAGCAGAGCTAGCAGCGCAAGGTAGTGCATTTGATGGCTGGGACAGTACCTACGGTCATACAAATTAGTAGATAGAGCTCTCCTTAGTTGAGAGGAAGTGTTAAAATTGGAAACTAGGGCCAAACTCTATGTGGGTCATCTCATTTATGGCAGCTCATATTTTTCCTAGATTCCTCTTGTCAAGAGGTGTAGGATTGATCTAAAGATCATCCGATTCCGACAAGTATTTATGGAGATATTAATTTATTTGTATTTACTTGACAAATTGTCAAGGTTGGCTAGCAGTTAAATGTGTGGCACACATGCCCAGTGAATCATATAAATACAAGTGAGGTTGATTCATTTTATGATCATCTCATCTCACTCATTCTTCTCTCTTCTTCCTTAGCTTTGGGTTATACAAGGAGCATCTCACACATGGGAAGAAGGAGGATGCATAAAGGATGATGCAGAAGTTGCTGAAGGTCTCTTTGACCAGCGTTGACCTCAGAAGAATGTGGTTTTGGTGTGGCTGCCTCTCCTAGGTAGGCTGCAGTTTTTGGCATGAAAATCGAGGCAATCTGACAACAAGTTTGACCAACGCTAACTGCCCTAGTTTGGGGCAGCAAATTGACTTCAATCAACTGCAGTTTGACTGTGTATTTAGGGCTGTTTAAGGGCTGATTCTTCAGGCTGTTCGAAGACTAGTTGACCGGGAAATTGACCAAGCATATTGGAGGTCAATTTCATCCCGTTTCACTATGTTTGTTGTTGCTGATTTAGGGTTTGTTGTTGCTGATATAAAATTATAGAATTCTGATTTTGTACTATTTTTCTCTGCTGAACTATTGAAGATAAAAGAAGATTTGATCAAAGGTTTTCCCTGCATTGGGGTTTGTCCCTGGCTAGCTGCCACATCTTGAGTCTCTTGTCTTGGCTTGTTTTCTGTCGATCGTTTAATTTTTTATCTGCACTTTACTTAATGCATATGTGATTGCTAGAGTGGTTAATAAGAAGAAAAGAAGTAAACTGCTCTAAACATAGAACATACCATAACTTAACACAAAAATAGATGCATTGGTAGCTATCCCCACGGATGCAGATTAGTTAAAGGAGTGCAAAAAAGAGATGGCAAGGGAAAAGAGATTGATCCTAGATGGTGTCCGGGATCATGTTGTAACACACATAGTGACCAACGGAACAACCAAAGAGATGTGGGATACACTTTCCACGTTGTACCAAGGCACTTCCGAGCAATGAAAGATGTACTTAGAAGAGAAGTTGAGATGCACCAGGATGCAGAAAGGGGAACTCATAGAGCCCTTCCTCACCAAGATTCAGGAGATTTGAGACTAATTGTTAGTTGTTGGGGTAGCTCCTCAACCGATAGAGCTAGTGCAATTGGCACTAAACAATGTCTCTGAGTGTAACAACCCACCCCGAATTACAGACAGAATAAGAGTATTAGCATGCATACGAGGCATGCATATGATAGCTACATATGCATGCATCACATATATTGCACTATTATAGTTGCTAATTGATTATGAAGGATGTCTAAATAAAGGATACTTACTAATTGATTATGAATGATGTCTAAATAAAGGATAAACGAATTAATTATTAAAAAAATAATATACTAGATTGAATACCTAAACCATTAAGAAGGTAGATCGTGCCCTAAACATAATACTCTCAAAAATTGTAAATATCTCATTATTATTATAGTTATTGAATAGAATTAATAATTATCATTTTGCTACTTAATTATTCTAATTAATAACCTATGGAATCAATGTATATAAATTATTTGTTTGAAATAATCATATAACTAACCAAAAGCTAATAAATAAATTATTTGTTTATAATTTGTTTTAACGTAATATTAAAACTAACAACCAAACATCCCACTGAATCTAATAAGATCAATGTTTTAAAACTCCGACTCCAGTTCGGAAACGGCTGAGAGTCAGCGCCGACTCCGAATCCGACTCAGTATCGACACGACCGGTTTCATTTCAATGACTTGGTCGTTGTAAAAAATACATTAAATATTTATTTTTGTATAAAAAAAACATAATTTTAAAGTTTTTCATTCATGTTTCCAAACACAAAGCTTTAGAATATAGAGAGAAGACAACATATGATCAAAGTAGACTCATGAATATATCCATTATATGAAAATGTCACCAATGCACTGTCCAATACAAAGTTCATACTTAGCCACCAATGCCAAGATTCTTTTCTACCTCAGCCCAAGGACAATCACTAGACTACAACAACAATAATACCAATTCTCTACAACCAATCATAGCCTCCCAAATGATAAGCCAATGAACTGATCAACATATGTCTTCAAATTTGTGCCTTTGCTACAGGATGGCTTGTCTCATGCTTCTACCTAGACCGCTGGAGCTGGTTTCAAGAAATCTGCCCCTAATGAAGTCTCAAAACCCTTGATTTAATTTTGGTCAAGCTCCAGAACAATCAAAGGTAAATATGTATCTATTAGTCCATTGCCAGAAAATTTGCCTTTTTAAAAAGATTGTATGGCTCAATGCAATGTTTCAGTTTTCTAATTCATGCCACTAGGATAACCATACTTTGGCTTTGTAATTTTCAAAACTTTCTCACAATGATAGATTACTTTAGGGCTATAAATATGCAATAAACAACAACCCAACCGTTGATATGTAGGAGGTGGAACAACTTTTGATAAATGTGCTTCAGGATATTTTTCAAAGAGTCGAGTTGGTTGGGTTGTTACCAAGTCGGTTGAGTTGTTACCAAGCCGATCGAGTCGGTGACTAGCTCGACCAACTCGGTAAAAACCCGGCCAGCCATTCCGTTTCAACCACCGCGTTGAGCCGGCTAGTCATTGGCTCGGCCAGGTTGGAGTTGGCTCAACGGTTTTTTAAAACATTGAATAAGGTTTCAAGGTAATGGTGAAAGATATTTATCTCAACCATTTTTAAACTCGTTGGACAAATTGTTATTATTACACTTTTAATACATCAACATCGATTTGGTGGTTCTCAACTATAATAACTATGGAAATATTTTAATATTTTTGGGATATTCCTTTGAGGCGGTCGATTAATGGTTGGGCAATATTATTTTAAAAGAGGGTTGTCATCGAAAGAAGAAGGGGGAAGAGATTATTTAAGGGGGAAGGAGAAAAACAAAGGGAGAAGAAATTGGGATGAGGGGTAATGAAGTGAAGGAAGAAGGGTTTTCTTTTGGTGGATTATGGAGACAGAGGAAAAATTTCTAATAGGGCCACAGACAGATATAAATATTAAAGATTGAGCTTGATTGTTCTTGGAGTTTTGGGCATGGGGGCCAGAAGACGAGTCTTTTGGATCTAGGAACCAGATAGGTTGATTTCAGATAGGCTGGGAGGAGATGGTCAGTTTGGTAGCAGGAACAGAGTTGCAACCGATTCAAAACTTCTTCAAATGAAATCTTCAGGTAAGTATTTATTAATGATTTGTTAACTTTTGTTTTGAAAATTTGCTATCTGGTCAAGTTTCCTTAAATTTTGTTAAATTTAAAACTTAGAGCACTACACCGAGGAGTGGCAGGTATTCATCCAAAGCATTTTGGGCAGAGAAACCTTGCCAAGGTGGGATAGGATGTGGGCCGATTTGCAGCAGGAGGAGTTGAGATGAGACCTAGTGAAGAACTCCATCAGTGACAGTGGCAATGGATAGAAGCAGGTGAAGGAGGAGGAGAATGTGGCCCTCACATTGAAGGCTCCCAGTCAGGGACAAGGGGAGTAGCATAAGAAGAAGAAGGACCTATCGAAGGTCAAGTGCTTCAGATGTGGTGAGCTTGGTCACTACAGTACCCAATGTCCTCTCAGGAAGAAGGGCAAGGAGGAGAAGCAGGACTAGTAGGCAGCATCAATGGAGATCGATCAGCTTTCCTCTAGGCTAGAGGAAGACTTCGCCATGTTTGCTGATATACCCCCAGGAGTGAAATGGGGTGACTTGATGTTGTAAGCCCAGAGTGCTACAAATGGGCAGGATCCTTGAGGAGGTCCACCTCATGGATCATTACCTGGCTACGAGGGCCCACAGTACTAAGTAGCGGGATGGATTAGTGACAGTTGGTGCAGTCAGATGCCAACATGACAGATGCAGAGTCTAGTTGCAGTCAGATGCAAGGGAGTGCAGTGCAGGTGGCACAGTGCAAAGTCAACAGCAGCGCAGATGCCTCAGTGACAGCGCAAATACTAGCAGCAGTCAGAGACTCAGGAGAGAGATACATCATACTGATCACAGTTGATTCAGTGTTTAGGATGCTTATCAGTTGCAGATGTTGTAGTTGCAGCAACAATAGATGGAGAGAGAGTTGCAGTGTAGATGCAATGTTGGCAGCAACACAAATGCAACACATATCAGAGTTGCACAATGGTTGGTGGGCAGCAGCAACCAGACATTAGGATCATAACAGGAGATGATGGAGAGACAGAGTGTTGTTGCAGGGAGAAGCAACGCTAGAACACATTCCTTGCTATGAGGGAATGTTAGTTTTTGTAGCATCGAATGTGTTCTAGCCTTGAAATTTTGTGGAGAGACTAGAATGCATGAGATCTCCAAAACCTAGAAATCGTTTCTAGAAATTCCACTTAGAAATGACTTAATTAGATTATTAGTCAGTTTTTAAATATTTCCTAAGTCTAAACTTAGGGAATATGACTAATTAATCAGAATTAATTAAGTTATGGTGTGAATGTTCTAGAAACTCACACAGATCGACTTCAAGTTAATCCTAGCCATCGATTAAGATCTAATCTTGGTCGTTGAAGTCTCAACAGAGGATTATAAGAAGTCGATGGGGCTTAGAGAGATCAATTGTGCAGTTCGATTTCATGAGCAGAGATCGATTTCCAGAGTAGCAATAGTCAGTTGCTGGAGAGAGAGCTAGTGAGATCGAATCAGTGAGAGAGGGGTAGAGACAGTGAAGCCGGAGGAAGATTTCTAGATCCGGTGAGTGCATTTGCAGAGAGGCAGAAGAGCCACAAAGAGGCTGACGTTGGTGCAGTGCAATAGCCTCTAGAGGCATAGTCTATTTGTTGGGAGAGATTCACGTTTTCAGTTCCAGAGGTTGGGAAGGGGTCCCAGAGTGCCAGAGAAGTGTCTTTCTGATCAACAGAAGGAATAACGACTTCATCAGAGTCTAGTCAGAGGCAAGTCGTCTAGCTAGCTATGCAGAGCAGCATAGAGGCTGACACAAAGCCTCAGAAAGCCAAAATTCGGAAGGCAAGTTGTGTCGAAAGAATACTTGTGGGTTGAAGAAAATTTCTCTCCAGATTTTTTCTAGTTTTTCTCTATAGGATTGTCAATTTCGGCATCCAGTTGTACTCATATTATTTCACTGCTGCATAATAATGAAACCCTCAGCTACGGCACTGGTTTTCCCAAGTTGGTTTTTTCTGGGGACATTGGTCCAAAAATTACTGTCATTTTATGTGTGTGTGCTAGTATTTCTTCCAACGTTTATTTCTTCTGCAGTTTATTTGTGTAGGTTGCAGTTTGATTGATTCAGTATTTGCTATAGAAAATAGTAAATAAATGGTTAAGAATTAAACAATTAGGAAAATTATTTCCAGTTGCTACAATAGGAATTAGGTTTCTGAATTTTCACACAATCAGCGAAATAAACTGGCCAAAATATCTGTGAGACAAATACCACAACACCATGCTTGATCCTACTCTGTCAACTGGAAAAACTAGCCAGTCATACAACCACTATGTGAGCCTCTATGCAGTGCTTGTGCAGAGACCCCAACTTGCTAGGCTCTGGAACTGCTAGAAAAATGACGTCCTAGCTGACTCTGCCTCTGGGAGAAATTCGATTGGCCTCTTGGACAATTTTTGGACCAATTGCAACTGGATTTCTTTTCCCCTTAGCAAAATCGATCTCCCTCTCAAGATATTTGTGCAGCTTCTTTGGGAAGTACAACCCTTTTGCCGCTGACTCTCCAAATCTAGAAGACTTCCTTTGGATTCATTGTCTTTGCCCCTCTCTTCTTCCCTTCTTTGGCTTGAACTCTTGTGGCAACTACTGCTGCTCTTTGGAAATTGAATTGCCCAAGGAAATCAATCTCAAGTGTCATTGGTGCATTTCTCCATCTACTCATCGACTTTTTCTTCTAATCTCACTGTCGGACTCCAACGACCAAGATTAAATCTTAATCAATGGTTGAGATTATTTCCTAGTCGATCCCTGTGAGTTTCTAGAGAATTCTCACCTTTATCAATTAATACTGATTAATAAACTAGATTTCCTAAGTTTAGACTTGGAAATATTAAAAAAATGGTTAATAATCTAATTGAGACACTTCTAGGTGGAATTTCCAAAAACGATTTCTGGGCAATGGAGAAATCTTGTGTTTTAGCCTCTCCACACAGTTTCAAGACTAAAATACCTCTGATGCTACAAAAGATAACACTCCCTCTTAGCGAGGAAGGTGTTCTAGTAAATCATTCTAATAAGATCACCTCTATTCAAAACATGTTGTTCGCCATGGAAGAAAAACAAGTATAATTAATCAACACCATGGAAACAAATCATGCCAAGCAAATAAGTGTTATGAAGGCTAATTAGGTCACTTTTCAGAATAGGTTGGATGAAATGGAAAGATTACAGGTACAAAAATTCCAACTTAGGTCAAATGACAAATGGGAAGAGAACAAAGAAACAAATCATAAGCCTCCCGGTCCACTGAAGCAATCTTCATCTCATTATGAGGAGGTCATTTACTCCATTGAAAAATGGCTAATTGATGGAGACCTGGATAGCAAGGAAACTGAGGGGAATCGGGTTTATACTTATGAGATTGATCCATCACCCATGTCAAAGCAGATGCAGGTCTCCTTCTCTTTCCTTCGCTTGAGTAGTCTCCTTCTTTGCTTGAGTAAGAGGCCTAATAGGCACTCTTTCCTAGCCCAACCAATTCTCTTTGTATGACTGCAATAGGAGGGTTGTTATGATAGCAGAGAGAGCCTCCCTTCCTTCACACGTGTGACTGTAATAGGCCTTAAGACAGCCCTATAAAACTCAGTTTTCTTCCTTCCTTCTTCGCTGCACTAGAGACACCTTTCTTCGTCCTTCTTATACCCTTTACTCGTCTTCCTTCTTCGTTGATTTTAGAGATGAGATGATGGTTCTTTTGTGATGTCGTATGGCCCTTTATATAGGAGTTTTCCCCTACTATTAGGTCGACTTGATGACTTAGGGCCAACTTGATCTCTATAATTCAAATTGTTTCCTTTTATGATGCCGACATATGGAGGAGGCTTGTGACTTTGCTTGGAGGTATTTCTTGGACTCTAATACATAAATATACATGGTGTAGCATGCCCTTAAGGGTCTTCAATATTTATTTTGACTCTTTGACTACCCTATAGCACTTTGACATGTGCTAGACCTATGCAATGAGAAAGACACTCATTTCTATAATTTACAAAAATAATATTTCTTTTCTTTTACTAGTACAAAGATCACAATTACATTTATGAAGACCGAACCTAGTTACACTTTCTTCAACACTCCCTCTTAACTAGGGAGTTATTCATAAATCATTTACAAGGCATTTGGACATTTTCAATTTTGAAGAATTCACGTAAGAGAAATCGGATTAGCAATCCATTTGTTATAGCATCATAGTAACCAACATTGTTTCCACAGCAAGGTCTTGACTGACAGCTCTATCTCTCAGTAGATCAGAGCACAATGTTGGCAAGAACAATGACTATAGACACCTTCATCATTGTCTCTCAAGGTACATACTCACCTGGGTGTTCACTGAGTATGACCTTCTAGGACTATTCTTATATTGGGTTCCCAACCCTCAAAATTGGTCCTCTTGCCTACTCTTATCTTGGATTCCCTAAACATCCTCAAAGAGTATTAGATGCTAGATGATTACCCAATCTTTCCATTCTTTCTTCCCAAGTGAAGACAAGAATGTTGTGTCTATCTCTCCCTCTTAACTAGGGAAGATATGCCTGTTGACCACTACTGGTCAACTGCCCATGCAGTGCGCCCCGTTTTTCTTGACAGAAAGAAGCAGCACCTGATCAGCATGTCCGTGCCATCCTGCCATCATCAGCAGCTTGATCATTTTTGTTGTAAACCCAGTCTGCATGTATAAGTTGTAAATAATCTAAGCAGATCAGAGTCATGTTTGTAAAGTTGCCTAGGTGGACCTAGCTTTCTAATGATGATCTGCGTCCCGGGAGGTTTTTTGTCTCACCGATCCACGGATCGGCAGAGTTTTCCTTCAAACCTGACCCCAAAGCCGGGATGGATTTCGTCATCAGAACTTTAGGAGAGTCTTATATGTCAATCTGCTAGATTATAGTTGTGTCGCAGAACTGGGTGTTCTATAGGGTCTTAGGGGGTCATTTCAGATCATCTGATCTGTGAGTCTGTACTGAAAGCTCTCTTGTAAACTGATTTCTGATTAATAAAAAGACTTTGGGGTTCAAACTGGCTGGTGTTACTCTCTGGAATTGCTGTGAGGTGTTTGCTTTTCTGCATATTTCAGTTTTCAACAGTTAAAATAGCTGATTTTTTTCAGAGCATTGTGAGTACAGGTATCTTGCTCACGTGCTAGGGTTTGAATGTTGTAGGGTTTCTGAAATAATGGCAGGTATCTCCATTATTTCTTGAAATCTGGCAGCATTTCTTGCCCTCTTTGCTGATGTCTGCTTGAGGTGTGCAGGAAACCTTTAGGTGCAGGGTATTTGTGGGCGTTTGGGGAAGTTCTGGGCTGAACCAGCCGACTCCCACAGGCTGTTCTGTGCAGAGCCCAGCTGATTGTGCCCTGGGTTAATCCTTTTTTTAAAGTTTATTTCATGATTTACATTGAGAAATTTTCTTTCTGTTCACAGTGAAGTTCAAAAATTTCTGATATATTGAAAACATTTCTGTTATTATTGTCAAATCTGGCATTTCAGGGGCCACAATTTGTAAATTAACCAGCTGTCTTAGGGTTTCAAATTTTCTGTTCTAGGGTTCCATTTTTAGTTTTACTTGTTTCAGGTTTTATTAGGGTTTTGTTTTCTTTTGTGTCTGCAGGAGCAGGGTTTCCCTTCAAGGGTTTCTGAGGGAGAAAGACGGAAAGTTTTGTTATCAGGTTGCCAGATTTCAGTCATTATTACTTGCACAGGACAGCAAGGGCACAAATACGTGTTGATATTCTCTCTGTGACAGGGAGGTGATCAGCTGTTTAACGTGAGGTAATAGCAGTATTTTGCAAAGATACTCAGTTGTTTCCTCCAGCATCGTCGTCCTGTTATCCACGTGAAGGGCATCAAGCTGCCTACAAAATTTATGCTGTGGCTTCATGTACCTGTCCGCCATCAAAAGAAAAGAACTGCAAACAGAAACGTGCACATCGAGCACTGTCAGGGACGCAGATACTAGTTGAATTTTATGTGCACGCTCAGCACTTAGTTGTTGATCGGGAGTTTAACATGAGTTTCCTCTTTCGCCGCCGTCACCAAGTCGTTTTCTGAGCAGTAAAAGACAAGAAAAACTTGAAGATCTGTGTGCATAGAGCGCAGGCATGAAACCGCACTTCGTTAAAACATTGGCCATCAACCTGAAAGACGCCCACGCATTTTCTTAAATCAACGCTGTCTGATTTGCTGGAAGCCGCTGGTTCTCAAGCAGCAAAACGATTCAAAGCCGCCATCGGGCCACTAAATTCATGTGTTTGGCATGAGACGGCATCAAGAAGCATTTTTATTTTTGTCTCATCGTGAATACAACTGCGCTGTTGGCAATCTCCAAGTCACATTTTCACTGCACTCTGCCGTCGACCTGCGTATAATACCATTGCCGCCATCACCTGCAAACCCTGCAAAAGAAAAAGCGATTTTGAACTCTGTGGCTGCCGACAGTTTCTTAAGAATTCGCACAGGTAATATCCCGCCTTTTATTTGTTTCACGACTTCATGGTTGTTCTCGATTTAATATGCAAAGGCTGGCTGTATCGTAATCCAGGGTTAAGCTTTTTCCTCCCGCGGACCTGCAACGATTTCACGTCTTGATATAGTGTGTGGGCTTCATAGCGTAGGTTTGATAAAGTTTAAAAATCGATTTTTCCTTTCTTTGGTTTAGGTCTAATTACGTATTCGATCTTTTTTTTTTTTTTTTTTAGTTTTAGTTTGTATATGCGTTATAGATTGTAGCTTTAATTTCAAATTTAATTTTTTAGTTTTGTGATAGTTTTTTTTAGTTACGTATTTCATTTTTTTTAGATTTTAATTCTTTTAGAATAGTTTCATTTCTTTTAATTGTAATTTCAAAAAAGATCAAAAAAAAATATATATATATATGTTTTAGGTTTTGTTTTAATTAGACTTTATTTTGTTTATTTAGATTTGATTTATGTGTTAGTTTTATATTTTAAATTTAGATTTTAAATTAGATTTTTGATTTGCTATGAAAAATAAAAAATAAAAAGATTCATTTTATTTCTTTAGATTTTAGATTTAGTTTTAATTTTTAGCTAAGTTCTCATTTATAATTTTTTAGATTTTAGTTTAACTTAGATTAATTTTAGTTCAAGTTTTCTTTAGATTTATTTGATAAATTTTTTTAGATTTTATTTAAAAATAAAAAAAATAAAAAAAATAAAAATAAAAATCGAAAAAATATAAAAATTTTGTGATTCAGTTATTTTCGGGAATTGTCATGCTGAGATCTAAATTTTTCAAGCCGAGATGTGAAATTGATATCTAGTTAATGGTTTATGATTCGTGGTGGTTTAAAGCATTCATCTTTCTAAATTTTCAGTTGCCAGATATCGTTTTGAGCATTATGATTTAGCTGATGACAAATGATTGCTGTTCACGGTTAACGTTTTTATCTCATTTAACAAGTAATCATTTCATTAAAAAATCTCCACAAGGCACTGGTCTGCTAAATTAACCAAATCCATCGAGCCCTTTTTATATCGTATCTCGTGTTTCCCAACCAACTGGTCGACAGTTGGCCTCATCATCTCACAGGGACTACCCCCCTTAGCCGCGGGAAACAGGCTTAAACGGAGGGATCGGGGATCAGAGTGACAGCCCCCGGTCTGAGCGTTGTCGTGTCAATCTGCGCGACAACATTTTTTGGCGCCGTTGCCGGGGACACTTTGTTCTCGGTGTTTCAAACGACAATCATTCATCTTCTCATCTTTCTCATCTCTCAGTTGGGCTGGCAGATTCAATATTTTGGCATCTTTTTATCACATATCAGCAGCGCCTCTTGGGTTTGTTTCCTGTTTGGGTGGCGACTCCACTTTCTCATTTTTCCCAGACAAGAAGCTTTCCTCATATCTGCTTGTGGTTACTTTTTGGATCTTAGAATCAGATTCATTGTTCAAGTGGCGACTCCACTTCTTTCATCTTTTGATTTTCTTGAGCAAAGATCTAGTTCTATCATCCCTTATTGTTCATCATGGATTATTCATTTAAACCATGTCGTTTTACTCACCGTCTCCATGATTTTCCGGAGGAGGCCCTTCCTGAATTGCCTATTTTTTCAGATGGTGATCCAATCGCTGCTAAAAGGCATATTGACTTGTTTATCCGCTTCATGATCATATATTGCAGACCCCCTCAGTTTCATCATGGTGATATCAAAATGCGTCTATTTGTCCTTTCTTTAGAAGATGATGCTTTGAATTGGTTTAACAATTTTCCTAAGGATTCTTTCTCTTCTTTGGCTGATATTATCAATGCTTTTGAAGATAAATATGGTTATCCAAACAGCTTGCCTTCTTCCTCTAAAATTGTGCAACAGAATGTAAGTAATTTGATAGGAGGTCTAGCTGAAAGATCCCAGGACGATTCTTCATGTCAAAATGTGTCATCCACCGAAAATATTGCAGATCAAGTTCATGATAGTGAAAAATCAGGGACAAATGACAATGAAAAAGAAGAGCAAAAGCAAGTTATACGAGATCTAATGATGCTGGTAAGAAATATGGAAATCAATCAAACTAATTATGTCAATGATGTGAAAACTTTATGCACTCACCTGGAGAAACGTAATAGAGAGATTGAAGTCACGCAAAACCAGCATGCTAAGGAAATTGAGGCCATAAAAACTAATTATGAAATAGAAATTAGAATCATGCAAAGCAGGTTGTCGATCTTAGAGGAAAATATGGTGACCATGAAAGCTGATCATGATAGGGAAATTGACTCTATGCAAAACAAGCTATTAACCATGGATGAGGAAATGACCATCATGACGTTCAACCATAATAATCAAGTGGCTGACATGCAAGCGAACCATAAAGAAGAAATAAATTTTATACAGCATTGCTTGATGAACATAAAGGAAAAGAATGTTAAAGTAATAAAAGACATGCAAGAACACCATGCCAGACAAATCAGTGATATAAAGGTTCAACATTCTAGTCAGATGGATGCCATTAGAATACAAGTTCAAAGGTTTCAGCAATTGGAAGATGAGAGAAACCAGCAAACATCAACAGATCAGGAGCCTTCTCATTTGCTGCAACAAGATTCATCTTATTATTGGGAGGTTGTTGATTCGATTGAAAGACGGCTGATTGAGGGTAATCCAGACAGACTTAAGAATGATAGAGATCAGATGCAAGATGAAGAAAGACATAGCATGCATATCTTACATACTTCATCTGATAGCTTTGAAACAGAAAGTACCAGGTCATCAGTAATTCAACCTGCCAGAAAGAAAAAGCGTAAGAGAAAGAAGATGAGACGAAGATTTGATACATCAGACGGCCGTGAGCAGCTTGATTTTCGGATAGGAAAAAGTCCTACCATATGCAAAATTGGACATGGCACATCCGACAAGCAGCCCACAGATTTGCCTGAAAGCAGGCAAATGCTCAGTATGCACTATATTGAACACATCTGATGCCGTAGGGCATCCTTTGTATCGTATTTCTAACTCTACTCCTTGTCTTTTCAGCATTTCATTTCTGTTTTTAGGATTAGATTTACTTTTCATGTTATTAGTTAGTTAATAAATGAAGAGCTTTTATCTTTCCTGTGCTTAATGTATATGATGATTTTGGACGGACGCTACTTATATTTTGTTGTGTGTTGCATGGATGCAGATTCTGGATTCTCACATTCCTACAGAGCAGCAACGTGTCCCCAAGTAGAGCCAGATGTTGACCACTACTGGTCAACTGCCCATGCAGTGCGCCCCGTTTTTCTTGACAGAAAGAAGCAGCACCTGATCAGCATGTCCGTGCCATCCTGCCATCATCAGCAGCTTGATCATTTTTGTTGTAAACCCAGTCTGCATGTATAAGTTGTAAATAATCTAAGCAGATCAGAGTCATGTTTGTAAAGTTGCCTAGGTGGACCTAGCTTTCTAATGATGATCTGCGTCCCGGGAGGTTTTTTGTCTCACCGATCCACGGATCGGCAGAGTTTTCCTTCAAACCTGACCCCAAAGCCGGGATGGATTTCGTCATCAGAACTTTAGGAGAGTCTTATATGTCAATCTGCTAGATTATAGTTGTGTCGCAGAACTGGGTGTTCTATAGGGTCTTAGGGGGTCATTTCAGATCATCTGATCTGTGAGTCTGTACTGAAAGCTCTCTTGTAAACTGATTTCTGATTAATAAAAAGACTTTGGGGTTCAAACTGGCTGGTGTTACTCTCTGGAATTGCTGTGAGGTGTTTGCTTTTCTGCATATTTCAGTTTTCAACAGTTAAAATAGCTGATTTTTTTCAGAGCATTGTGAGTACAGGTATCTTGCTCACGTGCTAGGGTTTGAATGTTGTAGGGTTTCTGAAATAATGGCAGGTATCTCCATTATTTCTTGAAATCTGGCAGCATTTCTTGCCCTCTTTGCTGATGTCTGCTTGAGGTGTGCAGGAAACCTTTAGGTGCAGGGTATTTGTGGGCGTTTGGGGAAGTTCTGGGCTGAACCAGCCGACTCCCACAGGCTGTTCTGTGCAGAGCCCAGCTGATTGTGCCCTGGGTTAATCCTTTTTTTAAAGTTTATTTCATGATTTACATTGAGAAATTTTCTTTCTGTTCACAGTGAAGTTCAAAAATTTCTGATATATTGAAAACATTTCTGTTATTATTGTCAAATCTGGCATTTCAGGGGCCACAATTTGTAAATTAACCAGCTGTCTTAGGGTTTCAAATTTTCTGTTCTAGGGTTCCATTTTTAGTTTTACTTGTTTCAGGTTTTATTAGGGTTTTGTTTTCTTTTGTGTCTGCAGGAGCAGGGTTTCCCTTCAAGGGTTTCTGAGGGAGAAAGACGGAAAGTTTTGTTATCAGGTTGCCAGATTTCAGTCATTATTACTTGCACAGGACAGCAAGGGCACAAATACGTGTTGATATTCTCTCTGTGACAGGGAGGTGATCAGCTGTTTAACGTGAGGTAATAGCAGTATTTTGCAAAGATACTCAGTTGTTTCCTCCAGCATCGTCGTCCTGTTATCCACGTGAAGGGCATCAAGCTGCCTACAAAATTTATGCTGTGGCTTCATGTACCTGTCCGCCATCAAAAGAAAAGAACTGCAAACAGAAACGTGCACATCGAGCACTGTCAGGGACGCAGATACTAGTCGAATTTTATGTGCACGCTCAGCACTTAGTTGTTGATCGGGAGTTTAACATGAGTTTCCTCTTTCGCCGCCGTCACCAAGTCGTTTTCTGAGCAGTAAAAGACAAGAAAAACTTGAAGATCTGTGTGCATAGAGCGCAGGCATGAAACCGCACTTCGTTAAAACGTTGGCCATCAACCTGAAAGACGCCCACGCATTTTCTTAAATCAACGCTGTCTGATTTGCTGGAAGCCGCTGGTTCTCAAGCAGCAAAACGATTCAAAGCCGCCATCGGGCCACTAAATTCATGTGTTTGGCATGAGACGGCATCAAGAAGCATTTTTATTTTTGTCTCATCGTGAATACAACTGCGCTGTTGGCAATCTCCAAGTCACATTTTCACTGCACTCTGCCGTCGACCTGCGTATAATACCATTGCCGCCATCACCTGCAAACCCTGCAAAAGCAAAAGCGATTTTGAACTCTGTGGCTGCCGACAGTTTCTTAAGAATTCGCACAGGTAATATCCCGCCTTTTATTTGTTTCACGACTTCATGGTTGTTCTCGATTTAATATGCAAAGGCTGGCTGTATCGTAATCCAGGGTTAAGCTTTTTCCTCCCGCGGACCTGCAACGATTTCACGTCTTGATATAGTGTGTGGGCTTCATAGCGTAGGTTTGATAAAGTTTAAAAATCGATTTTTCCTTTCTTTTGTTTAGGTCTAATTACGTATTCGATCTTTTTTTTAGTTTTAGTTTGTATATGCGTTATAGATTGTAGCTTTAATTTCAAATTTAATTTTTTAGTTTTGTGATAGTTTTTTTTAGTTACGTATTTCATTTTTTTTAGATTTTAATTCTTTTAGAATAGTTTCATTTCTTTTAATTGTAATTTCAAAAAAGATCAAAAAAAAAAAAAATATATATGTTTTAGGTTTTGTTTTAATTAGACTTTATTTTGTTTATTTAGATTTGATTTATGTGTTAGTTTTATATTTTAAATTTAGATTTTAAATTAGATTTTTGATTTGCTATGAAAAATAAAAAATAAAAAGATTCATTTTATTTCTTTAGATTTTAGATTTAGTTTTAATTTTTAGCTAAGTTCTCATTTATAATTTTTTAGATTTTAGTTTAACTTAGATTAATTTTAGTTCAAGTTTTCTTTAGATTTATTTGATAAATTTTTTTAGATTTTATTTAAAAATAAAAAAAATAAAAAAAAAAAATCGAAAAAATATAAAAATTTTGTGATTCAGTTATTTTCGGGAATTGTCATGCTGAGATCTAAATTTTTCAAGCCGAGATGTGAAATTGATATTTAGTTAATGGTTTATGATTCGTGGTGGTTTAAAGCATTCATCTTTCTAAATTTTCAGTTGCCAGATATCGTTTTGAGCATTATGATTTAGCTGATGACAAATGATTGCTGTTCACGGTTAACGTTTTTATCTCATTTAACAAGTAATCATTTCATTAAAAAATCTCCACAAGGCACTGGTCTGCTAAATTAACCAAATCCATCGAGCCCTTTTTATATCGTATCTCGTGTTTCCCAACCAACTGGTCGACAGTTGGCCTCATCATCTCACAGGGACTACCCCCCTTAGCCGCGGGAAACAGGCTTAAACGGAGGGATCGGGGATCAGAGTGACAGCCCCCGGTCTGAGCGTTGTCGTGTCAATCTGCGCGACAACAATGCCCATTCTTGTAAAGGAATGTACCCAAGTTCTCTTTGACCAGGAATTTGCCCAAGCTCCCTCCTAATTAGGGACTTGTCAGAGCTCCCTTTTAACTAGGGATTCTCCTTTTCATCAACAACTTCTTCTTCGTGGGTCCTTCAACTGCTTGATCACTTTCTTTCCTTGATGTCATGAAATTCAGTTGAGCTTCTTCCTTGTAGGGCATCAACTATCGATCACTTCTTAGTTTGTCATGTCATTCCTTTCTTCATGGAAAGTGGCCTTCTTGATACATGTCTGGAACTTTCGTCATATAGCTACTTCTTTCTCATCATGCTTCTTTCTGGAATTTTCATCCACCACATGAATGCTAGTTGTACTTGCACTTACAATTCTTGTTCTAGTAGCCCTGCATGACTTCATCCAGATATTACTCAAGAATTCAAAAATTAAATCAAATAGTACCTTATGAGATGGCTTTCCATCATGACATCTTGTTGGCTTGAATTATCAGCATCCTGCATTTTTACATCTCCAAGGTCTTTCCAAGTGTCAAGGGTCCTTTGATGTTTTTCTTCCTTTGTCAGAGTTCTTGTGCCTTCTTTCGGGAGATGCCTTCAACAAATATGTCGGATGATGATTCCTAGTGACCATGGTGTCCTTTCATCTCTGATCTCTTTTCCCATATGCTTCTTCATAGGTTGCTTAGTCAGCCACCTCATACTCCTTATGAGGACATTTCTCATGTTGACCTTTATTGGTGTGTGAATCATGCCTTCGAGCATATTATTAATGAAAGAGATCTTCCTTATTCTTGACCATGCCTTTTAGAGCTATTCCCCATGCTCATTAATACATATGATGACATGTCTTTTAAACTGAAAACAAAGATGCATACATACCTCATCTTAGTTCTTTCCTTGATCATCTCAACTTCCTTTGATAGCTTCCAGGATTGAGATTGCCTCAATTCTCTTTGTTTTGCTACATCTTTCCTTGCATTCATATCATCCTTTCTTGAATCCCATAAGTGGAATTCCTATCGAGACATCTTCTTTTCCTGAAAGTCATGAACCTTCTATTGAAGATTCCACCAGAGGATCCTAGTAGTCCTCATCCTGTAGATGCTCCTTCTTGTTGATAATAGTGGCCTTCTAAGATTTGATCATGATCATTCCTTTTTCAATTCATGAGGTCATTCAATAGCTACATCCTTCCTACATGAATATCTTTATCTGAGCTTCTACATAATGCTCCTTTATTCTTGAAGATGCCATTCTCATAAGTCATGCATTCTATCCTATAGCTACATGCTCCTATGCTACCCAAAACTTTAAAAGGAACTTATGTGAAGAAGTTGATCTCAATCATAGTAGAGATCCGGAGGAGCTTCCTTCTTTTGCTTCTTATCTTCTTCTTTCACTTCTTGGGTAATGTGAGCTTCTTCTCGCTTCCTCTTGTTGTTGTCCTTCTTGAATTTGGGACAATCCCTCTTATAGTGGCCATACTCTTGACAGCCAAAGCATTGGACTTTTGACATATCTCTTTTACCTCTTCTCTGTGGACCAAACTTGCCAAATTGCCCTTTTCTCTTAGTCATGGCAGAAAATGCTTGTTCTTTTGATCCTACATCATCCTTGGTTTTGAGTCTAGTCTCCTTGATTTTGCATAGAGACCAAAGTTCATTCAACGGGGTTGCTTCCTTCTTGGCATATATGCTTGATGTGAAGTTGCCCCATTCCTCAGGTAGTGCATTGAGCACAACAATTGTCATTTCTTTGTCAAACATAACTTCTCCTAGTTCTTGTAGTTGATCTCTCATCTCAGAGATCTTCATAAAGTAGGGAGCTATTCCCTCTTCCTTGGATATCTCTGTCTTATACAATTCATGCCATAATGATATCACTTCTCCAGCTGTGCTAACTAAGAATAGCTCCACCAATTTATCATATATTTCCTTCGATATTTCATGTTTGGAAACATAAGGAATGTGCCAGTCCTTGATGGATTCTATCAGAACCCTTTGAGCCCTTGTTTCATCCTTATTGTGCTTTGCAAGGGCTTGAGTTTTTTCTTTACCAGGAACAGTGACATTTCCTTTGACATAGTCCAGAAGTTCATTCTCTTGGAGAAGTAGATCAATCCTCTTTTTCCATGCAAGGAAATTAGTAGTCCCAACCAATTTGTTGCTTTCCTTACAAAAAGACATTTTGATATGATCAGAAGAGGACATAAAGATACTTACTTGAAAGTGTTGATGATAAAGAGATCTTGCTAGATCTGCTTCTTGAAGATTTCATGATTTGTCTTCTTGGTTCTTGGAGTTCTTCAAGATGCTTCCTTCAAGGTGCTTTGAGAGAGATCTACTTGGTGGTGAAGACTTCTTAGTATGTGAATCTAGCGATCTTCAATGATGAGGCTTGATTTGAAGAGCTTTTCCCTTTTACAGATGATGAATCTTGATGTAAACTCTTCTTTGAATGGATCGTCTTGTAGGGGCCCTTATATGAAAGGCTCGTCTTCTTTCTTTGTAGCTCTTCTTGATGGATCTAGAAGAGGAGATGAAAAACCTCCTTATCTTGATGTATTTGAAACCCTAGCTTGTAGATCTGATGCTTCACTTTCGAATTTGTTCTTGAGATGCCCTTCCTTGATGTGTCACCTTAGCTCTGATACCATGTTGAAGAATCTATGGCATCTATGTTATAGTGAGATTCTTCTGACGATGATAACAATTTGTGAAGTATTTTTACTTTTCTTGTTAACATTATCTTCTTCTTCTTATTATTATTGTATGTTCTCTAACTTCATCAAACAGTTACCAAAAACACAAGATGTTGGCTCTCATCCAGGGCAAAACCTCTCTCTCCTAGAGAGGAAAACCCTTCTTCAAATTTCTCTTATTGAAGCTTCAATTGACAAATGCCAAACCCTAGACCCTTGACAAGAAGATCCTCCAAGCACAAGTCAAGCCTTTTTCCTTTGATCCGAGATCACTTCCTTTTGCAGCACTTTGTCCTCCTTCTGGCACTTCGTCTTCCTTCTTCCGGCACTTCGTCCTCTCACTATGTTCTTCTTCCGGCAACTGATAGCAGCCCTAGTTATGCTTGCCTTAGAAGAGATATTTCTCTTTGTTCCTTTGTAGACTTTCTCACTTAGGAAGAGGACCTTATACTTTATCCAATCAAGCTCTTTCTTTTGATATAGTTGCAGATCTGATGTGGCAGCAGTGTGGCCCTAATTCTTCGCACGTGTGAGAGGATTTCTTCACGAAATGGTGCTTGACTCCTTCTCTTTCCTTCGCTTGAGTAGTCTCCTTCTTCGCTTGAGTAAGAGGCCTAATAGGCACTCTTTCCTAGCCCAACCAATTCTCTTTGTATGACTGCAATAGGAGGGCTGTTATGACAGCAGAGAGAGCCTCCCTTCGCACGTGTGACTATAATAGGCCTTAAGACGACCCTATAAAACTCGGTTTTCTTCCTTCCTTCTTCGCTGCACTAGAGACACCTTCTTCATCCTTCTTATACCCTTTACCCGTCTTTTTTCTTCGCTGATTTCAGAGATGAGATGATGGTACTTTTGTGAGGTCGTATGGACCTTTATATAGGAGTCTGCCCCTCTTATTAGGCCGACTTGAGGCTGACTTGATCTCTATAATTCGGATTGCTTCCTTTTGTGATGCCGACATATGGAGGAGACTTGTGACTTTGCTTGGAGGTATTTCTTGGACTCTAATATATAAATATACATGGCGTAGCATGCCCTTAAGGGTCTTCAATATTTCTTTTGACTCTTTGACTACCCTATAGCACTTTGACATGTGCTAGACCTATGCAATGAGCAAGAAACTCATTTCTATAATTTACAAAAATAATATTTCTTTTCTTTTACAAGTACAAAGATCAAAATTACATTTATGAAGACTGAACCTAGTTACACTTTCTTCAACAAAAACCATATTTGAAGTTTTAGATTTTGTATTTTAAAAAAATTTATAGAATGTCAACAATCAAATAAATGGAATATAAAATAAATATAATAGTAGATTCAAAAGTATGTAATTCATTTAAAATAGATTGCGTATTGTTAAGGGAGTAATCGAAACTATATTAAAGACATTAATTATACATTACTGTCAACAGAATAAACACAATTATGTGCGCTCACCTTAAAAACCTGAGCTCCAATGTAACTTTCAAGCATACGGATAATAGAAGCTCCCTTTTTGTAGCTTATAGCATCAAAAATTTCATTAAGTTCACGAGCATGACCCACCTCCACCTAATTTAGTCAAACAAAATAAGAATAAGAATCAAAATTATTTCACCATCCCATTTTAATTAAAGTAATTCCTCAATCAATCTTGAAACAATAGATAGTATCTTATATATTGTTTGAAGAAAGTAGATGTAATTAGCCTCAATTAGAATAGAAAAATAAAGAAAACCTATATAGAGAATACAATCCACATCATTGCAAGGTGATAACTTCTAAAAATGTACTAAGAATTTCATGAAATCAAATGCAATGAAAATGTAAGTACATAGATCAAATGTAAAATAAACAATTTGTCTCTACGAATATAGGTGAATTCTGTGATTATACAAATTGTAAAACGATGAAGCAATCCAAACCAAAAAAAGGAACCACCACTAACTCTTTTCAAAATACGTGTAAATAATCATGTAAATATCAATACATTTAATTAATTAAAAAATGATTAAGTTACAACCACAAAATGTCTCTACTTATTTCATATAACTTATCAATTGATTTCCAGAAAGATGAAATTATGAATACAAGATATAAAGTTGTATAGAGAGTGTAGTATGCGAAATGTCAACACTCAAAAGTATTATAGAAAATGATGTCTCATTAGAGAGACAGTCACTCATGTACAGCCAATTAACATTAGCTGAAGACCAATTTAAACTTAATTATCACTTTACATGACTAAATTTTATTTATTGTTATGACATATGACTCTAATTCTAACACCTACCAAATACAACAATATGATCATTAGCAAATACTAACTCTATCACCCTCAAATGGTTATATCAGAAACACAAATTTGTACTAATAAACTACAAATTTATCTGCCCCAATCTTATTGAAGATGTTTGTCACTGGCCCATGACTTTTGTAATGATGCAATTTGAGGCCCTAGCTCTTGATCAACCATTTTATATTATGATGGTGAAAATCAACATGCTAAAAGTTCTCCATTTACTTGGCCACAACCTCACACCTTGATGTTTTCTGTAAACATCACAGATTGCAATCCAATAAATAGATTTTGATTTTGCCAAAAAGTGAGAGAGAAAATTAAATATATGACAAGTAACCAACCTGTTTGATGCAAGATACACCTAGCCATGAACCACCTTTTTACCATTGACACGTTAGTTGGATGAGATTCAATGTAACTTCAACCATTTTTAATCCAATAAGAAGAGAGATATACCAAAGTCTAAAAGCTTAAATGCCCATACCCTTGATGGCAAGAAAATTGACAATGGAAACAACACTAGATACAGCACCTGTATATCTATCATAGCTGCATTCTACAAATAAATCCTTGCCACATCCTAAAACTTGTACATGTTACAACCCACAAGTGATGAGGAACAAATAGACTGGAGTGATCCTCCTTTTATAGGAGGCCTATCACATCCATTAATCCAACTAAAAGCCCTATAACAAGTTTGATTTTGAGTAGACACAAAGTAAATGGGTTATAAGCCAACCCAATATGTCAACAAAAAAAAAATGTGCCACTATTTGCCCACACATGTGTGCTGTAATCCCTATCTAAACATGATCTCATGCCCTTTTAGGGATAATAAGGCTCCAAAAGTGGGCTAGATGCATCTCCAACAATTATGATCAACAATCAATTGAGGGATCCTCAAATCAAGCCTCAAAACATCTCCATGTGTTCAAAATCCAACTCTAGGTGTCCTGCATCATCTTAATGGGTGCCATCTAGACAATGTGGTGCACTCTCTCTCTAGCATTGGGGCTCCATAAGGCAATACAAGCCTTCCCTAATCATCCTAGGGATGACCATCATCATCTGGGCTTTGGATTTAGGCATGTCCATCAATTAGCGTCAAGGCCATGCTAGGGGCATGCTAGGTCCACTAGGTACATTGTCAAGAATCCTCAATGCTAAGCAAAGTGAGCTCAACATTTTGGCATCTGAGCATGCTCTGGGGTGTCAATCAACTATTGGGTTCATCAAAGTGTCCAACACTTTACTATGGAAAGAATATGTTGCATCTGCAAGGTCATCATGCTCTTTGGAAGTGTAGTACGACCTGGGCATCATGAGGAGTATCAGTGGAATAAGGTCCCCTCAAGGCCTTAGCTGCTATTTGCAAAACCACCTGGAAAAACCATCTCAAAATCAAGTGAAAGCTACCACTCATTAGAGACAATAACCATAAATGCATCAAAATGGACCATGCTTATGTTGATTTTGGATAGCATCGGATGTGCTCTAGCATCGAAATATTGTGAAGGGGCTAGAACACATGAGATCTCCAAGACCCAGAAATCGTTTGGAGAAATTTCAATCGGATGAGGAGTTATTAAAATGATCAATATTTTTAATGGGTTCCTAAGTCTAAACTTAGGAAAATAAAAAAATTAATGGGTATTAATAAAAATATGGGTGAGAAACTTCTAAGTGACGAGAATCAAGTCTGTTTTAATCTTAGCCATTGATTAGGGACTTAATCTCGGCCATTGATTCATCAACAGGAAAAGTATAACAGGAGGCTGGAGGGTCAATTGGAGAGACACCATTTTTTATCAGTCAATTCGATTTTTCTGGGGCGTGGTTTGCTAAGAAAATCAATCAGGGGATCTGAGTTGCAGCAGAAGGGCAGGGATAGTTGGGATTGGAGGATCTTCTCCGGAACCCCGAATACTCAGCAGAGAGAGGCAGAGATACACCGGAGGAGGCAGTGCAGACCAAGGGAGGCTAACGCTGGGCCAGGAGGGCCCACGCATTGCTTGACGCAGTGCCAGTGCAGGGGAAGAGATGCCCTCCTGCAAAAGTCTGAATTCAGTCGGGGACCAGCAGGATCAGCCAAGAAGGTTGATGACAGAGCTCCAGGAGGTAGCATAGAGCTCATGCAGAGTCTTAGAGTGCTCCACGCAAGCCCACACAGCTACTGCGAAGGGGCAGCAAAGTTGTAGCCGGGGATAGTAGTCTAGTTGTCGGATCAGAGGGATTTTGTCGGGTGAATTGAGGTAATCTCACGTAGGTTCCTGCCAGTATATTTTATCTCTATAATTGGATAACCGAGAGGGCATCCAGAGTTGTATTCAAAACTATTGCTCAATAATAGAAAACCCTCAGAGTTGCTGCACCGTTTTCCTACAATGGGTTTTTCCGTGGACATTTGTCCAAAAATAACGGCGTCCCTTGTGTGTTTGTCTCGTATCTATTTCAGTTTATGATCTATATGACAGTGTAGTCTGCAATAGTGTTTTTCATCAGTGTTTAAATAATTAAATAACTTGTTGAATGTAAAAACAAATAGGAGATGATAAACCAATGATTGCAGTAGGATTTCTGATGTGTAGATTCAGAATTTTTCACATGGTATCAGAGGGTTGCAGATCATAGGACATTGAAGACATCAGCCAGGATATCCAGTGATTTTGCTGAAGAGAAGTAGCTTTCCCAAGTGCAAATGTTGTTTCAAAGGCAGAAGAGTAGTTGGAGTAACGCAGAGCCAAAAGCAGTGCCTGCATCAGCATTTCGAGCCTATAGAGGGTGACGCAGTGCCCGAGAGGAGCTCATGCAGTGACTGCGTCAGCTCTCTGGGCCAGCGCAGAGCCTGAGAGGCTCAAATCAATCAATTTTAGAGGTTGGAGGAGCACAGCAGATTCGATCAGTGGAGGTGGTGGGATGCTGTTGTTGTTGGTGCAGAACAGTGTTTGTGGAGACAAAGTCGAGGTAGAGGGAGTCATTGCCTTGACAGATTTCTAGCCAAAGAAATCTAGATCCGGGTTACCATAGCAAAGGAGGATTGGAGAGGAGTGATTCGACATTTGGCCGGAGGATTTCCGTGAAGGAAATCAGGACTCAGAGGGAGTCTAGAGAATCTTGTTCCTTAGAAGATTTCTAGTGCCGAAGAAATCCAGATCCGAGTCTTGCTGGATTAACAACATGAGAAGGAGAAGAGAACCAGTCCTATATCTGTTGAGCAAAGTTGGCAGTCAATGGACTAAGGGATCAGGACAGATTGGATGGAGCATCCAATTTTGTCATCTGGAAGGCCAGGATCTTGGTAGTCCTAGACAAGAATCGCATCAAGGAGTATGCCTTAAAGGTAGTTGTTGTTTTGGTCGACACTGATCCGCTGAAGAAGTATGAGGAGGCCCAGGTGAAGGCTAAATGCATAATACTAGACGGGGTCAAAGATCATGTGGTCCCACACATTGTTGAGAAGGAAAGAGCAAGGGAGATGTGGGAGACGTTGACCACCTTGTTCCAGGGGAGTTCCATTCAACGGAAGATGCTATTGGAGAATCAGCTCAGACAGTACCAGATGCAGAAGGGAGAAGAGATCGATCCCTTCCTTCTCAGGTTGCAAGGGATTCGACACCAGCTCACTTCCGTGGGGTCTACACTAGACCCTGAGTTCATGGTCAAGATCGCCCTGAATGAAGTGACTGAAGACTGGGAGACATTTGTCCAGAGTATCTTGGGCAAAGCTTCTCTCCCCAGTTGGGAGGAAATGTGGGCAGCTCTTTGACAAGAAGAGATCAGGAGGCTAACCAAGGTATGAAGTAGCAACAGAGGAGCCTAGGTCAAGAAGGAGGAGGAGGAGGATGCAACTCTCACATCATCGGGACAACATGGGAAGCAGAAAAGGAATAAAAAGCATATATCCAAGGTCAGATGCTTCAGGTGTGGTGAACTAGGACATTTCACCACTTAGTGCCCCTGGAAGAAGGGCAAGGAAGAGGTTTCTGACTCAAAGGCTGCTCCAGCAAAAGCTAACAAGGAGGATGATGACAAGGATTGTGCCATGAGTGCTCATGCACCTCTAGAGAAGAGGTGGGGCAACATAGATATGTAGTCGGGAGGACTACACAAGGGCGGGATCCTTGAGGTGCCCAAACTCTTGGATCACATACAGCTACGGGAGCTCTTAATGACAGTACCAAAATGACGGGAGTCAGTTGGTGCAAGGGATGATGGAGCAACAGTGGCAGAGCTAGAGTGCCAGAGTCTAAAGCAGCACAGTGGAAGTTGCAATAGTGCGAGAGGCACAGCGCAGATTGCAGCAGCGCAGTAGCAGCAAACAGTCAGCACAAATTAGCAGCAGAGGTAGCTTCACCATCACGAGGCATCCATACTGACCAGCATGTCATTTTTTGGGTGAAGTTTCAGTTACTTACTTCTTAGTAACTGAGTTGCAGTGAAACAGTTAGCAGTGGCAGTGCTATGGGCAGCATGATGCAGCATTTTGAAAGGGAGCTGCAGTACAGATGTAGCAGTGATAGTGGCAGAGTCATGGGCAGCAATACAGGATGCAGCAATGCAGTGGATGAAGGGAAGTAGGCAAAGCATCATCAGCACAGAGGACCGATGCAGTGGATCAGGGTAATACTTCTATTGAGAAGTATTGCTAGAGCACATTCCTTGCTAAGGGGGAGTGTTGATTTTGGGAAGCATCGGATGTGCTCTAGCTCTGAAATTTTGTGGAGGGGCTAGATCACATGAGAACTCCAAGACCCATAAATCTTTTGCAGAAATTCCACCCGAATGAGGAATTATTAAAATGATTAATATTTTTAATGGGTCCCTACGTCTAAACTTAGGAAAATAAAAATATTAATGGATATTAATAAAAATATGGGTGAGAAACTTCTAAGTGACGAGGATCAAGTTTGTTTTTCTTAGCTGTTGATTAGGGACTTAATCAAGGTCGTTGATTCATCAACAAGAAAAGTATAAGAGGAGGCTTGAGTGTCAGTTGGAGAGACACCATTTTTTACTAGTCAATTCGATTTTTTTGGGGTGTGGTTTGCTGAGAAAATCGATCGGGTGAGTTGGGTTACAGTAGAGGAGCAGGGATAGTTGGGGTTGGACGATCTTCTTCGGGACCCCGAATACTCAGCAGAGAGAGGCAGAGATACACCAGAGGAGGCAACGCATACCAAGGCAGGCTGACGCTGGGCTAGGAGGGCCCACATATTGCTTGACGTAGTGCTAGTGCAAGGGAAGAGATGTCCTCCTGCAGAAGTCTGAATTTTGCCAGGGAGCAATAGGATCAGCCGAGAAGGCTGATGTCAGAGCTCCAAGAGGCAGAGGAGGCAGCATAGAGTTGATGTAGAGTCTCAGAGTACTCCACACAGGCCCACGCAGCTACTGCGAAGGGGCAGCGTAGTTGTAGTTGGGGATAGTCAGTCCAGTTGCCGAATCGGAGGGATTTTGTCAGGTGAAGTGAGGTAATCTCACTTAGGTTCCTGCCAGTATATTTTATCTCTGTAACTGGATAGCCGAGAGGGTATCTAGACTTGTATTCAGAACTATTGCTTAATAATAGAAAACCCTTAGAGCTGTTGCATCAGTTTTCCTGAATTGGGTTTTTCCGGGGATGTTTGTCCAAAAATAACGGTGTCCCTTGTGGGTTTATCTCGTATCTATTTCAATTTATGATCTGTATGACAGTGTCCTCTGCAATAGTGTTTTTCATTGGTGTTTAAATAATTAAATAACTTTTTGAATGTAAAAACAAGTAGGAGATGATAAACTAGTGATTGCAGTAGGATTTCTGATGTGTAGATTCAAAAATTTTCACATGGTATCAGAAGGTTACAGATCATAGGACACTGAAGACATAAGCCAGGAGATCTAGTGAATTTGCTGCAGAGAAGCAGTTGTCCCAAGTGGCAGTGTTGTTTCAGAGGCAGAGGAGCAACTGAAGGAGTGATGCAGAGCTAGAGAAGTGACGCAGAGGCTCACGCAGTCCCTGCGTCATTATTTCGAGCTTGTAGAGGGTGACGCAGTACCCGAGAGGAGCTCACGGAGTGACTGCGTCAGCTCTCTGGGTCGGCGCATAGCCTGAGAGGCTCAGATCAATCAGTTGTCAGGGCTAGAGGAGCAGAGCAGATTCAATTAGTGGAGGTGGTGGGTCACTATTGTTGTTGGTGCAGAACAGTGTCTATGGAGATAAAAACAAGGTAGAGGGAGTCATTGCCTTGACAGATTTCTAGCCAAATAAATCTATATCCGGGTTGCAGCAACAAAGGAGGATTGGAGAGGAGTGATTCGACATTTCGCCGAAGGATTTCTGTGAAGTAAATCGGGACTCAAAGCGAGTCTAGAGTAGCTTGTTCCTTAGAGGATTACTAGCGCCGAAGAAATCCAGATCCGAGTCTTGCTGCATTAAAAGTAGGAGAGGGAGAAGAGAACCAATCCTATATTTGTTGAGCAAAGATGGCAGTCAATGGACTAAGGGATTAGGACAAATTGGATGGAGCATCCAATTTTGTCATCTGGAAGGCCAGGATCCTGGTAGTCCTAGACAAGAATCGCATCAAGGACTATGCCTTGAAGGTAGTTGTTGTTCCGGTCGACGCTGATCCGTTGAAGAAGTACGAGGAGGCCTAGGTGAAGGCTAAATGCATGATTCTAGATGGGGTCAAAGATCATGTGGTCCCACACATTGCTGAGAAGGAAACAGCAAGGGAGATGTGGGAGATGCTTACCACCTTGTACCAAGGGACTTCCGTTCAACGGAAGATGCTATTGGAGAATCAACTGAGATAGTACTAGATGCAGAAAAGAGAAGAGATCTATCCCTTCTCAGATTGCAAGGGATTTGAGACCAGCGGACTTCCGTGGGGTTTTCACCAGATCTTGAGTTCATGGTCAGGACTGTCCTGAATGCAGTCACCAAAGACTGGGAGACATTTGTCCAAAGCGTCTTGGGGAGGGCTTCTCTCCCTAGTTGGGAGGAAATGTGGGAGCCTCTTCGACAGGAAGAGATCAGGAGGTTGACCAAGGCAGGAAGTAGCGGCAGAGGAGCCCGGGTCAAGAAGGGAGAGGAGGAGGATGTAGTGTTGTGAACATCACGATCGGGATTAAATCGACGAGGGGAAAAATTCGGAAAAAATTGTAAAAATCGGGAAAAAATCGGTAAAAATCGGCAAAACATCGGCAACATTAAAAAAAATAAAATAAAAAATCATTTTTTTCACATTTTTAAGTATCTAAAGCATCCACGGTTTTTTGACGATTTTTATGATTTTTGGTGATTTTTACGATTTTATCGCAATTTTTACAATTTTTTTTCGTGATTTTTCACAATTTTTTGGCGATTTTTTCATTTTGAAAAATCGCCAATTAAATAGGCCGATTAAATCGCCATGACTAAAAAATCGTGATTTCTGTAACACTGAGAGGATGCAACTCTTACATCATTGGTACAGCATGGGAAGCAGTAAAGGAAAAAAAAGATATATCCAAGGACAGATGCTTTAGGTGTGGTGAGCTAGAACATTTCGCCACTCAGTGCCCCCGGAAGAAGGGTAAGGAAGAGGCTTCTAACTCGAAGGCTACTCCAGCAAAAGCTGACAAGGAGAATGATGACGAGGATTGTGCCATGAGTTCTCATGCACCTCTAGAGAAGAGATGGGGTGACATAGAGTTGTAGTCAGGAGGACTACACAAGGGCAGGATCCTTGATGTGCCTAAACTCTTGGATCACATACAGCTACGGAAGCCCTTAATGACAGTGGCAGAATGACGGGATTCAGTTGGTGCAAGTGATGATGGAGCAACAGTGGCAAAGCTAGAGTACTAGAATCTGAAGTAGCGCAATGGAGGTTGTAGCAGTGCAAGAGGTAGAGAGCAGATTGTAGCAGCGCAGTAGCAGCAAAGGGTCAACACAGATTAGCAATAGAGGTAGCTTCACCATCACAAGGCATTTATTCTGACCAACATGTCATTTTTTGGGTGAAATTTCAGTTACTTACTTCTCAGAAACCGAGTTGCAGTGCAGCAGTCAGCACTGGTAGTGCTATGGGCAGCATGATGCAGCATTTTGAGAGGGAGTTGTAGTACAGATGTAGCAGTGACAGTGGCAAAGTCATGGGCAGCAGTACAAGATGTAGCAGTGCAGTGGATGAAGGGCAGCAGGCCAAGCATCAGCAGCATAGAGGACCGATGCAGTGCATCAATGTAATACTTCTATTGAGAAGTATTGCTAGAGCACATTCCTTGCTAAGAGGGAGTGGTGGGGCTAGAACACATGAGATCTCCAAGACCCAGAAATCATTTGGATAAATTCCACCCGGATGAGGAGTTATTAAAATGATTAATATTTTTAATGGGTTCCTAAGTCTAAACTAAGGAAAATAAAAATATTAATGGGTATTAATAAAAATATGGGTGATAAACTTCTAAGAGACGAGGATCAAGTCTGTTTTAATCTTAGCCATTGATTAGGGATTTAATCTCGGTCGTTGATTCATTAACAGGAAAAGTATAAGAGGAGGCTTGACGGTCAGTTGGAGAGACACCATTTTTTATCAGTCAGTTCGATTTTTCTGGGGCGTGGTTTGCTGAGAAAATTGATCAGGTGATCTGAGTTGCAGCAAAGGGGAAGGGATAGTTGGGGTTGGAGGATCTTCTGCGGGACTCCGAATACTCAGCAGAGAGAGGCAGAGATACACCAGAGGAGGCAGTGCAGACCAAGGGAGGCTAACACTAGTCCAAGAGGGCCCACTCATTGCTTGACGCAGTGCCAGCGTTGGGGAAGAGCTGCCCTCCTACGGAAGTCTGAATTCAGCTAGGGAGTAGTAGAATCAGCCAAGAAGGCTGACGTCAAAGCTCCAGGAGGCAGAGGACGCAACATAGAGCTGACGCGGATTCTTAGAGTGCTCCACGCAGGCCCACGCAACTACTACAAAGGGGCAACACAGTTATAGCCAGGGATAGTGTTAGGATTCCAAGAAACTCTCCTAGGTTGTAGCTCAGAGATGCCTGGTAACATATAAATTCAACTTATTGTTGCAAATGGATGAATGGAAAGAATGATGCTTGTCCAAGCCAGATAACCACTTCTATTTTGTTTCACTCCAGACATGCGTGAACACCCCCAAATTACAAGGCTTTAGACCACCAACTACTCACAATTTAAGGATTGGGTGAATATGGAAAATACTGACCACACCAACAGATGCACAGGACCATGTGATGGCCGACTGCAACCAGTAAAGAAGCCTACAAATCTAATCTCCTAATACATGGACAGGATGACAGCGCTCTAGCACTAGGTGAAGAGAAACCTGAATCACTTATGCAATGATACATACAAGTCTTTAACACAGAGATAGGATGACAGCTACTCTAATGTTAAACATCAAGAGTTCAAGCATACAACATATCAGGCACAGCTTAGAACAAAAGAAGAATGGAAAGTGAGCAATTAACAGCAAAAGAAGCTTGTATTAGCTGAAAATGAAGACGAGACGCTACAAGTGTCAAAATAGTTACAGTCTCCAGAAGTCGAACCTTACATCAGAACATCAACCATCCACCTTGATTACATCTTGTTTTTGGGTATATATAGAGTTTCATTGCAAAGGCACTTGGCCGTTTAGGTATGGAGAGGTCATAATTGACCACCAACTGCATTTAACTGTCTGATGGAGTTTCTGAGTGCGTTTTCTTGCTTCAGTGGGTGAATTTGATCTTTTTAGGTGCTCTACTGTCCTCTCAGCCAGCTGGAGTGTGTGTATCAATGAAGTTCCATAACTGCTAAATGCAGTTACATGCTCACGCTCTGTCCTTTTTCTCTTCGGCCATACTGTCTGTTAAATGTGGTTGTTGAGGAGCAACTGCAACTGGTACTGGTAGGCCGGTCACCTTCGTCCTTCGGGCACATGGAACAATCAAGGGACGTGCACTGCATGGCGAGTGGACGATTCGAAAGGGGGAGAAAGATCGGTCGTCGGATCGGAAGAATAGACGGCGAAGATGGCTTGGCGGGGAATATCGGAAGAAGCGGGAGGGGGATGAACATGGGCTGTTGGATCTCAGGCAGACAGATCCAACGGTGATCGGGTGGCGAAAGCGCGAGACAGTTATCGAGCGGGAACGGAGGATTAAGCGGTAAGCGGTATCGATCACACCGCCTTTGGGCGTTAGGCAGTAAAAGGGTGAGGGCGCGCGATCCCATTCAGCGCGTGACATGTAGCGGCAGAAGAGAGAGAAAAACCGCTCTCCATCGCGCGCTAACGTCCCATCGCTTTGTGGGCGCAAAATGTGTGAAGTCCATCTGATCTTGGCGGAGCTGATCGGACGGTGGAGAGACGATCAGGCAAGTCTCTTTATCGGGCACGACGAGAGTCGTTGGATCAGCGGGCGGAAATCAATGGCGGAGGTTACAGGCAATGATTTCATAAGGGCGCAAAGTCATATGAGTGCGGTTTTATGGGTTTTTGGCTTTAGCGCTCAGTGCTGGCAACCAAAGGGGTTTTGTTGGGTTTTAGAAGAAAAACAGAGGAAATGGGGGTAACGGAGGATAAGCGGAGTGAGAGAAACAAGGGAAAATGACCACCACGAGCCTCCTTTAAGCATCACCAAGCAGACTAGGCTCATTTCTGACCTTCAGAAATCAAAGATATGTAGCAGAGCTAACACTGGCTCTTTCTAGGGATGAGATCCTCCCTGTGAGGTCTCAAGAACTGCAGACCATTGCCTTTCCTGTGAAAACCAGATTAGCAAAATTTCCTAGTGTTCCGTTGGGCATGGAGTCTAATTGTGCCTACGATAAAACTGATAAAACAACATATTTACAACTTTTAAGGCTTGAAGATTTTACACAACATAAATTTTCAAAAATCGCCCATTAACTGGGCCATCAAAAACTGCCTCTCCTTCCATACTTTGCAGCATGAAAGTATTGTTCCCTTGGATCTGAGTGATGACAAAAGGTCCCATCCACATGGCATCAAACTTCCCATGGTTGCCTTTCTTCTCTTTCAGTGCGTCCCACTTAAGAACCAAGTCTCCAACCTGAAAATTGTCTGTCTTTGCCTTCCTGTCAAAGGCTTCCTTGATTCTTCCCAAATGTGCTGCAGATTTTTCAACCAGCTGTTCTCTGATTTGATGCACTTCTGCCAAATCACATATTCTTTTTGCCATATCATCTTCCTCATTCTGCTCTTTTTGCAAGAACTCTACCACAGGGAGGGTTAACTGAATTGGGAATACAGCCTCAGTGCCATATACCAGCTTGAATGGAGAATTCCTTGTGGATTTCTTGGTGGTCATTCTGTTAGCCCACAGTGCATACTTGAGCTTAGAATCCCAATTCTTTTTGTTGTCTTCCAACAGCTTTTTAGTTATCCTTATCAGGCTCTTGTTGGAAGATTCTGCTAGACCATTGCCATGAGGGTAGTACGAGGTGGAATGAACTAGCTTAATGCCCATTGAGTCACACATGTCCACCAACTCTTTTGCCCTGAAGGTTGTTGCATTGTCTGTAACTAGTTTATGTGGACAGCCGAACCTGGTGAAGATATTCTCTGTCAAGAACTTCATGACCACATGATGATCAACCTTTCTTGTAGGGATGGCCTCAATCCACTTGGTGAAGTAATCAGTGGCTACTACGATCCATCTGTGCTGGCCATTGGAATGTGGATTGATTTCTCCAATGAAATCCAAACCCCACTACTGAAAAGGGCCACTGGCATATATTGGCTTCAAAGGCAAGGACTTCAACTGCTGCTTTCCCTCAAACCTCTGGCACCTGTCACAAGATTTAACAAATGAAAAGACATCAGAAAACAAGGTGGGCCAATAATACCCAGCTCTGAGGATCTTGTGGGCTGTGGTTTTCCAGTAGTGATGTCCTCCACAGATGCTGGAATGAAACTGATGCATGACTTCTATGGATTGTTCATTGTCCAGACACCTCAGAAGGATTCCAGATGGGTCCCTCCAATAGAGCAGGCCTTCATGAATGCAGTACTTGGCTGCCCTAAGCTTGATGGTTCTGGCTTGGCTTGCACTTAGGCCTGGAGGCACTTCTAGCTTCAGCAAAAATTGAACTATTGTGGAATACCATTCACAAGAAGCTAGGTTTCCTGCCACTGACTGGCTCTGCCCTGACTCAGCTATTTCTTCTGTCTTTTCGTCTTCTAAAATTGTGCTTATGAGATTTATGTCTAGCATCCTGCAATTCTCTTCAGCCATCAGTTTGGCAAGACCCTGACCTCTGACTAGCTTGGTGGGCTTCAATTCTATGTTGAATTCAATTAGCTTTGCAATCCATTTGGCCCTTCTTCCATCAACATCTGGCTGCGTTAGGACATCTTTAACTGAAGCAGATGGCACATCTGCAATTTCCTTGGAGTGCAGAATGTATATTCTGAAAGCTTTCAGGGATTTGATAAGAGTATAGGCTTGTTTTCTATAATGTCATACTTCAGTTCAGCATCCCTTAAGGTTTTGCTAAAGAATGCCACTGGATGATCTGAACCTTCATCATCTTTCTATAACAGAACTGTTGCAAGGGTGTCATTTGAGGAAAATGAAAATATATGGAACTCCTTGCTATAATTCAGGCTGGTCAAAGTAGGAGCTTCCATAATGGCTCTCTTGATGGATTCAAAAGATCTTCTTGCTTCCTCAGTCCATTTGATTTCTGACCCCTTTTTCAACATGGAGGTGATGTGTTTTACAAGTTCTGCAAAATTTGGAATAAACCTCCTTACAAAATTTATCTTGCCTAGAAAGGATTGGATATCCTTCTTTGATCTTGGGACAGACAAGGTTTGTATTGCTCTCACTCTTTCTGGGTCAATTTTGACACCTGCAGCAGAGACAATGTGTCCTAACAGCTTGCCCTCTTCTAAAGCAAACTGTGACTTTTTAGGATTGACTGATATCCCAAACCTTCTGCATTTCAGAAATACTTTCTTCAGGTGCTGCAAATGATCTTGATGGCTGCTGGAGTATATTGTTATATCATCAAGGTAGATAAGGACAAACTTATCCTTCTCTCCCACGAATGCTATATCCATAGCTCTCTGAAAGGTTGCTCCAGCATTCATCAACCCAAAGGGCATCTTAGAATACATAAAAGTTCCCCAAGGAGTGGTAAATGCAGTCTTCTCTTGGTCATCTGGATGCACAGCCACTTGATTATACCCTGAAAATCCATCCAAAAAAGACATCACTTTGGCTCCTGAGACTTTCTGCAACAAATGTTCCATCTTGGGTAGAGGATAATTATCTTTCTTTGAGCATTTGCTTAGATTTCTGAAATCAACGCAAAGCCTGATTTCTCCACTTTTCTTCCTCACAACTACTAAGTTGGCTACCCATTTTGAATATCTAAGAGGGACTATGATTTTGGCAACCAGCAACTTTTTGATCTCTTTTTCAATCAGAGGGAGGAGAAAAGGATTTATGGGTCTCAGTTTCTGCTTGAACGGGATGGTGTCTTTTTCCAAGGGGATCTTATGCTGGATGATCTTTTTATCATATGTTTTGAGGTCGTTGTATTCCCATGCAAAGACATCAGCAAACTGCTTCATCAAGGTGCAATATTCTGAACTCTGAGTAGCAAACAAATGGGGGGACAGATTTATATACTTTGGGTGATCTGGGCTTCCTATGTTATGCTTATGAACTGCAAATTGAACTTCTTTTTGGGCAGCCTTATAAGGCACATCGCTTTGGTCAAACAACTTTTCTAGGGGAACTAGGCCTTTAGGTATATGATTGTTGGGCAGCTGGACAATGCTATCTTTGCCAATTCTGTTCTTTAGCTGGGATTGGGGGCTTTCTTCCAAGGCTTCATTCTCTTGGTCAATTTGCATTTCAGAGAATTCATCAATGACTTGAAGAAACCTATTTACTTCATCA
Source organism: Pinus tabuliformis (assembly GCA_031772625.1). Taxonomy (NCBI): domain Eukaryota; kingdom Viridiplantae; phylum Streptophyta; class Pinopsida; order Pinales; family Pinaceae; genus Pinus; species Pinus tabuliformis. Next base: position 1,201,221,624 of record CM062820.1, on the reverse strand, counting down.
TCATCTTCAAAAACTTTCCAATGCTGGACATTATCAGGCAAGGATGGTCTATATTTTACCTAAACTTCATAAACTAGTCTGGGAGGCATGGGAGGGATAAACATACTAGCAGACACAGCAAGGGAATCAACGAGCTGATTTTTGACTCTAGGGATATATGAGATACAAAAACTGTCAAAAGAATCTTTGAGTCTCCATACCTCATCTCTATATGCTTTCAGCCTCGGGTGCTTTGCTTGAAACGTTTTGTTCACTTGCTGAATGATGAGATCAGCATCTCCAAACACCTTTATGTTTCTGATCCCTCTGTCTTTAGTTGCGTTGAGGCCCAATATCAGAGCCTCATATTCTGCTATATTGTTGGTGACTTGAAAAGTCAGCTTGAAAGACAGATGTGTGCTCTCTTGTTTTGGAGATATCAGCACCACCCCTGCTCATGCAGTTTCCCTTGAACATGCTCCATCGAAAAACATCTCCCAAACCTGACTTCCTTGCTCTTCCATGGCCTGTATTATTGGTTTCTTGAGCTGCAACAAGGCCTTCTAAGATTCTTCAATTTGGAGAATACGTGCTCCAAAATCAGTGTCCACAGCATAGATGGGATGATTAGTAGGATTCTTCTCATCACTGATGATGTAGGCCAGTTGTGCTTCTCTGTACAATCTCTTGCTCTCCCCTCCAAAAACTAGGACAGTGGCATAAGATAAATCATTTTGTAATGTTCCACCCAGCCTTTTAATCCACCCTCTAGAAAGTAGCATACCAAACTTAGGGGGAACATCTGCCACCACAATATCCATCATCATGCTTTTCATGGGCAGCTGAGTTAGGGTAATGGCCAAGTCTTTGATTAATCCCAGACATTTTACCTTTCTTGAATCAAAGGAGAATAGATCATGATAAGGTCTGGTAATGTCAAGGCCTAACTCTTCCATGACAGCTTTGGGCATCAGATTATGGCTGGCACTGGTGTCTAGCAGGCAATTATGGAGGGTTTTGTCATGAATGGTCAAGGAGACATAGAATGATGGGGAGCTATTATCAGAGGGTTCAGTCATTGGGCTAAGCACAACTGCAGGTTTATCATCTTGCAAATTTACATAGTCATTAGAGGCTTGTGAGGCTTTTAGCTCAAGGGCATCAAGGATAGGCTTTCTAAATACCTCATTCTTTGCAAGTTCTATTAGAGGCACAGATATTTTTAACTTTTGGACTTCTGATTCAAAAATGAAAGGGGAAGGGAACTTGTCAGGACCTCTTACCTCTTGAGTTGGAGCTTTGGGGATGACTGGTTCAGCTACTGGCTTTCTCTATCTGTTGGCCTGCTACTCTGTGGGGACAACAGCTCTTTGGATAGGACTCTCCTTGACATTGTTAGTTCTTGACCTCAAATTATACCTTTGTTGTTCATCAGTCTGCAGAATAGCTTCCCTGTCCCACTCTTGACTAGTCTGGTCCTAGAGTAATGATTCTTCATAGGCAGCTAATGTCAAGAAGGCAACATTGCCCTTGTCTTCCATGCAGTGAATCTCATCCTCTTCATCGAATTGTTCCTCCTCCATGACTACATTCTAAAAAGGAGTCTTAACTCTTTGTTCCTCATTGGTCTCCTTTCCTCTCTGAATTATCTACAGTTGATCATTTGCTCTTCTGAAGGAACTTGGATTTCTAGGGGCAAATGAATTAGGGAACCTTACCTTCCAAGAACTCTGCTCAACCTTTTGCTTGGATATCTCAGCAGCCAATGACTCTATCATCTTAGTCATTTTATCTAATTTGGGCTCCGAAGACGAAGAAGAGGTGGAAGCTTCACCTCTCTGCCTCCTTCTATTAGCATGACCCTTGAGTTTTTCTGCAGCCATGATATTAGATTCTACCTCTAGGGCTGCATCCTGCATTTCGGCCAGCATGGCACATCTTCTTTCTCTCAACAGCAGGCAAAAGTCAGAGTCAAATGCATTAGCATAAGTGAGTTTTGCAGAAGTGGGGGTAGGCTTTACCTCAGCTGGTATCTTGCTATACATACGATTAAACCTCTTATTAAAATCAGACAATGATTCCCCATTCTCTCTCTTGAGGTTTCCAAACTCAATATGGTAGTATAGTAGGTCTTTCTTATCTCCCCAATGCTTTAAAAACACATCATCTAATGCTTCAATGTCTGCTATGGACCTAGGGGTCAACTCTCTGAACCACTTTCTAGCTTCTGCATCAAGGCTTTGGACAAACACTCTCATCCACACATCATCTTCACTGATGTCAAGGTTATCAGCGTAACTATAAAAAGATTTGAGGTGTTCTTCAGCTGTTACTCCTTTTGTATTAGTGAATTTAGGCATGTATTTCTGGTATTCTCCTGCGGGCATAGCATTCAAAGGAACAGGTAGGACCAAGGGTCCATACCTGGCAGCTATGATTCTTTCCATCTTAGTGGGAGCTTGAGGGCCTGCCATGACTGGGGTAGGTGGAAGGATACTAGCAGTTTGAAAGGTAGGAAATTGTGAAATAGATGATAGGGACAAAGGAAAATGATGGACTGTGTGGGAGATTCTCTTTGGACTGAGATCCAAAGGGGAACTTAATGAACAAGGAGCTTTATGAATCTCTGAGGGTATTTCTTCACTAACAATGCTAGGCTCTATATCCTCAAAATGTGTATGTTCAGTTACAAGCCTCTCTTGCAGAGATACATAAGATTGTTTAGGCTTACCTAATCCTGATGCTCCTTTCTGTGATGTTTTTCTTTGCTTGACAATCTTCTCAGGGTTAGGCACTGGGTCAGCGGGTGATTTCTGAGGATTCCTCCGGGTATGCCTCACGAACTAAGCTAGAACTGTAATGTGGAGTCGCCAAAGGTTGATCCTCTAGTAGAGTCGCCAGATAGATGATTACAACCGAAAATGTGTCCAGACTTTGTCTATCATCAAAGCTGAATCTGTGTCGCTCTCCCAGGGAAGCTGAGCTTCAATCTCCTCTCCCCGGCAACAACGCCAATTATGTTAGGATTCCAAGAAACTCTCCTAGGTTGTAGCTCGGAGATGCCTGGTAACATATAAATTCAACTTATTGTTGCAAATGGATGAATAGAAGGAATGATGCTTGTCCAAGCCAAATAACCACTTCTATTTTGTTTCACTCCAGACATGCGTGAACACCCCCAGATTACAAGGCTTTAGACCACCAACTACTCACAGTTTAAGGATTGGGTGAATATGGAGAATACTGACCACACCAACAAATATACAGGACCATGTGATGGCCGGCTGCAACCAATAAAGAAGCCTGCAAATCTAATCTCCTAATACACAGACAGGATGACAGCTCTCTGGCACTAGGTGAAGAGAAACTTGAATAACTTATGCAATGACACAGAGAAGTCTTTAACACAGAGATAGGATGACAGCTACTCTAATGTTAAACATCAAGAGTTCAAGCATACAACATATCAGGCACAGCTTGGAACAGAAGAAGAATGGAAAGTGAGCAATTAACAACAAAAGAAGCTTGTATTAGTTGAAAATGAAGACGAGAAGCTGCAAGTGTCAAAATAGTTACAGTCTCTAGAAGTCCAACCTTACATTAGAACATCAATCATCCACCTTAATTTCATCTTGTTTTTGGGTATATATAGAGTTTCATTACAAAGGCACTTGGCTGTTTCAGTATGGAGGGGTCATAATTGACTACCAACTGCATTTAACTGTCTGATGGAGTCTTTGAGTGCGTTTGCTTGCTTCAGTGAGTGAATCTGATCTTTTCAGGTGCTCTGCTGTCCTCTCAGGCAGCTGAAGTGTTCGTATCAATGAAGTTCCATAACTGCTAAATACAGTTACATGCTCACGCTCTGTCCTTTCTCTCTTCGGCCATACTGTCTGTTTAAATGTGGTTGTTGAGGAGCAACTACAACCGGTACTGGTAGGCCGGTCACCTTCGTCCTTCGAGCATAGGGAACGGTCAAGATATGTGGACTACATGGCGAGTGGACGATTCGAAAGGGGGAGAGAGATTGGCCGTCAGATCGGGAGAATAGATGGCGGAGATGGCTTGGTGGGGAATATCGGAAGTAGCGGGAGCGAGATTAACGTGGGCCGTTGGATCTCAGGCGAACAGATCCAACGGTAATCGGGTGGCGAAAGCGCGACAGTTATCGGGCGGGAACAGAGGATTAAGCGGTAAGCTGTATTGATCGCACCGCCTTCGGGCGTTAGGCAGTGAAATGGTGAGGGTGCGCGATTCCATTCAGCGCGTGACACGTAGTGGTGGAAGAGAAAGAAAAACCGCTCTCCATTGCGCGCTAACGTCCCATCGCTTTGTGGGCGCGAAATGTGCGAAGGCCATCTGATCTTGGCGGAGCTGATCGGACAGTGGAGAGACGATCAGGCAAGTCGCTTTATCGGGCGCGATGGGAGTCTTTGGATCGGTGGGCGGAAATCAATGGCGGAGGTTACGAGCGATGATTTCATAAGGGCGCAAAGTCATATGAGCGCAATTTTATGGGGTTTTGGCTTTAGCGCTCGGGGCTGGCAACCAAAGGGGTTTTGTTGGGTTTTAGAAGAAAAACAGAGGAAATGGAGGTAACGGAGGATAAGCGGAGTGAGGGAAAGAAGGGAAAATGACCACCACGAGCCTCCTTTAAGCATCACCAAGCGGACTAGGCTCATTTCCGACCTTCAGAAATCAAAGATATGTAGCAGAGCTAACAGATAGTCAGTCCAGTTGCGGGATCGGAGGGATTTTGCCAACTGAAGTGAGGTAATCTAACTTAGGTTCTTGCCAGTATATTTTATCTCTGTAACTGGATAGCCGAGAGGGAATCCAAAGTTGTATTTAGAACGACTGCTTAATAATAGAAAACCCTCAAAGTTGTTGCACCGGTTTTCCCGCATTGGGTTTCTCCGGGGACATTTGTCCAAAAATAACGGTGTCCCTTGTGTGTTTGTCTTGTATCTATTTCAGTTTATGATCTGTATGACAATGTGTCTGCATGAGTGTTTTTCATCAGTGTTTAATTAATTAAATAACTTGTTGAATGTAAAAACAAGTAGGAGATGATAAACCAGTGATTGCAGTAGGATTTTTGATTTGTAGATTCAGAAATTTTCACAACTTAATTGTTAAGGGCATAATAAGACTTCAAACTGTGGTCAACTTCAAATATCCAACTAGACCAAGTTTCATAAAAGTGTTCCCTACCTTTTTAGAGGTGGCTAGGTAATCAACCCTATTAGGTGCTTCCAGCCTCTAAGGGGAGGTGGCATTTCCAAGGTCAACCCTTCAATTCATAGGTGTTAGTGATAATAGGTGGCAATGAAGGGGAATTACTTCATGGCTAAGTTCCATGGCCAAGGGACTAGTTGATGGAAGTCCACATCTTGAATGTATAGATGCAATGGAGGAAGAAATCATGGATGAATGAGTTACCCCTTTCCTAGGCCTACCTTTTCACCCCTTTCATGTGCCTTTTATTTCCTTCTGATAATGCTTTTATATGGAGCATAGCTCAAGAGTCCAAGTTTGCTTTTTATGATCTAGCATTTATTTACCCTTTTAAGATGATTCGGTTTCTAGCTCATTAGGGCTGGGACATGGAAGGTTTCCTTATGATGAGTTGGAGCATCTAGTGCTCAAGAACTGGGTGATGGCTAATGAGGGAGCTAGAGCTCATGCTAGGCTTTTGCTCATGTGCTAATTATGTCCCAACTATCTTTTTTATTTTGATTTGTCTTTTTCTTTTGCTGTGGACATCTTATGCTTTTATCTTTCTTGTAGCTACATCAACCTCCAAGGAAAAGTTTTTCGCCCCTACTCAAGGATGTGGATGTATGAATGCCAAATCCCAATGAACCATTGACAATTAACCCGAAAGATGGATGTGGTATCAAGGGAATGATGAAAGATGTTAAGTATGGAATGGTTATGGACATGCTACTTTGTTAGTTTTGTAGCATAAGAGGTATTTTAGTCTTAAAACTTTGTAGACAGGCTAAAACACAGGAGTTCTCCATAACCCAGAAATCGTTTCTAGAAATTCCACCTCGAAGTGTCTCAATAAGCTTATTAGCTTATTTTTAATTATTTCCTAAGTCTAAACTTAGTAATTGTGGTTAATTAATCATAATTAATTGAGATAAGGTGTGAATCATCTAGAAACTCACACAAATCAACTGGGAAATAATTTGGGCCCTTAATTAAGTTTTTAATCTTGGTCGTTGGAGATCCAACAGAAGATTATAAGAAGTTGATGGGTAGATGGGGAACACACTAGTGAGACACATAGAAATCGATTTCCTTGGAGAGTTCGATTTTCCAGAGGTGGTAGCGGAAGAGTTCGAGCTAGAGGAAGAAGCAGAGACAGAGAGGGGTAGGGACAGTGAAGCCAGAGGAAGATTTTCCAGATCTTGTTAGTACTTTGCAGAGAGGCCAAAATTTCTCCAGGAAGCTGCGTAGAGGTAGTGTTGAAGTTTCAGAGCGCAGTTTGATTCGCTGAAGGAAGAAGATGTTTCTAGTTCCAGAGGCCAAGAAGGGGTTTGAGAGTGCCGAAGAAGCATTTTCCTAGTCAGCAGTTGGAAGAATGACTAGATTGGTAGTCGATTTAGGCAGCACGTGTGACAGGCATAGTTTTTAAAACCGGAACCGGTGACCGGACCGGTCCACCTAATGAACCGGTTTACCGACCGGAACCGGTCTAACCGGGACTAGTTTGGTTTAAACGAACCGGTTTTAGAAAAATACATTAAATAATTATTTTTTAATGAAAAAAACTATTTTTAAGATTTAAAACCATGATTCCAAGCCAATAGACCAAAATATGCAAAGATTGCTCATTTATTTACCATGTAAAGGTGAATATATCAAAATGGCACCGAGTGCAATACATATCATCGACAAAATACATAAGCAATGAGGCTCTAAATGGCCTCTAGAGTGCAAAAACAAAGCCTACAAACTATGGGGCCAGTGGCCTAATACAAGACACATTATCACTTGAAGTTGAAACTTCTCATGAGTCTCAGTCATCATGATCAAACTCAGTTGGTTGAGTCTCGACTCCCAAACTTTGCAGTCACAAACTTCTCTATTGGTTCAGTGACTTGAGTCTCAAACTTCTGAAGGTATTCTGCCCTAATATGCCCTATTATTTCATTTGGTGCTTCACATGGCTTTACATGGCCTCCTATCCCAGCCAAATGTTGCTTGAACCTGTTAATACCCCCTCCTTGAATGGATTTTTGGCAATATTTGCAAATCATTTTGCCATCAATCATATCACAATGAGCCCATGCAGTATCTCTGGCTTTTGGAGGCATGATGACTACCTGGATGGTAGATCATAGAAGTGAGAAGTTTATAACACATAAAAAAATTAATTCATGGACAGCAGTCAAATGAGGAATTTTCAAGTGCAAATCCTTACCTGGAAATGCAAACTAGCTTCCTTAGCCTCCTCTTGAAGATGGCAACTCCACTGACAGCTACACACTATCTCCAGAGTCCAAAATAGCTCCAACTCCAACTCCAAGATGACTATTTCAGCAAAAACTCAACACTCTCCAAGCTCACAAACAAACTCACAAATACTCCAAAACAGTTGTGTGAGACAAATGAGAGTGAGAGGGGCCTCTTAAAGGCTTGGAGAGGGTGTTTTTGGAGGGAAAACACCCTTAGTTTTCCCCCAAAACCCCTAAAACACAGTCCGCATTACACTTTTTGCATTACACAGTAAGCGTGCCTCTAACCGGCCGGTTTAGGACGGAACCGGCTGGTTTGATACAAAACCGGCCAGTTCCATCCTAAACCGGCTGGTTAACACCGGTTTAGGGCAAATTTTGGCAAAATGGGCGATTGAACCGGGTTTTTTGGCTGGTTTAGACCAGTGGCCTTGCTAACCGGCCGGTTAGACCGGTAACCGGTTTTTAAAAACCAGTGTTCCACGGGGACGCGTCCCCCAGGGTCGGGTGCGCGCACCCCTCGCACCCCACGCACCCGGGACGGGGAGTCTCTTGGGGGTGCGTTTCCCCACGCACCCTTTTTGGGGAGTCTTGGGGAGACGCAAGGGGGTGCGTTTCCCCAATGTGGGAGTCTAGACTCCCCAAGACTCCCCAAAAAGGGTGCTTCTGGGCGTCCCCCTTCATTGTGGGAGTCTAGACTCCCCAAAAAGGGTGCCCTTGGGCGTCCCCCTTTAAATTTGTCTAATAAGACTTAAAAATTCAAAATTCAAAATCAAAATTTCAAAAATCAAAACCATTAATTTTTTTTTAAAACTAAAATTAAAACTAAATAACTAAAACTTAAAAGTCTAAAGAAAAAATTAAAATTAAAACTAAATAACTAAAACTTAAAAGCCTAAAACTTAAAGTTAAAAGCTCATTTCATTTCAACGCAAAGTCATTTCCATTTCACTCTTAACTATTTTTGAGTTTGAACTTTGAAACTTTGAGTTATATAGATTTAGTGTTCAAACTTTGAAAATATACTAGTATGTTTTGCTTTCAATTTAGATTCTAGAATGATGAATGATGAATTTAGTTTTTAAATCAATGTAGATTGTAGAATGATGAACCATTTGAATGATGAATGATATCCATCAATGTATTTGAATATTTTATTATTGATTTTTATTTTTGCTTTTCGAATCTCATGGTATGTATGAATAATAATTAATTCAATAATGAGACTTGTCACTTGAGTATGTCATATGAATGATGTGTGTATCAAAATGAATGATGAGGATGGATCAATGATTCAAATTTCAATTGTCTATTTAATATTTTTATGCTTTCATTATTGAACAGTGAACAATGAATATGAACTTGAATTATATATATATATATATATATACCTTGACGACTCCCCGCACCCCCAAAATTTCCCTAAAATTTGAGGGTACTCCCACACGTCCCCCCTGTGCGTCTCCTCGCACCTGCGTCTCCCCGCACCAGAGTCTTGGTGGAACATTGTTAAAAACGGTTTTAAGAACTATGGTGACAGGCAGCTTCAAATTGACGCAGAGCCTGTGCAGGCCTAGTTGGACGACGAACTTTTCAGATGCAATCAAGTGCCGGGATTGCTCAGAGTAAGGGTAATTTCCCTCGGATTATTTTTGCCAGTGTTTTCTCTGTAGGATAGCTAGTATTCAACATCCAGATTGTACTCAGATAATTTCACTGCTGCATAATAATAAAAACCCTCAACTCCTGCACCGGTTTTCCCAAGTTGGGTTTTTCTGGGGACTTTTGTCTAAAAATAACTATGTTAATTTTGTGTGTGTGCTAGCATTTCTCAGTTTCCAACACTATTATTTTCCATGGTTTTATTTGTGAAGGTTGCAGTGTGATTTATTAGATATGTTGTAGCAAATAAATTGTTAATTAATTAACAATTAGAAGAATTAATTCCAGTCGTTGCAATAGGATTTTAGACTTGAAATTTTCATATGGTATCAGAGTGATTTTGATCAGACGGGGAAGCTCAGAAGCGAAAGCAAAAAATTTGTTGTTCAGAGGAAGCAATAATGCAAATTTCTGGAGGTTGTGCAGAGCCTAAGCCAGGCAGTGCGATTTGCTTGAGAAAGTTCGATTTTTCGGTGTAGGTGGGCAGAAAAATTCGATTTTCCAGATTCAGTGATTCCAATAGGCAGAGGGAGGAACAATCCTTGTTTGGGAGTAGAGGTTTTTGCAGCGGGTTGCAGTAGCAGAATCAGCATCGGGTGGAAGGGAAATAACACACAGAGGGAAAAATTTTCTCAGGTGATCTCGAGTTTTAGAGATCTAATTCTGTTATGAATTAAAAATTCATAACTCGATATAACAAATATTATAACAATAAAATAAATACATATTAATTAATTAATAAATTAGTAAATTATTTTTTTAAGATAAGATACTAATTAGTTTTGAATAGACATGAGTCCCAAGGGACCTGACTTTTGGGATTGTTACCCACCATTTCGTGGGCGATATCCCCAGGAGAAATTTTTATCCATGATGAACCTCAGCCAGCAACCAACAGCCCCTTATAGCCTCCTACTAGCTCATTGTGCCATTTCTCTACCACCCGAGACAACCATGTGATCCCTCACCCACCTGTATTGATTGTATGTTTGAAGGTGGGCCTCCCAAATCTAACGGTATGCCTTCTCATTTGATAATTGAGTATTGGGTTTACTTATCATGGATACTTCTGGGTATGGATTGATAAGGGAATTTGGCAAAAAGGGTGGGCTTAGTTTGTTCTCTTGTCCCCTTGATCTCTTTTGGTTGTTACCCTTGGATCTTAGTCCTGTGGGATCTCCTTTATTGACCATTTCGTTCTAGGGTGGTACTACTTGGAAAACCCCGACTTTGTGTGCATGGTGCCACTCCTTTATTCGCATATATTACTCCCTTTCCACTCACTATACCCCATTCATCATTTCGCCCACCTGGGTCCACATTTCCATTCCGGGTCCACATAGGGCCAACCTCCCTATCCCCTTTCCCCCACCTTGGTTCAGGCCTAGAATGATGCCCCAGAGGTTGAAGCAATTAAAAGAAAATAAAAAAAACATAATTGGCCACATTTAATAGGAAATTGTACCGCAAAAGGTAAAAGATAGTCGGGACAAAATAATTAGCATGTGGGCAAAAGCCAATACATTAGCTCTACCTCAATCCATGGTCATCACCCTTGTTCCATAGACCCTAGATAGGCCTCCTTTATCAATTAGGAACCCATGATTGTCCCAACCCCAAGAGGGCAATGAACTGCCCTACCTTAAAAGGGGTCATCACTGCGATATCTTACACATCATGCTCTTGTCCTTTGAGCCCCGAGCAGTTAATTAAAGAAAATTCATAAAAGGAAAAAGGCATATAAAGAAGGGTGGAAAAATCAAGACCGGGGTACCTCATGTACCACGATTGCTCCCTCCTACACATTACATACCTAGGTGTGGGCTTCCCCTTATCTAGCTACCCCTATGCCCCAATATGTGGCCCAAGATTGCCCTTCTCATTCCCTACTCCATTCCACTTATTTATCACTTGCCACCCCCATTAGAGGGATGTACCTTGGACATACTATCCCCTTTAAGGGCTGAAACCACCTAATAAGGTACTTGGTTAACCCCCTTTGGAGCTTGGAGACACTAGCACATGCCAAAGCCCACTACGAAAGGGCATGCCATTATGAAGTGCCCACTTTGTTATCCATGATTTGTAAACTCTTTTACCCAATTATTTTAATGACTGGTTGTACTAGAAGCCTAGGGGACGCATTGGATCTTATGCAGGATTACAGGTGGTTTCCATTTGGGTTTGGTCTCCCTATACGGGATCCTAACCCCCAGAGGTCTACATTGGCACATATAGGGTGTGCATAGAGAGCCATTGGCCTCCACAGCAGCAGACAACACTCCACGGATCTTCATCGATGCTCAGAGACTACTAGCGATCCACTTTTGGGATGATGGTGATATGCTTGGTACATTATGCCCAGCAGGCCCCCACAGGAGCCCCACACTCTTGGCAAGTGTCCCAGGACTTGTATGATGTCATGGCAACATTCATTCCACCACTTGGACCCTTGCAGAGGATCTACAGGCATCTCCGATTCATATGGAGACCCATGGGGTCATTTATGTGCCCTCAAACCCACTGGGAGCACCACAGGTCTACTACTTGGAGAACAAGGGGCCACCCCCTTGTCCATCATATTTTGAAGAATTTGTTCCTCGGTATGGCACTTCACGACATTATTAGGCCTTTGGAGGGCCCCACGACATGTACATATTATTATTTGGCCCCCCGTGAGGCTTAATTTTACACTTGTGAGCTAGTTTGGTGGGCTTGTTACCAATAGTGATTTTATCTGCACATTAGTTTATCATTAGGGGCTACTGTAGGCTCATAGGCTAATTCAAAATCCTTAGGAGGCTATATATTGATGTTGGATACGTTCATTTGGATCATCACTTGACTTGGAATCTCTCTAACCATAAAGAACTTCACATTTTTTCCTTGGAGAATATTTTTGGAGATGGATGAATTTTGACGTATGGATTTGGGCTATTTATCTTGTCTTGGAGCTTTGTCTTGTAAACAAAATGTTGGTTGGATATAATCTATAACGTTGTAAGTAAATTTTGATGTTAATATTCTTGTTGTTGCATACTGCTAAAACTAGCGCTAGTTGTTGCATGATTGAAATGTGGAATTGAGCATGTTTTAGCTATTTTAATGTATGGGCCAATGTTATATGAATGAAATGTCCTAGAGATTATTTGTCTCGATAAGCTTGCATTGTTTGCTTTGAAGTATAAATGCTTGAAGGTCACTTTTCTTTTCTTTCTCTCAACATTGGATGAAGCTGACTTTCTGGGCCTCCTTGATCAAGAAACCAAGTTCTTACTCATCTTCATCCTTGACTCCATATCCCCAAGTGAATTAGGCACTGATCCCTAAAAAGGGTGGTCATCCCTTTAAACGTTTTCACCTTTTATCATTTTTTCCCAGGTCTAGCCCTCAAGAGTCAAAGGTCACCTAGGGCATCAATTTCCTGGGAATTGACCCAAGGAAAAACTTCGATCTCCTACAGGCTACTGCGCTGATGGGTCCCTTCCCTCTCCTACAAATTTGAGGCAATTCTAATGGTGGAATCTCTGGGAATCCCAAGCCTTAGCTCCAGGATCAAATTTTTCCAAGGCATCCCCAAGGCTAGACCTCAATAGGATCAATTCAACCTTTTGAAGTAAATATTCTTGTTTGGTCCTTTCCCTTCACCTTGTCCAGGATAGGAACATCATTGGTTGCTGCATTCCATCCCCGAACCTGGGTTGGGTCCACTTGGCCTCGTGTGGTCCCACTTCTCAATAAAGATTATTTGTCAAGGACCATTTGGGAATCCAAGTTTCCCAAGGATTATAGGGATTGAGAACCTCGTCCATAAGTCTATTCCTTCTCCCTCAACCCTCCAATCCTCACCCCTTACCCTTGGAAGACCAAGTCCCTTGCTTAAAGAGCAAGGAAGTTCCATTCTTCACTTCATCCTTGGGAAAGGGTTTCTAGGGTCACTTTCCACCTATCCATTGACACATACTTTACAAGTGATCCCTACACTACCGAGACTCCTCCCATCGTGAAAGTCCGTAGAGAGCAGGGAGACTTAGCCGTGGTGACAGTGGGCTAAGCCTCCACCGTTGCCCTTAACCTATCAGTTGCCCTCTTAGGAACCCCTTTTAGGTCCCTTGCAGGTTTGAGTGGTAACAGGGTTCATGGCCAGTCAACTCCTATAAAGGAAAACCGCCAGAGCCTTGTAAAAATCATCCATCAATTGAATAAAAATTTATATATATATGATTATGTTTATGAACATCAAATGTCTCTTAGCATATTGATCAAGAGCGAACAATTGAATTGTTCTAGTGGTATCAAAGCGGTCCTTTCCTCTGGCATGTGCATCACCATATCACATAATCACCTTCCATTGTGTCATCCACGTGCTTCCATCACCACCTTCATTGCTCTGTCTTCCATCCTGTTATCCCACGTTCATTATCCACGGTCCTGCAAACACCCCACAGGTTCTGCATTGTCCACTGCCTGTCCACGCTGCCAAGTCTACGCTTCAATCCGCACTGCTCTGTCAGTTAAAAGTCGTTGCCTTGTCGAACCTCCACTACCAAGACCGTGCTCGATCCCGCACTTCGTCCCCCTGCTAACCTGTGTTCTAGCGGCTCCCTACATCACTGCTCTTGCCGTCCTCCCCGCTGCCAAAGACTCCCTTTGTCATCAGTCTGTATGTTGTAGGTTATTTGTGTCTGAAGACTCCCCTGTTGTCGACCATCATCACTCCCTGTCCGGTCCACAACATATCACCAGTCCACGTTTAACTGACATGGTCAACCGCGTGACCATCACGTCAGTCTGCAAAACTCGTCAAAATATATTCTCCTTCTAAACCAAAAAAATCACGTATTTTTTATTTTCGTTGACATTAATTGAAATTGTATTTATAAAACTTTAATATAGTTTTAACGAAATTCATTTAATATAAACTATATTATATAAATTTTATATAGTTATAATAAAATTCATTTAATATATATTATTAACTATATTATGTAAATTTAATATAGTAAGCGCCTTGACGACAATTCAAAAAAAATTCCAGAAGAATTTGACAAAATGCGCAAGCGCCTTGACGATGTCGAAAGGAAGCAAGATAAATTCAAGATTCGTCAAGATGAAATGGCAGAGAATGTTGATTTGGAGTAGCATCGGATGTGCTCTAGCAATGAAAATTGGTAGAGAGGCTAAAGCACATGAGATCTCTAAGACCCAGAAATGGTTTGGGGAAATTCTACCTGGTATTAATATAAAATTGGGTATTAATATAAAACTTAGGAAAATTAAAATAGAAATGGGTATTAATATAAAATTGGATGAGATTCTTCTAAATGACATGGATCAAGCCAAATCTAATCTCAGCCGTTGATTAGAGATTTAATCTCTATCGTTGATGGACCAAAGAGAAAAGTATAAGAGGAGGCTTGAGGGTCAGTTGGAGAACACACCAAGAGAGATCAATAATTCGATTTTCTGGGGCAAGGTTTGCTGAGGAAATCGAGTGACTGATCTGAGTTGCAGTTGAGGGGCAGTGAATACATAGCATAGAGGCAGAGTTAGTACCAAGAGGATCAGCGCAAAGCCAGGAGACGTTGACGCAAAGCCAGCCAATGGCCACGCAGACGCAGCCAAGAGTTGCACAGAGCTAGAGAGGGCCAGCGTGTGAAACGCAGAGGATCTAGGGGCTGACGCAGAGGCTCTAGAAGCTAACGCAGAGCCCAGAGAAGCTGACGTAGGGCCTAGAGGCAGCGCTGGGAGAATTTTGTGGGACAGACTGAGAGCTGGAGAGCTGGATAGGGTGACGCGGTCCCTATCAAAGTGACGTAGAGTAGTAGAAGTTGCATTGTTGCTGTGGGATCGTTCATCCGGTGATATAGTTGGAATATCTGTCTTTGCCTGAGAGGTACTACTGCCGAGGGCATTCTCTGTTGGGTGAAACATTTCTAGCACCCAGGTTGTATTCTGAAACTGCATAATAATAAAACCCTCTGAATAGCTGCACCGGTTTTCCTACATTGGATTTTTCCAGGGACATTAGTCCAAAAACAACGGTGTCACTTGGATTTTTCCTGGGACATTAGTCCAAAAACAACGGTGTCACTTGTGTGCTTGTTTACTTTTAGTTGATGATCTGTGTGTGTTGATACTATACTTGTATTTATTTTCAATATTTACATGGTAAATAACTGGTTAAGTAATTGAACAAGTAGGAAGAAATAAATTAGATAGTACAAGAAGAATTTCTAACGGATTAAACTTAGAAATTTCAACATGGTTTCAGAGCGTGGTTGCAGATCACGATTCACAGGATAACTGAAGGCATCAACCGAGCTGAGCAGCAGCAACAGAACAAATGTCTTGAGTGACAGAAGTTGTTCCTAGCAGAAAGTAGCAATGAAGGGGTGACGCAGAGAGCCTGTGTCATCAGTTCATGCCAGGAGGAGGATCGGCGCAAAGGCAGAGGAGCATACTTGACCTACATAGTGCCTAGTCATCTTTCTCAGTCAGGAAGGATCAACGCTGTGGCCAGGAGGTGCAGATTTTTCTGGTGCCGGGATTGCGCAGAGCCTAGAGGCTCAGTCCTTCAGATAACTGGGGCATAGGAGGTTGTGGGTAATTTGCAGAGCAAAGCTGGTGGGGTCTGTGGTCAGAACAGTACCTAACAGGGCAAGACCAAGGAGGAGGGATTTCCAGAAAGGAAATCGAGACTCAGAGGGATTCGAACCGAGGACTTCCAGGAGGGAAGTAAAGAGACTCACAGGAGTCAGAAGAAGAGTAGCAAGATGGCAATGAATGGGCTGAGAGATCAGGATAGACTGGACGGAGCTTCCAACTTTGTAGTCTGGAAGGCTAGGATCTTGTCCATTCTAGACAGGTATCGCATCAAGCACTTCGCCTTGAAAATGATAGAGACCCTGGTTGACCCAACTAAAAAAGAGAAGTACGAGGAGGCAATGGCCAGGGAAAAGTGCATCATTCTTGATGGGGTCAAGGATCATGTGGTTTCGCATATTGCCAAGAAGGACACGGCAAATGAGATGTGGGAGGCCCTGAAGAAATTGTACCAACATACTTTCGTGTAGAGGAAGATGTTACTTGAAAATCAGTTGCGATCATACCAGATGCAGAAGGGAGAGCAAATAGATATCTTCCTCAGTCGATTGAAGGAGATCCGGGACCAGCTGACTTCCATAGGGGCCACGCCGGATGAGGAGATGTTGGTGAGAACCACACTGAACGCAGTTTCCGAGGATTGGGACATGTTTGTCCAGAGCATACTAGGTAGGTTGAAGCTTCAAGATTGGGAAGAACTGTGGGCGACTCTTCGTCAAGAAGAGATCAAATGGCTGACTAAGACGGGGAGTAGCGGTAAAAGGATCAAGATCAAGAAGGAGGAAGAAGAGGATGCGGCTCTAGCATCTGCAGGAAAGTGGGAGAA
This sequence comes from Pinus tabuliformis, assembly GCA_031772625.1. Taxonomy (NCBI): domain Eukaryota; kingdom Viridiplantae; phylum Streptophyta; class Pinopsida; order Pinales; family Pinaceae; genus Pinus; species Pinus tabuliformis. The sequence continues at coordinate 1,201,205,082 of CM062820.1, read as the reverse complement.
AAGAAAGAAGAAGGACCTCTCCAAGGTCAAGTGCTTCCATTGTGGGGAACTGGGTCACTATGCGAACCAGTGTCCAAGGAAGAAGAGTAAGGGAGAGGCTTCTGACTCAAAGGCAGCGCCAGCAAAGGCGGAGAGAGAAGTCAAGGAGGATGATGAATGTACCATGAGTGCTCATGCGCCACTTAAGAGGAACTGGGGAGACATCAAGTTGTAGTTAGACGGACTACAGGCGATGAGGGGCAGGATCCTTGAGGTACCCAACCTCGTGGATTATACCTTGCTACGGGAGCCCCAAAGAGAAGTAGCAGGATTGGCATATGTCGGTAGAGACGGATGCGGATTAAGCGATAGAGGGAGCTTCAACATCGGGAGAGTCTCTAGCCTGACAGGGATGTCAGAGTTGGGTGGATCAGTTACTTCCTTCTCAGTAACTGAGTTGCAGTGGCAGTGCTATGGGCAGCATAACAAGATGCAGCAATGTAGAGGATGTGGGCAGGGAGGCCTAGCATCAGCACAGGTACCGATGCTAGATAATCAGAGTGATGCTCAGTGAGGAGTATTACTAGAGCACAGTCCTCACTAAGAGGGAATGTTGATTTGGGGTAGCATCGGATGTGCTCTAGCCATGAAAATTTGTGGAGAGGCTAAAACACATGAGATCTCCAAGACCTAGAAATGGTTTGGGGAAATTCCACCTGGTTAGAGAGATATTAAAATAATTAATATTTTTAATGGAGTTCCTAAGTCTAGACTTAGCAAAATTAAAATATTAATGGGTATTAATATAAAACTGGGTGAGAATGTTCTAAATGACACGGATCAAGCCAAATCTAATCTTAGCCATTGATTAGAAATTTAATCTTGGCCGTTGATGGACCAACGAGAAAAGTATAAGAGGAGGCTTGAGGGTCAGTTGGAGAACACACCAAGAGAGATCAAGAATTCGATTTTTTGGGGCAGGGTTTGCTGAGGAAATCAAGTGAGTGATCTGAGTTGCAGCTGAGTGAATATATAGCAAAGAGGTGGAGTTAGTACTAGGAGGATCAGTGCAGAGCCGAGAGAGGTTGATGCAGAGCCAGCTAGTGGCCACACAGAGGCAGCTAGGAACTACGCAGAGCCAAAGAGGGCCAGCGTATGAGACGCAAAGCGTCTAGGGGATGACGCAGAGGCTCCAGAAGCTGACACAGAGCCCAGAGGTAGCGCTGGGAGAATTGCGTGGGACAGACTGAGAGCTGGAGAGTTGGATAGGGTGACGCAGTCCCATTAGAGTGAGGCAGAGTAGCAGAAGCTGCATTGTTGCTGTGGGATCATTCATCTGGTGATTTAGCCAGAATATCTGTCTCCGACTGAGAGGTACTACTTCCGAGGGCATTCTCTATTGGGTGAACCATTTTTGGCACCCAAGTTTTATTCTGAAACTGCATAATAGTAAAACCCTCTGAATAGCTGCACCAATTTTCCCGCATTGGGTTTTTCCAGGGACATTAGTCCAAAAACAATAGTGTCACTCGTGTGCTTGTTTACTTTCAGTTGATGATCTGTATGTGTTGATATTGTACTTGTATTTATTTTTAGTATTTACATGGTAAATAACATGTTAAGTAATTGAACAAGTAGGAAGAAATAAATCAGATAGTACAGGAAGAATTTCTAACGGGTTAAACTTAGAAATTCCAACAAAGAATATTATAGCAATAAGGAGCATGATGAGCCAATATGGGAGGAGCCAATCCACCTTTTAATCCCTCAGAGACGCAAAGTCCAAAAACTCTGGAAGGTGGAATTTTTCCAGATCATGAAATTCCATTGATGCATGAAAAGCCGTGAATACCACATATACAGTTTGAAGGAAGTCAATACCATACAAGGTTCTCCGACAAAGACTACCTCAAAATTAAAAGAGAATTACCTAAATACGATGGTAAGGACCATAAAGGCGCCATTGTATGGGTAAATAAAATGGACGCCATTTTTGTAGCAAACCCACCAATAGGTGAACAAGAGAAGGTCATGACCACATCCAACTACCTGGAAGCAGAAGCATATGATTGGTTCCTATGGTGGTCTAACAAATGTGCAACTCGCTCGTTCAATTGGCAAAATTTTAAAAATGCCTTGCTAAAAAGGTTTCATGACGAAGAAGAGGATGATGTTTACGAAAGATTCGTTCACCTCAAACAGAAGGGATCAATAAGTGAATACACTCACGAATGGGAAGTATTAGCGATAAGGCAAAGGGGATTCTCAGATGAAGAGCTATTAAAAATGTATTGTTGTGGCCTTAAGGATTACATTCGAGAAGAATTAAAATTATATAAACCCTAAACCATTGAAGATCCCAGGCACGTAACCATAATTATTGAATGAAAATATAAACTCCGAAAAGCACCATATGCCAGTAATGAAAAATAAAACAACTACTCCAAGGGGAAGTCAAGTGTTGAAATTTCTAAGTATTACCTATTAGAAATTTTATCTATATTCTCTGGTTTATTTTTCCTACTTGTTAATTACGAACAAGTTATTTAATCATGTAAATACTAAAATAAACACAATACAGTCTCAACCATCTACAGATCAACAACTGAAAGAAATAGAAAACACACAAGTGACACCATTATTTTTGGACAACTCGTCCTCAGAAAAAACCCAACTTGGGAAAACCAATGCAACAATTCTAAGGGTTATTTTATTAAGCAGCCTTTCTGAGTACAACTGGGTGCCAAACTGGCTCACCCGATAGAGAAAATAATCTGGCAATAATACCACTCTATTCGGAAGCAGATATTCGAAAAGTTTGCCCCACGAAACCCTCTCCAGTAGTGTTGCGAAAATCGCGATTTTTTACGCATGGCGATTTAATCAGCCTATTTAATCGACGATTTTTTCATTTTGAAAAAATCGTAAAAATCGCCAAAAAATGGAGAAAAAATCGCCAATATTTTTTCCAAAATGAAAAAATCGTGATAAAAATCATAAAAATCGCAATAAAATCTTAAAAATTGCCAAAATATCATAAAAATCGTCAAAAAATCGTGGATGCTTTAGATACTTCAAAAATTAAAAAAAAAATGAATTTTTTTATAATTTTTTTAATGTTGCCGAGGTTTTGCCAATTTTTACCAATTTTTTCCTGATTTTTACAATTTTTTCTGATCTTTTCCCCTCGTCGATTTAATCCTGATCGCGACGTTTGCAACACTGCTCTCCAGCACAATCTGAAGCTTAGCGTTAGCCCACTTGGCCTCTGCGTCAGCCCGAAACTCACTGCATCAGCCCTCTGAGGCTCTGCGCAGCCTCTACAACCCTCCGCGTCACTCCTGCAGCCTCTGCGTGGATGACACAGGCCCTTCTGGCCTCTGCACAGTCCCTTCTGCCTCTGCGTGGCTCCCTCTGGCTCAACGTCTGCCTCTCTCTATTTCTGCGCTAGTCTCTCGGCACTATCTCTGCCTCTCTGTCTCGTACTCACTACCCCTCGCTGTAATTGATCACTGATTTGACTTCTCTTAGCAAACCCCGCTGTAGAGAATCGAATGACTGATCACTCTGGTGTGTTCTCCAACTGACCCTCAAGCCTCCTCTTATACTTTTCCTGTTGGTCCTTCAACGACCAAGATTACATCCCTAATCAATAGCTAAGATTAGATTTGGCTTGATCCATGTCATTTGGAACCTTCCAACTCAGTTTTATATTAATACCATTAATATTTTATTTTTCCTAAGTTTAGACCCAGGAACTCCATTAAAAATATTAATTATTTTAATATCTCCTTAACTGGGTAGAATCTGCCCAAACCATTTCTGGGTCTTGGAGATCTCATGTGCTTTAGCTTCTCCACCAATTTTCATGGCTAGAGCACATCCGATGCTACCCCAAATCAACACTCCCTCTTAGCAAGGACTGTGCTCTAGTAATACTCCACATTGAGCATCACTCTGATTATACAGCACCGATACCTGTGCTGATGCTAGGCTTTCCCGCCGAACATCCTCTGCACTGCTGCATCCTGTATTGTTGTCCATGGCCCTGCCACTGCTGCATCCATACAGCAGCTCCCTCTGCATCCATGCTGCTGCTAGTCCTTTCTCCCAACACTACATCTGCACTGCAACCCCCTCTCATCATGTTGCATCATGCTACTGCTAACTGCTACTGCACTGCAACTCAATCACTGAGAAGTAAGTAACTGATCCACCCAACCACTGACATCCCAATCAGGCTACAAACACTCCCGATGCTGAAGCTCTCTGTCGCTATCTCGTGCTCCCTCTACTGCCTTTACGTAGCTGCAACAACTCCCTGCCTCTCGCACCACTGCAAACCTCTCCGTGCCATCCTGCACTACTACAACCTCCTCTGTGCTTCTCGCACTACTGCAACCCTCTCTACGCTGCCTAGGACTGCACTGTAGCACTCTCTGCCGCTTCATCTGCGTCTGTTTCTACCGACATCCGCCATCCTGCTACTCTCACTTCGGGGCTCCCGTGTCCAGGTATAATCCGAGAGTTTGGGTACCTCAAGGATCCTGCCCCTCATCGCCTGTAGTTCTCTTGACTACAGCTCGATGTCTCCCCACCTCTTCTCTAGAGGGGCATGAGCACTCATGGCACAATCGTCATTCTCCTCTACCTCCTTTTCCGCGTTCGCTAGCACTGCCTTGGAGTCAGACGCCTCTCCCTTAGTTTTCTTCCTTGGACACTGGTTCGCATAATGCCCCAGTTCCCCACAATTGAAGCACTTTATCTTAGAGAGGTCCTCTTTCTTCCTCTTCTCCTGCTTCCCCGTAGATGCCAGAGCTACATCCTCTTCCTCCTCTTTCTTGATCTGGACTCCTTTGCTGCTATTTCCCGTCTTTGACAACCGTCCGATCTCTTCTTGGCGAAAAGTTGTCCACAATTCTTCCCAATTTGGAAGATTCGCCCTATCCAGAATGCTCTGGACAAATGTCTCTCAGTCCTCCGAGACTACGTTTAGGGCGGTCCTCACCATCAACTCCTGATCCGGCGTGGCCCCTATGGAAGTAAGTTGGTCCCGGATCTAATTCAATCTACCAAGGAAATGATCTGTCTGCTCCCCTTTCTGCATCTGGTATGACTAAAGCTGATTCTCTAGTAGCATCTTCCTCTGCACGAAAGTATGTTGGTACAACGTCTTCAAGGTGTCCCACATTTCCTTTGGCATCTCCTTCTCGGCAATATGCTGGACCACATGATCCTTGACCCCATCAAGGATGATGCATTTCGCCTTGGCCATTGCTTCCTCATACTTTTCATTGTTAGTTGGGTCAACTGGGATAACCACTATTCTCAAGGCGAAGGCCTTGATGCGATGTCTATCTAGAATGGATAGGATCCTGGCCTTCGAGGCGACAAAGTTGGACGCCCTGTCCAGCCTGTCCTGATCCCTCAGTCCATTCATGGCCATCTCTCTGCTCTTCCTTTCGACTCCTCCGAATCTCTACTTCCCTCTGGAAGTTCTCTCTTCGACTCCCTCTGAGTCTCTACTTCCCGTCTGGAAGTTCTCTCTTCGACTCCCTCTGAGTCTCTACTTCCCGTCTGGAAGTTCTCTGCTAGACTCCCTCTGAGTCTCGATTTCCCTCCTAGAAATCCGCCTGCCAACCGTCGAATCGCACCTCTTCGATCTCCTATGCACCTGCAACACTGACCTGGATTTCTTGACTAGTAATCCATCTAGGTAGTGACTCCCTCTACCTTGGTTTTGCCCCATTAGGTATTGTTCTGTCTCGACAGCAATAGTACCCCACCAGGTTCACTACCCACAAACTACCCACAATTTCCTATGCCCCAACAACTGAAGGACTGAGCCTCTCGGCTTTGCGCAATCCAAACACTGGCCGAAATGCTCCCCTAGCCAACTGCGTCAACCCTCCAGGTCTCTGTGTGGCTCTTCGTGAGCCTTTTCTACCCTCCTCAGCCTTTGCGCTGGCCTCTCTCTGGCTCGAACTAATGACACAGTCTCTCTGCGTCAACCCTTCTACACCGCTTTCTGCTAGGAACAACTTCTGTCACTCGAGATAGTTATTTCTGCTGCAAATGCTCTGATTCAGCTAGAGCCTTCAGCTCTCCTATGATCTGCAACCATCCTTTGATACCATGTTGAAATTTCTAAGTATTACATGTTAGAAATTTTATCTATATTCTCTGGTTTATTTCTCCTACTTGTTAATTACGAACAAGTTATTTAATCATGTAAATAATGAAATAAACACAATATAGTCTCAACCATCTACAAATCAATAGCTGAAAGAAATAGCAAACACACAAGTGACACAGTTATTTTTGGACAACTCATCCCCGGAAAAACCCAACTTGGGAAAACCGGTGCAGTAATTCTGAGGGTTATTCTATTATGCAGTCTTTCTAAGTACAACTGGGTTTCCAAACTGGCTCACCTAACAAAGAAAATAATCCGATAGTAATACCTCTCTCTTTGGAAGTAGATATTCGAAAAGTCTGCCCCACGAAACTCTCTCCAGCACAATCTGAAGCTCATCGTCAACCCACTTGGCCTCTTCGTCAACTCGAAACTCACTGCGTCAACCCTCTGAGGTTCTGCGCAACCTCTATGGCCCTCTACGTCACTCCTGCAGCCTTTGCATGGATGACACAGGCCCTTCTTGCTTCTGCGCAATCCCTTTTGCCTCAGTGTGGCTCCCTCTGGCTCAACATCTGCCTCTCTTTGCTTCTGCATTGGTCTCGGCACTATCTCTGCCTCTCTGTCTCATACTCACTGCCCCTCGCTGCAACTAATCACTGATTCGACTTCTCTTAGCAAACCCCACTCTAGAGAATCGAATGACTGATCACTCTGGTATGTTCTCCAATTGACCCTCAAGCCTCCTCTTATACTTTTCCTGTTGATCCATCAACGACCGAGATTACATCTCTAATCAACAACTAAGATTAGATTTGGCTTGATCCATGTCATTTGGAACCTTCTAACCTAGTTTTATATTAATACCCATTAATATTTTATTTTTCCTAAGTTTAGACTTAGGAACTCCATTAAAAATATTAATTATTTTAATATCTCCTTAACCGGGTAGAATCTGCCCAAACCATTTCTGGATCTTGGAGATTCATGTACTTTAGCCTCTCCACCAATTTTCATGGCTAGAGCACATTCGATGCTACCCCAAATCAACATCAAGTAAATCATCTTCAAAAAACATCAGTAAGTACATTCCACCACCAATGCGCAATGGAGGAAAACAACAATCTAATGTTGAAAAAAAAGGGATGGCAAGTGTTGGACATGCAGAGACAAATATTCCCCAGGGCATAGATGCACTACGCAAAAACTTTACAACTGTGAAGCAGAACAAGAAGAAGAATCTTCATAAGATAGCTCCAACAAAGAGAACAATGAAGAAAATGAGAACCCTAATTCAGATCCAGAAGAAGATATGCCACGAATTTCTCTGGCAGCCATCACAGGGATAGCTCAGCCACAGACACTGAAGCTTAAAGGCCATATCAAGAAACAAAACGTTATTATTCTAATAGACTCAGGAAGTAAGCACAACTTTATAAATGTCAATGTTGCAAAAAGACTGAACATTTTTGCCTACCCTGTAGCAGATTTAAAAGTTATGGTGGTAGATGGAAAATGGATAGATGGAGTAGGAAAGTGCCATAAAGTCAAAATGCAACTGAATGAATACGAAATGGAGTCCAGTTTTTATATAGTCCCCCTAGGAGGAGTAGACGTCGTCTTAGGAGTACAATGGTTGCAAACACTAGGGACGTATTCGACAAATCACCAAAAGCAATTCATTAAATTCAAAATGGATGGAAGGAAGTATAAGTTGTTTGGGTTCCAAACCCCACCTACCCAAGTCATCTCTGCTCAACAAATGAAAAATCTTATTCGCAAGGGAGCCCTAGTATTTGTTGCACAATGTCAACAATTGGAGTTATTATCGATAGAAGGGATTCACCAACCGTCAGAAGTTTCATCCCTAATCCAGAAGTATGAAAAAGTTTTTCAAGATCTACCGATGAAATTGCCCCGTGAAAGGAAAATTGAACATATCATTGAAGTCAAAACAGATTCAACACCAGTAAATGTAAAGTCATATCGTTACCCCCATCATCATAAAACATAAATAGAACGACTAATTCTAGATCGGTTAAAGCATGGAATCATTACGAAAAGTAGAAGTCCAAATGCAGCACCAGTGATCTTGGTTAGAAAGAAAGATGGATCTTTTCGTTTGTGTATAGATTATAGAGGATTAAACAAAATTACTATTAAACATAAGTTTATGATTCCACATTGATGAGATGCTAGATGAGCTCCATGGCGCAGAATTTCTCAAAATTAGATTTGAGATTAGGTTACTATCAAATTCGAGTGAGATTAGAAGACGTCAAAAAGACGACATTCAGAATTCACGAAGGGCACTATGAGTTTAAGGTTATGCCATTTGGATTAACAAATGCGCCAGCCACCTTCCAAGCAACCATGAATGAACTTTTCCACCCATACTTGTGAAAGTTTGTGTTAGTCTTTTTTGACGATATTCTTGTTTATAGTAAGACATGGAAGGAGAACCTCAAGCATCTAGAGGAAGTGTTGTCCGTATTATAGAAGGATCAATTTTATCCAAATTATCAAAATGTACCTTTGGGCAAAAGGAGGTTGAATACCTCTGACACGTTATATCTAGGGAAGGAGTCAAAGTGGACCCCAACAAAATCAAAGAAATCAAAGAATGGCCCAAACCCAAGAACGTATCAAAACTAAGAGGATTTATAGGTCTAACTGGGTATTACAGAAGGTTCATAAAAAACTATGCACATTTGACGACACCCTTGACCAACTTGTTAAAAAAGAATGCTTTCCAATGGAATAACCAGGCAGACGAATGCTTCGAGAATCTAAAAGAAGTGATGTCAACCACACCAGTACTGGCAACTCCAGACTTCTCCAAACCGTTTGTAGTAGAATGTGATGCTTCAGGGTTCAGAATTGGGGCCATATTAATGCAAGACAACCACCCTATAGCATTCAAGAGCAGGAAACTTAACAAACGGGAAAGCTTGAAATCAACTTACCAAAAGGAGATGCTTGCCATCATACATGCTTTAACTAAATGGCAACGGTACTTACTCGGAAGTAAGTTCTCAATCCGAACTTACCACAATAGTCTTCAATACCTACTTCAACAAAAGGAACAACAAAAGTGGATGGATAAACATTCCGCATTTGACTTGGAAATTTTGCATAAAAAGGGGAAAGAAAATATTGTAGTTGATGCACTCTCACATAAGGATGATGACAACACAACATGCGTTGTCTTGGTAATTGCTCCTGAATCGTTAGACAAAATATGCACGAAGTATGCCAAAGATTTGGATTGTGGCTCTATGATTCAAAATATCAGTCAATATGCCAATTTTGAATGGAAGAATGACCTATTATGGTACAAGGGTAGAATTTACCTAACACCAACATCCAAATTTAGAATGAAAATTCTAAAAGAATCTCACAATTCTCTTGCAGTCGGGCATGTCGGATTCTAATCGTTCTACTAGAAGGGTACGAGTAAGGAAGTCCAAAAATATGTTGTGAAATGTGATGTTTGTCAGAGGAATAAGAGTGAAAATATCCCAACCCCTGGTTTACTACACCCCTTACACATTCCATATAAAAAATGGGAGGAAATTTCAATGGAATTCATTGAAGGACTACCAGTATTTGATGGTAAGGACAAGATATTTGTCGTAGTCGAGAGACTCACTAAATATGCCCATTTTATGGCCATCAAAAAAACTGACACAACTAAGCAAATTACGGATGTGTTTTGTAAAAAAGTTTACAAACTACATGGGTTTCCCAAGGTCATTGTCAGTGACAGAGACACAAAATTTAAAGACAATTTTTGGAAGGATTTCTACCACCAAGCAAGAATATCTCTCAACATGAGGTTGGCCTATCACCCCGAGACAGATGGTCAAAATGAAGTCGTAAATAAATGCTTGGAAACATATCTTTGTTGTTTCGTCACCGATAAACAAAACAGATGAACCCAGTGGCTACACCTGGCGAAATGATGGTATAATACCACCTACTATACTTCAGCTAAGATGACACCTTTCCAAGCCTTATATGGTTATGAGCCGCCCAGGTGGAAGGATTTTGCACTACTCGATTCTAAGGTACAAGCAGTAAAAGAACACTTAGAAGAAAGCCAAAGAATTATTCACTTATTAAGAGAAAATATAACCGTGGCACGTAATAGAATGAAACAACAAGCTGACTAGCATCACACTGAAAGAGAGTTCGAAGAAGGAGATTGGGTCCTTGTTAGGCTTCAACCTTATAAGCAATTGTCATTAAAACAAGTAGTGAAAAATAAGTTATCGCCTAAATATTATGGCCCATACCAAATAATCAAAAAAATAAGTAGTGTGGCTTATGGACTGAAGCTACCAGACAACTGTTGAATCCACAACACGTTCTACGTATCAAGTCTCAAAAAAGTGCTAAGGAAAAATCAAATAGCTCAAACAGAGATACCCGAAACTGATGAAGAAGGAAGAATCATCTTAGAACCTGAAGGTATACTCGCTACCAAAGAGAAGGTATTACAGTCCAAGACTATTAAGGAGTGCCTCATAAAATGGAAGAAACCATTGGAGGAAGATTCATCATGGGAGACAAAGAATTTTCTTAAGCAACACCCAACATTACCTATGCTTTGAGGAAAAAACATTTTTAAGGGAGAGGCAATGTTATGAATTAAAAATTCATAACTCGATATATATATATATATATTAAATAACAAATATTATAACAATAAAATAAATACATATTAATTAATTAATAAATTAGTAAATAAATTAAATTAAGATAAGATACTAATTAGTTTTGAATAGACATCAGTCCCAAGGGATATGACTTTTGGGCTCATGGCCAATCAACTCCTATAAAGGAGAACTGCCATAGCCTTGTAAAAATCATCCATCAATTGAATACAATATATATATATATATATATATATATATGAACATCAAATGTCTTTGAGCATATTGATTGAGAGTGAACAATTGAATTGTTCCAAATTCTTTCCAGTTGCAGATTGGTAGTCGATGTGAGAAAATTTCCTCACTCTAGAAGGGAGTGCTTATAGCAAATCCAATAGCTGAGCAGAGGGAAAGAGGAGATTTTCAACCATCTTTAGAGATGGCCACAACGAATCTTAGAGATCAGGATAGGTTGGAGGGAGCCTCCAACTATGTCATTTGAAAGGCTAGGATGTCCTTCCTTTTGGATGAATATGGCCTGAAAGCCTATGTGTAGAATGTGGTAGCAGTACCCCAGGAGGTCGATCAGCTTAAGGAGTATAGAAAAGTGATGTCGTAGGTGAACAAATGAATTTGGATGGAGTCCGAGATCAGCTAGTGTCACATGTGGCATACAAAGGTACGACCAAGGAGATGTGGGATGCTCTCTCCGTGCTATTTCAGAGTTCTTTCGAGCAACGGAAGATGTTTCTCCAGGTGAAGCTGAGTAGCATAAGGATGCAGAAGGGAGAAAGCATAGATGGCTTCCTCACCAGGATTCAGGAAGTCTAAGATTAGCTAGTAGTCATGGCATTCAACTTACAACTATGAGTAAGAATTATTATGGGAACAGTGGGAACAGTGACAGTAGCTACAGTGGTAGTGAGTCACATGATGCACAAGAAGAAATTGAAATTGAAAGTAGTCACAGGAGAGCTAGAAATCAGAATAGGTCTTTGCATGGTATAGATTTTGAAGGCCCACCAAGGGATCTGGCAAAATTTGCAAAGGGGACATTCAATCCTCTAAAACCACTTCTAATCTATGTAACCAGACTTCCAAAAAAAAAATCCAAAAGTTGGTGGTCGCTCACATGATTGGGTCTGCAATATTTGTTGGCGGCTATACCAAGGTGAAGCAACATATTTTGGCTATTACAAGTAAAGGAGTCAATATGTGTCCCTCAAGGACCCTGAATTCAGCTCAAAGAGAGCAACTTTGGAGGCTAGAAAGGGAAACCATTGGAAAATGACTACTTTCTAGCAAACATGTTGATCCATGCACAAATATGCCTCCATACGGTGCTTCATCAAAAAAGACAAAGGGTTCTACTGGTGTATCTCATTCTTGTGCAATGGGTGCTACAGTTTCTCAGATGTACAATGCTCTAGATCGAGATGACACAGATGATGCAATTGGAAAATTTCTTTTTGCCAATGGAATTCCCTTCCATGTTGTTCGTTCTCCTTATTACAAGGAAATGGTCCAAGCAATTGCAAGAATAGGGCCTTCATATGTACCACCCGAAGAATATAAGCTAAGAACAACAATTTTAGATAGACAAGTGTCCAAAATTAATGTGTAAAAAGAGAGAATGAGACAAACATGGTTGAGGTTTGGTTCTCTATTGTTAGGGATGGATGGGCTGACATCTGAAAATTCCCACTAATCAACATCATAGTGACATCTGCAAAAGGTCCATTATTTCTTAAAGCTATTAACTGTTCTGGAAAGCGCAAGGATGCATATTTCCAATTTGAGATTCTTTGAGAAGCTATAGAGGATGTTGGGGTTGATAGTAGGGTGCAGGGTGTGACAGATGCAACAACAATTTGTATATCAGTTGGGTAATTGATTCAAAGCAAGTATCAACATATTTTTTGGACTCCTTGTTGCATGCATGCACTCAATAATGCACTGAAGAACATTGGAAAAATTCAATGGATATCAGAATTGGCGACAACTGCTAGAGATGTGCAGATGTTTCTCTGCAACCACCACACCTCCTTGGCCATGTACAGGGCTCACACGATGAAGGAATTCCTCAAGCTCACTGATACTAGATATGTTATAGCTATTTGATCTTATTGGAGAGGATACTAGAGGTACAAGCACCTCTACAATCCTTGGTTGTGAGTTCAAAGTGGGGAAGGTGGTCAGAATCACAGACAAACACGGGGAAGAAGGCCGGGCTTCAGGGGTTGGACAATGATTGGCGGGCAGATTGTTCTTATTTGGTGTCATTCTTGGGCCTTATTGTGGAGGTCATTCCTTACACTGATTCAGATGCTCCTAGTCTTGGAGAAATCTATGAGACCTTTGATAGCATGTTGGGTCGTATGAAGGCAGGCATTCAGCGGAGGGAGCCCTCATTAGAGTTTTATGCATCCCAAATTTGACCCATCATTCAGCATAGGTGGGATCACATGAACACACCTTTACACATGGCAACATATGCATTAAACCCAAAATGGTATGTTGAAAGGCCTAGGAGGGTGTCTCATATTGATGATCCTGAGGTAAAGAATGGATTCCTAGATACAATTTCAAAGATGTACAATGAGGAGGGGGCAAAATTTCGAAGACAATTTGTTTAGTTTTCATCTCTTATGGCCCCTTCAACACACGTGGTGCTCGAGCAGATTGCATAGATCTAGCCCAAGATGACCCGATTGCTTGGTGTTGGATGCATGGGGATGGTGCTCCAGAGCTCAAACATCTAGTTATGCATTTGTTGTCTCAAATTGCTAGTTCCTTTGCAGCAAAGAGGAATTGGTCCACATATAGCTTCATCCACTCACTCAAGAGGAACAAGCTTACCTCTAAAAGAGTTGAGAAGTTAGTTGTTGTGCACAGTGCCCTACGTCTTGAGCATAGGAAGACACCTGAGTAATTGAAGGGACCAACAACGTGATGGGATGTTGATCCAAAGGATGATGCACAGGTAGATATGGAGGAGAGACTTGATGAGATATAGATGGGGTTGGATGGTGTGCCACTTAGCATGCTTGAGAATACAAGTGATTGTGATTCAGATGGTGATATGGTTGATCCTGATTTATTCATGCAACAGCTGGATGCAAAGACTAGCGGGGCATTACCTTGAGCAATTATGCTCATTTATCTTTTGATATGTTCTTATGTTATTAACTTATTTGCTTTTTTGTTTCAGACTTTAGTTGTAGACTTCAGTTTATTTTGAATCTTGATATATGAATCATGATATATTAGACTTGAGTCTTGACTCTATAAAATTTTGACTCTTGATGTATCAGACTTGACTTTTATAATTTTATTTCAATATTCAGTATTCAATGTTCATAGTTGGAACATCAATATGGTTTAAACTTTAAACATTTATAATTTTATTTTCATTGTGCATTGTTAGTAACTTAGTAGTTACACTGTACAGTTACAAACTTACATGTATGATGTATGATTATATGATATCATGCTTTTCGTTTTAAATTTGTTTCAGTTATATGATTCATCGATTTATCATTTATTCTTCATGATGTAAGTGCTATATTATATATAATATATAATGATAAAGACAATTACATTATAAATATTAAAATTTCAATGATATATATTTTATATTTATAAGTTTTTAAGACCCCGACGTCGCCCCACGTTTCCTAAAAATTGGTGGGGAGCTTTTGCATAGGCCACTCCTGCGTATCCCCGCTCCCTCGCCTCCTCATCCTGGAAATTGGTGGAACATTGAAAGAAACGCAAAAAATATCAACAAATACGGCGGTTTTAAACATAGTGATATTGGAAGCCCATAGTACACCTTTGGAATAATAACCACATATAAATCATTATTATCAGAGGGTGCTGATTGCTACCTTTTTTTCTTAAGCTATTCATTTTTTTAACCAAGCCAACCCCACTCAAATGAAAAACCATATTTAAACTCAGCATGGATATACTCATTCATTAAGTATTTACTCCTAATAATGATTGAAACATCAAGCATACTAATCAATTAATGCAACATTCTAGCTCCTTAAATTATTAACGAACTATGTTTCTTAAGCAAGCTCTACTTAAACAGATTAATAAGGATATCACAAAACAAAATACACTTTACCTCAATAGGATGTGACTCAACAAGCGCATCCAACCTAAAAGCGTCCACTGTTTCTTCATTAAATTGAGTCCATATTTTCCACTCAGGAAATAAGTAATCAGCTGCCAAATAGCTAACCTGCAATTTCAGAAGACACATATTCCATGTAAGAAATATTTTCCTGGCAGAAATGCCTCTGACACAGACCTACATAATCAGTTAAACTTGCTAGTAATCCAATGTCTGTGAAACATGTTACAGAACCAACTTTTACACTTGGAGCATCAGCAAAATTATACAATAAACTGAACCTAAAGGAAAGACGTAGATAAATTACCCAAGTTGCAAATCCCTCATTCAGCCATAGGTGAGTCCACCATTCCATGGTAACCAAATTTCCAAACCACTGGTGGGCTAACTCATGCGTCACGACAGTTACAACCTACAAGAGCAGCAAAACATGAACTTGAGCAAACATTTAGCGCAAATTGTCAAGAATCTGAGCAAAGACAGCAAGATTTAGTGATAAACATAATTGGGTTATCGAATCAATGCGTACATTAGTTAAAAAGTTCCGAACAACAAATAACCAAGCAACAAAAGCTAATGCGCTAATGGAATGAATCATCCCCAAAAAAAACAAATGAGAAAATTGCACAATTACCAAAGAATTTTCAATAAAAAAAAAACTGTGGGACAGAACATTTTGCTTATTGCTTACCCTGTAAAAATCTTGGCATAATAGATTCAAGTAACTGTTCTTAAGACACTAGATTGAAGAGCTAAAATTTCAAATATATCTACTCAAAACACAATAGCATGTAAGGATTTAAGTATGCATGGAACACCATTGAAAAGTATGAGGAATGCAGAACATTACACAACAGTACCGTAGGGCCAAGTCAAGGATTTATATTTGTCAGTCTTGATACCTGAACAAATATCATAAAAAGCCTCCACCTTGAGTCACCACACCTGGGTGAAATTGGACAAAGTGACACGTAATGACAGATGCATCCTCTTTACTACCAGATATATTCTCCACTATGTGAAAATTTGCTAACCCCGAATCCTATTGCAGCAACTGATGTTCTTCTATTTGTTGATTTTTAAACAAATTGTTTGTTGTGTGCTATGGGAAAACCGGCGCAGCAGCTAAGAGTTTTAATATTATGCAATAGTAAATCTGAGTACAAGACTATGGATGCTCAAATTTAGCAATCCATACAAAGAAACAACTAACAATAAGTCTAGTGAGAAAAATCTCACTCCCACAGGCGATCCGACACTGACCTTGGCTCAAGTTGAGCTGCTCTTTGCTGCCTCTGCGTAGTCACTGCATCAGCCTACGTAGTACTGTGTCCTCACAACTCGGAACTTCTTTCCCTCTCTCTATTTGATCAACTGTTGTCTGGAAGATGGATCCTCCTGGCCTTTGGACTCTCTTTCTGGTTTCTACCACTGAATCACTGCTTCTCCCCAACAAAATACGGAATCCCCTCTGAAGCACTGCACTGCCTCTGCATGGCTTGGCGCTGCCTCCCTGTGGCACTTACTGCCTCTCTGCAGTGCACTCACCGGACTAAAAATAACTTCCTCTGGCCTTAATATCCATGCCCCTCTCTCACTGCTTCAAGCTCACTAGCTCTCTCTCTGGCAACTCAGCGCTGCTACTCTGGAAATCGATCTGCCAGTGAAATTGAACTGCTGGTGTGTTTTCTCCAAGCCCCATCGAGTTTCTTGTTATAATCTCTTATTGAGACATCAACAACCACGATTAAAACTTAATCGATGGCTAAGATTAACTAGAACTCAATCAAGTCTTTTTTTAGAATATTCTCACCATGACTTAACTAATACCCTTTAATTAATCGTATTTCCTAAGTTTAGACTTAGGAAATATTAAAAATTGATTAATTATTTTGATTAAGTTGTCTCTAGGTGAAATTTCCAAAAACGATTTATTGGTTTTGGAGAATACATGTATTCTAGCCTCTCCACCAAATTTTATGGCTAGAACACATCCGATGCTACAAAAGCTAACACTCCCTCTCAGCGAGTAATATGTTCTAGGGCTGCAACCCACTGAAGACCCACCCTGTCTCTGCACCACCTCCTATCACGTTGTTGATGTTTGGCTACTACTGCCCACTAGTTACTGCGCAACTCTGATATACGTTGCATCTATGATGCTGCTGGCCCTACTGAACTGTTGCCAACACTGCATCTGCACTACAACTCCCTCTCCATCTGATGTTGTTGCAACTGCGACAACTGTAACTGAAAAGCATTCAAAATACTGAATCAATTGTGATCAGTATGATGCATCTATCGCCTGAGTCTTTGACTGCTACTAGTATCTGTGTTGTCACTGAGGCATCTGCGTTGCCACTGACTCTGCACTGCTGCCAATTTTTTACTACGCTCCCCAACATCTGACTGCAACTAGACTTTGCATCTGTCACTCTGGAATCTGACTACATCTACTGCCACTGATCCATCCCACTACTGAAATATTGTGGGCCCCTGTACCAAGGTATTGATCCATGAGGTGGACTCTTCAAGGATCCTGCCCATCTGGCACACTGGAGTCTCATACTCCTCCTCTTGGATATGGTGCCCCACTATCTCCTTTTGAGCCTAGTCGCTAGCTGGGACTCTTCTTTTCTTTGCAACTCGCACTTCCTCCGACAACTGGAAATCGATCTGCTGCCTAGATCTGCATTCTCACTAACTCGCACAGCCTCCTTTGGCAATCTCATACGGTCATCCCTGCAAAGTTGCAAAATATGTGAGACTCAGAAGTGGAGAAAATAAACTTGAAAATATCCCTCTTTCCCATTGCTTAGTTGTTGGATCTGCTACTCGCACTCCCTCCTGGAGTGAGAAGATCTGCTCACAACTACTGCCAATTTGCAACTGGAAAAATCAGTTCTCTAAAACTCGAGATCCCCTAAGAGAAATTTTCCCTCTGTTGTGTGTGTGCTCTTCCTCCACCCGACGCTAGCTCTGCTCTAGCAAATCGCTGCAAAAACACTGCGTCCAGCTGGAGATTTGCTCTGCGAAAATTCTGGCTGCTCCCTCTGCCTCTGGAATCCCTTGATCTGGAGAGATCGAATTTTTCTGTCCCACACTCAGAAAAATCAAATCTCTTCAAGAAATTCGACCTCTTGGCCAAGGTGATTGCGCTGCCTCTGGGGTTTCGATTTTGCTTCCCCTCAATGAACAATGAAACTCCCTTTTCCTTCGCTATTGTGCTCTTCGGTTGATTATCTGCACTTTGATACCATGTGAAAATCCGGCTAACCCCGAATGCTATTGCAACAACTGATGTTATTTCTTCTACTTGTTAATTTAATTAACCAAATTATTTGTTGTGTGCTACGGCAAATATATAAACAAATACACTGCAACCTTCACAAAATAAATACTGCGGAAGAAATAAAAATGTTAGAAGAATAGATGCACTTACACACACAAATACACAGTTATTTTTGGACTAAGTCCTTGGAAAAACCCAACTTGGGAAAACCAGTGCAACAGCTAAGGGTTTTAATATTATGCAGTAGTAAATCTAAGTACAAGACTATGGATGCTCAAATCTATCAATCCATATAGAGAAATGACTGACAATAAGTCTAGTGAGAAAAATATTACTCCCAAAGGCGATCTGACACTGACCTTGGCTCAAGTTGAGCTGCTCTTTGTTGCCTCTGCGTCAGCTTACATTGTACTGCGTTCTCACAATTCAAAACTGCGTTCCCTCTTGCTATCTAATCAACTGTTGTTTGGAAGATGGATCCTCCTAGCCTCCAGACTCTCTTTCCAGCTTCTAGCACTAAATCACTGCTTCTCCCCAGCAAAATACAGAATCCCCTCTGAAGCACTGTGTTGCCTCTGCATGGCTCTATGCTGCCTCTCTGTGGCACTTACTGCCTCTCTACAGTGCACTCACCAGAACTAAAAAAAGCTTTGTCCGACCTTACTATCCCTGCCCCTCTCTCACTACTTCGAGCTCACTATCTCTCTCTTCGGCAACTCAGTGCTACTACTCTGGAAATCGATCTGCCAGTGAAATCGAATTGCTGGTGTGTTTTCTCCAAGCCCCATCAAGTTTCTTCTTATGATCTCTCGTTGAGACATTAACGACCACGATTAAAGCTTAATCGATGGCTAAGATTAAATAGAACCTGATCCAAGTATTTTTCTAGAAGATTCTCACCATGAGTTAATTAATACCCTTTAATTAATCATATTTCCTAAATTTAGACTTAGGAAATATTAAAAACTGATTAATTATTTTAATTAAGTCATCTCTAGGCAGAATTTCCATAAATGATTTCTGGGTTTTGGAGAATACATGTATTCTAGCCTCTCCACCAAATTTTGTGGCTAGAACACATCCGATGCTACAAAAACTAACACACTACAGTCATAAATACCTCAGTCACCTCCTTATCATCAAAAAGAGGCTTCCTACTTGTTTCTATAAGATGATACCATTTTGACTTCAAGGCATAAGATGCCATATGAATAGGTGTGTTCAACTTCTTCTGTCTCGCATTTCTATGCTCCATTAACTTTAGATAAATTCAAGGTCTCATTTTTCGGAGATGGGTTTAATTCATTCAAGCATTAGAGTCAACATTTTCATAAGTCTAACCAAAAGATGGGCTATTGATCTCTGTACAGAAGATCATTTCAAAAATTGATTCTACCACAAGTTTAAAATCAAGTGAAAAATGATTATCAAGGATCGATCGCACAACTTATCTCAATGATGGTGTTTAATGAATATTGTTTCCATGATGCCCACATGCCCATAAGCCATGGACAATAGCGGCATATATGGTCTACTTCACCTCCCCAAATAATTGATGAATACTAGCATATGAAATAGATCGGGTATTAATTGGGTTTATCAACTCCATCTTTACAAACGTACTGTGAATGTTTCTAGTTGATGATGGTCAAGCGTAAATACAGTAATTTCCTTCCAACCTCAATCAACTCAGCAAGTGAACTAAATTTGCTAATACCCTTCAATGCATCCACATGACCCAATGTCTAAAAACTATACTAGCACGAACTTGTGCAGAAAAAATCCTAAACCTTCCTAAGACAAAGGCAACATCTGTTATAGAAAATAGAAAATTACATAAATTACATGGCCCCACCTCACATGGTTGGTCCTTTAAGAAGAGGTTAGTTTATGATGCCTTGAAAAACTAGCTGCCTGCAGAAAATGAGGCATAGCCCATTGAAGACTTGATCATGTTCAAAAGTGGGTAATGCCATGCATCAGTAGAAACATCTATCACAGTCTATGTCTTTAAGGGACACATCCCTTAGCGTATGGGACATTTCCCCAAGACTAGGACATGATTCATGTTCCATGCATAGGTACAAAAGCATCTCTAGCTGATGATGATGTCACCAGAGCAGTAGCCTCCAAAAATTTAGAAAAAACAAGGATAAAAAACTGACTTTGTTTTTCCTTTAAAAATGTGTCAGCCCCAACAACAAACACTTGGATGTGTTTGTTAGGCCCATCATCTCTCTAAAAGAACCCTAGTTTTTTCCAGCCCTTCCTGACTTGTGTTTTCAACAGCAATAGATAAGGAGACAAAGTAGAATTTTCAAAGCAGAAATTTATCTATGGTGTCCAGCAGCAGCATCAAAAGACAACACCACCTTCGTCTAGGTCTTATTCATCTAGGCACAGGTTTTTCACTAAGCCAATAGTGTCAAACAATTTGCGATCTATGGCCAATTTCTGGCTGATTCTATTCGGAAACACAGATTCTTAGTTTCTGGTAGCATCAGAATTGCTCTAGCCTTGAAAATTGGTGGAGAGGCTAAGGCACATGAGTTCTAAAGAACCCAGAAACTGTTTGGTGAAATTCCACCCGGATTGCATTTTATTAAAATAATTAATATTTTTAATGGAGTTCCTAAGTCTAAACTTAGGGAAATTAAAATATTAATGGGTATTAATTAAAATATGGGTGAGAATGATCTAGAAGGCGGATCAAGTCATGTTTTAATTTTAGCCGTTGATTAGAGACTTAATCTCGGTCATTGAAGACTCAACAAGAAAAGTATAATATGGAGGCTTGGGGTTCACTTGAAGACACACAGAGAGTTGATCAATCAATTCGATTTTCCTAGGGCAGGGTTTGCTAAGGAATTCGAACCAGTGATCAAGTAGTGAGGATCAGAGGCAGCACTGGAAAGAAGTAATTTCCAGTTCTAGTGAATACACGGAGAAGGATAATAGAGCCAACATTGGTCCAAGAAGGGACGACGCAACAGCTGAAAGAGATTAACGCAGAATCTGGAGGAGGTTGGTGCAGAAGTGTTGGGGATGAGCAGAGTTCAGTGCTGGGAATCACAGTAGTTGATTGGTAGGAGAAATCTCGATTTCTTAGTAGCAGAAGCAACAACAATCCAAGTTGATGCAGTCAAAGGGAGCCTCCACGCAGGAATCACGCAGAACTGACGTAGGCTCACGCAAGGATTGTGCAGTGGGCTAGGGAAAGAGAAAAATCTCCAGAATCAGTGTGAGAAAATTCTCAGTTATCTTCTCTGAGTGGATTGCCATTTTTCTCTAGGGCATCCAAATTGTATTAAGATATTTACTGCCAATAATAAGAATCCTTAGATCTGCTGCATCGGTTTTCCCACATTGGGTTTTTCTAGGGATGATTGTCCAAAAACAAGTGTGTCAATGTGATTGTTCATATGCTAATGTTTCTCTTGCCTTTTAATTTTCAGTTCTAATTTGTGAATTCTGCAACTGAATTTATTTTGGTATTTACAAAAGTATTGGTGAATAACTTATCATAAATAAGTAGGAGAAATAAATCAACTATTGCAACAAATTTTCACATGGTATCAGAGCAAGGTTCAGGCAAGATGGAAGCAAAGAAAAAGGGCATGGAGAATAGTAGGGATCAGAATATTTCCGAATTAGCTTCCAGGCTCGAAGAGGAGTATGCTTGCTCATCAAGTTCTGCATCAGCGGAGAACTGGTCAATTGATAGCGGGGCTTCAGCTCATATGACTGGAGAACGAGAATATTTCTCGAGCTATCAGGAGGAATAGATGAACTTCCAAATCACAATGGGTAACAGGACGAAGTGCACCCCAATAGGAAAAGGAACCGTTATATTCCAGACAGCAGCAAGAGATAGTCTTCGGGCCACGAATGTACTGCATGTGCCAGGTATGGGAATGAATTTGATTTTTGTCTCTCAATTACAAGATAAGGGATATGATGTATACTTCATTGGTAATAGACTATATGTCAAGCATCCAAAGTGGAAAAAGAGTACTCAGATTGGAACTCGAAGCAACAGATTATACAAGTTGCAACTTCAGTCTCCTATGGCACTGATAAGTAGTAATGTCGATGGAGAAAAAGAATTAAATGAGTTGTGGCATAGAAGGATGGGACACTTACATCATGGTTCATTACGGATGCTTAAGGAAACTGTTACGGGGTTCCAATGCTTACTACCAAGCATGATGATACATGCAGACGATGTGTGCTGGGCAAGTACGCCAAAGCAACATATTCCAGAAGCAAAATGTAATGTTCCTTCCTAAATTGTTTTGGAATAGGATTAATTTCTACATTTTGGGGTCGATTTTGGAGGTGATGGGGCCCATTCGATTTTATTAGGAGGCTAGACTTAGTAGAAGTTATTTCAATGTGGTTAATTTGTATGTGGGGGCCACCCACACTAGGAGAATACGCATTCCCTAGTTTGATTTGCATGGAGGGGAAATCAATGGTTAAGTGAGGGACCCACGATGGAGGGAAAATAGAGGGAAAAGTGCTCCACGAAATCTATATTAGGATGGAAACTCTCCTCATTTCAGCATCTTATCTTTTGACATATTGAACTCAACCTTAGTTGCTCAAGCTGCTTAGTCGGGTTACTGTGTTGTTTAGCACACGAGTGTCTCCGAGCGGAGATCTCAACCTTTGCTTCGGTGGACTTCGAGTGCCACCCTAGGAAGGCAATTTGTACTACCTTGGAGGAGAGCTGGTGGAGTTTCACAGTCATATCATTCAACATTTGTCTCAGCCAGTGCGTGTTTCTGGAGGACGCAGAAGGGGAACATGTAGGTGTTGCTTGTGGGTTCATCCGGGCAGCAACTACCGGGGGAGTTTGGGCATTGAAGCTACAGTGGAGGATCAACCTTCCGAGAGAGTTTTGGAGCAAGAGGTTGTTGCATTGGAGCAGTTCGATTTACAGTCACCTAGGCCTGGACAGAGAGCCATCACTAGGCTCACGTGGGAGTCGGAGGAAGGAATTGTAGAGCTACAGCTGGCCGAGAGAAGTAGATCACTTGGAGGACCATTTGAGGAGGATTGTTGGAGCTGGGAGAGCAGAGATTGACAAGATCAGTCATAATAACAGAATTCGAAATTGGAGGAGGGCCAAGCTGTGAAGGGTCAATTTTTGAAGGTTGGAACCAAGGGAAACCCTTTCTGAGTTTTTCTAGGTTTTGGGCAAGGATCACACTCCTAATTTTATAAAAAAAATTGAGCAAACCTAAGGAGTCAAATAGGGGTCCTAACTCAGCCAGCAATTTGAGGAGTTAAGGGGAATTTGGGCCAAAATTTCAAGGTCAACATTTGGCCAATTCCTTCGTGGGTTATTCTGGGCATTTGGTGGAGAGGCCAGGGTTAATTTTCCGTAATTTTCTAAGCATGGGAAGTGGTGTTTCCATCCATTTGAAGTCAGCAGAAAGGGTAGTTTTCTGGGCAGAGCAATACAGATTGGTGCAGCAGTCGAGGCAGCCATCAATTCAGCCATCTCTCAGCTGGGTTTGGTCATGCTTGTCCATTGAGACAAGCCCATGTGCACCACTCTATTATCTATTGTATTTTGCCCTCAAAGAAGTAATAAAATGGCTCAGCAGTTTGTTATTTCCAGCATTTCCATGGGTGCTTAATATATATTTCGTTTTTATATTTGTTGAACAGATTGTATGCTTAATATCACTTGTATTCCTCCTTAGAAACATTACAGTGGTATCAGAGCATGATCTTGGCCCAGCTGTGGGAAATTAGCTAGAAGATCATGGAAGCTTTGGGTATGAGTGCATAGTGACGAGTGAAACCGGAGACAAACCCATGGCTCAAGGGAAATCCAGTATGCAGAAATTCTGGGGTAGAATTCATTGGAACGATGAGAGGTTGGCTTAGTTGAGGAGGGTGACAGACCAAACCCATCCTCACCCTTACAACAAAGACGTTAGAGGTGAGCAAGTCGTGGGGGTGCAACCATATACATCATGTGGGGAAAGCCAACCAGATCAGGGCACCAGATCTCCTAAAAAGGAGCAGGCAAGACAAAGACGGTTAGAGGGTGAGACCAGGGGGCGCTTTTGCTAGTGGAGACCTAGCTTTAGATATCAGGAGCCTGAGGAGGATGTTGAGCATGATGTTGAGAGCCCACAGGATGGTGAGGAGCACATCAATATACCCGGTGTGGTGCAAGAGTCACCTTTATTAGAGACCTCTTTGATAGCCCCAGTTGACACCTTGGTGGAGAGGATAGAGCCGACTTGCATAGAGCCATTTGTTCCATGGACGAGATGCCAATAGTTGCTAAGGTATCTAGAGCCCTGACCGAGTTTACAGGTGCTAGATGCCCACGATAGTTCCATCAGTTTCAGGTCGACCTCCTAGAATTAAAAAGGAAGGCCGCGTTAGTGCGAGAGGCGATTATGCAACAGAACAAGGAGTTGGAGGGCATGAGAGCGGTTTGTGTCACGTCCACGGCCAAATTGACTCACGTTGCGGAGTAGTTGGACTCCCTACTGGTGCATCTAGAGTGCATGTTAGAGCATGAGAGCAGCCTTCGTTGGGCATACATAGACGAGGTTGGCAACACTGTTAGGTTACCTTGGCCCATTGGACAAAGGGAGAGAAAGCTACCTAGTCAGATTGTATGTATTAACTAGGATAGTGAGATGAGACGACCTGAGTTGCACAGGGTGCAGCACCCGCATGCTAGGGTTGTTCTATGTGCAGGAGTTCGTGTATTCAATCACTCTCTTGGGGTTGGGTGGCGAGAGATTTTGAGTTGGTACCCCGTGGAGTGGTCTATGGAGATGGTAGTGGACCCAGGTGGAGCTCAGTAGGAGTTTCTAGGCATTAGGGATGTTGGAAGCCTTGACTGGCATTGGGATCTAGGAGGGACCACCTATCATTTCCCAGGTATACTGGTTAACTACGACCTAGAGGGTATAGTTGACCTAGCAGTCGAGTGTGCACCTCCATTAGGAGAGTTTCGTTCAACACCAGTGGCCAACTAGTTTTTGGTCAAACTCCTTGGGTTGTCTTGGTGTGCCAATTATACATGAGGTCTCAAGATGATCAACATACTCTGGCAAGAGTTTGTCAGAGGAGGTGGCATTGGCAGGCCACCAAATAGTGCCTTGTATGGAGTTGGGGATTCTTCACATTTGTGTGAGACACAGAGGAGCAGAGCAGTGGTGGCATCACTGCTGACACCTAGGGAGGTTCACTTCTTGGATCCCTTAGGGAGGACTTGGAGGGGAGGTCCCCTCATCGGAGAGCATGGTGATGCGACAGTGGAGGTGATGATCCGGGTTGGATGTGGGCTGACGCATATGGACACAACTTTAGGCCATCTCATTCAGGGATGGGTAGGAGCATCTAGCATGGAGCAGTGGTCTGCAGATGGGCATGGAGACGCATGGGGGTGTGTCGTAGTATGTTGGACTGCGCTATGGAGTGGGAGTGCCTCACATCGCATTGAGTACATGCGGGGAGTGACAGGTACAGTGACACAGGGGGACACAGGACGGTACAAGATGGCATAGCCGTAGCCGAGGGGTACAGGGGTAGGCCACGGTGTACAGTGGCATCTCCAAGGGTATTGGGATGATCGGTGGTATGCAAGGGTGTATAGTACTACACAGTGAGGTCTTGGAGTGTTGCCTCCATCGAGACCCTTGGACATAAACACCGAGCATACCTTTGGGTGTAGTTCACCCAGGATTGATAGGGACACAGATGAGCGATACTTGATAGTATCCGCAGGGACTCACACGTTTGACCCTCTTCTACATCCCTCAGGGGTGACACTTAGTGCACTAGGGGGGAGACTTTTCAGCAGTGACATTGGATTGGTGCGTCAGTTGACAGCCACAGGTTGGGGAATGAGGTGATCATCTGCAGGGGTGGCATATCATTCATCATCGAGCCTACATCTAGGGAGCTAGTCCCGAGGGAGACATGTGTCACTCTTTTCTTAGGGCATGTCGAGACCAAGCATGAGCAGAGGATAGCGGGTACGACTGAGGTAGTTTCCCAGTATGTGTCCGGGCTCCAGACCTTATATTGGCACATTATCGAGAGGGCAGATGGCAAACCCAGGGGAGATGGTTGGCAGGGACAGGAGGGATCCACATACCTTGAGTCGATTACGAGTATCGGATACCCATCTTTTAGTTGCATTCAGGGGGTAGCTCTTTGCCACATGTGGCTTCCAGTGATCATCGGTACTACACAGTGGCAGGCACAGGGTAGATTAGCATGCATTAGATTAGCCCACGATATATGGAGCCTATATAGTGATCACATGCAGGGACTAGAGATGAGGGCCAGAGGGATTCCATCGGTTGACAGGGCTATGCTGCAGCAGGTTTGGCTATGGGATGCAGGGATTCAGTTGATTGATAGATCACTCGTGATGAGCGGAGTCGTGGCAAAGAGTGATATAGTTCGCTCTTGGGATGACACATGGGGGTTCACAGAGGGTTTCATCATATGGGGAGGCAGATATTCTCTGTTGTTGCATAGGTTCGGAGTTAGATTTGGATGGGTAAGCCTTCGTGCCATGGAGATGCCTAGGTAGGATGTGTCTCGCCTCTTTCAGTATTCCACCATTGAGTTCTAGCAGAAGAGGATACTAACTGCACATGATGGGGAGTATGACATAGTGAGAGTAGCACAGCGTCAGCATGGTGGCACCACCCTGGGACTAGCAGGGAACTAGGGCATCACAACTCTTCACAGCTCAATAACCTTTAGGGATGCGTCGGCTACTGAAGGGGGAGATCATACAGATCTTCCATTGGGCTTTAGCAAGTCACTGATGGAGCAAGGGACTTCAGGTACTTTCACTGGGCAGGATAGTGAGTGGAGCGAGGGGAGCTTCATGTTGGACAAGATTGCCTGGGATCCTGGTATTGCGGGATTCTTTCATATCAGGACAGTGCAGAGGTTAGGCACGATCCAGTGGCACATCTGGGACCTTGGCACATTTTGCAGTGACAGTGGGGAGCAGCAGTTAGAGAGGATGCTTGCTCAGGCATTGCTTGAGGACAAGCGATTTTTGGTGCATTGGAGGAGCTTTCCGGATGAGGATGCTACTTGGGAGGGCGAGCGCATACTTGAGCATCCAGCACTGAAGTTGCTTGGGGACAAGCAACATTTGGGAGGGGAGGACTGTAATGTTCCTTCCTAAATTATTTTGGAACAGGATTAATTTCTACATTTTGGGGTCGATTTTGGAGGTGATGGAGCCCATTCGATTTTATTAGGAGGGTAGACTTAGTAAAAGTTATTTCGATGTGGTTAATTTGTACATGGGGGCCACCCACACTAGGAGAATATGCATTCCCTAGTTCAATTTAAATGGAAGGGAAATCAAGGGTTAAGTGAGGGACCCACAATGGAGGGAAAATGGAGGGAAAAGTGCTCCACGAAATCTATATTAGGAAAGCAATTGTCCTCATTTCAGCATCTTATCTTTTGACATATTGAACTCAACCTTAGTTGCTTGAGCTGCTTAGCCGGGTTACTGTGTTGTTTAGCACACGAATGTCTCCGAGCGGAGATCTAAACCTTTGCTTCGGTGGACTTCGAGTGCCACCCTAGGAATGCAATTCATACTACCTTGGAGGAGAGCCGGTGGAGTTTCACAATTATATCATTCAGCATTTGTCTTAGCTAGTGCGTGTTTCTGGAGGACGTGGAAGGGGAACACGCAGGTGTTGCTTGTGGGTTCATTCGGGGAGCTACTGCCAGGGGAGTTTGGGCATTGAAGCTACAGTGGAGGATCAACCTTCCGGGAGAGTTTTGGAGCAGGAGGTTGCTGCATTATAGCAGTTCGATTTGCACAAAGAGCCATCTCTGGGCTCACGTGTGAGTCAGAGGAAGGAATTGTATAGTTGGAGTTGGCTGGGAGAAGTAGGAGATCACTTAAGGGCACATTTGAGAAGGATTGTTGGAGTTGGGAGAAGAGAAATTGACAAGATCAGTCACAGCAATAGAATTCGAAATTGGAGGAGGGCCAAGCTGTGAAGGGTCAATTTTTGAAGGTTGGAACCATGGGAAACCCTTTATGAGTTTTTCTGGGTTTTGAGCAAGGATCACACTCCTAATTTTATAGAATTTTCTGGGCAGATCTAAGGAGTCAAAAAGGGGTCCCAACTCAGCCAGCAGCTAGAGGAGCTAAGGGGAATTTGGGCCAAAATTTCGAGGTCAACATTTGGCCAATTCCTTTGTGGGTTATTTTGGGTATTTGGTGGAGAAGCCGAGTTTAATTTTCCGTAATTTTCTGAGCAAGAGAAGTGGTGTTTCCAGCCATTCAAAGTCAGCAGAAAGGGTAGTTTTCTAGGCAGCGCAATGCAGATTGGTGCAGCAGTTGAGGCAACCATCGATTCAGCCATTTCTCACCTGGGTTTGGTCATGTTTGTCCATTGAGACAAGCCTAGGTGCACCACTCTATTATCTATTGTATTTTGCCCTCAAAGAAGTAATAAAATGGCTCAACAATTCATTATTTCCAGCATTTCCATGGGTGCTTAATATATATTTCGTTTTTATATTTGTTGAACAGATTGTATGCTTAATATCACTTGTATTCCTACTTACGAACATTACACAACAATAGAGATAAGAGTGTATTGGGGTTAATACACTCAAATATTTGTGGTCCAATGTCTACAAGGGCCATCAATGGCGCTATGTATTTTGTTACCTTCATAGATGACCATTCCAGGAAAACTTGGATCTATTTTTTGAGAACTAAGGATGAGGTTTTTGAATGGTTTAAAGAGTTTAAGGCTCTAGTGGAAAACCTGACAGGAAGGAATATCAAGATATTGCGCTCAAATAATGACAAAGAACACACGGATAAGAACTTCATTGATTTCTATGCAAGTGAAGGGATCCGAAGAGAATGGAAAACACCCTATAATCTAGAATAGAATGGAGTTGTAGAAAAGAAGAATAGAACTATTGTTGGAGCAGCAAAGGCGATGTTATATGATCAGAATCTACCCAAGTTTTTATGGGCAGAAGCATGCTTCATGCTGTACACATTCAGAACAAGACTCCTCACAGGGCTTTAGGAAAGAAGACACTAGAGGGAGTTTTCACGGGAAAGAAGCTAGAATTAATTCACCTCAAGATATTCGGAAGTGTAGCTTATTGCCATATTCTAGAAGAGAAGTGGAGCAAGTTAAAGCAGACTACCAACGTTGGGTATCTAGTAGGTTACAGCGAGACTTCAAAGGCATATTGGGTCTACATTTCGACCAGCAGAAAGATTGTAGTAAGGCGGGATGCAAAGTTCATGGAAGATAAAGCATTCAGGAAATCTCGTGAGATGCCATTTGAAGAACAGGGTGAGGATGCTCCTCTAGTCCAGCAACAGGGATTAGATCTAGCAAGAAGACAAGTATTTGGTTCAAGCACGGTAACTAGTACTAGCATCTCCTCAAGAGAAGAGGAGCTAGGAGTGTCACAGCAGGTACAACAACAGGAACAAGAACAGATGGAACCTCCCACCACCAATGGAA
The DNA here is from genome assembly GCA_031772625.1 of Pinus tabuliformis. Taxonomy (NCBI): domain Eukaryota; kingdom Viridiplantae; phylum Streptophyta; class Pinopsida; order Pinales; family Pinaceae; genus Pinus; species Pinus tabuliformis. The sequence continues at coordinate 1,201,175,336 of CM062820.1, read as the reverse complement.
GAACTAGTCGAGAAGTACAACAGACTCTGAGGGACGCAGAGGAATTCGTTGGAGCTCCTAGAACCGAGAAAAGGCATCGTAGACAACCTGACAGGTACCAAGCATTGGTAGCTCAGGTCGAAGAACCCTCTAGTTTTCAAGAAGCCATACAACACTAGGTATGGGTGGATGCCATGGTAGAAGAGTACAGTTCTATCATGACAAATGATGTCTGGGAAATTGTACCAAGACTAGAGAACAGATCAGTTGTAGGTTCGAGATGGATCTACAAGATCAAGTATGTTGCAGATGGCAACGTAGACAAGTACAAGGCTAGGTTTGTCACAAAAGGATATGCACAAAAGGAAGGAATAGACTATGAGGAAACCTTTGCCCCAGTAGCTCGGTATACCTCTATCAGATCCATTATATCCCTTGCAGCACAGATGGGATGGGAGATTCACCAAATGGATGTCAAGACAATGTTCTTGAATGGGGTGATAAAAGAAAAGGTATATATCGAACAATTAGAAGGTTGCGAAACACATGAAAAGAGAACTCGTGTGTGCAGGTTGAAGAAAGCCTTGTATGGGCTACAACAAGCACCCAGAGCTTGGTATGGTCGAATTGATAGCTATTTATAGCAGTAGGGATTCATCAAGAGAGATGCCGATCCCAATCTTTATTATCTGTTGATAGAAGGTAAGCCGTTAATTCTAGTATTGTATGTGGATGATCTATTTTTGATAGGATCATCCAAACTCATAGAGGATTGTAAGAAGAACCTGGAAACTGAGTTTGATATGAAGGATTTGAGGCTAATGCACTATTTTCTGGGATTGGAAGTTTGGCAGTAGGATGGTGAGATCTTCCTTGGCTAAGGAAGATATTCATCAGAAATTCTGAAAATATTTAGAATGCAGGATTGTCGACCTGTGGCTACACCTATGATTACCAATTGGAAGAAAATAGATGCTTCAGGAGACAAGGAAGTGGACCCCACCTTATACAGACAACTCATTGGGTCACTTATGTATCTGGTCAACACCAGGCTAGACTTGTGTTATGCTGTCAACACCCTTAGTCAGTTCATGGTGGAAACAAAAAGCACGCACTGGACAATAGAAAAGCACATTCTTAGGTATGTGCGGGGAACAATAAATTTTGGATTAAGGTACACCAAGGGCAATGATATCGAATTGAGTGGATTCACTGATGCAGATTGGGTAGGAAGTTCAGTAGACAGGAAAAGTACCACTGGGTATTGCTTCGGTATTAGATCTAGGATGACCTCCTAGTGCAGTAAGAAGCAGAAGTCTGTAGCTCTGAACTCTGCTGAAGTTGAATATATGGCAATTAGCAAAGCAACATGTGAAGCTATATGGCTCAGGAAACTACTTGTAAATCTATTCAGGAGAAAGATGGAAGCGACAAGGATTTTCTATGATAATCCGAGTTGTATCAAACTCTCTGAAAATCCAGTATTTCATAATCGCTCCAAACACATCGATATGTTGATTTGGGGTAGCATCAGATGTGCTCTAACCATTAAAATTGGTGGAGAGGCTAAAGCAGATAAGATCTCCAAGACCCAAAAATGGTTTGGGCAGATTCTAACTGGTTTGGGAGATATTAAAATAATTAATATTTTTAATCGAGTTCCTAAGTCTAAACTTAGGAAAAGTAAAATATTAATGGGTATTAATATAAAACTAGGTTAGAAGGTTCCAAAAGTCATGGATCAAGCCAAATCTAATCTTAGCCGTTGATTAGAGATGTAATCTTATCAGTTGAAGGACCAACAGGAAAAGTATAAGAGGAGGCTTGAGGGTCAGTAGGAAGATACACTAGAGTGCTTAGTCGTTCGATTTGCTAGAGCGGGGTCACTAAGCAAAGTCAAATTAGTGATCAGCAGCGAGGGGCAGTGAGTACTAGACACAGAGGCAAAGATAGTGCCGAGAGACCAACACAGAGGCAGAGAGGCAGACGTAGAAGCCAGAGCAGGCCACGCAAAGCCCAGCAGAGACAACGCACAGGCTAGAGGGCCTGCGTCATCCACGCAGAGGGTAGTAGGAGTGATGCGAAGGGTCCCAGAGGCTACGTAGTGCCTCAGAGGGTTTTGAGGCTGACCAGTGCTTCAGAGTTGCTGGAGAGGGTTTTGTGGGACAAGTTTTCTAAATACCTGTTTCCAAATAGAGAGGTATTACTGTCGGTTGTTTTTCTCTGTCGAGTGAGCCAGTTTGGCACCCAGTTGTACTCAAGGAAATACAAAATAATAATAAGCCCTTAGAATTGCTGCACCGGTTTTCTCGCATTGGGTTTTTCCGGGGACGAGTTGTCCAAAAATAATGGTGTCACTTGTGTGTTTGTTTTCTTTCAGTTGTTGATTTGTAGATGTTGACAATGTATTGTGCTTATTTCGTTATTTATATGTTTTAAATAACTTTTTCGAAATTAACAAGTAGAAGAAGTAAACCAAAAGAATACAGGTTAAATTTCTAATGGATAGACTTAGAAATTTCAACACGATATTTGCTATCACTTTATCAGAGATTGTGTTCAGCATGGAGTGGTACAATTGGAGTACACTCCCACAGGAAATCAAGTGGCAGACATACTCATCAAGGCTCTAGGAAGAGCAAAGTTTGTTCAATTTCAGGAACAGATGGGTATGTTGGAAAATCCCTTTCAATAGAATGATGCAGCGTTTGAGAGGGACTTTTAGTACAGATGCAACAATGGTAGTGGTAGTGTCATGGGTAGCAGTACAGTAGCAGCAATAACACAGTGTTGTTGGCAGCAGCAGTGTGGAAAGGAGGTGCTTCAAAGACAGAGCAGCATGCAGTTGGACATTGTTGCTAGAGCAATGTCCTCACTAAGAGGGAGTGTTAGTTTTTGGTAGCATCAGAAGTTCTCTTGCCTTGAAAATTGGTGGACATGCTAAGGCACATGAGTTCTAAAGAACTGAGAAACTGTTTGGTGAAATTCCACCCAGACTGTATTTTATTAAAATAATTAATATTTTTAATGGATTTCCTAAGTCTAAAGTTAGGGAAATTAATATATTAATGGGTATTAATCAAAATATGGGTGAGAATGATCTAGAAGGTGGATCAAATCATGTTTTAATCTTAGCCGTTGATTAGAGACTTAATCTCGACCGTTGAAGACTCAACAGGAAAAGTATAAGATGGAGGCTTGGGGTTCACTTGAAGACACAGAGAGAGTTGATTAGTCAGTTCGATTTTCCTAGGGCAGGGTTTGCTAAGGAATTCGAACCAGTGATCAAGTAGTGAGGATTAGAGGCAGCACTGGAAGGAAGTGATTTCCAGTTCCAATGAATATACGGAGAAGGATAATAGAGCCAGCACTGGTCCAAGAAGGGACAACGCAACAGCTGAAGGAGATTGACACAGAGGGTCAACGTAGAATCTGGAGGAGGTTGACGCAAAAGTGTTGGGGATGAGCAGAGTTCAGTGTCGGGAATCACAGTAGTTGATTGGCAGGAGAAATCTCAATTTCTCAACAGCAGAAGCAGCAGCAGTCTAGGTTGACGCAGTCAAAGGGAGCCTCCACATAGGAATCACGCAGAGTCGGCATAGGCTCACACAGGGACTGCGCAGTGGGCTGGGGGCAGAGCAAAATCTCCAGAATCAGCGTGAGAGAATTCTTAGTTATCTTCTCTGAGTGGATCGCCATTTTTCTCTAGGGCATCCAAATTGTATTTAGCTATTTACTGCCAATAATAAGAATCCTCATATCTGCTGCACCAGTTTTCCCACATTGAGTTTTTCCGGGGACGATTGTCCAAGAACAAGTGTATCAATGTGATTGTTCATATGTTGATGTTTCTCTTGCCTTTTAATTTTCAGTTCTAATTTGTGAATTTTGCAACTGAATTTATTTTGGTATTTACTGAAGTATTGGTGAATAAATTACCATAAATAAGTAGGAGAAATAAATCAATTATTGCAGCAAATTTTCACACGGATCCAGAGGACAGAAACAAAGATTAGGGCCCTGTTACCTATCACCAATGGGTGACACCCATAGGAGAATTTTTTTCTCCTAGATTTGACTTCAGCGAACAGCCAGCAGCTCCTTGCAGCCACCAGATAGCTTGATTTGCTACCATTCTCCACCACCTAAGTCGGCCATTATGTGCCCTCGCCCATCTATTATGATCGTATGTTTGAAGTTGGGCCCTCCAACCCTAAAGGTATGGCTTTTCATTATGTAATTGGGTATTTTTGCTTGCTTTTCTTGGACACATTTGGACATGGATTAGTGGGGGGGATTCGACAGAAAGAATGGGTTTGGTTTGTACTCTTGTTCCCTTGTCCCAACTAGGTGGTTAATCTTGTATCCTAGTCCCATGGGATCTCCTCTATTGGCTACTAGCTTTAAGAGTGGCACTACATGGGAAACCATGATTTTTGTTCCATGGTTCTGCTTCCTAACATCATATATATCACTCCCCTCCACTCATTATACCCCTTTTCACACTTTTCCCATTCGGGTCCACATTCGTGCATTGGGTCCACAAGGAGTTAGCCTCCCCCTCCTCTTGTTCACACTTTGGGTTGGGCCTGGAATGATGCCTCGGAGGTTGATACGACTAAAAAGGAAGTTAAAAGCATAATTTGGACACTTACAATAGGAAATGTACCATAAAATGCAAAAGATAGCTGGGACATAAGAAATTAGCACGTGGGAAAAAGCCAAACATGAGCTCTACCCCTTATCATTATGGCCATCACCTTGGTTCCTAGGACCCCTATGTGTTCCCACCGCATCATTAAGGAACCCATGATTGTCCCAACCCCAAGGGGGTATGCACTGCTTTATCATACACATCATGCTCTCATTCCCTGGAGCCCCGAGTAGTTGAAAGAAAGAAAAATCAATAAAAGGCGAAAGGCATATGAAGAAGGGTGGAAAACAATGGTCGGGGTAACTCTCGTACCACGATTGCTCCCTTCTATATCTATACACCCATGCGTGGGCTTCCCTCATCATAACTACCCTTGTACCATGGTATGTGGCTTGGAGCAGTGTTGCACGAAGCGCCCCCCCCGGCGGATCCAAGCCCTGAAGCGCGTCCCGTACGGAAGCGCCTAGGAAGCGTGGCCCGAAGCGGCGCTTCCGAATTCGAAAGCGGCACTTCCTGTTTTCTAGCCGATTCCTGGAATTTCCGAAGCGCTGAACGGAAGCGCCGCTTCCATGCCTCCGAAGCGCGCTTCATACGGTGCTTCGGGCCTCAGAAGCGCGGCACTTCGGGCCAGGAAGCGCACGCTTCCGTACGCTTCGGGCAAGCAGGCCGCGCGTAGGGGAAAAAACATTTTTTATTTTTATTTTTTTTTAAGTTATGTTAACTTAGCATTAAGGGGGTGGGTTAGGGTGAGGTTAGAGTGAGGTTAAGGTGAGGAATGAAAAGAATAAAGCCCCCATTAATTCCTCATTTTCTCACTTTGAGTTTATGAGAGTTGGAGAAGAGAAGAGAGGAGAGGAGAAGAGAAGAGAGGAAAGGAGAGGAGAAGAGAGGAGAGCTTGGAGGAGTGAAGGAGGAGGAGCTAGGAGAAGGAGGAGGAGCTTGGAGCAAGAGCTTGGAGGACTTCATCTACAAGAGCCAAAGAGGTAAGTTCAAACCCCAAACTCCCTTATTTTTTTGACAATTTTTTTGTATTTTTCTCCTCCCTCTCCTACTCTTTCCCATTGTTTCTACTTGCTCTTTTACTTACAGGTTGTCCACCACCTATATCCATATTCCAAGATGGTGTTCTTTTGGCTTCTATGTATCATTCCACTCTTGGTTTTAATGATGGCAAGGGGGAATAGAAATAGAAGAGATGAAACACAAGAGGACAGTGGTCCCAATATGAGTGACCCAATGTATGATGAGGAGGAAGGGTTTGAAGAGGAAGGGGATGAACCTGAAGAGGACACTGAAACACAAGATGGGAAAGCTACATCAACACCCTTGTGGAACTATGTGACCAAACTTGATGGGGGAAAGGGTGGTAGATCTTACAAATTTGTGTGCCCTCATGGTTGTCATGAAGGAAAACCATATTGTGGTTCATATACCCGTTTGAGGAGACATCTTTGTGGGGTGATGGACAGTGATGAAAAAAAGGGTCCTGTGGGGGTACAAATTTGCCCAAACATTTCAACTGAAGAAAGAAGAAAATACATCCAAATAGAGATGGCTGCACAACAAAAAAACAAGAAACAACGAACTCATTCTGAATCAAGTGCAACCTCTAAATTTGGTAGCTGCTCATCTCCTCATGGTACTTCTGCAAGCTCTGGAGGTAGAAGAACAATAGGGGATTTCCTTAATGTTGCTGGGAGGGATGATGTGGATGGAAAGATAGTTCGTTTTCTTTGTGCTTGCGGTGTACCATTCAATGTGCTTCGCTCTCCCTATTGGCATGAAATGGTAAAGGCCAATGAAGCCCCAAAAGGATACAAGGCCCCCAACTATGAGAAAGCTAGAACAGTGTTATTAGAAAGAGAAAAAGCTAAGGTTCAAAGAGCTTTGACACGTTTTACAAATGAGTGGGTAGATTCTGGGGTATCCATTGTATCAGATGGGTGGACAAATATTAGAAACCAACATTTGATAAATGTTCTTGGTGTTTCTTCTAGTGGTGCAGTATTTATTACATGTCATGACTCCTCCTCCATCACTGCATCTGCACAAAACATTGCAGATCTCCTATTGAAATCAATCAAAGATGTTGGTCCGAATAATGTGGTTCAAGTGATCACAGATAATGCAGCAAATTGTAAGGCAGCAGGAAAAATTATTGAGCGTACTCATCCACACATCTTTTGGTCTGGGTGCCTGGTTCACACATTGAACCTTTTGATGCATGATATTGTGAAGCACAAAGAATGTGGGTGGATTACTGAGCTTTACAGGAGAGGGAAGCAGCTCACTAAATTCATCACAGGGCATACAAGGGTAAACTACTTCTATGGCACTTACTCCAAGTTGCAGTTGCTTAAAATTGCAAAGACAAGATTTGCTAGTTATTACCTCACCTTTAGGCGGCTAGTGAAGGTGAGACAAGCTTTAACTAATCTGGTGTGTGCTGAAACATGGGATGAAATTAACACTGACAGAGATGGTGCTAATGAAGTCAAGGACACTGTTCTTGACAGTTACTTTTGGTCACAGGTTAAATATGTTTTGCAATTCACTAAACCAATTTATTACATGATCAAGTTTGCAGATTCAGATCGACCAGTAATTGGGGAGGTGTATGAGCAAATGGATAGCATGCTGGGGCAGATTAAAGACATTGTTGAGCCTAGAGATACCACCTTGTACAATTATATTCGTGTAGAGGTGCAAAACCGATGGGAAATGCTAAATGTTCCATTGCATGCATTAGCATATGTTTTGACACCTAAATACTATCATCCATCATGGCTTTCAACACCAGCACCTGGGGGGGGAAGCAGGAAAAAACCACACCAAGATCAAGAGGTTCACCAAAAATATATGGCTGCATTGAGTAAATTAATCCCTGATGAGGAGGACGCTGCATTGGTATGGAGACAGGTGAGCAACTATACGCTTAACACTGGTCCATTTGGGAGCATGCATGCAATTAAAGATCGAGAGACTTTTTCTTCTCTCGAGTGGTGGAACATGCATGGAGGGGGTACTCCACTTCTACAGGCTTTGGCATTGTGGGTGCTGTCACAGGTGGTAAACACTTCTTCTGCAGAGAGGTGTTGGAGCTCTTATTCTTTCATCCACAGTGTTAAAAGGAACAGGTTGAGTTTAGACCGGGCAGAGAGCTTGGTTTATGTTCATTACAACTTGCGATTGTTGTCCCATTACTGTGAAGATGCAAAGTCTAATAAAGACATGTTGATTTGGGACAAGAATCCAGAGGAGCCCAATTTGGAGGATGGAGTGTTGCGATTAGAGCAATTAGAGGATGCTCTTATCAAGGTATGTCCATTCATTGTGGTATGAATTTTCCAATTTTTCCTTATAAAGCATTTCTCTAATTCATGTTTTTAATTTTTTTGTTAACTAGTGTTTTTTTTTTTGCATGAATTTTTTGAGTGATTACAGGATGATGATGATCGTGTTGATATGCCACCCCCACCCCCATCTGGTCCCTTGGTTCCTAGGTTCCATGGTTCAACACCAACAGCAGGGGGTTCTTCTTCATCAGTTTCAGTGCCACTTCCACAACTTCCACCGGCACCATCTTCTTCATTGCCACCACGTGGAGGCCCCCGCCCGCCGACACGTTCTGTTCGTGGTGGAAGGAGGAGAGATTAGTAGATATATTCACAGTCTACTACTTTTTGTCATAGATTACTCATTAGACTTGTAGGCTTGTGAATTTTAATTTTGAACCTTTTTTGTCTTGGCAGTGTCCAAGTGACATATTTTGTAAACATTATTATTTGAATTTTGGACATGACAAATGTTGACAGTTGCTCACTTGCTAGATAAATCATAATATGCTCTATGTTTTATGTTTTATAATATGCTTAAATGTTTTATGTTTTATAATATGCTTAAAAATTTGATGTATGTTTGTAATAGCTAGAATATAGATGATTGTTGTACATACTCGTAACTACAATGGAATCATGGATGCCATATCTATCTTGATTTATGCAAAAATATGCATATTTTCATGTCTTCTACAATTAATTTGCTATTTGGGATGTTTGTTTTGAGTATAAATGCAAAAAATATAAAAATATATATATATAGCAGACGCTTCCGCGGACGCTTCGCTTCCTAGATTTTTGGAAAATGACGCTTCCGCTCTTCCGCTTCCAATAAACGCTTCCGCTTCGCTCCCGCTTCGTGCAACATTGGCTTGGAGCCTTCCCTATTTCCCCACTCCATTCCACCATTATCTCACATGACACTTGCCATTTGACGGATGTACCATGGACCTGTCACTCCCTTAGAGGTTGAAACCACCTAATATGGTCCTTTATTAACCTCTCTCTTGAGCTTGGGAGCACCTGTGCATTATAAAGCCCACATGGAAGAGCATTTCATGATGAAGTGTCCATTTGGGCCCCTGATTTGCAAGCTTATTTACTCAATTTCTCTAATGAATTGTTGTACTAGAAGGTGAGGAGACGCATTGGATCTTATATAGGATTGTAGGTGGGTCTTCATCTTGGGCTTGGCCTCCCTATACGGGATCCAAGCCCTCCAGAGGGTCATGATGGCACTTGTAGGGTGAGTGTTGAGAGCCATGGGCCTCCACCACAACAGAGCATTGATTGCCATGCCATGGGATTCTTTAGCACCACCTATTACTTGTTTGTGCCCCAACCATACAGAGATGATGATGCACTTGGACCACATTGCCCAGCCGGCCACATACTTGCACCAGACACTTGGCAGTTGATCCAGGGCCCAGATGGGGTTTTGTCTCACCTAGGGAGACATGGGAGGGCTTGTATCATCATTCTAGCCCTTATGGACATAGCATTGACGTCATTGATCTTGTTGGAGACCCATGAGACCATTCACTGTGCCCCACAACCACTTGGGAGCACCACAGATGTTTTGCTTGGAAACCAAGGGGCCACCCCCTTGGTCATTATTATGAGAGCCCTCCTCTTCATCTTGGCACATGGAGGACTTATCCAGGCTTTTTACCATTTTTCTATCATTTCAGCTTCATTAGGAAGGCTTGTTGAGTACTTTTGAGCTGTTTGATGGGCTCGTCACCAATTAGATTGTTATTTGTACATTAAAGTTGTTTTAGGGGCTCATTAGGCTAGTTAGACTAAATCAAAGCCCTTGTGACTCATATAAATAGATGATGAAGTTAATTTGTATCTCAACATCATTTGGATTGGGATTTTCTCTTGTAAAACAAAACAAACCTGCAATTGATGGACGAAATTGGATCTTGTTGATGCATTTTGATGTTTGAATTTTCATTATTCTTGTCTTGGAGCTTCTAAATGCAATAATGATGGATGGATATATTTGCTATACCTTGTAAGTACTATTTTAATGATATTTCTTTGTTATTGTTACATGATTAATGAATGGAATGTCTTGTCAAATCTTAATGAGCCCTAATTGAAATGTGAATTCATGAAAACACTGGGATTTTGAAGTATTGCATGCATTACATGTTAGGTATTGTGAACGAATGTTCTTAGGGGCTTGCGTGTTTCGCAAACCTTGAAACTCCATCATCTCTTGCAAATTGAAGTGTAAATTCCTTGTTGTTGGGTAGCTACTTCATTAGGGTTAGTGAAACGCTGCATAGGACTCCTTGATATAGTGAAGGTCTTTCATCAAGGCCAATCTTGACTCATTTCTCCCAATTGCCAAGGCACTGGGTCCTAATCCTAGTTGATCACCTTAAAAACCTTTTATTTGACTTTTTCCCATTTTCTGCCCTAACCCTAGAAGGTCTTCTAGGGTCTAGGGAAAAATGCATTAGGGTGGTCCATTTGAAGATTGAGTTGGTCTACTACTGCGTTAGGGTTTCCTATAGGTCTCCTCAAAATTTGAAGCAAATCCCACAGCTAGATTTGGAGAAACCTCAAGCCCTAGCTCCAACATCAAACCTTCTCCTAGGCTTCTTTTATTAGTGGCTTTCCATAGGTCAATCACTCTTGAAAACTCGTTGGAAGTAAACCATTCCTTGACCTATCCTATCCTCGCTTGACCTAGGGTATCTTAGTCCTCTTTGATTTAGCAAACCCAAGGCCTTGCTTGGATCCCCTAGGTCTCTCTTGTGGTCCCAAATCTTTGTACAATCACTATCTCACAAAACCCTAAGAGAGGTCCTTTATAAGCCTCGATCTAGGTATATTCTTTGCATTGAATATCCCTTTCCCCTAGGTCTAGGCCTCCTCCTCATAAGCCTTTCTTGGAGAGCCCTTATCTTGCTTTAGAAGCAAGAAAGCAAGCCATTATTTAAGCCTCTCCTTTGAATGGGCTTTGGAAATCACTCCATACCTAGCCATTGACCTTATTATTCTAGTGATTTCCTTCATATTGGGACTCCTCCCATCAATGAATGTTCGTAAAGAGTAGGGGAGACTGACTAAGGTGGCAATGGGTCTTTGTCCCATTGTTGTCATTTGGTCTAATAGTTGTCCCTTAGGTGCCCCTCCTAGGACCCTTGCTAGATTGTGTGGCAAGAGGCCCCATGGAGTTGATTTTCTAGGAATCGCAAAAAAAGGCGGAACCACAATTGAGGATTGGATACAGATTAGTACGGGATGCGAATCTGCCTCCAGATCTGGGGGGAGAGGCGCATCATGCAACATTGGTTGGACGTGTTGTCACTCAGATTGCACAAGCACGGTGTGAAAACTCTGGTCGGGGGTTGTCACTCTGATCCCCAACCTTTCCATTCTAGCTATCTCCCAAAAACAGGCTATGGGGGGTAGTCCCTATGAAATGTGAAAATGCGAGACTTATTGGTAACCAACAAGTTTGGGAGACACGATTGAATGGCCTAGCCACTTGATTGATTATAGCAAGTTAAAAGATTAGATTGAATTATTTTGATGAGACCAGTGCCTTACGGAGTTAACTACTTGCTTTATATCGATTGAATTGCCAAATGACCGGATGAACAATCGTTGCTTATATGCTTCGCTATCCTATATGAAATGCAAATCCTACAATCTGTGTGAGATGCAGAAACTTGGTTAATATTAATTATATGCATAGCTAAATGTATTTCTTAATCCTCAGTTGGTTTGAGACTAGTATCTAAAGTAGGTTGTAGAGAGAAGTCAAGGCGAAGCAAGCTGTAATGTTCCAAAATACGAAAAACAATGATATGCAAGCAAATAACAATTTTTAACCACAAAAATTTCAAAACAATTAGACCCACCCAAAAACAATCAGAAATATGGAAGCAATTGAGCCATTTTATTGTATACTGGTGCAAGAGTACAAAATATGGAAGGATTGCACCTGGGCTTGCCTCAAAGGCAAGCGGAGAAAAGCCCAAGTGAAGCAATGACAATCCGAAGCTACAATCAACTAACCAACTGTTGCATTATGCAGTTCCCAACAATTTTACATTGTATGCTGCAAAGATATGGCTGAAAACCCCACCTCCGGTGCTCAAAAAGTTTTGTAAAATTATTTCTAGGCTCCACAGGCAAAACCCACAAAAACCCATAAATGGTTTGCCCTGGTTTTGACCTTCCAAAATTGACCCCCAAAAGGCCCTACGCCCTCCAAAACTGCTAAAGCACACTGCCTGTCAATACACCAGCAAAATCCTCCTCAAACACTCCGGAAAAGTAGCAATCACCTCCACTAACACTTCTCCTATTTCCCCTGGCAAGGATCAACTTCAATGGCTAAGTCTCCACTACCCACGTGTGCCCAATCTATTCCTTCTGCGCTAGCCCTAGGAAGTGTGAAATCCCCACTAAAGAAAGATCTTTCCTCTAGCCAAAAAACTCACCGATGGCAACAAATCACCAGAGCTTCTTTCTGGGAATTTCTCTCGACAATAGCTCCCTTGAAGAATGCACAAGATCTCAACTCAGTTTCTCCCACTGCATCCTCTAGAAATACGCACCACCTGGAGGCACTGAATACAAATGCTGAAAACCACACTGAAAATCACCTCCGAAAGATTATGGATGAACCTCTCTAGGGTGGCACTCGAAGTCCCCCTAAGAAAGGGTGAGTTCTCCACTTGGAAAACTCGTGCTAAACAGCAAGTGACCAAGCTAAGCAACTCGAGCAACTAATAAGAAATTCGATATGCCAAAGATGATCAAATGATGAGTGTTACCTTCCTTTTATAGATTTCGTGGAGCATTTTTCCCTCCTTTTTCCCCCCTTCGTCAGTCCCTCACTAAGCCTTTGATTTTCCCTCTCATGCAATTTGAACCATTGGCTTAGGGAGTGCATATTTCTTTGTGTGGGTGGTCCCCACATGCTACTAACAAAACCAAAATAACTTACTTCTAACTCTTAAGTCTTCTAATAAAAATCGAATAAGCCCCATCTCCTCCAAAATTGGCCCCAAAATGTAGAAATTAATCCTGTTCCAAAATAATTTAGAAAGGGGCATTACAGTCCTCCCCTCCCAAATGTTACTTGTCCCCAAGCAACTTCAATGTCGGATGCTCAAGTATATGCTCGCCCTCCCAAGTAGCATCCTCATTTGGCAAGCTCTTCCAACACACCAAGTATTCTCTAATTATCCTGCTTTTGAGCTTCCTTTCCCTGGTCTCCAAGATGGCTTCCGGTTCCAAAACTAGGTGCCCCTCATCATCAAGTGGAGGCAACTCAACAACTGTTGTAACTTGTTGCCCCAACACTCTTTTGAGGCATGAAACATGGAAAATATTGTGGATCTTTCTCCTTGGCGGTGGCTCCAACTCATAAGCTACCTCTCCAACCCTCTTGATCACCCTATAGGGCCCATAAAATCGTGGTTGCAGCTTTTCGGCCCCCTTCTGTTTCAGAGTGGACTGCCGGTATGGCTGCAATCGAAGGTACACCAAGTCCCCCTCCTCAAAATGCCTCTCAACCCGATGCCTGTCAGCATATATCTTTTGTTGGTTCTGTTGTCTGCAAATTATCCTTAAGATCCTTGAGGATGTCTTGGCTCTCTAGGATCCAATCTTTGACCTTTGGGGCCCGACTGTCTCCAAAAACGATGTCAACAAAAGATAAAGCATCATAATCATATAGAGAATGGAAAGGAGTCATACCAACGAACATATGATGTGTGGTGCTGTAGCAGTACTCTCCCAAGTGCAATCATCAAATCCATGCCCTTTGCTGCCCTGTTACATAGTTCCTGAATAACCCTCTAGCCATTTTTTTACCCTCCCTGTCTAACCGTAGGTCTGTGGATGGTAACTAGTGCTCGGGGTGAGGTTTGTGCCCACTAGCCTGAAACGCTCTTGCCAAAATCCCCGCATAAATCGATTGTCTCGATCACTGTCTATAGTCTTAGGGAGTCTGTGCAGGTAGAAGACCTCCCTTTAGAACAACTCTACCACCTGAGAAGCTGAATACCGTGTCAGAATGGAAAAGAAATGTTTGAACTTGGTTAGTCGGTCAACCACCACAAAAATGCAATCCTTCCCCTGCATTGAGGGAAGCCCTATGATGAAGTCCATAGAGATACTCTCCCATTTCCCCTCTGGAATGGGGAGAGGCTACAACAATCCTACTAGATGGGTCAACTCCCCCTTGTTCCTCTAACAAGCCTCACACTCCTGCACATATCTCAATACGTCCCCCTTGAGGCCCTTCCAGGTGAAGCGCTCTCTCACTGCCATGTAGGTCTTTCTGAATCCCTGGTGCCTAGACAAAGGGGAATCATGAGCTACACGAAGGATATGCTCCCTCAACTATGACCCCGAAACCAAAAATATGCGCCCCTTGTAGTATATAACCTCGTCCATCACCCTGTAGCGCTCATCTGCATAACTTCCCTCCAAGATCTCGCATGCCCGACAATCCTTGGAGTACTCCACTAATAGTTGTGCCTTCCATCCATGGCAGATGCTCATAAGTGAAAGTCCTGCGGGTCTCCTGGATAGTGCATCGGCTACCACATTGTGCTTCCCCCGCACATAGTCAATATCAAAATCATAGGCTTACACCTTGTTGACCCATCTTTGTTGTCTATCGTTGAGGCCCTATTGCCCCATGAAGTGGCGAAGACTGTTGTGATTTGTCTTCACCCAAAACTGGTTACCCACCAAATACTGTCGAAACTTGGCCAATGCATGCATTATGGCCAACATCTCCTTGTCGTATATGGAATACGACCTCTCATGAGGTAGGAGCTTCCGACTCTTGAAAGCAATAGGATGCCCACCTTGGGACAAGACTGCCCCGATCCCCTCACCCAATGCATCTCACTCCAATGTGAAGGGTTGCGCGAAGTTCGAGAGTGCTAATACCCGACAACAATTCATCACCTCCTTGAGGCGATCAAATGTTGTCTGAGCTCCATCTGTCCATGCAAAAGCCCCCTTCTTTGTCAGATCAACGAGGGGTGCTTCCAACAGTGATAAGCCCTTAACAAACTTCCAGTAATAAGTACAAATGCCCAAGGACCCTCTTAGTGTTGTCACATCTCTAGGTACTAGCCAATCCCGAATGGCTCTGATCTTCTCATCATGCAACTTGACCCCATCTACGTCGATGGTGTGTCCCAAGTAGAGCATCTTCGTCAGCCCAAACTCGTACTTGGACATCTTGGCATAGAACTGCTGCTCCTCCAAGATATGTAACTCCGCCTCCAGGTGCTACAAGTGCTCCTCCCACGTCCTGTTGTAGATCAAGATATCGTCAAAGAATACCAGCACAAATCTCATCAGTTGGCCTCTGAACACATGGTTCATGCATGACTGGAAGGCAGTCAACCAAAAGGGCATGACCAAAAACTCGAAATGCCCATAATGACATCTAAAAGTTGTCTTCGGGATATCCGGATCCTTTACCCGAATTTGATGATACCCAGACTGTAGATCTATCTTAGAGAAGTACTTGGCTCCTCTAAGCTCATCCATCAACTCATCAATACGTTAAATGGGATACTGGTTCTTCAATGTCCTCTTGTTGAGGGCCCTTTAGTCAATGCACATGCGTAGAGTTCCATCCTTCTTCTTCACCAGCACGACTGAAGAAGCAAATGGACTAGAACTCAGTCTAATGTGGCCCAATGCCAATAGCTCCCTGATGGCCCTCTCAATCTCATCCTTATAGGCTTTGGGATGCCTATAGGGTGTAGTAATGATTGCCTGCACACCAGTATCCAACTCTATAATGTGCTCAAACCCCTTGTCAAGTGGCTGCTTTGGTGGTATATCTCCAAAAACTACCGGATATCTGTCCAATATAGCCTGTATGTCTGGATATGGTGGCTTGGTCCATCGCCAGCCTCTGAAATCCTCAGCGCTACTGCCCATGCTATGTCCCCATGCCTCAAATCGGCCTCCATCCTGTGAGCCGAAACTGTTTGTGGAGGATATGAATGCATGCCTTGAAGAACCCCTAGTTTACCATCCAGGCCGGTAAACTCCATCTCTACTTTCCTCCAGTTGGTGGTAACTCAACCAAGGGAATACAACCATTGGACACCCATCACAAAATCGGTATCAGGTATGTCCACCACGAAGAAATGGTTTGTCATCGAATAGTTCCCCATGGTCACTATCAAAACGGGAACATATCGAGTGCACTGCATAGTTATGTCTTCTGGTACCAGAACTAAAAACCCCTCAAAGTCTGCAGTGGTGATGCCTCTCCTCTAGACCATTTGAACATCAATAAAATTATGGGTGGCCCCACTGTCTATTAAGACTGAGACACATTGCCCCTGCATTGTGCCTATGATCCTCATGGTCAAAAATTTGGGAACCCCGCACAAAGAGGGTAGGACTCCCCCGGATGGTGCAAAAGATGCTCCCCAATGTGGTGGTGGTGGTGGTGGTCCCTTATTTGTCGAACCCCTGCTGTCTCCCCCACCAATGATCCAAAAATGGATCTTGGATAAACCTCTAAGTCTAAAAGACTTCATATAAGAGGTGAAAGGTGCCAAATGGCACACATCCTTTGTAAATCAGAGGAAAATGAAAGTCGCAGGCTACTCTCAGAAATAGTCTCATTGCAGAGACCCCTTCATTATGAATCCAACACAACTTGAATGGGCGAAAACAGACTTCAGATGAAGAAGTTATCACAAAGAGAAGCTCCCCTCGTTCTTTGCGAAAAGAGGCAAAAATCCTTTAAAAATGGGCAAAAGACCCTTATAAGGGAAAATCGCATCGCATGAGGCCTAGGCTTAAAGTCGGGCGGAAGGCATCCCCGATCAGCGACCTCCGATGATCGGATCAGCGGGTCAGATCAGAGGCAGGCAGGGTATACCCAAGGCAAAGGTCCCGGGCCGATGCGATGGTGTGATCGCCGAAATCGACAGTTCACAATCGGTGATACCACAAGGCAAAGGCGGGACCCTAGGCGATGCAATATCGCGATCACCGATATCGGTAGATTGTAATCGGAGCTACACAAAGGAGCGGCTATAGACATATATATATGCGCGATGCGATTAGCCGGACTCGATGGAGTTCCGAAATGCAAATGAATATTATTTCAAGTCCGCACTAAGCCAATTTTGCGATATTTTCCATGTTTTAATGTATTTTTGAAATACAAAGGGAAACCTTGGAACCGGGCCAAAGCGACTTGCGATAGTGATTATGGGCGGACCCGATAGGAGTTTAGGGCGGAATTCATAGGGATTAAGTTCGGTGAATAGTGTTCTTTGCGGATTTTCCCGTGTTTTACAATGTTCTCTGTGTAAACAAAGAACGACTGTTTTTGAAGGATTTCAAGCGCCAATTGCCCCTTCCGTTATAGCACAAGTGGGCGCCATCCCTGAGGGCGTTTAGAAATGATTGCTAACGCTCAGAGAAGGGATTTGAGCAGACAAAGGCTAGAAGATAGGAAGCCCGAAAGGGAAAATGAACAGGCAGCGCCGATTTGGCTTAAAAAGCCACAGAACAACAGAACAAGAGTTCTCTTTGGTTGGTTGCTATTGTTGATTGTTTTTGTTGCTGAAAGCGAAGCCAAAGCAGGAGGCTGAGGCGAAGGAGGCAGCGCAGAAGCAAAAACGCAGCCAAGGGAGTCACTTGGAGTTCAAGTGAAAAGCCCAGAAAGCTGTAAACTGAGAGACAGTAGGCTGAGCGAATAGCGAGCAAGATCTGAGCGCGTAGAGAGTCTTTGGAGTCATTCGAAGGTCAAGTGAAAAGCCAGAGAGTTCAAATGACAGCAGCGTATTGTTGCTGAAGGTTGTTGGAGTTGCTTGGAGGTCGAGCGACTCACAGAGGCACGCAAAGGCCTACAGAAAGAGCTCAGAGAGCCACGAGCCACAGCCAGAGCGAGAGCCGACAGCCAGAACCGGAGCCAGAGCCAAAGAGCCAGAGCCAGAGTCAGAGCCGAGAGCCAGAGCCAGAGCTAGAAAGTCGAGAGCTTCATATCCAGGGATGAGATGGTAAAGTAAGCCCATCGTGTTCTGTGTAAACTGATGGAGTTGAGTCAAAGACTTGTAAAAGAACTGCTGCCATAATCCCAGAGAGCCTAGTCGAGTTGACTAGAGCTCACGGAGATGTAGCCCAAGAGTTGTGGGTGAACTCCTAATTAAATTGTTGTTATGTGTGTGCTTTACTTGCTGCATTATTTACTGTTCTTTGTATTTAAAATATCAGCATAAGCAACAGTAATTACAACACTTAACAGTAAAAAAAATAAATAAACACAAGCATACACCTATAATTTCATGCATATTATTAATTCCGCATTGGTTAATCATGAAGACTTGGGAATATTTAAAGCTTTGGAAGTGGGAGAGGTTCTTGTAAGTTAGACAAGAAGCCTAAGTGCCCCATTTTTAGATCAGGTGGTATCAGAGCTTGAGATTTGATTGACCTCACCTTCAAAGAAGGTTATATCAGAATGCTTGATTGACAAAGCAAAGATTGCTTGTCTGAAAGGTGTTTAAATAGTCAGAGGTTGATTGTATGCTTGTTTGCAGATTGACTATTGTTTGAGTCTGCAGAAGTATGAATAGTCTTATGGAGGAAGTTCCAAAGCTGCCATGAAGGCCATTGAAACTGTCCCAAGAAGGAGTTTCATTTTAGGTCCTCCACCACAAAAGTGTAACGATTGTATTCATGGAGAATGCAATCGCTTGAAACATCATATGCAGGATTTTACCAAGTTGGTGAATGGAAAAAGGTTGAGTAGAAGACTCAGTTTGTTGCTGCAACATTATGTTCATTTCAGCTTTGGAAGTACAGTGTACTTAAGTGAAAGTTGAAGGATGAAACATTATATTTCATTTCAACTTCAAAAGTACAGTGTGCTTAAGCGAAAGTTGAGGGATGAAATGCATGCATGAGCTTGGGATGCATGAACACAGGGATGTCAATGATTTCCTTGTTTTTGAACATTTATGTGTAATTAACTTGCAGGGTTGATTGCTTTGACATGCATGTGATGCCATGTTGACTTGGAAGAAGTTAACTTGGTCTCCAAATGGAGATAATGATGAAGTGTTTCATCTTTTGAAAAAGAGTCCTAATGGTCTTTTTCTACATGCTTGACTTGAAGAGTCATTTGTTTAAAGGCATGGTTTGTGGGCTTATTATCTAGTCCATCATTTGTATGCAGATGTAAGACCTGGAGGTGTTCACAAGATGTGAAATCTGTTTCTTTTGTTGAAGCAGGAGTTTAAGCCATCCAATTGTTGTCTGTATTTCTGTTGTTGTTAACAATTGTTGTTGACAGCTTGTCTAACAGATACAAATGAAAGTTTTGTGGAGCAGGTGTACTTCACATTTGTTTGAGCCACCTTGGATCAATGATCAAGGCAAAGAAGTTCAAACCACCTTCTATGACCAGTTCAGCAGAAGTTCTGCAAAAAGGCAAGGAGGAAGACAGTTCTTCCCAGGAAGACCAACCCATCCAAGAAGGGAAGTGGTCAGAAACTTTGGTTCAGAGGCACTATGCAAGGCAAGTGTAGGGAGGCTGAAAGAAGAGGGTGAGTCACTCTCATTTACTGTTCAGATCAGTATATCAGTCTTTTGGAGACCAAAAGTTATCTTAGTGGGAAGGCGTGATCTAAAAATGGATCCTAGATAAACCTCTAAGTCTAAAGACTTCATATAAGAGGTGAAAGGTGCCAAATGGCACACATTCTTTGTAAATCAGAGGAAAATGAAAGTCGCAGGCTACTCTCAGAAATAGTCTCATTGCAGAGACCCCTTCATTCTGAATCCAACGCAACTTGAATGGGCGAAAACGGACTTCAGATGAAGAAGTTATCACAAAGAGAAGCTCCCCTCGTTCTTTGGGAAAAGAGGCAAAAATCCTTTAAAAATGGGCAAAAGACCCTTATAAGGGAAAATCGCATCGCATGAGGCCAAGGCTTAAAGTCGGGCGGAAGGCACCCCTGATCAGCGACCTCCGATGATCGGATCGACGGGTCGAATCGGAGGCAAGTAGGATATACCCAAGGCAAAGGTCCCGGGGCGATGCGATGGTGCGATCGCTAAAATCGGCGGATCGCAATCGGCGATACCACAAGGCAAAGGCGGGACCCTGGGCGATGCGATATCGTGATCGTCGATATCGGCGGATTGCAATCGGAGCTACACAGAGGAGCGGCTATAGACATATATATATATATGCACGATGCGATTAGCCGAACCCGATGGAGTTCCGAAATGCAAATGAATATTATTTCAAGTCCACACTAAGCCAATTTTGCGATATTTTCTATGTTTTAATGTATTTTTAAAATACAAAGGGAAACCTTGGAACTGGGCCAAAGCGACTTGCGATAGTGATTATGGGCGGACCTGATAGGAGTTTAAGGTGGAATTCATAGGGATTAAGTTCGGTGAACAGTGTTCTCTGCGGATTTTCCCGTGTTTTACAGCGTTCTCTGTGTAAACAAAGAACGACTGTTTTTGAAGGATTTCAAGCACCGATTGCCCCTTCTGTTACAGCACAAGTGGGCGCCATCCCTGAGGGCGTTTAGCAATGATTGCTAATGCTTAGAGAAGGGATTTGAGCGGACAAAGGCTGGAAGACAGGAAGCCCGAAAGGGAAAATGAACAGGCAGCGCCGATTTGGCTTAAAAAGCCACAGAACAACAGAACGAGAGTTCTCTTTGGTTGGTTGTTGTTGTTGATTGTTTTTGTTGCTGAAAGTGAAGCCAAAGCAAGAGGCTAAGGCGAATAAGGCAATGCAGAAGCAAAAACGCAGCCAAGGGAGTCACTTGGAGTTCAAGTGAAAAGCCCAAAGAGCTGTAAACTAAGAGAGAGCAGGCTGAGCGAACAGCGAGCAAGAGCTGAGCACGCAGAGAGTCTTTGGAGTCACTCAGAGGTTGAGTGAAAAGCCAGAGAGCTCAATTGACAGCAGCGTATTGTTGCTGAAGGTTGTTGGAGTTGCTTGGAGGTCGAGCGACTCATAGAGGCACGCAGAGGCCGAGAGAAAGAGCTCAGAGAAGCCAGAGCAGAGAGCCACGAGCCACAGCCAGAGCCGAAGAGCCAGAGCGAGAGCCGAGAGCCAGAACCGGAGCCAAAGCCAAAGAGCCAGAGCCAAAGTCAGAGCCGAGAGCCAAGAGCCAAAGCCAGAGCCAAGAGCTAGAGCCAGAAAGTCGAGAGCTTCAGAGCCAGGGATGAGATGGTAAAGTAAGCCCATCATGTTCTGTGTAAACCGATGGAGTTGAGTCAAAGACTTGTAAAGAACTGCTACCATAATCCCAAAGAGCCTAGTCGAGTTGACTAGAGCTCACAGAGATGTAGCCCAAGAGTTGTGGGTGAACTCCTAGTTAAATTGCTATTATGTGTGTGCTTTAGTTGTTGCATTATTTATTGTTCTTTGTATTTAAAATATCAACATAAGCAATAGTAATTACAGCACTTAACAGTCAAAAAAAAAAAAAAACACAAGCATACACCTATAATTTCAAGCATATTATTAATTCCGCATTGGTTAATCATGAAGACTTGGGAATATTTAAAGCTTTGGAAGTGGGAGAGGTTCTTGTAAGTTAGACAAGAAGCCTAAGTGCCCCATTTTCAGATCAACCAAACTCCAACTCCACCTCATCCTCCTGATCGTTGTCCGAGAAGACCTCGATATAATGGGCCTTGCTCGCTGTGCACCAATGGCCTGGTGCCCATGGCTCCTGACATGTAAAACACAACTTCCTCCTTCTGAGGTCTCTCATGGTCTCATCGTCCAGCTACCCTTGCCCTTGAGCTGCGCTCTACACTGGGGGTGCTCTAGTGTCATTCCCCTTCTAAGGGTAGGGAGTGCATGGTGGAAAGGGTGCCTGGGTCTTGGGGATGGCCCCCTGCAAGTCTCTCGTACAAGTCACAACCTCCAGTAGAGTAGAGGGTCTGCGTGACTTCACCAGTCCACCCAGTGGCTCCGTCAACCCCTCTACAAATGTGTATACTCACCTAGCATCCGACAAATCCGGCACCATGACTGAGACCCTCAGGAACTCTGAAATATAATGCTCTGGATGTCTTGTTTGCCTAAGATGGGTCAACTCCCTGAAGTGAGCCTCTAG
Source organism: Pinus tabuliformis (assembly GCA_031772625.1). NCBI lineage: Eukaryota > Viridiplantae > Streptophyta > Pinopsida > Pinales > Pinaceae > Pinus > Pinus tabuliformis. Next base: position 1,201,153,233 of record CM062820.1, on the reverse strand, counting down.
ATCCCTCCGATCAAAATGCTCCACTACTCTCCATGTGAAATCCTCATAGGAGGTCACATTGGCATGCCCCAGAGTGGACAAGCCATGAAACCACCAGTCATGTGGTTCCCCCTCCAAATGAAAAGTGACCACTTTAATGGCCTTTACCTCTGTCATCCTGTTGAGCTGGAAATAGGTGTCCAACTTCTCCATCCTAGCACGAGTTGTGCACTTGCTAGTGCCATCGTAAGTGGGGAAGTACATCTTCCCAATGGTGTGCTGCATCTCGTAGTTCAACGTGCCATGGTCTCCATAACTCCTTCTCTTCTCATTCTGCTTGAGCTGGCAAAAATCTCTGAAAGATAGTGCTTCTCGGAAATCTGCTCCCATGGACTGCCACTCCCTAAAATGCTCCCCCATAGGCGATTGATCATCAACTCCTCTCGGTTCACCTGGTGCCAAAGGTAGGAAAGAAGGTAGCGTGGCTCTAGTTGGTCCACTAGAGGATGGTGGTTGCGCAGTAGGTGAAGGGTGATCAAACTGTTGAGAAGCTCCTGAAGTCTCTCCAAATAGAAAATCCCAGTGAGTGCTTCGTTCCCGGTTCTACATTTTGATCTCATCTAACATCTCCTTCTGCCCCTTTGCCAAATCACACAGGGCCTTCAAGAGACTGTCAAAGGCCACCTCTTCTCTGCTCTTGTTCTCCCCGATGTCTTCTACTATCACTGCCTTCCCACGATCCTCAATATCTGGAGTGATCTATAGCTCCCTCTCCCTGCTCCAGTACCTTTGCCTCTTGTAGGTAATATTCTGTTTGTCCTCCTCACTCAAAGGAAAATCCTAATACCATTGTAATGTTCTAAAATAGGAAAAATTGTGATATGCAAGCAAATAACAAAGAGTTGATCTTTGATACCACTGTAATGTTCTAAAATAGGAAAAACAGTGATATGCAAGCAAATAACAATTTTTCACCACAGAAATTTCAAAACAATTAGAACACACCCAAAAACAATCAGAAATATGGAAGCAGTTGAGCCATTTTATTATATACTAGTGCAAGAGTACAAAATATGTAAGGAATTCACCTGGGCTTGCCTCAAAGGCAAGCAAAGCAAAGCCCAGGTGAAGGAATGACAATCCAGAGTTACAATCAACTGACCAACTACTGCATTGCGCAGTCCCTAACAATTTTACACTATCTTTTACACAGATATGGCTGAAATCCCCACCTCCATTGCTCAAAAAATTCTACAAAATTATTTCTGGGCTCCTCAGGCAAAACCCACAAAAACCCAGAAATGGTTTGGCCCGATTTTGACCTTCCAAAATCGACCCCAAAAAGCCCTACGCCCTCCAAAAATGCTGAAGCACACTGCTTGTTAATACACCTACAAAATCTTCCTCAAACACTCCGGAAAAGTAGCAATCACCTCCACTAACACTTCCCCTATTTCTCTCGGCAAGGATCAGCTCCAATTGTTGAGTCTCCACTACCCACGTGTGCCCAATCTCTTCCTTTTGTGCTAGCCCCAGGAAGTGTGAAATCTCCACTGAAGAAAGCTCTTTCCTCCATCCCAAAGTCTCACCCAAATGGCAGCAAATCACTAGCGCTTCTTTCACGGAATTTCTCCCGACAACAACTCCCATGAAGAATGCACAAGGTCTCAACTCAGTTTCTCCCACTGTGTCCTCCAAAAATACACACCACCTGGAGACACTGAATACAAATGTTGGAAACCACACTGAAAATCACCTCCGGAAGATTATGGGTGAACCTCTCTAGGGTGGCACTCAAAGTCCCCCATGTTGAAGAATCTAGGGCAAGCATATTAAGTTGATTCTTCTTTTAACATGATAACAATTTGTGAAGTCTTTAAATAATTTATCTTAGTTTGATGTTTACTTCATTATTAGCATGTGTTTGTTAACTTCATCAAACTGCTATCAAAACAAAAGAGACAAGAACACAAATGTTTGGCCATCTGCCAGGGCCAAAACCTCTCCCTCTTGGAGAGGAAAACCCACGCAAAAATTCTTCTTATAGAGATTCCATTGACTAATACCAATACCATGACCCTTGACACACTCTGCCACTCCAAGACCACGACATCAATCCTTCACCTTTTTGATCATCGTCTTCACTGCATCCCTGAAGTCAATACATCTACATTACTAAGATCACTGCTACATCATAGAGATCCTCAATATTTCTTGATGAGGTCTTTTGTACTAAGATCATCATGTTCTTGACATTACACAGCTACTGCATCTTCACTCGATGCTCTAGGACCCTTATTGATCTGCATCCTTGGAAGAGTGAGATCACTGAGATGATCTCATGTTTTGTCCATGCTCATGATAAGGTTTTGTATATATATATATATATATATATATATATATATATATATATATCACAGAGATCTTCTCGAGATCCTCTACTCATCGAGGTGCTAGATCTGAGTTTTATTACTAGATACAATCATGCCAAGATTCTTTCACTATACATATCTTATTAGGACTGTGACATCGTCTTAGATTATCACCCTTATGTTAATGCCGAGACAACTATGAATACGAGATTACTATGATGAAGACTGCAGCTTCGATTTTAAGAACAACGTGAACCATTGCGGATTAACAAGAGCACAAATCCATGAGTCAGGATTGCTATGCGAGATCCATCTTTGTCTGAGATCCTTATCACTGTGCATTCGTCCAAGATCCTTATCACTGTGCCTTCGTCCGAGATGGTTATCATTGTGCCTTTATCCTAGATCGTTATCACCATGCCTTTATCTGAGATCATTATCATCATTGTGCCTTCGTCTTAGGCCAAGACTGCAGAGAGGGTTTCATTGTCTTAACCGAATCCTTGCCTGTGGCCATGTCATGTTCAAGGTTGCACCTGCCTGCACCCATATGAAATCTTCAACCTGTAACCCATCTGAGACCCAAGCCATGCCTTCCTGCACCTATCGACATTTCAAAAGATAATGTGAGTTCTCTTCTCTGCCATTTGCGGATAACTTCATTGGGTATTTATAATGGTTCCTGTCATCTTATTTGAGCCGACGTGAGCCACAAAATGTTGTGTCTCTTACCCAAGCCGACATGACTTATATTAATTTATTTAATTCATAATGGAGCCGACATTACATTCCTTTGTTGTTTTTCTTGCAAATTTGAGTGAGCTTGCCCTTGGAGGATTCTTCTTGGTCTTGGAGGGCTGGTTTGACACCAATACATTTTACATAGGCTCCAAAGGAGCTTCTCCATTCACGACATGACTCTTTGACATAACAATAAATCCTAAAGACATCAAGAAGAAGTCCTTTACCTAGAGACACTTCTTGGTCATGAAACCCATGTAGCAAGATTACAAAAATAATTTATTTCCTTTTATTACATCAAATACAAAGATCATGTCATCATGAAGACCGAACCTAGTTACACTTTCTTCAACACCCCAAAGAAAGGGTGAGTTCTCCACTTGGAAAATTTGTGCTAAACAACAAGTGACCAGGCTAAGCAGCTTGAGCAACTAAGAAGAAATTCGATATGCCAAAGATGATCAAATGAAGAGTGTTGCCTTCCTTTTATAGATTTCGTGGAGCATTTTTCCCTCCTTTTTCTCCCCTTCATGGGTCCCTCACTAAGCCTTCGATTTTCCCTCTCATGCAATTCGAACCATTGGCTTAGGGATTGCGTATTTCCTTGTGTGCATGGTCCCCACATGCTACTAACAAAACCAAAATAATTTACTTCTAACACCTAAGTCTTCTAATAAAAATCGGATGGGACCCATCTCCTCCAAAATTGGCCCCAAAATGCAGAAATTAATCATGTTCCAAAATAATTTAGGAAGAGACATTACATAAGCAAAGGTTTGGTTAGCGATACCTCCCCTTAAAATCTAACATATCCAGTGCCTCTGGCGTTCTAGAGACTATGGCTCTCACGACTGCAAGGTCACCATTTAAACCACTAGAGAGGGTCTATCCTTTGCAAGCTAAAAGATATAGGGTTTTCCTATCTCTCTATCAACCAAACTTAGGCTTGGAGGTAAATTTATCAATGCCTGACTAGGCCTAGGATGAAAATGCAAATTGATTTGAGTGCCCTTGAGTTAAGATTGTTTATGACTTTAAGTACTTACAATTTATTTTATGACAAAGAGTACTCAAAATTGAATGAAATACAATCTTAAACACAAGACAAAGTACTCAACTTCAATAGTGCTTAAAAGGTGTACTAATGTTACCAAGAGATAATTGCTCAAGTTTTCAACAAGAAACAAGATTGATGCTCTTTATTCCTATTTCACCAATATGTCAGAGATAGCATTAACATTCACGTGAACAATAAATCCAATGACAACAATAGCTAGCAGATTAGAGCATTTATCCATGATATTACTTGGAGCAACTTATCCAAGGTGATTTTAGAGACAACACGAGAGTGAAAAGATGTCAATGAACACTTGCTCAAGAGATAGGCATCTTAGGTGATTAATGTTCTTCCAAACACAATTAGCAATTCTCCAAGTTATATCAACAATTTATCACAATGCCAATTATATAAAGAACAATTAGATCCCCAATGCTAATGTGTAAGAACAAGAGATACAAATATTCCCAAGTCCAATGACCAATTAACCATTCAAAGAGATATTAGATCTTAGGATTAGGTGCTTTGGGAGTGAGTTACTTAGTGCAAATTTATGACCTCTTTGATTATGAAACTCACAAGAAAACAAAGTGTTAGATCTCTTGTTGTGAAGCAATGTAGCAACTAAACCAAAATCCAATGTTATCAATGCTAACAATATTTTCACAATAGAGCATTAAACAATATCAAGAGTCTTATTGCACTTTATGACATTAAATGAACAAGAGAAAACCTTTTAGGACAGCAGTAAGTTAATTATGACAGCAGTATGCAAACTTATGCCAAATGTGCCAAAACAGTCGTACAATTATCTCTTTCTCTAGATTTAAATGAGAGCACTTAAGATGAAATGCAAACAGTGAGAAAATGTCTATGAGTGCAAGCATGCGAGAGTGCAAATGAGATGAATGAGGCAGTCAAGACAAGACTAGAGGGCAGCCTTCTTAAAACATTTTTCCAACGCAAAAGGATAACCAATGATGCAAGGGACAACAAAAGACAAATGCTCAATTGATTAAGGATCCTTCTCCAATGTCACTGTTATGATCAGACCTTAATATGCTTATTACAGTCATCAAATTCTCATTAAACAAGCCAAAAAAAAAATGCCCAATTTAAATAAGTGACTTAGCAATATGTTACGAAAATTGTCAATTATTTTGTTTCATTTAGAAGGATATTTTACCACTGTTATCAAATGATTAGATGGTTGTGTTACCCACCACCTGTGGGTATTGTATATAGGAGAAATTTTTTCTCTTAGATGGTGTTGATTTGGGGTAGCATCGGATGTGCTCTAGCCATGAAAATTGGTGGAGAGGCTAAAGCACATGAGATCTCCAAGACCCATAAATGGTTTGGGGAAATTCCACCCAGTTAGAGAGATATTAAAATAATTAATATTTTTAATGGGGTTCCCAAGTCTAAACTTAGGAAAATTAAAATATTAATGGATATTAATATAAAACTGGGTGAGAAAGTTCTAAATGGCATGGATCAAGCCAAATCTAATCTTAGAAGTTGATTAGAGACTTAATCTCGACCATTGAAGACTCAACAGGAAAAGTATAAGAGGAGGCTTGAGGGTCAGTTGGAGACACACCAAGATTGATCAGTCAGTTCGATTTTTCTGGAGCGGAGTTTGCTGAAAGAAATCGAACGAGTGATGTGAGTTGCAGCGAAGGGAAGTGAGTACATAGCAGAGAGGCAGAGATAGTGCCAGAGGGCCAGCGCAGTGATTGAGGAGGCTACGTAGAGCCAGTAGGAGCTACGCAGAGGCAACCAGAGACCACGCAGAGGCTGAGGGGCCTGCGTGGGTGACGCAGAAGGCCAGAGAGCTGACACAGAGAGGCAAAGGGCTGACACAGAGGATTCTAGAGCTACGCAAAGGCTAGCAGGGTTGACACAGAGCCTTGGAGAAGTGCGGGAAGGATTTTCGTGGGGCAGATTAGTGTTGAGAAGTTGAATATCTGCTTCCGAGAAGAGGTATTACTACCGTGTAGAAATATTTGTTGGGTGAGCCAGTTTGGCACCCTAGTTGTACTCAAGAAAGCTGCTTAATAATAAAACCCTCCAAACTGTTGCACCGGTTTTCCCACATTGAGTTTTTTCGGGGACAATTGTCCAAAAATAACGGTGTCCCTTGTGTGTTTGTCTATTATTTCAGTTGATGATCTGTATATGAGTTGAGACTGCATTTGTGTTTATTTTCAATATTTATATGGTTAAATAACTTGTTAAGGAATAAACAAGTAGGTGAAATAAATCAGATAATGTAGTAGGAATTTCTGACATGTCAGACTTAGAAATTTCAACATGGTATCAGAGGATTGCAGATCACAAGAGGACTAAAGGTGCCAGCATAATCAGAAATATTTGTAGCAGTAGCAGCTATCCCGAGAGACAGAGCTGCTCCTAAGCAGAAAGCAACAGAGAGGGAATGACGTAGAGGGCCTGCATCATCATTTTGAGCCAGAGAGAGGGCCAGCGCAGAGGCAGAGAGTGTAATGGCCATCTCAAATTATAGGCAGCATAAGAATATTAGCATGTATATGAAACATGCATATGATAGCTACATATGCATACATATTAACTTATTATGAAAATTGTCAAGAAAAGATAAACAAATTAATTATTGAAAGTTCTAAGTGAATACCTCACGCACATATCAAAGAGATATAGAATAGTCGGTGAAGGAGCACACTGTTAAGGTGCTCCATAAGCAAAGGTCACCGGTTCTAGTCTCGCCGATACCAAAAATCTAGCATGGTTTCCACTGGTGCGGCTCAGGCCGGGTGCGATACCCGGATGACTTTGACGGCTTAGATGCCCCTGAGTCGTGGCCTCTCAGCCACAGGGTAAGCATGATTTTCAGGATTCACCCACTTATAAACCAAAAAAAAGAATACCTCACGCACATAAATATTAAATATATTGAGTGAGGTACTTAATGTATGTACCACTATTATAGTATATATAACTATACAAGATAAAAAAGGAAAGACAATGTATTGCATAAAATAAAAGGGAATATAATATATATAATGTGCAAAAATAAATTAAATATAATACATGTTATACAAATAGCAATGGAATACAATACATAATATATAAAGGAATTATATATATATTAAATTTTATATAAACTAAAAGGAGAATATAAAATCTACAAACTATACAAACTTAAAAGAATCCATAATATATATAAAGTCAAAAGGGAACATAATATAAAGTCAAAAGGAATCATAAAGTAAACAACAAATACAATAAAGGTATAAATGTTTTACATTAAAAGGAATTTGCTGTCAACCGTTAACGCAGGTGGCAGATGCCTGCTTAGACTTCAGCTAGAGTTTATCACCTTATCCCCTCGCTGGAGGAACCTCGAACAGGGAGTCACTATTTGGAGGCAGAGAAAGATTCTATATAAGAGGGGAAAGGCATTTCAGGAAGGGGGAGTTCATTGTTTTTGAAAGAGAGAATTCTGTGAAACCAGAGGAGATTTTGGGAAGAGATGGGAATTTCTAACAGAATTACAGAGATTGAGCTTGATTGTTCTTGGAATTTTGGGCACGGGGGCTAGAAGATTTCTGTTCTGAATCTGGGGACTGTACAGGTAGACCCCAGATAGGCTGGGAGGTAAAGAGCGGTTTGGTAACTACAGCAGCAGGAATAACCACAGTCTAAAACACCTTCAACTGATTCCAGGTATTCTTCTACAAATTTAAATTTTAAATTTTGATTCCTGTCTGGTTGAAATTTGTAGTTAGGGTTCTACAGAGAGAGGCAAATGAGGCTCACAAATAGCCACATCATCCTACTCAGTCAAGTAGGCTTGACACAGTTGGCCAAAGGAGTGATTCGGCCTTTGCCGGATTGCGCAGAGCTGAAAGGCTTAGTTTCTTCAATTGTTGGGGCATAAGGAGTTGTGGGCAGATTGTGGATTAGGAAGCTGGTGGGGTGTTGTCGCTATCAAAGCAGAACAGTACCTAACGGGACAAAACCAAGGTAGAGGGAGTCATTGCCTTGACGGATTTCTAGCCAAGAAATCCAGATCCGAGTTGCAATTGCAAAGAGGATCGGAGAGGAGCGGATCGACAGTTGGTGGGAAGATTTCTAGCAAGGAAATCGAGACTCTGAGGGAGTCTAGGAGAGAACTTCTAGGAGGGAAGTTGAGACTTAGAGGGAGTCCAGAAAGGGAGCGAAGATGGCAATGAACGGACTCGGGGATCAGGACAAGTTGGACGGGGCCTCCAACTTTGTCATCTAGAAGGCCAGGATCTTGTCTGTTCTGGATAGACATCACATCAAGGGCTTTGCCTTGAGAACCTTGGCTATCTCAGTCGACCCAGATGATAATGAAAGGTATGAGGATGCAATGGAGAAGGCAGAGTGCATAATCCTTGATGGGGTCAAGGATCATGTAATATCGCATATTACCGAGAAGAACACGGCATAAGAGATGTGAGATACCTTGATGACATTGTATCAGGGCACTTCCGTGCAGAGGAAGATGTTGTTGGAGAATCAGCTGCAGTCATATCAGATGTAGAAGGGGGAGCAGATAGATCTATATCTCAGTAGGTTGCAAGAGATTCAGGACCAACTTACTTCCATATGGGCCACACCGGATTATGAGTTCATGATGAGGACTGCCTTGAATGCAGTCTCTGAGGATTGGGAGACATTTGTCCAAAGCATTTTGGGCAGAGATGATCTTCCAGGATGGGAAGACATGTGGGCAGCTCTTCGCCAACAAGAGATCAGATAGTTGACCAAGGCGGGAAGTAGCAGCAAAGGAGTTCGAATCAAGAAAGAGGAGGGGGAAGCGGCTCTGGCATCTGCAGGACAGCAGGGGAAGAGGAAGAAGAAGGACATCTCCAAGGTGAAGTGCTTCCATTGTGGAGAGCTGGGTCATTATGCAACCTAGTGTGCCAGGAAGAAGAATAAGAGAGAGGCTTCTGACTCCAAGGTAGCTCCGGCTAAGGTGGAGAAAGAAGTCGAGACTAATGACGACTGTGCCATGAGTGCTCATGCACCTCTAGAGAAGAGGTGGGGAGACATCGAACTATAGTCAGGAGGACTACAAAAGATGAGGCGCAGGATCATTGAGGTACCTAAACTCTTAGATCATATCCGGCTAAGAGAGCCCCGAATGACAGTAGCAGGATGACGGATGTCGGTAGAAGCAAGATGCGGATGGAGCGACAAGGCAGTGCTAGAGTGCAGAGGTATGTAGTAGCGTAATGTGGGTTGCATCAGTGCGAGAGGCACAAAGATGGTTGCAGTAGTGCAGAAAGGCACAGAGGTGATTGCAGCAATGCGAGAGGCACAGAGGTGTTTGCAACAGCGCAGAGGCAACAGAGGGAGCATAGAATAGCAACAAAGGTAGCTTCAACATCAGGCGGATTCTGGACTGACAAGGATGTCAGTAATTGGGTAGATCAGTTACTTACTTCTCGGTAACTGAGTTGCAGTGCAGCAATTAGCAGTGGTAGTGATATGGGCAGCAAGATGCAACATGTTGAGAGGGAGCTGCAGTACAAATGTAGCAGTGGCAGTGGCAGAGCCATAGGCAGTAGTACAGGAGGCAGTAGTGCAGTGGATGTTGGGCAGCAGTCCAAGCATCAACACAGGTACCGATGCTAGATGATCAATGTGATGTTCAGTGGTGGAGCATTACTAGAGCACATTTCTCGCTAAGAGGCAGTGTTGATTTGGGGTAGCATCGGATGTGCTCTAGCCGTGAAAATTGGTGGAGAGGCTAAAGCGCATGAGATCTCGAAGACCCAGAAATGCTTTGGGGAAATTCCACCCGGTTAGAGAGATATTAAAATAATTAATATTTTTAATGGGGTTCCTAAGTCTAAACTTAGGAAAATTAAAATATTAATGGGTATTAATATAAAACTGGGTGAGAAGGTTCTAAATGACATGGATCAAGCCAAATCTAATCTTAGCCGTTGATTATAGACTTAATCTCGGCCGTTGAAAACTCAACAGGAAAAGTATAGGAGGAGGCTTGAGGGTCAGTTGGAGACAAACCAAGATTGATCAGTCAATTCGATTTTTCTGGAGTGGGGTTTTCTAAGAGAAATCAAACAAGTGATCTGAGTTGCAGCGAAGGGCAGTGAGTACATAGCAGAGAGGAAAAGATAGTGCCAGAGGGCCAGAGCAGTGATTGAGGAGGCTACGCAAAGCCAGCAGGAGCTATGCAAAGGCAACCAGAGACTGCGCAGAGGCTGAGGGGCCTGCGTGGGTGACGCAGAAGGCCAGAGAGCTGACGCAAAGAGGCAGAGGGCTGACACAGAGGATTCCAGAGCTACGTAGAGGCTAGCAAGGTTGACGCAGAGCCTTGGAGAAGCACCAAAAGGATTTTCGTGGGGCAGACTAGTGCTAAGAAGTTGAATATTTGCTTCCGAGAAGAGGTATTACTACCATGTAGAAATCTCTATTGGGTGAGCCAATTTGGCACCCTAGTTGTACTCAAGAAAGTTGCTTAATAATAAAACCCTCAGAACTGCTGCACCGGTTTTCCCGCATTGGGTTTTTCCGGGGACGATTGTCCAAAAATAACGGTGTCTCTTGTGTGTTTGTCTATTATTTCAGTTGATGATCTGTATATGAGTTGAGACAACATTTGTGTTTATTTTTAGTATTTATATGGTTAAATAACTTGTTAAGGAATAAACAAGTATGTGAAATAAACGAGATAATGCAGTAGGAATCTTTTACGTGTCAGACTTAGAAATTTCAACAGATGGTCCTCAGCCAGCAGATAGCTCAATGTGCCATTGTTTTGCCCCCTGAGCCTGGTATGTGGTCCCTCAACCACTTGTGATGATTGTACGTTTAAAGGTGGGCCTCCCAACCCCAAAGGTATATCTTTTTATTGGTATAGTTGAGTAATTTTTCTTACTTGTCATGGGCAATTTTTGGCATGAATTGATGGGGGGATTCGGCGGAAAGAGTGGGTTAGGTTTGTATTCTTGTCTCCACTGCCCAATTTCATGGTTAACCTTGTATCCTAGTCCCATGGGATCTCCTTTATTGGCCATTAGCTTTAGGGTTGGCACTACATGGGAAATCTCGATTTTGGTTGCATGGTCCCCCTTCTCGATACCACCTACATCACTCCCCATCCACTCATTTTCGCCCTGTTAAAATTGGAAACTAGGGCCAAACTCCATATGGGTCATCTTATTTATGACAGCTGATATTTTTCTTGGATTCCTCTTGTCTAGAGGTGTAGGATTGATCTAAAGATCATCCGATTCCGACATGTATTCATGAAGATATGAATTTATTTGTGTAATGGGACAATTCATCAAGGTCGGCCAACAACCAAATTTGCCCCACTTGTGCTTAACGTTTTAGTATAAAAAGAGGTGGCTTGCTAGTCATTTGGACACACACTCTTCTTGTGATCTCTTCCTCTCCACTTGTCTTTGGGTTTTGGTGGGAGGAGAGATCCTAAGAGACTACGCAGCCTTAAGAAGAAGATGCCCTAGCTCTACACTGTCATGGAGAAGACAGGCCCTAGATCTAGATGCAGTCAAGGGAGAGAAGGTTCTACGTTGTCCTAAATGGGACCTTTCCACACAGCAATAAGAAGCCTAAGTACGCTGCCCTAATGGATGTCATACCCTAATCGCAGAGATACTAAGACGCTGCCTAAATTCCCTATGGAGATGACCTTAAGGCCTAACACTGTCATGAAGGAGGACAACCCTAACACAATTAAAGAGAGGTCTACACGCTGGTCTAAAAGAGACCTCACAGCAGTTCTGTGTATGCCCTACTCACAGTGCGAATGCACTCTACATGCTGACCGTATTCCGTAGCAAAAGAAGGGTTCCATGCTGCCCTAACCAAGGAGATATAATCCACAGCAAGAAGAGGATTGCTATAAGCTAGAAAGAGGACAGCCATATGATGCCTAATCTGGCTGCTCTTTTGGACAAGGACAGTGTCCAGCTTCAAGCATATGACATGAAGTAGAGTGCTGAAAGATGTGTGTTCAGCAAGGCGTGATTGGACAACGTATGATCAGGACTGTGTTAACATAAATGCAAGTGCACAAATTGTTGTATGTTGCAAACTTTGATTCAGATGGATGGAGAAAGGGGTAAAGGCAATAAACAGTGAATGTAATCACTGCATTGAAGACCAGTTGGAGGGATCTGCAACTATAGCCTAGCTTCTCTGCTAGGCTGCAAGCCATAGCAAGCAGCTAAGGCTGGTGAGTGTAAGCGGTTCAGCATAGTGCACAGTGATGGAATGGTGCAGCATAGTGCACAGTGATGGGTACAGCAGTGATGGAGTGGTGCAACATAGTGCACAGTGATGGAATGGTGCAGCATAGTGCACAATGATGGAGTGGTGTAGCATAGTGCACAATGATGGAATGGTGCAGCATAGTGCACTGCGATGGGTACAACCATGATTGGGTGCAGCTCAGTGAATAGGTGTAGCACAGTGACGAGTGCAGCATGATGATGAGGTGCAGCACAGTGAGGTGCAACATGGTGATGGAGTCACCTTGGAGGATCAGTTGACGCAGTATGCCTTCACCTGAGTCCAGATCAACTACCTCATGTGACATCTTCTTTGAGAAGATCTCGGCTCTTATTTTGATAAGTCAAAATGTTGACTTCTGATGTATATGTACTATCTCTCTCTCTGCTGAACTATTGAATAACATATAAGAAGAATTGATCAAGTGTTTGCCCACATTGGGGTTTGTCTCTGGCTGGCACCACATCTTGTGTCCTCTTGTCTTGGCTTGTCTTCTGCGATTTATGTTTATGTTCTATCTGCATTTTACTATCATGCTAAATGTGATTGGTAATCTGGAATTGATATTGAGCTAATATGGAAAATTGATGTAAATTTGCTATCAACATAGAACATACCTAAAATTAACAAGCCCCATTCATCTATTTTCCCATCCAGGTCCACATGTGTCCACTGGATCTACATAGGGTTAGCCTACCCTCCCCTTGTCCACACCTTGAGTTGGGCTTGGAACGATGCCCTGGAGGTTGATGCAGCTATGTATAAAAGAAAAAACATAATTTGGCCACTCTCAATAGGAAATGTACCACAAGATGCAAAAGATGGATGGGACATACAAATTTAGCACGTGGGCAAAAGTCAGACATGAGATCTACCCCTTATCCATGGTCGTCACCCTGGTTCTTATGGGCCCTAAATGATCTCCCTCCATCATTAAGGAACCCATGATTGTCCCAACCCCTAGTGGGTGATGAACTGCCCCACCTTAAGGGGGTATCTCTTGTCACCTGGAGCCTTGAGCAGTTATGAAGAAAAATCAATCAAAGGCAAAAGGCATGTGAAGAAGGGTGGAAAAAAAAAAAGTTGAGGTAACTCATGTACCACAATTTGCTCCCTCCTACACTCATATACCCAGGTGTGGGATTCCCTTATTATAGCTACCCTTGTACCATGACCTGTGGTCTAGGTTCCATCACCATATCATTTGCCAACTACCACTTGGTAGATGTACCATGGACATGTCACCCCCTTTAAAGGTTGAAACCACCTGATAGGGTCCTTGATTAACCCCCTTATTTAGCTTGGAGACACTTGTACATGCCAAATCCCACTATGGAAGGGCATGCCACCATGAAGTGCCCCATTGATTCCATGACTTGTAAGCTCTTTTACTTGATTATTCTAATGATTTTTTGTATTGGAGGGAAAAGGGGATGCATTGTATCTTATGTAGGATTGTAGGTGGGTCTCCATTTGGGGCTTGATCTCCCTATACGGGGTCCTAGCCCCCCGAAAGGGCCAAATTGGCACTTGTAAGGTGAGAATTGAGAGCCATGGGCCTCCATCATAGTAGATATTACTTCATGGATCCCCAACAACGTTCATTGATTGCTTGTGTTCCATCGTTTGGATGAGGATGATGCACCTAGTTCACCATGCCTAGTTGGCTCCACACTTGCACCATACACTTGGCAGATGTTCCAAGGTCCAGAGGATCTCTCTTGCTGCAGAGGGACGGCTTATGTCATCATTCTATCCCTTGCAGATGGTTTACAACTATGTTGCAGGAAACGTTGGGCCTGAGCCCGTTTTCGGGAAGAAACGGTACGGAGACGTGTTTGGTACAACCTAGAAATGCGTTTCAAGCCGTACTGCCACGTTTCACATGGGGGAAATGTGGCCCAGTATGTGAAAATTCAATGATCCTGAATCCTACTACAGCAACTGATAATGTTTCTTCTATTTGTTAAATTAATAAAACAAATTACTTGCAGTTTCCTATGGAAAATATCGAAACATATACACTGCAGCGTTCACAAATACAATACTACAAAAGAGAAAAAACACTGGAAAAATAGATGCACACACACAATAAACACCGTCATTTTTGGACCAATGTCCCAAGAAAAACCCAACTTGGGAAAACTGATGCAGCAGCTGAGGGTTTTAATATTATGCAGTAGTAAATCTGAGTACAAATCTATGGAAGCTCAAATCTAGCTTTCCATACAAAGAAATGAGTGACAAAAGTCTACTGAGAAAAATATCACTTCCACCGATCGTCCGACACTGACCTTAAATCAAGATGAATTGCCCCTTGTTGCCTCTGCGTCAGCCTACGCAGATCTGCATCAGTCTGCTGGGACCAGCGTCTCTCTCACTCTACTGATCAACTGCTGCTCTGGAAACTTGATCTTCTGTCCTTCGGGCTCCCACTCCGACTCCTGCCTCTAAATCTTGACTTCTCCTCAGTAAAATGCGGATCTGCCTCTGAAGCTCTGCGCTGCCTCTCTGCACTTTGTCGACCTCTCTTTGGAGTACGTTTTCTCTCTTCTATGCACTCATCGGACTAGAAAAACTTCCTCCCGACCTTACTATTCCTGCCCCTCTCTCACTACTTCGAAACTACTGAATCACCTCCGGCAACACATAGTTGCTACTCTAGAGTTCGATTTCCCAGCAATATCGAATTCCTAGTGGCTCCAAGTGTGGTCTCCAACCCCCATCAAATTTCTTCTTATAATCTCTCATTAAGGCTTCAACGGCCAAGATTAAAACAGAATCAATGGCTAAGATTAACAGGAACTCAATCTATGTCTTCTTCTAGAAGATTTCATCATGACTTAATTAATACCATTTAATTAATCAGATTTCCTAAGTTTAGACTTAGGCACCATTAATAAAAGATTAATTATTTTAATCAAGTCGTCTCTAGGTGGAATTTCCATAAACGATTTCTGGGTTTTGGGGAATACATGTATTCTAACCTCTCCACCAAATTTTGTGGCTAGAACAAAATTGATGCTACAAAAATCAACACTCCCTCTTAGCGAGGAATGAGTTCTAGCTCTGCAACACTTTGTCTTTGCACCACCTATTGTTACGCTACTGATGTCTGACTGCTATTGCCCACCAACCACTGCGCAACTCTGATAAATGTTGCATCCGTACTGTTGTTGGCCTTGCTAAACTACTACCAACACTGCAACTCCCTCTCCATCTGCTATTGTTACGACGAAAAAGCATCCAAAATACTGAACCAACTGTGGTCAGTATGATGCATCTGTCACCTGAGTCCTGACTGCTGCTAGACTCTGCGTTTTCACTTAAGCCTCTGCGCTACTGCTAACTCTGCTCTGTGCCATCTGCACTGTTACCAACTCTGCATTGCGTTGTTCAGCATCTGACCTGCTACTAGCTACTTCATCTGTTACTCTGGCACCTAAATGCACCAACTGCCACTGATCCATCCTGCTACTGCATGTTTTGGGCTCCCGTAGCAAGGTATTGATTCATGAGGTGGACCTCCTCAAGAATCCTGCCCATCTTGTAGCTCTCTGGGGCTACAAAACCAAATCACCCCACCTCACTCCTAGAGGTATGGTTGTCATCATCGCGAAATCTGATCTACTCATACTGTTGTTGTTATTGCTCTGCTGATGCTTCTGCAGTGCTGCTGCAACTACTGCAATAATGAGTCTGATCTCCCCAAATCCTGAAGTACTAGATTCCATAGGGTTGCTCCCTCTGAAACTAGACTCCCTCTGAGTCTCGATCTCCCTATGGGAAATCTCTCTACTCCCTCCTGGCAACTCACACAGTCCTCCTGCACTAGAAACTGGACTACGAAGCTCTGCACTGGGAATCTCCTGGCGGGAACTGCCCCTGCATACTGCTACTGGGAAAATCACATTGCCTGTGTCACTGCAACTAGTTCTGCAACTGTCTTCCGGGAATTGACTGCAAGTAGCTATGCAACTGTAATTTGAATGAATCGCTGGGTTTGTTGACACTGTGATCCACCCGCTACAAATTCTGTTGGGCTCCGGTAACAAGGATATTGATCCATGTGAGAAATTTGTAGCAATCGGAACTAATCTGTTGCTCTTCCATGGACCATGCCCATCTGTAGCCATCTCTAAAAATGTTGAATTCCTCCTCTTCTCCTCTGTGGAGCTGTTGCCCAGCTATTCGCATTCCCTTCTGGAGTGAGAAACTCTGCACACAACTACTGCTGCTCTACTAGGAAAATTCGAACTTTTGTGCTAGAAGTCCCTGAGGAAAGAATTCCCTCAGTGTGTGCGCTTCCTTCCTCTTAACACTATTTGCACTAGCAAACTGCTGCAAAATCTGCGTCCCAACTGAAGATCTTCTCTGCAAGGAAAAATATTGTGTCTCCCTCTACCTCTGGTAATCTCTGATTTGGAGAATCTATTCTTTGTCGACTCTCTCAGAGAAATAGATCTTCCTCAAAAACTGACCCTCCTGGCCTAAGGACTGCTCTGCCTCTTGAGAGTTTCGAATAGCTTCCTACACAGAAATTCGAACCTCCTTCCTTCTGCTACTGAGCTCTTTGGCTTACGATCTGTCCTCTGATACCATGTGAAAATTCGGTGATCCCGAATCCTACTGCAACAATTGATAATGTTTCTTCTATTTGTTAAATTAATAAAACAAATTACTTGCAGTTTCCTACGACAAATATTGAAACACATACACTACAGCCTTCACAAATACACTACCGCGGAAGAAAAAAACACTAGAAGAATAGATGCACACACAATAAACACTGTTATTTTTGGACCAAAGTCCTCAAGAAAACCCAACTTGGGAAAGTTGGTGCAACAGCTGAGGGTCTTATTATTATGCAGTAGTAAATATGAGTACAAAACTACTTCCATTGGTGATCCAACACTAACCTTAGCTCAAGATGAGTTGCCCCTTGCTACCTCTATGTCAGCCTGCTTGGACCAGAGCCTCTCTCACTTTGTTAATCAGCTACTGCTCTGGAAACTCGATCTTCTGGCCTTCGAGCTCCCACTCCTGCTCCTACCTCTGAATCTCGACTTCTCCTCATCAAAATACAAATCTCCCTCTGAAACTCTACGCTGCCTCTCTGCACTGCGTCGGCCTCTCTATGGAGTACACTGTCTCTCTACTATGCACTCACCGGACTGGAAAAATTTCCTCCCAGCCTTACTATCCCAGCCCCTCTCTCATTGCTTCGAAACTACTGAATCACTTTCGGCAACACACTACTTCTACTCTGGAGTTCGATTTCCCAGCAATATCGAATTCTTGGTGGCTCCAAGTGTGTTCTCCAACCCCCATCGAATTTCTTCTTATAATCTCTCGTTGAGGCTTCAACGGCCAAGATTAAAACATAATCCATGGCTAAGACTAACTAGAACTGATCCATGTCTTCTTCTAAAAGATTTCATCATGACTTAATTAATACCCTTTAATTAATCAATTTTCCTAAGTTTAGACTTAGGCACCATTAAAAAAGATATTAATTATTTTAATTAGTCGTCTCTAGGTGGAATTTCCATAAACAATTTCTAGGTTTTGGAGAATACATGTATTCTAGCCTCTCCACCAAATTTCGTAGCTAGAACACAACCTATGCTACAAAAATTAACACAGTATGGACTGAAACGCGTTTACAGGTTGTACAACCACCTTTTAGTTATAAAGTGACTTTTTTTCAATTTTTATTTTGATTTTTTGTTTTTATTTTTTCATTTTCGCTCCCTGCCAATTCAAGAGTGATAGAGGGAGATATTAAGATTGGAAACAAAATTGTTTTGAGTGGGGCAACCTAATGTTCAAGCATGTGGCCCTAGTGTTGATATGCAGTTCATGGTAATGTTAAATTCTTAAAGTAAAAGTGACATTCTCCTTTATCTTTCATTTTCATCCCGTTACTTAAATTTTTAATATTACCATGAAAGGACTTAGGATGTTTGAGAGTGGTTTCGCACTCATTGGATTTCATACGAAGAAAGTAGAATTTTAGATCTCACTAAAAATCCAGCAAACTTATCATTTTTTTAGGATTTAAGGATTGGGGGGATTGCAATGTTTCCATTGGATTTTGTCATGTTAGGGTATGGAACTAGTATTTAATCAAGAGAACCAAGCCCTCTATGCAGGGGAGACTCCCAATAATCAAGAGCACCTAGGGTACTAGGGTGTGGAACTTGTATTTAATCAAGAGCACTAAGGTCGTTCGACTATGCAGAAGGAGATTCCCAATCAAGCACGAGACAAGAAATTAGAAATTTCTTATGGCTGATTTTGGATATTACTATTTTCATTATGTGATCATTCATGAGTAAATGTGATGTAAATTTAGAGACTTATAGTTTATGCATTGACATTGGACAATTTAATCATAATGTAATAAATTATAATGTATCATGTATGCTTTATGATTGCGCATATTTCTTAAATGTTCTAATATATTTGTGTTTCCCCATTTCCAAAATTTGGGGGGGGTCACGTTTCATACCCATACCCGTTTCGGAAACTCATACCCATTTCTCCATGTCGTCCAACTTAGGTTTACAAGCATTTTCGATCCATTTGGAGATCCATGAGGACGTCCTTGTGCCCCCACACCCACTTGGGAGCACCATAGAATCTTGATTAGAAAACAAGGGGCCACCCCCTTGTCCACTATGTTTGGCATCCATTCCTACATCATGGCACCCCTTCGCCTTCATTAGGCCTCTTCAAAGGCCCAACGACTCACTTTGTTGATCATTCGACTCTCTTGAGAGGCTTATTCTTGTGTTATTGAGCTATTTGGTGGGCTTGTCACCAAAAGTACTGTTTCTATGCACATTATTTTATTCTAGGGGCATTATTAGTCCAAATTAGGCTATTTTAATCCCTTAGAGGATTGTATTAATAGAAGAGAGGCATTCTCTCTCATTCATCATCACTTGGATTGGATTAGTATCTCTTGAGAGATTTTCGCACTTTTTGTTGGGTAAACTTTTGGAGCTTTCTTAATGCACTATGATGTTTGGATTTTCACTATTGTCTTTGGAGCTTCTCTCTAATGCAAAGTTGATGAATGGATATACTCTCTATCTTATGTAAGTTGAATTTTGATGTTATTCTTGTTATTTTGCTATTTAGTGTATGTTGTGATTATCATTATTCTTGTATGGGTTAAAGTAAATGCAGAATTCTGGGAACCTTGAATAAGTGATTTAATGCATGCGTTTTACTTGAAGAGAGTGGTTGAATGTTCCTAGAGGCACCTCTCAGGTTGAAAGAACTTGAAACTTCATCTCTTTGACAAACTTGAAGTATAAATCCCTATTGACCTAGTTGTTGCCCTTGGAGAGGCTAGTAAAGATCATTTAGGGTTGGTTAGCACACGAGATTCTCGATCTATGTGTATCTTGACTCCATTAAGCGCAAGCAATAAGGCATTGACCCTTGTATCCCTTTGGTGGTAAAATTTCCCTATCTTTTTTTCACTTTTCCCAATTTTAGGCCTAAACCCAAAAGGCCTACTAGGGCATCACACGAAATCTTTTGTAGCCATCCGAACACCTTGAAATTGGTCCACAACTACGTTGGTGTCCTCTCAAGTGGTCCTCCAAATTTGAGCACAATCCGACCATGGAATCCCAAGATATCGCAAGCCCTAGGTCAAGGATCATTTCTCTCCCTAGGTTGATTTTGGGTTAGTGTCCTCACTTGGATCATTGCATTTAAATTTCAAAAGAAAATTAGTTATTTGATCCTATTCTCTTCCCTAATTAGGTCAATCCCCCTTTGGTTGATCAACTCCATACCCTTGACCTAGTTTGGGTCCACCTGGGTTCTCTGTGGTCCTGCAACTCTATAACTCAAATTCCACAAGAACTACATAGAATCCATTTCTCCATAAGGATCCTTAAGTCTAGGAAGCCCCTTGTCAAGGAATATCCTCTAACCCTAGGCCAAGGTATTCTCATATCCCTTCTTAGAGAGCCCATCACCTTTGCTTCTCAAGCAAGTAAGTTATTTAATTGAGTCTCTCTTGTGAATAGGCTTTAGGAATCACTCATTATCCGATCATTGATCCATTCTTCATTTTGATTCCTCCTATATCGGGTCTCCTCGCATCGGTGAAAGTCTGTAAAGAGTAGGGAGCCTTAACTAAGGTGACATTGGGCTATCAATCCATTGTCTCCCCTTGACCTAGTAGTTGCTCTATAAGATCCCTTCTTAGGACCCCTGCTAGTTTGAGTGGTAACATTTTGGTGTCGTTGCCTGGGACACGAGATGTGTGTTTTGTTCCCCATACGACATATTGACATATTATTACTGGTGATTGCATTGGAAGAACGAAGCCCTAGTTCTCCATTGAACTTCAAAATTAATGCTTGTAGGGTGTAGCAAGCATCTATCAAGGCATTTTAATTCACCTTGGCGACTCCATTTTAATCCTGTTATGCAAAATCATGAAAAATTGACTATTGTAAAAAAGAGATTAATCTTGGTTCTACATTTGCAAAACTCAACGATCAAGACCTTCAAGAACTGCAAAGGGATGTGGACAAATATGTTGAGTTTTATGAAGATTTATTGGAGAACATGGATAAGGAATTCATGCTCAGTTTTCATGGGTCAACACAAAAGCAACTCTACATAATGAGGTGTGCCTATGAGAAGGATCCTAGTCGTCTCCTTAACATTACTGGCCTAACTTGTGCTTTTAATATTCCGATTAACCTAATGAATGAAAAATATTATAATCAGTCGCAAAGCTCCAGAAAGGGTAATCAATTGGATGATCAAGGCGGCATTGAAGAAAGTTCAAATTTGAAGGATCATCATGAAAGTGAGCAATATATGGAAGAGTGGAATCAACCTAAAGAAGATAGTGATGAGGACCTTCAAGATGCAAATTTAAGGATTGAGAATATGCATGGCATGAGTGAAAGCCCTATTAAAGTCTGTGAAGATGAACACGATGAAGCAAGGAATTTCATTCAAGAAGGGGTGCTTGAGGATATGAATATTGTAGCTCCCTGTGAAGATGACATTTCTAATTTCTTGTGTATTAGTGAAGGAAAATGGGTTGTGGGCAACCATCATTTTAGCAATGACCCTATTGACCACAGGAGTGGCACCTGAAGATTTTCTGACAACTCCATGCCCAAGGATGTACCAAAGGCTGTTTGTACCATCAGAGATCATCATATTACCAAAGTTTTTCAACTCTAGCTTCTTCTTCTAATTTCGCAGCCCTACGGGGATATTGTATAAATGTCACTAGCATGATGAATGAAGCCATGTAACATGCCTAGGGTGTTGGGACTCGATTAGCAAGCGAGTATACCTTAGAGTGTTTTTTTTACTTGGTTAATTATTTCTGTTTTTTAGCAGTGAATAATTTTCTAGGTTTCTTCACTCATTGCATTACACCAAAGTTGGGTGATGGCTTGAAGGTTGAGCCCCTAACGCATCTTAGTGTCTAGAGTCAATGTATATTACCATGCTAGGTCATCTCTGAAATTTTGTGGAATTTGACTAGGTCTAAGTAGGATTTTTTAATAATTAAAAATTTCCCGCAAAACGGGATTTTTTAATTAATTTCTATGTAATGATGTAAATAAGTGGTCTTAGGAAATGTCTAGGGCGTGTGACTACTCGAAATTCATCCTCAAAGGCCCAACATTATCCTAGGACCCACTTTGAGGGTCAAAAAATGACTTATAGTCCCTCAAAAGCCAATTTTTCTAATGTCAGTGGCAAAAATGAGGAAAAAATTAAAAAAAAATAGTAATTGGAAAAATTTACAAATTTTTCCAAAGTCAAAATAAGTCAAATTTTGACGTGGAAATTAAGTTGAAAATCAAAGATGATTTGTCAATCCATGTGGGGCCCAATGGATAAGGTACACAGATGGGACTACTACAAATTGATTCCAAACACCGAAACTCCGTCTAAAAGTAAGAAAATTTCAAAGGACAAGATAGAGGCAGTCAACAAACTAAGATGTCCTAAATGATTTTCTTCTCCTCCTTTTACAGATCTAATGGATCCCTCTCCAACCTTCTAGAAAGCTTCTCCTCTTATCCTTATCTCAAGTGACTTTTATTTTACTTAAGTCACTTTTGGCATTTTTTCTACAATTAATCATTTTCCCCTTATTTTATTTAATTAAGTGACTAATTAAAGCCACTTTTAATCTAGGAAAATGGTAAATCACCCACCATACTTCCTCTAGCTGCTAGAAGTCACTTTTTATCATCCCATCATATAGATATTCTCATTCTAGTTCCAACGAAATATTACACTAAGGTGTTCCATCAAATATTGCTCCCAAAATGCCACCTTAAGCATAATTAATTTAGGCTCATCGAAATCCAACAGAACCAAAAGCAAGTTGTGCTGAACTAACCCTGATTATGGAATATGCTAGGCAAATGCTGTCAGACTTCCATAAAACTCCTCAAAACCCTCTAGAACCTCTGATGACGTAATCCTACTCCAATGACTTGGCCATCACGTGCCCTAAAAATTCATCCTCGCTGTACTATAGAAGAAACTGAAAATGGGACATTACACTTCAACATGAGTGTGGCTATGTGAATCAAGACCAAGTACCCATCAAGTAAGCAATTTCAAAGTTTTAAGTTATATTAATCACTACTTTGGGCATTGCAAGAGATTTTTTAGTGTGTCAAAATCATTTGTTGAAGACTCTTTGTCTTCAACATTTATCACATCCCATTGTGGATGCAATTTGGTAGCTTCTAGGTGTTAACAAAATTGGAGTGTT
Source organism: Pinus tabuliformis (assembly GCA_031772625.1). Taxonomy (NCBI): domain Eukaryota; kingdom Viridiplantae; phylum Streptophyta; class Pinopsida; order Pinales; family Pinaceae; genus Pinus; species Pinus tabuliformis. Next base: position 1,201,129,991 of record CM062820.1, on the reverse strand, counting down.
TTTGAGCATATAAACATGAAGAAGCAAACCTGTTTGGAGAAAAAATGATTGAATGATAAGGTCTATGTTCAGTACCATACTGTTAAAAACTAGCCTGTCCGAATTGATAATCAGTCAAACTGGCCGATCAAATATGCCTAGGTAATGAAAAAGTAGAAAAACTCGGTTGAAGGTCGGTTTGTACCCGTAGCTACTAAACCAGTTGGTTTGGTGCCTCACTAATACAAAATGGCCCTAACCAATTGGTTCCAACCCTAACCGGCTTATCATATCTCATATGTGTGCGGGAAGTTGGGTATCCCTGGTGGCGGTTTGTTATGTGGTTTTGGAGGAAAATAGGGGTTGTTTCTCTCCCAAAATACCCCCCTTGTTTATAAAACCAACCCCCCACCCTAAACCTAAATATAACCAAAAAACCTAACTCAACCCTAGCAATGTTGGCAATTAATGGTAATGTTAAATTCTTAAAGTAAAAGTTGAAATTTCCTTTATCTTTCCTTTTGACATTTCCTTATCTTTCCTTTTTATCCTTTTACTTAAATTTTCAACATTCCCATTAATTGTTTCACGATGTTTGAGAGTGTTTCCAATCCTATCGAACCTCATATGGAGAAAGTGGAATTTCATATTTCACCCACAACTCAGTGGACTTAACAGTTTTCAATATTTCAGGATTGGTAGGATTGCAATATTTTCATTGAATTTTATCATGTATGAGGGTATGGGATTCACATCTAATCAAGAGCATGAATCCGTTTATCTATATTGACGCTGGTGGTATTGATTGTTGAATTCCCCTAATGTTGGTGGTCTTGATTGTTGAACTCCATTGTCATGGCCTTAAGAAAAATGTATCCTTCACTCAAACCAAAATAATTGGTTAGACATGCTAATATTTTTCTACCATATTATAATGTTGAGGAGATGAACCCTTCACTCAAATCAAAATCATTGGTTAGGCATGTTAAGCATTTTCAATTTCTACCATATTAGAAGGTTGAGGAATCTGAGTTTGGAGACTTTGAGCCAAATGATGTTTATGTAGCTCTTGTTGATGATCCTATTTCTATAGTGGTGAATCATTGATGTGTTTGATGAGTGATCATATTGATCAATGATTTGTAGTAGGTCAATGGCCCAGTAGCTTGTAGCATTGTTTTTGGACTCTAGAGGCCATTTAGAGAATCACTGATTATGCATTTTGTTGTTGATATGTATTGCACTCAATTCCATTATGATATATTCACCCTTACATCATATATACATAAAGAAACTTTGCATATTTTTTCCCTAATGGTTTGGAATCATGGTTTCAAATCTAAAAAAAAAAAAATTTCATTAATTTTATGTATTTTTCAAATCTGATTTGAAACCCAGCTAGATAGGTGGTCTTATTCAAAACCCAATTCCATTTTTTAAAACTATGTTCACTACAACCTTAGATTGAGGTGCAACCAATTATTAAACAAGATCCCTAATGTAGAAACCATAATCTTGAAAATATTGGCTGCTCATCAAAATGGATTGTGGAGAATTAGCCAACAACATTTGACAATGAAGATCTGCCTTGGATGGGCTTGGGCCCACTTCTGTGGCCAGAGACTCTCAACATTGGTGTTGGGGCTTCAAGCCCCAGTGGAACCAAGTACACTAACAAGATCCACAATCCACTCATGTAGAGCATGTAGAGGATGAAGATTTAGATGATTTTGTCATATGATTAGATTACAGAGTCTAGGCTCTAGTGTCTAAGCTATAGCTATCAGTTCTCACTACACTTATTGTTGGACTCTAGGGGCCATTTAGAACCTAGGCTCTAGTGTCTAAGCTATAGCTATCAGTTCTCACTACACTTATTGTTGGACTCTAGGGGCCATTTAGAACCTAGGCTCTAGTGTCTAAGCTATAGCTATCAGTTCTCACTACACTTATTGTTGGACTCTAGGGGCCATTTAGAACCTTTTTGTTTATGTATTTTGTTTCAGAACTCCAAATATAGATTGCACTCAGTGCTATTTTGTTATATTCAACCTTGCTTGATATATAATTGAGAAAACTTTACATATATGTTTCTAAAGGTTTGGATTACCATGTATGCACAAGAATATATGCATTTAGATCAAAATATGAATATTTTATGTATTTTTAGGTCAATTTCTTTTGTGTATGGTTTTTTTATTTGCGTCTAGTCTAGTTCTGGTTTTTGGGTCAACTGGTCCGATTACTAGTCCAGTCCTAATAACATTGTGGGTCACCAAACATAGAGTCAGTACATTAATGTTTAATAAACATCATAACAAGCCAACTTTAATATTAGTGTTAGTGCTTATAAAAGCTTGCTAAACCAACAATTGGACTCATGAATCTAGAGTGTATCAATCACAATATAAGTCTCTCCAATTTTAATAAAAACACAATATCTATAGCTTTCAGATATCTATGTACTACCGTCTTCTAAAACATTTTAGCAGACCCTCTAAAATTAAATCCAACTAGTAGATCTTACGCACATCCATTGTCTCAAAGAACTTGAAATATCTATTTATATTTTTCATGTTCACTAAAAAGGTTCTTCATTAGTCCTTGCCTTTAAAATTGGAATTTTTATTGATTCTAGATGACATTCAATCCACTTTCGCCTCCAACTAAATTTCTTTGGTACATCAGATTCGATTTCTTGTGTGTTTTTCCCTACTCCTGAATACACTCATTGATCTCCAAATCGTTAGAATTTTACTCCAAAGTTCTTTTCCACTTCGTCCTATAATTTACAATCAATTTCCCCATCATTTTTTCCAGCTCTTCCATTCCCATCTTGACTCTTCAAGTGCTCTTTAATACTGGCCATCATTTGGAGGATCCATGACTTCATCCTATACATGGGATAAATATCCACTCACTCTGGTACCACATTTCTAAATATTTCTTAAATGTATGTCTAATAGTATCTATAATATAGCATACAATGGTACTAATCTCCTCTTGCAGAAATGATTATTTAATAATGGTACGTGATATGGAAGCATTTCACAAAATTACAGCTACTATCATTTCGTTTATTGGACAGAACAAGTTACCTTATTTGCTTATCCCATACAAGGAATAATTTAACTAGAGAATAAGGAAAATAAGTACCCTTTGCTTATTTGCAGCTGCAGAGTGTTGTTCATCATAAAGTAATGCAGTTTCCCGATATGTAACCAGACCATAGTTCTCCATTGCCCCAAAACAAAAATCAGGTATAGCAACCATATCCAACTTTGGCAGGGGGTATGGAGTCCCAAAATATCTGTTAAAAACTCAGGGCACAAAATGAGAAGCATAAGGCATTACAGAAAAGTGTTGCAGATACTAGCTTAACCTTATTTGAGCTAAACTTTATACAAGCTGATGCAAAAATATTACATTGAAACCTAAAATCAAATGAAAAAAAAAAATGTTGACAAAGTAAGTTGAATTCTGAATTGAAATTCACTGGATTGTTAACAAGCTATCAAATCAAATCATTATACATCCAAAAGAAAGCATCCTCTTTATTCATGAAAATAATCCCTACCAGAGAGAGCTTGCTTGTGTTACAGAGTGTTTCTCCCACCCCATCACACTGTGTCCAAGCCATTTCGAAGCTAACTTTACCAAGATATGTCTCTAATTAATGTGTGTAACAGTAGTCAACTAACAAACTTAATTAAAAATTCACTCAATGACTCCAAAAGAGAGCAATCCTTCACTAAGTACAGTATTATGAGGAGACAACCAAGGGAACCGATATAACAAATAAAAAAGGTACAATAGTTGTGACAGACACAAGCTTTAATATTTGTTATGGTCTGAATATCAAACCAGTGAGCAAATACTCTTCTCAGAGAACCAATGCCTCGTGGGCAGCAGTTTGGATAGGACTTGTAAAGATGTCCCCAAAACCATCAAGGGATGTCTCCCAATCCTTGCCATGTTTGGTGGGATATGCCTAGGTGGCATGGGAGAAATCTCCCACATCCTTGGGAACATCCATTTCCAAACAATGACTCCTCCTGGAATCCCCAGGTTACCAGGGATGGGGAAACGTTAGAGATGCATTCCCTCAAGGTGGGATTGGGTTTTTATGCAACATTGGAAAAAATATTAATCTCCAGAAGTGACACAATCAGAGAATCCACACACACATCTTGTGCAAAATTTTAGGAAAATACCTAAGGCATCCACAAGCTAAATAAATTGTATAGGAGTGTGAAAAATAAAAATCACACAATTGCTAGACAGAAAACCTCACCAAGTGATATTCAATTGTCATAGGAGATGCTGCAAAGTATTCATAATCATCAAAAGCTGACGATATCAATTGCCTTGTCAATAATTGTAACGATTCCCAAAACCCTTCCAAGAATCTCATCTAGAAACCAAGCTATGGCTATGGAGGTATCTTCTTACGATCCTAAGTCAACCAGTATCAAAGGCTGAAAAGAAGCTATTAATTTGGCTTTGTGGACAAAAACCTTCAAAATCTTCAAACTATCAATAAATTACTACTATGGAGAGTTCAATGCGCTAGAAGTTACTTGTTAGGAAAGAAAACGAGAAAGAGTTAATCAAGAAATAATGTGTGCGCATGAATTAGGCAATCACAACATCATTCACAAAAAATACGAATTTATCATTAAGCATTTTATTCAACTAATTGCAAACCTCATACACAACAAGAGGACCTTTTATAAACATTGAAGATCACATACATACAAGTTAGGGACAGCCATTTGCTCAAGTAGTTAGAATTTGTTAACTAGAATTTTCCAATGACATCTTCACTATGTTGCATAGGGACCCGTCCCCACCAAAATTCATGGCGTTACCTTCGTCCTGACGATCCGAGTACTTTGGAACTCGTCGGAAACTTCCCCAATTGGTCGAGGACTCCTTCGAGGACTTGGAGACTTTCAGGCCGTCCCCGGGCCATCCCTCGAAAAATACGAGACTTTTCGGGGGACGTTAGGACATCCCCCAATATCATGCACATTAAAATTTAAATTAAAAAAAATAAATTTTAAAACCTAAGTTCTAAACTTTAAAGTCAAAAAATTAGAAAACAAATTTTGAAACCTAAACCTATCGACTAAACTAAACCTATTGCATACTACGCACTACACTACATGGCGACGACGAAGTTAAACACTGTTACAGAGACACGGCGGCGAAGGTAAACACAAGTTGCGAAGGTTACAGGTAAACATTGAGCTCGAGCAAAGGATGCAAGTAAACACAGGTTTCGAGGGTTGCAGGTAAGAGTTGAGTGAAGTCTCAGAGGGTGAGCGAAGGTAAACGCTAAACAGAGAACTCCATTCATGGCGGCAAAGGTAGATAGAGTTGAGAGAACTTTAGTGAAGGTTGCAGGTGAGGTAAGAGTTGAGCAACTAGGCAAAGTCCGAGACTCTTAATTTGGGATTATAATTAAATTTTGATGACTTATTCATGTTTACAGTTTACAGTCACTTTATACTCCATGAATTAATTTGCCTTCAATTTGAACTTGTCTCTTTCTCCATGTCTGTGACAAACCTTTTCTTGGCATGAATCTTTGAAATTTCCCTATGCCACAATCATCATGACTTTAATACCATGTTAAATATATGCAAGAGACTAGATGATATATCAATATGCTACTAAATTACTACTGACATTGTTTATATATGTAACAAGTTCCATTATTCATTTTAGGAACCAATCAACTAATTCCTTGAATACATTAACATAAACATAATTTATTATATATAATATATTTCACTTTATGACATTATTACTTTTGTATATAACATTTGTTACTCCTGAAATAAACAGTACAATGGCTAACTCATCTTTAGTGCTTAATTTTATAAGGTAAATAGATGGGATGGTAATACTCTTTGTGCTTTGTAAATAATAGTGATTATGAATGATTATGATATACATTACATTGATGAAAGATCCTGCAAGGTTCTTAATTTCTAGACTCTTAATTTTGGATTTACAATTAAATTTTAATGACTTGTTCATGTTTACAGTTTTATTAAAGTTTACTTTTAGTCTTTAAAGTTTAGCTGCTATTTAAATTTTGAAATGACTCATCATGCATCATAGAATGATTATGTAGACAATATTAGATTGTAGGTTGTAGAAGACTATTAGTACTTCTTAAGTTCTTGACAATGGGAAATGGTGACAAGAATTTTTTTTGTGATGTGCAATGATGATTAGATAGTATTAGACTTTAGTATTTTATTTTGTAATTTGAATTTCAAAATTAGTAATAGTTCTAATTTTTATGTTTTAATTTATCATTTATGTTTACGCTGAATTACTAAATTTTATTTTAATTTTAATTTTTTAATAAATATAAAAACTAATTGCCACACCTGTCATCCCAAACCTGTCATCCCCTGAAAGTTCGGGGGTGCGCTCTAGCCGTCCCGGAAACTCATCTCCCATACCCCCCTATCCCCCCATCCCCATAGCTAGTGCAACATAGCATCTTCATAATCTCCTTGTTACTTGACTCAATACTGATTGCATCAATAAAGCAAATCACTAAATTATAATAATAAGACTTATAATAATACTTCCATTGACCACATGACATCTAAAACTCAAATGACTGCAAGAAAAAAAATGGTTTAGTTACAAACTTGGGGCTAGCAATTAGCAAATCAAAGATGAGTTGTTATTTCCCTAGAAAAATTCCTACAAATATGTTCAATCGTGAGATAGAAAAAAATAATCACCTATAAGATAATTACCCATCAATCTTGTTTGACATGTTCTAGAGATGTCTACCATCAATTTTATCCACTAATACAACTTTATAAAAAAATGTTTGTAATTAAGCACAAAGCCTCATTTTTCACATCCATTGAGAAGAAATAACCCACCAATGCAAAAACATTTGTCCACTTAATCAATAATATCAGCTGATAGGTCTGGAAAAATTCCTTTGAAAGGTATCCACAATTTGAGTGTGATATATGACAAGGATGCTAGTTGCATGGGACACATCCTAAAATTAGAACTTAATGTCTCCCTGGCTGATCTCAAACTGAAAGTGTTGTCTCTGAACCAATATGAAGAAAACATGGCTAAATATTGAACTGTGAACTGTGGCACCAAAGTGTATTCTCACGTATGTGTTGGGTCATTAACAGAAGATTCTACTAAATCCTTGCTTCCAAACAACCAAAGAAGATCAAACAAGCAACAAAGCAATGATAATACTTATTGATTATCTCTGCCCAATGGCTAGGCAAGCATACTCCTAAAAGATTGGTTCAAAAATTTATTTAGAGTTATTTCATCGAGGTCAATCATAGGGTTTTGACCCTTTTCCTCATGTGCTTCACCCCTGAACCATCTGGAGGACATGTCATACATCCAAATATGTGATACGTGTCCCCAAGCCTACATCTAGTGGCATGACAAGCATTCGTAGTCCTACATTTGAATGAGTGACATGCATCGCTAGTCCCATATGAGGGAAGGGAACTATGACTTTGTTAAGGACTCATGGCCCTCATAGTAGGGGATACAAGCACTTCCAAGGCAAGTTTGTTTACTTCAAGCATAGAACTAATATGCTCACATATGTCCTCAGTTGTCAACACAAGATTTTCATGAGGTGAAACTAGTGTTAATAGTGTCTACTAAAACCCCGCTTCAAAACAAGCAAAAAAATCAAACCACTTACAAAGCAATGCTAATGCATCTCAATCATTTTCGCCTAATGGCCTTATTACCCCTCATGTCAACAAGGGTACATATATTTTTTCACTTCCAATATCAGCATTGTAAGCCCAAGGTCACAAGTCAAAAGCCTTGTAAAGACCATGTGACTCTTTGTATTTAGGTGTCCTTGTTAGATTTTGCAGCTCGTGTTAGAAAATCAAAAAGGCAGAAAGATTTTCTTATATTGATAATTACTTGTGATATTCTTATGTTCTTCTTTTATCTTCTTCTCATCGAGCAATCATCAAAGTAAAAACGTGAAGTTTAAGGACACCAGATGTAGGCACTCAGCCAGGGCTAAAACCCCTTTATAGGGGAAAACCCATGTTGGACACCTAATCCTCAATGGGTTAGTGTGGAAGCCGAATAGACAAAAGGAAGTCCAAGAGACCTTGGGATGTGAAACCCAACGGTCAAACCATGTAGTATAAATGTATATCTCTTGTTAATAAAAATGGATTCTCATGTTTTATCTTTCCTATTTGTCTTTGCCATGTGATGTTTAACATTGTATCAGAGCAGCAGGCGTATTCCTGCCCTGCATAATTACTTTGAGTCATTTGTTTTATGGCCTTTATGTGTAGGTCATTTCTGCCATCACTTATGCATTTCATGAATATTTACTCAGCTAAATTCTAGTTGCAACCTCTGTGATTTCTCCAACCCTATTTTTAGCAGCATTCCTAAAATTAGTTGTAACTCCTTGTATCAGTTTTTCTGCCATATTTTCTCTCTGGGCTCTATGCGCTCTCTGGGCTCTCTACCATATGGTATTTTAATCATTGTCTGCGCCCTCTGCGCTCCCTGGGCTGTACATAATTGTCCGACTGCATTTTCTCTTCGCTCCTAATAGTTGGCACGCCCATTAGTGGTTTGGAATCTCTAACCAAATATGGGTATCAAAGTATAGAAGTTTAAAACACAGCCAACATATGATCTGTAGCGCAAACATTTGGAATATGGCTTAATCAGCTCATGCAAGCGTTTCATCCAAAGTGGAATCAGGTTTTCAATTACCCTGGGAACTATGCTTACCTTATTTCATATATCATGAGATACTTTTCAATATGAAGAAGTATTGTGCTGCGTAACAGTACCCAAACGTGCTTTCTCAACGGTTCCCTTCCTATGAGAACAGGCAAATATCTCTCATTCTTGATTGCCACTGTTAGCCAATGAACTAAAAAGTTCATTCCAGTTTTGTATCATCTCTTCCACACTAAGCACCTTAAATATAAGTCCCTTTTTTGCAGGGGAATCGAGTGACTCAACACAAATTGCTGCGGCATCTTCTCTGCTAAGAGTTCCATTCCCAGCACAACCCTCTTTGAAATCGAAGCCACGCTGATTGCCAGGCTTATCTTGCAATGAACCTACTCTCACTATTGTGTATGGAACTCCTGAGTTTATAATAGCTATCTCATCTGCCTCAGCTAACCTTTTCGCTTTTTCATTCATAAAAGCTTGAATGCCGCCACCACTTCTAAGCACAGCCAACTGAGATAAGAGAATGATATGTTCTATTCCTTTTAGATTTTCATCTTCTGCCAACATGCCCATCTGACCAGTTTTGCTATCACATCCGTAACCAACACCGCATCTCGAACTTCAAGGACAGTTTCCTTGATATCTATCCTCCTTGTTGCTGACAAGTCCATCTCTTGGAAGCCGATCTAGTGCCCCATACCATTTTATTAATTTTGGTCCTCCTTCAATGTAATCTAGCAAACGTTCTCCAAAGGAAAGAGGTCTAGGTTGCTTCTTCTTGTTGTTGGATGAGCTGCTTGCCACCCATAACGTTTTGGCACGGTTAATTCTGCTTTGTGCAATTGTAAACCCGGATTCTTTGCATTTGTGTGGAGGCAATGAATGCATGCGATACAAAAACAGAGCCATGTTTTGAAATGGGATTGAACGATTATGTTCGGGCACGTTGATGGAATTTGGGTTGGAACGGGGTACATATTCAATTGTGGAGTGTGATTTGTGTTTCTGTGTTGAAGACTCTCCAACATCATTGTGCATGTCGAGCACTTTTGTACATTTTGAAGGCAGTGTGTTGGAATGGAGCCAAGTCCATGCATAACTCCTAGTTTGTTGCGTTGAAATTTTTGAAGGGCTATATTTGGTATTTGTATTTTGAAGACCGAGCATATGCGTGTGTCCGAATAGTTCTGGAAGAACTGTATTTGCTGGAAAAGTTGAGATTGGTATCTTTCATTGATCTGCTATTTTGCCATCGCATCAGTCTCTCGTTTTGAATGTGTTCATAGTCATACTCCTCATTATTATTATTCTACTTCTGCTGGTTGATTTACCCCTTGTGAGCTGAGTTTAGCAGAGTCAAGGGATGCGTTTATTGACTTGCTGTAGCTTATACTGAGGTGCAGATATATGTTGAAGAGGTAGCCAAAAATCTGCCAGTAACTTACTCAAATCTGGTATCTCCAATGCTGAAGCGAACCGTGAGTTAATGCCATCATAGACAGTGCATATATATATAAGATTTTGTTTGTGTACTAGCTCTCCCCTTTATCTATTAAAATAGTTAAATGGCTGCTAGCATCTACAACATCATTGTGTAAATTCTGAACATGTATTTCAGTGAAGAGTGAAGAAGTTTGTGGTTGCTACACTTGTTATTAGTATTATTTATGCTTGTTGGGTCTAAAGTTGATATTAAATTAATATTTTGAAGTTCTTCCACAAGTATTTGTCCCAGCATATTATGTATTTACATGAGCCAACAACAAGGAATGCACCTACAGCATTTGGTACACAAACTATTTGTTAAAATACTATAGTGGACCAAACCATACAAACTCAAGACTCTTTGTGGTTTTCTCTTAGTTATTCCGGTTGGGTTTCTTACAGTGGACTATTGTTTTCTTTGAAGAAAGTGGCAAGATTAGAGAATATTTGTTCGTACCCTAGTCAAAGCATTTATATATGAGCATTCAAGTCCTGTCCATGACATGGTGCTATAGTTGTTGAAGTTTTGATAGCCATCATTTCTGCTTTGAAAGTGAAGGAGTATTTGAAGGATCCAAGCAAGTTTGCATTTGTTGCTGCCCCAGTGTGGCATTGTATTTAAAACTCATTATAGTCTTTGTCTACATATATATGCATTGATTCCTTGATTCGACTACTGCATAAGAGTTTGGTGGGCTATATAAAGGCAATGATTGTTTTGACAAATAAAAGTAATCTTTTGTGGAGAAAAGTTTAGTCGGTTGTATTGTCAAAACATAGTGCTGGTCATGAGTAAACTCTTATTTTTATATGGATTGTAATTGGTGCTTGCTGGTTGCACATTGATCATTTGCTGCATATTCATAAAGAATATTGCTGGTTGTAATCAATTTTTAAGGTGTAATTCTGACATTGAAGAAAAAATGGCCATAATCAATGAAGTATTAGAGTTCCTCAAAACTCTAATATTGTCTACTACTCATGATACATTAAAAGTCAGCAAAGTTTCTCTCACAAACATTCAGGTCTGTCTACAAAATGCACAAGCGAAAATTGATTTTTTGCAACTTGAATCTCAGCTACAACAAGAAGAATTAAAACAGAGGAGTCATTCTGAACCTGTTTCTGTTCAAAAGATTGAAACAGACTCCCATAAAGTAGCAGTTGTACATGCAGATGCAGAAACTCAATCTGCACTTCCCAAGCCCATCATCAGACCTTGGGAACAGCTTGTCCACAACAAGCACAAAACTGGTCTTGGATATGAGAAGGACTTGTCCTTTCATATTCCAGACTACTCAAAGCCCATTCAGTTTCAGAGTGCTGGATTCCTTCATGACAGTTCACCTCCAGCTGTTCCAGATTCTACCCCTCTTCCACAGCAACAACAACAACAACAGATTGTGAAATGCCAACACTGTGACCGAGTTGGCCATTTGAAAGATCATTGTTTTGATCTTCATCCATGTAAGCACTGTCATAAAACCACCCATTCTTCACACAGATGCTTCAGAAACAAACGTCCTGCAAGAACAAAGATTCATCTTGGATGGATCGCTTCTTGGCAATGGGCATCAACAGCCAAGAAGATATTCCAATCACATGTCAAAACTTGTTCCAGAGTATTGAACAGTCTTGCAATTGAGTTTTCTCCATCATCTCACCTTGTATCTGACATGGAGGAAATGATAGTCATCTACAAGCTTCAAAGCCGCATCAAGCGAGCCTGAGCCACAACCTGTCACACCAGATTCAGAGTTGTAGCCAGAGACAAAGATGCCCCTAAGTATGCCTTCATTTGGTAATGCCTCTTCAAAGAATCTGGGACACTTCCTCTAGCAGAAGACTTCAACTTCTTGCCAGTCTCGGAAGAATTCCAGGAACAAAATTAGGGACACTTCCTCTAGCAGAAGAGTCCAGCTTCTTGCCAGTTTTGGAAGAGTTCCAAGATTTGCATTAAGCATTCCAGAGTTGTTGGTCATCCTTAAACCATCACAGGTTGAGACTTCCCTTTTCAGGTTGAAGTTCTTCCTTTATGCAGGGTGAGACCTCCCTTTCATGGTTGAAGGTTTCCCTCTGCTAAACAATAAGAGCACTTCCTCTAGCAAAAGACTTCAGCTTCTTGCCAGTTTTGGAAGAGTTCAAGGAACTGCACTAGGCATTCCAGTGTTGGTGGTCATCCTTAAACCACTGCCCTTTATACCAACATTTCAGAGAGCACATTCAGCCTAGTGCTGCCATGCATTTCTGCACATTTTGTATTACAGCTCTCTTCTTGGACTCATACATAACCCTTCGGATTAAGGGGGGGAATGTTGCACACCTAATCCTCAATGGGTTAGTGTGGAAGCCGAATAGACAAAAGGAAGTCCAAGAGACCTTGGGATGTGAAACCCAACGGTCAAACCATGTACTATAAATGTATATCTCTTGTTAATAAAAATGTATTCTCATGTTTTATCTTTCCTATTTGTCTTTGCCATGTGTGTGTTTAACAACCCAGTTAGAACTCTTCCTTCAGTAGATTCAAATTGAGATAAACCAAGACCCTAGGCTAAAGGACCTTCCTCCTCCACCAAGTCAGCTCTTGCTTCTGATAGATGATCTCTTCCAAAGTTACCAAGTGCCAACTTCTCAAATGCAACTTCAACCCAGCATTTCGACCCCCGGCTTCAATAGCTTCAACCTAGAAGCTTCACAACTTCAACCTTGATGTAGTTTCACAACTTCGACCTTAATGTAGCTTCACATATTCGATGCAGATTCATAGCTTCGATGCAATTTCACAGCTTTGATGCAACTTCTAAATTTCGTTGCACATTTTTTCTCCTTTTAGCTAGTGCAATTCGAACTTGTGCGAGATGTGTTTACAAATGATTCGAGTTGCTCCAATATATAGTGAGTTTGTGAGGTCGAATTCCCTTGTTGAGGCTGACTTGTCCTTTCTTGAGGCCAACTTGGTGGAGGAGGCCTAATTGACCTATTTTACAATAAAATAAATTTCTTTCTTGACAAATAAAGCCCAAGAAGGGTCTTTTACATTATGACATGGACAAGGACACTTGACATAAACCCTAGAAGTCTTCAATGGAGACTTTGACCTAAAAAATTTGACCCAAGCATAAAACCCATGCTTTAATAAGTCAATTTCTTTAACAATAATATTTATTTTTCTTTCTTTTTACAAATACATTACATCACGACTCAAATACAATTATGAAGACCAACACTACTTACATTCTTCAACACTCTCTCTTAACTAGGGAGGTATTCATAATTACATATATATAAAGGTACATGGAAGATCTCAAAAATGAACTACGAAGAGTTCTAGCACACTCAATGTTGTAGACTAGATACCTGACTAGGGTAATCTATCCGAGTGGGACTGAGATGGACTCAAGCTTTAGCCAACTCTAGCTACCATCAAGCTTTTAAGCTCTACCACCAACCCAGGGATCTAGGTGTGTATCCAAGGTCGGAGCTCCATGATCAACGCCACCCTCCCTCTTCGAGATCTAGACATCAACACATAGGTTGGCCAAATGTCCTCCCAAGCATCTTGCCATTAGATGCTTCATCTCTCCTTATCAAACTAAATCAGATATATCCATTTGTCCAAGCATGCTTCCAGAGTGTTCAACCTTCTTATGGAGAAATTTACCTGTACAACACAACCCCAATCAATAATAAACTTTCATATATAAGTAAACACAAACCTTCGGGGTCCTCAATCATTTTGATGCTACTTTCATCATCAAGTTATCCATATATAATTTGTCGGAAGCTTTCTTCTTCTTTTATTTCTTTAGCTGCACCAAATAGATCCTCAAATCTTCTCAAGTCTTTATTTGTAACTTCATGAACATTTACCTATAGTACTTTTTCTTATTTCAAGGCATTCATGTCATAATATGCCCTCCCTCTCAACTAGGGATATATACCCTTTCTTCTACCCAAACTCCCTCTCAACTTAGGGAGATCAACAACTTCCTAATATTAGAGACTTCATTCATTCAAGGCTTCATTTCTTTCTTATGGCATCAAGGTCATCTTTGATCATCATTATTCTTATAGCTTCCTTCATCATGCTTATACGAACATCTTCATTATCTTGAAGATTATTTACCTCCAAAAACTTTAATAGCAAGTACAACCAAAATACATATATAGAAGCATGAAGTTAACTATATCAAAATTATGTCAATACAATGGAGGCATCAAAACAATCAAATATTAAATACCTTAACCTAGTTAGGTTCATAATCAGCAAGAGACACATTCTATACTTCAAGCTCTTGCTAGGGTTTTGTCACAAACCCTTAGACGCAAAGCCTTAGATATGAGCAATTCAATCAAACAACAATCCTACTATACATCTATGGTTTCAACAATTTTAGACTCTACTAGGGTTTGTTGTGTTGTCGCGCAGATTGACACGACAACGCTCAGACCGGGGGCTGTCACTCTGATCCCCGATCCCTCCGTTTAAGCCTGTCTCCCGCGGCTAAGGGGGATAGTCCCTGAGAGATGATGAGACCAACTGTCGACCAGTTGGTTGGGAGACACGAGACACGATATGAAAAGCACTAGATGGATTTGATTAATTTAGCAGACCAGTGCCTTAAGAGATTGTGGTTAAAATGATTACTTGTTAAATGATATAAAAATATGGACCATGAACAGCAATCATCTATCATCAGCTAAATCACAATGCTCTTAGAATGACCAAAACGATATCCAGCAATTGAGAATTTTCAAAAAATAAATGCTTTAAAGCACCACGAACCATAAACCATTAACCAAATATCAATTTCGCATCTCGTCTTGAAAATTTAGATCTCAGCATAAAAGATATGACAATTCCCGAAAATAACTGGATCTAATTTTTTTTTTTTTTTTTTTTTTTTTTATATTATAAAATGAAAAATTTCAATTTGAAATTTAAAATCTAATTTAAATAAAATTAAAAAAATGAATCTAACCAAAATATAAATTTAAATCTAAAAAAAATATAAAAACAAGACCTAATATAACTAAGGCTAATACATTAAGAATTCAATTAAAACAAATCTAAAACAAAAATTAAATCAAACTCTAACTAAAACTAAGTCTAAACAAATCTTTTTTTTTTTTTTTTTTATTTAACAAAATCCAAAAAAAGGAAACTATGAAAAATTGACTATGTAAAAATAAACGTAAATCTAAAACTAAAAAAAAAAGAATAAAATAAAATAGAATCTAATTTAAAACATTAAACCCTCTCACCTAAAATGAAACCTCACGACACTTCTAGGATTAACACGCAAACGTATTAAGTAATGGTCAAAAGACTGAACACGCAATTGCTGGAGCGTAAACCCTGACCTGAACCTACGCTATGGAATCAAAACTCACGACTACGCCTCAAAGAATTACTCGAACCAGTCAGCAGTGCGTATTTTTCAAAGGGACTGTTTTTTCAACGGCGTAAAGGGAATTGCGTAGCACGAGATTTCCAATGGCAGCGATGGACGGAAAGGAACTCACCTGAGACGCGGAATTTTCACCTGTTATTGCTCCTGCGTGAGAAACGAGTGGGCTTGAAGCTGATGGCGGAGCGTATTCTGATTTGGCGCCTACGTTTAAAAAAAAAAACCACTATTCGTCTGAGCGCTGAACGATTTCCACAATTGCTTCCGATTTTACGCCAAGAACTAAGCAACGTCCCCTGTTTCTTTTTTTGGTTTTTTGATACCAACCGGATGGCAGAAAGATGGTTAGTGATAATCGTTCAAGGGTTTGAGGTTTCCAGTGCTTCGGACGACAACGTGAATGTGTAATGACGGCTGTAGGCTGAGGGGGAGGACTGATTTTGGCATCCACAAGACCACGCTTTGAAAATGACAGTGTCTTTTCTGCAGGGGCTAAGTTTGATTTGAGGCGCAAATGGAGGTGGCTGAATGACTTTTGGGAGAAAGCTTAAGCAGGTTCACAGGTTGGACAGCTGAAGGTGGCAGCAGAAAAACAATAATGATTTAAATCCAGCACAAAATTTTCAAATTTATCCCGCTCCAGAAACCCTGGAAAAATTTCTAGATTTGGTGTACCTGTAATCTACGAAGAGGGGAGAGAAACCGCAACATAACATATGCATAAACAAAATTTGAAACCCTAGATTAATTTAATAAATGTACAGACTTGGCCCCTTACAGCCAGATTTAGCAAATAATAACAGGAATACTTCAGGTTATCAAACAAGATTCAGAAATCTCTCATGTAAATCAGAAAAGAAACTTTTAATGATTAACCCAGGGCCAAAATCAGCTAGGCTCTGCAAAGAAAAGCCTGTGGGAGTCGGCTGGTTCAACCTAGAACTTCCCCAAACGCCCACCAATATCCTTCACCTAAAGATCTCCTGCACATCTCAAGCAACCATCAATAAAGAGAGAAAGAATGCTGCTAGATCTCAGGAAATAATGGAGATACCTGCCATTATTTCAGAAACCCTAACAACACTCAAACCCTAGCAAGTGAACAAGATTCCTGTGCTCACAATACTCTGAAAACAAGCTATTATTAATGGCTGAAAACTGAAATATGCAGAAAAATAAGCATCTCACAGCAATTCCAGAGAGTAACACCAGCAAGATTTGGACCCCAAAGTCTTCTTTTATTAACCAGAAATCAGATTACAAGAGAGCCTTTTCAGTACTGACTCACAGATCGAATGAATCTGAAATGACCACCTAAGACCCTATATAAAGGAAATGATCCCAACGGCTAGTTCGAATGATCCATGTAGAAATGATCTCGACCGTTGATGAGGATCAAGACATCTCTTGATCTCATCCGTCGATTTATTCACTTAAAATATTATTATTTTATTAGTTAGGGTTTTTGTTTTATTTTATTATTTTTTTATTTATTTCATTTTTTAAATTTTTAAATTTTTTATTATTTTTTATTTATTTCATTTTTTAAATTTTTAAATTTCTTAATTTTTATTTATTTTATTATTTTATTTCATTTTTTAAATGGATCATCGAACTAAGCCTTCAGAAACATCACCTAGGACTTAGGACTTAGGACTCACGAGGGGATTTAAAACATTTTCAACCCTCAAGACACATTTCATGATGACTTTTTACAATTTACATCTCAAGGGGACAAACCCACTTAATACAGACCCTCACAAAACACCCAGTTCTGCGACACAACTATAATCTAGCAGATCAACACACTAGGATTCTCCTAAAGTTCTAATGACAAAATCCATCCCGGCTTTGGGGTCAGGTTTGAAGGAATACTCTGCCGATCCATGGATCGGTGAGACGAAAAACCTTCCGGGACGTAGATTACCACTAGAAAGTTAGGTCCACCTAGGCAATACACATACACGACTCATGTCTGCTAAGATTATTTACAATTCATACATGCAGACTGGGTTTACAATCAAAATGATCAAGCTGCTGATGACTGCAGGATGGCACGGAAACGCTGATCAGGTGCTGCCCCTTTTTGCAAAAAAAAGGGGGGGGTACTGCATGGGTAGTTGACCAGTAGTGGTCAACATGTTGCACACACTAGATTTTATCATCAAAACTAAATCATATCGAAAAACAATATCATTATATCCTAGAATATCAATCTCTAATATGGATTTACAAACCCTAGAATTCATAAAATATCACTAATTAGACTAGCATACTAGCATATACATATCTAGGCTTTTATGTACCAGCGTCCCATGTCAACATTCATACCTACTAGGTAAACCCAGGACACAAACACCAATACCTCAAAGTCAGACAAAGAATAAGTTTTCTCCAGGCTAGGGTTTCGATCGGATGAATGTACACCTAGGGTTTCATTCATAGGATCTTACTGCAAGGGTTTTTCTCATACACCCTAATTCATCAAACCCTAAAGATCTGTTGAAATTTCTAAGTCTGACACGTTAGAAATCCCTACTACATTATCTGGTTAATTTCTCCTACTTATTTATTACATTAACAAGTTATTTATATGACAATAAATACTGAAATAAACACAATTGCAGCGTTAACTCATATACAGATCAGCAACTGAAAAAATACGGAGACAAACAGACAAGGGACACCGCTATTTTTGGACAATCGTCCCCGAAAAAACCCAATGCGGAAAACCCAGTGCAACAGTTCTGAGGGTTTTATTATGCAGATCCTTGAGTACAACTAGGGTGCCAGAAATGGCTCACCCAACAGAGATTGTTAAATGACAGTAATACCTCTTCTTGGAGACAGATATTCAACTAGTCTGCCCCACGAAAATCCTTCTGGCGCTTCCTCTTGGCTCTGCGTCAGTCCTGCTAGCTTCAGCTCAGCTCCTAAAGCCCCTGCGTCAGCCTTCTAGCACTCTGCGTCAACTCTCTGGCCCTCTGTGTCACCCACGCAGGCCCCTCAGCCTCTACGCAATCCCCAGTTGCCTCTGCGTAGCTCTCGCTGCCTCTGCGTCAGCCTCTTTGGTCCCTGCGCTAACCCTCTAGCACTATCCTTGCCTCTCTTCTATGTACTCACTGACCCTCGCTGCAACTCTGATCACTTGTTCGAATTTTCTCAACAAGCCCCGCTCCAGAAAATCGAACTGATTGATCAATCTCGGTGTGCCTCCAACTGACCCTCAAGCCTCCTCTTATAGTTTTCCTGTTGAGTCTTCAACGACTGAGATTAAGTCCCTAATCAACAGATAAGATTAGATTTGGCTTGATTAGAACATTCTCACCAGTTTTATATTAATACCCATTAATATTTTAATTGTCCTAAGTTTAGACTTAGGAACTCATTAAAAATATTAATTATTTTAATATCTCTCCAACTGGGTGGAATTTCCCCAAACCATTTCTGGGTCTTGGAGATCTTATGTGCCTTAGCCTCTCCACCAATTTTCATGGCTAGAGCACATCTGATGCTACCACAAATCAACACTCCCTCTTAGCGAGGAATGTGCTCTAGTAATGCTCCACCACTAAACATCACACTAATCCTTCCGCACCGGTACCTGTGCTGATGCTTGGCCTGCTGCCTCACATCATCTGCACTGTTGCTTCCTGTACTGCTACCCATGACATTGCCACTGCCACTGCTACATCTGTACTGCAGCTCCCTCTCAATATGTTGCCCATGCTGCCCTTAGCACTGCCAATACTAACTGCTGCACTGCAACTCAGTTACTGAGAAGTAGGTAACTGACTTCTTCCAAATACTGACATCCCAGTCAATCTGGAAGCCTCGTGAAACTAAAGCTGCCTCTGCTACTATTCTGTGCTCCCTCTGCTGCCACTACGCTGCTGCATACACCTCTGTGCCTCTCGCACTGCTGCAACCTCCATTGCGCTGCCTCAGATTTCTGCACCCAAGCATTGCCTTGCTGTTCCACTACACTTTGCTCCATCTGACATCTGTCATTCTGCTACTGTTGTTAGGGCTCTCGTAGCCAGATATGATCCATGAGTTTGGGCACCTCAAGGATCCTGGCCCTAGTTTGTAGTCCTCCTCACTACAACTCGATGTCTCCCCACCTCTTCTTTAGAGGTGCATGAGCACTCATGGCACAATCGTCATCAGTCTCGACTTCTTTCTCTGCCTTCGCTAGAGCTGCCTTAGAATCAGAAGCCTCTCCCTTGTCTTTCTTCCTGGGACACTGGGATGCATAATGACCCAGCTCCCCACAATGGAAGCACTTCACCTTGGAGATGTCCTTTTTCTTCCTCTTCCCTTGCTGCCCCGCAGATGCTAGAGCTGCATCATCCTCCTCCTCTTTCTTGATTCAACCTCCTTTGTCACTACTCCCCACCTAAGTCAACCGTTTGTTCTCTTCTTGGCAAAGAGTTGCCCACATCTCTTCCCATCCTGGAAGAATAGCTCTACCCAAAATGCCTTGGACAAATGTCTCCCACTCCTTGGAGACTGCGTTCAGGGCTGTCCTCACCATGAACTCTAGATCCAATGTAGACCCTATGGAAGTAAGTTGGTCATGAATCTCCTGCAATCTGAGGAGGAAAGGATCTGTCTGCTCCCCTTTCTGCATCTGATACGACCGCAGCTGATTCTCCAATATCGTCTTCCGCTGTACAGAAGTGCCGTGATACAAGGTCGTCAAAGTATCCCAAGGTTTTTCTGGGATTTTGTGGGTTTTAGCCAAGGAGCTTGGGGCTAAAGTTTCAGCATTTTTCGAGCACTGGAGACAGGGTTTCTTGCAGTTCCTTTTCATCCAGCAGTGTAGTTTCTAGGGAACAGCGCATAGCATTAGAGGAGCAGTCATTTTCCAGCTTTGAAATTATTGTTTATCACCTGGGTTCTGTCAAGCTTTCCCTTGAGGCAAGCCCAGGTGCATTTCTCCATACTATTGTACTTGCTCCATTTCATTGATAAAATGGCTCAGCTAGTTCTCATTTCTGGAGTTTATTAAGCATTTGCTAATTGTTTTAATTTTCTGTGTTATAAATCGATTTTGCTTTGCATATCACTGTTTATTTAAGTTTGGAACATTACAGTGGTATCAGAGCTTAGATTCTGGCTCAGCCGTGGGAGAATTTTTCTATGAGTGAGGAGGATTGACAAAATATTACTTACAGGAGACAGAGGTACCAGAGCAGGGAAAGGGAGTTGGAGATTACTCCAGACACAAAGGATCGTGGGAAGACTATGGTAGCAGAAGATATGGGTGAGCCCAAGAGTAGGGAAGAGATGGCCTTCAACAATCTCTTGAAGGCTTTGAGTGATTTGACAAAAGGTCAGAAGGAGATGTTGGATGAGATCAAGATGCAGAACCAGGAGCGGAGCACTCACTAGGAGTTTATAGTTGGAGAGACGTCAGGGGCCTCTCAACAGTTCGATCACCTTTGACCTATTGCGCAGCGGCCATCTTCGAGTGAGCCAACTCGAGCTACTTTACCCTCCTTTATACCTTTGGCGCAAGGTGAAACTGGTGGAGGAGAGGATCCATTATTGATGGGGGAGCATTTCCAGGAATGGCAATCCATGGGGCAGACTTCAGAGAGGCTCTAACTTTCAGAGACTTTTGCAAGCTCAAACAGAATGAAAAGGGGAAGGGCTATGGTACGCAAAAATATGAGTTGCATCATTTTATTGGGAAAATGTATTTTCCCACCTATGATGGCACTACCAAGTGCACAACACGTGCTTGGGTAGAGAAGTTGGACACTTACTTCCAGCTCAACGGGATGACAGAGGCAGAGGCCATCAAAATGGCCACATTACACTTGGAGGGGGAGGCACACGATTGGTGGTTTCATGGCTTGTCCACTCTGAGGCATGCCAGCGTGACCTCCTATGAGGACTTCACGCAGAGAGTAGTGGATCGCTTTGATCAGAGGGATCCAGAGGCTCACTTCAGGGAATTGACCCATATCAGACATACAAGGCATCTGGAGCATTATATTTCAGAGTTTTTGAGGGACTTAGTCATGGTTTCGGATTTGTCAGATACGAGGAGAGTACACACATTTGTGGAGGGGTTGACAGAGCTGTTAGGATATTCCGACACATAGGATATAGTTAAGTTCAACTTGGTGTAGTATAGAGTTAGGTTAGAGTTAGGTAAAGTGTGTTTCTTTACCGTTGTACATTTTGTAACTTACAATCCGACGGTCACGATATGTAGTGATCCGACGGTTCACTCTCACCTCGGTATTACCGACACTTGATCCGTGGCTTGACACCCGATTGGTCCATGAGTTCTATTTAAAGCGCATGGAGGGTCATTGTTCGGGTAATCCGTGCATGAGAGAAGCTTATGTAAATTTTCATTCTTTGATTAATAAATTGCCTGTAGTACCCACGTTGGGACAGGCCGTGGACTGTTTCCCTCCTTGCACTTTGAGGGTTTTAACCACGTCAAAATACTGGTGTATTGATTTGAGATCTGGTTGTGAGCGGTGTCCTTTTGGTGTTCTTTCTGAGGAACTTACCCTGTAAATTCCTACATGGTATCAGAGCTATTTGAGGGCCGCATCCGTTGGTGATCCAAATCTGAAGCCGGTAGAACTGCATGCGGCTGTCGTTTCCTAGATCTGCTGTTTCTGACTGCTTTCGGGCCGAGAGGACTGCTCTGTTGCGTTCGGAGCATCTGTTCCAGTGAGGAACCCCTTTCGTTTCGCGCGAAAAGGTTTCCGGTAGCCCTAGCTGCGTCATTTTTCAGATCGGGAGGTATACAGTGTTTTTTTTTGCAGTTTACTGTTATTTTCTCTCTGCTTATTTCGGTCTCAGTTTATTTAGCCTTTTTTTTAACCGGATCTATACCTTTCATTTCTGCGTATGCTCTTTGCCCTGCGACTCTGTGCGATCTGGGCAAATCAGAAACAGAAAGGAAGGATTTTTCTCATGCGTATGCTCTTTTCCCTGCACCTTAGTGTGATCTCGGAAAATCAGAAACATTGAGAAAAATATTTAGTTTTTCAGCTAAAACTAACTTTGAGATTTTTTTTTTAAATTTCTAGTTTTTTGGCTAAAGCTAACTTCGAGCCGCAAGGTTCGTTTTTCTTTGCATATTCGTGTTTGGTTTTGTGTTTTGTGTTTTGTAGGGAAAAAGAGCTTTCTCAAGGCAAGCACGCAAACCAAGGCCCCCCCCTCTCTCTCTCTCTCTCTCTCTCTCAAATTTTTTGTATAGATCAATTGGTTCAAAGCTATTTTAAGAGAGTAGAGGTCTTGGGTTCAAGTCTCCATTTTGTGGGGGCGGATTTTTTTCATTCCCGCACATTCGCGCACTTTGCCGGCAACGTCAACAATTTTTTTTCAAAAAGCCATAACTTCTTCATCCGGAAGCCTTTTTCAGAGCCATTTTTTTTAAAACCGCCTATTTTTTCGAGATCTATCCATTGGAACACTTACTTTCAGCATCTTCAGCTTTAGTTTTTTAAAAATGGAAAGTCCATGCCAAGTCATTCTTGACAGCACTAACTACTTCCAATGGGTAGCCTACATGGAAGATTTACTTAGAAGTAAAGGTCTCTTCAGAATAGCCACAGACCAAGAGAAGAAACCAAAAGATGAAGACAAGGCTGCAAAATGGGAAAATAGACAAGATCAAGCACGTGGTTTGATAGGGATGTCTATTTCTCCTGATCTTAGATTCCACATTGCAGAACTTGAGACTCCTCATGAAGCATTAGAAAAACTCGCTAAAGTTTTTGGGATTAAAAATGAAATTAGAGCCCATCAACTTGAAAATGAGCTGCTTACTTTGGATCCTAATAATTTTTCTTGCATTGAAGATTTCTTGTCCAAATTCAAGACCCTTAGATATCTCTTGGAAGGTGTTAAAGTTAAGAAAGAAGATGGTAACCTTATTTATTCCATCCTTACTAAGTTGGGACCAGCCTACTCTGTATTTGTTTCCACTTTCCATTCTACAAGGGAAGCTTTCATTTGTCAAGGACAAGAATACAAGGCCCCTTCCTTTGACTCCTTTTGTGATTCCTTAATAAGAGAACAAGAAAAACTCTTACACCTTGGTCTTCTTAATCTTGGAAACTCTTCCACGAAAGCGTTAGCCGCCCAGCAGCAACCAAATTCAAAGAATCCTAAGAAGTCATATCCTCAAAAGAATGGTCCTAAACCATCTCAGCCTCAAAATGAAAGATCATTTCAGCAAAATGATAAGACCAATAAAAACAAATGGAAGAAGACTGATAGACATTGTAACTTTTGTAATCGAGATGGCCACTTAGAATCTAAATGCTTTAAGAAGATGGAAGCCTTGGAAGCCGCAATGAAGAAACATAACATCCATGTGGAGCCTACTTCAACTTCAACTTCCGGAATGGCACTTTCTGCATGTCATTGTCAATCATCTCAGTCTGGTTATGCATTAAATGTATCTTCTTCTTCTTCTCATTCTCATGAGTGGCTCATTGATTCTGGAGCCTCTTGTCACATGGCCAAAAACCAAGCCATGTTTTCTTCTTTAAATGATTGTAACACCAAAAATATATATGTTGGTGATGATAGATCTCTTAATGTTGTAGGGACTGGAACTGTTCATCTAGACAATGGTCAGTTTAATGATGTATTATGTGTTCCAACCTTATCCTGCAACCTTCTATCTGTCTATCAGATAACTCATTCAGGTGAAGGTAAAATTGTTGAATTTTCACCTCATGATGTTGTAATCAAGGATCTAAAAGATCCTAAACATATTCTAGCTACTGTTCTTGCTGATGATTCCAAAAGGTTGTATAAGTTTCACAACTTTGGGTCATCAAATCTTCCCTCAGTATTTATTGCTCGTAATGATGAAGTGAGCAAACTTTGGCATGAGCGATTTGGTCACTTAAACTATCGCTCCCTTCAGCATCTATGTAAAGAAAATATGGTGACAGGTCTTCCTATGGTATCTTGCAGAGATGGTGTTTGTTCCGGATGTGTACTCGGAAAACATCATCGGGACAGTTTTGACAAACGTGCCTCTTGGCACGCCTCAGCCCCTTTACAGCTTGTGCACAGTGATTTATGTGGTCCTCTTCCTGTTGCTTCATTCTCTGGCTGCAAGTACTTCTTAACTTTCATTGATGATTTCTCCAGACGCACTTGGGTATACTTCTTAAAACTCAAGAGCGAAGTATTTAACACCTTTTTGGCCTTCAAAGCCTTTGTTGAAAAACAATCTGGACATCAAATTCTTAAGCTAAGAACTGATAATGGTGGAGAATATGTTAAAAACACATTCATCAACTTTTGCACCGAAAATGGAATTCAAATGCAACATACTGTTCCATACACTCCACAACAAAATGGTGTAGCTGAAAGGAAAAATCGCACCTTAAAGGAAATGGCTAATTGTATGCTGCAATCTAAAGGACTCAGTCTTAGTTTTTGGGCCGAAGCAATTAATTGTGCAAATTATATAATCAATCGCACTCCTACTAAGGTTCTAGAGAATATCACTCCAGAAGAAGCTTGGAGTTCCATTAAACCAGATGTAAGTCACTTTCGTGTGTTTGGAAGTGAAGCATGGGCCCATATTCCAGATGAAAAGCATAAAGCTTTAGAACCTAAGAGTGAGAAATGTACTTTTGTTGGATATTCTGAAGATGTAAAAGGTTATAGACTTATTCCATTTAAGTCCAAAAATGTTATCATTAGAAGAGATGTAAAGTTTGATGAAAATAAATCGGCCTGCGAGCCTAGTCCGGCAGATGTGCCACCTCTTCCTATCTCTTCTACTTTTGAAAACATTTCTTCTTCAGATGATGAAAGCGAGGATGATAATCCTCCCCCACCTTCTCAGGATCCTCAACTTCCACGATGGGTCCGTACTACTCGGGATGCAGCAGGTGATCTTGCCGGTGATCCTACAGATCAGCGACGTACACGTTCTCAGTTTGAAAGAGCCTCTTCTTTACTGGCTCAAGCTCCAGTAAATCATGATCCTGACACTTTTGCAGAAGCTTCAGGCCATCCACATTGGGAAGCAGCTATGAATGAAGAATATCATTCATTGATGACAAATGATACATGGGATCTTGTTCCTCTACCAAAGGGACGCAAACTTGTTAGATGTAAATGGGTTTACAGAACCAAGTATGGACCAGATGGGAAAGTTGATAAACATAAAGCTCGTCTCGTTGCTAAGGGCTTTTCACAGGTTGAAGGCATTGACTACACTGAAACCTTCTCCCCTGTTGCCAAAATGAACTCTATCCGCCTTGTTCTTTCCCTTGCTGCCTCTTTAAAATGGGAAGTCCATCAGATGGATGTTAAATCTGCCTTCTTGCATGGGGACTTGCAGGAAGAAATCTATATGGAACAACCCATTGGCTTCATACAAACAGACTCCAGCCTTGTTTGTCGACTTAAGAAATCCCTTTATGGCCTCAAGCAAGCTCCTCGGGCTTGGTATGCCAAAATGGATAGCTTTCTTTTAGAATCTGGCTTTTCTAGGTGTCATTCTGACAATACTGTCTACACCAAGAAAGTGGGCAACTCTCTTATCATCCTTGTTCTTTATGTTGATGATCTTATTCTTACTAGTAGTGATCCCAACCTTATAAACCATGTGAAGTCCAGCCTTAAAAAGAAATTTGAAATGACAGACTTAGGACACTTACACTATTTTCTCGGTCTTCAAGTCTTGCAATCCCAGGAGGGTATTTTCCTTTCCCAGTCCAAGTATGCTTGTGATATTCTTCGTCATTTTCACATGGAAGACTGTAAGCCAGCCCCTTCTCCCTTTCAGTCTGGAGTCAAACTTTCAGTCTCTTGTACTTCTCCTGAAGTTGATGCTACCTTATACCGTCAACTTGTCGGAAAACTCTTGTATTTAACCCATACTCGTCCTGATCTTTCCTTTGCTGTTGGCCTTGTTGCTCGATTTATGCAAAACCCCCGTGAAAGTCATTGGAAAGCAGCTAAAAGAATACTTCGTTATGTTCGAGGTACAGTACAGTTTGGGATTCATTACAGTGCCAAAGCAGCTCCTCTGTTAGTTGGTTTCACTGATTCTGATTGGGCTGGTGACCATGATGATCGGAAGTCTACTGCCGGTTATGTCTTCACTCTTGGTTCAGGACCTATTACATGGGCTTGTAAGAAACAGGCTGCCATTTCTCTTTCGTCAGCAGAAGCAGAGTATCGTGGTGCCGTGGAAGCTAGTAAGGAAGCCTTGTGGCTTCGTCAGATCCTATCAGAGTTTGGCTTTGAGCAGCAGCATCCAACCACACTTTGGTGTGATAATCAAAGTGCCATTCAGCTATGCAAAGATCCAGTCCAGCATCAGCGCAGCAAACACATTGAACTACACATGCACTTCATCAGAAAGCTCATTCATGACCATGTTCTTGAAGTGCAATATTGTCCAACAGATGATCAGGTTGCAGACATCTTCACAAAGGCTCTCACAGAGGCGAAGTTCACTAAACTTCGATATATGCTTGGAGTTCAGGAAGTTGTCACTAAGGGGGGATAGGCTCTAGTGCCTCCTTCCTTCTCCTATTGTGTCATATTTGTAAATCCTTCAATCCTATCCCAAGTTGTTCTTAAGGGGGGATGTTAGGATATTCCGACACATAGGATATAGTTAAGTTCAACTTGGTCTAGTATAGAGTTAGGTTAGAGTTAGGTAAAGTGTGTTTCTTTACCGTTGTACATTTTGTAACTTACAATCCGACGGTCACGATATGTAGTGATCCGACGGTTCACTTTCACCTCGGTATTACCGACACTTGATCCGTGGCTTGACACCCGATTGGTCCATGAGTTCTATTTAAAGCGCATGGAGGGTCATTGTTCGGGTAATCCGTGCATGAGAGAAGCTTATGTAAATTTTCATTCTTTGATTAATAAATTGCCTGTAGTACCCACGTTGGGACAGGCCGTGGACTGTTTCCCTCCTTGCACTTTGAGGGTTTTAACCACGTCAAAATACTGGTGTATTGATTTGAGATCTGGTTGTGAGCGGTGTCCTTTTGGTGTTCTTTCTGAGGAACTTACCCTGTAAATTCCTACAAGAGCCACTGAGGGGACTGGTGAAGTCACGCAAACCATCTACTCTTTTGGTGGTGGTATCTTGCACTCGATATTTATAGGGGGCCATCCCCAAGACCCGAGCTCCATTTCTTTCACGCACTCCATACCCTCAGAAGGGGAGTGGCACTAGAGCGCTCACAACACAAAGAGCAGCCCAAGGGCAGCCACAGTTGGATGACGAGACCAGAAGGGACCTCAAGAGGAGGAAGTTGTGTTTTACATGCCGAGAGCCTTGGGCGCCAAGTCATCGGTGCACAGCGGGAAAGGCACATTGCATCGAGGTCTTCTCAGATAGTGATCAGGAGGATGATGCGAAGTTGGAGTTTGGTGGAGGACATAGCGAGGATCCAGCGGGGAAAGGGCCACCACCACCACCACCTCAGGGAGGAGCATCTTTCGCACTAGCCGGGGGAGTCCTAGCTTCTTTGTGTGAGATTCCCAAATTTTTGACCATGAGGATCAAAGGTACGGTGTAGGGGCAACATGTCTCACTTTTAGTAGACAGTGGGGCCACCCACAATTTTATTGATGCTCAGATGGTCCAAAGGAGGAGCATCACCACTGCAAAGTTTGAGGGGTTTCCAGTCCTAATATCAGGAGACAGGACTATGCAGTGTACTCGATATGTTCCCGCTCTGACAATGACTATGGGGAACTATTCGATGACAGACCACTTTTTCGTGGTGGATGTGCCAGACACCAATGTGGTTTTGGGTGTCCAATGGTTGTATTCCCTTGGTCGGGTTCCCACCGATTGGAAGAAGCTAGTGATGGAGTTTGTTGGACCAGATGGCAAGCCGATGGTTCTTCGGGGCATGCATTCATACCCTCCTCAAATAGTTTCGTCCCACAGGATGGAGGCTGATTTGCGGCATAGAGACATAGCATGGGAAGTAGTGTTGAGGTTTTAGAGGATGGGGGAAAGACCAATCCACCACATCCAAACATACAGGCAGTCCTGGATAGATACCCAGTAGCCTTTGGAGATATACCATCGGGACAACCACCTGACAGGGGGTGCATCCCAAGGCCTATCAGGACGAGATCGAGAGGGCCATCATGGAGCTATTGGCGTTGGGTCACATCAGACCGAGTTCCAGTCTGTTTGCTTCTTCGGTTGTGCTGGTGAAGAAGAAGGACGGGACTCTCCGCATGTGTATTGACTACAGGGCCCTCAACAAGAAGATGTTGAAGAATAGGTATCCCATTCCGCGCATTGATGAGTTGATGGATGAGATTAGAGGAGCCAAGTACTTCTCTAAGATAGATTTGCGGTCGAGGTATCATCAGATTCGGGTGAGAGAGCAGGACATTCTGAAGACAACTTTCAGATGTCATTATGGGCATTTCGAGTTCCTGGTCATGCCTTTTGGGTTGACCAATGCACCGGCTACTTTCCAGTCATGCATGAACCATGTGTTCAGAGGCCAGTTGAGGAGGTTTGTACTAGTATTCTTTGATGACATCTTGATCTATAGCAGGTCATGGGAGGAGCACCTGTAGCACTTAGAGATAATCTTACGTATATTGGAGGAGCAACAGTTGTACGCCAAGATGTCCAAGCGCGAGTTTAGGCTAACAGAGATGCTTTACTTGGGACACATCATAGGTGTAGATGGGGTCAAGGTGCACGAGAAGAAGATTTGAGCCATTCGGGATTGGCCAGAGCCTCGAGATGTGACAACGTTGAGAGCATTTTTGGGCATCTGTACCTATTATCAGAATTTTGTCAAGGGCTTCTCACAATTGGCAGCACCCTTACTGATCTGACTAAGAAGGGGGCTTTTGCGTGGACAGAGGGAGCTCAAGCAACATTTGATTGCCTAAAGGAGGTGATGAGTTGTTGCCTGATATTGGCACTCCCATATTTTACACAGCGTTTCACATTGCAGT
This sequence comes from Pinus tabuliformis, assembly GCA_031772625.1. Lineage (NCBI taxonomy): Eukaryota > Viridiplantae > Streptophyta > Pinopsida > Pinales > Pinaceae > Pinus > Pinus tabuliformis. The sequence continues at coordinate 1,201,100,376 of CM062820.1, read as the reverse complement.
GTGATGCATCATGTGTGGGGATCGGGGCAGTCTTGTCCCAAGGAGGGCACCCCATTGTTTTCGAGAGCCGAAAGCTTCTACCACATGAGACATCGTATTCCATTTACGACAAGGAGATATTGGCCATAATGCATGCATTGGCCAAGTTTAGACAGTACTTGGTACAGAACTGATTTCGAGTGAAGACGGATCACAACAGTCTTCGCCATTTCATGGTGCAGTAGGGCCTCAATGATAGACAGCAAAGGTGGGTCAACAAGGTGTAGGCCTACAATTTTGATATTGAGTATGTGTGGGGGAAGCATAACATGGTGGCAGATACACTATCCAAATGACCAACAGGACTTTCACTCATGAGCATTTGTCATGATTGGAAGGCTCAGTTATTGGTAGAGTACTCTAAGGATCGTCGGGCGTGTGAGATCTTGGAGGGTAGTTATGCAGATGAGCGCTACAGGGTCATGGATGAGGTTATTTATTATAAAGGGCGCATATTTTTGGTTTCAGGATCCCAGTTGAGGGAGTGCGTCCTTCGAGCAGCTCATGATTCTCCTTTGTCTGGGCACCAGGGGTTTAGGAAGACTTATATGGCAGTGAGAGAGTGCTTCACTTGGAAGGGCCTCAAAGGAGACGTGTTGAGGCATGTGCAGGAGTGCGAAGCTTGCCAGAGGAACAAAGGAGAGTTGACCCATCCAGCAGGATTGTTGCAAGCTCTTCCCATCCCTGAGGGGAAATGGGAGAGTATTTCTATGGATTTCATCACCGGACTTCCATTAGTGCAAGGAAAGGATTGTATTTTTTTGGTGGTTGACTGGTTAACCAAGTTTGCACACTTCTTTGCCATACCAACACGATACTCAACTTCACAGGTGGCAGAGTTGTTCTTTAGGGAGGTCTTTCATCTGCACAGACTCCCTAAGACTATAGTCAGTGACCGAGATAGCCAATTCATGGGAGGATTTTGGTAGGAGCTTTTCAAGCTAGTCGACACCGAGCTCACCCCGAGCACCAGCTATCATCCACAGACCGATGGCCAGACAGAGAGGATGAACCAGTGGTTAGAAGGCTATCTCAGGAACTATGTGATGGGGCAGCAGAGGGCTTGCATTTGATGGTTGCATCTGGGAGAGTATTGTTATAACACCACCCATCACATGTCCATTGGTATGACTCCTTTCTGTGCTTTATATGGTTATGATGCTTTGTCTTTTGTTGACATTGTTTTTGGAGACAGCAGGGCCCCAAAGGTTGGATCCTAGAGAGCCAAGATATCCTCAAGGCTCTTAAGGATAACTTACAGATGGCTTAGAACTAGTGGAAGATGTATGCCGATAGACATCGATAGAGAGGCATTTTGAGGAAGGAGACTTGGTCTACCTTCGATTGCAGCCCTACTGACAGCCCACGCTAAAGTAGAAGGGGGCCGAGAAGCTACAATCGAGATTCTTTGGTCCTTACCAGTTGATCAAGAGGGTTGGAGAGGTGTCTTACGAGTTGGAGGTGCCACCAGGGAGCAAGATCCATAACATTTTTCATGTGTCATGCCTCAAGAGGTTGTTGGGGCTGCAGGTTACAGCAGATGTGAAGTTGCCTCCACTTGATGATGAGGGGCATCTAATTTTAGAACCAGAGGCCATCTTTGAGACTAGGGAGAGGAAGCTCAAAAGCAGGGTCATCAAAAAGTATCTGGTGCATTGGAAGAGTTTACCAAATGAGGATGCCACTTGGGAAGGGGAGCACATACTTGAGCATCCAACATTGAAGTTGCTTGGGGACAAGCAACATTTGGGAGGGGAGGATTGTCATGTCCCTTCCTAAATTAATTTGGAACAAGATTAATTATTATATTATGGAGCCAATTTTGGAGATAGTGGGGCCCATTCGATTTTATTAGGAGATTATACCTTAGGAAAAATTATTTTTGTTGTGGTTAAGTTACACATGGAGGCCACCCACACCAGGGAAATACACACTCCCTAGTTCGAATTGCATGGAGGTGGTTAAGGTATGCATGGAGGTGGTTAAGTGAGGGCCCACGATGGAGGTTGAATTGGAGGGAAAAGTGCTCCACGAATATAAGAAAGGCAGCTCTCCTCATTTCATTCATCTTTTTGGCATATCAATTTCTCTTTGGTTGCTCGAGATGCTTAGTTGAGTCACTTGCTATTCAGCACGAGTTCTTCAAGCGAAGAGCTCACCCTTTCTGTAATATTCCTAATTAGCTATCGCTAATTGGAATATTCGATTTTGTCCAATTTTTGCCTTCTATAGTTATTTGTAAATAAAAAAGTGAGGAAGGGGGACATAACTCACTTTAGAATAAAAAGTCACTTCCTAGGTAGCACAACGTTGTGACTTAAAGGGGAGCCAAGGGGGGCCAAAGGGGGACGCAGAGATGGAGACCACGCAGACACATGGAAAGACTGCGTAAGAGGGAAGGAACACGTGGCAAGAGGGGAACCACGCAGGAAGAGGTGAGCCTTGGGATTAAGAGAGGCGAAGGTTATAAAAGAGAGAGGAGCCCCTTCATTTTGATCATTCAGTTATGTGCATTTTGAGCTAGTCGTTTCGACTTCTGAGCATGCTGGCTGTTTAGCTAGTCTGCAGCACTGTTTAGTGCATTGAGTGTCTCCGTTCAGAGATCTCACCCTTAGCCCCGGGGGACTTCGAGTGCTTGCTCAGGCAAGGTATTTCTATTGGCATTTCAGCAGTAGTTTATCAGCATTTCAGCAGCAGTCTCATCAGCTTTCTGGAGGACTGAGCAACACTGAGAGAGGGACGCAGTTCTTTCTGGCAGTGGTGTTGGATTGGGGTTTGTAGGAGGATTTATGCTGAGTGATTGAGCCGGGGACCAGCCCTTGTTTATTGGAGGATTTTTGGCAGGGTTTCAGGCGGGTTTAGAGGGGTTTCCTTCAGTGGCAGCGCAAAGCTTTGAGGAACTATGCAGAACCCCAAGGGGGTGATTTTCGGGGGTCGACTATTCCAAGAGAGCTTTCTGAGTTTTTTTGGGTTTCTTGAGTAGAGCCCAAATCCAGAGTTTCAGCTTATTCCGAAGAGGGGAGCAGCCCCAAATCATCAGTTGTTTCCTAGTAGCAGCAGCAGCATAGCAGCAACACCCACGCAGAGTGGCCATTCTTTGTTATTCTGGGAGTATTTCTTCACTTGCCTTGTGCAAGTTGAGGTGCCATCTGTCTGATCACCTCTTGTACTCATTTTATTGCTCAGTATAATAAAATGGCTTAGCATTTCTCGCTCCATTTCTTGTGTATCTGCTTATATTTCCGGTTTACATTATTATATGTTGTTCCACTGTTATTTTATCATTTCTGGGTTATTATATTGTTTGCATGTATTTGGTTGGAGTTTTTGCTAGGGTTTGAGGAATATTCCAGGTTAGGAATATTACAGTGGTATCAGAGCATAGATTTGGCTCAGCCTGTGGAGCTAGCAATCTATGACACCAAGGGAAAAACCCTACATTTGTTACAGAGGTAGGAGATACAGAGACACTGGACGTAGGTTGGAGAATACCTACGGAGAGGAAGACTATGTTCCTGTGGCGGACGCAGGACAAGAGGAACCTGTGGTAGACGCAGAACAGAGAGAGCCAGTAGTGGACGCAGAGCAGATGGCAGACGAGGACGGGAAGAGATTTGCGGATATGCTCCTCAAATCAGTGCAGGATCTGTCGAGGCAGATTGAGGTGATGGGGCAGAGATTCACGGCAGTAGAGGCCAAACAGCGTGAGAGCCCACGAGTTTTTCAGATTGGTGAAGGATCAAGTGCATCCCATCATTTGTCGGAGCAGCGTGATACTGCGCAGCAGGTGGCCTCGCATGCCCCTACACGCTCTACCATACCCACATTCTTAGGAGCAGATACGGGGGTCAGAGCCCAGTAGGAGGCAGAGCCCGGCCATATGGGTGATTATTTTGCAGAGTACCAGGCATATGGGCAGGAGTTCAGGGATGCCCTTTCATTCAGATACTTTGTTCAACTCCAGCAGGATAGTAGGCCCCGCGATCATCACAGAGGGAATCAACATTACCATGATGGTGACTCTCACCGTGCAACGAGTAGATTCCACTTGCCTATGTTTGATGGTTCATCAAACTGTTCGACGAAGTCTTGGGTGGAGACGCTGGACATTTATTTCCAGGTCAACCAGATGTCGGAGGCAGAGGCCATCAAGGTGGCAACATTGCATTTGGATGGCGAGGCCCAGGATTGTTGGTTTCACAGGATGGTTACACTCGAGCACTCTACAGTGACGACATATGCGGAGTTTACCAGGAGATTGATGGAGCGATTTGATCGGAGGGATCCAGAGCAGCATTTTGTTGAGCTGACAAGGCTCAAACAGATAGGGAGCCCAAAGACCTACATTGCAGATTTCTTGAGGGTCTCTGTGATGGTGCTAGACCTCTCCATGGCACGGAGGGTCTATATGTATGTTGAGGGGTTAGCAGAGCCACTTCGGGGTCTAGTCCGATCCACTAGACCAGCTACACTTCAGGACGTTATCAGCAGGACCTGGGACTTACAGGATGTCTTACCCAGGACCTGAACACCTTACCCCCAAAGACAGCCTTTTCAGTCTAAGGGGAAGGACGTGAGGATTCCACCTCCAAAGGGGAATCCAGGACGAGTACAGATTGAGGACAATGTCAAGAGGGAGCTGAAGAAGAAGCGGTTGTGTTTCACATGCCAGGAGCCGTGGGCACCGGGACATAGATGTGCTACTGGCAAAGCACATTTTATTAAGGTCTTCTCCGAGAGCATTGGAGAAGAGGATGACGAGGAGGATGTGGAGGCAGGAGATAGCCATGCCATACAGGGACCTTTGCCACCTCCACTGCCAGCAGCAGGTGGTGCATCTTTTGCACCCACCGGAGGGGCCCTTGCAGCATTGCGAGGAGTTCCCAAGTATCTGACGCTACGCGTACAAGGGACAGTACATGGCCAGCACGTATTGGTTTTGGTTGACAGTGGGGCGACACACAACTTCATCGATGCACAGATGGTTGAGCGGAGAGGTATTCAGACCGAGAGCTTCGATGGGTTTTCAGTCTTGGTCCCAGGAGATCAGAGCTTGACCTTGACGTGTGCTCGTTTTGTTCTAAAGCTTTCAGTGACGATGGGCACCTACACATTGACTGACCACTTTTTCGTGGTCGATATCCCGGACACCAACATGATATTGGGTGTTTAGTGGCTTATTACTCTAGGGAAGGTCACGACGGATTGGAAGACCCTAGAGATGGAGTGGGATGATGAGAAGACAGGAAGGCATGAGAAGATACCAGGACAGCACACATACCTGCCTCACACTGTGTTGGCTCATCGAATGGAGGCAGTCTTCCAGAAGGGAGATATAGAGTGGGCAGTAGAGCTGCGTGCATCAGAGGCAGGGGCTACAGGGCAGACGATACATCCAGAGATACAATCCATCCTTGATCGGTATGCCATAGTGTTTGGGGAGATTCCACCAGGACAGCCACCGGATTGGGGGTTTGAGCACACCATCGAACTTGAGCAGGGCATATAGCAGTGATCACTAACCCCTATAGGCACCCCAAGGCCTATCGGGATGAGATTGAGCGGGCTATCCAGGATTTGCTGGCTCTTGGGCACATTTGGCTGAGTACGAGTCCTTTTGCTTCTTTTGTGGTGTTGGTAAAGAAGAAGGATGACACATTGAGGATGTGCATTGACTACAGGGCCCTGAACAAGAAGACCCTGAAGAATAGGTACCCCATACCTAGGATCAATGAGTTGATGGATGAGTTGAGGGGAGCACGATTCTTCTCAAAGATTGATTTGAGATCTGGGTACCATCAGATTCGCATGAGGGAGCAGGACATTCCCAAGACCGCCTTCAGGTGTCACTATGGGCACTTTGAGTTCTTGGTGATGCCTTTTGGGCTAACCAACGCCCTCGCTACATTTCAATCCTGTATGAATCACATCTTCCGTAGTCACTTGAGAAAGTTTGTGTTGGTATTCTTTGATGACATTCTCATTTACAGCAGGACTTGGGAGGAGCATCTCCAGCACATTGAGACGGTATTGCATATCTTACAGGAGCAGCAGTTCTATGCCAAACTCTCCAAGTGCGAGTTTGGGTTGACGGAGATGTTGTATCTGGGACACATCATAGGGGTGGACGGAGTGAGAGTCCACGAGGAGAAGATCAAGGCCATCAGAGAATGGCCGGAGCCGAGAAATGTGACGGAACTTCGAGGATTCATTGGCATTTGTACTTACTACTGGAAGTTCGTCAAAGGTTTCTCACAGCTTGCAGCACCCCTGACAGATTTGACGAGGAAGGGGGCATTCAGTTGGTCAGACACGGCGCAGTGAGCCTTTGACAGGCTCAAGGAGGTTATGAGCAGCTGCCCAGTGCTTGCGTTGCCAGACTTTACGCAGCCATTTGTTTTGGAGTGTGATGCGTTGAGAGAGGGGATCGACGCAATATTGATGCAGGGAGGTCACCCTATAGCCTTCGAGAGCCGGAAGCTCGTTCCGCACGAGAGGTTGTATTCTATATACGACAAGGAGATGCTGGCCATCATGCATGCATTGGCTAAGTACCGGCAGTATTTGGTGGGTAACAGGTTCAGGGTGAGGACTGATCACAACAGCCTCAAGTTCTTTTTGGAGCAGAAGCAGCTACAGGAGAGGCAACAGAAATGGATCAGCAAGATCCAAACATATGACTTTGACATTGAGTATGTCAAGGGTAAGAACAACGTGGTAGCAGATGCCCTTTCACGTAGACCAGCCACGTTGTCTCTTATAAGCTTGGATACAAACTGGAGGGTTCGACTCTTAGTAGAGTACTCCAAGGACAGGTTTGCATGTGAGATTCTGGATGGGCAGGTGGCAGATGACAGGTACAGGGTGGTCGATGGGATCATCTATTACAGGGACCAGATCTTCTTGACTGAGGGGTCTCAGCTCAAGAAGAAGATACTTCAGGCATCACATGATTCACCATTGGCAAGACATCAGGGGTTTACCAAAACCTACAAGGCCATTAGAGAGAGGTTCTCATGGAAGGGCCTCAAGGAGGACGTACTCCAGCACATCCGGGAGTGCGATGTTTGCTAGAGGAACAAGGGAGAGATGAGCCATCCTGTGGGATTATTGCAACCTCTTCCCATTCCGGAGGGGAAATGGGAGAGTATTTCGATGGACTTCATCACAGGGTTGCCCATGGTACAGGGCAAGGATTGCATCTTTGTCGTTGTTGACCGACTGACGAAGTACGCACACTTTTTTGCCATATCCGCACACTATACAGCAGCACAGGTGGCCGAGCTGTTCTTTAGAGAGATCTTCAGGCTACATGGTCTTCCTAAGACCATCGTCAGTGATAGGGACAGCCGTTTCATGGGCGGGTTTTGGCAGGAGCTTTTCCGGTTGGTGGGGACGGAGTTGACACCGAGTACCAGTTATCACCCACAGATGGATGGGCAGACAGAGATAGTTAACAAGTGGCTGGAGGGCTACTTGCGTAACTATGTCAGTGGGCAGCAACGAGCATGGTTGATGTGGCTACATCTAGAGGAGTACTGCTACAATACTTCACATCACATGTCCATTGGTATGTCACCCTTCTATGCCTTATACGGGTATCATCCTTTATCTTTTGCTAACGTGATGTTTGGTGATAGTAGGGCTCCTAGAGCCAAGATTTGGATCCAAAAGAGTCATATCATCCTTTATCTTTCGCTGACGTGATGTTTGGTGATAGCAGGGCTCCTAGAGCCAAGATTTGGATCCAAGAGAGTCAGGATATCCTCCGAGCTCTCAAGGATAACATGGCTACAGCACAGAACCAGCAGAAGCTGTATGCCGATAGGGGTCGGGTGGAGAGACAGTTCGAGGTAGGGGACATGGTCTACCTACGATTACAACCATACCGACAGTCGTCACTAAAGCAGAAGGGGGCTGAGAAGCTCAAGCCCCGCTTTTATGGGCCGTACAGGGTGATACGCAGGGTTGGACAGGTTGCATATGAGTTGGAGCTGCCCCAAGGCAGCAAGATTCATAACGTTTTTCATGTATCATGCCTAAAAAAGGCATTGGGGCAGCAGGTGACAGTGACAGATGAGCTACCACCCATGGATGACGAGGGGCATTTGGTATTGCAGCCGGAGGCTATCATTGATACTAGGGAGAGGCAGCTGCAGAGCAGGACGGTCCAGGAATTCTTGGTGAGATGGAAGAATTTGTCAGATGAGGATGCCACTTGGGAGAGTGAGAAGATCTTACAGTGTCCATCACTTCAGTTGCTTGAGGACAAGCAACATTTTGCTGGGGGAGACTGTAATATTCCTAATTAGCTATGGCTAATTGGAATATTCGATTTTGTCCAATTTTTGCTTTCTATAGTTATTTGTAAATAAAAGAGTGAGGAAGGGGGACATAACTCACTTTAGAATAAAAAGTCACTTCCTAGGTAGCACAACGTTGTGACTTAAAGGGGAGCCAAGGGGGGCCAAAGGGGGACGCAGAAATGGAGCCCACGTAGACACATGGAGAGACTGCGCAGGAGGGAAGGAACACGTGGCAAGAGGGGAACCACGCAGGAAGAGGTGAGCCTTGGGATTGAGAGAGGCGAAGGTTATAAAAGAGAGAGGAGCCCCCTCATTTTGATCATTCAATTATGTGCATTTTGAGCTAGTCATTTCAACTTCTGACCACGCTGGCTGTTTAGCTAGTCTGTAGCACTGTTTAGTGCATTGAGTGTCTTCGTTCGGAGATCTCACCCTTAGCCCCGGGGGACTTCGAGTGCCTGCTCAGGCAAGGTATTTCTATTGGCATTTCAGCAGTAGTTTATCAGCATTTCAGCAGCAGTCTCATCAGCTTTCTGGAGGACTGCGCAGCACTGAGAGAGGGACGCAGTTCTTTCTGGCAGTGGTGTTGGATTGGGGTTTGTAGGAGGATTTATGCTGGGTGATTGAGCAGGGGACCAGCCCTTGTCTATTGGAGGATTTTTGGCAGGGTTTCAGGCGGAGTTTCAAGCAGGGTTTAGAGGGGTTTCCTTCAGTGGCAGTGCAGAGCTTTGAGGAACTACGCAGAACCCCAAGGGGGTGATTTTCGGGGGTCGGCTATTCCAGGAGAGCTTTCTGGGTTTTTCTGGGTTTCTTGAGTAGAGCCCGAATCCAGAGTTTCAGCTTATTCCGAGGAGGGGAGCAGCCCCAAATCATCAGTTGTTTCCTAGAAGCATCAGCAACATAGCAGCAACACCCACGCAGAGTGGCCATTCTTTGTTATTCTGGGAGTATTTCTTCACTTGCCTTGTGCAAGTCGAGGTGCCATCTGTCTGATCACTTCTTGTACTCATTTTATTGCTCAGTGTAATAAAATGGCTTTAGCATTTCTCGCTGCATTTCTTGTGTATTTGCTTATATTTTCGATTTACATTATTATATGATGTTCCACTTTTATTTTATCATTTCTGGGTTATTATATCGTTTGCACGTATTTGGTTGTAGTTTTTGCTGGGGTTTGAGGAATATTCCGGGTTAGGAATATTACACTTTCTTCAAGGGACTTCGAGTATCACCTTAGGAAGGTTTTTCTTCATTCTTCAAGAGGAGGATCTCATTGTGATTTCCAGCGATTGCATTGATATCCAGGTGATGCATATTACTGGGGGACGCAATGAAGAGGACACGGAGTTTCTTTGTGGTATCTTGCAGTGGAGTTTGGTGGTGAGATTTTTCAAAGAGGAGGCGTAGGAGATTTGTTGTCATTTTGGAGAGTTTGGGAGCTGGGGGAGTGTGCTTCTTTGCAGGGTGACTTTCGCACTTCCTGGGCCAGCGTAGAGGCAACACTTGGTACTCACGTGGAGGGTAGTGTATTAGTCTTTGAGGCTGAACTTTACCTGGGAGGTTAAGGGAAACATTTGGAGAGGAGATTGCTTCATTTTCGAAGCTTGGAGGAGGTTTTTGCTGGTGTTTCTTGCAAGTCATATTTCTTGAGCAGTTTGTGTTTATTTTTCACAAGGCGACATTATTCTTTGCTTTCATAATTTCATTTAGTCATTAATCCATTAAGTTCACCCCATATCATAATTGCATTATTCAGATCTACACCATTATACATCAGCATATGCAATTACATAAAAAGAAACAACATCACCAACATCATCAATGCAGCGGAACATAAAAGGAACAGGTGAAGAAAGGCATGCACACACATAGAGACACCAAGATTGGTCCAAGACCAGGGCAAAACCCACTATGGGGAAAACCCTTGCAAATCTTCTTCTTCTTAGATTATCATCAAATGATGCAGCAAAAGAGAGTACAATGATCCATAACTTTATTTGTGCAGCAAAAAAATAATGATATCTATGAAATAGATCTAATCATGCTAGGAATCAGAACCCTCATACTGATGGTTGTAATGTGCTATCACAAACTGATGTCAACTGTTGTATACTGTTGTCACTGTGTCGAACACTGTTGAACATTAATGTCACTGTCAATGAACCCAATACATATGTTTCCAGCTGAAACTAACAAATCAGATCTACAAATCTGTATAACAGTAGAGAGAAACCTAGATCTACCATATCATTGAATTCAACTGAAGTCAAGATGTCAAACCCTAGATCTGAACTTTGGTCGCTCTCATCAAAACTGTTTGTGTTCGACCAAAACTTCTTGGTCGCTGTCTGGGATACTGTGTGAGGGAAACTGTGATTGCTTGGTCGCTCTCTGGAAGACTCTGTGTGTGCGACCGGGGCGCAACACACCTGAAACACTTTGTCACTCCCTTGAAGTTACTTTGCATGCGACCGGGACAGCCTGGTTGCTCTCAAGACCACTTTGTGCGAGCAATCGGGGATCGATACCTCTAGATCTACCTCTGAAACGACAGTCGCTCCCATAAGCCTCTGTGCCAGTATCCAAGAGTCTATAGTCGCTCTCATAGGCTTATATGCCAGCGTCCAGGAACCAGAATGCCATATTCTGTGCTAACGACCGACATCCAGAAGACCCGAACCTAGAGCGAACCTTTCGCCTGTGATTTCAGACCCTTGAGCAAACTCATTCCGACGAACCTATGCGAACCAAGACAAAAGAGAAGAGAAGATGTGTCCAAATGATCTTGAGGTTTCTTCTATTTATAGGCTTTCCTAAGGGTTCACTTGGGGTTAAGACTGACCCAACCACTTACTCATGTGGTTAGGGCCGACCCATTCCATGATACATGCATGAATAAAATAATTCATAACTCAACTTCCGCTTAACCAAATTGGTTGATCTTTAGGTCAATTTTGGTCCTCTCAAAAAGAGGAATCTTATGCAATCATTATCTCGGTCATTTGAGTTGTCCAAGGTGGAATTTTACCACAGTTGCAAAAATTAACACTCCCTCTCATATTGTTCTGCATATCACAGAGAAGACTATAGCAAAGGAGATGTTCGATGCCATAGTCAAGTTGTACTAGGATCCTTCCGAGAACCGAAAGATGATTCTCAAGGAGAAGTTGAGGACGGTCAAGATGAACAAGGGCAAGTATGTAACATCCTATCTCACCAAGATTCAGTTAGTCAGAGATGAACTTGCAACGGTTGGAGAGAAGCCAACAGATGACGAGGTTGTGCGGATAGCTCTCAACGAGTTTACCAAGGAGTTGCGTACATTCATCCAGTTGATCTTTGGGCGTGACAAACTTCCAGAGTGGGAATGCTTATGGAGTGATTTCACTTAAGAAGAGATGAGGCTTAAGTCTCGTCAATGGCACTACTAGCAATAGTGGCAAGGGACCGAACGTAAAGAAGGAGGAGAATGTTGCTCTTGCAAGGAAGGAAAAAGTGAAGGATTCTAGCCAGGGACAAGACTCTAAAGGAGAAAAGAATAAGAAAGATCTGTCAAAGGTCAAGTGCTTTAGATGTTGTGATCTTGGTCACTATGTCAACTAGTGTTCGAAGAGGAAGAAGGACAAGAAAGGGAAGTAGACAACAACTTTCGCAGAGATCGAGGATTTGTTTGCCGAGTTGGAGAATGAATTCACACTGATAGCAGCAGTACCTCCAGGAGGAGTATGACACTCCAGTATGTCAGATCAGGCAGGGTCGAGGAAGGAGCAACAACGAGATCTAGGTCTAGCCAAGGACGGCTTGGTCAATAGATCAAATCCAGTTGTTGTGCATGAGATTCCTCAGTTGAACCATTACCTTTGCTACGGGAGCCCAATTATAGTAGTAGGAGGAGGATCGAAAGGTCAGTAAGGTGCAGTCAGATACTTGAGAGATAGTACAGAGTCAGTGGACACTCGAGAGACAGTTGCAGTGTTGATTTGGGGTAGCATCGGATGTGCTCTAACCATGAAAATTGGTGGAGAGGCTAAAGCACATGAGATATCCAAGACCCATAAATGGTTTGGGGAAATTCCACCTGGTTAGAGAGATATTAAAATAATTATATTTTTAATGGAGTTCCTAAGTTTAAACTTAGGAAAATTAAAATATTTATGGGTATTAATATAAAACTGGGTGAGAAGGTTCTAAATGACATGGATCAAGCCAAATCTAATCTTAGCCATTGAAAACTCAACAGAAAAGTATAAGAGGAGGCTTGAGGGTCAGTTGGAGACACACCAAGATTGATCGTCAGTTCGATTTTCTGGAGCAGGGTTTGCTGAGAAAATTCGAACAAGTGATCAGAGTTGCAGCGAGGGGCAGTGAGTGCATAGCAAAGAGGTAGAGATAGTACCAAAGGATCAGCGTTGAGGTAGAGGAGGCTACTCAGAGCCAGCAGGAGCCACGCAGAGTGCTAGAGTGACCGCGCAAAGGCTAGCAGGGCCTGGTTGGGTGACGCAGAAGGCCAAAGAGCCAGCGCAAAGCAGCAGAAGGCTAACACATGGGGCTTCAGAGTGATGCAAAGGCCAGGAGGGCTGACACAGAGCCTCAAACAAGCGTTGGAGAGACTTTCGTGGAGCAGACTTGCCGAATATCTGCTTCCGAAGACAGGTATTACTGCCAGATAGATATCTCTGTTGGGTGAGCCAGTTTGGCACCCTAGTTGTACTCAAGAAAGCTACTTAATAATAAAACCCTCAAAACTGCTGCATCGGTTTTCCCAAGTTGGGTTTTTCCGAGGACGATTGTCCAAAAATAATAGTGTCCCTTGTGTGTTTGTCTGTTATTTTCAGTTGATGATCTGTAGATGGTTGAGATTGCATTTGTGTTTATTTTCAGTGTTTATATGGTTAAATAACTTGTTAAGAAATAAACAAGTAGGTGAAATAAACCAAATAATGCAGGAAGAATTTCTGACGTGTTAAACTTAGAAATTTCAACATGGTATCAGAGGGTTGCAGATCACAGGAGAGCTGAAGGCACCAGCTAAATCAGAAAATTTGCAGCAGAAACAGTTGTCCTAAGAGATAGAGTTGTTCCTAAGCAGAAGGCAATAGTGAAGGAGTGACGCAGAGGGCCTACGTCATCATTTCGGACCAGATAGAGGGCCAGCATAGAGGCAGAGAGAGATAGAAGAGGCTCACGAAGAAGCACGTCATCCTACTCAGGCAAGTAGGCTTGACGTAGTTGGCCAAAGGAGCGATTCAGCCTTGCTGGGATTGCGCAGAGCTAAGAGGCTCAGTTTGTTCAGCTGTTGGGGCCTAGGGAGCTATGGGCAAATTGTGGATTGGAAATTGGTGGGGTGTTGTTGCTGTCAAAGAAGAAAAGTACCTAACGGGACAAAACCAAGGTAGAGGGAGCCACTGCCTTGAGGGATTTCTAGCTAAGAAATCCAGATCCGTGTTGCAGGTGCATAGAGTATTGAAGAGGAGCAGTTCGACAATTGGTAGGAGAGAACTTCCAGAAGGGAAGTCGAGACTCAAAGGGAGTCCAGGAGAAGAGCAGAGATGGCAATGAACGGACTGAGGGATCAGGACAGGTTGGACGGGGCTTCTAACTTTGTCATCTGGAAGGCCAGGATCCTGTTTGTTCTGGATAGACATCGGATCAAGGGCTTCGCCTTGAGAACCATGGCTATCTCAGGTTACCTGGCTGATAATGAAAGGTATGAGGATGCAATGGCCAAGGAAAAATGCATAATCTTTGATGGGGTCAAGGATCAAGTAGTTCAACATATTGCCGAGAAGAACACGGCGAAGGAGATGTGGGATACCTTGACAACATTGTATCAGGGCACTTCCATGCAGAGGAAGATGCTACTGGAGAATCAGTTGCGGTCATATCAGATGCAAAAGGTGGAGCAGATAGATATATACCTCAGCAGGTTGCAGGAGATTCGGGACCAACTTACTTCCACAGGGGCCATGCCGGATTAGGAGTTCAAGGTGAGGACCGCCCTGAATGCAGTCTCCGAGGATTGGGAGACATTTGTCCAAAGCATTTTGGGCAGCTAATCTTCTAGTATGGGAAGAGATGTGGGCAGCTCTTCGCCAAGAAGAGATCAGACGCCTGACCAAGGCGGGAAGTAGCAGCAAAGGAGGTCGAATCAAGAAAAAGGAGGAGAATGCGGCTCTAGCATCTACGAGACAACAGGAGAAGAGGAAGAAGAAGGACATCTCCAAGGTAAAATGCTTCCATTGTGGGGAGCTGGGTCATTATGCAACCTAGTGTCCCAGGAAGAAGAATAAGGGAGAGGCTTCTGACTCCAAGGCAGCTCCGCTAAGGCGGAGAAAGAAGTCGAGACAGATGACGACTGTGCCATGAGTGCTCATGCACCTCTAGAGAAGAGGTGGGGAGACATTGAGCTATAGTTAGGAGGACTACAGAAGATGAGGGGCAAGATCCTTGAGGTACCCAAACTCTTGGATCATATCCGGCTACAGAAGCCCCGAGTGACAGTAGCAGGATGACGAATGTCAGTAGAAGCAAGATGCAGATGGAGCGACGAGGCAGTGCTAGAGTGCAGTGGTCTCTGGCAGTGAGGTGGTTGCAGCAGTGTGAGAGGCACAGAGGTGTTGTAGCAATGTAGAGGCAGCAAAGGGAGCACAGGATAGGAGCAGAGGTAACTTCAACATCAAGGGGGCTTCTAGCCTGACAAGGATGTCAGTGATTAGGTAGATCAATTACTTACTTCTCAATAACTGAGTTGCAGTGCAGAAATTAGCAGTGGTAGTGCTATGGGCAGCACGATGCAACATGATGAGAGAGAACTGCAGTGCAGATGCAGTGTTGGGAGGAAGGACCAGCAGCAACACGGATGCAGAGGGAGCTGCAATACAGATGTAGCAATGGCAATGGCAGATCCATGGGCAACAGTACAGGAGGCAACAGTGCAGAGGATGTTGGGCAGCAGGCCAAGCATCAACACAGGTACCGGTGTCGGATGATCAGGGTGATGTTCAATGGTGGAGCATTACTAGAGCACATTCCTTGCTAAGAGGGAGTGTTGATTTGGGGTAGCATCAGATGTGCTCTAGCCATGAAAATTGGTGGAGAGGCTAAAGCACATGAAATGTCCAAGAACTAGAAATGGTTTGGTGAAATTCCACCCAGTTAAAGAGATATTAAAACGATTAATATTTTTAATGGAGTTCCTAAGTTTAAACTTAGGAAAATTAAAATATTAATGGGTGTTAATATAAAACTGGGTGAGAAGGTTCTAAATGACATGGATCAAGCCAAATCTAATCTTAGCTGTTGCTAAGGGACTCAATCTTGGCCGTTGAAGACTCAAAGAAAAGTATAAGAGGAGGCTTGAGGGTTAGTTGAAGACACACCAAGATTGATCAGTGAGTTCGATTTTCTGGAGCGGGGTTTGCTATAAAATTCGAACAAGTGATCAGAGTTGCAGTGAGTGCATAGAAAAGAGGCAAAGATAGTACCGAAGGATCAGCGCTAAGGCAGAGGAGGCTAAGCAGAGCCAACAGGAGCCACGCAGAGGGCCAGAGTGACTGCGCAGAGGTTAGCAGGGCCTGTGTGGGTGACGCAAAAGGCCAGAGAGCCCACGCAGAGCAGCAGAAGGCTGACGCAGGGGGATTCAGAGTGACGCAGAGCCTCAAAGAAGCGTTGGAGAGATTTTCGTGGAGCAAACTTGCCAAATATCTGCTTCTGAAGATAGGTATTACTGCCAGATAGATATCTCTGTTGGGTGAGCCAGTTTGGCACCCTAGTTGTACTCAAGAAAGTTGCTTAATAATAAAACCCTCAGAATTGTTGCACCGGTTTTCCCAAGTTGGGTTTTTCCGGGGACGATTGTCCAAAAATAACGGTGTCCCTTGTGTGTTTGTCTATTATTTTCAGTTGATGATCTGTAGATGGTTGAGACTGCATTTGTGTTTATTTTCAGTATTTATATGGTTAAATAACTTGTTAAGAAATAAACAAGTAGGTGAAATAAACCAGATAATGCAAGAAGAATTTCTGACGTGTTAAACTTAGATATTTCAATATGCAGAGCCAGTTGCAATGACTCAGTAGATCAGTGAGAGATTGAGACTCACTATTGCAGTGATAGCAGCAGCGTAGAGGTAACGCAGGGGCTTCAACAATGTGAGATCAAAGTAGTGTAGTGGAAACATAGGATGGTTCAACTATAGCATGTAGCAGGAGAATAAAGGATTGTGTGATGCGTGGATTAGTTCAACTACAACATGTTCCCATAGACCAGCAGGTGGCTGATATACTCGCGAAGGCCTTGGGGAGGGAAAAGTTTGCCTGCTTGAGGGAGTAGATGAGAGTAGTAGAGAACACCTTCCTCACTAAGAGGGGGTGTTAGATTTTGTTTGGGGTAGCAGTGGATAGGTGCTCTAGTCTCTATGATGTCTAAGAGGCTAAGGAACACGAGATCTCCAAAACCCAGAAATTTTTTTGCAAGAAAAGACTTGGAGGCACCTCAATTAAATTAATTAGCCATAATTGAAATATTTCCTAAGGCTAACTTAGGAAAAGTGGTTAATTAAAGCGAATTAATTGAGGAATTTCGATTTTGCTCTAGAGACTTCCAAAAAAGTTAATTGATGAAGTCATGATGATCTTAGCCATCAGTTGAGATGTGATCGTAGTCATAGAGATTCCAACGAGAGATTATAACAATAGGTCGAAGGGTTTGGAGAAGATACATCAAGACACAATAGGTGAGTCAAGCAGTTTGACTCACCCAATTGCAAGTATTTAGCAAGGGTGCAATTGAAGCCAGGGAAGCATTAGTAGCAAGGGATCAAAAGAGATTTGGGAGCAGGTGTCTGAAGGAGATTTCCTCAATATTTTCCAATGTCCAAGAGATAGGAAGAGGAGGTCGAATTATCTGTAAAGGATGTCATATTCTATCAGTGCGAGTACCCAGTAGACAGTGCAAGTGCAGAGGATCTCGTTCAATGAGCAAGAGGTTGGATCTATCATCCGGAGGCAAAGCAAGTGGTACCTAGAGTAGTCCAGGAGGCAGGACGACTTGCAGGAGGGAGATTCTGACGCTGAATGAGTTTCCAGGAAGCAGCAGTCCACATTTTCGAAAGGCAATGCAAATAGCCTAGAAGAGTGCGAGTTGTTGGGATAGGGCCAAATCGATTTGTATAGGGAGGAAATTAGTCTCCAAATTATTTTACCCATGGATATCAGTTTTTGTCACAAGTCTGCCAGTGAAAGGTGACCACTTGTAATTTCTCAAATTGCTGAATAATAACAAAACCCTCATCTATTGCACTAGTTTTGGGATTGTTCCTCCCCATCTAGCCAATGAGTTTAGAAGACTTGAGATAGATTGTGATTCTTACCATTTATGGTAAGTGGTACCCTACTCAAGTGATGGATGCAGGTGTTCTACCAATGACTCTTGAGGGTCAAGTTGGGAAGATCAACAGACAATAGGATAGATTGTGATCCTTACCTCTCACGGAAAGTGGTATCCTGCCTATTGTCCTTGGATATAGGGTGGTAGTCGAAGCTCCCCTATGATGATTCTTCTTCTTTAGATTAGAGTGTTCAGCAGATAAGTAGAGATGAGAAATGACTTGATAATGATGATGAGATTTTTGAGATGAGATTCATGATGCAGTCAGAAATTTCTCACTAGCTGAGAGGGAGCAACTCAAGGACAAATTCCCTCCTTTGGACAACCTTCCTCATCAAGAAAGACCCCTACTAGCCCTTGGAAGAATATAATTTTTAATGATGGAACCACATGTGCACAAAAGTACAGGTCGGCCTAAAGGTCAAATTGGATCTCCTCCAACACATATAAATACACAAAATGTCACATCACTTTGGAGCATCATCATCACACAACACATCTTCTCTCTCTTCTCTTGTTTGGTTCATACAGGGCTGCAATTGGAGGTCCGATCTCACACGTGCGAAGGGAATATCTAATTTCTGCGTTGACTTTTTTGTTTGGGAAAGCTTGGCTTCCCGTTGACCAGCTTTGACTTCATGTTTGGACTTGCTTTGACCTGGAAAATTCTGATTTTGGAGGCAGAATTGACTGGTGAAGGCACTGAATTTTTTTGGGTTGTTTGACTTGGGTTGACCACAGACCTATGGCTGAAGTTTGATCACGGATTTATGAAGTTTGATCACAGATTTCTGAAATTTGACCGCAAGCATTCTCTCCCATTTCACTGAACTTTTGAGGATTGTTTTGATTGAGATTTGACCAGCAAGGAAGGCCGAGTTGTTTTACTGTTGACTGAGCCCTTTTGGAGGAAGTTTGACTGTTGACTTGTGGACGAGTTAGGGCATCTTTGACTTTGATTAGAATTGCAGATTTGACTTGTTGACCAGATTTGACTTTTGGGATCATCCCTTGGATATTGGTTGGTTGAATTTTTGGATAGTCAAAGATTTGACTTGACTCTTGGTTGATGAATTGGAACATTATATCTCTTTATTGAACATTTGATGACAATCTAATAGAAGATGAATTTTGAAAGGGTTTTCCCCCTTGTGGGGTTTTCCCTAGTCTTTGACCAAATCTTGTGTCTCTTGTTATTTCTCAATTGTCTTCTATTGTGCATTGGATTTACTGCTCTATCTACAATTACTTATTGTTACTAGAAGATTCAATTTATTGGATAATTGATTGCTAATTGAAGAACTAGAAAAGTGATTGTGCTAAGCATAGAACACTATAAAATTAACATTTCTAGCCTCAATGACACCTCTAAAGACTAGAACACTTGTCTGAGCTACAATATTTTAACACTCCCTCTTAGCGAGGAAGGTGTTCTCCACAACACCCACCTTATCCCTGAAGAAAACAAACTTTCCTTTATTCAAGGTCTTAGTCAGAACATCTACAACTTGTTGATCTGTGGGAACATACTCTAGTCGAACTGATCCACATTGTACATAGTCCCTGACAAAATGGTATTTGATGTCAATGTGCTTTGACCTATCATGAAACATTGGATTCTCAGATAGCTTCACACAACTCTTATTATCATAGTAGATATTGGTCAACTCCATCCTCTAACCAAATAGTGCCACTAGCAGCTTCCAAAGCCATATGGCCTCACATGTAGCCATGCTTGTTTCCATGTATTTTGCCTTTGCAGTGTGAAAATCTCTATGAAATTTCTATTGCAACAACTGGAATTAATTCTTCTAACTATAAAATTAATTATGCAGTTTATCACTACGGCAACAACGAATTAATCACACTGCAATCTTCACAAAGAAAATACCATGGAAAATAAAAGTATTGGAAACTAACAAATGCTAGCACACACACAAAAATTGTGACACTGTTATTTTGGACAAAAGTCCCCAGAAAAACCCAATGTGGGAAAACCGGTTGCAGTAGCTAAGGGTTTATATTATTACTATGCAGTAGAAATTCTGAGTACAATAAAATATCACCAAATTGGCAATTCTACCCAAGAGAAATATTGGCAAAAATATACTGAGGGATTTTACCCTCCCTCCGAACAATCTCGGCACATGATTGCCTCTAAAAAGCAAGTCGTCCACTTGTTCTGCATAGGGCATGTGTCACCCTAGCGCAGAGCCTCACATGCTTGGCCTAGGACTGTTGCCAATCAAGTCGTCTTGCTTACTGCTTGTTGACCTCTACTGGTCAACTACCCATGCAGTACATCCCCCTTTTTTTGGCAAAAAGGGGCAGCACCTGATCAGCATGCCCGTGCCATCCTGCCATCATCAGCAACTTGATCTTTTTGATTGTAAACCCAGTCTGCATGTATTGATTGTAAATAATCTTAGCAGACATGAGTCATGTATGTAATTTGCCTAGGTGGACCTAACTTTCTGATGATAATCTACGTCCCGGAAGGTTTTTCGTCTCACCGATCCACGGATCGACAGAGTTTTCCTTCAAACCTGACCCCAAAGCCGGGATTGATTTTGTCATTGGAAATTTTAGGAGAATCCTAGTGTGTTGATCTGCTAGATTATAGTTGTGTCGCAGAACTGGGTGATTTGTGAGGGTCTATGTTAAAGGGGTTTTCTCCCTTAAGATGTAAATTGTAAAAGTCATGATGTAATGTGTCCTGAGGGTCGAAAAATGTTTTAAATCCCCTCATGAGTCCTAGGTCCTAGGTGATGTTTCCGAAGGCTTAGTTCGATGATCCATTTTAAAATGAATTAAAAAATTAAAAAATGAATAAAAATAATAAAATAAGTAAAAATTAAAAAATGAAATAAATAAAAAATAATATAATAAATAAATAAATAAATAAAGCAAAAACCCTAACTAATAAAGTAATAATATTTTAAGTGAATAAATCGACGGATGAGATCAAGAGATGTCTTGATCCTCATCAACGGTCGAGATCATTTCTACATGGATCACTCAAAACTAGCCGTTGGGATCATTTCCTTTATATAGGGTCTTAGGGGGTCATTTTACAGGTTAATCTGATCTGTGAGTCTGTACTAAAAAGCTCTCTTGTAATCTGATTTTCTGGTTAATAAAAAGACTTTGGGGTCCAAAAATCTTGCTGGTGTTACTCTCTGGAATTGCTGTGAGATGTTTATTTTTCTGCATATTTCAGTTTTCAGCCTTTAATAATAGCTTGTTTTCAGAGTATTGTGAGCACGGGTATCTTGTTCACTTGCTAGGGTTTGAGTGCTGTTAGGGTTTCTGAAATAATGGCAGGTATCTCCATTATTTCCTGAAATCTAGCAGCATTCTTGCTCTCTTTATTGATGGTTGCTTGAGATGTGCAAGAAATCTTTAGGTGAAGGATATTGGTGGGTGTTTGGGGAAGTTCTAGGCTGAACCAGCCGACTCCCACAGGCTTTTCTTTGCAGAGCCCAGCTGATTTTGGGCCCTGGGTTAATCATTTAAAGTTTATTTCCTGTTTTGCATGAGAGACTTTCTTTCTGTTCACAGCAAAGTTCAAATTTCTGTTCTTTGAAATATTTCTGTGTTCACTGTTAAATCTGGGTGCTAAGGGGCTAAATCTGTACATTAATCAGCTGTTCTAGGGTTTCAAGATTAGCTGATCTAGGGTCTCAAATTTCAAGTTTTTGCTTTGTGCAGTTTTTATTTAGGGTTTTCTGTTTTCTTGTATCCACAGGCAGCTCATCTGTCCAAAACAATGGCGTAAGTTATATTTGAATGAACACACAGAGAGCTGGTTTCGATTTGATCTGCGGCTCAGGCAAACGTGGCCCAGCGTGTTCAGTGGTCTGCCGTCAGTCTTTGCTTTGGCTGGGGTCACGTATCATCACGTATCAAAATTCTGTTATTGACTCTCTGCTGTCAGAAGCCTCTGCCGCCTCCCCTCAAACTGCAAACGCAGTCAATAGCTTGAAAAATCGAAACTTTATTTTGATGCACGTTTGCGTAAATACTCAGGTAAAATCCGCTGTCAGATCCATTTGCTGCGAGGTTCGTGGAGGCATCAAAGCGTTAGCAGTGGGAGCACCAGGTAAGAAAGTCAGCTTCGATTTGATCCTCAAATCACTGCATTCGTCTATCGTCTTCATCATCGGGGCAGGTAACATCTTTAAACGCATTCCTATTCTCCTGAAAAACATTTGCGTGGGTATCAAAAACCTGTGTACGCCGGCAGCAAGGGCAATCCACCATCCGAGCAGGTAAAATCGAAAAAAAAAATTGTCGTCTGTCAATATAATGCGTGTTACATTTGCGTGGGTATCAAAAAACTTGTGCACGCCGGCAGCAGGGGCAATCAACGATTCATAGCAGGTAATCGAAATTTCTTCGTGGTTATGTAATGCGCATTTGGTAATTTTCCTTGAGCCAGGGTTACGGCTTCCGTCTGAAACTGGCAGCTCGAATTTTTGTTATACGGCTTACGTTTATTTTTGTTTCAGTTTATCAGTGTTAGTTTTATGTATTGTTTTATATTTAATGTAGATTTTAGATAGTCTTAGTTTTTTTTAGTTTGGTTAGTTTAGGATTTATTTGACTTTTGATTTAGATTCGTTTTAGTTAGTTTTTAATGTATCAGTGTTTTGTTAATATTTAGATTTTAAAATTTTGTTTTGTTTAGGTCTTTAAAATATAAAAAAATAAAAATAAATAAATAATAAAAGGATTTCTTTTTCTTTTTTTTAATTTTAGGATTTAAAGCTTTATGTAAATATAATTTTTGGATTAAAGTTAGATTCTAGTTATTTAAATTTTTTTATTTAACTTTTATATTTTAGTTTAGGACTTTAGTTTGTATAAATTTTAATTTTAGATTTTTTTTTTTAATATAAAATTAAAAAAAAAAAAAAAAAATTCGAAAAAATATAAAAATATTGTGGAAATTTTTTAGATCCAGTTATTTTCGGGAATTGTCATATCTTTCATGCTGAGATCTAAATTTTCAAGTCGAGATGCGAAATTGATATCTGGTTATGGTTTATGATTCGTGGTGGTTTAAAGCATTCATATTTTTAAACTTTCAGTTGCTGGATATCGTGTTTTGGCTGATGCCTTTGATGATAGATGATTACTGTTCATGGTCCATATTTTTATATCATTTAACAAGTAATCGTTTTAACCACAATCTCTTAAGGCACTGGTCTGCTAATATAATCAAATCCATCTAGTGCTTATCTTATCGCGTCTCGTGTCTCCCAACCAACTGGTCGACAGTTGGTCTCATCATCTCTCAGGGACTACCCCCCTTAGCCGCGGGAGACAGGCTTAAACGGAGGGATCGGGTATCAGATTGACAGCCCCCGGTCTGAGCATTGTCGTGTCAATCCGCGCGACAACACTGCTGATTGGGAAAATGCTTCTCCAACCCTTTAGAAAATCTTCCTGACCTATGCAACTGAAAATGTCCTCCCATTCAGCCAAATTGAACCGCTCTTCTGAAGCAATTGTGCAGTCCCTATATTGCTTCCTCGAGAAAATTTTGACCTCCTCGTTTTTACTCTCTGGAACTGGAAAACTTCCTCCAAATCACTGCTGACCTCTACTGCCACTTGCTACTCGCCTCTTGGCTCGATATCCATTGTTGAATCACTCCTACAACTAGGAATTCGAACTTCCTGGGCCACTGAGTATCTGCACTGGTGTGTTCTCCATCTATCCATTGACCTCTTCTTATAATCTCCAGTTGGGACTCCCACAACCACGATTAAAACTTAATTGATGGTTGAGATCATCCCCAAGTCGATTCGTGTGAGTTTCTAGATGATTCACATCTTTCTCAATTAATTCTTATTAATTAACCACCTTTCCTAACTTAGACAAACGAAATTTTTAATTATGGTCAATTAATTTAATCGAGCCATCTCTACGTGGAATTTCCAAAAACGATTTATGGGATTTGGAGAACTCCTGTGTTTTAGCCTCTCCATAAAGTCTTGAGACTAAAACACCATCTGATGGTACAAAAAATAACACTCCCTCTTAGTAAGAAAGGTGTTCTCTCAAACTAGTGTTGCAGAATTGTAATAGCACCTTGTCTCTGCAACATCCTCTAACCACACTACTAATGTCTGACAACTGTAGTCCCCTGCCACTGTCCACCAACTATTGCACTAACTCGGATTCATCTGCCACTGACTATAGCTGAACTAAAATGTTGCATCTGTGTTGTTGTTGACACTGCACTGTACATCCTGTATTGCTACCAACTCTGCATCTGCACTGCAACTCCCTCTCAACTGTTGTTGTTGTTACTGCAACTGAGAAGCATCCAAAATACTGAATCATTTGTGTCTCTATGCTGCAAATATCTCCTAAGCATCTGACTGCTACTAGCCTTTGCATTGCCCATTGAGAAATTTGCGCTGCTGTTGACTCTGCACTGAGCCTCTTGCTCTGTTGTCAACACTGCTTTGTGCTTCTCAGCTTCTCACTGCCACTAGTATGCAACTGTCACTCTGTAACTAACTACATCAACTGACACTGATCCTCCTACGATTGAATATTGTGGGCCCTTGTAGCAAGGTAATGATCCATGAGGAAACACCATCTGATGCAACCCCCCCAAATCTCTGCGCAACTCTGGGACTAAAGCTCCATATCGCCCCACCTCAGTCCTGGAGGTATAGTTGCAAACATGGCGAAATCTTCCTCTAGCCTGGAGGAAAACTTGTCGTTCTTTGTGGATGTTGCCGCCTGATCTTGCTTCTCTTGCTTCTCCTTCCTTTGAGGACACTAAGTATTGTAGTGGCCAAACTTGCCACACTTGAAGCAGTTGACCTTAGATAGATCCTTCATTTTCTTTCTCTCCCTGCAAACCTTGTCCCTTACTGGGACCCTTTAATGCAAGAACCACATTATCTTCCTCCTTCACACCTTTCGATCCGTTGTTGCTGCTTCCATTGATGGAGGTATTTACTAGTGCTCGCCTCATCTCTTCCTGTTGTTGGTCTGACGACATCTTGTCCCACCTTGGTAATGTATCTTGTCCCAGAATACCTTGGTCAAAGATTTCCCAATCCTCTCAGACATTGTTCAAGGCCAAGTGCACAAGCTCTGAATCCTGAGGCGCCTCTAATACAGTTGCTAGTTGATCCCAGATATCCTGAATTATGGTTGGAAAGGGATCAATTCCTTCACCCTTCTGCATCCTGATGTTCCTTGGCATCTCTTTCAAGAACATTTTCCTCTGCTCAAAATGTGTTATTTTCTATAGCATCGGATGTGTTCTAGCCACGAAATTTGGTGGAGAGGCTAGAATACATGAGATTTCCAAAACCCAAAAATCGTTTCTAGAAATTCCACCTAGAGATGACTTAATTAGATTATTAACCTATTTTTTAATTGTTGAAATTTGATGACAAAAAAAAGTTTCTTGCAATCCCAACTTGGTTTTAATTTCACCTTATCACTCCCATTCAGTTAAATGCCCTTTCCCACAAACATACATTCAACATATAGAATTCTGGAAATGAAATTTTTAGATTAAAACACATGGGACTGTCAACACATAATGAAAATAAATATGGACATAACCAGACCAACAACACACATAAAAATACACAGATTTTTGGTCAACTTAGACCCAAGGAAAACCCCTTCAATCTTCTCCAGGGAAAACCTGTTAGAGAGCTCTTCAAATTTATTTATCTTTCAAATTCAGGAAAAATACATTTGCAGAGAAAACAAAATAGCAAAATACAACTTATCTCTTCAGCCCAAAACTCCTTGAAAACCATGCCCACTTTGCCTCGATTTTCGTGCCCACTTGAAGCTGAAAATATGTATTGTACGGATACGACTGTATGGGTTAGAAGAAACAATGCAGCCTTGGTGGAGCGTGGGGGGAAACACAAGGGAATTTCGACCCACATGGGGAGTATGCTCTCATTGGAGCGGAATTGGTGTGAGGAGTTCGATGTGGCCCCACATGAGCAATCTTGGAGGTAGCCTGACAAAAGGAAGAAGGGACTCTCATTTTGATCATTCATCTATCATTTTAGAAATTGTCTCTTGACATAACACGCTTGAGCAGGAGCCAAGTCTACATTTCTTGTTCAGCACACGGGTGTTTCTGAGCGGAGATCCCAGCCCTTACTTTGGTGGACTTCAAGTGCCACCCAAGGAGGGAGTTCTACTTAGTCCCGAATCATACCAGCAGCAGTGAGGTCATACTACATCAGAGGGGAATCTACATCAGAGGGGAAGCTACAGCAACACAGGGACTGCACAGTATTGGGTAGAGTCACTCCGGGAGGTTGAGGGGTGAGTGGAGTTTGAGGTGGAAACTTGGAGGGAAGGCCTGGGGAGCCTTCTAATAGGGATTGCAGGCATTTTTGGGGCATTTAGCGGTAGATTCTACAGGTGGGTCGATTTGCCCCGCAATAGAGCCACTCAAGCCAAAGAGGGTCGAATTTCCAAGGTCAAGCTTTGGCCAAACCCTTCGTGGGTTATTCTGGGTTTATTGAAGAGAGGCCAAAATTAATTTCTCGGAATTTTCTGAGCAGTGGAGACGGCCCTAGCAGCAGATCCTTTCAGGCAGCAGCACATTTCTAGGCATTTACAGCGCAGTACTTGAGCAGCATAACAACGGTTTGGAGGAGGGTGTCTCACTTTTCATTTTGGGCTTTGTTAGCTTCCCTTGAGCAAGCCTAGGTGCGCTCACTCCAACACCTTATTGTACACCCCTTTCATTAATAAAAAAAGTACAACAACGCAGTGTTTGGTGCCAATTTGTGGTCTGATTGTTTGTTACTGTTTCATGGTGTTTTTGTCTATGTTTGCTTTGCATATTTACTGTTAATGTTCCTAAGGGATATTACAATGGTATCAGCGCTCATAGACTTGGCACAACCTGTGAGAGCAGCACAGTGTATGACACCAGAAGATAAGCAGAACGTGACACAAAGGTACAGAAGCAGAGAAAGACAATTGGAGATTACCCCTGATCCTATGACTAGAGAACCTAAGGTAGAAGAAACCAACATGGGGGACACTGAAGGAGACAAAAGGAATGAGGAAAAGGAGTTTGCCCAACTCCTACTAAAGGCAGTGCAAGACTTATCCCGGAACATTGAAGGAATGGGCCAGCGAAATGGCAATAGAAACAAAGGTAAGGGAGGCCAAGGGGATTTCTAATTTGGAGAAGGATCTGGCACTTCGCAGCAACACACATCTCTCAATGTCAACATGCTATTGATCCCAAACACACCCCCTAGGTCCACTATTCCTACATTCCTACAATCTGGCGCTGGTGGGCAACTGGAGCAGGAGGAGACACCTTGTGGGGACTACTTCCTAGAATACCAGACCTATGGACCTGATTTTGGGAGGGCCATTACTTTCAAGGATTTCTACGAGGGGCGGTGAGTACTAGACAAAGAGGTAGAGATAGTGCCGAGAGACCAGTGCAGAGGTAGAGAGGTAGATGCAGAAGCCAGAGCAGGCCACGCAGAGGCTAGCTGAGACAGCGCAGAGGCCAGAAGGGCCTGTGTCATCCACGCAGAGGGCATCAGGAGTGACGCAGAGGGCCATAGAGGCTGCGCAGTGCCTCGGAGGGATGACGCAGAGGGTTTTGAGGCTGACACAGAGGCCAGGAGGGCTGACGCAGTGCTTTAGTTGTGCTGGAGAGGGTTTCGTGGGGCAGATTTTCTGAATATCTGCTTCCGAATAGAGAGGTATTACTGTCAGTTATTTTTCTTTGTCGGGTGAGCTAGTTTGGCACCCAGTTGTACTCAAGGATATACAGCATAATAAATAACCCTTAGAATTGTTGCACCAGTTTTCCCAAGTTCGGTTTTTCCGAGGACAAGTTGTCCAAAAATAACGGCGTCACTTGTGTGTTTACTATTTCTTTCAGCTGTTGATCTGTAGATGGTTGACACTGTATTGTGTTTATTTCGATGTTTATATGTTTAAATAACTTGTTTATAATTAACAAGTAGGAGAAATAAACTAGAAGAATACAGATAAAATTTCTAACAGGTAATACTTAGAAATTTCAACATGGTATCAGAGCATGGTTGCAGATCACAGGAGAGCTGAAGGCATCAGCTCAAGCAGAGCATTTGCAGCAGAAACAGTTGTCCCAAGTGATAGAAGTTGATCCTTGCAGAAAGCGACAAAAGAAGGGTTGACACAGAGGGACTGCGTCATCAGTCTGGGCAAGAGAAAGGCCAGCGCAGAGGTTGAGGAGGGCAAAAAAGGCTCACACAGAGCCACGCAGAGACCGGGAGGGTTGACACAGTTGGCTAGGGGGGGCATTTCAACCAGTGCCAGGATTGCACAGAGCCTAAAGGCTCAGTCCTTCAATTGTTGGGGCATAGGAAGCTGTGGGCAGATTGCGAGGAGTGAAGCTGGTGGGGTGTTGTCACTGCCGAGACAGAACAGTACCTAACAGGGCAAAACCAAGGTAGAGGGAGTCGCTACCGAGGCGGATTTCTAGCCAAGGAATCTAGATCAGTGTTTCAAATGCACGGGATATTGGAGAAGTGCAACTTAACAGTTGGCAGACAGATTTCCAAGAGGGAAATCGAGACTCAGAGGGAGTCTAGCAGAGAACTTCCAGATGGGAAGTAGCGACTCAGAGGGAGTCGAAGAGAGAACTTCCAGAGGGAAGTAGAGACTTGGAGGAGTCGAAAGGAAGAGCAGAGAGATGGCCATGAATGGACTAAGGGATTAGGACAGACTGGATAGGGCATCCAACTTTGTGGTCTAGAAGGCCAGGATCCTGTCCATTCTAGATAGATATCACATCAAGGTCTTCGCCTTGAGAAATGCGGCTATCCCAGTTGACTCGGCTGATAATGAAAAGTACAAGGAGGCAATGGCCAAGGCGAAATGCATCATCCTTGATGGGGTCAAGGATCATGTGGTCCAACATATTGTTGAGAAGGAGACAGCAAAGGAAATGTGGGACACCTTGAAGACGTTGTACCAGCATACTTTCGTGTAGAGGAAGATGTTCCTTGAGAATCAGCTGCGGTCATACCAGATGTAGAAGGGGGAGCAGATAGATCACTTCCTCGGGAGATTGAAGGAGATCCGGGACCAACTGAATTCCATACGGGCCACGCCGGATCAGGAGCTAATGGTGAGGACCGCCCTAAACGGAGTCTCCGAGGAGTGGGAGACATTTGTCCAGAGCATTCTGGGCAGGGCGAATCTTCCAAATTGGGAAATATTGTGAGCCGCTCTTCGCGAAGAAGAGATCAAACGGCTAACCAAGACGAAAAGTAGCAGCAAAGGAGTCTGGATCAAGAAGGAAGAGGAAGAGGATGCAACTCTGGCATCTGCAAGGAAGTAGGTGAAGAGGAAGAAAAAGGACCTATCCAAGGTCAAGTGCTTCAACTATGGGGAACTGGGTCATTATGCGAACCAATGTCCGAGGAAGAAAAACAAGGGAGAGGCATCTGACTCCAAGGCAGCGCCAGCGAAGGCGGAGAAGGAGGTAGAAGAGGATGACGATTGTACCATGAGTGCTCATGTACCTCTAGAGAAGAGGTGGGGAGACATCAAGTTGTAGTCAGGAGGACTATTGGCGATGAGGGGCAGGATCCTTGAGGTACCCAACCTCTTGGATTATACCTTGCTACGAAAGCCCCGAAGAGAGAGTAGCAAGACTGACGGATGTCGGTAGAAATAGATGCGGATGAAGTGACAAAGAGTGCTACAGTGCAGGAGTCCCGGGCAGCACAAAGCTAGTAGGCTGTAGCAGTGCGAGAGGCACAGAGGGGGTTGCAACGGTGCAGGATGGCACAAAGAGGTTTGCAGCAGTGCGAGATGCAAGGAGTTGTTGCAGCAATGTAGAGGGAGTAGAGGGAGCACTTGTTAGCAGCAGAGAGAGCTTCAACATCGGAAGTGTTTCTAGTCTTATAAGGATGTCAGTAGTTGGGTGGATCAGTTACTTACTTCTCAGTAACTGAGTTGGAGTGCAGTAGCAGGCAGTAGTAGCACGATGCAGCATGATGAGAGGGGGTTGCATTGCAGATGTAGTGTAGGGAGAAAGGACCAGCGACAACACGGATGCAGAGGGAGCTGTCGTACGGATGCAACAGTGGCAGTGGCAGGGCCATGGGCAGCAGCACAGGATGCAGTAGTGCAGAGGATGTTGGGTGGGGAGGCCGAGCATCAGCACAGGTACCGGTGCCGTATAATCAGAGTGATACTCAGTGTGGAGTATTATTAAAGCACAATCCTTGCTAAGAGGGAATGTTGATTTGGGGTAGCATCGGATGTGCTCTAGCCATGAAAATTGGTGGAGAGGCTAAAGCACATGAGATCTCCAAGACCCAGAAATGGTTTGGGAAGATCCTACCCGGTTAAGGAGATATTAAAATAATTAATATTTTTAATGGAGTTCTTAAGTCTAAACTTAGGAAAAATAAAATATTAATGGGTAGTAATATAAAAATAGGTTAGAAGGTTCCAAATGACATGGATCAAGCCAAATCTAATCTTAGCCGTTGATTAGAGATGTAATCTCGGTCGTTGAAGGACCAACAAGAAAAGTATAAGAGGAGGCTTGAGGGTCAGTTGGAGAACACACCAAAGTGATCAGTCATTTGATTTTCTAGAGCGGGGTTTGCTAAGAAAGTTGAATCAGTGATCAGTTTGCAGCGAGGGGCAGTGGGTATTGGACAAAGAGGCAGAGATAGTGCCGAGAGACCAACACAGAGGCAGAGAGGCAGATACAGAAGCCAATGCAGGCCACGCAGAGGCTAGCTGAGACAACACAGAGACCAGAAGGGCCTACGTCATCCACGCAGAGGGCAGCAGGAGTGACGCAGAGGGCAGCAAGAGTGACACAGAGGGCCGTAGAGGCTGTGTAGTGCCTCAGAGGGCTGACGCAGAGGGTTTTGAGGCAGACGCAGAGGCCAAGAGGGTTGACGCAATGCTTCAGTTGTGCTGGAGAGGGTTTCGTGGGGTAGATTTTTTGAATATCTGCTTCTGAATAGAGAGGTATTACTGTCGGTTATTTTTCTCTGTCGGGTGAGCCAGTTTGGCACCCAGTTGTACTCAAGGATATACTGCATAATAAATAACCCTCAGAATTGTTGCACCGGTTTTCCCAAGTTGGGTTTTTTCGGGGACAAGTTGTCCAAAAATAACGGTGTCACTTGTGTGTTTGCTATTTCTTTCAGTTTTTGATCTATAGATAGTTGAGACTATATTGTGTTTATTTTGATGTTTATATGTTTAAATGACTTGTTTATAATTAACAAGTAGAAGAAATAAACCAAAAGAATACAGATAAAATTTCTAACGGGTAATACTGAGAATTTATGCACCAAAATACAAAGCATTAAAAAAAATAAGTAAAAGGCACACTAGAGAGGTGGAAAAATTAGGCTAAGTAGGGTAACTCATGCATCCACGATTTCTCACTCCATTACATCTATACACCCGGGATGTGGAATCCCATTAGTTGGTCCCCTGACCATGGCACTTGGCCATGAAGTCTTCCATCTCCATACTTAGAAAAACACCTATTGATTGAAGCGTTAACCTTAGAAACGCCACCTAACTGTGAGGGATGGAAGCACCTAATAGGGTTGACTTCTTAGCCACCCCTACAAAGGTAGGAGACACCTTTACGAGACTTGCTAAAGTTAGATATCTGAAGGTGATCCCAGTTTGAAGTATTAATATGCCCTTAACACTTAAGTGTGGTCCAGTTAGATGCATTTATGATCTTGGTCCCTAATGAATGGTTTCTTTCACTTGAGTTTAAGTTGGTTTTTCCAGGTGCTCCAGAGAAACAAAGGCCTAGAGGGCACCCTACTCCACATGATGCTTGGGCCATACTTACATTTTAGAGAGCATGATGACTTGGCAAATGTAGCATTGCACATTTTGAGCGAAGTGTTGGATCCTTGGATGACTTGAGCAATTGAGATACAAATTAGAGCACCCCCATGATCCAGAACGTTGGGCTTCTCTTGCCTAGCTGGAGGATTATTGACGATATACTAGTGGACCCAGAATGCCCCCAGGCTAGCTTTGACACCACTTGATGGGCATGCAATGATCTAAGGCCCAGATGAGGATGGTCATCCTTAGGATGCTTGAGGAGGGCTTGTTGCACCTGATGGAGCCCTAATGTTGGAGAGAGGAAGCACCACGTTGCTCATTTAACACCTATGGAGATGACGTGTGGCACCCACAACTGGATTTAGGACCCTTGGAGTTGTTTTGATGCATGATTTTGGGATTTTTCCTCAAATGGAGGATGATCATAATGCTCAAAGACATTTTCAGCCTTGATTTGGAACCCAAAAAGGGCATGATGTCATCATATTTTTTGCCCTACGACTCACACCCATGGACTTATAATGGCAAATTGTGTTGTAAAAGCTAGTGGTAGGCTTGTAACCCTAATTTAATTTTTGTCCAGTCAAAATCAAATTTGTGTAGGGGCTTCTTATTTAGAAATTAGGTGAAGTAGACCTCATATAAATAAAATGTCACCTCGCTCATTGGTTCAGTATCACTTCTAGAGAACTCGCCCTCTTTCAGAGATTTTGGCCTAGCTTGTTATCTTTCACTACTTTGTGGAGATGTGATCTTTTGTAGATATTTGGCTATTAGAAACTAGTGCTTGTTGTGGAGATATAATTTTGGGTTAAAGAAAAAAAAAAATTCAGATATATTGTGAGTACCTTTTCATTGAATATATCTCATGATTATTGCATGTAATGTTGCTAGGTTTTTCTATGTTCCATGTCTAAATGCTTATGTTTATATGAAATACTTGGTTAATTTTGCATGCTTTAATTTGTATCCTCGAACTTCCCTAGAGAACCTCCTAGAGAGATTTTCTCTAGTTAATTTATCACCGTTTAAAATGATAGTTATGACTAGCAAGTGAAAATCTAGGATAATCCCCCTTACTCCCTTCAAGGATTTAATATTTTCATGGTTAAATTTCCTTAAGACTCCATCACCCAAGTAGATTGAAGGCATTGGTCTCCATATTGATGGTCAAAAATCATAAAATCTTACGTTTTTACCCCCTCCTAAAATTTTGGCCCTTCAAGGCAAGTCGCTAGGGTTAGGGTTTGAGGCCAAATTCAACTAGGGCATGAACATTGGGCTGGTTGGAGGCCGTTTCACCTTGCTGAACCATAAAACACCAAAATCTAGCATTTTGCAAGGTTGGAAGTCCTTCCTTAGGGATGACATCATCAACCCTAGGAAATTCTATGGCTAGAAAAACCCTAGTTTAGCACCAAGGCTTCAACTTAGGTCAACTGAAGGTTTGTGGATGTTTTTTTTATTATATCATTATCAAAAAAACTTTTCTCTCACATTGTATGCCTAGTTGTGCTACTTTGGAGTCATACATCAAAAACCCTAGGCTCCAAGTCCCTTTAGACGCTGTTTCTAAGGTATGTTATTCCCTGTCTTGTAGAATTGAGCCTTGTCCTTAGCTTGAATATCTTGGAAAGGCCTTTTCAATTGTCACCTTTAAACTCTAGACCAAGAATATCCTTTAGGTGACCTTAAACTGGGAAGCCTCCCGTGTGGTGAAATTTCACTAAAGAGCGGGAGGTGGATTGCTAAGGTGACAACAGCATCCATTGCATTGTTATTTCTCGATCTGGATTTTTCCTTGTGAGGCATCTCACAAGACTACCTAGATTTTGAGGCAACGGGGGGCTTGGCTTGATTTTATCACCGTGGCACCACTGTATTACTCCTTTTTGTATTTTCTTTCATTTTTCTTAGTCCTTTTTCTTTAGATTTGCATTTTTAACATAGGACCTTGGGGATGTACCTTTTTAATGTGGTGGATTCATTATTTTTCTCAATCTTTTACATTGGATACTCTTGACCTCTAGCCTCTTTTGGCTTTATTTTGACTTTGAATTACATTTTGCTTGATTTGACCTTAATGGGTGACATTTGATGAGTCTAACATAAGCAGGGATTATATTTTTTGTACAGATGAGATGGTAGTGAGAGGGAAAAAGTGGAAAATGTTTAGATATGGTTAGGATATGTACACACAATTATGTCCCCCCATGGTACACAAGGGAAAATAATAAAACTATTACAACTAAGAAGTGTTATAAGATCTTACCAGCGTTTATCACTTTCATGACAAGGTCAGAAATTATAACACCACTTCTAGATAAGAAACCTTCACACAAAACCATAACACATCAACTGAAATAAGCATAACCATCTATGTGAACACCTATCAT
This sequence comes from Pinus tabuliformis, assembly GCA_031772625.1. Lineage (NCBI taxonomy): Eukaryota > Viridiplantae > Streptophyta > Pinopsida > Pinales > Pinaceae > Pinus > Pinus tabuliformis. The sequence continues at coordinate 1,201,066,369 of CM062820.1, read as the reverse complement.
CTGAGGTGAGAAAACATAGGAGCTGATATGCCATGGTAGAGACATCTAAAGATGTGGATGGTGTAGGGCTGGAAGAACTTGAAGATTGCATCTGAATTGATAGATACGAGCATGAGAGCTCATCCAAGTAGCATCAATGCAACACTGGGAGGGCGGTCAGGAAGCTATGTCACAGGGTTCGACGAACTTAAACCTTCAGGTTCGAAATTCGGTGAACCTCAAAAAAATTTTGAAATTCATTCAGGTTCGCTGAACCTGAAAGCCGAACCTATTCGAACTCGAACCCCATTCGAACTCGAGCCTGAAAGTGAACCTTAAGCTGAATTTAATCGAATTCGATTTTTTTTTGTTGAGGTTTGAATTAGGTTTGGCAGTTGGTTTTCGGCAATCTTCCCGCTAAAAAAATCCTTTATAAACAACGCTGCGTTAAGGATTTAACATAGCTTGCAAGTGTCGAGTGAGTTCTGAGTGAGTGAGTGAGATCTGCGTGACTGAGTTCGTGAGTTCTTAGTGAACTTCCTTTTTCAAATTTTGAAATTTGAAGATGTTCTACAATGAGTTCTTAATATAGTTGTATTGTAATGTGTGTTTAAACTTTGATTATGTTTTAATTATGTGATTTTTTAAAAGATTACTAGTATTTGACATTCATTTAAATTTTGAAGACTGAAAATTATGTCATTTCTTTTTGCAAACTACTATTGTGTATGTTTACATTTAACTAGATGTTAGAATGATTACATTATTCATGTATGTTTACTAATAAGAATTTGTATTCATGTGTTTATGGATCGATTTTGAATTTTTTATTATTTTGTCATACATATATATATATTTATATATATTGAAAAATATGTATAGTCGAACCTAATGTCGAACCTCATTCGAACCTGATTGGAAAATTCGAATTCAAATCGGACTTAATCGTTGTCGAACTCTAACCGTGTGACATAGTCAGGAAGTAGTTGCCCTTGAGGGGGCAACAAGTAGTTAGCTCGGGCTGCAATGGAAATGTGGCTTCACTAATAAAGTTCAGAATACCTACCATGCATATTTCCAAAGGTCATACAAATGAGAAAAAGTCATGAGGCTTCAATTTGTATTGAATAAGATAATAACATTTCAAAGTATCACTTAACGGAAATTGAAGAGACAATACTGAAGATTTCAGGACAAATGTCAGCCATAAAAGAGCACCAAATAATTTTGGAATTCTACTTACTCAGCATAATATGGAAGTGTTCGTACTGCAACATCCAGAGCAAACATCCCTTGGTTGGTCTTACCAACCTGACAATACACACGAACTTTATTTCCTGCAATGAACCACAACATAGAATACTTCACGTGTAGGACTGACAATCTATATACATTCGATGAAAGCCTGATTTCGACTTACATTTGTACATGTATTTATGTATATGTTCCTTGTACATAATATGTATATAGTATATACATGAAGACCTGATGTAGTTGTTCCTCATATAATATGTATGTACACACACCTGCAGTAGTTGTCCGTTCTATATACTCGAATTCCCCCACAACAATCGCCACCAAGTACGTTGACATGATACATGATTCCTGGAAACTGACTCTCCTCAAATTTCCATCAGACTTTTCTTCAAAAACTGGCATATTTGACAAAACTACTCGGTCAACAGGAGCACATACCGTTATTTTAAATGTTGCCTGTCAGAAACACAATTGCATTACTATAATTGATGTTAAACAGAAAACATAGACATTTTCTTAGAAAAAGAAAGTAATAAGACTGACAGTCACCTTTTCAGGGTTCCACAACTATTTCTCAAGCCTCTGTTTGTTTTTATCTTCTCCCATTTCAGATTTGCTGAGAATTTTTCATAATTTACTCAAAAGTCAATGTTAATCAAGGATGAAAGAGTATGATTTTGATTGTATTGTAGACAGTGTAAAACCAAAATTGACAAATCCTATTCTAAATAAATACCGGTGAAGGATTCTATGAAGTAACCTGCACAATTCTGCAAATGAATCGTGCAAATTTGAAATTTCAAAGAATATTTTTGAGGTGTGTGCTTCTGACTATTTGAACCAATATTCACCCAAAATAATAGGGGAAATATGCATATTGATATGGACAACAATAAAGATGCACCTCTTCTTGCATGAGAATGACAATTCTATGTGCCTATATTAAGGGACAGATGAGAGCACAGGAGGTATAAACTCCTAAAACAAGCTCTTAGAAAATATAATATAAGATAATGTATCAATGTCCAACAAATGATGAAAAAGTCAGTCAATGGGACCATGAACTACAATCAGTGATGATCTTATGTAAAAGTGCACTAGGCTGCTCCGAATGCAAAATAAAAAACATAAAAGAGAGAGTCAGTGAAAGTGACCTGCACAAAGAAGGCATATAAAAAGAAAGAAGCTCCAGCAAATGTCACGAGGTCAGGGAGAGGAAGTGGATAGTGAGGAGGGAGTATTTACAGCCAAAATAACTACCAAGAATTCACTAATACATTGTGTGATAATGCTGTTAGATGAAAGTCCTAGAATAGTAGGCAATGTCATTGGCCCTAGGAGGAACCTGAGTGCCACGGGTAGGGATTTCTTCTCACACTAGGGCCAAAGGAATAAATCTTGTAATATGGTCATGGCTCATGCAGTGTTTTTAAAACCGGAACCGGTGACCAGACCGGTCCACCTAATGAACCGGTTTACCGACTGGAACTGGTCTAACCGAGACTGGTTTGGTCTAAACGAACCAGTTTTAAAAAAATACATTAAATATTTTTTTTAATGAAACAAAACTATTTTTAAGATTTAAAACCATGATTACAAGCCAATAGAGACAAAATATGCAAAGTTTGTTCATTTATATGCCATGTAAAGGTGAATATATCAAAATGGCACCGAGTGCAATACATATCATAGAAAGGTTTGTTGTTCTGCCTCATAGAATCATTGCAATCAACTACTGCTCTGTTAGGTTGATTTAAGAAGTGTCTTAAAAACTCCATTTGAACAAATTTAACACATCCCAGACCAACAATAGACAAGATGTATGCACTCTACTATGATATCAAGGCATAGCTGTATCCTCACTCTGTTATACAATTCAATGGCTTTAATAACCCATAGACTTTGTGCAAATGTTCCTCTAGCCAAATGATGATTATGAAGATACCAGTGAATAGATAAAGTTATAAACACAACTCTTAGGAGTGGATTTGTTCTCTATGTAATTTTCTCAAACAATTATTTGCAATATGTTGTAGGTGATATTGCAAGTTTCACTTGAGTTTGGATGTTTCTTCCAATGGAAGATTTATGTGGAGAACATAATGTTGTAGACAAGTTGGGGCTTCTTTGTCTCAGCATAACATATATAATACTCAGTGTGTAGAAATGAACTCCAACTAGCAAAATTTACAAAGTATTTAAAATTTTAACCCAAGTAGAAATAATGTGTATTAACTACATATTGGAATATTGCACAGTCATTATACCCGCCTTCAAAGATGTACAGAATAAGAGGTAATGAGGGAACCTGGTCAAGTCTTAGAGAATATGACAGTAGCTCTTTTCTGGCAAACTGATGGCAAACCTCTATCTGAACTTTGAAGTAACATGCAGGTCCATTCTCTCCTCAAGGTATACATAGCTCCAAATCTCAACAAACAATGAGTAACACCAACTCTAGGAAGAAACCAACAACTCAGCCCACTACTAGATAAATATTAGTCACAAAATAAGTATGCAGGCCAGTCTTTTCGTGATCATGGAGAATCACTCACTTCCAAAGTATTTCGTCTCTTTGATTTGATTTGCAAGGGTATGTTTATAGTTGTTTCCCTTCAACAATGGTAACGACATTCCCACTTAAGGCTTGCAAATATATCAGCAAACCTCTAGGTAGCAGATAAGGCACAATTTTACCTTAGTGAGTGGCACGTTGTTCTAGAATATGCACAGAGATAACTAGCCCCTCAGCAAGCAACCCATACACTTCAGCAAATAGGCCACAGTCTCTAAAAACCCACAATCAATGACTCTACAACAGTGTTTTTAAAACAGTCTCTGAAAACGGCGCATGTGCCTCCTAACTGGCCAGTTTAGGACGGAACCGACCGGTTAGGACCGGTTTAGGGCAAACAAAGGAGAAATGACTGGCCTGACCGGGTCTTTTGGCTGGTTTCGACCGGTGGGCCTGCTAACCGGCCAGTTAGACCGGTAACCGATTAGCAAGGCCGGTTTTGAAAACTATGGGCTCATGTTAGACCATCAAGCAGATCCAAGTTAATGACTAGTATTCATATGTGACCTCACCATAACTCAAAAGGCCATAGCATGAGGCATCATACAAGCTCTCAGAGATATGGTTCCTGTTGACCACTGAAGTAAACTTAAAGACTCCATGCCCAAGGATATTTCAGAGCATTCCCACACTTACGGAGTTCCAGATTTCATCAGGGCTTCTAACCCCCTTGTTTCTTCTCTTTTTCTTCATTGTACTCAAATTCCTCAGCCATATGGGGATATTGTAAATATGATGCTAACATGATGAAATAAAGCCATGTAACAGGCCTAGGTAGCTTAGGACTTTGCTATCAATTGAATTCACTCTAAGGATTTTTTTTCACTTAATTAATTATTTGTGTTTTCAATGTTTAAGAATTAATTGAGTTTTTTCTCCCAGATATACCTCAAAGCTGAAGTGTGGCTTGATGGTAAGGCCTTAAGTGAGTCATAGTGTCTAGAATCAATGCATATTACCATGTTAGATCACTTGTAAAATTTCGCAGAATTTGATTAGGTCTAGATATCATTTTTTAAATTATTAAAATTTCCCGCAAGACGAGAATTTCAATAAAATTTTTATGTAAACTATAATAAGTGATGTCTAGAGAAGTTGTAAGCGGTATGAGTAATCAAAATTAGACCTCAACACCTCAACTTTCTACTAAAGCACATTTTGAGGGGTGAAAAATCATTTATAGACTCTCAAAACCCACTTTTCCTATGTCTAGGGGAAAATGTGGCAATAAAATAACCCATAAATAAATAAAGTGGAGAAAAATAAAAATTCCCACATGCCAGAATGATGTGGAAATGATGTCAAGTCAAAGATGTTAGTTTTTGTAACATTGGAGGTGTTCAAGTCTCAAAACTTTGTGAGGAGCCTAAAACACAGAAGTTATCCATAACCCAAAAATCGTTTCTGGAAATTCCACATAGAAGTGTCTCAATTATATTATTAACCTATTTTTAATATTTCCTAAGTCTAGACTTAAGAAAAGGGGTTAATTTATCAGCATTAATTGAGAAAGGTGTGAAACATCTAGAAACTCACACAGATCAACTGGGAAATAATCTTAGCCATCGATTACAATTTAATCTTGGTCGTTGGAGTCCCAACAGAAGATTATAAGAGGAGGTCGATGGATAGATGGAGAACACACACAGAGAGTTCAATTTTCTAGAGAGCAACAGTCAGTTGCCAGAAAGGTTTGAGCTTCATAAAAGAAGCAGAGACAGAGAGGGGCAGGGACAGTGAAGCCGAAGAAAAGTTTTTCAGATCTTATGAGTACCTTGCAAAGAGGTTGAGATTTTCTCGAGGAGGTTGCGCAAAGGCAACGCAAAAGCCTCAAGTAGGAAATTCGATTTTGTTGGGGTGAAGATGGTTATTAGTTCCAGAGGCCGAAAGATATTTCCAGAGTGTCGGAGAGAGTTTTCCAGTCAACAATAGGTAGGACGACTTGATTTACAGAAGTTTCAGGTTGCAGCGTTTAAGGGACTGCGCAGAGGTGATGCAGGGCTTGCGCAGGGCTAGATGGATAGCTTGCTTTTCAAAGGTCAAACAATGTCAGGATTGCTCAGAGTGAGGGTAATTTCCCTCAAATAATTTTTGCCAGTGTTTTCTCTACAAGATTTCTATTTTTCGGCATCCAGATTGTACTCAAATTATTTCACTGCTGCTTAATAATTAAGACCCTCAGCTACTGCACCGGTTTTCCCAAGTTGGGTTTTTCCAAGGACATTTGTCCAAAAATAATTGTGTCAACTTTTATGTGTGTGTGCTAGAATGTTTCTTAGTTTCCAACGCTATTATTTTCCGCAATATTTTTTTTGAAGATTGTTGTGTTTATTTCGTTGTTGTCATAGCAATAAACTACTAACTTAATTAACAGTTAGAAGAAATAATACTAGTTGTTGCAATAGGATTTCAGTAGTGAAATTTTCACAAAAGAGAAGTGTGAGAGATGATTTGGCACATGATTCATCACATGAATTAATGCACATATGGAGTTCAATTTTGTGGGCCAGATTTGGCGCTCGATTTTCTTATATGGCACATCAAAATCTACTTGAGGGGGTCAACAAATATCACAAGAATAGTTGGTGAGGAGTTTTTGGGAGTGTGTCTCCACACTTGTGCATCCATCTTCAGTTCAGCCTACACGTAGTTCTAGTCTAGCTTCAGGAATTCTTTTGTTGAGAAATCAAGGGAAGCTAGATTAGGGTGATCTCTCTTACTTTAATAACCGTTTGTGATGTTCTTTTATTTAACTTGATGTACTTGTAATTAGCTTCTTCTTTCACTTGATTATTATTGTGTTCTTATCATCAAACAACTACCAAACTATGAAGATCAATGAGGCAAGAGGACACAAAATATAGGCTACTAGCCAGTGCCAAAACCTCTCCCTTTGTGAGAAAAACCCACAAGAATTCTTCTCTTCTTATAGAATCTCCAATTGACGAATTCCAAGACCTAAGACCCTTGACAAAGACCCTCCAAGACCAAGTCAATCTTTCCTCAGATGAACTTTCTTCTTCAAAGTCTACCCAAGTCAACTTGTTGGCAGTTAGATTTTGATTATCTTCATAGATTGCTGAGAAAATTAGGATTTAATGCCAAAACATAAGGTATTGATGCAATAAATGTAAAATTTAAGAAACCCGTTGTTTGAAGAGAAGGAAATTTTCAAATCTCTTCCACTATAAGTGATGTTACCATTGAGCAATAGAAAAACATATACCTTTTTATTATGTTTCCACCAATGCCTTTCTTTGCTAACAGATTTATCATAAACACTTACCAAAATTACCACTTCATAATGAGAAGCATGGGAATTTTAATATTGTACCTTGTAAGAAGGCTCATCCCAGCAAGGAAAACACCTTCGAGCATCTGCTGGCTCAAACTGAGTGACTGCCATATTCCTTTTCTCGCCATTGATCACATATGCGCTGAAGCATGCAAGTTAACTAATCAATGCAACTGCTTTTGATTGGAAATTTGAAGCATTCATAACATAACATTCTAGTGGAATTCATTGTCACGTGAGATTCTGTTTTACTAGATTTACATTAAATTTTTGTTGTAGTAACCATCTTTGAGCATTGGAATTTTCCCTAATTCTTTGCAAACATCTCAATTTTGGAAGAAACAAGCATCCTAAAAAAATAAACAATACATGTACCTTCGATAAAATCCCTTCATCTGATCATTCAAAGTACCCTGAAATTCAATGTCCAAAATTCCCTCTTCACGTGGCAAGGTTTCATCGAACTCCAACACCAAAATCTCATCTTTTGCATTAATGCTAACATTGGATGGATTTACCACCTACACGAAATAAGGTAATTTTGTAAGAGGATAATGTAGCAAGGCAAATAATCCAAAACAACAAAATAATAATACCATATAAATTGGCATACATATTGTTAGTTCCAAAGACATTTAGATTTAATAGTGTATATCCTGATCTATATGATTAAATCTAATTCTAAAAACAGTTACATTTAACTATATATATCTCAACTTACATCATGTTTATTATTGCGTTGAAATAGATATTATTTTTTATTTATAACAATCAAATATAATTATTATTGCATTGAAATAGATATTATTTTTTTATTTATAACAATCAAATATAATTATTTAGTTACAAATATTTTAACATTGGAACCATGCACATGCATCTCGGTTGATTTTTTTTATGTTTTTGAATAGTACAATATAAATAATACTTATTAAAGATTAAAGTTAAGGGGAATCTAGGCACTAGAATGTTATGCTTAATGGCAAATCTTTATAATGTTGGTGGAAGGTGACATACTAAATTAAATTATATGAGAGAACAATGAAAACACATTTAGTTCAATGAAATATGCTATAGCCTTCGACAAGGTTTGATTTCTTAAAAACGTGGTCTAGCAATCTTTTAACCCATTAAATAACCTTGATTATTAAGCTAAATGGTATATCTTTTAATGATGAAAGTGTTCTTTATAAGTAACACTACTAGACCTTTAACAAAGAAACTTAATTAAATTTTAAAGTTAATTTAAGAAAATGTGGGAATATTAAGATTATCATTAATTTTTTTTTTTAATTTTTATATTTATGTTTTGTATTCATTCTTTTATTTTTATTATAACATTTTTTACTTTATATTTTTTTATTCATATAATAAATATAATATATCTAATTTATAAATATAATATAATTAAGTTTTAGAAATGAAAAATTAATTAATCATTTTATAGTTTTTTTTCACAAGTACAACGTTTTGTATTTAATATGAGAAATATGCATATACTGTCAATATTCTCAATATAAGTCATGTTACTTATCCAAATTGAATTTGGATGGAGAGGATTCCATTCCTTCCTCCCAACCATCCATAATAACCTTAAAATTCATCATATAAACTTATATATATAATTCATTTTTTTTCTTTTAAAATATTTTTACACAAAAATATAAATAAACTTATTTTACTTTAAATTTTAAATCTAAACCATATCTACTATATTAAAATTATCAAAAACTAACTTTACACGTTTTTAATTTACCATATTATATAATAAAATAAATAAAAATGAAACTATAATAAATAGATAATTTAAGACTTCCCCAGGGAACTAAAAACCCCTACCAACTCACATCCATTTTAACATTACAATTTGTCAAATAACACATCCATTTTAATATTACAATTTAAACCCTTACCAACTCACATCCATTTTAAAATTACAATTTGTCAAATAATCAAAAAGTTAGACAATAAATCTAATAAATAAAAAATGAAAATAAAAGCATATCATTATCATAGTTTATTATTTTCCATTGTAATTTTGTAATAATTTATTAAAGAGACATATTTTATTGAGATTTTGAAAGTGTTTTTCCTTTAATTCAATAAATAAAAAACGAAAATAAAAGCATATCATTATCATAGTTTATTATTTTCCATTGTAATTTTGTAATAATTTATTAAAGGGACATATTTTATTGAGATTTTGAAAGTGTTTTTTCTTTAATTTAAAGGAATTATTGTTAAGTAAACTCATAAAACATTGTTTTTACCTCGCCATATTCTCTTAAAATAGTTTTTTTAATCAAAATGGATATAACTGAAATTTTATTATTATTTAATTTTATATTATTATTTAATTTTTTTATATTAAATTATAAAAAACCATATATTTGATCTTAAATAAGATTCATCTTATATACAAATCTAATATAAGTTAAGAGGGATCTAATTTATTTACTTTCAAATTTTCTTATGAGGCAACATTATTTAAATGTTTTATAAAGTTATTTTATTTTATTTTTTAATTTTTTATTTTATTTTTATTTTGATCTACATGAGCAAAATTTCAACTTTGATGACGGACAGAGTTACACATCATATTGGACAGACAAAGTTACACATCATATTGGGTTGTAGAATGAGCCTCTAAGCTCAATTATTAAAAATAGTTTAAATTCCTACCATTCACTTATTAATTATTGATAATTAAATTAAAATTTTAGAAACTTTATTCCAAAATAAACATATTTATTAACTTAATAAAAAATTATATTTTTAATTCTATTAATAAATAATTATATATACATAAGTATTCATTATTTTTCTTATTACAAATTATATAAATAAATATTTATTACGTATATAGAAGCCTTTAGGATTAATCACAATGTTTCGAACTAACTAACGTGGTTTAGCTGTTGAAAACTAATGGTTGGCAAAGTAGTTAAATTAGTTAAAAAGGGTAAGTAAACTAATAAAATAATGAATATAAATCAAATAAATATAAATTATTAAAATATTATAAATTGGTTTAAAAACTGGTAGTTAGGATTAAATAAATATTATATTGATTTTAAACATTAATTAAGGTGTTAAAATAATATATATTTATTTACAACTAACTGTTTTTAAAATATTTTATTTATTATATCAAAGCCTTTAAATCTACTCTTGAGTCAAAATTCTATTTTAATGCTTTAATAATTAATTAGATATTATTAGTTTATAAAAATCCTCGGGGTTACCTTAATCAAATATATTCATAAGATTAAGGAAGAGAACCCAAGTTAAAGAGATCAAATTATAAAAATGAAGAAAGGGGTTACTAATTAAAATTAAATATAAAATTATATACAATTCTTAGATATATTAATAATGCTCAAAATAAAAGTAAGAGAAAGACTCAAAAATTCATAAAATTAAGAGGGGAACATGGTAGAAACATAAAATGAATGAAAAGGAGGAAACACGAAAAAGAAAATGATTCATGAAATCAATCGGAAAAACAGAGCTAGAGATAAAAGTAACCAAGGAGAGGAGCAGGAGGAATCAAGAAATGAGAGTCGGAGTCCAGCTCTTACTTAGTTTCCACCCGTCATCCCTATTAAGATTTTTGGCATGTCTTTCAATCTCAATCGCTTCCCTAACCTTCCTATGGTGGAAGTGATCTACCCTAGCAATGACTTTGGACTCTTCAATGCAGACATGGTGATTTGTTTCCTCTGCATGCTCGCCTAGTGTTGATGAGTGGGATTGATTGTGTCTAATATCTGCAGCATGCTCATGGATTATTTGCCTAATAGACCTACATGTTTCCCCAATATAGGGAATACCACAAGAATAGGGAACAAGGTAGACGCCCTTCATATCTTTAGGGTCAACAAGGTTTTTAACAGATCCAAGCGAATTCTTAATGGTATGGAGAGGTCTGAATTCAACATTAGTATTCCTAAGGATATCTAAGAATTGTATACAACATTATTAATATATCTAAGAATTGTATATAATTTTATATTTAATTTTTAATTAATAACCCCACTGCTCCATTTTTATAATTTGATATCTTTAACTTGGGTTCTCTTCCTTAATCTTATGAATATATTTAACTTGGGTTCTCTTCCTTAATCTTATGAATATATTTGATTAAGGTAGCCCCAAGGATTTTTATAAACTAATAATATCTAATTAATTATTAAAGCATTAAAATAGAATTTTGACTCAAGAATAGATTTAAAGGCTTTGATATAATAAATAAAGTATTTTAAAAACAATTAGTTGTAAATAAATATATATTATTTTAACACCTTAATTAATATTTAAAATCAATATAGCCCACGGCACTTTTGATTGACAGTGAATGAATGCACTGTTAAGGCACTCCTTGCAATAGGTCACAGGTTCAAATCCCCCGTGGGTGGTTAGGTAGTATTAATTAGAAAAAAAAAATTAAAATCAATATAACATTTATTTAATCCTAACTGCTAGTTTTCTTCACCTCACCTTGTCCTGGGGATGGACCACCTTAGTTGGTTCAAAACGTCGACCAATTCATGATTATGTGATTAATAAAGGCTTCTATATACATTATGGATCACAAAAGTCTCAGATCTAACAAAATATTTATTACTTTTTTATTTAAATTTAATATTTTAAAATTATAACTAAAAATAAATCATTATTATTAAATAGTGAAATTAACATTTTTTTCAAAATTTTAATTATAACTATAAAACTAAATTTAAAATAGATATCTATTTTTTAAATAGATTTTTTTATTATTTTAATAACATATATTAAATTATAATATATCATTAAATGAACATCCAATGGAGAATAGAAGAACATGAAGAACTGGGTAACATTAAAGAGCAGTGCAACAAACCAGATTCCAGATTATAATTTTACAAGTTGATCTAATCATTCTACATATTATTGATATTTCTACATATTATTGATATTTTCACCTTCTTTTTATGGCTTCAGTTAACTTTTAAGATTTTTCTACTTAACTTAGAATATAATATATTATATGATTCACTTGCAATTTTTTAAAACTGTTACACAATGTATTGTATGATAAAGTCTCAGTAAATAAATCTTTTTATATATATAATTAGTATATAAACATTTTAAATAAAAAACATCGACATTATTTAATAATCTAATTATCCATCCGTCAAACCATTACAAATTTTTACCATTATATAATATAATATCATTTTAAATAAAAATATATATATAATAAAAATAGCCATAATTTTATTTTAATTTAAAAACTTAAATTTAAATTTAATTTGTAGATTTAAATTTATATTTTCCCTTTGAAGCATATATATAAAATGTTATCCTAAGAGCAGATATTATTTAGTGACATCTCTAACCAACAGAGACGCAATAAAATTCACCCATGGGCCATTTCCCCTTCCTCCGGAGAATTGTACTGGGTGGTCGCCAAATGTGCCAATAACACTGAACGACGACCCCATTAACCAATTGCAACATAATAACTACTGCGAATTGCAACATAATAACTACTGCGAATTTAAATTCGATATTATTTACCTTCCCTGAAGCGGTGCTCCGGAAACGGACCGAACTGTCTGCGATCACCAAATCGGAGGCATTGAGAACAAGATACTTCGTATCTTCGAGGACATTCAACGTTACAGCCAATTTGCCGCCAAATTTACAGGTATCCAAATCAGGCCGGAGCTCCAGATCATAACGCCGTGGAAGTGCAAACTTGGGCAATCTCACCAGGTTTTCAAACATTTTGCTAGCCGGGGTATTTTTCCGGCGCCTCCGCAGCAACAATCTTATGACGAAGAACGCCCCAATCACCAATGCCCCTGCAGCTACAGTGCGAAGCATCATTTGCACAAATTCACAAGCTCTTCTTGAACCCCAAAAAAATCAAAACAGGCAAATCTTCAAATGAAACAATTCACCGCTGGCAAAACCTATGTGGACTGAGGCCTGTGGAGGCTTCATTATAATATAAAAGCGGGGTTACCAGAGCCGGTGCGAATTCAGTGCAATGATCTTCTTTATTCTTTTCCCCCGACAAGGGTTTTCAGGTCTCTGAGAAGTTCTTCGGTTATGAAACACAAGTGTGGCAAAATAAAATAGGGTTTTCTCTGAGGAAAAAACGAATCACTAAACTGAATAAAAGTTCGATTGACATGACAAAATAAATGAAGGTTCGAGGGCAACGCAGAATGTGTTGTACAAAAGCAGAGGAATGATGTGAAACAAATTCCAAACACGATTGCAATTTTCATCGCTAGCAGGTATATTCCAATTCCAATGTCGGCCATCTGATCTTCTTTGTTCTTTTCCCCCGACAAGGGTTTTCAGGTCTCTGAGAGGCTCTTCGGTTATGAAACAAAAGTGCGGCAAAATAAAATAGGGTTTTCTCTGAGGAAAAATCGAATCACTAGACTGAATAAAAGTTCTATTGACGTGACAAAATAAATGAAGGTTCGAGGGCAACGCAGAGTGTGTTGTACAAGAGCAGAGTAATGATGTGAAACAAATTCCAAACACAATTGCAATTTTCATCGCTAGCAGGTATATTCGAATTCCAATGTCGGGCATCTGGGTTATTTCAAAATAAGCTAACACCAAAGTGCAGTGATTAGTTGCGGAGATTGCAAACATTAGCGGATGGAATCGCAATTTCAAATTCCTCAACCAATTTAATAACAAAATATAGCAACAGAAAACACTAGGAAAACTGCCGAAATATGGCCTCAGGTAACCAAGAAGTATAGAGGGCCAGTCATAAGGGAAAAAAGAGTGTGGGGAAAGCTGGCACCCAAATTGCCCTCCGAGGAAAAAACGAATCACTAGACGGCATAAAAGTTCGGAATAAAAGTTCGATTGACATGACAAAATAAATGAAGGTTGGAGGGCAACGCAGAATGTGTTGTACCAGAGCAGAGTAATGAGGCAACAAATAACGATCCGATAGCCAATGACCCATACAGACAACATCATAGATAGCATGGCGAAGATGACAGGGTCTCTCGATTTTCCGGCGGCTTCTCTTCCCGTTTGCTTCGATAATTTCCGAGATCTGACAATGAACAGAGTCCGTTAATAGGACATAAGTCTCACAACCAATCAGTTAGATTTTTTGAAGATTTTGGTGACGGAATCCGACGGAAAAAATTGAGGTTAAATCTTGATTTGTATTATTTAAAATGGTTTTTTAACTGCATATTTGGATTCAGCACCCTGAAAAACCATTAAGATGCTTTGATTTGATTGTGCAGAAATTAACTATCCAGAAAAACTTTCAAAAAATCTCACTAAAACAACTCCAAACTAAACTAAAGACAACTCATCGATACGACAGGACGACCCGGACGACCACTTAAAGCATTGAGTGGATGTGACACAGTGGATGTGGCACAGTCCCTCAAGTGGATGTGGCACAGTCCCTCAAACGCTTCTTCTTTCTTTCTTTCATTGTTGCATACCGAACCCCTTTCCTCGTCTTAGATTTGAAATTTGAAATATTGCATATCCACCCGCCCTTTCTCGTCTTCCTCCCGCCTAGGACACACATCTCTCTGCCTGCTTCAATATTGTGGGCGGGGAGCATTATATTATACTAGTAAGAAATGGGATTAGGGCATATGACAATCCGCCCAAATTGGACGAGTGGCTCGTGAAACAGCTGAGTGATTTCGCCATTCCCCGGGACCATGCCATGTTCGCCAAAACTATGGCAGAGTTGTTGTCCAGAAGGGTCATTTGCATATCGAAGCCGTCCAAGGCCCTTGCTCCTGCTTCTGGTTCCCCACCGTGGAGCTCTGCTCATTTGAAAGAACGACCGGATCGATACGGATCTTCTGTTCACCAAATTCGAGAGCAATGTCAAGAATCTAGAAAACTAGCAGGCTGTATCGTCGCGAAAGTTTTTTTACCGCGTGGAGAACACAATCACTCCATAAGCAGATAACCCAATTCTGTGTGTGACGCTTGTGACGAATTATATCGGAAGGTATGGGAGACTCTTGATTTCTCAGGTGTTCAAAAGAGGCCTCGTCGATCGGTTGCAGATTTTGTCTTCCGAATTTCCTATAAACTGATTTTCCTAGAAACCGATTTGTAAAACTCATCTTGAATACAACCAGAGATCACAAGTAAATTTGGAATTATTCTGTGCACCAGGAATCGAGTGTAGGAGGAATATATTTAAGAAAGTTATTAAGCAACAGCGACGAACATAATTTCTCATCATCAAGGAAGAGCACGCTTGTTATTTGTTTGGCAAGGAACTGCTACTGGGGATAATTCTAAAAGTAGTTAATTATTGTGTTCATACTTGGAATTTACGATTTTAAAATGCGGTGATATATTTGAGATTTTGTTGGACTATTCAAATGTTCGGTATTTTAATTAATTTTTTGGAGATCTGCGTTTCCTGTGCATGATAGGTGGATGGCACATGTGACTCCATACTTGGTGAATGTTTTGTGTTTTAAAGGTATTCAATCTTAATAATTTATTATGAGTGAATGTTTTGTGTTTTAAAAGTATTCCATCTTAATACTTTATTTTTCGTGAGCATGCTTGATTTTAAAGCTGGTATAAAAAATCATTATATCTTACTTTATCGAATTTATGTGCAATTTTTTTGGTATCAAACATTGTTTTTATGATTTTATAGGTATATTATGATTTTATGTGTATATTTTGTGAAATGAAATGAAATGATATTTTAATGTTTACTAAACTAAAAATAGTTTATGAGACTATTAGTTCCCTGTTTTCCACTTTTTGCAATTCAATTTTGATGATGAGTTGATCCAACCTTCCAACAATCCCCTCACTAAAAAGACAATGCCAAGAAATTGATGTTAACATGTTCTCATAACTTTCTTTGATGTCTTTGAATGCATCATATTCCAAAATGAAATGTTTTTTTGATTCCACAGCCCCAGACGTGCAAAATGTACACCCCTATTCTTCCCAAGCTTCTTTAAGCCTTTTCAACCGTCTTGTTTCACACCAAAGTTGATGTGAGTTGGTCCTTAATTGAGCAATAAAAACTTTTGTCATCCATGAAATGCTAGCTCCAATGAACTCTTTTTGTTGTAGATCATATGTAGGGTTGAATTCCTCAATGTAATATTTCTTCTTTCTACCCAACTCTTTTCCCCATACCTTTTTACGAAACTTCTCCATAACAAAATCCTTTAGCTCCTTGCTATTTGTGGGACAGACATTGAGGTAGATATTCCATTTTTGCATCCATGTGTAGTTTTGTTTAATCCATGTTTTTTTCTTTCACCCATGTCTTCATTGAAGATAACATTAGGTCATCTACCTACTCTCATTTGCTCAATTATTTTTAGATATCTTATGAGCTGCACCATAGCAATTGCTTCAATAGGAGTTGTCCCTGTTTCACTTAACATTATCTCATGAGGCACTGAACATTTTATTTTGAACTTGCTCATGATCAAGTGTTTTGATTGGTATGTTTTCTATGTTGGTTTATTTATCTACACATTATCTCATAAGGTATTGAACTTTTGATTGGTATGTTTTCTATGTTGGTTTATTTATCTACATGGAAAACAATTGATGTGGGTACATGGAAAAAAACTAACATGGTTTAAAGGTTATGTTTAAATGTTTCATTATATTTGATTTTTATATTTTTTAATAATACTCGATTTTACTCGAAAGAAAGTTATGGGTTGCCTCTTATTGTAACTTTTGAACTCTTTTGTCTCTATCCTTTAACTAACAAAGGGTGAGGAAATGGAATTTGTGTGAGTGCAATTCCAAGAACATTATTGTTAAAAATATATATGAATTAAATTATTAAATACAATATTATTTTGTTAATTTTTTTTAGATTATAAGTTAAAATGGGAAGAAATTTAAATATTATAAATTAAAATGGAAAGAAATTTAAATATTATTACTAATTTAGATTTATCTTAATTCCATTCTAGATATTCCAATATCTCTAATTTTTTTATCCAATTTATTAAATTAAAATTAATATAAACCCTTTAAATATTAGTAAAATAAAATTAATATTAATTATACAAAGAAAAATATATAAATACTTTAAAAAAATGACATGATAAAATTTTAATTTTAAAATACAATAGTCCATAAAATAAAATGTAAAAAAACATGAATACTTCACAAACAAAATTTTATATTAAATGAAGAAAAACATATTTTTTTTTTATGAATCTCATGTACAATAAAAATGAAATGAAGAAAAATATTAAAAACATATTTCTTTTATGAATCTCATGTATGTATAGACATCATGTTGAAAAATGTGCAACAAGAAATGTTAAATTTAGAATGTGCTAAAAATAGGACTCCTAAAAATAACATGTCTAAAAATAGCAGTTTGGCCAGTGAGGTCATTGGCCACCTTGGGTGATAGGTGAAACTGCTAAAAATAAAAAGTTCTAAAAATAGCATTTCTGGGTCCCTTCCTATTTATAGCAGTCCCTAGTCTATCTATAGGAAGTAAAATTAATTTTGGTCTTAACAGAAGTTGGAAATATTAATTAATTAATTCAGTTGAGTTAATTAGTTAAGGAAATTCGAATTTGAAGTCTTTGTGAGCATGCACATGAGTTGTCCCATTGATTGAGGAATTCATCCTTAATTTCCTCCACTGATTGAGGGAATAAGTATGAGTTCTATAATGAGAGAATCAATTGACTTAGTTATAATTAGTCAAGTCCAGTTAAATTATTTTAACAAGTCGTTAAAATAATAAAATATAGTTTGTTAATGTTTGCATGCATGTGACAACTATTATTTTAGATAACTGAGGATTCACTCATGGATAATTGTTGCATGTCAGTTCTGACGGAGACCCAGTTGAGATCAGAGAAGGGACAATGTACTATCAGTTGGATGAATATTTTTCCTATAAAGGAAGCTCATCCATGATGAGGATTTATCTCCTTCAGGTTTGTGCAGTTATTTCAAAGGTCAGTGTTGTGTGTGAGGTGAGAATCACACAGGTTACAGCTGGAGGACCCAGGAAAAACTGTGCATAGAAATAGGAGGCTTGGAGTGTAGAGGAGAAGGTTTGTGAGAAGCCTTTGACTGTCTATGAGCAGCAGAGGGATTGTACTGAGACCTGGATAGCCTGTGAGCTAAAGCTTTGTGTAATCCGGACATATTTCGACTTGTATGATAATACAAAGATTGGGGTTTTAGGCCGAGGCTTTCCCTGGGTTATTTCTTCTGGGTTATGTGTGATTGATTTCTTCTTATCAGTGACATGTATTCTTATTGACGTTGCTTGTGGTTGATTAAGCTTCCGCTAAATTGTTTGTAGAAGTAGATCAAGTGTTTTACTTTAGTACATTTCATTACCAGGTGATCTGCAGGTGGGAAATTTCTACATGGTATCAGAGCTAGATGATTTGTAGAAAAAGTTCTACATGGTATTAGAGCTAGCTTATTTGTAGGAAAAATTCTACAAAATTCTACACATCAAGGTCTCTCAACTTGAATAGATGTCTTTTATATCTAAGTTGCACTGAAACGGATTTGAGAACAGATACAGATACGGGGTTTGAAACAAATACGACAAATTTTCAAAATATCAGGATACGATACGGCAAGAAAACGACATATATATATATATATATATATATATATATATATATATATATATATATATATATATTACCATTCATCTTTTATAATGTAGAATCTATATCTAAAAATGCATAGTCATCGTCATGAATTCAACATAAACAAATCATCATCATCAATTCAACACAAACATTGTCATCATCATTAGTGATTATTATAACATTCAACTATCATCATCATTAATAATGTAATCAGAAATACTACAACCTTTGTGCTTTCGGGTCCAACTCCTTCAAAGAACGTGTCATGCATGGCAGATGATATCTATCTTCCTTGCATGACAATTAAAATGCCCATGGGATGATTGGGATATTCCATCAAGACCTATTTGAACATTTCAATCTTCTCAATGTCAGCTTGGTCTCATGACTATATGCAGGCAAAAGATTGGCTAGAGAAGATTTGTTATAATGGAGGGATTTATGAAATCAAGAGCAAAATCAATGACAATTAACAAAATCTTAACCAAAACAAAAATTAATCGTTCAAATAAATCTCTTTACGAAGACATTCATCAAACCCTTTTATTTGCATTTTTGAACATCTATCTTTTTCTTAGTAATAATCCTTGATAAATATATGGACTGTCGTTGTTTCTAAAGATTTAGAAAAGACTTTATGAGACTCTGTTTATACTGAGTTTATTTGCAAATCTGATTTCTTCATTTTTGTTATTTATTTATGGCTATACAAATTTTCAAGCTTTTTAACATTTTAAGAGTGGATTCTAATCACAATTTTCGTGGATCCATTTCCGGAAATCCGGAAACGGATCCAAAAATATTTAAATCCCTTGGAAACGTATCCAATTCCAATCTAAAGTTTCCGACTTTTTGAAATGGCACAAAAACGTTTTTACAGCGTTTCCGACAAGAATCGTATTCGTTTATGTATCGGAAACGGGGATCCGCGTTTCCGGAAAATTCTTCAGGAGTTTCCAATAACTTAGTTTTATATTCATATATAAAATTAAATTACAAGAAATTTTATATTGTATGATATAAGTTGTTTACAAACATTTATTGGCATCAAAGGAATGAATAGACTTATAGCCACAATTCTAGAGCATTGTGTGCTCAACATAGGATGTCTAAGTATAGAAGAAATTAAAGAAGCATTACAACTTTTTGGAAATTGCAGTATTGCAAAGAGAGTTGAAGATAATACAATTACTCCAAGGCATACGACTAATCTTTTGATAGTAGGATTTACTGGTCTTGCATGGGAATGGACACATTGGCTAGCACAAACCACCAAAGATGAATTTTATATTCTCTGACTACAGAGAGTGACTTGCTTGAGGTTTCAACACTACAATTTTACGGTGCTAAGAAAGTTTGGTTAGATGTAGAGCATCTTCAATCTCTCTTCATTTCTTAGAGATTAGGAGATCTACCTCTTAAGCATAAATATGTTTGTTATATGCAGAAATTGGTCGTAAGAGTGTTGGAATTTCTAAGTCTATCTGTCAGAAATTCTTCCTGTACTATCTGATTTATTTCTTCCTACTTGTTCATTTACTTAACAAGTTATTTACCATGTAAATATTGAAAATAAATACAAGTACAATATCAACACATATAGATCATCAACTGAAAGAAACAAGAACACAAGTGACACAATTATTTTTGGACTAATGTCCCTGGAAAAACCCAATGCGGAAAAACTGGTGCAGCTATCAGAGGGTTTTATTATTAAGAAGTTTCAGAATACATTGTGGGTGCCAGAAATGGCTCACCCAACAGAGAATGCCCTCGGCAGTAGTACCTCTCAGTTAGAGACAGATATCAACCCAAATCTACCCCCTGAAATCTCCTAGCATCAACCTCTAGGGTCTGCGTCAGCCTCTCTAGCCCAACGTCAGCCTATTTGGCCCAGCGTCAGCCTCTCAAAGCTCCACGTCAGCCTCTGCATCTCCCACGCTGGCCCTCCTCAAGCTCTACACAGCTCCTGACTGCCTCTGCGTGGCCTTTGGCTGCCTCTGCATGGCCTCTAGCTCGCTCTGCGTCAATCCTCTCCCGGCTTCTGCGCTGATGCTCACGATACTATCTCTGCCTCTCTGCTACTGTATTCACTTCCCCTCAGCTACAACTCTGATCACTCCTTCGATTTCCTCAGCAAGCCCCACCCCAGAAATCGAATTCTTGATCAACTCAATGTGTTTTCCAATTGACCCTCAAGCCTCCTCTTATACTTTTCTTGTTGACAATTCAACGGCCGAGATTAAGTCCCCAATCAAGGAATAAGATTAGATTTGGCTTGATCCATGACTTTTGGACCCTTCTTACCCAGTTTTATATTAATACCCATCAATATTTTATTTTTCCTAAGTTTAGACTTACGATTTCTATTAAAAATATTAATTATTTTAATATCTCCCAAACTGGTTAGAATTTGCCCAAACCATTTCTGGGCCTTGGAGATCTCATGTGCTTTGGCCTCTCCACCAATTTTTGTGGCTAGAGCACATCCAATGCTACCCCAAATCAACAAAGATATGGTAAAACCATTGATCTTGCTTATATCAAATATTATATTCGTAGTTTTCCAAGTGCCCTTCCAAATGCAGTATAGCAATATTTTAATGATAATGATATAATATTGCAAGGTATGACTCTAGCAATGGCAGATTATCATATAAATGTGGTTATCCAAGAACATTGCCTAGAAAAAAGGGTATCAAAATATTTTAAAAGGTTTCATAGTATGTTTACTCCCTCTTTATGTAAAATTGTGGGAAAAATGTCAGAGTGGGGATAAGGTGCTTTTAATTGAGGACATTCGTGCATCAATTTTGCATCTTGCTACTGCAAAAGGTGCAAACATAAGAAGAAAAAATATAATTTGTGGTCGCTGCTACAACAACCTTCAAAATTTTGTCCTAAATCCAAATTTCGGATCCTTCTTTGACCTTGAAAGCTATCATTTCTAGTAGCAACAGACATTCCATGTATATCCTCTAAGTTTTCTAGTCCCTTTGTGAAGAAAACTTAAGTGTCGTCTTTTGCCATGGGAAGTGTCACACCTTGTGAAAGCAGAGTTTTGGTTGGTTGCAAGAGGCCACTTTGGTACCACTAGGTCCAACTTATCATATAGACATGTATGAGACTCATTCCCAAAGTTTTGTTCACTATTGCACCAGTGTAGTCACTGTCGTCGCAAAGTGTATCCTAAGTGTCGCACTTGGAGGAGGTTGTTGTTTTTCTATCACATTAAGGGAACCATGTTGATCTTGAAGTGATGAGTGTTCAATGTTGCGTCGTTGATTGTTCTAAGTGTGTGATCATGTTCAAGTCCTACCTTGGTTTCATCTCTTCTTCACTGATCCCACACTTAATCAAATTCTGGAAGGTTCCATGCCCGACCAACTTAAGCCCACTTTGGCCTCTTGAACTACGCATTGCGCAATTTCAAGCCTCAACATCACTGCCTCTAAGCATTGCACATTGCACAGTCACAGTGGCCAAGAACTACCTCTTGACTTCCAAAACTGTTTAATTTCACCTCCAAAAATAGCCTATTATTGAGCGTTTCATAGTCCCAGTCATCAAGTTGTCTTCCTGAGCTCTTGAACTGCACAATTACGTAATCCTCCTAGCAGTCTCTCTTCTAAACTTCACATTGTGCAGTCTTAAGGCTCAAGCCTGCCTCACTAAGCCCCTCAACTGCGTTGTCTTGCTTCTCAGGCCTCTAGTGCTTCACATTGCACTCATGTCCTTTGTAACTGCGCAATGTGTAATCCTTGAGTCTTTCTCCTTGTCAAGTGCCCACTTCCAGCTCAATCAGTGATCTTTATGAAGCAGGTTAGACTAGGATATTTCCAAACTAATGTTGTCTTGTCATTAGTGGATTTCATTTGCAGGTATTTTATATAAACATGACAGGATGATTCATGGAGAGAAGGATACTATGGTACAAGAAACTTATGAAGTTGTAGAAATAGGACAAGAGGATGGAGGGACACTAGATTGCAACATAAGTTGGAAGACCGAGATCATAGTGAAGGCCTCCACTCTTCAAACCTTATAGAGTAGGAAGAGGAAAAGCATGTACCATCTTTCAAGAAGACACAAGGATAACAACGAGAAGAGAGGCTTGACAGTGCCACATCATCATCAAGTCCATGTTATTAGTGTCAAGTCATGTCTTGTCAAGGTGTCACTTCAAGAGTCACATGAGTCATCATTTTCCACATCATTGGATATAATTATGTAATTATCAATAATATGAGAAATTTTATGTAAAGTGGAAGTCCAAGAGTCACCTATAGAATGTGAAAAGTCATGTAGAGGTCAAAGAGTCTCATGAGAATTCAAAAATTCATATGGAAGCTCAAGAGTCATGAGGGGAGTCCAAGAGTCACAAGGGAGGTGAAGAGTCACCTCATTTGTTATATATACACCCTCATAGCTCAAGCAAATGGATTTTCACCTTGGCTCCTCCCACTAGGCATTAAAGAAAAAGTTAGTTTTTTTGGAGAGCAAGTGGTGGCTCTAACGATCCCTTATTGGATCTAGTGGTGTTCATTGTATTGATGTATTTTGGAACTTTCACTTAATATATGAATCTCTTTGGATCGACACATTTTTTTGTGTATATCGTAAATGTTGTAAGACTATTCTTTAAATGTTTGCGGTGTAAGTTGTTATTAGTTTGTAATAAAGAAATTGAACTATTTCGGTGGCTTTGGTACTTATCTTATTGAATGTGTGTTGTGTGTGTTTTAATTATCATTGCTTCTACGTGAACTATTTCGCTAGTTTTCTAATGATTCTTTCATATTTTCTCATGTGTATTTATTAGATTAGTACTACTACTCTTCTCTTAAAGACTCACTTTCATTTTCCTTTAGTGAAAGAACCTCGATACATTTACAATTGAAATTTTCAGAAGGCACACTCACTTTTTCATTCGAAAGTACATGTACATTGTGTTGTAACTTTTTCTCAAATGCAATTCTTGGCTGTGAAAACTATGCCAAGAAACCAACTCAACCAACTTTAGGTTCAAGCTAACCCTCAAACCAGAAGGGGGTCCCTCAAGTGTTACAAGGATTTTTGATGTTCATTGTCACTGGATAATAACCTATGAAGCACAATGGCCAGATTTAGGGGTTGTTTTATAGGGTGGTTGCTTTAGGTTTCCAATCCTTGCTTAACAAATAAATCCGTCTCTTGTAGAGGATTTATCAAAGTGCTAATGTTCAACTTTGACAAAATAACATAGATTGAAAGATTTTGATGGAGTAATGGAGGAGAAACTAAATAATTCAATATCCTCCCTGAATATCTAATTATCTAATCAATAACTGAAGTGTGTAGACGGATCTATATAGAAAAACATCAATACATTTAAGTATAGCGTAAGAACATCAACTTATTTATTTAGAGGGATCAATAGTGACACACTGTCACCTTGATCTACTCAGTAAAGAAGATAACTCTGCGGAGGGATGTTAGAGGGGTTGATACTCAACCCAGTAATTCCCAATGTCCTATACCACCTCAAATATATGAAAAAAGCATTATTCCATTTTAGAAAAAACATACAGAAGAAACAAAGTCTGCCATTAATTGGAGCCAAAAGCCCTTCATCAAATTCTCTGTAATAGGAGACTTCACAAAAATCTCAGGGTTTTGGCCTCAAAAGACACAACCCTTTTCCATTAAAAATCCAACAATAAATGAAAAAATTCCTCTACTAAACTGTTACAATATTTCTGCAATAAAAATCTAAATAATAAACTAAAAATAAAAATAATACCTAATTAATTGCAAGAAATCTGGAAGTGATTGAAAGTCTTGTGCCTTCAAATCTGGAAGGATTTGGATATTTTTCCATTTAAAACTAAAGTGGTTGAATTTGTTTTTGATATCTTGTTTGGAAATTTGGGGTTGCTTACACTGTCTGCTGGAAATTTGCAGTTTGATCCTCAATTTGCTGATCTTCCGCTTGGAAATTTGAAGTGGTTTTAGTTTCTCCTAAAATTATGTTCATCTTCCTTTAAGCTCGGTAAACTCTTCCACGTGTTCTCTAGAAGTGGGATGAAATAAATTACAGAGGATAATTGTAAAAATAATGGATATTTTCCCTATAGAGGCCTTTTGCTCAAAGGTAAAGTTACCAAAATAGATAATATTATTCCTTGGAATAATATGATTGTAAATAAACAAGAACCATAATTCTGCCATTTTGTATGCTCTATTGTAGTTGGTATTTCATTTTTTAAATCTTCGGTGACTCTGCTAACAACCTGGTGGCCCATAACAAGATGTGAGCCAAGCTCCTCAAGAAATTTTCTGCATGGATGGTTCCCATTTCTATGTATTTTCCTATTTCTTCTTGTAGTTGTTTCACAATAAAATCCTTTACTTGACAAACTTCCTACAAAAACAAAGTTGGTCTCTTCTTAATGAAGCACCTTTGACATATGGTACTGAAGACTATATGAATATTAGAATTTTAAATCCACAATAAAATATCAAATCTAATGAAGCCCAATCTGGATGATGCAAATTTATGTTGTGCATATATCAACTTTCCCAAGAGTCTTTATGAGCACCTCTTGTTATTCATCTACCAAGAAACCTTACACAACTCTATTTATTTATTCAAATAATTTCAAGCTAACAAATCCTATTGATTTCCAATTGTTATTCTTTGATATATAATTTATCCTTTCCTTCAAAATTTTGCACTATTGAAAGACTAGATGGATTTTCCTCTCTTAGAGCTTGGAAAAGGTACACTGTTATTTTTACATTTTCTCTAATATCGAAATAATTCTTATTCACTAATTCTTTACCTCGAAATGCTGAAAGAAATCCCTACTGAATATTGACGTTGTTGCTTGAAATATGTAAAAGATTGTCTGAAATTATCCACATGGAAAAGTGCAACTGCAAAATTCAAGTTTACCTGTCCTTCTTCTCCATTTTCTGCATTAGTGACATGATCTTCCAGTAAATACATAACAAATATAAGATAAATGAAGAGTGAGAAACTCATGGAAAAGTGTGTAAAGATCACAAAAACAAATGCACATGTCATAGCTTCAGTAAGCAAGGCATATAGAATGGGAGTTTGAATATAAATCTCAGCACATATGTAGATACCAAATATGATCCTAACCACCATAACATATGATAATCTAAACACTATAATGTATTGTACACTCTACAATGTACCATATTAGAATAGGTTTGGTAAATGCATCCAATAAAGCAATAATTGGTAATATAAGTAACCAATATGGCCATGATGATTTCTTGGTGATTGAACCATAAATGAACTATTCTCCATAAGTTGTACATATTGAAATGGCCATGTCTTTAGAACTTGGATGAGTAGGAGGAAAGGTGCCATCATCTAAACTTGTGAGATTATCACTCCTTGGCCTTCTGAAATCCTAGCAAGTTATCAAGATTCACGTAATGGAAGAGATAAGCTGCCAGATTGGGAGAGACTTTGGTCTGATTTGATGCAGGAGGAGATTAAAATAAATGCTAGAGATGGTGTCACATCCATTGCAGATGAGGAATAATAATGTTCTTTATTGTTAAAGGAATGAATTCCAAGGGAAAGAAGACCCAAGGTGAGGCAAAGTCCATTCAGAACAATGGAAAGAAGAAGGATCTCGAAAAAATAAAGTGGTTTCACTGGCATGGATATGGACACTATGCAACCAAGTGTTCGCACAATAAATCTAGCAAGGAGACCGCAACAAGAGTGGGAGGAGATGCTCTAGCATCTCAATTTGAGTTAGATTTCACCCTCTTTGTTTGCATGGAAAGCACAGTAAGAGGGAGTGAGTGGTACCTAGATTCTGGTGCCTCATATCATGTGGCAAGAAAAAAGGAATTCTTTAGTAGCCTAGAGGAGAAGGATCTCAAATTGCGCATAGAATTTGGATATGATGGGAGGTATAGTACTAAAGGAATTGGTATTGTCACCTTTAAGAGGGAGTTAGGCTCCTATCTTCACTTGAAAAATGTAATGTATGTGCCTGGGTTGAAGAAAAAATTGATTTTTGTAGCTGTATTGGAGGACAAAGGTTATGATTTGATGTTCAGTAAGGGAAACGATTTTCTAAAACATGTTTCTATTGGACAAGCGAAACAAATTTGGGCAAGGTCCATAAGAGAGCAGTGGAAGTTGCAGTATACCTTCCTCATGGATCATTACCTTGCTACAGGGCCCACAATATTTAGTAGGAGAAGGATCAGTGTTAGCTGGTGCATTTAGATGTTGAGGAGCACAAAGCAACGTTGATAACAGTGCAGGAGGCACAATGCATAATCAACAACAATGCAATTTTCCTAGTAGACAGTTGCAGATACATAATTGATCCAGTATTTTGGATGATTCTCAGTTATAGTTGTTGCAGTATTAACAACAACAGTGAGAGGTAGTGCAAGAGTACATTCCACAGGAGTTGGATTAGGGTTGTGCAAGGCCCTTTTATTGCTAAGAGGGAGTGTTATAAATGTAGCAAATTGAGTAATTTGATTTTCCACATCTGCATGATGACTTGAGTTGCAGTTAGCAGGAGCGACATGGCCAACTCACTTAGTTAAGTTAGTTAATTCGAGTTTGTGGGAAAGAAGTAGAGTTGTGCATGGATCGATTGATAAGATCTAGCAATATAGTGAAGTTATAGTTAGTGAAACTCATTTACCTGAGCTCTAGTCATGAATAGAGTTAGTATGAGTTCAATTGAATAGTTGTAATTTTTGTTAACTCACTGATATCTCAATTAACTAGTCAATTTACTAAAAATATCCCTAATCATGCATGCAATTTGAATTGCTTAGTTGAAGTGGACGAAAAAGCATGTTTGTATTTATATTTTTATATTGTTGAGTGTACAATGCTTTTGCACTGAGAAGGTGATCAATTCCTCAAGCTATTGCATAAGGAAATAGACAATTCTCCTACCTTTTAGGGGATAATTCCCCCAGGATTGTGCAAGGAAATAAGAGGTTGGTTGAGGTTTGAATTGGTTAAGTGCTAGCCAGAGAAAGTCAGGAAGTAGGAGAACAATTTTGTAATGTGGGGTGTGCTTTAGAGTTGAAGCAAGATATTGTAATTGGTTCTCTTTCTAATCTGAATTAATGCAAAGTAGTGAAGGGGTTTTTCCCAATTGGGTTTCCCTATAATATCATTTTGTTCCTTTTGTTTTGATGGTTGCATGGCATTGCATGCGTTTCTAAACTATGATTTCCATTTTGTAGAAGAGTAGAGTAAACTTGTAATCTCTTGATTTCAGTTTGATTTCATCAGTAGTACCAAATTTCTATTAATTTCTATAATAAATACCACCTTATATCCTTATATCTATGTATAGTAGCATGGACTATGAGTTTGTTGAGAAGGGTCTACATTTGGTGGTAGTCTTTTAATAATGTGTTCTCAACCATCTTAGTGAATTGAGAGGAATATATTTGGTGGTTGGCAGAGAAGGTCCTTAATGAAATAACTCATTTAATACTCCAAAGAACAACCACTCCTATATTGTTTGTGGCATAGTTATCATCTTGGGGTTGTAGTTTTCCACTGTAAGCTTTTCCTTATGCTTCACACCTTTGAACTGCATGTACTTGTGGTTGGGGGTTCTAATAGGAAATTTTCCTATCTAGATGGAAGATAAATTGCTTAACTTATTTCTTATTAAGACTAATCAGTGCACTAACACAATCAATTAAAGCAAGGAGACCTTGCCTTTGAATTGAGGTACCAAGCTTGAAGGTGTAAAAATTCATTCCAATGATGTTTATATGGAATACCAAAGGGTCCTCCACTTCTATTGATGGAGGGTATTGGGCTTCCAATGCCTTCCCTGGGAATGGATCCAAAGTCTCAATGTTGTAGATCTCCAACCATAAAATACTTTCTAGTGTTGCAGACATGCCCTTTAAAACTGTAGATGAGAGCATCTACCCTACAGGTTAGAGATAGACTTGAGGTATGGATCTTACACATTAAATATTGTGTAGATGGTTTTGCCTTTGACTCCAAGACTTGGATCCTCTGAGTGTATTCCTTGCATGCACGTAGTTTTGGATCATGAACATGAGTTCGACATCATGGGGAAGATTCAAGCTGTGATCTGCCCTTCTTGAGACCAACTTCTTGTATATGGGCTTAAATTCATAGAATTGAATATATATGTTGATTGGCTTCATCTGCATGTTGAATTGCACAAAGATGCTATTGATTATTGTTGAGTCTTCTTATCTATGTCTAGACTAACTATCATGAATGCTAGTAAGGAATTTATGCTTGATGGTGCTAATAATCGGGTCATGGGATTTATATTTAGCACTGAATGCTTCCTTTAAAGTTGTTGGGTGGACAAGGACTTGTGATTTGCACCAATAAAGATTGTATGTTAATATAACTAGAATGTTATACCTTTTTAACTTGTAAATGTTACTACATTTTAGTGAATTAACTAACCACTTAAACTGTATGTTGTTGGAACAATAAGAACGTGCATCTTCATATTGATATGCTCTGGAAGTCGTGGTAGACATTTTAAGAACCCGTCTCAATTCATGTGTTGAATTATTTAGTTTTCCTTATTTACTGTGGCCATGTGTATGTGGTCATGTGTAGGGTAATTTTGTTGAAAACATTTGAAATTTATAAATAAATTTCTACAATTTTTTTTTTTATAAACAATTTTGTTGATTAATTAAAAATAAAATTACTAAAATTAAAAAGTATAACTTTTTTTTTCTTTTTTTCTTTTTTTTTAATTTCAAAATATTAAATTAAATTGAAATAAATTTTAAAAATATCATACAAAATTTATGATTTAAAATGAAATAATTTAAAATCAGATATATATATATATATATATATATTATATTAGTTATAATTAGTGTAACCATATAAATTAAATAAGTGGCCAATTTGAATAGGTATTAAAACACTTACCTCATAACTGGTCTTAGATTATCAAAATTTGAAAAAAAAAATCATAATTTTATAACTAGATTATAACTTTATTTTGAATTATTATTAATTACAAAAAGAATGAATATGAAATTAAACATATATACATTTGAAAAAACATGCAAGGAGATTCATCGGTGCTTTACCATAAATATTTTTAACTTATAAATAATATTTATTATAATACCATGTGTCAATACCATGACTTATTAATACCACATGCCCAAAAAACCATAACTCATGTTCATATAACATTCTTTAATAAATCCTGGGGAAAAACATTCTTTTAATTCAAAGGACAAAAAGGGCATACTTATTTTTGTGATAAATCTCAACCTTGATTTGTAACTATTATTGAGAATATTCAATGGAGGTTAAATCACCATCCTCTTAATAATTATTGATAAGTAAATTAAAATTTTAAATATTTTATTCCAAAATAAACACACATATCCATCTCACTATGTGATTTTTTTTTTGTTAAAATTGGACAACATAATTCATGGTGAGATTACAATGTTATGTCATTTAAATTGTATCTTAATGTCACATCTATGACATTTAAATGGTGTAGACTCATGAACCTAAAACTATAATTTTCTTAATTAAATTTTAAGCAAAATCAACCAAACATAGTATAAAAACCTAATATCATAATTACCTATGTGATCAAAAACCTTACACATATCATAATTACCTATGTGATCAAATACCTTACACATTTTTTAAAAAGAGATTTTGTAGCTTGATTCTTTCATGTTTAAGATGATCTATGATCACAAAGGTAATTGCACATAACAAAATTATGTTTTTATTAACACGGGGTGAGACTCTTTGCAATTTTTTTTATTAAATGATTTAGTTAATTTTACTCAAAATTTTATTAGAAATTGAGAAAATTATAATTTTGAATTGTTGAATTGACACTTCTAAATATTATAATGTAATATTAAAATTCTATTTAAATAAAATAACTTTATAATAATATTATAAATCATGTCATTCAATTAAAAAAAATAAAAATAAGAAAAAGAAATCACCTAATTAAACTACACATATTAATCTTCTTATTTAAAATTTCAATTATATCTTAAAAGAAAATAATTATTATAATTTTAAATAAAAACAATATTATTCATATAATTAAAGATAGTTTTTTAAACAACTTATATTATACAATATAAATTTTCTTTTAATTTAATTTTATACCTGAATATAAAAGACATTTATTCAGGTTCACAGACTTTGATGTCTATACGTAAAAGAAATAATATGTTTTTAATAATTTTCTTCATTTTTATTGTACATGAGATTCATAATATCTATGTGTGTGTGTTTTTAATGTTCTTTTGTCATTCAGTATAAAATTTTATTTATTAATAATCTTTTATATATAATCATATTAGAGAAAGTTTTGTTACTTTTCGAACCATCCAGTGATCTTAACATTGGATTAAATAAGTAGGGTGATGTAGAGAAACTTACTTCTAACGACTAAATTTTATTTGTGAAGCATTCATGTTTTCAACATTTTATTTAATAGAGTATTATATTTTAAATTTAAATTTTATCATATTATTTTTTTAAATATTTATATATTTTTCTTTATATAGCTGATATTAATTTTATTTTACTATTTTTTAAAGGATTTATTTTACTAACTATCGACTCCCGTAAGATGCAAATGAGAATCAGGGAGAGGAGTCGTCGGAAAATCAAGAGACCCTGTCATCTTCGCCATGCTATGTATGATGTTGTATGTATGGGTCATTGGTTATCAAGTGCGTTAAAGGCCCGATAGCAGACTCATTATTTGTTGCCAGTAATGATGTGAAACAAATTCCAAACACGATTGCAATTTTCATCGCTAGCAAGTATATTCGAATTCCAATGTCCGACATTTGGGTCATTTCAAAATAATCTAAAACTGAAGTGCAGTGATTAGTTGTGGAGATTGCAAACATTAGTGGATGGAATTGCAATTTCAAATTCCTTAACCAATTTAATAACAAAATAGCAACCGAAAACACTAGGAAAACTGCCGAAATAAGGCCTTAGGTAACCAACAAGTATATAGGGCCACTGTCATAAGGGAAAAAACAAGGTGGGGATATCTGGGACCCAAATTGCCCTACGAGTCTTTAAAATTGCCAATTTGCCAGGGGAACATCTCTATTCCTAAATTCTATAGTAGCAATAGATCCAACATCAACATCTAGCAAATTTGTTTGACCGAGTCTTAAGATTTGCTGCAAGATCTTTAGTTCAATGACAAAACCTACAGACAACAATTTCTTTGATAACATGTTTTCTTCATATCAAATCCTATAGACACATAGTCACTATAATACAAAAGTACAATACATTATTCTTCATATAAAAGTAAATGATACTACATTAAAACAAGTGATGCAAAGCACTTTAGGTTTATAGAAAAATGTAAATAAAATCATTGTATTTAAATTAACTCAGAATCGTTAGATGGGTCTATTAAATTTGAATTTAAACTGTAATTAATAGGAATTTAGCAGAGTTGGAGAAATGTATATTGTAGAAACACTGGTATGTGAAATAAGTATGTTTTAATCATGACATGGAAAGTTTATAACATACTATATTCCCAAGTCAAAGCAAGTCGAAAAAAATACAGTCATAACGGAAGAGATACCCTCATAAGAGACTGAGGATGTGCAAAGTTCGGAGGATTCAGAAGAAGAAGGAGAAATAGCAGGTGCACAATCTTCGCCCAGACGATCAATGAGAGGCCGAAAGTCCGCCCGAGAAAAGAGAGAGCAGGAGACATACAAAGACAAAGTGCAAGGAAGCCAGCCTACCCTCGAGAAACTCTTGGCTAAAACTCTTAAGATGACTAGAAACTGGATCCAGAGCTCCAAAGGAGCTCCCCATTCCAAAAGCAAATGATGAAGATCGTCTCCTGGAACTGCAGGGGTATGGGGAGCAAAATAAAAGAAGAAGCCATCAAAAGTCTGATAAGATCCGATTCTCCTAACATACTCCTCATCCAGGAGACTAAAATGGAGGATAAGGCCTTCCTCCACATAGGCAAAAATCTATGGAAAAGAAGTGAAGGGCAAGCAGTCTCAGCCCGGGGTGCCTCAGGAGGCTTGGGCACTTTATGGAACACAAACAAATTCACGAAGGTTCAAGAGATCGCCAACTCTCACTGGTTGTTCACAAAGCTGAAGCATGTGGGCTCAGATGAGACCCTTTGCCTTATTAATGTGTATGCTCCAGTCAGTGCTGGAGAGAAAAAGATCTGTTGGGAATCCATTAGAGGATTGGCAGATTTTGAAACCCTAGAAAACATCATCATTGCCGGAGATCTAAACCTCACCTTATCCTTGGCCGAAAAACGCGGAGGAAGCATAGTAAGGGACCCGACGCGCGAATGGGTGGAGGATTTGCTTCAGGATTGGGACATGATCGACATCAAACCCTCATCAGGCAAATACACCTGGTCCAATAGAAGGCTCGGCCCGGGTCACATCGCTGCAAGGTTGGACAGTACATTCTCCCTTGAAGCGTGTCTGATCACAGACCCATCAAGCTAGAACTCGTGGCCCATATGGATCAAGGCCCCATTCCTTTTAAATTCAGCCCCCTGTGGGTCAAGGAGCAAACCTTCATGCAGCTAGTAAAAAATACATGGAAGCAGCCTGTCAACGGCTCTGCCTTCTTCATTTGGGAAGAAAAGCTCAGGAGAGTGAAGGTTGCACTGAAAACTTGGGCTAAATCCCTTCCCAATCCAGCAGTGGAAAGGAAAAAGATTCAAAAATGCCTCGAGATCCATCAGTTGAATGCAAAAAATGAAGTGATCACAAAAGAAGTCCTGGATAAGGAAGCTGAGCTCCAGCAAAAGCTTCTAAAAGCAAGCTTGGCCGAGGAAGAGTATTGGAGGGTCAAGTCTCGCAGGCTTTGGCTCAAGGCAGGAGATAGGAACTCTGCTTTCTTTCACAAGCAATCCCAGGCTCGGAAAATTTTTAACTCCATCTCTGAAATCAAGGAAGAGAACAATACCCACAGAGACATCCAAAGCATAAAAAATGCCGCCTTCCGTCATTTCAAAAGCTTGTATAGTGAAAAAGAGGACCAGGGGCAGATGTCATCCTTAGTGAATGAGGTACCAACTCTGATCTCGGCCAGAAAGAACCAATTATTGGAAGCAGATGTCACTAATGAGGAAATTAAAGCCGCCCTATTCGCCATGGAGCCTGACAAGGCTCCGGGCCCAGATGGTTTCACTGCCAGATTCTTGCAAACTTGCTGGCAGATTGTGGAAAAAGATTTAGGCAGAATGGTTCGAAAATCTCAAGCTTGCCAGAAAATAGGAGGAGGTACCAACTCGGCTTTCTTAGCCCTTATCCCTAAGGAAAAAGGAGCCAACACTTTCTCCAGATTCCGCCCTATCTCCCTTTGTAACATAGGTTACAAGCTGATAACAAAAGTGATTGCCAATAGGTTGAAATCTATTCTTCCTTCCATTATTCCAGAGAACCAGGGAGGCTTCATCCAAGGAAGACAGATTGTGGACAACTTTATCCTGGTCCAAGAGGCGATCCACTCAAGCTTGACCCGGAAAGAGAAAGGCATGGTGATCAAACTAGACCTTGAAAGTGCCTTTGATAGGGTAAGGCACAGATTTCTGCTGGATGTCTTGCACAAATTTGGGTTTTGTCCCAAATTCATCACCTGGATCAAGGCTTGTATCAGTGAGCCTTGGATCGCCCCTTTGGTGAATGGAAGGGCCATAGACTTTTTCAAGGCCTCTAGAGGGCTGAGGCAAGGGTTCCCTTTATCACCCTTGCTCTTCGTTATCCAAGCCTCCGTCCTTAGTTTCCTCTTCAACAAAAAGCAGGCTGATCAAGAAATAATGGGAATAAACATCGCAAGAGGCGTCAAAAGTATAAACCATGCTCTATTTGCGGATGATACTCTTCTCCTGGGCGCAGCCTCCCTTCCTTCAGCTAAAAAATTCAAGGAATGCTGGATGTCTATTGTGAGGACTCAGGAAGTAACCTCAATAAAGGCAAATGTCACATCTTTTGTTGGAATATAAAGGTCAGAACGATCCAAGCCATTTCTAACTGTTTTGGTTTTGCAGCCTCCTTTGCTTGGTCATCCTTCAAATACCTGGGACTCCCTATCTTCTAAAAAAGAGCCCTCAGCAAAGACTGGTTGCCTCTGCTGGAAAAAATCAAGTCAAAAATCTATTCTTGGGGATACAACTGGCTCAACCTAGCAGGTAAGACTGTGCTAATAAAAGCTGTACTAAATAGCCTTCCTATCTATCAGGCTACAGTGATGATGGCTCCTCTTGGCATCACAAGGAAAATTGAGGAGTATATCAGGAATTTTTTCTGGAAAGGAGGGAAAGCTAATGAGAAGAGAATTCCTTTAGTAAGCTAGGACACAATCTCCTTGCCCAGAATGGAAGGGGGACCGCATTTCAAGAACATCAACAAACAAAATATTGCCTTGGGCGCAAAGCTGTTATGGAGGATAATCGTGCCAAATCCGGGCTGGGCTCAGCTTGTGTTGTGGAAAAAGTACTTCCGTGGGCAGAGAACCCGTTGTCTTGACAATCCTATCACCACCTCTGGAACTATGATTCATAAACTGTGCAACAGAGCCTCTACTTTAATCAAACAACACATGCACTGGATCCCTGGAAATGGGAAGCGTATTAACATATGGGAGGACCGCATTATGGGTAGCGACCCCATTGTGGATGACTGTTCTCTGACCCTGTTAAAAGAATGGATGGACAACGCTGGAGTCAAAACACTGTGGGATTTATCACAATGGGAAAACAAAAATTGGCAGCGCTGGAGAAACATTGAGGTGCCATCGCACCTGTCTAAAGACTACTCCAATCTCCTTAGTCAATTAAAAGGCAAAGCTCTTTTAAATATCAGCAAGGCAGATACACAGGGATGGGGATCGATCCCAGGTAAGTATACAGTCTCGCAGGGTTACAAGTAGCTCACTCAGCAACCGAACGCGCTGCCTGACCCGAGACCTTGGCAGGGGATCTGGTCCCATCCAACGATCCCCAAGATAGATGTTTTCTGCTAGCTTCTTTGCCATCACAGGATACTGACTGAAGACAGATTGCGGAAAAGAGGAGTCATTGGTCCCTCACGCTGCTCACTGTGCGAAAATTATGAAGAATCAACCGCTCATCTGATGCTTTCATGCAATTTCGCAACTGCTCTTTGGAAGGCGGCGTTACCCCTGAACGCTGACTTTACCACGCCCATTCATTGCTCAGATCTGTTTGCTAATTGGTTACATAGGTATCTTGGTGGCACTCAGAACCTGCAGATTAAAGCCGCCTAGCTCACTCTGCCTAAAATCACCTGTTGGCACATTTGGTTGGAACGAAACAATAGGATTTTTAATGACAAAAAGAGCAATCCTAAAATGATCTGGATCAAAATTAAAAGTCACTTGAAGGACTGTATGGGAGATTAGATGGACAGAGAAGGCCTTAGTGATCAAGACGCAGCTTGGGGAGATTCTCTGGGCCTCCAGTTCGTTGACAAAATCAGGCCTCCTCCTCCCCTAAAGAACTGGCAAATCTGCCTCAATACTGAAGAAATCGATGAATTATGCAAAATAAAGGCAAGAAAAATTCTGTTCTTTGACGGAGCCGCAAAGGGCAATCCCGACAATTCTGGAGCAGGTGGTGTCATTAAAAATGCAGATGGCAGAATCGAAGCTAGATATGCCTGGGGAGTGGGCTTCAACTCCAGCATCCAAGCTGAAGCCTTGGCTCTCCTTCAGGGACTCAAGACGCTCACCTCTCTGGACATCAAAGATGCAATCATCTTTGGAGACTCCCAGTCCATAATTAAGGTCATGGTGGATAAATCCTCTCCATCAGATTTAAGATTATCAAGACTCCTGAGCAGAATTAGAGTCCTGACAAGCACTTTCCAGAATCTGGAGTTCCTGCATGTTAAGAGAGAAAAAAATAAACAAGCCGATGCAGAAGCCAACAAATCGGTGTTTCTCCCCCCTGGAACGCTCCTAAGAGATGGAGAGGAAAGTTGGGACCCCATCCCTTAAATCAGTCTGTTTAAAATGTTTTATTGTCTTTTAATGAAGCAATTTGTCTGTATCAGCAATTTAGGAAAAATAGATAAAGTTACAAGAACTACAACTAGTAAAAAACGCAGGCTCAGTGGAGGGGAAATCAATTGGATTCTGATAGAAGAGAAATCTGATCCCTGTGCATCTCTATGTAATCTGAATTATGGCTTTCCAGCCATTAATTAATACATCAACCTACTCGTTTCTGTCACCAAAAACATACTATATTCCCAAAAAGTTTGTCACTCAACTTCCAGCTTATACCCTATATGGTCCTAGGCATGGTAAGAACATTACAATGCCCTTAATGACATTTGTGAATTAGACTAACAAAGTGTGAGGAGTTAATGATGCTAGTTTTCACCATCCTCAATTTTAGATTGTCGTAGTACATTACAGTGCCCTCAATGACATTTGTGAATTAGACTAACAAAGTGTGAGGTATTAATGATGCTAGTTTTCACCATCCTCAATTTTAGGTTGT
Organism: Pinus tabuliformis; assembly: GCA_031772625.1. Taxonomy (NCBI): domain Eukaryota; kingdom Viridiplantae; phylum Streptophyta; class Pinopsida; order Pinales; family Pinaceae; genus Pinus; species Pinus tabuliformis. The sequence continues at coordinate 1,201,029,040 of CM062820.1, read as the reverse complement.
CGCAGTTATTCATATGAACCTTAGTAGTTACTGCTTTAGGATGGATTGATATGCACACTTGCAAGCACATTATGGATGTGCAATATGAAAATATCATATTTGTAAAGTTAAACATCATAACTTGTATGACTAGCAAATCCATTGCTGTAGAGGCTTGTTTTGATAGGGACTAATAAAAAATTGATATTAGAAGTGGAGAAATAAATTGGACTTGGATAAATTTTGGTGGGCAATAACAACTAGTAAATCTGCACATTTACATTTTTACTCTTACTTATTAAAGTGATTAAGAACACATTAATGATGGTGGATAATAACTTGTGGTAAATATATTCATTTATGTTTTATTCCTATCCATTTGCAAAGACTTGATTACTTTATGATGAAGTAAATATGTTTTTAACCTAAGTATGAATTATTTTCAAAGATTATAATTTTGGTAGGTTTTCCCACTAATAAAAAATCATTGCACAAACATCTAAAAATCATGGCAGATATATTGCAACTATAAATTATGGTTGAGAATGTTATCCACATGGCATTTTATTGTGTAAAAGCTGCAATAAGACCTAATTAAATGTTTTTTTTGGTATATCGAAAATTTCTACTAAATCTTAGTAAAGTTACAACATTGGAGGTTTTTCAAAAATTTACCACCCGCCTCATTCCTATTGGACTTGTTGGCCAAGTGATAGAGGCAAAATCATTCGACCAAAAAAGCAAAAAACTCTTGTTCTACATCCTCATTACCCAGTTGGCCCAAAAAAGACCCTGAATTTGAATGTAACCTACTGCCATGATCAACCTGTGCTATCTCTTGGAGCTTGGTCCGCTAGACCGTTTTCATGTTGCTAGTGAAAAGCCTCATGAACATGGGCCTCTATGTGTTCCATTCTCCCTTCTATGTGATCCAACCACTTTTGGAGTCGCTTCTGTCCATGTGTGAGGGAATCCATTTGGTCCTGTATTTTCCATTGGTTATGTTAGAGATCATTCATGAAAGCATTTATCTCATTCCTGTCATCATGATGATCTCTAGTTAGCTTCTCTACCAACACTATCACTTGATGAATCTGGGCTTCCAAAGAGTTTGAATGGTGGAGGCAGTTCCACTCTTCCAAGGGATGGACTGAGTTGTTGATCCACTACTTCACTGAGGTCCTCCTGCCCCACCCTTTGGCCATGTCCCTCCTCGGTGTAATTTCTCTTCCTAAATTAATTTGGAAAAAGTTTAATATCTACATTCTGGGGCCAATTTTGGAGGCTATGGGGCCCATTCGATTTTAGTAAGAGACTTAGACTTTAGTAGCAAGTTATTTTGATTTGGTTAAGTTATGTGTGGGGGCCAACCCACTAGGAAAATATACACTCTCTAGTTCGAGTTACATGAGAGGGGAAGTTGATGGTTAAGTGAGTGACCCACGATGGAGGGAAAATGGAGGGGAAAAAATCTCCACGAAATCTATAAAAGGAAGGCAACACTCCTCATTTGATCATCTTTGGCATATCAAAATTCTCTTTGGTTGCTTAAGCTGCTTAGTCGAGTCACTTGTTGTTTAGTAAGAGTTCTTCAAGTGGAGAGCTCACCCTTTCATTGGGGGACTTCGAGTGCCACCCTAGAGAGGTTCATCTACATTCTTTTGGAGGAGGTTTTCATTGTGATCTTTAGCAGTTGTATCCAGTGTCTCCAGATGGTGCATATTCTTGGAGGACATAGTGAGGAGAGGTCGAGTTGTGATTTTGAAATATTTCAAAGGAGCTTTGGACGAGAGAAATTTCAGAAGGGAAGCTTGGGGGTTTTGCGGAATTTTGGGTGAGTTTTGGAGCTGAGAGAGGGGGCTTATATTCAGTGGGGTTTTCACACTTCTTGGGCCAACGTAGAGGGATAATATTGTGCACACGTGGGAGGTGTAGTTTCAAATATTGAGGTTGATCCTTGTTAGGAGAGATAAGTGAAAAACTAATGGAGGTGATTGGTGATTTTTCAGAGCATTGGAGGAGGGTTTGGTTTGTATATTTGTAGGCCATGAGCTTTAGTAGTCTTGGAGCACGCAAGGCCTCTTGGGGGTCGGTTTTGGGAGGTCGAAAACAGACCAAACCATTTCTGGGTTTTGGTAGGTTTTGGTCAAGGAGCTTGGGGTTAATTTTGCATAATTTTTTTAGCACCAAAGGTGGGGTTTCTAACAGTCCATTTTCAACCAGCAGTGTAGTTTTTTGGGCAGCGTAGAGCATCATTGGAGAAGTTATTTGCAGCATCTGAGATTATTGTTTTATCACCTGGGTTCTGTCACGCTTTCCATTGTGGCAAGCCTAGATGAACTTCTTCATACCATTTCACTTGCTCCATTGGATTAATAAAATGGCTCAACTGGTTCTTGCTTCTGGAGTTTTTATGTGTATTTGTTGAATGTTTAAAATTTTTGGTGTTGTATTTGTTTTTGCTTTACATATCACTATCTATCCAAGTTTGGAACATTATACTCGTGTGACCTCTCTAGCGCTACATGGAAATGATAACTATTGACCACCGTAAGTTGTTTGTTGGTGCACCCTTTAAATCCCCCCAATCACACATGACCGCACTAGAGAACAAAGTGGCCTAAATTGTGAGAGACGACCTTTCCGAATCTTTCCAACTGATGTCCAAGGTGAGGGTTGCGAAACCCTCTTTGAAACTCCTTTTCCTCTGTTCACCAAGCCAACTGACTCCTTTTCTGTCTACACCACCCAACGACTTCTTCTCTACCAACCACTAAATAGCACCACCGCTCTTAGAGTTTACCCTCCACCTTCAATGTAAGATTCTAGAAGTTGATGTCCTGGAACAATGAGAGCATCACTGTTGACCACTGAGAGCATACACAAGTAGTAAGTTCCTCTACCCTCTCTAGAAAAACTCAAATATGATATGGGAGAAAATTAACTCATGTGAACATTCTAGTAAGATATATAGAGAGTACATCAATGACCTTTCACTTATAACAATTGTCAAGGCCCTGCCATTTAAGTGGATGTTATGCTTTTAGAAAATTTTCATATTGATATGTGAAGTGGATAAGTTAATTGCCTACTAATAGATAAGGACTTGCATAAATTTTTGGTGGGTTATAGTAACCACTACTAAGTTTGCACATTTACACTTGCATAAATTTTTGGTGGGTAGTACTAACCACTTCTATGTTTGTATACTATACACTTTTACTCCTACGTGTTAAAGTATTGAAGAAAATATAAATAATGGTAAATCCCAATAGATATATTTATTCCCATTTTGTTTCTATTCAATTTTTATGCAAATACTTGCTTAATTTATATTATAGTGGGAAGTAACTGATGGTAAATAGGTTATTTATCTGAGTATGAACTATTTTCAATGATTTTAGTTTTAGGTGGTTTTCCTTTGAAGCTTAATGAAAAATCATTGCACAAATATTTAAAAATCATGGCATAAATATTGCAACTACATCCACAATTTATGGCAAAATAATATGAGGCAATTATCAGCATGGCACAAATGCTACAATAAGACATTTAAAGTTATGGTCCAATCAAATGTTTGAAAATATTTTTTTTCAATAATATTGAAAAATAAATATTTGCTTTTCAAAATTAAACATTCTAATTGGCATTGGTCAATGCTAAACTAATAGTAGTCAATAGGAAAATTGATTGGTAGAGTCCTTTCCTTGTAGGGACTAATAATTATTTTGAATATTTATAACTTTGATCATTTGTTTAATGATATTATTTTCATGGAATAATTAATAGAATGTCCAAGTCTTAAATGTATATATGCCTACTAGAAAAACATACTATGGCATTACAAAATTATATTAAAATATTCACAAATCTTAAAAACTTAAAGTTATTTAGCTATTTAAAAACATATGATCACAAAATTACATTTTAAGGAGAACATATTTAAACCAATTTATGTATAATTAAATCCTATCTCAATTAACCATACATGCCTTCATATAACCAAAGGATACTACCATAACATAATAGCCTTTTAGATTAGAAAAATCATCCCATTCTTGGTACAGGCCTGTGGAAAAGCTATTGGAATAAGGTCCAATGACCAATGCCTTTCATCATCACCCTATTATGTTGGAACCCTCACCGCTTGTTGTAGTTTAGGGGAAAATATGCATCGATTATCATTAGCTCGTACACCAATCAATATTATGCAATAGACATAATGAGCAAGCAAGCAAAAGTAGTGGAGGACCAACAAAAAGCACCCTTATATTATATTATATGATAACAACCAACAACCTATTCATGTTGAGTGCGTACATATATATATTTCCACTAAAAAGTTGTAGTAGTTACAGTAGTTAACTTACTCAGTCAACCAACTAGACAATGATTTGACCAACTTACAGTGTAGACCAAAGGTATGTCAACTTGAGAAGTCGACTAGCACCTCCAACATATCCCCCATACTCAATGCCTTCCTTGTCTAAAGAAGAGGAGATGTGGATTTGTTACATTTACAAATGTTTTTTTTGTTTGTTGGTTTTTTGAATGAAAGTGGAGAAGAAAATAAGAATGAAAGAAGCAAATTTTGTCCTGGTAAAATTCGTGTGATTGTGTTGGTGTTGGGATGGCATGAGTTAGTGAACTGATTAGTGTTACCTGGTCATTTGATTATTTCTATTTAGCTTCATTCATTTTCTCCAATGGTGTTTGGGTGAAAAATTTGGATCCCCCATCTTTTTCTCTCCCCAGGAGACTAATCTGATCCTTTAAATTTGTTTATGAAGTAGCTAATTGTGTTGGATGCAAAGTGTTGAAATTTTTAACTAGGTTGGGTCTTCATAATATCTTATATATTCTTGATTTTATGTATTTGATGTAAAAGAGAAAAGAAAAATTATTATTTTTATTTTATAGCATGGGTTTCATGCTCATGGTCAATTTATTTTTAGGTCAAAGCACCCATTGTGTGCTTCTAGGGTTTGTCTTAGAGTCAAGTAGTCAAAAGAGTCATTGTCATATGTAATAGTCCCCATTGGGAACCTTGTAACAAGTCAAAAGAAATAATTTTGAGTCAAAAGTGTCAAATTACCCTTCCAAAACCAAGTCGGTCTGGAAATGAAGAAGTCAACCTAATTAGGGCTCTTTATCCTCCTTGAAAGTCTATATATAAGAGACCATTCGACTTTATTCAGAGATCCATTCACTCATCCAATCAAGGAATCAAGAATAAGAAGCAAGAAGACAAGCGAAGGTCTAGAAGGAAGAAGGAAAGAAAAAATTTCAACTCTATCTCTCACACTTGCGAAGAAAGCTAAGGTTTTTCCAACTACAAGGGCGAAATTTTTGAACTACATGAGAAGGGACAAAATCTGAAGTAAATAAGTCAAGTTGATCACCTACAAGCCTTTGAACAAGAAGTAGTTCAATAAAAGGAAGAAGAAAGCCTAAAAAAGCCCAAAATTACTCACGTATGTGAAATTGCAGTGAATTACAGGAGGGTTGAAGTTGCAGGACTGTAGTGAAGGACAAAGTTTGTTGTTGGGGGCAAACGTTTGTTGTTGGGGGTCAAAATTGAGTAGTTGGAAGAGATTTGACTTGGTTTGTCTTGGTGAAGAGAAGCACATCCTCAAGAAGGTTGACTTGGTCTAGGAAGGATCTTGGTCTTAAGTCTAAGGGTCTTGGAATTTGTCATTTGAAGATTTTATAAGAAGAGAAGATATTTTTGTGGGTTTTCCTATCTAGGAGAGGTTTTGGCCCTAGTTAGTAGCCTGCATATTATGTCCATTTGTTCAATTGATCTTCATGTTTTGGTAGTTGTTTGATGATAATAATACTATAATAATAAGAGAAGAAAAATCTAATCATAAAGAAAAGTAAAAGAATTATCATAAGCAATTATCAAGTTAAAGAGAAATCACTCCAAAATAAGCCATATTGATTTCTCAACATGGTTTCATAGCTAAGGTTGACAAGGGCATAATGAAGATCAATACATCCCTAAAGAAGTCATTGAAGTTCTCATTGAAGCAGTTCTCTATGCTGACAAAACATCTCAAGCAAGGCATCAAAGCATTTGGGATCTCTTATTGTCAATTAAGAACTATATGACCAAGACTTTCACTACAAAGGATTTGAATAAAGGACTATTCTTAGCACTTACAGGTACTTTTGAAGATGGTGACATATGGGTAATTGACAATGGAGCTTCTAGACATATGATAGGTCAACATGGACAACTAAAGACCATAAGAAAATGTATATATTCTCATTCAGTCAAACTTAGATATAGAAAAATCTATGTAGTAATAGGAGTTGGATCAACCATGTTGCAACTGGAAGATGGAGGAAACATACATCTCAACAACATCCTATATGTCCTAGGTTTGAAGAAAAAATTACTTTATATTTCTTGTCTAGAAGATAAAGGAGATAGAATTGCTTTTTTTGATGGAAAATTTATGGTATGGGGTAAGGGCTCTAGCATTAATAATGCAAAAATAATTAGGCTTCATGAGGGAATGCTCTATATATTATTGTTGATGGTGTTGGACCCACCAACATGTTAGTTGATCTCCCAGGTAAGAAGTCCCAATTAGACCTCAGACCGTTTGGTGTAGGAGTCCCAACATTAGGTCATACAGTATCGCCTTGACTGCGGTTTCACATAGAGTCAAGTAGGATGTCCCTGTTAGTAGCAAGGGTGTGACAGCTGCGGCGAGTCAAGGAAGGTGCATGAACGGTTCTAACACACTAAAAGTGGGGTGAGTGCGCCCCTTGGAAACCTGTAGTAGTACGCAGATTGGAAGGGAACACACGAGCGAAGATGCATCATCAGGTGGAAAGAAAGATAGCGAGCAATCCAAAGTGATGGTTAAACCAATCAACACATTTCAGTAAGATTCCTACATACTTATATAGAATAGTCCATACATGCATGCCTAAGCAAACATATACATATATCATTTAGAGTAAACAAGATAGTTGGGATATAATATGATATATGCATGAAACATGCTAGCTTTGTTATATTAAGAAGTGTAAGTTCTAGTCATACAATACATCCATGTTCACCTGCTAGCCCCGATAGCGGAACTTTACAACCATAACCGCCTACTCCTCCAAAGAGACATACTATCTCTATGCAGTGGAGAAGCCAAGGCTCATTACAATATTGTCCAAGATTTCTCTAATATACTCCTATTAGAAGCTTGGCTGACCAAAAGCCTATACAGTGAGTTATGAGGGACTATTTATAGCAAAGGGTGGCGTGAGCCTTGACGTTCCCCTTTGTGACCGTTCATCTATCCTCATGACTCTTCAACTACTCTATGACTGTTACATTCAACTATTGACAATTGAACTTCCACTTGACAAGACGTTACATGTTAATGCACATGTACCCATGTGAGACAAAATGGCTTGAGAAAGCCATGCAAGACATCACTAACACTCGCACCATTGTGGTGAGAGAAACTCTTTGACATCCTTGTGATGGTTGATGGTGGCGAACTGATGCCAAACTTGGTCATCTGTGATGGTGTCTGTGTGCTCAATGGTGAAATCCTGCTGAAAGTGAACTCTTACCTCCATTGCATTTGAGTACACTAATATGGCTCCTCTGTCCAACTGATTTGATAGTATGCGCATGGTCGTCCTGAGTGCAGCTAGACCAATAACATATTGATGCATAGTGTTTGTGTTGATCTCCAAGTGTGTGTTGGTGACCATGCACATCAACTTGTCAAAGTACATGTTCAACTCCAGTCGGACTTGCTTCTTGTCTTTGCCTCAATGTGTGTGCCAAATGGGTGGGATTGCATGCGTGCGCAAAATGACATGCATGTTGTTGAATTCCCTTGCATGCGATCAACAACACTGCTCACCTTGTTTGCTCCATGCTAGTTGTTGGGATGGATCTATGACTTGTATGGGCACAGTTTCATCTGTCTGTGCATGTTGTATCCTCTGTTATACATGTTCCTACTGTAGCTCATTCTCATGTTTGTGAAGCTACTATTCTTCCTTGAGTTGCTGCTTCAACACATGCAACTCCTTCTCTATTTCTCTCTCTACCTTCACGCGATCTTTGTGTCGTGTCGTCACCTCATAGCTTCAATCTTCAAAGCTGCTTTCGTCACAAGTGGATTTTCTTTGAACTTGCAGCTTTATTCCGCCTCGATGTTGTCAAAAACCTTCCTCTTGCATTTGTCACGTGAGGGTGTGCTGCCTTCTGCTGCTGTTGATGGTGTTGCTCGTTGTGATGTTGCTACCATATCATCTTGATGTCTTCATAGGTAGGCAATCTCATAGACACTTGCTTGGCTGCAACCCCCGTTGTGCTATCAACGGTGTCCTTTGATTATTCTCTCCTGAAGGCCATTGTAATTGTGCTGCTAAGAGACAGACGAACACCTGTGATGCCTGGAGACATAGCAACACACACGGAAAGCAATCTTTAAGTTGAAAATCAAAACAAACTGGAGGAATGACATGCAACATACATATGTCACTGTCTGTGAAGATTGTGCAATTTTCATCGGGAGGCTGGGAGGCTGATTGCCAAAAATGTGAAACGCATAGTCTGGGCTACCAGGAGGCTGACTGACTGCTAGAACTATGTAATGCACAGTCCAGCCTGGCCTGCTGAGTACTGAAACTGCGCAATGCGCATTTTCAGTGAGCAATGACATGCAACCAGCAAACTGCATTCCGCAGTTTTTGGGGCGAGCAGGACATTGCCTCCAAGAATTGCGCAATGTAAGCCGAGAGGTCAGTGCTGGGCCAAACTTGCGCAATTTCTGGAGGGAAGGTAGAGCCTTTGCTTCTGGAAATGCACAGTGTTAGCCGGCCAAGGCACGGTCAAGGCCAAGGCAGCCTAGAGCAGTCGACGGGTGATTGAAAACATGAGAAGTCTGGATGCATGATGAGATGAGTGGAAACAAGAATGAATGATCATACATGCAAACATCAAGTGCATGATTCAGAAAATGGGAAAGCATGCATGTGTGTGAAGCGAAACGACAACTATCCATGCAAAAATAGTGACATGCATGCAACAATAGTGGGATATGAAAGAAAACTGAAACGATGCTTCTACAAGCTAACATACATCAAAACGACAAAAAGTGCTTACTGAAATAAATCAGAAAACACTCACACAAAGCGAAACACAAAAAGCGCCAGAAATGTCGCGCAAGGCATGAAAGGCGAGCTTACCCTAAGACAACTGAGATGAATGTGCCAACGAATCCTAGATGCAATGTGGGATGTCATACCTACAAGGTTGATGTGAGGAATGAGTGTTGCATCGTCCGAGTGATGATTTTTGATAAAATCGAGGTTGTGACGCGCATGCCACAAATCTAGGAAAAGCAACACTTGGCGGGAGGTTTCTGAAATGATCCTTGCATGTATCCTCCAGCTGCTAAAAATAAATCCTTGAATCAATGGATGCCTTTGGATGTTGCCTTGGGAGTAGTAGTCCATGCATGCAGATCAGTTTTTCTCGGTCCCACAGGGAACAGATCTTCCTAAAGGCACATGCATCGATCTGCGAGCCTGGGATGAAAATCTGTGCAGTTTTTGTTTTGAGCAAAGACGGTAGTCCCAAAGGGATTGCCTAATTTCTAAGAGGAACATGTGATTGTCTCCCAGGATGGCACAATTTCTAGACTGAGCAATTGTCCTGGGTCAGACCTCACAATTTTCTCAAGGAAGCCTATCTAACTGCATTTCACACTTTTTGAGCTGAGCAATCTGCCTAGCTATATTTGCGCAATTTCTGCTAGATTTAAGGCTGGGTGTCCCAAAGGGATTACACAATTTTTGGGAGGAACAGGTGACTATCTCCTAGGATTACACAATTTCTGGGTTGAGCAGTTGTCTTAGGATGGATTGTGCAATTTCTGAGAGGAAGACTATTAGGAAGAATTGCACAATTCTGGAGCTGAGCTAGGTGTCCAACTAGGTTTACATAATTTCTGGAGGGAATATTGGTTCCCCTCCATAATTGCGCAATTCCTAGAGGGAGTTGCTCAACCAGCAACTGACACTAAGTCTGTAAAGCAGCCTGTGAAGGGGGTGAAAAAAACTTGCATGCACAAGCTGACAAGACCCTATGAAATAGCTGAAGCTGATGTGCTTGACAGTGCAAGACATGCTGCTAAGGATGGTCAGTAGGGAGGCTCCAAAATGAAGCTAAGGAAACATTTTGGAGGGTGGTTGTAGCTTCTACAACAATTACTTAAACCTCTCTCTCAAGCCTTGGTTCACCTTGAAATCAATCCATGTGAACTTCGGCATAGAAGGTTTGGACACCTTCATTACAAAATATTACAATCTTTAAATTCAATGGTGAATGACATAACTGAACTAAAACAGGAGCATGAAGGGATTCGTATGGGATGTGCATTAGGAAAAAATGTGAATAAAACTTTGGAAGCAGTACTACAAGACCTAATGAGATCTTGGATCCCATTCACTTTGATGTTTGTGGTGCTATGGCTACAAAATCTCTTGGAGGTCATCTGTACTATGCAACTTATGTTGATGACCACTCAAGAAAGACTTGGATATATCTTCCTAATTCCAAGAATGAAGCATTTGATAAATTTCAAGAATTCAAGGTTAAAGTGGAGGATCTTATAGAAATAAAGATAAAAGTTCTAAGATCTGACAATGGAGGGGAATACACATCAAAATAATTTATTGTCTTCTGTAAGGAGGATGTAATTAAGAGGGAGCTGATAGTTCCATACAATCCTGAACAAAATGGAGTAGCGAAAAGAAAGAATCGTACAATTGAAGAATGTATCAGAGATATATTACATGACTAAGACTTACCTCAATTTTTGTGGGGTTAAGCATCCAAAATAACAACCTATATTCAAAACCAAAGTCCTCATAAGGTACTTGACAACATGACTCCCAAAGAAGCGTTTACCGAAAGAAAACAATGTGTAGATCATCTTCGAATATTTGGTTGTCTTGTATACATTCACATTCCAAAAGATAAGAGGAATAAATTGGATCCTACAAGCCTGAAGGGTATATTTGTTGGTTATAGTGCCTCATCAAAGGCATATAGAATCTACATCAAGGAAGGTCACCAAATTGAAGTTAGTAGAGATGCGATTTTTGATGAAAATATTGCCTACAAGAAGTCTAAAGATATCCCTATTGATTCTGATGATGAAGAACTACCAATATTTGAAAAAATGTCCAAGGGAAGAAAATATTATTGTTGAGAAATCTAGGGCATCAATAGTTAGGAGATTTCTCTTCTTGATAATTTATTTTGACATACTTTTACTTCTTGGATTATGATCTTCTCTTTTTAATGTTATTATTGTGTTCTTTTCATCAAGACAATTACCAAATAAACAATAGAAGACAAGAGACATAGTATGTAGGCTTGTTATCCAGGGCCAAAACCTCCCACTCTTTGAGAGAAAAACCCAAACCAAATTATTCTTATAGATATTCAATTGACGAACACCGGGACCATGAAAAATACCCTTGACTCTAGAGTCCTCCCAAGACCAAGTCACTAGCCTCTTCTTTAGCACTGCTTTTCCTCTTCTCATTCTCGACTTCCTTTCTCTCCTTATTCTCGACTTATTCCCTTCTTGATCTCAACTTCCTTTGATTCTTGGTCTGTTGTTGTAGGCTTGCAACCCTACCATAGAAACTCTAGATTATCTTTTCTTTCATTATAGTCTTTTTAAGAGAGAGACCTCTTATACTTTTATGCAACTTCTTCTAGCAAGGCTCTATACCCAAACAATGATCACTTAAAAGTGACAATAGCTCTTTTGACTTCCTCTAGATACCTCTAGATTTGCTACCTTCGCATATGTGAAGAAAAACTAACCCAATAACAATGCTTGAATATCTTCGCTATCTTTCCTCTTTGCTGCGCTGATATGGAGGCTTCTTCTGGTGTATATTTCACACTTCTTTCTCAACTTGCTTCACCGAATTCATTGTCTCCAAATGAGGCCGAGTATGGGTATATATACTAGTTTATTCATGATCTTTAAGCTGACATGATATCTTGGAGGAAATTCGACTTCATCTTCTAGATACATTCCTTTGTTGTAGGCTGACATGATGAGGGCTAGTGACAAGGTCTTCGAGGATGACTTTACATACACAAGTATGACTCTTTACAATGTGTAACATGTCTTCATTAGATGACTCTTTTAGACTTTTATGACTAGATGAAATTATACCTAAGGGCTCTCAATGGGAACCTCAACTAAACAAATAAAATATCTTTCTCATGAAACCCATGATGCAAGTATTACAATAATTTTATTTTTCTTCTTTACATCTCTTACATAATTATCTCTTACATAAAATCACAATTACATGTCATTATGAAGACCGAACCTAGTTACACTTTTTGACACTCCCTCTTAACTAGGGAGGTATTCATAATGGTACTTTGTCATTCTCAATCTAAAGAATTTCTCATAAGAAGAATCAGATTGGTAACCCATTTTTTTAACATCATATCAACTAGCATTTTCACATAGCAAGGCCTCGACTTACAACTCTATCTTTCCACAGTATTTGAGCTCAATGCTGGCGAGACCAATGATTTATAGACACTTATTATTATCTCTCTCGGAACATACCCTACCTGGGTTCTCAGGGTAGATTCCTAGTCCTCAAAGAATATCGGTCCTTCACGAATACTCTTATCTTGAATGCCCTATCTCATCCTCAAAGAGTATCATATGACAAATGATTACCCAATCCTCTCATTCTGTCTTCCCAAGTGAAAACTAGAATTACATGTCTATCTCTCTCTCTCAATTAGGGAGGACATATCTATTCCAATAAAGGAATTTACTCATTCCTACACAAGGAATGTACCTAAGATCCCTCTTGGCTTAGGAATTTCCAATTTTATTCCAAGTAAGAAACTTCTATCCAATGTCCCTCTAAAAAATAAGGACCTACATCAACTCCTTAGGTGGAGATGATGGGACAACCAGTTGTTTGAAGAAATCCTTCCTTCGATGTCATGAATTTGTTTTTCAATATGGAGTCTTCATCTTTTAGGACCTCTTCATAGGGCATAGACCATCCATCACTTTCATCCATGAACCAGTCGTGTCATCATTCCTTTTATCAGAAATTGATCCATCAATCTTCATTTCGCATTGCTTCATGTTATGCTACTTTCATTATGCTTTCTTTTCTAGAAGGTTATTGCATCCTTCTACATTGTTCTTCATCGAATACATTCAAAGTTATTCCCTTTAGTAGCCCTGCATAAGCCCATCCAAATACTAGTTCATAAATAATGAACACTTAAATCATAATTACCTTTGTGATGGTCTTTCATCATGATATCTTCTTGTAGGCATCAACATCCTGCATAAATGTTGACACGTCTCCTAAAGATATGTATTGTCAAGGGTCTCTATCTTTTTCCATACTTCCATCAGAGTCTCTATATCTTTCTAGGAGATATCATAGTCAAATATTCTTGGTCTTTAAGATGTTGACTGCATTTACCATTGTTACATATTTTCATGATCTCTTCCTTCCTTTCTTCACACATTTCACTCCTAGGAGCTCCAAAGTTCCTTAGTTGTATTCAACCAACTCATATTCCATATGAAATATTATGTTTATTTCATTTAATAAATATGTGACCCATGCATTCTTGCATCCCTTTTTGAGAGTGGATATTATTTCTTTGATCATGCTTCTTAAGAGAGAGCAGTGATCCATGTTGTCCGCAATCATATGACATGACTCCCATGATATCAAATGCGAGCATACATACCTCATCATTCCTTTGGGTCATCCAGACTTCCAGCAACAACTTCCTTTTAGTGAAGGAACTTCACCCCTTGATCCGCTTCACCGTTATGTCATCATATCATCATCTCTCAAATTCCACAAATTTGGAATTCAACACTTTCTTTCCCTCATGATCGGTGAACCCTACAATGAATATTTCATCAAAGAATCTGGAGGATCTTTCATATCCTATCCTATAGATGTTATCTTATTGACCAATGTATGATGAGCCTTGTCCTAGATGACTTCTTCCTTTTTCCATAAGTATCATTTGTGCTTTCATTTAGGTTTCCAAGAGATATGTCCTATATAGTTGATTGTCATAGATTTTGTTTTAGACATCCTTCATGTTGCTTATGTCACGGGCTCTTCTAATGCTTCTACCATGATGTTGTTCTCTAATATGATGCATCCTATCTTATTTACAATGCTTCCTATATATAATTTACACAATCGAAGTGTACCTTTCAGTGAAGGAGATTATCTCAATCATAGTATAGATATTTCACTTCCTCCTTATTAGGCTTCTTTGTCTCAGGTTATTCCACTTCTTCGGTAATATGGGCTTCTTTCTTATTCCTCTTGTTATTGTCCCTTTTAAGCTTAAGACAATCTCTTCTATAGTTCCCATATTCTTGACATCCATAGCATTGCACTTTAGCCATGTTCTTCTTTTTCTTTTGAGGACCAAATTTTCCAAGCTTTCCTTTTCTTCTTGTCATAGCAGCATATGCTTGATTCTGCTCATTTGTTCCTACATCAGACTTTGCCTTCAGTATGGTTTCTTCGATCTTACATAATGACCATAGATCTTGGAAAGGAGTGGATTCTTTCTTCCCATATATGCTCGAAGTGAATTTTCCCCATTCCTCCAGTAGTGCATTCAATACTACAGTGGTCATTTCTTTATGAGACATAATTTCTCCTAGATCTTGAAGTTGATCTCATATTTATGAAATCCTCATAAAATATGAGGCCATTCCTTCTTCCCTTGAGATATTTAATTTGTAGAGTTCTTGCCTTAGATAGATTACTACTCCAACAGTAATGATGGAAAATAACTCTACCAATTTTTCAGATATTGCTTTTGCAGTGTCTAATTTTGATACATATGGGATGAGAGAGTCTTTGATGGATTCTATGAGAATCCTCTGTGTCCTCACTTCTCTCTTCATGAATCTAGAATGTGCTTGAGTATATTCTTTAGGAGGTTGGGTTATTGACCCTTTGATGTGGTCCATGACTTCATTCTCAATGAGGTTCAGGCCTATTCTTTTCTTCCATGAAAGGAATTTTGAAGCCCCAACCAGTTTGTTTCTTTTCTTGTAAAAAGACATTTTAATAGTATCAGATGAAGTCATAAAATTACTTGAGTAGTTGTTGCTTGTTTCCTCCTTAATCTTGATGTTGATGGAATATTACTCCTTGAAATATTGAGAGAGCGCTTGCTTTACAATCCTTCTTGAACGTTCTAGTCTACCTTAGTCCTTGAAGACTTCCTTAGATGATGATCTTGGAAATGCTTCTAGGGTTTTGGTTTTTCTTCTTGCTTCCTTCTTTAAGATGATTTCAAGACTGTTGATAGAGTATATTTATTAGATCTAAGGTTTTAGTATGATGAAGATCTTGATCTCTTGCCTAGTTTCCTTTTATTTTCTTTGATCTTTCTTTGAAACTTGATTCTCGTGTGTCTTTTTTATTAGATGCCCCTTCTTGAATTCAACACCTAAGTTCTGAAACCATGTTGAGAAATCGAGGGTATCAGTATTTAGGAGATTTCTGTTCTTGATAATTTCTTGTGATAAACTTTTACTTCTTGGATTATGATCTTCTCTTCTTAATTTTATTATTGTGTTCTTTTCATCAAGACAATTACCAAATAAATAATAGAAGACAAGAGACACAATATGTAGGCTTGTCATCCAGGGCCAAAACATCTCACTCTTTGAGAGGAAAACCCAAACAAAATTATTCTTATAGATCTTCAATTGACGAACACCAAGACCATGACAAAGACCCTTAACTCTAGATTCCTCCCAAGACCAAGTCACTAGCCTCTTCTTTAACTTTTTTTTTCCTCTTCTCGTTCTAGACTTCCTTTCACTTCTTATTCTCAACTTCTTCCTTTCTTGATCTTGGATTTCTTTGATTCTCAGTCTCTTCTTGTAGGCTTGGAAGCCTACCATAGAAACCCTAGATTATATTTGCTTCCTTTATAGTCTCTTCGAGGGAGAGACCTTTTCTACTTTTACTCGACTTCTTCTAGCGAGGCTCTATACCCAAACAATGATCACTTCAAAGTGACATCAACTATTTCAGCTTCCTCTTGATACCTTCAGATCTACTACCTTCGCACGTGTGATGACAGACTAACCCAAAAACAATGCTTGACTATCTTCGTTATCTTTCCTCTTTGCTGCACTGATATGGAGGCTTCTTCTGGTGTATATTTTGCACTTCTTTCTTGATTTGCTTCACTGAATTCATTGCCTCCAAATGAGGTTGAGTATGGGTATATATACTAGTTTGTTCATGACCTTTATTCCGACATGATCTCTTGGAGGAAAGTCAACTTCATCTTCTAGATACATTCCTTTGTTGTAGGCTGACATGATGAGGGTTAGTGAAAAGGTTTTGAAGGATGAATTTACATAGACAAGTATGACTCTTTACAATGTGTAACATGTCTTCATTACATGACTCTTTTAGACTTTTATGACTAGATGATAATATACCTAAGGGCTTTCAATGGGAGCCTCAACTAAACAAATAAAATCTCTTTCTCATGAAACCCGTGATGCAAGTATTACAATAATTTTAATTTTCTTATTTACATCTCTTATATAAAATCACAGTTACATGTCATTATGAAGAACGAACCTAGTTACACTTTTCAACAATTATACCTAATTATGAAGAAGAAGTTCCCAGTGAACCTATGCAGCAAGTCATAATCCTTGAAACTCATAAGTGACCCACTTGGCTAACATCAATCTTTCATGAAGCAGAAGGACATGATGCAATTAAAGGAACATTTGGGGAAAGTAAGAAGCATAAGAGATATTCATATATGTAGCCTACGTAACAAATTTTTTTGAAGTAGAACCATCCTCTTCTAAAGAAGTTGTCGAACATAAAGAATGGAAATATGCTATGAAAGAATAATATCAATCTATAATGAAAAATGGAGTTTGGGAAATTGTTCCTAAGCAGAATGACAAATACGTTGTAACTTCCAAACGGCTCTACAAGATTAAGCATGCATCAAATGGAAGCATTTAAAAGTATAAAGAAATTTTTGTGGCTAGAGGTTTCTCTAAAAAGGAAGGCATTAACTATGAAGAGACATTTTCTCCTACAACAAGATACACAACAATAAGATCATTAATCTCTTTGGTAGCAACTATGGGATGGAACATCCATCAATTGGATGTCAAGACAACTCTCCTAAATAACACCATTGATGAAGTATATATTGAGCAACCCTTGGGTGTAAATAATAAAAAAAATCATGTCTACACGCTGAAGAAGGCGCTTTATGGCCTTAAACAACCCCCAAGGGCTTGGTATGCTAGGATGGATACATATCTACTAAGGATTACCTTTTGAAGGAGTTTTGCATATCCAAATCATTATATCAAAGTAGTGAAGAATACACCAATGGTCATTCTTCTATATGTGGATGACCTACTCATAACAGGGGTGGAAAGTCATATTCAAGAATGCAAGAAACAATTGGCAGCAAAATTCAATATGAAAAATCTGGGGCTTAGGAATTATTACTTGGGGTTGGAATTTTGGCAGAAAGTGGGTGAATATGTATCTAAATAAAGGAAATTATGTAATTAAGATGCTACAAAATTTTGGCATGATGGATTGCAAACTGGTCACAACTCCCATGATCACTAATTTGAAGAGGTTAAGAAGTTCAAAATCAAGTCATGTGGATCCTACAAGTTATAGACAATTGGTTGGCTCTCTGGTGTATCTTTTGAACACACGTCCATACCTATTTTTTGCAGTGAATATTCTTAGTTAGTTTCAGATGGAGCCTAGAGATGACCATTGTATGGCATCCAAACATATATTGAGATATTTGTGAGGGACAAGACATTACTTCCTGAAGTATGATGGAAAGAAAAATATCCAACTAATGGGATATACAAATTCAGATTGGGGAGGGAGTGACACAGATGGAAGAAGCACTATTAGAGGATGTTTTAGCTTGGGATCTTATATGATCTCATGGATGAGTATAAAGAAAGAATAAATTGCATCAAGTAGTGTTGAAGCTGAATATATTGTAGCATGTGAATTTAGTAAGGAAGTTGTTTGGTTAAGGAAGTTGTTGTCTGATTTATTTTAAGGACCATTGGACCCTACAATTATAAATTGTGACAACACAAGTTGCATAAGGTTGTATGAAGACCCCATATTCCATGAAAAAATAAAGAATATACATAACGAGTATCATTACATATGAGAGTTGGCGAAAGATGGGTTGGTACAACTATAGTATATCTCCATCGATGAATAGGTAGCTAATATTTTGACAAAATATCTTCCTAATAAGAAGCTTGTGTATTTAAGAAGCAAGATTGGATTGGTTGATATCACATCCCTAGTTGAGAGAGAGAGAGATAAACACATCATTCTTATCTTCACATTATGAAGAAAGAATGGAGGATTGGGTAAGCATATGAATACCAATACTCTTTGAGGATGAGGTAGGGCATCCAATAGGTAAGAGTAGTTGAAGAGGAGATTCCTTAAGGATGTGTAAATCCAAGAATAGAATGGTCCTTAAAGGACATGCATTGTGAAAATCCGGATGGGGTATGTGCCTTGAGAGACAATGATGAGGGTGTCTATAAATCATTGTCTCTCTAGCATTGTGCTCTAATCAAGTGGAGAGATAGAGTTGTTAGTCAAGGCCTTGCTATATTACAATGTTGGTTGATATGATGAGATAAGCTAAAAATATAGCTAATGAGATGGCTTACCATTCCAATTCTTCTTATGATAATTCTTCTATATATTATGAATATTTCCCTAGTTAAGAGGGAGTGTTGAAATTTGTAACTAGTTTCGGTCTTCATAATATCTTATATATTCTTGGTTTTATGTATTTGATGTAAAAGAGAAGAAAAAATATTATTGTTATGTTATAGCATGGATTTCATGCTCAAGGTCAATTTATTTTTAGGTTAAAGCACCCATTGTGTGCTTCTATGGTTTTTCATAGAGTCAAGGAGTCAAAAGAGTTAATTTTATATGTAATAGTCCCCATTAGACATCTTGCAAAAAGTAAAAAGAATTAATTTTGAGTCAAAAGTGTACAATTACCTCTCCAAGACCAAGTCGACCTGGCAGTGAAGAAGTCAGCCTAATTAGGGCTATTTGTCTTCCTTGGAGGCCTATATATAAGAGACCATTTGAACTCATTTGAAGACTCATTCACTCATTAAATCAAGAAAGCAAGAACAAGAAGGAATAATGCAAGTGAAGGTTTAGAAGGATGAAGGAAAGGAATTTTTATTTTATTTTTTCTCTCTCTATCTCTCACACATATGAAGAAAGCTAGGCTTTTACAACTATAAGATGAAATTTTTGAACTACAAGAGAAGATATGAAATCTGAAGTAAAGAAGTCAAGTTGATCACCTACAAGCCTTTTAACAAGAAGCAACCCATGCGAAGGAAGAAGGAAGCCTAAAAGAGCCCAAAATCACTCACACATGTAAAATTGCAACGAATTGTAGGAGGGACGAAGTTGTAGGACTGTAGTGAAGGATGTGATTTGTTGTTGGGGGCTGAAGTTTGTTTCTAGGGGTTGAAATTAAGTAGTTGGAAGAGATTTGACTTGGTTTGACTTGGTGAAGAGAATCACATATTCAAGAAGGTTGACTTGGTCTTGGAAGGATCTTGGTCTTAACTCTTAAGGGTCTTGGAATTTTTCATTTGAAGGTTCCATAAGAAGAGAAGAGATTTTTGTGGGTTTTCCTCTCTAGGAGATGTTTTTGCCCTAGCTAGTAGCCTACATCTTGTGTCCATTTGTTCTATTGATATTCATGTTTTGGTAGTTGTTTGATGATAAGAATATTATAATAATAAGAGAAGAAGAAGCTAATCATAAAGAAAAGTAAAAGAATATCACAAGAAGTTATCAAGTTAAAGAGAAATCACTCCAATCTAATTCGTATTGATTTCTCAACATGGTATCGGAGCTAAGGTTGACAAAGGGCATAATGAAGATCACTAAATCCTTGAATAAGTCATTAAAGTTCTCTTTGAAGTAGTTCTCTATGATGACAAAACATCTCAAGAAAGGAATCAAATAATTTGTGGATCTCTTATTGTCTATCAAGATCTATTTGACCTAGACTTTCACAACAAAGGGTTTGAATAAAGGACTATTATCAGCACTTACAGTTACTTTTGGAGATGACAACATATGGTTAATTGAAAATGGGTATTCTAGACATATGATAGGTGAACATGGACAACTAAAGACCCTATCAAAATGAATATCTTCTCACTTAGTCGAACTTGAAGATAGAAAAAGTTATGTAGTAAGAGGAGTTGGATCAACCACATTGTAACTAGAAGATGGAGGAAACATACATCTCAACAACATCCTATATGTCCAAAGTTTGAAGAAAAATCACTTTATATTTATTGTCTTAAATATAAAGGAGATAAAATTGTTTTTGTTGATGGAAAAGCTATGGTATGGGGTAAGGGATCTAGCATTAATAATGAAAAAATAAATGGGATTCATGAGGGAAGGCTTTATAGATTACTTACACCTCTCTCTTAGGCCTTGGTTCACCTTGAAATAGATCCCTGCGAACTTTGGCATAGAAGGTTTGGACACCTTCATTACAAAATATTTCCATCTTTAAACTCAACCGTGAATTGCATCCCTTAACTAAAAGAGGAGCATGAAGGAATTTGTAAGGGATGTGCATTAGGAAAAAATGTGAAGAAACCTTTTAGAGGAGATACTACAAGATTTAAGGAAATATTGGATCTCATTCACTCTGATGTTTGTTTTCCTATGGCTACAAAATATGGAGGTCATATGTACTATGTAATTGATCCAAGCGGATATTGGTGGCCACCTGCCAAGTCCACTTGGATCCCCACCATTGTTTCTCTTAGCTTTTCAATTTCCTTAGTTGTAGCACAATTTACTATTTTTAGCAGCTTTTCGGGTCCTGAACTTCTGGAACTGTTTTGAGGCCCTAAACGACGTTTTTTTGGGAAAAGTGGGAGCAACATGGGTCCATGGACTAATTTTTATCTCCCAAAAGTTGTAGTTCTCGGATAGATCTTTCTATCGAGATATTGTGTGCGTCAAACGAAGATCATATGCCAAAGTTACGACCCTGGGAAGTTGGTGTACCAATTTACCCAAACGGGGCCCATAGTTTGGTGTTTCATCTTCTAGGGTTAGGTTTTTGGATGTTTAGGGTTTTCTGTTGTTTCTCCACAATAAATAGACCTTCGAGCCTCATTGTAACACAATTTAGAAACATGTAACTGCCACATCTCTTCTTAGAGATAAGCTACCATCGCCCTAACTGGTTTATTTCCATTTTTGTTTGTAAGCATATTTCAGTATTTTACATTAATGAAATGAAGTATTATTTCCGCTACATCTCTGTGTTTATGATTATCTTTATAATTTTTTGTGTTCTTGTTTAAATCCGGATCAGTAACTTTCATTGATTACCACTCAAGAAAGACTTGGATTTATCTTCTTAAGTCCAAGGATGAAGTATTTGATAAATTTCAAGAATTCAAGGCTAAAGTGAAGAATCTTACGAAAAGAAAGATAAAAGTACTAATATTTGACAATGGAGCAGAGTACACATCAAAAAAGTTCATTTCTTTCTGTAAGGAGGATGTAACTAAGAGGGAGTTGATAGTTCCATACAATCTTGAAAAAAATGTAGTGGAAAGAAATAATCGTACAATTGAAGAATGCATTAGAGCTATGTTACATAATCAAGAATTACCTCAATCTATGTGGGGTGAAGCATCCAAAATAGCAGTCTATATTCAAAACCAAAGTCATCATAACATACTTTGACAACATGACTCATGAAGAAGCATTAATCGAAAGAAAACCATGTGTAGATCACCTTCGAATATTTGGTTGTCTTGTCTACATTCACATTCCAAAAGATAAGAGGAAGAAATTGGATCCTACAAGCATGAAGGGAATATTTGTTGGTTATAGTTCCTCATCAAAGGCATATAGAATCTACATTAGGGAAGGTCATCGAATTGAAGTAAGTAGAGAAGTGATTTTTTATGAAAACATTGCTTATAAGAAGTATAAAGATCACCCTATTGATTATGATGATGAAGAACTACCTATATTTGAAGAATGTCCAAGGGAAGAAGAAGATACTATACCTAATTATGAAGAAGGAGGTCCTAGTGAACTTATGCTACAAGTCATAATATCTAAAGCTCGTAAGACACCCACTTGGTTAACATCAACCCTTCAAGAAGCAGGACATGTTGCAGCTAAAGGAACATTCATGGAAAGTAAAAATCCTAAGAGATATTCAGATATGCAACCTACATAAGGAAATTGATTGAAGTAGAACCATCCTCTTTTGAAGAATCTATCAAACATCAAGAATGGAAAGATGCTATGAAAGAGGAATATCAATCTATAATGAAAAATGGAGTTTGGGAAATCATTCCTAGGTTGAATGACAAATATGTTGTAACTTCCAAATGGCTTTACAAGATTAAGCATGCAACAGATGGAAGCATTGGCAAGTACAAAGTAATGTTTGTGGCTCTGGGTTTCTCTCAATAATAAGGCTTTAACTATGAAGATACATTTTCTCCTACAACAAGATACACAACAATAATATCATTAATCTCTTTGGAAACAATTATGGGATGGAACATCCATCAAATGGATGTCAAGACAACTTTCCTGAATAACACCATTGATGAAGAAGTATATATTGATAAACCCTTGGGATTTGAAGTACATAATAAAGAAACTCATGTTTGTAGGCTGAAGAAGGCCCTTTGTGGCTTTAAACAAGCCCCAAGGGCTTGGTATGCTAGGATGGATACATATCTATTAAGGATTGGTTTTTCAAGGAGTTGTGCAGATCCAAATCTTTATATCAAAGTAGTGAAGGATGAACTAGTGATCATTCTTCTATATGTGGATGAACTACTCATAACATGTGTGGAAAGTCATATTCAAGAATTCAAGAAATAATTGGTAGTACCATTCAATATGAAGGACCTAGGGATTATGCATTATTACTTGGGGTTGGAGGTTTGGCAGAAATCGAGCAAAATATATCCAGGTCAAGGAAATTGTGTAATTAAGATGCTAAAAAGGTTTGGCATTATGGATAGAAAACCGTTGAAAATTCCTAGATCACCAATTTGAAGAGGTTAAGAAGTTCAAAATCAAGCCCTGTGGATCCTACAAGTTATAGAAAATGGGTTGGCTCTCTGATGTATCTTGTGAACACACGCCCATATATTTGTTTTGCAGTGAACATTTCCAGTGAGTTTCAAATGGAGCATAGTCCTTACCAATGGATAGTAACCAAACATATATTGATATATTCATGAGGGACAATACATTACTTCCTGAAGTATGATGGAAAGAACAATATCCAACTAATTGGATATACATATTCAAATTGGGGAGGCAATGAGATGGATGGAGGAGCATTGTTGGAGGATGTTTTAGCTTTTGATCCTATATGATCTCATGGATGAATAGAAAGAAAGAATCAATTGCATTAATTTGTGCTAAAGTTGAATATATTGCATCATGTGAAGTTGGTAGAGAAGCTATTTAGTTAAGGAAGCTAGTGTCTAATTTATTTAAAGGACAACTAGACCCTACAATTATATATTGTGACAACACAAGTGTCATAAGGTTGTATTAAGACCCCATATTCTATGCAAAAACAAAGCATATAAACAAGAAGTATCATTACATATGAAAATTGGTGAAATATGGGGTGGTACAACTACAATATATCTCCACCAATGAGCAAATAGTTGATATTTTGACAAAATATTTTCCTAATAATAAGCTTGTGTATTTAGGAGACAGTCTTGGATTAGTTGATATCTCCCCCATACTTGAGAGGGAGAGATAGACACATCATTATTGTCTTCACATTATGCAGAAATAATGGTGGATTAGGTAATCATATGAATACAGATACTCTTTGAGGATGAGGTAGGGTATCCAATAGGTAAGAGTAGTCGAAAGAGGAGATTTCTTGAGGGTGTGTAATTTCAAGAAAGGAATGGTCCTAAAAGGACATACCTTGTGAACATCCATATGGGGTATGTGCCTTGAGAGACAATGATGAGGGTGTCTATAAATCATTGTCTCCAAACATTATGCTCTAATCTAGTGGAGAGATAGAGGTGTTAGTCAAGGCCTTGCTATATGACGATCTTGGTTGATATGATGAGATAAACTAAAAATATAACTTATGAGATGGCTTACCAATCCAACTCTTCTTATGAGAATTATTTAGTATGAGAATGCCCATGTACCATCTACATATTATGAATACTTCCCTATTTAAGACAGAGTGTTGAAATTTGTAACTAGGTTAGATCTTCATAATATCTTATATATTCTTGATTATATGTGTTTTATGTAAAAGAGAAAAAAAAAATATTTTTGTTATTTTATAGCATGGGTTTCATGCTCAAGGTCAATTTATTTTTAGGTCAAAGTACCCATTGTATGCTTTTGGGGTTTGTCATAGAGTCAAGGAGTCAAAAGAATTATTGTCATATGTAATAGTCCCCCTTGGAATTCTTGTAACAAGTCAAAAGAATTGTTTTTGAGTCAAAAGAGTCAAATTACCTCTCTGATACCAAGTCAGATTGGCAGTGAAGAAGTTAGCCTAATTAGGGTTATTCTTCCTCCTTGAAAGCCTATATATAAGGGACCATTCAACCTCTTTTGGAGACACATTCACTCATTCAATCAAGAAAGCAAGAACAAGAAGCAAGAAGGCAATAGAAGGTCTAGAAGGAATAAGGAAATAATTTTTATTTTTATTTTTTCTCTCTCTATCTCTTAGACATGTGAAGAAAACTAGGATTTTTGCAGCTACAAGGATGAAATTTCTGAACCGTAAGAGAAGAGATGAAATATGAAGTAAAGAAGTCAAGTTGATCACCTACGAGCCTTTGAACAAGAATCAGCCCAAGCGAAGGAAGAACGAAGCTTGAAAGAGCCCAAAATTACTCACAAATTGGAAATTGTAGTGAATTACAGGAGCGTTGAAGTTGCAAATTGCAGTGAAGGATGAAGTTTGTTGTTGGTGGTCGAAATTGAGCTGTTGGAAGAGATTTGACTTGGTGATGAGAAGCACATCCTCAAGAAGGTCGACTTGGTCTTGGAAGGATCTTGGTCTTAAGTCTAAGGGTCTTGGAATTTTTCATTTGAATATTATATAAGACGAGAAGAGATTTTTTTGGGTTTTCTTCTCTAGGAGAGGTTTTGGCCCCGGCTAACAACCTACATCTTGTGTCCATTTGTTCTATTGATCTTCATGTTTTGGTAGTTGTTTGATGATAATAATACTATAATAATAATAGAAGAAGAATTTAATCACAAATAAAACTAAAAGAATACCAAAAGCACTTATCAAGTTAAAGATAAATCACTCTAATCTAAGCCCTATTTATTTCTCAACATAAAGAAGAACCACATTTCAACATTTTCGGTGCAAAACACTGGTACTTCGTTCATGGAGGAAGCGACTGAGGTGACAATGCAAGTGGTATATTTTCACTAAATTCTATGTAACAAATGATTGGTGCAGGTCCCTGAATATGTTGATCTAATGTCGATTAATCCCTAACTGAATATTCTGCATACACTTTGAGAACCTTCGTTTTGGATAAGTACTCAACTTGTCAGATAATGAGTTGTTTTTGAAGGCCAATGAGTTCAGGGTACCTTGTAGTTCTAATCTTTGTATTTGGATATGAATGCTATGTAAATAATCAAAAGCATTTGCAACTTCTATATGAGCCTTCTTTCCTTCCCAAATCCATTGGAATTATTCTTGTATAGAATTTGTTTCTTTCTTCTTATTTTGTATAATTTGATTTTCCAAAGTTGATAATGCTTGTGGTGTTGAAGAATGTAATTAGGTTTGGTATTCATAATTGTATTTGAGTCACAATGAAATGTACTTATGAAAATTATTATTATTATTATTATTATTATGAATTATTGAAGCATGGGTTTCATGCTTGGGTCATCATGTTTTAGATCAAAGTCCCCATTGAGGACTTCTAGGATTTATACTGAGCCATTAGTGTCATTGTACATTTAATAAGACCCTTCTTGGGCTTTTGGATCATGTAAAAATAGTTTTTTTAGTCAAAAATGAATTTTTTCACCTCCACACCAGGTTGGTCCTTACTAGTTCAAGTCAGCCTCCAAGAAGGGAATATGAATTCCAGAAAAGGGTATATATAAGAGAAATTCAATTAACTTTAGAGACCACCACTTACACAAATTCGATCTCCAAGAAGAAGTAGTGAAAAAGTACGAAGTTGTAGAAGAAGACAAGGCATTGCAAGATCGAAAGTTTTTGGGTCATCTTTCTCTCACATATGTGGAATTTTCTGGGCTACTGCAACTAGATCGAAGTACTACATGAAGGCCAAAATTTGATGATGCTTCTAAGTCAAAGTGCTACTTCAAGGTTGAAGTGCTGCTTCTAGGTCGAAGTGTTGCTTCTAAGTCGAAATGTTGCTTCTAGGTCGAAGTGTTGCATAAAAGTCAAATTTATTGGGTTGAAGTTGTTGCATCAAAATCAAAGTTGCTAGGTCAAAATTTGTGTTGCATTGAAGTGTTGTTGTTGCTACCGCTATTTTAGGTCGAAGATAATGTTGGAAGGTTGTCATTTTCAGAAGAAGGAAAGGAATGACATGGTGATTAGAGGAAGTTTGTGTCTAGGTCAAGAAGTCTTAGATTGTCTTGTTAAACTATTGAAGGAAGAGTTGTTGAATGGGTTTTACCCTAGAGTGGGGTTTTTCCCTGGTTGTCTGCCTATATCTAGTGTCCCTAATATTTATATGGTTTTGATAATTTCTTGATGAACTAAAGAAGAACACAAAATATAATAAGCAAATAATAATTTCACAAGTAATTATCAAGTATAAAAAAATATTTCTGCCTTTCTGATTTTCTGATTTTCTAACATGGTATCAGAGCTAAGGTGAAGAACAAAAAAGGTAGTTTGAGGATCTACTGAAAGGAGTCTAAGAAACCTCAAAAAGTTTAGCAAGGGATCATATAAGGAGATCTTATAAGGAAAGAAGCTTACTACCTTCAAGGGCAATGTCTAACAAAATAAAGGGAGAGAACAAATTAGAAGGAGCATCAAATTATAGGTCATGGAAGAAAATAATTGATCTCATTCTTGAAAAGAACAAAGTCCTGGATTTGGTCACAGGAAAAGTGAAGAAACGTACTGAAGGATCTATTGATGAAAATAAAGTGAAGTTTAGAGAGTCAGAAATATTGGCTATGACACTAATGGTAGAAGGTATAAAGGAAAATCTTGTCCCATACATTTCCAACATAGACTCTACTCAAGATATGTATGAAGCCTTATCAAAATTGTTCACTATCAAGAACATTGGTCAAGTAGCAAGTCTTAAGAATGAACTAAGGACCACAAAAATGACAAAATATGACACTGTAGCTTCCTTATTTGTAAGGATTGCTAGAATAAGAGATGGCCTTCAATCCATAGATGAAATTTTACAAAAAAAATAGTTAGTGATTACTGCATTATTGGGATTGCCACCTACTTGGAGTGCTCTTAATTCAAGAATCAACAACTGAAAAGAAACTCCTTCGTTCGAAGAATTATGGAATGCCTGCAACCAAGAACAAATGAGAATCTCATTAGTAACCAACAATGAAGAAGATAAAGTTTCAAATGCCTACTTCGCTCATCACAAGAAAGGAAACTTCAAGATGTCAAAAGGGCCAAGAAGGAAGGTAGACATGTCCAAAATAGAATGCTACGAATGTCATAAAATGGGTCACTATAAAAGTGGTTGTCCTGACAATCCGAAGAATAAGAAAAGGAAAAGGTACCAAGCTAATGTTATTGAAGAAGGATCTCCAAAAAGCAATAAACCTGAAGAAGCAAATATAAGGGACTTACAATACCAATTCCTCTGCTCTAAGCTTTAGTTATTTCATTTTTTATTTAAAGTATTTGTGTAGATTTTAACCCTGTACAAAAATTACCTGCATATGAATTCTAAAAACAAAAAATAAACAATAGCAAGAGCATAAAACATAAAACAGATATACACAAAGATTTTGCCTTGGATCCCAAAACCAGGACTACCAGATTGATTTTTCATTATATTCTTTTCAATGTTACAATACAAATATATACATGTCGAAGCATTCATAAACCCTAATACATTAAACCTGGATTAGAACATAATTGTATTTCCCTTGACTGGATCTATAAAATACCATGGACAAAAAACCATCATGCCCAAAACCATGTGCGAAATCCATGCATAAAACCATAGGTAGGTCTGCCCACCTAACATAGGGTCCAAAAGAAATTTCCCGAGGCGCTGCCCTGGACCTCGTGCAGGGGGGCTGTACACATGGGGTAGTCGTGGAAAGAATATAACACACACCCAACAATTTGTAGGTTTAACATATTTTGGAAAAACATTTTTGAATGGTTTTTATAAGGTTATAAGTATCCCGCGAGTTTGGAGGGAGCCCTCACCAAGTTCCAAAGATAAGTATCTTACTCCATGTATTACCTCTTCATTGTTGGTTTCCCTTACTTATCTAATTTTATTTGTATTAAATACTAGTCACATTTATATTCATATTTTCCTTGTTTAGGAAAGGTTTGCTGAGTACTAAGGGATTATGGAAGAATGCCTCACAAGACAAAGCATTGGAATTACAAGGTTTGTTAAGAAACAAAAGGTATGCCTTAGACTATAAGTTTTTCTCTCATCATGATAAAGGCATATTCATTCTTGATAAACTATTCTACATTACTAACATTATTGTGTCTAGCTTTCTTGACTCATAAAGATTCTTGATTGGTGAGTCATCACTAAAAAGGTTCTTTGTAAAACCCTAACTTAAGGGTATGTTCGATGATATGTGTGAAACCATAGCCTACTTAGGGTTATTGATGAAGTCTAAAGAAAATGTTTTATGCTTTCATGATGTCATGTTTCGGGTTTTGGTATGGTTACGAAAACCCTAACTTGTTAGGGTTGAATGGTGATGTATGAAATCCCAAACCTTTGAAGTATTGATAAATTAGGGTTTGTTGTTGAAAACCTAGATCTTTAAGGTTTGGTAGGGTTTATGAGAAAGACCCTTATTTCAGATAATATCATAGGAATGGAACCCTGGGTATATGTTTGTCCATCTAATCAAATATGTTAGATGTTTGAATGTGTTTGTGTCATTGGGTTTGACTAACATATGTTGTTATGATATGCTTGTGCATGATGATGGAATCCTAGATACATTTGTTGACCTAATTGTTGATGGCCATAAGTCCTAGGGTTTGGAACTAAACCTTGGTAAAAGTTTGATACTTTAGGATGATAACATTTGTGAATTCTATGGTTTTGTAACTAAATCTTAGTAGAAGTTCAATTCTTTAATATATGATGACAGTGTGATAGTTTGAGATTTATGAAAGATTGTTGAAATCTGAAATTGAGCTGTGATTGGTTTTGATTTTTGAAGCTTAATGCCTCATGTATGAAATCTAGGATCTTTAATCTAGATGGATATTGGTAGCCATCCACCTATTCCACCTAGACTCCCTAGTCAGTTTCAACGGTTTCCTTGTTCATTTTAGCATTGACTATTTTTAGCAGTTTATCGGGTCCTAAATTTCCAGAGCAGTTTTGACCCCTAAATGACCTTTTTTGAGGGTCTGCGGCAAGCCCATAATCATGGGCATGGGCCTATGGTGAAACCTGTAGTACTTAGAGAGACCTTTCCAACAAGGTATCATATGCACTAAACAGAGATAATATGATCAAGTTACGACCTTGGGAAGTTGACTACCCAACTAATTCCAACGGGGCCCACAAACTCATGGTGTTACATCTCTTGGGGTTAGGGTTTTGGCTATTTATGGTTTTCCCATGTTTTCCAATAATAAATAGGCCCTTGAGCCTCATTGTAACATAGTTCAGAGGCATGTAGCCACCACATCTCTTCTCAGAGATAAGCTATCATCGCCCTAGCTATCTTATTTCCATTTTGTTTGTAAGCATAGTTCAATATTTTCTATTAATGAAATGAAATGCTTTCCTGATGCATCTCTGTGTTTATGATTATATCTGTAAGTTGTTGCATTCTTGTTTAATTTTAGATCAGTGGTATCAGAGTAGTCTGCTCTTTCTCTATTTTTCTTTGCATGTCCCCAACGAAGTTAGAGTATAAGGAGTTAGGGCTTGGTCTGGTTGAACCACTGCAATATCAACCTCGCAAAACCTGACAACCTCCCATGGCGGAAGAAAATAAAGATGAGGGGGTAAGAGATCCTTTCAAAATGTTGCTCAAGGAAGCCCTCGAGCGACAAAGGGACACGATGATGGATAAATTTGCCCAGATCCTTCGACGGATACCCACA
This sequence comes from Pinus tabuliformis, assembly GCA_031772625.1. Lineage (NCBI taxonomy): Eukaryota > Viridiplantae > Streptophyta > Pinopsida > Pinales > Pinaceae > Pinus > Pinus tabuliformis. Next base: position 1,200,998,523 of record CM062820.1, on the reverse strand, counting down.
AGCAATGCATCTTCATCCAACAGCTACTCTAGAGGCACCACTCCTTTTAAGGTACAAGTTAACTTTGATATTCCCATATTCGAAGGCCTGATAGATGTAAGGTTAAACCTATTGGAAGGATATTTTCATTTCATGACTTTGCCAATCGGGAAAAGATTACTTTTTCACTTCTTAAAGTCACCCACACGTTAAGGATTGGTGGGAAACCTACGGTGAACAAAAGGATGAGAGTGAACCCTCATTGTTTTCAGCTACACCTACTTGGAATTCTTTCTGAGATGCCATCTAGAAATAATATTACCCTGTCGAGAGCTATGAAGACAAATACATAAAGTGGACCACGCTACGGCAGGGAAGGGACCAAGATGTGCAAGAGTTAAAAAATACTTTCCATACCCTTTGCACGAAGTTAGGTATCAAGGATACTGAATGGAATTTGGTGCTCAAGTATTGCGGCTGTCTACACAAGTACATCCAGGATGAGATGGAGTTCCTAGACATTTCCTCGCTTGGCACGGTGTATCGGTACGATGTCAAGATTGAGCAGAAGTTTAAACAAAAGAAGCAGGACTTTGGATATGCAAATCCAAAGCAAGGAAAAGGCACCCCCAAACCACAGAACAAAGGATCAATCCAAGGCGACGGTACCCAGGACAAACCGCTGAAGGCGCAAGCAAAGAAAAACACCCTGAAGATGAAGAAGGACACGGGAAAATGGTGTGAGTTCCATAAGAGCTCCACTCACAATACAAGTGAGTGTCAGGCCAAGCAGTCACTGGTGACCGAGCTGAAGGCTTCTGAATTAGACGCAGGTTCCGACTCTGAATCAAAACCAAATAAGGGAACTAACAAAGGGAAGCAAATCATTGATGCAGAGCCTAGTGCCATCGTGGCCACCACCAAGATCCAGAAGAATGAGCCCGATGATCAAGAGGAGGGGGAACGCCTCTTCCACTCACAGATGTGGGTGAAGGGTTCCCTACTATAGTTCATTATTGACAACGGGAGCCAAAAGAATCTCATTTCAGCAGAGGTCATGGAGCATCTGGGACTAAAGACTATAGCACATCCACAGTTGTACATCATCCAGTGGCTTCACCAAGGGTGAGATCTTGGTGTCAACCAGTAGTGTCACCTTCCCTACAGCATCAAGCCCTTCATGGATGAGGTATTGTGTGACGTTGATCCTCTTGAAGTTTGTGATGTATTTTTAGGAAAAACCATACTTGTGGAAGTGGCATGTTGTATATGAGTCTAGACCTTGCTTTGTGATCATTACTTTGGCTAATAAGTTGTACAGGATACCAGAGGTAGCCTCACGTACCACCATCTCTTTGATCACTGCAAAGCAATGCAATAAGATCATTTCCTAGACCAGGAAATTTGTTTTCCTTATGATTCACCCTAGTGCAAGAAGAAGGTTGTGGCCATAGCTTCTAGGCAGGGATCCTCTACGCAACAAGAACAAATGGACAAGGTCATGGAAGAGTACAAGGATATTTTTGCCTCACCCACGGGGGTACCTCTACATTATCAGGTTAAGAAATCCATCGATTTGACCCTTGGGCGTGCCACTGCCCAATGGACCGATCTATCGACACTCTGTTCTGGAGAACGATGAGATCAAGAGGTAGATTTAGGAACTATTGCAGAAAGGGCACATCAGGCCAAGCTCATCACCTTGTGGGAGCCTGATTGTATTGGTACAGAAGAAGGATGGGACCTGGAGGCTCTGTATTGACTATCGAGAGCTGAACAAGATCATTGTCCAGAATAGGCACCCAATCCCACATATTGATGACCTTCTCAACCAGCTCAAGGGGTCAAATATTTCAACAAGATTGAATTGAATTTAGGTTATCACCAGGTGCTTATCGAACCCTTTGATGTGTGGAAGACTGCCTTCAAATACAAGGAGGGCCTTTTCGAATGGTTGGTCATGTCGTTCAGATTGACGAACACCCCTGCAACCTTCATGAGACTGATGGACAACATCTTATGACCCTTCACTAATGCATTCATGTTGTTGTATTTAGATGGCATCTTGATCTTCAGCCAAAGTTGGGAAGAGCATCTCCACCATATTCAACAGGTCTTTCAAACCCTGTGCGAACACAAGTTGTGTGCTAACTTGGAGAAATTCACCTTTGGCTTAACTTAGGTTCAATATATGGGGTACATCAGTGATGAGCAGGGTGTACATGTGGACCCATCCAAGATATAAGTCATTCAGGATTGGCCAACACCTACCACTCTAACAGAGCTCCGAAATGTTTTGGGTCTTGCCAATTTCTATTGTAGGTTTGTGTTGGGGTTCTCTCATATCACTTGGCCTTTAAGTCAAGTCACCAAGGGCGGAGCGAAAGATTTTTTTTTTTTGGTCAGAAACCCAACAAAAATCATTCTCAGAGTTGAAGAATCACCTCTATTTTGTACTAATGCTCACATTACCAAACCTGCAACAACCATTTGAGATTGAGACAGATGCCTCCGACTATGCTATTGGTGCGGTTCTTACTCAGCATGGGCATCTAGTGGCTTACCACAGTGAGACACTTTCAGACACAGTCCAAAAGTACCCCACTTACGACAAATAAATGTATTCCATTGTGCAGGCTTGCTGTCAATGGAAGCATTACATTATGGGGAAGGAAACGGTCATCCACACAAACCACTGACCTCTACAATTCATACAGACACAAGGGAATTTGTAGAATGATTGCCATCATAAATGGTCCACCTATTTGTAACAGTTCCATTTGGTTTCCTCAGCCAACCACTAGTCATGGAGCTAATCACTGTGCTCGACTCCTGTGGACAAGAGACATCGAGGTGGCCACATCTTTACAAGAGCAATCCAAAATTCAATAGCATATACCAGACACTCTTGGCAGGGAAGCAAGTTCCAAATTTTCACCTTCAGGATGCATTGTTATGCCACCTGGGACACATCCATGTTCCTTCAAGTGAGTGTGCCAAGATGTTTTGGGAGGCGCACTACAGTCGGGTTGCTTGACATTTTGGAATAGAGAAAATAGTGGCAATATTGCAGAAGTATTTTTATTGGTCGAAACTTCGTTAGGATGTTGGGAAGCACATTAGATCCTGCACTACCTACGCCATTGCCAAACCAACCATCAAGAAGCAAGGCTTGTATACTCCTCTACCTACTCCTAGCCAACCCTGGGAATCTATCTCCATGGATTACATGTCAGACCTTCCTTCTACTAAGCACGACAACGATTTCATTTTCGTGGTCGTCGACATATTCCCTAAGATGGCCATCATGGTGGCCTATAAGAAGAGTATCACAACAGAGGCCACTGCTAAGATCTTCTTTGAGTGAGTATGGGTACACTTTGGGAACCCAAAGTCCATTGTCTCTGATTAGGATAGCATATTCCTGAGTGCATTTTGGTCAAGTCTCTAGTCGATGATGGATACAAAACTTACTAAGTCCACGAAATTCCATCCCCAAATTGATGGCCAAAAAAAGGTCGTCAACAATATTATCATACACATTCTACGCATGTACAACTCGAAGCATCCACGCACATGGGATGAAAGTCTCCCCTATGTCCAACACAGCTACAACAGAGCTCTCCACAATTTAACAGGCCATAACCTCTTTCAGGTAGGGTTGGGATTTCAGCCATTATGCCCCATTGATGTGGCCATACCATTTGCAACCACTCAGGTAGATTTGGCTCATGTTCAGTCCGAGGCTGAAAGGGCTAACAAATTCGTTGAGCACATTCAACACATCTTCCAGTAGGTCCATGATATATTGGACAAAGCCAATGTTAAGTACAAGCAACGCCATGATCATCATCGAGTGCCGCACAAGTTCCAGGTGGGCGAAAACGTTTGGCTACATTTGTAGCTAGAGCACCTTGCTAGACCCCACCGCAAGCTTCACCCACTTCGATAAGGGCCATACACCATCACCAAGGAATTCGATGACAATGTATTGAGCTCAACATCCCACCATTCCTTGGTATGCACCCACTGTTCAATGTAGATCGCCTTCGACCATACTTTCCAACATTGTTGGAAACATCTAACATTGCAGAACAACTCACACCAACAGAGCTCAACCCAGATAGCATGTAACAGGACATAAATGATCAGATCATGGAAACACATACCAAGAACACTCGCCAATAGAGGATACAACTATATAGAGTTGTCAAAGAAGGCCAACTCCTTCACGAGGGCAAGTGGTTCACGAGGGACCAAGTTCAACAGAAATTTCCCAATGGGGACCATTGCTTCCTAAGGGGAGAGGAATGATCCAGGTCGATAGTGGTGGCCACCCACCTATTCCACTTAGACCCCCCAGTCAGTTTCATATGTTTCCTTGTTCATTTTAGCATTTACTATTTTTAATAGTTTTTCAAGTCCTGAATTTTTGGAGCAGTTTTGACCCCCTAAACGATGTTTTTTTTGTGTCTACGGAAAGCCCATAGCCAAAGGTAGGGGCTTGTGGTGAAACCTATAGTACTCAAAGAGACCTTTCCAACAAGGTATCGTATGCACCAAATGGAGATAATATGACCAAGTTACGACCCCGAGAAGTTGGCTGCCCAACTAACCCCAACAGGGCCCACAAACTCTTGGTGTTACATCTCCTGGGGTTAGGGTTTTGGTTTTTTATGGTTTTCTCATGTTTTCCAATAATAAATAGGCCCTTGAGCCTCATTGTAACACAGTTCAAAGGCATGTAGCCACCACATCTCTTCTCAGAGATAAGATACCATCACCCGAGCTATCTTATTTCCATTCTGTTTGTAAGCATAGTTAAGTATTTTTCTATTAATGAAATGAAGTGTTTTTTTGCTGCATCTATGTGTTTATGATTATATCTATAAGTTTTTGTGTTCCTATTTAAGTTCAGATCAATCTTGCAATAAATATCAGTAGAAATCTAACATATGAATTCAGAAAGTTGTTAGATGCATTGTTGAATTATACTTGTTTGAATTGTCTCTGTGGTTTGCTATATGTTATACAATAATTTGTCATATCATTGAAAGAGATATTGCGGCCCTAGATGTAATTAGATTGGTATCTTGTCTAAGCTAATAATGTAATTTTGGTTTGTAACAAAACCCAGACAAGAATTTGAAGTATGTGTCTCTTGTTGATTATGAACCTAACTAAGGCTAGGTATTTAGTGTCTAAAGTATAATGCTTCCATTATTATATGATTTTGATATGGTTAAATTTAGGCTTCTATGGATTTGGTTGTACTTGATATCTAAGTTATGCATGTACATAATCTTCAAGATAATGAAGATGTTTGTAAGTAAAGTTGATAAGTATGATGAAGAAAGTTATATGAATGATGATGGTCATGATGACTTTGATAAGAAGGATGGAATCCATGAAATATTCTCCAATGTAGTAGACATAAGTTGATCTCCGTAAGTTAAGAGGGGGCTTGGATAGAAGAAATCTTCCCAAGTTGAGAGGGAGGGCATATTATGGTCATACCTTGAAAGAAGAAATTGGAGGTATTGTTGAAAGAAGCAAAGAAGAATTTGGTTGTAGAATATGTTGCTGCATATGAAGTAGGAAAGGAAGTTGTATGGTTGAGGAATTTTCTAGGTTCATTTGAAATTCCTACTATGATAAATTGAGAAGAAACATCAGGTTGTCTGAAAGACCCCAAAGTTTTGTGCTTACTTATGTATATTTGAGAGTTTTCTACTGATTGGGGTTGTGTTTGTACTTGTAAATCTCTTGGAGGTTTGATAACATGTTTTGCATGCTTGTTGTTATTGATCGGTTTGATGGGAAGAGATTTATTACCAATTTTTTTGATCGGGGAGGATTTTCTATTGATTGGTATAATCAAGAGTGTTGAGGCTTTGTGTGTGATACACACTTCCTGGGAGGACATTTATGTGTTGACGTATGGATCCTGAAGTAGGGAGAGTGGAATTGGTCATAGAGATATGAACTCGGATACACACCTGGATCCCTAGGTTGATGGTTAGAAAGTAAGCTTGATGGTACCTAGAGAGGCTGAAATCTTTAGTCCATATTAGTCCCACCTGGATATATTTCCCTGGTCAGGAAGCTAGTCCGTCGCACCATGAGTGCCTAAACTCTTGGAGGACCTTGTATAGATTTCTCTGGTTAGCAATCTGGTCCATGGCATTGCGATGCCTAAATTCTTCATGCTTATATGTTTTGAGATCTTCCTTGTACTTTTTATTATGAATACCTCCCTAGTTAAGAGGGAGTGTTGAATACTGTAACTAGGTTCGGTCTTCATAATTGTATTTGAGTCACAATGAAATGTACTTATGAAAAAGAATTTTATTATTATTATTATGACTTATTAAAGTATGGGTTTCATGTTTGGTTCATCATTTTTTAGGTCAAATTCCCCATTGAGGACTTCTAGGATTTATATTGAGTCATTGGAGTCATTTTACATTTAATAAGACCCTTCATTGGCTTTTGAATCATGTAAAAATAATGATATTTTTGAGTCAAAAATTAATTTTGTCACCTCCACACCAGGTCGACCCTTACTATTACAAGTCGACCTACAAGAAGGGAATTCAAACTCCAGAAAAGGATATATATAAGATTAGTTCAATTCATTTGAGAGCACATCACTTACATAAGTTCGATCTCTAAGAAGAAGCAGTGAAAAAGTGAAAAGTTGTAAAAGAAGACAAGGAATTGCAGGATCGAAGATTTTAGGGTCATCTCTATCTCACACATGTGGAATTTTCTGGGAAACTGCAACTAGATCGAAGTACTACATCAAGGTAGAAATTTTGTTTTTGCTTCTAAGTTGAAGTGTTGCTTTAAGGTTGAAGTACTGCTTCTAGGTCAAAAAGTGCTTCAAGGTCGAAGTGTTGCTTGTAGGTTGAAGTGTTCCATCAAAGTCTAAGTTACTAGGTTGAAGTTGCTGCATCAAGATCAAAGTTGTTAGGTGGAAATTTTTGTTGCATCGAAGTGTTGTTGCTATTCAAGGTCAAAGATAGTGCTTGAAGGTTTCATCTTGAGAAGAAGGAAAGGGTTGTCCTAGTGATTGGAGGAATTTTGTGTCTAGGTCAATAATTCTTAGATTGTCTCATGAAACTATTGAAGGAAGATTTGTTGACTGGGTTTTCCCCTAGAGTGGGGTTTTTCCCTTGATATCCACCTACACCTTGTACCCCTAATATTTATATGGTTTTGATAATTTCTTAATGAACTAAAGAACACAAAAGATAATAAACAAATAGTAGTTACACAAGTAATTATCAAGTATAAGAAAATCTCTTTGTCTTTCTGAATTTCTAACATGTGGTTGAAATACACATTGTTGTCAATCCAAAATGTTCTTAATAAGTACCTATTATATTTTGAGTTGTTTGGTTGCGGTCAACAAATAAGTTGGCTAATTATTGAGGACAACGTTAAGAGTGGTTTCCCTATACATGGTTTCCTCGAGCTTACTCTTTGATTGTTTGAATGAATTAACCTCTTGCTCCAATATGGAAGATAATTATTCTATTGTCTTTGTATGGCTTTGCTACTGGAGTTCCTAGACTGCTCTTGACTACACATTGTCATTAATAAGTTGACGAATGTAACACTCCCTCTCACCAACCTAGCCTCAACTGACTTCATGGGAAGTGTTACTTTTCTCTAACCCGAACTCCATTGCCTCATCATGGAAATGGGGTTACAATATTTCTTCCTTTTTCAAAATTTAGTAGAATTAACCTTGGGCTTCACCATCACACTCATCTCGTCAAAAAATTTTCGTGATATAAATTTCATTGAAAAATGATAACCAAATCAAAATATATGGCCCTTAAATTTTTTTCCATTAAAATCCTTTAAACAACAACCTCTTAACAAATAGACTCTAAACTGAACATAGTAAATAGACCATGGAATTTTAATCACCATAGCAACATTCCAACTAATTAACAGGTCATAGAAATCACCATGAGTATAACAACAATGTAGGGATCCTTAAATCTCATACCATAAGAGATAAACACAAATAAATATCATCGAATGATATAAAATACACACCTCTCATTCAGAGATCCTGCCATATAACAACATTTATCCTTCATTGAGCATTAATGTGTGTAGAAACAGAAGTAGACAACTTATCTTATGAAGTAACAACTATCAACTGAGGGTTTGACTTCAACTCTCCACCCAATTGTAGGATGACTTCACTACAATTTTTTCTTACATTCAACTACCCCCAAGCTAGATTCATAGCCTATGGAGTGAAGTGCTCAAGGGATTCAACACCAGTTGTATAAACACCCACGTGAGAATCCAGAATCCATAGTGCCTCCACTTGACATCTAGGAGTCTAGAGAACACTGTCTCCACCCAAACACAGTCCACAACCTAGGGAGTCTAGAGCCACTAGTGCTCTACTCCGAGTCCTCCTTTTTAACACATGGGAATCTAGATTCCAAAGTGCCTCCACTTGGTATTCTAGGAATCTAGAGAGCACAATGTCTCCACCCAAACACACCATGGGTATCCAGAGTACCCAAGCATCCCCACTTACTTTCTACTCCAGGAATCCAGAACCACAATACCTCCTATCTCATACAAAAATCAAAATCACACCATGCATTCCACTTGTGAGGTTCCATGGGAGTCTATAGATCTTGGCCTCTACCTACCAATTGACAGTTAGCAATCCAAAGCCCTTGTCATGGCTCCAATTCATAAGAAGACTTCATGAATCTAGAGAGATCATCTCCATTTGAATGGGGAAATAGGGGTTCAAAGCACCTTCTAGATACTCCACCAGTTTTTTTCTTCTTTCTCCCTCATCTCCCCTTTATTCCTTTCATGTTCCATTCTTCATGTCAAACCTCTACTCATTCTAGCAAGTAGCCTTGAGACATGTTTACTTGAGCCACTTCTGTCATGACCATGAGGTGGCTTGTCCTTTTTTGTAAATTTCCATATGCTACCTTTAAGTTCCTGTGCAAGTGTATCCCATCTCCTCAAATCACTTCTACGAAGGCTTAAATACATGTTTAGTAGATTGTTTAAGACAACCATAGAGGTTGGTGGTCAATTAAATGCAAGCTTAAAATCTTTTCCTTTCCTCAAGCAAGTTCCCATAACTTCCCCTCCACAGGGCTCTAAATTTGTGTCCCCTCTCTCAACCAATCCATTTTTTTTACATCTCCACAATTAATTACAAGAATCATATATTTAAAATAGGGGTTAATCAAAATGGCTATCATAGACCCCACCCCTTTAGAGGAACACTATCCTCGGCGTTCTATACCCAAACACAATTTTAACCATGCTCTATACCGAGCTTAAACTTCATCGTGGCATTTATACAGATAACTCTTTACAATTATTCATAGTCATATATACATGTTCTTATCCAATAAAAAAAAATGGTCATGACACCCTCATTTTCTCAACCATATCCCATTTAGCTTCCTCTGGTATAAAGTGTCTCTACTACACTTTCATCTACTTGACTACTCGATTCTAGAGTGTGATTTACCTCTGTTCTAGAATACACAGGGGTTCTGAATAAAAATTTCCCTCTAATTCTACCTATCGTACAAACCAATCAATCACATGATTAACATCCCGCACATACGTTTTAAGTAAAGAAACATGTAAAACATTGTGAAATTGTATTTTAGGTGGCAGGAGCAATATATATTCCACTGGCTCTACTCTCTCCAAAATTTGAAATGGCCCACAAAATCATGGTACCAACCTCACAGAAGATCCAAAGTTCAATGAAATTTTCTGGGTTTAACACATAGGTAAACATGTTCCCTTAATTTAAATTATTTATGCACCTTATGTTGGTCCACATAACTCTTCTTCCTATCTTTGGATATCTTTAAATTATGCCTGATTTCTATCATTTCTTGTTTCATATATTTTAGCATATCAAGTATGAAATGGACCTTATTCACTGGATCGCTCCAATCGATAGGAATATTTCACCTTCGACCATAGAGAGCCTCAAATGGACTTATCCTTAAGGACTCTTAGTACCCATTTTTATGTTGTAAAATGTAACTAGGTTTGGTCTTCATAATGACATGTAATTATGATATTTGTAAATGATGAATGTGAGGCTCCCTCCTCGGGTCCTCTAACTCAAACTAAGTTTCTCTAATTTTTAAATACAATAAAATGGGAAATAACTTATACTATCTAAACATTTATTTGATGATAATATACCATTAAAATTTATTTATCACAAATTGAATAAGTGTGAATTTCATTGCAACCATTTACATAATAAATCAATAAACAGAGGAACACATATTCCAATAGCATAGTTGAGGTGCTCCTGAGCTCCTGACTCTGTTGGGATGCTCCTCTTGACTATCCGACTAGATTTACCTCCCAGCCAACTAGGAAGTATTTCCTAGCCCAGGGAACCTCCACAGGTTCCCTAGCCCTCTGAGCCCAAGTCCAACCAAATGTAGTGTGTGTTAGAAAATTATATATTACAGAGCAATGGAACACATTAAATATTGCAGAAATATAAACACAGAAAATGCATAAAACAAGAGAGACACAGATATATGTGGTTCACCCAGTTTGGGCTACGTCCACGAAGAAACACCCAGTCCTTCTTTTTATATTAGCTAGCAAACTGAAGAGATACAACCTACAGCAGATCCGCTGTAACTCCCTCTTCACTCTCAATCTCTTCTCTCTTCCTCACTGAGAATACAGATATACATAGACGCAATACAATTCCCTCATATATAGCAGGGGTTTCCTTCTAGGGAAAAAAACCCTAAATTAAACATAACTTCTACCGTCAGATCTCTGCCTAATGAATGACCCATATTGACTACAAAATTACAACATTTTACAAGGCAATTTTACATCTATTTTTAGCTTTGGGGGTGTTATAGACATTTTTGTGCCTTACAACTATAAGCATGAAATGTCCATAAACCAAGGGATCCTAAGTCCCTAAAGATGTTGTTCTAGCTCCTAAAGAAACAAGGTCAACAAATTACAGCTTCTCCCAGAAGTTCTCCACCAGAAACTGCTCAAAACTAGTCAAAACAGGATCATTTCAAGTGCTCCACTAGCTAGCTGCGTTGCAAAGCACCCAAATACACTTGCTAGGTGCGTTGCAATGCACTTGAATGCACTACCAGGGTGCGTTGAGCAGGAAATGACAAGTAGCAGAGTCATTCAACGAGGTGGAGAGACAATGGAAGCTTCCAGAATCTTCTCCAATGACACTTGCCTCACTGAATTCGACCAGTGATGAGTAAGAGGCTCTCAGCCTCCAAGTGGAAGCAAGAACTGACAGAGAGAAGCCACTAATCAATTCATGAGCTGATTCATCCTCTTTGCATACATCTATATATGGATCCCTCACCAAGCGATCCAGAGGCTGGAATTTTGTACATTGCAGAGAATTGTTGTTGGTTTTGTGATTGATATCAGAGTATTGGGTGATTTATGCTTTGTTGGAGGTGAAGAAGGGATTCTATGCTGGGAGGCTGATGCTGGATCATGACTCATCGGTTGTAACTCCTCCTGGGTCTTCTTGTTTTATCAATAAAACTACTTGAGTTTCTCCTACATGCTTGTATATCTGATGTGTGTTATATTTGTATGTTTAGCTTAAATCTGATCCTAAGCTTTTTATGAACATAAATCTATGTCTTTGTGTAGTTTCTCTCTTCTGTGAACTTGCAGGAACTTGGTGACGCTGGGCAAGTGAGGGAGCAGATCGGTGGAAGCTGGCAAAGAGAGGATAGATTGGATCGAACAACTAGCGCAAGACACAGGTCGGTTCATCTTAATCATCTTCGTTTATAGTTCATAAAGAAGAATACAAGAGTAGTTTTCCTTGTTTGTTTCTGAGGTCACTGTCACAACCCTGTGGGATAGGGTCGTTCTGAATAGACACTTTTCCCGAAAACAAAATGGCGACTCCACTGGGGATCGTGTCTAGTTAGTTTATTTGTGTTTCTATTGTTGTTCATCTCATAAACTTAGGAGTGGCGAATCGAACTGCATTTTCCATTTACAAATGCAAAGTAGACATCTGCTACTCTAGTCCATTCACTGGGCCTGTTTATGATCTGAACAGTTGACTCACAAATGATCTGATTACCCTTTGTGATAGCTCTCAAACCTCTTGTAAATCAACCCTCTGAGTGTGCACATTTGATTGCTTTTACCCGGCCAAAAACCATAGATTAAACTGCAAACCGTGACCCAGAACCCAGAGAAAATTCACGTTTCTGCTTCAGCGCAGGCTCTGTGAAGAGACTCTGCATTTCAGCGCAGTTCCCGAGAGGGCTACCTGCGTTGCAATTCAGTTTCTCTGTGTAGCAGGTGCGTTGATCAGCCTAGCTCTGCCTAGCTGAGGTTCTTTGCTCACTTTTTCCAGTTTTGCCTCTGATTTTTGCAGCCTGTGATCAGTGTGTTTGTCTGTCTAAAAGCCCCTTTTCTTTGCCTTAATTCCGCCTCAGTTGTATAAAAGAAACTGTATTTGTTACGTCATTTACAGTTTCCCATTGCAAAAGTAAACTGGTCATACTGTTACTGTCGCCCTTAGATCTAGATCTGTCGTAAGTGTCGTTTTGATCTTAGGAGAAAGTATATTTGCTGTTGACAGTTGATTACGCTTTTACTTTTGCCTTTGGCTTGAATTTGTGAATTTCTAGTGTCGAAACAAGTGTTTACTTCAAAATCATAAAGTGTCGTAATCATCTCTACCTTTTGATTTCGAAAAGAAGCTTGTTTGTGTTTTTCACTTGAAATCGAATTCAAATTTGTACAACAACTTTCTTTTTAGGCATCAATATTAAGAAAGTGAAAAACAAATACATGCACAAGTGCATTTGCATATTGACAGTTTGTATGGCTTGATTTAGGAAAAGTGCATTTACAGTGTGCTCTTTTCTCTTTGAGAAAAGATTGTGTCTTTCTTTTCCCCTTGTAGCTAGGATTTTCATTGCTGAAAAGAGATAAAAAGCTTGCTTATCATCTTTAGACTGCATTTTAGGAATTACATCTACATATCATGGTGAACCGAAAAGGAAAACTTCATAAGAAAGATCAACCTAAAATAAATTCAATGAACTTAACAACGCTTTGTAACTTAACGCACAACATCTAGATGTCTAGGCTAGAGACGTATTCCGGCGTCGTAAAACCTGGTAACTGTTGTCCTCACTGTTGGTTGGGTGATTCCTCCACTTTGAGACGATAAGTGCCAGTACGGACTTGTGCTCCCATGTACCGTCGAGTATATATTGGGAGACCCCTATAGGCATAAAACCTTTATCCATAGGAAGCCGTGTCGGCCGCCCTACTGATCGCAATGCACTGAACACAGCATTCGGGAAGATTGACCGCCCGTACCCTAAAAAGTATTCTGCGGTTTTGCGATTGGTTTGGCACTCCCTCTACCTAGACCTGCAGAGCAGTCCCTTTCGTTCCTTTTCAGACTCCTTAACGGAAAAGGTCCATCTGAGCACTTTTCACTTCAGGCTCATTAAAAATCGAAGGAGACTAGAGTCATCTTTTGTTTTTTCTCGACCCTTTAAAACTAAAAAAGCAAGTTGTGTCAAAAGCGTCTAAAATTCATTTAACACGGAAACATACTTTCCCTTTTATTTTAGTTGATCGAGTAATCCGCAATCATGGAAGAAAGTCAATTGAAACCCCGTCGTTTGCGGAGGCTTACGAGTCAACCGTCTTTGTCTCTGGAAGCGAAACCAGTACGGACAAAGCGGACTCGTTTAACCGGATCCAAGTCTCCAATCAAAGTTAGAACAAGTGTTCCAACGACATTAGAGACCCCGGTTACTCCAAGCATTTCTGGAATCCCTGCCTCAACAGAAGAAGTTCGACAGCCACAGAAGGATAGTGATACTGATCCTAGTTTGAGAACAAGCACTTGTGTTATTGAACCAGTTCCATCCATAACCGGTTCAGAGAATCTTACTTTTCAAACATCTGTCGCTGTCTCTTCGGCACTAGAAATATTTTACGGACCTGACAGTCTTCCCCTTCCACCTGGTTTGATTGCGATAGAGGAAATTGTAGAAGATCCGCAAACAAGTACTCCAAAAAATTTTGGAGTCGGGGTCACTTTATTTCCTTTGACATCAGAAGTTAGTCTACCACAAGCGAAAGTTCCTGTAGAATCGCTAGGTAATCTTTTGGATAGACTACAAATGTCTGAACAACCGTCAACATCTAGGACTGTGTCTTCTGACACAGCGATGGCGGAGCTTCCTGCCGTCACTCCGACAATGTTCGCCGGCATACCATCTGTCCCAACTAGCTCTCAACCGCTAGAAAGAGCCCACTCAGGAGCTATTTCGACAATATGGTCCGTTCCTGTTTGTTCCTCCGGAATAATATCCGACAACTCTTATGTTGAGTCTCAACAAATTGATCCATCTGGAGGTCAATTTGGGCAGTCTGGTCCCCAAGGGCAAACAATCCCCTTGAGTTCTGGATTACCACCATATGGGGGGCAGTATGCCCTATCATTATCCCCTCCGGGAGGATATCCATACGGGAGTTCACAGCAATATTCAGGTTATACTGGAATTACCTCAAGTGGTTGGGTACCTATACTACCTCAACAACCAAGGGTTGTGTATTCGATGCAACAATGTGTACCTATGTCGAATATCCCAACTACACCACCTATTGTGACGGTGTCACAAATTCAAACACTGCCTGTTGTATGTCAACCTCAGATTTCTCAGGTTGTAATGCAACAGCCCCTTGACCCTGTGACTCAACCACAATCGCCAACTAGTGGGGCGACACAGGTCCAGACGGGTACAATTACCCCACACCTTGGTCAAATGGTTAGTATCGGGCAACAACACTTGGCTTCACAACCGTGGCTGGTGCAATACCAACAACCACAATTCCAACAAGTATACCAAGGTGCTGAGCAACATATCTTTGCAAACAGTGGACAGCCGTACATTCAAAATGGTCAAAATCAACCATTTTATAATGGTCAAGTCCACCAACCTTACCAAACATATCAGCATCAAATGCATTATGCTGGTATGCAAAGACCAACTGCTCAGGCGATTCCGTCGTATCTTGGGTATGCTTCACCTAACCTGAATCAACAGTTACCATTCGTGGCAACGTTAGAGTTACCTAATTTAAACTGGCTAACAAACGATCCAATTGCTTACGCCCCTTGGTGGCCAACGATTCCACACAAACTTCCATCAGATATTCCTAAATTTAATGGAAATCCGGGTGAAGATCCATCGAATCACGTGTTGACATTTCATCTATGGTGTTCATCAAACACTTTAAATGATGATTCGATAAGGCTTCGCCTTTTTCAGAGGACATTAACAGGTCTGGCGGCAAAATGGTACATTGAATTGCCTAGAGCTTCGTTCGACAACTTCAGCACCTTAGCCACAACCTTTTTAACCCATTTTCAATTACCGATAAGGTATGAAACGGGAACAGAACTGCTTACCAACTTTAAACAGACAACAGCCACTCACATATCTGATCATATACATGAGTGGCGGCATCGTCGTAGGATGGTAAAAACGTACGTTCCCGATCAGCTATTAGCTGAATGGTTTATCAAGTCATTACTGCCTTCCATCACGGAAGATGTGGCAAAGGGGGGGGTCGTAACAGAAGAGCAAGTGATCGCTTGTGCACAATACCTGGATTTGATTTACACTCAGTCTGGCACGCTCTACGACAAAATACCTAATGCCCCTAGACCGGAATCCTCGATTCCTCCTCCTCCTAAATCAAACAATGACTCTCATGCCGGCGATGGCATGATTGGCACGACAGACGCGAAATCGACAAAGGCCACATCCAAAAAGGCCCGTAAGGTTTCAGATCAAAATGCAAAAGACGAACTTCTTGCTTCGGAAGTAAATGCCGTATCGACAGATAAGGGCAAAGAAACCAAACAACCAGGAAGCAAGAAGAAACAAGGCAAAGGGAAGAAGAAGAAACAGGATGAGTCATCTCCTGAAAAACCTTCTTCAAACCCTCCTGGAAATAGGAAACCCCCTTCAGGGTGTCAAATATGTGATGAGGATCACTGGACAAAAGAATGTCCATACAAAGCTGAGATTAAGAAATTCTTTAAGAGTTCGAAAACCTCAGCAGTATTAACTGATCCGTTTCCAAATCCAGGAACAAATCTGGTTGATAGTGGAAATGCTTCCTCGTCTCAAGCGCTAATGTTGTTGATTTCGAAACAGCAAAATGATGCTTTGATTTCGACAAGGAACAAAGATTACGAGAATCCTCAGTTGTCGAACACCAAGGACAAAGATCAACCAAGTAGTTCGACAACAACTTCGACAGAAGTTGTACCACCCACCATCCCTGAATTGACAATAAAACCGCCAAAGGGAGTAGTACACAAGTCGACATTTAATCCTCGCGCTAGAGCGGCACAACATTATAACATAGTGGAAGATTTGACCAATCGCCATCCGCTATGTCGACTCTTGAAGTACTGCAAAACTGCCCATCCCAAAGGCAGGCTTTGTTATCAGCCATTGGTGGGATTGATCCAAAGGATTCCAATCTTGTATCCTTTGACCACAAAGGGTATGATCCTCAGTTACCAGCTCAATTAGCTTTCCTTGTTCAAGTGACAGCCCTCAACAAAATTGTTCACCGAACGATTATTGATGAGGGGGCATCTACATGTATCATGTCGATGAGCTGTTGGAAAACTTTAGGATCTCCAACCTTGTCGCGATCTACGACAACATTAAAAGCATTCGACGAAAGGATGTATACCCCGTACGGTATCCTAAATAACTTGAAAGTCGAACTAGGAGGAAAAACAGTAGAAATAGATGTTGAAGTCATTGATGGGAATCTTGATTACAACATCCTACTAGGAAGACCATGGATATATGCCATGGCAGCTGTTGTGTCGACCTATTTTAGAAAGATTGCATTTCCCTTTCAAGGAGGGATTACAATCTTCGATCAACAAAACTTCCTCCCAAATGGTTCTCAAGTTACAGGAAGCATTCCCATGATCCATGGAAGCCCCCATTCGCTTCAGAATATCGGAGTAGGCCTACTCAAAGATCCTATACTAATGGGAACTTTCGCTCTTCCACCTCCAATCAATCTGGTGGAAGTAGCGTCGATAGGAACCTGCAATATGATATCTTCCACAAAGATCTCAGAAAACGATATCAACATGGATCATGCAATGGTTTTGCCCCCAAACCCAATAGAAATATTATAGCAATCAATGTTTCTAGCATGGGAGGCAAACCCAAATCAACGCTCATCAAGCGTTTGGGTAGATAGGTCTAGAGAATATGGTACCCCTTCAGATCCTTGGTCGCGAGTGCATGAAACCGACGAAGGAATTGTACAATCAATGTTGATTGAAGGGGCACCATGGAATGACTGCCACCATCGTTCCCTTCTTCCGGATTATGAAGAAGATACTCAAGATGACCTTTATCATCCTTCAGTTTTTGAATTCCTATCAAATACTGTAAATACGGTGGATTCCGAGCGAAACTTATCCAACATTGAAGAGACTATAGCCATAAATATCTCGACTAAAACGGATGTTGTAGAGAATATTTATGTCGGCAAATGTTGTTCTCCTTCAGAACTAGAAATATACAACGCTCTTTTTCGCGAATTCAGAGATGTCTTTGCTTGGTCATATGATGAAATGCCAGGCATTGACTCGAGTATCGTTGAACACGAAATTAAGATGTATCCAGATGTCAAACCGGTACGACAACGGCTCAGGCAGGTGCACCCCAAGAAAGCCGCTGCCATTAAGGCAGAAGTTGAAAAACTTCTCCATGCTGGTTTCATCTACCCGGTTCCTCTAACCGATTGGGTATCGAATATTGTCCCTGTTATGAAGAAACAAGGGACAATTAGAGTGTGTGTCGATTATAGGGATGTAAATCAAGCTTGTCCAAAAGACAACTACCCTACACCCTTCATCGACTAGATAATTGATGAATGCACCGGATGCGAAATCTTTTCATTCATGGATGGATTTTCCGGGTATAATCAAATAAATATCCGCCCACAGGACCAGTCAAAGACTGCATTCATTTGTCCGTGGGGCACATTCGCATATCGAAAATTACCCTTTGGTTTAAAGAACGCAGGGGCGACGTTTCAAAGGGAAATGAATTATGCCTTCCACGACATCAAAAACATTGTTCAACCATACCTCGACGACCTTCCGGCTCATTCACGAAAGCGGACTGATCATCCGCAGCATTTAAGAGCGATATTTCTACGTTGCCGACACTACAAGATACGACTCAATCCGCACAAATGTGTATTTTGCGTCAGTTTTGGTCGTTTACTTGGCTTTGTAGTCTCCAAGGATGGGATTCGTCTCGACCCTTGTAAGGTCCAGGAAATCATAAATTTGCCTCCACCTTCGAATTTGCTTCAGATTCAGAAACTCCAAGGGAAAGCAAACTTTCTGAGGAGGTTCATTCCAAATTACGCCGAACTTGATAAAGGTTATACACGTCTTTTGAAAAAGGAGGTAGATGGAGTATAACATCCTATTTATTATTTAAGTAAAAACTTAAATGATACAGAAAGAAAATATTCTTATGTTGAAAAACTAGCGCTTGCAGCTGTTCAAGCGATGCAAAGATTTCGACACTATGTCCTCTTTCGAAAAACTACCATTCTGTCAGATTGCAACCCCATGACTTATATATTGTCGCGACAGTTGCTGGGGGGCAAATATTCAAAATGGATAGCAATCCTTCAAGAGTTTGATCTGGAATTTGTAAAATCCAAGTCAAAGAAAGCTCTAGTTTTCGCAGAATTATTATGCGATCTCCCATCGTCGTCCAACGATGAAACATCCGAAGAATCAATCGTGGATGAAAGTTTGTTTCTGATATCCGCAAGCAATGAGTGGTATGGAGATATAATCATTTATCTCCAGACCCAAAAATTCAGGCCAAATACCTCTCACTCTGAACAAAAACGTATTCGATACCAAGCAAAAGACTACATGATCGTCGGTGATACACTTTACCATCGTGGTATTGATACAGTTCTGAGGAGGTGCCTCACCCATGAGGAAGCCGAAAAAGCCCTGAATGAGTGTCATTCAGGCGCGTGTGGGGGGCACCAATCTGGATATGCTACAGCACAAAAAATCTTACGAGCAGGATACTTCTGGCCAACCATGTTCAAGGATTGCATAACCGCAGTCAGAAGTTGCCATGCTTGTCAAATTTTTGATAGCAAAACCAGAAGACCACCCGCACCTTTACAGCCAATAGTTGCTGTTGGGCCATTCGCCAAATGGGGCATCGATTTCATGACATGTAACCCCACCTCGACCGGGGGGCATGGGTATATTATAGTCGCTGTGGACTATTTTACCAAATGGGCTGAGGCGATGCCTACATTAGATAATACTGGTGAAACAACTGCCCTTTTCTTTTTCAATCATGTAGTCGCCAGATTCGGCGTACCACAGGCTATAGTCACAGATCATGGATCGCATTTTCACAATCACATGATGGTTGAATTAGCTGCCAAACTAGGGCTATCTCACGATAGCTCTACTCCATATTATCCACAGGCCAACGGACAAGTTGAAGCGATCAACAAGGTCCTGAAGCGCATGCTACAAAGGATGATCGGAGTTCACAAAAGAAGATGACACCTAATCCTGTACTCAGCTTTGTGGGCTTACCGAACGTCGGTAAGGAATGCGACCGGGTTCACACCCTTCCAACTGGTATATGGCCTGGAAGCAGTCTTACCAGTCCAGTGTGAAATCTCGTCTCTCAAACTCGCAGTCGATCTCCTCCCTGGAACTTCAAAAGAAGAATCTCGTTTCTTGGAATTAATCCAATTGGATGAAATCCGTCGTGACGCTGCGTTGGCTAACGAAGCCCATAAGAAACGAGTCAAGGCGCAGTTCGACAAAAATGTCAAACCCCGTGTCTTCTCGGAAGGTGACTTGGTCCTGCTTTACGACCAAGAATCTGATAAACTGGGAGCAGGTAAATTTAACTCTTTATGGATGGGCCCCTACATTGTTAAACGAGTGTTAGCGAAAGGAGCCTATGAGTTGATGGATTACGACGGGATTCCACTGGCGCAACCCCGTAATGGGTTGTACCTCAAGCGTTACTACGCCTAGTAGTAACCGATGTGCTTTTGTTATATTTTTGTTTTCGCTAAAGTGTTCATTTTGGTTGAGTAATCCACCTTTTTACATTTATTGCAGATGTCAAACCTTTTGGATACATGTGTTGGATATGCCGACGGAGCGAGTCGTAGTTCGCGGAACCTGTCCTCCGCAGCCTGGGCCATTTTTGATCCAAGCGGCGAGTTAGTAAGTTTCAGAGGTGTATGTATTGGTCAATCAACAAACAATATCGCTGAATATAGTGTGTTGATAGAACTTATCTCTGATGCCATCACTCGTGGTATATGCCGGCTAATCGTCAGGCTAGACTCACAGCTCGTAATACTACAACTCAATGGTATATATTCTGTCCGAAACCCAGCTATTTATCACATGTTCCTAAGGGTTAAGATTTTGGAAAGACAATTTGATCTTATTCAATACCAGCATATTTCCAAAAACCTAAACACATTAACCGACTCATTAGCAAACTATGTGTTAGATAGACATTTGCAACATTTATAAAAAGAAACACATCATCAATGTTCTACATGTGGATCACATAACTCAATCAGAATAAAACTCCGAAAATCAAAAATACATATATAGCTGTTTATGGTTTACACATAATGTTCTGTAACCAAGACAAAAATCGGTCACACGACCCAAAACTCAAAATGCTAGGGGGCACCCTAGTCTAATGATGCTCGTGATAGCAAGTCACAGCCTGTGCGATCATGCGTAAGAGACGAGTCCATCGTCGAGGCACACCAGTAGTATGCCGCTGTAACTGCAAAGGTAGCTCGTCAATCCTCACATCCGGGATACCGAGAGTAAGGCTCTCCACCTGCTCCTGCACAGCTGTAAGAGTCTCGGCCACATCAAGGTCACGAAGAATAACCCTTCCGGCGGCCTCTCTTCCTGGGACAACAGCTGGTACTCTCACGCGAGCTACTGGACGAACAGGACCGACATCTGCATGTACACATGAGTTTGATTAGAGTCTTGATAGAACAAAGCACAAGGACATTATAGACAAAAACAGTAAACAACAATATGGTCAGAGATTTTACCAATAGCACCCCACTGCTCGCCATCCGGCAGTACCAAATCTGGATCACCCCGGAAGTCCATACCGGCATATGGATACTCGGAATAGACCATCTCCTGACGATCAAACCACCTGAAGAAGGTATCAGAGAACGAAATCTGAGATTGACCAGCATGCCTAGACATATGGTCAACCCATCTCTGCATGCGTGGTTCAGTAGGAGAAGGTAAGTCGAGTGCAATGTACTGCGGCTGCATCAGTGGTATCTTCTCCAAGGCAAAGGCGGTCAAAATGGAACCGAACCCAAAGTTCTTCAACTTCCCGTTCTTTATCTTGGTCAACTGCTCTTTCATAACAAGAAGTACTGCGTCGCACCAGTTGAACACCTTCGGTTGAAGGCATTCCAAGGCATGCTGCATATAGGATCTGTTGGCTACATGAAGAGATGCGCTACCGGCCATCCTACCAAAAGTAAATAGGATAGTCCTAAGGGACCTATCAGTGACATCACGGATGATGATCTTGCCGTCTTTACTCGGCTGAGATCCTTCCCTGCAATACTGACGGACATAATCTCTCACAGAATCGCCTCCTCGGACCGAACCTGACAAAGAGATAGGGGCACCCCGCCTCGACAAGCCAGTCAAGAAATAGATGTCTACTACGGTCAAGGGGATAGATTTGCCCCTAATCTGGAAAACCTGGTTGATAGGGTCCCAAGAGTCAAGCAAATACTTCAGCAAGTTAATCTGCTGTCTCATGCTAGAGATACGGAAGAACTTCAACAAGCCACAGTTCCGCAGCGCGTTCACTGTAACAGGATCATGTAGGGCAATCATGTCCTCTTCTTCATGTTCTCGTTCTCGCCATGTAAGGGTCATTTTGCTCCAATATCTCTGCAAAAACAAACAAGAGAGGAGATTAGATCCTGATTTTGATGAGAAACAGGGAAAAATTCCATTAAAAATTGTGCAACAACTTTCCTTTCTGCGCCCAACGCACTTGCACATGTGTTACAGGTGCGTTGAATGTCAAGTTACCTTCATGAGGACCCACATTCAGCGCAGGTTTCGATGTACCCAGGGTGCGTTGATGGCAGAACGAGCCCATCAAACCCCAGGGGCTCAAAAAAGCAGGGAACGGGGCACAGAATGCAAAAAGGAAACCATGAAATGAAAGGGCTCGGGTTTAGCTCCTACCTGGTCCAGACGGCGCCGAGAATCGTCCACAGAATCTCCCGAAATCAGTTGATGAAAATCGAGGGGGAAAACACCTCCAAAGCTCCAACAAACCAAGTTCAAATGAAATGGTAAAATGAGAGGTAAAAAAACACTTTTTGATTACTTTCACGTAGTTTGGAGTAAAGTATTAGTGTTTTAATATCATTTTCAAAGCAAATGTTTCTAACTAGTTTGATGAAGCAGTTGAAAAATACAGTACTATCTTTGGAAGGACAGAGCTATCTATGGTAAAAATCAAAATAAGACCACCTAATCGAGCAGTCTTAGCACATAGTTCATGCTCGTTAAAAAATAAACATAAGACCGAGCAAGTGTTTCAATCCGCGTTTAAGCTCGTTAAAAAATGAACTATCCTCCGGTAAATAACCACCGTGAATGTAGCATTATCAGCCATTAAAGCCTTGGTCGTGTTTGCACTGTCACCTCCACTTTTCCATTCGCCGATCATTCACCTCCATTTGATTGTTTACCCATTTTGAGGAACAGTTGCGAAGAGTGATTTCACTAGCCATCCTTGTGACACTGCCGTGATTGGAAAATTCCAAACCTTACCTGGAATCAGCTGCTACCTGTTTTATCACTCGTTCCTCAAAAGACGAGTCTCCTTTAAGCTCTTTTCATCTGACTCATAAAATATGAAAAGATTGTCGAGTTTTGGCCTTCCAGCTCGTTAAAGCGACCGGAAGTGCTATCCCTCCTCTAGATTTTAATCTTTTTGGACCTGAGGGATTATTGCACAAAAAGATCGAGCACTTGTGTTGTTCGGCTCATTAAAACTATCGAAAATTCATCCCTTCTCTATTGTTTTATACTTTTTCGGACTTAAGGGATTAGATGACGAAAAAGGAATTCCGGAGTTGACTTTACGTACCTTTTTAGACTCTCTAAAAATGAAAAGGACCGAGTTATCTTTGTCGTTAAACTCGTTAAAAACATTAATAGCGACAAACTTGTCTTTAGACGAGAACGAGTTTCACTATCGCTAGGCTCGTTAAAACATAGCGATGGGTTTGCCCGAAGGGCAAATTATAGAACAAGCATATGTTATTCTCCTCAAGCTTGACAAAAATAAAGGGGTACTGGTCAGCAATGACTGGGGAAAAATTGGGAAGAAACTCAAGGAATCTTTATTGGTAGCAAGTCGCTCTTGAACATGACACTTCCACTCCGTGCCTGAGTCAGGTTGGGTTGTTTCATTCACCGGTCACATCACCATGGTCTCGCCATACCATCCACATTTGGGGTAAATGCTACCGATCCATCACATAAGTATCACCGACATGTTCAAGAGAAGTCATCCAGAGAAGTCACCCGTGTCCCATCCACTACCATACATTATACTTCATTCTTTCATGACCGCCACCCTGAACCATATATCATCAGATCGTTTTCACCTCCACCAAAATCATTTGCTCCGTTCCGTGTCATTGATGTGGGATTCATCAAGGCCCTCCTTTGACGGATCTCTTCTTGTCGACATCAACTCATTATCCAAGAAGTTGATCTAGGAACACCCCTTTCAATACTTTGAAGCTTGCATGCCTCAATAGCAAGTTTCTCACTTCCGGCGACAGGTATACATCAATGACCTTCGACTGAAAGATTTTGTGTGGTGTTCGACGCCAAGTCCTTTATTCACACCACGTGAATTGTACTGCAGTACCTTGAGGGTCATTATCATTATCGGTGATTCTTCTCACGCTTGTTAACAGTTTACATCGTTGACTGGTAATCAAGCGATGTCTTTCCATGTTCGACTTCAAAACATTTCTTACATGGATCGACTTGTACTTAGAGTGAAGATCGGACGAGATTGAAGACCCCGGATCTAGTTTCATCCATCCGGGGTGCGATATATATTCAGGAAAAAATAAAGACATTGAAATGTACAGCATTATAGCACAGATAATCATCCTACCAAAAGGATGATGACTTCATCAGAATCATCAGTCTATCATCAGACGATTGTCTGTCCTATGTACATGAAAATGAATTTATAAAGCTGAGCATGGGAATGCCCACCTCAGCTAGATCATGAAAACAGTATGAAAATAATGTATTGTATTGTATCTCATTACAGGTCTCCTCTCCAGCATTAGAAGAACTTCGGATCCTCCTAATAAATCATTTCACCCGATAAACGGCCTCATACTTTAGGGGGCAACTGTTATAGACATTTTTGTGCCTTACAGCTATAAGCATGAAATGTCCATAAACCAAGGGATCCTAAGTCCCTAAAGATGTTGTTCCAGCTCCTAAAGAAACAAGGTCAACAAATTACAGCTTCTCCCAGAAGTTCTCCACCAGAAACTGCTCAAAACTAGTCAAAACAGGATCATTTCAAGTGCTCCACTAGCTGGCTGCGTTGCAAAGCACCCAAATACACTGGCTAGGTGCGTTGCAACGCACTTGAATGCACTACCAGGGTGCGTTGAGCGGGAAATGACAAGTGGCAGAGTCATTCAACGAGGTGGAGAGACAATGGAAGCTTCCAGAATCTTCTCCAATGACACTTGCCTCACTGAATTCGACTAGTGATGAGTAAGAGGCTCTCAGCCTCCAAGTGGAAGCAAGAACTGACAGAGAGAAGCCACTAATCAATTCATGAGCTGACTCATCCTCTTTGCATACATCTATATATGGATCCCTCACCAAGAGATCCAGAGGCTGGAATTTTGTACATTGCAGAGAATTGCTGTTGGTTTTGTGATTGATATCAGAGTATTGGGTGATTTATGCTTTGTTGGAGGTGAAGAAGGGATTCTATGCTGGGAGGCTGATGCTAGATCAGGACTCATCGGTTGTAACTCCTCCTGGGTCTTCTTGTTTTATCAATAAAACTACTTGAGTTTCTCCTACATGCTTTTATATCTGATGTGTGTTATATTTGTATGTTTAGCTTAAATCTGATCCTAATCTTTTTATGAACATAAATCTATGTCTTTGTGTAGTTTCTCTCTTCTGTGAACTTGCAGGAACTTGGTGACGCTGGGCACGTGAGGGAGCAGATCGGTGGAAGCTGGCAAAGAGAGGATAGATTGGATCGAACAACTAGCGCAAGACACAGGTCGGTTCATCTTAATCATCTTCGTTTATAGTTCATAAAGAAGAATACAAGAGTAGTTTTTCCTTGTTTGTTTCTGAGGTCACTGTCACAACCCTGTGGGATAGGGTCGTTCTGAATAGACACTTTTCCCGAAAACAGGGGGTACTGCCCCCGATCCCCCCCTTGGGACCGTTGGCCCTCGGACCCCCCAGCCAGGGGGGATTAGCCCCCCCAAACACCCCCCGCGTAGAGGGGTGTATAATATTCCTGGGGTATACATCTGGCTGAAACCTTTGAATACAGAAGATAACCAAGCTCCACACCCAAGAATCTCCCACTTGGAGACTGATTATAGCAACTCCATCGCTGCTTCATTTGCTAGACAATGACTTCACTTTGGACCTGGTTGTTTCTTATCTTCTTCATCATACTTGAAGACCAATTGAAATTGAGCAGATTCTCAGTTTCTCCCTGGTTACAACTTTTGTTAACATATCTGCAGAATTCTGGCTAGTGTGTATCTTTTCCAGCTCCAACTATCCATCTTCCAATGCTGACCGTATGAAATGATACTTGAGCTGTATATGCTTAGTCTTGGAATGAAATGCAAATTTCTTTGCAAGATGTATGGCACTCTGGCTGTCACTGTATAACTTGCCCAACTCCTGCTTCTTACCCAATTCATCCAGAAGCCTTTGTAACCAAATCATTTCTTTACTAGCCTCTATAGCAGCAACATACTCTACTTCTGTTGTTGAGAGTGCAACAACACTTTGCAGTTTCGAGACCCAACTGACAGCTGTTCCACCTATAGTAAACACATACCCTGTTGTGCTCCTCCCGTTATCTCTATCACCCACCATATCTACATCAACATATCCCTATAGAGCAATGTTTGAACCACCAAAGCATAATGCTTGATTTGTGGTACCTCTCAAATACCTGAGAATCCACTTCACTGCCATCCAATGTTATTTTTCCTGGATTGTTCATGTACCTGCTTACAACTCCCACTGCATGTGAAATATCAAACCTCATGCAGACCATTGCATACATTAGGCTTCCAACTGCTGATGCATATGGAACTTTAGACATATGAGCCATTTCTTCCTGAGTCTTGGGACACTCCTCCTTAATTTGAAATGGCTAGCCAAAGGTATACTAACTGGTTTTTCATTCTGCATATTAAATCTTTTCAACACCTTTTCTATGTACTCACTTTGAGACAATGTTAATTTGCAATTCTTCCTGTCTCTAGTTATTCTCATACCAAGGATTTGTTTTGCAGCACCCAAATCCTTCATTTCAAATGAGTTTGCCAATTTCCTTTTGAACACATTTATTTTCTGCATGTTAGAACCTGCAACAAGCATGTCATCTACATACAATAACAATATAATATAGCTGCCATCATTTTGCCTTTTGAGATAAACAGAATGATCAAAGTGACATCTAGTATAACCTTGTTCAGACATAAACCTGTCAAATTTTAGATGCCACTACCTTGGAGCCTATTTTAAGTCATACAAGCTCTTCTTGAACCCGCACACTAGTTTCTCCTTCCCTTTTACCTCATATCCTTGTGGCTACTGCATATATATCTATTCCTCCAAATTCCCATGGAGAAAGGCTGTTTTTACATCTAACTGCTCAAGATGCAAATCTTCAGCTGCTACTAGACTTAAAATAGTTCTGAATGAAGTCATTTTAACAATAGGAGAAAATATCTCATCAAAAGCTATACCTTTTTTTTGTGCAAACCCTTTCACCACAAGTCTAGCTTTGTATCTTTGTTTTCCTCCATCTTCTTCCTTCAGCCTGTAAACCCATTTATTCTGCAATGTTGTTTTACCTGCAGGCAACCTGATTAAGTCCCAAGTTGGTTATGTGCTAAGGAGTCCATCTCTTGTTTCATGGCTTGCTCCCAATTCTTCTTGGTTTCTACCTAAATTGCTTCTTCATAACATTCTGGTTCATCAGAATCAGTCAACAATACATAATATAATGAAGGAGAGTATCGTTCAGGGGGTCTACTTATCCTGGTAGATTTTCTAATACCACCTTCAGGTGTTTGAGGTGCTTGTTGTTGTTGTGGTTGTTGTTCTAGATGTTGATCATTATTATTTTCAGGCACCATCACTTTTTCTGTGATCTCGTCAAGCACTGTGTATTCTCTGTTTTCTTTTTCCTGTTTATTTTCCTACAACTGATCCTTATACAAAACCTTTTCATTGAATATGATATCTTTGCTCCTAATGATTTTGTGTTTTTCATAATCATAAAAGTGGTAACCAAAATCATTAACACCATATCTAATAAAGGTACATTTGTTTGATTTTTCCTCAAGATTTGTTCTATTTTCTTTATTAATGTGGACAAAGGCTTCATAACCAAAAGTCTTTAAAAAAGAGTGGTTTACCTTTTTACCTATCCATGCCTCCTCTGGAATACCACCATCCAAATAACTTGAAGGCCCTCTGTTTATTAGATAAACAATAGTATCTATAGCATCTGCCCAAAATTGTAAAGGCAATCCTTCATGCAATCTCATGCACCTTGCATGCTCCATGATTGTCCTATTCATCCTTTCTGACACGTTCTTGGAACTGTCTTCTCTCTAAGAATTCCATTCTCAAAATAGTACCTATCAAACTCTTTGTTGCAATATTCACCTCCATTGCTTGATCTGAGACACTTCATCCTTTTTCCTGTCTCATTTTCAACCAAAGCTTTCCATTTCTTGAAAGTATCAAATACATCAGATTTATTTCGAATACAATAAGTCCAGGTTTTTCTGGTTGAATCATCAATAAAATTAACATAATAACGAGATCCACCAAGAGATGATACCTGAGTAGGTCCCCATACATCTGTATGCACAAGCTCTAATTTATCACTCTTCTTTTCTTTCCCAACTCTAAGGAATCTGACTCTCCTTTGTTTTCCATAAACACAATTCTCACATAATTTTAAATCAACATGCTTCAAACTTGGAAACAAATTTCTTGAGTGAAGAATCTGCATCCCCTTCTCACTCATGTGCCTGAGCCTATGATGCCACAATGTCGTATCTTCTCCTGTAGAGGGTAAAGCATTAACAGAATTAGAAATACCATTGCATAAATACAATGTACCAACCTTTCTTCCTTTCACTATTACCAGGGATCCTTTAGTGACCTTCCATGTTTTATCTGTGAAAGTAGTTACACAACCTTCACTTCCCAACTGCCCTGTTGAAATCAGATTTTTCTTCAGATCTGGAACATGCCTTACCTCCTTTAAAAGCCATTGATTTCCATTCTGTTGTTTTATGAAAACTGTACCCATTCCAATGATTTTATAGGGTTTATCATCACCCAATCGAACTTGTCCAAAATCTCCTTGAACATAATCATAGAAATGTTTCCTATCAGATGTGGCATGGAATGAGGCCCCTGAATCTACCACCCAAGCATCAATAATATTTTCTAATGAAAGAATCAAAGCATCTTGCAACACATCACCTGTTACATTCGCTTCATGAATAGTTTCTTGTTGTGCATCTCCTTCTTTTCGCTTTCGAGACTTGTAGTCTTTCTTCGGGTGTCCTTTTTTCCCACATTTCCAGCACACTATCCCTGATCTGGACTTGAATTTTCCTTTTCTTGACTTACTTCGATATCCTGGGCTCTTTTCTCTTTCGATTTTTCTTCCCCTAGTCTCTGCAGTCAAAGCATTACCTGATGTCTCATCGGAGCTTTTCCGTCGCATTTCCTCGCTAAGGATTGCACCGACAACATCATCAAACTTTAAAGTACTAGATCCAGAGACAGAGTTAATAATGGCCATAACTAAACCATTCCAACTTTCTAGCAATGAGCACAGAAATAACAGAGCCCTAACTTCATCATCAAAAGTTACCCCTACAGAACTTAACTAACTGGTAACTGTATTAAATTCATTTAAATGATCAGCAACAGATCCACCCTCTGACATCTTCATATTAAATAAATGCTTCATAATAAATACCTTATTTGAGGCCGAGAGTTTTTCATATAGATTTGCCAATGTCAACATTAAACCCTCTACTATCGTTTCCTTTGAAATATTAAATGCTACCGACGCCACTAGGCACAACTGTATTGTTCCAAGTGCCTTTCTGTTGAGAATATTCCATTCTGTGTCTGTCATACTCGTTGGCTTCTTTGTCTTTCTTCTCAATGGTAGGTACAGATCTCTCTAATATAGATAATATTCCATCTGCATCTTCCACAGCCGGTAGTTTTGGCCGTTAAATTTTTCGACCCTAAACCTACCATCTTCCACCATTGCTCCCACTCAAACCAAGAATCCTTCTCTCCTGCGAGTTTATCAGCCAAATAGACATTCAGCTCTGATTCTAGTTGTTAAAAAATTATATATTACAGAGCAATGGGACACATAAAATATTGCAGAAATATAAACACAGAAAATGCATAAAACAAGAGAGACACAGATATACGTGGTTCACCCAGTTTGGGCTACGTCTATGGAGGAACAACCAGTCCTTCTTTTTATATTATCCAACAAACTGAAGAGATACAACCTATAGCGGATCCACTGTAACTCCCTCTTCACTCTCAATCTCCTCTCTCTTCCTCACTCAGAATACAGATATACATAGACACAATACAATTCCCTCGTATATAGCGAGGGGTTTCCTTCTAGGGCGAAAAACCCTAAATTAAACATAACTTCTACCGTCAGATCTTTGCCTAATGAACGACCCAGATTGAGTACGAAATTACAACATTTTACAAGTCCCCCCCCCCCGCCCTACAACCCCCACGTGGAGGGGTGTAAAATCTTCCTGGGGTATACATCTGGCCAAAACCTTTGAATACAGAAGATAATTAGGTTGCACACTCAATAATGTGTCCAAGTTAAACAAACACTCTCCTTCTCTTTTCTCCACCTTCCTCCCAAAGCAAAATCCTCCAACAAACAACAACCAGAACCAAAACCAAGACCAAGGATCCCCCTCTCCTCTCATCATCCTTCCCCTTTTATGCCTCTTCCTCCCATCTACCTCAACCACCTATCATTAATGTCATAACTACCCCCTCCTGCTTTCATTTGACTTTTCATACCATATCTTCTCCCAAGTAAATTTGAGAGGACATTTTGGGGATAAGATATGGATATATAATTTGGTAATTAATTGGATAGGACCATATCTTCTTCCAAGTAAATTTGAGAGGGCATTTTGGGGATAAGATATGGATATTTAATTTGGTAATTAATTGGGGAGGACCATATCTTCTTCCAAGTAAATTTGAGAGGACATTTTGGGGATAAGATATGGATATATAATTTGGTAATTAATTGGATAGGACCATATCTTCTTCCAAGTAAATTTGAGAGGACATTTTGGGGATAAGATATGAATATATATTTTTGGTAATTAATTGGAGAGGGCCAATATCTTCTCCCAAGGAGATTTTCAGAAGAGATTTTGGGGATAAGATATTTAAATTGAAATAAATGGAAGGAGACCATATCCTATCAAAATTTAAATTTGAGAATACAAGTTGGGAATTGAATAATAATAATAATAAAATTTATAATAGTAATAATTTTACAGTTTCACCAATGTAGGTATGTACCAATATTTCTTGATAATTATAAGTCAATATTTTCAGGTAATTTAAACACTAAAATACTTTGCATGATAAGATTAAGTAGGGCATTACAATGACATAAAAAGATTAAAAAATATTTTTGTAATGCCTTGCTTCATGGGTTTCATGAGCAAGAGATTTTATTCTAGGTGGATCCCATTGAGAGATTTAGGATTTTTCAAAGAGTTAATGTCATGTATGAAGATATGTCAAAGGTATTCTAATTTATAGGACTGTCAAATAGCGCTCCAAAAGGCAAGAACGATTCTCCTCTTCATGTCGGCTTCTATAAGGAACAACTAACTCAAGTATGCTCACAAATAAAAGACACATTCATTCATTGAATACATGTCGGCTTATTTACGGGACAAACTACTATAAATACATGGCTAGGATCTCTGCATTTACACAGTTCACAATTTTGATTTCCTCTGAGATTTTCAGACATTTTTCTGTATGATTTTCAGGTGATAGTGACAGAGGCAAGTTCAGATCTAGGGTGGCCTGATGAAGGATTACAGTTCAGATACTTTAGGAGTTTTTTATGTCTCCATGGACAGTGGAAGAATGAATCTCGAATATATCCCTCTGTGATTTTTGGTAGATAGGGACAGTAAGAAGTTTGGATCATCATTGAGATTCAACTGATTCTTTTGGAGAAGAAGTTTCAGGACCCTTATAAGAGAAACACAGTTCGGAGAGGAGGCTATAGTAAGGTGTGAAGTCTGGGAGCTATGTAATTTGGATCAGAATGAATGAGTGACAAGTTTGCAGTATACACAGTGATGAAATAGTTACACAATCTCAGTGGAATCTCAGTAAGGATATTGATGCTATATTTGTGCCATCATAGAAGAAAGATCTCAGTAATATAACAACATGGAGGTCTCACAGGTCGAAGTGGAAGAGGAGTCGAGAAGAATGGTGACTGTTAAGAGAACGCATGTCTTGATCTTGGAATGGATAATAGGTCAAAGGTCTTGGCCTTAGTATTCGTTAAATGGAATATTAATAAGAATAATTTGTGTGGGTTTTCCTCTTAAAGAGTGAGAGGTTTTGGCCTTGGATTATAGCCTACATGATGTGTCTCTTGTGTATTTATGTTCATGTATTGGTTACTATTTGATGAAGAAGAGCATGAATAATCTAATGTGAAGAAGATCCTAATCTAAAGATGTAAAACACATTCACAAGCAGTCACTAGTGGAAGAGAAATCCCCTAATGCTAATGCCCTGTATTTCTCAACATGGTATCAGAGCTAAGGTGTTGAAGTCAAAGGAAGGCAATTTAATCAAAGAGACATTCAAGGATCGAGTTTCAAAAAGGTTATCAAAGAAAAAGATCAAGATCTTGAAGAATCACACCCTAGATCAAAGAAGCAGTCTACAATAACAAGAGTTTTTGTTTCTATAGGCATCATCAAAAGGCCACAAATACCCTCATCAAGTTGTCTATAAGGCGAGATAGCTCGAAGGACTTTAAAGAGGAAGATCACATCATCTTTGAGAAATTTGAAACCCTAGAAGCATTTCTGATCTACACTACAAGATAAGTCAAAATATCTTGAAGACTAGAAGGCATCGTCATCATCTTGAAGGTTATAAAGAAAGCAAGGATCCTCTCTGTGTCCTTGAAGAAGTTCATCTGAGGAAGAAAAAAAATCATCCTCATTGAAAGGAGAAACCTTCTCTATTGAAGAAAGCATTTTCGTCTGGAAGAAGATCATCTAATAGGGAGCACTAATACATCTTCTTCAACCATCATCAAGGTAATCAAAATGAAGATTTCATCTTCACTTTTCAAGTAAGTATCTTTCATTCTTTAATAAATTTGGTAAAATGACTTCATGTTTGCAAGGAGATCTATAAGTTGGATGGGTCATCAAAATTCCTTGCATGAAAAAGGAGTATAGATATAGTCCTCGAAGAAAGTGAATTCATTTAACATATCAATGGAAAGGTCTCATTTGAATTCACGGAAAGGGATTCTTATGAAAGGTCCCCTCATATATCAATATTGGTTACATCAAAGAAATGTATATATAAAATCGTGAGAATATTCTCTGAAGATGTTGTAAAGAAGGTCACATGACTTAGATCTGATCTACACAAAATTTAAGGTATCAAATAATGAAGGGATATCTTCATAAGATCTCAACTACGAGATATGGGAGGGGTGATAAGAAGATAATCATCACTCATCTATAATGCACTAGCTGAAGAACAAGGTAACATATATCCATGAGGATAAGAAAGTTACCTCACTCATCAACTTTTGATTTCTATGCAAGATAGAAGAAGACAAGTTGAGGGAAAAAGTGTTGAAGGTTAAGGACTTAAACATTTGATGGAAGGAAAGGAAATTCTGGTGCTAAGAAAAGAAAGAAGAGCATAGCTGAGATTCAATGATATGGATGTAAAGGCTATGGACATTATAGAAAATATTGTCTTAAAGGGACAATATTATAAGAAGAGAAGAATCCCATATCACCGAAGAAGTGGAGGAAGCTGAAAAGAAGAAGTCCAAGAAAAGAGGAATTAAGAGATCTATACTAGCTCTAATATAGTCTCCTTCTCAAAGGGGCTTGACATAACTTCTAAATCTTATGTTATGGGATATGGATATAATAAATAATAAGATGCACCGTGGCATCATGAAAGCATTAGAAACAATATTTCATGACATCATCTATGAAACATGAAGATGTCTGATAAGTGACCTCATTGAAAGATCAGAGGAACAATTTATTCAGGTCAAGTCTCATCAAACATAAATTTAAAAGGGAAACGTCTACTAAATAAGGATATGTGAGATGGAATCCTCATTCAAGGATTCACCAATCTAGAGAGGAAGCAAGTGTTTCATCAAACATTCCAACTTGTGGAGTTCATGGGATGATGGTGTAATGACATAAGAGATGAATCAGATCAAGCGGTTGAATATTTTTTCAATTGAGGAAGCCACTGAAAGAAGCCTAGATGACCTAAAGGTAAATAAGGTATGTATGTTTATATTTAATATTATAAATTCATGTCGTATGGTTGTAGGTACCAAGGATCACCACTTCTATTTTGAGAAGCCTGATCAAAGGAAAGGAATCTCCTCCTATGAAAGAATATCAGAAGGCATGAGTCACACTAGTTGAAATCAACATAATATGTCCTCATATGAGGTATGAGGTGGTTTACTACAATTGATGAACTTTGATTGGAAGCCCTTGGTAATGAAGTGTGTGAAAATATAGGAAGATATTGTGATAATATGCAACGAAGGTAGAAGGCATTCAATATCTGAAGTGCAAGAAGATTTGACTAGAAGATCTCCCGGAAGGATGTGAAGACTCTGATGAAAGTTGGAAAAGGATAGAGACCCTTGACACTGAACATTTGTGGTAGATGTGTCAATCTACATGCAGGATGCTAATACTTATAGGAATATGTCATGGTGAAAGATCATCACTAAGGTAAATCTGATTTGGAGTGGTCATTGATTATTTTTGAACTAACATCTGGTTGGGCTTATGTAGGACTGTCAAAGGGAAGATCTGCGAATGACCTCCAAGTAGACCATATAGAAGGATGTAATGTCCCTTTGAGAATATGGCATGAAAGCAGAATGACATAAATAAAAGACAGACGGAAAATCTGATGGATCACTTTCTGATGAGTTGAAGACATGACTAACTCATGAATAAAGTGATGGATGATCTATGCCCTAAATAGAAGTTCCCAAAGATGAAGATTCCTTGATGAAAAATAAATTTATGGCATCAAAGAAAGGATCTCTTCATGCAGTTGATTGTTTTAGGATCTCCACATGAAGAGCTGCAATAGGTCCCTGGTTAAGAAGGAGCCTAAGAAGAAGTTTCTTACTTGGAAGAAACTTGGAAATTCCTAAGCCAGAAGCTTAGGTACATTCCTCTGTGATAGGAATGAGTACATTCCTCTAATGCAATAAAACGTCATGGTATAAAAAGGATTGATAGACATGTTTTTTTGATCTTCACTTGGGAAGACGGAATGGAGGATTGTGTAATCATTTTGCATCCGATGCTCTTAAGGGAAGAGATAGGCATCCCGTGAAAGAGTAGTCATGGAGGACTGATATTCTTTTGGGACTGGGGAGTCCAAGAAAAGAATAGTCCTTATGGAGCATATCTTGAGAGAACTCAGGTGGGGTATGTTCCTAGAGAGACAATGATGAGTATGTCTATAAATCATTGGTCTCACTAGCATTGTGCTCTGATCTTGTGGAGAGATAGAGTTGTTCATCAAGGCATTGCTATATAATAATGCTGGTTGTTATGATGCTATACAAATGAGTTACAGAATTGAATTCTTCTTATGAGAAATTCTTCAGATTGAGAATGACCAAGTACCATTATGAATACCTCCCTAGTTAAGAGGGAGTGTTGTAAAATGTAACTAGGTTCGGTCTTCATAATGAGATGCAATTATGATATTTTTAAATGATGAAATAAAGAGAATAAAAATTATTTTTGTAATTCCTTCCTTCATGGGTTTCATGAGCAAGAGTTTTTACTCTAAATGGCTCCCATTGAGAGCTTTATAATTTGTCAAAGGGTCAATGTCATGTATGAAGATATGTCAAATGTATTCTAGTCTATAGGATTGCCAAATAACCCTCCAAAAGACAAGCATGATTCTCCTCTTCATGTCAGCTTCTAGAAGGAACAACTAACTCAAGTCGTCTCACAAATAAAATACACGTCCATTCATTGAATACATGTCGGTTTATTTATGGAACATACTACTATAAATACGTGACTAGGATCTCCACATTTACACATTTCACAAGTTCGATTTCCTCTGAGATTTTCAGACATTTTTCTTTGTGATTTTTGGGTGACAATGATAGAGGCAAGTTCGGATCTTGGGTGGCTTAATGAAAAATTACAATTCAGATACTTTAGGAGTTTGTATATCTCTATGGATAGTGGAAGAATGAAGATAAGATATATCCCTTCCCTTTGTGATTTTTGGTAGAAAGGGACAGTAAGAAGTTTGGATCGTCATTGAGGTTCAGATGATTGTTTTGGAGAAGAAGTTTTGGTACCCTGATTAGAGAAACACAATTCAAAGAGAAGGCTACAATAAGGTGTGAAGTCTAGGAGCTATGTAATCTAGATCACAGTCAATGAGTGACAATTTTGCACTATACATAATGATGAAATAGTGCCACAATCTCGACGGAATTTCAGTAAGGATATTGTTGCTATATTTGTGCCATCATATAAGAAAGATCTCGGTAATATGACAGCATGGAGGTCTCACAGGTCGAAGTAAAAGAGGAGTCAAGAATAATGGTGACTATTAAGAGAACGTGTGTCATGGTCTTGGAGTGGTTAAGGGTATTAGTCTTGGTATTCTTCAATTTGAATATCTATAAGAAGAATTTGTGTGGGTTTTCCTCTCAAAGAGTGAGAGGTTTTGGCCCTAGCTTATAGCCTACATGATGTGTCTCTTGTGTATTTATGCTCATGCATTGATTATTGTTTCATGAATAAGAACACTAATAATCTAACTTGAAGAAGATCCTAATCTAAATAAGTAAAAGGCATTCACAAGTAGTCACTAATGGAAGAGAAATCCCCTACTGCTAATGCCCTAGATTTCTCAACATGTTATAGGTAACCTCCACCAATGGAAGAAGTTCTTTCCACTTTCTTGGCTGGCGCATGACATACATCATGAACATGTTCCCTAGTACTCTGTTTATCCTCTCTGTTTGTCCATTTTTTGTGGATGGTAGGGTGTACTAAAAGCCAATTTTGTCTCCAATCCAAAAAATAGTTATTTCCAAGTTTTAGAGGTAAACTTTGCATCCCTATCTGAGATAATATTCTTAGGTACTTTATGTAACTTAAATATCTCTTCTATGACAACATGGGCTATATCAGTTGTTGTATGGGTAGACTTGACAACCAAAAATTGAGTTTTTTTGCTTGACTTTTCCAATACAACCATGATGATGTCATGCTACTTGGCCATCTTTGGAAACCCAAAAATAAAATCCATGAAAATGACCTCCCATTTCCATTCTAGAATAGGGATTGGCTGTAGCAATCTCGTTTAATGCCTTCATTCCACCTTTACTTGTTGACATTCTATACTTTTGGAGATGTATTCAACCACATCCCTTTTCATACCTGACCAATGACATGACTTTTTCATAGTTGTTAGCATCTTTTGGTAACCTAGATGATGAGAGTATGGTATTTTATGCAACTCATCCAAAATGAGATTTTTCAAGTCGTCGATACAAATTACATACCACCTTACCCTAAACTTAAACATTCCATCTTCCGTGAGAGTGTATTTTTTTCTTAATGCCCCTATAGGCTCTTGGTGCAAGCATTCTCTTACTTGATGGTACCATTTATCTTATTTCTTTGCCTATTTAATATATTATTGAATGTTGATTATGCAAGAACTTACAACCGCTATGTGAGATATTTGCAACCTCTTGCTAGGTGCATCAAATACCTTGTTTTCCTTTCATTTGATATATTTTATTTCAAAATTGAACTCGCTAAATAGTACCAACTAACTTTGTTGGTCAAAAAATTACTTTAGCCCTCCATGATCTATCACCAATGTAATTTTTCTCCCAAGAAGTTAATGTCTCCACATCTTTAGTTCGTGAATTATTGCCACCATGGGTGATGTAATTCTATTCATTCTTGTTCAACTTTATGGGCTCGTAGTAGACTACTTGTTCCTCTTGCATAAGGATTGCACCCAACCCTTCCTTGCAAGTGTCTGTGCACACCACAAAGTCTCTTTCTAGGCTTACTATCCTTAGCATTGGTGTATGTGTAAGTGTTTCAACTGCTTGAAATTTGCAATAGATTCAACTGTCAATTAAAATTTAATTCCTTCTCTCTACTGTGGTGTGATTGAATAGCCAATCTTAGATAAATTCTTAGTGAATCTCCTATAATATCCTTCTAGCCCCATAAGTGATCTAACCTCTGCTACGTTGATGAGCGTAAGAATTTCCTAAGCTATCCTTGCAACATTTTTTGGTAGACTAGACCAAGAAAGATGGGAATGTAGCCCAAGATTTTATAGCCGCTTGTAAATAACGACTTATGTAATCAAAACAAAATAAATCAAATCTATGATAATTATATTACAAAAAATAAAATGAATAATAATATTAAGCATCATCATTGAGATGACTAAAATAGTGAGAACAATTTATTTAAATTGTTATGGTTTAAATATACATATTAGATACAATAAATACAAATGATGAAATTAAAGAGAAAGGGTATTTACAATAAAATATACACAACATTCACAAGATATTGAAGAAAGTATAAATGAAACATGGGATGATAAAATTAGATGAAAATTCTCCATGGAGTTCGTTCAAAATAATTGTTCGGACATCTTGAATCAATATCAATAGATATAATGATATGTGACAAATAGCCCTTTACAAATAACAAAATTTAATGACCACAAGAGTCAAATGCAAGTTGTAAAGAACCAAAAAAGGCTCAAGCCTCACTATAAGTGGCTCAAATAAAGAAGAATCGAACATTTTGCTAGCGTTGGAACCCTTGCAGAGAGATGGCCATCGCCGAGGTTTTCTCTTGCGCTGGTATCGCAACCACAGTCACTGCGGTCGCCGGCGGTGGCGACGCGGTGCTGGCCATAGCCATTACCCTCCACTGGACTAGCCTCAAGAGCGTGCGCCCTGATACTTTTCGAACTGCCGGCACGGGCTTGACTACGCGGCCTAACGCCTGGGAAATATCTGAAGCCCCTGAAAAAGCTGATAACCCTCGCCCAAAGCATCATCTATGTGATGGGCCAAATGTATCAGAGGCGGATCTGGAAGAGAAGCTCACCAAGAGGCATGAGATCAGAAATCTGCACACAAAAACGGCTTTTGGGCTCAGAATCCACCTTGGAGGCGGAAAATCGTCAGGGTTTGGCTTTGCATGCAAGGACGGGGGTCTGAGGGTTGCAGATTCGACCCATCACAAAACCGTATGGCCTAAACTCAGTAGATCTAGGATGGATCTACCCGATCTGAGCCCCAATCTCTGCAGACCTAGGTCGGATCTAACTGCCCAAGAACCCAGGCAGCAGATCGGAGGATATCCGCACCGATTCAACAGAGGGTTCGCAGACCGCGATGAGAAAATGGGAGATCGATCCAACAGGAGCCCAGATCTGGAAAACTACTCATCAGATCGGGCCAAAAATTGCAGATCCGGGGTGGATCTATCCGATCTGCCCAGATCCAGGCAGAAGATAGGTGGAAATCCGCCAGATCCAGAAATCAAATCTGTAGAACTGGACTTGGTCAAGGTAGACTCAGCGGATCTGAAGAAAATCTTTATCAGATCAACAGAAGGCAGAAACGTTTGTGTGCAGATCTGGAAATGGATGAGTGTATTGGAGTTAAAAAAAGAGATCCAGGACAAACTGGGAATTCCAGTTGCATTACAAAATCTATTATTTTCAGGGCTCTATCTACAGGATCAACACACACTCCAGCACTATAGGGTTGCAAAGGACTCAACCATCATCCTCAATCTGCGACTGCGAGGTGGATACAAGGGAGCTTCCTCAAAACCTACAGGTACCTATCGCGATGCAGCCAAAGGGAAAGAACCTCTAAAGGGGAAAGAATCTACAACTTCTAATGAACCTCCAGGGCAGTATATCGTGATCAATCCAGAAAACCCCTCTATCTCTATGGATTTACCAGAGGTAAATTACTTATTCTCAGATCTACAAAAAAATGCTGTTATTTGTAGATTTAACGGCTTTTGGCCTAGAACTGATGCATTATACCAATGGATCCACACGGTTTGGACAAAAAACTGCCAAATACACCTATGCTCTAAGGGCTTCTTCGTAGTAATTTTCCACTTAGAAGAAGAGAAGGTAAAAAATCTCAATCAAGGGCCATGGTTCTGGGGCAGTGCTGGACTTTTTGTTACCCCATGGTTCCCGGAGTTTGATGCCAACACTATGGTGGTATCAAGGATGCCAGTATGGGTTAGGCTGCATAATCTCCTGTTACATTTTTGGCACTCCAAGGCCTTAATAGTTATTGGGAATACCCTCGGGAAAATATTAAAGATTGATGCAGAGAGACATATAAAAGGAATCTTTACTTTTGCTAGAATATGTGTCGAGGTAGATCTCAGCCAAGGATTACCTGAAAGCATCATTCTGAACTTCAACAACTCACAGTGGAAACAATCATTGGACTATGAGAATACAGATTTGAGATGCAGGGGATGTCAACAAACAGGTCATCTGTACAATGCATGTAAAAGCCTCAACAAGAGCAAGCCACAACATAGGAAGCCCAAAGGTTGGCAGAATATAGATGATGTCGTAAAGAAGAGAGTTTCGGAAAAGAAAGCTTCTCCGATATCAGAAGATGAAGAATCAGAAGCAGAAGAGGATGACACTATCATAGAGGAAGCTAAAACAGGGAATCAGAAGGAAACCATATCAGACAACAAGGCTCCACAGTTTCATCCAAATCAGGTAGAGAAGATAAACGAGGACCAGAACATTGGAGGGATAAAGCGGCACCACCAATCAGACACATCAGATTCAGACAAGGAATCAGGCATGCAGAGAACTGAAACACAGTTAGTCATAGCCACGATTGAGCCCACCCAAGGAGAGTGGTGCAAGGTCGAAAAGAAAAAAGGAAGAAAAACCTGAAGTGTGAGCTTTACTCACATATGTATATTCAGTTTTTCTTGCTTTCACTACTTCCCCTCTCTCTCTCTCTCTATTTATCTTCTCATTATTTTTTGCACGTAACGGTGCATCGGGTGCCATGGCACTGGGGTCATTGGGCAGCTTATGGAAATGCATCATGCATCTGCAATTGTAACTTTTCATTTTTAATAAAAGGTTACAGATTTTTCCACTGGAAAAAAAAAAAAAAAAGTGGCTCAGATAAAAACCTTTTGGACATTGGTATGGCTATTGCTAAAGTAAAAATGATCAACCATGATAAAGAAGCATCAACACTAAACACACATCAATGACCAAAATAATAAAAGTATACCTTAAAAACAAAATATGAACTTATTAACCCTACTCATTGCTAATTTTTAAAAGAACACATTTTCCACCAGATCTGTTAGACTTAATATATCTAAATCAAAACAAACGAATCTTCTGAAAACTAAAGAAAGAAATATAAATCATACCATTCCCTGTGAAAAATTTCTCCTTGTTCTCCTTCTGTAATCCGATATATATAGTTGAAGAGTTGCTGAAAGGATTCCCAAAAATCATTCTCCTTTTTCTAATTTTAATACTCAACTTTTCCCGAAAATTATCCAAGGATAAGAAGGAAAATCAAAATAAAAAGAATGGTAATTTCTAAAAAGTAAATGGATGGAAACATGACTCGTGGGAAGGGATGATCACTTTCCATTTAACATTTTTTAATTTAAATTCCAAAATTATTTTAAATGTCATAATGCATGACCCAACCTTGTAACTCCCATACATGTTTTTGTGATATATATATATATATATATATATATATATATATATATACACAAAAACAAGTGCAGTAGTATTAGTTCTTGTTGCTAATTAACCTTGTCTGAAAAAGTGCCACCATATCCATAAAAATAACAGTTATAATTAAAAAAATAAAGTTAAAATTTCACAGTTGACTACCACTGAAATATCAAAATTTGTAAGTAAATCATGCTAAGTTATGATTAATCTTAGGAAAGATACACCCTATTGAAGGTGTAGATCGTCTTTCAGTAGTCCCAGCTGAAATATTTGTGCTCAAACTCTATTCCCTTTCGTTACCTTTTCCTTTATTTTGTGAAAATATAGAGATATGGAAAAGACTAATATTTTCTTGGTTGTGGGATTCATCATCATCATGCACTTGTGAGAAGTTAGGGGCATTTTGTTTAGGATTGGAAAAAACAAAAGGATCATCAAGAGTATGATCATCATGATTAGAAAAATGGTGAGAAAAGGGAACAAAAATAGCATAAACAATAGTGGGATGGATATCATGATTAGTAGTAGGAAAGTATCTGGCCAGTGCCATATGTTCAGGATTAGGGGTATACTAGGTTTCTTTAGGTATAATGCTCCCGAGGAAGATGATTCATAAAACTATCAGAAGAGTATGGCTGGTTGGTAGCAATGGCAATTATTCTACCCCATCCTTGGTTTTCTTTAGGAGGCGGGTTGGGGATATGATTCCATTTTCCATTATCTTGGTCCTTCTCGAGAATTTCTTGCACATTAGGATGTGGTTGTAAGGTAAAAAGTGGTCTAACATGAGAAATTGAGAAATGGAAAGACAAATTAGGTGATCCAAGGAAAAAATGGCCAGTGGTATCTAGATGGTGAAACTCCTTTGAATCTGCATTGAAATGCACAAAGAATCTTATTTTCTTATTTCTCCCATTTCCCCATAAATTACGAGGTTTATTTCATCTGTCATGACCTCTGTTATGACCTTGTCTAGTTGATCCCCTATTGAAGAAACTCATTTTTGTAGTAATATTAAAAACATGAGACATACTTCAAAAATGATTTCAAATAAAAATTCATTCATCTCGTGTCACTTTTAAATTATTGGAAAAGAATAAATCTAGTAATATTAATAAGCTTTATGTTAAAAAAAAATGGTATTGGAGGTGAATGGAGGAAATGAAAACGACAACTAAAATCAATTCATTTGAGAATAGTTTTAACATATAAAAGGCATTATCACATTCCCACTTTTCTTGTAAAACATTATTCTTTTACATCTATTAGAACTAAGCCTTCATAATTTTGATATAATAACATCGAGGCATTCAATGCATTTTGGATAATTTTAAGACCATATAGACAGATAAACTTTCAACTAAGTTAATATATTACTCTTGACATTGTCAAATCCAATGCAAGGTACAAGAAGCTTTATTCCACTCATTAATTATTTCACCACATAAGACCAAAATTTGATTTATAGGCCAACAAACATGAATTTATTCATAACTACAACCTATGCAATCATGTACTAGAATTTCCTTATTCTCAACTCTTTTGATGGTTCCAAAAAGCCATATAAACAAATGAGTTTCAACTAGGGTTGGTACAAGTGAGAGCATGAATTAAGGATTAGAAATAATAGAAGGGAATGATTGAAACAAACAAATATTGGATGTCGAAATGCAATAAATGAAATATTCCACTTTGCACACATAGCTATTAACAAAAGTCATTAATTCTTCATTTACTGCTCACATATTGACAATGTAGTTAAGGGTTTTTCTCTTTATATACAATAAAGATTAAAAATGAACCCCTGGAATTCTTCAAACAATAATAGGGTATACGATAGAGAATGAGAGTTCTTATTTGGTCAATGAATAAGTGAGAAAACATATGAGAATATATGATAATTGAATGGAAATTTTAGGGTTCTTTTAGTCATTAGAAAAAGAAAGGGAAAAACCCTTGAAGTCTTTGCAAAACAACAATGAGTGTAAGGTTTTCCTTTTAATGCAATAGATAATTATAATAAAACATTGAGGAAATTCAGATAGAGAATGGGGGTTCTCTTTTGTACAGTATAAAATTAAAAAAAAATGAGAGTATATGAGACAAAGAACAAGGGTTATCTTTTGAACAACAAGAACCAAAATAAAAACCCTTATAATTATTCAGGATGATGCTAAAGTATACACACAAAAATAATAAGAACAAATCCTTCAACATGAGGCGAATGACTATAGGGTGTAGAATTTTCTTTTAAATACACCTGAGAACAAAATGACACCTTTGAAACCATATACAATAAAAATGGGGTGTAGAGTTTTCCTTTTGAACAATAGAGAACCAGAAAATCCCTCGAATATCTATTCAAAAATTTCCCACACACTCCAACCAACAGAATATATGGTAAATTAATCAATATGGGCATGTAGGGGTTTGGAATTTGCAGAAGAAAAAAAGAAACATTTGAATCATGGATGGAGGATGGGAAGACAACATAGAGATTAAAATAAAACCATCAATCACATTGCATAATTAACCATAAGTTGATCCTGAAATACTTGCAAATGACATGCAATATTCCACCAAATGCCCAAATGAACTCACAATCTAGTGCAACAATTTTCTTCTTTATTTGTTGAATTCCTAATAGAAATGTTCTCAAATATCAATGTGAAAGATTCAATTGAGTAATTAACTCATGCGTGGTGAGTGTTATCACTCAGGTTGTCCCTTCGCTCCTTAAGGGATACGGCCGAGGTAACCACAAACCAATCTTTGGATTGCAAGTCCTAGCCTACTTGCAATCAGAGAGGGCTCTCTCTTTATAATTTAGCTTTGTTTTGATATGATTTTAGGCTAGTTATGGTGTACATGGGTTTTGTTTTGAGTTTGGTGGGATGGATGGATGATGTTTCAGACAGAGTTGGTATGCAAAGTGTGAGAAGTTTAGACCATTGGGCACGGAGTCAAGGATTAAGGGCTGCTGGATGTGTCTTCTTTGGCAAAGAGTGACTACAGAGCATGATAGCTAAACAAGGAACAACTTCAAGCCGGAATAAGGGTGAAATGGTGGTCAGGGAATGAAAGGCAACTTAGTAGCTCTCATTATGCTAACAAAGGAAAGGTGAGTGAACA
The DNA here is from genome assembly GCA_031772625.1 of Pinus tabuliformis. Taxonomy (NCBI): domain Eukaryota; kingdom Viridiplantae; phylum Streptophyta; class Pinopsida; order Pinales; family Pinaceae; genus Pinus; species Pinus tabuliformis. The sequence goes on along the minus strand of CM062820.1, from coordinate 1,200,953,696 downwards.
TTATATAGGAGAAATCAAGGATTCCTAAAAAACATTCATATATGAAGGAACTAGAGCAAATATGAGCAATAAAGTATTCATATTCATAACTAATTCAGCAGAAAACATAGAGAAATAACATGAATTGAGCACAGAGCACAGTTAAGCAACATCTGAGCTAGTCTTTCTTCCTGCAACTTAGATCATGACACATAGATGATATTACAAACATAAAGACTGAAAACAGGGGAGAAAGACTTATTGATCCATGTAGAAGCACTAGAATTCTGTAATCTACTCTTCAGCCATCAAATCCACACCAGACAGTTCAAAAGCAAAGCATTCCAGCTATCTTTGTTCACAAAAGTTCTCAAAGTATACAGCGCAAGTCTAGAATGAGTTTATCGACCAACCAACCAACCCTTATTACATAGCTCAGGGTGGTATATATAGGAAAAATATCTACAAAATAGATCTGAGGGAAGATCTAGGGAAATAACTATGTTTAACCTAACTTCTGCTAAAATAAATGAAAAAATATCTAATTGAGCTGCGCTGGAGGCAGCAGCATCAAAAACGAGGCTTTGAGGTGTCCTTTGAGCTCTACGCTGGCCATCTTGCCATAACTGTGCTTTGGAACCTGAAGCGCTACTCTCATGTGGCTTTAATGCATATTAACTCTGATATGATGAGCTTTTAATGGCTTTAAACTCCATCACTGATACTCTTCGACTTTGCTAGATGCTCTTTAATGTTTACTTGATTTGGAATTAAGCGCTCCACTGATATTCTTTATCTAATACTCTTTTTCGCTACTCTGATACACTTTAACTGTCAAATCGCCCTTGCCTGCCACTTTATGGCGAGATTTGACTGCTGTGGTGCCTTTTGTGGCCTTTAGAACTGTTTCGGCGCTGACCGATCAAAATATTATCAAATTGAAGAAATACTGCAAAAATGGAGGAGGAATGCTCACTGATGGCTTGTGCTGGGGCCGTGCTCGTTGTCCGGAGCAAATCTGGGCTGAAGCGATCAAAAAATGGCCAAGGAATGGCCATATTTCCCTTTGAAGATGGAGCGCGCACGGGCGCTGAACAAAAATCATGAAGAAATAGCCTTTTTGCCTTTATAAGGCAAAAAACTACTTTACAAAGGAATTCTGATGAAAGAGCAGGCGGGAGCGACACTGTAGCAGAGAAAATATTAGGGCCATTGGATCTAGCGTGGGCAGATCCAACAGTTGCGATCAAATCACAATATCGCAATCAGCGGGGTCATGGGGGCAGAGGCAGACGACGGTAAATGGTTTTATCAGACTGCTTATTGTACGGGGGTGGTAAGTGTCAGAGGAAGCCCGACGCAATGAAAACAGGGCACGCGTCCCTGCGTACGGGGGAAAAACCACCCTCCATCAGACGCTAGCACTTGCCACTTTGCTGTTTCCGTCCACCGTCGGATCGGGGAGAGCGGATCGGACAACTGAGGATGAGTCGGAAGATCGCAATCGGCGAAGGGCAATGGGTCGGAGCCTTTTACATAAGCAATAGCGAAATGGGGGTTGCGACATGATATGGGCCGTTAGATCTGGGGGCTTGATCGGACGACAGCGATTAAATCGGCGATCGGCAATCGGCGGGGACATGGGGCGATGGCTTAACAATAGCGATGCGGTGATTGCGATAAGGGGCGATGCGATAAGATCTGGACCGTTGATCTGAGGGCAGTTTGGACGGTTGCCGCTCGATCGCAATATCGCGTCGGTGGAGGTCAAGGGGTGCGGGCCTTATGTATTATATGCGATAGCGATGCGATATATGGAAAAATGCAGGTTTTTGCGATAAACCTAAGTTTTGCAGAAAACTTAGGTTTATGCGTTAAAAGGGAATTAACGATAAAATGGATATATATATGGGAGATATGGAATATGCGATAGGAAGAGCTCCAGATAGCGATATCGCTTCGGATGCGATAGCGATATCGCATCGGAGGAAGGGGAATGTAGATATATATAAAAGGGGCCAACACTGCTGCTACCTCTGACAGCGATATCGCGTCGGAGGGGGGGGAAATCAATCGGAGGAGGGTTTATATGCATTAAAAGGGGTTTTTGAAAGCATCGGAAGGGTTTTCATGCCTTGAAAAAGGTTTAATGAAATCGGAGGAAGGTTGTTAATGCTTCGAAAGGGGTCCGAAGCATGGAAAGAGGGTTTTTATGAAGCAATAAAGGGGTATTTATGCATTGGAAGGGGTCCAAAGCATTGGAAGATGGTTTAAAGAGGATAATGAGGGTTCTTACTAAGTTTCAAATAAACTTAGTAATTCCCAAGGCATACTTATGGTTATATTTCAGCCATAGGGAGGGGATATGTATATAAAGGGGATTTATAACATATTTTTAGTATGGGAAGGGGAAATAAGGAGCGATTTACATAATAGAGTTAGGAGTTAATATGAATTTTGTGAAGAAAGTGCTAAGGATAGAAATCTTAGGCTTTAAAGGGGAAACAGGACCTGTAGAAGAAATATGAGCATCCTTAAGCAAAGCAGATCTTTACTTAGGCAAATGCTATGGATTATGATGAATTTTAAAGATATTAAGTAGATCTTAACATCTTTAGGGGAAGTTAGTGAATGATTTGGGGGAAAGGAAGAAAGGGAAGTTAATCATGCCTCGCTTGAGCTGCTCCAAGGGAAAATTTTCTTGCACTTGTGATCTGAAGTAAAATAACACTTTGAAATACAAAATTGATCACACTTATTCATTCTGCAACCTCAAAACTACCTACCCAGCCTACTTACTTAACATTTTTTCTTCTTTTTGGTTTGGGTGCACTTGAACTAGCAAACCCAGCTTTTCAACTTTTCTTTTGGCTATCCTACTATCTAAATATACCCTTATTGCATCTAGGGGCTCAGATTAAGCTGTTGAGCGCCCAAGATTCTCTACCTATCTACAAATCTACCAAGATTAAACAGTTTGGACAGATATTCAATCTCTATCTTCTAAAACAAGCAATTTAAACCTAGGGAAGCCAAGATTAATCTATTTGGCCTTCCCTTAACTGTAAAACTCTTCAAAAATGGTATGATTCTTCAAAAATGGAACTTAATGGAAATATGGAACTTTGCAGCATGAAAAGATGACATATTTGGCATTTTCAACTATCAATCATGAAACATGAACACCTATTGCAATAGGAGGTTAACAGTGGCTCCACTTGGGGATGGCTTTTCCAGATGAAAAGCCAAGAACAGCAGGTCAGACTGCCTTGATCTTCAATGTTGTTGTAGACTGAAACACTCCTTCTCTGTTTTTTGATACTATTGACTGAAGCTTTTGAATCTTTTATACAACACTTTTAACTGAAAATTGTTGTAAAACAACAGTGCTGCCTTTTGGCTGACTGTGTGCTTTATTATTATATGTAATTCTGCTTGAGCACTTCTTTGGAATTTGATTCAAAACAGGGATCAGAAATGGGGCATTCTTTTGGTTTTTTTCTTCAAAATTGTTGCGCTGATTCCTTTATCGGCCTACTGCAAATATTGAAATAAAAGCGCTGATAATACGAGTATTTATGTACAAATATAATACAACTGCGTTGTGTTCAACAAAAGGGATCATGATAATGCTTTAACATTCGGCCATTAACAGGGCCTTCTTCAGCTGCGCTGCTATCTATAGTCTTCAGGAAATATGTATTGTTGCCCTGCACAACTGAAATGATAAAGGGGCCTCTCCACAGGAAATCGAACTTGCCATGTTTTCCCTTGTCCTCCCTTCTTGAATCCCATCTTAAAACTTTGTCTCCCATAAAGGAATCTTCGGCCTTTGCTCTCTTGTCAAACATTTTCTTCAGCTTCTCTTGCAAAGACTGCGCTCTGTGATAGACTTGCTCTCTTGTCTGCTACAAATGAATGGTTTGGTTTATTCTCCTTTGTATATCATTTGGCTCAGCTTGAATCTCTTGTAGCAGCTTGATAACAGGGGTTCCCAAAGATGAAGGGAAATTTTCGTCCATTCCATAGACTAATTCATATGGGCTCATTCCAATGGATCTCTTAGTTGTCAATCTATCTGCCCATAGGGCATTTACAAGCTTCTTGTGCCAGTTCTTTTTGTTTTCCTCCAGGATCTTCTTGATGATATTAATGAGGCTCTTATTAGATGATTCAGCCAGGCCATTTCCTTGAGGGTAATAGGCTGTGGAGTGGCCTAAGGTAATGTGAAATTTATGGCAAAAAATGATCATTTTCTTGGATTTGGAGGCAGCAACGTTTTCTGTAATGATCTTTTCAGGGTAGCCAAATCTGGACAAAATGTTGGTTTCAAGGAATTGGATAATGGTGGAGTCATTGGCTTGCCTACATGGGATGGCTTCAATCCACTTGGTGAAATAGTTTGTGGCTGTTAGAATCCACTTATTCTGGCCAGAAGAGGATGGATGGATTTCTCCAATGAAGTCAAGACCCCATTGTTGAAAAGGCTTCTCGGTTGAAATGGGCTTAAGGGGCAAGGGCAGAAGCTTTCTTTTTCCTTCAAAAATTTGGCATTTGTGGCATGAAACATCAAACTTTTTGACATCTGCAAACAAAGAGGGCCAATAGAAACCAGCCCTTAATATCTTGTCAGCAGTGGACTTCCAATATAAATGCCCTCTGCAGTCCCCTACATGGAATTCTTTCATAACACTGTCAGTTTCATTTAAATTTAAACAGTTAATCAATATTCCTTCATGATTTCTCCAAAACAGGGCACTATCTAAGACACAAAACTTTGATGCTTTCATCTTTAAAAATCTCTTTTTGGTTCTGGACAACCCTGGGGGAGCAAACAGGTTTAACAATATAAAACAAATATCAGCATACCATGGGGATTGAAAAAAAGCTTCACTGATTTGTGGAGTCGCCAACTCCTGTTCATTGTCCAGTTGATTAATGTCTAAGGCTTGAAAATTGGTTTCAGACATCAGTTTGGCTAAACCTTGTCCCTTTATGAGCTTAGTGGGCTTGATTTTGATGTCATATTCTAGGATATTGGCAATCCATTTACCCCTTTTGCCTTCTATTCCTTCTTGAGTTAATATGTCTTTTACAACGGAGTTTGGAACATATGCAATGACATGGGAGTATAAGATGTAAACTCTGAAATCTTTGATGGCCTTAACAAGGGCATATGCCTACTTTTCCATTATTTGATACTTCAAGGGGGCATCTCTAAGGGCTCTGCTGAAAAATGCAATTGGCTTTTCATTTCCTTGATCATCCTTTTGCAACAGGACAACAGCTATGGAATGTTCAGATGCAAATGAAAAAATGATGAAATCCTTATCAAATTGAGGGCTTGTGAGGACTGGAGCTTGGGTTAAGGAAGATTTTATGCCCTCAAAGGTTTGCTTGGCCTCTAAAGTCCATTTTACCTTGGAATCTTTCTTGAGCATGTTGTTTAACAGTCTTATCAGCTCGGCCAAGTTTGGGATAAATCTTCTTAGGAAATTGATCTTTCCTAGGAAGGCTTGTAATTCTTTGATGTTTCTTGGATAAGGGACTTGAAGAATGGCTTGAATTCGGTATGGATCAATCCTAATGCCATCTTATGAAATGATATGACCTAGAAGTTTGCCTTCCTCTAGGCCGAACAGGGATTTCTTGGGGTTTAAAGATATGCCATACTTCCTACAAGTAAGGAATACTTGTCTCAGATGTTTCAAATGTTCTTGATCAGATTTTGAGAATGGGGTAAGATCATCAAGGTAAACCACTAAGAAATCATGGATTTCCTTGGCAAAGGCAATGTCCATTGCCCTTTGAAAAGTAGCACCTGCATTTTTAAGTCCGAAAGGCATTTTTACATATTTAAAGGTTCCCCATGGTGTTGTGAATGCTGTTTTATCCTGATCATCCAGGTGAACTAGTATCTGATTAAATCCTGAAAAGCCATCTAACAGTGAAATTCTGGAAGACCCCACAACCCTTTGTAAAATATGGTCCATCTTGGGTAATGGGTAGTGGTCTTTAAGAGAGACTTGGTTCAAACTTCTTAAGTCAACACACAATCTAATCTCACATGTTTTCTTCCTTGTGGGCACTAAGTTGGATACCCATTCTGAAAATCTGATTGGTGCTATAATTCCAGCTTCAAACATTCTCTTTACTTCTTTCTCAATCAAGGGGAGAAGCACAAGATTGATTCTTCTTAGTTTTTGTTTAAAAGGCTTCTGATTTGGTTTCAAAGGTATGGTATGTTGAATGACTGAAGTGTCATAGGACTTGAGGTCCTCATAACTCCAGGCAAAAACATCTTGGAACTCTTTAAACAAGTCAACATATTTTGGCTTCTGATCGGGTGGCAAAGATCTGGACAGTTTTATCAGTTTGGGCTTTTCAGCTGTCCCAATATTGCAGTCTTCAATTGCAGCATTTAAGGGTTGCATTTTTGGCTTTTTGGGGATGTCATTTGAATCGAATATGTCTTCTAAGGGAGTTGGGTCTGTGGGCAGAAAATTGTCTTTCAGTTCAATAACTTTAGCCTCTGCTTTAGCTATTTCATCCAAATTCATTTGTTTCAGTTCTTCTATGTTCTTGTCATAAAAAATGGTTGGGCGCAAAGTTTGTTTTGCTGCTTCAGCTGTTATAGTCTGCTGATTTTTGCTCATTTGCTGTTTTGAATCATCCATGGCATCTGTATCAATCTTTAGGCTTGAAAATTCTTGCTGTAAAGTAATAAAATTGTTGATCTGTGCATCATTTTCAAAGACTTGCCAATCTTTGACATTGTTTGGGACTGCAGGCTTGTGCTTTATTTCGGCAGTGAAGTGGTGATTGGGCTCGAATGGCAATTTGCAAGTGCTAGCAAAAGTTGCTAGGCTGTGCACATGTAAGTTATGGCTTCTTTGAATTTTGGCAAGCTGGCATTCGGTGAAGGTATCAAGTATTTATGTGGCAGCAGTCCTGTAAGCTCTTAGCCTATTGTCATTTGTAACAAAGTTGCCTTTCATCTGTTGAATAATCAGGTCGAAGTCACCTAGAATGGAAACTTTTGCAGCTCCTAGAGATTTGATTAACTTAAGGCCTAAAAGGAGGGCTTCATACTCTGCCATGTTGTTAGTACATCTGAAATTTAATTTATAAGCATGACCCTCTGCATGATTGTTTTGTGTATTATGGATCCATACTCCTGCCCCTGCTCCTAGCTTATTCACTGAACCATCAAACTCCAAATACCATAGGATTTCTTGCTCTTGACTAGTATTAAGAGTTTCAACCATTTTAGGAGTGGGCAGATATGAATTTTCTGTTTCAGGAGGTTCTTCTTGTGTGCTGGTTGCATTGATTGTTTTGACAGTTTCATGGGTATGGGCAACCAATTCCTCATTCATGCATGCTTCTTGCTCTAAAGCCAAAGGCTTATCATCAGTTGGAGGACTTGTTTCATCATTAAACAAAATAAAATAATCCATATCAGAATGGATTGAGTAAATAGGAAAGTTTTGGGGCTTTTCCTCACTACTTACCACATACTTCATCAATGTTTCTCTATACAACCTCTTTGGTTGCCCAAAGACTGAAATAGTGGCATAGGAGAGGTCTAATTGCAAAGATCCTTGGAGTTTTGCTCCCCAAGATCTTGACAACAACATACCATACTTTGGTGGGATATCAGCTACCACCACGTCCATTAGGATTGTTTTGTTGGGGTATTGGACTAAAGACACACATAAATCTTTGATTAAGCCTAAACACTTGACTTGACTAGAATCAAATGAGAACAAATCTTTGTATGGTCTAGTGACATCTAGGTTTAGCTTCTCCATTACAGCTTTGGGCATTAGGTTGTGTGAAGCACCTGAATCAAACATTGCATTGTGCAAGACTTTATCATGGATGTGCAAACTGACATAAAAGGGTAAAATAGCTCCATTTGTTGATTTTCCATCGACTTCAGGACCAAAAAGCAGCTCAGAATGATCATCTAAGACATTAACATCATCCCTATTCTCTGGCATTTGCAGCGATCTTTTGATTTGCTGTCTATATACATCATGTTTCGCAAGCTCAGATAGAGGGATAGATATCTTCAATTTACCAATTTCTGCCTCTAAATTAAAAGGTTTTTCTGATTGGGTTTTAGTATTGTGACTGGCAGATTTTCCCTTTTCAATTGCACTTTCAGCGATTTTCTCTTGATCTTGAGTGTTATCTTGAAGTATTTCTATTTTGGAAAGGCTTTGAGGAGTGTTGTTTGCATTTTCTTTTGAGGAAGAGGATACAAAAGGCTGGCTTTTAAAGACCTGTACATCTGTTACATCCTCTACAGTTACTTCTTTTGGATTTGAGACTATTTTTTCAGAGGGTTCTGTGAAAACCGCTTTGTCTGTTATCTTCTTGGGTTGTTTGGTATCCTTTGGTTTGACAGGTTCAGGTACATCTATGGTTCTGGTCCTCAATTTATACTGTTTGTGGACTTCATATACTGCTGCATCATAGCCTTCTCTAAAGTCAAATGACTCTCCGGATTTAGTTTGAAATTGATTGATATCATGATCATCTTGGTCTTCTTGGGTTAGGAAAACTTGTTGCTCACCCTTCAAACCCATCAAGTTGATGTGAGAGTCCTCTGTTGGCTCACTAGATGTTGATGCTTCGGTATAGTTTTCTTGAAAAGGAGGTATGATATCTTGGTCTGGGCCAGCCCTTCCAACGTTTGGATTTTGGTTTTTTCTAAAATTTGGGTTTCTGATAGTATTACTTTGTTGTCCTTCCCATGATGATTTTCTCTCAATAGTTCCCACTCTATCTCCAATATTGTCCACACGATTGATGATTGTATCCAATTTTTGCTCAAAAACTGAAGTTTCATCTTTAAAAGTAGTTCTTCTCTCGGCTCTTGCTCTATTTCGTTTGGCAATTAGGTTTGCCTACACACTAACAACTACATTCTGCATATCTGCTAAGCTTTGAGGGGCTCTTTCCCTCAATTGATATGCCATGTCGGAATCAAATCCATCAGGGAATTTGTATAAAGCTAGATCAGGTGGAGGTCTAAGGTTCTGCGGAATAGCATTGTAAACATTGTTGAATCTAGCACAATAGTCTAAGACAGTTTCTTGAGGGCATCTTTTGATAGTATCATATTCGGATAATATGTGCAGAGGGTCCTTCTTCTTCTCCCATCTGTTAAGAAATGTTTGGTAAAGGGCCTCTGGGTCAGCTATGGAATTTGCAGGGAGAGCTCTAAACCAGGGCCTTACATCACCTGTTAAACTTTGGACAAAAATCTTCATTCTTACATGATCATCATCTATTTCATAACTCTCAAAATAGTCCTGCATTTTCTTGGTATGTTGCAGGGCAGTGTTAGAACCAGTACCATCAAAATATGTGATTTTGGTTTGATAATCCTGAGGCATAGCCCCTGGATTTGCAGGTAACTGTAAGGGTGCATATCTATTAGCCATATTTACCGGTATAAGTGGAACAACAGGAAGAAATGGAACGACTGGAACAATAGTAACAATAGTGGTAATAGGAGGAGTATGTGTAGCAGATGGAGGTGTAGAAAAGGTGCTTTGAGAGGTGGATGATGAACTAGGAGAAGTTTGCACAGTGTGAAGTGAAATTTTACTAGGGGTTGGAATATATCCTTGGGGAATTGCTTCAGGGCTTGAATCAGCAATATCCTCTTTTCCCTCTTGTTTCCTTAGAAACTTTGGGATTAAATTGGGATTTTCAAAAACAGCTGGGGGATTTGGGTCTGGATTTGACCTGGTATTGCGAGATTTCTTCTTTGGAGCCAGCTTCTAACTTGTTTTTTGGAATTTTCTGAAGATTGTCCCCAGTGGAGTCGCCAATGATGTTATCACTCAGGTTGTCCCTTGGCTCCTTAAGGGATACGGCCGAGGTAACCACAAACCAATCTTTGGATTGCAGGTCCTAGCCTACCTGCAATCAGAGAGGGCTCTCTCTTTATAATTTAGCTTTGTTTTGATATGATTTTAGGCTAGTTATGGTGTACATGGGTTTTGTTTTGAGTTTGGTGGGATGGATGGATGATGTTTCAGACAGAGTTGGTATGCAAAGTGTGAGAAGTTCAGACCATTGGGCATGGAGTCAAGGATTAAGGGCTGCTGGATGTGTCTTCTTTGGCAAATAGTGACTACAGAGCATGATAGCTAAACAAGGAACAACTTCAAGCTGGAATAAGGGTGAAATGGTGGTCAGGGAATGAAAGGCAACTAAGTAGCTCTCATTATGCTAACAAAGGAAAGGTGAGTGAACATTATATAGGAGCAATCAAGGATTCCTAAACAACATTCATATATGAAGGAACTAGAGAAAATATGAGCAATAAAGTATTCATATTCATAACTAATTCAGCAGAAAACATAGAGAAATAACAGGAATTGAGCACAGAGCACAGTTAAGCAACATCTGAGCTAGTCTTTCTTCCTGCAACTTAGATCATGACACATAGATGCTATTACAAACATAGAGACTGAAAACAGGGGAGAAAGACTTATTGATCCATGTAGAAGCACTAGAATTTTGTAATCTACTCTTCAGCCATCAAATCCACACCAGACAGTTCAAAAGCAAAGCATTCTAGCTATCTTTGTTCACAAAAGTTCTCAAAATATACAATGCAAGTCTAGAATGAGTTTATTGACCAACCAACCAACCCTTATTACATAGCTCAGGGTGGTATATATAGGAAAAATATCTACAAAACATATCTGAGGGAAGATCTAGGGAAATAACTATGTTTAACCTAACTTCTGCTGAAATAAATGCAAAAATATCTAATTGAGCTGCGCTGGAGGCAGCAGCATCAAAAACGAGGCTTTGAGGTGTCCTTTGAGCTCTGCGCTGGCCATCTTGCCATAACTGTGCTTTGGAACCTGAAGCGCTACTCTCATGTGGCTTTAATGCATATTAACTCTGATCTGATGAGCTTTTAATGGCTTTAAACTCCATCACTGATACTGTTCGACTTTGCTGGATGCTCTTTAATGTTTACTTGCTTTGGCATTAAGTGCTCCACTGATATTCTTTATCTGATACTCTTTGTCGCTACTCTGATACACTTTAACTGTCAAATCGCCCTTGCCTGCCACTTTATGGCGAGATTTGACTGTTGTGGTGCCTTTTGTGGCTTTTAGAACTATTTCGGCGCTGGGCCGATCAAAATATTATCAAAATTGAAGAAATACTACAAAAATGGAGGAGGAATGCTCACTGATGGCTTGTGTTGGGGCCGTGCTCGTTGTCCAGAGCAAATCTGGGCTGAAGCGATCAAAAAATGGCCAAGGAATGGCCATATTTCCCTTTGAAGATGGAGCGCGCGCAGGCGCCGAACAAAAATCATGAAGAAATAGCCTTTCTGCCTTTATAAGGCAAAAAACTACTTTACAAAGGAATTCTGATGAAAGAACAGGCGGGGAGCGACACTGTAGCAGAGAAAATATTAGGGCCGTTGGATCTAGCGCGGGCAGATCCAACGGCTGCGATCAAATCGCAATATCGCAATCAGCGGGGTCATGGGGGCGGAGGCAGACGGTGGTAAATGGTTTTATCGGACTGCTTATTGTACGGGGGCGGTAAGTGTCAGAGGAAGCCCGACGCAATGAAAACAGGGCACGCGTCCCTGCGTACGGGAGAAAAACCACCCTCCATCGGACGCTAACACTCGCCACTTTGCTGTTTCTGTCCACCGTCGGATCGGGGAGAGCGGATCGGACGGTTGAGGATGAGTCAGAAGATCGCAATCGGCGAAGGGCAATGGGTCGAAGCCTTTTACATAAGCGATAGCGAAATGGGGGTTATGACATGATATGGGCCGTTAGATCTGGGGGCTTGATTGGATGGCAGCGATTAAATCGACGATCGGCAATCAGCGGGGACATGGGGCGATGGCTTAACAATAGCGATGCGTCGATTGCGATAAGGGGCGATGCGATAAGATCTGGACCTTTGATCTAAGGGCAGATCAGACGGTTGCCACTCGATCGCAATATCGCATCGGCAGAGGTCAAGGGGTGCGGGCCTTATGTATTATATGTGATAGCTTGCGATATATGGAAAAATGCGGGTTTTTGCGATAAACCTAAGTTTTGCGGAAAACTTAGGTTTATGCATTAAAAGGGAATTAACAATAAAATGGATATATATATGGGATATATGGAATATGCGATAGGAAGGGCTCCCGATAGCGATATCGCTTCGGATGCGATAGCGATATCGCATTGGAGGAAGGGGAATGTAGATATATATAAAGGGGGCCAACACTGCTGCTACCTCCGACAGCGATATCGCGTCAGAGGGGGGGGGGGAGAATCAATCGGAGGAGGGTTTATATGCATTAAAAGGGGTTTTCTAAAGCATCGGAAGGGTTTTCATGCCTTGAAAAAGGTTTAATGAAATCAGAGGAAGGTTGTTAATGCTTCGGAAGGGGTTCGAAGCATGGAAAGAGGGTTTTTATGAAGCAATAAAGGGGTATTTATGCATTGGAAGGGGTCCAAAGCATTGGAAGATGGTTTAAAGAGGAAAATGAGGGTTCTTACTAAGTTTCAAATAAACTTAGTAATTCCCAAGGCATACTTATATTTATATTTCAACCATAGGGAGGGGATATGTATATAAAGGGGATTTATAACATATTTTTAGAATGGGAAGGGGAAATAAGGAGGGATTTACATAATAGAGTTAGGAGTTAATATTAATTTTGTGAAGAAAGTGCTAAGGATAGAAATCTTAGGCTTTAAAGGGGAAACAGGACCTGTAGAAGAAATATAAGCATCCTTAAGCAAAGCAGATCTTTACTTAGGCAAATGCTATGGAATATGATGAATTTTAAAGATATTAAGCAGATCTTAACATCTTTAGGGGAAGTTAGTGAATGATTTGGGGGAAAGGAAGAAAGGGAAGTTAATCATGCCTCGCTTGAGCTGCTCCAAGGGAAAATTGCCTTGCACTTGTGATCTGAAGTAAAATAACACTTTGAAATACAAAATTGATCACACTTATTCATTCTGCAACCTCAAAACTACCTACCCAGCCTACTTACCTAACATTTTTTCTTCTTTTTGGTTTGGGTGCACTTGAACTAGCAAACCCAGCTTTTCAACTTTTCTTTTGGCTATCCTCCTATCTAAATATACCCTTATTGCATCCAGGGGCTCAGATTAAGCTGTTGAGCGCCCAAGATTCTCTACCTATCTACAAATCTGCCAAGATTAAACAGTTTGGACAGATATTCAATCTCTATCTTCTAAAACAAGCAATTTAAACCTAGGGAAGCCAAGATTAAGCTGTTTGGCCTTCCCTTAACTGTAAAACTCTTCAAAAATGGTATGATTCTTCAAAAATGGAACTTAATGGAAATATGGAACTTTGCAGCATGAAAAGATGACATATTTGGCATTTTCAACTGCCAATCATGAAACATGAACAACTATTGCAATAAGAGGCTAACAGTGAGAAGGAAAGCATAAATTAGTAACAAAGATAACAACAGACATTTGAAATAGAAAGAACAAGGAAAACATGCAATTTTGAAGGTGCATTTCCATTAAAAACCCAAGAAAATCCCTCCATGTGATGCATGTAACCTCAACCATCCATCACAAAAACCCTTAAATCTCATCCATGGATCAAGAGCATGGGAGGGTGGGTATTAAATCCACTCTATTCTATGCCATTGTTTCATGGCATGTGATAAACTATGCTACGTTAACCCAATACAAATGATTCATAAATCAAACATAAAATGTATTCCATCGTAATTCACTATTAACATATGAGTCATGTCACCATAATTCCATGGAAATATGATACAACAACTATATACCATGTGCACAACACGTAGGCCATTAATACATGTGTCATATCAACCTAGTGCATAACCACATTATATGAGCCAAAACATAACATATATGCACGCCTCCAAAATCCATAACAAATAAACTATCATATAAACCATGCACGTGGACCTTTTCCAATTATCCCACATTTAAAAACAAACCAAAGTCTTGTAGCGCCTAAATAAAATCAAGCAATGAATGCGATTTTGTAATAAGAGATTAGTATTTGTTAATATTCATTGTTGGTGTATGAAACTTTCAATGTTTAATACTAAAGTCAAGAGTGTTGTCAACATATGTGTAACTCTTTGAATATAAACCTATGGTTACGAACCATTTTTTTTTTTCTATTTTCATATATAAAATATGCTTCTAAATTGAACCTTTATTCATGGCATGATCACCATGAGACCAAACCTATCATTCAAATTTCAATGAAGTCATATAACCTATAGGATTATATATATATATTGGCATATGCATTAGTATCTATGAAACCAATCATTAAATGGGAAGTAAGTGTTCTATAGAACCATTTCCAAATGTTGGAAAATTTTTAGAGCGCACACTAGAAGTGTCATTTTGTAAACAAATATATATATATATATATATATGTATGTATGTATGTATGTATGTATGTATATATATATATATATATATATATATATATATGTATGTATATAGATATATATATGTATGTATATATATAGATATATGTATGTATGTATATATATATACATATATATATAGATACATACATATATATATATATATATATATATATATATATATATATATATATATATATATATATATATATATACATACATATATATACATATATATATATATATATATACATACACACACACATATATATATACATACATACACACACATATATGTGTGTGTATGTATATACACACACACACACACACACACACATATATATATATATATATATATATATATATATATATATATATATATGGTTTTTTGGGATCATTTCTAAGCCAAGTTGGATTCCAAAATAAGCCTAATGATTAGGTTTCAGTGATGACCAATTCTAAATGCATGAAAAGTCTTGATGATGTTTTTTTGATGTTCAAAATCAATGGTATGTTTTTTAGAAGGTTATGAGTAGGTTGCAGTTGATGTTGGGTATATGGTAAGAACAGGTTCCGAGAAGGATTTTATGTAACCGAATTGATGAGTAGGTTGGAACAAAGTTTAGACATGATATGAAAAGTTGCTGACAATATTATAACAAAAACAATTTTTTTAGGTTGAATATTTATATTCATTGAATAGAAGGTGGATCCAACTTGAAAGGTTTTGATAAGTGTTCCACATAGATTTGAAGGAGGTGGGTGCCTCCACTGACATTTGTGCCTCAATTAGGTTGGAGACTAGAATAATTTGAAGCTTTCATATCACCGAGGTTGGTTCCTCAATCTAGTTGAAGCCTAGAGCAAGTTGAAGCTTGCTCATCTTTGAGGCCAATGCCTCAATCAGGTTGTAGCCTATTGTGAGTAGTTTCTTGCATATTTTTGAGGTTGGTGTCTCAATAAGGTTGTAGCCTACCATAATTAGTTACTTTCACATCTTTGGGGTGGGTTCCTCTAGTAAGTTAGTACCTACAAATCTATGTAATGAATTGAAGAAGAAGAAGAATAACAATTTGTGGGTTTCTCCCATACGGGTTTCCACATAAAAGCTTATGTCCTCTTGTGTTGATGTGATGGATTTTTGATATATTGTTGATTTGATGATGGCTTCTTTATGAATTTTTTTATTTATTGATATACTACAAATAGTTATGATACATTGCTACAAAATTGTCCATTGATAGAAAGTTGTGAAATGATAAAATTGTTGCCACACTGATTCACCCCCCTCTCAATTTGATCTTTGGTCTAACAATAGGCATCGAAGTAGGCTCCTTCAGGAGAAATTAACTATTGGAAGGTAGATCAAAGGAGCGATGGAAAATAAGGGGAAGAGTAGGAAGAAGTTATCTCAGAAAAAGAAGGGTTGCAATCATGTGAGCAATGTATGTGATCCCAAAGAAGACACCTTCTACACACTCATGGATTTTGAAGAATTAGGTATTTCCCTTTATTTCAATTGTGGTAAAGAAGGTCATTATCCTACTATGTGTCCATATCTTTTTATAGATAATGAATATAAATAAAAATATGAATTTGAAGCACAAATATATTGTGAAGGAGGACTCAATATTTTCCTAAAGGAACTAAAAGCTTTAAGAAGAAAGGTTGGCCAATTAGAAGATCAACTCTAAGAAAGATGAACTCAAGAAGATGCAGGTTCATGATATTTCTACTTTGACGGCCCAACTAGAAGAAGTGATAATATTGGATGAAGTATGGCAAAGCAAACTAAATGCTTGTGTATTTCTAGAAGCTGAGAATATCTCCTTAAGAGAGAAGCTAGGAAAAGGTCAATAATAAGATGATGAATAAAACGGAAGGGAAACAATTTTTTTTGGAAATAAAGAAGCTATTAGAAAGTATGGATCATGAAGTTTTCATTCTTGAAAATCAGTTAAAAGAATCCAAATAAAGTGAGGATGCCTTGTTGAAAAAGCTAAAAGAAAAAACGCAATACTTTGAAGAGAAGAATTACAAGCTTATCAAAGCACAAGAAGTTGGTTGCCTAAAGATTGAGATAAAAGAGGCAAGAAAGAGAGAATATTTTTTTACAAATCATCTTAAAGAAAAATATGACTTGAACAAAATTGAAGTATATTTTGTTCAACACGAAAGGAAATTTGAGGAAAAAATCTTCTCCTTGAAATCCCGATTTGAATAATTTGTTTTGTTGAAGGATGAAGTTGACAAGCTCAATAAGAACTTGAATAATTTGAAAGTATTGAATAATATTCTTAGTTGTCAAAGATATCCAAGGCTTGGTTGTGCAAGTATGTCTCCTTGCAAAGAAGATTCAAAATCCAAGTCTCCAAAGGTTGAATTTGAAGAAACGTTTGCAGACAAAGATGAAGAAGGTCATATTGGAAGTATTACTACTCTAGGAAGTTGTGATGATGTTATCAAGATGCCCCCTAAAGGAAGCCATGAGACATCAAAGAGTGAAGATCATCCCAAGAAGCTTGATCATACATTCATTGAATTTAATAGAGAATCCCTTGAATATCCCAAGCAAATAATGAATCAACAGAAGTATGCTCATTTAAATAATTCTCAGGATGATGCAGTAAGAAACAAGGTATATTCAATTCACAAAAAGAAAGGAACCAGAATGAAGGATGGGAAACTCCCATGTCAAAGAATATTCATGAAGGATCCATAAGAAAAAATGAATTAGGTGTTGGAAATCAACGAATGAATAGGGCTCCTCCAAGGAACAACATCAAAATATTAAGAACACCCTATAGCTCTAGGTATCAAAATAAATTCTTTGGTTATTGTTTTTCATGTACAAAATTTGGGTACAAAGTACAATATTGTAGTACCTATGATATGATATATAGAGGATATGATTAGGTGCCTTTAGTAATGCATATTGAAGCCTAATATTGTGTGTTATATGTGTCACAGTGAAGGATACACAACACAATATTGTAGACTTGAGAAAAAAGCACCCGCCTTTAATAAGAAGAAACACTATGAGATGAAGGATGACATATATAGGATGAACCAAGGTTAGATTTGACCCCTCAAATCTAATACCTAGGTGAAAGTTTCTTTAAGATCTTAACTTGAATTAAAACTTGAAGAAATAATTTTATGCAAGAATAATTATCAATTTGGTATGAGGATGGTACATGGATAATGACAGGGGAAGATTCCATTTGCATTGGCTAGTCTGACTTGATGATGATATCTTAGATGTGAAGTAGTGTAAGAATGGGTGGAGATGATAGCAAGCATGTATAGGTAGAGAACTTATGTTGTTTCACATCAAAGATAGGACAAATCAAAGGAGCATATGAGCAATCCAAGAAAAACATAGTCTCAAGGGGAGACTCCATAGTCTTAGGAGAAGAATATATTAGAAAGTGTAGAAGATTTGAAGAAGTATCAATGACATAGTCTCATAGGAGACTCTATCAGTCTACAAGAAAGTACAAGAACAATTGAACATGTATTAGAAGCATAGTCTCAAACGGAGATACTGTTAGGTCCATATGAAAGTTCAGGAACATTTGATGAGTATTGGCAGGCACTCATAGACAAAGGAAGTATTGTCTCGTGGGGACACATTTTTAGGTCCACATTAAAGTACATGAATAGATAAAGAATAATTGACAACATGGTCTCAGTGGGAGACTCTATCAGGTCCACAATAGGCTTAAAAGAAATTAGAGAATATAGAAATTGACAAACATGGAAAGTATTTATAATATGATCTTAGGGAGAATATACTTATAACAAGATCAAGTTCACGCATAGGTATGGAAGCATTGGAGGACAACCATGCCCCTTTTGCATTGATTTCAAAGGGGGAAATAATGCAGACCTTGATGCAACCATTAACAAAATATGAGTAGGAGGATCAAGATATGTTGACATACATTAGAGAGAATGTAGGAATTGGTGGAAGGAAGGAAGGAAGGAAGCATATTTGCAATCAGAGATGGGGATTCATCAATGCTATGCTAGGGGAGTTTGATTTATGTCAAGGAGAACTTGGCCTATTAAAATCAATGACCATCAATGTCTAGTGGTGTTGCCATCAATTATGAAAGGGGACTTGATCACATTGGCATGGTCACATTGAACAAGAGATGAGCCCTTGGGTTATTATGGAAGTGATAATATGGTAAAACTTGATCACATGGGTGTGATCCACTCCAGGATTATTAGTGTATATCATGTCATCCCATGGTCGATTTCATGTGCTTGGGACCACTAAATCGATATATATACAAGATGATCATAGATTCCATTAAATAGATAAGCAAGTTCATGAAGACCCAAAATAATATATGTTTGAGGTGATAACTTGTTGGTTCTAAGCTCAGAGTGAAGGTAGATTCTAACACTTGTGTGGCTTGAAATCCTAACAACAGAGGTTCACTATATTGGTTATACATTTTAGTGTTTTGGTGATATGGATCTCAACCAAGGCATACTTGAGACATGAAGAATAAACATATGATCTAACTGTATTGAACATATGGATGTAATGGTTGAACACAAGTTCTATATAAATGGTATGGTTATATAATAATTGGTCAAAGATTTGAGCCTTCAAACAATTGTTTCATGTGTTGGTAGTTGGTTCAACGAAGGGGTCGATACCTAGTTTAATTTAAGATGTTGTGATCTAAATATATACAAGTCTCTACCACTAATCATAACTCAATGGATAGGTTATATGGTTATGTGATTTTTTTATTTAGTGATGGTCATGGGTTTGAGTTTGGTTAAACTCGGTCAATTTTTTTACAAGGTTTATTCACGCACCACTTTTGCCAATTTGTGAATAATTAATGACTTAACAGTAAGCATTTTGTAAAACCATTGTTGGAAGTTGGGAATTTTGTAGAGTGCTCCTTGGAAAAATCATTTTTTATGAAACCAACTCACAAGAAGATAGAAAATATAGATCAACGCCTTAGAAATAAGCCTCTTCGAGGGGGAAACCTTCTTTACATTACACAAATGAACAATTCTTGCATGATACAAATGACAAGACCTCCTTTCTATATATAGGAGTCTAAGGGGTCATAATATAATAAGAGTCGACATAACAATAATAATGTAAGGGCACAATAATAACAATAGTGTGCTTCTATGGGGCACAATAATAACAATATGGGGATTACATGGACACGCCAATATAATAAGGGGGTTGTACTAATAACAATAAGGGGTTCCAATAGTAGTATAGGGACTTAACATGCCCCTCTCCTTCAAAAATTGTTGTCCTCAACGCTTGAGTAGTTCTTGATGCTTCTGTATAAAATTCTTGTCTTCCCATGTGGAATCTTCAGCGGGTAAGTTCTTCCGCTTGATGAGATACTCTGAAATTGATCAATTTCGTAGTTGTTGGGTTCTTGTTTCTGTGACTGCTCCAGGATCCAACATCATTTTTCCTTCCTCATCAAGTTCTGGCAATATTGTTTGAACTGGGATCTTCTACAACTTTTGAATGAGTGGCCACACTTCTTCGTCGTTCTTCCATTCATCCCTTGCTTCATTTATCCAATCTAGTTGGATAATAGAAATAGCACAAAACAATGCTTCCACATCCTCATCCTTTCTTGAGAGTGCATCTACAACAACAGTTTGCTTCCCTTTTTGTAGATGATTTCAAAGCCATTACCCAACATATTTGTGACCCATTTTTTCTGTGCTTCTAAAGATAATCTTTGTTCTAAAAAGTATTTAAGACTATCATGATCCATTTTTACCTTGAAGTGTCTTCCCATTAGGTAAGGTCGAAATTTCTTAAGTGCATGTAGTATTGCCAACATTTCCTTCTAGAAAATAGCTTGCTTGAGATGTAACCGTAAAAATACCCAATCGCTTACATCAAAACTTCTTTCACTGTGATGTTGATATGCCCGTTGTTTCATTCGATTCTACACCAAAGTGGCGTTATCCTTTAAAACTTGGAGAAGTTGTTGTTGATGCTCAATGTGGTCTTTCACTACTTGAATCTTTTTCTTCTTGATATGTCCTTCTATCTTGAGGGTTTGAGTCATAATTTCTTCCAATGCATTACAAGATATGGTTGGATTCATTTCTTTATGCTCGACGTGATATTTCACTTCTTGAAAATTTTTCTTCTTGATATGTCCTTCTATCTTGATAGTTTGAGGAGTGGTAATTCTGGCCAATGCATTACAAGATATGGTTGGATTAATTTTCTCTTTCTCGACGTGATTTTTCACTTCTTAAACCTTTTTCTTCTTGACATGTCCTTCTATCTTGAGAGTCTGAGGAGTGGTAATTCTTTCCAATGCTTTACAAGATATGGTTGGATTCATTTCTTCTTTCTCTAGGGTTGGTTCTTGGTGTATATCCTCTTATTTTGATGTTTCTTGATCCTTTTCTTGATCCTCTTCATAATTTACGTAAAATAATTTCTTCTCAGCACACTTATGACCTTTAGTGCATTTTCTGTCACAATTGCAAAAATCCCTTTTTCTCTTTTTTCTTCCAATTGTTGTGGTGTAAACCTTGTAGGTTGTGGAAGGCTAGGAGAATAAACACTTCCATAATTATAGTTGTGAGTGGTGGGATTCCTTGTTTCCATAATTTCGCTTTCAATTTTTCTTGCCCACTTGAATGTCTTCTCCAATGAATCAGGTTCCTTAAGACAAACCTCATGTTGAATGCTATCCTTAAAGTACCTATGAAGACATCAATCCTTTGCTTCTCTAGAATACCATTTACCCTTATATTCAATTTTTGAAAGTCCTCAATGTGCTCTGCCATTGAACACTTTTGTTTGAGATTTATCAATTGGCTAAAGAAGATGAAGGTGTTTCTCTTTGTATCCTCATAACGTGCTATCATTTCCTCCGTGAAAATTGACCACATAACAAGTGGTTTCCTAGAACAAAGCCCTTTATACCATAAAAATTGATACAGTTCTAAATATGAAGATGCAATACGTACCTTTTGTAACAGTTGCACATCATGTAGATCAAAATATTGCTCCATCTGTATTATCCAATCTACCGGATCCTTGCCATCAAACTTCCTCATATCGCCTTTTCTTGATTTTAGTAGCTCGATCTTGAAACGACTGTAACTATGTAATTTTGGATCTTCTAGTTCTAAAACCATGACCTGCAATAGCCCTCTGCATTCTCTTTCTAATGTCACCAGTCTGATCGAGATTGGATTCTCCAAGAAAGAGTTATGCACAATCTCCCAAGATGTCCTGATTATATACCTTTTCAGAAGAGCTAACTTGTATGAAGTGCCACATGTCACTGTTTTGACCTGCAGATCTGAAAAATATACACAGGAAACTATAGTCCGTCCTCTTTCTATAACTTCTTACGAAATTTCAATCTGATGCTAAGAGAGACAACTATGATGATTTTCCCTAAGTCGCATGTTTGGAATGTAATTTGGGAGCTTGTAGAAACCCTAAATGTCTTGGATTGTATCTCCAAAAATATAGAGAAACAAGAGCTGAAATTGAGGCCCGAGCTTCCCCACGATTGCAGATTAAATGGGTTTTAATTTCAGAGACTGAACCTTCGTAGAAAACACATTATAGAGAAAATTCCATGATGACTTTTTTGAGATGAAATTCTGAGCTTGCAACAACGCTAACTTCCTTAGATCATATCTCTGTAAATATAGAGAGACAAGATTTGAAATTTGGATCCAAGATTTAGACTGATTTTTTCTCAAATGGGTTTTTGTTTTAGCTTCTAAAACTATGTAGCGAAAAATTTATAGCGAAAATTCCACGATGACCTGTTTGGAGCAGCGAAACCCTAGAATCCAAAGCTCTGATACCAAATGTTATGAAACCAACTCACAAAAAGATAGAAAAGATAGATCAATGCCTTACAAATAAGCCTCTTCGAGGGGGCAACCTCCTTTACATTACACAAATGAACAATTCTTCGTTGATACAAATGATAAGGCCTCCTTTCTACATATAGGAGTTTAAGGGGTCATACTATAATGATCTAGGTGGATTAATCTAAAATGGGTCCTAAAACCTCTAAAATATTCAAATAGTGGAAATAGAGGTTGTAGAGAAAAATGCTAAGGAATGGCGGAAAACAGAGATCACATGAAAAAAAAACACTAAGGAATGACGGAAAGCAAGTGGAGTGGAAAATGATGTTGCATTAAATCAGAGCCGTTTGATCTGCCAGATCAATGGTCAGGATCTGATCGGCGATCGGCACAGTCAAACGAAAGACCTTGGGGCCATTGCGACAATGATATTGCGTTATGCCGATGGGGCCGATAGTGATACGTCGATATCGGCGATTAGTGATCCCCGCTACAAGGGCTGTTGCGACTTGCAATAAAGCGTGGAACTGACAAGAGAATAGGGCAGACTTGATATAATTTTAGTTCTGACTTTAAAGCTTTACGGTCAGATTTTTTAGTGTTTCTGTGTATTATTGTTTTGAACGAAAAAGGGCTATTTTCGGGGTTTTGTTGCGAAGAAAGGTCGGACGGTCGGATTCATCGCGCCCACCGATCCTTTCATTCGAACAATTTATATCATAAACAAACAGATTCCCTACTTTAAGCGTCCTTGTAACAAGAAAAAAGTTATAAAACACAATGAACATAGAATAGTGCACGGGGAGAGGGTAGTGCATGCGGTTCGAGGCAGGAACTTGCAGGAGGAGCGGAAGTTAATTTTGTCAAAATTTGACAAATTGTATATGGTTTCAGCCCTTCTCGACGCCACGAATGCAATGGCACTATCTATTTCTCTATCCAAGTTCTGCATTTTTTGGCCATTTTTTAGTATGGAGGTTTAAGACTCCTTTTTGTAACTTATGCTTGTACTCTTCTTTTTCATGCCACTTAATGAATGAAGACCTCCCGATCGATCGAGTAGGGCCCAGAGACGTAGTCCAAGACAAAGGACCTCCGTTATCAAGTCTTGTTGTCTTCTTTCATGCTTTATGTGTTTCTCCTCTTGACTCATGCGCACATTAAGTTTTCTCTGTTGAGCTACAATTTATGCATGTAATTCTTTAACACTTCTATAAGCAAAAGATCTTGGATCAAGTGGTATCATAGAAGGTATTTTTAGATGTGAATTGCATGTTTGTATGCTAACAAGAAACAGACTCCGAAGAGGCGAAGGGAAACTAGAGCCTTTCGATCCCGAAGTGGGGTGTGCACATCGAAGGAGAAACATGGCAGATGAAGAGGCTCGTATTGAAGAGAAACACCTTCTATTCAATGGCAGAGAATGTTGGTTAGTTGCTTTCAAGGCTAGAGAAAGAAAAAGAGAGAAAACCAAAAGAAAAAGGTTCAACGTATGGAAATGGTGGAGAAGAACCCCCTCCTTCTCCTTCCACGAGTGAAAGTTCTTTTTCCTCTCATCACCATAATTGTAGAAATTCAAGGGTTGCATCTAAGAAACCTTTTCTTAAATTAGATGTCAAATTTGATCTTCCCATGTTTAACGGTGAAAGTAATGCAAAAAATCTTAACAATTGGATTAGGAAGATTGAAATCTACTGCAGGATTCAGCAAATCGATGAGGACGAGGAAAAGATTCAGGTGGCCTCTCTTCGGCTGAGTAGCACTTCTCTCGTTTGGTGGGATATCAAATTGCAAAGCAGTAAGAATGTGGTTAACCTTTTTTCCTCATGGCCTAATTTCATTTCTGTGTTAAAGGAACAATTTAATCCCTTGGGTTACAAGCAAAAAACATTAATGAATTGGCAGTATTTAAGGCAAGGCAAAGGTTAGGATGTTCAAATTTTTACAGAGGAGTTTAGAAAACAAGCACTTAATTTGGGTATTGCACTTGATTCACCTGAAGTAGTAACTAAGTATATTGGATCATTACATAGTTACATTAGGCATTCATTATTGTTGTTTGAACCAACCACCATTGACTCAGCCAACGTAAAGGCTATTCATCTTGAGAACAGGGGCAAAAATGAAAGAGATGATCATTCCAAGAAACCACCTTTCAAACCTCCCAATGGAAAACCTAAAGCGAACTGGAAAGGAAAGGAGAAGAAGACGACATCAACTAAGAAAGAAGAAGGAGAAAGGCATTATTGCACTCACTGCAAAAAGGAAGGTCATGATGACGATCACTGTTGGAAAATGCATCCAGAAATGAGACCAAAGAAGTATGGAGGAAAAGGTAAGAAGAAGACAGTGGCAACTGTGCAGCAAGGCTTTGGATCCGATTCGGGGGATGAAGCATTAATCATAGCAGCAGGAACAAAAGGTACTCTTAGAACTCATGTTAGTTCTGACTCACATGAAGGAAATAGTTCAATAGATGAGTCTCTTCCTAATGAATGAAAGAGAATTGAACTATTTCATATTAGAGTTATCACAAATCATACAAAGGTGGAAACTCTATTTGATACCGGATCCCAAGCAAACTTAATTTCAGAGTCCTTGGTAAAGAAGCTAGGCTTGGAAACTACACCACATCCAAAACCTTACCCACTTGGATGGATACATGATAAAGAAAAACTGAGTGTAAGGTTAAATTTGTGATTGCTTCTATGTTAGTGGATGAGGTAAAACTTGATGTGATACCATTGGATATTTGTGGCATGGTGTTAGGGAGTCCATATCTATATGATAGAAAGGAAATCTTTTCCGTCATGAAAAAAAATACCAAATCACAAAAGATGGGGTAGAATATATTGTAAGGGCTCATCAAATTAAAATCAATGCTAGCCTTGTAAGTGCAGGACAAATGAAAAGGTTGGTGAATTCCAGTAAGGGTTGCATGCTTATGGTTGTAAGGAGAAGAGAGGTAGAATTAGCCGACGCTTTCCAGGGTTGTGATAAGGAACATGAAAAGGAATTATGTGAATTAATTTCTAACTACGATGAGATGTTTCAGGAACCGAAGAGATTACCTTTGAAGAGGGAAATCCAACATGAGATCCATTTTCAGCGTGATGCTCTTTTACCAAATATTGGCATGTACAGGATGTTGACCATTGAGATGGAGGAAATCAAAAAGTAGGTGCAGGAATTGTTGGACCAAGGGGTCATCAGGCTGAGCTCTTCTCCCTGTGGCTCACCAATTGTCTTATTGCCAAAGAAAGATGGCACATGAAGTATGTGTGTGGATTATCGAGAACTAAACAAAATCACTGTGAAAAATCGTTACCCTCTTCCACGCATTGATGACTTATTAGATCAGTTAAAGAATGCTATCTATTTCACTAAATTGGATTTGTGTAGTGGTTATCACCAGGTCCAAATTGCAGAGCAGGATGTGTGGAAAACTGCCTTCAAGACCAAACATGGGTTGTTCGAATGGATGGTGGTGCCATTTGGACTTTGCAATGCTCCAACCACTTTCATGAGGGTCATGAATGATCTCTTCAGGCCTTTCATTGATGAATTTGTTCTTGTGTATCTAGATGATATCCTTGTCTTTAGTAAAAGTTGGAATGAACATGTATGTCATGTGAAGAAAGTGTTTGATGTATTGAAAAAAGAAAAACTCTATGTAAAATTGTCAAAGTGTGAGTTCGGGAAAACCTCTTTGGTTTACCTAGGTCATATTGTTGGTCATGGTCAGTTAAAAATTGATCCTTCTAAAGTTGAAGCAATTGTAAATTGGCCTAAGCCTACTAGTGTAACCAAGGTCCGCAGCTTTTTAGGTGCAGTCCAGTATTGGAGGAGATTTATTGCCAATTTCTCTGTTATTGCAGCACCTTTGCACACATTGACAAGTGTGAAATAGGTCTTTCAATGGGGAGGGAAATAGCAGAAGTCCTTCAAAACATTGAAGGAAAAGATCAGCACCACACCAGTCTTAGCCTTACCAGATCTCCAACAACCATTCGAGATTGAGATAGATGCCAACATATATGCCATGGGAGCTGTATTGATGCAGCAAAAGAAGCCGATATGTTACCATTCTGAGAAGTTCTCTTAGGATGTGATAAACTATCCCAATTATGACAAGGAGCTTTATGCCTTGGTTTAAAGTGTGAAAAAGAGGAAACACTACCTGATTGGCAAGGAGACCATCATCCATACAGATCATCAGCCCTTGTAGTATCTTCAGTCACAAACCAAGTTGCAGCAATCTCGTCATTTCGGGTGGATGGTTTTTCTTCAACAGTTTCATTTGGTAATAAAGTATAATAAGGGCACTAGCAACAAAGTGGCTGATATGCTATCTCGCCCTCCTATTTATACTTCTGTTATTTTGCATAATGCTTCGCTATCTTTTGAGAGTTATGCTGAACAATATGCTAGCAATGATGAATTTAATGAGATTTATGCAAAACTAACCCATTGTTCACAGGTGGACAACTATCACTTGCAGGGGAAATTGTTGTATAACCTTGGAAAATTGTGCATACCCATAGGAGAAAGGGTACATGTAATCTGCGAGGCCCACACCTCCCTTGTGTCTGGTCATTTTGGATTTGAAAAAACTTTGTGTCATGTACAAAGATTTTGTTTTTGGCCTCATATGAAGAACATTTTGACTCGCTATGTAAAGGATTGTGTGATGTGTTCTGTTTCAAATCCCTCTAATAGAAAACTTGGGCTCTACACACCATTCCCTATTCCGAGTCATCCATGGGAAAGTGTGTTGATGGATTTTGTAGGAGGTTTGCCTTTGTCTAGAAAAAGTCACGACTATTTGTATGTCGTCGTTGACCGTTTTAATAAGATGTGTATTTTAATGCCTTGTAAAAAGTATATCACTGCATAGCAGACTGCTCGTCTTTTCTTTTAGCATGTTTGGGTCCATTTTGGGTTGCCCACATCGATTGTGTCAGATCGTGACTCTCACTTTCTCGGAGAGTTTTGGACCGGCTTGTGGAAGATGATGGACACCAAGTTGAAAAGAAGCATGACATTTCATCCACAGACTGACGGATAGATAGAGGTTGTCAATCACGTCGTGGTACATTTTTTGTGAGGCTATTGTGGGAAACATCCTAATTTGTGGGGTGAGAATCTTCCATATGTGCAACATTCCTACAATCGAGCAGTGCACTCATCTACACAGCATTCACCATTTGAGACATGTTTTGGTTACCTGAAAAAGGACCCTTTTGATATGGTCTTTAGAAGGGAAGATGACTCCAGTGGACGTAATGATAGGGACAAAGTACAACAGTTCATCCAGTGGATCCAATAGATTCATCAAGTAGTACAGGAGCAGTTGGAGAAAAGTCAAGCCCGCTACAAGGCTCGACATGACAAACACTAAGTCGACCATCAATTTCAATTGGGTGACAAAGTGTGGTTCCATATTAGCAAGGACAGGATGAAGGGAGAAGGGAAGAAGTTGCGACCAATCCAGTATGATCCATTCACCATTTTGGAGAAGACTGGAAACAATGCCTTTCATCTCGATTTGCCGATATATATGCAGATGTACTTTGTAGTGAATGTGGAGAACTTAAAGCTGTATGAACCACCATTGATTACGGACATCGAGGAGGTGGGCAAAGTTCCTATAGTTGATGATTTTGCACTAGAGTATCTCGATGAGTTACCTGAAGACATCATCCTTGATAGAAGAACTAGGACTTCACGACGGGGAGATGTGGAATACCTTTGAGTTGGTTTCAAGGGGATGCACCCTAGCAAAGCAAAATGATTAGAGAAGGAAAGAGTGAGGGAACAATTCCCTCACTTGCTAATTGAATGATAAAGCTTTTGGTGGGCCAAAAGCTCCTTAATGGGGAGGATTGATCCAGGTGGATTGATCCAAAATGGGTCCTAAAACCTCTAAAATCTTCAAATAGCGAAATAGAGGTCACAGAGAAAAACGCTAACGAATGGCAGAAAACAAAGATTGTAGGAAAAAAAAAAACACTAAGGAATGACGGAAACCAAGTGCAGCGGAAAATGATGTTGCGTTAAATGAAAGCTGTTCGATCTGCCAGATCAACGTCAGGATCTGATCGGCGGATTGACAATCGATACAATCAAAGGAAATACCCCAGGGCCATTGCGATATGCCGATGGGGCCGATAGTGATACGCCAATATTAGTGATATTGGCGATCGACGATCGGTGATCCCCTCTACAAGGGCCATTGCGACTTGTGATAAAGCACAGAACCGACAGAATAATAGGGCAGACTTGATATAATTTGAGTTCCAGCTTTAAAGATTTGTGGTCGGATTTTTTAGTGTATTCGTGTATTATTGTTTTGAACGAAAAAAGGCTATTTTCGGGGTTTTGTTGTGAAGAAAGGTCGGACAGTCGGATTCATGACACCTACCGATCCTTTCGTTCAAACAACTTCTATTATAAACAAATAGATTCCCCGCTTTAAGTGTCCTTGTAACAAAAAAAATGTTATAAAACACAATGAACATAGAAAAGTGCAGGGGGAGAGGGCAATGCATACGGTTCAAGGCAAGAACTTGCAGGAGGGGCGGAAGTTCATTTTGTCAGAATTTGGCAAATTTTATATGGTTTCAACCCTTCTCAACGCCACGAACACAATGGCACTATCTGTTTCTCCATTTGAGTTCTGCATTTTTCAACCATTTTTTAGTATGGAGGTATATGACTCCTTTTTGTCACTGATGCTTGTACTCTTCTTTTTCATGCCACTTAATGAATGAAGGCCTCCCCATTGATCGAGCAGTGCCCAAAGACGTAGTCCAAGACGGACAAACTTCGTTATCAAGTCTTGTTGTCTTCTTTCATGCTTTATGTGTTTCTCCTCTTGACTCATGTGCACATTAAGTTTTCTCCATTGAGCTACAATTTATGCATGTAATTATTTAACACATCTATAAGCAAAAGATATTGGATCATATAATCAGAGCCAACATAACAATAATAATACAAGGGCACAATAATAATAATAGTGTGCTTCTATGGGGCACAATAATAACAATAATGTGCTTCTATGGGGCACAATAATAACAATATGGGGACTACATGGACACAACAATATAATAAGGGGGTTGTACTAATAACAATAAGGGGTTACACTAGTAGTATAGGGACCTAACATCATTTTGTAGAACATTTAATTTAATATTTGATTTTATATGGTTTTTGGGGGTTTCTAGGCTCATTTTTAGCCAAATTGGATTTCAGAAGAAGCATGGTGATCAGGGTTTAGTTATGAATAGTTATGAAGGCATGAAAATTGTTGATGAAGTTTTATTAACTTTCAAAATCAGCGGTATGTTTTTTGGTAGGTTATAACATGTTGTAGTCGATGTTGGGTATATTGAAAGAATAGGTTTTGAGAAGGGTTTTTTGTGACCAAATTCATGAGAAGGTTGGAACATAGTTTGGATAAGGTATGAAAGGTTGTTGACAATAGTATGATAGTAGTAGTTTCTATAGGTTGAAGATATATATTGATTAAAGAGTAAGAGGATCCAATCTAAAAGATTTTAAAAATGGTCCACATAGAGTTGAAGAAGGAGGTGGGTGCCTTAATTAGGTTGGAGCCTAGAACAAATCGAAGCTTGCATATTACTAAGGTTTGTGCCTCAATCAGGTTGAAGCTTGGAGAAAGTTGAAGCTTGCTCATCTCTAAAGTTGGTGTCTCAATCAGGTTATAGCCTATCATGAGTAGCTACTTGCACTTTTTCAAGGTTGGTGACTCAATAAGGTTGTAGCTTACTACAAGTAGTTGCTTGCATATCTTGGGGTGGGTGCCAGCAGAAGGTCATTGTCTACAAATATATGTAATGAATTAAAGAAGAAGAAAAGGAATTTGTGGTTTTCTCTCATGTGGGTTTCCATGTAAAAGTTTGTGTCCTCTAGTGTTGATGTGATGTCTTCTTTATGCATTGTTGATGTGAGGATGGCTTCTTGATGCATTATTCTATTTATTGATATGTTGCAAATAATTATGATACATTTCTACATAAATTTTCATTGATAAAAAGTTGTGAAATAACAAAATTGTTGCCACACTAATTCACCTGCCCCTCTCAATGTGATCTTTGGTATAAAACCTTTGTGATTAGTTCCATAATGTATATGACTAAGGGTTGTGACTGAGATTTGGTCCTCCATCATCCCATCCCTTGTTTCTTGTCAACCTTTGTCCAGAATTTTGCTGCTTTGATTTCTAATTAATGATAGGTCCATGGGAACTTAGTCCCTAGCCCAATGTAACCAAGTGCCATGACCAAAGGTCGATCCTTCATTGACCCACCACTCACTGCTTCAGCCTATACACATCCACCAGTATTCTGTTGGTAGTCCATTTAATGGAACATTATATACCATGGATTTTTCCATCTATTAGAATTCTTCTATTGCTCGAGCTTCAACTACCATCCACCACTCACCACTCGATGGAATTGCCACTTGACAGTGGTTTACTTGACGATAAATTTATGTTTTCCATTCATTTATCACCACTAGATTGCAATGCTTGTTCTTGCGACAATGGGTTGTGGGTAGTGGTTGATGGCAAACAAGCCCTTTGCTTTACCAAAGTCTATTAACACTAAAAAACTCTACCAAATGAACCACTAGCACAAATATCAAGGCTTTTCCACAACATTGTCTTCCATGTGACATCATGCCATATCATTGCCACATGTTTCCTCCTTAACCTTCCACATCATCTCTCTATCATGCCACATCACTGTCATGCCTCACTTAGAAAAGAGCCACTTTTCCACCCAAAAAGGCCAAATCCACCCACCCATGTCCTCATCTCAAGGTGCCACATCATCAATTTATATGTCAACACCATGTGTCATCATCTCATTGGTGCCACATCACTAGCTTGCCAATTATCATGTTTGATGCGAGCTCCATGTCATGTTACCTGTCAGTTTGTTTCCCACTGCTCGCCACTCTATCAATGATATTTACTGTTTCTAATAGTACCTTTGGCTAGGTAGTCTAATAAGTTCCTGGGTACTTATTCCAAGGTCCTTATGAGCGGGAGCTATAACCAAGGGCCTTTCCACCCTATCACCCACTAATTGTCACACTTCCTCTTGATCATTTAACTTTTGCCTTTTGGCATTGAGTCGATGAGGAACCTGTTGTCCATACTTAAGCAAATCTAGAAGCATAACCTGTCTTGAATCTTGCTTGTACTTTCAAATCAAGTTTTCTCTTCATTCCTAGGAAGTTAGAATAAGTTCCATATAGCGTTGGAAATATATTTGAGTGGCCTATTTAGTTAAATAATTTTCATATTTATTTGATCAAGACAACTGAAGTAAATATTCCTTCAACCTTCACTCCAATCATGAATTCTCAACAAGCTCTTTCATTAATGACATCAAAGATTGTGCAACAAATTCAAGAATATCCCATGATACTAGCCTTTGCCATCAATGCATTGGTTTTGACATCAATGAAAACATATGCACAACAATATCCCCCTTCAGTGTTGATGGAAACACCACCAGACATATACTTAGTCATTGATGATCTTGGGCTATAATCCCTTTATTTACTTGTTCAACGGTACTCCCCCTATATGCTTGTTTACTACTAAGTTATCATCTCCTAATGTTTGATTACTATACCCCTTTGACATCAGTGAAAAATGGAATATACTCTTCTTGTGTTTGTGCACACTCTTTCCTTGAACTCCCCCTATCACCAACATGCTTCTTAGATAAAATTAGAGGACGACTCCCCCCGAGATCTTAACAACAAACCATTACCTCATTGTAAGGTTCCTATAATACTAGTGTATTCCCTCATTTTTATTGTTAGTATATTCCCCTTATTATTATTGTTGTGCCCATGTAGTCCCTGTATTGTTATTATTGTGCCCCATTGAAGCACACTATTTTTATTTTTGTGCCCTTACATTATTATTGCTATGTCGACTCTGATTAGATTGTGACCCCTTAAACTCCTATATATAGAAAGGAGTTTTTTTTCATTTTTATCATCCAAGAATTGTTCATTTATGTGATTGAAAGGAGGTTTCCCCCTTTAAGAGGATGATTTTTAAGTTGTTGATCTATCTATTTGTGAATTGGTTGCATAACATTTGGTATTAAAGCTTTGGATTCTAGGGTTTCACTGCTTCAAACGGGTCATTGTGGAATTTTCACTATAAATTTTTTTCTACGATGCTTCATAAGCTGAAATTAAAACCACGTGGAGCTGAAATCTTGATGAACTTTATTTCCAAATTTCAGATCTTGTCTCGCTATATTTTTAGAGCTATGATATGAGGAATCTAGGGTCTTTGCAAGCTCCAGAATTTTGTCTCAAAAAGGTGACCTAGGGAAAATCATCATAACTTTCATTTTAGGCATCAGATTTGAATTATGTATAAAGTGGCTGAAATTTCATGAACTATAGTTTTTCATGTAGAAATTCAAAGCCGAAGGTTGAAATAGTGACATGTGGCATCCTGTACAACTTCGCTCTACTAAACCAGTCCATAATTAGGCCATCATGGGAGATTTAACATAATGCTTCCTTGGAGAATCCAATATCAATCAGACTTGTGGGTTTGGAAAGAGGACTCATAGGGCTACCACAGGAATAAATTTTAGACTTGCAGATATGAAATTACATAGATATAACAGATTCAATATCGAGCTCCTACAAAGCAAGAAAAAGGTGTGTATTTTTTAAAATTTGCATAAGTTTTGTTCGAAAAATTAGTTGGAAGTGATTCAAAGGGAATAACGAAGAATAAATAGCGTTAATTCATGACCCGGAGAAATAAAATGGAAACAACTAGTAAGTAACCCAAAATATCTACTATGATGCATGAAGAAGAGGAAGAAATGCAACACGATATATCAAAATTACGAGACCAAGTGCAACAAATTTTGCTTTGACAAAAAGTAACAAAAGCTAAGATGGATGGTTTGAAGAATGGCATAGAAGGTATAAAAAGGGACGTGGGAGTTTTGAATGATGGTTTAAAAGAAGACATGGAAGCAATGATGAATGTCAAGATAGAGGGGTTGAAGGAAGGTTTGGAAAAGTTGCTAGAAGAAAGGTGTCCCAGTGGTGACAAGGCAATCCATCAAAATCATGATGAAGACAAAGGAATATCAATTACGATTTTAGAGATTCCAATGTGGGATTCAAGAACCACCATATTCCAAATATAGATATGAGGAAGTTTTATGGCAAGGATCTGGTAACTTGGATACTACAGATGGAGCAATATTTTGATCTACATGATGTGAAACCCTTACAAAATGTACGTATTACATCTGTAGATTTATAACCCAATTAGTTTGTATGGTAAATATGGATTTGTTCTCGTAAACCACTTGTCACCTGGTCAATTTTTACGGAGGAAATGATAGCACTTTATGAAGATACAAAGAGAAACATCTTCTTTAGCCAATTGATAAATCTCAAACAAAAGGGTTCAATGGCAGAGCACATTGAAGACTTCCAAAAATTGAATATTAGGGTAACCGATATTCCAAAGGGGCATATGATTGATGCTTTCATAGGGACTTTAAAAGATAAAATACAACATGAGGCTCGCCTTTGGGAACCTGATTCATTGGAGAAGGCATTCAGGGTGGCAAGAAAAGTTGAAAGCAAAATTATGGCAACAAGGAAGTCTACCACTCACAACTATAAAGATGGACGTGTTGCTGCTCGTCTTCCACAACCTACAAGGTTAACACAACAAAAATTGGAGGAAAAAAGAGAAAAAGGGATTTGTTACAATTGTGATAGAAAATACACTAAATGTCATAAGTGTGCTGAGAAAAAATTATTCTACATAGATTATGAAGAGGAAGAAGAAAAGGAACAAGAAACATAAAAAAGAGGAGGATACATACTAGGAACCAACCCCAGAGAAAGAAGAAATGAATCCGACCATATCTTGTAATGCATTGGCAGGAATTACTACTCCTCAAACTCTCAATATAGAAGGATATATCAAAAAGAAAAAGGTAAAAGTGTTGATTGATTCGGGTAGTACCCATAATTTTATTCATTGTAAGATAGCCAAGGAATTGAATTGCTTCATATATCCAACACTAGAGTGTCAAGTGATGGTTGCAAATGGAGGAACTATAAATTGCTCTAGAAAGTGCCATAATATTAAGCTAACCATGGGGGAATATGTCTTGAATAGTTTAATTCTTTCCATTCTAATGGGTGATGTTGATGTTGTACTAGGAGTCCAATGGTTACAATATTTGGGGATGATAACGTTCAAATTTCAGGAACTTTTCTTGATTTTTTTTTTTGGGAAGGAAAGGAAGTTGAATTAAGGAGTAATGTGAGGAAATGAGGAAAGATAATCAGCTCTAATGGCATGAAAATCTTCTAAAGAAATAACAACGAGGCATAATTGCACAATTATGCTCACTAGGGGTTCAAACATCGAAATCATCTATTTCTCAAGATCTCCAAAAAGTATTGGAAAATCATTCCGAGGTGTTTGAGACTACCAAAGGCCTCCCACCTATTCGTAATCATGTTCACGCAATTCACTTGATTCCAGGAAGTGTTCCTCCAAAAACGAGACCTTACAAATATCCTTATGCCCAAAAGAGTGAAATTGAACGTATGATTGCATAAATGCTAGAGTCTAGTATAATTCAACCTAGTCAAAGTTTTGCTCCAGTCGTATTGGTGCGCAAAAAGGATGGATCATGGTGTATGTATCTGAATTAAGGGAGCTCAACAAGATCACTATTAAAGATAAATTTCCCATTCTTGTCATTGATGAATTACATGGACCAATTTACTTCACCAAGTTGGATCTTCATTCAGGATATCATCAAATAAGAATGAAGGCTAAAGACATTCAGAAAACATCATTTAGAACTCTTGAGGGTCATTATGAATTTTTGGTCACGCCTTTGGTCGTACCAATGTACCTTATACATTTCAAGGTTTGATGAATTCATTTTCAAACCCTTCCTTAGAAAATTTGTGTTAGTATTTTTTTATGATATACTAATCTACAACAAGTCTTGGAAGGATCATGTTCAACATGTGGATAGGGTGCTAAAACTATTGGAGGAGAAACAATTATATGCAAAAACCTCCAAATGTTTCTTTGGAGTGGAGGTGGAATATTTGGGTCATATTGTATCTCATGTGGATGTTAAGGTAGACCCTAACAAAATAAAATCCATTAAGGAATGGAAAATCCCCACATCCATAAAGCATCTGCGAGGATTTCTCGGGTTGATAGGGTATTATCACAAGTTGGTTAAGAATTATGAGAGAATAGCAACACCTCTAACAACATTACTCAAGAAATATGAATTTTCTTAGACTCCAGAAACAACTAAGGCCTTTGAACATCTTAAAGAGGCAATGTTCCAAGCATCGGTCTTAGCTACGTCAGCCTTCACAAAAACCTTTATTGTGGAATGTGATGCCTCAGGAAATGGAATTGGTGTTGTTTCAATGCAAGAAGGAAGATCCATTGCTTTTGAAAGTCATCCAATCAAAGGAAAGTATTTACACAAAGCTATTTATGAGAAGGAAATGTTGGCAATACTACATGCACTTAAGAAATGATGAACTTACCTAATGGGAAGACATTTCAAGGTAAAAACGGATCATGATAGTCTTAAATACTTTTTAGAACAAAGATTATCTTCAGAAGAGCAACAAAAATAGGTCACAAAGATGTTGGGTTATGACTTTGAAATCATCTACAAAAAATGGAAGTAAAATGTTGTTGCATATGCACTCTCAAGAAAGGATGAGGATGTGAAAGTAATGGTTTGTTCCATTTCTATTATCCAACCAGATTGGATAACCAAGAAAAGGATGAATGGATGAATGACGAAGAAGTGTGGGTACCCATTCAAAATTTGTAGCAAGATCCCAGTGCATCTGATACATTTAGTTGGAAAAATGATTCATTATGGCACAAAGATCGCTTATACCTTTGTAATAATTCCCAACTCAAACAAAATATTCTTTTGGAATTGCACACCTCTCCCTTAGGAGGGCACCCAGGATTTTTAAAAACTTACCATAGGTTTAAGAAGGATTTTTTTTGGGATGGCCTTAAATCTGATATTCAAAAGTTTGTGATGGAATGTTTGTTTTGCCAACAAAATAAAGGTGAGACAATTAAGAACCTGGGTCTATTAAAACCTTTATCCATTCCAAGTCAACGATGGGAGGAGGTTTCAATAGATTTTATCACAAGTTTATCCAAGTCTAAAGGAAAGAGTGTCATCATGGTGGTAGTTAATAGACTTACCAAGTATGCACACTTTTATGCATTATCTTATCCATTTAAAGCCAGTACAGTTGCTACCGCATTTATGGAAACAATTCAAAAGCTACATGGAAACCAAAATATTATTGTAAGCGACAAAGATCTCACTTTCACTGGAAATTTTTGGACGGAATTATTTTCTTGTCTAGGTAGTCAACTAGCTCATCTCATCATCCTCAATCTGATGGGTAAACTAAGATAGTGAACAAATGTTTGAAAGGATATCTTTGTCTCTTTGTATCTGATAAACATACACAATGGGTCAAGTAGTTACCTCTAGTTGAATGGTGGTATAACCCTTCCTTCCATACTGCAGCAAAAATGACCCCATTTATGGCACTTTATGGATATCATCCACCGTCCATCACATCATATTTAAGATAAAATTCTAAGGTTGAAGCCGTGGAAGATCACATCGAGCATCAACAACAAGTTTTCCAACTCTTAAAGGATAACCTCACTTTGGCAAAAAATATAATGAAAAAACAGGCATATCAACATCATAGCGAAATAAGTTTTGATGTAGGCGACTGGGTATTTTTACGGCTACAATCATACAAACAAATGTCCCTCAAGCAAGCTAAGAAGGATAATAAATTATCACCAAAGTATTATGGTCCTTACAAGGTGTTGCAAAAGATTGGTACTATGGCAAACAAATTGGAGCTTCCTTCATCTTCCCGAGTGCACCCAATCTTCCATGTTTCATGCTTAAAGAAGGTTATAGGTGACAAGCTCCCAGTTCAAACAATATTGCCAGAACTTGACGAAGAAGGAAAAATCATATTGGAACCTGAAGCAATTATGGAAACAATAAGTCGACAACTCCGAAATTGATCATCAAAATATCTCATCAAGTGGAAGAACTTATCTGCTGAAGATTCCACATGGGAGGATGAGAATTTTATACAAAAGGCATCCAGAACTACCCAAATGTTGAGGACAACACTTTTGAAGGAGAGGGGCATGTTAGGTCCCTATAATATTAGTGCATTCCCTTATTGTTATTGTTAGTATAGCCCCCTTATTGATAATGTTGTGTCCATGTAGTCCCCATATTGTTATTGTTGTGCCCCATACAAGCCCACTATTGTTATTATTGTGCCCTTACGTGATTATTTTTATGTTGACTATGATTATATTGTGGCCCCTTAGACTCCTATATATAGAAATGAGGTTTTGTCATTTGTATCTTCCAAAAATTGTTCATTTATGTAATGTAAAGGAGGTTTTCCCCTCGAAGAGGATAATTTTTAAGTCGTTGATCTATCAATTTGTGAGTTGGTTGCATAATAGGACCACTCCCCCTGAGATCTTAACAACAAACCATTACCTCCTATAATTGCTCACTTTTTCTTTATTTCCAACTATTATTCTCTTGGCAAGGCTATGTCTATATGTCTTGCATGAAACATTTTCTCTTTTGTAACTCTATTCTTAAAACTGCTCCTCCTATGCTTGTGCATCCCTACAACTTATACTTTATAACATCAAATGGATGCTCTCCCTAAAATTATGCTTCTCCTTATTTGCAATTTTCCTTCTTTTAATTTCCTTGTCAATTGAGCTTCAACTATTATTTCATACCAAAATACAAGCCTTTGTTTTAGCTTCCTTCTTTTTGGGTTTGCATGCCTCTTTTTCTTTTTGATTGACTTCATTGAAGCACTTGCAATTCACTGACTTATTCAACAATGAACTCTGTTCTCCCCCAAAACAATTTTTTTTCTATCTCATTCATCATTTTTGTACTTACACGAACAAAAACTTAATGATGTAGTTTTGAACATTTGCACTTGCTTTCATAGGAATTTACAAGCTAGGAAAGACAGTGTTCAAAAGGTTTTAGACACTATGCTAATTTTAGGTTCATCATTCAATTCACTTCCTTCATATTACAATAGTTGGCTCATGAATCACATTTCATCATTCTTCTCATTCAACTTTGATTACATCTCCTATATTGCTTCATTTGAAGCCATATTTCCATTCACAAAGAGCTATTAAAAGCAATTTCAGGGGTTGTCTTCATGGCCATTCCTTGACTGAATTATCAACCTCATGTCTATCCTACAAACTAGTCATCCTTCTTATGTAACCCATACTCAAAAATTTGTATCTTCACAACGCTGAATTATGGGAATATAATGAAGAACCTTATGAGACACATTTTTAATTACTTGATAAGTTTGATATCGATTAATTTAACATTGTCAGAATTTTGTTTCAGATGCATATTGTCCATAATATATAATATGATAATTATGGCATGGATTAATAGCTTAATAATCCATTAAAAACTCTTTCATAATGGTAGATAATTCTCGCTATGTGCGAGGTAAATTATTTATGAATAGTAAGAGAATCACCCAACAATCTACGACATAAAAAACAATTATTTAGGTTTATTAATCATAAATATTGCATCCTTCATTGGGACATTCATAAACATTAAAAATGAAAAAATAGACATTTATATATATGTGGCAATTTATATTACATGTCTAAGGATTTGTGTGACACAAGTGTTCAACAAACAATTCAATACCTTCAAGTTCACCAACAAAATTATAGTAGAGAGAGTCCTCGAGCCTTCATTGTTGTGGAAATTCAAGT
This sequence comes from Pinus tabuliformis, assembly GCA_031772625.1. Classification (NCBI taxonomy): domain Eukaryota; kingdom Viridiplantae; phylum Streptophyta; class Pinopsida; order Pinales; family Pinaceae; genus Pinus; species Pinus tabuliformis. The sequence continues at coordinate 1,200,914,418 of CM062820.1, read as the reverse complement.
AGAGGTACAACATGAATATCCTAAAAATTGTCATCCATTGGAGTAAAGGTGTCATAGATCAATCTATTTATATCATCATTATAAACTATATTATTAGTGTCATACTCTGGGCTATAGAGCTAATCTGATCTCCAATATTCACTTCATATTCTTCCTCAATATGTACAATATGATTTCTACTACTACTTGGCACATTCCCAAGCTCACTCTTAGCAGGCCCAAACCTTATAGTCACAAATTAGAGTAAAATAAAATTTATATTGAACGTAAAAATATTAAAGAAATAAAAAGTTTTATGAATGCAATGAAATATAAAAATACAAATAATGATAGCATCCCAAACTATCTACAACACCTTTCAACTATTTTTATTAAGATTGTTCTTCTATTAAGGCCATTGCATTGCCTGCAAGGGCAATAAGTTTTCTTATCACCTTTTTCCTCCAATGCAACAAAAAACATAGCACGCCTCCTTTCATTTTATTTTGGAATAATGTTATATGGATTTGTAATTAATTATTATAAGGAATGCAATAAAGCAATACAAATAATATATACATATATATTATCTCACGGGGTTTAGTGCTCTGTTAAGGCACTCAATAATGTAAAGGTCATTGCTTCGAAATTCCATGGGAAAAAATCCATCCATGTTAAGGGCTTGTGCGACCCCAAGCTAGGTGCAATCCCCAAGTGATTTTGATGGCTTAGATATCCTTTGTTTGCAACTACTGAAGCCACTAGTTATTCATGCAATCATCTCAGGACTCACATAAAATAGAAAACAAAAAATATATAAACACATATATATTCATTAACCAAATTCAAAAATGTAAATTATTTCTACAAGCCAAATAAAATAATACATGACATAATAAAAAAGATAAGAAAAACAAGTATTTCCATAATACATGTGCATTTTTGACAAGTAGATAACACAAGCAGCGCATCTTCATATGAGGGGTTTTCAATTATAAGAATTATAATAATCAATTTTGATCCTAATTTGAATGTTATGGTTACTTTGAAATTCATTATTCAACAATGAAAAGGTTTATGTATAAGAAATATCAACTAATCAATAATTACATAATTAGAAGAACAATGATTTGTTGGAAATACTGAGATGAGAGTGAATCAATATTTCCCTTCAATAAGTTAATTCTAACTTTATAGAACATTAATTATTAAATTAAAATATAAATGACAAAAACCATGCAACAATGCACAACATCAAAGACAATACACTATATTTTTAGGTGGAAAGCCTTACGGGAGAAAAACCATTGAACACTTCTTAATAGGGGTCTTTTAAAGATTACGTTAATAGGAAGCTCCAACTCTCAAGATTTTCCAGCTACAATTGGAAGGAGGATCCAAACCATGATTTATGAACTCCAACTAAAAAAACATCCGACGCCCTAATTTACCAGCTCCAACTAAAAGGATGATCCAATTAATGTTAGACTAATTCATGGCATTACTTGAGTATGAAACAATTGCTTGCCTTTCTTAACCAAAGAATTTGATCTAATATGTGCCTCTCCTTTGAGAAGAGGCCAAATAAGAAGGTGGAATTATTCATGGGCTGCCAGAAAGTAGTGTCAATTTCTTATAGGGTTGCCCTAAGGCGCTTGTATTAAAAATTTAGGTTTATGTCTTTTTATTTTTGAGTTATGTGCAACAACTAATATGAAGGAGACATTTCTATTACTATAGTCCCTTATGGAAAAGGACTAATAAACTATCTTGGTCGAGTTCTCATCACTAAAGCACCTCTCTAATAAGAGGTCATGGGGTCAATTCCCTTCGAAGCCTTTGGGGTTAGGCTTTGTTAATAAACTAGCAGAATGTGATCCCTTTGGGTGGATCTGTCTAGATATTTCCTCAAGAAAAAAGAAAAATAATTTATTTTGCTCACATAGACTATTTTTAATCTAATAGATCTGAAATATCATTTCATTTTTCATTTTCATTTCATAAAATCCAAAATTCAAATGATGAATCCTACCAGCCCCTTGTGCTTGATTGTTTAGTTGTTGGGTTGTCCTAAATTTCCAAGTAGTTCACCTATCACCGGCAATTACATCAATCCCATTACAGTGTCATTCACAGAGTATGCTGAATTGAATTACGCAGAACAATAAAAGAGCCAAAGCAATCAATGCTCACAAGAATTTGCTGACTTACGCCCTTCTGATAGTTATGGTGAGGCCTTTTCGACACGGGTATTCGAGGTAAGACCAGCAAACGAAATAGCTCTATGTTATCATTAAACAAGAAATATTAGAAGCATTACAGTATAAATGGATTGCATTCCTGTTCATATATACGACATATAACAAATACCTCGAAGAGCCACAACTGCTAGTTCCAATCCTACTAGTTTGCATGGCATGGCTCACAAGATTGCAGATAAATCTCAGAACAACCTTGGAATGAGGCCAGAGATGATTCTGAAAAGCCATATAAAGGAGGCTCAGAGTTGGTGTGAGATAAGCCACAAAACCCCTCCAAATCTGTGCTAAAAAACCTTAGAGCAGAACCTATGACGAGCCCCAGAACCCAGAAAAAGGCTTAGAAGATGTACCATAAACAGGGCCAAAAATATTCCTCAGAAGGGGCAACAAAAAGGCTTAGAAGATGTACCATAAACAGGGCCAAAAATCTTCCTCAGAAGGGGCAATAGAGGCTATAGAGATTTCTAGACAAGAGGCCTTAGAACAGGCCAAGAAACTCCTTCAGATCTTCTCAGATTACGTTTTTGTCACAACAAACAGTAATCTCAATAATGAAGCTTCAACGCACCCTTGAATAGGTTTGGCCTTTTTCAAATATCACGTTGAGCCCAGGCCTATTATAATCAAAAGGATAGATCAATTGATTATGTTAATGGAAAGATCCCAGCTCTGTTTATATTACAGGGATGGGGCTTCTAGAGGGGCCGACTAGCCCAACAAATCATAGAGTCAACAATATAAAATTCAAATTTTGAATTTTCAAAATTAAAATTTTGGAGCCAAATTTAATTATTTTTTGAAGCTGACTTGATTCACCAATATTTGAATACTTTTCTTAATAGAATAACTTGTTAAATCTTACTTTGTGAATTGAATTAAATTAGGGTAGGATAGTTTTCGTTTTGAGGGCAGATAAAACTTACTCAAAATATTAGATCTAAGACTTTTGTGATCTATATTTTAATTAAATGTCTTTCAGATTAATCATATCATAAATCCTAATGATCTGATTAATCTGAAAGACATTTATTTACCATACAAAATAATTAATCTTTTTAGGATAAGAGTCATTAATTGACCAAACATTAAGCTGCCCTTTTCAATCACTTTTGGTATTTTGACCATAATTTTGGGGTTTCATCTTCAAGTAACCGTATCTCTTCAACCGAGGGGACCCATGTGATGTGCCACCTACAATTGGAATCGACATGACAAGAAGAATCAAATTAAGATGGTCTCGCGATCAATATGACTATCCTTTACATCCATTTTCCACCACAAGTGCAGGGCATCTAGGGTATCCCCTCCACTCTTCTAGGGCTTCTTGTCATTGGAGCTTCTAATCAATGCATACTAGATGAATATTAAGAGTGTTCAAAGACGATGTTGACATCAATGAAAACACCATTCAACAAGATTATGTAAAAAATTATGATGCGCTATGTAGATCAAGAACTAGATATAAAATTAACAAATAGAATAAAATTATTGTCTATATTGAAAAAATAACTAAATTTCTCTACAACACCATCACATGTACAAATTATAAATCGTCAAAAACTCTATTGGATACACAAATATATATATTACATTATGACATGAAACAAAACAAAACCCTTGCTAAGGAACCATTTAGGGTTTAGCTTAGAAAGGAGATTCAATGCTTACCTCACATGGACATGGAAGGAGAATTAACAGAAAAAAGGTCTAATGTCCCTTCCAAGTGACAAAATTTTCATTCAACGGATCGGTCTTAGTAGCCTTGTAGTAGTCTTTGGATATTACAATAATATCTTTGAAAATATTGTAGAAATAATGAAGAAAGCAAAACTTTGCTCCCCAGTTTATTCCAACGGAAAAATACCACCTGGTCAAGGCTTTCAAAGCCAATGGCTATTCTTTTGCTCAAATATTTTAAGCCTTCCATTTTTTTTATCACCCTAAATCCACCAAATCAGATCCCTCTCCCTCTTGTGGCTAGGTCACCCTCCCATACATTAAAGGAACCACTGATCTTATTGCGAAAATTTTGGCCAAGAAAAACATAAAAACTGTATTTAAACCCCATAAAACCCTCAAGCAATTGCTCCGATCAACCAAAGACATATCAAATCCTATGCAAGGATTAGGGGTTTACCAGATCCCCTGTTCTTGCAGAAAATCTTACATTGGCCAAATTGGTCGTCCTTTCAAAGCCCACCTCAAGGAACACATAGCTGACACCAACCATAACCGTCTTTCAAAATCTACCATTGTTGAACACTCATTTAAATCCAAGCACTTAATTTTTTTTAATCAATCAAAAATCCTAGCCTCTATACAATTCTATAACTCTCAGATTATTCGAGAAGCCCTCGAAATCGAGAAGAATCATAATAACTTTAATAGGGAAGATGGTTACAAGCTTAGCCAATTTTGGAATTCCTAACCTTATGAGCCCTCTTTTTCTTTTAATTATAAATGTTATAATTTTAATTTTGTTAATTCAATCAATCAGTCTTTAATTAGAAATTTCTAATTTTATTATAAACCAATCCTAATATCATAATTTAATTAATTCTTATTCTCTATTAATTCTGTTTTATGCTCAAGTCATATTGTAACCCTTATTTTAATTAAATTCTTTTTAATTCTTAAGCTTCATTATTTTATTCTATTCCTTAAAATTTCTACTTTTAATTTTAAAATTTTAAAATTCTTATTTCAATTCTTCAAAATCTTTTATTTTAAAAAACTTGGTTATTTTTAACTGATTCTTATTAATTAATTATCAATTTTAATTCTCAACAACCCTTTTCTTAATTTATTCTTAGTGAGATTTTATTTTTTTAATTTTTGTTTTAATCAATTTATAAATTAATTCCTTAACCTCTTTCAATTAATAAATATATATAATTATATTTACGAACTTATGAGTAATGTTGAGCTCTGCAACCCTAGTAGACCCATGATTGCTATGAACTAATCTGAGCCGTGAACCTAACCCGCTGATGGTAATAGTAGGCTTACACACCACGAAGACGCCCGCTAGGTCGGGTTGACAGAGGAAGCTGGGGGGGAGATCCCCTCCCACCAAGACGCCGCGGTAGGGGACTCCCGCCAGAACCCAAGAAACTAGCCGCAAGCGCAGGAAATGAACCAAACGATAGGACCTGTCCTCAGTGTGTGGTGGTAGGCTTGTAGTAGGGGAAAATGCCTGCCATGTGCAACAGAGAAATCGAGATTCATCATTCCGATGAACAAACTGGAGAGATACAAAAGCTTCATGAAGGACCACACGTTGATCTGTAAGTTCATAGGAGTGTGGCCAATGGAGAAATACCTTACCAAGTGGATACAGCAGAAATGGCAACCCAAGGGCCATATTGAACTCAAGTTGGGAGCCAAAGGATTATTTATGGTAATATTCTCAAACCTGCAAGATAAAGAAAGAGTATTTAAAAATCGCCCTTATTTCCATTATAATGCTGGTCTGTTCATGAGATATTGGGAAGAATGTTATGACCCCGACAAGGAGAAATTCCTGGCAGCCCCAGTATGGGTAAGATTGTTTGGCCTCCCAATGGACTTTTGGGACCCAGAAATATTAGAGGGTATCGGGAATATGATAGGAAAATTTGTCAAAATAACAAAAACGAAAAAAAGAGGCAGATATACATCCTATGCGAGAATCTGTGTATATATGAACATAGTTGAACCCATACCTGAATCTGTGGAGCTAGAATACCATGAAGAGGTTTGGCAACAGACCTTAGACTATGAACATATCCCGTTCAGATGTCGAAGGTGCCATGAATATGGCCATTTATTTAAGGAATGCCCATTAAACATGGAGGAGATGGAGAATAAGGACAAGCAACAGAAGAAACCACAGGACGGCAAGGAAGGGTTCCAAGAAGTTAAAACCAAGAGGAGGCAACCAAAGGAACCCCATAACCCAGGAAAAGAATACCAAGCCTAGTCGAGTAGTAAAAACAGATTTGAAGTATTACAGGTGGAAGAAGACAAAGAAAGAGAGATCCAACCCATGGATTATCAAGATAAAGGAAAAGAGAGCAACTCGAGTCAAGTCAAACTAAAACCCAAGCAAAAAGCCCAAGGAGATCTCATAGACAAAGAGGACAAAGAAGAACAGGTAGGGACCAAAACCACCCTAATGGAAATTGACCCAAGCAAGGGAGAGGAACTTGGCATGGAAGAAGAAGTCCTGAATAAATTGTTGAATGAATGGAGACACTTAGATGAAAGATTTGTTCTGGAAGACCAAAAAAGATTGTACAAAGAGACTTTCCAACAGTATCAAGCCAAGCAAGGACAGGGACAAGTCGAGATCGCAAAACAGTTGGGGCCGCACCAGGAAAACCCCCATGAGTATCCAAACAAAGAAAAAGGTGGGAAGAAAAGGGGTCAGAGAAACCTACAAGAATCCATACAGATTATGGGAGAAATTTTGGTGAACAGAGGCAGGGTGGTATCGCTATCAATGGTATACCAAAAATTAAATAAAGTTTCCCAGTGATAGTAACATCCTGGAACATAACATGCCTAAACAACCGAGGAAAACATATATACTTAGTAGAGAGACTAAGAAAAGAGAAACCCCAATTAATGCTTCTTCAAGAAACTAAGATCACAGGAGGGAAACTAGATGAAATCCTAAGTAAGATGAAACCGAGGTATGAGGGTATGGCAATAGATGCAAGAGGAAGCGTAGGAGGGATAGAAATTTTGTGGAATCTAGCAGAGGTAATTGTAGACTACTAGATAGGCATGCAATGCATCCTCACAAGGCAGTTCTGCCTCATAGGAAATAAAGACTGGTTCCTTCTCTCTGCAGTTTATGTCACACACATCCCATTAGAAAAGGAAAACTTCCTCTAGAGAATAAAGACTCTAAACCAAATGCATGAGGAAAAGCTATGGTTATTAGCAAGTGACTTCAACCTGATAACATCATTAGAGGAGAAAAAAGGAGGAATGCGAAGGGAGGAGCCAGAAATGGAGAAATTTAGGGATATCCAAGAAGAGCTGCACCTGGTGGATATACCAACAATTAATGGTAAATATATGTGGAACAACACACGGGGAGGAAACAGGAAAATAACATCTCGTCTTGATAGATTCCTAGCAACATAAAATCTCATAAGCAAATATGTTTACTATGAGGCATCTATCCTACCTTGCTTAGGCTCGGGTCATGGCAAATTAAACTAGAAGTGAACTTGAAACAAGGGCATTCAAATAGACCCTTCAGGTTTGAATCCTTTTGGCTAAGAGAACCAACCTTCATTGAGAAAATGAAGGAATGGTGGAATGGGAGCGAGAAAGAAGGAATAAATCTAATGCATACTTTCTAACTCCAACTCAAAGATCTCAAGGGTAAAATTAAAAAATGGAACAAGAAAGAGTTCGGGAACATTCAACAGGAGCAGGAATTGATCTAGGCTAAGATGAGGAAAGTACAAAAATAGATCATACATGAAGGTAGAACTGATTCTCTAGTGGAGAAAGAAGGGAAACTGATAAATAAATTGGAGGAAAGGAGGTAACAAGAAGAAATACTGTGGAAGCAGAAATCAAGAATCCAATGGTTAAAGGAAGGGGAAATGAATTCTAGGTTTTTTCATAAAGCCATGATCCAACATAGGCAGCAAAATAGGATATTCTCCCTAGTCAATCAACAAGGAAATCGCCTTACTCAAAAGGAAGATATGGAGAACCTGTTAGTTCAACACCTGCAAAGCCTATTGACGGAACCCAATCTAGACAGGGCGGAGAATATAAACAAAATCACTCGGCATATTCCCCACCTGGTGAGTAGGGACAGAACATGGGGCTTCTAAGGGAAATCTCTAAGTCAGAGGTAGAAGAAGTCATTAAAGTTCTGGCAAAAAACAAAGCTCCAGGCCTATATGGGTTCATAGCTGAATTCTTTCAAGCTACGTGGTCATTCATGGGAGATGATATTGTGAAAATAGTGGAGGAGTCTTGATGTAATAAAAGAATGCACCCGACCCTGAATTCCACCTTTCTTGCCCTCATTCCCAAAACAGACCACTTGGAAGAACCGCAAGGTTTCAGACCTATAACGCTCTGCAATTTAATTTACAAAATCATGGCTACAATCATGGTGAATTGCCTCAAACCTATCCTACCTGGTCTAATCTCTCAAGAACAGATGGTTTTTGTTAAAGGGATACAAATAGTGGATGGTATTGTGATGACAGAAGAGGCAATACACTCATTAAAGACCAAAAAGATCAAAGGAATGTTGGTAAAATTAGACTTATCAAAATCCTGTGACCGCTTGGGCTAGAAGTACCTACAGGGAATGTTGAAGGCGTTTGGCTTTGATGCAAGATGGATAAGCTGGATAATGTTGATGATATCGACCCCATTTTTTTCAATCCTCCTCAATGGGACGCCCACATAGGCATTTAATGCAACCTGTGGGCTCAGGCAAGGTGACCCGATATCACCATTCCTGTTTATACTTGTTGCATAAGGACTAGGAAGGTATGTAAAAGAGAAAGTAGAAAATGAACAGTATACAGGCCTCATAATGTGGGGGAATGATTTACCGGTAACTCACCAACAGCTCGTCGATGACATAATGATGTTAGGACAAGCAACCCTTAGGGAAGCCAAAGGGCTGATGGAGATCCTAAATGACTTCACGAGCATTTCGGGGACGAAGATCAATAAGGAAAAGTCTGACATATTTTTCTTTAATACAAAAACCCCATTACAAGCCTTTCTAGCAAGAATAATGGGATTCTGCATTGGTAATCTCCCCTCGAAATACCTAGGAAAACAACTAAGTGACCAACAAACTAGAGTGGCAAACTAGAAGATCTTGCTGGCAAAGATCCAAGGGAGAATGCATAATTGGACATTAAATCACTGAATATGCCAAGTCATGTTATACTACTGAGATCATTGCTCTAATCGATTCCGATTTAGTAATTATCTAGCCAAGCGACGTCTAAAACAATTTTCCAAAGGATTATTTCCATTTTCGAAAAGTTTTTGTGGCAAGGGCCCAGAATAGAAAAAAAATGGGCCCTACTATCTTGGAATTGGCTCTGCAAACCTCCAAAAGAAGGCAAGTTAGGTCTCAGAGACCCATACATTCTCAATAAGGTCATGGGGGAAAAGCTCTGGTGGAGATGGATCTAGGGAGGAGCATACCTATGTAAGGAAATATGGGGGAGGAAATATTGATTACCGAGTTCTATTGAAGGAAGGTTGAGAGTCCAGGAAAACATTAAGGGATCGGCCATATGGAAATTAGCTTCAGAAAATAGAGAACTAATAAGAACTCATAGCTTCTGGGAAATAAGGGGAGGAGACAAAGCAAAATTATGGTAAGAGGCGTGGAAATAGAGAGAAAAACTCAACAACAGACCTGAGCTAGGAGTAGTATGTCAATATACCAATAACCCTGTAGACCAAACCGTGAATTTTTTTTGGAGCTTGGACCTAGGAGAATACTGGAGAAAATGGAAATAGAAACAAGATTGGCTGGGTGCTCCAGAAATCACCAAATGGGAGGTTTATAAGAAAGAGATGGAAACCCAGAAAATTGCAATAGCGAAAGGGCCAAACATAATAAGATGGGGGTATAAAATCAAAGGAATATTTACGATTAAAGAGGGATATCATCTGCAAGCAACACACCACCTGCAACAAGGGACACATATATGGGACAAAATCTGGCAAGAAAAGTCATGGCCGAAAATCGCTTTCTTCATGTGGATATTCCGACATGGGTGAGCACTTACTTGGGACCAACTTCAGAAAAAAGGCTTGCAGGGACCCTCACTCTACAGTGGAACATCTAACCAATGCCTGTAGATACAGTGAAAACCTATGGAGAAACCATGAACAACTCTTTGGAGTCAATGACATGAATCAATTAAGTATGAAATCAAAAATGGACAATTGGCGAAGAAAGCCTTACCAAAACACCATTCTGAATCGTGCCTGGAGAATATCATTAGTTTTCATATTATGGGCAATCAGGAAGGAAAGAAATAGAGAAATATTCAAAGGGGAAAAGAGATCAGAAGCAAAATGATGGAAAATGACAATCTAGAACATAAGAGAAACGATCCTTGTCGAGATATGCAAAGGACTCGGAAACAAATCCACAGGAAGAACGAATAATGATGGGACTAAGCTTAAAGCCAAGCATGTTGAGCCCCACTGCATGGAAACAAGATCCCCCCCATTGTGAGTCTGCAAACATTTTCACACGGCCTCATAAAGATTTCATTAAAATCAAATTTTATGAAGCTGATAAAGGGAATCCGGGGGCAGCAGGGATTGGAGGAGCATTCAGAGATGACAAAGGTAATACAATTCACCTGTTTTCCATGGATTGTGACACTGCGAGCAACGACGAAGCAGAGCTTCAAGCATTGAAGCAGGGAAGGGAAATCGCAGCAAGGGAAAGGTTTCAAAGGCTGGAGGTGGAAGGAGACTTGAAATTGGCAATAGACATGGTGAAAAAACTCCAGCAAGGAGCTTCATGGGTGAAAATTAGCCAAAGCTAGAGGACGACACAGCTCATCTAAGAGGTTGGAAATCTAATTCAATATATTGGCTACATTATGCCGACCGTAGGACAGGTAACATGGCAATAGATAATCTTGCCAACTAGGGGTGCAGATAGGCAGGTAGAAACCTGGATATAAGGGGAGAAGATAAGACAAATGGAAGGGACAGGAAGGCTAGAGGAGATTCTAGAAAACGATAACGAGAAGGGAGAAAACCCCTGATCGGAGTGCTGTAGGAGAGAAGTGGAGATGACATATAAGGTGGGCCAGAGGGGATGGGAGGTAGAGGCGATATAAGCCAACCACCTGGACCAAAGGATAGATGGGGTATTAGGAAGTGGGAGGAAGTGAAGGTAGGGGGATAGCATGCAGGATAGGGCAGGGCAGAGGATGACACAGAGCTAGTACAGGTTTGGCTGAGGATGGAGGAGAGTGATAGAGGTTCGGGGTCAAGTGAGAGGGTAGGCATACCATCAACGACAAGTGGCACAGTGACAGAAGGAAACCCATGGTAGGAGAAGCTGGCAACATGAGTGGAGTAATGGAAGGTAGTAATGGAAGGGTCCGGGAAACTGTTGGCATTATGATTCAAGTGTTGTCCTTGATGGCAACTCACTCAGAGGATGGTACAGGTGCTCAGAGGTTGGTACAGGTGATGGCAACTTAATCAGAAGACAGATCTCAGTACAGCATACCAAGGAAGCTCATACACGCCGTTTCGTTAAGCCCAAGTCGCGTGTACACGCAAGTTCGATTCATAAAAAGCGCGTGTATGTGGAAAGGTTCCTTTGGTCCATGGTGGTTAGTCCTTGGAAGTTGTGCCTATGATTTCGGACCATTGTGTCTCGACGGGCGTGTCGATCCCTAGTTTTGAAGTTGATGGTATTGTGTTACTATGGTTTTGGCTCTTGGTATTGAGTTAGGCCTAAGACTATATAAGGAGAAGAAGATCATTAGGCAAGATTATCTTTCGACAAGGCTTGAATATCTAAGAGAGAAAGAGATCTGATATGCAGGTTCTGGGTTGCTTGATCTAAGCCAAGGAGAGATCACATCGGTTGATGGAAGACTAGATCTAAGGATAGATCGGGATCTAATGGTTTGAAATGCACTATCATGATATGGTTGATTATGCGTATTTCTAGATCTGCATATTGTCGCAATGTTACGTTTTGGATCTAACTAATGTCTGGTACAGCTGCAAATTGAGAAAGTTTATTTTTAGATCTGTACGCAGGTTGGCTTCGGTAAAAGCGCGTGTATACGCGGGTTTTGCTCATTGAAGTAGCGTATATCTTTTGAAGCTTGATTTTGGGTTTACAGTGGGGTCTGACTGTTATTGCAGAGTTCTGTAGTCTGCTCTGTGTTCTGGTAACTGGTGATTGACAGGGTTCAGTGGTTCAGTGATTCAAAGTTTGGTTGTTTTATGCTTCAATGATCTGTTGTGGAAATTGAATGATTTGTGGTCTTCAGATTGTAATGTTGTGCTTCAGGAATATCCAAGTCTGAAAATGTATGAAAAGTGATATCTGAAAGAAGGAAGATTGTAGGTCAGCACCTACGTACTAGTATCTTGGCTAGTACAAGAACAAAGGGGGTTGGAGTTCCCTTCCAAGGAAGTTTGGAGAACGAGAGAAGGTTGAAGCCTTCTGCAGGTTGTAGCCTGCGTACTGGTATAAGGCTGCACCAGTACAAAAGATTGTAAACTGAAGTTTCATATTAAAGAAAGATAGAGACAACTTGCAGCAGGTGGTTTTCACCCACATTGGGTTTCCACCTTATTAAAAAAAAAAAAAAAAAAAAAAAAAAAAGTTTGATTAATCAGATAATACTGATTCACCCCCCCTCTCAGTATTATTTCCAACAATTGGTATCAGAGCAGGTCCTTCAGAGAAGCTTGATCGCTTGAAGGAAGATCATTCATCATGAGCAACTACGAGAAAGAAGCATCAATCAGGCCACCGGTTTTTGATGGAACAAATTTCAATTATTGGAAGGTAAGAGTTACTGCATATCTTCAATCTCTTGGTACAGAAGTTTGGGACATTGTAGAAACAGGCTATGCTTTTCCTTCAGCTACTCCTACAGATCCAGCTGAGAAAAAGGCATATGAAACAAATGCAAAAGCAGTCAGTACTCTATTAGGAAGTATATCTCAAACAGAATTCATGAAGGTCATGCACTTCAAATCAGCAAAAGAGATATGGGACAAAATGATCACTAGCTATGAAGGAGATGAACAGGTAAAGCAAGCTAAACTTCAAACTCTCAGGATTCAATATGAGACCCTCAAGATGTATAATGATGAAAGTGTGGCTAATTACTTTCTTCGGGTAGATGAGATTGTTAATTGTATGAAAAATCTGGGTGAAGAAATAAAAGAGACTATAGTAGTTCAAAAGATTCTAAGATCATTATCCCCCAAGTTTGAATCTAAAGTATCTGCAATAGAAGAAAAGGAAAATCTCAAAGTTCTCACTATGTCTCAGCTACATGGAATTCTAACTGCTTATGAAATGAGAAAGGGAGGTCCATCAGACAGAAGGGAAGCTGCTTTTAAGGCATCAAGAAAAGAAGATTACTATGAAGCAGGCCATGTTCCAGAAGAAGAGGAAGAAGAATCAAACTTTGTCAGAAATCTTCAAAGGGGTGCTGGAAGGTTCAGAGGTAAGCTACCTTTCAAATGCTTTGCTTGTGGAAGAGTAGGTCATTATGCTGCAAAATGTCCTAATAAGGATAAAGGAAAAGAACCTGCTAGATGGAATAAGAAACAAAGTGCAAATAAGAAAAGCTACTACACCCATGAAGATAGTGATGGCTTATCAAACAGTGATGAAGATGAACAAGGTAATAAATATAAGCTATTAATGGCATTTGAAGATGATGATTATGAGGATGCTGTAGATGTGGATAATCTCTATAATGAAATTACTAGACTCAAGAGATGCATAGAAGAAAAGAGTGTGATCATTGATACTTTGCAATTTCAAATTGATGAAAAGGAAAAACATCTTGAAAAACTAGAAGGTGAAATTGTTGGTCTCAGAAAAGAAATTGAGAAAACAAAAACTATTAATCTTAAGTTTGTCAAAGGATCTGAAACTTTGGATGAGATTATCAATGTGCAGCGGTCTCCTCTAAACAAGACAGGTTTGGGCTATAATGGAGAAACCTCTCAAGCATCCACCTCAAAAAGTTATCTTGATGCAGCAAGAAGAAATGAGCAGAAGAACAATGAAGATAATCAGGTAAAGCAGGGACGAATTACAAACAGAAACTATCAGGGACAATCCTTCTTAAGGGTGAACAAAAGCTACAACCAACCACAGGTAAAATCTTCTCAGTTTGGCACAAGAATAGATGAAAATAGAAATTACAATCAGTTGGCTGGTAGATTCAATAACCGCAGAAGCTTCTTCAATGGACAATGCTTTTCTTGCCATAACTTTGGTCACAAAGCAGCTCAATGTGTTGCATATAAAACAATCATGACTAGGGAAGCTCAAAAACAAAGAAGTATGACAGGGATTACAAAGAGGACCTATAACAACTTTTCAGTTCTTGAAAATGAAGTTGAATGTTCTATTTGCAATAATTTTGGTCATAAAGAGTCTGAATGCAGGAGCAGGTTTCAGGAGAAAAAGGAACAAGCCACGAGCACCAAAAAATGGAGAATAAAAGAACCTCAGACAGAAAGATGTGGGATAGCGTTTTATGCAGAAGGACAGGAAAATCTATGGTACATTGACAGTGGATGTTCGAAACATATGACAGGTGATAAAGAAAAACTCGAATCTTATTCTACTTTAGAAAAGGGAAAGAAAGTTTCTTTTGGAAATGATACTCCTGCAACTATAAAAGGAAAAGGTATTGCTCCTTTGAAAGAAAAGGTTAAGGCTGGAAATGTTTTGTATGTTGATGGATTGAAGCATAATCTTCTAAGTGTCAGCCAGATGTGTGATCAAAAAACCGAGGTTATTTTCAGATCGAATGGATGTCTTGTTCGTGATCTTGATACAGGTAAAACAGTTCTCAAAGGCAAAAGAACTCCAAATAATCTGTACATATTTGAAGAAGGACAACAACAATGCTATCTTAGCAAGGATGAAGAGCACTGGTTATGGCATCGAAGGTTGGGACATCTAAGCTTCTCACAAATAAGGAAAGCATGCAAATATCAGGCAGTTCGCGATCTTCCAGATATCAAAATTCCAGACAACACCATATGCAAATCTTGTCAGTTTGGAAAGCAAACCAGAACTAACTTTCCAGAGAAGGAAGGATCAGCTAGCTTGCCTCTTGAGCTAGTCCATACAGATGTATGTGGTCCATTTAGGAAAAGGACACCTCGAGGAGAAGAATATCTGATATTATTCATTGATGATTTCTCAAGGTTTGTTTGGTTAGGGCTTATGAAGCACAAAGATGAAGCATTCGAAAAATTCAAATCCTTCAAAGCATTGGCTGAAAATGAATCAGGACACAAAATTAAGTGCCTCAGATCTGACAGAGGTGGGGAGTTCACATCAAATGAATTTTTCGATTTCTGCGATGAACATGGGATAAGAAGAGAATTCTCTACAGCTAGAACTCCTCAGCAAAATGGGGTTGTGGAAAGAATGAACAGAACTATCCAACAAATGGCTCGTGCTATGCTCGATGAATTAGGTACTCCTGCAACCTTCTGGGGTGAAGCTGCACATGCTGCTGTTATCATTCTTAACAAAACAAATGTCCGAGTAAACAGCACTCAAACACCTCATGAGCTTTGGAGTGGTAAAACTCCTTCCGTGAAGCATTTCAAAATCTTTGGGAGCAAATGTTATATTAAGAACACTGATGAGCAACTTGGCAAACTTGAACCTAGAGCAGATGAGGGCATTCTTCTTGGTTATTCTCCACATAGCAAAGCATACAAGTGCTACAATAAAAGACTTGGCAGAATTGTTGACAGTATTGATATAGTGGTTGATGAGAAGGGATATATTCCTAGGCAAGTTCATCATGAAGACATTGAAGAAGATGAAGGTTACTCTCAAAGGCGAAATGATGAAGAAGAAGAACCTCAAGAAGAAGAAGAATCTCAAGAAGAACCAGTGGAGCAGACAAGAATAGAAGAGAAGACTCCATCCAGATATGTCCAAAAGAATCATCCAGAAACTCAGATTGTGGGGCAGAAAGAAGCAGGAGTAAAAACAAGAAGGACACTTGCAGAAGCTTCAAGCTACTTGGCTCTACTCTCCTCCATTGAACCACAAAATGTGAAAGAAGCATGCAAAGATGAATGTTGGGTCAAAGCAATGGATGAAGAACTTGAGCAAATCGAAAGGAACAACACTTGGGAATTAGTTCCTAGACCAAAAGATAAGAATGTAATAGGAACAAAATGGGTCTTCAAGAATAAGTTAAATGAAAATGGAGAAGTAATTAGAAACAAGGCCAGACTTGTTTGTAAAGGGTATGCACAGCAAGAAGGAATAGATTTTGAAGAGACCTTTGCTCCTGTGGCAAGACTAGAGGCCATCCGAATGTTCCTTGCTCTCTCAAGCTTTCAAAACTTCAAGGTATTTCAAATGGACGTGAAATCAGCCTTCCTGAATGGAGACTTAGAAGAAGAAGTATATATTGAGCAGCCAGATGGGTTCATTCTTGGAAATGATCCAAACCTTGTATGCAGATTGAAAAAGGCACTCTATGGGCTCAAACAAGCTCCAAGGGCTTGGTACTATCGGTTGGACAAATATCTTCACCAACAAGGCTTTTCAAAAGGATCAGCAGATAGCAATCTCTATATAAAAGTTGAAAATAACAAATTGCTAATTCTTGTTGTTTATGTAGATGATATTATTTTTGGCAGCAATGAAGAGACCATGAGTCAAAACTTTGCCTTGGTTATGCAGAAAGAATTCGAAATGTCACTTCTTGGAGAATTGACATATTTTCTTGGATTGCAAATCCAACAAAGTGAAGGAGGTATCTTCTTGTCTCAAACCAAATACCTCAAGCAGATCTTGAAGAAGTATGGCATGGAAGAGTCAAAGCCAGTATGTAAACCCATGGTTACAGGATGCAGCCTCAGTGCAAATGATGAATCAGCAGCAGTCCACCAACCCACTTATAGATCCATGATTGGGAGTTTGCTTTATTTGACAGGTACTCGACCAGATATTACACATGCAGTAGGAATGGTTGGAAGATTTCAAGCCAACCCAAAGGAAACTCATCTTCAGGCAGTCAAAAGAATCTTCAAATATCTTCAAGGGACCCAAAACTATGGCTTATGGTATCCTAGAAATACTGATCTCACTCTTCATGCTTACACAGATGCAGATTGGGCTGGAAGTGTGGATGATAGGAAAAGCACAAGTGGAGGTGCTTTCTTCATGGGTTCCAGATTAGTATCTTGGTTCAGCAAGAAACAAAGTTCGATTGCCTTATCTACAGCTGAAGCAGAATATGTGGCTGCAGCATCTTGTTGCACACAACTTCTTTGGATGATGCAGACCTTGCAGGACTTTCAAATCACTTGCACTCCACCTGTCTCTATCTTATGTGATAATACAAGTGCAATCAGCATTTCAAAGAATCCTGTCATGCACTCAAAGACCAAGCACATACCAATCAAGTACCATTTTCTTCGGGAACAAGTGCTTGAGCAGAAGGTCAAGTTGGAGTATGTTCCTTCTAAAGAGCAAGTTGCTGATATTCTCACAAAACCACTGCCCAGGGAAACTTTTGAATATCTCAGACAAAAGCTGGGAGTAGTTGATGCTTCATCCTGTTGTTGAAGTTTGTTTGTTCTACAGAAAAGTTGGTATACGCAGGTTACGGAAGGGATATGAGCGTATACACGCGGATTCATGCTGGGTAAGTCGCGTATATGCTGGACGCTTGTTGCAGAAAGAATATCCGCGTACATACGCTGTTTTGTACAGGATAAAACGCGTATATGAAGTTCTGAACAGCAAGGGAAAACTCTGAAGTTCTGAACAGCAATAGGAATGTCAGAATTCTTCAGGCACAGTTTCAGGGAGTGCAACAGGCACAGGTTCAGGGGGAGCAGCTCAAAAGTCTCATAAAGCATTGTTGGCATTCAGATGTTTTGGTTATTGGTTTCAGGAGAAGGAGCTCAGAAAGAAATTCTGGTTGCTGATCTAACAAGATGTTTATCAGATGCTGCTGGTGTCTTTCCTAAGTCTTGGTCTAGATCTGTTGTCTCTATGTCATGTATCTCTCTTGTCATATCTCTTTTATGGTATCAAGGTCATGTAACGGCCTTTGTTGGTTTCCCCACTATGCCTGGGATGAATGCTGTAATATAATTGGTTGTTTCTGTTATGTCCCCTCTTGGTAGGGAGTATGGATGTATGTATTGAGTCTTTTGGTGATAGGAAGGTCCCTTATGGTGTATAAGTCTTGGTTCTTGTTGAAGAACATCTTTTGCAGATCTGGCCTTCGGTCAGGGGGAGCACAAGTCAGCACAGCCAAACAGAGATATCAGCATGTCCTCAGGGGGAGCACAGCCCTTTGCCCTTGATGTCAAAGGGGGAGAGTGACTTGGTGTGATGGTTGCCATCAAGTCCAAAGGGGGAGATTGTTGGCATTATGATTCAAGTGTTGTCCTTGATGGCAACTCACTCAGAGGATGGTACAGGTGCTCAGAGGTTGGTACAGGTGATGGCAACTTAATCAGAAGACAGATCTCAGTACAGCATACCAAGGAAGCTCATACACGCCGTTTCGTTAAGCCCAAGTCGCGTGTACACGCAAGTTCGATTCATAAAAAGCGCGTGTATGTGGAAAGGTTCCTTTGGTCCATGGTGGTTAGTCCTTGGAAGTTGTGCCTATGATTTTGGACCATTGTGTCTCGACGGGCGTGTCGATCCCTAGTTTTGAAGTTGATGGTATTGTGTTACTATGGTTTTGGCTCTTGGTATTGAGTTAGGCCTAAGACTATATAAGGAGAAGAAGATCATTAGGCAAGATTATCTTTCGACAAGGCTTGAATATCTAAGAGAGAAAGAGATCTGATATGCAGGTTCTGGGTTGCTTGATCTAAGCCAAGGAGAGATCACATCGATTGATGGAAGACTAGATCTAAGGATAGATCGGGATCTAATGGTTTGAAATGCACTATCATGATATGGTTGATTATGCGTATTTCTAGATCTGCATATTGTCGCAATGTTACGTTTTGGATCTAACTAATGTCTGGTACAGCTGCAAATTGAGAAAGTTTATTTTTAGATCTGTACGCAGGTTGGCTTCGGTAAAAGCGCGTGTATACGCGGGTTTTGCTCATTGAAGTAGCGTATATCTTTTGAAGCTTGATTTTGGGTTTACAGTGGGGTCTGACTGTTATTGCAGAGTTCTGTAGTCTGCTCTGTGTTCTGGTAACTGGTGATTGACAGGGTTCAGTGGTTCAGTGATTCAAAGTTTGGTTGTTTTATGCTTCAATGATCTGTTGTGGAAATTGAATGATTTGTGGTCTTCAGATTGTAATGTTGTGCTTCAGGAATATCCAAGTCTGAAAATGTATGAAAAGTGATATCTGAAAGAAGGAAGATTGTAGGTCAGCACCTACGTACTAGTATCTTGGCTAGTACAAGAACAAAGGGGGTTGGAGCTCCCTTCCAAGGAAGTTTGGAGAACGAGAGAAGGTTGAAGCCTTCTGCAGGTTGTAGCCTGCGTACTGGTATAAGGCTGCACCAGTACAAAAGATTGTAAACTGAAGTTTCATATTAAAGAAAGATAGAGACAACTTGCAGCAGGTGGTTTTCACCCACATTGGGTTTCCACCTTATATCTTGGTGTTCATGTGTGTGGCTTTTTATCTGTTCTGTTTTACTGCACATGTTTACTGTTAATGTGATGAATAATGTCCTGATGCACTTAATTGAAGAATAAGCTAACTAAATTGTGAGTTTTCTTCCTATACGCTGTTTTACTTCGTCACAGTAGCGTGTACACGCTGGTTCACTTAACTGAAGTAGCGTATATGTTTCTGAGCATTTAAAAAGTTTGATTAATCAGATAATACTGATTCACCCCCCCTCTCAGTATTATTTCCAACAGAAACCTCATTCTGAGGAAATTGAATGAAGGATAGGGTGTCGGGAAGAGGAAGAGGGCACATGGGGGGCCATATGGAAGCTAGGCGGGGCAGCTGGACAAAGCAACAAGAGGCAAAGGTAGCCGCGAAAGAAGGCAGTTGCACGCAAAGGGAGAAGGAGAAAGAACGTGTAGCGGAAGGTGGTGGACGTGGGTTGGAGGATGTTGAGAGGAAAACATGTTTCATCAAAAAGAATTGGTATGTTACTACGGTTTCCCTTCTCGCTCGTATCACAGAAATGAATTTTACAGAAGAAATCAGGGTGAGGGTTGAGGGAAGTCGAGACTCAGAACGAGTCGAGACCTGGGTTGTATGGGATTCTAACCCGACCGACTGGAGAGTCTATGCTTGGAATGTTGGTGATCTGAAAATCACCCTATGAGTGACCTTAGTTAGTTAACTATTAAATGAAGGTATTACAGACTCATGTGCTGGTGTGTGTCTATGTTATTTTAGGTAATGGATCGATCAGATTGCAAAATACACAGACACTGGAAAATGGAAAACAACAGAGAAACACAGTAAGCAAATACAAGAACACAACAATTAATAAGGAGTTCACCTTATCCTCCAGGGCTACGTCTTCGGTCCAGCTTTCAGTGGTGGCCTTCTTTTATTGTGTCTTAAAGCAGATAATTACAATGAGGAGCTCAATCTGAGTCTCCTAAAATAGAATTTCTTGGCAGGGTGGTTCTTGGATTCCCCAAGCCACTAGAGTGTACACACTCTTTTCCTTACCAGCTCTTGACCTTTCTGGTCTTTAAGGGAGGGATCCCAATGTGGTGCTCAGTCCCGATAGATCCTCTCAGGGATGGCTTGAACCTCTCAAGCTCTCTGGTGCTCAATATTGCTTGTGGTCAGCTCGAACCTCTATCTTTCTACTTTTTGCTTCACTGTCTTGTCTTCTTTGTCTTCTTCCTTTTATTCTCTTTTCCGTCTTCGGTCTCTTCTGCTTTGTCTATTCATGGCTTTAAAGCCAATCGATCTCTTGACTTTTCGATTCCCCTTCTTCCTTCGTCAGATCGCCTGCTGTTGTTCGCTTGGAATTTCCTGTCTTGGCGTCATCATCAACAGCGCACAAGGAGTGGCCACTTGTCCTCCTAAGAACTGCGCCAACTTTTCCTCGTCAGTTTAGTTCTTCGGTTACATTGTGGAATGAGTCATCTGCCACCTCGGTGGTCAAATCAGACCTCAAATCCTTATAGATTGCAGTTTAGTCCCCTGTCAAATCTAGTTCTTTCATCGGGCGCGTTTTTAGCCGTTAGATCTAGAGCCTCCCGATCCAACATCATTCGCTCATTTCGGGCGGTTGACTTGCTCAACCATTAGCGTGCGATGAGCGGCAGTTTTCTCTCTCCTTTGCTTGCCACGCATTGGGTGCTGAGTATAATCATTCATTTTTCTCCAAATCCGCTTACTACCCAAGGGTGCCCCCAATATATACCGCCTGTTTTTGGAGCGCGAGTCCCGCCTTCAGCCTTTTGCGCTTTTTCCCACGATTTTCCCAACTTCCATGTGATCGAGTGCTTAGGGGCCTTTCCATTTCGAGGGGTTTTTCCCAGCGATGTGTGATTAGCGCTAAGTGCTAATCGTGCATCAGAAACTGCCTCCTTTTCCCTATCTAGGCTTCCTAGGTGCTACTTTCGCCTCTTGCGCAGTTTCCATGGGCCTCGGTCAGCACGCTTTGACCGAGGTCCTCGTCGTTCCATGCTGACTGCCAATTGCCATTATTCAGAATTTTTTCTAATCGCTTTGTACTCTTGAATTCGAAGTTTTGTCCTGATTTGATACAGTCATGGTGCTTTGATTATTCTTCATGGATCCAATTCGGATCACGGCCTTCCCACTGAAAAAGCTTTTGGACCACAAAAAGTTGGTATTCAAGTATCAACTAAGTGAGGGTACTGTTGTCTCGCTTGTCCAATCTCAATCCACTTTGCACTGCTCGACTTTGAACCCTTGAGCCCTACTCTGAGGTACTCAACATCTCCTCTGCGCGTCGTCCTCACCTTCCTATCCAGAACTGTGTCTTCCTGCAATTCATTAAGATATTCAGGTAGCAGGTCATCAATAGAAGGTAATTGACTCTGCTCTTTGGGATCCTCAATTAGAGAGGGTTCAAACAATCTCAAGCAATTTGCATTCACAACTAAGTATATGTGCATGTAAGCTGGTAGATCAAGGTGAAAAGAATTTTCACCAATCTTCTCAAGTATTTTGAAAGGTCCATACCTGATGGGCTTTAGCTTTTTACCTTCACCTTGCATCTTGTCCTTGGTGATATACAGCCAGACTTGGTCACCAACTTGGAAACTATGCTCCATCCGATGCTTGTCATGCCTAGCCTTGTATTTGGCTTGGCTCTTTTCCAGTTGTTCCTGTACTACCTGGTGGATCTCCTGGATTTGTTCAATGAACCTAGTTGCCCTGTCCACATCACTGTGTCCCTCAACTGTGGTATCTTTACCAAAGACAAAATCCAAAGGAGACCTTGGTGTGAAACCAAAACAGGTCTCAAAAGGAGATCTCTATGTAGAAGAATGTTTTTCTTTGTTGTAAGCATGCTGCACATAACACAAATGTTCATCCCAAAGCTTAGGATGTTTGTTGCAATATCCTCTGAGTAACTGGATCACTGTCTTGTTAACTGCTTCTGTCTCGCCATCAGTTTGTGGATGAAAAGTTGTGCTTTTCTTCAGTTTGTTGACCATCAGTTCCCATAGACTTGACCAAAACATCCCCACAAATCGGGTGTCTCGATCAGATACAATGGGAGTGGGTAATCCAAAATGAACCCATACATGTTCAAAGAATAGTTTTGCAGTTTGTTCAGCTGTAATCTATTTATTACAAGGTATCAAAATACACATTTTGCTGAACCTATCCACAAAAACATATAGATAATCATGTCCTTTCCTAGATTTAGGCAGTCCTCCAACAAAATCCATGGACACACTTTCCCAAGGGTGAGAAGGTATTGGTAATGGAGTGTACAAGCCAAGTTTTTTGTTGCTGGGCTTGCTTTTAGCACACATAGTACACCCTCTTACATATCTAGAAACTGTCTCATTCATTTTTGGCCAATAACAAAATCTTTGCAGCTGTGCAACTGTTTTACTTACCCCAAAGTGACTTGATATCAGAGAAGTGTGTGCTTCTATAATTATCTTTACTCTCTCAGTTTGTGGAATGCAGAGTTTCCCACAATGGTATAAGAGTCGGTCCTTTACATGATAATCCAATTCTTCTACCCATTTGCCTTGACTCAAAGTTGCATACACATCTTTGAAATCTATATCTTGAGCATATTGTTCAATGTAGCTTTCATGTAGCACCGAATTATGCTTAAGTATAGTAGATGCATTTATAATGGGTCTAAATAACATGTCTGCAACTTTATTATGTATGCCCTTTTTATATCTGATAACTAAATGAAACTGTTGTAGAAAACCCATCCACCTATAATGTCTTGATTGCTGCAACTTAGTTTGGGAGTGTAGATATTGAAGTGGTTGATGAACAGTATGTATTACTGTCTCTTTGCCCATTAAGTAATGTTTCCGCTTTTTCACACTCTGAACTAATGCATACAATTCTTTATCATATGTAGGATAGTTAACTACTGCAGGATTAAAAGTTCCAGAATGATAACATATGGGTTTACCGTGTTGTGTCAACACTGCTCCCATGGCATAGTCACTGGCATCTGTTTGGATCTCAAATGGTCTTTGTAGATCAGGCAGTGCTAGTACAGGTGTTGTACTAATCTTTTCTTTCAAGGTTTCGAAGGCTTTTTGATGTTTACCTCCCCACTGAAACACCTTGTTCAATCCTGTTAAAGCATGTAAGGGAGCTGCAATTGAGGAAAAGTTAGAAATGAACTTCCTCCAATACTGTGCTGCCCCTAAGAAGCTTCTCACTTCTGTAGCAGACTTGGGTTTAGGCCAGTTTACAATGACTGCCACTTTAGAGGGATCTATCTTCAATTCACCACCCCCTACTATACGACCCAAATAATTTAGAGATGTTTTGCCAAATTCACATTTTGAGAGTTTAACATGAAGTTTTTCTCTTTTCAAAACATCTAGTGTCTACTTAACATGCTTTAAGTGTTCTTCCCATGTTTTACTAAAAATCAGAATGTCATCCAGATACACAATAACAAAATCATCAAGAAAAGGTATGAGTACATCATTCATTAATCTCATGAAAGTAGCAGGAACATTAGTTAAGCCAAAAGGCATAACCAACCACTCATACAATCCCTGCTTTGTTTTGAAAGCAGTCTTCCATGCATCTTGTTCCGCCACTCTGACTTGATGGTATCCACTGTGCAAGTCTAGCTTGGTGAAATAAACAACTTCCTTCAATTGATCTAAAAGATCATCTATGCGAGGAAGGGGATAACGATTTTTGATTGTTATCTTATTCAGTGCTTGGTAATCAATGCACATTCTCCACGAGCCATCTTTCTTTCTCACCAAAACAATTGGTGACCCACATGGTGATGTGCTAGGCCTGATGAACCCTTTCTCGAGCAACTCCTGCACCTGCTTCTTGATTTCAGCATTCTCTAAAGTAGACAACCTGTACATCCCAATGTTAGGCAAAGGAGCATCTTGCTGCAAAATAATATCATGTACTATTTCCTTTTTGGGTGGGAGACCTTTAGGTTCTTGAAACAAGATATCATACTTTGAAACAACCTTTTCTAAATCAGCTTGTTGTTTAACATTACAACCCTCAAATACATTGGTTTTTTCAGGTTTCTTTTCCTTTACAACCATCAGTAATAATTGTTTGCATGAATTTATCATTCTTTTCCTCTGCCCTAAGTTTATGAGAGTATAGTTATTCTTGAGCTTATGAGCTCTTACAAAGTATTTGATTCCATCTTTAACAAGTAGATACTTGTTCTCAGCTCTATAGAAAATAGCTTTCCTATCATACAAGTAAGGACTTCCTAAAACAATTCCACATATATCCAAAGGAATTATGTCTAACACAACCTCATCTACAAATGCTGACCCAAAAGAAAACTTGAGTTTGCACTGTCTAGTCACTTATAGTTGTGCTTTATCATTCAACCATACTAATGGGTATGGTTTCTTGTGAGGTGTAGTTGACAATCCCAATTTATTTACAATTGCTTCAGAAATTAAATTTATTTGTGAGCCACTATCAAACAAAGTATCAATCTTTTGATGTTTGGAAATAACTCAAATATGGAAAAGCTCACGTCTTTTTCTCTCATTTTCTTCATCAGTAACAAATTGTGCATAATTACTAGTAGATGCTTCAAAATTCTTACCTTTTATACCTGTGGCTACAATGGTTGTTTCATCTCCTGAGTTTGACCCCAAATCTTTCAGAATAGTTGCAACAGTCTTCTTCTTCTTGCCCTCGAACTTTTTAGGTCTCAGCTCTGGATGCAGAATCCAACAATGCTCATCATCATGCCCATCCTTTTTACAGTGAGTGCATGAAGCCTTGCTTTTCTGTGCAGTGTTAGCCTTCCTTTCTTGCTTTCCACTTCTGCTTTCTTTTCTCCTTGCTCTTGCTTGTAGTGGGTTGGGATGGTCCCCTAACTTCTAGATTTCCATTCTTTCCTCTAGCTTCTAGATGAGTAGCTTGTACCGATACCTCATCTATACTAGTGGGATTGAACATGAGGATGGTATGCCTAATGTAGCTGTGTAGACCACCAATGTACTTCAACAGAGTCTCTGGTGAGTCTAATGAGATTCCTAGAATTAATGCTCTCTTTCTAAATTCTTGAGTGTACCCTTGCACACTTTGCCCTTTCAACTGCTGAAGAGTTTTCCAACTCATCATGGCTTGTTGCATGTAGGCCAATGGATAGAACTGCTTTTTGATTGCAGACACAAATTCATTCTAGATAGAGATAGTCTTACCATGTCTTTTCATGTTAGCTTGGGTTCTGCCTTCCCACCAAACCAAGGCAGTGCCTCCAAGGCGTTGGCTGGCCAGCTGAATCTTGCTCTTGTCTGAGTCGATGTTTTGCACTTTGCAATACACATCAATTTGTCTAATCCAGTTGTCAAACTTTTCTACATTTAACTCTCCATCATATATAGGCAAATCAAATTTAACATCTAGCGTCATCAAAGATGCTTTCTTGTTATGTACAGGGCTATTAGGAGGTGTGAGAAAGCTTTCCTCTTTCCATTTTCCTTTTGAGTGGTCATGGAAATGTGATTCATCTTCTCCTTTGTCTTGTTTAGAGCCTGATGAATCTTCATCCTTGTGTTTTCTAAAGTCCTTATACATTTCTTCTACCATGGACTTTATAGTTAGGAAACTTTCTATGAATTGAGGGTTTGGACCCAGAGGACCTTCCTCTAACATTGTCTTCCAAGGATAGACTCTCCCAATTTCAGGATTAGTTTCGACCAACTCTTCTTCTCCTAATTTGAGTTTTGATCTAGAGAGCATTCACAGCTAAACCAACACAAGCTTGTCTAACCTTACAGCCTAGGGCTCTGATACCACTTGATCTGAAAATCACCCTATGAGTGACCTCAGTTAGTTAAATATTAAATGAAGGTATTACAGACTCATGTGCTGGTGTGTGTCTATGTTATTTTAGGCAACAGATCGATTAGATTGCAAAATACACAGACACTGGAAACTGGAAAACAACAGAGAAACACAGTAAGCAAATACAAGAACACAACAATTAATAAGGAGTTCACCCTATCCTCCAGGGCTACATCTCCGGTCCAGTTTTCAGTGGTGGCCTTCTTTTATTGTGTCTTAAAGCAGATAATTACAGTGAGGAGCTCAATTTGAGTCTCCTGAAACAGA
This sequence comes from Pinus tabuliformis, assembly GCA_031772625.1. Lineage (NCBI taxonomy): Eukaryota > Viridiplantae > Streptophyta > Pinopsida > Pinales > Pinaceae > Pinus > Pinus tabuliformis. The sequence continues at coordinate 1,200,887,677 of CM062820.1, read as the reverse complement.
ATTGCTTGGCAGGGTGGTTCTTGGATTCCCCAAGCCAGTAGAGTGCACAAACTCTTTTCCTTGCCAGCTCTTGACCTTTCTGGTCATTAAGAGAAGGAGCCCAACGTGGTGCTCAGTCCTGATAGATCCTCTCAGGGATGGCTTGAACCTCTCAAGCTCTCTGGTGCTCGACACTGCCTGTGGTAAGCTCAGCCCTTTGTCTTTCTGCTTTTTTCTTCACTGTCTTGTCTTCTATGTCTTGTTCCTTTTCTTCTCTTTTCTGTCTTTGGTCTCTTCTGCTTTGTTTGTTCATGGCTTTAAATCCAATATATCTCATGACTGTTCGATTCTCCTTATTCCTCCGTCGGATCGCCTATTGCTGTTTGCTTGGAATTCCTTGTCGTGGCGTCATCATCAACGACTCACAGGGAGTGGCCACTTGTCCTCTTACGAACTGCGCCAGTTTTTCCTCGTCGGTTCAGTTCTTCGATTACATCATGGAATGAGTCATCCGCCACCTCGGTGGTCAAATTGGACCTCAAATCCTTATAGATCGCGGCTTATTCCCCTGTCAAATCCGGTTCTTTCATCGGGCGCGTTTTCAGCCGTTAGATCTGGAGCCTCCCGATCCAACGTTATTCGCTCATTTTGTGTGGTTGACTTGCTTGACTATTAGCATGTGATGAGCAATGGTTTTCTCTCTCCTCCACTTGCCACGCATCCGGTGCTGAGTGGAATCGCTTGTTTTTCTCCAAATTCGCTTACCGCCCAAGGGTGCCCCCGATATATACCGCTAGTTTCTAGAGCGCAGGTCTCGCCTTCAGCCTTTTGCACTTTTTCCCACAGTTTTCTCGGCTTCCATACGACTGAGCACTTCGGGGCCTTTCCATTTCGAGGGGTTTTTCCCAGCAAAGCGCTAATCGTGCATCAAAAACTGCCTCCTTTTCCCAATCCGAGCTTCCCAGGTGCTAGTTTCGACTCCTGTGCAGTCTCCATGGGCCTCGGTCAGCACGCTTTGACCGAGGTCCTCATCGTTCCACGCTGGCTGCCAACTGCCACTATTCAGAGGTTTTTCTGATCACTCTGTATTCTTGAATTTGAAGTTTTGTCCTGATTTGATACAGTCATGGTGCTTTGATTATTCTTCATGGATCCAATTCGGATCAGTTGGTGGAGTGAGGGAGCTTGGGAAATCTATAGTGTATCTCTGGGTAGATAGGAATCGAGGGAATGAGGCCCGATGGGATGCCCAATGGGAATTCTACAATGGAGTGAGTAGGAAGCCTGCTACTCCAGCTAGGTGGTACTTGAGGCATGGGAAGGAAGAAATAATTATCAGGGGCAGGGAGCCCAGAACCATCATGGACAAAGCAACAAGGTTGTGGTTAGCTCGACTCGAACTGAGCCCAAACCCCACTGAAGGCTGCGGGCCTCATGGGATAACCAGGGGTAGAATCTGGGTGAGGGCACCAGAGAGGAGAGATTTTTGGACTGGAACCTCAAACGTGACCCTGAATGCTAATAAGGAAACCCAAATTTGGGACACCTGCAGAACTACAAACAAGGACCTGCATGCTCCGATTTGCTGGGGAGGGGATAAGAAGAGAGGAGAGGAATCAGGAGGCCAAAGCTTGTTAGTCTCTGAGAAGGAAGGGGGGAAATTGGGGGACAAGGAGGGCAACCCCAAGTCTCCATGTTTGGAGCGAATGGACAAGCCTAGGTTAGAGAAACTTAAGACCACTCTGTGTAAAAGAATTCTGACTGATAAAGAAATTTCTTTTGTTAATGTTTTAGGTATTAAATAAATCAGGGTGAAGCACTGTCTGGAGTTTCGGATCCTATATCATGCTCTAGCAAGCAAACTGGTACTGGCAAGCCGCTCGGGAAAAGCAATACAAAGTAGGAATGAAGACAGTATGGCGAAATAAGGAAAAGAGGCAGGTAAAAGAGGAACCAAATGAACATGGAAGGTAGGGAAAAGGAAAAAGTGGGGGAAGCAACCTCTAGCAGAGGTCCAAACAAAAGAGGTAGAAGGACTGGGAAGGAGCACATGTAGACCCTCATAAACACATATATGGCCGGAAATCCGCCTGAGGTAAGAGCCCAAATTGCAGAGTGGGAGAGGGAGCTTAATGACAGCATAACCAATCAGGATATAGAGATAGAGGAATGGGAAACTATGGTGAAAGATCCTGGGAACACCAGAGGCTAACACATGTTGTTTAGGAAAACAATCCAACAATATTGGGTTATGAAGAACATAGTGGCTGAAGCAATGACGCTATACAAGGAACACGAGGTACAGGATGAGGCCTGAACAAGGGAGCCCAGAATGAAGGATCTACATAGAGAAATTACTGCAGTCCAGATACAAGTGTACATAAACAATCTCGCACTGAACAAAATCGAGCAAAGCATACATGACATGAAGAGGAGCGAAATCCCGGGGTCTAGTGCGAAAGCCCCAGCCTCGATGGACTCATTTGACGAGTGAAAGAGGTCTCTAATCAGAATTTTGTTATATTTTAGTTAGCCTTTACTTTTCCAAGTTGAAGTTTATAGTAAATATAATAGCTAATGTTGCGTGGATGGTGTTGAAAAATTTATTTAAATTTTGGACGACATTTAACGCAGACAGGTGGCCAAAAGACCTCGTTTCCTACAGGTAGGTTGAGGCGACATGCAAATTTTGTTAAAGACATTATTATGCTTTGAAAATATTAGTAGAGAAAGTACTACCAAGATTACACACACACACACACACACACACACACACACACACATATATATATATATAGATATATATATATATATATATATATATATATATATATATATATTTACTTAATCCTTCTAATTTGGTCAAAAAGGAAATTTGGTCAAATAATTTCTAAATATTAATTCTATTGAACTTATTTATTTTTGACCATTAATCCAATGTTAATCCATCGAATGCATAATTCTTTTTCTCCTATAAATTGGGCTCTTTGGTCCCTAATGATGGATGGAGTTACCATTCGAAACATTGGATGAATATCAAAGATTACACAGTTCTACTCCAACATTTGTATGTCTAAGCATTTGTATGTTTAAATGTTTAAAGTTACGGGATCACCATGTTTTAAGATCATGTTATAGGTTAACCATGCAATATGCTTCTCGGAAATTTGAATTTTGAAATAAGAGTAGAACTTGCATTAAATAGTTAATGTTCATGAGGTAGTTTAATTTTTGACCATTCATGTATTTATTAATTGTTAATGTAAAAGTGGAACTAGAATGACAATATATTGAATGATAATTCATAATAATTGTTGGGCACCAAATCTACATATATATATATATATATATATATATATATATATATATATATATTTCCTTTATATCATTAATATTCACTCATCATTCTAAATGCACAAGGTAAACCCCCTTCAATTGTCTTCCTGGAATGTTTAATTAATGAAGTAATAGTCATGGGTATTTTACTTACGCGATTTACTAATTCTATCATTTCAGTAGATCCGGTGGTCAAAGGTCGCATATGAAAATCACAGGAGCAAGTTTGAGCTTACAACACCATTTTGGCAACACTATAACAACATAACAAATTCCAGAACTATTTAAGACCTTTCTTGTTCTCTCTCTCGGCAACTAGTTTGGCTGTTTCAACAATTGTATATTTGTATACATTAGCTGCCAGATTTGAGGAACGATTTCTCTGAACAATTGTATAATAAGTGTTTTAAGAACGTGAATTGGGTTAGCTGTGCAAGACGTTGAGATTGTAATAGAAGATTGCTGCATTAATTGAATGTAATCTATTTTGTTGTTCTCTCTATAAGCTATGAATCCATCGCAGCCCTGGTCAGAGATTTGGGCACACTCTTATGATCAGGTGTTGCGTTATTTCTATTTGTTGTTATTTTATTTCTGTTGCTTCGTTTTAATTGTTGTTACAATACCTTACTTCAATTGCTGTGAATGCGTTTATAATTCTGCAATTTATTCTTATTTACTATCACAGTGGTTCCTTAATTAACTCAGTTATTAAATCCGTGATTGGTGATTAGATTGTGTTATTGTTACTTGCATATACTTTGCACGTTACCTTGAAATAATATATGCACCCGAATTGATAAATTAAATGTGGAAAAGGGTTGAATAGTTATTCACACTCGGACACCAACATTTTGGTGCCATTGCTGGGGAGGTTAACAAGGTGCAAGAACACGATCCACATTGATCTACGGATCAATCTCTCATCTTAGGGAGGGAATTTTTTACCCTGCTCTAAGTCCTGAGTGTAGTGTTTTGTTTTCTTTTCCTTTCGGTTGCTTTTTGTTTTGTTGATTTCCTATAAACCAATCTCTTGTTCTGGGGAGGAACTTGTTACCCTGCTACAGATCCTGATCCCTAACTTTTTTCTTTGGTTTTTCTTTTTCATTTTCTTTTTTATTTTTATATAGGGGCCACTCTCTTGTCCTAGGGAGGGAAAGAGTTTTCTCACCCTGCTCCAGGTCCTGAGCTTTAGTTTTCTTTTCACTGGTTCATTATTTTCGAATCATCCTCTCATCCTAGGGAGGGAAAGAATTTTTCACCCTGCTCCAGGTATTGAGCCGTGAAAGTTTTAATGTTTTCTTTCCAATAAATGTATGAACAAGGGTTCAAATAAAAGGGGCAGAGGAGAACCCCAGAGGCAAAGAAGGAAAGGTTTGGGGGGAATACCTATATCCAGGATATTATTGCAAAAGCTGCATCAGAAGCCTCTTCGCGACCTGCTGCTAGGGTGAAAGTTCACAAAAAATCTGAGGGGCATTCTGTGGAACAACCTATACAACCTCCAGGGGTGGAAGTATCCCTTTCAACAACTACAAGTGTTAGCCTCACTCTCATGTGTTAAAAACAATTATAAGCCCAAAATAATTAAATTAATTAAAATCAAGAAAGTTGGATTTAATCCTACCTTTCTAGATTGAGTTTGTTCCTCATGGTTAGGAGTTAGCTTAGGCCTAGTTGGTTGAGAGGTTCTCTCCAAATAGTGAGGCTCCTAGATTAGTGTTTGGTTGAGAGATTTTCTCAACCATAGTGTCCAAGATAGACGTACTATCTTGAGCTAAACTTCCTCATGTATTTATTTGTACTATTATCATTATTTGTACATTGCATTGCATTGCATTATGAGAGGAATACAGTAAGGCTAAGGCATTTTCCGCCATCTCTGGTTTTTCTATGTCTCTGGTATTTTTTATGTGTGTTAATTTTGTTTAATATTATACATGTGGTATTAGAGCCAAGTTATTTGAGAAGATGTTTGTGAGGCTATGTTGAGTAAGTTTGGTATGGCTACTATTAAAGTTGTGCGTGCATGTTTTATAGAAGCTGAGTTGAAGGTGGAACCGTGTGGTGTATTTGCACGTCTTCCCAAGTGGTGTTTATAAATTTATGTGTTTTTGGTTGTGGAACATACCAGAAGTGAGACTTCTTGCAACTAGCATGAAACCAGTGTGGTAAAGTTACGATCCAGTGTTGAAAGCACTCTATATTGGAGGGCCCGAGTTATTGGTGGAGTTCATTTCTATTTCAATCTCAGATTTTGGTAGTTTGTACACATATGGCTAGAGTAAGTATGGACAACTGGGTCATCATGATAATGAAGATCATCTTGGTCCATGTAATATTCGAGGGCCTAAGGAATGATCACATAACTCAAATGTTCGACGGCTGGTGACATACAATGGATTTAGATGTAGATGGGCAAATGGTTGGGCATGGAATAAGAAATATGCCTTTACTTATAGAAGAAAATTCAAACTTCTAAAACAATAGTTCTATCACCATCAGAGAGATACACAGTTGTCCCAGATGAAACTAATGCTTTAAATTAGTGTGTGGAGCTCTAGAGTCGATTAGATTGGTTGTTCCTGTGAGTCGAAGAGCAAATTGTGGAAGTGACAGGCGTAATAAGGAATTTTTTATTTTCCTGGAAAAGAGAATACCGAGTGAGGATATGCGCATAAATTCCAAGTCAGTCTTGTAGTTCCAAATGAGATAATTATTTGCAATGATCCACTGGTGACTATTCTAGTTTAACAAAACCAATAGAATCTTGAAATAATTTGATACCTATTGGAAGGATTGCAGGGACAGAGTTGAGAGAAATTATGTTTTTAGCGCAATAAGATAGAGAATCGAACCACAGAAAGCTCAAGGGTTGGAGCACTGGAAACAAAAGTTTCTATCATTTGTATCTACAATCAGACTAGACCAGGATTCGGCAAGTGATCTATGTATGATTTCCCTACCCTTGGCCTTAACTATACACTTCCTCAAAAGAGAAATAGAGGTAATTATTTCCTTCAAATTAAAGCGGTTAAGATTATTATTGAAGTGATTTCATGATTTTTTTGAGTTTGAAAAATATTGAAAGGAAAATTTTATTATTGGAGAGAGGAGTTTTTTGAGATGAGAAATGTTGGTAATTTTGTTTGTAATTTTTATTTTTATTTTGGAGAGATAAGGTGTGATTTTCTGGAGTGATAAGGTGAAATTATTTTGTATTTGGAGTGATAAGTGTTTTGGATTTGGAGCGATAAGTGAATTTGTTTGAGAGAAAGCCATTTTTGTAATCCAAATTAATATTTTACTTTGAGAGAGATTTTGAGAGAAATTGAGTTAGTGAATATCCAGTCTTTTGAAGACAATTTACCTCCAAGGAGTTCTCAAACTTTGTGCTTGAGAAGTTTCAATGAAGATGTTGTAAAGATGAAAGTTTGATGTACTCAAATACTTAATAAAGACATAAATTTTGTGGGTGTTGAAGTGTCCTAGATCCACCCGAAATAGAATAAGGGGATCTTAGGAACACCTTGTGTAGTGCATGATTCTTGATGTTGCTTATTTTTTGTAGTTTTGACACTACAATTATCTTATCTAACACACAAAAGGAGTCTAAAGCAAGTGAATGAAACAAGAACATTAATCAAAGCACTTGAAATTAAGAACTTGCAATGAGAATTCAATCAAGCACAAACAATCACATGCATTTGCGCAACTACAACACAATCAAAGTTGGCAACATTAGCATTCTATATCAACAAGAAAATTCACGCGAGGAAATCAAGTTAAAGCAACTACAAACTCATGCATTTCAAAAGAATACATCAACATTCAACAATAATTGGTCATTGTGTAACTTGAAAAATCATAATTTGTAAGTTGAATTATAAGGGTGCATTCTCGGTCGAAACCGACACCCAAATTGTGAATTTATAGGAGGTAAAGTGAGTCAATTCTCCTAAACTGAGTCAATTAAGTGAGTGAGTCAATATCATTTGAACTTGTCATTGTAAACATTGGGTGCATTTTCGGTGGTATCTGACACCCTCATCCTAGTACAAAATTCAAGCAAGCATGCGTTCATTTGTTAACAGAAATTTCAAGCAAGCATCAAGCTGATTGAAGTATTCATAGAGTTCAAGAAAGAAAGTGTTACAAGCAAGCCTCAATCAAAATAAAGCAAGCAAGTGAGCTAGTACAAACGAGCATGCCAAAACTCATAATGGGTAAAGGAGGAAAACGTCTTCAAAGTGCAGAATTGGAGATAAAGATTTGCAAGATTGCAATCATGAGTTACAGAACAAAGTTGAAATACTAGAATGGAAGTTGAAGCAGAATCAAACCTCAATAAATCAAATGACCAACACATTAGAAGCAGCAAAATACTTTCAAATTGAGCTCGAAGTGAAAGAAAAACTCATTCACGCACTCCAAATTAAGTTAAGTGAAAAACAAGATTTACTTGATGCACAATGTGTAGAGAAGGCAAATGCAAGTTGTGACACAGAAGACCTCATCACAATAGTAGATGAAAGTTGTGATACAAGTGATATTATTCAGCATATTAATGAAGGTTGCAACACAGATGATCTAATCAAGCAATTTGATATAAGTTGCGACACAGATGAACTAATCAAACAGGTTGATGTTGGTTGCAACACAAGTGATCTTATCCAACCAGTTGTACTACTTAATGATGCAACAAGTAGTACCAAAGGCAAAATTGACCAATTTGATGCGACATGTCAAACAGATGCACTGTTACTACTTGATGCCCAGTGTGACATAGAAGGTTTAATAAATGAAGGACAAAATGTTAGCAGTAACAACAAGTATGAAGAACAACAATACGATAGTCTTTCCAAGAAAGTGATCAGACCTTGGGAAGAAATCTCCTTCAATAAAGATTGACATGGTCTAGGATACAACAAAGAAAACACTTTGTTTGTTCCAGATTTCTCAAAACTAGTTCAGTTTGTAAGTGCTGGTTTTCTAGATAGTGATCAAAATATGGTTAAGTGTAACCATTGTAAATGAAATGGACATATGGAGAGTAAATGCTTTGACCTCCATCATTGTCATCATTGTGGCAAGAAAAATCATTCATCTGAAAGATGCTGCAAGAGAAATCAACCACCCAGAGTGAAGATCAATTATGCATGGATTGATACTTAGAAGTGGTCATCTACAGTCAAACAGTTGCCTATGTGTTACCGAATGATTCAGTCTCACATGAAGACCAATTCTACAATAGTCAAATAGATGGTACTCTCATGCACTTGAAAGTGGGAGTACAATAATGAAACTCTCCTACACCTAAAGGGGGGGAGTTCAAAATTCAGAAATCAAATTCAAATGATTGTCTCTCCTTTCAGCTGACAAAGTGGGGAATTAAGGGTGGTTGTCAGACTAAAAGTCTTGACAACATCAATAAAGCAACCTATGGGAATCATCAACAAATAATACAGTGGGAATCGTCAAATTAGCCAGTGGGCGGTCAACAAAAAAAGCAGCAGTGAGCAGTTTTGACATCAACAAATTCGCCAGTGGGTGTTCTCAATATTTTGTCAATGGACAAAGAAAATTCGCCAGTGGGCGTCATCAACATTTTGTCAGTGGACAAAGGATGTTGATTGAAGCATAGATGGATCCTTTTGCAGCTTGGCACATGATGGATTTGTCAAGCAAAATTTCAGAGATGACTCAGACTTGCAGCTGACTCATGTTCTCTTCAGATTTTAGTTTTTCCAGCATCCATCTTTGGCGGTTTTTTAGGTAGTGTTTTTGAGGATCAACAGTTTCAACATGAGGACTTGGAGATGGTACCAGGTTCTTATTTTGGACATAAAATCAATAAAGTTGGATTTAATCCTACCTTTCTAGATTGAGTTTTTTCCTCATAGTTAGGAGTCAGTTTAGGCCTAGTTGGTTGTGAGATTCCCTCCAACTAGTTAGGCTCCTAGATTAGTGTTTGGTTGAGAGATTTATTCAACCATAGTGTCCAAGATAAACGAATATCTTGAGCCAAACTTCTTCATGTATTTATTTTTACTATTATCATCATTTTTATATTGGTATTATGAGAGGAATATAGTAAGGCCAAGGCATTTTCCGCCATCTCTGGTTTTTCTATGTCTCTGGTATTTTTTATGTGTGTTAATTTTGTTTAACATTCTACAACAGGAGAAGCATGAATCAGGTCATCAGAGGAATCAAAAACACCTCCTCTAGTATCAGATAGGGAGGAAGTGGCCAACAGAGGGTTAGAAGAAGAGATCCACCCAAGGACTGAAGAAGGAGACTTTAGAGGATTCTCCTCACCTCGCGATCAAGGGAGCATTGTTAAAGTTCCACAACCATAAGTTGTTACACAAAAAGAACCTGTTGAAGTTCCAAGTGAGTATTGGAAGGTATTTATGGCACCCACAACATCTTCAATTAAATTCCCAATTAGGAATATCACGAGTGATGCACCAATGAAGCCTATTCCACTGACCACACTACCAAACTTCCATGGGATTTCCACGGAAGATCCATACACTTTCCTATTCAAGTTTGATATTGTTTGCAGAGGATATGACTATGTCAATGATGCTCAAAAGCTGAAAATTTTTCTTGCTACATTAAAAGGGACAACGTTGCGATGGTTTATGGGTCTAGGAGGAAAATCCATCTCTACCTGGGATGACATGAAGAAGGCCTTCTTGGAAAAATATCAGGATTACTATAAATCCCGGGACATTAAGGAAGAAATTTTTAAATTCATGCAGAAGGAGGATGAAAATATGGAGGATTATGTGGAGCATTTTAAGTACACTCTCTAGAGGTCTGGCCATAGTGACCTGGATAAGGATATCCTTAAAATCATTTTTCTTCGAGCCTTAAGGTAAGAAGATTTGGAGTTGTTAAACATAGTATGTAAAGGAGATTTTGACACCATCTGTTAGCTATGCATTCAATTTTTAGCGGGAGCTACAAGGAATAAACAGGGAATCCAGACTTCCAAAGCATCAAGCGGGGGAATCACAAAAGCAAAAATCAGGAACCTGCTAGATAATTTGAAAACTGATATCCTAAGCAGATTATACTCCAAAATGGATACATTGCAGGCAAAGAAGAAGCCGATGGAATTGGAAAGAACCATGGCTATTTTCTGCCCTTGGTGTAGAAACAAACATCCATTGAAGGAGTGTCCACTAGACACTATAGAGACATGTGCTATTTATGAACAGAGTCACTCCACCAGTGCATGTCCATCTCTTCCAGCGCTAAAGGTATTATTTCAAGAGACGAATGAAGAACCAGATCAGCTATGATTTAAGGGGTCTAAGAAACCATGGAAGCCATGAACATCAGGTTTAAATCCAGGTATGTCTCAGGATCCTTTTCATATTATAATATGAATCCTCAGTCAGTTCCTTTTTGGCCTCAATACTATCAATACCCACCTTGGCAACCATGGTGTCCTCAAACTAACTCAAGTTCTTCATAGTCTCAAAGATGGCGTAGCCCTGTTTCCCCTGCTGCTCAATTTCCTCAACTTACACAACAACAAAAATTACAACTTCCTTCTAACAATTCCTCCAATAATCCTCCTCCCTGTCCTCAACTTCCCATTTAAACAAACCAAAATAAAAACAATAAGGGCACTCAACAAGCATATACCCTCCACCTTCCTTCATATAACATTTCTACTATAATGTTTAATGAGATAAATTTGTGATCTAGCTGGGTAGAAAATGCTCTTACATCGCCTGTTATTGTTGAACATCTTGACGATGAAAATCCAGAATCTCAAGCAGTCAGGGATGAGACAACCCAACCATCTGTGGAGCATTCTCCATCTCATTTGACTATTACTCAGGTCTGTCAAGCTAATCCTCCTTGTCTCGAAAAATTAGCCCTAAGTAAGCGGGTCCCTCAACCGGAATTTGGTCTTTTAGGAGAATTGCAGATTTTGTTTGTAAAAATCCACTTGATTCATGCCATGAAAGATGTACCTATTTACACAAAAACTATCAGAGAATATTGTTCCAAGAGACCTGGGAAGAAAACAAAATATCCACCTACAATTCATGTTATGGGGAGATTATCTGAAATTATGCTAGGAAAAGCTATGCCTGTAAAATATGGGGATCCTGGGAACCCGATTCTAACAATCCAGATTAATGGGGTAGATATTCCAAATGTACTGGTAGATTTTGGTGTTGCAATTAATGTAATTAATTCTAAAACCATGTTTACATTGCGATTGCGTGATCTTAAGCCTACCCCTACAATCTTAGAGCTAGCTGACATATCTACAATTAGACCGATAGGGAAACTGGAAGACATAACAATCTCAGTGGATTCTTGGCACTATCCTGTTGATCTCCTAGTCTTGCATACACAGTCCCCAACTGGTGGTCATCCCCTTATTTTAGGACAGCCTTGGCTTGCAACCGTTGACGCCTATATTGGGTGTCGGTCAAGAAACATGGTAATTTCTAATGGGGAAAATACAAAAAATCTTATTCTCTACCCCCCTACAGAACCAAGCTCATAGAAAAAGCCAAAACATAATTCTTTGTCTTTGGATGGGATCGAAATTGAATATCACGAACTCTAGCCAGTGCTTACCATGGGGCGAGCCCTCTGCTTTAAGAACGAGACAAAAGATCATACTATCAACACTTTTATTTGCAGCCTTTGTGCTATTCCAGATCCAACTCGGTTGTTTTTGGAATCTATCATGAGTTGTGAAACATAGGAAACTATCGGATAAAAAACCGGAAATGAAGATATTCTTGTAACTGCATTCTCTGATAGCATACTAGTGGAGGTCGGGCCAGGGAAGACACTGAATATCAACTTGCATCTTTCACTAGCCCAAACTGAACAAGTCCTGAAGATCCTTCGGGAATAGAAAGAAGCTTTCACCTGGGATTATACCGATATGAAAGGTATCCCTGCCGATTTGTGTACTCATCATATTTATATTAAAGAAGATTGTCGACCCATGAGACAACCTCAAAGAAGGATGAACCCTGCCTTGAAGAACATTGTCAAAGAGGAGCTCCATAAGTTATTGGATGTAGGATTTACTTACCCAATCTCGAACAGTCATTGGGTATCCCTGTTATTCATCGTTCCTAAAAAGAATGGCAAATTGAGTATTTGTGTAGACTATAGGGAGCTGAATAAAGGAACCTTGAAAGATCATTTCCCTCTACCATTTATCAACCAAGTCCTTAATACCCTGGCCAGGAAGAAATTTTTCTCTTTCCTAGACGGGTTTAGCGTGTATAACCAAATCCAAATAGCTCTTGAGGATTAGGACAAAACCACCTTCAGTTTGGAGAAACCATGCGACTAAAGATGGAAGTTCGGAAGCTGAGAAAGAAGGTATCTCAACTAAAGAAGAAAATAAGGAGGTATAAATGGGATGCTGTAAATCGTAAGGTCGAGGTTTCCTCAATAGTTGTACAGACAGAAGATGTTCCCACAACTTCTGCTACCACACAGACTGGTCCTATTGAACATTTGTTCGAGGCTTGAGAATTCTTCCTAGCTACTGAAATTCAGAAATGGAAATCTGCCATGAATGAACATAGGAAGGAGATGAAGAGGGTTCAAGAATAGGCCGCTAAGATTATTACTGGGTATGTAGACTAGTTAGACAGAGCAAGGCAAAGGCAAGAGAAAAAACAAAAAAGGATGAAGGACTTAGGAGAGCAGGTATAGGTGTTGAAGGCAGATAAAGAAAAGATGTTTACATTAGCACAACAAGTAATGGCCTGTCGATCTCCTGCCCATAGTTATGCTTTATTTCTTCATGAAAAATTATTTTTCTTTTACATGGAAATTGTCTACAAGGAGATCAGCCATGATATTCAGGGCCTGATACAATTCCTTCATATTATAAGGATTCATGATATTGTGAGCCAACAATTGATGTGCGAACTCTACATGCATGGTTATTTCTTGAGGGATGATGAGATCTTCAATCCGGTTCCGTTCATGGGGGATGTTCACCTAATATCTCTCACCTCCTACAATAGTCCTGATCTTCGTTCGTAATGGGCTTATTCCTCTTCCTCTTTGCCGCTCTCTTGTTTGCTTCTCACTGACCTTTCTTTCTATCAGGTTAAATGGAGGAAGGCTTGTGATACTTTTGAAGAAAATCAAGCTACAAAGTCATTGATAGTAAGGAGGGAGAATGGTCAGGCAGTGACTATTTATAACAAGCATTCCACCTTTCTACAAATTGAGGGATCTAAAGAACGAATGTTGGCAAAACGGAGGTGGTGTACTTACCTTTGTGTTAGACAAATAGTCACTTTTCAAGATGAAGCCCTTGACAGTTGTCAAAGGAGGTGGATGATGTCATCATGAGCTGTCAGAAACTGAGAACCTTTTGGAGCACCCAATTTTTCATGAGCATTAGAAAGAGTGCCACATTTTGTTGCATGCATTCAGACCTGTGGGGTCTGGTGGATGGGGCTGAGGTTTTAGTTTCCCCTCATTTGGTTGCTAGCAGATCATTACACTCCAGCATATAATGTAAGCAATTATTGGTGGAAGGATGTCCTTATGACAGAAGGATATAAACCTCCAGGAACAGAGATGGCCAAAGAATACGACCTTTCTCAGCTTCATGTTGACCATAGCTGGTCCAACCTAGGCCTGAAGAGATGGTGAGCTGCATGAGTGCATGCAGAAAGACCAGTTGGGGGGAGATGTTGGGCACCAAATTTGCATGCTTTTTCCATCCATTTTTAGTCTCTCTCTCACTTCTTTGTATCATCAATATTCACTAATCACTCTAAATGAACAAGGTAAACCCCCTTCAATTGTCTTCCTGGAATGTTTAATTAATGAATTAATAGTCATGGGGATTTTACCTACGTGAGTTACTAATTCTGTCATTTTCATAGATCTGATGTTCAAAGGTCGCATATGCAAATCACAAGGAGAAACTCCAAGATTACAACACCATTTTGGCAATGTTGTAATACCATAACAAATTCCAGACCTATTCCAAACCTTTCTTGTTCTCTCTCTCGGCAACTAGTTTGGCCGTTTCAACAATTGTATACTTGTAGAGATTAGCTGCCAGATTCTAGGAAAGGTTTATCTGAACAATTGTATAAGAAGGGTTTCAAGACTGTGAATTGGGTTAGTTGTGTAAGAGACTAATATTGTAACAGAAGACTATTTCATTAATTGAATGCAAGCTATTTTGTTGTTCTCTCTATAAGTTATGAATCTAGTGCAACCCTGGTCAGAGAGTTGGGCCCACTCTTTTGATCAGGTGCCGTGTTATTTCTGTGTGTTGTTATTTTATTTATGTTGGTTCATTTTAATTTTTGTTACAATACCTTACTTCAATTGCTATGAATGCTTTTATAATTTTTCAATTTATTCTTATTTACTGTCACAGTGGTTCCTTAATTAACTCAGTTATTAAATCTGTGATTGGTGATTGGATTGTGTCATTGTTACCTGCATATACTTTGTGCATTACCTTGAAATAATATACACACCTGAATTAACAAATTAAATGTGGAAAAGGGTTGAATAGTTATTCACACTCGGACACCAACAATAATCTTCAATCTATATGTTCTTGCATAAAAATAAATATACACTCAAATGGCCTAACTGAGAACTATCGTAAAACAAACAAATAATGGATAAACAAATACATAGAAATCATTTCAAATAAACTACATGACTGTTGTTTTTGTTAATTTTTGAATGAAATTTGAAGTTTAGTTTCACACACTACTTAATCAACCTGAAAAAACACATACATATAGTGAGGCCTTGATCATGGATTCTTAACTCATGGTTTAAATTTATCTATGTGATTAATATTATTTTATTTGTACTTTGTATTAAAGTACTTATGCGTTAAAATCTATTTTTTTATACTAGTAATATGGCACTAGTTAGGGAATGATGATAATCACATCTTATGCCATATGTTATGTTTCATATTTGAGATATGCTTAAGAGTGCCGACATTGAAGAATTAATGTCACTTTAAAATTTTAAAAAATATATATACTTTACGAAAAAAGAGAGTTGAAAAATGGATGTTTTTGTATCTATAAGATGTCTACTTCTGTATATTGGTCATATCATACTTTTACTCGAATCTTGCTACTATGTTGCAATCCCAAATCTAGAATGCACCAATAAATTTCTTTCACTATTTCCTTTCAAAAGAGTCATGGATAGGTACATACATATTTATTGATGTTGGAAAAGCTTGAAATAAAATCAATGTTATTGGAAGGAACAAAAAGTAGAGGTTTTTTGGTCATATTTGTTAAAAATTGGTTGATATCATGAGTGTAGTGTAAGCATTCTATCAAAAAATTTATACTCCAACTTGGAGATAGCTACAAATAATAATGAATTGTATTAAACATCTCTCAAAGGCTAGCAATAAGAGCATTGTATGAGTCTAGAGTGGAGCCCCTAAGCTCCCTCTCTCGAAATATTGCTTCAGTAATATGAACACATTAGTTTTGTTATTGTAATAGATCACCTTCATATCCATATTATTTAGGAGCTTGGGATAAGAGACCACAAGCATTAGGGTTTGTGTAAGTCATCATTAGTTCAAAACATCCAATTGGCATACAATAAAGATAATCATGAACTTCGTGTTATACCCTTAAGACACCCCAACTTGACAATTGGGTGATATTTGATAATGCATTAAAAAATGCTAGTTGAAAACATGAGAAAAGTATAGAGAATAATGACAATATAGCCAAAAAAAAGGGGGAAATAAGAAAAATAATTTATTTCTAATCATGGATACAATGCAATAAATGTAATGCACTTAAGATAAACAGGGAAATCAAAATCATGGACAATCTATAATTATATGGAGGGGTTTCATCAATTTGGAAAATTATAACCTAGGTTGTATAATGTGTTGTATAAATGATTATAGGTTAGTTGTTAGATAGGGTCGATGAAATATCCATTATCAGTCTACCATACAACTTGGGATATGTAATTGGGGATTCATAAGTACACAAAAAACTTAATTTAACATAACTTCTCTATCCAAGTCTTAGTTTAATTAGTGTAAATTGTTATTATGCAATGTTTACATCAAATGTATAATTATCATTTCCTAAGCAAGAATAAAACAAGGGTTATATATTTTCCATAATATTTAAAAGAAGATTGAAAACGAAAAAAGAAAAAGAGGAAGATATGTGAGAGGGAAGAAAAAGGAAGGGAAATAAAATAAATTAAAATGTTAGCATTTAATGAAATTAGATGCTATTGGTAATATTGACAATTCAAGTATTCATTAATTGTTAATGTAAGAGTGGAACTAAAATGACAACATAGTGAATGAAAATCCATAATAACTTTCAATCCATATGTTATTTTATAAAAATAAATATACACTCAAATGGCATAAGTGAGAATGATAACAAGACAAAACAAATCATGGAAAAATATAAATATAGAAATGATTTAAAATAAACTCCATGAATATTATTCTTGTTAATTTCTACATGAAATTTGAATTGACATGCATTACTTAATCAAACTTAAAAAACTTATATATATATATATATATATATATATATATATATATATATATATATATATATATATATATATATATATATATATACATATACCATGAACTTGGATTCTTAACTCATGATTTAAAATTTAAGTATGTGATATAATACTATTTCATTTGTAGTTAATATTAAAACACATATGCATTAAACCCTATTTTTTGACACTAGCAACATGGCATTGGTGAGGGAATGATCATAATCACATCTCATGTCATATGTTACATTTCATATTTGAGATATACTTTAAGGTGCTTACATTGAAAAATTAATGTTACTTTAAAATTTGTAACATTATATGTACTTTTATTATTATTATTATTCTTAATTTGAAAATGGATGTTTTTGCATCTATAAGATGTCTATTTTTGTATATTAATCATATTATATTCTTACTTGAATCTTACTACTATATTGAGATCCCAATTCTTAGAATGCATTAGTAAAGTTCCATCACAGTTTCCATCCAAATGAGTTATGGGTAGGTATATACAAATTTATTGATGTAAAAAAAACATGAAATGAAATAAATGTTATTGGAAGGAACAAAAAGTAGAGGTTCCATGGTCATATTTTTTGAAAATTGGTTGATAACAAGAGTGTAGTGTAAACTCTATATCAATTAATTCACACTCCAACTTGGAGCTAGCCATAAATAATAATCAATTTTATTAAAAATCCTCTCAAAGCTAATGATAAGAGTATTGTATGAGTCTAGACTAGAGCCCCTAACCTCCCTTTCCTGAATTGTTGCTTCCATAATATGAACACATTGATTTTTCTATTGTAATACATCACCTTAATATCCACATTATTTAAGAGCTTGGGACAAGAGATAAAAAAAACATTAAGGTTTGTGTAACCTCTCATTAGTTCAAGACATCTAATTGGCATGTAACAAAGACAACTATTGACTTTGTTGTATACCCTTAGGATATTACCCCAAGTTGACAATTGAATGATATTTGATGTTGCATTAAAAAAATCTAGTTATAAACATGAGAAAAATATGGATAATAATGGCAATAGGGCTAAACAAAGGGGAAATATGAAAAATAATTTATTTCTAAACATTGATGCGACAAAATAAATGCAATTAACGTAAGATAAATCGGTAAATCAAAAGCATACATAATATCTAATTACAAGGGGGTGTTTCATTAGTTTGGAAAATTATAAAGTAGGATGTATAATGTGCTATATAAAAGATGGTAAGTCCCTTGTTAGACAAGGTTAATGAAATTAATTTCCATTCTACCATACAACTTGGGATTTCTAAGTGGGAATTCATAAGTACACACAAACCTTGAGATAACATAACTTACCTACACAATTCAAACTTTAATTAGTGTAAACTATTATGTACAATGTTTCTTTCAAATGTATAATTATAATTTTCTAAGCAAGAAAAAGAGATAGATATATGAGAGGAAAGTAAAAAGAAGGGAAACAAACAAAACTAAAATGTTAGTATTTAATGAAATTAGATGCTATAAAAGATTTCAAAGTTTTCCATTGGTAACCTATTGCATTAAAAATACAAAATAAATTGTTTGTAGTAGGATAGGAAACTAGAAGAGGAGTAATGGAGGGGTTAGTTGGCTTATTCAGCTAGATCTCATAGTTGGATTGTGTTGATTATCTAGTTGAAGAGTAAGTTGACTAACCATGTAACTTGAGTTGATCGACCACATTAAATTGTAATTTAGTTAGATGACTTACGTAGTTAGACTGTCACAACTACCTAATAGTAGAAAATATATATATATATATATATATATATATATATATATAGATATAGATATAGATATACTAAAGAAATAGTGATTTCTCTATAAAAGTTGTGGTACATTAATACATAATTCTTATTTTTTAATCTCGCACTACATGGGATATGCTTCCCTTATCTCATCTATGTGTATTTGTGTATTTTTGTATGTCGATTGCTTGGATGGTTCAGTGTTGGGGTTGTTTTATAGGATGGTTGCTTAGGGTTTCCAATCCCTACTTAGAGAATAAATCCCTGTCTTGTAGACGCCTTATCAAAGTGCCAAAGTTCAACTATGATATAAAAACATAGCTAGAAAGATTTTGATGGAGTAATGGAGGAGAAATTAAATAATTAAATATCTGCCATGAATAACTAATTATCTAATAAAGAGCATAAGTGTGTAGAATAATCTCTACAACAAAACATCAATACATTTAAGAATTAATATAAAACAACAATCTATTGATTCAGAGGGATCAACAGTGACATACTGTCTCCGTGATATACTTAGTAAAGAAAATATCTCTACGGTAGGTTGTCAGGTTGGTTGATACTTAACCTAGCCCTACCCAGTGTCCTATACAACCTCAAACATATGCAAAAAAATATGTAATTATAGGAAATGAAAAATGTAGGAAACAAATATTGTCACCAATTAGAACCAGGAGCCTTTGATTAAATCTTGAAATAGCAGAATTTATAAAAATATCAGGGTCTTGGCATCAAAATCCAACCATTTCTCATTTCAATTCATCAAATATATAGAATTTAGAAATTGCGAGTTATTACTATTTTTTTGGAAAATAAAATTCAATAAAAATCATAAAAATAAACTAAATCTAAAATGCTTGCAATATGTATTGAATGTTGAGGTTGCTGGTGTCAAATCCATTTGATCTAGAACGATCCTCTATTACTTATTCTTGCTTGAAATCTGAGATTGTTAAGAAATTTACTGCATAACATAAATAATTACTGAGAGGAATATATATAAGAAAATAACCAGCAACAACCATAAACACATAAACACAAATGTTTATCCGGGAAAACCCCAAATCCGGGGAAAAACCCAACCTAATAAGATCTCATTAGCATTAGCTAAAACCCTGGCCAATCCGACCAAGTGAGCCTTCACCGCTCACCTCCAGGTCTTGCATTACAATGAAGTCCTTCCAGCCTTTTATAAGCTCCATTACATATAATACCATGGGCAGAATACTATGGGTGCACAATACCATGTGCCCCAAAACCATCACTGTTTAACCTGGTCAACTTTGACTCTATCCCGAGTCAAGTTTACCTAACAATTCCCCCCTTAAACTTGACTTGGGGTTCCTTGACTAACTCCAGCCAAACCTGCTAAGTGAGACAATCCTGCTCACTCTAGCTCTTACCCCCCTCAGAGTTTTTACCTGGGGTATTGTTAACCCGACATCCCCCTATCACCTAGGTCTAACCCAAACTTTACCAGTGATCACCGAGGGGTACACATGCCTTACCAGGTCTTACAGTAGTATGCCCATTTACATGCAATAATTTTGACTTCATTAATTTTTTTTTTTGTTTATTGCTGCTGCGATTCTGATCCATCCTCTCTCAATTTGATTTGCTTAAAAACTTCTATCAAACTACTCTAACTGCGAGCCTGACGAGAACCTCGTAGATTCCAACACTGGTGGCCTCACATAGCAGAAAATGAACAATTTTTGAAGCCTCATGAACAATTTTCTTCTGTTGGCCTTCTTTAAATAGCCGCATGAATCCCGAACAATTCGTCAGCATGTTCCAAACCGATAAATATCGCAAATGCACTACGATCCTTGGCAGTTACGGCACTATCTTCCACACATTCTCCTCGAGGTTCTTCTACGTAAGATTGTTCCACCATTATTTTTAGACCCAGATCTGTAAAAAGGCTGCATTGATCTCATCAGGCACTATAAACCCCTGGCATCAAAGAATCCCTTTGAAGCCAATATCTAGCTCTGATACCAGTTGTTAAGAAATTTACTGCATAACATAAATAATTACCGAGAGGAATATATATAAGAAAATAACCAGCAACAAGCATAAACACATAAACACAAATGTTTATTCGGGAAAACCCCAAATCCAGGGAAAAACCCAACCTAATAAGATCTCATTAGCATTGGCTAAAACCCTGGCCAATTCGACCAAGTGAGCCTTCACCGCTCACCTCCAGGTTTTGCATTACAATGAAGTCTTTCTAGCCTTTTATAAGCTCCATTACATATAATACCACGGGCATAATATATGGGTGCACAATACCATGTGCCCCAAAACCATCACTGTTTAACCCGGTCAACTTTGACTCTATCCCAAGTCAAGTTTACCTAACAGAGATTCGATTACTTCTAATCCCCCTTTGTATTTTGATGCCTAGAAATATTGGATCTAATTGCCATTTGTTCCATTTGAATCTTGATAAGTGATTTGACCTACTTATTCTCCTCCTAGAAGATTGGCATTGATTTCCTTGGTTGCCACCTTATCTTCTATAGACTCTTTTTGTGCCCTGGAATCAAGATCTGTTTGTAGACTCATTTTTCTCTGCCATATTTTTATGAGATACTTCATCCTCCAACTAATCTCTTTTAAGGTTGAAAATAAGGGAATTCTATCCTTAACTGCATGCTTAGAAAACTGAACTTGGATTTGACTCATTGACTGCCGATTTGGATGCCTAAATTTTTCCTTTAAAAACTTATATGACCCATTGACATCCGCGAACAACCTCCAGTTGTTGTATTTCTACTGCTAGAAACATGTCTACTTATTAGCTGCCTGGAAATTAGAGGTTGTTGAAGTTATTACTTTTCAAATAAACTATTAACTACCCTCTTATTATGTTGTTGATCATAATCATTTAGAAAATAATTTCATGTGCCCAATGTTCTCGAGCATGTGGTTTTATAGCCTTTTTAATTTCTTTTGATATTCTTGTCTACATTTCTGAAGACACAGATCTTCCAAATCAGACACTGAACAAAAACCATTCTATATTGAGTGCAACACCTCCAAGTGACATAGGAGTGATAACTGTAATTTTATGCTTCTGACAGAACTTCACTAGTGGATTTATTTGGAAATAGGGATGTGTCTCACTATGATTAAGAATAGGCTTTATTTTTGGGAATTTGGGAGAATCTCAAAATACAAATATCATCATTCTTGATCCCAATGCATAAGACCTTACCATATCTTGGTTCTCTTTTGCATTATATCAATGCATTCTTTCTCCAAACCAATTTGGAAACCATTATCAACTTTTAACTCTGCAATTGTAATTATAATCAAATACTCTTCAAATGTTTTTACTTTCATTCTTTTTCATTTGAATTGGACAAGGAATCCCACTCCCAAAAAATCTTCTTGGTGGTTCATTTAAAATGGAATTTCAAACAATTAAACTTGTTCTTCTACCATTACAAATCCTTTAGCCAAGTTTAATATACAAGTATGGAACTTACTTTCAACCTTGAAGAATGTTGCACCCATCCATCTCACAAGGGACACATTCTTCTCTTTGAGATTTTAATCATTTGTTGGTCTTCTTCATGCTAATGTATGTCCTCTGTGTTGTCACTCACAGAGACAACCTTGGATTGCTTACAAGACTGGTTCCTGGGTACATCTAAATTGGTCTGTCTCAAATTATGCTCAAGCAGGAGGAGACATCAACGATGTTCTATACACATATGTAAGAGGCATGGGTTGGTTATTACATCCAAAGATATAGGATAGGTATTTCAGTATTTCTACACATACACAGTTCCCAGAAATATAATAGAAAATAGTGGAGGCTGAGCACTTCAAAGGCTTATAGTTTAATCAACTTTGTAGAATAAATGAGAGGAGACAAAAAGGAGGGATAACTTATAATGTAGAGCTCAAAGCACCAAGAATTATATATTAAAAACATAGAGCCTGAAACCATGAGATTTGCTGCGATTATTTGAGTTACATGTAGATATAATGAACAAAAAAGAAACTAGATGCTATGATTCATGTAGTGCAGTTTAAAGATATAATTTCAACCCATCAAACATGCATGTGCATTAACAACTCAATGCAAATGAATATGTAGGCAAGTATGAAATATTCTAGCATCTATTGTGCATGAATTCAGAGAAGAAAATAGACAAAATGGATGAAAATAGGAAATAACACACTATAATACTTCAAAGAGGAGTCACTACTACTCCTGTGATATTCTGCAAGATCTATGTAACTAAGTGATACAGTCTTCACAAAATTATCAACCTTTCTTTGCAGATTTCAAAACCTTTGTTCAATGTTTCTACCCCTATTTATAAGAAGAGGGGATGCATTATCAATCATGATATAGTAAAAAATATCCCTGGGTCGAGTCTCAGCTGTCAGATTAGCTTGCTTTCTCTACAGGAAAGGCTCTATGTCCAAAAAACATCACAAAAACAATAATTGCCTCATAAAGGAAAGCACATCATAAGATCACAAAACAGATGAAACATTAATGTAATATCTTCGCGCCCATTCCTGTAATTACTTCAACTTTAGGTTACATCTAGTTCACGGTATGGTATCCAGTGCCACTCAACTAACTCTTGTCATTTCTACCTTTAGTGCCTTTGGCACCGACCTTGGATGTGGGTCTTAGAGAGTTATTTCTAAGTCCGCCCAAACTTGGTTTTGAATGCTCCCTCTTCTTGATTTACTGCTAGAGTTGCTTGCTATGCCGACCCTATCATTTTTGCCATTAAAGTTCTGTGGAACACAATCGACGCCCTGATCTGGCCTGGGGTCACATATTACAGTGTAACAAAGAATTCTTGGGTGCGAGATTTTTACCTCTAAAATAGGCGAAAGGGTACTTTTTCGATTCCCCTCTTAGCCCCTTTATTACAACCCCTTGTGTGATTTCTTGCATATGACCAGGTTCTGGAACTGGGGGCCTAGCCCTTTGGGCACTAACACTATCAATGACTATGCGGGGGAATTTTCTTTGTATAACTTGAATCGTCCTCAGTGAAGCCTTTTTATCGCATTGGTTGAAATCCAAACTCGAAACCTTTATCAGATATGGCCTATAAAATATCACGTACGGGGTCCTTTTCTTTATCGTAGTTGGAGTCCCGTATCTCAGTGTTGAATCCCCTTTTCCTTAATTTTCTTTGCTTAATAGTTGTGATTTCCGATCTATGGGGTGATGTCATCATTGCCACATGTCACCTGAAAATGGCCCCATAGGACCCCTGAAAATGTCGAAATTGAGTGACATGTGTCCCCTGCCACGTCAACATATATACTGCAACACGTCCTCCATAATGCCACATCAGCCTCCACACTGCCATGTTAGTGATAACGTCAACTGCTATGTCAGCTCTGAGGACCAATCATATGCTGCCATGTGGCCCCCTGGAGGAGAGAGAAAAAGGCTTGGCTCGATCCTAGTTTCGCAACCATTTCATTTGTTAAAGAATTTCGACCCTCCCCGACCATTTTGCACTAGATCACAAATTAGTGATATTGTGTGATGTTGCGAGATTGGGGTGTGGGACTACGGGATGCAGGATTGTAGGAGTGCAGGATTTTACCACGTGGAGGAGATAGAAGGGGGCGGCCCTACCTTTGTTTTGTCATTCATTTCCTTTATAATTAGTTTTTGGCCCTCTTAGAAGATGTCACACCATATCGCAAGATCAGCCCCTGTACGGTCTTTTAAGTTTAAAACCTGCCAATCTGCGGGATTGCGAGGTTGCTGAGATGTAGAATGTGGGGCCCTACGGGACTGTGGGAACTGCGAGGTGGCCAAGAACCGAGATTACGAGATCGTTGGGATGCGGGATATCACCACATGGAGGAGAGAGAAGGGGGGCCGCCCACCCCTGTTTTTCATACATTTTATTTGTATTTAGTTTTCGGCCCTCCTCGGCGATTTCAAACTATATCGCAAGATCATCCCCTGCAAGTTTTGAAGTTTGTTGTGACTGGGAGACTGCTATGACAACCGATTCACAGGATGCGGGATTGTGAGATTCCCTCATACTTAGCCATTTTTTTTGTTTTCTAAGCTTTCCAGAGGAAATCATCAACAAGCTCTAACGTACGATCTAGGAGTCCCTTTTGGACTTCTACATACCATTGGAAATCTCATTTCTGGCACTATGCAATGGAGAGGGTCTAGTCAAGCTCTGATAGCTTCTGTGGCTCATGTAATGGATTCCACTTTAGTGTTCTTATTCATGCTATACAACTGATCATTTGAAAAGTAGTGAGTGAGCAACAAGTGGCAACATTGGCTCCACCTGGGGATAGTGCCTTGCTAGAAAGGTGGTAAAAACCCGCATACAACAATCTACTCCTTTGGGCATGGAGTCACTTCTAATCAAAAGATAACTTTCATGAAAGTAGAATTTTTTACATAAAATGAAAATTCAAATAACAATTGCAATACACACACCTTATATTTACAATAAGATAGGTACGTCTAAATTTGAAAATAAAATTTGAGGATCTAACCATTTACTAGCAGTTCCAACAGTTCACCATCCAAGTTTTCAAGTAGATATGTGTTGTTCCCTCTCTCTTCTGCAATCCTGAAGGGGCCAAACCATAGTGGATCAAATTTTCCATGTTTTCCTTTGTCCTCCCATTGGACATCCCACCTGAGAACTAAATCTCCTTACTGAAGAGGTCTGTCCTTAGCCTTCTTGTCAAACAAAGATTTCATATTTTGTTGGTAATTGGATAGTTTGGCCTCCACCTGTTCTTTGTTTTCCTGGAGCTCAACCAACTGATTTATCCTTCTTTTCAAGGTACATGGTACTTCCTCAGCTTCTTGTAGCAACCTTACTACTGGCATTTCTAGTTGGATCAGGAAGATAGTAGTCTTGCCATACACTAGCTTAAAAGGTGATTTTCTAGTGGATATTTTAGGCATTACTCGGTTGCCCCATACATAAAACTTCAATTGGGAGTCCCAGTTCCTTTGATTTTCAGTGATGGTCTTCTTCAAACCCCTCACCACAGCTTTGTTTGAGGACTCATCCAAGCCATTTCCTTGAGGGTAGTTTGTAGTGGAGTGCCCAATGGTGATATTGTATTTATGGCAAAAGTTGGTGAACTTGGCCGATTTGAAGACCTGAGCATTTCCAATGATGATTTTAAAAGGACAACCAAAGTGGTATAGTATGTTCTCCTTCATGAATTTTATAACCACTAAGTCTGTAGCATATCTAGCTAGGATAACCTCTACCCACTTGGTGAAATAGTCAGTGGTTGTTAATATCCATTTGTGTTGGCCACTAGAAGGTGGGTTGATCTCCCCTATGAAGTATAGTCCCCACTGTCTAAAAGGCTCCTCCACATGCACATGAATTAGGGGGAGAGGAGAAAACTTCTGTCTTTCAGCAAACATTTGGCATTTCTGGCACATCCTAACTCTAGAATGAACATCCCCAAACAACGTAGGCCAGTAGAATCCAACCTTGAGTATTTTGTGTGCTGTGGTATTCCAGCTATAATTCCCTCCACAAAATCCTTCATGAAACTCCCCAATTTCTTTATGGGTCTCTCCTTCCACCAAACATAGCAACAATACCCCCATAGGGTCCTTCTAGTAGAGTAGGCCATTAGATATGATATATTTTTGTGCTTGCAATCTCAGGCTTCGGTATTTGGATGTATCCAGCCCCAATGGGCACCTTAGGAATAAGAGGTAATGAATGATGTTCTTATACCAAGGTGATCCCTCATATTTGGCATAGATTTTCTACTCAGATGTTTTAATACTGCTTTGGTGATCCTCTAATCTGCCTTCCTCTATGATCAGGTTTATCCCTAGTGCTTGGCAGTTGGATTCAGATAAATATTGGCCAACCCCTAGCCTTTAATGAGCTTGGTAGGCTTTATTGACAACTCATATTCTTGTATTTTCACTATCCACATGTCCCTCTTTCCTTCACTGTCTCCTTGCACCAAGATGTCCTTGACTACCGTTGTTGGGACAAACGCTGTGATTTTCAATTGAAACACATACATGTGAAACACCCTCAGAGCCTTTACCAATGCATAGGCTTGTTTCTCCAATATATTGTATTTTAGCTCAGCATCCCTTAGGACTTGGCTGAAGAAGGTGATGGGCTGCTCATAACTTGCTTTATTTTTCTGTAGCAGTACTGCAACGATGGTACGTGGAGAGGCGAAATAAAAGATGTAGAAAGACACTAAATAGTTAGGGTTGGCTAATATTGGGGCTTCAACCAAAGCTTATTTGATTCTACTAAAAGAATCACGGGGGATAGGGCTCCATTTGACTTCATTTCCCTTCTTGAGCATGTCTATAATACCCTTGACTATCTCTGCATAGTTGGGTATAAACCGCCTTAAGAAATTTATTCTCCCCAAGAAGGCTTGGAATTCTTTCTTATTCCTGGGCATAGGAATGGAGCTGATCGCTTCAACTCATTTAGGATTGATCTTCACACCCTCCTGTGCTACTATATGTCCTAGCAACTTCCCTTCACTTAGGGCGAACTGATGTTTCTTAAGATTCAGGGAGAGACCATATCTCCTACACTTCTCAAAGGTGAGTTTTAAGTGGAGGATGTGTTCCTCCTCAATCTTGGAAAAGACTATGATGTCATCCAAGTAGACCACCATGAATTTTTCTAGCTCCCCCATGAAAGCTATGTCCATGGCTCTCTGAAATGTGGCCCCTACATTTATCAGCCCAAAAGGCATGTGAGCATACATGAATTTTCCCCATGGGGTGGTGAAAGTGGTCTTTTCTTGATCCTCAGATGAACTGCCACTTGATTGTATCCAGAGAACCCATCCATCATGGACATTCTGGCTGAACCAACCACCTTCTGCAATATATTATCCATCTTGGGCAGCGGGTAGTTGTCTTTCAAAGATGCCCTATTTAGATTTCGGAAGTCTACACATAGCCTTATCTCTTCGTTCTTTTTCCAGACCGGGACCAAATTCGCTACCCACTCAGAATATATTAAAGGTACTATGATCTTTGCATGGAGCAACTTCCTTACCTCCCTTTCAATGGAGGGGAGTAGGAGTGGATTTATCTGTCTGAGTTTCTGCTTGCAGGGTTTCATTCCACTTTTCAAGGGAATCTTATGTTGTATGATGTTAGTATCAAACATTTTCAAATCATCATAAGACCAAGAAAAAACATCTTTGTAGGTTTTGAAAAGATCTAAATACCTCTATTTGTAATGCAAGGGGATTCCTTTTGACAACTTGATCATCTGGGGCTCCTCCTTTGATCCAATGTTGTAATCTTGTACTTGATCATCCATCTCAAGAGCCATTTGTTTGGCAGCTATGTCATCTTTATTGAAAAACCTCTCTAGTGGGACTAGTTCACGAGGGATAGTGTTTCAGTTGCAAAATTTTTTGCCCGACCACTGTGTCTTTCCATGAAGTGGCTTCTAAATTTGATTCTTATTCTTCTTCTTGATCGGGGGGGGCGCGGGGGGGTTAGAAAACTCCCTAATGACTTCTATGAATCGTTTCACTTGCTCGTCATCTTTGAACGCCTGCTAGTGCTTGACGTTATCAAGTATAGAGGGTCTACACCTAACTTCCAGCTCATATCTGAGGAGAGGATTTTGATGGGGTCTGAAAGTGCTTGCAACTACAACCAGGAAGTCAGCCATTTTGCTTCCTTCTCTAGGCATAAATTGGATATTAAAAGCCAGGAAGAAGTTTTCAATTAAATCCCACACTTCTTTGCGGTAGGTCCTAAGTCTAGGGTGTTTGGCCTAGCATTGATTTCTGATTTATCTTATGACCAACTCAGAGTCTCCATAAACTGTTAGGCATTCAATGTTCATATTTTTTGCAGTCTGTAACCCATGGAGCCGTGATTCATACTCCGCCATGTTGTTATTTTCTTTGAACTCCAGCTTCAATGAGAGGGGTATCAGGTGGTCTTTAGGAGATACCGACAATAGTCCTACCCCATTTCCCTCTTTTGAATTTTCTCCATAAAATATAATTTCCATACTTTGGTTTCACTTGCATGTTGATGTTCTAGCTACCATGTTAGGTGGACTAATGTTTCTTCTAAGATAGACTCATCTTCCTCTAGGAGTAGACAGGAGAGGTCACTTTATTTTCCATACACTGGGGATTTTTTTGAGCCTTTAGCTGTCACAGGTTTTACAAACTTGGATTCCTTATATGGTCTCCTTTGTTCTCCTCCAAAGGTGGGAATGGTGGCATAAGTTAGATCCAACTTGATAGAGCCCCCCACCTTGGAACCCAAAGATCTAGATAGCAGCATGCCAAAATGAGGGGGTACATCTGCCACTACTATGTCCATTACCATGCTCTTCACTGAGATCTACGCCAGGTTCACCACCAGATCCTTTATCATTACCAAACATTTGACCCCGTTGGAGTCAAAGGAGTATAAGTATTTGTAGGGTCTGGTGATCTGCAAGCCAAGCTGTTCCATTACTTCCAACGACATAAGGTTGTGAGAGGCTCTGAAATCCAACATGAAATTATGCAAGAGAAGGTCATGGATTCCCAACGTCACATAGAAAGTTACAGTGGAAGGATCAAGTTCTTCCACATGCGGTCCAAAGACCACCATTGGCCTCTCTTCTTGAAGATTTAGAGAATCATGGGTGGGTGATGAGACAGATGGATGCATGAATTGAGATACCTGAGCTTTATAGGTAGGCTTCTTCAGAAGCTTAGTTAGTGGAACATAAATCTTTACCTTCTCAAGCTCCTTTTGAAGGTTGAATGTAGATTGGGTCTTTTCTATACCTCCTGGCTCTGCTTCTCCTTCATTACCACCAGTATTTTTCTACAGAACAGGTTCCTCCTTTGCTATGTGCCCCTCTAAGCTATTTATTTCCTTATTCAAGGGGACTTTTACCTTGGCAAGGTCATGATTCAACTTACCTTTCCCTTTATCTAGTACTGGGAGAATAGTTTGGGGGGAATTTTCCTCCTGTTTCTCTGGTTCTCTTGACCTCTTCATTGAAGATCTTAGATTATATTTATGTTGTGGTTGTGCTAGCATGAAATATGCAATTTGTTTTCAATAATGATCTATATCTACCTCATTTGATGCTTCTCCATTATGACTGACCTCTTGGTGAATCATATTCTCCTGTTGTTCTTTAGACAAAGCAGAATATAAGTTTCCCTACATCTCCTATACATCTGACCATTGTTCATCGGGATCATCTTCTAAATATAGAGGATGAGGGATCTAGTTTGGTTGTTCCTTTCTTTCCCTTGGCAGTAACTATAATGGAGGCCTTTTATACTGTGGGTTATATCCCCGATTATTTCCTTGAGCGTTCTATTTGGAGAGACACTTGTTCTCAATTTCGAGCTTTCCAACCTTATGTGACAAACTCTTGATGATTTTATCCAACTCCTCCAACTTCAAATCTGGTGATTCTCTTGTTTGACTAGAGAAAGAAGCTTATTCTTTACCTCTTTTATTCCTAGTGGTTTCCTTCTTTCCACTTGACTTCATTTTTGAGGCAAAATTTGCTTCTACTTCAAGAGAATCAACTTGGAGTTGATATAAAGTAGGAGATTTACTTTCTCTTAATGTAAAACCAAAGTCCGATTCAAATTCTCCCAAGTAAGATACACAAGCAGTAGCTAGGGGGGCTTTATCTCAGCAGGCAAGTTCTTATACTGCTTATTGAACCTCTTATTAAATTATAAGATATCCTCCTTTGGCTTCTTCTTGATGGCATTGAACTCCATGAGGAGGTACTCATGATTTCTCTTCTCACCCCACTTTTGTGTGAAATAGGTCTCAAGTTCCTCCCAAGTGGTGATGGAGGCATTTGGTAGGGTTTTAAACCATTTTCTGGCTTCTCCATCAAGGGACTATACAAAAAGTTTTAGGACCACATCTAATTGTTCTACATTCAGGTTCCCTGTTAGCGCTCGAATCTGCCTCAGGCTGAGGAAGGCAAAACTCAAGGCAACATCAAACCAAGCTCAGCCTCGTAGCTAGGCATACGAGGACAGGAGAGGGATCTCTCCAGTCAATCTCGATAAAATGAGCAATAGGGTGTGAGATGACTTAAAATGGGAACTGATTTTAGGTTAGTAAATATATATCAAATGAGGTTTTTAATAAATGAATGGGTTTTCTGGGCTGCATGGGGCAAAGATAGCAAGAGCAGAGATTTAATCAAAGGCACAGATTATTTCATAAGGCGAGGTAGGAGTGAAGTTTAACAATTAACTTTGAAATAATATGGGATGAAAAGACTATTTAAAGAGCTGAAAAGGGCATTAATCAATGAGTCCTTTACAGACAGAAGACAATTACACAAATACTGAAACGCTCTTTCGAGGCAGAGCAAATAAATTGGGTTCTACCTCCCACACTGTAAAGCATTCAGCTGGAAATGATAATGAATGAAACTATGAAACATTACAAAGACATATGAAACAGAAGAAAAACATATGCTAAACTTTCACACCACAAGAATCTTACAAATCAGAGCTGCGCCATTTAATTATTTTCTCTGTCAGTCAACTGTACAATAAAACTCTGTATTTCTCCTCCACCAGCTTTCAGAACTCTCTTACAAATCATTTGCAATACAATAAATAAACTCTCATGTTTGAAAACAGATCGATCCAAAATGAGGAGCTGTTTCAACTGAAGTTAAAAATAGAAAAGAGAACAACCTTCTCCTTGAAATTCTCTAATGACTAACTAAAAGATTAAAAACTGGAGCGCAGACCCATTTGTATTACTAACTGAAGTCATAAATAGGAATACGAATCCTATTCTTCTGCTGTGATGAATATCTTCATTTCAAATTAGCCTTTCGATCTCTGACTGCCACGTTACATTTGTCATTTGAATAAAACGGATTTTAATAAAAATAGCCTTTAAACTAAAATCCTGCCAATTCCAGCTCATGATGACAACTGTGCCCGGAGAGGGTTGCATGGTTGCAAGATAATGTTGCAATTGTCAATGGAGGAGGAAAATCTTGCAGTAATCCGTTATCGAGGAACAACTGGAAATCGGTAGTGCGCTTTTTCCTAAGGGATTGCCATGAAACTGAAGCTGAGAATGAATATGAGAACTCCATAATCATATCTGGCCTTGATTTTGGGAAGAAACCGTGCAAATGTCATTGCTGCACTTATTAAAAACACAGCAGTCCCAATTACAATTGTTTTAGAGTTGTGTCTAACATGATCTGCAATGTAGCTTGTCCCTACAGCTAATAGTCCCCCAAACAATGTTGCCAACATTCTGTTTAGTCCCTTGGATAAGATCGCTTCTGCATACCAAAAATTATATGCTAATAAAGCTTGAATTCTTTTTTGTAGGCAGAAACCTGAAGCCTGGAATATAAACATTGCGAAGTAATTCAGCTAACAGAACCATCTGTTGGGCCTGCAAATTGAAAATGTTCTTTGCTTCTGAGGTGAGAAATGATTGCTTTGAAGCATCCTTCTCCTCGGTATCATTTAAACATGTCTCTAATAAAATGTCAGGTGATCGAATCACTCTATTAGAAATAAAGCCATGTTTTTCTTTCTTAAAAGGCCTATGCCCTGTTGACTATATGCGTAGCACTCTTACCCAACGCGTAGCGCACTCCATATGCGTAGCGCACTTGTAGATTTCACACAGGCTGGGGAGGCTATATGCGTAGCACGCTCTATATGAGTAGCGCGCCTCCTCTGCGCATAGCGCGCATGCAAGCATTTCTAAAATGTCCCACTCACTCAATGAAATTCTACTGCTCAACCATAATCTGTCTGGGGTTTTCCATCTGGGATTGCTCAGCTAGGAAAGCTGACAGTATTTGATGTGAGCTTCAATAAACTTATTGGAATTCTGCCACGTAGGATGCACCAAATGGTAAAACTAGAACAGCTCAATGTTGCAAACAATCTGTTCTCTGGTCAAATTCCTGTAGGGATTTGTATTCTACCCACCTTGATGAATTTCGTTTTCGATTATAACTTCTATCCTTATCCTCGGTTTGCATCACCATGAATTTGAACGCAAACTGCAAATGATAATACCAAAACCTTGAATGCAAACAAAGCCCTGCAAAACCACTACGTTATTTCCTTTTGGTATTTCTCTACAAGCTAATCTATCTACTGTTGAACTCCTTGAAACTTTTCCAACAGTCTTTCAAACTCTTTTGTGCTCATCAAATAATCCAGAGTTTGTGGCTTATTCTCCCAACTTTGCTTTGGGTATTGTGTTTCTGATCAACTGACTGATGGATTTCTGTTTGTCTCACAGGGTATAGAGCTGCTGAAGCTGAAACAAGGCTGCCATTGAGGAGTTGTAGAGCTTTGGAACACTTTGACAAATTACATATTCTAAAAAAAAAAACACATTTGATGATTTCTTCTTCAAAACAGGGTTTTGAAGAAGAATCAATCTTGCATCATTGACGATGACATTCCTGAAATAAACACTTACTGAACCTTCCTCTAGCATGCAGACATTATTCGACATGTTTGAAGACCAATGACGAAGGACTGACATGACCGTGTCTAACATTCCCCATTAAACCTAGGCAGAAGATTTAAGTAGTCTTGGGGCATAACACTTAGGGACTAAGGTAAATCAAGAGGTGCATACTTATTTAGCAAAAATCCTAGAAGAGCCATCCAAATTAGTGGAGGGGGATTAAGATTTAGTTGAGGAAGTTGGGTCGAAACCACAAGGTTTTGAATGGATGGACTGGAAGCAGGGTATGTCGGGATCTTAGGATCCAATCCTAGAAAGTGAGCAACAGTGGGATGAGAACTGGAAGAGGAAGTTGCAAATGCTAGTGAGATGGTAGCACAGGCAGGGGGAGTTTTCTCTTCCTGGACTTTACTGAAAATTAATTTTTTAGGTTCAGATATGAATGGGGCTTTCTGTTGGAAGGTATCTGAGCAAGTATGAGGCCTTTTAAAATACATGGTGATGAATGATAATGAGGGGGGGTGTGGAGTCGCCAAGGTGATTTGAATGCAATCAGAACAGACTTCGCTCACCTACACGAAGGGTGATCAATTTATCATATCCTAGGGAAAAAATCCTTCCATATGTTCCCTGATAACAGTGCCAGACGATGTTGTCTCTCCCAGAGATAGCATTGGATTGCTTACAAGACCAATGCCTAGGTACATCTAAATCGGTGTATCTCAAATAATTCTCAATCAAGAGGAGACATCACCCATGTTCTATACACATATATAAGAGGCATGAGTTGGTTCTTTCATCCAAAGATACAGGTAAGGTATTTTAGTATTTCTACAGATATACAGTTCCCAGAAATATAACAAAAAGTAGTGGAGGCCAAGCACTTCAAAAGCTTACAATTTAATCAACTTTGTGGAATAAATGAGAGGAGATAAAGAGAAGGTATAACTCAGAATGTAGTGCTCAAAGCACCAATAATTCTATATTAAAAACATAGAGCCTGAAAGCATGAGATTTGCTACAATTATCTCAGTTATAGGTAGATATAATGAACAGAAAATAAACTGGATGCTATGATTCATGTAGTACAGTTTAAAGATATAATTTCAACCCATCAAACAAGCATGTGCATTAACAGCTCAATGCAAATGAATCTATAGGCAAGTATGAAATATTCTAGCATCTATTGTGCATGAATTCAGAGAATAAAATAGACAAAATGGATGAAAACATGAAATAACACACTATAATACTTCAAAGGAGGAATCACCACTACTCTTGTGATATTATGCAAGATCTATGTAACTAAGTGATACAATCTTCACAAAATTATCAACCTTTCTTTGCAGATTTCAGAACCTTTATTCAATGTTGCTACCCCCTATTTATAAGAAGAGGGGGTGCATTATCAATTATGATACAATACAAAATACCCTTGGGTCAAGTCTCAACTGTCAGATTAGCTTGCTTTCTCGGCCAGGGAAGGCTCCGTCTCCAAAAAACATCACAAAAACAGTAATTGCCTCATAAAGGAAAGCACATCACAAAACAGATGAAACATTAATGCAATATCTCCCCACCCATTCCTATAACTACTTTAGCTTTAGGCTGCATCTAGTTTATGGTATGGTCTCCGATGCCGCTCAACTAACTCTTGTCATTTTTTCCTTTAGTGCCTTTGGCCCCGACCTTGGATGCAGGTCTCGAAGAGCCATTCTGATTCTGCCCAAACTTGGTTTTGAATTCGCCCTCTTCTTGATTTACTGCTACAGTTGCTTTCAGCACCGACCCTATCCTACGAAACACAATCGACGCCCTGATATGGCCCGGGTTCGCGTATTACAATGTAATAGAGAATTCTTGAGTGCAGACTTTTTACCTCTAAAACAGGCGAAAGGGCGCTTTTTTGATTTCCCCCTTAGGCCCCTTTATTACAGCCCCTTGTGTGATTTTCTGCATATGACCCGTGGCTGGAACTGGGGGCCTATCCCTTTGGGCACTAAGCCTATCAACGAATGTGGGAGGGACTTTTCTTGGTATAACTTGACTTGCCCTCAGTGATGCCCTTTTAGCACATCGGCTGAAATCTGTATGCGAAACCTTTATCAGTTATGGCCTATAGAATATTGCATTTGGGTCCTTTTCTTTATCGCAATCAAAGTCCCGCATCCTAACACTAAATACCCTTTTCCTTAAGTTTCTCTCCTTAATAGCTGTGATTTCCGATTTGCAGGGTGTTATCGGGAAAACTAGTGTCTATTCAGAGCTGCTAGTCCCACTAAGACGGGTAGCTATCTTAGAAACAAACAAACTAAAGTCACTTGTGTTTTCCTTTACGAGAGATAGATGAGAAAGAAGCAGAGAGTACCAACCTCAGTTTTTTGCTTGGTTCCTTGCTTGTTTCCTTTCTCCTTTGACAAAATCTCACCACTCCTTCCTTACTCGTTTTGCTTCAAAGAGTTCCTGTAGAGTCAAAGTAGCATAATACCATCAAAGCATAGAGATCTATCACTGTAAACAATATAGGATCAGATATATATTGACCATACAAATGTATATATCGACACAGAATTCAAAGATACACAAGAATATGGAGGAAAACTCAAATAGATTTATTGATAGAAGCAATAAAAGAGAGGATTACAACCACTTGGTCTGATCCAGCGCCATCCTCCTAGCATGAAAGCCCTCTTCACCTCATACAAAGCAAGATCACCCAACAATGTCTTCAAAGAGAAACCAACAGCACTTCCTTGCAAATTACAAAATTCCAGCCTTTGGATCTCTGGGATGAGGGATCCATATATAGATGTTTGCAGGGGGGTGAGTCAGATTCTGGGATTTTGATTAGTGTCATCTCTCTGATAGTTCTTGGTTCCACTTGGAGATTTCATGATCTCTTACTCATCCTTTGGCGAATTCAAAGAGGCAAGTGTCAAATGAGCAGCTTCTAGAAGATTCTTAGGGTCTCCACCTAGCAAACTGCTTGTGCCATTTGTCTACTCTCGCTCATTGCACCCTACAGAAGGGATTTCTAGTATGAATCGCACTTTTTGCATGTGGCAGGTGAGATGCATCGCACCCTTAGCACTGTGCAGTTTGTATGGTCCTGCTTTGACCAATTTTGAGTAATTTTTCATGGAGAACTTCTGGGAGATGATGTAATCAGCTGACCTTGCTCCTTTAGGGTATGAAACAACACTTTTAGGGGCTTAGAAGCCCTTGGTTTATGGACATATATGATTGGGGTTGTAGTGCCCAAATATGTCGATAATAGTTGCCCCCTAAAGCATGAGGTCGTAAATCTTTTGATGTCGGGTGAAATGCTTTATAATGAGGATCCGAGGTTTTTCGAACTGGAAGGTGACCTATAATAAGATACAATACAATACATTATCTTCATAATATTTTCATGATCTAGCTGAGGCGGACATTCCCATGCTCAGCTTTATAAATTCATTTTCATGTACATAGGACAGACAACCGTCTGTGTGGCAGACTGATGATTCTGGTAGAGTCATCATCCCTTAGTTTGGATGATTATCTGTGCAGCAATGATGTACATTTGATGTCTTTATTTTCCTGAATATATCGCAGCTCAGACGGATGAAACTAGATCTGGGGTCTTCAAAACTCGTTCAATCTTCGCCCGAAAGTACAAGTCCGTCCATGTGAAAAGATGTTCTGATGTCGAACATGGAAAGACATTGCCTGATTACCAGCCATTGATTAAGCTGTTAACAGGCACGAGAGGAATCACCGATGATGATGATGACCCTCAAGGTACTGCAGTACAATTCACATGGTGCGAATACATGAGTCGATGTCGAACACCACACAACATCTTTCGGTCGAAGGCCATTAATGTAAACTTGTCACCGGAAGTGAGAAACTTGCCATTGAGGCATGCAAGCTTCAAAGTACTGAAAGGGTTGTTACTAGGTCGACTTCTTGGATAATGAGCTGATGTCGACAAGAAGTGACCCATCGTAGGAGGGCCTTAATGAATCCCACATCCACGACACGAAATGGAGCAAATGATTTTGTGGAAGTGGAAACGATCTGATGATATGAGGTTCAGGGTGGCGGTCATGAAAGAATGAAGCGTAAAGGTATTGCAGCGGATGAGACACAAGCTGGGTAGGTGAATTCTCTTAGCGACTTCTCTTGAACATATCGGTGACACTGAAATGGATTGGTAGCATTAACCCAAAAAGTGGATGGTATGGTGGACCAATGGTGATATGACCAGTGAACGAAATAACCCAACCAGACTCAATCATGGTGATGGAGTGAAAGTGTCATGTTCAAGAGCGACCTGCTACCAATAAATTTTCTTCAATTTTTCTTCCCAATTTTCCCCAGTCATTTCTGACCAGTACCTCTTTACTTTTGTCAAGCTTGAGGAGGATAACATATGCTTGTTCTATAATTTGCCCTTTGGGCAAACCCGTCGCTATGTTTTAACAAGCCTAGCGACAGTGAGACTCGCTCTTGTCTTTATGGACAAGTTTGTCGCTATTGTTTTAACGAGTTTAATGACAAGGATAATTAAGTTCTTTTCAATTTTAGAGAGTCTGAAAAGAGACGGAAAGGAAACTCCAATATTCCTTTTTCGTAATATAATCCCTCAAGTCTGAAAAATTATAAAACAATGCGAAAGGGATGACTTTTCAATAGTTTTAACGAGCCAAACAAGACAAAGGCTCGATATTTTTGTGTAATAATCCCTCAGGTCCAAAAAGATTAAAATCTAGAGGAGGGATGGCACTTCCAATCACGTTAACTAGCTGGAGAGGCCAATTTCTCGGCAATCTTTTCAAATTTTACGAGTCAGATGAAAAGAGCTTAAAGGAGACTCATTTTTTTTGAGGAACAAGTGATGTTTTTAGATAGCAGCTGGTTCTAGGTAATGTTTGGAACTTTTCAATCACGGCAGTGTAAAGAAGGTGGCTCATGGGATCACTCATCGCAGTTGTTCCTCAAAAGGGGTAAACAATCAAACGAAGGCGTATGATCGGCTAAAAAGGAGTGGAGATGATGGTAAGAACATGACCAAGGCTCAAAAGCTGATAATAATGCGATCGCACTGGTTATTTACCGAAGGTGGGTTCATTTTTTAATGAGCTTAAACTCTGGTGGAACATATGCTCATTGCTAGGTTTATTTTTTAATGAGCTTAAACTTCGCGTAAAACTGCTCGTGGCCTGGTTTATTTTTTAATGATCTTGAACCATGCGACAACATATGCTCAGATTCGGTTTCATGTTACACAATCTTGAAATGAAAAACTATGCTTGTTATACGTTCGCATGCCCCCAGCATAATGATGCAAATCGAGGTGCATGCCCCGCAAGCTTCATTTCATTCAACGAGGTGGATGGAATGAAGGTTCACATTCAAGATTTTTGAAAGACTCAACTTGGATTTTATGAGATCATAATCAAAGGCTCGATTTGGAAAGGGAGTTGTTTCATTTTTTAATGGGGTTGACACAGAAAAGAACTATCCTCATAATCCACCATATTTACAGTATTTGATAGAAAATAAAAAATTGAAGCATGATTAAGGTTGCTGAAATAATCTTCGTGGTGATCCGGAAGATGGGAACGATGGTGGTAATCTTCCCATGGTGCCTCTCCTATCATCACTGACTGAATGATTCCTTCGTCTGTAGAATGTACATGCAACCAAGGATCTGAAGAGGTGCCATATTCCTTAGACCTATCTATCCAAACACTCGATGAGCGTTGATTTGGGTTTGTCCCCCAGGCCAAGAAAATTGATTGCTACAATATTTCTAAAATGGTGATGATCCATGCTGACAAAATGTTCGGGAATCTTCTGAATCTTTTAGATATAGAAGATATCATATTGCAGGTTTCCACCGTGGCCACTTCCGCCAGATTACTCTGAGGCAGTAGGGCAAAAGTACCCATCAATGTAGGGTCTTTTAGCAGGCCTACTCTGATATTTTGAAGTGAATGAGAGCTTCCATGGATCATCGGGATGCTTCCCGTAACTTGTGAACTATTGGGGAGAAAGGTTTGTTGGTCGATGATTGTAATTCCTCCTTGAAAAGGAAATGCAATCTTTCTGAAGTACATTGACACAACAACAGCCATTGCATAAATCCAAGGCCTTCCCAGTAGGATGTTATAATCGAGGTTTCCATCAACAATTTCAACATCAATTTCTACTGTTTTTCCCCCCAGTTCAATGTGTAAGTTACTCAAAATCTCTTATGGAGTGTATGTTCGTCCATGGAATGCTTTTAACGTCGTTGACGATCGCGACAAGGGTTGTGAGCCTAAAGTTTTCCAGCAACTCATTGACATAATACATGTAGATGCCCCCTCATCAATAATTGTTCGATGAAAAGTTTTGTTGAGGGCTTTCACTTGAATGGGGAAAGTGAGTTGAGCTGGTAACTGAGGTTCATATCCTTTATGATTAAAGGCCACAAGATTGGAATCCGCTGGTTCAATCCCACCTATTACTGATAATAGAGCCTGCTTTTGGGAGGGGAAATTTTGCAGTACTTCAAGTGTCGACATAGTGGACGGCGATTGGGCCAGGTCCTCTACTATATTATAATTATGTGCCGCTCTGGCATGAGGATTAAATGTCGATTTGTGTACTACTCCCTTTGGCGGCTTTATCGTTAGCTTAGGAATGATGGGTGGCACAACTTCGGTCGAAGTTGTTGTCAAACTACTAGGTTGATCAGTAGCCTTGTTGTTCGACAGTTGTGGATTCCCGTAATCTTTATTCCTTGTCGATATCAAAGCATCATTTTGCTGTTTTGAAATGGACAACATAAGCACTTGGGATGGGGAAGCATTATCGCTAGCAACCAGATTGGTTCCTGGGTTCGGAAATGGGTCAGTCAATACTGCTGAAGTTCTTGAATTCTTAAAGATTTTCTTAACTTCAGCTTTATATGGACAATCTCTCATCCAATGGTCCTCATCGCATATGAGGCATGGCTGACTAGGTTTCTTTTGCCCAGAAGGGTTTGCAGAAGATTTTTCAGGAGACGAATCATCCTGTTTCTTCTTTTTGCTCTTCCCTTTCTTCTTGCCCCCTGGTTGCTTCGGTTCTTTGCCTTTGTTGGTCGACACAACATTAACCTCTGAGGCTAGAAGTTCTTCATTTGCATTTTGACCAGAAACCTTACGAGCTTTCTTAGATGTAGCCTTTGTCGATTTCATGCTTGTCGTACCTATCACGCCATCGCCAGCATGAGAGTCCTTGTTTAATTTAGGAGGAGGAGGAACAAAAAATTCTAGTCTGGGAGCATCAGGGATCTTGTCATAGAGCGTGCCAGACTGAGTATAGATTAAGTCTAGATATTGCGCACGAGCAATGACTTTCTCTTCGGTGACGACTCCACCTTTTGCCACATATTGTGTACTAGAAGGTAATAATGACTTAATAAACCATTCAGCTAGTAGTTGATCAGGAACATATGTTTTTACCATTCTACGATGACGTCGCCACTCATGAATATGATCAGATATGTGAGTGGCCGTCATCTGCTTGAAATTGGTAAGAATCTCTATCCCTGTTTCGTACCTTATTGGTAATTGAAAATGGGTTAAAAAGGTGGTGGCAAGGGTGCCGAAGTTACCAAACGAAGCTCTAGGCAATTCGATGTACCATTTTGCTGCCAGACCAGTTAACGTTCGCTAAAAAAGGCGAATCCTAATCGAATCATCATTTAGAGTTTTGGAGGAACACCATAGATGAAAGGTCATCACATGATTCGACGGATCTTCACCTGGATTTCCATTAAATTTAGGAATATCTGACGGAAGTTTATGAGGAATCACTGGCCACCAAGGGGCATAAGAAATTGGATCGTTTGTTAGCCGATTTAGATCTGGTAATTCTAAAGTTGCCACGAAGGGAAACTGTTGATTCAGGTTTGGCGAAGCATACCCAGGATAAGATGGGATTGCCTGAGCAGTGGGTCTTTGCATACCAGCATAATGCATTTGATGCTGATAACTTTGATAGGGTTGCTGGGCATAACCAATTTGGGATGATTGATGATAACCATTTTGAATATACGGCTGCCCATTACTTGCAAAGTTTTGTTGCTCAGGTCCTTGGTACACTTGCTGGAATTGTGGTTGTTGGTGTTGCACCAACCATGGTTGTGAAACCATTTGCTATTGCCCAATATTGGATGTTTGACCAAGATGAGGGGTAATAGTACCCGTTTGAGCCTGAGTCGTTCCAGTTAAGGGGCCACTAACCGGCGATTGCGGTTGTGTCGTGGAGACAAGAGGCTATTGTATTACAACCTGAGAAACTTGAGGCTGGCATATAACAGGCAACGCTTGTACTTGAGACACTCTCACAATAGCTAGCGTAGTGGGGATATTCGACATAGGTAGACTCGGTTGCATTGAGTATACAACTCTTGGTTGTTGAGGTAGTATTGGCAACCAACCATTGGATGTGATTCCAATTTGACCCGAATTCGGTTGTGAACTCTCATATGGTTGTTCTCCTGGAGGGAACAATGAAAGGGCATACTACCCCCCATACGGCGGCAATCTAGTGCTCACAGGAAAGATTGGCCTTTGGAGACCGGACTGCCCAAATTGATACTGTTGTGAAGGATCAATTTGCTGAGACTTAACATAAGAAATTTCAGACATCATTCGGACGAACAAACGGGAACAGACCATACTGTCGAAATAGTCCCTGGGTGGACTCCCTCTAGTGGTTGAGAGCTAGTTGGGATAGATGGTATGCCAGCGAACATCATCGGAGTGGTGGCAGGAGGTTCTGCTACCGCTGTATCGGATGACACAGTCCTAGATGTCGATGGTTGTCCAAACATATCGAGTCTATCCAAAAGACTTCCTAGCGATTCTACAGGAACTTGCGATGAAGGGGTATTAACTTCTGAAGCAGAAGGATATAGGTGGATCCTAGTCCCAAAATGCGATGGAGTACTGGATGGAAGATCCTCCGTAATCTCTTCTATAGCAATCAATCCAGGTGGAAGAGGTAGACCGTCAGGTCCGTAAAATATTTTTGGTGCCGAAGAAGGTATAGATT
Organism: Pinus tabuliformis; assembly: GCA_031772625.1. Classification (NCBI taxonomy): domain Eukaryota; kingdom Viridiplantae; phylum Streptophyta; class Pinopsida; order Pinales; family Pinaceae; genus Pinus; species Pinus tabuliformis. Next base: position 1,200,845,433 of record CM062820.1, on the reverse strand, counting down.
TTGCAACGACAGATGCTAGAGGGGTAACACCTTCTGAATCAACTCTAGATGGAGCTCATTCAGGAATAGAAGTGTTTACTGTTACACTAGGATCAGTTCTAATGTCCTCTTGTAACTGCGGAACTTCTTCTACAGAGGCAGGGATACCAAAAATGGTTGGAGTAACTAGAGTCTCAGAGGATGTCGAAACACAAGTTTCAAACAAACCAGGAGACTTTGACCCAATTAAACGAGTTCGCTTGGCCCGGAATGGTTTCATTTCTGGAGTCAAAGACGGTTGACTCGTCAGTATCTGTGAATGACGGGGTTTTGATTGACTTTCTTCCATGATTGTGGATTATTTGATCAACTCAAAATAGGAGGGGAAAGTGTTATTCCGAATTAAATGAATTTTAGACGCTTTGACACAACTTTCTTTTTCAATTTTTAAGATTTGAGAAAAAGCTAAAGATGACTCTAGTCGCCTTCGATTTTTAATGAGCCTAAAGTGGCAAGTGCTCAGATGGACCTTTTCCTTTAAGGAATCTGAAAAGGAACGAAAGAGACTACTCTAGAAATCTAGACAGAGGGATTACCAAACCAATTGCAAAACTGCAGAATACTTTTTATGGTACGGAAATCAATCTTCCCGAATGTTGTGTTCAGTGCATTGCGATCGATAGGGCGGTAGACACAGCTTCCTAAGGATAAAGGATATAGCCTATTGTGGTCTCCCAATATATACTCGACGGTATGTGGGAGCACAAGTCCGTACTGGCACTTATCGTCTCAAAGAGGAGGAATCACCCAACCTACGATGAAAGCGACAGTTACTAGGCTTTACGACGCCAGAATACGTCTCTAGCCTAGACTTCTAGATGTTGTGCATTAGGTTCCAAAACGTTTTTATGTTCATTGAATTTATTTTACAGTTGATCTTCCTTAAGAAGTTTTCCTTTAAGGTTCATCGCGTGATGTATATATACAACTCCTAAATATGCAATCTAAGATGATAAATAGTCGTTTACTCTTCTTTTTGCAATGAAAATCCTAGCTACTAAAGAAAGAGAAGCGAAATCCTTTCAACATAGAGCAGAGAGCACACACTAGATGCACTGTCCTAAATCAAAATCAACAAGCAGTCTAAATGCAAATGCACATGCATGTATTTGTTTTCCACTTTCTTAATGTATGAATGAAAAAAAGAATGCTCAATACAAATCTGAATTATTTCTTCTTCCAAAGCGACAATACTAACGATTTTCTTTTCAAAAAAAACGAAAGGGAGACAAGATGACACTTTGCGATTTTGAATTGAAAATTGCTTTCGACACTTGAAATACTACAAATTCAGATCAAATACAAGAGTAACAGTGTAATCAACTATCAAAAAGAGAAGGATTCTTTTCTTTGACTGAAAACGACACTTGCGACACTTTCAAATCAAAAGATGACAGTTCGATTAAGTTACTATTTTGTAAAGGAGAACTGTAAATGGAAAAAAATACATAAAAACATTCACAATTCTTTGTACAATGGAGGTTGAATAATGCAAAGGAAGGGGGTTTCCACAGTGGTCTACTGATCACAGATAGCAAAACTCCTGAATAAAGCTGAAGACAGTGAAGAAAAAACCAAAATTTGGAGGCAGAAATAGTCTTACCTGATCATCGCACTTGTAACATAGGGAAACAGGGATGCATCCCACCTACTGCACACGGGAGGTGCGATGCATCCAGTCTGCCAAAAGGAGACAGTGCGATGGTCCAGGAATGAGACTTTAACTTGGTTTTTGGTCACAGTTTGCAGCTTAGTTCAGGGATTTAGGCCGAGCTAATGATAGTCAGTAAATACAAAGTATAGGGGCTGATCTAATGAGGTTACTTGAGCTACCTCTAGGGCACTTAGGATGTTTGCAAGTTAGTTGTTCAGTTCATAAACAAACCCAGAGATTGACTAAAGCAGCGTTGATCTACTTTGCACTTGCATAGCAAATGCAGTTTGAAGGCTAGCTGGCTTAACTTCAGGCTTCGTCTGTAGTTTATGAAGCAAACAAATAGAGACAAGCAATCAAACTATTCATTCCCCAGCGAAGTCGCCATTTTGTTATCGGGAAAACTAGTGTCTATTCAGAGCTGCTAGTCCCACTAAGACGGTTAGCTATCTTAGAAACAAACAAACTAAAGTCACTTGTGTTTTCCTTTACGAGAGATAGATGAGAAAGAAGTAGAGAGTACCAACCTCAGTTTTTTGCTTGGCTCCTTGCTTGTTTCCTTTCCCCTTTGACAAAATCTCGCCACTCCTTCCTTACTTATTTCGCTTCAAAGAGTTCCTGTAGAGTCAAAGTAGCATAATACCATCAAAGCATAGAGATCTATCACTGTAAACAATATAGGATCAGATATATATTGACCATAAAAATGCATATATCGACACAGTATTAAGAGATACACAAGAATATGGAGGAAAACTCAAATAGCTTTATTGATAGAAGCAGTAGAAAAGAGGATTACAACCACTTGGTTGGACCCAACGCCATCCTCCCAGCATGAAAGCCCTCTTCACCTCATACAAAGCAAGATCACCAAACAATGTCTTCAAAGAGAAACCAACATCACTTCCTTGCAAATTACAAAATTCCAGCCTTTGGATCTCTGGGATGAAGGATCCATATATAGATGTTTGCAGGGGGGTGAGTCAACTTCTGGGATTTTGATTAGTGTCATCTCTCTGATAGTTCTTGGTTCCACTTGGAGATTTCATGATCTCTTACTCATCCTTGGATGAATTCAGAGAGGCAAGTGTCAAATGAGTAGCTTCTAGAAGATTCTCAGGGTCTCCACCTAGCAAACTGCTTGTGCCATTTGTCTGCTCTCGCTCATCGCACCCTACAAAAGGGATTTCTGGTATGCATCACACTTTTTGCATGTGGCAGGTGAGATGCATCACACCCTTAACACTGGGTAGTCTGTATGGTCCTACTTTGACCAGTTTTGAGTAATTTTTCATGGAGAACTTCTGGGAGATGATGTAATCAGCTGACCTTGCTCCTTTAGGGTATGAAACAACACTTTTAGGGGCTTAGAAGCCCTTGGTTTATCGACATATATGATTGGGGTTGTAGTTCCCAAATATGTCAATAACACAGGGTGACATCATCATTACCACGTGCCATGTGTCCCCTACCATGTCAGCATCCATACTGCCACATTAGCCTATGTAATGCCATGTCAATGATGTTGTCAGCTGCTATGTCAGCTTTCAGCACAATCATATGCTACCAAGTGGCCCCTTGGAGGACAGAGAAAAATGCCTAACCCAACCCTATTTTCACAGGAATTTCCTGTGTTAAAGAATTTCGGCTCTCCTTGGCGATTTTGTAATCGATCCCAAATCGATGATATCGCGTGATGTTGCGGGACTATGGGTACAGGATTGCGGGATGCAGGATGTGGGATTCCAGGAGTGTGGGATTTCGCTACATGGAGGAGAGAGAAGGGGGCAACCCAAACTTTGTTTTGTCATGCAATTCCTTTATAATTGGTCTTTGGCCCTCCTTGGAAATATCACACCGTATCGCAAGATTGGCCCCGCACGGTCTTTTAAGTTTAGATATCGTCAATTTGTGAGACTGCGGGGTCATCGAGATGTCGGATGCGGGGCCCTGCGAGAGTTCGGGAACTACATGAACCTGCGAGACTATGGGAACCTAAGGGACTACGAGAACCTACGTGACTGCGAGAAATCTGGGGTCACTGGGAACTAGGACTGCGGGATACTGCCACATGGAGGAGAGAGGAGGGGGGTTGCCCACCCCTGTTTTTTGTGCATTTCCTTTGTATTTAGTTTTTGGCCCTCCCCCACAATTTCACACTATATTGCAAGATTGACCTTGCAAGTTTTGGAGTTTTTTGTGAATGTGGGACTGCTGTGATGACCGATTTGTGAGATGCCCTCATACTTAGCCATTTTTTTTGGTTTTCTGAGCTTTCCAAAGGAAATCTTCAACAGGCTCTAACTTCTGATCCAAGAGTCCTTTTTTGGACTTCTATATACCATTGGAAAGCTCATTTCAGGCACTATGCAATGGAGAGGGTCTAGTCAATCTCTGATAGCTTCTATGGCTTAGGAAATGGCTTCCACTTCAGTGTTCTTATGCATCCTTGACAACTGATCATTTTCAAAGTAGTGATTGAGCAGCGAGTGACAACACTCTGCAAACAACTCATTCTTTTCTTTTGAGATTGAATCACACTGGTCCTTCAAAAGTTCTAGCCTTTGTTCCATTTATGAAATTGAAATAAGCATGTTCTCTGCATTTGCGACTTCTCCAAGCTCATTGAATTCATGGGAATCCTCTAGATGAAATTATGAAGATAACATAAGCTATAATTTCAAAGTGTCTAAACCCTTTTTTAATATTCTAACTTTGGAATTCATAACTATATGTCAACCTTGAAAATAAATGAAAGTCCTCAGGTCCATATTCAAGTACGAGTTTCCTCCTTTTATTTTTCATACTCCACTCCTTTTCAGAATTTGTTCTTTCATATTTGGTCGCAACCTTTGCAACATGAATTGAACACGAACTATAATCTTGAGATGTCACCTTGAAGGTTAAATTTTTGGTCCCTTTATCTAGTAGTCACTCCTTAGATTGAATTCACAACATCTAAAACATAAAAGAGTCAATCTGTGGCAACTATCTTCCCTCTGGAAAATTTTGAACTTTTGAACAATATCATTGACAATAAAATAATGGGCTCTGTTTTAAAAGGTTCACTCATTGATATGATTTAAACTTCCAAAGGAAGATGAAGTTGGTCAAGGCCAATTCCTTCAACATGATTGGTTCAATATTGTCCCACACTTATCCATCAAATTCATGAAATTTCTGCTCAAAAGTTGCAGATTCTAAACGATCTTTTCCTTTTCAAGCTTAGTGATTTCCCTTTGCACTTTTGTTTATGTCAAAACAACAAATTCCAAATTATTGATAACTGTAAAACCAACCTATATGCTAATAAATCTTGGATATGCCTGCTCAATTATTGATTGGCTTTCCAAGTTTATATTTTCCTTAATGGTTAGTAGTTGTTTTTTCATATTAGCCTTTTAAAAGTGATGTTATTGTCCAATTTTAATGATGGAAATTACTCCCTTTTTGTAATGAAACACAAATTTAGAACATTTGAAGTCTTTTCAAACTCCAGTTTTTTTGTTTTGCTGCTTCATAATTTTTATTTTGTTTTGGTAACCATAATGCCACTAAGATGCAACCTTATCATTCTTATCAATATTGTGATTTACCTATGCATATTCTTCTCAAAAACCACCAAAAAATGAATTCTATTAGGTGTATGAGATGAAAGTGCAATCGATGGAGCTAAATAAGCTTTTGATGCAACCCAGGCATAATGAATCACATGAAAGCTTCCCAACAAGTAGAAAAACACCAATAACATATGCTTCTAAAGGAAGAATCGATGGTTGCTTCATGTGTTAGTTCTCTTCAAAAACCCTTTCCAAATTCTCTTTTTCCTGTTCTTTATGAAATTATTTGGAGTTTAATGCTTCCAAAGGTTGATCGCCAATCTTATTTTAGTATGAAACCCATGAGAGATCAAATCTCATTCTTTATCGATCTTCCCAACATATGTTGATACCTTCTTTAGATTATGCATGCTTGTATAGAATCTTTTTATTAGTTCATTCTTAAAATTTGGATCCAATAAATAAGGCTCCCTCAATTCCCAAAAGCCTAATTACATCCTTTGAAAATGAATTTCATTGATGCATATTTTCTCCGTTAGTCAAACGCAAATAAATCATTTATCGTTTCTGCTTTTAGAACAAGACAATATGCTTTGTAAGAGTGATGACCTTTCTACTTCAATTACTTCCTCGACTATTTTTGGGCTATTCAAGGGTTTTGGATTCTCTGCAATCCCATTAAGAAAAATATTAACTCTTTCATGGGTATAAAAACAATGTAAAAGTAGCAAGATGAAAAACATTTCCTTGTTGGGTGTGCATATGGCTTATTTTCAATTTTCAATAGTTGAAGAATGTGTGGTGTTGTCATTTTCATGGATAAAAAGATGCCATGTATCTGAGACATGACCACCTAAATAAATTCGTTGTCACTCGCCATTGTGTCTGACAGAATTAACCCCGTGCTATCATTATAAGCTAGAGTAGAATTGCAGAGGGGGTTCTTGATCGTAAATGGTTTCAATATGGGCATTGCCACAATCTTCGTAGAGTTGCCACATTGCCAAAGCAGTTAGGAGAAAAATGGAAATTACAGACCCCCCTTCCCCCTTTGATTAAACTTGAGATGGGAAAGGGGGCCCATAATTCATCCCTTAACCATTGATTTCCAAGTGTCATTACCCACCATTGAAAACTACTAGCAATTTAACTGTGTGTTGCTATCGTTACTTGTATAATATACTTGGGCGATTTATCCCACATCAAACAAGAAAATGACTTCGTTGGTGTTTATACACACCAATAGTCCCAAACCAAGTTTACACATTGAGCACTACTCCTCTTTGGACCTCCTTCCAAAACAGAGCAACAAGATGGTAATAAAGAAGAGGCAACAAAATCTTCAACATGAAATCAGGAAGCAAGGTCAGTATGGGAAAGCAGGGACAAAGACTCAAATGTGAGTCTTACATGTCAAAATAAATAGCAATCAAGTCATATCCAGGTTTCATTAAGATTAGTTTGTTGGAACTGCAGAGGTTACCCATGGAGATGAGGACCTGGGTTAGGGCCTATTGTGGAAGATAGAGACATAATTTTCCTCATAGAAACACATGACCATGAAGGGTGCAAGACACCTCTATTTGAAGGATACTGGAAGATGACCATGTGGAACAAGGAAACAGGGAATGGAAAAGGGCACGGGGGTATCATGGTTTTAGTAAGGGAGAAAGAAGGTTGTCTCATTTAGTTAGAAAAAGAAGACTCAAATAAGCAATCCATTTGGTTTAAAATATCAGAAAATGGAAACCACATCAAAATTGCAGCATGTTATTTTGCGCCGCAAGTTTCAAAAATATACAAAGGTAGAGGGCTTGACCACAAAGATCCATTTGCAGCCTTAAAAGAGGATATTGAAACTTATTCACAACTAGGTGAAGTCCTTATGGTGGGTGATTTGAGTGCTAGGACTGCAAGTGAGCAAGCTAACATTCTTTTCTGTCAAGATGATTGTGACCCTATTTGGCTTATAGAAGAGAGTAATCATCAGTGGGAAATAATTTTAGATGACAAGGGTTATAATCCCTTTGGTGATTAATTGCTTACTCTATGTGGGGCCTTTGATTTAGTCATTTGCAATGGCTTGACTAGATGGGAAAAGTATGGAAATTTCACTTGCAATACTTACAATGGAGCAAGTGTAGTAGATTATGTAATTTTCTCGCATCATTTGTGTGAGAAAATGGAGGAAGTTTTGATTGGAGATCAACCGTGGAACTTAAAATCATATCACAAGCCAATTTATTTATGTTTCTCTTGGGCTAGAAAGAAATAATTAGAGTAAAAAATTTAGCATGTCCAACAAAGCCTCCCACGGGGTAGAATTCTTTTGACCCCAAAAAATTTTAATACCTTCAAAATGATGCTAGAGAGGCCCTTCGAGAAGGAGAAAATCATGATTCACCACCTTCATAGTCATGAATTATCACATTTAATTCAATGCACACTTGCAAAGTGAAAAAGAGCAAAAATTAAGAAGTCTGAAACAAATTGCTTTCTAGTTAATGCTTGGTTTGACAAGGAATGCAAAAAGGCAGGGAGAATGTGGAAAGAGTCAAACAAGGATTACATAAATCTCAAAGCTTACAAGCAATTATTGAGCAAGAAAAAGGTTGATTTCATGGTTTCAAGGAGGGAAGAACTAATATTCCTTGGGAAAAATTATCCCAAATTATTTTGGAAGGAGCTCCAACCGAAAAAGATACAATTGGAAATAGTATTACAACTTCTAAATGGTTTGACCATGCAAGACAACTCTATGAAAGGGATCCCAAGGGTGACCCTCCCCCTTGGTCAACATTGATACTGAACTCTTCACAGTGCAAGAGGTAGAGATGGGTATCAAGAAGTTGGGTGTTGGAAAATCAAAAGACTTAGATGAAATCCAAGCAGAATATCTAAAGTGGGTCTCAAATATTCTTGCACCTCACATTACAAAAATTTTCAAAAGTGTCATACAACAGGGGCTCCCCACAGATTCGACAACTAGTTTGGAAATACCTCTTTTCAAGAGCAGTGACATCAATAATACCTCCAATTATAGGACCATCATGATAAACCCTTTGTTTGCAAAGCTATTTGGAAGCATGCTAGAAAAAAACTAGAAAGTGGGCAGAAGAAAGAGATAAGCATGCTAAAGGGAAAGTAGGTTTTAGACCTAAACATTCCATAGTTGATCATTGTATAAATTTAAGGCACATAATTGAAAAGGTTTGGGAGAAAAAGGAAGAACTCTTTTTTTGCTTTGTTGATTTCAAAAATCATTTGATTCGGTTCCTAGGGATAAGCTTTGGCACAGAATGGAGGAACTTGGGGTTCTTAAAAATTTGACAGCAACTATGCATATGTTGTATGAAGAGGTGAAAGTTAAAATTAGAACTTCAACAGGAATTTCTGAAAGTTTCAGAAGCAATATCGAGGTTAAGCAAGGTTTCCCACTGTCTCCTACCATTTTTGGTTTATATATTGAAAAGCTTGAGGAGTGGTTAAATTCGCAAGGGGGTGATGGTATCAATTTGGGCAAGTTTGTTATAAGGCTTATTTTGTATGCAAATGACCTTATTTTGATTGCTAAATCGACTCTTGGTTTGCAAGATCACTTACTATCCCTTGAGCATTTTTGTAGAAGTGTGGGGATGCAAGTCAATATCAACAAAATGAAAGTAGTGGTTTTATCTAAGAAAAGAAAACATAACCAACATAAGTTCTACTTTGAAGGCAACATTCTAGAAGAAGTTGCGGATTACAAATATCTCGAAATTGACTTCAACAAAAATCTAAGCTAGAATGGTTGTAGAAAGAAAATAACATTGGGGGGTTGGAAATTATTTATGCTTTTGAAAATAGGTTTAGAGAGGCAGAGTTATGGGATTGGAAAACCACTCAAACTCTTTTTGGGCTTCTAGTGATTCTCTATGGTTGTGAACTATGGGCCAACTGTACATCCGACATGCAATGGAGACAACTGCAAAAAATTCAGAAGTGTTCGATTACAAACAAATTCAAGATTAAAAGTTCAGTTCCTTATGATATCTTGTTAAGTGAAACAAGGACTGCTCCTATTGAAGCAATTTTTATGGTGCGAGTCATAAGGTTTTTAAAAAAAATTGAGCAAATGGAAGAGGGTAGATGGCATAAGGTTGTCTTTAATGAAAAATTGTGCAAGAGAAAAAATACTTGGATGCAACAAAATAACAAATGGTTTAGTAAATGGGGTATTTTCTTGAGCACGTGTCCCATAAACAACAAAGAGATAAAAGCTTTTGTTATGGAAAAGTTCCACAAGTGTACTCGGGACAAGGAGCTAGGAAGAAAGAAAAAGTAGTATATTGAAGTGTTTAATCCCACTCATAGTCGTCAACCAAGAGCATACATAGAGGCCAATATCTATTGGAGAGCTAAAATTATTATTGCTCCGTTAAGGACTAATTCTCATCAACTCTGTTGTGAAACAAGGCACTGGAAAAGGCCAAAAGAAGTGTGGGAGGAAATAGTATGCATTTTTTGTTCTTCCGAAAAAGTGGAAACAAAAAACATTTCATTTTAGAATGTGAGGCCTTCAAATACTACAGGGAAAATCATGCAGATATGTTGGCAGCTATCTCTTTGGATAATCTATTTAGCGAGGGGTTTGTTGAGAAGTTGGGAGCATTTATTTTGAAGCTTCATAGAAAAATGTCCAAATACATCAAGCAGATGAAGAAGCAATCTATCCCATAGGCTATCTTTAGCCTCGTGGATGTTAAAATAATTTCTTTCTTTCTTTCTTCTTTCTTTCTTTGGGCTCCTTCCTTGACTTGTGCAGTGTATGTTGAAAGCTAGCTTGGCTTGGTATTGTATCGAGCGCTGGATTGTCAATGGAATTTTGACTTGGTTGTATGGTGAATGAACTCGGAGATTGGGATCTGCTCAATAATTTTTGCAACAATTTTAATTTTAAACCAATAATTTTATAAAAATATAAAAATAATATTTTATAAAATTATAATTTTTATTAAAAATAACCTGACGACTTGTAGAAGAACTAAATGAAAATTGGATTAACTGGAAGATCACCTTGCGTGTAGCTGAAAACTTAAAAAATATTTACGATACGAAACTCAAATTTCATGGGAAACTGATACTCACAAGTGAAATTTGAAATATTGATCCTTTGTAGACATCTGAGATTTGTGATCACAGTAGAGAGGAAGAAAAATATACAGATCAATGAAACCATTACTTTACCTTGAATAAACACAACAATGAATGAAATTGACGTCTCGAACCAGTGGAATCACCATATAAACAAAGTGGAGCCGTCGGGTGAAAGAAATGCAACCAATATCAAATGATTACCCCTTATTCACCAGCGAGGAATATATCTGATTAATCATCATTCTCCCAGGGAAAATTTCTTCGTTACTTCGTTCCCTTACAACGGTGCCAAATGTTGTAACATTTCTCGAAGGAAGTTCTTGGTTGCGAAACTGTGCTGAGAAACCAACTCAACCAACTTTAGGTTCAAGTTACTAGCCCTCGAACCAAAGGGGGCTCCCTCAAGTATTATGAGGCTTTTTGTTGTTCACTCTCACTAGACAACAACCTATGAAGCACAATGGCTCGATCTAAGGGTTGTTTTATAGAGTGGTTGCTTTGGGCTTCCAATCCCTTCTTAAAAATTAAAGTCCTCTCTTGCAGAGGCCTAATCAAAGTGCAATGTTCCAATATGACAAAAAGACATATCTAGAAATATTTTAATGGAGGAATGGAGGAGAAATTAAATAATTAAATATTCACCTTGAATATTTAATTATCTAATCAAGAGTAGAAGCATGTAGATAAATTTGTAACAACCATGGGTTAAAAGTTCATGTAATAAAGTTAATAAAGGAAAAATAAGACCAAAGTCATGGGACATGTATTCCAAGATGAATGTTGGGAAAAATGTCCTAGTGGTGTTCATTTAGTTTATTATGCCTAAGGGGAAAATTGGCAAAGGAATTGGAAAAGACTTTGAAAAGGCAAAGAGGAATTAATTGCTATTTTATTTATGAAACAATGGAAAATAGGAGGAAAGGAAGGTGAAAGGTCATATGTTGCATGTGAGGAGGAAATTGAAGGAAACATAGAGGAAATTGAAAAAAATAGAGGCCTCAATGATAAAAAGGCTTATGAGGATGATTTCATAGCCTTTTGACAATTCTGGGTTAGAGTTCTCTCTCTATTCTCTCACTCTCATACTCTTTACACTTAGAGCATTCTTGGAGCACTCTAGCATTGGAGAAAGGAAGATAAAGGAAAGAAGAGAAAGCAAGAAAAAGTTGGATCAAGCCACTATAACAAGATTACCTACAGGTATTGAGTTGCATGTATGATTTTCTTTCTAGATTTGGCATGCATGTGTGCATTTGGTTCTCTTCTTGTCATTGGCATGGGTTTTTCTAGGTGTGACAGATGTTTTAGCCTTAACTTGCCATTTCTAGATAGCTATGGTGTGATGGGGTTTTGTCATGTGGTTGAGCTTTGGATTATCAGATGGTTTTGGAACTGGGTGAGGTCGTCTCAGGAAAATTCTTAAGGGCCTAGGAATCCTTTGACCAGTAATGGCAGGATACATGGTAAATCTTGAGGGTGGAGAAGAGAAAATGCCTCAAGGTATTGGTGAAGAAATTTGGAGGCATCCAAGGTTGTTTAGGGCCCAGTGATCCCTTGACCGGTTTTGACCGAATCACGGTAAGACCTGGTAGTGTATGTTCCTCTGTTTGGGCCTAGGAATCCCTTGACCAGTGATGACATGATAATATGCAATAAAGCCTAAGGAAACAAAAGTTATTTTTGTTGTAAGTCCCACATTCATGCTTGGAATATGGCACGGGGGTGATTGGTTGAAATAATGATTTGATTCAACCAATCTATGGTCCGGTGGTACGTGGAAATCCTTGACTTGGTTGGATTTGCATATGTTAATAAGAGCTCTTTTTCCTCTTGTATTTTATGAGTGTTATACATGCTACTATGTGGCTTTAATGGTTGTTCTATCATTGTTATTATTCTGGTTATATGTTGGTTATAAGCATGGTTTTATGACATACTTTAACTATGGCTCTCAATATGTTTTGATTAGTAAATGAATGGGTAATGAATGCATGACCTAATAGATGTTATTGCAAGTATTTTGAGAGGCCATTAGAACTTCTTGATGATTCTTAAGTAAATATCAGATCCCTATGTTCAAATATGCATGCATGACCTGTATATTACATGTTTTCCATGTGTTTGACGAAATGACTATCATGGTTAAGCTTGGTTAAAGTATTTTTCTTTGAATTTATTGTTTCAGAGTCTCATCAATTTTTGGGCAGTGGTATGGAGACTACCCCTAAAAAGGTGGCTTAGATTCTGCGGTCGCGGGCACAAAACTAGGAAAATGAGATTGCAGTTGCTACTTTGTAGGCTTATGCATGTGAATGGAGTTGAATTTATGCAGTGTTATGCCTGCAACTAGGAGTCCACATCAGTGAAAAAATAGTCTAGCTCAGGGTTTGGGCACTTAGAGTAGTTGTTTAGCTCTCGAGGGTCTTGTATCTCCTGACAAAGGTCAATAAGGTCTCTTTTGCTCACTCCATTTCCTTAAGGTGATCTAGTAGGTTGATTCATGTCGTAGTAGTCCTCAACTCATGTTTACTCTGGCAAACAGGTGAACGTGTGTAAATGTGGGAGGGGTGGTTATAGGGTAGTGTCGTCATGGCTTTTTGTTCTCTTTGGGTGATATCTGATACCACATAGTGTTATCAGAGCATGGCTCAGTGCTTGGACTGGATGGGTGGAATGTGTTGGTCATGAATGCATGTCGTTTGTATATGTATTTGTTATGCATGTAAGTGTCTTTGTGTTTGTTATGAAAGCATTGTTATGGTTATGGTTGTCATGCATGAAGTCATGGTATGAAGTTGGTATTTAATGCCTGAGGTCGCTATATTGTTATGATTATACATGTATCACGATAATCTAGTTGATTTTATAGATGAGATATCCTCCCCTAAACTATATTGAGGTATGTTGGTTATGTTTATGTTTGGTTTATTTGACATGATATGGTTGTAGGAAGAATAAGATCAAAATGACTAGAAAAATGGTGGATTATAGCTCACGAGACTTCCCTTACAGATCAGATGAGCAACATGGTGATGGGTACTCTCCTGACATAGTAGATACATTAAGAGTTTTGAAACCAGAAATTAGAAGTTACAAAGTATGCAATGACATAGTCATTAAATCATAAGAGAGAGTTGTTAGGGTACAGGAGAATGCAATCATCCTTCAGAGCTTGTCATATTTGCAGAGACATGGACAACCACAGATTAATTATGGGCAAGAGGATAGAACTAATGGGGAATATGGTAGCAGTTCTCATGGTGGGCATAGGTCGGATATAGATGGCACGGTTAGAGATGTTAGATTCTTGGATACACCTGATAAGAGAGGCAGTGGACATGGGATTTACTCTAGTTTTGATTTAGACAGGTATCATGGTCATCATCATTATCATTCTTACAGGAGGAGTGACAAGAGATATTTGCCGTATGAGTTCAAAAAATCAAAGCCCCCTACATTTGATAGAGACTTGAAGAAGCCAAAGGATGCAGATGCATGATTGCTTAGAATGAAGAATTTCTTTGAGCTACATGATTACACAGAGAACATGAAGGCCATGATAGTTATTTTCAGCCTCAAAGAGAAAGTGAACATCTAGTGGGAATATGTGAAGTGGGTTAGAGACATCAAGACAAAGGAGTTGAGTTGGCATGAACTCATAAAACTTTTTTGAAAGAAGTAATTTTAAGAGAGGTACTATGACAGTTGTTATCACCAAAAAATTGATCATCTAGCCTAATTTACTGGATGGATCGAAGTACATGTTATAGTTAAACCCATGAAGAATAATTAAATAAATCACTATTTATTTGATTTTCTTTTAGGAATAATTAATTAAACAATTGTTCAATTATTATTCCTTGTCATATTTGACCCAATTATGAAAAATAAATAGATAAATCATTAATTATCTTATTTTTCTATAAAAATAATTAATTAATCACTGATTAATTATTATTCTTTGTCAAATTTGACTGAATCCCTTAGGAATAGTTAAATAAATCATTATTTGTTTCCTTAAATAATTTCATAAGATGATAAATAAATCATTTATCTATTTATTATTTCGGAATAAAATTTTAAATAATTTTTCCCTCCTAAACAAATATAATAAAATATTCCAAGTGGTTATTCCAAGAAAGGGGTTAATAATATTTGATTATTGCTCATTATTTGAGGTGTTGGGTGTGGAGCCTAATTATCTTCTATATTCAAAGGTATCATTGCATTGGACCCTAGTTTGAAATGGGGTGGCAACGCCGCCCATAAAATATTCATTGCAGGGGGGGTCTAGGGGGGGTGGTTGCAACCTTTTGGGAGCCTCCCCTGGTGGGGGGACCAGGGGCAATGCCCCTGAAGCTAAGAATAGATGTAAAATTGCCTTGTAAAATGTTGTAATTTCGTAGTCAATCTAGGTCGTTCATTAGGCGGAGATTTGATGGTAGAAGTTATATTTAATTTAGGGTATTTTGCCCTAGAAGGCAACCCCTTGCTACATATGAGGGAATTGTATTGCATCTATGTAGATTTATATTCTGAGTGAGGAAGAGAGGGGAGATTGAGAGTGAAGAGGGAGTTACAATAGATCTGCTGCAGGTTGTATCTCTTCAGTTTGCTGGATAATATAAAAGAAGGATTGGCCGTTTCTCCGTGGATGTAGCCCAAACTGGATGAACCACGTATATCTATGTCTCTCTTGTTTTATGAATTTTCTGTGTTTATATTTTTGCAATATTTTATGTGTTCCATTTCTCTGTAATATATAATTTTCTAACAACTGGTATTAGAGACGAAGGTCTATTTGACTAATAAAATTGCAGGAGAGAAGGGTTCCTGGTTCAAGTGGGAGCAATGGCGGAAGATGGTAGGTTTAGAGTCGAAAAATTCAATGACCAAAACTACCAGTTGTGGAAGATGCAAATGGAAGATTATCTGTATCAGAGAGATCTGTACCAACTATTGAGCGGAAAGACAAAGAAGTTGACGAGTATGACAGACACAAAATGGGATATTCTCGACAGAAAAGCACTTGGAACAATACGGCTATGCCTAGCGACATCGGTAGTGTTTAATATTTCAAAGGAAACGAAAACAGAGGGTTTAATGTCGACATTGGCCAAACTATATGAAAATCCCTCAGCCTTAAATAAGGTATTTATTATGAAGCCTTTATTTAATATGAAGATGTCAGAAGGTGGATCTATTGATGATCATTTAAATGAATTTAATACAGTTACCAGTCAGTTAAGTTCTATAGGGGTAACTTTTGATGATGAATTTAGGGCTCTATTATTTCTGTGCTAGTTGCCAAAAAGTTGGAATGGTTTAGTTATGGCCATTACTAACTCTATCTCTAGATCTAGTACTTTAAAGTTTGATGATGTTGTCGGTGCAATCCTTAGCTAGGAAATGTGACGGAAAAGCTCTGGTGAGACATTAGGTAATGTTATGACTGCAAAGGCTAGGGGAAGAAAAATGGAAAGAGGAAAAAGCCCTGGATATCAAAGTACGTCAAGAAAAGGCAAATCCATGTCTAGATCGGGGATAGTGTGCTAGAAATGCGGGAAGAAAGGACACCTGAAAAAAGACTGCAAGTCTCGAAAGGAAAAAGAAGGAGATGCGCAACAAGAAACTAATCATGAAGCGAATGTAACAGGTGATGTGTTGCAAGATGCTTTGATTCTTTCATTAGAAAATATTATTGATGCCTGAGTGGTAGATTCAGGGGCCTCATTCCATGCCACACCTGATAGGAAACATTTTTATGATTATGTTCAAGGAGATTTTGGACAGGTTCGATTGGGTGATGATAAACCCTATAAAATCATTGGAATGGGTACAGTTTTCATAAAACGGCAAAATGGAAATCAGTGGCTATTGAAGGAGGTAAGGCATGTTTTAGATTTGAAGAAAAAACTTATTTCAACAGGGCAGTTAAGAGGTGAAGATTGCGTAACTACTTTCACATATAAAACCTGGAAGGTCACTAAAGGATCCCTGGTAATAGTGAAAGGAGGAAAGGTTGTTACATTGTATTTATGCAATGGTATTTCTAATTTTGTTAATGCTTTAACCTCTATAGGAGAAGACATGGCATTGTGGCATCATAGGCTCGGGCACATGAGTGAGAAGGGGATGCAGATTCTTCACTTAAGAAATTTGGTGCCATGTTTGAAGCATGTTGATTCAAAATTCTGTGAGAATTGTGTTTATGGAAAACAGAAGAGAGTCAGATTCCTTAGAGTTGGGAAGGAAAAGAAGAGTGAAAATTTAGAGCTTGTGCATACAAATGTATGGGGACCTGCTGAGGTATCATCTCTTGGTGGCTCTCATTATTATGTTACTTTTATTAATGATGCAACCAGAAAACCCTGAATTTATTTTATTCGAAATAAATCTGATGTATTTGATACTTTCAAGAAATGGAAAGCTTTGGTTGAAAATGAGACAGGGAAAAGGTTGAAGTGTCTCAAATCAGACAATGGAGGTGAATATTGCAGCAAAGAGTTTGATAGGTATTGTTCTAAGAATGAAATTCACAGAGATA
Source organism: Pinus tabuliformis (assembly GCA_031772625.1). Classification (NCBI taxonomy): domain Eukaryota; kingdom Viridiplantae; phylum Streptophyta; class Pinopsida; order Pinales; family Pinaceae; genus Pinus; species Pinus tabuliformis. Next base: position 1,200,828,497 of record CM062820.1, on the reverse strand, counting down.
AGACAGTTCTAAGAACACCACAAAAAAATGGAGTGTCAGAAAGGATGAACAAGAAAATCATGGAGCGTGCAAGGTGCATGAGATTGCATGCAGGATTGCCTACAATTTTGGGCAAATGCTATCGATACTGTTGTTTATCTAATAAACAAAGGGCCTTTAAGTTCCTTGGATGGTGGTATTCCAGAGGAGGCATGAACAGGTAAAAAAGGTAAACTACTCTTTTTTAAAGACTTTTGGTTGTGAAGCCTTTGTCTACATTAATAAAGAAAATAGAACAAAGCTTGAGGCAAAATCAAAGAAATGTACCTTTATTGGATATGGTGTTAATGATTTTGGTTATCGCTTTTATGATTATGAAGAACACAAAATTACTAGGAGCAAAGATGTCATATTCAATGAAAATTTTTGTATAAGGATCAATTATAGGAAAAGAAACAGGAAAAATAAAACAAAGAATATACAGTGCTTATCGAGATCACAGAAAAGGTAATGGTGCCTGAAAATCATAATGCTCAACATCTGGAACAACAACCACAACAGCAAAAAGCACCTCAAACACCTGAAGGTGGTGTTAGAAGATCCACCAAGATAAATAGACCCCCTAAACGATACTCTCCTTCATTATATTATGTGTTGTTGACTAATTCTGGTGAACCAGAATGTTATGAAGAAGCAATGCAGGTAGAAACCAGGAAGAAGTGGGAGCAAGCCATGAAAGAAGAGATGAATCCTTAGCACATAACCAGACTTAGGACTTAGTCAGGTTGCCTGTAGGTAAAACAACATTGCAGAATAAATGGGTTTACAAGTTGAAGGAAGAAGATGGAGGTAGAAAAAGGTATAAAGCTAGACTTGTGGTGAAAGGGTTTACAGAGAAAAAGGGTATAGATTTTGATGAGATATTTTCTCCTGTTGTTGAAATGAATTCAATAAAAACTATTTTAAGTCTAGTAACAATTGAAGATTTGCATCTTGAGCAGTTAGATGTAAAGACAACCTTTCTCCATGGGGATTTGGAGGAAGAGATATATATGTAGCAGCCACAAGGATATGAGGTAAAAGGGAAGGAGAAGCTAGTGTGTAGGTTGAAGAAGAGCTTGTATGGCTTAAAACAGGCTCCAAGGCAGTGGTTTCTAAAATTTGATAGGTTTATGTCTGACAAGGTTATACTATATGTCACTCTAATCATTGTGTTTATCTCAAAAGGCAAAATGATGGCAGCTATATTATATTGTTATTATATGTAGATGACATACTTGTTGTAGGTTCTAACATGCAGGAAATAAATGCGCTCAAAAGAAAATTGGCAAACTCATTTGCAATGAAGGATTTGGGTGCTGCAAAACAAATCCTTGGTATGAGAATAACTAGAGACAGGAAGAATCACAAATTAACATTGTCTCAAAGTGAGTACATAGAAAAGGTGTTGAAAAGGTTTAATATGCAGAATGCAAAACCAGTTAGTATACCTTTGGCTAGCCATTTCAAATTAAGTAAGGAGGAGTGTCCCAAGACTCAGGAAGAAATGGCTCATATGTCTAAAGTTCCATATGCATCAGCAGTTGGAAGCTTAATGTATGCAATGGTCTGCACAAGGCCTAATATTGCACATGCAATGGGAGTTGTAAGCAGGTACATGAACAATCTAAGAAAAGAACATTGGATGGCGGTGAAGTGGATTCTTAGGTATTTGAGAGGTACCAAAAATCAAGCATTATGCTTTGGTGGTTCAAACATTGCTCTACAAGGATATGTTGATGCAGATATGATGGGTGATAGAGATAACAGGAGAAGCACAACAGGGTATGTGTTTACTGTAGGTGGAACAACTGTGAGTTGGGTCTCAAAACTACAAAGCGTTGTTGCACTCTCAACAATAGAAGCAGAGTATGTTGCTGCTACAGAGGCTAGTAAAGAAATGATTTGGTTTCAAAGGTTTCTAGATAAATTGGGTAAGAAGCAAGAGTTGGGTAGGTTATACAGTGATAGCTAGAGTGCCATACATCTTGAAAAAGACTCTGCATTTCATTCCAAGATTAAACATATATAGCTCAAGTACCATTTCATACGGTCAGTGTTGGAAGATGGACAGTTAAAGTTGGAAAAGATACACACCAGCTAGAATCCTATAGATATGTTAACAAAAGTTGTAACAAGGGAGAAACTAAGAATCTGCTCAGTTTCAACCAGTCTTCAAATATGATGAAGAAGATGAGAAATAGCCAGGTCCAAAGTGGATCCATTGTCCAGCAAATGAAGCAGCGGTGGAGTTGTTATAATCAGTCTCCAAGTGGGATATTGTTGGGTGTGGAGCCTGATTATCCTCTGTATTCAAAGGTATCACCGCATTGGACGCCAGTTCGAAATGAGTCGGCAACGCCACCCGTAAAATATTCACTGCAGGGGGGGTCTAGGGGGGGCAGCTGCGACCTTTTGGGAGCCCCCCCTGATGGGGGGATCGAGGGCAACAACCTCGAAGCTAAGAATAGATGTAAAATTTCCTTGTAAAATGTTGTAATTTCCTAGTCAATTTGGGCCATTCATTAGGCGAAGATTTGACGATAGAAGTCATGTTTAATTTAGGGTTTTTTTTCCCTAGAAGGCAACACCTTGCTATATATGAGGGAATTGTATTGTGTCTATGTAGATCTGTGTTTTGAGTGAGGAAAAGAGAGGAGATTGAGAGCGAAGAGGGAGTTATAGGGGATCTACTGTAGGTTGTATCTTTTCAGTTTGGTGGATAATATAAAAAGAAGGACTGGCTATTTCTCTGTGGATGTAGCCCAAACTGGGTGAACCACGGATATCTGTGTCTCTCTTGTTTTATGCGTTTTTTGTGTTTATATTTCTGCAATATTTTATGTGTTCCAATGCTCTATAATATATAATGTTCTAACACAAGGATAACTCAATTTTTTTTATAAATAGAAGGGTTTTCCATTCATTATTCACTTTTGATTATTTTCATTGTTGCACAAACTATTGTAACTCTGATTATTTTCAGTGTTTCACATCATCTTTGTTGGGTTTACACATTCTAGAGAAGAGAGAATCTACATAAGTTGAAGACGTTTGAGGATAGCTAAGAACCCATCCCATAGAGGGGCACTGGTAACATCTGTTTGTTCCCTTCACAGGTGTTATAATAAAAACTATTATTTGTATATCTAGCTTCCATTAGTTAATTGGAGTTATTACTCTTTATTTTTGTTGTTTAACTATGATTGTGGCATAGATCTGGACTTTGGAAAGTTTTGTTTCTATCAGTTGCTGCAGATCTACAATGTTTAAAAACCATTTATATTGTTGATATTGTTTTTCATCCACAATCTTAAGTGGATTCTTTTTGTACATCTTTGAGAAGAAAACACTACAACAAAATTAGCGACTCCACTGGCTTTATACTTCAGATCCAGAAACTTGGGTGACCTTCGGTTTTCAGCTTAGGGTTTCTTATTTTTTCCAGTCTTTTAATGTTTCCTAGCTTTTTAACTCTAGATCTGTTAAATTTCTAACTTCTGCAAGCTTTCTGGTCTTTTCTGCAGGTCACAGGAACCAGTCGCGACAAAGGCGACAATTTTTTTCTGAGATTTTCCGACCGGGATCCACGGAGCAAAAATCACACTTTTTAGCCCAAAAAGTGCAATCTAGAGGCAAGAGTGCACCTTTCAACCAAAAAAGTGTGATCTCACCTGAAAAAAGGTCAGTACTTGCGATTTTAGGGTTTTTTGGTTTTTGTCAGATCTATTTCTAGGTTTTCCAGAGAGCTTTCTGTTGGGTTGTTTGACCTCTATCTCATTTTACTTAGGCCTTGATCTACTCGGATTTACTCCTCAAAGTGGAATTTAGTCCCCCTCGGGCTTCTAGTATGCTTCCACCTTTATAGGAGGAGTTTACTTGAGTGAGTAGTCTGAGTTTTTGCAGCGGTTTCAGCCATATTTTCTAGATCTATAAAGATAGGTTGTCACCATCCATAGTTTCATATTACAACTTAATTGGTCATTGGCCTTAGTGTCCCATCAGTTTCCTTAGGTGTTTCACCCATCTCCCTATCTTTTTGCAGCGATCTTCCTCTCTAGTTTTTTGTTGTTGCTACACCACTTTCTAGAAGCCTAGTGTCATTTGATCCCAGTCACACCGTCAATTAGATCTCTTGACCTTTATTAGTGTGTTTTCCATTGATTTAGCCACCAACTAGCATAGTGTTTGCAAACCCAGTTTGGGTGGGGTTTAGTTAATTGTTTTGTTGTTCATTTTCTGTTGTTAATTTCAGTTTATTTTCAGCAAACCTTTTCCTTTTTTACAAACACATTCTAGGCTTAATCAATAAATACACTAGCACACACAAGCACACATTAAGCGCAGGGCGCTTGGTTTGCACTGCCAAGTTAACACTTAACATAATAAATTTATCTCCACTCATCGAGACAAAGGCATATTGTTGATATCCCCTTATCATTTCTGTGTCACATGTGTCTTTCCACCATTGTGCCACCAAGACATTTGTCGCGGAGATATTAGGCCTTCACACCCAGTTTCTGCTTGGGAATATTACCCCTCCCTGCCCAGTTTGAGTTCATAGCCCTCCGAGTCCCCAAACCCACTCTTCTCTTGGTTCATCCAATTTTTCATCTAATTCCAAGCCTCCTTCACCGCATATCGTCGCCATGTCTGGACCCACAACTGGTGTAGGAAGCCAACCTGGTGTTGGTCTAGTTCTATCCCGGTCTTCACATCAAGCGGAGCAGTCTCAGGAACCGTTCCGACAGCCGCCATGATCCCCTTTATGGGTGGGTTAAGTCTATCGGATTTTAGCCAGTTGATAAATGACCCCATACAACACGATGCTGGTTGGCCTTCTATGCCGACTAAGCTTCCCTCAGACATCCCAAAGTTTGAGGGTAAAGCTAGAGAGAATCCTACCAACCATGTTTGATCCATCAACATGTCGTGTTTGTCCAATGCCATTACCGATTACTCCATTCATCTTCGGCTATTCCAACACACACTCACAGGAGACCCTGCAAAATGGTATGTAGACCAGCCCGCCATATCTCATTTTGTTTTCGTGATGCTTGCTAAAGCATTCCCCCCATATTTCTAGTTACCTCTACAGCATGACATTGGTACGGAGCTATTGACCTCATTCCGTTAGTCCTCTGCCACACGCCTTTCCAACCATGTTCAAGAGTGGCATTGAAGAAGTAGAACATGCCATGCCCCACCCTTTGAAGACCGTGTCTATCTAGATTGGTTTCTTAAGAGCCTTTTAGTAGGCATTGGAAAAGATGTCATGTCCCATTTTTCTTAGAATGAGGAAGAAGCTCTTGATATCGCTCTACGATATGACCCGATTTATGCACAATCCGGTTATGTCTATACCATCATTCTAGACCTCCCAGGTCTTGGAGGTGCTAATGCATCGGGGGCATCTCACACCGTTGACGGTATCTTTGGAACCCTTTCACACCCTTCGCCATATACTTAGCAAAGTTATGGCTATTTGCAGGGGGGCACTAGTTCCTATAACCCTCATGCCCCTCCTACTAGCATCACTTTTTCAGGACCTGTCGTGGGGAAAACCCAAAACCCCCATTATTTGAAGTAATGGGGACCCTTTCCATTAATTTTTGGCAAAACACCTTTTATAATTTTCATTAAGAATTTGTTCCTTTTACTTTCTTCGGATTTATGTTTTGATTGTTCCATTGAATCTGAATTTTCATAAGCTTTCCATCGATTCTTGTTTCGATTCATTTGGTCAACCAGTTTGTAAATGGCACTCCTTTGAAGTTTGATCGTTTTGTCGCCCGGACTAAAAATGTAAATAAATATATAAAATTTTGATTTTTATAGCTAATTAAGTTCAATGGTCATTCATTGTAAATATTAATCCTGATTTTGTTTTTATTAATATTCTTTCAATTTTTTATTAACTATCCTACAAAATGACCTAGCTAAGTTGTACAATGTATGAAAACGTGTTTGAGGATCTTGGTAATTTATTCCAAGATCCTCAAACACATATGGTTGAGGAGCATTTTCGATAGTTCATAAAGCACTTAAACTTATACATACATACATACATATATATATATATATATATATATATATATATATATATATATATATATATATAAGTTTAAGTGCTTTATGAACTATCGAAAATGCTCTATATATATATAGAGAATTTTCGATAGTTCATAAAGCACTTAAACTTATATATATATCAATTTTTAATTTTTTTGATATCAATTTCTGTTTCGCAGCTCCTCATAAAACTTCTCACGCTTCTACCAGATCATATTTGGAATTCATTCTCCTTTGTTCAGTAATGATCCTCATCAAATCAGCTACACTAGGGAGTTTTTGAACCTTTAGCTTGTTTCTTTAAGCATTTCTTTTGTTAGAAAATGGTTAAGATGATGCTTTAAAAAAAAACATTAACACTAGACATAATTTTTTTTCATTGTCGCTGAATTTTATCATCATTGTTATCAGAAGCCAAAACACTTATAACTCCATAAGTTAAATTTTTTTAAAACTCAACAAAAGAATGAACATTCACATGATTATTTATTTTACTTCGTCTTATTGAGACATTGGTATAAACTGTCTTGTTGGAGTTTATCTTTTAAAATTTGGATTTTTCTTTCACCTTTCGCTTTCTTCATTTTTATTTTTGATTGTTGATTTATTTTATTATTTTAGCTTAGGAATTCTTTCTCTTTTCTTTTTAGTTTTGTTTTGATTTTGATGACTCTGCCATGATATATGTGAAATGAAATTTCTTGTTCAACAATAGTTGGCATACATGGGGAAATCTTAACTTTGCCTATATCAGTGAATTTCACTTATCATTAAAGGCATATCTTTATGGAACCATAATTTCTCTTGCTTTAAATCTTTTTCATGGAGGAACACACATCCTTTCTAGGTGATTGAGTTTACTTTTTCAAGGAAAGAATTGATTTGAGTTTAACACAATGAATCCTTCCCACTCCACATAAAAGCCTCTGATTGATAGCTGCAGGGAAAGAATTTGGAGCAAACATTATGAAAGTATTATTTCCATTAAACATAAATCTCTATTACCATCCCACCTCTTTCACTCAAATACATCATAAATTACAAGCTTGCAAATGCACTTATCAAAAGAGTGATTAAAGAGGAAGCATGAGAAATACAAGTAAACTCGTCGGGGCTATGGACGCTCGCTGGCAGCGGGACTAGGCTTGTATGGCATAAAAGACAACTTCGTTGGGGTACTGTTTAGGCTCGCTGGCAGCGAAGCGATGTCAGAGACAATCATAAAATGGATATATGATTTATCAAAAACTCCTATCTTTACCTTCTTCTATTATTATATGAGGTAGTTTTAAAACAAATTTCCCAAAATTTAGATTCATGACTTTTACTCTAGTCTGTTTTGAGCACTTATCTTTACAAACTCATATTACTTAATCTATTTAAGTGGGACCTATGGAAATGTTTTACTGATAGACGATTTCTTAACTCCATTATTTTTAACATCTGGATAAATTAAAGTTCATTATCTTTCACCAGAGATAACTGGTTCTTCCTAGTGTATCGCCAATGTTGTAGGGAAAACCCAACGCCCCCCCATTATTTGAAGTAATGGGGACCCTTTCCATTAATTTTTGGCAAAACACCTTTTATAATTTTCATTAAAAAAAAAATCTTTTTTACTTTCTTCGGATTTATGTTTTGATTGTTTCTTTGAATCCAAATTTTCATAGGCTTTCCATCAATACTTGTTTCGATTCATTTGGTCAACCAGTTTGTAAATGACATTCTTTTCAAGTTTGATCGTTTTCTCACCCAGACTAAAAATGTAAATAAATGTATAAAATTTTGATTTTTATAGCTAATTAAGTTCATTGGTCATTCATTGTAAATATTAATCCTTATTTAGTTTTTATTAATATTCTTTCATTTTTATTAACTGTCCTACAAAATGACCCAACTAAGTTGTACAACGAATGAAAATCTGCTTCGGGATTTTGATAGTTTATTCTAATTTATTATTTTAAAACAAATTGTCAAACTCGGAATCTGAAAATTACAAAATGACTATAGTTTAATTTGTAGGATTGTTAATTCACGTGGGCCCCACTCATCTTCACTAATTTAATAGCCCTGGAAGCCAAAATCACATTTTCTTTTGTCGCAAAATTTTTATTACAAAAACAAAAAAAATTCCTATCACAAAAGGCTTGATCGCAAAAAATCTTCTCGCAAAATTCTTATCGCATTAACCTTAAACCTTAACATTCTGCGATAAAGCCGATGTGATAATCACTTTGACTTTTGTTTTGTTTTCAAAAAACATATCAAAAATGCTTTATTGCAAAACTCTTCTTGCAAAATTCTTATCGTATTAACCATAAACCTTAACATTTTTGCGATAAAGCCAATGTGATAAACACTTTTACTTTGGTTTTGTTTTAAAAAAACATTTGAAACGAATTGAGGATATATATATATATATATATAATATATATATATATATATATATATATATATATTAATATATATATAATATTTATTAAATTATTTTAATATAATTAAAATTAATTAATATTTAATACATAATTAATTTAATTTAATTAAAATAATTGTATATATTTAGTCTATTAAACAATTAATAAGAATTAATAATGCAGTTACAAGTAATTGTTATTAATTGATTAACAACAAAAATTTAATTTAGAAATAGAATTTAATAAAAAAATTCAAATTTTTAACTTAAGCAACAAAATTTCTAGAATTCTGGCAATTTTAATATACCAGCTTCAGAAGCTCTTAAATGGAATTTTACTCGGTCAAATGAGGCAGAGGATGGTTCATTGGAAAGATAAAATTGTGAAGAGAAATATTTATGAAGTGGTTTCACTTATAGATTTTATCATTTATTAGGTCTAAAATCCAACAGAAGATCCGGCCACAAATTTTTAACAAATTCAATTTTTTGTGTTTTATTTTTTGCATTCTTATTTGCCCAAGACTTCTTCTAAGTGCGGACCCATTCGTCGATAATCTCCTTGGCTAATTAAATAATCACACGCATCAATAAAAAACTTAGATTTCCTTTTCAATTACTTATTTAATTGAATTTAATTGGATTTCTTTTAATTACAGATTTAGCATTTTGATTTTATTTTTGTATTTTAATTTTGTTTTGATTTGTTTTGCAGGAAAATAGTTGAAGAGTTAAAGAGAAAAGAATCTCAATCAATGAGAAAGATCTAGCAATATAAGAATGGAATTTTGAGCCAATAAAAATTGATTAAACAGATTTATTCTTCAACAAACTTTCATATTCTAAATTCTTTTGTAAATATTATAAATACTAGATTGTAGAATTTAAAAAGAGCTTCTCTCATCTGCAATTCTGTAGTTCTAAAAGCGCTTCTGTAATAGGGATTTAGAGTTGTAGGTGAGAGGAGAGAAAATATCAGATCTAGGGATTATTGAGGATATTTATTTTGCATTGTGATTTATGTATGATGGATAGAGTTTGCACTTTTGCAACTCTTGCTGTAACAACAGAAGTTCAAGCAATACAAAGGACCGTTGAAGACCAGAGCTAGAGAAATGGATTCAATAAACTGGTATTTTTAATACTAATGTTTTAAATCCTAGTTTCATTTTATGATGGAAGGAATGTGTCATTTTATTCATATTTGTATACTATTGTCGATATGAGTAATGTGTCTCAACTATATGTTATTATTTATCTCTTCTCTTATGGGTTGAATTCTGATTTATGAGTAACTGTTTACTCATAAATCTATCTTTTAATACCGATTTAGCAAATAATGATATGTTGTGAACTATTTCCTCATATTATTGTTTAATTATTCGAATTATTGATTTAACAATCAATATCATTTTGTGAACTACTTCCTAAATTTTGTTAGTTGATTATTTCAGTCAATAGGTCTCTTAATAGAATGTGACTTGGTATTCATAATGTTAGTTAATTGAACTACTTCGTTAACTTGATATTCATCGTAAGCCAGACATATTTAAATCCCAATCATTTAAATATCTTACTCTTAGATGGGTTAGATCTATATCTGCCTAATTGAGATAGGATTAGGATTTAGTTTCTTTTGCTTGCATTATAAAATAAATTTGCATTTAGATTTAATTTTACATTCTTATAAGTCCTCTTCTCAAAGAGGAAAACTTTAGTTGTGGCTTGGCTGAGCCCCAGATTAGTGTAAGGATCACTTTCTTGCCTAATCAATAAGAGCACTGATCTAATGTCTCTTCTCCATTGGTGAATGAAAGTCATAATTTAAGCCATTTTGGGGATTGAGAAAAGGTAACTAGATCTAGTTAAAACTAGTCGGAACCACCATTCCAAATGGAGAAGGAGTTGTTTTAAGGTCCAGACCGAGTGGTCATCCCCCAGGTTTTTCCAACAAATTTTGAGGCTTCAACAAGACCCCAACCTATCTACCAAACTGTTGCTCCTCCTTATACATAACCGAGCACTCCAACCCCTCAAGCATTAGTACCGCAACCTCCCATGCATCCTCAACCCGAGCAACCACCACCCCCTCAGGGTCAAGTGTTTGCACAGGAGAGTGTGAACAATCTCCAAAATTCGAAGAAAAAGAATAAGGGGAAAGGTAACAAGGGTAACCATAGTAATCAAGGTAACCAACCTAGTGAACCCCAGGGAAACCATCCTAACACCAACAACCAGCGACAGGCCAGTCAACCCAAGCAGAACCAAACTATTTACACGAACAAGCCTTGTGCATTTTGTGGTGTACATGGCTGTTATACACATGAATGTCCTCTCTTACCCTAGATGCACCAAATGTGGGAAGCTCAAGAAGCTTCTAGAGGTCAGTAATCACCTTAGAATCCTACACCATCTTAACTGGTAGTGCTTACAAATCATTTCCCTCAGTAAGGATTTGTTACTGCTCAACCTCAGCCAAGTCAAGCAGCCCATTCTCCCAACCTTCTGGTCATAATGACTACCAGATCCTTATGCTGAATTCTGATGAGGTTAACCCCTCCGCTATCAACATGCAAACTCGTTCGCGTCAATATGACAAGCCATCGACTTTGTCTGCTAGTGAGTCCAAAAACATACCATCTGTTGAGCCTCTTATGATACCAAATGGTCCATTATAGATCCATCAACCTAAAGTTGAGGCCATTCCCAAGATCCCCAAGGGGCCATTACACCGTAACGCTACTTCTAACTGAGTTTCCCATTCATGCAATATAGTAGATGACTTGACACAATCACCTATTTCCATGTTGACACTGGAGGTACTCCAATCGTGCCCATCTCAAAAGAAAGCTCTACTAACTACTTTGGGCACAGTAGATCCTACCACCCCTTAAGGACCTCCTCTATTTGTGGGTGCCTCTCTTATGTTCCCACTAGGAGCTGTTCCTCTAGGTCTTAACCATCCAAGAGCTATTTCACCGGGACATTACCCTGCATGCTAGATACCTTTCTTATTTCCCCCTCTGAGAGTATTTTCTATCCCTGTCATGGCTTCATTGGTCCTTCCTAACATGACTTTAGGGATCCAAGTATGGTACATTGATCCCCCCTACAAGCATTCTACCTGGTTAGTCCCAACCTTATCTTGCTTTGACCCGGGTTCAACCAACCCCTACAACCCCTCTCACTACTTCAATTCCACCGAAACCTTAACAGGAACCCATTCCTGTTACGAAAGTATCTAGATAGGGGGGAAAAGCCATGAGGAAAGAACCTAAGGACAAGGCTCCCCAAGCTTCTCCAGCCCCAAAAGCCCCAAAGTCATCACATATGTGCGCTTTGTGTGAAGTTGTTGGGCATGCCACCAATAATTGTCCTGAACTTCCTCATCTCAAACCTTTGGTTCATGAAGTGTTTCCTGAATCTAATATCCTCGAGGTCCACATTACCTTTACCGGTGTTAGAGTCGGTCTGGTTAGCCCTCCGTCAGAGATCAAAACTCTTTATGAATTTCATTTTTAGGTGTCCCACTCCATTCATTCAGCTGCATTCCGCTAGGGGCATGCCATGATATGACGGAGAAGGTCGTGCTAGTCATTTCCCCTCATGTCTAGCTCCTGCTGGCTTAGGTCTTTTGTCAATGATCACCAAAGTCCATGACGGTCAAGATCTGGTCCTTTAATGGACAAAAGTCATTTTCGGTCATTAGGTCTAGGGATTAAATCAATTTGGTCTTTAAATATGTCCAGTAAAGCCATCCAGGCCAGAGTGATGCCCTTGTAAAGTAATGATTCAAAGAGTTTCATCGTCATATTGATAAACTTTGACTATTCTCCAAAACTCTGTTTTGAAGAAAAGTCAAATAGTGTCATGGGTGATAAAATTTTCAAAAAAGTCTTCAGTTGATCTCTTCAGGTGTAATCATGGTTTCCGTGGCCAAATGTCCTATCAAGCAATCCCTGCAAAGAGTGTCGAAAATTTCATCACTTGAGCCAAATTCAGAGGAAAAGTGAAAATCAGGGTTGTTTTAAAGTCAGTGAAAAAGTGTCAAACATAACATTAGAAAGTGGGTTTTTTGAAAAAGAAAAATTTAAATCATGACCTCCAAGTCTATATATACAAATTCCCACCAAAATCAAAGTCATTGTGCAATCAAAGGCAGAGGGAAAACATTGCAAAGTCGTGGAGAGTGCAATCGCGTGGTTTGGAGCAAGTTTGGAGGCCATTACAGGCGCGCGACGCATATAGGCAGGGGCGCGGTGCACACACAGGGCACGCGCACACAGAGCCCGCCCGCAGTGCAAATTCCTAACTGGCGTGGTGCACACCCAGAGCGCAGCGCACTGGGTTTTGCGCGTGGCGCACACAGACAAAGCACCAGAAACGTGCCAAAACTCCCTCAAATTTTTTGTGAAGCACATCAATTGCAAGGTAGGCTCGAAACATCACTTGTTCATCAAATTTTATGAGTGATATGGTGGTTTTATGCCTGTGATTGAATGCAACAAATTTCATAAATTCAACCACAAGAAGACACCAAAAAACCATTGATGCTAGGGTTGTATAAGTGTATGTTGATGCCAAGGCTCTATTTTTCCTGCCCTACCACTTTTCCTTATTCCCCTATGCCATTTTTCCTATTATCACTACCCTAACACTACCAAACTCATATTCCCTTTCCCCTCCTCCTATTGGTCAATAAAAACCCCAAACCCTACCTTATTAAAACCCCAAAACCTAACCTATCAAAATACCCAAAACCCCTACATATCCCTAAACAAAATTCTCCCTATAACCCCTATTCCCATAACATTACTCCCCTCCTAATACTCCCTTTGTTTCATTGTTCCCCTTGGTGGCAGATATCACAAACAACACCCAGCTTCACCATCATCAAAGGACAACCTTAATACAGTATATAAACAGCAGTCATGGCATCTGAGGGTTCATCAGAGTATGAGGTGGAAACTCACAGTGATACAGCTTCAGGAGAACAGGCCCCCAGGAGACATCACAGGAGTGGAAAACATGTTAGGGATGAGCCAAACACCCTCACTGAATTGCAGGCATGCCCTCTTGCTATGTCATGTTTCCAGCACCTAGCATGTTTTGAATTTTGTCAAAGGGTGGCAAATGTTAGAGTTCATCATGAGTTGGCCCGTCTTTTTGTGCTTCACCTACATGGAGGTCAGTCTATCTTGGCCGGGGTCACCTTCACATTGACACCCGAAACTATCTCAGTGGCAACAGGCATACCAAATGTTGGAGAACAATGGCATAAGAAGAAGAAGGTGGATAGGCAATACTATGAGCCTTACATTAAGGCCAGTTGTTTGAGGCAGCTCACAAGAGTCTTCCCATTCAGATATTTGAAAGATGAGTATGCTCTGCTCATGAAATTGATCATGAAGTACTTCAGTTGTGAGGGGAGGTTTTATCACCTATATGCCTATCACATCAGGTTGCTCATGCACTTTACCAGGGTGTGGATGATGAACCTCCCATTTTTCATTTGCGGGAACATAGAGAGGATGAAAAATTTCATGCAGCATAAGACCCCTCAGCAGCAGCTCAACAGTGTTTATCACTTTGCTCTTATCCAGATTTTGGTGGATCATCAGTTGGGATTGCAGGGCATTTCTTGGGAGGACTCCATCTCTCGTGACTTCTTCAACGCTCCACAGGTAGTATCAGAGGCAGAGAACTAGAGAGGTGGTCCTTCACATCAGTATGAGAGCCATGAGACTGCTACTATGCCAGTATTCATCACCTATCAGAGAGGTAGTAGACATTTATTTGCAGCGGCAAAGCGAGTGTTATCTCCACCCGGGGTGGAAGGGGCCTCGTTTCCGACATCAGCATCATAGGAGCAGGGCAGAGGTAAGGAGCCAATGCAGGATGAAGGGCTGTTAGGTGAACGAGAGACCGAATTCGTTCTCCTTCATGATGATGAGACAGATATAGAACCAACAAATGCAGAGCTTAGAGAGATCATCCAGGAGCAACAATCAGAGATTGAGGCCTTATCCCTTGACTTGGAGAGGGCCAAGTGGAACATGAAGTACTTGGAGCAGAGAAAAAAATAGCTAGAGGATCAGCAGGTGATTATGGAGCTACAAAACATTCGTGAGCATCGCCAAGCTGCACAAAGGAGAAGAGTTGAGCTCACATCATTGGAGCAAGAAATCAATGAGGATCGGGAGGCCAATCTCGAGAGAGTCAACATGCACTTGGAGAGGCTATTGGACAAGGCCGATAAGGACCTTGCCTTACTGAGACACATGGCTTTCCATTACAGGGCACAAAACATGAGTGCAAAGGCCCGAATAAAGAGTTTGAAGGTGAAATTGAGCAAAGCAACAAGAGAGGCAAAAGAGGAAAAAGAGCAAGATCGGCTTCGAATCTTGGTTGAGGCTTCTTTGGCATAGCATAGCACCCCATAGAGAACCTCCAGCCCAAATTTCAAGGAATTTGGGGAAATTTTGGTCACATGACAAATTTTTGGGCAAAACACAGGTTTTTTCTCCTTGCAAACTCCAAATGAAGAATGGTTTGCATTTTTGGATTTAGCATGAAAAATTACGACTACTGGTGCTTGGAAAAGAAATTTGGGCAAGATCTGAGTCTCCAGGAGGTCAAAAACACCCAAAAAATGACCTCTCTGCCCTTATTTTGACACACAGGAAAAAGTCTTGGGAGAATGAATATTTGGAGGGGCAAATGAGAACCAAATTCAGAAATTTCAGTTGGGTTAGAAAGTAGACAGGACAGGCTTTCCAACAAGCACACTTGAGCACATTTTTGACTCTTGCAAGTGCCTCAAAATAGGCTCCCAAGTGGCGCGGTGCACAGAGAAAATCACGCGGCGCATACAGGAAAAAATGCCAAATTTGCCTCCGTTTCACGAAATTTCGATTCGCGACTTCTCCAAGTGGGCCCGCTCATCTACATTTCATTTTTTTGGCACCTAAGGTGGAATTTAAAGTATTTTCTCTCCAGATTGGCTTCTATCCAAGTGGCGAAAGAAGGCAAACGGTCACCCAAGCCATTTGTCATGTTTGTAACGCTGCACCTGTAGCTGATGGTTGGCTCTTCATCTCCATTTTGTAATGATTCGAGTAACTCCCCAACCCTTGGGCATTCTATCTCTTCATGGAACATTCTATATATTGTATGCAAACCATTTGCAAAGGGTTGGTTGGCTTGTAACTTCTGGGAGACTGTGGGAAAGAAACTCTGCTTCTTCACCGTATATTTTTGACAGAGAATTAATGAATGGCAGCAGCTTTGTTTCATGTGGTTGTGAGTGTAGCAAATGTGTCTCTTATGTTTTCATATGTATTTAGTTATGTTTCATAATTCAATTCATGTTCATTTCCAGTGAAATTTTCTGAGTTACATAAGGTAGAATTCAATTTTATTGCTTTGTCTGTGGGAAAATTTCATGTTTAGTGTTCTTCTTCTGTTGAAAAGGATTCATGTTCCTATGCCCTTTTCACTCTCCTAAACAATCTCTCCATTCCGCATTATTTCAAACTAAATTGCTACACTTTCCACCTGCCTTGCCTCATGAAGTAATCTGTGCCTTTGTATTAAATTCTTTGTTCTTTGCTGACCGTTGGTCCCATACCATCCCAGAAGCTCAGTCATTCATAAAAATTGTTTCTTGTATCCCTATTCACTTACTAGCCTAAGATCGATATCTCACTGTAAGTCATCTCAGACCATTTTTGCTTATCTATTTACTGAGCGTGACTCGGAGAGAGCCCTCTCCTATTCTGGTAGGGCTAGCTACCAGACTGAGCGTGGTTTGTGGTTACCTTGAATTTTGCCTTCCTTCAGCCTAGGGCAGATTTAGGTGCTAACAACTGAGACCAACCAAGAAACTCAAAACGTTACACACAAATCAGCCTTGTGCCTTGTGCAATCATCATGGCCACTATTCCCATTGTTTCCCTCGTCTCGATGAATTTCGTGATTGCCTTCAGGCACTTCGTGAATATGAGACCACTCGTAGTGGATCACCTACTCCTCTACCAATGGATTTTGGTACCACTAGTACACTAGAACGAGAGGACTCAGGTCCCGCCATCATGATCCCTCCCCCTGATGTCGAGATGACAGACTTCACGAACCATGTCATTTACCTATTGGCATCCTTGAGTTCCTCGCAGGAAACCATTTATGAGGTTTCTACGTGCGCTTCTATCAAACCTCTTTCGATAGAATCCTAGGTCTCAACATCCATAGATCCTCCATCTACCAGCCCGTCATCTACCATTTCAGATGATGCATATGTGAACCTCCTTTCTCAGGATGATTCACCAGGTATCATCGCCGCATCATGTAGAAAATATTCCTCTCATCTCCCCATCTTCCATTCTGATGAGGACATCATGGAAGCCATGACTACCCTTGATTACCCTTGGGACAATATGCACCATCATGCGTACTTCCTTCCATATTTGGAGT
This sequence comes from Pinus tabuliformis, assembly GCA_031772625.1. Classification (NCBI taxonomy): domain Eukaryota; kingdom Viridiplantae; phylum Streptophyta; class Pinopsida; order Pinales; family Pinaceae; genus Pinus; species Pinus tabuliformis. The sequence goes on along the minus strand of CM062820.1, from coordinate 1,200,811,522 downwards.
CCACCACTCTAAATACATCTAGTATGTCCATAGTATACTGGGGGGACAAATAGGACCCTACATCTCCTTTGGAGGATCTCGTTTCAAGTTGGGCCGAGATGCTTGAATCCCTTTTTCGAGCACTCAGAACACAATGGCGCTCCACAAACTCCTCCTTTTAGGGGGCATCATCCCCACCTTTGCATACCAGATCAGTCCCCTCCATCACATATGTTTGTGGGCAGTATCCCATGCTTGGGGGCATGATGGTTTTCCCCCTGGCCATCTCCTGAATTTATTAACATAAGTATCGACCTAGATAACCACCGAATCTAGGTATGGTCTATTATCCTCCCATTCCTTGGATAGTTTTTCCTACCAGCCTTTTCGGTGAGCCATATGCACATCGCATATCGTAGACATTTAATACCATATCTTCAAATATTCTACTTTATGTCGACAGAGTCCCCATGTTTGACTTAGTGGGTGGGGATGATTCTAGACCTCCTTTAGTAGTTCATTCTCATTTTCCTCTTCCCTTAATTCTTCACTAGGAACCATCGTTCCAAGAAGCATTAAGGCCATATTTAGACAAGTAAGGTCACAACAATGTAAACTTTGAAACGGGAACTATAAACTCAAAATGGGAACTCTGGCCAAAAAACCCCAAAAAAACATCAAAAACAGTGCTCAAAACGAAAAGTGTGTATACTGGAACGATGTTTTTATTTTTTAGGCGTCAATTTTGAACATTTTTTAAAATTGGCAGTGACTACAAAATTTACTATGAAATTTTTCGTGCAAAATATAGCTTCAAAATGAAACTGATGACACTGGAACAATGATTTTTTTTTTAGGGTCAATTTTCAGTATTTAAAAAAATGCTAATAAAACCAAATTTCTATGTGTCAAACAAAGTTGTTTATGCGGGAAAAAACACACTAATGTTTTTGGTAGAATATCATTTTTCTTTCCTAAGTATAAATTTAACATGTTTTCAACCATAACATGCTAGATACAAAAAAAATTAAAATTTTTTCAACTATAAAATAAAAAAAACCATGACATTATGAACAAATTACATCACTAAATGCATTCAAAAGTCATTATTTGTATATTGAATAAAACATATTTTATATCTCTAATTTAATATTGCATTGTAGATATTTTAAACAATAAAATTTATCATAACTGAGACATATAATCCAACAACATAAAAATGCCTCATAACCTCTCATTTAACACCATATGGAAAACATTAATTTTATTTGAAGATACGATGCATACATCAGTTATATAAACTGTCTTAAACAACTATTCAAAATCACTCATGTTTTCTGGCACACCATCATAATTCACATCTTCAAATGAGTAACTGGATGCTGATGAAGATGTTCCATATTCTTCTCTTTCATCAACTAGTGCCCCATCTGAGTCCACATGCATGCCCAACATTTCAGGTTTCAAAATTCTTCTAGATCTACGACTGGTTTCAGGTGACTCCCATGTCAACACTGTTCCTTCTGGTAACAACCTTTTCAGAATCTCTATCGTCTTGAAGCGAAGAGTTCCTCTCTTTGTTAATTTGAAGTCATAAACAAGTATGTCTACATCCTCCAATTTTAATATGTCTGTGCGGCGGCGATTTACATTTGTACCCTTTCTTTTTCTTTTTTTGCCATTTTTTTGTCAACTACCATCTCTGGCTTATACACACCATTGAATGGGTGTGTATTTGTGGCATACCAATGTACTTCAACACTTGTAACATCCCCATTTTCTGTAAAGACCTTTATAACTTTAGCAACCCAAAATGGATAGCCATTGGGATCTCCATCTGCTAGCACTGCAATCATGCAACCCTCCTTAATATCCTGTACTGAACCCCTATAAAGGTCTTCCATGGCTTCACATTGTGCACGAGATCTTCTAGAACCAATATACATCTCTCTTTCCTCTGCCTGTGAAGAATTAATAATACCTTGAGATTGTTGTTGTTCAACAATGTTTACTTCCTCATGTTCATTCGACACATTATGTGGCCAAATAAATGGATTTTTCAAAGGTATATCTTCATTTATTGTTGTCGAAATGATATCACTTTGATTATTGAAAAACGACTCCCACCAAACTGAATCAGCAATGTCAAAGTACTCATATGTATATCTAATACATTTTTTAATTTCTTCCAGGCAATCAAAATAATTTATAGCCCTGTTATGTCTACGTGCATTCTGAACTTCACCAACTGATTGTAATAACAATATTTTTGATGCAAATATTGGATGATCTGGAATGAACTTCAAAAATTGCAATCCTGATGACGGTGCCCATTCTGTAGTAGTTGAATACTTCTTGCCCCATATTAGTGTTTTCCCATCAATTTTTTTGATACGAAATTGATGTTGGAAGCTAATGTCATTAAGTTGTTCAATGCATTTCCCCTCACCATATGATCCCAGAATAAACCTTCGCATGTCAATAGTTTCTTCCAACACATCAAAAGTAGGCTCTGGCATGTATGATTTCTTAATACATTCAATTAGTGATGGCAAGCTACCAACTTCCTTCCTCCTCAATGTGACTGAAAAACGGCTGAACATCTGATCAATATGGTCATGAGTGTGCCCAACAAGAAGGAAACCAACCTTTACCTTCTGAAAAATTCCCAATTCAAAAAGCATGTTTAGATATCCAAAAACAACTTGATTTTTGTTTTCACGGCAAGTGTTGTCCAATTGTAGATACAAAACTTCAGGAAGATTACCAGACCAATGATAAATCACATCATGAATTATAGTTATGGTCATATTTGCATCATTATGAATATTTGGAGCTGTGAAGTACACCCTTGGCAACATTTCCCATTGAAGGCCATACAACCGACCAAGTGAAATTGAATAAAGTTTTCCTCCTGTAAATTTTTGGGTGTGCGAACAAAATGTGGTAAAAGTGTTTTCTTCTGGTCCATACCATCAATTATCAAACCCAAATATTTATTCGGATTATCATAGCACTTTTTTTTATGCTTGTACAACTTCTTCCTTTCGTTTGTTTGTTGTTCGCGATGCTCCTGAAGTTGTTTGACAATTAAATCTACACAACATAAAAGAGATTCATTAAGAAATATGTTTTCATAGTTGATGACTATACAATTTTAAAAGTTAAAGTTATAAATGCTTACCTCTTTCTGAGCCTTCACTTTTGTCCCTTTTTTATTTAAGAGAAGCACATGTACTGCAAATCCCCATCCTTGTCTTCTTTGGAATACGGACATTGTTGAATTCTTTCTTCCATACCTTCAAAAAATATTGATATGTAATAAACTGGCCATGTCCCTCAGCACCTTCTGCATATTCTTTGTATAAGTTGTAGATTTCTCGTCTTGAAAAATTATCTGGAATATATATTGTCTCTCCATTTGGCATACACTCTCCATGCTTTGAAAAGAAATCTTTCATCCATGACATTGCAGTATTTGATAATGGACCAAACTGTCTTTTATGACGTACTTCTGAATAAAATGTGGGATCCTTTTCCAAATTTTCTTGAATTCTCGAGAGACGAAAATTCCCAATCAAATGAAACATTTTGAAACCTTTTCTACAGATAAAAAAAGTCCCAATATGATAATCATAACCTGACAATGTAGATTGCATGCACCCAACTAAATATGAATTTTGCATGCTTTTATTCATTGACAAATATCTCTTCCTGCTTTCTAATGCAAATTTGAAATCCATATGTTTCAAGCAATCTTTTTGGCAACATTCACTTGAAATGAGAGCACTGATAGAACTTCTTCTCGTCAGATATTCTGCTCTACCCCTTGTATAACTAGAGCAACTTGCATTGATACGAAAAGGTCTGCTCCTACTCCTTGATACAATGTTTCTTGGCAACATCTCCATCATTTGATCATCATTTGTATAAGGCTTTTCATCATCATTAAGAGGAATGTTATCCACACTATGATCATCCTTTCTTTTCAAATATTGACTTGGAGGATATTTTTCATCTTCTGCTTCTTCAGTGCTACTATCGTAGTCCTTAGAATTCGGACTGAATGGAAAATCTGACTCGATGTTTAATGGATATTCTTCCTCATATGCATTGCCAGTGCTACTCTCATAGTCCATAGAATTAGGACTACATTGAAAATGTGACTTACTTATTGAAGATGCTACATCCCGTCCTTTGTCACTGCTACCTTTATACTCATTAGAATTAGGACTAAGTGCATCATCTTGTCCTTCATCATTGCTGCTCTCATAGTCCGCGGAATTAGGACTAAGAGGACACAGTGACACTCTATTATTTTGAAATTCATCATCACGCTCTTCATAACTATTGCTCTCATAGTCCGCAGAATTAGGACTAAGTGGACACTGTGGTACTCCAATCTTTTGAATTTCATCATCCCACTCTTCATCACTGCTGCTCTCATAGTCCTTAGAATTTGGACTAACTGGACACCGTGACACTCCATACTTTTGAAAATCAACATCATGCTTTTCATCACTACTGCTCTCATAGTCCTTAGAATTAGGACTAAGTGGACACTTTGACACTCCATACTTTTGAAAATCAACATCATGCTTTTCATCACTGCTGCTCTCATAGTCTTCAGAATTAGGACTAAGTGGACACCGTGACACTCCATTCTTTTGAAATTTGCCATCATGCGCTTCAAAACTGCTGCTCTCATAGTCCTCAGAATTAGGACTAAGTGGACACCGTGACACTCCCTTCTTTTGAACTTCACCATTATGCTTTTCAAAACTGCTGCTCTCATAGTCCTCAGAATTAGGACTAAGTGGACACCGTGACACTCCCTTCTTTTGAACTTCACCATTATGCTCTTCAAAACTGCTGCTCTCATAGTCCTCGGAATTAGGACTAAGTGGACACTGTGACACTCCATTCTTTTGAACTTCACCATCATGCTCGTCAAAACTGCTGCTCTCATAGTCCTCAGAATTAGGACTAAGTGGACACCGTGACCCTCCATTCTTTTGAACTTCACCATCATGCTCTTCAAAACTGCTGCTCTCATAGTCCTTAGAATTAGGACTAAGTGGACATCGTGACACTCTGTTCTTTTGAACTTCACCATCATGCTCTTCATCACTGCGGCTTTCATAGTCCTTAGAAGTAGGACTAAGTGGAATCTGTGACTCTTTATTTATTTGAAATTCTCTATCCCCTCTTTCATCAGTGTTGCTCTCATAGTCCTTAGAATCAGGACTAAGTGGAAGAAGTGACTTTCTATTCATAGTGGAAGAATTCCTGCTATGTTCATCAATATGAATAGAGTTGTTACGCGATGCAAAAGTTGATGGTGTATAAATCGAAACTTCACTATCAGAACAATCCATCCCTTTCAAATAGAAGATGTTGAATGATACAAATGGAGAGTCTCCTAAAGATATTATATAGCTTAAAGAATGAAATTTTCCCTCCAAAAAGTTTCGCGAAAATATTTCCCTCCAAAAAATCTGTTAAATTTATTTACCTTTATTACTTTGTTCTACAATTTATTGGAAAATGTAAACTAAATTTTTTTATGAAATCATAATTAAAATTGTACACTACAACTTCTACAATTATTATAATAGTTAAACCATATAATATTCGCTTTCCAATACTACAATATTCACTTTAAAATATTTTAAAACAAATTATCCCACATTCAACCCGTTGTAAAACAAATCAATAATATTCACTTTATAATATTGTAAAACAAATTATCCCATATTAACCGTACAGTAAAACATCCTTGTAACTTCACTTACATATTAAAATTTCATTATCACTATTACTAACATCATATCCAGGCTTTCTGAAAATCGTTGAAAGAGGCCGTGAATTTGTGGAGCAGCTAAATCGCTATCAACAACATAATCAACGAAGAATTCTTGCAATTAAAAGGTAAGTTAAATTTTTTTCTTGAAAACTTTCATATTAAATTAGTTTCATGAAAAATCGTGAGCATGGTGGGCCCGGTCAACCTCATTTTCTTAACACCAGTGGGTGCTCCACACCCCCCCTCGCCTGCCCGCCCGCCCGCCCGCCCGCCCCTCTAGGCGCCTTAGCAGCGCCCCCCCCTCACCCCCGCTGCCCGGCCCCTCCGGGCGCCCTGACAGCCCCCCCTCACTCGCCTGCCCAGCCCAGGGCCCCTCACCCCCCCCCGGCCCACACACCCCGTCTCCCCTAACCCGCCCGCCCCACCCCTCTGGTCGAACCACCCACGCCCCCCTCACCCGCTCGCCCGGCCCGGCGCCCTCACCCGCCCGCCCAACCCCTCCCGGCGCCCTCACCCAGGCACCTCACCCCTTCGGGTGGGCCACCCACCCCCGGGCGCCCTCACCCGCACGCCCCACCCACCCCCGGGTGCCCTGACCCGCCCACCCGCACGGCACGGGCGCCCTGACCCGCCCGCCCCACCCGCCCGCGGGCGCCCTGACCCGCCCGCCCCACCCGCCCTCGCCCGCCCCGACCCGCCCACCCCACCTTCCCCCCCCCGCCCGTTCGCCCCACCCACCCACGGGCGCCCTCACCCGCCCGCCCGCCCGCGGGCTCCCTCACCTGCCCGCCCCACCGCCCGCCCGCAGCCGCCCTCACCTGCCCTCACCTGCCCGCCCGCCCCCCCCGCGGGCGCCCTCACCCACCCGCCCGCCCGCCCCCACCCACCCCCGGGCGCCCTCACCCACCCGCCCGACCCACACCCGGGCGCCCTCAACCGCCCACCCGACCCACCCCTGGGCGCCCTCACCCACCCGCTCACACCTGCCCTCCACCCGCCCGCCTCACCCGCCCTCCTCCCTCGGCCTCACCCGCCCTCCACCCGCCCGCCTCACCCACCCTCCGCCCTCGGCCTCACCCGCCCTCCACCCGCCCACCTCACCCACCCTCCGCCCTCGGCCTCACCCACCCTCCCTCAGCCCCATGAGCGGGGCTCGTGTAGGCGCACACACGGACCTCCCGCACCCTCGCCCGGCAGGCAGGGCGATGAATCGCCCTGCCTGCCGGCGAGGGCGCGGGCGGCCCGGGTGGTGCCTGCACGAGGGGCGCTGTAAGGTCCTTGGGTACGGGCGCGTTCGGGCGCCGGGCGAAGTCACCGTGCATGGGCACACGGGCGGGCGCGGGCGACCGGCGGGCGGGTCTGCATGACAGGCGGGCGAGGCTGCACGGCGGGCGGGTCTGCATGACGGGCGGGTGAGCACACACGGGCGGGTGAGCGCACACGGAAATGCGAAAATTGGCTAAGTGTCATTCACACTTGAGCGTACATAATATGAGGACATATGAGGTTTATATGCGTGGATAATAAAACAATAAAATATACAAAGCCGACATCATAAAATATTATGTGAAGGGCTTCATAACATAAGTTAAGTGGTCAGCCTTAAAGAGAGTACGCATGATGTGGAGCATATATATATGAGGAGGGTGCTCCTCATTCGAACCAAGGATCTTCGCTCATATACTCTCGCATAAGGGAAGGGTAAAAGGTGCATAGTCTTGGAAGGATATGCGCATATCTCATGCGCTTAAGACTTAAGGACTTTGCAAGCTATCTTATGTGAAGGGGTGGCAAGTGTGCCACGGTTCGAGGAGGTTCTTGTGTGCAGTTTTATGCAGGATTTGGTGGGGAGGTCGAGTGGCTCGGGTGAGCACTCCTTCTTATGCAAAGGTGCATAAAATGTTGTAAAAGGCTGTTCTATGCCTTGGTTGTAAAATTATTCTAAGTGTTGGCTTGAAGTTTGTCAAGCACACTTGTATTGTAAAATTGAAGAAGCTGTTATAATATATTGTTGGGCAGACTTTACCAGGAGTTGCCCCTCCCTTTATACTTGTGTATTGTTCTCGGTTTATTGTACATGGTTAATGATTGAGAATGTTCTTTGTTAAAGTATAAAGGATAACACTTTATTCGGTTATAAGAACACAAGTTAAGTATGTTCATGTTGGAATAGGCGTAGCCCATAAACGTTAGTATTGTTAAAAAGAAAGCGTTTGGTGGTGCCGCACCTCGCTACAAGCGGTTGGAAGATCACTGCAGGTGTAGGGGCGTGACAGGCGCCCTCGTGCAAGCGCCACCCGCGCTCTTGCCCGAAAGGCAGGGCGATTCGGAGAATCGCCCTGCCTGCCGTGCGAGGGCACGGGCGGCACGGGTGGCGCCTGCACGAGGGGGGGCCTGCACGAGGGGGCGCTGTAAGGTCCTTGGGTACGGGCGCGTTTGGGCGCCGGGAAAAGTCACCGTGCATGGGCGCACGGGTGGGCGCGGGCGACCGGTGGGCAGGTCTGCACGACAGGCGGGCGAGGCTGCACGGGGGGCGGGCGAGGCTGCACGGCGGGCAGGTCTGCACAACGGGCGGGTGAGCGCACACGGGCGGGTGAGCGCACACGGAAATGCGAAAATTGGCTAAGTGTTATTCACACTTGAGCGTACATAATATGAGGACATATGAGGTTTATATGCGTGGATAATAAAACAATAAAATATACAAAGCCGACATCATAAAATATTATGTGAAGGGCTTCATAACATAAGTTAAGTGGTCGGCCTTAAAGAGAGTACGCATGATGTGGAGCATATATATATGAGGAGGGTGCTCCTCATTCGAACCAAGGATCTTCGCCTCATATACTCTCGCATAAGGGAAGGGTAAAAGGTGCATAGTCTTGGAAGGATATGCGCATATCTCATGCGCTTAAGACTTAAGGACTTTGCAAGCTATCTTATGTGAAGGGGTGGCAAGTGTGCCACGGTTTGAGGAGGTTCTTGTGTGTGGTTTTATGCAGGATTTGGTGGGGAGGTCGAGTGGCTCAGGTGAGCACTCCTTCTTATGCAAAGGTGCATAAAATGTTGTAAAAGGCTGTTCTATGCCTTGGTTGTAAAATTATTCTAAGTGTTGGCTTGAAGTTTGTCAAGCACACTTGTATTGTAAAATTGAAGAAGCTGTTATAATATATTGTTGGGCAGACTTTACCGGGAGTTGCCCCTCCCTTTATACTTGTGTATTGTTGATGTTCTCGGTTTATTGTACATGGTTAATAATTGAGAATAGTCTTCTTTAAAGTATAAAGGATAACTCTTTACTTGGTTGCAAGTGAACATAAGTTAAAGTAAGTTTATGTTGGAGTAGGTGTAGTCCATAAACGTTAGTATTGTTAAAAAGAAAGCGTTCGGTGGTGCCGCACCTCGCTACAAGCGGTTGGAAGATCACCGCAGGTGTAGGGGCGTGACAGTTGGTATCAGAGCTCGGTCGGAGCTGGTGAAGCAAGTGTGAGAACACTTGGAAGATTGACAATAAGGCATGGCAAGCTTGGAAAGCTTGTTGGGGTTACTTGTGACCTTGTGATGGAAGGTGCAAGGACCCGGGACAAGAGTGGAACTTGATGATCGTTGTGGAAGAATGAGTCATGCTTTAGCCACATGAATTGGCCAAGTGCCCGGCATGACTCATGGACAGGTTGAGGAGGGCACACACTTGTGATGTTTTGGGTGGACTTGTCATGGCCGAGACCAAGAGTAAGTCTTGATGGACACTTTGGTGGAGGAGCTATGATGAAAGGACTCATGACATGATGATGAGATGGTTGGGTGACCGAGTTCACTAAACCGAAGTTCGAAGACTTGGATGAGATGGCCAGATGTTGTGATGTGTCTACTTGGTTGGACTACATGGGCAGCTTAGTCATGGACATCAGGTTGGAGACTTGAAGACATGGAGCATGGCAGAGACCTATGCAAGGACATTGTGTGGAAGCACTTGTAGAGATGTCAATGGACATCCTGACAAGGTGCCAGGGCAGGAATGTTATGCAGGAGGACTTGCTAGTGTGACATGGGAACTTGAGGATGGCACATTGTAGATGATGAAGAGGACTTCATGGACCTGAATGGGGCACATCAAGAGTTGATAAGATTGGAAACTTGAGGATGGCACATTGCAGATGATGAAGAGGACTTCATGGACCTAAATGGGGCACATTAAGAGTTGAATGAAGACTTGAGGGTGGCACATTGCAGATGATGAATAGGACTTCATGGACCTGAATGGGGCACATCGAGAGTTGATAAAATTGAAGACTTGAGGATGGCACATTGCAGATGATGGAGAGGGCTTCATGGACCTGAATGGGGCACATCGAGAGTCGGTTTGATGAGATGATATCTTCACTTTGGAGGAGACACACACGTGGACAACATAGTGCAGATGACAGTGATCCACATTTGTTGCAGTGATGTTTGCCTTATGTGGAGGAGACCATATCATGGATGATGGTATGTTGTCGAGGACGACAACGATTTCAGGTGGAGGAGGATGTAAGGTCCTTGGGTACGGGTGCGTTCGGGCGCCGAGCGAAGTCACCGTGCACGGGTGCACGGGGGGGCGGGCGCACGGGCGGCGCGGGCGCACGGCGGGCGCGGGCGCACCGGCGGGCGGGTCTGCACGACAGGCGGGCGAGGCTGCACGGCGGCGAGTAAGGCTGCACGGCGGGCGGGCGAGGCTACACGGCGGGCGGGCGAGGCTGCACGGTGGGCAGGTCTGCACGACGGGCGGGTGAGCGCACACGGGCGGGTGAGCACACACGGAAATGCAAAAATTGGCTAAGTGTTATTCACACTTGAGCGTACATAATATGAGGACATATGAGGTTTATATGCGTGGATAATAAAACAATAAAATATACAAAGCCGACATCATAAAATATTATGTGAAGGGCTTCATAACATAAGTTAAGTGGTCGGCCTTAAAGAGAGTACGCATGATGTGGAGCATATCTATATGAGGAGGGTGCTCCTCATTCGAACCAAGGATCTTCGCTCATATACTCTCGCATAAGGGAAGGGTAAAAGGTGCATAGTCTTGGAAGGATATGCGCATATCTCATGCGCTTAAGACTTAAGGACTTTGCAAGCTATCTTATGTGAAGGGGTGGCAAGTGTGCCACGATTTGAGGAGGTTCTTGTGTGCGGTTTTATGCAGGATTTGGTGGGGAGGTCGAGTGGCTCGGGTGAGCACTCCTTCTTATGCAAAGGTGCATAAAATGTTGTAAAAGGTTGTTCTATGCCTTGGTTGTAAAATTATTCTAAGTGTTGGCTTGAAGTTTGTCAAGCACACTTGTATTGTAAAATTGAAGAAGTTGTTATAATATATTGTTGGGTAGACTTTACCGGGAGTTTCCTGTTATAGACATTTTTGTGCCTTACAGCATGAAGCATGAAATGTCCATAATCTGAGGGATCCAAAGTCCCTAAACATGTTGTTCCTACCCCTAGAGGAATAAGGTCAGCAAACCACAGCACTGAATATCAGTTCTCCACCTGAAAACACTCAAAAACAAGCTAATTCTGGATCATGTCAACTGCTCCACTGAGCATCTGCGCTGAATGTCAACTGCTCCACTGTCTACCTGCGCTGAATGTCAACTGCAAAGAAGGCTACCTGTGCTGGGCGAGTTGGGACATGTGGCACAGTCATTCCTCAAGGTGTCAATGCCCAGGAAGCTTCCAAAATGACACTTGGATCAGGGAATTCGACTGGTGATGAGTAAGAGGGTCTAGATCTCCAAGTGGAAGCAAGAACCTCCAAGTGGACTCAAGAACTGAAGAATAACTGAAGTGGGAGAGGACACTAGTCAGCTTCATGCCAGCTTCAAGCTGACTCATCCTTTCTCCAAAACTCCTATATATAGAGCTCTCTCATGAGGTCTAAGGAGGCTGGAATCTGGTGAATGTAAGGAAGTGTTGTTGGTTTGAGTATAGAACTATTGGGTGATTTGCTTTGAAGGAGGTGAAGAGGAGATTTCTTTCTGCTGGGAGGTGATGCTGGATTGGGCCTTTTATGGTTGTATCACTTCCTGAACTTTACTTCTTCCATTAATAAAGCATTTGAGGTTCTTCTATATGCATGTGTCTCAATGGTGTATTGTTATACTTGTGTATTTGATTTATTCTAATCCTTGAATCAATTATGAATGTATGCTTCTTGTAGTTTCCCTCTCTTGTCATTTTGCAGGATCTTGGTGTAGCTGGGCCAGTGAAAGAGCAAGGAGCTGGGAGCAAGCAGCAAAGAGAGAAGATTGGATCAATCATTAGCGGAAGACATCGGTTAGTGGATCTCTTTCTCCCCTCTCTTACATCTCATAAAGAAGTAATCTCGAATAGCTTTGCTTTGATTGTTGCTGAGGTACTATCACCCTTAGAGTGGGATAGGGTCATTCCGTATTGGATACTTTTCCCAAAAACAAATTGGCGACTCCGCTGGGGATCGTATCTTGTTGGTTGTTTGTGTTTTTGCTATTCATTTCCTAAACAAAGGGAGTACCGAATCGAACTGCATTTGAATCTTTCAAATGCAAAGTAGAGGGCAGCTACTCTAGCTCAGTTTCTGGGCAAGTTTATGATTTGAAGAGCTGATCCACAAGGACTCTAAATAGCTCTTAGTGATAGCTTTTCATCCTCCTTTTCATCCCTTAGTGTGTACTCGATTGATAGCTTCTGATTTGGCCAAAAACTGTGAATTTTTGAGCAATCTACGACCCGGAAACTGAGAAAAACGAAAGTTTATCTCTTCATTGCAGGCACTGTGAAGGCAGTCTGCATTTCATCGCAGGTCCTGAAGGGGCTACCTGCGCTGAAGGTCAAACTGCCAGTGTACTACCTGCGCTGAACCATTTTTGCCTAGTGCTACTGGGGTTCCCTCCTGTTTATTGCCCTGTTTTCATACTTGTTTTTGCAGCCTGTTATCAGTCAATGTACCTATCTGAAACCAACTTTCCTTGCCACTATTCCGCCTCGGTTGTATAAAGAAACTGTGTTTGTTCTTTGTGTATTTCTTATATCATTTGCAGTTTCCCATAACGAAAGTGAACTAGTCTTGCTGTGGCCTCTTAGATCTAGACCTGTGATAAGTGTCGTTTTGATCTTAAGAGTTAGTTTGTTTGCTGTTCATAGCCGATTGAGCTTTTGCTTTCGTCATATGGTTTGAATTTATATATTTCTAGTGTCGAAACAAGTAAATCTTAAGGTGTCTTTTGGTTTTGGACAAGCTTGTTTGCTTTCACTTGAAATTGAATTCGAAATTATACAACAGCTTTCTTTTTGTAATACATCAACATTAAGAAAGAGAAAAGAAATACCTGCATTGTGCATTTTGCATTTGATAAGTTTGTATGTTGATTTAGGAAAAAGTGCATTAGTGTGTGCTCTATGATCTGTGTGAAAAGATGATGTCTTTCTTTTCCCTCAGTAGTTAGGATTTTCAAAGTTAAAAGATTTGAAAAGCTTGCTTATCATCTTAGGCTGCATTTAGGAAGTTGTATTATACATCTCGTGGTGATCCATAAAGGCAAACTGCTAAACAAGATCAACCTTAAAATAAATTGAATTTACATAACAACGCATTGAAACATAACGCAAACACATAGAGGTCTAAGCTAGAGACGTGTTCCGGCGTCGTTAAACGTGATATCTTAGCGTTGAGTGGTTGGGTGATTCCTCCACGGTGAAGCGATAAGTATCAATACGGACTTGTGCTCCCACGTACCGTCGCGTATATATTGGGAGACCCCTATAGGAAAAAAGCCTTTATCCATAGGAAGCCGTGTCGGCCGCCCTACTGATCGCAATGCAGTGAACACAGCATTCACGAAGATCGACCACCCGTACCGTAAAACGTATTCTGTGGTTTTGCGAAAAGTTTGGCACACCCTCTGCCTAGATCTCCAGAGCAGTTTCTTTTGGCCTTTTTCAAACTCTATAACTGAAAAAGTCCATCCGAGCATTTGTCACTTCGGGCTCGTTAAAACATCGAAGGAGACTAGAGTCATCTTTAGCTTTTTCTCGACTCTTAAAAAGTGAAAAAGCAAGTTGTGTCTAAAGCGTCGTTATAAAATTTATTTTAAACGAAACATAATCACCTCCTATTCCCGCGTTGATCTGTAGGTTGAGAACATGGAACACCCCAACCAAGGAATTCCACATGATGGAAATCCTAGTCCTTTCTCCTCTTGGGGAGAAGTTGGTGCGCCCCACATGGCCACATTGTCGCTTCCAGGACTGACAATTGGCCTGCCAATTTGGCTATTCTCAACCAATGTAGTTCAGAACACCATGGTTCCTGAACAGTCGAGTCAACAGTTAGATGAGTCTAGAGCTGCCCACCAGCCTTCTACTTCCTATAACTCTTCTTCCAATCCTTCATCTTCGCAAGGTAGAGCCGGCAAAAGCCAAGCTCCCATGGAGAAGAAGGAGAAGAAGAAGAGAGAGAAGAAGAAGAAGGAGCCTAAGGCGACTGGGGGCAAGCAAAAGAGATCTGACAAAAATCCACACACAGCACAGACCGGGCCTAAATCGCCATGTGTCATATGTAGAGGAGACCACTTCCATAGAGATTGTCCCTGTATTCCCTGGATACTAAGGGACTGGTCCCCTCGTTTGCACAATCCGGGAGCATCAACCTCTGATAGCCATGTTGAATGCTTACCGTCGACCAGCAAATGTGAAGGTTCAAGACAAAGAGGGGGAGCTAGATACCCCTGCAGGATGTGTGAAGGCGATCACGCCATCCACCGTTGTCCCTTCTTAGACGAAGCGAAGAGAGTTTTGGAAGATCGTCCGGTTTCACCGTTGAGACTTCCTCCTGGATACAAAAAACTCGTGCCAAGTCCTTCGTTGGTTGAGAATACAGCTGGCCCGCTCAAGTGGTCAGCTGAAGTGTCAGTCATTGAAAATGAACCTACTGAATCCAGACCGGACGAAAGTCCAAAGGTCGAAACGGCAGTTGACCCGGTTCTTCTTTCAGAAGTTCCATCTTCAAATGACACCGTCACTGAAGATTCATCTTCAAATGACACCCTCACTGAAGAGAATAAGGATGACACCATCCAGATTCTTTTCATCAACACAGACTCTGATGAGCATCAGGGCAATGCGCCCATTCCTTTATCGCAGGAAGGAACATCGTCAGGGTCATATCCGGCCGTATATTCGGTCCCACCACCAAGCAACCTGGTTGTATCCTTTGATTGGAATCAACTAGGCAGACCCCGGTTGCCAGCCAATATACCATTCAGAATCATCGTCCAAATATACAGAATGGTGATGGCTGGCACTGTCATTGATGAAGGGGCATCTGTGAGTATCCTTTCCTCTATTGCTTGGAAAGCACTGGGTTCCCCGGCGCTTTTGCCTGAGATAAGGAATCTCTCAGGTTTCGATAAAGGAACCAGTCGACCATTAGGGATCCTCCCCAATGTGCCTGTTACATTGAAAGGGAAGACCGTTCAAATGAACGTGATGGTCGTTCAAGGACCCTTGGATTATAACCTACTCCTTGGACGAGACTATATATATTGCATGGGAGCAATAGTCTCCTCACTCTTTAGAGTAATGTGTTTTCCACACGAAGGAAGAATGGTCAAGCTCGTAGACCAACTTTCATTTCCGGGATCACGCATCGCAAATAGTCACATACCAACCCTGAATGGTCTATTCAATCAAGAAATGTCTCCACCCCCAGTCCTCCTTCCCGATGAGTGCGAGTGATTCGGAAAGATGGGACTGGAACCCAGGGGGCATGCATCCTGGTCTGCTTAGGGCAGAGAGAACCTTGGGTATAAGGTAGAATTTCCGCGAGAGAGTATGACTAGTCCGTACCCCGTCCGTGGATGGAAGAGGGGTTGTTCTGGAATAGGATTCTTTTGTCAAGGTTACGTGTTTGACAACAGTCATTCACCCTTGTCTATTTCGGTAGACAGTGCCGAGGAAATGTTTTGTTTGAAAGATTAACAAAACAATCTTTGGGTAACTAGAAAGAGGCAAGCCTCCCTCAATAACACCAATGTTTTGTCTTTGAGTAGTGTTCTCCTCTTGTCGCAAGTAGCTGCTCTCTTGTCGCAAGTAGCTGTTCTCTTGCGATCTTGCGAAAGATCTGTTAAAAGTTGGGCTGACGAGAAGACAAGTATCGCGTAAGACCCGTTAAAAATAACGAGAAGACAAGTATCGTTAACATTAGACTGGCAAGACGACAAGTAGCTGTGAACACCCAAAGAAAAGCAGAGGTGGGGGAGAGGAGGGGCAGCCTTGAAATTGTATTTTATACCTGGGGGCATGCAAACCTTTTGGAGTGCAAGCAAAGAGCGGTTATTTATCTGTTTTTTGGATTAGTCGTTTCCTAACTCGCATAAAGAAAGGATATGGAGTAAAGCTTAGTGAAGATGAAACTCCTTAAAAAATAGAGATCTCACAGGAGACATTTCTTATCTTATGACTGGTATATCGAGCAGTTTTACCGCGGAATTTATGCTCGTTAAAAAATAGAAAAGCAAGATCCGAGCAGTTTTAGCACATAGTTAATGCTCGTTAAAAAATAAACATAAGATTGAGCATTCAAGCTCGTTAAAAAATGAACATACCCCGGTAAATAACCACTGTGATCGTAAATTTATTAGCCATAAAAGCCTTGGTCGTGTTTTGCACCTGCCACCTCCATTCCATTTGGCCAATCGTTCACCTCCATATGATTGTTTACCTATTCTGAGGAACAGCTGCGAAGAGTGATTTCACCTAGCCATCCTTGTGACACTGCCGTGATTGGAAAATTCCAACCTGTACCTGGAATCTGCTGCTATCCCTGTTTATCACCCGTTCCTCAAAAGACGAGTCTTCTTTAAGCTCTTTTCATCTGACTCGTAAAATATGAAAAGTTTGCCGAGTTTTGGCCTTCCAGCTCGTTAAAGTGACCGGAAGAGCTATCCCTCCTCTAGATTTTAATCTTTTTGGACTTGAGGGATTATTAAACAAAAAGGTCGAGCGCTTGTTTTATTCGGCTCGTTAAAATTATCGAAAATTCATCCCTTCTGTATTGTTTTATACTTTTTCAGACTTAAGGGATTAGATGACGAAAAAGGAATTTTGGAGTTAACTTTCTGTACCTTTTCAGACTCTCTAAAAATGAAAAGGACCGAGTTTTCCTTGTCGTTAGACTCGTTAAAATGATTAAATAGCGACAAACTTGTCTTTAGACGAGAACGAGTTTCCCTATCGCTAGGCTCGTTAAAACATAGCGATGGGCTTGCCCGAAGGGCAGGTTATAGAACAAGCATATGTTATCCTCCTCAAGCTTGACAAAAATAAAGAGGTACTGGTCAGAAATGACTGGGGAAAAATTGGGAGAACCTCAAAGCTTTAATGGTAGCAAGTCGCTCTTGAACATGACACTTTTCCTCCGTATCACATCGGGTTGGGTTGTTTCATTCACCGGTCTCATCACCATGGTCTCGCCAAACCATCCGTATTTGGGGTAATGCTACCGATCCATCGTATCAGTGTCGTTATATGTTCAAGAGATGTCGTTCAGAAAGAGTCAACCGTGTCCCATCCACTGCCATACATTATCCTTCATCCACCCATGATCGCCACCCTGAATCATATGTCACAGATTGTTTTCACCTCCACTAAAATCATTAGCTCCGTTCCGTGTCACTGATGTGGGATTCATTAAGGCCCTCCTTTGACGGATCGCTTCTTGTCGACTTCAGCTCATTATCCAAGAAATTGATCTAGGAACACCCCCCTCAGTACTTTGAAGCTTGCATGCCTCAATGGCAAGTTTCTCACTTCCGGCGACAGGTATACATCAATGACCTTCGACCAGAAGATTTTGCGTGGTGTTCGACGCCAAGTCCCATATTCACACCACGTGAATTGTACTGCAGTACCTTGAGGGTCATTATCATTATCGGTGATTCCTCTCGCGCTTGTTAACGGTTTACGTCATTGACCGGTAATCAAGCGATGTCTTTCCATGTTCGACTTCAGCGCAATTCTCACATGGATCGACTTGTACTTAGAGTGAAGATCGAACGAGTTTGAAGACCCCGGATCTAGTTTCATCCATCCGGGCTGCGATATATATTCAGGAAATATAAAGACATTTGATATGTACATCATTGCAGCAGATGATCATCCTACTCAAAGGATGATAATTTCAGCAGAGAATTATCTGTCTACTATCAGACGATCGTCTGTTCTATGTACCAAAATGAATTTATAAAGCTGAGCATGGGAATGCCCGCCTCAGCTAGATCATGAAAGCAGAATGAAAAATAATGTATTGTATTGTATTTTATTACAGGTCACCTTTCAGCGATTGAATGAACTTCGGATCCTCCTGATAAAGCATTTCACCCGATAAACGACCTCATACTTTAGGGGGCAACTGTTATAGACATTTTTGTGCCTTACAGCATGAAGCATGAAATGTCCATAATCTGAGGGATCTGAAAGATCCCCTAAACATGTTGTTCCTACCCCTAGAGGAACAAGGTCAGCAAACCACAGCACTGAATATCAGTTCTCCACCTGAAAACACTCAAAAACAAGCTAATTCTGGATCATGTCAACTGCTCCACTGAGCATCTGCGCTGAATGTCAACTGCAAAGAAGGCTACCTGCGCTGGGTGAGTTGGGACATGTGGCACAGTCATTCCTCAAGGTGTCAATGCCCAGGAAGCTTCCAAAATGACACTTGGATCAGGGAATTCGACTGGTGATGAGTAAGAGGGTCTAGATCTCCAAGTGGAAGCAAGAACCTCCAAGTGGACTCAAGAACTGAAGAATAACTGAAGTGGGAGAGGACACTAGTCAGCTTCATGCCAGCTTCAAGCTGACTCATCCTTTCTCCAAAACTCCTATATATAGAGCTCTCTCATGAGGTCTAAGGAGGCTGGAATCTGGTGAATGTAAGGAAGTGTGTTGGTTTGAGTATAGAACTATTGGGTGATTTGCTTTGAAGGAGGTGAAGAGGAGATTTCTTTCTGCTGGGAGGTGATGCTGGATTGGGCCTTTTATGGTTGTATCACTTCCTGAACTTTACTTCTTCCATTAATAAAGCATTTGAGGTTCTTCTATATGCATGTGTCTCAATGGTGTATTGTTATACTTGTGTATTTGATTTATTCTAATCCTTGAATCAATTATGAATGTATGCTTCTTGTAGTTTCCCTCTCTTGTCATTTTGCAGGATCTTGGTGTAGCTGGGCCAGTGAAAGAGCAAGGAGCTGGGAGCAAGCAGCAAAGAGAGAAGATTGGATCAATCATTAGCGGAAGACATCGGTTAGTGGATCTCTTTCTCCCCTCTCTTACATCTCATAAAGAAGTAATCTCGAATAGCTTTGCTTTGATTGTTGCTGAGTTACTATCACCCTTAGAGTGGGATAGGGTCATTCCGTATTGGATACTTTTCCCAAACAAATTGGCGACTCCACTGGGATCGTATCTTGTTGTTGTTTGTGTTTTTGCTATTCATTTCCTAAACAAAGGGAGTACCGAATCGAACTGCATTTGAATCTTTCAAATGCAAAGTAAGGGCAGCTACTCTAGCTCAGTTTCTGGGCAAGTTTATGATTTGAAGAGATGATCCACAAGGACTCTAAATAGCTCTTAGTGATAGCTTTTCATCCTCCTTTTCATCCCTTAGTGTGTACTCGATTGATAGCTTCTGATTTGGCCAAAAACTGTGAATTTTTGAGCAATCTACGACCCGGAAACTGAGAAAAACGAAAGTTTATCTCTTCATTGCAGGCACTGTGAAGGCAGTCTGCATTTCATCGCAGGTCCCGAAGGGGCTACCTGCGCTGAAGGTCAAACTGCTAGTGTACTACCTGCGCTGAACCATTTTTGCCTAGTGCTACTGGGTTCCCTCCTGTTTATTGCCCTGTTTTCATACTTGTTTTTGCAGCCTGTTATCAGTCAATGTACCTATTTGAAACCAACTTTCCTTGCCACTATTCCGCCTCGGTTGTATAAAGAAACTGTGTTTGTTCTTTGTGTATTCTTATATCATTTGCAGTTTCCCATAACGAAAGTGAACTAGTCTTGCTGTGGCCTCTTAGATCTAGACTTGTGATAAGTGTCGTTTTGATCTTAAAGTTAGTTTGTTTGTTGTTCATAGCCGATTGAGCTTTTGCTTTCGTCATATGGTTTGAATTTATATATTTCTAATGTCGAAACAAGTAAATCTTAAGGTGTCTTTTGGTTTTGGACAAGCTTGTTTGCTTTCACTTGAAATTGAATTCGAAATTATACAACAGCTTTCTTTTTGTAATACATCAACATTAAAAAGAGAAAAGAAATACCTGCATTGTGCATTTTGCATTTGAAAGTTTGTATGTTGATTTAGGAAAAAGTGCATTAGTGTGTGCTCTATGATCTGTGTGTGCAGGTGCCACACGGGCTGCCCGCCCTCGCCCGACAGGCAGGGCAATTCCCGGAATCGCCCTGCCTGCCAGGCGAGGGCGCGGGCGGCCCGTGCGCCTGCACGAGGGGAGTGCTCTCGTGCAAGCGTCACCCGGGCGCCCGCGCCCTCGCCCGGCAGGCAGGGCGATTCTCGGAATCGCCCTGCCTGCCGGCGAGGGCGAGGGCGGCCCGGGTGGCGCTGTAAGGCCCTCGCGACTCGGGCAAGCGCGCGACGGATGCGCGCTCCGTGCACGACGGGCGGGCGCTCCGTGCACGACGAGCGGGCACACACGGGTGCGACGAGCGGGCGAGCTTACGACGGACCTCCGACACTTATGTGACTCGGGCAGCGTACATGACGAGCGAAAGGGCGCGCGGTGGGTGAGCGATCCTTTGGTGTGACGAGCGGAAAAATGTGCGACGGTGGGCGCTCTTGTGCGACGATGGACCGAGCCACTTATGCGACATAAATGCGACGAAAGACTGACACAATGCGACACTTGAAAAATAAAACTAAGTGTTGGAACCATAATTATATGCGATGCAAACTAAAGCTAAGCTGACTTGTATTAGAGGCATTTGGGGTGTTGAACATGGAGTTATGGGGGTCGGCCTTAAGGTTGGACGCCCCCTCCAAACAGCACGCAGAATGGGTATATATGCGAGGAGGTTTAGGCTCATTTGCATCCATCGAAGATCATCGAATCAACTCGCACTTCTCTCCTACGCAAAGGACAAGGGTAAAAGGAGGCGTAGAAAAGAGGAGTGCGCATATCTCATGTGCTCCTCTTGTAAAGTGCGCAGTTTTACCGGGAGTTGGTCGTAGGTTGAACAAGGGTGTTCAAGGTGCGGTTTGGTTGCAGATTTGTGCGGGGCTTAAGGAGGAGTTCTTGGTGTCTCGGGTGAGCACCCTCCTACCTTGTGAAGTTGGCACAAGTGTCGTAAGGTTGTTCTATGCCTTGGATTGTAAATTATTCTAAGTGTTGGCTTGAAGCTTTGTCAAGCACACTTGTAATGTATTATTGAAGAATCTGATATAATATATTGTTGGGCAGACTTTACCGGGAGTTGCCCCTCCCTTTATACTTGGTTGCAATTGTTGATGTTCTTGTTTAATTGCATATGGATAATGAATGAGTATGGGCTTCATTAAGTATAAAGGATAATGCTTTTACTTGGTTGCGAAACACAAACTAAGTATGTTAATGTGAAGTAGGCGTAGTCCATGTGCACGAGTATTGTTAAAAAGAAAGTGTACGGTGGTGCCGCACCTCGCCGGCACGGTTGGAAGACTACCGTAGGCCTAGGGGCGTGACAGGTGGTATCAGAGCCGGTCTAGAGCTGGTGAGCAAGGTTTGCTCGTGAAGATTCGACAATTGATATTTGAGCAGGGTTGCTCGTGACAGTGGAAGCAAGCACTTGCAGGTGAAGGAAGTCGTTTCACACGAAGTGGAACAAGGACTGGTTCATGATTGCAGGGAACTTGGTGAAGCTGGTAAAGGTTGGAACCGGGTGTTGTAATATTGGGCAGGCGGTACTACGTGCTGATCATACGATTTGGGCACTTGTCAGGTAGGTAAGTGGGACTGCGTGTGAGCAGATATACACGGTCTGGGCGTCTGAACGAAGTACGAACCGGGGAAGACGAAGTACAAGGCATGGCAAGTTTGGGAGAAGGTGAAGGGAAGCTCTTGCTCACCTTATGCAGGTTGAAGAGGTTGGGAAAAGAGAATCCCCAGATCCGAGATAAACTTGAAGCCTTGGAGAAAAACATTGAAGGAGAGCTTCTTCAACTCGGTTGGACAATAGGGCAAGGTGAAGTTGCAGATTGTGCAACCCAGGAAGAGGAAGCCATGGTAGAAGAAGATGCTGCAGACTTGACTATGATGGAAGTCATACTTGAGAATGTTCAAGTTGAACCAGGATCATGCAGTTTGTCAGCATGGAGGGATGAGGACACTCACATGGAAGAACACCATGATGATGAAGACATGATGGAGGATGAACTTGAAGTTGGACCAGGATCGTGCAGTTTGTCAACATGGATGGATGAGGATACTCATATGGAGGAACCTCATGGCAATAATGATGAAGTAAGCATTGGTACTTGTGTTTCATTTGGACATTTGGGAGATGGACCGGTTGCAGGGAAGGGCAAAACCAGTTTGCCTATGCTAGGGAAGATCTTACCATGGATGACTACAATGGAACCTTGTATGGAGAAGCAAGGATTATCGATCGTTGCAGGACTTGTTGGGGCTACTTGTGATCTTATGGTTGAAGATGCAAGGACCCTTGACAAGGGTGGAACTTGATGATCATTGTGGATGATTGGGTCATGCTTTAGCCACTTTGGCTAAGTGCCCGGCATGACTCATGGACAGATTGAAGGGCACACTTTTGGGTGGACTTCTCATGGCCGAGACCAAGAGGTAGTCTTGGTGGACACTTTGGTGGAGGAGCTGTGATGGGAGAGACTCATGACATGATGACATGAGATTGTTGTGACTTTTAGGAACTTCATACATGGTGGACTTAGAGGATTTGAGGCATTGAGGAGCTGAGGTCAAGGGACTTTGATGCAGTATGGGATGCATACTTTCAAAGTACATGTATGGGCATGGCTTGGAAGAGTGACTTGATGTGGAGGATCGATATGAGACACTTTGGAGTGATGAAGTTACGATGATGATGATGCCTTGGTGGCTGCACTTGGGCATGGATTGAGCCGAGACTCAACTACTTTTCACACATGATGATGTTGGGATAGATGTGGCTGATTTCACATAGCACATTGAAACCAAACATCATGGACAGCATGTTGCAGATGAGATGGATGGAGTTTCCATGTACCTGAGCATGGATTGTAGATTCTTGATGAGTCAAGCATGTGGCTGATGTTTGAGAAACAGTTGATGAGGACATGAGGATGTTCACTCTCATGGATTGAGCGTGATGGTTGGATTAGCTACCCAACTAGTTTAGACATGGGGTCGCGAAGTGGGCAAAGATGTGTTAACATTATGTTGGAGTATCATGGCAGCAGTTCACATGAGGACACATGATGAAGGCAGTAGGTCAGTAATCATGGATCAAGATGATGAAGTGCATACCGTAAAGGTGTATACCTTGATATGGTTGTCTTGGTGACAGTCAGTCACTAAGGTGCTACATGATGGAGATGGAGCCTTATATATGTTGCAGGGATGCTTGCCTTATATGGGGGAGTCTACATCATGGTTGATGATGATCTTGGTGGAGAGCTACCGAGATGGTATGTTGTCGAGGACGACAACGATTTCAGGTGGAGGAGGATGTAAGGCCCTCGCGACTCGGGCAGGCGCGCGACGGATGGGCGCTCCGTGCACGACGGGCGGGCGCTCCATGCACGACGAGCGGGCACACACGGGTGCGACGAGCGGGCGAGCTTACGACGGACCTCCGACACTTATGCGACTCGGGCAGGCGTACACGACGAGCGAACGGGCGCGCGGTGGGCGAGCGCTCCTTTGGTGCGACGAGCGGACAAATGTGCGACGGTGGGCGCTCTTGTGCGACGATGGACCGAGCCACTTATGCGACATAAGTGCGACGAAAGAATGACACAATGCGACACTTGAAAAATAAAACTAAGTGTTGGAACCATAATTATATGCGATGCAAACTAAAGCTAAGCCGACTTGTATTAGAGGCATTTGGGGTGTTGAAAATGGAGTTATGGGGGTCGGCCTTAAGGCTGGACGCCCCCTCCAAACTGATGAGCCCCAATTTTTGGTACAATTTGGGCTCATTTGGCCTACTTGCCCTGCTCAAACCATTCATTTTTTATTGCTTATGCATTCATTTCTCGGTTTATTCGTGTTGTTTGTAGGAAGAAGGGTAGGCATTCTATCTACGTGACTAATGCATGATGCTTTCAGGTTTTTGGCATTAAAAGGGAGAAAAGACCACGAGAAAGGGGACAAGGAGACAATGAGGTGGCACTGCTGGTTTTTAGGAGAGGATGTCCATGGTCTTGGGGACCTTCCTCGTGATTCCCACCATAGCTCCGAGCTCCAATCCATCTCCCCACCGAGCTTACAAGCAGCCAGCTGTTCTACAGAAACAACAGTTATAATTGTTCTACAGGAACAACAGTTATGACTGTCCTACAGGATCAGCAGTTTAAACTTCAGTTGGACAGCCGAGCTCCTAAAATCAAGGACACCTGTTGGATGATCATTTGGCATAAATACTAAGGCCGTAGCCTTGGATAGAAGCTTTTTGAACTTTGGTATTACTCTTGTAATTTGGAAGTACGAGCTACAGCTCGGGTTTTTGTTCCTTTTGTAAGCCATTTTGGCATGTCATCAGACTTTCGTTTATGAATAAAGGCAGGAAGATTTTGATCTCATTCTGAGTTTCTAAGGGAGCTATAGCTCTCAGGTTAGGGCCCAACCTGAGAGCAATAGATCTCCTCGGTGTTGTAATGTTGTTTGCATTTCGTTCCAGCACTTTGAGTTTTTTTACTTTCACATGCAATTCAAATTTACAGTTTGTTAAGTTAGTCTTTTTCATGAGCTTAGATAGGATTAGTTTATGGTGAATTTGTTTTAGTTGCTTAGATTCAATAGGAGGATAGTTATAAATTATTGGAGCTCCAGCAAAAGGTTGTTAAGGCTCACTGCCATCTCTCTTAGGGATTGGGGTGCAGTCCATAACCAACCACCAAAAAGAAATGCAGTTCTTCTCACTTCCATGCAAGCTGCAACATAGACATTTTCGTTGAAGATCCATCCATGCATTTTTGACATTGAACCATACTTCTACATTCCACTTCCACGCATAAGTTTCATTTCTTGGTTTTCCATTGCTGCTCATAGGTTTCATGGCACAGTTATCATAGGTTAATGAATTCTTGTTTTTGGTGCATAAGTCATTTGTTTCATTTACGCTGCTCCATATCATTCCACTCTCTTCTTCTTCTTCTTGATCTCTCCTCAAGTCACCCATTCGGCCTCTGTCCAACTCATTTACCCTCAAACTCATCCATTATTCACTTAGCCCCATCTACTTAAACTTTCGTTGATCCCATCCTTCCAACCATCAACCCACTGCATGCACTCTTCCTCCATCTGATTTTTCTGCTCCCGAGCCATCACCAGCTCCATCTCCATCTCATCTATCCTCCCACACCACTCCAACACTTCACCATCTCCCAAAACCTTCCATGGCCAACATCCTGTAGAATTGCACAGACTTCCTGTAGAAATCTCTAAGTTTCCTGTAGGATCCCCTGCAGACTTCCTGTAGAAGCCTGCAAACTCGGTTTCTGAGCATCCGAACATGGTAGACTTCTATGGACTGATGCTAGAGACCCTCTGGGACCTCCCCTAGCCATCCTGACCTTGCCCATGCTTTCCTTCCATTCCAACCGCTCCTGCACAACCAAACCCTAATCAAAAGCATCATCACAATAAATCCAACCACTTAATGAAAAAATACAAAAACATGTCTTTTCAGATGCAAGTAGCTTAGATGCATGTATTTCAGTTCACTGCAAGTAATGGCATTATTGGTAGTTGTTTCATTCACAGTTTTGCATAGTTAGGGTCTAGCTAGTTAAATTAGGGTTTACTAGGGTTTTCATGCTTTATTGGTTTTCAGTTTCTTTCTGCAACTAGATTAGTCTTCTTCCAGTTAGCTTTCGTCCTTCACTCATAAAGCTTCTTCTGTGAGCCTATAGAAGTTGGCTTGAGCCCTAGAGGACTTGTGCCAGCTGACCAAGTGACAGCTGCGACAAGAGCTAGTACTTGTGCATACAGCACCGTCGCTTCCAAATTTGTACGAACTACCGGGTTGATAAAATTAGAGATAGGAAGCTCCAGGAGTTGTAGCATTATTGCTACAATACTGGAGCCCACCACAAACAGCACGCAGAATGGGTATATATGCGAGGAGGTTTAGGCTCATTTGCATCCATCGAAGATCATCGAATCAACTCGCACTTCTCTCCTACACAAAGGACAAGGGTAAAAGGAGGCGCAGAAAAGAGGAGTGCGCATATCTCATGCGCTCCTCTTGTAAAGTGCGCAGTTTTACCGGGAGTTGGTCGTAGGTTGAACAAGGGTGTTCAAGGTGCGGTTTGGTTGCAGATTTGTGCGGGGCTTAAGGAGGAGTTCTTGGTGTCTCGGGTGAGCACCCTCCTACCTTGTGAAGTTGGCACAAGTGTCGTAAGGCTGTTCTATGCCTTGGATTGTAAATTATTCTAAGTGTTGGCTTGAAGCATTGTCAAGCACACTTGTAATGTATTATTGAAGAATCTGATATAATATATTGTTGGGCAGACTTTACAGCGAGTTGCCCCTCCCTTTATACTTGGTTGCAATTGTTGATGTTCTTGTTTAATTGCATATGGATAATGAATGAGTATGGGCTTCATTAAGTATAAAGGATAATGCTTTTACTTGGTTGCAAAACACAAACTAAGTATGTTAATGTGAAGTAGGCGTAGTCCATGTGCACGAGTATTGTTAAAAAGAAAGTGCACGGTGGTGCCACACCTCGCCGGCACGGTTGGAAGACTACCGTAGGCCTAGGGGCGTGTCAGGCGCCACCCGGGCAGCCTGCGCCGCAGGCAGGGCGATTCCGGGAATCGCCCTACCGGCCGGGCGAGGGCGCGGGCAGCCCGGGTGGCGCCTACACGAGGGGCGCTTTAAGGCCTCCGAGCTACGGAGCATCGGGCGCATCGTGCACGAAGGCGAGTCGGGCGCGCGGACAGGCACGTGGGCGCGCGGGCGGGCAAAGTACGACTGGGCTACGGTTGTGCGACGAGTTTACGACAATAAAGTGCGACGAAAGGAGACACTTAGAATTCAACTAAGTGTTGGACGGTTTATACAATGGCAAAGGAGCTTGCGGTTGGGAGCAAGCCGACTTGTAAATAAGTTGAATGGGCGTGTGTTAAAGAGCTTTGGGGGGTCGGCCATAAGGCTGCACACCCCCCTCTCACCCACATTAACTTGTGGATAAATGTGTGAGCATGGAGCTCACTTCAACCAAGCATCTTCGCTTGCTCTTTCATACGCTCAAGGGGTAAAGTACTCACGCAGATTGGAGGTAGATACGCATACCTCATGCATAGTCTAATCCAAGTGCGAGAAGGAAGTGACTTGCAGGTTGAGGTATGAAGGTTCGGTTGTGAGTGCAGATTTGGGTTCTAAGTGCCGGTTTGGGTGAGGCAAGTGTGCCGAGGTGCAGATTATGTGCAGGACTTGACAAAGTAAGATAGGTGGCCCGGGTGGGCATTCTTCTTTGTGCAAGAGTGCATATGATGATGTATAAGGTTGTTCTATGCCTGTTGTAAAATTATTCTAAGTGTTGTCTTGAAGTTTGTCAAGCACACTTGTATTGTAAAAATTGGAGAAGTTGTTATAATAAATTGTTGGGCAGACTTTACCGGGAGTTTCCCCTCCCTTTATACTTGTGTATTGTTCTCGGTTTGTTGTACATGGTTAATGATTGAGAATGATATTCTTTAAAGTATAAAGGTTAACTCTTTACTTGGTTGTAAGAAAACATAAGTTAAAATAAGTTTATGTTGGAGTAGGCGTAGTCCATAAACGTTAGTATTGTTAAAAAGAAAGTGTTCGGTGGTGCCACACCTCGCTACAAGCGGTTGGAAGATCACCGCAGGTGTAGGGGCGTGACAGTTGGTATCAGAGCTCTGTTGGAGCTGGTGAGCAAGGTTGCTCGTAACAGTGGACAATAAGACATGGCAAGTCTGGATGAACGTGAAAGGAGACTCTTTCTTTTCTTGGGCAAGGCAAAGAAGTTAAAGGAAGAGAGGCCCCGAATCCATGAAGTGCTTGAAGCCTTGGAAGAAGGTGTTGAAAATGAGCTTCTTCAACCCAATTGGACAATGGAGCAAGGTGAAGTTGCAGATTGTGCCATCAAGGGAGAGGAAGCCGTGATAAAGGAAGATGTTGCAGACATGACTACGATGAAGGATGAACTTGAGGCTGATCAAGTTGAACCAGGATCGTGCAGTTTGTCAGCATGGAGTGATGAGGACACTCACATGGAACTTCATGATGATGAAGACATGATGGAGGATGAACTTGAGGCTGATCAAGGATCGTGCAATCTGTCAACATGGTTGAACGAGGAGGAGCCTCATGATGATGAAGTAAGTAATGATGCTTGTGTTTCATTTGGGCATTTGGGAGATGGACCGTGTGCAGGAAAGGGCAAAGTCAGTTTGCCAAGGCAAGAGGACATCTTACCATGGATGACTATGATGGAACCTTGTATGGAGAAGCAAGGATTGTCAACTATTGCAGAGCTTGTTGGGGTTACTTGTGACCTTGTGATGGAAGGTGCAAGGACCCGTGACAAGGGTGGAACTTGATGATCGTTGTGGAGGATTGGGTCATGCTTTAGCCACATGAAGAATTGGCTAAGTGCCCGGCATGACTCATGGACAGGTTGAGGAGGGCACACACTTGTGATGTTTTGGGTGGACTTGTCATGGCCGAGACCAAGAGAAAGTC
Organism: Pinus tabuliformis; assembly: GCA_031772625.1. NCBI lineage: Eukaryota > Viridiplantae > Streptophyta > Pinopsida > Pinales > Pinaceae > Pinus > Pinus tabuliformis. The sequence goes on along the minus strand of CM062820.1, from coordinate 1,200,782,758 downwards.
TTGATGGACACTTTGGTGGAGGAGCTATGATGAAGGGACTCATGACATGATGATGAGATGGTTGGGTGACCGAGTTCACTAAACCGAAAGTTGAAGACTTGGATGGGATGGCCAGATGTTGTGATGTGTCTACTTGGTTGGACTACATGGGCAGCTTAGTCATGGACATCAGGTTGGAGACTTGAAGACATGGAGCATGGCAGACCTATGCAAGGACATTCTGTGGAGGCACTTGTAGAGATGTCAAGGGACATCCAAAGAGGAGTGCTAGGACAGGAATGTTATGCAGGAGGACTTGCTAGGTGACATGGGGACTTGAGGATGGCACATTGCAGATGATGAAGAGGACTTCATGGACCTGAATGGGGCACATCAAGAGTTGATAAGATTGGAGACTTGAGGATGGCACATTGCAGATGATGAAGATGACTTCATGGACCTGAATGGGGCACATCAAGAGTTGATAAGGTTGAAGACTTGAGGGTGGCACATTGCAGATGATGGAGAGAGCTTCATGAACCTGGATGGGGCACATCAAGAGCCGGTTTGATGAGATGATCTCTTCACTTTGGAGGAGACACACACATGGACAACATAGTGCAGATGATAGTGGTTCTACATATGTTGCAGTGATGTTTGCCTTATGTGGAGGAGACCATATCATGGTTGATGGTATGTTGTCGAGGACGACAACGATTTCAGGTGGAGGAGAATGTAAGGCCTCCGAGCTGCGGAGCGCCGGGCGCATCATGCACGAAGGCGAGTCGGGCGCGCGGACGGGCGCGTGGGCGCGCGGGCGGGCAAAGTGCGACGGGGCTACGGTTGTGCGACGAGTTTACGACAGAAATGCGACAATAAAGTGCGACGAAAGGAGACACTTAGAATTCGACTAAGTGTTGGACGGTTTATACAATGGCAAAGGAGCTTGCGGTTGGGAGCAAGCCGACTTGTAAACAAGTTGAATGGGTGTGTGTTAAGAGCTTTGGGGGGTCGGCCATAAGGCTGCACACCCCCCTCTCACCCACGTTAACTTGTGTATAAATGTGTGAGCATGGAGCTCACTTCAACCAAGCATCTTCGCTTGCTCTTTCATACGCTCAAGGGGTAAATTACTCACGTAGATTGGAGGTAGATACGCATACCTCATGCGTAGTCTAATCCAAGTGCGAGAAGGAAGTGACTTGCAGGTTGAGGTATGAAGGTTCGGTTGTGAGTGCAGATTTGGGTTCTAAGTGCCGGATTGGGCGAGGCAAGTGTGCCGAGGTGCAGATTATGTGCAGGACTTGACAAAGTAAGATAGGTGGCCCGGGTGGGCATTCTTCTTTGTGCAAGAGTGCATATGATGATGTATAAGGCTGTTCTATGCCTGTTTTAAAATTATTCTAAGTGTTGGCTTGAAGTTTGTCAAGCACACTTGTGTTGTAAAAATTGGAGAAGCTGTTATAATACATTGTTGGGCAGACTTTACCGGGAGTTGCCCCTCCCTTTATACTTGTGTATTGTTCTCGGTTTGTTGTACATGGTTAATGATTGAGAATGATCTTCTTTAAAGTATAAAGGATAACTCTTTACTTGGTTGTAAGAAAACATAAGTTAAAATAAGTTTATGTTGGAGTAGGCGTAGTCCATAAATGTTAGTATTGTTAAAAAGAAAGCATTCGGTGGTGCCGCACCTCGCTACAAGCGGTTGGAAGATCACCGCAGGTGTAGGGGAGTGACAGGCGCCCTCGTGCAGGCGCCACCCGAGCTGCCCGCGCCCTCGCCTGGCAGGCAGGGCGACCCTGCCTGCTGGGCGAGGGTGCGGGCGGCCCGGGTGGCGCCTGCACGAGGCGCCCCGGCGGAGGGCTGTTCAGGTGAAGCGGCCGGGTGGGTGAGGGCGCCGGGTGGGGGGCGGGTGAGGGCGCCGGGCCGGGGGTCGGGTGAAGGCGCCCGGAGGTGTGGGGCGGGCGGGTGGGCGAGGGCGCCTAAAGGGGCGGGGCGGGCGGGTTGGAGCGGGCGGGTGAGGGGGTGCGGGGTGGTCGGGTGAAGGGGTGCGGGGTGAGGGGGTGCGGTAGGGAGCCCAGGTGGAGGGGGGTTTGGGTGAGGCAGGCGGGTGGGTGAGGGCGCCGGGCGGGGGGTCTGGCGAGGGCGCCGGGAGGGGTTGAGCGGGTGGGTGAGGGGTGCATGATGGGGTGCGGGGTGGGCGGGTTGGGGGAGAGGTAGGGAGCCCGGGCGGAGGGGGTTCGGTTGAAGCGGGTGGGTGGGTGAGGGCGCCGGGCGGACAGGCGGGCGAGGGCGCCCGAAGGGGTGAGGGCACCGGGAGGGTTGGAGCGGGCGGGTGAGGTGGTGCGGGGTGGGCGGGTGTGGGAAGAGGTAGGGAGCCCGGGCAGAGGGGGTTCGGGTGAGGCGGGCGGGTGGGTGAGGGTGCCGGGCGGGGGGCTGGGTGAGGGCGCCCGAAGGGGTGGGGCGGGTGGGTGGGTGAGGGCGCCCGGAGGGGTGGGGTGCCGGGAGGGTTGGAGCGGGCGGGTGAGGGGGTGCGGGGCGCGCGGGTTGGGGGAGAGGTAGGGAGGGCGCCCAGAGGGGTGGGTGAGGGCACCTGGGTCGGTCGGGCAGGTGGAGTAGGGAGAGAGTTAGGGTGGGTGGGCGGGTGAGGGCGCCCGGGCTGGAGAGGGTTGTGGGGGTTGGGCCGGGGCGCCCGGGCCGCCAGGGTGGGGGGGTTGGGATGCTTGGGGGGTGGGTGGGTGAGGTCTCCCATGCCATGCGGGGGGGGTGGTGGGTCGGTGAGGGCGCCCCAGCAAAATGTTTTATTCATGATTTACTTTTTTACACTGGAATGTTAATGCATGTCCTTTTGGAATATGAGGGGTGGTGGGTGGGGAGATTGTTGATTAAAATTTATGATATGTTTTCGTTGTTACTTTAAGTTAATATGTTTTTATTATTTACTGATTTATGTGTTTCTATTTTTCAGGAAAATGGAATCAAAGAGAATTTCAGTGAATCTTTCTGGACCAAAGACTCATAAAGGTGCATCTAAAAGAAACATTGGTGAACGAACTCCACCTGAGCTCATGACTACAAATCTTTCAAGTGCCTCAAGTGATAAGAAGATGATTTCAGACTGGAAGAATTCGAAAGAGGTGAAATTTCCATCAAGAATGTGGTATGTGAAAGAAAGAGAAAGCGTAAATGTGAATATATATCTATATATCGATATACCGAATGATAATGGAATTTTTGAGGTGATGGGAAGAGTCGTAGATATGCGTTCGGTACCGGACACTGAAGTTGTTTACGTACTTACAAAAGCTCCCAAGTCACATGAAAGGGTTAAATACCAACTATCATATTCATTGTATGACATGAGAGAGGTATCTACAAAGTTGTGTAGTCAAATCGTAAATGAGATGACAGAAAACATCGTAAGTATTATTATTTATATTTGTATTTTGCGTTTTTTAAAGTGTCTCACTATATTTTTTAACTTTGTTTTTTATTGACATATGATATTTTGTTTGGCAGAATTTCGTTTAAAGTTGTTCAATTAGGTTGGGAGGCATTCATTTCATTGAGAATGATATCATGAAAGTTGTCAGCAGTTTTTACTCAGTGTCAGAAGAAAATATGGAAAAAAGGCAAAATGAAGTAATTGATAATGCTACAAAACTACATCCAAAGAATCAGAAAAAAAGGTCTCTGGTGGATAAATCTAGCAAGGGTAAACAAGTTACTTTTGAGAACGATGAAGTTGAAATTGACGATGAAACATATGTTGTCATTACTAAAGATGACATTGGAACTGAGAAGAGCCATAAAAATCCAAAAGTAACAATGCCCAAGAATAACTCTGGTGGGAATGTTATGACCAAGAAAAGTAGAGTTGATGATTTTGAAGCAGTCATTACCAGCAGTCAAGAACCTAGTGAAACTTCAAAAGAAAGCAGAGAAATCATTACACCAGGAGTTGATTTAGAAGATGGCATTATCAAAACAAAACAAAATGTCATTCGAGAGAATTTGACAAAGAGAAACTTAATTGATGGTGGTCGCACATTTCAGCTTAATGTCAGGCAAACCTATAAAGCAAGTGAAGGACAATGTCAATATCAAGTTAGAAAGCCACATCATCTGCATGTTCACAACTTGAATACATTGATGAGGTACAATCCATATGCTCATGTGGTTAGTTATGTGCTTCTTGTTGATCCACTTCAAGTTCCCAACAAAGAAGCATTTCATAAGTCAAAATGTTTTGAATACAATTATTATGTGCTTGGGGGGAACCATTCTGTAGAAGCTCAAAGACAATTGATGGAGGAATATCCTAATAACCCACGTTTTGAAACAATGAAATGTATCATTTACGCTGGTTTATCTGATACAGAAGCAAAGTTAGTGGCATGGGATCATAATTCAGATAATGAATATAGGATGTCTATGAATTTCATCCAAAGGGTTAGATTTATTCATAGTGAATTTGAAGAAAAATGTGGTGGGGATAGGACAAAAGTTACTGCAGAGTTTCGAAAGGAATGTTGCATGGAAATAGGATATCAAATTGAAGAGAAAACCAATTCAAAAGGTGGAAAGGGCAACAAACATAGTGATTTATTCAGAGGTGTTGATAACATTTTCCAATTGGCATTTAGAACTGGAGATGTTTGGAGGTTGATTGATGAGATTTTTGGCATGTGGGAAGACATTGCCATTAAAAACTAGAAGGTCAAAAAGTCTAAGCCATTCATATGTGGCAACAGTAAATTAGCTCCTGAAATGAAGCATCTTCCAGACGATATGACTATCACACCTTGGAGGGCGATGCAAGGAGTGAAAGATGAGAAAATTGTCAAAACAATATTATCTCGTGTGAGGTCAGGGGAATTATCATTGGAGGAAATGTCTGAAGAATTTCAAAAGTAAGTTTCTTGAAATATTTTTATTTATTTCTAGATTATAATTATATTTTAAATAAAACATGCTGTTCTTGGTAGTATTTGTTATACATATCATTATATTAACTTTTTGTTACTTTATCTATGCAGTCACAAAGTTTACATGAAAATTCAAGAACAAATGGTTAGATTGTTGAATGAAGATAGTTGGGATGATGTCGTACGCAACTATCCAGATTCAAGTTCTACATCAACATTAAAATCTTTTTATCTTGCATTTAAAAAGGTATCTTGATTTATACATTCATTTTTATTCACCTGTGTACTATTTTTAATTTATAACTTACACATATATTTGTTTATTTTATAAAAGATGAGGAAGGATGATAATGGAGTGCCAGATAGTTTCAAAACCTTTATCGAAAAGATAAAGATCGAAAGACTGAGGAAGCAACGTATTAAGGATATTCAACTTGATCCAACTCTTAATCATTTCATTTGGAATGGGTTAGACACTATTCAATATCAAGTAATACAAGGCGACTGTGAAGACATTGCTAAACTCATACCTAAAAGGGATTATGCCCTAGTCATTGCAGATATTCCCCATGGTTTCAATATTCCAAACATTGACTATGATAGTGACCCTTATACTTATCAAGCTTTTAGTAAAGTGGTTGCCAAATTTGTAGAAGTCACGTCATCACCATTATGGAGATTTGTGACATTTCATTCAGACACACAATTGGCAATGATATTGTCAAGCTTCAAGGGGAAAACAAATTCAAGGATGCAGCTTACATGGTAAGACGTTTAAAATGTATATTTGATTAATGTTGAAAAATTTATTTATGTACAAGTTAATTTAACTTTTACTATTTCATGTTACAGGGAAAAGTCAAATCTTCTTCACAATGAAGATCAACAATTTATAAATGATTGTGAGTTCATTCATATTGATAGTTGGGCAAAAGATGATAGCCATATGTCTATGATTTTTAATCGGGTAGACAGAAAGAGTCATAGCCAAATACTGAGTTATGATGCTGTTGTGAGAAAACTAACATATGAAGACAAAGAAGCAAAAGGAGAGATAGTTAACATTTATCAAAAACCACAGTTATTGATTAACTATCTTATAGACATTTGTTCAAATGAAGGAGATTGGGTTTTGGATTTATTTTCTGGCTCAGGTAAGTTTTATTATATGGAATTGAATTTCAATATGTAATTTTTTTAATTAATATGTCATTGTACTAATTTAGTTCATTATTTCTTTTGTGCTTGAAAATTAGGTACAACACTAGCATGTTGCCTTCAAAAAGGAAGAAATTGCATTGCAATTGAAAAAGATCCAGTACAGTGCAATTTCATTCAGCAAAGAATTAATGCTCTTCAATTTCTTCCAGATGCAATGCAAGAAATTGGGTTGAAGAAAGGGGACTTTAGTGAATCACGTGTGGCAAAAAAGGCAAAGGAACCCCAACCACCATTACATGGAATGTTTGGAAAGACATACATTGGGAGTTTCGCAGACATCAAAGACCCATTAGAAGAGAAAAATGAGCAAAATGAAACAGAAAATATTGTGGAAGAGGACAATGATGAAACTCTAGAGGACGAAGAGTTTGGATTACGTGACATTGTTGATTAAATTTAAGTTATGCTTGTAAATCAAGCTTTGCAATGTTTTGACTTTGATATTTTATGAGAAGAATAAACACTCAATTAGGGTTGTTATACGTTCAATATTGGTAATATGTGATTTTTGCATTGATTTTTAAGTTAATCATTATTTTTTGAAAAAAAAAATGATTTTTATTATTTTTTTGACATGAAATTCATAGAAAAAGCTATTATTTAACCATTTTTAGTTAAAATTATCGTATAAAAATTGTGATTTTGACATGTCAATTCTAACAAAAAATTATCAAAACGTGTAGTTTTTTACTTATATTTATGTTAAAAATGGTTATTTTTATGTCCATTGTTAAAAAATATTGTTTTTTAGAAACAATTATTTCATGTCGATTGAAAAATTAATTAAGGATGTATAAATATGTAGAATATCGAAAAGTCTAAATATCGACCTTCTAATTTAAAAATGCAAAACAGTAAAAACCTCACGAAAAAAATTTAAAATTATAATAAAAAACAAGAAAATGTGAAGAAAACGACCACTTCAAAAATTATCAAATTTACTAAATAATTATTTACATTTTATACATTAAAAAATTTAAAGCCAAAAAACAGGGCTTTTAAAAAAGGAGTGTGATGCAGAATGCTCACTTTTTAAAATCAGCATGAAAATCACTACCATTCTAAAATGTGATGTACATAAAAAAAACTAAAGTGCCAAAAACTATGCTCTAGAAAAAACATGTGTGTTCTGCATCACCCATTTTCAAAATCAGGTCACTTTTTAGCTATCTCTACGAAACGGGTAACAGTATCAGTTCCCGTTTCAAAGTTTACATTGTTTCACCTACCTAAAAGTCGCAAATCCTAATTCTGATGGTCGGTTTATCCGCTATGATTTACACAAGATTTAGGGCCTTCTCATCCTCTCAAAATTAGAGGGAAAACACCATTTTATAGGAAAACCCATAGTTTTTTTTCGCACATTGCGACCCAACTATAGCTCCATTTGATGAACCGTCAGCACCATTGGAAATCTCTCATAGAGTACTATAATGGGTCTTCCTCATTTTTTGATGATTTTATACTTCACCAGGAAGTCATTTTTCTAAGAAGGGTCACTTCATTGCCTCTCAAAATTAGATTTCTTCATAAAACGGCATTTGTACTTTGAGTTTCACCTTCTCTTAATACTTTCCGTACCATGTATCGATTTTCGTTATGAGTAACTATCATTTACTCATGTTTTCATGGTCCCCACCAGGCCGATTCTGTGTGGCAGCGTCATCACGTCACCCTTGTTCAGAGCATCTGTGATGAGTCACCCTTGCATCCATGGAGTTTATTTCACGTCCCATTATATCATGTCACAATATTCTATCCATCTTTGCATAATGTTCATCCTGTGTTGCCCATTTTGGCCTCCAGTCATACTGTCCCCATCCCCTCCGGAGTTGAGTCAGTCGTTGCCAAGTCAACCATGCACTTTATGCTCTAACAAGAGAAATTTTCTATGGGTCCCTTGGTCCCACATTTTCCATTCTCCCTAGGGTCAGTCCATCAGTCACACTACTATTTTCCCTCATGCCTCAGTTGAGGATATTCATTGCCTCATCTATCGCGAGCCCTATTCTATCGACATTAGCTCATTTATTCCAGAAGAACGACCTAGAGGGTGGTGTATCTTGGTTCCAACTTCCATTCCTTTTTAGCGCCTTAGATCAAGCAAAGGGACTCATCATTTCCCTTTGACTTGGTAGTTTCATGTTCATGATCAATACACTTGATGGTCTAGTGATGTAGCAGATTATACCAGTGATTCTTGGGTGTGTGCGAGATGTTTCAGACCTCATTAGGGGGTGGCCCTTCAGGTAGCCTCCCACATGCCTGGATGCATCCCTATTATGTTACAACCTTAGATGCAGTTCCACAGATTTGATGGGTTCGGTTCCTACCAATCGCAATGTTCATAGCATGCACATCTCCTTCAGATGATCCATTCAGTTTTGTAGGGCCCTTCCCTATTTAGTAGGGATTCTTTGGTTGTTCTACCCTCTCTCCCACCCATTTTTTTTAGGGAAGTGGCACTATATCTCATGTACTCAGATATTATTGTATTCAGTCATGGCTCATATTTTTCTGGGTGCATTATGTATATTGGACACATTGTATTATTTTATGGCTCTGTTATGCCAGCATGTTATGTACCATTCAAAATGTACATCACTGATGAGTTTTATGTTTCTGGGCACACCATTATTTTTGTACTAAGTTATCTCAGCAGGTATGGGTATGCCTCCCATGCCTCATTGAGGTCTGGTACCACAAAATAAAAGGAGACTTTCATTAATCTCGCCCCCTCTATCCCTACCCTCTTTCACTTCAACACTCTCCCTCTCTCTCTCTGACTCCCCTATGTTCTCTAATGATTGTGTCTTTACAACGTACTTCGGTCATACGTTTTTCTCCTAACACTCGTACGTTGAGGGAAAATCTGTTATCACCAAAAAATTGATCATCTAGCCTAATTTACTAGATGGATCAAAGTACACCATGTAAAGCCAATTTTACCATAGTAAAATTGCTTTCACTGTGAGAAATTACTTAATTAACCATCTTTGTTAAGTAATTTATAGTTAAACCCATGAAGAATAATTAAATAATTCACTATTTATTTGATTTTCTTCTAAGAATAATTAATTAATTCATTGTTTAATTATTATTCATTGTCATATTTGACCCAATTATGAAAAATAAACAGATAAATCATTAATGATCTCATTTTTCTATAAGAATAATTAATTAATCACTAATTAATTATTATTCTTTGTCAAATTTGACTAAATCCCTTAGGAATAATTAAATAAATCATTATTTGTTTATTATTCCTTAACTAGCTTCTTGAGATGATAAATAAATCATTTATTTATTATTATTTCTAAATAAAAGTTTAAATATTTTTTCCCTCCTAAACAAATATAATAAAATATTGCAAGTGGTTATTCCAAGAATGGGTTCAATAATATTTTATTATTGCTCATTATTCGAGGCTAACTCAATATTTTGTTATAAATAGAAGGGTTTTCCATTCATTATTCGCTTTTGATTATTTTCATTGTTGCACATCATCTTTGCTGGGTTTACACATTATAGATGAGAGAGACTCTACACAAGTTGAAGATGTTTGAGGATAGCCAAGAACCCTTCCCATAGAGGGGGACTAGTAACATTTATTTGTTCTCTTCACAGGTGTTATAATAAAAACTATTCTTTGTATATCTGGTTTCCATTGGATAATTGGAGTTATTACTCTTTATTTTTGTTGTTAAATATGATTGTGGCATAGATCCGGAATTTGGCAGGTTTTGTTTCTATCAATTGTCGTAGATCTACAATGATTAGCAACCATTTATATTGTTGAGATTGTTTGTCATCCACAATTTTAAACACTACAACAACAGTGAAGCCAAGGAATTCTATGAGTTAAAGATGGGATCATGACAATTGAGGGGTACACGACTAAGTTCCTGGAGTTGTTGAGGTATGTACCATATATTAAGGATGATCAAGCCAAAGTTCATATTTTTCGGTGGATTACCATTAACATTTAAGGATCGAATTGACTATGATGAGCCTCGGTCACTGGGAGAAGTCATTGGGAAGTTGAAACACTATTATGAGAAATCGAAGCATAAGACAAAGTCTCAGCAGGGTTGGAAAGAGAAAGAAAAGACTAAAGGAAAATGGCCATCGAAGCGAAAAAGACCTTAGGATGAAAGTGAAAAAGAGAATGTTGTTCCTTACAAGAAGTTTAATGCAGTTGAGAAGGGACATGGGTCGCAACCTGGAGAGCAACAACATATAGGCAGTGGTAGGGGAAAACTGCATTGTTGGATATGTGGCAAGGAGCATCTCAAGAAATATTGTCTATTGTATCAGGGTGGTAGGCTTGAGATCTACAATGCTTAGGAGGCACATGTAGTTGGGGATGTTAGGTAGTGGATTCCTCAGATCTATGCAACATTGAATAACAAGCATGAAAATCACCGAGCATTTATTATTGAGATGAACGGTAAGATTTATGATCAAGTTGTTTCTATTTTGATTGACCTTGGATCTAATTATAGTTATGTTAACCCTGTCCTAGTGTATAAATGTGGTTTGAGAAAATAAGTGCATGCAGAGTCTTGGTTGGTGCAGTTAGATATAGGTACTAAAAAAAGAGTTCATCATTAGGTAAGAGCATGTGTATTTGAGTTGAATGGTATGCCTACATCAACGCATATGAATGTACTTCCATTGACATTGTACAATATGCTTCTGGGTATGGATTGGTTGTAACTTCAAAAGACTAAGGTGGATTGTTATGAGAAGGACATTGAGTGCTTGAATGAAAATGGAGAACAAAGAATCTTGCAGGGTAAGAAGAAGGAAACATCATTCAGAATGGTAACAACTATGCACGCAAAATGTAGTCACAGGAAAGGGTGTGTATTATTTGTAGTGCATGTTTCTAGTGATAAAGGTAAGGGTGTTGACGATGCTGAAGTCTTCAAGAAGTATCCAGTCTTTCAGTAGTTTTACGATGTATTTCCTGCAGATATTTCAAATTTTCCACCTCACAGGGAAGTGGACTTTTATATTGAGTTGGTACTAGGGGAAACACCAAGATCAAAGGCATTGTACATGATGAGCACTCCAGAGTTAGTGGAATTGAAGTTGTAGTTGAAGGAAATGCTTGACAAGGGATACATAAGGCCAAGTGTGTTGCCTTGGGGTGCACCAATGTTATTTGTAAAGAAGAAGGATGGTACTCTTAGATTGTGTATTGATTACCATAAGTTGAACAAGGTGATGATTAAGAATAGGTATCCATTGCCGAGGATTGATGACTTGTTTTATCAGTTGAAGGGAGCAACAATGCTTTTTAAGATTGATTTGAGATCATGATATCATCAGGTATGCATCAAAGAAGAGGTCATCTGAAAAACTTCTTTCCAGAACATGTATGGACATTATGAATTTATTGTCATTCCTTTTGGTTATACTAATGCTCCAGCTACTTTTATGTGCTTGAAGAATAGTCTATTGCATCCTTATCTGGACATGTTTGTTATTGTATTCATTGATGATATATTGATATATCCTAAGAATGAGGAAGAGCATGCCAAACAATTAGCAGCAGTATTAAGGTTTCTAAGAGAGCATCAATTGTATGCCAAGCTTAATAAATGTAGTTTCTTTCAGACATAGGTACATTACTTGGGGCATGTTGTTTCCAAGGTTCAAGGCATAGAAGTGGATCCAGAATGGGAAGATCCTAGGAATGTGGATGTGGTTAGATCATTTATGGAGTTAGCAAGTTATTACAGGAGGTTCATCAAGAACTTCTCACAGATTTCCTATCCTATTACATCATTGTAGAGGAAAGGAAAGAAATTTGAATGGACAAAGGAATGTGCAATGAGTTTTGAGAAGTTGAAGTAGTTGTTGAAAACTTCTCCAGTTCTCAAGATTGCAGATCTGGATAAAGAGTTCGTGGTGTGCACAGATGCTTGCAAGAGAGGACGTAGTGGAGTCCTAATACAAGAGGGACAGGTGGTATGCTACGAATCAAGGAAACTGAATGAGCGTGAGAAAAAATACATGACACGTGATCTTTAGTTGGCAACGATTATTCATGCATTGAAGATGTGGATACACTATCTTCTTGGTAAGAGGCTCGTTCTTATGAGTGATCATAGTGGGATGAGGTACATGTTTTACCAACCGAACCTAAATTCTAGGCAAGCTAGATGGTTGGCCACACTTAGTGAGTTTGATTTCGAGATCAGGTACATTAAGGGTAAAGAGAATAGGGTTGCAGATTATCTTTAAAGAAGAGTGTAGGTAAATCATATAGAAACTATGAGTTCATATGGGATAGATTTACAGGATCAGATCTTGCAGGACAACAAGATGACAAGCATAAGGAGCTTAGGCACAGATTACAGTAGCAGGGTACAAGTGAGAAGGATGTGGATTCTGATTTCACAATAAATGGCTTGATCAGATTTAGGGACAAGATCTATGTGCCGGAAAACAGTGAGCTCAAGAATCTTATTTTACGGGAATTTCATGTTGAGTTGTATTCAGGGAACTTAGGATATCAGAAGACATTAATAGCGGTTGATAAGTTTTACTAGTGGACGAATATGAAGAAAGAGGTTGTAGAGTTTGTGGTTAGGTGCTTGGATTTTGAATAGGTGAAAGACAAATGTAAGCAGCCAAGTGGACGACTACAATCGATTCTGATTCCAGAGTGGAAATGGGAGGCCATTTCCATGGACTTCATTACAAGTTTTCTGAGGACATCTAGACAACATGATTCCATCATGGTTGTGGTTGACAAGTTGACTAAGGTATCTCATTTTATTCTAGTTAAGTCTACTTATTCAGTTAGTGAGGTAGCACAGGTCTTCATCAAGGAGATAGTTATATTACATGGTATTCTTAAGAAGATTGTGCTCGACATAGATTCCAAGTTCACTTCCAGGTTTTGGAGGGATTTATCTGTAGAATTGGGTACATAATTGTATTTCAGTACAACTTATCATCTATAGATAGATGGACACACGGGGAGAGTCAACAAGAATCTAGAGGACATGTTGAGAATGCATGTTATGCATCAACAACGAAATTTGGAAGAGTATCTTCCACTGGTTGAGTTTTATTACAAAAATGGATATCCGGAGTCACTGAGGATGAGTCTATTTGAGGCAATTTATGAGTAGAGTTGTAATACTCCCATCAGCTAGAGTGATCTAGTGAACATGGTGTTGATAGGATTATCCATGTTGGCAGAGATGGAATAGGAAATGCAGGTTATCAAGAAGAATCTAAAGGAAACAAGGGATAAGAAGAAGAGCTATGCAGATCAACACATAGTGTTTATGGATTTTCAGGTTGGGGAATAGGTGTACTTGCGCATCAAGCCCAAGAGGAACTCCTTGAGGATTGGGTCATGTGTGAAGTTGACACCTCGATATTGCAGACCTTTCGATATCCTTTAGAGAATTAGACCAATGGCCTTCAAACTTGCTCTGCCTCTGACAGTGAGAGTCCATGATGTTTTCAATGTTTAATTTCTTAAATGATATGTGAAATAAGTTGATCATGTGATTGATTGGTCTGTATTACAGATGGAGCCAGAAGGAGAATTCAAGTCGGAACTTCAGTTCATTTTGTAGCAAAAACAACTCATGCTCTGGAACCAAGCAATCGAGCAAGTTAAAGTGTAGTGGAAGCAATTTCAGCTTGATGAAGCTACAATGGAGATGGATGATCAGATGCAGGGTATGTATTCTTCATTATTTGTCGTTTGAGGCAAAGGATTTTTGGTATATGTACATATTTATGTATGGTTGTTATTGTAATTACAGCAACAAGTTGTGTTATAAAGCTCCAATAAGCGTTATGGTTGTTATGTTTTCATGTTTGTCATGATGGTTTTTCTTTTGAACAGGTTGTTCATTGTAAATACTGCATCAAGTTGAGTTATAAAGCTCCATGGGCAGTATGTTTTTGTTTTCAATAGTCTTGTTAGTAATAGGTGTCATACAACATCAAGGATGGTGTTCCTCTAAGGGGGAGGGATCTATAACAATCCCTAAAAGTTCATGTAATAAAGTTAATAAAGGAAAAATAAGACCAAGGTCACAGGACATGTATTCCAAGCTAAATGTTCGGAAAACCATCCTAGTGGTGTTCGTTTGGTTTATTATGGCTAAGGGGAAAATTGGCTAAGGCATTGACAAAGGCGTTGAAAAGGCAAAGAGGCTTTAATTGGTATTTTATTTATGAAATAATGGAAAATAGGAGAAAATGAAAGTGAAAGGTCACATGTTGCATGTGAGGAGGAAATTGAAGGAAAAATAGAGGAAATTGAAGAAAATAGAGGCCTCAATGTTAAAAAAGATTCGGAGGATCATTTCATAGCCTTTTGACAACTTTGGGTTGGAGATCTCTCCCTATTATCTCTCTCTCATACTCTTGCACACTTAGAGCATTCTTGGAGAAATCTAGCATTGGAGAAAGGAAGGAAAATGAATGAAAATAAAATAAGTAAAAGTTGTATCAAGTGACTACAACATGATTACTTGTAGGTATCGAGTCGCATGTATGATTTCCTTGCTAGATTTGGCATGCATGGTACATGCATATTTGTATTTGGTTCTCTTGTTGTCATTGGCATGAACTTTGCCAAGTGTGACAGTGGTTTCAACCTTGCCTTTCCATTTTTGAATAGCCATGGTGTGATGAGGTTTTGTCATGTGGTTGAGCTTTGGATTGTCGGATGGTTTTGGAACCGGGTGAGGTGATCTCAGGAAAATTCCCAAGGGCATAGGAATCCCTTGACTGGTAATGGTGAGATACAAGGTAAATCTTGAGGGTGGAGACAGGAAAATTCCTCAAAGTATTGTTGAAAAAATCCAGAGGCATCCACGCTTGTTTAGGGCCTAGTGATCCCTTAATTGGTTTGGCGAGATTGCGGTAATACTAGTAGTGTATGTTCCTTTTTTTGGGACTAGGAATCCCTTGATCGATGGTGGTAGGATTGCGATAAAGCCTAGTTGTATAGGTGAGAGTTTCAGGCCTCAAAATCCCTTTACCAGTAATGGCAGGATATGCGATGAAGCCTGAGGAAGACTTGGTTATTTTCGTTGTGAGTCCATATTCATGCTTCGAGTATGGCACGAGGGTGATTGGATGAAAGAAAGATTTGGTTCAACCCAATATATGGTTGGGTGGTACATGGAAGTACTTGACTTGGTTGGATTTGCATATGTTAATACGAGCTCTTTTTCCTCTTGTATTTTATGAGTATTTATACTTATTATTATGTGGCTTTAATGGTTGTTCTATCATTGTTATTATTTTGGTTATATGTTGGTTATACACATGGTTTTATGACTAACTTTAACTATGGCTCTCAATATGCTTTTATTAGTAAATGAGTGGTTAATGAATGCATGACCTAATAGATGTCATTACATCTATTTTGAGAGGGCATTAGACCTTCCTGATGATTCTTAGATAAGTATCAGATCCCTATGTTCAAATATGCATTCATGACCTATAGATTACATTTTCGCCATGTGTTTGATGAAATCACTATTATGGTTAAGCTTGGTTAGGTCAATTTATTGACTAAGTTTTGTGTTAAAGGATTTGTCTTTGTGTCACTTATTGTTCTGGAAAGTCTCATCAAGTTCTGGGTAGTGGTTTGGAGACTAGCCTTGAAAAGGTGGCTCAGATTCCATGGTCGTAGGCACAACACTCGAAAAATGAGATTGCAGTCGCTACCTTATAGGCTTATGCATGCGAATGGATGCCTACAATCAAATTTATGTAGTGTTATGCCTACGGTTGGGAGTCCATGTTAGCGAAAAACTAGTCTAGCTCAGGGTTTGGGCAATTGGAGTGGTTGTTTATCTCTTGGGGGTCCTGTAGATCCTAAGGAAGGTCAGTAAGGTCTCTTTTGTCGACGTCATTTCCTTAAGGTGATCTAGGAGCTTGATTCATGTCATAGTAGCCCTCATATCATGTTTACCCTTCTAGGCTGGTGAAAGTGGGTAAATGTGTGAGGGGTGATTATAGAATTTCTACAACAAATCATTAATACATTTAAAAATTAGTATAGAAGCAACAATATATTGGTTCAAAGGTATCTAAAGTGACATAATGTCACCATGATCTACTCGATAAAGAAAATAACTCTTCGGCAAGCTATCAGGGAGGTTGATACTCAAACCATCCTTACCAAGTGTTCTCTACAACCTCAAAAATATGTAAAAAAAGATATTTAATTAAATAAAAGAGCAAACATATGAAACAAATATTGTCATTAACTAGAGCCATGAGCCTTTGATTAAATCTTGAAATAACATAATCTGCAAAAATATGAGGTTCTTGGCATCAAAATCCAACCCTTGTTCATTTCAATTCATCAAACATATAGAATTTATAAATTGCCAGCTACTACTATTTTTCTAGAAAATTAAATTCAATAAAAATCATAAAAATAAACTAAATCTTAATTGGTTGCAATGTCTCGAATGTTGAGGTTACTGGTGTCAAATCCCTTGGATCTGGAATAATCCTCTCCTACTGATTCTTGCTTGAAATATGAGGTTCAATTGCTTCTGATCGCCCCCCCTTGTGTCTAGATGCCTAGAAATATTGGACCTGATTTCCATCTGTTCCATTTGAATATTGAGAAGTGCTTCGACCTGCTGATTTTTCTCCAAGAAGATTGGGATTGATTTTCTTGGCTGCCATCTTGTCTTCTATTAACTGTTTTTGCTCCTTGGAATCAAGATCTGATTGTAGATTCATTTCTCTCTGCCATATTTTTATGAGATACATCATCCTCCAACTAGTGCTGAAAATAAGGGAATTCGATCCTTAACTGCCTACTTAGAAAACTAAACTTGGGTTGACTCATTGACTGCCGATTTTGATACCTGAATGCTACCTTTAAAATATTATATACCACCTTGACATCTGCAAACAACCTCCAACTTCTGGTTTTCTTCTGCTAGAAACATGTCTACTTATTAGCTACCTGGAAATTTGAGGTTGTTGATGTTATTGCTTTTCAAACGAATTGTTAACTACCCTCTTATTATGCTGTTGATCATGATCATTTAGAAAATATTTTCATGTGCCCAAGGTTCTGGAGCATGTGGTTTGATAGCATTTTGAATTCATTTTGATATTGTTGTATGCATTTCTGAAGACATATATCTTCCAAACAAGACACGCAGCCAAACCATTCTATATTGGCTACAACACCTCCAAGTGATATATGAACGGTGACTGTAATTTTATGCTTATGACAAAAAATCACGAGTGACTTTCTCTGGAAATAGGGATGTGTCTCAATCTGATAAACATTAGGCTTTATTTTTGAGTCAGGGAATCTCGAAAGAAAAATATCATATTTGCTGATCCCAATGCTTGAGACCCTACCATATCGTGGTTCTCTTTTGCATTATATCAATGCATTCTTTCTCCAAACCAATTTGGAAACCATTATCAACTTTTCTCTCTGCAAGTGTATTTAAAATCAATTGTTCTTCAAATGTTTTTCCTTTCATTCTTTTTCATTTGAAATGTACAAGGAGTCCCACTCCCGACAATTTTTCTTGGTGGTTCTTTTAAACATGGAATTTAAAAAAATTAAACTTGGTCTTCAACCAATACAAATCCTTTAACCAAGTTTAATATACAACTATAGAACCTACTTTCAACCCTGAATAATGCTGCACCCATCCATCTCACAATGGACACATTCTTCTCTTTGAGTTTTTCAAGCATTTGTTGGTCTTGATCATGCTAATGTATGTCTACAAAAAACTACTTCTTTTCTTATGAGATTGAATCACATAGGTCCTTCAAAATTTCTAACCTTGTTCCATTTCTGAACTTGAAATAAGCATGTTCTCTGCATTTTCAACTTATCCAAGCTCATTGAATTAATGGGAATCCTGTGGATGAAATTCGGAAGAAATATGTGTGACATAAGCTACAATTGAAAAGTGTCCAAACCTTTTTTATTATTGTAACTTTGGACTTCATAACTATATGTCAACCTTCAAAAAAAATGTAAGTCCTCTCGTCCATATTCAAGTACGAGTTTCCTCCTTTTATTTTGCATACTTTGCTCCTTTTCAGAATCTGTTCTTTCATATTTGGCTGCGGCTTTTGCAACATAAATTGAACATAACCTATTCTCTTGAGAGGTCACCTTGAAGGTTAAATTTTTTGTCCCTTTATCCAGCAGTAACTCCTTAGATTGAATTCACGGTATCTAAAACATAAAAGATTCAATATGTGGCAGTTATCTTCCCTTTGGCAAATATGGAACTTTAAAACAATATCATTGGCAATAGAATAATGGAATCTATTTTAAAAGGTTTACTCATTGATATGACTTAAACTTCCAAAGGAGGATGAAGTTGCTCAAGACCAATTCCTTCAACATGATTGGTTCATGATTGTCCCACACTTATCCAATAAATTCATGAAATTTCTGCTCAAAATTTGCAGATTCTAAATACTCATTTCGTTTTCAAGCTCAATGATTTACCTTTCTTCTTTTGTTTATGTCACAACAACAAATTCCAGATTATTGATATCTATAAAACCAACCTGTATGCTAATAAAACTTGGATATGCCTGCTCAATTGCTGATTGGCTTCCCAAGTCGGTATTTTACTTAACCATTAGTAGTTGCTTTTCCATATTTTCCTTTTAAAGTTGATCTTAGTGTCCAATTTTAATTTTGGAAATTACTTCCTTTCTGTAATGAAACACAAATTTAGAACATTTGAAGTCTTTTCAAATTCCAGTTTTTCTGTTTTACTACCTCATCATTTTGATTTTGTTTTGGTAGCCATAATCCCACTAAGATGCAACCTTATCGTTCTCATCAGTATTGTGACTTACCTATGCATATGCTTCTCGAAAAACATCAAAACATGAATTCCATCATGTGTATGAGATGAAAGTGCAATCGATGGGTCTAGATAATCTTTTGCTGCAACCCAAACTCAATGAATCACATGAAAGCTTCCCAATACAATAAGTAGCAAAATGCCAACAACAGATGCTTCTAAAGGAAGAAGCAATCACTTCTTTTGTTACTTCTCTTCCAAAACCCTTTCCAAATTCTCTTTTTCATGTTCTCTATGAAAGTATTTGGAGTTTAATTCTTCCAAAGGATCATCACCAATATTGTTTTAGTATAAAACCCACGAGAGATCAAATCTCGTTCTTTATCGATCTTCCCAACATATGTTGGTGCCTTCTTTCGACTATGCATGCCTGTATAAAATCCTTCTATTGGCCCCTCCTTAAAATTTGGATCCAATAAATAAGGCTCCCTCAATTCCTAAAACCCTGATTGCATCCTTTGAATATGAATTTGGTTGCTGAATATTTCCTCCATTAGTCAAACCCAAATAAAGAGTTTATCATTTCCGCTTTTGGAGCAAGACAATATGCTTTTGTAAGAGTGATGACCTTTCTCCTTCAATTATTTCCTCAACTATTTTTGGGCTCTTCAATGGTTTTGGATTCCTTGTAATCCAGTGAACAATATTAACTCTTTCATGGTTATAAAAACTGTGTAAATGTAGCAGGATGAAAAACATTTCCTTCCTAGAGGTGCATATGACTTCTTTCAGTTGTCAATAGTTGAAGAATGTGTGGCGCTATCGTTTTCATGGAGAATAATATGCCCTGTATCTGAGACATGGCCACCTAAACAAATTCGCAGTCACCCGCCACTCTGTATATCAAAATTAAACCTGCGTTGTCATTGTAAACCATAGTGGAATTGCGAAGGGGGTTCTTGATGGTTAAGTGGTTTCAAGTCGAGGGGTGCCGTAATCCCCACGAATTTTCGACGTTGCCAAAGAAGTTTGGAGAAAACTGACCACACTTTAAATAAACTTCAGATGGGCAAGGGGTCCCACACTTCATCCTTTAACCGTTGATTTCCAGGTGTCATTACCCACTGTTGAAAACTACGAGCAATTTAACTGTGTGTTACTGTTGTTACTTGGATCATATACTTGGGCGATTTATCCCACATTAAACAAGAAAATGAATTCATCGGTCGCAGTGCATGTGGGTTGAGATTCACCGTTTTTCTATGGTGCTCGATAATGGTGGATAATTAATTAATTTTAAACTAATAATTACTTAAAAGTATAAAAATAATATTATCGACTTGGTTGTATGGTGCTCAATAATCGTGGAAACCATTTTAATTTTATAAAATTATAAAAATAATATTTTATAAAATAATATTTTATAAAATAATATTAACTTGAAGATCGCTAAAAGAACCATTTAGCGCATAAAATTTGTATATGCCTAAGAATGAAATTGACAAATTTTAAAGCATTTTCACTGAATTATGGGTGTAAGAAAATGCTACAACATCATCTCCAATTTGAGACTATTTCTCTCTATCATGTCTAACTTGAGACTACCTTCCCTTTGGATGTAGATAATTTGTAGACTTGTGCCTTTTAGTTGGGTTAACAGAGTCACGCTAATACTGCAATTACCGAAACTAAGCTTGTAATTTGTAATATGGCACATAATGTAACCTGAAAACTGTAACCACATACTGCAAACTCAAACTGTTTTGTAAAATTTGATCCAGTGCTTCTCCATTGGGTTATGGAGTCATCAATCCACAAACACATGAAATCTTGGTGTAAAATTTGAAACTACATATTGCAATTTGTAAACTTCCACCTGTAATCTTTAACTTGTAAAATGTAAGCTACAATATGCACTCTTAAAATTGAAACTAAATCCAATTCCAAACTAAAAACTGCTATAAATGAAAAGATGGAAACACTGATGCTGAAAACCAACTGACGCTGCAAATTGAATTTGTTGAAACTAAGCGATCCATATAATGCACACCAACAACCGATCTACTACACATTGAAGGATAAATGAAATATTATTTAATTTCACACTTCTACTTTACTTAGCTGAAAGTTAGCATTGTCAAGTGTAATCATACTTCCAGTGCAACAAACTGAAAATTGGATTAATTGGTAGATGACCTTGCATGTAGCTGAAAACTTGAAAATTATTTACAATATGAAACTGAAATTTCATGGGCAACTGATACTCACAAGTGAAATTTGAGATCTTCATCCTCTGTAAACATCTAAGATATATGATCACAACAGATAAGAAGAAAAATATAAAACTCAATGCAATCATTATTGAACCTTGAACAAACAAAACAACGAATGCAACTAACATCTCAAACCAGTGGAATTTGTAACCTAGTGCAATCAACATATAAACAAAGTAGCGCCTCTAGGTGAAATAAATCCAACTGATATCAAATGTTTACACTTGGTTCACCAACAAGGAATATATCTAATCAATCATCATTCTCCCCGAGGAAAATTTCTTCGTTACTTCATTCCCCGAAAAATACATCAAATGTTGGAATGTTTCTCGAAGGAAGTTCTTGGCTACGAAACTACGCCGAGAAACCAACTCAACCAACTTTAACTTCAAGATGGCCCTCAAACTAGAGGGGGCTCCCTCAAGTGTTATGAGGCTTTTTGTTGTTCATTGTCACTAGACAACAACTTACGAAGCGCAATGGCTAGATCTAGGGTTGTTTTGTAGAGCTGTTGCTTTGGGTTTCCAATCCCTACTTAACAAATAAACCCCTCTCTTGCAGAGGCCTTATCAAAGTGCCAACATTAAGCTATGACAAAAAAACATAGCTAGACATATTTTGATGGAGGAATGGAGGAGAAATTAAATAATTAAATATATGCCCTAAATATCTAATTATCTGACCAAGAGCAGAAGCGTGTAGAAGAATCCCTGCAAAAAAACATCAATTGATCCAGACTTAAACATGAACGCAACAATTTACAGAGATAATCATAAACACAGATATGCAGCGGAAATAATACTTCATTTCATTAATGTAAAATACTGAAATATGCTTACAAACAGTAATGGAAATAAACCAGCTAGGGCGATGGTAGCTTATCTCTAAGAAGAGATGTGGTGGCTACATGCCTCTGAACTGTGTTACAATGAGGCTCGACGGCCTATTTATTGTTGAGAAACAATGGAAAACCCTTAACATTCCAAAACCTAACCCTAGAAGATGAAACGCCAAACTGTGGGCCCTGTTTGGGTAAATTGGTACATCAACTTCCCAGGGTCGTAACTTTGGCCTACAATCTCCGTTTGACGCATACAATAGCTCGTTAGAAATATCTATCCGAGCACTACCACTATGGGAAGAGCAAGAACGGCCCAAAAAACGTCGTTTAGGGCCTCAAAACGGCTCTGGAAGTTTAGGACCCGAAAAACTGCTAAAAATAGTAAGTTGTGCTACAATTAAGGAACTGAAAATGTTGAGAGAAACAATGGTGGGGGTCCAGGTGGACTTGGCAGGTGGCCACTAATATCCACCTGGATCATTCCTCCCCCCATAGGAAGCAATGGTCCCCATTGCGTTGAGTTCCTCCATGAGATGAGGAAACTTTTGCTGAACTTGGTCTCTGGTGAGCCACTTGCCTTAGTGAAGGAGTTGGCCTGCTTTGACAACTAGATACAGTTGGATATTCTGTTGGCGAGTGTTCTTGATCTGTGTGTCCATGATCCGATCAGTTGCAGCTTGTTCCATGCAATCTGGATTTAATTCTGTGGGTGTGAGCTGTTCTGCAATGTCGGATGTGTTTAGCAATGGTGGAAAGTATGGTCGAAGGCGGTCCACATTGAACACTGGGTGTAGGCCAAGGAATGGGGGAATGTTGAGCTCAAATTCATTGTCTCCCACAGCCTTAGTAATGGTGTAAGGACCATATCAGAGTGGTCTCAGTTTCCGACAGGCTCCAGTAAGTCGTTCCTTTTGCAAATGCAACCAGACTTTGTCGCCCACCTGAAATTTGCGTGGCACCCGATGTTGATCATGTCACTGCTTGTACTTGGCATTTAATTTCTCTAGCAAATATGTTGGATGTGCTCAATGAAGCTAGTTGCCTTGTCTGTTTCGGACTGGACATGAGCTGAATCTGTGTGAGTAGATGTAAGTGGCATGGCCACATCAATGGGGCATAGTGGCTGGAATCCCATGCCCACCTGAAAAGGGCTATGGCCAATCGAGCTGTGAAGAGCTCGGTTGTAGCTGTGCTGAACATAGGGGAGGCTCTCGTCCCATGTGCGTGGATGCTTTGAGTTGTACATGCGCAGAATGTGTACAATCATCCTATTGACAACCTTTGTCTGGCCATCAGTTTGAGGATGGAAGGCTATGGACTTAGTGAGTTTGGTGTCCAGCATTGACTAGAGACTGGACCAAAATGTACTGAGGAACCGACTGTCCCAATCTGAGATGATAGACTGTGGGATCCCAAAGTGCACCCACACTCGTTCAAAGAAGAGTTTAGCAGTGGCTTCTGTTGTGATATTCTTATTGTAGGCCGCCATAATGGCCATCTTCGAGAACCTGTCGATGACCACAAAAACACAGTCATTTCCATGCTTAGTGGAAGGAAGGCCTGACATGTAATCCATGGAGATGGACTCCCAAGGTCGACTAGGGGTAGGCAGCGGGGTATAGAGGCCTTGCTTCTTGATGGTCGGTTTGGCAATGGCACAAGCAGTACATGATCTGATGTACTTCCCGACATCCCGTCGAAGATTCAGCCAATAGAAATATTTTTGTAGTACTACCACCGTTTTCTCGACCCCGAAATGCCTAGCAGCCCGACTGTAGTGTGCTTCCCAAATCATCTTAGCACGCTCGCTTGAAGGAACACAAAGGTGACCCAGGTGGCATAACAAGGCATCCTGGAGGTGAAAATCTAGAACATGCCGACCCTCCAAGAGTGTCTGCTATGTGTGGCCAAATTCTAGGTCGCTTTTGTAGAGAAGTGGCCAATCAGAAGTCTCGTGCCCACAAGAGTTGAGCACGGTGGTTAATGCCATGATCGGTGGTTGATTGAGGCAATCTGCAACAATATTGGTGCTGCCCTTCTTATACTTGATATTCAAATGGAACTGTTGCAGGTATGTAGACCACTTCTGATGGCGATCATTCTGCAATTTCCCTTGGGTCTGTATGAACTGCAGGGGTCGATGGTCTGTGTGGATGATCGTTTCCTTCCCCAAAATGTAATGCTTCCATTGTCGGCAGGCCTGCACAATGGAATACATCTCTTTATCATAAGTGGGATACTTCTGGACTGTGTCTGAAAGTGTTTCACTGTGATATGCCACTGGATGCCCGTGTTGAGTAAGGACTGCCCCAATAGCATAGTCAAAGGCATCTATCTCGACCTCAAATGGTTGTTGTAAATATGGTAACGCGAGCACTGGTGCCATGCAGAGGCAATATTTCAACTCTATGAATGCCTTCTGTTGAGATTTAGACCAAAAGAATTTTTCTTTCGCTCCTCCCTTGGTGACTTGACTTAAGGGCCAAGTGATATGAGAAAATCCCAACACGAACCTGCAGTAGAAGTTGGCAAGACCTAGAAAACTGCGGAGCTCTGTCAGAGTGGTTGGAGATGGCCAATACCGAATGACTTGGATCTTGGCTGGATCCACATGCACCCCCTGTTCATCAATAATGTATCCCAGATACTGAACCTGGGTCATGCCAAAAATGCATTTCTCCAAATTGGCACATAGCTTGTGTTGCTGCAGTGTTTGGAGAACCTGTCGATGTGGTGGAGGTGCTCTTCCCAACTCTGGCTGAAGATCAGAATGTCATCCAAGTATACCACTACAAATGAGTTAGTGAATGGCCGCAAGATGTCATCCATTAGCCTCATGAAGGTTGCAGGAGCATTTGTCAATCCGAAAGGCATAACCAACCATTCAAAAAGCCCCTCCTTGGCTTTGAAGGCAGTCTTCCACACATCAGAGGGTTCGATTGGTACTTGGTGATATCCTGACTTCAGATCGATCTTGCTGAAATATTTTGCCCCCTTTAGTTGGTCTAGGAGGTCATCAATCCACGGGATCGGGTACCTATTTCGAACAGTGATCTTGTTCAGCGCCCGATAGTCAATACAGAGTCTCCAAGTCCCATCCTTCTTCTATACCAACACGATCGAGCTCCCACAAGGCGATGAACTCGGACGGATGTGACCTTTCTGCAAAAGCTCCTGAATCTACCTCATGATTTCATCGTTCTCCAGAACGGAGCGCCGATAAATTGGTCCATTGGGTAGCGGTGCACCTGGGGTCAGATCGATGGAGTGCTTAACCTGACAGTGCAGAGGAACCCCTGCGGGGGAGGTGAAGATGTCCTCGTACTCCTCCACGACCTTGTCCATCTGTAGCTGTCGTGCAGAGGGGCCCTGTCTGGAGGGCATGGCCATCATCTTCTTCTTTCCTTGAGGGCGTATCATTAGGAAAACAAATTTCCCGGTTTTGGAAATGAGCTTACTGCATTGTTTTGCAGTAATCAAAGAGATGGCGGTAGGCGGTGCTACCTCTGGTATACTGTACAACTTATTTCCTAATGTAATAATAACAGCATGGGGCCTTGATTCATACACAACATGTCGCTTCCACAAGTATGGTTGTCCTAATAATACATCAAAAACTTCAAGGGACCAATGTCACACAATACCTCATCTGTGAAGGGCTTGATGTTGTATGGAAGGCGACACTGCTGGCTCACGCGAAGATCCCGTCCTTGGTGAAGCCACCCGATGGTGTACGGTTGTGGATGTGCTGTGGTCGGTAGGCCCAACCGCTTCACGACCTTGGCCAAAATGAGGTTCTTTTGGCTTCCGCTATCGACAATGAACTGTAGTGGGGAGCCCTTTACCCACATCTGGGAGTGGAAGAGACACTCCTCCTCCTCTGGATCTTCGGGTTCATTTTTCTGGATCTTGGCGGTAGCAACAGTGGTGTTGGGATCCGCATCAATGATCTACTTCCCTTTGTCATTCCCCTTGTCAGGTTCTGACTCAGAGTCGGAACATGCATATGATTCTGAAACCTTCAGCTCAGCCACCAGTGACTGCTTGGCGAGAGACTCACTTGTGTTGTGAGTGGAGCTCTTATGGAACTCACACCATTTTCTCGTGTCCTTTTTCGGCTTCGCGACGCTATTCTTTGCTTGCAGCTTTGGCGGGTTGTCTTGGGCTACCCCACCTTGGCTTTGTCCTTTGTTTTGTGGTTTAGGGGCACCTTTCCCTTGCTTCAGATTCGCAGATCCAAAGTCTCGCTTCTTTTGTTTAAACTTCTGCTCGACCTTGACGGCATATTGGTATGCTGTGCCAAGCGAGGAGATGTTCAGGAATTCTATTTCTTCTTGGATGTACTTGTGCAGGCAGCCGTGGTATTTGAGTATCAAATGCTGCTTCGTATCCTTGATACCCAACTTTGTGCGAAGGGTATGGAAAATATTGGTGAATTACGGCACATCTTGGTCCCTTCCCTGCCGCAGTGTGGTCCAATTTATGTATTCATCCTCATAGCTTCCGACAGGGTAGTACTGCTCCTTGATGGCATCCCGGAATGAACTCTAGGTGGGTGCGGCTGAAAATAGTGAGCCAGCATTTTCATCCTTCTGCTCGTAGTAGGTTTCCCACCAGTCCTTGACGTGGGGGGCTGGTTTGAGAAAAGCGAAAACAATCTTTTCCCGACTCAAAAATTCATGAACAGAAAAACAACCCTCTAGCAGATTTAACCATTTATCTACGACATCTACGTCTATCTAACCCTCGAATATGGGGATTTCAAAATTGACTTGTACCTTAAAGGGCGTGGCATTTCCAGAGTAGCTGTTGGAATCCGATGCGTCGCTTCTAGGTAGCTGCTGAAGGATCTGGGCAAATCTGTCCATCATCGCGTTCCGTTGTCGCTCGAGGGCTTCTTCGAGCAAGATTTTGATAGGATCTCCTACCCCCTCATCTTTCTTCTCATCCACCATGGGAGGCCGTTGGGATTTGTGAGGCTGGTCTCACAAAGGTTCGACCAGTTCAAGCCCTAACTCCTTATATCCCGACCTGGTTGGGGACATGCAAAGAAAAATAGAGAAAAAGCAGACCACTCTAATACCATTGACCCGGACTTAAACAGGAACGCAACAATTTACAGAGATAATCATAAACACAGATATGCAACAGAAATAATACTTCATTTCATTAATGTAAAATATTGAAATATGCTTACAAACAGTAATGGAAATAAACCAGCTAGGGCGATGGTAGCTTATCTCTGAGAAGAGATGTGGTGGCTACATGCCTCTGAACTATGTTACAATGAGGCTTGACTGCCTATTTATTGTTGAGAAACAATGGAAAACCCTTAACATTCCAAAACCTAACCCTAGAAGATGAAACGCCAAACTGTGGGCCTCGTTTGGGTAAATTTGTACATCAACTTCCCAGGGTCATAACTTTGGCATACGATCTCCATTTGACGCGTACAATAGCTCGTTAGAAAGATCTATCCAAGCACTACCACTTTGGGAAGGGCAACATTGGACCCATGTTGCCCCCAGATTTCCCAAAAAACGTCGTTTAGGGCCTCAAAACGGCTCCGGAAGTTCAGGACCCGCAAAACTGCAAAAAATAGTAAGTTGTGCTACAATTAAGGAACTGAAAATGCTGAGAGAAATAATGGTGGGGGTCCAGGTGGACTTGGCAGGTGGCCACCAATATCCACCTGGATCATCAATACATGTAAGAATTATTATAGAAGCAACAATATACTAAGTTAGAGGGATCAATATTGACGTATTGTCATCGTGATCTACTCAGTAAAGAAAATAACACTGCGGTAGGATGTCAGGGAGGTTGATACTCAACTTAGCCTTACCCAGTGTACTATACAACCTTAAACATATGCAGAAAGAGATGTAATTATAGGAAAGGACAAACATATGTAACAAATCTTGTCATTAACTCGAACCAAGTAAAAATCTCAGGGCCTTGTCATCAAAAGCCAACCCTTGATCATTTCAATTCATCAAATATATAGAATTTACAAATTGCCAACAACTACTATTTTTAGGGAAAATAAAATTCAATAAAAATCATAAAAATAAATTAAATCTGAATTGTTTGCAATATGTCTCGAATGCTAAGGCTACTGGTGTCAAATCACTTGGATATGGAATGATCCTCTACTATTGATTCTTGCTTGAAATATGAGTTTGATTACTTCTGATCGCCCTTTATGTTTTTATGCCTATAAATATTGGATTTGATTAAGAACCGTTCCATTTGAATCTTGAGAAGTGCTTTGACCTATTGATTCTACTCCTAGAAGATTGGGATTTATTTTCTTGGATGCCATCTTATCTTTTGTTGACTCTTTTTGTGTCTTGGGATCATGATCTGATTGTAGGATCATTTCTCTCTACCATATTTTTATGAGATACTTCATCCTCCAGCTAGTCTCTTTGAGTGCTAAAAATAGAGGAATTCGATCCTTAACTGCCTAATTAGAAAACTAAAATTGGAGTTGACTCACTGACTGCCAATTTGGATGCCTAAATGCTACCTTTAAAATCTGATATGACCCCTCAACATCTGCAAACAACCTCTAATTTCTGATTATCTGCTGCTAGAAACCTTTCTACTTATTAGTTGCATGGAAATATGAGGTTGTTGAAGTTTTTTTTTCAAACAAACTATTAAATGCCCTCTAATTATGTTATTGATAAAAATCATTTAGAAAATAATTTCATGTGCCCAAGGTTCTGGAGCATGTGGTTTTATATCCTTTTGAATTCCTTTTGATCTTCTTGTCTGCATTTCTAAAGACATAAATCTTCCAAACAAGTCATAGAATCAAACCATTCTATATTGGTTGCAACACCTCCAAGTGACATATGAGAGATGACTATAATTTTATGCTTCTAAAAGAACTTCACTAGTGACTTTATCTGGAAATAGGGATATGTCTCAATCTAGTTAACAATAGGCTTTATTTTTTAGTAAGCCAGGGAATCTAGAAAGAAAAATATCATAATTGTATCCCAATGCTTCATACCTTACCATATCTTGGTTCTCTTTTGCATTATATCAATGCATTCTTTCTCTGCAAGTGTATTCACAATCAATTTCTCTTCAAATGTTTTGCCTTTCATTAGTTTTCATTTGAAATGTACAAGGAATCCAACTCCCAACAAATATTCTTTGTGGTTATTTTAAACATGGAATTTCAAACAATTAAACTTGGTCTTATACCAATACAAATCATTTATCCAAGTTTAATATACAACTATGGAACCTACTTTCAACCTTGAAGAATGACTCGCCATCTCATAAGTGACACATTCTTCTCTTTGAGTTTTTCAAGCTTTTGTTTGTCTTGATCATGATAATGTATGTCCTCTACAAACAACTACTTCTTTTCTTATGAGATTAAATCACATGAGTCCTTTAAAATGTCTAACCTTTGTTCCATTTCTAAACCTGAAATAAGCATGTTCTATTCATTTTCAACTTCTCAAAGCTCATTGAATTGATGGGAATCTCGTGGATGAAATTATGAAGAATCTTCAATCCTTGTGACTCTTGGACTACCCTCATGGTTGTTTGAATTCTCTATGACCTTTTGACTCCTTCATGACTTTTCACATTCTATATATGACTCTTGGATTTCCACTTTACATTACATTTCTCGAATTTTGAAATTACATAATCCACAAATGATATGGAAAATGATTACTCATGACAAGACATGGAATGACACTGATGATATGGCAATGTCAAGCCACTCTTGCCACTACTTTCTTTGTTTCCTCTTGAAATATGGGACATGTTCTACTTCTTCCTCCTCCATAATGCTTGAAGGTAGGGATTCTTCAATGTGATCTTAATCTTCAGTTGTTGTTGCATTTTGGTGTCCCTTTGTCTTTCTTGATTGATCAACTTTTCTTTTCAACTACAAAAGTGTCTTCTAGCAGGGTCTCCTTATTCATCTCCTTCATCGCCATCCTATCATAAGATGATATATACCTACAACTGAAATCCACTCTTGAAAAGAAGACATTAGTATGATAAACACCTAGTCTAACATGCTTCATGAAAACGAATGACTGAACTAGAATTGGGTGATAGGCTAGGAGATAGGTTCAAGGATTACACAGTTGCATAGCTTAGGAGGTCAAGGGATATAATTGAGCCCTGAGACTACGGAGTGTGCAGTTTAGGTAGGCCAGGGAAAGACAATTATGCAGTTGATGGGCTCAAGGGGCTAGGTTGAAGCATTGAGGCTTTAATCTTCCCACTACATAGTTCTCGAGGGATAAAATCCTAGGGCTTGCGTAGTTGTGCAACTCAAGAGGTCAAGGCTGAGGCTTGTTGCTTGACACTACAAAATGTGCAAAAGAGGATGACTGGAGGTAGGGGTTGCACAATTTTTGAGCTCGAGGGTCAAGGTTGAGCATTGAGATTGCGCAGTGCACAATTTTGGAAGATAGGCTCTGTGCATTGTGTAGTGACATGAGGCAAGTTATAAGCTTGAGGGTTGATACTGCGCAATGCGCAGTTCAGGAAGGCTGAGTGAGGTCAAGTTGCTCGGGAAGGAACTTTTTTTGGATTTGGCTAAGTATGGGATCAATAAGGCCAAAGTTAGTAAGGACAAAACTTGAGCATGATTACACACTTAGAACAATTGACGACACAACATTGATCACTCAAAACACATGAACAACATAATTCCCTCAATGCAACGATACATGTATAAATGATAAGCATGACTCATTAGCACCAATATTACTGCTTGAATCAAACCAAAACTACATTTGTGCGATGTGCGATGCTTGCCATGCCAAAAGATGACATTTGCAACAGTAAGAGGAAAGTGCAAACAACACTTGAAAAATGCAAACAACATTGAAAACAACACATTCCAGAATGAAGATAGCATGAAAAAGACACTTATTATAGTGAAAAAAAAGCAAAAGCAACAATTGGGAAAAACTCACAAAAATAGAAGAACGATCACGACCAAAAGTGAGAGATTATCGATGAGAGTGTGCACTAACTGTGGACATAGGTTGAGCATTGCACAAACACTATCTTGATGGACTTGTGCTATGACTATTCAAACTTGCATAAAAGAGTGCACTCATGAACTTGTTACAGACTAAGTATGCGTGAGCAGGTGACTTTGACACTTATCAATCGATTGAACGATTGCAAGAACCATAGTAGGCTCCAAAATTCAAGCGTAGACCAAATTTTGGAGGGTTTTTTTCACAATGACAACACTTGTCAAAACATTTGTAGAACTCCAGCTTCTTCTCCTTGGTCAAATATTTTATGCAAGGTCTAGTTTCTCGAGAAGTATTGATTCATCATGCAGATTACTCTGGTTTCCCCACTTTTCTAGGTTATAGATATAGTCCCCTTCATCTCTTTCTCGGTTGAACACAATCATAAATATATCCATATTGCAATGTGTCGATTTCAGAAGAAGGGTAATGTAGTTCACGAGCTTAAGATATTGAGAGTGTGAGTTTTCATCTATGGTGTTGCTCTGCTGCCATCAGGGCTAGAAAAGACCCTGACGGAGTCACTTCAGGAACACAAGCATTTCTTCACTGTTTTTGGGAAAACTAGTATTCCTAAAGAATGCTAGCCCTCTAGGTTTGGCAGCTACCCTAGAAACAACAATTCAAAACAATTCAATGATTTCTTCTATGTGTATCAAATAAGAGAAAGATAATGGAACCAACCTGGAACTTTCGCTTAATCCCTTGCTTGATCTCTCTCTCCTTTGGCAAATCCTGTAACTCCTCCCCATACTTAACACGCATGGAGAGTAACTGCACAAGTACAACAACAAAGAACCGTTAAAGCATCGTGATATATTACAACATAAACATTACAGAATCATATATATAATGAACAAATGATAGCATTCACAATTGCACAATCATATGGGAGAAAACTTGAAGAGCTTTATTAATAGAAAGGAGAATTACAACCCAATTGTCTGATCCAGCGCCATCCTCCCAACTGCAATCCTTCTTCACCTCATGAAATAGAAATATCACACCAACAAGAATACAATGCTCTCTCCTCAATGACAAACTATCAACACTTCCTTGCAATTCCCAATATTCCAGCCCCCTGATCTCTTGGATTGGAGATCCATTTATAGATGTTTGCAAGGGTGTGAGTCATCTATGGGGTTTGATTAGTGTCATTCCACTTGTTATAATTGGTTCCACAAGAGAAGGGATTGGAGATGGTTTCCTAATTCCCTTGGTCATCCTTGGGCGAATTCAGAGAGACAAGTGGCACAGGAGAAGTTTCTAGAAGATTCCATGAGTAACCAACTAACAAACTGTCCCGGAAATTTGTCCATCCTCACCCATCGCACCCTATAGAAGGCCTAAATAGTATGCATCACACCCTGGCAGTGTACCACTCAGTATGCATCACACTTTGCCACTGGAGCAGTCAATATGGTTTAATTTAGGCAATTTCTGGATGGTTTCTCAGATGGAACTTTTTGGGAATGATGTATTCAGATGACTATGTTCATTTAGGGTATGAAACAAATCTTTTAGGGGTTGATGAGTCCTAATACATCGACATATAAGTTTGGGGTTGATGTGCACAAATATGTCTATAACAGTTGCCCCCTAAAGCATGAGGTCGTAAATATTCATGTCGGGTGAAATGTTTTATCATGAGGATCCGAAGTTTCAAACTAGAAGGTGACCTGCATAAGTTACAATACAATACATCATCATAATATGATTTTCATGATCTAACTAAGGGATGCATTCCCATGCTCAGCTTTATAAATTTCATTTCATGTACATAGATCAGATAGTCATCTGCAAATACAGACTCGTGATTCTACAGATATAGAGTCGCAATCCATGATTAGGATGACCATATGTGTAGAGCCTTTGTACATATGTTTTTATATCCCTGAATATATCGCAGCCCGGATGGATGAAACTAGATATAGGGTCTTCAAACTCATTCAATCTTCGCTCGATGTACAAGTCAAACCATGTGAAGAGATGTTCTGAAGTCGAACATGGAAAGACATCATCTGATTACCAACCAATGATGTGAGCTGTTAATAGACGTGAGAGGAATCACCGATAATGATAATGATCCTCAAGGTACTACAGTACAGTTCACATGGTGTGAATATATGATCTGATGTCGAACATCACGCAAAATCTTTCGATCGAAGGCCATTGATGTCAACCTGTCACCGGAAGTGAGAAACTTGCCATTGATGTATGCAAGCTTCAAAGCATTGAAAGGGTTGTTTCTAAGTCAACTTCTTGGATAATGAGCTGATGTTGACAATAAGTGACTCATCGTAGGAGGGCCTTGATGTATCCCACATCTACGACACAAAACGAAGCAAATGATTTTTGGAGGTGAAAATGAACTGACGACACAAGGTTCAAGAATGGCGGTCATGAAAAAATGAAGGTTGGAGGTATTGCAATGTATGAGACATTAACTGGATGGTGATTTCTCAACTGAATGACTTCTCTTGAACATGTCGGCAACACTGAGATGAATTGGTAGCGTTAACCCCAAAAGATGGATGGTATGAAAGACCAATGGTATGATGACTAGTGAACAGAATAACCCAACCCAACTCAATCATGGAGGTGAAGTGAAAGTGTCATGTTCAAGAGCGACTTGCTACCATAAATTCTTCAAGTTTTTTTCCCTTTTTCCCCAGTCATTGCTAACCAATGCCTCTTTATTTTTGTCAAGCTTGAGGAGGATAACATATGCTTGTTCTATAATTCGCCCTTCGAGCAAACCTGTCGGTATTTAATATTTTAATGAGTCTAGCAACAGTGAAACTCGATCTCATCTAGATGGATAAGTTTGTCGCTATTGTTTTAACGAGTTTAACGACAAGGATAACTTGGTCCTTTTCATGTTTAGAGAGTTTGAAAAGGGATGAAAAGAAAACTCCATAAGTTCTTTTTCGTAAAGTAATCCCTCAGGTCCGAAAAAGGATAAAATAATACAGGAGGGATGACATTTCCAATACTTTAACGAGCTGGAAAGGACAAGCGCTCGACAATCTTTTCATGTTTAACAAGTCTGAAAGGGGTTTAAAGAGGACTCTATCGTTTTCTTTTCATTTTTGAATCAAAGCTCGAAAAGAAGACAAAAAGTTTGTTTGGTGGTCAAAGATGTTCAATTCATTGTTTAGCACATCAAATTCTTTCATCAGTTGTTCAACCTACACAAAACTCCATCAAATTGTTTAAAATACATATGTATGGACAAAAAATGAACTAAAACTAACATTTCAATTTGAAGTACATGAAAAGTAAACATAAAAAGTAGTTTTAACATTTCATTTCAAATTTGGGATTTTGGAGCTCTGAAGTGGTTTTCCCCTTTCAAATTTCACTAGTCGATTTCGGGAGATCTTGTGAACCATTCTCCATGCCATCAGGACCAGGTAGGAGCTATCCTTAATATCTTCATTTTCATTTCCTCTTTTCTCAATTCTGGGCAAGTTTCGACTTTTCTATGCCCTTGGGGTTTAAATATTTCATTCCCCAATCATCGCACCTAGCTTGTATCGAAAGGTGCGATGCATATTGAGCTACCAAAAGGGCAGACAGTATGCATCTCACCTTGCTCAAAGGCAGGGTGCAATGGGCGCAAAAAGGCAACTTAATACAATGTTTTTCATCAAATTTTTACTTATGGATTTCAGAGATCTGTGGTTTGAATCTTTTGAATTATTGACCGGAGAATCCACAGTTTTAACATCTTTGTACCAACGTTTCAAATCCCAAATGGGATCCATCATCAGGATATGAGAATGATGATGTTAAAACTGTGGGTTCTCCGGTCAATAATTCAAAAAAAAAATTACTTGTTTTTGCTCAAAATTGGATCCTAACTCATCTATTGTTTGCATTTCAGATATTTGTTGGATCAAGATGGTTGTCACATGGCATGAACGATAACATGAAGAGGAGGATATGATTTCTTTACATGACCAGGGCACAGTGGATGCATTAATAAATTGTGGTTTACTGAAGTTTTTCTACATATCCAACATGAGACAATAGATAAGTTTGTTGCAGTATCTTCTCAATGCTTGGGATCCTATTGACTAGGTATTCCAGATTAGAGGTAAATCTATTCCTTTCATGGTCGAGGATATTTATTTTCTGACGGGTTTGTCAAGGCATGGTGCCCCTCTTTCACTATCAGGATTTTCTCGTGGGGGCGAATCTGTGAGAGATTACATTCGTAAGTTCTGCAAGGATGGATCTCAACCAATAGAGATGGTAAGATTAATATCTAGGATGTTACTGATCGACCTTTGAGGACCATTCTATTTACCTTTGCTAGATTGGCTGGTAGCGTGGCCTTACATTTAGCGAACAGATCCTACATGTAGTATGCCTTGGAATGCCTGGAACCGAAGGTGTTCAATTGGTGTGAGGCGATACTTCCTGTCATAAAAGAACAACTGTCCAAAGTAAAGAATGGAAGAACCAAGAACTTTGGTTATGGATCCATATTGACTGCTTTTGCTTTGGAAAGAATTCCACTGATGCAACCTCAAAACATTTCACTAGGATTGCCTGCACCGAGGGAACCACGGATGCAAAGATGGGTGGACCTTATGGCTAGACATGATGGCCAGTCACAGATCTCCTTCTCAAATGCCTTTTTCGAGTGGTTCAACCGCCAGGAGATGGTGTTTGCGGAGTATCCATATGCCGGGATGGACTTCCAAGGCGATCTGGATTTGGCTTTACCAATTGGTGAGTAGTGGAGTGCTATAGGTAAAATGATTTGACCACATCTTTGTTTTTCAGTTTTATATTGTTTTTGTGTTTTTGATGTTACCAAGACTAAACAAACTCATATGTGTGTGCAGATATTGGACCAGTGTGACCAATGGCACGCCCACGGGAAGCAGATGATGCTCCAACAGGGGAGGCTGTAGGGAGGGCCGTCCTTCGGGATCTGGATATATCAGAGACCCTGGTAGTGCTGTAGGATCAGATCGAGGGCCTCACTCTTGACATTCAGGATGTTAGGACTGATGAGTTACCTTTGAGGTTACACTACCACACTACTGTTGTACTGAGTTGTTGGACTAGGCTCCTGCACATGATAGCACAGGCGGTGACATGTTATCACCAACATCACTAGTCTAGGATGTTTTTCTGCATTTACTTTAAGTTTCTGGGTCAGATGAACAATTTTTTCTTGGACATAAAACATTTTATGAAAACCATTAACAACTATCTATTTTAACTTTCAAAGTTTTATTTTGGCTAAGTGATGAAATCCTATGTAAATATTGATGTGAAATGCTTTCTTTACATATGCTGCAAATGTCTATTTAACACATAATTTGCTAATGAATCAGTCAATGTGTTTAAGTTTCTGGAAATGTTTTGATATTGAATGAAATAAAAATGTCTTTCCAAAATCCTAACTCTTAGGAACATACGATGAATATTTGGGTTCCGAATGGAATAAACGTCAGTAAGTTGTAGAATGATGAGTTGTGAATCTAGCCTAACAATGAGTCGGCGTATGCCATGTGAAATGGCATCAGAGAGAAGTTCAATCAACGCGCTATACTCAGCGATGTTGTTCGTTGATCGACCGATACATATCCCCCTGAAACTCACTAACTTGTCGCTTGGAGCGAAGATGGCCCAGGCCACAGAAGATAGGTTTTGCGTACTATGACTAGCTCCATCGGCATACCCAAAAAATGGTTCCAAAAAGTCTGACATCTGCAACAAATGTGAAGTGGATTACCTAACCAAAATGATAACTCTAAAATAAAACACTCAAAATTGCAATAAAAGCATATGTATAATGAGTTTACTACACTTAATCAAGCATAGTAACGTTTAAGATACAACCCGTTTCGGGGCTGCGACAGTGGAATCCCATCATAATCGACTAGCTCATAGGCTCCTTTTGTCAATACACATTTAACGATGTAAGGGCCCATCCATAATGGTTCAAATTTCCCTGCTCCTAATTTTTCAGAGTCTGGATCGTAAAGCAAGACCAGGTCACCTTCTGAGAAGACACGAGGTTTAACATTTTTGTCATATTGTGCCTTGATGCATTTCTTATGTGCTTCGTTAGCCAATGCGGCATCACGACGGGTTTCATCCAAATGGATTAATTCCAAGAAACGAGCTTCTTCTTCAGAAGTTTCGGGAAGCAGGTCGATTGCAAGCTTGAGGGATGAGATTTTGCATTGAATTGGTAAGATTGCTTCTAGACCATACACCAACTAAAAGGGCGTAAATCCGATCACATTTCTCACTGAAGTCCTATATGCCCACAGAGCTGAGTACAAGATTAAATGCCAATTCCGCTTATGGACTCCAATCATTCTTTGCAGCATGCGCTTAAGGACTTTGTTGATTGCCTCAACTTATCCATTAGCCCATGGATAATATGGAGTAGAACTACCATGGGACAGTCCTAATTTGGTAGTTAATTCGATCATCATGTGATTGCGAAAATGTGATCCATGATATGTGACTATATCCTGTGGCACATCGAATCTAGAAACTACATGATTGAAAAAAAGAGTGCAGTTGTTTCACCGATGTTGTTCAATGTAGGCATTGCTTCGAACCATTTTGTAAAGTAGTCGACAACAACAATAATATAACCATGCCCCCCAGCTGAGGTGGGGTTACATGTCATGAAATCAATGCCCCATTTAGCGAATGGGCCAACAGCAACGACTAGATGCAGTGGTGCAGGTGGTAATCTAGTTTTGCGATCGAAAATCTGACAGGCATGACAACTTCTGACTGTAAATATACAATATTTGAATATGGTAGGCCAGAAATAACCAGCTTGTAAGATCTTTTGTGCAGTAGCGTAACCAGATAGATGCCCCCCACAAGCACCTGAATGAAAATCATTCAAAACTTTTTCGGCCTCCTCATGCGTGAGGCACCTTCATAAAACTGTATCGACACCACGACAATAAAGTGTATCACCAACGATCAGATAATCTTTGGCTTGGTATCGAGTACATCGTTGTTCAAAGTGAGAGGTGTTAGGCCTAAAATTTTGGGTCTAGAGATAGATCAGTATATCCCCGTACCATGGATCACTTGACGATATCAGAAACAGAGTCTCATCCATGATTGATGCTTCTGATGTTAAATCGTTGGAGGACGAGGGAAGGTCGCAAAGTAACTCTGCAAATACGAGAGACTTCTTTGATTTGGATTTGATGAATTCCAGATCAAATTCCTACAAGATTCCAAATGTCCCCCAGCAATTGACGTGACAAGATGTATGTCATAGGGTTGCAATCTGACACAATGGTAGTTTTGCGAAGGAGTATATAATGTCGAAATCTCTGTACTGCTTGAACAGCTGCTAAAGCCAACTTTTCAACATAAGAGTACTTGCTTTCTGTATCATTAAGATTATGACTTAAATAATATATAGGATGTTCAATTCCATCATCTTCTTGCACTAAAACCATACCGATGGTTGTATCTGCAGCGGTGAGATACAGGTTGAAGTCTTTTTGGTAGTCAGGAGCATACATTAATGATGCTTTTATCAGGGAATCTTTGAGAGCATCAAAGGAAGCTTACGCAACCTGATCCCAATGGAAGGGTACCCCTTTCTTCAAAAGACGTGTATAACCTTTAGCGAGCTCAGCATAATTTGGAATGAACCTCAGAAAGTTAGCTTTCCCTTGGAGTCTCTGAATTTGAAGCAAATTTGAAGGTGGAGGCATGTCAAGAATTGCCTGAACCTTTAATGGATCGAGTCGAATTCTGTCCTTAGAAACTACAAAACCAAGCAGTCGACCAAAACCAACACAAAACACACATTTGTGCGGATTGAGTTGTATCTTGTAGTGTCGGAAACGTAAAAATATGGCTCTCAAATATTGCGGATGATCAGTCCATTTTCACGAATGAGCATGCATATCGTCGAGATATGGTTGAATGATGTGTTTGATGTCATGGTAAGCATAATGTATTGCTCTCTGAAATGTTGCCCCTGCATTCTTCAAACCGAAAGGTAATTTACGATATGCAAATGTGCCCCATGGACATATAAATGCAGTTTTTGACTGGTCCTGTGGGCAGATATTGATTTGATTATAGCTCAAAAATCCATCCATGAATGACAAGATTTCGCATCCGGCACATTCATCAATAATTTGGTTGATAAAGGTTGTAGGATAGTTGTCCTTCGGACATTCTTGATTTACATCCCTATAATCGACGTACACTCTAATCGTTTTTTTTTTCATTACAGGAACAATATGCAATACCCAATCAGTGAGAGGTATAGGGTAAATGAAGCCAGCACGCAAAAGCTTTTCAACCTCTGCTTTCATGGCAACAAATTTCTTTCGATGAACAGGTCAAAGCCGTTGTTGTACTGGTTTGACATCAAGATACATCTTGATCTCATGTTCAACAATTCTCGAGTCAATGCCTAGCATTTCTTCATATGACCATGCAAAGACATCTCTGAATTCACGAAAAAGAGCACAGTAGCTATCTAGTTTTGATGGAGAACAAGATTTGCCGATGTGAATATTCTCTACAATATTAGGTTTGGTCGAAATATTAATAGTGATAGTTTCTTCAATGTTGGACATATTTCGCTCGGAATCTACCGTATTTATAGAATTTAATAAAAAATCAATAATTGAAAGGTGATTGAGGTCATTTGAATAATCTTCATTGTCATCTCGAAGGTGGGAACGATGATAATAATCTTCCCACAGCGTCTCTCCTGTCATCATTGATTGGATGATTCCTTCATCTGTAGAATGTATACGAAACCAAGGATCAGAAGAGGTACCATACTCTAAAGACCTATCTACCCAAACATTCATTGAGTGCGGATTCAGGTTTGCCGCACAAGCCCAAAAGATTGATTGCTACAAAGATTCGATGGGGCTTGGCGGTAATGCCTTGCGATGATCATCACTTTCAAAATAGTCGGAACTCTTCTTAAACTCAGATGATGTAGAAGAGATCATGTGGCAAGTTTCCACTGTG
Organism: Pinus tabuliformis; assembly: GCA_031772625.1. Classification (NCBI taxonomy): domain Eukaryota; kingdom Viridiplantae; phylum Streptophyta; class Pinopsida; order Pinales; family Pinaceae; genus Pinus; species Pinus tabuliformis. Next base: position 1,200,742,645 of record CM062820.1, on the reverse strand, counting down.
GCCACTTCCGCGAAACTAGATGGAGACAGGAGGGAAAAAGTACCCATCAAGGAAGGATCTTTTAGGAGACCTACTCCAACATTTTGAAGCAATTGTGAACTTCCATGGATCAATGGAATGCTTCCAATAACTTGTGAACTATTAGCAAAAAATGCTAGTTGGTCAACGACTGTGATTCCACCTTTGAAGGGAAATGCAATCTTTCGAAAATATGTAGACACAACGGCAGCCATAGCATAAACCCAAGGCCTTCCCAGTAAAATATTGTAATCAAGGAGTCCATCAATGACCTCGAATTCAATATCTACTATTTTTCTCCCCAGTTCAACTTGTAAGCTACTTAAAATCCCATATGGAGTGTATGTTCTTCCATTGAACGCTTTTAGTGTTGTTGGTGATTGTGACAAGGGTGGTGAACCAAGAGTTTTCCAGCAGCCCATTGACATAATACAGGTAGATGCCCCTCATCAATGATAGTTTGATGAACATATTTATTGAGGGCTTTTACCTGTATAAGGAAAGCGAGGTGGGCCAGTAACTGTGGTGTATATCTAGTATGATTAAAGACCACCAGATTGGAATCTGTTGGATTGATCCCACCTATTGCTGATAACAAAGCCTGCTTTTGGGAGGGACAATTTTGCAATACCTCAAGTGTCGACATAGCAGATGGCGATTGAGCCAGATCCTCCACTATATTATAATTCTGAGCAGCTCGAGCATGAGGATTAAATGTCAATTTATGTACGACTCCCTTTGGCGATTTAATAGTTAATTCAGGAATAATGGGTGGAACAACTTTTGGCGAAGTCGTTGTCGAAGCACTAGGTTGATCAGTAGCCTGGTTGTTCGACGATGATGGATTCCCATAATATTTACTCCTTGTTGATACCAAAACATCATTTTTCTTGTTTGCGATGGATAGCATAAGCACTTGGGATGTGGAAGCATTATCGGTAGCAACCATATGAGTTTCTGGGTTTGGAAACGGATCAGTCAACACCACCGAGGTATTCAAAGCCTTCAAAAGTTTTGAAACTTCAGATCAATGTGGACAATCTCTAGTAAAATGCTCCTCGTTACATATCAGACATGGATACGAGGAGGTTTCCTTACCGCAGTAGGGTTTTCAAATGATTTTTCAGGAGTGGAATTCTCCTGTTTCTTCTTATTATTTTTCCCTTTCTTCTTGCCCCCTGGTTGCTTTGGATTTTTTCCTTTGTCAGATGACACGGAATTAATCTCCAAGGCAAGAGAATTATCATTTGAATTTTGACTAGAAACAACAAGAGCTTGACCAGATGGACCTCTTGCAGTTTGCATGCTCGAGGAACCGATCACACCGTCACCGGCATGAGAGTCCCTACTTGATTTAGGAGGAGGTGGAATGGAAAAAGCTGGTCTAGGAGCATCAGGAATTTTGTCATAGAGTGTGCCAGATTGTGTATAGATCAATCTAAATACTAGGCACGAGAAATGACTTGCTCTTCTGTGACAACTCCTCCTTTCGCCACATCCTCAGTGATAGATGGCAATATGGATTTAATAAACCACTCAGCTAAAAGCTAATTAGGAACATACGTCTTTACCATTCGATGACGACGCTGCCACTCATGAATATGATCAGATATGTGAGTGGATGTAGTTTGTTTAAAGTTGGTAAGAAGTTATGTTCTAGTTTCGTACCTGATGGGTAACTGAAAGTGGTTTAGAAAGGTAGTGGCAAGAATGTCGAAGTTATTGAACGAAGCTCTAGGAAATTCAATATACCATTTCGTTGCTGGACCAGTAAGCATTCTCTGAAAAAGGTGAAGTCTAATCAAATCATCATTTAGAGTGTTGGATGAACACCATAAATGAAAAGTCATTACATGATTCGATGGGTCTTCACCTATATTTCCATTGAACTTAGGAATATAAAAGGGGAGTTTATGAGGAATCGACGGCCACCAAGGGGCGTACGCAATTGGATCATTCGTGAGTCGGTTCAAATTTGGTAGTTCTAGAGTTGCTACAAAAGGCAACTGCTGATTCAGGTTGGGTGGAGCATATCCAGGATAATATGGAATTGCTTAAGTAGTAGGTCTTTGCATACCAACATAAGGCATCTGTTGTTGGTAACCTTGATAAGGTTGTTGGAGATAACCAGTATAGGGTGGTTGTTGATAACCAGTTTGAAAATGCGGCTGTCTATAGCCTACAAAGCCTTGTTGCGCAAGTCCTTGGTAGACTTGATATGGACCAAATCCAGTCTGAGCTTGTGAACCAAGCCCAAAATGAGGTTGGGTTTGCTAGAATTGCGGTTGTTGATATTGCGCCAGCCATGATTGTTGGACTATTTTTTGTTGCCTAGTACCGAAAAATTGACCAAGTTGCGGATTAACAATACCCATTTGTACCTGATTCGTTCCAGATAAAGGAGCACTAACCTAAGGTTGCGGTTGAGCCATAGAGACAAGTGGCTATTGTATCACAACCTGAGAGACTTGAGTTTTCTACCTCGAAACTTGAGGTTGCGAGGAAGAAGGAGCAGGTTGAGGTTGAGACATAACAGGTTGTGCTTGTGATTGCGGCACAGTCAGAATAGCAGGTGTAGTGGGAATATTCGATATAGGTTTGATCAGTTGCGTTGGATATACAACCTTCAGTTTTTCTGGTAGTATTGGTATCCAACCACTAGATGTAATTCCAATTTGACCTGAATATTGTTGGAAACTCTCATATGGTAGTCCCCCAGAAAAGGGAGGAAACGGTGAATAGGCATACTGCTCTCCATATGGCAGCAGTCCAGTGTTTAAAGGATATATCGGTCTTTGATGACTAGATTTCCCATATTGATACTGATATGCAGGATCAAATGGTTGAGTTTCAACATAAGAAAAACCAGATGGGAGTCCAGATGAATAAATGGAAGTAGACCATGGCGCTGAAGTAGCCCCTGAGTGGACTCCAGCTAATGATTGATAACCAGCTGGAATAGATGGTGTACTATATAAATATGACTCAGGTGTACCGGAAAACATTGTAGGAATAGTAACAGGAGATTCTGCCATAGCTACATCAGATGACACATTCCTAGATGTTCATGGTTGCTCAGGCATGGTTAGCTTATCCAAAAGCTCTCCAAGCGATTCGACAGGTACTTGCGATGAAGCACGATTAAAAGGACCAAACTCAGGAGTAGAAAGATACAAATGAATCCCAGTTTCAAAATGAAACGGGGTACTAGATGGGGGATCCTCTACTATCTCCTCTATAGCAATTAGACTAGGTGGAAGAGGTAGACCGTCAAGTCCGTAAAAGATTTCTAGAGCCGAAGAATGTATAGCTTCTGTAGTGACAGATACTGGAGGGGTGACACCTTCTAAATACTGAAACTCAAAGTCCAGATGTTCAGGTAAATGAACTTTAGTCTCAAAGGGAGGTTCTTGAACAACTACTGGTTCAAATGTAGCCTCGGTTTGAACTGAGATGGGTTCTGGATCAACTCTAGATGGAGTTGTTTCAAGTACAGAAGTGTTCACCGCTACACTAGGATCAGTTCTAATGTCCTCTTGTAATTGCGGAACTTCCTCTTTGCAGGCAGATGTATCAGAAATAATTGGAGTAACTGGAGTCTTTGATGATGTTGAAACAAAAGTTTCAAATAAACCAGATGAACTAGACTCAGTTAAACGAGACCGCTTTGTCTGGATTGGCTTCGCTTCCGGAGGCAAAGACGGTTGACTTGCTAATCTCCGTGAACGACGGGGTTTTGATTGACTTTCTTCCACAATTGCGGATTACTTGATCAACTCAAAATTAAGGGGAAAATGATTTTATTCCAAATTCAATTAATTTTAATGACGCTTGGACACAACTTTGCTTTTTTAGTTTTTAAGAGTCAAGAAAAAGCTAAAGATGACTCTAGTCTCCTTCAATTTTTAATGAGCCTGAAAGGACAAGTGCTGAGATGGACCTTTTCTTTTAGAGAGTCAAAAAGGAACAAAAGTGACTACTCTGGAGAATCTAGACAACGGGATTACCAAACCAATCGCAAAACTAAAATATACACCTTGGTGATAAATTAAAGAGAAATTACCAAGGAATTATGTATGGCAGTTAATCTTCTCGAATGTTGTGTTCAGTGCATTGCGATCAATAAGGTGGCAGACTCGGTTTCCTATGGATAAAGGATTTAAGCCTATTGTGGTATCCAAATATATATGCGACGATATGGGGAGCACAAGTATGTGCTAGCACTTGTTGTATCAAGGAGGAGGAATCACCCAACCTTCAATGAAAATGATAGCCACTAGTTTTAATGATGCCAGAACACATCACTAGCCTAGACATCTAGATATGTTGCGTTAAGTTCCAAAGCATTGTTAGGTTCATTGAAATTCATTATAAAGTTGATCTTGTTTAGAGTTTTCCTTTCAACAGTTCACCATGTAATGATGATCTGAAATTCCTAAGATGCAATCTACAATGATAAACAATCTTTGTTTATTTGAGCAGCGAAAATCCTAGCTACTAGGGAAAGAAGATAACAGTGCTTTTAAGAAAAGAGCAAAGAGCACACACTAATGCATTTCCCTAAATCATATTTTCGAACACAAATCATAAAATGCTAAATGAAAATGCATGTATTTGTTTTCTCTTTCCTTAATGTGAAAGATGCAAAAAGGGAAGCTAAATGCAGCAAAGATCTAAAATTATTGGACTCAAAATGAAATTTTCGACAATTTTTTGTTCAAAAGGGAAAGGAAGACTCAAAACGACACTTTCAATTTTGAATAAAAATGCTTTCGAAACTTTTAATGTTAACAAATCAAATCAAATACATGAAGAAAAGTTTAATCGATTATCAAGGGAAGGAAGAATTTACGACATTTCTCTTTTCGACACAAAACGACAATTACGACACTTTTTGTATGAAAGCAACAAATCGATCAAAACAACTTTTCGACAAAGGATTGTAAATGAGGAAAAAATGCACAAAAACATTCACTAATCCTAATGTAATTGAGGCTGATCTAAGTGATGCAAGTAAGCTTCAGTGAAGAGGTATTGTTCATATGCAGCAAAACAACCAAACAAAACTGAAAATAGGTCAAAAACCCTCAATTTCTAGATGGAAAAAGAGTTCAGTCAATCATCGCACCTAGGCTTCACAAAAATTGAGATGCATCACACTTTCTACACTCGTGAGGTGCTATGCATACTGGAACACAGTGGAAGACAGTGCGATGGTCCAGGGAGTGCAACTGAAATGGTTTTTGGCTCAAATGTGGAGCTGTTTTCAATGAATTAAGCTGGGTTTTGATGAAAAATGATGAGCAAAGTATGATGGAATGTCTTGAGAAGTTACTAAGTTGCCAAAAGGGCATCTAGATGTGGTTGCAAGTCAAATGTTTAATTCATAAACTAAACCAGAGATTGACTGAAGCAGCATTCATCTACTATGCAATTGCAAAGCAAGAGCAGTTTGAAGGCTACCTGGCTGACTTCAGACTCTGTCTATATTTTATCAAATTGAACATAAAACAAACAATAACAACAAACAAACATCTGGTAGTCCCCAATGGAGTCGCCAATTTGTTTCTGGGAAAACTAGTATTCCTAAAGAATGCTAGCCCTCTAGGTTTGGCAGCTACCCTAGAAACAATAGTTTAAAGCAATTCAATGATTTCTTCTATGTGTATCAGATAAGAGAAAGATAATGGAACCAACTTGGAACTTCCACTTAATCCCTTGCTTGATCTCTCTCTCCTTTGGCAGATCCTGCAATTCCTCCCCGTACTTAACACGCTTGGAGAGTAACTGCACAAGTACAACAACAAAGAACCATCAAAGCGTCGTGATCTATTACAACATAAACATTACAGAATTACATACATAATGAAAAAATGATAGCATTCACAAATGATAACATTCACAATTGCACAATCATAAGGGAGAAAACTTGAAGAGCTTTATTAATAGAAAGGAGAATTACAATCTAGTTGTCTGATCCAGCACCATCCTCCCAACTTCAATCCTTCTTCACCTCATGAAATAGCAAGATCACACCAACAAGAATACAATTATCTCTCCTCATTGACAAACTATTAGCACTTCCTTGCAATTCCTAATATTCCAACCCCTTGATTTCTTGGATTGGAGATCCATTTATAGATGTTTGCAAGGGTGTGAGTCATCTATGGGGTTTGATTAGTGTCATTCGACTTGTTACAATTGGTTCCACAAGAGAAGGGATTGGAGATGGTTTCCTAATTCCCTCGGTCATCCTCAGGCAAATTCAGAGAGGCAAGTGGCACAGGAGAAGTTTCTAGAAGATTCCATGAGCAAAAAACTAACAAACTATCCCGGAAATTTGTCCATCCTCACCCATCGCACCCTATAGAAGGTCTAAATAGTATGCATCGCACCCTAGCAGTGTACCACTCAGTATGCATCACACTTTGCCAATGGAGCAATCAATATGGTTTAATTTAGGCAATTTCTGGATGGTTTCTCAGATGGAACTTTTTGGGAATGATGTATTTAGATGACTATGTTCCTTTAGGGTATGAAAAACCTCTTTTAGGGGTTGATGAGTCCAAATACATCGACATATAAGTTTGTAGTTTATGTGCCCAAATATGTCTATAACATCCATTGCTGATCCATAAATTGTCGTGGATATTCCACTGGATAGTTTGTCACAATAGATCTAACAATATTATATTAAAAATCCAAAATTCTACACTATTACAGTTTTATTTAATTTCTAAATCTGTAGATTTTACTATAATTAGTGCATGCATGTGAATGGAAATTATGCAGAAAAATAGAGAATGATAAAATAAGCTCACACAGACACACATAAGACATAAAATATTCTCTAGGAAACCCTTTTGGGAGAAAACCCAACTGGAAGGTGAGGTCGCTTCACTCTCTTTCTCTGTTTGGAAAATATGGTTGTAGGTACAAAGAAGTAATTCCTGTGGCCCATGGGCTGCTATAGTGCACAAATCCTCTCTGTGTTCTCTACCTCTTATCTCACTTGACTATATTTTCTCAACTATGGAACATGATTCTCTCGAATGATTGGAATGCCTCTTCCTCCTAGTGGCCCAGTTATAACACAACCTGATAGCCTACTAGTGGTTAAGTTTGACTACATTAACTCTTAACTAGACTTACAAAATATAATATTCTAGATTCTTTTACATTAAAAACATGTGGCTAACCCTTTTCCATGAATAATGTGGCATGAAACGACATCCTCCATAATTATAGGTGTGAAAACAAGAAGTTCAACATCTGAGTGGCATAACTTTTGCATACATACTCTGATTGACGTGCTTCTTGCACCGTTGGAAACATATTTGCGTGTAGAATAGCATGAAAATATTTCATGCTAAAGCAACAAATTTTTACCCCCAAAAAGCATTGTTTGATGCCTCAAAATTCTCCTATAAGGTTTCAAACTCGGTTTTGCCAAATTGGGTCATGTCGGTAAAAATGGTCCAATGAGTTGATTCCTCCACTTTTTCCACTCTAAATCTATCAAGATGGATGAAAAAAATATAATCATCCAATCTGGATCAATTTCTAGAGAGCTTGGATAGTACCTTGGTAGAGTTACTTGCTTCACCTCCCTATGTAGGAAGCCTTTCTCTTCTTTCACCCTTTATTTATTTATTTTAATAGGTCTGTGTATCGACACTTATTTTTTCATGGGGTGTAAGAGGGATCCCAACTTATTAAGAGCAGAAGAGGTTGTTCCTTCAAAGAACCATATAGAAACCTATTGTATGAGTTTACTTGTTTAGGTTTTCTCCTTGTCCTTATCTACTTGATTGGATGAACATGGAAGACACCAAAACATAAAGAACCGAGCATAGAAATGAGGATCTTAAAATAGATAAGGGTTTCATGGTTTCAAACAAATTTCACCTTACATAAGGATCATATTTTCCATCAAAACATCATCGACCAAAAGCTATGAGCCAAGATGAAGATGAAGGACCAAAGGTTAGCCAAATGTTGCGGTGTCATAAGGCACTTCTCTATTTTTCTACATTGTCTTTCAAGACGAAGGGAAAATCCTTCATGCAAAGTCTTATTAAAAAAAACAAAACAAGGAAACAAAATCAAAAGTATAAAGGAAATAAAGGCTACACTGAAAATATGATTCAAGAAAAACGCAAGAAAGAGTACAAAGAGCGAGTGTAGAATGAGTGTGCAAAGGGAGACTAATATGCAACTAGACCTACTCCTAACCTAACCCAAGTAGAAGGTCAAGGTCAAATGTAATGAAATTTCCAATGTAGCCACCATACCTGCTCCTGACCCGCATACACAAATATACAAGAAATTAAAACATATATAAAACAATGTGCAATATAAAAGATAAGCGCTTGAATAACTTACACAACAAACTGAAGGTCTTTCCTGTCAGAAAAAATATATGTCCTAGCCACTACTTCTAACCAGCTCACGCTCTTACCTTTTTGATGAAAACCATAATTAAAAAAAAAATCAGAAGCTTCTTGTGAATGTATCTTCATATGTACTATCCTCCTTAGCAAGCATGAGAAAATATCAGAACTTGTTATTTGCAACACAGCTTGGCAGGTAAGATTGCTCCAACCATTCAACAATTAGATCATGAAATTTGAATATTCCTCTTGAGAATCCTGAAATCCTTGAAAATATGAATTTTCAAATAAAAGCATGGGATCGGGATGAGAATATTGTAAGGGAAAATGAATCTGATCATATTCATAAGGATTTTCAAGATAGTGAGGGCCTAACATAACCATCAACACATGATGAAGTGCCTCAACGACTTGACAAGTATCCACATAGTGAGATAAACCATAAAAATTAATCAATGTGAAACAACTGTCATTAGATATATTGGTGGGAAAATAATAAATCGAATGAAAATTAATATTATGATCAGATGGACCATTTGTGGCATGAGATTCTAATTTAATAGACAACAAATATAGATCAATTTGAATAGTTTTACAAATTCCTTGAACCATAGAATCATCTCCCTTGCACGATAAATACGAAAAACTATTTCCTTATAACTGGTTTCACACTGCACTAGCATCATAATCATTGAAAGCAGTGAAAAGGAATGCCAGTATAGAAAATACATGAGACTAGTTAGGATACAATGAGTGAATAAGAATTTGATTCACCAAATAACTCATGCATTCACTAGCACTCAATAATATTTCAAGTGTGATGAAGAAAAAAATTAGATGTATAACATTCACAAGAAAAACCAAGAGCTGACTATTCTAAAATGCATTTGATAGACATGATTCCTTCGACCAAAGATAATCTTTAAAATGATCAACTTGATAGTTCCATGCTTCTATGAGAGATACACACCCCAAACCTGAGTTAAGTACAAGAGCCTTGGATGGAGATGAACCAACTGAAATAGAATCTTGAATCGAATTAGAAACCAAATCTTGAAAATTCAAAAGGCTATATCTGATACCAAACATCTTTAACGAATGAATTTATGTCGAGTGAAACTGTTGTGAAGGAAAATCCCCTTTGCAGATAGAGGCGATCTCTCTAGCCCAATGAGTGGGTCTAGAACAAAATAAAATAAAATTCCTAGCTTATATTTAACGAATGCAAAGAGAGAGAGTGACCTACCTCTCTCTAATGCTAATCGTTGAACCCTATGAAAATGAGTTTGATTCCTTCGCTTCCAGGCTCGCTCTATACTTTTTCTTCACGTCTAAGTACTTGCAAGAAAGATCAAAGAACAGTACAAGGTACAAGAGCATATATGGCATACATCAAACATAAACTACTTAATAGATCAAGGAGTATTAAGCTAAAAGCATAAAAATTTACACAATTATGGAAAGTGAACATTAGATGTATATATTAATAAGATAAAAGGGAAGCATACAACCTATGCCTTGAGGTTGGAGACCTCCTTCTGGTGGATGTCCAAGTCCAAGAAAAGACTCTTCAAGCACTCCTTCTCCAATTTAGAATGGGCAGCATTTGGGCATAATCTCAATATAGGAATGCATGCAATCAATGACCAACCCTTTGGGGATATAAAGGAGTTAATTTATAGGAAGGGAAAGGGATTTAGGGATCTACAAAAGAGGGAGGAAGGTCCACATCTCAAGGGGAAATCCCATAATGATAAGATCAAGAGGTCCAAATGGGGAGCTCGACCATATCAACAACAACCAATATCCATCTCGTTGTTCTCGAAGTTTTTAGTGCATAAAGCTTCTCCTCCAATTTGGGAAAACCTGCCAGAAGAGGCTCATCATGGGTTTTCATATCAAAACCCACGCTAGCAACACTAGGGTAAAGTAGTAAAACCTTCCATCAGCATAGGCAGGCAGAGGAGCAAAATACACTGGCCCTAAAAATTAGGGTTTTAGCTAACCTTCTTCAGAATTGACTCAGGGAAGTTTTTCTTTCATTCTTCAGGGAGGTTTTGATTTGTATATCATGATGGATATGCTGCACAATTTTCAATGTTTTGGAAATTTGGGATATGGAACAGGAAGTGAATAGTAGTTGTGACAAAATATTGTGTAACAGAAACCATGCAAAGAAAATAATTTTACGAGGAAAACGAGATTTGACTTAGTTTTGGGATCTTACCAAAGTCATGATATCTTGATGTAACCATCAACGAACGTTGAGGTGCCTCGACTTCCTGAAAAGTCCCAAAATTTTCAAGGATTGTAAAATCCATTTTGAATATTGAATCAGATCATGCATGGTGTGAGGATAGCTACTTACACAGATTTCAATGAGACCACTACTAATTGGATGAAAACCATCTCTGTCACTGATTTGATCGAATTTCACAACTTCAACAACCAGATTACTCAAGTCAAAAGATTTTCTGATCACACATCTAGAGATGTATGAGTTGGATAAATTTCATGAGAAATCTAATTTGAAGAGAAATCCTCATCCAAAAAAACAAATGACGAGGGATTGATACCCAATGATTTGATTATTTTCTTTTTCATCATGGATAACCTCGCTATCTTGTGTCAATTGAGAGGTTACCTCATCATATGAAGAGCTTGAAGAGCATGGAGTATCTTCATTGTAGGTAGATGCATCATAGATAGTAGAGCATAAAGGATAGTGAGATGGAGAGGAAGCTTGTTGGGTCCCTATAATACTAGTGATTACCCCATTACTATTGTAGTTATACCCCTTATTTATATTTTTGTGCCCCTATTACCCCCATATTGTTATTTCTGTGCCCCATAGAATCCCTCTATTGTTATTTTTGTGGCTTTATATTATTATTGTTAGGTCGGCTGGATTATATTGTGACTCCTTAGACTCCTATATATAGAAAGGAGGTTTTGTCATTTGTATCATCCAAGAATTGTTCATTTATGTAATGTAAAGGAGGTTGCCCCCTCGAAGAGGCTGAATTCTAAGGCGTGGATCTATCTTTTCTATCTTTTCTTGAGCTGGTTTCATAACATTTGGTATCAGAGCTTTGGATTCTAGGGTTTCGCTGCTCCAAACAGGTCATCGTGGCATTTTCACTATAACTTTTTTCTGTGACGTTTCAGAAGTCACAAAAAAAACCCATTTGAGAAGAAATCGCGCTGAACCTTGGGTCCAAATTTCAGAGTGTTTCGCGCGATATTTGCGGAGATATGATCTGAGGAAGTTGGTCTTTTTGCAGACTCCTGAATTACATTCAAAACAGGTGACCTGGGGAAAATCGTCATAAATTTCTCTCTGGGGATCGGATTGAAATTTCTTAAGAAGGTACAGAAAGAGGACAGATTGTAGTTTCTTGTGTGTGTGTTTCAGATTCAAAGGTTGAAACAGTGACTCGTGGCACGTCGTACAATTTCGCTCTACTGAACCAGTCTAAAAGCAAGTCACTGTGGGAGATTTCACATAACTCTTCCTTGGAGAATCCAATTTGGCTCAGACTTGTGGCATTGAAAAGAGGACGCAGAAAGCTACTACAGGTAGCAATTTCAGAACTGGATGATCCGAAATTACAGAGATACATCAGATTCAATATCAGGCTCCTATAAAGTGAAAAAAGGTGTGTAGTTTTTTTTTAAATTTTTGTGTAAGCTTGGTTTAACGGAATTCAAAGGGCATAGTAAAGCATTATTATCGGTAACTGATGCCCCGAGGAAAGAAAATGCAAACACCTAGTAAGGAACCTAAAAGCTCTAGCATGACTCATGAAGAAGAGGAAGAAATGCTACATGATATATCAAAATTACAAGAACAAGTGCAACAAATGTCACGCTCACAAAAGCTAACAGAAGCTAAGATAAGTGGCGTGGAATCTAAGATAAATGGCGTGGAATCTAAGATAAAGGGCATGGAAGCTAAGATGGATGATTCAAAGATAGATTTGAAGAGAGACATGGCATATTTGAAGATAGATTTGAAGACAGACATGGAAGAATTGAAGAAGTTGCTACAAGAAAGGGTCACTAATGGTGAAAAGGTAGTAAAGGAAAATCATGATGAGAACAAAAGAAATGTTAATCATGATTCCATAGACGCTAATGTTGGATAGAAGAATCACCATATTCCAAAAATCGATATGAGGAAGTTTGATGGCAAGGATCCCGCCACATGGATATTACAGATGGAGCAATTCTTTGATCTCAATAATGTGCAAAACGCACAAAAGGTACGTATGGCAACTGTATATTTGGAACCAAATCAGTTTGTATGGTATCAATGGCTTTGCTCTCGTAAAAAATTTATCACTTGGGCAATTTTTACGGAAGAATTGATAGCACATTATGAAGATACAAAAAGCAACACTTTTTTTAGCCAATTGATAAGTCTCAAACAAAAGGGTTCAATAATGGAGCACATTGAGGAGTTCCAAAAATTGAACATAAGGGTAAAAGATATTCCAGAGGAGCATAGGATTGATGTGTTCATAGGGTCTTTAAAGGATAATATCCAACATGATGTTCGCCTTTGGGAACCTGATTCATTAGAGAAGGCATTCAGGTTAGCAAGAAAAATGGAAAGCAAAATTATGGCAACCAGGAAGCATACCACTCACAACTATAAAGACGGAAGTGTTGTTGCCCCTAGTCTTCCACAACCTATAAGGTTGACACCACAACAATTGGAAGAAAAAAGAGCAAAAGGGCTTTGTTACAGTTGTGATAGCAAATACACTAAAGGTCATAAGTGTGCTGAGAAGAAATTATTCTACATAGATTGTGAAGAGGAAGAAGAAAAGGAGCAAGAAAGGTCAAAAGAAGAAGATATACTCCAGGAACAAAGCCTAGATGAAGAACAAATAAATCCGACCATATCTTGTAATGCATTGGCGGGAATTACCACTCCTCAAACCATCAAGATAGAAGGACAAATCAAGAAGAAAAAGGTAATAGTGTTGATTGATTCAGGAAGCACCCACAATTTTATTCATTGTAGGGTAGCAAAAGAATTGAATTGCTTCCTATATCCAGCACCAGAGTGTCAAGTGATGATTGCAAATGGAGGAACAATAAATTGCTCTGGAAAGTGCCATAATATCAAGCTATCCATGGGAGAATATGTATTGACTAGCCCAATGCTTTCCATTCCAATGGGAGGTGTTGATGTTGTACTAGGAGTCCAATGGCTACAATCCTTGGGTACAATAGCTTTTAATTTTCAAGAACTTTTCATCAAATTTTCTACGGAAGGAAAGGAAGTTGAATTAAGGGGTATTGCAGGGAAACCAGGAAAGATAATCAGCTCTAATGGCATGACAAAGCTTCTAAAAAAGGAGCAAAGAGGTGTAATTGCACAATTATGTTCGCTAGATGTTTCCACATTGGAATCATCTATTTCTCCAGATCTCCAAAAAGTCCTGGACAATCATTCCAAGGTATTTGAGACTCCCAAAGGTCTCCCACCTATGCGTGATCATGATCATGCTATTCATCTGATTCCAGGAAGTGTTCCTCCAAACATCAGGCCGTACAGATATCCCTATGTCCAAAAAAGTGAAATTGAACGTATGGTTGCAGAAATGCTAGAGGCTGGTATAATTCAACCGAGTCAAAGTTCTTTCTCAGCTCCAGTAGTATTGGTGCACAAGAAGGATGGATCATGGCGCATGTGTCCAGATTATAGGGAGCTCAACAAGCTCACTATTAAAGATAAGTTCCCCATTCCTGTTATTGATGAATTACTGGATGAATTGCATGGATCAATTTACTTCACCAAGTTGGATCTTCGTTCGGGATATCATCAAATCAGAATGAAGATTGAAGACATTCCGAAAACCATTTAGAACTCATGAGGGTCATTATGAATTTTTGGTCATGCCTTTTGGCCTTACCAATGCACCTTCAACATTTCAAGGTTTGATGAATTCAATTTTCAAACCATTCCTTAGAAAATTTGTGTTAGTATTTTTTGATGATATACTAATCTACAGCAAGTCTTGGAAGGATCATGTTGAACATGTTGACAGGGTGCTACAACTATTGGAGGAGAAACAATTATATGCAAAAAGATCCAAATGTTTCTTTGGAGTCCAGGAGGTGGAATATTTGGGTCATATTGTATCTCATGAAGGAGTTAAGGTAGACCCTAGCAAAATTAAAGCCATTAAGGAATGGAAAATCCCCACATCCATAAAGCATCTGCGAGGATTTCTTGGGTTGACAGGGTATTATCGCAAGTTTGTTAAGAATTATGGGAGAATAGCAGCACCTCTAACAACATTATTGAAGAAAGATTCATTTTCATGGACTCCGGAAGCAACAAAGGCCTTTGAACATCTTAAAGAGGCAATGTGCCAAGCACCGGTCTTAGCTACACCGGACTTCACAAAAACCTTTATTGTGGAATGTGATGCTTCAGGAAATGGAATTGGTGCTGTTCTAATGCAAGATGAAAGACCCATTGCTTTTGAAAGTCGTCCAATCAAGGGAAAGTTTTTAAGCAAAGCTATTTATGAGAAGGAAATGTTGGCAATACTCCATGCACTTAAGAAATGGCGACCCTACCTAATGGGAAGACACTTCAAGGTAAAAACGGATCATGATAGCCTTAAATACTTTTTAGAACAAAGATTATCCTCTGAAGAGCAACAAAAGTGGGTCACAAAGATGTTGGGTTATGACTTTGAAATCATCTACAAAAAAGGGAAGCAAAATGTGGTGGCAGATGCACTCTCAAGAAAGGATGAGGATGTGGAAGCATTGTTGTGTGCCATTTCTATTATCCAACCAGATTGGATAAACGAAGCAAGGGAGGAATGGAAGAATGACGAAGAAGTGTGGGCACTTATTCGAAAGCTACAACAAGATTCCAGTACTTCTGATACATTTAGCTGGAAAAATGATTCGTTATGGTACAAAGATCGCTTATACCTCTGTAAGAATTCCCAGCTAAAACAAAAGATTCTTATGGAATTGCACACTTCTCCCTTAGGAGGGCACTCAGGATTTTTAAAAACTTACCACAGGGTTAAGAAGGAATTTTTTTGGGATGGCCTTAAATCAGATATTCAAAAGTTTGTGGCGGAATGTTTGGTTTGCCAGCAAAATAAAGTTGAAACAATTAAGACACCGGGTCTATTACAACCTTTATCCATTCCAAGCCAACGTTGGGAGGAGGTTTCAATGGATTTTATCACAGGTTTACCCAAGTCTGAGGGAAAGAGTGTCATCATGGTGGTAGTTGACAGACTTACCAAGTATGCACACTTTTGTGCATTATCACATCCATTTAAAGCCAGTACAGTTTCTACTGCATTTATGGAAACAATTCAAAAGCTACATGGAAACCCAAAGATTATTGTAAGTGACAGAGATCCCATTTTCACTGGAAATTTTTGGACAGAATTATTTTCTTGTCTTGGTACTCAGTTAGCTCATAGCTCATCTTATCATCCTCAATCTGATGGGCAAACTGAGATAGTAAACAAATGTTTGGAAGGATATCTTCGTTGCTTTGTATCTGATAAACAGACACAATGGGTCAAATGGTTGCCTCTGGCTGAATGGTGGTATAACACTTCCTTCCATACAGCAACAAAAATGACCCCATTTATGGCACTTTATGGGTATCAACCACCATCCATCACATCATATTTAAGAGAAAATTCTAAGGTTCAGGCAGTGGAACATCACATCGAACATCAACAACAAGTCCTCCAACTCTTAAAGGATAACCTCGTGTTGGCACAAAATAGAATGAAACAACAGGCAGATCAACATCGCAGTGAAAGAAGTTTTGATGTAGGTGATTGGGTATTCCTACGGCTACAACCATATAAGCAAATGTCCCTAAAGCAAGCTAAGAAGGATAATAAATTATCACCAAAGTATTATGGTCCGTACAAGGTGTTGCAAAAGATTGGTACTATGGCATACAAATTGGAGCTTCCTGCAGCTTCTCGATTGCACCCAGTTTTCCATGTTTCATGTTTAAAGAAGGTTATAGGTGACAAGCTCCCAATTCAAACAATATTGCCAGAACTTGACGAGGAAGGAAAAATTATATTGGAACCGGAAGCAGTCACAGAAACAAGAACTCGACAGCTACGAAATCGATCAATTTCAGAGTATCTTATCAAGTGGAAGAACTTATCCGCTGAAGATTCCACATGGGAGGATGATAATTTTATGCAGAAGTATCCAGAACTACTCAAGCGTTGAGGCAACACTTTTTTGAAGGAGAGGGGCATGTTGGGTCCCTATAATACTAGTGATTACCCCATTACTATTGTAGTTATACCCCTTATTTATATTGTTGTGCCCCTATTACCCCCATATTGTTATTTCTGTGCCCCATAGAATCCCTCTATTGTTATTTTTGTGGCTTTATATTATTATTGTTAGGTCGGCTGGATTATATTGTGACTCCTTAGACTCCTATATATAGAAAGGAGGTTTTGTCATTTTTATCATCCAAGAATTGTTCATTTATGTAATGTAAAGGAGGTTGCCCCCTCGAAGAGGCTGAATTCTAAGGCGTGGATCTATCTTTTCTATCTTTTCTTGAGCTGGTTTCATAACAAAGCTTCCATAAGAATGCATTCTTTGACCGAATGAGATTCTAGATCTAAATATTTCAAATCAAAATATTCTCAAGGAATCGAAAGATTAGTTGGTGCACTTGGGAATTCATCATCACATACATCAGCAGAGTCATCATCATTAGAATGATTACTTCCCAAGACTATGGATCTAAATAAATTGATTTCATTTGATTCACTACCAAGGTTAGTGTATTGAAAATCATCCAAGAATGAGGGAACAACATCTTGACATAGAGGGTTTTGAAAGAGGGAAGAGAGGTCAAAAGTCTCTTCACCTTTCTCCTCCTCTACCTGTGTAACATGACTATCTTGTACTTGATCGCAATTTGAACCAACAACTTGAAAATCAAGAGAGTGTAAATATATAGTTGGAGGATAAAATTGATCAAGTATATCATGGTACAAAGAGTCATGGCATGTAGGTGATATAGGATAATATATGTCCCTTCAAGAAGTAACACTTTCAGTGGAACCAAATCCAAGATTGAGGTAATGTCATCTTAAGGATGAAAGGATTAGTCTTCACTCTAGGCTCCATGAATCATTCCAAGTTTTCTTCCATTGGATCTGAATCATTAGAGGTGGATGAATATTGAAGAGACGAAGCTGTAATTTGAGTTGTGGATTTCCCAATTCAGCATTAATTCATAGATCACCTCAATCTATACTGAAAAAGGAGGAGGACACCGAACCAAAGAAATAATAGGTTCCTCCTCTGAAATTAGAGGTTTCTCATGATTTACAAGAGTTGGGGAAGCATAAACATTAGGAGGTTTAGACTTACTGTGTAAAGTGATACAAATCAAACGCTTAAACTTTTGTTTAAATAAATCCCAATTTGTGTCTTCTTCAAGAAATTCATAACAAAGGTGAAGGAACCGATTAGAGAAATCATCAATTGATTCATTAGGCTTCATTCTTAGTTGATTAATTATTTTTGGGACATCCTGATAATCATACCTATCAAATGCTAAATGAAGCTCCTTGATGAGGTTTTCAAAAGAGTGAATGAAAGCGAGTGGTAGGGTATGACACCATCAATTAACTTGACCTTCAAGTGTAAGGTAGAAAAGAATACAAGGCACATATTCACGATCAATTTCATAGTGTTCACAAAACTTAAGAAAAAGAGATGCATGCTCTATAATGGATGTATCATCCTCACTATCAAACTTAAATTGAGATAAGTCATCAAGTTGTTTCGCAAAGATGAAACGTTTAGCAGGAGATAGGTTAGAGAAACATTCCAAGATTATGATCCGAGGATGATCCATTTAAGATAAGAGATTCAAAACAGACTCAATAGGGACAACTTTTCATCTGACCCTTCTTCTAGCGCCATTTGTTGATGGTGTTGAAAATCCATGAACCAAAGGGGTCTCCCTGATGAAAAGTCCCAATAAGACTTCACACCATTTGGTGTAGGATCCCTTCCAGAAATAAGGTTAGGCTGCCATATGTTCTTAGAGATTTTCCTTGGCTACAATGATCAACACAAGAGAATAATGCATATGTACTTTCAGGTGAATAGGTAAGTATGCCTTGTGGAATGTTCAATTGTAAAATGTATCAAGGTTCTTCTATCAAAATAGAAGAATGATCATGAACAAAAGTGAGAGACTATCACTAAGAGTCCGCAATGACTGTCGACATAGGTTGAACATTGTACAAGCACTCTCTTGATGGACTTGTGCTATTCTTGTTTAAGCTTGCATAAAAGAGTGCACTCATGAACTTGTTGAGGACCAAGCATGTGTGAGCAGGTGACTTTGACATTTATTGATCGACCAAATGATCACAATATCCACAATAGGCTCCAAAATTCAATTGTAGACTAAATTTTGGAGGGTGTTTGTCGTAGCAATAACACCTTCCAACTCGATTAATGAAGCTTGATGTTCAACCTACCTACTGTCTAATACAACATAAATTCGTGGCACATTTTGAGCCACATAGTTTACCATTATTTCCTATTTTACATTTTACAACCTCATGCCATTATGTTGTTGATAAGGATAGTCTCTCTACATGTGGTTCTCTCCACATGTCCAACACTACAAAGGCTCTATTTTGAATTTTGTGGCCTCTTCTCTCACTAGATGAGTGGGTTGGTCTCTACTGTAGTAGTGACATTGAGCTGAAAATTCCCCTTAGTAGGAGGGATGAGCTTCATATTTATCCATTTATATCCCAAGGGTCTTGGTACTTTCCCCTTGAATTCAATCTTATCTCTCAGTTTCTAGTGAATTCATAACTTGAACTTATGCTTGGACTTCTCATAAAAATATTTGTATTTATAGATAGTGTCATCTAGGGTTCTTGGATTATCAAACTCAATTTTTTCCTAGTAAGCTTATGGTAATCCACTAAGGTACCTTTTAATCTTCACCTTCCCATCTTTGATGTATGGTACATACCTCAACAAATCCAAAAATATGTTAGTGTGCTCATCACTAGTAAGTCTCCCTAGCTTATGCTCATGGAATTATTTAACTTTCATATCATAGTACCTCTCATAGAGGTACTTGTCATGAAAATATATCTCAAACCTTCTCCATGAAAATTACTTCTCCCTAATGCTCTTGACATTTCTTAAATCTTCCCACCATATGTCAACTTTAGCCTTCAAGATGAAAAATAGCCACTCTAGCCTTCATATTATCAGAGTAGTCATGGACTCTGAAATACTTCACCATTCCTAATATCTAAGCTTCTACCTCTTCAAAGTTTTTATTTTCTCCATCAAAGGTGGGAGGTTTGGCTTTCCTAAACTCCTTTGGCATTGAGCTCTTCTCACTCTTCCTTCGACAAATGTGTCTCTTGGTTGTTTCACTAGACATTTAGTTATGACTACTCAATTCTCTTTCCAGAGTATTGAGTTGGGTTTCTCTCCTCATGTGCCTCTTTTTTGGCTTACTTCCTTCTTTTCTATTAGCCTCTAGTCCTTGCTTCAAGAATTTAGAAGGACTTTGCCTGGATTTGTGCCTACCTAGATAGTTGGAACCAAGCTCATGTTTCTTTGTCTTTGCAAATCTAGCAAACTACGCAAGATCACCACATTCACCTACACTTGTCTCTCTTGTGCCCAAACCATCTTCTCATTGTCTGTCTTGCCAATTCTTAATTTAGCTCTCAAAAAATTGAGGGCCTCCATTCAATCAAGGGAATTTTTCTCTAATCCTTTCCCCATAGACTCATCTTCCTTATGATGATAATATTTGGGAATGTTATGCTCTACCATTATGCTGCCCATTTATTTATCCTTGTTGGAATTTACATCTACTTATGTGTGTGTGTGTGTGTTGTTGCACACACATGGTTGTTTTCCAATTCAAATGAAAATCAACTAAATTTATTCATCACCTTGGCATATTTTCATTAGGAATGTTGATTTGAAACTAGCTGAAAATTCAAATCCCATGTTAGTATATAAGTTAGAATTAAAAATAACATGCCATCAATCTATCAAACCAAAAATCATGTCATCTTGAGTTCATTGTTAGAACACATGTATATATGTAGCAATTAAACCATTAGGTCTAAATTTTAGCTTTCGTGTGAGCCTCTTTTAGGTTAAATGTTGAATTTCCTTGCTTTGTTATGATTCACTACGTGAGTTTGTAACAAAGCTCCAAAATTTCTCTTTCAAGGCCCATCAAGTCCAAGTTCTAAATTTTGGCTCTGATACCAATCAATAATACTACCTCCAATCCCCATTGTACTATCTCAAGTTTTCGGAAATTTACATGTCATTTAAACGTATCCCAAAGGTATATTGTAAGGATGGGATTATAAAAAACTGCATTTCTACAAATCTATGGAATTTAATTTACAATCTCACTATTGCATTCAGCTTGTTGAGACCTTTCTAGCGATACCAATTTTACATTAATCTGATTCCCAAATCAAAAGTTACACTCAATTAGAATTTGTCCTATCAAAAGAGGCCATGTCAACACCCAAACCACATGGCACCCATGAGGCCTCCATGGAACTTCAATAGGTCATCTTGATGGGTCCTATCATCAGGCATATGTCATATTGTTATGGTCATCACTGCCTATGGCATTTATCATCAAATAAGGAGATGGTAGTGGTGGTTGATGAGTTGTGGTAAGGCTCCATAATGGAATCACGATTCAGGTTGACCAACCTCCATCGATGCACCCACATACATTGTATTATGCATCAATCTCCATGGGGAACAATGATCGATGGACAATGTTCCAACATTCCAAATTCCTCCTAAACCCCACTCTTATACTTCTCTCCCACTATCAAATAGTGTTTGGCCAAGTGTATTAGCCTCTTACCTTCCTCAACTTAACCACTACAATTTCTAGCTAATGGATTATGTCTATAAACGTGGCATGGTTTCACTAGGGTGTGGTTCCACCAACACCCAATCAGTATCAGCCTACCAGCATTCACATGTGTCTAACTCCACTACCCACCAATGTTGGTAGTATATCATTTTTCACAAGAAGATAAATCCCAAGGTAATGTCAATGGGTGACAGGGAGACTACCTTACATGTGCCCTACAACTTGTAGTCTTAAGACAAGAATACTGCTAGGAGTTTTTTCCCAAGGCCTAAGGCCTTAACCTCTCAATTTAAACAAGGTAACCGATGTAAGATTAGTGTGACTATGCATTGATTTACATACTATCAGAGTACACGATGTAACTTGTTGTAGTAGCTACAACAACCCTAAATTTTATACCCTGTACATTTAAAATTTTGTCCCCGTTTTCTTTTTTTAATTTTTTATGGATGTTTTTTTTGTATTACTTAGACCAATTCTTTAAATTTCATAACCATTGTGAATGCATATTTTTTTATGATAGGAAGCTTTATCTGTCTAATCATGCGCATTATCTTTTGATGCTTCTCTCTTTCATTCTCAAACTTATATAAGAGTATGAACTCATATTCATCTTTGAACATCAATTTCAATATGCATAGGATTCTTTGAGGATTCTATGGGGACATATTACACACATTCACCATATACTCATTCATGTCTTTACATGTCCAAGGTCAGGGAAAGTTGTAATTGGACCAAAAGGCTTGTCATTAGTAGGTGTTGTTCTTAAGGGAAATTTGTTGTTACTAGGATCTATAGGCATATTAGTAGATCATCATCATCCCTAGATGTAGTTGTAGGTGCAACAAGAGAAAGGTCCAAATCCAGCTACAGATGATCGAGGGAAGTCAGATTGATTATGTGTCAACTTAAGCCATTGATATTAACTCAATAATGATACAGTAGAGGCACTCACATGGCTACCCATAACAAAGGCAAAGGAGCTACTAAAACTTATGGGAATTCCATTTTTATGAGTAAAGGGTGAGGTTGAAGCATTTTGTGTACAAATAAATAGAGAATGTTGGGTGGATGTTTGTATTACAGTTAATAGTGTTGCATTTATTCATGGAGAAAAATGCGTAATAAAGTGTCTCCAAGAATATTGTAAAGATCCCATTATAGAATTTTTAGGGCATATGATATTGGTATGATTCTTGGTTTAAAGCATAAGCATCTAATAGTCATGGCATTATTGGTAGGTTGAAACTATAACACATGCAATGCGTGAGGAATTGGACTTAACATTGCAGTGAACATAATCTTCTTATTCAAGGAAGAATAGATTTTGAACAAGCTTCGTGATTTAGGAAAGGGGGATGCATCATCACTTTCAAAGATGGATACATAGTTATTGAACTATGTTGAACCAAAAATTGATGGTGACATGCACATTAAAATAAAATTCCATTGTTATCATTGTGGACACGTAGGGAATAAAGGGGATCATATTAAGCTTGGTTGTGAGGCTTACAGGACCCTTACAATGAAGAAAGGTGTGTAGAAAAATATCAAGGATTCAAGTGTGAATATTTAGGCTTCCGAAAGGAGAAGAAGATAAAGGAACATAAGAAATATCTAGACTGGAAAACAAAGTCCTTTTCTAAAATTCATGCCACTCATGGATTTCAAAATGAAGAAATTGATGATATATTTCTTGGTCAAGGAACCACGAGCCTACCTGATCAACAAATGTTTGCGATTTTTTTTTCTTGGAAAACCCCTCAAATGGAACTTCTTGAAGGCTTCTTAAAACATAACTTGTATTGGGATCAATCATATACATGCCAAAAGAATCATCCTTCTATGCTTTATGTTGCTTCTAGCAAGTAAGGTAGGTTCAAATGCACACATCAAAAAATGAACTTGTATAAAAGATACACTCCACATTCCATTGAGCATGTTAAAGTTTGTTACTTCCCATCATTTTATGTGTTGAAATGGAAATATGTAAATTTTGAGTCCACTAATGATGACTTGAAGACTAATATCAATGGAGGTTGGGGCAGTTGAATGACCTCTATTCATAACTATAGATGAAGACATCAAACTTCTTAGGTCTGCAGATGTTGTCCACATGGGAAGGAATAATAGTTTCAGGTAAGAAGGACTTTCGCATGGTGTCCTCTGTTATGCAGGCATGCCAAAGTTAGAACGTTACCAAAACGTCAAACTACTAGTAAATAACTTTCGACATATAAAATGAAACTCCCTCGTGACAAAAGGAAAAGTTGGAAAATAAGAAAGTGTAAAGACTTGTCACTATTCTGCGTTGTCCGTTGCAACTTTGGTGGAGACTTATATAGTTATTGGAGATGGTGCACTAACACCAGCTGTATATTTTGTAGTCTCAGGCTTTGAATGTATCATGACAGAACACCTACATGAATTGGTTGCTATTTCATGTTACTACAATAATATGGAACACAATAGCTAGGTTTCATTTTATGTTAGGCTTCTATGTATCAGTGCACCTGATCTATATAACATTATTTACTAGAGCCCGAAAATCTATTGTGCACTCTCTCCATATGCTATGTACAAGTCTATGAGGAAGACCCCATCTGAAGGATGGAATTTTTTCGGTGGAATTCTGCTATGTATACCCAGGTTAGAATGGAAACTACATTTTCGTGTGCTTTAAGTGGCTCCACGATTGCATCAATAAGGAGATGCACTGAAGCTTCCTATGGAAAAACTTATGTGACAAATGTGTTTGTGAAACATCATTGTGTGCAAGCAAACATTTTGGAGGAAGGAAGATCCCACATGTCATAATATCCTTGATATCTAGGGATAATTTCTTTGGAAAATATATGTGTTACATTTTCCCATAAGGAATGGAATGTGAGGTGTTCGTAGAGGTGCCACCATTGAAGAAATAGAATATGAAAAACAAGTGATTGAAGAAGATGTTGTGAGTATTCCTAAATGGAATTTCACTTGGATTCACAATTTAATTTATAAAGTGTCGGATTAAAATTGTTAGATGGAGAGGATAGAGAAAATTTTGGTGACAATCAACACAAATTTTAATTCAATTATTTAATTTAGGCTTCTGTGATCCATATCAAGTTTGAGAGAAGATTCTTCGGTGAAAATCACATTGGGATGCTTTTGTCGACGTGTTTCAAACCAACCAGTGTGGTTCATCGTCAGGATAAGATGAATGAACAAATCTTGCTTTGCATATTAAATACTCAGAGCAGAAAATCCAACGGCGATATTTCTTGACCAGGTAACAGCTATATTGACTAATGGCTCTTCCGCAGGGGTTTGAAACACATCGACAGAAGCATCCCAATTTGATTTTCACCAAAGAATCTTCTCTCAAATTTTAATTCAATTAAGATAAAAAGAGCAAGTCAAGCATTGCTAGATCTAGTTGAGGTTGAGTATATGGAAGTCCTTTCAACTTGGAGAGTCTTGCACAATTTAATGTGCCAATGGAGGTACTCTTCTTGTTTAGCCTTATGATAAATCAAGTTTGAAATCAATCGACAAAACTGTTAGTAAGTCTAATCTTGGTTTGACTCCAAAAAATGATGGAAATTTTATACGATTGAGTATATCACAAATAGCATATGAAAGAAGGAAGGAACTATTAAAGTAGTAACAAAGATTGTTGGAGAGGGAAAGATTATAGTTAGGAACATAAGGGATGGTTCAAGCTCTAAAAAGTAGTAACAAAGATTGTTGGAGAGGGAAAGATTATAGTTAGGAACATAAGGGATGGTTCAAGCTCTAACTACCACCTTCCAGGTGATCAAGTTTCCAAGTCTAGAGACAATGATAAAAGGAAGGCTTGGGCAGAGACTATTGGTCATTTTCCATTTGATTGTCGATGGGTTGAACTATTTGATACTTGAATTGATTATATGATTTTATAAGTTGCAACACAAAGTTCGTTGTATTTCTTTAGTCCCATGGAAAATATTATTTATCACCATCTTGAAAATGGAAAAATACCAAAGTCATGTAAGATTCAATAAGAATATTAAAATCACTAGAAGTTGAATAGAGAATGAGGCAGTGGAAAGGTCATGGGGAAGGCGAAGTGTTGCCTACCCATTTGTATAAGTACATGCACCTTGCAAAAGGGTTTTTAACACTTGAGACCTTCACACTTAGGTAGTTGTGAGAACTATTACTCTTGGCAATTTTGGGCTGAGTTGTGGTGAGGCTAGAGACTTATTTTGGAGGTGATATGAGCAACCTGCCTTCCACTATTGGATTTTGATAGGCTTGTGGTATATGTCCTTGAGATTGGAGCATTTTCAATAATAAGCTCTTCTCTCATGGCATAGATTTTCATGCACTTTCATGGTGGTTGTAATGGATATCCGTACTTTTATTGTGTGTGCATGTTTGCTTTCACACAAGTTGTATGTTGATGAACTGCTCTATGACTTATAACTAATATGCTTGCTTATGAATATTTTCTCTATAATTCCATGTATTACACTAGTTATTAATTTGAACTACTTTGTAATTAGTATTTAGTGCTCTTTTACTCTTGTATGTCTTAGATGGTTTTAGCTAATTGATTCCTTTTGAGATATACTTGGTGTTATTGCTATGTTGTTATGATCTTGTACCTTGTATTACAATTTTATCATTAGTGGGCCAATTCATCCTCACTTTTCAAGTATTTCACACTCACCTCACATTAACATCTCTTCAATCAAGACCCAAGAAAAAGGACACATACATGGTGGAAACCATGCCCACATGTCGAATGGGACTCTTATTCCAAATGGTGTGAGGTCTAATTGGAACTTCACACTAGGGAGATCCCCTTATTGTTAGCGATACATTTTTCCCTATCAACATAACCATATCACATAACTACATAATCTTCATGATCATAATAATAAACAATATATCCCAAGTAGAGATTAATCCATGAATTTATAGGGAACCATTCCAGTTATGGAGATATCAACGAACTCCACAATTCAGAGAATTATTTATATTCATAACACACAAGATAATGCATTATTCACAATGTAGTAAAATTGATCACAATCCGTAAGAGAATACACGTAATTAATGTACACTTATATATGTGTTTAAAGGAAATTGGAAAATAAAGGATGGACTTTGACTCTCCACCCAACTGTAGGCCAACCACACTGCAGTATTTCTTGCAACCAACCACCCCTGAGCCAAATCTAAAGTCTACGGGGATGCACATTCAAGGAAATTCACACCCAAGGTTTCATCACACAACCAAGAGAAGGTTTCCATTGTCCAAGTGTTTTTTCAATTTCTCTCCAACATTAAGCACCACATTGACTCACTTTCTATCCAAGTTAAGATACAAGGCTTCACCCAAGGCCTAACCGGGATATCGCTTAGTTCTAGGAGCTTGAACCCACTATCTAGGTGGTTTATCAACATGTTTTTTAAGGAAAACACTACAATATATTGTAGCTTGTTGTCCAGGTGGTTTATCAACTTATTTGGCAAGCACTAGGTGGTTTATTAGTGTCCTCAACAAACACTTGGTGGTTTAATTTTTTTTCTAGCATGCACCATAGTGGATCATATTACTTGCCTAGTGGCTTATCAACCTTCCAATAAGAACCCTGGTGGTTTATCATCCCACTCGGTAAACACTAAGTGGTTTAAAAACTTATCCAACAAGAACTTAGTGGCTTATCAGCCTACTCAACATGCACTAAGTGGTCCAATTCTCCATTGAGCCTCCCATTGGCCATATATGCTTAGACACATGAAGTACAAGACCTTCTCATCACGATTTAGGGAATTCCATCCTAATCTTTAGAGAAATCTCATCCATGGTCCAATTTTATTCACTACCTTCCATTGTCCCTTAGTTGTCTTCAGTCTATTTGTGTTATCCTCCAACTTCTCCTTTCATGTATCCTTCTTTTCTTCCACTCGATAACCCCCTCTCCCTTTTCTTTGCTTCCCCTTTCTCTTCTCTTCCAATTCTCTTCACATCACTAACCTACCTCCTTTTCATAAGGAAACCATCCTCATTAACCTCGATCCACTAGGAGGATGGGGATGGACATTGTGCTTTTCTACATCTATACCTACTTTAGAAATTCAATGATTTATTTATATCCACATGAAGGTAGCTTGCTGGTCAGGGTGAGGTATCAAGGTAATTAAATGAAGACATGTATGGGCCTACTCACGACACACCACAAGCAACTCAAAAAGCATGCAACAAACAACCTCCTCAAAACTTTGGACTTGTATGTCCCTCCATCCTATCCAATCATTAATTCATTTTCACATATATATACATACATCTATAATTCACAAATTTCTATTTACATAAGTGAGGTGTTATGAAAAAGGGTTGTTACACTCTCTGCTTGGACTCACATACACCCTTTCATATTAAGGGGGTGAATGTTGGAAACCTACTCTATTATTGTTATGGTATTTTTTATTATTATCTATTATTCACTTGAGAAATAAGATGAAGATACAAAATTGAATAGGAAAAGTCATTGGGAGTCCAAGGTACCTCTTGGAAGATGAATCCAAAGGTCATAATATCATGCATTTATATGTGTATCATAGTAATAAACTATATTTCGTTCTTATCTCCATTCATTTGTGTTCTAACAAAAACCACATCAAGTGGCTAGATTAATTGGCCTATGGAATCTTTTTTGCATTTCTCTTTACCAAAACAAAACGATACATCACCCCATGAAAATAAATTTATTTTAAGCATTCTCTTAATTAAGTGGACCACATGTTTCAAAGTCATGCATCATTTCAAAATTTTCCTCATTTGTTTAAGAAAAAAAGAAGTTCTTCAAGAAAATAATATAAAGTGTTTTGTTTCATTTGATTAAAATTGTACCTATTATTTGAAACCTAATCCTTGGAGATTAAGGTAATATGTGCTATTCACTTGATATAATATGAAGAGTCACAAGTGAACAATCATCAGGTGTCCAAGATCCCTTAGAATATGAATCTAAATGTCGTTAACTTGTATTTATCTCTATATCATTTTACTAAAATACAAGTCATGCTTATCTGTCATCCTAGTGCAGTCTAATAGTGGCATCAAAGCCTGAGAACTCTCAAGAGCCTATGAGATATACTTTTTACTTTGGTTTGACATTTCCTCAACCATTTATCTATCTATGTGTTTATTTTGTGTTATTTTAGGGCTTCTCCAAGTGTTTCTCTACTGATTTCTACATCCTTATGCATGAATATGTTACATATGTGTGGTGTAGTTAACTCCATTTTCATGGATGTTTTGTGTTCATAAAGTATGAGATGAAAATAATACCTTCATACTTTCCTAGCATCTATTTCCTTTTTATTCTCTAGCCTCAATGTTGATAGTATCCTTACATTTCCAATATTTATGACATTGAGTATGCTTGACTCTAGTAACTAATGTTGTCAACTTCCAATCCTCAGATACCAATATGTGGCCTCCCCATTCTCTACATATGCATTATTGGATGTGACTGAGTCCACCACTTTTAGTCTCTATGGACTAACTAATGGATTTAATCCTACTCGAGATGATGGTAAAAGTGGTTACCAAATTTGTAAATCATTTGATATTGTGCTACATTATCACAAATAGTTGTGAATTTCAATTGAATCAAAATTGGATTAGAATTTGTGTTGTTTGAATCTCTCTGCAACATTTAATTTCATTGAAATGGCCATTATTTCAATATTTGTTCCTTGACACAAGCTTGAAACACAAGGATTGGAGGTTTTAGCATTCACTCTTGGATGTTCAGGGATTTCAGGGGTTAATGATAGAAATACATCTAAGTTACCATTTTTTTTTTATATATTTTAACATGCCTTCAATGGAGGAACCACATTCTTTGACATTTTCAACGCATATATTCATTTAGCTAATGAATCATTGGTTGGGAAGTGATTGAAATACTTTTATAGAGCCAAAATACAACTTGTCACAAAATTTTCAACTGTATAGGTTTCAAGGGTATTGTATCTTTGGATTCAAGATAATGCTATGGTAATAACATATGTAGTGAATTTTATGCCCACATAGAAGGAGTATATCTACTCAAAGACATATGAATATTGAATTCAAGAATAAATTCACAAGGCTCATTTAATCCTGAAGATCCATTCACATTCAAAATCAAGAATATTTTGCTAACATGAAAATAGTTTTTTTTGTGTGACTTTACTTGTTAATTTCCATTGTAAATGGATACAATTTTTACACAGAGGGTACATACGGTCCTACGCATAGCCATTATAAGGAACTTGGCCTCTTCCCATAGATTAACGACTTGTATGTTAGCACAACAAAATTTAAAACTAACACATACATTAAGGAAATTGAGAAATTTGCAAGGGACAAGAGAAGAGAAGACAACACAATTTTATTCTTATTTACATACACAAAAAATTACTCTTATAAATCAGAGTACAATTCTATTTTTCATTATGTCTTGGCATATGTCTTATCTATTTCACACCAAACTCAAACAATTGTTCTCTCCCTTCTGTTCTAACTTCTCCGACTTTACAAACTCCTTCTATTCCAGTTTCATGATCTCTTCTTCTTTCTATTTCTCTAATATTTTCTCATGTATCTATCAATTATATATTCTCTTCTCTTCTCCATTCATAGTTACATATTCACCCCTCGATCTTATTCACCTCCATTCATAGCTTCTCTTAAACGATTGTTGGAATGGTGAACTGTCATAGTGTTTCAATTTCCCCAACTATTTCCTAGCCTTGTCATCATTCTCCAAATACTAAGCAACCACAATGGTTTGAATCCCTAGAAAATGATCACTTATTTGTCTAATTCCCCAACTAATCATTTCTTCATTGGTAGTTAATAATTTCCTTTGTGCATAATTATTCCATTGATTCATCACAAGCCTATTGAGACACATGGAATCACTACAAGTCATGCTCCATATGAATCGAGTAAAAATGAAGCACATAAATAACATTGGGTTTGTAGTAACATAACCGCAATATAGGCATCACAAAATTGGTGTTCCAACATAAGTGTTACAACAACGGTGTTGAAGAATAGGTGTTACAACAATGGTTTTGCAACAATGTAATAGTAAGGTGGTGTTCTAGTAGGGGTGTTACAATAATAGTGTTATAGCAATGGTGTTGCAGTAGAAGTGTTAGAAGCATAGTGTAATAACAATGGTGTTGGAGTATAGGTGTTACAACAATGGTGTTACAACAACATAAAAACAAGGCAGTGTCACATTAGAGGTGTTGCAGCATGCTTATTTCATCTTCTAATATATTGATTAAATTCAATTGACATAGATTTATTTTTACCAAGGAAACTCATGCATTAGACACCCTTGATAATAAAAACATGACCTTTTGGTTCATGTGGATGCATATGTAACCATTCAAGGAAAGGATATTCCCTATTGGTGTTCCAACTCTTCTTCAAACACCCACAACGCATCTTGAGAATGTTTGTTCCTTCACTTGACCAAATACTCATAGTAGTCCTTGTCTCAAGTCGTTTTGCAAACCCTCTCCTCAAGAAATATCTCTATTCCTTCAGTCGACTTGATGGGAAATTGTTTCTTCCACTCATCCACTAGGGTACCTCCTTCATCAACCCTTTCTCCTTCATGAAACTCATATAAGTTAGCAACATTAAATATTGGGGAAAATTAAAATTCCTCTGGTATCTCCAACTTATAAGCATTATTAGAAATGTTCTTCAAGAATTTACATGGTCCAATTTTCTTGTAATTGAGTTTACTATATGTACTTTTGGGAAACCTTTCTTTCCTCAAATGTGCCTTCAATAGTTCTCCCTATTCAAAATCCTTTTACCTCCTTTGTAGATATGCACCTTGCTTATATATAATGTTACTTTGCTTCAACTTTTTTTTGATGTTTACGTGCATTTCTTAGATGTTCTCTACAAATTCACTTGCATTAGCACTCCCTTCATATTCCAAATTTAGAAACTTAACCAAATCCACAACCCCACTTGGTGACCTACCATAACCAATCTAAAATGGACTCTTTCTAACAGACCCATTGATCAAATTGTTATAAATGAATTTACCCTTTTCCAAAACTAAATCCCATTATCCTAGTTTTTCTCCCCTCAAATTCCTCAATAAATTCCCAATACTTTGTTAAACTACCTTGGTATGTTCATTTGCTATGGATGATATATTGAATTTTACAAAAATCTAGAACCCAATTTCTTCCAAAGTAATTTTAAAATTTTTCCAGGAAATTGATATCTCTATTAGAAGAGATACTCCTTGGTAGTCCATGTAATATCACAATTTAATGAAAGAATAAAACAACCACTTTAGTAGCATCATACGATTCTCTTGCATGGTACTTATGGGGTACATTGCACTCAATATTTCATCAAGACCCTATATATATATATATATATATATATTACTATGGGAACATATGGCCATGCTTCATTCACTACTTCTATAATTTGGCAAATTTTCTAGGTTTAGCATATTCACTTTAACAGGGGTGCCACCTAAGATGACATGTGGCACTGGTTAGACACTAGTTGAAGGATAATATGGATGATTCAACATCATTAATTTGAATTATCCAATGCCTAGTTCTTCCTAGAGTGAGTACACACTTCCTCCCTACTTCACAGTAGTGAATTGTCATTCTTTTCTCTCCTCCCCTTGTTAGTTGAATTTTAGTTCTAAATTGGAGTTTAAATGGTTAGTTTTTCTACAAGTAAGAGTTACCAATTAGTTATAACTAATTTCTAACTCCAATTATTTCCATTTGACTTCATTTTAGGATATTTGTCTAATTTTTGGTCTCCCGATCTAATTTTTCTTATTTGCCGACTAGGGAAAGTTCTTTTGAGTATGCATGTACATGGAACCCCTACCTAATTCAAATTGGTTGGTCTGCTGGAGAGTATACTTATTGTATTCATTTTCATTAAAACACATCATCATATTTTATGAGTAATTCAAACTCTCCTCAGTTCATTAGTCAATTTATGAGTAGTTTTGTTTTCTCTTCTTTCTTGTTTTGCAAGTCGCTGGTCTAGTTGCGCCAAGAGGTGCTCTACAACCTAGTATTAGGGAGATTTGTAGGCATTAGGTGTAATGTAAGAAAGATTGTATGTCAATAATATTTTAAATATTTTATAAATATTTTAGTTTAATTTAATTTTATAACACTTTTTTAAATAAATCTAAAAAAAAGGATAGTGGGGAGATGTAGTGGTGTAAAAAAATTTCGTAGCCATATTTAATTTTAATTAAAAAGCACAAAAAAACTTAATTCTTGAAATAAACTTAAAATGGAATAAGATTCTTAACCATATATATTCAACCCCATTTTACCATGGATATTATTAACTTGCAAATAGCTCTTTTTATAATATGGGCCAATACCATGGCTTATTAATACCACAAGCTGAAAAACCATAACTTGTTTCAAAATCAAAATATTTTATATATATTTTATTTTATTTTATTTTTATCTTATATCTTATAAATTAAATCTGAAAGCAAACATGTATGGGGAGATGTTGGAATGCCCGTAACCATTTTGACTTGATCGAAATAAAATAAAATAAAATAAAAGAAAATAATTATAATTATCCTTACAACATTTTGACTGCACAAAACTAAAAATATAAATAAAATAAAAAAAGATTAACAAGTGTGGAAGAGATGCTATAACTTAATTTTTAACATTTTGACTAAGTCAAATTACATAAAAAAAAATAAAAAATAAAAAGATTAATATAATGTAATGTAAACATTATACAAAAATTAAAAAAATCACCCTATAAAAATAAGGTAATAATAAAAATAAAAATGGCCCATGGTATTCATGTGGAATATAGCCTACTTAAACGGGGAAATTAAACCAGCCTAGATCCATTTAACTCCGGATCTATCAAGCACCAAAAGGGATCACATCTCTTGATATAAAAACCTCTTTTAGAGTGAAAAGAGATTTGATCCCTCTCAGCTCTTGGTAGATCCGAAGTTAAGATGGATCTAGGAAGGTATATTATCACATTTAGATCAAGTGATTTTGCTTAAATCCAATATGATATCAGAGCATAATTGATTTTGTGAAATTATTTATATTTTATTTTATATTTTACAAGATTATAAAAACCCAAAGAGAATGGGCCAGTTCAAAGTGATCCTCACTTATTTCAATTATTTTGACTAGAAACCAAAGATCCTTTTATTGTTGCATAGTAAGGGACTCTATAGAATTGCAATGGGTACTGAAATTGATCCTACATCACCCATTGAGAAATTGAAATACTTCAATAGGATGGATGAATCCTATGGGATGCTTTTTTTTTCAATCTCCTTTGATCTACTCTTTCATGTTGAGTAATGTTCAACACGTAAGGAAGTTTGGACAAAACTCGAGGGATTTTTTGGAAAGTAAGAAGAGTTGAGAGGACATTCACCAAGGAATGAGCTATTTCTCTATATCCAAACCATTTCAAGACCCTCTAGGACTTCTTCTCAAGATTAAAGACTTTGATGACATAGGTAAAATCTTGTGGGATATATAGTGTTGTAACTTTTTTGACACCTTTAAAAGTTACAAAAATTTTAAAATTTTTCCGGCTGACATCCTCACTAAACTCTCAAGCACAAGAAAATTATCATATAAAAATGCCTTGTATACAAATTGCTGGTGTATTTTTAATTATAATTTAAATTTTAGATAAATTGTATTTTGTAGAAATATTGTTATATATTTTTATAAAAATTATTTATTTAAAATTTAAATTTAAAAGAACAAAAATAGTGGCCTTTCGGAGACCCAATCTCCAATTTTATGTCATGCTATATATATATCATTAAATTACACCAAGGCAAGCCAACGTTCAATACACAAGTCAAAGCAGCATTTCAAGTGAAGGGAGGAGCCCACAAGGAGCACATTTGCATGCACTACACCACAGCTAAGCCATATAAGCATTGGTGTATATAAACACCAATAAGGCATGTCTGCCAGACAAATGTGGAATACATATCCCATACCCACAAATAAGCTAGCACAATGATCATAAACTCCATGCATCTCTCAATGGCAAAGATGGGGACTTGAAGAAATCAAAGGATAGTGTTAAATTGCAGACCCCCTTGGGTGTTCGAAGTTTAATTAAAGGCCGGGGGGGTGGTCCGCAATTGGTAGTTTTCCCAAAACCATTTTGTATACATGGAAAGGTCAGATGGATTGCAGCACCCCCTAGTCCAAAACCACATATCACCAAGAGACCCCCCGCAAACTTCTTTTGAAAACCACCTGGGTCAAGCTATTACAAAATTTTGCAATGTTTTTAGTAGACGATTTTCGGGCTCATTTTCCAGGCACACGGAGATGAACTTCAAAAATATAGGACATGGGTTGTTTTATAGGATGGTCCCAATTGAGTTTCATGTGGGAATTTCTACAGAATTTTGAGTATTTTGAGAGATTTCATGGGTTATTTGAAAGGGAAATACTCAGATTTCATGAATGGTCAATTTCAATTCTTTTAGGGAATGTGAGTAGTAATATAATGAAGTCTATCGTGGAAAACATATAAAGAAACATAATCATCAACTCTTTCCTTCGTTGGAATGTTTAGACAGATCAATCCATTTTTGGGTAAGAAAGAGCAAGGTGCATTTTTCATGCATCTTTTATGCATTTAGAAATATTGATGATTGAACATTGATTGTTAAAATATGTTTGTTAATTGTTAGCCAGAATGATTTACGAATGATTCTTTGGATGGAAACATTAAGTCAAAATATTTTTTTTCAAGAAAATAGCAATTGAAGGTTAACAAGTGGTAAAGAATAAACTCTCCCTAAAAATAATAAAGAGACAATTGTTTAACACAAGTGGAAAGATTGACCCTCTTTCGAAGAACAATTGACAACTTTTAGGAGGAGGCTTCAACTTTAGATTCCAAGGCAAAGTACCATCATCAATAAATCAATTTTATATTTAAAGGAAAAATTCGGGCATCTAAATTAGCATCAATGAACCAATTCCCAAATTTGAAGGTGAAGGAATTTCTAGCAGTTCCAAATTTCCTGCATATTATTAGAGAATATTTTTATTTTAGGTGCATTGTTTAGGATTTTATTCTAGAAAAATTGTAACAGCTTCAGGATTTTTAATATCTATATATCGTATGATTTTGAATGTAAAATGGTTTTCTTTTGATCTCAAAACCCTGCCATTTTTGTAAATACTTATATTGCATAATTTTAATTAAAGTATTCTAGCTTTAGTTTCATGACAAAAAGTGTTTCTCATGTATGTCTTTCCCTTTCATTTCATAATCTGTTTTTTCATATGTTCAAGGTAACATAGGAGTTAGGGAATGGCTAGGTTTGAGTATCAACCTCACTAATAGCTTGCTTCAAAGTTATCATCTACACTGAGATTAGCTAATTGAACAATCTGTTAAATCAAATCCTCTGCATAATTTAATTGTTGCCTTATGTCATCTCTTGAATGTATATTTTTTTGGTTGTAGAATTCTTCTACACACATCTACTAAATTTGATGGATTGAGTATTTCGTATGAATGCCTAATTATCATATATTTTCTTCTATTCTTCTACCAAACTCTCTAAAGTATATTATTTTGTCAAAGTTGGAAGTTGGCACTTTGATCAAGTTTCTGCAAGAGAGGTATTTGTTTATGAGAAAAGATTAGATAATCATTAGCAACCACCTACAAAAAATAATAGATATGGCCATTCTGCTTCATAGGCTGTTGTTCAATGACAATGAACAATGTTAAAAAAAGACTTGTAACACTTGATGGAGGCCCCTCTGGTTCAAGGGCCAGCTTGAACCTAAAGTTTGTTCAAGTTGGTTTATCGACGCAGTTTCACAGCCAAGAAGTTCCTTCGAGAAACAAATACAACATATAGGAAAGAGGAACAACTTATCATTTATGTACTTTCTAAACTAGGTCTTCAATATCTTATCTTTGCCTCTTATTTCCATAAGGCTAAGATTTCCATGGGTAAGAATTATAAGGCACCATATTTGGATGATTTCATTAAGTCCTTGATACATGAGTAAAATAAGATCATACACATTAGGTCTCTTAAGCCTTCCACACCCTATGCACCTAGTACGATGAAGGATGATAACAAGAAATACAAGCAGAAGACTAGGGATATTGATCATATAGATGGAGAAAGCTCTAAATATAGGAAGGAGGATAATATTCTCAAGGGAAAAAAAATATAAGAATTAAAGAAAAACGTGTAGCTACTCTGATAGGTGGTTCGATCTAGAGAGTTCCTGTATGGTGAAGACAAGTGATCTAATGGAAAAATTACCTCAACAACATATCTAGATGACTATATTTAGACGATATCAAGAAGAACATTGAAGACAAGCCATGAGAGGATAAAGTTATGGATCATGCTTTTATTGCTATTGCTTCATCATCTAATAATGATTTTGGACTCAAGTTCCTCTTATCGTATGGTTTCATCAAAGATTTCTTCTTTGATAACTTGCACTAGTCCTACTACAACAACTTCTATAACACCTCTTTTTGAGGGATATCTTCAAGATGATTTTGCATACTATTTGTGTAGTGTCCCACTCTATTTGACATGAAATTTAAATTGTATTAACTTTGATACACCATTTTACTTACATATTATTATTTGAGGACATCATTATGAGTATCCGAACATTTTACGCATTTTGATGAGACATTCATTTCATGATATTATGATATTTTACTTCCATAATGATGATGACGATGATATTGATTATGGCCTTTATATGTGATCATGCATGATGCTTACTAGATGATATTTATATCATGTTTATCATCTTTTCCCCACTATTTATTGAGTGTTGTAAGAAAAGAGGACTATGGACATAACCCATACCATGATGGTTTGAATTACATTGTGATTTATGTTTATGTTTTGATATTTGATATTGATGCAGATAATGGGTATGCTTATATGGATTATACTAATGGATGTTCTAATAGGTTTTGAAAGAACTAATTAGTTCTAAATAGATGACCCACATATGGGTAGTGGGGTTGTAGGTAACTGAGATCAAACATCTTTGGAGGGGTATGATCAGTGTCCCTAGACATACCTACTAGTGCTCCATGTGTGGCTCAGGATGAAGTACAGGGGAGGATAGTTATCCTTAGAGTTGAATTATTCCAAGAGGGTTAGACCATGGGTATCATCGCTCATGACACATTATTGATGGGTATGCATCAAGGCGATCCTTGATCCTTAGTCACCACAAAACTATCAACAAGGCCGATAAAAAAACTATTTGGTTTCCATTTCTGCCAATATTTCTTTCCCCTGGTCAGATCATAAGTGTTTGAGGTGCAACTAATGACACCTTTGGAACGTGAGGTTCTTGAAGGGAACACAAGTTAGTACCCTTGGCACCATATGGAGGATAAGAAAATATATGATTTTGGTTAATTCAGAAGTCCTTAACAATTGATAAGTTATGATGATTAAAAAAATCTTAGGAATTTATTAAATATCAAGTTAATATAAAATTTAATAAGTACTAACTTGAAAACTAAACTAAATAAAAAAACATAGTAACTGAAAGAAATGGCTTGGCTTATGTTAGTAAGCTAATTATTAAAAGGGGATTTAATGTAAGTTAAAGCTAAGTAATAATAGATAGAAAATTGAATTGCAAGTTATCACGTTTAAAAAGGGGGATTAACCTAAAAGTCAAATTGATGTGAACTTAAGGGAACTAAGATATAAATAGATATTTGCAATAAATGAATTATTTAAATAAATAATTAAAATAAATTAAATCAAAATAAACCCATCTAATTGATAAAATCCATTAAAAAAAATTAAATCTGAAATGGAGAAATTTAAGGAAATAACTACAACTTACTAGGAATTTTGGTACGTTACCATGAGTTAACTAAAACAAATTGCAATAGTTAAGGAAAGGAAAATGGGGCATAAGGGAACAACTAGGAGTAAATTTAAAAGCATTTGACTCTTGGATGAGAGAAAACATAAATAGTAGGAATTTACATGAGAGCCAAATTGTGGATTATTGTCTGATTACATAGGAAAAATTTAGTATTATTATAATGGTTGAGACTTGATTATTCTCAACCAACACAGAAAGGATTATTGTATGATTACATAGGAAAAATTTAAGGACATATTCATGATGGGGTTGATAAGAAGCACCATCCTTCTTCATATTAATTGCATAGTTAACACAGTATGCACTGTGTTTTGAGGGGGGTTTTCTTCCCATTATATTTTCCATATTTACCTCACTCTTCTAATATTTTGTCTCTTTCATATGTTTAATCATGATTGCCTAAAATGATTCAGAGTTTATAGGACTCAGTCACTAGCATACTCCTTGGTTGGGCTTCAAGGAGGGTGTCAGCGTACATTGCACTCAATAGTTCATTAGGACCTTATAAGGACCTACACTATAGCCATCATTAAACCCTATTCCATGCCTCATTAGGGGCACATATGACCACTTTTTATTCACTACTAAACATTCCCTATCATTTGGAAAAATGTGTGTTTTTAATGTTTTCTATTTTTAGCAGGGGCTGCCACCTAGGATGACAAGTGGAATTTGTTATCTTTCACCACTATTCTATGTCGTTTCAATTATTTTAGCCCAATAAAATTATTTAAATAGTAATCTTTCATCAATCAATAATATTTCCAATCAAAAACATTAATTGAAGATAGAATAGTAAATGAAATGGCAGTAGGAGACAATCAACACATCAACAAGAGACACCAAATTTGCTCAACGACCAGGGGAAAACCCAACAAGGGAGAAAACCCTTTGAAAATATTCTTCTATTAGATTATCATAAAATGTTCAGTGTAGAATACAATGAGTCAATACAAAACTATTAACAAAATCAACCAAACAATATATATAATATATGAGCCCGACATGAGTATTGATCAGAGATAACATACCAGTCTGCGGTCAACTGTAAAAATGAAACCTTGTTTTCCAGTTGCACAGAGAGAGCATATGTGTGTGTGGTTAAAATGCTTCAACTGCATTGATAGGATTGCATGCATGCGGTTGCAACCGAAAAAACCCTATGGCAACCCTGTGGCTGAGAATCAAAAACCCTAATCACATGTGTGAGCTTTAGACCCTACAATTTTGGACCTATACGAACCAAACTTTGTTAACCAAACTTCAGGCCTATGCAAACCAATCTAAAGAAGAGAGAAGAAGACGATTCTTGATGATTATTTCCAAATGAGGTTGAGGCCACTTGTATTTATAGGCTTCCAAGGGTGTGAAATTTCTCTTTAGGGTTGACCTGACCTTTTGCGCATATGTGGGCTTCACTTTAGAAATACACTTTCCCTTGTCCAAATCTAGTGCTTCAAATGTCAAAATTGGTTCTCTCAAGAAGTGGAATCTAGTCCTATGATTGGAATTTGTCACTAAGCTTCCAAAGTAACACTCCCTCTTAGCTAGGGAGAAATTCCAACTGCATCATGTATCCATCGGAAATATCCTATCATCAATATCTGCTCATCTCTATCTATTGAAGTATTCTCGAATCTAAATAAGAATAATCGTTGGGGAGCTAAATCTACCATCCTCTAAGACAATGAGTAAGGTCCTATGGGACACTCTCACCTCATGTCTATGACAGTGGGTAAGGTCCTGTGGGACACTCTCACCCCAAGTCATATCATCAAGCAATAGGCAAGATACAACTTACCAAGAAAGGATCACAACCATCCCATGATGCAATCAATGGGGAAAGATACCACTTTTTGTATAATAGGTAAGGATCACATCCATCCTATTTCCTGTCAATCTTCCCAACAATGAACTTCAAGAGTCATGTGGTAGAACACCTGCATTATAATCAAACTTAGGTGAGATACCAGACTTACCAAAGGTAAGGATCACACACCCCCAAGCCTCCTCAACCTGTTGGCTAGATGGGGAGGGACAATCCCAACAATCCCAGCTTATGGATATAATGCCAACTGGGGTATACTCTGTTAGACCAATATAGGGGGAGATACTTGACTTTTTAAAATGGACAAGGATTACACACACCCTATGGGTAACATATGGGGGAGATACCTTATTGTCCAGAGGACCCTCAACTCCAAGAGCCCTCAATGCTCCATTCCCTCCTTGGTTAGCTCAACCAAGGGGGAATATCTATGCTTAGTGTTCTTGATCAACAATGCCCCCTATCAGGAGGGGTCACATCCATCAGTCCAAGCTACTCTTTGAAGACCAAGAACTTCCTTTTCGGAAAAGCCTTGGTAATAATATTTACTATCCGCTCATCTTTCATTATGTGATGGAGTCTAACAACAACTTTTTACACCATGTAACGAATGTAATGATATAAAATCTATATGTTCTTAGACTTGTCATGAAATAAGATATTCTCTTCCAATTTGATCCCACTCTTGTTTTCGTAATATATCATTGTAGTGTCTAGAACATGCTTAAATAGCTCTCCAAAAGAGTGTCCTCAACCAAATTGCTTCATAACTAGCCATTCTAGTGGCAGTGTACTCTTCCTTGGTAGTACTCAAAGCTACGAACTTTTGTTTCCTGCTCATCCAAGATATCATGGAGGATCCAAGGCTAAAAAAACATCCATATGTTCTTTTCTTGTCAATGATGTTTCCAACCCATTCAACATCAGTATATCCATGAATTCGAACATCTCTAGTAGAATATTTTATACTAAGGGTGAATGATCTAGGGAAATATCTCAAAATGTGTTTGGAATCGATTCAATGTGCATGGTGAGGATCGATCGTGAATTGACTCAATGTGTTCACTGCATAACATATATCTAGATGAGTGTTCACTAAGAACATTAGATCCCCAATTAACCATCTATACTCAGATAGGTTCGCCAAGGCGGGTACTACAACTTATCCACATAGCTTCCTGAAATTTATTTCCATCAGTGTGGTCATGGACTTGCATTTTGTCATTCCAAATCTCTCTAATAGCTTCATGGCATATTTTCCTTGTGAAAGGAGAACCTCACTTGGCCTTTTCCACACCTCAAGGCCTAGGAAGTAGTGCATGAGACCAAGGTCCTTCATCTTGAATTCAAAGGCTATCTCCCTCTTACACTCGTTCATCAGGGGCTCAGTACTTGTCAAGAATAGATCATCAATATATAAATCCAAAAATCAATGGCATACCTTGGACTACCTTGAAGTATAGGTTTGGATTGGCATTGCTTCTTGTGAATGCCAACTTCACCAAGTAACTATCTATGTGGGTGTACTTTGCTCTGGGGGCTTGCTTCAAACCATACAATTCCTTCTTCAACCTGCAAACATGTGTATTTCGGTCCTCTACTTCCAATCCCTGTGGCTTCTCAATGTAGAATTTTTCTTGTAGCATGCCATGAAGGAATGATGTTTTCACATCCACCTGATCAAGGGTTCATCCATGACTTGCAACAAGGGAAACTATCAAACAAATGGTGGTGTATCAAGACATGGGAGAAAATATATCATTGTAATCTTCTCCCTATTTCTGGGAGAATCCTCGGGCCACGAATCTCACTTTATATTTCTCAATTCTTCCAGTGACCCCATGTTTGATCTTGAACAACCATTTTGAGGTTACCACATATTTTCCTTTCGATCCTAGCACAAAATCCCATACATTTTTCTTCATAATTGATTCATATCCTTCAGCCATAACATCCTTCTAGACTTGTTCTTTCACAACTTATTCAAATGTGTGAGGATAATATTGATTCATATTGCTCATTACTGCAACATGTTCCTAATACTCACATGGTTTCTTGCTTTCTCTAAAATACCTTCTAGCAAGAATGTGTTTCTTGACATCCTGTAATTTGTCACGAATCCAAATTCGCCTCTTCCTAACAGGGGGACCACATGGAGGAGGATCCCAGGGGTCTATCCATGGGATCATCAACAATGTCTCTTTTAAATTCAGGCACAAAAGGACCATTTAAAATATCTATATCATCATTCTTCTTCTCAAGAGGAGGAGGCAGAGGAACACCCCTTGTTTTCCCAAGGGAAACATCTTCATTGAATGTTACATCCATACTAATTTCAACCTTACTTTGACTAGGAATATATATTCTAAATTCTTTATAATATTCATAATATCCAACAAATTCACCTTTTCTTCCCGAGGATTCCAGCTTATTTCTTTTGTCCTTTGGCATGTGCAAAATATACAAGGCAACCAAATATACGAAGATGACCAATATCGGGCTTGGCACCTATAAATACTTCCTCAAGGGTCTTGTTTTCAAATGCTTGATAAGGAAACCTATTTTGAACATATACCACAAAATTCATTGCTTCTCCCTAAAGAAAATTTGGCAGCTTTTGATCATGGAGCATGGCACGAGAAACTTCTATAATAGACTTATTCTTCCTTTTAGCCACTCCATTTTTTTTTAGATTGTGGGGCACAATTGTTTTCTTCTTGATACCTTTCTTCTTGCAAAATTCAATGAACTCATTTGAAATGTACTCTCCACCATTGTCAGATTTGGAGATCTTAAGTCTCTTTCCAATTTGGTTTTCGACCAAATCCATGAAGTCCTTGAACAAATCGA
The DNA here is from genome assembly GCA_031772625.1 of Pinus tabuliformis. Classification (NCBI taxonomy): domain Eukaryota; kingdom Viridiplantae; phylum Streptophyta; class Pinopsida; order Pinales; family Pinaceae; genus Pinus; species Pinus tabuliformis. The sequence goes on along the minus strand of CM062820.1, from coordinate 1,200,699,585 downwards.
AGGCCTCATCCTTATGCTTCAAGTAATATATCCAAGTATTCATTGAGAAATCATTAATGTAGGTTATGTAGTAGATATGGACACCAAGTGAATGTATGGGAATCATAACATGTGTCAGAATGAATGAGGTGGAGGATGCCATTCATCATTTTTTACTAGAGGGGAATGGTACCCGTGTCTTCTTTCCACTGGCACAACTTGGACATACTCCATCATGTTGGGTTTGAACATCAGGGATCCCAAAGACCAATATCTTCAATTTTCGTAGAGAATCATAATGTAGATGGGCCAACATTTGGTTCCATAGCTCACTTTGATGAATAGTATCATGGACCATAGCTAGAAGAGGTCTTCCAGTGACTCTATAGAGTCCTTGAAATATAGATCCCAATGTGAAAGCATTTCTCATAGAGGCTCCAATAGGCCAAGTAAGTACTTTTCCTTTGATAAAAGAAACCCTCATTCCTTTATCTTCCAATGCAGATATAGATAACAATTTATTGTTTAATCTTGGAACATACATCACATCATGAAGCACAACATATAATTCCCTAGAGTCCAAATGGAATTCAATAGAACCAAAAGCTTTGATTAGATGAGTGGAGTTGTCACCAAGAATAATATTCAAGCTTGAATCCCTCTCTACCAAATTAGAGATAAATTCCTTATACCCATAGAAATGACGTGAGGCCCCACTATCAACCAACCAACTATCCCATGTATCCAGAGGAGAGGAACTAGAAAGTGCATAAATAAGAATACATTCAGATTGATTAGCATCATTATTTTCATACCTAGTATTTCTTGACTTACAATGGTCTTCCTCTTGATCACTTGGATCATCTCTTATTTTTGTATCATATTTTTCATTATGATCATTCCTTCGATGATCTCTTCTTCTTTGATTATTAAACTTGTTATCGTTGCTTCTAGTGTTGTAGTTTGGACCATTGTTCTTATCAGGGAAATCTCATGCATAGTGACCTTTCTTGTGATGATTGTATTATTAATGTGCGATGATTCCTTGAATCTTCCATTTCTTCTATTTGAATTTCTAGGAGGAGGATTTATTGAACTTTATGGACTTCCTTTTCCTTTCTTATTCATGTTATGAGTGATGAAAGCAACGGGATCTCCTTGTTCATACTTTTGTAACCTCCCTCTTGGGATCATCCTTGATTATTCTTGATTGATCTTTCCAAAAATCTTGTCAAATGATGGGAATCAATTTTTATTTCTTATAGTGGTAATTAAGGTTTCCCAAATAGGAGGAAGACCTCTGATGGTTACAATCAACAATTCCTATCAAGCATAGTTTCCCCAACTCTTTGCAATTCATATCTAAGATGAGATATCCTTATAATATAGGATTGAAATAATTCTCCCTTATTCATATTATTATATTTGAGTTGATATTTAAAGGAGATGATGTCATTCAAATTTTTAACTTCATACATGTTGACCAACTTATCATACATATCCTTAGACTTATTCAAATTCCCAACACAAGCAAGTAAATGATCTTGTAGACCATCAACTATAATTTTTTGTTTTTAGCTCACCTTTATTGTACTTGTTCTTGGAAACAATGAAATCATTCTCCAGAGGCTCATGTACTTTTCCTTGAATGTATTCTAAGACATCATTTCCCTCTGATATGATTTCCAACCTGATCTTCCATGCAACAAAGTTAGTTGAGTCACCCAACTTCTCATTTTCATTGAAGAAAGACGAAGACATCTTGACTTGATTTGATAAGCTCCCTAAAATTTCCAAAGAAGATTGTTCTATCTCTTGTCTCCTTTTGGATTTTCCTTCACCTTATCTCTAAGACCATGTTAATTTTACCACTTTTTTATGTTGTTTCAATTATTTTAGCCCAATGCAATTCATTAATTAGAAATCTTTTATCAATCAATAGTATTTACAATCAACAACAATAATTGAAGATATAGCAATAAATGCAATGGCAATAGGATATAATAAAAACATCAAGAAGAGACACTAGATTTGGTCAACGATCGGGGAAAAACCCCACAAATGGGAGAACCCTTTGAAATTCTTCTTTTATTAGATTGTCATAAAAAATTTAATAGAGAGTACAATGAGCCAATACAAAATCATCAAAAAAATCAACCAAACAATATCCAAGACATGAACCTAGCAACAATATTGATTAGAGATAACATTCCATTCTGTAGTCAACTATAAAATTAAAACCCTAGTTTCCAGCCACACAAAGAGAGTGTATGTGCATGTGGTTGAAACTCTCCAACCGCAATGATAGGCTTGTGTGCATGCAGTTGCAACCGAAAAATAAATGTGGCAACCCTATGTCTGAGAATAAAAAACCCTAATCACACATGTGAGCTTTAGACCTTGTAATCTTGGACTTGTACGAACCAAACTTCATACCTATGTGAACCAATCCAAAGAAGAGAGAAGAATAATATGCTTGATGATGATGTCTAAATGAAGTTGATGTAACCACCCTCCTCCCACATTTACCAAAGTTAATTGGTCCACTGGGGTAAACATGTGACAAGAGGCTGCTATGATCTTATTCAACTCCCCATGTAGTGTTAAGGAAGTGGAACTGACAAAACACAACCAATATGACCTTCTACACATGATACATAACCCTCAGGAGCCAACCAATCCAAAGAAGAGACTCGAGAGAAGAAGAAGATGCTTGATGATGATGTTTAAATGAAGTTGATGTAACCACCCCCTGAGGTAACTTGACATCTTACTGACCTAGAGCCTCAGTCACTCCCATGACATGGGCATGCATGCGACTTATACCCTCCAATCATTCCTACAACAAGGGCATGCCAACGACTGGGGACTTTTTTTAGCTAGTTATGTGCCAACGACCCCATATTTTGTGCCACTTTTTCAGGGCCAAGCCTCAGGCCACTGCCCAAAACTTCATGAAACTTTCACGAATGATAAATAACACTGAAACAATGATGCTAATTGCAAATACTTGAACAAAGACTTGATTAGATCCTTACTAGCCATTACAGACATTTCATCAAACATGTCACAAATATGAATTTTACAAGTCATAACAATAGATCTGAGCATAGGGGTCTCATACTTATCTGAGAATATCTAAGAAGAATTGATTCCTTATCACATTGGCTGCATTATCATCTATTAGGTCACATATTCATTGTTCATTCATTTACAAATCAAAACATGATGAGATCCATACATCATCGTTGTCATAAAGCATGTTCATAACCAACATAGAACCAACATAAATATTGAGGATACAATAGCCATAAAAACCACATGTAAACAAGTATATTTACCCATTAGATATAAGAGGAAAAAAGCTCTCATTAACATATGAAAAATGAAACAGGTCTAGGACTTCCACGAACCACTCGACCATAGACTAGGCTGAACCAAATCTTTGTTTTAGCCAGTCACCTCCTACCATATTCCAAGCATGAATGTGATATCTCATGAAACAAATTGAACAAAACCAAATTAGTGCTTCTAGAGGTGAAACCACCTCAACCCTCAACCAGTGATTCTATCTCACAGTTGTACATCACTAACCATCACCAGATTGGTCTCCACCTAAGTTGTATAGGGTTCTAGAGCATTTCTTCCAACCAAGTCTTCCAGGACTAGTAACTCAACCCACAACTATTTCCGGGCTCCATAGAATTTTCCAACCAAGGCTCCAGGACTAGTAACTCAAACCACCAAGGGATCCAAAGAATTTTTCCAACCAAGGCTCCAGGACTAGTAACTCAACCCAAGTTGTTACAGGGATTCCAACGTGTTTTTCCAACCAAGGCTCCAGGAACTAATAACTCAATCCACAGCCAAAGGAATATGAACACCAACTAGAAAACAAAAGCAAAATCCACAACACCATGGCTATCCACGAAATGGCAAGGCTAGGCAAAACCACTATCAATCTAGTCAATCCTCATGTTGTCCCTTTTTCTATCACCTGTAGCACAAGTGATTTAGGAGATATAGAATCCTCCTAGATACATGCTCTGTGTTTATTGTAGACCAGTGCCTAGGACATCTTAAAGAGAGGAGTGCTTTTGAATATTATCATAGGGATTTCTGCTACACTCCAATTGTCACGTGTTTGGAAAAATATAATTCAGGGGGGCTTGGTTCAATAGTCCTTCATCAAGGTAAACTCAAGAAAATATATGGATCTAAATACACAGGGGGTAAATCAAGCTAATCTCAAAGAGAAATGTCTAGTATTAGTGGTCGACACACAATAGGCAGCTTAATATTGAAGTTGTAGTAAAATTTAAGAGGAGGAAAGAAATGAGGGAAATCGATGCAGAGGGATGGATACAACACAGAATCTTAAGCATCAAGCCCTAGCAGAAATATGAAAGAATGAGGAGGTGAAATGGCAAGAATTGTGGAGCGTTCATTAAGGTTTCATAATCTATACCTCATGGACACACATGTCACTAATCAACATAAGTAAATCTGTGCTTATTACAGGTACTACAAGCTATCAAATAACACAAGTAAATCTGTAACTACATAGGTACTATTACTACTCAAGACCATACATATAACCATGAGAGAGTAAAATCGGTAGCTTCATTACATAATTTCAATAGAAGAGAAACATACATGAAGTGAAATAGAAAGAGGAAATCATAATGCTCATTCTCTTATAGGAATCAATAGAATAGTTTCATTAATCCTTGAAGAGATCACTAATCCATTACATTTAGCAATATATAGTTCAAGTCCCTCATGAACATGCAAATAGAACCAAAGTGGACCCACATAATTTGAACCTGTCGGGAGAAGAATTCTGAAACCTATGTTAAGTGTTTCTTCCCTCTTTTTATAAGGAGAGAGAGAGCTTTAAAAATCAGTTACAAAATATCTCAGCGAGAGCTCCAACTATTTGACTGACTAGTTGTCTCAGCGTGCAGTAGCTTTGTTGCCCAAATGATTACAATCAGGATTTGATTCCTTTCTTGAAATACAAAAATTGTAGAATAAAAGAAAAATGAAAAATTGAATGATGATGGGAGGAAAATATCTCCACACCATTCTTGTTTTGGATTTTTCTTATGTCATGTCTCTGCCTCAATGTGCCTCTCTTGCTTCTCAGTCGGTTCTAGTCGCTTTCGATTTTAACTGCTTAAATTCCCCACTCTCTGGAGCTAGGAGTGATAAACTATGGTGGCCTTGGTGGTTTCGTAGAATCAGAGCTGTCGACTCATCCATCTCTTTAGACTTCCCTGTATTACACTATCGGAGCCTAGCCTGTGCATAGAAGTGCTCACAGGTATGATGGATCGCGGAGCCCTAGAAGAAAGGCTTGCCCAGCTGGATTAACTGGAGGAAGAAAGAATTTTAGTTGGATTTCACCAGAAGGTCCAAAAGCAACGCAAAAAGGCATGGCATGATCGACACATCACGCTGTGCACATTTAAGGTAAATGACCTGGTTTTGTTATATGATAGTAAGTTTGATAAATTTTTGGGGAAGTTGAGGATGCACTGGTTAGGGCCTTATGTTATTAAGGATATTATCGACGGAGGAGTGGTACAGCTAGTCAAATTAAATGGAGAACCCTTCTTAGGAAAGGTGAATGGCAGTCGCTTGAAGCCATACACCGGCGGTCAGGCCATGTGACTAAATGAAGGTCGCATAGTCTTAGCGCTCCAGGTAGCTGAAAGGAGGCGTGGGACTATAATCTACACTACCCAAGTTGGGCATCTATGTGATTAGAAGATGGTACGAAGCAAGGACGTGTCACTGGGTCCACGACAGCATGAAGGGAGCTACACTACCCAGGGACAAATCGCGCAGGTCGGCCGGAAAGTGGCCATTAAATTCACTGTTCATGAAAATATGGTAGAAGTGAGGCCAAATGGAGCAGGCAATCGGCATTTAAGATGAAATTTATGGCTTAGATCCTTGAAAATCTACCGCCAATCCAGAATTAATGAACCGATTTTGGGGGGAACGGTTGGATTTGAATTCAAAATGCCCTATAAATTACAAGTGGTTGTCCACTGAAAAACACTTGCCATTTTGAGAATTAAGTTGTTAAGCTCTCTGACACCTATGAATCGTGATCAATATGAGATTTTGATAGTTTCTAGGGTATTTGTGACTTTTCCAGTGGACACATAGGAATTTTTGCGGAAGATCATATCAGTGCCCCTAGAAGTTATCAATACACAACAATTAGTAGAGGAGTTGGCACAGGAAATGGGGAGAGATGCAGAAGTAGTTGCTCCAGAAGTAGTTGAAGTAGGTAGAGGTCCCTAAATCACCAAGAACACCAAGACCGAAGCCAATTCCAACCAAGGAGACTGTGAAGGACAAGAAGGGCAAGCAACCTGCCATACCGGTGTGCAAGACCTTCCACTATGCATGGCTCTTGCTATCGATTGTGCTGGTAGTGTGGGAGCTACCAGATGAGATCCAGTTCCCTTCGGTCATGCCAGAACTTCCTGAAGCAGCGAAGTACGCTTTGCTGTGGGCGAACAAGGATGCGAAGCGATTTCAAGACAACACAATCTTCTGGATCTTGATGGAAATGAATATCAGAATGGCCATCAATCGCAAGCCACGATTGTCGCCCACAGTATACGCTAAACCTGTAGAGCTATGCCGAGTTTAAAGATGATTTCCATCGAATACCAATCAAGGCGTCGAAGGACCCTGTGTAGAAGTGGTATGATTTGTTGGATTGGCCACAGATGATGCCATTGATGCGGTGCTTGATAAATGGCTGGCGGAGTGGTGCATTACCATGGACTTGGTAGTGGGTGGAAGTAAGTCCACTGCACAGAAGGAGGAGGAGGAGGCCAATCTGAAGATGGCGCAGCTGGTTGAAAATAGGTAAAAGGAGGCCGCTAAGAAGGCCCAAGCAGACGAAGCAGGAAAACAGACAGGTGGCATAGAGCGGGGCTTTAACAAAGGCATGCGGTCACCTTCACCTAAGACCGAAGAGGAGGACAAAGAGCAGCACGGTGTGGACCCTTAAGAGATGTCTACCTATAGAGGAGGACAAAGAGAAGCACGGTGCGGACCCTCAGGAGACGTCTACCTGCAGTAAGCACACGAGAGAGTTGGAGAAGGGAGGGTCCAGAAAGAAATCCAAAGTGACCTAGACCTTGCTAGACCCTATCACATTGACGAAGGGTGACTTATATGAGATTGGTGACACAGTCAGAGATGTCACTGCAGAGGTCCTGTAGCAATTTGAAAAGTAGCAGTAGATCATACTAGGGGCCATCTAGATTGGGTTGTAGGAGTTACAAACCCACGCGTCGCAGGCTGGTACGATGTTTACCAGCTTGGCCATCAGCACTTCAGAGGTTGTTGATATGTTGCACATGAAGGCTTCCAGTGCAATAGTGCTGCCAGATGGAGCACTAACCACAGAAAATGAGGCTTACAGGCCCACTTTTAGCACCTTGAAGGGATTTGGACTGAACCTGGCAATGATTCTGCGTGAAGCACTCCAACTCTTGCAAGATGGAGTAATTGTAGAGTTGAGGGCCCTTGAGCACTGTGCCCTCTAGGTGATCAGCAAACAAAGGATAAACAATGAACAAATGGCCCTACAAAGAAATGATACCATCACCGATGAGGTCGAGGGGACCAACCAGAGCAAGAAGATCATGCAGGTCATGGAGGAGGCATGCAGAATGGTCCTAGAGTTAGCCATTCCGAAGGAGAAGCCAATTGATGTTCGCATCCATAAATTGGCCACAGGGGTGCGCAACACTCAGATAGAGATGGCACATGTTCAATTGGAGTGGAACCTATAGATTACAAAGCTCCAGTTGAGGGCCCAGCCTTCAACACCGCTAGAGGCAAAGGAACAACGAGTGGTCGTTGTCACAGAAGAAGTCATGGTGGTGAAGAATGCAATAGCAGACTACACACAATTGTTCAATCAATCATTTGAGGTCTTGACCAGCTTGCAGGAGGACCCAAACATCCAGAGGTTAGAGACGGAAGTGTGCGAACTCCAACAACACTATTACGAAGTTAAGGGCACAACAAGAACCATCACGCTGACATAGAGGTTAGCCAAGCAGATGAAGAAACAAGTGGACGCAGCGCTGCACAAGGAAGCAGTGCTAAAGGTGCAACTAAATCCTTGGCTAGAGGAAGCTTACACAGTCATAGGAAACATTGAAGGCAATATTGCGACTCTACAAACGACGCAACAACATCTTCAGGCTGACAGCGCAGGAGCAATAATCGAGAAGATAGTTGAAGATGTGAAGGAGGCAACAGCTCAGTGCATGACCGAAGTTGCAGTCATCGAGGTCAAGCTAGGTGGTCTTTGCGCAAAGATCTCCATGCCTACCAAGTGACTCGAAGATGAGTCATGATGTTTGTATTGGGTGCCTTTTGGGAGCGGGATCCCCCAAGGGCAGTTTTGGGGATAAAAGCCCATGTTTAAGTCAATTTTTGTAATATAATTCTAAAGACTCTATATTTTTGGTCACAGAGCGTGAAGGTGTTATGTGTCAAAAAGGTTAGACCGCCCTTAGTTTTGTAAAGTAAAGTTAGCTGTAAGAGATCTACCCATGATCTACGGACCATGGGATTGTATTAAAGGAGCTAAGCTCTAGATATATAGAGAAGGACATATGATGCAATAGAGTCATAGCTTGGGAGCAAGAAGTCTAAGTCTTGGGTTGTAGCATAGGTAGAGGCTCTGCAGCTAAGTGCGCAGAGGCCTAGGGTAGAAGTCTGCAGTTGAGTGCGTGGACCCCTGCAACTGTGTGCACAGGGTGAACAAAGGTTGTAACACTTGGAAGATATTAATAACAAAAGATATTCTACAATTTCTGTGTCTTTGTTCAGTTGATGTGTTTGGATATTTTATGTATGAATTTCCTTTATTATGCTTATATGATGTGCGAATGAATGAAATTACATTGAATAATTGAACGCAATTACGAATATCTGCTTACGCAGTGTTAACTTTAAGTATTTGATGAGATAAGAAAATCACTTAGACTAATTGAGGAATCTACACGACATGCTGCCATAGTAGTGTGAAAGTACCTGAGCAACAAGTTAGGGCTGCACGAAGGTCAATCGTACCCTTTCGTGGTGGTACAAAAGGATGGAATAGAGGGCTCATCTTGCAAGCCCTAGAGTGAAGCGACCTGTGCGAAGGCAGGAATAAAGGGAATTAAACGACATCACAACCATCTCAGGGTGCGGAAACTTGGTTCCAACATCCCCCCATACTGCTTCAGGTGAGACTTCGGTCCACACTCCATGGGCTAATGCCGAAAGGGCCAGTAGTGTAGGGATTTGTTTGGCTAATTAACATTGAACTTAGGTTAGGCCCCTTCAAGCCAACAGTCTGGGAAATCCTTTATCAACAATTGTGGGTTTCTAGATGACCCAAAACCAAGTGTTGTAGAATAAGGTCATGGAAGAATACAGGGACATCTTCTCCTCATCCACAAGGGTACCTCTACGCTATTAGGTCAAGCATTTGATCGATATAACTCTCAGAGCACCCCTACCCAATGGATCAATATACTACCTCCATTTATTGTAAAATTAAGAAATCAAATGGAAGATCTAGTAATTGCTACAGAAAAGGCACATCGTACCAAGTTCTTCACCTTATGGGAACCTGATTGTACTTGCACAGAAGAAGGATGGGACCTAGAGACTTTGCATTGGTTATCAGGAATTAAATAAAATTACCATCAAGAATAGGTATCCAATCCCATAAATTGATGACCTTATTGACCAAATCAAGGGGGATAAGTACTTCAATGGCATCAACTTAAATTCTTGCTATAACCAGGTTCTAATAGAACCCATAGATATATGGAAGACGACCTTCCAATCCAAGGAGGGCCTTTTTGAGTGGTTGGTCATGCCTTTTGGTTTGAAAAATTCCCCTGCAACTTTTATGACGCTAATGAATGACATAATACACCCCTTTACCAACCTTTTTGTGGTTTTATATATGGATGACATCCTAATATTCAACAAGAATTGGGAAGAGCATTTGCAACACATTCGGTAGGTCCTTCAAACCCTACGATAGCACAAACTATGTGCTAACATGGATAAATCCACCTTTTGCATGAGATAGGTCCAATAACTACCTTACATCATTGATGAGCAAGGTGTTCATGTGGATCCGGCTAAGATCCAATTCATATGGGATTGGCCAGCCTTGACCACTCTAACAGACTTTTGCAGCTTTTTGGGCCTTGCCAACTTTTATCAGAGGTTCGTGTTGGGATACTCTCATATCATTTTGCCTTTGAGTCAAGTTACCAAGGGCAGAGTGAAAGGAAATTTTGTCTCTTCTGAGTCCCGGAAGAAGACATTTGTTGATCCGAAGCACTATTCTCTGCACCAATACTCACATTGCTCAACCTGCAACAAACATTTGAAATTGAGACAATTGCCTCTAACTATGTTATTGGTGCATTTCTTACACAATAAGGGAATCCAATGGCCTATCATAGTGATACACTTTTTGATACAATTTTAAAAATACACCACCTATTATAAAGGGATGCATTCCATTGTGTAGGCTTGTCGACAATTGAAACATTACATTTTGGGGAAGGAGACAATCATCCACACAGATCACCGACCTCTTCAGTTTATAAAGACACAAGGGAAGTTGTAGAATGTTTGCCATCAGAAATGGTCCACATATATGGAAAAATTCCATTTGAACATTAAATACAAGAAGGGAAACACCAATCATGTTTTAGATTGCCTCAATCATCACCTAGTTGCAGTACTGACCATTGTTCTCGATTCTTGCGGCTACGAGACCTTTGGATAGTCGCAACTATACAAAAATGATCCATATTTTTCCACCACATACCAGATGCTAGTGGATGGCAAGTAAATTTCATACTTCCACCTCCAAGATTCATTATTATGCTACCTAGGCCACCTTTATGTTCCTTCAAGCGAGCGTGTCAAGCTAATTTTGGAAGTGCACTACATTTAGGTTATTAAACAATTTGGTGTGGAGAAAATTGTGGAAGTACTACAGAAGTATTTTTATTGGCCAAAACTATGATAAGATGTTGAAAATATATATCAAAATTTGCACTACCTATGCCATCACTAAGCCAACCATCAAGAAGCAAGTCATATACACTCCTCTACCTACTCCCATCCAACCTTGGGAATCCATCTCCATGGACTATTTGTCTAGCCTCCCTTCTATCAAGCATGGTAACAACTGTGTATTTGTGGTTGTGGATATATATTCTAAGATGGCTATATTGGCGACCTACAAGAAGAGTATCATAGCAAAGGAAACTACCAAACTCTTCTTTGAATGAGTGTGGATGCATTTCAGATCCAATAACCATTATATCAGGTCAAGATAGTAGGTTCCTGAATATATTTTGGTCGAGCCTCTAGTTGTTATTGGACACCAAGATTACAAATTCAACTGCATTCTATCCCCAAACTGATGGCCAAACAAAGGTCGTCAATAGGATGATCGTGCACATACTACACATGTACAACTCCAAGCACCCACAAACATGGGATAAGAGACTTCCCTATGTGCAACACAACTATAATAGAGCTCTCCATATCTTGATGGGTCATATCCCCTTTCAAGTGGGTATGGAATTTCAACAATTATATCTGATTGATCTTTCCATGCCTAATGCGACTACATAGGAGGAATTTGCACATGTACAGTCTAAGGTTGATAAAGCAACTAGGTTTATTGAACACATCTAACATATACACCAACAATTTCATGGCATCTTGGATAAATATAATTCCAAGTACAAACAATGACATGACCAGCATTAGGTGCGACATTATTTTTAGTTGAGCGACAAAGTTTGGTTGCATTTGTAGAAAGAATGTATTATTGGAGCCCATCAGAAGCTCTGACCTCTCTGATATGGGCCTTAAACCATCACTAAGGTTATGGGATACAATTTTTTCAAGCTCGACATTCTCCCGTTCCTTATCCTACACCCTTTTTTCAATGTGGACCACCTTCAGCCATACTTTGCACCATTGTTGGACACATCAAACATTGTCGAACAACTAACACCAACAGAGTTCCACCCAGACTTCGTGGAGAAGACCAAAATTGATCAAATCATGGATACACAAATAAATAAAACTTGCCAATAGAGGTTCCAATTGTATCAGGTTGTCAAATCTTGCCAATTATTGCACCAAGGAAAGTGGCTCACCAAGGACCAAGTTCAGCAGAAGTTTCCCCATCTCATGGAGGCACTCAATGTAATGGATACCATTGATTCCTAAGGGGGGAGGATTGATCTAGGTGGATATTAGTCGCCACCCACCTATTCCACTTGGATCCCCAACATTGTTTCTTTCAATTTCCTTAATTGTAGCACAATTTAATATTTTTGGAAGTTTTTCAGGTCCTAAACTTCTAGAGTTGTTTTGAGGCCGTAAACCACGTTTTTTTTTTTTAATGGGTCAATTGGTAGAATATAATAGGGGTTTTGGTCTAAATTTGTTTTCTTCAGATAGATATTTCTAACAAGGTATTGTATTTATCAAACAGAGATCGTATGCCAAAGTTAAGACATCAGGAAGTTGATGTACCAACTAACCCCAATAGAGCCCACAAATTGTTGTTGCTTCATCTCCTAGGGTTAGGTTTTTGGATGTTTATGGTTTTCCATTATTTCTAAATAATAAAATGGCCTTTGAGTCTCATTATAACACAATTCAAAAGGCATGCAGCCATTACATCTCTTCTCAGATATAAGCTACCATCATCCAAGCTAGTTTATTTCCATTTTGCTTGTAAACAATTTTCAGTGTTTGTTATTAATAAATTGAGGTTCAATTTTCGTTGCAGCTCTATGTTTCTTTTTAAATTTTTATTTCATTCATTCCTGCATAAATCTGTATCAAATTCCCAATTGAGATGAATGGGTTGAGGACAACAGTTGACTTGAATGTAATTTCACTAGGTATATATGATTGTTTGATTGGCATGGATTGGATGGAGAAGCACCTTGTAGTACTTGATTTCTACAGTAAGTATTTTAATTGTATTGATCAAGGAACTCCTACTTTGATATCCATCAGAGAGATAACATCTATGCATTTGAAAAATAATTTTAAGAAAGGATGTCAGATCCTTATAGTTTATTTGGAGGAAACAAATGTGGACTAGCAAGTTAATTTATAAAATTTCCCAGTGCAATCAGAATTAGCTAATGTATTTTAAAAAATACTAAGATGACTTCTGAAGAGAGATATCAACTTTTCTATTTATCTAGTGCCAAGAGTAATTCTAATGTCTAAGACACCATATATAATGAGTACTCATAAACTTAAAGAATTGTAGATGCAATTGGAGGAAATGTTGAAGAAAGGTCATATACGCCACGGGGTGTCATCGTGGAGTGCACCGGTACTTTTTGTTAAGAATAAATATGGAACTCTACAATTATGTATTGATTTATGGCAATTAAACGAGGTCACCATCAAAAATAAATACCAATTTTCGATAAATGATGATCTCTTTGATTAGCTCCATGGGGCCATTAGAGAAATTTTGAGGTCAAAAATGGGCCTCAAAACAAAAATGTACAACCAAAATAAACTTTATAAGAACCAATAGAATTGAAGATGATGATGTCAACCAAGGGGGATGATTCACTATTTTTGGAGAAAAAAACTATAAAATGATAAAAAGGTAAAAGAATGAAAAAACTGTTTTTTCAACTTGTATTTGTAACCTATCTCCCTATAGTTTTACTTAAATTTCGAGTGGGAGCTCTTGCAGGATGCAAAATTTAATCTTGTATCCGAGTACCCACGTTGAATACTTTTGATAGAGTCCACTACATGAAAAACAAGAAATACATGAAAAATGTGATTACAATCATGTTTTTTCATGCATTTCTCATTTTTTATGTATAAGGATCCATCGAAAGTATTCAACATGGGTACTCCTTGGATGTGAAATTAAATTATGCATCCAACGAGTTCTCTTGCTCAAAATTTGAGTAAAACCGTAGGAAGATAAGTTGAAAATAAAAGATGAAAAAATAGTTTTTTTTCTTTTTTTCATCTAAAATGTTATAAGATAATATAATATTATGTTATTATTTCCACTATTATTGTATAATTTTATTTAGGAGGCCCATTTTATACCTCAAATTTTCTCTAATGTAAAGATATTTTCCAAAATAGATTTAAGATTCAGGTGTCACCAATTACAGATCAAAGAAGAGGATATTTGTAAAACAACATTTAGAACTCGTTATGGGAACTGTGAGTTTGTAGTGGTGCATTTCGGATTACACAATGCACTGGGATTTTTTATGTGTCTAATGAATTTATTTTTCAAGGATTATCTGGACAAATTTGTTATTTTTTTTATGATATTATTGTATACTCTAAATCTAAAAAAGTGCACCAACGACATTTGAGATTAGTACTATAGGTACTCAGGGAACATCAGCTATATGCCAAGCGAAGTAATTTCTCTTTTTACCATAGATGGATCCATTATTTAGGTCACAACAGTTTAAAAGAGGGAATAGTTGTGGATTTGGAGAAAATTAAGGCTATCAGTGAATGACTAGCAGTGAAGAACATTATAGAGGTTGATATTTTATGGGCTAGGTTGGGTATTACAGAAGGTTCATAGAAGGATTTATCTAGGTAGATATCGCTGGCGACCTGACTATTCCACTTGGAACTCAAACACTATTTTCTATTAGTTTCCTATTTTTTAGCATAGTTACCTATTTCGATATTTTCTACTAAACTTCTGGAGCCATTTTGAGGCCCTAAACAGTATTTTTCAGGGAAACACGAAAACATTGATCAAATATCATGTTTATAGTTGAAAGTTTTTTTCCTCGGATATATATTTCTAACGGGTTATTGTGTGTGCCAAACAGATATCGTATGGAAAAGTTATGACCTCAAGAAGTTGATATTCCAAGTAACCCCATATAGGTTGTGCTTCATCTCGTAGGGTTAGGTTTTTGGATGTTTAGGGTTTCTCATTGTTTGTTCATGATAAAAAGGCCTCTAAGCCTCATTATAACATAGTTCAAAAGGCATGTAGACGTCACGTCACTTCTCAGAGATAAAATACCATTGTCTGAGAAAGTTTGCTTTCATTCTACATGTAAATAGTTTTCAGCATTTGCAATTTATTAATTGAAGTTTAGTTTCACTTTATCATTGTGTTTCTATTTTAAATATATATTTCATTTTGTTCCGTCATAAATCTAGATCAATGCTATTAGAGTGGTCTACTCTTTCTTTCTTTTTCAATGCATGTCCCCAACAAGTTCATGGTATAAGGAGTTGGGACTTGAACTACTTGAACCCTTGCAAGGTCGTCCTCACTACCCTCATGGCATCCCATGGTGGAAGAAAAGAAATATGAGGGAGCAGGAGATCCTATCAAATATTTGTGTTGAGAACCCCTCAAACGATAGAGGAACGAGATGATGGATAATTTTTCCGAAATCCTTCAGCAGTTACCAATGGACAAATCATCTTCATCTAACAGACACTTTGGAGGCATTGCCCCCTTTAAGGTACACATTAATTTTTACATTTCCACATTTGAAGACTAAATAGATGTATATGCTTTAGATAAATGGTTAAATCTTCTAGAATGATATGTTTCATGTCCATAATTTCCCTGATAGAGAAAATATTACTTTTTCACTCCATAAGGCTACCCCCATGTTAAGGACTAGTAGGACACATATTGTGAGCAAATGGTTGAGGAGGAATCCCTACTATTTTCATTTGCACCGTCTTGGGACTCTTTCTAAGATGTTATTAAGGAATAGTATTACCTTGTTGGGAGCTATGAAGATAAGTACATAAAATGGACCACACTATGGTAGGAAAGGGACCAAGAAGTTTTAGAGTTCACGAATATATTTCATACCCTACACACGAAGCTACGTATCAAGGACTCTAAGTGACATATGGTGCTCAAGTACTGTGGTTGTATACATAAATACATCTAGGAAGAAATTGAGTTCCTGAACATCTCCTCGTTTGGTGAAGCATATCGATATGTTGTCAAGATTGAGCTAATTTTTAAATAGTAGAATTGAGACTTTGGATCTGCAAAGCCAAAGTAGGGAAATGGCACCCACAACGGTAGAACAAAGCACATAACCAAGGAAAAACAAAATAGGAGAACCCATCAAATACGCAAGAAAAAATAGCAAAGGGAAGATGAAGAAAGACATGGGAAAGTGGTGTGAGTTCCAAAAGAGCCCCACTCACAACACAAGTGAAGAGCCCCACTCAGGTGCATTTTCTGACTCTAAGCTAAAATCTGACAAGGGGAACAAATCATTGATGCATAATCTAGCGTCATTGTTGCCACCACCAAGGTTAAGAAAAGTGAGCCCAAATATTTGGATTAGGGTGAGCGTCTCTTCACCTCAAATATGTGGGTGAAGGGTTCTCTATTGCAGTTCATTGTTGATAGTGGGATTCAAAAGAACCTCATCTCACCAGATGTTGTTACATAGGTTTTCTTGTAGACAACACCACACCCATATCCATACACCAACGAGTGGCTCCACCAAGGATGATATATTTGTGTCATATCCAGTAGTGTCATTTTCCCTACAACATCAAGTCTTTCACGAAAAAGGCATTGTGTGATGTTTCTCTCCTAGAAGTTTGTGATGTTTTATTAGGCCAACCATAATTTTGGAAGTTTCATGCTATGTATGATTCCATACCTTGTATTTCTATTGTTACTTTTTGAAAAAAAATATACAAGATACCGGAGGTAGCCCCAACCGCCTCCATTTCTTTGATCTCTACTAAGACATGTAGTAAGATCATTTCTTGAACTGGGAAATTTTCTTTCTTCCTAATTCACTCTCAAAGTAAGGGGAAGATCATGGCCACACCCATGGCCTCCAAAAAGGTCTTCATCGCACAGTAGAAGAAAGTGGATAAGGTCGTGGAAGAGTACAAGGACATCTTCTCCTCACCCACGGGTGTACCTTTGCATTGTCACATTAATCATTCGATTAATCTGACACTCGGTGAACCTCTACCTAATGGGTTAATCTATCACCAATCTCTTCTGGAAAACAAATAAATCAAAAAGAAGATTTAGGAGTTTCTACAAAAATGGCACATCCAACCAATTTCATCACTGTGTGGGAGCCCAATTGTACTTGTGCAAAAGAAAAATGGGTCCTGGAGACTTTGCATTGATTATCGTGCACTAAACAAAATCACAGTCAGGAACAAATACTTTATCTAATGAATTGATGACCTTGCTGACTAGCTCAAGGGATATAAGTACTTCAACAAGAGTGTTTTCAAGTATATCTATCACCAAGTTCTAATCATGAACCCATAGATGTATGGAAGACCGCCTTCAAGTCTAAGGAGGGCCTTTTTGAGTGGTTGGTCATGCCCTTTGAGTTGAAAAAATCCTCTACAACTTTTGTGAGGCTAATGGATGACATCTTGTGACCTTTCACCAACTCATTCATGGTTGTATATATGGATGACATCCTCACCTTCAATAATATTTAGGCAGAGCACTTGCAACATATTCGGCAGGTCCTTCAAAACCTTCGGCAACAAAATATATGTGCCAACCTAGAGAAATGCTCCTTTGGCATGGACCAAGTTCAATGCTACATAATTGATGAGAAATACATGCATAAGGATCTATCTAAGATCCAATTCATTTGGGATTGATCAACCCCCATGAATCTAATAGAGCTTCATGGCTTCTTGGGCCTTGCTAATTTGTATCATAGATTTATGTTGTGGTTCTCTCATATCACTTAGCCCTTATGTCAAGTTACCAAGGGTGGAGAAAAGGCAAGATTTTCCTGGAGTGAGTCACAATAGAAGGAATTCATTAAACTAAAACATCGCCTCTACTCTATACTAGTCCTCACCCTTTCATACTTGCAACAACCATTTTATATTGAGATAGAGGCCCCTGAGTATACTATCGGTGCAGTCCTTTCTCAACAAGGGCATCCAGTGGCCTACCATACTGATATGCTCTCTAATATTGTTCAAAGGTACCCCACCTATGATAAGAAAATGTACTCTATCTCGTAGGCTTGCCAACAATGGAAACATTATATTCTGGGGAAGGAGATAATCATCCACACGAATCATTGGCCTCTTCAATTTATGTAGACACAGGGGAAGTTATAGAAGGATCTCTGTCATAAATGGTCCACATACCTGCTACAAATCTATTTGAACACTGAATTCAAGAAGGGTAGCACCAATCATGTCGGAGACTGCCTCATCTATCCCATGATTGTGGCACTAAGCATATTTCTCAACTCTTGTGGGCATGCGTGTTACAGAACCAGCTCACAAAAAGATAGAAAATATAGATCAACGCCTTAGAAACAAGCCTCTTCGAGGGGACAACCTCCTTTACATTCCACAAATGAGCAATTCTTAGATGATACAAATGAAAAGACCTCCTTTCTATATATAGGAGTCTAAGGGGTCATAATATAATCAGAGACGACATAACAATGATAATGTAAGGGCACAATAATAACAATATGGGGCCTACATGGGCACAAAAATATAATTAGGGGGTTGTACTAATAACAATAAGGGGTTACACCAGTAATATAGGGACCTAACATGCCCCTCTCCTTCAAAAAGTGTTGTCCTCAACGATTGAGTAGTTATTGATGCTTCTGTATAAATTCTTGTCCTCCCATGTGGAATCTTCAGTGGGTAAGTTCTTCCACTTGATGAGATACTCTGAAATTGATCTATTCCATAGCTGTCGATTTCTCAGTTCTGTGACTACTTCAGGTTCCAATATGATTTTTCTTTCCTTGTCAAGTTCTCACAATACTGTTTGAACTGGGATCTTCTACAACTTTTGAATGAGTTCCCACTCCTTTGGGCATATGGATATCTTTAAGGCATGATGTTTGGAGGAAGACTTCCTGGAATCAAATTAATAGCATGATCATTATCATGAATAGGTGGGAGGCCTTTGGGAGTCTCAAATACCTTGGAATGATTGTCCAAAATGTTTTGGAGATCTGGAGAAATACATGATTTCGATGTGGGATCCTCTAGTGAACATAATTGTACAATTACACCCTGTTGTTATTTATTTAGAAGCTTTGTCATGCTGTTAGAGTTGATTATATTTCCATATTTCCCTTCGATACCCCTCAATTCAACTTCCTTTCCTTCCAAAAAAAATTTCAAGAAAAGTTCTTGAAAATTAAAAGCTATCATACCCAAAGATTGTAGCCATTGGACTCCTAGTAAAACATCAGCCCCACCCATTGGAATGGAAAGCATTGGGATATTCAATACATATTC
This sequence comes from Pinus tabuliformis, assembly GCA_031772625.1. NCBI lineage: Eukaryota > Viridiplantae > Streptophyta > Pinopsida > Pinales > Pinaceae > Pinus > Pinus tabuliformis. The sequence goes on along the minus strand of CM062820.1, from coordinate 1,200,680,223 downwards.
TCCCATGGATAGCTTGATATTATGGCACTTTCCAGAGCACTTTATGGTTCCTCCACTTGCAACCATCACTTGAAACTCTGGTGCTAGATATAGGAAGCAATTCAATTCCTTGGCTATCTTACAATGAATAAAATTATGGGTACTGCCCAAATCAATCAACACTATTACCTTTTTCTTCTTGATATGTCCTTCTATCTTGATAGTTTGAAGAGTGGTAATTTCTTCGAATGCATTACAAGATATGATCAAATTCATTTCTTGATGCTCGATGTGGTCTTTCACTTCTTGAACATTTTTCTTCTTGATATGCCCTTCTATCTTGATAGTTTGAGGAGTGGTAATTCTAGCCAATGCTTTACAAGATACGGTCGGATTCATTTCTTATTTCTCGATGTGATATTTCACGCCTTGAACCTTTTTCTTCTTGATATGTCCTTCTATATTGAGAGTTTGAGGAGTGGTAATTCTTGCCGATGCTTTACAAGATATGGTCGGATTCATTTCTTCTTCTTTCTCTGGGGTTGGTTCCTCATGTATATCCTCTTCTTTTGATGTTTCTTGATCCTTTTCTTCCTCCTCTTCACAATCAATGTAAAATAATTTCTTCTCAGCACACTTATGACCTTTCATGTATTTGTTATCACAATTGTAACAAAGTCCTTTTGCTCTTTTTTCTTCCAATTGTTGTGGTGTCACCCTTGTAGGTTGTGGAATGCTAGGAGAAACAACGCTTCCATCTTTATAGTTGTGAGGGGTAGAATTCCTTGTTGCCATAATTTTTCTTTCCACTTTTCTTGCCAACCTGAATGCCTTCTCCAATAAATTAGGTTCCCAAAGACGAACCTCATGTTGAATGTTATCCTTTAAAGTACCTATGGAGACATCAATCCTCTGCTTCTCTGGAATATCATTTTCCGTTATATTCACTTTTTGAAAGTCCTCAATGTGCTCTACCATTGAACACTTTTGTTTGAGATTTATCAATTGGCTAAAGAAGATGTTTCTCTTTGTATCCTCATAATGTGCTATCATTTCCTACGTGAAAATTGACCACGTAACAAGTGGTTTACGAGAACAAAGCCTTTTATACCATAAAAATTGATCTGGTTCTAAATATGAAGATGCAATACCTACCTTTTGTAACAATGGCACACCATGTAGATTAGAATATTTCTCCATATGTAGTATTCAATTTACCGGATCCTTGCCATCAAACTTCCTCATCTCGCTTTTTCTTGATTTTAGGAGCTCGATCTTGAAATGATTATAACTCTGTAATTTCATATTTCCAAGTTCTAAAATTTTGTGTTGTAGTAGCCCTCTGAGTCCTATTTCTAACCCCAAAATTCTGATCAAGATTGGATTCTATAAGGAAGTGTTATGTCAAATCTCCCACGATGACTGGATTATATACTGGTTCAGTAGAGCAAACTTGTGCAAAGTGCCACGTGTCACTGTTTCAACCTTAGGACCTAAAACTGATATACAATAATCTATAGTCCATCCTAGTTCTGCAACTTACAAAATTTCAATTTGATTCTTAGAGAGAAAGTTATGATGATTTTCCCAAGGTCACCTGTTTAGGATGTAATTTGGGAGCATGCAAAAACCCTAAATGTCTCATATTATATCTCCAAAAATATAGCGAGACAAGATATGAAATTCAGACGTGAGGTTCAAACCGATTTGTTTTCAAATTGGTTTTTTTCTAGCTTTTGAAACTTCGTAGCGAAAAAGTTATAGCGAAAATTCCACGATGACCTGTTTGGAGTAGTGAAAACCCTAGAATCCAAAGCTTTGATACCAAATGTTATGAAACCAGCTCATAAAAAGATAGAAAAGATAGATCAACGCCTTAGAAACAAGCCTCTTCAAGGGGGCAACCTCCTTTACATTGCACAAATGAACAATTCTTAGATGATACAAATGAAAAGACCTCCTTTCTATATATAGGAGTCTAAGGGGTCATAATATAATTAGAGCCGACATAACAATAATAATGTCAGGGCACAATAATAACAATAGTGGGTTTCTATGGGGCACATTAATAACAATATGGGGACTACATGGGCACAACAATATAGTCAGGGGGTTGTACTAATAATAATAAGGGGTTACACTAGTAGTATAGGGACCTAACAACACGACCTATGGATGGTCGCAGTTATATGAAATTGACTTGGAATTCATTTCCATCTACAATATGTTGATGGCTAGAAAGTCATTTCAAGACTTCCACCTTCAATGTGGACTATTGTGCTATTTGGGACATCTTTGTGATCCTTCAAGCAAGTGTTCTAAGCTGATTTAGAAGGCACATTACAGTTGAGTCGCAAGACACTTTACTGTGGAGAAGGGAGTGGAAGTACAGTAGAAGTATATTTATTGGTCAAAACTTTGATAGGACGTTGGGAAATATATCAGATCATGCATTGTTTGTAACGTCTCCAAGCCAACAATTAAGAAGCAAGGCCTATACACTCCTCTTCCTACTCCTAACTGACCTTGGGAATCCATCTACATGGATTATATGTCTAACCTTCCTTCTACCAAGCATGGTAATGACTGTCTATTTTTTGTCATCGATAGATTTTCTAAGATGGCCAGATTGGTTGTCTGCAAGAAGAGTATCATAGCAGAAGCCACTACCAAGATATTCTTGGAACGATTATGGGTACATTTTGGGATCTCACAAACCATTATATTAGATTAGGATAGAAGGTTCCTAAGCACATTTTGGTCGATCCTCTGGTCATTGTATGATTCCACCCCTAGACTGATGGCCAGACATAAGTCTTCAACATGATGATAGTCCACATATTACACATGTACAACTATAAGTATCAGCAAACAAGAGATGTGAGTCTCCCCTATATGTAACACAACTACAATAGAGCTCTCCATATCTCAACTAGCAACAACCCCTTTCAGGTGGGCTTGGGATTTCAACTATTGGGTCCCATTGATGTTACAATGCCTCTTACAATGACACGGATAGAGTCTGCACATGTTCAATCTGAACTTGATAAGTCGATTAAGTTTATTGAACACAATCAACACGTCCACCAACAGGTTCATAATATCTTGGACAAATTCAATACTAATTACAAACAACATCATGATCAACATTGGGTGCCACATAAGTTTCAATTGGGCAAAAAATTTTGGTTGCATTTGTAGAAGGAACACCTTACTAGAGCCCATTGGAAGCTTCGACCACTCCAATATGGGCCTTACGCCATCACCAAGGTTTTGGGTGACAATGCTTTCAAGCTAAGAATCCCCCCCGTTCCTTGGCTTGCACCCAATATTCAATTTGGATCGCCTTCAGCCATACTTTCCACCATTGTTGGACACATTAGACATTGTTGAGTAGCTGACACTAACATATCTCAACCCATATTGCAATGAATAGACCACAATTTATTGGATCATGGACACACAAATTAAGAACACTCTCCAACAGAGGATTCAACCATATTTGGTTGTCAAAGTTGGTCATCTCCTACACCAAAGCAATTGGGTCAGCAAAAGTTTTCTCACCTCATGGAGGAACTCAACACAATGGGAACCATTGCTTCCTAAGGTGGGAGGGCTAATCTAGGTGGATATTTATCTCTACCTACCTATTCCTATTTTACCACAAGCATTGTTTTTTATCAATTCCATATTTTTTAGACAATTTCCTATTTCGACAGTTTTCTATTTCTTGGCAGTTTTAGGGTCTTGAACTTTCGGAGCCATTTTGAGGCCCCAAACATCGTTTTTTGGGGATATTGTAAAAATTAGAACAAATATAAATGTTTCTAGTTTAAATTTGTTGTCCTTTGATGGACCTTTCTGATGGTCGATCATGCATGCCAAATAGAGATCGTATACCAAAGTTACGACCCTAGGAAAAGGATGTTCCAACTAGCAATGTTGGGGCCCATACTTTTTGGTGCTTCATCTCCTAGGGTTAGGTTGGAATTTTAGGGTTTCTTATTATTTATTCATGATAAAAATGTGTCTGAGCCTCATTGTAACATAGTTTAGAAGACATGTAGCCATCACATATCTTCTTAGAGATAGGCAACCATCGAACAACCTAGTTTTCTTTCATTATGCATGTAATTACTTTCTAGCATTTGTTATTTATTAATTGAATTTCAATTTCACTATATCTTTGTATTTTTGTTTTAAATTTGTATTTCATTATGTTCCTTCATAAATTTGGATCAAGGCTTCTCCATAATAACACATCCCATTACATATTTATAGAAAAAGGGTGTGAAATTTCAATGGACACCTAAGTGTGAAACAACTTTTCAATAGTTAAAAGCTTTGTTAACTAGAGCTCCAGCCTTAAAAAATGTTGATCCAAATGCGGATTTTCTGGTATGGACAGATGCACGTAAAAAGGGCATGGGGGGAGTGCTCATGCAAAAAGGACAAGAAATTTGTTACAAATCATTAGAGAAATTTTGAGGTTTAAAATGAGCCTCCTAAGGAATATTATAAAATAATAGTGGAAATAATAAAATAACATTAGATTACCTTATCAAGTTTTTGAGGGAAAAAATAAAAAACTACTTTTTCAATTCATATTTTCAATTTATCTCCCTACGATTTTACTTAAATTTTGAGCAGGTGCATGTGGAATTTAATTTTACATTCAAAGAGTACCCATGTTGCCTACTTTCGATGGACCCTACTACACAAAAAATGTGAAATACATGAAAAAACATACTTGTATTCACATTTTTCATGTATTTCACATTTTCATGGAGTAGGGTCCATAAAAGGTATGCAACATGGGTACTCCTTGGATGAAAAAAAAAAATTTGCATCCAACAAGTGCTCTTGGTCAAAATTTGAGTGAAATTGTAGTGAGATAAGTTGAAAAAGTAGTTTTTTATTTTTTATTTTTTATTATCTTTTTACCTTTTTACTCCAAAAATATTGGTTCTTATAAAGTTGATTTTTGTTGTACATTTTTGTTTTGAGGACCATTTTTTACCTTAAAATTTCTTTAATGCCAAAAATCAAAGGAGCATGAGAGACATTATGTTTTCCATGACTTGGAGCTCCTAGCTATTGTCCACACACATAAAATGTGGAGGCATTATCTTATTGGCCGGAAATTTGAACTTCAAATTGATCATTGTGGGTTGCAGTGTTTATTTGAACAACCCAACTTGAATGCACGACAAGTGAGATGGCTAGAATTACTAGAAGAATATGACTTTGAAATTACATACATTAAGGGAAAAGAGAATTGGGTGGTTGGTACACTAAGCTGAAGTGTGCATCTTATGAATGCCACAAAAATTAACAATTATGAAACAGATTTAATGAGCAGGATTGTACAAGTTGGACAACTAGACTAATAATATATGTAGATTAAGGATCGCATACAACATGGTACAAAATGGTAGAAGTATCAAGATTATGATATGAGTCTGTAAATTATTATTTTATATAAAGGTAGAATTTATGTGCTAAATGTGTTAGCTTTGAAAGATATAACTTTAAAAGAAATGCATAGGGTGTCGTATGATGGTAACCTCGGGTACCAGAAAAATTTCGCAGTAGTCAAAAAGCAATTTTATTGTCCAGGTTTAAAAAGGGAAGTGGCTAATTATATAACAAAGTGTTTGGAATGCCAACAAGTGAAGGTCGAGCAAAAACACCTAGCTAGTTTTCTTTAGCCAATCCCCACTCCTGAGTGGAAGTGGGAGGTGGTATTATTGGATTTTATTACTAGTTTTCCTAGAATAACAAGAGGGCATGATTCGATAATGGTGGTAGTGGATAGGTTTATAAAATTTTCTCATTTTATTCCAGTGAAATCAGTGCATAAAGTAGCAAACATTGCATAAATTTATATGCGGGATATTTCTAGGCTTCACAGAGTGCCTAAGGTAATAATTTTAGATAGAGATTAAATATTCACATCCAACTTTTGGATCGTTTTATTTGAAGATTGGATACCAGTTTTAATTTTAGCACAGGGTATTATCTGGAGTCATATTGATAGACCAAACGATTAAATCAAATAATTCAAGACATGTTGTGGATGTACATGATGGATAAACCATCCAAATAGGAGGACTACCTTCATTTGGTAGAATTTGCATATAGTAATGGGTAGCAGAAATAATTCAAAATCAGCTTATTTGAGGCTTTGTATGGAAAAAAATGCAATACTCTTATAAGTAGGAGTAACCCAGTGGATAGAATTGTGTTTGGTCCATAATTTCTCAAGGACATGGAGGAGAAAATGGTTAAAATAAACATAATTTGAAAGCTACCCAGGATAGACAGAAAACTTATGCAAATAGGAATAGGACAAGCAAGGAATTTAAAGTAAAAGCAAAGAAGAGCTCAATAAAATTGGGCAATTGTGCCAAGTTGGAAGCTAGATATTGTGAACCATTTGAGATCCTAAAGAGGACTGACCCTGTTGCATATAGGCTTGCATTACATATATATCTACATATTCATGATGTTGTCCATGTTTCATTGCTTAAGAAATATGTCCATGGCACTAATCATGTTATTGATTGGAAAATGATTCAGATGGGACATGAGGGAGACTTCTAGGTTCATCTGATGCGGATCTTGGACAACAAGGTCAAGGTGCTCTGAAATCAAGCCATAAGCATGGTAAAAGTACAATGGACCATGATCAGTCCTAAGGATGTAACCTAGGAGAAAGAATAAGTTATGAGGGAAAAATATAACTTCACCTTTTTTATGAAAATTTTGTATATATTTGTATATATGTTGCATTATGGGTAGTGCATAAAATTAGGGGGTGAGGAATGTTATACCTCTACTTGTTTTGATCATGTAAATATATGTACTTGATATATTAGGTTGGTGAGCTAGAAAGACTTTTGACTATTAGGTTGTTGAGTTGGATGATATATTATGTAGCCTACATGCCCATGTAGTTATATTGGATATTGATGTGTCCGTTTTGGATAAATGGCCAGGGGAGCCATGATGTAAATATTGTAAATTTGTACATATTCTTATAAATTAATGAAATAAGGTTGGTTGCAAAGCCTACTCCATGGAAAGAGTATGGGGGACACAAATACAAGGCACAAAGGTAATAGTTGGGTTTGGTGGAAATGTGTGCTTTGGGGCCCACGTGGCTTCAGTGAGAGCCACATGGAAAATTGGGGCCATGCATTTAAAAAAGGATGTCTTTTGTTAATTATTCATTAATTATTCAGTAACAAATTCAGGGAGCTGAGTCTAATAACTAATGGTTATTGATTGTTGGGGTTTAACTCTAGAATTGATTTGGTTGCAGATATTAAGTTAATTGTGCCAAAAGGATGCATCTAGTTTTTATGTGAGTTTCAAAGCATCTTCAGGATCTTGGTGACTCTGAGGGTTTGTTGGCCTGATTATGGATTGGTGCCATGGAGTTTTGGTGGGGAACTTAGATGAAGATAGTCAAAGAGTCTTGGTTAGGCTATGGCACCGACTGAGGGATTTTTTTAGTTTGGTTGTTTGACAATTGGACATTGAAGAGAAATAAGGTTCCTAGAGTTGTAGGAAGAGACTATTTTGGCCAACCGTAAATCACCCTAGAAGGTAGGCACCACTGAGGGTTTTGGGTTGCGCTACTTAGGTGTTGGTCAAGGGGACATGAGCCTGTGGTTGCAGATGGAAGAAGATAGGGTTGGTTCCATGGCCTGGGTTTTTCTTGTTGTTTGTCAAATATTTCCTTTGCAATTATTTTCCTGACTTGGAGGTGACTTGTAGTTGATCTTATGAACCACATGGTCTATGGCTAGCTGGAACGTGGAGAATCATTGCTAATCATCTTTTCATCATGAAATAAGTTCCTAAACCCTTATGAATGGTTATATATTTATGTACAACATTTAATGACTATTTTTATCTTAAAACCCTAGTTTTGGGGCTCTAGCTAATTTTTGGTATTGTACATTTATTTCTGCTACGATATTATCTCGTTATAATTTATATGTGAAAAGAAATGCATTCATGGAATTTAGCGTTGTATTCATGTTAATTATAATTGTCGGGAACAAGGGGAAAATTATGACAAATTTGTGTCATGTGCATCCAAAATTACTTTTAATTTATGATTAAGTTGTGATGATTGAATGGTGTTGCTTGAATGGGAATTAGGGACAATGATGGATTTCAAATGAGGTTATCGAATAAAAATAAAATGTTATCCTTTATAAATTTACCTATAATATTACTTTTATAAATAAGTTATTTATGAATTATTATACAGCTATTTAACTAAAGTTATAAGAAAAAATGAGGGAGGAAATCTACAGTTATGGAGATAGGTCTGTTGCTACAGCGATGAGCCTATGACTACAACCTATGGTTTTGGTTATGAAGGCTATTTTTTGGGGCGTAGCAAAAAGTTCTGATTAGATTGATGCTTTATGAGTAAAATATTCATTATGTCGGATGAAGGACCGAAGGAAGGGAAAGTTGAGCGTTTATAGGATGGAAAATCCTAGAAAGCAGTGGAAAATTGGAGGTGGGAATCTGTCGAAAGGAATATGTAGTTGACTATGGCTATGATTTCACTGATTTCTAGCCCATATGGTTGAATATGCCTCATTAATGCATTGAGGTGGATGGTTGGAATGTAATTATTAGAGTTGAGTGGGGAAACATTCCTATAATTCAACCTCGGTAGATGGTCATGTCAAAAGCAAATGAGGACATGTAGTTGGGGAACCCTACTCAATAGGGTCAGTATTCACCCCTAGTAAACAAGCCTCATAATAAAATGGGTGATGCAAACCTAGCTCAAATGCATGGTGAAGGCTTGAATCCATAGATTCCTGGAAGCCCCTTTGATACTACACAAGGCTATGATTTGTTTCAAGCAAGAGGGAAGGAAAATGGGCCTAAATCAATTTCTAATAGGCGGAAGGTCTTATCTCTAGTTTTTTAATTAAGGATTTTGATTTAAGACTTGAAAAAATTCTAAATCATGTATCGCATAAGAGTCCTTCCCGAGGGATAGGGGAGGATCTTATAAGGGGACTCATTAATAGCACACCAGTTTTGATCGCAGAAATAAATGGGACTGAATGGAATGCAGATGGTAAATATTTTTCTATGGAAACCCTAGAGTTTTAGGAGGGTTTGGCCAAGCATCAGTGACTTAGTAAGAAGAGAAAATTCAGTAAATGTCGTAAACTTAAAAATAAATACCATAATTCAGTAATGGGAGAGGATGTTAAGGTAAAGGAAGTGATAGAAATGGTGAAGACAGTTTTGGTAAGGTGAGAAATAGGAAAATATTTATCAATGGATATTCTTCATAATTAGGATGAAAAGGAATGAGGCCATTTGCTAAAGGATCTTCCCAAGGTGAGTAACCTCACATGAGGTTGTTTCATATTTTAAGTTTAATTCAACAAAAATAACTAGTTGGGCTCTCGTAAAGACATGGAGTGTAGAATCCATGTTGATTCTGCTAAAGCGATGGAAATCATTTTTTGATGCACATAACGAAATACTGGAGACTACTCGATTTGGGTTAGGCTCCTTGGTTAGTCGTTACAACTTTGGTCTAAGGATTTCTTCAAGGTTATCAGTAACAAGTTGAAATCCTTCCTATTGGGTGTGGAGCCTGATTATCTTCTTTATTCAGGTTGTTATGGGAGTCTAGGGGGGGTGATTTTTATGATCCCCCCCCCCCCCCCCCGGCGGGGGTTCAGGGGTAGCGCCCCTGAAGCTTAAAATAGATGTCAAATCCCCTTGTAAAATATAGTAGTTTCGTAGTCAATCTGAGTCATTCATTAGGTGAATGATCTGACGGTAGAAGTTATGTTTAATTTAGGTTTTTTTTCCCTAGAAGGCAACCCCTCACTTTATATGAGGGAATGTATTACGGCTATGTATATTTGTATTCTGAGCGAGAAAGAGACAGGAGATTGTGTGAGAGCAAAGAGGAAATTACATCGGATTTCATGTAGGTTGTATCTCTTCATTTGATGTAGGTTGTATCTCTTCATTTTGTTGGATAATATAAAGGAAGGATTGGTTGTTTCTCTGTGAATGTAGCCCAAATTGGGTGAACCACGTATATCTATGTCTCTCTTTTTTTATTCATTTTCGGTGTGTATGTTTCTGCAATATTGTATGTGTTCCATTGCTCTATAATATATAATTTTCTAACACTTCCTAGAGGTTGATATGTCATTTGAAACCAGCAATAAGATGGTCATTGCAAGGGTATTAGTTAATTTGGATCCTCATGAGGTTTTTTTATGGAATTAAACATATTCTACATGGGTTATGAGCACAGACATCAAATAGATTATGAAGGAATTACCTTTAGATGTCACAGGTGTCACAAATATGGTCACATCCTGAAGAATTGTCCTCTCCCTTTTGTGAGAAAGAAGGAGATATGGTCATATTATTTTGGAGATTATAATAAAAACTAAATGAGTAAATATGGTTGTCATGATGAGGATATTAAAGATACGGAGCAAGAAAAGAGCTCTTCAACCCCTATGCGGTGCAGTGATGAAGGTTCAAGCCATTTATGGGATGCAAGATGAAAATGCACATCCTCCCTCCACATTGAGTCCTATAGCATCATGAACCTCCTCTTTTTCCCCTCTTGTGTCCTATTAATTTATCTCTTTTAGTTCTCTTTTCTAAATGTGGGATTATCCTCTCCCTTTTTGTCCAGTATGCTTGTTATTCCCTCCTTAACTCTAATACAATATCTTATTTCCCCTCCTGATCCTATTGGACCCTCTTATTCATTTATTCCTTCTATTGATAGGAATTCCTCCCCTCATGATAGTCCAAGATATAACCTCCATTATTCCATTCGCAAAGGGAATGCCATTTCCAGTGTGGGAGGTCTTGGGCCCTCTTCCTTAATTCGTCTTGCTGGGAGACAAACAGATAAAAATTCACATATTTTAAAGTTTAAATTCAACAAAAGATTGGATGTTGCTACGGGTAGAAAAAAGTATAATGATGGGGTTTTTAGAGTGATGTGAGCCCCTGTCTCAATCTACAAATGATATATCTCCATTAATTGTAGGGGTTTACCTGGTCAATCAAAGAAATTATCTTTCAATTGTTTGGTTTCCTCTGAGGATATGGACATTATTTTCCTGCAAGAGAGATTGGGTGAGGGGATCAAGGTGGTTGGGGTGTTGTAATCCTTAATTCCTGGATGGATTTTTGTAGCTTCATATGGCAAAGGAAGATCTAGGGGATTAGCTTTTGGATTCAACAAAAAATATATTAAACTTATTGGCTCATAAGGGGGACATGCTTATGGGGAATAATATTTTATCTATGAGTCCAGGGAGGGATATTAATATTCTCAACACATGTCATGATATAAATACCTTATAGTATATGTTTATGTATAGATCCTACATGAAAATAAATAATTTGGTGATTAGGGGTGATCTAAATTTTTCTATTGTCATATCAGAAATTTGGGTCGTCGAGCTTATGTAGACTCTTTATATGATTAATTCAGCCACATTATTATGAACAATTAAATTATTTGATGTCAATTTAAGAAAATATATTCCCGCCTAGAGGAATAAAATATCAAGGGAGGCTATGGTGGCTAGACATATATATCATTTTCTGATGGTTGAAGTTCTGATGGAGAGTACCCCTTTGTTTCGACAGTAGATTGGACTGGGGGGGAGTCAGATCACCACCCAATATTTCTCAAAATAAAGGGGAATTCAAATAAGTTTGGAAGCCCTTTTAAATTTAGTGCATCATGGCTCAAGGATGTATCTTTTCTCAAGTTAGTCCTTGATACTTGGATCCCTTAAAATCTAGATGAGGAGATACCTCTGTCAATCAAATTTGTGGAGAACATAAAAAGGGTTAAAAAAGCTACCATTGAATGGTTGATCCATAAGAGACAATTAGAGAAAGAGGAGATTAAATATATGGAGGAAGAATTAGAGACACTGGAAGTTATAGAAGGGGGGATATCTAAATGAGGACTCAAAAAAAGGATTACTTAGTTGGAATCTACTAAGAAAATAATGTTGGAAGAAAAAGAGAAAGCATGGAGACAAAAAAAAGACCTATCTGGTTAAAAAGTGGGGATGAAAATACGAAGTTGTTTCAAAAACTTGTAACGTACACAAGGTACAGAACACTATCTGGGCTCTAGACACTTTGAATGAGGGTAGAGTTACTTCTTTTGATGAGCTTGCTAGTCTAGGGAAAAATCATTTCAACAACCTTTTCATTGCTCCTCCTAATGCTACTATAGAAAAGTAATATTATTGGCACAACTCCTGCCCAAATTCATTAATGAAGAGGATAATAAAAACCTAATGAATCCTATCAATGAGGATGAGCTGCAAAATATTTTGCACAACTTTCAAAATGATAAGATCACGGGTCCCAACGAATGGTCAATGGAATTATTCACAGGGTTATATGATTTTCTAGGGGCAGACCTTATAAGAGTCGCAAAGGACTCTCGCTCTTCGGGTTGGATGCTTGACTCTTAAAACTCAAAATTTATCTCTATCATACCTAAATATGAAAATCCCCAGTCCTTTGATGATTTCAAGCCTATTTAATTGTACAATTGTTTTTACAAAATCATTTCCAAAACCATTGCAAATAAGTTGAAGTTGATATTATATAATAACATATCAATGGAATGGTTTTCCTTTCTGGAAGGAAGGAAGATCCATGAAGCTATTGGGGTTGCGCAGGAAGGGCTCCACAATCTAAATTCAAGGAAAATTAAAGGTTTATTGCTAAAAATTGACTTCTCAAAAGCATATGATAGGGTAAGTTGGGTATACCTCAATCTACTCCTCACCCATATAGGCTTTGAAGTCCCTTTTAAAATTGAGTGATGAGTTGTATAAAATTGGTGTCCTTTTTTGTTTTTATTAATGGAGATACCTCTTTATTATTTCATGCCCAATGGGTTCTTCGATAAGGCTTCCCCTTGTCTCCCCTCTTGTTTCTTTTGGTGGTGTTAATTTTTGGAGTAGCAAGAAATAGGTGTTTTATTCTCTATTGTGTCTAATAGGCTAAGGAACATGATATCTCCAAAACCCAGAAAAGGTTTCGTGAGAAAAGCCTTAGAAACATCTCAATTACATTAATTATCCAATAATTTAATATTTCCTTTGTCTAACTTAGGAAAAGTGGTTAGTTAAATTAGATTCGTTGAGCGATGTCGATTCTTTCTCTAGAGACTTCCAGAAAAGTTAATTGACAAATTCAAGATGATCATAGCCATTGACTCAGATGTGATCATGGTCATTGGTTTCCCAATAGAAGATTATAATATTTGGGTCAATGGGGTTGGAGATTATACAATTTGTAAGTTGAGCATTTTGATTACGCAATTGTAGTGATTTAGCAAGGGTGCAGTTGAAGCTAGGGAGACACCGAGTAATGGGATTTCAGTAATGAGAATTTCTAGAGAATTTTTTAGGAGCTTTTCTAACATTTTAATGACAGGAAGGGAGGTCAATTTGAGGCAATGTGAGCTTGCTAGTTGAGCTAGTACATGTTCCAGGGTTAACAATATGTGTGTTAATTCTAGGAGAGGTTCCAAAGGTATAGCAAGTGTCGAGGTGATAGGCAATAGGTAATGTGATTTATGAGAGGGTTTTCTGAAGATAGTGTGAATTCTCCGGTCACCAGTGCACATTTATGGGAAGGAGTGTGAGTGTCAGGAGGAGGTGAGAGTGGCTAGGAGAAGGCTGAGTGATTTGTTGGAGGAAAAAATAATTTCCCAAATTGTTTTTCCATTGATAAAAATTTTATGCCAGGGGTTTTCCATTCTATGACAACCAGTTGTAATTCTCTATTTTTCTAAAGAATGATATGAACGCACGTTTGTTCCACTAATTTTCCCTTCTCGTTTTTTCAAGGGACAATTTTCCAAAATAAATGGTGTCGAATTATTATTCATGTGCGTGTGAATATTTCTTAGTTATAGAATTTGTATCTTCCGCAACATATTTTATTTGTGAATATTACAATAGTGAATTTGTCATTATTTGTTGTAATTAATTATAGTAAACAAATAAATCAAATAAGTTAGGAGATAAATATCTAGTTATTGCAATCATGGAAATTTACATGGTACCAGAACAAGTTGGATCAGATAGGTTCTAGAGCAATATCGATGCAATTTTAGAGGGAGATTTGAGCATTGAAGAGAAGATCTAAGAAGACCAGCCTATTAGTACAAATTGCATAGGCACCAGTTCAGTTTCCAGTCCATGGAGGTGATCGGGAGGAAGAGCGAATTGTCACAGTTGTAATAGAAGGCAGTAAGCTTGCTAAAAAGGGTTTAGGAGGCAAATCTAAATTTTCTCAGAGTAGATCTAGTGCAGAAGGGTTTTGCAATAGTAGATAAACATAGGGCCTAAAAGAGAAAGAACACAAGGGTTTCAAGGTCCAAAATGCTTCGGTTCATTTCTCCAGTATTCTTAGAGTAAAAGAAGGTTAAATTCATTTTGTAGAAGGAGGATGAGTTCGTTTTTATAGAGGAAACTTAGTGTTTCCAGATCAATTTTCCAGTTGGAGGTGTGAATGTTCCCATATTTATTGAGTTTGTAGATTTTCTAGAGATGGCAGTAGTTCGATTGAGAGATCGGGGCAGGTTGAATGGACCCTCCAACTATGGCATTTGGAAGGCCAGGATGTTGTATATATTGGATGAGAAAGTCTAAAGGATTTTGCTACAACAGTGATGGTTGTACCAACATATCCCATCTAACATCATGACAATAGGAGGGATAATGCCAAGGATAAGAGGGTGATCCTTGATGGAGTCAAGGATCACATCATTTTGTGTATCGCAGAGAATACTATAGTGAAGGGGATGTGGGACACCATCGTCAAGTTGTACAAGGATCTATCAGAAAGTTGGAAGAAAGTCCTCAAAGAACGAATAAGAACCATCAGAATGAAGAAGGATGAAGTTGTATCTTCCTATGTCACCAAGATTTATTCTATCAAAGATGAGCTCACTACAGTAGACAAGCAGAGTACAAAGTGGGGCGTAGAACTCTCAATGGGTTTACCAACGAATGGTGTATATCCATTCGGGTGATTACTTGATGGGACAATCTTCTAAATTGGGAATGTCTATGGAGTGATTTCACTCAGGAGGAGATGATGCTCCAATTAATCGAAGGTACTACTAGCAACAACGGGAAGGAAGTAAAGGTGAAGGAGGAATAATAGAGTGTCACTCTTATAGGGAAAAGAAAAGTGAAGAAGGGTCCTAGTTAAGGACAAGACTTTAAAGGAGAAAAGAAGAAGAAATACCTATCAAAAGTCAATTTATTCAACTATGGTGAGCCTGGTCACTATGTCAGCTATTAGTAATACTGAGGGGGGGGTGAATTACTATTTCTTTTCAATTGTTATTTTTACCAGTTAGATCACTTATAATTAAAACACAAAATGAAAAATGAGAATAAATATTTTTATTACTTAGAAATAACCACTTAAATCTTCTTCTTTATGATAAATCAAGTAAAATATAGTGTAGGGCCTCAACCCTAGATGAGGACAAAATCTTTAATCCACCAGGATCCAACATGTACTTTACCAAGCATCAACTTGGACTTCATGAGGCTCCAACCTCTAGGGCTCTAGCCCTATCTTCCCAAGGCTCCAACCTTGTCACTTTGAGGCACAAACCCCTAGGGCTCAAACCCTATCTCTGGTACAGGTTCCAACCTGGTCTTTTAGGACTCATATCCTCTAGGGATCCAACCCTTTGCTTCAATTTAAGATAAGATCAATATTTCTTCACGGCTCCTAATATCTTTTGCAATGAGCCTTTACAATATCTTCACGTTATCCTTAATATTCAAATCACTTCATCTCATCATTGACAACTTTGTCTTCTCATGAAGGTGTCTCCACAACTCTTCATGTTACCCAAATAATTTCTCAAGGTCACCTCATGGTGACATCAACAATGCATCATGGTATCCAAGGATCTTAAAGATCAGCTAAAGTTTCTCAACAAGATGTCTTCAACAAGTTGCACTAAGTCTGTATACAATGTCCTTCAACAAGTTGTTTTACCAAGACTTCAAAGATCCTTCCATAATGATTTGATGATGTGTCAAGTAAAGCCCAAACTATCCTCAACAAGTTTCCCCAAGGATGTCTTCACAAAGTTTCATCTTCTTCAAATGTTCTTCCGCAAATCTACATCATCGGGTTTTCTACAAGGCCCTTCAACAATGTTGTGGCAATGCTCCAAATACTTCTTCCAAGTTCTTCTTCTAAAATATCTTCAAGGATGCTTCAAGGTCTACACATCAACCTGCCACAATAAGATTTTGAGAGTTTCTTCAACAGTGGTCTTCAACTCAATTTCAAGGATAGTCTTCAAAGGAAATAAGATTATCTTTCAAAGTTGGCTAAAAGCTACTCCAAACATAAGGCCCAAATTTTCTCTAAAGAACTCTCAAATATTTTTCCAAGATAGGGTCAAAATCAAACTCTAAAACTTTTGTTTCTCCACAAATTCTATTACTCAAGTCTGAGGTAAGTCGCCACAGGACCGAATATTGTTCAGGTCTGCTCCACAAAGTCTGCTACTCGAGTTTGAGGTAAGTCACCACATGACAAAAGATTTTAAACATGAGCCTCTGTAGTCCAAGCTCTTTTAATGTTGGTATGATTTTGTGAGACGGCTTCAAGACTTATTGTTTGCAACTCCAAAACAGGTCCAAGTTATAACTCTTCCATTTCTTTGTCTTAGAGTCCAAGCATAGAATTCCTACCACAAGTGACTAGTATATATAACAAATCTGTAATCTGAAGGGTTTGTCACAGGTCGGTTCTCATATCAACAATTTGATTTCTTGTGTGTCATAGATCTAAGCCACTGTGTGAGGTACCGAGGTCTATACTCCTTCTCGTTTGAGGTAATGATAACCCAATCAAAAAACTTAAAGCATTTTCCCAAATATATCCTTCTCGGCCTCCTTTTACTTCTATACCTTCTCACTGTATTCTTCACTGGAAATTTATGCTTAGAATGAGGAGTTTGAACTCCTAATTACACCGTAAGGTGTTTCTCTCTTAAATGAACTTCCCTAAAATCTACTTGTCATCCCTGTGTGCCGTTAGATTATGTGTTAGACAATTAGAGGATTGTTAATCATTCGATCAAGGAAAGGTAGTTTAGTGGTTGGAATTGTTCATGATATTTGAAACAATTGCAAAAATAGTTGTTCAGAGATGAATCGTCTGACGATGACTACTGCGTCCAAATGGTTTTCTTGATTGAATCTGCAGGAGTCGAGGGCGAATCTGCCCCAGAGGAAGAAAAGTCGTTGAAAAATCCATTGCCGTTGTCAAAATTTTTCTTCAGATTCGTGTTTGGTGTTGTTGAAGACGCCTGCAAATTTTCGTCTGCGAAATGTCCAACCTATTTTAGGTGAATATAAATCATGGATCATCTTTATAATTAAACCAAAACCCATTTCCTGAATTTAAGCTGTTTAATCCATTTATCCCAGGGGAAAAGTTCAGTTTAGTAATGTGGGCTAAGTTCCTTTTTATTGCAATTTTGTTATTATACAGGAATAAATAACCTAAAGAGGAAGAACCCCAGGGATCAACGAACAGAGCGGGATGTTTCCATTTGTGCTGGTAAATTGTCTTCTGAGCAAATTCATCTGTCTAAACTTGATGGAAATATCGCTTCTCTAGGTACTCAGTGTTCAGTTTACATTATAGTCTCCCATGCAACATTTCTTGCAAGTGCCTAGATGGGTAGATTCACGTGTTGGCTCCAGAAAAGTTCAGTTTATTAATGTGGACTAAGTTCTTTTGTTGCAATTTTGATGTAATTCAGGAACAAATGACCGAAAGAGGAACAGCCCCGAGGATCAACCAACAAAGCAAGATGTTTCCACTTTTGGTGGTAAATTCTCTTCTATACGGATTCATGTGCCCAATTTTGATGGAAATATCACTTCTCCAGGTACTGGTGTTCAGTCTGCTTTACAGTCTCCCATGCAACAATTTCTGCAAGTGCCTAGACATGTAGATTCATGTGTTTGTTTCAGAAAGTTTCAGTTTAGTAAGGTGGACTAAGTTCTTTTTTATTGTAAATTTGATGTAACACAGGAATAAATGACCGAAAGAGGATAAGCCCTTAGGATCAACCAACAGGGCAGGATGTTTCCACTTCTGGTGGTAAATTGTCTTCTTTACAAATTCATCTACCCAACCTTGATGGAAATATCGCTTCTCAAGGTACTAGTGCTCAGTATACTTTACAGTCTTCCGTGCAACAAATTCTGCAAGTGCACAGATGTGTAGATTCATGTGTTGAATCCAGAAAAGTTCAGTTTATTAATGCAGATTAAGTTCTATTTTGTGCACTTTTGATGTAATTCAAGAACATGTGACCCAAAGAGGAAGAGCCATGAGGATCAACTAGCAGAGCAGGATGTTTCCACTTCTAGTGGTAAATGGTCTTCTATGCGAATTACTCTGCCTAACCTTGATGGGAATATCTCTTCTCCAGGTACTAGTATTCAGTATACTTTACAACGTCCCATGCAACAAATTTTGCAAATGCCTAGACCTGTATATTCATGTGTTAGCTGTAGAAAAGTTGTTCAGTCTATTAATGTGGACTAAGATCCTTTTTATTGCAATTATGATGTAATATAGGAACAAATGATCGAAAGCGGAAGAGCCCCAAGGATCAACCAATAGAGTAGGATGTTTCCACTTCTGGTGGTAAATTGTCTTCTATGCAAATTCCTCTGCCTAACCTTGATGGGAATATCTCTTCTCTAGGTACTGGTATTCAGTCTACTTTGCAGTGTCCCATGCAACAAATTCTGCAAGTGCCTAGGCCTGTAGATTCATGTGTTGGCTACAGAAAAGTTGTTCAGTTTATTAATGTGGACTAAGATCCTTTTTATTGCAATTATGATGTAATACAGGAACAAATGACCGAAAGCGGAAGAGCCCTGAGGATCAACCAACAGTGCAGGATGTTTCCATTTCTGGTGGTAAATTGTCTTCTATGCAAATTCCTCTGCCCAACCTTGATAGAAATATCGCTTCTCCAGGTACTGGTGTTCAATCTACTTTACAGTCTACCATGCAACAAATTCTGCAAATGCCTAGACCTGTAGATTCATGTGTTGGCTCCATCTCTTCTATCTCCTTAATAGATGTGCCTGTGACACGACCCCTTATGATGCCTCATCAATTAAGGACTATTTATGGATATCAGTTGCTCAATTTCGTACCTAAATGGCCGCTTTCATATGGTATTCCTTTGGATATCTTTGAAAATCTGGGAACATCACCTATTCCATCACTTGATACCATATCTCAGTCATTGTCACCCAATAACAATCCAATTTCGTCGACTGTGATCCCAAATATGAAACCTCGTCTAAGACAACTTGGTGTGGGATGCTTTCCTCAGAATCCACAGCACCAACTGCAACCTTTTAACACTTCCTTGCCAATGCAGTCAGTCGTTAATCCATTGCAGAATGTGAGACAACCATATTTGCAAATGCATCCAGGACAGACTGTTGGGTAGCCATCAAGAGGAAGAAATTTAGGATTCTGGAGGGGTGCAGCTCCCTTAACTCCTGCTTTAATCTGTCCCAATATCGAAGCAACATTCCCTGGGGGTGTAGCTCCCTTAACACCTATTTCAATTCCACCCAATGTCGGAGCAACATTTCATGGGAATGCAGCTCCCTTAACTCATGCTTCAATGCCACCCAATGTTGGAGCAACATTTCCTGGGCATGCAGCTCCCTTAATACCTATTTCAACCCCACCCAATGTTGGACCAACTTTTCCTGGGGGTGCAGCTCCCTTAACTCCTGTTTCAACCCCACGCAGTGTCGGAGCAACTTTTCCTGGGGGTGCAGCTCCCTTATCTTAGGTTTCAGTCCCACCAAGTGTCCCAACAGCATTTCATGGGGGTGCAGCCCCCTTAACTCCTGTTCCCATCACCTCTCACCCAAATCTAACCCAATTGTAGAATAAATTCGAGCAGTGAGTTCATGAGAAATAAGTCCCCAACCCTTCCCAGAAACATAAGGAGTAACATCCCCTTACCAATGCAATCAGTGGCTCATCCATTGCAGAATGCTAGACATCTACTTCTACAAATGCATCTAGGACAGGTTGTTGGGCCACCACCTGTGTCACAGTCGTTACCATCAGAGACTCCATGCAGTAGCAATTGCCCAGGAAACAAATTAGGAGTCCTTGGAGTGACATGTCCCAGCAGTGCAATTTCCTCAACTCTGACCCCAATCCGACCTGATGCCATTGCAACATAGTAGCATGTCCCAACCCCAATCTGACTCGATGCCCCTACAATAGAGTAACATGTCCTGGCCCCTATCCGACCTGATGCCCATGTAATATAGCAACATGTCCCAAGGTGCAGTTCCATTAACTCTAAGCCCAATTTAACTCAATGCCAGAGCAACACACCCTAGGAATGCAGTTCCACTAACTCCAAACCCAATCCGATTAACATGTCCCAAGGGTGCAGCTCCATTAACTCCAACCCGATCTCAAAGCAACATTATTCCATAAAAATAGTTCCATTTACTTCAATCGCAATACTATCAACATGTCCCAAGGGTGTAGTTCTATTAACTGTAGCCCCAATGTGACCCAATTCCAGACCAACATGTCCCAAGGGTGCAATTCCATTAACTTCTATTGTGATCCAACCTGATCCCAATGCAACATATCCCATAAATATTGTTCAATTAGCTCCAACCCTAATCTGACCTGATCCCAGAATAAATTCTAGTCAGTCCAAAGTAGATATTGAAGATGGTTTAAGGAGATATAATTCTCCAACTCCTACTAGAAACATGGAGGATATTGCTTTCAAGCCATGCAAGAGACAAGGGAAACATCACAGGCCTAATTACCCAAAAGGCCTAGAATTACAAAGGGCTATCAGAAGATATCAAGATTAAATATCCATCGTTGAAGGCTACATGGAAGAGTAGGTTGTTTCCTCATTTTCATAAGGATTGTAACTGCACCATCCATTGAAAGAGAATAGTCTTTCAGTAGCAAAAATTGCAACAATACTTAGAACATGTGAACATTGCAAATTTTTATGAGGCAACGAGCAATAATCTTCTACATTCCATTGATTATCACTCCTTTCCATTTGTTAAGCACATTCCATTGATTATCACTCCTTTCCATTTGTTAAGCACATTCCATTGATTATCACTCCTTTCCATTTGTTAAGCACATTCCATTGATTATCACTCCTTTCCATTTGTTAAGCAAGCAATTTTATATTGATGTAGATCTTAGTCTCATTTAATCATGAAGTTGACAACCTTCTATTTCAAAGCATAGAATCAATCTTGACGCTTGCTCACTATTATGTGAATGATGATTGCAGCATTTTAATCCATTACCTGTGCACTCTTTAATCTCTTTTTAGTGATGAATAAGGGGAAGAGGTTGAGGTGCTTGATTGTGCCTCATGACATGACAAAGGATTCCACGCTTATTTAATAATGAATATAACCAATGGTTAGATAGTTCTCTTGATTTTCATTCATTATTCCGTGGTGAGATGTTCAAAGTTGGTTTGTGGATTTAACTGAATTTAATTAATATCAATGATGCTTAATATTCTATTGCTCTTACATAAAACATTCGGTTGTTTTTATTTTCTATGTTTACTGATTATGTATATGATTTTATTTCACTTTTAATAATTTACTCATTTCAAAGGAAAAAGAAATGGACAAGTCTACCGAGGTGGAGGAATCCGGGCAAAAAAAATCAACAAATCTTGCAAAAGCAATGTTTAAATCATGTTTCTGATGGTGGAAATAGATTCAGCACCATCCAAAATCTTAAAGTTTGACAGCTGTAACTTGGATTTTCAAGGCAAAGTTTTATGACTTCTAGACTTTGTTTTATATCATGAAAATGCTTGACAAGTGTTAGAAAATCCGAAAGACAAAAATATTTTTGCCTATAAATATTGGTACACATTTAAGAATATTTCTATAATTCTGGTTGTTTACAACATTTAGAAAAAGTGAATAGATATGTTGATATTTAGGTCATTGACATAATGCACACACTACATGGATAATGGATTTCCGCACTTTATGCCTTACGGCGTTTCCTTTGCAAAATTTGGTGCAAATCCTAGTTATAGTATTTTTTATATTTGATGAAAAGATGTGTCCTTTGGCTAAGGTTCATGAGCCTACACAAGTCGGCTTGGGCATTTCGACAATTTTCAACATGTAAATTAAAAAAATAAATAAATAAATAAAATAAAAAAATCTCACTAATGACAACGGATTTTAGGGAATGTAAGTATTCATTGGAAATCCCTTGACCTTCACTACAAGGTGGTGTATTGACCTTAAAAATATAATATCCTCATGACACAAAAAATATTGTTTTTTTGTGGTTGATTGTCATAAAGTATGAGATAGATTTTTGGATTGTCACCAAAATGAGATCTTCATCCTTGAATGCCTCAAAGTTATGAATGCTTGTATAGGGGCCTTCCATAATTTCTCATCATTTGCAAGGGTAGCTAGGAATTATAAGAGAATCATTCATGTGTGCAAGTCTTCATATGCATTTATTATTTTTCCATGTAAGTATCATATGTATCTAAAGTTTTATATATGTATTTAGGGTATCATTCATGCATAGGCTTAGGGTCAAGGCTTCATCATTAAATAGTTAACAACGACTAGGGCATTATGAGAATTTTCAACAAGGCTAGAACATCATATAGAGTTTGTCATTATCATGCATGCATATGCCTAGGAGGGTTTTATGGTAAGGGCATCTTCATCCATCATTAGATCGTGCATCAACAATTGACCATGCATCATTAGATCATGCATCAATTATTTAGGGCTTGTCATTATATAGATAGGGATATATATCTAGGGAATTTACATCATATCATGCTTAGGTCTTTCTCCTAGGGTTTGCATGAAGTTAGAGAAATAAGGTGTATTCATGTATCACATGAATATTTTCCATCTCCAAGAGGAAGAATGATAAAAAGGGGAAGTGGATAGCTACTTCAGAAAAGATCGCGGATTTCTCTTTTGGATTGGATGATGAATTCACATTTATAGAAGTAGTACCTCCAGGAGGAGGAGGAGTATGACACTTCAATATGAAAAATTGGGCAGGGTCTGAGGGAGGAGTAGCAAGGAGATCTAGATCATAGCCAAGGAGGGCTTGATCAGTAGATCAGATATAGTTGTTGAGTATTCCTCATATGGATCATTACCTTATTTATGGGAGCCCAAGAGTTAAAGTAACAAGAAGATCAAAAAGTGAGCAAGGCATAGTCAGATTCTCAAGAGACAATTACAGAGCCAGGCACAGTCAAATACTCGTGAGACAGTTGGAGAGCTAGTTGCAGTGACTCGGTAGATTGACTAGACATCAATACACATAGTTGCAGTGATAAAAGCAGCGTTGATCATAAGCAGTGTGATATTAGAGTAGCACAAATTGATTTGTCTATAGTATGTAGCAGGAGAATTAGTGATTGTATGCAGGTTGGATCAGTTCGGATATAACATGTTCCCACATATCAACAAGTTGTAGATATACTCACAAAATCCTTGGGTATGGAAATGTTTGTCTACTTAAGGGAACAGTTGGGAGTAGTGGAGAACACCTTCCTCGCTAAGAGGGAGTGTTACTTTTTAGAGTAGCAGTGGTTAGGTGTTCTACTCTATATGGTGTCTAAGATGCTGAGGAATATGAGTTCTCAAAAACCTAGAAAAAAATTCATGAGAAAATCCTTAGAAACACCTCAATTAGATTAATTAGTCAATAATTTAATATTTCCTAAGGTTTAACTTAGGAAAAGTGGTTAATTAAATCAGATTAATTAAGGGAAGTCGATTTTGCTCTAGATACTTCCAGAAAAGTTAATTGGCAAAGTTAATATGATCATAACCATCAACTGAAATGTGATCATGGTCGTTGCTTATCCAATAGAGTATTATGAGAGTAGGGTAAATGGGGTTGAAGATGATACAGTTTGTGAGTTAATCAGTTCATCTACCCAGTTGTAGTGATTCAGCAAGGGTGTAGTTGAAGCTATCCAAACACCAAGCAACGTGGTTGAAGAAATTAGAATTTCCAAATAAATTCTCTCAATGTTTTCAAGCATTCTAGTGATAAGAAGGGAGGTTGAAATTTCCAATAGAGGATGCCAAGTTGAGGTAGCACAAGTTGCAGTGAAATATTTCTAGTCAATCCAGTGTGTTTTCAATGTTAGCAATGTGTGTGCCCATGTTGGGATAGGTTCCATAGGTAGAGCGAGTTGCCTACAAGAGAAGCAACAAGCAGTGAGAGTTCTGGTAAGGGTTTCCAGAGGCAGTGAAAATTCTCCAGAGTCACCAATGCACATTTATGGGCATAAGTGTGAGTGCCAAGAGGAGCTGCAAGTGGTTAGGAGAAGGATAAAGTGATTTTCTATATGGAAAAGTAATTTCCCGGGTTTTTTGACACTAATAAAATTTGTATACTGGAGGTTTTCCATTCTACGACAACTAGGTGTAATTCTCTATTCTGTTGAAGAATAATATAAACCCTCATTTGTTGCATTGGTTTTCCCTTTTGGGTTTTTCCAGCGAAATATATCCAAAAACAATAGTGTTAAATTATTATTGTGTGTGCATTTTTCTCAGTTCTAGTACTTTTATCTTCCGTAGCATATTTTATTTGTTAAGATTGAAATAGTGAATTTATCGTTATTTGTCATAAATAATTACAGAAGACAAATAAATTGCATAAGTTAGGAGATAAATATCCAATCATTGCAATCATGGAAATTTCACATGGTAACAGATAAGGTTGGATCAGAGAGGCTCTAGAGCGATATCAACACGGTTTCATAGGGATATATGAGCACTAGAGAGTAGATATGTGTAGGCCATCCATGTAGTATGAATTGCAGAGGTAACAGTTCGATTTCAAGTTCAAGGAGGTGATCCAAAGAAAGATTGAATCATCTCAGTTGCAGTAGCAGACATTGAGGTTTTTAGAAAGGGTTTCTGAAGGAAAATCTAAATTTTCACAGAGCATATCTAAGGCAAATGGGTTTTGTAGCAAAACTTTTTTACAGTACGAGATCAATGAAAGACCTGGAAGAGGAAGCACACGAGGGTTTCAAGACCTAGAATTCTTCAATTCATTTCTCCAGTTTTCTCAGAGTCAAAGAAGGTCGAATTCATTTTGGTGAAGGAGCTTGAGTTGGTATTTTTAGAAAAAACTTAGTGTTTCCATATTGATATTCTAGTTGGAGGAGTGAAGGTTCTCCAGTTTATTGAGTTTGTAGATTTTCTAGAGATGGAAACAGTTGATTGAAACATCGGGACAGGTTGGATGGAGCCTCCAACTTTTGCATTTTGAATGAAAAGATGTTATTTCTATTGGACGAGAATGGTCTGAAGGAGTTAACTACAACATTCATAGTTGTATTAACAAATCCCATCCAATTTCATGACTATAGGACGAATAAGAGGAAGATCCTTGATGGAGTCAAGGATCACATTGTTCTAAATATCACAGTGAAGACTATAAGGAAGGAGATGTGTGACACAATCATCAAGTTAGACTAGGATCTCTTAGAATGTCGGAAGATGATCCTTGAAGAATGATTGAGAACCATCAAAATGAAGAAGGAGGAAAATGTATCTTCCTAGTTTACTAAGATTATGTCTATTAGAGATGAGCTCTTTGTAGTACGAGAGAAACCAAAAAAGGATGAACTAGTGTATATAGCTATCAATGGGTTTACCAAGGAACGGAATACATTCGTTCAGGTGATTACTGGATGGGAAAATATTCCATATTGGAAATTCCTATGGAGTGATTTCACTCAAGAGGAGATGAGGCTCAGATTAGTCGAAGTTACTACCAGTAGCAGTGGGAAGGTAGCAAAGGTGGAGGAACAAGAGAATGTCACTCTTACATGGAAAGGAAAAGAAAAGAAGGTTCCCAGTCAATGACAAGACTCTAAAGGATAAAGGAAGAAGAAATATATGTCAAAGTTCAAGTGCTTCGGTTGTGGTGAGCTTTGTCACTATGTTAAATAGTGTCCTAAGAGGAAGAAGGACAAAAAGGGGAAGCAAATAGCTACTTCAACATAAATTGAGGATTTGTCTTCCTGATTATAGGAAGAATTCACATTGATAGCAGTAGCACCTCCAAAAGGAGGAGTATAAAAATTCAGTATGCAAGAACATGTAGGGTCAAAGGGAGGAGTTGTTATAGGGAATTCTACTCAGTTAGACAAATTAAAAAGCTCTCTCAGGTTTCCTTAACCCTAAGGCAGATGGATCAGGGGATCTATTGTAAGAAAATTATATGCATTCATTTAAACTAGCATTAGATTTAAATTGACAAAAAATGTGTGAATGGAAACATGTTTGTCCTTACACACATATCATTTGGAACAGTCATCGTGGTTGAGAAATGTTCCTCAACCAATTCGAAGGGTAGAACCTGCACACAAAAATAGACAAACGTGACATCCACAACATATATACTTCACCAACCCAAAGAACTAGCAAGTAAACAACATGGTTCCATTAAATTCATCAACAATAATCATAATCCAAATCATTACATCATAAACATAAGAAAACATTAGCTCGAGGCAGTGATATGGATGAAACAAATAAATCTATATATTCATTGAAGGAAAATTACAACCATAGATGGTTGCAGCATGACCTCCTCCAATTCTTAGATCTTCAACCTCTCTCTGAATCAATAACTTGGAAACATAATAGTGCATGAATTTTGTTCCCCATTACAACGGCCTAGCCTCCAATATATAGGTAATGGGAGGCTTTGATTTCACAAATTTCTTCATCAGTTCACTTTGGGAAATTCCAAAAGAATGGAAGAGGTTTCCTTTGCTTTATTGCTTTCTCTTGGTCTAGTATTCTTGTTTAGGATAGAAAACATCCATAGATGGGATTGAGGTGATATTTTCCACCTTTATAGAGTCAACTTTGAGTAAACAATGGACATTCAGTGAGTTAACTCATGATTTTTGCTTGTGCGCTTGTGAAAGTCATGTAACGCAACTCTCATGAAGATACAGTGTTTATGCCTAGGGTAACACATGTTATTGGTTAGTTGTCAATGTTAACACTCTCTTTGCAGGTCTTTCAGGGTGTGTTACTATGGAAAATAGGCCTAGAGTAAGGATTTATTCCAGTCAAAAGGTGTTATTCTCCTCTCAGTTGATGAGGAGGTATTTTCCAATATAACAGATGCTCCCTAAAATTTGAGGTCAGAGAAGAAGATGATGGCCGAAATAATTTACATCATATTTGAAGAGAGAGAGAGTTTCAAAGAATGGAAAGAGGCCTGCAGACAGCACACATATGTCAAATATATACAATAATCATGTCCTGAATCGAGAATTCCCATGCTCAACAGCTAAACTAGAATGATGTCTGATGGATCTATGATAGATCTTCCACCAATAAGCACAATGTGGAAATATGTCATAATGTAACCATTCTAATAAATTGTCTCGAAAAAATAATAACACAACTTGGGAGAGAAAACAAGGTTGAGTGATACAAGCCTCTAGCCAAGGTCTTTTTCGTCGTTTCATATAGAATAATGCTACTCATGAAGATAAATGAACTGATTTCAAACATGTGATAAATCATCTTATTACCGATCAATGATGAGAATCATTAACAGATGCGAGGATGGACATTGACAAGAATGATGGTCTCCAAGATGCACAGTACAATCTAGCGACTGTGAACAAAGGAGTTGAGGTCAAATACTCATATAATCATTCAAGTGGGAGTCAATGATGAAAACACCCAATCAAATGCATGAAAACTACCACTGAGGACTGCAAGCTCTAGAGTATTGTAGTATTTCTCAATTCACTTCCTAGATGATGTGTTGAAATTAATAAGAAGGATCCTATCAAAGGTAGCCAATAAGGATTCCTACATCAATTAAAGTGAAATGAGAAAAAATGATTGATTTTAAAGATAAAGTAGAACAATAGGATGAACTAACACAGGGAAATAGACATATCATCAAACGGTTGACAAAGGTAACAGATTGTAAATAATCTCTTGAACAATAGAAGGCACGACACCAATAAGACTTGGCATTTCAAACTCAAGAAAACCAAGAGGAGCAGGACATGAGGATGCAGGGACATAAAGGTATTGAGGCAAGACTCATAAGTTGGTAGGATTGTTAGAGAAGTTGAAAAAGGAGGAATATGCTAGGAAAAGTGCCATGTTTAAGGGATAGACAATAGACCATTGCCAAAAAATTCTATCAGATATAGATATAGTAAACACTGCTTTGTCCACTTTTTCCCCAATTAGCTTATTAGGTTTAACGAGTCCAGAAAGGGTAAAATTAGCAATATTTTCACATTTAGAGAATCTAAGATTAAATAAGACACCAAAGGGGTACCTTTCTCATGGTTATTGATTGGGTGCAACAAAAGGTTAATAGTATAGTCGACATAGTTCCTTTTCCATAGTTAGTCCATTGAGTCTGGATAAAGTGATAAACATGTACTCAATAAACATCTACCTCATTTTGTTACGATTACAAGGGGAAAAAATAAACTCGATATTCTTCATGAAAAAATTAAACGATTCAAACGAAGAAAACGCATAGTATCTTTTTCAGTTTAACGAGCGAGAAAAAGACAACAAAAAAACAAAAAAAATCGCTCAAATCTTCTTCGTAGAAGTTTAACAAGCTCGAAAAAGGTAAATTGGGTTTTTATTTGTTTAACAAGTAATAAAAAGGCCATAAAAAGAATGCTCGGTCTTCTTCGTGGGATTTGAACGATCCCAAAGTAAACTCAAGGTTTTTTAGATTAACGATTGAGAAAAATACCATAAAAAGAATGCTCGTGTAAATACTTTTGGGCTTTTGAAAATTATGTAATTTTTTTGGTTGGATGCAACAAACCAAACATCCAAGTTTTGGGATTTTTGATGAGCTAAAAACTTGAGAAAACAAAGAAAAAGGGAAAGTAGCACACCCAAAGAAATAAAACTTTGTACATAAAGTTACAAAGCACATACTAGCGAGGTGCTAGACATATTAACTTTTTGAGTGGGTCCCCATCATAGTCCATAAGTTAAGAGGCCTCTTTAGAAAGGACCCAAGTGACAATATAAGGACTAAGGCTTATGGGTGGAAAGGTTCTTGCCCCCAAGAGATTTCCTGAGTTTCCTTTTGAGTATAACTCTTGAACAGGTGTCAAAGAGGAAGGAACATGCTTAGATTGATTAAGGTACAGGATTTTCAAAGGATTTTTATTCTATGAAGATGGAAAAGAGACTGAGACATGAGGGTAGAACTCATTGCAAGGCTACTCATCTAGAGATGAGATCTCCTCAATAGCTTCATCATATGGGAGAATAGTAGTGAGAAGATCAATGGAAGAGTTCACAAGATCATTGGTCCCAAACAAAGAAGAAGGAGACTCATATGTACATGGGCTAGTGTGATAATCTAGTTCTACTTGTGACAGTGACATTTGTTATCCAACAGAGTCAATAGTGGAAGGAGTCAGCATAATCCATGATCCATCAGGCACGGCAGAGA
This sequence comes from Pinus tabuliformis, assembly GCA_031772625.1. Taxonomy (NCBI): domain Eukaryota; kingdom Viridiplantae; phylum Streptophyta; class Pinopsida; order Pinales; family Pinaceae; genus Pinus; species Pinus tabuliformis. Next base: position 1,200,650,538 of record CM062820.1, on the reverse strand, counting down.
TCATAGAAATATCCATAGGAACCTTAGGTGGTGGTGGAGGGAAACACCACAAAAGAGAGTAGTCTTTCAAAAGAGTGGTACCAATACCAACAAAATGTTCAGGAGTACTACCCACTAAAGGGACGTTGCTAGAATTTAATGGTTGAAATTTCAAGGTGAAAAAATATTATTGGTCCACTGTCACAATTTTTCCTTGGTGAGGAAAATAGATAAGTCGGAATATCAACGTGACAATGGCTTTCATGGCATATGTCCAACTATGCCCCAATAGAAGGTTGTAATCAAGTGGGCAATCGACAACTTCAATATCAACCGTAACCTTTCCCTCCAATATTGATGGGAAAAGTAGCAAGATATCCCTAAGGGATGAAAGTATGTCCATTGAAATATTTAAGTGTGTTCAATGGCGGAGTGAGAATGGATGAACCTAGGGTGAGCTAACAAGAAGTAGCCATCACACAGGTAAATGTACCTTTTTCAATGACGGTGCAGTAAACAAAATTGTTTTTCACATGAGCATGGTAATTTGGTAGGAAATGCATTGTGTACTTTCTCCATGTCAAAGAAAACTAAACAAGAATCTTGAGGGCTAACTCTGCATATGGATGTTACCAAAGATTTGTGTTGTATAGTACAACTATGTAATATTTCAAGAGTGGACATGGCACAAGGTGCTTGGGTAAGTTCTTCTACAATACTAGAGTTTTGTGTTACGCGAGCAGACAAATTGTGCATAGTAGAATGAAGTGTCCATTTGGGGGGATGAATCACAAGGTCTACAATGGGCCTCTCTATATGTAAATAATTACAAGGAAGCAAGTTGGATCTTGACAAGGTGTCCAGAGAGTCAGGGACAGGAGAGTCCCATAATTCTTGGCTCAAGTTTGTAAATAAAATACCTCAAATGCGTGGAAAGTCAATGATCCTTCTCTAGAAGGAGCGCAATGAGAACCACCATTTCCCCCATGTGGGAGTAGGGGTGGGTTCACAACAAGGTGTTGTTGTTGTTGTCCTTTTTGGGCAGGGAAAGGTTTATTAAGGATAGCAAGCATCCAGGAATCCCTTTGAGAAAGGAGATATGTGCATTATTGTAAAAGAGGACATTTGTAGGTTAAATGGTCCTCAACGCAAATCTTGCAAGGAAATTTAACTGCTTTCACTTTTCCTTTATCAGATTTGGAAGCAGGAGGGGCTTTCTGAGTTAAAGTGTTTTGAACACCTTGTTGTTCCTCAAAAGGAGCATATTTCTTCTATTTCTTATTGCTAGTTTATTGCATAGATTTCATAGAATTGATTGCAATAGTTGGACGCATAGTTGGGTGAGTTGTTATAATTGAAGTTTGCGTCATAGTAATGGATAACTGAGTATCTTGTCCACTCAACTAGTTTATAGTAGTCGTGGTCATATTTCCAGCAAGACCAACAATGTGTGGACCAAGTTATTGAGCAGTAGGAGCATTCAAAGTTCAAGGAGCATTAGGGATCAAGTAATAAATGGTTCCTAATTGCGAATGGATGAGATCGAGATGCTGGGAACATGTAATGACCTAGTCTTCAGCAACTTCTCTAGACATGGAAATATCCTTCACGATGGTGGGTAAAAGTGATTCGCCAAACCAATTGGAAAGTAGTTAGTCTAGAATGAGTGTCTTTAGTAACCTCTATCATTGTCTCCATTTATGGATATGATCGGAGATATAGGTGGAACTATTATGGCACAGAGCAGTCAGTAATTTTGTTCTAGTTTCATAACAGATTGATAATTGAAAATGTTTAAGGAATTCCATGGTGAGGGTGTTAAAATTGTTAAACAAGGCATGTAGTAATTCAATGTAGCACTTAGCAGTGTTACCAGTCAAATTACGAGGGAAAATCCAAAGTCAGATATTGTCATCAATCATAGAATTGGAAACACACCAAAGATGGTATGTAGTGACATGTGTTACCGAATCATCTCTCTGTTTTCCTTCAAACTTTGGAATGTCAGCAGGAATTTTGTACGGGGTCGAGGCCACAATAATCTATGGTTGATGAGGTCATTAGTTAACTTGTACATATCTAGGAGTCGAGAGTCGACAAAAATGGCATTGGATTAGACGTCATCAAATTTGACCAAGGAAAGCTAGGGTGACCTGAAGGACCAAAAGGTTCAGCCATCAACTAGTTTCTGAAAGGGTACACATGTGTTGTCAGATATTAATTCCCTTGTGGTGGAGGTGGATTTGTATAAAGTGGTGGTCCATATGGCATGCCCCCATCTTGAGGGATGTTACTAGTAAACTAGTTACCCTCGGGATAGCGGTTTCCCCCGACAGGTATTGATAATTGAGTTAGGAGGCATCAAGGAGATAAAATAGGCCCAGGATATGGGACACCACTGGATACATAAGGTAGTTCAGGCGTAGGAATACCACCTTTTATGAAAATGGGACTAGCATTAACAGGATAACCATTGACAGGAAAATAATTAATCAAGGACAGACCAGATTGTACCACGATTTTTGTGGGTGCAGGAATTCCCCATCTATCATATAAGTACTAGAAACGTTACTCCTAGCTTGTGGTAGTGGAAATTTTGAACTTAGAAGTGGGTTCCAACCGAAAGGATTATTGAAGGTTAGGGAATCATCCACACCAAAAGGAGTGTTAGTTAAAGGTCCAAGGGCCGATACAAAAGGATAAGGGTTGGCGGGAGGGAAAAATTGTGACCCGCCACCCAAAATTGACTTAGCTAAGGTTCCTGGATTAGACATAGTTTGAACAGTGGGATAAATAAAAAATGGTGTAGAAGCTGAAATAGGTGGGGCATACAATGATGGACCAAAAGTGTCCACAAAATACCATGACTCACCAATAGTCATTAGGATGTTCGGAGTGGAAACTGGTAAAGACACTATAGGCATGGGTGCTATCTAGATCAAAACAGACCCAAGAGGATCTGTCAGCGGAGGATTATAAGGAGGTATGTGACCTTCAATGAAAGGGTCCTCAAGAAAATTAGGCTTTGCATCAAAATGTAATGATGCATAATTAGAAACTTGAGACCGACTCCCCTAAGTAAAAGGAGAATTTGATTCACTCGTAAATTCCTCTATAGAAAGTAGAGGAAGACCCTATAGTCATCGAGACTGACGACAAGGTCTGATGGAAACCATGGTGAATGATATATATTTTACCAAAATTTTATTAGGTGATGTTATTATATCTTCTTAGAAACCAAACATCACACTCCTAAAAAGCAAAAAACTCTATGATATCAGCAAGCAATCAAACTTTGTCTAATAGTCACAACTAATGGGAGATGAAAGCCAGTATCAAAGGACTATAAGATAAATTTTTCTAAAACAAGATAGTTACAATTACCCTTTAGCTTCACCCAAACCTTGGTAAGAAGCGGGAAAGTAATTTTGTGAAGATGAGCACCCTCCCAAAAAACCAAGTACAGAGTAGGTATGTTTGTCTAGGTACTGGGAAAGCCCACCCCAATCATCTTGTGTAAGTTCCTAGGGATATGGTCACTAAGTTCACCTCAAATCACAAACACCACCATGGGGGAACAATCATAGATACTATGTTGTGTGGGAAAGATATCTTAGTGCCAGAATCAACTCTAATATCCTTGCAAGGATCCCTAGTACACATAATACCCACTGAAATGCAATCAAAAGCGAGCTACTTTCCTTCATAGTCTGATGTCATCTTGCACTTAACTCCCTTGTTAGAGGAGCGATCTTGGATGATTTGAGTGCAGCAATATTTTCTTTCTTTAATGACACTAGTTTAATTTTACATCCTTAGGGAGTTGACTTACACATCCTATCCCAAGACCCGAACCTAAGCTACTGTGTGTTTTTCTGAAACAAATATTTATTGATTGCTTTTATTACTTAGTTGATTTTAAAGCAACTTTATTAGTGTCTTCGGAAGGGCTGTTGACATATGAAGTTTGTGAAACATGGCTCAAACCATGGAGAAAAAATGCTTTTCAATTAAATTCGATGAGAAAGAGTCTCTACAGGGAGAGAGTAACAACACCTTTTCAAAGAAAACATTCCTATTGTAGCTTCTAATATATCTTAACACGTGCATACATTCAAAACTTGAAATAAATATCTCATCAACAAATTGATCAAAATAGACCAAATAATTTGATGGAAAATAAATTTTTTCTTTTATTTTTCAAGTGATGTAATTAAACTACTTTTTAAAAGAAAAATGCATGTAAGTGACTAAAAAGATCAGAGTCCAGAAAGTATAGACCTAAATACCAACAAATAAGCAAAGCTCAAACAATTAAATCCACAAGAAATGTGTAAAACAGGGCTTTCAAGCACTAATGTGTGATCCTAGACTACACATGGCATCAACAACTAGGGTAACGCTATGTGTACAAAGGAAACATGTGTTAACACTCCCTGGAAGGCACTAGTAGGGTGTGTTACTGAGGGTTAGCTCGCAGAAATAAAAATCCAAGTCACAGCAGAGACTTAGAACAATAATTATAGCATGTAGACACGCAGATGATAGAAATTAAAAGGTGACAAGACCAAATGAAGGCAGAGGCTTACGGTCTAGGAGGTATAATCAAAACTGGGAATCAGAAAGATCCCAAGTGGAGTCCCCAATTTTTCTATAGGGGTTTCTACTCGGTTAGATAAATTAGAAAACCCTCTCAGGTTTCCTAGAACCAAAGGCAGACGAATCAAGGGATCTCCTACAAGAAAAGTATATGCATTAAATTAAACTAGCATTAGATTGAAATTGAAAAAGAATGGGTGAATGGAAACTTGCTTATCCTTATGCACAACTCAGCTAGAACAGTCAGTGTTTTTTAGAAAGGTTCCTCAACCAATTCCAAGGGTAGAACCTACACACAAGATAGACAAATGTGATATTCACAGCATATATACTTCACCAATCCAAAGAACTAGCAAGTAAACAACATGGTGCCATTAAATACATAAAAAATAATGATAATCCATATCATTAAAGCATAAACATAAAAACATAATCTCAAGGCAATGATATGGAAAAAACAACAATAAATCTATATATTTAGTGAAGGAATATTACAACCAAATATGGCTGCAACATAACCTCCTCAAATTCCTAGTTCTTCAACCTCTCTCTCAATCAATAACTTGGAAGCATAATAGTGGATGAATTATGATCCTCATTACCATGGCCTGGCCTCTAATATATAGGAAATGGGAGGCCTTGATTTTACCATTTGCTTCACCAATTCACTTTGGGAAAGTCCCAAAAGGATGGAAGATGTTTCCTCCACTTTATTGCTTTCTCCTGGTCTAGTAGTCTCGTGTTAGGAAAAATACTGAGAGGGGTGTTGAATCAGTATTTTTAATTCACATGAAACTTTAAATTCCATATTCAAAATTTTGTACGGTATTTTTCTTCATCCAACCCATGTATCTACACGACTCTAGTGAATGAAAAATGTGTATATCCAGATACATAAATTCCATTAGTGAGTTAACTTAATCATTGCATTGTTAATTCATTAACCATCCAATATGCATTAGAGAACAGATAAATCGCAGCACATAAACAATAAAGATAGAACACCAAGATTTTAGGTGAAAACCCAATGTGGGAGAAAACCATCACTGTCATTGTCTCTTTTCTTATTCCTTAAAGAAAATATTTATTATTTTTGGTACTGGTGAAAACCCTTACCAGCATGTAAGCACCCACCTAAGAGAGGCTACAACCTCTATTTTTTCTCCATCACCCACTGGAAGGGAGCTACAACCCCTTGATCTCATTTACCAACTCCTATCGAAATGGAGCTCGTACCCCCTCTCTAAAGGTTGCAATCTTCATCACCTTGTGAACCTCATTTTAGAATTTGTTACACTAGATCCACCTGTCAGCCAATCATCAAAACATGTAGGCCACCTTTCATCAAATTTTCACACTGGACCCATACCAATGATAAGCCCAAAAAAAAAATGCCAAACTAAAATAATAAGTCACAAAAATTGAACCACTGAATCACTATAAACGAACTGAATCTCTAAAGCTACTAAATACAAAATCCAACTAGAACAAATGAACTTCATAATATATACATTATTTTTTAAGAGAACATGTGTATATACATGCTTACTCTACATAAAAACTCGATTACAGTTCCCAGATTACTTAATCATTTAGCTAACTGAATCATTGTTGTTGATTTTTGGTAGCATCATATGTGCTCTTAGCCTCAAAATTTGTTGGAAGGCTAGGACACATGTATTCCACAATACCCAAAAATTGTTTTGGGAAATTCCTCCCGAACACAATTTTATTAAAATAATTTATTATTTTTAATGGGTGTCTAAGACTAAACTTAGGAAATTAAACTAATTAAAGGGTATTAATCTAACATTGGGTGAAGCTTCTATAAGAAGGTGGAGATCGAGTCCAAATTATCTAAGCCATTGATTAGAATATAATATGGGTTGTTGGTTCTCAACTGGACGATTATAAGGACTTCGATGGGAATCTCAAAGGCACATCGAGTGGGAGATTAGAGATTGAATTTCTGAAGAGAGCAACATTGCAATTTCCGAAGAGAGATTTGAATTGATTTCTTGTAGTGAGGGGCAGGGATAGTTCTAGTTGGAGATTTCTCCTGATCCAAGAATACTAAGTAGAGGAGGTAGAGAGAGATCTAGGAGAGGCAGAACAGAGGCTACGTTGGGTAGCATAGGCTGACGCAGAGGCAGTGTAGAGCCTTGAGGAGATCTGTATTTTTGTTGGAGAGGTATATTTTTGAAGCTGGAAGTCGGGGTGTGAGATCGGGAGGACAAAAGCGAAGTCTCAGAGGAAAATTGATCAGCAGAAGGGGTGACATTGTCCCTAGAAGCTGTGACACAGCCTACGTAGAGGCAGTGCAGAGGCAGCAAGGGACTAGCCATTATGTGGCTGAATCATTCAAGATTGCCAGTGATAGTGTGAGGTATTTCTCACTAATATTATGTCAATCATATTATTTGTACTGGATAGCTAGCAAGGCATCCAGAGATTGTATTCAAAAAACTACTGCTTAATAATACAAACCCTCAATTGTTACACCAGTTTTCCCCCACTGGGTTTTTCTGGGGACATTTGTCCAAAAATAACAGTGTAATGTGTTGTGTATTTCTTTCTTACTCAGTTTCTTGTTTCTGTATATTATTTTAAGTAGTGAAGGTTGAAATTGTATTTAATTTGATATTTACAGTAGAACACAGTAAATAACTTGCATGGATTAACAAGTAGAAGAAGTAATATCAGTTTTTTGTAGTTGTGATTTGGGGTTTCTTGAATTTTCACATGGTATCAGAGCTATAGGTGAAATAGAAAGAGAAAAGTTGGAAGAGCCCAGCATTGAAGAGAAGGAGGGTCAAAGTGCTACATAGGCAGCAAATTTAATCCCCAGAGGGATTGCGCAGTCCAGGCCAGGAGCGCAAATATTTTCGAGGAAGGTCTCTCTTTGAGTGAGCCGACAGTAAGACTTCCATATCGAAGTTTGACAGTGTCAAAGGGAGCAGTGTAGAACCTTCAGCGAAGAGGAGGTTTCTAGTGTGGCGCAAATTTCTGTAGCAGTTGTTGGGGCAGAAAAATGTCATAAGGAAGAAGAGAGACATTATTGAGGGAATTCTTCCTCAGAGGACTTCCATCTAAGAAGTATTATTTCTCTATTGTTGAGAAGCAGTGAAGAGGATTTGATCTACTAACTCCAGCAAGGAGTGCGTAAGCTAACGTAGTGCTACGCAGAGGAGTGAGGAGGCAGTTCGACTTTTTTTGTTGGTAGAGATGGAAGCTAGTGGGTTACGAGATCAATATCAGCTAGATGGTACATCCAACTATGTGATCTGGAAGGTGAGGATCACGTGCCTTCTGGATGAGCATGATATCAATACCTACATTAACAATATGGTAGTTATGCTTACGGATCCATATCTTCTCAAGAAGTACAAGGCTGAGATGGAAAATCTCAAACAATTGATCCTCAATGGAGTGAGAGATCATGTTGAGCATCATATTTCTGGCACGGATACTGCCCGACAGATGTGGGAAGCATTGGCCACAATGTACGAAGGATCTTCCGAGAAGCGAAAGATGTACTTGGAGCAAAAGATGAGATCCATGCAAATGTGGAAGGGAGAGCGCATTGATCTGTTCCTGAATAGGCTTTAGGAAACTCGATATTCATTGGCACCCATGGGGTCAACACCTCAATCTTCCGAGATGGTAAGAATTTCCCTGAATTCAATTTCAGAGGAGTGGCACGTATTTTTCCAAAGCATCCTGGGCAGAAAGAGATTGCCAGACTAGGAAGGGATTTGGGCCGCTCTTCAACAAGAAGAGATGAGGAGAGACTTGGTCAAATGAAAACTTAATGGCAACAGAAATAGTGGGATGAAGCCCAAGGAGGAGGAAGAGAATGCAGCCCTTACATCCAAGGGGTAGCAGGAGCAGCAGAGGTGGAAGAAGGACATCTTGAAGATCAAGTGCTTTCGGTGTCGTGAATTTGGTCACTATGCTACATATTTTCCTCTCAAGAAGAAGGATAAGGACGAGAAGCATGATTTGAAGGCTACATACGTAAAGATAAATGAGGAGGAGTTTTCCACGATAGCCCAAATACCTCCATGAAGGAGGTGGGGTGATCTAGAACTGTCGTTCGAAAGGACTACAGATGGGCAGGATCCTTAAAGAGTCCACCTCTTGGATCAATACCTTGCTATGGGAGCCCATATCAGAAGTAGCAGGATGGACCAATGTCAGTTGGTGCAGAGGAGTGTCAAAGAGATAGTTGCAGTGGCTAGGAGTGCTAGAGACTGAGCAGCGCAGAGTAGAGTTGGAAGAAATGCAATTGACATAGAGAAGAATTCAGTAGCAGCATAGAAGCTTCAGAGGGTCAGCACAGAGACTAGCAGTAGTCAAAACTCTAACAACAGATGCATCATATTAAACACTTGTTCAGTAATTTTGGATGCTTTTCCATTGTTGATGCATTAGCAATAGCAGTTGGAGAAGGTTGCAGTGTAGATGCAGTATTGGTTGTGGCAGGGCCAGCAGCAGCACGGATGCAGAATTTGAGAGGGAGTTGCAATAAAAATTAACTGATGACAATGGAAGGGTTAGCAGCAGTACAAAGGCAACATTTGTGCAATAGTTAGTGGGCAGTGATCTCAGACATCAGCAGCGAAGAGGAAGATGTTACAGAACAGGGTGATGCTTCATCCGGGTGCATTGTTAGAGCAATTCCTCGCTAAGAGGGAGTGTTGCTTTTTGGTAGCATCGAATGTGATCTTAGCCTTAAAATTTGTAGGGAGGCTAGGACACATGTATTCCACAATAACCAGAAATCATTTTGGGAAATTCCACCCAGTGACAGTTTTATTAAAATAATTAATTATTTTTAATGGGTTCCTAAATCTAAACTTAGGAAAATAAAATAATTAAAGGGTATTAATCTAATTGTGGGTGAAACTTCTAGAAGAATATGAAGATCGAGTCCAAATGATTTAATCCATTGATTAGAATCTAATTTGGGTCGTTGGTTCTCAAATGGAGGATTATAAGAAGGACTTTGATGGACATTTGGAAGACAAATTCAGTGGGAGATCAGAAATCAAATTTCCGAAGAGAGCAATGCAACAGTTGTTGGAGAGATATTTGAAGTGATTTCTTGTAGTGAGGGATAGGGATAGTTTTGGTTGGAAATATTTCCTAATCTAAGAATACTCGGAAGAGGAGGTAGAGAGATATTTGGGAAAGGCAATGCAGAGGCTATAATGGGCAGCGTAGGCTGACGTAGAGCCTTGAGGAGATGCCTATTTTTGTTGGAGAGGTCAATTTCTGGAACCGGAATCTGGGGTGTGAGACAGGGAGGACATAATTGAAGTCTGAGACGTAAATCGATCAGCCGAAGGGATGATGTTGTCCCTAGAATTTGTGACATTGGGCCTACGTAGAGGTGGCAAGGGACTGGCCATTCTGTGGTTGGATTAGTTAGGATCACAAGTGATAGTGTGAGGTATTTCTCACTAATATTTTGTTGGTCATATTCTTTGTACTAGATAGCCAGCAAGGTATCTAGAGATTGTATTCAGAAAACTATTGCTTAGTAACACAAACCCTCAGTTGTTGCATTGGTTTTCCCACTCTAGGTTCTTCTGGGGACATTTGTCCAAAAATAACAGTGTAATGTGTTATGTAATTCTTTCTTTCTTTGTTTCTTGTTTCCACATATTATTTTAAGTAGTGAAGGTTGCAGTTGTATTTACTTTGGTATTTATAGTAGAACATAGTAGATAACTTGTATGGATTAATCAGTAGAAGAAGTAATATCAGTTTGTTGTAGTAGTGATTCGGGGGTTCTCGAATGTTCACAACTGTAACATTGAACCACCATTTGAATCAAGTATTGAACCAATCACAGATCATTGAACCATAACCAGTCACACTTTTCTAACATTATAATTGATCAATGTTCCAATCCAAAACTTAAATCAACCTACATAACACTGCCAAATATAGATCATGCTTATCACGACATCATTGATAGGTAGTAGAAAATAGAACAGACATTATCAACTGTCATCATCAAGCAGCACTACAAAGCCTGACCAAATCTAACTCGGAATATGTACACAATTTTTATTAAGCAAACCAGCGTATATACTCACTTATAATGTCCCACGTATAGATCTCAACATACTAAAAAAACATATCTCATAATATATACGTGACTCAACAAAAATAGATTCACATATGTACGTGACCATTCATAAGAAAACTAGTGTACGTATCTTAAATCATTGAAACATACCTTTGTTGTAACCACAACTCGTATGTCACAACCTTCAATGTCACACATTCGTATCATAGCATCATTTTAACCACAGATCTATCATTGTTAGCTACAAGCATAAACAAATCAAGCAAGTGCATTCATTAGCCTTTATTACACTTTCAGATCTGTCATATCTGAGCCATATCCTTACTCCCTGGTGCACACCTATTTCAGATCAAATCACATATGAATAACTCATTTACTTTCACACATAACACCTTGATCTCCATCTCCTTCTATATTTTTTGCCTTAGCCAATATCTTAGGTAAATCCTTTTGTAAATTCATTAGTATTAGTTGACGAGATCAAATAAATGTTGTCGCTCCAATTACTATGGGATAATATCATGGTAATGACCCCTACTATCTAGGTTTCCATGGTTCAGATTATGTATGCGACTTTTTCTCACAGTACCTATGTATGTACGCGACCCTTCTTCACAAGAATCGCGTATACTCTCTTAACCTTCACTTTTGTCATCCATACGTAACTGAAATGTCATTTCTCTATCCATGTCCTTTGTAGTATATGTACCAATATGCATGAGTTCCACAATCATCATATTATCACAATTTTGACATCAAGTACATTTTTTTATCAAGCAGGTTGTCACCAAGGACAACACATTATCCATAATGCCAACAATATCCCCCTTTGGACTTGATGGCAACCACTTGCTATTTGGAAACCATCTGCAAAACACCTACAAACACCAAGTCTTCCCTCCAAACACCAAGTCTCCTCTTCCCCTTTGACATCAAGGGAAAATGGTTAAACCAAGTTAAATGAAGTATCTCCCTTGTAGTGTTGATAATTGTAGGTTTGATATGTTGAATATGAACTGACCATGCTCCCCCTGAGCATATGTTGAACCTTTTGAAGATATTCAATAGAGTACAAGACTTTATGACTTGACCAAATATGACCTTTCCTATCACCAATGACTTATGATTACATTAGTTAACCAACATATCAAGTTGATATATTAGAATGAAAGTTTACATCAATTGCCCAAAATAATGGGTTTACATACATAGCATGACTTGATCAATAGCCCATACATGACTAAATTTTACAATTATTTACAACATGGGTCTTTTCATGACCTTTACATCAAGAGACATATATGACACTTATAACCAAAAACAGGAACCTCAAAAATGAGGTAGCAAGACCATGGTAGTCATCAGTAACCACCATACACCATATAAGAGTTTGTAACATAAAAATTTGATAACAGCAACATAGATAGCAGCATGATCATCCTCAACATGTAAGACAAGACAGTGTAGGAATCAATCTCTCCTCATCAAGTGTATCAGTAATCAATAATATAACTGCATCATAAGCAACCCAAGCCTTCTGACATAATGACAATAGCATATATATAGATCTCATCAAATAGTGAGAAAATCATGAACTCATTATAAACACAATCATGCAAAAATAAGTTCTTAAGAAACCATAATGCCAAAAATGGACCATTAGAAGCATAATTGATGCTTCCCTAAACCTGTGCCAATTCTTATCAAAGCTTATCATATCCATCTCATCAATAAAAAATGCACCAAAGAACCATTTCATCAGTATCAAGATATTACCTTATCATGAATCTCATCATTCTAAGTAGTATATGGGCATAATTAACAATCTACAACAGATCAATATCAGAACCAGAAAGATAATAATAATTGATGGAAGCATATGAGAAGCTCCCCGTAAATTTGTGCCACTTATTTTCCACTATTGAGAGGTATGTGTGACTATCTAGATCAAAAATCTCATACACGTGACTTTCTTTCATAAAATCCGCGTACATAAAGTAAATTGTTGGTGTTTACAGCTACAACTCCCCCATGCCTATTAGAATAATTAGCAAAGAGAAGAGGAAGGAGGCATTCCTAATTTCTATTTGAGATATTCAAAGGAATCACGTGGAAGAGGCTTGGTAAATAAATATGAAACTTTTTCCTTTGAAATAACATATTCCAACTTGACCTTTTGTTCAAGCACTTGTTCTCTAAGAAAATGGTACTTGATTGGCATGTGCTTAGTTTTGAGTGCATGACATGATTTTTAGATATTCTTATGGCAATGGTGTTGTCACATAGAATAGGTATAGGTTGAGTACAAGTGACATGAATGTCATGCAATGTTTGGATCATCCATAGAAGTTGAGTATAGCAAGAGCCAGTAACAACGTATTCAACTTCAACAGTTTATAAAGAAATAGAAATTTGTTTCTTACTGAACCAATAAACTAACTGAGGTCCAAAATATAATTCTGCTCCACTAGACTTTTGCAATCATTAACATTACCTGCCCAATCTACATCTTTGTAAGCATGAAGAGCAAAATCTACATTTTGGAATACCATAGACCGAAATCTTGAGTGCCTTGCAGATACTTGAATATCCTCTTGACTGCTTTCAGATGAGTTTCCTTAGGATTTGCTTGAAATCGTCCTTGAATATCCTCTTGACTACTTTCAGATGAGTTTCCTTAGGATTTGCTTGAAATCGTCCTTGAATATCCTCTTGACTGCTTTCAGATGAGTTTCCTTAGGATTTGCTTGAAATTATCCAACTATGTCAACTGCATCCATAATTTCTAGTCTTGTACCAGTAAGATAGATCAAGTTGTCAATCATAGATTTGTATTCAGTTTGATTAACTATAGGAAATTCATCATTTTGGCTGAGATTGCACCTTGTTATCATTAGCGTGCATACAAGTTTGTAGTTTTACATTCCATATTTCTTCATAATCTGCTTGAGATACTTGGTTTAAGAAAGAAAGATACCATCTTTAGTTTGATGAACTTGAAGACCAAGAAAGTATGTTAGCTCACCTAGTAAAGACATCTCAAATTCATGTTGCATAACTGAAGCAAATCCTTGACTCATAGATTCAACATTGCTTCCAAATGATATCATCTACATAAACCACTACTATCAAAAGTTTTTCTTTGTCAAATTTTGATATATAAATTGTTATCTACAATTCCCTTTTAGAATCCTTGTTTCTAAATACTTTCAAGACGATAATACCATGCAAGAGGAAACTATTTTAACCCATATAATGCCTTATTAAGTTTGCAAACAAGATTTTTATCGTTGCCAAGTATGAATCCTTCAATTTGTTCAGTATAAACTTCTTCTTCTAGGTCCCCATTTAAAAATGCATATTTAACATCCATTTGATATACCTTAAAATTATGAAAGATAGAAAATGCAAGAAACATTCTTATGGCTTCAAGTCTAGGTACAGGTGAAAATGTCTCTTCAAAGTCTATCCCTTCCTATTGAGCATAGCCTTTGCATACAAGTCTTACATTGTTTTGAATTTCTTCTCCATTTTCATTTAATTGTTCTTAAACACCCACTTTGTCCCAATTACATTTTTATTATGAGGCCTTGGTACAAGTTCCCATGTATGGTTCTTTTATATTTAATCAAGTTCCTCATGCATTTCATTAACCCGACATTCATCTTTGCTTGCTTGATTCGCATTTTGAGGTTCAATTGTGGATAGTAAGGCCAAGTGACCAGATGATCCAACAAAAGTTCTTCTAGTTTGTATTCCTACTTCCTTATCACCTAGAATTTGAGATTCGGGATGTTTTTTTTGAACATACCTTGATGGATTATTTTATGTCTTACTTGTATTTTCCTTTCCTTCTTCTAATGCTTCTCTTTCTTCTTCTCCCACAACTTCTTGCATTTTAGTTGGGAGAGGTTCGTCATCTACTTGTGCTTCCTTTTGTGTACTTGTGGATGCTTCATCAATCACAACATCTATACTTTCAACAATATTTTGAAGCCTTTTGTTATAACATTTATATCCTTTGCTTCTGGAAGAGTATCCAAGAAGGATTCCTTGATCAACTCTAGATTCAAATTTCCCAAGCTTATCATCATTTTTCTTTATGAAACAATTGCTTCCAAATATTCTAAAGTGTTTGACAGCTGCAGGCTTACCATACCCGAGTTCATATGGTGTTTTATCATTGTTTACTCAAACATGGGCCTTGTTAAGTATATCCACGGTTGTATGTATTGCTTCTCCCCAGAAAGTGTGAGGTGTTCCTCACTCATCAAACATGGCACGTGCCATTTGTTGAACGGTTATTTTCATTGTTTCTGCCACTCCATTTTGTTGAGGAGTCTTAGCTATGGAAAATTGTCTTTTGATGCCATGTTGCTCACAAAAATTTAAAAATTCATCTGATATAAAATTTCCTCTTCTATCATATCTAAGACATTTGATTTTTAGATCCAATTCATTTTCTACCAAAGCCTTAAATATTTTAAACTTTTCAAATGCCTCATCTTTATACTTTAGTAAACCAACCCAAGACATTCTTGTAAATTCATCAATCAATAGCATGAATTATTGTTCACCTCGAGAATACTTCTTTCCAATAGTTCCACATAAATAATGTGAACAAGTTCAAGGGGTTTACTTGAAGTACATTCTTTAGCTTTAAACTGAACTCCGGATTGCGTACTGAATTAATATTATTTGAAAATGTTATTTTCATGTGGAGAAATGTTGGGAAAGTCACAAATTTCTCCCATATTGCTTGATTTGTATAGTTGAGAAAAGCTGAGGTGTCCCAATCTTTTGTGCCAAAGACAACTTTCTTCATATTTGCTCAAAAAATAGTGCTCTTTGCCACCTTCTAGGATATAGACATTTCTTGGAGTTATGGTTCCCTTGATTATGATCTTACCTATATCCAAATTTCTTACCATGCAATTATTTGATTCGAAAATAATTGTATGCCCTTGATCACACATTTGACTGACACTTAACAAGTTATGTCTTAGCCCATCAACAAATAATACATTATCAGCCTTGAGCTTTTCTTTTAAAAACACAAATCATTTTCCTTTAATGGTAGCAGGTGATTTATTGCCAAAAGTCACATTCTTTTATTTCCTAATTTCATTAAAAGAAACAAACTTATCTTTGTCACCTGTCATATGCTTCAAACACCCGTTGTCAATGTACCACAGATTCTCTTGATCTCCTATATACAATTCTAGACCACGATTTTCGGAGGAAGTAATTTTCTTTTTCCATATCATGTGTGGTATTGTCTTATTTTTATATTGATAAGATAAATTCATCCTTCTTTAGCATTCAGTTTCTTCAGGACCAAATTTATTGCAAATAGAACATTCAACTCCATTATGAAGAGGTGAAAAAATGTTATAAGAAGGTTTCTTTATCCTATTGGAATTATGTTGTTTTCATTCTTCTCCAGTCATAATCATTTTATAAGAAACATAATGAACTACTTTGCGACCAAAGTTGTGACAAGTGAAGCATTGACCATTGAAGAAAGAATACTTGGGATTATAATACTTTTTTAAGTAGCTTGCCCTTTGTTCATGGAAAGGTTGTTTTGCATGAGAAAGGTATGATCCTTCATTCTTTAACTGAGCTCTATAATTCTAATGATTTATTCCTTTTATTGCATTGGTGTAGCTTTTTGTACATGTTTCAGAAGATTTCATGGGTTCTGATGTTTCACCATTTTGAATTGGATTCTATCCACGACTTGTCTTAATTAGTGGAGAATGTTGCACTTTAATGATTTATTCTAAGGTTTCAGATCCTTTAGCAAATCTAAGATTTAGAGCCTTTGTTTTCTCAAGTTCCTTTCTTAGACCCACAATTTCAAGTTCTAAGTTTTCACAGTGCCTTTCCCTTTCTTGGACTTGTTTCTTCAAAGCTTCTTCAACTAATTTAGCTTCTTCTAGATATATCTTTAGCTGAGTTATTTCTTTAACAAGGGTGTTTTCTTTATACATATTGATTTCATTTTCTTGATTTTTGTTTATGACCCTGAGTTTATCAATTTCTTCTAGAGAATCTATAAAAACATCATCATATTCATATACACATTGTTCTTCAAATGCCATACGTAATTAAATATATAGGGTTGATTCATCATCCTCGTTATTGGAAGAAAATTCACTATCTTCATGAGTATAAAAATTGTTCTTTCTATCAAAACTTCTTTAACATTCTTATTTGGAACATTCTTTCATTTTTCATGATTTTATTTAAAAGGAAGCTTACCTTTGAACCTGTCAGTTCCTACTTGGAGCTTCTTCACAAAATTTGCTTCTTCTTCATCTAAAATATAACCTGTTTCTTTAGGATCTTCTTTTTCTTTCCCTTTTTTGTGGCTTTGAATGTTGCTTATCTAGTACCTGATGTAACCCCTTTTCTCATCTCATAAGCTGTCAAAATCCCATGGAGTTGTTCAATAGTGAGATTCTTCAAATCCTGCATTTCTTCAATGGCAAAGAATTTGGAATCAAACTTTGACGTTAGATATCTTAAAATATTTTCAACAACAATAGAATCATTTATTTCATCACTAACATTTTTCACTGAGTTAACAATCTCTTCCACTCTATGAAAAAAATCTGGCAATAGTTTCATCATCATGCATTCTAATATTCTCATACTGAATTCTATATTTTTGAATTTTAGTACTTTTTACCTTAGTGTCACCTTCATAGCATTGGAATAGATTATCCCATGTTTCCATTGTGGTATCCAGCTGCATGACTTGCACAAACTTAGATTTAGCCAAACTTCCCAATATAGCATTGGTAGCCTTTGCATTGATCTCATATTGTTTCTTCCATGCATCATTTGTGGGAATGCAGGTTGGGTATTGATATCCACCTTCAACAATTGTCCATACATCAGCTCCTAGTGCCTGCAAATATGCTCTCATTCTGACTTTCCAAAAGATAAAGTTAGTTCCATTAAACAAAGGTGGCTTAATAGAAGATACTCCCTCTTGACTGCTCATATTGATGGATCTCCCTTTAAACGATCAAGCTTCTTATGAGGGACTTGCTATGATACCAATTCTAAGGAAAAACACTGGGGGGGGCAGGGGGGGTATGAATCAATTTTTTTAATTCACTTTAAACTTTCAATTGCATATTCAGAATTTTGTACGCTATTGTTCTTGATGCAACCTACATATGTATGTGACTCTAGTGAATGCAAAACACCTATATCTAGACACGTAAATTCTATCAGTGAGCTAAATTAATCATTGCATTACTAATTTGTTAACCATCTAGTATGCAGTAGAGGACAAATAAATCACAACACATAAACAGTACACATAAAACACTAGGATTTTAGGTGGAAACCCAATGTGGGAGAAAACCATTGTTGTGTATGTCTTCTTTCTTATTATTTAAATAAAATATTTATTACATTTTGTACTAGTGCAGACTCTTACCAACACGTAGGAACCCACCTAGAGGAGGCTACAACCTCCACTCATTCTCCAACACCCATTGGAAGGGAGCTATAATCCCCTGATCTCGTTTACCAGCTCCTATAGGAAGGGAGCTCCTACCCCATCACTAAAGGTTGCAAACCTCAACACCTTGTGGACCTCATTCCAGAATGTTTCACACTAGATCCACCTATCATCCAATAATCCAAACCTGCAGGCCACCTTTCATCAAATTTTCACATTGGACCCACACCAACAATGAGCCCAAATCAAATATCCCAAACTAAATTACTAAGTCACAAAAACAGAACCACTAAATCATTGTAAACCAATTGAATCTCTGAATCTATGAAATATAGAAGTCAACTAGAACAAATGAACTTCAGAATATATACATATTTTTTCTTAAGAGAACTTGTGTATATACACACATACTCTACATAAAAACCAATGTATAGTTCTCAGATTACTGAATAATTTAGCTAACCGAATCATTGTAACATTGAACCACCCACTGAATCAAGTACTGAGCCAATCATAGATCATTGAACCATACCCAATCACAGTTTTGCAACATTATAACTGATCAATGTTTCAATCCACAACTTAAATCAACCCACACAACATTTCCAGATACATATCATGCTTATCACGACATCATTGACAGACAACAACAAATAGAACAGACATTATAAATTGTCATCATCAAGAGGCACTAAAAAACCTTGACTAGATCTAACTCGGAATATATATGTGACTGTTATTAAGCATACCAACGTATATACATTATTATCATGTGCAACATGTTGAGAATTCAATAAGGAAATGTATATGTTAATTCTCTTAACTTGATAACTCCTTATGTTTTATTTTTACTTATTAGCTTTGATCTTTCTTATTCCAATGTGCAATACATCAAACAACAACGAAAACAGTAAGAATAATGACATAGTAATGTAGACTGCAGGCCAAGGCCAAAACCCCTCCTCTTGAGGGGAAAAACCATAAAATCCCTTATTATCTTTCATATCTTTCAATTGAAAAAAACCTTGACCTAGAATTAGTTAAGTACCCTCCAAGATTAAGTCTTCCTCAGCCTCTTGCTGAAATATCTTCGACCTCCCAGTAGATCTAAAATTTTTCTTCCCAATCATCTGTTGCAATTGTTGGTGCTTCGCTAGGAGACTTTGATTTCCCTTGCTCTTCCCTTGACATCACTTGCCTTGATTTGAGTATTAGGGCTAGTAGGAAACCCTAAGAGACATTTGATTTCCTTCTTTCTCTTCTTTCTTCCAAATTCAAACCTTATACTTTCCCAGTGTAGAAAACCTAACTTCGCACTTCCAAAAGGAAGTAGAGAGACCCAAACACTTCGACTTTTCTTGTCCTTCTTCTTCGCACTTCCTTCTTCATCCTTCTATTTCTTCCTTCTTTGTATGAGATATGATTGAGTGAATCATCCAAGTGGTTGATGAGTTCCTCTTATATATAGGCTTCCTTCAAGGGTGGACGTGGCTCTTCATGTAGGCCGACTTGACAACTTATGTAGGCCGACTTGATCTTGGAGGTATTTTGATATTTTCAAGACAAAATAAATTTTCATCTACAATTTACAATGTGCCCACAGGGTCTTTCATGTATGACAATGACTCTTATATCTAGGACAAACCATAGAAACACTCAATGGGTGCTTGACCTATAAAATAAAATAACTTGAACATGAAAGCCATGCTCCAATAATAATAATAATTTCTTTTTCATTTTATATATACAATAATACATTTCATACTAATGAAGACCAAACCTAATTACACATTTTTCAAATCTCCCTCTTAACTAGGGAGGTATTCATAGGAGGTACATGGTCATTCTCAATATGAAGATATCTCATAAGAAGAGTTGGTTTGGTAACCCATCTGTCTAGCATCATAATAACTAGCATTTTCATATAGCAAGGCCTTGACTAACAGCTCTATCTCTCCACAAGATCATAACACAATGCTGGCAAGACCAATGATGTGTAGACACAATCATCATTGTCTCTCCAAGGTACATACCCCACCTAGGTGTTCATAAAGTATGACCTCTCGTTGGACTATTCTTATCTTGGGTAGCTAATCCTCAAAGAATATTAGTCCACAACTCCTCTTTTCTTGAATTCCCTACCACATTCTCAAAGAGTATCGAATGCCAGATGGTTACCCAATCCTCCATTCTTTCTTCCCAAGTGAAGACAATAATGTTGTGTTTATCCCTCCCTCTCAATTCGGGAGGACAAATCCATCAAACCAAGATTTTCCCTTAAGTATACAAGCTTCTCGTTTGGAAGTGATTTTGTCAATATGTTAGCTACCTACTCATCATTGGAGATATATTTTAGCCACACCACACCATTTTGCACTAGATTCATATATAGTGATACTTGTTGTTAATATGCTTTGTCTTCCCATGAAACATTGGGTCCTAATACAAACAAATACAACTGGTGTTATTATAATGTATCACTGTAGAGTTCATCACTCCTTCAAATAAGTTAGACAACAACTTCCTTAACCAAACTACTTCCCAGCTAAGTTCACATGTTGCAACATATTCTGCTTCAACACTACTCAAAGCAATGGTGTTTTGTTTTCTACTCATCCATGAGACCATAGTGATCCCAAACTAAAACAGCCTCCTGTAGTACTTAATCCATCTTTTTCACTGCCTCCCTAGTCAGAATCTGTATAACCAGTCAATTGAACATCATTCCTTCTATCATATTTCAGGCAGTAGTTGATTATTCTCCACATATATCTCAGGATATATTTTTCTGCTATCCAATGATCATGCTTCAGCTCCACTTAGAATTGACTGAGTACATTTACTGCAAAACATATGTCTGGTCGATTATTCACCAGGTACATTAATGAGCCAATCGAATGTCTATATCTGGAGGGATCCACAGGGCTTGATTCATAACTCCTTAGTCTTTTCAAGTTTGTGATCAATGGAGTGGTCATCTCTTTACATTCCATCAAGTTGAACTTCTTCATAATCTCGATCACATACTTTACTTGACCTAAATAGACTTCATTAGGTTCCTTCCAGACTTCTAGTCCCATATAGTAATGCATCAGCCCAAAATCCTTCATGTCAAATTTTGTTGCCAATTGCTTCTTACATTCTTCAATTCGACCTTCTACACATGTCAAAAGAAGATAATCTACATACAAAATAATAATTACAGGTTAATTGTTTACAACCTTAATATATAGGTTTGAGTCAGCATAACTTTTTTTGAAGCCTAGTCTCTGTAGGTATGCATCCATTCTAGCATACCATTCCCTTGATGCTTGCTTGAGGCCATATAGTGCTTTCTTTAATCTGCAAACATATTCCTTCCTATATTTGATTTTGAATCCCAAGGGTTGTTCTATGTAGACTTATTCATCTATTGTGCCATTCAGAAATGCAGTATTGACATCCATTTGGTGTATGTTCCATCCCATTGATGCTGCCAAAGAGACTAATGATTGAATTGTTGTATATCTTGTTGTTGGAGAAAACGTTTCTTCATAGTCGATGCCTTCAAGTTGATAGAACCCTCTTGCAACAAATCTTTCTTTATACTTATCTATACTTCCATCAACTGCATGCTTGATCTTATAGATCCACTTGGAAGTAACTACAGGTTTGTCTTTAGGCCTAGTTACAATCTCTGAGATTCTATTCTTCATTATAGATTGATATTCTTCATTCATGGCATCTTTCCATTCTCGATGTTCTATAGCCTCTTCAAAAGTGGATGGTTCTTCTTCTATTAATTTTGTCATGTATGCAGCATACTCAGAATATATCTTGGGTCTTTTACTTTCTCTAAATGATCCTTGAGTTTCCCCATGAACTTCTACATGAAGTAGTGTAGATTTCAACCAGTTAGGTATTTTCCTTGTTTCTTGAATGAACACAGGTTGAATAGGTTCACTAGGTCCTTCTCCATCATGGTGAGATCATTCGGGCTTTGTCAACTTCTTCCTCAAACGTAAGAAGTTCTTCATCATCAGAATCTATAGAAATTTCTTTTGATTTCTTGAATGTTATGCTCTCATCAATTATGACATCACGATTAACTTCAATGTGATGTCCATCTTTCATATAGATTCTATAAGCTTTCGATGAGTTACTATACCCAACAAATATATCTTTCACACCGGAAGGATCCAGCTTCTTTCCTTTTTCCTTTGGTATATGAATATACACAGGATAGCCAAAGATTCGAAGATGATCAACAGATGGCTTCTTCCCAGTGAATGTTGATTTCAAGTAGCATAAGATGTGCTCTAAGTCTCAAATTTTGCAGGGATGCTTGGGCACTGGAATTCCAAAGAACCTAGAAAGAGTTTTGGGAAATTCCACTCGAAGATAGTTTTATTAAAATAATTAATTATTTCTAATGGGACCCTAAGTCTAAACTTAGGAAATTAAAATAATTAATGGGTATTAATCTAACTCTGGGTGTAACTTCTAGAAGAAGATGAGGATAAAGCATAAATGATATTATCCATTGATTAGCTTCTAATCTAGGTCATTATTTAAGGAGGCTTGAGGGTGATTTGGAAGGTAAACAGAGAGTTGATCAACTAGATCGAATTACTAAAGCTAGAGGCAGCACAGTAATTTTGTAGTGATCACGCCGAGAGGGGTAGAGAGAGTTTTGGTTGGAATATCTTCTTTGGAGCCAAGAATACTCAGTCGAGAGGTAGAGATACACACATAGGAGGCAGCGCAGTACCTAGAGAGGGTGACGCAGAGCCAGGAAGGACTCATGCACAGCAGCGTAGAACCTGCCACACAGAGGCCTAAAATTTGTTGGAGGGCTTGACGTTCTCAACGAGGAGGGTTGGAGTCAACTTCTGAGAGAAAATCAATTCAGAAAAATAGGTGACACAATGCCTTAGAGGCTATGATGCAGGCCCACGTAGTGACTGTGTAGGGGAAACATAGAAGTAGTTAGGGACTTGTTGGTTTAGCTGTCAGATCATCCTGGACCTGCAGTGTAGAGTGAGGTAATCTCACTAATTTCTTCTACCGAGTAATATTCTCTATACTGGATTTCCAGCAAGGAATCCAGAGGTTGTGTTCAAAAATAAATTCTGCTTAATAATAAAAACCCTCAGATCTGTTGCACTGGTTATCCCACATTGGGTTTTTTCAGGGACATTTGTCCAAAAACAACTATGTCATTTGTGTTGTATCTCTCTATTGTTCAGTTTCTTGTTTCGGCATATTATTTTAAATGGTGTAGGCTACAGTGTATGTATTTCAATGTTTGTGGTAGGAAACTACAAATAACTTGTTCATTTAAATCTAACAAGAAGGAGAAATATCATTAGTTGTTGCAGTAGGGGTTTCGGTTTGGGAATTTTCACATGGAATCAGAGCAGTGTAGGTGAGATAAGAATAGCAGTGCCAGAGAATCCAACATTGAGCAGAGAAGGAGGTCAAATAGTTGTAGGAGGCAACAATTCGTATCCCCAGAGGGATTGCGCAGTCTAAGCCAGGAGGGCTGAATTTTCGAGGAAAGTCTCTCTATGAATGAGTCGACAGAGAGGAAGGGATTCCAGATCGAAATCTTGTCCTGCCAGAGGGAGAAATGTAGACCCTCAGTGTGAGGAAGAACTGGTGGGACACAGTTTTTTTAGAGGCAGATTATTGGGCTGAAAGATGTCAGAAGAGAGAGGACAAGCGCAGTGAGGGAATTTTTCCTCAGTAGACTTCCCGCAAAGAAGTTTGTTTTCTTATTGGTTGAGCAGTAGCAATAAGAAACAGAGAGGAGCACTTCAGCATTTTCATGGCAGAGATGGCAACAAGTGGGTTGAGAGATCGAGACAGGTTGGATGGGGCATCCAACTATGTCATTTGAAAGGCAAGGATGTCATTCCTTCTAGATGAGGATTCTCTCAAGACCTATGTCGATAGCGTGGTGGCTGAGCATGCAGATCCATATCTGCTGAATAAGTACAAGGAATAAATGGCGAAGGCCAAGAGGATGATCCTTGATGGATTAAAGGATCACGTGGTTTGTCACGTAGCTAGTAGAGGGACCACTAAGAAGATGTGGGATGCCTTGGCAATGCTATATCAAGGATCTTCCGAGTAGCGTAAGATGTACTTCAAGTAGAAACTAATATCTGCGCAGATGCAGAAGGGGGAGTGCATAGATTCGTTCCATGTGAAGCTTCAGGAGACCTGGTACATGTTAGAAGTTGTGGGGCCTACACCTCAAGGTTCCAAGATGGTGAGACTAGCCCCAAACTCAATCTCAGAAGGCTAGTAAGTCTTTGTCCATAGCATCTTGGGTAGGGCAGCTCTACTAGACCGGGATAGTATGTGGGCAACTCTCAAGTAGGAAGAGCTAACGAGAGATCTAGTCAAATGTAAGCTTGATGGAAGTAGCAGCAATGGGTCGAAGCCCAAGGAGGAGGAAGAGAATGCAACCCTTTGCATCAAAGGGGCAGCAGGAGCAGCTGAGGTGGAAGAAGGACGTCTCTAAGGTCAAATGCTTCAGTTGTAGTGAAATGGCTCACTACACAACATAATGTCCTCTCGGGAAGTAGGAAAAAGATGACAAGCAAAATCTGAAGGTTGCACCTGTGAAGATCGAGGAGGAGTATTTTTCCATGACAGCCGAGATACCTCCAGGAGGGAGGTGGTTTGATTTGGAGCTGTAGTTCAAAAATCTACAGATGGGAAGGATCCTTGAGGATTCCACCTCTCGGATCAATACCTTGCTACGAGAGCCCAGATCAGTAGTAGCAGGATGGACTAAGTTTCAGATGGTGCAGAGGAGTGTTGGAGTGATAGATGCAGTGGCTAGAACGCCAAGTCTGAGTAGCGTAGTGCAGAGTTGCAGTAGTGCAGGAAGGCACAATGTAGTAGCAACAGCAACGCCATAGCTTCAGAGGCATAACGTAGTACTAGTAGCAGTCAGATCTTCAACATTCAGATGCATCTATGATGAACACTTGTTCAGTAATTTGGGATGTTTTTCCATTGATGTTGTAGAAGCAGTAGCAGTTTGTAGTGCAGAAGTAGTTGGTGGTGGTAGTACTAACAGCAACACATATGCAACACTTGAGAGGGAGTTGTAGTACAGATGTAGTGTTGAAAGTGGCGGGTTCAAAAACAGTACAGTTGCAACAGGAGCACAGTAGTTTGTGGACATTTTGTTAAACATCGAGAACACAGAGGACGATGATATGAAGTGAGGGTGATGCTTTAGTGGGAGGCATTGCTAGAGCGCATTCCTCGCTAAGAGGGAGTGTTGATTTTTGGTAGCATCGGATGTGATCTAAGTCTCAAATTTTGTAGGGATGCTTGGGCATAGGTATTTCAAATAACCCAGAAAGAGTTTTGGGAAATTCCACCCAGAGACAATTTTATTAAAATAATTAATTATTTTTAATGGGACCCTAAGTCTAAACTTAGGAAATTAAAATAATTAATGGGTATTAATCTAACTGTGGGTGTAACTTCTAGAAGAAGACAAGGATCAAGAAGAAATTATCTTAGCCATTGATTAGCTTATAATTTGGGTCATTATTTAAAGAGGCTTGAGGGTCATTTGGAAGACACACATAGAGTTGATTATTCAAATCGAATTACTGAAGCTAGAGGCAACACAATAATTTCATAGTGATCATGCAAAGGGGTAGAGAGATTTTTGGTTGGAGTATCTTCTCCAGAGCCAATAATACTCAGCAAAGAGGCAGAGAGACACACAGAGGAGGAATTGCAGTGCCCAGAGAGGGTGACAGAGAGCCAGGAAGGGCTCACGTAGAAAAGCATAGAGCCTTCAACGCGGAGGTCTGAAATTTGTTGGAGGGCTTGGCGTTCTGAGATGGGAGGGTTGGATTCAGCTCCTGAGAGAAAATCGATTCAACAAAAGAGGTGACATAGTGCCTTATAGGGTATGATGCAGGCCCACATAGTGACTGTGTAGGGGCAATGCAGAACTAGCTAGAGACTCATAGGTTCAGCGATCAGATCAGTCGGGACTTGCAATGTAGAGTGAGGTAATCTCACTAATTTCTTTTGTCGAGTGATATTCTCTGTACTAGATTGCCAGCAAGGCATCCAGAGGTTGTATTCAGAAATAACTTTTTCTTAATAATAAAAACCCTTAAATCTGATGCATCGGTTTTCCACATTATGTTTTTCCAGGGAAATTTGTCCAAAAACAACTGTTTCATTTGTGTTGTATCTCTCTATTGTTTAGTTTCTTGTTTCGGAATATTATTTTAAATGGTGTAGGCTACAGTGTATGTATTTCAACGTTTGTCGTAGGAAACTTCAAATAACTTGTTTATTTAAATCTAACAAGTAGGAGAAATATCATCAGTTGTTCCAATAGGGATTCCGATTTAAGAATTTTCACAGTGAACGCTTCTTCTAAAGTTTTTTTGTATAGATATATATGAGGATATCGATTTTGTATGTATATTGTTGTCTTAGTTGCCTCGCCCCACAAAAACTTTGGTAGATCTTGATCGTGTATCATTGAATTTACACTTTCTTCAATGTACATGTTCCTTCTTTTTGAAACTCCATTTTGTTCATGATTTTATGGAATTATCATCTCCCTCTTAATCCTAGATTCCTTACAGAATGTTATGATCTCCTTAGATGTATATTCTACTCCATTATCAAATCTTAGTATCTTGATCTTGAGTGATCATCTACGAATTTGACATAATAAAGATGTCCTCCAAGTGATTTTGGAGTCATGGGGCCACATACATCAGAGTGAATTAGATCTAAGATTTATTTTGATTGTGAAGCACTGCTTCCAAGGTCTCTTGGTATTTTTTCCTAATGCACAACCTTTGTAGACACCTTCATGATCCTCTTTTAGATTTCGTATTCCATCTACTATGGAATTTAGGGTTGGAATAATTTTGAAATGTAAATGACCAAACCTTCTATGCCAAAGTTCACATGGACTAATCTCACTGTGAACTAGGGCATGATTTACAAGAGATATTAATCTGTAGAGCCTTCCTTCTTGGATACCAATCACTTTTGCTTGTTCTATGCTTGAGTCTTTTGCCCATACAACTACTTTTCCATCAATGAAGGCTACTCTATCTCCTTTATCTTCTAAGCTTGAAATAGAAAGTAGATTTTTGTGCAAACCTGGAACAAACATAATGTTGTTGAGGTGGATGTTGCTTCCATCTTCTAGCTTTATGGATGATGATCCAATGTCTTTCACAAGATAGCTCTTGTTGTCTCCAAGTTCCACAGAGTATGTGGATTTTCCTTTTGATAAGGTCTTCAATTGGTGAGAGTGACCAGTCATGTGCCTTGATGCACCACTATCAATTACCCAGATGTCTTCATCTTGGAATATCCTAGAGAGAGTAGAGAAGAGTCCTTCATCCTTTTCTATGGTTGATTCCTTCTTTGAAGAGAATATGAGACTCCATACCTCTAGGATGCCTTTCTTTAGATGGCTTGAAATCCTTTTGATGACTTCTTCATTTTAGAGGAGATCTTCATGATGTACTTAAAGAACCAAAGCTCTGATTCCATGTTGAGAATTCAATAGGGCAATGTATATGTTAATTCTCTTAACTTGATAATTGCTTGTGTTTTCTTTTTACTTATTAGATTTGATCTTTCTTATTCCAATGTGCAGTACATCAAACATCTACCAAAACAGTAAGAACAATGACACGGTTTATAGGTTGCAAGCCATGTCCAAAACCCCTCCTCTTGAGGAGAAAACCCGTAAAATATCCTCTTATCTTTCAGATCTTTCAATTGACAAATACCATGACCTAGACTTAGACAAATACCCTCCAAGATCAATTCTTCCTCGACCTCCTGCGGAAATATCTTTGACCTCCCAGTAGATAAAAAATTATGCTCCCCAGCAATTGCTGCAATTGTTGTTGCTTCCCTAGGAGACTTCGATCTCCCTCTAACTACTCTTCTCTTGACCTCGCTTGCCTTGATTTGAGTCTTAGGGCTAGTAGGAAACCCTAAGATACCTTTTCCTTCCTTCTTGCTCTTCTTGCTTCCAAAATCAAACCTTAGACTTGCCCAGCACAAAAATCCTAACTTTGCACTTCTAGAAGAAAGTAGAGAGACCCAAATACTTTGACGTTTCTTGTCCTTCTTCTTCGCACTTCCTTCTTCTTCCTTTTGTTGCTTCCTTCTTCATATGAGAGATGAGTAAGTGAATCATCCAAGTGGAGGATGAGTTCCTCTTATATATAGGCTTCCTTCAAGGGTGGGCGTGGCTCTTCATGTAGGCCGACTTGATCTTGGAGGTATTTTGACATTTCAAGACAAAATAAATTTTCTTTTACAATTTATAATGTGCCCATAGGGTCTTTCATATATGACAATGAATCTTATATCTAGGACAAACCTTAGAACCACTCAATGGGTGTTTGACCTATAAAATAAAAAACTTGAGCATGAAACCCATGCTCCAATAAGAATAATAATTTCTTTTTCATTTTATATATACAAGAATATAGTTCATACTAATGAAGATTGAACCTAGTTACACATTTTTCAACACTTTTTCAATTCTAAATGTTTGAAGTTTAGTACCTTTTACCTTAGCGTTACTTTCATAGCTTTGGACAAGCTTATCCCATATTTCCTTTGCGGTATTCAGGTACATGACTTGCACAAACTCAAATTCAGCCAAAATTCCCAAGCTAGCATTTGCATCCTTTGCATCGATCTCATATTTTTTCTTCCCTGCATCATTTGTGGGAATGCAGGTTGGGTATTGATATCCACCTTTAACAATTGTCCATACATCAACTCCTAGTGCCTGCAAATACGCTCTCATTCTGACTTTCCAAAAGATAAAGTTAGTTCCATTAAACAAAGGTGGCTTAATAGAAGATACTCCCTCTTGACTACTCATATTGATGGATCTCCCTTTAAACGATCAAGCTTCTTATGAGGGACCTTCTCTAATACCAATTGTTATAAAAAATACTCAAGGGGGGTGAATCAGTATTTTTAATTCACTTTAAACTTTCAATTCCATATTCAAAATTTTGTATGCTATTGTTCTTCATGCAACCTTCATATGTACGTGAATCTAGTGAATGCAAAACGCCTATATACAAACACATAAATTCTATCAGTGACTTAACTTAATCATTGCATAACCATCTAGTATGCAATAGAGAATAGATAAATCACACCACATAAACAATACACATAGAACAACAGGATTTTAGGTTGAAACCCAATGTGGCAGAAAACCATTGTTGTCTCTATCTTCTTTCTTATTATTTAAATAAAATATTTATTACATTTTGTACTGGTGCAAACTCTTACCAGCACATAGGCACCCACCTATAGGAGGCTACAACCTCCACTCATTCTCCAACACCCATTGGAAGGGAGCTACAACCCCCTGATCTCGTTTACCAGCTCCTACCGGAAAGGATCTCCTACCCCCTCACTAAAGGTTGCAACCCTCGGCACCTTGTGGACCTCGTTACAGAATGTTTCACACTAGATCCACCTATCAAACAATCATCAAAACCTACAAGCCACCATTTCATTAAATTTTCACACTAGACCCACACCAACAATGAGCCTAATGATTTTGCCGGACCATAGGACACGATGACGGAGCTCCTGAATATTCTACCTAGCAAGGGTTTAGGGTAATTTTTCTTGGTTTACTACAGCCTCGCCGTTTACCCCGCAGACCTCCAGCTGGCTCTCCGACTGTGTCCATTCCCTTTGCTGCTGCCATTTGTCACCGACAGTCACAGTGTCGTTTCCCTGCTGAATATGGAAGAAGACATGGACTTCGAGGAGGTGGATTACTCACCAGACCCGTTTCCCGACCAGCCTATTTTTGGAAGCCCTAACCCTAACCTGACGTTTTATGTTTCCCCTCCGCCTTCCATATCTGCTCCATCCTGCTCCGCCTTGGTGGTCACCCTCCCTGGTCTCACAACATCCTCCCTTCATTTTGGCACCCTCTCTATAGACTCACCTGCTTTGGATTGTCCGTCGCTCTCCCCTGGTACTCTTCACCTGCTTGTCGCGGTCACACCGCCCTCGCCCTCGTTTGAGCCAAACCCTCCGGAAGACATTCTTCATCTGTCTAGCTCTCCACCACCTCAGGATCAAGCGAGGACTGAAGCTGCAGATCACACAGCTGGGGGTCCTTCAAATCTCAGCTCCATCCCATCAATTTCTACTACAAATTCCCCGTCTGGATGCTTCGAAACACCTATGATTAGGGTTAAATCGGCATCTCAATTTCAATAGGACGAGCACACTCCTTCCGACCCGCTTCAGGATCATCCTACTGCGCCCTGGACTGGTAAGCGAAAAGTTAAGTGTGTAAAGGCTTCGTCAAAGGATTTCACCATCCGATTCAGTGAGGGTTTGTCAATGGGTGAAGTCGCAGATAAGGCTAGCTCTGTTCTGGTTGGGCATGTCCATGGTAGGGCTTATTCGGCGGAGAGATTGACCCTCTGGGTACAAGAAATCTGGGGCAATACCCTCAAGGAACTACCGGAGGTTCAGATCCTCCCTCGCGGGTGGTTTGCTCTGCATTTTTCAAAGGAGGAATATACAGATCTGGTACTTGCTCGATACTGGCATATAGAGATGGCTCTGATCCTCCTTAAGCATTGGAGTCCATTGTTTGATCCGGATAGGGAATAGATTGGGGCTGGACCACTCTGGGTTCGTTTACCGGGACTCCCACTACAGTATTGGTCAGAGGATGTTTTCGTCAAGATTGGGAATACACTTGGCACCTACCTTGACTATGATAAATCCTACATTCAGTCCAAGAATCGAACCCTAGCCCACATTCTGGTTCATTTGGATACCCGTGAGGGTTTGGAGGAGAAAATCACACGACAGTGGAGGAATTTCACTTGGGTTCAGATTTTGGACTATGAATGTAATATTCCTAACCTAGAATATTCCTCAAACCCCAGCAAAAACTCCAACACAATATGTGCAAATGATATAATAACCCAGAAGTGATAAAATAACAGTGGAACAGCATATAATTATATGTAAACCGGGAATATAAGCAGATACACAAGAAATGCAGCGAGAAATGCTAAGCCATTTTATTATACTGGGCAATAAATGAGTACAAGAGGTGATTAGACAGATGGCACCTCGACTTGCACAAGGCAAGTGAAGAAATACTCTAAGAATGACAAGAATGGCCCCTCTGCGTGGATGTTGTTGCTGCTACTAGAAAACAAATGATGATTTGGGGTTGCTCCCCTCCTCAGAAAAAGCTAAAACTCTGGATTCGGGTTCTACTCAAGAAACCCAGAAAAACCAAAAAAGCTTTCCTGGAATGGCCTCACACTGATCTACGTCCCAGCTGCTAGGAAACTATCGTGTCGTTGTTGCTACTGGAAATTGAATGAGGATTTGGGGTTGCTCCCCTCCTCAAAAAAGGTTGAAACTTTGGAATTGGACTCTACTCAAAAAACCCAAAAAAACCCAGAAAGATTTTCTGAAATGGACGAACCCCGAAAATCACCCCCTTGGGGTTCTACGTAGTTCCTCAAAGACGCTGATGAAACTATTGTTGAAATGCTGATGAAACTACTACTAGAATTCCAATGGAAATACCTTGCCCGAGCAGGCACTCGAAGTCCCCCGGGGCTAAGAGTGAGATCTCTGAATGGAGACACTCAATGCACTAAATAGTGCTACAAACTAGCTAAACAGCCAGCGTGCTCTAAGTCGAAATGAATATCACAAATGCTCATAACTAGAATGATCCAAAATGAGGGGGCTCCTCTTTATTTTATAGCCTCTGCCTCTCACAATCCCTAGGCTGACCTCCTCCTGCATGATTCCCCTCTTGCCATGTGTTCTTCCCTCCTACGCAGTCCCTCCATGTGTCTGCGTGGGCCCCATTTCTGCATCCCCCTTTGGCCCCCTTGTCTCCTCCTTAAGTCACAACGTTGTGCTACTAGGAAGTGACTTTTTATTCTTAAAGTGATTTATGTCCCCCGTCCTCACTTTTTTATTTATAAATAACTATAGAAGGCAAAAATTGGGCAAAATCGAATATTCCAATTAGCCATGGCTAATTAGGAATATTACAGTCTCCCCTGGAAAAATGTTGCTTGTCCTCAAGCAACTGAAGTGATGGATGTTGCAAGATCTTCTCACTCTCCCAAGTGGCATCCTCATCCGGAAAATTCTTCCACCTCACCAATAATTCCCAGACCGTCCTGCTCTGCAGCTGACTCTCCCTGGTATCAATGATAGCCTCCGACTGCAATACCAAATGCCACTCGTCATCCATGGGTGGTAGCTCATCTGTCACTATCACCTGTTGCCCCAATGCCTTTTTCAGGCATGATACATGGAAAACATTATGAATCTTGCTGCCTTGGGGCAAATCCAACTCATATGCAACCCGTCCAACCCTGTGTATCACCCTGTACGGCACATAAAAACGAGGCTTAAGCTTCTCAGCCCCCTTCTGCTTCAGCGATGACTGTCGGTATGGTTGTAATCGTAGGTAGACCATGTCCCCTACCTTGAACTATCTCTCCACCCGACCCTTGTCGGCATACAATTTCTGTTGGTTCTGCATTGTAGCCATATTATCCTTGAGAGCTCGGAGGATATCTTGACTCTCTTGGATCCAAATCTTGGCTCTAGGAGCCCTGCTATCACCAAACATCACGTCGACAAAAGATAAAGGATGATACCCATATAAGGCATAGAATGGTGACATACCAATGGACATGTGATGTGAAGTATTGTAGCAGTACTCCCCTAGATGCAGCCACCTCAACCATGCTCGCTGCTGCCCACTGACATAGTTACACAAGTAGCCCTCTAGCCACTTGTTAACTATCTCTATCTGCCCATCCGTCTGTGGGTGATAACTGGTACTCAGTGTCAACTCCGTCCCCACCAATTGGAAAAGCTCCTGCCAAAACCCGCCCATGAAACGGTTGTCCCTGTCACTGATGATGGTCTTAGGAAGACCGTGTAGCCTGAAGATCTCCCTGAAGAACAACTCAGCCACCTGTGCTGTTGTATAGTGTGCGGATATGGCAAAGAAATGTGCGTACTTCATCATTCGATCAACGATGACAAAGATGCAATCCTTGCCCTACACCATGGGCAACCCTGTGATGAAATCCATCCAAATACTCTTCCATTTCCTCTCCGGAATGGGAAGAGGCTGCAATAATCCTGCGGGATGGCTCATCTCTCCCTTGTTCCTCTGGCAAAAATCACACTCCCGGATGTGTTGGAGTACGTCCTCCTTGAGGCCCTTCCATGAGAACCTCTCCCTAATGGCCTTGTAGGTTTTGGTAAAACCCTGATGTCCTGCCAATCGGGAATCATGTGATGCCTGGAGTATCTTCTTCTTGAGCTAAGACCCCTCAATCAAGAAGATTTGGTCCCTGTAGTAGATGATCTCATCAACCACCCTGTACCTGTCATCTGCCACCTGCCCATCCAAAACCTCACATGCAAACCTATCCTTGGAGTACTCTACTAAGAGTCGAGCCCTCCAATCTGTATCCAAGCTCATAAGAGACAACGTGGCTGGTCTACGTGAAAAGGCATCTGCTACCACGTTGTTCCTACCTTTGACATACTCAATGTCAAATTCATATGCTTGGATCTTACTGATCCACTTCTGCTGCCTCTCCTGTAGCTGCTTCTGCTCTAAAAAGAACTTGAGGCTGTTGTGATCAGTCCTCACCCTGAACCTATTGCCTACCAAACACTATCGGTACTTAGCCAATGCATGCATGATGGCCATCATCTCCTTGTCGTATATGGAATACAACCTCTCGTGCGGAAGGAGCTTCCAACTCTCAAATGCTATCGGGTGACCTCCCTACATCAATATTGCGCCAATCCCCTCTCCCGACGCATCACACTCCAAAACAAATGGCTGCATGAAATCTGGCAATTCAAGTAACTCCTGGATATCCCACTCTATGTCTCCCTTTCGGAAGAATGCCTCCATCCGATGAGCTGAGACAGTCTGAGGTGGATATGTTTGTTGTCCATGTATCTTCTCATGCCTCCCTCTCATCTCATCATCCCACTCCATCTCCAGGATCTTCCAATCTGTTGTGGCCTTCCCTAGAGTGATAAGCCACTAAACACCCAGTATCATGTTGGTGTCCGGAATATCGGCCACGAAAAAGTGGTCAGTCAATGTGTAGGTGCCCATCGTCACTGAAAGCTCTGGAACATAACAAGCACACGTCATGGTCTGATCTCCTGGGACCAAGACTGAAAACCTATCGAAGCTCTCTGTCTGTATACCTCTCCGCTCAACCATCTGGGCATTAATGAAGTTGTGGGTTTCCCCACTGTCAAACAAAACTAATACGCGCTGATCACGTACTGTCCCTCATATGCGTAGTGTCAAATACTTGGGAACTCCCCGCAATGCTGCAAGGGCCCCTCCGGTGGGTGCAAAAGATGTACCACCTACTGCTAGTGGTGGAGGTGGCAAAGGTCCCTATATGGCATGGCTATCTCCTGCCTCCACAGCCTCCTCTTCATCCTCTTCTCCACTACTCTCGGAGAAGACCTCAATAAAATGTGCTCTGCCAACAGCACATCTATGTCCTGGTGCCCATGGCTCCTGACAGGTGAAGCACAACTGCTTCTTCTTCAGCTCCCTCTTGGCATCATCGTCAAGCTGTACTCGTCCTGGATTCCCCTTTGGAGGTGGAATCCTCACATCCTTCCCCTTAGACTGGAAAGTCTGTCTTTGGGGGTAAGGTGTCCGGGTCTTGGGTAAGACATCCTGTAAGTCCTGAGTCCTGCTGATAGCGTCCTGGAGTGTGGCTAGTTTAGTGGATCGGACTAAACCCCAAAGTGGCTCTGCTAACCCCTCAATATACATATAGACCCTCTGTGTCGTGGATAGGTCTAGCACCATCACGGAGACCCTCAAGAAATCTGCAATGTAGGTCTCTGGGCTCCCTATCTGTTTGAGCCTCGTTAGCTCAACAAAATGTTGCTCTGGATCCCTCCGATCAAATCGCTCCATCAGTATCCTGGTAAACTCGGCATATGACGTCACTATGGAGTGCCCCAACATAACCATCCCATGAAACCACCAATCCTAGGCCTCGCCATCCAAATGCAACTTTGCCACCTTGATGGCCTCTGCCTCCGACATCTAGTTAAGCTGGAAATAAATGTCTAGCTTCTCCACCCAAGACTTTGCCGAACTGTTTGATGAGCCATCAAAGGTAGGCAAGTGGAATATACTCGCTGCACGGTGGGTGTCGCCATCATGGTAATGCCGGTACACTCTGTGATGATCGTGGGGTCTGCTATCCTGCTGGAGCTAAACAAAATCTCTAAATGAGAGGGCTTCCCTGAACACCTGCCCATAGGCCTGGTACTCTGCAAAATAATCGCCCATATGCTCAGGCTCTGCCTCCTGCTGGGTTGCGACCCCCGTGTCTGCTCCTAAGAAGGTGGGCATGGTAGAGCGTGTAGGGGCATGTGAGGCCCCTTGCTGGGCAGTATCACACTGCTCTGGCCAGTGATGGGATGCACCTGATCCCTCACAAATCTGAAAAACTCGTGGGCTCTCCCGCTGCCTGGCCTCTACTGCCGTGAATCTCTGCCCCATCACCTCAATCTGCCTCGACAGATCCTGCACTGATTTGAGGAGCATATCCGCAAATGTCTTCTCGTCCTCGTCTGCCATCTGCTCTGTGTCCACTACTGGCTCTCTTTGTTCTGCGTCTACCACAGGAACACAATCTCCCTCTCTGTAGGTATTCTCCAACCTACGCCCAACGTCTCTGTATCTCTGACCTCTGTAACAGATATAGGGTTTTTCCCTCGGTGTCATAGATTGCTAGCTCCACAGGCTGAGCCAGATCTATGCTCTGATACCACTGTAATATTCCTAACCCAAAATATTCTTCAAACCCCAGCAAAAACTCCAACCCAATATGTGCAAATGATATAGTAACCCAGAAGTGATAAAATAATAGTGGAACAACATATAATTATATGTAAACCAGGAATATAAGCACATACACAAGAAATGCAGCGAGAAATGCTAAGCCATTTTATTATATTGAGCAATAAATGAGTACAAGAGGTGATTAGATAGATGGCACCTCAGCTTGCACAAGGCAAGTGAAGAAATACTCTCAGAATGACAAGAATGGCCTCTCTGCGTGGATGCTGCTGCTATGCTACTACTGCTACTAGAAAACAAATGATGATTTGGGGCTGCTCCCCTCCTCAGAAAAAGCTGAAACGCTGGATTCGGGCTCTACTCAAGAAAACCCAGAAAGCTTTCCTGGAATGGCCTCACACTAATCTGCGTCCTAGCTGCTTGGAAACTGTCGTGTCGTTGTTGCTACTGGAAATAAAATGAGGATTTGGGGCTGCTCCCCTCCTCAAAAAAGGCCAAAACTCTGGAATCAGACTCTACTAAAAAAACCCAGAAAAACCTAGAAAGCTTTTCTGAAATGGCGGACCCCCAAAAATCACCCCCTTGGGGTTCTGCGCAGTTCCTCAAAGACGCTAATGAAATTGCTGATGAAACTGCTGCTGAAATGCTGATGAAACTACTGCTGGAATTCCAATGGAAATACCTTGCCTGAGTAGGCACTCGAAGTCCCTCGAGGCTAAGGGTGAGATCTTCGAACGGAGACACTCAATGCACTAAACAGTGCTGCAAACTAGCTAAACAGCCAGCGTGCTGTAAGTCGAAATGACTATCGCAAATGCTCATAACCAGAATGATCCAAAATGAGGGGGCTCCTCTCTATTTTATAGCCTTTGTCTCTCACAATCCCTAGGCTGACCTCCTCCTGCGTGATTCCCCTCTTTCCATGCGTTCTTCCCTCCTGCGCAGTCCCTCTATGTGTCTGCGTGGGCCCCATTTCTGCATCCCCCTTTGGCCACCTCGGCTCCTCCTTAAGTCACAACGTTGTGCTACTAGGAAGTGAATTTTTATTCTTAAAGTGAGTTATGTTCCCCGTCCTCACTTTTTTATTTATAAATAACTATAGAAGGCAAAAATTGGGCAAAATCAAATATTCCAATTAGCCATGGCTAATTAGGAATATTAAAATGAAGGAGTCTCGTTTCGATGCAGAAGATGTCATAAGGTGGGGCATATATTCAAGGAATGCCCTCTGGTCAAAAAATCACCTGATCCTCCGATTGCACCAAAAGCCACAAAGGGTCAAGCAGTTTCTCTTCTGGACCGTACTCCTGTTTTAGTCCCCCGGGCCACCATTCAGGCCGCTTCTCCCCTGGCTGCAGAATGTTTGCACAGGACACCATCTCCTCCTATGACGCGCTCTTGAGCTGCTGCTGAGGCTGTGAGAAAAGCAGGTACTCCTCTTTCCTCTCACCCTAACTCCTCTGTATCTAATTCTAGCATTGCATTTCAAGATTCATCATCTTTTAAGCACTTTACTCCCTCCATACCCTGCACTCTCACCATTCCCCCTCCCATCATTTCTACCACTGCTCCATCATTCCCACCATCACCCTCCATTCCTCTCTCATCCTCTAAGGACTGGTCTGAACCACCTCATTCATACAATTTGCGCTCTCGCTCTCACTCAGAAGGTCAAACACCCTCCTATTCAGGGTTGGGACTTGCCCTCCCTGGATCTTTCACCAAATCGTCTCGTGGCCGAAAATCTTATCTCTCTAAAGCCATTCAAAAGGCTGGGGCAGAAGTTGTTTCGGGCAAACAATCCTCCTTGGATAGGGTTCTTAGAGCGTTGAATACCCAGGGGCGGTTTCCCCCATGAAGTGGCTTTCCTTCAATTGCAGAGGTATGGCTAGTGCCTCCAAAAAACTAGCCTTGCGCAGATTATTTGATGCTGAGTTTGTGGATATCATTATGTTGCAAGAAACCCTTGGTGATGCTGATCTCATCACCATATCTTTGGAATCCTTAAAACCTGGTTGGCACTTTTATTCTCTTGATGCTATGGGGCATTCTAGGGGGTTAGCCATTGGATACAATCCTCGCACCATTAAGGTCATATCATCATGGGGTGGATTACGGTTTATTGGTATGGATATTTTCTCGGTCGCACTTGGTATAGATCTCCAGATCATTAACATATATGGACCCTGCCATAGGTGAGAGGACTTTTGGAACAGATTCCTCAGTCTATCTATAACTTCATCTGATCACCTTGTCCTTGGGGGTGATCTCAATTTCTCTCTGGGATTTGGGGAATCATGGGGTTCACAGGCCCAAGTGGATCCTCTATCAGGGTATATGATGAATTTATTGGAGTAGCATAACCTCTCTGATGTCGCCATGAATAAGCCCCTTCCTACATGGAGGAACAGAAGGATTGGGGATGCAACTCTATCTAGAAGGCTTGATCAATTCCTGATTAAGGTGCCTCTGTTACAATATTTGAATAGATATAGGCAATGGGTGGGTTCTGGGGGAATATCTAATCACTCTCCCATATATTTGGAGATCCTTGGTCCCCATTCAAAGCCTAAAGCCCCCTTTAAATTCAACCATGTGTGGCTACAAGATCCGGGATACATCAAGTTGGTTACAAGCTACTGGAAAGCAAATCCCATATCGGGACATAGATCTCTGCCTGAGGGTTTCTGCCACAATCTTTCTTATCTCAAGCAACTATCTATCACCTGGGCTAAAGAGAAAGTACAGAGGGATGATCATATCCTATCTTAGATTGAATCAGAACTGAGTGATTTAATGGATGATTGTAACAAGGGGTTTACAATTGTTAATGAAAAATAACATCTTATTGAGCTTGAGAAACAAAAGGATAAGATATTGAAGGAGAGAGAGGAAACTTGGAGACTCAAGAGCAGGGCCATTTGGCTTCTTGCAGGAGATGATAACACAAAATTCTTTCAGAACTATGCCAAGGGAAGAAAGGTGTCTAACACTATTTAGAATCTGCCCTTACCTGATGGAGGTGTGGCAGACACTTTCAATAAACTTTCTCTTCTAGGCACCTCTCATTTTCAAAATCTCTACAAAACCCCTCCTAGGTCCAATCTAGCGGACATTATTCAAGTAGCTGGCCATTTTCCTCAGTTTGTGGATGAAGATATGGCGGATGATCTCACCTCACCAGTGACGACTGCTGAACTTGAGGGGACCCTGAAATGGTTTTAAAAAGATAAAATTCCAGGGCCGGATGGATGGACTATTGAATTTTATTTGGCCTTTTATGAACTCTTGGGACAAGACCTGCTCAAAGTAGTGGAGGAATGCAGGACCACTGGAAAATTATATGATGCCATTAACTCCACCTTCATTGCTCTTATACCCAAGTCTGATTCTCCATCATCTTTCAATGACTTTCACCCCATCTCTCTCTGCAATTGTCTCTACAAAATCATTGCAAATATTATTTCCAACAGGATCAGGCCCATCCTCTCTCTCCATATAT
This sequence comes from Pinus tabuliformis, assembly GCA_031772625.1. Taxonomy (NCBI): domain Eukaryota; kingdom Viridiplantae; phylum Streptophyta; class Pinopsida; order Pinales; family Pinaceae; genus Pinus; species Pinus tabuliformis. The sequence continues at coordinate 1,200,610,937 of CM062820.1, read as the reverse complement.
CACCCAAGCAATTTGCTTTTCTTGAGAATCAACAGATTCACGAAGCCATTGGCACTGCTCAAGAGGCCATACACTCGATCAAGACCAAAAAGCTAAAGGGCATCATCTTAAAGATTGACCTGGCAAAATCTTTCGACCGTGTTAGTTGGCTTTACATCAAAATGCTTCTCATTCATCTGGGCTTCCCCCATGATTTCATCACCTGGATCATGTCTTGCATCACCTCAGCCTCCTTCAGTGTACTCATCAATGGATCTGCTTCACATTTCTTTCATGCCGAGAGGGGACTCAGACAAGGATGCCCCCTATCTCCCCTTCTTTTCCTTATTGTCATGGAAGGACTCAGTCGGCTCCTTGCACAGGCAAAGAGAAATGGTCAATTGTTTGGACTAAAAGTGAATGACCTATGTTACCTCACTCATCTACTTTTTGTCGATGATGTTCTCATTTTTCTTGATGGTAGCATACGAGACTCTGCCTCCTTTGCTAATGTACTCTCCCTTTTCTCTCGGGCTACAGGCATGATGGCTAACCATGGGAAATCCACTATAACCTTAGCCCACACTTCCATCCAGGAGTCTCGATATGCTCAGCAACACTTCCCATATAGAATCCTCCCACTTGATCAGGGTTTTAAATACCCGGGGTTCTAGATCAAACCCCTGTGTCAAAAAATTGCTAATTGGTTATGGTTGGTCATTAAGTTGGAGAAAAGGCTATCAAATTGGTGTCATCGATTCTTATCTAGAGTAGGAAGATTAGTGCTCGTCAAATCTGTATTGAAGGCCACACCTGTTTTCTGGATGGCTTTGGCATGGATTCCCAAAAGCATCCTTGCCTGCCTTCAACAGTTACGTAGCAAATATCTATGGAACGGTCATCAAGATAAGAAGATATTTGCCTGGGTCAGTTGGAATAAGATTTCTCTGCCTAAAAAATGGGGAGGTTTGGGATTAAAAGATTTAAATCTCTTTTCTCAAGCTCTTGCTGCAAAAATGAGATGGACACTACTAACTGGACAGAACCTCTGGACCACTGTCACTTATCACAAATACATTTGACCTCTACAGCTCATGGGTTGGGTGCGTTTGCCAAGATGGTCTAGGATTGGCATATCCTCTGTTTGGAAAGCTCTACTTCACTCCTTACCCATCATCCGCAATAATTTGGTCTGGAGGATAAATGATGGTTCAAAAGCTCGCATCGGTCTGGATCCCTGGATTGGTGGAGGTGATCGACACCATCTTCCAAGATAGCTTATCCACCTTCTAAATCAGAGAGACATCAAAGTTATCGCTCACATTGCAGATCGGGATAATACCTCCATCTTTGCACAGGGATGGAAGTCTACTCACTTACTTGATATCCCACCCCAATGGCACCAAACATGGCAAAATTATACTTATGCACTGACTGAATCTCACATCAAAATTAAGGAGGAACATGATGAAATTATTTGGTGCTTAGCTGATAATGGAGTATATACTCCAAAAGTTGGTTATCTCGGGCTGATTAATAGAAGACAGCCGAAGGTTACTCAAGATTGGTGGCAGACTATCTGGAAGCTTAAAACTCCACCGAGAACTAGGCTCTTTTTCTGGTGTGTGCTTAGTAAAAAAGTTCCCACTGGGGAATATTTAACCCATCATGCCATATATGGACCGCACTAGTGTGTCCTTTGTAAGCAGGCCTTAGAAACGATTGAACACCTTTTTCTAAAATGTGGTTCTACTGTAAGCCTTTGGCAGTCCATCTCTACATCGATCCAATTTGCTGGCAGATGGGATGGGGAAAACTTAAATCATGCCTGGAGAAACTGGTATACCGCACATCACGGATCAAAACTGCTTTGCCTCCCTTTGCTTATATGTTGGTCTATCTGGCTGACCCAGAACAGAATTATCTTTGAGGATGGTGTTGCTAGATGGCAGATTATTTCTGCTAAGATCATCTCCGCCTACCATGAACTGCCTGATTTCACAGTGCCTCTTCCTCGATGACCACTTGCACCTGATCCCATTGATAAATCTATCCCCTGGGCATACTTTGATGGTGTTGCATAGGAACATGGGTGTGGGGGAGGTTTCCTATTGTATCTATCTGATCATCATCATTTCAAGGTCAAGCTAGGACTTGGAGGAGGGACAAATAATTATGCTGAATTAATCACCCTCCAACATTTACTGTATTTTTCACTAGGCCATGACTATATCAATCTACAGATTTATGGAGACTCAAAAATCATTATAAATTGGTTCAATAACATCACTTCCTGCCATGCACACACTCTTAGAAATATTTTGGATGAAGTGGTCATATTCAAATCTCAGTTTAACTCCATCTCATGTCATCACATTTACAGGGAACATAACAAAAGCGCTGATAGGCTTTCCAAGGAGGCCACGCTACTACCCAGAGGCCAGTGGATGATTCAGGAGCAGAGGGGTACAACCCAGTACCAATACTACCACAGGCCTTATATTGATCAGGCATATCATAGGGCAGATAGGCCCTAAATATTTTTGGGACATATCCAGACATAATATTATTCATTGTATATATCATAGTATGTTTTTATTTTCAGACTATCTATTATGCTATCGCCCTGCGTGGTGAATCTATATTGTAGATATCTCAGTTATGGTTTTCTATTTCAGACACTATCATGCTATCGCCCTGCGTGGTGAATATGTTTATTACTCAGCACCATTTTTGAAATGGACATGGATGTATATATTTTTGACTTGTATACACTGATATGGCTAAGGGCCAAATGCTGCATATCCTACCAAGCATCTACTATATGTAATTTTTCAAAAATAATGAAAGATTATGACTTTTCCTTTGGAAAAAAAAAACAATGAGCCAAAATCAAATATGCCAAACTAAAATACTAAGTCACCCAAATTGAACAAATGAATCACTGTAAACCAACTGAATCTCTAAAGCTACTAAATACATAAGCTAATTAAAACAATGAACTTCAGAATATATACATAATTTCTCTTAAGAGAACCTGTGTATATATGCGCATACTCTGCATAAAACTCGGGTACAGTTCTCAAATTACTGAATCATTTAGCTAATTGAATCAATGTAACACAGAACCACCCACTGAATCAAGTACTGAACCAATCATAGATCATTGAACCATACCCAGTCACAATTTTGCAGCATTATAATTGATCAATCTTTCAATCCACAATTTAAATCAACCCATACAACATTGCCAGATACAGATCATGCTTATCATGACATCAATGACAAACAACAACAAATAGAATAGACATTGTCGATTGTCATCATCAAGCAGCACTGCAAACCCTGACTATAACTAACTCAGAATATACATGTGACTGTTATTAAGCATACCAACGTATATACGTGCTTATCATGTGCAACATGTTTAGAATTTAATAGGGAAATGTATATGCTAATTCTCTTAACTTGATAACTTCTTGTGTTTTTCTTTTTAATTGTTAACTTTGATCTTTCTTATTCCAATGTACAATACATCAAACAACTACCAAAATAGTAAGAACAATGACATATTATGTAGGCTACAAGCCAGGCCAAAACCCCTCCTCTTGAGGAGAAAACTTGTAAAATATATTCTTATCTTTCAGATCTTTCAATTGATGAATACCATGATCTATACTTAGACAAATACCCTCCACGATCAAGTCTTCCTCGGCCTCCTGCTAAAGTATCTTCGACCTCCCAGTAGATCTGAAATTTTGCTCCCCCGCAACTACTACAATTGTTGCTACTTTCGTAGGAGACTTGGATCTCCCTCTAACTACTCTTCCCTTGACCTCGCTTGCCTTGATTTGAGTCTTAGCGCTAGTAGGAAACCCTAAGAGACCTTCACTTGCCTTCTTTCTCTTCTTTCTTCCAAAATCGAACCTTAGACTTGCCCAGTGCAGAAACCCTAACTTCGCACTTCCAGAAAGTTGAGAGACCCAAACACTTCGATTTTTCTTGTCCTTCTTCTTCGCACTTCCTTCTTCGTCATTTTGCTACTTCCTTCTTCATATGATAGATGAGTGAGTGAATCATCCAAGTGGAGGACGATTTCCTCTTATATATAGGCTTCCTTCAAGGGTGGACGTAGCTCTTCATGTAGGTCGACTTGACGGCTTATGTAGGCCGACTTGATCTTGGAAGTATTTTGACATTTTCAAGACAAAATAATTTTTCTTTTACAATTTACAATGTGCCCATAGGGTCTTTCTTAAATGATAATGACTCTTATATCTAGGAAAAACCCTAGAAGCACTCAATGGGTGCTTGACCTATAAAATAAAAGAACTTGAGCATGAAACCCATGCTCCAATAATAATAATAATTTCTTTTTCATTTTATATATACAAGAATACATTTCATACTAATGAAGACTGAACATAGTTACACATTTTTTAACACTTTTTCAATTCTAAATGTTTGAAGTTTAGCACTTTTTACCTTAGTGTCTCCTTCATAGCTTTGGACAAGATTATCCCATATTGCCTTTGCGGTATTCAATTGCATGACTTGCACAAACTCAGATTCAGCCAAACTTCCCAAGATAGCATTGGCATCCTTTGCATTGATCTCATATTGTTTCTTCCCTGCATCATTTGTGGGAATGCAAGTTGGGTATTGATATCCACCTTCAACAATTGTCTATACATCAGCGCCTAGTTCCTGCAGATATGCTCTCACTCTGACTTTCCAAAAGATAAAGTTAGTTCCATTAAAAAAAGGTGGCTTAATAGAAGATACTCCCTCTTGTTTGCTCGTATTGATGGATCTCCCTTTAAACGATAAAAATTCTTATGAGGGACCTTCTTTTACACCAATTGTTAGGAAAAATATTGAGGTTGCGAGGGGGGGGGGGGGGGGTTGAATTAGTATTGTTAATTCACTTTAAACTTTCAATTCCATATTCATAATTTTGTACGCTATTGTTCTTCATGCAACTTGCATATGTACGTGACTTTAGTAAATGAAAACACCTATATCCAAATACATCAATTCTATCAGTAATTTAACTTAATCATTTCATTGTTAATTCATTAACCATCTAATATACAGTAGAGAACAGATAAATCACAGCACATAAAAGATACACATAGAACACCTGGATTTTAGGTGGAAATCAAATGTGGGAGAAAACCATTGTTGTCTCTATATTCTTTGTTACTATTTAAATATAATATTTATTACATTTTATACTTGTGCAGACTCTTACCAGCACATAGGCACCCACCTATAGGAGGATACAACCCCGTGATCTCATTTACTAGCTCCTACCGGAAAGGAGCTCTTACCCCCTCACTAAAGGTTGCAACCCTCGGCACCTTGTGGACATCGTTGCAAAATGTTTCACACTAGATCCACTTGTCAAGCAATCATCAAAAACTGCAGGCCACCTTTCATCAAAATTTCACACTGGACCCGCACCAACAATGAGCCCAAATAAAATATGCCAACTAAAATATTAAGTCACAAAAATTGAACCATTGAATCACCATAAACCAATTGAAACTCTGAAGCTACTAAATAAATAAGCCAATTAGAACAAATGAACTTCAAAATATATACATAATTGTTCTTAAGGGAACCTGTGTATATATGCACATACTCTGCATAAAAACTCGCATACAATTCTCATATTACTGAATCATTTAACTAACCAAGTCACTGTAACACTGAACCTCCCATTGAATCAAGTACGGAACCAATCATAGATCATTGAACCATACCCAGTCACAATTTTGCAGCATTATAATTGATCAATGTTTCAATCCACAACTTAAATCAATGCACACAACATTGGCATATATAGATCATGCTTATCATGACATCATTGACAGACAGCAACAAATAGAACAGAAATTATCAATTGTCATCATCAAGCAATGACTGCAAACCCTAACTAGATCTAACTCAGAATATATATGTGATTGCTATTAAGCATAATAGTGTATATACGTGCTTATCATGTGCAACACCTGCATACATATTTCAACATACTGAAAAACATATCTCAGAATATATACGCGACTCAATAGAAATAGATTTGCATATGTATGGAGCTATTCAAAAGAAAACCAATGTACAGACCTTAAGTCATTGAAACATACTTTTGTTGTAACCATAAATCATATACCACAACATTCACACATTCATATCATAGCATCATTTCAACCACAGATATATCATTATTAGCTACAAGCATAAATAGATCAAGCAAGTGTATTCATTAGTCTTTACTACAATTTCAAATCTATCATATATGATCCATCTCCTTGCTCCCTGGTGCACACCTATTTTAAATCAAATCACATATGAATAACTCATTTACTTGCACACATAGCACCTTGATCTCAATCTCCTTATATAGATGTTTCCTTAACCAATACCTTAGGTAGATCCTTTGGTAAAGTCGTTAGTATTAGTTGACGGGATCGAATAAACATTGTCCCTCCAATTACTATGGGCTAATACCATGGTAATGAACCTTGGTATCCAGATTTCCATGGTTCGGATTATGTACGTGACTTTTGTTCACATTACTTGTGTATGTACGTGACTCGTCTTCACAGGAACAGTGTATACTTTATCAACCTTCACTTTTGTCATCCATCTATCGTTGAATTGTCATTTTTGTGTCCATATCCTCTGTAGCTGGTGTTAACACACTCTGTGCAAATTTTCCCAAGTGTGTTACTATGGAAAATAGGCTTGCAGTAAGGGTTTATTCCAGTCAAAAAGTGTTCTTATCCTCTAAGCTGATGAGGAGATATTTTCCACTATAACAGGAGCAGTAAGGAGATCTAGTTTGCATCCAAGGAGGGCTCAATCAATAGATTATATCCAGTTGTTGAGTATTCCTCTTTTGGAGCATTACCTTTTCTATGGGATCCCGAGAGTTAAAGTAGAAGGCGGATTTAAAAGTGAACAAGGCGCAATCAAATACTTGAGAGTCAATTGTAGAGCCAAGCGCGGTTAGATGCTCGAGAGATAATTGCAGTGCCAGATGCAATTAGACACTCAAGAGATAGTTGCAAAGCTAGTTGTAGTGACTTAGTAGATTGGGTCGAGATTAGTGCACACAGTTGTAGTGATAGCAGCAAGGCAGAGAATAAGAAGTTTGAGATCAGAGTAACACAAATTGATGTGGCTATAGTATGTAGAAGGAGAACCATATATTGTGTGAAAGTTGGATCAATTCAGCTACAGCATGTTCCCACATATCAGCACATTGTAGATATACTCCCGAAACCCTTGGGTAGGGAAATGTTTTTCTACTTCAGGGAATAGTTAGGAGTAGTGGAGAACACCTTCCTCACTAAGAGGGAGATTTATTTTTTCGGGTAGCAGTGAATAGGTGTGCTAGTCTCTATCGTGTCTAAAATGCTAAGGAACACAAGATCTCCAAAACCCAGAAAAGGTTTCACGATAAAAACCTTAGAAACAACTCAATTAGATTAATTAGATTAATTAGCCAATAATTTAATATTTCCTAAGCCTAGCTTAGGAAAAGTGGTTAATTAAATCATATTAATTGAGGGAGGTCAATTTTTCTCTAAAGACTTCTAGAAAAGTTAATTAACAGAGTCAAGATGATCATAGCCATCGATTGAGATGTGATCATGGTCATTGGTTGCCTAACAAAGGATTGTAAGAGAAATATTGATGGGTTTCTAGATGACACAAATTGTGAGTTGAGTTGTATGACTACCCAGTTAGAGTGACTTAGTAAAGACATAGTTGAAGCTAGGGACACACAGAGTAGTGGGGTTTCAACAGTGAGAATTTCCAGAGAAATTCTCAGGAGGTTTTCCAACATTCTAGTGATAGGAAAGGAGGCTAAAATTTCCAGAAGAGGAGCCTGAGTTGAGGTAGTGCAAGCTTGCCGGTTGAGCTAGTGCATGTTTTAGGGTCAGCAATGCATGTGTCAATGTCGGGAGAGGTTTCAGAAGTTGAGAAATCTAGGAAATCTTAGTTAGGGTTATCGTTAATTCAATTTCTCTTCCTTTCACACTTTCTTGTGATGATTATTAATTCTTCTTTGCAATTCAATAAATTCTTATCATCAAGACAAATGCCAAACCATGAATATCACAACACAAAACACAAGATGTAGGCACATAACCAGAGAAAAACCCCTAGGAATGGGAAAAACTAGTCAAAGTCTTCCTTTAGTAGAATCAAATCAAGTTGAGACAGACCAAGACCTATTTGACCATGACATAGATTTTCCTCCATCAAGTCAACCTCCCATGAAGAAAAATTAGATTTCCAAAAATGTCATTTCGGTCCTTATTTTTCTTCTTGCAAACATCAGTCTCCTTCTTTACTTTTGCAATACTCAGCCCTGTATTCTTCTGTAACTCTCATCCTCCTTTGTTCCTGCAACCCTCGGCCTTCCTTTGTTCCTGGAACTCTCATATTTCCTTACTCTTGCAACTCTCGACCTTATTTTCTCTTGCAACTCTTCTTCTAATGATTGACTTCATTGTTTCATGCTTTATCACTTTTCAATAATATCGATTGGATGGATGGTATCTTCAATAAGTCGAATGTTCCTTCATATATAATCCATAAAAGGTGGACGTGACCTTTCATGAAGCCAACTAGACAATTGGAAAAGAATCGACTTGATAGATGAAGAGGCTGACTTGATAGTAGGGAAATTTTGCTTGATGGAGGAGAGACAAGATATAAAATATTTTTCTTTCTTGACACAAAAGGGCCCAAGAAGGGTCTTTTATATAGTAATTTTGACTTTGACTCAATACAAAAATCCTAGAGAACGCAATGGGTTCTTTGACCTGTTGACCATTGACCCAAGCATGAAACCCATGCTTTAATAAGTCAATAAAAATTCTTTTATAAATAATTTTCCTTTTCATGACTCAAATACAATTATGAAGGCTAACACTAGTTATTGTTCAACACCAAAGGTAGAGTCAATTTCCCAGGAGAGAAGTAGCACGCAGTGCGGGTTCTGGGAATGGTTTTTGAAGGTAGTGAAATTCTCCAGTCACTAGTGTGCATTTCTAGGCAGAAGTGCAAGTGCCAAGAAGAAGTGTGAGTGGCTAGGAGAAGGTCAAAGTGATTTACTGGATGGAAAATTAATTTCCTGGATTATTTTTCCAGTGGCTAAATTTGTATGACAGGGGTTTTCCATTCTACGACAACCAATTGGAATTATCTATTTTGTTGAAGAATAATATGAACCCTCATCTATTGCACATGTTTTCCCTTCGAGTTTTTTCCAAGGAAGATTTTCCAAAATTAATGGTTTCAAATTATTATCGTATGTGCATATTTCACAGTTCTAGTGTTTTTATCTTCTGCAACATATTTTATTTGTGAAGATTGCAATTTTGAATTTATCTTTATTTGTCGTAATTAAATACAGAAGGAAAATAAATTGAATAAGTTAGGAGATAAATATCTAGTTATTGTAATCATGGAAATTTCACAGGTGGAGGAAGTCATGAGAAAGATGCTAGCAAATGCAAAAACAAAGGGGGGTTTAACAGGTGCTTGGGTAGAAAAAGATCTAACTGTTATGCATTTATTATTTGTTGATGACATTTTATTATTCAGTGGTGATTGTAGAAATGACATTACTACAATTGAAAATGCATTGAACCTATTTAGAAGGCTACTGGAATGCTAATAAACGTCCACAAATCATCCATCTCTCCTCTCATCCTATCTAGGGATGAATCTATCAATGCACATAAATTATTTCCATTCCACTCATACAACTTCAATGACAAGTTAAAATATTTGGGATTCCATTTGAGGCCTAATTATTATAAGCAAGCATACTAGCACTAGGTCATTGCAAAGATTGAGGGTATATTGAAGGTATGGAACTACAAGTGGCTATCTAGAGTGGGCATATCTATTCTAGTTAAATTTGTTCTTGAGGCAATCCCTGTTTTTTGGATATCATTATCTTGGATACCTAAAGGAGCCTTGAAATTCATTCGAAAAATATGTTATCGGTTTCTATGGGTTGGCTCCAAAGAACGACGAATCTTCTCATGGGTTAAAAGGGATAAGATTTATTTGCCCAAGATTTGGGGTGGATGGGGACCAAAAAATCTTCCATCGTTGTGTAAGGAATTGGCAAAAAAGGTTTGATAGAGATTGAGCTCAATGGATAGCTTGTGGAAGGCAGTAGTATACAGGAAATATATTTTCCCTCTCATGTTAGAAGATTGGATTCGTCAGGTAGACAAGAAGAGGCCTAAAATATCAGTGGTTTGGAGAGTTGTTCTGTCTTCCTTTCCTGTAATTGAGGGGGGGCTGGCATGGAAATTTGGTAATGGATAAAAGGTAAAGATAAGCACAAACCCCTAGGTTGGACGTGGGAAGCATTATCGGCTGCCTCGGGAGTTAATTGTTCTAATTAATGACAAAGGCATAAATACTTTAAACCAAATAATTGACTTCACTTGCACCACTATTTGGGTTCAAGGGTGGAGGACATCTCTACAATTGAATCTGCATGGAAACTTTGCAAATATTTGGTAGAATTATATTGTAGATTTAAACACTTCTCATGTTCCCAATAGAGACAGAGAAGATGCTCTTGAAAGGGTTCACACTTTATCAGGCGAATACACACCCAAAGCAGGTTATTTACATATTATTGAAAATTGGAAACCTATGGTTTTAGATTGGTGGTGGAAGAAGCTCTGAAAACTCAATTGTCTGGCCAAAGCACGTATTTTTTAATGGTCTATTTTGAATAACAAGATCCCTATGAGAGACAATCTAAAAAAGAGGAATTTGATTGGTCCTTGTTGGTGTGTGTTATTCAAGAATGATTAGGAAATGGTGAATCATCTCTTTCTTCTCTACCCTTTTGTTAAAAAGGTATGGGATTCAATCAAAAGTCCTTTTGGGTTTACTCTTAGGTGGCAGGGGGACTCTTTAAATGAAGTTTGGAAGAATTGGTGGGAGGATATCTCCCCTAAAAAATTGAGAAGGCTCCCTCCTCTTATTAACTGGGGCATTTCTCTCTCTCGGAATAAGGAGACTTTTCAAGGCAAGTCGTCATCTCCAGATATTTGGTTGCCCAAGTTTTGGCTATTCTGTCACTTTCCATAGGGATGATAACATAGCATCCTCCATGTAACATCTCCCCCGAAGATATTGACCGATCCTTCCCATGGGCTTACTTTGATGGGGCCTCCTCTCAAGAAGGTTATTGTGGGGGAGGGGTTGTTCTTTATGTGCAAGAAAACCACTATTTCACTTTAAAGAGTGGATTGGACAGAGGATCGAATAACTATGTTGAAATTCTTAGCATTAAGCTATTTCTTATATTTTCATTTGAGAAAAATATATGGCATATTCAGGTCTTTGGATATTCCATGATTATCATTAATTGGTTCAACAATATTCAGAGATGTCATGTGCACACACTGGCTCTTGTCTTGGAAGAATTTTCTCAACTTAAACACGAATTTGACCAAATTTCTTGTTGTCATATCTACAGGGAGAGAAATGCAACCACTGACACCCTTTATAAAGCAGGCACTCCACAGGTTATGGGTACTTGGAAGATCACATAACAAATATGGGACACATCTTCTGAGTACTATCACAGGCCCTTTATAGATGGTTTGTAATAGGAGCAAAACATGATCAGATCTCACACTTTCATTTATTTTGTTTTTTGTTTTCTATTGGTGTATAGGATTGATGATGGACTATGTATATTGACATGTATATGTAAACATTATAACAGTTTGCTACCAAACTAGACTAGTTTGTTATAATAGGCCTGACTTTTGTTTTTTCCTCTATGAAGGGATCTTGCAGATCCTTTATGCATGCACAGATGAATAGAGAGTTTACTATTTTTTGCTTTTTGAGGGGACCTATATGGTCTTCTGAATGCACAATAGTGCATCTACAGAATGTACTTTTCATTTTTGATAATAAAAATTATGATTTTTTCCTCTGGGGAAAGTTTTATTTATGAAGTGACTCACTTTTAAGAAACAAATGAAAATCATCATTACAATAAAGTTCCTTTCCAAATTAAAGATGCATGCAAAAAAAAAAATTAAAATAATAATAAAATTACGTTATAATGATTCACAACTGCACTTTACGAGAAAACTATATGATAACTTGAAATCACTTAAACATTTCCAAAAAGTAACTTAACTAAAAGAAAAAAATGAACTCAATACCTCTTATTAAACAAAATCCCAACCAAGTGAGCTAATACAAAATATATATTAAATGTTATGGAGGGTATAGACTTGTATTTGTTATTCTTTTCCTTGAAATACATGCACATTTCTCTCTCTCTCTCTCTCTCTCTCTCTCTCTCTCTCTCTCGCATGCGCGCTCCCTCTCTCTCTCTCTAACATCATTATACTTTCTCTCGTATTGGAAGCATTGGAGTTTCTTGGAGCTTTTAGTACATCCTGAATATTAAGTTTAGGGTTTCATCCCTTGGAGACATTGAAGCTAGTGATTTGTGATCAAAGCCTAGATTGTACCTATTGAGAGGAAAATAAAAGGAGACATCTTTCCTTGAGAAACTTGTTAATGTAATGTTTGCATATTGGAAAGCCTTGTTAATGGCTATGGTTTCATTTTTTCTATAGTTATGGATTTAGAGAGTGGAGGATTACCATCCTCGGGATGACTAAGATATGTACATTAGCTTCATATTTATATTCATATGCAAGTTGTTTGTTGAAAAACATGATCTTAAGTAGATTTGATTTCCACTATCTTTCTTGTTTGATACTTCCTAAAGCTAGTATGTCTTAGTTATTTGACATAATTCTAGAATTGTTAAGGGTATTAACATCGATATTGAAGATATTATGATAGATTTACCACTTTAATTGATATTATTCTAAAGTGAATTTTTATATATGTATTATGCATGGTAGGCTTATCCTAGAGCACTAAAACTTTTTGGCATACATTTGGTATCTTTTCTCATGGATTTCCATCTTGATTAGCACTGAAAATAATTGAAATATTGTTTGTTATTTGTTGTTAAAAAATATCTTTCAAAACAGTCGTAAGGTTATTTATTAACACAAACTATATCTGAGAAACTTGTAGGAAAGAGGTGAAATTTTTGATTTTGTAGTTCCCCAAAACTTCTATCTCGATAAACAAACCCTAGTGAATAGATGTCTAAAAAATACAACTTTTATTTGGATGTCCCTATGCCGACCATTATGCTATTTTAGAACCAAATGTTACTCAAAATCCTTGATACCCAACTTTTCACACAAGGTATGGAAGGTATGGGTGTACTTAAATTTTGCCTATGTTTCTCATAATGCAAAGTTCTGAATCTTTTGCATCATTCGCAATTTCCTACAATGTAGAATTCCTCCCCAAAGGCGTCAACAAGTGATGCTCAAGTGGGTTTTGTCCCCAATGCTTCAAATGTGTTCCAAGACTCATTGATATGGGGAAGAGACATGGGGAGAGAAAAAGTGAACTTTGTACTTGTAAAAAAATTGAACAAAATAATAACCATCTAACAAACTTAACCATTTTTTCAAAACACTTGTTAATATCTATCTTTAATTCAAGCAATGGAATGTGAACATTAACTTATACATTGAAGGGTTCCAAACATCGAATGTGACTACTTGTCAAAGGCATCTTCATTATCGATGAAAGTCATTGAAGGATGTACTCTAGCCTCATCTTGTGAAAAAACAACAAATAAGATTGCTCTAATAACACTGACAAATATTATTTTGAGAATGAAATAAAGATAACAATAACAAACAAAATAACACAAGGATAATATAAAGAGGCAACAATACACTAAATCCTAACATATATTACTCAAGAAGAAGAAGAAGAAGGGATTTTAATGATGTCCACAAAACTAAACGATCTAAGGGACCTAGGACACCAAACACTTTTACAACTTCAAACTTTTCCCTAAGTATACTCTCGTGTCATGAATCTTGACCAAGACTCTCGCAATTTTGATAAGCCTTGCTTCCTCAAATAGCGTTTTCAAACAATCCACCTTCAGAATACTTTCAAACTAATTATGAGTATCCACATATGTTGGACAATCCATGATGTAGCGCCATTTTGTTTCAACCTCTCCTTTCCTACAAAAGATGCAATTATTCTTTCTTCCCACTCTTCCTTTGGATTTTTTCATCCACCCATTTCACATTTGAGATGATGAGACGTGGTCCTCAACTGTGTCATTTTGGCACCCAAATATATCTTCTCATCATGATACCATGCCGGGTTGAAATCTCTGACATATAGAGATTATTTTTTTTACCAATCTTCTTTTCCACATGGTAGCCCTAAATTTTTCAAGCACCCATTTTTTTATCTCCTCTTTAGAGTTAGACAATCCTGCCACTTAATGCCCCACTTACCCAACCACAATTTGATTCCTCCAAATTTTCTTCCTCCTCTTTAACTCCTCTACAATAATTGTTTTAGGTCAGAGATGCCCATCCATGCCCTCAACCTTTTGTAAGTAACTTAACAAGTGAAAGACCATTGAAGCCTCCATCATAAACAAACTAGCGTTAGCTAGCAAGATCTCAGAAGAGCCATTGATTTTACTTTGCAATTATTAGTGATTAAGTGTTTTTGAATTCTTACTAGTTGTTTCCACTTGTGGTTTGACATACTATTCCCCTAAACTTCACATCCATAGAATGCAATCAGTGTAACCAACAACCCAAAAAGAGTTTTGCTGGTCTTCCAATCCAATAATTTTGCTTTCCCGCTTCTGTTATGTAGAAGGTAAAAGCTCTTCATCCCCCCTGAATCCTTTTAGCTATACATGTCTCCCAATTGAGCTTGTTGTGAAAAACAATTCCTAGATACTTGTATTCTTCCACTATTTCCAAGGGTTTCCCCTCAAAAGAAATTAACCTATTGTTTTTCATCTTTAAGGAGAAGATCATAATCTTGGTTTTGCTAATGTTTACTTGCATCCCAACCTCTTGACCAAAGAGCTCTAAGGCCTTCAAATGCTCTCTCAAACCCTGAGTTGATTTTGCAATTAGGATAAGGTCATCAGCTTACAAAAGAAGTCTCACGACATAACCTACTAACTGAATACCCTCTCCATTGTTACTACTTAACCATTCTTCCATCTTATCAATACATAATCCAAACAACGTGGGGGAAAGATGAAACCCCTACTTGACCCCAATGTCAGTACCAAAGCATTTAGAAAAACCTTAGTTCTGATTTTAGCTCTAACTTTCTCATAGAGCTTATGAATAGCTACTCTATATTCGCTTGGAATTTTGATCTCTTCCATTCTTCTCCAAAGCTTGTCTCTAGGAACAATGTCAAAAACTTTCTTGAAATCAACAAAACAACAAAAGGTCTCCTCACCCTATATGTCCCAAACTTTTTCTATGAAATTCTTAAGAGTGATACAATGATCAATGGTAGAATGTCACGGCCTAAAACTAGCGTGCCCTTCTGCTCTTTTACCTTCCTTTTCTATCCAACTGTTGATTCTACGTTCCACCATGCTTCCAAATAACTTTCCAAAAAGAGGATTAACCATAATATGTGTTGAAGAATCTAGGGCAATTAGGTATAGTAGGATTCTTCTTGACTTGATAACAATTTGTGAAGCTCTTTTACAATTTTTCTTAGTAGCTTAGTCTTCTTCTTATTATTATTAATGCATTTGTGTTTACTTCATCAAACTACTACCAAAGACATAAGAACAAGAACACAAGATGTTGGCTCTCTTCCTAGGCAAAACCTCTCTCTCTCTTAGAGAGGAAAACCCTTTCGTAAATTTCTCTTATTGAAACTTCTTATTGATCAATGCCAAACCCTATACCCTTGACAAAAATATCTTCCAAGCGCAAGTCAAGTCCTTCCTTCTTCCTACACTTTGTCTCCCGGCACTTAGTCCTCTTCCTTCCAGCACTCCATTCCCCAGCACTTCGTCCTCCTACTTCTTCCGACAACTAGTGATAGACCGTGTTATGTGAGCTCTAGAAGAGAGAATTATATTTGATCCTTAGTGAGATCCTTCACCTATGAAGATACTTTCCTTCTCTTGTCCAACCGAGCTTCTTCTTGATGTGTAGCTGCAGACTTGATGTGACAACACTGCAGCACTAGTTTCTCGCACATGTGGGAGGTTTGCCTTTCCTTCACTTGAGAGACCCTCTTCTTCGCTTGAGTAGGAGGCCTTATGGACCTAATTTACTAGCCCAAACGATAAGATATGTATGACTATGATCTTGTTGTTGCTATGACCACAAACTGCCCTTCTTTTCTTGCACTTGCGATTGTTTTTCATTGTAAAAATAGTCCCTTCAACTTCGGTTAGAGTTCTCCTTCTTCGCTGCACTATAGGCTCCTTAAACTCACTTTCCCTTCACCCTTACCTCGTCTTCCTTCTCGTTGATTTCATAGGTATTGTAGGCTTGTCGTTGGAGGAGTGGACAACCTCTACATATAGATGTTTGTCCCTCCTTTAGGCCGAATTGACTTTTCCACCTTGGATTTGCTTCTTTGGTGATGTCGTTACTAGGAGAGGACTTGTGACTTTGCTTGGAGGAATATCTTTGACTCTAATACATAAATATACATGGTGTAACATGACCTTAATGTCTTCCACATTTTCTTTTGACGCTTTGACTCACCTGTAGCACTTTAACATGTGTTAAACCTATTTCAATGAGCAAGAAACTCATTGATAAATATAACAAAAATAATATTTCTTTTCTTGAATAAATACAAATATCAAAAGTAGATTTATGAAGACCAAATCTAGTTACACTTTCTTCAACAATAGGGAGGTAATTGGAGGGAATATTAATGTCTCCACTTTTGTAAAAAGGGATAGCAATAGTAGTTGTCCATTCAGTTGGAAAATTGCTTTGAGTGGGGTTGTTGAAGATCCTTTTGATAACCGGAGCGAAGATTCCAACCCCCCCACATCAAAAAAAATTATTTGGAAACCATCATTGTTTTGAGCTTTACGATTTGCCAACCTTTTTATACCATGATTGACATCTTCTAATGAAAATAACTCAATTGAAGTGTTGATTAGGGGAGAGCTACTTTTCTCTTGTTCTCTCGTCTAAAAACTTTGCTTAATTTAACCATTGAGTAGCCGAGATATTATTATCCGTTTGTTTTTTCTTTTGTTGTAATTCCCTCAAAATATTTTGGGATTTAGCTTTCCCAAATAAGTTTATTCCTTCCTTCTTGAAGTCACATACATTTCCTTTTCTATTTTTATCATATTTTTGTACATTTTCATGTTGTCACTATGAGCCTCCTCTTTAAGTGATATTTTTGGAGCCTTACACTACTCATCAAACTAGGGATTGTTTGGAATAGTGTTTGAGATTCTCTTCATTGGCTGAGATCTTTTTCACACCTTTAAGGCCTTGTGGATTAAAGGGATCACCATATTGTTACCAATGTTCTCTATCACTACATTGTCCTCTTCACTTTCTGAGTTGTCTTTTGTCAACTAAAATTGATGTTTCAAAGCAGCGGCAAAGAGCTCTTGATTTTCCTTATTGATGATGATCGCTCCATTTGCATGAACTTTCTTATGTAAATGTTGGTTCCTCTCTACCTACATCCCACTTGTGTGCATTCACAACTTAATAAAGAGAGGCATATGATTCAACTTCATCTCAACAGGACAAGCTCCAATATTGAACTATGACAAATTATAAATAAAACTTTGAGAACAAACCATATAATCCACCACACTTTGACCATTGTAATTTTTACACATAATGTCACCAAATCTAGGCCAGGCTTTCATGCCATTGCAAATGACCATGTCATAGAGGCTACATAAGCCTAACAATTCAACACCAAAGTGTGAAACACTCCCTTTTCCATCTTGAGAAGACCTTTTCCATGTGTGATCCTCACTCTCATTTAATGAAAGAGGATTGTTGTCCATATTCTCATCACTACCTAATTGCATAGACTAATTCTTTGTTGTCCTTGCATTAAATCACCAATCAAAACTATATCTCCTAAAGTCTTGAAGGAAGAAAAAGTAAAAACTTGAAAATATGCAAAGCAGTACAAAATCGCTAGAACGACGGTAGCATATCTCTATAAAAAATGTGTCAACTACACTCATTTTCTAGAAAAACATTATAATATGCTGAAATCACTTATTAACATGACATGCAACCCTAAAAAGCACGAACCTTAAGATCCAAAACCCTCACCCTAGGAGATGAGGTGGCATAGGGAATGTGGCCCTTAAGGAGCCTAGTTGATGCGTAAAATTCCTAGAGCCATAACTTTCACATATGAAATTTGTTTTGAGTGTTCCTTAGATTGGTACAAAATTTATTCTTAGCTATGTGTTTGGCCAACCTAGCAATCAAAGATTGTCCAACCATGTCAATTGTTAAAATGATCGGGAAATTTGTTGGAGAAATTAATTATTAGTGATGTCAAAGGGTGATCAGTTAAAGAAAAGAATAGCATAGGCTTAAATAGCACTTTTAAGCCCTTTCCAATGCGCTATTCCATGCCCTCTAACTCCTATCCATTAAGGAGAAATTAATTTTTCAAGTAAAAAAAACCTTTGTTTAACCCCTTTCCAAGTCAACCCTGCATGAACAAGTCTGCCCCCCTCCAATAGACATGTTGGTTAGTTTGGATGATTGGACTAGTATAAATAAGAAGCTTTCCTCCAAGTTGGTCACCAACTCGTCAAGCAAGAGAGCAACAAAACTTGGTGGTCTAAGGAAGAAGGAGAAGGTTCATATCTCATGAACCTTGTGGAAAATTGGAGTTCTCTTTGAAGATTATTTTTAATCTGCCTTAAAGGTTTTGGAGGACTTCTTAGTTACAGTTTTGAAGCTATCTTCTATTGGGAATTCAACATCCTTTGTGGTATCTTGCAAAGCATAATTGGGACTACTCTTAGAGCCATTTTTCGGCCTTAATTCAACTTATGGAGGATAGAACTAGGTTTGTAATTCAGCCCCTTCTCTATAGAACTTTGACCTTGTAATAGGAGAAAATTTCGGCCCTGTAATAGGGCACAGAGCTCAACCCTCTGATAAATTTCGACCCCTACAGTCCGTACAAAACTCAACCTAAGAGGGGTGAAGACTCAGACTATGGAAGAATCTATTTTTGGCCTTGCAATTCAGTGTTTTTGTGGACAGACCTAGAGCATCTTTTGACCTCTATTTTCGGCCTTTTGTTGGAAAATATGGTAGCCTTGGTCAGTGTTTTCATCTTGAAAAATAAATGGAAATTTGAATTTTAAGTTTGCCTCCAAAATTTATTAGGTCAACCCCACATGAAGTCTTTATAAAGAAAATCATTTCTCCTCATTTGGACACATCAATTTTGGTCTGTGTCATTTTTTATCCAATGAAATTACAGGAGGGACAAAATTTAAGGAGGCTGAAATTCTAGGGATGGCCAAACTTTAAAGAGGCTGAAATTCTAGGGAGGGCCAAAATTTCACGGATTTGGTTTTTGACATGACACTTGATCATGACTATGGTTACTGACTTGGTTATTCTTCTGCTATGGTTATTTCTGATGTATTGATGAATCTAGATCCCCTCTCTCTCATAAAACAGAAATTTTATGGGTTTTCCCCTTGTGGGTTTTGCCTTGGTTGTGTGCCTACTTTTTGTGTCTCTTATCTCTTTGTTTCATGGTTACTTTACTGTTCTTTCATGTTTAATCAGTTGATGTTTTTCTTATATATAACTGCCTAAATGATATTGAAATTAATGTTATATGAAACTAATGCTTAATTGATCATTGAAGTAGTTATCAAGGGAAGAAAAACCTAATTCTAGCTGGTGCCCTAAAAATTCAACATTTTTTAAGTCATTTTGAAGCTGAGATGAAGCAATTTTTGTAGACCTACTTGTGTTATCTTAGAAGTGTCTTGAAGTAGTATTTTCTTTATTGAAGTAGACAGACCTTGGTGATCTTTGTCACAGACTTGGAGACATAGTTGTGCAAACTTGAAGGCATCTTTGGATAGAACTTGATGACCTTGTTGAGCAAACTAGATCTTGAAGAATTGTTTGAAGGAATTGGTGCAAACTTGGAGGCATCTTGAGCAGTCCTTGACCAAGTTTTGAAGGCCTCTTGAAACAAAGTTTGGAGCAGATCATGAAGTTTTCTTGGAGACACATTGCTAAAGTTTTGCAGTTTAATGGAAGTATTTGTATAAGTTGGAGCCTAAAAGGATTGGTGTCCTCATAAAGACCTAGTTGGTGCCTAGGTTTGTCTTGGAGGATTGGTATCCTCATTCAAAGTTGGAGCCTTGTGAGAATTGAAGTTTTTGTAATGGTTGGAGCCAAAATTTGAGGATTGTTGTCCTCATCATTTTAATTATTCAATATATACTATTTTTATTTTGTTTATTGTGTTTTGGTATATCTTGTGCTTCCTATTATGAAAAAATATTAACTGACATAATATAACAATTGAAAGAACTACTGTCAACATAACTCAAATAAAATGCCTCCACATTACAAGCAGGCACATTTAGATTTTCTACCAGATCTCAAATTACTGTCCAAAACCATATTTAATTAATTAAGACGTATGCTGACATTGCATGTCAATTTGTAAGTAATAATACCAGTAAGGGTCTTGACTTCACAACTTCTGTTATAATCCATGCATCACAAGCAGTACAAGGGAATATAAGCTTCAAAACATCAGTTACCATCCCATGCATGTGAAGGCACATGCCCTGATAATCATGGTCCATCTACATGGCGTCACAACATATTTGCAATGATATAATTCCATGATGCCTATCTTTACCAATAGTACCCCAAATAAAACTTGATTTCATTTTAAGTAAACAACTTTATACATTTACGTAAAGACTCAAATCCAGAATCAAATATGCCTTACTTAAATCATTAAAGGGCTAACATTCATGTTCTGATGACCAAGGAAATTGCGATGAAAATCATGACGTAAACCAGTCATAGCATGGAAGTGGTAAGCTCGATACTTTCAGACTGCTAGTCCCTGCAGTAGTTCCACTAAGCCGTCCTGCTGCTGAACATGCTTCACCCATTGGGCGCTGATCCGAACTCGTTCAATGCTCTGATTAACTGTGCGTTCAATAGATGGTTGCATTCGGGTTGAAAAGAATTCCTTTATTTCATCTGCCTTTTCCTCACTTGAAAACTGAAAAGCAAAGAAAAGAAATCTCAGTAGAACTTTAAATTTTCTTAAATAAGTCCTACCAAGAATTGGACAAAATCAACATGAATACATAAATTTGCATCAAGGATAAAATTCAGGAACAGACCGTAGATACAACAGAATTGATGAAACGAGTTACCAAAAATCCTGAACCCCAATTTTCCCAGATAAAGTCCCACTTTTCCTGTGCAAAAGAAGCAGAAACCAGATTAGCTGAAAATATAGCAACTGCAATGCTTACATTTTCACAACTTTCCCAAATCCTAAATTTTCAAAAATATTTACCCTCGAATATCTTAGAGGTTAGTCTTAATCTTGGTGAAGTTATAGAAAACAAGGGAACAAGTAACAGAGTCATACATAAGCGATTATTCTAATTTGAAAAGTCATATATATATAACGTGGGCAAATATCCGATAAAATCCTGTAATTTTAAAATTTGTAATTTTTTGGTGAATATTATTTTTTAATCTTTTATAGGTAAAAATGAGCAAATTTTTAACCAAAGATGTAAATATTTTTTTCATAAAATGTCTAAAAAATAACTAATTAGCGAAATTTCGCCCTCAAATTTTCCCTATTTCCTTCTCCCACACATACACACATACAAAAAATAAAAAGTTTAAAGACATATTTACTATTATCAAAGTTATTATGTCATAAAAGATAAATCTCAGCAACCCAACTATACATGAAACGCCACATAATCTTGATATGGGCAGTGAGGGGCAGTGAAACAGGTCACCATCTTATCCATCACAACCTGCTTCATAAATTTCCAAACATTTTGAGACTACTAGAAAGGCTGATTTGAATGACTCGGATTCATGGTAACAGCAAGGAATGACAGGAATGTGCAAATTATAATTTTCATCAGACAATTCCTGGATGCCAGGAATGTGCAAATAGAATAGCAACTGTTGTATTACACTACAAATAGACTTTTGAATTAAACGGAAATTTTTTATCTTTGGCTCTCTTCTCTTCCAGTTTGGTATCTCATAAAGAAGTATGGAACCATAATTTTACAGAACATGAACCCCTTAGCATGCTTTCAAATCCAATGCTGTATTTATTTCCTGTCAAGTGTTTTAACAATATGCACCATCCTCTTCACCCAAATGGTCCTACTGCAGTTAAATTCAATCAAGTGATTTAACTATATGTTTGGTTCACAAATTTCATTTGTCTAAAGCCTTGATACGAGAATGAGAACTACACAAGTTCCAACTGTCCCAAAGTCCAAAAATAAATGAAAACTATACAACACATCACCTTTAACCACAGCCAGGCAGTCTCACGTCCCTCTTTGTTAATTCCATAAAGTACAAAGACCGCATCTTGGCTCCGCACCTGCAAGATTATCAAAAATATTTATGGTAGGTTCAAAAAGATGGGTTCAGGTCTCCCTTCAAATGCAATGAGATCATAAAAGATAGTACAACTATGGTGATCTCTTTAACAAACCGTAATCCAGCAAGAAGAAGTTGTGTAAATGTGACAGCACTTAACATAGATCACAAAAAAATGTTCACATACCATGATTTTATCAATATAATTTAACCATAACCAAAAAACAGCCACCACAGGTACAGAGAAATAGTATAGGTGCCCTTAGGTAAAAAACGAATGAAATAATACAAATGAGAGTGTATTTGTGTGTATATAGTATATACAACTCAAGTGAGGGTTATAGGCCCACAAAACAAGGGCATACACCCCAGCCATAAAACAATAATTAGGTCTAACTACCCAAAGGTCGGTCCATTGAGGGCCTCAACTACCCACGAAGTGTGCTGCCATGTTGCCACAAGTGAAGAATACATATTCTAAACAAAAAGCAGGTTATGAATTGGCAAGAATTATAAGAGACATACCTCAGAAGACAAACTGAAGTCTAGCGCTTCCCGGACAACAGAAGGATCTGGAGATGATGCAATTGAACCTGCAGGTCATGACACGGTTTCCTCTTTTCAGAAATTTTACCTTAAAATATTATTGCTAATAAAATGAACCAAAGAATCAGTCCCTTACCTAAAATGCGAACTTTTTCTTGACTTAGATCTGTCTCCCTGAAAATTCTCAACAGAGATTCATAGCCAGATTTATCTGAGGTTGTGACATTCTGCATGACAGCTATGTATGCAGCCTATAGAAAACAACCCAACCATTTAGATCAATAAACATGTAATGGCATAAAAAACAGTCCCTTTAATTTCATATGAAAGCTAGAATCAGCAAGAACAGTGCAACCTTTCTGATGTCTGCAGGTAGAATTGTTGTACTTCTGTCATTCAAGAAAACATTGAATCGTCTTCTCGCTTCTACTTTAGTTTTTTCATGCCCAAACTGAGCTAAGACTACCAATATCTGCCCTCTTAACATTGCGTTCAAGTGACTCTCATCTGGAATAGGCTCCCAGCCCAGTTTCCTGTACATGAAAATCACAATACAATGGAATGAAATTAAGTGATGGCATTAGCCTCAAGGCCAGTAAACTATGCAATTTGCAGAGGAGTTTTCATAAAACATCACAAACATGATTGTGTTATTTTATTTAATAACTAATGCCGTGCATTCTACAACCAAAGATCATATTTGAGTAAGACCTCGCATGCATGTGTGTATGTACCCCGAGTTTTGAGGATAGGAAGGACAAAGTTCCAGTATGCTTATGGCAGGGCTGTTGAGAGTGAAAGCTGGAAGGAGGTAGTGCTAAATTTCAAAAGCTTCTGGAATAGAGTGTTTCAGGAACATTTTTTATATAAAATATATATTATTATATTTTGATGCATGCATATTAAAAACAACACGCAGAATACCAAATTAGTTGCAGAAAACATGAAAATATAGATTTAATTACTGAATTAATGATCATAATCAAAGCATCAACCATTCAGTGCACATATAACATCAATCATCTAGCAGTCATAACCTGTAACATTGTCATCAAATCATCATTGTCATTAACAAACTGTAACTGATAACATCAACCATGAGATGAAATAGAGCATCATTATCATTACCAAAGAGTTGTAATAAGCAGTCAACAGTACAAATTTTACTTCAAATTTCAAAGTTCAAACTTTAACTGTCATAAAATGTTTACAAAACAGGTCATAATTGTTAACACCAAATTTACTCTTGGCGAATTCAAGTGGTGAATTCAAGTGTTAAATTTACTCTTGGGTAGTATAGGATTCTGGTATATTTAGCAGGTTTCCGGCTCATGCTTCAAGAGGTTGCATGCAGTGTTTGAAAATGTTTCTATGTTCCTTATTGCCACATGAGTCAATTGAGACCATTTTAGATGACACGCGATAAGTTTCTAGAGATTGATTTTTTTGCAGGCAGAGTTAGGGACCTCAGATGGGAAAATAATCAACAGGTAGAGTTAGGGACCTCAGATGCAAAAATAATCAGCACAAGTCAGATAAGCCTGTTTTCAAGAACATGAAAGGTGGTGGTATTTTTAGCAGTGACAATTTTTTGATGTGCTATTTATAGTTAATCTTTTAGTGCAATTTGTTGGAGTCTTTAAGGCTGCTAAATTTGTTGAATTTTGGAAAGGATGTGAAACTCTATTGTCTTTAGATGAGATCTAATGAGGTTGGAATCCCTCTCAAACATCCAAAAACAATTAATGATAACATAAAAAGTTTAAATAAAATGCTAGAACAGGAAATATAAACAAAATGGAAAGTTTCACAGGAAAATAAAAAGAACATATTTTGTTTACTTTAAGACCTTTATATTATAATTCCAAGATAGCTTGCATGTCAAGCAATCCTCTATTAGGAGCTTAAGAAAGTGTGCCCTACCTGGACAATAATCAATTTGACCATCTTATCCTTA
This sequence comes from Pinus tabuliformis, assembly GCA_031772625.1. Classification (NCBI taxonomy): domain Eukaryota; kingdom Viridiplantae; phylum Streptophyta; class Pinopsida; order Pinales; family Pinaceae; genus Pinus; species Pinus tabuliformis. The sequence continues at coordinate 1,200,585,863 of CM062820.1, read as the reverse complement.
TTTAAGGCTTAGGGAGTGCTTCCCAAAAGGGCAAGCAGTGACTCAAAACCCTGGGCGCATGCTCATTCCCAAGAGCACTCCTAAAGTGTACTTCAAAGGAAACTTCTGAATCACTCCCTCCCTAAGTGCACTTTGGCCACAAAGAAAGGGGATACAAGGTATAAGCAACTCCCCCTGTTACTGACCCATGTGGATGACCCCTTGGAGAAAACAAATCTCCTGATGTTTCACCTTGCCAACTACCAGTCCTACCATGATCAAGGTATAACTAGCCTCAAATGCCTCTCAACGATGCACTGGTCAGTGCTTTCTTCATCTAGCTTACTCATTCAATGAAGGTGGGCCATCAAACATGTGGTACATTAACCTTTTTTGTATTCATGTGCCTTCATTTAATGTCTAAGGGCATTCTAGTATGGATCATAGATTGAATTTGATGATAGACCACTTTTGACTATACACTTGTTCTCTTGCTTCACCTTGGTGGTTACCACTTGCCCCTAGTCCAATGTGACCTTCCTTGAGGGCTTCTTTCACTGTGTCCATGGTAATCCATACTTAACGCCTACCATCTTCCCTATATTTCCATATCCCATCTTCAGGTTGATTGCTCTCTGTCACCAATATTGGTTCCCACTTTTTCTCATCCTTGAGTAGGGGCCTGAAAAACCTTACCCTAAGAGGTTGATGCAACAGAAAGAAAAGAAAAAGCATGAACCATAATGTTAAACTGCAGAAGATTGGCAAGGATAAATGAGAGCATGTGGACAAAAGCCTATCCTAAGCTCTATGCCCCCTCATTAGCCCTCAACTAGCTCCTGGCTAATGCGTGAGCTATCTAAATGAAAGGAACACTTTGAATATTCCACCCCGATGACCAATGAAATGCTTCATCTTTAAGGGGACAATGATGAATAAACAAAAGCTTGCAAGTTTGTAACCCAAGCTATTTATGTAAAAAGAAAATAAATTATGAAAAAGGCACACATGAGAGGTGGTAAAAATAGGTCGAGGAAAGGGGGTAGCTCACATCCCACAACTGCTCCCTCTTTACATCATAATGCTCAAGGTAAATTGTGACATCCTCCATGAAGTAAGCCACATACCACGTCATTGATCATGTGCACCTGTTGATTGATGGGTTGGCATAGGAAGTGTTCCTCCTCTTAGGTTTGGAAGCACCAAATAGGGCCTTATGATGACCCTCCCATACCTAAGTAAAGTAGATTGATCATAGATATTAAGCTAGAAAGACATTTGAAGATGAGCGAAGTACTTTGATGCCCTTTCTCATTAAATAAGGCCCACTCTAATACTCTTATGGTTTGTGCACCTATGATGTTGATCTCACTTCATCCAGTGAGTATATGTTAGATCTTTGCTCCCAAGTACAACTATCATCCCTTAATGGATTGCATAATGCTTCTCCAGCACTTACAAAAAAAACGTCTAACACCACTTAATGACTTCATTAAGCACTTTAACCTAGGATATTGACCACTTATTGAGAAGCATTGACCTTGGGATACCTTCAGCACAATTTATGTCACTCTTCTCTCCCTCCAAGACATAAAATGCTACACTTTGGAACCAAGACGTTGCCTTGAGAGCTTATGTACCCTAGAGATGACAGGATGCCCTCAAGCTACCATTCTACTTTCTTGATGGACGTTGTGTTTCTTCTTACAAGATTTAATGATGATGATAACTTGAGACCTCTTTGAAGATGATGGTACATTGCTCAGCATGATGACATCATACCCTACTTTCATGACGTCCCCTTACTATAGCTTGGATTGATGATATGTGCTTAGTTGAGGATGATGTTTTGGATGGAGCCTTGCTTAATGATTGGACACCATTTGATGAGGAGATCTGACTTTTGAGATGAGATGCACCCCCTTGAGTCATATATGCAACATTTTGAAGAGAGAGACACCTTCTGGAGGATTATGTCACCCCTTGGAGGCATTTTACCTCACAGGTGTGGATTAAAAGTGGCTTGTTTTTATGCGTTATCATTGTTTAGCTGTCTTTGGAGGTCATCTTGCGACCTATCCAACTTGTAATCACATTTAATATTGTTGTTAAGTATTCTAGTCTAATTCTGGATAATATTGACTCATTTGCCCTTAATTAAGTAGAGCGAAGTTGATTTATCCTTAGATCATTGTCACACACACTTGGAGACTAATGTGATATGGTTAGTTGCTTCTCTCTTGGTTGATATGGAGCATTCATGAGCAAATTTGTCTTGAGGATATTTCGATTAGATGGTTCTCTCTCTTAGATGATGAAGTGCTAATTTATAGTATTGTTTTCCATCTTGTACTTGTTGAAGAATTAGGGTTTTAATCTATGTTGCATGGGCACACATCCCCTCCCCTCCCCCCCCCCCCCCCGTGCACTCAAAAGGAAAAGAGAAAAACCCTAGGTTCTGGTGTTCTACAGACCTTAACAACACCTAGAGAACATTTCATACTTTGTGCGGACATCATTAGGGATTTCGGGGCATCCAAGTCATTCTCATGCCATACATGGTTGATTTCAAGGTTGTTTCAAGTACAATTCTGTCGTCTCCAAAAAAAGGGGGACGATTGACTATCCCTCAGCTACATTTGGAAGTGGGTTAAGAAAAATTAAAAATCCCTATGACCCACCTAATTTCGAACCCCAAGTGCCTTATTTTCCCCTAACCCTAACATGACAACCTCAAGTTTCTAGTGTTCAAGTTGTTCACCCTACACTCCAACCTCCAGCAAAATAACACAACATAGAAATCATCTAACAGGGGACCAATTCACTGCACACAACCATCATTCATCAAACACATCCACCAACAGTCCAACTCTATGCATTTACAGCTTTGTTTGTGCATTCATGGTTTTATATATCACCTCACAACTTTGTGTTGTTAGAATTCCATGTACCTCAGGTCTGGTCTTTGCTCTTAGCTAGAAAACATAAACACACTAGCAGTGCCTAACTTTAAACAATTTTGCATAGTGGAAATATAACAACAATTAGATCAATGTATAGTACACAGAATTTATGGCCCAAAACTTATTTCTTATTAGTCCTTTAATAAGAAAAAACTGGCACTCATGTACTAGGGATAGTGGCCTTTTACAATCCATGTACAATGCCAATATTAGGTGTATCATTTGACCAATACACCTAGGGTTGAGACCAAGTCCTTTAGGCTCTCATATGCCCATCAACCAACAACTACAACAATTCAAATATTATTGTTGTAGAAAACTAGGTTAATCAAAAAACCAATTCACTTACCTGGGCATGTTCCTTTAGCCCACAGTCCTCCCTAAGTTGTTGTTCAGCCAGCTACATATCCTACCTCTTCTAGGCCTCGACTGCCTTGTGTAGCCCTCAAGCTACCCCCTTTCCTTAGCATATTACTACAATAGCCCTCGGCCTTGCTTATCCTCATCTTGGTTGCTCTACTTTAGACCTCCGACCTATCCTTTGGCTCCAGTCTACTAACAAGTCCTTTTGCCCCTTTACTTTGTTGTTGCAATTATTCTAGAGCATGGGAAGTCCATGATACTCAACCTTCAAAACAGAAAAGACTTTGATGCTTAACTCCCTCTGACTGCAAATCGCAGACCTTCTTGACCCTCAAAGTCTCTGTTTGACCTTCACTCCAAGTTTCTCACCTAGATCTCCAATGGCTATGACCATCTCAGTCCCGTCTTCTTGACCCAACTTAGCCAATTCTCTTAGACATAGTTTTAAAAAATGATTGGTCTGAACCGAAAACTGGTCAATTCAGTCAGTTCATTGGCTAATCCAGCCAGACCAGGCAAAAAACTCGGTCAACAGGGGCGACCTCGCCGATTTGTCACAAAAATCGGGCCTAACTGGCTAGTTTCGTCATAAATTGGCCGATTCATTGTCACGTCGGCCGCAGACCCACTGGGAGACCTTTTTGCAGCTTCTAAGGTGGTTTGGAGGGAAACTAAGGGTTGTTTCCCTCAAAAACACCCCCTCCAAGCCAATAAAAGGAGGTCTCCCCTCTCATGTGTCTCACACATCTCATTTGGAGTTATTGTGAGTTTCATAGAGAGCTTGGATTTTTTCCATTGATGAGTATTTGGCTAAGTATACGGACTCATGGCTCAAAACAGGTTGTTCAATCATGTCAAATGAATGGACCGATGGAAATAACAGCACTATCATTAATTTCCTTGCTTCCTGCCATCAAGGAACCATGTGTTTGAGTTCAGTTGATGCATCTGATAAGGTGAAGGATGCAACCTTCTATTTGAGCCTTTGGATGACTTTATTAAGGAAGCGAGGGAGAAGAATGTTGTGCAGATCATCACAAATAACGCCTCAAACTATGTTCTTGCTAGAAAGATGGTTGAGTCCAAATATAAGAGCATATTTTGAACTCCATGTGTTGCACATTGCATAGACATCATGCTCGAGGACATAGGCAAAGTGGAGTGGGTAAAAAACATTGTAGAGCATGCCAAGTGCATTACAAAATACATCTAAAACCACTCATGGGTATTAAGCCTAATGAGAAAAAACAATGGGGGCAAAGACCTTGTTAGGCCTACAATTATAAGATTTGCAACTCACTTCCTCACGTTGCAATGTCTCAATTCTCAAAAAAACCTTGCAGAAAATGTTTTCTTCTGATGATTGGACTTCATCTCGGTGGGCTCGTAGACAAGATAATAAAGACACCAAAAAGAAAGTTTTTGATAATTATTTTTGAAAAGATCTACAGAGCTTGTGAAAATTATCGATCCCCTTGTTAAGGTGCTAAGATGGTGAATGTGAAAAAATTGGCCATGGGCTATGTTGTCGTTCAGATTGTACAGGCACCGCGACAACCACTCGGGCGGGGTTGTCACTCTGATCCCCACCCACTCCATTCTAGCTATCTCCCAACAGTAGGCTATGGGGGGTAGTCCCTATTGTTGGAAATAATACTAAGAGGGGGGCTGAATCAATATTTACAAATCAATAACTTTTTCATTTCCATAATCAGATTTATATACGTTATTTCAGAGAAGGGAACTCACGTGTGCACGCAACTATTCTTAAGGCAACCAGCGTATATCCAGTGAACTTATGATTCAGTTAATTCATCATATGTTGATCTTTAATCAGTGCATCAGTACTTTATTAAACATTAAACAGTAACCATGTGCAATAATAATAGAATAAACCATCACACATAAGCAAAACAAATGAACACCAAGATTTAAGGTGGAAACCCAATGTGGGTGAAAACCACCTGCTGTTGTCGTCTCTGTTTTCTTTTAATAATAAGAAAATCTGTTTACAATTTTGTACTGGTGTAGACTCATACCAGTACGCAGGTTTCTACCTGCAGAAGGTTACAACCTTCTCTTGTTCTCCAGCTTCTACTAGAAGGGAGCTATAACCCCCTAGCTCTTGTACTAGCCAATATGTTTACTAGTACGTAGGTGCCAGCCTACAGAAAACTCCACTCTTCCACCAGGGACCACGTTTCATGAATTTTCAGACTGGATGCTCCTGGCACATATCAAAACATATGAAGACCTTGACTCATCAATAACCCATCAGAAACTTCATCAACCAACATGCAGTTAATCTGAAACAATCAGATCACTGTCATCAGAACACTGTGTTGAACCCAGAAACCTGCATCAACATTTAGAACCAACTGAAACCTCAAAAATTCATGTGTCAGACTGTATACGCTACTTCAATGAAGAAAAACTGCGTGTATACGCTACTTCCTTCAGCCCAACCTGCATATACCTCTAAAGATTCTGAATCATAAAATCTCTGAATCACAAACTGTACCAACCAGCAGTATACTGAACATCTACTGTCAACTTACAGAACTTTACACAGGTAGGAAACAGAAAACACTTCTTCTCACTTATACAATCAATCAAATATCAACCTCCTTATGCATTCAAATTTACATTCAGATCTAGGAAGACTTCATTGACAGACAACAGTAAAATAACAGCAGCAATAAATCAACAATACTGATTTGATAGATCAATCATCTTTGAACATCAAGCCTTTCTTTTGTATACGCTACTTGAAAGAATAGAACCTACGTGTATACGCTCTTTGGCCAAGACAAACCTGTGTACAGACCTACAAATATTGACTCAAAACTTTGCTGCAATTCCAGACTTCAGACAAACTCAGATCATGATAGATAACGAATAAAACAAGCGCAAAACATCAGATCTAGCCTCAACCAATATCAGATCATTCAAGAATAAGTCATTTCAGGTCGCATGATCCTGATCAAATATTGAACTCAAGGCGCACATAAATATTTCAGATCTAGTCCCAAACATAACCCTGCAACATAAAATATACTTCAGATAGAAGTATTCCTTAGAATCTTATTCACTTGCACGCTGGCCTTATGATCCTCTCTTCTTTATATAGTTTTTGGCCTTTCTCAATACCATGGACCAAATCCACTTAGGACCAATACCTTGGATCAAATACCACGGACTGTTTTTCTTCTATGGCAGACACTTTTGATTCAAATTTAGCAAACAAGGATCTCAAAATTTTCTCAACTAAGGTAACTTCCTTTATTTCTTCACCCAGATTCTTCATACAATTAACAACCTCATCTATACGTAAGAAGTAACTAGCTATACTCTCATCACTATGCATCTTAAGAGTTTCATACTGAATTCTGAGAGTTTGAAGCTTAGCACGTTTTACCTAAGAGTCTCCTTCGTAGCTCTGAACGATTTTGTCCCATATCTCTTTGGCTGATTTGAGCTGCATGACTTTGACAAACTCTGATTGTGACAAACTTCCCAATAAAGTATTGACAGCTTTGGCATTGGTTTCATATTGCTTTTTACCTGCCGTGTCTGTAGGAATTGTTGTTGGAAATTTATATCCTCCTTCCACAATTTCCCAGACATCTGTTCCAAGAGATTGTAGATAGGTTGTGGTTCTTATTTTCCAATAAACAAAGTTGCTCCCATCGAAGATTGGCAGTCTGATGGATCCCATGCTTTCGTGATTATTCATCTTGATGGATCTTCCTTCAAGCGATCAAGCTTCTTCTGAAGGACTTGCTCTGATACCAATTGTTGGAAATAATACTAAGAGGGGGGTTCAATCAGTGTTTACAAATCAATAACTTTTTCATTTCCATAATCAGATTTATATACGTTATTTCAGAGAAGGGAGCTCACGTGTGCATGCAACTATTCTTAAGGCAACCAGCGTATATCCAGTGAACTTATGATTCAGTTAATTCATCATATGTTGATCTTTAATCAGTGCATCAATACTTTATTAAACATTAAACAGTAACCATGTGCAATAATAACAGAATAAACCATCACACATAAGCAAAACACATGAACACCCAATGTGGGTGAAAACCACCTACTGTTGTCGTCTCTCTCTTCCTTTAATAATAAGAAAATCTATTTACAATCTTGTACTAGTGCAAACTCATACCAGTACGCAGGCATCTACCTGCAGAAGGTTACAACCTTCTCTTGTTCTCCAGCTTCTTCTAGAAGGGAGCTACAACCCTCTAGCTCTTGTACTAGCCAATATGTTTACTAGTACGTAGGTGCCAGCCTACAGAAAACTCCACTCTTCCACCAAGGACCATGTTTCATGAATTTTCAGACTGAATGCTCTTCGCACATATCAAAACATATGAAGACCTTGACTCATCAATAACCCATCAGAAACTTCATCAACCAACACGTAGTTAATCTGAAACAATCAGATCACTATCATCAGAACACTATGCTGAACCCAGAAACCTGCATCAACATTCAGAACCAACTGAAACCTCAAAAATTCATGTGTCAGACTGTATACGCTACTTCAATGAAGAAAAACTGCGTGTATATGCTACTTCCTTCAACCCAACCTGCGTATACCTCTAAAGATTCTGAATCATAAAATCTCTGAATCACAAATTGTACCAACCAGCAATATACTGAACATCTACTGTCAACTTACAGAACTTTACACAAGCAGGCAACAGAAAACACTTCTTCTCACTTATACAATCAATCAAATATCAACCTCCTTATGCATTCAGATTTACATTCAGATCTAAGAAGACTTCATTGACAGACAACAGTAAAATAACAGCAACAATAAATCAACAATACTGATCTGATAGATCAGTCATCTCTGAACATCAAGCCTTTCTTTTGTATATGCTACTTGAAAGAACAGAACCTGTGTGTATACGCTCTTTGGCCAAGACAAACCTACGTACAAATCTGCAAATATTGACTCAGAACTTTGCTGCAATTCCAGACTTCAGACAAACCTAGATCATGATAGATAACGAATAAAACAGGCGCAAAACATCAGATCTAGCCTCAACCAATATCAGATCATTCAAGAATAAGTCATTTCAGGTCTCATGATCCTGATCCAATATTGAACTCAGGGTGCACATAAATATTTCAGATCTAGTCCCAAACATAACCCTACAACATAAAATATACTTCAGATACAAGTATTCCTTAGAATCTTATTCACTTGCAGGCTGGCCTTATGATCCTCTCTTCTTTATATAGTTTTTGGCCTTTCTCAATACCATGGACTGAATCCACTTAGGACCAATACCTTGGATCAAATACCACGAACAGAATACCTCGGATTAAATACCTAGGGTCAATACCATGGTCCAAAGATACCTTGGACCAAATACCTCGGACCAAAACCATGGTTTTCAACATGTACGCGCTTTGCCTTCTGTGGGAGTGCGTGTGTACGTTATACGCTTTTTCTGTTATAAATACCTGGGTGTATACGCTACTTGGACTAAGTGAATCTACGTGTATTTGTTAAACTACTCGTACATCATCTTCTTCCTTCAACTTCTTTATTCTGATCAATAGTCCTTAGTTCCCTTTTCCTGATCCTCTGTACCACTGCCCTATTGCCTCTAAATATTTCTGTTATCCTCTTATCAAATCTGAGTTGACCTGTAGAGTTGCCATCAAGGACAATACTTGTATCATAATGCCAACACCTATGGAAATGAGGTGAGAGACAAGTTGGGGACCACCTTATCTGGGAGACACATTTGAGTGGCCTAGCTACTTGGTTAATTTAAGCAAGATATAAGATTGGATTCACTATTGAGACCACTGCCTTGAGTCAAAGTCTCACTTATTTACAAATTAGATGCCAAGTAACTCGATGGACAATTGCTACTTAGGTGCTTATGTAAAGGATGTGAGTAATTCTTAAGCTAAGATTACTTATGTTAAGTACTCGTGTTATGGTTTAGCCCCAAGTTATATCAACAAGTACTACTTTAATAAAATGCAATCTTTCCCACAAGAGAGGTGCCAAGTTACCAAGTGTCAAAAAATGACAAGAGATCCCTTACAGCCTTTCCTCAACTATGCCAATATTGCAACTATACCACTGCTATAATTAGATTCTCAATTAACCAAGGCTTCTTGACACATGAGAAATATTCAAAACACAATTGGAGCAAGTCACTCAAATGCCCAAAATGATTAGATCTCCTAAAGACAAGTGATAAATTAAACCATTCAATGTAATCTAACTTGAGACTAGCGTGCTTTCGAGAGTGAGCTCGTCTGAGTGAAATAATTAGGATTAAGACAACAAATGTTAGTGCCTGAGAAACTATGTGACAATTTGTCTTAACAACAAGCTCTTTCAACAATACAACATATATAATTGACAATCCCTATGCTAGCAGTAAGTCACTTATGCCAAAAGGATATTCAGTGAGCATCAAATAAACTTATGACAGCAGTCAAGCTACTTGAAGTTATGACAACAGTAAATTACAGCGAGCAATCCTCATGTCAAAGTGTCAAAACATTCCAAATTGCTCATCTCTTTTTCTTTGTTTAGATTAGAGAGCAAACATTGAAAAATGTGCTTATGCTACTGATATATTTCAGATCTTATGTATGCAGTGTGACAGTAATTGACAAATCATGAAGTAGGCCAAAAGAGAGTTACCCAATTCATGCTATTAATTGTTCAATATGCTAAGCAACTTATATGTAATTTTAGGGTGTTTAAATTAAATATTTGGTACTGTTATGAAGTGGTTTGTCTAGCTGTAGCAAACAGTGAGGAGAAAAGGTTAGAAAGCAAACCATTGAGGCCCTAGGCCTTGATTTTCATGATCACACTTGTTCACAATTATTTCAAATTTTTGTACCACCTGCAAGCATGGAACTTCAACTTCAAACTTCTGCAACACACTCAGAGGTTAGCTTCATAAAACGAAAACTGACTCTTAGTGACAAAGATGAAGGAAAGGGAGGTCAAGGATGAAGGGTCACAAAGCCAAAAGAGCTAGCAGCAACCAAGGGAGAATCCAAAGGCTTGACGACAGAGGGCAGAAAGCCTTGTTAGGGCCACGGTGAGGGAGGAGCAGTCAAGGAAGGGACAACACTCAGCAGGAAGGAGGTCACGAAGGGCTAGGAAGAGGGTACGGCCAGCAAGAGAGAAAGAGTTAGGGGAAATTAGGGATGAAAAGGGGGAGGAAAAGATTGCGGCAGCCCAGAAGGAGGAGGTGAAACCTACAGAGGGTAGTGGAGGAGGCTGTGGCCTAAGGCAGGCCTGCGGCTAGGGCTGCGTTGGAGTGATAAGGAGAGAAAATGGCAAGGAAGAGGGTTGTGAGGACACGTGAGGGATGTCGTGAGGAGATGGAGGGAGGAAGGCAGCCGAGGGAAAAAAGTGTAGAGGAGAAGGCTGCAAAGGATAGGGATAAGGCATCTAGGCCTGCGGCAAAGTGAGGGGCAACCACGGTAAGGGAAAAAGGATGAGCAGAGGGAAGAAGAGGACAGTGAAGGTTGAGTGGAAGGGAAAGGAGGCTACAGCCAGCCAAGAGAGGGTTGTCGTGAGGGTTATGAGGGCAATAATGCCCACAGAAAAGAGAAGGAGGGCTACGACAACCTTTAGGAGGCCCAATAGCAACAACTAAGTTTGGAGGACCAACAAAGAGTAAAAATTTGTCAAACTTCTGCAAATTCTCCAGATCTACCCCAAATATTGAAATTCCACCCCAAATCACCATAACAAAATTCTTTGAGGGCTCACTGCTTCTCCTTGGCTTGAGCGTTGAGTTTGGAGGAGGAAAAGGTGGTGGATCTTGCCTTCCTAGGCCTAGATCCACCACTAGAAATCTCTACGAAAATATTCCAAGGACAGAATCCCTTGAAACCCTCAAAATTCTTCAGATCTAGCTTGGAGTTAACCTGCACAAATAAAACTTCAAATACCCAAAACCCCAATATATACAAAATATCAAAATAACTTCAAAACCCCAAACCCCAATTAGCAAAAATAATCTGCAAAATTACTTTACAAATCTATTTTACAAAATTTACAAATATATAGGGGTTTTGAAATAAATTTAAAGAAATAATTTTTATAGAACTTTTTCTCTGATAAATGGCTAAAAATACTTTAGAATCCCAATGCACACTATAGCCTCAGTGAAGATTAAATATTCACAGGATCCAAGTAAAGTTGATCTCTGCCCACAGTTTGTGAACTTGGAGACCAAGGAATGAAGTATCTGCAAACACTATGTATTTATATCAAGAAAATCTGTTAATCATATGGTGAATCAAATCACCTAAGATTAGCCCAAAACTATCGATAGCTGAATTTATCTCCATCTAATGAAAGACGAATCTTATCATTACCAGCACAACATAGGAAAGCTTGTAGTTAGTACATACCACAAACATGGAACACCTTGAATTGCACTCCAAAGTCTTTACTATGGTAGAAATAAAAGTTCCCAACAAGACAATAATGTTACATCAATGCTTCAACAGCAATTTCTTAGCCAGAAATCAAATGGCTGGAGACTCCAATGACTCTCTAATTTATACATAAATCCTCCAAGTGAAAAATAACGGCTAGTTTGTTTGATCCTCGTCCAAATAATCTCGATCATCGAAAAATACTTGATCATCATTTAATTTTAGCCGTTGAATTTTTATTTTTGAGGAATTTCGAATTTATCATTTAATTCCATTTTTATTAGCTCAAAATTAATTACTTTGAGCTAATTTCCTCAAAAATTTTACTTTGACTTAACCACCAAGATCCAAGGGTCTATTTTTTCTTGAAATATCCAATACTGTTAGGCCCCTATACTACTAGTGTAACCCCTTATTGTTATTAGTACAACCCACTTATTATATTGATGTGCCCATGTAGTGCCCATATTGTTACTAATGTGCCCCATAGAAGCCCACTATTGTTATTATTGTGCCCTTACATTATTATTGTTATGTCGGCTCTGATTATGTTATGACCCCTTAGACTCCTATATATAGAAAGGAGGCCTTTTCATTTGTATCATCCAGGAATTGTTCATTTATGTAATGTAAAGGAGGTTGCCCCCTCGAAGAGGCTGAATTCTAAGGCGTTGATCTATCTTTTCTATCTTTTCTTGAGCTGGTTTCATAACATTTGGTATCAGAGCTTTGGATTCTAGGGTTTCGCTGCTCCAAACAGGTCATCGTGGCATTTTCGCTATAACTTTTTTTCTGTGACATTTCAGAAGTCTCAAAAAAAACCCATTTGAGAAGAAATCACGCTGAACCTTGGGTCCAAATTTCAGAGCTTTTCGCGCGACATTTTCGGAGATATGATCTGAGGAAGTTGATCTTTTTGCAGACTCCTGAATTACATTCAAAACAGGTGACCTGGGGAAAATCGTCATAACTTTCTCTCTGAGCATTGGATTGAAATTTCGTAAGAAGGTACAGAAAGAGGACGGACTGTAGTTTCTTGTATATCGTTTTTAGAGCCAAAGGTTGAAAAATTGACACATGGCACTTCATACAAGTTCGCTCGTTTGGAAAGGTCTATAATCAGGTCATCTTGGGAGATTGTGCATAACTCTTTTTTGGAGAATCCAATTTGGATCAGATTGGTGGCATTGGAAAGAGAACACAAAGGGCTACTACAGGTAGCAATTCCAGAACTTAAGTATCCGCAAGTACAGAGTTACAGTCGTTTCAAGTTCGAGGTCCTAAAATCAAGAAAAAGCAAGATGAGGAAGTTTGATGGCAAGGATCCGGTAAATTGGATACTTCAGATGGAGCAATATTTTGATCTACATGGTGTACCATTGTTACAAAAGGTATGTATTGCATCTTCATATTTAGAACCGGATCAATTTTATGGTATAAAGGGCTTTGTTCTCGTAAAAAACTTGTTACTTGGTCAATTCTCACGGAGGAAATGATAGCACATTATGAGGATACAAAGAGCAACACCTTATTTAGAGCAACACCACAACAATTGGAAAGAGTAAAAGGGCTTTGTGACATATTTGAAAGTAAAATTATGGCAACAAGGAAGTCTACCCCTCACAACTATAAAGATGGATGTGTTGTTCCTCCTAGCCTTCCACAACCTACAAGGGTTACACCACAACAATGGGAAGAAAAAAGAGAAAAAGGGCTTTGTTACAATTGTGATAGCAAATGCACTAAAGGTCATAAGTGTGCTGAGAAGAAATTATTTTACATAGAGTATGAAGAGGAGGAAGAAAAGGATCAAGAAACATTAAAAGAAGACGATATATGCCAGGACCCGGCCCCAGAGAAAGAAGAAATGAATCAGAACATATATTGTAAACTATTGGCAAGAATGACCACTCCTCAAACTCTCAAGATAGAAGGAAATATCAAGAAGAAAAAGGTGCAAGAAGTGAAAGATCACATCAAGAAAGAAGAAATGAATCCAACCATGTCTTGTACTTCACTAGTCGGAATTACCACTCCTCAAACTAGCAAGACAGAAGGACATATCAAGAAGAAAAATGTTCAAGAAGTGAAAGATCACATCGAGCGTCAAGAAATGAATCCGACCATATCTTGTAAAGGATTGGAAGAAATTACCACTCCTCAAACTCTAAAGATAGAAGGACATATCAAGAAGAAAAAGGTTCAAGCAGTGAAAGATCACATCGAGCATCAACAACAAGTTCTCCAACTTTTAAAAGATAGCGCCACTTCGGTGCAAAATCAAATGAAACAACAGGAAATGTTGGCAATACTACATGCACTTAAAAAATGGCGATCTTACCGAATGGGAAGACTCTTCAAGGATGAGGATGTGGAAGCATTGTTTTGTGCTATTTCTATTATCCAACCAGATTGGATAAACGAAGCAAGGGATGAATGGAATAAGGGCAAAGAAGTATGGCCACTTATTCAAAAGTTGCAAAAGATCCCAATTCAAACAATATTGCCAGATATTGAAAAGGAAGGAAAAATCATATTGGAACCTGGAGCAATCACAGAAACAAGAACCCGACAGCTACGAAATCAATCAATTTCAGAGTATCTCATCAAGTGGAAGAACTTACCCGCTGAAGATTCCACATGGGAGGACAAGAATTTTATACATAAGCATCAAGAACTACTCAAGCGTTGAGGACAACACTTTTTGAAGGAGAGGGGCATGTTAGGCCCCTATACTACTAGTGTAACCCCTTATTGTTATTAGTACAACCCACTTATTATATTGATGTACCCATGTAGTGCCCATATTGTTACTAATGTGCCCCATAGAAGCCCACTATTGTTATTATTGTGCCCTTACATTATTATTGTTATGTCGGCTCTGATTATGTTATGACCCCTTAGACTCCTATATATAGAAAGGAGGCCTTTTCATTTGTATCATCCAAGAATTGTTCATTTATGTAATGTAAAGGAGGTTGCCCCCTCGAAGAGGCTGAATTCTAAGATGTTGATCTATCTTTTCTATCTTTTCTTGAGATGGTTTCATAACAAATACTCCCTTCGTGGAGGGCCTCTAAAAATTAATTCTTTTGATACCCACGAATTTACACTTGGAGAATTTAATTTTCCTCAGACATTTTTATTTGACTCTAATTAATTAAATTTTTGGCTTAGGATTTTAATTTTTAATCTATTTTTGCCAGAAAATTTAATTAATTGACACTTGAAGGGACTTAATATTTTTTTCACCCTATGATATTCTAACCATGGTGTCTAAGTATGAGGGACCATGCATTAAAATACTTTTAACGTAAGACTTTTTTACAATTCAACCCTCAAAGGGGGAAAACCCCTTCGGCTTAAACCCTCAAATTACATACCTAATCTGTGACACAACATGATTTAGTAGACCAAGTAATTTGTAATAAAATAATTTAGCCAATTATCTTAAATTATTCTCAAACCACTTTTACATAAGACTTGACTAGAACACTACAACTTACCTAAGACTTTGACGACAAATTCCACCCTAGCTTTGGGGTGAGGCTGGAGAGAAAAACTCTACCGACCATCTGCGTTTAGAAACACAGATGAGTTAGTAAGACGAAAAACCTCCTAAGATAAATTGTTGCCAAAATAATAGGCTTACCTAGGTTGTTACATACATTATGGTCTTACTAGCATCATTTACATTACATAACTTGCAATGGGTTTACAATGATGCATAACTGTTGATAGATGATCTGATCCTGTTGAAAAAATTGGTAATTCCACTTCCTTGGAACTTTGACAAACACTGTGCAACATCTGGCTCCATATGGGGACACGTTGTGTTAATTTTAGATAACAATGGTATGTTCTATGCTTAAGCCAATTTACTTCAATGTTTCTTTAGCAACCCAATGACAAATTACAGTTATATCCAGTATCAATCACATTAACTTATAAACATTGACAGTAAATGCAGATAAAACATAAAATCATATGCATAAGACAAAGCAAGACAAGAGGACACAAGATGTGGTGGATGCCAGGGACAAACCCCAATGTGGGGAAACCCTTTGATCAAATCTTGATATTATTCATCAATAGTTCAGCACAGAGAGAGAGTACAAATATAAGCCCAAAATAGATTTGCCAAATCAATAGTGAAATCAGACCTAACCAGAAAGTCAACGGTGGTCAAATCTTCCCCAAAACATCCTCCAGTCAGCAGTCCAATTCAGCCTTCAAATCAGAGCTCAATTTTTTCGGTCCAACCCAGTCAAAGGAGAAAAAGTTTGCTGTAAGTTTCTGCAGTCAAACCTGAAGTCAACACTGGTCAAACCACCCCAAACACCTCGATTTTTGTGCCAATAAATGCGGGCCTAGAAAAATCAAAATTCTGGGCCAAAAATCAAGGTCAAGCTGGTCAAATCACTGTTGGTCAACGCCCTAAAATTTGTGATCTGTTCTGCCCACAAAAACTCGGACTCCTGCCACACATGCGAAGTAGAGAGAGAGAGAGAGAGAGAGGAGTTGCTACACGTGCAAAGAAGAGAGAAGCCTCCAAATGTTGTACGACCCAATCAAGAGAGAGAAGAAGATGAGATGAGATGATGTCCAAATGAGGAAAAGGTCTCGCCTATTTATACACAACGTTGAGGGTGAAAAGACACATTTGTGGGGCTTCATGAGCCTACATTTGATTGGAGCTAACCTTCACAATTTGTCCATGGGAGAAATAAATTCATAATTCCATTTCTAACAATAAAATCCCATATTCCTTTTCTGGAAGGTCATGCAGGTCACTTTGAGTGTTAGTAAATCGACAAGGGGCGAACAATTCATTCATGATGACTCGCTTAAAAGGAACGAGAAGCTAATGAATGTCAGAGAGAGATATCCCTGTTCAAGACAATCAAGAAACCTACAAGAGGTGAGCCTCTAGCAGGAATTCTTGTAAAAAATGAAAGAAGTGGAGTCACCACTTGAACATGAATCCATCTCCAAAATCCGAAAGGCAAAAAACTGAAAGGTTAGTTAGGGAGAAGCAGGTGGATATCAAGGAGGGTTTCCTGTCTGAGAAAAATTGAATGCTCACTAGGATGTAATTTGTTTAACTGAGCCTAGAGAGTGGGGCTAACCAAGTTTCCGGTAAGTTTTTATTAATGGATGAATCAAAGGAGTCCCCTCCCAAACAGGAAACTAACCCAAATGTCCAGGTGCTAAGGTGCAAATAGAGAAGTGAACAAGGTGATAATAAGATCAGTGAGATATCAAAGCACCAAAAATGTGGTGCTTGACGGCTTAAGACGATGAAAATGGATTAGAAGATTATGAAGATTGATGATAATTGTCGTAAACCCCGAGAACGGAAAAATCTATCCCTGGCAACGGCACCAAAAAATGTTGTCGCCCAGATTGTACAGGCACCACGACAACCGCTCAGGGCAGACGCTATCACTCTGATCCTAGCCCACTCCATTCTAGTTGTCTCCCAACAGCAGGCTATGGAGGGTAGTCCATATGGAAATGAAGTGAGAGACAAGTTGGGGAGCAACTTATCTATGAGACACAGTTGAGTGGCCCAGCTACAAGGTTAATTTAAGCAAGATATAAGATTGGATTCACTATTGAGACCACTGCCTTATGGAGTCAAACTCTCACTTATTTACAAATTAGATGCCAAGTAACTGGATGGATAACTATTGCTTAGGTGCCTATGTAAAGGATGTGAGTGATTCTTAGGCTAAGATTGCTTGTGTTAAGTACTTGGATTATGGTTTAGACCCAAGTTATATCAAGAAGTACTACTTTAATAAAATGCACTCTTTGCCACAAGAGAGGTGCCAAGTTACCAAGTGTCAAAAAATGACAAGAGATCCCTTACAGCCTTTCCTCAACTATGCCAATATTGCAATTATACCACTGCTATAATTAGATTCTCAATTAACCAAGGCTTTTTGACACATGTGAGATATTCAAAACACAATTGGAGCAAGTCACTTAAATGCCCAAAATGCTTAGATCTCCTAAAGACAAGTGATAAATTAAACCATACAATGTAATGTAACTTGAGACTAGAGTGCTTTAGAGAGTGTGCTTGTGTGAGTGAAACAATTAGGATTAAGACAACAAACATTAGTGCCTGAGAAACAATGTGACAATTTGTCTTAACAACAAGCTCTTTCAACAATACAACATATACAATTGACAATCCCTATGCTAGCAGTAAGTCACTTATGCCAAAAGGATATTCAGTGAGCGTCAAATAAACTTATGACAGCAGTCAAGCTACTTGGAGTTATGACAACAATAAATTACAGCAAGAAATCCTTATGTCAAAGTGTTAAAACATTCCAGATTGCTTATCTCCTTTTCTTTGTTTAGATTAGAGAGCAGACACTGAAAAATGTGCTTATGCTACTGATATATTTCAGATCTTATGTATGCAGTGTGACAGTCGACAACAAATCATGAAGTAAGCAAAAAGACAGTTACCCAATTGATGCTTTAAATTGTTCAATATGCTAAGCAACTTATATGTGATTTTAGGGTATTCAAATTATATATTTGGTACCATTATGAAGTGGTTTGTCTAGTTGTAGCAAACAGTGAGGAGAAAAGGTTAGAAGGCAAACCATTGAAGCCCTAGGCCTTGATTTTCATGATCACACTTGTTCACAATTATTTCAAAGTTTTGGACCACCTACAAGCATGGAACTTTAACTCCAAACTTCTACAACACACTCAAAGATTAGCTTCATTAAATGAAAACTGACCCTCAGTGACAAAGATGAAGGAAAAGAAGGATAGGGTGGTCAAGGATGAAGGGTCACAAAGGCAAAAGAGCTTGCACAACCAAGGGAGAAGCCAAAGGCTTGATGGCACAGGACAGAAAGCCTTGTTAGGGCCACGATGAGGGAGGAGCAGCCAAGGAAGGGCCAATGCTCAGCAGGAAGGAGGTCACGGAGGGCTAGGAAGAGGCTACGGCCAGCAAGACAGAAAGAGTTAGGGGAGATAAGGGAAGAAAGGGGAGAGGAAAAGGCTGTGGTAGCCCAGAAGGAGGAGGAGAAACACACAGAGGGCAGCGAAGGAGGCCGAGGCCTAAGGTAGGCCTGCGGCTAGGGCTGCATTGGAGTGATAAGGAGAGAAAATGGCAGGGGAGAGGGTTGTGAGTACATGTCGTGAGGAGCTGAAGGAGGGAGGAAGGGAGTTGAGGGCAGAAAGGGTAGAGGAGAAGGTTGCAGAGGGCAGGGGCAGCAGGCCACAGTAAAGGAAAAAGGATGAGCAGAGGGAGGAAGAGAACACAGAGGGTTGAGCGGAAGGGAAAGGAGGCTACAGCCAGCCAAGGGAGGGCTGCCGTGAGGGTTATGAGGGCAATACTGCCCAACGAAAAGAGGAGGGCTATGGCATCCTTTACGAGGCCCAATTTGGTTTGCGTCCAAGGGATGGTGGAAAAAAAATAGAAACGACTAGGTTTGGAGGGCCATCAAAGAGTAAAAATTTGTCAAACTTCTGCAAATTCTCCAGATCTTGAAATTCCACCACAAATCACCCTAACAAAATTCTTTGAGGGCTCACTACTCCTTGGCTTGAGCGTTGAGCTTGGAGGAGGAAAAGGTGGTGGATCTTGCCTTCCTAGGCCTAGATCCACCACTAGAAATCTCTGCGAAAATATTCCAAGGATTGAATCCCTTGAAACCCTCAAAATTCTTCACATCTAGCTTGGAGTTAACCTGCACAAATAAAAATTTAAACACCAAAAACCCCAATATATATAAAATATCAAAATAACTTCCAAACCCCAATTAGCAAAACTAATATACAAAATTACTTTACAAATCTATTTTTCAACATTTACAAATATACAAGGGTTTTGAAATAAATTTGGAAAAATAAATTTTATGAAACTTTTTCTTTGATAAATGGCTAAAAATACTTTAGAGCGAAGATTAAATCCACCATATAAATATTCAGGATCCAAGCAAAGTTGATCTTTGTCCACAGTTTGTGAACTTGGGGACCAAGGACTGAAGTATCTGCAAACACTATGTATTTATCTCAAGAAAATCCGTTAATCATATGGCGAATCAAATCACCTAAGATTAGCCCAAAACTATCAATAGAATGACTTTATCTCCATCTAATGAAAAACAAATCTTATCATTACCAACACAACATAGGAAAGCTTGTAGTCAGTACATACCACAAATCAACAACATTGAACACCTTATAAGTTGCACAAAACATCGAAACATTTCGGAGTTTCCGAAACGGGTACGTTTAGAAATGTCACCTCCCAAAAATGGAAATGTCAGCCGAAACGTCATATATATATATATATATATATATATATATATCTATATATATATATATATATATATATAAAGTTATAAATAAGTGAATAACCCATTATCTTGCAACTTAAAAGGGAATAAGACTCATAGATGACAATTTAGAAGGAAAACCAAGTTTATATTAACTCTCATAGATGATTACATGATGGTCGAGTTTCGGAGTTTCAGGGACAGTACAGCCCAAAACGTCAAGTTCTTAGAAGTTTTGTGCAACATAGAACACCTTGAATTGCACCCCAAAGTCTTTATTATGGTAGAAATAAAAGTTCTCAACGGGACAATAGTGTTACATAATGCTTCAACAGTAATTTCTTAGCCAGAAATCAGATGGCTAGAGAATCCAATGACTCTAATTTATAAATAAATCCTCCAAGTGGAAAAATAATGGCTAGTTTGTTTGATCCTTGTCAAAATAATCTCGGCCGTCAAAAATTACTTGATCATCTTTTAATCTTAGCCATTGAATTTTTATTTTTGAGGAATTTTCGAATTTATCATTTAATTCCATTTTTATTAGCTCAAAATTAATTATGTTGAGCTAATTTCCTCAAAAATTGATTTTTGAGTTAAAAATCAAGGTCCAAGCGTTCAATTTTTTTTGAAATATCCATTATTCCCTTCGTGGAGGACCTCCAAAAATTAATTCTTTTGATACCCACGAATTTTTCACTTGGAGAATTTAATTTTCCTAAGACATTTTAATTTGACTCTAATTAATTAAAAATTTGGCTTAGGATTTTAATTTTTAATCTATTTTAACAAGAAAAATTAATTAATTGACACTTGAGGGGATTTAATATCTTTTCCACCCTCTAATATTCTAACCATGGTGTCTAAGTATGAGGGACCATGCATTAAAATACTTTTTACATAAGATTTTTTTACAATTCAACCCTCAAAGAGGGAAAACCAGTTCAACTTAGACCCTCAAATTACATACCCAATTTGCGACATAACATGATCTAGTAGACCAAGTGATTTGCAATAAAATCATTTAGTCAAATAGCTAAAATTATTCCCAAACCACTTTTACATAAAACTTGACTAGAACACTACGACTTACCTAAGACTTTGACAACAAATTTCACCCTAGCTTTGGGGTGAGGCTGGAGGGGAAAACTCTGTCGACCATCCGTGTTTAGAAACAAGATGATTCAGTGAGACGAAAAACCTCTTAGGATGACATTATCATCAAAATAATAGGCTTACCTACGTTGTTACATACATTCATGGTATTACTAGCATCATTTACATTACATAACTTATAGAATGAGTTTACAATGACACATAAATTGTTAATAGATGATCTAATCCTGTTGAAAAAATTGGCACTTTGGCTTCCTTGGAACTTTGACATTGTGCAACAGGCTACAATTACGAGGCTATGGATCAAGCAAAGGAGCAGATATGGGCAGCTTACAAGGATAAGTTAGCTAAATTTGGGCATATATGGGAGATCATTGATAACAGATGGAACGATCAACTCCATTGTCCTATACATGCAGCTAGGAATTTTTTGAACCCAAAGTATCATTATAAAGCTCAGCTAGGAGATCTGCAGGTTGGGGAGGTCAAAGATGGATTGTATGATTGCTTGGAGTGCATGGTCCCTAACCATGCCAACCAATTGGAAATACATAGACAACATACTCTTTTCAGTATGGCAGCAGGTACCTTTGGCAAAAACTTGGCAAAGATCGCAAGAGATGTGGATCAACCAGGCAAGTAATTCTAGCTTGTTTTTCTTTTAAAGTCCAATTGTTTATAAATTTACAATTCAAATTGCCTGTAAATACTTGTAAATAAGTAATGAAATGAACTAAGTTACTAATTAATGTCATTTTCTTTGCAGCACATTGGTGGAATTCATTTGGCAACCAATGTCTTCAATTGAAAAACTTTGCAGTTAGAGTCCTCGGCCAAACTTTTAGTGCTTCAGGTTGTGAGCGCAATTGGTTTGTTTTTTAGCGCATACACATGAATAAGAGAAACTATTTGGAACAAAAACATTTAAATGATCTTGTCTTCGTGCAATAAAACCTTCGACTAAGGCACAACCAAATGATGAACAGAATACCTGATCTAGATCCCATTGTGTTGGACAATATTTATCCAACATTAAAATGGGTGGAGACTGAAGATCCTAAGTTTGATGCTGAAATTGATATTGACATGATGTTAGGGGGGGTGAAGCAAATTTGGTAGTGGCAGCGCCATCAGAACCATTATTAGTAGTCGCATCAAGCAAAGGAAAGCAACCAATGGAAGTCACTAGTCATGTAGCTCAACCAGCTGGTGTTTCAATTAGGTCCACTTCTATTGTTATTGGTGGCAGTGCTACTACTGAGCCTGCAAATGAGGTCGAGGCATCCTCAGACTAATCCAGATGATGTTTATGTAGCTCTTGTTGATGATCCTGTGTCTAGTGGGGGTGATGAATTTGATCATGATGAGGAATGATCATGTTGATCACTGATATGTACCAGTAGACTTGTAGTCTTGTAGTAGGTCAATGGCCCCATATCTTGTAGCATTGTTTTTAGATTTTATAGGCCATTTACAACCTCATTGCTTACGTATTTTGTCAATGATATGTATTGCACTCCTGCCATTTTGAGATATTCACCTTTACATGGTATATAGATGAGGAAACTTTGCATATTTTGTCTCTATTGGTTTGGAATCATGGTTTTAAATCTTAAAAATAGTTTTTTTCATTAAAAATTAATTATTTCATGTATATTTTTAAAAATCGGTTCATTGAGATCTGACTAGTCTCGGTTTGATCTGTTCCAGTTTGAAACCTGGTTTATTAGGTGGACCAGTCTGGTCACCCATTCTGGTTTTTAAAACTATGCTCTTAGCATGGTTCTTCAAAACACTGTTGCTTCCTACAACAGTTCCATAGCACCATCTCAGAGTTGACACCTATGCACATCTCAAATCCAACTACTCTTCGAAGATGCTCTGATACCATGTTAGATTATGGCACTAGACTCAGTTATGTTTTCTAGCTAAAAGCATAAACCAAACCTGGGATGGATGGAATTCTAACATGTGCAATAGTGCAACTACATCCATTACTTGACTCTATGCACATATTGCATACCACAACCATCCATTATTCCTCGTGCCAACTATTAGAATTCTATGATCTAGCAGCTCTATTCCAAGTCTCTAGTTGCTTGTTCCATCCTCCAACACAAGTATTTAGTATCTATTAAAATTATATTTATGATTTTTAAGTTTTTTAAGAAATTAAAAATTTATAAAATAATGTTACAATTTTATTTTATTTACTTGTTTTTCACTTATTCTTAATAAATATTTTCTTTAAATTTAATTTTAGGTCCCATTAAAAAAAATCTCAACATTTTGCTCATTGAATCATTCTTTAAATCCCCCAAAATTTTCAGATGGACAACTCTTCTCCATCTCCTTAATCTTATACCTCAGTTTCCACTACATTCAATGTGAAGAAATCCTTACTGCAATTTGTCAAGGATCACTCAAAACAAGAGGAAAAATAGTGGTGGTTCAAAGCAATGGTTATGCACCCTTTGCTATCATGTACTTAAGGGAAACTACACTAGAGTTTACCATCATTTATTGCCTATTCCAGGGGGTGGAGTAGAAGTATTTTGTTGCACATTAGAAAAAGGGTGAAATGATTGAACTTCACATGGCTACCACAGGAGGTACAGTTTTTGTTGAGGCAGAAGAGGGCAATTTTGCCATTTTTATAAAACCAAGAGTTTGTATCTCAATGAAGTCCTCTCAAGAAGCAACCAATGACCATGATGAAGTTGATCCAATTGGGAGTTCTAGTAACACTAGTTCAAGCAAGAAAGCTAATGTCACAGAAATGTTCAATATGCAACGTAAGGCAAAAGAGGATGTAGTGGCTAAAATTTTCTTTGCTAACAAAATGTCATTTAATGCCACCCATTCTCCTCTCTACAAAGAGATGGTGAGGAAAGTCATCGCTACTGGCCCATCTTTTCAGCCACCTAGTTATAATAAAATGAGAACAACCTTATTACATAAAGGGGTCTCAAAGATGCAAGGGTTAATGGAAGGCCTTAGAAATTCATGGGTTTCAACTTTCTTATGTGTGTTCAACCATCATAGATGTTTAGTCAAATATTCAACAAAATCCTTTGTTGAACGTTGTAATCTCTCCAAGTAGCCCCTATTTCTTAAAGGCAATTGATTGTACTGGAAATATGAAGGATGCAAGTATCAAGTTTGACCTATTGAAGGATGCAATTGAAGAGATTGGTTCTACAAATGTAGTTTAGGTTATCAAAATTGTTGCACCAGTTTGTCTGTTTATGGTTTGTTGCACATCGTAGAAATTTTGAAGGTTTTGTTGTAACTCAGTTTTGTTGTAGTTTCCTTACTGCAAGTGTTGTGGAATCTCTCCACAACCCTTTGTGGGGTTTTTCCCTAGTCTATCACCTAAAAATTGGTGTCTTTTGGTATTGTTCATTGTGATATCTTCGTTCTCTTTACTACTACTTGTTGAATTTCTGAAGTATAATTATTTGATGAAGCTCACAAATAATTATCAGTAGATCAGAAATATTGCTTGTACATCTTGTACTTGGTTTTTCAACATGTTGCATGTCCATATCTGCATACAGGTATACAGACTTAGAGGATATATATCATATGAGTGCATGTCAAGTAAATGACATAAATAAATACTTAACCCCACACGCACACACACACACACACACACATATATATCCTTGGAATAATTTTCAAATCTGAACAACAACCTACAAATCCACAGGGTTCAAGGTTTTTCATCCCACAAGTATCATCACTAGTGATGATAATATCGGCGAGATATTGTTGATAATCGAAAATATCGCGATATTTTCGGCAAGCCAAAATATGGCCAAGAAAATATCGCGATATTTTGGCCCCCAAAAATATTGCGATATTTCCGAGATATCGCCGATATCTCGGCAAAATATTGCACGACGATAGAAAATATCTACGGGCAGGCTAGGCCGCGGCTAGAAAAGGGGAAATTTGTCTTTTTTTTCTTCATTTTTGTTTTTGAGTGTTGGAGAAGGAAGGGGAAGATTTTTGTGGTGGTTCTCAAGGAGGGATTGAGGATCAAACAACGATTATCACCACCAACTAAGATTTTTTTGTGGATCAAAGATTGAAGAACAGTGAGACAAACTTCATTTCTTCCATTAACAGGTATGCTCTTAAAAATCCCTATGTTAATGATTTTTTCATAGATTTAGGGTTATGCTTGCTTGCCTCTTTGCCTACCAACATTTTGTTTCTTCGTTTTTTTTCCATTTGCTATGATTTTCATGCCCATGAGCCAATGCAACGGTTCTCTCCATATTTGGACAGAAAAATGCAAATAATGTAGTATTTTTTTTAAATGAGGTGATTATTACTTATTAATTTTGTGTTGGGGGGTTTCATGCCAATTTTTTGTTTTTTTTGTGCCCTAGATTTGAATTAATTCACTACAAATGTCAAATATGCCAAAAGCCTTGGACCCATTTTGGGAGTATGGGGAGCCTGTTGGTGGGGCAAATCAGGCATATATATCATGCAAATTGTGTGGGACCAAGATGTCAGGAAGGGTTAGGCAATTAAAATACCATCTGGCTAGACTCCCTGCATATGATGCAGATGTAATGCCTTGTATGGTTTCTAGTGCGAAGGTTATACAAAAATCTCTTGAAGCAATTGTTGAACAAGACATAAAGATAGCTTCTAGGAGAGGGCACTGGTCTCAGATAGATAGCCGCTAGTTTTATTTGTTTTGCTACATATAAGTTTATAACTCATGATGATGAGATACTTTTATATATGTGATGTTATTTTGTTTGAGTCCTTGTTTGGACAATTATCAGGGATCAGTAGGATATGTGATGTTATTTTGTTTGAGTCCTTGATTGGACAATTACCATGGATCAACAGGATTTGGTATCACCTTTGAAGTTTGACGTATCATTTCTATTTGACATCATATATATCAGTGGTTTTTTCATATTTATGTGCCAATGTGTTTAGTTCATGTTGTTATTGCTTTATATGTTTAAAAATCTGAAGAAAAAAAAATGAATATATTATGCATTTTTTATGCTTGCCAATATTTGCCAATATTTTCGCCGATATTGCCGATAAGATGTTTTCTAGACCCTCACCGATATTTTGCCGATACCAATATTATCAACACTGATCATCACTGCCCCATAGGAGACTTGGATAATTGTTAAACATCCTAGATAGACAAAATTGTCCTTAGACAGAGAGATGAAGATATAGAAAAGTATGAAATCTGGTCAAGTAATTGACACACTATCTGAGCATTTGACAATGGAAAATTTTCTTTGATATTCATTTCACAAATTCTAGACCCCTAAATCACGAGCTGTCTTTTATGATGCAAAATTTTACTTTTATCCCTAGATAAAGTTATTTATGGAAACTAATCCACTCAACTGAGTTCTTCAACATATTGAGGGTGGAAATTCTTAATTCCAAGTAGTTTGAATAGAATGTAATTTTTATGTTGAATTCTGAGTATTTCCCTGAAAAATCCATTATTTTGGACCAAATATATACAACATTGTGGATGTGGAAGTTCTTAATTCTAATTTGTTGGCATAAAAGATAAACATTTTTTTTATATTGCATTCTTAGATTTTTCCCAAAAAATTCATATTTTTGGAAAAAATATTAGAGGCAATAATTTCTTCTTATACCATTTTGCAGAGATTTACAAGCTGCACGATTTATACAGGTAGTACTTATTTTGTTGATAAGCATTAACATTTTTAAAATTTACTCCCAGTCAATTCCTTAGTAGTTGAGTGTGGGGACAAGATAACAATAGATAGTTGTAAAGATAGACATATAGAGCAGTGTTATCAGAACCGGTCCG
This sequence comes from Pinus tabuliformis, assembly GCA_031772625.1. Lineage (NCBI taxonomy): Eukaryota > Viridiplantae > Streptophyta > Pinopsida > Pinales > Pinaceae > Pinus > Pinus tabuliformis. The sequence continues at coordinate 1,200,558,825 of CM062820.1, read as the reverse complement.
ACTGGTTTGGTCCCCAAACCAGTCCTGTTCAAGGTTCAGAACTCGAAATGGACAGTTTGGTGCTGAACCATTCAGTGCTGTAATGGAACCGCCCAGTTCTGCACCGAACCAACAGATTTTGTACCGAACCGGACAGTTCTATAGAAGTTGATCAAAGATGTTTGAAACCCGATTTTTTTAAGAAAAAACAGGAATTCTTTAGTGGGGCAGCCTAATATTCAAGCCCATGGCCCTAGTATTGCTATGCAATTCATGGTAATGTTAAGTTCTTATAGTAAAAGTCCTTTTACTTAAATTTTTAATATTACCATGAAATGACCCAGGATGTTTGAGAGTGTTCCATCCTTATTGGATTTCATATGGAGAAAGAAAAATTTTAGATCTCACTCAAAATCCAGCAGACTTAACAGTTTTTTCAGGATTTCACAATTGGGGGGATTGCTGTAACGACCCATCTAAATTGACCCATTAATAAAATTTTAAACTTTATAATATATATATATATATATTAAATTTTATAAAATATATAATTAGACTTTATAATATAAATTTATAAAATATATCATAACTGAACTTTATAACATATATAACATGAATTTATAAAATATATCATTAAAGTTTATAACATATATAATATGAATGTTATAAATATATATCATTAAAGTTTATAACATATATAATATGAATGTTATAAATATATATCATTTAACTTTATAACATATACAATGAAATGTTATAAAAGATATCATTTAACTATATAACATATATAATGGAAATGTTATAAAAACATAAATGGACTCTATAAACGTAAATCTAAACTGTGCTAAAGAATACATATATACCACAGTTCATTAAAGGGGCGCGTCCAACCTGCTAAAAATTCATAACAGAGCACACCTTGCCGGGAAATATCGGAGAGTTAATTGCATGCAGAGGCGTGTCAAGAGGGAGAAGAGCGGTGGCCGTAAGCAGGAGGGTGGCCACCGCCAAGCCTTCCATTATAAATCACGAATCTGAACCGATCAGGGGGGAGAAAAAACGGAGAATGGAGGGCAGGAGCTGAAATTAGGAGTTCAGACCAGAGGACTAAGGATTACCAGTGGAAGAGCATTAACCGGCCTGAGGTTCTGGGCACGGGGGCAGTAAGCTTCTGCGAGTAGCTTACTGGGTTGAGCAGCCATCTGCTCAGTCTGGCTGGGAGGAATTGGTCTCCCGGAGATTGGATCAAATTAACCACAGCATCACCAGCAGCAGATTCACCAGTCAGAAGCAGGATCAGCATCACCAGCAGCAGAATCACCAGTCAGAAGCAGGATCAGCAGCAGTTAAGGTAAGTACCAATTTACTATCCAAGTGTTCTTTTTTTCAGGAAAAGATTCATTATTTGGGTCACATCATATCAGGTGAAGGGATTTCAGTAGATCCTGAGAAGGTAAAAGCGATCATGGAATGGCCAATACCGAAAAATGCACATGAGATACAAAGCTTTATGGGTTTAGCGGGTTATTACCAGAGATTTGTGGAGGGATTCTCCAAAATCGCAAAGCCAATCACAACCCTTCAGCGTAAAGGTGTTAAGTATGAGTGGACCGAGGAATGTAATAAAGCATTCTCTGAACTCAAAAGACTACTCACCAGTGCACCAATCCTAAGAGTCCCTGATATGGGCAAAGACTTCACGGTATGTACTGATGCATCCAAGCAAGGGCTGGGTGCAGTGTTGATGCAGGATAAGGGAGTGATAGCTTATGCTTCCAGAAAGCTAAAACCTCATGAAGAACTCTATGCTACTCACGATTTAGAATTGGCCGCTGTTATGCTAGCTTTAAAGATCTGGAGACACTATCTGGTGGGACGAAATTTTACACTTAAAAGCGACCATCAAAGTCTACAATATTTGTTCACCCAAAGAGACTTAAATGCCAGGCAAAGGCGATGGAGTGAATTCCTAAGTGAATATGACTTCGGAATATCATATATTAAGGGAAAAGAAAATGTGGTAGCCGATGCCTTAAGCAGGAGACCCCGGATATTTTCTCTCATACCCATTAAAGTGAACTTAAGACAACGAGTACTGGATCGTCTTATAAAAGACAGCTGGTATTTAAAGGTGAAGGCAAGTCTTGAAGGAATTAAGGCAAAAGAATCAAAATTTGCGGGTTATGAATTAGAAAACGATGGGATCCTGCGATTCCATGGAAGGATGTACATTCCTGATGATAAAGATCTTCGAGATACCATCCTTAGGGAAGCTCACAAAGCAGTATATTGTGCTCATCCTGGAGTAGGGAAAATGTATGCGGATACCAAGAAACTCTTCTTTTGGGCAGGCATGAAGCGTGATATCACTCAATTTGTTGCAAAATGTTTGGAATGTCAACAAGTAAAGGCAGATCATTGTCACCCAGCGGGCCTCTTACAACCCCACGACATTCCTATGTCTAAATGGGAGACCATTTCTATGGATTTTATCACTGGACTACCTCTTACTTCTCAAAGACACAATGCCATTCTGGTAGTAGTGGATAAATTAACATAAAGCGCCCATTTCATTCCGGTAAGAGATACTTATGATGTTGCTGACGTGGCTCGAGTATTCATAAATGAAATTATCAGATTTCATGGAGTACCTAAGAAGATTATATCCGATAGAGATTCGTGATTCACTTCCAGATTCTGGACATGCATGCAGACAGCCTTAGGTACTCACCTAAATTTAAGCACGGCTTACCATCCTGAGACTGATGGGCAAACTGAAAGAGTAAATCAAGTACTTGAAGACATGTTGCGAATGTATGTAATGGATCAGCAATCACACTGGGAAAAGTATTTACCCTTAGTCGAATTCGCATACAACAACAGTTACCACAGTTCGATTGGGATGCCTCCATTTGAAGCTTTATATGGCAGACCTTGCAGAACACCGTTAAGTTGGGACGGGTTAGAAGATCGAGTGATAATAGGACCAGAATTAATCCATGAAATGGAAGCGCAGGTCAGACAGATTAGACAGCGATTAAAGGAAGCACAGGATAGACAAAAGAGTTATGCTGATGCTCACCGATCTGATAGGAGGTATGAAGTAGGGGACCAGGTCTTCGTCTGCATCAAACCAAATAAAAGTACTATTCGATTCGGAAAAGGGACAAAGTTGTCACCCCGATTTATAGGACCGTTTAAAGTCGTGGAAAGAGTTGGACCTGTTGCCTATCGTCTTGCCCTGCCACCCTACCTGCATAGAATTCATAATGTATTTCATGTTTCTGTATTAAGACATTATGTAGCTGATCTATCTCATAACATCCAGTGGAAAGAATTGCAGGTATCGGACGAGGGAGTCATAACGGTCGAACCTTTACGTATACTGGAACGTAGAGTTCGACAGTTGAGGAACCGTCTGGTGGACCAAGTTAAGGTCCAATGGGACAAGTATAGTCCTGGATCAGCAACTTGGGAAAATACAGAGGACATATGTCAGAGATACCCTAATTTATGTCCATTTTGAAGAACTTTACAATATGTTTTGTATATATTTACTTCGTTACAGTCAGAGACACAGAAACATTTTGAATGATTATGGATAAACATGAAACCTTATGGCATAATATATGTTTAAATTTATGCTGGTACATGGATACCAAAATGATATATGTGGTTCGTTTTACTAAATTATAGTTGTCAAGGTAAGGTTAGAGGCCGTTAAATGATTTTACTTCTGATAGAAATTGAAACAATATAAATCTGTTTTATTTATGCATGTTAAGGATGAGCAACTGAAATGGAAGACAGGAAGTGAATACATCCTAAATAAAAGTCAAACTACATGCATAGAATATGACAAATTATGTTATGCTGTAGTATCATATGTAAATAATACATGAGTTATTTTGAATATTTTGATGCACATTTTACAAATGCATGGGTAAGTGTATGATTGCAGATAAACTATGATTGCAGATAAATGATCCAATTTCCGGGATGACCACGTGATGACAGAACCTCAGATCAGTTAAAGCTCAAAGTGATTCTATGATAAAGTATTAGCCCAAATTTTACTGGGAGGGGTGGAGGTGTTACCCACCGTTTATCCTCCGAACCCTGGAGTCATGGGAGGACTGTGCGAGTCACGCTCCCCTAGACGTGTGATGATGACTGTCGGATGCTTACTGGGAATCAAGTCGGTATAGCCGACGCTGTCACCTTCGTGTTATGAATGGTTAGGTCAGTAAAATTGACGCCATGGCATACTCTAGTAGAGGACGGATAGGATGGGAGCAGAAGAGATTAGGGAGGATAGGATGAGTTTGAATAGCTTGGGGACCTGGATAGAAAAGGTCATGTCCATTAAAACCTTGAACCTAAAGCTCTAACTTCGGGACGAAGTTTTCAGAAGGGGGGATGTATGTAACGACCCATCTAAATTGACCCATTAATAAAATTTTAAACTTTATAATATATATATATATATATATTAAATTTTATAAAATATATAATTAGACTTTATAATATAAATTTATAAAATATATCATAACTGAACTTTATAACATATATAATATGAATTTATAAAATATATCATTAAAGTTTATAACATATATAATATGAATGTTATAAATATATATCATTAAAGTTTATAACATATATAATATGAATGTTATAAATATATATCATTTAACTTTATAACATATACAATGAAATGTTATAAAAGATATCATTTAACTATATAACATATATAATGGAAATGTTATAAAAACATAAATGGACTCTATAGACGTAAATCTAAACTGTGCTAAAAAATACATATATACCACAGTTCATTAAAGGGGCGCGTCCAACCTGCTAAAAATTCATAACAGAGCACACCTTGCCGGGAAATATCGGAGAGTTAATTGCATGCAGAGGCGTGTCAAGAGGGAGAAGAGCGGTGGCCGTAAGCAGGAGGGTGGCCACCGCCAAGCCTTCCATTATAAATCACGAATCTGAACCGATCAGGGGGGGGGGGAACGGAGAATGGAGGGCAGGAGCTGAAATTAGGAGTTCAGACCAGAGGACTAAGGATTACCAGTGGAAGAGCATTAACCGGCCTGAGGTTCTGGGCACGGGGGCAGTAAGCTTCTGCGAGTAGCTTACTGGGTTGAGCAGCCATCTGCTCAGTCTGGCTGGGAGGAATTGGTCTCCCGGAGATTGGATCAAATTAACCACAGCATCACCAGCAGCAGATTCACCAGTCAGAAGCAGGATCAGCATCACCAGCAGCAGATTCACCAGTCAGAAGCAGGATCAGCATCACCAGCAGCAGATTCACCAGTCAGAAGCAGGATCAGCAGCAGTTAAGGTAAGTACCAATTTAATGTTCAGGCTTCTGTATTTCAGATTTTAGTTACTGTGTGTGAATGTTTATTACAATTGCAATGTTTCCTTCGAATTTGGTCATGTACAAGGGTATGCAACTAGTATTTAATCAAAAGCGCCAAACCCTCTATATACCTTGATGCTAGTGGCATTGGTTGTCGAACTTTTCAATCGCAACCCTACTAAAAATGTACCCATCACTCAAACAAAAACTTGACTCGACATGCTACGTTTTTTTCCATCTTATTTTAATGCTTAGAGGGTGATATTGATGACGAAAATCCCTATATAGGTAATGTTTTTGATGATAGGTAGGCAATAGTTGTAGCATGAACTTTTTGGGATGCTAGAGGCCATCTAGACCCTGTTTGTTGATGTATTTTCATTTCATAGACGGATTGCACTCGATGCTATTTTGGTCATGTGCACCCTACATGCTTACATAAATGAGAACTTTTGCTTATTTGTGCATAAATGATTTGGATTCATATGGATGCATATGGATATAGATGTTTTCTTTAAAGTTTGAATATTTTGTGGTTTTGGTTGACCTGTTTTTTGGTCCGACTTTTTTACCAATTCCTGATTCAAAGGGATTTCGGGTTCGGTCACCAGTTCGGCTCTGATAACATTGATATAGAGAGCACCATATAATTAACAAGGAATCACATTGACTGAGAAATACAAATGTCCAAAATATTAGGAAGTATCGTCTAATAAGCCTCAGCACCATCTTGAAGCTTGACATGGAAAGCTTTGCAGCTGAGGCACAAAATATATAGAATATGCTTCTGTTTTCAAAGAGCATTTTAAGACCTCAGTCATATCCATGTGAATCGAGAGCCATGTTATCCTAATACTGGAGCTAAATCATATATAAATTCTTCTAGAGTACTTGTTTTTAATCACTTAAAAAAGCCAATACAAAACCATCTTCCCCTACAACAAGAATACTTACAGATTTCCAGCAAATATTCTGTCGAGTTCTGTAATGAAGGAAACTGATTGTTTGGACTTAAATTTGGCAATCAATGCATTGAAGATAAACAAGAAGAATATCAATCAAACTTACTCAGCTGCAAACTGAAGAAGATTGATAGTGAACGATTTAAAATCAGCAGCTGACTGAGGGACAGCATCACCAACCACGCTAGAAACTTTATAAGCGATCTGCAAAACAGAGTATCTATAAACATACTGCAAGATCTACTTAGAATAATTCTGTTCAAGAGAAATCTAAGATAAAAAATACTGACATCAATTAAGCACGATAGCACGGAATAGTCAAGCTCGTTTATGTAAACAGCCATAAGAGAAAGTAAAGCTGATAATGGCTGCTTGCAGGCAGAGCATAATGCATATGTGTCATCCAAAATGCCTGAAAAAAAATCAAACGCCAGTTATTACAGAATGATAAATGCTGTCAAAATTAACTTAAGTATACATTTTTAATTACATACATAATAGGTTGACTTCTTACCAAACCTATCTGTAGCATCCAAAGATCCTGCTTCTATCGCAGACCTTAGTCTTTTTGCAAGCTCATCATAATATTGTACACGATAAAAAGCAGTCTGTCCAACATTTAGTTTTATCCAGCTTGGCTGGGAACCTGCATCCTTTTGGGAATCCGGTATCCCTGACAGGCTGATGCTTCCAAGTTTTTCATGTAAAAGCTCATTTTTACGGGCATTGTATGAACCATAGCATAATGTGATAGGGATAACCCAATGCCCATTACCAAGTTTTCCACTTGACAAATACTGGGACTGAGGCATAAAAATCACAGGTTAGACTCCTATTGATAACAAGTCTAACACTCTTTAAACACTGATTCCTTCTGGAATCAATAAGATGTCAATTTATATGATTTGCATACATAGGAAACCACATCAAACATGTCATGCACAGACTGACATCTCCAACATCCTTTCTTTCTCAAGAATTTCTTATTAGAAGAATCATAACACGGAGTCCATATCAATAAAATTTCTATTGCTCATTCATCTAGCTAAAACAGTAGAAATCAAATATCTGTACACAGTTAAGATATATCCATAAAAAACAAGCATAGATAAATCTCACCTAGATAAACAAGGACACACAGACTGACACCTCTAACATCATTCATTCACCAGAAGTCTTTATTAGATAAATCATAACACTCTGTCCACATCAATACAATTTCTATTGCTCATTCATTTAAATAAAACAGCAAAAATAAAATATCAGTACAGTTAAGATTTGTGCATAAGCAACAAGCATAAATAAATTCACCTAAATAAACAAGGACATTTGCAAATGAGTGTGAGCAGAGTATCAAAAATCATAAACTCTTCTAAAATGGAAAAGAAAAAAAAAATGTTGAAATGTCACTGTAAAGATTAGCTTCAACCCAGCCAAACGTATCTCAATAGACCCCAGGACAATCGACCTAAAAAAAGAATGAAAGAAATAGTGAATATCCAAGACCAGATTTTTCCCTTCAGACTCGCATGTTAAGGGAGCTTGGGAGGATTGTAACCAGGCACCCCCAGGTTCACCCAGCCTGGAACTCTCTTCCATGAGGAATCTCAAGAGGACATCATCAGGCTTTGCATTGGTATTTTCACAATGATTGATGATTAAGGAAATAGATCTGCCTCCAACTCTACATGTACCACCAGTGCAAATTAATGGATTCCCTCTATCATCAAATTCCTTCTGCATAACGATGTTCTCATCTTTAGTTTTTGGATGGGATTATCCATTTCTATTTTACTTCTTTTATATGGTCTTATATATCTTTCTTCTATCACTTAGGAGTAGCCTTGGCACATCTACAACGCTCTTATGGCTCATTGTACTCTCTAGTCCCATTCACCTACTTCAGTCACTTGTAGACATTATTAACATTATATTATCTTATCTGGGCACTGCCAGGCTTCTAATAAAGATCCTTATTCTTCTTTTCAAGTTTTTCTGGAACCTTGACAAAATATTAATTTAACAAGAATGTTCAGCAAGACCAATGATGACAAGTCAGTTTTGACATACTGTATTCATTATTTTTTCATATTTTTCAATTCCACACTTTTGTTTCGAACCTCCAACTGTGTATGTCCTATGGCTTTTCATTGCATCTCTCATACCAACTGACCTAAAAGTGTCTGCCTACCTGAACTTTTCAGACTGGTTACATAGTTCACCCATTGCTTTCAATCCGTCACTTAAACGGTTTTCCCCCAAGTACCCAGGGTGCACACATCCTGCACCTGATGCACATGTGGCTGTATCTGTTCCACACCAGGGTGTGGAATGATGCATCCCAGCCATTTAGGGGATGTAACCCATGTATCTTGTCAGAATTTCAGGTGCATCCCATATGATGCAGCATCCCCAGTTTGTTATGTGGGTGCTTACCCCCATCATAATATACAGATAACTAAACATGGTTATCTATATCCGCATAGCGGCTAATACCACATATTGCTTCAATGAATGTGTGAGAAGATTGAAACCATCACAGAAAAGACATCTCATACAATATCCATAATTAGAACAATTTATACATGGGTGATGAAGCAAGCGAAACAGACCTCTTCATATGTCATCTTATGCCTTAAATTCAAAAATGTATGACATTGAACAAATAAAGAACAAATAATGAAGAGGCTTCTTTCCACTGATAGAAGTGATGAAAGGATTCATAACAAAAGCAAAGAGGATTTATGGACTAGATTTCCTCATTTGTGCAAACTCAGTTAAAGTTTGCCCAATCTTCCACAGGTGGAATGAGTTTCATACAACTAAGGAGGCGTATTTGTGAGGTATTGGAGAGTGGTGATGATGAGAAGACCACTGGAATCTCAATTTGCCTTAAGGTATCAAAGGGAGAAGATATAAGACATTTGCACAAAGAATGCATGGTAAAAAACAAAAGATTCAATCTGACACATCATATGGATTTGGAGACACCGCATTTGCATCTTGTCACGCTAGTGGAACTGCAAGTCATGTAGGAGGAACTGCAAATTTCCTTGATGTTGGTGGTAGGGAAGAGGGTCAATGCAAAAGTGGCACAATTTCTCCATGCATGTGTTATACAATGGAATGTTCTCCGCCTAAGTCACATGGCTCAGGTTCGAGTTCGGATTCGGCCATGATTAGGTTTTGTTCGAGTTCAAATTTTTTGATGAGGTTTGGATGAGATTTGCCATTAGGTTCGTCCATATACATTCTCTATATAAATACATATATTGAATTTAAAATGAAATATAGGATAGAATAGTAAGAAATCAACATCAACAGACATAAAAATTCTATCACGGACAGAGAAATTGCATGGATAGATTACAAGCTTGAGTTGTGACCTGAGGTTATGAGTTTTGATCTATGGACTTGGTCAATGGCTATGAAGTTTGCCAAACCTCAAAAAATAAATTAAGGCTCGCCAAAATTCGAACCTCAAGTTTGAAGTTCGATGAACCTTGTGACATAGTTCTCCGCTCCCCCTATTGGCATGATATGGTTCAAGCCATCAACAAAGCTCCCACGGATACAAGATCCCTGGCTATGAGATAATTAAAAAAATACATGAAATAATTAGTTCTTAATAAATAAATAAACCTACTTTTAAGATTTAAAACCATGATTCCAAATCAATAGAGACAAAATACACAAGGTTTGCTCATCTATATACCATGTAAAGGTGAATATATCAAAATGGCACCGAGTGCAATACATATCAGCAACAAAATACATAATCAACGAGGCTTTAAATGGCCTCTAGAGTTCGAAAACAATGCTCTAAGCCATGGGACCACTGACCTACTACAAGTCTACATATCAATGATCAAAAACATGATCACTCCTCATACAGTGATGTGTGGTTTGACACCTGGGTTCGTTGGGTGAAACCCGCGAGACCAGTGTTCAAATCTCATTGAGTATAGTGTCCTGCTATGGTGTGCTCTCAAGGAGTAGACTCCCCTCCCCGCGTGAGTCTCGGCTCTTGCCAAAATCACAAGAATTTAGTATATCTGGCTTGCAGGTTGTTGGATGTACTCTTGTTGTTATAGTGGCAGCTACGAGGATTGATCCCGGGTCTCCCTTAGATTAGGCCTGGCAATTACCGATTCACCATGTGGTTTAAAAAAACAACATGATCACTCCTCATCGTGATCAAACTCATCACCACTACTAGACAAGAGATCATCAACATGAGCTACCAGAGCTTGAGGAATCCTAAAACTCCCCTACCACTTTAGTAGTAGTAGTAGCAAAAATAGACATCAAAACTACAAATCACTGATCAACATGGTCACTCATGAAACTCATCATTGATTCAGTGACTAGAAAGGGGATCATCAACAAGAGATACATAAACATCATTTAGCTCAAAGTCTTCAGACTTGGATTTCTCAACCTTATAACATGATGGAAATTGAAAAGGTTTAACATGCCTAACCAATGATTTTGGATTGAGTGAAGGGTTCATCTCGTCAACCTTATAATGTGGTAGAAAAAGATTAGCATGCCTAACCAATTGTTTTCCTTTGAGTGAAGGGTACATTCTTGTTAAGGCATTGTAGAGGAGTTCAACAATCAATACCACCAGCATCAACAAAGTTCAACAATAAATGGCACGAACATCAAGGTTCTTAAAGGGCTTCATGCTCTTGCTCAAATGTCCATCCCATACCCTCACACATGATAGAATCAAATGGAAACATTGCAAACCCCCAAACCATGAAAGCTTGAAAACCATTCCAATGAGGTCGAAACCACTCTCAAACATCCTGAGTCATTTCATGGTAATGTTAAAAATTTAAGTAAAAGGATACTTTTACTTTAAGAATTTAACATTACCATTAATTGCCAACATTGCTAGGGTTGAGATGTGTCATGCAAATGAGAGGGTAGGCATGTTTTTCTTGGAGGGACTATTTTTGGAGGAAAACAACACCAAATTTCTCTGAAAACAGCTTCAAAACTCACAAAACTGCATTGTGTGGGGTCTATAGCTACCCTGGCAATAAACCGGTCAGTTTGACTATAAACTGGCTAGTTCCATCATAAATCGGTCGGTTAGGTTTGGTTTTTGTGAAATTTAGGCGAAATGGACCCTTCAACGAGGTTTTTTTGCCGGTTTGACCTGGTCTCCCAATGAACCGATCGGTTTGACTGCTTTCTGTTCAAGTCGAACGGTTTTTAAAACTATAGTTGTAGCATGGTTCGGAGGATGAAATCATGGTTGCGGCTACGTTGTTTGGATGTCGGAGGTTTAGAAGGATGCGAACGGTGGTCGAGCGGTGCAAGAAGGCTCGAAGGCGGTTTCAATTTGGCAGTGGCGGCAAACTGCTTGTAGCAGAGGTGGAAAACCTGCATGCAGCGACGTGGAATGAGGTTGCGACTGGCTCGAGGGCTAAAGGCGGCTTGAGGAGTGGAAAACAACTTGAGGCTGGTGGCAAAGACAAATGGTCTCAAGCATACGATGGTGTGTGGTTTTCACAGGTGACGACCGATGACAACAATGGTGAGGTTGAGGCCATCAACAGTGTGTCAAGATGCGAACAACACATGCATGTACTATGACAATTTTTTATTTTTTTATACATATGTATTTTTGTTATATAGTTTTTTTTTTTTTGTTACTTCTTTCTCTTTTATTTCCTCTCTTTTCTCTCTACGTATATTCTTTTTTTAGTAAATAAATTTTTTTAATAATCTTTTTTATATGATGTTTTTTTTAAATCTTTTTTTTTGTCTGTTCTAGTCTACAGCGCTATTGTAAATCTCCTCCATCGACGCTTTCATAGCCTCCCCGATAACAACAACTGCACAACCACCAGTCATCTGACGTCACAGTGATTGTCTATTGTCACTGACCAACTACACCACTTCCTCCAACCCTGTTACCACCTCGACCTTGTTGTCTATCTGTAGCCGCCATTGTAGTGTTGTAACTACTGCCTGCTCCACCGCCCTAGAATTGCGATATTTCGAGTCAAAACAGTAGAGAAAAAACATTTTTTTAAAATTATTACCAGGTACTGTGGTGGAAGAGTCGCAACCCATTAGCCCTATTTCTATCGAATAGTGACAGTAGAATTATCCAAAGTCGTGACTCAAATAAAAGATTTATGGTATGAATAAAAATTGATTACAAAGAAGTGATCAAATATTGAAGAAGAAAATAAAAAGTGAAGAAGGATTATTAAAGCGTGCTTATCTTTTACAAGTTATTTATTCAAAGTATAAATTATTAAAGGTGAATTAGAAACAAAAAGGTATTAAAAAAAAGGTATATATATATATATATATATATATATGCATATATATATATATATATGTATATATATATATATATATATATATATATATATATATACCATCAAGATTTTAATATTCCACATAACAAGGAGTAACAATATTAAGGGAAATTTAAAAAGAAAAACGAAAAAATAAATTGAAAGTTCTCTTAAGAAGGGTACCTTTAAAACCCTCAGGTTGAAGAAAATGGATTATAATCCAGAGTTGAAGGAAGGAATTTTTTCCTATAATGGTCTTTCAATTGCAAATTGTAGATCGCTTATATTAAAAGGGAATACCCAAGGGAAGGAGATTATTATCGCTATCAGCACAAGTGTCGAGGAAAATTACGTCAATGTTAATTTAGCAAACCAACTATTAATTCTAAAATCAAGCATAGGTTAAAGAAAATAAAAAAAATTGGCAAAAAAGAATACTAAATTAATGGTTTACAAGTGACAATTGATCATTATGAATACATAATCTCAATTTTGTGTCGTAACTACGCTTGACAAAGAGGTTGACATAATTCTCAGTTAACCCTTGTTCAAAAAATTAGGTACATTCATTCTAAACAAAGAAAACAAATTCTTGATGTTCCCTTATAAGAATAAGATGGTCATGTTCCAAGACATGACAACGAAATCAAAACTGATAATGCCTTTAGCAAAAGACCTTAAGGATATTTCGAAACTAATGTTTCAAGAGAATCAAGAAACAATATCAAAGAAGCAAAAAGATCTTGAAGAAGTCATATCCAACAAAAATAAGGAAAAATCGTGTTTGAAGAAACCATAATCGAAGTCTACTCACTCAAATTAAGAAACTTAAGGATGATAGGAAATCATTGGTAAACAAGTTAGAAGAACTTATCACGAAAGAAGTGTCGAAGTCCTCAGTCCAAGTTGAAGATAAAGGAATAAATACTGATCCAGTTAATATCACAACTCAAGAGGATGAGAAACTAAAAGAAGTTAAAACATATTCAGAAATTGCAGTTCAAACGATGGACATTCCAAACGATGATTCGGTAGCCAACTCAACAACAACAATGCCTGAAGGAAATCAGGAAATAACCACTACCATGATAAGGGAAAGTCCAACTAGAAGAGCTATTTATCGACATCTAATTCACAAGAGCAGACTTTCCAATCAATCTGTGTACCAGTATCACTTGAAATATAAACGACAAACTTATCTTCCCAAGAATACTGAAGTTTGCATAATCCAGTCCTACAATAAATATTCATAACAAATTTTCAGAGATCAAAGATTCCACAGAAGATTAATCTAGCGTGGTCCAATCCGTTCTCGATACGACAATTTTGTTATCACTCAGAGCATCATATCATCTTGTATCAACAAAGATCAAAGTTTATAAACGAGAAGATATTATCAGTAAGCTTTGAGGACAAAGCTTCTTGAAGAGAGAGGCAATGTTATGAATAGAATTCATATAAAAATGATAGATTATTTTCTAATGGTTAGTTACTTAGTAATGAAAAGGCATGTCTTAGAGACATGACCATTCATCAAAGGGCACCTGCTTAGGGTATATAAGCAGGCCCTCATTCTCATTTGTATTATCATTCTCATTCATACATTTTAATATATATATTCTTGTCTCTCAATGGAGATCTACATATTCCAAGTCTTCCGGAGTATTTAACCTGAAGAACGAAATTTGTTCATTACCAAAAAGCATGTTGAGGGGCTGAGCACCATAAAGGAAAATCATAAGAAAGAAATGAGCTTTATGCAAGTCAGGGAAGTCAGTGTTCAGAACAGGTTATTAGCCATAGAAGAATAACATGCTAAAGAACTGAAAATCATGGAAATTAATCATTCTAATCAGATGACCACCATGCAAGACCACTTGATCACTATGGAGGAAAATCATGTCAAAGTAATAAATGATATGGAAGTTGGTCGGATATGTCTTCAGAATAAGTTGTTGACCATGTGAGAAAACCATGCCAAGGAAATCAGTGCTATGAAAGTTGAGCATTCTAATCAAATGAATGCCATGAAAATTGAACAGATCACTCTTCAGAGTAAGAAACAAGAGATGGAAAGGTCACAAGAGCAGGACTATTAGCATAGATCAGATGATGGAAGAAACAAAGAACTTTTGACAGATCATAAGCCTCCCAGTCCACCAGAGCAATTCTCATCTCATTGTGTTAAGGTATGGTATGTTCTATGCTTAGAGCAGTTTACTTATCTTTCTTATTATTATCCACAGATTAGCAATCACATGTACATTAAGTAAAGTGCAGATAGAACATTTAAACGATCAACAGAAAACAAGCCAAGACAAGAGACACAAGATGTGGTGGCTAGCTAGGGACAAACCCCAATATGGGGAAACCCTTTGATCAAATATTCTTTTATCTTCAATAATTCAGCAAAGAGAAATAGTACAAAGATCTGATTTATATCAGCAGCAGCAAACCCTATATCAACCCTAAACTAGGGCAGCAAACCCTAGACTGAACTCGTCAAGTCTCCACCGGTGAATCTTTCACCGTGCACCAGTCCAAGACTTCGCCATGCACCAGTCCAAGACTTCGCCACGCATCAATCCAAGACTTCGCTGTGCACTAGTTCAAGACTTCGTCGCGCATCAGTCCAAGACTTCGCCGTGCACCAATCCAAGACTTCGAACGACCTGTTTTGGCTCGGGTGAAAGAGAGAGCCTTTCTGCGCAGGAGAGAGAAGAGATATGATGAGAAGTGAGTGTCCAAATGAGGAGGAGTCATCCTGTATTTATATCCAAATGTTGAAGGTGAATAGATGTGTCTGTTGGGCGTCTGAACCTACATAAATTGCTGGCCGACTTTGATAATTTGTCAATAATCAAAATAAATTCATATCTCCATAAATACTTATCGGAATCAGATGATCTTTAGATCAATCCTACCCCTCTCGACGAGAGGAATCTAGGAAAAATATTATCAGCCATGAATAAGGTGACCCACATGGAGTTTGGCCCTAGTTGCCAATTTTAACACTCCCTCTCAACTAGGGAGAACTCCATCTGCAATTCGTCTGACCGTCGCTACTATTCATCCATCAAATGCACTGCCTTGTACAGCTTGACCCCTACTCTGCTCTGCTCTGTTTTGTTTTGTTTTGCTCTGCTCGAACTATGAGGAAGAAGTGATCGAGGATGTCTCATACCATCCTCCACTGACTCAAAGTCAATATGGAGTGTGTACCACTTTCACTAGTCCCAGAGCAGTCCTCTACTGACTCGAAGTCAGTTTCAGAGGGTGTACCACTCTCACTGGTCCCAGACCAGTATCATTGATCCCAGATCAATGGAGGTCATCCTAGCATAGGGAGTATGGTAGATACAACGATGCGTCCATCGATAGAACTACTATGGTCCCTATCCTCATTTCCCTGCTCATTGATCAGATGAGAGGTACTTCCCATGAGTCCCAGACTGCATGGGTAGGATGCCTCGACATGAGAACTAATCATCCTGTCCACAGGAGAATGAATCATCCTGTCCAGTGGATGCCACGGAGAACTAATCATCCTGTCCAATTGATGCCATGGAGAACAAATCATCTCGGCCTACCGGAGAACGAATCATCTTGTTCCACAATCGCCATGGAGAACGAATCATCCTGGACCACAGGAGAACTAATCATCCTGTTCCATAGTCACCACGGGGTGTCAAGGGAAGGTTGAACCTTTTACTATGTACAAAGTGCACCAACAGGGGATGGTGAGTTACCCTATGGTCATATGTTGCTCCAAGAAGTACCCCGCCCCCTTGGAGCTCCCAAAAGCTCAGTACATCATACTTGACCCTCAAAAGAGGGTCTCTAAACGACTCCAAGTCATTCTTGGAAAGTCAGAAATTTGACCTTTCCTAGGGGCTTTGTCAAAATGTCGGCGACCTGTTCATCTGTACCGATATGTTGGAGCCTTATAGCTCCCCACTGCACCATGTCACGAATATAGTGGTACTTGATATCGATATGCTTGGAGTGATCATGGAATACGGGATTCTCTGATAAACGAATCTTGCTCTGGTTGTCACATAGGATCATGGTGGTATCCAATGTAAATCCAAACAGCTCACTGAAGAGCTTTTGTAACCAGACTGCCTCACAGGAGGCCATGCTAGCAGCAATGTACTCTACCTCGACAGTGCTCAAAGCCACAAACTTCTGCTTCCTGCTCATCCAGGATATCGAAGCAGATCCCAAGGAGAAACAGCACTTGGAAGTGCTCTTATGGTCCACCACATTGCCTGCCCAATCAACATCAGTATATCCAAGTAGTCTCACATTTCTGGTAGTGTATCTTAACCCATAAGTAATTGTGCCATGAAGATATCCCAGCAGATTCTTGGGACCAATCCAATGTATGTGGTGAGGTTCAACCATGTGTTGACTGCAAAGCATATATCTAGACAAGAGTTCACTAGGAACATCAATGCTCCGATGAGTTGACGATACTCGGTGGTATTTCATAAAACATATCCAGCAGCACTACCGCTTAATTTCTTGAAGTTAAGCTCCATCGGGGTGGTTACGGGCTTGCAGTCCACCATGCCGAATCTCTCCAATATCTTCACCACAAATTTTCCTTGAGATAGGAAAATCTCCCCTGGTTTCTGCCAGACTTCCAGTCCTAGGAAATAGTGCATAAGTCCTAGGTCTTTCATCTCAAACTCAAAAGCTAGCTCCCTCTTACATTCGTGAATGAGAGGGTCTGCACCTATTAGAAAGAGGTCATCAACACATAGCACCAGTATGAGAGGCTTGTCATCAATAACCTTAAAGTAAAGTTTGGGGTTGGCTTCACTCCCAGTCAATCCCAGCGTCATCAAGTAGCTATCAATCCTCTCATACCATGCTCGAGCTGCTTGCTTTAGCCCATAGAGGGCCTTCTTCAACCTGCACACATGAGATTCTCGATCATGAATCTCAAATCCTTCGGGTTGCTCCACATAGACCTCTTCTTTGATCGAACCATGTAAGAACGCAATCTTGACATCCATCTGATGTAGGTTCCATCCTTGTGAAGCAGCAAGGGCTATGATCGAGCGGATGGTGGTATATCAGGCAACAGGTGCAAATATCTTGTCATAGTCTATACCTTCCTTCTAGGAGAAGCCACGAGCGACAAAACGAGCCTTATACTTTTCCGCACTTCCATCAACTGCATGCTTTATCTTGTAAAGCCATTTTGAAGTGACAACTGCCTTGTCCTGGGGTCTGGGGACTACATCCCAGACATCGTTCTTCATAATAGACTCATATTCTTCGGTCATAGCATCCTTCCATACTTGATGCTTGATGACATCTGTGAATGATGAAGGCTCATTTTGGATGATCGTGCTCATGATGGTCAGGTATCCCTGATACCTGTTTGGTTTCTTACTTTCACGGAAGGTTCCTCGAGGTGTTGTGTGTCCTTTAGCATCATCAAGTGGCCCCCTAAGCCATGAAGGCCTCTTCATTGAAGAGGAGGGCTCAAGCGGAGGACGATCAATAGGATCCAGGGGCTCTTCCACATTGGGCATTGTCTCCTCTTCTTTTTCTTTTGGTTCCCTAGTGTCAGCTTCTTGACTGTCCCTCAAAGTAGAAAGATTGTCCACCTTGCTAAGGGCCATATCTTCGTCAAAGATGACATCATGACTAATCTTGACTTCCCTTTGACCAGCTACATAGATTCTATAGCCCTTAGTATTTTCACTATAACCCACAAAGATTCCTTTCTTTCTAGATGCACCCAATTTATTCATTTTCTCTTTCGGCACATGAAAATATACCGGGCTTCCAAAAAATCTAAAATGAGATACGTCAGGCTTCTTACTGGTGAACATTTCTTCAGGAGTTTTGGAACCCAATGCTTGATGAGGGCATCAGTTTTGTACATATACAACGGCGTTCGCAGCTTCGGCCCATAGAAACTTTGGAAGTCTTTGATCATGGAGCATAGAACAGACAGCTTCCACAATCGTACGGTTCTTCCTTTCTGCCACACCATTCTGTTCAGAAGTATAGGGTGTAGTGGTCTCCCTCTTAATGCCAGCCTCTTTGCAAAAGTCATGAAACTCATTAGATTCATATTTAGTCCCATTATCAGTCCTTAGGGTCTTGATCTTCTTTTCGGTTTGATTCTCGATCAAGGGTTTGAAGTGTCGAAACTAGGAGAACACTTCATCCTTCTTTTTCAAGAAATATATCCAAGTCTTGCGAGAATAATCATCTATAAAAGTGAGGTAATATAAATATCCTCCCAAAGAGTTCACAGGCATCATACCGGATATGTCTGGGTGAACCAACTGCAATATATCGGAGGTCTTGCTTTGGCTTGAGGGGAATGGTCCCCTTTTGAGCTTCCCTTCGACACATCCTAGACATACACCTTCTTGCTCCAATCTGAACTCGGGCATCCCACTTACCATTTTTCTTACATCAGGTAGAGCTTTATAATGAAGGTGAGAAAACCTCCGATGCCATAATTCGGACTAAAGAGATGTGTCACAAGTCATGACACCCAACGGACTTCCTTCGACCTGATATAATGAATCAACTCGAAACCCAAGAGTAAAAGAATCTTTAAAGTTCTTTTTCCATACACGTACCTTGCCATCGCTGAAAGCCACCTTGTAGCCTTTGTCTTCCATTGACGAAATGGACACCAGGTTCTTTTGAGATCAGGTACATATAATACATCTTGTAAGTGGATGGTATTACCCTGATTTAGTTGAAGAGTGACATTTCCTACGCCTTTCACGGGATATTCTGAATTGTCCCCAAGAACAATTTCCAGATTGGTTTCTTTCTCTACTAGATTATAGAGAGCTTCTTTGTAACCAATGAAGTGCCTTGAGACACCACTATCAATAAGCCAATTTCCCAGCGAGTCCGGGGGAGCAGTAGTAGAAAGAGCAACTAGTAGATAATATTCATCTTGCTTATTGTCAACAGTGTTAGATTCATACCTGGAATTTCTTGCCTTCTTGAATGGTTGTCCTCTTCCTTGATTTTCGACACTTCTTTTACCTCTGCCATTTGACTTGCCATTCCTTTGATTGCTTTGAGAGGGATTTTGATCATCGTCCCAGTGTGAGTCCCTTTTATCAGGGCACTCCCTTGCATAGTGACCTGTTTTATTGCAATTGTAACATCGTCCTTTTCTTCCACCCTTTGGTCTAGGCTTTCCTTTGAATTTAGCCCTGGAATTGTTTCTTCTTTTAGTATGAGAAGAAAAGGCAGAGGGATGACCTTTAAGCATGGGTATTTCTTGCTCTTCCATCCTTGTTTCTTCTTGAATGCATCTGGCCATTAATTCCTCAAATCCAGGAATTACGTTATTGTTGAGAAGAGTAGTCCTGAATATATACCATTCAGATGGTAGTCCTCCAAGAGTGGTGAGTCTCATTTCCTTGTCAGGGATTACTTCCCCAATAGATATGAGATCGTTCTTGATCTCGGTGATTCTTAAGAAGTATGCTTGCATACTCTCATCTTTGCCCTTCTTAATTTCCTTCAGCTTATTTCTAAGAAACAAGACTTGATTTGCATCATTAACTTTAAATAAACTCACCAGTCTATTGTAGATTTCCTTGGAGGTGTTCAGCTCAGAAACATAAGCCACCAAGTGTTTGTCAATAGAGTCCCAGATGATCTTCTTTGCTTTGACTTTTCCCTTGGTCCATTTGTTCTTAGTAGCAACGGATGAATTTGATGGAGACTCAACAATTCCGCCTCTCACATGGTCTAACACTTCCTGTTCTTCTAATGTTAGATCGAGAGACATCTTCCATCTGTGATAGTCAGACTTCTCACGGAGTTTGTCTTCAGCAGGGAAGTGTGTTGAGGACCCCATGATTTCTTTCAGATAGCCTTGCCAACCTTTTCTTTGGTGATTGCTCTTGCTCTTGCTTGGGCTTTGTCTTCACCTCAGCTCTAATACCATATTAAGTTATGGTATGTTTTATGCTTAGAGCAGTTTACTTATCTTTCTTATTATTATCCACAGATTAGCAATCACATGTACATTAAGTAAAGTGTAGATAGAACATTTAAATGCTCAACGGAAAACAAGCCAAGACAAGAGACACAAGATGTGGCGGCTAGCTAGGGAGAAACCCCAATATGGGGAAACCCTTTGATCAAATCTTCTTTTATCTTCAATAATTCAACAAAGAGAAATAGTACAAAGATCTGATTTACATCAGCAGTAGCAAACCCTAGATCAGCCCTAAACTAGGGCAGCAAACCCTAGACTGAACTCGTCAAGTCTCCACTGGTGAGTCGTTCACCGTGCACCAGTCCAAGACTTCGTCGTGCACCAGTCCAAGACTTCACCGCACATCAATCCAAGACTTCGCCGTCCACCAATCCAAGACTTCGCCGTCCACTAGTCCAAGACTTCGCCGTGCATCAGTCCAAGACTTCGCTGTGCACCAGTCCAAGACTTCGAACGACCTATTTTGGCTCGGGTGAGAGAGAGAGCCTTTTTGCACAGGAGAGAGAAGAGATATGATGAGAAGTGAGTGACCAAATGAGGAGGAGTCTTGTATTTATATCCAAACGTTGAAGGTGAATAGATGTGTCTGTTGGGCGTCTGAGCCTACATAAGTTGCTGGCCGACTTTGATAATTTGTCAATAATCAAAATAAATTCATATCTCCATAAATACTTATCGGAATCGGATGATCTTTAGATCAATCCTACACCTCTCGACGAGAGGAATTTAGGAAAAATATTATCAGCCATGAATAAGGTGACCCACATGGAGTTTGGCCCTAGTTTCCAATTTTAACACATTGCGAGGAGGTCACTTTCCCCATTGAAGACAAGTTAACTAGAAGTGGCATGGTTGAAAAAGAAATTGAGAAACATCAAGCTTATGTGTCACCTTTGACAAAGTATAGTCAGAATAAGATTGGGCATACCTCAAATTCTTCATCCAAGCATTCTTCAAATCAAGACAGAAAATCTACATTGGTCCTATTATTAGCAGCACAGCCTATCGAAAACAAAAGTAAGACAAAAAAGAATGAAGAGGTTTGATGCATCTAATGGTCGAGAGCAGCTCAATATATGGGCAAGTCAAAGTACCATGATCTTCAAAATTCAACATGGCACGTCTGAGAAGCAACCCACAGACCTGCTTGAAAGTCAGCAAATGCTCAATATGCACTATATTGATGACATCTGATGCCAAGGGGCATCCTTTGTATAGTATCTCTAACCGACTCCCTTTCATTTATGTCATTAGCTAGTTTCCTTTTCAATTTGTTAGAGTAGATTTTTCTATTCGAGTAGATATTCTATATATGCATGATGATTTTGATTATGAGCAAATATCTATTTGATGGACTTATGTTTTCTTGGATACAGGATTCTGGATTCTCGCATCACTTCATTGAAGCAGCATGTCCCCATATGGAACCAGATGTTGCAACTATTTTGTCACAAGTCCAAGGAAGCATTGTACAAAAAATTTTAGCAATCTAAATCATCAGCCAACTACCTGTCATGTCATTGTAAACCCAATTTCTGCAAATTGTAATGTAAATGATGCTCGTATGATTGTTTAATTATGTAACAACCTAGGCAAGCCTCTGATTTTGGCGAGGAATTTCATCCTAGGAGGTTTTTTAACCTCACCGAATTATGTGTGTTTCTAAACACGAATAATCGGCAAAGTATTTCATCAAGCTTGAACCCCAAAGCTAGGGTGGAATTTATTGACAAAGTCTTAGGTGAATCCTATTGTTATATCGAGTCTTTGTAAAAGTG
The DNA here is from genome assembly GCA_031772625.1 of Pinus tabuliformis. NCBI lineage: Eukaryota > Viridiplantae > Streptophyta > Pinopsida > Pinales > Pinaceae > Pinus > Pinus tabuliformis. The sequence goes on along the minus strand of CM062820.1, from coordinate 1,200,536,398 downwards.
GTTTGGTAAAAATTTAAGCTATTTGGCTAAATTATTTTATTATAGATCACTTGGTCTACAAGGTCATATTGTCTCGCAAAATTGGGTAATTATTTTGAGGGTCTATAACAAATGGGTATTCCCCCTTTGGAGGTTGAATTATTGTAATATCTAATGTAAAAAATAGTTTAGTGCATGGTCCCTCATACTTAGACACCATGGATAAAATATTTGAGGATGGAAAAAATAATTATCCCCTCTAGTGCCTGCCTTATTATAGAGCATGTGATGAGGTTCATGAAGAAGCCACTTGTCCTATTATCAAGAGAATCATGCATCATGAAATGCTTGGGACAAGAAACCGGATAAATGTGGTTGGTAAAGAATATCATTTGTCGCAAGAAAATTGGGAAGAGGTCAAGGGAAATAGTCAATCCGTCAGACCTTTCATATCTTCATATAGTACCAATAATTTTGGTCAAGACACTGATGTCTTAGTTAAACTCTATGGTGAGAAACCTTCGCCTGAGCAAGTCCTTGAAATCGCTAAAGACAAGGGGTTAACTTATCAAAGTAGAAATCAAAATGATAATCTGGTTAATTCTCGAAGTCTTAAATTTGGATCAGCTTCTGGAATGAATATTGATATAGGAGGTTGGTTTATAACTCTAAAGTTTTGGTCCTTGTCACTGAAATAGTAAAGATCCCCTCCCAAGGACTAAGTTATTGAATGTATTAGTAGCACCCAGGTAAATGTAACTGAAGAGGAACCTCCTGAGGTTTTCTATCAAGATGCTCCCATATACTTGTAGAGTATGGATTCTGATAATAAAGAACACTTTGCGTTCTTCATTACTTTGCTTTTGAACAATTATCGCTTATATAACTGCATGCTTGACTCTGGTGCTTCCGCTTGTGTGCTTCCGCTGGTGCTTCGGCCGTATTATAACATATGTGCCATGGATTCGAAGAAAATTGAAGTTCATGGATTGATTAAGGACTTACAAGTCCATCTGTCTGTCTACCCTGATATCATGATTGTCATGGACATAGTTGTGGTTGATGTGCTTGATGCTTGGGGTATGTTGTTCTCTAGGAAATGGGCCTCTGATTTAGGAGGAAGCATATAAATGAACTGGTCATATGCTATGATTCCTTCCCCTAATGGTCAAAGATATCTTAAGTTAAACAAAGAGCCCGAAAGGAGAATCCATGTGGAAGATCCTAAAAGTCCCCACAATGAAATCATAAGTGAACAACCTAGCCTAGGGAATAATGCTATCCTATCTAATTCTATCATTCCCTTGGAGGCCAAGGTTGGAGAAAAAGTGAGTAATTTAAAAGATAAGGTTTGGTATTTATATTTTGATGGTGCAACATCTAAGCATGGTAAAGGAGCGAGGATTGTCTTAAAATCTCCCCTTGGTCATATTTTCAAATTTGCCTATCGGTTAGAATTGAAGCGAACAACAATGTGGCTTAATATGAAGCCTTGTTTTTGGGTACTGAATTGGCAAAAGCTTTAAAAGTTAAATTGCTAAGTATCAATGGTGATTCAGATTTAGTTATCATGCAAATTAAAAAAAAAATTCACATGTAAAAATTAGAGATTAAAAAATTATAGGAATGTTGTGTGGGATACCATGGAGTATTTTGATGCCATTAACCTTGAAGCTATCCCAAGGGAGCAAAATAGTTTGGTCGATGAGTTAGCTGTTGTTGCTTCCACCACGCAATTATCTGATAATTTAATCGAAGATAAAATTAAGATGGAAATTCTTTTTAGACCTTCTGTCCCAGATAATTCTGAGCATTGGCAGGTCTTTGATGATGAAAGACAGATTATTCGCTTCTTAGACAATTTGGATGAGTTTCGGGGTTTTCAAGTAGATTATGAGGATGGACCTGATATCGATGAAGATATTTTAAATCCTACTCCTCCGAATGTTGTTGCTCTTCAGCAACACTTTGATTAGCATGATGCTGTTAAGAAGAAAGAGGAAAGTAAAATTGATCCTAGAGAGTTTGTTGAAGCAAACATTGGTACATCTAAAGATCCTAGAATTATTAAAATTGGTAAAGGTACTAATGAAGATGAAAGAAAGAAATTAATAAATTTACTTCACGAGTATAGGGATGTTTTTGCTTTTTCTTACAATGAATTAAAAGGCTATAGGGAAGATGTTATGGAACATACCATTCCCTTAAAGGATGAAAATGCTAAGCCATTTCATCAGAAACTTAGACAAATAAATCCTAAATTACCTCATTCTAGTGTAAACGTTTCACTAATGTCACTTTGTTGAGATGGTATTTGGAAAATGATTAAGACCCCACAAACAAACAGAAAGGCATATACATTTGATATAGAGATGATGACCAAAATCTTCAAAACTCTAAAACTCAATAAAGCCAACCTGGTCTAACTCCAATTTGTCCCCCTTGAGCTTAGCAGAAACCACTGGATATCCCTTTTGCTTTGTCCAGGAGTCCATTAGCTCATTCACAGACTCTCCTGACACTTCTGAAAGGACGGCCCATAAATCTTCAGTCCTTGCATTTTTCCAAGCATATCTTTTCATGTAAGCAATGAGACCTTTCTGAAAAGGGAGCAAAACTATTAGTTTCAGACGGCATACTTGAACTAAACTGTAACAGAGACTATCATAATGAAAGAACTAGAGGAAAAAACAGATGCAGTAGAGACAACACTATAAGAACAATACAAGGGTGTATTAGACTTGCAAATAGAATTAACAGGTCTTTCCATAACAAATGAAAATCGACGTTAATTTAAATTCTTTTCAACTCCATATCAACTGGTATATTTGAATGCATGCATGCATGCATTGGCTCCTAAATATTGATGGTGCTTGGTCTATCACTGTACAGCCAAATCAAATTTATTTTCCACCAATGTGATAACATTTGTTACAGGTAATTCCCATTCTCAAGAGCCAACTATCACATGGAAATCCATCTTATCTCTGGATCTATCATGCACCAAGATGGATCAAATCATTTAAGGTGCACCTTGAGGGATTTGATCCCTCTCAGCCCATGATAGATCTGGAAAAAACAAATGCAGTAGAGACAACAATATAAGAACAATACACAGACATTTTAGATGTGAATAGAAATTAAAAGGTCTTTGCATAACAAATGAAAATCAGCGTAAATTTCAATTCTTTTCAACTCAATATCAACTGGTATATTTGAAATCTTACGTGCCTTGGCTCCTCAATATTGATGGTGCTTGATCTATCACTATACAGCTGAATTAAATTTATTTTCCATCAATATTTGATTTAATTTGTTACACTCAGAGTAATTCCTTTCTCAAGAACCAACTATCACATAAACTACCAAGTAGTGATATATCCACTCTATTACTCTAACTAATGGAGACAGGATCAATGTTTCATTACGGTCAATTTTCTTCTCTATCTTTTCATTCAATCTACTATCATAAAGTGAACTTAATTGATGCGACCAACCATTGTAACTATAACAATGCGTCAATTTTTCTTCTTAAGCGTTATTATTTTGTTTCCTTGACTTGTTCTTTCGGACAGGCGGTAAACCATATACCTAATTTACAAGTTAATCAACCCTCTACTTGGTGTTTTCCCTATCTCAATATACTTCATACCACATTTTATTACGCAGCACATAAACTATTCAGATTGCTGCAGCATGAAGAGTGCGTTCATGAAATGGCTCTCATTTTGTTTTTGGGTGCGACCACTACTGTTTATATTGTTTTTCTTCTGCACTTTGATGGAGGAAAATCCTTACCATGTGGTAATGATGCATCACGGGAAGTGAAAACGAATCCAAAATTACGCAACTGATGACTTGCAGGAACTTGAGCAGAAAATGATCTTGATAACATCGTACCTTTTTGCATAATCACTCAGCAAGCTGGCCAAAATGGACAGCAGCATTCACCTCAACAATATTGATTATGGGCCTACATGGAGTAGAACAGGAATAGAGTGTACTGTTAGGGCACTCCTTGTGTGACAATTGACAGTTCAAAGCCCCAGTTGAATTTTCCTATCTGGTCTTTATCCCATTTCCATTTCCATCCTATTTCATATCCTCCCACGACCATAATTTTTTGAAGGATTACTCTTCCTACATCACCAAAGACACCACTCCCTAGCCCTAACAATATTATTTAGGGAAAACCATAAAATATAAAGATAAGGCAAGGTAGAGGCTATTACACGCACTTGAGCAGTTGTGTGTGTGAGAGAGAGAGAGCAGGCAGTCAAGGAAAAGACATTATCCGGCAACACACAATGCGAGACAGTGATCTGTACAGTTTCAGAGTCGTACAGACAAACCATACAAGCTGTCTTGCAGGTCCTACAGCAGTTTTCTGCTGTTTCTGAGTTTTTCAGCAGACTGTACAAGCTCAGTTAGAGAATTTTTTGGTATTCGTGCATTCTCTTTTGGGCAGCAAGCGGAGGTTTCCTAAGTTTTTTTGATCGACTAAAAAGCTGATTTGAAGGAGTAATCACGTATGTGTGAGAAATTAATATTTATGCTTTTGTTGTATTTTCCAGCAATCTGTGTGGTTGATGTTAGAAATCTGCAGTTTCTAAATCTTAATGTGACCCGATAAAAGCGTTAAAAGCATTAAAGCATTAAAGCATTAATCTTAAGCGTTGAATTGGTATATGATGGACGTACCAGATTAGAGTTAAATAATATATAAAGAATTGGGTCCTCTCTCTCCCACACGAGAGTTGCATTCTTCTCCATCAAGAAGCACATAAAGGAAGTGAGGGCAAGAGGAGAGAAACCGAATTCTGAAGAAGAGGAACAGTCAGGAGTCAGATCAAAGTAGATGGCAGCCATTACATCTTCCGCTGTTAGTCAAGGTATGTCATCTTAAACAACATATTAAGTTCTGAATGTGAAATATTTGGTATTGATAATCTTGGGCTGTTAATTAGAATATTTTACATTTGGTATCAGAGCCACAATCAATAACTGAATATTTCCTATAATTGCAATTGATCTGTTCTGTGCTTTACTCATGTGATTGAGCCTTCGGGAAATTGTGGGGGTTTCATGAAATGATCACGAAACAAATCCACCGCAAGCAAATTCTGCATAACGTCTGGTTTTGTCCTCCATTAATCGAAGTCTTAAGCCAACGGGAATTAATTGGAATCCGCCCTCCCCTTCTCGTGTCGTCTATTCGCCTTAAATTTCAGCTGGTATGGGGTACGTTTAAATCTTTTGGCTGAACATATACTCAAAACATTTGTCGTATATTCGGATGCAGTCCCTTGATAAACCCCAATCTAACTCCTGAATATCTCCTCAATTGGATAAGAGGTTGACTCCTATCGTGGGATCTCAACATCACGCCATGCATGCAGTGGACGGGCATAAATTTTCCTTACCACGCATGATCCACATCTAGCTTTTGTGAGTTGTGCACAGTAAGATCACCAGCGTGATATTATGATTGCTTTCCATAGTTTTGAGATTGGGATTTGAGTTTCCGGAGGGGTGAGGCACTGTTGCTTTTGAGTTCCAGTTGTAAAACAACTATTTCATTGCCCTCATTAACTGCACCTGGATTTCTGTTAATCAAGATTCGTGATCCGACCGTCGGATACAGAGTCATCATGAATTCTCTTTTGTTTAAACGCTGTGGCGCTTGTATAGTTATGATTATGACATTGCTGCCTGCAATGGGTTATAGTAGCTGTGAATATCCAGCCGTTTTTAACTTTGGGGACTCCACCTCTGATACGGGCACAATACATTACATTTTCCCTTACAATATGCTCGCGGAGAATCCTCTTTATGGCCGAACTTTGTTTGGAAGACCTGTAATTTGGGTATTAGTTTCCAAGGGTCACATTTGCTGGTTGGAAATATGGACCCTAATTACTTATATTCAATATAATTTGGATTGAAGTTTAGAAGGGTCTTTTCGTGCATCATTTACTGTTTTGGCTTTGCACGATTAAAGTTTACTGGTACAAAATAATTGTTTGAAATTTGGGCATAAAAGTAATTGCTCTATGAATGATTGTTTTGCATAAGGTATGTATTATAAATTATTTATGCACATATGATTTTGTTAATCACCAAAGTGGTCAAAATCAGAATGTTGTTTTGCATAAGGTATGTGTTACAAATTATTTATGCACATGAGATTTATGATTTTGTTAATCACCAAAGTGGTCAAAATCAGAATAATCATTTAGTGCATAAGTGACATAATGATTATTGATAGAAATTGCCAGTTATAATAATACCAATTAAGAACTGGCGTCACTAATGATAGAACCTGAGAACTTACCCAAAGGAAAGTCTTGTTCTATAACTAGTTGACATGATGAGGTTTGATAGATATTTTGATTAAATAAATATTGATCATCCAAAGATGTCAGTTCTATTTAATTGAATATATTTATTACCTACTTATGTTTTGGTATTTAATTATGTTAAGTATAAGATAGTATCTACCCAAAGGAGTGCTATATTATACTATTATGTCTACATCTGAATCGCGTTAGTTATGAGCTTATAGTTATTTCATTTTTGATTTGCAGGTTATCTATCTTTCGTATGTTTTGAATCAAATTTAGTTGAAGTTCCTATTAATACATGGTGGCTTGATACTGGTGCTACAACTCATGTTTCCAACAATATGCAGGGATTTCTTACGATCCGAACCATAAATCCAAATGAAGATCGTTTTCTCTTTATGGGAAACGGAATGAAATCTTCAATTGAAGGCATTGGGACTTATCGTCTAATTCTAGAAAGTGGATATGTATTAGACTTATACAGTACCCTTTATGTACCTTCATTATCTAGAAACCTTATTTCCGCAAGTAAATTGGATATTTCTGGTTTTAGATGTGTGATTGGATCTGGTTGTTTTGATTTATATAAGAATACTGATAATGTTGGTTCTGGTATTCTAATTGATGGTTTATATAAATTGAAACTGAATGACACTTATGCGAATTCCTTGTTGAATGTAGTAAATAATGTTGGATGTAAACGTAGCAGGTTGAATGAAAATTCTGCTTTCTTGTGGCATAAAAGACTAGGTCATATATCCAAAGAAAGAATGATGAGATTAGTAAGTAATGAAATTTTGTCAAATTTGGACTTTAGTGATCTAGAATTATGTGTGGATTGTATTAAAGGTAAACAAACCAAACATAATAAGAAAGGAGCCACTAGAAGCAGCCAGCTTCTTGAAATAATACACACTGATATTTGCGGACCTATGGACACTCCAGCATTTAATGGAGAAAAGTATTTCATCACTTTCATTGACGATTTTTCCCGTTATGGTTATGTCTATTTGCTTCATGAAAAATCTCAATCTGTGAATGTCCTTGAGACGTTTGTAAAGGAAGTTGAGAGGCAACTAGATAAAAAGGTGAAAATCATAAGGTCTGATAGAGGTGGTGAATATTATGGTAAATATAATGAGTCAGGCCAGTGTCCAGGTCCATTTGCAAAATTCCTCGAAAGTCATGGCATATGTGCGCAATACACAATGCCAGGTACACCACAGCAAAATGGTGTAGCAGAAAGGCGCAATAGGACGTTAATGGATATGATTAGGAGTATGATGTCAGATTCTACACTACCTAAGAATTTGTGGTCATATGCTCTCAAAACCGCTAATTATTTGTTGAATAGGGTTCCTAGTAAAGCTGTTCAAAAGACTCCTTTTGAGTTATGGACTAACAGGAAACCTAGCTTAAGACACCTGCATGTTTGGGGTTGTCCAGCGGAAGCGAGAATTTATAATCCACATGAAAAGAAATTAGATTCTCGAACGATCAGTGGGTATTTTTTAGGATACCCTGAGAAATCTAAAGGGTACGTGTTTTACTGTCCTAATCATAGTCCAAGAATTATAGAAACTGGTAATGCAAGATTCATTGAGAATGGTGAAGTCAGTGGGAGCACTAGAGGAGAAATAGTAGAAATAAAGGAAACAAGGGTAAATGTTACATTGCCTAGAATAGTTCCTCCATCTACTATTACTCCAAATGTTGTTCCAGCTGTTGTAGAACAGCATGATGATAATGAACAACATATAAATGAAGAAGTACTTCCTGAAGGAAATGACTTACATAATACTGATATGCATGAACCACAACAAGTAGCATTAAGAAGACCTCAAAGAAATCGTAGGTCAGCTATTTCTGATGATTATGTGGTTTATATGCAAGAATCAGATTATGATATTGGAATCAATAAGGATCCAGTTTCGTTTTCACATGCTGTAGAAAGTAAAGAGTCAAAGGAATGGATTAATGCCATGAAAGAAGAAATGAAATCCATGCAACATAATGAAGTTTGGGATCTCGTTGAGTTACCACATGGCTGTAAAAGAGTCGGATGCAAATGGGTTTTTAAAACCAAACACGACTCTAGTGGTAATATCGAACGGTATAAAGCTAGACTTGTTGCTAAGGGTTACACTCAGAAAGATGGTGTTGATTACAAGGAGACATTTTCTCCTGTTTCGAAAAAAGACTCACTAAGAATAATAATGGCATTAGTAGCTCATTATGATTTGGAGTTACATCAAATGGATGTGAAAACAGCCTTTCTGAATGGAGATCTTGATGAGGATGTTTATATGGATCAACCTGAGGGTTTTTCTGTAGAAGGTAAAGAACAATTGGTGTGTAAACTTAAGAAGTCAATATATGGGCTTAAACAAGCATCCCGGCAATGGTATATTAAGTTCAATACCATTATTACATCTTTTGGTTTTAAGGAAAATACGGTTGATCACTGTATATACCAAAAGATCAGTGGGAGCAAGTTTATTTTTCTGGTCCTTTATGTTGATGACATCTTGCTTGCTGCAAATAATTTAAGTATATTGCATGAGACTAAGGAATTTCTCTCAACGAACTTTGAAATGAAAGATATGGGAGAGGCATCCTATGTGATTGGAATAGAAATATTCCGTGATCGATCACAAGGAATATTGGGATTGTCTCAGAAAGGATATGTCGAGAGGATTCTAGAGAGATTTGGAATGAGTAAGTGTTCACCTGGGACAGTTCCTGTACAGAAAGGTGATAAATTCAGTCTCATGCAATGTCCTAAGAATGATGTTGAACGAAAGGAAATGGAATCAATTCCATATGCATCTGTTGTTGGTAGCCTGATGTATGCTCAAACCTGTACTAGACCGGATATCAGCTTTGCGGTCGGTATGTTAGGGAGGTATCAAAGTAATCCAGGAAGGGAACATTGGCAAGCTGCAAAGAAAGTTTTGAGGTACTTACAAGGCACGAAAGATTACATGCTCATGTATAGAAGATCCAATGAATCAGAGGTGATTGGATATAGCGATTCAGATTTTGCAGGATGCATCGATACCAGAAAATCGACTTTTGGTTACCTGTTTATGTTTGCTCAAGGTGCCATATCATGGAAAAGTGCGAAGCAGACTATCGTTGCTTCATCCACTATGGAGGCAGAATTTGTGGCATGTTTTGAAGCCACAATTCATGCATTATGGTTGCGGAACTTTATTTCAGGACTTGCGGTTGTCGACACCATTAGCAAGCCGCTGAAAATTTATTGTGATAACTCTGCAGCAGTATTTTTCTCAAAGAACGACAAGTACTCTAAAGGTGCCAAACATATAGAACTGAAGTATCTTGTTGTGAAAGATGAGGTTCAGAAACAAAGAGTGTCAATCATGCACATCAGGACAGAACTTATGATTGCAGACCCTTTGACGAAAGGGTTACAACCAAAACAATTTAAGGAACATGTTCAAAGAATGGGTCTTGGTTGTATTAATAATAATTGATGTGTGACATTCTGAGCTCTTTTATGTGTTTCTGATATACAATTATGTGTCTCTTGTTTTAATGTAGTAGTACGTACTTTATGTAATTTTAAACAAGAAAGAGTCTTATAAAGATATTATGTTTAATCATTATGATATAAGACATTATGTGGACCATTATGCTGTTTTATATAAATTATGAGTATGAATTGATGGATTGCTGGTATTGTAGTATATGGAAGGAAATGCATTGAATTAATAGTGCACAACCGCCATAACTCTCAGCAATTTATCATAGTATGATGTTCAACACTTAATATTATGAATAGTCGGGTCAAGTGGGAGAATGTTAGAAATCTGCAGTTTCTAAATCTTAATGTGACCCGATAAAAGCGTTAAAAGCGTTAAAAGCATTAAAGCATTAAAGCATTAATCTTAAGCGTTGAATTGGTATATGATGGACGTACCAGATTAGAGTTAAATAATATATAAAGAATTGGGTCCTCTCTCTCCCACACGAGAGTTGCATTCTTCTCCATCAAGAAGCACATAAAGGAAGTGAGGGCAAGAGGAGAGAAACCGAATTCTGAAGAAGAGGAACAGTCAGGAGTCAGATCAAAGTAGATGGCAGCCATTACATCTTCCGCTGTTAGTCAAGGTATGTCATCTTAAACAACATATTAAGTTCTGAATGTGAAATATTTGGTATTGATAATCTTGGGCTGTTAATTAGAATATTTTACAGTTGACGCATTCTCAGAATCTTTTTATTTATGTTATTGAGTAAATTCAAGATCTAATTTATTTAATAAAAAAGCATAGGTCAACAGTTACATAGGGTTTGGAAAATTTACCTGGTATCAGAGCCACTCTGATTAGAAAATCGAAGTGCAGCAGTTTGTGTGCAGATCAGAGAAGACATCAGCTAGCCTCACAGGTTTGAGGGCATACTGGATAGTGCCTCTAATTTTCTAGCTTCAAAGGTCAAGGGTCTCTCTTATTGGAAAAGAATGATATCTGGGACATTGTGAAAGATGCAGTGACACCACCAACAAATCTGTAGCAATTGGCAACCCACAACAAGGAGGAATTAAAAGCCAAACAGATGATCATGGATGTCTTTAAAGATCACTTGATCCCTCACATATCCTAGAAGAACTCTGCTGAGGAGATGTTTGATGCACCAATAAGCCTCTACTAGAATGAGAATAATAACAGAAAGATGTACTTGCAAAACAAACTCAGGTCCATAGAGATAACCAAATTTGATATTGTTACCAATTACCTAATGAAGATCACACAGATTCATGATCAACTTGCAGAAGTCGGGAATAAGGTGGAAGACACTGACTTGGTGAACAAGGCACTGAATGGATTCCCAGTTTTGCAGGAACCGTTTCTCTGAGGTGTTTGTGCTAGCAAGAAACTTCCAAAAATCCAAAGATTGTGGGGTAACTATATGTAGGAGAATACTCAAATGGAGTCAGAGACCAGCAAGAAGAATGGTGATGAAAACCTGGCCCTATTCAGTCAGACAAAGAAGGGGGCAGTTCCGGCAGTTCCAGCAGTTCCGGCTTTTCCCCGCTGTTCCCGGCAGTTCCGGCAATTCCGGCTATTCCCGGCAGTTCCAGCAATTCCGGCTGTTCCCGGCAACTCCAGCAATTCCGGCTGCTCCCGGCAACTCCGGCAGTTCCGGCAACTCTGGCAGTTCCGGCTTCTGCCCTCTGGAGTAGGGCAGCATTATCCCTTAGGATCTCTCCTCCTACTAAAACCCAAAGACAAGTAGAGAGGAAGAGATCCCAAGTGTGTTGAAATGACTTGAAGGCCACCTCTATTTATATTAAAACATTGAGCACAAGTGGGGTTTATTTGGTTGTTGGCCGACCTTGACGAATTGTCCCATAACACAAATAAATTCATATCTTTAGATCAGAATCGGATGATCTTTAGATCAATCCTACACCTCTTGATGAGAGGGATCCAAGAAAAATATCAGCTTCCATTAATAAGATGACCCACATGGAGTTTGGCTTTGGCTCTAGTTGCCAATTTTAACACTCCCTCTCAACTAGGGAGAACTCCATCCGCTGATCCATATGTCTGACTGTACTATCTCTGCCATCAGTTCCCTGCACTGCTCTGCTCTGCTGAACCATGAAGAAGAAGAATTGATCGAGAATGTCTCATACCATTCTCTACTGACCCGAAGTCAGTTTCATCTGAAGAGAGTGTGTCACATCACTCTTACTGGCCCGAAGTCAGTTTTATTGATCCCAGATCAATATCACAAGAGAGTGTCTCAAACCACTCATACTAATCCCAGATCAGTTTCATTGATCCCAGAACAATGTAGGTCATCCTAGCATAGGGACTGTGGTAGATACATCGATGCGTCCATTGATAGTACTACTATGGTCCCTAACCCCATTTCCCTGCTCATTGATCAGATGAGAGGTACTTCCCATGAGTCCCAGACTACATGGGTAGGATGCCTCGACAGGAGAACTAATCATCCTGTCCACAAGAGAACTAATCATCCTATTCCACAGTTGCCACGGGAGAACTAATCATTCTAGCCCATAGGAGAATTAATCATCCTGTTTCACAGTTGCCACAGGAGAACTAATCATCTCGGCCCATAGGAGAACTAATCATCATGTTCCACAGTTTCCACGGGAGAATTAATCATCCTAGCCCACAGGAGAACTAATCATCATGTTTCACAGTTGCCACGGGAAAACTAATCATCCTGTTCCACAATTAGTACCCCAAGCCCCCTAGAGCTCCCAGAGCTCAATGCATGCAACATGCAGGACTCTTATAAGAAGGTCTCTCAACGACTCCAAGTCGTTCGGGAAAGTCACAGATTTGACCTTTCCCCGAGGCTTTGACAAAATGTCTGCGATCTATACATCAGTCTCAATGCGATGGAGCCTCCTCACTCATCGACTTACCATATCCCAGATAAGGCAGTATCTGATGCCTATCTGCTGGAGCAATCATCGAATACGGGATTCCTCAATAATCGAATCCCCCCTCTAGTTGTCACAAAGAATCACAATGGTATTCATCATATGTACCAACAACTCACTTAAGAGCTTCTGCAACCATGCAGCTTCACACGAGATCATACTCGTAGCTATGTATTCGGTCTCGGCGGTGCTTATAGCAACCGATTTCTGCTTCCTGCTCATCCATGATATCGAAGCAGAATCCAAAGAGAACTAGCACTGGGAAGTGCTCTAGTGATCCTCCACATTGCCTGCCTAGTCAGCATTCGAATAATCAGCAGCTTCATATTTCCGGCAGTGTATCTCAATCCATGAGAGATTGTGCCCTGAAGATATCTCAAAAGGTTCTTGGCACCAATCCAGTGAGGCTCAACCAAATATGAGCTCACAATGCTAACTGCAAAACATATGTTCAGATAGAAGTTCACCAAGAACAGCAATGCAAATGAGTTTATGAAACTCAGAGGCATTTCCCAAATCTGGTCCGGCATCACCACCATATAACTTTTGAAAGTTAAGATCCTCGAGGTAGTCATGGGCTTGCAGTCTACCATTCCATATATGGAATCCAACTCCCTCTTACTTCTGCAAGTGAGAGGGTCTGCACCTGTCAAAAATAGGTTTTTTCTCAGAAGGTGCCAGTATGAGAGGTCTATCATCCACAACCTTCAAACAATGGTTTGGATCAGCATCACTTTTAGTGAATCTCAGCTTCATCAGACAACTATCAATCCTCTCATATTAGGCCCGGGGTGTTTTGCTTCAAGCCATAGAGGGCTTTCTTTCACCTGTATACATGAGATTCCCAATCATGAATCTCAAACCCCTTGGGTTGTTCCAAATCTGTGGACCTACTACATGAGGGGAATGATCCCCTTGTAAGATTTTCATTCGGTACATCTCGGACATGTACCTTCATGCTCTTCTTGAATTCAGGCATCCCTGTCACCATTTGACTCACATCGGGTAGGGTCCCATAATAAGTAGACCTCCGATGCTATAGATGAGATATGTCAATTGACATGATCCCCAATGGACCATCCTGCAACTTGATACAAATTGCCAACCTTGAACCCATGAGAAAAAGCATCTTTGAAAATTCTATATTTTAACACGTACCTTCCGTCGATGAATGCCACCCTGAAACCTTTGACTTCCATTTCCGAGATGGACACCAGGTTCTTCTTGCGATTAGGTACATAAAACATATTCTTGTAAATGAATAGAGTTACCCTCATTCAATTGAGGGGTAACATTCCCTACACCCTTTCCGGGATAGGTGGCATCGACTCCAAGTATAATCCCACGGTTGTTTCCGTCTCTACCAAATTCGAGAGAGCACCCTTCTATCTGATGAGGTGCCTTGAAGCACTATGATCAATAAGTCAGATTCCCAAAGAATCTGAAGGAGAGGGCCAATACAAGATAACGCTTCTTTATCTTATCAGAAACAACATTTGATTCTTCATACCTGGGGTTCCTTGCTTTCTCTAAAGAGTTGGTCGTTTCCTTGATGACCTGCATTACCTGTCATTCCTCTGATCATTGAAGATGTCCCTGGAATGATTGTTATCATCATCAAGTGATATGTCCCTACCTCAGACACTCCTTCGCATAATGGCTGAACTTATTGCAACCAAGGCATCTGCCTTTCCTTCCACCCTTAGATCCGGACTTCCCAATGAAGTGATCTTTAGGTAGGCCATCAGAAACTTCCGTTGCACCATTCTAATAATATTCTCTACTTCGACTTCACCCTCCATGAATTTGAAGAGGGATGAGGAATCCACTAATCCTTTTGTCCTTTCCCAATTGTCTTCGGTGATTGCTCTTTCACTCTTGCTTGGGCATTGTCTTCACCTCACCTCTGATACCATGTTAAATTTTAGGTATGTTCTATGCTTAGGGCAATTTATTTCCATTTTCAAAGTTAGCTTAATATCTTGTCCAAATTAGCAATCACATCAGCATTAAAGTAAACTGCAGATAGAACATAAACATAAATCGCAGAAGACAAGACAAGATAAGAGGACACAAGATGTGGCGCTAGCCAAGGAAAAACCCCAATGTGGGGAAATCCTTGGTCAATTCTTCTTATATGTTCTTCAATAGTTCAGCAGAGAGAGAGAGAGAGAGTACGTTTACAACAAAAGTCAACACTTTGACTTATCTAGATAAGAGCATAGATCATCTCTAAGAAGATGATACATGAGATTAGTTGAAGACATGCTGCTTCAACTGATTCTCCAAGGTGATTATTTCACCTATCGTTGTGTTGTATTTCGTCATCATGTTGCACCTCACCATGCTGCACCATGCTACACCCATCATCACTATGCTGCATCTCATCATGCTTCATTAATCATGATTGTACCCATCACTATACTGCATTATGTGCCATTGTTGCACCATGTTGCCATACTGACCTATGTGTTGGCTGCATCTTGTTTGCCTGTTGTCCCTAGCATGCTTGTTGTCCTTTGCATGCTTGCTGTTGCATGCTAGCTATCCCTTGCATGCTAGCTGTAAAATTGCATGCTTGGTGTATTTGCTGCTAAGTACCATACAATTGTCCCAATGTCAGTTAGTTGTCCCTTGCATGTTGCTCTCCTTCGGAGACAGATGCTCTGGCTATTCCGGTAGTTCCCAGCAGTTCCCGGCAATTCTCGCAGTTCTGCCAATTCCGGCTGTTCCGGGCAGTTCCAGCAATTCTGACTATTCTCGGCAGTTCCGGCAATTCTAGCAGTTCCCAGGAGTTCCGGTTGTTTCGATTGTTCCGACAATTCTAGAAATTCCAGCTATTCCGGGCTATTCCAGGCTATTCCAGCAATTTCGGCTTTTCCCGACAGTTCCGACAATTTTGGCTTTTCCCGGCAATTCCAGCAATTCTGGCAGTTCCAGCGTCTGTCCTCTGGATTAGGGCAGCGTTATCCCTTATGATCTCTCCTCCAACTAAAACCCAAAAACAAGTAGAGAGGAAGAGATCCCAAGTGTGTTGAAATGACTTGAAGGCCACCTCTATTTATACTAAAACGTTGAGCACAAGTGGGGTTTATTTGGTTGCTGGCCGACCTTGACGAATTGTCCCATAACACAAATAAATTCATATCTCCATGAATACTTATCAGAATCAGATGATCTTTAGATCAATCCTACACCTCTCAATGAGAAGGATCCAAGAAAAATATCATCTTCCATTAATAAGATGACCCACATGGAGTTTGGCCCTAGTTGCCAATTTTAACACCCTCTCCATCATTTCACTTGTAAATCAAGCTACCAAGTTGCGGGTAAACTTTAAAGTAATGCACATTTATTGATTGCTTGCTATCCCCTAATCATTTTAGAATCAATTCAAGGTGCTCATATGGCACACCAATTGGTTGTTTAGCCCTCGATTTGCCCTCTTGAATTTCTATGACTCTGTTGCCCAAACAAGGCACTAGTCTCTCCTTTGTCCATCATTCCCCAACCTCAATTTGGTTCCATTTTTGTCCTAAGTTGCTACGTTCTCTTATACTCCCACTACAACCTACATACATATTAAGTTTAGTAACTCATAGGGAAACCCCATCAGTTAGGATTCCATTTACAATGGCCTAAAGTAAAGAGGAAAGTTGGTGAGGTGACAATAGCCAATCTCCTAGTTCCACAAAGCTAGCACCCTATCTATGGAACTTTGAACTGAAGATTCTAGTTTATTGTGGTAACAAACAGCATAACCCTACCTTCCACAATTTTAGAGCACATGCATCTTGTTATTTCCAAATTGGATTATTTGTCAAAGATACTCTAGTGGTGGATGGATACTAACACACACCCGCCCCACAGTGTGCAGACTCAAGAATTCATGTTTTATCCACATGCCTATTTTTTTGAGTGCTATAGCATCTATTTGGTGGCTCTTCATGTTTGCAATCTTGTTACAATTGTGTTTTCAAGAACTGGTTACTTTTTCCTTGTGGCATATCCCAATGCCATTTATGGCTTTGACAAAACTATTGATATTTTTGTATTCATGCCCTAGATAATTAAATGAACAATGGCTGCAAGCCAGCAGAAATGGTTAAACCTTGGGTTTCCAAACTGACTACAAAAAAAAAAAGTGGACAGAAATTGAGATTATATTAGCTCTGAAAAAGATAGTGTGACCAAAGACCAAAATCAGAGACATTGTGACACCAAACAGGTTCTTCCACAGAATATTCAAAATAAATAGGATAATATAAAGGAATAAAAATAAGGTATCGATTATATAATGTGAGAGATGATTACAATAACAACATAAGCATACATTGAATGGTCACATACTTGAATAGATATACATTTTAGATATGTGACCCCAGTTATTTAATGTTTCTTATAATGATTATTATCATTATTTTATGTATGTTACAAACAGATCTCAGAGGCAAAACTCAAGAGAGACAAATAGCATGTAGGGGAAAGATGCAACATGAGATAAAATCAAAGCCCTACATTATAGTTCGTGTACATCAATTTAATAAACTGGAATTTTGGACCATTCGTTTCAGGCAACTATTAATTTTTTGTAACTTGAGAATCATTCTTTATTTTTGATGTGTATATATAGAACTATGTTTCAAACAATGTTGATCATTGTCGTACTTATTAAATGATATTCATTCATGTCCAACTTTCACGTTAAACCAGTCTTATTTTACATAACTGAAATCAAACTCTAGGGTCATGTAATGTCAATAATGAGGCAAATGGAATCTGAAGCCCATACAACAGGCAATTCAAAAGAACAAATGAATTTAAAATATGTTTGAATATTGTTATGGGAATTATAAGAACTATAACAAAGACATTTATTATCTATTATTTCCAAAATAACAGAGTTTTGTACCCTCACCTGGAAAACAGAAGCTCCAATGTAGCTTTCCAGCATACGGATAATAGATGCTCCCTTTCTGTAGCTTATAGCATCAAAAATCTCATTAATTTCACGGGCATGACCTACCTCCACCTAATTTAGACGAAGAAAGATAAGAATAAGAAGAATCAAAATTATTTCACCACGCCTATTTTATAAAAAGATTTCCTATATTTAGCTTGAAACTTTATATAGTAAGGATTAACTTAACATATACTAAGAACTTTGTGAAAACAAATGCGATGCACATAGATCGAAAGAAAAATAAATAATTTGTGTCTGAGTACATCTGAATTCCACGATTATGAAAGTTGTAAATATGAACCAATATTAACTATTAAAGGGAATCAGTAAGTTACAACCACCAAATGTTGGATAGTCACGTGTTTCACATAACTTATCCACCGAATGCCAAAAAGAAGAAATTGTGCATACACAAAACAAACTTGCACGGAGAAAGAGATTGTGTATAATATTCAATATGTCAAGCCTCAAAGTATGATAGCAAACTCACACGTCTCATGAGAGAGACTATCACCCATACCACCAATTAGCATTAGCCTAAGACATATCTAAAGCCTAATTAGCACTTTACATGCCTAAAATTTGTTAATTAATGTGACATGTGACATCATATCCTAAGTGACTTTCTCATCTAATTCCAAAACCTAGCAAATACAACAAAATTACCATTAGAATATACCAACTTCACCCTCCCTTCATGGTCATATCATAAACAAGAACTTGTGCCAATAAATTACATTGAATTCATATCTTTCAACCAACCATTAAATATGATGATGCTGAAAATCATTGTTGAAAATTTGGCAGCTCGGGGATGAAATTCTAAAAATAGAATTTCTAAAAATGAAATGTCAAAAAATAGAAAGCCTCAAGTATGACTTTCCAAAAATAGTAAATCACCTTGCTTCAATTGGTAATCAAGTATAGATGATGGAAAATCACTTAACTTATTCTTAATCAATCTTAATTGTTCAATTTTTACTTAATCATCAATATTATCATTAATATTAATATTATTACTATTATCCTTTATGATACTATTATATTATTATTAAAAGGAAATGCATGTCTCTCAATCATGGCACTCAATCATGTCATATGTAACTGTTAAAATTGGAAACTAGGGCCAAACTCCATGTGGGTCATCTCATTTATGGCAGCTGATATTTTTCTTGGATCCCTCTCATCGAGAGGTGTAGGATTGATCTAAAGTTCATCGATTCTGATAAGTATTCATGGAGTTATGAATTTATTTGTGTTATAAGACAATTCGTCAAGGTTGGCCAGCGACCAAATAAACCCCTCATGTGCTCAACATTTTAGTATAAAAGGAGATGACTTGAGAGCCATTTCACACACAACTTCTCTTTTGATTTCTCTCCACTTGTCTTGGGTTTTAGTGTGAGAGAAATCTAGGAGGAAGTAGCCCTAACACAGTCCTAAGGAAGATGATCTAGCTCTCAACGCAGTTATGGAGGAAAGATCTAAATGTTGTCCTAAAGGGATCATGACACCTAGCCGCAATCAAGGAAGTCTATCTACGCTGCTGTCTAAGGAAGATCCACACACAATCCCTAACCACAGTCAAGGAGGGTTAGGTGCCCTAGATAATGAGTGATGAGTCAGCCATCCCATATGTTGTCCTAACTAGGCTGTCTAAAGCCTACCACAATCAGATTAAGAAGGCCGAGGAGATTCTGGACAATGTGATATTAAGGAGGTCAAGCAATGGATGTATTTGAGGACTGTTCTCTCGTGTAACAGGCCGAGTAAAGGGATGACTAGGCCGCAGCTAAGGCAGCATTCCAGCGAGGGTTTGAAGGATTGTCTCAAGGCCATTTCAGGTAACCGTATTATTGGAAGGAGGGCCGTGAAGCTTTGCTAGAGGGTCGAGGCTAGAAGACACTGTTTAGATGTGGGCAAACCCTTAAACAGGTTGCTGCAAATCTATGGAAGCTTGCTGTGAGGGCAGGCCGTGGACCTTGTAAGGACTAGAACCGCCCAGGATTGTTGTGAAGGGTCACATCCCCAGCCACATTACCTTGGAGCAAATCTGGGCAGAAAATAAGGCTGGCAAAGGGACTGTGATATGCCCTAACCAGGCCTAGTTTGCAACAAACTAATCAGACCTCAAATCAGTGAGTTAAGGTATGTTGTCTATGACACTTCTTGTAGGTGTTGGATCCTAGGTAAGGATCAATTTAGACCAGATTGTTGGGCAGTCAGTGGAGGCCAAATTGGTGGCTGTTCATAATGGTATGATACATGGGACAACAACAACAACAAGGGTACCTGTTGGAGCAAGGTAAATGGGATAGCTAGGTAATAGAGCTTGGTATAGGAAGCTATCTTAGGAGCAGCTATCACTAACAGTGGGACAACAATGCTAGCAGCCATGACAGCATGATCGCAGCAATGTCACAATGATGGCTTGGTTCAGCAGTGCTAAACATTGGAACAACATGTGTGACAGCAAGGTACAACAGTGCTAAACATTGGGATAAGCAGTGTGACAGCATGGTGCAGCAATGGCACATGAGACAGCAAGCACACGATGCAGTACAGTGATGGGTACAGTCATGATTAGTGAAACATGATGAGATGCAGCATAGTGATGAAGGGTGCAACATGGTGCAGCACAGTGAGGTGCAGCATGATGATGAGGTGCAACACAACAATAGGTGAAGGAGTCACCTTGGAGAATCAGTTGAAGCAACATGTCTTCAACTGATCTCCTGTATCATTTCTTAGAGATGATCTATGCTCTTATCTAGATAAGTCAAAATGTTGACTTTTGTTGTAAATGTACTATCTCTTTCTCTCTCTCTCTCTGCTGAACTATTGAAGAACATATAAGAAGAATTGATCAAGGGTTTCCCCACATTGGAGTTTGTCCCTGGCTAGAGCCACATCTTGTGTCCTCTCGTCTTGGCTTGTCTTCTGCGATTTATGTTTATGTTCTATCTGCAATTTACTCTAATGCTGATGTGATTTCTAATTTGGAAAAGATATTGAGCTAACTGTGAAAATTGAAATAAATTGCTCTAAGCATAGAACATACCTAAAATTTACAGTAACTCCCCTCAATTAATGCATATGTTACTCTCTCTCACTTAATGGATACATTACACTCTCTCTTACGCACTCATTAAAGCTTGTCATAAAAGATTCCTCTTACGCACTCTTCAATGCATATGTTACATTCTCTCCTTTATGGCATAAGTTACTAAGCCATGCATTTATCTCCTTAATGGCATGAGTTACACTCCCTAATTGGTATGTGTAACTCTCCCTCAAGGCATGTGAGTTACTCCTCTTTTATGATTCAAACTCCTTGCTCCTCTTATATATATATGCCCCTCATCCTCTCTTCTTACTACTTGTGCATTGTGAAAGAAGAATTTGAACTTGAGAGAGAGTTGGAGAGAGTTGAAGAAGATTGTGAGAGAGAGACTTGGAGAGTAAGAGCAAAACTTGGTGACCCAAGGTTGATTCAATGATTTAGTGTTTCAATGTCGATTCAATTGAAAGGAAGGTTGATTAAGTGTGTCCATTTGTTACTGCTATCAATGATCTTCATGCTACAACTTATTCAGATTTGGGTGAACTTACTCATTTTCTTGATCTCTCATTGTACTCTGTATCTTTGTTGAACAATTGATTTCTAATAGAAGAAGAATTTGGTTGGGTTTTCCCCTTGTGGGTTTTGCCCTGGTTATTGAAAATTCTTTATGTCTCATTTTGCTCTTGGTTGTCTTCTATTGTGCATTTGATTTATGTTCTATCTACAACTCCTTATCTAATATTGCAACAACAAAAAAGTTTTGTAATAAGTGGTTGTTACAACATAGAACATCAAAATTTCAACAACCATTATGCTGCAAATATCCATGTACTTAGCCACAACCTCACATCCAAATGTTTTCTGCAAACTCATGATTCTATATGGTTTTGAGGTTTGCAGACCTGGTTTAGTAGTCTTTTTAGCCTTCAATAGAGAGTACAAATCACCCTCCATCACATCATTCAATGCAAGCAAACAGTTCCTCAACTCATTGTTCTTGTATAATTTTGAGTTTGCCCCTTCCAACTAAAGACAGTGTGGTCTCGTCTCTCTTCTACATTGTATACAGAGCTTTGTTGGTACAGTAGAGGGGCATGAGCAGTATCCATACTTGGCCTATTGTTTATCAAAGTCCATTGCAACAGTTAGTCTTTCGACTTGTTAAACACACACATGGAGAAGACAACAGATAATATAAACACGAATTACATTTCTATTAACAAAGATATTCATTTATAATACATTCTTGTGACCCTTGGTCTTCATATACCAACACTTAGCGGATTTGGTGTCCAACATTCCTCCCTTAATCCGAAGGGGTATATACGAGTATAAGAAGAGAGCTCTATTACAAAAATACAACAACGCATGACAGCGATAAGTTGAATGTGCTCTTTGAGATGATGGCATAAGGTGGGAGAACTTGAAGTCTTAACAGGCAGTTGTTTAAGGATGACCACCAACACTGAAACACTTAGTGCAATTCTCGGAGCTCTTCCAAATCTGGCAAAAAGTTGAAATCTTTTGCTAGAGGAAGTGCTCCTTAATGCTTTGAAGAGGGAGACCTTCAACCTAGAAGAAGGGAGGTCTACATCCTGCGGTGATTTAAGGAAGGCCACCAACCAAAGGAACGCTTAGTGCGACTCTTGGAACTCTTCTAAATCTGGCAAGAAGCTGAAGTTTTCTGCTAAAGGAAATGTTCCTTAATGCTTTGAAGAGAAAGACCTTCAACCTGGAAGAAGAAAGTTCTACAACCTGTAGTGGTTTAAGGAAGGTATGGTTTTCTCTGGCTGTAGGCTCAGACAGCAAGTTCAGGTTGTGGCTCAAGCTTGCTTGATTTATCTTTGAAGCTTGTATATGACCATCAATTCCCCCCTGTCAGATACAAGGTGAGAATATGAAGAAAATTCAACTGTAAGACCTTTCAATATGTGAACAAATTCTATGATATGAGGGGAATATCTTCTTGGTTGTTGAAGCCCATTGCCAAGAAGTAATTCATCCAAGGTGAATCTTTGTTTTTGCAGGAGGCTTGTTTCTGAAGCATCTATTTTAAGAATGAATATGCTGACCACAATGCTTGTACAAGTGAAGATCAGAATAGTGATCTTTCACATGGCCAACTTGGTCACAATGTTGGAATTTGCAAATTTGTTGTTGTGGAGGAGGAGCATGAACAAATGAATATGAACTATCATGCAAAAACCCAACACTAAGAAACTGCATGGGCTTGAAGTAGTGTGGAGTGTGAAGAGAAACCTTCTTATCATATCCAAGACATGTTTTATGTTTGTTGTCAACAAGCTCTTCCCAAGGTTTGATGATTGGTTTGGGAAGTGCAGGGTGAATTTTTGCATCTACATGCAAATCTTCTCTTGAATCAACCTCAACTTTACTGATTTGACCTCTTTCAAGAAGCTGATGGATGTCTGTCTCAATCTGGAACAGAGGACTGTTCTGAACAGATAACAATTCAGAATGACAACTCTTTTGTTGAAGCTCATCTCGCTGTAGTTGTCACTCAAGCTACCAAAAATCAATTTTGTCTTGTGCATTTTGCAAACAGGTTTGAATATTAGACAGTGTACTCACTAATTTTAACCATCCTTTCAACAGTAGACTCGATTAGAGTTCTCAATGACTCTCATAAATTGTCAATGTTGGCCATTTTTTTTAACAGCCCAAACTCATGAATTGAGGGTTTGGACTTCCCAAAGGTGCATATGTTGAACATAATTCATTACATGTGATAGTGCTACTGTTGATAAACACATTGCAAATTTGTCTTTGTTAGTTTTAGTAGCATTGGATGTGTTCTAGTCACGAAACTTGGTGGAGAGGCTAGAATACATGAGATCTCCATAACCCATAAATCGGTTTTGGAAATTCCACCTAGAGAAGGTTTAATTAGATTATTATCCTATTTTTTAATGTTTCTTTGTCTAAACTTAGGAAACCTAGTTAATTAATCAAAATTACTTAAGTCAAGGTGAGAATTCTCTAAAAACTCACACGGATTGAAAGGAAATTAATCTGGGCCCTTGATTAAGTTCTAATCTTGGTCATTGGTACTCCAACATAGGATTATAAGAAGTAGTCGATGGGTAGTGGAGAAGACACTTGAGCAGTTCGATTTCCTTGGCAAATTGATTTCCAAAGAGCAACACCAGTTGTCAGAGAGCCAAAGATTGAATCAAACACAGTGAGGGGCAGGGACAGTGATCCGAAGGAAGTTTTCCAGATCCAAAGTGGTAGCAGCAAGAGACAAAAGTGATCCATGTAGAAGCAGCGCAAGGACTATGCAGTAGCTGAAGCAAAATAGTTCGATTTAGCTGGGGAGGAATTCAATTCAGCTTGCAAAGGTCGAGAAAGTCTTCCAAAGGGTCGGAAAGTCACTTCCAACAAGAGAGACAGGCAAGTCGGCTTGCTTAGAGGCAGAAATTGAGCCACACGTGTGACAGGCAGCGTTGGGACTACGCAAAGGCCCTACGTTGGGGTTTAGACGACTAGTTTTTGGGAG
The DNA here is from genome assembly GCA_031772625.1 of Pinus tabuliformis. Lineage (NCBI taxonomy): Eukaryota > Viridiplantae > Streptophyta > Pinopsida > Pinales > Pinaceae > Pinus > Pinus tabuliformis. The sequence continues at coordinate 1,200,512,077 of CM062820.1, read as the reverse complement.
GAGCCAGTGTCGGGATTGCATGTGGGGTAAGAGATTGGATTATGTCAGATACTTGTTGTTTGGATTTCCAGTTGGGCATCAATAGATTGTACTTGAAATTTCACTGCTGCATAATAATAAAATCCCTCAACTATTGCACCGATTTTCCCAAGTTGGGGTTTTCTGGTGACATTTGTCCAAAAATAATTGTGTAAATTTTGTGCACTAGATTTTCTCAGTTTCCAGCACTATTTTCTTCTGTGGTTTATTTGTGAAAATCACAGTGTGAATTATTTGATATTTTTTGTAGCAGACAGCAAATAAATTAACAATTAGAAAAATAATTTCCAATTGCTATGATAGATGAAATTTTCACATGGTCTTGGAGTGTGAGTGATCATCCGTGAAGCTCAGAAGCGGATGAGAGAATTTCGTTGTTCAGAGGGACTAGCAAGCCAAAGTTCTCAGAGGTTGTGCGGTGCTCAAACAGGCAATTCGAATTGCTGAGCTAGAGGGTCGATTTTCAGTTGTCAGGTTGCAGAAAATTCGATTTGCCCAAGATTGTGATTCCAGCAGTCAGAGGGAGCAGCAACAGCTCAGATTTTGGCTGAGGAGATTTTTGGTTAGACGCAGAGGGTTTTGCAGCAGCAAAATCAACGTCAGGTGGAAGAGAAATTGCACACACAGAGGGAGGTTTCTCTTAGAGGGTTTCTAGCCAAGAAATCTGATTTTCCTAGTAGCAGGTGGCAATAGCAGCTAGCAAAAATGTGCATTCCAAGTGGGAGTGTGAGTAGCAAAGCAGCAACCTAGCAGAGGAAGAGGGAGTTGACAGATCAGATTCAGAGATGGGCACAGTTGAGCTCAAAGACCAAGATTGATTGGAGGGAGCCTCCAACTATGTCATCTAGAAGGCAAGGATGTTATTCCTTCTAGATGAATATGGTCTGAAGACCTATGCAAAGAGTGTGGTAGCAGTACCTCAGGATGTCGATTAGCAGAAGGAGTACAAGAAGGAAATGGCGAAGGCCAAGAGGTTGATTTTGGATGGAGTCCAAGATCATCTCGTCTCGCATGTGGCAGAGAAATGAACGACAAAGGAGACATGGGATGCCTTGTTTGAGCTATTTCAGAGTTCTTCCGAGCAACGGAAGATGTACCTCCAAGAGAAGCTAAGGAACACCAGAATGCAGAAGGGCGAGAGCATAGATGCCTTTCTCGATCGGATTTAGGAATTCTGAGATCAATTGTCAGTTGTTGGGTCAGCACCTCAACCCACAGAGCTTGTACGATTGGCACTAAATAGTGTCTCAGAGGATTGGCAGGTATTTGTCCAGAGTATCTTGGGCAAAGATACCTTGCCAAGGTGGGACAGGATGTGGTCTGATTTGCAGCAGGAGGAATTGATGCGGGCTATGTTGAAGAGTGCACCATCAGTGGCAGCAGCAACAACAAGGGCGTGAAGAGGTAGGAGGTGAATGTGGCCCTAGCATTTAAGGGCCCTAGTCAGGCAAGGGGGAAGCAGAAGAAGAAGAAGAACGACTTATATAACGTCAAGGGATTCAAATGTGGTAAGAGCGGTCACTAAGCACACAGTGTCCTCTCAAGGAGAAGGACACGTTGGAGAAGCATGCCCAGGCAGCAACACATGCTGAGATAGATAGGGTCTTCTCCAGGTTGGAGGAAGATTTTGCAATTTTTGCGGCCATACCTTCAAGAGAGAGGTGGGACGATGTGAAGTTGTAGTCCCGGTGTGTTGCATACATGGGCAAGGTCCATTGAGGTGTCCTCATGGATCATCACCTGGCTAGGGAGCCCACAATAATTAATAGCAGGATGGATCAGTGTCAAAAATGCAGTCATATTCTTCAGTGACAGTGCAGAGGCTAGTAGCAGTTCGGACTCAAGAGATAGATGCATCATATCGAACAAATTGATTCAATATTTTGGATGCTCCTTAGATGCAGTAGTTGCAGTTGCAACAACAACAAATGAGAGGGAGTTGCAGTGCAGATACAGTGTTGGAAATAGTATAGCAAGGTCGGCAGCAGCACAAATGCAGCATCAGAGTTGCACAGTGATTGGTGGGCAGTATGGCCAGACATCAGTAGCGTGACAGAGGATGATACAAAGATAGAGTGTTGTAGCATAGTATGCAGCACTAGAACACAACCCTTGCTAAGAAGGAGTGTTAATTTTTGTAGCATCGAATGTATTCTAGTCACGAAACTTGGTGGAGAGGCTAGAATACATGAAATCTCCATAACCTAAAAATCATTTCTGAAAATTCCACCGAGAGATGTCTTAATTAGATTATTAACCTATTTTTGTGTTTTCTAAAACTAAACTTAGGAAAACTGGTTAATTAATCAAAATTAATTAAGTCAAGGTGGGAATTCTCTAGAAACTCACACAGATCGACAAGAAATTAATCTAGGCCCTTGATTAAGTCCTAATCTTGGTCGTTGGTACTCCAACAAAGGATTATAAGAAGAAGTCAATGGGTAGATGGAGAAGGCACTTAAGCAGTTTGATTGCCTTGGTAGAATGATTTCTAGAGAGCAGCAGCAATTGCCAGAGAGCCAGAGATCGAAGCAGAGACAGTGACGGGCAAGGACAGTGATCCGAAGGAAGTTTTCCAGATCCGGAGAGGCAGCAGCAAGTGACAGAAGTGATCCACGCAAAAGCAGCGCAAGGACTGCGTAGTAGCTGAAGCAGAGCAATTCGATTTAGTTGGGGAGGAAGTCGATTCAGCTTCCACAGGGCTGTAGAGTCACTTCCAACGAGAGAGACAGACAAGTTGGCTTGCTCAGAGGCCGAAATTGAGCCACACGTGTGAAAGGCAGCGCTGGAACCATGCAAAGCCCAAACGTTAGGGTTTAGATAGCTAGATTTTTTGGAGAAGCCAGTGTTGGGATTGCTTGTGGGGCGAGGGAATTTTCTCTCTGATTATTTTCTGTTAGATACTTGTTGTTTGGATTGCCAGTTGGGCATCCATAGATTGTACTCATAATTTCACTGCTGCATAATAATAAAAACCCTCAATTGCTACACTGGTTTTCCCAAGTTGGGTTTTTCCATGGACATTTGTCCAAAAAAAAATGTGTAAATTTTATGTTTGTGTGTGCTAGATTTTCTCAATTTCCAGCGCTATTTTCTCCCGCAGTTTATTTTTGAAAATCACAGTGTGAATTATTTGATATTTTTCATAGCATACAATAAATAAATTGTTAAATAAAATAACAATTAGAAAAATAATTTCCAATTGTTGTGACAAATGAAATTTTCATAGTTGTCATACTTCGAGAATGTCAAGAGGTATGAACTTAGTAGCTTCTAATCACAAATATTTCTCTTGAAAATTTTGTGCAAAGAAGTCAACTTGTTAACATGCTTCACAACTAGACCTAGACAATTATGAAGTACTTCATATTAGCGGCTGGAGGTCGGGTTTGACACTGTAGAAACCATCCACGGTGAATAAACACTCATCAAACTTGAACTATGTTATATTGCTGGAAAAATCATTGAGTGGGGTCACCCCCAATGATCACAACTACCTTGGAGTGCAATTAACAAATTTCTTCTTTTTCTTCTTGGATCATCGACAAAGCCAAAGAAGCACGAGAATTAACGCAGCTCACAGGTGACAATGCTTAGGTCACTGCCAGTTCACTAGTTTTGTAGCATATGTTGAGCACTTTCCAACATACATAAGAAAAGCACAGTCTTTAGCGCACATCAGATTTACATTGTATGGTTTCCAACATATATTGGACCTCCAAAATGAGTTTCCAACATATTGTTATAAAGCATATAACACTATACTATTCTTCAATACCATCACCATAATATACCATTCGACCTTCAAAAGAAATGGAGCTCAACGACAACATAATACATACCATATGCACTAGATGCAACAATGCACATAAGAAAGCAGAACCATACAACCAAACCATAGAAGCCACAATTACAAGTTTTTTGACACCAACACATGGAGTAGACAGGTGTTTACTGCAGCAATGTTCACAATATTCAAAACACATTCAACGCAAACCATTGACCATGTACACGATCTCCACAGCATAGAACGCAACATACGCACAGTAGGCTCAAGCCATCGTACAAGAGTGAGCTTAGAGGAGAGCACAAAGGTCTGAAGGCTCATCGCAACGCTAGTCCATTTGAAACGTTACAGACCAAAAACATTACAAACCTTGCCTACATAAACATACCAGACTTGAAATATTACAAAATTGCCATGTATGAACTGTCAGCTCTGATCGGAATTATTTCTACGATGAGGGTCTGTTAACATTTCTACAGTGAGGTTCCCTTGACAGAGCATAAGCAGAAGTCTAATGTTAAATTTGCAACAAGTGGTTACGCAACATTGAAGGATCTTCCTTCACAAGGGTTTTTCACCAATGGCGTTCCATCTTCCTCACCAGGTGGATTGCGAGTTTATATCCGTGATCACGACATATCACCTCCATAAAACTAATCGTCAAGGCAAATTCCTCAAATATTTTGATCAAAGCTTTCACTCTAAAATAAATCAAAGAGCAATTCCAAACTTAAAGATGTTAATGGCAAGACTAAAGCTGAGACCAGTAAGGGAGAAAGGTCAACACAAGAACCAACTTACAAAGAATGGAGAAGCAAACATGACCTTCAACCAAAGGCAAAGATAATAGACTAGTTTTCAATGGCGATTCAACACAAGAATGAATGTTTTGAGAAGATAGATAACAAAGGTAAAATTGCTACCAACAGACAGGTACGGGGGATAGAGGCAGTGTTTGGCAGGGGGATGGATATTTTTACTATCAGAGGAGTTACAAAGAGGGCAAAGGAATTCCAAATAGAAACTTGTGAACCCAGTATAAGCAAAAAACACCAGCTTTCCTATTTCGGGATAATGAATAGAGGTGCAAAACTAATATGCACAAAATTGGCTGCAAAAACAGTAGCTCACAATTGAGCAGGGTAGGAGATCGCCTACTCTGATACCATGTTAAACACACACATGGAGAAGACAGCAGATAAGATAAACGTGAATTACATTTCTATTTACAAAGATATACATTTATAATACATTCTTGTGACCCTTGGTCTTCATATACCAAGTGGTCTCTTGGACTCTGGTGACTGTTCACATTCCACACCAACCCTTAGCGGATTAGATGTCCAACACGACTCAAAACTGATATTTGTTTATTTTACTAGGGCATTATTAGAGCAATTTTCTTACACAAATTATTAACATTTTTCATCATGAAGCAATACTAAGAAAAATCATTCATAAGCATGAAAGATCAGAAGTAAATATCAAGAAACTGAGAGACAAGAGACACAAAAATTAGGCCTAAATCCAAGGAAAAACTCACTAGGGGAAACCCAAAAAATTCTTCCTTATGAGAAAGAGAGAGAGAGAGTTCATACTACATCACTAAATCAGAAGCAGCATCAATATAATAGCCAAACCAACACCCAACAACAACAAGAAATACGAAAACCCTTCACTGAAATTTATGCCCTCCTTCTGAAATTCCATGGATCAGAGAGATACAAGACAAATTCGATGCTCCAAAATGAGGAAAGGCTCCTTTATATAGACTTCCAAGGGGGATCGAATTGGTGCCTTTGGGGCCTAGGCAACTTGAATTAATCATTAGGCCAACTTGAAGATTTTGAAGAAAAATTCAAATTCAAATTTGCAATTTTAATTTTCCTTTTTTTTCATTAATGGAAATGCCAACCAAGGCTACAATTTTCAGCACTCCCTCTTAGCCAAGGAGTTATTTTCAGTGTTTTCCATCATAAGGAAGGCAGATAACATCACAATCCAATTTCAATGCTCCCTCTCAACTAGGGAGGTATTTTTCATAGATCTCGTCTCGGCTTTGTGGATGACTTCTCACATGAAGCTCACATCAATCTTTTTGAGATAATTTTGCATTACTCTAAGACAAAGAGATATGTCACAAATTTCTGCTTTCATAAGTGCCAATCACAAAAGGTGCCACAAAGCATTTACAGAATCAATGCCTTCATGATTGTTCTTCAATCCCCCCCAACTCTGATACCATGTTGATTTTACTAGGGCATTATTAGAGCAATTTTCTTGCACAGATTATTAACATTTTTCATCGTAAAGCAATAATAAGAAAATTCATTCATAAGCATGTTAGAGAAAAAGTAAATATCAGAAACCATGAGACAAGAGACGCAGAAATTAGACATGAGGCCAAGGCAAAATTAACAAGGGGAAAACCTAGAAGATTCTTCCTTGTGAGAAAGAGAGCGAGTTCATAGTACATCAATACATCAGAAGCAACATCAATAGAATAGCCAAACCAATACCCAACAGCAAGAAGAAATCCCAAAGAACTTCTCTGAAATTTTGGCCCTCTTCCTTCTGAAATTTGTTGGATCAAAGAGATACAATACATATTCAGTGTTTCAAAATGAGGAAAGGCTCCTTTATATAGGCTTCCAAGGGGGGATGAATTGGTGCCTTTTGGGACCTAAACGACTTGAATTAATCACTATGTCGACTTGAAATCAAATTCAAATTTGCAATTTTTATTTTCCTTTTTCTAATGGAAATGTCAACCATGGCTACAATTTTCAATGGTGTTGGTACACCAAAGTCTCAACTCTAATTGCTTTGGTTGATATTTGATGGACCAACTTCCTCCATTCAAATATTCCTTGTGTGCACCCAGCCACCTCTAACCAACCAAACAATATATGCATAAAACCATCTCGGAGGATATATACAAGAAATATGTACTAGTCACTTGCATAAATCCTTAGGGTGAGTTACATTGAAGACGACTTTATATGTTGAGCACTTCATTGTGATGAGGGATGGCCTCGAGAGCATTTTAGCTTTCATTGCAACATTTACTATTATATCCATGGGAGATTTCATTGCATGTTCAAGGGGATCCGAACTCTCTATAGTTTCTTTTGATACTCAAACCAAAGGTGTCTATCAATTTACATGCTAACAACAACATTGCCTCAAATACCTCTGAAACATCGCTAGACCAAATCTCTTACCAAAATACAATTGAGGTCACCTAGATACCAGTGATAAGTTACTTCTTTCCAGCAACAACACATCAGAGGGTCCAGATCTTCCCCTAGCTCTCCCATCAAGCACTATTCTATTTTGAGATTTCTTCATTTGGCCTTAAGGGTTAGGATAGATAGATCTAGATCTAGTGGATCATGACCTAGTCCATGGCTCCTTTCTACAGTCACCCACACATGGAGTCAAGGGTTTTCCATCTTTTAGCATATAGAAATTATGTTTCTACTACATTTCTTATTCTTTATATAGGAGACCTTTTGTTGGAAATACTGAGAGGGGGGATGAATCAGTATTTCTTTTCCAATTGTTATATTTTCTAGTCAAAAAATTTATATTCAGAACACAAGATGAACAACAAGAATAAATGCTTTTATTAATATAATCTTTGCAATAAAATAGATACAATATATATATGGTTCCAATCTGTTGCCAAGCACCAACTTGGACTTTTGTGAGGCTCCAACCTCTAGAGCACCAACTCTGTTTTGTCAAGGCACCAACCTTGGACTTAGGAGCACCAACTCCAAGACACCAATCCTTCCAGTTCTGAGGCACCAACCTCAAGGGCTCCAACCCTCTGCTGTCAAGGTACCAACCTTGGATATAGGAGCACCAACCTTGAACTTAGGAGCACCAACTCCCAAGACACCAATCCTTCCAGTTCTGAGGCACCAACCTCAAGGGCTCCAACCCTCTGCTGTCAAGGCACCAACCTTGGATATAGGAGCACCAACTCCAAGGACACCAATCCTTCCAACTTCTGAGGCACCAACCCCAAGGGCTCCAACCCTCTGCTGTCAAGGCATGTTTGATAGTAATGTTCTGCTCCCAAAACTCTTCTTTACTGAATTCTGTCTGTTTACAGCTTCACTGTAGTCTCCATGCTACAGCATCAATGGCAACCAGTCTTCATATGAAGAAGTCTTTACAACTCTTCATACTGTCCACATAGAGTCTGCAAAAGTTATCTCATGATGATATCAAATAGCCATCATGATCTCTGATAATGTCTCCACACAACTTTAGTGAGTCTACTATTAGCTGCACTAAGCTCTGCACAAGAACCAACTCTCTGTTTCAAGCCTCTGTTCTCACTATCATGGTGAATGCTTCCAGCGTGACTACTAGGCACTATTCTTGCTATTGCAATCTCTTACTTCCCAGAAATACATTCACATATGCTTCAATACTAGTGCTGGCTACTGTTCCCTTCAAGCGATATCAAATGAAACTTTATTTATTATATCACAGAATTGTTCTTCAGTATGCATTATGTACTTGATTAATTCATCATACGTCTAAGTCTTTCACAGGGTAACACGATCAACAAAGTTGCTCGTCCTTCTACTGCCTCCTGTCTGGCTGAACCTTCGTCTTCCTTTTGTCTTGCTAGACCTTCGGCCTATTTCTATCCTACTGGACCGTCAGCTTCCTTCTGTCTTGCTGGACCTTCGGCCCTTTTCTGTCCTGCTGGACCTTCAACTTGCTCCTTTCTTCCAGTTCGCCAACAACCCTTTGAACCTTCCTTGTTCACTGTTATAGAAGCCTGATACGCCTGACCTTTTGTCTTCCTCCTTGCTTGATTGAGCTTCAGCTTCCTCAACGCTCGCTCATCCTTCTGGCTTCCCTCCTCCCGTTGCTTGAGCTTCAGCTTCCCAATCTACACTCGCTCGTCCTTTCGTCTTCTTTTCATAATCACGAATTGTGAACTACCATTATGTTCTGTGATTGATGTCCACAATAGATCATTCGAAATGATACGCCTTATCGTAGATTTATATGAGTTTCACCAATGGAAAGACGCGTTTAGTGGAAGAAGGCCGACCGACTTGAATATTAAAAACATAGTGAAGAGTTTTCCATATTCACGGAAGGCTATACCCATATAGAGGTCCCACATGCCACGTCATCCTTTTATACAATCACAGCTTCCGGAGGTTCACACATAACATCGTTGATTCCCAACTGCCGACGAAGCGGATGCAATATGGTATTAAATAGTTATTAATAAGTCCGTCAGGTCCACACCCTTATCGCAATCACCGGTTTGACATTCTTTGTACATTGCGATTACCGCGGATGCGATATTTGATTAAGCCATGCTATAATGATGTAGTCGGGTCCGCAATTATATCGCAATCGGTGGATTTCAATGTGGCAAAACTTTAACAAGGCTTGTGATATTGCGATGGACGCAATATTACAATAGGGCATGTTATAACGTTGCAGTGGGTCCGCATACGTATTGCAATTGGCATTTTAATGTGGCAAGGCTTTTAAAGAGGCTTGCGATATTGCAACGGACGCGATATTATATTACATCATATTGTAATGGTCCCGTGGGTCCATATATATATATATATATATATATATATATATATATATATATATCGCAATCGCATATTTTATCATGACACGGCTTTACACTCTTGCGGTATTCCTTAGCGATCCTCCACCGTTGATCTTCTCTCTAGATCTAACAGTCCCGACTTAACCTGATCAACCCAAAACCGTCCATTGATCCTTTGTCGTCGATCAACCCGTGCTAGATCCAACGGCCTACATGCATTTCGGGTGAGCCACTTGCAAGAGAAATAACCACCTGAAAAAGTGGTTTTCTCTCTCCACCCAAGTGCTACGTGTCGCTCGATTAATGGAATCAGGCACTCTCCTCTAAATACCACTTACTGCCTAGTGTCTGCCCGATAACCACTGCCACTATTACAAACCCATCGGTTAACTGTTGAACGCGGTTACACAAAGTAACGACCTATGAAACTAGATTCGTCCAAAACAGGCCACGTGTCCGAATCCCACGAATCCGACACGATTCAATGGGAATTCAAATCTTAAAATGGGACACTACGTGTCCTAACAAGACACCATCTAATCCCGGTCGTGTCCCGTTAGGACACTTCGTGTCTCAATTTTGGGATTCGAATCCCAAAAAAGTGAGGGTTTATGAGGTTTATGAGGGAGGGATTATGAGGTTTGTGAGGGTTTATGAGGTTTGTGAGGGTTTATGAGGGTTTATGAGGTTTGGGAGGGTTTATGAGGTTTGTGAGGGTTTATGTAGATATTTGAATTTTGTATGTACTATGCATGCTATAATGTTACTAACTTACTTTGTAAACAGTGAAACTAACATCTAGATGAAGATCTATGTTTGAAATCAATGAATTTGTATCATTAATGAGAATTTGTGTAAGAAATATCTAATTTTTAATATATATATATATATATTTAATAAAATAATATATAACGAATCCTACGTGTCCTGTTCCGAGGGGTCAATGTGTCTGAATCCAACACTCGAATCCCCGTATCCTACGAATCCCGAATCCCTGTGTCAGGTGACTTAGGTAACGAGTCTCCGCTCTTTGCTTCTTGTGGTTTCAAATGACTCTTCCTCTATGCTTCTCTTGCTCCTCTAATCGGTCTTCCCTTTGGATTCCGATAGTTCTTCTTTGGCATATATTACATGCGATGCTCCTCCGTTAACTGCTCTTCCACTAGCTTCTCCTCCTGATGCGTGTTCCTCTTTGTTCCTTCTAATGAACTTCTTCCCTGCTTTGATAGCTCTGCTCTGATAGCTCCTATGACTTCCGATATTCTCTCCAATGGCTTGACTGTCTTGGCTTTCCTCTGGTTTCTCCTCATGGCTTCTTGCTCCGCTTCTCCTAGAATATTGCCATATTGACATCAATGACAATCTCGGTTAACACCTTTTAGTACTCCTACTTGTATCGACATCAATATACTCAAAAATTCCATTAACCTACTTTCACGATCATTTGTTAGACATTAATATAAATATCTTATCTTATCTATATAAAGGAGTTTCTCTCCATTTTGTTTGAAATTGACAAGTGGAGGTTTAAGATTTAGAGAACTGATGAAGTATCAAGGTTAGGAATTGAAGATTGATATATCAATCCACTTAGATGTGTGGCTTATTTATGCTTTTCAATTTGTTGTTCATGTTGTAGATTCTTCTCTAAATAATACATCTCTAATTGCCCATGCTTACACTCATGTTTGCGCGAGTTCTAGCAAAAGCCATTGTAGCTAAGTGCAAGTCTTGGGTGACTTTGGAAGAATAGAAACCTCCCGCTCACGGCTTCTTATTGAAAAGAAGCTTAAGTAGTTGAATGTTGCAAGCCAACTTTGCTTCATTATACATTCTCATATCAAAATGTGGTTCACAGGGATATGACAATAGTACATACAAAAAAATAAGTTATTGCAATCGATTTGATTAGCAGGGTTGTAAAGGTCAAAAAGGCCAAGGGAGAATTCCCAATTAGTAACTCAACCAACCAAGTGAAGGTCACTGCCTTCTTTGGGGTCAAAATATGAGGTAAAAGAATTAATCTTTTATTGTTCTACTGGTTTTCCGTGTGTAAATATGCAACAAAAACTCAAAACTAGTAAGACAATATACTCAAAAGCACAAGATATAACATGTAAGCATCCAAGGGTTCCTTGCTCCTTCGCTTGGGTTGATTCCTCTTATAGGGCTAATAGATGACCTAGTAGGTCCTTCTCCCAACAACTTCGACCTTCTTTCTACAACTTAGAAACTTTGACCTTGAAGTTGCAAAACCTAGCTTGACCTTCGCACGTGTGAGAGAGATAGAGAAAGAATAAACCCAAAAACTTCATCCTTCTTTCCTTCTTCGCTAGCCTTTCTTCTGCCTCCTCTTTGTTTGAATGAATGAGAGATGATTCCATAGGAGATTGAGTTACCTCCAATATATTCCAAGGAGGACGACATGCCCTAATGAGGTTGACTTCTTAGCTGCCAAGCCAACTTGGTCTTGGAGGGTATTTTGACACTTTTAAATACAAAAATAATTATTTTGGCATGTTACAATGTGCCCAATGGGGTCTTCTTCATATGACAATGACTTTATTGACTTCTTGACACTAGGAAAAATCCTAAAATCACTTAATGGGTGCTTGACCTCTAAATAAAAATACCTTGAGCATCAAACCCATGCTACAAAAATAACAATAATATTTTTTCTTTCATTTTACAATATACAAGAATCAAGAGTACAACAAAACTCAAAACCGACAAGACAATACACTCAAAAGCACAAGATATAACATATAAACTTCCAAGGGTTCCTTACTCTTTCGCTTGGGCTGCTTCCTCTTCTAGGGCTAATAGATGACCTAGTAGGTCCTTCTCCCAGCAACTTTGACCTTCTTTCTGCAACTTAGAAACTTTGACCTTGAAGTTACAAAACCCTAGCTTCAACTTCGCACGTGTGAGAGAGATAGAGAGAGAATCAACCCAAAAACTTCGTCCTTCTTTCCTTCTTCGTTAGCCTTTCTTCTACCTCTTCTTCGCTTGAATGGATAAGAGATGATTGTGTCCATAGGAGGTAGAGTTACCTCCAATATATAGGCTTCCAAGGAGGACGACATGCCCTAATGAGGCTGACTTCTTCACTGCCAGGCCAACTTGGTCTTGGAGGGTATTTTGACACTTTTAAATACAAAAATAATTCTTTTGAAATGTTACAATGTGCCCAATGGGGTCTTCTTCATATGACAATGACTTTATTGACTTCTTGACACTAGGACAAACCCTAAAAGCACTGAATGGGTGCTTGACCTCTAAATAAAAATACCTTCAGCATCAAACCCATGCTACAAAAATAACAATAACATTTTTCCTTTCTTTTTACAATATACAAGAATCAAGAGTACATTTCACATTTATGAAGACCGAACCTAGTCTCACATTTCAACAAGACATAGGGACACCACACAAGTTGGATTGGCCCATACATTAATGATCGACCCTACAAAAGCAAGTTCCTCTAAAACCATGAGTCCCCAAGTAAGCCCATCTGAGGCCCTCCAATCCTATCCAAGACGAAAAGAGTCAGAGATGAACCTAAAGGATCAATTGGGGTCCAATGAAACACAAGGTCTAGGACACCTAATACAAGACTTCACATGGTTGTTACAAGGCTTTAACTTGTGACCTTGACTTACAATGGTGTTAAATGTGTTGTGAAAATATATGTATACCCTGTGAAAAATACACTACTGAAATCCTATTGCAACAACAAGTATTATTAATTTATTTCTTCTAATTGTTAATTAAATCAGTAGTTATTGATATGGCAACAACGAAATAAACACACTACAATCTTCACAAAATTACTGCAAAAAATAAAAGCGTTGGAAACTGAGAAATATGCTAGCGCACACATAAAAATTGACATAATTAATTATGGACAAATGTCACCAGAAAAAACCAACTTGGGAATATCGGTGCAACAACTAAGGGTTTTTATTATTATGCAGTAATGAAATAATCTAAGTACAATCTGGATGTCGAAAACTGGCAATCTTGCAGAGAAAATACTGGCAAAAATTATCTGACAGAAATTACCCTCACTCCGAGCAATCCCGGCACTCAACTGCTTCTGAAAAGCAAGTCGTCCACCATGCCCTACGCAGCTTCTACATCACCCTTGCATAGTCTGCTATACATTCAGCCTGGAACAACTGCAAATCAAGCCGTCTTGCCTGTTGTTGACTGGGAAATTGACCTCTGGCAATCTGGAAATACTTTTTGGGCTCTAGAGCTAAAAACCAGCTTCACCTTCACAAAATCAAACTGCCCTTTAAGGCTTCTACGCAACCTCTAGGAGAAAATCTCAGCCACTGCGCAAAGTACTCACCGGATCTAGAAAACCTTCCTCCAACTTAATTGTCCCTGTCCCTATTTGTCCCTGCTTCCTTCTCTAGCTCAAACTCTTTCGGCAACTACTGCTGCTCTTTGGAAAATCGAACTCTCCAAGGAAATCGATCTCAAGTGTGTGTTCTTCATCTACCCGTCGACTTCTTATAATCTTTTGTTGGACCTCCAATGACCAAGATTAAATCTTATCGATGGCTACGATCATATCGGATTTGATCTGTGTGTGTTTCTAGATGAATCACACCTTATCTCAATTAATTCTAATTAATTAACCACTTCTCCTAAGTTTAGACTTAGGAAATATTTAAAAATAGGCTAATAATCTAATTGAGACACTTCTAAGTGGAATTTCCATAAACGATTTCTAGGTTATGGAGAACGCTTGTTTTTTAGCCTCTCCACAAAGTTTTGAGACTAGAACACCTATGATGCTACCAAAACCAGCACACCCTCTTAGCAAGGAACGTGTTCTAGTGCTGCACTGCTACTACAACACCTTGTCTCTTTATCACCCTTTGTCACGTTGTTGATGTCTAGCCACTGTGATTGCATGCCACTGCCCACCAATCACTACACAACTCTGATGTTGCATTCGTGTTGTTGTTGACACTGTTATATTGTTGCCAACTCTACATCTGCACTGCAACTCCCTCTCATCTGTTGTTGTCGGTGTTCCACGGGGACGCGTCCCCCAAGGTGGGGGACATGCTTCCTCGCCCCCCCACGCTCTCGGGATAGGGAAACTAGTGGGGAAACATTTCCCCATGTCCCCTTTTTTGGGGAAACTTAGGGGGGGCTTTTTTCTGGTGACAAAAAGCGTCCCTCCATGTCCCCCCAAATTTTGTTGCTAATAACAATTAAAAACATAAAAAATTACAAATTTTAACATAATTAAAAAAATAATAATAAATAAATAAAACTTAAAGGATAAATTAAATCTTTAAAATATAATCATTCACATCTCTCATTTATTTCTTATTAACCCTATGATTTTACCCTGTCGCCTGACATTTTCCTTTTGTTGTCGCTCAACATTTTACCTTGCCGGCTGAGATTTTCCCGCTACCACTGCTCAACATTTTCCATTTACAATTTGTTGTGATATGGATTTAATATCAACTGGGGCCCCGAGACATTTGGAGTTGCGATTTTGATTTTGTGACTTGTAGCTGTCAGATTGGAGCTGTGATTTATTATTTAGTACTTTTTGAGAAATTTACTAGTATTTCACTGCTTTCGAAGTTTACTTTTAGTTTAGTATTCTATGGCTATTTTAGACTTCAGCATAATGTCCTTGTCATATGATGAATTTACTTTTCGATGTGCATTGTGTAATTTCAATTGTCAAATAATTAATTTAATCTAGATGTACCTTGCATAATATTAATGCCCATTGCCAAATGATGAATTTAGATGGAACATTGCATAATATCAAATGATGGATTCAATTTAGTAATTTACTTTTAGATTTACAATTTTACATTGATGATTGTAGAAATGTCAAATAATAATTCTGATTCATAATAGTCTAATACAAAATGATGATCATATTTTGATGTACATTTCATAATTATTAAGATTTACTATTTACTAACTTAGTTATTGACATACTGGTGGGATTTTATTTTTTATTTTTATATATTAAATTTTTAATAATTTTATAACTTTTATGACTCTGACGTCCCCCGTTTCCAAGAAATTTCCCTAAATTTTGGGGTTGCTTATATACGTCCCCTTTATGTTGTTAATTTTTGCAAATGCGATCAAATTCCACCTTGAATAGCGCAAATGACCAAGACGATGATTGCATTAGATTTCTCTTTTCGAGAGGACCAAAATCGACCTAAAGATCACCCAATTTGGTCAAGCGGAAGTTGAGTTATGAATTACTTTATTCATACATGTATCGTGGAATGGGTCGGCCCTAACCACATGAGTAACTGCTTGGGTCAGTCTTAACCCCAAGTGAACCCTTAGGAAATCCTATAAATAGAAGAGACCTCAAGCTCATTTGGACACATTCAATCAAGCTATCTTCTCTTCTCTTTTGTCTTGGTTCGCACAGGTTCGACAGAAGGAGTTCATGCAAGGGTCTAAAATCACAGGCGTGAGGTTCACTCTAAGTTAGGGTTTTCTGGTTTCTAGACGCTAGCACAGAACAGGGCATTTTAGTCCCTGGATGTTGGCACACAGTGGTCATGAGAGCGTCGAGAGAGCCTTGGACGTTGGCACAAAGACTTATGGGAGCGTCTGGGGCTTCAGAGGCAGATCTAGAGGTGTCGGTCCCCGGACGCTTGCATAGAATGGCCCTGAGAATGTCCAAGTTTTCCTGGATGCACACACGATAACTTCAAGGGAATGACCAACAGTTTTTGAGTAGATCTGATGAGTTGTTCCCCGGACACATGCACAGAATGGTATGGGAGCGTCCGGGCTACCACAATTGCTAGCACACAGTTCTAAGAGAGCGTCCAGGGCTGCTATAGTCGCTCGCACAACTTCTCCCTGCGTCTGAGACTCAGAGATGAGATTTCAGTATTCTGAAGTTTTTGCTCAGTGACAACAATATACAACAATTGACATTAGTTTGCGACAACACATTACAACCATCAGTATGAGGGTTTTGATTAGATTTGTTTCATGGATATCATTATTGTTTTGTTGCATAGATAAATGGATCATTGTACTCTCTTTTGCTACATCATTTGATGACTATCTAAGAAGAAGAATATTTGCAAGGGTTTTCCCCATAGTGGGTTTTTCCCTAGTCTTGGGCCAATCCTGGTGTCTCTATGTATGTGCATGCTTTTCTTCTATTGTTCCTTTTATGTTCTGTTGCATTGATGGATGATGATGATGATGATGATGTTCTTTCTATATAATGGTGTATAATGATGTAGATCTAAATAATGTAATGATGATATGGGGTGAACTTAATATGTTCAATGAAGAAATGCAATTATCAAAGCAAAGAACAATATAGCCCTATGAAAAATTAACATGGTATTAGAGCTGGGCTAAAGAAAAGTCATGAAGATCACCCCAATAATGACACCTTTGATGGAAGCAAGAAAAGGATGGTGGAGACCTAAAAGAATTCTAGAGTTTGAAGAAAGCCCTAGGCATCTTGATGGTTAGAGTTTGATGGAGTCTATGAGGTTAGGGTTGGAGAGAAAACCCTGGTTTATGGCAATGACTTGAGATTTGATGTATGAAACTCTAGCATGGTCTATGTGAAGATGCTTGAGCACTTGACGAAGATTCGACGAAGCCCTAAATGAGATAATCCCTAGCAAACCTAGTTGCATACTTGAAGGCAACATGGATATATGGACCATGGATATTGATGTCTCTTGAAGATTGGTTCAAGAGGAAGAGGATCACCTCTCATTGAAGATAAGAATTTCTTGACTTGTGATGCTTCTTACTTGTTATACTTATCGATCTGATGATTATGTTTATTGCTTATACTTCCTGCATATGTATTTAAGTATATGGATGTTTCTAACCTCCTTGATGAGATGTGGTGAGTAGATCCTTCTTGAGGATCATTTGAGATGAGGAAAGGAAAGCTAGATCTGGAAAGAGGTAAAGAGGTACTTGATGAAAAGATGACAAAGTGCTTCAAGCGGCCTATGTCTAATGAAAAGGTGCACAGGTAATACCCTAAGGTATGCATGGTAGGTTATTGGCTCGGTAAGCCCTAAGGTATGATAAGAATGTCTCTTTCTTTAATGGCTCATACATGCACATGAAAGTGACTTGGATCTATGTTTCTTATGATGAAAAAATGCTCCTGGTGTTGAACATTTTTTATCTTCTTGAATTTTATGAGGCTATCTAATGTTGATACATTGATACACTTGATGTTTGGCTAACATCTATGATCTATCTATTGGATATCTTGATCCTATAAAGAAGGCTAGCACCTTGACTCTAGTAAATGATAGCTCATTGACTCCTATACGTGAGTTTGTTGGTAATACTTTCCATAAGCATGATGAAAGCATATGGAAAGAGTGATTGACACTCTTGTTGTTTTGATAAAGCTTTATTGAATGACCTAATTTGATCTAATTGATCATGAAGAGCATGGTAACCTTGATGTGAGAAGTATAAGTGGAAGATTGATAACTAGATTTCTTACTAATTATGATCATGTCTTGATGGGATGAGTAACTATGGCATAATTGAATGTCCTAACTTGATAGAAAGAGCTATTGTTTTCATAATCTTTGAGATATGATGCTACATCTACCTACTACTTTGAGTCTAACCTTTGATGAAAGATTGATGTCATGATGTTGATAGCCATGATAGATATATGTTTATGTTCTAATAGATTTGTTGTTGTTTGGCTCTAGTAGAGACAGGCTGATGACATGAATGAAGATGAATGAAGTAGATCCCCAGTCAGAGGGAGAATCTCTTCTTAAGACTCTTACTCATATTACTATTTGCATTTTGTGTTGCTGAAGTATGATTTATGTAAAAGTATTGATCTGCAGCAGAGTCTCAAATCTGAAGCCCATACAGAAATTAGGCTTTCTTCTCTGGACGCAATCATAGATCTAGGAGATCTCGTCCCTGGACGCACGCATGCTAAGGCCTAAACAACATCCAAGCAACTAAATACGCTCCCATGCTAACCTGAAGGGAGCGTCCAAAGGTTTGACTACAGTTGACCATCATTTGAAGCTTTCTGAAGTTGTTTGAACTCTGAATCAAGTTGTTTCTAACATATTCTGCCACTGTAATCTGAGTTTTGAAGTTGTTGGGTTAAATTGTTGATCACATAAAAATGAAGTATTGTGCATAAAATCAAATGGTCACTTAGAAAATGTCAGTCCCACAAATGTGTTGCAGATAGCAAGATCTGCAAGCAGAAAAGCCTGAATGCTTGCCATTACATAAACATGAATATTGAACTTGTGATTGCAGGTGACCGACACATACATATAGATATGTCACTATCTTTGTGCTACATGAGGTTGGCATAATTTGGCTGATTGATATAGATGAACAGTGTTTTCTCATGATACTTGACAATAACTTTGAATTGATGATTGAGATATGCCTTGACTATAGATCTCTACGATAGCTAATTTGGACTTGACCTAATGTCTAATGATCTGATTTGACGATTGTTGATTTGCCTTGATGTCTATGCTATGTGGGCATAATGATGTATATTCGGAAAAATGATTTTGTTTTGGCCTCCTTGTTCCTAGCACAATGGTTGAGGTAATGATAGTTGTGATTCAGCATACCTGCATTGCTTATCCTTGGTGTATGCATTTACACCTAGTGACAAGAACGACTTGTATTATGATTATAAGAATAACTTGATCAAGTTCGGATTCAGCATACCTGCATGACTCATCCTTGGTGTATGCATTTACACCTGGTGACAAAAACAACTTGTAATATGATTATAAGAATAACGTGATCAAGTTCGGATTCATAATGCACGAATCACGATTGATGACAACTTGTTGGCATGATGAGATCATATGAGCTCCACTTGTCTCCTAGTTGAAAGAATTGATACTATGATATTGATGACTTTGATAATGGTCGTGATCTAGCTTCTAAACTCGAATGATTTGACTTTGTTGTTGTGATGGTACAACATTGATTTATGTAAGGTTGATTATGCTGACTTAGCAAGGCATTATGCTTAGAGCATTGCAAT
The DNA here is from genome assembly GCA_031772625.1 of Pinus tabuliformis. Classification (NCBI taxonomy): domain Eukaryota; kingdom Viridiplantae; phylum Streptophyta; class Pinopsida; order Pinales; family Pinaceae; genus Pinus; species Pinus tabuliformis. Next base: position 1,200,492,571 of record CM062820.1, on the reverse strand, counting down.
CCAGATATGTCTATATTTGATAGTTATCTGATGAAGTCAGGATGATGAGTTCCAAGGTATGGATTTGATATTGATTATGGTTTTGGTTTTATATCATGATGATCTACTTGTGACAAGTGATGAGCCTTTGATTATCTAAACCAAAGCGAGATGACTTCTGAAGCCCAAAATGATGTATCATGGCATGATGAATCGATTTCTGGAATTTGGGAAAGAAATTCCATATTGCGAAGCTATTGGAAAATGTTTTTGTATAATGAAAATGAAAATCCTTGGATACTCCGATTTGATTTTCAAATATATTGTTGAACTTGACATGGCATCCGATAGTCATTTGAAGCATTGATGTTATGTTTTGAACATCCATCTGTATATATATATGATGTGCATGGAACCTGAATGAATTCATGAGTGAGTTGCTTCACTCACATAGAGTTGTCGCCAAACATCCTTTGATATATCTGCATGAGGTGTTTTATTTTTGAGAATGAGATATCTCTCCTATGATATGCGTCTGCATAGATGTATTGTTGATATTTCAGATTATTGCTGATAAGCACATTTGGACGTTGCTTTAGTATGAGATCTGCCATGATATCTTGGATGAGAGGTCCATAGTACGATTAAGGTTGAATACGATGTTGCTAGCATGGATAGCTGTGAGGCGGGATGAAGAAGCTCCTTAGAGATTTATCTGAGTATGATCTGGATATGGCATGGATACATTGAGATCCGATTAGCAGAAAGTCCCATATTTATAGTTGGGACCAAGATACTCTCATATATTGAGACAATGCAGCTATTCGAAACAAACTCAGGCTTGTGGTTGGCACCTCCTTGAGAGGGAGGATGATTATGGTATCCTTTTGTGATTTATATAGTTATATATGATTTGACGTGATATTTGATTTGATGTTCTGTATGAATAGGAAACAGCTGTTATTGAGACAAGTTGATACCAGATTCGAGTATGATGAGAGCAGCACTGATCGAGGACACTGAGCCAACTCTTCCTCCCTGTTTGAGCTCCCAGGGTGAGGAATTGAGATGGAGGGCTCCTAGGGTTGAAGGAGCTCTGGACAATAGGGCGTTACCCCTATCTGTTACCCATAGGGTTGGAGAATGTTTCTCCCCTATCTTCATAGGGTTGGAGAATGTTGCTCTCCTGTTTGGTCTTTGCAGAGTATACAACAGTTGGCATCATACCCACAAGCAGGCAACTAGTTGAGAATACCGCTCCTCATTTGGCCAACGAATTGAGAGTGTACTTGGGGTGTACAACCCAAGTTGATTATGATGCAAGTGTTCTACCACATGACTATTCTGGATGGGAAGATCAATAGGCAATAGGATGGGTTGAGGGTAAGCTCACCTATCAGACATCTTACTAAAGCACTACATTGGGCATTCCAGTGAAAAAGCAATCAAAACTTCATTGGTTCACTGGTTCACTAAAAGTTGCACCTAAGCCCAAGAAATCATCCCTGTTTTGGGTTCCTCTTTTCTACACAAACCAAATATGTTTTCAACTATAGCATTGAACTTGTTCCATTTTAATCCACAACTCAGAAAATTGGCAAATTGAAACTAGTATCAAGGACTTGGAAATCCACTACAAAGGAGGTCTCCAACATCAAGGCAATGGTTGTATGCTTCCCTTTTTTATTCATTAATATATACATCTAGTGTTTAATTTTCATAAATGTCTAAATATTTATTCATTTAGCATGATGCTCCTTGATCTGTCATGTAGTTTATGTTTGAATTATACTATGTATGCTCTTGTATTTCTTGTATTTGCACATTCTACCTAAACACATTAATAAACATACCACCAAACAAAAAGACACTTTACCTCAATAGGATGTGACTCAACTAGCCCATCCAACCTATAAGCCTCCACCGTTTCATCAATAAATTGAGTCCATATTTTCCACTCAGGAAATAGGTAATCCACTGCCAAATAGCTAACCTGCAATTTCAGAAGTTGCATAATCCATGTAAGAACATAGTACTAGTATAACTGCCTCTGAAAAAGACCTATAGGATCAGTTAATCTTGCTAGTAACACAACATCTCTGAGACATGCTACAGATCCAGCTGTTACACTAAGAGGATCAGCAAAATTAGATGATATAAATTGAACCAAAAGGAAAGATTTGGAAAATTTACCCAAGTCGCAAACCCCTCATTCAGCCATAGGTGAGTCCACCATTCCATCGTGACCAAATTTCCAAACCACTGATGCGCTAATTCATGTGCCACAACAACTGCAACCTAGAAAACCAGTAAAAGATGAACTTCAGTGAACACTTCACAAATATTTTCAAGAATCTGAGCAAAGACAGCAAGAATTAATGGTAAACATAATTGGGTTATCAGGTCACTATGTAGTATGTACAATGGTGAAAATTTCCCAACAACAACCAACCAGTCAACAAAAGTTACACCACTAATGCAATGAACCATGCCAAAAGAGAATCTAGGAAATTGCACAATTGCCAAAGACCACAGTGCATTGATGATATTGTACATAGCAGTCACATTAACCAATTTGTGGTTACCTGTTAGACGTGAATAAAATTATCTTATCCTATTTAACAGTAAATGTCTCAGCATAATATATGGAACAACTTCTTAAAACACTAGATTTAAGCACTAAGAATTCAAATATATTTACTCAAAACACAGTCCTGTAAATATTTATAATATATATTTAAAGTGCTTTCATGTGAGACCAATCTAGTACATTTAACATTTCGTCCTGATAAATATTAGCATCTCTTGACCTTTCATAGAGCCGACTAAAGATATAATCCAACAAATGCCATCAGAACCAGAATGAGAAAGTATAATTTCATTTCCATGCACCATTTTAGAATAATCAAAAAGCCCAATGTTGCTGATAGTGTAATTCCAAAATGATTGCCATCATTGCCTTCAAATATAAGTATATTCCATGAATTCTTAATTTTCATTAAGCATATATGGCGCCACAGCATGCAACTTTGCAAACTTTATTGCTTTGTCCATCTAATATTTTCAACTCTTATTATCAATCTTTGATTTTGTGATTTTCCTGTAATCCTTGACCATTTTTGTGATCTCAGCATTTTCTTTTATCTAAAGCAAGGTATTTATACTCTTTCCAGGAAACTATTTAGTGGCATGTTTGCTCCAGTTCACCAATAAGGATTTGCATGTATTTCAGGATTGTTTGTCTTTGCTGCACAATTCTAAAATTTCTTAAATGCATTTCTAAAAACGTCTCTAATATAGCAGATCATGGCACTTATCTATTCTCTTGCAGAAATGAATGTTCAATAATGATACATTATATGGAAGTATTTCCCAAAATTACATTTAATATAATTCCTTTCACTGGACTAAACAAGTTACCTTATTTGTTTATCCCATCTTAGAAATCATTTAATAGAAGATGAGAAAAACATGTACCCTTTGCTTATTTGCGGCTGCAGAATGCTTCTCATCATATAGCAAAGCAGTTTCCCGATATGTAACCAGACCATAGTTCTCCATTGCCCCAGCAGAAAAATCAGGTATAGCAACCATATCCAGCTTTGGCAGGGGGTAAGGAGTCCCAAAATATCTGTTAAGAATTCAGGGAAAATAATGAGGAAGCATAAAATACTGCAGAAAACTGTTGCAAAAGGGTTTAACCTTATCTGGGGTAACTTTCTTCACACTGATTCAAAAATGATTAAATTGAAACAATAATCAAGTGAAAAAAAACTTGATTAAATAAAAATTGTTAACAAAGAAAATTTAAATCTGAATTGGCATTCACTGCATTGTTAACAGGCTAACAAATCATTATCAAGCCAAAAGAAAGCATCCACTTTATTCATGAAAACAAATACTACCAGAGAGCATCATTTTGTTACAAGAAAGTGATTCCCCCACCCTCTCATATTGTGCCCAAGCCCTTTTAAAGAACCTTACTAGGGTATGCCTCCAATACAAGTGTGACAGTAGTCAACTACCAATTACAGACTTCTTTAAAGAGGGTGCCTTTCATTCAATGATTCCAAAGGAAAACAATCTGTCACTATCTATGTAAGCACAGAATTATGAGTAGACAATCAATGGAATCGAGATATTGTACACTAGCACTAGTAATAAATATTGAACAGTAGCCATAAACCTTAAAGCACACAAGATTTCATATTTCCAGGTCTGAATGTCAAACCAGTGAGAAAAGATAATTCTTGGAGAATCAGTACCACATGGGCACAGGTTTCAATAGGGTGTGTCCAAAATCCTGTGAAACCATCATGTGATATATCCCAATCCTCCCCATTTTTGAAAGGAAATGCCGGGGGGGCATGGGTGAACTCTCCCACATCCATGGGGGCAGCCCCTTCCAAACAAGGACACCCCCTAGAATCCCCAAGTTTAGAGATGCATCCTCTAAGCTGGCAATGGTTTCCTATGCAACTCTGTGAAAAACACTGATGTCCACAAGTGACACAATCATAGAGTTCCCATATACATCATGTGTATGGTACTTAGGAAAATACCACAAGGCATCCACAAGATAAATAGAAAATATACGGAAAGTAAAAATTTAAAAATCACACAAATACTAAACAAAATCTCACCAAGTGATATTCAATTCTCATAGGATTCCCAATGACATCTTTATAACCCCTTGTTTCTTGACTCACAAGTGTTACACTATTTTGTCACATTCCCCACTCTGCACCTGAAGTGTCGTCCTTTGTGCCACTGCTGTCACAAATGTCGTAAAGCGACAAAAGCTGCGTAAACTCATTCACCATGAATTATATGCTCAACACATCCCTAAAGAGATGGAGAACTAATGTCTTGAAGTAATTCTGGAAAAACTTGTGAAAAACCCTAATTTGCAAGATCAACGCTACTTTTAGTAGGCAAATCCATGTTGATTACCTTTTGTCTAACTAGTGACTAGCGCTTGCAGCGCGACATTTGATAGGAAAATCCGCGCTGATCCTCTTTGGGCAGTTTCTCCAAAAATGGAGCAGAAGATTCTCTTACTAGAAGCCTCGAGAACGGCGAGCTGGTAATTGTTGGATGAAGATATGGTCGAGTACTCCCATTTAGAGCCTTTGATCCTACCTTTAGGAATCTTACCTTTGGGATAAGGATATTCTTCCCTCTTTGGTGGATCCCTAACCTCCTCTCCATCACTATAAATCCCTTCTTCACTTTCCTCAATGGATTGGTCATTGATTGCCTGCATTCTTATTCTGAAACTATGCCCAAATGTTGCCCATCTAAGTATAGAGAAGGAGTGCTTGAATAGTCTTGGCTTGGACTTGGAAATCCACTACAAAAGGAGGTCTCCAACATCAAGGCAATGTCACTGCTGTCACAAATGTCGTAAAACAACAAAAGTTGTGTAAACTTATTCACCATGAATTATATGCTCAGAACATCCCTGAAGAGATGGAGAACTAATGTCTTGAAGTAATTCTGGAAAAACTTGTGAAAAACCCTAATTTGCAAGACCAACGCTACTTTTAGTAGGCAAATCTGTGTTGATTACCTTTTGTCTAACTAGTGAATAGCGCTTGCAGCACGACTTTTGATAGGAAAATCCATGTTGATCCTCTTTAGGCAGTTTCTCCAAAAATCGAGCAGAAGATTCTCTTACTAGAAGCCTCGAGAACGGCAAGCTGGTAGTTGTTTGATGAAGATATAGTCGAGTACTCCCATTTAGAGCATGATCCTACCTTTAGGGATCTTAACTTTGGGATAAGGATCTTCTTCCCTCTTTGGTGGATCTCTATCCTCCTCTCCATCACTATAAATCCATTCTTCACTTTCCTCAACGGATTGGTCATTGATTCCCTGCATTCTTATTCTGAAACTATGCCCAAATGTTGGCCATCTAAGTAAGGAGAAGGAGTGCTTGAATAGTCTTGGCTTGGACTTGGAAATCCACTACAAAGGAGGTCTCCAACATCAAGGCAATGGTTGTATGCTTCCCTTTTTTATTCATTAATATATACATCTAGTGTTTAATTTCCATAAATGTCTAAATATTTATTCATTTAGCATGATGCTCCTTGATCTGTCATGTAGTTTATGTTTGAATTATACTATGTATGCTCTTGTATCTCTTGTTGTCTTTTGATCTCTCTTGTAGGTATTTGGACGCAAGGAACAGCAAGGAGCGAGCTAGGAAACTAAGGGATCGAGATCATCATCAAAGGTTGAGCGCTTAGCATCAGAGTGAGGTAGGTTTCTCTCTCTCACTTTGCATTTTCAACATAAACTAGGAAAGCTTGCACTAGTTTGTCTGGTTTGTTGCTAGATCCTCTCATAGGACTAGAGAGATCGCTTTTGTCCGCAGAAGGGATTTATCTAGATAACAAATTGGCGACTCCGTTGGGGAAGCCTACACCCTTTTCATCCTCCTTTCGTTTTTTGCCTTCTCGTTAAGTTTGGCCAACCGTCGAAAGACCCTATCTTTGGATTGATTTTCAGTTTGTACTTTGAATTGTTAGTGTCTTAGGGTATCGGGTCTAGAATTTCTTCCTGAGTCTTTCTTGTTTTTCCTAAAATTTCCTTGCTCAGCACGTGTTTATCAATGACAGTCGCACTGATAGCGCTTGTTTTTCCTGTACAATCACGCTGAAAACCTTGTCTTCCACTCTTTACCCATGTTGAAGACCAGCACAGGTTTTGCTATGAAAAGTAGTGCTGCCAGCACAGGTTTTGCTATGAAAAGTAGTGCTGTCAACATGGGTTTTGCTATGAAAAGTAGCGTTGATGACCCTGTCAGCACGGGTTTTTCTATATAAAGTAGCGTTGGTCCTTGAATGTGAGAATTTTTAGGGTCTCTACTAAAAACTCTAGTGTGTCCTGGTCTCTGAGGTCTCTTCTTTGCTTTATCTGCATCAATCTCTGTCTATATGCTTCTGATTTCTTTGTGGAATGCAAAAGATTGTCTCTTGCTTGAAGTGGTAAAAAAATCGGATTTTGATTGAGTTTGTCAAGTTTTGAGTCGATTGAGATCTTTGTTTACTACTTGTGTGCTTGAGAATTATTGATTGTTTTATTAATTAAACAGTGATTGCTCTTTTGCATTGATTAAAGGAATCGATTTTGCATTGAATTAGTTTTCATTTCAAAAAAATTACTTTTCATAAAAGTGCATTAGATTACTTGCGTTGAAAAGTTATTTTTTGGAATTAATTATTGGGAATAGATAACATTTTTCAATAATTGAAAACTAAATGGTGCATTAGTTGCATTAAATCATTTAAAGCAAAAAGAAAAAGCATAATTCATGTAAGTGCATCATAGGAAAAGTGAAAATCATTTTTACTTTTTGGCATTGCATTCGAAAAGAAAAAGTGAAAGTTAGTAGAGGACATTTTGTTTGATGCATTATTGATAGAAACTTCTTCCCTTGATTAGTCTAGCCTTCATCGAAATGAAAAGTTTATTTTTCTTTTCTTCATCATTCATCTATCATTTCAAAAATTCTCAACATAACACACTTGAGCAGGAGCCAAGTCTACATTTGTTCTTCAGCACACGAGTGTTTCCGAGCGGAGATCCCAGCCCTTGCTTTGGTGGACTTCGAGTGCCAGCCCAAGGAGGGAGTTCTACTTAGTCCCGAATCATACCAGCAGCAGTGAGGTCGTACTTCAGCAGAGGAGAAGCTACATCAAAGGGGAAGCTACAGCAGCGCAGGGACTGCACAGTATTGGGTAGAGTCACTCCAGGAGGTTGAGGAGTGAGTGGAGTTTGAGGTGGAAACTTGGAGGGAAGGCCTGGGGAGCCTTCTAACAGGGATTGCAGGCATTTTTGGGGCATTTAGCAGTAGATTCTACAGGTGGGTCGATTTTCCCAGTAGCAGAGCCACTCAAGCCAAAGAGGGTCAAATTTCCAAGGTCAAGCTTTGGCCAAACCCTTCGTGGGTTATTCTGGGTTTATTGAAGAGAGGCCAAGATTAGTTTCCTGGAATTTTCTGAGAAGTGGAGAGGGCCCTAGCAGCAGATCCTTTCAGGCAACAACACATTTCTAGGCATTTACAGCGCAGTACTTGAGTAGCATAACAGCATTTGGAGGATGGTGTCTCACTTTTGATTTTGGGCTTTGTTAGCTTGCCTTGAGCAAGCCCAAGTGTACTCGCTCCAACACCTTATTGTACACCCCTTTCATTAATAAAAAAGTACAACAACGTAGTGTTTGGTGCCAATTTGTGGTCTAATTGTTTGTTATTGTTTCATGGTGTTTTGTTCTATGTTAGCTTTGCATATTTACTGTTAATTTTCCTTAGGGATGTTACAGTGGTATCAGAGCTCATAGACTTGGCACAACCTGTGAGAGCAGCATAGTCTATGACACCAGAGGATAAGCAGAACGTGACATATTGAATGCAAAGGTACAAAAGTAGAGAAAGACAATTGAAAATTACCCCTGATCCTGTGACTAGAGAACCTGAGGTAGAAGAAACCAACATGGGGGACATTGAAGGAGACAAAAGGAATGAGGAAAAGGAGTTTGCCCAACTCCTACTAAAGGTAGTGTAGAACTTATCCCGGAACATTGAAGGAATGGGCCAGCGAAATGGCAATGGAAACAAAGGTAAGGGAGTCCAAGGGTATTTCCAATTTGAAGGATCTGGCACTTTGCAGCAACACGCATCTCTCAATGCCAACATGCCATTGATCCCAAACACACCCCCTAGGTCCGCCATTCCTACATTCCTACAATCTGGAGCTGGTGGGCAACCGGAGCAGGAGGAGGCACCTTGTGGGGACTATTTCCTGGAATACCAGACCTATGGACTTGATTTTGGGAAGGCCATTACTTTCAAGGATTTCTACGTGGGGCGATGAGTACTGGACAGAGAGGTAGAGATAGTGCCGAGAGACCAGCACAGAGGCAGAGAGGTAGATGCAGAAGCCAGAGCAGGCCACGCAGAGGCTAGCTGAGACAGCGTAGAGGCCAGAAGGGCCTATGTCATCCATGCAGAGGGCATCAGGAGTGACGCAGAGGCCAAAAGGGCCTGTGTCATCCACGCAGAGGGCATCAGGAGTGACGCAAAGGGCCGTAGAGGCTACACAATGCCTTAAAGGGATGACACAGAGGGTTTTGAGGCTGACACAGAGGCCAGGAGGGCTAACACAGAGGCCAGGAGGGCTGACGCAGTGCTTCGTTGTGCTGGAGAGGGTTTCGTGGGGCAGATTTTTTGAATATATACTTCCGAATAGAGGGGTATTACTGCCGGCTATTTTTCTTTGTCGGGTGAGCTAGTTTGGCACCCAGTTGTACTCAAGGATATACTGCATAATAAATAACCCTTAGAATTGTTGCACCGGTTTTCCCGAGTTGGGTTTTTCGAAGGACGAGTTGTCCAAAAATAATGGCATCACTTCTGTGTTTGCTATTTCTTTCAGCTGTTGAACTATAGATGGTTGAAATTGTATTGTGTTTATTTCAATGTTTATATGTTTAAATAACATGTTCATTAATTAACAAGTAGGAGAAATAAACCAGAAGAATACAGAGAAAATTTCTAATGGGTAATACTTAGAAATTTCAACATGGTATCGGAGCGTGGTTGCAGATCAAAGGAGAGCTTAAGGCATCAGCTAAAGCAGAGCATTTGCAACAAAAACAGTTGTCTCGAGTGACAGAAATTGATCCTTGTAGAAAGCAACAGAAGAAGGGTTGACGCAGAAGGGCTGCGTCATCAGTCCGGGCAAGAGAGAGGCCAACGCAGAGGTTGAGGAGGGTAGAAAAGGCTCACGTAGAGCCATGCAGAGATCGGGAGGGTTGACGCAGTTGGCTAGGGAAGCATTTCGACCAGTGTCGGGATTGCGCAGAGCTTAGAGGCTCAGTCCTTCAGTTGTTGGGGCATAGGAAGCTATGGGCAGATTGCGAGGAGTGAAGATGGTGGGGTGTTGTCACTGCCGAGATAGAACAATACCTAACAGGGCAAAACCAAGGTAGAGGGAGTCGCTACCGAGGCGGATTTCTAGCCAAGGAATCTGGATCAGTGTTTCAGGTGCACGGGATATCGGAGAGGTGCGACTCGACAGTTGGCAGGCAGATTTCCAAGAGGGAAATCGAGACTCAGAGGGAGTCTAACAGAGAACTTCTAGACGGGAAGTAGCAACTCAGAGGGAGTCGAAGAGAGAACTTCCAGAGAGAAGTAGAGACTCGGAGGAGTCGAAAGGAAGAGCAGAGAGATGGCCATGAATGGACTAAGGGATTAGGACAGACTGGACGAGGCGTCCAACTTTGTGGACTAGAAGGCCAAGATCCTATCCATTCTAGATAGACATCGCATGAAGGCCTTCGCCTTGAGAAATGTGGCTATCCTAGTTGACCTGACTGATAATGAAAAGTACGAGGAGGCAATGGCCAAGGCGAAATGCATCATCCTTGATGGGGTCAAGGATCATGTGGTCCAACATATTGCCAAGAAGGAGACAGCAAAGCAAATGTGGGACACCTTGAAGACGTTGTACCAGCATACTGTTGATTTGGGGTAGCATTGGATGTGCTCTAGTCGTGAAATTTGGTGGAGAGGTTGGGGCACATGAGATCTCCAATACCCATAAAGGGTTTGGGAAGATTCTAAACATATTAGGAGATATTAAAATAATTAATATTTTTAATGGAGTCCCTAAGTCTAAACTTAGGGAAAATAAAATATTAATGTGTATTAATATGAATCTGTGTTAGAATGGCCCAAAAGACATGGATCAAGCCAGATCTAATATTAGCCGTTGATTAGGGACTTAATCTCGACTGTTGAGATGTCAACAGGAAAAGTATAAGAGGAGGCTTGAGGATCACTTGGAGAATACACCAAAGTGATCAGTCATTCTATTCTCTAGAGCGGGGTTTGCTAAGAGAGATAGAATCAGTCATCGGGAGAGCAGCTGAGGGGCATTGAGTATAGAGAAACAGAGAAGGCAGAGATTGCGTCGGGAGAGCAAAGCAGCAGTCAAGGAGAGTGACACAGAGCCAACAAGGGCTCACGCAGGGCCACGCAAAGGCAGCCAAGTGTTGCGTAGAGCACCAGAGAGGCCAGCGTGTTTGACGCAGAGGCCCAAAAAGCTGACGCAGGGCCTCCTGGGGCTGACGCAGGCCAAGAAAGGCTAATGCAGGGCCAGCGTGAGACAGAGAGGGGCTGATGCAGTCCAGATTGGGCAAACGCTGGGGTTGCAGAGCAGTTTTGTGTTGAAGCGCTACCGGAAGGATTTTCCGGGGTTTCAGCCAGGAGATTTCTCTAAAACTGTGAGGTATAGCTGCTAAGGAAATTCTCTATTGAGTAGGCCAATTTTGACACCCAGATTGTACTCTGGTATTGTTTAATAAGAAAACCCTCAAATAGCTGCACCAGTTTTCCCGCATTGGATTTTTCCGGGGACATTGGTCCAAAAATAATGGTGTCATGTGGTGTGTTTGTTCTTGTTTCTTTTAGTTGCTGATCTGTAATATGTTGAGCATGCACTGGTGTTTATTTTCAGTATTTACTTTGTAAATAACTTGTTAAAGAAAAATAACAAGTAGGTAGGAATAAATCAGATAAGGTGCATGGAGGGTTTCTAAGTAAATTTAGAAACTTCAACATGATATTCAGAGCATGATTGCAGATCACAGGAGGACTAAAAGACATCAGCCGAGCAGAGCAATAGCAGCAGAAAACAACTGTCCTGAGGTGACAGAATTTGTTTCTAGCAGCGCAGAAGCCAAGAAGTGTGACGCAAAGCCAGCCAGAGCCACGCAGAAGAAGTCGGGAGCTACGCAGAGCCTCAGAGAGGCTAGCGTTGCTGACGTAGAGGGCCAGGGGGCTGACGCAGGGCATCCCAGGGCTGACGTAGAACCATTTGGGGTGATGCACAACCAGCGTGAGGCAGAGAGGGGCTGACGTAGTTCACAGAGAGGCAGTTGCTGGAGTCTAGAAGGTTGCAAAAATATTGCAGAGTGGAGTTGGTGAGGTAATGTAGTTAGAATAGTACCTGATAGAGCAGGGCCAGAGGAGTTGTTATTGAGGGTTTCTAGCCGAGGAACCTAGATCAGTAGTGCAGTTGCACAAGACGATCATAGCAGGGGGCATCTCGACAAGTAGCAGAAGGATTTCTAGGAGGGAGTCCAGAAGAGAACTTCAAGACGGGAAGTAGAGACTCAGAGGAGTCGAACAGAGAACTTCCAGGAGGGAAGTAGAGGAGCATCATGGAACTACACGGGGTAAGAGACCATGATACACTGGACGGAGCATCGAACTACGCAGTCTAGAAAGCCAGAATCTTATCAGTGCTTGACAAGAATCGTGTCAAGAACTTTGCCTTAAAGGTAATAGTTGTCCCAGTCGACCCCAGTGATAATGATAGGTACGAGGAGGCGATGGCGAGGGCCAAGTGCATTATCCTTGACAGGGTCAAGGATCATGTGATACCACATATAGCCGAGAAGGAAACGACAGTTGAGATGTGGGAGGCTCTCAAGAACCTGTACCAGCATACTTCTGGGCAGAGAAGAATGTTGCTCAAGAAACAGATGAGGTCGTATCAGATGAAGAAGGGTCAATTGATTGACACCTTCCTCGGAGGACTGAATGAGATCCGAGACCAGTGGAATGTTATAGGAGCGATACCGGATCAGGAGCTTATGGTGAGGACAACCCTGAAAGCTGTCTCAGAAGATTGGGAAGTGTTTGTCCATAGTATCCTAGGCAGAGGGACTCTCCAACCTTGGGACGAGATGTGGGCAGCTCTTCGCCAGGAAGAGATCAGACGGTAGTCGAAGACAGGTAGCAGCAGTAAAGGGATCAAGGTCAAGCAGGAGGAGGAGGATATGGCCCTAGCATCTGAGGGAAAGCAGGAGAAGTGGAAGAAGAAAGATCTCTCCAAGATCAAGTGCTTCCACTGTGGGGAGCTGGGTCATTATGTGACCCAGTGTCCAAGGAAGAGGAGTAAGGGAGAGTCTTCTGAGACTAAGGCAGTGCCAGCACGGGCAGAGAAGGAAATTTTGACAGATGATGATTGTGCCATGAGTGCACACGCACCACTTGAGCGGAAGTGGGGAGCCATCGAGCTGTAGTCAGGCGGACTACAAGCGATGAGGGGCAGGATCCTCAAGGTACCCAACCTCTTGGATTAGACCTTGCTACGGTAGCCCCGACGAGGAGTAATAGGATTGGCTGAGGTGGGTAGAGATGAATGCAGATGGAGCCACAGAGAGAGCTACAGTGCAAGAGTCCCGAGATAGCGCGAGGCTAGATAGCTGCAGCAGTGCAAGAGGCACAGGAGTGTTGCACCAGTGCAAGACGACACAGAGAGGTGTGCAACAGTGCGAGATGTGGGAGAGTTGTTGCAGCAGCACAGAAGTCAGAGAGGGAGCTTCAACATCAGTGGGTGTCTCTAGCCCAACAAAGAGGTCAGTTGGAGGATCAGTTACTTACTTTTCAGTAACTGAGTTGCAGTGCATCAGTGGGCAGCACGATGCAACATGATGAGAGGAGATGCAGTGCTGGGAGAAAGGACCAGCAGCAGAACGGATGCAAAGGGAGCTGTCGTACAGATGCAGTAGTGGCAGTGGCAGAACCATGGGCAGCAGTACAGGATGCAACAGTGTAGAGGATGTTGGGCAAGAAGGCCTAGCATTAGCACAGGTACCAATGCCGGATGATCAAAGTAATACTCAGTGAGGAGTATTGCTAGAGCATAATCCTAGCTAAGAGGGAGTGTTGATTTGGGGTAGCATCGGATGTGCTCTAGCAATGAAATTTGGTGGAAAGGTTGGGGCACATGAGATATCCAATACCCATAAAGGGTTTGGGCAGATTCTAAACAGATCAGGAAATATTAAAATAATTAATATTTTTAATGGAGTCCCTAAGTCTAAACTTAGGGAAAATAAAATATTAATGTGTAGAAATATGAATTTGTGTTAGAATGGTCCAAAAGACATGGATCAAGCCAGATCTAATCTTAGCTATTGATTAGGGACTTAATCTCGGCCGTTGAGATGTCAACAGGAAAAGTATAAGAGGAGGCTTGAGGGTCACTTGGAGAATACACCAGAGTGATCAATCATTCTATTCTCTAGAGCGGGGTTTGCTAAGAGAGATAGAATCAGTGATCAGGAGAGAAGCTGAGGGGCATTGAGTACAGAGAAATAGAGAAGGCAGAGATGGGGTTGGGAGAACAGCGCAGCAGCTAAGGAGAGTGATGCAGAGCCAGCAAGGGCTCACGCAGGGCCACACAGAGGCAGCCAAGTGTTGCGCAGAGCACCAGAGAGGCCAGCGTGTTCGACGCAGACGCCTAGAAAGCTGGTGCAGGGCCTCCTGGGGCTGATGCAGGACAAGAAAGGTTGACGCAGGCCAAGAAAGATTGACGCAGGGCCAGGGTTAGATAGAGAGGGGCTGACACAGTCCAGATTGGGTAGACGCTAGGGTTGCAAAGTAGTTTTGTGCTGAGGAGCTACTGGAAGGATTTTCCGGGCTTTCATCCAGGAGATTTCTCTCAAACTGTGAGGTATAGCTGCTAAGGAAATTCTCTGTTGGGTAGGCCAGTTTCGGCACCCAGATTGTACTCTGATATTGTTTAATAAGAAAACCCTCAGATAGCTGCAATGGTTTTCCCGCATTGGGTTTTTCCGAGGACATTGGTCCAAAAATAATGGTGTCATGTGGTGTGTTTGTTCTTGTTTCTTTTAGTTGTTGATCCGTAATATGTTGAGCATGCACTGGTCTTTATTTTCAGTATTTACATTGTAAATAACTTGTTAAAGAAAAATAACAAGTAGGTAGGAATAAATCAGATAAGGTGCATGGAGAGTTTCTAAGTAAAGTAAATTTAGAAACTTCAACACATACTCTCGTGTAGTGGAAGATGTTACTTGAGAATCAGTTGCGGTCATACCAGATGCAGAAGGGGGAGTAAATAGATCACTTCCTCGAGAGATTGAAGGAGATCCGGGACCAACTGTATTCCATAGGGGCACGCCGAATCAGGAGTTGATGGTGAGGACCGCCCTAAACGCAGTCTCCGAGGAGTGAGAGACATTTGTCCAGAGCATTCTGGGCAGGGAAAATCTTCCAGATTGGGAAATATTGTGGGTAGCTCTTCGCCAAGAAGAGATCAGACGACTAACCAAGACGGAAAGTAGCAGCAAAGGAGTCTGGATCAAGAAGGAAGAGGAAGAGGATGCAGCTCTGGCATCTGCAAGGAAGCAGGAGAAGAGGAAGAAAAAGGACCTATCCAAGGTCAAGTGCTTCAACTGTGGGGAACTGGGTCAATTATGTGAACCAGTGTTTGAGGAAGAAGAACAAGGGAGAGGTGTCTGACTCCAAGGCAGCGCCAACGAAGGCGGGGAAGGAGGTAGAAGAGGATGACGATTGTGCCATGAGTGCTCATGTACCTCTAGAGAAGAGGTGGGGAGACATCGAGCTGTAGTCAGGAGGACTACAAGCGATGAGGGGCAGGATCCTTGAGGTACCCAACCTCTTGGATTATACCTTGGTACGGGAGCCCCGAAGAGAGAGTAGCAAGATTGGCGGATGTTGATAGAAACGGATGTGAATGAAGCGACAGAGGCTGCTACAGTGCAGAGTCCCGGGCAGCGCAGAGCTAGCAGGCTGCGGCAGTGTGAGAGGCACAGAGGGGGTTGCAACAGTGTAGGATGGCACAGAGAGGTTTGCAACAGTGCGAGATGCAGGGAGTTGTTGCAGTAGCACAGAGGCAGTAGAGGGAGCACTTGTTAGCGGCAGAGAGAGCTTCAACATCATAAGTGTTTCTAGTCTTACAGGGATGTCAATAGTTGGGTGGATCAGTTACTTACTTCTCAATAACTGAGTTTCAGTGCAGTAGCAGGTACCAGTAGCACGATGCAGCATGATAAGAGGGGGTTGCATTGCAGATGCAGTGTTGGGAGAAAGGACCAGCAACAGCACGAATGCAAAGGGAGTTGCCATACGGATGCAACAGTGGCAGTGGCAGGGCCATGGGCAGCGGTACAGGATGCAGCAGTGCAGAGGATGTTGGGTGGGGAGTCCGAGCATCAGCACAAGTACCAGTGCTCTATAATCAGAGTGATGCTCAGTGTGGAGTATTACTAGAGCACAATCCTCGCTACGAGGGAGTGTTGATTTAGGGCAGCATCGGATGTGCTCTAGCCATGAAAATTGGTGGAGAGGTTACATCACATGAGATCTCCAAGACCCAGAAATGGTTTGGGAAGATTCTACCCGGTTAAGGAGATATTAAAATAATTAATATTTTTAATGGAGTTCCTAAGTCTAAACTTAAGAAAAATAAAATATTAATGGGTATTAATATAAAACTAGGTTAGAAGGTTTCAAATGACATGGATCAAGCCAAATCTAATCTTAGCTGTTGATTAGAGATGTAATCTCGGCCGTTGAAGGACTAACAGGAAAAGTATAAGAGGAGGCTTGAGGGTCAATTGGAGAACACACCAGAGTGATCAGTCATTCAATTTTCTAGAGCGGGGTTTGTTAAGAAAAGTCGAATCAGTGATCAGTTTGTAGCGAGGGGTAGTGAGTACTGGACAGAGAGGCAGAGATAGTGCCGAGAGACCAGCGCAGAGGCAGAGAGGCAGACACAGAAGCCAGAGCAGGCCACGCAGAGGCTAGCTGAGACAACGTAGAGGCTAGAAGGGCCTGCGTCATCCACGCAGAGGGCAGCAGGAGTGACACAGAGGGTCGTAGAGGCTGCACAGTGCCTTAGAGGGATGACGCAAAGGGTTTTGAGGCTGATGCAGAGGCTAGGAGGGCTGACGCAGTGCTTCAGTTGTGCTGGAGAGGGTTTCGTGGGGCAGATTTTTTGAATATCTGCTCCTGAATAGAGAGGTATTACTGTCGGTTATTTTTCTCGGTCGGGTGAGCCAGCTTGGCACCTAATTATACTCAAGGATATACTGCATAATAAATAACCCTCAGAATTGCTGCACCGGTTTTCCCAAATTGGGTTTTTTGGGGGACACGTTGTCCAAAAATAATGGTGTCACTTGTGTGTTTTCTATTTCTTTCAATTGTTGATCTGTAGATGGTTGACACTGTATTGTGTTTATTTCAATGTTTATATGTTTAAATGACTTGTTTATAATTAACAAGTAGGAGAAATAAACTAGAAGAATACAGATAAAATTTCTAACAGGTAATACTTAGAAATTTCAACACTATGCACCAAAATACAAAGCATTATAAAAAATAAGTAAAAGGCGTACTAGAGGGGTGGAGAAATCAGGCTAAGTAGGGTAACTCATGCATCCACGATTTCTCCCTCCATTACATCTATACACCCGGGATGTGGAATCCCATTAGTTGGTCCCCTGACCATGGCACTTGGCCATGAAGTCTTTCGTCTCCATTGCCACTTAGAAAAACACCTATTGATTGAAGTGTTAACCTTAGAAACACCACCTAACTGTTAGGGATGGAAGCACCTAATAGGGTTGACTTCTTAGCTACCCCTACAAAGGTAGGGGACACCTTTACGAGACTTGTTAGAGTTATATATCTGAAGGTGATCCTAGTTTGAAGTATTAATATGCCCTTAACACTTAAGTATGGTCCACTTAGATGCATTTATGATCTTGGTCCCTAATGAATGGTTTCTTTCACTTGAATTTAAGTTGATTTTTCCAGGTGCTCCAGAGAAACAAAGGCCTAGAGGCCACCCTACTCCACAGGATGCTCGGGCCATACTTACATTTTAGAGAGCATGATGTCTTGGTAAATGTAGCATTGCACATTTTGAGCGAAGTGTTGGATCCTTTGATGACTTGAGCAATTGAGATACAAACTAGAGCACCTCCATGACCCAGAACGTTGGGCTTCTCTTGCCTAGCATGGAGGATTATTGACGATATACTAGTGGACCCAGCATGCCCCCAGGCTAGCTTTGACACCACTTGATGGGCATGCAATGATCTAAGGCCCAAATGAGGATGGTCATCCTTAGGATGATTGAGGAGAGCTTGTTGCACCTGATGGAGCCCTAATGTTGGACAGAGGAAGCACCACGTTGCTTACTTAACACCTATGGAGATGACGTGTGGCACCCACAACTGGATTTAGGACCCTTGGAGTTGTTTTGATGCATGATTTTGGGATTTTTCCTCAAATGGAGGATGCTCATAATGCTCAATGACATTTTCAGCCTTGATTTGGAGCCCAAAAAGGGCATGATGTCATCATATTTTTCGCCCTACGACTCACACCTGTGGGCTTATAATGGCAAATTGTGTTGTAAAAGCTAGTGGTAGGCTTGTAACCCTAATTTAATTTTTGTCCACTCAAAATCAAATTTGTGTAGGGGCTTCTTATTTAGAAATTAGGTGAAGTAGACCTCATATAAATAAACTATCACCTCGCTCATTGGTTCAGTATCACTTCTGGAGAACTCACCCTCTTTTAGAGATTTTGGCCTAGCTTGTTGTCTTTCACTACTTTGTGGAGATGTGATCTTTTGTAGATATTTGGCTATTAGAAACTAGTGCTTGTTGTGGAGATATCATTTTGGGTTAAAGGAAAAAAAAATTCTCGGATATATTGTGAGTACCTTTTCATTGAATATATCTCATGATTATTGCATGTAATGTTGCTAGGTTTTTCTATGTTCGATGTCTAAATGCTTATGTTTATATGAAATGCTTGGTTAATTTTGCATGATTTAATTTGTATCCTCGAACTTTCCTAGAGAACCTCCTAGAGAGCTTTTCTCTAGTTAATTTATCACCATTTAAAATGATAGTATGACTAGCAAGTGAAAACCTAGGATAATCCCCCTTACTGCCCTCAAGGATTTGATATTTTCATGGTTAAATTTCCTTAAGACTCCATCACCCAAGTAGATTGAAGGCATTGGTCTCCATATTGATGGTCAAAAATCATAAAATCTTACATTTTTACCCCCTCCCAAAATTTTGGCCCTTCAAGGCAAGTCGCTAGGGTTAGGGTTTGAGGCCAAATTCAACTAGGGCATGAACATTGCACTGGTTAGAGGCCGTTTCACCTTGCTGAACCGTAAAACACCAAAATCTAGCATTTTGCAAGGTTGGAAGTCCTTCCTTAGGGATGACATCATCAACCTTAGGAAATTCTATGGCTAGAAAAACCCTAATTTAGCACCAAGGCTTTAGCTTAGGGTCAACTTAAGGTTTGTGGATGTTTCTTTTAATTATATCCTTATCAAAAAACCTTTTCTCTCACATTGTATGCCTAGTTGTGCTACTTTGGAGTCATACATCAAAAACCCTAGGCTCCAAGTCCCTTTAGAAGCTGTTTCTAAGGTATGTTATTCCCTGTCTTGTAGAATTGAGCCTTGTCCTTAGCTTGAGTATCTTGGAAAGGCCTTTTCAATTTTCACCTTTAAACCCTGGACCAAGAATATCCTTTAGGTGACCTTAAACTGGGAAGCCTCCCGTGTGGTGAAATTTCACTAAAGAGCAAGAGGTGGATTGCTAAGGTGACAACGGCATCCACCTCATTGTTGTTTCTTGATCTGGATTTTTCCTTGTGAGGCATCTCACAAGACTTCCTATATTTTGAGGCAACGGGGGGCTTGGCTTAATTTTATCACCATGGCACCACTATATTACTCCTTTTTGTATTTTCTTTCATTTTTCTTGATCCTTTTTCTTTAGATTTGCATTTTTAACATAGGACCTTGGGGATGGACCTTTTTAATGTGGTGGATTCATTATTTTTCTCAATCTTTTACATTGGATACTCTTGACCTTTAGCCTCTTTTGGCTTTATTTTGACTTTGGATTACATTTTGCTTGATTTGAGCTTAATGGGTGACATTTGATAAGTCTAACATAAGCAGGGATTATATTTTTTATACAGATGAGATGGTAGTGAGAGGGGAAAAGTGGAAAATGTTTAGATATGGTTAGGATATGTATACACAATTATGTCCCCCCATGGTACACAAGGGAAAATAATAAAACTATTACAACTAAGAAGTGTTATAAGATCTTAGCAGCATTTATCACTTTCATGACAAGGTCAGAAATTATAACACCACTTCTAGATAAGAAACCTTCACACAAAACCATAAAACATCAACTGAAATAAGCATAACCATCTATGTGAACACATATCATCTGAGGTGAGAAAACATAGGAGCTGATATACCATGGTAGAGACATCTAAAGATGTGGATGTTGTAGGGCTGGAAGAACTTGAAGATCACGTCTGAATTGGTAGATACGAGCATGAGAGCTCATCCAAGTAGCATCAATGCAACACTGGGAGGGCGGTCAGGAAGTAGTTGCCCTTGAGGGGGCAACAAGTAGTTAGCTCAGGCTGCAATGGAAATGTGGCTTCACTAATAAAGCTCAGAATATCTACCATGCATGTTTCCAAAGGTCATACAAATGAGAAAAAGTCATCAGGCTTCAATCTGTATTGAATAAGATAATAACATTTCAAAGTATCACTTAACGGAAATGGAAGAGACAATACTGAAGATTTCAGGACAAATGTCAGCCATAAAAGAGCACCAAATAATTTTGGAATTCTACTTACTCAGCATAATATGGAAGTGTTCGTACTGCAACATCCAGAGCAAACATCCCTTGGTTGGTCTTACCAACCTGACAATACACACGAACTTTGTTTCCTGCAATGAACCACAACATAGAATACTTCACGTGTAGGACTGACAATCTATATACATTCGATGAAAGCCTGATTTCGACTTACATTTGTACATGTATTTATGTATATGTTCCTTGTACATAATATGTATATACATGAAGATCTGATGTAGTTGTTCCTCATATAATGTGTATGTACACACACCTGCAGTAGTTGTCCGTTCTATATACTCAAATTCCCCCACAACGATTGCCACCAAGTACGTTGACATGATACGTGATTCCTGGAAACTGACTCTCCTCAAATTTCCATCAGACTTTTCTTCAAAAACTGGCATAGTTGACAAAACTACTCGGTCAACAGGAGCACATACCGTTATTTTAAATGTTGCCTGTCAGAAACACAATTGCATTACTATAATTGATGTTAAACAGAAAACATAGACATTTTCTTAGAAAAAGAAAGTAATAAGACTGACAGTCACCTTTTCAGGGTTCCACGACTATTTCTCAAGCCTCTATTTGTTTTTATCTTCTCCCATTTCAAATTTGCGGAGACTTTTTCATAATTTACTCAAAAACCAATGTTAGTCAAGGATGAAAGAGTTATGATTTTGATTGTGTTGTAGACAGTGTAAAACCAAAATTGACAAATCCATATCTATTCTAAATAAATACCGGTGAAGGATTCTAAGAAGTAACCTGCAGAATTCTGCAAATGAATCTTGCAAATTTGAAATTTCAAAGAATATTTTTGAGGTGTGTGCTTCTGACTATTTGAACCAATATTCACCCAAAATAATAGGGGAAATATGCATATTGATATGGACAACAATAAAGATGCACCTCTTCTTGCATGAGAATGACAATTCTATGTGCCTATATTAAGGGAAAGATGAGAGCACAGGAGGTCCAAACTCCTAAAACAAGCTCTTAGAAAATATAATATAAGATAATGTATCAATGTCCAACAAATGATGAAAAAGTCAGTCAACGGGACCATGAACTACCATCAGTGATGATCTTATGTAAAAGTGCACTAGGCTGCTCCGAATGCAAAATAAAAAACATAAAAGAGAGAGTCAGTGAAAGTGACCTGCACAAAGAAGGCATATAAAAAGAAAGAAGCTCCAGCAAATGTCACGAGGTTAGGAAGAGGAAGTGGAAAGAGAGGAGGGAGTATTTACAGCCAAAATAACTACCAAGAATTCACTAATACATTGTGTGATAATGTTGTTAGATGAAAGTCCAAGAATAGTAGGCGATGTCATTGGCCCTAGGAGGAACCTAAGTGCCACGGGTAGGGATTTCTTCTAACACTAGGGCCAAAGGAATAAATCTTGTAATATGGTCATGGCTCATGTTAGACCATCAAGCAGATCCAAGTTAATGACGGGAACTCATATGTGACCTCACCATAACTCAAAAGGCCATAGCATGAGGCATTATACAAGCTCTTAGAGGTATGGTCCTTGTTGACCACTGAAGTAAACTTGAAGACTCCATGCCAAAGGATATTTCAGAGCATTCCTGCACTTACGGAGTTCCGGATTTCATCAGGGCTTCTAACCCCCTTGTTTCTTCTCTTTTTCTTCATTGTACTTAGATTCCGCAGCCCTATGGGGGTATTGTAAATATGATGCTAACATGATGAAATAAAGCCATGTAATAGGCCTAGGTAGCTTAGGACTTTGCTATCAATTGAATTCATTCTAAGGAATTTTTTCACTAAATATATATTTGTGCTTTTTAGTGTTTAATAATTAATTGAGTTTTTTCTCCCAAACATACCTCAAAGCTAGAGTGTGGCTTGATTGTAAGGCCTTAAGTGAGTCATAGTAATTTCGCAGAATTTGATTAGGTCTAGATATCATTTTTTAGATTATTAAAATTTCCTGCAGGACGAGAATTTTAATAATTTTTTTATGTAAATTGTAATAAGTGATGTCTAGAGAAGTTGTAAGGGGTATAAGTAATCAAAATTAGACCTCAACACCTTAACTTTGTACTAAAGCACATTTTGAGGGGTGAAAAATCATTTATAGATCCCCAAAACCCATTTTTCCTTAGTCCAGGGGAAAATGTGGCGATAAAATAACCCATAAATAAATAAAGTGGAGAAAAATAAAAATTCCCACATGCCAGAATGATGTGGAAATGATGTCAAGTCAAAGATGTTAGTTTTTGTAGCATCGGAGGTGTTATAGTCTCACAACTTTGTGGAGAGGCTAAAACACAGGAGTTCTCCATAACCCAGAAAACGTTTCTGGAAATTCCACATAGAAGTGTCTCAATTATATTATTAACCTATTTTTAATATTTCCTAAGTCTAAACTTAGGAAAAGAGGTTAATTTATCAGCGTTAACTGAGAAAGGTGTGAATCGTCTAGAAATTCACACAGATTAGTTGGGAAATAATCTTAGCCATCAATTGCAATTTAATCTTGGTCCTTGGAGCCCCAACAGAATATTATAAGAGGAGGTCGATGGGTAGATGGAGAAAACACACAGAGAGTTCAATTTTCCAGAGAGCAGCAGTCAGTTGCCAGAAAAGTTTGAGCTTCAGAAAAGAAGTAAAGACAGAGAGGGGTAGGGATAGTGAAGCCAGAGAAAAAAATTTCAGATCTTATGAGTACCTTACAAAGAGGCCGAGATTTTCTCCAGGAGGCTGCGCAAATTCAACACAAAAGCCTCAAGTAGGAAGTTTGATTTTGCTGGGGTGAAGATGGTTATCAGTTCCAGAGGCTGGAAGATATTTCTAGAGTGTCAGAGAGACAATTTTCCAATCAACAATAGGTAGGAAGACTTGATTTACATAAGTTTCAAGTTGCAATGTTTAAGGGACTGTGCAGAGGTGACGCAGGGCTAGATGGATAGCTTGCTTTTCAAAGGTCAGACAATGTCGGGATTGTTGGGAGTGAGGGTAATTTCCCTCAGGTAATTTTTGCCAATATTTTCTCTACAAGATTTCCATTTTTCGGCATCCAGATTGTACTCAAATTATTTCACTGTTGCTTAATAATTAAGACCCTCATCTATTGCACTGGTTTTCCCAAGTTGGGTTTTTCCAAGGACATTTGTCCAAAAATAATTGTGTCAACTTTTATGTGTGTGTGCTAGAATGTTTCTTAGTTTCCAGCGCTATTATTTTCCGCAATATTTTTTTTGAAGATTGTTGTGTTTATTTCGTTGTTGTTGTAGCAATAGATTGCTAATTTAATTAACAGTTAGAAGAAATAATATTAGTTGCTGCAATAGGATTTCAGTAGTGAAATTTTCACAAAAGAGAAGTGTGAGAGATGATTTGGCACATGATTCATCACATGAGTTAATGCACACATGGAGTTCGATTTTGTGGGCCAGATTTGGGGCTCGTTTTTCTTATATGGCACATCAAAATCTATGTGAGGAGGTCAACGAATATCACAAGATTAGTTGGTGAGGAGTTTTTGCGAGTGTGTCTCCACACTTGGCATGAACACTCCACACTTGTGCATCCATCTTCAGTTCAGCCTACACGTAGTTCTAGTCTAGCTTTAGGAATTCTTTTGTTGAGAAATCTAGGGAAGTTAGATTAGGGTGATCTTTCTTACTTTAATAACCGCTTGTGATTTTCTTTTACTTAACTTGATGTACTTGTAATTAGCTTCTTCTTTCACTTGATTATTATTGTGTTCTTATCATCAAACAACTACCAAACTATGAAGATCAACGAGGCAAGAGGACACAAAATATAGGCTGCTAGCCAGTGCCAAAACTTCTCCCTTTGTGAGTAAAACCCACAAGAATTCTTCTCTTCTTATAGAATCTCCAAATGACGAATTCCAAGACCTAAGACCCTTGACAAAGACCCTCTAGGACCAAATCAACCTTTCCTCAGATAAACTTTCTTCTTCAAAGTCTACCCAAGTCAACTTATTCACAGTTAGATTTTGATGATCTTCATAGATTGTTGAGAAAATTAGGATTTAATGCCAAAACATAAGGTATCAATGCAATAGATGTAAAATTTAAGAAACCCGTTGTTTGAAGAGAAGGAAATTTTCAAATCTCTTCCACTATAAGTGATGTTACTATTGAGTATTAGAAAAACATATACATTTTATTATGTTTCCACTAATGCCTTTCTTTGCTAACAAATTTATCATAATAACACTTACGGAAATTACCAATTCATAATGAGAAGCATGGGAATTTTTAATATTGTACCTTGTAAGAAGGTTCATCCCAACAAGGAAAACACCTTCGAGCATCTGTTGGCTCAAACTGAGTGACTGCCATATTCCTTTTCTCGCCATTGATCACATATGTGCTGAAGCATGTAGGTTAACTAATCAATGCAACTGCTTTTGATTGGAAGTTTGAAGCATTCATAACCTAACATTCTAGTGGAATTCATTGTCACATGAGATTATGTTTTACTAGATTTACATTTAATTTTTGTTATAGTAACCATCTTTGAGCATTGGAATTTTCCCTGATTCTTTGCAAACATCTCAATTTTGGAAGAAACAAGCATCCTAAAAAAATAAAAATTAAACAATATGTGTACCTTCGATAAAATCCCTTCATCTGATCATTCAAAGTACCCTGAAATTCAATGTCCAAAATTCCCTCTTCACGTGGCAAGGTTTCATTGAACTCCAACACCAAAATCTCATCTTTTGCATCAATGCTAACATTGGATGGATTTACCACCTACATGAAATAAGGTAATTTTGTAAGAGGATAATGTAGCAAGGCAAATAATCCAAAACACTATATATTTTTATTGGGAAAACAAAATAATAAATACCATATAAATTGGCACACATATTGTTAGTTCTAAAGACATTAAATCAAACTCTTTAAATTTAATAGTGTATATCCTGATCTATATGATTAAATCTAGATCTAAAAACATTTAGATTTAACTATATATATCTCAACTTATATCATGTTTATTATTGCGTTGAAATAGATATTATTTTTTATTTATAACAATCAAATATAATTATTTAGTTATAAAATACCATGCACATGCATTTGGGTTGTTTTTTTATGTTTTTGAATAGTAAAATATAAATAATACTTATTAAAGATTATTATAGTAAAATGTAGATAATGCTTATTAAAGATTATTAAAGTTAAGGGGAATCTAGGCACTAGAATGTTATGCTTAATGGCAAATCTTTATCATATTGGTGGAAGATGAAATACTAAATTAATTTATATGAGAGAACAATGAGAACACATTCAGTTCAATGAAATATGCTATAGCCTTGGATTTCTTAAAAACATCGTCTAGCAATCTTTTAACCCATTAAATAATCTTGATTATTAAGCTAAATGGTATATGTTTTAATGACGAAAGTGTACTTTATAAGTAACAATATTAGACATTTAACAAAGAAACTTAATTAAATTTTAAAGTTAATTTAAGAAAATGTGGGAATATTAAGATTATCATTTTTTTTTTTTAATTTTTACATTTATATTTTGTATTCATTTTTTTTTAATTTTTATTATAACATTTTTTACTTTATATTTTTTTATTCATAAATAAATATAATACCTCTAATTTATAAATATAATATAATTAAGTTTTAGAAATGAAAAATTAATTAATCATTTTATAGTTTTTTTTTTCACAAGTACAACGTTTTGTATTTAATATGAGAAATATGCATATACTGTCAATATTCTCAACATTAGTCATGTTACTCTCCAAATTGAATTTGGAAGGAGAGGATTCCATTCTTTCCTCTCAACCATCCATAATAACCTTAAAATTCATCATATAAACTTATATATATAATTTATTTTTTTCTTTTAAAATATTTTTACGCAGAAATATAAATAAACTTATTTTACTTTAAATTTTAAATCTAAACCATATCTACTATATTAAAATGATCAAAAACAAACTTTACACGTTTTAAATTTACCATATTATATAATAAAATAAATAAAAATGAAACTATAATAAATAGATAATTTAAGGCTTCCCAATGAACTAAAAACCCCTACCAACTCACATCCATTTTAAAATTACAATTTGTCAAATAATCAAAAGATTAGACAATAAATCTAATAAATAAAAAACAAAAATAAAAGCATATCATTATCATAATTTATTATTTTCCATTGTAATAATTTATTAAAGGGACATATTTTATTGAGATTTTGAAAGTGTTTTTTCTTTAATTTAAAGGAAATATTGTTGAGAAAACTCATAAAACATTGTTTTTACCCTGCAATATTCTATTAAAATAGTTTTTTTTTTTGTCAAAATTGTTATAGCTTAAATTTTATTATTATTTAATTTTATATTATATATTAATTTTTTTATATTAAATTATAAAAAACCATATATTTGATCTTAAATAAGATTCATCTTATATACAAATCTAATATGAGTTAAGAGGGATCTAATTTATTCACTTGCAAATTTTTTTACGAGGCAACATTATTTAAATGTTTTATATAGTTATTTAAATTTTTTTTAATATATATATATATATATATATATTGATCTACATAGAAAAAATTCAACTTTGACGACGGACAGAGTTACACATCATACTGGACAGACAAAGTTACACATCATATTGAGTTTTAGAATGAGCCTTTCAGCTCAATTATTAAAAATAGTTTAAATTTCTACCATTCACTTATTAATTATTGATAATTAAATTAAAATTTTAGAAACTTTATTCCAAAATAAACGTATCTATTAACTTAATAAATAATTATATTTTTAATTCTATTAATAAATAATTATATATACATAAGTATTCATTATTTTCTTATTACAAATTATATAAATAAATATTTATTACGTATATAGAAGTCTTTCGGATTAATCACATAATCATTAATTTATCGATGTTTCGAACTAACTAATGTGGTTTAGCTGTTGAAAACTAATGGTTGGTAAAGTAGTTAAATTAGTTAAAAAGGGTAAGTAAACTAATAAAATAATGAATATAAATCAAATAAATATAAATTATTAAAATATTATAAATTGCTTTAAAAACTAGCAGTTAGGATTAAATAAATGTTATATTGATTTTAAATATTAATTAAGGTGTTAAAATAATATATATTTATTTACAACTATTTGTTTTTAAAATACTTTATTTATTATATCAAAGCCTTTAAATCTACTCTTGAGTCAAAATTCTATTTTAATGCTTTAATAATTAATTAAAGATTATTAGTTTATAAAAATCCTCGGGGCTACCTTAATCAAATATATTCATAAGATTAAGGAAGAGAACCCAAGTTAAAGAGATCAAATTATAAAAATGAAGAAGGGGGGTTATTAATTAAAAATTAAATATAAAATTATATACAATTCTTAGATATATTAATAATGCTCAAAATAAAAGTAAGAGAAAGACTCAAAAATTCATAAAATTCATAAAATTAATAGGGGAACATGGTAGAAACATAAAATGAATGAAAAGGAGGAAACAAGAAAAAGAAAATGATTCATGAAATCAATCGAAAAAAAAGAGCTAGAGATAAAAGTAACCAAGGAGAGGAGCGGGAGGAATCAAGAAATGAGAGTCGGAGTCCAGCTCTTACTTAGTTTCCACCCGTCATCCCTATTAAGATTTTTGGCATGTCTTTCAATCTCAATTGCTTCCCTAAGCTTCCTATGGTGGAAGTGATCTACCCTGGCAATGACTTTGGACTCTTCAATGCAGACATGGTGATTTGTTTTCTCTGCATGCTCGGCTAGGGCTGATGAGTGGGATTGATTGTGTCTAATATCTGCAGCATGCTCATGGATTCTCTGCCTAATAGACCTACCTGTTTCCCCAATATAGGGAATACCACAGGAACAGGGAACAAGGTAGACGCCCTTCATATCTTTAGCGTGAACAAGGTCTTTAACAAATCCTAGCGAATTCCTAATGATATGGAGAGGTCTGAATGAGGAAGCGACATTAGTCTTCCTAAGGATATCTAAGAATTGTATATAACATTATTAATATATCTAAGAATTGTATATAATTTTACATTTAATTTTTAATTAATAACCCTGCTTCTCCATTTTTATAATTTGATATCTTTAACTTGGGTTCTCTTCCTTAATCTTATGAATATATTTGGTTAAGGTAGCCCCGAGGATTTTTATAAACTAATAATATCTAATTAATTATTAAAGCATTAAAATAGAATTTTGACTCGAGAATAGATTTAAAGGCTTTGATACAATAAATAAAGTATTTTAAAAACAATTAGTTGTAAATAAATATATATTATTTTAACACCTTAATTAATATTTGGGGTTTTGGATTGATGGTGAATGGGTGCACTGTTAAGGCATTCCTTGCGATAGGCCACCGGTTCAAATCATCTGTGGGTGCTTAGATAGTATTAATTAGTAAAATATATATATATATATATATATATATATATATATATATATATATATATATATATATATATATATTTATAATATTTTCATATTATTTATTTATTTTTATTTATATTCATTATTTTATTATTTTACTTACCTTTTGTTGACACCTAATCCGAAACGGATGGGTGAACTGGACAGTCATCTAGAAGATGAACTGATCCGTTTTATTTTTGTATATAAACATGAGTTAGTTAATGAATAAAATCATCAGTTCTTTTCTCCCGCTCAACCTGGAGTTACCCTGGCCTGACATGGTATCAGAGCTCAGGTCCCAGTCCCTAAAATAGTTGTAACTCCTGTCTTGAGAGCTGCTCTGACCTTGATTCCCTGGCTCTGCCTCTGCCTGGCCTGACTGCCAGAGACTGCGCATTTTTTTGTATAAATGTTTGCCTGAATTCGCTGCCCCTCTGACCTGAATTCGCTGCCCCTCTGACCTGACAACGCATCTGTGCATCCGTTTTTCTTGAGTACGCTGACATATCAGAGCTGCCCCTCTCTGCGCATACCTGAATGTATCGGTTATGCCTGACATTGTGCAGTGAACGTGGAATACGCTGTTGAATGTGACCTTCGGTTTCCTTGCACTGTTGTGACAAATAATTTTTTTCCTCTCGCCACTCTGAATGAGGGTTCCTTCCTGGAGAACTGGGTTCACGCCTCTGTGGTTCATTCTCTGTTTTCTGATTGCATAACTGTTTGAAGACCCCTTTGCACCATTGATAAGCTCATCTGCAAGGCACTCAGCTATCGTTTTTATATTTCGGAATGCACTGTCTCGCGCACCTGTGGTGAGCAGAAAGATTGCTTGATTTACACGTCTCAAAGGAGATATATCAACTGCTTGACGTCGAACAACACCAGCTGAACCAATTCGAGTAGCATCTTCTTTTGGACCGCTGTTTATGATGGCATCTCCGACTTCTCTTGTTATTTAGCTGCCCAACCAAATCTGTGATACGTGGTTTACCATTTTCTTTTCTCAGTTGCTTCTCAATTGACTTAGGGTCAGACCACAATTTTGAACTATAGCTGGACTGTAAGTGGATCTGATACTATACATTTTTTGTATTCGGTGACCATGGCGTCGACAGCAGGGTTCGAACCTGCGCGGGGGGGGGTTTGACCGAGGTGAGCCTCCGCTATTTGCTTGAAAATTTTGGCATCTATACATTAGCTTGCCACATTGCTCCTTTTTGGGTTCTGTGAAATGCTAGTGGGCTGCGGATTTCTTTAGGTTGGGTATTCGAATTCCGGCAGTTTGACCGATGGTATCAAGTGGTGCCTGACGGTGTTTTGAGGCTTGTTTCTTTGAATAACACGTTTGTAATGTGCAAGCTGTCATCCAGCAGCGGAACAAGTTATTGTATGACTCATATTATAGTATATACTTGGAGCGGAGTTTTATATATTGCGCTGTTTTTTTTTAACAGTTTTTGCATTGATATATATTGAAGTGATATATGTTGAAGAGATCCCTTAGCGCCTTTTTTTTTCTCAAAACACAGTAGTGTGGCAGTGATATAAGAAATGGTGATGCTGATGCAAATGTTAGAAGAAAAATTAAATGCATAAGGCTATGATATAAGGATTTTTTTTTTTTCAACAGAAGTCTTTTGGCAGAGATATTTTTTTTTTTTACAGAATGCATTCAATCATTTCTATGGTAGGAATAGTTCTCACTGGCAAGGAGAACTATTCAGAATGGTCTCGAATGGTAAAACACACCCTCGTCTACAATGAGTTGTGGAAAGGAGTGTGTGTCGGAGAAGAAGACAAAGACCCAGTGCAGCCTACATCAGACAAAGAACTCGCCATTTGGGAAAACAAGAACAGCAAAGCCTATGCATTGATCGCAGCATCTGTAAATGAAGAAGTAAGTCGTCATATTTCATCCTATTCCACTGCCTTTGAAGCTTTACAAAAGCTGAAAGAACTCTATGATACACATTCTGCACTAGAAGTTGTTCAGCTCATGATTAAACTCTTCACTCTTGAACTGAAAAATAATGATCCTCTTGCTCTTGCATCTGAAATAAAGTCTATAATGCATGATATTAAATCCACTAAGGTTGAGCTGGATATCTCTCTTATTGCCTTTCTCAAAGCACTCTATCCTACCTACTCCAATTATCTTGAGTCTTTACAAGCAAATGGAAATCTTAAAGATATAACCTTTGACTCTCTTGTGAAAAAGTTTGCTGAAAGAGAGAAAGCCTTTGGAAAGAAAACAGTCCCTGAATCTTCTGAAGAGACTGTTTGCCTTGCTCATAAAGAAAAGCATCCTGCTCAAGATTCTACAAGAGGAAGAGGTGGACGAAGAGGAAGAGGAAGATACTTCAGAGGCAGGGGGGGCAGACATCCTCAAGCAGAAAAGGCAGATCTGCATTGCATTCGCTGCAAACGAAATGGATCACATGATGCTTCTACATGCAAGCTACCATGGGACAAAGTTGAGCAGAGAAGAAATCAGCAGAAAGGTAAAACTGATGACACAGACAAAGGTAAAGCACCTGAATCCGCTCACTATATTGAGGCACAATGTAACATTGGAGTAAATGAAGATTTGTTTAATGCTTCACTTGCTTCTTCGAAAAATGACTAGTTGCTTGATTCAGGAGCAACCTGTCATATGACTCATAGGAAAGATTTCTTTGAAGATTTCACTGACAATGTTGATGGAGCAGTATACTTTGCAGATCAATCAAAAATCAAGCCATCAGGGCTTGGCACAATCAGGCTTAAACTGCCTGGTCTTCCAGACTTTCTTCTGGATCATGTTCTATATCTCCCACAGCTCAAGAGAAACTTGTTGTCCCTGGTCCACATCCGCCAGCAAGGTCACTCCATTCACATGTTTGATGGCAAGCTTGAGGTAAGAAAGGCATCTGACCACTCACTTGTCATGAGGGGTATAGAAGAAGAAAAACTTCTTAAACTGCAAGGAACCTCTGCTCATGCACAACATTTCTCATATATTTCTCATCATGAAGAAGGTGCACTTCCATCAAGTTTATTATGGCATGCTAGATTTGGACATTTAAACTATGATAGTCTCCGCTTGTTGAAGAAAAATGGTGTTGCTGGTTTGCCTACCATTCCTAGAAAACATAAACAATGTGATGCTTGCATTCTAGGAAAGCATAGCAAACAGTCTTTTCATGATTCACATTCAAGAGCACATAGGAAGCTTGAACTTATTCATTCAGATTTATGTGGTCCAATGCCTGTTCCTTCTGCAAATGGAAATAAATATATCATGACATTTGTTGATGATTACACCAGAATGTGTTGGGTTTATTTTTTGAAGAACAAATCTGATGCTTTTCAAACATTCACGAATTTTCATAAATGGATTGAAAATGATGCACAATCTCATATTGGGTCTATTCGCACTGATAATGGAAAAGAATATACATCAAATGAATTTGAACACTATCTTCGCCAACATGGGATTAAACATCAAACAACTGTGCCTTATAATCCTCAACAGAATGGTGTAGCTGAAAGAATGAACAGAACAATTTTGAATATGGTACGATCCATGCTTTTCTTCAAAAATGTAAAGACAATGTTTTGGGCTGATGCTGTTCTATGTGCTGCATATATAAAGAATAGATGTCCATCTAGTGCTATAAGAAACAAGACTCCTTATGAATTGTGGTATGGACATGTTCCTTCGGTAAAACATTTCAGGATTTTTGGTTCCACCTGTTATGCTTTAATACCAAAGGTACATAGAAACAAACTTGGTGCTAGAAGTCGTAAGTGTATCTTCCTGGGGTATTCAAACACATCTAAAGCATACCGCCTCTATGATGAAGTAAATAAAAAGTTTGTTCTATCTAGAGATGTCATTTTTCTTGAATCATCCAAATCTGACAGTGTTGTTGAGCGGCAACTTGATCGCTTGGATAGATTCACAAAACCGAAATCATTCCAAGAGTTTGATAATCAGATTCCACATCTTGAAGGGGGGATTCCTATACTAGATCAACATGTGGAATCTCCTTCTGAAGAACAATCTCCCCTGCATGACACTCCAACAACGGATGATGCTTTAAGTGATGTAATTGATAGAATTGGGAGACTTAATCTTGATTCAGTCCCAACTCAATCAATAGAACAACCTGGACCATCTCAGAAAGGTCCCCCAAAGTGGCTGACAAAGACACTTGAAAGTGTTCATCCTGATGAAATTGGAAAAACAGGAACCAGAAATACAAACCGACAAGATGGAGGTGATGTAGATAACTCTAATTCACCTGTTGATATGGATGTTACTTATGATTGTGAATTGAACTTGTCTACAGATTTTGAACCAAGTTCCTTCAAAGAAGCTGCTTCTCATGATGAATGGAAAGAATCGATGCAGAAGGAGTATGATGCCCTCATAAAGAATGGCACTTGGAAGCTGGTTGATCCTCCATTTGGAACCAAACCAATTGGCTGCAAGTGGGTCTACAAGAACAAGTACAAAGCTGATGGCTCACTTGACAAGCACAAAGCTAGGCTTGTGGCAAAAGGTTTTGTACAGAAGGAAGGGGTCGATTATGAGGAAACTTTTGCTCCCACAGCAAAATGGGCCACCATCCGAACATTCTTTGCACTAGCTGCTCAGAACGGTTGGAAAGTCCATCAAATGGATGTAAAAATTGCATTCTTGAATGGAGATCTAAAAGAGAATGTTTTTATGTCCCAGCCTGAAGGATTTGTTGTGAAAGGACATGAACACAAAGTATGCAAACTTGTGAAGTCCTTGTATGGCCTCAAACAAGCACCACGAGCCTGGTATGAAAAACTAACTGAGCATCTTCTGAAACTCAACTTCAATCATTTTGATCTTGATGATGCAACTTTATTTGTCAAGAAAGTTGGCAAAACAGTTGTATATCTTGTGGTATATGTAGATGATCTTTTAATGATAGGGAACAATGAAAGCTATATTGCATCCATAAAGAAAAAATTAGGAAAATTTTTTGAAATGACTGATTTGGGCTATGTTCATTACTATCTTGGCATTGAAGTAACCCAACATCCAAAGTCCATATTTCTTTCTCAAAAGAAATACATTGGAGATTTGTTAAACAGATTTGGCATGACAGAGTGCAATCCCCTTTCTACTCCAATGGAACAAAACTTGAAGCTCACATCTATTGAAGGAAAGGAATTTGAGGATGCAACAAAGTATAGACAGCTTGTAGGAAGTCTCATCTACCTCACTACTACCAGACCAGACATTTCATTTGCTGTTGGAATCCTCTCCAGGTTTATGCAAAAGCCTTGTGAGGGACATTGGTCTGCTGCAAAAAGAGTTCTAAGGTACTTGAAGGGAACTCAAGACCTTGGAATCAAGTATACACAGGTGGACGACTTCAACTTGATTGGATACTCTGATTCAGACTTCGATGGAGACAAAGAAACTGGGGTATCTACTTCAGGATATGCTATGAGTCTTGGATCGGGAGCTGTCTCCTGGAGATCACACAAACAATCAGTACCAGCAGATTCCACAACAGAAGCAGAATATGTGGCAGCAGCTGAAGCAACGAAAGAAATTGTGTGGCTCAGGAAAATTCTTGAAGATTTGCAGGGAAAACAAATACAATCAACTCCACTCATGATTGATAACACATCTGCAATAAAGTTGGCCAAGAACCCAAAGTTCCATGATCGTACTAAGCACATCAATACTAAATATCATCTGATCCGACATCATGTTGAGGCCAAAACAATCCATCTCCATCATTGTTCCACAAACGAGCAAATTGCAGACATCTTCACCAAAGCACTTGGAAGAGAAAAGCTTGAAAGATTCAGAACGATGCTTGGACTCACCAACATCCCTTCAGATTAAGGGGGGGAATGTTGACACCTAATCCGAAACGGATGGGTGAACTGGACAGTCATCTAGAAGATGAACTGATCCATTTTATTTTTGTATATAAACATGAGTTAGTTAATGAATAAAATCATCAGTTCTTTTCTCCCGCTCAACCTGGAGTTACCCTGGCCTGACACCTTTTTTAACTAATTTAACTACTTTACCAAAAACTAGTTACTCTGGGCAATGATGCATCCTTACTATTTATTCCTTGAGATTCAAGGATTCTTCACCTCACCTTGTCCTGCTGATGGACCACATTAGTTGGTAGTTGGTTCGAAACTTCGACCAATTCATGATTATGTGGTTAATCAGAAAAGCTTCTATATACATTATGGATCACAAAAGTCTTAGATCTAACAAAATATTTATTACTTTTTTATTTAAATTTAATATTTTAAAATTATAACTAAAAGTAAATCATTATTATTAAATAGTGAAATTAACATTTTTTTTCAGAATTATAATTATAATTATAAAACTAAATTTAATATATATATATATATATTTTTTTCAATAGATTTTTATTATTATTTTAATAACATATCATAAAATTATAATATATTATAAAATGAACATCCAATTGAGAATAGAAGAACATAAAGCACTAGGTAACATTAAGGAGTAGTTCTGCAACAAACTAAATTATAATTTTCAAATTAATCTAATCATTCCACATATTATTGATATTTTCACCTTCTTCTTTTTATGGCTTTAGTTAACTTTCAAGATTTTTCTACTTAACTTAAAATATAATATATATAATATATTATATGATTCACTTGGAATTTTTGAAAATTATTACACAATGTATTATATGATAAAATCTCAGTGACTAAATCTTTTTATATATATAATTAGTATATAAACATTTCAGATAAAAACATCAACATTATTTAATAATCTAATTCTCAATCTGACAAACCATTACAATTTTTTTAACATTGTATAATATAATATCATTTTAATTAAAAATATATATAAAATAAAAATTAGCCATAATTTTATTTTAATTTAAAAACTTAAATTTAAATTTAAATCTAATTTATAGATTTCAATTTATAATACATCTATATTTTTCCTTTGAAGTTGAAGTATATATATAATATGTTATCCCAAGAGCAGATATTATTTAGCGACATCTCTAGTCAACAGAGACGCAATAAAATTCACCCATGGGCCATTTCCCCTTCCTCCGGAGAATTGCACTGGGTGGCGCCAATTGTGCCAATAACACTGAATGACGACCCCATCGCCTAATGACAACCAATAAATCCCATGTTATCAGGGTTTATCAGGTTTTAAATAAATGGTTGCTGTATTTCCCATCGTTCGATTTTGCTAAAGTCTAAGGCCGAAATCGAACGATAGGCATATACAACCAAGGTTCATTTAAAACCAATAGCATGGGAAATATGTCTGGCCATCGACCAATTGCAACATAATAACTATTGCGAATTGCTAAGCAGCTGAACTCTTAAATTCGATATTATTTACCTTCCCTGAAGCGCTGCTCCGGAAACGGACCGAACTGTCCGCGATCACCAAATCGGAGGCATTGAGAACAAGATACTTCGTATCTTCGAGGACATTCAACGTTACAGCCAATTTGCCGCCAAATTTACAGGTATCCAAATCAGGCTGGAGCTCCAGGTCATAACGCCGTGGAACTGCAAACTTGGGCAATCTCACCAGGTTTTCAAACATTTTGCTAGCGGGGGTATTTTTCCGGCGCCTCTGTAGCAACGATCTTATGACGAAGAACGCCCCAATCACCAATGCCCCTGCAGCTACAGTGCGAAGCGTCATTTGAAAAAATTCAGAAGCTCTTCTTGAACACCAAAAAAATCAAAACAGGCAAATCTTCAAATGAAACAATTCACCGCTGGCAAAACCTATGTGGACTGAGACCTGTGGAGGCTTCATAATAATATAAAAGCGGGGTTACCAGAGCCGGTGCGAATTCAGTGCAATGATCTTCTTTATTCTTTTCCCCCGACAAGGGTTTTCAGGTCTCTGAGAAGTTCTTCGGTTATGAAACGAAAGTGTGGCAAAATAAAATAGGGTTTTCTCTGAGGAAAAATCGAATCACTAGACTGAATAAAAGTTCGATTGACGTGACAAAATAAATGAAGGTTCGAAGGCAACGCAGAATGTGTTGTACAAGAGCAGAGTAATGATGTGAAACAAATTCCAAACACGACCGCAATTTTCATCGCTAGCAGGTATCTTCGAATTCCAACGTCGGCCATCTGATCTTCTTTATTCTTTTCCCCCGACAAGGGTTTTCAGGTCTCTGAGAGGTTCTTCGGTTATGAAACGAAAGTGTGGCAAAATAAAATAGGGTTTTCTCTGAGGAAAAAATGAATCACTAGACTGAATAAAAGTTCGATTGACATGACAAAATAAATGAAGGTTCGAGGGCAACGCAGAATGTGTTGTACAAGAGCAGAGTAGTGATGTGAAACAAATTCCAAACACGATTGCAATTTTCATCGCTAGCAGGTATATTCGAATTCCAATGTCGGGCATCTGGCTTATTTCAAAATAAGCTAACACCGAAGTGCAGTCATTAGTTGTGGAGATTGCAAACATTAGTGGATGGAATCGCAATTTCAAATTCCTCAACCAATTTAATAACAAAATAGCAACAGAAAACGCTAGGAAAACTGCCGAAATAAGGCCTCAGGTGGAACGA
This sequence comes from Pinus tabuliformis, assembly GCA_031772625.1. Classification (NCBI taxonomy): domain Eukaryota; kingdom Viridiplantae; phylum Streptophyta; class Pinopsida; order Pinales; family Pinaceae; genus Pinus; species Pinus tabuliformis. Next base: position 1,200,454,966 of record CM062820.1, on the reverse strand, counting down.
GACCAATTCCAGGTAAGATGGGTAACAACATCAAAATATGCAGGGTTTCTTTGTAGATGACGTACTCATCATGGGCATGTTAAATCGATTTGCATGGTTGTGCTTTTTTCATATATTTTCAGGGAATTTGTTAATGCAACTGGTTGGCACATGAATGTACATAAATCTATTATCTTTCATAGTGTTTGTGATTTGGACATCAGTGCATATATAAAAAACTGGTTTGGAATCGAAGATGAGATGATAAGACATGGTATGAAGTACTTGGTGTATCATAACAAACCATGTAATATAAGAATGTTGACTCGCAATGGCTTGTAGATAGATTTTTTAAGAAGATTTTAGGATGGGAATATAGATGTCTGTATATTGGGCACATCTTTATTTGTTAAAATTGGCAACCAGGGCCAAACTCCATGTGGGTCATTTTATTTATGGCAGTTGATATTTTTTTTGGCTCCCTCTCATTGAGAGAGGTGTAGGATTGATCTAAAGATCATCCGATTCCGATAAGTATTTATGGAGTTATGAATTTATTTGTGTTATAAGACAACTCGTTAAGATCGGCCAGCAACCAAATAAACCCCACATGTGCTCAACATTTTAGTATAAAAGGAGATGACTTGAGAGTCATTTCTCACACACACTTCTATCTTGATTTCTCTCTCCACTTGTCTTGGGTTTTAGTGGAAGAGAAATCTAGGAGTGGAAGCCCTAGACGTTGGAGGAAAAGAGGTTGCCCTAGACGCAGATCGAAGGCAGGCGCAGATGCAGATGGAAGGCAACCCTAGACACAGACTAAAGGGTGCCCTAACACAGACCTAAAGGCTGCCCTAAACACTGGTCTAATCCAGCCCTAAACACTGATCTAATTCAGCCCTAACACAGTCAAGTTTATGGGCCGCAGTGAGGGTTTGCTGTAGGTGACAACGTGGTAAGTAAGGGTTGTTCCAAGTGCATAATGCTGGGCAGATTAGGCCAAGGAACAACTGTGTGGACAACGGAGTCATAGCCGCAATATAAGGGGTCAAAGGAACAATGTGGAGGCTGCCCTAGACAATGTAAAGGGGCTGAAGGGACAGCGTGACCTTAGCCGCAATATGAAGGAGCTGAAGGGACAGTGTGGCCTTAACTGCAATCAAACAAGGCCTAAAGAAATAGTGTAGGTATGGAGGGTTATCCCCTTGGAGAACTGCAATCTTTAGAAGGTTGCCTTGCTGATTTGTATGGAAGATAAGGGCTGTAGGGTGATGCCCTATCCTGTGCTGCAAACTAGTGCAGCAAAGTAAATATACAACTGGGCTACATTGCTGGCAAGATGCATGGACAACAGGCTACTTAGTGCTGCAAAGTCACATAGGACAACAACAAGGTATAACAACTATGTTGGGACAATAGTACTAATAGGATAGCAAAGGACATAGTGCTGCTAACATGCATGGGACAGCGAGGACATAGTGTTGCTAACATGCATGGGACAACAAGGTGACATGGTGCTGCTAAGACACATGAACAATAGCCAGGTATGCTAAGATATACGGGACAACTGCAAGGTATAACAAGGCAAAGTGGGACAACAATTGTGACATGGCAGAAGGCACATGGTACAACAACAAGCATGGTACAACAACAAACATGGACATCATGACTATCATGGACAACATGGATAGCAGTGGCAAGCATGGTGTTGCAAGCACATGGGACATGCAATATGACAACATAGTTCAACCATGGCACATGGGACAATAGTGCAGCATAAAGTGCAGCAGTCATGAGGTCCAAAATTGTGATGATGGGTGCAGCATGGTGCAACACAGTGAGGTGCAGCATGATGACGAGATGGAACAAAATGAAAGGTGAAGGAGTCACCTTGGAGAATCCTTAACATGTCTTCAACTGATCTCATGTATCATCTTCCTAGAGATGATCTCTGGTTTATCTAGATAAGTCAAAGTGTTGATTTCTGTTGTAAATGTATCATCTCTCTCTCTCTTTGCTGAACTATTGAAGAACATAAAAGAAGAATTGATCAAGGGTTTCCCCACATTGGGGTTTGTCCCTGGCTAGTGCCACATCTTGTGTCCTTTGGTCTTGTCTTGTCTTTTGCTATTTATGTTTATGTTCTATCTGCAGTTTACTTTAATGCTGATGTGATTGCTAATTCGGAAAAGATATTGAGTTAACTATGAAAATTGAAATAAATTGCTCTAAGCATAAAACATACCTAAAATTACCATAGTATTAGAGCTAAAGTGAAGACAAAGCCCAAACAAGAGTGAAAGAGCAATCACTGAAGACAGTTGGGAAAGGACAAACGGACCAATGGATTCCTCATACCTCTTCAAATTCACCAATGGTGAAGTCAAAGTAGAGAATATTATCAGAATGGCGCAGCAGAAGTTTCTGATGGCCTAAAGATCACTTCAATGGAAAGTCTAGATCTAAGGGTGGAAAGAAAAATAGATGCCTTGTTTGCAATAAATTCGACCATTATGCGAATGAGTGTCCGAATGGTCGGGACACATCACTTGATGATGATAACAATCATTCCAGGGACATCTTCAATGATCAGAGGAATGATAGGTAATGCAAGTCACCAAGGAAATGGCCGACTCTTCAGAGAAAGCAAGGAACCCGAGGTATGAAGAATCAAATGTTGTTTATGATAAGATAAGAAAGCGTTATCTTGTATTGGCCCTCTCCTTCATATTTTGTGGGAATTTGGCTTATTGATTATAGTGCTTCAAGGCACTTCATCGGATAGAAGGGTGCTCTCTCGAATTTGGTAATAGATGGAAACAATCATGGGATTATACTTGGAGCCGATGCCACCTATCCCAGAAAGAGTGTAGGAAATGTTACCCCTCAATTGAATGAGGGTAACTCAATTCATTTACAAAATCTCTTTTATGTACTTGATCGCAAGAAGAACCTGGTGTCCATTTCGACAATGGAAGTCAAAGGTTTCAGGGTGGCATTCAACGATGTATCGAAGGAAAACTGGAGTTCGCTGTAGTGAGGGTTTGTTGTAGGTGACAACATGGTCAGTAAGGGCTGTTCCAAGTGCATAATGCTGGGCAGATTAGGCCAGGGAACAACTGTGTGGACATTAGAGTCATAGCCGCAATATAAGGGGTCAAAGGAACAACGTGGAGGCTGCCCTAGACAATGTAAAGGGGTTGAAGGGACAACGTGACCTTAGCCGCAATATGAAGGAGCTGAAGGGATAGCGTGGCCTTAACCGTAGTCAAACAAGGCCTAAAGAAATAGCGTAGGTATGGAGGGTTATCCCCTTGGAGAATCGCAGTGTTTAGAAGGCTACCTTGCTGATTTGTATGGAAGATAAGGGCTATAGGGTGATGCCCTATCCTATGCTGCAAACTAGTGCAGCAAAGTAAATATACAGTTGGGCTACTTGGTGTTGGCAAGATGCATGGACAACAGGCTACATAGTGCTGCAAAGTCACATAGGACAGCAACGAGGTACAACAACTATGTTGGGATAACAATTCTAATAGGACAACAAAGGACATAGTGTTGCTAACATGCATGGGACAACAAGGACATAGTGTTGCTAACATGCATGGGATAGCAAGGTGACATGGTGCTACTAAGACACATGGACAACAACCAGGTATACTAAGACATATGAGACAGTTGCAAGGTATGACAAGGCAAAGTGGGACAACTGCTGTGACATGGCAGAAGGCACATGGTACAACAACAAGCATGGTACAACAACAAACATGGACAACATAACTATCATGGACAACATGGATAGCAGTGGAAAGCATGGTGCTACAAGCACATGGGACATGTAGTATGACAACATGGTTCAACCATGGCACATGGGACAACAATGCAGCGTAAGGTGCAATAGTGATGAGGTTGAGCATTGTGATGATGGGTGCAACACGATGAGGTGCAACATGATAACGAGATGCAACACAATGAGAGGTGAAGGAGTCACCTTGAAGAATCAATTGAAGCAACATGTCTTCAACTGATCTCATGTATCATCTTCATAGAGATGATCTCTGCTCTTATCTAGATAAGTCAAAGTGTTGACTTCTGTTGTAAATGTACCATCTCTCCATCTCTCCGCTGAACTATTGAATAACATAAAAGAATAATTGATCAAGAGTTTCCCCACATTGGGGTTTGTCCCTGGCTAGTGCCACATCTTGTGTCCTCTTGTCTTGGCTTGTTTTCTGCGATTTATGTTTATGTTCTATCTGCAGTTTACTTTAATGCTGATGTGATTGCTAATCGGGAAAAGATATTGAGCTAACTATGAAAATTGAAATAAATTGCTCTAAGCATAGAACATACCTAAAATTAACATTACCATATCCATGCGGCCATCACTCATTGTCTCAATTGCATTATGGCTAACTTTATATGGGGGGGGAGTCTAGAGCATAAGAAATATCATTTGTCCAAAATGTCCAATATCACATTGCCAAAGGTCATGGGTGGTTGGGGGATATTAGACCTACGTCGATTTGGATGAGCGTTGTTGATCAAATCTCTATGGAGGGTTATTTTTGGGTCTGGAACATGGAGTCTTGTCATCAGACATAAATATCTAAAGGACCATGATTTCTTATACTGGTTCCGAAAGGGTTCTATTGGAGCTATACACGGATCGTCTATCGGGCTCAAATTTCACAAAGTTGCTAATATCTTTCTACAATACCTGGCATGGAACATAGGATCAGGTCACATAATTCTCATTGGTATAGATCACATTCTAGGTGCTGGTAATGATGTCAAGATCCCTGAGAGACTCATACATTTCTTAAACGGAAGAGTCATATATTTCTGGAGTCAAGCCATTTCACAATGGAGGGGTCCATGCCCAGTTTGGAAAAATGCACAGGAGTTGGGTCTATTTGGACATTGGGACCTGGAATGGAACTGGATAGTAGCTGGTATGAAACAACTTGGGATATGTCGTGAGGGCATGCATGACAAGCTAATATGGTCTAGAAAGATGAAGACTGATAACATTCTTGTTGTTGATACACATCTCACTCTCTGTTCCGAGGATGCTCAACTGAATGAGAAACATGTTCTATTTGCCTTCTGGAAAACCAAAATCCAAACAAAATCATCATTTTTACATGGTTGGTTTTGCATAATAAAAATCTCACTTGGGAGAAATTGCAGAAGAGACAATGGTAGGGACCCAGTGTTTGTTCTATCTGCAAAAGGGAAGCGGAAAATAACAATCACATTTTCCTCAAGTGTCAACATTCGGTCCATGTATGGAAAAGGTTGTCTTCACATATTGGTTTTCCATACATTCAACATGATTGCATTGTGGATTGCTTAAAGTGGTGGAGCTCTCAGAAGTTTGTCTGGAAACCCATTCCACTTATTCTATTTTGGGAAATATGGAAGTGGAGAAATTTATGCATCTTTCAGAATCATACAGGAGATTTCTATAAAGTAATTGAAAGTACTTTAACTAATCTTACATTGCACACTTCTAATGAATCATGCTCCAAAAATCCGCGACGCAAGAGGACCAGATGGAATACCCTAAGGATTTTTTTGATGGGGTTGCACAAGGGAACACATGTGGTTGTGGATTTTGAATTGCCATCACAAATGAATTGACATACAAAATTCACTAGCATGGAGGAGCGGCACTAATACTAGGGTTGAAGCAATGGCCTTATGGGGCTTTCTGTGGTTCACTAACTTCCTTGATATCCCTCTCATACATATCTATGGGGATTTTAAAATTATTATTGATAAGATGAAGGGCAATGCAAACATCAACAATCCATTATGACTTGGCTGGCAGAGGAGAATTGAACTGCTATGGAATCGACACAACAATTTTACTATCACGCATATTGGCAGAGAACAGAACAAGGAAGCTGATGAACTTTCAAAGAGGGATTTACTTGGTAACATTGGTAAAATGCACTTGGAAATAATTCTGAATCATAATGTTATTAATGTAAGAGATTTTCCTTTTCCTCGGTAAGTTTCTACACCCCCTCTTTTTTTGTATATTTTGTATATCACTAATCTTAATACCTATTAGTTTCAAGCATATTGGATGGAAGGACACGCTACTACTTTTTACACTAGAACAAAAGGCATGAAGACGCAGTGGATATGCCAAAGGGCATACTTTATTTTTGAGTGGCTTTTTTAGTTGCAATCAATGTGTCCTACATGAATTTATTCTGGATACAAAATTGGATATATGAACTATATATTTCCATAATATGTTATGCATATAGCAATATTTGGATGGAATGCTGGATATGCATTTCCAAATGGACTTGTATGATGTGGAACTTTGGACAGGTATTGTATATATCTTGAATATGATTATAGAATATAAAATATCAAGCTTTTTTCGTATGGAAAAAAAGGCCTAAGGTAACAAGGTGGAGAAAGTTAACAGGGTGGAGAAAGTTGGCACCCAAATTGCCCTCCGAGGAAAAAACGAATCTCTAGACAAAAGTTCGATTGACATGACAAAATAAATGAAGGTTCGAGGGCAACGCAGAATGTGTTATACAAGAGCAGAGTAACGATGGCAACAAATCACGACCCTGCTATCGGGCCTTTAATAGCCAATGACCCATACATACAACATGATACATAGCATGACGACGGTGACGGGATCTCTCGATTTTCCGGCGGCTTCTCTTCTCGTTTGCGTCGATAATTCCCGAGATCAGACAATGAAGAGAGTCCGCCAATAGGACATAAGTCTCACAACGAACCAGCTCAGTGATTTCGTCATTCCCCAGGACCACGCCATGTTCGCCAAAACTATGGCAGAGTTGTTGTCCAGAAGGGTCATTTGCATATGGAAGCCGTCCAAGGCCCCTGCTCCTGCTGCTGGTTCCCCGCCGTGGAGCTCTGCTCATTTGAAAGAACGACCGGATCGATACGGATCTTCCGTTCACCAAATTCGAGAGCAATGTCAAGAATCTAGAAAACTAGCAGGCTGTGTCGTAGCGAAAGTTCTTTTACCGCGTGGAGAACACAATCACTCCATAAGCAGATAACCCAATTCTGTGTGTGAAGCTTGTGACGAATTATATAAAAAGGTATGGGAGACTCTTCATTTCTCAGGGGTTCAAAAGAGGCCTCGTCGATCGGTTGCAGATATTGTCTTCCGAATTTCCAATAAACTGATTTTCCTAGAAACCGATCTGTAAAACTCATCTTGAATACAACCAGAGATCACAAGTAAATTTGGAATTATTCTGTGCACCAGGAATCGAGTGTAGGAGGAATATATTTAAGAAAGTTATTAAGCAACAGCGACGAACAGAATTTCTCATCATCAAGGAAGAGCGCTTTTGTTATTTGTTTGGCGAGGAATGCTATTGGGGATAATTCTAAAAGTTGTTAATTATTGTGTTCATACTTGGAAGTTACGATTTTAAAATGCGGTGATATATTTGAGATTTTGTTGGACTATTCAAATATTCGGTATTTTAATTAATTGCTTCGAGATCTGCTTTTCCTGTGCATGATAGGTTGATAGCACATGTGACTCCATACTTAGTGAATGTTTTGTGTTTTAAAAGTATTCAATCTTAATAATGTATTATACTTGAGTGAATGTTTTGCGTTTTAAAAGTATTCCATCTTAATAATTTATTCTTGAGCGTGCTTGATTTTAAAGCTGCTATAAAAACTCATTATATCATACTCTATCGAATTTATGTGCAATTATTTGGGTATCAAAGACGGCTTTCACGATTTTATATGTATATTTTATGAAATGAAATGGAATGATATTTTAATGTTTACTAGACTAAAAATAGTTTATGAGATTATAAGTTTCTATGAGATTATAAGTTTCCTGTTTGCCAAAATCAAATGTTTTTTCGAAAATGTACACCCCTGTTCTTCCCAAGCTTCTTTAAGCCTATACACCCCTGTTCTTCCCAAGCTTCTTTAAGCCTTTTCCACTCTTCTTTAAGCCTTTTCCACCAAGCTTCCCTGTTCTTCCCAAGCTTCTTTAAGCCTGTACACCCCTGTTCTTCCCAAGCTTCTTTAAGCCTTTTCCACTCTTCTTTAAGCCTTTTCCACCAAGCTTCCCTGTTCTTCCCAAGCTTCTTTAAGCCTTTTCCACCAAGCTTCTTTAAGCCTGTTCTTCCCAAGCTTCTTTAAGCCTTTTCCACCAAGCTTCTTTATCCACCAAGCTTCTTTAAGCCTGTTCTTCCCAAGCTTCTTTAACCCTGTACACCCCTGTTCATCAAATGTTTTTTCGAAAATGTACACTCCTGTTCTTCCCAAGCTTCTTTAAACCTGTACACCCCTGTTCTTCCCAAGCTTCTTTAAGCCTTTTCCACCAAGCTTCCCTGTTCTTCCCAAGCTTCTTTAAGCCTTTTCCACCAAGCTTCTTTAAGCTTGTTCTTCCCAAGCTTCTTTAAGCCTTTTCCACCAAGCTTCTTTATCCACCAAGCTTCTTTAAGCCTGTTCTTCCCAAGCTTCTTTAAGCCTGTACACCGTTGATGTGAGTTGGTCCTTAATTGGGCAATAAGAACCTTTGTCATCCATAACAAAATCCTTTAGCTCATTGCTATTTGTGGGATAGACATTGAGGTAGATATTCCATTTTTGTATCCATTTGTAGTTTTGTTTCATCCATGTTTTTTTTCTTTCACTCATGTGGGACAGACATTGAGGTAGATATTCCATTTTTGCATCCATGTGTAGTTTTGTTTCATCTTTTTTTTTTTTTCTTTCATTCATGCCTTCGTTGAAGATAACATTAGGCCATCTACCTACTCTGATTTGCTCAATTCTTTTTAGATATCTTATGAGCCACACCGTAGCAATTGCTTCAATAGGAGTTGTCCTGTTTCACTTAACAATCTCATAAGGTACTTAACTTTTTATTTTGAACTTGTTCATGATCAAGCGTGTTTTGATTGGTATGTTTTCTATGTTGGTTTATTTATCTACATGGAAAACAACTGATGTAGGTACATGGAAAAAACTAATATGGTTTAAAGGTTATGTTTAAATGTTTCATTATATTTGATTTTTATATTTTTTTAATAATACTTGATTTTACTCAAAAGAAAGTTATGGTTGCTTCTTAGTGTAACTTTTGAACTCTTTTGTCTCTATCCTTTAACTAAAAGAGGGTGAGGAAATGGAATCTGTGTGAGTGAAATTCCAAGAACATTATTATTAAAAATATATGGATTAAATTATTAAACACAATATTATTTTGTTAATTTTTTTTGAGATTATAAGTTAAAATGGAAAGAAATTTAAATATTATAAATTAAAATGAAAATAAATTTAAATATTATTACTAATTGAGATATATCTTAATTCCATTCTAGATATTCCAATATCTCTAATTTTTTATCTAATTCATTAAATTAAAATTAATATAAACCCTTCAAAAATTAGTAGAATAAAATTAATATTAATTATAAAAGAAAAATATATAAATACTTAAAAAATGATATGATAAAATTTTAATTTTAAAATACAGTACTCCATAAAATAAAATGTAAAAAAAATGAAAACATGAAAATTGCACAAATTTTATTTATTTATTTTTATTAAATGAAGAAAAACACACACACACACACACACATATATATATATATATATATATATATTTTTGAATCTCATGTACAATAAAAATGAAATGAAGAAAAATATTAAAAAATATTTCTTTTATGAATCTCATGTATGTACAGATATCAAGGTCTCTCAACTTGAATAGATGTCTTTTATATTCATATATAAAATTAAATTACAAGACATTTTATATTGTATGGTATAAGTTGTTTAAAAATTACTGGCATTAGAGGAATGAATAGACTTATAGCCACAATGCTAGATCATTGTGTGCTCAACACAGGATGTCTAAGTAGAGAAGAAATTAAAGAAGCATTACAACATTTTGGAAATAGCAGTATTGCAAAGAGAGTTGAAGATAATACAATTACTCCAAGGCATATGGCTAATCTTTTGATAGTAGGATTTACTGGTCTTGCATGGGAATGGACACATTGGCTACCACAAACCACCAAAGATGAATTTTATATTCTCTAACTACAGATAGTGACTTGCTTGAGGCTTCAACACTACAATTTTACGGTGCTAAGAAAGTTCGGTCAGACGTAGAGCATCTTCAATCTCTCTTCATGTCTTAGAGATTAGGAGATCTGCGTCTTAAGCATAAATATTTTTGTTATATGCAAAAACTGCTCATAAGAGTGTTGGAATTTCTAAGTCTATCCATCATAAATTCTTCCTGTATTATCTTATTTATTTCTTCCTACTTGTTCATTTACTTAACAAGTTATTTACCATGTAAATATTGAAAATAAATACAAGTACAATATCAACACATATAGATAATCAACTAAAAGAAACAAGAACACAAGTGACACAACTATTTTTGGACTAAAGTCCCCGAAAAAACACAATGCGGGAAAACCGGTGCAACTATCAGAGAGTTTTATTATTAAGAAGTTTCAGAATACAATGTGGGTGCCAGAAACAGCTCACTCAACAGAGAATGCCCTCGACAGTAGTACCTCTCAGTCGGAGACAAATATCAACCCCAATCTGCCCCCTGAAATCTCCTAGTGTCAACTTCTAAGGTCTGCGTCAGCCTCTCTAGCCAAACGTCAACCTATTTGGCCCAGCGTTAGCCTCTCGGGGCTTGTGTCAGCCTCTTCATCCCCCATGTTGGCCCTCCTCAGGCTTTGCATAGCTCCTGATTGCCTCTGTGTGGCCTCTGGCTGCCTCTATGTGATCTCTAGTTGGCTCTGCGTCAACCCTCTCCCGGATTCTGCGCTGATGCTCCCGGTACTATCTCTGCCTCTTTACTACTGTATTCAATGCCCCTCAGCTGCAACTCTGATCACTCCTTCGATTTCCTCAGCAAGCCCTGCCCCAGAAAATCGAATTCTTGATCAACTCAATGTGTTCTCCAAGTGACCCTCAAGCCTCCTCTTATATTTTTCTCGTTGACAATTCAACAGCCAAGATTAAGTCCCTAATCAATGACTAAGATTAGATATGGTTTGATCCGTGACTTTTGGACCCTTTTACCCAATTTTATATTAATACCCATTAATATTTTATTTTTCCTAAGTTTAGGCTTAGGAACTCTATCAAAAATATTAATTATTTTGATATCTCCTAAACTGGTTAGAATCTACCCAAACCATTTCTGGGCCTTGGAGATCTCATGTGCTTTGGCCTTTCCACCAATTTTCGTGGCTAGAGCACATCCGATGCTACCCCAAATCAACAAAGAGCTGGTAAAGCCACTGATCTTACTTATATCAAATATTATATTCGTAGTTTTCCAGGTTCCCTTCCAAATGCAATAGAGCAATATTTTAATGATAATGATATAATATTGCAAGGCATGACTCTTGCCATGGCAGATTATCATATAGATGTGGTTATCCAAGAACATTGCCCAGAAAAGAGGGTATCAAAATATTTTAAAAGGTTTCATAATATGTTTACTCCCTCTTTATGTAAAAATGTCGGAGTGGGGATAAGGTGCTTTTAATTGAGGACATTCATGCATCAATTTTGCATCTTGCTACTGCAAAAGGTGCAAACATAAGAAGAAAAAATATAATTTGTGGTTGCTGCTACAACAACCTTCAAAATTTTGGCCTAAATCCAAATTTCGGAGACTTCTTTGACCTTGAAAACTATCATTTCTAGTAGCTAGAGACATTCCATGTATATCCTCTAAGTTTTCTAGTCCCTTTGTGAATAAAACTTAAGTGTCGTCTTTTGCCATGGGAAGTGTCACACCTTGTGAAAGCATAGTTTTGGTTGGTTGCAAGAGGCCACTTTGGTACCAATGGGTCCTACTTATCATATAGACATGTATGAGACTCATTCTCAAAGTTTTGTTCACTATTGCACCAGTGTAGTTACTGTCATTGCAAAGTGTATCCTAAGTGTCGTACTTGGAGGAGGTTGTTGTTTTGCTATCACATTAAGGGAACCATGTTGATCTTGAAGTGATGAGTGTTCAATGTTGCGTTGTCGATTGTTTTGAGTGTGTGATCATGTTCAAGTCCTGCCTTGGTTTCATCTCTGCTTCACTGATCCCACACTTAATCAAATTATGGAAGGTTCCATGCCTGACCAACTTAAGCCCACTTTGGCCTCTTGAACTGCGCATTACGCAATTGCAAGCCTCAACATCACTACCTCTAAGCATTGCACATTGCACAATCATAGTGGCCAAGAACTACCTCTTGAATTCCAAAACTGTTTAATTTCGCCTCCTAAGATAGCCTATTGTTGTGTATTTCATAGTCTCTGTCATTAAGTTGTCTTCCTGAGCTCTTGAATTGCACAACTACGTAATCCTCCTAGCAGTCTCTCTTCTAAACTTCACATTGTGCAGTCTCAAGGCTCAAGCCTGCCTCACTAAGCCCCTCAACTGTGTTGTCTTGCTTCTCAGGCCTCTAGTGCTTCACATTGCGTAGTCACAAGCATTAGTCTTGCACTCATGTCCTATGGAACTGCGCACTGTGTAATCCTTGAGTCTTTCTCCTTGTCCAGTGCCCAGTTCTAGCTCAATCAGTGATTTTTATGAAGTAGGTTAGGCTAGGATATTTCCAAACTGATGTCGTCTTGTCATGAGTGGACTTCATTTGTAGGTACTGTATATAAACATGATAGGATGATTGATGGAGAGAAGGATACTATGCTAGAAGACACTTATGAAGTTGTAGAGATAGGACAAGAGAATGGAGGGACACTAGATTGCAACATAAGTTGGAAGACCGAGATCATAGTGAAGGCTCCCACTCTTCAAGCCTTATAGAGGAGGAAGAGGAAAAACATGTACCATCTTTCAAGAAGACGCAAGGATAACAACGAGAAGAGAGGCTTGACAGTGCCACATCATCATTAAGACCATGTTATTAGTGTCAAGTCATGTCTTGTCAAGGTGTCACTTCAAGAGTCACATGAGTCATCATTTTCCACATTATTGGATATAATTATGTAATTATCAATAATATGAGAAATTTTATGTAAAGTGGAAGTCCAAGAGTCACCTATAGAATGTGAAAAGTCATGTAGAAGTCAAAGAGTCTCATGAGAATTCAAAAATTCATATGGAAGCTCGAGAGTCATGAGGGGAGTCCAAGTTTCACAAGGGAGGTGAAGAGTCACCTCATTTGTTATATATACACCCTCGTAGCTCAAGCAAAGGAATTTTCACCTTGGCTCCTCCCACTATGCATTAGAGAAAAAGTTAGTTTTTTTGGAGAGCAAGTGGTCACTCTAACGCTCCATTATTGGAGTTAGTGGTATTCATTGTATTGATGTATCTTGAAACTTTCACTTAATATATGAATCTCTTTTGATTGACACATTTTTTCATATATTGTAAATGTTGTAAGACTACTCTTTAAATGTTTTCAGTGTAAGTTGTTATTAGTTTATTTCGGTGGCTTTGGTACTTATCTTATTGAATGTGTGTTGTGTTTGTTTTAATTATCATTGCTTCTACGTGAACTATTTCGCTAGTTTTCTAACATTTCTTTCATATTTGCTCGTGTGTCTTTATTAGATTGGTACTACTACTCTTCTCTTAAAGACTCACTTTCATTTTCCTTCAGTGAAAGAACCTCGATACATTTACAATTGAAATTTCACAAGGCACACTCACTTTTTCATTCGAAAGTACATGTACATTGTGTTGTAACTTTTTCTCGAATGCAATTCTTGGTTGTGAAAACTACACCAAGAAACCAACTCAACCAGATTTAGGTTCAAGCTAACCCTCGAACTAGAGGGGGGTCCCTCAAGTGTTACAAGGATTTTTGATGTTCATTGTCATTGGATAATAACCTATGAAGCACAATGGCCAGATTTAGGGGTTGTTTTATAGGGTGGCTGCTTTAGGTTTCCAATCCTTGCTTAACAAATAAATCCCTCTCTTATAGAGGATTTATCAAAGTGCTAATGTTCAACTATGACAAAATAACATAGATTGAAAGATTTTGATGGAGTAATGGAGGAGAAACTAAATAATTAAATATCCTCCCTGAATATCTAATTATCTAATAAATAACTGAAGTGTGTAGATGGATCTATATAGAAAAACATCAATACATTTAAGTATAGCATAAGAAAATCAACTTATTTATTTAGAGGGATCAATAGTGACACACTGTCACCTTGATCTACTCAGTAAAGAAGATAACTCTGCGGAGGGTGTTAGAGGGGTTGATACTCAACCTAGTAATTCCCAATGTCCTATACCACCTCAAATATATGCAAAAAGCATTATTCCATTTTAGAAAAAAACATACAGAAGAAACAAAGTCTGCCATTAATTGGAGCCAAAAGCCCTTGATTAAATTCTCTGTAATAGGAGAATTCACAAAAATATCAGGGTTTTGGCCTCAAAAGACAACCCTTTTCCATTACAAATCCAACAATAAATGGAAAAATTCCTCTACTAAACTACTGCAATAAAAATCTCAATAATAAACTAAAAATAAAAATAATACCTAATTAATTGCAAGAAATTTGGAAGTGATTGAAAATCTTGTGCCTTCAAATCTGGAATGATTTGGATGTTTTTCCATTTAAAACTGAAGTGGTTGAATTTGTTGTTGATATTTTGTTTGGAAATTTGGGGTTGCTTAAACTGTCTGCTGGAAATTTGCAGTTTGATCCTCAATTTGTTGATCTTCCGCTTGGAAATTTGAAGTGGTTTTAATTTCTCCTAAAAATATGTTCATCTTCCTTTAAGCTCAGTAAACTCTTCCACATGTTCTATAGCAGTGGGATGAAATAAATTACAGAGGATAATTGTAAAAATAATGGATATTTTCCCTATAGAGGCCTTTCGATCAAAGGCAAAGTTACCAAAATGGATAATATTATTCCTTGGAATAATATGATTGTAAATAAACAAGAATCATAATTCAACCATTTTGTATGCTCTATTGTAGTTGTTGTTTCATTTTTGAAATCTTCAGTGACCGTGCTAACAACCTGGTGGCCCATAACAAGATGTGAGCAAAGCTCCTCAGGAAATTTTCTGCATGGATGGTTCCCATTTCTATGTATTTTCCCATTTCCTCTTGTAGTTGTTTCACAATAAACTCCTTTACTTGACCAACTTCCTACAGAAACAAGGTTGGTCTCTTCTCAATGAAGCACCTTTGACATATGGTACCCAAGACTGTATGAATATTAGAATTTTAAATCCATAATAAAATATCAAATCTAATGAAGCCCAATCTGGATGATGACAACTTTATGTTGTGCATATATCAACTTTCCCAAGTGTCTTTATGAGCACCTCTTGTTATTCATCTGCCAAGAAACCTTACACAACTCTATTTATTTATTCAAATAATTTCAAGCTAACAACTCCTATTGATTTCCAATTGTTATTCTTTGATATATAATTTATCCTTTCCTTCAAAATTTTGCACTATTGAAAGACTAGATGGATCTTCCTCTCTCAGAGCTTGAAAAAGGTACATTGTTATTTCTACATTTCCTCTAATATGGAAATAATTATTATTCACTAATTCTTTACCTCGAAATGCTGAAAGAAATCCCTACTGAATACTGAAGTTGTTGCTTGAAATATGTAAAAGATTGTCTGAAATTATCCACCTGGAAAAGTGCAAATGTAAAATTCGAGTTTACCTGTCCTTCTTCTCCATTTTCTGCATTAGTGACATGATCTTCCAGTAAATACATAACAAGTATAAGATAAATGAAGAGTGAGAAACTCAGGGAAAAGTGTGTAAAGATCACAAAAACAAATGCACATGTCATAGCTTCAATAAACAAGGCATATAGAATGGGAGTTTGAATATAAATCTCAACACATATGTAGATGCCAAATATGATCCTAACCACCATAAAATATGATAATCTAAACACTATAATGTATTTTACACTCTACAATGTACTATTTTAGAATAGCTTTGGTAAATGCATCCAATAAAGCAATAATTGGTACTATAAGTAACCTATATGGCCATGATGATTTCTTGGTGACTGAACCATAAATGAACTATTCTCCATAAGTTGTTCATATTGAAATGACCATGTCTCTGGAACTTGGATGAGTAGGAGGAAAGGTGCCATCATCTAAGCTTGTGAGCTTAGCACTCCTTGGCCTTCTCAAATCCTAGCAAGTTATCAAGATTCACGTAATGGAAGAGACAAGTTTCCAGATTGGGAGAGACTTTGGTCTGATTTGGTGTAGGAGGAGATTAAAATAAATACTAGAGATAGTGTCACATCCATTGCAGATGAGGAATAATAATGTTCTCTAGTTGTTAAAGGAATGAATTCCAAGGGAAAGAAGGCCCAAGGTGAGGCAAAGTCCATTTAGAACAATGGAAAGAAGAAGGACCTTGAAAAAATAAAGTGTTTTCACTGACATGGATATGGACACTATGCAACCAAGTGTTCGCACAATAAATCCAGCAAAGAGACCGCAAAAAGAGTGGGAGGAGATGCTATAGCATCTCAATTTGAGTTAGATTTCACCCTCTTTGCTTGCATGGAAAGCACAATAAGAAGGAGTGAGTGGTACCTAGATTCTGGTGCCTCATATCATATGGCAAGAAACAAGGAATTCTTCAGTAGCCTAGAGGAGAAGGATCTCAAATTGCACATAGAATTTGGAGATGATGGGAGGTATAGTACCAAAGGAATTGGTACTATCACCTTTAAGAGGGAGTCAGGATCCCATTTTCACTTGAAAAATGTAATGTATGTGCCTGGGTTGAAGAAAAAATTGATTTTTGTAGCTGTATTGGAGGACAAAGCTTATGATTTGCTGTTCAGTAAGGGAAAAGATTTTCTAAAACATGTTTCTATTGGACAAGCGAAACAAATTTGGGCAAGGTCCATAAGAGATCAGTAGAAGTTGCAGTATACCTTCCTCATGGATCATTACCTTGCTACAGGGCCCACAATATTTAGTAGGAGAAGGATCAATGTTAGCTGGTGCATTTAGATGTTAAGGAGCACAAAGCAATGTTGATAACATTGCAGGAGGCACAATGCAGAATCAACAACAATGCAATTTTCCCAGTAGACAGTTGCAAATACATAATTGATTCAGTATTTTGGATGATTCTCAGTTATAGTTGTTGCAATATTAACAACAATAGTGAAAGGTAGTGCAAGAGTACATTCCACAGGAGTTGGATTGGGGTTGTGCAAAGCCCTTTTATTGCTAAGAGGACATGTTATAAATGTAGCAAATTGAGTAATTTGATTTTCCACATCTGCAGGATGACTTGAGTTGCATTTAGCAGGAGCGACATGGCCAACTCACTTAGTTAAGTCAATTAATTCGAGTTTGTGGGAAAGAAGTAGAGTTGTGCATGGATCGATTGATAAGATCTAGCAATATAGTGGAGTTATAGTTAGTGAAACTCATTTACTTGAGCTCTAGTCATGAATAGAGTTAGTATGAGTTCAATTGAGTAGTTGTAATTTTTGTTAACTGACTGATCTCTCAATTAACTAGTCAATTTACTAAAAATATCCCTAGTCATGCATGCAATTTGAATTGCTTAGTTGAAGTGGAGGAAAAGGCATGTTTTTATTTATATTTTTATATTGTTGAGTGTACAATGCTTTTGCACTGAGAAGGTGATCAATTCCTCAAGCTATTGCATAAGGAAATAGACAATTTTCCTAATTTTTAGGGGATAATTCCTCCAGGATTGTGCAAGGATATAAGAGGTTGGTTGAGGTTTGAATGGGCTAAGTGCTGGCCAGAGCAAGTCAGGAAGCAGGAGAACATGTTTGTAGTGTGGGGTGTGCTTTAGAGTTGAAGCAAGATATTGTAATTGGTTCTCTTTCTAATTTGAATTAATGCAAAGTAGTGAAGCATTTTTTCCCAATTGGGTTTCCCTATAATATCATGTTGTTCCTTGTGTTTTGATGGTTGCATGTCATTGCATGTGTTTCTAAACTATGATTTCCATTCTGTAGAAGAGTAGAGGAAACTTGTAATCTCTTGATTTCAGTTTGATTTCATCAGCAGTACCAAATTTCTATTAATTTCTATAATAAATACCACCTTAAATCCTTATATCTATGTATAGTAGTATGGACTATGAGTTTTTTGGGAAGGGTCTACATTCGGTGGTAGTCTTTTAATAATGTGTTCTCGACTATCTTAGTGAATTGAGATGAATATATTTGGTGGTTGGCAGAGAATGTCCTCAATGAAATAACTCATTCAATACTCCAAAGAACAACCACTCCTATATTGTTTGTGGCATAGTTGTCATCTTGGGGTTGTAGTTTTCCACTGTAAGCTTTTCCTTATGCTTCACACCTCTGAATTGCATGTACTTGTGGCTTGGGGTTCTAATAGGAAATTTTCCTATCAAGATGGAAGATACATTGCTTAACTTATTCCTTATTAAGACTAATCAGTGCACTAACACAATTAATTAAAGCAAGGAGACCTTGCCTTTGAATTGAGGCACCAAGCTTGAAGGTGTAAAAATTCATTCCAATGATTGTTATATGGGATACCAAAGGGTCCTCCACTTCTATTGATGGAGGGTATTGGGCTTCCGATGCCTTCCCCGGGAATGGATCCAAAGTCTCAATGTTGTAGATCTCCAACCATAAAATACTTTCTAGTGTTGCAGACATGCCCTTTAAAATTGTAGATGAGAGAATCTACCCTATAGGTTAGAGATAGACTTGAGGTATGGATCTTATGCATTAAATATTGTGTAGATGGTTTCGCCTTTGACTCCAAGACTTGGATCCTCTTAGTGTATTCCTTGCATGCACGTAGTTTTGGATCATGAACATGAGTTCGACATCATGGGGATGATTCAAGCTGCGATCTGCCCTTTTGAGACCAACTTCTTGTATATGGGCTTAAATTCATAGAATTGAATATATATGTTGATTGGCTTCATCTACATGTTTAATTGCACAAAGATGTTATTGATTATTGTTGAGTCTTCTTATCTATGTCTAGACTAACTGTCATGAACGCTAGTAAGGAATTTATGCTTGATGGTGCTAATACTCAAGTCATGGGATTTATGTTTAGAACTGAATGCTTCCTTTAAAGTTGTTGGAATTTGGACGAGGACTTGTGATTTGCACCAACAAAGCTTGTATGTTAATATAACTAGAATGTTATACCTTTTTAACTCGTAAATGTTACTACATTTTAGTGAATTAACTAACCACTTAAGTTGTATGTTGTTGGAACAATAAGAACGTGCATCTTCATATTGATATGCTTTGGAAGTCGTGGTAGACATTTTAAGAACTCGTCTCAATTCGTGTGTTGAATTATTTAGTTTTCCTTATTTATTGTGGCCATGTGTA
Source organism: Pinus tabuliformis (assembly GCA_031772625.1). Lineage (NCBI taxonomy): Eukaryota > Viridiplantae > Streptophyta > Pinopsida > Pinales > Pinaceae > Pinus > Pinus tabuliformis. Next base: position 1,200,435,592 of record CM062820.1, on the reverse strand, counting down.
TGTGGTCATGTGTAGGGTAATTTTGTTGAAAACATTTGAAATTTATAAATAAATTTCTACAATTTTTTAATAAATAATTTTGTTGATTAATTAAAAATAAAATTACTAAAATTATTATTATTATTATTATTATTTTTTATATATAATTTCAAAATATTAAATTAAATTGAAATAAATTTTAAAATGAAAAATAAATAATTTAAAATCAAAACATTTTAATATATATATATATATATATATATATATATATATATATATATATATATATATATATATATAATTTGATTAGTTATAATTAGTGTAACCATATAAACTAAATAAGTGGCCAATTTGAATAGGTATTAAAACACTTACTTCATAATTGGCCTTAGATTATTAAAATTTGAAAAAAAAAATCATAACTTTATAACTAAATTATAACTTTATTTGAAATTATTATTAATTACAAAAAGAATGAATATGAAATTAAACATATATGCATCTGAAAAAATATACAAGGAGATTCATCGGTGCTTTACCATGACTTATTAATACCACATGCCCAAAAAACCATAACTCATGTTCATATAACATTCTTTTAATAAATCCGGGGGAAAAACATTCTTTTAATTAAATGGACAAAAAGGGCATAATTATTTTTGCGATAAATCTCAACCTTGATTTGTAACTATTATTGAGAATATTCAATGGAGGTTAAATCACCATCCTCTAAATAATTATTGATAAGTAAATTAAAATTTTAAATGTTCTATTTCAAAATAAACACACCTATCCATTTCACTATGTGATTTGTTTTTTGTTAAAATTGGACAACATAATTCATGGTGAAATTACAATGTTATGTCATTTAAATTATATCTTAATGTCACATCTATGACATTTAAATGGTGTAGACTCGTGGACCTAAAACTACAATTTTCTTAATTAAATTTTAAGCAAAATCAACCCAACAGGGTATAAAAGCCTAGTATCATAATTACCTATGTGATCAAAGACCTTACAATATCATAATTACCTATGTGATCAAATACCTTACACATTTTTTAAAAGGAGATTTTTCAGTTTGATTCTTTCATGTTTAAGATGATCTATGATCACAAAGGTAATTGCACATAACAAAATTATGTTTTTTATTAACACGGGGTGGGACTCTTTGCAATTTTTTTATTAAATGATTTAGTTAATTTTACTCAAAATTTTATTAGAAATTGAGAAAATTATAATTTTGAATTGTTGGGTTTACACTTCTAAATATTATAATGTAATATTAAAATACAGTTTAAATAAAATAACTTTGTAATAATATTATAAATCATGTCATTCAATTAAAAAAAATAAAAATAAGAATAAGAAATCAACTAATTAAACTACACATATTAATCTTCTTATTTAAAATTTCAATTATATCTTAAAAGAAAATAATTATTATAATTTTAAATAAAAACAATATTATTCATATAATTAAAGATAGTTTTTAAACAACTTATATTATACAATATAATTTTTCTTTTAATTTAATTTTATACCTGAATATAAAAGACATCTATTCAAGTTCATAGAGTTTGATGTCTGTTAATATGTTTTTAATAATTCTTTTCATTTTTATTGTACCTGAGATTATATATATGTTTTTAATGTTTTTTTTGTCTTTTAGTATACAATTTTATTTATTAATAAATCTTTCATATATAATTATATTGGAGAAAGTTTTGTTACCTTTCGAACCATCCAGTGATCTTGACATTGGATTAAATAAATAGGGGGATGTAGAGAAACTTACTTCTAACAGCTAGAATCTAACGACTAAATTTTATTTGTGAAACATTCATGTTTTCAACATTTTATTTAATAGAGTATTATATTTTAAATTTAAATTTTATCATATTATTTTTTTAAATATTTAAATATTTTTCTTTATATAACTGATATTAATTTTATTTTACTAATTTTTAAAGGATTTATATTACTAACTATCGACTCCCGTAAGATGCAAATGAGAATCAGGGAGAGGAGTTGTCAGAAAATCGAGAGACCCTGTCATCTTCACCATGCTATGTATGATGTTGTATGTATGGTTCAGGCTATCTATGATGTTCTATGTATGGGTCATTGGCTATCAGGTGCATTAAAGGCCCGATAGCAGACTCATTATTTGTTGCCAGTAATGATGTGAAACAAATTCCAAACAAGATTGCAATTTTCATTGCTAGCAGGTATATTCGAATTCCAATGTCCGACATTTGGGTCATTTCAAAATAATCTAAAACTGAAGTGCAATGATTAGTTGTGGAGATTGCAAACATTAGTGGATGGAAATTGGAATTGCAATTTCAAATTCCTCAACCAATTTAATAACAAAATAGCAACTGAAAACGCTAGGAAAATTGCCGAAATAAGGCCTCAGGTAACCAACAAGTATATAGGGCCACAATCATAAGGGAAAAAAACAAGGTGGGGATATCTGTTACCCAAATTGGCCTACGAGTCTTTAAAATTGCCAATTTACCAGGGGCACATCTCTATTCCTAACTTCTATAGTAGCAATCGATCCAACATCAACATCTAGCAAATTTGTTTGACCGATTCTTAAGAGATGTTGCAAGCTCTTTAGTTCAATGACAAAACCTACAGACAACAATTTCTTAGATAACGAGTTTCTTCATATCAAAGCCCGTAGACACATAGTCACTATATTACAAAAGTACAATACAATATTCTTCATATAAAAGTAAATGATACTACATTAAAACAAGTGATGCAAAGCACTTTAGGTTTATAGAAAATTGTAAATAAAACATTGTATTTAAATTAACTCAGAATAATTTGATGGGTCTGTCAAATTTGAATTTAAACTGTAAATAATAGGAATTTAGCAGAGTTGGAAAAATGTATATTGTAGAAACACTGGTATGTGAAATAAGTATGTTTTAATCATGACATGGAAAGTTTATAACATACTATATTCCCACAAAGTTTGTCACTCAACTTCCAGCTTATACCCTATATGGTCCTAGGCACGGTAAGTGTAAAAATTTCACCATAGATTAAACTGATTATGCAGTTTACTAAAGCAAAATACTTAATCTACTTCTACAATCAAACTTGTGGAAGCTTAATTGATTTTGAGCAAGATCAAATAGAACACATATAACAAAGAAGAAGATTCAATCACATATGAAACACAAAAGAATACTCTGGGGAAAGCCTCAGCTAAAAACCTCGCTATCTGTATTATCATACAAGTGGAAATATCTCAGGATTACACAAAGCTTTAGCTCTCAAGCTATCCAACTCTCAATACAATCCCTCACTGCTGCTCATAGATAGAATAGACAACACATATGCCTTCCTTCAGTCCTCCAAGCCTCCTCTTTCCTTGCACAGTTTCTCCTGGGTCCTCAAGCTGCCACTTGTGTGTAATAATCCCTCACACACTGCTCAGACCTCTAAAATAACTGCGTAATCCTGAAGGAGTGAATTCCTTCTGCATAGATGAGTTTCCTTTATAGGAAAATTCCTCCAACTGATAGTACACTATCCCTTCCTTTAATCTCAACTGGGTATTTCTTTGAACTGACATGCATGAGTTATTTATGAGAGAATATTAAGTTATCTGGAGAACACTAGTTGCATGCATGCATGCATTAACTGACTGAACTCACAATTAGTTCCTCCAATAGTTTGGAACTAATTTAACTGGACTTGAATCAGTTAAATGAGCTAACTAATTACTCAAATACAACTCATCCTTATCTCCTTAATTAAGGAATAAATTCCTCAATCAAAGGGATAATTGTTGCATGTCTTCACAAAGACTTCATGTTTGATTTTCTCCAACTAATTAACTCAAGATGAATTAATTAATTATTTTTCAAACAGCTGCTAAGACCAAATTCGAATTTTAATTCTCAATTTTATTTCAGGGACTAATTAAAATTGGAATATATCCTAAAATGCTACTTATAGCAATGCTATTTTTAGCATTTCTATTTTATCATTTCTTGTTGCTATTTTCCACACTGGTACCTGAAATGTTATCTATAGAAATGCTATTTATAGCATTTCTTGTTGCTATTTTCAACAGCAAGAACATTACAGTGCCCTCAATGACATTTGTGAATTAGAATAACAAAGTGTGAGGAGTTAATGATGCTAGTTTTCACCCTCCTCAATTTTAGGTTGTGGTTGTCGTAGTACATTACAGTACCCTCAATGACATTTGTGAATTAGACTAACAAAGTCTGAGGTATTAATGATGCTAGTTTTCACCATCCTCAATTTTAGGTTGTCACAGTTATTCATATGAACCTTAGTAGTTACTGCTTTAGGATGGATTGATATGCACACTTGCAAGAACATTATGGATGTGCAATATGAACATATCATATTTGTAAAGTTAAACATTATAACTTGTATGACTAGAAAATCCATTGCTGTAGAGGCTTGTTTTGATAGGGACTAATAATAAATTGATATTAAAAGTGGAGAAATAAATTGGACTTGGATAAATTTTGGTGGGTAATAACAACTAGTAAATTTGCACATTTACATTTTTACTCACTCTTATTAAAGTGCTTAAGAACACATTAATAATGGTGGATAATAACTTGTGGTAAATATATTCATTTATATTTTATTCCTATCCATTTGTAAAGACTTGCTTAATTTATGATGAAGTAAATATGTTTTTAACCTAAGTATGAATTATTTTCAAAGATTATAATTTTGACAGGTTTTCCCACTAATAAAAAATCATTGCACAAACATCTAAAAATCATGGCAGATATATTGCAACTATAAATTATGGTTGAGAAAGTTATCCACATGGAATTTTATTGTGTAAAAGTTGCAATAAGACCTAATTAAATGTTTTTTTCTTTTTCGTATATCGAAAATTTCTATTAAATCTTAGTAAAGTTACATCATTTGAGGTTTTTCAAAAAGTTACCACCCGCCTCATTCCTATTGGACTTGTTGGCCAGGTGATAGAGACAAAATACATTTGACCAAAAAAGAAAAAAACTCTTGTTCTGCATCCTCATTACCTAGTTGGCCCAAAAAAGACCCTGAATTTGAATGTAACCCACTGCCATGATCAACTTGCGTTTTCTCTTGGAGCTTGGTCCGCTGGATTATTTTCATGTTGCTAGTGAAAAGCCTCATGCACATGGGCCTCTGTGTGTTACATTCTCCATTCTATGTGATCCAATCGCTTTTGGAGTCGCTTATGTCCACGTGTGAGGGAATCCATTTGGTCCTGTATTTTCCATTGGTTATGCTAGAGATCGTTCATGAAAGAAATTATCTCATTCCTATCATCATGATGGTCTCTAGCTAGATTCTCTACCAACACTAGATGAATTTGGGCTTCCAGGGAGTTGAAAGGTGGAGGAAGTTCCACTCTTCCAAGGGATGGACTGAGTTGTTGATCCACTGCTTCACTAAGGTCCTCCTATTCTCTGAGCCCCACCCCTTGGCCTTAGGGATCCATGTCCCTCCTCGGTGTAATGTCTCTTCCTAAATTAATTTGGAAAAAGATTAATATCTACATTTTGGGGCCAATTTTGGAGGAGATGTGGCCCATTCGATTTTATTAAGAGACTTAGACTTTAGTAGCAAGTTATTTTGGTTTGGTTAAGTTATGCATGGGGGCCACCCCACTAGGAAAATACGCACTCTCTAGTTCGAGTTACATGAGAGGGGAAGTCGATGGTTAAGTGAGGGACCCACGATGGATGGAAAATGGAGGGTGTCAGGTGGATGAATCGTTCTTGCGGACAAGACCGATCTCCCTAGTATCTAATGATATCTAGTGACAAGCAAACCAAACAAATTCTATCTTTCTCTAAATATGCGATTTATAAATAAAGGTTACTAGGTGTTTTAGGCCTACCTCGGGTCCAGCGCTAGTTTTTGGAAGCCACGCTCCGTTCGTCCAAATGAGCTCCTTTGTAAAGAATCTTCAAACACAAACAGGCACACATATCAAATAACACCTGAAAAGCCAATATAATAAACCATATTTATCATGATGATCAAGAAATTCATGAAATAAACCATAGAAGACAATTTATTGAGAAAAATGAATCTGATTGTATTAACTTTAATCAAAGAAGAACTTTACAACCTTGGTGCCTTGATGTTGTACAAGCTCCTCCCAGGGTACAATAAGAATCTCCTCTACTTTGACAAGTTTCACTCTCTTCCCAAAGAAGCCAAAAGGTATGTAATCTCTCCTCTCAAGCTTAACTAGGAAGTCTCAATTCCAACAACATTTACCCTAAAAAATGTTCAGCTTTCAACCTCCCTAGCAACCAGCCCAGTGTCTCAATTTATAGTGCAGAGGAGGGAAGTTACTAGGTCCACCTTCAAAGGGATAGAGCCCTCCTTCAAAGGGATAAGCTCCTCTCATCAAGGGGTTAGCTCCTTTAGTTATGGGATGCATGAACCACCTAGGAGCGAACCAACCATGTCAAGATTCCTTCTAGAAGCGTCCAGAATTAACCCAAAGTGAGTTTTTAAGAATAAACTTGCGCCTTTTTGACTTTTATAGGGGTCCGCACCCACTCCTTTAGAGACAGAGCGGGCAGGTCCGCAGATAACATGACCAAGGGGTGCAGGACCGCACGTAATGGTAAGAGAAAGTGCAGAACCAGAGGTTTATAGATTTTCAAAGACTTTCTCTCATTTTTAAAGCTTGACATGAAGAGCTGAGGTTTGAGACTTGCAAAGGAGGACAGTATGAGTGGTGATAGACTCACACTGATTGCAGAAAGTCATGGTGACAATATTTTGTGTAACAGATTGCCCCCTAAAGTGCGAAGTCTGTAGTAGATGAGGATTTCATTTATCATCTAAGAAGAGTGAAGTACTTTATCATTTCGAGGATCATCTTGTGGAGAGCCTGGTTGGAACCTATAAAAACATTCAATACAAAATATGTATATGAGATCATATCATCGCTGAGGTAGGCATTCCCATACTCAGATCAAAACTGACTAGAAAACTAACTAAACTGCTCTGATATAGGAATGATCTTGCAATACATCACAAGCATAGACACATGTAGACACAGTATGGGCACAACCATCTGTTTATGAATAGTCCACTGTATAATGATTACAAAATTCCTCGTAGCCTGGATGGTGGAAACTAGATCTAGGATCTTGATTTCTCCTTCCCGAAATAGTACGATTCTATCCATGTGAATGAATGTGTTGAAGTTGAACATGGTAGAAACCACTTGATTACCAGTGAATGATGTAAACTGTTAACAAGTGTGAGAGAAACCACCAGTGATGTCAATGGCTCTCAAAGTACTCAGTACAATCCATGAAATGCGAATAGATGTGTTGATGTCGAACATGTCACGGAATCCTTTGATCGAAGGTCAATGATGCAACCTATCGTCGAAGGTGAGAAACCTGCCATTGAGGCATGCAGATCCCAAGGTACTGACGATTTCTAGATCATATTTCTATATAATGAGCTGAAGTCGATAGAAAGCGATCCGTCGTAGGCAAGCCCACCACACGAAATCATAGATCAAGTTTGAAGAAATATAGTTGCAAGGACTGACTCAGGGATGGTCAAGATGGATGACAGATATTTTGCAGATGAATGGTTTACTTGCACTGACCTCTTGAACACATAACGACACTGCAGATGGTTTGGTGACAATTGACCCAAAGCTAATACCCAGAAACTGGCTGAGGACTTTCAAATATGGTTTGATTAACTGTTAGGCAAAGGATTTCCCAACCCAAGTGAACAAAAAGTGTCATGTTCAAGAGTGGTTAAATGTTTTTCTGAGACACAAAGTATGACAAGCAGGTTCATTTTTCTCTCTTTTCCCCCACCATTTCTGGCAAGTACCTCTTTATTTTTGACAAGCTTGAGGAGGATAACATTTGCTTGATTATAAGCTCATCCTTCGGATGAGTCCAACTTAGTTTAAATTTGAACCCTAAGAAGGAGTGGTCTGTTCCTGTTTGTAATTGAACAGGTCCTTTACTGTTAAATTTTAACAAGTCCAGTATAGGAGAAACTCGGCGTTTTTCAATTTTAGGGAGTCTGAAAAAACTTAAGAAAACTCCATGGTTGTCCTTTTTCGTAAATTTGTGTCTCCCAAGTCCGAAAAAGTATAAAATAATACTTGAGAGAACCGCTTGACCATTACAATCAAGGAGTACTTTTCATAATTAGTGTCTCGATCCGAAAAAGTAAAAAAGCGATCAATGACACGTCGTTTTATAACCAATATCGAATTTGAAACGACAAAAATCCGGCAATCTTTTCATGTTTTTACGGTCAGAAAAAGGGCTGTAAGTGGACCGTCTTTTTAATTCCGTTTTAATGAGCTTAAAAAGAAAAACTCGACAATCTTTTCATATTTTAGGAGTCAGAAAAGAGCTTAAAGGTGACTCTAATATTTTTTGTCAAAAATGATCAATTTTGCCTGAAAAATCCGGTATCCTGCACAAAAACTCAAACATTACTCATACCTGTTTAAAATAAATAAAAATGCTTCAAAAGTTACCTCTTTAAAGTGAAAAATAAACAAATTAAAAATTCATTTATTCAAAAAAGCTTATAAAAAGGGCTTTTGTAAATTCATTTTTACCGTTTGACTTCAGAGTGAGAAAAGAGAGCTTTTGGTAAGAAATTTCCGGTGAAGATTGCAGAAATTCCGTCCGTTGAATCAAACACCGTCACCTCCAGGTAATCCAGATCATCTTACTCTTGCATTTCATCCGTTTGAAATTTGTTTTTAGGGTTTTATTTTTATTTTTAGGAAATATTTAGGTTAAAAGACTGCGCGCGGGGGTCCGCAGGCGCAGCATGCGAAACCTGCGGACCCCGACTTTTTCGCATGCAGAAAAAAGTCAGGGGCCCGCACCTGCTGTATAGCCAGAGTGCGGACCTACGCACTGTCTCTAACATAGAGGGTGCAGTCCCCGCAACATATGTTCTAACATTCCAAATTTTCAAATATTTGCCCAAAAACTTTGATTTAAGATATTCTAATCCGCCTTTTTATTGAATGTAGGGTATACACCATGCTTGATTGGTGGGAACGGGAGCACTGGGATGTGGACTTCGCCGCGATTAATCATCAACCTTCGATTGATGCATTGAAGGCATGCGGTTTATTCAAATTCTGGGCCATACCTGGCATGAGGGCCCAGGTGGACTTTTTGCAGTGGCTGGTAGATAGGTGGAATGTACAGGACCAGTGTTTCTTTATTGGTGGCCACCAGCTCGAAATGGAGCCGGAAGACATTTACTTTTTGACTGGTTTGCCTAAGAGAGGTGAACAATTGACTCTATTCGGGGCTAGGCCAGGTGGCCAGTCTGTCGATAGCCTCCGGCTAGAGTTTTGTAACGACCAAACCAAGGACAAAGGGATTGATATCAAAACCATCTCCTGTCCTGAACTCAAAGTGATTTCATTTACTGTCACCAGGCTCTGCGGAAGCGCAGCACTACATATGGCCACTGGATCCCAAATGCAGATGGCAGTAGACTGCTTTCGGGGCACCATCTTCAACTGGTGCGAAGCTGTGTTGGCTAATGTAAAAGTCCAACTGATTAGAGCAAAGAATGGACAACTGAAAAACTTTGGATATGGTTTCTTAGTTGTGAGCTTTGGTCTAGAGAGGGTCCCAATGTTGGTCCCACAGCATCTTTCCGTTGGAGCTGGACTTCCCCGAGAGCCCAAACTGATGCATTGGGTTGCAGTTATGGCCCGTCATCCTGAGGAGGGTTCAGAAGTTGTTCGATTTCCTCCTGAGTATTTTCATTGGTTGGAGAACCAAGTTTTTGCTATTCAAGATTTTACTTATGCTGGGATGGATTATTGTGGTGACCCAGACATGGCTCTTCCACCAGGAGAGAAATGGGATGACTTAGGTAAAATCATTTTCAATCGTTTTTATTATTTTTTTTTGTTTTTTAAATCGTCCCAAAATTTATAGTAAAAAGTTTCGAATGCAGATGTAGGTCCACGACGACCAGTCACTCTCTGACCCTATGAGAGGAAACAACCAGCTACAGCAGCACCAGCCCCACGGGACGGATCTACAGAGACCTTGGCCGAATTGGAAAACCATCTAGAACGTTTGACAGCAGACGTTCCAGAGACTAGCATAGATGACATTCCTCTTAGGCTACAGCGCTATGTGATTGGGGTACTAGGACCTTTTAGGAGGTTCCTTTGTAGGGTGGCCCGTACAGTGGTTTCTTATCGTGATCATCACCAGTGATAGGATGATCGCCTGTTGTAGACTCATATGACGTTTTTGCTTTTTGTACTATCATTTTGCCGATCATAAGGTGTTTTTCAACCTATGATCGAAGACGATGTATATTTGACACACTCCTATGCTATGATATATCACTATTACCAGCTATCTTGTAAAACATGTTATGGAATGATTTTAAATTTACTGTTTGATTATTGCAAATGTATACTTAACATTCGAGAAGCAATTGCATCTGCTAATGTATTTAAATATCTTGGAATATGCTGATATTCAATATAGTCAAATTTACGTTCCAAGAGACGAACTCTCAAAAATAATCTCAATAACACTGGATTTCTAATGGCATAAACTCTATTAAGCTACAATATAACGAGTTCGGAATCTAACCTCACAATCAAACTCCGAATCACAAATGAGATGGATTCAGATAATAACTCAATCACTGCACTATACTCTGCAATGTTGTTCGTTGTTTGATCGAGGCTTACCCCATGCATAGATACCAACTCATCAGAGGGCGAATAGATAACCCAAGCTGCAGAAGAAATGTTCCGTGTATTACGACAAGCACCATCAGCAAAACCAATGTATTTTTTGAGAGACGTCGACATTTGCAATATCAAGGGTAAAATCAAGATAAGCAGGAATAATGACAAAAACACTCTCTAAACTAAGCACACTTTTCTAAAACACACCAGCTAGAAAGAAAACTAACCTAACTAAAAATCTCCACACCCAGATTTAAGCATAATATCTCTTCAGATAAAGACCATTTCTGGGTTTACCTAAAGAGACTCCATCAAAGTCTACCAATTCATAGGACCCTTTTGCCAGCTTTCGCTTGACAACATAAGGACCATGCCACATGGGTACGAATTTTCCAGCGCCAAATTTATCATTTTCTTGATCGTACAGTAAGACTAGGTCTCCTTCCGAAAAATTACGAGGTGTAACATTTTGATCATACTGATCTTTAATACATTTGGCATGAGCTTTGATTGCTAGTGCAGCATCACATCGATTCTCATCTAGCTGAGCCAAGTACAACAAATGTTTTTCCTCTTCGGAAGTGGCTGGAAGTAATTCTATGGTCATTTGCAATGACGAGATTTCACATTCAATGGGTAACACAGCTTCCAAACCGTAAACTAGTTGGAAAGGAGTGAAACCAGTTGATGTTTTTACTGAGGTTCGATATGCCCAAAGCACTGAAAATAGCATGTTATGCCAATTCGACCTATGAATCCCAATGATTTGTCAGATCATAATGACTAGAACTTTGTTGATGGCTTCAACCAGACCATTAGCCTGTGGATAATATGGAGTTGAACTATTGTGACGCAAGCCAAGTTGGTCTGTTAGTTCAGTCATCATAATATTTCGAAAATGATGCCCATGATCAGTGATAATCACTTGTGGAACACCGAACCTAGCAATTATATGATTGAAAATGAAAATCACAGTAGTTTTGCCGTCTGCCGAAAATGTAGGCATCGCCTCGGCCCACTTGGTAAAATAATCTACCGCAAGGATGATATACGCATGCCCCCCGGCCGAGTGAGGGTTACATGTAATAAAATTGATACCCCATTTCGCAAAAGGATCGACGAAAATTATAGGGTGGAGAGGAGCAGGTGGAGCGTGCATCTTTCGATCAAAAATTTGGCAGTTATGGCATTTTCGGACTGCGTTAATACAATATTTAAACAAAGACGGCCAGAAATAGCCAGCGCGCAATATCTTTTGGGCTGTGGCAAACCCAGACATATGGGTGCCACATGCTCCAGAGTGACAGTCATTTAGAACCCTTTTAGCTTCCTCATGTATTAAACAACGTCGGAAAACAGAGTTCGCCCCACGACGATAAAGTGTATCTCTAATAATTTTGGGACTGGAATCGTATTTTCTGACGCTGAGATCTTGAAATTTCAGGTCGAAAGGACTGGGTTTGGAGATAAACTATGATATCCCCATACCATGGATCAAGAGTGCTGATTAGAAACAAGGATTCGTCCGCAATGGGCTCTTCCGCCACAGTTTCAGTGTCAGCACGCGGGAAGTCACACATTAACTCCGCAAAAACTAAAGATTTATTTGACTTAGATTTTTCAAATTCTGCAGTTTCACAATCCATTTGGAATACTTGCCCCCTAGCAATCAAAATATAGATCATAGGGTTGCAATCGGAAATTACTGTAGTTTTGCGTAGTAAAAAGTAATGATGAAAACGTTGGACAGCTTGAACAGCTGCCAAGGCCAATTTCTCCACATGTGAATACTTTAGCTCAGTTGGATTTAAGGTTCGACTAAGGTAATATATCACATGTTCACTATCGAATTCATCTTCCTGAACTAGTACCATTCCGATGGTGGAATGCGAGGTGGCGAGATATAAAAAGTAGTCTTGGTTGTAGTTGGGAGGATGCAATAACGGTGCATGGGTCAACGTGTGTTTTAGTGCATCAAAAGATTTGTCAGCTATCTCATCTCAAAAGAATGGAGTATTCTGTTTCAACAACCGGGTAAAACCCTTTGTTATCTCGTCATAGTTAGGAATGAATCGACGTAAAAAGTTTGCTTTCCCTTGCAAACTTTGGAGTTGGCGAATAGTCGAAGGCGGAGGCAATTTGACAATGGCTTCAACCTTCGAGGGATCGACACGAATGCCGGCTTTCGAAACAACAAATCCCAGTAACCGACCCGTTTCTATACAGAAAACACACTTGTGTGGATTCAACCTAATTCGATAATGCCTACACCTCATAAAGATTGCTCGTAAATGGATGAGATGATCGGCTCGATGTAATGAATGAGCAGGTAAATCATCGAGATAGGGTTGCACAATGTGCTTGATGTCATGAAACACATAAGACATGGCCCTTTGAAAAGTTGCACCAGCGTTCTTGAGCCCAAAAGGTAATTTGCAATAAGCAAATGTCCCCCATGGACAAATGAAAGCCGTTTTTGGTTGATCAGTAGGTAGAATATTTATTTGATTATAACCGGAAAAACCATCCATGAAGGAGAATATTTCACTGCCGGCACAATCATCAATGATTTGATCGATATAGGGAGTTGGGTAATTGTCTTTTGGACAGGCTCGATTAATATCCCTATAATCGATACATATTCTTATTGTTCCTTGCTTTTTGTTAACAGGAACAATATTCGATACCCAATCCGTTAATGGAATTGGATAAATGAAACCTGCTTTAAGTAATTTCTCAACTTCTGCTTTAATAGCAGCAGCTTTTCGCGGGTGGATCTGACGCAAACGTTGCCAGACGGGTTTAGCATCCGGGTAAGTTTTGATTTCATGAACAAAAATTGCTGGGTCAATTCCTGGAATTTCCTCATATGACCAGGCAAACACGTCGCAGAATTCTTGAAATAGGGCCTTATATGTTTGAATTTCATTTTCTGTACAAGAAGCAACTATATGAATGTTTTCAACAATTCCAAGCTTAACCGAAATGTCAATAGGAATAGTTCGAGAAATATTTCCCAAATTTAACTCAGAATTAAGATTTTGCAATGGATTCTGAGGTTCCTTGACATAATCAGTTGTAAAAATAGATGAAAAGTCATTTTCAAAGTGATCAATCTCAGGTAAAAACGATGATCTATGATGAAGATCTTCCCATGGTAAATCATCAACAGATAAGATTTCACGAATTTTCTCATCAGTGTGAACAAGTTCGGAAAAAGTTGTTGAATCTGAGTTTGATATTGAAAGTGATTCTTCATGGACCACATTCATTAAGTCAATTTTGGTTGAAGAAGGGTCGGAAAACGACTGTACAACCTGATACGCAATTTCATATGGACTCAAAGGCATAACATCACCAAATGAATCTATCTCAGATTCGGAAGGTACGATCCAAGGATCATCATAAACAATAGTGTCTGATGAAATCATATGAATGGTTGCAGTAGAAGGCGATACGTTAGGAGGAGGAAAGGAAAAAGTTCCTAGTAAACCAGAATCTTTAACTAGTCCTACTCCAACATCCTTATAAGGGATAGTTGTTTTGCCGACATGCTGGATACTTTCAGAAGAGGCTGGGTCGGATGAAAAGTAAGTTAGTTGGTCTATAGTTACGATCTTTCCATTATGAGGAAACTTTATAAGCCGAAAGACTGATGAAACAATAGCAGTCATAGCGTAAGACCAACTACGACCCAAGAGAAGGTTGTAATCTAGAGGGGCATCAACCACCTCCACATCTAGATTAACAGTTTTTCCTTCAACCCCTATAGGTAAATCCTGTAGAATGCCAAAAGGATGGAACCCATGACCATTAAAGGCCTTTAGAATCGTTGGGGATTGATTAAGTGTAGGAGAACCAAGCAATCTCCAACACTGGATCGACATAATACACGTTGAGGCTCCCTCATCAATCAAAGTCCTATAGCAAGGTCTGTTTTTGACTAACACTGGAATCTGGAAAGCCATTTGATGAGGTAAGCGAGGTGTACTATTTTCTAGATCAAAAATTATAAGGTTCGAGTCCTGAATATCAACAGCTCCTATAGCCGACAATAGCAATTTACGCTATGCTAGACATGATTGCAGCACCTCCAAAGTCGAAATTGCTGAAGGTGAAATAGCCAAATCTTCAAAAATGTTATAGTTCTGAGTAGCTCTCGCATGTGGATTGAAAGCTGACTTTCGAAGTATACCCTTAGCAGGCGGTTTGATTACTAAGTCTGGGTTAGGTTTCTCGATCTGTAGTGGATCGGAATCGGGAGTTGAAGTTGATGGGTTCGAATTAGAAGATTCTGCTTCCTTACCACCAACAGGACTTTTACTTCCATAATCTTGCGATCGTGTCGCAATCCTAACATGGGACATCATCATTATGGGTTCTTCTGAGGAATTTGAGGAAGAACCTATCATCTTACTGTCTTGACTAGGAAAAGGGTCCTTCAAAACAACAGGCGTTTGAGAGCCTTTGACGATTTTCGCAACCTTAGCGTGATGAGGGAAGTCTCTTGTAAAATGCTCTTCGTCACAAATGAGACAAGGATAACGAGGTTTGCGTTTCTCATAAGTAGATTCCATTTTTTCTGGTTTCTCTTTCGAATTTTTATCTGTTTTATTTTTCTTCTTCCCTTTCTTTTTACTGCCGGATTTTGATTTGGCTGTAGATGACTCTACAACATGAATATCAGCAGAAATTTCCGCGGAAGAATCTCCTGTTGGGGAATCTAGTAAAGTTATGATAGGAGAAGAATTCTTGGAAGATTTCTTCTTACTTTTGGTATTAACTGTACCAATCATACCATCAGCGGCATGAGACCCTGAAGGAGCTGCAGTTATTTGATTTTGTTTAGGAAGATCGGGGATTTTCTCGTGTAATGTACCCGACTGTGTATAAACGAGGTCAAGGTACTGAGCTTGAGCAATTACTTGCTCTTCAGTAACGACTCCTACCTTAGCTACATCCTCAGTGATTTTCGGTAATAAAGATTTGACAAACCATTCTGCTAAGATTTGATCCGGAATAAAAACTTTCACTAAACGCCGTCGACGTCTCCATTCATGAATGTGATCTGAAATGTAAGTGGACGTTGACTGTTTTAATGAAGTTAATAATTCCGTGCCATTGTCATATCTGACAGGCAATTGAAAATGAGTTAAAAACGAAGTAGCTAGCTGACTAAAATTATAAAAAGTGGCTCGCGGTAACTCAATGTACCACTTGGCCGCAAGACCAATTAGAGTGCGTTGAAAAAGCCGTAAACGAATTGAATCATCTGAAATGGAGTTAGATGCACACCAGAGGTGATAAGTCATCACATGGTTTGATGGATCCTCTCCTGATTTTCCTTCAAACTTAGGAATATCACTGGGCAACTTATTTGGCATTGGCGGCCAAAACGGAAGATAATTAATCGGATCGTTCATAAGGCATGACAAATCAGGCAAGTCCAAAGTTGCAATGAACGGTAACTAACGATTAGGGTCACGAAAGCCCTGGGTCATAAGACCAGCCCCAGGAGGAGGATATCCAGGATAACTAGGAATTGGAATTGCATTTGGGATATTATATCCTCTCGGAAAACCAGGATTAACCGGACCGTACTGGGGTTGTTGAGGTTGCTAATAAGTATATCCAGGGTACGGTTGATACTGATAGACTAGGTTCTGCACAACAGGACTGAATTGGTACTATCCCTGGCACGATTGATAAGTAAATTGAGGTTGAATTGTGACAACCGTACTTGGACCAGGTTGTCCTACAGGCATTTGAACCGAAGTCTGAATTGTAGGTCCATACTGAGGTAAAGATGCTTGAGGAATTGATGCAGGAACAGTAGAAACCAGAGATGTCGATACTCCAGAAGTAGGTGGGGTAGATGGAACACATGTTGTAGCAGTTGCTGCAGTCGTTTGGGGCGGAGTTCGAGGCCAACTAGGCCCAGGCTGAGAAACTATAGAAGGTGCAGAAGTTTGAATAATAGGTTGGACAGGTTGCTGGGTTGAACCAAAAACCAAGGGGTGTCCAGATTGAGATGACAACTGCACATTCGGTTGTAAGATCTGTTGAGATTGAGATGGATCCCACACTAAGTTCATTCCGGGGTATGGACCCATAGAAGGTTGAGCATATTGAGGACCATAACCGGGTTGAGGGTAGGGTTGATAATTTAAAGGTACATTTCCAGCTCCTTGGACAAATGATTGACCGGAAGGTGGTTGGAAACCTTGGGTTGGGTACTGACCTTGAGGTTGATAACCTTGAGGCACGTACTGATACTGGGGTTGACCTTGAGGTACATATTGATACTAGGGTTGACCTTGAGGTACATACTGAGTCTGGGGTTGACCTTGAGGAATGTACTGTCCCGTAGGTATGTACTGTCCTTGAGGTTTCCCCCCAGGCGGTAATTGGGTACCTTGAGGTTTCCCCCCAGGCGATAATTGAGGACCTTGAGGCTGCCCCCGAGGCGGTAACTGGCCACCTTGAGGTTGTGGATTTGCAATGGTACTTGACATCATAAGAATATCTTCTACACTCAATGGCTTAGTTCCGTTATTACTAGTTAATAACCCTTGTTTGACAGGTTGAGGAGATGCTCTCGAAAAAGTACCAGTAAGTGACTGATACCCAAAGGGAACAGAAGGACCGCCATATAAAAATGTTTCTGGATATTGAGAAAACATGGATGACTGTCTTGACATATTCAAAGGAGGATAATAACCCCTAGGTGTTGGATGAAAAGGAATGCGAGGTGGTGAAAAACTTAGTCCCGAGTTTTCCAAAAAATTGGTCAATGAAAGATACCAAGCGTCCCTCCTAGGTGGACTGTAAAATATTGATTCACGCTCCCTAAGTTCTATAGCTGGTTTATTTTCAGGGATAGGTATACCTTCTTCCGGAGTAACAAGTTCTTCAATAACAATAAGTCCAGAAGGAAGATTTTGGGTAATGACTCTTTCTACCCTGGATGAACCAAGACCACTGGAAGTTGGAGAGGCAAATCCTGATGATGGAGTAGCAGCAGGTTCAGTTTCAGGTTTAGATATTTCAGGTTCCTCGGCTAATTCACTAGTAGAAGAAAAACTACCAGTAACTTCGGAAAAAGAAACAGGTTCAATAATATACTCTGGTGCTTGCACTTGATAATCAGGATGTACAACTAAAGAAGACTCTCCTTCTTCAGGTGACCCAACTCTACTGTCACTAGGAGTTACAAGGGCTCGTAGCCCTTCAAGCTGGCTTGGTGAAAACTCAGGAGGTTGGCCCCGAAGTCTACGGGACTTCCTCGGTAATTCAACCACGATTAAATATTTTAATTACTTCACATGCAAACAAAGAAAAATCTCAATGAAAACCACCTAAAGTCTCTAAAGAACCAAACAATTTTGAATCACACGCCTAAAGAATCTAGGAGGTAAAACCACACACAAACAGTAACTTTCCGTACCAAAAACACTAGTTGGTGATGAAATCCAACGTAGCAGAATTCAATACAGAAATGGCGGTTGGAACAGTTACCCTAGCAACCTGCTTAATGAATAGACTGGCACAAGTTTCTCCACTAAATCGTCTCGAGTGAAGAGAACCCCCTAGAAAATCCAAGTGAGTCTAGCCGTCGTCTGCTCCAGGTACAGTGGGATCTTCCCTCCACCGTCACCTTAGGAAAGAATCCTATAGATTATGGTCACTATGGTTACCAACGGAAACAAATATACCTGGGGGAACAGTCTGTGATCCGATACACAGCAAGGGCAGAGTAGCAAGCTCAATCTCCTTGAAGGCTCCTTGACATAATCCAAGGTTTACCAACAAGTGACCCCAGGCTCCTCGACAATGGTTAATCTGAGGTTTACCATTTTTAATACGTGTATATCTTGTATCATTCCCAATGAGGAATGATTGATTACCCCACTGGTTCGGACACGATCTCGTTCTTGACTCCTTTAAGAGGAGCTTCCCAGAGCATAGATGTAACAATTGGAATTTATCTCCTACCGCAAGATACAGCTACTTGTTTGTTTTACTATCTTGGAGATTTAATTACTCCCTACTCCAAGATACTAGCCTAAGCTATGTTGGTGATAAAGAGCCCTAGAAATAAAAAGATTATTAGATAGATTTTACTTTAAGCGTTATTTTTATTGGTTTTTTCTTAAGTCAAAAGGTGTGGAGATGAAACTTTATGGTGTGAAGACTCGACTCCAAAACACTAAAAATGCACTTAAGATGATAAACAATCATTTTTCTTCAATGAATTTCTAGCTAAAGAAAGAGTTGAGAATGCAAATGCTTGAAAAAACAAATCTTTCCTTAACAAACAAATAAAAAGAAGAACTTTTTGTTTTTTCCAATAAACTCAAAAACGAGACTACTAGTTATGCGCACGAAAATTTCTCTTTCTTTTCAAACACTCAAATACTACAAAAAAAAAAACTTTTTCAAAAAGAGATTTTATTTTATTTTTATAAAACACTCGAAACTATTGAAAAATCTAATCTTGAGATCTATAAATTCTAAAAAGCTAATTGAAGTAAAAGCTTACAAGATTTCTTTTCAAGGATGTTTTACTTAGTTATGAGCAAACTAAGGACTAATTTGTCCAGAATCACAAATTAATCAAAAAACAACCAGCTTTTGTTTTTTTTTTTTTTAAATGAAATCCAAAACTTTCAAGACAAGTTCTTTCGAAGCTTCGCAAAGAGAAAAACAAGATGTATTTCTCAACAAAGGCAGATTTTACAAATCGGTCAAACTCATAAGAAGACTAGCAAAAACCAGGGTGATCTGAGGTTTCTAAGGCTTCTAAGCTCTGAGTTACTACAAAGACCAAAAAAAAATCAAGCCAGGCACACAAAGCTTCTAGAAATTCACCTAAAACCTAAATGCCAATGGAATTTGCCTACGAAAAGTTTTCGACAAGACACATGCAGATCTGGGCAGAGGCTAAAACATATAAACAAATCCTAAGCTGACTGAATGAGAAAATTTTAAGTTTTACAAAATTTTGACAGGGTCCGTAGGCTCCCAGTATACCCAGGTGTGGTACCGCTCTGTGTGTAAATCAAAAGTGCAGGGATGTCCGCACTGTGTTACAAATAGAGGGTGCGGTCCTCTTCCAAAAACGTGAAAAACAAAAAATAATTCAAAATCTAAAAACCTACCCAATCCCACACAGCGATAAAAAACTAGAAACAGAGAAACAGTTTCTCAAGTCAAAGTAAAAGCAAAGGCAAAAACCAAAAATTCAAGTCCCCAGTATGGTCGCCATTTTGTCGGGCGGATGAATCGTTCTTGCAGACAAGACTGATCTCCCTAGTATCTAATGATATCTAGCGACAAGCAAACCAAACAAATTCTATCTTTCTCTAAATATGCGATTTATAAATAAATGTTACTAGGTGTTTTAGGCCTACCTTGGGTCCAGTGCTAGTTTGTGGAAGCCACGCTCCGTTCGTCCAAATGAGCTCCTTTGTAAAGAATCTTCAAACACAAATAGGCACACATATCAAATAACACCTGAAAAGCCAATATAATAAACCATATTTATCATGATGATCAAGGAATTCATGAAATAAACCATAGAAGACAATTTATTTAGAAAAATGAATCTGATTGTATTAACTTTAATCAAAGAAGAACTTTACAACCTTGGTGCCTTGATGCTATACAAGCTCCTCCCAGGGTCCAGCAAGAATATCCTCTACTTTGACAAGTTTCACTCTCTTCCCAAAGAAGCCAAAAGGTATGTAATCTCTCCTCTCAAGCTTAACTAGGAAGTCTCAATTCCAACAACATTTACCCTAAAAAATGTTCAGCTTTCAACCTCCCTAGCAACCAGCCCAATGCCTCAATTTATAGTGCAGAGGAGGGAAGTTACTAGGTCCACCTTCAAAGGGATAGAGCCCTCCTTCAAAGGGATAAGCTCCTCTCATCAAGGGGTTAGCTCCTTTAGTTATGGGATGCATGAACCACCTAGGAGTGAACCAACCACGTCAAGATTCCTTCTAGAAGCGTCTAGAATTAACCCAAAGTGAGTTTTTAAGAATAAACTTGCGCCTTTTTGACTTTTACAGGGGTCCGCACCCACTCCTTTAGAGACAGAGTGGGCAGGTCCACAGGTAACATGACCAAGGGGTGCGGGACCACAGGTAATGGTAAGAGAAAGTGCGGAACCAGAGGTTTATAGATTTTCAAAGACTTTCTCTCATTTTTAAAGCTTTACATGAAGAGCTGAGGTTTGAGACTTGCGAAGGAGGACAGTATGAGTGGTGATAGACTCACATTGACCGCAGAAAGTCATGGTGACAATATTTTGTGTAATAGAGGGAAAAATTCTCCACGAAATCTATAAAAGGAAGGCAACACTCCTCATTTGATCATCTTTGGCATATCAAATTTCTCTTTGGTTGCTCGAGCTGCTTAGTCGAGTCACATTTTGTTTAGTAAGAGTTCTTCAAGCAAAGAGATCGCCCTTTCATTGGGGGACTTCAAGTGCCACCCTAGAGAAGTTCATCTACATTCTTTTGGAGGAGGTTTTCATTGTGATTTTTAGCAGTTGTATCCAGTGTCTCTAGGTGGTGCATATTCTTGGAGGACGCAGTGAGGAAAGGTCGAGTAGTGATTTTGAAATATTTCAGACGAGCTTTGGTTGAGTTTTCAAAAGGGAAGCTTGGGGGTTTTGTGGAATTTTGGGTGGGTTTTGGAACTGAGAGAGGGGGCTTATATTCAGTGGGGTTTTTGAACTTTCTTGGCTGGCACAGAGGGAGAATATTGTGCACATGTGGGAGTTGTAGTTTCAGTTATTGAGGTTGATCCTTGCCAAGAGAGATAAGGGAAAAACTAATGGAGGTGATTGGTGATTTTCCGAAGCATTGGAGGAGGGTTTGGTTTGTATATTTGTAGGTCGTGAGCTTCAGTAGTCTTAGAGTGCGTAGGGCCTCTTAGGGGTCGATTTTGGGAGTTCGAAACCAGACCAAATCATTTCCGGGTTTTGGTAGGTTTTGGTCAAGGAGCTTGGAGTTAATTTTGTAGAATTTTTGAGCACCAAATGTGCGGTTTCTAGCAGTCCATTTTAAACCAACAGTGTAGTTTTTTGGGCAGTGCGGAGCATCATTGGAGTAGTTATTTGCAACATCTGAGATTATTGTTTTATCACCTGGGTTTTCTCACGCTTGCCATTGAGGCAAGCCTAGGTGCACTTATTCATACTATTTCACTTGCTCCATTGGATTAATAAAATGGCTCAATTGGTTCGTGCTTCTGGATTTTTTATGTGTATTTGTTGAATGTTTAAAATTTTTGGTGGTGTATTTTTTTCGCTTTACATATCACTGTTTATCCAAGTTTGGAACATTATACTTAGGAAACCTCTCTAGCGCTGCATGGAAATGATAACTATTGACCACCGCAAGTTGGTTGTTGGTGCACCCTTTAAATCCCCCCATTCACACATGACTGCACTAGAGAACGAAGTGGCCTAAATTGTGACAGACGACCTTTCCAAATCTTTCCAACTGATGTCCAAGGTGAGGGTTGCAAAACCCTCTTTGAAACTCCTTTTCCTCTGTTCACCAAGCCAGTTGACTCCTTTTTTGTCTACACCACCCAACGACTTCTTCTTTACCAACCACTAAATAGCACCACCACTCAGTGAAGCCCACTTAGAGTTTTCCCTCCACCTTCAATGTAAGATTCTAGAAGTTGATGTCCTGGAACAATGAGAGTATCACTGTTGCCCACTGAGAGCATACACAAGTAGTAAGTTCCTCTGCCCTCTCCAGAAAAACTCAGATATGATATGGGAGAAAAATTAACTCATGTGAACATTCTAGTAAGATATATAGAGAGTACATCAATGACCTTTCACTTAAAACAAGTGTTAAGGCCCTGCCATTTAAGTGGATGTTATTCTTTTAGAAAATTTTCAAATTGATATGTGAAGTGGATAAGTTAATTGCCTACTAATAGATAAGGACTTGCATAAATTTTTGGTGGGTTACAATAACCACTACTAAGTTTACACATTTACACTTGCATAAATTTCTGGTGGGTAGTACTAACCACTTCTATGTTTGCATACTATACACTTTTACTTCTATGATTGAAGAAAATATAAATAAGGGTAACTCCCAATAGATATATTTATTCCCATTTTGTTTCTATTCAGTTTTTATGCAAATACTTGCTTAAATTATATTATAGTGGGAAGTAACCGATGGTAAATAGGTTATTTATTTGAGTATGAACTATTTTCAATGATTTTAATTTTAGGTGGTTTTCCTTTGAAGCTTAATGAAAAATCATTGCACAAATATTTAAAAATCATGGCATAAATATTGCAACTACATCCACAATTTATGGCAAAAGAATATGAGGCAATTATCCACATGGCACAAATGCTACAATAAGACATTC
The DNA here is from genome assembly GCA_031772625.1 of Pinus tabuliformis. Taxonomy (NCBI): domain Eukaryota; kingdom Viridiplantae; phylum Streptophyta; class Pinopsida; order Pinales; family Pinaceae; genus Pinus; species Pinus tabuliformis. Next base: position 1,200,412,425 of record CM062820.1, on the reverse strand, counting down.
AAAGTTATGGTCCAATCAAATGTTTGAAAATATTTTTTTTTTCAATAATATTGAAAAATAAATATTTGTTTTTCAAAATTAAACATTATAATTGGCATTGGTCAATGCTAAACTAATAATCGTCAATAGGAAAATTGATTGGTAGAGTCCTTTCTTGGTAGGGACTAATAATTATTTTGAATATTTATAACTTTGATCATTTGTTTAATGATACCATTTTCATGGAATAATTAACAAAATGTCCAAGTATTAAATGCATATAAGCCTACTAAAAAAACATATTATGGCATTACAAAAAACATATGATCACAAAATTACATTTTAAGGAGAACATATTTAAACCAATTTATGTATAACTAAATCTTATCTCAATTAACGTACATGCCTTCATATAACCAAAGGATAATACCATAACATAATAGCCTTTTAGATTAGAAAAATCACCCCATTCTTGGTACAACCCTGTGGAAAATCTATTGGAATAAGGCCCAATGACCAATGCCTTTCATCATTACCCTCTTATGTTGGAACCCTCATCCCTTGTTGTAGTTTAGGGGAAAATATGCATCGGTTATCGATAACTTGTACACCAATCAATCTTATGCAATAGACATAATGAGCAAGCAAGCAAAAGTAGTGGAGGACCAACAAAAAGCACCCTTATATTATATTATATGATAAAAGCCAACAACCTCTTCATGTTGAATACGTACATATATATACTGCCACTAAACATTTGTAGTTGTTACAATAGTTAATTGACTCAGTCAACCAACTAGACAATGATTTGACTGACTTACAATGTAGACCAAAGCTTAGTCAGGTATGTCAACTTGAGAAGTCGACTAGCCCCTCCAACATATCCCCCACCCTCAATGTCTTCCTCGTCTAAAGAAGAGGAGATGTGGAGTTGTTACATTTACAAAAGTTTTTTTTGTTTGTTGGTTTTTTGAATGAAAGTGGAGAAGAAAATAAGAACGAGAGAAGCAAATTGTGTCCTGGTAAAATTTGTGTGATTGTGTTGGTGTTGGGATGGCATGAGTCAGTGAACTGATTAGTGTTACCTGGTCATTTGATCATTTCTATTTAGCTTCATTCATTTTCTCCAATGGTCTGTTTGGGTGAAAAATTTGGATCCCCCATCTTTTTCTCTCTCTAGGAGACCAATCTGATCCTTTAAATTTGTTTTTGAAGTAGCTAATTGTGTTGGATGCAAAGAGTTGAAATTTGTAACTAGGTTGGGTCTTCATAATATCTTATATATTCTTGATTTTATGTATTTGATGTAAAAGAGAAAAGGAAAATTATTATTGTTATTTTATAGCATGGGTTTCATGCTCATGGTCAATTTATTTTTAGGTCAAATCACCCATTGTGTGCTTCTAGGGTTTGTCTTAGAGTCAAGTAGTCAAAAGAGTCATTGTCATATGTAATAGTCCCCACTAGGAATCTTGTAACAAGTCAAAAGAAATAATTTTGAGTCAAAAGTGTCAAATTACCCTTCCAAAACCAAGTCAGTCTGGCAATGAAGAAGTCGACTTAATTAGGGCTCTTTATCCTCCTTGAAAGTGTATATATAAGAGACCATTCGACTTTATTTGGACATCCATTCACTCATTCAATCAAGAAAGCAAGAATAAGAAGCAAGAAGGCAAGCGAATCTAGAAGGAAGAAGGAAAGACAAAATTTCAACTCTATCTCTCACACTTGCGAAGAAAGCTAAGATTTTTCCAACTACAAGGACGAAATTTTTGAACTACATGAGAAGGGACAAAATCTGAAGTAAATAAGTCAAGTTGATCACCTATAAGCCTTTTAACAAGAAGTAGTCTAAGAAAAGGAAGAAGAAAGCCTAAGAGAGCCCAAAATTACTCATTTGTGTGAAATTGCAGTGAATTGCAGGAGGGTTGGAGTTGCAGGACTACAATGAAGGACAAAGTTTGTTGATGGGGGCAAAAGTTTGTTGTTGGGGGTCAAAATTAAGCAGTTGGAAGAGATTTGAACTGGTTTGACTCGGTGAAGAGAAGCGCATCCTCAAGAAGGTTGACTTGGTCTTAAGTCTAAGGGTCTTGGAATTCGTCATTTGAAGATTTTGTAAGAAGAGAAGATATTTTTTTGGGTTTTCCTATCTAGGAGAGGTTTTGGCCCTAGTTAGCAACCTGCATATTGTGTCCATTTGTTCGATTGATCTCATGTTTTAGTAGTTGTTTGATGATAAGAATACTATAATAATAAGAGAAGAAAAATCTAATCGTAAAGAAAAGTAAAAGAATTATCACAAGCAATTATCAAGTTAAAGAGAAATCACTCCAAACTAAGCCATATTGATTTCTCAACATGGTTTTAGAGCTAAGGTTGACAAAGGCATAATGAAGATCAATACATCTCTAAAGAAGTCATTGAAGTTCTCATTGAAGCAGTTCTCTATGATGACAAAACATCTCAAGCAAGGCATCCAAGCATTTGGGGATCTCTTATTGTCTATTAAGAACTATATGACCAAGAATTTCACTACAAAGGATTTGAATAAAGGACTATTCTCAACATTACAGGTACTTTTGAAGATGGTGACATATGGGTAATTGACAATGGAGCTTCTAGACATATGACAGGTCAACATGGACAACTTAAGACCATAACAAAAGGAATATATTATCATTCAGTCGAACTTAGAGATAGAAAAATCTATGCAGTAATAGGAGTTGGATCAACCATGTTGCAGCTAGAAGATGGAGGAAACATACATCTCAACAACATCCTATATGTCCTAGGTCTGAAGAAAAAATTACTTTATATTTCTTGTCTAGAAGATAAAGGAGACATAATTTCTTTTGTTGATGGAAAAGTTATGGTATGGAGTAAGGGATCTAGCATTAATAATGCAAAAATAATTGGGCTTCATGAGGGAATGTTCTATATATTATTATTAACGGTGCTGGACCTGTCAACATGTTAGTTGATCTCCTCGGTAAGCAGTCCCAATTAGACCTCAAATTGTTTGGTGTAGGAGTCCCAGCAGTGGATCGTACAGTATCGTCTTGAATATGGTTTCACACATAGGCAAGTAAGATGTCCCTATTGGTAGCAAGGGTGTGACAGCTGCGGCAAGTCAAGGAAGGTGCATGAATGGTTCTAACACATGGAAAGTGGGGTGAGTGCACCCCTTGGAAACCTCTAGTTGTACGCAGCTTGGAAGGGAACACACAAGCGAGGATGCATCACCAGATGGAAAGCAAGATAGTGAGCAATCCAAAGTGATGGTTAAACCAATCAACACATTTCAATAAGATTCCTACATACTTATACAAAATAGTCCATACATGCATGCGTAAGCAAATAGATACATATATCATTTAGAGTAAACAAGATAGTTGGAATACAATACGACATATGCATGAAACGTGCTAGCTCTGTTATATTAAGAAGTGTAAGTTCTAGTCATACAATACATTCATGTCCACTCGCTAGCCCTGATAGCGGAATGTTACAACCACAACCTCCTACTCCAAAGAGATATAATAGCTCTATGCAGTGGAGAAGCCAAGGCTCGTTACAATACTGTCCAAGCTTTCTCTAAGATACTCCTATTGGAAGCTTGGCTGACAAAAAGCCTATAAAATGAGTTATGAGGGACTATTTATAGCAAAGGGTGGGGTGACCCTTGACATTCCCCTTTGTGACCGTTCATCTATCCTCATGAATCTTCAACTACTCTATGACTGTTACATTCAACTATTGACACTTGAACTTCCACTTGACAAGACATTACATGACAATGCACATATACCCATGTGAGACAAAATGGCTTGAGAAAGCCATGGAATACATCACTAACACTCGCACTGTTGTGGTGAGAGAAACTCTTTGACATCCTTATGATGGTTGATGGTGGCGAACTGATGCCAAGCTCGGTCATCCGTGTGCTCAATGGTGACATCCTGTTGAAAGTGAATTCTTTCCTCCATTGCATCCATGTACACTAAAATGGCTCCTCTGTCCATCTCATCTGATAGTATGCACATGGTCGTCCTGAGTGCATCTAGACCAACGACACATTGATGCATACTATTTATGCTAATCTCCAAGTGTGTACTGGTGACCATGCGCATCAACTTATCGAAGTACATGTTCAGCTCCAATCAGACTTGCTTCTTGTCTTCGCCTTGGTGTGTGTGCCAAATGGGTGGGATTTCATGCATGCGCAAAATTACATGCATGCTGTTGAATTCCCTTGCATACGATCAACAACACTGCTCACCTTGTTTGCTCCATGCCAGCTACTGGGATGGATCTATGACTTATATGGGTGCATTTTCATCCATCTGCGCATGTTGCAACCCTTGCTGTACATGTTCCTACTGTAACTCATTCTCTTGTCTTTGAAGCTCTTGTTCTTCCTTGAGTTACTGCTTCAACACATGTAACTCCTCTATTTCTCTCTCTGCCTTCACATGATATTTGTGTCTCGCCGTCATGTCATAGCTTCAATCTCCAAAGATACTTTCATCACGAGTGGATTTTCTTTGAACTTGCAGCTTTGCTTCACCTCTATGTTGTCAACAACCTTCCTCTTATATTCGTCGCGTGTGAGTGTGCTGCCTTATGCTGCTGTTGATGGTGTTTCTAGTTGTGATGTTGTTGCCATATCTTCTTTATGTCCTTGTCTACGAACAACTTGATGTCTTCATAGGTAGGAAATCTCATAGACACTTGCTTGGCTGCAACCCTCGTTGTGTTCTCAACAGTGTCCTCTGACTCTTATCTCCTGAAGGCCATTGAACTTGTGCTACTGAGAGACAGACAAACACATTTGATGCCTGGAGACATAGCAACACTCATGGAAAGCAATCTGTCAGTTGAAAATGAAAACAAACTGGAGGAATGACATGCGACATACTTGTGTGAATGTCTGTGAAGATAGCGCAATTTTCATCAGGAGGCTGGGAGAATGATTGCCAAAACTGCACAATGCATAGTCTGGGCTATTGGGAGGCTGACTAACTACTAGAACTATGCAATGCACAGTCCAACCTGGCCTGCTGAGGACTAAAACTGCGCAATGCACAATTTCAATGAGCAATGACATGCAACCAACAATTGCATTCCGTAGTTTCTGGGGCGAGCAGGACACTGCCTCCAAGAATTGTGTAATGTAAGCCTGGAGGTCAATGCTGGGCCAAACTTGCACAATTTCTGGAGGGAAGGTAGAGCCTTTGCTTCCGGAAATGCACAGTGTTAGTCGGGTAAGGCACGGTCCGGGCCAAGGTAGCTTAGATCAGTCGACGGGCGACTGAAAACATGAGAAGTCTGGATGCACGATGAGATGAGTGAAAATGAGAGTGAATGATCATACATGCAAACATCAAGTGCATGATTCAGAAAATGGGAAAGCATGCATGTGTGTGAAGCAAGTCGTCGTAACGACGACAGTCCGTGAAAAAACAGTGCCATACATGCGACAACAGTGAGATGTGAACGAAAACTAAAACAATGCTTCTACAAGCTAACATACATCAAAACGACAACAAGTGCTCACTAAAATAAAGTAGAAAACACTCACACAAAGCGAAACACAAAAAGCGCTAGAAACGCTCCGCAAGGCATGAAAAGAGGGCTTACCCTGAAACAACTGAGATGAATGTGCCAACGAATCCTAGATGCAATGTGGGATGTTAGAGTTGCAAGGTTGATGTGAGGAATGAGATCTGTAGTGTGTGATTGATGAGTTTTGATCAAATCGAGGTTGTGATGCGCATGCCACAAATCTAGGAAAAGAGACACTTCGTGGGAGGTCTCTAAAATGATCCTTGCATGTAACCTCCAGCTACTAAAAATAGATCCTTGAATCAAGGGATGCCTTTGGATGCTGCCTTGGGAGAAGCAGTTCATGCATGAAAATTAGTTTTTCTCGGTCCTAGAGGGAACCGATCAACTTGAATGCACATGCATCGGTCTGCGAGCCTGGGATGAAAATATGCACAGTTTTTTGGCTAAGGAGAGATGGTAGTCCGAGAGGGAGTCCACAATTTCTGAGAGGAACATGTGAATGTCTCCCAGGATTGCACAATTTCTAGGTTGAGCAACTGTCTTGGGTCAGACCTCGGAATTTTCTCACGGAAGCCTATCTGACTGCATTTCACACTTTCTGAGCCCAACAGTGTGCCTGGCTATATTTGAGCAATTTTTGCTAGATTTTGGGCTGGGTGTCCCAAAGGGATTGTGCAATTTCTGGGAGGAACAGGTGACTGTCTCCCAGGATTGCATAATTTATGAGTTGAGCAGTTGTCCTGGGATGGATTGTGAAATTTTTGAGAGGAAGACTGTCAGGAAGAATTGCGCAATTCTGGAGCTAAGCTAGGTGTCCAATTAGGCTTGCGCAATTTCTGGAGGGAAGGTTGGTTCCTATCCAGAATTGCGCAATTCCTAGAGGTATTTTCTCAACCAACAACTGACACTAAGTTCGTAAAGTAGCCTGTGAAGGGGGTGAAACAAACTTGCATGCACAGGCTGACAAGACCCTATGAAATAGCTGAAGCTGATGTGCTTGACAATGCAAGACATGTTGCTAAGGATGGTCGGTAGGGAGGTTCCAAAACGAAGCTAAGGAAAAATTTTGGATGGTGGTTGTAGCCACTACAACAATTACTTACACCTCCTTCTCAAGCCTTGGTTCACCTTGAAATCAATCCATGTGAACTCTGGCATAAAAGGTTTGGACACCTTAATTACAAAATATTACAATATTTAAATTCAATGGTGAATGATATAACTGAAATAAAACAAGAGAATGAAGGAATTTTTAAGGGATGTGCATTAGAAAAAATGTGAATAAAACTTTGGAAGGAGTACTACAAGACCTAATGAAATCTTGGATCCCATTCACTTTGATGTTTGTGGTGCTATGGCTACAAAATCTCTTGGAGATCATCTGTACTATGTAACTTTCATTGAAGACCACTCAAGAAAGACTTGGATATATCTTCCTAAGTCCAAGAATGAAGCATTTGGTAAATTTCAAGAACTCAAGGATAAAGTGGAGGATCTTACAGAAAGAAATATAAAAGTGCTAAGATCTGACAATGGAGGGGAATACACATCAAAATAATTTATTTTCTTCTGTAAGGAGGATGTAATTAAGAGGGAGCTGATAGTTCCATACAATCCTAAACAAAATGGAGTAGCAAAAAGAAAGAATTGTACAATTGAAGAATGTATTAGAGCTATGTTACATGACTAAGACTTACCTCAATTTTTGTGGGGTTAAGCATCCAAAATAATAGCCTATATTCAAAACCAAAGTCCTCATAAGGTACTTGACAACATGACTCCCAAAGAAGCATTTACTGAAAGAAAAACATGTGTAGATCATCTTCGAATATTTGGCTGTGTTGTCTACATTCACATTCCAAAAGATAAGAGGAATAAATTGGATCCTACAAGCCTGAAGGGTAGATTTGTCTGTTATAGTGCCTCATCAAAGGCATATAAAATCTACATCAAGGAAGGTCACCGAATTGAAGTAAGTAGAGATGTGATTTTTGAGAAAACATTTCTTACAAGAAGTCTAAAGATCTCCCTATTGATTCTGATGATGAAGAACTACCTATATTTGAAGAATGTCCAAGGGAAGAAAATATTATTGTTGAGAAATCTAGGGCATCAGTAGTTAGGAGATTTCTCTTCTTGATAATTTATTTTGACATATTTTTACTTCTTGGATTATGATCTTCTCTTCTTAATGTAATTATTGTGTTCTTTTCATCAAGGCAATTACCAAATAAACAATAGAAGAAAAGAGACATAGTATGTAGGCTTGTCAGCCAGGGCCAAAACCTCTCTCTTTGAGAGGAAAACCCAAACAAAATTATTCTTATAGATATTCAATTGACGAACACCAGGACCAAGAAAAATACCCTTGACTCTAGGGTCCTCCCAAGACCAAGTCACTAGCCTCTTCTTCAACACTGCTTTTCCTCTTCTCATTCTTGACTTCCTTTCTCTTCTTATTCTCGACTTCTGCCCTTCTTGATCTCAACTTCCTTTGATTCTCGATCTATTCTTGTAGGCTTGCAACCCTACCACAGAAAACCTAGATTATCTTCACTTCCTTTATAGTCTCTTCAAGAGTGAAAGCTCTTATACTTTTATGCGGCGTCTTCTAGCGAGGCTCTATACCCAAACAATGATCACTTCAAAGTGACAGTAGCTCTTTTGACTTCCTCTAGATACCTCCACATCTGCTACCTTCGCACATGTGAAGAAAAACTAACCCAAAAACAATGCTTGAATATCATCGTTATCTTTCCTCTTTGCTGCGTTGATATGGAGGCTTCTTCTGGTGTATATGTAAAAATTCCTCATTTCCCACCCCGGTTTTCAGTTTCACCTTATTTCTCCTAAATAGTTAAATTCCCTTTGCCATATCCATACATTCAACAACTGGAAAATAAATTTTGCTGAAAACACAAATTCTGGAAATTTTACAGAATGCTGGAAAATACAAAAATATAAAAATCAGCACATACAAACAACCATTTAACTCATTTAAACACAGTGATTTTTGGTCAAGGTGACCCTGGAAAAACCCCCTACAACTCTTGGGGAAAACCAGTTCGAGAGCTCCTTCTTATTTCTGAAAAATGCTTTTTACAGTGAGAAATATTCAGCAAAAAATCAACAAGAAAATTTTTACAACTTATCTCCTTTTCCGTGCCTCATAGCCAATTGGGAAAATTTGCAAACAGCAAAACAGAACAACAATAAATGCTGTACAACCTCCTCGAAAAATAGCAGTACAACTGTACGGATTTCTGCCCTCGACTTGTTGAAACTCCGACTTGTTGAAACTCCGCCTTGCTAAAACTCCACAGTACGGACTTGCTGAAACTCCGACTTGTTGAAACTCCGACTTGCTGAAACTCCGCCTTGCTGAAACTCCGCAGTACGGGCTTGTTGAAACTCCGACTTGCTGAAACTCCGTATTACGGACTTGCTGAAACTCCGCTGTACGGACTTGCTGAAACTCTGCCTTGGAATGTGTGCCAAGTTGCTGCCTCCTTCTCCTCACTGTCCAGAAATCTCCCTTGCTCTCTTGCTCTCCTTCTCTCAATCTACTCATGAAAGAATGAATGACCTTTTCCTCCTTTTCCTCCCTTGATCTAACCCTAAGTGACTTTTGGGTAATCCCTAAATCCAATGGCTGAAATAGATTGAGATCTAGGGCTGAGATTAAATGCTCATTTAAATCTCACTTTCTATTTTAATTCACCCCACTTTAATAAAGACCCACTTAGTCATTTATTTCCAAAGTCACTTTTCCTTTCTAATTTTACATTGACTTTATTAAAGTCACTTTAAAATTAGACTTTAGTAGCATTATCACTTAAAGTCACTTTTAAATTAGATTTGACTTTATAAAAATTATAAAGTCACTTTAGGAGAAAAATTAAATTCTTTTGGACACTTTTCCCTAGGCCAAAGATCAAAGCCTTAGGGAACCACCTATCCTTCGGTATCTAATTTCAACAGTATATTTCACACTTCTTTCTTGACTTGCTTCACCGAATTCATTGTCTCCAAATGAGGCTGAGTATGGGTATATATACTAGTTTTTTCATGATCTTTAGGCCGACATGATCTCTTGGAGGAAAGTCGACTTCATCTTCTAGATACATTCCTTCGTTGTAGGCTGACATGATGAGGGCTAGTGACAAGGTCTTCAAGGATGACTTTACATACACAAGTATGACTCTTTATAATGTGTAACATGTCTTCATTAGATGACTCTTTTAGACTTTTATGACTAGATGACAATATACCTAAGGGCTCTCAATGGGAGCCTCAACTAAACAAATAAAATATCTTTCTCATGAAACCCATGATGCAAGTATTACAATAATTTTGTTTTTCTTCTTTACATCTCTTACATAAAATCACAATTACATGTCATTATGAAGACTGAACCTAGTTACACTTTTTAATGCTCCCTCTTAACTAGGAAGACATTCATAATGGTACTTGGTCATTCTTAATCTGAAGAATTTCTCATAAGAAGAATCAGATTGGTAACCCATTTGTTTAACATCATATCAACCATCATTATCAGATAGCAAGGCCTTGACTAACAACTATATCTCTCCACAATATCTGATCTCAATGCTGGTGAGACCAATGATTTATAGACACTCTTATCATTGTCTCTCTCGGAACATGCCCTACCTGGGTTCTCAGGGTGTGTTCAATTAGGACTATTCTTGTCTTAGATTCCCAGTCCTTAAAGAATATCGGTCCTTCACGAATACTCTTATCTTGAATGCCCTATCTCATCCTCAAAGAGTATTAGATGACAAATGATTACCCAATCCTCTCATTCTGTCTTCCTAGGTGAAAACTAGAATGACATGTCTATCTCTCCCTCTCAATTGGGGAGGACATATCTATTCCAATAAAGGAATTTACTCATTCCTACACAAGGAATGTACCTACACTCCCTCTTGGCTTAGGAATTTCCAAGTTTATTCCAAGTAAGAAACTTCTATCCAATCTCCCTTTAAAAAATAAGGACCTACATCAGCTCCTTAGGTGGAGATGATGGGACAACTAGTTGTTTGAAGAAATCCTTCCTTCGATGTCATGAATTTATTTTTCGATATGGAGTCTTCATCTTTTAGGACCTCTTCATAGGGCACAGACCATCCATCACTTTCATCCATGAATCAGTCGTGTCAGCATTCCTTTTATCATAAAGTGATCCATCAGTATTCATTTGGCATTGCTTCATGTTATGCTACTTTCATCATGCTTTCTTTTCCAGAAGGTTATTGCATCCTTCTACATTGTTCTTCATGGAAGACATTCAAAGTTATTCCCTTTGGTAGCCCTACATAAGCCCATCCAGATACTAGTTCATAAATAATGAACACTTAAATCATAATTACCTTTGTGATGGTCTTTCATCATGATATATTCTTGTAGGCATCAACATCCTGCATATATGTTGACATGTCTCCTAAAGATATGTATTTTCAAGGGTCTCCATCTTTTTCCATACTTCCATCAGAGTCTCTATATATTTCTAGGAGATATCATAGTCAAATTTTCTTTGTCTTTCAGATGTTGACTGCCTTTACCATTGTTGCATATTTTCATGATCTCTTCCTTCCTTTCTTCACACATTTCATTCCCAGGAGCTTCAAAGTTCCTCAGTTGTATTCAACTATCTCATATTCCATATGAAATATTATGTTGATTTCATTTAATTAATATGTGACCCATGCATTCTTGTATCCATTTTTGAGGGAGGAGATTCTTTCTTGATCATGCTTCTTAAGATAGAGCAGTGATCCATGTTGTCTACAACCATATGACATGACTCCCATGATATCAAATGTGAGCATACATACCTCATCTTTCCTTTGGGTCATCCAGACTTCCTGCAACAACTTCCTTTGAGTGAAGGAACTTCATCCCCTTGATCTACTTCACTGTTATGTCATCATATCATCATCCCTCAAATTCCACAAATTTGGAATTCAACACTTTCTTTCCCTCATGATCGGTGAACCTTACAATGAAGATTCCATTAGAGAATCTGGAGGATCTTTCATATCCTATCCTGTAGATGTTATCTTATTGACCAATGTATGATGAGCCTTGTCCTAGATGACTTCTTCCTTTTTCCATAAGTATCACTTGTGCTTTCATTTAGGTTTCCAAGAGCTATATCCTATATAGTTGATTGTCTTAGATTTTGCTCTAGACATCCTTCATTTTGCTTATGTCATAGGCTCTTCTAATGCTTCTACCATGATGTCGTTCTCTAATATGATGCATCCTATCTTATTTACAATGCTTCCTATATGTAATTTACACAATCGAAGTGTACCTTTTAGTGAAGGAGATTATCTCAATCATAGTATAGATCTTTCACTTCCTCCTTCTTAGGCTTCTTTGTCTTAGGCTCTTCCACTTCTGCGGTAATATGGGCTTCTTTCTTATTCCTCTTTTTATTGTCCCTTTTAAGCTTAGGACAATCTCTTCTATAGTTCTCATATTCTTGACATCCATAGAATTGCACTTTAACCATGTTCTTCTTTTGCTTTTGACCAAATTTTCCAAACTTTCCTTTTCTTCTTGTCATAGTAGCATATGCTTGATTCTGCTCATTTGTTTCGACATCAGACTTTGCCTTCAGTATAGTTTCTTCGATCTTACATAATGACCATAGATATTGGAAAGGAGTGGATTCTTTCTTCCCATATATGCTCGAAGTGAATTTTTCCCATTCCTCTAGTAGTGCATTCATTACTACAGTGGTCATTTCTTTGTGAGACATAATTTCTCCTAGATCTTGAAGTTGATCTCGTATTTCTAAAATCCTCATAAAATATGAGGCCATTCCTTCTTCCCTTGATATATTTAATTTGTAGAGTTCTTGTCTTAGAGAGATTACTACTCCAACAGTAATGACGAAAAACAACTCTACCAATTTTTCATATATTTCTTTTGCAATGTCTAATTTTGATACATATGGGATGAGAGAGCCTTTGATGGATTCTATGAGAATCCTTTGTGCCCTCACTTCTCCCTTCATGAATCTAGAATGTTCTTGAGTATATTCTTTGGGAGGTTGGGTTATTTACCCTTTGATGTGGTCCATGACTTCATTCTCAATGAGATTTAGGTCTGTTCTTTTCTTCCATGGAAGGAAATTTGAAGCCCCAACTAGTTTGTTTCTTTTCTTGTAAAAAGACATTTTAATAGTATCAGATGAAGTCATAAACTTACTTGAGTAGTTGTTGCTTGTTTCCTCCTTAATCTTGATGTTGATGGAATATTACTCCTTGAAATATTGAGAGAGAGCTTGCTTTATGATCCTTCTTGAATGTTCTAGTCTACCTTAGTCCTTGAAGACTTCCTTAGATGATGATCATGGAAATGCTTCTAGGGTTTTGGTTTTTCTTATTAATTCCTTCTTGAAGATGATTTCAAAACTCTTGATAGAGTATATTTATTCGATCTAAGGTTTCAGTATGATGAAGATCTTGATCTCTTTCTTAGTTTCCTTTTATTTTCTTTGATCTTTCTTTGAAACTTGATTCTCATGTGTCTTTTTTATTAGATGCCCCTTCTTGAATTCAACACCTAAGTTTTGAAACCATGTTGAGAAATCGAGGGCATCAGTAGTTAGGAGATTTATCTTCTTGATAATTTCTTGTGATAAACTTTTACTTCTTGGATTATTATTTTCTCTTCTTAATTTTACTTTTGTGTTCTTTTCATCAAGACAAGTACCAAATAAATAATAGAAGACAAGAGACACATTATGTAGGCTTGTCATCCAGGGCCAAAACATCTCACTTTTTTAGAGGAAAACCCAAACAAAATTCTTCTTATATATCTTCAATTGATGAATACCAAGACCATGACAAAGACCCTTAACTCTAGATTCCTCCCAAGACCAAGTCACTAGCCTCTTCTTTAACGTTTCTTTTCCTCTTCTCATTCTAGACTTCCTTTCTCTTCTTATTCTCAACTTCTTCCCTTCTTGATCTTGGCTTCCTTTGATTCTCAGTCTCTTCTTGTAGGCTTGGAAGCCTACCATAGAAACCATAGATTATATTCACTTTCTTTATAGTCTCTTTAAGGGAGAGTCCTTTTCTACTTTTACTCGACTTCTCCTAGCGAGGCTCTATACCCAAACAATGATAACTTCAAAATGACAACAACTATTTCAACTTCCTCTAGATACCTTCAGATCTGCTACCTTCACACGTGTGATGACAAACTAACCCAAAAACAATGTTTGAATATCTTCATTATCTTTCCTCTTTGCCGCGCTGATATGGAGGCTTCATCTGGTGTGTATTTCACACTTCTTTCTTGACTTGCGTCACCGAATTCATTGTCTCCAAATGAGGTTGAGTATGGGTATATATACTAGTTTGTTCATGACCTTTAGGCTGACATGATCTCTTGGAGGAAAGTTAACTTCATCTTCTAGATACATTCCTTCGTTGTAGGCTGACATGATGAGGGTTAGTGAAAAGGTCTTGAAGGATGAATTTACATAGACAAGTATGACTCTTTACAATGTGTAACATGTCTTCATTACATGACTCTTTTAGACTTTTATGACCAGATGATAATATACCTAAGGGCTCTCAATGGGAGCCTCAACTAAACAAATAAAATCTCTTGCTCATGAAACCCGTGATGCAAGTATTACAATAATTTTTTTTTCTTCTTTACATATCTTACATAAAATCACAATTACATGTCATTATGAAGACCGAACCTAGTTACACTTTTCAACAATTATACCTAATTATGAAGAAGAGGTTCCCAGTGAACCTATGCAGCAAGTCATAATCCTTGAAACTCATAAGTGCCCACTTGGTTAACATCAACCTTTCATGAAGCAAAAGGACATGATGCAATTAAAGGAACATTCAGGGAAATTAAAAAGCATAAGAGATATTCATATATGTAGCCTACATAACAAAATTGATTGAAGCAGAAGCATCCTCTTTTAAAGAAGTTGTCAAACATCAAGAATGGAAAGATGCTATGAAAGCGTAATATTAATCTATAATGAAAAATGGAGTTTGGGAAACCGTTCCTAGGCCGAATGACAAATACGTTGTAACTTCCAAATGGCTCTACAAGATTAAGCACACAAAAAATGGAAGCATTGACAAGTACAAAGAAAGGTTTGTGGCTAGGGGTTTCTCTAAAAAGAAGGCATTAACTATGAAGAGACATTTTCTCCTACAACAAGATACACAACAATAAGATCATTAATCTCTTTGGCAGCAACTATGAGATGGAACATCCATCAAATGGATGTCAAGACAACTTTCCTTAATAACACCATTGATGAAGTATATATTGAGCAACCCTTGGGTGTACAAAATAAAAAAAATCATGTCTACACGCTGAAGAAGGCACTTTATGGCCTTAAACAAGCCCCAAGGGCTTGGTATGCTAGGATGGATACATATCTACTAAGGATTGCCTTTTGAAGGAGTTTTGCATATCCAAATGTTAATTTTAGGTATGTTCTATGCTAGAGCAATTTATTTCAATTTCTTTTCCACATTAGCATAAAATAAACTGCAGATATAACATAAATATAAATTGCAGAAGACAAGCCAAGACAAGAGGACGGAAGATGTGGCGCTAGCCAGGGACAAACCCCAATGTGGGGAAACCCTTGATCGATTCTTCTTTTATGTTCTTCAAAGTTCAGCAGGGAAAGTGACAGAGATAGCACATTTACAATAGAAGTCAATCACTTTGACTTTTGATATCGGCATGAGATCAGTTGAAGACATATTGCTTCAACTAATTCTCTAAGGTGACTCGTTCACCTATCATAGTGATGCATCTTGTCTATTTGCTGCACATTACCATGTGACACCTTGATGTACTGTCAAATGTGTTGAACCTTGATGATTGAGTTGCTCTCATCTTCATGCTGCTCATCATGCTACATCTTCCATGGTCTTATTCATCATCAAGCTTCCCATGCTCATGATCTCATTCATCATTATGCTGCCCACGCTCATATCATCATGCATCATTATGCTGCCCATGCTCATATCATCATGTTGCCCATGATCTCATACATCATGCTGCCTTCCTTCGGAGACAGATGATCCGGCTATTTTGGAAGTGCCTGGTAGTTTCGACTTTTTCGGTAGTTTTGGCAGTTCCAGCATTTCCGGCTTTTCTGGATTTTCCAGTATTTTTGGCTTTTTTGGCATTTCCGGCTTTTTTGACAGTTTCAGCTTTTTCGACAGTTCTGGTTTTCTGACAGTTCTAGCTTTTCCGACAGTTCCAGCAGTTCCGGCTTTTCCAACAATTCCGACAGTTTTGGATTTTCCGAATTTTCCGGCGTTTCCAAATTTTCCAGCAGTTCCGGCTTTTCCAACTTTTCTGGCAGTTCCGAATTTTTCGACAGTTCTAGCTTTTTTAGCTTTTCTGGCTATTCCGACTTTTCCGATAGTTCTGGCTTTTCCGGTAGTTCCAGATTTTCCAGCTTTTCTGGAAGATCTCTCCTCCTACTAAAACCCAAAGACAAGTAGAGACAGGAATAGATCCAAGTGTGTGTAGAAATGACTTGAAGTCCTCTTCTATTTATACTAAAACGTAGAGGTTGAATAGACATGACTGTTGGGCTTCTGAGCCTACATAAGTTGCTGGCTGACTTAACAATTTTTCCATAACATAAATAAATATATAACTTCATAAATACTTATCGGAATCGGATGATATTTAGAACAATCCTACACCTTTCAATGAGAGGGATAGAGTAAAAATATCAGCTGCCATAAATAATATGACCCACATGGAGTTTGGCCCTAGTTTCCAATTTTAACACTCCCTCTCAACTAGGGAGAACTCCATCTGCTGATCCATACGTCCAACTGTACTATCTCTACTATCAGTGCCCTGCACTGCTATGCTCATCTCTACTCAGCTCTGCTCAGCTCTGTTGGCTCAGCTCAGCTCTGCTCAGCTCTGTTGGCTCTGCTGGCTCTGTTGGCTCTGCTCTGCTCTACTCAGCTCTGCTGGCTTTTCTCAGCTTTGTTGGCTCTGCTCATCTCTGCTGGCTCTGCTCTGCTCAACTTAGCTCTGCTGAAACATGAAGAAGAAGAATTAATAGAGAATATGTCATACCATTCTCCACTGACCCGAAGTCAGTCTCAGAGTGTGTACCATTGGTCCCAGACCAGTCCTCAATCGACCTGAAGTTAGTGTCATAGTAGGTACAACTCCTACCACTGGTCCCAGACCAGTACTCTACTGACTCGAAGTTAGTCTCAGAGTATGTACCACTGGTCCCAGACCAGTCCTCAACTGACCCGAAGTTAGTGTCATAGTGGGTACAACTCCTCCCAATGGTCCCAGACCAGTACTCTACTAACTCGAAGTCAGTCTCAGAGTATGCACCACTGGTCCTAGACCAGTCCTCAACCAACCCGAAGTCAGTGTCATAGTGGGTAAAACTCTTACCACTAGTCCCAGACTAGTATCATTGATCCCATATCGATGAAGGTCATCCTAGCATAGGGAGTACGGTAGATACAATGATGCATCCATCGGTGCTACTATGGTCCCTATCCTCATTTCCCTGCTCATTGATCAGATGGGAGGTACTTCCCATGAGTCCCAGACTGCATGGGTAGGATGCCTCGACAAGAGAACTTAATCAATCCTGTCCTCACAAGAGAACTAATCATCCTGCTACACAATTTCCATGGAGAACACATCATCCATGCCTCATAGGAGAACTAATCATCCTGCTACACAATCGTCATGGAGAACATATCATCCAAACCTCACAGGAGAACTAATCATCCTGCTACACAATCATCATGGAGAACACATCATCCAGACCTCACAGGAGAATTAATCATCCTACTACACAATCGTCATGGAGAACACATCATCTAGACCTCATAGGAGAATTAATCATCTTGCTACACAGTCATCATGGAGAACACATCATCCAGACCTCATAGGAGAATTAATCATCCTTCTACACAATCATCATGGAGAACACATCATCCAGACCTCACAGGAGAATTAATCATCCTGCTACATAGGAGAGCGAATCATCCTGTCCCACACGAGAGTGAATCATCTTGTCCCACAAGAGAGCGAATCATCTTGTCCCACGAGAGAGCGAATCATCTTGTTCACAGGAGAGTGAATCATCCTGTCCACAGGAGAGAGAATCATCCTGTCCCACAAGAGAGCGAATCATCTTGTCCCACAAGACAGCGAATCATCTTGTCTACAGGAGAGCGAATCATCCTGTCCATAGGAGAGCGAATCATCCTGTCCATAGGAGAGCGAATCATCCTGTCCCAGTGTGCACCACCAGGGGAGGGTGAGTCACCCTGTGGTCATATGTTGCTCCAGTAAGAACCACAAGTCCCTAGAGCTCCCAGAGCTCAATGTATATAACATGTAGGACCCTTGTACAAGGGTCTCTTGATGACTCCAAGTCGTTCGGGAAAATCACAGATTTGATCTTTCCCCCGGGGCTTAGACAAAGTGTAGTGACCTGTACATCATCTCATAGTGATGGAGCTTCCTTTCTCATAGACTTACCATATCCCAGATAAGGTAGTATCTGATGTCTATCTGCTGAAGCAATCATTGAATACGGGATTCCTCAATAATCGAATCCCACCTTTGGTTGTCACAGAGAATCACAGTGGTACAAACAACTCACTTGAAGAGCTTCCCCAACTAGGAAGCTTCATATGAGATCATACTCGTAGATATGTATCCGGTCTCAGCGGTGCTTATAACAACCGACTTCTGCTTCCTAATCATCCATGATATCGAAGCAGAATACAAAGAGAAACAACACTAAGAAGTGCTCTAGTGATCCTCCACACTGCCTGCCCAATCAACATTCGAATAATCATGCAATTTCATATTTTCGGCAGTGTATCTCAATCCATGAGAGATTGTGCCCTGAAGACATCTCAGAAGATTCTTGGCACCAATCCAGTGAGGTTCAACCAAATATGAGCTCACCATGCTAATTGCAAAACATATGTCTAGACAAAAGTTCACCAAGAAAATCAACACGAATGAGTTTATGAGATTCAGAGGCATTTCCCAAATCTGGTCTGACATCACTACCATATAACTTCTGAAAGTTAAGATCCTTGAGGTAGTCACAGGCTTGCGGTTCACCATTCCACATCTGGAATCCAACTCCCTCTTACTTCTGCAAATGATAGGGTCTGCACCTGTTAGAAGTAAGTCATCCTCATAAGGTGCTGGTATGAGAGGTCTATCATCCACAATCTTTGGATGGTTTGGATCCGTTTCACTCCTAGTGAATCTCAGCTTTATCAGACAGCTATCGATCTTCTCATACTATGCGCAACGTGTTTTTCTTCAAGCCATAGAGGGCTTTCTTCCACCTGCATATGCGAGATTCATGATTATCAATCTCAGACCCCTTGGGTTGTTCCAGACTTGTGGACCTGCTACGTGAGGGGAATGGTCCCCTTGTAAGATTTTCCTTCGGTACATCTCAGACATGTACTTTCATGCTCCTTTTGAATTCAGGCATCCCTTTCACCATCTGACTCACAGAACTTTGGTGCTACATGACAATGGACATGGTCCCCAGTGGACTTCCTGCAATTTGATACAACCTTGAACTCAAAAACATCTTTGAAAATTCTATTTCCAAACATGTACCTTTCCATCGATGAGTACCACCCTGAAACCTTTGACTTTCATTTTCGAGATGGACACCAGGTTCTTCTTGCGATTAGGTACATAAAATCGATTCGGGGTTCCTTGCTTTCTTTGAAGAGTCGACCATTTCATTGATGACCTACATTACCTTCAGACACTCCTTCGCATAATGGCCGAACTTATTGCAACCAAGGCTTCTGCCTTTCCTTCCACCCTTAGATCCAAACTTCCCAATGAAGTGATATTTAGATGGGCCATCAAAAACTTCGGCTATGCCATTCTGATAATATGTTCTGCTTCGACTTCACCCTTTATGAACTTAGAAGAGAGATGTGGAAACCATTGATCCTTTTGTCTTGTCCCTATTGTCTTTGGTGATTGCTCTTTCACTCTTGCTTGGGCATTGTCTTCACCTCACCTCTGATACCATGTTAATTTTAGGTATGTTCTATGCTAGAGCAATTTATTTCAATTTCTTTTCCACATTAGCAATCACATCAGCATAAAGTAAACTGCAGATAGAACATAAATATAAATCATAGAAGACAAGCCAAGACAAGAGGACAGAAGATGTGGTGCTAGCCAGGGACAAACTCCAATGTGGGGAAACCCTTGATCAATTCTTCTTTTATGTTCTTCAAAGTTCAGCAGAGAAAGTGAGAGAGATAGTACATTTACAATAGAAGTCAATCACTTTGACTTTTGATATTAGCATGAGATCAGTTGAAGACATATTGCTTCAACTAATTCTCTAAGGTGACTCGTTTACCTATCATAGTGTTGCATCTCATCTATTTGCTGCACATTACCGTGTGACACCTTGCTGTACTGTCACATGTGTTGAACCTTGATGACTGAACTGCTCTCATCTTCATGCTGCTCATCATGCTGCATCTTCCATGGTCTTATTCATCATCAAGCTGCCCATGCTCATGATCTCATTCATCATTATGCTGCCCATGCTCATATCATCATGCATCATTATACTGCCCATGCTCATATCATCATGCTACTTAGTATGCTACCCATGATCTCATACATCATGTTGCCTTCCTTCGGAGACAGATGCTCCAGCTATTTCGGCAGTTCTCAGTAGTTCCGGTTTTTCTGGCAGTTCCGACATTTCCAGCTTTTCCGGATTTTCTGGCTTTTCTGACTTTTTTGGATTTTTCAGTATTTCTAGCTTTTCCGGCGTTTTTGACTTTTTCGATAGTTCTGTCTTTTCCGACAGTTCCGGATTTTTTGACAATTCTGGTAGTTTCGACTTTTCTGGCTTTTCCGGCTTTTCCGGCTTTTCTGGATTTTTCGGTATTTCTGGCTTTTCCAGCATTTCCGGCTTTTCCGGCTTTTCCGGTGGTTCCAGCTTTTCTGGCTTTTCCGGCTTTTCCGACAGTTCTGGCAGTTCCGGCTTTTCCAGCTTTTCCTTAGGATCTCTCCTCCTACTAAAACCTAAAGACAAGTAGAGAGAGGAAGAGATCCAAGTGTGTGTAGAAATGACTTGAAGTACTCTTCTATTTATACTAAAATGTAGAGGTTGAATAGACATAATTGTTGGGCTTCTGAGCCTACATAAGTTGTTGGCCGACTTAACAATTTGTCCATAACATAAATAAATTCATAACTTCATAAATACTTATCGGAATCGGATGATCTTTAGATCAATCCTACACCTCTCAATGAGAGGGATGTAATAAAAATATCAGCTGCCATAAATAGTATGACCCACATGGAGTTTTGCCCTAGTTTCCAATTTTAACACCAAATCTTTATATCAAAGTAGTGAAGGATACACCAATGATCATTCTTCTATATGTGGATGACCTACGCATAATAGGTGTGGAAAGTCATATTCAAGAATGCAAGAAACAATTGGCAGCAAAATTCGATATGAAAAATTTGAGGCTTAGGCATTATTACTTGGGGTTGGAAGTTTAGCAGAAACTGGGTGAATATATATCTACATAAAGGAAATTATGTAATTAAGATGCCACAGAATTTTGGCATGATGGATTGCAAACTAGTCACAACTCCCATGATCATTGATTTGAAGAGGTTAAGAAGTTCAAAATCAAGTCATGTGGATCCTACAAGTTATAAACAACTAGTTGGCTCTTTGGTGTATCTTTTGAACACACGTCCATATTTTTTTTTGTAGTGAACATTCTTAGTCAGTTTCAGATGGAGCCTAGACATGACCACTATATGGCATCCAAACATATATTGAGATATTTGTGAGGGACAATACACTACTACCTGAAGTATGATGGAAAGAAAAATATCCAACTAATGGGATATACAAATTCAGATTGGGGAGGCAGTGACACAGATGGAAGAAGCACTATTAAATGATGTTTTAGCTTGGGATCTTATATGATCTCATGGATGAGTATAAAGAAAGAATCAATTGCATTAAGCAGTGTTGAAGTTGAATATATTGTAGCATGTGAAGTTGTTAGAGAAGTTGTTTGGTTAAGGAAGTTGTTGTCTGATTTATTTAAAGGACCGTTGGACCCTACAATTATACATTGTGACAACACAAGTTGCATAAGGTTGTATGAAGACCCCACATTCCATTAAAAAATAAAGAATATAAACAACGAGTATCATTACATATGAAAATTGGTGAAAGATGGGGTGGTACAACTATAGTATATCTCCATCGATGAGTAGGTAGCTAATATTTTGACAAAATATCTTCCTAATAAGAAGCTTGTGTATTTAAGAAGCAAGATTGGACTAGTTGATATCACATGCCTAGTTGAGAGAGAGAGATAAACACATCATTCTTATATTCACATTATGAAGAAAGAATGGAGGATTGGGTAAGCATCTGAATACCAATACTCTTTGAGGATGAGGTAGGGCATCCAATAGGTAAGAGTAGTTGAAGAGGAGATTCCTTAAGGATGTGTAAATCCAAGAACAGAATGGTCTTAAAAGGACATGCATTGTGAAAATCGGGATGGGGTATGTGCCTTGAGAGACAATGATGAGGGTGTCTATAAATCATTGTCTCCCTAGCATTGTGATCTAATCAAGTGGAGAGATAGAGTTGTTAGTCAAGGCCTTGCTATATGACAATGTTGGTTGATATGATGAGATAAGCTAAAAATATAGCTAATGAGATGGCTTACCAATCCAACTCTTCTTATGATAATTCTTCTATATATTATGAATATTTCCCTAGTTAAGATGGAGTGTTGAAATTTGTAACTAGGTTCGGTCTTCATAATATCTTATATATTCCTAATTTTATGTATTTGATGTAAAAGAGAAGAAAAAATATTATTGTTATTTTATGACATGGATTTTATTCTCAAGGTCAATTTATTTTTAGGTTAAAGCACCCGTTGTGTGCTTCTAGGGTTTGTCATAGAGTCAAGGAGTCAAAAGAGTTAGTTTCATATGTAATAGTCCCCATTAGGCATCTTGTAACAAGTAAAAAGAATTAATTTTGAGTCAAAAGTGTCAAATTAACTCTCCAAGACCAAGTCGACCTGGCAATGATGAAGTCGGTCTAATTAGGGCTATTTGTCCTCCTTGAAGGCATATATATAAGAGACCATTCGGCCTCATTTGGAGACTCATTCGATCATTAAATCAAGAAAGCAAGAACAAGAAGGAAGAATGAAAGCGAAGGTTTAGAAGGATGAAGGAAAGGATTTTTTTTCTCTCTCTATCTGTCACACGTATGAAGAAAGCTAGGCTTTTACAACTACAAGGATGAAATTTTTGAACTACAAGAGAAGGGATGAAAGAAGTCAAGTTGATCACCTACAAGCCTTTTAAAAAGAAGCAACCCGAGCGAAGGAAGAAGGAAGCCTAAAAGAGCCCAAAATCACTCGCATGTGTAAAATTGCAATGAATTGTGGGAGGGACGAAGTTGCAGGACTGTAGTGAAGGATGTGGTTTGTTGCTGGGGGCCAAATTTTGTTTCTAGGGGTTGAAATTAAGTAGTTGGAAGTGATTTGACTTGGTGAAGAGAATCACATCTTCAAGAAGGTTGACTTGGTCTTGGAAGGATCTTGGTCTTAACTCTAAGGGTCTTGTAATTTGTCATTTGAATATTCCATAAGAAGAGAAGAGATTTTTGTGGGTTTTCTTCTCTAGGAGAGGTTTTGGCCCTGGCTAGTAGCCTACATATTGTGTCCATTTGTTCTATTGATATTCATGTTTTGGTAGTTGTTTGATGATAAGAATATTATAGTAATTAGAGAAGAAGAAGCTAATCATAAAAAAAGTAAAAGAATATCACAAGCAGTTATCAAGTTAAAGAGAAATCACTCCAATCTAATCCATATTGATTTCTCAACATGGTATCGGAGCTAAGGTTGAAAAAGGGCATAATGAAGATCACTACATCCTTTAATAAGACATTGAATTTCTCTTTGAAGTAGTTCTCTATGATGACAAAACATCTCAAGCAAGGCATCAAATCCTTTGGGGATCTCTTATTGTCTATCAAGATCTATATGGCCAAGGCTTTCACTACAAAGGATTTGAATAAAGGACTATTATCAGCACTTAAAGGTACTTTTGAAGATGACAACATATGGGTAATTGAAAATGGGGATTCTAGACATATGACAGGTGAACATGGACAACTAAATACCCTATAAAAAGGAATATCTTCTCACTTAGTCAAACTTGGAGATAGAAAAAGTTATGCAGTAAGAGGAGTTGGATCAACCACATTGTAACTAGAATATGGAGGAAACACACATCTCAACAACATACTATATGTCCCAAGTTTGAAGAAAAAATTACTTTATATTTCTTGTCTTGAAGATAAAGGAGATAAAATTGTTTTTGTTGATGGAAAAGCTATGGTATGGGGTAAAGGATCTAGCATTAATAATGAAAAAATAAATGGGATTCGTGAGGGAAGGCTTCATAGATTACTCTCACCTCTCTCTCAGGCCTTGGTTCACCTTCAAATAGATCCATGTGAACTTTGGCATAGAAGGTTTGGACACCTTCATTACAAAATATTACCATATTTAAACTCAATCGTGAATTGCATCCCTAAACTAAAAGAGGAGCATGAAGGAAATTGTAAGGGATGTGCATCATGAAAAAATGTGAAGAAACCTTTTATAATAAATACTACAAGATCTAAGGAAATATTGGATCTCATTCACTCTGATGTTTGTTTTCCTATGGCTACAAAATATGGAGGTCATCTATACTATGTAACTTTCATTGATTACCACTCAAGAAAGACTTGGATTTATCTTCTTAAGTCCAAGGATGAAGTATTTGATAAATTTCAAGAATTCAAGGCTGAAGTGAAGAATCTTACGAAAATAAAGACAAAAGTGCTAATATTTGATAATGGAGTAGAATACACATAAAAAAGTTCATTTGTTTCTGTAAGGAGGATGGAATTAAGAGGGAGTTGATAGTTCCATACAATCCTGAAAAAAATGTAGTGGAAATAAATAATCATACAATTGAAGAATTCATTGGAGCTATGTTACATGATCAAGAATTACCTCAATTTATGTGGGGGTGAAGCATCCAAAATAGCAGTCTATATTCAAAACCAAAGTCATCATAAGATACTTTAACAACATGACTCTTGAAGAAGCATTAATCAAAAGAAAACCATGGATAGATCACCTTCGAATATTTGGTTGTCTTGTCTACATTCATATTCCAAAAGCTAAGAGGAAGAAATTGGATCCTACAAGCATGAAGGGAATATTTGTTGGTTATAGTTCCTCATCAAAAGCATATAGAATCTACATTAGGGAAGGTCACCGAATTGAAGTAAGTAGATAAGTGAATTTTTATGAAAACATTGCTTATAAGAAGTCTAAAGATCACCCTATTGATTATGATGATGAAGAATTACCTATATTTGAAGAATGTCCAAGGGAAGAAGAAGATACTATACCTAATTATGAAGAAGGAGGTCCCAGTGAACCTATTCTACAAGTCATAATATCTAAAGCTCATAAGACACCCACTTGGTTAACATCAACCATTCAAGAAGAAGGACATGTTGTAGCTAAAGGAAAATTCATGGAAAGTAAAAATCCTAAGAGATATTCAGATATGCAACCTACGTAACAAAATTGATTGAAGTAGAACCATCCTCTTTAGAAGAATCTATCAAACATCAAGAATGGAAAGATGCTATGAAAGAGGAATATTAATCTATAATGAAAAATGGAGTTTCGGAAATCATTCCTAGGCTGAATGACAAATATGTTGTAACTTCCAAATGGCTCTACAAGATTAAGCATGCAACAGATGGAAGCATTGACAAGTACAAAGAAATGTTTGTGGCTCTGGGTTTCCCTCAACAAGAAGGCTTTAACTATGAAGATACATTTTCTCCTACAACAAGATACACAACAATAAGATCATTAATCTCTTTGGAAACAATTATGGGATGGAACATCCATCAAATGGATGTCAAGACAACTTTCCTAAATAACACCATTGATGAAGAAGTATATATTGAGAAACCCTTGGGATTCGAAGTACATAATAAAGAAACTCATGTTTTCAGGCTGAAGAAGGCCCTTTATGGCCTTAAAAAAGTCCCAAGAGCTTGGTATGCTAGGATGGATACATATCTATTAAGGATTGGTTTTTCAAGGAGTTGTGTAGATCCAAATCTTTATATCAAAGTAGTGAAGGTTGAACTAGTGATCATTATTCTATATGTGGATGATCTACTCATAACATGTGTGGAAAGTAATATTCAAGAATGCAAGAAATAATTGGCAGTACCATTCAATATGAAGGACCTAGGGATTATGCATTATTAATTGGGGTTGGAGGTTTGGCAGAAACCGAGCGAAATATATCCAGGTCAAGGAAATTGTGTAATTAAGATGCTACAAAGGTTTGGCATGATGGATAGAAAACCGATGACAACTCCTATGATCACCAATTTGAAGAGGTTAAGAAGTTCAGGATCAAGCCCTGTGGATCTTACAAGTTATAGAAAATTGGTTGGCTCTCTGATGTATCTTGTGAACACACATCCATATATTTGTTTTGCAGTGAACATTCCCAGTGAGTTTCAAATGGAGCATAGACATTACAAATGGATAGCAACCAAACATATATTGATATATTCATGAGGGAAAATACATTACTTCTTGAAGTATGATGGAAAGAACAATATCCAACTAATTGGATATACATATTCAAATTGGGGACGCAGTGAGATAGATGGAGGAGCATTGTTGGAGGATGTTTTAGCTTTAGATCCTATATGATCTCATGGATGAATAAAAAGAAAGAATCAATTGCATTAATTAGTGCTAAAGTTGAATATATTGCAGCATGTGAAGTTGGTAGAGAAGCTATTTAGTTAAGGAAGCTAGTGTCTAATTTATTTAAAGGACAACTAGAACCTACAATTATACATTGTGACAACACAAGTGTCATAAGGTTGTATGAAGACCCCATATTCTATGCAAGAAAAAAGCATATAAACAACAAGTATCATTACATATGAAAATTGGTGCAATATGGGGTGGTACAATTGTTGGCTTAGTGGGGCCTGACCCAGGTTTGGAAGTGATTTAGCCAAGAAAATCTCGGTACTACTGGCCCTTTCAGCAACAGTACGTGGAGCACACACTGAGGTCTCACTCGAAGTAGTATGGGAGGGTTCTAGAACTAGGTTTCCACACCCTGGGGATGTCTGATATGTGGTGATTAGTACACGGTCCAACCTTCGCACTTACTGTGCTACGTGCATCTGCAGGCACCCCACATCTTGTGATACTGTCTTCGTGTAGTTCTAGCCGCAGTGTGACCCATGTTATTTACCCAAGTATTCCTTAGTTAGGCTTTGTTAACTTGTTTACTTAGATTATTTTCCCGACTCCACCCTACGCACTCAGTTGCATGGGTTCGCGCACTCAGCTACAGACTCTACTAGGCCTCTGTGCACTCAGCTGTAGAGCCTCTTCCTACTACTACGACCCAGTACACTTCAGGTTCCACTCTATGCTCTAACCATTCCTTCGCTATTCTATATCTCTATGCTCTCTTAAGCTATCTTTACACTTAGAGACTCGCTCTATTTATACAATCCCATGGTTCGCGGACCATGGGTAGGCCGACACAAATTTACATTAAATTACAATACAATGCTTAGGGTGGACAACCCTATGACTCAATTGTACACTTCGCACTCCGCGCTCGCACTTCGTGGATTCTTACAATAAAATTGACTAAAACTTGGGATTTGAGCCCCAAAACATGCTGCAAGGGATTCCATGCCCAACTGGCCCCCAACACAATCATTGTGACTCGTCTTGAGTCACTTTGCTGGTGCGGGGATCTTGGCATGGAGCCCCTCCAACTGTTCCTGTGTTTTTGCTGCTTGTTCGACGCCCTTGGTCTGCTCTATGGCGGCCTTCGCCACCTTGCAGAAAGCCCTTACCTCCTCGGCCAACTGCTCGTTGCGCTTCTCCTGAGCTAGCAGCTTGGTGGCCTCCTTCTGTTTTTGTACTATTGTTTTATTGTGTTCCGCTAGATCCGGGGCGCGCCACTCGGGTGGCCATGAGTCAAGCACAACGAAAATGGCATCATCAATCGCGATGAATGACAGTTTGGTCCAGTTCTGCGTCGGATCCTTACACGCCTTAATATACACGTTGTGCATATCTGCCTTGAAGTCTGCAAAGCTCCGCAAACTGTCGTACACTGTGGGGGATAGGCGCGACCTTCTGTTAATCCACATCCAGATGCTCGCCTCCATGAGCACCCAGAAGATCTTGGTCTCGTGGATCTGGTGGCGTCCTTCGTAGCCCAGAGCAACGCATATTTTACGGCCTATGGCAAGTCCTGTTCAAGAGGAGCGAACTGACTGTCCTTAGGCAGTTCCCTTGACACCAGTACGATGGACAAGAGCAACCATGTGCAGTGGAAGTTTTTGCCTTGCTCCTAGACTTCCTTGCAGTTGGTGAGGAATTCTTCACAAAGGAAGGCGGCCCAATTGAATTTGACCCCCTTCGCGCATTGTTCGGCCAACACAATGACCATCGCTGGTGCCTCATTGCCGTGGCATTTTCTCATCACCTTCTTGGCTAGCAGCTGGGTGGCTACGTGCACCCCTTTGTATGGAATGCTACTAATTACATAGCTTCTCTGCTTCTTTTCCAACTTGTATTTCTTCTTCATGACCTCTGCGAGCACCAAATCTCCGTTTTTGCCAGCTATTTCTACAGGGTCCCTTCCCTCATAGGGAAGCCGAGAAATCCTGTGAATAAGCTTCGCCGTGATGGGAATCGGCTCCTCCAGCCACAGGTACCCATTGTGTACCAGGAAATGCAGCTACCTGATGACAAAGATTGTAATCAGTGCGCGGTGAAAATGCAGAATCCATAGTAGGTGGAGTAGCCCGACCTTCTCCACACTGCGCAGCCATTTCTGCGGCTCTAGCATGTAACAGACCCCTCCTTGCTCTACTTCATGAGTTTGTTAGTCTCCAAATGTGGGAACTTTTCGTCGTCCGCGAGGTCCCAATCTTCAAATTTCATCATGGGCACACGACCCAGGACCGAGCCTTCAAACAATATTCCATCTAGGAGGAGAGGGGTTTGGAGTGTGCTCTTATCGACATTTAAATCCTTGGGTACTTTTGGTTTTCCTTTCCACGGAGGGATATACTCGGGTATTTTTGCTACAACGTGCACTGGTTGGATGTCTTCTTCCATTTATTCATCTGCCTCTATCTGCTCTACGAAAGCCTGGATGTCCTCCTCCTCATCATTTGTCTCAAGGTTAACAGTCTTGCCCTTGTCTTCCATAGAAAGTTTACCAAATTGTGGATTTTGTGGGGACATGTGGACTGGTCCCGCTGCCTGTGTATCTGTCTTGGGCCTTGGTATGGGTGATTTCAGAATTTCTGGTGCATCCCCCACCTGCACCGAAGGGCCCTGCACGGCTTCCTTGGCGGTACTTTTGACAAAACCCACATCTCTCCTGGTAGTTGCCATCTTGTTTGAGTTGTCTGTAGTTGTTCGCGACTTTCGAGGCTCAAACACCGCTTGGCACTCAACACTATGTGTTCTCTGTAACAGCTCAAATCTCAAACAAACAAGTGTTGTCTCGTGGCCAACCTTGGTAGTTTTATAGCGTCTTTCGAATTTGAATTTGACCATTCTCCCCATTTCTGATTCATTAATGCATTCTTGGCAGCAGATCATTCCTAATCTAGTTCTTGGCGGCAACAGAACCATTTGTTGGCTTATTGGGGCCTGAACCAGGTTCGGAAGTGATTCATCCAAGCAAATCCTGGTACTACTAGCCCTTTCGGCAACAGTTTGCGTAACACGGAATGAGGTCTCGCCCAAAGTAGTATGGGAGGGTGCTAGAACCAGGTTTCCGCACCCTGGGGATGTCTGATATGTGGTGATTGGTACGCGGTCCAACCTTCACACTTACTGTGCTACGTGCACCTATGGGCACCCTGTGCCCTGTGATACTGTCTTCGCGTAGTTCTAGCCATAGCGCGACCCATGTTATTTACCCAAGTCTTCCTTAGTTAGGCTCTGTTAACTTGTTTACTTATATTATTTTCCCGACTCCACCCTGCGCACTCAACTGTAGGGGTTCGTGCACTTAGCTATAGACTCTACTAGGCCTCTTCACACTCAACTGCAGAGCCTCTTCCTACTACTATGATCCAGTACACTTCAGGTTCCACTATATGCTCTAACCATGCCTTCGCTATTCTATTTCTCTATGCTCTCCTAAGCTATCTTTACACTTAGAGCCTTGCTCGATTTATACAATTCCATGGTCTGCGAACCATGGGTAGGCCGACACAACTTTACATTAAATTACAATACAATGCTTAGGGTGGAAAACCCTATGACTCGATTGTACACTTCGCGCTCCGCGCCCGCACTTCGCGGAGTCTTACAATACAATTGACCAAAACTTGGGATTTGAGCTCCAAAACATGCTTTGGGGGATCCCATGCCCAACAACAACTACAATATATCTCCACTGATGAGAAAATAGTTGATATTTTGACAAAATATTTTCCTAATTATAAGCTTGTATATTTAAGAAGCAGTCTTGGACTGGTTGATATCTCCCCCCTAATTTAGACGGAGAGATAGACACATCATTCTTGTCTTCACATTATGCAGAAATAATGGTGGATTAGGTAAGCATATGAATATTGATACTCTTTGAGGATGAGGTAGGGTATCCAATAGGTAATAGTAGTCGAAGAGGAGATTCCTTGAGGATGTGTAAATCCAAGAAAGGAATGGTCCTAAAAGGACATACCTTGTGAACATCCATATGGGGTATGTGCCTTGAGAGACAATGATGAGGGTGTCTATAAATCATTGTCTCCCCAACATTGTGCTCTAATCTAGTGGAGAGATAGAGTTGTTAGTCAATGCCTTGCTATATGACGATCTTGGTTGACATGATGAGATAAACTAAAAATATAACTTATGAGATGGCTTACCAATCCAACTCTTCTTATGAGAATTATTCAGTATGAGATTGCCCATGTACCATCTACATATTATGAATACTTCCCTATTTGAGAAAGAGTGTTGAAATTTGTAACTAGGTTCGATCTTCATAATATCTTATATATCTTGATTTTATGTATTTTATGTAAAAGAGATATTTTTTTGTTTGTTTGTTATTTTATGGGTTTCATGCCCAAGGTCAATTTATTTTTAGGTCAAAGCACCCATTGTATGCTTCTAGGGTTTTTCATAGAGTCAAGGAGTCAAAAGAATTATTGTCATATGTAATAGTCCCCCTTGGGATTCTTGTAACAAGTCAAAAGAATTATTTTTGAGTCAAAAGAGTCAAATTACCTCTTTGATACCAAGTCAGATTTGCAATGAAGAAGTCAGCCTAATTAGGGTTATTCGTCCTCCTTGGAAGCCTATATATAAGGGACCATTCAACCTCTTTTGGAGACACATTCACTCATTCAATCAAGAAAGCAAGAAAAAGAAGCAAGAAGGAAATAGAAGGTCTAGAAGGAATAAGGAAAGACAAAATTTTGATTTTTTCTCTCTATCTCTCACACATGCGAAGAAAACTAGGATTTTTGCAGCTATAAGGATGAAATTTCTGAACCGTAAGAGAAGAGATGAAATATGAAGTAAAGAAGTCAAGTTGATCACCTACGAGCCTTTGAACAAGAATCAGCCCAAGCGAAGGAACAACGAAGCCTAAAAGAGCCCAAAATTACTCACACGTTGGAAATTGTAGCGAATTACAAGAGGGTTGAAGTTGCAGATTGCAGTGAAGGATGAAGTTTGTTCTTGGTGGTCGAAATTGAGTTGTTGGAAGAGATTTGACTTGGTTTGACTTGGTGAAGAGAAGCACATGCTCAAGAAGGTTGACTTGGTATTAAGTCTAAGGGTCTTGTAATTTGTCATTTGAATATTTTATAAGACAAGAAGAGATTTTTGTGGGTTTTCCTCTCTAGGAGAGGTTTTGGCCTTGGCTAACAACCTAAATATTGTGTCCTTTTTTTCTATTGATCTTCATGTTTTGGTAGTTGTTTGATGATAATAATACTATAATAATAATAGAAGAAGAATTTAATCACAAACAAAACTAAAAGAATACCACAAGAAGTTATCAAGTTAACAAGAAATCACTCTAATCTAAGCCCTATTTATTCCTCAACAAAAAGAAGAACCACATTTCAACATTTTCGGTGCAAAACACTGGTACTTCATTCATGGAGGAAGCGACTGAGGTGACAGTGTAAGTGGTATATTTTCACTGAATGTTATGTAACAGATGATTGGTGCAGGCCCCTGAATATGTTGATCAATTGTCAATTAATCCCTAACTGAATATGCTGCCTACACTTTGACAACCTTCATTTTGGCTAAGTACTCAACTTGTCAGATAATAAGTTGTTTTTGAAGGCCGATGAGTTCAGGGTAACTTGTAAATAATCAAAAGCATTTGCAACTTCTATATGAGCCTTCTTTCCTTCCCAAATCCATTGGAATTATTCTTGTATAGAATTTGTTTCTTTCTTCCTTTTTTGTACAATTTGATTTTCCAAAGTTGATAATGCTTGTGGTGTTGAAGAATGTAACTAGGTTTGGTCTTCATAATTGTATTTGAGTCACAATGAAATCTATTTATGAAAAAGAATTTTATTATTATTATTATGAATTATTAAAGCATGGGTTTCAAGCTTGGGTCATCATGTTTTAGATCAAAGTCCCCATTGAGGACTTCTAGGACTTATACTGAGTCATTAGAGTCATTGTACATTTAATAAGACCCTTCTTGGGCTTTTGAATCATGTAAAAATAATTATTTTTTAGTCAAAAATGAATTTTGTCACCTCCACACCAGGTCGGTCCTTACCAGTTCAAGTCGGCCTACAAGAAGGGAATTTGAACTCCAAAAAAGGGTATATATAAGAGAAATTCGATTAATTTGAGAGACCACCACTTACACAAGTTCGATCTCCAAGAAGAAGTAGTGAAAAAGTGCGAATTTGTAGAAGAAGACAAGGCATTGCAAGATCAAAGGCTTTTGGGTCATCTCTCTCTCACACGTGTGGAATTTTCTGGGCTACTGTAACTAGATTGAAGTACTACATCAAGGCCGAAATTTTGATGATGATTCTAGGTCAAAGTAATACTTCAAGGTAAAAGTGTTGCTTCTAGGTCGAAGTGTTGCTTCTAAGTCGAAATGTTGCTTCTGGGTCGAATTGTTGCATCAAAATCAAAGTTATTGGGTTGAGGTTGTTGCATCAAGGTCAAAGTTTCTAGGTCAAAATTTGTGCTATATTGAAGTGTTGTTGTCGCTGTTGTTATTCTAGGTCAAAGATAGTGTTGGAAGGTTGTCATTTTCAGAAGAAGGAAAGGGATGACCTGGTGATTAGAGGAAGATTGTGTCTAGGTCAAGAAGTCTTGGATTGTCTTGTTAAACTATTGAAGGAAGAGTTATTGAATAGATTTTCCCCTAGAGTGGGGTTTTTCCTTGGTTGTTTGCCTACATCTAGTGTCCCTAATCTTTATGTGGTTTTTATAATTTCTTGATGAACTAAAGAAGAACACAAAAGATAATAGAAATTAAGAATTTCACAAGTAATTATCAAGTATAAGAAAATATTTTTTCCTTTCTGATTTTCTAACATGGTATCAGAGCTAAGGTGAAGAACGAAAAAGGTAGTTTGAGGATCTACTGAAAGGAGTCTAAGAAACCTCAAAAAGTTGAGCAAGGGATCATATAAGGAGATCTTATAAGGAAAGAAGCTTACTACCTTCAAGGGCAATGTCTAACAAAAAAGAGGGAGAGAACAAATTAGAATCAAATTACAAGTCATGGAAGAAAATAATTGATCTCATTCTTGAAAAGAACAAAGTCCTGGATTTGGTCAGAGGAAAAGTGAAGAAACCTACTGAAGGATCAAGTGATGCAGATAAAGTGAAGTTTAGAGAGTAAGAAATATTGGCTATGATACTAATGGTAGAAGGTATAAAGGAAAATCTTGTCCCATACATTTCCAACATAGAATCTGCTCAAGAAATGTGTGAAGCCTTATCAAAATTGTTAACTATCAAGAACATTGGTCAAGTAGCAAGTCTTAATAATGAACTAAGGACCACAAAAATGACAAAATAAGACATTGTAGCTTCCTTATGTGTAAGGATAGCTAGAATTAGAGATGACCTTCAATCCATAGATGAAATTGTACCAAAAAAAGAGTTAGTGATTACCGCATTATTGGGATTGCCACCTACTTGGAGTGCTTTTACTTCAAGAATCAACAACTGAAAAGAAAATCCATTCGAAGAATTATGGAATGCCTGCAACCAAGAAGAGATGAGAATCTCATTAGTAGCCAACAATGAAGAAGATAAAGTTTCAAATGCCTACTTTGCTCATCACAAGAAAGGAAACCTCAAGAAGTCAAAAGGGCCAAGAAGGAAGGTAGACATGTCCAAAATAGAATGCTGCAAATGTCATAAAATGGGTCACTATAAAAGTGGTTGTCCTGACAATTCGAAGAATAAGAAAAGGAAAAGGTACCAAGCTAATGTTATTGAAGAAGGATCTCCAAAGAAGAATAAACTTGAAGAATCAAATATAAGGGACTTACAATACTAATTCCTCTGCTCTAAGCTTTAGTTATTTCATTTTTTATTTATAGTATTTGTGTAGGTTTTAACCCCGTACAAAAATTACCTGCATATGAATTCTAAAAACAGAAAATAAACAATAGCAAGAGAATAAAACATAAAATAGATGTACACAGAGATTTTCCCTTGGATCCCAAAACCAGGACTACCAGATTGATTTTTCATTATATTCTTTTCAATGTTACAATACACATATATACACGTCGAAGCATCCATAAACCCCAATACATTAACCCTGGATTAGAACATAATTGTATTTCCCTTGACCAAATCTACAAAATACCATGGACAGAAAACCATCAGGCGCAAAACCATGTGCGAAATCCATGCATAAAACCATAGGTCTGCCCACCTAATATAAGGTCCAAAAAAAATTTCCCGAGGCATTGCCCCAGACCTCGTGTAGGGGGGCTACCACCCCCCTACACGTGGGATAGTCATCGTAAGAGTGTAACACACACCCAACAATTTGTAGGTTTAACATATTTTGGAAAAAACATTTTTGAATGGTTTTTATAAGGTTATAGGTATCCCTCGAGTTTGGAGGGATCCCTCACTAAGTTCGAAAGATAAGTATCTTACTCCTTGTATTACCTTTTCATTGTTGGTTTCCCTTACTTATCTAACTTTATTTGTATTAAATACTAATCACATTTATATTCATATTTTCCTTGTTTAGGAAAGGCTTGCTGAGTACTTGAGGATTATGGAAGAATTCCTCACAAGACAAAGCATTGGAATTACAAGGTTTGTTAAGAAACAAAAGGTATGCCTTAGACTATAAGTTTTTCTCTCATCATGATAAAGGTATATTCATTATTGCTAAACTATTCTACATTACTGACATTATTGTGTCTAGATCTCTTGAATAATAAAGATTCTTTATTGGTGAGTCATCACTAAAAAGGTTCTTTGTAAAACCCTAACTTAAGGGTATGTTCAATGATAATGTGTGAAACCATAACCTACTTAGGGTTATTGATGAAGTCTAAAGAATTTTTTTTATGCTTTCATGATGTCATGTTTCGAGTTTTGGTATGGTTATGAAAACCCTAACTTGTTAGGGTTGAATGGTGATGTATGATATCCCAAACCTTTGAAATATTGATAAATTAGGGTTTGTTGTTGAAAACCTAGATCTTTAAGGTTTGGTAGGGTTTATGAGAAAAACCCTTATTATAGGTAATGTCGTAGGAATGAAACCCTAGGTATATGTTTGTCCATCTAATCAAATATGTTAGATGTATGAATGTGTTTGTGTCATTGGGTTTGACTAACATATGTTGTTATGATATACTTGTGCATGATGATGGAATCCTAGATATATCTGTTGACCTAATTGCTGATGGCCATAAGTCCTAGGGTTTGGAACTAAGCCCTGGTAAAAGTTTGATACTTTAGGATGATAACATTTGTGAATTCTATGGTTTTTTACTAAATATTAGTAGAAGTTCAATTCTATAATATATGATGATAGTGTGATAATCTGAGATTTATTAAATAGTGTTGAAATCTGAAATTGAGTTGTGATTGGTTTTGATTGTTGAAGCTTAATGACTCATGTATGAAATCTAGGATCTTTGATCCAGGTGGATATTGGTGGCCATCCACCTATTCCACCTAGACCCCCTAGTCAGTTTCAATTGTTTCCTTATTCATTTCAGCATTGACTATTTTTAGTAGTTTATTGGGTCCTAAACTTCCAGAGCAGTTTTGACCCCCTAAATGACCTTTTTTAGGGTCTGCGGAAGGTCCATAATCATGGGAACAGGCCTGTGGCGAAACCAGTAGTACTCAGAGAGACCTTTCCAAAAACATATCGTATGCACTAAACAGAGATAATATGACCAAGTTACGACCCTAGGAAGTTGATTGCCAAACTAATTCCAATGGGGCCCACAAACTCATGGTGTTACATCTCTTGGGGTTAGGGTTTTGGTTGTTTATGGTTTTCTCATGTTTTCCAATAATAAATAGGCCCTTGAGCCTCATTGTAACATAGTTCAGAGGCATGTAGCTGCCACATCTCTTCTCAAAGATAACCTACCATCGCCCGAGCTATCTTATTTCCATTTTGTTTGTAAGCATAGTTCAATATTTTTCTATTAATGAAATGAAGCATTTTTCTGTTGCATCTCTATGTTTATGATTATATTTGTAAGTTGTTGCGTTCCTGTTTAAGTTTGGATCAGTGGTATCAGAGCGGTCTGCTCTTTCTCTATTTTTCTTTGCATGTCCCCAACGAGGTCAGGGTATAAGGAGTTAAGGCTTGATCTGGTTGAACCATTGCAATATCAACCTCGCAAAACTCGACGACCTCCCATGGCGGAAGAAAAGAAAGATGAGGGGGCAAGAGATCCTTTCAAAATGTTTCTCGAGGAAGCCCTCGAGCGACAGAGGGATGCGATGATGGATAAATTTTCCCAGATCCTTCGACGACTACCCACAGGCGATGCATCTTCATCCAGCAGCCACTCTAGAGGCACCACTCCTTTTAAGGTACAAGTTAAATTTGATATTCCCATATTTGAAGGCCTGATAGATGCATATTCCGTAGATAAATGGTTAAATATATTGGAAGGATATTTTTTAGTTCATGACTTTTCCAATCGGGAAAAGATTACTTTTTCACTTCTTAAAGTCGCCCCACACGTTAAGGATTGGTGGGAAACCTACTATGAACAAAAGGAAGATAGTGAACCCTTGTTGTTTTCAGCTGCACCCACATGGAATTATTTCTGAGATGTCATCTAGGAACAATATTACCCTGTCGGGAGCTATGAAGACAAATACATAAAGTGGACCATGCTATGGTAGGGAAGGGACCAAGATGTGCTAGAGTTCACAAATACTTTGCATACCCTTTGCACGAAGTTGGGTATCAAGGATACTGAATGGCATTTGGTGCTCAAGTACTGCGACTGTCTACACAAGTACATCCAGGATGAGATGGAGTTCCTAGACATTTCCTCGTTCGGCACAGTGTATTGGTACAATGTCAATATTGAGCAGAAGTTTAAACAAAAGAAGCAGGGCTTTGGATATGTGAATCCAAAGCAAGGAAAAGGTGCCCCCAAACCATAGAACAAAGGACCAAGCCAAGGCAGCGGTACCTAGGACAACTCGCCAAAGCCACAAGAAAATAAAAATACCCCGAAGATGAAGAAGGACACGGGAAAATGGTATGAGTTCCATAAGAGCTCCACTCACAATACAAGTGAGTTTCAGGCCAAGCAGTCACTGGTGGCTGAGTTGAAGGCTTCTGAATCAGACGCAGGTTCCTACTCTGAATCAAAACCAGATAAGGGAACTGAAAAAGGGAAGAAGATCATTGATGCAGAGCCCAGTGCCATCGTGGCCACCACCAAGATCCGAAAGAATGAGCTTGATGATCCGGAGGAGGGGGAACACCTCTTCCACTCACAGATATGGGTGAAGGGTTCCCTACTACAGTTCATTATTGACAGTGGGAGCCAAAAAGCGGCTGGGCCTAAAGGCTGTAGCACATCCATAGTCATACAACATCAAGTGGCTTCACCACAGGTGAGATCTTGGTGTTAGCCAGTAGTGTCGCCTTCCCTACAACATCAAGCCCTTCATGGATGAGGTATTGTGTGACATTTCTCCTCTTGAAGTTTGTGATGTATTGTTAGGAAAACCATACTTGTCAAAGCGACATGTTGTATATGAGTCTAGACCTTGCTCTGTGATTATTACTTTGGCTAATAATTTGTACAGGATACCGAAGGTAGCCTCGCCTACTGCCATCTGTTTGATCACTGTAAAGCAATGCAGTAAGATCATTTCCTAGACCAGGACATTTGTTTTCCTTATGATTCATCCTAGTGCAAGAAGAAGGTTGTGGCCACAACTTACAGGCATGGATCCTCTGTGCAACAACAACAAATGGACAAGGTCATGGAGGAGTACAAGGATATTTTCACCTCACCCACAGGGGTACCTTTGCATTGTCAGGTCAAGAAATCCATCGATTTGACCCTGGGCATGCCACTACCCAATGGAACGATCTATCGACACTCTATTCTGGAGAACTATGAGATCAAGAGGTAGATTCAGGAACTATTGCAGAAAGGGCACATCAGGCCAAGCTCATCACCTTGTGGGAGCCCGATTGTATTGGTACATAAGAAG
Source organism: Pinus tabuliformis (assembly GCA_031772625.1). Classification (NCBI taxonomy): domain Eukaryota; kingdom Viridiplantae; phylum Streptophyta; class Pinopsida; order Pinales; family Pinaceae; genus Pinus; species Pinus tabuliformis. Next base: position 1,200,373,897 of record CM062820.1, on the reverse strand, counting down.
GATGGGACTGGAGGCTCTGTATTGACTATTGAGAGCTGAACAAGATCACTGTCCAGAATAGGCACCCAATCCCAATTATTGACGACCTTCTGGACCAACTCAAGGGGTCAAATATTTCAAAAAGATTGAATTGAATTTAGGTTATCACCAGGTGATTATCAAACCCTCTAATGTGTGGAAGACTGCCTTCAAATCAAAGGAGGGCCTTTTTGAATGGTTGGTCATGTTGTTCGGATTGACGAACACCCCTTCAACCTTCATGAAACTGATGGACGACATCTTATGACCCTTCACTAATGAATTCATGTTGGTGTATTTAGATGACATCTTGATCTTCAGCCAAAGTTGGGAAGAGCACCTCCACCATCTTCAACAGGTCCTTCAAACCCTGTGCCAACACAAGTTGTGTGATAACTTGGAGAAATTCACCTTTGGCCTGACTCAGGTTCAATATATGGGGTACATCATTGATGAACAGGGTGTACATGTAGACCCATCCAAGATACAAGTCATTCGGGATTGTCCAGCACCTACCACTCTAATAGAGCTCCGAAACTTTTTGGGTCTTGCCAATTTCTGTCGTAGGTTAGTGTTGGGGTTCTCTCATATCACTTGGCCTTTAAGTCAAGTCATCAAGGGTGGAGTGAAAGCAATTTTTTTGGGTCAGGAACGCAATAAAAAACATTCTCTGAGTTGAAGAATCGCCTCTATTCCATACCAATGCTCACATTACCAAACCTACAACAACCATTTGAGATTGAGATAGATGCCAAAAGTACCCCACTTACGACAAAGAAATGTATTCCATTATGCAGGCCTGCTGTCAATGGAAGCATTACATTATGGAGAAGGAAATGGTCATCCACACAGACCACCAACCTCTACAATTCATACAGACACATGGAATTTGCAGAACAATCGCCATCATAAATGGTCCACCTATATGCAACAGTTCCATTTGAACATTAAGTATAAGAAGGGAAAAACCAATAATGTTGTTGGTTTCCTCAACCAACCATTGGTCATGGCGCTAATCATTGTGCTTGATTCCTGTGGGCATGAGACATCAAGGTGGCCACATCTTTACAAGAGCGATCTAGAATTCAACAACATATACCAGACACTCCTAGAAGGGAAGCAAGTTCCAAATTTTCACCTTCAAGATGCATTGTTATGCCACCTGGGACACATCCGTGTTCCTTCAAGTGAGCGTGCCAATATTTTTTGGGAGGCGCACTACAGTCAGGTCGCTTGACATTTTGGAGTACAGAAAATAGTGGTGATATTGCAGAATTATTTTTATTGGCCGAAACTTCATGAAGATGTTGGGAAGTACATTAGATCCTGCACTACCTACGCCATTGCCAAACCAACCATCAAGAAGCAAGGCTTGTATACTCCTCTACCTACTGCTAGCTGACCTTGGAAATCTATCTCCATGGATTACATGTTAGACCTTCCTTCTAATAAGCATGGCAACGATTGCATTTTCGTGGTCGTCGACATATTCGTTATGATGGCCATCATGGCAGCCTGCAAGAAGAGTATCACAACAGAGACCATTGCTAATATCTTCTTTGAGCGAGTATGGGTACACTTTGGGATCCCACAGTCCATTGTCTCTGATCAAGATAGCATATTCCTGAGTGCATTTTGGTCAAGTCTCTGGTCGATGTTGGATACAAAAATTACTAATTCCACAACTTTCCATCCCCAAACTGATGGTGAAACATAGGTTGTCAACAATATTATCATACAAATTCTACGCATGTACAACTCGAAGCATCCACGTACATGGGATGAAAGTCTCCCCTATGTCCAACACAGCTACAACAAATCTCTCTACAACTCAACAGGCCATAGCCTCTTTCAGGTAAGGTTGGGATTTCAGCCATTATGCCCCATTGATGTGGCCATACCATTTGCAGCCACTTAGATAGATTCGTCTCACGTTCAGTCCAAAGCTGAAAGGGCGAACAAATTCATTGAGCACATTCAACACCTATTCCAGTAGGTCCATGATATATTGTACAGAGCCAATGCTAAGTACAAGCAGTGCCATGATCATCATCAAGTGCCACACAAGTTCTAGGTGGGCGAAAAAGTTTGGCTACATTTGCAAAAAGAGTGTCTTGCTAGACCCCACCGCAAGATTCACACGCTACGGTATGGGCCATACACCGTCACCAAGGCATTCGATGACAATGCCTTCGAGCTTAGCATCCCACTGTTCCTTGGTATGCACCCACTGTTCAATGTAGATCGCCTTCGGCCATACTTTCCAACATTGTTGGACACATCTAACATTGCAGAACAACTCACACCAATAGAGCTCAACCTAGACAGCATGTAACAGGCCATAAATTATCAGATCATGGAAACACAAACCAAGAACACTCGCCAACAGAGGATATAACTATATAGAGTTGTCAAAGAAGGCCAACTCCTTCACTAGGGAAAGTGTTTCACCAGGGACCAGGTTCAACAGAAATTTCCTCACATCATGGAGGCTCTGCACGCAATGGGGACCATTGCTTCCTAAGCAGGGAGGAATGATCCAATTGGATATTGGTGGCCACCCGCCTATTCCACCTAGACCCCCAAGCCAGTTTCATATGTTTCCTTGTTCATTTGAGCATTTACTATTGTTAACAGTTTTCGAGTCTTGAATTTCAGGAGCAATTTTGACCCCCTAAACGATGTTTTTTTGGGTCTACAGAAAGCCCATAGCCATAGGTAGGGGCTTGTGTTGAAACCTGTAGTAATCAGAGAGACCTTTCCAACAGGGTATCGTACTCGCAAAATGGAGATAATATGACCAAGTTACAACCCCGGGAAGTTGGCTGCCCAACTAACCCCAACGGGGCCCACAAACTCTTGGTGTTACATCTCTTGGGGTTAAGGTTTTGTATTTTTATGGTTTTCTCACGTTTTCCAATAATAAATAGGCCCTTGAGCCTCATTGTAACACAATTTAGAGGCATGTAGCCACCACATCTCTTCTCGGAGATAAGAAACCATCACCCTGAGCTATCTTATTTCCATTCTGTTTGTAAGCATGGTTAAGTATTTTTTATTAATGAAATGAAGTGTTTTTTTACTGCATCTCTGTGTTTATGATTATATCTATAAGTTGTTGTGTTCCTGTTTAATTTCGGATCAATCTTGCACTAAATATCAGTAGAAATCTAACATATGAATTCAGAAAGTTATTAGATGCATTGTTGAATTATACTTGTTTGAATTGTTTCTATGGTTTGCTATATGTTATAAAAGAATTTGTCATATTGTTGAAAGAGATATTGCGGCCCTAGATATTATGAGATTGGTATCTTTTTTTTCCTCTGGAAAAATCATTAATATATTTCAATAATAAGTAGTTTTTACATAAGAGTCTGTTATATCCAGAGTATCTTCAAAAGCTGTTTGTTGCAATACCACGCAGGGCATGCCATCAGTTCATTGTATTGTGCTGTTCATCCTAACAAAAACCAAAATAACAGTATTTTTCTGTGGAGAGCTATCAACAATAAATATATTTAGTGTGCTATTTGCTGATCCAGGGTTGGGTATCCTGGATCTATATATGGCCGGTGGTAAAATTTTTGCTCCTGTTGTTCAGTGATCTCTGTAATCTCCCATAGTCCTCTGTCCATCAGCGCTGCCTCCTTGGAAAGTTTGTCGGCACCCTTATTGTGTTCCCTGTATATATGAGAGATAGAAATATGGTTAAATGCTGCTTTGAGATCGAGTGCTTCTTGTAGAATAGTGCTGAGAGAGTGCATGTGACATGTAGCTGTGCCATTAATCCAATTAATAATGATTTGTGAATCTCCAAAAATATTGATGCTAATGCAATGGTGCCTCAATGCAAAGTGTAGAAGGCGACGAAGTGTAATCAGTTCGGCAAAGTTGTTTGTTCCGACCCCCAGGCCAGCCTTAATTTTGTAATGGTGATTTTTTGTAACATGGAGGATGAAGCCTCCTCCACAGCTCTGTTGGTTTGCAGCGCCGTCGAAAAATGCCCAGGGCATGCTTGGGTTGATGGGAGGAGGCGGAACGGGATGTCGAGATGGCGGAGGGGTAGGTTCGGGTAGTTCCCTCAGGGCAGCTACAATACTAGCCTCGAGCAAGGGCCAGTGAATAGGCTTGTCATCAAAAATGGCGCGGTTTCTTGATTTCCAAATAGCCCAATTAACAATGATGGGAAGGTTTATCACTTTCGTCCCTCTATTTTTCTTTTCCCATTCATTCCATGCGCTTATGATATCCTGTCCCCCCCAATCTCTTGCGTAATTTGTATGCGCCTTGAGATTTCGCCACAGGTCTATGGTTGCTCGACATCTCATGAATGTGTGTTCTATCGATTCCGAGGCTTCCTTGCAGAGCACGCACCAAGTGGGTCCGTGTATAGCTCTTTTCATGAGCTGATCACCAGTGGGAACTTTGTTCCTTAGTATGCACCAACTGAATAACTTTGATCGAGGGGAGGCGGAATATTTCCATATGTTCTGCCACCAATTTGCAATTTCTTCAGGCTTCCGTTGCTCGATGAGATGTATATAGCCATCCTTGGGTGTGTATACACCGTGATCTGCTCGATGCCAAACAAGTTCATCCGGGCCCTCCGAGATGCGAATATGAGCTTCCGCTAATGCATCTCTGTATTCATCCCATACAGTGTGCCATCTTCTCGGGATATTTAATTGGATTGCCGATTTCCATGCTTGATGGAATATGTCTGATTGAGCTGGGTCTGCAATCTGCGAGATGACCTTTATGTTTTGAGCAGAGAGAAATGCAATTAGCTCTTGAGGGAGTGTATGTCTGCCTCCACTTCCGGACCAAGGATCAAGTCCAATTCTTGCACTGTTACCGTCTCTGATGCGCCATACTAGGTTGTCCCTGATGAGGGGTAAGGAGTGCAGAAGGGCCTTCCAAATCGATGATATACCTGCTTTGTTCCAGGTAGGCAATCTTACCCAATCGCTGATGCTGAGAGGCCAGATATATTTGTGGAAAGTAATATTTGTCCACAGACTGTGGGTTGTCAGGAGGGCCCATCCCATTTTTCCAGCCAGAGCTTTTGCAAATATCGGGAGTTCCTTCAGCCCCCATCCTCCCCATTTCTTAGGCAAGGCAATCTTGTTCCATCCGATCCATGCGAAGATTCGTTTGTCTTGATTCCCAGCCCAAAGGTATCGATTGCACAATTGTTGAAGTTTAGCCAATATGTTCCGGGGTATCCATGCCAGAGCCATCCAGAATACAGGGGTGGCTTCTAGAACAACTTTTATCAAGATTAGTCTCCCAGCCCTTGAGAGATATCTGTGACTCCAGCATGTTAATCTTTTTTCTATCTTCGCCACGAGCCATACCCAATCAGCAATCTTCTGACTTGTCGGTTTGAGCCAGTACCCCAGGTATTTGAGCCCTCTATCCAGAGGCTGAGGGTTGTAGGGAAAAGCCGTTCTAGCAACATGAGATTCATTTACAGTGGTGCCAACCATAGTGATGGAAGATTTTGATCTGTTCACTTCCATACCCGTTGCTTTTGAGAACAGGTCGAGGATGTGAGAGAATGAGGTCGTGTCCTGAATGCTTCCATCCAATAATATCAAGACATCGTCCACAAATAAGAGATGAGTGAGGAAACAGATGTCTGATATTTTAAGGCCTCGGATAGATCCCTCCCTGTTAGCGGAAATCAGGAGCCTACTGAGCGCTTCTATTACCAAGAGAAAGAGCAGTGGCGAGAGTGGGCAGCCCTGACGAAGCCCTCTTTCAGAGTGAAAGAAGTGGGAGGCAGATCCATTGATCAGAATACTGAAGGTGGGGGAGGTGATGCATGCCATAATCCAATTGATTAATGAATGAGGGAAGCCAATATGGATGAGGATCATTTTGATGTACAACCAGCTAGCACGATCAAATGCCTTGGAAAGATCTATTTTCAGCAGAATACATTTGAGGTGTTTGGTCCAGATGGAGTGGATTGCTTCTTGAGCTGATCCTATGGCTTCATGAATCTGTCTATTCTCCAGAAAAGCAAATTGTTGAGGGGAGATATGTCTGGAAAGAATGGGCTTAATCCTGTTAGCAATGATCTTAGAGATGATCTTATAGAGCACATTGCAGAGGGATATGGGGCGAAAATCATCGAAAGAGGATGGATTGTCAGATTTTGGGATGAGGGCAATAAATGTAGAGTTAATGGCATGATAGATACTTCCCGAGATCCTACTCTCCTCAACAACTTTGAGAATATCTCCTCCCAGAAGTTCAAAGAATGCAGAGTAGAACTCTATAGTCCATCCATCCGGTCCCGGGCTCTTCTCCTTCTTGAACCATTTTATGGTGCTTTCCAATTCTGCCATGGTAACAGGTGCTTCCAGATCCTCTATATCATCTTCCTCTACAAATCTAGGGAATTTGGTGGCCACATTGATGATTTCCGCCAGATTTGTGCCCACAGGGCTCTTGTATAGATTTCTGAAGTGTGAGGTACCCAGATTAGATAACTTGTTGAATGTATCTGCCTGGCCTCCCTCAGGGAGGGGGAGGTTCCAAATGGTATTTGCCACTTTCCTTCCTTTGGCGAAATTATGGAAGAATCTGGAGTTCTCATCTCCAGCTTTCAGCCATGTAGCTCTACTGCGTAGCCTGATAGATTCCTCCCTTCCCTTTAGGATAACATTCTTCTGATTTTCCAGATCCACCAGTCGAGCCTTGTCATCCTGTGATAAGAACCCTAGATTTCTCTCGTCCAGAAGGCCCTTCAAGTCGTCCTCCACCTTGATAAGATGTTCATCTTCGATCTTCTTTTTCTCCTTAGCCCAATTGACCACTAAATGTTTTAGCTCAGTTAGGTTTTTCACGAATCCCCTTGCCAACGAAGATTCTCGATCAATGGGGTGAGCTCTCCAGTATGTTGTGATCAAGTTTATGAAGCTAGGGTCTTGTAGCCACAGATGGTTGAATTTATAAGGAGCCTTTGGTTTCTGTTCCGGTCCCCGAATTTCCAAAGCTATAGGTGTGTGATCTGAGATGCCTCCATTGCTTACCCACTGTTTGTATGAATGCAGCCGGTTAATCAGAGGTTCTTTCATGAGGAATCTATCCAATCTTCTGGCCAAGGCTGCCTCTCCTGTTCTTCTATTTCTCCAAGTAGGCTGAAGCTTCTGTACAGGGATATCAATGAAATCGTGCTGCTCCATTAATTGTCTCATGTAATTTGTGATGGGGTCAATCTGGGCCGCCTCTCCCCATGACTCACTGAATCCCAGGGAGAAATTCAGGTCTCCCCCGATGATGATGTGCTCGAGTGTTAGGAGGTTGCAGCTGAGGATTTTTCTCCAGAAATCTTCCCTCTGATGACAAGGTCCATAAATATTGATTATCCGGAGGGGGAGGTCGAGTTCGATGGAGATGATGTCTGCCCCTAGGAACCCCTGTCCGCCCCAGGATGATACCAATTTGATTGAGCTGGGGTTAAAACCGAACGCCAGACCCCCCGATCTTCCCATGGCATCCATGGCAATGAAATTCCATCGCGCCCCTACAAAGGCTTGTATGCGAGTACAAGATTCTGCCGGTCCAAGGGTTTCTTGTAACAAAATGATATCCGGAGACTCGACCTCAAAAAGTCGTTTAAGGGCTAGCTTTTTAGGGACGTTGGCCATTCCCCTACAATTGAAGGAGATGTACTTCATGGGGGACCGATCTTAGGGGGGTTTGTAGCTCTAAGGACCCCTATGATGGTAGCTTGGCGCCCAGCTGCAACTTCTGCGCCCGCATGTCTAATAGCTTTGTTGAGGTTTGATTTTCGACCCCGGGTAGAATGGTACCCAGTGTCAAGAGGGACAATACCTAGTCCAACAATGGATTCAGAAGCCTCCGGACGTGGTGCCCGAGGGCGAAGGGAGTAGGGGTGAGATGAAGACGACCGGGATGAAATGGGCGAGGGGGGCGGAGATGAGAAAGGCAGAGAGGGCGGAGCAGAGGAAGTCGTCGGAGGGGGGGGGGGGAATATCACACTGAACCATAGTGCAAGCAATTGAATTTTTGTGCACAAGAGAGATATCAGATGAGATAGATTGAGAGATAGGAAAGGTACCCGGATCTTTCGCGGCCGCTGCTGCTGCCCGTGCCCGAGTCATTGGAGGTGATAGCGGGCCTTTTTGATGCTCAAGCACTTTTGCAGGGGTTCCTCGGGGATCCGCACTGTTCTTGGGCGTACGAGGAATTGTTGGAGGTGCATTATTCCTTGGCGGTCGTGGAATATTTGGGGGTGCCCTGCCTGAGTCCGATAGTGCCTGTTTGGGCGATCCATCCTGGCTGATGATTAATGGACAATCCTTGTATACATGACCGACTTGGTGGCACCAGTTGCACCTGAAGGGAACTCCTTCATAATCCAATATCTGTGTTCTACTGAAGTTCCCCCATCTCAGGGTCATTTTACCCTCTAGTCCTTCCCTGGTATCCAGGTGGACCAGAATTCTGGCCATGAGTTGTTCATTTGTCTCCTTGTATGATCGATCGTGGTCTAAGTATGTTCCCAGCGCATTCCCAATCTTGATGAATGCCTCCTCAGACCAGTATTGTAGTGGTAACCCTGGAAAACGAACCCATATAGGTCCTGCTCCGATCTGCTCACGTTCCGGGTCAAATAGAGGACTCCATCTTTTCAAAAGTACTGGTGCCAATTCTATGTGCCAGTACTGTGCCAGAACGGTGTTCGTGTGCTCCTCTTTTGCGAAATGAAGTGAGAACCAGCCTCTAGGATGCCTTTGTACCTCCGGCAACTCCGTGAACAATTCTCCCCAAATTTCTTTCACCCATGATTTCAGTCTTTCCGCCGTGAAAATTCGCCCTCTCACATGGCCTACCAGAGTCGTTTGAGCCAGTGCCATGGTCTCTTCAAAATTGGATGGATCACCAAATGATACTGTTATGTCCTTTGCGGTTTCTCTGATACACTTAGTCTTCTTTGAGCGAGGAGCTGTGGGATGATCGACGAGCGGATTAGATGTCCTGACCCCCGGAGAGGGTTTTACAGGATGAGGATGGATGGCTGGTGTGCTAAAGCTGCCCGAAGGCCTGATCTCTGCGGAGCTCAAGGGGTTTGTCCCTGGCGGCCTATTTTCCCCTGTATGATTCGAATGATCTGCAACGGGGAGGATCGATACTGGAGCGGAGGGAGGGTATACATCAGCCCTAGTCTCCGCAAGATCAGCGACAGGGAGGATTTCTACTGGAGCAATAGGGGGGTTTTCTTCAGCCCTAGCCTTCGATGGAACAAAGGGGCCATTGCTTCAGGGTGGCGTAGAAAAATCGAGAGCGAATTCATCGGGTAAGTAAGATGATAAGAGAAGGGCGGTACCTAGAGAGAGGGGAGGTGCCTCCAATGCGGGCTGAATGGGTGAGTTTGGCAGCGAAACCACAGGTAGAGGGAGCTGAACGGCGATGTTGACAACAGCTGGTGTAGGAGGATGGTTAGGGTTACCAAAAATGGCGATGCCTTCAAGTGGGTCCGCCGAATAATCTACCTGCTCCATCTCCTCGATATCCTCCATACCGGTCAACTGTTAGTTAACCGCAATCGCTGTCAGCTGTCGGAAACCCAAGCTCCCAGATCGCCGACTCCTCCAATCCGTCTCCTGTGCTGTCCGGTCGGCAAGGCTTCCGTGAACCTGTGTATCCTGCGGCGGAAGTTCTAGCCCTATCCAGTAGCCCCTTGACCACTCGACAACGTACCCGAAGACCTGCGGCTCCTGCGGCTAAGTTATCCTAGCCCTCTTCGATAGCTCTGTGCGACCTCCATCCATGAGATTGGTATCTTGTCTAAGCTACTGATGTAATTTTGGTTTGTAACAAAACCTGGACAAGAAATTTAAGTATGTGTCTCTTGTTGATTATGAACCTAACTAAGGCTAGGTATCTAGTGTCTAAAGTATAATGCTTCCATTATTATATGATTTTGATATGGTTAAATTTAGGCTTCTATGGATTTGGTTGTACTTGATATCTAAGTTATGCATGTACATAATCTTCAAGATAATGAATATGTTTGTACGTAAAGTTTATAAGCATGATGAAGAAAGTTATATGAATGATGATGGTCATGATGAATTTGATAAGAAGGATGGAATCCATGAAATATTCTCCAATGTTATAGACATAAGTTGATCTTCGTAAGTTAAGAGGGAGCTTTTATAGAAGAAATATTCCCAAGTTGAGAGGGAGGGCATATTATGGTCATACCTTGAAAGAAGAAATTGGAGGTATTGCTGAAAGAAGCAAAAAAGAATTTGGTTGTAGAATATGTTGCTACATATGAAGTAGGAAATGAAGTTGTATGGTTGAGGAATCTTCTAGATTCATTTGAAAGTCCTACTATGATAAATTGAGAAAAAACATCAAGTCGTCTGAAGACCCCAAAGTTTTGTGCTTACTTATGTATATTTGAAAGTTTGCTACTGGTTAGGGTTGTGTTTGTACAGGTAAATCTCTCGGAGGTTTGATAACATGTTTTGCATGCTTGTTATTCTTGATCAGTTTGATCAGAAGAGGTTTATTACCAATCTGTTTGATCGGGTAGGATTTTCTATCAATTGGTATAATCAAGAGTGTTGAGGCTTTGTGTGTGATACACATTGCCTGGGAGGACATCTATGTGTTGACGTATGGATCCTGAAGTAGGGAGAGTGGCATTGGTCATAGAGATATGACCTCGGATATGCACCTGGATCCCTGGGTTGATGGTTAGAAAGTAAGATTGATGGTACCTGGAGAGGCTAAAATCTTTAGTCCATCTTAGTCCCACATAGATATATTGCCTTGGTTAGCAATCTAGTATGTCGCACCATGAGTGCCTAAACTCTTGGAGGACCTTGTATAGATTTCTCTGGTCAGCAATCTAGTCCATGGCATTGCGATGCCTAAATTCTTCATATCTCATATGTTTTGAGTTCTTCCTTGTACTTTTTATTATGAATACCTCCCTAGTTAAGAGGGAGTGTTGAAGAATGTAACTAGGTTCAGTCTTCATAATTGTATTTGAGCCACAATGAAATGTACTTATGAAAAAGAATTTTATTATTATTATTATGACTTATTAAAGTATGGGTTTCATGCTTGGGTCATCATGTTTTAGGTCAAATTATCAATTTATGACTTCTAGGATTTATAGAGTCATTGGAGTCATTTTACATTTAATAAGATCCTTCTTGGGCTTTTGAATCATGTAAAAATAATTATTTTTGAGTCAAAAAATAATTTTTCCACCTCCACACCAGGTCGACCCTTACTATTTCAAGTCGACCTACAAGAAGGGAATTCAAACTCCAGAAAAGGATATATATAAGATTAGTTCGATTCATTTGAGAGACCATCACTTACACAAGTTCGATCTCCAAGAAGAATCAGTGAAAAAGTGTGAAGTTGTAAAGAAGATAAGGAATTGCAGGATCGAAGGTTTTTGGGTCATCTTTATCTCACATGTGTGGAATTTTCTGGGCAACTGCAACTAGATCGAAGTGCTGCATCAAGGCAAAAATTCTGTTGTTGCTTATAAGTCGAAGTGTTGCTTTAAGGTCGAAGTACTGCTTCTAGGTCAAAGTGCTTCAAATTCGAAGTGTTTCTTGTAGGTCAAAGTGTTGCATCAAAGTTGAAGTTACTAGGTTGAAGCTGCTGCATCAAGATCAAAGTTGCTATGTCGAAATTTTTGTTGCATTGAAGTGTTGCTACTATTCGAGGTCGAAGATAGTGCTTGAAGGTTTTCATTTTCAGAAGAAGGAAAGGGTTTTCCTAGTGATTGGAGGAAGTTTGTGTCTAGGTCAATAATTCTTAGATTGTCTCATGAAACTATTGAAGGAAGATTTGTTGACTGGGTTTCCCCTAGAGTGTGGTTTTTCCTGGATGTCCACCTACACCTGGTACCCCTAATATTTATATGGTTTTGATAATTTCTTGATGAACTAAATAACACAAAAGATAATAAACAAATAATAATTGCAAAAGTAATTATCAGGTATAAGAAAATCTCCTTATCTTTCTGATTTTCTAACATGTGGTTCAAATACACATTGTTGTCGATCCAAAAAGTTCTTAATACGTACCTATTATATTTTGAGTCGATTGGTTGCAGTCAACAAATAAGTCGGCTAATTATTGAGGACAACATTAAGAGTGGTTTCTCTATACATGTTTTCCTCTAGCTTACTCTTTGATTGTTTGAATGAATTAACCTCTGGCTCCAATATGGAAGATAATTATTCTATCTTCTTTGTTTGGCTTTGCTACTAGAGTTCCTAGACCTATGCTCTTGACTACACATTGTCATTAATAAGTTGACAAATATAACACTCCCTCTCACCAACCTAGCCTCAACCGACTTCATGGGAAGTGTTACTTTGCTCTAACTTGACCTGCATTGCCTCATCATGGAAATGGGGTTACAAAATTTCTTCCTTTTTTGAAAGTTAGAAGAATTAACCTTGGGCTTCACCATCACACTCAGCTTGTCAAAAAATTTCTGTGATATAAATTTCATTGAAAAATGATAACCAAATCAAAATATATGCCCCTTAATTTTTTTTCCATTAAAATCCTTTAAACAACAACCTCTTAACAAATAGACTCTAAACTGAACATAGTAAATATACCATGGAATTTTAATCACCATAGCAACATTCCAACTAATTAACAAGATGTAGAAATCACCATGAGTATAACAACAATGTAGGGATCCTTAAGTCTCATAACATAAAAGACAAACACAAATAAATATCATCGAATGATACAAAATAGACACCTCTCATTCGGAGAGCCTTCCATATAACAACATTTATCCTTCATTGAGCATTATTGTGTGTAAAAACATAAGTAGACAACTTATCTTATGAAGTAACAACTATCAACTAAGAGTTTGACTTCAACTCTCCACCCAATTGTAGGATGACTATACTACACCTTTTTCTTCCATTCAACTACCCCCAAGCTAGATTCATCGCCTGTGGAGTGAAGTGCTTAAGGGATTCAACACCAATTGTATAAACACCCACGTGAGAATCCAAAATCCACAATGCCTCCACTTGACATCTAGGAGTCTAGAGAACATTGTCTCCACCCAAACACAATCCACAACCTAGGGAGTCTAGAGCCACTAGTGCTCTACTCCGAGTCCACCTTTTTAACACATGGGAATCTAGATTCCAAAGTTCCTCCACTTGGTATTATAGGAATCTAGAGAGCACAATGTCTCCACCCAAACACGCCATGGGAGTCCAGAGTACCCAAGTATCCCCACCTGCTTTCTACTCCAGGAATCCAGAACTACAATGCCTCCACCTATCTCCTACAAGAATCAAAATCACACTATGCATTCCACTTGTGAGGTTCCATGGGAGTCTATAGATCTTGGCCTCTACCTATCAATTGATAGTTAGGAATCCAAAGCCCTTGTTATGGCTCCACTTCATAATAACACTTCAGGAATCTAGAGAGATCATCTCCACTTGAATGAGGGAATAGGGATTCAAAGCACCTTCTAGATACTCCACTAGTTGTTTTTTTCTTTCTCCCTCATCTCCCCTCTATTACTTTCATGTTCCATTCTTCATGTCAAACCTCTACTCCTTCTAGAAAGTAGTCTTGAGACATGTTTACTTGAGCCACTTCTGTCATGACCATGAGGTGGCTTGTCCTTTTTTGCAAATGTCTATATGCTACCTTTAAGTGCTTGTGCAATTGTATCCCATCTCCTCAAATCATTTGTAAGGAGGCTTAAATACATGTTTATTAGATTGATTAAGACAACCATAAAGGTTGGAGGTCAATTAAATGCAAGCTTAAAATCTTGTCCCTTTCCTCAAGCAAGTTCCCATAACTCCCCCTCCACAGGGCTCTAAATTTGTGTCCCCTCTCTCAGCCAATTCATCTTTTTACATATCCATAATTAATTACAAGAATCCTACATTTAAAATAGGGGTTAATCAAAATGGCTATCATAGACCCCACCCCTTTAGAGGAACACTATCCTCGGCGTTCTATACCCGAACACAATTTTAACCATTCTCTATACCGAGCTTAAACTTCATCATGACATTTATATAGATAACTCTTTACAATTATTCATAGTCATATATACATGTACTTATCCAAAAAACAAAAATGGGCATGACACCCTCATTTTCTCAACCATATCCCATTTGGCTTCCTCTGGTCTAAAGTGTCTCTACTACACCTTCACCTACTTGACTTCTCGATTCTGGAGCATGATTTGCCTCTGATCTGGAATACACAGGGGTTCTGACTAAAAATTTCCCTCTAATTCTACCTATAGCGTAAACCAGTCAATCACATGATTAACATCCTGTGCATACGTTTTAAGTAAAGAAACATGTCAAACATTATGAACTTGTATTTTAGGTCGCAGGAGCAATCTATATTCCACTGGCCCTACTCTCTCCAAAATTTGTAATGGCCCACCAAATCATGGTACCAACCTCATAGAAGATCCAAATTTCAAACTTTTCCTGGGTTTACCACATAGGTAAACATGTTCCCCTAATTTAAATTATTTATGCACCCTATGTTGGTCCACATAACTCTTTTGTCTATCTTGGGATATCTTTAAATTATGCATGATTGCTATCATTTCCTATTCCATCTCTTTTAGCATATCAAATCTGATATGGACCTTATTCATTGGATTGCTCTAATCGATAGGAATATTTCACCTTTGACCATAAAGAGCCTCAAACGGACTCATCCTTAAGGACTCTTGTTACCCATTTTTATGTTGTAAATGTAACTAGGTTCGGTCTTCATAATGACACGTAATTATGATCTTTGTAAATGATGAATGTGAGGCTCCCTCCTAGGGTCCTCTAACTCAAACTAAATTTCTCTAATTTTTAAATACAATAAAATGGGAAATAACTTATTACTATCTAAACATTTATTTGATGATAATATAACATTAATATTTATTTACCGCAAATTAAATAAGTGAGAATTTCATTGCAACCATTTACATAAGTAATCAAGAAACTGAGGAATACCTGTTCCAATAGCTTAGTTGAGGTGCTTCTGAGCTCCCGACTCTATTGGGATGCTCCTCTTGACTATCCATCTGGATTTACCTACCAACCAACTAGGAAGTATTTCCTAGTCTAGGGAACCTCCACAGGTTCCCTAGCCCTCCGAGCCCAATTCCAACCAGATTTAGTGTGTCCAAGTTAAACAAACACTCTCCTCCTCTCTTTTCTCCACCTTCCTCCCAAAATAAAATCCTCCAACACCACAACCAAAACCAAAACCAAGACCAAGGATCCCCCTCTCCTCTCATCATCTTTCCCCTTTTATGCCTCTTCCTCCCATCCACCTCAACCACTGTCATTAATGTCATAACTACCCCCTCCTCCTTTCATTTGACTTTTCATACCATATCTTCTCCCAAGTACAATAGAGAGGACATTTCGGGTATAAGATATGGATATATAATTTGGTAATTAATTGGAGAGGACCATATCTTCTTCCAAGTAAATTTGAGAGGACATTTTGGGGATAAGATATGGATATTTAATTTGGTAATTAATTAGGGAGGACCATTCTTCTTCCAAGTAAATTTGAGAGGACATTTTGGGGATAAGATATGGATATATAATTTGGTAATTAATTGGAGAGGACCATATCTTCTTCCAAGTAAATTTGAGAGGACATTTTTGGGATAAGATATGGATATATAATTTGGTAATTAATTGGAGAGGACCATATCTTCTCCCAAGGAGATTTTGAGAAGACATTTTTGGGATAAGATATTTAAATTGGAATAAATGGAAGGAGACCATATCCTATCAAAACTTAAATTTGAGAAGACAAGTTGGGAATTGAATAATAACAATAATAAAATTTATATTAGTAATAAATTTACAGTTTCACCAATGTAGGTATGTAACAATATTTCTTGATAATTATAAGTCAATATTTTCAGGTAATTTAAACACTAACTAAATTTGCATAATAAGATTAATTAGGGCATTACAATGAGCAAGATTTTTTATTCTAGGTGGATCCCATTGAGAGCTTTAAGATTTTTCAAAGAGTCAATGTCATGTATGAAGATATGTCAAAGGTATTCTAGTTTATAGGACTGTCAAATAGCCCTCCAAAAGGCAAGAACGATTCTCCTCTTTATGTCGGCTTCTATAAGGAACAACTAAGTCAAGTCAGTTGACAAATAAAATACACATCCATTTGTTGAATACATGTCAGCTTATTTATGGGACAAACTACTATAAATACATGGATAGGATCTTTGCATTTACACAGTTCACAATTTCGATTTCCTCTGAGATTTTCAGACATTTTTCTATATGATTTTCAGGTGATAGTGACAGAGGCAAGTTCAGATCTAGGGTGGCCTGATGAAGGATTACAATTCGGATACTTTAGGAGTTTTTATGTCTCTATGGATAGTGGAAGAATGAAGCTCAGATATATCCCTTTGTGATTTTGGGTAGACAGGGCCAGTAAGAATTTTGGATCATCATTGAGATTCAGATGATTTTTTTGGAGAAGAAGTTTCAGGATCCTAATAATAGAAACATAGTTCGGAGAGGAGGATATAGTAAGGTGTGATTTCTGGGAGCTATGTAGTTCGGAACACAATGAATGAGTGACAATTTTGTAGTATACACAGTGATGAAATAGTACCAAAATCTTGGTGGAATCTCAGTAAGTATATTGATGCTATATTTGCGCCATCATAGAAGAAAGATCTCGGTAATATGACAACGTGGAGGTATCACAAGTCGAAGTGGAAGAGGAGTTGAGAAGAATTGTGACTGTTAAGAGAATGTGTCTCTTGATCTTGGAGTGGATAATAGGTCAAGGGTATTGGTCTTAGTATTTGTTAATTGGAATATCAATACGAATAATTTGTGTGGGTTTTCCTCTCAAAGAGTGAGAGGTTTTGGCCTTGGCTTATAGCCTACATGATGTGTCTCTTGTGTATTTATGTTCATGCATTGGTTACTATTTGATGAAGAAGAGCACGAATAATCTAATGTGAAGAAGATCCTAATCTAAAGAAGTAAAAAACATTCACAAGCAATCACTAATGGAAGAGAAATCCCCTAATGCTAATGCCCTATATTTATCAACATGGTATCGGAGCTAAGGTGTTGAAGTCAAAGGAAGGGAATCTAATCAAAGAGACATTCAAGGATCGAGTTTCAAGAAGGTTATCAAAGAAAAAGATCAAGATCTACATTGAATAATCACACCCTAGATCGAAGAAGCAGTCTACAACAAGAAGAGTTTTTGTTTCTATAGGCATCATCAAAAGGCCACAAATATCCTCATCAAGTTGTCTATAAGGCAAGATAGCTCGAAGGACTTTAAAGAGGAAGATCACATCATCTTGGAGAAAGTCGAAACCATAGAAGCATTTCTGATCTACACTACAAGATAAGTTGAAATATCTTGAAGACTAGAAGGCGTTGTCATCATCTTGAAGGTTATAAAGCAAGCAAGGATCCTCTTCGTGTCCTTGAAGAAGTTCATCCGAGGAAGAAAAAAATCATACTCATATAAAGGAGAAACCTTCTCTATTGAAGAAAGGCATTTTCCTTTGGAATAAGATCATCTAATAGGGAGCACTAATACATCTTCTTCAACCATCATCAAAGTAATCAAATTAAATATTTCATCTTCACTTGTCAAGTAAGTATCTTTCATTCTTTAATAAATTTGGTAAAATGACTTCGTTTTTGCAAGGAGATATATAAGTTGGATAGGTCATCAAAATTCCTTGCATGAAAAGGAGGATAGCTATAGTCCTCAAATAAAGTGAATTCATTGAACATATCAATGGAAAGGTCTCCTTTGAATTCATGGAAAGGGATTATTATGAAAGGTCCCCTCATTTATCAATATTGGAGACATCAAAGAAATGTATATATAAACTCATGAGAATATTCTCTGAAGATGTGGTAAAGAAGGTAATTGATCTACACAAAAATGAAGGTATCAAAGAATGAAAGGATATCTTCATAAGATCTCAACTATGAGATTTGGGAGGGATGATAAGAAGATAATCATCACTGGTCTATAATGCACTAGCTGAAGAACAAGGTAACATATATCCATGAGGATAATAAAGTTACCTCACTCATAAACTTGTGATTTCTATGCAAGATAGAAGAAGACAAGTTGAGGGAAAAAGTGTTGAAGGTTGAGGACTTAAACACTTGATGGAAGGAAAGGAAATTCTGGTGCTCAGGAAATAAAGAAGAGCATAGCTGAGATTCAATGATATGGATGTAAAGGCTATGGACATTATATAAAAGATTGTCTTAAAGGGACAATATTAGAAGAAGAGAAGAATCCCATATCACCGAAAAAGTGGAGGAATTTGAAAAGAAGAAGTCCAAGAAAAGAGGAAGTAAGAGATCTATATTAGCTCTAATATAGCTCCCTCTCAAAGGGGATTGACATAGCTTCTAAATCTTATGTTAGGGGAAATGGCTATAATAAATAATAAGATGCATCATGGAATCATGGAAGCATTAGAAACAATAGCTCTTGACATCATCATATGAAACATGAAGATGTCTGATAGTCAACCTTGAAGTATATAGCTCTTGGTGACCTCATTGAAAGATCGAAGGAAGAAGTTATTTAGGTCAAGTCTCATCATACATCAATTTAAAAGGGAAACATCTACTAGATAAGGATATGCGAGATGGAATCCTCATTGAAGGATTCACCAATATAGAGTGGAAGCAAGTGTTCCATCAAAAACTCCAACTTGTGGTGTTCATGGGATGATGGTGTGATGACATAAGAGATGAATCAGATCAAGAGGTTGAATATTTTTTCAATCAAGAAAGCTGTTGAAAGAAGCCTATATGCCCTAAAGGTAAATAAGGTATGTATGTTTATATTTAATATTATAAATTCATGTTGTATGGTTGCAGGTACGAAGGATCACTACTTCTATTTTGAGAAGCATGATCGAAGGAAAGGAATCTCCTCCTATGAAAGAATGTTAGAAGGCATGAGTTGCACTAGATGAAATCAACATAATATGTCTGCATATGAGGTATGAGGTGGTTGAATACAATTGAGGAACTCTGATTGGAAGCCCTTAGGAATGAAGTGTGTGAAATATAGGAAGAGATTGTGGTAATATGCAACGAAGGTATAAGGCATTCAAGATCTGAAGTGCAAGAAGATTTGACTAGAAGACCTCATGGAAGGATGTGAAGGCTCTGATGAAAGTCAGAAAAAGATAGAGACCCTTGACATTCATCTACGGAAGATGTGTCAATCTACATGCAGGATGCTAAAACTGACAGGAATATGTCACGGTGAAAGATCATCACTGAGGTAAATATGATTTGGAGTGTTCATTGATTATTTTTGAACTAACATCTGGTTGGGCTTATGTAGGACTGTCAAAGGACAGATCTGTGAATGACCTCCAAGCAGACCATATAGAAGGATGTAATGTCCCTATAGAATATGGCATGAAATAAGAATGACATAACGAAAAGCCAGATGGAAAATCTGATGGATCACTTTCTGATGAGTTGAAGACATGACTAACTCATGAATAAAGTGATGGATGATCTATGCCCTATATAGAAGTTCCCAAAGATGAAGACTCCTTGACGAAAAATAAATTTATGATATTGAAGAAAGGATCTCTTCATTTAGTTGATTGTTTTAGGATCTCCACATGAAGAGCTGCAATAGGTCCTTGGTTAAGAGGGGGCCTAAGAAGAAGTTTATTACTTGGAAGAAACTTGGAAATTCCTAAGCTGGAAGCTTAGGCACATTCCTCTGTGATAGGAATGAGTATATTCCTCTAATGGAATAAAACCTCACAGTATAAAAAGGAGTGATAGAAATGTTGTTTTGATCTTCATTTGGGAAGACAGAATGGAGGATTGTGTAGTCATTTGGCATCCGATGCTCTTAGGGGAAGAGATAGGCATCCCATGAAAGAGTAGTCATGGAGGACTGATATTCTTTTGGGACTGGGGAGTCCAAGAAAAGAATAGTCCTTATGGAGCATATCCTGAGAGAACTTGGGTGGGGTATGTTCCTAGAGAGACAATGATGAGTATGTCTATAAATCATTGGTCTCACTAGCATTGTGCTCTGACCTTGTAGAGAGATAGAGTTGTTAGTCAAGGCATTTCTGTATACCCCTACCCTTTTTCCTAGCTTCCCTAGAATGGTTTCTAAAGACAGTCTTGATATCCTCATAGGGTAACTAGTAAATGTCCCCTCCACTAACAAGTTTAAGGTATCCAGAAGATCTTCCCTTACCCCTCTAAGCAGAACTAGCTTCATTAACTCGGGGTCAGGTGTGCACCTAGCCCTTTTGTAGCTAAGATGGAATCTTTCTTCATAATCCTCTAGGGATCCATCATGCCCTAATGTCATCCTGGAAAATTCCTCTTTAGTGTCTTTAGAGCTACAATAGTCTCGATACTTGTTTTTGAGGGCTTGTTGCATCTGAGCCCAATATTTTTTTATGTTATCCCCAAGTAAACCCATGAACCAGCACAAAGCTACATCCTTGAGAGTGGATGGGAATAGTTTCAACTTCTGCTCATCATTGGTGTAGTCATAAGCTCTACATATGACAACAAACTCAAACAAGAAAGTGTCTGGATCTTCTGAGGTCAGGCCATGGAAATGAGGAAGGGTAGAGGAGCTTATATTCTTCATCTTAGTATCCCCATTGGTTTCCCTAATGGGGAAGGCACCCTCAACTCTTTCTCTATTTCCTATGTCATTTCTATTTTTAGCCATTGGGTCATTAGGAATGGTTTCTTCTTCTTATTCTTCCTCTGTAGGCTCTTCAAATATCTTTGGTTTCTCATCTAAGGGTTCCTCCAATTCACAGCCATCGAAGAAGAGGGAAGATTGGTTGTTTGAAGCGGTGGGGGTATTTGGCAAAAAATTCCCTAGGTTATCCATATTCCTACGAGGCATGACAAAAAAGTGTTTTTGTTTTTGTTTTGTGTTTTTTTCAAACCTTGAAAATGATTTTAGAATTGAAATTGCAGATTGAATGAAAACTAAATGCTTGAATTAAATCTTACTTGTAGAATGGAGAGGACAAAGAATGTAGAATGGAAAAGAAAGAAAGCTAAATTACTCTTGCATAAATGAAACTAATAGCAGAATATCATAAACAAGAAATGGAAGAAAGAAAGTAGTAATCACATATTACTCAAACACCTCCCTGGCAACGGTGCCAAAAAATGATGAGCGCCAGTATTGCAACAAGAATGTTGCAACACCTGGGCCTACCAACTTTACTTTATCAACTTGGGGTTCGTACAAACTTGGAGGTGACAGTGTTGTATACACAAGTAAAAGTGATGGGTTTGCTCTTTGTCACTGCTCAGCTGTCGATAGACCACTAGGGTTTTTCAATCTAGACTTATATGGATTCAGAAGAAGCTTGATTACTCATGAGAGAAAGAGAAATCTACTCTAAGAGAAAGCTTGTCTATCGCAGTAAGGAAGAAGACTAAAATCAAATGCTAAAAACACACCATTTTCTAACTAACTTCTAAGAGACTATTTTTCAAAAATAATTCTAAGTTAACATGTATGCAATCTGTTATGAAACCAGCTCAAAAAAAGATAGAAAAGATAGATCAATGCCTTAGAATTCAGCCTCTTCGAGGGGGCAACCTCCTTTACATTACACAAATGAATGATTCAAATGACAAAACCTCCTTTCTATATATAGGATTCTAAGGAGTCACAATATAACCCAGTCGACCTAACAATAATAATATAAAGGCACAAAAATAACAATAGAGGGATTCTATGGGGCACAGTAATAACAATATGGGGACAATAGGGGCACAACAATATTAATAAGGGATACAACTACAATAGTAATGGGGTAATCACTAGTATTAAAGGAACCTAACATGCCCCTCTCCTTCAAAAAAGTGTTGTCCTCAATGCTTGAGTAGTTCTGGATGCTTCTGTATAAAATTCTTATCCTCCCATGTGGAATCTTCAGCGGATAAGTTCTTCCACTCGATGAGATACTCCGAAATTGATCGATTTCGTAGCTATCGAGTTCTTGTTTCTGTGATTGCTTCTGGTTCCAATATAATTTTTCCTTCCTCGTCAAGTTCTTGCAATAATGTTTGAACTGGGAGCTTGTCACCTATAACCTTCTTTAAACATGAAACATTGAAAACTGGGTGCACTCGAGAAGCTGCAGGAAGCTCCAATTTGTATGCCATAGTACCAATCTTTTGCAACACCTTGTACGAACCATAATACTTTGGTGATAATTTATTATCGTTCTTAGCTTGCTTGAGGGACATTTGTTTATATCGTTGTAGCCATAGGAATACCCAATCACCTACATCAAAACTTCTTTCACTGCAATGTTGATCTGCCTGTTGTTTCATTCTATTCTGCACCAACACGAGGTTATCCTTTAAGAGTTGGAGGACTTATTGTTGATGCTCAATGTGATGTTCCACTGCTAGAACCTTAGAATTTTCTCTTAAATATGATGTGATGGATGGTGGCTGATATCCATAAAGTGCCATAAATGGGGTAATTTTTTTTGCTGTATGGAAGGAAGTGTTATACCACCATTCAGCCAGAGGCAACCATTTGACCCATTGTGTCTGTTTATCAGATACAAAGCAACGAAGATATCCTTCCAAACATTTGTTTACTATCTCAGTTTGCCCATCAGATTGAGGATGATAAAATGAGCTATGAGCTAACTAAGTACCGAGACAAGAAAATAATTTTGTCCAAAAATTTCCAGTGAAAATGGGATCTCTGTCACTTACAATAATCTTTGGGTTTCCATGTAGCTTTTAAATTGTTTCCATAAATGCAGTAGAAACTGTACTAGCTTTAAATGGATGTGATAATGCACAAAAGTGTGCATACTTGGTAAGTATGTCAACTACCACCATGATGACACTCTTTCCCCCAGACTTGGTTAAACCTGTGATAAAATCCATTGAGACCTCCTCCCAATGTTGGCTTGGAAAGGATAAAGGTTGTAATAGACCCAGGGTCTTAATTGTTTCAACTTTATTTTGTTGGAAAACCAAACATTCCGCCACAAAATTTTGAATATCCAATTTAAGGCCATCCCAAAAAAATTCCTTCTTAACCCTGTGGTAAGTTTTTAAAAATCCTGAGTGCCCTCCTATGGGAGAAGTGTGCAATTCCATAAGAATATTTTGTTTGAGTTGGGAATTCTTACAGAGGTATAAGCGATCTTTGTACCATAACGAATCATTTTGCCAGCTAAATGTATCAGATGTACTGGAATCTTGTTGTAACTTTTGAATAAGTGCCCACACTTCTTCATCATTCTTCCATTCCTCCCTTGCTTCGTTTATCCAATCTGGTTGGATAATAGAAATGGCGCAAAACAATGCTTCCACATCTTCATCCTTTCTTGAGAGTGCATCTGCCACCACATTTTGCTTCCCTTTTTTGTAGATGATTTCAAAGTCATAACCCAACATCTTTGTGACCCACTTTTGTTGCTCTTTAGAGGATAATCTTTGTTCTAAAAAGTATTTAAGGCTATCATGATCCGTTTTTACCTTGAAGTGTCTTCCCATTAGGTAGGGTCGCCATTTCTTAAGTGCATGTAGTATTGCCAACATTTCCTTCTCATAAATAGCTTTGTGTAAAAACTTTCCCTTGGTTGGACGACTTTCAAAAGCAATGGGTCTTTCATCTTGTATTAAAACAACACCAATTCCATTTCCTGAAGCATCACATTCCACAATAAAGGTTTTTGTGAAGTCAGGTGTGGCTAAGACCGGTGCTTGGCACATTGCCTCTTTAAGATGTTCGAAGGCCTTTGTTGCTTTTGGAGTCCATGAAAATGCATCTTTCTTCAATAATGTTGTTAGAGGTGTTAATATTCTCCCATAATTCTTAACAAACTTGTGATAATACCCTGTCAACCTGAGAAATCCTCACAGATGCTTTATGTATGTGGGGATTTTCCATTCCTTAATGGCTTTAATTTTGATAGGGTATACCTTAAGTCCTTCATGAGATACAATATGACCGAGAGATTCCACCTCTTGTGCTCCAAAGAAACATTTGGATCTTTTTGCATATAATTGTTTCTCCTCCAATAGTTGTAGCACCCTGTCAACATGTTCAACATGATCCTTCCAAGACTTGCTGTAGATTAGTATATCATCAAAAAATACTAACACAAATTTTCTAAGGAAGGGTTTGAAAATGGAATTCATCAAACCTTGAAATGTAGAAGGTGCATTGGTAAGGCCAAAAGGCATGACCAAAAATTCATAATGACCCTCATGAGTTCTAAATGTTGTTTTCAGAATGTCTTCAGTCTTCATTTTGATTTGATGATATCCTGAACGAAGATCCAACTTGATGAAGTAAATTGATCCATGCAATTCATCCAGTAATTCATCAATGACATGAATGGGAAACTTATCTTTAATGGTGAGCTTGTTGAGCTCCCTATAATCTGGACACATGCGCCATGATCCATCCTTCTTGTGCACCAATACTACTGGAGCAAGAAAGAACTTTGACTAAGTTGAATTATACCAGCCTCTAGCATTTCTGCAACCATACGTTCAATTTCACTCTTTTGGGCATAGGGATGTCTGTACAGCCTGATGTTTGGAGGAACACTTCCTGGAATTAGATGAATATCATGATCATGATCACGAATAGGTGGGAGACCTTTGGGAGTCTCAAATACCTTGGAATGATTGTCCAAGACTTTTTGGAGATTTGGAGAAATAGATGATTTCGATGTGGAAACATCTAGTGAACATAATTGTACCCTAGTGAACAGAAAATTTCATGAAAAGTTCTTGAAAATTAAAAGCTATTGTACCCAAGGATTGTAGCCATTGGACTCCTAGTACAACATCAACACCTCCCATTGGAAAGGAAAGCATTGGGCTAGTCAATACATATTCTCCCATGGATAGCTTGATATTATGGCACTTTCCAAAGAAATTTATTGTTCCTCCATTTGCAACCATCACTTGACACTCTGGTGCTGGATATAGGAGGCAATTCAATTCTTTTGCTACCTTACAATGAATAAAATTGTGGGTACTTCCTGAATCAATCAACACTATTACCTTTTTCTTCTTGATTTTTCCTTCTATCTTGATGGTTTGAGGAGTGGTAATTCCAGGCAATGCATTACAAGATATGGTCGGATTCATTTCTTCTTTATCTAGGCTTTTTTCTTGGAGTATATCCTCTTCTTTTGACCTTTCTTGCTCCTTTTCTTCTTCCTCTTCACAATCTATGTAGAATAATTTCTTATCAACACACTTATGACCTTTAGTGTATTTGCTATCACAACTGTAACAAAGCCCTTTTGCTCTTTTTTCTTCCAATTGTTGTGGTGTCAACCTTACAGGTTGTGGAAGACTAGGGGCAACAACATTTCCATCTTTATAGTTGTGAGTGGTATGCTTCCTGGTTGCCATAATTTTGCTTTCCATTTTTCTTGCTAACCTGAATGCCTTCTCTAATGAATCAGGTTCCCAAAGGCAAACATAATGTTGCATATTATCCTTTAAAGTCCCTATGAACACATCAATCCTATGCTCCTCTGGACTATTTTTTACCCTTATGTTCAATTTTTGGAACTCCTCAATGTGCTCCATTATTGAACCCTTTTGTTTGAGACTTATCAATTGGCTAAAAAAAGTGTTGCTTTTTTTATCCTCATAATGTGCCATCAATTCATCCGTAAAAAATTGCCCAAGTGATAATTTTTTTATGAGAGCAAAGCCATTGATACCATACAAACTAATTTGGTTCCAAAAATAAAGTTGCAATACATACCTTTTGTGTGTTTTGCACATTATTGAGATTGAAAAATTGCTCCATCTGTAATATCCATGTTGCGGGATCCTTGCCATAAAACTTCCTCATATCGATTTTTCGAATATGGTGGGTCTTCGATCCAACATTAGAGTCTATGACATCATGATTAACATTTCTTTTGTTCACATCATGAGTTTCCTTTACTACCCTTTCACCATTAGTAAGTATTTCTTGTAGAAAAATTTTCAAATCTGTCTTCAAATCTTCCATGCCTGTCTTCAAATTTGTCTTCAAATCTATCTTTAAATCATCCATCTTAGCTTTCATGCCCTTTATCTTAGATTCCACGCCATTTATCTTAGCTTCTGTTAGCTTTTGTGAGAGTGACAATTGTTGCACTTGGTCTTGTAATTTTGATATATTATGTAGCATTTCTTCCTCTTCTTCATGAGTCATGCTATAGCTTTCAGGTTGCTTACTATGTGTTTGCATTTTATTTCCTCGGGGCATCAGTTACCGATAATAATTCTCTACTATGCCCTTTGAATTCCTTCAAAATAATTTTTCAAAGCAAGCTTAAGCAAAAATTTAAAAAATCTACACACCTTTTTTCACTTTGTAGGAGCTCGATATTGCCTCTGATGTATCTCTGTAATTTTGGATCACCTAGTTCTGAATTGTGACTTGCAGTAGCACTTTGTGTCCTCTTTCCAATGCCACTAGTCTCACAATGACTTGATTATAGACTAGTTCAGTAGAGCGAACTTGTACGATGTGCCACATGTCCCTGTTTCGTCCTTTGGCTCTAAAAAATATATACAAGAAACTACAGTCCATCCTCTTTTTGTACCTTCTTACGAAATTTCAATTTGATGCTCAAAGAGAAAGTTATGACGATTTTCCCCCAGTCATCTGTTTGGAATGTAATTCAAGAGTGCAAAAAGACCAACTTCCTCAGATCATATCTCCACAAATATAGTGCGAAAAGCTCTGAAATTTGGATCCGAGGTTCAGTGCGATTTCATCTCAAATGGTTTTTTTTTTCACTTATGAAACATCGCAAAAAACAAGTTATAGCGAAAATGCCACGATGACCTATTTGGAGCAGCGAAACCCTAGAATCCAAAGCTCTAATACCAAATGTTATGAAACCAACTCACAAAAAGATAGAAAAGATAGATCAACGCCTTAGAATTCAGCCTCTTCGAGGGGTAAACCTCCTTTACATTACACAAATGAATGATTCTTTGAGGATTCAAATGACAAAACCTCCTTTCTATATATAGGAGTCTAAGGAGTCACAATATAACCCAGCCGACCTAACAATAATAATATAAAGGCACAAAAATAGCAATAGAGGGATTCTATGGGGCACAGTAATAACAATATGGGGACAATAGGGGCACAACAATATTAATAAGGGATACAACTACAATAGTAATGGGGTAATCACTAGTATTATAGGGACCTAACACAATCCTACTTTCCTAAGCATGTAAATTCAAAACATCAAAAAATCTACTACTATGCATGCAACTAACTAAAATAAATCTTTTTGTCTTTTTGCCTTTTTTTTGGAAAAGTGGGATTGCTAATCTCTTTTTGTGATGTGGCAAGTGGCTTAGGGATGCTGG
The DNA here is from genome assembly GCA_031772625.1 of Pinus tabuliformis. NCBI lineage: Eukaryota > Viridiplantae > Streptophyta > Pinopsida > Pinales > Pinaceae > Pinus > Pinus tabuliformis. The sequence goes on along the minus strand of CM062820.1, from coordinate 1,200,346,379 downwards.
TGAATGGTTAGAATGTTGGGAAGACTAGTAGGTGACCTTTTCTAGCTTCCTAGAGGCTTTTCCCTCAATTCGGCCTCAAAACAGGCCACTACAGGAAAACCTACAAGATGTCCTAAAAACCTACAGGATTCCCTATATTTCTATAGGATACAGCTGAGAGAAAAAGGATGGGTTTTGAAGGTGATGGAAGGCTTAGGGAAGGTGGTTGGTGGATGGAATGGATAAAGTAAATACCTAGGATCACTCCAGAACTCAAAACCAAAGTTGGAAGATGGTTGGATTTGCTCAACAAGCTTGGAGAAGTTTCCTTGTAAAATGATGAAATTGGTGAGGGTCTTAGTGAAAGCAAGGAATGATCATGGATGGATGAAGTTGGAAGGAGGTTGTTGACTATGAGATCTCTCTATACTTCTGAAACACCTACACTGCATCAAACATTAATGTTTACCCAAAAATCATGTAAACAAGAAGAATTTCAATGATCTTGGAAAACAGAGTTTAATGAACAAGTTGTCTACTTCATGCATGAAGAAAACTTGCAGAATAAGATGGAATCATTGATGATATCTAATGTAAGACTAAATATGGAAGAAATAATAACTAAATCCTACTCTTGCAAACTAATCAAATGCTGGCCTAACTACAAGAAACCCTAAATTCTATGAGAAAGTAGAATTCTATCATTTTGGGGCTGCATGGGAGTTATTTCCTCAAATCAAGATCCTTGAAGGAAGAAGTGAGGCCAAAACACCTATTGACATCATTTTGATGTTCCTTTATCTCTTCTAAACTACTAATGAGGTAAAGCACAAATGGAAGCAAACTAATAAGAAACTAATCAACTCTACACTACTTGCAATGAAATAATCCTAAAGACAATTCAACCATTGAGATATGAAATCAATCTAAGCATACAAATACAAGAAGAGGATCCTTTGCTGCTAGAGTTGGGCCCTAACCCAAGAGATTCAGCCCTCTGAGTTAACTTAGTGCTAGATCAAGAAAATTCTCATTCTCATTATCAAAAAAGGAAATAACATAGCAATCTCTTCCACAAGTCTTGAACTCGAAAATGACTATTGTTTTTACAGCAAAAATTCGAATTCTAATGAGGCTATAGGAATCTTTATTTATAAAAGTGAAGTCTCCAACGACTTCCTTAAATCTAGGGAGGCTCGGCTCCCAAACTTGAGATAAACTAACTCTTTAATTGTCACTTTCTCGGCTGCCTTTTGATCTCCATGACTTGGTTGCTTGTACTCCGAACTAGTGTGATTGAGGGAGGAGTAAATGAGGGGGATTTACCTCCTACAATATCTTTTCCTTGTCTCATTCGAGTTTCAGCCCTTAATCTAGCAAAAATTCCCTTATTTTCTCTCACAAACTTGCATTTAATGCACATTAGTCCACTAGGCATAATATCTCACTTTGAATCATCTCATTAAACAAAATATAATCAAAATATGTAATAAATTGTGAGAAGAGTTTATTTGACTAAGCTAGGAGGTGAATTAAGGTCCATATAGTTACCAATGATGAGACTCATCACATGTACAACTTCAAACGTCCATGAACATGGGATCAGAGCCTCCCCTATGTGTATCATAGCTATAACATGTGATGTGTTGCACATAGTGGAGGATATCACCCCATGTTTGTGAATGCTTGGTGTTTTAAATGCATAGTGTTTACACGATCATCACGTTGACGACCTTTTTGTTGTCATCATTCTAGGGATGGAATGAGACTTTAACAATTAATCTAGATCATAGGAGGAATGAGACTTAAATATTGACACAAGAATAAAAAATTAAAACTTCTCAACAATCACCTATCCCGGTACTATTTTCACCCAAGCATGCTCAGCTGCAGAGTTCTCATGAGATTAAATGTGTTTAATGTCATTGTGATCAAAGTTTTTTAACAAAGGAAACTTCACGAATGGCAAACGAATATGTCATAATTCTTAAGATAAATATTGCAGAACAATAGTATAATAAAAACTCAGAATATGGCATGATGCATAAAAGAGATATTGTATAAAAACATTATAATAAGAACTCAATGTGTAAGATAAATATTGCAAAAAAATAACACAAGAGGAACTCAAATATTTATTGAAATGGATTATACCATGAGACTAAATTATGAGAAAAGGATCATTTACAACACAGTTAGGTTTTGTATTTATACTTTTTATAGGTATCTTTCATTGAGAGTCATGCTTCATGTTAAATTTCAAATACCACTGGTAAATACATGTTGGGTGTGGATTCTGATTATCTTACTGATTCAGAGGTCTTGTTTCAATTAGGTGTATACGCAGGAAGACTGTACACCCCTCCACACAAGGGGGTGCGTGGGGAGGCTTTGTCCCCCCTGCAAGGGTCCAGGGGGGATTTTCCCTCCTACAAGGGTTTGAGGGGGCCTATTCCCCTCTGGATGGGGGGTTTGGGGGCTAGCAGACCCCTGGTAGCACCCCCGAAGCTAAAAATAAATAAATAAATTCCTAGTAAAATATTGTAATTTTGTAGTTAATTTGGACCATTCGTTAGAAAGATGATATAACAGTAGAAGTTATGTTAATTTAGCGATTTTTTTCCCTATAAGGAAACCCTCGGTTCATATGAGGTAATTGTATTGTGACTGTGTATTATTATTATTCTATGTGAGAAAGAGAGAAGAGACTGCGTGAGAGCGAAGAGGAAATTAGAGTGGATATGTTGTAGGTTGCATCTCTTCATTTTGATGGATAATGAAAAAGGACGGATTGGTTGCTTCTCAGTGAATGTAGCCCAAATTGGGTGAACCAATTATATCTATGTCTCTCTTGTTTTATGTGTTTCTGTATTTTTGTTTCCATAATATTTTGTGTATTGCATTGCTCTATTAATTGTTTTCCAACAACTAGTATCAGAGCTGAAGGTCTATTTGATTGATAAACTCATAGGAAAGAAAGATTCCTGGTTCGAGTGGGAGCAAGGGAAGAAGATGGTAGGTTTAGGGTTGAGAAATTCAACGGCCAAAACTAAAACTATGGAAGATGAAAATGGAGTATTATTTGTATCAAAAATATCTTTACCTACAATTGAGTAGAAATGCAAAGAAGTCGATGAGAATGACTGATGCAAAATGGGAGATTCTTGACACTAAGGCACTAGGAAAAATATGGTTGTGTCTAGCAGCATTAGTAGAATTCAACATTTCAAAGGAAGTGACAACAGAAGGTTTAATGACGACATTGGCCAAACTATATGAAAAACCCTCAGCCCCAAATAAGGTATTTATTATGAAGTGTCTATTTAATGTGAATATGTTAGAAGGTGGATATGTTATTGATCATTTAAATGAATTTAATAAGTTACCAACGAGTTAATTTCTATAGGATTGATGAAGTTAGGGATTTGTTATTTTTGTGCTCATTGCCAGAAAGTTGGAATGGCTTAGTTATGGCTATTAATAACTTTGTCTCTAGATCTAGTACTTTAAAGTTTGATGATGTTGATGGTGCCATCCTTAGCAAGGAAATGTGATGGAAAATCTCTGGTGAGACATCAGGAAATGTTTTGACTCGGAGACTAGGGGAAGAAAATTTGAAAGAGGAAGAAGCCTGGGATATCGCAGTAAGTCAAGAAAAGGCGGATCCAAATCCAAATCGGGGATAGTGTGCTAGAAATGTGGGAATAAAGGACACTTGAAGAAATATTGCAAACCTCGGAAGGGAAAAGAAGGAGATGAAAATCAAGAGAACAATCATGAAGTGGATGTGACAGATTATGTGTTGAAAGATGCTTTGATTTTTTCATATAAAATATTATTGATGCCTGGGTGGTAGATCCATGGGTTTGATTCCATGCCACACCTGATAGGAAACATTTTCATGACTATGTTCAAGGATATTTTGGACAGGTTAATTTGGGTGGAATAGGTAAGGTTTTTATAAAGAAACAAAATGGAAACCAATGGATATTGAAGGAGTTAAGGCATGTTCTAGATATGAAGAAAAATCTAATTTCAATAGGGAAGTTAGGTGGTGAATGTTGTGTAACTACATTCACAAACAAAACCTGGAAGGTCACTAAAGGATCCTTAGTAATAACAGAAGGAGAAAAGTTTGGTATGATTTATTTATGAAATGGTATTTTTAATTCTATTAATTATTTAACCTCCACAGGAGAAGATACGGTATTGTGACATCATAGGCTCGGGCGCATGAGTGAGAAAGGGATGCAGATTCTTCACTCAAGAAATTTTTTTCCAGGTTTGAAGCATGTTGATTTGGGTTTTTGTGAGAATTGTGTTTAAGGAAAGCATAAGAGAGTCTTATCATACCTGGGAAAGAAAATAAGAGTGAAAAATGATAGCTTGTGCATACATATGTTTGGGAACTAGATCAAGTATCATCTCTTGGCGGATCTCGTTATTATGTTACTTTGATTGACGATGCGACTAGGAAAACTTGGGTTTATTGTATTCAAAATAAATATGATGTCTTTGATACTTTTAAGAAATGGAAAGCTTTGGTTGAGAAAGAGACAAGAAATAAGTTGAAGTTTCTTAGAATAGATAATGGAGGGGAATATTGTAGCAAGGTGTTTGATATTTATTGTTTAGAACATGGAATTTGTAGAGAGAATATAGATCCAGGAACACCACAAGAAAATGGTGTGTCATAAAGGATGAACAGGAAAATCATGGAGTGTGCAAGGTGCATGAGCTTGCATGTAGGTTTACCTTTACAATTTTGGGTAGATGTTGTAGATATCATTATTTATCTAATAAACATAGGGACTTCAAGTTCCTTGAATGGTTGTATTCCAGAGGAGGAATGGGCAGATAAAAACGTAAACTACTCATTTCTAAATACTTTTGGTCATGAAGAATTTATCCACATTAATAAAGAAAACATAACAAAGCTTAAGGAAAAATAAAAGAAGTGTACCTTTATTGGATATGGTGTTAATGATTTTGGTTATTGCTTTTATAATTATGAAAACCATAAAATCATTAGGAGAAAAGATGTGGTATTCAATGAAAATGACTTGTATAAGGATCAGATGCAGGAAAACAAATAATGCGTATTGCTGATGAGATCACAAAAAAAGTAAAGGTGCCTGGAAATCATAATGATCAGTAGCCACAACAACCACAATGACAACATTAAGCACCTCAAACCCCTGAAAGTGGTGTTAGAATATCTACCAGGATAAGTAGACCCCCTGAACGATTCTCTCCTTCATTATATTATCTATTTTTGACTGATTTTAGTGAACCGAAAATATATGAAGCAATGCAGAGAGAAACCATGAATAAGTGGGAGCAAGCCATGGAAGAAGAATTGGGCTTATTTATGCATTACAAGACTTAGGACTTAGTCAAGTTGCATGCAGGTAAAAAAAATTTATATAATAAATGGGTTTACAGGTTAAAAGGAGAAGATGGAAGTAAACATAGGTATAAGGTTAGACTTGTGGTGAAGGGGTTTGTAAAAAAGAAAGCTATAGACTTTGAAATTTTTTCACCTATTGTTAAAATGACTTCAACCATAACTATTTTAAGTCTAGTGGCAGTAGAAGATTTACATCTTGAGAAGTTAGATGTAAATATAGCCTTTCTCCATGGGGATTCAGAGGAAGAAATATATATGCAACAACTATAAGGGTATGAGGTCAAAGGGGAGGAAAAATTAGTGTAAATTTTGAAGAATAGCTTGTATGGCTTAAAACAGGATCCAAGGCAGTGGTATCTAAAATATGACAAGTTTATGTATGAACAAGGTTATACTATATGTCATTTTGATCATTGTGTTTATCTTAAGAAATAAAATGATAGCAACTATATTATATTGCTATTGTATGTAGATGACATGCTTGTTGCAAGGTTTAACATGTAGGAAATAAATGTGATCAAAGGAAAATTGGCTAATTCATTTCAATGAAGGATTTGGGTGTTGCAAAGTAAATCATTGGTATGAGAATAACTAGAGATGAGAAAAATAAAAAATTAACATTGTCTCAGTGTGAGTACATAGAAAATTTGTTGGAAATATTTAATATGTAGAATGAAAAACCAGTTAGTACACCTTTGGCTAGCCATTTCAAACTAAGTAAGGATATGTTTCCCAAGACTCAAGAAGAGATGGATTATATGTCTAAATGTTCATACACATTAGCAGTTGGAAGCTTAACATATGTTATGGTATGCACAAGGCCTGATATTACACATGAATTGGGAGTTGTGAGTAGGTATATGAACAATCTCAGAAAAGAGCATTGGATGGCAATGAAGAGGATTCTCAGGTATTTGAGAGGTACCACTAATCATGCATTATGTTTTGTAGGTTCAAAAAATTTTCTACAAGGATATATCAATGCATATATGGAAGGTGATAAATATAATAGGAGGAGAACAACAGGCTATGTGTTTACTATAGGTGGAATAGTTGCCAGTTATGGTTTAAAAATTGCAAAACATTGTTGCACTTTCAACAATGGAAGAAGAGTATGTTGTTGCTATAGAGGCTAGTAAGAAATGATTTGGTTACAAAGGTTTATTGATGAATTGGAAAATAAGATGGAGATTGGAAGCTTCTACATTAACATCCAGAATTCCATTCATCTTGCAAGTAACTCATCATTTCATTCTAAGACTAAACATATACAACTCAGGTACCATTTCATACGGTCAGTTTTGGAAGATGGACAGTTGAAGCTGGAAAAGTTACACACTAGCTAGAATTTTGTCGATATGTTAACAAAGGATGTAATAGGGTCTACACATTTTCAATTAGTATTCAAGTATCATGATGAAGATGAGAAATAGCTAGGTCCAACATGGAAGCATTGTCTAGCAAGTGAAGCAGCGATGGAGTTGTTATAATCAGTCTCCAAGAGGGAGATTGTGGGTGTGGAGCCTGATTATCTTCCTGATTTAGAGGTCTTGTTTCAACCAGGTGTATACCCCAGGAAGAACATATACCCCTCTATATGTGGGTGAGTAGGGGGTACTTGTCCAAGGCTAGTGGGCCCCTAGCAGGGGTTCGAGGGCAACACCCCTGAAGCTAAAAATAGATGAAAAAAATTCCTTGTGAAATATTGTAATTTCGTAGTCAATCTAGGTCATTCATCAAGTGGATGATCTAACGATAGAAGTTATTTTAACTTAGGGTTTTTTCCCTAGAAGGAAACCCTCAACTTATATGAGGGAATTGTATTGCGACTATGTATTATTATTATTCTAAGCAAGAAAGAGAGAGGAGATTGTGTGAGAGCGAAGAGGAAATTACAATGGATCCATTGTAGGTTGTATCTCTTCATTTTGATAGGTAATAAAAAAGGACGGATTGGATGTTTCTTCATGGACGTAGCCCAAATTGGGTAAACTGTGTATATTTTTGTCTCTCTTGTTTTATGTGTTTCTGTTTTTTTGTTTCCATGATATTTTATGTGTTCAATTGCTCTGTTATTTAATTTTCTAAGAATACCACGGTTTACAAAATCCATGGTTGAATACTATGGGAAAATATAATAAATTATGACACCATGGCTAAATATAATAAATTATGTTACCATGGGTAAATACCATGGTTTACAAAACCCATGGGTGAATACCATGGGTGAGTATCATAATTACGATGGTAAAATTGAAATCATCGTGTGATTATGATTTATTTATTTTTATTATCGTACATTATCCATGGTTTTAACAACCATTATATTGATGGTGTTGGAAATCTTCCAACATACAGGGGGTCTCCCCAATGTGAAGTCCCAATTAGACCTCACACTGTTTGGAGTAGGATTCCCATCTAGAGTATCAGCCCAGCCACTATAACTCTAAGGTTTTCTTTGATTTCAATAGATGAAATAGGAGATTATACACATAACCTTTGGACAAAAAGTTGACATTGTTATACACTAGTTGCAATGTGCAAAAGGATGCCTTCACAAGAGGGGAGACAAGAGTGAGTCTCTAGAAGAAACGTAGTACTATTATCCTAAGAGAGGCACACGAGAGAAAGGAAATATTTGTTAGTTATATAACGAAATAGTTCACATAGACACAACGATTATTAAATAAAATAAAACACACATTCAACAAGATAAGTACCAAATCCATTGAAGTAGTTCAATTTCCTTAGTACATATGAACATAACTTATAACACAAACATATAAATAATAGTCTTACAACATGCACGATACATGCATTAAAATGGGTTGGCTCAATGAGCTTTTGATAATTAAGTGAAAGATCTTAATACACAATTACAATGGTGAGGCACTAGCTCAAATAATGGAACATTAAGTCACTTTTTTCTCCTCCAAGGAATGATATTATCTCCTATGCCAAGCTAGAGAAGCTAGAGCTAGCTCTCCAAAGCCTAAATCTCCAAAATCCCTTTTCTTGATTTATGATGTTTCTTTTATAACAAGAGGAATGATCATTCGTATCCCCTATCACTCTTGAGCTACCCTCATGACTCTTGGACTCCTAAATGACCTTTAAACTTCTATTGACGCTTTGGTCCACATGTGACTTTTCATATTCAACATGTGACTATTGGACTTCCCCATATTACATTTTTTCATTTCCTTTTTGATAATACATCAGCTTCATGATGATGTGGCAATGCCAAGCCACCCTCCTTGTTTCCTTGAATTCGTATTATTTATGATATTCTTTGCTTGCTCTTATTTTCACCCCCCAAAGGGCCTTATATCAGCGTCATGATCTTCGAAGTCATCATGAAATGTCTTCATTTTGTCATGGTCCAGGATCTGCTTCATGTCTTCATGATGGTTCTTATTTGTGCTTCTTCTTTGAAAATGGTTCTTTGTTCTTAGCCTTAACATATTCCTTGAGAACCACCTTTCCATGTTGAGGAGGTACACCTGCCAATGAATTCCACTCATGACAAGGCAATATTAGTCTAAAAATCATTTATTCTATCCCTACTTTGCTCGTGGAAGGAGTTGCTTGTGATGGGCCCATGTGAGGACTGAGAGAGGGCTTGTTGAGGATGGCACAATTGATGTTAGAAGTTAATAAGGGAAGGCACCACTTATCACTAGAACTATGCCATGCACTATGAGGAGGGGCTCTTCAAGGTCTAGCACAGTGGGAAAATGCAAGCGAAAATGTGAGGAGCTTTCTAACTAGAAATGTGCCATGCACTAGGCTCAAGGGAGAAGGATATAGTGACAATATAATTGAGCTTCATAGTGATTGAGGGAGGCCCTGACTATGGACTAGAACTGCGACATGTTCTCAAGAGGCAAGGAAAGACCCAGTGACTACGCAATGAGGAAGTCTATTGAATAAGAGTTAATGGCTTGCTGATTAAAACTGCGACATATGCTATAACTGAGAGGAAGGATAAAGGGAGAGCACAATTTTCTTCAATAGTGATCTAAAGAAGGCTCCATTTTCCACTAGAATTATGACCTACTGTTATAGACATTTTTGTGCCTTACAGCATGAAGCATGAAATGTCGATAATCTGAGGGATCCAAATTCCCTAAACATGTTGTTCCTACCCCTAGAGGAACAAGGTCAGCAAACCACAGCACTGAAAATCAGTTCTCCACCTGAAAACACTCAAAAACAAGCTAATTCTGGATCATGTCAACTGCTCCACTGAGCATCTGCGCTGAATGTCAACTGCTCCACTCTGTACCTGCGTTGAATGTCAAATCTAATGAAGGCTACCTGCGCTGGGCGAGATTGGCCAAGTGGCACAGTCATTCTGCAAGGTTTCAAATGCCCAGGAAGCTTCCAAAATGACACTTGGATCAGGGAATTCGCCTTCTGATGAGTAAGAGGATCTAGATCTCCAAGTGGAAGCAAGAAACTCCAAGTGGACTCAAGAACTGAAGTATAACTGAAGTGGGAGAGGACACTAGTCAGCTTCATGCCAAACTCAAGCTGACTCATCCTTTCTCCAAATCTCCTATATATAGAGCTCTCTCATGAGGTCTAGGGAGGCTGGAATCTTGTGAATGTAAGGAAGTGCTGTTGGTTTGTGCATAGAACTATTGGGTGATTGCTTTGAAGGAGGTGAAGAGGAGATTTCTTTCTGCTGGGAGGTGTTGCTGGATTGGGCCTCTTATGGTTGTAACGCTCTCAGAACTTTACTTCTTCCATTAATAAAGCATTTGAGGTTCTTCTATATGCATGTGTCTCTGTGGCGTATTGATGCTTGTATATTTGATTTATTCTAATCCTTGAATCAATTATGGATGTATGCTTCTTGTAGTTTCCCTTTCTTGTGCTTTTGCAGGATCTTTGTGTAGCTGGGCTAGTGAAAGAGCAAGGAGCTGGGAGCGAGCAGCAAAGAGGGAAGATTGGATCAACCATTAGCGGAAGATAACGGTTAGTGGATTTCCTTCTCCTCTCTCTTACATCTCATAAAGAAGTAATCTTGAATAGCTTTGCATTCGGTTGTTGCTGAGGTACTATCACCCTTAGAGTGGGATAGGGTCATTCCGTATTGGATACTTTTCCCAACAACAAATTGGCGACTCCGCTGGGGATCGTATCTTGTTGGTTGTTTGTGTTTTTGCTATTCATTTCATAAACAAAGGGAGTACCGAATCGAACTGCATTTGGATCTTTCAAATGCAAAGTAGAGGGCAGCTACTCTAGCTCAGTTTCTGGGCAAGTTTATGATTTGAAGAGCTGATCCACAAGGACTCTGGTAAGCTCTTAGTGATATCTTTTCATCCTCCTTGTTATCCCTTAGTGCGTCCTTGACTGATAGCTTCTGATTTGGCCAAAAACTGTGAATTTTTGAGCAATCTGTGACCCGGAAACCAAGAGAAACGAAAGTTTCGTTCTTCAGTGCAGCTGTTGTGAAGGCTGTCTGCATTTCAGCGCAGTTCCCGAAGGGGCTACCTGCGCTGAAGGTCAAACAGACAGTGTACCACCTGCGCTGGACCAGTCTTGCCTTGTGCTACTGGGGTTTCCTGCTGTTTCTTGCCCTGTTTTCATCCTTGTTTTTGCTGCCTGTTACCAGTCAATGTGCCTATCTGAAACCAACTTTCCTTGTCACTATTCCGCCTCGGTTGTATAAAGAAACTGTGTTTGTTCTTTGTGTATTTCTTGTATCATTTACAGTTTCCCATAACGAAAGTGAACTAGTCTTGCTGTGGCCTCTTAGATCTAGACCTGTGATAAAGTGTCGTTTTGATCTTAAGAGTTAGTTTGTTTGTTGTTCATAGCTGATTGAGCTTTTGCTTTCGTCATATGGTTTGAGTTTATATATTTCTAGTGTCGAAACAAGTAAATCTTAAGGTTTCTTTTGATTTTGGAGAAGCTTGTTTGCTTTCACTTGAAATTGAATTCAAAGTTATACAACAGCTTTCTTTTTGTGTCGCACAAACATTAAGAAAGAGAAAAGAAATACTTGCATTGTGCATGTGAATTATGACAGTTTGCATGTTGATTTAGGGAAAAAGTGCATTAGTGTGTGCTCTATGATCTGTGTGAAAAGATGTTGTCTTTCTTTTCCCTCAGTAGTTAAGATTTTCAAAGTTGAAAGATTGAAAAGCTTGCTTATCATCTTAGACTGCATTTAGGAGTGTTATCATACATCTCGTGGTGATCCATAAAGGCAAACTGCTAAACAAGATCAACCTTAAAATAAATTGAATTTACATAACAACGCATTGAAACATAACGCAAACACATAGAGGTCTAAGCTAGAGACGTGTTCCGGCGTCGTTAAACGTGATATCTTAGCGTTGAGTGGTTGGGTGATTCCTCCACGGTGAAGCGATAAGTATCAATACGGACTTGTGCTCCCACGTACCGTCGCGTATATATTGGGAGACCCCTATAGGAACAAAGCCTTTATCCAATAGGAAACCGTGTCGGCCGCCCTACTGATCGCAATGCAGTGAACACAGCATTCACAAAGATCGACCACTCGTACCGTAAAACGTATTCTGTGGTTTTGCGAAAAGTTTGGCACACCCTCTGCCTAGAACTCCAGAGCAGTTTCTTTTGGCCTTTTTCAAACTCTATAACTGAAAAAGTCCATCCGAGCATTTGTCACTTCGGGCTCGTTAAAACATCGAAGGAGACTAGAGTCATCTTTAGCTTTTTCTCGACTCTTAAAAAGTGAAAAAGCAAGTTGTGTCTAAGCGTCGTTATAAAATTTATTTTAAACGGAACATAATCACCTCCTATTCCCGCGTTGATCTTAGGTTGAGAACATGGAACGCCCCAACCAAGGAATTCCACATGATGGAAATCCTAGTCCTTTCTCCTCTTGGGGAGAAGTTGGTGCGCCCCACATGGCCACATTGTCGCTTCCAGGACTGACAATTGGCCTGCCTATTTGGCTATTCTCAACCAATGTAGTTCAGACTGCCATGGTTCCTGAACAGTCGAGTCAACAGTTAGATGAGTCTAGAGCTGCCCACCAGCCTTCAACTTCCTATAACTCTTCCTCTAATCCTTCATCTTCGCAAGGTAGAGCCGGCAAAATCCAAGCTCCCATGGAGAAGAAGGAGAAGAAGAAGAAGGAGAAGAAGAAGAAGGAGCCTAAGGCGCCTGGGGGCAAGCAAAAGACATCTAACAAAAATCCACACACAGCACAGACCGAGCCTAAATCGCCATGTGTCATATGTAGAGGAGACCACTTCCATAGAGATTGTCCCTGTATTCCCCGGATACTAAGGGACTGGTCCCCTCGGTTGCACAATTCGGGAGCATCAACCTCTGATAACCATGTTGATTGCTTACCGTCAACCAGCGAAAGTGAAGGTTCAAGACAAAGAGGGGGAGCAAGATCCCCCTGCAGACTGTGTGAAGGCGATCACGCCATCCACCGTTGTCCCTTCTTAGACGAAGCGAAGAGAGTTTTGGAAGATCGTCCGGTTTCACCGGTAATGCTTCCTCCTGGATACAAAAAACTCGTGCCAAGTCCTTCGTTGGTTGAAAATACAGCTGGCCCGCTCAAGTGGTCAGCTGAAGCGTCAGTCATTGAAAATGAACCTACTGAATCTAGACCAGACGAAAGTCTAAAGGTCGATATGGCAGTTGACCCGGTTCTTCCTTCAGAGGTTTCATCCTCAAATGACACCGTCACTGAAGATTCATCTTCAAATGACACCCTCACTGAAGAGAATAAGGATGACACCATCCAGATTCTTTTCATCAACACCGACTCTGATGAGCATCAGGGCAATGCGCCCATTCCTTTATCATAGGAAGGAACATCGTCAAGGTCATATCCGGCCGTGTATTCGGTCCCACCACCAAGCAACCTGGTTGTGTCCTTTGATTGGAACCAACTAGGCAGACCCCGGTTACCAGCCAATATACCATTCAGAATCATAGTCCAAATCTACAGAATGGTAATGGCTGGAACTATCATTGATGAAGGGGCATCTGTGAGTATCCTTTCCTCTATTGCTTGGAAAGCACTGGGTTCCCCGGAGCTTTTGCCTGAGATAAGAAATCTCTCGGGTTTTGATAAAGGAACCAGTCGACCGTTAGGGATCCTCCCCAATGTGCCTGTTACATTGAAAGGGAAGACCGTTCAAATGAACGTGATGGTCGTTCAAGGACCCTTGGATTATAACCTACTCCTTGGACGAGACTATATATATTGCATGGGAGCTATAGTCTCCTCACTCTTTAGAGTAATGTGTTTTCCACACGAAGGAAGAATGGTCAAGCTCGTAGACCAACTTTCATTTCCAGGATCACGCATCGCAAATAGTCAAATACCAACCCTGAATGGTCTATTCACCCAAGAAATGTCTCCACCCCCAGTCCTCCTTCCCGATGAATGCGAGTGATTCGGAAAGATGGGACTGGAACCCAGGGGGCATGCATCCTGGTCTGCTTTGGGCAGAGGAAACCTTGGGTATAAGGTAGAATTTCCGCGAAGGAATATGACTAGTCCGTACCCCGTCCATGGAAGGAAGAGGGGTTGTTCTAGAACAAGATTCTTTTGATAAGGTTACTTGTCTGACAAAGGTCATTCACCATTGTCTACTTCGGTAGACAGTGCCGAGGAAGTGTTTTCGTTTGATGGTGTTAACAAAACAATCTTTGGGTAACCAGAAAGAGGCAAGCCTCACCCTTTAAAACAAATGTTTTATCGGATAAGTAGGGGCAGCCTTGAAATTGTACTTTATACCTGGGGGCATGCAAACCTTTTGGAGTGCAAGCTAGGAGCGGTTATTTATCTGTTTTTGGGATTAGCCGTTTCCGAACTTGCATAAAGAAAGGATGAGAGGGAGCATAGCTTATGTGAGGTGCAAGCTCTATAAAAATTGGAATCTTGCAGGAGACATTTCTTATCTTATGACTGGTATATCGAGCAGTTTTACTGCGGAATTTATGCTCGTTAAAAAATAGAAAAGCGAGATCCGAGCAGTTTTAGCGTCATAGTTCATGCTCGTTAAAAAATAAACATAAGCTTTTGAGCAAGTTTAAGCTCGTTAAAAAATGAACTTCCCGGTAAATAACCATTAAGAATGTACCCTGATCAACCGTAAAAAGACCTTGGTCGTGTTTTGCTGCAGCCATCACCTCCACCGTTCATTTGGCCGATCGTTTACCTCCATATGATTGTTTACCCATTTTGAGGAACAGCTGCGAAGAGTGATTTCACCTAGCCATCCTTATGACACTGCCGTGATTGGAAAATTCCAACCTGTACCTGGAATCTGCTGCTATCCCTGTTTATCACTTGTTCCTCAAAAGACGAGTCTTGTTTGAGCTCTTTTCTCCTGACTCGTAAAATATGAAAAGTTTGCCGAGTTTTGGCCTTCCAGCTCGTTAAAGTGACCAGAAGAGCTATCCCTCCTCTAGATTTTAATCTTTTTGGACCGGAGGGATTATTACACAAAAAGGTCGAGCGCTTGTTTTATTCGGCTCGTTAAAGTTATCGAAAACTCATCCCCTCTGTATTGTTTTATACTTTTTCGGACTTAAGGGATTAGATGACGAAAAAGGAATTTTGGAGTTAACTTTCTGTACCTTTTCAGACTCTCTAAAAATGAAAAGGACCGAGTTTTCCTTGTCGTTAGACTCGTTAAAATGATTAAATAGCGACAAACTTGTCTTTAGACGAGAACGAGTTTCCCTATCGCTAGGCTCGTTAAAACATAGCGATGGGCTTGCCCGAAGGGTAGGTTATAGAACAAGCATATGTTATCCTCCTCAAGCTTGAAAAAAATAAAGAGGTACTGGTCAGAAATGACTGGGGAAAAATTGGGAGAACCTCAAAGCTTTAATGGTAGCAAGTCGCTCTTGAACATGACACTTTGTCCTCCGTATCACATCGGGTTGGGTTGTTTCATTCACCGGTCTCGTCACCATGGTCCTCGCCAAACCATCCACATTTGGGGTAATGCTACCGATCCATCACATCAGTGTCGTTATATGTTCAAGAGATGTTGTTCAGAAAGAGTCAACTGTGTCCCATCCACTGCCATACATTATCCTTCATCCACCCATGATCGCCACCCTGAATCATATTTCACAGATTGTTTTCACCTCCACTAAAATCATTAGCTCCGTTCCGTGTCACTGATGTGGGATTCATTAAGGCCCTCCTTTGACGGATCGCTTCTTGTCGACTTCAGCTCATTATCCAAGAAGTTGATCTAGGAACACCCCCCTCAGTACTTTGAAGCTTGCATGCCTCAATGGCAAGTTTCTCACTTCCGGCGACAGGTATACATCAATGACCTTCGACCAGAAGATTTTGCGTGGTGTTCAACGCCAAGTCCTTTGTTCACACCACGTGAATTGTACTGCAGTACCTTGAGGGTCATTGTCATTATTGGTGATTCCTCTCGCGCTTGTTAACAGTTTACATTATTGACCGGTAATCAAGCGATGTCTTTCCATGTTCGACTTCAGCACAATTCTCACATGGATCGACTTGTACTTAGAGTGAAGATCGAACGAGTTTGAAGACCCCGGATCTAGTTTCATCCATCCGGGCTGCGATATATATTCAGGAAATATAAAGACATTTGATATGTACATCATTGCAGCAGATGATCATCCTACTCAAAGGATGATAATTTCAGCAGAGAATTATCAGTCTACCATCAGACGATCGTCTGTTCTATGTACCAAAATGAATTTATAAAGCTGAGCATGGGAATGCCCGCCTCAGCTAGATCATGAAAGCAGAATGAAAAATAATGTATTGTATTGTATTTTATTACAGGGCACCTCTCAGCGATTGAATGAACTTCGGATCCTCCTGATAAAGCATTTCACCCGATAAACGACCTCATACTTTAGGGGGCAACTGTTATAGACATTTTTGTGCCTTACAGCATGAAGCATGAAATGTCGATAATCTGAGGGATCCAAAGTCCCTAAACATGTTGTTCCTACCCCTAGAGGAATAAGGTCAGCAAACCACAGCACTAAAAATCAGTTCTCCACCTGAAAACACTCAAAAACAAGCTAATTTTGGATCATGTCAACTGCTCCACTGAGCATCTGCGCTGAATGTCAACTGCTCCACTCTGTACCTGCGCTGAATGTCAAATCTAATGAAGGCTACCTGCGCTGGGCGAGATTGGCCAAGTGGCACAGTCATTCTGCAAGGTGTCAAATGCCCAGGAAGCTTCCAAAATGACACTTGGATCAGGGAATTCACCTTGTGATGAGTAAGGGGATCTAGATCTCCAAGTGGAAGCAAGAAACTTCAAGTGGACTCAAGAACTGAAGTATAACTGAAGTGGGAGAGGACACTAGTCAGCTTCATGCCAAACTCAAGCTGACTCATCCTTTCTCCAAATCTCCTATATATAGAGCTCTCTCATGAGGTCTAGGGAGGCTGGAATCTTGTGAATGTAAGGAAGTGCTGTTGGTTTGTGCATAGAACTATTGGGTGATTGCTTTGAAGGAGGTGAAGAGGAGATTTCTTTCTGCTGGGAGGTGTTGCTGGATTGGGCCTCTTATGGTTGTAATGCTCTCAAAACTTTACTTCTTCCATTAATAAAGCATTTGAGGTTCTTCTATATGCATGTGTCTCTGTGGCGTATTGATGCTTGTATATTTGATTTATTCTAATCCTTGAATCAATTATGGATGTATGCTTCTTGTAGTTTCCCTTTCTTGTGCTTTTGCAGGATCTTTGTGTAGCTGGGCCAGTGAAAGAGCAAGGAGCTGGGAGCAAGCAGCAAAGAGGGAAGATTGGATCAACCATTAGCGGAAGATAACGGTTAGTGGATTTCCTTCTCCTCTCTCTTACATCTCATAAAGAAGTAATCTTGAATAGCTTTGCATTCGGTTGTTGCTGAGGTACTATCACCCTTAGAGTGGGATAGGGTCATTCCGTATTGGATACTTTTCCCAACAACACCTACGCTAGGAAGACAAGCATAAAAAGGCATGGCGTGGTGAGGGGTTACAATTAGTAGTGGGAGAAAGACTAGTCATTGCAACTAGGACATGTGCTGGGCTTAAGGGAAGTGTTCTATGATAGCATACTTTGATTCTTCAATGGATATTTATCCACTATAAATGTGACTTGCACCCTGTGCTAGTTCAGTTTGATTCTATAGTGGCTAATTGTCCACTAGAAATGTGACTTGTGCTTAGGAAGTCTCATTGGAAGAGGAGATTGTGCAGTTCACTAAGGTCGGCAACAAAAAATACGTCACTTTTCCTAGGAGATGCTTAATTTGTTATGAGAGGGAAGAGACCTTGTATTGTGTAGTTTGATTTTACAAAGGGCCATTAGAAATTATCTATGCGCTATACAAGGCATAATTTCTCAAATCTTAGTGCAGTGATTCAATGTATGCAACAAAGGTTAGGTGACTATGCTTTGAAGGTTCTCAATGTGAAACATAGAAGATTACCTAAAGGAAGACTCACTGCACAAACCTAGGAAGAAGATATCATAAATTAGGCTCATGAATAAGAAGTTTTCATCTCCTAACGAAGGATTGATGATTTCACTAAGCAGGAGGACCAAGGAGAGCTCTAGAATGGCTAAGTTTGAGACCAAGAGAGTAAGGGAGAGAAAAGCATACGAACAAGATTCAAACATAGATCACACATATGAATGCCATCAATACAAGCCAAGAGAATTCATAGGAATCATGAAAAGAATCACACCTTGAAAGAATAGCAAAGTGACACTTATTTCTAAGAGTGACAATTGAAATGCTACATTGCGACACTTAGAACACAAGTTGCGACGAAAGGGTCGACTATGACCAAAAAGTGCTCTACATTGTAGGAATATGTCTAGCACATATTTGTATGATATGTAGGACTATCTAATGTAGGAGAGTGTGCTAGAACTTCCTCTTGTAATGTCCAAGGGTGCAACACATACAAGAGTGAAAATAGTTAAAAGTGACACATACGACAATAAGAAAAAGTGAAAACAACACTTGCAAAAGCTAAATAAATTGAAGGAAACACATAGATTATCATTGATGTCAATATGGAAATATTCGAGCAGCCAAGAGGAGAAAACAGAGCCATCAAAGGAGAAAACAGAGCTATCGGAGGAGCAAATAGAGCTATCAGAGGAGCAAAGAGTAGACAGAGCCATCGGAGGAAGCAAACAGAGCTATCGGAGCAATGAATACCAAAAAATACACTATTTGGGCTATTGGGACAATATAGTGTATATGCATAAAATACACTATCAGAGGCAGAAAACACATATATGGATGCATTTACACTATCGGAGGCGGAAGACTTAGTTATATTGGAATACACTATCGGAGCAGAGAAAGATATATATCTTGGCATATAGGGGGGTATATATACATCCGCGATATGATAATCAGTAGTTCGGTTATGTGCCATCACCCCAAACCCCCGACAACGACATATATGTGCAGACCCGACGGAATATATAAGTTCGGGTGCATAAACAGTGAAGTCCGCCAAAAGTGTTTCGAAGCATGTTTTTAGTGTATTTTAGCTTTTTGGGCTCTAAGCCTTGGCACGTTAAAAAATGAAAATTTGCATTATATGTATTTATAACTGCGATACATGTGGACCTGCTGAAACACTAAAATATGATTTAATATCGTATCGCATCCGCCCTATCGATAATTGCATATCGCATACACAAAGGGTTGTCCTCCTGCAAGCATCGATTGCAATATACACTGCGGACCCGATAAAGTTATAAATGCGGGATTAATACATTTGAAGTCTGCCCTTTAGCATTTTTTCATATATTCCAGTGTATTACATTTGCGACCACAAAAGGTGGGCCTGCATTACCTGAGCATCCGACCCTCCACCGTTGATCATCCCTTGTAGATCCAACGGTCTACATATATTTCATGTGGACATATAACTCGAGGAATACCCGCCCAAAAAAGTGGTATCCTCTTCCTTCCTGCTGCTACGTGTTGCTTGCCAAGTGGAATCGGAAGCCATCCGCTGAATACCAGTTCCCGCTTATGCCCCTTACGAAATACGACTTGTGGTATAAGAATAATTGTATTGCGCGAGGTTTTTAGGCCAAAAGGCTTATGATAACAGTTCTGATAGTTCAAGAGGCCCGAATGAAAGCCGATTGTAATTGTGATTGGAACATGGCATGTGGGTCCGTCCTAATTGGTACAGTCTCTCTGTTAAACAATAAAGTCCTGTGTATGCCTATTATCATTAAAATAAAAAGGGGCTCTGTTACAATTTTAACACGCAGCAATGAGCACGAAGAGGCAGAGGAAGCTACAGCAATCGAAAAGCCAGAAAGCCAAAGGGTAAGCCAGCATAGATGAAACCGAAAAGCTAAAGCAATGAAGAAGAGGGAAGCCAAAGGACAAGACAACACAGAAGAAGATGAAGCAAGCGTTGAAGAAGCTGAAGAGCCAGTGGAAAGCAGAAATGAACAGTCAGAGGCATCAAGAATACAAAAACAGGGAAAAACAAGGAAGCATGTGCGAATAATTAGAGTGAGAGGAAGTCGAAGTTCAAGCAGAGGCAGCAGAGGTAGGAGAGTCAGGAGAAGCAGGAGAATAGGAGTGAAGCAGAAGCTCAACAGGTTTGGGAGCAGAGAACAACAACAAAACAGTTTATTCCAAGTTAGGGTTGGAGCCCACGGGGTTGGAGCCTCAGAACTAAAAGGATTGGAATCCTTGGGAGTTGGTGCTCTTAAGTGCAGAACTATTGCCTTAGCAAAACAGAGTTGGTGCTCTGGAGGTTGGAGCCTCACAAAAGTCCAAGTTGGTGCTTGGCAACTGATTGCAACTATTTATATATTGTATCTATTTCATTGCACTGTTTGTGTTAATAAAAGCATTTATTCCAGCTATCTATTTTTGTGTTCCATATATACTTGTTTTGGTGATAAAAAGAAAAATTAAAAAGAAATATTGATTCACCCCCCCTCTCAGTATTTCCAACAATTGGTATCAGAGAGAGCTTCTTCATATTAGCCTAATAGCTTGAAGAAGGATTTGTAGTCATGATGAGAAATCACAAAGTGTCAGGAAAACCTCCTCTGTTCGACGGCACCAACTTTGGTTTCTGGAAAAAGAGAATGACCTACTACTTAATGTCCCTTAGACCTGAATTCTGGAATTTCGTTCTAAATGAGTACCAAATTCTTGCCACTCTTCCAACAGATCAAGACGAGAGGAAAGCCTACATTGCAAATGCAAAAGCCTTGAACTCCATCACTAGTTGTTCAAAAGGTCTTAAGATCTCTTCCAGACATATTTGACTCCAAAATAAGCACCATAGAAGAAGCAAATGATCTAGCTACTATCAATATGGATGAACTCCATGGAATCCTCACTGCCTATGAGATGAGAAAAGGTGGCCCAAGCTCCAAAGATGCAGCATTCAAGGCCTCAAAATCAACAAAGGGGAAAGAAAGGAATGATTGTAGTGATGACTCATTATGTTGCGAAATGTACTCATAAACATGATAGTGATGATGAAGGAAATTCCGAAAGAAAGGTATACAAAAAGAAAGGGATCAATAAGAAGAACTTCCTCTCTAAGCAAGATGAGTCTAATAAGGATGAATTTGTAGTCATCAAAAAGAAATCAGACGAGGAAAGTGACCATGATGAAAGCCAAGAAACATTATTCATGGCATTCACAAATGATGATGACTCGGGGCTAGAAGGAAATGTTGATGAACTGTTAATAAGTGCCATTGAAGAAAATGAGAAATTATGGAATAAAATCATTTCTCTTAAGGTAGAAAATGAGGAAACAAGAAGAAGAGAAGATCTCTTGGAAACAAAGCTAAAATAAAAAGAAGAGACTTGCAAACAACGTGAAGCCGAAATAGTATCTCTGAGGAAGGAATTGGAGCAAGTTAAAAAGGGTTGGAAAAGCTCTCAAATACTTGAGACTATCCTGAAAAGTCAAAAACCTCAGCATGACAAGTCTGGAATAGGTTTTAAAGGAGAATCATCAAGCACTAAGAATAGTGTGAAAAGCTATGCTGATGCACTTTCCAACAACCCAAAAGAAGAAAAAGTATGTCATCAAAGGCGCATCCCAATTCTAAAGAATGAAGAGAGAATAACTCCAAAGAAGAACGTGGATTCAATTCATGGATACTACATCAAATACAAACCAGTATTCCATCAAAGGCCCATCTCAAATCCAAAGAATGAAGCAGGAGTAATTCCAAGGAAGGAAATTGACTCAAACTGTGGCTATTACAACAAGTACAAAACTATCTTTCTTAGACATTGTTTTCATTGTAAAAACTTTGGTCATCAAGCCAGACATTGCATGGCTCGTAAGAGTGAAACACCAAAACTAAAGGATCAAATAATCAAACCATACGGCCCCAAAAGGCAGGGAAAAATCAAAACCTTCAATTCATTTGATCCCTTGACAAAATTTGATCTGATTTGCTCATTATGCTACAATAATGGACACTATGAACAAAACTGCCCACTCAAAAAGAGAAAAGCAAGTAGTGAGAATCCCAACATGGATAAATGTGGCCTAGCTCTATATGCTCAAAATAATGAAAATCATTGGTTTGTGGATAGTGGGTGCTCCAGACACATGATATGGGACAAAAGGAAGTTTGTCTCATTGAGAAAAAAGGAAGGAAATGTGTCCTTTGGAAGTGGATCTGGCAGAATTGCAGGAAAAGGAACTATTACCCTCATCAATGGAAAATGAAAACCTCAAGATGCTCTGCTAGTAGATGGGCTCAAACACAACCTCCTGAGTGTCAGCCAAATCTGTGATCAAGGACATAATGTTGTCTTTAGCACCAAAGACTGTGAAATAAGGAACTCTTCCTCAAGGGAACTTGTGGCGAAAGGGGTTAGAACACCAGACAACATTTACATTCTGAACAAGATTCAAGAAAATAAATTGTACCTGAGTCAGACAAATGAAAGTTGGTTGTGGCACAAGCAACTTGGACATACAAGCTTTGAAAATATGATCAATATCAGCAAGATTAAAGTTGTACAAGACATCCCAAGGCTATTCAAACCAAATAAAGGAGTATGTGGTCCCTGTCAACATGGAAAGAAAACTAGAACCAACCACAAGATCAAGGAGTTCTCTACATCAAAGCCCTTGGAGATCATCCATGTTGATTTATGTGGACCAAATAGAAATCAAGCACTCCAAGGAGAAAGGTACTTTGTTTTATTTGTTGATGACTATACTACAATGATGTGGATATATTTTATAAAATATAAATCTAAAACATTTGAGTGTTTTAAGAATCTAAGAGCACTTGTAGAAAATGAAAATGACTGAAAAATTAAGTGCCTCAGAACAGATAGAGGGGGAAATTCACATCAAAAGAATTTAATGAGTTCTATAATATACATGGAATTAAAAGAGAATTATCTGCTACCAGAACACCCCAGCAAAATGGGGTAGTTGAAAGAAGAAACTGAATAGTTAAAGAAGTGGCAAGGACAAGACTTGCAGCCAAAATTTTGGAGAGAAGCAATCGGGACAGCTGTCTATACCTTGAATCGAACTCAATTAAGACCAAATTGTGAAAAAACTCCTTATGAATTATGGAAAGGAATACATGCTTCAATAAAGTACTTCAAGATCTTTGGAAGCAAGTGTTTCATAAAAATCAATGATGGCTCACCAGGAAAGTTTGATTCTTGGGTTGATGAAGGGATATTCCTTGGATACTCTACACGGATCAAAGCCTACAAGTGCTACAATTTTCGAATAAAGAAAATAGTGGAAAGAATTGATGTAAAGATTGATGAAGACCTTCCAGAAAAAAGAAATTGAAGAACATGTAGATGATTCTCTCATTGAAGAAGAAGAACCTAAAGAATAAAAAATAGATCAAGAAGAAGAAGAAGAACCCGAAGAATAAAAAATAGATCAAGAAGAAGAAGAAGAGGAAAAAGAACCACCTCATACCCCTTCAAAGATGAAGTTTCTCCAGAAATATCATCTAGAAGAGCAAATTATTGGCAATAAAGATGAAGGGATGCAAACTCGAAGAAGGATGATAATTACACCAAAGAGAAACGTTATTTCTCTTCTAACCATGATGAACCAGAAACATTTGCACAAGAAAGGATCCTCATTGGGTAAAAGCCATGGAAGAAGAAATGACCCAAATTGAGAAGAACGACACATGGGATTTGGTACCTTGTCCAAAGGACAAAAACATAATAGGAACCAAGTGGGTATTCAAAAATAAAATGAATGAAGATGGACAAGTTATCAAAAACAAGGCAAGGCTTGTTTGCAAAGGCTATTCACAAATTGAAGGAATTGACTTTGAAGAAACATTTGCACCAGTAGCTCGTATGGAAGCTATCAGGATGTTCTTGACATTTGCTTGCTCAAAAGGATTCAAAATCTATCAAATGGACGTAAAATTAGCATTTCTGAATGGAGAACTCAAGGAAGAAGTCTACATGGAGCAACCAGAAGGGTTTGATCTAACGTAAAGGAAAAGACTTAGTTTGTAAGTTGAAAAAGGCATTATATGGTTTGAAACAAGCTCCCAGAGCTTGGTATGCAAGATTGGATCACTATCTACAACAACAAGGCTTCAAGAAGGGAGTGGCAGGAAGTAATCTCTATATAAAGACAGATGAAGGTAAGTTACTAGTCACACTTGTTTATGTTGATGGTCTAATTTTTGCTATCAATAATGATGAAATGAGCCATGAATTTTCTCAAAACATGTCAAGAGAATTCGAGATGTCAATGATAGGAGAGCTATCTCACTTCCTTGGACTACAAGTATCTCAAACCAGAGTAGGATTGTTTATATCTCAAGCCAAATATCTTAAAGACATGCTTAAAAGATATGGAATGGAAGACTGTGCACCCATGAGCACACCTATGACCACAAATTGTAAATTGAGCAAAAATGATGACTCCCCTCCAGCAGATGCAACTCATTACAGGTCAATAATTGGAGCCCTTCTGTACTTAACTGCTACAAGACCCGACATAATGCAGGTGATAGGAATGGTGGGAAGATTTTAATCTGCTCCTAAACAATCCCATTTTTTCGTTGTAAAAATAATTCTCAGATATCTGAAAGGAACTCCTGATTTCGGTCTTTGGTACCCTAAGAGCTCAACACTGAATGTAACTACATACACCGATGCTGACTGGGCCGAAAGTGTAGATGATCGAAAAAGTACTAGTGGAAATGCATTCTTCTTGGGAGACTGTCTAGTATCTTGGCTCAACAAAAAACAGACATCCATATCATTATCCACAGCCGAAGCCAAGTATATAGTTGTAGCAGACTATTGTACTCAAATACTGTGGATGAAGGAAGCTCTAAAAGATGTCGAGATAGGTACAGATCTACCAATTACCATCTATTGTGATAATACAAGTGCTATTAGTCTCAACAAAAATCCAGTGATGCACTCAAAGACCAAACATATACCAATCAAGTATCATTTCCTTCGTGAACAAGTAGCTAAACAAAACATCATCTTGGAATATATCAATACTAAGGAGTAGATAGCTGATATTTTCACAAAACCTCTTCCTCGAGAATCATTTGAACATCTTCGTCAAAAGATGGGGGTTATTTCTTTAGCATCACTCAAGTTCATTCATAAAAATGTTGCAGGATAGGGGGAGCAATTCTACAGGAAGAGCAGTTCGACAAGGGGAGTTCGTATGCATTCCTTTGCCATTGATGTCAAATGGGGAGAGAAGAAGAATATTGCCATCAATAACAAAGGGGGATATTGTTGACATAAATTGTCATTGATGTCAATATGGCAATATTTGAGGAGCCAAGAGGAGCAAACAGAGCCATCATAGGAGCAAACAAAGCTATTGGAGGAGCCAAGAGGAGCAAACAAAGCTATCGGAGGAGCAAAGAGCAGACAGAGCCATTGGAGGAAGCAAACAGAGCTATCAGAGCAATGAATGACAAAGAATACACAATCGGGAGTTATCAGGACAATTTAGTGTACATGCATACAAATACACTATCGGAGGCAGAAAACACATATATGGATGCATTTACACTATTGGAGGCGGAAGACTTAGTTATATTGGAATACACTATCGGAGAGGAGAAAGATATATATATCGGCATATAGAGTGGGGGTATATATATATCGACAATATGATATCGGCGGTTCGGTTATGTGCCATCACCCAAAACGCCTGACAACGACATATACGTGCGGACCCGCCGGAACATATAAGTTCGGGAGCATAAACAGTGAAGTCCGCCAAAAGTGTTCCGAAGCATGTTTTTAGTGTATTTCAGCTTTTCGGGCTCTAAGCCTTGGCACATTAAAACATGCAAATTTGCATTATATGTATAAATATCATATAACTGCGATACATGCGGACCCGCTGAAACACTGAAATATGATTTAATATCATATCTCATCCACCCTATTGGTAATCGCATATCGCAATACACAAAGGGTTGTCCTCCTGCAAGCATTGATTGCAATATACACTGCAGACCCAATAAAGCTATAAATGGGGCGTAATAAATTTGAAGTCTGCCCTCTAGCGTTTTTTCATATATTCTAGTGTATTGCATTTGCGACCACAAAAGGCAAGCCAACATTACCTGAGCATCCGACCCTCCACCATTGATCATCCCTTGTAGATCCAACGGTCTACATATATTTCGGGTGGACATATAGCTCGAGGAATACCCGCCCGAAAAAGCGGTATCCTCTTCCTTCCCACTGCTACGTGTCGCCTGCCGAGTGGAATCAGAAGCCATCCGCTGAATACCAGTTCCCGCTTGTGCCCTTTCTGAAATACCACTTGTGGTATAAGAATAATTGTATTGCACGGGGTTTTTAGGCCAAAAGGCTTATGATAACAATTCTGATAGTTCAGGAGGCCTGAACGAAAGCCGATTGTGATTGCGATTGGGACGTGGCATGTGGGTCCATCTTGATTGGTACAATCTCTCCGTTAAACAATAAATTCTTGTGTATGCCTATTATCATTAAAAGAAAAAGGGACTTTGTTACAGTTTTAACACGCAACAGTGAGCACGAAGAGGTAGAGGAAGCTACAGTGATCAAAAATCCAGGAAGCTGAAGGGTAAGCTAGCGCAGAGGAAACCGAAAAGCCAAAGCAATGAAGAAGAGGGAATCCAAAGGACAATCCAGCATAGAGGAAGCTGAAGCGAGCGTTGAAGAAGCTTAAGAGCTAGTGGAAAGTGGAAATGAACAGTCAGAGGCGTCAAGAATACAAAAACAGGAAAAAACGAGGAAGCATGTGCAAATAATTAGAGTGAGAGGAAGAGGAAGTTCAAGCAGAGGCAGTAGAGGCAGGAGAGTTAGGAGAAGCAGGAGAACAAGAGTGAAGCAGAATTTTAGGAGGTTTGAGAGCAGAGAACAACAACAAAATAGTTTATTCTAGGTTAGGGTTGGAGCCCACGGGGTTGGAGCCTCAGAACTAAAAGGATTGGAATCCTTGGGAGTTGGTGCTCCTACGTGCAGAACCATTGCCTTAGAAAAACAGAGTTGGTGCTCTAGAGGTTGGAGCCTCACAAAAGTCCAAGTTGGTGCTTGGTAACTGATTGAAAATATTTATATATTGTATCTATTTCATTACTGTTTGTGTTAATAAAATCATTTATTCCAACTATCTATTTATGTGTTCCATATATACTTGTTTTGGTGATAAAAAGAAAAATTAAAAAGAAATACTGATTCACACCCCCCCCCCAGTATTTCCAATAGGAAACATATGCTAGAGAATATATAACATGAAAACACCACTTTTTAAAGTGAATTCAGGAAAAATGAAAGACGCAAATGTGAAAGAAGCACTTCTGAAAACAAATGTGTGCAAAAATTGGCAGTTGAGAAAATTCATTTAAATAGAAGTACAATTGCAACCAAAGTGAGAGAGGGATTGTCAAACAACCTTGTGCATTGACTATCGACATGGGTTGTGCTATAAACTATGCTTATGGATTTTGCAGTCACTGTCAATAATGATTACGCAAGCCTTTCAAGAGTTGCGTAATGCATATCTAAGCTTGCATAGAAATATGTGTTTTTGTGAATTTATGAGCATGTGTGATCAAGTGACTTTGACACTTAAAATCTGAGAATAATACTTGAACATTTAGCAAAAACATCAATTGACCATGAAATGACCATAGAGTGGTAGATCGTAAGATCCTCAGTAGGCTCCAAAATTCAAGTGTTGGCAAAATTTTGTAGGGTGTTGGTCATAGCGACATCACATTGATAGAAAAATAATTATTAACTCTAGTAATTATTTTCCACATGGATCAATCCTCCCCTCTTAAGAATAAATGGT
The DNA here is from genome assembly GCA_031772625.1 of Pinus tabuliformis. Taxonomy (NCBI): domain Eukaryota; kingdom Viridiplantae; phylum Streptophyta; class Pinopsida; order Pinales; family Pinaceae; genus Pinus; species Pinus tabuliformis. The sequence goes on along the minus strand of CM062820.1, from coordinate 1,200,318,643 downwards.
CTCCATTGCATAAAGTTCCCTTTGTGTTGGGAGCGGGATCCCCCAAGGGCAGTTTTGGGGCTAAAAGCCCATGTTTAAGTCAATTTTTGTAATATAATTCTAAAGACTCCACATTTTGTGGTCGCGGTGTGCGAAGGTGTTATGTGTCAAAAAGGGTAGTCCTCCCTTAGTTTTGAAATGTAAATTCAGATGTAAGAGATCTACCCATGGCCCACGGACTATGGGATTGTATAAAAAGTGCTAAGCTCTAGAGATATAGAGAAGGACACATGATGTAATAGAGTCATAGCTTGGGACCAAGAAGTCAAAGTCTTGGGTTGTAGCGTAGGTAGAGGCTCTACAGCTGAGTGCATAGAGGCCTAGGGTAGAAGTCCACAACGAAGTGCGCAGACCCCTACAACTGTGTGCGTAGGGTGGACAGAGGTTGTAACACTTGGAAGATATTAATAAAGAGAGATATTGTGCAATTTCTATGTCTTTGTTCAGTTGATGTCTTTTATGTATGAACTTCCTTTATTATACTTATATGATGTGAAAATGAATGCAATTACATTGAATAACTGAACACAATTACGAATATCACTTAGACTTAGACTAATTGAGGAATTTGCATGAGATAATAAAATCACTTAGACTAATTGAGGAATTTGCATGGCATGTTGCCATAGCAACGCTAAATTACCTGAGCAGTAGGATAGGGTTGTGCAAAGGTCGATTGTACCCTTTCACAGTGACACAAAAGGACGAAATAGAGGGCTCATCTTGCAAGCCCTAGAGTGAAGTGACCTGCGCGAAGGCAGGAATAGAGGGAATTAAATGACATCACAACCATCTCAGGGTGTGGAAACTTGGTTCCAGCATCCCCCCATACTACTTCAGGTGAGACTTCGGTTCGCGCTCCGCGGGCTGATGTCGAAAGGGCCAGTGGTGTAGGGATTTTTTTGCTTAATTAACGCTGAACTTGGGTCAGGCCCCCTCAAGCAAACAAATGGTTCCGTTGCCAGGACCAGAATCTGCATAAGAGATGTGTGATGTCGTATCACTGGAATCCAACTAAGAAGGAGATTGGACACTGGTTGGATAGAAATATCCACGAATTCACAGCACATGAGAACAAAAGCCCGCGACTAACAAAGGAACAATGGTTGGATATGTTAGCGCTTGAAATTTCACCTCAGGCTGAGAAAGGTAAACCTCAAGGCAACATCAAACCATTTAGCCTCGTAGCTAGCCCTACGGGGCAGGAGAAGGCTCTCTCCGGTCTATCTCGCAAAATCTCCAATAAATGAGATGACCAATAAGGTATCACTGATATTAGGCTAGTAAACTGATCAGAAAGATTGATTTTGGGGTTTTTGGGTTTTTGGTGGCAAATTGAGGAGAGGGCAATTTTGGGTGTGGGGATTGGACACAGTTTCTGCAGGGGGTTCCTTGGGGCAAGGTAGGAGACAGTGTTGATGCCTTTAACTAAGGTGGATGGTCAGGAATGAAAGATGAAGAGCTAAAGAGAGCAAACAATAACTTTGAATTCTCTTTAGACAGAAGAAAACATTGAAATTAAACAAACTTAAAAGCAGAGCATGGCAAGCATGAATTCTTACTTTAACACTTCATTTGTTTAATGTGCAGAAGTAAAGAAAGGAAATGAATCACATAAAAAAGCTTACAAGAACATTGAGAAACACACCATCAACACATGAGTCCACAAGAATCCCAAAGATGACTGCAAAACCCTGGTCTTCCTTAGCCAAAAATTGCAGAGATACAGTGAATAATACAATGATAGCTTCTCCCTCAAGAGTCCAACCATGAAAATGAGAAAGAAAGTACTTAATATAGATGATATAACCTCTTTCCCTGCCTCCATGCGTCGAGCTCACTATCCTAGGAGCTGTTTCAACCACTTCTAAACTAAGCACTACAAACTAGGCAGTCAAAACAACTTGCCTCTATAAACTTGGAAACCAATTCATACATTTAATTTTTACCCTTTTCATAAATGAATCTTCTAGAAGAGTTACAAAAGGGTAAAAGTGTCTAAAAAGTGTCACAATTACATCAAAGAGGACCATCATTAACCTCAAAAAGTCAAACTGAGTCAAATCTGCGTTTTCTGGGCTGTACAGTGCATTTCTGGACAAATCTGCCTGACGGGTCGCGCCCCTTTGGAGCTCTGTTTGGGGTACTTGAAGGTGGCCAAATTGAGCAAAAGTGGGCTTGTTGGAAATTTCTGTGAGTCTATTTTCCAACCCAACTGGAATTTTTGAATTTGGAGTTCATTTGCCCTGTCAAAAACCAATTCTCCCAAGACAGCTTTCTGCAGTTCAAAAAAGTGGCAGAAAGTCAAATTTTGCATGTATTTTGACCTTCTGGAGGCCCAAAACTCCATAAAAACTCAAGTCCATCCATGGGCATATGTAACTTTGCATGAAAAATCAGGAAATGCTGAGTTTTTGTGAAAAGGAGTTGCCCTGATGAAGGGTCGCGCGGGGGGTGAGACCCGTTAAAGAGCCAAAACCTGTAAATTACCAAAAAGTGCAAAAATTACCCAAAATTCTCAAAATTTTTTGGGATTTGAGCTATGGCTAGGCTATTGAGTGCCATGATCTTTGAGTGAAACCTCAGCCAAGATACGGAGGGGATTTGGCCTCTTTCTCCGTTTTAGAGCCTCGGTCAACCGCCTTTAAAACATCTTCATTTTGGCCTTGCACACATGCATTCTTGCCCAGTAATGGTTTTTCATGTTCCTCAGCAATATCTTCTCTTGGTTGACCTTAGCCAATAGCCTCTCCAAGTGTGCGTTCTCCTGGATGAGCATAGACTCTCGGTCAGCAGGCAATGGGTCACCGGGTCTTCTACGGTTCAAGGTTCGGTCACTACGAATCCTCCATAGCTCATCAAGTGCTTTCTCCTCCTCCAACTGTTTGTTGCGCTGCTCCAGGTAGGTGATGGTCCATTGGGCACCCTCAAATCTCCTCTGCAAAGCATCATTTTCAGCTCTGAGATGTTGAATGATCTCCTTTGCCTCTCGGCTAGGAGAACTGGCCTCAAGATCAATCACCTCAGTGTCTGGAACTCCTGATGGAACCTCATGAATCATGGGCTGTTTGACCCTCTGTGCTGCCTGTGCTGGTGAAGGAAGCGAGGCCCGTTCCACCTGATGTGGAGATAACACTCGCTGAGCTGAAGATGAAGGCGAGACCCCTTCCACCTGCTGTGGAGATAGTACTCGCCTGGCTGCTGCAAATAAGGCCCTTGGGCCTTTCTGATAGGTGACCAGAGGTGAGGAGCTGACATGTCTAGTGACAGGGATGTGATGCCGGTGTGATGGTCCTCTCTCCTCGTGAACAACCTTAGGATGTGGCTGTGATGGCGCTGTGAAAAACTCACGAGAGATGAACTCCTCCCATGAGATGCCCTGCTGAGTCTACTGATGCAATACTACTAGCTGAATCAAACCATAATGGTGAAGGCTCCTGTACTGCTGTGCCGGGGTCTTCCTCTGCAACATGGGCACCATCCTCTGAATGTTCTGAAAGAAGAAAACCGGGATGTTCATCATCCTCACTCGGGTGAAGTGCATCAAAAGGCGAATGTGATATGAGTACACCTGTGAAAATCTGCCCTCACAGGTAAAATAGTGCATAATAAGCCTCATGATGGGAGCATACTCGCTCCGGAGAAACCTGAATGGAAAAACACCCGCCAAATGTCTCATGAATGGTGGCCGGACATAAGGCTCAAAGTGAACAGTATCTAGCATCTTGCGCTTATTCCACACCTCACCAACATTAGGTATCCCTGTAGCATGTGAGATCACCTCGGGTGTCAATGTAAAGTTCACCCCTGCAAGATTGACATGTCCATCATGGAGGTGTAAAACAAAAAGGTGGGCCAACTCTCTGTGGTGCTGAATCCGAGAAATCCTCTCACAGAACTCATAACAAGACATGTACTGAAAACAAGTGACTGCCATAGGACAGGCCTGTAACTCTGCTAAAGAAGTGGGCTCCTCTCGCTTATGATGTCCACCCTTACCACCCTTACGAGGCCTCCTCTGTACCTCAACCTCTACAGATGATGAATGGTCATCACTTTGCTCGTAAGTTTCGGTTTCTGACATAGTTTAGGAGCAAAGTGGACAAACTGTACTGCTGTCTCTACCTGTAAAAAGTGCTGAATTCTATGCTGTTTCAAGGGGAAAAAGACATGAGGGAAATGTTAGGGGAGGGACCTTTTTACAAGGAATTGGGAATATATAAATATAACAGGGAATTTTTAAGGAAAATGTTGCAAACCATTATGCATATAGGAGTACATATTTAAAATCAGGGATATTGGGAAATCATTTGCAAAAATCACTGCATATGGGAAAAACATGTATGAAAGTGAACATATGGGGATATGAAAACATGCAGCATTAATAGGGGAAGATAGGGAAACATATGCACAAAATTGCTGACATATTCACCAACATTTTCTATTGTTTACACATGCATATGGTAGAGGGAGATTAGGGTTTTGAATGCTTTGGGAGAGGGGTAGGGTTTACACTTTTAGTTATTAGGGAGAAGGGAGGGTTTGCATTTGATTTATAAAATAGCATGGGAGAAAAATAGGCATACATACAAGTGTGAGTGGAAAGGGGAAGGAGGGAAACAACTACAAAGGGAAAACACCTTGAAACAACACAAACCCTAGCACATTTTACCCATTAACATTGCAGTCATATGAAGAGGTTTCACTTGCACAATTTCGATCATTAAAACATGTTTCATGATATCCACCAATCATAACCAGCAACCATTTCAAGTTTAGAACACCTACCTCAAATGAATTTATGGCTTGGAGAGCGTTTGAGCAAGTTTAAAATCGATTTGCAGGGAGACAGCTCGACGGGTCGCGCACCACACCCAACGGGTCGCGCACCTCTGACGGGTCGCGCCCGTTGTATTTTTACACTGTGGAAGACCCTCTGACGGGTCGCGCGCACCTGACGGGTCACACACCTGGCCTGATGGGTCGCGCACCAGTCCAATGCCCGAACTCGCTCTGTATTCGCTCCTTTCTCTCAATCACTCTCTCAAACCTCTCTTGCAAGCGTCTAGGATGCACAATGAGAGTGATAGGAGGGAATTTGGGGTTTTTATAAGTTTCATTTGAAAAAATTTGATTCACAAACCCACTTTCTAATGTTTTCTCTTTGACACTTTATAACACTGACTTTTTGGTTTCTTTTGTCCTGAATTTGACTCATTGAGTGCTTTGAATTGATTCTTTTTGCAGGTAGATCATCTGAGGGATCTTGGCAAGGGGACCAGGGTTGCATTTTGTTCGCTGAAGACTTTTGAAATTTCATCACTTATTTACAAAAACTTGGAAAATGACCTTGGCTTTAAAAACAGAGTTTTTAAATCCAAGGTGAAGATTAGCTGTACCAAATAAGAAATCTTGAAGAAACACTTTTACAATCATCCCTCTGGCTTGCTGAATACTCATTGACTTTTCAGACACATGACCCTGTAAACATATTTGATCAAAACCCTAGACCTAGGAAATTGACCTCAAGACAAGATAAGACAAGCTTGAAAGAGCTTAATGACTGAAATGACCTGAACCAGCAATGCCAAGAGGGGTACAACACACCAGCTCCTCCATCAGGGTTATGGCATGCCTAACGGGATGCAAAAATTGACACTGATGAGACACCTACATATGCAAATGCAAAGAGTTTTGATCGCTGATGGAGGGCTTAAGACCGACTCTAACAGGATAGATACCTGTATACAGAGATCCACAAGATCTTTTTCTGCTCCTTCCCTATTGAGTTATACAAGTGGATTGCAAAGCTAGAAGATAGCCAAGGAAGGTGGAAACTCGACGGTCCTTTTGTGTGGACCCCGAAGCTAGTGCGAAGGTTGCAAGCATTAGAGGATAAGATCACTTGCGCTGTTGATCATTGGCTCAATCATTTCATAGGAGGATTTGCGACTGAATTCGCAGTCAACACCTTAGTCAGCTACAGCGAGGCGGAGTGGCGCTTTTTCAAAGGACCACAAGGTAAGTACATAAAATCTTTGAATACCTGGATTAAAATGATATTGTGCGAAAAATGGGTTATGCAGCTATCTTGATATTCGAGACTACGCGAAGCAGAAAAACTTAGAGGAACGAAGTAAAAAAGGGTTCGAAGTATAGTCCCTTGATTTCACCTCCGCAAGGTGATGAAGAAGGGATAGCGAAGGTTTCTCCGCGAAGTGCTATTCAATTAATAAGACAAGGATTCTCATGAATACCACCTCCGCCCACACCACCTCCGACTTCACCACCCTCACCTCCAACTTCACCCGTACCACCTCCACCTCCACCGCAGTTCAGTATGGCAAATAGAGTGAAGTTTCCTTTGTTCAAAGGCTTGGTAAATGAAGACCTAGACCAATTCTGGTCCATTGTGAAGGTTGTATGGGAAACTCAAGGTGTTACAGATGATCATATAAAGAAGGCAACACTGGTTAGTGCTCTGCAAGATCGTGCGCTAACCTAGTATATTAAGTACTCTAACGATAACCCGAATGTTGGAATGGCAGACATCCAGGCAGCACTAAATAGAGAATTCAGTAGGTCTAAATCTAAGGCACAATTAATTGTGGGCTTCAAAGAGATCGTGATGCAACCAAGTGAGACGCCTTGGGAACTAGATTAGAGGTTGAAGTGTACAACCCGCGAAGCCAACATGAATTTGACAGATGGACAACATCGTGAGTGGTTTGTAGCTTTGCTACTACCACACTTAGGGAGTATGATATCGCAGCAGAAGATAACAACTCAGGCAAAGGCCTTGGAGATTGCCACGAGGCTACATGAAACCTCGATGCAAGATCCAAACCTGGGGATTCAGCAAATACATGTGCAGCTAAAGAACCTATGCCTTGACATGCAAAGTCTGAAGTAGGATAGGACAGTTCGACCAAAGGTGTGCAATGAGGTATGGTGCTTGAAATGCAAGAGTCTGGGTCATGATAAAGACCATTTCCCGGTCTTTGAAAATTATATTACAGGAGGAGGACCGATGCCTTTAAGGACAGAAGCTCAAGCAGGACCTAGCGCGGGGCTTGCATTATGGTGCACTATCTATCAGGTAGCCGGAAAACATGCCACAGATAACTATCACTTGCTACAGAAGTTTGTACAGGCACTGCAACAACTATTCTGCAACTTTTGTAGTTCGGTAGGGCATGATGAGCGTACTTACAGGAGCTATGAACTGATGATGGATAGAACTCCCGCCTATAGGGTTCAGGCCAAAACACGGCCCCTTGACCAGAGCATAGGGATGGCGTGGACAGGATTTCAAGGCGCGGACAAGGCCAAGGCGGAGGAGGACCTAGCAAAGGTCGAGAACAATTGATTTTCTACAATTGTAGAGGACCAGGACACAATTCCCGTGATTGCACTAATCCAATGTGTCCATCGTGCAAGTATTGCACACTGTTTGATCATGAAATGGAAGACTATCCTATGATGATAGCTAAGATACGTGACAAAGGGGCGCTACCACCTCCACCCACTTAGAACCTATAGATGATGAAGTCTGAGCTGCGCGAGGAAGATCCAAATGTAAATATAGTGCTCAGAAGTTGAATCGCGACAAGACATGACAAAGGGAAACAACCAGAAGATAGTACATGGGTTTGCAAAGCTCCAGTGAAGGAAGCTGAGTTCGATTTGGAGCACACACACGAATATTTTATGGAAGCTAAGAAGAGCTTCGTTGAGGCCTCTACCTCAGGAAGCAAGGATAATCCTGAGGAGGAGACGGGCCCCTCTATGCTCACAACTTTCCTGGAGACCTATATGAAGTTACTGCATGATAGTAAGGATGTGAAAGGATTACAAGAGCTCATCAATAGATGCGCTAGAAGCACGTAGGGCGAATCGCATGTAGTATGAAAGATTGGCAAGCATAAAACAAGGACGGGACGGGAAATGAGACTAAATGCACATATAAGAGAGTATGAAAAGGATCAGGTTATTTTGGACCTGGGGTGAGACGCGAATGTCCTACCGAAGCAGACTTGGGAGTGAATGGGGAGACCTGTGCTACAATGGTCTCTGATTCAGCTAAGGATGGTGAATCAACAGAAGATCATCCCCATGGGGCGGCTGCAGGGGGTGACCATGGATATTGAGGGAGAAAGCGCGTTGGTTGACTTTGAAGTAATAGATATAGTGGATGATAGCAATCCCTCTCCTACGCTCCTAGGAATTGACTGGGCTACTGATATGAATGGGGTAATCAATCTGAAGATGCGAAAGATGATATTTGAGAAGAAATCGATGCGCATGGTAGTACCCCTCAATCCTGCTAAAGGATCGTGCTATACGGAACTAGTCTGTAATTGTGAACATGATGATGATCTGGACTGTATCTATAAGATAACAACGCGAGACCAAGATTGGGTGAATCCCACTGTGGATGGACGGATTACTTGGGATCGCGAGAGTTCCTGCACTTTGGACTCTGATGAAGAAATAGAATGTTGGTAGAATCGTTTACATGGAGTAATTACATTGAATTGCAACATGATGACCCGATCACTACACTATGTGTCGTCAGAAGTAAGAAATATACCTACTTATGATGGTTTGAGTGAGGTAGATATCTTTTTGGATGCATTTGAAAGGGAGGTACCAGAAAAGGAGTGCTTCTAGGCATTGGACTGGGCACTATGCGCTAAGCTCGCAAGATGGTGGGGTATGCACAAGGGAAGCTTTGATGATTGGCGCAAATGTACGAGAATGATGAGAACTTGCTTTGGGAAGATGAAGATGTGAATGATAGACAAGTATGATGGGCAGGATGATCTGCCCGCGCGTTTGGCCAAATCAAAGAAGAATTATTCCACCACCGAGCGTAAGGAGCTGGCTATGGTGTACGCACTCCAGAAGTATAGGCACTACTTGCTGGGAGGCCATTTTAAGAAGTATATGGATCACTCTGTGCTGAAGTACCTGGTCAATAAGTCTGTGTTGGGGGGGAGAATCTATAGGTGGCTCTTGTTGTTCCAGGAGTATGATTTTGAAGTGGTTGTGAAGCCTGGTTGATTGAACGCAGGACCAGACCATCTATTGCGCATCGAAATAGGGGACGAACCTACTAACTTGGAAGAAGGATTTCCTAACACGCAGCTATTTGTAATGCATGTCTTGGATGGTCATTTGAGGATATAATAGACTTCCTAACAACAAGAACTGCACCGGAAGGATACACTGTCCAACAAAAGAAGGAATTAGTGGTGTGCGCGGTAGATTTCTCCGTCATTGCTGGGAATCTGTACAAGATGGGGAATGATGAGATATTGTGATGGTATGTACCTGAGTTTGAAAGAAGTAGCATCCTCACGGACACTCATGGGGGCGCCGTAGGAGGCCATTATGTAGGGAGAGCAACTACGCAAAAGATTCTACGCAGAGGGTTGTGGTGGCCAACCCTTCATCGGAACTCAAAAGCATATTTCAAGGCATGCGATGTGTGTAAAAGGACTGGAAGACCATCACGGAGGGATGAGATGCCTTTGAATCCACAAATGACATTGCAACCCTTCAAGAAGTGGGCGATAGATTTTGTAGGACCCATTCAGCCACAAGGAAAGATAGAAGCAAGGTAAATTATCACCACAACAGAGTATTTGACTCATTAGGCAGAAGCATAGCTGATGAAGGATTGCACAGGTGCGACTACCGTGAAGTTCCTATTTGAGCATGTACTGATGCGATTTGGTTGTCCGAAGATCTTGATGAGTGATTGTGGTACGCACTTCCTGAATGAGACGATCAACGTGCTGATGGAGGAATTTTCTGTATACCACCAGAAGAATATGCCTTATCACCTGCAGGCTAACGAGACATTGGAAGCGTTCAACAAAGTGCTCGAAAACGCACTGAACAAGGTTTGCAATGCTCAGTGAAGTGATTGGGACCTATGCATACCTGCAGTACTTTGGGCTTATCGAACGACATGCAAGAAGTTGACTGGACAAACCCCTTTTAGGCTTGTCTATGGTGTTGAAACCGTAATGCCTATGGAGTATATTGTGCCTAGAATGCGCATAATAGTTCTCACAGGTATGACAGATTGCAGAGCCCTAGAAGAAAGGCGTGCCCATCTGGATGAACTGAAGGAAGAAATATTTTTAGTTGGATTTCACCAACAGGTCCAAAAGCAACGCGAAAAGGCATGGCATGATCGACACATCAAGTTGCACATATTTAAGGTAGATGACCTAGTTTTGTTATATGATAGTAATTTTGATAAATTTCTATGAAAGTTGAGGATGCACTAGTTAGGGCCCTATGTTATTAAGGAGATTACCGATGAAGGAGTGGTACAGCTGGTCAAATTAAATGGAGAACCCTTCCCAGGAAAGGTGAATGGTAGTCACTTGAAGCCATACACTAGCGGTTCGGCCATGTGACTAAATGAAGGTAGCATAGTCTTAGCACTTTGGCAGTTAAAAGGAGGTGCATGACTATAAACTACACTGCGCGGGTTGGGGAGCTGTGCGATTGGAAGATGGTGCGAAGCAAGGATGTGTCACTGGGTCTGTGGCAGTGCGGAAGGAGTTGCGTTACCTAGGGAGAAATTGCACAGGTCAACCGGAAAGTGACTATTAAAGTCACTATTCATGAAAATATGGCAGAAGTGAGGCCAAATGGAGCGGGCGGCTGGCATTTAAGATGAAATTTATGGCTTAGATCCTTGAAAATATGCCGCCAATCCGGCATTATTGAACCGATTTTGGGAGAACAGTAAGATTTGAATTAAAAATTCCCTATAAATTACAAGTGGTTGTCCAACGAAAAACACTTGCCATTTTGAGAATTAAGTTTTTAATCTCTCTAGCACCAATGAATCATGAGCAATACGAGCTTCTGATAGTTTCTAGGGTATTTGCAACTTTGCCAGCGGACACACAAGAATTCTTGCAGAAGATCATGTTAGCACCCTGATGAGCCTCATAAATGGGTAATTATATGGGTTCATTTTACCTCCTAACCTAGTCAAATCAACCATTCTCTTAGCTTATTGTATGATTTTCTGATTATATTTATGCTTATAGGGTGAGTTGAGTTAGTTATTATGCCATGTGGTCTAACATGTATTTAATGCAGATTATTGATGGATTTTGAGGTCAAAGTCAAGGTTCTAGTGGTCAAACTATAGCAATAACTTGAAGTAGATAGAGGAGAGGACTTATAGGATGGAATCCCCCTCCTTTATTGCTCCTCACTTCGAATTACCCTTCATTCAGCTCGGAGTACAAGCAACCGAATCATGCACTAGAAGGCAGTCGAGCAAGTGGAAGATGATTGATAGTTATCTCGAGTTTTTGGAGCCAAGCCTCCCCAATTTTAAGGAAGTTGTTGGTAGCTTCAGATGTATAAGTAGAGAGGCCTAGGGCCTCACTAGGGTTGACTTTTTCTTTTCTTGTGTAAACTTTGCTCAAATTTCGAGCTTACTATTTTAAGATAGTTTTATGTAATCTTGCTATTTTTTGATAATGAAGACGGAATCCTTTTTGAACTAGCACTAAGTTACCTCAAAGGGCTGAAGCTCTTGGGTTAGGGCCCAATCCAAGTAGCCAAGCTTCTCTTTACTTGTATTTGTATGATTTACTTCAGTTTGTATATTAGTTTGCTGTTAGATGTATTTCTCTTATGGTTAAGAATTGGTTGCTTTTGATTATTTAGTAGCTTGCTTCCATTTGTGCTTTCTGTAGTAGGTTAAGCACTGATCAAAGAAGATTCTAAATTCTAGCAATAGTGCCTTGGCCTCTATTCCTCCCTCTGGGACCATGATTTGAGGCAAAGACTCTCTTGCTACCCCAAAAACACAGTTTTTCCTCATTCCTAGGACTTCTAGTGTTTGCAGCGCTCTAGTAGGTTGATAGTCCAGTTTTGCTTTGCTTTAGATCTTCTTTATCATGTTCACTTTTTGATTTGAAATAGTCCTTTTTCATGCTTTCCCTTCTTACAGCATTTCCCAACATTTCCTTATATACATCATAGGTTAGGCCATTTTAATGCAAAACTCTGTTTTTCCTAGGATGCACTCATTTCATTGGTTGCTTGATTTTATTGGTTGACTGTCAGTTTCTATGTAGCAGATCTCTTCCAGCAGTAAGCCAGATTACCAGCAATCACACCCTCCATCTGATCCATGCCCTATAGTTCTCTCAAAGCTCACATCAATTCTGCCCTAATTTCCTTCATTCTTCATAGAACTTCTTCCTCTCTCCTTGAGCAAACCCAATCATCTTTCTCTCTCCTAATGATTCATGGTAGACCTTAGGCACCCTAACACCTCATTCCAACCTTCATATACCTTTTCCACCCATCTCACACCCTCAAAATAGTGAAAATTTCTCTCGGCCTCCTCCTGTAGGCCTCCTGTAGTTTCCCTGTTTTCCTCTTGTAGTTTTTTTGTGTCCTCCTGTAGTTTTCCTGTAGGCTTTCTTTTAAAGTTTGAGTGTGGGAAAAGCCTCTAGAAGGCCACCTAAGACCTCCTAAGACCCATCCACACCATCCTACATCCTCCCAAGCTCCAAAACCGCCCTCTAACACCACCTGTTCGCTGCCACACTCACACACAATAAATTAGATGCATGTTAAATTCACATAAAAACACATAAAAATCCAAAAATATGTTTTTTGCTTATTTACTTTCAGAAATAGCATGCTTAGATTTTTTTTACTTCCTTGAGTAGGTAATGGCATTTCTTTCATGGTTTTCATAGTGTTTTTGGCAAAAGTAGAATTAGCTTGTTAATTAGGGTTTACTAGGTTTTGCTTTACATTCCAGTCTTTCTCCTTTCTGCAGTTAGAGTTGCATCTGTAGAGTAATATTTATTTCCTTTCATCACACATAGAGCTCCTTCTGAAATCTATAGAAGTTGGCTTGAGCTCCTAGTGATCTCGCACCAACTGACCAAGTGAGAACCTGCAGTGAGAACTAGTACTTGTGCATATAGCACCGACGCTTCCAAGTTTGTTACGAACTACCGGGTTGATAAAAGTAAAGTTGGTACCCCAGGAGTTGTAGCATTCTTGTTGCAATACTGGCGCTCACCACACCCCCATAAGTTATCAATACACAGCAAGTAGTAGAGGATTTGGCACAGGAAATGGAGAGAAAGGTAGAAGTAGTTGAAGTATTGGCAACGGTCCCTAAATCGCCGAGAACACCAAAACCAAAGCCAACCCCAACCAAGGAGACTGTGAAGGACAAGAAGATAAATCAACCTGCCATACCAGTGTGCAAGACCTTCCACTACGCGTGGCTCTTGCTGTCGATTGTGCTAGTAGTGTGGGAGCTACCAGAGGAGAGCCAGTTCCCTTTGGTCGCATTAGACCTTCCTGAAGCAGCGAAGTACACTTTGTTGTGGATGACCAAGGATGCGGAGCGAGTTAGGGACAGCAAGATCTTCTGGATCTTGATGGAAATGAATATCAAAATGGCCATCAATCGCAAGCCATGATTGTTGCCCACGGTATACGCTAACCTGTAGAGCTATGCCGAGTTTAAAGTTGATTTCCATCGAATATCAATCCAGGCGTGGAAGGACCCTACACAGAAGTGGTACGATTTGTCGTATTGACCACATGCCATTAATGCGGTGCTTGATAAATGGCTGGTGGAGTGGCGCACTACCACGGACTTGGCAGTGGGTGGAAGCAAGTTCGCTGCACAGAAGAAGAAGGAGGAGGCCAAGCTGAAGATGGCATAGCTGGTTGAAAAGAGGAAAAAGGAGGCTGCTGAGAAGGCCCAGGTGGAGCAAGCAAGAAAACATACAGGTGGCATAGAGTGCGGCTCTGACAAAGGCATGCGGTCACCTTCACCTGAGACCGAAGAGGAGGACACAGAGTAGCATGGCATGGACCCTTAGGAGACGTCTACTTTCATTAAGTTCCCAAGAGAGTTGGAGTAGGGAGGGTCCAAAAAGAAATCCAAAGTGACCAAGACCTCGCTGGACCCTATCACATTGATAAAGGGCGACTTATATGACATCAGTGACATAGTCAGAGATGTCACCACGGAGGCCCTGCAACAATTTGAAAAGCAGCAACAGATCATACTAGGGGCCATCCTGAATAGGTTGCAGGAGTTGCAAACCCGTGCATCGCAAGCTGGTACGTTGTCTACTAGCTTAGCCATCGGCACTTCAAACACTGCCAATATGCTGCACACAAAGGCTTCCAGTGCAATAGTGTTGCCAGATGGAGCACTGACCATGTAAAGTGAGGCTGACAGGTCCACTATCAGCACCTTGAAGGGAGTTGGACTGAACCTAGCAGTGCGTCTGCACGAAGCACTCCACGTCTTACAGGATGAAGTGATTGCAGAGTTGAGGGATCATGAGCACTGCGCCCTCCAGGTGATCAACAAACGGAGGATAAACAACAAACAGATGGCCCTATAGAGAAATTCTACCATCACCGATGAGGCTGAGGCGACCAACCAGAGCAAGAAGATCATGCAGGTCATGGAGGAGGCATGCAGAATGGTCCGAGAGTTTGTCATTCCAGAGCAGGAGTCAATCGATGTTTGCATCTACAAATTGGCCACAGGGGTGCGTGACACTTGGACAAAGATGGTGCAGGTTCAGTTGGAGCTAAACCTACATATTACAAAGCTCTAGTTGAGGGCCCAACCTTCAACACCGCCAGAGGTAAAGGAAAAGCGGGTGCCCACTGTCACAAAAGCAGTTGCGGCGGTGGAGAGTGCAGTAGTAGACTACACACAATTGTTCAAGCAATTGTTTGAGGTCCTGACCAGCTTGCATGAGGAGCCAAATATCCAGAGTCTATAGACAGAAGCGCACGAACTCCAATAGCACTATGACAAAGTTAAGGGCACAGCAGGAACCATCGTGCTGACACAGAGGTTAGCCAAGCTGCAGGAAGCCAAGCAGATGAAGGAACAGGTGGATGCAGCACTGCACAAGGAAGCAGTGTTAAAGGCGTGACTAAAGCCCTAGATAGAGGAATCTTACAAAATCACAGGAAACATTGAAGGCAAGCTTACGACTCTGCAAGCGATGCAACAATAGCTTTAGGTTAACAGCGCAGGAGCAGTAACAGATAAGACAGTTGAAGATGCGAAGCAGGCAACAGCTCAGTGCATGGCTGAAGTTGTGGTCATCCAGGTCAAGTTGGATGGGCTTCACACAAAGATCTTTACACCTACCGAGTGACTCGAGGGTGAGTCACGATGTTTGTGTTGGGGACCTTTTGGGAGCGGGATCCCCCAAGGGTAGTTTTGGGGCTAAAAGCCCATGTTTAAGTCAATTTTTGTAATATAATTCTAAACACTCTACATTTTGTGGTGGCGAAGGGCGAAGGTGTTATGTGTCAAAAAGGGTAGTCTGCCCTTAGTTTTGTAAAGTAAAGTCGGTTGTAAGAGATCTACCCATGGTCTGCAGACCATGGGATTGTATAAAAAGAGCTAAGCTCTAGAGATATAGAGAAGGACACACGATGCAGTAGAGTCATAGCTTGGGAGCAAGAAGTCTAAGTCTTGGGTTATAGAGTAGGTAGAGACTCTGCAGTTGAGTGCACAGAGGCTTAGGGTAGAAGTCCGTTATTGGGTTGTGTTATATTCTTTCCACGTAGTTAACAAGGGGTTTGAGGGGCACCCGTAACCCCACTTTATGGGGTCCAGGGCAGCGCCCCGGAAAATTTTGGTTTTGGACCCCATGTTAGGTTGGGCGGACCCACTTATGGTTTTGTGCATGATTTTCGCACATGTTTTTTGGACGCGATGGTTTTTGGTCCATGGCATTGGACGCGATGGTTTTCGGTCCATGGTATTGGATGCTTCGGCATTTATAAATATGTATTGTAACATTGAAAGGAACATAATGAAAAAATCAAGCTGGTAGTCCCAGTTTTAGGATCTAGGGGAAAATCTCTGTGTATATGTGTTTTATGTGTTATTCTCTCGCACTGTTTATTTTTTCTGTGTTTTAGAATTTGTATGAAGGTAATTTATGTACAGGGTTAAAACCTACATTTGGTATCAGAGTTGTTTTTGGCTTCAAGGGGACGCCTTTGTTGTTGAGGGGTTTCGCTCAGGCCTGTGGTAGACCCTGTTCAGTGGAAGATCTGTGAGATAGATTCTGGTGGTGAAAGAAGATGGCGAGTGGTGGAAAGATAGAGATCGAGAAATTTAATGGTCAAAGTTTTGAGTTATAGAAACTCAAGATGGAGGATCTGTTGGTGGATAAAGATCAGTGGATCGCAGTAGATCTAGGTACTAAACCAACAAGAGTGTCCGATGAAAAATGGAAGAAGTTGGATGTGAAGGCAAAGATCACAATACGATTGTGTGTCTCATATTCAGTATTGTTGAATGTATTAGGGGAAGCTACGGCGAAGGATTTGTGGGACAAGTTAGGGACTTTGTACCAATCTAAGTCTCTAGTGAATAAACTATTCCTGTAGAAAAAGCTGTATAACCTGAGGATGAAAGATGGAGACTCAGTGACAAAGCATCTAAATGCGTTTAATACTGTGGTAAGTCAGTTAGCATCTGTTGATATTAGAATTTTAGATGAAGATAAGTGCATCAGTTTGTTGTGTTCTCTACTAGATTCATGGGATAGTCTGGTTATTGCAATAGGTAGCAATGCAACTGCCTTGCATTTTGATGAAATAGTCTCATCCTTGCTGACGGAGGAGATGAGACGGAAAAATATGGAGAGCCATAATGGTGATGCCTTGTTTGTACGAGGACGGTCCCAGAACAGAAACAAAAATAAGTCATCGAGTGGGAGATCTAAATCTAGAGGGAGATCTAAATCTACAGGAAAACCTAGAAAGGTGGTGTGCTAGAAATGTGGAAAGGAAGGGCACTTCAAAAGGAACTGTAAATATAAAACTCTTAATAAATGAAAGGGATCTGATGATGCTCCTTCTGCAGAGGCAAAAACCACCTCAGATGAAGGTGGGGATGTGTACTTGGCTTCTTCAAGTACACATGTAGATCATGAGGCATGGTTGATTGACTTAGGTGCATCCTTTCACTTCACTCCCCATAGAGAGTGGTTCTGCGAGTATGAGAAATATGATGGTGGTGATGTCTTCTTGGGGGATGATAGGAAGGCTAGAATCATTGGTCGTGGAAAAGTAAAGTTGAAGTTGCAAGGTGGAAGGGTTAGAACATTTCTGGGTGTTCTACATATTCCTGCATTGGACAGAAATATGATTTCTGTAAGCAAGCTGGATGATGCAGGTGTAAAAATAGTGTTCGAGAAGGATACCTGCAAGATGGTTTGGGGAGCACTGGTATTGATGCGAGGAGTTTGGACTGGGACTCTGTACAAGCTGCAAGGTAGCACTGTTGTTGATGGGTGCAACAGTTCTATGGTTCCTGGAAGTGGAGCAAAAAATGTAGTCATCTCTGGAGAGAGGACCATGCTGTGGGATCAAAGGCTTGGACATATTGGAGAGAAGGGTATTCGAATACTTCATGGTAAAGGTATGGTAGAAGGTATGAGTAATAGCTCTCTGGATTTTTTATTTTTGTGAAAATTGTGTATATGGGAAGCAGAATCGAGTGAGTTTCCCCTCTGGAAGTAAGAGGGCAAAACATATATTAGAGCTTGTGCACAGTGATGTGTTTGGACCTGTGAAGGTTCCATCACTGGGTAAGTCTATGTACTATGTATCATTTATAGATGACTTCTCAAGGAATACATGGATATATTTCCTTAAGAAGAAATCTAAAGTCTTTGACAGGTTTAAAGAATTCAAGGCTCTGGTGGAAAACCAGACAGAGAAGAAGATAAAGGTGCTGAGGACAGATAATGGTGGAGAGTTTTGCAGTAAGTAATTTGAATAATTCTTTAAGAAGTATGGTATAGCACGGCAGAAGACTACTCCATATACACCTCAGCAAAATGGAGTTGCAGAAAGAATGAATAAGACGTTGATGGAAAGGGCAAGAAGCATGCTCAGTAGTGCCGCGTTAGGACAGGAATTTTGGGCAGAGGCAGTGGATACTGCATGTTAGCTGGTCAACACGTCACCTTCATCAACGTTGGAGGATAAGACTCCACAAGAGGTATGCACTGGTAAGAAACCATCTCTTTCACATCTGAGGGTATTTGGATGTGATGCATATGTACATGTTCCAAAAGAGAAATGAACCAAGTTGGATAGTAAATCTGAAAAGTGCATCTTTATTGGGTATAAGGATGGTTTGAAGGGTTATAAGCTTTGGAACCCAGTAACAAGGAAGGTTGTGTACAGCCGAGATGTGGTGTTCAAAGAGGTGAAAGATGTTATTAAACATGAAGTCAAACCAAATGAACCTGTGAAGATAGAGTTTGAGCTAAAGGAGGAAGAATCAGACTCTACAGCAGAGGAGGAATCAGAAGATGAAGAGCCAAAAACTCCGGGTGTAAGAAGATCAGTTCGAGAAAGAAGGTAGCCAAAAAGGTATAGTCCATCTACTTTCTATTCAAATTTTGCTTTATCTATTACTGATGATGATCCCAAAACTATGAAGGAAGCAGTGGATTCAGAGGATGAACTTTGGAAAGAGGCCATGGTTGATGAAATGGCATATCTGCACAAAAATGAGGCTTGGGATCTGGTGGAGCTGCCGACTGGAAGGAAACCCATTGGCAGAAAATGGGTGTTCAAAAAGAAGACAAATGCAGAAGGAAAAGTGGAGAAATACAAAGCTCGGTTGGTAGCAAAAGGTTATTCCCAGATGCCGGGAATTGATTTTGGTGATATTTTTTCTCCTGTTGCCAAGGTAACTTCTATTAGACTACTTTTATCTGTTGCTATTGATTTGATTTTGAGGTAGAACAGATGGATGTGAAGACAACATTTCTTCACGGGGATTTAGAAGAGGAGATCTACATGAAACAACCTGAAGGCTTTGCAGTGAAGGGTAAGAAAGAACAGGTATGCAAGTTAAAGAAGTCTCTGTATGGGTTAAAACAGTCACCAAGGATGTGGTATTAGAAATTTGATACATTTATACAAGGACTTGGCTTCACCAGAAGCAAAGCAGATCATTGTGTGTATTTTAAATTAATTGGTGACCGTGTTATTTATCTGGTCTTGTATGTGGATGATATGTTGCTGGTTGGAAATGACAAAGAACTTATCCAGGATTTGAAGACCCAATTGTCCTCCAAATTCGACATGAAAGATCTTGGTGCTGCAAACTATATTTTGGGATGGAAATTAAAAGAGATCGAGAAAAGAGGAAGCCCTGGTTAAACCAGAGGAAGTATGTCGAGACAATATTTCAAAGGTTTAATATGCAGGATAGTAAACCGGTGAAGGTTCCTATTCCTGTAGGTGTAAAGTTGTCTGTTGAATAGTGTCCCAAGACACAAGAAGAGGAAGAGGATATGTCCCATGTTCCATATGCAAGTGCAGTTGGTAGCTTGATGTATGCAATGGTCTGTACTAGACCAGACATCGCACATGCAGTGGGAGTATTGATCAGGTTTATGTCAAAACCAGGAAAGGAGCATTGGACAACAGTGAAGCGGGTTTTCAGATATTTGTGTGGCACTAGTGATTATGGTTTGTGCTACCAAGGAAGACTAGGATTGGACAGAGTATTGGATATTCATGGCTTTGTTGATGCAAACTGGGCCGGAGATTTGGATCAGAGAAGATCTACAAGTGGGTATGTGTTTAACCTATTTGGAGGTGCAGTCAGTTGGATGAGTAAGAAACAATCTGTAGTGGCACTATCAACTACAAAGGCAAAATACATGGCAGCCACTCATGCAAGCAAGGAAGCAGTTTGGTTGAAGAGATTGTGTTCAAGTATGGGCTTAGTACAGGAAGCTATAAGGATAGACTGTGACAGCCAAAGTGCAATTTTCTTGGCAAAGAACCCTGCATATCATTCAAAGACAAAGCACATTGATGTTCAGTATCACTTTGTGAGGGATATGATAGAATACAAAAAGGTGTTGCTGGTAAAGGTGGACACTTTGAAGAATACTACAGATGCATTGACAAAATCTGTGAGCTTTGAGAAGTTCTCTTGGTGTAGAGAGACAATGGACATTTCAGGGCTGGAAAATAGACTAAGCTCTCTTGTGGCCCCCTGTGGAAAGAAAACAACAAGTGGGAGAATGTTGGGTTGTGTTATATTCTTTCCACGCAGTTAATAGGGGGTTTGAGGGGCGCCCGTAACCCCACTTGAAAATTTTGGTTTTGGACTCTATGTTAGGTTGGGCGGACCCACCTATGGTTTTGTGCATGATTTTTGCACATGTTTTTTGGATGCGATGGTTTTTCAGTCCATGGTATTGGACGTGATGGTTTTCGGTCCATGGTATTGGATGCAATGGTTTTCGGTTCATGGTATTGGATGCTTTGGCATGTATAAACATGTATTATAACATTGAAAGGAATATAATGAAAAATCAAGCTGGTAGTCCTGGTTTTGGGATCCAGTGGGAAAATCTCTGTGTATATGTGTTTTATGTGTTATGCTCTCGCATTGTTTATTTTTTCTATGTTTTAGAATTCGTATGCAGGTAATTTCTATACAGGGTTAAAACCTAAATCTGTAGTTGAGTATGTGGACCCCTGCAGCTGTGTGCTCAAGGCGGACAGAGGTTGTAACACTTGGAAGATATTAATAAAAGGAGATATTCTGTAATTTCTGTGTCTTTTTCTAGTTGATGTGTTTGGATATTTTATGTATGAATTTCATTTATTATGATTATATGATGCACAAATGAATGAAATTACATTGAATAATTGAATGCAATTACGAATATCTGCATACGTAGTGTTAACTTTAGGTATTTAATGAGATAAGAAAATCACTTAGACTAATTGGGGAATCTGCACGGCACACTGCCATAGCAGTGCGAAAGTACCTGAGCAGTAGGATAGGGTTGCGCAAAGGCCGATCGTACCCTTTCATAGTGTTACGGAAGGACGAAATAGAGGGCTCATATTGGAAGCCCTAGAGCGAAGCAACCTGCGCGAAGGCAGGAATAGAGGGAATTAAACGACATCACAACCATCCCAGGTTGTGGAAACTTGGTTCTAGTATCCCCTCATATTTCTTCGAGTGAGACTTCGGTCCGCACTCCGTGGGTTGAGGCCAAAAGGGCCAATAGTGTAGGGATTTGTTTGGCTAATTAACGTTGAACCTAGGTCAGGCCCCCTCAAGCTAACACTCTGGGAAGGCCTTTATCAAAATAGGAGCATAATTGTGAATTTCTGGGTACCCAAAACCAATTGTTGAAGAATAAGGTCGTGGAATAATACAGGGACATCTTCTCCTCACCCACAAGGGTACCTCTGCACTATTAGGCCAAGCATTTGATTGATATAAATCTCAGAGCACCGCTATTCAATGGATCGATATACTGCCGCCATTTATTGTAAAATTAAGAAATCAAATGGAAGATCCAATAATTTCCATAGAAAGGGAACATCTTACCAAGTTCTTCACCTTGTGGGAGCCTAATTGTACTGTTGTGGCCAGCAACAACCCCCCCCCCCCCCCCCCCCCTTTTTTTTCATTTAAGTGTTGTCCAAAATACTAAATGAATGGGGACCCTTAGTTAAAACTTTAGGAAAAGCTAGAGTTTCCTTTCTTCGAAATAAGGTTACCATCGTAAGCTTAGGAAGATCTTTTGAATACTTTAAAACCTAAGTTTATGATAAGGAAAATCTTTAAAAAGTCGCATCATAAAATGACAGAAAAACTCCTCCATTTGGATACAATCCTAGTATGTGCAAGATTCTCGTAATAAGCGATATATCGCATCGCAATAAAGTAATGCCAATGGGAAAGCCTTCAAGATTTTCCGATTTGCGATAACCCCGATCGCAAGATCGCATATCGCAGGAATGGGCTAACAAAAATATGGCAAGCATAAAACTTCTGCGATCTGCGATGTGTGCGATATTGCGATAACGTGATGGTGCGATATTGCGATAGCGCGATGGTGCGATAATGCGATGTCGCGATCTGCGACGATTGCGAACCAAATCGCAAAATCACCCCATCACGAAACTTTCGGGCGCGTTATTCAAGAAAAGCCACTTACCATAATCTGACTTAAGATCATGCGCTTTTAATGATAATAAAGGAATTAGTTGTCATCTATTAAATGTAGACGCGTGCTTTTGCAAAGAATTACTTCACGTAAGGTGGCATATTTGATATATCTGTTGCATTTAAGACTCTCCCATCACCTTTCTTGATCAATCATTTCCATTTGTGAGCTGCAGGAACAAAGAACGAAAGGCGATACAAAGCCATATGCAGGAAGAGATGGGAAAGAAAAGTAAGGCTCAGGGCTCTGAGGTGAAGGAGATGGCACCTTTATATACAGACACAGCTTGTAACAGAGACGCGGGAATATCGACGTGGGAAAGAATGTACAGACTGCTTGAATAAGAAAACCCCAGAATAATGAAGGTTACCGTTGTCGCAGATTCACAGGGCTCTTCCGAAGCATCCTTGGAAGAACTGGCATGCTAATTCCTTCATTGGATAGCAGCAAGGCCTAAAATTCTCCCATATACGGATATGATCAAGTGGATACTTGACAATGCAGAAATGAACGACAGACAGTTCAAGATTCAAGGACATGGGCTCATCGGGTCATTCGCTGCACAAGACTTAAAGCTCATGTATCATCTTCCTGAACTGCAGGTGACTTACAATGCACAATTCATTAAAAAATTTGTGGCAGAGAACCCGAACCTATCAGAGACCACTAAAGATTGGTCCAGAAAAGATGAACCGCTCAAAAAGGATAAAAACGGTATGTACAGCACTGGTTCCCTCACCTCTCCGTATTGTTTTGTTGTGGCCATGCTTTGTAGATTATTTGGGATGCTAGATATCAATAAGTTTTCGTCTGAATGGTTACCATTGATTGATGCTGCCACAAATGTCGTTATTATAGATTGGGCCAATATCTTTTCTGATAACCTGTTCACAGCTATTATCAAATACCGGTCTAAGAGATCCATGTCTCAAAGGATCTATCCTCCTTTTTACCTATCCGCATATGTTATGGATTCTATTTGTTATGTGTCTAAATTTCCCTCTATGGGTTGGAAATGGACAACTCAGGACCCATTACCCATCCATGTTTATCATAAGATATTATGGGATTCTCAGTTCATTCCGCATTTCTACCAAATTTGTCATGGGCTTATCTTACCCATGTATAGAATGATGTATGATAAAGAACCCCCGAGGTGCTCACCTGAGGCACAGATAGATATCATCCCCATCGCAAGATGGTTCGGGGAAGAATGGTTCACCTATATTAGAGTATTTGGAAGCACCGTCCCTCCTCATGTCCTACCTTTATATATTCCTGACAAACTGCTGGCTCGAGAAATTGCATATCAAACCTGTTCAGAAGGCGGCCTAACCAAAGACCTAAAAGACAAAAAGAAGGCCATATGGCCCCAGTTTCCTGTAGCTTGTGGGGCCTTTTCATTGTTCGATGTAGGTCACGCATTCACCGAAGTGGAGAATATGACGTGTCTACAATTATTTAAATTCCCGGCAAGGCCATTTGACCCAAATGAAGTTGCCCAAGATTTCACAACGAACGTCAAGATAAAGATATTCATTGGAAAGAAGGATTTATTTGATGATTTATTTCAGAATAAAAGCTCACTCCAAGAAATTTTGCGGGAAGCTCAATCGCGATTGTCTCTAGATGACCTCCAAAAATTCATGGTATACAGGGAAAGAAGACTAGCCACTGTTCCTCTAGAAAAGCTGCAACTACCTGCCAGAGAACCTACTCCAAGCATTAGCCTTAGTGAGAATTCAAGCGCTGCTGGATCTAAATCTAAGAGTGGACAAGAGATTCCTGACCATTCTAAGAAATCCGTAAACGACCAAGATAAAGGCGAAGAATTAGCTAAGGACACCGCTCAGTCAATGGAATTTCCACAACAGCAAGTTATCGCCTCCCCGTAAAGAGATGTTCCCCCTCTCATCATTGAAGCACCACCTGTCACAACAGAATTAGACAAAGAATGGAAAACCTTCAATGAACTGATCAATCTTGAAGGATAGGCCCCAAAAACACCTGTGAGCAATACACAAGTAACACAAGAAGTGTGCTCAACCATAGTCAGCAATGTCACAGAATTGGAGCATATTCCTATCGCTCCATCTTCTGAGCTTCTACTGAATGTAGAAGAAATTCCCCCACTGGACATATTTTACAGTCCCCAACATAAAGTAGTTGTAAGAAGGCAAAGAAAAAATAGAAAGTTAGAAAACACACTTTCTCAGGATGTTGAGCACTTAGACGTCCTGTGGAAAGATCCTGTCAATAATCCAACTGAAAATCTCACCAAATTGTCTCAGATCACAGGGGCGTATGCCTCTGCGACAATTGACAAAGCGTCAGAAGTACAGCAATTGCTGAAAGAGAAAGAAAATCAGATACAGGTACTGCAACTACAATTGCAACAAGCCAATGCCAATAATGAGGTACGCAAACAACTTGAAAAGTTGTAGGAAGACTTCCAGCAAATGCAAATAAGCTATCAAAGAAGTTTGGATGAAAAGGGAAAACAATTGCAGGATGTACAGGAGATGCACAGAGACGACCCCAAAATTACAGAGTTCATTTCAGATTCTATTGCCTTGAACCAACAACTACTGTAGCAACAGGAGGAGTTGGGACAAAAGATATCACAGTGGAGTTATTATTGCGAACTGAGTGATAAAATCACCAATCAAGTAGTGGACTTGCGAAGCGACTATGATCAGATTGACAAACGAGTGATAGAGTACTTGGCTTGGCAGGAAGAAGACGAGGGAAAAAGAGCAGGCGCACCCAAGATAAATGAAAATCATAAAGACTTGCTCTTCAACAAATGGGACGATCAAATCAGGGAAGCAAAACAAGCAGCAGAAACAGCGGCTACGACAGCGAGCATTCTTGTCGACTGTATAAATGAAAATTTGCACAGAGCAAACTTGATCGAAGAGACCACCCCATGGTATTTTCCAAATAAACCGCGACTAGAAGCAGAATGGAAACAGAAGGCACAGGAAAAGGAAAAAGCGGTCCAAGCACTAGACAGGTTAAATTGGGAGTGTTACTGGGCATACTTAGTGAAGCCGCATAGTCAATAGATGACTGTGAAATGTATCATAAATGCGGCCGAGAAAGTAGTGCCAGCTCTCATAGATTCTGTTTTCTCAGCCCAGCTCAAAGCAGAAGTCAGCCAGCCGACTCTCCTCAAACCCATGATGAATGCATGCAGCTTTAAGGATCAGATTCAAAAGTAATTTTATTTAGAATGTTGTTTTTTATTTTAAAATTAGATTAGAAAAAGGACGGTCATTTGAAAACCACATCCTAAATTTTGTAAATTAACTATTATTAGAATTATGAAGTAGTATTTTAACCCTTCTCATGCATTTGGAGAAGGGTCCAGAAATTTGTCAAAAACCTGTCCTCAGAACATGCACTTCTGCACCCTCAGAGGAGGTTTTGATGAATGGATGGATCGAGGTTTATTAATGTTTGCATTTGATGTCTGCTACTGATGTTGCACTTCTGTACTCTTAGTAGATGTTAGAACAAGTAGAGATAAATCATTTTTGCTTGAAGCTTATGAGTAGGACTAGTCATAAATGGTACTTTTATCTCTTGGCCATTTCTGCTTATATTCTTAAAGTGATATATAGTTTTTAGTTGTTTATATGTTATTGCATGAATGTGTGAGTTACCATTAGGCACTTTTGTACGGTGGAGTCATTTATTTATGTTTGATATATGAATAACTTATTATGCGATATGTTGTTCACAACTGTTTTGCCTAACCTTTTATGCAAAGTGGTTCATCTTAATTGATTTCCATTCTTATGATAGCTGAATGATCTTTATTACCAGTTATTGTTTGAAATCTCTTTAGATCGCATAATAGAAGAAATATACCCCGGGTTAGCATAGATTAGATGTGATGTTTTCATTAGATTACAATAGCATAGAATTAGATTAAAGTAGCTTAGATCAGAACTCTTATATCAACATAATCCAACTCTGCACACACACACCCTTAGATTGGGAAACTGGTCCCATTATCCCCAGTCGGACCCGCTATACCAAACGGATAAGGAGCTGCCAACCAAGGTCCGGACCGGGTGGGTATCCCCCTTGTTGTCGACCCGATTTTCGGGGCTTCAACATGTACTTGCACAAAAGAAGGATGGGACCTGGAGACTTTGAATTTATTATCGAGCACTAAATAAAATTACCATCAAGAATAGGTAACCAATCCCATAAATTGATGGCCTTATTAACCAGATCAAGGGGGATAACTACTTCAATGGGATCAACTTAAATTCTTGCTATCACCAAGTTCTAATAGAACCCATAGATATATGGAAGACAACCTTCAAATCCAAGGAGGGCCTTTTTGAGTGGGTTGTCATGCCTTTCGGTTTGAAAAATTCCCCTACAACTTTTATGATGCTAATGAATGACATAATATGCCCCTTTACCAACCTTTTTGTGGTTTTATATATGGATGACATCCTAATATTCAACAAGAATTGGGAAGAGCACTTGCAACACATTCGATAGGTCCTTCAAACCCTACGATAGCACAAACTATGTGCTAACATGGATAAATCCACCTTTTGCATGAGATTGGTCCAATAACTACATTACCTCATTGATGAGAAAGGTGTTCATGTGGATCTGGCTAAGATCCAATTCATTTGGGACTGGCCAGCCTCGACCACTCTAACAGACTTTTACAGCTTTTTGGGCCCTGTCAATTTTTATTAGAGGTTCATGTTGGGATACTCTCATATCACTTGGCCTTTCAATCAAGTTACCAAGGGCGGAGCGAAAGGAAATTTTTTCTCTTCTGATTCCCAGAAGAAGGCATTTGTTGATCTGAAGCATTGTCTTTTCTCTGCACCAATACTCACATTGCTTAACCTGCAACAAACATTTGAAATTGAGACAATTACCTCTGACTATGCTATTGGTGCATTTCTTACACAATAAGGGAATCTAATGGCCTATCATAGTGATACACTTTCTGATACAATTTGAAAAATACACCACCTATTATAAATAGATGTATTCCATTGTTTTGGCTTGTCAGCAATTGAAACATTAAATTTTGGGGAAGGAGACAATCATCCACACAGATCACTAACCTCTTCAGTTTATAAAGACATGAGGGAAGTTGCAGAATGGTTGCCGTTAGAAATGGTCCACATATATGGAAAAATTCCATTTGAACACTAAATACAAGAAGTGAAACACCTATCATGTTTTAGATTTCCTCAATTAGCACCTAGTTGTAGTACTAAGCATTTTTCTCAATTCTTGTGGCTACGAGACCTTTGGATAGCCGCAATTATACAAAAATGATCCAGATTTTTCCACCACATACCAGATGCTAGTGGATGGCAAGTAAATTTCAGACTTCCACCTCCAAGATTCATTATTATGCTACCTAGGCCACCTTTATGTTCCTTCAAGCGAGCGTGTCAAGCTAATTTGGGAAGTGCACAACATTTAGGTTATTAAACAATTTGGTGTGGAGAAAATTGTGGAAATACTACAGAAGTATTTTTATTGGCCAAAACTATGACAAGATGTTGAAAAATATATCAAATTTTGCACTACCTATGCCATCACTAAGCCAACCATCAAGAAGCAAGTCATATACACTCCTCTACCTACTCCCATCCAACCTTGGAATCCATCTCCATGGACTATTTGTCTAGCCTTCATTCTACCAAGCATGGTAATGACTATGTATTTGTGGTTGTGGATATATTTTCTAAGATGGCTATATTGGTGGCCTGTAAGATGAGTATCATAGTAAAGGAAACTACCAAACTCTTCTTTGAATGAGTGTGGGTGCATTTCGGATCCAACAACCCATTATATCAGGTCGGGATAGTAGGTTCCTAAACACATTTTGGTCAAGCCTCTAGTCATTATTGGACACCAAGCTTACAAATTAAACTGCATTCTATGCCCAAACTGATGGCCAAACAAAGGTCGTCAACAGGATGATCGTGCACATACTACACATGTACAACTCCAAGCACCCACAAACATGGGATGAGAGCCTTCCCTATGTGCAACACAATTATAATAGAGCTCTCCATATCTTGATGGGTCATATCCCCTTTCAAGTGGGTATGGAATTTCAACCATTATATCTTATTGATGCTTCCATGCCTAATGTGACTACATAGGCAGAATTCGCACCTGTACAGTCTAAGGTTGATAAAGCAACCAGGTTTATTAAATGCATCCAACATATCCACCAGCAATTTCATGACATCTTGGATAAATATAATTCCAAGTACAAACAATGACATGACCAGCATCAAGTGCCACATTATTTTCAGTTGAGCGACAAAGTTTGGTTGCATTTGTAGAAAGAATGTATTATCAAAGCCCATAAAAGCTCTGACCTCTCTAATACAGGCCTTAAACCATCACTAAGGTTATGGGATACAATGTTTTCAAGCTTGGCATTCTCACGTTCCTTGGCCTACACCTTTTTTTCATTGTGGACCACCTTCAGCCATACTTTCCACCATTGTTGGACACATCAAACATTGTTGAACATTTAACACCAACAGAGTTCCACCCAGACTTCATGGAGAAGACCACAATTGATCAAATCATGCACACACAAATAAATAACACTTTCCAACAGAGGATCCAATTGTATCGGGTTGTCAAATGTGGCCAATTATTGCACCAAGGAAAGTGGCTCACCAAGGACCAAGTTCAGCAGAAGTTTCCCCATCTCATGGAGGCACTCAATGCAATGGGGACCATTGATTCCTAAGGGGGAAGGATTGATCCAAGTGGATATTAGTGGCCACCCACCTATTCCACTTGGACCCCCAATATTGTTTCTTTCAGTTTCCTTAATTGTACCACAATTTACTATTTTGTGCAGTTTTCGGGTCCTAAACTTCTAGAGTTGTTTTGAGGCCCTAAGCCACGTTTTTTTTTTAATGGGAAAATTGGTAGAATATAATAGGGGGTTTTGGTCTAATTTTTTTTTCATCAGATAGATATTTCTAATGAGGTATTGTATTCATAAAACAGAGATCGCATGCCAAAGTTAAGACCTTGGGAAGTTGATGTACTAACTAACCCCAATAGAGCCCACAAATTATTGTTGCTTCATCTCCTAGGGTTAGGTTTTTGGATGTTTATGGTTTTCCATTATTTCTCAATAATAAAATTTCCTTTGAGTCTCATTATAACACAGTTCAAAAGGCATGTAGCCATTACATCTCTTCTCAGATATAAGCTACCATCATCCGAGCTAGTTTATTTCCATTTTGCATGTAAACAATTTTCAGTGTTTGTTATTAATAAATTGAGGTTCAATTTTCTTTGTAGCTCTGTGTTTCTTTTTAAAATTTTATTTCATTCATTCCTGCATAAATCTATATCAAATTCCCAATTGAGATGAATGGGTTGAGGACAACAGTTGACTTGAATGTAATTTCACTAGGTATATATGATTGTTTGACTAGCATGGATTGGATGGAGAAGCACCTTGTAGTACTTGATTTCTACAATAAGTATTTTAATTCTATTGATCATGAGGGATAGTAAAAGTATTCCAAGGCACTCCTAGTTTGATATCCATCAGAGAGATAACATCTATGCATTTGAAAAATAATTTTAAGAAAGGATGTCAGATCCTTGTAGTTTATTTGGAGGAAACAAATGTGGACCAGCAAGTTAATTTATAAAATTTCCCAGTGCAATCAGAATTAGCTAATGTATTTTCAAAAATACTAAGATTACTTCTGAAGAGAGATATCAACTTTTCTATTTATCTAGTGCCAAGAGTAGTTCTAGTGTCTAAGACACCATATAGAATGAGTACTCTTAAACTTAAAGAATTGTAGATGCAATTGGAGGAAATGTTGAAGAATTGTAGATGCAATTGGATGAAATGTTGAAGAATTGTAGATGCCATTAGAGAAATTTTGAGGTCAAAAATGGGCCTCAAAACAAAAATATACAACCAAAATAAATTTTATAAGAGCCAATAGAATTGAAGATGATGATGTCAACCAAGGGGAATGATTCACTATTTTTTGAGAAAAAACTGTAAAATGATAAAAAAGTAAAAGAATGAAAAAATTGTTTTTTCAACTTGTATTTGTAACCTATCTCCCTATAGTTTTAATTAAATTTCTAGTGAGAGCTCTTGAAGGATGAAAAATTTAATCTTGTATCCGAGTATCCATGTTGAATACTTTTGATAGAGTCCACTACACGAAAAACTAGAAATACGTGAAAATGAGATTACAATCATGTTTTTTCATGCATTTCTCATTTATAATGTATAAGGATCCATCGAAAGTATTCAACATGGGTACTCCTTGGATGTGAAATTAAATTATGCATCCAACAAGTGCTCCTGCTCGAAAATTGAGTAAAATTGTAGGAAGATAAGTTGAAATAAAAGATGAAAAAGTAGTTTTTTTTTTCTTTTTATTACTCTAAAATTTTATAAGGTAATATAATATTATTTTATTATTTCCACTATTGTATAATTTTCTTTAGGAGGCCCATTTTATACCCCAAAGTTTCTCTAATGTAAAGATATTTTCCAAAATAGATTTAAGATTCAATTATCACCAATTAAAGATCAAAGAAGAGGATATTTGTAAAACACCATTTAGAACTCGTTATGGGAACTGTGAGTTCGTAGTGGTGCATTTCGGATTACCCAATGCACTGGGATTTTTTATGTGTCTAATGAATTTATTTTTCAAGGATTATTTGGACAAATTTGTTATTTTTTTTGGATGATATTATTGTATGCTCTAAATCTAAAGAAGTGCACCAATGAAATTTGAGATTAGTACTATAGTTACTCAGGGAACATTGGCTATATGCCAAGCTGAGTAATTTCTCTTTTTACCATAGATGGATCCATTATTTAGGTCACAACAGTTTAAACAAGGGAATAGTTGTGGATCCGGAGAAAATTAAGGCTATCAGTGAATGACTAGCAGTGAAGAATGTTATAGAGGTTGATATTTTATGGGCGTGGTTGAGTATTACAGAAGGTTCATAGAAAGATTTACCTAGGTAGATATCGCTGACCACCTGACTATTCCACTTGGAACTCCAACACTATTTCCTATTAGTTTCCTATTTCGACAGTTTTCTACTAAACTTCTGGAGCCGTTTTGAGGCCCTAAACGGTATTTTTTGGGGAAACAAGAAAACATTGATCAAATATCATGTTTATAGTTGAAATATTTTTTCCTTGGATATACCTTTCTAACGAGTTATTGTGCATGCCAAATGGGTTATTGTGCGTGCCACACGGATATCGTATGTGTTAGTGTCAATCTTCGCATCCTTCCTCCAGTGATCAAACATGCTCTTACAAAGTGATTTTAAGGTGTTAAGGTCAAATTTTGTCATTTCAGTGAGTCTTCAAGCAAAATTTGGTCACTAGGTATTAGGTCTAGGGTTTGCTTTTACTCCTGTCAAAGTTGTCCAAAATTCAGTCCATGTCACCATTCAGTTGAGTGTACCATCATTCAGAGGGTTTTCATCATCATGTCAAGTTCCACTAGGTCATTTTACACCTTGTTCATGCTTCAGTTGTGCCTGGGTAAGGTTCATTTCCCTCTCCTAGGGTTTTGAAGGTAATTTTTCTTGGATGGTCAAATCATTAGCAAAACTTGTATCTTGATGTTCATACACCTTCCCCTATCCTTAATGTACCTTATTAAACACTTCCCATCACTAAGATACCCCAAATTCCTCATTTTTTCACAAACCCTAGTTTCTTGCTACAACTTGACAATTTTCTAGGCTAGACCTGTGTTTTGCCCTTTTGGACCCCTTCCCCTCACTAAATCTTTGAAATTCCACTTTCCCCTGATTCCTAACATCTCTCTCTACTTCCCAAAATTTTCTAGAGAATTTATAAGCCCCTTATCCCCTTCATTTCGCTTCATTTCGACAAATCCCTTGTTCCACACATCGGGGTAGGTTTTACTCAAACGATGTTTCTGAGCAAGAAAAGATGAATTTTGGAAAAATGAGAGATTATTTTGTCAAAAATAGGCCAAGGAAGAAAAACCTCCTTCACTTTTTACACAGGAATCATGGTTTTAGAGAAATGTCAAAAAAACAGTTGCCTCGGGAGAATTGATGCACCTCTGAAGTGACCTTGGGAAAATCAAGTTTTCTACTAGCTTGGTTGGTCAAATTACTTACTTGATGAGTCAAATGATAACTAGACACAAATATCTTTCCAATGAGTACCATGAGCTCAATTTGGAGTTGAGGAAGGCCATCAAAAGTTGACTGCAACAGCACTCTGCCTTTAGGCAACCTCATTTTGCACATTTTGACCAGTCTTGGGAGATTTGATTTTTGATCGGTCAAATGAACTCCAAATTGAAAAATTCTAGTTGGTTTGGAAAGTAGACTCAAAGACCTTTCCAACGAGCTATCCCATCCCCAATTTTGACACAGGAAAGGCCTCCAAAAGTCTCCTGCAAAAAGAGTTATGCATTGGGCAACTGGCGTGGCGCATTGGGCTGCAATTTCCAGTGCAAAAATACACTGGCGCAGCGCATAGAGAAGGCATGGCACGTTGGGTTTGATGCACGGTGCATACAGACGGCAAGCCTGAAAACTCCAAAAACTTGCTCTAAATCGCCCTAATCTCATGGATCATCACTTGTACAAGTAAGTTGAGCTTCTATTATTGTTTTTCATCCAACTTTGGTGCTTGTTTGATGGTGGTTGCCTTATGGTGTTTAAAAGAAACCAAACCCTATCTCTTGAAATTTCTCAAAGGAAATTGCTGCCTAGGGTTAGTATTGACTTTTTTGGCTACCAAATCCACTTACCACTCCCTTACTCCATTTTTCCTTTGATTTCCCTATTCCCTAAATTCACACACCCCTAACTTCACTAATCCCATATCCCAAATCCCATTTCCCAAAATCCCACATGCAAATTCCCAAACCCTAGTCCTATACTAAAAAATCCCAAACTATTCTCTAATTCCCTGTTCCCTTAACTAAACCCTACCCCAACAGTCCCTAAATCCCTCACTATTTTCTCCCTCCATAGTCCCTTGTATCACTCTTCCCTTGGTGGCAAAAGTCAAGAAACATCACAATCACTTACTTCTCATCAAGGCAGCTCCAAGATAGTTCATCCACTAGCAGAGATGGAATCTGATCCTTCATATGACCATGATGAAGAGACACACAGTGACTCTCCTACGGAGGTACATGCGCCCAGGAGACCTCATAAAGGTGGCAAAACATTCGGGAGAATCGCCAAGCTGCTCAAAGGAGGAGGGTGGAGTTCACTTCACTAGAGCAAGAAATCAATGTTGATCGGGAGTCTTGGCTCGAGAGATTCAATATCCACTTAGAGAGATTGTTGTAGAAGGCCAAGAAGGAGAAAGACTTGTTGAGACACATGGCTTTTCATTACATGGCGAGAAACAAGGTGTGCCAAGCTAAAATCAGGAGCTTGAAGGCAAAGTTGAAGAAGAGATCAAGGAGGAAAAAAGTGCAAGATAAACTTAAGATCTTGGCTGAGGTTTCCTTGGCTCAACACAATGCTTGATGGAGAAGACTCGGCCCAAATTCTAAAAAATTTGGGGCATTTTTTGCATTTTTGGAATTTTTTTCTCAAAAAACAGGAATTTCTGCTCCATGCGTTGCGCCACATGGCGCTCGCTTTTGCTAGGGGCCTCCAAATATAAAAAACTTAGCATTTTTGGATTTTTCATGAAACATTACACTTGCTTACCCATGGCCAAGAAATTTGGGCAAGTTTTGAGCCCTCAAAAAGGTCAAAAACACTCAAAAAATGACCTCACTACCCCTACTTTGACACATAGGAAGCAGTGTTGGGAGAATGGACTTTTGGAGGGGCAAATGGAGGTAAAATTGAAAATTTCCACTTGGGTTGGAAATTAGACAGGCAGGCCTTTCCATCAAGCACACTTAGAGCTCATTTGGACATAGAGAAGTCCTCCAAAATGGGGTCCAAACAGGCGCTATGTATAGAGAATCAGGCGCGGCACATAGAGGAAAAATTGCCAGTTTGACCAAGTTTTGCTCTGTTTTTCGCCCAACTTCGCCTAGTTTGACTTTTTCACTTTCCTAATGGAAAATTTATGATGTAATTTGATGAAAATTGATGGATTTTGATGTAAATATGTTAGATTTTCACTTATGGAGGTAGATTCATTGGTTAAAATTTTGTTTGAAACTGAATGAATCAATTCCCTAGTTTCTAGCCGCAAGCTGTTCCACTGCTTGATTTCTAGTTCTCAGTTTAGAATTAGCTGGAACAGCTCCTAAACTCATGAGCTCGACCCCTAGAGGCTAGGATGAGTTGTTTTTTGCCTATATCTTATGTTTTTTCAGTCATTAGCATGGTTGGACTCTTGAGAAAGCCTTGTGCTTCATTGTACACTCATATCAGCATTTTGGCTAAGGAGTTGAGACCAGGATTTGCAGCACTCTTTGGGATCCATGTGGCAATTTGTCTTGGTACAGTCCTTTTCTCTGTAATTGTGAATTTTCTTATGTGTTAGGTGTGCCATTCTCTATCTTGTTTATTCTAAACTAAACAAATAAGAGTGTAAGTAGAATCCATTGAAATTGCAGTGCTCTACTTGAAGTTTGCTTCAGTTATTTGATGTTTTTAGCTGTTTGGGGAGGATCCATGATTTCTCTTGCCCTCTTCAACACCTCACCTGTCTATTCCTTCCATCTCATTCAAAATTAAGTGCCAAAAACAATTTCCTACCTTGCCCCATTGAGATCTCTGCAGAACTGAGCCTCAATCCCCGCAACCCCAAAATGCGCCTTTCCCTCTGAGCCAACAAATCATAATTTTATCAAATCAACCCTTTTGCACTCATACCTAGCCTAAGATTAGAAGATATTTCAGTCATCTCAAGCCCTCATCGATCATTATTTGCTGAGATTGACCCGGAGAGAGCCCTCTCCTGACCTCGTAGGGCTAGCTATCGGGCTGAGTGTGGTTTGATGTTGGCCCTAGATCCTACCTTTTCAGCCTGAGGTAAATGTAGGCACTAACATAGTGGCGACCATACTGGGGACGAAATTGTTTGTTTGTTAGTGTTCTTCGTTTTATAGACTACAGATAGAGCTTGAAGTTAGCCAGGTAGCCTTCGAACTGCTTTTTCTTTGCATTAGCACAAGTAGATAAAAGATACTTCAGTCAATCTCCGGTCTAGTCTTATAAGCTGAACATTTGACTTGCAAATTTCCTCAGTAAAATGTATCAAGTTCAGATCTGATTGTTGATGGTGGACAACTATCAAACACAGCAAGGCTGAAATCTTTCACCTGGCGATTCCAAATCATTTTCGAGATCAGATCCAAAGACTCCACTGGAGGATGATCCTGA
The DNA here is from genome assembly GCA_031772625.1 of Pinus tabuliformis. NCBI lineage: Eukaryota > Viridiplantae > Streptophyta > Pinopsida > Pinales > Pinaceae > Pinus > Pinus tabuliformis. The sequence continues at coordinate 1,200,283,127 of CM062820.1, read as the reverse complement.
CCAGCAAAAACATGAAAGGAAAATATGGACAGATCAGGTATTCAAGTTGGAATTTCATCCAAGACATTTTGTTCTTTGTTATAAATTATTTCTTCTCTTTTCCCAAGAATGTCAAGAAGGCTTTGCAAAGTATACTATGTTTGAGAAGAGATCCTCAGCCTGCATTTGATTCCTTCCCTTTGAAGATTGTAAATACCAAAGATTTGCATGCCTTTGATCTTGATCAAGACCCTTTTTCTGAAGCTTGCAATGACCATCATCAAATTGATGAGCCTCAAGAGACCAAGACTGATTCTATAGCCTCTGTACATACCCCTATACCTTGTAAAATTCCAGATCGATACAAACCTCTGATTTTACCTCCTATATCCCATGCTTTCCCTAAAAATCATGACCTATATCTACCAAGATTTGATGGTGAACACGACAATATCACTGCTGAGAGACATGTATTGAATTTTGAGTCCTTTCTTGATCTTTTTGAAGTTGATGAAGAAGATGTTAGTATTAGGCTTTTTTCTCTTTCTTTGCAAGGCAAAGTCAAGAGTTGGTTCAAAACCCTGCCTGATGCGAGCATCTCAGATTTCCAGCAGTTCGTCAAAGTTTTCCTCGACAGGTGGGTGGTAAGACAAAACCCTTTCTTGATTATAGAAGAGTATAACCAGCTGAAAAGACTGCCAGGGGAGACAGTACAACAATTTTCTGCCAGATTTAACCAAGTTTATTTTTCGATGTCGGTTAATATAAGACCTCCTCTTGGATTTCCTCTCTTGCACTATCCGGGTACCTTTGATCCAGAAATGGAGTTTCAGCTGAGGGAAAGGAATCTTGCAACACTTGAAGAGATGCAGAACAGTGCAGTAGATGTAGAGGCTCATTTGCTGATCCGAAGGACAAAGTTGAAGGAAGAAGAGAAGAAAAACATAGATCCGGAGGAATCGAGATCTCTAGAGGTAAAGCTTGACATTTTGGTAAGTGCAGTGGAAGAGATAATGCAAAGGATCACCACAAGGAATGAGTATAATGTTCAAGCCCATGGCTTGTTGATTGAAAAGGATCAAGTTGTTGATCCAAAACATTTTGTTTCTTATCCCAGTTGTCATAGATCTGATAATGATTGTTTTGTAGATCATCTTGCATAAGAGAGATCTGTTGATATGACATGTATGCTTGATGATGTCTTTTATACTGATGATTTGCCTAAGTTTGATCAGTATGATGATGATTATGTTCTCCAAACAGAAGCTAATTTTACAAACAAATCAACAACTAGTTTGTGGAAGGAGGAAGTTCATTTTCAGCAGCTCGAATACAGTGATTAGCTGATGCATATCAGCTATGACAGTGAGGAGGAAAGTGAAGCAAATTTTGAAGTGAAGGATATTTGCCTTTTTGTTTTGCTTCATTTCAGTTCATCAGAGACAACATTCATGCACTCAGAAATCAATTGTCGACAAGTCTTGATCTGGACCGCCTTGCGAGAAATGAAAACCTTGTTCAAGACTTTTCATATCCAGCGTTGCAGCCCCCGAATACCATTGACTATCAAGTTGCAGATGAAGACTTGGAAGCTGGCACATACGATCAAATGATGTAAGGTGGTTCTGTACCGTTCTGTTTTGAATCATTTTAGTTTTTGAAGGAAAATTTGCATAGTACATTTTCAATAAAGGATGAGCAGCCTATAGGAAATCATGTAATCTCATGGAAACCATAGAAAATGGGTTGCAGCAGTCTTTTCATGTTTTTCACGATCCAATAGCTGATGTGTTGGATGATGTCTGCAGTCAAAGTCCATCTCCATTGACTACATGTGAGCCTGAAACGTGTATTGATACAAACTTGATCCGGCAGCCGGTTTCTTTGTCATTTTTAGCAGGAGTCTCATCACAAAGCTCAGATCAAAGTTTTCATTCATGGTATGAGAAGAAGAGAAGTAATCCATTGGATGACCTAAGTCCCAGTGTGCATGAACTTCAAGATCCTTATGCAGTGTTGTTGGAGGCGGATAGAGAATCCATATCATTCAACGGATCTGTTCACAAGTTTTCATGGGAGTTGCCTTCTAGTAGTTCTCTCTTTTTGTTCATAAGCAAGCACTTGTGGAGAATTCAAACAACAGCCGGAATGCTTACTTGGTTGCATTGGTTGTTTCATTCACTTGATCAGGTGATGAATGAAACTGTTAGAGTAGGTTTTGATGTATAAGCTCTACTTTGAGCATCATTTCCATTTTTTTGGTTGTGTTTAAGTATCGAGTCAATTTTTAGTTGAGTGAGAATCAGTTTGTGTCGTCAAGTCATCAGTTTTCAATCATGCATTTCAGCTTGAGTTTTTGACTCCATTGCCCAATGGATGAAGGCACTGTCTACTTTCCAAAGATCTGTAGTTCTTGGCACCTCCAATGAGCTACCATCCCCATTGGAGATAATGTTAGTGTCAGTCTTTGTAGTCTTTCTCCAGTGATCCAAAATGCTCTTACAAAGTGATTTTAAGGTGTTAAGGTCAAATATTGTCATTTCAGTGAGTCTTCAAGCAAAATTTGGCCACTAGGTATTAGGTCTAGGGTTTGCTTTTACTCCTGTCAAAGTTGTCCAAATGTCAGTCCATGTCACCATTCAGCTGAGTGTACCATCATTTTTAGGGTTGTCATCATCATGTCAAGTTCCACTAGGTCATTTTACACCTTGTTCATGCTTTAGTTGTGCCTAGGTAAGGTTCATTTCCCTCTCCTAGGGTTTTGAAGGTAATTTCTCTTGGATGGTCAAATCATCAGCAAAACTTGTATCTTGATGTTCATACACCTTCCCCTATCCTTAATGTACCTTATTAAACACTTCCCATCACTAAAATCCCCCAAATTCCTCATTTTTCCACAAACCCTAGTTTCTTGCTACAACTTGGCAATTTTCTAGGCTAGACCTGTGTTTTGCCCTTTTGGACCCCTTCCCCTCACTCAATATTTGAAATTCCACTTTCCCCTACTTCCTAACATCTCTCCCTACTTCCCAAAATTTTCTCAAGAATTTAGAAGCCCCTTATCCCCTTCATTTCGCTTCATTTCGACAAATCCCTTGTTCCACACATCAGGTAGGTTTTACTCAAACGATGTTTCTGAGAAAGAAAAGATGAATTTTGGAACACTAAGAGAGATTTTTGTCCAAAATAGGCCAAGGAAGAAAAACCTCCTTCACTTTTTACACAGGTGTCATGGTTTTAGAGAAATGTCAAAAATACAGTTGCCTCGGGAGAATTGATGCACCTCTGAAGTGACCTTGGGAAAATCAAGTTTTCTCCTAGATTGGTTCGCCAAATGACTTGTTTGATGATTCAAATGATAATTAGACACAAATAGATTTAGAATAAGCTATCATGAGCTCAATTTGGAGTTGAGGAAGACCTTCAAAAGTTGACTGCAACAGCACTCTGCCTTTCGGCAACCTCATTTTGTACATTTTGACTAGTCTTGGGAGATTTGATTTTTGACAGGGAAAATGAACTCAAAATTGAAAAGTTCTAGTTGGGTTGGAAATTATACTCAAATACATTTCCAACAAGTTATCCCGCACCCAATTTTGACAGTAGAAAGGCCTCCAAAAGTCTCCTGGAAAAAGAGTTACACATTGGGCAATTGGCGCGGCGCACATAATTGGCGCGGCGCATTGGGCTGCAATTTCCAGTGCAAAAATACACTAGCGCGGCGCATAGAGAAGGCGCATCGCGTTGGGTTTGATGCGCGATGCATACAGCCTGCAAGCCCAAAAACTCCAAAAACTTGCTCTAAATCGCCCTAATCTCGTGGATCATGACTTGTACAAGTAAGTTGAGCTTCTATTATTGTTTTTCATCCAACTTTGGTGCTTGTTTGATGGTGGTTGCCTTATGGTGTTTAAAAGAAACCAAACCCTATCTCTTGAAATTTCTCAAAGGAAATTGCTGCCTAGGGTTAGTATTGACTATTTTGGCTACCAAATCCACTTACCACTCCCTTACTCCATTTTTCCTTTGATTTCCCTATTCCCTAAATTCACACACCCCTAACTTCACTAATCCCATATCCAAAATCCCATTTCCCAAAATCCCACTTGCAAATTCCCAAACCCTAGTCCTATACTAAAAACTCCCAAACTATTCTTTAATTCCCTATTCCCTTAACTAAACCCTACCCCAACAGTCCCTAAATCCCTCACTATTTTCTCCCTCCATAGTCCCTTGTATCACTCTTCCCTTGGTGGCAAAAGTCAAGAAACATCACAATCACTTACTTCTCATCAAGGCAACTCCAAGACAGTTCATCCACTAGCAGAGATGGCATCTAATCCTTCATATGACCGTGATGAAGAGACACACAGTGACTCTCCTACAGAGGTACATGCACCCAGGAGACTTCATAAAGGTGGCAAAACATTAGGGAGAATCGCCAAGCTGTTCAAAGGAGGAGGGTGGAGTTCACTTCACTAGAGCAAGAAATCAATGCCGATCAGGAGTCTTGGCTTGAGAGAGTCAATATCCACTTAGAGAGATTGTTGGAGAAGGCCAAGAAGGAGAAAGACTTGCTGAGACACATGTCTTTTCATTACATGGCAAGAAACAAGGTGTGCCAAGCTAGAATCAGGAGCTTGAAGGCAAAGTTGAAGAAGAGATCGAGGAGGCAAAAAGTGCAAGATAAAATTCAGATCTTGGCTGAGGTTTCCTTGGCTCAACATAATGCTTGATGGAGAAGACGCAACCCAAATTCCAAAAAAATTGGGGCATTTTTTGCATTTTTGGAATTTTTTGCTCAAAAAACAGGAATTTCTACTCTATGCGCCGCGCCACGTGGTGCTCGCTTTTGCTAGGGGCCTCCAAATCTCAAAAAAATAGCATTTTTGGGTTTTGCATGCAAAATTACACTTTCCTACCTATGGCCAAGAAATTTGGGCAAGTTTTGAGCCCTCAAAAAGGTCAAAAACACTCAAAAAATGACCTCACTGCCCCTATTTTGACACATAGGAAGCAGTGTTGGGAGAATGGACTTTTGGAGGGGCAAATGGAGGCCAAATTGAAAAATTCCACTTGGGTTGGAAAGTAGACAGGAAAATCTTTCCAGAAAGAACACCTAGAGCTCATTTGGACATCAGAAAGGCCTCCAAAAGTGGGTCAAAACAGGCGCTACGCATAGAGAATCAGGCGTAGCGCATAAAGGAAAAATTGCCAGTTTGACCAAGTTTTGCTCTGTTTTTCACCCAGCTTCGCCTAGTTTGACTTTTTCACTTTCCTAATGGCAAATTTATGATGTAATTTGATGAAAATTGATGGATTGTGATGTAAATATGTTAGATTTTCACTTATGGAGGTAGATTCATTGGTTAAAATGTTGTTTGAAACTGAATGAATCAGTTCCCTAGTTTCTAGAGGCAAGTTGTTCCACTGCCTGATTTCTAGTTCTCATTTTAGAATTAGTTGTAACAGCTCCTAAACTCATGAGATCGACCCCTGGAGGCTAGGATGAGTTTTTGTTTGCCTATATCGTATGTTTTTTGAGTCATTAGCATGGTTGGAGTCCTGAGAAAGCCTTGAGCTTCATTGTACACTCATATCAACATTTTGGCTAAGGAGTTGAGACCAGGATTTGCAGCACTCTTTGGGATCCATGTGGCAATTTGTCTTGGTACAGTGATTTTCTCTGTAATTGTGAATTTGCTTATGTGTTATGTATGCCATTTTCTATCTTGTGTCTTCTGAACTAAACAAACAAGAGTGTAAGTAGAATCCATTGAAATTGTAGTGCTCTACTTGAAATTTGATTCAGTTATTTGATGTTTTCAGCTGTTTGGGGAGAATCCATGATTTCTCTTGCCCTCTTCAACACCTCACCTGTCTATTCCTTCCATCTCATTCAAATTTAAGTGCCAAAAACAATTGCCTACCTTGCCCCATTGAGATCTCTGCAGAACTGAGCCTCAATCCCCGCAACCCCAAAATGCGCCTTTCCCTCTGAGCCAACAAATCATCATTTTATCAAATCAACCCTTTTGCACTCATACCTAGCCTAAGATCAGAAGATATTTCAGTCATCTCAAGCCCTCATCGATCATTATTTGCTGAGATTGACCCAGAGAGAGCCCTCTCCTGACGTGGTAGGGCTAGCTACCAGGTTGAGCGTGGTTTGATGTTGGCCCTGGATCCTACCTTTTCAGCCTGAGGTAAATCTAGGCACTAACAGTATGGAAAATTTACGAACTCAAGAAGTTGACATTCCAAGTAACCTCATCTAGGTCGTGCTTCATCTCGTAGGGTTAGGTTTTTGGATGTTTATGGTTTCTCATTGTTTGTTCATGATAAAAAGGCCTCTAAGCCTCATTATAACATAGTTCAAAAGGCATGTAGATGTCACATCACTTCTCAAAGATAAGATACCATCATTTGAGAGAGTTTGCTTTCATTCTACATGTAAATAGTTTTCAGCGTTTGTAATTTATTAATTGAAGTTTTAATCACTTTATCTTTGTGTTTCTGTTTTAAATATATATTTCATTTTGTTCCTTCATAAATCTAGCTCAATGGTATTAGAGCGGTCTACTCTTTCTTTCTTTTTCAGTGCATGTCCCCAACAAGTTCATGGTACAAGGAGTTTGGACTTGAACTGCTTGAACCCTTGCAAAGTCGTCCTCGCTGACCTTGATGGCATCCCATGGTGGAAAAAAAGAAAGATGAGGGAGCAAGAGATCCTATAAAAATTTTGTGCTAAGAACCCCTAAAGCAATAGAGGAACGATATGATGGATAATTTTTCCAAAATCCTTTAGCAATTACCAATGGACGAAGCATCTTCATCCAACAGACACTTTGGAAGCACTTCCCACTTTAGGTACACGTTAATTTTTACATTTCCATATTTGAAGGCTAAATATATGTATATGATTTAGATAAATGGTTAAATCTTTTGGAATGATATGTTTCGTGTCCATAATTTTTCTGATAGAGAAAATATTGCTTTTTCACTCCATAAGGCTTCCCCCCATGTTAAGGACTGGTAGTGATCTGGACTTAAACAGGAACACAACAAATTACAGAGATAACCATAAACACAGATATGCAGCGGAAATAATACTTCATTTCATTAATGTAAAAATACTGAAATATGCTTACAAAGAGTAATGGAAATAAACTAGCTAGGGCGATGGTAGCTTATCTCTGAGAAGAGATGTGGTGGCTACATGCCTCTGAACTGTGTTGAACTGTGTTACAATGAGGCTCGAAGGCCTATTTATTGTTGAGAAACAATGGAAAACCCTTCACATCCCAAAACCTAACCCTAGAAGATGAAACGCCAAATTGTGGGCCCCGTTTGGGTAAATTGATACATCAATTTCCCGGGGTCGAAACTTTGGCATACGATCTTCGTTTGACGCGTACAATAGCTCGTTAGAAAGATCTATCCGAGTACTACCACTTTGGGAGGCAACATCGGTCCATGGACCCATGTTGCCCCAAATTTCCCAAAAAACGTCGTTTAGGGCCTCAAAACGGCTCCGGAAGTTCAGGACCCGAAAAACTGCTAAAAATAGTAAACTGCTACAATTTAGGAAATTGAAAAAGCTGAAAGAGACAATTGTGGGGCTCCAAATGGGATAGGTGGGTGGCCACCAACATCCACCTGGATCATTCCTCCCCCCTTAGGAAGCAATGGTCCCCATTGCGTTGAGTTCATCCCTGAGATGAGGAAGCTTCTACTGATCTGGGTCTCTGGTGAGCTGTTCTGCAATCTCTGATGTGTCCAGAAATGGTGGGAAGCATGGTCGACGATGGTCCACATTGAACACTCGCTGCAAGCCAAGGAATGGAGGAATGCTGTGCTTCAAATCATTGTTGCCCGTAGGCTTGGTACTGGTGTAAGGACCATGTTGGAGTCGCCTGAGTTTCTGATGGGTTCTGGTAAGGTGTTCTCTCTGCAGATGTAACCAAACTTTGTCGCCCACCTGAAACTTGTGTGGTACCCCTGTGGGTGAGGAGAAGTTGTACTTGTGTCTTGTCATGACTGTATCCCTTTAATGCTACTGCTGCATGGAGGAACCCTTCGCGGGGGTCATGGATGTGATGGCAATCTTCCCCTTACTTTGGGAGTGAACCAGACAGATGAATTTCCTGGTCTGGGAGATGAGCTTGCTGCCTTTATTAGCGGTGATCAAAGATGTGGCGGTAGGTGGGGCTACCTCCGGTATCCTGTATAATGAATTATTCAAAGAAATAATGATAGCACGAGGCCTAGACTCATACACAGCATATCGCCTCCACAAGTATGGCTGGCCTAATAATACATCACAAACATCCAGAGGTGTAACATCACACAATACCTCGTCTGTGAAAGGTTTGATGCTGTAGGGAAGGTGGCACTGCTGGCGAACTTTCAGATCTCATCCTTCATGAAGCCACCTGATACTGTACGGCTGTGGGTGTGGTGTAGTTGGTAGGCCCAACCGCTTCACGACCTCTGCTGAAATAAGGTTCTTTTGGCTGCCACTGTCGACAATGAATTGCAGCGGCGAACCCTTCACCCACATTTGTGAGTGGAAAAGACGCTCCCCCTCTTCTGGATCTACAGGCTCATTCTTCTGGATCTTGGAAGTGGCAACAGTGGCGCTGGGATCTGCATCAATGATCTGCTTCCTTTTGCCATTCCGCTTGTCAGGTTCTGGCTTAGGGTCGGAACATGCATCTGATTCGGAAGCCTTCAACTTGGCCACCAGCAACTGCTTGGTCCGACACTCACTTGTGTTATGAGTGGGACTCTTGTGGAACTCACACCACTTTCTTGTGTCCTTATTCGGCTTCGTGGTGTTGTTCTTTTCTTACAGCTTCGATGGGTTGTCTTGGGTCACCCCGCCTTGGCTCTGTCCTTTGGGCTTCGGATTTGCAGATCCAAAGTCTCGCTTCTTCTGTTTGAACTTTTGCTCGATTTTGACAGCGTATCGGTACGTTGTGCCGAGTGAGGAGATGTTCAAGAACACCATCTCTTCCTGGATGTATCTGTGCAGGCAGCCACGGTATTTGAGTACTAGATGCAGCTCAGAATCTTTGATACCCAACTGTGTGCGAAGGGTATGAAAAATGTTTGTGAACTCCGGCACATCTTGGTCTCGTCCCTGCCGCAGTGTGGTCCATTTGATGTATTTGTCCTCGTAGCTTTTGACAGGGTAGTACTGCTCCTTGATGGCATCCCGGAAGTCATTCCAAGTGGGTGTGGCTGAAAATAGTGAGCCTGTACTTTCATCCTTCTGCTCGCAGTAGGTTTCCCACCAGTCCTTGACGTGGGGGGCTGCTTTGAGAAGAGCGAAAACAATTTTTTCCCGATTTGAAAATTCATGAACAGAAAAATACCCATCTAGCAGATTTAACCATTTATCTACGGCATATGCGTCTATTTGACCCTTGAAGATGGGGATTTCAAAATTAACTTGTACCTTGAAGGGTGTGGCATTTCCAGAGTCGCTGTTGGAAGTCGATGCGTCGCCTCTGGGTAGCCGCTGAAGGATTTGCGCAAAGCTATCCATCATCGCATTCCTTTGCCGTTCGAGGGCTTCTTCGAGCAATATTTTGATAGGATCTCCTGCCCCCTCGTCTTTCTTCTCATCCGCCATGGGAGGTCGTCGAGATTTGCGAGGCTGGTCTTGCAAAGGTTTAACTAGTTCAAGCCCTAACTCCTTATATCCCGACCTCGTTGGGGACATGCAAAGAAAAACAGAGAAAAAACAGACCGCTCTGATACCACTGATCCAGACTTAAACAGGAACGCAACAAATTACAGAGATAACCATAAACACAGATATGCAGTGGAAATAATACTTCATTTCATTAATGTAAAAATACTGAAATATGCTTACAAACAGCAATGGAAATAAACTAGCTAGGGCGATGGTAGCTTATCTCTGAGAAGAGATGTGGTGGCTACATGCCTCTGAACTGTGCTGAACTATGTTACAATGAGGCTCGAAGGCCTATTTATTGTTGAGAAACAATGGAAAATCCTTCACATCCCAAAACCTAACCATGGAAAATTTTAGGGGCTAATCTTCGCCCAGTGGGCTAATTTTCCATGATTTTTCCACAAAATGATTCGCCAATTTCCAATTTTTATAAAAGACAATTCGCCCAGATTTTAAAATATAAAATTATTTTACCTTAAAAATCGCCAACATTATATAGAGGCTACATATATAATCATTATAAATTTGAATAATTTTACAAATATATCAATAAACATTTTATAGTTTGCATATTAGGGATTAGTGAGATTCACCAATGTTTGAAACTTCAAGAAAATTTTCCATCCTTAAAATTTTCCTTGAACCTAACCCTAGAAGATGAAATGCCAAATTGTGGGCCCCGTTTGGGTAAATTGATACATCAATTTCCCGGGGTCGTAACTTTGGCATACGATCTCCGTTTGACGCGTACGATAGCTCGTTAGAAAGATCTATCCGAGTACTACCACTTTGGGAGGCAACATCGATCCATGGACCCATGTTGCCCCAAATTTCCCAAAAAACGTCGTTTAGGGCCTCAAAACGGCTTCGGAAGTTCAGGACCCGAAACACTGCTAGAAATAGTAAACTGCTACAATTTAGGAAATTGAAAAAGCTGAAAGAGACAATTGTGGGGCTCCAAATGGGATAGGTGGGTGGCCACCAACATCCACCTGGATCATTCCTCCCCCCTTAGGAAGCAATGGTCCCCATTGCATTGAGTTCATCCCTGAGATGAGGAAGCTTCTGCTGATCTGGGTCTCTGGTGAGTTGTTCTGCAATCTCTGATGTGTCCAAAAATGGTGGGAAGCATGGTCAACGATGGTCCACATTGAACACTCGATGCAAGCCAAGGAATGGAGGAATGTTGTGCTTCAAAGCATTGTTGCCCGTAGGCTTGGTACTGGTGTAAGGACCATGTTGGAGTCGCCTGAGTTTCTGATGGGTTCTGGTAAGGTGTTCCCTCTGCAGAGGTAACCAAACTTTGTCGCCCACCTGAAACTTGTGTGGTACCCCTGTGGGTGAGGAGAAGTTGTTCCTGTGTCTTGTCATGACTATATCCCTTTGCTGATGCTGCATGGATGAACCCTTCGCGGGGGTCATGGATGTGATGGCAATCTTCTCCTTACTTTGGGAGTGAACCAGACAGATGAATTTCCTGGTCTGGGAGATGAGCTTGCTGCCTTTATTAGCGGTGATCAAAGATGTGGCGGTAGGTGGGGCTACCTCCGGTATCCTGTATAATGAATTATTCAAAGAAATAATGATAGCACGAGGCCTAGACTCATACACAGCATATCGCCTCCACAAGTATGGCTGGCCTAATAATACATCACAAACATCCAGAGGTGTAACATCACACAATACCTCGTCTGTGAAAGGTTTGATGCTGTAGGGAAGGTGGCACTGCTGGCGAACTTTCAGATCTCATCCTTCATGAAGCCACCTGATACTGTACGGCTGTGGGTGTGGTGTAGTTGGTAGGCCCAACCGCTTCACGACCTCTGCTGAAATAAGGTTCTTTTGGCTGCCACTGTCGACAATGAATTGCAGCGGCGAACCCTTCACCCACATTTGTGAGTGGAAAAGACGCTCCCCCTCTTCTGGATCTACAGGCTCATTCTTCTGGATCTTGGAAGTGGCAACAGTGGCGCTGGGATCTGCATCAATGATCTGCTTCCTTTTGCCATTCCGCTTGTCAGGTTCTGGCTTAGGGTCGGAACATGCATCTGATTCGGAAGCCTTCAACTTGGCCACCAGCAACTGCTTGGTCCGACACTCACTTGTGTTATGAGTGGGACTCTTGTGGAACTCACACCACTTTCTTGTGTCCTTATTCGGCTTCGTGGTGTTGTTCTTTTCTTACAGCTTCGATGGGTTGTCTTGGGTCACCCCGCCTTGGCTCTGTCCTTTGGGCTTCGGATTTGCAGATCCAAAGTCTCGCTTCTTCTGTTTGAACTTTTGCTCGATTTTGACAGCGTATCGGTACGCTGTGCCGAGTGAGGAGATGTTCAAGAACACCATCTCTTCCTGGATGTATCTGTGCAGGTAGCCACGGTATTTGAGTACTAGATGCAGCTCAGAATCTTTGATACCCAATTGTGTTCGAAGGGTATGAAAAATGTTTGTGAACTCCGGCACATCTTGGTCTCGTCCTTGCCGCAGTGTGGTCCATTTGATGTATTTGTCCTCGTAGCTTTTGACAGGGTAGTACTGTTCCTTGATGGCATCCTGGAAGTCATTCCAAGTGGGTGTGGCTGAAAATAGTGAGCCTGTACTTTCATCCTTCTGCTCGCAGTAGGTTTCCCACCAGTCCTTGACGTGGGGGGCTGCTTTGAGAAGAGCGAAAACAATCTTTTCCCGATTTGAAAATTCATGAACAGAAAAATACCCATCTATAAGATTTAACCATTTATCTACAGCATCTGCATCTATTTGACCCTCGAAGATGTGGATTTCAAAAATTAACTTGTACCTTGAAAGGTGTGGCATTTCCAGAGTCGCTGTTGGAAGCCGATGCGTCGCCTCTGGGTAGCTGCTGAAGGATCTGCGCAAAGCTATCCATCATCACGTTCCTTTGCCGCTCAAGGGCTTCTTCAAGCAAGATTTTGATAGGATCTCCTGCCCCCTCGTCTTTCTTCTCATCCTCCATGGGAGGTCGTCGAGATTTGTGAGGCTGGTCTTGCAAAGGTTCAACCAGTTCAAGCCCTAACTCCTTATATCCCGACCTTGTTGGGGACATGCAAAGAAAAACAGAGAAAAAACAGACCACTCTGATACCACTGATCCGGACTTAAACAGGAACACAACAAATTACAGAGATAACCATAAACACATATATGCAGCGGAAATAATACTTCATTTCATTAATGTAAAAATACTGAAATATGCTTACAAACAGTAATGGAAATAAACTAGCTAGGGCGATGGTAGCTTATCTCTGAGAAGAGATGTGGTGGCTACATGCCTCTGAACTGTGCTGAACTATGTTACAATGAGGCTCGAAGGCCTATTTATTGTTGAGAAACAATGGAAAACCCTTCACATCCCAAAACCTAACCCTAGAAGATGAAACGCCAAATTGTGGGCCTCGTTTGGGTAAATTGATACATCAATTTCTCGGGGTCGTAACTTTGGCATACGATCTTCGTTTGACGCATACGATAGCTCGTTAGAAAGATCTATCCGAGTACTACCACTTTGTGAGGCAACATCGGTCCATGGACCCATGTTGCCCCAGATTTCCTAAAAAACGTCGTTTAGGGCCTCAAAACAGCTCTGGAAGTTCAGGACCTGAAAAACTGCTAAAAATAGTAAACTGCTACAATTTAGGAAATTGAAAAAGTTGAAAGAGACAATTGTGGGGCTCCAAATGGGATAGGTGAGTGGCCACCAACATCCACCTGGATCAGGTAGGACACATATTGTGAGCAAAGGGTTGAGATGGAATCCCTACTATTTTCAGTTGCAATGTCTTGGGACTCTTTCTAAAATGTTATTAAAGAATAGTATTACTTTGTTGAGAGCTATGAAGATAAGTACATGAAATGGACCACACTACAGTGGGAAAGGGACCAAGAAGTTTTAGAGTTCACGAATATATTTCATACCCTACACACGAAGCTAGGTATCAAGGAATCTAAGTGACATCTAGTGCTCAAGTACTGTGGTTGTCTACATAAATACATCTAGGAAGAAATTTAGTTCCTGAACATCTCCTCATTTGGTGAAGCATATCGATATGTTGTCAAGATTGAGCTAAAATTTAAATAGTAGAATTGACACTTTGGATCTGCAAACCCAAAGTAGGGAAATGGCACCCACAAACCGTAAAACAAAGGACATAACCAAGGAAAAACAAACTAGTAGAACCCTTCAAATATGCAAGAAAATAATAGTAAAGGGAAGATGAAGAAAGACATGGGAAAGTGGTGTGAGTTCCACAAGAGCCCCACTCACAACACAAGTGAAGAGCCCCACTCAGGTGCATGTTCCGACTCTAAGCCAAAACCCGACAAGGGGAAACAAATCATTGATGCATAATCTAGCATCACTATTGCCACCACCAAGGTTAAGAAAAGTGAGCCCAAATATTTGGAGGAGGGTGAGCGTCTCTTCACCTCAAATATGTGGGTGAAGGGTTCTCTATTGCAATTCATTGTTGATAGTGGGATTCAAAATAACCTCATCTCAGCAGAGGTTGTTACGTAGTTTTGCTTGCAGACAACACCACACCCATATCCATACACCATTGGGTGGCTCCACCAAGGATGAGATATTTGTTTCATATCCAGTAATGTCATTTTCCCTACAACATCAAGCCTTTTACAAAAAAGGCATTGTGTTGTGTTCCTCTCCTTGAATTTTGTGATGTTTTATTAGCCCAACCATAATTTTGGAAGTTTCATGCTATGTATGATTCCATACCTTGTATTTCTATTGTTACTTTGGGAAAAGAAAATATAGAGGATATCGGAGGTAGCCCCAACTGCCTCCATTTCTTTTATCTCTACTAAGACATGTAGTAAGATCATTTCTTGAACTGGGAAATTTTCTTTCTTCTTGATTCACTCTCAAAGTAAGGGGAATATCATGGCCACACCCATGGCCTCCAAAAAGGTCCTCATCGCATAGTAGAAGAAAGTGGATAAGGTAGTGGAAGAGTATAGGGACATCTTCTCCTCACCCACGGGTGTACCTTTGCATTGTCACATTAAGCATTCGATCAATATAACCCTCGGTGAACCTCTACCTAATGGGCTAATCTATCATCTCTCTTTTAGAAAACAAACAAATCAAAAAGAAGATTCAGGAGTTGCTACAAAAATGGCACATCCAACCAATTTCATCACCGTGTGGGAGCCCACTTGTACTCGTGCAAAAGAAAAACGGGTCCTTGAGACTTTGCATTGATTATTGTGCACAAAATAAAATCACAGTCAGGAACGAATACTTGATCCAATGAATTGATGACCTTGTTTACAAGCTCAAGGGGGATAAGTACTTCAACAAGAGTGTTTTCAAGTATAGTTATCACCAAATTCCAATCATGAATCCTAGATGTATGAAGACCGCCTTCAAGTCTAAGGAGGGTCTCTTTGAGTGGTTAGTCATGCCCTTTGAGTTGAAAAAATCCTCTACAACTTTTGTGAGGCTAATGGATGACATCTTGTGACATTTCACCAACTCGTTCATGGTTGTATATCTAGATGATATCCTCACCTTCAATAATATTTAGGTAGAGCACTTGCAACATATTCGGCAGATCCTTCAAAACTTTCGACATCAAAAGATATGTGCCAACCTAGAGAAATGCTCCTTTGGCATGGACCAAGTTCAATATATGGGCTACATAATTGATGAGAAATGTGTGCATTTGGATGTATCTAAGATCCAATTCATTCAGGATTGATCAACCCCCATGAATCTAATAGAGCTTCGCAGCTTCTTGGGCCTTGCTAATTTCTATCAGAGATTTATGTTGTGGTTCTCTCATGTCACTTGGCCCTTATGTCAAGTTACCAAGAGTGGAGAAAAAGCAAGATTTTCCTGGAGTGAGCCACAATAGAAGGAATTCATTAAACTGAAACATCGCCTCTACTCTATACTAGTCCTCACCCTTTCATACTTGCAACAGCCATTTGATATTGAGATAGAGGCCCCCGAGTATACTATCGGTGTAGTCCTCACTCAAAAAGGGCATCTAGTGGCCTACCATACTGAGATGCTCTCTAATATTGTTCAAAGGTATCCCACCTATGATAAGAAAATGTATTCTATCTCGTAGGCTTTCCAACAATGAAAACATTATATTCTGGGGAATAAGATAATCATCCACACAAATCATTGGCCTCTTCAATTTATGCAGACACAGGGGAAGTTATAGAAGGATCTCTGTCATAAATGGTCCACATACCTACTACAATTTCATTTGAACACTAAATTCAAGGAGGGTAGCACCAATCATGTCGGAGACTGCCTCATCTATCCCATGATTGTGGCACTAAGCATATTTCTCAACTCTTGTGGGCATGTGACCTATGGATGGTCACAGTTATATGAAATTGACTTGGAACTCATTTCCATATACAATATGTTGATGACTAGAAATTCAGTTCAAGACTTCCACCTTCAATGTGGACTATTGTGCAATTTGGGACATCTTTATGATCCTTCAAGCAAGTGTTCCAAGCTAATTTGGAAGGCACATTATAGTTGAGTTGCAAGACACTTTACTATGGAGAAGAGAGTGGAAGTACAGTAGAAGTATATTTATTGGTCAAAACTTTGACAGGATGTTGGAAAATATATTAGATCATGCATTGTTTGTACCATCGCCAAGCCAAAAATTAAGAAAAAGGCCTATACACTCCTCTTCCTATTCCTAATTGACCTTGGGAATCCATCTCCATAGATTATATGTCTGACCTTCCTTCTACCAAGCATGGTAATGACTATGTATTTTTTGTCATCGATAGATTTTCTAAGATGGCCATATTGGTTGTCTGTAAGAAGAGTATCATAGCAGAAATAACTACCAATATCTTCTTGGAATGATTATGGGTACATTTTGGGATCTCGCAAACCATTATATTAGATCAGGATAGCAGATTCCTAAGCACATTTTGGTCCATCCTCTGGTCATTGTATGATTCCACCCCTAGACTGATGGCCAGACATAGGTCTTCAACATGATGATAGTCCACATATTACACATGCACAACTATAAGTATCAACAAACAAGAGATGAGAGTCTTCCCTATGTGTCACACAACTACAATAGAGCTCTCCATATCTCAACTAGCAACAACCCCTTTCAGCTGGGCTTGGGATTTCAACTATTGGGTCCCATTGATGTTGCAATGTCTCTTACAATTACACAGACAGAATTTGCACATGTTCAATCTGAACTTGATAAGTCCATTAAGTTTATTGAATACAATAAACACGTCCACCAGCAGGTTCATGATATCTTGGAAAAAATTAATACTAATTACAAACAACATCATGATCAACATCAGGTGCCACATAAGTTTCAAGTAGGCATAAACTTTTGGTTGCATTTGCAGAAGGAACACCTTACCAGAGCCCATTGGAAGCTTCGACCACTCCAATACGGGCCTTACAGCATCACCAAGTTTTTGGGTGACAACGATTTCGAGCTAAGTATCCCCCCATCCCTTGGCTTGCACCCAATATTCAATTTGGATCGTCTTCGGCCATACTTTCCACCATTGCTGGGCACATTAGACATTTTTGAGCAGCTGACACTAACATATCTCAACCCATATTGCAATGCATAGACCACAATTGATTAGATCATGGACACACAAATTAAGAACACTCTCCAACAGAGGATTCAACCATATTGGGTTGTCAAAGTTGGCCATCTCCTACACCAAAGCAAGTGGGTCAGCAAAAGTTTTATCACCTCATGGAGGAACTCAACACAATGGGAACCATTGCTTCCTAAGGGGGGAGGGCTAATCTAGGTGGATATTTGTCTCCACCTACCTATTCCTATTTTACCACAAGAATTTTTTTTATCAATCCCATATTCTTTAGACAATTTCCTATTTCGACATTTTTCTATTTCTTGGCAATTTTAGGGTCTTGGACTTTCGGAGCCATTTTGAGGCCCCAAACATCGTTTTTTGGGGATATTGTAAAACATAGAACAAATATAAATGTTTGTAGTTTAAATTTGTTGTCCTTTGATAGACCTTTCTAATGGTTAATCATGCACGGCAAATGGAGACCATATACCAAAGTTACAACCCTAGGAAAATGATGTTCCAACTAACTTTGTCGAGGCCCATACTTTTTGGCGCTTCATCTCCTAGGGTTAGGTTTTTGGAATTTTAGCGTTTCTTATTATTTATTCATGATAAAAATGTGTCTGAGCCTCATTGTAACATAGTTCAAAAGACATGTAGCCATCACATCTCTTCTTAGAGATAGGCTACCATCGCACAAGCTAGTTTGCTTTCATTCTGCATGTAACTAGTTTTTAGCATTTGTTATTTATTAATTGAAGTTCAATTTCACTATATCTTTGTGTTTTGTTTTAAATTTGTATTTCATTATGTTCCTTCATAAATTTGGATCAAGGCTTCTCCATAATAACACATCCCATTACATATCTACAGAAAAAGGGTGTGAAATTTCAATGGACACCTAAGTGTGAAACAACTTTTCAATAGTTAAAAGCTTTATTAACTAGAGCTCTAGCGTTAAAAAATGTTGATCCAAATGCGGATTTTCTGGTATGGACGGATGCACGTAAAGAGGGCATGTGGGGAGTGCTCATGCAAAATGGACAGGAAATTTGTTACAAATAATTAGAGAAATTTTGAGGTTTAAAATGAGCCTCCTATTGAATATTATAAAATAATAGTGGAAATAATAAAATAACATTATATTACCTAATAAAGTTTTGAGGGAAAAAATAAAAAACTACTTTTTCAACTCATATTTTCAACTTATCTCCCTACAATTTTACTGAAATTCCGAGCAAGTGCATGTGGAATTTAATTTTACATCCAAAGAGTACCCATGTTGCCTACTACCGATGGACCCTACTACACAAAAAATGTGAAATACATGAAAAAACATACTTGTAATCACATTTTTTCATGTATTTCACATTTTTCATGGAGTAGGGTCCATCAAACGTATGCAACATGGATACTCCTTGGATGAAAATTAAATTTATCATCCAACAAGTGCTCTTGGTCAAAAATTGAGTAAAATTGTAGTGAAATAAGTTGAAAAAATAGTTTTTTATTTTTTATTTTTATTTATCTTTTTACCTTTTTACTCCAAAAATATTGGTTCTTACAAAGTTGATTTTTGTTGTACATTTTTGTTTTGAGGCCCATTTTTTACCTTAAAATTTCTTTAATGCCAAAAGTCAAAGGAGCATGAGAAACATTATGTTGTCCATGACTTGGAGCTCCTAGCAATTGTCCACGCACATAAAATGTGGAGGCATTATCTTATGGACCGGAAATTTGAACTTCAAATTGATCATTGTGGGTTGCAGTATTTATTTGAACAACCAAACTTGAAGACACGATAAGTGAGATGGCTAGAATTACTAGAAGAATATGACTTTGAAATTAAATACATTAAGGGAAAAGAGAATTGGGGTGGGTGGTACACTCAGCTGAAGTGTGCATCTTATGCATGTCACGAATATTAACAATTATGAAACAGATTTAATGAGCAGGATTGTACAAGATGGACAACTAGACTAATAATATATGCAGATTAAGGATTGCCTACAACATGGTACAAAATGGTAGAAGTATCAAGATTATGATATGAGTCTATAAATTATTCTTTTATATAAAGGTAGAATTTATGTGCCAAATGTGTTAGCTTTGAAAGATATAACTTTACAGGAAATGCATAGGGCGTCGTATGGTGGTAACCCTGGGTACCAGAAAAATTTCGCAGCAATTAAGAAGCAATTTTATTGTCCAAGTTTAAAAAGGGAAGTGGCTAATTATATAACAAATTGTTTGGAATGCCAACAAGTGAAGGTTGAGCATAAACACCTAGCTAGTTTTCTTTAGCCAATCCCCATTCCTGAGTGGAAGTGGGAGGTGGTATTACTGGATTTTATTACCAGTTTTCCTAGAATAACAAGAGGGCATGATTCAATAATGGTGGTAGTGGATAGGCTTACAAAATTTTCTCATTTTATTCCAATGAAATTAGTGCATAAAGCAGCAAACATTGCATAAATTTATATGTGGGATATTTCTAGGCTTCACAGAGTGCCTAAGGTAATAATTTTAGACAGATATTAAATATTCACATCCAACTTTTGGATTGTTTTATTTAAAGATTGGATAACGGTTTTAATTTTAGCATAGGGTATTATCTGGAGTCATATGGATAGACCGAATGAGTAAATCAAATAACTCAAGATATGCTATGGATGTACATGATGGATAAACCATCCAAATAGGAGGACTACCTTCATTTGGTAGAATTTGCATATAGTAATGGGTAGCAGAAATAATTAAAAATTAACTTATTTTAGACTTTGTATGGAAAAAAATGCAATACTCTTCCGAGTAGGAGTAGCCCAGTGGATAGAATCATGGTTGTTCCATAATTTCTCAAGGACATGGAGGAGAAAATGGTTAAAACCAAACATAATTTGAAAGCTACCCAGGATAGACAGAAAATTTATGGAAATAGGAATAGGACAAGCAAGGAATTTAAATTCGGGAAGCATTATTCCTGAAAGTAAAAGCAAAGAAGAGCTTAATAAAATTGGGCAATTGTGCCAAGTTAGAAGCTAGATATTGTGAACCATTTGAGATCCTAAAGAGGATCGACCATGTTGCATATAGGCTTGCATTGCCTATATCTCTACATATTCATGATGTTGTCCATGTTTCATTGCTTAAGAAATATGTCCATGGCACTAATCATGTTATTGATTGGAAAATGATTCAGGTGGGACATGAGGAAGACTTCTAGGTTCATCTAATGTGGATCTTGGACAACAAGGTCAAGGTGCTATAAAATCAAGCCATAAGCATGGTAAAAGTACAATGGACCATGATCAATCCTAAGGATGTAACCTAGGAGAAAGAATAAGTTATGAGGGAAAAATATAACTTCACCTTTTTTATGAAAATATTGTATATATTTGTATATATGTTGCGCTATGGGTAGTGCATAAAATTAGGGGGGTGAGGAATTTTATACCTCTACTTGTTTTGATCATGTAAATATATGTACTCGATATATTAGGCTGGTGAGTTAGAAATACTTTTGACTATTAGGCTGTTGAGTTGGATGATATATTATGTGGCCTACATGCCCATGTAGTTATATTGGATATTGATGTGTTCGTTTTGGATAAATGGCCAGGGGAACCATGATGTAAATATTGTAAATTTGTACATATTCTTATAAATTAATAAAATAAGGTTGGTTGCAAAGCCCACTCCATGGAAAGAGTATGGGGGACACAAATCCAAGGCAAAAAGGCAACAATTGGGTTTGGTGGAAATGTGTGCTTTGGGGCCCACGTGGCTTCAGTGAGTGCCACATGGAAAATTAGGGCTATGCATTTAAAAAGGAATTTTTTTTTGTTAATTACTCATTCATTATTCAGTAACAAATTCAAGGAGCTGAGTCTAATAACTAATGGTTAGTGATTCTTGGGGTTTAACTCTAGAATTGGTTTGGTTGCAGTTATTAAGTTAATTTTTCCAAAAGGATGCATTTGGTTTTTATGTGAGTTTCAAAGCATCTTCGGGATCTTGGTCACTCTGAGGGTTTATTGCCCCCGATTATGGCTTGGTGCCATGGATTTTTGGTGGGGAACTTAGATGAAGATAGTCAAAGAGTCTTGGTAGGCTCTGGCACCGACTGAGGGGTTTTTTTGGATTGGTTGTTTGATAATTGGACATTGAAGAGCAATAAGGTTCCTAGAGTTGTAGGAAGAGACTATTCTCGCCAACTGTAAATCATCGTAGAAGGTAGGTACCACTGAGGGTTTTGGGTTGCGCTACTTGGGTGTTGGTCAAGGGGACATGAGCCTGTGGTTGCAGATGGAAGAAGATAGGTTTGGTTCCATGGCCTGGGTTTTTCTTGTTGTTTGTCAAATATTTCCTTTGCAATTATTTTCCTGACCTGGAGGTGACTTGTAGTGGATCTTAAGAACCACATGGTCTATGGCTAGCTAGAACATGGAGAACCATTGCTAGTCATATTTTCATCACGAAATAAGTTCCTAAACACTTATGAATGGTTGTATATTTATGTGCAGCGTTTAATGACTATTTTTATTTTAAACCCCTAGTTTTGGGGCTCTAGCTAATTGTTGGTATTGTACATTTATCTCTGCTACGATATTATCTCGTTATCATTTATATGTGAAAAGAAATGCATTCATGGAATTCAGTGTTGTATTCATATTAATTATAATCGTCAGGAATAAGAGGAAATTTATGACAAATTTGTGTCATGTGCATCCACAATTACTTTTAATTTCTAATTAAGTTGTGATGATTGAGTGGCATTGTCTCTTATGTCTAGAGCTGCTAGTTGCTCTCTGGTATGAGTATTCAAAAAATGAATTAGTTTATTGGCATGTTCGGGCATGTTTCTCAATAGTGCTCTGGCCTTTTGAATCTCCACTCGAGCTATTTCTATCAATTCAATTTGCTCATGGATAGTCTGTATTGATCTCCATTGATCAGTGATGGACTGGCCAATTTTAGTCCACAAAATCGTTTTGATTTCTGACAGAGTCTTATGAAGAGTAAGATCTTTCTCCAAAGATTTTACCTTATTTTCCAAGGCCTTTACCTCTCTTGTTTTTTCAGCCACAGTTATTTTTTATTTATCATAGCTTACCTCTAACTTGGCTAGTTTTTCTTTGGCTTCCTTTAGCTCTGCCATTTGGAGTTCTAAGGCCTTTATTTCCTCCATCATATTTTCCAGGCTCATGCTGGTATCTGGCACTGTTGTTGTTGTTGCTGCTGAAGTATCTGTGGCTGATGTACCAGTTGTTGATGCTGGGGCAGTGGGAGGGACTGATGTTGTTGCTGTAGGAGGAGCAGTTGTAGCTATTGGGGTTGTTTGAGCTGGCTGAGGGGCCAACTCTCCCTGTTTTTCCTGGAATGCTTTCTCTAAAGCCTTCTCTGTTTCACTTAGCCTTTGATTCATTTTTATTAGCAACTCCATCATATCTTCTTCTTCTTTTTCTTTCACCATCTCTGCGGCCTGCGGATGCATAGTAACTGGTAGTTTTAACTATTTCTTGAGGGCAGCTATGTCATCCTCCTTTTTCTTTATCAGTGCTTTTATTGCCTTGGGATCCTTGGGATACCTCTTCCAACTCTAATTGAGCAGATGTGTTGTTTAGTGAATTTTGCGATTGCTGAGCTAGTATGGCTTTATCTGCTAGAGTAGAATAAACCATTTCACTGGTTTGTTTGTGTAGCTCAACCTGGTCCAAAGGGTGAATGTCTTTGGCAAGAGCCTCAAGATTTGTCCTAATATAATCGGCAGTTGATTGTGGCTGCTGCACTGTGGGCTTGAAATGACTCCAGATCAATTTTCCTTCCCTGATATCATAGGCAGACATCAATCTCTGATGTTTGGCAGGAGTCATTTTGAGGAACTGATCGTAAAGTTGCATTCTTATTGGATCATTTTGTGCCTTGATCTCCATGAATGGCCTCTTAATATCAGAACTTTGTTTGCTTTGTGGTCGTGCTGATGAAATTTCCATAATAGGTTTTTTTCCAAATTGTTGTCCATGAGAACTGGTAGGTGATTCCGTCATTGGGGAAGTTAGTGGGCTGGCTGCCCTTTCACTTCTTGGACTTTCAATGATCTCCTCAATAACTTCCTCTTCAGGTATAGGGTCCACCCTCTGCCTCTTTGCTTCTGGCTGTTCTGCTGGCCCACTTATGGGTGTGGCCTCTTCTCGGTCCCTTTTTCTGCCCTTCTCCTCATTGAGAGGAGTCTGCAATGATGGTATCTCTGGTGCATGGGTTTGGGCAGGAGGAATTTTCCCTTGGCCCTGCTGCTGTGATGATGTTGACTGATCGGTCATTTCTTGTTGCTCTGAATGCAGCACTTCTTTGCCTTTGGATGTCCCTGTAGGTCGAGTATTTTCTTAGGCAGCTTGTTGTGAAGTTGTAGCAACTAATGTGCCCACTCCAATGTGTTGAGGCAATTTGAAATAGACTTATCCAAAAGAGTCCAGGTCAAGAGTTTTTTCAAGGTCTTTCATTCCCTGCTCCATTTTCTCTCCCTCAGTAATCTGTTCTACCAATGTACCTTCTACCCATTCATCTTGATTAGCATACTGTTCTATATCAGGGATTCTATAATGTTCATAGCCTGATAGCCTATATTTTGTCTTTCTATCATGGATAAATCCCTTTGGGTCATAGGGTACCCACCAAAAACTCCTTTTTAGTTTGAGCTGCTCACCTAGTATCTTTTCAGCATCTTTCCACCCTTCCTTTTTGTTAATAATGAGGGGGCCTAGTTGGTTTCTTAGCTTCAGCTGAGCCTTTTTCTTGGCCTCATAAAATGAGTCAAATCTGAGCTAATAAATTGCCTAAAGTATTCAAGGGAAAAAAGTCTCATAGGCACATACTTTGGAAGCTTGTAGGGGCACAATTCACAACCATTAATTCTGATCTCTGTGTGGTTTTGGTAAAAGTACCATTCACCTATTTTATAGCTTTTGGACAGCTGCAAGATTTTCTGCATTTCAGCTGAGAGTCTGGGAGGGGGACTTCTCATTAGCAGAGATGAGACTGGGTATATGAATAGATCAATGAACTCACAATAAGTATAAGGAGAATTATGGACTATATGGAAGACTGGGGTCCAAAATATGACAGATCTCATTTCTCCTTTTGCATCCAATTTCTTGACAAGGAACTGAAAACTATCTGGTTGATAGTATAAGAACAGATGATATATATAGGTTGTATACTTGAAAACCCCTTCTCTATTTAGGCTCATGAATTGTTCATGGATTTTGTTGCTAATGAAGGTAGCAAAGTCAAACTTGACGGCAAGAGGGTGTCCTGGAATAAATATAGACATCACAGCTAGAGTGGTTTCATCAACATATTCACTTGTTCTAAAACCCAGGACATAAGATATCATGTCAATGACATTTCTCCCAACTTCATTGAAATAGACCTGGTGAAAAGGAGGTGAGTCTCTGGGCTGGGAGTCTGGGCTCATGAATAACTTGGCAATTTGGCCTATTTCTGTAGAGGATAGTTTGGAGCCTTGGTCCAGCAAATGTTTCATAGACAGAGGAGCCAAAGGCTGATTAGGCTTGAAATGCAACATCTCATTGATTGAGTAAGGAGTGATATAGAGTAGGACAGTGCCATTTGGGGACATGATTGCTCTTTGAGTAGGCTCATAGTTAGCACAACACAATCTGATTATATCTGGAAATACATTGACTGATGGAAGATAATATATGGGCAGATTGGACTCCCATATGCCATAGAGATCAGTCTTG
Organism: Pinus tabuliformis; assembly: GCA_031772625.1. Classification (NCBI taxonomy): domain Eukaryota; kingdom Viridiplantae; phylum Streptophyta; class Pinopsida; order Pinales; family Pinaceae; genus Pinus; species Pinus tabuliformis. The sequence continues at coordinate 1,200,258,084 of CM062820.1, read as the reverse complement.
TTTAGGTAGATGTTTCTAATTTCACAAAATGTCTGCAGATGGTTTTTGATACCCATTAAGTCTTGTATTTGGAAGTCCCTATCAGCTAATGGCAACCATTCCAGCTCCTTGTGTGGTGCATTCAAGGGGGCAACATTGAGGGCCACTGGAGGTTCCATTCTTCAATCCTCTATGATTATTTAATTTGAAATTTTGAGCTTTCACAGCGACAGTAGGTAAAGCAGTGATTTTGGGTTCTTTTTGCAGGAATTCCAGGCCAAAATGAGCTTGATCTTTTAGCTAAACGGGTGAATTTGAAGAGGGAATCACATTCTGAGAAATTTCTCGGAAAAATTGGGCCGAGCAGAGGTTAAAATGTAGAGGTTCGGGGGCATCCCTTTGCTTTTAATGCGAAATCTGGTTCTACGGGCAATTTTTGGAGAAAAACTTGGAAAAACAGGGTTTGGGAGAAGAATTTGGGTAAATACTTATTTTATGGACGCCTGGTGCACAATGTGGGTGGCAGATCGAGCTGAGGGACGGAGCAGCGAAGTTGATTTTCCTGGGTGGTGAACTGTGCAGTGAAAATGGCGTTTTGGACGTTGAAAATCATGCAAACATCGCGCAGAAGAAACTGGGTGAAATGGACAAAAAATGATGTTTAACGGCTTTTTGACAAAATTTTGATTTTGGCGGGTTTTTGGCGCGCTTTGGTCAGTTGACATCAGCATGACATCATGATTTTGTCGTATAGCGAGGGTACGGAGGCCGACTTGGCAGTGACGTGGCAGACATGTCGGATGATACGGAGGTGGGGTGGTGAATGACGTGTCTGATGACGTGAGGGTGACGAGCGGGTGGCGTCAGCAGGGCAGGGAATAGGCGGTAAGCGGTTTGGCCCCCACACCGCCTTTGGGCCATAGTGGTATTTTCAGAGGGGGCAGCGATCATGCCGGGCGCCTGCCGCGTGTCCTCTGTACGGAAGAAATACCGCCCATCCCCCGGACGCTATCGTTCGGCATATGATGGCTTGCGATATGCATGAGGGTCGTCCGATTTGGGGGATCGTATCCAATGGCTGGCGGCGTAATAAACAGGCGGATGGGTAATATATGGGGCCCGCCATGTTATTCCATTGTTTTTTAAGGTTTTTGTGAAGAATTACAGTGTAGTTCAATTTTAGGTTTTGCGGGTTGGTTATTTAATCAACCAAGTGTTAATTAAATCCCATGGTTTGTATGCGCGGGGAGGGTTGTCAACAAGGTTTCGGGTAAACCTTGGACCCCAAAAATATTGACACATGGCTTTAATAAGCCCGAGGCAGGATATTATAAAGTTTGGGGTTTTTTGTATGTATTTTATGTATAATAGGGGCGGGGAAAACGTTAAATAGGAGCTATATAATAGAGTTAAAGTGTTAATATGGTTTTGCAGATAGAAAACGCTAAGTTTATAAGTTAACAACTTAGGTTTTTAGGGAAATGAAAGGGAAATGGAAGGATCTTTTTACACAAGAAATGTGGCTTGTTTTCGCTAACTAAACACAGAGTTTTACTTAGTATTTCTCATAAAATGAAATGAACTAGGACCACTAAGCAGATCTCACTGTCCTTGAAGGGATGTTAATAAGTGTTCTTGGGGAAATGAGAGGGGAAATTAGTCATGCTCCACTAAACTGTAACCACCTTGCTATGGTATTTGTGATATTCATGAGATAGATCATATTCAACAAGACAAAATTGATCACAAATTTGCTTCTGCAACACCAAAACTGCTTACCCAGCTTATTTATCCTATCAACTTTTCTTCCTTTCCCAGGGTGCATTTGCACTAGCAAACCCTTTCTCTTTTGTTTTCTTTTAGCTGTCCTCCTATATAAGTCTGCCCTTATTTCTTCTGGGGGCTCAGATCTAGCTGTTGAGCACCCTTGCTTCTCTACCTAACTAATGATCTGCCAAGCTTGAACTATTGGAACAGATTTTATTCTCTAGTTCTACAACAAGAAATTTAAACATGGACTGGCCAAGATTGAGCTGTTTGGCCATCCATCAAGTGTGACAGAAGTCAGTGATTGCACATTCTGAACTTGTTTGCAAAAAATAGGATAGTAGTGGCATTTTGGACTAGCACACTTTCCTGATCTTTTCTTTGGGGTTCATTTTCTTTCTTTCTTGACCAATTCATTCTTTTTGCCCTTTGATTTTTCTTTTAGGGCATACCCTCTTTACATTTTTTAAATTTTTTGGTTTTCCGAAAATATGGAATCTTTGCAGCATGGAAAGGATGATCATATTTGGCATTTCCATAGTCAATCATGAAATATGACACCTATTGGTATAGGAACCTAACAGTGGCTCCACTTGGGGATGGCTTTTTCGGGTGAAAAGCCAAGAACAGCAGGTCAGACTGAAGACAAACAAAACTGTATCTCTATGACATATATACATTTCTCGTGAGCTGATTTGATCAATTACAGCTCTGTCTTTGATAGTTTGTCTGAATATTTGTCATCAGATTTTTAACTCCCAAGTCTTCTTCTTCATTTCCTCTGATATACTCAAAATGTAACAAAAAAAAGGTAGTACAATTCTTTGCTTCTTTCCTCAAAATTTGTTGCATCTTACTCCCTACCTTATTGCTGCAAAAAACTGCAGAAAATAGGCACTATTATGTACAAAATACAGTCCTAACATCTTAACAAAGTGGATCAAAATAATGCTTGAGCATTCGACCATTGACTGGCCCATCCTCTGCTTCTGTACCATCTAGGCTTCTCAAAAAATAGGTGTTGTTTCCTTGTACAGCCTGAATGACAAAAGGTCCTTTCCAAAGGAAATCAAATTTGCCATGTTTTCCTTTATCTTCCCTTCTAGAATCCCACTTCAGCACTTTGTCTCCTATGAAAAAATCTTTTGCCTTTGTCCTTTTGTCAAAAATCTTCTTAAGTTTCTCTTGTAGGATCTGAAATCTGTAATACACTTCTTCTCTAGTCTACTGTAAGTGAATTGTTTGATTGATTCTTCTCTGAATGTCATTGGGTTCTGCCTGTATTTCTTGCAGTAATTTTTATCACAGGGATTCACAAAGATGAAGGGAATACTGCCTCCATGCCATAAACCAACTTATAGGGGCTTGTCCCAATAGATCTCTTGGTAGTTAGCCTGTCTGCCCAAAGTGCATTGACAGGCTTTTTGTGCCAATTCTTCTTATTTTCCTCCAATACTTTCTTTATGATGTCAAGCTCTTATTGGATGATTCAGCTAGACCATTACCTTGAGGGTAATAGGCTGTGGAATGGCCTAAGGTAATGTGGTACTTGTGACAAAAATTGACTCTTTTGGATTTAAAGGCGACAGCATTATCAGTTATTATCTTTTCCGGACAGCGAAATCTAGAAAGAATATTGGTTTCTAAAAATTGTATGATGATTGAGTCATTGGCTTGCCTACAAGGGATGGCTTGTATCTACTTGGTAAAATAGTCTGTGGCAGTTAAAATCCACTTATGTTGGTCAGAAGAGGAAGGGTGAATTTCTCCAATGAAATCTAAACCCCATTGTTGAAATGGTCTCTCAGTGGAAATGGGTTTTAGGGGTAAAGGTAACACTTTTCTCTTGCCTTCAAAGATTTGACATTTATGGCAAGAAACTACAAATTTCTTTACATCAGCAAACAAGGAGGGCCAATAAAACCCAGCTCTTAGGATTTTATCAGCTGTTGATTTCCAATACAAATGTCCACCACAGTCCCCTGCATGAAATTCTTTCAGCACTTTGTCAGTTTCATCTTTCGTTAAGCAACTTAATAAGATCCCTTCATGGTTTTTCCAAAATAAAACATTGTCTAGAATACAGAACTTTGAAGCTTTCATTTTCAAGAATCTCTTTTTAGTTCTGGATAACCCTGGAGGAGCTTGCAGGTTTAACAATACATAAATTATATCAGCATACCAAGGTGATTGTAAGAAGGCTTGATTGATCTGTGGAGTCGCCATCTCCTGTTCGTTATCCAGTTCATTGATGTCAAGGGCTTGAAAATTGGTTTCAGTCATCAGTTTAGCTAAACCTTGTCCTTTTATCAGTTTTGTTGGCTTTATTTCAATATCATATTCGAAAATGCTAGCTATCCATTTTCCCCTCTTACCTTCAATTCCTTCTTGAGTTAGAATGTCTTTGACCACGGCATTTGGGACATAAGCTATCACATGAGAGTACAATATATAAACTCTGAAATCCTTGATGGCCTTTACAAGGGCATAGGCTTGTTTCTCCATAATTTGATATTTGAGTGGTGCATCTCTAAGTGCTTTGTTGAAGAAAGCAACAGGCTTCTCACATCCTTGATCATCCTTTTGTAATAGGACAGCAGCAATAGTATGCTCAGATGCAAAGGAAAAGATTATGAAGTCTCTATCGAACTTTGGGCTTGTGAGGACCGGTGTTTTAGTTAAAGCTATTTTGATATCTTCAAATGCTTGTTTAGCTTCTATTGTCCATTTGACTTTGGAATCTTTCTTCAGCATATTATTCAACAATCTTATTAGTTCAACCAAGTTGGGTATGAATCTTCTTAGGAAATTGATCTTTCCTAGAAAAGCTTGCAATTCTTTGATATTTCTTGGGTGAGGCACTTGGAGGATAGCTTGTATTCTTTCTGGGTCAATTCTAATACCATCTTTTGAAATTATGTGACCTAAGAGCTTGCCTTCTTCTAGGCCAAACAATGATTTCTTTGGGTTCAATGATATGCCATATTTTCTGCAAATTAGGAACACTTGTCTGAGATGTTCTAAATGTTCTTGATCTGATTTGGAAAAAGCAGTGAGGTCATCAAAATATATGACTAAAAAATCATGAATCTCTTTTGCAAAGGCTATGTCCATTGCCCGTTGAAATGCGGCTCCTGCATTTTTAAGTCCAAAAGGCATTTTTACATATTTGAAGGTTCCCCAAGGTGTTGTAAACGCAGTTTTATCTTGATCATCCGGGTGAACTAAGATCTGATTAAATCCTGAGAATCCATATAACAGTGAAATCCTAGAAGCTCCCACTACCCTTTGTAAAATGTGATCCATATTTGGTAAGGGGTAGTGGTCTTTGAGAGAGACTTTATTCAGATTTCTTAAGTCAACACACAATCTTACCTCTCGCGTTTTCTTTCTAGTGGGCACTAGATTTGAAATCCATTCTGAGAATCTAATAGGTACAATTATTTCAGCTTGGTACATTCATTTGACCTCTTTCTCAATGAGAGGAAGAAGAACAGGATTGACTCTTCTCAACTTTTGTTTAAAAGGCTTTTGATTTTCTTTTAAAGGTATTGTGTGTTGGATGACCGAAGTATCATAGGACTTGAGGTCTTCATAGCTCCATGCAAAGACATCTTGAAACTCTTTAAACAGCTCAATATATTTTAGTTTTTGGTTGGTAGGCAAGGCTTTGGACAATTTTACCATCTTATGATTTTGTGCAGTTCCTATATTACAATCCTCAATTTCTGCAGCATTTAAAGGCTGCATTTTTGGCTTTCTTGGTATATCATTTGAATCAAAAATATCCTCCAAATGAGTCAAGACTGTAGGAAAAAAGTTATCTTTTATATCAATTACTTCAGACTCTTGCTCAGTAATTTCATCAAGATCCATTTGTTTCAGCTGTTGTAAATTTTTGTTGGTAAAGATTGTTGGATGTAAAATGTGAATTGTTGTTTCCGCTGATATATTTTTCTCAATTTTGTCTATTTGTTGTTGATCACAAAGGGTGATTGTGTCTATATTTGTGCTTGAGAATTCCTCTTTGAAAGTCAAGAAATTATTGATTTGTGTATCATTTTCGAACACCTGCCAACTTTTGACATTATCTAGAACAACAGGTCTGTGTTTAATTTCAGCAGTGAAGTGGTGATTAGGCTCAAATGGTAGCTTGCAAATGTTGGCAAATGTTGCCAAACTGTGAGCATGTAAATTGTGGTTTCTCGGAATTTTGGTTAGCTGAAATTCTAAGAAGATGTTGAGTATTTCAATTGCTACCCCTCTATAATCCCTTAGTCTGAGGTCATTTGTAACAAAGTTCCCCTTCATCTATTGGATAATCAAATCTGAGTCCCTTAGAATTGAGACTTTCGTTGCCCCTAGATTTCTAATCAGTTTGAGTCCCAACAAAAGGGCTTCATATTCGGCCATATTGTTTGTACATCTGAAATTCAGCCTATATGCATATCCTTCTATATAATCATTTTGCATATTGTGTATCCAAATCCCTGCCCCTGCTCCTAATTTATTCACTGACCCATCAAACTCTAAGTACCATAAGATTTCTTGATTACCACTAGGATGAGGAGTTTTAGAAATTGCCTTAGTGGGCAGATTTGGATTTTGTGAGTCATATGGTTTGGCTTGTTTGTTTGTTGCATCAATTATTTCAACAATTTTTTGATCTTGAGCAGTGGATTCTTCATTTATGCTTCCTGCTTGTGCTGACTATAGAAGTTTGTCCTTAGTTTTGGGACACATTTCAGCATTGTATAAGATGAATGAATACATATCAGAATGCATGGAGTAAATGGGGAAGTTTTGGGGTTTCTCTTGACTGCTGACCACATATTTCATCAATGTTTCTCGGTACAATCTCTTTGGCTGGCCAAAGACTAAAATGGTGGCATAAGACATGTCTAGCTGCAAAGATCCTTGGAGTTTTGCACCCCAAGATCTGGACAAAAGCATTCCATACTTTGGTGGGATATCAGCTACCACCACATCCATTAAAATAGTCTTGGCAGGGTATTGTACTAGAGATACACACAAATCTTTGATTAGGCCTAGACACCTGACCTGGCTGGAATCAAATGAAAACAAGTCTTTATATGGCCGTGTGATATCTAGGTCCAATCTTTCCATCACAGACTTAGGCATTAGGTTATGGGAAGCTCCTCAATCAAACATTGCATTATGCAACACTTTGTCATGAATGTTTAAGCTTACATAGAATTGAGGGACTCCTCCATCTATTGTTTTACCATTTACCTCAGGACCAAAAATCAATTCTAGTTGGTCATCTAAAACATTCACTGCATCTCTATTCTCTGATATTTGAAGTGACCTGTTGATTTGTTCCCTATAAACCTCATGTTTAGCCAATTCGGACAGTGGAATGGCTATTTTTAATTTGCCTATTTCTGTTTCAAGGTTGAAAGGTTTTTCCACTTGAGTTTTTGTGTTGCAGGCGGCAAGGTTTTCCTTTTCTGTTGTGTTTTCAGTGGTTTTTTCTTCATCATGGGTGTTGTTATGTACTAAATCCACTTTGAAATTATTTTCAGGAGAGATGTTTGCATTCTTTTTTGGAGGAAAGGAGGTGGATCATTGATCACTTGATGGTTGCAAGTCTGATATGTCCTCAACCGTGGGTTCTTTTGGATTAAGGTGTGTTTTAGCAGGAAGTTCTGTCAGGGAAGTTTTATCCTTTGCTTTTTTAGGTTGTTTGGTATCTTTTAGCTTGCTGGGTTTAGGAACGTCTACCGTTCTACTTCTTAATTTGCATTGTTTATGGACCTCATAGACAGCTGCGTCATACCCTTCTCTGAAATCAAATGATTCTCCGGATTTGGTTTGAATTGGTTGAAAGTGTGAGCCTCTTGGTCATCTTGTGTTAAAAAGATTTGTTGTTCACTGTTTAGACCCATTAGGTTGATTTGAGTATCCTCTATTGGCTCACTAGAGGTTGAGGCTTCAGCATAGTTCTCTTGAAATGGGGGTCTGATATTCTGATTAGGGCCAGCCTTCCCGGTGTTAGGATTTTGATTTTTTCTAAAGTTTGGATTTCTAGTGGTGTTACTTGTTTGACCTTCCCAAGAAGATTTCCTTTCAATGGTTTCCACTCTATCACCCAGTCTATCCATTCCTTTGATAATTTCATCTAGTTTTTGCTCAAATGCGGAAGGCTCTTCTTTGAAGGGAGTCCTTCTTTCGACTCTAGCTCGGGCTCTTTTAGAGATCAGATTTGCCTCTACATTAACAGCTATACTCTGCATGTCTTCTAAACTCGGAGGAACTCTTTCCCTTAGTTGATATGCCATATCAGAATCAAATCCATCAGGGAATTTGATCAAGGCTAAGTCAGGTGGAGGTCTAAGATTCTGAGGGATAGAATTGTAGACATTGTTGAATCTGGTGCAGTAATCTTGAACACTTTCTTGTGGACCCCTTTTCAAGTTTTCATATTCTGTTAGGATGTGTAAAGGGTCCTTCTTCTTTTCCCATCTGTTCAAAAAGGTTTGGTAAAGGGCATCTGGATCAGCAATTGTGTTTGCAGCAAGTGCCCTAAACCAGGTCCTTAAATCACCAGCTAAGCTTTGAACAAAAATTTTCATTCTGACATCGTTGTCATCAATTTCATAGTTCTCAAAATAGTCCATCATTTTCTTAGTGTGTTGTTGGGCTGTGTAGGACCTAGTACCATCAAACTAGGTGATTTTTCTTTGGTAATCCTGAGGCATAGCCCCTGGATTTGCAGGCAACTGCAGAGGAGCATATCGGTTTGCCATATTTACAGGTATAAATGGGACATCTGGAAGCACAGGGATAACAGCTGAGATAAACAGAGTGGATGGAGGAGTGGAAAAGATGTTTTGAAGTGATGATGGTGAACTAGAAGAAGCTACAGCAACAGTAGAAAAGACTGCTGCCTTTGTGGGAGTAAACTCAGATTTGGTAAGGTTTTGCTGAAGTATATCAAGATTTAAATAAGGAGAATTTTCTAGACTTTCTTGTCTTCTAAGGTTCTTAGAGATCAAGTTAGGATTTTCAAAAATAGTTGGAGGATTAGGATCTGGATTTGATCTAGTATAACGAGTTTTCTTCTTTGGAGCCAGCATATAAATCTGTTTTTGGTATTTTCTGGAGATATCTAAAGAATGATGCTTTTGACAATATCTTTCTAGGAAAATATAAAGTATAAGAGCGTTGAATTTTCCTGAAGATTTCTTGAAAACAAGAGGAAACTGATCAAATTTTGAGACAGTTGTTTAAAGCCTAAACCTAGACTGGAGATTTACTGAAGCAGCTTTTATTTACTCCTGTAAATGCACAGCAAAAATAGTTTTAAAGGCTACCTAGCTAACTTCAGGCTCCATCTGTAGCTTTAGAAAATAGACAGCAGTAACAAACACAGTCATTCAGTTCCCAGTGGAGTCGCCAATGATGTTATCACTCAGGTTGTTCCCCAAAAGCAGTGGAAAAGGGAATACGGTCGAGGTAACCACTAACCAGTCTTTTAGCTGCAGATTCTAGCCAATCTGCAACCAGAGAGGGCTCTCTCTTTATGATTTTACCTTTGTTTATCTATATGTTAGGCTAGTTAAGAAGCACAAGTATTTGTTTGGTGTTTGGAAGGTGACATTCAATAGAACAGGGCTGCAAAATAAGAGAAGTTCAGACCATTGGGTTAATGGAGTCTAATGAAAATAAACTTCTGGGTATGGTTTCTTTGGCAAAAGGAGGAACTACAGAGCAAGATAATTACCCATGGAACAATCGTCAATATGGAATAGGATGAAATGGAGTCAGGGAATGAAAGGCAATTAAAAATATTTCATTATGCTAACTGAGGGAAAATGAGTAAATACTACTAAGGAGCAGTTAAGAATTCCTCAATTGTATTCAGAGTGTAAGAACCAGGGAGACAAGAGCAGTCAAGAATTCCTGCCCATGCTAGTCCTATAGAAAACATAAAAAATGACAGGAATTGAACACACAGTACAGTAAAGTAAATTCTGGGTTATTCTTTTTTCCTGCAATTTAGAACATGATACTTAGATGATATATAAAACACAAGAATAGTAAAACGAGAGTTAAAAAGACTTATTGATCCATGAGGTAATACGAGAATTCTCCAACATATTCTTTTGCCATTAATTCCACAACCAGCAAGTTCATCAGCAAAGCATTCCAACAATCTTTATTCAGAAGAGTTCTCAAAATATACAGCGCAGGTCCAGAATGATATTCACCAACCAACCCCTAATACATCTCTAGGGGAGGTATTTATACAAAAAAGAGTTACAAAATATCTCATAGAGAAAATATCAAGCAATAAATTTATCCATCTACTTCTTCAAAAGCAGTAAATGACATTGAAAACAGAGCACAATGAATGTAGGAGTAACTTCCACTGTACTGGCGGCCTTAGGTGGTCTGCATTTGACTTTTTGACTCAACAAGTCGGCTGGTAGATGTCTCTTTAATTTGCGTCCCTGCATTGCTGTCCCGTCCCTTTCATTTATGCCTGATTCTACTTTAACGCGTTTTAGCGTGAATTCCTTTGTTATTTTCATTTTTCTGATATGTGACACGTGCATTTGAATTTGATTATATGCAGAGGATCAAAAGAGGATTAAAACTACCTTGGTAAAACCTCTAACATGCTCTGCCACCATTGGTCTGTTAGCAACTGGTGTCTTTGTAGTTTTATCAATATTTCATCAGCTTCAGTATACCTATAGAAATTGGATTGGACTTCAAAAAGATGTGTTATTTCATGCTCAATATAGAACAAATTTTCCAACTTTTCATATAAGCTTTGTCCAGAGGGAAGTATGTCTTCTGAACTGCTTGATGATGCTGTGATCTGATTTGCAACATATGTATTCACCCTGTGAGCATACTGTTCATGTGTCAACAGCCTCTGATTGCTGGTTAACAAACTGGGTAGACCCCTTTGCTGCAAGGCTGTAAACTTTTCTGTAAAAGCATTTATTTCTACCTACATTTCTTGACATTTTCTCTCTAGATTTTGTACAAAATTCTTCATAGTCAACACCTTTTTAATTGTCAAAATGGTACCTGTTCTGTCTCTGATATCTAGAGCTTCTAGTTGCTCTCTGGTATGAGTATTCAAAAAATGAATTAGTCTATTGGCCTGTTCGGGCATGTTTCTCAATAGTGCTCTGGCCTTTTGAATCTCCACTCGAGCTATTTCTATCAATTCAATTTGCTCATGGATAGTTTGTATTGATCTCCATTGATCAGTGATGGACTGGCCAATTTTAGTCCACAAAATCGTTTTGATTTCTGACAGAGTCTTATGAAGAGTAAGATCTTTCTCCAAAGATTTTACCTTATTTTCCAAGGCCTTTACCTCTCTTGATTTTTCAGCCACAGTTATTTTTTATTTATCATAGCTTACCTCTAACTTGGCTAGTTTTTCTTTGGCTTCCTTTAGCTCTGCCATTTGGAGTTCTAAGGCCTTTATTTCCTCCATCATCTTTTCCATGCTCATGTTGGTATCTGGCATTGTTGTTGTTGCTACTGCTAAAGTATCTGTGGTTGATGTACCTGTTGTCGATGCTGGGGCAGTGGGAGGGACTGATGTTGTTGCTGTAGGAGGAGCAGTTGTAGCTATTGGGGCTGTTTGAGCTGGCTGAGGGGCCAACTCTCCCTGTTTTTCCTACAATGCTTTCTCTAAAGCCTGCTCTGTTTCACTTAGCCTTTGATTCATTTTTATTAGCAACTCCATCATATCTTATTCTCCTTTTTCTTTCACCATCTCTGCGGCCTGCGGATGCATAGTAACTGGCAGTTTTAACTGTTTCTTGAGGGCAGCTATGTCATCCTCATTTTTCTTTATCAGTGCTTTTATTGCCTTGGGATCCTTGGGATTATGTCCCAACTCAATGATGATTTCTTCCAAGGACTTTATCCTGTTGTCCTTGGCCAGAGAGGATACCTTTTCCAACTCTAATTGAGCAGATGTGTTGTTTAGTGAATTTTGCGATTGCTGAGCTAGTATGGCTTTATCTGCTAGAGTAGAATAAACCATTTCACCGGTTTGTTTGTGCAGCTCAACCTGGTCCAAAGGGTGAATGTCTTTGGCAAGAGCCTCTAGATTTGTCCTAATATAATCGGCAGCTGATCGTGGGCTTGAAATGGCTCAAGATCAATTTTCCTTCTTTGATATCGTAGGCAGACATCAATCTCTGCTGTTTGGCAGGAGTCATTTTGAGGAACTGATCATAACGCTGCATTCTTATTGGCTCATTTTGTGCCTTGATCTCCATGAATGGCCTCTTAATATCAGAACTTTGTTTGCTTTGTGGTCGTGTTGATGAAATTTCAAAAATAGGTTGTTTTCCAAATTGCTGTCCATGAGAACTGGTAGGTGATTCTGTCATTGGGGAAGTTAGTGGGCTGGCTACCCTTTCACTTCTTGGACTTTCAATGATCTCCTCAATAGCTTCCTCTTCAGGTATAGGATCCACCCTCTGCCTCTTTGCTTCTGGCTGTTCTGTTGGCCCACTTATGTGTGTGGCCTCTTCTCGGTCCCTTTTTCTACCCTTCTCCTCATTGAGAGGAGTCTGCAATGATGGTGTCTCTGGTGCATGGGTATGGGCAGGAGGAATTTTCCCTTGGCCCTGCTGTTGTGATGATGTTGACTGATCGGTCATTTCTTGTTGCTCTGAATGCAAAACTTCTTTGCCTTTGGATGTCCCTGCAGGTGGAGTATTTTGTTGGGCAGGTTGTTGTGAAGTTGTAGCAGCTGATGTGCCCACTCCAATGTGTTGAGGCAATTTGAAATAGACCTGTCCAAAAGAGTCCAGGTCAAGAGTTTTTTCAAGGTCTTTCATTTCCTGCTCCATTTTCTCTCCCTAAGTAATTTGTTCTACCAATGTACCTTCTACCCATTCATCTTGATTAGCATACTGTTCTATATCAGGGATTCTACAATGTTCATAGCTTGATAGCCTATATTTTGTCTTTCTATCATGGAAAAATCCCTTTGGGTCATAGGGTACCCACCAAAAACTCCTTTTTAGTTTGAGCTGCTCACCTAGTATCTTTTCAGCATCTTTCCACCCTTCCTTTTTGTTAATAATGAGGGGGCCTAGTTGGTTTCTTAGCTTCAGCTGAGCCTTTTTCTTGGCCTCATAAAATGAGTCAAATTTGAGCTAATAAATTGCCTAAAGTATTCAAGGGCAAAAAGTCTCATAGGCACATACTTTGGCAGCTTGTAGGGGCACAATTCACAGCGATAAATTCTGATCTCTGTGTGATTTTGGTAAAAGTACCAGTCACATATTTTATAGATTTTGGACAGCTGCAAGATTTTTTTCATTTCAGTTGAGAGTCTGGGAGGGGGACTTCTCATCAGCAGAGATGAGACTGGGTATATGAATAGATCAATGAACTCACAATAAGTATAAGGAGAATTATGGACTATATGGAAGACTGGGGTCCAAAATATGACAGATCTCCTTTCTCCTTTTGCATCCAATTTCTTGACAGGGAACTGAAAACTATCTATTTGATAGTATAAGAACAGATGATATATATAGGCTGTATACTTGAAAACCCCTTCTCTATTTAGGCTCATGAATTGTTCATGGATTTTGTTGCTAATGAAGGTAGCAAAGTCAAACTTGATGGCAGGAGGGTGTCTTGGAATAAATATAGACATCACAGCTAGAGTGGTTTCATCAACATACTCACTTGTTCTAAAACCCGGGACATAAGATATCATGTCAATGACAGTTCTCCCAACGTCATTGAAATAGACCTGGTGAAAAGGAGGTGAGTCTCTGGGCTGGGAGTTTGGGCTCATGAATAACTTGGCAATTCGACCTATTTCCACAGAGGATAGTTTGGAGCCTTGGTCTAGCAAATGTTTCACAGACAGAGGAGCCAAAGGCTGATTAGGCTTGAAATGCAACATCTCTTTGATTGAGTCAGGAGTGATATAGAACAGGACAGTGCCATTTGAGGACATGACTGCTCTTTGAGTAGGCTCATAGTTAGCACAACACAATCGGATTATATCTGGAAATACATTGACTGATGGAAGATAATATATGGGCAGATTGGACTCCCATATGCCATAGAGATCAGTCTTGTTTAGGTAGCTGTTTCTAATTTCACAAAATGTCTGCAGATGGTTTTTGATACCCATTAAGTCTTGTATTTGGAAGTCCCTATAAGCTAATGGCAACCATTCCAGCTCCTTGTGTGGTGCATTCAAGGGGGCAACATTGAGGGCCACTGGAGGTTCCATTCTTCAATCCTCTATGATTATTTAATTTGAAATTTTGAGCTTTCACAGCGACAGTAGGTAAAGCAGTGCTTTTGGGTTCTTTCTGCAGGAATTGCAAGCCGAAATGAGCTTGATCTTTTAGCTAAACGGGTGAATTTGCAGAGGGAATCACATTCTGAGAAATTTCTCGGAAAAATTGGGCCGAGCAGAGGTTAAAATGTAGAGGTTCAGTGGCAGCCCTGTGTTTTTAATGCGAAATTTGGTTCTACGGGCAATTTTTGGAGAAAAACTTGGAAAAACAGGGTTTGGGAGAAGAATTTGGGTAAATACCTGTTTTATGGTCGCCTGGTGCACAATGTGGGTGGCAGATCGAGCTGAGGGACCGAGCAGCGGAGTTGATTTTCCTGGGTGGTGCATTGTGCAACGAAAATGGCATTTTGGATGTTGAAAATCATGCAAACATCACGCAAAAGAAACTGGGTGAAATGTACAAAAAACGACGTTTATTGGCTTTTTGACAAAAAATTTGATTTTGGCGGGTTTTTGGTGCGCTTTGGTCGGGTGACGTCAACATGACGTCATGATTTTGTCGTATAGCGAGGGTACAGAGGCCGACTTAGCAGTGACGTGACGGACACGTTGGATGATGCAGAGGCGCGGTGGTGAATGACGTGTCTGATGACGTGAGGGTGACGAGCGGGTGACGTCAACAGGGCAGGGAATAGGCAGTAAGCGGTTTGGCCCCTGCACCGCCTTTGGGCCATAGTGCTATTTTCAGAGGGGGCAGCGATCATGCCAGGCGCCTGCCGCGTGTCCTCTGTATGGAAGAAATATTGCCCATCCCCTGGATGCTATCATTCGGCATATGATGGCTTGCGATATGCATGAGGTCGTCCGATTTGGGGGATCGGATCCAATGGCTGGCAGTGTAATAAACAGGAGGAAGGGGTAATATATGGGGCCCGCCATGTTATTCCATTGTTTTATAAGGCTTTTGCGAAGAATTACAGTGTAATTCAATTTTGGGTTTTGCGGGTTGGTTATTTAATCAACCAAGTGTTAATTAAATCCCATGGTTTGTATGCGCGGGGAGGGTTGTCAACAAGGTTTCGGGTAAACCTTGGACCCCAAAAATATTGACACATGGCTTTAATAAGCCCGGGGCGGGATATTATAAAGTTTGGGGTTTTTTGTATGTATTTTATGTATAATAGGGTGGGAAAAACTTTAAATAGGAGATACATAATAGAGTTAAAGTGTTAATATGGTTTTGCGAATAGAAAACGCTAAGTTTATAAGGTAACAACTTAGGTTTTTAGGGAAATGGAAGGATCTTTTTACACAAGAAATGTGACTTGTTTTGGCTAAGTAAAAAACAGAGTTTCACTTATTATTTCTCATAAAATGAAATTAACTAGGACCACTGAGCAGATCTCACTGTCCTTGAAGGGATGTTAATAAGTGTTCTTGGGGAAATGAGAGGGGAAATTAGTCATGCTCCACTGAACTATAACCACCTTGCTATGGTATTTGTGATATTCATGAGATAGATCATATTCAACAAGACAAAATTGATCACAAATCTGCTTCTGCAACACCAAAACTGCCTACCCAGCTTATTTATCCTATCATTTTTTCTTCCTTTTCCAAGGTGCATTTGCACTAGCAAACCCTTTCTCTTTTGTTTTCTTTTAGCTGTCCTCCTATCTAAGTCTACCCTTATTTCTTCCAGGGGCTCAGATTTAGCTGTTAAGCACCCTTGCTTCTCTACCAAACTAATGATATGCCAAGCTTGAACTGTTGGAACAGATCTTATTCTCTAGTTCTACAACAAGAAATTTAAACATGGACTGGGCAAGATTGAGCTGTTTTGCCATCCATCAAGTGTGACAGAAGTCAGTGATTGCACATTCTGAACTTGTTTGCAAAAAATAGGATAGTAGTGGCATTTTGGACTAGCACACTTTCCTGATCTTTTCTTTGGGGTTCATTTTCTTTCTTTCTTGACCAATTCATTCTTTTTGCCCTTTGATTTTTCTTTTAGGGCATACCCTCTTTACATTTTTTAAATTTTTTGGTTTTCCAAAAATATGGAATCTTTGCAGCATGGAAAGGATGATCATATTTGGCATTTCCATAGTCAATCATGAAATATGACACCTATTGGTATAGGAACCTAACAGTGGCTCCACTTGGGGATGGCTTTTCCAGGTGAAAAGCCAAGAACAGCAGGTCAGATGGCCTTATATTCATCTATTGCTGAAATCTGAAATTCCCTTTGCTGAAGACAAACAAAACTATACCTCTATGACATATATACATTTCTCATGAGCTGATTTGATCAATTACAGCTTTGTCTTTGATAGTTTGTCTGAATATTTGCCATCAGATTTTTAACTCCCAAGTCTTCTTCTTCATTTCCTCTGATATACTCAAAATGTAACAAAAAAAGGTAGTACAATTCTTTCCTTCTTTTCCTCAAAATTTGCTGCATCTTATTCCCTACCTTATTGTTGCAAAAAACTGCAGAAAATAGGCACTATTATGTACAAAATACAGTCCTAACATCTTAACAAAGTGGATCAAAATAATGCTTGAGCATCCGACCATTGATTGGCCCATCCTCTGCTTCTGTACCATCTAGGCTTCTCAAAAAATAGGTGTTGTTTCCTTGTACAGCCTGAATGACAAAAGGTCCTTTCCATAGGAAATCAAATTTGCCATGTTTTCCTTTATCTTCCCTTCTGGAATCCCACTTCAGCACTTTGTCTCCTATGCAAAAATCTTTTTCCTTTGTCCTCTTGTCAAAAATCTTCTTCAGTTTCTCTTGTAGGATCTGAGATTTGTAATACACTTCTTCTCTAGTCTACTGTAAGTGAATTGTTTGATTGATTCTTCTCTGAATGTCATTGGGTTCTGCCTATATTTCTTGCAGTAATTTTATCACAGGGATTCCCAAAGATGAAGGTAATACTGCCTCCATGCCATAAACCAACTCATAGGGGCTTGTCCCAATAGATCTCTTGGTAGTTAGCCTGTCTGCCCAAAGTGCATTGACAAGCTTTTTGTGCCAATTCTTCTTATTTTCCTCCAATACTTTCTTTATGATGTTGATCAAGCTCTTATTGGATGATTCAGCTAGACCATTACCTTGAGGGTAATAGGCTGTGGAATGGCCTAAGGTAATGTGGTACTTGTGACAAAAATTGACCATTCTTTTGGATTTAAAGGCGGCAACATTGTTAGTTATTATCTTTTCCAGACAGCCAAATCTAGAAAGAATATTGGTTTCTAAAAATTGTATGATGATTGAGTCGTTGGCTTGCCTACAAGGGATGGCTTCTATCCACTTTGTAAAATAGTTTGTGGTAGTAAAATCCACTTATGTTGGCTAGAAGAGGAAGGGTGAATTTCTTCAATGAAATCTAAACCCCATTGTTGAAATGGTCTCTCAGTGGAAATGGGTTTTAGGGGTAAAGGTAACAATTTTCTCTTGCCTTCAAAGATTTGACATTTATGGCAAGAAACTACAAATTTCTTTACATCAGAAAACAAGGAGGGCCAATAAAACCCAGCTCTTAGGATTTTATCAGCTGTTGATTTCCAATACAAATGTCCACCACAGTCCCCTGCATGAAATTCTTTCAGCACTTTGTCAGTTTCATCTTTCGTTAAGCAACTTAATAAGATCCCTTCATGGTTTTTCCAAAATAAAACATTGTCTAGAATACAGAACTTTGAAGCTTTCATTTTCAAGAATCTCTTTTTAGTTCTGGATAACCCTGGAGGAGCTTGCAGGTTTAACAATACATAAATTATATCAGCATACCAAGGTGATTGTAAGAAGGCTTGATTGATCTGTGGAGTCTCCATCTCCTATTCGTTATCCAGTTCATTGATGTCAAGGGCTTGAAAATTGGTTTCAGTCATCAGTTTAGCTAAACCTTATCCTTTTATCAGTTTTGTTGGCTTTATTTCAATATCATATTCGAAAATGTTAGCTATCCATTTGCCCCTCTTACCTTCAATTCCTTCTTGAGTTAGAATGTCTTTGACCACGGCATTTGGGACATAAGCTATCACATGAGAGTACAAGATATAAACTCTGAAATCCTTGATGGCCTTTACAAGGGCATAGGCTTGTTTCTCCACAATTTGATATTTGAGTGGTGCATCTCTAAGTGCTTTGCTGAAGAAAGCAATGGGCTTCTCACATCCTTGCTCATCCTTTTGTAATAGGACAGCAACAATAGTATGCTCAGATGCAAAGGAAAAGATTATGAAGTCTCTATCAAACTTTCGGCTTGTGAGGACCGGTGTTTTAGTTAAAGCTATTTTGATATCTTCAAAGGCTTGTTTAGCTTCTATTGTCCATTTGAATTTGGAATATTTCTTCAGCATATTATTCAACAATCTTATTAGTTCAACCAAGTTAGGTATGAATCTTCTTAGGAAATTGATCTTTCCTAGAAAAGCTTGCAATTCTTTGATATTTCTTGGGTGAGGCACTTGGAGGATAGCTTGTATTATTTTCGGGTTGATTCTAATGCCATCTTTTGAAATTTTGTGACCTAAGAGCTTGCCTTCTTCTAGGCCAAACAATGATTTCTTTGGGTTCAATGATATTTCATATTTTTTGCAAATTAAGAACACTTGTCTGAGATGTTCTAAATGTTCTTGATCTGATTTGGAAAAAGCAGTGAGGTCATCAAGATATATGACTAAAAAATCATGAATCTCTTTTGCAAAGGCTATGTCCATTGCCCGTTGAAATGTGGCTCCTGCATTTTTAAGTCCAAAAGGCATTTTTACATATTTGAAGGTTCCCCAAGGTGTTGTAAAGGTAGTTTTATCTTGATCATCCGGGTGAACTAAGATCTGATTAAATCCTGAGAATCCATCTAATAGTGAAATCCTAGAAGCTCCCACTACCCTTTGTAAAATGTGATCCATATTTGGTAAGGGGTAGTGGTCTTTGAGAGAGACTTTATTCAGATTTCTTAAGTCAACACATAGTCTTATCTCTCACATTTTCTTTTTAGTGGGCACTAGATTTGAAATCCATTCTGAGAATCTAATAGGTGAAATTATTCCAGCTTGGTACATTCTTTTGACCTCTTTCTCAATGAGAGGAAGAAGAATAGGATTGACTCTTCTCAGCTTTTGTTTAAAAGGATTTTGATTTTCTTTTAAAGGTATTGTGTGTTGGATGACCGAAGTATCATAGGACTTGAGGTCTTCATAGCTCCATGCAAAGACATCTTGAAACTCTTTAAACATCTCAATATATTTTAGTTTTTGGTTGGAAGGCAAGGCTTTGGACAATTTTACCATCTTAGGATTTTGTGCAGTTCCTATATTACAATCCTCAATTTCTGCATTTAAAGGCTGCATTTTTGGCTTTCTTGGTATATCATTTGAATCAAAAATATCCTCCAAAGGAGTCAAGCCTGTAGGCAAAAATTTATCTTTTAAATCAATTACTTCAGACTCTTGCTCAGTAATTTCATCAAGATCCATTTGTTTCAGCTGTTGTAAATTTTTGCTGGTAAAGATTGTTGGATGCAAAATGTGATTTGTTGTTTCAGCTGATATATTTTTCTCAATTTTGTTTATTTGTTGTTGATCACAAAGGTTGCTTGTGTCTATGTTTGTGCTTGAGAATTCCTCTTTCAAAGTCAAGAAATTATTGATTTGTGTATCATTTTCGAACACCTGCCAATTTTTGACATTATCTGGAACAGCAGGTCTGTGTTTAATTTCAGCAGTGAAGTGGTGATTAGGCTCAAATGGCAGCTTGCAAGTGCCGAAAAATGTTGCCAAACTGTGAGCATGTAAATTGTGGTTTCTTGGAATTCTGGTTAGCTAAAATTCTAAGAAGGTGTTGAGTATTTCAATTGCTGCCCCTCTATAAACCCTTAGTCTGAGGTCATTTGTAACAAAGTTCCCCTTCATCTATTGGATAATCAAATCTGAGTCCCTTAGAATTGAAACTTTCATTGCCCCTAGACTTCGTATCAGTTTGAGTCCCAGCAAAAGGGCTTCATATTCGGCCATATTGTTTGTACATCTGAAATTCAGCCTATATGCATGTCCTTCCGCATAATTATTTTGCATATTGTGTATCCAAATCCTTGCCCCTGCTCCTAATTTATTCACTGACCCATCAAGCTCTAAGTACCATAAGATTTCTTGATTACCACTAGGATGAGGAGTTTTAGAAACTGCCTTAGTGGGCAGATTTGGATTTTGTGAGTCATATGGTTTGGCTTGCTTATTTGTTGCATCAATTATTTCAACAATTTTTTGATCTTGAGCAGTGGATTCTTTATTTATGCTTCCTGCTTGTGCTGACTATAGAAGTGTGTCCTTAGTTTTGGGACACATTTCAGCATTGTATAAGATGAATGAATCCATATCAGAATGCATGGAGTAAATAGGGAAGTCTTGGGGTTTCTCTTGACTGTTGACCACATATTTCATCAATGTTTCCCGGTACAATCTCTTTGGCTAGCCAAAGACTGAAATGGTGGCATAAGACATGTCTAGCTGCAAAGATCCTTGGAGTTTTGCACCCCAAGATCTGGACAAAAGCATTTCATACTTTGGTGGGATATCAGCTACCACCACATCCATTAAAATAGTCTTGGCAGGGTATTGTACTAGAGATACACACAAATCTTTGATTAGGCCTAGACACCTGACCTGGCTGGAATCAAATGAAAACAAGTCTTTATATGGCCGTGTGATATTTAGGTCCAATCTTTCCATCATAGACTTAGGCATTAGGTTATGGGAAGCTCCTCAATCACACATTGCATTATGCAGCATTTTGTCATGAATGTTTAAGCTTACATAGAATTGAGGGACTCCTCCATCTATTGTTTTACCATTTACCTCAGGACCAAAAATCAATTCTGGTTGGTCATCTAAAACATTCACTGCATCTCTATTCTCTGATATTTGAAGTGACATGTTGATTTGTTCCCTATAAACCTCATGTTTAGCCAATTCGGACAGTGGAATGGCTATTTTTAATTTGCCTATTTCTGTTTCAAGGTTGAAAGGTTTTTCCACTTGAGTTTTTGTGTTGCGGGCAGCAAGGTTTTCCTTTTCTGCTGTGTTTTCAGTGGTTTTTTCTTCATCATGAGTGTTGTTATGTACTAAATCCACTTTGAAATTATTTTCAGGAGAGATGTTTGCATTATTTTTTGGAGGAAAGGAGGTGGATCATTGATCACTTGATGGTTGCAAGTCTGATATGTCCTCAACCGTGGGTTCTTTTGGATTAAGGTGTGTTTTAGCAGGAAGTTCTGTCAGGGAAGTTTTATCCTTTGCTTTTTTAGGTTGTTTGGTATCTTTTAGCTTGCTGGGTTTAGGAACGTCTACCGTTCTACTTCTTAATTTGCATTGTTTATGGACCTCATAGACAGTTGCATCATACCCTTCTCTGAAATCAAATGATTCTCTGGATTTGGTTTGAAATTGGTTGAAAGTGTGAGCCTCTTGGTCATATTGTGTTAAAAAGATTTGTTGTTCACTGTTTAGACCCATTAGGTTGATTTGAGTATCCTCTATTGGCTCACTAGAGGTTGAGGCTTCAGCATAGTTCTCTTGAAATGGGGGTCTGATATTCTGATCAGGGCCAGCCTTCCCGGTGTTAGGATTTTGATTTTTTCTAAAGTTAGGATTTCTAGTGGTGTTACTTGTTTGACCTTCCCAAGAAGATTTCCTTTCAATGGTTTCCACTCTATCACCCAGTCTATCCATTCCTTTGATAATTGCATCTAGTTTTTGCTCAAATGCGGAAGGCTCTTCTTTGAAGGGAGTCCTTCTTTCGGCTCTAGCTCGGGCTCTTTTAGAGATCAGATTTGCCTCTACACTAACAGCTATACTCTGCATGTCTTCTAAACTCGGAGGAGCTCTTTCCCTTAGTTGATATGCCATATCAGAATCAAATCCATCAGGGAATTTGATCAAGGCTAAGTCAGGTGGAGGTCTAAGATTCTGAGGGATAGAATTGTAGACATTGTTGAATCTGGTGCAGTAATCTTGAACACTTTCTTGTGGACCCCTTTTCAAGTTTTCATATTCTGTTAGGATGTGTAAAGGGTCCTTCTTCTTTTCCCATCTGTTCAAAAAGGTTTGGTAAAGGGCATCCAGATCAGCAATTGTGTTTGTAGCAAGTGCCCTAAACCAGGTCCTTACATCACCGGTTAAGCTTTGAAAAAAAAAATTCATTCTGACATCGTTGTCATCAATTTCATAGTTCTCAAAATAGTCCATCATTTTCTTAGTGTGTTGTTGGGTTGTGTAGGAGCCAGTACCATCAAAATAGGTGATTTTTCTCTAGTAATCTTGAGGCATAGACCCTGGATTTTCAGGCAACTGCAGAGGAGCATATCGGTTTGCCATATTTACAGGTATAAATGGACAGTTGGAAGCACAGGGATAACAGCTGAGATAAAGAGAGTGGATGGAGGAGTGGTTAAGATGTTTTGAAGTGATGATGGTGAACTAGAAGAAGCTACAACAACAGTAGAAAAGACTGCTGCCTTTATGGGAGTAAACTCAGATTTGGTAAGGTTTTGCTGAAGTATATCAAGATTTAAATCAGGAGAATTTTCTAGACTTTATTGTCTTCTAAGGTTCTTAGAGATCAAGTTAGGATTTTCAAAAATAGTTGGAGGATTAGGATCTGGATTTGATCTAGTATAAAGAGTTTTCTTCTTTCGAGCTAGCTTCTAAATCTGTTTTTGGTATTTTCTAGAGATATTTAAAGAATGATGCTTTTGACAATATCTTCTAGGAAAATATAAATTATAAGAGTGTTGAATTTTCCTGAAGATTTCTTGAAAACAAGAGGAAACTGATCAAATTTTGAGACAGCTGTTTAAAGCCTAAAGCTACACTGGAGATTGACTGAAGCAGCTTTTATTAACTCCTGTAAATGCACAGCAAAAAACAGTTTTAAAGGCTACCTAGCAAACTTCAGGCTCCATTTGTAGCTTTAGAAAATAGACAGCAGTAACAAACACAGTCATTTAGTTCCCCAGCGGAGTCGCCAATGATGTTATCACTCAGGTTGTTCCCCAAAAGCAGTGGAAAAGGGAATACGGCCGAGGTAACCACTAACCAGTCTTTTAACTGCAGATTCTAGCCAATCTGCAACCAGAGAGGGCTCTCTCTTTATGATTTTACCTTTGTTTATCTATATGTTAGGTTAGTTATGGAGCACAAGTATTTGTTTGGTGTTTGGAAGGTGACATTCAATAGAACGGGCTGCAAAATAAGAGAAGTTCATACCATTGGGTTAACTGAGTCTAATGAAAATAAACTTCTGGGTATGGTTTCTTTGGCAAAAGGAGGAAATACAGAGCAAGATAATTACCCATGGAACAATCTTCAATATGGAATAGGATGAAATGGAGTCAGGGAATGAAAGGCAATTAAGAATCTTTCATTATGCTAACTGAGGGAAAATGAGTAAATACTACTAAGGAGCAGTTAAGAATTCCTCAATTGTATTCAGAGTGTAAGAACCAGGGAGACAGGAGCAGTCAAGAATTCCTACCTATGCTAGTCCTGTAGAAAACATAAAAATGACAGGAATTTAACACAGAGTACAGTAAAGTAAATTCTGGGTTATTCTTTTTTCTTGCAATTTAGAACATGATACTTAGATGATATATAAAACACAGGAACAGTAAAACGAGAGTTAAAAAGACTTATTGATCCATGAGGTAATACGAGAATTCTACAACATATTCTTTTGCCATTAATTCCACAACCAGAAGTTCATCAGCAAAGCATTCCAACAATATTTATTCAGAAGAGTTCTCAAAATATACAGCGCAGGTCCAAAATGATATTCACCAACCAACCCCCAATACATCTCTAGGGGAGGTATTTATAAAAAAAGACTTACAAAATATCTCATAGAGAAAATATCAAGCAATAAATTTATCCATCTACTTCTTCAAAAGCAGTAAATGACATTGAAAACAGAGCGCAATGAATGTAGGAGTAACTTCTTCTGTACTGGCTGCCTTAGGTGTTCTGCTATATTTGACTTTTCGACTCAACAAGTCGGCTGGTAGTTATCTCTTTAATTTGCATCCCTGCATTGCTGTCCCGGCCCTTTCATCTATACCTAATTCTGCTTTAACGCATTTTAGCATGAATTCCTTCCTTTGTTATTTTCATTTTTCTGATATGTGACACGTGCATTTGAATTTGATTATCTGCAGAGGATCAAAAGAGGATTAAAACTACCTTGGTAAAACCTCTAACATGCTCTGCCACCATTGGTCTGTTGGCAATTGGTTTTTTTGTAGTTTTATCAATATTTCATCATCTTCAGTATACCTATAGAAATTGGGTTGGACTTCAAAAAGATGTGTTATTTCATGCTCAATATAGAACAGATTTTCCAACTTGTCATATAAGCTTTGTCCAAAGGGAGGCACTATGTCTTCTGAAGTGCTTGATGATGTTGTGATCTGATTTGCAACATATGTATTCACCATGTGAGCATACTGTTCATGTGTCAACAGCCTCTGATTGCTGGTTAACAAACTAGGTAGACCCCTTTGCTCCAAGGCTGTAAATTTTTCTGTAAAAGCATTTATTTCTACCTGCATTTCTTGACATTTTCTCTCTATATTCTGGACAAAATTCTTCATATTCAGCACCTTTTTAATTGTCAAAATGGTACCTTTTCTGTCTCTGATATCTAGAGCTGCTAGTTGCTCTCTGGTATGAGTATTCAAAAAATGAATTATTCTATTGGCCTGTTCGGGCATGTTTCTCAATAGTGCTCTGGCCTTTTGAATCTCCACTTGAGCTATTTCTATCAATTCAATTTGCTCATGGATAGTCTGTATTGATCTCCATTGATCAGTGATGGACTGGCCAATTTTAGTCCACAAAATCGTTTTGATTTCTGACAGAGTCTTATGAAGAGTAAGATCTTTCTCCAAAGATTTTACCTTATTTTCCAAGGCCTTTACCTCTCTTGTTTTTTCAGCCACAGTTATTTTTTATTTATCATAGCTTACCTCTAACTTGGCTAGTTTTTCTTTGGCTTCCTTTAGCTCTGCCATTTGGAGTTCTAAGGCCTTTATTTCCTCCATCATCTTTTCCATGCTCATGCTGGTATCTGGCACTGTTGTTGTTGTTGTTGCTAAAGCATCTGTGGCTGATGTACCTATTGTCGATGCTGGGGAAGTGGGAGGGACTGATGTTGTTGTTGTAGGAGGAGCAGTTGTAGCTATTGGGGTTGTTTGAGCTGGCTGAGGGGCCAACTCTCCATGTTTTTCCTGCAATGCTTTCTCTAAAGCCTGCTCTTTTTCACTTAGCCTTTGATTCATTTTTATTAGCAACTCCATCATATCTTCTTCTTCTTTTTCTTTCACCATCTCTGCGGCCTGCGGATGCATAGTAACTGGCAGTTTTAACTGTTTCTTGAGGGCAGCTATGTCATCCTCTTTTTTCTTTATCAGTGCTTTTATTGCCTTGGGATCCTTGGGATTATGTCCGAGCTCAATGATGATTTCTTCCAAGGACTTTATCCTGTTGTCCTTGGCCAGAGAGGATACCTTTTCCAACACTAATTGAGCAGATGTGTTGTTTAGTGAATTTTGCGATTGCTGAGCTAGTATGGCTTTATCTGCTAGAGTAGAATAAACCATTTCACCGGTTTGTTTGTTCAGCTCAACCTGGTCCAAAGGGTGAATGTCTTTGGCAAGAGCCTCCAGATTTGTCCTAATATAATTGGCAGTTGATTGTGGTTGCTGCATTGTGGGCTTGAAATGACTCAAGATCAATTTTCCTTCCTTAATATCATAGGCAGACATCAATCTCTGTTGTTTGGCAAGAGTCATTTTGAGGAACTGATCGTAAAGCTGCATTCTTATTGGCTCATTTTGTGCCTTGATCTCCATGAATGGCCTCTTAATATCAGAACTTTGTTTGCTTTGTGGCCGTGGTGATGAAATTTCCATAATAGGTTGTTTTCCAAATTGTTGTCCATAAGAACTGGTAGGTGATTCCGTCATTGGGGAAGTTAGTGGGCTGGTTGCCCTTTCACTTCTTGGACTTTCAATGATCTCCTCAATAACTTCCTCTTCAGGTAAAAGGATCCACCCTCTGCCTCTTTGCTTATGGTTGTTCTACTAGCCCACTTATGTGTGTGGCCTCTTTTCGATCCCTTTTTCTGCCCTTCTCCTCATTGAGAGGAGTCTGTAATGATGGTATCTCTGGTGCAAGGATTTTGGCAGGAGGAATTTCCCCTTGTCCTTGCTGCTGTGATGATGTTGACTAATCGGTCATTTCTTGTTGCTCTGAATGCAACACTTCTTTGCCTTTGGATGTCCCTGCAGGTGGAGTATTTTCTTGGGCAGGTTATTATGAAGTTGTAGCAGCTGATGTGCCCGCTCCAATGTGTTGAGGCAATTTGAAAGAGACTTGTCCAAAAGAGTCCAGGTCAAGAGTTTTTTCAAGGTCTTTCATTGCCTGCTCCATTTTCTCTCCCTCAGTAATCTTTTCTACCAATGTACCTTCTACCCATTCATCTTGATTAGCATAATGTTCTATATCAGGGATTCTACAATGTTCATAGCCTGATAGCATATATTTTGTCTTTCTATCATGGATAAATCCCTTTGGGTCATAGGGTACCCACCAAAAACTCTTTTTTAGTTCGAGCTGCTCACCTAGTATCTTTTCAGCATCTTTCCGCCCTTCCTTTTTGTTAATAATGAGGGGGGCTAGTTGGTTTCTTAGCTTCAGCTGAGCCTTTTTCTTGGACTCATAAAAATGAGTCAAATCTGAGCTAATAAATTGCCTAAAGTATTCAAGGGCAAAAAGTCTCATAGGCACATACTTTGGCAGCTTGTAGGGGCACAATTCACAGCCATAAATTCTGATCTTTGTGTGATTTTGGTAAAAGTACGAGCCACCTATTTTATAGCTTTTGGACAGCTGCAAGATTTTCTGCATTTCAGCTAAGATTCTGGGAGGGGGACTTCTCATCAGCAGAGATGAGACTGGGTATATGAATAGATCAATGAACTCAAAATAAGTATAAGGAGAATTATGGACTATATGGAAGACTGGGGTCCAAAATATGACAAATCTCCTTTCTCCTTTTGCATCCAATTTCTTGACAGGGAACTGAAAACTATCTGTTTTATAGTATAAGAACAGATGATATATATAGGTTGTATACTTGAAAACCCCTTCTCTATTTAGGCTCATGAATTGTTCATGGATTTTGTTGCTAATGAAGGTAGCAAAGTCAAACTTGATGGAAGGAGGGTGTCCTGGAATAAATATAGACATCAGAGCTAGAGTGGTTTCATCAACATACTCACTTGTTCTAAAACCTAGGACATAGGATATCATGTCAATGACAGTTCTCCCAACTTCATTGAAATAGACCTGGTGAAAAGGAGGTGAGTCTCTGGGCTGGGAGTTTGGGCTCATGGATAACTTGGAAATTCGGCCTAATTCTGTAGAGGATAGTTTGGAGCCTTGGTCCAGCAAATGTTTCATAGACAGAGGAGCCAAAAGCTGATTAGGCTTGAAATGCAACATCTCATTGATTGAGTCAGGAGTGATATAGAACAGGACAGTGCCATTTGGGGACATGACTGCTCTTTGAGTAGGATCATAGTTAGCACAACACAATCGGATTATATCTGGAAATACATTGACTGATGGAAGATAATATATGGGCAGATTGGACTCCCATATGCCATAGAGATTAGTCTTGTTTAGGTAGATGTTTCTAATTTCACAAAATGTCTGCAGATGGTTTTTGATACCCATTAAGTCTTGTATTTGGAAGTCCCTATCAGCTAATGGCAACCATTCCAACTTCTTGTGTGATGCATTCAAGAGGGCAACATTGAGGGCCACTGGAGGTTCCATTCTTCAATCCTCTGTGATTATTTAATTTGAAATTTTGAGCTTTCACAGCAACAGTAGGTAAAGCAGTGCTTTTGGGTTCTTTCTATAGGAATTGCAGGCCAAAATGAGCTTGATCTTTTAGCTAAATGGGTGAATTTGCAGAGGGAATCACATTCTGAGAAATTTCTCAGGAAAATTGGGCCGAATAGAGGTTAAAATGCAGAGGTTCGAGGGCAGCCCTATGTTTTAGTGCGAAATTTGGTTCTACGGGCAATTTTGGGAGAAAAACTTGGAAAAACAGGGTTTGGGAGAAGAATTTGGGTAAATACATGTTTTATGGACGCCTGGTGCACAATGTGGGTGGCAGATCGAGTTGAGGGACTGAGCAGCGGAGTTGATTTTCCTAGGTGGTGGACTGTGCAGCGAAAATGGCGTTTTGGACGTTGAAAATCATGCAAACATCGCGCAAAAGAAACTGGGTGAAATGGACAAAAAATGACGTTTAACGGCTTTTTGACAAAATTTTTGATTTTGGTGGGTTTTTGGCACGCTTTGGTCGGGTGACGTCAGCATGACGTCATGATTTTGTCGTATAGCGAGGGTACGGAGGCCGAATTGGTAGTGACGTGGTGGACATGTCGGATGATACGGAGGTAGGGTGGTGAATGACGTGTCTGATGACGTGAGGGTGACGAGCAGGTGACGTCAGCAGGGCAGGGAATAGGCGATAAGTGGTTTGGCCCCCGCACTGCCTTTGGGCCATAGTGGTGTTGTCAGAGGGGGCAGCGATCATGTCGGGCTCCTGCCGCGTGTCCTCTGTACGGAAGAAATACTGCCCATCCCCCGGATGCTATCGTTCGGCATATGATGGCTTGCAATATGCATGAGGGCCGTCCGATTTGGGGGATCAGATCCAACGGCTGGCAGTGTAATAAATAGGCGGAGGGGTAATATATGGGGCCTGCCATGTTATTCCATTGTTTTTTAAGGTTTTTGCGAAGAATTATAGTGTAATTCAATTTTGGGTTTTGCGGGTTGGTTATTTAATCAACCAAGTGTTAATTAAATCCCATGGTTTGTATGTGCGGGGAGGGTTGTCAACAAGGTTTCGGGTAAACCTTGGACCCCCAAAATATTGACATATGGCTTTAATAAGCTCGGGGAAGGATATTATAAAGTTTGGGGTTTTTTGTATGTATTTTATGTATAATAGGGGCGGGGAAAACTTTAAATAGGAGCTATATAATAGAGTTAAAGTGTTAATATGGTTTTGCGGATAGAAAACGCTAAGTTTATAAGGTAAAAACTTAGGTTTTTAGGGAAATGAAAGGGAAATGGAAGGATCTTTTTACAGAAGAAATGTGGCTTGTTTTGGCTAAGTAAACACAGAGTTTCACTTAGTATTTCTCATAAAATGAAATGAACTAGGACCACTGAGCAGATCTCACTGTCCTTGAAGGGATGTTAATAAGTGTTCTTGGGGAAATGAAAGGGGAAATTAGTCATGCTCCACTGAACTGTAACCACCTTGCTATGGTATTTGTGATATTCATGAGATAGATCATATTCAACAAGACAAAATTGATCACAAATCTGCTTCTGCAACACCAAAACTACCTACCCAGCTTATTTATCCTATCATTTTTTCTTCCTTTTCCAGGGTGCATTTGCACTAGCAAACCCTTTTTCTTTTGTTTTGTTTTAGTTTTCCTCCTATCTAAGTCTGCCCTTATTTCTTCCAGGGGCTCAGATTTAGCTGTTGAGCACCCTTGCTTCTCTATCTAACTAATGATCTGCCAAGCTTGAACTGTTGGAACAGATCTTATTCTCTAGTTCTACAACAAGAAATTTAAACATGGACCGGCCAAGATTGAGCTGTTTGGCCATCCATCAAGTGTGACAGAAGTCAGTGATTGCACATTCTGAACTTGTTTGCAAAAAATAGGATAGTAGTGGCATTTTGGACTAGCACACTTTCCTAGTCTTTTCTTTGGGGTTCATTTTCTTTCTTTCTTGACCAATTCATTCTTTTTGCCCTTTGATTTTCTTTTAGGGCATACCCTCTTTACATTTTTAAAATTTTTTGGTTTTATGAAAATATGGAATCTTTGCAGCATGGAAAGGATGATCATATTTGGCATTTCCATAGTCAATCATGAAATATGACACCTATTGGTATAGGAACCTAACACCTCCTAATGCTACTATAGAAAAAGCAATATGATTGGCACAACTCCTGCCCAGATTCACTAATGAAGAGGATAATAAAATCCTAATGAATCCTATCACTGAGGATCAACTGCAAAATATTTTGCACAACTTTCAAAATGATAAGATCACGGGTCCCAACGAATGGTCAATGGAATTATTCACAGGGTTATATGATTTTCTGGGGGCATATCTTCTAAGAGTCACAGAAGACTCTTGCTCTTCAGGTTGGGTGCTTGACTCTTAAAACTCAAAATTTATCTCTATCATACCTAAATATGAAAATACCCAGTCCTTTGATGATTTCAAGCCTATTTAATTGTGCAATTTTTTTCACAAAATCATTTCCAAAACCATTGAAAATAAGTTAAAGTTGATATTATATAATAACATCTCAATGGAATGATTGTCCTTTATGGAAGGAAGGAAGATCCATGAAGTTATTGGGGTTGCACAGGAAGGGCTCCACAATCTAAATTCAAGGAAAATTAAAGGTTTATTGCTAAAAATCGACTTCTCAAAAGCATATGATAGAGTAAGTTGGATATACCTCAGTCTACTCCTCACCCATATAGGCTTTGAAGTCCCTTTTAAAATTGAGTGATGAGTTGTATAAAATAGGTGTCCTTTTTTGGTTTTATTAATGGATATACCTCTTTATTATTTCATGCCCAATGGGTTCTTTGATAAGGATTCCCCTTGTCTCCCCTCCTATTTATTTTGGTGGTGTTAATTTTTGGAGTAGCAAGAAATAGGTGTTTTATTCTCTATTGTGTTTAATAGGCTAAGGAACATGATATCTCCAAAACCCAGAAAAGGTTTCGCGAGAAAAGCCTTAGAAACATTTCAATCACATTAATTATCCAATAATTTAATATTTCTTATTCTAAGTTAGGAAAAGTGGTTAATTAAATCAAATTCATTGAGCGATGTCAATTTTTTCTCTAGAGACTTCCAGAAAAGTTAATTGACAAATTCAAGATGATCATAGCCATTGATTGAGATGTGATCATGGTCATTGGTTTCCCAATAGAGGATTATAATAGTTGGATCAATGGGGTTGGAGATTATACAATTTCTGAGTTGAGAATTTCGATTAGCCAATTGTAGTGATTCAGCAAGGGTGCATTTGAAGCTAGGGAGACACCAAGTAATGGGATTTCAGCAATGAAAATTTCTAGAGAAGTTTTTAGGAGCTTTTCTAGCATTCTAATGACAGGAAGGGAGGCCGATTTGAGGCAATGCGAGCTTGCTAGTTGAGCTAGTACATGTTCCAGTGTTAGCAATATGTGTGCCAGTTCTAGGAGAGGTTCCAAGGTATAGCAAGTGTCGAGGAGATAGGCAACATGTAATGTGATTTCCGAGATGGTTTTCTGAAGGTAGTGTGAATTCTCCGGTCACCAGTACACATTTCTGGGAAGGAGTGTGAGTGTCAGGAGGAGGTGCAAGTGGCTAGGAGAAGGTTGAGTGATTTGTTGGAGGAAAAAATAATTTCCCAGATTATTTTTCCATTGATAAAAATTTTATGCTAGGTGTTTTGCATTCTACGACAACCAGTTGTAATTCTCTATTTTTCTAAAGAATTATATGAACCCATGCTTGTTGCACTAATTTTCCCTTCGGGTTTTTTCAAGGGACAATTTTCCAAAAATAATGGTGTCGAATTATTATTCATGTGTGTGTGAATATTTCTTAGTTATAGAATTTGTCTCTTCCGCAACATATTTTATTTGTGAATATTAAAGTAGTGAATTTGTCATTATTTGTTGTAATTAATTATAGTAAACAAATAAATCACATAAGTTAGGAGATAAATATCTAGTTATTGCAATCATGAAAATTTACATGGTACCAGAACAAGTTGGATTAGATAGGTTCTAGGGAAATATCGATGCAATTTTAGAGGGAGATTTGAGAATTGAAGAGAAGATCTCTGAAGACCAGCTTGTTAGTACAAATTGCATAGGAAACAGTTCAGTTTCCAGTCCATGGAGGTGATCCAGAGGAAGAGCGAATTGTCGCAATTGTAATAGAAGGCAATAAGCTTGTTGAAAAGGGTTTAGGATGCAAATCTAAATTTTCGTAGAGAAGATCTAGTGTAGAAGGGTTTTGCAGTAGTAGATAAACATAGGGCATAGAAGAGAAAGAACACAAGGGTTTCAAGGCCCAAAATGCTTCGATTCATTTCTCCAGTATTCTTAGAGTAAAAGAAGGTTGAATTCATTTTGTAGAAGGAGGATGAGTTGGTTTTTACAGAGGAAACTTAGTGTTTCCAAGTCGATTTTCCAATTGGAGGTGTTAATGTTCCCATATTTATTGAGTTCGTAGATTTTCTAGAGATGGTAGTAGTTCGATTGAGAGATCGAGGCAGGTTGAATGGACCCTCCAACTATGGCATTTGGAAGGCCATGATGTTGTATATATTGGACGAGAAAAGTCTAAAGTATTTTGCTACAACAGTGATGGTTGTACCAACATATCCCATCTAACATCATGACAATAGGAGGGATAATGCCAAGGATAAGAGGGTAATCCTTGATGGAGTCAAGGATCACATCATTTTCTATATCACAGAGAATACTATAGCAAAGGAGACGTGGGACACCATCGTCAAGTTGTACAAGGATCTATCAGAAAGTTGGAAGACGTTCCTCAAAGAATGACTGAGAACCATCATAATGAAGAAGGATGAAGTTGTATCTTCCTATCTCACCAATATTTAGTCTATCGAATATGAGCTCACTACAATAGGGGAGAAACAAGCAATGTACAAACTGGAGCATACAACTCTCAATGGGTTTACCAAGGAATGGTGTATATCCATTCGAGTGATTACTTGATGGGACAATCTTCCAAATTGGGAATGTCTATGGAGTGACTTCACTCAGGAGGAGATGAGGCTCAAATTAATCAAAGATACTACCAGCAACAATGGGAAGGAAGTGAAGGTGAAGAAGGAATAATAGAGTGTCGCTCTTATAGAGAAAAGAAAAGTGAAGAAGGGTCCTAGTTAAGGACAAGACTCTAAAGGAGAAAAGAAGAAGAAATACGTATCAAAAGTCAATTCTTCAGCTATGGTGAGCTTGGTCAGTATGTCAGTTGTTAGTAATACTGAGAGGGGGAGTGGATTAGTATTTCTTTTCAATTGTTATTTTTACCAGTTAGATCACTTATAATTAGAACACACAATGAAAATTGAGAATAAATATTTTTATTAATCAGGAATAACGACTTAAATCTTCTTCTTTATGATAAATCAAGTACAATATAGTGTAGGGCCTCAACCCTAGATGAAGACACCAATCTCTAATTCACCAAGATCCAACATGTACTTTACCAAGCATCTACTTGGACTTCACGAGGCTCCAACCTCTAGGGCTCCATCACTATCTTTAAGGCTCCAACCTTGTCACTTTGAGGCACAAACCCCTAGGGCTCCAACCCTATCTCTGGTACAAGCTCCAACTTGGTCTTTTAGGACTCCTATCCTTTAGGGATCCAACCCTTTGCTTCAATTTAAGATTAGATCAATATTTCTTCACGACTCCCAATATCTTTTGCAACGAGCCATTACAATATCTTCACATTATTATCAATATTCAAATCACTTCATCTCATCATTGACAACCTTGTCTTCTCATGAAGGTGTCTCCACAACTCTTCATGTTACCCAAATAATTTCTCAAGGTCACCTCATGATGACATTAGCAATGCATCATGGTATCCAAGGATCTCAAAAATCAGCTAAAGCTTCTCAACAAGATGTCTTCAATAGGTTGAACTAAGTCTGTATACAATGTCCTTCAACAAGTTGTTTTACCAAGACTTCAAAGATCCTTCAATAATTATTTGATGATGTGTCAGGCAAAGCCCAAACTATCCTCAATAAGCTTCCTCAAGGATTTTGTCATTATCATGCATGCATGTGCCTAGGAGGGTTTTATGGTAAGGGCATCTTCATCCACCATTATATCGTGCATCAAAAATTGATCATGCATCATTAGATCATGCATCATATAGGGCTTGTCATTATATAGATAGGGATATATAGCTAGGGAATTTACATCATCTCATGCTTAGGGTTTTCTCTTATGGTTTGCAAGAGGTTAGATAAATAAGGTTTATTCATGTATC
Organism: Pinus tabuliformis; assembly: GCA_031772625.1. NCBI lineage: Eukaryota > Viridiplantae > Streptophyta > Pinopsida > Pinales > Pinaceae > Pinus > Pinus tabuliformis. Next base: position 1,200,223,835 of record CM062820.1, on the reverse strand, counting down.
ACATGAATATTTTCCATCTCCAAGAGGAAGAATGACAAAAAGGGGAAGTGAACAGCTGCTTCAGAAAAGATCGAAGATTTCTCTTCTAGATTTGATGATGTATTCAAATTGATAGAAGTAGTACATCTAGGAGGACAAGGATTATGACACTTCAATATGCAAAACTGGGTAGGGTCTATGGGAGGGGCATCAAGGAGATCTAGATCATAGCCAAGGAGGGTTTGATCAGTAGATCAGATCTAGTTGTTGAATATTCCTCATATGGATCATTCCTTATTTATGGGAGCCCAAGAGTTAAAGTAGCAAGAATATCAAAAAGTGAGCAAGGCATAGTCATATGCTCAAGAGACAATTGCAGAGCCAGGCATAGTCAAATACTCATGAGACAGTTGGGGAGCTAGTCGCAGTGACTCAGTAGATCGACTAGAGATCAACACACATAGTTGCAGTGATAGAAGTAGTGTTGATCATAAGCAGTGTGATATTATAGTAGCACAAATTGATTTCTCTATAGTATGTAGCAGGAGAATTAGAGATTGTGTGCAGGTTGGATCAGTTCAGCTATAGCATGTTCCCACATATCAACAAGTTGTAGATATACTCACAAAATCCTTGGGTATGTAAATGTTTGTCTACTTAAGGGAACAGTGGGGAGTAGTGGAGAACACCTTCCTCGCTAAGAGGGAGTGTTAGTTTTTAGAGTAGCAGTGGTTAGGTGTTCTAGTCTATATGGTGTCTAAGATGCTGAGGAACATGAGTTTTCAAAAACCTAGAAAAAAAATTCATGAGAAAATTCTTATAAACACCTCAATTAGATTAATTAGTCAATAATTTAATATTTCCTAAGATTTAACTTAGGAAAATTGGTTAATTAAATCATATTAATTGAGGGAGGTTGATTTTTCTCTAAATACTTCCAGAAAATTTAATTGGAGGAGTTAATATAATCATAACCATTGACTGAAATGTGATCATGTTCGTTGGTTACCCAATAGAGTATTATGAGAGTAGGGTCAATGGGGTTGAAGAGATATAGTTTGTGAGTTAATCAGGTCATCTAGCTAGTTGTAGTGATTCAAGAAGGGTGTGGTTGAAGCTATCCAAACACCAAGCAACGTGGTTGAAGCAATTATAATTTCCAAATAAATTCTCTCAATCTTTTCAAGCATTCTAGTGATAAGAAGGGAGGTTGAAATTTCCAATAGAGAAGGCCAAGTTGAGGCAGCGCAAGTTGCAGTGAAATATTTCCAGTCAATCCAATGTGTTTTCAATGTTAGTAATGTGTGCGCCTGTGTTGGGATAGGTTCCATAGGTAGAGTGAGTTGCCGACGAGAGAAGCAACAGGCAGTGCGAGTTCCGGGAAGGGTTTCCAGAGGCAGTGAAAAATCTCCAGAGTCACCAGTGCACATTTATGGGCATAAATGTGAGTACCAAGAGGAGCTGCAAGTGGTTAGGAGAAGGATAAAGTGATTTTCTGTAGGGAAAAGTAATTTCCCGGTTTTTTTGACACTAATAAAATTTGTATAATGGAGGTTTTCCATTCTAAAAAAACTAGTTGTAACTCTCTATTTTGTTGAAGAATAATATAAACCCTCATATGTTGCATTGGTTTTCCCTTCGGGGTTTTTCCAGCGAAATATATCCAAAAACAATAGTGTCAAATTATTATTGTGTGTGCATTTTTCTCAGTTCTAGTACTTTTGTCTTCCGTAGCATATTTTATTTGTTAAGATTGAAATAGTGAATTTATTGTTATTTGTCATAATTAATTACAGAAGACAAATAAATTGCATAAGTTAGGAGATAAATATCCAATCATTGCAATCATGGAAATTTCACATGGTAACAGATAAGGTTGGATCAGAGAGGATCTAGAGCGATATCAACGCAGTTTCATAGGGATATATGAGCACTAGAGAGTAGATATATGCAGGTCATCCATGTAGTATGAATTGCAGAGATAGCAGTTCCATTTCGAGTTCAAGGAGGTGATCCAGAGAAATATTGAATTGTCTCAGTTGCAGTAGCAGAAATTGAGGTTGTCAAAAAGAGTTTCTAAAGGAAAATCTAAATTTTCGCAATGCATGTCTAAGGCAAAAGGGTTTTGTAGCAAAACAGTTTTACAGTATGAGATCAATGAAATACCTGGAAGAGGAAGCACACGAGGGTTTCAAGACCTAGAATTCTTCAATTCATTTCTCCAATATTCTTAGAGTCAAAGAAGGTCGAATTCATTCTAGTGAAGGAGGTTGAGTTGGTATTTTCATAAAAAACTTAGTGTTTCCATATTGATTTTCCAGTTGGAGGACTAAAGGTTCTCCAGTTTATTGAGTTTGTAGATTTTCTAGAGATGGAAACAGTTGATTGAGACATCGGGACAGGTTGGATGGAGCCTCCAACTTTTTCATTTTGAATGACAAGATGTTATTTCTATTGGACGAGAATGGTCTGAAGGATTTCACTACAACATTCATAGTTGTATTAACAAATCCCATCCAATTTCATGACTACAGGAGGAATAAGAGGAAGATCCTTGATGGAGTCAGGGATCACATCGTTCTGAATATCACAATGAAGACTATAATGAAGGAGATGTGGGACATAATCATCAAGTTAGACCAGGATCTCTTAGAATGTCGGAAGATGATCCTCGAAGAATGACTGAGAACCATCAAAATGAAGAAGGAGGAAAATGTATCTTCCTAATTGCTAAGATTATGTCTATCAGAGATGAGCTCGTTGCTACGGGAGAAGCCAAAAAAGGATGAACTAGTGTGTATAGCTATCAATGGGTTTACCAAGGAATGGCATACATTCATTCAGGTGATTATTGGATGGGAAAATCTTCCAGATTGGAAATTCCTATGGAGTGATTTCACTCAAGAGGAGATGAGGCTCAGATTAGTTGAAGTTACTACCAGTAGCAGTGGGAAGGTAGCAAAGGTGGAGGAACAAGAGAATGTCACTCTTGCATGGAAAGGAAAATAAAATAAGGTTCCCAGTCAATGACAAGACTCTAAAGGAGAAAGGAAGAAGAAATATATGTCAAAGTTCAAGTGCTTCGGTTGTGGTGAGCTTTGTCACTATGTCAACTAGTGTCCTAAGAGGAAGAAGGACAAAAGGGAAAGCAAATAGCTACTTCAACATAAATTGAGGATTTGTCTTCCTGATTATAGGAAGAATTCACATTGATAGTAGTAGTACCTCCAAAAGGAGGAGGAGTATAAAAAATCAGTATGCAAGAACATGTAGGGTCAAAGGGAGGAGTTGTTATAGGGAATTCTACTCATTTAGACAAATTAGAAAACTCTCTCAGGTTTCCTTAACCATAAGGCAAATGGATCAAGGGATCTATTGAAAGAAAATTATATGCATTCATTTAAAGTAGCATTAGATTGAAATTGACAAAAAATGTGTGAATGGAAACATGCTTGTCCTTACACACATCTCAGTTGGAACAACCATTGTGGTTGAGAAACGTTCCTCAACCAATTCAAAGGGTAGAACCTGCACACAAAAATAGACAAATGTGACATCCACAACATATATACTTCACCAACCCAAAGCACTAGCAAGTAAACAACAAGGTTCCATTAAATTCAACAACAATAATCATAATCCAAATCATTACATCATAAACATAAGAAAACATAATCTTGAGACAATGATATGGATGAAACAATAATAAATCTATATATTCATTGAAGGAAGATTACAACCATAGATGGTTGCAACATGACTTCCTCCAATTCTTAGATCTTCAACCTCTTTCTGAATCAATAACTTGGAAACATAATAGTGCATGAATTTTGTTCCCCATTAAAACGGCCTAGCCTCCAATATATAGGTAATGGGAGGCTTTGATTTTACCAATTGCTTCACCAGTTCACTTTGGGAAATTTCAAAAGGATGGAAGATGTTTCCTTTTCTTTATTTCTTTCTCTTGGTCTAGTATTCTTGGTTAGGATAGGAAACATCCATAGATGGGATTGAGGAGATATTTTCCACCTTTATAGAGTCAACTTTGAGTAAACAATGGAGATTCAGTGAGTTAACTTGTCATTTTTTCTTATGGGCTTGTGAAAGTCATGTACCGCAACCCTCATGAAGATATAGAGTGTTTATACCTAGGGTAATGCATGTTACTGGTTAGTTGTCAACGTTAACACTCTCTTTGCAGGTCTTTCAGGGTGTGTTACTATGGAAAATATGCCTAGAGTAAGGATTTATTCCAATCAAAAGGTGTTATTCTCCTTTGAGTTGATGAGGAGGTATTTTCTAATATAACAGATGCCCCCTAAAGTTTGAGGTTAGAGAAGAAGATGATGGCTGAAATAATTTACATCATAGTTGAAGAGAGAGAGTTTCAAAGTGTCAGAATGGAAAGAGACCTGCAAAGAACAGACATATGTCAAATATATACAATAATAATGTCCTGAATCGAGAATTCCCATGCTCAGTAGCTAAACTAGAATGATGTCTGATGGATCTATGATAGATCTTCCACCAATAAGCACAATGTGGAAATATGTCATAATGTAACCATTCTAATAAATTGTCTCGGAAAAACAATAACACAACTTGGGAGAGAAAACAAGGTTGAGTGATGCAAGCTTCTACCCAAGGTCTTTTTCATCGTTGCATATAGAATAATTCTACTCATGAAGATAAATGAATTGATTTCAAACATGTGATTAATCATCTTATTATCGATCAATGATGAGAAGCATTAACAGATGCGAGGATGGCCATTGACAAGAATGATGGTCTCCAAGATGCACAGTACAATCTAGCGACTGTGAATAAAGGAGTTGAGGTCGAATACTCATAGAATCATTCAAGTGGGAGTCAATGATGAAAATGCCCAATCAAATGCATGAAACCTACCACTGAGGACTGCAATCTCCATAGTACTGTAGTATTTCTCGATTCACTTCCTAGATGATGTGTTGAATTTAATAGGAAGGATCCTGTCAAAGGTAGCCAATAAGGATTCCTACATCAATTGAAGTGAAACAGGGCAAAATGATTGATTTTGAAGATAAAGTAGAACAATAGGATGAACTGACACAGGGAAATAGTAATATCATCAAATGGTTGAAAAAGGTAACATATTGTAAATAATCTCTTGAACAATATAAGGCACGACACCAATAAGACTTGGCATCTCAGACTCAAGAAAACCAAGATGAGCAGGACATGAGGATGCAGGGACATAAAGGTATTTAGGAAAGACTCATAAGTTGGTAGGATTCTTAGAGAAGTTGAAAAAGGAGGAATATGCTAGGAAAAGTGCCATGTTCAAGGGATAGATAATAGACCGTTTCCAAAAATTCTATCAGATATAGATATAGTAAACATTGCTTTATCCATTTTTTCCCCAATTGGCTTAGGTTTAATGAGTCCACAAAGGGTAAAATTAGCAGTATTTTCACATTTAGAGAATCTAACCTTAAATAAAACTCCAAAGGGGTACCTTTCTCATGGTTATTGATTGGGTGCGACAAAGGGTTAATAGTATATCCAGCATAGTTCCTTTTCCGTAGTTAGTCCATTGAGTCTAATAAAGTGATAAACATGTACTCAATAAACATCTACCTCATTTTGTTACGAGTACTAGGGGAAAAAATAAACTCTATATTCTTCATGAAAAAATTAAACGAGTCAGACGAAGAAAACTCATAATATATTTTTCAGTTTAACGAGTGAGAAAAATACAGCAAAAAAAACAAAACAAAAATCGCTCAAATCTTCTTCATAGAAGTTTAACAAGCTCTAAAAAGGTAAATTGGGTTTTTTTTTAACAAGTAATAAAAAGGCCATAAAAATAATGCTCGGTCTTCTTCGTGGGAATTTAACGATCCCAAAGAAGTAAACTCAAGGTTTTTTAGATTAACGAGTGAGAAAATTACCATAAAAAGAATGCTCATGTAAATATTTGCGCTTTCGAAAATTATGTAATTTTTTTTCTTAGATGCAACAAACCAAAAATCCAAGTTTTGAGAGTTTTGATGAGCTAAAAACTTGAGAAAACCAAGAAAATGGAAAGCAGCACACTAAAAGAAATAAAACTTTGTACATAAAGTTACAAAGCACATACTAGCGAGGTGCTAGACATATTAACTTTTTGAGTGGGTCCCCATCTTAGTCCACAGGTTAAGAGGCCTCTTTAGAAAGGACCCAAGTGACAATATACGGACTAAGGCTTATGGGTGGAAAGTTTCCTGCCCCCAAGAGATTGCCTGAGTTTCCTTCTAAGTATAACTCTTGAACAGGTGTCAAAGAGGAAGGAACAAGCTTAGATTGATTAAGGTACAGGATTTTCAAAGGAGTTTTGTTTTGTGAAGATGGAAAAGAGACTGAGACACGAGTGTAGAACTCATTGCAAGGCTACTCATCTAGAGATGTGATCTCCTCAATATCTTCATCATATGGGAGAATTGTAGTGAGAAGATCAATGGAAGAGCTCACAAGATCATGGGTCCCAACCAAAGAAGAAGGAGACTCATATGTAAATGGGCTAGTGTGGTAATCTAGTTCTGCTTGTGATAGCAGCATTTGTTCTCCAACAGAGTCAATAGTGGAAGGAGTCGGGATAATCCATGGATCCACCAGGCATGGCGGAGATCACAAAAATATCCATAGGAACCTTAGGTGGCGGTAGAGGGAAACACCACAAAAGAGAGGAGTCTTTCAAAAGAGTGGTACCAATACCAACAAAATGTTTAGGAGTACTACCCACTAAAGAAACATTGCTAGAATTTAATGGTTGAAATTTTAGGGTGCAAAAATATTGTTGGTCCACTGTCACAATTTTTCCTTGGTGAGGAAAATAGATAAGTTGGAATATCAACGAGACAATGGCTTTCATGGCATATAGAAGGTTGTAATCAAGCGGGTGATCGACAACTTCAATATCAACCGTAATCTTTTCCCCCAATATTGATGGGAAAAGTAGCAAGATATCCCTAAGGGATGAAAGTATGTCCATCCAAATATTTAAGTGGGTTCGATGGTGGAGTGATAGTGGGCAAACCTAGGGTGAGCCAACGAGAAGTAGCCATCACACAGGTAAATGTACCTTTTCAATGACAGTGCGGTAAACAGATTTGTTTTTCACATGAGCGTGGTAATTTGGTAGGAAATGCATGATGTACTTTCTCCATGTCAAAGACAACTAAACAAGAATCTTGAGGGCCAACTCTGCCTATGGATGTTAGCAAAGATTTGTGTTGTATAGGACAACTTGTTGAAAATAGCAACAAGAAATGCTAAAAATAGCATTTCAGGATACATTCCAATTTTAATTAGTCCCTAAATTAAAATTGTGAATTAAAATTCGAATTTGAGCTCAGCAGCTATTTGTAAAATAATTAATTAATTCATCCTGAGTTAATTAGTTAGAGAAAATCAAACATGAAGTCTATGTGAAGACATGCAATAGTTATCCCTTTAATTGAGCAAGTTATCCCTTAATTAAGGAGATCAGGATGAGTTGCACTTTGAGTTGTAATTAGTTAGCTCAGTTAACTGAGTTAAGTCTAGTTAGATTAGTTCCAACAGTTTGTGGAACTGATTGTGAGTTCAGTTAGTCAATGTATGCATGCATGCGACTAGTGTACTTTAGATAACTAAATATTCTCTCATAAATAAATCATGCATGTCACTTCAGACAGAGACCCAGTTGAGATAAAAAGGATGGGACAGTGTACTATCAGTTGCAGGAATATTCCCATGAGGATATCTCTTGCATGCAGAAGGAATTATTTCCTTGAGGATTGCGCAGTTATTTCTGAGTTTGGTGAGCAGTGTGTGAGGTAATTACACACAGATGGCAGCTTGAGGACCCAGGAGAAACTGCACAAGGAAATAGGAGGCTTGGAGGACTGAAGGAAGGCATATGTGTTGTCTATTCTATCTATAAGCAGCATTGAGGGATTGTACTGAGAGCTGGATAGCTTGTGAGCTAAAGCTTTGTGTAATCTGTAGATATTTCCACTTGTATGATAATACAGAGATCGGGGTTGTTAGTTAAGGATTTCCCTAGAGTATTCTTCTGTGTTCATGTGTGATTGATTTCTTCTTCATCTATTATATGTGTTCTATTTGATCTTGCTCAAAATCTATTAAGCTTCCGCAAGTTTGTTTGTAGAAGTAGATCAAGTATTTTGCTTTAGTATATTGTATTATCAAGTGATCTATAGTGAGAATTTCTACACAACTATGTAATATTTCAAGAGTGGACATGGCACAAGGTGCTTGGGTAAGTTCTTCTACAATAGTAGAGTTTTGTGCTATGCGAGTAGACAAGTTTTGCATAGTAGGATGAAGTGTCCATTTGGGGGGATGAATCACAAGGTCTACAATGGGCCTCTCGATATGTAAATAATTACAAGGAGGCAAGTTGGATCTTGACAAGGTGTCCAGAGAGTCGGGGACATGAGTACCATAATTCTTGGCTCAAGTTTGTAAATAAACTACCTCAAAAGCATAGACAGTCAACGATCCTTCTCTAAAAGGAGCGAGATGAGAACCACCATTCCCCCATGCAGGGGTGGGGGTGGGTTCACAACAAGTTGTTGTTGTTGTTTTCATTTTTGGGCTGGGAAAGGTTTATTAAAGATAGGAAGCATCCTGGAATCCCTTTGAGAAAGGAAATATGTGCATTATTGTAAAAGAGGACATTTGTAGGTTACATGGTCCTTAGCGCAAATCTTGCAAGGAAATTTAACTGCTTTCACTTTTCCTTTACCAGATTTAGAAGCAACAAGTGCTTTCTGAGTTAGGGTGTTTTGAACACCTTGTTGTTACTCAAAAGGAGCATATTTCTTCTATTTCTTATTGCTAGTTTATTGCATATATTTCATAGAATTGATTGCAACAGTTGGACGCGCACTTGGGTGAGTCGTTATAGTTGAAGTTTGCACCGCAGTAATGGATAACTTAGCAGCTTGTCCACTCAGCTGGTTTATAGTAGTCGTGGTCATATTTCCAACGAGACTGATGATGTGTGGACCAAGTTACTGAGCAGTAGGAGCATTTGAAGTTCAAGGAGCATTAGGGATCAAGTAATAAAGGGTGCCTAATTGTGAATAGATGAGATCGAGATGTTGGGAACATGTAATGACCTAGTCTTCAGTAACTTCTCTAGACATGGAAATGTCCTTCGCGATGGTGAGTAAAATTGATTCGCAAAACCAATTATCAAGTAGTTAGTCTAGAATGAGTGTCTTTAGTAACCTCTATCATCGTCTCCATTCATGGATATGATCAGAGATATAGGTGGAAGTATTATGGCACAAAGTAGTCAGTAATTTTGTTCTAGTTTCATAACGGATTGGTAATTAAAAATGTTTAATGAATTCCATGGCGAGGGTGTTAAAATTGTTAAACAAGGCATGTGGTAATTCAATGTACCACTTAGCAGAATTATCAGTCAAATTATGAGGGAAAATCTTGAGTCAGATACTGTCATTAATCATAAAATTGGAAACACACCAAAGATGGTATGTAGTGACATGTGTTACCGGATCATCTCCCTGTTTTCCTTCAAACTTTGGAATGTCAACAAGAGTTTTGTGCAGGGTCGAGGGCCACAATAATCTATGGTTGATGGCGTCATTAGTTAACTTGTACATATCTAGGATGTCGAGAGTGGCCAAAAATGGCAATGGATTAGACGTCATCGAATTTGACCAAGGAAAGCTAGGGTGACCTGAAGGACCAAAAGGTTCATCCATCAACCAGTTTCCGGAAGGGTACATAGGTTTTGTCAGATAGTAATTCCCTTGTGGTGGAGGTGGAGTTGTATAAGGTGGTGGGCCATATGGCATGCACCCATCCTGAGGGATGTTACTAGTAAACTGGTTGCCATCGGGATAGAGGTTTCTCCCAACAAGTATTAACAATTGAGTTGGGAGGCATCAAGGAGATAAAATAAGCCCAGGATATGGGACACCACTGGATACATAAGGCAGTTCAGGCATATGAATACCACCTTTTATGAAAATGGGACTAGCATTAACAAGATAACCATTGACAGGAAAATAATTAATCAAATAATTAGCATGATTTGTGTGGGTGCAAGAATTCCCCAGCTATCGTATGACTACCAGAAACGTTACTCCTTGCTTGTGGAAGTGGAAATTTTGAACTTAGAAGCGGGTTCCAACCGAAATGATTATTGAATGTTATCGAATTGTTCACACCAAAAGGAATGTTAGTCAAAGGACCAAGGGCCAACACAAAAGGATAAGGGTTGGCATGAGGGAAAAATTGTGACCCACCACCCAAAATTGATTTAGCTAAGGTTCCTGGATTAGACATAGTTTGGACAATGGGATAACCAAAAAATGGTGTAGAAGCTAAAAAAGGTGGGGTATACAATGATGGACCAAAAGTGTCCACAAAATAACATGAATCACCAATAGTCATTGGGATATTCGAAGTGGAAACTGGTAAAGACACTATAGGCATGGGTGTTATCTAGATCAAAACAGGCCCAAGGGGATCTGTCAACGGAGGATTATAAGGAGGTACGTGACCTTCAATGAAAGGGTCCTCAAGAAAATTAGGCTTTGCATCAAAATGTAATGATTCATAATTAGAAACTTGAGACCGACTCCCCTTCAATGAAAGGGTCCTCAAGAAAATTAGGCTTTGCATAAAAATGTAATGATTCATAATTAGAAACTTGAGACCGACTCCCCTAAGTAAAAGGAGAATTTGATTCACTCATAAATTTATTTATAGAAAGTGGAGGAAGACCCTATAGTCGTCGAGACTGATGACAAGGTCTAATAGAAACCATGGTGAACGATATGTATTTTACCAAAATTTTATTAGGTGATGTTCTTATATCTTCTTAGAAACCAAAATAGCACACTCCAAAAAAGAAAAAAACTCTATGATATCAGCAAGCAATCAGACTTTGTCTAATAGTCACAACTAACGGGAGACGAAAGCCAGTATCATAGGAATATAAGAGAAATTTTGCCAAAACAAGATAGTTACAATTACCCTTGAGCTTCACCCAAACCTTGGTAAGAAGTGGGAAAGTAATTTCGTGAAGATGAGCACCCTCCCAAAAAACCTAATACAAAGTAGGTATGTTTGTCTAGGTACTGGGGAAGCCCACCCCAATCATCTTGTGTAAGTCCCTAGGAATATGGTCACTAAGTTCACCTCAAATCACAAACACCACCGTTGGGGACACAGTCATAGATAGTATGTTGTGTGGGAAAGATATTTGAGTCCCGGACTCAGCTCTAATATCCTTGCAATGATACCCACCGAAATGCAATCGAAGGTGAGCTACCTTCCTTCATAGTCTGATGTCGTCTCGCACTCAACTCCCTTGTTAGAGGAGCAGTTTTGGATGATTTAAGTGCAGCAGCATTTTATTTCTTTAATGACACCAGTTTAGTTTTACATCCCTGGGGAGTTGACTTACACATCCTATCCCAAGACCCAAGCCTAAGCTACTGTGTGTTTTTCTGAAACAAAGATATATTGGTTGCTTTTATTATGTAGTTGCTTCTAAAGCAACTTTATTAGTGTCTGTAGAAGGGTTGTTGACATATGAAGTTTGTGAAACATGGCTCAAACCATGCAGAAAAAATGCTTTTCAATTAAATTCGATGAGAAAGAGTCTCTACAGGGAGAGAGTAACAACACCTTTCCAAAGAAAACATTCCTAATGTAGCTTCTAATATATCTTAACATGTGCAGACATTCAAAACTTGAAATAAATAGCTCATCAACAAATTGATCAAAACAAACCAAATTGATGGAAAGTAACTTTTTTCTTTTCTTTTTCAAGTGATGTAATTAAACTACTTTTTAAAGGAAAAATGCGTGTAAGTGACTAAAAAGATCAGAGTCCGAAAAGTATAGACCTAAATACTAACAAACAAGAAAAGCTCAAACAATTAAATCCACAAGCAATGTGCAAAACAGGGTTTTCAGGCACTAATGCGTGTTTCTAGACTACACAGGGCATCAATAGCTAGGGTAACGCTATGTGTACAAAGGAAACATGTATTAACACTCTCTAGAAGGCACTAGTAGGGTGTATTACTGAGGGTTAGCTCGAAGAAATAAAAATCCAAGTCACAGCAGAGACTTAGAGCAATAATTCTAGCATGTAGACACGCAGATGATAGAAATTCAAAGGTGACAAGACCAAATGGAAGAAGAGGTTTAGGGTCTAGGAGGTATAATCAAAACTAGGAATCAGAACGATCCCAAGTGGAGTCCCCAATTTTTCTATAGGGGTTTCTACTCGGTTAGATAAATTAGAAAACCCTCTTAGGTTTCCTAGAACCTAAGGCAGACGAATCAAGGGATCTCCTACAAGAAAAGTATATGAATTAAATTAAACTAGCATTAGATTGAAATTGACAAAGAATGGGTGAATGGAAACTTGCTTATCCTTATGCACAACTCAGCTAGAACAATCAATGTTTTTTAGAAAGGTTCCTCAACCAATTCCAAGGGTAGAACATGCACACAAGACAGACAAATGTGATATTCACAGCATATATACTTCACCAATCCAAAGAACTAGCAAGTAAACAACATGGTGCCACTAAATACATCAACAATAATCATCATCCAAATCATTTTAGCATCAACATAAAAACATAATCTCAAGACAATGATATGGAAAAAACAAAAATAAATCTATATATTTAGTGAAGGAATATTAGAACCAAAGATGGTTGCAACATAACCTCCTCAAATTTCTAGTTCTTCAACCTCTCTCTCAATCAATAACTTGGAAGCATAATAGTGGATGAATTCTGATCCTCATTACCATGGTCTGGCCTCGAATATATATGAAATGGGAGGCCTTTATTTCACCATTTTCTTCACCAATTCACTTTGGGAAAATCCCAAAAGGATGGAAGATGTTTCCTCCACTTTATTGCTTTCTCCTGGTCTAGTAGTCTCATGTTAGGAAAATTACTGAGAGGGTTGTTGAATCAGTATTTTTAATTCACATTAAACTTTCAATTCCATATTCAAAATTTTGTATGCTGTTTTTCTTCATGTAACCCACGTATCTACACGACTCTAGTGAATGAAAAATGTGTATATCCAAATACATAAATTTCATGAGTAATTTAAATTAATCGTTGGATTGTTAATTCATTAACCATCCAGTATGCATTAGAGAACAGATAAATCACAACACATAAACAATAAATACAGAACACCAAGATTTTAGGTGGAAACTCGATGTGGGAGAAAACCATCGTTGTCATTGTATCTTTTCTTATTATTTAAATAAAATATTTATTACTTTTGGTACTAGTGCAGACTCTTACCAGAATGTAGGCACCCACCTAAGAGAGGCTACAACCTCTACTTTTTCTCCATCACCCTCTGGAAGGGAGCTACAACCCCTTGATCTCACTTACCAGCTCCTATCAAAATTGAGCTCCCACCCCCTCACTAAAGGTTGCAATCCTCATCACCTTGTGGACCTCATTTCAGAATTTGTTACACTAGATCCACCTATCAACCAATCATCAAAACATGTATGCCACCTTTCATCAAATTTTCACACTGGACCCATACCAACAATAAGCCCAAAAAAAATATGCCAAACTAAAATACTAAGTCACAAAAATTGAACCACTGAATCACTGTAAACGAATTGAATCTCTGAAGCTACTAAATAAAAAATCCAACCAGAACAAATGAACTTCATAATATATACATGATTTTTCTTAAGAGAACTTGTGTATATACATGCTTACTCTGCACAAAAACCTGATTACAGTTCCCAGATTACTTAATCATTTAGCTAACTGAATCATTGTTGTTGATTTTTGGTAGCATCATATGTGCTCTTAGCCTCAAAGTTTACTGGAAGGCTAAGACACATGTATTCCACAATACCCAAAAATTGTTTTGGGAAATTCCTCTCGAAGGCAATTTTATTAAAATAATTAATTATTTTTAATGGGTGTCTAAGTCTAAACTTAGAAAGTTAAAATAATTAAAGGGTATTAATCTAAATGTGGGTGAAACTTCTATAAGAAGATGGAGATCGATTCCAAATGATCTAAGCCATTGATTAGAATATAATATGGGTTGTTGGTTCTCAATTGGACGATTATAAAAGCTTCAATGGGAATTTCAAAGGCACATCGAGTGGGAGATTAGAGATCGAATTTTTGAAAAGAGCAACGTCGCAATTTCCAAAGAGAGATTTGAATCGATTTCTTATAGTGAGGGGTGGGGATAGTTATAGTTGGAGATTTCTCTTGATCCAGGAATACTAAGTAGAGGAGGCAGAGAGAGATCTGGGAGAGGCAGAATAGAGGCTACGTTGGGTAGCATAGGTTGACGCAGAGGCAGTGTAGAGCCTTGAGGAGATCTGTATTTTTGTTGGAGAGGTTGATTTCTAAAGCTGGAAGTCAGGGTGTGAGATCAGGAGGATAGAAGCGAAGTCTCAAATTAAAATCAATCAGCAGAAGGGGTGACATTGTCCCTAGAAGTTGTGACACTAAGCCTACGTAGAGGCAGTGCAGAGGCAGCAAGGGACTAGCCATTATGTGGCTGGATCATTTAGGATCGCCAGTGATAGTGTGAGGTATTTCTCACTAATATTATGTCAGTCATATTCTTTGTACTGGATAGCCAGCAAGGCATCCAGAGATTGTATTCAGAAAACTACTTCTTAATAATACAAATCCTCAGTTGTTACACTAGCTTTTCCCCACTGAGTTTTTCCGGGGACACTTGTCCAAAAATAACGGTGTAATGTGTTGTGTATTTCTTTCTTACTCAGTTTCTTATTTCTGCATATAATTTTAAGTAGTGAAGTTTGCAATTGTATTTACTTCGATATTTACAGTAGAACATATTAAATAACTTGCATGGATTAACAAGTAGAAGAAGTAATATCAGTTTTTGTAGTAGCGATTCGGGGGTTCTTGAATTTTCACATGGTATCAGAGCTATAGATGAAATAGGAAGAGAAGAACTAGAAGAGCCCAGTGTTGAAGAGAAGGAGGGTCAAAGTGCTACATAGGCAGCAAATTTAATCCCTAGAGGGATTGCACAGTCCAGGCCAGGAGCGCAAATATTTTCGAGGAAGGTCTCTCTTTGAGTGAGTCGACAGAGAAGTAAGACTTCCATATCAAAGTTTTCTAGTGTCAAAGGGAGCAATGTAGAAGCTTCAGCGAAGAGGAGGTTTCTGGTGTGGTGCAAATTTCTGCAACAATTGTTGGGGCAGAAAAATGTCAGAAGGAAGAAGAGAGACATTGTTGAGGGAATTCTTCCTCAGAGGACTTCCAGCCAAGAAGTATTATTTCTCTATTGTTGAGAAGCGATGGAGAGGATTTGCTCTACTAACTCCAACACTGAGTGTTTAAGCCAACCTAGTGCTACGCAGAGGAGTGAGGAGGCAGTTCGACTTTTTTTTTTTGGAAGAGATGGCAGCTAGTGGGTTACGAGATTAGGATCGGTTGGATGGTACATCCAACTATGTGATCTGGAAGGCAAGGATCACATGCCTTTTCGATGAGCAAGATATCAAGACCTACGTCGACAATATGGTAGTTATGCCTGTGGATCCATATCTTCTCAAGGAGTACAAGGCTGAGATGGAAAATCCCAAACGATTGATCCCCGATGGAGTGAGAGGTCACATTGAGTGTCATATTTCTGGCAAGGATACTGCCCAGCAGATGTGGGAAGCATTGGCCATGATGTACGAAGGATCTTCTAAGAAGGGAAAGATGTGCTTGGAGCAAAATATGAGATCCACGCAGATGCAGAAGGAAGAGCACATTGATCTATTCCTAAATAGGCTTCAGGAAACTCGAGATTCATTAGCACCCATGTGGTCAACACCTTAGTCTTCCGCGATGGTAAGACTCGCCCTGAATTCAATTTCAAAGCAATGGCATGTATTTTTCTAAAGCATCCTGGGCAGAGAGATATTGCCATACTAGGAAGGGATGTGGGCCACTCTTCAGCAAGAAGAGATGAGGAGAGACTTGGTCAAGTGCAAACTTGATGGCAGCAGCAACAGTGGGACAAAGCCCAAGGAGGAGGAACAAAATGCAGCCCTTGCATCCAAGGGGCAGTAGGAGCAGCAAAGGTGGAAGAAGGACGTCTTGAAGATCAGGTGCTTCCAGTGTTGTGAATTTGGTCACTATGCTACATAGTTACCTCTCAAGAAGAAGGATAAGGACAAGAAGCATGATATGAAAGCTGCATCCGTAAAGATAAAGGAGGAGTTTTCCATGATAGCCCAAATACCTCCATGAGGGAGGTGGGGTGATCTAGAACTGTCGTTCGAAAGGACTACATATGGGTAGGATCCTTGAGGAGTCCACCTCTTGGATCAATAACTTGCTATGGGAGCCCATATCAGAAGTAGTAGGATGGACCAGTGTCAGTTGGTGTAGAGGAGTGTCAAAGACACAGTTGCAGTGACTAGGAGTGCCAAAGACTGAGCAACGTAGAGTAGAGTTGGAAGAAATGCAGTTGGCACAGAGAAGAAGTCAGCATCAGCGTAGAAGCTTCAAAGGGTCAGCACAGAGACTAGCAGCAGTCAAAACTCTAGCA
Source organism: Pinus tabuliformis (assembly GCA_031772625.1). Classification (NCBI taxonomy): domain Eukaryota; kingdom Viridiplantae; phylum Streptophyta; class Pinopsida; order Pinales; family Pinaceae; genus Pinus; species Pinus tabuliformis. The sequence goes on along the minus strand of CM062820.1, from coordinate 1,200,207,245 downwards.
ACAAATGCATCATATTGAACACTTGTTCAGTAATTTTGGATGCTTTTCCATTGTTGATGCATTAGCAACAACAGTTGGAGAAGGTTGCTGTGCAGATGCAGTATTGGCTGTGGCATGGCCAGCAACAGCACGGATTCAGAATTTGAGAGGGAGTTGCAGTACGGATGCATTGTTGACAATGGAAGGGTCAACAGCAGTACAAAGGCAACATTTGTGCAGTAGTTAGTGGGCAGTGATCTCAGACATCAGCAATGAAGAGGAAGATGTTACAAAACATGGTGATGCTTCATCAGGGTTCATTGTTGGAGCACATTCCTCGCTAAGAGGGAGTGTTGATTTTTGGTAGCATCGAATGTGATATTAACCTCAAAATTTGTAGGGAGGCTAGGACACATGTATTCCACAATACCTAGAAACCGTTTTGGGAAATTCCACCCAGAGATAGTTTTATTAAAATAATTAATTATTTTTAATGGGTTCCTAAGTCTAAACTTAGGAAAATAAAATAATTAAAGGGTATTAATCTAATTGTGGGTGAAACTTCTAGAAGAAGATGAAGATTGAGTCCAAATGACATAATCCATTGATTAGAATCTAATCTGGGTTGTTGGTTCTCAAATGGAGGATTATAAGAAGGACTTTGATGGACATTTGGAAGACAAATTGAGTACGAGATCAGAAATCAAATTTCTAAATAGAGAAACACAACAGTTGTCGGAGAGAGATTCGAAGAGATTTCTTGTAGTGAGGGATAGGGATAGTTCCGGTTGGAGATATTTCCTAATCTAGGAATACTCGGAAGAGGAGGTAGAGAGAGATCTGGGAGAGGCGATGCAGAGGCTACAATGGGCAGCGTAGGATGACGCAGAGGCAACGCAGAGCCTTGAGGAGATCTATATTTTTGCTGGAGAGGTTGATTTCTGGAACCAGAATCTGGGGTGTGAGACCGGGAGGACAAAATTGAAGTCTGAGACGTGAATTGATCAGCGGAAGGGACGATGTTTTCCTTAGAATTTGTGACATTGGGCCTACGCAGAGGCAGCAAGGGACTAGCTATTCTGTGGTTGGATCAGTTAGGATCACAAGTGATAGTGTGAGATATTTCTCACTAATAGTTTTTCGGTCATATTCTCTCTACCAGATAGCCAGCAAGGCATCTAGATATTGTATTCAGAAAACTATTGCTTAGTAACACAAACCCTTAGTTGTTGCACCGATTCTCCCACACTATGTTTTTCTAAGGACATTTGTCCAAAAATAATGGTGAAATGTGTTGTGTATTTCTTTCTTTCTCGGTTTCTTGTTTCCGCATATTATTTTAAGTAGTGAAGGTTGCAGTTGTATTTACTTTGGTATTTATAGTAGAACATAGTAGATAACTTGTATGGATTAACAAGTGGAAGAAGTGATATTAGTTTGTTGTAGTAGTGATTCGAGGGTTCTCGAATTTTCACAATTGTAACACTGAACCACCATTTCCATCAAGTATTGAACTAATCACATATCATTAAACCATACTCAGACACACTTTTGTAACATTATAATTGATCAATATTTCAATCCATAAATCAACCCACATAACACTTCCAGATATAGATCATTCTTATCACGACATCATTGATAGGCAGTAGAAAATAGAACAGACATTATCAACTGTCATCATTAAGCAGCACTGCAAAGACTGACTAGATCTAACTTGGAATATATACACAATTTTTATTAAGCAAACCAATGTATATACGCACTTATAATGTGAAACACCCACGTACAGATCTCAACATACTGAAAAAACATATCTCATAATTTATACGCGACTCAACAAAAATAGATTCGCATATGTACGTGACTATTCATAAGAAAACTAGTGTACATATCTTAAATCATTGAAACATACCTTTGTTGTAACCACAACTCATATGTCACAACCTTCAATCTCACACATTTGTATCATAGCATCATTTTAACCACAGATCTATCATTGTTAGCTACAAGCATAAACAGATCAAGCAAGTGCATTCATTAGTCTTTCAGATCTATCATATCTGAGCCATATCCTTACTCCCTGGTGCACACCTATTTCAGATCAAATCACATACGAATAACTCATTTATTTTCACACATAACACCTTGATATCCATCTCCTTTTATATTTTTTGCCTGAGCCAATATCTTAGGTAAATCCTTCAGTAAAGTCGTTAGTATTAGTTGACGAGATCAAATAAATGTTGTTGCTCCAATTCCTATGGGATAATATCATGGTAATGACCCCTAGTATCTAGTTTTCCATGGCTTAGATCATGTATGCGACTTTTCCTCACAGTACCTACGTATGTACGCTACCCTTCTTCACAAGAATCATGTATACTTTCTCAACCTTCACTTTTGTCATCCATATGGAACTGAAATGTCATTTCTTTATCCATGTCCTTTGTATTATCTGTACCAATATGCATGAGTTCCACAATCATCATGGACGGATCCGCGATCGATTCCGGAGATGGCCTCGACTGTTCGCGTCTACTGTTCCTTGGGCTCTCTAGAGGGTTTAGCGCATGGAGGATCCAGATCCATAGTCGATCGTCCGCCTCTACAATCCCTGGCTCAAACGAACCCAGATCTAAACGAACCCCCTGTCCGCCAAGATCTGACAGATACGGTTAACACCCAGAAGACGAAGATCGCCGACAATCTTTGGGTTGAAACAAGCGGTTCGAACGGCCATTCAGGATACCACCAGGACTCAGCTGACGAGAACAAGCTCGGTGGAGAAGCGGTCTTCTGCAATAATGGAACTCGCAGGATGGAAAATCGTAGATTTTGTTCAAGGTATGGAAGAAAAACCCCTTTCATTGAATTTCAGAACGCTGCTCTGTCCTTTATTGGCGTAGATCTGGGTTCCCTCCTACCATGGAGCTCGAATTTGGAGCTTTTCCCACCGATCCGTGGCATCCTGTACAGAGCATGCCCTGAACTAACAGATCTAGACCCTATTATGGCATATCGACCCTATTTTGTCCCGATCCAGGGGAATATGCGCAGATCGAGACCTGGGTTCGTCGAACCAGATACCAACATGGCAGATCGGACCCATATGATAAATCGGACTCAAACCATATCAGATCTGGTCGCCCATCCATTGATATGGGACATGAAAAAGCCACAGAACAAAATCTCTGCATCAGATCCATCAATTACAAGAGTTGGAACTCCGGCAAGAGGATTCCAAGTATTTATAAAACTACCTGAAGGAAAATCGAAATTTATCTGGGTACAAAAATCGGATACTGTTAAGCAAGTGCAGGAAATGATCATGAAACAATTAGGATTCCCCATCAGATCACAAAATCTGATATATGAGGGCAGAGCCCTTCAAGATACTAAATATCTCTGGGAATATCAGATTGAACCCCTGTCAACAATCATACTCAATCTGAGATTGAGAGGGGGAGCATCTGTTAATGGCAGAAATAATAATAGAGCTGAAGGGAGTGGCACAGGAGCAGGGAAAAAACCAAGTAACACCTCCTTCAAAGACATCCTGCAAGGGAAAAACAAAGAAGGAACAACGCCAAATCAAACAGGGATGGTCGCCAGGCCATATATTGTGGAACAGCTGGATCATACCCCAGTATATAACATAGACACACCAGAAACAGAGGAGTACTGTAATATATATGAAAGGCAAGCAGTTATATGCAGATTTAACAGCTTTTGGCCCAAACCAGTTGATTTATTCCACTGGATCTTCACGAACTGGACCATGCAATGCGAAATACACCTCTGCTCCAAAGGATTCTTTATAGTAAATTTCTTATCAGCATCTGACAGGGACACAGTAATGCAGGAAGGACCTTGGTTCTGGGGATCCACAGGACTTTTCATCACACCTTGGTTTCCAGAATTTGACGCAAATACAATGGTTGTTACAAAAATGCCAGTTTGGGTGCGTCTACACAACCTCCCAATACATCTCTGGACTGATCAAGTACTAGCTGGAATTGGAAATACCATCGGACGCTACATCAAATGGGACACACAGCGATTGGAGGAAAGAATTTACACATATGCTCGGATATGTGTGGAAGTAGACCTCAGCAAAGGCCTGCCAGACCAGATTCAGCTGAAGCATGGACAGAGGAGCTGGACTCAAGGTTTAGACTTCGAAAATACTGCCTTCAGATGTCGAATATGTAGACAAACAGGACACCTACAAAGCACATGTCCAGCAGCCAAAAAAGACAATCGAAGAAAGAAGAAAACAGAAAAACAAGTGAAGGGATGGCAATTCTCCTCACCTGATTCAGATGACGAGGAGGAAGAAGAGATGGAGACCACAAATCCCAAACAGCCCAGCCAGACGAACGAAGTACCAACAGCGGAAGACAAAAGACCACAGGAACAATCAGAAATAACACAGGCAAATACAATAGATACTATGGACATGAGCAGAAACAAACGACATCACATATCAGATTCTTCAGACTCTGATAAAGAAAATCCACAACCTGTGGCTGAAACTGCACTGGCATTGATAAGTCCAACAGAACCACAGGGGGTTTGGAAAAAAGTTGAGAAGAAAAAGGGGCGAAAACTATGATTTTCCCCCACATGTACATAATCATATATGCATAACATGATATTTTCTTGCACTCGTACACCCTGCGCGGTGTTGACGGATCACTGCTTTCTTTTAAAAAAAGCACCATTTTTGACGGATCACTGTTTACAGCATATGCCGATGGCATCTACAACATGTAATTTTTCAATATTAATGAAAGATTACAATTTTTCCAGTGGAAAAAAAAAGAGTTCCACAATCATCATATTATCACAATTTTAACATCAAGTACATTTTTTTATCAAGCAGGTTGTCACCAAGGACAACACATTAGCCATAATACCAACAATATCCCCCTTTGGACTTGATGGCAACCATGTGGTGTTTGGAAACCATCTGCAAAACACCTACAAACACCAAGTCTTCCCTCCAAATACCAAGTCTCCTCTTCCCCTTTGACATCAAGGGAAAATGGCTAAACCAAGTTGAATGAAGTATCTCCCTTGTAGTGTTGATCATTGTAGGTTTGATATGCTGAATATGAACTGACCATGCTCCCCCTGAGCATATGTTGAACCTTTTGAAGATATTCAATAGAGTACAAGACTTTATGACTCGACCAAATATGACCTTTCCTATCACCAATGACTTATGATTACATCAGTTAACCAAAATATCAGGTTGATATATTAGACTCAAATTTTACATCAATTTCCAAAAATAATGGGTTTACATACATAGCATGACTTGATCAATAGCCCATACATGACTGAATTTTACAATTATTTGCAACATGGGTCTTTTCATGACCTTTACATCAAGAGGCATATATCACACTTATAACCAAAAACAGGAACCTCAAAAATGAGGTAGAAATACCATGATAGTCAGTAACCACCATACACCGTATAGGAGTTTGTAACATAAAAATTTGATAACAGCAACATAGATAGCAGCATGATCATCCTCAACATGTAAGACAAGACAGTGTAGGAATCAGTCTCTCCTCACCAAGTGTATCAGTAATCAATAATATAACTGCATCATAAGCAACCCAAGCCTTCTGACATAATGACAATAGCATATATATAGATCTCATCAAACAGTGAGAAAATCATGAACTCATTATAAACACAATCATGAAAAAATAAGTTCTTAAGAAACCATAATGCCAACACTGGACCATTAGAAGCATAATTGATGCTCGCCCTAAACCTGTGACAATTCTTATCAAATTTGATCATATCCATCTCATCAATAAAAAAATGCACCAAAGAACCATTTCATCAGTATCAAGATATTACCTTATCATGAATCTCATCATTCTAAGCAATATATGGGCATAATTAATAGCCTGCAATAGATCAATATAAAAACCAGAAAGATAACAATAACTGATGGAAGCATATGAGAATCTCTCCTTAAATTTGTGCCACTTATTTTCCACTATTGAGAGGCATGTGTGACTATCTAGATCAAAAATCGCATACATGCTACTTTCTTTCATAAAATCCACGTACATAAAGTAAATTGTTGTTGTTTACAGCTACAACTCCCCATGCCTATTAGAATAATTAGCAAATAGAAGAGGAAGGAGGCATTCCTAATTTCTATCTGATATATTCAAAGGAATCACGTGGAAGAGGCTTGGTAAATAAATATGCAACTTTTTCCTTTGAAATAACATATTCCAACTTGAACTTTTGTTCAAGCACTTGTTCTCTAAGAAAATGGTACTTGATTGGCATGTGCTTAGTTTTGAGTGCATTACAGGATTTTTAGATATTATTATGGCACTAGTGTTGTCACATAGAATAGGTATAGGTTGAGTACAAGTGACTTTAATGTCATGTAATGTTTGGATCATCCATAGAAGTTGAGTACAGCAAGAGCCAGCAACAACGTATTCAGCTTCAGCAGTTTATAAAGAAATAGAAATTTGTTTCTTACTGAGCCAATAAACTAACTGAGGTCCAAAATATAATTCTCCTCCACTAGTACTTTTGTGATCATTAACATTACTTACCCAATCTACATCTTTGTAAGCATGAAGAGTAAAATCTGCATTTTTCAGATACCATAGACCAAAATCTTGAGTGCCTTGTAGATACTTGACTATCCTCTTGAATACTTTGAGATGAGTTTCCTTAGGATTTGCTTGAACTCGTCCAACTATATCAACTGCATCCATAATGTCTGGTCTTGTACCAGTAAGATAGATCAAGTTTTCAATCGTATATTTGTATTCGGTTTGATTAACTATAGGAAATTCATCATTTTGGTTGAGATTGCACCTTGTTATCATTAGCGTGCATACAAGTTTGTAGTCTTACATTCCATATTTCTTCATAATCTGCGTGAGATACTTGGTTTAAGACAAAAAGATACCATCTTTAGTTTGATGAACTTGAAGACCAAGAAAGTATGTTAGCTCACCTAGTAAATACATCTCAAATTCATGTTGCATAACTGAAGCAAATCCTTTACTCATAGATTCAACATTGCTTCCAAATGATATCATCTACATAAACCACTACTATCAAAAGTTTTTCTTTGTCAAATTTTGATATATAAATTGTTATCTACAATTCCCTTTTAGAATCCTTGTTGCTAAATATACCTTTCAAAATGATAATACCATGCACAAGGAACTCATTTTAACCCATATAATGCCTTATTAAGTTTGCAAACAAGATTTTTATTATTGTAAGTATGAATCCTTGAGGTTCTTCAGTACAAACTTCTTCTTCTAGGTCCCCATTTAAAAATTCATATTTAACATCCATTTGATATACCTTAAAGTTATGAAATCTAGAAAATGCAAGAAACATTCTTATGGCTTCAAGTCTAGCTACAGGCACAAATGTCCCTTCAAAGTCTATCCCTTCCTGTTGAGCATAACCTTTGCATACAAGTCTTACATTGTTTTGAATTTCTTCTCCATTTTCATTTAATTGTTCTTAAACACCCACTTTGTCCCAATTACATTTTTATTATGAGGCCTTGGTACAAGTTCCCATGTATGGTTCTTTAATATTTGGTCAATTTCTTCATGCATTTCCTTAACCCAACATTCATCTTTGCTTGCTTGATTCACATTTTGAGGTTCAATTGTGGATAGTAAGGCCAAGTGACTAGATGATCCAGCAAAAGTTCTTCTAGTTTGTATTCTTACTTCCTTATCACCTAGAATTTGAGATTTGGGATGTTTTTTCTAAACATACCTTGATGGAGTATTTTATGTCTTACTTGTATTTTCCTTTCCTTCTTCTGATGCTTCTCTTTCTTCTTCTCCTACAACTTCTTGGATTTTAGTTGGGAGAGGTTCATCATCTACTTGTGCTTCCTTTTGTGTACCTTTGGATGCTTCATCAATCACAACATCTATACTTTCAACAATATTTTGAAGCCTTTTGTTATAACATTAATATCCTTTGCTTTTGGAAGAGTATCCAAGAAGGATTCCTTCATCAACTCTATATTCAAATTTCCGAATCTTATCATCATTTTTCTTTATGAAACATTCACTTCCAAATAGTCTAAAGTGTTTGATAGTTGCAGGTTTACCATACCTGAGTTCATATGGTGTTTTATCATTGTTTACTCAAACATGGGCCTTGTTAAGTATATCCACGGTTGTATGTATTGCTTCTCCCCAAAAAGTGTGAGGTGTTCCTGACTCGTCAAACATGGCACGTGCCATTTGTTGAACGGTTATTTTCATTGTTTCTACCACTCCATTTTGTTGAGGATTCTTAGCTATGGGAAATTGTATTTTTATGCCATGTTGCTCACAAAAATTTAAAAATTCATCTGATATAAAATTTCCTCTTCTATCATATCTAAGACATTTGATTTTTAGATCCAATTCATTTTCCACCAAACCCTTAAATATTTTAAACTTTTCAAATGCCTCAACTTTATACTTTAGTAAACCAACCCAAGACATTCTTGTAAATTCATCAATCAATAGCATGAATTATTGTTCACCTCAAGAATACTTCTTTCCAATAGTTCCACATAAATAAGTGTGAACAAGTTCAAGGGGTTTACTTGAAGTGCATTCTTTAGCTTTAAATTGAACTCTAGATTGCGTACTAAATTAACATTATTTGAAAATGTTATTTTCATGTGGAGAAATGTTGTGAAAGTCACGAATTGCTCCCATCTTGCTTGATTTGTATAGTTGAGAAAAGCTAAGGTGTCCCAATCTCTTGTGCCAAAGACAACTTTCTTCATATTTTCTCAAAAAATAGTGCTCTTTGCCACCTTCTAGGATATAAACATTTCTTGGAGTTATGGTTCCCTCTATTATGATCTTACCTATATCCAATTTTTTACCATGCAATTATTTGATTCGAAAATAACTGCATGCCCTTGATTACACATTTTACTGACACTTAACAAGTTGTGTATTAGCCCATCAACAAATAATACATTATCAGCCTTGACCTTTTCTTTTAAAAACACAGATCATTTTCCTTTAATGGTAGCAGGTGATTTATTGCCAAAATTCACATTCTTTTCTTTCCTAATTTCATTAAAAGAAACGAACTTATCTTTGTCACCTATCATATGCTTCGAATGCCTGTTGTCAATGTACCATAGATTCTCTTGATCTCTTGTATACAATTCTAGACCACGATTTTCAGAGGAAGTAATTTTATTTTTCCATATCATGCATGGTATTGTCTTGTTTTTATATTGATAAGATAAATTCATCCTTCTTTAGCATTCAGTTTCTTCAGGACCAAATTTATCTCAAATAGAACATTCAACTTCATTCTAAAGAGGTGAAAAAACATTATAAGAAGGTGTCTTTATCCTATTGGAATTATGTTGTTTTCTTTCTTCTCTAGTAAAAATTGTTTTATAAGAAACATAATGAACTACTTTGCGACTAAATTTGTGACAAGTGAAGCATTGACCATTGAAGAAAGAATACTTGGGATTATAATACTTTTTTTAAGTAGCTTTCCCTTTGTTCATGGAAAGATTATTTTGCATGAGAAAGGTATGATCCTTCATTATTTAACTGAGCTCTATAATTCTAATGATTTCTTCCTTTTACTGCATTGGCGTAGGTTTTTGGACATGTTTCAGAAGATTTCATGGGTTCTGATGTTTCACCATTTTGATTTGGATACTATCCAAGTCTTGTCTTAATTAGTGGAGAATTTTGCACCTTAATGATTTCTTCTAAGGTTTTACATCCTTTATCAAATCTAAGATTTAGAGCCTTTGTTTTCTCAAGTTCCTTTCTTAGACCCACAATTTCAAGTTCGAAGTTTTCACAGTGCCTTTCCCTTTCTTGGACTTGTTTCTTCAAAGCTTCTTCAACTAATTTAGTTTCTTCTAGATATATCTTTAGCTGAGTTATTTCTTCAACAAGGGTGTTTTCTTTATACATACGGATTTAATTTTCTTGGTTTTTGTTTATGACCCTGAGTTTATCAATTTCTTCTAGAGCATCCATAAAAAAATCATCATATTCATATACACATTGTTCTTCAAATGCCATAAGTAACTGAAAATCTTGGGTTGATTCATCATCCTCATTATTGGAAGAAAATTCACTATCTTCATGAGTATAAAAATTGTATTTGCTATCAAAACTTCTTTAACATTCTTATTTGGAACATTCTTCCATTTTTCATGATTTTATTTATAAGGAAACTTAGAGGCATAGTGACCTACTCTTCCACAGGAAAAACATTTAAAAGGAAGCTTACCTTTGAACCTGTCAGTTCCTACTTTGAGCCTCTTCACAAAATTTGCTTCTTCTTCATCTAAAATATAACTTGTTTCTTTAGGCTCTTCTTTTTCTTTCCCTTTTTTTGTGGCTTTGAATGTTGCTTATCTAGTACCTGATGTAACCCCTTTTCTCATCTCATAAGCTGTCAAAATCCCATGGAGTTGTTCAATAGTAAGATTCTTCAAATCCTGCATTTCTTCAATGGAAAATAATTTGGAATCAAACTTTGAGGTTAGAGATCTTAAAATATTTTCAACAACAGTAGAATCATTTATTTCATCACTAATATTTTTCAGTGAGTTAACAATCTTGTCCACTCTACGAAAAAGTTTGGCAATAGTTTCATCATCATGCATTCTGAGATTCTCATACTGAATTCTATATGTTTGAATTTTAGTATTGTTTACCTTAGTGTCACCTTCATAGCTTTGGAATATATTATCCCATGTTTCCTTTGTGCTATTCAATTGCATGACTTGCACAAACTCAGATTCAGCCAAACTTCCCAATATAGCATTCATAGCCTTTGCATTTATCTCATATTGTTTCTTCCATGCATCATTTGTGGGAATGCAGGTTGGGTATTGATATCCACCTTCAACAATTGTCCATACATTAGCTCCTAGTGCCTGCAAATATGCTCTCATTCTGACTTTCCAAAAGATAAAATTAGTTCCATTAAACAAAGGTGGCTTAATAAAATATGCTCCCTCTTGACTGCTCATATTGATGGATCTCCCTTTAAACGATCAAGCTTCTTATGAGGGACTTGCTTTGATACCAATTCTAAGGAAAAACACTGGGGGGGGTATGAATCAGTGATTTTAATTCACTTTAAACTTTCAATTCCATATTCAGAATTTTGTACGCTATTGTTCTTCATGCAACCTGCATATGTATGTGACTCTAGTGAATGCAAAACACCTATATCTAGATACATAAATTCTATTAGTGAGTTAAATTAATCATTGCATTGCTAATTCATTAACCATCTAATATTCAATAGAGAACAAATAAATCACATCACATAAAAAATACACATAGAACACCAGGATTTTAGGTGGAAACCCAATGTGGGAGAAAACCATTGTTGTCTATGTCTTCTTTCTTATTATTTAAATAAAATATTTATTACATTTTGTACTAGTGCAAACTCTTACCAACACGTAGGCACCCACCTACAGGAGGCTACAAGCTCCACTCATTCTCCAGCACCCATTGGAAGGGAGATACAGCCCCCTGATCTCGTTTACTAGCTCCTACTCGAAGGGAGCTCCTACCCCCTCACTAAAGGTTGCAAACCTTAGCACCTTGTGGACCTCATTCTAGAATGTTTCACACTAGATCCGCCTGTCATCCAATCATCAAAACCTGCAGGCCACCTTTCATCAAATTTTCACATTGGATCCACACCAACAATGAGCCCAAATCAAATATCCCAAACTAAAATACTATGTCACAAAAACAGAACCACTGAATCATTGTAAACCAACTAAATCTCTGAATCTATGAAATATAGAAGTCAACTAGAAAAAATGAACTTCGGAATATATATTTATTTTTTCTTTGTTGGGTTGTGTTATATTCTTTCTGCATAGTTAATAGGGGGTTTGAAGGGCACCCATAACCCCACTTTATGGGGTCCAAGGCAGAGCCCCAAAAAATTTTGGTTTTGGACCCTATGTTAGGTTGTGCGGACCCACCTATGGTTTTGTGCATGACTTTCGCACATGTTTTTTGGACGCGATGGTTTTCGGTCCATGGTATTGGATACTTCGGCATGTATAAATATGTATTGTAACATTGAATGGAACATAATGGAAAAATCAAGCTGGTAGTCCCGGTTTTTGGATCCAGGGGAAAATCTCTGTGTATATGTGTTTTATGTGTTATTCTCTCGCACTCTTTATTTTCTGCATTTTAGAATTCATATGCAGGTAATTTCTATACGGGGTTAAAACCTACATTTGGTATCAGAGCAGTTTTGGCTTCAAGGGGATGCCTTTGTTGCTGAGGGGTTTCGCTCGGACCTGTGTTAAACCCTGTTCAATGGGAGATCTGCAAGATCGATTCTAGTGGTGAAAGAAGATGGTGAGCAGTGGAAAGATAGAGATCGAGAAATTTAATGGTCAGAGTTTTGAGTTGTGGAAACTCAAGATGGAGGATCTGTTGGTGGATAAAGATCAGTGGATCGTGGTAGATCTGGGTAATAAACCTGTTAACACCCAAGTTGTTCCCTTTGACTCCCAAGGGAATACGGCCGGGGTAACCACTAACCAAGCTTTGGATTATAGGTTCTAGCCCACCTATAATCAGAGAGGGCTCTCTCTTTAAGATTTATCTCTGTTTTGTCAAGATTTTAGGCTAGTTATGATGTTCAGTTTTGTTCAAGGTTTTGGTTGAATGATGTCTTTCAGTACCTAAGGTGGAAATCTTCATAGAGTATTAGTCCATTGGGCGATGGAGTCTGGGGCTATAGGTTGTTTGGAGTGTTGAGTGAGATTGTTGAAACAACAGGGCCATTTAAACATTTCATGAAACAAACTTGAAATTGTGATGGTGAAATATGTTTAACCAGTGAAAAGCAATTAAGAATTTTCCACTAAGCTATGAGTGCAAGAAACAGATATACTGGACAGGAGCAGACTTGAATTCCTGAGCAATAACCACTATGAAAGATATAGTGTGGAGGTGTAGCAATTAAGAATTACACCCTTATAACTATAGCTGAAGAAAACATTTATAACAGCATAGATTGAGGCCAGGGTATTCTATGAATAAATCCTGGAACTATTCTTTTTCTCTGCCATTAAACTATGAAACATAGAACATGAATGGGTTATGAAGAAATAATAAAAACACATAACGAAGAGTTCAAAGGAAACTTATTGTGCCATGAAATACGCAGGAATCCTGTAGCATTCAGCAAACACACTACAACGCCTCAGACAACGCAGAACTTTAGAAATTCCATCAGCTTTTGTATTAATACTCTGAAAATTTACAGCATAAGATCTCTAGGAGAGAAAATCAACAACCCCTGCATGCTTATGCGAGGGGGAATATATACAATCGGTTTCACAAAATATCTCAACCGCTGAGTCACTTTGAAAAGTAAATATGTTTACCAACTTTACAGAATAGTAGATAAGGAAGTTATTGCTGCTCTAAATACAAAATGAATGCTCTTTAATGTTGTCAGAAGTCTTTTTGACCTTTGGAGGCCACTGAGTCGGTTGAGCGTTCTGAATAAATGTTGAATGATGTGTCTTTATGCTCTGTCATCCTGTAGCTTTCTCGGCCCTGTCATTTGCCGCTGTCAGTGTTGCCTTAGTGGCCGAATCTTCCTGCTGAGTTGGCTCAGTCCACTCTTCTTCATTCATATTGCATGCATCAAATTTTCCTGTATATGATAACTTATGTTTTTTGATGAAAAAACTTAATGAGAGCCTCTTGTTCACAGTATCATCTGTATCATTTTGGTCCACCATTCCTGTGTGGGCAGTTGATGTCTCAGAATTGCATCTAAGGTCTCATCTGCCTCTGTATATTTATAGAAGTTTGGAGGCACTTCAAACAAATGTTTGATCTCATTCATAATAAAAAATAAATTTTCTACTCTATCATAGAGACTTTGCCCAGATGTCGGCCCTGTTTCTTCTGAGGTACTTGGTCTTACAGTGATCTGATTGGTAGCAAATGTGTTGACCCTCTTTGCATAGTTCTCATGTGAAAGAAGTTTCCCTGCGCTGTTCAGTAAGCCAGGAAGACCTCTGCTTTGTAATGCTGCAAACTTGTCCATAAATCTGTTTACTTCTGTCTGCATGTCCTGGCTTCTTCTTTCCAGTGTTTGTACCAGGCTTCTTAATGTAAGGACCCTCTTTATCAGCAAGATAGTTTCAGTTCTGTTGGGAATTCCCATTGCTGCTAGCTGAGGACCTGCATGGTTATTGAGCACATTAATCATTCTATTGGCTGCCTCAGGCATGTTGCCTAGAGATGCCCTTGATCTCTGGACTTCTCTGTGTGCTTTTCCTATGAGCTCTATTTGCTCATGAATAGTTTCAATGTACTGCCACTGATCCGTAATTGATTGGCCAATGTTGGCCCATAAAACTGTCTTAAGCTCAGCCACCACTTTGTCAAGGGTGAGCTCCTTCTCCAGCTCCTTTATCTTCTCCTTAAGGGCCTTTATTTCCCTCCCTTTTTCTGCTACATTCTGCTTGGATTTGTCATATTTTTCATTGAGCTTGGCCAAATTCTCCCTGGCTTCATTTAGCTCTGCCATTTGGGCTTCTAAGGCCTGAATTTCGTTCTTCAGATTCTGCATGTCAAGGCTTGGAGCCTGGTCTGTTGTTGGTGCTGGTGCTGATGTAGATGGTGTTGTCTGAGCTGTCTGTTCTGTAGGAGGAGCAGTAGTTTGAGGGGGTTCCTCAAGGTTGATTATTTGTGGAGGGGGTTGTGATGTTTGGCCTACTTCCCTCTGTTGTAGGGCTGCCTGTAGGGCTGCCTGCAGTGCTGCCTCTGATTCTCCCAATTTCTCCTGTGTCTGGATCAGCTGTTTGTATAAAGATACCAGCATAGCTGCTGCATCTTGGTCATGTCTCAGCTGAGCAACCTCTTCCGTTTGTGGGTGAATAGTTGCTGGGACCTTAACCATTTTTCTTAGTGCTGCCATATCTGCATCTCTTAGCTTCAGCAGCGCTTGTACAGCCTTGATGTCCTTGGGATCATGCCCAAGTTCTATGATTATATCCTCTAAAGCTTTGATTCGGTTGTCCTTTGCTTGAGAGGATGCTTTCTCCAACTCAAGTTGGGCAGCTGTATTGTTTAGGCTATTTTCCAGCCTAAGATTTACCAAAGTTTTGTCTGCCAGAGTAGCATATACCATCTCACCCGTTTGCTTGTGCAATTCAATATGATCCATAGGGTGGATGTCTTTTGCAAGGACCTCAAGGTTGGTCCTTATGTAGTCTGCAGCTGACTGTGACTGCAACATGGTTGGCATAAAATGACTCATTACCATTTTGCCCTCATGTACATCATATGCAGACATCAACCTCTGTTGGTTTGTAGGGGCCATTTTCAACAAGTGAGTATAGAGCTGTATCTTGAGTGGCTCATTCCTCTTTTTGATATCTATAAACTGTTGTTTGATGCCTGCTTCAGCTCCCCTTTGGTGGCTTGAGGAGATGACTTCTCCTCCAATTGTCCTTTCATGTTCCTGCTGAAAGGAACTTGCAGATGCTTCCATGCTTGTTGGGCCCATGCCCAAAGATTGCCCAATAGGCATTTCTTCCTCAGAGAGGGGATTCATTCTGTGCCTTTTCTCCCCATGACTTATAGATGTGGTGAGGGGAGTCTCCTGCTCTCTATCCCTCTTTTTTCCCTTTTCTTCTTGTTGTGGAGTTTGTAGCACTGAGGCCTCCACTGTCTTTTCTTGCCTAGGAGGCAGAGTTTCTTGTGCCTGCTGCCCAGTGGATATTGGAGCTTCAGATGTTTGCTCTTGCTGCCCTGGTTGCTCTTGTTCTTGCTGTTTTTTCTGCTGTACCTCTTGCTGTTGTACTTCCTGCTGTTGTTCTGTAGGAGCTAGCTGTTCTGGCTCCATCTGTTTCTCTTTGCCTTTGCTGGAAGTTTGATGAGTAGTTCTGGCTGCTTGCTGATGTGTTGTGGAAGATGAGGCAGCTACTCCTAGTTGCCTTTGATATGAAGAGGAAACCTGTCCACAAGTTTCCAAGTCAGCCTCTTTTTCAATATTCTTTGCATTTCTTTGTATCATTTTCTCTCTAGTAGTTGCCTCTTCTAAGGTGCCCTCTTTCCAACTCAACAAGTTGGCATACTTCTCAATGTGAGGCAATCTGACATGAGCATAAACACCCAATTTATGTTTTACCCTCCTGAGAGAAATGAAATGATTAGGGTCATAAGGTACCCAGCGAAAACTGGTTTCCAATCGGAGGGCCTCTAACATGCCATCTGCTTCCTTCCATCCCTCCTCCCTTATGTTGTAAAGAAAAGGGCCTAGCTGGTTTCTGACCTTTAGTTGCACTTTCTTGTTCTTACTATGGAAATGGATCTGGTCTGCATTTCCAAACTGCCTGAAGTATTCCAGGGCAAATAGTCTCATAGGGACATATCTTGGCAGCCTATAAGGGTCCAACTCACAGCCATATATTCTTATCACTGTATGGTGCTGGTAAAAGTACCAATCACCAATGCTGTAAGTCTTAGAGAGATGGAGAATTCTTTGCATTTCATCAGTCAATCTTGGAGGAGGAACACCATATAACAAGGTCAAAGCTGGATGAATGAAAAGGTCTATGAATTCACAGTATGTGTATGGTGAGCAAGAGGTGTGATGAAAAACTGAAGTCCAAAACACAACTGACCTTGGATTTCCCTGGGCATCAAGTTTCTTGAGAGGAATAGGGAAACTGTCAGGCTGATAAAATAAGAATAGATGATATATGTATCTGGTGTATCTAAACACCTTCTCCCTTTCTAGGTTAATCAGTTGCTCATGAATCTTGTTTGCAATATATGTAGCATAATCATAATGCACAGCAGGAGGCTTTCCAGGAGAAAATATGGACAGCATAGCCATAATGGTGTCATCAACATCCTCAGTTCCCTTGTAGCCCAAGACATAGCTGATCAAATCTACAAGCATTTTGCCCAAGTCATTGAGGTATGGATTTCCAATAGGAGGCGTTCTCACAGTTTCAGAGCTTGGCTGTATGAATAACTGATTGATTTTGATGATCTGGGCACTGGACAGGTTGCCCCCCTTCTTTAATAAGTCTAACATGGAGAGAGGAGTCAAGGGTCTTGCAGTGTGAAAGTGCAGCATCTCATTTATGGCCTCAGGGGTAATATGAAACAAGACTGAGCCTGTGGGACTGAGAACAGCTCTCTGACATGGATCATAGCATTCACAGCATCTATGGATCAAGTCTGGTAGGGAATTGACTTGAGGAAGGTTAAAAATGGGCAAATTGGAGTCCCAAATCCCTAATATATCAGCTCCACTGAGGTGTTGGGCCTTTAACTCATTCAATAGATGAATGTTAAATTTGGAATTCATTGAAAATGAGTCTATCATCTGATAATCCTTATCCCCCAGGGCCTTCCATTCTAATTCTCTTTGTGGGGCATTCAGAGGTTGAATATTCATGGCTACTGGTGTTTCCATGGCTAATAAGGCCTCTGATTTGTATGTGAACTGGTTTGAGTGAGCAGAACAACGCAGGGGGGGTACTTTTGCAACAGAGAGGTAAAATGCAAAGGAACAGAGGGTAAATGGCAGTAGCAGCAATTGAAATACTGCGCAGAGGACTGATAAAGCCAATACCATGACTGATAAGAGTGTCTCCACGGTGAATCAGTGCAGCTCGGGTTCTTAGTTCACGAATGCGCGAACTAACTGTGAATTTAGGTAAATTTTGCTAAATGCAGGCTCTGCAGAGGAATTGCGACCCACCAGTTGGAAATAGATACAGGTTACTGGAGGTTTGCTGGTAAATTCAGTGTTTTTCACTCTTTTAAGCTAGCATCTGGACAAATATGGATAAAACCAGGCGCAGGGGAAGTGATTTTGATAAATACCTCTTTAATTGCAGGCAATGGCTGCGAATGCAGGTGGAATGGAAGCGCCCACGGTCTCTGTGTTGATTTCAGCAGGTTGGCGGATGAGGTCGTGATATGCATGCAGAGCAGAACAGTTCTTTGTTTTTTGCAAAAAGTGAGAAAAACCGCGTTTTTCGACAAAAATATGGACTTTTGGGTCATTGGCGCTTTTTTTGGATGACGTCAGCATGACGTCATCAGGTGGGGTCAGGGTCGGATGACGTCAGCATGACGTCATCGAGTGACGTGGCGGCCTGTGGGTGGTCCACGGGGATGGTGAGGTGGCGGACAGGTCGGAGCAGTGGCGGACAGGGGCGCTGACGCGGCGGCGATGTGGCATGACGTAGGCATGACTAGTGGTGACGAGGACGTGACGTGAGCAGCGGAAAACCATAAGCGGTAAGCGGATTTTCTCGGACCGCCTTAGATACGGTCGCGGTTTTGTCAGAGGGCGACCCGAGAGGATATGGGGGTGACGCGTGGCAGAGGCCTGACGTCACCCTCTGACAGTTTCTCGGGCGATAAATTATGGTCATTGGGGCCGACCCGATATGGATGTGGGCCGTCGGATGGGAAAGCCCAGATCCGACGGTCGACGGGTCATCAAGTTGTCCGGACGATACGGTCAGCGGGCGGGAATATTTTAATATTTCCTTTGAAATGCGTGCCCAGCGGGGACTTAGGACTTTGGTGAATTATATGGTTTTTTCAATGTATTTTTTAATGAAAATGCGCATTGCGCCAAACTTTGGATAAAGCGGAATAATGGGTTTTTGGTGCATTTTTGCAAATAAAGCAGGTTAGAAGTAATAGTGGATTTTTTACAAGGTCTTTTTGCAAATGAAGTGGGTAAATGGTTTCAATGATTTCTGAAGGGAAAAAAGGGGGGTAGGGCTTTAGGTTATTAAACTGACCAGAGGTCAATTTAATCCCTGACTTTGGACATATGGCTATAATGCCAGGGGGAAGGGAATATTTATACATTGCTTGGGGTTTATACACCATAGTGTTTATAATAGTAGGGAAAAAGGGGAACATAGGGGATTTAGATAATAAGAAGTTTAGGAGTTAGTATGAGTGGAGGAAGGGGGTGAGGGGGTAAAACATTAAGTTTTATATGAAATCAACTTAGTTTAGGAAGTAGATCAAAATGAAAAGAATTTTAGACAAGAAATGTGGCTTTTAAAGAAATAAGAACCAACATAAAACCTTGAATTCTTTCATGAACACAACTGGTGAAGGGATGTTAGTAATGAATGTGAGGGGGGGGAAAAACAGGAAGTTAGACATGCTCCTTTGTTTTGCTGCACAATGATAGGGAAGAGGAGCTTCTCTTATCCATTGATGCTTCCTTTATGTTAGACCAGCAAAATTCAGTTGAAAGGAATGACATTTCTGCAACCCCATCTACTTGCCTAGCATTTTTTGTTTCTTCATGGAGGGTGCACTTAGACTTGCAGACCCTCATGTGCCTTTTCTTTTCCTTTGGCTTTTTCTTTTGATTTTCTATCTAGAACTACCCTTATTGCTTCCAAGGTCCCAGATTAAGCAGTTGGGAACCTTAATTCTCTACCTAACTACTGGTCTGCCAAGATTAAATAGTTTGGACAAACTTCTTTCTCTATTCTTCAACAGAAAATTGAAACATGGCATGATCCAGATTAGGCTGTTGGACCATCCATCCAAAATTGAGTCAACATCAAGCTATGTACACATATTACCTTCTCTTGAAAATATGGGATCTTTGCATCACCAAAGCAGAGCATATTTGGAACTTCTTTTGCCAATCATGAAATATGAAACCTATTGGTATAGGTAGCTAACAGTGGCTCCACATGGGGATGGTTTTTCCATTTGAAAGACCAAGAACAGCAGGTCAGAATGCCTTGGTCCATGATTCCTCTTACCAAAACTTGGAGTTTTCCTCCTTGAAATCTCAAAATTGTGCTCTGTCATACTTGTGGACCTCGCTGACCTAAAGCCTTTTCCTGATTCTGCAAGACCTTTCAAACTGAGCTATTCACATGCTGAAAGAAAACACTATATACAGCAAATTATGTACAAGGGAACAGTCATGCTATATACATGGAAAGTGGTCAAAATAGTGCTTCAACATCCTGCCATTCACAGGAACTTCATCCAAATCAGTTTCATCAAGACTTTTAAGAAAGTAAGTATTATTTCCTTGCACTGCTTGAACAGCAAATGGTCCTCTCCAAAGGGAATCAAATTTTCCATGTTTTCCTTTATCTTACCTTCTTGAATCCCACTTTAGGACTTTGTCACCAATGTTGAAATCTTCAGCCTTAGTCCTTCTATCAAAAGCTTTCTTTAACTTTTCTTGTAAAACTTGAACTCTGCTATAAACTTGGACTCTAGTTTGCTGCAAACATATTATTTGATTGATCCTTCTTTGCATGTCATTGGGCTCAGCTTGACTTTCTTGCAGTAGTTTCATAACGGGAACCCCTAGTGATGAAGGAAATTTGGCTTCTAATCCATAGACTAACTCATATGGGCTGACCCCAATAGATCTCTTGGTTGTTAGTCTATCTGCCCATAAGGCATTGACCAGCTTCTTGTGCCAATTCTTCTTATTTTCTTCCAACACCTTCTTTATGATGTTTACAAGGCTTTTATTTGATGATTCAGCAAGGCCATTTCCTTGGGGATAGTATGCTGTAGAATGGCCCAAGGTAATGTGGAATTTGTGGCAGAAATTCACCATCTTCTTAGATCTGAAAGCAGCAGCATTGTCTGTTATTATCTTATCAGGACAACCAAATCTAGAAAGGATATTGGTCTCAAGGAACTGAATGATAGTAGTATCATTTGCTTGTCTACATGGAACAGCTTCAATCCATTTAGTAAAGTAGTCTGTAGCTATTAGAATCCATCTATGTTGGCCTGAAGATGAGGGATGAATTTCCCCAATGAAATCCAAGCCCCATTGTTGAAAAGGTCTTTCTGTTGCAATAGGCCTCAAAGGGAGTGGCAGTAACTTTCTCTTTCCCTCAAATATTTGACACTTATGGCATGAGGTAGTGAAATTTTTAACATCAGAGAACAAGGTGGGCCAATAGTAACCAGCCCTCAGTATTTTATCCACAGTGGACTTCCAATACAAGTGTCCACCACAATTACCTGCATGAAATTCTTCCATGATTTTGTTAGTCTCATTCTCAATTAAGCAGTTTAACAATATACCCTCATGGTTTTTCCAAAGCAAATTGCCATCCATGACACAAAACCTTGAAGCTTTCATTTTTAGGAACCTACATTTAGTTCTGGACAATCCTGGGGGAGCACACAGGTTTTGCAATACATAACAGATATCAGAGTACCAAGAGGATTGTTCAAAGGCTACATTGATCTTTGGAGTCGCCAGCTCTGGTTCATTGTCCAGCTGGTTTATGTCTAAGGCTTGGAAGTTTGCCTCTGTCATTAATTTGGCCAAACCTTGCCCTTTTATCAGTTTTGTGGGTTTTATTTCAATGTCAAATTCTAATATGTTGGCAATCCATTTTCCTCTTCTGCCCTCTAAGTTCTCTTGAGTAAGTATGTCTTTTACAATGGGACTTGGCACATAAGCTATAACATGGGAGTATAGGATGTAAATCCTAAAGTCTTTAATGGCCTTGATCAAAGCATAAGCTTGCTTCTCCATGATCTGATATTTCAGGGGTGCATCTCTAAGAGCTCTACTAAAGAAAGCAATGGGTTTTTCATTTCCTTGGTCATCTTTCTGTAATAAGACAGCAGCAATGGTATGCTGGGAGGCAAAGGAGAAAATGATAAATTCTCTGTCAAATTGAGGATTTGTTAGGACTGGTGTTTGGGTAAGGGCCAACTTTATGCCTTCAAAAGCTTGATTTGCTTCTACTGTCCATTTTACTTTTGAATCCTTTTTAAGCATGTTGTTGAGTAATCTGCTCAATTCTGCTAGGTTTGGGATAAACCTCCTTAAGAAGTTAATTTTTCCCAAGAAAGCTTGTAATTCTTTGATGTTTCTTGGGTGGGGCATTTGTAAGATAGCTTGTATCCTGTCTGGGTCAATTCTAATGCCATCCTTTGAAATGATATGACCTAATAGCTTACCTTCTTCTAAACCAAAAAGAGACTTCTTAGGATTCAAGGAAATGCCATATTTCCTACATGTTAAGAATATTTGTCTCAAATGTTTCAAGTGTTCTTGGTCAGATTTTGAGAAAGGTGTGAGGTCATCTAAATAAATGACAAGGAAGTCATGAATCTCTTTGGCAAAAGCAATATCCATTGCTCTTTGAAAGGTAGCTCCTGCATTTTTCAAACCAAAAGGCATTTTGACATATTTGAAGGTTCCCCATGGGGTTGTGAACGTTGTTTTGTCCTGATCATCAGGGTGAACTAAGATCTTATTAAAGCCTGAGAATCCATTGAGTAATGAGATCCTTGAGGCCCCTACCACTCTTTGGAGAATGTGATCCATCTTAGGTAAGGGATAGTTATCCTTGAGGGATACTTGGTTTAAATTCCTTAGATCAACACAAAGTCTGATTTCACCAGTTTTCTTTCTTGTGGGCACCAGGTTTGAAATCCAGTCTGAGAACATGATTGGGGCTATGATACCAGCTTTAAACATTTTTTGTAGCTATTTTTCAATTGAAGGGAGAAGCATAGGATTGATTCTCCTCAATTTCTGTCTAAAGGGTTTTTGATTGGGCTTGAGAGGGATTGTGTGTTGGATAACAGAGGTGTCATAGGATTTTAAATCCTCATAACTCCATGCAAAGACATCTTGAAACTCTTTGAAGAGGTCAATGTATTTAGGCTTCTGATCAGGCGGTAAAGATGCAGACAATTTTATTATCTTGGGCTTTTCAACAGTTCCAATGTTGCATTCTTCAATGGCAGCATTCAGGGGCTGCATTTTTGGTTTTCTAGGGAGATCATTTGAGTCAAAAATGTCCTCCAATGGAGTTAGGCTTGTTGGTAAAAAGTTATCCTTCAGCTCTATGATTTCAACCTCTGTACCAGCTACTTCTTCACAACTGATTTGTTGAATTTCTTGTATGTTATCTATGTTAAAAATTGTTGGATGTAACATTTGGTTAGCTGTTTTGGGTGATATTTCCTTGTGGTTTTGTTCATTCAGTGCTTGTAACTCACTTGCAGCCTCAGTATCAATGTTTAGTCCTGAAAATTCTTGCTGCAAAGTTAAGAAATTATTTATTTGTGTATCATCCTCAAACACTTGCCAATCTTTAACATTATTTGGGACAGAAGGTCTGTGTTTTATCTCGGCTGTAAAGCAATGCTTAGGTTCGAAAGGCAATTTGCAGGTACTTGCAAATGTGGCCAAACTGTGAGCATGGAGATTATGGGTTCTAGAAATTTTGGTAATTTGAAATTCAGTGAAGGAACTTAGTAATTCAACGGCAGCAGACCTATAAGATCTCAGTCTTTTGTCATTAGTAACAAAATTTCCCTTCACTTGTTGGATAATTAGGTCTGAATCCCCCATGACTGAAAGTTTTGTGGCTTGTAAGGATTTTACTAGTTTGAGGCCTAGTAAAAGAGCTTCATATTATGCCATATTGTTGGTGCACCTGAAGTTTAGCCTATAAGCTCGGCCTTCTGCATGACTGTTTTGTTTTTTATGTATCCAAACTCCTGCTCCTGCCCCTAATTTGTTGACTGACCCATCAAATTCAATGAACCATAGGATTTCTTGGTCAAGGGAAGAATTGTCAACCACCATGGGGCTAGGCATCAACAACTTGAGATCTTGGCTTATACTTGGTTTTTCCTCTTGAACACTTTCATTTGTTGACCTTTCAACCATTATTTCCTGAATAGCAGCTTGTTCATTTATATCCTGATCTTGTTTGAATGTCTTAGTTTCATCATCATTTGTAGAACCTGTATTATCATTGAAGAGAATATAGGAGTCAATGTCAGAATGGACAGCATATATGGGGAAGTTTTGAGGTTTTTCTTCACTGCTTACCATGTATTTCATCAGTGTTTCTCTGTATAGTCTTTTTGGTTGCCCAAAGACAGATATGGTGGCATAGGACATGTCTAATTGAAGAGAACCTTGAAGTTTAGCCCCCCATGATCTTGACAACAACATTCCATACTTGGGTGGGATATCAGCCACTACAACATCCATCAAGATTGTCTTATTGGGGTATTGGACAAGTGATACACAGAGATCTTTTATCAAGCCTAAACACTTAACTTGGCTGGAGTCAAATGAGAATAGGTCCTTATACGGTCTTGTAATGTCTAAGTTGAGTCTCTCCATCACTGATTTAGGCATAAGGTTATGAGATGCACCTGAGTCAAACATGGCATTGTGTAATATTTTATCATGAACATGCAAGCTGACATAAAAAGGTAAGATCCCTGTAACTGTTGTCTTTCCATCAACTTCTGGGCCGAAAATTAGTTCAGGAGTATCATCCAACACATTAACATCATCTTTGTTATTAGTAAGTTGAAGGGATCTCTTGATTTGTTGTTTGTAGATGTTATGTTTGGCCAACTCTGAGAGAGGAATGGCTATTTTCAGTTTTCCAATTTCAGCTTCCAAGTCAAAAGGTTTTTCAGATTGGGTTTTGGTGTTTTGGTTAACAGCCTTTTCCTTTTCAATGGAATCCTTAATGCCTTCCTCCTGATTCTCTTTTTGATCTTGAGGCTTGTCCTTTTTACTTGTCTTTTGAGAAATGTCGCTTGGCTTATGTTGGAAGGGTGTTGTATCCACTGGTTGTTGTTTTGAGGGAGATGTTTCAGTTATTTCTTCAACTGTTACCTCATTTGTAATTGGGCCAGTTTTGTCACTTGGCTCTGTGACAATAGTTTTCTTAGGCTGTGGGCTTTCCTTTGTTTTGTCAGGTTGTGTCACATTTATTGTCCTACTCCTCAATCTGTATTGCTTATGAACTTCAAAAACAGCTGTATCATAGCCTTGTTTAAAATCATATGACTCACCTGATTTGGTTTGGAATTGCTTGATGTCATCATCCTCATGATATTCCTGTGTTAAAAAGACTTGATTTTCACCATCCAAACCCATTAGATTAATGTGAGGATCTTCATTGGGTTCACTAGATGCAGAAGCCTCAGCATAATTCTCTTGGAAAGGGGGTCTGACATGTTGGTCAGGATCAGTTCTTCCAACATTGGGATTTTGATTCTTTCTAAAGTTTTGGTTTCTTACATTGCTTGTTTGCCCTTCCCATGATGACTTTCTTTCTATGGTTTCCACTTTGTCCCCAAGTCTATCCATACCTTTGATGATTGCATATAACTTCTGCTCAAATGCTGAGGGTTCTTCCTTAAAGGTAGTTCTTCTTTCAGTTCTTGCCCTATTTCTCTTGGCAATCAAGTTTGCCTCCACACTTACTGCTATGTCTTGCATGTCTGCCAAAGTTGCAGGCGCTCTTTCTCTTAATTGATATGCCATATCAGCATCAAATCCATCAGGGAACTTGATTAATGCTAAATCAGGTGGTGGTCTGAGGTTTTGAGGAATGGCACTATAGACAGAATTGAATCTAGTGCAATAGTCCGAGACAGTCTCTTGCGGACCTCTCTTTATGGTGTCATATTCAGATAAAATGTGTAGAGGGTCCTTTTTCTTTTCCCATCTGTTTAGGAAGGACTGATAAAGGGCACCCGAATTAGCTATAGAATTTGCAGCCAGTGCCCTGAACCATGTTCTTACCTCACCTGTCAGACTTTGTACAAAAATTTTCATTCTCACATCATCATCATCTATCTCATAATTTTCGAAGTAGTCTTGCATTTTCTTAGTATGCTGTAAGGCAGTGTATGTACTGGTTCCATCAAAATAAGTTATTTTTCCTTGGTAATCCTGAGGCATGGCCCCAGGATTGTTAGGCAGCTGGAGGGGAGCATAACGATTTTCCATGTTTGGTGGGACAACTGGAACAACAGGAACAACAATAGCAGTTTGTGTGTTAGGTGTTGACAATATGTTATGTGAAGTGGATGATGAAGAGGGGGAGGAATGAGTTGTATGGAGGTGAATAGTAGGTTTAGAAGGGGTGGGGATAAAACTATGTTGAACTGCCTCAGGGCTAGATTCAGGAGATTGCTCCCATTCCTTTTGGCTTTTATGAGTTTTATGGATCAAATTGGGGTTATTGAAAACAGGAGGAGGATTTGGGTCAGGATTTGACCTGGTGTGCCTAGTTTTCCTTTTAGGAGCCAGCTTCTGAACTTCTTTTTATGAGAATTTCTGAGGAGGTAGTGATCTTTTGACAAGGACTGGTCAGTTATAGCACAACTATATGAAAATTAATACTGAATAAAGATTGACTGAGGCAGCTTTTATATACTCCTGCAAATACAAAGCAGAGGCAGTTTCTAAGGCTATCTGGCTGTCACTCAGGCTTTATCTACAGCATTAAGAATCTCATAGGAGGTTGCAAAGTTTATCCAGCTCCCCAGTGGAGTCGCCAATTATGTTAACACCCAGGTTGTTCCCTTTGACTCCCAAGGGAATACGGCCGGGGTAACCACTAACCAAGCTTTGGATTATAGGTTCTAGCCCACCTATAATCAGAGAGGGCTCTCTCTTTAAGATTTATCTCTGTTTTGTCAAGATTTTAGGCTAGTTATGATGTTCAGTTTTGTTCAAGGTTTTGGTTGAATGATGTCTTTCAGTACCTAAGGTGGAAATCTTCATAGAGTATTAGTCCATTGGGCGATGGAGTCTGGGGCTATAGGTTGTTTGGAGTGTTGAGTGAGATTGTTAAAACAACAGGGCCATTTAAACATTTCATGAAACAAACTTGAAATTGTGATGGTGAAATATGTTTAACCAGTGAAAAGCAATTAAGAATTTTCCACTAAGCTATGAGTGCAAGAAAGAGATATACTGTACAGGAGCAGACTTGAATTCCTGAGCAATAACCACTGTGAAAGATATAGTGTGGAGGTGCAGCAATTAAGAATTACACCCTTATAACTATAGCTGAAGAAAACATTTATAACAGCATAGATTGAGGCCAGGGTATTCTATGAATAAATCCTGGAACTATTCTTTTTCTCTGCCATTAAACTATGAAACATAGAACATGAATGGGTTATGAAGAAATAATAAAAACACATAACGAAGAGTTCAAAGGAAACTTATTGTGCCATGAAATACGCAGGAATCCTGTAGCATTCAGCAAACACACTACAACGCCTCAGACAACGCAGAACTTTAGAAATTCCATCAGCTTTTGTATTAATACTCTGAAAATTTACAGCATAAGATCTCTAGGAGAGAAAATCAACAACCCCTGCATGCTTATGCGAGGGGGAATATATACAATCGGTTTCACAAAATATCTCAACCACTGAGTCACTTTGAAAAGTAAATATGTTTACCAACTTTACAGAATAGTAGATAAGGAAGTTATTTCTGCTCTAAATACAAAATGAATGCTCTTTAATGTTGTCAGAAGTCTTTTTGACCTTTGGAGGCCACTGAGTCGGTTGAGCGTTCTGAATAAATGTTGAATGATGTGTCTTTATGCTCTGTCATCCTGTAGCTTTCTCGGCCCTGTCATTTGCAGCTGTCAGTGTTGCCTTAGTGGCCGAATCTTCCTGCTGAGTTGGCTCAGTCCACTCTTCTTCATTCATATTGCATGCATCAAATTTTCCTGTATATGATAACTTATGTTTTTTGATGAAAAAACTTAATGAGAGCCTCTTGTTCACAGTATCATCTGTATCATTTTGGTCCACCATTCCTGTGTGGGAAGTTGATGTCTCAGAATTGCATCTAAGGTCTCATCTGCCTCTGTATATTTATAGAAGTTTGGAGGCACTTCAAACAAATGTTTGATCTCTTTCATAATAAAAAATAAATTTTCTACTCTATCATAGAGACTTTGCCCAGATGCCGGCCCTGTTTCTTCTGAGGTACTTGGTCTTACAGTGATCTGATTGGTAGCAAATGTGTTGACCCTCTTTGCATAGTTCTCATGTGAAAGAAGTTTCCCTGCGCTGTTCAGTAAGCCAGGAAGACCTCTGCTTTGTAATGCTGCAAACTTGTCCATAAATCTGTTTACTCCTGTCTGCATGTCCTGGCTTCTTCTTTCCAGTGTTTGTACCAGGCTTCTTAATGTAAGGACCCTCTTTATCAGCAGGATAGTTTTAGTTCTGTTGGGAATTCCCATTGCTGCTAGCTGAGGACCTGTACGGTTATTGAGCACATTAATCATTCTATTGGCTACCTCAGGCATGTTGCCTAGAGATGCCCTTGATCTCTGGACTTCTCTGTGTGCTTTTCCTATGAGCTCTATTTGCTCATGAATAGTTTCAATGTACTGCCACTGATCCGTAATTGATTGGCCAATGTTGGCCCATAAAACTGTCTTAAGCTCAACCACCACTTTGTCAAGGGTGAGCTCCTTCTCCAGCTCCTTTATCTTCTCCTTAAGGGCCTTTATTTCCCTCCCTTTTTCTGCTACATTCTGCTTGGATTTGTCATATTTTTCATTGAGCTTGGCCAAATTCTCCCTGGCTTCATTTAGCTCTGCCATTTGGGCTTCTAAGGCCTGAATTTCGTTCTTCAGCTTCTACATGTCAAGGCTTGGAGCCTGGTCTGTTGTTGGTGCTGGTGCTGATGTAGATGGCGCTGTCTAAGCTGTCTGTTCTGTAGGAGGAGCAGTAGTTTGAGGGGGT
Source organism: Pinus tabuliformis (assembly GCA_031772625.1). Classification (NCBI taxonomy): domain Eukaryota; kingdom Viridiplantae; phylum Streptophyta; class Pinopsida; order Pinales; family Pinaceae; genus Pinus; species Pinus tabuliformis. The sequence continues at coordinate 1,200,178,617 of CM062820.1, read as the reverse complement.
TCCTCAAGGTTGATTATTTGTGGAGGGGGCTGTGATGTTTGGCCTACTTCCCTCTGTTGTAGGGCTGCCTGCAGTGCTGCCTCTGATTCTCCCAATTTCTCCTGTGTCTGGATCAGCTGTTTGTATAACGATACCAGCATAGCTGCTGCATCTTGGTCATGTCTCAGCTGAGCAACCTCTTCCGTTTGTGGGTGAATAGTTGCTGGGACCTTAACCATTTTTCTTAGTGCTGCCATATCTGCATCTCTTAGCTTCAGCAGCGCTTGTACAGCCTTGATGTCCTTGGGATCATGCCCAAGTTCTATGATTATATCCTCTAAAGCTTTGATTCGGTTGTCCTTTGCTTGAGAGGATGCTTTCTCCAACTCAAGTTGGGCAGCTGTATTGTTTAGGCTATTTTCCAGCCTAAGATTTACCAAAGTTTTGTCTGCCAGAGTAGCATATACCATCTCACCCGTTTTCTTGTGCAATTCAATCTGATCCATAGGGTGGATGTCTTTTGCAAGGACCTCAAGGTTGGTCCTTATGTAGTCTGCAGCTGACTGTGGCTGCAACATGGTTGGTATAAAATGACTCATTACCATTTTGCCCTCATGTACATCATATGCAGACATCAACCTCTGTTGGTTTGTAGGGGCCATTTTCAACAAGTGATTATAGAGCTGTATCTTGAGTGGCTCATTCCTCTTTTTGATATCTATAAACTGTTGTTTGATGCCTGCTTCAGCTCCCCTTTGGTGGCTTGAGGAGCTGACTTCTCCTCCAACTGTCCTTTCATGTTCCTGCTGAAAGGAACTTGCAGATGCTTCCATGCTTGGTGGGCCCATGCCCAAAGATTGCCCAATAGGCATTTCTTCCTCAGAGAGGGGATTCATTCTGTGCCTTTTCTCCCCATGACTTATAGATGTGGTGAGGGGAGTCTCCTGCTCTCTATCCCTCTTTTTTCCCTTTTCTTCTTGTTGTGGAGTTTGTAGCACTGAGGCCTCCACTGTCTTTTCTTGCCTAGGAGGCAGAGTTTCTTGTGCCTGCTGCCCAGTGGATATTGGAGCTTCAGATGTTTGCTCTTGCTGCCCTAGTTGCCCTTGTTCTTGTTGTTTTTTCTGCTGTACCTCTTGCTGTTGTACTTCCTGCTGCTGTTCTGTAGGAGCTAGCTGTTCTGGCTCCATCTGTTTCTCTTTGCCTTTGCTGGAAGTTTGATGAGTAGTTCTGGCTGCTTGCTGATGTGCTGTGGAAGATGAGGCAGCTGCTCCTAGTTGCCTTTGATATGAAGAGGAAACCTGTCCACAAGTTTCCAAGTCAGCCTCTTTTTCAATATTCTTTGCATTTCTTTGTATCATTTTCTCTCTAGTAGTTGCCTCTTCTAAGGTGCCCTCTTTCCAACTCAACAAGTTGGCATACTTCTTAATGTGAGGCAATCTGACATGAGCATAAACACCCAATTTATGTTTTACCCTCCTGAGAGAAATGAAATGATTAGGGTCATAAGGTACCCAGCGAAAACTGGTTTCCAATCGGAGGGCCTCTAACATGCCATCTGCTTCCTTCCATCCCTCCTCCCTTGTGTTGTAAAGAAAAGGGCCTAGCTGGTTTCTGACCTTTAGTTGCACTTTCTTGTTCTTACTATGGAAATGGATCTGGTCTGCATTTCCAAACTGCCTGAAGTATTCCAGGGCAAATAGTCTCATAGGGACATATCTTGGCAGCCTATAAGGGTCCAACTCACAGCCATATATTCTTATCACTGTATGGTGCTGGTAAAAGTACCAATCACCAATGTTGTAAGTCTTAGAGAGATGGAGAATTCTTTGCATTTCATCAGTCAATCTTGGAGGAGGAACACCATATAACAAGGTCAAAGCTTGATGAATGAAAAGGTCTATGAATTCACAGTATGTGTATGGTGAGCAAGAGGTGTGATGAAAAACTGAAGTCCAAAACACAACTGACCTTGGATTTCCCTGGGCATCAAGTTTCTTGAGAGGAATAGGGAAACTGTCAGGCTGATAAAATAAGAACAGATGATATATGTATCTGGTGTATCTAAACACCTTCTCCCTTTCTAGGTTCATCAGTTGCTCATGAATCTTGTTTGCAATATATGTAGCATAATCATAATGCACAGCAGGAGGCTTTCCAGGAGAAAATATGGACAGCATAGCCATAATGGTGTCATCAACATCCTCAGTTCCCTTGTAGCCCAAGACATAGCTGATCAAATCTACAAGCATTTTGCCCAAGTCATTGAGGTATGGATTTCCAATAGGAGGCGTTCTCACAGTTTCAGAGCTTGGCTGTATGAATAACTGATTGATTTTGATGATCTGGGCACTAGACAGGTTGCCCCCCTTCTTTAATAAGTCTAACATGGAGAGAGGAGTCAAGGGTCTTGCAGTGTGAAAGTGCAGCATCTCATTTATGGCCTCAGGGGTAATATGAAACAAGACTGAGCCTGTGGGACTGAGAACAGCTCTCTGACATGGATCATAGCATTCACAGCATCTATGGATCAAGTCTGGTAGGGAATTGACTTGAGGAAGGTTAAAAATGGGCAAATTGGAGTCCCAAATCCCTAATATATCAGCTCCACTGAGGTGCTGGGCCTTTAACTCATTCAGCAGATGAATGTTAAATTTGGAATTCATTGAAAATGAGTCTATCATCTGATAATCCTTATCCCCCAGGGCCTTCCATTCTAATTCTCTTTGTGGGGCATTCAGAGGTTGAATATTTAGGGCTACTGGTGTTTCCATGGCTAATAAGGCCTCTGATTTGTATGTGAACTGGTTTGAGTGAGCAGAACAACGCAGGGGGGGTACTTTTGCAACAGAGAGGTAAAATGCAAAGGAACAGAGGGTAAATGGAAGTAGCAGCAATTGAAATACTGCGCAGAGGACTGATAAAGCCAATACCAGGACTGATAAGAGTGTCTCCACGGTGAATCAGTGCAGCTCAGGTTCTTAGTTCACGAATGCGCGAACTAACTGTGAATTTAGGTAAATTTTGCTAAATGCAGGCTCTGCAGAGGAATTGCGACCCACTAGTTGGAAATAGATACAGGTTACTGGAGGTTTGCTGGTAAATTCAGTGTTTTTCACTCTTTTAAGCTAGCATCTGGACAAATATGGATAAAACCAGGCGCGGGGGAAGTGATTTTGATAAATACCTCTTTAATTGCAGGCAATGGCTGCGAATGCAGGAGGAATGGAAGCTGCCACGGTCTCTGTGTTGATTTCAGCAGGTTGGCGGATGAGGTCGTGATATGCATGCAGAGCAGAACAGTTCTTTGTTTTTTTGCAAAAAGTGAGAAAAACCACGTTTTTCGACAAAAATATGGACTTTTGGGTCATTGGCGCTTTTTTTGGATGACGTCAGCATGACGTCATCAGGTGGGGTCAGGGTTGGATGACGTCAGCATGACGTCATCGAGTGACGTGGCGGCCTGTGGGTGGTCCACGGGGATGGTGAGGTGGCAGACAGGTCGGAGCAGTGGCGGACAGGGGCGCTGACACGACGGCGATGTGGCATGACGTAGGCATGACTAGTGGTGACGAGGACGTGACGTGAGCAGCGGAAAACCATAAGCAGTAAGCGGATTTTCTCGGACCGCCTTAGATATGGTCGCGGTTTTGTCAGAGGGCGACCCGAGAGGATATGGGGGTGACGCGTGGTAGAGGCCTGACGTCACCCTCTGACAGTTTCTCGGGCGATAAATTACGGTCATCGGGGCCGACCCGATATGGATGTGAGCCGTCGGATGGGAAAGCCCAGATCCGACGGTCGACGGGTCATCAAGTTGTCCGGACGATACGGTCAGCGGGCGGGAATATTTTAATATTTCCTTTGAAATGCGTGCCCAGCGGGGACTTAGGACTTTGGTGAATTATATGGGTTTTTCAATGTATTTTTTAATGAAAATGCGCATTGCGCCAAACTTTGGATAGAGCGGAATAATGGGTTTTTGGTGCATTTTTGCAAATAAAGCGGGTTAGAAGTAATAGTGGGTTTTTTACAAGGTCTTTTTGCAAATGAAGTGGGTAAATGGTTTTAATGATTTCTGAAGGGAAAAAAGGGGGGTAGGGCTTTAGGTTATTAAACTGACCAGAGGTCAATTTAATCCCTGACTTTGGACATATGGCTATAATGCCAAGGGGAAGGGAATATTTATACATTGCTTGGGGTTTATACACCATAGTGTTTATAATAGTAGGGAAAAAGGGGAACATAGGGGATTTAGATAATAAGAAGTTTAGGAGTTTGTATGAGTGGAGGAAGGGGGTGAGGGGGTAAAACATTAAGTTTTATATGAAATCAACTTAGTTTAGGAAGTAGATCAAAATGAAAAGAATTTTAGACAAGAAATGTGGCTTTTAAAGAAATAAGAACCAACATAAAACCTTGAATTCTTTCATGAACACAACTGGTGAAGGGATGTTAGTAATGAATGTGAAGGGGGGAAAAAACAGGAAGTTAGACATGCTCCTTTGTTTTGCTGCACAATGATAGGGAAGAGGAGCTTCTCTTATCCATTGATGCTTCCTTTATGTTAGACCAACAAAATTCAGTTGAAAGGAATGACATTTCTGCAACCCCATCTACCTACCCATCTACTTGCCTAGCATTTTTTGTTTCTTCATGGAGGGTGCACTTAGACTTGCAGACCCTCATGTGCCTTTTCTTTTCCTTTGGCTTTTTCTTTTGATTTTCTATCTAGAACTACCCTTATTGCTTCCAAGGTCCCAGATTAAGCAGTTGGGAACCTTAATTCTCTACCTAACTACTGGTCTGCCAAGATTAAACAGTTTGGACAGACTTCTTTCTCTATTCTTCAACAGAAAATTGAAACATGGCATGATCCAGATTAGGTTGTTGGACCATCCATCCAAAATTGAGTCAACATCAAGCTATGTACACATATTACCTTCTCTTGAAAATATGGGATCTTTGCATCACCAAATCAGAGCATATTTGGAACTTCCTTTGCCAATCATGAAATATGAAACCTATTGGTATAGGTAGCTAACAAAACCAACGGGATTGTCTGATGAAGAATGGAAGAATTTGGATCGGAAGGCAAAGAGCACAATACGACTGTGTGTCTCAGAAGCAGTATTTCTGAATGTATCTGGGGAAGCTACAGTGAAGGCTTTATGGGACAAGTTAGGGACTTTGTACCAATCTCAGTCTCTGGTGAATAAACTATTCCTACGAAAAAAAGCTGTATAACCTGAGGATGAAAGATGGAGACTCAGTGACAGAGCATATGAATGCATTTAATATTGTGGTAAGTGTTACACAAAAATATTGTCACCATGATTATTTGCAATCAGTATGGGTCTATCATCACTTGTACTGTCCTCCTAAGCAAGTCCAAGACCTCAGCTCTTCAAATCAAGCTTTAGAAGTGGGAGAAAGACATTAAATATCAATGTAACTCTGGTTCCGCACTTTCTCTCATGGTCACCTATGGTCCCGCACCTTCTGTGTACAAAAGTTGCGTACCTACCCGCTCTGTTCCTAACGGTGTAGGTGCGGACCCCTGTGAAAGTCAAAAGGCGCAAGTTTTATCTTAAAAAACTCACTTTGGGTTAATTCTAGAGTTTTCTAGAAGGAATTTTGACGTGGATTGTTCGCTCTGAGGTGGTTCATGCATCCCAAAAGAGAAGGAGCTAATCCCTTGACTAAAGGAGCTATCCCTTTGAAGGAGGGCTTTATCCCTTTGAAGGAGGACCTAGTAACTTCCCTCCATTGCACTATAAATACAGGCATTGGGGTGAGGTCTAGGGAGGTTAGAAGTTGAACATTTTGAGGGTAAATGCTGGTGAAATTAAGACTCTTTGGTTGAGCTTGAGAGGAGAGATCACATACCTCTTGGTTCCATTGGAGAGTGAGTGAAACTTGTCAAAGTAGAGGAGACATCTTGTTGGACCCTGGGAGGAGCTTGTACATCGTCAAGGCAAAGGTTGTAAAGTTCTTCTTCTTTTGAATTAATACAATCAAACTCATTTTTCTCAACAAGTATCTTATGTTATTTGTTTCATGGACTCCTTGACTTTCATGTTAAATATGTTTTATGCAATTGGTTTTTCAGGTGCTATTTAATTTGTTTGCCTTGTTTGTGTTTGCAGATTCGCGAAAAGGAACTCATTTGGATCAAAGGAGCGAGGGCATCCACAAGCTTGCGTTGGACCAAAGGTAGGCCCTAAAAACACTTGTTTGCTAATTGTTTATTGAAACATATTTAGAGAAAGATAGTGTCTGGTTGGTTTGCTTGTCGTTAGGTCTTCTTTAGATTCTAGGAAGGTCTATCTTGTCCGCAAGATCGGCACATTCCACGCGACAAAATGGCGACTCCGCTGGGGACTTGATTGTTTTCTTTGTCTATACTTTGACCTGAGAAACTGTATTTTATGTTTCTGCTTTTGACTTGATGATTGTGGGATTGGGTGAATTTAGTTAATTTTGAGTTAGTTTTCATTTTTCATACTTTTGGGAGAGGTACGCACCCTCTGAGTTAGGCACAGTGCGTACCTGTATGCACTTTTGCTTTGTGCACAGAGCGTAGACGCACCTGTGTAAACGGGTTGCATGCGTACCCTGTCAAAAATTTTAAATTTTTCTCTTTTTTATCAGTTTAGAATTTGTTTATAGGTTTTAGCCATTGCCCAGACCTGCTTGTTCCCTGTCAAAAACTTTCCTTGGTTTAATTTCATTAGCATTAGGGTTTTAGGTGGAATTCCTAGGAATTTTGCTTGTTGTGTTTGTTTTTCGTTTTTGGTTGTGTAGTGGCTCTGAGCTTAGAAGTCGTAGGGACCTCAGATTACCTTGGTGTCTACCAGTCTTCTTATGAGTCTGACCATTTATGAAATCTCCCCTTGTTGAGGAATCCGCTTTGAGTTTTCTCATTTCAAAATTTCGAAAAACTTGTATTTAAAAGTTTGGATTTTCATTTTTAAAAAGAAAACGAAAGATCTGGTTGTTTTTTGACTAATTGTGATTCTGCATAAATTAGTCCTTAGCTCACATTTAGCTAAGTAAAACATCCTCAAAAAGACTTTTAGTAGGCTTTGACTTCAAGTAGTTTTTTATAGTTTGTAGCTCTCAAAGTTAGTCATTTTCATTAGTTTTGAGTGTTTTATTTACAAAATATAAAAAAAAATATCTCTTTTGGAAAAGTTTGTTTTTGTAGTGATTGAGTGCTTTGAAAAGAAAAGGGAAATTTGTGTGAAATGGCTAGTTGTCTCGTTTTTTAGTGCTTTGGAAAGGAAAAGCTCTTCTTTTAATTTGTTTAATTGAGAAAGATTTGTGTTTACAAAGTATTTGCATTCTCAAACTCTTTCTTAGTTTAGAAGTTCATCGAAGAGAAAAGATTGTTTAAATCATCTTAGGTGCAGCTTTTTAGTGATTTCGAGTCGAGTCTTTACACCAAGAGTTTCATCTCCGCCACCTCTTGACTTAAACAACAACCACTAAAATTAACGCTTAAAGTAAAATTCACCTAGTAACATTTTATTTCTAGGGCTCTGATACACCAACTTAGCTTAGGCTAGTGTCTTGGAGTAGGAGAGTAATTAACTCTCCAAGACAGTAAAAACAAACAAGTAGCTGTATCTTGTGGTAGGAAGAAATCCAATTGTTGCATTTATGCTCTAGGAAAGCTCCTCTTAAAGGAGAAGCACGAGATCGTGTCTGAACCAGTGTGGGAATCAATCCTTCCTCATTGGGAACGACGCTAGATATTCACGTATTAAAAACGGTAAACCTCGGATTAACCATTGTCGAGGAGCCTGGGGTCACTTGTTGGTAAATCTTGGATTATGTCAAGGAGCCTTCAAGGGGATTGAGCTTGCTACTCTGCCCTTGCGTGCGTATCGGATCGTAGACTATTCCCCCAGGTGTATTTGTCTCAGTTGGCAGCCTTAGTGACCATATTCTTTAGGATTCTTCCTAAGGTGACAGTGGTGGGAAGATCCCACTGTACCTGGAGCAGACGTCGGCTAGACTCACTTGGATTTTCTAGGGGGTTCACTTCACTCGAGACGGTTAAGTGGAGAAATTTGGTCCAGTCTATTCATTAAGCAGGTTGCCGAGGTAACTGTTCCAACCGCCATTTCTGTATTGAATTCTGTGACGTTGGATTTCATCACCAACTAGTCTTTTCGGTCTGGAAAGTTACTGTTTGTGTGTGTTTGATCTCTAGATTCTTTAGGCGTGTGATTCAAATTTGTTTGGTTCTTTAGAGGCTTTAGGTGGTTTTCATTGAGATTTTACTTTGTTTGCGTGTGAAGTAGTTAAAAGCTTTTAAATGTGGCTGAATTACCAAGACAGTCCCGTAGACTTCGGGGCTAGTCTCCTGAGTTTGTAACCGTGGCTGATTTACTAAGGAAGTCCCGTAGACTTCGGGGCCAACCTCCTGAAGAAGTCCCGAGCCAGCTTGAAGGCTTGAAAGTCCTCGTAACTCCTAATGGTAGTAAAGTTGGGTCACCTGAAGAAGGAGAGTCTTCGTTAGTTGTACATCCTGATTACCAAACTCTAGTAACAAGCTATAATCCTGAATCGATTTCGGTTTCCGAACTTGCTGGTAGCTTTTCATCTACTAGTGATATAGGTGAAGAACCTGAGATATCTGAACCTGTTACTCCGACATCGGGGTTTGTCTCTCCAACTTCTAGTGCTCCTAATTCACCTAGGGTAGAAAGAGTAATCACCGAAAATCTTCCTTCTGGTTTGATAGCTATTGAAGAACTTGCTCCAGAAGAAGAAGTAGGCATCCCTATCCCTGAAAATCAACCTGTTATTGATCTAAGGGAGCGTGAATCAATTTTTTACAGTCCACCTAGAAGTACTACTTGGTATCTTTCTTTGACTAATTATTTAGAAAACCCAGCGTTAAGTTTTTCACCACCTCGTGCTCCTTATCATCCTAGAGGTTTTTATACTCCTGTAAATATGTCAGGTCAGTCGTCCATGTTTACTCAATCGCCTGAATCTTTTTTGTACGGCGGTCCTTCTGTTCCCTCTGGGTATCAGTCACTTTCTGGTACTTTCTCGAGAGCATCTCCTCAACCCATTGAACAAGGGTTATTCACTGGAAGCAATGGTACAAAGCCGTTGAGCGTAGAAGACATTCTTATGATGTCAGGTTCTATTCCCAATTCTCAACCTCAAGGTGGCCAGTTACCGCCTGGGGGGCAGCCTCAATTAACGCCTGGGGGGCAACCTCAAGGTACACAATTTGCATCCGGGGGGCAACCTCAAGGACAGTACGTACCTACGGTACAATACGTTCCTCAAGGTCAACCCCAAACTCCATATGTACCCCAAGGTCAACCCCAGTATCAATTTATACCTCAAGGTCAACCCCAGTATCAGTACGTGCCTCAGGGGTATCTACCCCAAGGTCAGTACTCGAATCAAGGTTTCCAACCACCCCAAGGTCAATCTTATGTGCAAGGAACGGGAAATGTACCTTTCAATTATCAATCCTACCCCCAACCTAGTTATGGTCCTCAATATTCTCAACCTGTTATGGGTCAGTACCCCGGAATGAACATAGTGTGGGATCCATCGCAAACTCAACAGGTGTTGCAGCCAAATGTACAGTTGTCATCTCAAACTGGACAACCTTAGTTTCTGGTTCACCCCAGCAACCAGTCCAGCCTAATATTCAAACTTCTATACCTTCGGTAGTTTCTCAGTCTGGGCCTACTGCGCCTCGTACTCCATCTCAAACGACTGCTGCAACTGCCGCGACATCTGTTCAATCTACCCCACCTACTTCTGGAGTATCGACAGCTCCAGTTTCTACTGTTCCTGTATCTACTCCTCAGACATCTTTACCACCGTCTGGATCTACGATTCAAACTACGGTTCAGATGCCTGTAGGAAAACCTGGTTTAAGTACGGTTGTCACAAGTCAACCACAATTCACCTATCAACCATACCAGGGACAGTACCAATTCGGTCCTGCTGTCCAGCAGCCAGTTTATCAGTATCAACCGTATCGTGGGTACACTTATCAACAACCTCAACAACCCCAGTACGGTCCGGTTAATCCTGGTTTTCCAGGAGGATACAATATCCCGAACGCGATTCCTATTCCTAGTTATCCTGGATATCCTCCTCCTGGGGCTGGTCTCATGACCCAGAGTTTTAGGGATCCTAATCGGCAGTTATCGTTTATCGCAACTTTGGACTTACCTGATTTGTCACGCCTAACGAACGATCCGATTAATTATCTTCCGTTTTGGCCGCCAATGTCGAATAAGTTGCCCAGTGACATTCCCAAGTTCGAAGGTAAATCTGGAGAGGACCCGTCGAACCATGTGATGACTTACCACCTCTGGTGTGCGTCTAACTCCATCACAGATGATTCGATCCGTCTTAGACTTTTCCAACGCACTCTAATTGGTCTCGCAGCCAAGTGGTACATTGAGTTACCGCGAGGCACTTTTTATAATTTTAGTCAGTTAACTACCTCGTTTTTAACTCATTTCCAGTTGCCAGTCTGATATGACAATGGCACGGAATTGTTAACTTCGCTAAAACAATCGACATCCACGTATATTTCAGATCATATTCATGAGTGGAGACGTCGACGACATTTAGTGAAGGTATTTATTTCGGATCAAATCTTGGCTGAGTGGTTTGTAAAATATTTGTTGCCAAGGATCACTGAAGATGTTGCTAAAGTCGGAGTTGTTACTGAGGAGCAAGTGATTGCTCAAGCACAGTACCTTGACTTGGTCTATACTCCGTCAGGTACGTTACACGAAAAGATCCCCGATCTTCCCAAGTCAAATCAAATCACTGCAGCTCCTTCGGGATCTCATGCCACTGACGGTATGATTGGTACGGTTAACACTAAAAGTAAGAAGAAGTCTTCCAAGAATTCTTCTCCTATCATAACCTTGCCTGATTCCCTGACAGGAGATTCTTCTGCAGAGGTTTCCGCCGATATTCACGTTGTAGAGTCATCTACGGCTAAATCAAAATCCGGTGGGAAGAAGAAAGGAAAGAAGAAGAATAAAACGGACAAAAGTTCAAAGGAGAAACCTGAAAAGGCGAAATCCAATGATGAAAAGCGCAAACCTCGTTATCCTTGTCTCATTTGTGACGAAGAACATTTTACAAGACACTGCCCTCATCGAGCAGAGGTTGCGAAGATCGTCAAAGGTTCCCAAACTCCTGTTGTTTTGAAGGATCCATTTCCAAGTCAAGACAGTAAGATGATAGGTTCTTCCTCGAGTGCCAATGAAGAACCCATATTGATGATGTCCCACGTAAGGATTGCGACTCGGTCGCAAGATTATGGTAGTAAGAGTCTTGTTGATGGTAAAGAAGCAGAATCTTCTCATTCTAACCCATCAACCTCAGCTCCCAGTTCCGATCCACTACAGATCGAGAAACCTAACCCGGACTTAGTAATCAAACCGCCCGCCAAGGGTATACTTCGAAAGCCTGCTTTCAATCCACATGCGAGAGCGGCCCAGAATTATAACATTGTTGAGGATTTAGTTGTTTCACCCTCGGCAATGTCGGCTTTGGAAGTGCTGCAATCATGCCCAGCACAGCGTAAATTACTTTTGTCGGCTATAGGAGCTGTTGATGTCCAGGACCCGAACCTAATAATTTTCGATCTAGAAAATAGTACACCACGGTTGCCTCATCAAATGGCTTTCCAGATCCTAGTGATAGTCAAAAACAGGCCTATTCATCGGACTGTAATTGATGAGGGAGCCTCAACGTGTATTATGTCGATACAGTGTTGGAGATCGCTTGGTTCTCCTTCACTAAATCAATCCCCGACAATTCTTAAGGCCTTTGATGGCCGTGGGTTTCATCCTTTTCGCATTCTACAGGATTTGCCTATAGGGGTTGAAGGAAAAATCGTTAATCTAGATGTGGAGGTGGTTGATGCCCCTCTAGATTACAACCTTCTATTGGGTCGAAGTTGGTCTTACGCTATGTCAGTGGTCGTTTCATCGGTCTTCCGAGTAATAAATTTTCCACATAATGGAAAGATCGTAACAATAGATAAGCTGGCTTACTTTTCATCCGACCCAGCCTCTTCGGAGAGTATTCAGCATGTCGGTAAAACGACTATCCCATATAAGGATGTTGGAGTAGGATTAGTTAAAGATGTCGGTTTACTGGGAACTTTTCCTTTTCCTCCAATCAACGCATCATCTTCATTTGCAACCATTCATATGATTACATCAGATACTATTTTTTATGACGATCCTTGGATCGTTCCTTCTGAATCTCAAATAGACTCATTTGGTAATTCCATGCCTTTGAGTCCATATGAAATTGCCTATGAAGCCGTGCAGTCTTTTGCCGACCCGTGTTCAACCGAAAATGACTTAATGAATGTGGTCCGTGAGGAATCACTTTTCACATCAACCTCGGATTTAACTACGTTTTCTGAACTTGTTCACTCTGATGAGAAAATTCGTGAAATCCTATGTGTAGATGATTTACCATGGGAAGATCTCCATCACAGATCTTCGTTTTTACCTGAGGATGATCGTTTTGAAAATGATTTCTCATCAATCTTTACGACTGAATATGTCAAGGAACCTCAAAATCCAATGAAACATCCCGATTCAGAGTTAAATTTGGGAAACATCTCTCGAACTATTCCCATTGACATTTCGGTTAAGCCCGGAATTGTTGAGAACATTCATATAGGTGCCTCGTGTACAGATGACGAAATTCAATTATATAAGGCCCTATTTCAAGAATTCCGCGACGTGTTTGCCTGGTCCTATGAGGAAATGCCAGGAATTGATCCCGCGATTGTTGTTCATGAGATCAAGACTTATCCGGACGCTAAACCCGTCCGGCAACGTTTGCGTCAGATTCACCCACGAAAAGCTGTTGCAATTAAAGCAGAAGTTGAGAAATTGTTGAAATCAGGTTTCATTTATCCGATCCCGTTAACGGATTGGGTATCGAATATTGTTCCGGTTAACAAAAAACAGGGAACAATAAGAATATGCATCGATTATAGGGACATTAATCGAGCCTGTCCAAAGGACAATTACCCAACTCCCTATATCGATCAAATCATTGATGATTGTGCCGGCAGCGAAATATTTTCCTTTATGGATGGTTTTTCCGGATACAATCAAATATATATTCTACCTGCAGATCAACCAAAAACGGCTTTCATTTGTCCATGGGGGACATTTTCTTATTGCAAATTACCTTTTGGGCTTAAGAATGCCGGAGCAACTTTTCAGAGGGCGATGTCTTATGCGTTTCATGACATCAAGCACATTGTGCAACCCTATCTCGATGACTTGCCTGCTCATTCATTACATCGAGTTGATCACCTCGTCCATTTACGAGCAATCTTTATGAGGTGTAGGCATTATCGTATTCGGTTGAACCCACACAAATGTGTCTTCTGTATAGAAACGGGTAGATTGCTGGGATTTGTAGTTTCAAAAGCCGGCATTCGCGTTGATCCCTCGAAGGTCGAAGCTATCATCAATTTGCCTCCTCCTTCGAGTCTTCGCCAACTCCAAAGTTTGCAGGGGAAAGCAAACTTTTTACGACGATTCATTCCTAACTACACCGAGGTTACAAAGGGTTTTACACGGTTGTTGAAACAGAATACTCAATTCTCTTGGGATGAAATAGCTCAGAAATCTTTTGATGCACTCAAACACGCGTTGACCCATGCACCGTTGTTGCATCCTCCCAACTACAACCAGGATTACTTTTTGTATCTCGCCGCCTCCCATTCCACCATTGGAATGGTCTTAGTTCAGGAAGATGAATTCGGAATGGAACATGTGATATATTACCTTAGTTCGTTAAATCCAACTGAGCTAAAATACTCACGGCATTGGCAGGTTCAAGCTGTCCAACGTTTTCGTCACTACATTTTACTACGTAAAACTACGGTAATTTCGGATTGCAACCCTATGATCTACATTTTGACCAAACAATTGCTCAAGTACTCTAAATGGATTGTTATCCTGCAGGAGTTCGACTTGGAGTTTGAGAAATCTAAGTCTAAGAAATCTTTAGTTTTTGCAGAGTTAATGTGTGACTTCCCGCGTGCTGACACAGAAACTGTGGCAGAGGAGCCCATTGCGGACGAATCTTTGTTTCTAATCAGCACTTTAGATCCGTGGTATGGGGATCTATCTCCAGAAAATGCCACAACTGCCAGGTAAGATGCTCCAACCCTATAAGCAAAGAATTACATGTAACCCTCACTGCATGCGTATATCAGTTTGAGTTCTCAGCTCAGTATGGAAGCTAGCAAAAGGGGCCTATGAGTTGGTAGACTTTGATGGGGACTCTTTGGGTAAACCCAAAAATGGCCTTTACTTGAAGAGGTACTATGCTTAAAGGAATGGGGTATGGAGATTTTTAGTTAGGATAGTTTTTCTTTCTAGCTGGTGTGTTTTAGTTTACAAAGTGTGCTTAGCTTAGAGAGTGTTTTTCCGTCATTATTCCTGCTTATCTTGGTTTTACTCTTGATATTGCAGATGTCGATGCCTCTCCAAACATACATTGGATTTGCTGATGGTGCTTGTCGTAATACATGGAACATCTCTTCCGCAGATTGGGTTATCTATTCGCCCTCTGACGAGTTAGTTTCCATGCATGGGGTAAGCCTCGGTCAAACAACAAACAACATTGCAAAGTATAGTGCAGTGATTGAGTTACTATCTGAATCTATTTCATTTGGGATTCGGAGTTTGATAGTGAGGTTAGATTCTGAACTCGTTGTATTACAGCTTAATAGAGTGTATGCCATTAGAAATCCAGTGTTATTAAGATTATTTTTGAGAGTGCGTCTCTTGGAACGTGAGTTTGATTATATTGAATATCAGCATATTCCAAGGTCTTTAAATACATTAGCAGATGCGATTGCTTCTCGAATGTTAAATGGACATTTGCAATAATCATACATGTAAATTTAAAACCATTTCATAACATGATTTACAAGATAAGCCGGGAATAGTGATATATATATATATATAGGAGTGTGTCAAAAAATACATCGTCTTCGATCATAGGTTGAAAAACACCTTATGATCGGCAAAAATGATAAGTACAAAAAACAAAAACGTCACATGTGCCCACAAAAGGCGATCATCCTATCACTGGTGATGATCTCTATAAGAAACCACTGCCCGGGCCACCTTGCAAAGGAACCTCCTAAAAGGTCCCGGGACTCCAATCACATAGCGCTGAAGTCGACGAGGAATGTCGTCTATAGTGGTCTCAGGAATATCCCCTATCAAGCGCTCAAGATGACCCTCCAACTCGGCCAAAACCTCTGCTGATTCGTCCTGTAGGGTTGGCGCGGGTGCAACTGGTTGCCTCCTCTCGAAAGGCCGGAGAGCGGCTGGTCGCTGTGGACACACATCTGCATTTGAAATTTTTACTATCAGTTTTGAGGTGATGAAAAATATAAAAAAAAAAAAATAATTAAAACAGGAAAAGTTGAAAAGGATTTTACCTGACTCGTCCCACTGCTCTCCTGGTGGAAGAGCCATGTCTGGGTCACCACGGAAATCTATCCCAGCGTAAGGGAAATCCTGAATGGCAAAGACCTAGTTTTCCAACCATTGGAAATACTCAGGTTTGAACCGAGCAACCTCTGTCCTCTCGTCCGAGTGACGGGCCATGACTGCGACCCATCGCATCAGTTTGGGCTCTCGAGGAAGCCCAGCTCCAACAGTAAGATGTTGTGGGATCAGCATAGGAACCCTCTCCAGGCCAAAACTCACGACCAAAGCCCCATAACCAAAGGTCTTTAGTCATCCGCTCTTGGCCCTGGTCAGTTGGCCTTTCACATTGGCCAGCACAGCATTGCACCAGTTGAAGATGGTGCCTTGAAAGCAATCAACTGCCATACGCATCTGGGATCCGGTGGCAACATGTAATGCGGCAGCTCCGCAAAGTCTGGTGACAGTAAACGCAATCACCATGAGCTCAGGACGGGATATTGTTTTTATGTCTATCCCTTTGTCTTTAGCCTGGCTGTTGCAGTACTCTAGCCGGAGGCTATCGACAGACTGGCCACCTGGCCTAGTCCCGTATAGAGTCAAGTCTTCGCCTCTCTTAGGCAAACCAGTCAAGAAATAAATGTCCTCCGGCTCGATTTCGAGCCGGTGCCCTCCAATGGAAAAACATTGGTCCTGTATGCTCCATCTGTCAACCAGCCACTGTAAGAAATCCACCTGAGCCCTCATGCCAGGAATGGTCCAGAATTTGTATAGTCCGCACGCCCTCAAAGCATGAAGTGAAGGCTGATGATTCCATGCGGCAGTATCCACGTCCTCATGCTCTCGTTCACGCCAATCTAGCATGATATACTCTCTGCATCAAGTATAAAGATTAATTAGATTGCTAGAAAACATTTTGATTGGTCCATTTTTGAGGAATTTTGGGTTCAAAACCCTTGCTGCGGGGTACGCACCCTCCACGTTAGACACAGTGCGTGGGTCCGCACTTTGTCTACATGGAAGGTGCGGACCCCGAGCTTTTTCCCAATGGAGAAAAAGTCGGGGTCCGCGGGTCCGTAATGGTAAACCTGCGGACCCCCGCGCGCGGGTTTTGCGACTAAAAACCCTCCCAAAAAATGAAATGAGGGACTAAATCAAAAAACTAAATGGTTGAAAATGAAGAGTAGGATGATGTGGATTACCTGGAGAAGGCGGCGCTCGATTCCGACGGTTGGATTTTCCACAATCTTCACGGGAAGTTTTCTAAGCAAAAGCACTATTTTCTCACCCAAACTCGAACGGTAAAAATGAATTGACAAAGGCCCTTTTTATAAGTTTTTTGAGTAAATAAATCACAAATTTGTTAATGTTTCACTTTGAAAAGGTATTTTGCAACGCTTTTATCCATTTTAAACAGGTATGAGTAATGTTTGTGTTTTTGTGCAGAATAAAGGATTATTCAGGCGAAATCTATCATTTTCAACGAAAAAACTAGTAAAGTCATCTTTAAGCCCTTTTCTGACTCCTAAAATATGAAAATATTGCCGATCGTTTCTTTTACACTCGTTAAAATGGAATTAAAAGACGGTCCACTTACAGCTCTTTTCCGACCATAAAAACATGAAAAGATTGCCGGATTTTTGTCGTTTCGAATTCGATATTGGTTATAAAACGACGTGTCGTTGATCGCTTTTTTACTTTTTCGGATGAGTGACACTAATAACGAAAAGTACTCCTTGGTCGTAAAAGATCAAGCGGTTCTCTCAAGTATTATTTTATACTTTTTCGGGCTTGGGAGACACAAATTTACGAAAAAGGTCAACCCTGGAGTCTTCTTAAGTTTTTTCAGACTCTCTAAAATTGAAAAACGCCAAGTTTCTCCTATACTGGACTCGTTAAAATTTCACAGTAAAGGACTTGTTCAATTACAAACAGGAACGAACCACTCCTTCTTAGGGTTCGAATCTAAACTAATTTGGACTCATCCGAGGGATGAGCTTATAATCAAGCAAATGTTATCCTCCTCAAGCTTGTCAAAAATAAAGAGGTACTTGCCAGAAATGGTGGGGGAAAAGAGAGAAAATGAGTCTGTTTGTCATACTTTGTAACCACTCTTGAACACGACACTTTTATTCACCTGGGTTGGGAAATCCTTTGCCTAACAGTTGGTCAAACCATTGAAAGTCTTCAGCCAGTTTCTGGGTATTAACTTTGGGTCAATTGTTACCAAGCCATCTGTCGTGTCGTTATGTGTTCAAGAGGTCACTGCCAATAAGCCATTCATCTGCAAAATATCTGTCATCCATCTTGACCATCCCTGGGTCAGTCCTTGCAACTAAATTTCTTCAACTTGATCTATGATTTCGTGTTGTGGGATTGCCTACGACGGATCGCTTTCTATCGACATCAACACATTATCTAGAAAGATGATCTAGGAATCGTCAGTACCTTGAGATCTGCATGCCTCAATGGCAGGTTTCTCGCCTTTGACGACAGTTTACATCATTGACTTTCGATCGAAGGATTCCGTGACATGTTCGACATCAACACATTTATTCACATCTCATGGATTGTACTGGGTACTTTGAGAGCCATTGACATCACTGGTGGTTTCTCTCACACTTGTTAACAGTTTACATCATTGACTGGTAATCAAGTGGTTTCTACCATGTTCGACTTCAACACATTTATTCGCATGGATAGAATCGTACTATTTCGGGATATAGAAATGAAGACCCTGGATCTAGTTTCCACCATCTAGGCTGCGAGGAATTTTGTATTCATTATGTTGTGGACTATTCATAAACAGATGGCTGCGTCCATACTGTGTTCACACGAGTCTATACTTATGATGTTTTACAAGATGATTCATGTATCAGAGCAGTAGATAGTTTTCTAGTTAGTTTTGATCTGAGTATGGGAATGCCTACCTCAGCGATGATATGATCTCATATATATATCTTGCATTGAATGTTTTTTACAGGTTCCGACCGGGCTCTCCACAAGATGATCCTCGAAATGATAAAGTACTTCACTCTTCCTATATGATAAATGAAATCCTCATCTACTACAGACTTCACACTTTAGGGGGCAATCTGTTACACAAAAATATTGTCACCATGATTATTTGCAGTCAGTATGGGTCTATCATCACTTGTACTGTCCTCCTAAGCAAGTCCAAGACCTCAGCTCTTCAAATCAAGCTTTAGAAGTGGGAGAAAGACATTAAATATCAATGTAACTCTAGTTCTTCACTTTCTCTCATGGTCACCTGCAGTCCCGCACCTTCTGTGTACAAAAGCTGTGTACCTACCCGCTCTGTTCCTAACGGTGTAGGTGTGGACCCCTGTGAAAGTCAAAAGGCACAAGTTTTATCTTAAAAAACTCACTTTGGGTTAATTCTAGAGTTTTCTAGAAGGAATTTTGACGTGGATTGTTCGCTCTGAGGTGGTTCATGCATCCCAAAAGAGAAGGAGCTAATCCCTTGACTAAAGGAGCTATCCCTTTGAAGGAGGGCTTTATCCCTCTGAAGGAGGACCTAGTAACTTCCCTCCATTGCACTATAAATACAGGCATTGGGGTGAGGTCTAGGGAGGTTAGAAGCTGAACATTTTGAGGGTAAATGCTAGTGAAATTAAGACTCTTTGGTTGAGCTTGAGAGGAGAGATCACACACCTCTTGGTTCCATTGGAGAGTGAGTGAAACTTGTCAAAGTAGAGGAGACATCTTGTTGGACCCTGGAAGGAGCTTGTACAGCGTCAAGGCAAAGGTTGTAAAGTTCTTCTTCTTTTGAATTAATACAATCAAACTCATTTTTCTCAACAAGTATCTTATGTTATTTGTTTCATGGACTCCTTGACTTTCATGTTAAATATGTTTTATGCAATTGGTTTTTCAGGCGCTATTTAATTTGTTTGTCTTGTTTGTGTTTGCAGATTCGCGAAAAGGAACTCATTTGGATCAAAGGAGCGAGGGCATCCACAAGCTTGCGTTGGACCAAAGGTAGGCCCTAAAAACACTTGTTTGCTAATTGTTTATTGAAACATATTTAGAGAAAGATAGTGTCTGGTTGGTTTGCTTGTCGTTAGGTCTTCTTTAGATTCTAGGAAGGTCTATCTTGTCCGCAAGATCGACACATTCCGCGCGACAGTAAGTCAGTTAGCATTTGTTGATATTAAAATTTCAGATGAAGATAAGTGCATCAGTTTGTTGTGTTCTCTACCAGATTCGTGGGATAGTTTGGTTATTGCAATAGGTAGCAATGCAACTTACTTGAATTTTGATGAAATAGTCTCATCCTTGCTGACAAAGGAGATGAGACAGAAAAATACAGAGAGCCAGAATGGTGATGCCTTGTCTGTATGACGACGTTCCCAGAACAGAAACAAAAATAATTCATCGAGTGGGAAATCTAAATCTAGAGGGAGATCTAAATCTCCAGGAAAACCTGTAAAGGTGGTGTGCCGGAAATGCGGAAAGGAAGGGCACTAAAAAAGGGACTGTAAATCTAAAGCTCCTAACAAAGGAAAGGGATCTTATGATGCTCCTTCTACAGTGGCGAAAACCACTTCAGATGAAGGTGGGGATGTGTACTTGGCTTCTTCAAGTACACATGTAGATCATGAGGCATGGTTGATTGACTCGGGTGCATCCTTTCACATCACTCCCCATAGCAAGTGGTTCTGCGAGTATGAGAAATATGATGGTGGTGATGTCTTCTTGGGGGATGACAGGAAGGCTAGAATCATTGGTCGCGGAAAAGTAAAGTTCAAGTTGCAAGGTGGAAGAGTTAGAACGCTTCCAGGTGTTCTACATATTCCTGCATTAGCCAGAAATATGATTTATGTTAGCAAGCTGGATGATACAGGTGTAAAAGCAGTGTTCGAGAAGGATACCTGCAAGATGGTTCGGGGAGCACTGGTATTGATGCGGGGAGTTCGGATTGGAACTCTGTACAAGCTGCAAGGTAGCACTATTATTGATGGGTGCAATATTTCTGTGGTTCCTAAAAGTGGAGCAGAAAATCTAGTGGTCTCTGGAGAGAAGACCATGTTGTGGCACCAAAGGCTTGGACATATTGGAGAAAAGGGCCTTCGGATACTTCATGGTAAGGTATGGTAGAAGGTATGAGTAATAGCTCTCTGGATTTTGATTTCTGTGAAAATTGTGTATATGGGAAGCAGAATAGGGTGAGTTTCCCCTCTGGTAGTAAGAGGGTGAAACAGATATTAGAACTTGTGCACAGTGATGTGTTTGGACCTGTGAAGGTTCCATCACTAGGTAAGTCTGTGTACTATGTATCATTTATAGATGACTTCTCAAGGAATACATGGATATATTTCCTTAAGAAGAATTTTGAAGTCTTTGACAGGTTTAAAGAATTTAAGGCTCTTGTGGAAAACCAGACAGAGAAGAAGATAAAGGTGGTTAGGATAGATAACGGTGGAGAGTTTTGCAGTAAGGAATTTAAAGAATTCTGTAAGAAGCATGGTATAACACGGCAGAAGACTACTCCATATACAACTCAGCAAAATGGAGTTGCAGAAAGAATGAATATGATGTTGATGGAAAGGGCAAGAAGCATGCTCAGTGGTGTCGGGTTAGGACAAGAATTCTGGGCAGAGGTAGTGGATACTGCATGTTACTTGGTCAATAGGTCACCTTCATCAATGTTGGAGGATAAGAATCCACAAGAGGTATGGACTGGTAAGAAACCCTCTCTTTCACATCTGAGGGTATTTGGATGTGATGCATATGTACATGTTCCAAAGGAGAAACAAACCAAGTTGGATAGTAAATCTAAAAAGTGCATCTTTATTGGGTATAAGGATAGTTTAAAGGGTTATAAGCTTTCGAACCCAGTCACACTGAAGGTTGTGTACAGCCGAGATGTGGTGTTCAGAGAGGTGAAAGATGTTATTAAACATGAAGTCCAATGAAAAGAACCTGAGAAGATAGAGTTTGAGCTAAAGGAGGAAGAATTAGACTCTACAGCAGAGGAGGAATCAGAAGATGAAGAGCCACAAAATCTGGCTATGAGAAGATCAATTCAAGAAAGAAGGCAGCTAGAAAGGTATAGTCCATCTGCTTTCTGTTCAAATTTTGCTTTTTCTATTACTGATGATGATCCTAGAACTGTGAAGGAATCAGTGGATTCAGAGGATGGAAAACTCTGGAAAGACGCCATGGTTGATGAAATGGCATCTTTGCACAAAAATGAGGCTTGGAATCTGGTGGAGTTTCCGGCTGGAAGGACCCATTGGCAGCAAATGGGTCTTCAAGAAGAAGACAAATGCAGAAGGAAAGGTGGAGAAATACAAAGCTCGGTTGGTAGCAAAAGGTTATTCCCAGGTGTCGGGAATTGATTTTGGTGATATTTTTTCTCTTGTTGCCAAGGTAACTTCAATTAGATTACTTTTATTTGTTGTTGCTGCTTTTGATTTTGAGGTAGAATAGATGGATGTGAATACAGCAGTTCTTCACGGGGATCTGGAAGAGGAGATCTACATGAAGCAACCTGAAGGCTCTGCGGTGAAGGGTAAGAAAGAACTGGTATGCAAGTTAAAGAAGTCTCTGTATGGGTTAAAACAGTCACCAAGGATGTGGTATCAGAAATTTGATACATTTATACGAGGACTTGGCTTCACCAGAAGCAAAGAAGATCATTGTGCGTATTTTAAATTAATTGGTGACCGTGTTATTTATCTGGTCTTGTATGTGGATGATATGTTGCTGGTTGGAAATGATAAAGAAATTATATAGGATTTGAAGACCCAATTGTCCTCCAAATTCGACATGAAAGATCTTGGTGCTGCAAACTCTATTTTGGGCATGGAAATTAAAAGAGATCTGGAAAACAAGAAGCTCAGGTTAAACCAGAGGAAGTATGTCGAGACAATACTACAGAGGTTTAATATGCAGGATAGTAAACCAGTGAAGGTTCCTATCCCTGTAGGTGTGAGGCTATCTGCTGAACAATGTCCCAAGACACAAGAAGAGGAAGATGACATTTCCCGTGTTCCATATGCAAGTGCAGTCGATAGCTTGATGTATGCAATGGTCTGTACTAGACCAGACATTGCACATACAGTGGGAGTATTGAGCAGGTTTATGTCAAAACCAAGAAAGGAGCATTGGACAGCAGTGAAGCGGGTTTTCAGGTATTTGCGTAGCACTAGTGATTATCGTTTGTGCTACCAAGGAAGACCAGGATTGGACAGAGTGTTGGATATTTGTGGCTTTTTTTATGCAGACTAGGTTGGAGATCTGGATCATAGAAGATCTACAAGTGGGTATGTGTTTAACCTATTTGTAGGTGCAGTTAGTTGGATGAGTAAGAAACAATCTGTAGTGGCACTATCAACTATAGAGGCAGAATACATGGCAGCCACTCATGCAAGAAAGGAAGCAGTTTGGTTGCAGAGATTATGTTCAAGTATGGGGTTAGTACAGGAAGCTATAAGGATAGGCTGTGACAGCCAAAGTGCAATTTTCTTGGAAAAGAACCCTGCATATCATTCAAAGACAAAGCACATTGATGTTCAGTATCACTTTGTGAGGGATATGATAGAAGACAAAAAGGTGTTGTTGGTAAAGATGGACACTTTGAAGAATACTGCAGATGCATTGACAAAATCTGTGAGCTCTGAGAAGTTCTCTTGGTGTAGAGAGACAATGGGAATTTCAGGGCTAGGAAAATGACTAAGCTCTCTTGTGGCCCCTTGTGGAAAGAAAACAACAAGTGGGATAATGGTGGGTTGTGTTATATTCTTTCCATGTAGCTAATAGGGGGTTTGAAGGGCACTCGTAACCCCACTTTATGGGGTCCGGGGCAGTGCCCCGAAAAATTTTGGTTTTGGACCCTTTGTTAGGTTGGGTGGACCCACCTATGGTTTTGTGCATGATTTTCGCACATGTTTCTTGGACGTGATGGTTTTCGGTCCATGGTATTGGATGCTTCACATGTATAAATATGTATTGTAACATTGAAAGGAACATAATGAAAAAATCAAGCTGGTAGTCCCGGTTTTGGGATCGAGGGGAAAATCTCTATGTATATGTGTTTTATGTGTTATTCTCTCGCACTATTTATTCTCTGCATTTTAGAATTCGTATGCAGGTAATTTCTGTACGGGTTAAAACTTACATTCTTAAGATAACCTGTGTATATACACACATACTCTGCATAAAAACCCATGTATAGTTTTGTTGTGGCCAGCAACAACCCCCCTTTTATTTAGTTTTAGTATTAAGCTAAATAAATGGGGAAGCTAAAAAAACTAGCACTTATGTTTCCCTTTGAATAAAAAATGCTATCATAAACTTAGGAAAACACCCACTAAACCGAAAAATTTTAAGTTTTATGATAAGTTCCGAATAAAATCATTCTCTTAACAATAAAACATCGCATCGCAAAGGATAATGGAGGACATCATATAACCAAACTTTCGAAATTAAGAAAACGCAATGCGAGATCACGCACCTTAAAAACCCATCGCACATCGCAGCTTTCATACGCCGCAAATATCATCTAATGTAAAATATCCCTATCTGGCAATATGTGATAAGACATCTCGCAAATCGCATCTCACAGACGCACAAGGTGATAAATGCTTGTTGATGAAACGGATTAGCAATATTGCGATCTGCGATATTGCGAAGCAAATCGCAAAATCGCTTTATCGCAGATCTGCAGGGCTCATCGTTCAATAAAGTTTTTCTCATAATTCGATACCAAGTTATGGGCATTAATTTCAATTTAATGGTTAGTTGATGGTCATTTATGAGATAAGATTTAAAGATGATCGAAAGGTTATTTCACGTAGGGTGGTATATTTGATATGATTTCAGACTTAAAGAGCTTTCCCGTCACTTTATCTCTTTCCTTACTTTTAAATTCGCAGGAGCGGCAAGCAGAGCAATATACACAGCAGTGTGCAGAACATAATGGGAAAGAAGGGAAACGCTCCGATTACAGTGGACAAAGAGATGACGCCCTTATACACAGATACCACCTGTAACAAAGATGTCGGCATAACTACTGGGGAAGGCATGTACAGTCTGCTCGAAGAAGAAAAGCCGAGAGTTATGGAGGTGAAAGCAACAGCAGACTCGCACAGATCGTTTGAAGCATCAATCACTGAATTTTCATGTTCGTTCTTGCATCGAATAGCGGCAACGCCGAAGATTCTTCCATACACAGACATGGTCAAGTGGGTACTAGATAGTGTCGATATAACAGATAGACAATTCAAGACTCGAGGCCAAGACCTCATTGGGTCATTCACTGCACAAGATTTAAGGCTTATGTATCATCTACCAGAACCGCGGGCAACCTACAACAAGAAGTTCGTAGAAAAGTTTTCCAAGGAAAACGAATATTTGGAGGAGTGTACCAAGAACTATTCAGTAAGGAAAGAACCATTAAAAAAAAGAGGCAAAGCGCGCTAACTAAAGCCCATCAAGACCGTGCAACAGGCGAAAATAGCACCTGGGAAGCCCGGATCAGAAAAAGGAAGCAGTTTCTCTGGGCAAAACCCCTCAAAAAGAAAAGCCCCTGAGCGTTCGGTCGCATGTAAGCCGATAAACCACAGGGAAAAGAGCTAAATGCTAAAGGCGAGACCCACGCCCCAAAACCAACGGTATTTATCAGGTGCACCCTTAGGCGGTAAGCGGATTTGGTTGAAATCTAACGATTCCATTCAGTGCCTGACGCGTGGCAGTAGAAGAAGCAGCTACAGCGGCAAACAACGTCATTGACTGTGTCAATGAAAACCTGCACAGAGCAAATCTCATTTCAGAGACCACACCAGGATTTCTCCCAAAGGCACAGCAACTGCAAACAAGCTGGAGACAGAAAGCTGAGGAAAGGGCAGAGTCCATCAAGAAGTTAACCAAGTTAAATTGGGAAACTTACTGGCAATGTTTGGTTAAACCGCACAGTCAATGCATGACTCTCAAATGCCTTACGAACTCTACCGAGAAGATAGTGCCAGCACTTGCAAATTTTGTTTTCACATGGAAACTAAAATCGAAGGTCAGCCAACCAACGCTTTTCAAGCCGATGCTGAATGCTTGCGACCACAGAGAACAGAAACATAGATAGTTAAATTCTAGATTCAGTTTTAGTTTTAGTTTTGATTTATTTTTTCCTTAAATGAGGATGGTCATTTAAACCTCCTCCTATATTTTTGTAATAAACTATTTTTAGTATTTAGGAAGTAGTATTTTAACCCCTCTCATGCATTTAGAGAGGGGTCCTGAAATTTGTTAAAAAAATTTCCTCAAAACATGCACTTTTGCACCCTTAGAGGAGGTTTTGATGAATGAATGGAACAAGATTTATTGATATCTGTGTTTAATGTCTGCTACTGAAATGCACTTTTGTACTCTTAGTAGATGTTTAATTAGGAAGAGATAATCCATATTGCTGAAGCTCATGAGTAGGACTTGTTATCAATGGTACTTTTATCTCTTAATGATTTCTGCTTATGTGTCTAAGTACTATTTTATGCTCGGTTATTTATATATGAAAGCTTGAATGTTTGAGTTATCATTTGGCACTTTTGTATGGTGATGACTATTCTGTTTATGCTCAATATATGAATGACTTATTATGCGATATGCTTCTCACAATTGTTTTGGCTAACTTTTTATACGAAACAATTCATTTTTATCAAATTCTTTTCTTGTAGCGATTGAATGATCTTTATTACCAATTGCTGTTCGAAATTATTTTAGATCGCATAAGCAAAAAATTGAATCCCGGGTTAGTTTTGGACTTAAATATTTATGTTCATTATAATACAATTGCATTTTTAAACTAGACTTAGACTAAAAGCATTTTACTTAGAAATCTTTAGAAAATAGAAATATTAATCAACACACACAAATTGGGAAACTGGTCCCATTATCCCTAGTCGAACCCACCATCCCAAACGGAAAAGGAGTTGCTTTCAAGGTCCGGACCGAGTGGGTATCCCCCCTTGTTGTAGACATGATTTTCGGGGCTTCAACAAGTTCTCAGAATTATGAATAATTTAGCTAACTGAACCATTGTAACATTGAACCACCCACTGAATCAAGTACTGAACCAATCATAGATCATTGAAACATACCCAGTCATAATTTTGCAACATTATAACTAATCAATGTTTCAATCCACAACTTAAATCAACCAACACAACATTTCCAAATACATATCATGCTTATCACGACATCATTGACAGACAACAACAAATAGAACAGACATTATCAATCGTCATCATCAAGCAGCGCTACAAGCCCTGATGAGATCTAACTCAAAATATATATGTGACTGTTATTAAGCATACCAGCATATATACGTTATTATCATGTGCAACATGTTGAGAATTCAATAGGGAAATGTATATGTTAATTCTCTTAACTTGATAACTCCTTATGTTTTATTTTTACTTATTAGCTTTGATCTTTCTTATTCCAATCTACAATACGTCAAACAACTACCAAAACAGTAAGAACAATGACACAGTAATGTAGACTGCAGGCCAAGGCCAAAACCCCTCCTCGAGAGTAAAACCCGTAAAATATCTTCTTATCTTTCATATCTTTCAATTGACGAAAACCATGACCTAGACTCAGTCAAATACCCTCTAAGATCAAGTCTTCCTCGGCCTCCTACTGAAACATCTTCGACCTCCCGGTAGATCTGAAATTTTTCTCCCCAGTCGTATTTTGCAATTGTTGGTGCTTCCCTAGGAGACTTTGATCTCCCTTTCTCTTCCCTTGACATCACTTGCCTTGATTTGAGTCTTAGGGCTAGTAGGAAACCCTAAGAGACATTCACTTTCCTTCTTTCTCTTCTTTCTTCCAAAATCGAACATTATACTTTCCCAATGTAGAAACCCTAACTTCGCACTTCCAAAAGAAAGTAGAGAAACCCAAACACTTTGACTTTTCTTTTCCTTCCTCTTCGCGCTTCCTTCTTCATCCTTATGTTGCTTCCTTCTTCGTATGAGATATGATTGAGTGAATCATCCAAGTGGATGATGAGTTTCTCTTATATATAGGCTTCCTTCAAGGGTGGGCATGGCTCTTCATGTAGGCCGACATGAAAACTTATGTAGGCTGACTTGATCTTGGAGGTATTTTGACATTTTCAAGACAAAATAAATTTTCTTCTACAATTTACAATGTGCCCACAGGGTCTTTCATATATGACAATGACTCTTATATCTAGGACAAACCATAGAAACACTCTGTTGGGTCCCTATAATACTAGTGATTACCCCATTACTATTGTAGTTATACCCCTTATTTATATTGTTGTGCCCCTGTTACCCCCATATTGTTATTTCTGTGCCCCATAGAATCCCTCTATTGTTATTTTTGTGGCTTTATATTATTATTTTTAGGTCGGCTAGATTATATTGTGACTCCTTAGACTCTTATATATAGAAAGGAGGTTTTGTCATTTGTATCATCCAAGAATTTTTCATTTATGTAATTTAAAGGAGGTTTCCCCCTCGAAGAGGCTGAATTCTAAGGCGTTGATCTATCTTTTCTATCTTTTCTTGAGCTGGTTTCATAACATTTGGTATCAGAGCTTTGGATTCTAGGGTTTCGCTGCTCCAAACAGGTCATCGTGGCATTTTCGCTATAAAAAATTTTCTGTGATGTTTCAGAAGTCGAAAAAAAAACCCATTTGAGAAGAAATCACGCTGAACCTTGGGTCCGAATTTCAGAGCTTTTTGCACGATATTTGCGGAGATATGATCTGAGGAAGTTGGTCTTTTTGTAGACTCCTGAATTACATTCAAAACAGGTGACCTGGGGAAAATCGTCATAACTTTCTCTCTGGGGATCGGATTGAAATTTCGTAAGAAGGTACAGAAAGAGGACGGACTGTAGTTTATTGTATGTGTGTTTCAGATTCAAAGGTTGAAACAGTGACTCGTGGCACGTCGTACAAGTTCGCTCTACTGAACCAGTCTAAAAGCAAGTCACTGTGGGAGATTTCACATAATTCTTCCTTGGAGAATCCAATTTGGCTCAGACTTGTGGCATTGGAAAGAGGACGCAGAAGGCTACTACAGGTAGCAATTTCAAAACTGGATGATCCGAAATTACAGAGATACATCAGATTCAATATCAGGCTTCTATAAAGTGAAAAAAGGTGTGTAGTTTTTTTTTAAATTTTTGTGTAAGCTTGGTTTAACGGAATTCAAAGGGCATAGTAAAGCATTATTATCGGTAACTGATGTCCCGAGGAAAGAAAATGCAAACACCTAGTAAGGAACCTGAAAGCTCTAGCATGACTCATGAAGAAGAGGAAGAAATGCTACATGATATATCAAAATTACAAGAACAAGTGCAACAAATGTCACGCTCACAAAAGCTAACAGAAGCTAAGATAAGTGGCGTGGAATCTAAGATAAATGGCGTGGAATCTAAGATAAAGGGAATGGAAGCTAATATGGAGGATTCGATGGCAAATTTGAAGATAGATTTGAAGACAGACATGGAAGAATTGAAGAAGTTGCTACAAGAAAGGGTCACTAATGGTGAAAAGGTAGTAAAGGAAACTCATGATGAGAACAAAAGAAATGTTAATCATGATTCCATAGACGCTAATGTTGGATCGAAGAATCACCATATTCCAAAAATCGATATGAGGAAGTTTGATGGCAAGGATCCCGCCACATGGATATTACAGATAGAGCAATTCTTCGATCTCAATAATGTGCAAAACGCACAAAAGGTACGTATGGCAACTGTATATTTGGAACCAAATAAGTTTGTATGGTATCAATGGCTTTGCTCTCGTAAACAATTTATCACTTGGGCAATTTTTACGGAAGAATTGATAGCACATTATGAAGATACAAAAAGCAACACTTTTTTTAGCCAATTGATAAGTCTCAAACAAAAGGGTTCAGTAATGGAGCACATTGAGGAGTTCCAAAAATTGAACATAAGGGTAAAAGATATTCCAGAGGAGCATAGGATTGATGTGTTCATAGGGTCTTTAAAGGATAATATCCAACATGATGTTCGCCTTTGGGAACCTGATTCATTAGAGAAGGCATTCAGGTTAGCAAGAAAAATGGAAAGCAAAATTATGGCAACCAGGAAGCATACCACTCACAACTATAAAGACGGAAGTGTTGTTGCCCCTAGTCTTCCACAACCTATAAGGTTGACACCACAACAATTGGAAGAAAAAAGAGCAAAAGGGCTTTGTTACAGTTGTGATAGCAAATACACTAAAGGTCATAAGTGTGCTGAGAAGAAATTATTCTACATAGATTGTGAAGAGGAAGAAGAAAAGGAGCAAGAAAGGTCAAAAGAAGAAGATATACTCTAGGAACAAAGCCTAGATGAAGAACAAATAAATCCGACCATATCTTGTAATGCATTGGCGGGAATTACCACTCCTCAAACCATCAAGATAGAAGGACAAATCAAGAAGAAAAAGGTAATAGTGTTGATTGATTCAGGAAGCACCCACAATTTTATTCATTGTAGGGTAGCAAAAGAATTGAATTGCTTCCTATATCCAGCACCAGAGTGTCAAGTGATGATTGCAAATGGAGGAACAATAAATTGCTCTGGAAAGTGCCATAATATCAAGCTATCCATGAGAGAATATGTATTGACTAGCCCAATGCTTTCCATTCCAATGGGAGGTGTTGATGTTGTACTAGGAGTCCAATGGCTACAATCCTTGGGTACAATAGCTTTTAATTTTCAAGAACTTTTCATCAAATTTTCTACGGAAGGAAAGGAAGTTGAATTAAGGGGTATTGCAGGGAAACCAGGAAAGATAATCAGCTCTAATGGCGTGACTAAGCTTCTTAAAAAGGAGCAAAGAGGTGTAATTGCACAATTATGTTCGCTAGATGTTTCCACATTGGAATCATCTATTTCTCCAGATCTCCAAAATGTCCTGGACAATCATTCCAAGGTATTTGAGACTCCCAAAGGTCTCCCACCTATGCGTGATCATGATCATGCTATTCATCTGATTCCAGGAAGTGTTCCTCCAAACATCAGGCCGTACAGATATCCCTATGCCCAAAAAAGTGAAATTGAACGTATGGTTGCAGAAATGCTAGAGGCTGGTATAATTCAACCAAGTCAAAGTTCTTTCTCAGCTCCAGTAGTATTGGTGCACAAGAAGGATGGATCATGGCGCATGTGTCCGGATTATAGGGAGCTCAACAAGCTCACTATTAAAGATAAGTTCCCCATTCCTGTTATTGATGAATTATTGGATGAATTGCATGGATCAATTTACTTCACCAAGTTGGATCTTCGTTCGGGATATCATCAAATCAGAATGAAGATTGAAGACATTCCGAAAACGGCATTTAGAACTCATGAGGGTCATTATGAATTTTTGGTCATGCCTTTTGGCCTTACCAATGCACCTTCAACATTTCAAGGTTTGATGAATTCAATTTTCAAACCATTCCTTAGAAAATTTGTGTTAGTATTTTTTGATGATATACTAATCTACAGCAAGTCTTGGAAGGATCATGTTGAACATGTTGACAGGGTGCTACAACTATTGGAGGAGAAACAATTATATGCAAAAAGATCCAAATGTTTCTTTGGAGTCCAGGAGGTGGAATATTTGGGTCATATTGTATCTCATGAAGGAGTTAAGGTAGACCCTAGCAAAATTAAAGCCATTAAGGAATGGAAAATCCCCACATCCATAAAGCATCTGCGAGGATTTCTTGGGTTGACAGGGTATTATCGCAAGTTTGTTAAGAATTATGGGAGAATAGCAGCACCTCTAACAACATTATTGAAGAAAGATTCATTTTCATGGACTCCGGAAGCAACAAAGGCCTTTGAACATCTTAAAGAGGCAATGTGCCAAGCACCAGTCTTAGCTACGCCGGACTTCACAAAAACCTTTATTGTGGAATGTGATGCTTCAGGAAATGGAATTGGTGTTGTTCTAATGCAAGATGAAAGACCCATTGCTTTTGAAAGTCGTCCAATCAAGGGAAAGTTTTTAAGCAAAGCTATTTATGAGAAGGAAATGTTGGCAATACTCCATGCACTTAAGAAATGGCGACCCTACCTAATGGGAAGACACTTCAAGGTAAAAATGGATCATGATAGCCTTAAATACTTTTTAGAACAAAGATTATCCTCTGAAGAGCAACAAAAGTGGGTCACAAAGATGTTGGGTTATGACTTTGAAATCATCTACAAAAAAGGGAAGCAAAATGTGGTGGCAGATGCACTCTCAAGAAAGGATGAGGATGTGGAAGCATTGTTGTGTGCCATTTCTATTATCCAACCAGATTGGATAAACGAAGCAAGGGAGGAATGGAAGAATGACGAAGAAGTGTGGGCACTTATTCAAAAGCTACAACAAGATTCCAGTACTTCTGATACATTTAGCTGGCAAAATGATTCGTTATGGTACAAAGATCGCTTATACCTCTGTAAGAATTCCCAGCTAAAACAAAAGATTCTTATGGAATTGCACACTTCTCCCTTAGGAGGGCACTCAGGATTTTTAAAAACTTACCACAGGGTTAAGAAGGAATTTTTTTGGGATGGCCTTAAATTAGATATTCAAAAGTTTGTGGCGGAATGTTTGGTTTGCCAGCAAAATAAAGTTGAAACAATTAAGACATCGGGTCTATTACAACCTTTATCCATTCCAAGCCAATGTTTGGAGGAGGTTTCAATGGATTTTATCACAGGTTTACCCAAGTCTGAGGGAAAGAGTGTCATCATGGTGGTAGTTGACAGACTTACCAAGTATGCACACTTTTGTGCATTATC
Organism: Pinus tabuliformis; assembly: GCA_031772625.1. NCBI lineage: Eukaryota > Viridiplantae > Streptophyta > Pinopsida > Pinales > Pinaceae > Pinus > Pinus tabuliformis. Next base: position 1,200,146,347 of record CM062820.1, on the reverse strand, counting down.
ACATCCATTTAAAGCCAGTATAGTTTCTACTGCATTTATGGAAACAGTTCAAAAGCTACATGGAAACCCAAAGATTATTGTAAGTGACAGAGATCCCATTTTCACTGGAAATTTTTGGACAGAATTATTTTCTTGTCTTGGTACTCAGTTAGCTCATAGCTCATCTTATCATCCTCAATCTGATGGGCAAAGTGAGATAGTAAACAAATGTTTGGAAGGATATCTTCGTTGCTTTGTATCTGATAAATAGACACAATGGGTCAAATGGTTGCCTCTGGCTGAATGGTGGTATAACACTTCCTTCCATACAGCAACAAAAATGACCCCATTTATGGCACTTTATGGGTATCAACCACCATCCATCACATCATATTTAAGAGAAAATTCTAAGGTTCAGGCAGTGGAACATCACATCGAACATCAACAACAAGTCCTCCAACTCTTAAAGGATAACCTCGTGTTGGCACAAAATAGAATGAAACAACAGGCAGATCAACATCGCAATGAATTAAGTTTTGATGTAGGTGATTGGGTATTCCTACAGCTACAACCATATAAGCAAATGTCCCTAAAGCAAGCTAAGAAGGATAATAAATTATCACCAAAGTATTATGGTCCGTACAAGGTGTTGCAAAAGATTGGTACTATGGCATACAAATTGGAGCTTCCTGCAGCTTCTCGATTGCACCCAGTTTTCCATGTTTCATGTTTAAAGAAGGTTATAGGTGACAAGCTCCCAATTCAAACAATATTTCCAGAACTTGACGAGGAAGGAAAAATTATATTGGAACCGGAAGAAGTCACAAAAACAAGAACTCGACAGCTACGAAATCGATCAATTTCAGAGTATCTTATCAAGTGGAAGAACTTATCCGCTGAAGATTCCACATGGGAGGATGAGAATTTTATGCAGAAGTATCCAGAACTACTCAAGTGTTGAGGACAACACTTTTTTGAAGGAGAGGGGCATGTTGGGTCCCTATAATACTAGTGATTACCCCATTACTATTGTAGTTATACCCCTTATTTATATTGTTGTGCCCCTATTACCCCCATATTGTTATTTCTGTGCCCCATAGAATCCCTCTATTGTTATTTTTGTGGCTTTATATTATTATTGTTAGGTCGGCTGGATTATGTTGTGACTCCTTAGACTCCTATATATAGAAAGGAGGTTGTGTCATTTGTATCATCCAAGAATTGTTCATTTATGTAATGTAAAGGAGGTTGCCCCTTCGAAGAGGCTGAATTCTAAGGCGTTGATCTATCTTTTCTATCTTCTCTTGAGTTGGTTTCATAACACACTCAATGGGTGTTTGACCTATAAAATAAAATAACTTGAGCATGAAATTCATGCTCCAATAATAATAATAATTTCTTTTTCATTTTATATATACAATAATACATTTAATACTAATGAAGACCGAACCTAATTACACATTTTTCAAATCTCCCTCTTAACTAGGGAGGTATTCATAGGATGTACATGGTCATTCTCAATATGAAGATATCTCATAAGAAGAGTTGGTTTGGTAACCCATCTGTCTAGCATCATAATAACCAGCGTTTTCATATAGCAAGGCTTTGACTAATAGCTCTATCTCTCCACAAGATTAGAGCACAATGTTGGCGAAACCAATGATGTGTAGACACCATCATCATTGTCTCTCCAAGGTACATACCCCACCTAGGTGTTCACAGAGTATGACCTCTCGTTGGACTATTCTTATCTTGGGTAGCTAATCCTCAAATAATATCAGTCCACGACTGCTCTTTTCTTGAATTCCCTACCACATTCTCAAAGAGTATCGAATGCTAGATGGTTACCCAATCCTCCATTCTTTCTTCCCAAGTGAAGACAATAATGGTGTTTTTATCCCTCGCTCTCATTCGGGAGGACAAATCCATCAAACCAAGATTTTACCTTAAGTATACAAGCTTCTTGTTTGGAAGTGATTTTGTCAATATGTTAGCTACCTTCTCAACATTGGGGATATATTGTAGCCGCACCACACCATTTTTCACTAGCTTCGTATATAGTGATACTTGTTGTTGATATGCTTTGACTTCCCATGAAACACTGGGTCTTAATACAAACAAATACAACTGGTGTTATCATAATGTATCATTGTATGGTTCATCGGTCCTTCAAATAAGTTAGACAGCAGCTTCCTTAACCAAACTACTTCCCAGCTAACTTCACATGTTGCAACATATTCTACTTCAGCACTACTCAAAGCAATGGTGTTTTGTTTTCTGCTCATCCATGAGACCATAGTGATCCCAAACTAAAATAGCCTCCTATAGTGCTTATTCCATCTTTTTCACTGCCTCCACAATCAGAATCTGTATAACCATTCAATTGAACATCATTCCTTCTATCATATTTCAGGCAGTAGTTGATTGTTCCCCGCATATATCTCAGGATATGTTTTTTTTCTATCCAATGATCATGCTTCGGCTCCACTTAGAATTGACTAGGTACATTTACTACAAAACATATGTCTAGTCGAGTATTCACCAAGTACATTAATGAGCCAATTGATTGTCTATATCTGGACGGATCCATAGGGCTTGATTCAGAACTCCTTAGTCTTTTCAAGTTTGTGATCAACGGAGTGGTCATCTCTTTATAGTCCATCAGGGTGAACATCTTCAGAATCTCGATCACGTACTTTACTTGACCTAAATAGACTTCATTAGGTTCCTTCCAGACTTCTAGTCCCATATAGTAATGCATCAGCCCAAAATCCTTCATGTCAAATTTTGTTGCCAATTGCTTCTTACATTCTTCAATTCGATCTTCTACACCTATCAAAAGAAGATAATCTACATACAGAATAATAATTATAGGTTCATTGTTTACAACCTTAATATAGAGGTTTGAGTTAGCAGAGCTTTTTTTTAAGTCTAGTCTCTGTAGGTACACATCCATTCTAGCATACCATTCCCTTGGTGCTTGCTTGAGGCCATATAGCGCTTTCTTTAATCTGCAAACATATTCCTTCCTATCTTTGATGTTGAATCCCAAGGGTTGTTCTATGTAGACTTATTCATCTATTGTGCCATTTAGAAATGCAGTCTTGACATCCATTTGGTGTATGTTCCATCCCATCGATGCTGCCAAAGAGACTAATGATCGAATTGTTGTATATCTTGTTGTTGGAGAAAAAAATTCTTCATAGCTAATGCCTTCAAGTTGATAGATCCCTCTTGCCACAAATCTTGCTTTATACTTATCTATACTTCCATCAATTGCATGCTTGATCTTATAGATCCACTTGAAAATAACTACAAATTTGTCTTCAGGCCTAGGTACGATCTCTGAGACTCCATTCTTCATTATAGATTGATATTCTTCATTCATGGCACCTTTCCATTCTCGATGTTCTATAGCCTCTTCAAAATTGGATGGTTTTGCTTCTATAAATTTTTTCATGTATGCAGCATACTCAAAATATCTCTTGGGTCTTTTACTTTCTCTAAATGATCCTTGAGTTTCCCCATGAACTTTTACATGAAGTAGTGTAGATTTCAACCAGTTAGGTCTTTTCATTTTTTCTTCAATGACCACGGGTTGAACAGGTTCACTAGGTCCTTCTCCATCATGGAGAGATCATTCGGGCTTTATCAACTTCTTCCTCAAACATAAGAAGTTCTTCGTCATCAGAATCTATAGAAATTTCTTTTGATTTCTTGAATTTTATGCTCTCATCAAATATGACATCACAAATAACTTCAATGTGATGTCCATATTTCATATAGATCCTATAATCTTTTGATGAGTTACTATACCCAATAAATATGCCTTTCACACTGGAAGGATCCAGCTTCTTTCTTTTTTCCTTTGGTATATGAATATACACATGATAGCCAAAGATTCGAAGATGATCGACATATGGCTTCTTCCCATTGATTTTTGGTAGCATCGGATGTGCTCTAAGTCTCAAATTTTGCAGAGACACTTGGGCACAGGAATTCCAAAGAACCCAGAAGGATTTTTGTGAGTTCCACCCGGAGACAGTTTTATTAAAATAATTAATTATTTCTAATGGGACCTTAAGTCTAAACTTAGGAAATTAAAATAATTAATGGGTATTAATCTAACTGTGGGTGTAACTTCTAGAAGAAGATGAGGATAAAGCATAAATGATCTAAGCCATTGATTAGCTTCTTATCTAGGTCATTATTTAAGGAGGCTTGAGGGTGATTTGGAAGGTACACAAGGAGTTGATCAGCCAGATCAAATTGCTAAAGCTAGAGGCAACACGATAATTTTGTAGTGATCACGCCGAGAGGGTTAGAGAGAGTTTTGGTTGGAGTATCTTCTCCAGATCCAAGAATACTCAGCCGAGAGGTGGAGAGACACACAGAGGAGGCATCCCAATGCCTAGAGAGGGTGACGCAGATCCATGAAGGGCTCACGCAGAGCAGCATAGAACCTTCCACACAGAGGCCTAAAATTTGTTGGAGGGCTTAACGTTTTGAGCTAGGAGGTTTGGAGTCAACTCCTCAGAGAAAATTGATTCAACAAAATAGGTGACATGGTGCCTTAGAGGATATGACACTGGCCCACGCAGTGACTGGGTAGTGGCAACGCAAAAGTAGTCGGGGACTCGTTGGTTCAGTTGTTAGATCATCCGGGACCTGCAGTGTAGAGTGAGGTAATCTCACTAATTTATTTTGCCGAGTAATATTCTCTATACCAGATTGCCAGCAAGGAATCCAAAGGTTGTATTCAAAAATAACTTCTTCTTAATAATAAAAACCCTCAAATCTGTTGCATTAGTTTTCCCACATGGGTTTTTCCGGGGACATTTGTCCAAAAACAACTGTGTCATTTGTGTTATATCTCTCTATTATTCAGTTTCTTGTTTCGGAATATCATTTTAAATGGTGTAGGCTGCAGTGTATGTATTTCAATGTTTGTGGTAGGAAACAGCAAATAAATTGTTCATTTAAATCTAACAAGAAGGATAAATATCATCAGTTGCTGCAGTAGGGATTTCGGTTTGGGAATTTTCACATGGAACCAGAGCAGTGTAGGTGAGACAAGAAGAGCAGTGCCAGAGAATCCAACATTGAGCAGAGAAGGGGGTCAAATAGTTGTAGGAGGAAGCAATTCGTATCCCGAGAGGGATTGCACAGTCTAAGCCAGGAAGGCTGAATTTTCAAGGAAAGTCTCTCTATGAGTGAGTCGACAGAGAGGAAGGGATTCTGGATCGAAATCTTGTTGTTCCAGCGGGAGCAGCGCAGACCCTTACCGTGAGGAAGAACTGGTGGGACACGGTTCCTTTCAGAGGCAAATTGTTGGGCTGAAAGATGTCATAAGATAGAGGAGAAGCAAAGTGAGGGAATTTCTCCCCAATAGACTTCCCGCAAAGAAGTTTGTTTTCTTATTGCTTGAGCAGCAGTAGTAAGAAACAGAGAGGAGCAGTTTGACATTTTCGTGGCAGAGATGGAAACAAGTGGGTTGAGAGATCGGGATAGGTTGGATGGGGCATCCAACTATGTCCTCTCGAAGGCAAGGATGTCATTCCTTCTAGATGAGGATTCTCTCAAGATCTATGTCGACGGCGTGGTGGTTGAGCCTACAAATCCATATCCGCTAAATAAGTACAAGGCAGAAATTGTAGATTTTAACCCCGTAAAGAAATTACCTGCATATAAATTCTAAAAACACGGAAAATAAACAATGAGAGAGCATAACACATAAAACACATATACACAGATATTTTCCCCTAGATCCCAAAACCAGGACTACCAGCTTGATTTTTCATTATGTTCCTTTCAATGTTACAATACATATTTATACATGCTGAAGTATACAATACCATGGACCGAAAACCATCGTGTCCAAAACCATGTGCGAAAAACATGCACAAAACCATAAGTAGGTCCGCCCAACTTAATATAGGGTCCAAAAAACAAAATTTTATGGGGCACTGCCCCGAACCCCATAGAGGGGGGTTACCTGAACCCCTCAAACCCCTTGTGAACCCCCCGCTATGCAATCGGCGCAACGAAGGGGGGGCTCCACGCCCCCCCCCACTCTAACCCCCAGGTTAACTACGTGGGCTAGTCATGGAAATAATATAACACAACCCAACATTCTCCCACTTGTTGTTTTCTTTCCATAGGGGGCCACAAGAGAGCTTAGTGATTTATCCAGCCCTGAAACACCCATTGTTTCTCTACACCAAGAGAACTTCTCAGAGCTCACAGATTTTGTCAATGCATCTGCAGTATTCTTCAAACTGTCCACCTTTACCAGCAACACCATTTTGTCTTCTATCATATCCCTCATAAAGTGATATTGAACATCAATGTGATTTGTCTTTGAATGATATGCAGGGTTCTTTGCCAAGAAAATTGCACTTTGGCTCTCACAGTCTATCCTTATAGCTCCCTGTACTAACCCCATACTTGAACACAATCTCTGCAACCAAACTGCTTCCTTGCTTGCATGAGTGGTTGCCATGTATTCTGCCTCTATAGTTGATAGTACCACTACAAATTGTTTCTTACTCATCCAACTGACTGCACCTCCAAATAGGTTAAACACATACCCACTTGTAGATCTTCTCTGATCCAGATCTCTAGCCCAGTCTGCATCAACAAAGCCACGAATATAAAACACTCTTTCCAATCCTGGTCTTCCTTGGTAGCACACACCATAATCACTAGTGCCACGCAAATACCTAAAAACCTGCTTCACTGTTTTCTAGTGCTCCTTCCTTGGTTTTGACATAAACTTGCTCAATACTCCCACTGCATGTGCAATGTCTGGTCTAGTACATACCATTGCATACATCAGGCTACCAACTACACTTGCATATGGAACACGGGACATGTCCTCTTCCTCTTCTTGTGTCTTGGGACATTGTTCAGCAGATAACGTCACACCTACATGAATAGGAACCTTCACCGGTTTACTATCCTGCATATTAAACCTCTACAGTATTTTATAAACATAATTCCTCTGGTTTAACCAGAGCTTCCTCTTTTCCCAGTCTCTTTTAATTTTCATGCCCAAAATATAGTTTGCAGCACCAAGATCTTTCATGTTGAATTTGGAGGACAATTGGGTCTTCAAATCCTAGATAATTTCTTTGTCATTTCCAACCAGCAACATATCATCCACATACAAGGCTAGATAAATAACACGGTCACCAATTAATTTAAAACACACATAGTGATATGATTTGCTTCTAGTGAAGCCAAGTCCCCGTATAAATGTATCAAATTTCAGATACCACATTGTTGGTGACTGTTTTAACCCATACAGAGACATCTTTAACTTTCATACCATTTCTTTCTTACCCTTCACTGTAAATCCTTCATGTTGCTGCATGTATATTTCCTCTTCTAGATCCCCGTGAAGAAATATTGTCCTCACATCCATCTGTTCTACCTCAAAATCAAAAGTAGCAGCAACAGATAAAAGTAATCTAATAGAAGCTACCTGGCAATAGGAGAAAAAATATCACCAAAATCAATTCCTAGCACCTGGGAATAACATTTTGCTACCAACTGAGCTTTGTATTTCTCCACCTTTCCTTCTGCATTTGTCTTCTTCTTGAACACCCATTTGCAACCAATGGTTTTCCTTCCAGCCGGCAACTCCACCAAATCCCAAGCCTCATTTTTGTGCAAAGATGCCATTTCATCAACCATGGCCTCTTTCCAGAGTTCTCCATCCTTTCAATCTATTGCTTCCTTCACAATTCTTAGATCATCATCAGTAACAAATAAAGAAAAATTTGAACAAAAATCAGATGGACTATACCTTTCCGGTTGCCTTCTTTCTCAAACTGATCTTCTCACACCCGAAGTTCGTGGCTCTTCATCTTCTAATTCATCCTCTGTTGTAGAGTTTGATTCTTCCTCCTTAAGCTCAAACTCTATCTTCTTAGGTTCCTTTGGTTGGACTTCATGTTTAATAACATCTTTCACCTCTCTGAACACCACATCTCGGTTGTACACAACCTTCCTTGTTACTAGGTTCCAAAGCTTATAACCCTTTAAACCATCCTTATACCCAATAAAGATGCACTTTTCAGATTTATTATCCAACTTGGTTCTTTTCTCCTTTGGAATATGTACATATGCATCACATCCAAATACCTTCAGATGTGAAAGAGAGGGTTTCTTACCAGTCCATACCTCTTGTGGAGTCTTATCCTCCAACGATGATGCAGGTGATCTGTTGACCAGGTAACATGTTGTTTCCACCACCTCTGCCCAAAATTCTTGTCCTAACCCGGCACCATTGAGCATGCTTCTTTCCCTTTCCATCAATGTCTTGTTCATTCTTTCTACAGCTCCATTTTTCTTAGGTGTGTATGGAGTAGTATTCTTCCGTGTTATACCACACTTCTTACAGAATTCTTCAAATTCCTTGCTGCAAAACTCTCCAACGTTATCTGTCCTCAACACCTTTATCTTCTTCTTTGTCTGGTTTTCTGTTATGAAACCAGCTCACAAAAAGATAGAAAAGAGAGATCAACGTCTTAGAATTCAGCCTCTTCAAGGGGGCAATCTCCTTTACATTACACAAATGAACAATTCTTGGATGATACAAATGAAAAGACCTCCTTTCTATATATAGGAGTCTAAGGAGTCATAACATAATCAGAGCCGACATAACAATAATAATGTAAGGGCACAATAATAACAATAGTGGGCTTCTATGGGGCACAATAGTAACAATATGGGCACTACATGGGTACATCAATATAATAAGTGGGTTGTACTAATAAAAATAAGGGGTTACACTAGTAGTATAGGGGCCTAACATGCCCCTCTCCTTCAAAAAGTGTTGTCCTCAACGCTTGAGTACTTCTTGATGCTTCTGTATAGTCCTCCCATGTGGAATATTTAGCGGGTAAGTTCTTCCACTTGATGAGATACTCTAAAATTGATCGATTTTGTAGCTGTCGAGTTCTTTTTTCTGTGACTGCTCCAGGTTCCAATATGATTTTTCCTTCCTCTTCAATTTCTGGAAATATTGTTTGAATTGGGATATTATGCAGCTTTTGAATAAGTAGCCATACTTCTTCGTCCTTCTTCCATTCATTCCTTGCTTCGTTTGTCCAATCTGGTTGGATAATAGAAATAGCACAAAACAATGCTTCCACATCCTCATCCTTAAAGAGTCTTCCCATTCGGTAAGGTCGCCATTTTTAAGTGCATGTAGTATTGCCAACATTTCCTTCTCATAAATAGCTTGCTTGAGATGTAGCAGTAAAAATACCCAATCACCTACATTAAAACATTTTTTGTTGGAAATAATACTAAGAGGGGGGGTGAATCAGTATTATCAAGACAAATATTTCCTTTTTCAACTTCAGATAATATACGCTACTTCAGTTAATAAAAACCACGTATATACGCAACTTCAGATAGGAAAAACCGCATATATAAAGCAGACTTATAATTTGATTTATCTTTTAGATGTCAGTTATTAATCTGTGAATCAGAAGCAAAATAACAGTACTAGAACCAGTGAAACAGAGCAAAATACAGTCACACACATGAACACAAGATATAAGGAGGAAACCCAATGTGGGTGAAAACCCCCTGCTACAAATCGTCTCTATCTTCTTTTTAATTAGAAACTTCTCTTTACAATGTTTTGCACTGGTGCAGTCTTTACCAGTACGCAGGCTGCAACCTGCAGAGAGCTACAACTCTCTCTCGTTCTCCAGCTTTCTGGAAGGGAGCTCCAACCCCCTTAGTTCTTGTACTAGCTTGAGATACTAGTACGCAGGCTCCTACCTGCAGAAGGCTGCAACCTTCTCTCTGCTTTCAGGGACCTCGTTTCATTAATTTTCAGACTGGATCCACAAGAATATCAATCAAACATCAAGTACTTCTACATCAACCAAACCCTTTTCACCAATCAAAAACTGAATCAGATAAACACTTCTCCGTCAGCTATACCCAGAACACAGTAACTGTAATCAAACACCAATTCTGAACCTAGAACACTGCAGCAATAAAACAGAAGCAACTAGAACATAAATCAAGATATGTACGCTACTTCACTATTCATCAATCTGCGTGTATATGCTTTTGTACCACAACCAACCTACGTATACGCTTCTTTCATTCACAGAAAAAGCGTGTATACGCACCTGCACTTTACTGAACCTGCGTACAGATCTATAAAGGATAATTTATTCTTTTAAACATTCAGTCATTAGATAACCCAAATTTATAGATCAAGAGTGTGCCACATATAACAGATCAAAATCATACAGAGATACCAATGTTCAAGCCTTGAGATTTTGATCCATCAATAGTCCTTATCCTTCTCGCGCTCAGGTTCCTCCTTGATTCAGATCTAGATCTGCACCATAACCCAATCACTAGTATTCCAAATCTAGCACGATATCAGATATTCAATAAATCATATGATCCTTTGCCACATGATCTCCTTCCTCTTTTATAGTTTTAGCCCTTCCACAATACCACGGTCCAAAACCATAATAAACCAATACCAAGGGCCCAAAACTTGGGGTCAACACTTCTGACGAGATACCATGGTCCAAAACCATAGGTTCAAATTCCAAGGACTAACAACCATGGACCAAAAATAAGTTTCCCACCATGTATGCGCTTTTCTGTGCATAAAAGCGCGTGTATACGCATAAGCCACTTTTGAACGTATAACCCGCGTGTATACGCGTCTTAGGCAAGGTGAACTTGCGTATACAATATTTCCTTCATTCTGAACACCTGAACTGAGATCTGTCACCAAAGTGAGTTGCTATCAAGGACAACACCTATACCATAGCGCCACACCGGTGCCAAAATGCCAACAATCTCCCCATTTGGACTTGATGGCAATCCCAAGATCCTCAAAGTCATTCTCCCCCTTTGTCATCAAGGGCAAAGGGCTGTGCTCCCCATGAGTGCATGCTGATATCTCTGCTCTGCTGTGCTGAACATGCTCCCCCTGACTGTAGGCAATATCTGCAAAAAGGTGTTCTTTAAGAAGAACCATGATGTATACATCATAAAAGACCTTCCTATCACCAAAAGACTCAATACATACAACCATCACCCAACCAAGTGGGGATCATCCACCCAACCAAGTGGGGATACATCAAAATTTACATATGACAACCAATTGCATCAATCATCCCAGGCATAGTGGGGAAACCAAAATATACCGTTACATGACCTTGATAAAAAAAAGATATACATGACATAGAGACGAAATATCAAGACTATGCAAATCACCAATAACTACTATCAGCAGCATCTGACAATCACTGTATACATCAGCAACCATGTTCCCCTTATGTTCTTCTTTCTGCAGCTGATCCACCTGAACCAAAAACAGCTAGAACCAAGAGCTTCTAAGGTAATGCCAACAATGCATTATTAGAAGATTATCTGCTCCCCCTGAACCTGTGCCTGATGGTCTCTGATAGACCCATATCAGACTCTCTTCAACCAGAGTCTGTCCTTGCTGATTTTCTTCATACCTCCATATACACGACTGCACCTGCATAAATCGGCGTATGTACGCGGATTCCCCTCATCCAACTTGCGTACACCAACTTTTCTTTGAAATAGACAAGCTTCAACAGCAGGATGAAGCATCAACTACTCCCAGCTTTTGTCTGAGATATTCAAAAGTTTCCCTGGGCAGTGGTTTGGTGAGGATATCAGCAATTTGTTCCTTAGAAGGAACATACTCCAACTTGACTTTTTGCTCAAGCACTTGTTCCCGAAGAAAGTGATATTTGATAGGTATGTGCTTGGTCTTTGAATGCATGACAGGATTCTTTGAAATGCTTATTGCACTTGTATTATCACATAAGATAGAGACAGGTGGAGTACAAGTGATTTGAAAATCCTGCAAGGTTTGCATCATCCAAAGAAGTTGAGTGCAACAAGATGCAGCAGCCACATATTCCGCTTCAGCTGTAGATAAAGAAATCGAACTCTGTTTCTTGCTGAACCAAGATACTAATCTGGAACCCATAAAGAATGCACCACCACTTGTGCTCTTCCTGTCATCCACGCTTCCGGCCCAATCTGCATCTGTGTAAGCATGAAGTGTGAGATCTGTATCTCTAGGGTACCATAAGCCATAGTTTTTAGTTCCTTGAAGGTACTTGAAGATTCTCTTGACTGCCTGAAGATGAGTTTCCTTTGGATTTGCCTGAAATCTTCCAACTATTCCCACTGCATGCATGATGTCTGGTCGGGTACCTGTCAAATAAAGTAGACTTCCAATCATAGATCTATATGTTGGTTGATGCACTGCTGCCGATTCATCATTTGCACTGAGGCTGCATCCTGTAACCATGGGGGTACATACTGGTTTTGAATCTTCCATGCCATACTTCTTCAGAATCTGCTTGAGGTACTTGGTTTGAGACAAGAAGATACCGTCTTCATTTTGTTGGATTTGCAATCCAAGAAAGTATGTCAGTTCTCCAAGCAAGGACATTTCGAATTCTTTCTGCATCACCAAGGCAAAGCTTTGACTCATAGCTTCTTCATTGCTTCCAAAGATAATATCATCTACATACACAACAAGTATTAGCAATTTGTTATTTTCAATTTTTATATAGAGATTGCTATCTGCTGATCCTTTTGAAAAACCTTGTTGATGAAGGTATTTATCCAAACGATAGTACCAAGCCCTTGGAGCTTGTTTAAGCCCATAGAGAGCCTTTTTAAGTCTGCATACAAGATTTGGATCATTCCCAAGGATGAACCCATCTGGTTGCTCGATGTATACTTCTTCTTCTAAGTCTCCATTCAGAAAGGTTGACTTCACGTCCATTTAAAATACTTTGAACTTCTGAAAGCTTGAGAGAGCAAGGAACATTCGAATGGCTTCAAGTCTAGCAACGGGAGCAAAAGTTTCTTCAAAGTCTATTCCTTCTTGTTGAGCATACCCTTTACAAACAAGCCTGGCCTTGTTTCTAATAACTTCCCCATTTTCATTCAACTTGTTCTTGAAGATCCATTTTGTTCCTATGACATTCTTATCTTTTGGTCTAGGAACCAACTCCCAAGTGTTGTTTTTTCCGATCTGCTCAAGTTCTTCATCCATTGCCTTGACCCATCATTCATCTTTGCATGCCTCTTTTACATTTTGTGGTTTAGTGGAGGAGAGTAATGCCAAATAGCTTGAGGCTTCTGCAATTGTTCTTCTAGTTTGTACACCTGCTTCTTTCTGCCCCAAAATCTGAGATTCTAGATGATTCTTTTGAACGTACCTGGATGGAGTCTTCTCTTCTATCCTTGTCTGTCCCTCTAGTGCCTCTTGAGGTTCTTCTTCATCATTTGTCTGATTTGGAGAGTAGTCTTCATCCTCATTGATATCTTCATGATTTACTTGCCTAGGGATGTATCCTTTTTCATCAACCACTACATCAATGCTGTCAACAATTCTTCCAAGTCTTTTATTGTAACACTTATATGCTTTGCTGTGAGGAGAATAACCAAGGAGAATGCCTTCATCTGCTCTAGGTTCAAGTTTGCCAAGCTGCTCATCAGTATTCCTAATATAGCATTTGCTCCCAAAAATTTTGAAATGCTTTACCGAAGGAGTCTCACCATACCAGAGCTCATGATGAGTTTGAGTGTTGTTCACTCAGACATTTGTTTTGTTGAGAATAACAACCACAGCATATGCAGCTTCACCCCAGAAGGTTGCGGGAGTTCCAGACTCATCAAGCATAGCATGAGCCATTTGTTGGATTGTTCTGTTCATCCTTTCCACCACTCCATTTTGCTGAGGAGTCCTAGCCATAGAGAATTCCCTTTTTATTCCATGTTCTTCACAGAAATCGAAAAATTCATTTGAGGTAAACTCCCCACCTCTGTCGGATCTGAGGCACTTAATTTTGTAATCTGATTCATTTTCAGCCAAGGCTTTGAATGATTTGAATTTTTCGAATGCTTCGTCTTTGTGCTTCATAAGTCCTAACCAAACAAACCTGGAGAAGTCGTCAATTAATAATATCAAGTATTCTTCTCCTCGAGGTGACCTTGTCCTAAATGGACCACATACATCTGTATGGACTAGCTCAAGAGGACTGCTAGCTGATCCTTCCTTCTCAGGAAATTTAGTTCTGGTTTGCTTACCAAACTGACATGATTTGCATATGGTGTTGTCTGGTATTTTGATATCTGGAAGACCACGAACTGCCTGATATTTGCATGCTTTCCTTATTTGTGAAAAGCTTAGATGCCCCAACCTCCGGTGCCATAACCAGTTTTCATCATCCTTGCTCAAATAGCATTGTTGTTGTCCTTCTTCAAATATGTATAGATTATTTGGAGTTCTTTTGCCTTTGATCATTGTTTTTCCTGTATCAAGATCACAAACACTACATCCATTTGATCGAAATATTACCTCGGTTCCTTGATCGCACATCTGACTAACACTTAGTAAATTATGCTTCAAGCCATCAACATACAAAACATTTCCAGCTTTGACCTGTTCTTTCAACTGAGCAGTGCCTTTTCCTTTTATGGCTGCAGGGGTATCATTTCCAAAAGACACCTTCTTTCCCTTTTCTAATGCAGTATATGATTCAAGTTTTTCTTTATCCCCTGTCATATGCTTCGAACATCCACTGTCGATATACCATATATTTTCCTGTCCTTCTGCATAGAAGGTTATCCCACATCTTTCTGGTTGTGGTTCCTTCATTCTCCATGTTCTGGCACTTGAGGTATGTTCCTTCTGAGTTGTCTTCCAAAACCTGCTCCTGCATTCAGAATCTTCATGACCAAATTTATTACAAATAGAACATTCAACTTCATTTTCAAGGGCCGAAAAGTTGTTATAAGTCCTTTTCGTGATTCCAGTCATATTCCTTTGTTTTTGAGCTTCTCTAGTCATGATTGTCTTATAGGCAACACATTGAGCTGCTTTGTGACCAAAATTATGGCAAGAGAAACATTGGCCATTGAAGAAACTCCTGCGATTATCAAATCTATCATCCAACCGATTGTAGTTTCTACTGACATCCATTCTTGAGGCAAATTGGGAAGATTTTACCTGTGGCTGATTGTAGCTTCTGTTTGTCCTTAAGGTAGCTTGTCCCCGATTTTCTTGATAGTCTTTATTTGTTCTTGAGGTAAATTGTCCCTGATTTACCTGATGATTTCTATTAGGCCTTTGCTCGCTCTTCTTTGTTGCATCAAGATAACTTTTGGAGGTAGAAGCTTGAGATGTTTCTCCATTATATCCCAGACCTGTCTTGATTAGTGGAGAACGCTGCACATTGATAATCTCATCAAGAGTTTCAGATCCTTTAACAAATTTAAGATTAATAGCTTTTTTTTTCTCAGTCTCCTTTCTAAGACAAACAATTTCACATTCCAATTTTTCAAGATTTTTTTCCCTTTCAGCCAGTTGACATTGTAGAGAATCAATAATTGCACTTTTCTCTTCTAAGCAGATTTTGAGATTAGTCATCTCTTCACAAAAACCTTCTACATCTATAGCATCCATGTAGTCATCATCTTCAAAAGCCATTAAAAGTTTATATTCATTACCTCGTTCATCTTCGTCACTATTTGAAAGACCATCACTATCTTCATGAGTGTAATAGATTTTCTTATTTGCATTATGTTTCTTGTTCCATCTAACAGGTTCCTTTCCCTTGTCAATCTTATCCTTATGAGGACATTTGGCCGCATAGTGACCTACTCTTCCACAAGCAAAGCACTTTAAAGGTAACTTACCTCGGAATCGTCCAGCACCCCTTTGAATATTTTTGACAAAATTTGATTCTTCTTCTTCTTCTGACACGTGTCCTGATTCATAGTATTCTCCTTTTCCTGAAGCCTTGAAGGCAGCTTCTCTCCTGTCTGATGGACCTCCTTTCCTCATTTCATAAGTAGTAAGAATTTCGTGCAGTTGTGACATTTTAAGACTTTGTAGATTCTCCTTTTCTTCTATTGCAGAAACTTTAGATTCAAACCTAGGTGACAAGGATCTTAAAACTTTTTCAACCACAACAGCCTCTTTTATTTCTTCTCCCAAGTTTTTCATACAATTAACAATCTCATCTACACGAAGAAAATAGTTAGCCACACTTTCATCATTATACATCTTGATATTTTCATACTGAATCCTGAGGGTTTGAAGTTTTGCTCGTTTTACCAGATCATCTCCTTCATAGCTTAGGACAATCTTGTCCCATATTTCTTTTGCTGATTTTAACTGCATAACTTTCACGAATTCTGATTGAGATAGACATCCTAGAAGAGTATTGACCGCCTTTGCATTTGTTTCATATTTCTTCTTCTCAGCTGGATCTGTAGGGGTAGCTGATGGAAAAGTATACCCTGTTTCTATGATGTCCCAGACTTCTGTACTCAGAGATTGAAGATAGGCAGTAACTCTTACCTTCCAATATACGAAGTTTGTCCCGTCAAAAACCGGTGGCCTGATTGATGCTTCCCTCTCATAGTTGCTCATGATGAAAGATCTTCCTTCAAGCGATCAAGCTTCTTCAGAAGGACCGGCTCTGATACCAATTGTTGGAAATAATACTGAGAGGGGGGGTGAATCAGTATTATCAAGACAAATATTTCCTTTTTCAACTTTAGATAATATACGCTACTTCAGTTAATAAAAATCGCGTATATACGCAACTTCAGATAGGAAAAACCGCGTATATAAAGCAGACTTATAATTTGATTTATCTTTCAGATGTCAGTTATTAATCTGTGAATCAGAAGCAAATAAACAGTACTAGAACCAGTGAAACAGAGCAAAAGACAGTCACACACATGAACACAAGATATAAGGAGGAAACCCAATGTGGGTGAAAACCCCCTGCTGCAAATCGTCTCTATCTTCTTTTTAATTAGAAACTTCTCTTTACAATGTTTTGCACTGGTGCAATCTTTACCAGTACGCAGGCTGCAACCTGCAGAGAGCTACAACTCTCTCTCGTTCTCCAGCTTTCTGGAAGGGAGCTCCAACCCCCTTAGTTCTTGTACTAGCTTGAGATACTAGTACGCAGGCTCCTACCTGCAGAAGGCTGCAACCTTCTCTCTACTTTCAGGGACCTCGTTTCATTAATTTTCAGACTGGATCCACAAGAATATCAATCAAACATCAAGTTCTTCTGCATCAACCAAACCCTTTTCACCAATCAAAAACTGAATCAGATAAACACTTCTTTGTCAGCTATACCCAGAACACAGTAAATGTAATCAAACACCAATTATGAACCCAGAACACTGCAGCAATAAAACAGAAGCAGCTAGAACATAAATCAAGATATGTACGCTACTTCACTATTCATCAATCTGTGTGTATACGCTTCTGTACCACAACCAACCTGCGTATACGCTTCTTTCATTCACAGAAAAAGCGTGTATATGCACCTGCACTTTACTGAACCTGCGTACAGATCTATAAAGGATAATTTATTCTTTTAAAAATTCAGTCATTAGATAACCCAAATTTATAGATCAAGAATGCGCCACATATAACAGATCAAAATCATACAGAGATACCAATGTTCAAGCCTTGAAATTTTGATCCATCAATAGTCCTTATCCTTCTCACGCTCAGGTTCCTCCTTGATTCAGATCTAGATCTGCACCATAACCCAATCACTAGTATTCCAGATCTAGCACGATATCAGATATTCAATAAATCATATGATCCTTTGCCACATGATCTCCTTCCTCTTTTATAGTTTTAGCCCTTCCACAATACCACGGTCCAAAACCATAATAAACCAATACCAAGGGCCCAAAACCTGGGGTCAACACTTCTGACGAGATACCATGGTCCAAAACCATAGGTTCAAATTCCAAGAACTAACAACCACGGACCAAAAATAAGTTTCCCGCCATGTACGCGCTTTTCTGTGCATAAAAGTGCGTGTATACGCATACGTGACTTTTGAACGTATAACCCGCGTGTATACCCGTCTTAGGCAAGGTGAACCTGCGTATACAAGATTTCCTTCATTCTGAGCGCCTGAACTGAGATCTGTCACTAAAGTGAGTTGCCATCAAGGACAACACATGTACCATAGTGCCACACCGGTGCCAAAATGCCCACATTTTTCACTACGATGTTGATCTACCTGTTGTTTCGTTTGATTTTGCACCGAAGTGGCGTTATCCTTTAAAAGTTGGAGAACTTGTTGTTGATGCTTGATGTGATCTTTCACTACTTGAACCTTTTTCTTCTTGATATGTCCTTCTATCTCTAGAGTTTGAGGAGTGGTAATTTCTTCCAATCCTTTACAAGATATGGTCGGATTCATTTCTTGATGCTCGATGTGATCTTTCACTTCTTGAACATTTTTCTTCTTGATATGTCCTTCTATCTTGATAGTTTGAGGAGTGGTAATTTCGACCAATGAATTACAAGATATGGTTGGATTCATTTCTTCTTTCTAGATGTGATCTTTCACTTCTTGCACCTTTTTCTTCTCATCACATTTATGAACTTTAGTGCATTTGCTATCATAATTGTAACAAAGCCATTTTTCTCTTTTTTTCCAATTGTTGTGGTGTAACCCTTGTAGGTTGTGGAAGGCTAGGAGAAACAACACTTCCATCTTTATAGTTGTGAGGGGTATGCTTCCTGGTTTCCATAATTTTGCTTTCCACTATGTCACACAGCCCTTTTACTCTTTCCAATTGTTGTGGTGTTGCTCTAAAGAAGGTGTTTCTCTTTGTATCCTCATAATGTGCTATCATTTCCTCCGTGAACATTGACCACGTAACAAGTTGTTTACGAGAACAAAGCCCTTCATACCATAAAAATTGATCCAATTCTAAATATGAGGATGCAATACATACCTTTTTTAACAGTGGTACACCATGTAGATCAAAATATTGCTCCATCTGAAGTATCCAATTTACCGGATCCTTGCCATCAAACTTTGTCATCTTGCCTTTTCTTGATTTTAGGAGCTCGATCTTGAAACGACTGTAACTCTGTACTTTCGGATCTTTAAGTTATGAAATTGTGATCTGTAGTAGCCCTCTGCGTCCTCTTTCTAATGCCACAAGTTTGATCCAAATTGGATTCTCTAATAAAGAGTTATGCACAATCTCCCAAGATGACCTGATTATAGACCTTTCAAGAAGAGCGAACTTGTATGAAGTGCCACGTGTCATTGTTTCAACCTTTGGCACTGAAAAATATATACAAGAAACTACAGTCCATCCTCTTTATGTACCTTTTTACAAAATTTCAATTCGATTCTTAGAGAGAAAGTTATGACGATTTTCCCCAGGTCACTTGTTTGGAATTTAATTCAGGAGTCTTCAAAAAGGCCAACTTCCTCAGATCATATCTCCGCAAATATAGTGCGAAAAGCACTAAAATTCGGACCCAAGATTCAGTGCGATGTCTTCTAAAAAAAAAATTTTTTTTTAGCTTCTGAAACGTCGCAGAAAAAAAGTTATAGCGAAAATGCCACGATGACATGTTTGGAGCAGCAAAACCCTAGAATCCAAAGCTCTGATACCAAATGTTATGAAACCAGCTCACAAAAAGATAGAAAAGAGAGATCAACGCCTTAGAATTCAGCCTCTTCAAGGGGGAAACCTCCTTTACATTACACAAATGAACAATTCTTGGATGATACAAATGAAAATACCTCCTTTCTATATATAGGAGTCTAAGGAGTCATAACATAATCAAAGCCGACATAACAATAATAATGTAAGGGCACAATAATAACAATATTGGGCTTCTATGGGGCACAATAGTAATAATATGGGCACTACATGGGTACATAAATATAATAAGTGGGTTGTACTAATAATAATAAGGGGTTACACTAGTAGTATAGGGGCCTAACGTTTTCCACCAGAGCCTTAAATTCTTTAAACCTGTCAAAGACTTTAGATTTATTCTTGAGGAAATATATCCATGTATTCCTTAAGAAGTCATCTATAAATGATACATAGTACACAGACTTACCCAGTGATGGAACCTTCATAGGTCCAAACACATCACTGTGCACAAGTTCTAATATATGTTTCGCCCTCTTACCACCAAAGGGGAAACTCACCCGATTCTACTTCCCATATACACAATTTTCACAAAAATCAAAATCCAGAGAGCTATTACTCATACTTTATACCATACCTTTACCATGAAATATTCGAAGGCCCTTCTCTCCAATATGTCCAAGCCTTTGATGCCACAGCATGGTATTCTCTCCAGAGACCACTAGATTTTCTGCTCCACTTTCAGGAACCACAGAACTGTTGCACCCATCAACAACAGTGCTACCTTGCTGCTTATACAGAGTTTAAATTTGAACTCCCTGCATCAATACCAATGCCCCCAAAACCATCTTGTAGGTATCCTTCTCAAACATTGTTTTTACACCTGCATCGTCCAACTTGCTTACAGAAATCAGATTTCTGGCTAATGCAGGAATATGCAGAACACCCGGAAGTGTTCTAACCCTTCCACCTTGCAACTTCAACTTTACTTTTCCACGAGCAACGATTCTAACGTTCCTGTCATCCCCCAAGAAGACATCACCACCATCATATTTCTCATAATCGCAGAACCACTCTCTATGGGGAGTGAAGTGAAAGGATGCACTTGAGTCAATCAACCATGCCTCATGATCTACATGTGTACTTGAAGAAGCCAAGTACACATCCCCACCTTCATCTGAGGTGGTTTTCACCTCTGTAGAAGGAGCATCATCAGATCTTTTTCCTTTATTAGGAGCTTTAGATTTACAGTCCCTTTTGTAGTGTCCTTCCTTTCTGCATTTCCAGCACACCACCTTTACAGGTTTTCCTAGAGATTTAGATCTCCCTCTAGATTTAGACCTCCCACTCGATGACTTATTTTTGTTTATGTTCTGGGACCGTCCTCGTACAGACAAGGCATCACCATTCTGGCTCTCGATATTTTTCTGTCTCATCTCCTTCGTCAGCAAGGATGAGACTTTTTCATCAAACTGCAAGGCAGTTGCATTGCTACCTATTGCAATAACCAGACTATCCCATGAGTCTAGTAGAGAACACAACAAACTGATGCACTTATCTTCATCTGAAATTTTAATATCAACAAATAATAACTGACTTACCACAGTATTAAATGCGTTCATATGCTCTGTCACCGAGTCTCCATCTTTCATCCTTAGGTTATATAGCTTTTTCTGTAGGAACAGTTTATTCACCGGAGACTTAGATTGGTACAAAGTCCCTAGCTTCCCCTGATACATTCAAAAAGACTGAATCTGAGACACACAATCCTATTGTGCTCTTTGCCTTCCGATCCAACTTCTTCCATTCTTCATCGGACACTCCCGTTGGTTTAGTACCCGGATCTACTGCGATCCACTGATCTTTTCCACCAACAGATCCTCCATCTTGAGTTTCCACAACTCAAAACTCTGACCATTAAATTTCTCGATTTCTTTCTTTCCACTGCTCGCCATCTTCTTTCACCACCAGAATCAATCTCATGGATCTCCCACTGAATAGGTCTACCACAGGCCCGAGCGAAACCCCTCAGCAACAAAGGCAACCCATTGAATCCAAAACAGCTCTAATACCAAATGTAGGTTTTAACCCTGTACAGAAATTACCTGCATAAGAATTCTAAAAACACAGAAAATAAACAATGCAAGAGCATAACACATAAAACACATATACACAGAGATTTTCCCCTGGATCCCAAAACCGGGATTACTATCTTGATTTTTCATTATGTTCCTTTCAATGTTACAATACATATTTATACATGCCGAAGCATCCAATACCATGGACTGAAAATCGCGTCCAAAACCATGTGCAAAAAACATGCACAAAACCATAGGTAGGTCCACCCAACCTCATATAGCGTCCAAAAAACAAAACTTTCCAGGGTAGCGCCCCTCAAACCCCCTGTGACCCCCCCGCTATGCAATCGGTGCAACGAAGGAGGGGCTTCGCCCCCCCTCCAACCGCTCGGTTAACTACGTGGGCTAGTCGTGTAAAGAATATAACACAACCCAACAAAAATGGTGAAGGCCAAGAGGATGATCCTTGATGGAGTAAAGGATCACGTGGTTTTTCATGTGGCTAGTAGAGGGACCACTAAGGAGATGAGGGATGCCTTGGAAATGATATATCAAGGATCTTCCAAGTAGCAGAAGATGTACTTCGAGCAGAAACTAAGATCTACACAGATGCAGAAGGGGGAATACATAGATCTGTTCCTCACAAAGCTTCAGGAAACCTGGGATGAGTTAGAAGTTGTGGGGCCTACACCTCAAGGTTCCAAGATGGTGAGACTAGCCCTAAACTCAGTCTCAGAAGACTACTAAGTCTTTGTCCAAAGCATCCTAGGTAGGGTAGCTTTGCCAGACCGGGATAGTATGTGGGCAACTCTTAAGTAGGAAGAGCTGATGAGAGATCTTGTCAAGTGTAACCTTGATGGAAGTAGCAGTAGTGGATCGAAGCCCAAGGAGGAGGAAGAGAATGCAGCCCTTTGCATCAAAGGGGCAGCAGGAGCAGTTGAGGCGGAAGAAGGATGTCTTGAAGGTCAAATGCTTCAGGTGTAGCAAATGGGTCACTATGCAACACAGTGTCCTCTCAGGAAGTAGGAAAAATATGACAAGCAAAATATGAAGGTTGCACCTGCGAAGATCGAGGAGGAGTTTTCCATGATAGTCGAGATACCTCCAGGAGGGAGGTGGGTTGATTTGGAGTTGTAGTTCGAAAAAGCTACAGATGGGAAGGATCCTTGAGGAGTCCACCTCTCGGATCAATACCTTGCTACGGGAACCCAGATCAGTAGTAACAGGATGGACTAAGTGTCAGATGGTGCAGAGGAGTGTTGGAGTGACAGATGTAGTGGCTAGAACGCCAAGTCTAAGCAGCGTAGTGCAGGGAGGCACAGTGCAGTAGCAGCAGCAACGTCGTGGCTTCAAAGGCATAGTGTAGGACTAGTAGCAGTCAGATCTTCAACATTGATATGCACCTATGATGAACACTTGTTCAGTAATTTGGGATATTTTTCCATTGATGTTGCAGGAGCAGTATCAGTTTTCACTGCAGGAGCAGTTGGCGGTGGCAGTACTAACAGTAGCACATATGCAACACTTGAGAGGGAGTTGTAGTATGGATGCAGTGTTGAAAGTGGCGGGTTCAGCAACAGTACAGTTGCAGCAGCAGCGCAGTAGTTTTTGGACATCATGTTAAACATCAACAACGCAGAGGACGATGATATGAAGTCAGGGTGATGCTTCAGTGGGAGGCATTGTTAGAGTGCATTCCTCGCTAAGAGGGAGTGTTGATTTCTGGTAACATCGGATGTTCTCTAAGTCTCAAATTTTGTAGGGATGCTTGGGCACAAGTATTTTAAATAACCCAGAAATAGTTTTGGGAAATTCCACCCATAAACAGTATTATTAAAATATCTAATTATTTTTAATGGGACCCTAAGTCTAAACTTAGGAAATTAAAATAATTAATGGGTAGTAATCTAACTATGGGTGTAACTTCTAAAAGAAGACTAGGGTCAAGTAGAAATGATCTTAGCCATTGATTAGCTTATAATTTGGGTCATTATTTAAAGAGGCTTGAGGGTCATTTGGAAGACATGCAGAGAGTTGATCAGTTAGATCGAATTACTGAAGCTAGAGGCAGCACAGTAATTTCATAGTGATCATGCAAAGGGGCAGAGAGATTTTTGGCTGGAGTACCTTCTCTAGAGCCAAGAATACTCAAAAAAGAGGCTGAGAGATACATAGAGGAGGCATCATAGTGCCCAGAGAGGGTGACACAGAGCCAGGAAGGGCTCACATAGAGAAGCGCAGAGCCTTCCACACAGAGGTCTGAAATTTGTTGGAGGGCTTGACGTTCTGAGATGGGAGGGTTGGATTCAACTCTTGAGAGAAAATCGATTCAACAAAATAGGTGACGCGGTGCCTTATAGGGTGTGACACAGGCCCACATAGCGACTATTTAGGGGCAGCGCAGAAGTAGTTAGAGACTCGTTGGTTCAGTGGTCAGATCAGTGGTGACTTACAGTGTAGAGTGTGGTAATCTCACTAATTTCTTCTGTCGAGTGATATTCTCTATACTAGATTGCCAGCAAGGCATCTAGAGGTGGTATTCAGAAATAACTTTTTCTTAATAATAAAAACCCTCAAATCTGTTCAATCGGTTTTCCCACATTATTTTTTTCCAGGGACATTTGTCCAAAAAAAACTGTCATTTGTGGCGTATCTCTCTATTGTTCAGTTTCTTGTTTCTGAATATTATTTTAAATGGTGTAGGTTGCAGTGTATGTATTTCAATGTTTGTCATAGGAAACTTCAAATAACTTGTTTATTTAAATCTAACAAGTAGGAGAGATATCATCAGTTGTTCTAGTAGGGATTCTAGTAGGGATTCCGAATTGGGAATTTTCACAGTGAACACTTCTTCTGAAGTTTTTTTGTATAGATATATGTGAGGACATCAATTTTGTATGTATATTGTTGTCTTAGTTGCCTCACCCCACATAAACTTTGGTAGATCTTGATGTGTATCATTGAATTTACACTTTCTTCAATGTACATGTTCTTTCTTTTTGCAACTCCATTTTGTTCATGATTTTATGGAATTATCATCTCCCTCTTAATCCCAGGTTCCTTACAGAATGTTATGATCTCCTTAGATGTATATTCTCCTCCATTATCAGACCTTAGTATCTTGATCCTTCTTTCTGTAAGGCTCTCCACTTTGGATTTGAATTTGAAATTTAGTAAACACTTCATCCTTGGTTTTCATTAAGTAAACACGGGTATTTCTTGAGTGATCATCTACGAATTTGACATAATAAAGATGTCCTCCAAGTGATTTTGGAGTCATGGGGCCACATACATCAAAGTGAATCAGATCTAAGATTTAGTTTGACCATGAAGCACTGCTTCCAAGGTATCTTGGTATTTTTTCCTAATGCACATCCTTTGCAGACACCTTCATGATCCTCTTTTAGATTTGGTATTCCATCTACTATGGAATTTAGGGTTGGAATAATTTTGAAATGTAAATGACCAAACCTTCTATGCCAAAGTTCACATGGACTAATCTCAGTGTGAACTAGGGCATGATTTACGGGAGATATTAATCTGTAGAGCCTTCCTTCTCAGATACCAATCACTTTTGTTTGTTCTATGCTTAAGTCTTTTTCCCATACAATTATTTTTCCATCAATTAAGGATACTTTATCTCCTTTATATTATAAGCTTGAATTAGAAATTAGATTTTTGTGCAAACCTGGAACAAACAGAATGTTGTTGAGGTGGATGTTGCTTCCATCTTCTAGCTTTATGGAAGATGATCCAATGCCTTTCACAAGGTAACTCTTGTTGTCTCCAAGTTCCACAGAGTATGTGGATTTTCCTTTCGATAAGGTCTTCAATTGGTGAGAGTGACCAGTCATGTGCCTTGATGCGCAGCTATCAATTACCCAGATGTCTTCATCTTGGAATATCCCAAAGAGAGTAGAGAAAAGTCCTTCATCCTTTTCTATGATTGATTCCTTATTTGAAGAGAATATGAGACTCCATACCTCTAAGATGCCTTTCTTTAGATGGCTTGCAATCCTTTTGATGATTTCTTCATTTTAGAGGAGATCTTCATGATGTCCTTAAAGAACCAAAGCTCTGATTCCATGTTGAGAATTCAACAGGGAAATTTATATGTTAATTCTCTTAACTTGATAATTGCTTGTGTTTTCTTTTTACTTATTAGCTTTGATCTTTCTTATTCCAATGTGCAATACATCAAACATCTACCAAAACAGTAAGAACAATGACACAGTTTGTAGGTTGCAAGACAGAGCCAAAACCCCTCCTCTTGAGGGGAAAACCTGTAAAATCTCCTCTTATCTTTCAGATCTTTCAATTGACAAATACCATGACCTAGACTTAGACAAATACCCTCCAAGATCTAGTATTCCTCGACCTCCTGCTGAAATATCTTTGACCTCCCAGTAGATCAAAAATTATGCTCCCCAGCAATTGCTGCAACTATTGTTGCTTCCCTATGAGACTTTGATCTCCCTCTAACTACTCTTCCCTTGACCTCGCTTGCCTTGATTTGAGTCTTAGGGCTAGTAGGAAACCCTAAGATGCCTTTTCCTTCCTTCTTGCTCTTCTTACTTCCAAAATTGAACCTTAGACTTTCCTAGCACAAAAATATTAACTTTGCACTTCCAGAAGAAAGTAGAGAGATCCAAATACTTCGGCATTTCTTGTCCTTATTCTTCACACTTCCTTCTTCATCCTTTTGTTGCTTCCTTCTTCGTATGGGAGATGAGTAAGTGAATCATCCAAGTGGAGGATGAGTTCCTCTTATATATAGGCTTCCTTCAAGGGTGGGCGTGGCTCTTCATGTAGGCTGACTTGATCTTGGAGGTATTTTGACATTTTCAAGAAAAAATAAATTTTCTTTTAAAAATTACAATGTACCCATAGGGTCTTTCATATATGACAATGACTCTTATATCTAGGACAAACCTTAGAACCACTCAATGGGTGCTTTACCTATAAAATAAAAGAACTTGAGCATGAAACCCATGCTCCAATAATAATAATAATTTCTTTTTCATTTTATATATACAAGAATACAGTTCATACTAATGAAGACTGAACCTAGTTACACATTTTTCAACACTTTTTCAATTTTAAATGTTTGAAGTTTAGCACTTTTTACCTTAGCGTCACTTTCATAGCTTTGGACAAGCTTATCCCATATTTCTTTTGCAGTATTCAGGTACATGACTTGCACAAACTCAGATTCAGCCAAAAGATAAAGTTAGTTCCATTAAACAAAGGTGGCTTAATAGAAGATACTCCCTCTTGACTACTCATATTGATGGATCTCCCTTTAAACGATCAAGCTTCTTATGAGGGACCTTCTCTGATACCAATTGTTAGAAAAAATACTCGGGGGGGTGAATCAGTACTTTTAATTCACTTTAAACTTTCAATTCCATATTCAGAATTTTGTACGCTATTGTTCTTCATGCAACCTTCATATGTACGTGACTCTAGTGAATGCAAAACGTCTATATACAGACACATAAATTCTATCAGTGAGTTAACTTAATCATTGCATTGTTAATTCATTAACCATTTAGTATGCAAAAGAGAACAGATAAATCACAACACATAAACAATACACATAGAACAACAGGATTTTAGGTGGAAACCCAATGTGGGAGAAAACCATTGTTGTCTCTACCTTCTTTCTTATTATTTAAATAAAATATTTATTACATTTTGTACTAGTGCAAACTCTTACCAGCACATAGGCACCCACCTACAAGAGGCTACAACCTCCACTAATTCTCCAACACCCATTGGAAGGGAGCTACAACCCCCTAATCTCGTTTACGAGATCCTACCGGAAAGGATCTCCTACCCCCTCACTAAATGTTGCAACCCTCGACACCTTTTGGACCTCGTTACAGAATGTTTCACACTAGATCCACCTGTCAGCCAATCATCAAAACCTGCAAACCACCTTTCATTAAATTTTCACACTAGACCCACACCAACAATGAGCCCAAATAAAATATGCCAAACTAAAATTCTAAGTCACAAAAATTGAACAAATGAATCATTATAAACCAACTAAATCTCTGAAGCTACTAAATACATAAGCCAATTAGAACAAATGAACTTCAGAATATATACATATTTTTTCTTAAGAGAACCTGTGTATATACGTGCATACTCTGCATAAAAACTCAGGTACAATTCTCAGATTACTGAATCATTTAGCTAATTGAATCAATGTAACATTGAACCACCCATTGAATCAAATATTAAACCAATCATAGATCATTGAACCATACCTAGTCACAATTTTGCAGCATTATAATTGATCAATGTTTCAATCCACAATTTAAATCAACCCACACAACATTGCCAAATACAAATCATGCTTATCATGACATCATTGACAAACAACAGCAAATAGAATAGACATTGTTAGTTGTCATCATCAAGTAGCACTGCAAACCCTAACTAGAACTAACTCAGAATATACATGCGATTGTTATTAAGCATACCAACATATATACGTGCTTATCATGTGCAACATGTTGATAATTTAACAGGGAAATGTATATTCTAATTCTCTTAACTTGATAACTTCTTGCATTTTCTTTTTAATTTTTAGCTTTGATCTTTCTTATTCCAATGTACAATACATCAAACAACTACCAAAACAGTAAGAACAATGACATATTATATAGGTTGCAAGCCAGGCCAAAACCCCTCCTCTTGAGGGTAAAACCCGTAAAATATATTCTTATCTTTCAGATCTTTCAATTGATGAATAACATGACCTATAATCAAACAAATACCCTCCACGATCAAGTCTTCCTCGGCCTCTTGCTGAAATATCTTCGACCTCCCAGTAGATCTAAAAATTTTCTCCCCCACAACTACTACAATTGTTGCTACTTCCCTAAGAGACATTGATCTCCCTCTAACTACTCTTCTCTTGACCTCGCTTGCCTTGATTTGAGTCTTAGCGCTAGTAGGAAACCCTAAGAGACCTTCACTTGCCCTCTTGCTCTTCTTGCATCTAAAATCGAACCTTAGACTTGCCTAGTGTAGAAACCCTAACTTCGCACTTCCAGAAGAAAGTAGAGAGACCCAAACACTTCGACTTTTTTTGTCCTTCTTCTTCGCACTTCCTTCTTTGTCATTTTGTTGCTTCCTTCTTCATATGAGATATGAGTGAGTGAATCATCCAAGTGGAGGACGATTTCCTCTTATATATAGGCTTCCTTCAAGGGTGGGCATAGCTCTTCATGTAGGTCGACTTGACAGCTTATGTAGGCCGACTTGATCTTGGAAGTATTTTGACATTTTCAAGACAAAATAAATTTTCTTTTACAATGTGCCCATAAGGTCTTTCGTAAATGACAATGACTCTTATATCTAGGACAAGCCCTAGAAGCACTCAATGGGTGCTTGACCTATAAAATAAAAGAACTTGAGCATGAAACCCATGCTCCAATAATAATAATAATTTCTTTTTCATTTTATATATACAAGAATACATTTCATACTAATGAAGATTGAACCTAGTTACACATTTTTCAACACTTTTTCTATTCTAAATGTTTCAAGTTTAGCACTTTTTACCTTAGTGTCTCCTTCATAGCTTTGGACAAGATTATCCCATATTGCCTTTGCGATATTCAACTACATGACTTGCACAAACTCAGATTCAGCCAAACTTCCCAAGATAGCATTGACATCCTTTGCATTGATCTCATTGTTTCTTCCCTACATCATTTGTGGGAATGTAGGTTGGGTATTGATATCCACCTTCAACAATTGTCTATACATCAGCTCCTAGTTCCTGCAATTATGCTCTCATTCTAACTTTCCAAAAGATAAAGTTAGTTCCATTAAACAAAGGTGGCTTAATAGAAGATGCTCCCTCTTGACCGCTCTATTGATGGATCTCCCTTTAAACGATCAAATGAGGGACCTTCTTTGACACCAATTGTTAGGAAAAATATTGAGGGGCAGAGGGGGGGAAAGGGGCGTGGAGGGGTGAATCAGTATTGTTAATTCACTTTAAACTTTCAATTCCATATTCATAATTTTGTACGTTATTTTTCTTCATGCAATTTGCATATGTATGTGACTCTAGTGAATGAAAACACCTATATCCGGATACATAAATTCTATCAGTAAGTTAACTTAATCATTGCATTGTTAATTCATTAACCATCTAATATGCAGTAGAGAACAAATAAATCACGGCACATAAAAAATAACACATAGAACACAAGGATTTTAGGTGGAAATCAAATGTGGGAGAAAACCATTGTTGTCTCTATATTCCTTGTTATTATTTAAATAAAATATTTATTACATTTTGTACTAGTGCATACTCTTACCAACACATAGGCACCCACCTATAGGAGGCTACAACACCCTGATCTCATTTACCAGCTCCTATTGGAAAGGAGCTCCTACCCCCTCACTAAAGGTTGCAACCCTTGGCACCTTGTGGACATCATTGCAGAATGTTTCACACTAGATCCACCTGTCAACCAATCATCAAAAACTCCAGGCCACCTTTCATCAAAATTTCACACTGGAACCACACCAACAATGAGCCCAAATCAAATATGCCAAACTAAAATACTAAGTCACAAAAATTGAACCATTTGATCATTGTAAACCAACTGAATCTCTGAAGCTACTAAATAAATAAGCCAATTAGAACAAATGAACTTCAGAATATATACATAATTGTTCTTAAGAGAACCTGTGTATATACGTGCATACTCTGCATAAAAACCTGCGTACAATTCTCATCTTATTGAATCATTTAACTAACCAAATCACTATAACACTGAACTGCCCATTGAATCAAGTACGGAACCAATCATAGATCATTGAACCATACCCAGTCACAATTTTGCAGCATTATCACTGATCAATGTTTCAATCCACAACTTAAATCAATGCACACAACATTGCCATATACATATCATGCTTATCACGACATCATTGACAGACAACAACAAATAGAACAGACATTGTCAATTGTCATCATCAAGCAATGATTGCAAACCCTAACTAGATCTAACTCAGAATATATATGTGATTGTTATTAAGCATACCAGTGTATATACATGCTTATCATGTGCAAAACCTACGTACATATTTCAACATACTGAAAAACATATGTCAAAATATATATGTGACTCAATAGAAATAGATTTGTGTATGTACGCAACTATTCATAAGCAAACCAATGTACAGATTTTAAATCATTGAAACATACCTTTGTTGTAACCATAAAGCATATGCCACAACATTCACACATTCATATCATAGCATCATTTGAACCACAGATATATCATTATTAGCTACAAGCATAAATAGATCAAGCAAGTGTATTCATTAGTCTTTACTACACTTTCCAATCTATCATATATGATCCATCTCCTTGCTCCCTGGTGCACACCTGTTTTAAATCAAATCACATATGAATAACTCATTTACTTGCACACATAGCAACTTGATCTCCATCTCCTTATATTTTTCCTTAGCCAATACCTTAGGTAAATCCTTTGGTAAAGTCGTTAGTATTAGCTGACGGGATCGAATAAACATTGTCCCTCCAATTACTATGGGCTAATACCATGGTAATGAACCTTGGTATCTAGATTTCCATGGTTCGGATTATGTACGCAACTTTCGCTCACATTACTTGTGTATGTATGCGACCCTTCTTCACAGGAACAATGTATACTTTATCAACCTTCATTTTTGTCATCCATCTATAGCTAAATTGTCATTTCTCTTTCCATATCCTCTGTAGCTAGTGTTAACACACTCTGTGCAGGTTTTCCAAGGTGTGTTACTATGGAAAATAGGCCTGCAATAAGGGTTTATTCCAGTCAAAAAGTGTTCTTCTCCTCTAAGCTGATGAGGATATATTTTCCACTATAACAGGAGCAGTAAGAAGATCTAGTTTGCATCCAAGGAGGGCTCAATCAAAAGATTATATCCACTTGTTCAGTAATCCTCGTTTGGATCATTACCTTTTCTATGGGATCCCAAGACTTAAAGTAGCAAGCGGATTTAAAAGTGAACAAGGCACAGTCAAATACTCGAGAGACAATTGTAAAGCCAAGCACGGTCAGATGCTCGAGAGATAATTGCAGTGCCAGATCCAGTTAGATGCTCAAGAGATAGTTGCAGAGCTAGTTGTAGTGACTTAGTAGATTGGTCTAGATTAGTGCACACAGTTGTAGTGATAACAGCAGGGCATAGAATAAGAAGTGTGAGATCAGAGTAGCACAAATTGATGTGGCTACAGTATGTAGAAGGAGAACCAGATATTGTGTGCAAGTTGGATCAATTCGGCTATAGCATGTTCCCACATATCAGCACATTGTAAATATACTCGTGAAACCCTTGGGTAGGGAAACGTTTTTCTACTTCAGGGAATGGTTAGGAGTAGTGGAGAATACCTTCCTCACTAAGAGGGAGATTTAGTTTTTTGGGTAGTAGCGGATAGGTGTGCTAGTCTCTATCATGTCTAAAAGGCTAAGGAACACAAGATCTCCAAAACCCAGAAAAGGTTTCATGAGAAAAACCTTAGAAACAACTCAATTAGATTAATTAGCCAATAATTTATATTTCCTAGGCCTAACTTAGGAAAAGTGGTTAATTAAATCATATTAATTGGGAGAGGTCAATTTTTCTCTAAAGACTTCCAGAAAAGTTAATTAATAGAGTCAAGATGATCATAGCCATCGTTAGAGATCTGATCATGGTCGTTGGTTGCCTAACAAAGGATTGTAAGAGAAATATTGATGGGTTTCTAGATGATACAAATTGTGATTTGAGCAGTATAACTACCCAGTTAGAGTGACTTCGTAAAGACATATTTGAAGCTAGGGACACACAGAGTAGTGGGGTTTCAACAGTGAGAATTTCCGGAGAAATTCTCAAGATGTTTTCCGACATTCTAGTGATAGGAAAGGAGGCTAAAATTTCCAGAAGAGGAGCCCGAGTTGAGGTAGTGCAAGCTTGCCGGTTGAGCTAGTGCGTGTTTTAGGGTCAGCAATGTGTGTGTCAATGTCGAGAGAGGTTTCAGAAGTTGAAAAATCTAGGGAATCTTAGTTAGGGTTATCATTAATTCAATTTCTCTTCCTTTCACACTTTCTTGTGATGATTATTAATTCTTCTTTGCAATTCAATAGATTCTTATCATCAAGACAAATGCCAAACCATGAATATCACAACAGAAAACACAAGATGTAGGCACACAGCCAAAGAAAAACCCCTAGGAATGGGAAAAACTAGTCAAAGTCTTCCTTTAGTAGAATCAGATCAAGTTGAGACAAACCAAGACCTATTTGACCATGACATATATTTTCCTCCATCAAGTCAACCTCCCATGAAGACAAATCAGATTTCCAAAAATTCCATTTTGGTCTCCTTATTTTTCTTCTTGCAAACATCAGTCTCCTTTACTTCTGCAATACTTGGCCCTCTATACTTCTGTAACTCTCATCCTCCTTTGTTCCTGCAACCCTCGGCCTTCCTTTGTTCCTGGAACTCTCATATTTCCTTACTCTTGCAACTCTCGACCTTCTTTGCTATTGAAACTCTTCTAACGGTTGACTTCATTGTTTCATGCTTTATCACTTTTCATTAGTATCGATTGGATGGATGGTATCTTCAATAAGTCAAATGTTCCTTTATATATAATCCATAAAAGGTGGACGTGACCTTTCATGAAGCCAACTAGACAATTGGAAAAGAATCAACTTGATAGATGAAGAGGTTGACTTGATAGTAGGCAAATTTTGCTTGATGGAGGAGAGACAAGATACAAAATATTTTTCTTTCTTGACACAAAAGGGCCCAAGAAGGGTCTTTTATATAGTACTTTTGACTTTGACTCAATACAAAAATCCTAGAGAACACAATGGGTGCTTTGACCTGCTGACCATTGACCCAAGCATGAAACCCATGCTTTAATAAGTCAATAAAAATTATTTTATAAATAATTTTCCTTTTCATGACTCAAATACAATTATGAAGGCTAACACTAGTTACATTCTTCAACACCAAAGGTAGAGCGAGTTTCCAAGGAGAGAAGTAGCATGTAGTGCAGGTTCTGGGAATGGTTTCTGAAGGCAGTGAAATTCTCCAAAGTCACCAGTGTGCATTTCTAGGTAGAAGTGCAAGTGCCAAGCAGAAGTGTGAGTGGCTAGGAGAAGGCCGAAGTGATTTGCTGGATGGAAAAATAATTTCCCGGATTATTTTTCCAGTGGCTAAATTTGTATGACAGGGGTTTTCCATTCTACGACAACCAATTGGAATTCTCTATTTTTTTGAAGAATAATACAAACCCTCATCTATTGCACATGTTTTCCCTTCGGGTCTTTTCCAGGGAAGATTTTCCAAAATTAATGGTTTCAAATTATTGTTGTATGTGCATATTTCACAGTTCTAGTGTTTTTATCTTCTGCAACATATTTTATTTGTGAAGTTGAATGTATCTTTAATTGTCGTAATTAAATACAAAAGGAAAATAAATTGAATAAGTTAGGAGATAAATATCCAGTTATTGTAATCATGGAAATTTCACAGGTGGAGGAAGTTATGAGCAAGATGTTAGCAAATGCAAAAAGAAAGGGGGGTTTAAAAGGTGCTTGGGTGGAAAAATATCTAACCATTATGCATTTATTATTTGTTGATGACATTTTATTATTCAGTGGTGATTGTAGAAATGACATTACTGCAATTGAAAATGCATTGACTCTATTTAGAAGGCTACTGGAATGCCAATAAACATCCACAAATCATCAGTCTCTCCTCTCATCCTATCTAGGGATGAATCTATCAATGCATAGAAATTATTTCCCTTCCACTCATACAACTTCAATGACAAATTAAAATGTTTGGGATACCATTTGAGGCCTAATTATTATAAGAAAGCATACTACCACTAGGTCATTGCAAAGATTGAGGGTAGATTGAAGGTATGGAACTACAGGTGGCTATCTAGAGTGGGCATATTTGTTCTAGTTAAATTTGTTCTTGAGGCAATCCCTTTTTTTTGGATGTCATTATCTTGGATACCTAAATGAGCCTTGAAATTAATTCGAAAAATATGTTATCAATTTCTATGGATTGGCTCCAAACAATGACGAATATTCTCATGGGTTAAAAGGGATAAGATTCCTTTGCCCAAGATTTGGGGTGGATGGGGACCAAAAAATCTTCCATCATTGTGCAAGCCATTGGCGGCAAAGGTTTGATAGAGGTTGATCTCAATGGATAGCTTGTGGAAGGTAGTAGTATACAGGAAATATATTTTCCCTCTCATGTTAGAAGATTGGATTTGTCAGGTAGACAAGAAGAGGCCTAAAATATCAGTGGTCTGGAGAATTGTTCTATCTTCCTTTCATGTAATTCAGAGGGGGCTGGCATGGAAATTTGGTAATGGATCAAAGGTAAAGATAAGCACAAACCCCTGGGTTGGATGTGGGGAGCATTATCGGCTACCTCAAGAGTTAATTGTTTTGATTAATGACAAAGGCATAAATACTTTAAACCAAATAATTGACTTCACTCACACCACTAATTGGGCTCAAGGGTGGAGGACATCTCTACAGTTGAATCTACATGGAAACTTTGAAAATATTTGGTAGAATTATATTGTAGATTTAAACACTTCTCATGTTCCCAACAGAGACAAAGAAGATGCTCTTGAAAGGGTTCACACTTTATCAGACGAATACACACCCAAATCAGGTTATTTACATATTATTGAAAATTGGAAACCTATGGTTTTAGATTGGTGGTGGAAGAAACTCTGAAAACTCTATTGTCTGGCCAAAGCACATATTTGTTAGTGGTCTATTTTGAATAACAAGATCCCTATGAGAGACAATCTAAAAAAGAGGAATTTGATTAGTCCTTGTTGGTGTGTGTTATTCAAGAATGATTAGGAAATAGTGAATCATCTCTTTCTTCTCTACCATTTTGTTAAAAAGGTATGGGATTCAATCAAAAGTCCTTTGGGGTTTGCTCTTAGGTGGCAAGGAGACTCTTTAAATGAAGTTTGGAAGAATTGGTGCGAGGAGATCTCCCCTAAGGAATTGAGAAGGATCCCTCCTCTTATTAACTGGGGCATTTCTCTCTCTCAGAATAAGGAGATTTTTCAAGACAAGTCATCATCTCCAGATATTTTGGTTGCCCAAGTTTAGGCTATTTTGTCACTTTCCATAGGGATGATAACATAACATCCTCCATGTAACATCTTCCCTAAAGAGATTGGTCGATCCTTCCCATGGGCTTACTTTGATGGGGCCTCCTCTCAAGAAGGTTATTGTGAGGGAGGGGTTGTTCTTTATGTGAAAGAAAACCAATATTTCACTTTACAGAGTGGATTGGGCAGAGGACTGAATAACTATGTTGAAATTCTTAGCATTAAGTTATTTCTTCTATTTCCAATTGAGAAAAATATATGGCATATTCAGGTCTTTGGATATTCCATGACTATCATTAATTGGTTCAACAATATTCAAAGATGTCATGTGCACACATTGGCTCTTGTCTTAGAAGAATTTTCTCAACTTAAACACGAATTTGACCAAATTCCTTATCGTCATATCTACAGGGAGATAAATGCAACCGCTGACACCCTTTCTAAAGCAGGCACTCGACAGGCTATGGGTACTTGGAAGATCACATAACGGATATGGGACACATCTTCTGAGTACTATCACAGGCCCTTTATAGATGGTTTGCAGTAGGAGAAAAACATGATCAGAACTCACACTTTCATTTATTTTGTTTTTTGTTTTCTACCAATGTATAGGATTGATGATGAACTATGTATATTGAGATGTATCTATGAAGGGATCTTGCAGATCCTTTATGCATGCACAGATGAATAGAGAGTTTACTATTTTTTACTTTTTGAGGGGACCTATATGGTCTTCTAAATGCACAATAGTGCATCTATAGAATGTACTTTCCATTTTTGTTAATGAAAATTATGATTTTTTCCTCTAGGGAAATTTTTATTTATGAAGTGACTCACTTTTAAGAAACAAATGAAAATCATCGTTACAATAAAGTTCCTTTCTAAATTAAAGATGCATGCAAAAAATAAATTAAAAATAATAATAAAATTACATTATAATGATTCACAACTGCATTTTATGAGAAAACTATATGATAACTTTTCTTTTTTTTTGTAGGCTAAGGTGTTGCTCTCTTTTTTTCTATTACTTCAAATCAAAATATACATCAAAAGTAAGGTTGCCTTCAACTCGCCCTCTTGGGGAAACCGAGTATTTAAGCCACCTAAAGTTCTTAATAGCCGACCAAAAATAAAAGATCCATAGTCTGATTATCCAAGCTAAATACACTAAACAGTGTTTCAGGTTTCTAATCCTACTTGCTTGCATATAACAATTTTCTACTTCTAATATTTGAAACAAACTGAAATTATCTATACTATGCAGTTTCATCAACAGTAATACATATCTATAATTAATCAGCTTCTGCCTCTGGACGTTGGGTAGCCTCCTTGTTTGCATTCTGATTTCCTTCCTTTATCAGTTGCTGGATCTCCTCCAGCTTCTTTTCCTGCATCTCCAAGGTAATCTGAATAATTCTGAGCTCCCTCCTCAGGTTGGGAACTCCTTGCGCAAGTTCAGCCATCTCTGTTGCAGCTTGCTCCAGAGCTTTAGCCAACAATATTTTCATCACCCAGTATATATGTAAGGACTGTTTAAATAAGGACATTCTACCCCTAGTGTTACCAGGGTCGTGGAGAAGGAACTCCCAATCCTCCATCTCAGAGTCGGACTGAGCTTGAATGGCGTCTTCCTCCATATTCTGGATAATTCTTCTAATTCTTGGGTTCGTGTTCTGGTTATATGCCTTCTCTGCTTGCTGAATTTTCCTATCCAGCGACCGGCTTGTCTTTTTGCCCAGTCTCCCCCTCTGCCCTCGTCGTCCTCCCCTTTCTCCTTGGTATCTGCTCGTTCCTCTGCCTCTCGTGCTGCTCGGTTCCATCCCGCTTCCCGCACGTCTTCTTCCCCTCTGTCTGCCGCTCTGCCTTACCCTTCCTCCCTGTTGTCCTAGCTGCTCGTCGCTGGTTTGCTGGTTCTCCCAGCCTTCTACCGTTCGAAAACTATATGATAACTTGAAATCGCTTAAACATTTCCAAAAAGTAACTTAACTAAAAGAAAAAAATGAACTCAATACCTCTTATTAAATAAAATCTCAACCAAGTGAGCTAATACAAAATATATATTAAATGTTATGGAGGGTATAGACTTGTATTTTTAATTCTTTTCCTTGAAATACATGCACATATCTCTCTCTCTCTCTCTCTCTCTCTCTCTCTCTCTCTCTCTCTCTCTCGCTAACACCATTCTACTTTCTCTCGTATTGGAAGCATTGGAGTTTCTTGGAGCTTTTAGTATATCCTAAATATTAAGGTTAGGGTTTCATCCCTTGGAGACATTGAAGCTAGTGATTTGTGATCAAAGCCTAGATTGTACCCATTGAGAGGCAAATAAAAGGAGACATCTTTCCTTGAGAAACTTGTTAATGTAATGTTTGCATATTGGAAAGACTTGTTAATGGCTAGGGTTTCCTTTTCTATATAGTTAGGGATTTAGAGAGTGGAGGATTACCATCCTTGGGATGACTAAGATATGTACATTAGCTTCATATTTATATTCATATGCAAGATGTTTGTTGAAAAACATGGTCTTAAAGTAGATTTGATTTCCAACTATCTTTTATGGTTTGATACTTCCTAAACCTAGTATGTCTTGGTTATTTGACATAATGCTAGAATTGTTAAGGGTATTAACATCGATATTGAAGATATTATGATAGATTTACCACTTTAATTGATATTATTCTAAAGTGAATTTTTATAAATGTATTATGCATGGTAGGCTTCTCCTAGAGCACTAAAACTTTTTGGCATACATTTGGTATCTTTTCTCATGGATTTCCATCTTGATTAGCATTGAAAATAATTGAAATATTATTTGTTATTTGTTGTTAAAAAATATCTTTCAAAAGAGTCGTAAGGTTACTTATTAACACAGACTATATCTGAGAAACTTGTAGGAAAGAGGTGAAATTTTTGAATTTGTAGTCCCCCGAAACTTTTATGTCAATAAACAAACCCTAGTGAATAGATGTCCAAAAAATACAACTACCTATGCCGACCATTATGCTATTTTAGAACCAAATGTTACTCAAAATCCTCAATACCCAACTTCGCACACAAGGTATGGAAGGTATGGGTGTACTTAAATTTTGCCTATGTTTCTCATAATGCAAAGTTCTAAGTCTTTTTTTTTGTTCACAATTTCCTACAGTGTAGAATTCCTCCCCAAAGGCATCAACAAGTGATGCTCAAGTGGGTTTTGTCCCCAGTGCTTCAAATTCATCTTCAACACGCGCACAAAATAAGTGTTCCAAGACTCATTGATTGGGAAAGAGACATGGGGAGAGAAAAAGTGAACTTTGTACTTGTAAAAAATTTGAACAAAATAATAACCATCTAACAAACTTAACCATTTTTTGAAAACACTTGTTAATATCTATCTTTAATTCAAGCAAGGGAATGTGAACATTAACTTATACATTGAAGGGTTCCAAACATCAAATGTGACTACTTGTCAAAGGCATCTTCATTATCATCGAAAGTCATTCAAGGATGTACTCTAGCCTCATCTTGGACATGTGTGAAAAAACAACAAAATAGATTGCTCTAATAACACTAATAAATATTATTTTGAGAATGAAATAAAGATAACAATAACAAACAAAATAACACAAGGATAATACAAAGAGGGAATGATAGACTAAATCCTAACATATATTACTCAAGAAGAAGAAGAAAAGAATGGATTTTAATGATGTCCACGAAACCAAACGGTCTAAGGGACCTAGGACACCAAACACTTTTACAACTTCGAACGTTTCCCTAAGTATACTCTCGTGTCATGAATCTTGACCAAGACTCTCACAGTTTTGATAAGCCTTGCTTCCTCAAACAGCTTTTTCAAACAATCCACCTTCAGAATACTTTCAAACTAATTATGAGTATCCACATAAGTTGGACAATCCATGATGTAGCGCCATTTTGTTTCAACCTCTCCTTTCCTACAAAAGATGCATATTCTTTCTTCCCACTCTTCCTTTGGATTTTTTCATCTACCCATTTCACATTTGAGATGATGAGACCTGGTCCTCAACTGTGTCATTTTGGCACCCAAATATATCTTCTCATCATGATACCATGCCGAGTTGAAATCTCTAACATATACAGATTTTTTTTAACCAATCTTCTTTTCCACATGGTAGCCCTGAATTTTTCAAGCACCCATTTTTTTATCTCCTCTTTAGGGTTAGGAAAATCCTGCCACTTAATGCCCCACTTAGCCAACCACATTTTGCTTCCACCAAATTTTCTTCCTCCTCTTTAACTCCTCTACAATAATTGTTTTAGGTCAGAGATGCCCATCCATGCCCTCAACCTTTTATAAGTAACTTAACAAGTGAAAGACCATCAAAGCCTCCATCAGAAACAAACTAGCGTCAGCTAGCCATTGATTTGACTTTGAAATTATTAGTGATTAAGTTTTTTTGAATTCTTACTAATTGTTTCCATTTGTGGTTTGACATGCTTTCCTGCATCTTTTATGTAGAAGTTAAAAGCTCTTCATCCCCAATTGAGCTTGTTGTGAAAAACAATTCCTAGATACTTGTATTCTTCCACTATTTCCAAGGGTTTCCCCTCAAAAGAAATTAACCTGTTGTTTTTCATCTTTAAGGAGAATAACATGATCTTGGTTTTGCTAATGTTTACTTGCATCTCAACCTCTTGACAAAAGAGCTCTAAGGCCTTCAAATGCTCTCTCAAACCCTGAGTCGATTTTGCAATTAGGATAAGGTCATCAGCTTACAAAAGAAGCCTCACCACATAACCTACTAACTGAATACCCTCTCCATTGTTACTACTTAACCATTCTTCCATCTTATCAATATATAAGCCAAACAACATGGGGGAAAGACAACACCCCTACTTGACCCCAATGTCACTACCAAAGCATTTAGAAAAACCTTAGTTCTGATTTTAGCTCTAACTTTCTCATAGAGCTTATGAATAGTTACTCTATATTCGCTTGGAATTTTGATCTCTTCCATTCTTCTCCAAAGTTTGTCTCTAGGAATAGTGTCAAAAACTTTCTTGAAATCAACAAAACAACAAAAGTCCTCTTCACCCTGTATGTCCCAGACTTTTTCTATGAAATTCTTAAGAGAGATACAATGATCAATGGTAGAATGTCGCGGCCTAAAACTAACCTACCCTTTTTTCTCTTTTACCTTCCTTTTCTACCCAACAGTTGATTCTGTGTTCCACCATGCTTTCAAATAGCTTTCCAAAAAGAGGATTAACCATAAGAATCTAAGGCAATTAGGTATAGTAGGATTCTTCTTGACTTGATAACAATTTGTGAAGCTCTTTTACAATTCGTCTTGGTAGCTTAATCTGCTTCTTATTATTAATGCATGTGTGTTTACTTCATCAAACTACAACCAAAAACATAAGAACAAGAACACAAGATGTTGGCTCTCTGCCAAAGCCAAAACCTCTCTCTCTTAGAGAGGAAAACCCTTTCGTAAATTTCTCTTATTGAAACTTCTTATTGATAAATGCCAAACCCTAGACCCTTGACAAAAACATCTTCCAAGCGCAAGTCTAGTCCTTCCTTCTTCCTGCACTTTGTCTCTCGACACTTAGTCCTCTTCCTTCCGGCACTTCGTTCCCCGACACTTCGTCCTCCTACTTCCTCCGGCAAATGGTGATAGACTGTGTTATGTGAGCTCTAGAAGAGAGACTTATATTTGATCCTTAGTGAGAACCTTCACCTATGAACATACTTTCCTTCTCTTGTCCAACCGAGCTTCTTCTTGATGTGTAGTTGCAAACTTGATGTGACAGCACTGCAGCCCTAGTTTCTCGCATGCGTGGGAGGTTTCCCTTATACTTTTGGCTCATTTCTCCTTCGCTTGAGAGACCCTCTTCTTCGCTTGAGTAGGAGGCCTTACATACCTAATTTACTAGCCCAAACGATATGATATGTATGACTATGATCTTCTTCTTGTTATGACCGCACACTGCCCTTCTTTTCTCGCACTTGCGATTGTTTTTCAACCTAAAAATAGTCCCTTCAACTTCGGTTAGAGTTCTCCTTCGCTGCACTACAGGCTCCTTAAACTCGCTTTCCCTTCACCCTTAACTCGTCTTTCTTCTCGCTGATTTCAAAGGTATTGTAGGCTTGTCGTTGGAGGAGTGGACAGCCTCTACATATAGAGGTTTGTCCCCCCTTTAGGCCGAATTGACTTTTCCACTTCGGATTTGCTTCTTTGGTGATGTCGTTGCTAGGAGAGGACTTGTGACTTTGCTTGGAGGAATATCTTTGACTCTAATACATAAATATACATGGTGTAACATGCCCTTAATGTCTCCAACCTTTTCTTTTGACTCGTTGACTCACCTACAGCACTTTAACATGTGTTAGACCTATTTCAATGAGCATAAAACTCATTGATAAATATAACAAAAATAATATTTCTTTTCTTGAATAAATACAAATATCAAATGTACATTTATGAAGACCAAATATAGTTACATTTTCTTCAACAATAGGGAGGTAATTGGAGGGAATAGTCTCCATTTTTGTAAAGAGGGATAGCAATAATAGTTGTCCATTCAGTGGGAAATTGCTTTGAGTGGGGTTGTTGAAGATCCTTTTGATAACCGGAGCCAAGATTGCAACCCCCCACGTCAAAAAAATTATTTCGAATCCATCAATGTCTTGAGCTTTACCATTTGCCAACTTTTTTATACCACGATTGACATCTTCTAATGAAAATAACTCAATTGAAGTGTTGATTATGGGAGGGCTACTTTTCTCTTGTTCTCTCGTATAAAAACTTTGCATAATTTAACCATTGAGTAGCCGAGATATTATTATCTGTTTGCTTTTTCTTTTGTTGTAATTCCCTCCAAAATATTTTGGGATTTAGCTTTCCCAAAGAAATTAATTCCTTCCTTGAAGTCACATACATTTCCTTTTTTATTTTTATCATATTTTTGTACATTTTCGTGTTGTCACTATGTGACTCCTCTTTAAGTGATATTTTTGGAGCCTTACACTACTCATCAAACCAGGAATTGTTTGGAAAAGTGTTTGAAATTCTCTTCATTGGCTGAGATCTTTTGCACACCTTTAAGGCCTGGTGGATTAAAGGGATCACCATATTCTTACCAATGTTCTCTATCACTGCATTGTCCTCTTCACTTTTTGAGTTGTCCTTTGTCAACTAAAATTGATGTTTCAAAGCAGCAGCAAAGAGCTCTTGATTTCCCTTATTGATGATGACCCTTCCATTTGCATGAACTTTCTTATGTAAATGTTGGTTCCTCTACCTACATCCCACTTGTATGCATACAAAACTTAATAAAGAGAGGCGTATGATTCAACTTCATCTCAATAGGACAAGCTCCAATATTGAACTATGACAAATTAGAAATAAAACTTTGAGAAAAAATCATATAATCCACCACACTTTGACCATTGCAATTTTTACACATAATGTCACCAAATCTAGGCCAGGCTTTCATGCCATTGCAAATTACCATGTCATAGAGGCTACATAAGACTAGCAATTCAGCACCAAAGTGTGAAACACTCCCTTTTCCATCATGAGAATACATTTTCCATGTGTGATCCTCACTCTTATTTAACAAAAGAGGATTGTTGTCCATATTATCATCACCACCTAATTGCATAAACTGATTCTTTGTTGTCCTTGCATTAAATCACCAATCAAAACTATATCTCTTAAAGTCTTGAAGGAAGAAAAAGTAAAAAACTTGAAAATATGCAAAGCAGTACAAACTCACTAGAACGATGGTAGCATATCTCTATAAAAAATGTGTCAACTACACTCATTTTCCAGAAAAACATTATAATGGGTTGAAATCACTTATTAACATGACATGCAACCCTAAAAAGCACAAACCTTAAGATCCAAAACCCTCACCCTAGGAGATGAGGTGGCATAGGGAATGTGGCCCTTAAGGGGCCTAGTTGATGCATAAAATTCCTAGAGCCACAACTTTCACATATGAAATTTGTTTTGACTGTTCCTTAGATTGGTACAAAATTTATTCTTAGCTGTGTGTTTGGCCAACCTAGCAATCAAAGATTGTCCAACCATGTCAATTGTTAAAATGCTTGGGAAATTTGTTGGAGAAATTAATTATTATTGATGTCAAAGGTTGATCAGTTAAAGAAAAGAATAGCATAGGCTTAAATAGCACTTTTAAGCCCTTTCCAATGCGCTATTCCATGCCCTCTAATATTATCCATTAAGGAGA
Organism: Pinus tabuliformis; assembly: GCA_031772625.1. Classification (NCBI taxonomy): domain Eukaryota; kingdom Viridiplantae; phylum Streptophyta; class Pinopsida; order Pinales; family Pinaceae; genus Pinus; species Pinus tabuliformis. The sequence goes on along the minus strand of CM062820.1, from coordinate 1,200,102,361 downwards.
AACTAATTTTCCAAGTCAACCCTGCATGAACTCTACCCCACTCCAATAGACATGTTGGTTAGTTTGGATGATTGGACTAGTGTAAATAAGAAGCTTTCCTCCAAGTTGGTCACCAACTCGTCAAGCAAGAAAGCAGCAAAACTCGGTGGTCTAAAGAAGAAGGAGAAGGTTCGTATCTCATGAACCTTGTGGAAAATTGGAGTTCTCTTTGAAGATTATTTTTAATCTGCCTTAAAGGTTTTGGAGGACTTCTTGGTTACAGTTTTGAAGCTATCTTGTATTGGGAATTCAACCCCCTTTGTGGCATCTTGCAAAGCATAATTGGGACTACTCTTAGAGCCATTTTCGGCCTCAATTCAACTTGTGGAGGACAGAACTAGGCTTGTAATTCAGCCCCTTCTATAGAACTTCAACCCTGCAATAGGAGCAAATTTTGGCCCTGTAATAAGGCACAGAGCTCAACCCTCTGATAAATTTTGACCCCTACCATCGGTACAAAACTCGACCTAAGAGGGGTGAAGACTCGGACTATGGAAGAATCTATTTTTGGCCCTGCAATTCAGTGTTTTTGTGGACAGACCTAGAGCATCTTTTGACCTCTATTTTCGGCCTTTTGTTGGAAAATATGGTAGCCTCGGTCGGTATTTTCATCTTGAAAAATAAATGGAAATTTGAATTTTATGTTTGCCTCCAAAATTTATTAGGTCAGTTGGGCCCCTAAAAGGCACCCATTCAACCACACATGAAGGCTTTATAAAGAAAATCATTTCTCCTTATTTGGACACATCAATTTTGGTCTGTGTCATTGTTTATCCAACGAAATTACAGGAGAGCCGAAATTTAAGGAGGCTGAAATTCTAGGGACGGCCGAACTTTAAAGAGGCTGAAATTCTAGGGAGGGCCAAAATTTCACGGATTTGGTTTTTGACATGACACTTGATCGTGACTATGGTTACTGACTTGGTTATTCTTCTGCTATGGTTATTTCTGATGTATTGATGAATCTAGATCCCCTCTCTCTTATTTCTGGGTTTTCCCCTTGTGGGTTTTGCCTTGGTTGTGTGCCTACTTTTTGTGTCTCTTATCTCTTTGTTTCATGGTTACTTTACTGTTCTTTCATGTTTAATCAGTTGATGTTTTTCTTATATATAACTGCCTAAATGATATTGAATTTAATGTTATATGAAACTAATGCTTAATTGATCATTGAAGTAGTTATTAGAACAAGAAAAGCCTAATTCTAGCTGGTGCCCTAAAATTCAACATTTTTTTTAAGTCATTTTGAAGCTGAGATGAAGTAATTTTTGTAGACCTACTTGTGCTATCTTAGAAGTGTCTTGAAGTAGTATTTTCTTTATTGAAGTAGACAGACCTTGGTGATCTTTGTCGCAGACTTGGGGACATAGTTGTGCAAACTTGAAGGCATCTCTGGATAGAACTTGGTGACCTTGTTGAGCAAACTAGATCTTGAAGAATTGTTTGAAGGAATTGGTGCAAACTTGGAGGCATCTTGAAGCAGTCCTTGACCAAGTTTTGAAGGCCTCTTGAAACAAAGTTTGGAGCAGATCATGAAGTTGTCTTGGAGACACATTGCTAAAGTTTTGCAGTTTATTGGAAGTATTTGTATAGGTTGGAGCCTAAGAGGATTGGTGTCCTCATAAAGACCTAGTTGGTGCCAAGGTTTGTCTTGGAGGATTGGTATCCTCATTCAAAGTTGGAGCCTTGTGAGAATTGAAGTTTTTTGTAATGGTTGGAGCCAAAATTTGAGGATTGTTGTCCTCATCATTTTAATTGTTCAGTATATACTATTTTTATTTTGTTTCTTGTGTTTTGGTATATCTTGTGCTTCCTATTGTGAAAAAATATTGACTGACATAATATAACAATTGAAAGAACTACTGTCAACCTAACTCAAATAAAATGGCCTCCACATTACAAGCAGGAACATTTAGATTTTCTACCAGATCTCAAATTACTGTCCAAAACCATATTTAATTAATTAAGAGGTTAAATTATGCTGACATTGCATGTCAATTTGTAAGTAATAATACCAGTAAGGGTCTTCACTTCACAACTTCTGTTATAACCCATGCATTACAAGCAGTACAAGGGAATATAAGCTTCAAAACATCAGTTACCATTCATGCATGTCAAGGCACATGCCCTGATAATCATGGTCCATCTACATGGCGTCACAACATATTTGCAATGAATATAATTCCATGATGCCTATCTTTACTAATAGTACCCCAAATAAGACTTGATTTCATTTTAAGTAAACAACTTTATAAATTTGCGTAAAGACTCAAATCCAGAATCAAATATGCCTTATTTAAATCATTAAATGGCTAACATTCATGTTCTGATGACCAAGGAAATTGCGATGAAAATCATGATATAAACCAGTCCTAGCATGGAAGTGGTAAGCTAGATACTTTCAGACTGCTAGTTCCTGCAGTAGTTCCACTAAGCCTTCCTGCTGCTGAACATGCTTCACCCATTGGGCGCTGATCCGAACTCGTTCAATGCTCTGATTAACTGTGCGTTCAATAGATGGTTGCATTCGGGTTGAAAAGAATTCCTTTATTTCATCTGCCTTTTCCTCACTTGAAAACTGAAAAGCAAAGAAAAGAAATCTCAGTAGAACTTTAAATTTTCTTAAATAACTCCTACCGAGAATTGGACAAAATCAACATGAATACATAAATTTGCATCAAGGATAGAATTCAGGAACAGACCGTAGATACAATAGAATTGATGAAACGAGTTACCAAAAATCCTGAACCCCAATTTTTCCAGATAAAGTCCCACTTTTCCTGTATGAAAGAAGCAGAAACCAGATTAGCTGAAAATATAGCAACTGCAATGCTTACATTTTCACAACTTTCCCAAATCCTAAATTTTCAAAAATATATACCCTCGAGTATCTTAGAGGTTAGTCTTAATCTTGGTGAAGTTATAGCAAACAAGGGAACAAGTAACAGAGTCATACATAAGCGACTATTCTAGTTTGAAAAGTCATACATATATAATGTGGGCGAATATCCACTAAAAATCCTGTAATTTTAAAATTAGTAATTTTTTGGCGAATATTATTTTTTTATCTCTTATATGTAAAAAAATGAGCAAATTTTTAACCAAGGGTGCGAATATTTTTTTCATAAAATGTCTAAAAAATAGCTAATTAGCGAAATTTTACCCCTCAAATTTTCCCTATTTCCCTCTCTCATACATGCACACATGAGAAAAATAACAAGTTTAAAGACAGATTTACTATTATCAAAGTTATTATGTCATAAAAGATAAAACTCAGCAACCCAACTATACATGAAACACCACATAATCTTGATATGGGCAGTGAGGAGCAGTGAAACAAGTCACCATTTTATCCATCACAACCTGCTTCATAAATTTCCAAACATTTTGAGATTACTAGAAAGGCTGATTTGAATGACTCGGATTCATGGTAACAGCAAGGAATGCCAGGAATGTGCAAATTATAATTTTCATCAGACAATTCCTGGATGCCAGGAATGTGCAAATAGAATAGCAACTGTTGTATTACAGTACAAATAGACTTTTGAAATAAACGGAAAACTTTTATCTTTGGCTCTCTTCTCTTCCAGTTTGGTATCTCATAAAGAAGTATGGATCCATAATTTTACAGAACATGAACCCCTTAGCATGCTTTCAAATCCAATGCTGTATTTATTTCCTGTCAAGTGTTTTAACAATATGCACCATCCTCTTCACCCAAATGGTCCTACTGCAGTTAAATTCAATCAAGTGATTTAACTATATGTTTGGTTCACACATTTCATTTGTCTAAAGCCTTGATACGAGAATGAGAACTACACAAGTTCCAACTGTCCCAAAGTCGAAAAATAAATGAAAACTATACAACACATCACCTTTAACCACAGCCAGGCAGTCTCACGTCCCTCTTTGTTAATTCCAGAAAGTACAAAGACCGCATCTTGGCTCCGCACCTGCGAGATTATCAAAAATATTTATGGTAGGTTCAAAAAGATGGGTTCAGGTCTCTCTTCAAATGCACTGAGATCATAAAAGATAGTACAACTATGGTGATCTCTTTAACAAACCGTAATCCAGCAAGAAGAAGTCATGTAAATGTGACAGCACTTAACATAGATCACAAAAAAATGTTCACATACCATGATTTTATCAATATAATTTAACCATAACCAAAAAACAGCCACCACAGGTACAGAGAAATAGTATAGGTGCCCTTAGGTTAAAAAAGGGATGAAATAATACAAATGAGAGTGTATTTGTGTGTATATAGTATATACAACTCAAGTGAGGGTTATAGGCCCACAAAACAATAAGTAGGTCTAACTGCCCAAAGGTCCGGCCATTGAGGGCCTCAACTACCCACAAAGTGTGCTGCCATGTTGCCACAAGTGAAGAATACATATTCTAAACAAAAGGCAGCTTATGAATTGGCAAGAATTATAAGAGACATACCTCAGAAGACAAACTGAAGTCTAGCGCTTCACGGACAACAGAAGGATCTGGAGATGATGCAATTGAACCTGCAGGTCATGACACGGTTTCCTCTTTTCAGAAATTTTACCTTAAAATATTACTGCTAATAAAATGAACCAAAGAATCAGTCCCTTACCTAAAATGCGAACTTTTTCTTGACTTAGATCTGTCTCCCTGAAAATTCTCAACAGAGATTCATAGCCAGATTTATCTGAGGTTGTGACATTCTGCATGACAGCTATGTATGCAGCCTATAGAAAACAACCCAGCCATTTAGATTAATAAACATGTAATGGCATAAAAAACAGTCCCTTTAATTTCATATGAAAGCTAGAATCAGCAAGAACAGTGCAACCTTTCTGATGTCTGCAGGTAGAATTGTTGTACTTCTGTCATTCAAGAAAATATTGAATCGTCTTCTCGCTTCTACTTTAGTTTCTTCATGCCCAAACTCAGCTAAGACTACCAATATCTGCCCTCTTAACATTGCGTTCAAGTGACTCTCACCTGGAATAGGCTCCCAGCCCAGTTTCCTGTACATGAAAATCACAATACAATGGAATGAAATTAAGTGATGGCATTGGCCTCAAGGCCAGTAAACTATGCAATTTGCGGAGGAGTTTTCACAAAACATCACAAACATGATTGTGTTATTTTATTTAATAACTAATGTCGTGCATTCTACAACCAAAGATCATATTTGAGTAAGACCTCACATGCATGTATGTATGTACCCCGAGTTTTGAGGATAGGAAGGACAAAGTTCCAGTATGCTTATGGCAGGGCTGTTGAGAGTGAAAGCTGGAAGGAGGTAGTGCTAATTTTCAAAAGCTTCTGGAATAGAGTGTTCCAGGAACATTTCTTATATAAAGTATTATTATTATATTTTGATGCATGCATATTAAAAACAACACGCAGAATACCAAATTAGTTGCAGAAAACATGAAAATATAGATTTAATTACTGAATTAATGATCATAATCAAAGCATCAACCATTCAGTACACGTAACATCAATCGTCTAGCAGTTATAACTTGTAACATTGTCATCAAATCATCATTGTCATTAACAAACTGTAACTGATAACATCAACCATGAAATGAAATAGAGCATCATTATCATTACCAAAGAGTTGTAATAATGCAGTCAACAGTACAGATTTTACTTCAAATTTCAAAGTTCAAACTTTAACTGTCATAAAATGTTTACAAAACAGGTCATAATTGTTAACACCAAATTTACTCTCAGGTCATAAGTGTTGAATCCATTATTGTTTGTGAGCAAATTTGGGATAAGGGCAGACTTCTCCTTAGTCCATCTTGATTGTTCAGAAAATACAGTTCATTGATGTGTTCTGTGGGTTTTATGGCCACGATCCCTTACAGCAGAGTTGCTAGAATTCATTTTACAGGGTCATAGTTACATTATAGAGTTTGAGTTTCAGAGATCAGTGTTTCTAGGGGGGTAGTATAGGATTGTGGTATATTTAGCAGGTTTCCGGTTCATGTTTCCAGAGGTTGTATGCAGTGTTTGAAAATGTTTCTATGTTCCTTATTGCCTCATGAGTCAATTGAGACCATTTTAGATGACATGCAGTAAGTTTCTAGAGATTGAATATTTTGCAGGCAGAGTTAGGGACCTCAGATGGGAAAATAATCAACAGGTAGAGTTAGGGACCTCAGATGCGAAAATAATCAGCACAAGTCAGATAAGCCTGTTTTCAAGAACATGCAAGGTGGTGGTATTTTTAGCAGTGATAAATTTTTGATGTGCTATTTATAGTTAATCTTTTAGTGCAATTTGTTGGAGTCTTCAAGGCTGCTAAATTTGTTGAATTTTGGAAAGGATGTGAAAATCTATTGTCTTTAGATGAGATCTAATGAGGTTGGAATCCCTCTCAAACATCCAAAAACAATTAATGATAACATAAAAAATTTAAATAAAATGATAGAACAGGAAATATAAACAAAATGGAAAGTTTCACAGGAAAATAAAAAGAACATATTTTTTTTGTTACTTTAAGACCTTTATATTATAATTCCAAGATAGCTTGCATGTCAAGCAATCCTCTATTAGGAGCTTAGGAAAGTGTGCCCTACTTGGACAATAATCAATTCGACCATCTTATCCTTATTTAAGGCTTAGGGAGTGCTTCCCAAAAGGGCAAGCAGTGACTCAAAACCCTGGGCGCGTGCTCATTCCCAGGAGCACTCCTGAAGCATACTTCAAAGGGCACTTCTGAATCACTCCCTCCCTAAGTGCACTTTGGCCACAAAGAAAGGGGATACAAGGTATAAGCAACCCCCCCTGTTACTGACCCATGTGGATGACCCCTTGGAGAAAACAAATCTCCTGATGTTTCAACCACCAGCCCTACCATGATGAAGGTATAACTAGCCTCAACTGCGTCTCACCAATGCACTGGTCAGTGCTTTCTTCATCTAGCTTACTCATTCGATGAAGGTGGGCCATCAAACATGTGGTACATTAACCATTTTTGTATTCATGTGCCTTCATGTAATGTCTAAGGGCATTCTAGTATGGATCATATAGATTGAATTGGATGATAGACCACTTTTGACTATACACTTGTTCTCTTGCTTCACCTTGGTGGTTACCACTTGCCCCTAGTCCAATGTGACCTTCCTTGAGGGCTTCTTTCACTGTATCCATGGTAATCCATACTTACGCCTACCATCTTCCCTATATTTCCATATCCCATCTTCAGGTTGATTGCTATCTGTCACCAATATTGGTTCCCTATTTTTCTCATCCTTGAGTAGGGGCCTGAAAAACCTTACCCTAAGAGGTTGATGCAACAGAAAGAAAAGAAAAAGCATGAACCATAATGTTGAACTGCAGAAGATTGGCAAGGATAAATGAGAGCATGTGGACAAAAGCCTATCCTGAGCTCTATGCCCCCTCATTAACCCTCAACTAGCTCCTGGCTAATGCGTGAGCTATCTAAATGAAAGGAACACTTTGCATATTCCACCCCGATGAGCAATGAAATGCTTCATCTTTAAGGGGTCAATGATGAATAAACAAAAGCTTGCAAGTTTGTAACCCAAGCTATTTATGTAAAAAGAAAATAAATGATGAAAAAGGCACACATGAGGGGTGGTAAAAATAGGTCGAGGAAAGGGGGTAGCTCACATCCCACAACTGCTCCTTCTTTACATCATAATGCTCAAGGTAAATTGTGACATCCTCCATGAAGTAAGCTACATACCACGTCATTGATCATGTGCACCTGTTGATTGATGGGTCGGCATAGGAAGTGTTCCTCCTCTTAGGTTTGGAAGCACCAAATAGGGCCTTATGATGACCCTCCCAAACCTAAGTAAAGTAGATTGAACACAGATATTAAGCTAGAAAGACATTTGAAGATGAGTGAAGTACTTTGATGCTCTTTTTCATTAAATAAGGCCCACGCTAATACTCTTATGGTTTGTGCACCTATGATGTTGATCTCACTTCATCCTGTGAGTATATGTTAGACCTTTGCTCCCAAGTACAGCTACCATCCCTTAATGGATTGCATAATGCTTCTCCAGCACTTACAAAAAGAACGTCCAACACCACTTAATGACTCCATTAAGCACTTTAACATAGGTTATTGACCACTTATTGAGAAGCATTGACCTTGGGATACCTTCAGCACAATTTATGTCACTCTTCTCTCCCTCCAAGACATAAAATGCTACACTTTGGAACCAAGACGTTGCCTTGAGAGATGTACCCCAAAGATGACAGGATGCCCCCAAGCTAGCATTCCACTTTCTTGATGGACGTTGTGTTTCTTTTTAAAAGATTTAATGATGATGATAACTTGAGACCTCTTTGAAGATGATGGTACATTGCTCAGCATGATGACATCATACCATACTTTCATGACGTCCCCTTACTATAGCTCGGATTGATGATATGTGCTTAGTTGAGGATGATGTTTTGGATGGAGCCTTGCTTAATGATTGGACACCATTTGATGAGGAGATCTGACTTGTGGGATGAGATGCACCCCCTTGAGTCATCTATGCAACATTTTGAAGAGAGAGGCACCTTCTGGAGGATTATGTCACCCCTTGGAAGCATTTTACCTCACACATGTGGATTAAAAGAAGCTTGTTTTTATGCGTTATCACTGTTTAGCTATCTTTGGAGGTCATCTTGCGACCTATCCAACTTGTAATCATATTTAATATTGTTGTTAAGTTTCTAGTCTAATTCTAGATAATATTGACTCAGTTGCCCTCAATTAAGTACAAGGAAGTCGATTTATCCTTAGATCATTGTCACACACACTTGGAGACTAATGTGCTATGGTTAGTTGCTTCTCTCTTGGTTGATATGGAGCATTCATGAGCAAACTCGTCTTGAGGATATTTCGATTAGATGGTTCTCTCTTAGATGATGAATGGTGATTCTATGATGATTTGGTGCTAATTTATAGTATCGTTTTCCATCTTGTACTTGTTGAATAATTAGGGTTTTAATCTATGTTGCATGGGCACGCATCCCCTCCCTCCCCCCTCCACCCTATGCACTCAAAAAGAAAAGAGAAAAACCCTAGGTTCTGGTGTTCTACGAACCTTAACAACACCTAGAGAACATTCCATATTTTGTGTGGACATCATTAGGGATTTAGGGGCATCCAAGTCATTTTCATCCCATACTTGGTTGATATCAAGGTTGTTTCAAGTACAATTTTGTCATCTCCAAAAAAAGGGGGACGATTGACTATCCCTCAAGTACATTTGGAAGTGGGTTAAGAAAAATTAAAAAACCCTATGATCCACCTAATTTCGAACCCCAAGTGCCTTATTTTCCCCTAACCCTAACATGACAACCTCAAGTTTCCAGTGTTCAAGTTGTTCACCATACACTCCAACCTCCAGCAAACTAACACAACATAGAAATCATCTAACAGGGGACCAATTCACTGCACACAACCATCATTCATCAAACACATCCACCAACAGTCCAACTCTGTGCATTCATAGCTTTGTTTGTGCATTCAAGGTTTTGTACCTCAGGTCTGGTCTTTGCTCTTAGCTAGAAAACATAAACACACTAGCATTGCCTAACTTTAAACAATTTTGCATAGTGGAAATATAACAGCAATCAGATCAATGTATAGAACACAAAATTTATGGCCCAAAACTTATTTCTTATTAGTCCTTTAATAAGAAAAAATTGGCGCTCATGTACTAGGGATAGTGGCCCTTTACAATCCATGTACAATGCCAATATTAGGTGTATCATTTGACCAATACACCTAGGGTTGAGACCAAGTCCCTTAGGCTCTCATATGCCCATCAACCAACACCTACAATTCAAATATTATTGTTGTAGCAAACTAGGTTAATCAGAAAACCAATTCACTTACCTGGGCATGTTCCTTTAGCCCACAATTCTCCATAAGTTGTTGTTCAGCCAGCTACATATCCTGCCTCTTCTAGGCCTCGACTGCCCTGTGTAGCCCTCAAGCTAGCCCCTTTCCTCAGCATATTACTACAGCAGCCCTTGGCCTTGCTTATCCTCATCTTGGTTGGTCTACTTTAGACCTCCGACCTATCCTTTGGCTCCAGTCTACTAACCAGTCCTTTTTCCCCTTTACTTTGTTGTTGCAATTATTCTAGAGCATGGGAAGTCCATGATACTCAACCTTCAAAACAAAAAAGACTTTGATGCTTAACTCCCTCTGACTGCAAATCGCAGGCCTTCTTGACCCTCAAAGTCTCAGTTTGACCTTCACTCCAAGTTTCTCACCTAGATCTCCAATGGCTATGACCATCTCAGTCCCATCTTCTCGACCCAACTTAGCCAACTCTCTTAGACATAGTTTTAAAAACCGATCAGTCTGAAACGAAAACTGGTCAATTCGATCGGTTCATTAGCTAATCCAGTCGGACCAAGCAAAAAACTCAGTCAACAGGGGTGACCTCGCCGATTTGTCACAAAAATCAGGCCTAACTGGCCAGTTTCGTCATACACTAGCCGGTTCATTGTCATGCCAGGACACACCGGGAGGCCTTTTGTTGCTTCTAAGGTTGTTTGGAGGGAAACTAAGGGTTGTTTCCCTCAAAAACACCCCCTCCAAGCCAATAAAATGAGGTCTCTCCTCTCATTTGGAGTTATTGTGAGTTTCATAGAGAGCTTGGATTTTTTCCATTGATGAGTATTTGGCTGAGTATACGTAGTCATGGCTCAAAACAGGTTGTTCAATCATGTCAAATGGATGGACCGATGGAAATAACCGCACTATCATTGATTTCCATGCTTCCTACCCTCAAGGAACCATGTGTTTGAGATCAGTTGATGCATCTAATAAAGTGAAGGATGCAACCCTTCTATTTGAGCCTTTGGATGACTTTATTAAGGAAGCAAGGGAGAAGAATTGTCAGGCCAGGAGTAACTCCAGACTTGGCAGAAAAACTGATTCGTTTATTTCATTAGGTAGCTATTGTTATATACATGAATGTGACTGATCAGTTCATCTTCTTGATGACTGTTCACATTCCAAATTCACCCAATCGCAGAGGATTAGGTGTCAACATTCCCCCCCTTAATCTGAAGGGATGTTGGTGAGTCCAAGCATCGTTCTGAATCTTTCAAGCTTTTCTCTTCCAAGCGCTTTGGTGAAGATGTCTGCAATTTGCTCATTTGTGGAACAATGACGGAGATGGATTGTTTTGGCCTCAACATGATGTCGCATCAGATGATATTTAGTATTGATGTGCTTTGTACGATCATGGAACTTTGGGTTCTTGGCCAACTTTATTGCAGAGGTGTTGTCAATCATGAGTGGAGTTGATTGTACTTGTTTTACCTGCAAATCTTCAAGAATTTTCCTAAGCCACACAATTTCTTTCGTTGCTTCAGCTGCTGCCACGTATTCTGCTTCTGTTGTGGAATCTGCTGGAACTGATTGTTTGCGTGATCTCCAAGAGACAGCTCCTGATCCAAGACTCATAGCATATCCTGAAGTAGATACTCCAGTTTCTTTGTCTCCATCGAAGTCTGAATCAGAGTATCCAATCAAGTTGAAGTCGTCCACCTGTGTATACTTGATTCCAGGTCTTGAGTTCCCTTCAAGTACCTTAGAACTCTTTTTGCAGCAAACCAATGTCCCTCACAAGGCTTTTGCATGAACCTGGAGAGGATTCCAACAGTAAATGAAATGTTTGGTCTGGTAGTAGTGAGGTAGATGAGACTTCCTACAAGCTGTCTATACTTTGTTGCATCCTCAAATTCCTTTCCTTCAATAGATGTGAGCTTTAAGTTTTGTTCCATTGGAGTAGAAAGAGGATTGCACTCTGTCATGCCAAATCTGTTTAACAAATCTCCAATGTATTTCTTTTGAGAAAGAAATATGGATTTTGGATGTTGGGTTACTTCAATGCCAAGATAGTAATGAACATAGCCCAAATCAGTCATTTCAAAACTTTTTCCTAATTCTTTCTTTATGGATGCAATATAGCTTTCATTGTTCCCTGTCATTAAAAGATCATCTACATATACCACAAGATATACAACGGTTTTGCCAACTTTCTTGACAAATAAAGTTGCATCATCAAGATCAAAATGATTGAAGTTGAGTTTCAGAAGATGCTCAGTTAGTTTTTCATACCAGGCTCGTGGTGCTTGTTTGAGGCCATACAAGGACTTCACAAGTTTGCATACTTTATGTTCATATCCTTTCACAGCAAATCCTTCAGGCTGGGACATAAAAACATTTTCTTTTAGATCTCCATTCAAGAAGGCAGTTTTTACATCCATTTGATGGACTTTCCAACCGTTCTGAGCTGCTAGTGCAAAGAGTGTCCGGATGGTGGCCCATTTTGCTGTGGGGGCAAAAGTTTCCTCATAATCGACCCCTTCCTTTTGTGCAAAACCTTTTGCCACAAGCCTAGTTTTGTGCTTGTCAAGTGAGCCATCAGCTTTGTACTTGTTCTTGTAGACCCACTTGCAGCCAATTGGTTTGGTTCCAAATGGAGGATCAACCAGCTTCCAAGTGTCGTTCTTTATGAGGGCATCATACTCCTTTTGCATTGCTTCTTTCCATTCATCATGAGAAGCAGCTTCTTTAAAGGAAGTTGGTTCAAAATCTGTAGACAAGTTCAATTCACAATCATAAGAAACATCCATATCAACAGGTGAATTAGAGTCATCTACATCACCTCCATTTTGTCGGTTTGAATTTCTGGTTCCTGTTTTTCCAATTTCATCAGGATGAACACTTTCAAGTGTCTTTGTCAGCCACTTTGGGGGACCTTTCTGAGATGGTCCAGGCTGCTCTGTTGATTGAGTTGGGACTGAATCAAGATTGAGTCTCCCAATTCTATCAATTACATCACTTAAAGCATCATCCGTTGTTGGAGTTTCATGCAGGGGAGATTGTTCTTCAGAAGAAGATTCTACATGTTGATCTAGTATAGGAATCCCCCCTTCAAGATGTGGAATCTGATTATCAAATTCTTGAAATGATTTTGTTTTTGCGAATCTATCCAAGCGATCAAGTTGCCGCTCAACAACATTGTCAGATTTGGATGATTCCAGAAAAATGACATCTCTAGATACAACAAACTTTTTATTTACTTCATCATAGAGGCGGTATGCTTTAGAGGTGTTTGAATACCCCAGGAAGATACATTTAAGACTTCTAGCACCAAGTTTGTTTCTATGTACCTTTGGTATCAAAGCATAACAGGTGGAACCAAAAATCCTGAGATGTTTTACCGAAGGAACATGTCCATACCACAATTCATAAGGAGTCTTGTTTCTTATAGCACTAGATGGACATCTATTCTTTATATATGCAGCACATAGAACAGCATCAGCCCAAAACATTATCTTTACATTTTTGAAGAAAAGCATGGATCGTACCATATTCAAAATTGTTCTATTCATTCTTTCTGCTACACCATTCTGTTGGGGATTATAAGGTACAGTTGTTTGATGTTTGATCCCATGTTGGCGAAGATAGTTTTCAAATTCATTTGATGTATATTCTTTTCCATTATCAGTGCGAATAGACCCAATATGAGATTGTGCATCATTTTCAATCCATTTATGAAAATTCTTGAATGCTTGAAAAGCATCAGATTTGTTCTTCAATAAATAAACCCAACACATTCTGGTGTAATCATCAATAAATGTCATGATATATTTATTTCCATTTGCAGAAGGAACAGGCATTGGACCACATAAATCTGAATGAATGAGTTCAAGCTTCCTATGTGCTCTTGAATGTGAATCATGAAAACACTGTTTGCTATGCTTTCCTAAAATGCAAGCATCACATTGCTTATGTTTCCTAGGAATTGTAGGCAAACCAGCAACACCATTTTTCTTCAATAAGCGGAGACTATCATAGTTTAAATGTCCAAATCTAGCATGCCATAATAAACTTGATGGAAGTGTACCTTCTTCATGATGAGAAATATATGAGAAATGTTGTGCATGAGCAGAGGTTCCTTGCAGTTTGAGAAGCCTTTCTTCTTTTATTCCCCTCATGACAAGTGAGTGGTCAGATGCTTTTCTTACCTCAAGCTTGCCATCAAACATATGAATGGAGTGACCTTGCTGGCGGATGTGGACCAAGGACAGCAAGTTTCTCTTGCGCTGTGGGAGATATAGAACATGATCCAGAAGAAAGTCTGGAAGACCAGGCAGTTTAAGCCTGATTGTGCCAAGCCCTGATGGCTTGATTTTTGACTGATCTGCAAAGTATACTGCTCCATCAACATTGTCAGTGAAATCTTCAAAAAAATCTTTCCTATGAGTCATATGACAGGTTGCTCCTGAATCAAGCAACCAATCATTTTTCGAAGAAGCAAGTGAAGCATTAAACAAATCTTCATTTACTCCAATGTTACATTGTGCCTCAATATAGTGAGCGGATTCAGGGGTTTTACCTTTGTCTGTATCATCAGTTTTACCTTTCTGCTGGTTTCTTTTCTGTTCAATTTTGTCGCATGGTAGCTTGCATGTAGAAGCATCATGTGATCCATTTCGTTTGCAGCGAATGCAATGCAGATCTGCTTTTTCTCCTTGAGAATGTCTGCCCCCCTGCCTCTGAAGTATCTTCCTCTTCCTCTTGTAGAATCTTGAGCAGGATGCTTTTCTTTATGAGCAAGACACACAGTCTCTTCAGAAAATTCAGGGACTGTCTTCTTTCCAAAGGCTTTCTCTCTTTCAACAAACTTTTTCACAAGAGAGTCAAAGGTTATATCTTTAAGATTTCCATTTGCTTGTAAAGACTCAAGATAATTGGAGTAGGTAGGATAGAGTGCCTTGAGAAAAGCAATAAGAGGGATATCCAGCTCAACCTTAGTGGATTTGATATCATGCATTATGGATTTTACTTCAGATGCAAGAGCAAGAGGATCATTATTTTTCAGTTCAAGAGTGAAGAGTTTAATCATGAGCTGAACAACTTCAAGTGCAGAATGTGAGTCATAGAGTTCCTTGAGCTTTTGTAAAGCTTCAAAGGCAGTTGAATATGATGAAATATGGCGACTTACTTCTTCATTTACAGATGCTGCGATTAATGCATATGATTTGTTGTTCTTGTTATCCCAAATGACGAGCTCTTTGTCTGATGTAGGCTGTACTGGGTCATTGTCTCCTTCTCCGACACACACTCCCTTCCACAACTCATTGAAGATGAGGGTGCGTTTTATCATCCGGGACCATTCAGGATAGTTCTCCTTGCCAGTGAGAACTATCCCTACCATAGAGATGATTGAATGCATTCTGTAAAAAAAAAAACTTCTGCTGATAGACAAAATACTTCTGCTGATAAACAGTGAAATTGTACTCAAAAGGGCAAAAAGATTTCAAATACTTTTATGTACCGTTTCTTCAAATCCCTCCAAAGATCCTCACCATATTACATATGTACAGACTATTCAAACAGCGTCCAAAACGCATTCAAAACTCAAACGTTGGTCAATTATTATATATGTTGTTCAATATATATAGTTTAATGGGACAGCGCATTCAAAACATATGCTGGTCAATATACATATACTGAGAGCAGAGAGGAACGATACTTTTGAAACACCATGCTGGGCACTTTAATTTCTGCTGATTTTTCGATTTTGCCAGAAAATAAGCCATTTTAATTTTTCAACAAATTTTACCCTAATTGCGAACTAATTTGTTGAACGCTTGCTGCCTTCAAAGCAAAGGGAAATTACAATCTAGAACTCATTTTCTTAGTAGATCCAAGACATTTCAAAACGCATTCAAAGTTCAAAACGATAATACCACTGCGCTTTCACCATTCAAATCTCCGTTCTGGAACTCATTCTCGGTGGAACCTCCATGTTTGAGAGAAGTCGACCTCGGCCACAACGATTGACCTCGGCTGTCTGGCGTAGCGGAACCGGTTCGTTGTTGATGCCTATTACCGTGGTGCTGTTGGGGCTTTGCTTGTTTATGATATTACTAAAGCATCTACGAGGCGTATCAACAGAAGACGCTCAGAGTTTTGCTGAGTAAGAGGGTCACAGCTCACTCCATGGATTTCATAAGGAAGCAGTTGGAAAAGGAAATAGACAAGTTGCTCGATATCTCAGGCGATGCCAGAGAGTTTCGTGTGGTCTCGGGACTTCCAACGAAGAGCAGCCACACCATTACATGCAGCAGAGGTTTATGCGAGAGGCACGGGGTTTTACACGCAACAGAGGCTTCAAAATGGATATGGAAAGCTGCAGAAACGAAAAGAAGTGGTGCATAGATGATATCAATAGCAGGATACAAGGTTTCAAAAATTTTAACGCACAGGTTGCATCACAATGACCACGTTCACGCAGCCTCATCAAACGTTCAGGCGTTAACCAACGGATGCACAATAGCAAGCAGATGCGTTATGGCAGAGTATGGGACAAAGGAGTTACAAGGCACGCCAAAAAAGGAACCTGGAACCTGGCTCTGATACCATGTCAGGCCAGGAGTAACTCCAGACTTGGCAGAAAAACTGATTCGTTTATTTCATTAGGTAGCTATTGTTATATACATGAATGTGACTAATCAGTTCATCTTCTTGATGACTGTTCACATTCCAAATTCACCCAATCGTAGAGGATTAGGTGTCAACAAGAATGTTGTGCAGATCATCACAGATAATGCCTCAAACTATGTTCTTGTTGGAAAGATGCTTGAGTCCAAATATAAGAGCATATTTTGGACTCCATGTGTTGCACATTTCATAGACCTCATGCTCGAGGACATAGGCAAAGAGGAGTGGGTAAAAAAAATTTAGAGCATGCCAAGAGCATTACAAAATACATCTAAAACCACTCATGGGTATTGAGCCTAATGAGAAAAAACAATGGGGGCAAAGACCTTGTTAGGCTTACAACTACGACATTTGCAACTCAGTTCCTCACATTGCAATGTCTCAATTCTCAAAAAAAACCTTGCAGAAAATGTTTTCTTCTAATGATTGGACTTCAGCTCGGTGGGCTCGTAGACAAGATAGCAAAGACACCAAAAGGAAAGTTTTTGATAATTATTTTTGAATAGATCTGCAGAGCTTGTGAAAATTATCGATCCCCTTGTTAACGTGCTAGGGATGGTGAATTTGGAAAAATTGGCCATGGGATATGTTATCAACCGGATTGTACAAGCACCACGACAACTACTCAGGGGGGGAGGGGGGGGGTGAGGGTTGTCACTCTGATCCCCACCCACTCCGTTCTAGCTATCTCCCAAGAGCAGGCTATGGGGGGTAGTCCCTATGGAAATGAGGTGAGAGACAAGTTGGGGACCACCTTATTTGGGAGACACATTTGAGTGGCCTAGCTAATTGGTTAATTTAAGCAAGATATAAGATTGGATTCACTATTGAGACCACTGCCTTATGGAGTCAAAGTCTTGCTTATTTACAAATTAGATGCCAAGTAACTCGATGGACAATTGCTACTTAGGTGCTTATGTAAAGGATGTGAGTAATTCTTAGGCTAAGATTACTTGTGTTAAGTACTCGTGTTATGGTTTAGCCCCAAGTTATATCAACAAGCACTACTTTAATAAAATGCAATCTTTCCCACAAGAGAGGTGCCAAGTTACCAAGTGTCAAAAAATGACAAGAGATCCCTTTCAGGATTTCCTCAACTATGCCAATATTGCAACTATACCACTGCTATAATTATATTCTCAATTAACCAAGGCTTCTTGACACATCAGAGATATTCAAAACACAATTGGAGCCAGTCACTTAAATGCCCAAAATGATTAGATCTCCTAAAGACAAGTGATAAATTAAACCATTCAATGTAATGTAACTTGAGACTAGAGTGCTTTTGAGAGTGAGCTCGTCTGAGTGAACTCAATTAGGATTAAGACAACAAATGTTAGTGCCTGAGAAACAATGTGACAATTTGTCTTAACAACAAGCTCTTTCAACAATACAACATATATAACTGACAATCCCTATGCTAGTAGTAAGTCACTTATGCCAAAAGGATATTCAGTGAGCGTCAAATAAACTTATGACAGCAGTCAAGCTACTTGAAAAATGTGCTTAGAGAGCAAACATTGAAAAATGTGCTTATGCTACTTATATATTTCAGATCTTATGTGCAATGTGACAGTAATCAACAAATCATGAAGTAGGCCAAAAGAGAGTTACCCAATTGATGCTATGAATTGTTCAATATGCTAAGCAACTTATATGTAATTTTAGGGTGTTTAAAATTAAATATTTGGCACTGCCTAGCTGTAGTAAACAGCGAGGAGAAAAGGTTAGAAAGCAAACCATTGAGACCTAGGCCTTGATTTTCATGATCACACTTGTTCACAATTATATCAAATTTTTGTACCACCTGCAAGCATGGAACTTCATCTTCAAACTTCTGCAACTCACTCAAAGGTTAGCATCATAAAACGAAAACTGACCCTCTGTGACAAAGATGAAGGAAAGGGAGGTCAAGGACGAAGGGTCACAAATGCAAAAGAGCTAGCGGCAACCAAGGGAGAAGCCAAAGGCTTGACGACAGAGGGCAGAAAGCCTTGTTAGGGCCACGGTGAGGGAGGAGCAGTCAAGGAAGGGCCAACGCTCAGGAGGAAGGAGATCACGAAGGGCTAGGAAGAGGCTACAGCGAGCAAGAGAGAAAGAGTTAGGGGAAATAAGGGATGAAAACGGGGAGGAAAAGATTGCGGCAGCCCAGAAGGAGGAGGTGAAACCCACAGAGGGCAGTGGAGGAGGCTGTGGCCTAAGGCAGGGCTGCGGCTAGGGCTGCGTTGGAGTGGTAAGGAGAGAAAATGGCAAGGGAGAGGGTTGTGAGGACAAGTGAGGGATGTCGTGAGGAGATGGAGGGAGGAAAGGAGCCAAGGGCAAAAAGGGCAGAGGAGAAGGCTGCAAAGGATAGGGATAAGGCGTCTAGGCCTGCGGCAGAGTGAGGGGCAACAGGCCCCGGTAAGGGAAAAAGGATGAGCGGAGGGAAGAAGAGGACAGTGAAGGTTGAGCAGAAGGGAAAGGAGGCTACAGCCAGCCAAGGGAGGGTTATCGTGAGGATTATGAGGGCAATAATGCCCACAGAAAAGAGAAGGAGGGCTACGACAACCATTAGAAGGCCCAATAGCAACGGCCAAGTTTGGAGGGCCAACAAAGAGTAAAAAATTGTCAAACTTCTGCAAATTCTCCAGATCTACCCCAGATATTGAAATTCCACCTCAAATCACCATAACAAAATTCTTTGAGTTTGGAGGAGGAAAAGGTGGTGGATCTTGCCTTCCTAGGCCTAGATCCACCACTAGAAATCTCTGAGAAAATATTCCAAGGACAGAATCCCTTGAAACCCTCAAAATTCTTCAGATCTAGCTTGGAGTTAACCCGCACAAATAAAACTTCAAATACCCAAAACCCCAATATATACAAAATATCAAAATAACTTCAAAACCCAAACCCCAGTTAGAAAAAATAATATGCAAAATTACTTTACAAATCTATTTTACAAAATTTACAAATATATAGGGGTTTTGAAGTAAATTTAGAGAAATAATTTTTATGGAACTTTTTCTCTGATAAATGGCTAAAAATAATTTAGAATCCCAATGCACACTATAGCCTTAGTGAAGATTAAATATTCAAAGGATCCAAGTAAAGTTGATCTCTACCCACAGTTTGTAAACTTGGAGACCAAGGACTGAAGTATCTACAAACACTATGTATTTATCTCAAGAAAATCTGTTAATCATATGGCGAATAAAATCACCTAAGATTAGCCCAAAACTATCAATATATGAATTTATCTCCATCTAATGAAAAAAAAATCTTATCATTACCAGCGCAACATAGGAAAGCTCGTAGTTAGTACATAATACCACAAAACAACGAACATGGAACACCTCAAGACAATAATGTTACATCAATGCTTCAGCAGCAATTTCTTAGCCAGAAATCAAATGGCTAGAGACTCCAATGACTCTCTAATTTATACATAAATCCTCCAAGTGAAAAATAACGGCTAGTTTGTTTGATCCTCGTCCAAATAATCTTGGTTGTCGAAAAATACTTGATCATCATTTAATTTTAACCATTGAATTTTTATTTTTGAGGAATTTTTGAATTTATCATTTAATTCCATTTTTATTAGCTCAAAATTAATTATTTTGAGCTAATTTCATCAAAAATTTGACTTTGACTTAACCACCAAGATCCAAAGGTCTATTTTTTCTTGAAATATCCAATACTCCCTTCGTGGAGGACTTCTAAAAATTAATTCTTTTGATACCCACGAATTTTACACTTGGAGAATTTGATTTTCCTAAGATAGTTTAATTTGACTCTAATTAATTAAATTTTTGGCTTAGGATTTTAATTTTTAATCTATTTTTGCCAGAAAATTTAATTAATTGACACTTGAGGGGATTTAATAATTTTTTCCACTCTCTAATATTCTAACCATGGTGTCTAAGTATGAGGGACCATGCATTAAAATACTTTTTACATAAGACTTTTTTACAATTCAACCCTCAAAGGGGGAAAACCCTTTTGGCTTAGACCCTCAAATTACATACCCAATCTGTGACACAACATGATTTAGTAGACCAAATGATTTGTAATAAAATAATTTAGCTAATTATCTTAAATTATTCTCAAACCACTTTTACATAAGACTCGACTAGAACACTACGACTTACCCAAGACTTTGACGACAAATTCCACCCTAGCTTTGGGGGGAAAAACTCTACCGACCATCTACGTTTAGAAACACAGATGAGTCAATGAGACGAAAAACTTCCTAAAATAAATTGTTGCCAAAATAATAGGCTTACCTAGGTTGTTACATACATTCTAGTCTCACTAGCATCATTTACATTACATAACTTGCAATGGGTTTACAATGACGCATAAATTGCTGATAGATGATCTGATCCTGTTGAAAAAATTGGTAGTTCCGCTTCCTTGGAACTTTGACAAAAATTGTGCAACATCTGGCTCCATATGGGGACACGTGTTAATTTTAGATAACAATGGTATGTTCTATGCTTAAGACAATTTACTTCAATGTTTCTTTAGTAGCCCAATGACAAATTACAATTATATCAAGTAGCAATCACATTAACTTATAAACATAGATGGTAAATGTAGATAGAACATAAAATCATATGCATAAGACAAGGCAAGACAAGAGGACACAAGATGTGGCGGATGCCAGGAACAAACCCCAATGTGGGGAAACCCTTTGATCAAATCTTGATATTATTCTTCAATAGTTCAGCAGAGAGAGAGAGTACATATATAAGCCCAAAATAGACGTGCCAAATCAGCAGTCAAATCAGCCCTAAACAGAAAGTCAACGGTGGTCAAAGCTGCCCCAAAACATCCTCCAATCAGCAGTCCAATTCAGCCTTCAAATCAGCTCAAATTCTTCGGTCCAACCCAGTCAAAGGAGAAAAAGTTTGCTGTAATTTTCTGCAGTCAAACCTGAAGTCAACACTGGTCAAACCACCCCAAACACCTTGATTATTGTGCCAATAACTGCCGCCTATAAAAATCAAAATTTTGGGCCAAAAATCAAGGTCAAGATGGTCAAATCACTGCTGGTCAACGCCCTAGAATTTGCAATCTGTTCTGCCCAGAAAAACTCAGACTCCTGCCACACGTGCGAAGTAGAGAGAGAGGAGTTGATACACGTGCAAAGAAGGGAGAAGCCTCCAAATGTTGTACGACCCAATCAAGAGAGAGAAGAAGATGAGATGAGATGATGTCCAAATGAGGAAAAGGTCTCTCCTATTTATACACAACGTTGAGGGTTAAAAGACACATCTGTTGGGCTTCATGAGCCTTTGACTGGAGCCGACCTTCACAATTTGTCCATGGGAGAAATAAATTCATAATTCCATTTCTATCAATTCTTTAATCCCATATTCCTTTTTTGGATGGTAATGCAGGTCACTTTGAATGTTAGTAAATCGACAAGGGGCGAACAATTCTTTCATGATGACTCGCTTAAGGGGAACGAGAAGCTAATGGATGTCAGAGAGAGATATCCCTGTTCAAGACAATCAAGAAACCTACAAGAGGCGAGCCTCTAGCAGGAATTCTTGTAAAACATGAAAGAAGTGGAGTCGCCACTTGAACATGAATCCATCTCCAAAATCCAGAAGGCAAAAAACCGAAAAGTTAGTTAGGGAAAAGCAGGTGGATATCAAGGAGGGTTTCCTGTTTGAGAAAAATTGAATGCTCACATGGATGTAATTTGTTTAACCAAGCCCAGAGAGCAAGGCTAACCAAGTTTCCAGTAAGTTTTTATTAATGGATGAATCAGAGGAGTCCCCACCCAAACAGGAAACTAACCCAAAATAAGGTGCAAATAGAGAAGTGAACAAGGTGATAATAAGATTAGTGAGATATCAAAGCACCCGCAAAAGTGGTGCTTAACGGCTTAAGACGATGAAAATGGATTAGAAGATTATGAGGATTAATGATAATTGTCGTAAACCCCGGGAACGGAAAAATCTATCCCCGGCAATGGCGCCAAAAAATGTTGTCGCCCAAATTGTACAGGCAACACAACAACCGTTCAAGGCGGACGTTGTCACTCTGATCCCAGCGCACTCCATTCTAGTTGTCTCCCAACAGCAGGCTATGGGGGGTAGTCCCTATGGAAATGAGGTGAAAGACAAGTTGGGGAGCAACTTATCTATGAGACAAAGTTGAGTGGCCCAACTACAAGGTTAATTTAAGCAAGATATAAGATTGGATTCACTATTGAGACCACTGCCTTATGGAGTCAAACTCTCGCTTATTTACAAATTAGATGCCAAGTAACTGGATGGACAATTGTTGCTTAGGTGCCTATGTAAAGGATGTGAGTGATTCTTAGGCTAAGTTGCGTGTGTTAAGTACTTGGGTTATAGTTTAGTCCCAAGTTATTTTAATAAAACGCACTCTTTGCCACAAGAGAGGTGCCAAGTTACCAAGTGTCAAAAAATGACAAGAGATCCCTTACAACCTTTCCTCAACTATGCCAATATTGCAATTATACCACTGCTATAATTAGATTCTCAATTAACCAAGGCTTTTTGACACATGAGAGATATTCAAAACACAATTGGAGCAAGTCACTTAAATGCCCAGAATGATTAGATCTCCTAAAGACAAGTGATAAATTAAACCATTCAATGTAATGTAACTTGAGACTAGAGTGCTTTAGAGAGTGTGCTTGTGTGAGTGAAACAATTAAGATTAAGACAACAAACATGCCATAGCCCTCCTAGGATGAAATTATCGTCAAAATAATAGGTTTACCTAAGTTGTTACATACATTCATGGTATTACTAGCATCATTTACATTACATAACTTACAGAATGGGTTTACAATGACACATAAATTGTTAATAGATGATCTAATCTTGTTGAAAAAATTGGCACTTTGGTTTCCTTGGAACTTTGAAATTGTGCAACAGTGTACAATTATGAGGCTATGCATCAGGCAAAGGAGCAGATACGAGCAGCGTACAAGGTTAAGTTAGCTAAATTTGGGCATATACGGGAGATCACTGATAACAGATGGAACAATCAACTCCATTGTCCTATACATGTAGCTGGGAATTTTTTGAACCCAAAGTATCATTATAAAGCTCGGCTAGGAGATCTGCAGGTTGGGGAGGTCAAAGATGGATTGTATGATTGCTTGGAGTGCATGGTCCCTAACCATGCCAACCAATTGGAAATACATAGACAACATACTCTTTTCAGTATGGCAGCAGGTACCTTTGGCAAAAACTTGGCAAAGATCGCAAGAGATGTGGATCAACCAAGCAAGCAATTCCAACTTGTTTTTCTTTTAAAGCTCAATTGTTTACAAATTTACAATTCAAATTGCCTGTAAATACTTCTAAATAAGTAATGAAATGAACTAAGTTACTAATTAATGTCTTTTTCTTTACAGCACATTGGTGGGAGTCATTTGGCAACCAATGTCTTCAATTGCAAAACTTTGCAGTTAGAGTCCCCAGCCAAACTTTTAGTGCTTCAGGTTGTGAGCGCAATTGGTTTGTTTTTTAGCGCATACACACGAATAAGAGAAACTATTCGGAACAAAAACATTTAAATGATCTTGTCTTCGTGCAATACAACCTTCGACTAAGGTGCAACCAAATGATGAGCAGAAGCCCTGATCTAGATCCCATTGTGTAAGACAATATTTATCCAACATTAAAATGGGTGAAGATTGAAGATCCTAAGTTTGATGCCAAAATTGATATTGACATGACGTTGGGAGGGGATGAAGCAGATTTGGTAGTGGCAGCGCCATCGGAACCAGAATTAGTAGTCGCATCAAGCAAAGGCAAACAACCAATGGAAGTCACTAGTCATGCAGCTCAACCAACTGGTGTTTCCATTAGGTCCACTTCTATTGTTATTGGTGGCAATGATACTACTGAGCCTGCAGATGAGGCCGAGGCATCCTTGGACTCTAATCCAGATGATGTTTATGTAGCTCTTGTTGATGATCCTGTGTCTAGTGGGGGTGATGAATTTGATCATGATGAGGAATGATCATGTTGATCACTGATATGTACCAATAGACTTGTAGTCTTGTAGTAGGTCAATGGCCCCATAGCTTGTAGCACTGATTTTAGACTTTATAGGCCATTTACAACCTCATTGCTTATGTATTTTGTCGATGATATGTATTGCACTCCTGCGATTTTGAGGTATTCACCTTTACATGGTATATAGATGAGGAAACTTTGCAGAATTTGTCTCTATTGGTTTGGAATCATGGTTTTAAACCTTAAATAGTTTTTTCATTAAAAATTAATTATTTCATGTATATTTTTAAAAATCGATTCATTGAGATCTGACCAGTCCCAGTTTGATCGGTTCCAGTTTGAAACCTGGTTTATTAGGTGGACCGGTCCGGTCACCAATTCCGGTTTTTAAAACTATGCTCTTAGCATGGTTCTTCAAAACACTGTTGCTTCCTACAACAATTCCATAGCGCCTCTCAGAGTTGACACCTATGCACATTCAAATCCAACTACTCTTCGAAGATGCTCTGATACGATGTTAGATTATGGCACTAGACTCAGTTATGTTTTCTAGCTAAAAGCATAAACCAAACCTGGGATGGATGGAATTCTAACATGTGCAATAGTGCAACTACATCCATTACTTGACCCTATGCACATATTGCACACCACAACCATCCATTATTCCTTGTGCCAACTACTAGAATTCTATGATCTAGCAGCTCTATTCCAAGTCTCTAGTTGCTTGTTCCATCCTCCAACACAAGTATTTAATATCTATTAAAATTATATTTATGATTTTTAAGTTTTTTTTTTTTAAATTTAAATTTCAAATTAAAAATTTATAATATAATGTTACAATTTTATTTTTTTTAACTTGTTTTTCACTTATTATTAATAACTATTTTCTTTAAATTTAATTTCAAGTCCCAATAAAAAAAATCTCAACATTTTGCTCATTGAATCATTCTTTAAATCTCCCGAAATTTTCAAATGGGCAACTCTTCTCCATCTCTTTATTCTTATATCTCAGTTTCCAATACATTCAATGTGAAGAAATCCTTACTGCAATTTGTCAATGATCACTCAAAACAAGAAGAAAAATAGTGGTGGTTCAAAGCAGTGGTTATGCAGCCTTTGCTATCATGTACTTAAGGGAAACTACACTAGAGTTTACCATCATTTATTGCCTATTCCAAGGGCTGGAGTAGAAGTATGTTGTTGCACATTAGAAAAAGAGTGAAATGATTGAACTTCACATGGCTACCACATGAGGTGCAATTTTTGCTGGGGCAAAAGAGGGCAATTTTTGCATTTTTAAAAAACCAAGAGTTTGTATCTCAATGAAGTCCTCTCAAGAAGCAACCAATGACCATGATGAAGTTGATTCAATTGGGAGTTCTAGTAACACTAGTTCAAGCAAGAAAGCTAATGTCACAGAAATGTTCAATATGCAACGTAAGGCCAAAGAGGATGTAGTGGCTAAATTTTTCTTTGCTAACAAAATGTCATTTAATGCAACCCATTCTCCTCTCTACAAAGAGATGGTGAGGAAAGTCATCGCTACTGGCCATCTTTTCAGCGACCTGGTTACAATAAAATGAGAACAACCTTATTACATAAAGGGGTCTCAAAGACACAAGGGTTAATGGAAGGCCTTAGAAATTCATGGGTTTCAACTTTCAACTTTCTTATGTGTGTTCAACCATCATAGATGGTTAGTCAAATATTCAACAAAATCCTTTGTTGAACATTGGAATCTCTCCAAGCAACCCCTATTTCTTAAAGGCAATTGATTGTACTGGAAATATGAAGGATGCAAGTATCAAGTTTGACCTATTGAAGGATGCAATTGAAGAGATTGGTTCTACAAATGTAGTTTAGGTTATCAAAATTGTTGCACCAGTTTGTTTGTCTATGGTTTGTTGCACATCGTAGAAATTTTGAAGGTTTTGTTGTAACTCAGTTTTGTTGTAGTTTCCTTACTGCAAGTGTTGTGGAATCTCTCCACAACCCTTTGTGGGGTTTTGCGCTGGTCTATCACCTAAAAATTGGTGTCTTTTGGTATTGTTCATTGTCATCTCTTGTTTCTCTTCACTATTACTCGTTGAATTTCTGAAGTATAATTATTTCATGAAGAATAATAAATTGTAAAAAGCTCACAAACAATTATCAATAGATCAAAAATATTGTTGTACATCTTGTACTTGGTTTTTCAACATGTTGCATGACCATATGTGCATAGAGGCATACAGACTGAGAGGATATACATCATATGAGTGCATGTCAAGTAAATGGCATAAATAAATACTTAACCCCACACGCGCGCGCGCGCGCACACACACACACATATCCTTGGAATAATTTTCAGATCTGAATAGCAACCTACAAATCCACAGGGTTCAAGGTTTTTCATCCCACAAGTATCATCACCAGTGATGATAATATTGGCGAGATCGCTGATAATCGAAAATATCGCGATATTTTCGGCGAGCCAAAATATCACGATATTTCCGAGATATCGCCAATATCTTGGCAAAATATCGCGCGACGATAAAAAAATATTGCGAGGCAGGCTAGGCCGCGGCTAGAAAAAGGGAAATTTTTCTTTTTTCTTCATTTCTGTTTCTGAGTGTTGGAGTAGGGGAAGAGTTTTGTGGTGTCAAGGAGGGATTGAGGTTAAAACAGCAATTATCACCACCAAGATTTTTTTGTGGATCAAAGATTGAAGAACAGTGAGACAATCTTCATTTCTTCCATTAACAGGTATGCTCTTAAAAACCCCTATGTTAATGATTTTTTCATAGATTTAGGGTTATGCTTGCTTGCCTCTTTGCCTACCAACATTTTGTTTCTTTGTTTTTTTTTCCATTTGCTATGATTTTCATGCCCATGAGCCAATGCAAGGGTTTTCTCCATATTTGGACAGCAAGCTTCATTTTTTCTTTCAACTTTCTTATGCACCCTCTTATTGCCATTTTTCATTCACATTGCAAAACGCAAATAATGTAGTAATTTTTTTTAAATGAGGTGATTATTACTTATTATTTTTCGTGTTGGGGGATTTAATGCCAATTTTTTGGTTTTTTTTTGTGCCCTAGATTGAATTAGTTCACTACAAATGTCAAATATGCCAAAAGCCTTGGACCCATTTTGGGAGTATGGGGAGCCTGTTGGTGGGGCAAATCGGGCATATATATCATGCAAATTGTGTGGGACCAAAATGTCAGGAGGGGTTACGCGATTAAAATACCATCTGGCTAGACTCCCTACACATGATGCAGATGTAATGCCTTCTATGTTTTCTAGTGCGGAGGTTATACAAAAATCTCTTGAAGCAATCGTTGAACAAGACAGAAAGATAGCTGCTAGGGAGAGGGCACTGGTCTTAGATAGATAGCCGTTAGTTTTATTTGTTTTGCTACATATAAGTTTATAACTCATGATGACGAGATACTTTATATATGTGATGTTATTTTGTTTGAGTCCTTGATTGGACAATTATCATGGATCAGCGGGATTTGGTATCTTCTTTGAAGTTTGATGTATCATTTCTATTTGACATCATATATATCAGTGCTTTCTTCATATTTATGTGCCAATGTGTTTAGTTCATGTTCTTATTGCTTTATATGTTTAAAAATCTGAAAAAAATGAATATATTATGCATTTTTTATGCTTGCCGATATTTTGCCAATATTTTCACTGATATTGCCGATAAGATTTTTTCTGGACCCTCGCCGATATTTTGCCGATACCGATATTATCAACATTGATCATCACTGCCCCATAGGAGACTTAGACAGATAGATGAAGATATAGAACAGTATGAAATCGGGTCAAGTAATTGACACACTATCTGAGCATTTGACAATGGAAAAAAATGAATATATTATGCATTTTTTATGCTTGCCGATATTTTGCCAATATTTTCACTGATATTGCCGATAAGATTTTTTCTGGACCCTCGCCGATATTTTGCCGATACCGATATTATCAACATTGATCATCACTGCCCCATAGGAGACTTAGACAGATAGATGAAGATATAGAACAGTATGAAATCGGGTCAAGTAATTGACACACTATCTGAGCATTTGACAATGGAAAATTTTCTTTGATATTCATTTTACAAATTCTAGACCCCTAAATCACGAGCTGCCTTTTATGATGCAAAATTTTACTTTTATCCCTAGATAGAGTTATTCATGGAAACTAATCCACTCAACTGAGTTCTTTAACATATTGAGGGTGGAAATTCTTAATTCCAAGTAGTTTGAATAGAAGGTAATTTTTATGTTGAATTCTGAGTATTTCCCTGAAAAATCCATTATTTTGGACCAAATATATACAACATTGTGGATGTGGAAGTTCTTAATTCTAATTTGTTGGCATAAAAGATAAACATTTTTTTTATATTGCATTCTTAGATTTTTCACAAAAAATTCAAATTTTTGGAAAAAATATTTAGAGGCAATAATTTCTTCTTATACCATTTTGCAGAGATTCACAAGCTGCACAGTTTATACAGGTAGTACTTACTTTGTTGATAAGCATTAACATTTTTAAAATTTATTCCCAGTCAATTCCTTAGCAGTTGAGTGTGGGGACAAGATAACAATAGATAGTTGTAACGATAGACATATAGAGCAGTGTTATCAGAACCAGACCGGAACCAGCCGGTCCGACTGGTTTGGTCCCCAAATCAGTCCTGTTCAAGGTTCAGAACTGGAAATGGCCAGTTCGGTGCTCAAACATTCAGTCCTGTAATGGAACCGCTCAGTTCCGCAACAGACAAGCTTTTTTGCACCAAACCAGCAGATTTTGTACCAAACCGGCCGGTTCTGTAGAAGCTGATCAAAGATGTTTGAAACCAAATTTTTTTAAGAAAAAACAGGAATTCTTTAGTGGAGCAGCCTGATATTCAAGCCCATGGTTCTGGTATTGCTATGCAATTCATGGTAATGTTAAGTTCTTAAAGTAAAATTCATTTTACTTAAATTTTTAATATTACCATGAAATGACCCAGGATGTTTGAGAGTGTTGCATCCTTATTGGATTTCATATGAAGAAAGCAAAATTTTAGATCTCACTCAAAATCCAGCAGACTTAACAGTCAGGATTTCACAATTGGGGGGATTGCAATGTTTCCATCAAATTTTGTCATGTACAAGGGTATGGAACTAGTATTTAATCAAAAGCACCAAACCCTCTATATACCTTGATGTTAGTGGCATTGGTTGTCGAACTTCTCTATCACAGCCCTACTAAAAATGTACCCATCACTCAAACAAAACTTGACTCAACATGTTATGTTTTTTTCCATCTTATTTTAATGCTTAGAGGGTGATATTGATGACGAAAATCCCTATATAGGTAATGTTTTTGATGATAGGTAGGCAATTGTTGTAGCATGAATTTTTGGGATGCTAGAGGCCATCTAGAGCCTGTTTGTTGATGTATTTTCATTTCATAGACGGATTGCACTCGATGCTATTTTGGTCATGTGCATCCCTACATGCTTACATAAATGAGAACTTTTTCTTATTTGTGCATAAATGATTTGGATTCATATGGATGCATATGGATATATATGTTTTTCTTTAAAGTTTGAATATTTTGTGTTTTTGGTTAACCAGTTTTTTGGTCTGGCTTTTTTACCAATTCCTGATTCAAAGGGATTTCGGGTTCGGTCACCAGTTCGGCTCTGATAACATTGAATAGAGAGCACCATATAATTAACAAGGGAGCACATTGACTGAGAAATACAAATATCCAAAATATTAGGAAGTATCGTCTAATAAGCCTCAGCACCATCTTGAAGTTTGACATGGAAAGCTTTGCAGCTGAGGCACAAAATATATAGAATATGCTTCTGTTTTAAAAGAGCATTTTAAGACCTCAGTCATATCGATGTGAATCGAGAGCCATGTTATCCTAATACTGGAGCTAAATCATATATAAATTCTTCTAGAGTACTTATTTTTAATCACTTAAGAGAGCCAATACAAAACCATGTTCCCCTACAACAAGAATACTTACAGATTTCCAGCAAATATTCTGTCGAGTTCTGTAATTAAGGAAACGGATTGTTTGGACTTAAATTTGGCAATCAATGCATTGAAGATAAACAAGACGAATATCAATCAAACTTACTCAGCTGCAAACTGAAGAAGATTGATAGTGAACGATTTAAAATCAGCAGCTGACTGAGGGATAGCATTACCAACCACGCTAGAAACTTTATAAGCGATCTGCAAAACAGAGTATCTATAAAACATACTGCAAGATCTACTTTGAATAATTCTGCTCAAGAGAAATCTAAGATAAAAAATACTGACATTAATTAAGCACGATAACACGGAATAGTCCAGCTCATTTCTGTAAGCATCCATCAGAGAAAGTAAAGCTGATAATGGCTGCTTGCAGGCAGAGCATAATGCATATGTGTCATCCAAAATGCCTGAAAAAAAAATCAAATGCCAGTTATTACAGAATGATAAATGCTGTCAAAATTAACTTGATAAGAAGTATACATTTTTAATTACATACATAATAGGTTGACTACTTACCAAACCTATCTGTAGCATCCAAAGATCCTGCTCCTATCGCAGACCTTAGTCTTTTTGCAAGCTCATCATCATATTGTACACGATAAAAGGCAGTCTGTCCAACATTTAGTTTTATCCAGCTTGGCTGGGAACCTGCATCCTCTTGGGAATCCGCTATCCCTGACAGGCTGATGCTTCCAAGTTTTTCACGTAAAAGTGCATTTTTACGGGCATTGTATGAACCATAGCATAATGTGATAGGGATAACCCAATGCCCATTACCAAGTTTTCCACTTGACAAATACTGGGACTGAGGCATAAAAATCACAGGTTAGACTCCTATTCATAACAAGTCTAACACTCTTTAAACACTGATTCCTTCTGGAATCAATAAGATGTTAATTTATATAACTTGCATACATAGGAAACCACATCAAACATGTCATGCACAGACTGACATCTCCAACATCCTTTCTTTCTCAAGAATTTCTTATTAGAAGAATCATAACAGGGAGTCCATATCAATAAAATTTCTATTGCTCATTCACCTAGCTAAAACAGTAAAAATCAAATATCTGTACACAGTTAAGATATATCCATAAAAAACAAGCATAGATAAATCTCACCTAAATAAACAAGGACACTCTGTCCACATCAATACAATTTCTATTGCTCATTCATTTAAATAAAACAGTAAAAAACAAATATCAGTACAGTTAAGATTTGTGCATAAACAACAAGCATAAATAAATTCACCTAAATAAACAAGGACATTTGCAAATGAGTGTGAGCAGAGTATCAAAAATCATAAATCTCCTAAAATGGAAAAGAAAAAAATGTTGAAATGTCACTGTAAACATTAGCTTCAACCCAGCCAAACGTATCTCAATAGACCCCAGGACAATCGACCTAAAAAAAGAATGAAAGAAATAGCGAATATCCAAGACCAGATTTTTCCCTTCAGACTCGCATGTTAAGAGAGCTTGGGAGGATTGTAACCAGGCACCCCCAGATTCACCCAGCCTGGAACTCTCTTCCATGAGGAATCTCAAGAGGACATCATCAGGCTTTGCATTGGTATTTTCAAAATGATTGATGATTAAGGAAATAGATCTGCCTCAAACTCTACATGTACCACCAGTACAAATTAATGGATTCCCTCTATCATCAAATCCCTTCTGCATAACGATGTTCGCATCTTTAGTTTTTGGATGGGGTTATCCCTTTCTATTTACTTCTTTTATATGGTCTTATATATCTTTCTTCTATCACTTAGGGGTAGCCTTGGCACATCTACAACGCTATTATGGCTCATTGTACTCTCTAGTCCCATTCACCTACTTCAGTCACTTGTAGACATTATCAACATTATATTATCTTATCTGGGCACTGCCAGGCTTCTAATAAAGATCCGTATTCTTCTTTTCAAGTTTTTCTGTAACCTTGACAAAATATTAATTTAACAAGAATGTTCAGCAAGACCAATGATGACAAGTCAGTTTTGACATACTGTATTCATTATCTTTTCATATTTTTCAATTCCACACTTTTGTTTCGAAGCTCCAACTGTGTGTATGTCCTATGGCTTTTCATTGCATCTCTCAGACCAACTGACCTAAAAGTGTCGGCCTACCTGAACTTTTTAGACTGGTTACATAGTTCACCCATTGCTTTCAATCAGTCACTTAACAGTTTTCCCCCAAGTACCCAGGGTGCACACATCCTGCACCTGATGCACATGTGGCTGTATCTGTTCCACACCAGGGTCTGAAATGATGCATCCCAACCATTTAGGGGATGTAACCCATGTATCTTGTCAGAATTTCAGGTGCATCCCATATGATGCAGCATCCCCCGTTTGTTATGTGGGTGCTTACCCCCCTCATAATATACAGATAACTAAACATGGTTGTCTATATCCGCATAGCGCTAATACCACATATTGCTTCAATGAATATGTGAGAAGATTGAAACCATCACAGAAAAGGCATCTCATACAATATCCATAATTAGAACAATTTATACATGGGTGATTAAGCAAGCGAAACAGACCTCTTCATATGTCATCTTATGCCTTAAATTCAAAAATGTATGACATTGAACAAATAATGAAGAGGCTTCTTTCCACTGATAGAAGTGATGAAAGGATTCATAACAAAAGCAAAGAGGATTTATGGACTAGATTCTAAGTAAGCATCACTTGTGCAAACTCAGTTAAAGTTTGCCCAATCTTCACATGGGTGGGATGAGTTTCATACAACTGAAGAGGCGTATTTGTGAGGTATTGGAGAGTGGTGATGATGAGAAGACCACTGGAATCTCAATTTTCCTTAAGGTATCAAAGAGAGAAGATATAAGACATTGCACAAAAAATGCATGGTAAAAAAACAAAAGATTCAATCTGACACATCATATGGATTTGGAGACACCACATCTGCATCATGTCAGGCTAGTGGAACTGTAAGTCATGTAGGAGGAACTGCAAATTTCCTTGATGTTGGTGGTAGGGAAGAGGGTCAATGCAAAGTGGCACAATTTCTCCATGCATGTGTTATACAATGGAATGTTCTCCACCTAAGTCACATGGCTCAGGTTCCAGTTCGGATTCGGCCATGATTAGGTTCCGTTCGAGTTTGAATTTTTTGATGAGGTTCGGATGAAATTTTCCATTAGATTCATCCATATACATTCTCTATATATATACATATATTGAATTTAAAATGAAATATAGGATAGAATAGTAAGAAATCAACATCAATAAACACAAAAAATGCTATTACGGACATAGAAATTGCATGGATAGATTACAAGCTTGAGTTGTGACCTGAGGTTATGAGTTTTGATCTATGGACTTGGTCAATGGCTATGAAGTTCGCCAAACCTCAAAAAAAAATTAAGGCTCGCCAAAATTTGAACCTCAAGTTTGAAATTCGACGAACCTTGTGACATAGTTCTCCTTTCCCCCTATTGGCATGATATGGTTCAGGCCATTAAACAAAGCCCCCATGGATACAAGATCCCTGGCTATGAGATAATTAAAAAAATACATGAAATAATTAGTTTTTAATAAATAAATAAAACTATGATTCCATGATTCCAAATCAATAGAGACAAAATACACAAGGTTTGCTCATCTATATACCATGTAAAGGTGAATGTATCAAAATGGCATCGAGTGCAATACATATCAGCAACAAAATACATAATCAATGAGGCTTTAAATGGCCTCTAGAGTCTGAAAACAATGCCCTAAGCCATGGGGCCACTGACCTACTACAAGTCTACATATCAGTGATCAACAACATGATCACTCCTCATACAGTGATGTGTTGTTTGACAGTTGGGTTTGTTGGGTGAAACCCATGAGGCCAGTGTTCAAATCTCATTGAGTATAGTGTCTTGCTATGGTGTGCGCTCAAGGAGTAGACTCCCCTCCCCACGTGAGTCTCGGCTCTTGCCAAAATCACAAGAATTTAGTATATCTGGCTTGCAAGTTGTTGGATGTACTCTTGGTGTTATAGTGGCAGCTACGAGGATTGATCCTGGGTCTCCCTTAGAATAGGCCTGCCAATTACCGATTCACCACGTGGTTTAAAAAAACAACATGATCACTCATCATCATGATCAAACTCATCACCACTACTAGACAAGAGATCATCAACATGAGCTACCAGAGCTTCAAGACTCCTAAAACTCTTCTATGACTTTAGTAATAGCAGTAGTAGTAGTAGTAGCAAAAATAGACATCAAAACTACAAATCACTGATCAACATGGTCACTCATGAAAGTCATCATTGATTCAGCTACTAGAAAGGGGATCATCAACAAGAGATACATAAACATCATCTAGCTCAAAGTCTTCAGACTTGGATTGCTCAACCTTATAACATGATGGAAATTGGAAAGGTTTAACATGCCTAACCAATGATTTTGGTTTGATTGAAGGGTTCATCTCCTCAACCTTATAATGTGGTAGAAAAAGATTAGCATGCCTAACCAGTTTTTTTCCTTTGAGTGAAGGGTACATTCTTGTTAAGGCCATTGTAGAGGAGTTCAACAATCAATACCGCCAACATCAACAAAGTTCAACAATAAATGCCACAAACATCAAGGTTCTTAAAGGGCTTCATGCTCTTGATCAAATGTCAATCCCATACCCTCACGCATGATCGAATCAAATGGAAACATTGCAAACCCCCAAACCACGAAAGCTTGAAAACCATTAAGTCTGCTGAATTTTGACTAAAATCTAAAATTCTAGTTCCTCCATATGAAATCCAATGAGGTCGAAACCACTCTCAAACATCCTGAGTGATTTCATGATTAATTGCCAACATTGCTAGGGTTGACATGTGTCATGCAAATGAGAGGGTAGGCATGTTTTTCTTGAAGGGACTATTTTTGGAGGAAAACAACACCAAATTTCCCTCAAAACTCACAAAACTGCATCGTGTGGGGTCTATAGCTACCCTGGCAATAAACTAGTCGGTTTGACCATAAATTGGCTAGTTCCATCATAAATAGGTCGGTTAGGTTCAGTTTTTGTGAAATTTAGGCGAAATGGACCCTTCAACAGGATTTTTTTGACGGTTTGACCTGGTCTCCCAATGAACCGATCGGTTTGACTACTTTCTGGTTCAAGTTGAACAGTTTTTAAAGCTATGGTTGTAGCATGGTTCGAAGGACGAAATCATGGTTGTGGCTACATTGTTTGGATGTCGGAGGTTCAGAAGGATGCGAACGATGGTCGAGCGGTGCAAGAAGAAGGCTCGAAGGCGGTTTCAATTTGGCGGTGGCGGCAAACTGCTTGTAGCAGAGGCGGAAAACCTGCATGCAACGACATGGAACGAGGTTGCGATTGGCTCGAGGACTA
The DNA here is from genome assembly GCA_031772625.1 of Pinus tabuliformis. NCBI lineage: Eukaryota > Viridiplantae > Streptophyta > Pinopsida > Pinales > Pinaceae > Pinus > Pinus tabuliformis. The sequence goes on along the minus strand of CM062820.1, from coordinate 1,200,066,427 downwards.
AAGGCGGCTTGAGGAGTGGAAAACAACTTGAGGCTGGTGACAGAGACAAATGGTCTCAAACGTACGATGGTGTGTGGTTTGCACAGGTGACAACCGATGACAACAACAGTGAGATTGAGGCCATCAACAATGTGTCGGGATGCGAACAACGCATGCATGTACTATGACAATTTTTATTTTTTATTTTTATTTTTTTTATACATATGTATTTTTGTTATATAGTTTTTATTTTTTTATTTTAGTACTTCTTTCTCTTTTATTTCGTTTCTTTTCTCTCTATGTATATTCTTTTTTTAGTAAATAAATTTTTTTAGTAATCTTTTTTATATGATGTTTTTTTAAATCTTTTTTTTGTTTGTTCCAGTCTACAGCGCTATTGAAAATCTCCTCCATCGACGCTTCCATAGCCTCCCCGATAACAACAACTGCACAACCGCCATTCATTTGACGTCACAGTGATTGTCTGCTGTCGCTAACCAACTACACCGCTTCCTCCAACCCTGTTACCACCTCGACCTTGTTGTTTATCTGTAGCCACCATTGTAGTGTTGTCACTATTGCCTGGTCCACCAACCTATTACTACCATATTTCGAGTCAAAATAGTAGGGCAAGAACATTTTTTTTATTATTACCAAGTACTGTGGTGGAAGAGTCACAACCCATTAGCCCTATTTCTATCAAATAGTGACGGTAGAATTATCCAAAGTTGTGACTCAAATAAAAGATTTATGGTATGAATAAAAATTGATTACAAAGAAGTGATCAAATATTTAAGAAGAAAATAAAAAGAAGAAGGATTATTAAAGCGTGCCCATCTTTTACAAGTTATTTATTCAAGGTATAAATTGTTAAAGGTGAATTAGAAACAAAAGGTATTAAAAAAAAGGTATATATATATATATATACCATCAAGATTTTAATATTCCACATAAACAAGGAGTAACAATATTAAGGGAAATTTAAAAAGAACAAAAAAAAAAAATTTGAAAGTTCTTTTATGAAGGGTACCTTTAAAACCCTCAGGTTGACGAAAATGGATTATAATCCAGAGTTGAAGGAAGGAATTTTTTCTATAATGGTCTTTCAATTGCAAATTGTAGATCACTTATATTAAAAGGGAATACCCAAGGGAAGGAGATTATTATTGCTATCAGCACAAGTGTCGAGGAAAATTACATCAATGTTATTTTGGAAAACCAACTATTAATTCCAAAATCAAGCATAGGTTAAAGAAAATTAAAAAAAAAATGGCGAAAAAGAATACGAAATTAATGATTTACAAGTGACAATTGATCATTATGAGTACATAATCTCAATTTTGTGTTGTAACTACGCTTGACAAAGAGGTTGACATAATTCTCTGTTGACCTTGGTTCAAGAATTAGGTACGTTCATTCTAAACACAGAAAACAAATTCTTGATGTTCCCTTACAAGAAGAAGATGGCATGACAACAAAATCAAAACTGATAATGCCTTTAGCAAAAGACCTTAAGGATATTTCGAAACTAATGTTTCAAGAGAATCCAGAAACAAAAAGATCTTGAAGAAGTCATATCCAACAAAAATAAGGAAAAATCATGTTTGAATAAACCATAATTGTAGTCTACTCACTCAAACTAAGAAACTTAAGGATGATAGGAAATCATTGGAAAAGTTAGAAGAACTTATCATGAAAGAAGCGTCGAAGTCCTCAGTCCAAGTTGAAGATAAAGGAATAAATACCGACCCAGTTATTATCACAACTTAAGAGGATGAGAAACCAAAAGAAGTTAAAACATATTCAGAAATTGCAGTTCAAACAATGGACATTCCAAACAATGATTCGGCAACCAACTCAACAACAACAATGCCTGAAGGAAATCAGGAAATAACCACTACCATGATAAGGGAAAGTCCAACCAAAAGAACTATTTATTGACATCTGAATCACAAGAGCAGACTTTCCAATCAATCTGTGTACCAGTATCACTTGAAATATAAACGACAAACTTATGTCAGTGTTCAAAACAGGTTATTAGCCATAGAAGAACAACATGCTAAGGAACTGAAAATCATAGAAATTAATCATTATAATCAAATGACCATCATGCAAGACCACTTGATCACTATGGAGGAAAATCATGTCAAAGTAATAAATGATATGGAAGTTGGTCAGATATGTCTTCAGCATAAGTTGTTGACCATGTGAGAAAACCATGCCAAGGAAATCAGTGCTATGAAAATTGAGCATTCTAATCAAATGAATGCCATGAAAATTGAACAGATCACTCTTCAGAGTAAGATACAAAAGATGGAAAGGTCACAGGAGCAGGACTATCAGCATAGATCAGATGATGAAAGAAACAAAGAACTTTTGACAGATCATAAGCCTCCCAGTCCACCAAAGCGATTCTCATCTCATTGCGAGGAGGTCACTTGCCCCATTGAAGACAGGTTAACTAGAAGTGCCATGGTTGAAAAAGAAATTGAGAAAGATCAAGCTTATGTGTCACCTTTGACAAAGTATAGTCAGAATAAGATTGGGCATACCTCAAACTCTTCATCCAAGCATTCTCAGAATCAAGACAAAAAATCTACATTGGTCCTATTATTAGCAGCACAGCCTGTCAAAAACAAAAGTAAGACAAAAAAGAACAATGTTACACCAAGTCTCCGGGACGGGGAGACGCGGGTGCGGGGAGACGCACAAAGGGGACTTGTGGGAGTACCCTCAAATTTTAGGGAAATTTAGGGGAGACGGGGGGACGTCGAGGTATATATAATATAATTTTTAATTATATATATTATATATATGTATATAATTTTGAAATTTTCATGTTCATATTCATTGTTCAATAATGAAAGCATATTAAATAGACTAATTAGTAATAGTAATACCAATACATTGAAATTTCAAATTTGATCCATACATAAAATTTAAATTCATAATTGAATCAAATAATAACATATTATAGCAGCAATGTTGTTGGCCACGTGGAGGGTTTGGTGGAACCGTGAAATAAACACCCACCTAGCAAGCAGAGGTTGAACCCATGTTTTAAAGAGACAAACAGCACAGGGAAATCCGAAAAACAGTTTAATAATAATAATGCATGGCCTGAATCGGATTAAAATTTAGAAGGTAGATAAAATGTTAAGAGACTGGCATAGTAGATTGCAAAACAAAAATTACCAGCACAACAAATAGAACATAACAAATCGTTGTTTCAGCTGCTGGGTGCGTTTGGTGGAACCATGGAGCAGCAATGCTACCGGCTGCGTGGAGCAGCAAGGTAACCAGTAACCACTGCAATGTAACTACTAACAGCAAGTCGCTGCATGGAGAAGAGGGAGGATAAGGCGTGAGCTGAAGCTCTGAGGCTCTCGTGGGCGCAGTGGGAGCAGATTCACACTGAAACGATGGAAGAAAAAAATGCGCTCAGTTGTTTTAACTTTTAACAGAGGTAAGAGCATAATGAATGGCGACAGAATGAAAAGTAGAGTTAAACCTAACTTTTCATGTAATTTTTTATTTGTAATTGTTAGTTTAGTTTATTTTTATTTTTATTTTTTTTTAATAAATTAATTTTCATTTTTATTTTTTTATATATAAAGGGTAATTAGACAAAAATGAAGGGGGGACGCCCAGAAGAACCCCAATTTTGGGGGGGGACGCCCAGAAGTACCCCATTTTTGGGGGGGACGCCCAAAAGTACCCCTTTCGGCGAGTCGAGTCTCCCACCCTGGGGAAACGCACCCCCTTGCGTCTCCCCGAGTCTCCCCAAAAGGGGGACGTGGGTAACGCACCCCCGAGAGTCTCCCCATCCCGGGTGCGTGGGGTGCGAGGGGTGCGCGCACCCCACCCTGGGGGACGCGTCCCTGTGGAACACTGAAAAAGAAGGAACAGCTTTGATGCATCTAATGGTCGAGAGCAGCTCAATATATGGATAAGTCAAAGTACCATGATCTTCAAAATTCAGCATGGCACGTCTGAGAAGCAACCCACAGACCTGCTTGAAAGTCAGCAGATGCTCAGTATAGTATCTCTAACTGACTCCCTTTCATTTATGTCATTAGTTAGTTTCCTTTTCAATTTGTTAGAGTAGATTTTTCTATCCCAGTAGATATTCTATATACGCATGATGATTTTGATTATGAACAAATATCTATTTGATGGACTTGTGTTTTCTCGGATACAGGATTTTGGATTCTCGCGTCACTTCATTGAAGCAACGTGTCCCCATATGGAGCCAAATGTTGCAACTATTTTGTCACAAGTCCAAGGAAGCATTGTACAAAGATTATCAACAATCTGAATCATCAACGAGCTACCTGTCATGTCACTGTAAACCCAATTTCTGCAAATTGTAATGTAAATGATGCTCGTACGATTGTTTAATTATGTAACAACCTAGACAAGCCTCTGATTTTGGCGAGGAATTTCATCCTAGGAGGTTTTTTAACCTCACCGAATTAGGTGTGTTTCTAAACACGGATAATCGACAAAGTTTTTCATCAAGCTTGAACCCCAAAGCTAGGGTGGAATTTATTGACAAAGTCTTAAGTGAATCCTATTGTTATATCGAGTCTTTGTAAAAGTGGTCTGGGAATAATTTAAGCTATTTGGCTAAATTATTTTATTACAGATCACTTGGTCTACAAGGTCATATCATGCCGCAAAATTGGGTAATTACTTTGAGGGTCTATAACAAATGGGTGTTCCCCCGTTGAAGGTTGAATTATTGTAATATCTAATGTAAAAAATAGTTTAGTGCATGGTCCCTCATACTTATATTAGAATATTTCTATTTAGTATTTAATGCTCATTCTTTTAGCTGTTGCTATTTTTATTCTTTTAGCAGTTTCTTAAGATGAAACTGATTGTTTCCATATTCTACATAGAAACCTGATGTTTCTATTATTGTAAATATCTTTGTATTATCATTGAGTTGTTTGCTCATTCCAAATTAATTCATTCAATATTCTTTTATGGTATCAGAGCACAGGGATTTTTTTTTCGAAATAATTTTTCATAGTTTGAAAAATTCAGTAGTTCATTTCGAAACTGCTCTCAGGGTCTGTAGATTTCTTGATCAGCTATCCTCTTCGTATCCTAATCTCTTGAGTTCCTTCATTCCTTTCTAAGGTCGAGCCCTCTGTAAGCCAGGTAGCCTTCACTGAGTCTTAGCCTCGGCTTTGCTCACTGTGATAAAAGCTTACAGTCGTCAATCTCGATACAGAAAGGGATTCTTCTCCTGCATTGTCATTTTATGAGGAATTAACTTTGTGGCGGAATCGTGAAATTGCCTTGAAATTAAAATCCGGCATTTCGAATCCGGGGGCAGCAGTCTATTTGTCGGCGAGTTGAACAGTTTATTTGTTTGAAGATCTGTTGTCTCATCGTGGCACTTGAAGCCTAGCCACTCTCGAAATTTGCCACCGGAACCCTTCCCTTTTCACTGAGAATATCAGTGTTCGCTGCTCAGCTGAGGATTTGCTTTGCCACACGGGAACGTGGCAACACAGTCTACACGCCCGACGCCCACACAGTCTTCGCTACACGGGAATCGCACGCCCGAATCATATCAAAGTTACAGTAATATCATTCCATTGGCTGCCCCCGTGGTATCAATCTATTGACTGTCTCCTCCACCAGATCGAGGGCCTGAATCAGAACCGGAAGCGGTAGCGGAAACCGAAGTTGAAGCGTTTGCGTCCAAAGCCGAAGCTACAGTTAAACCGTTTTTTTTTCCCTCACGTATTTTGGCTCACGTATTCAACAGATCGAGATCCTCCAGAGATTTAAGCCCCGCTTGCATCACGTGACGGCATTTTCCAGATCATAGTGACGGCATTAAAAATATCACGCATTTTCCAGGCATTTTCCAGTGACGGTATTTTCAAGTGACGGCATTTTCCAGATTCACGTGTTTGCTTAGCGATTTGATTAAAGTTTATTGTGATTTTCTTTGAAGCGGTGGGACCAGAACAGCATATATATAATCGTGGACAGCTTCAGTCTACGTATTTTTTTCTCTCTCTTCAAATCAGCTTTAATTTTATGAAGATACAGATCTGAGTTATTTTTGTGCAAGACTATTTCTTTCAAAGCAGAATTTGTTAAGGTTTGGTACAGTCATCTTGAAAGAGGAATTTTAAGCAGGCAGCTACATTTTTTTGTGTGTCAAACTTCTGTATTGTCTTTGGGAAAATGGCCACGCTCACCAATCTGATGTTAGAAGGAAATCAACGCTTTAATGGCAGCAACTATAACATTTGGAAACAAAGAATGCTGACCATTTTTGAATACAGGCGTCTTGATCAGCTCATTTTGGGCAAAGAGCCTCGTCCCGGTACAGCTGGTACCGATCAAGATAAATTTGATGATCGAAATCGAGAGGTTGTTATGCTTCTCAAGCTCTCTGTCGCTGATGATCAGTTACCACAGATTCCTTCTGGCAAGACCGCTGCCGAAATCTGGCAACAGTTGAAAGAACTGCACGAGACATCTGACAAAAGCAGAGCATTTTTTCTCAAAAATCAGTTGTTCTCCATCATGATGGATGAACATATGTCTTTACAGGAACATCTCAACAAAATTAAAGACATTCGAGATCAGCTCGAAGCCATTGGTCGGACCATGGAGGAAGAAGATATGGTAGTCATTACTCTGAAAAGTCTACCGAAATCTTATGAACACTTCATAGAAACACTCAACATTACAACCACAAATGTTGATCTGAAGTTTCCAGATTTATGTACCAAACTTCTGCAGCAGGATCGGTGGAAACAGCAGTTTGGTAGTGGTGCGTCATCAGTGTCCTCCGAAAATGCATTTGTTGCAAAATACCAGTCCTCTCAGTTCTTTCAGCAGAAAGGCTCTTCTCAGCCTTTTGATCCTGCTAGGAAGAAAAGTGTGCAGTGTAATTACTGTCACAGGTTCGGTCACATGAAGAAAGATTGCCGACAGAGGATTGCTTCTGAACAGAAGAAACAGGGAGGGCCACATCAGACAGCAAATGTTGCAGAACATTCCGAGCAGACAGAGTCTGCCTTTTACGCCTTTATGGCTAAAAGGTCTTCAGAACATGTTCCTTCCTCTGCATGGTACATTGATTCTGGTGCATCACGCCACTTCTCTCACAGGCGTGACTGGTTTATTGACTTCTCACCTTTCAGTGATTCCGTGGTATTTGGTGGAGGTGAAAAGTACACTGTAGCTGGCAGGGGTACAGTTCAAATTCAGTCTGGTGGACGCACGCTCATATTTCTGAATGTATACTATGTTCCTGGTATGGAGATTAATCTGCTATCTGTCAGCCAGATTATGAGGAATTCTCCTCAGCTCGATGTTGTGTTCAGTGCACACAAGTGCTCCATCATTGACAGGGAGACCAGTCTAACAGTTGTTGTTGGCCTAGAGGACCATGGTCTATACAGGCTACTTGACACCAGTGACTCTCCAGAAGTGGCTCTAGCAGCACGTGTCTCTCCCATCAGCACTCTATGGCATCGGCGATATGGGCATCTAAATATGCAGTATCTCTCTCAGCTCTCTCGGGAGGGACTTGTGTCAAGATTACCTGATATTCAGACTCAGCAGTTGGGGGTATGCAGCGCCTGTCAAGCGGGAAAGCAACACCGGTCTTCATTCAAAAGTGGAGAATCTTGGCGCGCATATAAGGTACTTCAGTTACTTCATGCTGACATTTGTGGTCCTATGAATACAGCTTCTATCACTGCTTGCAAATATTTTTTACTTATTGTAGATGACTTCAGTAGAAAGATGTGGGTGTATTTTTTTAAAAATAAATCTGACACTCTTAGTACCTTTCAAAAGTTTAAAACCTTAGTTGAAAAAGAATCTGGGTGTAATATCATGACCCTTAGAACCGACAATGGGGGGGAATTTTGTTCCTCAGCTTTTGCCAACTTCTGTGATATTCATGGCATCAAACGTCAATTAACCACACCTTACACTCCCCAGCAGAACAGTGTTGTCGAGCGTCGCAACCGCACGGTTGTTGAAATGGCTCGTTCCATGTTACAACACAGGAGTGTTCCAAACAAATTCTGGGCTGAAGCAGTATTTACTGTTGTTTACCTTCTTAACCGATCACCTACTCAGGCTGTTAAAGGGAAGACTCCTGAAGAAGTTTGGTCTGGTCGTAAGCCTAAGATCAGTCACCTCAAAGTTTTTGGCTCAGTTGCATATGTTTGGATTCCACCTGCTAAGCGCTCTAAGTTGGATTCCAAAAGCCAGAAACTCATGATGACAGGTTACAGTGATCATCACAAGGCCTATAGGCTGATAGATATAGCCACTGGTCGTCTTAGCTTCAGTCGAGATGTAGTATTTGATGAAGACAGAGGATTCTTTCAGTCTTCTTCTTCTGAGCAGCGTTCTGAGGATCAGCCTCACAGTGTTCTTCTTCCGGTCGGTCCACCTGATGGGAGGGATGATGCAGCATCAGTATTTGATAATACTCTATCTGAGCTTCCTCCAGAAAATAACCCTCCCCTTGCTACCCCTATTGCTCTTGAGTCTTCTCCACCTCCTCCTGATATTGGTTCTTCTACTCTTCGGCCTAAATGGTGGGCTAAAACCATTGGTGATCTCCGGGATGATGAGCTGCTTGAAGGTAGAACTTCTAGACATAAGAACAGACAACAGTCTACAGTCAATTTCGCTCTTATGGCTAACTTACACAGTATTTTTGAGCCTCAAACCTATTCAGAGGCTAAGGGTACATCTGAGTGGGAACAGGCTATGGAAGCCGAATTCCAGAGTCTTCAGAAGAATCACACCTGGACACTTTCTGATCTTCCTGCCGAAAAAAAGCCCATAGGCTGCAAATGGGTGTATAAAGTGAAATACAAAGCTGATGGAACCATAGACAAGTATAAAGCTCGCCTTGTGGCTCGAGGGTTCTCACAGAAGGAAGGCATCGACTATGAGGAGACTTTTGCTCCTACAGCCAAGATGAGTACCATAAGGCTTGTCCTTGCTCTAGCAGCTCAGTTCAATTGGAAAGTTCATCAGATGGATGTAAAGAGTGCTTTCCTAAATGGTGATCTCCAAGAAGAAGTCTACATGACGCAGCCTCCAGGATTCAAGGTTGCTGGTCAAGAACAGAAAGTGTGTCGGTTAGCTAAAGCAATCTATGGATTGAAACAAGCTCCTCGGGCTTGGTACATGAAAATTGATCAGTACCTGACAGATCAGGGTTTTCAGCGCAGTCCATCTGATGCAAACCTGTATATCAAGCATACTGGTGGTGATATCTTGTTTGTGGTTGTCTATGTGGATGACCTTATCATTACTGGCAGCTCTGCACATTTGATCCATGGGATCAAACAAGATCTATGCAGAACTTTTGAGATGACAGACTTGGGACTTCTTCATCACTGCCTGGGGGTTGAAGTTTGGCAGACTGAAAATCAGATCTTTCTCTCTCAGTCCAAGTATGCCAAAAATCTTGTGGAAAGGTTCAGAATGCAGGATTGCAAACCGGCCACGACTCCTATGGATCCAGGGCTCAAACTTTCAGCACAGTCACCCTCTCCCCTTGTGGATGAAACTTTATTCAGGCAATTAGTGGGCAGTCTCATCTATCTTACTGCTACCAGACCTGACATCAGTTTTGCAGTAAGCTACATTTCCCGCTTCATGTCAGCTCCTAAAGCTGATCATTGGATAGCAGCAAAGTGGGTGATACGATATGTGCGTGGTACTTCTGATTATGGCCTCTTATATACTCGCAGTTCAAATCCTATTCTCAGTGGCTACACTGACTCTGACTGGGCCGGTTCGGTTGATGACCGTAAATCTACAGCTGGGTATGTGTTTAGTCTAGGATCTGGTGCTGTTACTTGGACTAGTAAGAAGCAACAGGGAGTGGCTCTCTCCTCAACAGAAGCTGAGTATCGGGGAGCAGTTAAGGCATCCTGTGAGGCAGTTTGGCTTCGACGTATGCTTGCAGATATGCATGTTTTCCAGACAGGGCCTACTCCTTTGTTTTGTGATAATCAGGGAGTGCTCAAACTTGCCAAGAATCCAGTCTTTCATGAACGAACAAAGCATGTGGAAACTCATTGCCACTACATTCGCCAGCTGGTTGAAGACGGCTCAGTTCAATTGCAATATGTTCCCACAACAGAGCAGCCCGCCGACATTTTCACCAAGCCTCTTGGTCCTGATAGACACCATGGCTAAAATATTTGAGGATGGAAAAATAATTAATCCCCTCTAGTGTCAATTGATCCCCTTTAGTGCCTTATTATAGAGCATGTGATGAGCTTCATGAAGAAGCCACTTGTCCTATTATCAAGAGAATCATGCATCATGAGATGCTTGGGACAAGAAAACAGATAAATGTGGTTGGTAAAGAATATCGTTTGTCGAAGGAAAATTGGGAAGAGGTCAAGGGAAATAGTCAATCCGTTAGACCTTTCACATCTTCATATAGTAGCAATAATTTTGGTCAAGAAACTGATGTCTTAGTTAAACTCTTTGGTGAGAAACCTCCGCTTGAGCGAGTCCTTGAAATCGCTAAAGACAAGGGGTTAACTTATCAAAGGAGAAATCAAAATGATAATCTGGTTAATTCTCGAAGTCTTAAATTTGGATCAGCTTCAGCGTCTGGAATGAATATTGATTTAGGAGGTTGGTTTAATAACTCTAAAGTTTTGGTCCCTGTCACAGAAATAGTAAAGATCCCCTCCCAAAGGACTAAGTTATTAAATGTTATTAGTAACACCCAGGTAAATGCAACTCAAGATGAACCTCCTGAGGCTTTCCATCAGGATGCTCCCATATACTTGTAGAGTATGGATTCTAATAATAAAGAACACTCTTTGTTCTTCATTACTTTGCTTTTGAACAATTATTGCTTATATAACTGCATGCTTGACTCTGGTGCTTCCACTTGTGTGCTTCAGTTGGTGCTTCAGCGGTATTATAACATATGTGCCATGGATTTGAAGATAATTGAAATTCATGGATTGGTTAAGGACTTACAAGTCCATCTCTTTGTCTACCCTGATATCATGATTGTCATGGACATAGTTGTGGTTGATGTGCCTGATGCTTGGGGTATGTTGTTGTCTAGGAAATGGGCCTCTGATTTAGGAGGAAGCATACAAATGAACTAGTCATATGCTATGATTCCTTCCCCTAATGGTCAAAGATATCTTAAGTTAAACAAAGAGCCTAAAAGGATAATCCATGTGGAAGATCCTAAAAGTCCCCACAATGAAATCATAAGTGAACAACCTAGCCTAGGGAATCATGCTATCCTGTCTAATTCTATCATTCCCTTGGAGGCCAAGGTTGGAGAAAAAGTGGGTAATTTAAAAGATAAGGTTTGGTATTTATATTTTATGGTGCATCATCTAAGCATGGTAAAGGTGCAAGGATTGTCTTAAAATCTCCCCTTGGTCATATTTTCAAATTTGCCTATCGGTTAGAATTGAAGCGAACAACAATGTGGCTGAATATGAAGCCTTGTTGTTGGGTATTGAATTGGCAAAAGCTTTAAAAGTTAAATTGCTAGTATCAAGGGTGATTCAGATTTAGTTATCATGCAAATTAAACATAAATTCACATGTAAAAATTAGAGATTAAAAAATTATAGGAATGTTGTGTAGGATACCATGGAGTATTTTGATGCCATTAACCTTGAAGCTATCCCGAGGGAGCAAAATAGTTTGGTCGATGAATTAGCTGTTGTTGCTTCCACCATGCAATTATCTGATATTTAATCGAAGATAAAATTAAGACGGCAATTCTTTTTAGACCTTCTGTCCCAGATAATTCTGAACATTGGCAGGTCTTTGATGATGAAAGACAGATTATTCGCTTCTTAGACAATTTGGATGAGTTTCGGGGTTTTCAAGTAAATTATGAAGATGGACCTGATATCGATGAAGATATTTTAAATCCTACTCCTCAGAATGTTGTTGATCTTGAGCAACACTTTGATCGGCATGATGCTGTTAAGAAGAAAGAGGAAAATAAAATTGATCCTAGAGAGTTTGTTGAAGCAAACATTGGTACATCTAAAGATCCTAGAATTATTAAAATTGGTAAAGGTACTAATGAAGATGAATGAAAGAAATTAATACATTTACTTCACGAGCATAGGGATGTTTTAGCTTTTTCTTACGATGAATTAAAAGGCTATAGGGAAGATGTTATGGAACATACTATTCCCTTAAAGGATGAAAATGCTAAGCCATTTCATCAGGAACTTAGACAAATAAATCCTAAATTACCTCATTCTAGTGCAAACGCCTCACTATTGTCAAGTAAATTATGAAGATGGACCTGATATCGATGAAGATATTTTAAATCCTACTCCTCAGAATGTTGTTGATCTTGAGCAACACTTTGATCGGCATGATGCTGTTAAGAAGAAAGAGGAAAATAAAATTGATCCTAGAGAGTTTGTTGAAGCAAACATTGGTACATCTAAAGATCCTAGAATTATTAAAATTGGTAAAGGTACTAATGAAGATGAAAGAAAGAAATTAATAAATTTACTTCACGAGTATAGGGATGTTTTAGCTTTTTCTTACGATCAATTAAAAGGCTATGGGAAAGATGTTATGGAACATGCTATTCCCTTAAAGGATGAAAATGCTAAGCCATTTCATCAGAAACTTAGACAAATAAATCCTAAATTACCATATTCTAGTGCAAACGCCTCACTATTGTCACTTTGTTCAGATGGTATCTGGAAAATGATTAACACCCCACAAACAAACAGAAAGGCATATGCATTTGATATAGAGATGGTGACCAAAATCTTCAAAACTCTAAAACTCAATAAAACCAACCTGGTCTAACTCCAATTTGTCCCCCTTGAGCTTAGCAGAAACCACTGGATATCCCTTTTGCTTTGTCCAGGAGTCCATTAGCTCATTCACAGACTCTCCTGACACTTCTGAAAGGACGGCCCATAAATCTTCAGTCCTTGCATTTTTCCAAGCATATCTTTTCACGTAAGCAATGAGACCTTTCTGAAAAGGGAGCAAAACTATTAGTTTCAGAAGGCATACTTGAACTAAACTGTAACAGAGACTATCATAATGAATGAACTAGAGGAAAAAACAGATGCAGTAGAGACAACACTATAAGAACAATACAAGGGTGTATTAGACTTGCAAATAGAATTAAGAGGTCTTTCCATAACAAATGAAAATCGACGTTAATTTAAATTCTTTTCAACTCCATATCAACTGGTATATTTGAATGCATGCATGCATGCATTAGCTCCTCAATATTGATGCTGCTTGGTCTATCACTGTACAGCCAAATCAAATTTATTTTCCACCAATGTTGATAACATTTGTTACAGGTAATTCTCATTCTCGAGAGCCAGTTATCACATGGAAATCCATCTTATCTCTGGATCTATCATGCACCAAGATGGATCAAATCATTTAAGGTGCACCTTGAGGGATTTGATCCCTCTCAGCCCATGATAGATCTGGAAAAAACAAATGCAGTAGAGACAAACTTCAAGGATATATATGTCATGTATCATCTTCATGTTCATAATAAAAGAACTACGGAAAAAGGCAAATGCAGTAGAGACAACAATATAAGAACAATACACGGACATTTTAGACATGAATAGAAATTAAAAGGTCTTTGCATAACAAATGAAAATCAGCGTAAATTTCAATTCTTTTCAACTCAATATCAACTGGTATATTTGAAATCTTACATGCCTTGGCTCCTCAATATTGATGGTGCTTGATCTATCACCATCCAGCTGAATTAAAATTTTCCATCAATATTTGATTTAATTTGTTACACTCAAGAGTAATTCCTTTCTCAAGAGCCAACTATCACATAAACTACCAAGTAGTGATATATTCACTCTATTACTCTAACTAATGGAGACAGGGTCAATGTTTCATTACGGTCAATTTTCTTCTCTATCTTTTCATTCAATCTACTATCATAAAGTGAATTTAATTGATGCGACCAACCATTGTAACTATAACAATGCGTCAATTTTTCTTCTTAAGCGTTATTATTTTGTTTCCTTGACTTGTTCTTTCGGACAGGCGGTAAACCATATACCTAATTTACAAGTTAATCAACCCTATACTTGGTGTTTTCCTTATCTCAAAATACTTTGCACCATAATTTATTACGCAGCACATAAACTATTCAGATTGCTGCAGCATCAAGAGTGCGTTCATGAAATGGCTTTCATTTTGTTTTTGGGTGTGACCACTACTGTTTATATTGTTTTTCTTCTGCACTTTGATGTAGGACAATCCTTACCTTGTGGTAATGATGCATCACAGGAAGTGAAAACAAATCCAAAATTACGCAACTGATGACTCGCAGGAACTTAAGCAGAAAATGGTCTTGACAACATTGCACCTTTTTGCATAATCACTCAGCAAGCTGGCCAAAAACGACAGCAACATTCACCTCAACAATATTGATTATGGGCGCACATGGAGTAGAACAGCAATAGAGTGTACTGTTAGGGCACTCCTTGTGTGACAGTTGACAGTTCAAAGCCCCAGTTGAATTTTTCTATCTTGTCTTTATCCCATTTCCATTTCCATCCTATTTCATATCCTCCTACGACCATACATTTTGTTAAGGATTACTCTTCCTACATCACCAAATACCCCCACTCCCTAGCCCTAACAATATTATTTAGGGAAAACCATAAAATATGAAGATAAGGCAAGGTAGAGGCTATTACACGCACTTGAGCAGGTGTGTGAGTGAGAAAGAGAGAGAGAGAGAGAGCAGGCAGTCAAGGAAAAGACATTATCCGGCAACACACAATGCGAGACAGTGATCTGTACAGTTTGAGAGTCGTACAGACAAACCATACAAGCTGTCCTGCAGGTCCTACAGCAGTTTTCTGCTGTTTCTGAGTTTTTCAGCAGACTGTACAAGCTCAGTTAGAGAATTTTTTGGTATTTGTGCATTCTCTTTTGGGCAGCAAGTGGAGGTTTCCTAAGTTTTTTCGATCGACTGAAAAGCTTATTTGAAGGAGTAATCACCTGTGTGAGAAATTAATATTTATGCTTTTGTTGTATTTTCCAACAATCTGTGTGGTTGACGCATTCTCAGAATCTTTTTATTTATGTTATTGAGTAAATTCAAGATCTAATTTATTTAATAAAAAAGCATAGGTCAACAGTTACCTAGGTTTTGGAAAATTTACCTGGTATCAAAGCCACTCTGATTAGAAATCGAAGAGCAGCAGTTTGTGTGCAGATCAGAGAAGACATCAGGTTTGAGGACATATTGGATGGTTGTTAAATTTGGACAACTAGGTCCAAACTCCATGTTCTGATGCTCAGATTAAGAGGCTAATATTTTTGTTGGATTCCTCTTTCTGAGAGGTGTAAAATCCATATAAAAATAGTCTTAATCCGATGAGCAGAACTTATATTTTGAATTTATTATTCTTAATAAATTATATGTGCAAAGGTCAGCCAGTTTTGTAATGTAGGCTCACATGCCCAACAGATGTGTCACACACCCTCATTGATGGATATATATATATATACAGGAAAAGTTGGAGAGAATTTGAACACAACACAACTCACATCTTCCTCTCTCATCCTAAAAAGTACGAGCTACCTGGAGGACGAATTTCAGCCACACGTGGGAAGGACGAAGAGGGTTTCTGCTGCTAGGGTTTCGCAGAAGTTTGACCAGCGTTGACTTTGGTCAACGCTTGGTCCAAACAAGCTGAAAACTTGTGGGAGGTTCGATTTTTGAAGGCCATACTACCTGGCACAAAAATCGAGGTCAAAGGGTTGACCGTTTTGCTGCTGCGTTGACTTTCAGCTTGCTGCCCCTGCGTTGACTTTTCAGGACAGCATTGACTTTTGTAGAACTGACTTGGGCTGACTCATCTACTGGTTGGAGGGTTGTTGTGACACATGCTGGGCTGGCTGACCAAAGGAGACTTTGCTGGTTGAAGCATCCTGTTGACCGCCGAAACTATCACATACATTTTTCTTGTTTCTGATTTGTCTTCTGTAAGATCTGCTTATATGTTCTATCTGCATTTTGCTTATCTACTTGTATGATTGCTGTGAGAAAAGTGAAATTGCTCTTAGCATAGAACATCTACAAAACTTAACATGGTATCGGAGCTGAGGTGAAGACAAACTCTATCTATAGCAATCATCATCGAAGGAAATGGATTCCTCTAAGCTTGAATTCAGGGAGAATGACAAGCTGACTGGAAGTGATGACTTCCATGCCTGGAAGATGTTATTAGATCTCAAATTAGAAGATCATGATCTCCTAGATCATGTGACAGGGAAGATTCAAGAACCTCCATCAAATGCCTCTGCTGCTGTTAAACACATTCTTGAGTAGTCTCCTCCTCTCCACGTCTGGGATTTTGGTGAAGGTGAGAGATATCATGAATGATAGGCTGGTCACTAAAGTAATGCCCTCGCTGCTGTACGTTGCCCCAGCTGTAGATACCTAGCCACAGGTGATACCCTAGATGCAGTGATGCCCTAGCCGCAGTAAGCAACAGGCTTATGAAGAAATATAAACGCAGTCAATGGGTCAATAAAACGTAGTCAACGAGACCTGTTCACGCAACAGAACTTTGCATTCCTCTCTGCCATTCTACGTGAACTTGGGATACATATATACGCTATACAGGTATGGCCATTCTACGTGAAGTTTGGATACATATACATGATATATATATATATATATATATATATATATATATATACGCCATACAAGTGTGACAATTATAGCCGCAGTTGAGGAATAATGAATCCGCAAGAAATGAAGGAGTCGCAGTAGGGTTTGACTGCACTTTGTTTCGGTTTTAGATACAGTTATGATCTCGGCTGTATGGAGCAGTAATGACTTCGATGAGGACACAACAGTGAGGCAAGTTCTGGGCTAAATACATTCTCAAATTGCAGGTGCAAATCTCGGATAGATGGACCAGAGAAGATCTCAGATGAGGATGCAGTTTTGGCATGAAGTCTGGGCTAATCATATTCACGGCCTAATAGAGATCACAGTGATCCTGAAGATACTGTCTCAGTCTCGGCATATAATCTCGTTGAAGAGAATTTCAATGATGACTGTGTCTACTGCAATCTAAGCAGTGACAATCAAATCAAGAGCTACAGTCTCGGTATACTCAAACGGAGCAGTGACGGATCAACTCTCTCGGATCAACGAAGGTCATCTTGAATATTATCTCTATTTCATATATATTACTGTCTCAGCATAACCAGATTAATGAAGTATGTTTAGGTGATGACATTGATTCTCGGCATCCCTGAAAAAGGAGATATATCATATCAATAGTCTCCATTGTATTCGGATCTAGTGATCTCGACATGAATATGATCTCAGAAGCAGTCACAATGACAAGGGTCACAAGAAGTAGTAACATGATTATTACAGTTTAAGTATAATGAAAGAAGCAGTACAGTGAAGTGTTGTCGTGGTCTTTATGGTGCAGAGATCCTAAGGGCAACCATTCTCAACAATAATACCATCCCTAACTTTGATGAGCTTCTGTCTAGATGTATGCAAGAAGAAACAAGGATGAAGGAATTTGATAATGAAAGAAATGCTGCCTATGTTGCTCATTCCCGAAAGAAGAACTCTGGTGGTTCCAAGGACAAAGGAAGGACTAAGACTCAAAAGAAGAAGGGTAAATGTTTCACCTGCCATAGGACTGGACACTATGCTAGAGAATGCCCCTTCCAGAAGAATTCTCCCGATAGTGACGACAACAACAACAACCGAAGGAATGGGAATCAAAGAAATGACAAATCCAAAGGAAAGAGGAAGGCTCACTTTGAAGGAAACCATCCACCTTCTAAAAGGACCAGAAATACCAGGTATGAGGAGTCTAATGTTGTTGATAAAAGAAATGAGTATATTCTAATATCTGCTCTCTCAGCTGCATCTCCGCCCGACACTATGGATGTCTGGCTAATCGATAGTGGTGCCTCAAGACACATCACCGAATTCAAGGAAGCACTTTCTGACATGGTTGAAAGGGATACTAATCTAGAAATTATCCTTGGGGATAATGCCACTTATCCTGTGAAAGGGACCGGGACTGTGACCCTCCACTTGTCTCAAGGACAAGTCCTCCATCTACAAGATGTACTCTATGTACCCAAATTGAAGAAGAACCTTGTGTCTGTATCTGCCATGGAAGACAAAGGATTCAATGTAACTTTCTCTGATGGAAAGGTACTCATGTGGAAGAAGAGCTTCAAGGAAGCTATCTCAATTGGTTTTAGAGTTGGTACACTCTACCAGGTTGGAGGGAGTCTGTTGGGAGCTATGACTTGTGATACTATCTGTCAAACCGAACTATGGCACCGAAGATTTGGACACCTTCATTACAAGGCTCTTCCCGAAGCAAGGAAGGTGGTGACAGAGATGCCTGATTTTGGAAATAATTATAAAGGTGTATGTAAGGGCTGTGTTGAAGGAAAACATTCAAGGGGACCTTTCCCCTCAAGTGTCTCAAAGACATCTGAGATATTGCAACTGGTCCATTCTGATCTTTCCGGTATGTTGCCTGTAACATCCCTGGGGGGATGTTCTTACTATATGACATTTACTGATGACTTCTCTCGTAAAACCTGGATATACTTCTTGAAGAAGAAGGATGAGGCTTTCATGTGGTTCCGTACCTTCAAAGCCTTGGTGGAAAATATGACCGGAAAGAAGATCAAGATTTTGAGGACTGACAATGACACTGAATATGAGTCAAATGAGTTCAAAGACTTTTGCAGAGAAGCTGGCATTAAGAGGGAGACTACCATTGCATATACTCCTGAGCAGAATGGTGTTGCTGAACGCAAGAATAGGACTATTGTGGAAGCTGCCCGTGCCATGCTATGTGACCAGGGTCTTCCAAAGTTTCTGTGGGGAGAAGCTGCAAATACTGCTGTGTACATTCAAAACCGATGCCCTCATTCCGCTTTGGACTCCAAAACTCCCGAAGAGGTTTTCTCTGGTAAGAAACCTGATGTCTCACATTTTAGAATTTTTGGATGTCCTGTCTATTTTCATGTGCTGAAAGAAAAGAGAAGTAAGCTGGATGCTACTGGGAAGAAAGGAATGTTTGTGGGCTACAGTGAGACTTCTAAGGCATATAGAGTCTATGTACCTGGTCAAAGGGAAGTAGAGATAAGCCATGATGTCACTTTTGACGAAGATGCTTCCCTGAAGAAAGTAGTAGATCTTCCTAGATCTGAAGGAAAGCCTCTCATTCTAGTGCTGTATGTGGACGACCTCTTCCTGACAGGTGATGACCCTCTCATTCATCAATGTAAGAGGGAGCTTGCTGCTGAGTTCGAGATGAAAGACCTAGGACTGATGCACTATTTCCTAGGCCTGGAGGTCTGGCAGAGACCTGGAGAGATTTTCCTTTCTCAAGGAAAGTATATTGTGAAGCTTCTGGAAAGATTTGGGATGGTGGACTGTAAGTCCGTGTCGACACCAATGGAACTCAACTTTAAGAAGTTGAGTGGCAGCGCTGCAGGGCCTATCTTGGCCAATCCTACTGAGTATCGTCAACTCATAGGAGCTTTGATGTTCTTAGTGAACACCCGTCCGGACATATGTTTTGCAGTGAATACTTTGAGTCAACAGATGGTTGAGCCTCATCATTTTCACTGGGTTGGTGCCAAGAATCTTTTGAGATATCTTCGGGGCACGATAAACCATGGGCTGAGATACACTGCCGGGAGTGTGATACTCCGGGGATATACTGATGCCGATTGAGCTGGTAGTGTGGTGGATCGTAAGAGCACATCTGGATGCTGTTTCAATCTTGGTTCTGCTTCGATCTCATGGATGAGCAGGAAGCAGAAGTCGGTGGCTTTGAGCACCGCGGAGGCCGAATACATTGCTGCTAGTATGACCTGTTGTGAAGCAGTTTGGTTGAGGAAGCTCTTTAGTGAGCTGTTCCAACATGTGCTAGATACCACTGTAATACTCTGTGATAATCAGAGTGGGATTCGTATGACTGAGAATCCTGTGTTCCACGACCGATCCAAGCATATTGATATCAGGTACCACTTTATCCGGGATATGGTACAGCGAGGCGCCGTAAGGCTCGATCATATAGGAACTGATGAGCAGGTCGCGGATATTCTCACTAAGCCCCTGGGTAAGGTCAAGTTCCTAACCTTCCGTGAGAGTCTTGGTGTCGTGGAAAGACCCTATGATGTGGGTCCTGTTGGACGATGAGCTCTGGGAGCTCTGGGGGGCTTTGGGGATAGCTTCTCGGAGCCATAAGCACTCATAATGCTTCTGCCCCACCCTTGTGATTATTGAGCTGGTTCGCCACTCATTTAATCTGTGCCCCGTATGCATCCTACCCATTGAGTTCAGGGCTCATGGGAAGTACCTCTCATTTGGCCAATGAGGTGTGGAAAAGCTAGAGACTATTAGCAAAGACTGGTGGACGCATCAGAGATTGCCGTACTCTCTATCTAGGATGGCATGGTCCAACCACTTGATCTGGGATCAAGATTTGTGAGGTCTGGGACCTCTGGACTGATTATGTCAGTCGGGGAATGATGTCTTTGTGACTGACCCACTTCTGTTCTGAAATAAAGAAGCCAGCAAAGCAAGTTTCGGCGGGATGACTCACGATGTTAATTGCACTAATAGATGGAGTTCTCCCTAGTTGAGAGGGAGTGTTAAATTTGGACAACTAGGTCCAAACTCCATGTTCTGATGCTCAGATTAAGAGGCTAATATTTTTGTTGGATTCCTCTTTCTGAGAGGTGTAAAATCCATATAAAAATAGTCTTAATCCGATGAGCAGAACTTATATTTTGAATTTATTATTCTTAATAAATTATATGTGCAAAAGTCAGCCAGTTTTGTAATGTAGGCTCACATGCCCAACAGATATGTCACACACCCTCATTGATGGATATATATATACAGGAAAAGTTGGAGAGAATTTGAACACAACACAACTCACATCTTCCTCTCTCATCCTAAAAAGTACGAGCTACCTGGAGGACGAATTTCAGCCACACGTGGGAAGGACGAAGAGGGTTTCTGCTGCTAGGGTTTCGCAGAAGTTTGACCAGCGTTGACTTTGGTCAACGCTTGGTCCAAACAAGCTGAAAACTTGTGGGAGGTTCGATTTTTGAAGGCCATACTACCTGGCACAAAAATCGAGGTCAAAGGGTTGACCGTTTTGCTGCTGCGTTGATTTTCAGCTTGCTGCCCCTGCGTTGACTTTTCAGGACAGCGTTGACTTTTGTAGAACTGACTTGGGTTGACTCATCTACTGGTTGGAGGGTTGTTGTGACACATGCTGGGCTGGCTGACCAAAGGAGACTTTGCTGGTTGAAGCATCCTGTTGACCACCGAAACAATCACATACATTTTTCTTGTTTCTGATTTGTTTTCTGTAAGATCTGCTTATATGTTCTATCTGCATTTTGCTTATCTACTTGTATGATTGCTGTGAGAAAAGTGAAATTGCTCTTAGCATAGAACATCTACAAAACTTAACAATGGTGCCTCTAATTTTCTATCTTCAAAGGTCAAGGGTCTCTCTTGTTGGAAGAGAATGATATCTGGGACATCGTGAAAGATGCAGTGACACAACCAACAAATCTGTAGCAATTGGCAACCCACAACAAGGAGGAAGTAAAAGCCAAATAGATGATCATGGATGTCTTTAAAGATCACTTGATCCCTCACATATCCTAGAAGAACTCTGCTGAGGAGATGTTTGATGCACCAATAAGCCTCTACTAGAATGAGAATAATAACAGAAAGATGTTCTTGCAAAACAAACTCAGGTCCATAGAGATAACCAAATTTGATATCGTTACCAATTACCTAATGAAGATCACACGGATTCATGATCAACTTGCAGAAGTTGGGAATAAGGTGGAAGACACTGACTTGGTGAACAAGGCACTGAATGGATTCCCAGTTTTGTGGGAACCGTTTCTCTGAGGTGTTTGTGCTAGCAAGAAACTTCCAAAAATCCAAAGATTGTGGGGTAACTATATGTAGGAGAATACTCAAATGGAGTCAGAGACCAGAAGGAAAAATGGTGACGAAAACCTGGCCCTATTCAGTCAGACAAAGAAGGGGAAAGGAAAAGGTTTCAGTAAGTGTAAGCGAAAGACCAAGAAGTCAGCCTCACAGCCAGGAAAGAAGGACTTGAGTAAAATCAAGTGATTTATTTGTCATAGGTTTCGACATTATACATCACACTGTCCAGAAAATAAGGGCAAAAGAAAGCACCAACGGCAGCAGGTAGCAGGCTTAGCAAAAACTCAGATGAATGAGTTTGATGCCAAGTTTGAGAAAAAATTCTACCAACACTGACAGAGGAATGTATGCTATATGTACAGTAGGGCATCTCACTATATTACATCAGCCCGACAGTTGTTTTCCAGTCTAAGAGAACAGGACTCGGGAGTACAAGTTGAGCTTGGTGATGATGCCAAGTATTCAATTGCAGGAGTTGATACTATTTCCCTCCATCTCAAGTCGGGTAACTCTTTAGACTTTAATGATGTGTTATATGTTCCAGGTCTAAAGAAAAATTGCTTTCAGTTTCTGTTATGAAAGAGAAGGGCTTTGTAATAGAGTTCAGGTGTCTTTATCAAGTAGGCAGAATCTACCGCAAAAGCAACACAAGTAATTGGGGTTAGAGAAGGAAATTTGTACAGGTTACAGTGCGAATCTGTTCAAGCCCTGGTTCATAGCAGTAATAGCCTGTGTGATTCATGGCACAAGATGATGGGGCACCTGCATTATAAAGTGTTGCCTGTTTCGCGGGACATTGACATGCATTAAAGTGAACACTGGGCACTCAGTTATGCATGCACTTTTCATTAGATGGTTATTTTATTATGTAGGTTGGTCAAAATTTAAACTTTATTATATGGTACCATGGAAATTGGACTGGATACAGTACCTTTATGGAGCCATAATTATTGGAGCTTCTTCATGCACAACTTCAGGTTGTCAAGGGATTAACCACCTTGAGGAGGTGATTAAATTCTTATGCTATTTTGGTGAATTAAGTGAAGAGGTTGTTAGCTCATTGTTTTTTTATCGTTGCAATTAATCTTCAAATAGGGTCCACCCATTTGATTGCCTTGTGAATCTGCCACAGACCCTCTCCATCATTTCACTTGTAAATCAAGCTGCCAGTTGCGGGTAAACTTTAAAGTAATGCACATTTATTGATTCTTACTATCCCCTAATCATTTTAGAATCAATTCAATATGCTCATATGGCACACCAATTGGTTGTTTAGCCCTCGATTTGCCCTCTTGAATTTCTATGACTCTGTTGCCCAAACAAGGCACTAGTCTCTCCTTTGTCCATCATTCCCCAACCTCAATTTGGTTCCATTTTTGTCCTAAGTTGCTACGTTCTCTTATACTCCCACTACATCCTACATACATATTAAGTTTAGTAACTCATAGGGAAACCCCCATCAGTTAGGATTCCATTTACCATGGCCTAACGTAAAGAGTAGAGTTGGTGAGGTGACAATGGCCAACCTCCTAGTTCCACAAAGCTAGCACCCTATCTATGGAACTTTGAACTGAAGATTCTAGTTTTGTGTGGTAACAAACAGCATAACCCTACCTTCCACAATTTTAGAGCACATGCATCTTGTTATTTCCAAATTGGATTATTTGTCAAAGATACTCAAGTGGTGGATGGATACTATCACACACCCGCCCCACAATGTGCAGACTCAAGAATTCATGTTTTATCCACATGCCTATTTTGTTGAGTGCTATAGCATCTATTTGGTGGCTCTTCATGTTTGCAATCTTGTTACAATTGTGTTTTCAAGAACTGGTTACTTTTTCCTTGTGGCATATCCCAATGCCATTTATGGCTTTGACAAAACCATTGATATTTTTGTATTCATGCCCCAGATAATTAAATGAACAATGGCTGCAAGCCAGCAGAAATGGTTAAACCTTGGGTTTCCAAACTGACTACAAAAAAAAATGGGCAGAAATTGAGATTATATTAGCTCTGAAAAAGATAGTGTGACCAAAGACCAAAATCAGAGACATCGTGGCGCCAAACAGGTTCTTCCACAGAATATTCAAAATAAATAGGATAATATAAAGGAATAAAAATAAGGTATCGATTATATAATGTGAGAGATTATTACAATAACAATATAAGCATACATTGAATGGTCACATACTTGAACAGATATACATTTTAGATATGTGACCCCAGTTATTTAATGTTTCTTATAATGATTATTATCATTATTTTATGTATGTTACAAACAGATCTCAGAAGCAAAACTCTGAGAGAGACAAATAGCATGTACGGGAAAGATGCAACATAAGATAAAATCAAAGCCCTACATTATAGTTCATGTACATCAATTTAATAAACTGGAATTTTGGACCATTCGTTTCAGGCAACTATTAATTTTTTGTAACTTGAGAATCATTCTTTATTTCCAAAATGACAAAGAGTTTTGTACCCTCACCTGGAAAACAGAAGCTCCAATGTAGCTTTCGAGCATACGGATAATAGATGCTCCCTTTTTGTAGCTTATAGCATCAAAAATCTCATCAATTTCACGAGCATGACCCACCTCCACCTAATTTAGTCGATGAAAGATAAGAATAAGAAGAATCAAAATTATTTCGCTACGCCTATTTTATAAAAAGATTTCCTATATCTAGCTTGAAACTTTATATAGTAAGGATTAACTTTAACATATACTAAGAACTTTGTGAAAACAAATGCAATGGACATAGATCGAAAGAAAAATAAATAATGTGTCTGAGTACATCTGAATTCCACGATTATGAAAGTTGTAAATATGAACCAATATAAACTATTAAAGGGACTCAATATGTTACAACCACCACATGTTGGATAGTCACGTGTTTCACATAACTTATCCACTGAATGCCAAAAAGAAGAAATCGTGCATACACAAAACAAACTCGCACGGAGAAAGAGATGTGTATATTATTCAATATGTCAAGCCTCAAAGTATGATAGCAAACTCACACGTCTCATGAGAGAGACAATCACCCATACCACCAATTAGCATTAGCCTAAGACATATCTAAAGCCTAATTAGCACTTTACATGCCTAAAATTTGTTAATTAATGTGACATCATATCCTAAGTGACTTTCTCATCTAATTCCAAAACGTAGCAAATACAACAAAATTACCATTAGAATATACTAACTTCACCCTCCCTTCATCGTCATATCATAAACAAAAACTTGTGCCAATAAATTACATTGAATTCATATCTTTCAACCAACCATCAAATATGATGGTGCTGAAAATCATTGTTGAAAATTTGGCAGCTCAGGGATGAAATTCTAAAAATAGAATTTCTAAAAATAAAATGTCAAAAAATAGAAAGCCTCAAGTATGACTTTCTAAAAATAGTAAATCACCTTGCTTCAATTGGTAATCAAGTATAGATGAGGGAAAATCACTTAACTTATTCTTAATCAATCTTAATTGTTCAATTTTTACTTAGTCATCAATATTATCATTAATATTATTATTATTACTATTATCCTAAGTTATCAGGATTCGGATATGGATACGGATTCGGGTACGGAACCAGATCTGCTTGATTTTTGAAAAGCTAGGATTCGGATACGGCAAGGAAACGACAAGTACGATTAATATAAATATATTTTTATAATAAAAATTTTGATATTAATGTCCAAATTTATTGTGATCACTACCCATCAACAACAATAGAGTTTATTATATTATTATTATTATTATTATTATCCAATTTCAAAGTCACGGCCAAGCCAAACACCAAATTGTTGTATGAGACGCCCTTGTTTGTGGGACAAGGGACCCATCTCCGTGTAGCGATTTGCCTGCTAAGTCTATGAAGGCATACATAGTCTACCCCCTCTAGTTTTGAACCTGTGACCTCATAGGAGGAAACACATACTCTTAACCATCAAGCCCACTCAAGCTGAATTGTGTAGATGAATTTCATGAAAAAACATACAATACTTCATAATTAAAGTAGCATTAATTATTTTATAAAAGATAAATTATAAATTATAATATATTACAAAACTATTTAAATGATAAATAATAATAATATACTACACATATTACGTTATATGAATTAAATAATAAGCTTATAATATATAACAGTTTAATATAAAATATAATCTACAAATTTTAAAACTTGTACATAACAAATTTGATATATTTTAAATCATTTTAATTTATAATATATATGGACAATAAAATAACAATTTTTTTATATTTTGAATAGTTAATTTATAATATCTATATATATATACACAAGAAAATTACTTTATAAATTTATAACATTTCTAAACTAATATAAATAAAGCATAACATATTTAAAAAGTTTTAATTAAATTAATGTGAATAAAATATAGCATAGCTATAAAAGTATAATTAAATTAATATAAATAAAATATAACATAGTTATAATTAAATTATAATATTATAACATATCTAAAATATAAACACCATGTAACTATACATGTTCTTTTATAACATTTCTAAACTAATGTCAATAACATATAACGGATTTATAACTATACGTCTTCTTTTATAACATTTCTAAATTAATGTCAATAACATATAACAGATTTATAAAGTTATAATTAAATTAATGTAAATAAAATATAACATATTTATAATTAAATTAATATTATAACATATCTAAAATATAGTATGAGTTCAAATGTGCGAAATTGCATATGACCCGCTGATAAATATAAAACCCAGTAGCTGCGTCATACTACCAAGTCCGTAGATACCAAAACCAATGATATTAATACCAATGGCATCATTCTGGCCGTCTTATTCGCCGCACGTTCACATATTATCTGAGCTTCCAGCGAGCAACTATCCGGGTTAGAGTGCAATGCATTACCAAGATATTTTTACTCGTTAACACTGTTTTCTAGCGTATCCAAGTGAATCCGGATCCGGATCCGTTTCTGGTCCGCAAATCCATTTCCCAGGGTGGACGGATCCGGTAACATAGCTATTATCCTTTATGATACTATTATATTATTATTAAAAGTAAATGCATGTCTCTCAATCATGGCACTCAACCATGTCATATGACTTAACTTATTCTTAATCAATCTTAATTGTTCAATTTTTACTTAATCATCAATATTATCATTAATATTATTATTATTACTATTATCCTTTATGATACTATTATATTATTATTAAAAGGAAATGCATGTCTCTCAATCATGGCACTCAACCATGTCATATGTAACTGTTAAAATTGGCAACTAGGGCCAAACTCCATATGGCTCATCTCATTTATGGCAGCTGATATTTTTCTTGGATCCCTCTCATCGAGAGGTGTAGGATTGATCTAAAGTTCATCTGATTCCGATAAGTATTCATGGAGTTATGAATTTATTTGTGTTATAAGACAATTCGTCAAGGTTGGCCAGCAACCAAATAAACCCCTCATGTGCTCAACGTTTTAGTATAAAAGGAGATGACTTGAGAGCCATTTCACACACAACTTCTCTTTTGATTTCTCTCCACTTGTCTTGGGTGTTACTGTGAGAGAAATCTAAGATGAAGTAGCCCTAACGCAGTCCTAAGGAGGATGCCCTGATGCAGTCCTAAGGAGGATGATCTAGCTCTCAATGCAGTTATGGAAGAAAGATCTAAATGTTGTCCTAAAGGGATCATGACACCTAGCTGCAGTCAAGTAAGTCTATCTACGCTGCTGTCTAAGGAAGACCCACACACACAATCCCTAACCGCAGTCAAGGAGGGTTAGGTGCCCTAGATAATGAGTCATGAGTCATCCATCCCATACGCTGTCCTAACTAGGCTGTCTAAAGCCTACCACAGTCAGATTAAGAAAGCTGAGGAGATTCTGGACAGTGTGATATTAAGGAGGTCGAGCAATGGACGTATTTGAGGATTGTTCTCTCGTGTAACAGGCCGAGTAAATGGATGACTAGGCCGCAGCTACGGCAGCATTCTAGCGAGGCTTTGAAGGACTGTCTCAAGGCCATTTCAAGTAACCGTATTATTGGAAGGATGGCCGTCAAGCTTTGCTAGAGGGTCGAGGCTAGAAGAGACTGTTTAGAGGTGGGCAAACCCTTAACCAGGTTGCTGCAAATCTATGGAAGCTTGCTGTGAGGGCAGGCCATGGACCTTATAAGGACTAGAACCGGCCAGGGTTATTGTGAAGGGTCACATCCACACAAGGAAGGGCAGCCACATCACCTTCGAGCAAATCTGGGCAGAAAAGAAGGCTGGCAAAGGGACTGTGATATGCCCTAACCAGGCCTAGTTTGCAGCAAACTAATCAGACCTCAAATCAGTGAGTTAAGGTATGTTGTCTATGACGCTTCTTGTAGGCGTTGGATCCTAGGTGAGGATCAGTTTAGACCAGATTGTTGGGCAGTCAATGGAGGCCAAATTGGTGGTTGTTCATAATGGTATGATACATGGGACAACAACAACAGCAAGGGTGCCTGTTGGAGCAAGGTAAATGGGATAGCTAGGTAATGAACTTGGTGCAGGAAGCTATCTTAGGAGCAACTATCACTAACAGTGGGACAACAATGCTAGCAGCCATGACAGCATGATAGCAGCAATGTCACAATGATGGCTTGGTTCAGCAGTGCTAAACATTGGAACAGCATGTGTGACAGCAAGGTACAACAGTGCTAAACATTGGGATAAGCAGTGTGACAGCATGGTGCGGCAATGGCACATGAGACAGCAAGCACACGATGCAGTACAGTGATGGGTACAATCATGATAAGTGAAGCATGATGAGATGCAACATAGGGATGATGGGTGCAACATGGTGAGGTGCAGCATGATGACGAGGTGCAGCACAACGATAGGTGAAGGAGTCACCTTGGAGAATCAGTTGAAGCAACATGTCTTCAATTGATCTCCTGTATCATCTTCTTAGAGATGATCTATGCTCTTCTCTTAATAAGTCAAAGTGTTGACTTATGTTGTAAATGTACTATCTCTCTCTCCCTCTCTCTGCTGAACTATTGAAGAACATATAAGAAGAATTGATAAAGGGTTTCCCCACATTGGGGTTTGTCCCTGGCTAGAGCCACATCTTGTTTCCTCTTGTCTTGGCTTGTCTTATGCGATTTATGTTTATGTTCTATCTACAATTTACTTTAATGCTGATGTGATTGCTAATCTGGAAAAGATATTGAGCTAACTGTGAAAATTGAAATAAACTGCTCTAAGCATAGAACATACCTAAAATTTACAATAACTCCCCTCAATTAATGCATATGTTACTTGGATACATTACACTCTCTCTTACGCACTCATTAAATCTTGTCATAAAAGATTCCTCTTACGCACTCTTCAATGCATATGTTACATTCTCTCCTTTATGGCATAAGTTACTAAGCCATGCATTTATCTCCTTAATGGCAAGAGTTACGCTCCCTAATTGGTATATGTAACTCTCCCTCAAGGCATGTGAGTTACTCCTCTTTTATGATTCAAACTCCTTGCTCCTCTTATATATATATGCCTCTCATCCTCTCTTCTTACTACATGTGCATTGTCAAAGAAGAATTTGAACTTAAGAGAGAGTTGGAGAGAGTTGAAGAAGATTGTGAGAGAGAGACTTGAAGAGTAAGATCAAAACTTGGTGACCCAAGGTTGATTGAGTGATTTAGTGTTTCAATGTTGATTCAGTTGAAGGGAAGGTTGACTCAGTGTGTCCATTTGTTACTGCTATCAGTGATCTTCATGCTACAGCTTATTCAGATTTGGGTGAACTTACTCATTTTCTTGATCTCTCATTGTACTCTGTATCTTTGTTGAACAATTGATTTCCAATAGAAGAAGAATTTGGCTGGGTTTTGGCTGGGTAGCACCTGAACGACGTGTCCGTGCCAGCCTACAGTCATCAGCAGCTTGATCAGTTTAATTGTAAACCCAGTCTGCATGTATGAAATGTAAATAATCTTAGCAGATCAGAGTCATGTATGTAAAATTGCCTAGGTGGACCTAACTTTCTAATGATAATCTACGTCCCGGAAGGTTTTTCGTCTCACCGATCTACGATCGACAGAGTTTTCCTTCAGCCTAACCCCAAAGCCGGGATGCATTTTGTTATTAGAACTTTAGGAGAATCCTAGTGTGTTAATCTGCTAGATTATAGTTGTGTCGCAGAACTGGGTGGTTTATGAGGGTCTATGTTAAGTGGGTTTGTCCCCTTAAGATGTAAATTGTAAAAGTCATGATGTAATGTGTCTTGAGGGTTGAAAAATGTTTTAAATCCCCTCATGAGTCCTAAGTCCTAGGTCCTAGGTGATGTTTCCGAAGGCTTAGTTCGATGATCCATTTGAGAAAATAAATAAAAACAATTAAAAAAAAAAAATTTAAAAAAAAAAAAAAAAAAAAAAAAAAAAAAAAAAAAAAAATTGGGAAATATTTTTGCCAGTTTCAGTCTTGGCTCGGGAAATACCTATGTTTCATCTTTTATGCTGAGGTTGAAAATTTTAACGTGGGAATTAGTGTTTAATTTGATTCAATTTTCATCGGATGATTAATTGCATGAATGTGGCCTCTTGTTGTTATTTTACATCATTGTTCAAAGCACTTTATCTTTCGAAATCTTAATTTGTTGGAGTATCACTAAGTCGTTAAGCATTTTTCTCATTTGATAAAAATTAATTTTCGCTCAGGCTTTGATGATAAATGATTGCTCCTAATGAGATCGTATTTCTGCAGCATCTGGTAATTAAACGATTTAACATTTACTCCACAAGGCACTGGTCTTTTTAACTTCTAAATCCATCTAGTGCTTATCGTATCGTGTCTCCCAACCAACTGGTCGACAGTTGGTTTTCATCATATCATAGGGTCTACCCCCCTTAGCCGCGGGAGACAGGCTTAAACGGAGGGATCAGGGATCAGAGTGACAGCCCCCGGTCTGAGCGTTGTCGTGTCAATCCGCGCGACAACAGTTCTTGGTTGTCTTCTATTGTGCATTTGATTTATGTTCTATCTACAACTCCTTATCTAATATTGCAACAACAAAAAAGTTTTGGAATAAGTGATTGTTACAGCATAGAACATCAAAATTTCAACAATCATTATGCTGCAAATATCCATGTACTTAGCCACAACCTCACATCCAAATGTTTTCTAGAAACTCACGATTCTATATGGTTCTGAGGTTCGCAGACCTGGTTTAGTAGAGTCTTTTTAGCCTTCAATAAAGAGTACAAATCACCCTCCATCACATCATTCAATGCAAGCAGACAGTTCCTCAACTCATTGTTCTTGTAGAATTTTGAGTTTACCCCTTCCAACTAAAAACGGTGCGGTCTCATCTCTCTTCTACATTGTACACAGAGCTTTGTTGATAAACTCACGATTCTATATGGTTTTGAGGTTTGCAGACCTGGTTTAGCAGAGTCTTTTTAGCCTTCAATAAAAAGTACAAATCACCCTCCATCACATCATTCAATGCAAGCAGACAGTTCCTCAACTCGATGTTCTTGTAGAATTTTGAGTTTACCCCTTCCAACTAAAAACAGTGTGGTCTCATCTCTCTTCTACATTGTACACAGAGCTTTGTTGATACAGTGAAGGGGCATGAACAGTATCCATACTTGGCCTATTGTTTATCAAAGTCCAATGCAACAGTTAGTCTTTCGACTTGTTAAACACACACATGGAGAAGACAACAGATAAGATAAACACGAATTACATTTCTATTAACAAAGATATACATTTATAATACATTCTTATGACCCTTGGTCTTCGTATACCAACCCTTAGCGGATTTGGTGTCCAACATTCCCCCTTTAATCTGAAGGGGTATATACGAGTAGAAGAACAGAGCTCTAATACAAAAATTAAACGATGCATGACAACAATAAGATGAATGTGCTCTCTAAGATGATGGCATAAGGTGGGAGAACTCGAAGTCTTAACAGGCAGTTGTTTAAGGATGACCACCAACACTGGAACACTTAGTGCAATTCTCGGAGCTCTTCCAAATCTGGAAAAAAGTTGAAATCTTCTGCTAGAGGAAGTGCTCCTTAATGCTTTGAAGAGGGAGACCTTCAACCTAGAAGAAGGGAGGTCTACAACCTGCGGTGATTTAAGGAAGGCCACCAACCAAAGGAACGCTTAGTGCGATTCCTGGAACTCTTCTAAATCTGGCAAGAAGCTAAAGTTTTCTGCTAATGGAAATGTTCCCTAATACTTTGAAGAGGGAGACCTTCAACCTGGAAGAAAAAAGGTCTACAACTGGCAGTGGTTTAAGGAAGGTATGGTTGGCTCTAGGCTCAGGCAGCAAGTTCAGGTTGTGGCTCAAGCTTGCTTGATTTATCTTTGAAGCTTGTATATGACCATCAATTCCCCCCTATCAGATACAAGGTGAGAATATGAAGAAAACTCAATTGATGATGATGATGATGATGGTGGTTAACGTCCACTGAGACCAAATTGGTCTATCGGACCTACAATTTTCTTAATTTTTACTTGTCTGGCTCCTCGTCTTTCTTGGCGAGATTGGTGTTGTAGCTTTCTTTCTTTTCTCTACGGTCTTCCAACTTCCTTTGTCTTGCATCTCCTTCATCTCTTCTGGTTCTTGGGACATTGGTGTCTTAGCTTCGCGATCTATAGACGGAGAAGTTTGGTTTAGGAGATCTGCTATGCTGTTAAATGGAGATTTATTTTCTACGGTATTCAAATCTTCATAACTGTTGATTTGTTGGGGCGGGCTTTCTCCTTGCTTGCTTTGCGAGTTGTTTCCTTCTTCCTTGATTTCTTGTGACTCAGAGTTTTCTCTAGAATAGTCTTCTTTGATGACAGTGTAGTGTTCTTTTTGTGCTCCTTCCCACCATGTAGATCTGTGGTGGTTTTTTCTAGCAAAATTTTTCTCAGAGGCTTTTGGGCAATTTTTGGCTAGATGCCCCGTCTGAAAGCACGATCGACATCTAAAGAGGACACTTTCATAATCAAGCTTCTGGTTCCACACATAGTCTTTACTTGTTAGGTTTATTTCAGCTGGGAATCCGGCGCTGAAATCCATTTCCACACAGATGCGTGCATAGGTGGTTTTGGCATATTCCTCTGTTTCTGGGCACCTGCAGTAAAATTTCCCAATTGCATTTCCGATGGCTTTTAGCGATGAGAGATTCCAGAGATGCAAGGGTAGGCTTGGCAATCTCACCCAAACTGGTGCTGAGGTTATCACTGCTGTAGAGGGATCGAATGATGGGTTCCATGGCTTCATGAATAGGCCTGATTTTTCCCAAAACCAAGGGCCGGAATCTAAAATACATTGTCTGCTTTCAGGATTTTCAAAATCTACTATAAAGAAACCTCTAGCACAGGGGTAGATATTAATTTCATCAGAAATGATAGGCTTCCATACCTCCGAGATCCAATTGTGGAGTGCTATCAGCCGAGGCCAAAAACCATTGAACCGGCAAATTAGGGCACTTTCGGAGAACTTCAAAGCTTCATCGAGTGAGTCCTGGACCACTTGGATAGTGGGAGCTGGGGCTTCACTCACGATATGGGCAGGAGATTGCCCTCCAGAGGCGGATGAGCCACCAGTTATTTTTGCGAAGCTCGGAGCCATATTTTACCAGATCTGCACCAGATCGAGCCGAGATCTATATATTGCAGAAAGCCGAGATCTATACCACCGGAAGCCGCAGATCTATACGCAGATCTATAGATCAAAAGCTGAGATCTATATATTGCAAAAAGCCGAGATCTATATATTGCAGAAAGCCGAGATCTATACCACCGGAAGCCGCAGATCTATACGCAGATCTATACGCAGATCAAAGCTGAGATCTATACCACCGGAAGCCGCAGAAAGCCGAGATTTATTCGCAGCTCAAGCCGCAGCTCAGGGAGATCTATAGAAAGCCGAGATCTATTCGCAGCTCAGGCCGCAGCTCAGGCCGAGATCCAAGCTGAGATCTATACCACCGGAAGCCGCAGAAAGCCGAGATCTATTCGCAGCTGCAAGGAATGACGGAAGAATATGGCAGGGTTAAAGAACAAGAACAGTTTGGAGACGGTTCGATGAGCGAAATATGTATGTAAACAAATTCTATGATATGAGCGAAATATCTTCTTGGTTGTTGAAGCCCATTGCCAAGAAGCAATCCATCCAAGGTGAATATTTTTTCTTGCAGGGGGCTTGTTTCTGAAGCATCTATTTTAAGAATGAATATGCTGACCACAAAGCTTGTACAAGTGAAGATCAAAACAGTGATCTTTCACATGGCCAACTCGGTCACAATGTTGGAACCTGCAAATTTTTTGTTGTGGAGGAGCATGAACAAATGAATATGAACTATCATGCAAAAACCCAACACTAAGAAACTGCATGGGCTTGGAGTAGTGTGGAGCGTGAAGAGAAACCTTATTATCATATCCAAGACATGTTTTATGCTTGTGTCAACAAGCTCTTCCCAAGGTTTGATGATTGGTTTGGGAAGTGTTGGGTGAATTTTGGCGTCTACATGCAAATATGCTCTTGAATAAACCTCAACTTTACTGATTTGACCACTTTCAGGGAGTTGATGGAAGTTTGTCTCAATCTGGAACAGAGGATTGTTCTGAACATATAACAATTCAGAATGACAACTCTTCTGTTGAAGCTCATCTCGTTGTAGTTGTCACTCAAGCTGCAAAAAATCAATTTTGTCTTATGCATTTTGCAAACAAGTTTGAATATTAGACAGTGTACTCATTGATTTTAACCATGCTTTCAGCAGTAGACTCAATTAGAGTTCTCAATGGCTCGTAAATTGTCAATTTTGGCCATTTTTTTAACAGCACAAACTCAAGAATTAAGGGTTTCGACTTCCCAAAGGTGCATATGTTGAACACAATTCATTACATGTGATAGTGCTATTGTTGATAAAAGCGTTGCAAATTTGTCTTTGTTAGCTTTAGTAGCATCGAATGTGTTCTAGTCACGAAACTTGGTGGAGAGGCTAGAATACATGAGATCTCCATAACCCATAAATTGTTTCTAGAAATTCCACCTAGAGATGGTTTAATTTATTAACCTATTTTTTAATGTTTCCTTGTCTAAACTTAGGAAACCTGGTTAACCCATGCTACAAAAATAACAATAATATTTTTAATATTTTTCCCTTCTTTTTACAATGTACAAGAATCAAGAGTAAATTTCACATTTATGAAGACCGAACCTAGTCTCACATTTCAACAAGACATAGGGACACCACACAAGTTGGATTGGCCCATACATTAATGATCGACCCTACAAAAGCAAGTTCCTCTAAAACCATGAGTCCCCAAATAAGCCCATCTGAGGCCCTCCAATCCTATCCAAGATGAAAAGAGTCAGAGATGAACCTAAAGGATCAATTGGGGTCCAATGAAACACAAGGTCTAGGACACCTAATACAAGACTTCACATGGTTGTTATAAGGCTTTAACTTGTGACCTCGACTTACAATGGTGTGAAATGTGTTGTGAAAATATATGTATACCCTGTGAAAAATACACTACTGAAATCTTATTGCAACAAGTAGTATTATTTCTTCTAATTGTTAATTAAATTAGCAGTTTATTGATATGGCAACAACAAAATAAACACACTGCAATCTTCACAAAATTACTGCAGAAAATAAAAGCACTGGAAACTGAGAAATATGCTAGCGCACACATAAAAATTGACATAATTAATTTTGGACAAATGTCACTAGAAAAAACCAACTTGGGAATACCGGTGCAACAACTAAGGGTTTTTATTATTATGCAGTAATGAAATAATCTGAGTACAATCTGGATGTCAAAAACTTGCAATCCTGCAAAGAAAATACTGGCAAAAATTATTTGACGAAAATTAACCTCACTCCGAGCAATCCCTGCACTCGATTTTGCTTCTGAAAAGCAAGTCATCTACCATGCCCTGTGCAGCTTCTATGTCACCCTTGTGTAGTCCACTATACATTCAGCCCAGAACAACTGCAAATCAAGCCTTCCTGCCTGCTGCTGACTGGGAAATTAACCTCCCGCAATCTAGAAATACTTTCTGGCCTCTAGAGCTAAAAACCAGCTTCACCTTAGCAAAATCAAACTGCCCTTTAAGGCTTTTGCGCAACCTCTAGGAGAAAATCTCGGCCACTGCACAAAGTACTCACCAGATCTGGAAAAGCTTCCTCCAG
This sequence comes from Pinus tabuliformis, assembly GCA_031772625.1. Lineage (NCBI taxonomy): Eukaryota > Viridiplantae > Streptophyta > Pinopsida > Pinales > Pinaceae > Pinus > Pinus tabuliformis. The sequence goes on along the minus strand of CM062820.1, from coordinate 1,200,030,201 downwards.
CTTAACTGTCCTTGTCCCTCTTTGTCCCTGCTTCCTTCTCTAGCTCAAACTCTTCCAGCAACTACTGCTACTCTCTGGAAAATCGAACTCTCCAAGGAAATCGATCTCAAGTGTGTGTTCTCCATCCTATCGACTTCTTTTATAATCTTCTATTGGACCTCCAACGGCCAAGATTAAATCTTAATCGATGGCTAAGATCATATCAGAGTCGATCTATGTGAGTTTCTAGATGAATCACACCTTATCTCAATTAATTCTAATTAATTAACCACTTCTCCTAAGTTTAAACTTGGGAAATATTTAAAAATAGGCTAATAATCTAATTGAGACACTTCTAAGTGGAATTTCCATAAATGATTTCTAGGTTATGGAGAACGCTTCTTTTTTAGCCTCTCCACAAAGTTTCAAGACTAGAACACCTACAATGCTACCAAAACTAGCACTCCCTCTTAGCGAGGAACGTGTTCTAGTGCTGCACTGCTACTACAACACCTTGTCTCTTTATCACCCTTTGTCACGTTGTTGATGTCTAGCCACTGTGATTGCATGCCACTGCCCACCAATCACTACGCAACTCTGATGTTGCATTCGTGTTGTTGTCGACACTGCTATATTGTTGCCAACTCTACATCTGCACTGCAACTCCCTCTCATCTGTTGTTGTTGGTGCTCCACGGGGACACGTCCCCCACCTTCCTCGCCCCCCCACGCTCTCGGGACAGGGAAACTCATGGGGAAGCATTTCCCCATGTCCCCTTTTTGGGGAAACTCGGGGGGACTTTTTTCTGGTGACATAAAGCGTCCCTCCACGTCCCCCCAAATTTTGTTGCTAATAACAATTAAAAACATTAAAAAAAATACAAATTTTAACATAATTAAAAATGAATAAAAATTTAAGGATAAATTAAATTTTTAAAATATAATCATTCACACCTCTCATTTATTTCTTATTAACCCTACGATTTTACCCTGTCGCCTGACATTTTCCTTTTGTTGTCGCTCAACATTTTACCTTGTCGAACGAGATTTTCCCGCTGCCACTGTTTAACATTTTCCATTTACAATTTGTTGTGATTCGGATTTAATGTCAACCAGGGCCCCGAGACATTTGGAGTTGCGATTTTGATTTTGTGACTTGTAGTTGTCAGATTGGAGCTGTGATTTATTATTTAGTACTTTTTGAGAAATTTACTAGTATTTCACTACTTTCAAAGTTTACTTTTAGTTTAGTATTCTATGGCTATTTTAGACTTCAGCATAATGTCATTGTCATATGATGAATTTACTTTTCGATGTGCATTGTGTAATTTCAATTGTCAAATATTTAATTTAATCTAGATGTACCTTGCATAATATTAATGCCCATTGCCAAATGATGAATTTAGATGGAACATTGCATAATGTCAAATGATGGATTCAATTTAGTAATTTACTTTTAGATTTACAATTTTACATTGATGATTGCAGAAATGTCAAATGATAATTCTGATTCATAATAGTCTAATACGAAATGATAATCATATTTAGATTTACATTTCATAATTATTAAGATTTACTATTTACTAACTTGGTTATTAACATATTGGTGGGATTTTATTTTTTATTTTTATATATTAAATTTTTTATAATTTTATAGCTTTTATGACTCTGACGTCCCCCGTTTCCAATAAATTTCCCTAAATTTTGGGGTTGCTTATATACGTCCCCTTTATGCTATTAATGTTTGCAACTGCAATCAAATTCCACCTTGAACAGCTCAAATGACCGAGATGATGATTGCATTAGATTTCTCTTTTCAAAAGGACCAAAATCGACCTAAAGATCACCCAATTTGGTCAAGCGGAAGTTGAGTTATGAATTACTTTATTCATACATGTATCAAGGAATGGGTCGACCCTAACCACATGAGTAACTGCTTGGGTCAGCCTTAACCCTAGGTGAACCCTTAGGAAAGCCTATAAATGGAAGACACCTCAAGCTCATTTGGACACATTCGATCAAGCTATCTTCTCTTCTCTTTTGTCTTGGTTCGCACAGGTTCGACAGAAGGAGTTCACGCAAGGGTCTAAAATCACAGGCGTGAGGTTCGCTTTGAGTTAGGGTTTTCTGGTTTCTAGACACTAGCACAAAAAAAGGCATTTTAGTCCCTGGATGTTGGCACACAATGGTCATGAGAGCGTCAAGAGAGCCTTGGACGTTAGCACCAAAGACTTATGGGAGCGTCCGGGGCTTCAGAGGCAGAACTAGAGGTGTCGATCCCCAGACGCTTACATAAAATGGCCTTAAGAACGTCCAAGTTGTCCCGGACGCACACACGATAACTTCAAGGGAGCGACCAACAGTTTTTGAGTAGATCTGATGAGTTGTTCCCCGGACACATGCACAGAATGGTATGGGAGCATCTGGGCTGCCATAGTACACACAGTTCTCATAGAGCATCCAGGGCTACTATAGTCTCTCACACAGCTTCTCCCTGCATCTGAGACTCAAAGATGAGATTTCAGTATTCCGAAGTTTTCGCTCAGTGACAGCAATTGACATCAGTTTGTGACAGCACATTACAGCCATCAATATGAGGGTTTTGATTAGATTTGTTTCATGGATATCATTATTGTTTTGTTGCATAGATAAAGTTATGGATCATTTTACTCTCTATTGCTATATTATTTGATGACTATCTAAGAAGAAGAATATTTGTAAGGGTTTTCCCCATAGTGGGTTTTTCCCTAGTTCTGGGCCAATCCTGGTGTCTCTATGTGTGTGAATGCTTTTCTTCTATTGTTCCTTTTATGTTCTGTTGCATAGATGATGATGATGATGTTGTTCTTTCTATATAATTGCATATGCTAGTGTATAATGATGTAGATCTGAATAATGTAATGATGATATGGGGTGAACTTAATATGTTAAATGAAGAAATGCAATTATCAAAGCAAAGAACAATATAGCGCTATGAAAAATTAACAAGGTAACAGAGTTGGGCTAAAGAAAAGTCATGAAGATCACCCCAATAATGACACCTTTGATGGAAGCAAGAAAAGGATGGTTGAGACCTAAAAGAATTCTAGAGTTTGAGGAAAACCCTAGGCATCTTGATGTTTAGAGTTTGATGGATTCTATGAGGTTAGGGTTGGAGAGAAAACCATGGTTTATGGCAATGACTTGAGATTTGATGTATGAAACTCTAGCATGGTCTATGTGAAGATGCTCGAGCACTTGACGAAGATTCGATGAAGCCCTAAATGGGATAATCCCTGTCAAACCCAGTTGGATACTTTAAGGCAACATTAATATATGGACCATGGATATTGATGCCTCTTGAAGATTGGTTCAAGAGGAAGATGATCACCTCTCATTGAAGACAAGTATTTCTTGACTTGTGATGCTTCTTACTTGTTAGACTTATAGATCTGATGATTATGTTTATTGCTTATACTTCCTACATATGTATTTAAGTATATGGATGTTGCTAACCTCTTTGATGAGATGCAGTGAGTATATCCTTGTTGAGGATCATTTGAGATGAGGAAAGGAAAGCTAGATCTGGAAAGAGGTAAAGAGGTACTTGATGAAAAGATGACAAAGTACTTCAAGTGGCCTATGTCTAATGAAAAGGCGCACAAGTAATACCACAAGGTATGCATGGTATGTTATTGGCTCGGTAAGCCCTAAGATTTGATAGGAATGTCTCCTTCTTTAATGGCTCATACATGCACATGAAAGTGACTTGGATCTATGTTTCTTATGATGAAAAGATGCACTTGGTGTTGAACATTTTTTATCTTCTTGAATTTTATGAGGTTATCTAATGTTGATACATTGATACACTTGATGTTTGGCTAACATCTATGATCTATCTATTGGATATCTTGATCCTATAAAGAAGGCTAGCAACTTGACTCTAATAAATGATAGCTCATTGACTCTTATACATGACTCTGATGGTAATACTTGCGATAAGCATGATGAAAGCATATGGAAAGAGTGATTGACACTCTTGTTGTTTTGATAAAGCTTTATTGAATGACCTAATTTGATCTAATTGATCATGAAGAGCATGGTAACCTTGATGTGAAAAGTATAAGTGGAAGCTTGATCACTAGATTTCTTACTAATTATGATCATGTCTTGATGGGATGAGTAACTATGGCATAATTGAATGTCATGACTTGATAGAAAGAGCTATTGTTTTCATAATCTTTGAGATATGATACTACATCTACCTACTACTTTGAGTCTAACCTTTGATGAAAGATTGATGTCATGATGTTGATAGCCATGTTAGATATATGTTTATGTTCTAACAGATCTATTGTTGCTTGGCTCTAGTAGAGACAGGTTGATGACATGAATGAAGATGAATGAAGTAGATCCCCAGTCAAAGGGAGAATCTCTTCTTAAGACTCTTACTCATATTACTATTTGCATTCTGTGTTGCTAAAGTATGATTTATGTAACAGTATTGATCTGCAGCAGAGTCTCAAATTTGAAGGCCATTTAGAAATTAGGGTTTCTTCTCTGGACGCAATCACAGATCTAGGAGATCTCATCCCTAGACGCATGCATGCTAACGCCTAAACAACATCCAGGCAACTAAATACACTCCCATGCTAACCTGAAGGGAGCGTCCAAAGGTTTGACTAGAGTTGACCATCATTTGAAGCTTTTTGAAGTTGTTTGAACTCTGAATCAAGTTGTTTCTGACATATTCAGCCACTGTAATCTGACTTTTGAAGTTGTTGGGTTAAATTGTTGATCACATAAAAATGAAGTATTGTGCATAAAATCAAATGGTCACTTGGAAAATGTCAGTCCCACATGTGTTGCAGATAGCAAGAAAAGCTTGAATGTTTGCCATCACATAAACATGAGGTTGAACTTGTGATTGCAGGTGACCGAGACATACATATAGATATGTCAATATCTTTGTGCTACAAGAATTTGGCATAATTTGGTTGATTGATATAGACGAACAGTGTTTTGTCATGATACTTAACAATAACTTTGAATTGATGATTGAGATATGCCTTGACTAATCTCTACGATAGCTAATTTGGACTTGACCTGATGTCTAATGATCTGATTTGACAATTGTTGATTTGCCTTGATGTCTATGCTATGTGGGCACAATGATGTATATTCGGAAAAATGATTTTGCTTTGGCTTCCTTGTTCCTAGCACAATGGTTGAGATAATGATAGTTGTGATTCATCATACCTGCATGACTCATCCTTGGTGTATGCATTTACACCTAGTGAAAGAAATGACTTGTATTATGATTATAAGAAAACTTGATCAAGTTCGGATTCAGCATACCTGCATGACTCATCCTTGGTGTATGCATTTACAACTAGTGACAAAAACGACTTGTAATATGATTATAAGAATAACTTGATCAATTTCGAATTCATAATGCAGGATTGATGACAACTTGTTGGCATGATGAAATCATATGAGCTCCACCTATCTCCTAGTTGAGAGAATTGATACAGCTTGGATGGGCCTAATGGTTAAGAGCATGTGTTTCCTCCTAAGAGGTCACAGGTTCAAAACCAGAGGGGGGTAGAGTATGTATGCCTTCGTAGACTTAGCAGTCAAATCGCTGCGCGGAGGCAGGTCCCTTGTCCCACAAACAAGGGGGTCTCATACACCAATTTGGTGTCTGGCTTGGCTGTGACCTTAAAAATGGATATTATTATTATTATTATTATGACTTTGATAATGGTCGTGATCTAGCTTCTATACTCGAATGATTTGACTTTGTTGTTGTGATGGTACAACATTGATTTATGTAAGGTTGATTACGCTGACTTAGCAAGGCATTATGCTTAGAGCATTGCAATCTAGATATGTCTATATTTGACAGTTATCTGATGAAGTCAGCATGATGAGTTCCAAGGTATGGCTTTGATATTGATTATGGTTTTGGTTTTATATCATGATGATCTACTTGTGACAGGTGATGAGCCTTTGATTATCTAAATCAAAGGGAGATGGCTTCTGAAGCCCGAAATGATGTATCATGGCATGATAAATCGATTTCTGGAATTTGGGAAAGAAATTCCATATTGCAAAGCTATTAAAAAATGTTTTTGTATAATGAAAATGAAAATCCTTGGATACTCCGATTTGATTTTCAAAGATATTGTTGAACATGACATGGCATCAGGCAGTCATTTGAAGCATTGATGTTATGTTTTGAACATCCATCTGTATATATATGATGTGCATGGAACCTGAATGAATTCATGAGTGAGTTGCTTCACTCACATAGAGTTGTCTCCAAGCATCCTTTGATATATCTGCATGAGGTGTTTTATTTTTGAGAATGAGATATCTCTCCTATGATATGCGTCTGCATAGATGTATTGTTGATATTTGAGATTATTGTTGATAAGCACATTTGGATGTTGCTTTAGTATGAGATTTGCCATGATATCTTGGACGAGAGGTCCATAGTACGATTAAGGTTGAGTATGATGTTGCTAGCATGGCCAGCTGTGAAGCGGGATGAAGAAACTCCTTAGAGAGTTGTCTGAGTATGATCTGGATATGGCATGGATACATTGAGGTCCGATTAGCAGAAAGTCCCATATTTATAGTTGGGACCAAGATACTCTCATATATGAAGACAGTGCAGCCATTCGAATCAAACTCATGCTTGTGGTTGGCACCTCCTTGAGAGGGAGGATGATTATGGTATCCTTTTGTGATTTATATGATTATATATGATCTGACATGATATTTGATTTGATGTTCTGTATGAATAGGAAACAGCTGCTATTGAGACAAGCTGATCCCAGATTCAAGTATGATGAAAGCAGCGCTGATCGAGGACACTGAGCCAACTCGTCCTCCTTGTTTGAGCTCCCAGGGTGAGGAATTGAGATGGAGAGCTCCTAGGGTTGAAGGAACTTTGGACAATAGGGTGTTACCCCTATCTGTTACCCATAGGGTTGGAGAATGTTGCTCCCCTATCTTCATGGGGTCAGAGAATGTTGCTCTCATGTTTGGTCTTTGCAGAGTATACAAAAATTGGCATCATACCCACAAGCAGGCCAACTTGTCGAGAATACCACTCCTCATTTGGCCAACCTAAGTTGATTATGATGCAAGTGTTCTACCACATGACTATTCTGGATGGGAAGATCAATAGGCAATAGGACGGGTTGAGGGTAAGCTCACCTATCAGACATCTTTCTAAAGCACCACATTGGGCATTCCAGTGAAAAAGCAATCAAAACTTCACTGGTTCACTAAAAGTTGCACCTAAGCCCAAGAAATCATCCCTGTTTTGGGTTCCTCTATTCTACACAAACCAAATATGTTTTCAACTATAGCATGAACCTGTTCCATTTTAATCCACAACTCAGAAAATTTGCAAATTGAAACTAGTATCAAGGTGTTCAGAGAAAAAATTTCATCATGAAGTCAAATAAAAGAAAATTATTAAGAAATGATGTTCCTTATGCACACTCTACGTAAACACATTAATAAAGATACCACCAAACAAAAAGACACTTTACCTCAATAGGATGTGACTCAACTAGCCCATCCAACCTATAAGCCTCCACTGTTTCATCAATAAATTGAGTCCATATTTTCCACTCAGGAAATAGGTAATCCACTGCCAAATAGCTAACCTGCAATTTCAGAAGTTGCATAATCCATGTAAGAACATAGTACTAGTATAACTGCCTCTGAAAAAGACCTATAGGATCAGTTAATCTTGCTAGTAACGCAACATCTCTGAGACATGCTACAGATCCAGCTGTTACACTAAGAGGATCAGCAAAATTATGTGATATAAATTGAACCAAAAGGAAAGATTTGGAAAATTTACCCAAGTCGCAAACCCCTCATTCAGCCATAGGTGAGTCCACCATTCCATTGTAACCAAATTTCCAAACCACTGATGCGCTAATTCATGTGCCACAACAACTGCAACCTAGAAAACCAGTAAAAGATGAACTTTAGTGAACACTTCACAAATATTTTCAAGAATCTGAGCATAGACAGCAAGAATTAATGGTAAACATAATTGGGTTATCAGGTCACTATGTAGCATGTAGTATGTACAATGGTGAAAAGTTCCCAACAACAACCAACCAGTCAACAAAAGTTACACCACTAATGCAATGAACAATGCCAAAAGAGAATCTAGGAAATTGCACAATTGCCAAAGACCACAGTGCATTGATGCTATTGTACATAGCAGTCCCATTAACCAATTTGTTGTTACCTGTTAGACGTTAATAAAATTATCTTATCCTATTTACCTGTAAATGTCTCAGCATATTATATGGAACAACTTCTTAAAACACTAGATTTAAGCACTAAGAATTCAAATATATTTACTCTAAACACAGTCCTGTAAATATTTATAATATATATTTAGAGTGCTTTCATGTGAGACCAATCTAGTACATTTAACATTTCATCCTGATAAATATTAGCATCTTTTGACCTTTCATAGAGCCAACTAAAGATATAATCCAACAAATGCCATCAGAACCAGAATGAGAAAGTATAAATTCATTTCCATACACCATTTTAGAATAATCAAAAAGCCCAATGTTGCTGATAGTGTAATTCCAAAATGATTGCCATCATTGCCTTCAAATATAACTATATTCCATGAATTCTTAATTTCCATTAAGCACATATGGCGCCACAGCATGCAACTTTGCAAACTTTATTGCTTTGCCCATCTAATATTTTTCAACTCTTATTATCAATCTTTGATTTTGTGATTTTCCCATAATCCTTGACCATTTTTGTGATCCCAGTATTTTCTTTTATCTAAAGAAAGATATCTATACTGTTTCCAGGAAACTATTTAGTGGCATGTTTGCTCCAGTTCACCAATAAGGATTTGCATGTATTTCAGGATTGTTTGTCTTTGCTGCACAATTCTAAAATTTCTTAAATGCATGTCTAAAAACGTCTCTAATATAGCACATCATGGCACTTATCTATTCTCTTGCAGAAATGAATGTTCAATAATGATACCTTATATGGAAGTATTTCCCAAAATTACGTTTAATATAATTCCTTTCACTGGACTAAACAAGTTACCTTATTTGTTTATCCCGTCTTAGAAATCATTTAATAGAAGATGAGAAAAACATGTACCCTTTGCTTATTTGCGGCCGCAGAATGCTTCTCATCATATAGCAAAGCAGTTTCCCGATATGTAACCAGACCATAGTTCTCCATTGCCCCAGCAGAAAAATCAGGTATAGCAACCATATCCAGCTTTGGCAGGGGGTAAGGAGTCCCAAAATATCTGTTAAGAATTCAGGGAAAATAATGAGGAAGCATAAAATACTGCAGAAAACTGTTGCAAAAGAGTTTATCCTTATCTGGGGAAACTTTCTACACACTGATTCAAAAATGATTAAATTGAAACAGTAATCAAGTGGAAAAAAAACTTGATTAAATAAAAATTGTTAACAAAGAAAATTTAAATCTGAATTGACATTCACTGCATTGTTAACAGGCTAACAAATCATTATCAAGCCAAAAGAAAGCATCCACTTTATTCATGAAAACAAATACTACCAGAAAGCATCATTTTGTTACAAGAAAGTGATTCCCCCACCCTCTCATATTGTGCCCAAGCCCTTTTAAAGAACCTTACTAGGATATGCCTCGAATACAAGTGTGACAGTAGCCAACTACCAATTACAGACTTCTTTAAAGAGGGTGCCTTTCATTCACTGATTCCAAAGGAAAACAATCTGTCACTAGCTATGTAAGCACAGAATTATGAGAAGACAACCAATGGAATTGAGATATTGTACACTACCACTTATAATAAATATTGAACAATAGCCATAAACCTTAAAGCACACAAGATTTCATATTTCCCGGTCTGGATGTCAAACCAGTGAGAAAAAAAAAATCTTGGAGAATCAGTACCACATGGGCACAGGTTTCAATAGGGTGTGTCCAAAATCCTGTGAAACCATCATGTGATATATCCCAATCCTCCCCATTTTTGAAAGGAAATGTCTGGGGGACATGGGTGAACTCTCCCACATCCATGGGGGCATCCCCTTCCAAACAAGGACGCCCCCTGGAATCCCCATGTTCAGAGATGCATCCTCTAAGCTGGCAATGGTTTCCTATGCAACTCTGGGAAAAACACTGATGTCCACAAGTGACACAATAATAGAGTTCCCATATACATCAAGTGTATAGTACATAAGAAAATACCACAAGGCATCCACAAGATAAATAGAAAATATACAGAAAGTAAAAAATTAAAAATCACACAAATACTAAACAAAATCTCACCAAGTGATATTCAATTCACATAGGATTCCAATGACATCTTTATAACCCCTTGTTTCTTGACTCACAAGTGTTACACAGTATTTTGTCACATTCCCAACTCCGTACCCGAAGTGTCGTCCTTTGTGCCACTGCTGTCACAAATGTCGTAAAGCGACAAAAGCTGCATAAACTCATTCACCATGAATTATATGCTCAACACATCCCTGAACAGATGGAGAACTAATGTCTTGAAGTAATTCTGGAAAAACTTGTGAAAAACCCTAATTTGCAAGACCAACGCTACTTTTAGTAGGCAAATCTGTGTTGATTACCTTTTGTCTAAATAGTGACTAGCGCTTGCAACGCAACATTTCATAGGAAAATCCGCACTGATCCTCTTCCAGCAGTTTCTCCAAAAATGGAGCAAAAGATTCTCTTACTAGAAGCCTCGAGAACGGCAAGTTGGTAGTTGTTGGATGAAGATATGGTCGAGTACTCCCATATAGAGCCTTTGATCCTACCTTTAGGAATCTTACCTTTGGGATAAGGATATTCTTCCCTTTGGTGGACCCCTAACCTTCTCTCCATCACTATAAATCCCTTCTTCACTTTCCTATTGAAATTTGGTACCAGAGGACAGGTGGTTCCCTAAGGCTTTGATCTTTGGCCTAGAGAAAAGTGTCCAAAAGAATTTAATTTTTCTCCTAAAGTGACTTTATAATTTTTATAAAGTTAAATCTAATTTAAAAGTGACTTTAAGTGATAAAGTTACTAAGTCTAATTTTAAAGTGACTTTTATAAAGTCAATGAAAAATTAGAAAGGAAAAGTGACTTTGGAAATAAATGACTAAGTGGGTCTTTATTAAAGTGGGGTGAATTAAAAAATAAAAAGTGAGATTTAAATGAGCATTTAATCTCAGCCTTAGATCTCAATCTATTTCAGCCATTGGATTTAGGGATCACCCAAAAGTCACTTGGGGTTAGATTAAAGGAGGAAAAGGTCATTCATTCTTTCATGAGCAAATTGGGAGAAGGAGAGCAAGAGAGCAAGGGAGATTTCTGAGCAGGGAGGAGAAGGAGACAGCAGCTTGGCACACATTCCAAGGCAACAGTTGAGCAGATTTGTACCGCTGGTTCAGCACACAGTGAAAGGCAGATTTTGGCACAATTTTCGAGGAGTGGTTTGCACAAAAATCTAGGAGCAGTTTGCTGATTTTTCTGCATGCAAAACAAGGGCCGTACAATGCATTTATTACAGTCCGTACAGCACATTTAATGCTGGTCGTACAGCAGCATTTAATGCTGAAAGTGGGCACGAAAATCGATGAGGCCGTACAGCATTTATTGCTGTCCTGTTTGCTGTAATTTCCAGTTTGCTGTGAGGCATGGGAAAAGAGATAAGTTGTAAATTTGCTTACTGATTTTTTACTGAATATTTCTCACTGTGAAAAAGACATTTTCAGAAATAAAGAAGAGCTCTCAAACTAGTTTTCCCCAAGAGTTGTAGGGGGTTTTTCCAGGGTCAAGTTGACCAAAAATCTCAGTGTTTAAATGTGTTTTAATGGCTGTTTATTACTGCTGATTTTTATTTCTACAATTTCCAGCATTCTGTAAAATTTACAGAATTTGTGTTTTCGGCAATATTTATTTTTTCAGCTTGTTAAACGTATGGTTATGGGAAAGGGCATTTAACTACATGGGAGAAATAAGGTGAAATTGAAAACCGGGGTGCGAAAACAGAAATTTGTACATGGTATCAGAGCTTAAGTGCTGAAGTGCAGTTTGGGACAGCAAAAGGAAAAATTACAGCTGCTGATTTTTCATAAACAGCAGTTTTATCTTTACTACAGCAGTGCTATTTTTCAGTTTTAGGACCGCAGGATGTCATTGGGATTGAGGGTGGAGGATAGGTTGGATGGACATACAAATTACAACGTTTGGAAGGAGAGAATGCAGAGTATCTTTGAGGAGGCAGAAGTCTGGGATATCATGGGGCATACCACACAGAACCCTGTTGTTGTGCCTACTGATGCTACTCAGTTGACAGCTTATAATAAAAAAAACAACAAGGGTAAGAGGTTGATTCTAGACGAAATCAAAGACCATTGCATTCCTCATGTGAGAGGAAAGAGCAATGCCCATGAGATGTGGACAGCATTGTCCAATCTCTACCAGAGTACCAATGAGAACCGGAAGATGGTCCTGAAGGAGAAGCTGAAGAACATTAAGATGGGTAATGATAGTGCGGCTGGATATCTCACAAAGATTACTAATGTGAGAGATGAGTTGGCAACGATTGGAGAGGCCATTCCACCCACTGAGTTGGTGCGGATTGCAGTGAATGGCCTCCCCCGTTCATGGTTGAACTTTGCTGATGGGGTTTGTGCACGTGAGACCCTTCCCACATGGGAGAGGTTTTGGGATGATTGCATTCAGACAGAGATCAGGAAAGGTCAGCTTGGGGCAGCCAAGCTAGTTGAGCAGGATGAGGATGTAGCACTGGTGGCAGGAGGCAAGAAAGGCAAAGGGAAGAAGCAGGCTTCCACAAGCAGTGGTGGGGGCAAAGGCAAAGGTAAAGGTAAACAGGGGAACACACAGAATGACTATTCCAAGGTGAAGTGTTGGAATTGTCAAAAGATGGGACACTATGCAGTTGTGTGTCCAGAGAAGAAGAAGAAGAAGGGGAAGAACCAGGACGTGGCAGCTTCAACAGAGATTGAGGACTTTGCAGGTCGTTTTGACCAGGAGTTTGCGTTTACTACGTGTGAGTCCTCTAGTGCAGGATCACCTGCCACACAAGTTCAGAGGGAGCATGCTTTTCCTTTGATTAGCGGAGCATCTTCAGGTATCTGGTATGTGGACAATGGGGCTTCACGTCACATGACAGGAGTCCGTGAGTACTTCTCAGAGCTTTTAGAGAGTGGCACTGATATAGAGGTAGTACTCGGTGATGACAGAGTTGTTAGAGCAGTCGGGGTGGGGACACTGACATTTCAGAGGGAGTCCAAACCTCCCTTGAAAGTGTCAGATGTTCTTTATGTGCCAGGGATGAGGAAGAACCTCATATCCGTCTCAGCTTTGGAGGACAGAGGATATGAGGTACTGTTCTGGGAAGGACAGGTGTTGATGTATCCCAGGGGCACTCCAGCTGATTCAGCGAGAGTGATAGGTGTACGCCATGCAAAGGTGTACAAGTTTGCATTCCAGCCCCTTTTGGCATTAAGCAGTAGTACCGACAGCAGAGCTAGCAGTTCTTGGCTGTGTGAGATTTGGCACCACAGGATGGGACATATGTATCATGGAGCCTTGAGGACATTGCGGGAGATCACTACAGGTGTGCCAGATTTCAGTATTGATCACTTTGATACTTGCAGAGGTTGTGCGATGGGCAAGTTTTCCAAATCCCCTTTTCCCAGCAGTGACAGCAGAGCGACTGGGATACTTGATTTGATTCATTCTGATGTGAGCGGTCGGATGTCTCATGTTTCCTTGAGTGGATATGAGTACTATGTTTTATTCATTGATGATCACTCCAAGAGGACCTGGATTTATTTCTTGAAGACCAAGAGTGAGGTCTTCAAGCGGTTTCAGGAGTTCAGAGCTCTTGTGGAGACACAGACAAGTCGAAAGATCAAGTCCCTGAGGTCGGACAATGGAGGAGAGTACACCCTTGGAGAGTTTGTTGACTATTGTGCGGAGGCAGGCATTAGGAGGGAGTTCACTGTTCCTTACAACCCCCAATAGAACGGGGTTGCAGAGAGGAAGAACAGATCCATCATAGGGGCTGCCAAAGCCATGTTACATGATCAGGGGTTGCCATTGTTCTTGTGGGCAGAGGCTTGCAACACAGCTGTTTACTTGCAGAACAGGAGTCTGCATCGTGCCTTGGGGCACATGACTACGGAGGAGGATTTCTCTGGGAAGAAGCCTGATATTGGTCATCTTCATATCTTTGGATGCATTACATACTCCTATATACCCAAGGAGAAGAGGACCAAACTAGAGCCCACCGCAGAGAAGGGTATCTTTGTGGGCTACAGTGAGACCTCAAAGGCCTTTCGGATTTACATTTCTGCATAGAGGAGAGTTGTTGTCAGACAGGATGTGAAGTTCGAGGAGGACAGGGCCTTTAGGAGGTCACGGGAGTTAGAGTATCTGGATCAGCCAGACCCTCAGCAACAGTTGAGTCAGTCGCAGGGATCCAGTGGGTAGGGATCAGGGGATCCGGAGGTACATCTATGAGGATGTCAGGTCCGCCAGTGAGGAGTGGCTCGCCGAGCCAGAGGGGTGGTGCTCCGGGCAGCATGCAGAGCAGTTCACAAAGCAGTTCACTAGGGAGTCCACTGATGGACAGTTCACACGGTACCTCAGCTTCTACAGATTCAGGTGCAGGCAGGAGGACAGCAGACAAATAGTCAGGAGTTCAGGCTCCTGATGATGAGGAGGAGGAGGAGTTTCATTCTCCGGTGGGAGAAGTGCACTCAGGGAATAGGAAGCCCAAGTGGCTTCAGGGCACCTTGAGAGATGCCTCATCTGTTGCTGAGCCGAAGAGGTCGGTCAGAGAGAGTAGACCACCTGAGAGGTTTTGTAGCTATATGGCGATGGTTACCAGCATCCTTGACTCTGAGCCTTCTAGCTATGAGGAGGCAGCTAGCCAGCAGGTCTGGAGAGAGGCCATGCAGGAGGAGTATTCTTCTATCATGAAGAATGATGTTTGGGAGGTGGTGCCGAAGCCTGAGGGCAAATCCGTGGTTACTTCCAGATGGCTTTACAAGGTAAAGCATGCTGCAGATGGCAGCATTGAGAAATTCAAAGCAAGGTTTATGGCTAGAGGGTTCTCCCAGGTAGAGGGAGTTGATTATGAGGAGACCTTCGCTCCCGTGGCTCGATATACTTCGATCCGCTCCATTATATCGATAGCAGCAGAGATGGGTTGGAAGATCCACCAGATGGATGTGAAGGCCGCATTTCTCAATGGCTTCATACAGGAGGAGGTGTACATTGAGCAGCCACAGGGCTTTGAGGTGCATGGGAAGGAGTCCCATGTGTGCAAACTGAAGAAGGCCCTTTATGGCCTGAAGCAAGCTCCCAGAGCTTGGTACTCCAGGATAGATACATATTTGCAGGGGATGGGTTTCACAAAGAGTGAGGCAGATCCGAACCTTTACTTTATTGTGATTGGTGAGGAGCCTCTCATTCTGGTGCTGTATGTGGATGACTTGGTCATTACAGGTGCAGAGAGACTCATAGAGCACTGCAAAAGAGATCTTGCGACGGAGTTTGAGATGAAGGACATCGGCTTGATGCATTACTTTTTCGGTTTGGAGGTGTGGCAGGAGGGGCATTTCTTCCTGGGGCAGGGGAAGTATATTGTGGACTTCCTTAGTAGATTCCACATGGAGGATTGTAGACCCATGTCGACACCGATGATCACCAACTGGAAGAAGCTTCATGCTTCGAATTCCGAGTTGGTGGATCCCACATTGTACAAGCAACTGATTGGTTCCTTGATGTATTTGGTCAACACTAGACCAGATATCTGTTTTGCAGTCAACACGATGAGCCAGTTTATGTGTGAGCCTAGGAAGGTTCACTGGGTGGCTGCAAAACACATTTTGCGGTACTTGCAGGGGACAGTGGATTATGGTCTAGACTACAGGCAGGGAGATGGAGTGAGATTGGCAGGATACATTGATTCTGATTGGGCAGGTTGTGCTTCTAACAGGAGGAGCACTTCAGGGTGTTGTTTTGGGTTGGGTTCAGCAGTAGTGTCATGGTTCAACAAGAAGCAGCAGTCAGTAGCACTGAGTTCAGCGGAAGCAGAGTATATGGCAGCCAGTCTAGCTAGTTGTGAGGCTATCTGGCTTCGCAAGATGTTGTTTGGCTTATTTGGTCAGCCGTTGAGACCTTCAGTGATTTACTGTGATAATCAGAGTTGCATTAAACTCACGGAGAATGCAGTATTTCATGACAGGTCAAAGCATATCTGGATCAGATATCATTTCATCAGAGACTATGTTCAGAAGGGAGCTGTGAAGCTTGAGTATATTTCCACTGATGAGCAGGATGCAGATATTCTTACCAAAGCCTTACCACGGGCCAAGCATGTCTACTTCAGAGACAAGATGGGTGTGGTGAGGAACACCTTCCTCGGTAAGAGGGAGTGTTGAAATTTGGTACCAGAGGACAGGTGGTTCCCTAAGGCTTTGATCTTTGGCCTAGGGAAAAGTGTCCAAAAGAATTTAATTTTTCTCCTAAAGTGACTTTATAATTTTTATAAAGTTAAATCTAATTTAAAAGTGACTTTAAGTGATAAAGTTACTAAGTCTAATTTTAAAGTGACTTTTATAAAGTCAATGAAAAATTAGAAAGAAAAAGTGACTTTGGAAATAAATGACTAAGTGGGTCTTTATTAAAGTGGGGTGAATTAAAAAATAAAAAGTGAGATTTAAATGAGCATTTAATCTCAGCCTTAGATCTCAATCTATTTCAGCCATTGTATTTATGGATCACCCAAAAGTCACTTGGGGTTAGATTAAAGGAGGAAAAGGTCATTCATTCTTTCATGAGCAGAGTGGGAGAAGGAGAGCAAGAGAGCAAGGGAGATTTTTGAGCAGGGAGGAGAAAGAGACAGCAGCTTGGCACACATTCCAAGGCAACAGTTGAGCAGATTTGTACAGCTGGTTCAGCACATAGTGAAAGGCAGATTTTGGCACGATTTTCGAGGAGTGGTTTGCACAAAAATCGAGAAGCAGTTTGCTTATTTTTCTGCACGCAAAACGAGGGTCGTACAACGCATTTATTGCAGTCTGTACAGCGCATTTAATGTTGGTCGTACAGTAGAATTTAATGATGAAAGTGGGCACGAAAATCGAGGAGGCCGTACAGCATTTATTGCTGTCTTGTTTGCTGTAATTTCCAGTTTGCTGTGAGGCATGGAAAAAGAGATAAGTTGTAAATTTGCTTGCTGATTTTTTGCTGAATATTTCTCACTATGAAAAATACATTTTCAGAAATAAAGAAGAGCTCTCAAACTGGTTTTCCCCAAGAGTTGTAGGGGGTTTTTCCAGGGTCAAGTTGACCAAAAATCTCAGTGTTTAAATGTGTTTTAATGGTTGTTTATTACTACTGATTTTTATTTCTGCAATTTCCAGCATTCTGTAAAATTTCCAGAATTTGTGTTTTCAGCAATATTTATTTTTTCAGCTTGTTAAATGTATGGTTATGGGAAAGGGCATTTAACTACATGGGAGAAATAAGGTGAAACTGAAAACCGGGGTGGGAAAACATAAATTTCTACATTTCCTCAATGGATTGGTCATTGATTGCCTGCATTCTTATTCTGAAACTATGCCCAAATGTTGCCCATCTAAGTAAGGAGAAGGAGTGCTTGAATAGTCTTGGCTTGGACTTGGAAATCCATTACAAAGGAGGTCTCCAACATCAAGGCAATGCCACTGCCGTCACAAATGTCGTAAAACGACAAAAGTAGTGTAAACTCATTCACCATGAATTATATGCTCAACACATCCCTTAAGAGATGGAGAACTAATGTCTTGAAGTAATTTTGGAAAAACTTGTGAAAAACCCTAATTTGCAAGACCAACGCTACTTTGACTAGCGCTTGCAACACGACTTTTGATAGGAAAATCCATGTTGATCCTCTTCAGGCAGTTTCTCCAAAAATCGAGCAAAAGATTCTATTACTAGAAGCCTCGAGAACGGCAAGCTGGTAGTTGTTGGATGAAGATATAGTCGAGTACTCCCATTTAGAGCCTTTGATCCTACCCTTAGGGATCTTACCTTTGGGATAAGGATCTTCTTCCCTCTTTGGTGGATCTCTAACCTCCTCTCCATCACTATAAATCCTTTCTTCACTTTCCTCAATGGATTGGTCATTGATTCCCTGCATTCTTATTCTGAAACTATGCCCAAATGCTGCCCATCTAAGTAAGGAGAAGGAGTGCTTGAATAGTCTTGGCTTGGACTTGGAAATCCACTAGAAAGGAGGTCTCCAACATCGAGGCAATGGTTGTATGCTTCCCTTTTTATTCATTAATATATACATCTAGTTTACATTTCATAAATGTCTAAATATTTATTCATTTAGCATGATGCTCCTTGATCTGTCTTGTAGTTTACGTTTGAATTATACGATGTATGCTCGTGTATTTATTGTTGTCTTTTGATCTCTCTTGCAGGTATTCAAACGCAACGAACAGCGAGGAGCGAGCCAGGAAGCTAAGGGATAGACATCATCATCAAAGGTTTAGCGCTTAGCATCAGAGTGAGGTAGGTTTCTCTCTCTCACTTTGCATTTTCAACATAAACTAGGAAAGCTTGCACTAGTTTGTCTGGTTTGTTGCTATCCTCTCATAGGACTAGAGAGATCGCTTTTGTCAGTAGAAGGGATTTATCTAGATAACAAATTGGCGACTTCGTTGGGGAAGCTACACTCTTTCATCCTCCTTTTGTTTTTTGCCTTCTCGTTAACTTTGGCTAACCGTCGAAAGACCCTGTCTTTGGATTGATTTTCAGTTTGTACTTTGAATTGTTGGTGTCTTAGGGTATTGGGTCTAGAATTTCTTGCTGAGTCTTTCTTTTTTTCCCTGAAATTTCCTCACTCAGCGTGTGTTTATCAATGACATTCACGCTGACAACGCTTGTTTTTCCTGTACAATCACGCTGAAAACCTTGTCTTCCACTATTTACCCGCACTGAAGACCAGCACGGGTTTTGCTATGAAAAGTAATGCTACCAGCACAGGTTTTGCTATGAAAAGTAGTGTTGCCAGCACAGGTTTTGCTATGAAAGGTAGCGTTGATGACCCTGTCAACACGAGTTTGGCTATATAAAGTAGTGTTGGTCTTTGAATGTGAGAATTTTTAAGGTCTCTACTGAAAACTCTAGTGTGTCCTGGTCTCTAAGGTCTCTTCATTGCTTTATCTGCATCAATCTCTGTCTGTATGCTTCTAATTTCTTTGTGGAATGCAAAAGATTATCTCTTGCTTGAAGTGGTAAAAAAATCGGATTTTGATTTTGTCAAGTTTTGAGTCGATTGAGATCTTTGTTTACTACTTGTGTGCTTGAGAATTATTGATTGTTCTGTTAATTAAACAGTGATTGCTCTTTTACATTGATTAAAGGAATCGATTTTGCATTGAATTAGTGTTCATTTCAAAAAAATTACTTTTCGTAAAAGTGAATTAGATTAGTTTGGTTGAAGAGTTATTTTTTGGAATTAAATATTGGAAATAGATAACATTTTTCAATAATTGAAAACTAAATGGTGCATTAGTTGCATTAAATCATTTAAAGCAAAAAGAAAAAGCATAATTCATGTAAGTGCATCATAGGAAAAGAGAAAATCCTTTTTATTTTTTGGCATTGCATTCGAAAAGAAAAAGTGAAAGTTAGTAGAGGACATTTTGTTTGATGCATTATTGATTGAAGCTTCTTCTCTTGATTAGTCTAGCCTTCATCGAAATGAAAAGTTTATTTTTCTTTTCTCATATAGTTGCATAAGTGTTCAGGTGACATCGTTTTGTGCCCCAAAACTGAAACATAATTCAAGATAAACATTAAAAATTATTCAATTAACCTAAGGAGCATTTGGAACTTAACGAAAACATTTAGAGGCTAGAGACGCGTTCTGGCATATCTATAAACCTAACAATTGTCATTATCTGCCAGCATTGTTTCCCGGGGTTGATATCCTGTTCCACGTACGGAAGTATATAGGATCATTCTCCAGTACTTTCGGGTATATTAGAGGCGCTCCCTCGTCGAACGGTTACGCATTAGACAGCGCTAACACGGACTTGTGCTACCCGTACCATCACGTATATATTGGGAAACCCCACTAGGTTGCTTTAGCCACAGGTAACCATGTCAGCCACCTTGTAGACGTGATACACTGAACACAACATTCGGGGAGATTGGCCGTCGTACATTAAGTCCTTGGTTCCGCCAACATGTGTTCACGAATACTCGGTAAACCTTTTTGCCTAGCTTACCCCTTTTTGATTTATTTGTTGTTAATTTCTAAAATTAATTGACCACAGAATAGTATCCTTCCTGTGGAAATAGTCCTTAGTAGATATTAGGTATAGACTAATGGCAATAGTTCTTGAGTCTACCAACCATGGAAACCCCTCTGACGGGAATCCTAGTCCTTTTTCTTCAAGCTTATGTAAAAATGAAACCATTCCCAATTTAACTTTCATGATTGTCGTTTTCATCAGCCTGTTTTTGCCAGATGAGCCTTGGTTTGTCCATTCCATCGCCACCATCTCTTTGGCCGATCATACGCTTTCACTTGGTTGTTGTACCCTTGCCTGAGGAATATATGCGATGAGTGGTCTTATTAGCCAGCCTCTTGAAAAGATTGTCGAGCACTTGTCTTTTCAAACTAGTAAAAGTAAATAAAAAGACGTCTACTCAGTATAAGTTTAACCCTTTTGCAGACTGAGATAGCCTAGCTACAAAAAAGGAATACCTTAGTTAAACATGGCTAAGAGGTTCTCTTGAGTATTGTTTTCTACCTTTTCGAACTTAAGAGACTATCTATGAAAAGCGATATCTGGAGTTTTCTTTTCCGCCTCTTTTTCAAACTCTCTAGACATGAAAAAGATGTTGAGTTACCCCTCCGTCTGACTCATAAAACTTAAATGACGCGGGACTTGTCACCATGACGAGACCGAGCTACTCCTTCCCAGGGCTCGTTAAACTTACTAGGATGGATTCATCCGAAGAGTGAACTTATACAACAAGCATATGTTATCCTCTTCAAGCTTTTTAATAAAAATAAAGAGGTACTCGCTAGCAATAGCAAGGGAAAATGGAAGTAAAGTGTGTTTTGTACCTTGTATAAAAGGCAGCATGTCGCTCTTGAACATGACACTCATCTGTATCTTGTGTCGAGTTTGAGATATCCTCTCTTTTCCACTCGCCTTCCTGGGTTTGGGAAATCCGTTTGCCTCTGATTCGATCACCCCTATTGTCACCATGACCTCTGATCCCATTTTGAGTCAAACGCTGCCAAACTCCAGAGTCGTGTCGCTGATATGTTCAAGAGAAGTCCTATCTGCAAAGTCAAATTTTGTATACTTATTTGACCCTCTCTACAACAATCCTGAATCACTCCTATCATTTTGCGATATCCTATGTTTCATGTCGAAGATGTGGGAAACTTTATGGCCCTCCTTCGACGGATCGCTCCCTGTTGACTTCAACTCATTATCCAGGAAGATGATTTAGAAATGCCCTTTCAGTACCTTGGAGCTTACATGCCTCAATGGCAAGTTCTTCGTGTTCGACAACAAGCTTACATCATTGGCCTTCGATTGAATGATTTTGCAAGTGTTCGACTTCAACCCACCTATTCGCACTTGAAGATTGTACTGGTGTACCTTGAGGGCCATCGTCATTATTGGTGGTTTCTCTCGTGCCTGTTAACAGTTTACATTATTGACCAGTAATCAGGTGGTTTCTACCATGTTCGACGTCAACATATCTATTCACATGGTTAGATTCAGTCCTTGGTCAGGATAAAGATGAAGATCTTGGATCTCAACTGTTAAAATCAAGGCTATGTTGAGTTATTGTGTATTCATGATTGTATACATGATCCTTTTCATACAGATGGCTACATCCATGCTATGGATCCTTAGACATGATCCTTTTCATACGGATGGATGCGTCCATGTCGTGGATCCATAGACATGATCCTTTTCAGACGAATGGTTGTATCCATGCTATGGATTCATCTATTATATTTTGATGCCTATTCAGATGTATTATCCAGCATATGTATATATCAGAGATGTCATATATTGTATCATGTTTAATTTGAAGGTGTCTTGATGGTGGCCTTCCAAGCTCCTTGCCTTAACTGATAAAGCACTTCAACTATCACTTCTTGTTCTGCTTTCATGCTTTAGGGGGCATTTGTTACATAGTATTTTCTCGCATTCCCAACTTTGTGCCCGAAGTGTCGTCCTTTGTGCCACTGTCGTCACAAATGTTATAAAGCAACACAAGCTGTGTAAACTCATTCACCATGAATTATATGCTCAACACATCCTTGAAGAGATGGAGAACTAATGTTTTGAAGTAATTCTACAAAAAATTGTGAAAACCCCTAATTTGCAAAACCAACCTTACTTTTAATAGGCAAATCTGTGATGATAACCTTTTGTCTAACTAGTGACTAATGTTGGCAGCGCGACTTTAGATAGGAAAATACACGTTGGTCCTCTTTAGGCAATTTCTCCAAAAATGGAGCAGAAGCTTCTCTTACTAGAAGCCTCAAGATAAGGATCTTCTTCCCTCTTTGGTGGACCTCTAGCCTCCTCTCAATCACTATAAATTCGTTCTTCACTTTCCTCAATGGGTTGATCATTGATTGCATGCATTCTTATGCTGAAACTATGCCCAAATGTTGCCCATCTAAGTAAGGAGGAGTGCTTGAATAGTCTTGGCTTGAACTTGGAAATCCACTACAAAGGAGGTCTCCAACATCAAGGCAATGGTTGTATGCTTCCCTTTTTTATGTAGAATTTCTTGTAGATTCACAAGCTCATGTAATCTACTAAAACGAAAAACAAGAATCTACTTCTACTTTCAACCAGCGGAAGCCACTAGATCGATGAAAACAATAATCAGCAAGAGGAAGAACATCAATGGCACAAAACACAATATTTATCCAAGGAAAGCCACAGCTCAAAACCCCAACTATCCATATTGCATTAATCAGAAATCCAAGATGAGAATACAATGCTTGTTCTCACAAGAACAATCCCTGCACAAGTATAATCAACTCTCAGCTCACAAGCTAGCTCAAGCCAAATCATTAAGCCTATTCTGCAGCTCTCCAAGCCCCTATTTCCCTGCCCATTTCCTAGGATCAATAGCCCATATTTAAAGGGAATTCATGCTTCCAAAACTGCGTAATCCAAACATACGTCCTTCTCTGATTGCATGTATGATATTTACAACTCAGTAAATCATACAACTAACAGTACATTGTCCCTGCACTCTAGTCTCAACTGAGTCTTTCTCAGGAATGACATGCATGAGTTTCCGATGAGAGAATCTTCAGTTAACTGGAGTAGCACTTCTGGATGCACCAGTGCACCAAATCACTATTAATCCTCTACTAGTTCAACAAACAGTTAGAACTAGTTTAATTGTCTATAACTCATACTGGACCCCTAAAATTTAGGGAGAACACTTACATGACTTCCAAAAGACTTCCAACTCGAAATTCCTAACTTAACTAAGTCAACTTAACTTAGTTAACTATTACTAGTTGCTACGAGAAAATAATTACAATTTTAATTCACAATTTAATTCAATGACAAATTAAATTGGAATTTATGGATTCTATTTTTAACATTTCTTGTTGCTATTTTCAAAACTCCCTCTCAACAAAAATGGAATTCAACTCGATTCCGATCTTGAACCTTCGGAATGTTTTGCATGCAACACTCCTCTCTAGTGTTGTTGCTACAACAACTCCAAAAACAAAAACAAAAAATCCAACCTGAATCAGTATGATGCATCTGTCATCAAGGTCTTTGACTGTTATTGCCTATGTCGATTGAAAACTCTACGCTTCTGTTGACTCTGCCTTTCTGCACTATTGTCAACCCTACTTTGCGCTCTTTAGTATCTAACTGCTCTAGCCTCTGTCACTCTGATCTCTGACTGCATCAATCACCACTGATTCATCCTACTACTATGTACTTTGGGCTCCCGTAGCAGGGTACAATCCATGAGATAAAACCTCTCAATGGACCCTGACCAATTTCAGCCCTCTTGGGACTATCACTTCACATCGCCCCACCTCACACCTAAAGGTACGACTGCATGTGCTCCCTCTGCCCACTTGGCTTGAAATTTCCCCCTACTGAAGGTCTCTGCATGAGTGGATGCCTCCACTCGGTCTCCTCTCTACTTCTCCAATTGTGGCTGCTCCACAATTGTCTGAGATTGCTTCTTCTCTGCTTGAGTGGATCTCTCCACTCGCTCTCCTCTCAACTTCTCCAATTGTGGTTGCTCCACAATTTCTTGAAGCTGCTTCTAAGGCTTCTTCTGGGGCTGCATGTTGAAAGGTAATTTACTCTCCCTCTCAACCACCAATTCTCTAACCTTTGCCTTGCACTTCAAGGCTTTGTATGCATCTTGTACCTCAAGAGCATACAAGTTCTTGACCCGTGCACCGATCTATTTCACTTGTCCCGTGGGTATGTGTATAAGGAAAACCTTTCCCTTACTAAAAATCACATCATAGCCACGGTCTTCCAATATCGCGACTGAAACAAGATTCTTCTTTAGTCCTGGAACATACATCACATCTATGATCCTGAGAGGGGAGCCAAACTCCCTCTGAAAGGTAACCGTATCGATCCCAGTAGCTATATGCCTCCCGCCATCTCCAAACTCTATGCTCTGCTTGAGGTCTTTCTCCTCAAAATCACTAACGGGATCTATGTTCTCTGTCATATGGAACGAGGCACCACTGTCAAGATTCCACACGCCTCCCCATTACAGTGTTGGCCATGCATGCAATGAGAGTGAAATCAAGTTTGAATTGTGAAGCTAGAGCTTCACCTGCTGTAGCTACCGTAACCTCCTTCTTGCTTGCTTTTTTCTATGGGCAATTCGTGGCATAGTGCCCATGCTCGTGACAATGAAAACACTTGACTTTCAACAAGTCCATCTTCTTCTTGCCCGCCTCGCCTTGGGACTTCTTTCCCTTGGCCTTCTTTGCCTTACTCGCTAAGGAAAAATCCCTTCCACTTCCTTGGAAGAGGTCCCATCTCTAGTGTTCAGTCGAAACTCCTCTTATACGAAATCCGACCACAGTCATTCCCAATTTGGCGGTTTCTCCCTGCCATTAACAGAGTCCTGATAACTAACTATGCCAACTCTTGGGAAGTCCTAGAATAGCTAGGCTTACCATATCATCCTCGGCAACAGTGATCCCAACACTTCCAAGCTCATCCCGACAATGGGTGAACTTAGTCAAGTAATTTGGAATTAAGTCGCCCGCCTCCATCTTGGTTTCTCTAAGTTTGTCCATCTATGCCAATCTTCCTATGGTCACTGTTGTTCTGAAACGCATTCGTCAATGCTTTCCACATAGCATGCGGAGTTTCCTTGCCATGGAGACTCGAGACAATGTGGTGTCGAACTCCCTCAAGGATAATTCACCTCGCCCTTGCCACACACTTTTCCATTAAGCCAGATCTTTTGCATCCGATGCTGGTGGCTTAGGAATGTCTTGATCAATGAATTCCTTCAAGCCATTATCCACCAACACGGCCTCCATCTTGTCCTTCCAGGCTATATAATTCGAGCTACATCCAAGGCATACCCGAGCCGCAAACCATAAAACGCCATCTGCCGATCCTAAAGTATGTAATGCAAATTCGAATTTCATCTGTAACCCTGAATTCAAAAACTTCGAAATCTCCTCTACTGTACTGTAATCAGCTCTGATACCATGTAGATTTTTCTACATATGTAGCTTTGATACCATATAGATTTTCCTACAAATCTAGCTCTGATACCATGTAGATTTTTCTACATATGTAGCTCTAATACCATGTGGAATTTCCTGTAGATTCACAAGCTCATGTAATCTATTAAAACAAGAGACAAGAATCTCCTACTTTCAACTAGCGAAAGCCAATAGATTGATGAAAACAATAATCAGCAAGAGGAAGAACATCAATGGCACATAACACAATATTTATAAGAGGAAAGCCACAGCTCAAAACCCCTATTATCTATATTGCATTAATCAGAAATCCAAGATGAAAATACAATGTTTGTTCTCACAAGAACAATCCCTGCACAAGTATAATCAACTTCCAGCTCACAAGCTAGCTCAAGCCAAATCCTTAGCCTATTTTGTAGCTCTCCAAGCCCCTATTTCCTTGCCCAATTCCTAGGATGAATAGCCCATATTTAAAGGGAATTCATGCTTCCAAAACTGCATAATCCGAACATAGGTCCTTCTCTGATTGCATGCATGATATTTACAACTCAGTAAATCATACAACTAATAGTACATTGTCCCTGCACTCTAGTCTCAGCTGGGTCTTTCTCGGAATTGACATGCATGAGTTTCTGATGAGAGAACCTTAAATTAACTAGAGCAGCACCTATGGATGCACCAGTGCACCAACTCACTACTAATCCTCTACTAGTTCAACAAACAATTAGAACTAGTTTAACTGTCTATAATAACTCAATAAACTGAGTTATCTAATTACAACTCAATCTAAACTCATATTGGACCCCTAAAATTTAGGGAGAACACTTACATGACTTCCAAAAGACTTCCCACTCGAAATTCCCAAGTTAACTAAGTTAACTTAACTGAGTTACAAGTTGCTATGAGAAAATAATTACAAATTTAATTCACAATTTTATTCAAGGACAAATTAAATTGGAATTTCTGGATTCTATTTTTAACATTTCTTGTTGCTATTTTCAACATTGGATTCATTAATATATACATTTGGTGTTTACTTTCCATAAATGTCTAAATATTTATTCATTTAGCATGATGCTCCTTGATCTGTCATGTAGTTTATGTTTGAATTATATTATGTATGCTCTTGTATTTCTTGTTGTCTTTTGATCTCTCTTGCAGGCATTCGGACACAAGGAATGGCGAGGAGGGGGCCTGGAAGCGAAGGGATTGAGATCATCATCAAAGGTTGAGCACTTAGCATCAGAGTGAGGTAGGTTTCTCTCTCTCACTTTGCATTTTCAACATAAACTGGGAAAGCTTACACTACTTAGTCTGGTTTGTAGCTAGATCGTCTCATAGGACTAGAGAGATTGCTTCTGTCCACAAAAAGGATTTATCTTCACAACAACAAGCAATTGCATAAATGAAGCACAAGACCAGATTATAATAAGACTTGAAGACAAAGTTTCACTTAATGACAAACTCGGCAGCCTCAATGTTCACATCCATGTAGAAGAAATAACCAACCAATGCAAAAATATTTGTCAATTTAATCAATAATTGTCAACTTGTAGGTCTCAAATAACTTTGAAAGGTAACCACAGTTCATGTGTGCAGGTACAACAAACACGCCAGTTCCATGGGACACCTGCTAAAATTATATAGCCCAAAGTGCTCCTGGCCGAACTCATGCGAACATTCATGACTCTGAACCAATCCAAAGAAATGTTGGCCAAGCCTTGGACAATGAACTATGGTACTAACGTGTATGCTCACTTACATACACAATATGCTCGATCTTTAACACAAGGATTTCATGAGGCAAATCCAGTGTTAATAGTGTGCACTAAAAATCTGCGTCCAAACAACCAAAGATAATATCTAGGGGACATTGTTCTACTTCCCAACATGCAATAAGTGTCCTTGTACCTACCATCCAATTGCATGACAAACATTTGTATCCCACATTTGTATGAATGCATCACAGGTCACGTGTGGAGGAAGGGAAACAAGACTTTGTGAAGTGTTAGTGCCCCTTGTAGCAAAGGATACAGTCACTTGTAAGACTAGTTTGTTTACTTCAATATTTTGAAGTTAGATATAAGCATGTCCCTTCCTTTTGTAATCATAAATGAAGGTCATCAATTACAACTTGTAAATTGACAATTGAAGACTTCTATGTAAGATAATCCATGAACCATTTTTAGTTGTATAGCTACAGACTTTAATAATTTAGATTTCCACACCTCATTTACCATAATTTGCTTTTCCCAACTATTGGTAACCTCATTCATTCACCACCAATATTTACATCATATTGCTATAGGTTCTCCTCATCGCCATCGTTATTATCTCATTATTCCTCTTATTGCCTTTGATGAGGCATCTCCCATTATATTTAATTTCACCTTCAAATTGAGTTTCACCATTTGACATACAACAAGATGTCCTTTCTTCTATTCAAGGACCTACAATAATTCTTAGCATCCCTTACTTCTACATTACTAAGAAAAACATGAATGTTTTTCTCCTTAGATCTCCAAGGTTCTATTGTCTCCAAATTTGATATATCCAAGTGCTATGTGTTCAAACCAATGTAAATGAAACCAAAAACCCTTTTAACTAGAAACGGACTGGAACCGGTAAAAAAAAACTAGACCAAAAACACAAAAAAATCAAATTTTAAAGAAAAGCATATATATCCATGTGCATCCAAATCAATCCAAACCATTTATACACAAATAAGCAAAAGTTCTCATTTATATAGCATGTAATCATGCACATAACCAAAATAGCACCGAGTGCAATCCATCTCCAAAATGAAAATACAACAAACAGGCTCTAGATGGCCTCTAGCATCCAAAAAAAATCATGCTACAACAAATACCTACATACAACAAGATGTCCTTTCTTCTATTCAAGGACCTACAATAATTCTTAGCATCCCTTTCCTCTACATTACTAAGAAAAACTTGATTGTTTTTTCTCCTTAGATCTCCAAGGTTCTATTGTCTCCAAATTCGATATATCCAAGTGCTATGTGTTCAAACCAATGTAAATGAAACCAAAAAACCCTCTTAACTGGAAACAGACCGAAATCGGTAAAAAAAATTCGACCAAAAAAACAGTCAACCAAAAACACAAAGTATTCAAATTTTAAAGAAAAGCATATATATTCATGTGCATCCAAATGAATCCAAACCATTTATACACAAAGAAGCAAAAGTTCTCATTTATATAGCATGTAATCATGCACATAACCAAAATAGCACCGAGTGCAATCCATCTCCAAACTGAAAATACAACAAACAGGCTCTAGATGGCCTCTAGCATCCAAAAAAAATCATGCTACAACAAATACCTACATATCATCGAAATCATTGCCTATATTGGGATCTTCGTCATGAATATCACTCTCTAAGCATTAAAATAAGGTAGAAGAAACGTAGCATGTCAAGTCAAGATTTTATTTGAGTGATAGGTACATTTTTAGTAAGGTCATGATAGAGGAGTTCAATGACCAATGCCTCTAACGTCAAGGTTCATAGAGGGTTTGGTACTCTTGATTAAATACTAGTTCCATACCTTTGTACATGACAAAATCCAATGGAAACGTTGCAATCCCCCCCAATCCTGAAAAACTGTTAATTCTGTTTGATTTTGAGCAATATCTAAAATTCTACTTTCTCCGTATGAAATCCAATGAGGTCAGAACCAATCTCAAACATCCTAAATCAATTCATGTTAATGTTAAAAAATAAGTAAAAGGATATCATTTTACTTTAAGAATTTAAAATTACCATGACTTGGATAGATATTGTAGGAGGGCCATAGGCTTGAATATTAGGTTGTCCCGCTCAAAAAATCTTGTTTTTTTAAAAGCATTGCATTTAGAACATCTTTGGTCACATTGAATGGAAACTGACCTGTTCCGTTGCAAAATCGGCCAATTTGGTACCAAACCAGCCATTTCAGGTTCCAAACCTTGAACCGAACCCGTCAAACCAATCAATTCCTTTGGTTCTGATAACAGTGGTTCAAACTTGTCAAACCAAAACTCTCCTACCACTTATGTGTTGTACAGTGATAAGGCATTAACCTTCCACAGATTTTCTTGCCACAAGTGAGGTCAGCAATCAACTCTTTTCACTATATAATTTCACTTGTCAAGATCCTTTTTCCATGGAAAATATCCTTAGTGTTTCTTCCCTTTTCCATGGGACTACTCATTCCTGTACTTAAGCCACACAAATAGCAACCTTTCTTGCCACAATAATAACTAGTGATCTCCTTGACACTCTTCTAGATGTACAATTTATTGCTTGGAATTACAAACTCTCTTCTTAGATTTTGCAATATAGATTGCTCAAATATTTTCTATGTTGTTCTTCTAACAAACCACCAGGCTCATCCAATGCCATGCCCATAATGTTTTCTATGAATTTTAGGCTTATTGCAAAAATGATAAAAATATTGTCAACTCATTAAAATAAGTGGTCTCGGATCTTTCACCTACAATATATTACCATGTTACACGTTGGTCACACACATCCAGAATACACGCTACAACCAATGTTTTAAAACTCCGACTCGGCCGAGGGTCGACTCCGACTCCGACTCCGACTCGGTATCGACTCAGCCAGCTCGATTTCAATGACTCGGTCATTGTAAAAAATACACTAAATATTTATTTTTTATAAAAACACATAATTTTAAAGATTTTCATTCATGTTTCCAAACACACAGCATTAGAATATAGATAGAAGGCAACATATGATCAAAGTAGGCTCATGAATATATCCATTCTATTAAAATGGCACCCAGTGCACTGTCCAATACACACACGATGATGATATAGAGATCAAAACAAAAACACATAACCAAGGAGGCTAGAAATGGCCTCTACAACAAAAGTTTGTGACCAGTACCACTGGCTACTGCTAGAGTTGCCAACATCATCTGCCTTAGTGTTACTTGGGAGCGGGAGCGGGAGCAAAAATGGGAGCGAGAGCAACATTTTCAGAAGCTCTCGGTTTAGGAGCGAATCCTGGAGGAGTTCGACAACCAATGTCATTAACATCGAGGTACATAGAGGGATTCGTGCTCTTGATTAATTACGAGTTCCATACCCTAATACATGACAAAATTCAATGGAAACATTACAATCCCCCAATCTTGAAATCCTGAAAAACCGATAAGTCTGCAGGATTTTGAATGAAATCTAAAATTCTACTTTCTCCATATGAAATCCAATGAGGCCGGAACCACTCTCAAACATCCTAAGTCATTTCATGGTAATGTTAAAAATTTAAGTAAAGGAAGGAGAATGTCACTTTTACTTTAAGAATATAACATTACCATGAATAGCATAGCCTTAGTAGGGCAATATGATCAAATACTAGGGTTTGGGAGAGAGGAATGAACCCCAAAGATCAGCAAACTAATTCATAAACCCCTTTGGAGTCCCCCACACTAAGAAAAATTAAAAAAAATAAAAATAAAAAAAGAAGTGTTTTTATGGTTCACTGGCCACTGTCAGCTACCCGGCCGAGTAGTTACGGATCCGGCCGAGTCGGCCGAGTTATCACTGACTCGGACGAGTCATGCTATGACTCGGCCGGGTCAGTGATTACTTGGCCAACCGAACCGAATTTTCTGCTGGGTTGAAATTTTTTTTTCCCGGCTCGAACTAACTCAGCCGAGTCGGTTCCGAGCCGGCCAGATCTTAAAACAATGGCTACAACACTCATTATTATTCATCTTCAGTGCATAGAACTAGTTGCATAGAGTGCTATTAACCTATTTGAGGAAACATGCAAGTTGCTGCAACATTGACCAAATTCAATTGTGTAGTTATATGATTGTTGTTGCATAGCTATATGGTGGGGCTAAAGTCATAGATAACCTAATCTTCCAGATTTTGGGGCCACTGATAACAGTATGGCATCAACCACTGAAAATTTGAGGTGAACACAAAGCTTTCCCTGCAAGCAAGACTGTCTTCACTATGCAAACAAAATCAAAATCAATATCCTGTACTAGATTAAGAAGGCATGCATTGCACATTAATCACCATCATTACTTTCTTCTCTGCACTTCCAGTTGAGGACTGGAGAACCAGGGCACTAGCAATTTTGGTTTTATTTATTCAAGATAGCAAGAAAAACCATTATGTTAAATTCAACCTTACTGACATCAAAATTTGATCTGAAAAAGCAAGGATCACATTAATAACCTTCTGGAACAAAAAAACATGCATGACAGCAGTTTTAAGAGTGCATAGTATGGCACATGTAGGAAGTTCAAAACCTTTCAGAAATATTCTCCAATGAAAGAAAGCAGCATAATGTCACCTATAGCCTCTAGCTAGTAAGCTTGGCCAGTAATGGATATGTAGCTTTGCTATTAAAATTCAGACTACTTACCACATATATTTCCACAGGTCATACTAACAAGAGAACGCAAAAAATTGCATTGAATAAGATAATAACATTTTGACAAGAAATGTGGGAGACCAGGCTGCAGTTCTCAGGGCAAAAGTCAACTACAAAAAGAGCACCAAATAAATTCAGAATTCTACTTACTTGGCATAATATGGAAGTGTTCTTACTGCAACATCCAGAGCAAACATCCCTTGGTTGGTTTTACCAACCTCACAATACACGCGAACTTTATTTCCTGCATTTAGACATGACATGGAATACTTAAGCGTACGATTGGCAAATGCATGCATTCATCTATTCTCATGGAAGCCTGAATTGGCCATACACAGACCTGCCATAGTTGTTCCATCTATATAACATGTATGTACACACACCTGCTGTAGTTGTTTGTTCTATATATTCAAATTCTCCCACAACAACTGCCACCAAATATGTTGACATAACAGGTGATTCCTGGAAACTGACTGTTTTCAAATGTCCATCAGACTTTTCTTCAATAGCTGGCATATTTGATAAAACTACTCTGTCAAAAGGTGCTTGAATCGTTATTTTAAATGTTGCCTGTGAGAAATGTACAGAATCACATTATTATAGTTGCTGTGAAACAGAAAGCCTATACATTTCCAGTTAAACAAATAAAAAATTAATAAGGAAAAACATTAAAGAAAAGAAAGAAAGGAAAAAAAAAAATTATAATAATAAAAAAAAAAAAAAAAATATTAATGAGGCAAAATAGTATCACCCTTTCAGGTTTCCAACATTATTTCTTAAACCTACTTTGTTTATATCTTCTCTCATTCTAAGTTGCAGATAAACCTTTTATAATTACTCAAATAAAGATGCAAATCATGGAAGAAAGAGCATAGTTCTGATTTAGTGATTAAACAGTATCAAACCAAAATTGCAAATCAATTAGCTATCTTAACATGGTTAGCAATAGTCTATTCTTAACCAGAACAGAATGAACATTTTAAGAAGTAATCTGCACAATTCTGTAATGAGAAAAGCTAAAATTTCGAAATATAATTCCGAGGCATGCATTTCTGACTAGTTTGAACCAATATTCGAACAATAACAACAGGGGAAATATGTGTATTAACATGGACAATGATAAAGATGCACCTCTTCTTTGCATGAGAATGACAATTCGATGTGCATACATTGCAGGGCAGACAACAGCATATGAGACATAAGCACCTAAAACAACCTCTTAAGAGAAAATACGATAAGTGTATTTTAATAATGCCAAATAAATTACCGAAATGTAGGTCAATGGGACTATGAAGTACAATCGCTGATGATAGTATGTGAGTGAACTAGGCTGCTCCAAAAGGAAAATAAAATAGATAAAGGAGAAAATTTGTAAAAGGGTCTTGCATTAAAGAAGCATGTAGAAAGAAAGAAAGCTCCACAGAATGTTATGTCAGGTAGAGGAAGGAAGTAGATAATGGGAACAGACTCTTTGTTATCATGTTAACTACCAGGAAGATGCCAATAGATTGTCTGTTGATGTCATCAGCAGAAAGTCGTGTGCTAGGAGGACCTGGATGAGTGAACCTAGAGGGATTCCGAGTGTAGTGTACTAGGGTAGATTTGCCCTAGGTTTCCTTGCACATTCATGGTGTTATTCACAATTTTCTTTCCAATTTTCAAAGCAACAGTTCCAGTATAGAATTTAAACTTCAGTATCCACATTAGCAATATGACAGAGCATTACAGGTCAACCAAACAAATAGTATTAATTGCATTTACTGTTCAAACAAGCTAACCAGTCCAACACAACTTTTAGTTCCCAAGTTCTAGAATTCAACAGGAGAAACTACAAATCCATCAATACGGCAATACTTCAAAAACAGTTTAATATCACTAAGCTAATTGCCCTAGCTTGCCTGGGTTCTGAGCCCTCCACTTTATCCAACTCACTGCCAGTTTAAGGTATGTGACAATTAAAGATCCACACAATCAGCACACCTCAAACAGGGGTTATGTTGCCTCAAGCCCAGATTTTGGGCCCCTGTGGCTCTGCTAAGATTCGTTCAGGATTACATTCACTGTACTACTTTGGCAAGGGTTTTGATGGCTTGTTCAGCTCCCAAGTAGGTCTCAGCCCACATTCAGCGTCAAAAAACTTTGCTCCCAGCTACAGCGAGGGTATTTGGCTTCTTTGTTCCACTTCTGCCCACAGTAAGAGCCTAGGATCAGCTTCGCTCCTCTTAGAAAACCTCAGAACAGACGCTCCCAAAACCCTAGGTATGATCCACTCCTTCAAAAAGATAATTCCTGCCTACAGAAGGCCCATGCAAGGGCATGTAATTGTTCAGGCTTCCAAAAAGTCATCTCCCACTACAGGATGCCTTGCAAGGATGTCCTTGAGAGCACAGAACTTCGCTTGATCAAAAGAAAAATTCACTGAAGCCCTGTCTTGTCTCAGAAGCATAAAACGACTGACAGAGAGCTGTTACAAAATTCTGCTGCCTGTAAGAGAAGAGTTTCTGTGGCCAGAACAAGAGAATAAACAAGACAAACTTTGCTGCCTTTTCAAATAGTTGTTCTGTGCCAGATCGAAGGATCAGTGAGGGTTTCTTTCCCCTTCTTATTGAAATTGGCAGCTTTGGTCAGAATTTCATTAACAAAATCATGGAGAAAATTCATATTTATAAGTTTGACCAAGTCAGCCTCATGACCATCAAGTTGGCCACACGTGTGGAAAGCCACATCCTAAATCACATATAAATGTGGCATTGTTGAAGCTCATTTGGTCACCAACACATCACACAACAAATCGGTTTGAAATTGCAGAAGTATCTCACACATGCAAAGGAGTCAAAGGAGCATCTTTTCTCTAATTTTTAGGGACTTTCGTTGACTTATTGTGCATTACAGTTTACTGTTCTCTCTATAATTGCTAAACTGTTTTGGGGCGAATGTAATTGAATGAAGTAAGAAATTATTACAGCAGAGAACTTGAGAAAAATTAACATGGTATCAGAGGTGAGGTGAAGATCAGCCATTGGAGAACAGAGAACACCCCTTTGAGACACCTCTCTTGCTGATTGGTGATCAACTCTCTTGGACAAGATGACTTCCTCCTACTTCAAGATTGAATAAAAGTTGAATGATGCCTCCAACTTTGAAGCGTGGAGGGCTATACTGGATCTTACCCTTGAAGAGAATGATGTGGAGTATGTGGAGGGCAGGATAGCTGCAACTCCTGAGAATGCCAATCCCAATGCCAAATCCAAGTACAAGAAGGGTGAGATCAAGGCTAAGAAGATCATCATTGATTCTCTCAGAGATCATCTCATCACTTCTGTGTCCAAGCTGAAGAAGTCAAAGGAGATGTATGTCAAGTTGATTGGGATGTAAGAGGTCAACCATCTCAGCAACCATCTCAGCCACATCATTTCCTTGAAGAGTTAACTCCGTGACATCTGGACAACCAAGTCAGAATCTATAATAGGCTACTTCACGAGAATCTCTCAAATAAGAGATCAGCATCTTTCCATTGAAGAAATCATCCCTGATAGACAGCTTGTACAGATGACCCTTGGTGGACTAGTAGCAGAAAAGAGGGATTTGCAGCCAATGACAAGAGAGGAAAAGGGAAAGGAAGACCTTCAAAATCGAAGTCAAAGAATCCAGCACCAGCATTCAACAATAATAGAAGGGACTTGTCCAAAGTAGCTTCCAATGCTACAAACGTGACAACTATGGGCACATATCCCAAGATTGTCCTAAAAGAAGTGCTCTGAGGCCCAACACCAACAACAAAGATACAACAACAACTCCAACAATAGAAGGAGAGGAAGAGGTCCTGTTGCCCATGCAAGTGTTGAGGAGACTCAGCGCCCTCAAAAGAAGTACAAAGACACAATGTATGTTGATAATGTTGTAATACTCAATCTGAATATTTTCTTTTTTCTGCTATTTCAATATCATCTTTAGATAGCACTGATAGTGGGGCATCTAGACACTTGACTGCATATCATAAAATCCTCTCAAATTTCATTGAGAGGGAGACTAGTTTGAATATTATACTTGGGGATATTTCTACTCTTCATTTCAAAGGGACTGGCTCTGTTTCTTATCATTTGGATTCTGGTCAAACCATTCATCTACAAGATGTGTTATATGTGCCAAGTTTGAATAAGAATCTTGTCTCCATTTCTGCCGTGGAAGACAAAAGGTTTAGAGTTGCATTCATTAATGTAAAAATTCTTGTTTGGTCAAGAAAATCTAGCTTAAGGTCAGCCTTCACACTTGGTGTCGGAAATGAAGGCCTATACAGAGTTTGTGGATGACCAATTCAAGCATTGGTCCATAATAGTGTAGAAAATCCATGAAATTTTGATCTGCTATAACGAATAATCTGAAAACTAGTTTCTTTTCACTAAAACAGATCATTTCTCTACTAAATTTTGCAGCGGAATAGGCATATTCATTATAAGGCCCTACCTGATGTGAAATAGATGGTGACAGGTATGCCCGAGTTCAAAGTAGAGCATGAATGTGTATGTCCGGGATGTGCCGAAGGACAACTTACAAGGGACCATTCCCCTCACATAATAGCAAGACCACAAACATATTGCAATTGATCCACTCTCATATCTGGTATATGCACGTAAACTCCTTGGGAGGATACTTATATTATCTCACCTTTGTGGATGATTATTCTCGCAAGACCTGGATCTACTTCTTGAAGAAAAAAAATTAAGTGTTCACCTGGGTTCCGACATTTCAAAGCCCTGATCGAAAACAAATCCGGGAAGAAAATCAAGATATTGAGGACTGATAATGGGACCGAGTATGAATCCAATGAATTCCAACATTATTGCACAGAAGTTCGCATTAAGAGGGAGACTACAACGCCATACACTCCCGAGCATAATAGTGTGGCTGAAAGGAAGAATCGCTCTATTGTAGAAGTTGTCTGTGCCATGCTTCATGATCAAGACCTCCCAAAGTTTCTATGGGGTGAAGCTGCAAATACCGCTGTGTATGTTCAAAACCGATGCCCTCATCAAGCATTGGACTCCAAGGCTCTCGAAGAAATGCTCACTGGTAAGAAACCCAATGTCTCTCATTTTAGAATTTTTGGAAGCCCCATATATTTTCATGTGCCGAAAGAGAAAAGAAGCAAATTGCGTGCATCTGGGAAGAAAGGAATCTTTGTGGGCTATAGTGAAAATTCTAAGGGATATAGAATCTATGTGGCTGGATAAAAGGAAGTTGAGATAAGTCATGATGTCACCTTCAACAAAGATATGGCCCTCATGAAGATCAACAACCTTCCTATCCTAAGGAAGGACAAAGAAGCTAACACCGGGAATCAGGGTGAAAAAGAGGACGAAACGATGCCTGATGTTGATGAACATGTGGATCATATTGATCCACTCCCTCATGAGCCTTCCTCCTCCAAGAGGAGACCCTCATGGCTTAGGGAGACTCTCAAAGATGTTGAGAGGCAAATTGCACCAAGGGGGACTTTCTGTGAAAGCAAGAAGCCGAACAGGTACCAAGAATATTTGACGGCCATGAGCACTATCATTCAAAATGAGCCTTCATCATTCGAAGAAGTCGTAAAGCAACAAGTATGGAAGGATGTTATGAACATTGTTTTAAAAAACGACTAAGTCGACTCCGACTCGACCGAGTCAGACCAAGCCAATGCCTGGCCGGGTCGGCTCGGTGGCCGAAACGGAACGGCTGGTCGGGTTGTTACCGAGCCAGTCATTGACTCGGTCGACTCAGTAACAACTCGGCCAACTCGGTAATGACTCAGTCGGCTCGGTAACAACTCGATCCGCTGGGCTCTTTGACAAAAATCTTGAAGCACATTTGTCAAAAGTTGTTCCGCCTCCTACATATCAATGGTTGGGTTGTTGTTTATTGCATATTTATAGCCCTAAAGTAATCTATCATTGTTAGAAAGTTTTGAAAATTGCAAGGCTGGAGTATGGTTATCCTCGTGGCATGAATTAGAAAACTGAAAAAATGCGTTGAGCCATACAATTTTTTTAAAAAGGAAAACGTTCTGGCAATGGACTAATAAATACATATTTACCTCCGATTGTTCTGGAGCTTGACCATAATTAAATCAAGGGTTTTGAGACTTCATTAAGAGCAGAGACTTGGTATTATTGTTGTTGGTAGTCTAGTGATTGTCCTTAGGCTGAGGCAGAAAAGAATCCTAGCATTGGTGTCTAAGTATGAACTTTGTATTGGATAGTGCACTAGGTGCCATTTTGATATAATGGATGTATTCATGAGCCTACTTTGATCATATGTTGTTTTCTCTCTATATTCTAAAGCTTTGTGTTTGGAAACATGAATGAAAATCTTTAAAATTATGTTTTCATAAATAAAAAAATTAATGTATTTTTTACAACGACTAAGTCATTGAAATCAAATCAACGAAGTCAATACCGAGTCAGAGTCAGACTCAGAGTCAACCCTCGGTCGTTTCCGAGTCGAAGTCGGAGTTTTAAAGCATGGTTATGAATAAAGAATGAGTCAATTATGAAGAATGATGTCTGGGATGTGGTCCCTAGACCCCAAGACAAATCGGTTATCACTTCTAAGTGGCTCTACAAAATCAAGCATGGAGCTTATGGAAGTGCAGAAATGTTCAAGGCTCACTTTGTTGCTCAAGGCTTCTCTCAAAAGGAAGGTGCAGATTACGATGAGATATTTGCACCTGTTGCCCAATACACCACCATCCGCTCAATCATAGCCCTTGCTGCCTCGCAAAGTTGGAACCTACATCAGATGGATGTCAAGACCGCCTTCTTGCATGGTTAAATCAAAGAGAAAGTCTATGTGGAACAACCCGAGGGGTTTGAAGTTCATGATCAGGAATCTCATGTATGCAGGTTGAAGAAAGCTCTCTATGGATTGAAGCAAACACCTCAGGCTTGGTATGAGAGGATCGATAGCTATCTGATGAAGTTGGGATTCACTAGAAGTGAAGCCGATCCGAATCTTTACTTTAAGGTTGAAAATGAAAAACCTCTCATTTTGGTACTTTATGTGGACAACCTCCTTCTGACAGGTGCAAACCCTCTCATTCACAAATGTAAGAGGGATTTGGCTTCTGAATTTGAGATGAAGGACCTAGGGCCAATGCACTACTTCCTAGGGTTGGAGGTCTGGCAAAAGCCAAGTGAAATTTTCCTCTCTCAAGGAAAATATGTTGTGAAGATATTGGAAAGATTTGCGATGGTGGACTACAAGCCTGTGACTACTCTGATGGAACTTAACTTTAAGAAGTTATCTGGTAGTGTTGTTGGATCTGAATTGGGAAATGCTTATGAGTATCGTCAACTCATAGGAGCACTGATGTTCTTGGTGAACTCCCGTCTAGACATATGTTTTGCAGTTAACACATTGAGCCAATATATGGTTGAGCCTCATCATATACATTGGATTGCCGCCAAGAATCTTCTGAGGTATCTTCGGGGCACAATCACTCATGGACTAAGATACACTGCCGGAAATGTGAGGCTGCATGGTTATTCTGATGCTAAATGGGTTGGCAGTGTGGTGGATCGCAAAAGCACTTCTGGAAGTTGTTTTTCTTTGGGTTCTGCTTTGATATCCTGGATGAGCAAGAAGCAGAAATCGGTTGCCTTGAGCACCGCCGAGGCCAAATACATAGCTACTAGTATGGCCTCCTGTGAAGCTGCCTGATTGAGGATCCGATTATCAGAGAATCCTGTGTTTCATGATCGCTCCAAGCATATAGATATCAAGTACCACTTTATCTGGGATATGATACAACGAGGAGCAATGAGGCTCCATCACATTGGGACTGATGAGCAAGTCGTCGATATTCTGACAAAGCCCCTGGGGCAGGTCAAATTCTTGGCCTTTCGAGAAGGACGACTTGGAGTCGTGGAGAGACCTTCTTATGAGGGTCCTGTGTGAGATGGACATTGAGCTCTGGGAGCTCCGGGGAGCTTGGGGTACTTCCTGGAGCGGTGAGCAACCATAGGGTGAGTGGTTCACCCTTCTCCTAATCGTTTGTTGAGTACAAGGTGAGTGGTTCATCCTTCCCCTGTGATACCGCTTGGCGACATGTGAGCAGGACGAGTGGTTCATCCTTCTCCCACCGAGACATCCTACCCATGTAGTCTGGGACTCATGGGAAGTACCTCTCATCTGGTCCATGAGTAGGGCAATGAGGATAAGGACCATAGTACTACTAATGGACGCATCGTGTACTACCATACTCCATATGCTAGGATTTTGGATATTGATCTGGGATCGATGGGAACTGACATCGGGTCAGTAAGAGTGGTATGAGACACTCTCTTTTGATTGGGACCGACTTTGAGTCAATAGAGAATGGTATGATACATTCTCGATCACTTCTTCTTCTTCATAGTTTAACAGAGCAGTGCATGCATGTCAGAGATGGTACAAATTGGCAAATGGATTAACAAGTAGAGTTCTCCCTAGTTGAAAGAGAATGTTTTATCAGCGGTCTTAAAGAGGCCATACAAGCCCACGTCCGACTACACGACCCTCCCACATGGTCGGAGGCTTGCAAGGTAGCTCGTAACGCAGAACGTGCGTTAGCAGCCCAGTCCATTCGCCCAAATTTCACCGCCAAGGGTTGCCCCCCACAGGCTCACAGCACGACTCAAACACTTAAGGTCCAAAAGGTGTCACCTGCAAAAACGGCCGAAAGAAGAAAGGAGGGATTATGTTACTACTATGATGAAAAATACTCCCCAAGTCATAAACGCAAGGAGCCTAAATTTTTTCAAACTGATGCCACTGATTACAGCTCATTGGAGGAAGCCCCACCCTTTGAGGAACCGGAGGAGGTAGAAGAGGACAACCAGAAGGACAATGTCCCTGACGAACCAGTGATTTTGCTGCATGCTTTGGCAGGGATTTCTTCACCTCAAACTCTCAAAATCAAAGGTTTTATTAAACATCGCCCAGTAGTAGTCTTGATAGATAGTGGAAGTACACATAATTTCATCCATCAAAAAGTCAGGGAAGCAGTGCATTGTTTTGTACGAGCAGTTTCTAACATCCAAGTCCAAATTGCGGATGGGGGAACAATGAAATGTGAAGGCCGCTGTGAAAATGTCAAACTTCAAATGGGGGATTATCAGTTGAAGACCCACATGTTTGCCATACACATGGGAGGGTGCGACATTGTCCTCAGTGCTGAATGGCTTTGCACTCTTGGGCCAATCACAATGGATTTCCAGGAGTTATATATGAGCTTTAAGCAGAACAACTCCACACATACCCTCCGTGGACTCCAGGCAGGAGCTCCCCCTATCATCAGCTCACATAGGATGGAAAAATTGCTAAAAAAGGGCCATCATGGAGTTATAGCTCAATTTAATGACATCCAGGCCGTCGAACCCAATTCTCTGCCGATTCATCCTGAGATGCAACAGATTTTAAATAACCATCTGCCAGTCTTTGACAAGCCTCATGAGCTTCCACCCTCGCAAGGGGAACATGATCATAGCATCACCTTGGTTCCAAGGGCCCAACCACCAAATGTGCACCCATACAGATATCCGTTCACCCAAAAGAATGAAATAGAAAAAATAATCAAGGAACTTTTGGAAGCAGGTGTCATTTGTCCCAGCATTAGTCCTTATTCATCACCGGTGGTCATGG
This sequence comes from Pinus tabuliformis, assembly GCA_031772625.1. Classification (NCBI taxonomy): domain Eukaryota; kingdom Viridiplantae; phylum Streptophyta; class Pinopsida; order Pinales; family Pinaceae; genus Pinus; species Pinus tabuliformis. The sequence continues at coordinate 1,199,988,337 of CM062820.1, read as the reverse complement.
TGCTCAAGAAAGATGGGGAATGGCGGATGTGTCCAAACTTTAGGGCCCTCAATAAGTTGACAGTCAAAGATAAATTTCCCATCCCGGTTGTTGATGATTTGCTGGATGAACTCAATGGGGCTCAATTCTTCACTAAGTTGGATCTTCGCTCAAGCTACCACCAAATTCGCATGAAGGAAGTCGACATTCCAAAGACTGCTTCCAGAACTCATGAAGGCCATTATGAGTTCCTGGTCATGCCATTCGGTCTTTGTAATGCCCCATCTACTTTTCAGAGCCTTATGAACCACCTTCTCAAACCATATCTCAGGAAATTTGTCCTTGTCTTCTTCGATGACATCCTCATCTATAGTTGCACTTGGGCTGCACATCTTCAGCATGTAGATCTGCTCTTGCAACTACTCCGCAAGCATAAATTATTTGTTAAGATGTCCAAATGTTCTTTTGGCATGGAAGAAGTTGAGTATTTGGGCCATTGTGGGGCGTGAAGGTGTCAAGGTGGACCCCAAAAAGATCCAGGCAATGCAAGATTGGCCTCAACCTAAGACCTTGAAGAGCCTGAGAGGATTTTTGGGTCTCACAGGCTATTATCGCAAATTTGTCCGCAATTATGGTCGCATTGCGAAGCCCCTCACTCAACTCCTCAATAAAAATTCATTCTTTTGGAATGATGATGCACAATAGGCATTTACAGCTCTCAAAAATGCCATGTGTTCCACTCCAATCTTAGCACTACCTGATTTCACCAAATCTTTTGTCATTGAATGTGATGCTTCGGGTACGGGTATTGGGGCAGTCTTAATGCAGGAAGGTCAACCCTTGGCCTTCACAAGCCAACAACTAAGTGGGTGAAATCTGAGACAATCTACCTATGAGAAGGAAATGATGGCCATCTTACATGCAGTAGATACCTGGCGACCTTACTTACTAGGGCGACGTTTCCAAATCCGCACAGACCATCACAGTCTTAAATATTTTTTGGAGCAACGCCTATCCTCCCCACAACAAAATAAATGGCTCGCCAAAATGCTGGGATATGATTATGAGATCATTTATAAGAAAGGGCACGAAAATAGTGTAGCAGATGCATTATCTCGCCAATTTGAGGAGGAAAGTACCATGCTCGCAATTTCCCTTCCCATTCCAGAATGGATTGAAGAGGCTCGCAAGGAATGGTTTTCACATCCCTGGCTCTCCCAACTCATTACTCAATTGCAGGCCGATCCAAATTCCACCAAGGGCTACTCGTGGCAGGATGAGATTCTTCGCTACAAGGACAGAGTCGTAATATCACCAACATCCACCCTGAAAAGCTGCATTTTGGCAGAATTGCACTCATCCCCCATTGCAAGACATTCAGGCTTTCAGAAGACATATGCTCGCACTAGAAGATCAATTTTTTGGACAGGCATGAAAAAGGACATCCTTACTTTTGTAGCGGAATGCGATGTCTGTCAACACCACAAAGGGGAGACAGTCAAAGCACCGGGCACATTACAACCGTTGCCCATCCCGGCATCTATATGGACGGAGGTTTCTATGGATTTCATTACAGGTCTTCCAAAGTCAAGAAACAAGTCAGTCATCATGGTGGTTGTGGACCGACTTTCTAAGTATGCTCATTTCTGCGCCCTACCCCACCTGTTTACACCGACTTTGGTCGCTCAATCTTTCATGGATCAGATCTTCAAATTGCATGGCATGCCCACTTCTATTATGTCTGATCGTGACCCGATCTTCACCAATAATTTTTGGCAGGAACTCTTCAGGCTACAAGGCACCCAACTAAAACTCAGTACTTCCTATCATCCACAAACGGATGGTCAAACTGAAGCCGTCAACAAATGTCTGGAAACCTACCTTAGGTGTTTCACTTCAGAAAAGCAACATCTATGGGTACAGTGGTTGCCTCTAGCTGAATGGTGGTATAACACCAACTATCATGCCACCACCAAAGTGACTCCCTATGAAGCAGTTTATGGTCAACTCCCTCCTTCCCCTACTTCTTATATCAAGGGGTGCTCAAAGGTACAAGCAGTGGATCAACTCCTACAAAACCGCACAACCATGCTCGCCCATCTTAGAGAGAATCTTCATCAAGCCCAAAACCACATGAAGCAATAGGTAGATTAGCATCGCTCAGAGAGCCAATTTCAAGAAGGGGATCAGGTATTTTTGAGGCTGCAACCATATAAGCAAACATCACTCAAAGACAACGGTTGTCATAAACTATCTCCAAAATTCTAGGGACCATATCAAGTACTTCAGCGCATTGGAGAAGTGGCCTACAAGCTAGCTTTGCAACCCACTGCAAAAACCCATCTAGTTTTCCATGTCTCATGCCTCAAGAAAGTGATTGGGAACAATTGCAGAATTCAAACCAGTCTACCTGAATTGGATGAAGAAGGGTCAATCTGGCTCCAACCTGAACAGGTCCTAGACACACGAGAACAGCACCTGCGTGGCCGCATGATCAGGGAAGTCCTCGTCAAGTGGAAAGACACCTCTCCGAAAGATGCAACCTGGGAACCAGCCACTATTTTTCAGCAGTTTCCGCAGCTTCAGCCTTGAGGACAAGGCTATTCTTAAGGGGGAGAGCATGTTAGGGTCCCACCCTAACCCCCTTATTTATGTAGTAGGATCGAGTCATAGTTATAGTTAAGTAAGGAGTCAATAAAGCCCATACTAATAATTGTAAGTGGTTAACCCGCAATTAATGACGGGACCACAGTTAGTTGCAAATGGGCCATGGTATTAGATAGATGGTATTAATAAGAACCATGGTATTGATCCATGGTATTGCATGTATGAGTCATATATAAAGGATAGAGACTCCCTACGAGGAGCATCATGACTTATTTTGTAATCGAGCTTTGCTCTATTGGAAGTTGTCCCCTCGAAGAGGCAAGTGAACATTGCTTTCTAAATAATAAAATACTTGCTCTTGTTTCTCACTATTCTATGTTCTGGGTATATTTCTTCGCATATTTGGTATTCTGGTAATTGTCTTGCAGGTTAAGAGCATAACAGCCACTAGGGCCAAACTCCACATGGGTCGTATTATTTATGACAACTGGTATTTTTATTAGATTCCTCCCTCAAAGAGGTGTAGGATTGATCTAAAGATCATCTGATTCTGACATGTACAAATGAAGATATGAATTTATTTATATTATGGACAAATTGTCAAGGTCGGCCAGCAAGCAAAACAGGGACACAACCCCCAATTCATCCTCAACGTTGCGTATAAAAAGGAGACCTCAAGTCATTTACACCATCATCTCATCACACATGTCTCTCCTCTTGTGATTGGGCACACTATCCAAGGCAATCTTCTCTCTCCACACGTGTGAACTAGGGTTTCTGTTTGCTACATTGACCAAAGTTGACCGAGCTGCTGGGAGGTTGTTTGACTGCATTGACTTGATGCGTTGACCTGTTTTGACTTCGGTTTGGGTGAGGAATCTCTATCTAAGCAGGCCGCAATTCTGGGCACAAAGATATAAAAGAAAAATCTCTAGTATGATCAAAAGATTTGTCCCAACCCTAAACACAACACTATATAGCAAGGGTCTTGTAAGCGAAGGTTAGATGCCTCCATGTACCTCATAAATTTGGAAACTAAGGGGGGGATACCAACTTCCTATTCTTGGTGCCTTTATCTAAAAGCATCAAGTAGAAGAAGGTGGTCATCATTGTAATGCCCAGTGGTGGGGGAACATGAACGAAGACGACTTGAGTCCAAGAGCCTCCCTCACGTATAAGGCCCTTCTCCAACACCATATCTTCCCCTCGATTCAAAGTTGAAGACAAAGCAGACATTAAGCCCTACAAAGTTGAAGTTAATGTTGTTGGCTTAATTCATTGGTTGTAACAACTAGTAACATATTTTAGTGTGGACAAAGTAGGAGAAGAGCGAAAGATAGCATTTGCCCAACTATGGCTAAAGCATCATGCCAAGACTTGTCGAGAACCATTGCAACCATTATAACCATAGACACTAACACCAAAGAAAAAACTTGGAAGCACATCCTACATTGAATACAAGGAATTGTAAAGGGATCCTAAGAAGAAGATCATGCTAGGTATGGATTCAAGAAACCAAAAGAGAGGAAATCAAATGTAGACAAAAAGATTAAGGAGATCAAACGTAGACGAAAAGATAACTTATAAAACAATGCAAAGCAAGGTGAACATGAGTAGCCTCCACCAGAGAAAAGAGAAGGAGATGACCAACTCTTTCATATCAAGATACAGGTCAGGAGGACAAAGGTGGATGCTCCCTTCAACTTCAATTTACAAGCCAACCTCATATTTACTATGTAACACTTACAAAAACTACTACTTCAACATCAAAAGCATGGGTATTTTTAATATTGTACCTTGTAAGAAGGTTCATCCCAGCAAGGAAAACACCTTCGAGCATCTGCTGGCTCAAACTGAGTAACTGCCATATTCCTTTTCTCACCATTGATCACATATGCACTGAAGCATGCAAGTCAACAAGTCAATTCAGCTACTTTTGGTTAGAAGTTTGTAGCATCCATAGCCTAACGTGAAAGTATAATCCATTGCCATAGGAGCTTGTGTCTAAAATTTAAATAAATTTACATTAAATTTTCTAAACAATAAAAATCTCTGAGCATTGGACTTTACCCTTCCAAAAAACTAAATTTTGGAAAAAAAGAAAAAACTAAAAATATGAAGAAAAATGAAACAACACATGTACCTTCGATAAAATCCCTTCATCTGATCATTCAGAGTACCCTGAAATTCAATGTCCAAAATTGTCTCATCATGTGGCAAGGTTTCATCGAACTCCAACACCAAAATCTCATCTTCTGCATCAATACTGACATTGGACGGATTTATCACCTGCATAGAGAAAACACAGCAGCAAGGGTCACTGAATACCATGTTCGTAGCATTCCGACATAATTATAAAGACCCTAACATCACCCTAATTACCCACAATAATATAGACAACGGTTTTTTTTCTTCCCTTTCAGACCAAAACAGTTAAATGGCAATTCGAGATCATGAAAGATACCATATAAAATTAAACTATAGGCGGAAGTATCTGCCTCTTTAAAGGTGGCTAAGGTGGCTACTGCTCAACACTTACTCAAAAGATGCTTGATCAAGTTTCAAAACTACAAGAGATATTGGGCACAATTCTGCCCTGTAAACAATAATTCAAACTTCAAAGTGAAAGCAATAAAGGCTGGCAACAGTTGGGATAATTTTCTTCATTTCAAGTCAAATGAAGATTGATCAAATCTGAAAACTAAAAGAGAGATTTGGCACAATTCCATCGGCATTTGGAATATGATATGATTTTCATACTTCTGTACGGGAATGGTATAATCAGAAGTATGCCTTTTGTCTCATAGACCTATTGGTGTTGGTATCATGGAGGCTAAAAAAATTTTATATTTATTCTATTATATTTTTCCTTTCCTATTTAAGGTTACTTCTACAAATACAAACACAGAGACTTAAATGCCAAATCTGAGGAGTGATTATTATGTCAAAATCGTCCGGGACTTACACCGAGGCTCATCAGTTCTTAACATGCTATAAGAACTTGTTATCCGGTGACAGACCAAACAAAGATAAAACCACAGCTCAGAACTTGATACTCCACCCAACACACCAGTGAATCAAGAAACCTTGCAAACTATGTCCATCTTAACATAACAGTATGTCAAATAAGATAAGCAGAAAGCTTTGTAATGAGCATAATAAAAATACCCCATTGTAATCTTTTTGTCGAATTAACCCCATTTACGAACTGTCACATAATAAATCGACAAAGCTTTAATTAGATGTTATTATTTACCTTCGACGAGGCAGAGCTCCGTAAATGGACGGAGTTGTTTGCAATCACCAAATCCGCAGCATTGAGGACGAGATATTTAGTATCTTGGATGACATTCAACGTGACGGCCAATTTGCCGTCAAATTTACAGGCATTCAAATCAGGCCTAAGCTCCAGATCATAACGCCGCGGAACCGCAAACTTAGGCAATCTCGGTAAGCCTTTAAACATCTTGTTAGCTTGGGTTTTAAACCAGCGTTTCCGTAGAACGCCCTGATCACCAACAACACCGCTGCAGCTGCACTCCAAACCAACATTTTTACACATTCATACAAACAAAACAAAAATATCCAAAATTATAGATCTTCAAATCAAACAATACACGCTTGTAAAACCTATGTGGATGAAGGCCTGTAGAGGTTTGACAAACCTATAAAAGCAAAGTTCACCAGAGGCGTTGCGAACTCAGTTAACTGGTCTTTATTTTCTGCCCCAGACAGGGGTTTTCCAGGTGATCAGAAGTTCTTCGTGCGAATTTAGTTTAGTGATCTTTATTCTTTGCCCCAGACAGGGTTCTCAAGGCTCAGAAAACAAATGACGTGACGAAATAAAAATTTCAAGGCTCAGAAAACAAATGACGTGACGAAATAAAAAACCGATTGACGTGACGAAATAAATGAAAGCCCGACCGACAAAGAATATGTTTCAGAAGTTCTCCGAGTTTTAGAAGACCAGAGTGTTGAGTAGGTTAAACGGAATCCTTAAAGGTGAAACCTTGATCTATATATAGCTGGCTCAGCCGGACACTATGACGTGCAGTCTCCGATCCAGTATTCAAAAATGTGAAGGAACCCATGATCGGACTACCTAAAAGGGTTTGAACACGGGTTCGGGTTCAAGTAATTTTATAATTTTTTATTATTATTAATTTTAGTGTTATTTTTAAGTTACACATCAAATTGATGCATGATAAAAAAAAATTTATCAGGTAAGAGATTTATCTCTTATTTTAGGGGAGTAATTTGACTATTAAATTTATTAATGGATATATTTTTTATTTTTTTTATTTTGAAAATAAAAATAAATAAATAAAAATTAGATAATTAAAAATGAAAATAAATAAAAGTTAGATAATTAGAAATGAAAATAAATAAAAGTTAGATAATTAGAAATAAAATAACTAATAAAATATTGTAATATTAAATGAAATCAATAAAATTAAAAATTAAGAAATATGATTAATTAATATAGTTTATATATATAATTGTTTATTAATATATATATTATTTTATAATTAAATTTATTAAAATATGTTTTTAATATAATAATAAGTGATTTTAAATTGAAAATCTAGAGGAAAAAAATATGATTTATAAAAATGGAAATAAAATTAAAAAAAGCTAAATAAAAAGGAAATAAAATTAAAAACAAAAAATTAGTAACTAATATAAATAGAAGTTACTAAACATCTTATAATAAGACCTCAACGAATTACCATACAAATAAATAAATTTAATAACAATAAAAATTAACAAAAATTGAATTCCCAATGTTAAACTATGGATAGGCGGCACAATTTTTTTGTCAAAGACAAAGTAATACATAGTCAAAGCAAATTTGAATGCCTAATACCATGGTATAATAATAAATAGTTTTTTGGCTTTTTAAACTCTATGATTTTAAAGTAATGCATGGTGGGACGTAAATTTGGAAAAACATTGAGAAATTTGCTCTCCTTCGTTTGTTGCATCGCACTAGGGTTCCTGTGAAACCCTGAATTCTTATGTTGCATCCCCATGCCTCTTCTGTTAGTGTTGCCTCCACATAGCGTGCTAAGTTTATTGCCCCATGGATGGGGCCGCCAAGGGGAGGGGGATCAGCCCCCTCCTTCTAATCAATCCTCACGGGAGCTATGAACCCGGCTTCGATACTATCGCCCTCAAATTCGGGAAGGAGCGTGCAGGCAGAATTGCCAATCCTAGGGGCACAACGGCAAGCAAGGATGAAAGGTCGTTGCCTGCAGGAAGCTAATAAGAATCCAAAGTTGGTTATCCCCCACAATCGTCTGGAACAATCTCGTCAATTTATGCAAGATCATGCAATTATATACAATTTTATGGGCATTTGGCCGCGGGAAACGGACATCCTTCGCTAGATCCAACTAAAATGGCAACCCAAACCTCCTTTTGACCTACGCCTTAGGGCCAAGGGATTCTTCACAGTAATATTCGAGGAGCTTGAAGACAGGAAACGAATTCTGGATAATGGCCCTTATTTCATGAACAACGTTGGCCTATTCATGAGGCACTAGGAACCCTATTACAACCCTGTCAAGGAACTGTTCCTTACTGCCACGATTTGGGTTCATCTCTACTCCCTCCCAGAGGACTTCTAGGAGTTGGACATCCTGGAACTCATAGATAATTATATTGGTAACTTTGTTCAAATCTTTGAAATTACACAGTATAAACGATTCTCGTCATACGCCCGCATTTGTGTATACATGAATATCTCTCAGCCCCTCCCTGAGTTTGTCGAAATTGAATACCAAGACAAGTTATGGTCCGAGCCCTTGGACTATGAACATGTGTCGTTCAAATGTCATTTATGCCACGAACACGGTCATCTCTTCCGGGACTGTCCGCAACAAAACCAATCAGTTGCCCTGATTCGTAGTCTGGATGGATTCCAAGAATTCTAGCGTCGACGCCCCCCTCCAACCAAAGTTCTCCCCTCTGCGAGGTCATCAAAGCCCCTGCATGCTTCCACCAGTCGTCCAGTTGAACCCCAGCCTATGCCTGCAGGGCGCTCAGCCTCGACTTCATAGCCCCCCTCTATCCAACACTCATAGCAATCGCTTTGCCATCCTCACGGAGTTGTCAGGATCAGAGGAGAACGTACAACCTGAAGCCCTAGGAACAACCCCACAGGCTCGCTCAGTTATGGAAGTAGAACAAAATCTAGAAGCGGCAAAAAGTAAACAGTCAAGCAAAAGGAAATCCCTGAAAGCCCAATCGAATACGAAGGAAATCCTCCAAGTCCTAGCCCAGGTCCACCAAGTGCTAGAACAAGATGTGAAACTGGAACAACTTCACTCAGATGAGAAAGTTTTGGTTGCTTTCCTTCGAAGCTGGTTGAAGGATGGCATAGCGGACATACCCCAGGATTAGGTGGACCAGTTCCATAAAATATTCAAAGAATGGGAGAAATGCATTGCTATGGTAGAACCTCATAATCAACTTGCATTACTACCACGGGACGGAGATCAACCCTCGCAGCGGCTAGATCTCACCTCGAGCTCTAGGAAAAGAGGTCGGTGACCAACGTGGGAAGTGATCCGAGAAGCAGGAGCAATCTTGGTGAACTTGGGACAAACCAATGTCCTGACATAATATTACCAACGATCTCTCCCTCCCCCTTCCCAATGAAGCTGATCTCGTGGAATATTAGAGGCCTCAACTCCAAAGGGAAGTTGAGGTACCTCAGAAACATAATTCAAAAAGAAAAGTCAGATATAATTGTTCTACAGGAAACTAAGGTGACTATGGATAGACTACAAGAAATTGCCAGCAGGAGTTGGCCTTTGATAGAATGCATGGCATTGGATGCACGAGGTAGTGCGGGAGGACTGGGTATCCTCTGGGACCTCATATTTGTTTCCTACAACAAATGGGTAGCAAGTCCCCACACTCTCTCAGGTCAATTTGAATGTGTGGGCTCAATGGAGAAGGTTTGGCTAACTAGGGTATACGGACCCACGGTGCCTGGTTAAAAAGATTGCTTCCTACAGAGCTTGAGAAACCTAAAGGATTTAGTGGAGGATCCAAACTGGATAGTGGTCGGGGATTTCAATCTCATCAAAGAGCTCAGTGAGAAAAAGGGAGGCCTAAGAAGACTGGATCAGATGTCAGTGGCCTTCAAGGAAACCATCCAAGATATGGGGTTGGAGGACTTGGAATTCATAAACGGTTGTTTCACTTGGAATAATCGAAGAGGCGGCCCCACCCAAATTACCTCAAAACTCGACTGTTTCCTTCTCTCGAAGAATATTCTACTTTAGGATTTGTTTTTCTAGGCTGAAATCCTTTCGTGCATGGGTTCGGACCATTGGCCGATCTGCTTGGATATAGATCTGCGCATGGACCCCCAGAATTAACCGTTCAGATTCGAATCCTTTTGGCTAGAGAACCCTGATCTCATGCCCAAAATGGAAGAATGGTGGCAAACTTCTAAGGTCACAGGTCGAAACATGATGGAAACCTTACAGCTTAAGCTCAAAGAGCTTAAAGGGAGACTAAAGAATTGGAACAAAAATGAGTTTGGCAACATCCATTGGAATAAGCGTCGCCTTCAGGAGGAAATGAGCACCCTTCAGTAGCAAATTATTCTAGATGGACACTCTGAGGACCGCATCGCCCAAGACGGGCAACTCCTGATAGAGTTAGAAAGGAGAAGGAAGTAGGAGGAAATTCTATGGAAACAAAAGTCATGGGTCCAATGGTTCAAGGAAGGAGAGTGAAACACTAAATTCTTTCATCGAACGTTGGTGCAACATCGTCACCATAATCACATCTTTTCCATCAATAGCCTTGATGGTCAATGGCTGGTGCAGCATGAGGAAATCTCAGAGACCCTGAATGAACATTTTAAGTCCCTACTCACGGAGCCAAATGTGGACAGAAGGGAATCCATCTCCCAAATCCAACAGCATATTCCACACATAATCACAGATGAGAAAAATGAAGTCCTCATGCGCGAAGTCTCCTTAGTCAAAGTCGGAGAGGTGGTGTGGTCGCTTTTGTCCAACAAGGCCCCCGACCCTAACAACTTTACCTCCGAGTTATTCAAAGCTAGATGGAAATTTCTCAGGGAGGAGATCTGGGAGCTTGTGGAATATTCCCGGCGATCTCAATGGATTTGGGTAGGGCTGAATGCAACTTTCCTCGCGCTCATCCCAAAAAATGGTGCCACCTTGGAACCTAGTGGGTTCAGACCCATAGCTCTTTGTAATGTAATTTATAAAATCATCTTAGGTATCTTGGTTCGTCGGCTCAAACCCCTACTCCACGGTATTATTGGCCTGGAGAAAACTGGTTTTGTGGGAGGAAGATAGATTATGGATGGAATCTTGGTTATGCACGAAATGGTGCACTCCGTCACACCCTTCCGAGTGCCAGGTATGATCATCAAACTAGATCTTTCTAAAGCTTATAATCATTTAAATTTGGATTTTTTGTTGTCTATTTTGGATGCATTTGGGTTTTCCCCAACTTGGATCGGATGGATCAAATCCTTGATATCTACTCCATTCTACCCAATCCTTGTAAATGGAGCCCCATCTCGCCCCTTCAGGGGTTCCCGAGGCATTAGACAGGGTGACCCCATCTCCCCCTTCTTATTCATTATTGTCGCTGAAGGGTTGGGTCAACTCATAAAGGTTGCTTCAAATTCTCGGGCCCTCTTGGGCATCCGCATCTCATAGGCAACCCCTCCGGTGACCCACCAGCAGTTCGTAGATGACAATATGCTATTCGAGAATCCAACACTGAAAGAAACTAAGTAGTTTGGAAAAAATTTAGATACCTTTCAGTTGGCCTCTGGCACCTTGATAAATGGTGAAAATTCGAACGTCTTCTTCTTCACCACACATCTATAAGTTCAAGCTCATCTGGCTAAAAAAATGGGATTTAGAATTAGGAAGCTCCTCGGCACCTATCTCAGTGTTCCTATGGTACCTAACTCTCTGAAGAATAGCACCTGGAAGGAAGTTCTCTCTCGTATTGACAAGAAACTGTCTAGCTGGGCCTTCCATGCTTTGGACTCAACCAACAGGTTAGTGTTGTTAAAGGCAGTCCTTCAGGTTATCCCATTGTACCAGCTATCGGCTCTCCAGGCCCTAGCAGCACTTACGGATAATTGCCAGCCAAGTTCCACCGTTTTCTATGGTCATGGACCCAGGTTGGCCGTAAATGGGATTTGGTGGCCTGGGAGAAATTATGCAAACCCAAGATCCAGGGTAAACTGGGGCTCAAAGATTCGAAGATTCTATCCTAGCTCCTCAATGCAAAAGTGTGGTGGCAATGGATTCAAGGAGGAAAGAGTTATGGAAAAAGATATGGGTAGCTAAATATGGAGTCGAGGGCTGGAAAAACCCTCTCCACCTTCATCCTGACCTCCCACCAGGTTCATCGATTTGGAACAAAGACAAGGCTCAACAAGATTTTATCCGGCAACATGGCTTCTAGGAAGTCCGGAATGGAAACACAGCTAAATTCTGGGCTGGCAGGTGGATGCAGTTCCCCAGACTTGATCAAAATCCAAAGTTTGCAGGTCTTCAAGCATTCACCTCTTGGCTCGGTGTGACCAAGGTGCGGGACTTTTGGAGTAACCCTATGTAGGATTCAAAATGGCGTGAGTGGAAACCCCCTGAAAATTGGCCTCCTCATGACCCTCCTTTGAACTGGAAGGCCCTTCTTTTGATTCTTTGCCAGAGACCGATCCTGAATAATGGGGAGCCTGACAAATTAAGATGGGGGTATCAGCAACAAGGTGGATTTACTCTTAAGGAGGTGTATTCACTAAAATATGTGGGCGACCTAGAGCCAGACCCTCTCTGGAAAAGGATTTGGTATTCGCGCCTATGGCCAAAAGTTTCCTTCTTCTTATGGTTGATAGGGCATGGTAAGCTACTCACGTGGGACAAAATATAGAAGAAGGGCTTTTTCGGCCCATCTTGTTATCCTTTATGCCGCACAGAGGAGGAAATGGTTGATCGTATGTTGAACTTCTGCCCAAAGACTATGGAAGTCTGGCAATTCCATGCAGAGGTTTTCGGTCTCTCTGATAGATCTATAGCAAGTTTGCGGGGTTCTTTAGACACATGGAGATGAACCCGATTTAAAAACCCAATAGTCAATCGTTCCTGGTGCATGTCGCAAGGATTTGTCTTGTGGAATATTTGGAAAGGAAGGAACATGGCATTCTTCCACTCAGAAGAGTTTCGCCCAGCCAAGGCTTAGCACACCGCCCTCCGGAACCTTAAGGAAATGATTTCGATCTCCCCATGGTCGGAGGAGGACTTGATGGCAGAAGGAAGGAAGCATGCTATTTTGTTAGCTCTCGGCATCACAAGGGACTCCACATCCACCCCCACTCATCAGTCATTACCTTCCTATGTCTCTTCAGAAAAGTTCACCTGTCCGCTGTTGGGATTTTCCAAACTCAACTTTGAATGGGCTTCAAAGGGGATCCTCCATGATGACAAGGGGCAGGCAAGGAGATTATATGTTGCCTCTTATGGCCACACCACTAACGACGTGACTGAGTATTTAGCTTTGGACCGTGGCTTGCAGCAGACATGGGCACCACGAAGCTCCAGGTCACTGCTGATTCCTAGATTGCTATATCCATGCTGCAATGCCTCATCAATGGTCCCCCCCTGTCAAAGGTCATCAAGATTTGGCGTCTGGAGCTTATAGGGGAACCCATACTCTCAAGACTTTCCTCCTTCGATTACTTAATAACAGAGCAAGTTGACCGGGAAGGGAATAAAGCAACAAACAAATTAGAAAATTGGGGATGCAAGCTTCAGGGCTAGGACATCTCCCAAGCGTGGCCTCCCTCCATCCAAAACAAGTTTCTGGAGGACCTGCGAGGAATTTTGGCAAAGGATAATTCTTCCCCGATGGGGGTGAGATCAGGACAACACGTGAAGTTTGCCTCCCACGTGTGAAAACAAGTGGATACAATGGGAGTGGCGGGCCTCCCGGTCCCTTGACTTCTTTGCATGCACCGGGAGAGGTACCGTCTTAATGTCAGTCGTTCGTGTGAGCAATTATTCAGCATCTGTGTGTGGGGGTGGCAGAGTGTTAAGGCAATGCGCGATGAATGCACCAAGCATTTGTCTCTGCATTCAGATATGGTGTTGGGAGTTATGGTGGCTACCGGGAAGGAGGAGGAAGTGCCGAAGGTTGACGTTCATTAAAAATTGAATGTGGTTGCTTGTTGTGGAAATATACAGGGGTAGTGGGCTCGTTTGGTCCTTGCAGCTAGGAATCCTGGTTATTGTTGGCGGAAGGAAAGAATGAGTGCGGAAGAAAAACTCTGGCAGTCTAGAGGTAACCTATTCTGCCTCATTCTTACAGGGTGGTGGAGCTCGTCGGTAAGGAAACCATGTTTCTGGAGGAGGAAGCCCAAGTGCCCCTACTCTAATAATGATTTCTGGTGTGACAGGGCCTGGTGGGTTCACCTATGGTTTTTGGCTGTCGAATTTGGTAGGTGGTGGCCGATTTTGTGCTCGTCTCAGGACGGAAACAACTCCCCTATCCTTGGGTGGCGCTCCATCATTGGTGGTATTCTGGAAGGTGGAGGTGTCAGGATTATCTAGTGGGGGTGGTCCTTCGTGGGTAGAAGGAGCCATCTTGGTGAATTCGTGTTATTTTGGGTGGTGTTGCTTGGGTCTTCTGTCTGCAGGGAGTGTTCTTTCGGGTGGAAAGTCTGGTGTTTGGTGCATGTTCAAAGCGTGCCTCCATTGTGGGAAGCTATGAAACCGTTGATGCAAAGGGGTTGTTCTTCCTCCCTTGCCTCCCTTGCTTCTGAAGGGGTGACAGACTAGGCTCTGGTCACAGTGACGCCCCGTCGGGGTGGCAAAACGAATAGGCGTGCGTGGAAAGGCAATGTAGGTGTAAGAAGAAGCCGCAAAGGTGGCAAGCGAGGGTGAGCAGAGGTGAAGGGCCGCACAGCCGTGGGCAGAGTCACAGGGGCATGCAACACCCGTGGCAGTGGCGCAAAGCGTGGGTTGGCAACACCCGAGGCTCAGGAGGGGCAGGGTCTCCAACACTACTGCCTGGAGAACTGTCGTGCTCTCATTGCTAGTTTGATGGATAGGGTGGATGTTGCAGAATGATTTTGGCGCAGGGATCATGCGGTGCAAATGACCTCTCTAGAGCGGCTGCATTACTTTCAAAGTCAACTTCGGGAAAGATTGGTTGTGGTCTGGCGGGGGCAAAACCAACTCACGGAGAAAGTAGAAAAGTTGGAGACATGAATAGCGCACTATGAAGGACGTGTTCAGTGTGACTTTCGCCCTCCTTTGCCTCCTGGAATGGCCCCGGACAACCCTGCATCCATTACGTCAGACCACTAGTATGATTTATGGTGTTTTTTACATTTTAGCTGTGTTTTGGTGCCTCTAGCCCAATCGTTTATGGACATTGTCCTTAGCTGTGTTTTGGTGCCTCTGGCCCAATCGTTTATGGATGTTGTCCTTAGCTAATTTTTTGTATTTTTGTCATCTGGTGAACTTTTTGGTCAACAAACCCGGCTGGGTTGAGACCACCTGTTTTGGGACGGACTCTAAGTACTCATTTTTCCGACATTAATAGAAATATTGACTTACAAAAAAAAAGTAATGCATGGTGGGGACAACTAGATTTATTATTGTTTTTAAAGGAAAACTATGTCACTTGAAATGATCTATGAAGAGTATATTTTTGGGATTTGGGCCATTAATGGTTTATTTAGGTATTAACAAAAAATGTTCTAACCTATAAAATAGTTTTAAATTATACTTCAAAATCTTCATAATTAAATAAAAATATTAACATCGTTTTTTGTATTTTTATACTTTTAAATTAAGATTTAGCTTCGTATTAATTGTTGGGTGTGGAGCCTGATTATCTTATGTATTCAAAGGTTTCAGCCAGATGTATACCCCAGGAAGATTGTACACCCCTCCACATGGGGGGTGCAAGGGGAACTTGTCCCCCTGGGGGTTTCGGGGGCAGCACCCCCGAAGCTAAAAATAGATGTAAAATTGCCTTGTAAAAGTCTAGTAATTTCTTGTCAATCTGGGTCGTTTATTAGGCAGATGATTTGACGGTAGAAGTTATACTTAATTTAGGGTTTTTTGCCCTAGAAGGCAACCCCTCACTATATATGAGGGAATTGTATTGTGTCTATGCATCTCTGTATTCGGAGTGAGGAAAAGAGAGGAGATTGAGAGCAAAGAGGGAGTTACAGCGGATCTGCTGTAGGTTGTATCTCTTCAGTTTGCTGGATAATATAATAAAAGAAGGACTGGCTGTTTCTCCGTGGACGTAGCCCAAACTAGGTGAACCACGTATATCTGTGTCTCTCTTGTTTTATGCATTTCTATGTTTATATTTCTGCAATATTTTATGTGTTCCATTGCTATGTAATATATAATTTTATAACATTAATATTTTTTATTTTTTTTAGTGTGAACCATTCAAATCATGGAGGTCTTTATTTTTAGGGAATAATTTACACTCCACACCACACGTAGATTTTAGGAAGGTGATATTGTGGTTAGTTTATGTGAAACAAAGGTTAATTTAGGTAGTTGATTTGAAGGATTTTGTCACATGATTAGACTTTTTGTTCCACTTAAGCATCTCAGACCACCCAAGAATCCTAGTCATCACATAGCATTGACATGACCTTGTTAGTAGGCGTGGGCATCAACTACAAGTATCACTTAAATTACAATTAACCAACACATTTGACCAAACCTAAATCAGGCACCTTAAATTATGCAAAATGTTGAAGTGTGTCTTTCGCCATAGGTGATACTACACCATCACCACCCAACCATGGGCTTCCTTCTATTTCCTACCTTGAGCCTTTTCACTTAAACAACTAACTATTGAATATAGGGTCGTGCTATCATCCATCTAGGTCAATTCCTAATAGTCCTCTAAATGTCATTAGCCTTGTGGCAACAAGCATTCACATACCTTTGGTATACTCATCAACGATGTTACCTTGCCATGAATAACAGAACATCCACTATGTTGCCAAATCATGCCATCTTCCACCAGACTTACATTGCAATGCCTCATCCATCTTTCCACCCTCTCTAGGCTATACATATTTGGTTCTTCTAGTCTTCAACAAACTAGTACAATATCCTAGATATCTCATGGATCACCATGAGTGAATCACCAAAGTTACCAAACTTATAGACTCACCACACACCCTTAACAAAGTTTTCCACGCATGCCCTCCCTCATCCCACCAAAAATGGCATCTAAAGTAGGGTCCTTGCATTCTCTGATCAGGTGATCAAATTTTAGCTCAAAAATGAAAGTGCCTAGAAAGTATTGAAACCAGCGTCAAGTCGAAGTGCTCATCGTTTTGAATCCAACGACATTTGTTTCACCTCAATCTGACACTGTATGCTCCAATTATCGCGTGCTAATTGTTTGGCCCAACAGTTAAAAAATGAGCAAGTCTGTTCACTGGGCCGCTGATTGGGTGACCGTATAATTGAGTCAGGAGGGTGACCATTTAGGTATGGACCAACCGCGTGTTGACACTTGGCAGGTTCTGATTCATCGATTTTTGGTTGTTTGTGATTGGCTTGTTTTGGTGGACCAATGGTTGGGTGCCACGTGGCCCAATCATGCGCTTCCACATGGCACCCCGGTGGCAAATAAAATTTTGATAAGGTCAAACAAGCCTCAATGGGGATCGAACTTCCTACCTCATGGGAAACACTACAATGTTCTACCGTCTCTACTACTATGGGACTTAACAACTATGGGCCCCATGTTTTATTTAAAATTTCGATGTAGGATGTTTGGGGGAAGCGGTTGGGGCTAAGTCCCTGGCCCCCAGTTACTACATGCCCACAGAACCGAAGGTGGTGTAACCAAGGGCTCAAGGCTTAGCCCTAGCCCGAGGCTACATGGCACGCAACGGGATGAAACTTGTCGGAACCGGAGATAATGCGAAGAGGGCTAAGGTTTAGCCCTAGCCCAAGGCATATGTTTAACCACAGGACCTCGGGCGAGCAGTAAGGTGCCAAAGCCACAAGTGCGTGGTTTTGTGGGCCATCCTTGGGTTTTATGTATCGTTGGAACTATGGCTCGACGGATGGGGGGCTAAGCCGACAGGGGTGGACAGTTCGTCCCAGCCCCAAACGCATGGGTCATTGGACAAATTAATTGTCCAACAAATTGCACCGACGGAGGGCAAATTTGTCACCTGATTAGTTAAAAATAGGGTGGAATTATAGGACGGTTAGTTTGTTGGTCCAATTTGTAGGACAGTTAACAACAAACTCAATCGAGAGCTTAAGGAGCCATATCTTTTGGAGTTTTCAGTGTTTTGGAGCTCAAGAAGAGTCCACATAGGGGATTTTGGATATTATGGATCCAACAATAACCTCTAATTGCTGATTTGAGCACGTCTAAGGAGTATTTTTGTAGGTTGAAGACCAAGGGTGTATGGATCAATCAGGTTTTCGAAGTAGTTCTTGAAGGTGTTTGAGCATGGAGAAGGCCTTGTAGGGGTTTTCTTACCTTCAGAAATCTATTGTAACAATTGTTACTTGCAAAGTTAAACTCAGGTTTACTTTTCTCATTATGTTATGTTGAGAAAGGCTTTGTTTTTTCTCTTCATTGTGGAATTGAAGTGCTCATATGCTCATGTAAGCTCATTTCAGTTGGAGTATAGGGTCTTTGTAGGAGATGCCTTTCTTTGTTGTTTGATGTGAGAGTTCTTTGGAGGAGAACATTTCCTTCTAGGGGAAATAACCACATGTTTTCATCAACAAACTTTTATGTACTCCTTTTTACACTGAATATATGGAGCGGTCTAGCTATGTTGGCAGGCTGAGAGATGTAGCCTAGGAGGAGTGAACTTACAAACCCTTTGTTCTGCTCTTCATGGTGCATGTATGATTTATGTGATATTATGTTGCTTATGTTAAAATTACATGTGAAGACTAACTCATGAGTTCAAGAGAACTTTTGGAAAAACATGTTTTGTTTCAAGACCCATTTTTCCTTGCAAAGCATCAGAATAATCCTTGTTTGTTTTTGGAGAAGAGGAAATTGACTACCTCCTCCATTTTCAGATCATTCTCCCTCGTTGAATTGTTGACTAGAGCAAACTTAGTAGTATCCTTCATCGAAATATCATAAATACACAAATAACTTCAATAAAAGAAAATAAGAGGACAATTATTAAGAAAATCATTAATGTGTAATAATGATAAGTCGTACCATTTTCCAAGGACACAACATATCACACACTACGTGTATCTATATATATATATATAGCTCAATCAATCAATCAATATATATAATTGAGCTATATATATACAATCAATCAATCAATATATATAATTGAGCTATATATATATATATATATATATATATATATAGCTCAATTATATATATCAATATATATAATTGAGCTATATATATATATATATATATATATATATATATAGCTCAATTATATATATTGATTGATTGATTGTATATATATAGCTCAATTATATATATTGATTGATTGATTGAGCTATAGCTCAATTATATATATTGATTGATTGATTGAGTATATATATATATATATATATATATATAGCTCAATTATATATATTGATTGATTGATTGAGCTATATATATATATATATATATATACACGTAGTGTGTGATATGTTGTGTCCTTGGCAAATGGTACGACTTATCATTATTAAACATTAATGATTTTCTTAATAATTGTCCTCTTATTTAATACACAATGATTACTTTAGCGTAACCTAGTTGTAATATACCCTAGATATATTACAAGTTCCCCCCTTAAAAATGCTTTGTCCTCACGTATGGGAAAGGAAAACAACTTACAAAAAAAATGAACCATCTTCATGTAACAATCACATATTTGATAAGGTCGAGGACATGCAGTGATATGATGTTTAAAGCCTTGAATTGGCACATCGAAAAAGTATCGATCCATCCAAGGTGGTTTCTTCCATGATGATAAAATTCTAAATTGGATCTTCTTTGGTGTTGACTTCAAGGCACAAGATCATTGGATGCTTTGTTATATGATTACACCATTGATTATGGTTAGGTACCGTGAGGCACTAGTATATTGATTCCTGCACACTACAAATTTGATGATTTGAGTGTCGATACAATACCTTGATAAGTTGATCCTTATTAATACTTGGCTTAATCTTGTCATGATTTACTTGAATCATAATGATGACATCTGGTATTTTTGTGTTTATTGGAATGCAAACATCCTTTGGCTAAAATATAACTCTATTTGTTGTGATCAATGTTATGTCAAACATTACTAAATTTGTGGATGTCACTTTATCATGTAATTATGTCCTGAGCTCAAATTATGGAAGCTCTACTTCATCGGTAATGTAATTATGATTTCTAGTTTCAATTCATTATATTGTAGTTGCTTTATATTTAATATCAACTTTTGGAAGCTTGTCAATTAATATGGTTTCACTAATAACAACATTAGGTTTTTCCATGACGATTAAGTCAATATTAGCACTCATAACCACGATTTGAGTTTCTTACTGTGATTTCCTCTTATTCCTCAATTTCTTCATCTCTATAAGTATAGTTTTATCATGATTTCTCGAAGGAGAAATAACTTCATCTTTGGATGAAATTTTTTTATTGGTATTTTGAGACTCTTTTTATGAGTTCTTTTTGTTTACTTATTTGTTATTGCAACTCTTTAATTTGTTGTTAATGTTAATAAAATTATGTATCTTAAGTCTCCAATTCCATTCAATTTTACATAATTTCTTCTTCTTTGATGAAAAGGGTTTTGTTCAAATCTCTATTTTTTTCTTCTCAACCATCATAAGCACGTTGAAGTGTTTCTTTGTTCCCTTGGAATCTAGTGTTTTTTGTATAGTCTGTATCTCTTAATGAGGGAACTTCTTCATCTTTTCTCATGATAGTCTCTTTTCAAGATCTTGGAATTCCTACTAATTATATTGTTTTCTATCATTTAATTCCTTGATTCATGTGAGGGGTGGTAGGAGGGGGATGGATTATAATAAGTCCCGAAGGAGAGACATAAACCAAGTTTTCTTAGGTCCTAGGGTAGAGATCGAACCTTGCCAAAATGTATGGTCTCCTTCTTTTCCTTCAGCTAGCCGAAGAGTAAGGTATATTTTCTATTGTGGTTATGGGGTACTCTCTTTTAATCATTTAGTACCTTTGCTCAACTTCTCTCCCTTCGAATAGTGTGTTTTCTCTCCTCCTCCGCAAAATTTCTAACGTCTTGGAATATTTCTCTCATAATTTATTTCATCATATTATCTACAATGAAAATCAAGAAGTTGATGAACAAGCCAATATAGATTGCCAACTAGCAGAAGGGCAACTTAAGATCAATGGTAATCTCATTTGGAAACATATCCCATGATTAAGGCAATTTTTTTACTTTATCTCTCCATCAATAAGTGGAATTCATAAAGGAAGAATGCACAAAGCTTAGTCATAGGCAAGTTCCTTTTTAAACATCTATGAAATTGGAAGACCCTGCTTATGGTTAGCAAAGCCAATAACATCGCTCCTATTACTCATGCTCTTTATATTCGTGTGAAACCAAATGGTGATCATCGTGTATGAGATCCTTCATAAGGACAATCACCTCATTCGAAGACATGGAATGTATGCACAAAAGAGTTGGTTCAAAATTAAATTCAAATTCCTAGCAATATGTCTCACATTCCAATGTACTCTGCAGAATTTATGCTAATAATCACCTCCTCTAGTTTTTGTCATTAATTTCTACATGGAAAGCATGAGAAATCTTGAATTCTATGTAGTTGTTCATGCATGTTGAGCTCATGTTAAGGCTGCAAAATTTGTTCAACGTGGTTAAATCTAAGGGTCAGTCAGATGGAAAAGATATATTTGGTCAACTTTCGTGGGTTGGCTTTGTTTCTCTCTCATTTGGGAGTCAACCTTCCCCTGGTCTATTTTTGCTCCATGCAAATATGGTTAGTGCTCTTCCTATAAATTATGTTTCGAGTGCAATAATCGTTATTTGGGGGAAAAGAAACATGTTGGAGCTCAACATTCCTTCAAAGTAAGTGCTTCCACATGCATCGACAGTCTCATAAGCAACTCTTCGGCTACATTAGCTTCGATCTCTGTATTCGAGCAAGTATAGTGGGTCAAAATCAACTCAAAATCCAACATTAAGCACCAAAGGTTGGGATGGCCATTATACTTTGCCCCTCTGTGGTTTTCGGGTCAATGTATTGAAGAAAATGGCACCTCACGGAACACAACTAATCAAAGGGCATGTGTAAGAACTCCAATGGCTCGCCACTGCTACCTGTGTTCGCACCCACCTCTAGATTGGTACATGAAAGTCTTAGATTTGCGTCAACAAATTATGGTCCTCACAAAAACTGTGCAAAGTCAACAGGTCAAGATTCAACACATTGAGGACGAGATGGATGGGATGTGCCTTCAACTAGTTTACCTCCAAGCTCAAATGAACAATGAGGACTCAAGAAGCACAACAAGTAGTGCTCCTATAGACCAAGTGTCAATTGATCCACCTCAATAATATATGACAAGTCCATGTAAATGTATTTTGGTAAATGGCCAATTTTGTAGAGTCTAAAGTAGCAGAAGTATAAATTTTGGCACCGGGAAGGAATGTAGCGAAAATTTGTTAGATCATTTAGAGATAACTCTTCCTTCTTAGAACCTCTAGCCATTCTGAGCAATATGTAAATTTCCTGTGTATCTTGTTGTGACAGAGCATTGACTTAATAATAAAGCTTTTCTTACTTGTGTCAAAAAAAAAATCCTTGATTCATGTGGTTAGGACGAGATGGATGGGATGTGCCTTCAACTAGTTTACCTCCTAGCTCAAATGAATAATGAGGACTCAAGAAGCACAACAAGTAGTGCTCCTATAGACCAAGTGTCAATTGATCCACCTCAATAATATATGACAAGTCCATGTAAATGTATTTTGGTAAATGGCCAATTTTGTAGAGTCTAAAGTAGCAGAAGTATAAATTTTGGCACCGGGAAGGAATGTAGCGAAAATTTGCTAGATCATTTAGAGATAACTCTTCCTTCTTAGAACCTCTAGTCATTCCGAGCAATATGTAAATTTCCTGTGTATCTTGTTGTGACAAAGCATTGACTTAATAGTAAAGCTTTTCTTATTTGTGTCAAAAAAAAAATCCTTGATTCATGTGGTTATTTCTTGAATACACTATTTTGGGTAAGAATTATCCTTTTAATTCTTTGTAATATTTGTGCATATCAATCCCACTTTGTAAGTGACATTATTTTTTTCCATGGGACATGTCTGGCCTGTTGTGATAAGGATCGAAGAGTAGGTGCCCAAATTCTAGTGTTTTGTATAGTCTAGGGATTTCTTCATCATATCTTGGACTTCCTACTATTTTTTATTTTTATTGTTTTTAGAGAGAGAGAGAGAGAGATCGTTTAATTCCTCAATTCATGTGGCTAACTCTTGAATATACTCTTTTAGGAAAGAATTATCTCTCCCTTTTATTTTTTTGTAATATTTGAGCATATCAATTCCACATTGTAGTTGTGTATTACTCTCTTCTATTTGTGAAGCAATTTCGTGCATGTCCACTATTTTTTTTAATTGAGGTCTAATGACATATTTTTTCAAAGGGACATGTTTGGCCCATTGTGAAAAGGATCTAAGAGTGGGTGACCCCACCCACATGATGTCTCGACGCTTTCTAAGTCATAAGTTATTGGTATATATGGCTTACAGGCTATTGGATATAATATTGGTGTTATACTGGCACCTAGAAGATTTAATCATGGGCTTCGACAAGGTTATTCCAACGTGCTATTAATTCACTATAGTAAAAAGAAATGGTTAGTAATTTTTTTGGTAAGGTGCTTGAATGTTATGTACTTTTTATCAACATTCATGGTGTTATAATCTAACATAAAGTAAGCATTGGTTACGAGTAGGAGAACATCAAGATACTACATAAACATATGTAACACACGGAAGATAAAGAGACACAAAGTAGTGGAGAACCAACAAAGCAACACCTTAAACTATATCTTCTTAATAGCCAATTAGAACCATATATTGAGACATATGCATTCTTATATATAGTATATTAAGATAGTTATAGTAATTTAATTGTCATAACCGACTTCAACTTACCGACTTAGACAGTCGACTCGACTAGAAGGTTAACTAACTTTAAAGTATAATATTCTTGTATAACATCTCCCCCACCCTCAATGCCTTCTTCGTCCCGAATAGGGGGAGATTTTGAGACTTACAAAATTTGACAAAATTTATTACAATAGAAAGAGAAAAAGAAGAATGATTATATGGTGGACAATGTCACTATGTTACCGAAGGAGAAGGTTGTGGTCGTGCTTGTTCCTGAACTAGTTGATGAAAGGATCCTATTGGTTGATTGATTGATACTTCTTGCACTCAGTCTAACTAATTTAAAATTTGGATCCCCCTTCTCTGTTTTTCCACAAACGACTAATTAGATCCTTCTAATTCATTTTATCGTGTGTTTGAATATTGTTCAGGGGTTGGATCACATGTTGACATGATTGACTCGAAGAATTGGAACTTGGGTTGTGGTGGAGTCGGTTCAAATGACCATGCTGGTGCTAAAGCCTTTAGAAAAGTTTTCAGATGAATAACAAGTGCAAGCAACTAAAGATGTTGGTCGAACATCAACCATTCATTTCCAGCTAGTTGTGCTTGTGCTTGTAATGTCTTTAACTTTGATCAATATTATACTTTGTCGAATACAATTGTCTGTTGTGTTAGTTGTTGATCAATTCATCCTTGTTGTTTAAGTTGCTACACTCAACTATGGATTCCTTGTAAATATTCAGTGCTATTAGATGATTCAGTCTATGCCTTTTTCCCTTTCTCATTCACTGTCTTTCCTCTCGAATCAACTTCATTTGTACCTTTTTTCTCTTGCGTGATTCGATTTTCTAGCACATATCTTTCTCATAGTTCAAGGACTTGTCATGAACACAAATAACGGATCAAAATTTCTCAAGTCCTTGGTTGACTGCATGTAAATGATAGGTAAGTCAGCCAGTGATTGAGGATTATGCCAAGGGTAGCACACTTGTTCAATGTTTGTTCCAACTCATATATGGCTTGAGTGGATTATCTTTATGCTTCTTGAATGATAGTCAGGAATTCCTGATTCCCTTGTGTAGTTGCTTGTTGTTGAAGATCAATTATTTGAGCACTTAGTTACTCATTGTGGTCTATCAATTAATGTACTAATTGTTGAATTGCAACAAGTGGATCATGAGTTGAGGTCGAAATGTCAATATTAGGTCTTGTTGCCTGGTGCTTACAATATGAAAAACCTCCCTTTCTTACCGCCTCCTATGCTTAAGCTAATTAATTGATCTCATTTTCCATATTGCTTTGCCTTCCTTGATTGAATGTTCTAAATAGGAAAATACTTGTGTATCATTGGCATACTTGAAATCATATAGCTTACCTAGTGCATTCTTTGGTAGTCCTTTTTTAGTCGATGGGGTGTAAGTGCCTAGTGTGGTTGGCTATAGAGGTGGATCATGTTGATAAGTTGTTAGTGTACTCAATATATCTGTTATGTTAGGCTACATTTTAACCGACGTGCCTTTAAGAATATCAACCAGCTTAGTATGTTCCGAAGAAACTTCTTAAGTATCAACCTGTTGAGTAGTTGTTTTATCTTATCCATCATTCACTCCTACAACTAGTGTTGGAGTGTTGAGAGGTGAAAGGGAAGTCAATTCAATATCTGGGACTTGTTCCTTTTACTTTTGGACCCCACTCGACTGACCTTGAGTTTGCTTTTGAGTTGAAGTTTTATTTGGTGTTCTTAGCTTGACTGGACTCGATTGTTGATGCACTTGTTGTTGTTACTCATCCATCATATTTTGCTTGCCTATTTCAATGAATATGCCCTTGGCGTGTCCTAAGGACTATAAAATATCTGCCCTAATAAATGACGCTAAGAAATCTTGTGATCTCCTCGTATTCTTAATTGTTTTTCCTTTTGCTTGAGTATGCTCTAAGACTTGATTTGCAATTGTGTCTAGTCTAAGTTGCAATTGTGGGTCATCAAATCTAATGTATGTCAAGACTTCTTGATAGTAGCTGTGAGGTTCATTAATTGTGGAATTTTTCGGAGATTCTGACAAAGGTGCTGATAAATCAACTTTAAATGGTATTGTGTACAACTCTACCTCTCTTTCTTCTTCTTGCTCTCCGTTTGTAAGTGGTAAAAATAGATTTGTCTAGGGTTCATGAGCCACTTGTGGAATTAGAAACATTTTATTCATATATCAACTTAATTGTGCAAATATTTTGTTAATAGAGGGTTGGTATGGGAATTCCTAAAGGTCAACGTCATTTATGTCAACATACCATACCTTTGTTGTGATCTAGGTTTATGAAGGAACAAAATGAAATACAGATATAAAAATAAACACAGAGATAAACAAAACATAAAGGTACAACGGAAATTGAACTTCAATTCATTAATAACAAAGTACTGAAAACTATTTACATGTGGAATGGAAATAAATGAGCTCATGTGATGGTAGCTTATCTCTGAGAAGAGATGTGGCAACTACATGCCTTATGAATTGTGTTACAATGAGGCTCGAAGGCTTATCTATTATTGAGAGACAATGGAAAACCCTAAACATCCAAAAACCTAACCCTAGGAGATGAAACACCAAAATTGTGGACCCCGTTGAGGTAAATTGGTACATCAACTTCTCGGGGTCGTAACTTTGGCATACGATCTTCATTTGATGCGTAAGATTCCTCGTTATAAATATTTATCTGAGTATTACAAATTTCGACTGTAAAAGTGAGTCAAATCAATAGCTCATGTTTGCCTGTTTTCAAAAAAAAATGTTGTTTAGGGCCTCAAAATGGCTCCATTAATTCAGGACCCAAAAAATTGCCAAAAATAATAAATTGTAATACAATTAAGGAAACTAAAAGAAACAATGGGGGTCCAAGTGGAATAGGCCGATAGCCACCAATATACACCTATATCAGTCCTTGCCCCTTAGGAATCAATGGTTCTAATTATGTTGAGTGCCTCTGTGAGATGGGGAAACTTCTGTTGAACTTGGTCCCTGGTGAGCCACTTTCCTTGGTGCATAAGCTGGCCAGCTTTGACAAACCGATACAGTTGGATCTTCTGTTGGTGGGTGTTCTTGATCTGCGTGTCCATGATCCAATTAATTGTGGCATGTTCCATGCAGTCTGGGTTTATCTCTATTGGTGTGAGTCATTCTGCAATGTCTAATGTGTCCATTAATGGTGGAAAGTATGGTTGAAGGCAGTCCACATTGAACATTGGTTGTAGAACAAGGAATGGGGGAATGTTGATCTCATAAGCATTGTCTCCCATAGCCTTGGTAATGGTGTAAGGCCCATATCAAAGTGGTATGAGCTTTCGATGGCCTTTGGTAAGGCGTTTTTTCTATGCAACCAAACTTTATCGCCCACTTCAAACTTGTGTGGCACCTAATGTTGATCATGTCGTTACTTGTACTTGGCTCCCTTGAGTTGGTCCAGAAGGTCATCAATCAGTGGGATTGGATACCTCTTCCTAAGATTTTTTTTGTTTAGTTCCCGATAATCAATAAAGAGCCTCCAAGTCCCATCCTTCTTTTGTACAAGTACAATCATGCTCCCACATGGTGAGGAACTTGGTCAAATGTGCCCTTTTTGTAGTAGTTTCTGGATTTGCTGCTTGACCTCTTCATTTTCCAGAATGGAGTAGTGGTATATCGTCTTGTTGGGTAGAGGTGCGTTGGGAGCCAGATCGATTGAATGATTGACCTAACAGTGCAAGGGTACCCTTGTGGGTGAGGAGAAGATGTCCCTGTATTCTTCCATGACCTTATCCACCTCCTGCTGCTGCATGGAGGAACCCTTCCCAAGGGCCATGGAAGTGGCCACAGTCTTCCCCTTATTTTGAGAGTGAATCAGAAATAAAACAAATTTCTCGGTTTGGGAGATGATTTTACTACATTTCTCAGTAGAGATCAAAGAGATGGCAATAGGCGGGGCTACCTCCGGTATCCTATATAACTTATTGCCCAAAGAAATAATAATAGTGCGAGGCCTTGACTCATACACAAAATGACGCTTCCACAAGTATGGTTGGCCTAAAAATACAACACAAACTTCAAGAAGAGAAATATCGCATAGTACCTCATTTGTGAAGGGATTAATGTTGTAGGGGAGGCAACACTATTGGCTGACGTGAAGATCTCGTCCTTGGTGAAGCCACCCGATAGTGTACGACTGTAG
This sequence comes from Pinus tabuliformis, assembly GCA_031772625.1. Classification (NCBI taxonomy): domain Eukaryota; kingdom Viridiplantae; phylum Streptophyta; class Pinopsida; order Pinales; family Pinaceae; genus Pinus; species Pinus tabuliformis. The sequence goes on along the minus strand of CM062820.1, from coordinate 1,199,960,370 downwards.
GTTTGGTGTGGTCAGTAGGCCCAACCCCTTCACAACCTATACTGAGGTGAGGTTCTTTTGGCTCCCATTGTCCACAATTAAATGCAACAAAGACCTCTTCACCCACATCTATGAGTGGAAGAGATACTCCCCTTCCTCTGGATATTTTGGCTCAATCTTTTGGGTCTTGGTGGTGGCAACAGTGGTGTTGGGATCCACATCAATAATTTGCTTCCCTTTGTCGATCCCCTTATCGAGTTATGACCTAGAGTTAGAACATACATATGAATTTGAAGCCTTCATCTCGACCATGAGTGGCTGCTTGGCTTGACACTCACTTGTGTTGTGAGTGGGGCTCTTATGGAATTCACACCACTTTCATGTGTCCTTCTTTGTTTTCGTGGTGTTATTATTTGCTTGCGGCTTTGGCAGGTTGTCATGCGTCACCCCACCTTGGCTTTGTCCTTTGTTCTGTGGTTTGGGGGAACCTTTCCCTTGCTTCGGATTCACAGATCCAAAGTCTCGCTTCTTCTTTTTAAATTTCTTCTCGATCTCGACAACATATCAATAGGCGACTCCAAGCGAGGAGATGTCTAGGAACTCCATCTCGTCCTGGATTTATCTATGTAGACAACCACAGTTCTTGAGTACCAAATGTCGCTCAGAATCCCTTATATCTAACTTCATGCGAAGGGTATGAAAAATATTTGTGAACTTTGGCATGTCTTGGCCCGTTACCTACCACAGTATGGTCCATTTTATGTAGTTATCTTCATAGCTCCTAATAGGGTAATATTGTTCCTTAATGGCGTCTCAGAAAGAATTTCACGTCAATCTCGCTAAAAATAGTGAGGGTTCCCTCTCATCGTTCTTCTCAGAGTAGGCTTCGCACCAATCCTTGATGTGAGGGGTGACTTTGAGGAGTGCAATAGTAATATTTCCCCTATTGGAAAAATCATGGACCGAAAAATATCCTTCCAACAGATTTAACCATTTATCTATGACATTTGCATCTATCTAGACTTTAAATATGGGAATTTCAAAGTTGACTTAGACCTTAAAGGGAATGGCGGCTCTAAGGTGGCTGCTAGATGAAGATGCATCTCCTATGGGCATCCGTCGAAGGATCTGGGAAAAGTTGTCCATGATCGCGTTCCTTTATCACTCGAGGGCTTATTCAAGAAATATTTTGAAAGGATATCCTACTCCCTCGTATTTCTTTTCTTCCACTATCGGAGACCATCGAGGTTGGTGAGGCTAGTCTTGAAAAGGTTCAACCAGTTCAAGCCCAAACTCCTTATACCCAGACCTTGTTGGGGACATGCAAAGAAAAACAAAGAAAGAGTTGACAACTCTGATAGGGATGATGTATATTTATGATGGAACGAAATGAAATATAAATATAAATAGAAACAAAGAGATAAACATAAACACAAAGGTACAATGAAAAAAAACTTCAATTCATTAATAACAAAGTACTGAAAATTATTTACATGCAAAATGGAAATAAACTAGCTTAGGCAATGGTAGCTTATCTCTAAGAATAAATGTGGCGGCTACATCTTTTGAATTGTGTTACAATGAGGCTCAAAGGCCTATTTATTATTGAAAAATAAAGGAAAACCATAAACATCCAAGAACCTAACCCTAGGAGATGAAACACCGAAACTGTAGTACATCAACTTTCCGGGGTCGCAACTTTGACATACAATCTCTATTTGACGTGCATGATACCTCGTTAGAAAGATCTATCCAAGGAATACAGATTTTGACTGCAAATGTGAATTAAAGACTCACGTTTGCCCATTTTCCAAAATATTTCGTTTAGGCCTCAAAACAGATCTGGATGTTCAGGACCCGAAAAACTGCCAAAAATAGTAAACTATGCTACAATTAACGAAACTAAAAGAAACAATGGGGGTCCAGGTGGAATACGTTGGTGGCTACCAATATCCACCTAGACCAGTCCTCCCTCCTTAGGAAGCAATGGTCCCCAGTGTGTTGAGTGCCTCCATGAGATGGGAAACTTCTGCTGAACTTGGTCCCTAGTGAACCACTTGCCTTGGTGTAGGAGCTGGTCAACTTTGACAACTTGATACAGTTGGATCTTCTACTGGTGAGAGTTCTTGTTCTGCATGTCCATGATCAAATCAGTTGTGGCGTGTTCCATGCAATCTAGGTTTAGATTTGTTGTTGTGAGTTGTTCTGCAATGTTTGATGTGTCCAGTAATGGTGGAAAGTATGGCTGAAGGTGGTCCACATTGAAAACTGGGTGTAGGCCAAGGAATGGGGGAATGTTGAGCTTAAAATCATTGTCTCCTATAACCTTGGTAATGGTGTAAGGCCCATATCAGAGTGGTCTAAGCTTCCAAAATGATCCGGTAAGACGTTCTTTCTGCAAATGCAACTAAACTTTGTAGCCCACTTGAAATTTGTGTAGCACTTGATGTTGATCATGTCGCTACTTGTACTTGGCTCCCTTGAGTTGGTCCAGAAGGTCATCAATCTATGGGATTGGATACCTGTTATTGATAGTTATTTTTGTTTAGTGCCTTATAATCAATGTAGATCTTCCAAGTCCCATCCTTCTTCTATACAGGTACAATCGGGCTCCCACAGGGTGAGGAACTTGGTCAGATGTGCCCTTTTTGCAGCAACACCTAGATTCGTCGCTTGATCTCTTCATTTTCAAGAATGGAGCGATGGTATATTGGCCCATTGGGTAGAGATGCTCTAGGAGTCAAATTGATCAAATGCTTGACTTGATAGTGCAAGGGTACCCTATGTGTGAGGAGAAGATGTCCCTGTATTCTTCCATGACCTTATCCACTTATTGTTGCTACGTCGAGTAACCTTCTTGGGGGCCATGGATGTGGCCACGTCTTCCCCTTACTTTGAGAGTGAATAAAAAAGAAAAGAAATTTCCCAGTCTTGGAGACAATCTTACTACATTTCTTAGCAGAGTTCAAGGAGATAGCAGTAAGCAAGGCTACCTCCAGTATCCTATATAACTCATTGCCTAAAGAAATAATAACAGTGTGAGGCCTTGACTCATACACAAAATGACACTTCCACAAGTATGGTTGGCCTAATAATACAACACAAACTTCAAGAGGAGAAACATCACACAATACCTCATCCGTGAAGGGCTTGATGTTGTAGGGGAGGTGACACTATGGCTAACGTGAAGATCTCGTCCTTGGTGAATCCACTTGATGGTGTATGGTTGCGGGAGTGGTGTGGTCGGTAGGCCCAACCATTTCATGACCATTGCCGAGATGAGGTTATTTTGGCTCTTTTTGTCAACAATGAACTGCAGCGGAGAGCCCTTCACCGACATCTACGAGTGAAAGAGATGCTCCCCTTCCTTAAGATATTCGGGTTCAATCTTCTAGATCTTGGTGGTGGCAGCGGTGGAGTTGGGTTCCACATCAATAATCTGCCTCCCTTTGTCATTACCCTTGCTAGGTTCTGACTCGGAGTCATAACATGCATCTGAATTCGAATCCTTCAGCTCAACCTCGAGTGACTGCTTGGCTTGACAATCACTTGTGTTGAGAGTGGGGCTCTTATGGAACTCACACCACTTTCCTATGTTCTTCTTCGTCTTCATGGTGTTGTCATTTGCTTGCGACTTTGGTGGGTTGTTTTTGGTCATTTCGCCTTCGCTTCGTCCTTTCTTTTGTGATTTGTGGGTGCCTTTCTGTTGCTTTGGGTTCACAGATCCAAAGTCTCGCTTATTTTGTTTTAATTATTTCTCGATCTTGACAGCATATTGATAGGCGATGCTAAGAGAGGAGATTTCCAAGAACTCCATGTTTTCCTGGATGTATTTGAGTAGACAATCGCAGTACTTGAGTACCAGATATCGCTCAGAATCCTTGATACCCAACTTCATGCGAAGGGTATGAAAAATATTTTTGAACTCTGGAACGTCTTGGTCTCTTCCTTGTTACAGTGTGGTCCATTTTATGTACTTATCTTCATCGCTCTCAACAGGGTAATACGGTTCCTTAATGACATCTCGAAAAGAATTCCAAGTGGGTGTGGCTGAAAATAGCGAGGGTTCCCTCTCATCCTTCTTCTCACAATAGGTTTCCCACAAGTCTTTGAATTGGTGGGTGGCTTTGAGGAGTGAAAAAGTAATATTTTCCCTATTGGAAAAATCATGGACCGAAAAATATCCTTCCAATAGATTTAACCATCTATCTATGACATCTACATCTACCTGGCCTTCAAATATGGGAATGTCAAAGTTAACTTGTACCTTAAAGAGAGTGGCACCTCCAAGGTGGTTGTTAAATGAATATGGATAGATTTTGGGCATTTGCCGAAGGATCTGGGCTAAGTTGTCCATCATCGCGTTCCTTCGTCGCTTGAGGGCTTCTTCGAGCAATATTTTGAAAGGATCTCCTGCTCCCTCATCTTTCTTCCCTTCCTCCTTAGGAGGCCATCGGGGTTGGCATGGCTGGTCTTGTAAAGGTTCAACCAGTTTGAGCCCTAACTCCTTATACCCCGACCTCATTGGGGGCATGCAAAAAAACAAGGAAAGAGTAGACCACTCTAATACCACTGATTTAGATTTATGAAGGAACACAATGAAATACAGATATAAATAGAAACACAAAGATAAACATAAACAGAGAGGTACAATGAAAACAAAAGTTCAATTCATTAATAACAAAGTACTAAAAACTATTTACATGTAGAATGGAAATATACTAGCTCAGACGATGGTTGCTTATCTCTGAGAAGAGATGCAATGACTACATGCCTTACGAATTGTGTTATAATGAGGCTCAAAGGTCTATTTATTATTGAGAAACAATGGAAAACCCTAAACATCCAAAAACCTAACCCGAGGAGATAAAACACCAAAATTGTGGGCCCCGTTGGGGTAAATTGTTACATCAACTTCTTGGGGTCATAACATTGGCATATAATATATGTTTGACATGCATGATACCTCATTAGAAAGATCTATCCGAAGACTACAACTTTCTGTTTTCCAAAAAAATGTCATTTAGGGACTCAATACGGATCCGGAAGTTCAAGACTTGAAAAACTGCCAAAAATAGTAAATTGTGCTACAATTAAGGAAACTAAAAGAAACAATGGGGTCCCAAGTGGAATAGGCTAGTGGCCACCAATATCCACCTGGATCAATCCTCCCCCCTAAGGAAGCAATGGTCCCCATTGTATTGAGTGCCTCCATGAGATGGGGAAACTTCCACTGAACTTGGTCCCTAGTGAGCCACTTGCCCTGGTGCAAAAGCTCGCTAGCTTTGACAACCCAATAAAGTTGGGTCTTTTGCTGGCGAGTGTTCTTGATATTCATGTCCATGATCCGATCAGTTATGTCTTGTTCCATGCAGTCTAGGTTTAGCTTTGTTGGTGTGAGTTGTTCTGCAATGTCTGATGTGTCCAGTAATGGTGGAAAGTATGGTCGAAGGGGGTCCACATTGAGCAATGGGTGCAAACCAAGGAATGGTGGAATGATGAGCTCAAAAGAATTGGCTCCCATAGCCTTGGTAATGGTGTAAGGACCATATAAGAGTGGTCTGAGCTTCCGATGGGATCTGGTAAGGCGTTCCTTATACAAATGCACCCGATGTTGATCATGTCGCTGCTTGTACTTCGCTCCCTTGAGTTGGTTCAGAAGGTCATGAATCCATGGGATTGGATACTTGTTCCTGATAATGATTTTGTTTAGTGCCCGATAATCAATGCAAAGACTCTAGGTCCCATCTTTCTTTTGTACAAGTACAATCGGGCTCCCATAGGGTGAGGAACTGGGTTAGATGTGCCCTTTTTGCAACAAATCTTAGACTTGTTGTTTGATCTTTTCATTTTCCAGAATGGATTAGCGGTATATCAACCCATTAGGTAGAGGTGATTCGAGAGTTAGATCAATCGAATGCTTGACCTGACAATGCAAGGGTAACCCTATGGGTGAGGAAAATATGTCCCTATATTCTTCCATGACCTTATCTACTTGTTGTTGTTGTGTGGAGGAACCCTTCCCAGGGGTCGTGGATGTAGCCATGATCTTCCCCTTAATTTGAGAGTGAATTAGAAAGAAAACAAATGTCCTAGTTTGGGAGATGATCTTACTGCATTATTTAGTAGAGGTAGAAGAGGTGGCGATAGGTAAGGCTACCTTTGGTATCCTATACAACTTATTTCCTAAAGATAATAATAGTGCGAGACCTTGATTCATACACAAAATCACACTTCCACAAGTATGTTTGGCCTAATAATACATCACAAACTTCAAGAGGAGCAACCTCACATAATACCTCATCTGTGAAGGGCTTTATGTTGTAGGGGAGGTGACATTGTTGGCTAACGTGGAGATCTTGTCCTTGGTGAATCCACTTGATGGTGTATGACTGTGGGTGTGGTGTGGTCTGTAGGCCAAACTGCTTCATGACCTTTGCAGAGAAGCTCCCCTTATGGATATTTGGGATCAATCTTCTAGATCTTAGTGGTGGCAACGCTAGTGTTGGGCTCCACATCAATAATTTGCTTCCCTTTGTCATTCCACTTTCCAGGTTCTGAATTAGAGTCAGAACATGCATCTAAATATGAAGCCTTCATCTCGGCCACCGGTGACTGCTTGGCTCAACACTCACTTGTGTTGTGAGTGCGGCTCTTATGGAACTCACACCACTTTCCCGTGTCCTTCTTTGCCTTCGTGGTTTTTTTATTTGCTTGCGAATTCAGTGGGTTGTCTTGGGTCACCCTGCTTTCACTTTATCCTTTGTTCTATGGTTTGGGGGCGCCTTTCCCTTGCTTCAAATTCGTAGAACCAAAGTATCACTTCTTTTGTTTAAATTTATGCTCTATCTTGGCAGCATATTGATAGGCAATGCTAAGCGAGGAGATGTCTAAGAACTCCATCTTGTCCTAAATGCATTTTTGTAGAAACCCACAGTACTTAAGTACCAAATGCTGCTCAGAATCCTTGATACCCAATTTTGTGCAAAGGGTATGAAAAATATTTGTGAACTACGACACGTCTTGGTCCCTTCCCTGCCACATTGTGGTATATTTTATGTACTTATCTTCATAGCTCCTGACGGGGTAATACTATTCCTTAATGGCATCTTGGAAAGAATTCCAAGTGGGTGCAGCTGAAATAGTGAGGGTTCCCTCTCATCCTTATTTTCATAGTAGGTTTCCCACTAGTCCTTGACATGGGGGACGACTTTGAGGAGTACAAAAGTAATCTTTTCCCTATTGGAAAAATCATGGATTAAAAAATATCCTTCCAACAGAGCTAACCAATTATTTATGTCATCAACATCTATCTCGCCTTCAAATATGGGAATAACAAGTTTACTTGTACCTTAAAGGGAGTGGCGCCTCCAAGGTGGCTGCCAGAAGAAGATGTGTCGCTTGTGGGCATCTGCCAAAGGATCTAGGCAAAGTTGTCCATCATCGCATTCCTTTGTCGCTCGAGTGTTTCTTCGAGCAATATTTTGAAAGGATATCTTGATCCCTCGCCTTTCTTTTCTTCTACCATGGGAGACCATTGGGGGTTCGCGAGGCTAGTCTTGAAAAGGTTCAACTAGTTCGAGCCCTAAATCCTTATACCTCGACCTCGTTGGGGACATGCAAAGAAAAAAGAAAGAAAGAGTAGATCGCTCTGATACAATTCACCCAAAATTATGAAGGAATGAAATGAATATAGATATAAACATAAACATAGAGTACAATGAAAACAAGACTTCAATTCATTAATAACAAAATACTAAAAATTGTTTACATGTAGAATGGAAATAAACTAGCTCAAGTGATGGTAACTTATCTTTGAGAAGAGATGTGGCAGCTACATGGCTTCTGAACTGTATTACAATGAGGCTCGAAGGCCTATTTACTATTGAGAAACAATGGAAAACCATAAACATCCAAAAACCTAGCCCCAGGAGATGAAACGCCAAAATTGTGGGCCCCGTTGGGTTAAATTGGTACATTAACTTCTCGGGGTTGTAAACTTGGCATACAATCTTTGTTTGATGCGCACGATACCTAGTTAGAAAGATCTATCCAAGGACTACAACATTCAATTGAAAACTAGAGTGAAAGACTTATGTTTGCCCAATTTCCAAACAAAATGTCGTTTAGGACCTCAAAATGGCTCCAAAAGTTCATGAAATGAAAAACTACCAAAAATAGTAAATTGTGCTACAATTAAGGAAATTGAAAGAAACAATGGGGGTCCAAGTGGAATAGGTCAGTGGCCACCAATATCCACCTGGATCAGTCCCCCCCTTATGAAGTAATGGTCCCCATTGCGTTGAGTGCCCCCATGAGAAGGGGAAACTATGTTGAACTTGGTCCTTGGTGAGCCACTTGCCTTGATGTAGGAGATGGCCAGCTTTGACAACCCGATACAATTGGATCTTCTATTGGTGAGTGTTCTTGATCTGCATGTCCATGATCTGATCAGTTGTGGCTTGTTCCATGTAATATGGGTTTAACTATGTTTGTGTGAGTTGTTCTGTGATGTCTGACGTGTCCAATAATGGTGCAAAGTATGGCCGAAGGCGGTCCACATTGAACACTGGGTGCAGGCCAAGGAATGGGGGAATGTTGAGCGCAAAATCATTGTCTCCCATAACCTTGGTAATGGTATAAGGCACATGCTCGAGTGGGGTAAGCTTTTGATTGGGTCTCGTAAGGTGTTCTTTCGGAAAGTGCAACCAAACTTTGTCACCCACCTGAAACTTGTGTGGCACCCGATGTTGATGCTTGTACTTTGCTCCCTTGAGTTGGTCCAGAAGGTCATAAATCTATGGGATTCGATGCTTATTCTTGACATTGATTTTTTTTAGTGCCTGATAATCAATGTAGAGCTTCCAGGTCCCATCCTTCTTTTGTACAAGTATAATCGGGCTCCCACAAGGTGAGGAAATTGGTTGGATGTGCCATTTTTACACCAACTCCTAGATTTACCACTTGATCTCTTAATTTTCCAGAATGGAGCGTTGGTATATCAGCTTGTTGGGTAGAGGTGCTCTAGGAGTCAAATCGATCAAATGCTTGACCTGATAGTGTCAAGGTACCCCTATGGGTGAGGAGAAGATGTCCTTGTATTATTCCACGAACTTATCCACATGTTGCTGCTACATGGAGGAACGCTTCCCGGGGTCCATGAATGTGGCCATGATATTCCCCTTACTTTGAGAGTAAATCAGAAAGGAAACAAATTTCCTAGTTTGGGAGATGATCTTACAACATTGCTGAGAAGAGATCAAAGATATGACAGTAGGTGCGACTACCTTCGGTATCCTATATAACTTATTACCCAAAGAAATAATAACATTGTGAGGTCTTGACTCATACACAAAGTGATGCTTCCACAAGTATGGCTTGCCTAATAATACATCGCAAACTTCAACAAGAGCAACATCACACAATACCTCATCCTTGAAGGGCTTGTTTGTGTGGGGGGGCCGATACTGCTAGCTGACGTAGAGATATTATCCTTGGTGAAGCCACCTAATGGTGTGCGACTGTTGGTGTGGTCTGGTCGGTAGGCCTAAACACTTCATGACCTCTACTGAGATGAGGTTCTTTTGGCTCCTGCTGTCGAAAATGAGCTTTAGTGTAGACCCTTCACCCACATCTGCGATTTGAAGAGATGTTCCCCTTCCTATAGATCTCTAGGCTTAATATTATGGATCTTGGTGGTGGCAACGATGGTGTTGGGCTCCGCATTAATAATTTGTTTCCCTTTTTCATTCCCTTGTCGGGTTTTGACTTAGATTGGGAACATGCATCTGATTCTGAAGCCTTCTACTCAGCCACCAATGACAGCTTGGCTCGACACTCGTGTTGTGAGTGGAGATCTTATGGAACTCACACTACTTTCTTGTGTCCTTCTTTGTCTTTGTGGTGTTTTTATTTGCTTGCAACTTCGGTGGGTTTCCCTGGGTCACCCCCTCTTTGATTTTCCCTTTGTTTTGCAGTTTGAGGGTGCCTTTCCCTTGCTTTGGATTCATAAATCCAAAGTCTCGCTTCTTCTGTTTAAGTTTCTGCTCGATCTTGATAGCATATCGATAGGCGAAGCCAAGTGAGGAGATGTCCATGAACTCGATCTCGTCCTGGACCTATTTGTGTAGACAACTGAGATACTTGAGTACCAGATGCCGCTCAGAATCCTTGACACCTAACTTCGTGCGAAGGGTATGAAAAATATTTGTGAACTCTTGCAAGTCTTGGTCCCTTTCCTGCCACAGTGTGGTCCATTTTATGTACTTATCTTCATAGCTCCCGGCAGGGTAATATTGTTCCTTAATGGCATCTCAGAAAGAATTCCATGTGGTTGCGGATGAAAATAGTGAGGTTTCCCTCTCGTCCTTCTTCTCACAGTAGTTTTCCCACCAGTCCTTGACGTGGGGGGTGAATTTGAGGAGTCATAAAGTAATGTTTTCCTTATTGGAAGTATCATGGACCAAAAAATATCCTTCCAACAGATTTAACCATTTATCTACGACATCTGCATCAATCTGGCCTTCAAATATGGGAATTTTAAAGTTGACTTGTACCTTAAAGGGAGTGGCACCTCCAAGGTGGCTGCTAGATGAAGATGCGTCGTCTGTGGGCATCCACAGAAGGATTTGGGCAAAGTTGTCCATTATCACGTTCCTTTGTCGCTCGAGCACTTCTTCGAGCAATATTTTGAAAGGATCTCTTGCTCCCTCATATTTCTTTTCTTCTACCATGGGAGGTCATTGGGGTCGGTGAGGCTAGTCATACAAAGGTTCAACTAGGTCAAGCCCTAACTCCTTATACCCTGACCTCGTTGGGGACATGCAAAGAAAAACAGAGAAAGCGCAAACCGCTCTAATACCATTGATCCATATTAATGAAGGAACAAATGAAAAACAAATATAAACATAAACACAAAGATAAACATAAACACATAGGTACAACTAAAACAAAACTTCAATTCATTAATAAGAAAGTACTGAAAATTGTTTACATGGAGAATGGAAATAGACTAGCTCAAGCGATGGTAGCTTATCTCTGAGAAGAGATGTGGTGGCTACATGCCTTCTTAATTGTGTTACAATGAGTCTCAAAGGTCTATTTATTATTTAGAAATAATGGAAAACCCTAAACATCCAAAAACCTAACTGTAGGAGATGAAACACCAAAACTGTGGGCCCCGTTGGGGTAAATTGGTACATCAACTTCCCACAGTTGTAACTTTGGCATATCATCTATGTTTGAGGCGCACGATACCTCATTAGATATATTTATCCAAGGACTACAATTTTCAACTACAAACGTCGTTTAGGGCCTCAAAACATCTCCAAAAGTTTTGGACCCGAAAAAACTGCCAAAAATAGTAAATTGTGTTACAATTAAGGAAACTGAAAGAAACAATGGGGGTCCAAGTGGAATAGGATGGTGGCCACCAATATCCACCTAGACAATTCATCCCTCCTTAGGAAGTAATGATCCCCATTGCGTTGAGTGCCTCCATGACATGGGAAAACTTTTGTTGAACTTGGTCGCTTGTGAGCCACTTGCCTTGGTGCAGGAGCTGGCCAACTTTGACAACCTGATACAATTCGATCTTTTTCTTGTGAGTGTTTGTGATCTGCTTATCCATAATCCAATCAGTTGTGTCCTATTCCATGTAGTCTGGGTTTAGCTCTGTTGGTGTTAATTGTTCTACAATGTCTGATGTGCCCAGTAATGGTGGAAAGTATCGTCGAAGGCAATGCACATTAAACATTGGGTGCAAGCTAAGGATAGGGGAATGTTGAGCTCAAAAGCATTGTCTCCCACAACATTGGTAATGGTGTAAGGTCCATATCGGAGTGATATGAGCTTCCGATGGGATATGGTAAGGTGTTCTTTCTGCAAATGCAACCAAACATTATCGCCCACCTAAAGCTTTTGTGGCACCCAATGTTGATCATGTCGCTGCTTGTACTTGACTCACTTGAGTTGGTCCACAAGGTCATCAATCTATGGGATTGGATACTTGTTCTTGACAATGATTTTGTTTATTTCTCGATAATTACTACAGAGCCTCCATGTCCCATCCTTCTTCTGTACAAGTACAATCAGGCTCCCATAGGGTGAGGAACTTGGGCGGATGTGCCATTTTTACAGCAATTCCTGGATTTTCTGCTTGATCTCTTCATTTTCTAGAATGGAGTGGTGGTATATCGGCCTGTTGGGTAGAGGTGATCCAGGATTTAGATCGATCAAATGCTTGACCTCATAGTGCAAGGGTACGCTTGTGGGTGAGCAGAAGATGTTCCTGTATTCTTCCAAGACCTTATCCACTTGCTATTGATGCGTGGAGGAACCCTTCCTGAGAGCCATGGATGTGGCGATGATCTTCCCCTTAATTTTAGAGTGAATCAGAAAGAAAACAGGTTTCATGGTTTGGGAGATGATCTTACTGCATTTCTTAGTAAAGATCAAAGAGATGGCAATAGGCAGGGTTACCTCCAGTATCCTGTATAACTTATTGCCCAAAGAAATAATAACAACATGAGTCCTTGACTCATACACAGAATGACGCTTTCACAAGTATGGTTGGCCTAATAATACATCACAAACTTCAAGAGGAGCAACATCACACAATACCTCATCCATGAAGGGCTTGATGCTGTAGGGGAGGTCACACTGCACCATGGAGCTTTGTAGATCATGCAACATATTTCTACAACACTTCTGAAGGGTGCACTAGAGCAGAGAGATACGTGCAAAGGGTGTACACTAGGGAATTAGACTAAATCCACCTTTCATGGTGAGGATAGTTGAGCGTAAGCGATCCTTGAAAGAGTTCACTTAGATGTCTATGGATCATTCTCGACAGCCTCCACGGCCAAACATAGGTATTATGTGATATTTGTAGATGATTTCTCATGTAAGTGTTGGATTTTCTTCATGCAGAAGAACGATCAAATGTTCACTAAATTTTCTGAATTTAAATTACTTATTGAGAAATACACTAGGAGGAAAGTGAAGGCTCTCAGGAGTGATAATGGTGGAGAATATGTGTCGAATGAATTCAAGAACTTCTGTGCATCAGAAGGCATTCGATGGGAGTTAATAGCGCCTCATAACCCATAAAAAAATGGGGTGTCTAAAAGGAAGAACAAAAGTATTTTGGGAGTTGCACGAGTGATGTTACATGATTAGGGCCTACTGTTGCAGTTGTGGGCTGAAGTATGAAGCACAATTGTATATGTACAAAACATGAGTCCTCATCGGATTCTCTGGATGAGTACACCAGAAGAATCTTTTTTTTTAGGTAAGAGACTAGACGTGGCACACTTCATGATCTTTTGTTCACTAGTTTACTGCCATGTAACCAAGGATGAAAGGAAAAAGCTAGATTCGATAACTGAGTTGGGCATATTTGTGAGATACATTGATACACCTCACAACTATCGGGTGTACCTTCCATCTCACAGGATGAAAATTGTTCGTAGAGTTGTGAAGTTTGATGAAGAGAAGGCCATGAGATGTTCCCTTGAAAGGGAGATTCAATTGCATGCAGATGAGGAGCTTTTAGCTCTAAAGGAAGAACCTAAGGATGATGTGGAGCAACCACATGTAGAGGAGCAAAGAGTGGAAGCACCCACTGATGTAGATACATCTAGAGATGGAAGGAAACACGCTAGAGAAGTTGCCAGATTGATGGATGATGCTAGATAGAATGTGGGAGTAGCCACATCACAGCGCAGGCAGAGGAGGTCACCAGATCGGTACACTAGCTACAGGAGCGAGAGTGTAGAGACTGAGCCATCGTCATTCGAGGAAGCAGTGCAACAACCAATATGGGTTGATGCCATGGTAGAGGAGTATGACTCCATTATCAGAAACAGTGTTAGGGAAGTGGTCCCAAGACCAACATACAAGTCAATGGTGAGTTCCAAATGGCTTTACAAGGTAAAACAAGTAGTAGATGGGAGTGTTGAGAAACATAAGGACAAATTTGTGGCTAGAGGGTTCTCTCAGGTGGAGAGAATTGATTACAAGGAGACCTTTTCTCTAATAGAATAACACTCTTCAATCATATCTATTCTAGTACTTCCAACACAGATGGGATGGAAGATACATCAGATGGATGTGAAGACAACATTCCTCGAAAAAGTGATTGAGGAAGAGGTGTACATTGATAAGCTGGGAGGATTTGAGACCTTCAATAGAGATTCGCATGTGTGCAGACTTAGGTGAGCATTGTATGGATTGAAACAAGCACCTCGTGCTTGGTACACTAGGATCAACAACTATTTCACCAAGTTGGGTTTCACCAAAAGTGAAGAAGATGCAAACCTTTACCATATTGTGGTTGAAGGTAAATTATTGATTATAGTATTATATGTCGATGATTTAATTCTATCAGTTGATGAGAAGCTAGTCAAATCTTGCAAAGAGGATCTTGCAAAAGAATTCAAGATGAAGGACTTGGGGCTCATGCATTATTTCGTTGGTATGGAAGTATGTCAAGGAGATGAGGAACTGTTTGTCTCTCAAGGAAAGTATGCCAACGAGAAACTGAAGAAGTTCCACATGGAGAGGAACAAACCCATGGAGACTCCTCTAGCAGGAAATTAGAGGAAGGAAGATACTATTGAATTTCCACGATCTTGGGTCTAGGTTAGAATCTTAAAATATCTGATGCTATCAAACTAAGAATCTAAAAAAGAACTACTTTGCACAATAGAAAATATAAAGCAGTAAATCACATATGCACAAGTATAGACAATTTTTAACAAAATATTGTACAACCTAATCTTCGTTATATTAAACCATTTGAATAATACAACAACCTATGGTATACAAGATACAATAAAAATCTTCACTGCAGCTTCTATGTTGTATCTTGTCCCGTCGGTCCTGCTCTTTCGTACTTCTTTCTAGGTGGCCCTTAGTCCTTCAAAGTACAACACATATAGACTCTAGGAGGGATGCTACCTAACACTGCTGCAAAGTCACTTTTGTTACATGTACACGGGTTGATCCAATCTGCTCTTTTAGGTTGACCAATCCTTGAGCTCCAATTTGTCAATCTAGCAATCACTTTTGTCCTCAAAGTATTGCACATTAGGCACCAAACTTCACCCAACCTTCATCTCTCTTCGTCACTTAAAGATTGCTTGTCTAGGGCTACTTTGGGTAGCCATGTGCTCTTCTAGGTTGGCCAATCCTTGAGCTCCAATCCGCCAATCTAGAAGTCACTTCTGTACATCAAAGTGTTGCACTTTAGGCACCAAACTTCACCCAACATTCAACTCTCTTCGTCGCTTCAACATTGCTTGTCTAGGGCTACTTTGGGTAGCCAACACACTGCCCTCCACCAGACCAATGGCACCCAACACTTCACTATATAATATTCTCCTATTAAGGCTCCCGATCACCAAATCAAGCCTTCAACTCGGCTCCCACAGGCTGCAATAGAAATTGATGCAATATTGGTCAACATCATGACCCAACACAAGGCAAAATGCTACTCCAAGTCTATTATATTGTTGTTGTTATGACTGTGATTGGTTAGGGAATCATATCCTGTTGCACAATCCCTTAACCAAGCACCAAAATAGTCCTCAATCATTGCGGCATCATCGAGGAAGGGTCCTCCAATTGTGTGATGTTGTTCTAGGCACTTTTCAACATCAAAACAACCCCACACCACCTGTGCTTTGAGGTGGTAAGGCTTGCAACCTACCATAGTTCCTGGCTAGCACCTACAATCCACCCAAAACAAGTCTCCCTTACCTTGTTACTACCCCAACACACTCGGCCTTCAAGCTCGACTCCTCAGCCCCCCTAACAACAACTTGGTCACCTTCAAATGGACCTAAAACAACCCTTCAATCCCTCGTTGTCCTTACCTTCTTGCTGCAGCTAAATCAAAGGTATCTCTCCTATCAACGAGCTCCTTGTGTTGCACAAATGGATGCTCTAAATGTCCTCCATCACCTTCTATATATACACAATAGAAGGGCTCCTCAAAACATCCTTTATGGGATTGTCTAGTTGTTAAGAGGCTTATTTAACTCAAGCCGACCTTGACTCATTTGGTGCAAACCCACTCCATAACTTCAAAAATTCATATCTCCATTTCTGCAACTCAGAATCGAGTGATCTTTGTTGTGTTGGATTCGTCTCGACGAGAGCTATCATCCTCATCCATCACATGTCGAAATATGCTCATGGTTTTGGCCCAAATCATGATGGGTGCAAAACCACAACCTTAGGTTCCAAGCCCACAAGTGACTCTTGTGGCGCTTTACCCTCCAAACCCCGAACCCTAGGGCTTGGAGTACCTCATGTCTAGTCAATTTAATGTCTTAAATTGCTCTACATAAATTATCAATCCGGGTATCGTAAACTGATTAAGTGTGGTGCACCATATATGCTTAGTTAACCTTTTTCTTACTTCGTTGTTTTATAGATTTTATTTTGTTTTGGGGTTTTGTTTTTGTTGGTTTCCTAAAGTGTCTAATGCAAATGGAAATCCTATTCTAAGGTCTTAAGAATACTTTTAAAGGACAAGTATGGATAGAGATTTCAAGACAAGGCCTAAGGCCTAAGTCCCTAATGGTAACTTCCAAAACTTTAGCACTTCAAAAGATCTCAAAACATGTTATTGGTGGAATTAGTACTTGAACAAAAGTGTAAATAAGTAGCTACTTCAATCAAAATGGAATGCAACAACCAATCAATGAGCTAGTGACTATGAAACCCAGTATCCTTTCTGCTGTATGAAAAAGAAAGTAAAAACTGAACTTAAAGCAACTCAAAGACTGAAAGCAAAGCAACTAATTCATCACACTACTTCAACTCTTTTGATCCTTTACCCCTGAGCTCAATCTACCTTATGGGAAGCAATCATGAACAAGTTAAGCAATATGATATCTAAATTGCAAGAAATTAAATTGCATAAAGGAAACTAATCACACTACTTCAACTCTTCTGATCCTTTACCCTTCAGCTCAATCTACCTCATGGGAAGCAATCATGAACAAGTTAAGCAATATGATATCTAAATTGCAAGAAATTAAATTGCATAAAGGAAACTAATCACACTACTTCAACTCTTCTGATCCTTTACCCTTCAGCTCAATCTACCTTATGGGAAGCAATCATGAACAAGTTAAGCAATATGATATCTAAATTGCAGGAAAGTAAATGAGCAAAACAAAACTGATTGAAATAACAATGCTGGAATTAGAACTCAAAAAAAATAAATCAGCAGAAGGACAAGATGATTCCGTCATGTCATTAGTCATTAAAAAGCTATGTACATTATTAACCTACAATCAACCGGTTGAACACACTTGCATGAATTAAAATTGCATGAATGAAAAATCTAATCTATCAACTTGAAAGCAATCAAATGACATAATGAAATCAAAGCAAAATTACAAAATGAAATCTACTCTACCTTACATTCTAATGTGCTCCATGACATCTACTTCACATCTCCTTCCATGTTGAGAACATCAAAGCTTTATTCAAATTCTTCAAAATTACAAAGTACAACAAAGTTCTCCAAAGCTTTCAAAAGCCATCAAGGAAGAACTACAAACTCCAAGCTAAAGAACTCACAAGCTAAAAAGACTAATAAGCTCCAAACTCTAAGCTAAAAAGAGACTAACTAATGAAGGAGAGAGATCTCCTATTTATACAAAAAGATGAGAAGCCATCTCATTAATGAGAGTCCATGAATTTCTCCCTCTACCTCTAGAGTCCTAATCAAAATAGGAACTGATTAGACACATGTCTTCTTAGAGTTACAATACAATTAGGAGATGTGACACATATCCTCATGATCCCATGATTCTTTCCACTCAAATTCGAATTTGGCCTTAGAGTGCCACATAAGGGTCTTCTAGAAGCCTCCTTTCAACCTACACATGTCAACAATCTCAACCCATTTGTTAGGTATAAGCATATGAACATTATTTTCTAATTTTTAACCACAAATTCACTTAAAAGGCTTAGAATTAATAAAGATTGGAAAAACATAAATGTGGCCCAATGATAATGAAAGTGGGATGAATGTGGTGAGATAGTAGTGAAATGGAGGTGATATAATGGACATAATAGTGAAAGTGTAATGGAAATGAATGACATTTTCAAGACTCAACACCTCCCAAGCTACTAAAAAATCAACAAATGCTACTTCATGTGAAGTAGTGGAGGCTACTATTTACAAACAACTTGTGGGTTCACTTATGTACTTGGTGAACACATGACTAGACATATGTTTTGCAGTTAACCAACTTAGTCAAGCAATGGTTAAGCCAAGCAAACTCTATTGGAAGGCAACTAAACATGTGTTGAGATACATTAGCAGCACCACTCAGTTTGGTCTTTGGTACAAATGGATAGAGGGAGTGAAGCTTCAAGGCTTCACAGATGCAGATTGGGCAGGGAGTCCATGAGACATGAAGAGCACATCAGGGGGAGTCTTCAGTATTGGGTCAACAATAATTACTTGGTACAACAAGAAGTAAAGATTAGTTGCACTCAATTCGGCAAAAGCAAAGTACATGGCTGCTACTTAAGCAACGTGTGAGGCTATCTAGATGAGGAAGATTCTTGTTGGGTTATTTGGTCAACAGATGGATCCTACAGTGGTTTGTTGTGACAATTAGATTTGTATCAAACTCTCTGAGAATATAGTTTTTCATGATTGGTCCAAGCATATCGACATCTGGTATCACCATCTTAGATATTGTGTGCAGAGGAGAATCATGTTGTTGGAGTACATTCCTGCAAAGGAACAAGATGCAGACATCTTGACTAAGGCACTGTCAAGAGGCAAATTCTAGTTCCATAGAGGCAGGATTGGGCATCTGATAATCCCTTTTTTGTTGAGAGGGAGTGTTGAAAATGCAACAAGAAAATTTTAATTTTCCCTTGAATTAAATTAGGAATAAAATTGTAATTCCACTTCACAAGACAACTTGTATGAGTTAACTAAGTTAATTTGACTTAGTTGGCTCAATTAATTCAAGTTGAGGGTCTAACTTGAGTCATGTAGAGTGTCTCCTACTTTATAGGAGCCATGGTTGACTTTTTTTGGGTTGTGATTCATTAATTCAGTTTAACTGAGTTAAAGTCAGTTAAACTAGTTCCAACTAATGGAGGAACTAGTAGGAGGTCAGGCAATGGGGTGTTGCTTCATGTGTTCAACCAGCTAACTGATGTTTCACTCCTAAATAACTCTTGCATGTCAAATCTTAGAGTTACCGAGTTGATATTAGAGTTCAAGGGCAATGTACTATCAATTGTATAATCATCCAAATTGTACAGGTGATGCATGCAGTCAAAGGAAGGCCTATGAGGATTGCGCAATTCCAATTGAGAAATTTTCTTAATTAATAGGGGGATAATTCCCAAGGAAACACCACAAGGAAATAGGGACTTGGGCAAGCATAAAATTGGTTAAGTATTTGCCTAGGATTGTCTAGGAAGATGTGATACAGATAAAGATAGTGCAGAGGTTGCTTAGGATTGAGCAAATCATTGTAACCTTCTCATGTTTTCAGTCTAATGCAATATACATATAGGAGGTTTTTTTAGCTATGGCTTTCCCTAGGAAATCATTGTGTAATGTGTTGATTGAATTCTTTTTCTTGTATGCTTCGTGATTTCTCGATCGATTAATTGTTTCCATTGATGAGTATAGTAGATTCAAGTCTTTTGTTTTAGAAAATTACATAAGCAATTTGAATCTACAAGAAATTTCTACAAACTAAACTGGAAAGTGAAGTTTGGATTGAAGATGATGATGAATACTTTGAAAATATTCAACCAATATTTACTATTTCACAAATTGATGAAGAAAACCAACTATTAAATTTGATGAATAATAATGACTCTTCATATTGTGAACAAGATCAAAGTTTTCAAGAGCAATTTTGTTAGAAAATTATATATTACAGAGCAATGGAACACATAAAATATATTGCAGAAATATAAACATATAAAACACATAAAACAAGAGAGACACAGATATACGTGGTTCACCCAATTTGGGCTATGTCCACGGAGAAACAACTAGTCCTTCCTTTTATATTATCCAACAAACTGAAGATATACAACCTACAACAAATCCGTTGTAATTCCCTCTTCGCTCTCACGCAATCTCCTCTCTCTTTCTCGCTCAGAATACACATCTACATAGACGCAATACAATTCCCTCATATATAGCGAGGGGTTTCCTTCTAGGGCAAAAAACCCTAAATTAAACATAATTTCTATCGTCAGATTTCTGCCAGGGGTCCATTACGAACTGGGATCCAATGCGGAAATACCTTTAAATAAAGAAGATAATCAGGCTCCACATGGAACAAATTTAAAATTGAATATTTTTCATCTAGACAATCTAAGGTAGCTTTACATTTTATGGAAAAGTTTGGTAATTCGTTGGTAGAATTTTTTCTAGGCAAAACATAAAATACTAACAATAACTTGGAAGGATTTTGAAAGAAGCAATTGGTAAAGATTCTACAAAAACACTATTCAACATATGCATGGGAATACACTGATATGAAGGGGATTGATCCAAATACATGTATGCATCATATTTACATTCAATAAAATGTCAAACCAGTAAGACAAACTTAGAGAAGGACGAATCCTAATCTCAGGGAAACTATTAAGGAAGAATTACAAAAATTACTTAATGTGAATTTCGTTTATCCAGTATCAGATAGCCAATGGGTTTCACCTTTAGTGATTGTTCCAAAGAAGCATGGAAAGTGGAGAGTATGCATTGACTATAAAGAACTAAACAAAACTACTTTAAAAGATCATTTTCCACTACCTTTTATTGATCAAGTATTAGATACTTTAGCAGGGAATAAATATTTTTCATTTCTTGATGGTTTCAGTGGATATAACCAAATTCAACTGACACTAGAAGATCAATATAAAACAAATTTTACATGTCCATGGGGTACGCATGCTTACAGGGTACTTCATTTTGGTTTATGTAATGCACCTGCTGCATTCCAAAGAGCAATTTTAGGTATCTTTTCTGACTTGATCCATGATTGTGTAGAAGTTTACATGGATGATTTTACTGTTTATGGAAACACTTTTGAAGAAGCTATGGATAAATTAGAAAAAGTTCTCATTATATGTAAAGAATCAAATCTTTCATTGATTCATGAAAAATGTTTTATGATGTTTAACGAAGGAATTGTTTTGTGACATAATATTTTAGGTGCTAGATTAAAGTGGACATAACAAAGATTGAAGTCATTTCCAAGATTTCGGTACCAACATGTGAATGAGATGTTTGACGTTTTCTTCGTTTTTATAGGAGACTATAAAATATTCATGGAAAATTTCACGAAAATAACTTCACCAATTTTTAAACTTCTTACAAAAGATTGTGATTTTGTTTGGAATTCTAACTGCCAAAAGGCATTTGAATCATTGAAACAAAAAATTACTGAAGCACCAATTTTAATAGGACCAAATTAGTCTCTCCCATTTCATATTTTAATTGATGCTTCAGATACTGCTTTAGGAGCTATATTGGGACAAAAAGGCTTGACTCCTTATGTTATTTATTATACAAGTAAAAATTTGACTCTTGCAAAGTTAAATTATACAGTTACAGAAAATGAGTTTTTAGCTATTTTTCATCCCATTAATAAGTTTCGTCATTACATTATTGGTTATGAAACTTTTTTTCATACAGATAAACCAATTACTAATGGTAGGATCACTAGACAACTGCTATTGTTGCATGAATTCAATATTACAATCCTAGATAGGCCAGGAAAACAAAACAGAGTTGCTAGTTTCCTTTCTGGGATTGCAAAATGATAATATTAATACTCATGTAAAGGAAAATTTTCCTAAAGAATATCTTTTTGTAGTATCTACTAAAACTCCTTAGTTTGCATATATTGCTAAGTATTTGACTATAGGAAAATTTCCTCCACAATTGTCAGCGAGAGAAAAGCAAATAGTCATCAAATCCAATGCACCCTACTCATGGATAGAGGGAGAATTGTATCAAACAGGACCTGTTCTGAATATCCGAAGATGTGTTCGAGAGAATGAAGTACCAGAAATATTAAAAGCTTGTCATGGTGAACTGTGTGGAGGAAACTTTGTTGATAAAAGAATTGCATGTAAAGTGCTTCTTATGGAATATTATTGGCATTCTCTTTTTAAAGATGCCAAGGAATATGTAAAAAGATGTGATAGCCACCAAAGAATGGGAAGGCCCATTCAATCATATGAGATGCCTCTACAACCTAAGGTACTCATAGAGCCTTTTGAAAAATGGGCTCTAGATTTTGTTGTTCCAATCAATCCTCCATCCAAACAAAAGAGGCACATTCTTGTTTGTATAGATTATGTTACGAAATGGGTAGTAGCTAAGCCACTTCCCATTTCTTTTTGAGGATATTTTCACTTGTTTTGGTGTCGCAAGGAAAATTGTGAGAGATCAAGGTGCTTAATTCACATCTAAGTTGGTGCAGAAAATTATGGAGCAATATAGGATCAAACATAAAAAATCGACTCCATATTATCCACAAACCAATGGGAAAGTGGAATCTACCAACAAGGTACTTGAAGCTATACTAAAGAAGACTATACACTTGCATAGAAGAAACCGGGCATAAAGACTTCCAGAGGCACTTTTGGCATACCACACCACATGGAGAAACACTACTGGGCATACTCCCTATGAGATTTTCAATGGGAAATAAGTCTTTCTTTCAATTGACTCCGAAGTGGAGACCTTTAGAATGGAAACAAAGTTGGGGCTTGATCTATCTGATGCTCAAAAACAAAGGTTGGCACAATTTAATGAGCTATATGAGATCCGACAAGATGCCATACAAAGAACACACATAATCTAGCAATAAAGAACCAGATGGCATGACAAATTCATCAAAGTTCAGAACTTCAAGCCAGGTGATTGGGCTCTTCTTTTTTACTCTAAGTTTAAGAATTTCCGAGAAAAAAATTAACACATTGGCTTGGTCCTTATGAAATAGACACTATTTTTTATTATGGGGCAGTTAGAATCGAGACAATTGATGAAGAAAAGATTACCTTCCTTGTTAATGGGTATAAGATGAAATTATATCATAAGCCCTTGACAAGAGAAGATTTTGTTAAAAATTTGCAAGAGAATTCTGATATGAAATTGATAAGGAAGGGAGATTCTCCTTCCCTACCACCAAAAGAATTATAATTTCTCTTTCTAAATAAATAAATAATAAAAACAAAAATAAAAATAAAAATAAAATAAAATAAAAGAATAATAAAGGCATAGGTAGGAAAACCAAAAATATTGACATTCCTATGCAGAAAATCTCAGTTGAAAACCAAGGGATCCTTGGAAATTTAGGTTTTCAAATTTCCAATTTTTCTTTTGTTTCCACTTCCTTCTTTGAAGTTCTAATAAAGCCTTTGGAAGAATTTGTTTCTCTTTTAAAAGAGGCAATTTGGGGGCACGACTTCTCTTCCACAATGGGTCTTAACAAGGGTATTAGACAAAAAGTTAAAGGGTTACAAGGAAATATTTTAATGAGAAAGCCCCAATGGTCACTAAATGTACAAAGCAAAGGGACATCAACAACCTTGGATGTTTTGATCCAAGCATCAAAGGTGGTTCAGTTACAAGGCAGCTCTTGAGTTTTAAAATTTTGTGCATAAGGACATGCAACATCTTCAACTTAGGGGAATGTTGAATCCCTGAATTGTCCTCATTTTGACACCTTTTTTCCCTTTATTTTCACCTATTCCATATGTGTTTTTGCTACATTTACAAGTTATAAGGTCATCCAGGTCATCCTCAACTATAATATAAGGTATCATTCATTCATAACTCGTAATCTGTAATTTCTTTGTGAAATTGATTGAAATATTGCTATGGCTACTAAAATGTGCATTTTTTGTAGCTAATCAGAATTTTTGCAGCCAAGTCCAAGGTTGAACAAATTCTTGAGAGTTTGAGGATGAAAAATATACATGGATAAGCGCCAAATGTCAAGATCAATGATATGCACCTATAACACCTACCTGTAAGATCATAGAATTCGATAATCTAGCTGGTCAAAGGAAAAGTCAAAGTTGGTTACAAAAGTCTGTGTTTACGCAAAAATTCAAGTGAAACAATGTCATCATCAGGTTAGCATGGATTCAAGCGAGCGAGATTCGAGATCTGAAGATGATGATGTGTTGAACGAGAACTTTCATGATTTTATCTTCTCGTAGCAAACAATGAAGAATAAACTTTCTATTTTAATTAGGAAACCTAATTGTTGATTGAAGAACGTGCCTCTTGGCATTAATTTCTTAAGAAGTTGTTTATTAAAATAATATAAATTGCTTCGATCCGAAGCAAAGGCAATCAAGTTTATAGCTATGTAATTATTGTTACTCCTTGATACATTATTTCCAGTGAATACAAATACTCTATTCCTATACAAATGTGTTGGTGATCTTATTTGTTGATTTGAGTTTTCTTGCCTCGCGCGCTCATGAGGAGAGCCCCTTGATGAGTTGTGAGATAATATAGTATTTTTTTATTTCATTCTTTCTTTAGTAGTTCTTTCAATTTGGTTTTCAATTAGTTAGATGACTTTTACTTTAGATGATGCTTTGTTTTCATGCACACATTACTCATTGAAGTTTTGATTGCAATAGGTTGGGTGCTCAACATTAAAAATATTTCTTTTATTAGATTGCATATTTGAATCTTCGACTTAGTCTCAAATTTATTGTTAATCTTTGGATTCATTCTAATTAATATTGTGCACATTAGTAATTTGTAAAGATTTTCAATCATTGCTTTCCAAGTTAATTTCAGTCTTGCTTTGAAGAGTTAAGTTCCTTACGCACTTCTAGAATAGAGCTCAATTCAACTTGTTTAGAATAAAAGTATAATAAATCTTTTCCCTTTCAATCTAGTTAGAATAAAGTTTTTTCAAATGTTTGATAGTTTAGGTTTTCAATTCTGTAAAAGAGTATAAACTTTCAATTCTGCCAAGTACAATAGACTTTTAATTGTAGTTGCATATTTCAATTCAGTCCTTAGAATAGTATGCTTTAATTCCTTGCACTTTGGCATAGTTTTGATTTGAAGTTGATCTTAGATTAAGATAAGTCTTACAGAAATAATATGTGCGTACTTGATAAGAATTAGTATGGAATAGTTAAAGTTTATATTTTTTCCTTTAGATTTAAAACTTAAGTCAAAAGTAAATATCCTAGCATATATAGTGCACATACACTTCACAAGTTAACAAGCCCTCGTTGATGATTTAATGAAGTAGTTTAATCAACAATTAAATTATCCAACACTAACAATTGTAGTCCTTTTCAAGAGAGAAACCTTTGTTTATCATTAATACAATGTACACGAAATGATTTGTTGATCCTAATACTAGGTCTCCTTAGTGTATATAGAGTACTCAAATGGTACAATTATAATAAAATGGGACCATGAAAGGTTCTAGCCTACATAACACTAGAGCAACATAGCTATAATATATCAATATATAGGGCTCAATGAGGGGTTTGAAGGTTAACATGGGGCTAATATAGGGCTTAACAAGATTATCTGAGAATGAGCAACTGAGGGGGTAAGTTATGAATTAAAAATACTTATGAAATTCATCCATTATTAAATGGTTTTGGATTCAAAGCAAATCAACAGTAAGGACTATAATATGGAAGGTACTAGTAAAGTATTTCTCGCGAATTGGAAATTCAGTAGTGTGCAAAGTCATAATTGGAGGAAATATCCAAATTGGGGAAGATCCTTGGTTGGGAGCAAACAAACACTGCAAGTTGTAAGATGAGCTTGGAGATTTCTTGAACGAGGCAGACATTTTTTCATGGCAGATGCAAAGCCACCATCTCCATAGCTTGTTGACTGAGATGGTTGGAAAATCATGAGGTTGATGAGGCTTGAAGGATGGTTAGCCAAGGAATGAATGACATATACATATTGTCTATTTTCGTGCTTCATCACATTGCACAAGGAAGTGGAGTACTTGCTGATGAGCCTCAGTATTGCAGCAAGAATGTTGCAACTCCCAAGGCTACCAACTTTAATTATCAACCTGAGGTTCATACAAACTTAAGAGGTATCGACACTATATGTGCAGCATACAATGTGTCCATCCTTCGATGTCATGATGTAATGGAGTGAATGTAAGGAAATCAAATCCTAAACTAATTGCAGAAATGGAAAAGAAATTAATCCTAGGTAAGAAGAACAAAGGTAATTGAAATCCTAAGAGCATGAATTCAAATATATAGGTCTCATCTACATTGTAAAAAGGCATGTCCTAATTGGTGTTTATTCTTCCTTAACAATCGATTTAGAGCGTAGGGGTCATGATGCAAACCTAAGGGACCAAAACCAATCTTTTTGAGCAAATATGGGCAAGTATATACATGTTGGAAGAGTACTACAAGAAACTATAGGATGTTATAGATTTACTACAAGAAGATATAATTCATTGAATGACCAAGAAAATCAAATCCAAATTGGTTGTGACACATTTTTTTATTGACTAGGATGTATTAGGTCTCCATTCCAAGTGGAATCGCTCAAAAAGACCTTTACTAACCCATGCTAAAAAATAATAGAAAATTACTAGTCTAGAATCTAGAAATTCGAGAACTAGTGAGCTAGTAAATATGTCAAATGCCTAACCTAATTAAGTGTAAATGCAATGGGGTAAATTTTTCTATTAAATAGAATGTTTTTTGATTTAATGCAAGTGGAATCAACTCGATTGAAGCTCGTTAGCAAGTTCTAAAAAATAACAGAAATTTACTATTATTTGCCACAAGGGACTTCGAGAAATCTAGATTTGGGAATAAACAAATTAATCCAAGTAGCTCAATGATTAATATGACATTTCAAAGTTGTTTCAATGATGAAATGATGCTTTTGATCCTGCAAAACAAATTACTTCAACCATTTAGCTGAATTCTACAACAAGAAATCATTAATACTAAACGCAGAGATAGAAAAAAGACAAGAACAAGAGATGCATGTGCATAAGAAGTGAAAAGAATAAAAATAAATGATACAAAAGGGCTCTGAGGCTCTTGGGATGGCCAAGCCCAAGGAAACTTAGATTCCTATGAAGGAGACCAAGATTTATAAGTTGAACATGGCACCAATCTTCATTATTTCCATCAATATAATTACATCCCTGCAAGAAATGAAAATGGAGCTACAAAAATATGAGTTTTCTGCACAATAAGACTAAGAAAAGTCAACCCCTAGAGGCAAATTCGACTTGGTACTTATACAAAATGATTAGGAAGCATTCCCCATGAAAGGATGAATCTTTCCCCACCAAAATCCCTTAAATAGTGGATCTGGTGGTTCCCAATACTAGGAATTTGCATTAAATGAACACATTCCTAGATTCTCAATCATTAGAGCTCCAGAATTTGTGCAATAATTTCAGAATGTCTTCTTGATTTATTATTTAATATTTATCCTCTTTTAGTACGGAGAAAGTCCATAAATTATCTCATCCTTGAAATCTTCATAATCTGCCCAATATTTTCACAATATTCCACAAAAATAAATAATATTAGGCACAAATATGCAATTATCCATAAACCTTCCTAATGAACATATTAAAGTTAAAAATACATTATCTAATGCAAAAAGAGAGGTTTAATGTGTTGAAGGATGGTCAGATGGGCCTTAATTTATGTCTAATTTGGAGGCCCATCATACCCCCTGCTGAAAGTGTTGCTCATCCTCTGAGCAACTTAGTGACCTCATTGTGCCTCATTCATGGCCCTGGTGGCCTCCCTGATTTGTACATTCCTGCCTTTTTCCCCTTATGCAAGATGGGTTCTTTAAGATTTTTCGGTTTGGAAAGGTCTTCCACATCCTTTTCCAATCTCCTGCTACCTTTTTCCACCATTTGGACACCTCTGGAACCCTCAAAATGCCCTTAGATGAGATCTTGTAGTAAACTAGGACATCCTGTAGTAATTCCTGTAGTAACTACAGGAAACCCTGTAGCAGCATGTTTAAACCTGTTTTGAGCAGAAATGATAGTTTGAGCCTAGGGTAGGCCCTCAAATTGACTTCCATGCCCCTCAATGCCATTTTGGACCAGCTTTTCCATGTCTTTCGCCGATTTCTATAACATCTTTTAGGCCTTGGATAAAAGCTAGAAAGAGATTGGAGACCCCTTGGAAATCCTCTTTTCATCACTGCAGTTTGAGTTCTATTTTGATGGTGAATGCCTTCTTGCCTTTTGTTGCCTTCTTCTTCCTTTTTTTGGCCTAGATGATAGCCTAATGGGCTTTGGATTTCTTTGTTTTGATTAGGTCTCTCTTAGGAACTGCCATTTTGGTTTTTAGCATAATTTGTTCATTTCTTCCTTCTTGTGGCAACATTCTGCCTTACTCTAGCAGTGATTCCTTCTCTTTCAGGGTCTTCTAATCGTATGGGAGTGATGAGAAATGATGTAGAGGGTTTGGAGGATCATGCTAGGGCTTAGAGGGAGTAGTGTAGGTTTGTGAAAATGGAGAGGATGTGCTCTGTGTGTTTTTTTCAAAAAAATTCAGGGTGAGATATAGTGTAGGGTTTGTTCTTGAAAAATGTTATTTTTTTTCTTATGAAATGGGATGGATGAATGATGGATAGATAGTGGATGTGAAGTGGATGGAGGGCTTGGAGTGCTTTGGTGACTTGGACTTTGCATGAATTTCCTCTTTTAATTGTTGTCCCCACTCCTCAAAATCATCACCCTTCCTAATTTGGCTTTTTCACATTGCATGAGTAAGGGAATTAGTTGCAATTAACTAGTTGAGGGTGGCTAAGACTGGTTACCCATCCTTAGCTTTATAAAACCTCACCTCTCATGCATTGACAACAAATTTCTAACTATAATATGCTCAAGAGAAGAGGTCAAGAATATTTCATACATGTACCTACCTGATGGTTGTTTTTGGATTGCATGCATGTTGTTGCTAAGTTGATGATCGATCCATGCTTCCCAGGAGGTGCTAATTTTCTTTGCTATCTTCTACACAAGTCTTAATAGCTTGCTGATTCTTTGACTGATAAGATTGTTGTGTGTAATTTTATTTCCAGTGTTCAATCTTTTGCTGGTTGAGGGTATGGATTGCTTTCTAAGGAGGTGTTGACGGTGCTGGACCCACCAACATGTCAGGGGATCTCCCCAATAAGAAGTCCCAACTAGACCTAAGACCATTTGGTGTAGTAGTCCCAGTAGTGGGTAGTACATATCGCCTTGACCACGATTGCACGTAGAGGTAAGTAAGATGTCCTTATTGGTAGCAAGGGTGTGACTGTGCAGCAAGTCTAGGAAGGTGCATGAATGAGTCTAACACACGGAACAGGGGATGAGTGCGGCCCTTAGAAACCTGTGATAACACACAATTTGAAAGGGAACACACGAGCAGTAAGACGTCACGAAATGGAAAGCAGGATAGCCGAAAATCCAAAGGGATGGGATATATTAGCAACACATTTCAATAAGATTCATACAAATACATACAGAATAGTCCATACATACATGCGTAAATAACTACATATATCATTAAAGTAACCAAGATAGCCTAACTAGAATAACAACATATGCATGAAATGTGTTGGCTCTATTATATTAAGAAAGTGAAAGATCCAATCATACATATAACCAAGACTTCTACTGGCCCCAACAGCGGAACATTATAGTCACTGTCGCCTACTCCTCTAAAGAGATGTACTAGCTCTGCACTGTGGAGAAGCCAAGGCTCGTTACAATACACTCCAAGCTTTCTGTAAGTTATACCTATAGGAAGATTGGCTCCCCAAAAGCATGTACAATGAGTTATGAGGTTCTATAAATAGCAAAGGGTGGTCTGACCCTTGACATTCCCCATTTGTGACTCTTCACCTACCCTCATGACTCTTCAACTACTACATGACTATTAGATTCTACTATCGACACTTGGTCTTTCACTGTTACAACAAGTTTACATTACAATCTACACATGTACCCATGTGATACAAAAATAGGCTTGAGTGAGCCATGCAAGACATCACTAAGACTCAAATAGCTGTGGGAAGACTAACTCTTCGACATCCTCACGATGATCAATGGTGGTGAACTGCTGTCAAGCTTGGTAGTCTGTTATGGTGTTCGCACGCTTTATGGTGACATCCTTCTGAAAGAGAACTCTTGCGTCCTCTTGCGTCTGTTGCATCCGGGTACACTAATTTGGGACCTCTGTCCAAATCGTCTGATAACATGCGCATCATAGTCTTGAGTGCAGCCGGACCAACAACATATTGATGCATAGTGTCTACACTGATCTCCAAGTTTGCACTGGTGGCTATGCGCATCAACTCATCAAAGTACATGTCGAGCTCCAGCTGGACTTGTTTCTTAGACTTCGCCTTGGTGAGTGTGCCAATAGATGGGATCGCATGCGTGCACATAATGACATCCATGCTCTTGAACACACATGCATGTGAAACTTGCAAACTGGTGATGAACTTTGGGAGTTCCTCATAGTTCCATATCTGACTTCGGATGCGTGCCTTCAACTCTACCGCCTTTGCCTTCATTATCTTTGGCAAGTGAAATGGGGATCCTTTATACCTCATTGTCCATGTTTGCATGTGATCGACAACAACGTGCAGATCTAACAAAATGCATGCTCTTCTATCACAACGCTGCTGCCAACCGTTGAGATGGACAACTAACTTATGCACGGTGACGAATCTGGAATACAACTTCCGCATGACTGTCTCGAGAGACGATACTTCATCTAGTATCACTCTCCTCAACTCTTCTATGGCGAATGTTGTAACCTGTACTCCTCCCTACTTGGCCGCTTGTAACTCCTCAGCCATGCGCTCGTTCTCGGCTATCAAGAATCTAACACTCGAGTCGGTGGCTGCGACATATGCTTTGGAATCATCAGCCAATGTAGCTGTACACTTGCGCACTTTAGACACAATCACTCGTTCTTCAAATTTGGTAGGATATACATGGACATCCGTTGTAGGCACTCTACGCGACTGCACAACTCTGTGTTGTGACTAGTCGAAAGATATGTTGTGCATCTATGCTTCTGGATTGTCTTCAAGGATTTATGTGTCTCCTTGATTGCTTGGGACTTGCTCTGCTTCTGGATCTCGTGAAGCGGTGGGGTGACCTCTTGGTTCTGAGGCATGAGGTCAATATCTTGATCTGACTCTCGTTAAACCATATCCGTGTCCATCTGCTCAATCTCTTGAGCCAAGTCCTTCTCCTGCAACTTCGCACCCTGTGTGCTATGTGCTAGCTTCTTGGATGAGTCTATAACCTGTATGGGCGCAGTTTCATCAATCTATGCATGCTACGTCTCCTGCTGTACATGTTCATGTTGCGCTTCCTTCTCTCTTTTGCGCAGCTCTTGTTCTTCCCTGAGTTGCCACTTCAACTCCTACAACTCCTTCTCTGTCTCCTCCATCTTCTGTTGCTCTCTTTGCCTTTGCGTAAACCTCTTGTCGTGCTGTCGCCTCTTAGCCTCAATCTCCAAAGTTGCTTTCAACACAAGTGGATCTGCTTTGAACTTGCAACATTGCCTCTGCACTGTTAACAACCTTTCTCTTGCCTTTGTCACATGCAGGTTTGCTACCCTTTGCTGCTGCTGATGATGCTTCTCTCTGAGATGCTACTTCCTTCTGCTTCGCTAACCACTCTACAACTATGTTGACCGATTCATTGCGCCTTGAGAAGTGATAACAAAATCTCCATGGGTCTTCCTAAGGCGAATGACACGCCCCGTGGATCTAAGGATGTTGCACTCTTGCACAATGGTCCTTCACTAAGAAATGCGGGTCATACAGATTGAAACTTCTGGTACTGAAGGTGAACCTCTTGAACTCCTTCGTCTCAACCTCATCATGCTTGAGATTCCATATCTCATACAACCCAATCCACAAAGGAAGAGTGGGCCAAGATGCCTTCTTCTTCCTATGCAGTCTAGCTGACAACCCTGTCGAGATGTGATATGACACTTCTTGCATGACGAGCTTGTCCATGGAAAACTTCGATAAAACATGCAGAGCCTTCTCTGCATTGTACATCCGTATGAAGGTGCTAAGGGGTGAGGCATACCAATCTTCTATGTTGTTCAATGCCTCCATCATTGCCTGCGACATGCAAGGTGGATCCTTCTCAAAGATCATTCTGTACACCGGGGTGACAAAGTGGTCTGATAATTGTATGATAAATCCACAGAATCTTCATTAGGAGAACAACTTGCAATAAGTGTGCACAAAGGTTTCTGAAGGTGTCCATGCCCAACCCAAGCCTGGGAACTGCTGACGAGCACAAACTTCATCTAGTGTGTAAGCATACATGTATATTTTCACTTGCTGACCCTTGGGCAGATGCCTGGTTTATGTTACCTGTTCCTTCAACCCGAGAGCCAACATGTCGAACCAGTTGCAAGGTCTTCCTTCGCTAGCCAGTTGATCTAATACAATGACCCAACTTTGCTGGAAGGTCTCTGTGCTCTCTTGGTCGTATAAGCGACATGCAAAGATGACCAAGAGATAATATGCCTTCCACATTATCTTCGTCTTGTAAACCTAGCTGGGTGTTGTCTTGAACTTGGATGGATCTTTCACCCAGATCTTCAATATATCTCTTGAGTTTGCACTATTGCTAGGTCTGGTGAAGGGTGTATCCATTGTGATCACTGGTTGTGGCAAGTGATACATCTCCTGAAATTCCTTTGTCTTGAACGTAGCAAGTTGTGTTCCACTAACACTGCTCAATGCCATTATCTTGGGATAAATATGCGAGACAATCCAGTGGATCATGTCCGCGCATAGAAACATAGGATACGTGCGTGCAATCCAATACAATCCAGACTTGTGAATGTTGACATAGACCCTGCGGTCTTCTAGATTTTCCTCAAATGTGCCTGAGAAGGTGTCATTGATGTCCTGCCATTTCATCTTGATATCCTTGTCTATGAACAATTTAGTGTCTTCATAGATAGGCAATCTCATAGACACTTGCTCAACTGCATCTCCAGTTACACTCTCAACGGTGTCCTTTGACCCTGCTCTCTTGGAGGCCATTGCACTTGTACTTCTAAGAGATAGACGAACACTTGTGATACCTGGAGACAAAGCAAAACTCATGGAAAGAAATATGTCAATTGAAAACTAAAAGCAACTTGAGGATTGACATGCAACACACCTGGGTGACTCACTGGGAAGATTGCACAATTTTCATCGGGAGGCTAGGAGACTGACTACCAAAATTGTGCAAAGCACAGTTCGAACTGTCAGCAGGCTGACTGACTGTTGAAACTGCGCAATACACAGTCTAGCCTGGCCTGGTGAGGACTGGAACTGTGCAATGTGCAGTTTCAGTCGGTAATGACTGCAACTAGAAAATTGCATTTGCGTAATTTCTAGGGCTAGCAAGGAACAACTTCTTATAATTGTGTAGAGCAAGCTTGGAGGCCAGTGCTGGGCCAGATTTGCGCAATTTCTAGGAGGAAGGTAGAGCCTTCACTCACAGAAATGCGCATTGCAAGCCGGGCAAGGCAAGGTCCCCGCCAAGGCAGCTCAAACCCATCGACAGGTGATTAAAAACATGAAAAGTATGAATGCATGGCGAAGCTGAGTGAAAACAAGAGTGAATGATAATGCATGCAAACAGTGAGTGCAAGATTCAAAAAATGGGAAAAGAAGCATGTGTGTGAAGCGACTCGCCGCAACGATGACTGTTAGTGCAGAAACAATGTCATGCATGTGACAACAGTGTGATGTAATGGAAAACTTGAAATAGTGCTTCTACAAGCTAACATGCATTAAAACGACAACAAGCATTCATTGAAACCAAGCAAACAACACTCACACAAACCAAAATACAAAAAGCGATAGAAAAGCAGCAAAAGACATGAAAAGTAGACTTACCCAGAAAAAGCTGAGTTGAGTGTGCCGAATGCTCCTAGATACGATGAGGGCTGTTAGAGCTCCAAGATCGATGTGAGGAATGAGCTATGAAGCGTCGAATAAATAAGTTTGATAAGATCGAGGCTTATGACGCGCATGGCACAAATATAGGAAAAAGCGACACTTGGCGGGAGGTTTCTAAAACAACTTTTCCATGTAACCTCGAGCTGCTAAAAATGAATCCCTAAAATCAAGGGATGTTTTCTGCTTTTTTACTTTTTTCTTTTTCGAGAAAAAGCAACCCATGCATGCAAATAAATATTGCTCAGTCCTAGAGGGAACTGGTCAACCTGGGAGCACATGCAACAGTCTGCAAGCCTGGGAATGACATTTGCGTAGTTTCTGGGCTGAGCAAGTCTGACTGTCCCTCATGCATTACGCAATTTCTGGACTGAAGCCTTGACTGTTAGTCGAAATTGCGCAATTTTTGAGATGAAGCCCAGTGTTGGGCTTCATTGCGTAGTTTTTAGAGGGAAGGTTGCCTAGCTGTTTTGCGCATTTCTGGAGCACAATAGGCAACCCATATGGACTGTGCAATTTCCAGAGGGAAGGTTAGTTCCCCTCCAGAATTGCGCAATTTTCCAGGTGAACGTCACAACTAGAAACTGGCCAAGTTCCGAAATTTCAGCTTGCGGGTGGAAGACAAACAAGTTGACAAGCACAGGCTGGTAAGCCATTGAAATTTAATTGAAGCATTTGTACTTGGACAGTGCAAGACATGCTGCTAAGGATGGTTGGTAGGAGGCTCCAAAATGAAGCTAAGGCAAAATTTTGGAGGGTGTTTTTAACTGCTACAAAAGGAGGGTGTACCCCCTTTTCAATCTTCAGAAATGGCTTCATTATGCTCAAGTTGGCTATATCTTCTATTGTGTGAGTGAAAAATTAATTGATGTTGAGTTATGTTGTAACTGTGCAAGCTGCTTACAGGAGGAATCCTCTTCCTATAGCAATCATTTAATTCCTCTTTGAGACCTCATTAATGCACGTGGGACTGATGGAAAGTCATAGGAGGTATAAGGACAGGGTTAAAATCATCAAGAGGTGGTGGAAAAGTTGATGACAAAGTTGTCTCTGATTTTTTTCATGTAAGGTAGAGTGGAATTTGAAGATGGATTGTGGTTAGATGGAGTGGATGAGTGATGAAAGTGGTGTGGGGGGACCTATATCAACCTTCCATAAAGAATACATGACCTTTTGACCCTTTTATCCAATCAAATTTCCTCCTGTAGCTTCTTCTCGGCCATCCTGTAGTACTACAGGATCTTCCTGTAGTAATTCAGGACAACCTCCTGTAGCATACTTGTTTTGTCCATATCTCCCAAATGGTAGAATGGATTGACCTAAAATTTTCTGAGCATGTTTCCATCATCCTTATGCACCTCCCCATAAAAAAAATCTTGGCCAATGGATGCATGAATCTCGAGAAAAATTAAAAATGGTTGTAGGTGATGGAGGTTGATTTCTTGAAAACTGTGCACTGGAATTTGCTGAAATTGCTTGGGCATGTTACCATCATCCATATGCATCTCCCCATGAAACAACTTTGCAAATGGATGCACGAATATCAAGAAAATTCAAAAAATGGTTGTAGGTGATGGAGGTCAATTTCTCAAAAAGTGTGCACCAAAATTTGTTGAAATTGCTTGGGCATGTTATTATCATCCATATGCATCTCCCCCTGAAAAAACTTGGCAAACAGATGCATGGTTTTCAAGATATGACAAAAATAATTTTCTGCTCTATGTATTTTTGTTTCATGTAGTAAC
Source organism: Pinus tabuliformis (assembly GCA_031772625.1). Taxonomy (NCBI): domain Eukaryota; kingdom Viridiplantae; phylum Streptophyta; class Pinopsida; order Pinales; family Pinaceae; genus Pinus; species Pinus tabuliformis. The sequence continues at coordinate 1,199,924,619 of CM062820.1, read as the reverse complement.
TACAAGATCTTCCTGTAGCATTTTAGGATAACAATGAAAATAAGTGGTAAAATCTTGGGAATGATGAGTGGATGGTAGAAATAGATGAGGGTGATGGATTGGCATGGTCTTGGTCCTTCTGGAGCATCTGAGCAAAGGAGGAGAAAATCCAAGTTTGACTTCCTTTGACTAGGCTTTTGATCAACTTTTCTTTTGGTGGCTAACTTGTTTTTGTTGCTTGCAGAGGTTGGAGAGCATCTGCATTCATGAGAGAAAGAGATACATGGAGCAAAGTTTTCTATTTTTACTTTTTATTTTTTTTTCTTCTAGGCCTACTAGCCGCCTCAATGAGGTTTTCAACTAGTAGGTTTGCCTAGGTGCCTCAAAGGAGGTTTTCATGTAGGATATTTTTTTATTCTTCTCTTTTTTCCCTTTTTTCCAACCCATTTACTGCCTCATGGATGTTTTCAATCAATGAGCCAATCTTAGGCGCCTGAAAGGAGGTTTTCACCTGATATTTTATTTTTTTCTCTTATTTTTCATTTATTTATTTATTTTCCTATCCTACTCTACTTGAAAAAAACAAAATCATTTTCAAGTGTAGGAATACTTCCAATGGATCCACTTGCATAATAGGATGATAGATGAACTCATGTGTAGGCTCGAAACATATGCTTTGGCATGTAGATGAATGTGAGATACCAACTGCTTTGACTGAGTGAGTGTGTTACTACAACTTAACAATTTTTTGGAACCATATTTCAATATAGTTGTGATGCCCCTGATCCACTCGTTGATTTGGATCATCTTGGATGTCTTCTTCTACCATGACCTTCAAATCTTCCTCTTTTTGTTGATTATTCTCTTGAATACATGGAGGATTTGATGGTAACCATGAGGGAGCTTTCTCAATCTCTGATTTCTATGTCTGCTCTTCATCAAGTGCAACTCGTGATTCTTTGGTCTTCTCTTTTGAATATTCTTTTTTCTGCATGTTGTCATTCAATGGTATCAAGAGAATCTCTTTTTTGTAATATTCTTCATGAGATGAGATAAATACCATTGAGATCAAGAGGATATATTTGGAAGTGTTGTACCTCAACATTGTAAGTGGGCTGAGCTACTTCATTGTGTGGGTTTCGACATGGTGGTACAAGTAGTTGAGTGGGAGTGGATATTTGAGATGGATGTGGTTGGGGTTGCGGTTGTGGTGGAGGTGGATGGTAGGGCTAACACAAAGTTGAATATGGAGGATATTGAGGATATTATGGATGGCTCCCATAAGTCCCTTGCCAACCTTGTTGCCAAGATTGGTTTGGGGTTGAGATGGCCAAGGTTGCCAAGGAAAGTGTGTGTCGAATTACTTTCAGATGGATGTGCATAAGCTTGAAATTGTCAATTAGTCTCTTTCCTCATATCATGTTTAATAGGCTGCCATGGTCCTCTTGGAGCTACATAACATAGTTGCATTGGCAATTGACTTGCTCCATTGTCCTCTTGGTAAACTTCCTTCAATCTTGGTAACGAGGGGCATTATTTAACATGTGATTCTACATGGACAACACAAATATCAACATCTCCCTTTTCCTCATCTTGCATTCTTAACATTTCTACTTGTTTGCTTAGATTTCTAAAAATTTATGTTTTAAAGTCATCAAACAAATTTCCAAGTTTAGCTTGACTTACCGATCTTGATGCTGATTTACTTACTTTTACCCTTCCTCTTGACATGTGTTTGCATGTTTCACAAATTTCTAAAAATGATAATTGGTATACATCACCTCTACTCATGAGATCAATCCATTCATCCCTAATTGTTCTAAGTAAGAGGGGTTTTAGTGTGTAGGATCCTAAATGATGTAGTTTTGCCCTCTTAACATTATACATGAACCTCTCTATTAGATCCTCAAGGATTTCATCTTCTTTTTGGTTCATTCTGGAGATTTCTTATTTAAGATCATGACCTTTATATTTTTCTAGAAATACCTTTTGCATATCATTCCATGATCTTATTGAATTAGTCCCTAAACTCATGAACCATTTAAGAGCTCTATCCTTCAATGTTGCCATAAACAATCTCAGGTTTTTAGTGTTTAATAAGCAACCATAATATCTACAAAGGATTTAAAATTCAAAGAGAAAGGTTTCCAGATCCTTTGACCTTAGACCATGAAATTTTGGAAGAAAACATGGAGGGATGTTCTTCATATGCACACTGACATCAATATCTTGAATGGGAAATCCAAGAGGATCTTCTTCATTGTCATCATTTCCATCATTTCTTCTTCCTTCTCTACCACCTCTTCTTCTTCTACTTGCAAAAATGAATGGTGATGTGGCTCTTACTAGACCACGTGATCAAATGGTGGGGGGGGGGGGGGGGGGTTGGTGTTGGAGAAGTTTTTTTTTTTTTGAATAAGAATGCTAATGCAATGCAATTTTCGGTTTTTGAAATGAAATATGTTTAATGAATTTTTTTTTTTTTTTGTTTATGTAGAAAGTGAAATAAATGAATCAACTAGGGTAGAAAACAATGCATACTTTGACACCTCCCCAGAAATGATGCCAAAAATTGATGAGCCTCGATATTGCAACAAGAATGTTGCAACTCCCAAGGCTACCAACTTTAATTATCAACATGGGGTTTGTACAAACTTAAGAGGTATCGACACTATATGTGCATCATACAATGTGTCCTTCCTTTGATGTCATGATGTAATCGAGTGAATGTAAGGAAATCAAATCCTAAACTAATTGCAGAAATGGAAAAGAAATTAATCCTAGGTAATAACAACAAAGTGTAATTAAAATCCTAAGAGCATGAATTCAAATAAATAGGTCTCATCTAAATTGTAAAAAGGCATGTCCTAATTGGTGTTTATTCTTCCTAAACCATTGATTTAGAGCCTAGGGGTCATGATTCAACCCTAAGGGACCAAAACCAATCTTTTTGAGCAAATATGGGCAAGTATATACATGCTGGAAGAGTACTACAGGAAACTACAGGATGTTACAAATTTACTACAGGAAGTTATAATTCATCGAATGACCAAGCAAATCAAATCTAAATTGGATGGGAAAAAAATTGTTATTGACTAAGATATTAGGTCTCCATTCCGAGTGGAATCACTCAAAAAGACATTTGTTAACTCATGCTAAAAAATAACAGAAAATACCCATGCTAAAAAATAATAGAAAATTACTAGTCTAAAATCTAGAAATTCGAGAACTAGTGAGCTAGTAAATCTATCAAATGCCTAACCTAATGAAGTGAAAATGAAATGGGGTAAATTTTGTTATTAAATAGATTTTTTTTGTAATCTAATGCAAGTGGAATCAACTCGATTGAAGTTTGTTAGCATGTTCTAAAAAATAACATAAATTTACTTTTATTTGCCACAAGTGACTTCCAAAAATCTAGATTTGGGAATAAGAAAACTAATCTAAGTAGCTCAATGGTTATTATGGCTTTTAAAAGCTGTTCCAATGATGAAACGATGCTTGTGACCCTGCAAAATAACTTACTTCAACCATTTAACCCAATCCTACAACAAAAAATCATTAATACTAAATGTGGAAATAGAAAAAAGACAAGAACAAGAGATGTATGTGAATAAGAAGTGAAAAGAAGAAAATAAAATGATACAAAAGTGCTCTGAGGCTCCTGGGATGACCAAGCCTAAGGAAACTCAGAGTCCTCTGAAGGAGACCAAGATTTAGAAGTTGAACTTGACACCAATCTTCATTATTTCCATCAATACAATTACATCCCTACAAGAAATGAAAGTGGAGCTACAAAAATACGAGTTCTCTACACAAGAAGGCTAAGAAAAATCAACCCCTAGAGGAAAATTCGAATTGGTACTTATACAAAATGATTAGGAAGCATTCCCCATGAAAGGAGGAAGCTTTTCCCACCAAAGTCCCTCAAATAATGGATCTAGTTCCCAATACTAGGAATCTACATTAAATGACATGGAACACATTCCTAGATTTTCTCAATCATTGGAGCTCGAGAATCTGTGAAATAATTTCAGAATATCTTCTTGATTTATTATTTAATATTGATCCTCATGTAGTAGGGAGAAAGTCCCTAAATTATCTCCTCCAAATCTTCATAATCTGCCCAATATTCTCACAATATTACACAAAAATAGATAATATTAGGCACAAATATGAAATTATCCATAAACCTTCCTAATGAACATATTAAAGTTAAAAATACATTATCTAATGCAAAAAGAGAGGTTTAATGTGCTGAAGGATGGTCAGATGGGCCTTATTTATATCTAATTTGGAGGTCCATCGCCTGCTAACATGGTCCAAAACTCAAAACACAGGTGCCTATACAACAAAACTGGGGTACAAGGTTTGGTACAAAGATTCCTATAATGGGGAGGTCAAATGGTGGTAAGCTCCATTAAAGTGCAAAATATGTTTCTGGTTTGTAGATAATGATAAAATTCTTTCATGGGACAACTTCCACTGTGGATGAATTAGACCAGGATGATGCCCTTTGAGTAAAGTCAACAATGAATCCACCATACACTTGTTCATCTTCTTTCCTTATACACAAAGGGTGCACACTTTAATAAAACAAAAATTCAATCTCACGGTAAGTTGTGACAAATCCACTCTCTAGAATTGTATGCAAGTTTGGTTGTTTGATAATTATGTGACATGCTATGAAGGTTTTCCTTGTATTTTCAATTACCATATTTGGTACCCAAGAAATTTAAATATAATTGGGCAAGTGGATATCTCTCTAGAAATTTTTGACTCATCTATTATTAGGATGACCAAATAAGATGAGGTCAAACATAATATCAAAATGCTATGAATCGTGATTCAACCAACTATCGATGATAACATTCATGGGGATGTTTTGATGGGGAATGAAAAGGAGGTCCTCTTGTGTGTGGAGTGGTGTTATTTCTGGCTCAAAACTAGATAATTTGCGTGAGATACACACATGAAATAGGCACAAACAATATGGTGGAGTTCCTTGGCATTTGGTTACTATTAGAGGTCGCAAAGTATAAAGGAATAAAAAAACTACAGGTCTTTGGTGACTCACAACTTTTCATAAAATGGGAAACAAATAGATCATTATGGAAAATCTTCGTTTGTCCTCTCTTCTTCAAATTATATATGAATCACTACAACTATTTGAGTGGTTGTCTTTCAATCATTTTTGTAGATAACTAAATGAAGAAGTTGACAAGCTTTTGAAAGAGGTGTTGGAGCTTCAGGCTAGTACCTCTAGTACTTGGGAATCTTTTTATGGGGATACCACAAAAGCTATGAATGTCAAAATATAATTTACTCCTTGCATACGGACAAGCTTTTACCATGGAATAAATGGAAAATTGATTAGTCTCTTTTTTGTTAAAATTAATGGAAGAAATAATAGTTGTTGTGCATATGTTTGGTACCTTTTTGTGAGAAATGGAAAAAGGGATGAAACAAGAAATGGTTCAGCTTAGCGTTTTGACAAGCTAGAACATGTATATTTCCTTTTTCAGAATATAAATATATATATTTTTTTCATTTGGCGAAAATATATATCATCATTGATTTTGGCTTATAACATGTATATATATACACATAGTGAGTGATAGATTGTGTCCTTGGAAAAGGACATGAGTTATCATTATTATACATTGATGATTTCATAATAATTGTCCTAATTATTACATGAATATTATTAATTAATACATAATGATTACTACATTATAACTCTAGTTGTAATATACCCTAGATATATTACAAACATCCTCATCAACATGGTTGCATTGTCCCCTTTGATGAAAGGGATGTTGGTGAGTTTAGAGACACTTCTAAAATCTCCAAATTGAACATAGCTCCCATACCATTTGTCACAAGACTAGACTTTTCATTCTACTTGAGCATCCCACGCAACTTAAGAAGCTTGGTCACTGCATTGAAGTACATAACCTTGTTAGGTGGGCATGGCCATTGACCCAAAGTATCTCTTGGATTATGCCTAACCCAAGCCATACACCTTAGAGTGTGCAAAATGTTGAAGTGTTAATTTCCATATGTGATGTTCCATCATCACCACCTAGCCATAGGTAACCTTCTATCAACTCCCTTGAGCTAGTCACACTTGAACTATTGACTACCTTGTGGAGGATCATATCACTATTAACTTAGGCCAACCTGTGATAACCCTTTGAAGATAATGGACCTAAAGGTAATATATATTTACATAGCTTCAATACACTCATCAATGGTGTTTCCTTTCCATGGACAATGCATTATCTACCACATTGAAAGATCACACTATCATCCATTAGGCTCAATGGCTCATCAATCGTCCACCCCCACTAGGCTAGATATCCTTGGTCCTACTTGTCAACACCAAAGAAGTACAACATCCTATCCATCTCAAGAATATCCATGAGTTGGTCATTAAGGCTACCAAACATATAAACTCACTATGTACCCTTAACCAAGTTTATCCGTTACATCCATTGTCATGTCACTACCAGTGGAACCTCAAGTAAGGTCCTTGTAGGTTTGTACTATGACCATTGTTGCTAGAATTGTCTCATGAAAACCATCATTCATTGTGATGGAACACAAGAACCATATGAAGAAGAGGCAATGTGTCAAGGCAATTATATAGAGCATTTGATAGTTTTGGAGGTTGTTATTTTGCTCAGAGTGCTAGTCAATAGGCAAGACACCTTCTCTAATGGTTTGAGCTTTGTTTATTAACATGGATCACAATTCTTGTGGATCAATTTGTTGGGGGGGGGATAGGAGGAGAAGACCATTAAGAGGAAGGTTGAAATCACAACAATGCCCTCATCCTTGCAAGAAGAGGACAAAGCATACAATGTCTAATGTTGCTACTTACAAATATAAGCATTATGAAGCTGCTAAAAAAAGAGGTAGAGGCAATGGAATATAGGGTCAAGTTGAAGAGGGAAATAACCTTGAGTGATGAGGTCAATGTTGGTGTTAGACAACTCATTCATGATATTGGTGTCTCTAGGAACAAGGAATAAAAGTATTCCAAGATTATAGACCTTTATTAACATGCAAATAAACTAATTACACATGAAATCAAGAGTAGATCAAGAGGAGTGTGTTAGGAGCAGGATGTAGTTCTTCAAAGGATAGCCAAATTAGAACCCAAGTAAGATGCCTTGATCAATATTATATAGGGAACTAAGTTGGTGGAAGAGGGGACTACTATAGAGGACCTAAGGGAAGCACCCTGTTAGGGAAGTTGATGCAATAGAGCTAAAAGCAACAAACTAAACTATGTAGAAGTTGGAGGCACTCAAAGTACTTCTATTACAATGGAATCGAACTTAGAGAATTAATTCCCAAATATTATGCCTTACAATATACTTAGCTCTCTATATTTCTACATATTAATAAAATTACAAACTTTTTAGATAAAAACTTAAAATTAATAAAAACAATCTCATTTTTTATTTTACGTGCTAAATAAACTTTTAAACCAAACAATAATAAATTTACATATATAAAATTTAAAAATAAAAAACACTATATATATTTTTTGATATCCCAGTAGTAAGCTCTCATATACACAACTTGATACTTAATATGTAATGTTCTTGTGAGTACTAATAGGGACTACGCTAACTTACTATAAACAAGTTCTACATAGTAGCTTGTCTTTGCTGCTTAGTAAAAAAATAGTGAAACTATCTTATCATTATTGCTATATATTAAAATCATTAGTTACTATGCTTTATAAATGTAGTTGTAAGGGGAATGGAAAGGTGGGGTGGAGCTCTAGCGATGTCGATGGAGGGGTTGGGATTTTGACCCACTTAACAGTTATTTGAACATATGGTTAGTTGAGCCTGTGTTTTAGTTGGCTCTATCATTGCCATGATGGGTTTTATCCTTTATCATTTATGCAATATCAAAGTGTGGACTATATTAGCTTGGTGTTAGGGTTTGTGGCCTTTTTTTTTATATGGTCTGGAGTGTCATTTTTGCCTTAGTTTATTCTTAAAAGTCTTTCCATTTTCTACGGGGGTTTTCTTGGGGGAATTTTGTTCCACCCGTGATTTTTTGTGTCCTTTATGTTAGTTTGTCATGGTGTTGTCAGATTTTCTTATGGCTTCGATGGAATGTCTAGGGGATGTCGACTATGATATTGTTAGCCCCATTAGGTTGTCCATATTTACCTTAAACGTTGTCATGGTTTCTTGTGGGGTTTCACAATCTATATTAGGGGTTTTGGCCTTAGGTCTAAACACGAACCTTGGGTTATCGTGGTTCCTAAATCTACTGATCTCGGGGGGCTTTTCATGTGGTCTCCTCGTGTCCACCCATTGGTCCTATTATGACATGTGTCAGTTCCTCTTATCCATAAGTATATCCCTTTCCTCCTACCATCAATGGTTTTTCTCAGGCTTTCTCTAGCGAGGGTTTCTTGGATCTGCAACATCCTTTCTCTAGGGGTTTTAATAAGTGGGGTTTTTATTCTTCTTGGTTCGAGTGGGGGTTACTCTACCTTCTATTTGCATCAGAGTGCAGGTGGTAGGGGCTTAAAGGGGGTTTCTGCTCCATTCGTTGTTCATGCTAAATTTTTGCATGATGGTGGGGTTCCACATACACTTGTCAATCAGTCAGTGCTAGCCGTTGTTCCTCCTCTTGAATCTGGGTTAGGGGTTAATACTCATGCTTATGATGGCGTTGATCCACTAGTGGATGCGGTTTTTGGTGTTGCAATCATTGCCAAGAAGAAAGTGCAAATGATGAAGGGTGATATCTCTCTAGTGCCATAGAGTTTGTTTGTGGGTGACAATGTGGAGATGGCCGATGCGATGATTTTGGCAGAGTTTTCTTTGGTGGGTTGCGCAAGAGGCAAGAAATATGCATTGACTACCATTATTGATTGATGTGACAAGTTTATCAAGCCCATGATTTCAAAGGCTCTAGAGGTCTACATGCTGGAAATGGGTTGTCTTCATTTGCCTTTTAAATAAAAGGAGGATGAAAACAAGGTGGATAAAGAGGTTTGGTCCATTGACTCCAACCCAGTGATTTTTATATATTGGACAACCTTGTTTGATGCTCATAAGGAACAAATGGATGAAGTCCTAGTGTGTATGCGCTTTCCTGGCATCCCATTCAACATGTGGAATTCCCAAAGTTTCACAAATTTGGAGAATATGCTAGGTCAATTTTTGGACACTGACTAATCATTTATGTCAACTAGAGATAAGCCGATTGCTTGGGTGCTAGTGAATCTTGACCTTCATATGAGTCTACATGCTACTATGGACATTGGGAAGGGGGATCCTCATCTACATGATTTGTACTATGAGGGTTTGCCATTTCGTTGTTGTCGTTGTCATAAGGTTGGTCATTTGGTGGACTTGTGTAGTCTATTGTTCAGGAGTTTATCTCATGAAGGTCGCACCACAAAGAAGAAACACTCGGGTATGTCAGGGGTGGATGTGGATAAGGGTGAGACTACTATGGGTAGTGGTTGGGATCATGACATGTCAACTAGTTTTTCAGTCATTCTTTCTTTAGTGATGGTCTCCAACATATGTCATGTTTGGGTTCTAACTCCTCCCTTGGATGCTAACCTAGAGGTCCCTTTGGAGTTGACTTCTTCGGGGCCTGGTAATTTAGACCCCCTTTATTTTAATAATTTTCTTTGTAGCACTTGTTTAGACCTTAATAGCTTTGGTCCTTCTATATGTTCAGGTATGAATTTGAAATCCAGATCTATTGTTGCTATTATTCCCCCTTTAAAATGTGCACCATGCTCTATACCTTTGGGTTCATTGGGTTATTCTTCGTCATGTGCTTTGGTCTTCTCGGGGAGTTTGAATGGGTTGGGAGAGGGTGACATTATTCATAACTTGTGATCAAGATTGGTGACCTCTAGGTCGAGTTTGTCCTCTGGTGGTCTTGGGATTATTATTATACCAGATTCTTCTGGGAAGGGTCATGGGAGAAAATCTCATATATCCTTAGCAAAGGCTAGGGACTGTTTTGAAGTGGCAGCTAGGTGTCAATGATCATTGGATGGCGCACTTAGAGCAATGAAATCCATCTCGGGGGTTACCCAATGAAAATTATATCTTTAAACTATTGAGGTTAGCCAGTTTGCCCAAAAAACTGACTTTAAAGTGTTTATTCCTTAATGAAAGACCATATGGCATATATCTTTAAGAGACTTTGGGCTCTAGTGTTGATGTGGTGCATTCTCTAGAATCCATGTTGCCCTCCTGGCATTTTATTGCGAGCGACGCTCGTGGTCATTCAAGTGGTCTTGCTTTGGGATGGGATGGGCTGAAAATACGTTCTCATAATGTTTGGAGTCTCCAATCGAGCTTGGGGATGGAGGGTTTCTCATCGGAATTGAATAAATCTATCACATTTGAAAAATATTATGGGTACAATGAGAATCAGGTTCCCTTTCCAGACTCTTTACTCTAGTTTTCCATTTTGTCTATAGATCTCCTTCTTCTGGGAGGGGATTTGAATTTTTCTATGGGAGATACTGAATCTTGGGGTGCCCATGTGAGGCAGGATGAAATTTCAGATTACTGATCTCACAAATTACTTTCAAATGACCTAGTGTATATTGCATTTGTTTGCGTGAATCCTACCTGGAGCAACAAGAGGGTGGGCGCATACCACATTGCAAAGAGAACTAATTGTTTCCTTTTGCATGAACCTACCATTCTTTAAAAAGGCTTATTAAGGAATAATATTTAACAAAACGCCATAAGGAGTATGAGGATTATTAAGGAATAATATTTGACAAAACCCCAATCATTTAAAAAGGCTTATTAAGGAATAATATTTGACAAAACGCCATAAGGAGTATGAGGATTTACTAGTGGTTGAAAAATGTATTGAGGATTTCTCTTCTTTGGGGAATGAGGGTTACCAATCTTAGGAATCGAGGGAGAAATATCAAACACTCATTTCCAGGCATAAATATTTGTTGGCAATTCAGGAGGAGTCTTGGAGACTCAAAAGCAAGGCCACCTGGTTGGATAGCAGGGATTAAAAAAATAAATCATGCTTATGCTAAACATAGAAGACTTCAAAACACTTTCTGGGGGATGCAGAATGAGGGGGGTAATGAGGTCTCGCCATTTGAGGGGATTGCAGCTTTGGGCTACAACATTTTCGGGGCATATTTTAGAAAGAACCAGGGATTAATATTGTGGAGATCATTTGTGTGGATTAGTTCTATCCCTGGTTTGTGGAGGATGAAGATAATTTGGATTTGATTGGGGAGATGTTAGACTATGAATTAAATTATATTCTCTCCACTTTCGAAAAACATAAGAGCCGGGGCCTTGATTAGTGGGCTGCAAAATTTTTCTTGGACTTTTATGATATATTGGGTTCTGACCTTCTATAGGTGGCTAATGAAGCTCATTGGGAACAAAGGATTTTACCATGTTTCACCTCTACTTTCATTTCACTTATTCCAAAGGTCTACCAACCTAGTTCTTTTGAAGATTTCAGGCCGGTCTCTCTATGCAATTATGTCTATAAAGTAATCTCAAAGGTGATTGTAGGTCAGATTAATCCCATCCTCTCTAGGGTTATTTCTTAAGAAAAAAATGATTTTTTGGAAGGGCACCAAATTCATGAGGCTTTTGGGGTTGCACAAGAGGGTCTTTATAGTACAAAACTATTTAAGCTAAAGGGGGCAGTCTTCAAAATTGACCTCTTCAAGGCATGTGACAAAGTGGATTTGTCTTTTATCCATATGCTACTTACTTAGGTGGGATGCTATCTATTTCTCTATTCTAATAAATGGTTTGGCCTCACCTTTGTTTCATGCCTAGTGGGGCCCACGTTAGGGCTACCCCTTATCCCCCTTACTATTCATTCTTGTGACATAGAGTCTCAGTTTAATGGTCAAAGATGAAGTTTGGCACATATCTTTTCATGGGATAGGTATCTCGATATTGGCTATCTCACACTTATTATTTGTGGATGACATCTTGATTTTCTACAATGGTTCTGGTGGCATCATTGATAAATTGATGGAGATTCTTTGGTTATTTGGCGCAACAACTGGCTTGGTGGTTAATGCTAGGAAGTCTACTATTGATATACAAAATCTGGGGGAGATAGAAATTGCACATATTTTTGAGGCTTTTCCATATGAGATCACCCCTCTCGATTCTGGGCTAAAGTGCCTGGGCTTCCACTTAAGCTAAACATATATTTTAAAGCAGACTGGATTTGGTTATTGGGTAGGCTAGAAAATAGACTAAATGTTTGGAGTTTTTGGTAGCTTTCCAGGGCAATTCATCTGGTATTGATTAAGACGGTGCTGGAGGCCATTCTAGTTTACTAGAGGTCTTTAACATGCATCCCCCATGGTATTCTGGATAATATGGGGTGTATGTGCTTTCGGTTCTTATAGGTTGGTTCAAAGGAGAAATATGTCCTCCCACGGGCTTGTTGGAACTGGATAGCGATCCCAAAACTCCTTGAGGGTTGGGGTCTAAAGAACATTTTCACTTTTCAAAGGACCTCACTGTTAAATGTTCTTGGAAACTTATATATTCTCAGAATTTATGGACACAAGAAGTCTATTGTAATTAATCCTTTGTATTTGGATGAATGGATTCAGTTCTCGATCAAGTCGAGGTTAAATATCTTTGTGATTTGGTAGACTGTCTTACATTCCTTTGATTTGGTGGAATCTGGTTTGGTTTGGCGCATTGGTGAAGGGTATTGATTATGCATTGGATATTATCTGTGGATTGGATGTTCACAGGAGCATGTGCTTTCTCCCCCTCTTATTTCATATATTTGGGAGATGGGTATCACTCGGTTGGTTCATGTTGCTACCCCTGAGTGAACTAATTTATGGAGGCAAGGCTGAAAAGACTCTCAAGATCTCTTTACCCCCCACTTCCTTCAAGAGGAATGACATCATTACATCGAAGCATTAAACTCCACTCATTATTGACTCTGTGGGCGTGATGATGATTTGACTTGGGCCTTTGCTCCTCATGGTAACTATACACCAAAATTTGGTTATCTCTACCTTAGTGTGGCTTCTAGGCCACAAGGACTGAATTGGTGGTGGGGTTTATTATGGAAAGCCAAATGCCCAACAAAATCAAAGTTGCTAGTGTGGGCTATAATAGAGGGTAGGTGCCAACGTTGGAGGTCTTGTAACATCATTTCACTCCTGGTCTTGGGTGGTGCTCTCTGTGCAAAGCAAATGGTGAAACCAATGATCATTTATTCATCCATTGTTATTTCACTCATAAGGTTTGGGACTCTTGTATGATCTCTTTGGGTACCTCGTTTCATTAAGATGCACACTATTTTCATGTTGCTTAGAAGGAATGGTCTGGGGATCATCACATACAAGGAATCTGAGCTTTACCATTATTTCATTATTGGGGCATTTGGATAGTTCGAAACAAGGCTATCTTCTCAGATGCTTGGACTATTCCGGATCATGTTGCTGCTGAGGGATTATCAATTCTTTCCTATTTCGCTAATGTTAGGTCCCTATAATACTAGTGTATTCACCTTATTGTTATTTTTGTGTCCATGTATCCCCCATGTTGTTATAGTTGTGCCCTTACATTATTATTGTTATGTAGGCTTTGATAATATTATGATTCCTTAGACTCCTATATATACCAAGGAGGTCTTATCATTTGTATCATCAAAGAATTGTTCATTAATTTAATGTAAAGGACGTTTTCCCCTTCGAGAAGAAAAATTTTAATTCGTTGATCTATATTTTCTTTGAGTTGGTTTCATAACATTAGATATCAAAGCTTTGGATTCTAGGGTTTCGCTGCTTCAAACAAGCCATCTTGGCATTTTCGTTATAACGTTTTTTATACAAAGATTCAGAAGATGAAATTGCAATCATGTGGAGCCGAAATATTGGTGAACCTTTGTGTACAAATTTCAGATCTTGGTTCGTTATATTTTCAGAGATATGATCTGAGGAAGTTAGGGTTTTTGCATGCTCAAAAATTCCATCTCAAACAAGTGAACTAGGGAAAGTCATCATAAATTTCTATATGAGCATCAGATTTGAATTTAGTAAAAAGTGACTGAAAGTGGACAAAATTTAGTTTTGTGGGCATCATTTTTAGGACTGATGGTCGAATCAGTGACACTGGCACTCCGTATAAGTTCGCTCTACTGAACTGGTCTGTAATCAGAGCATCGTGGGAGATTGGGCATAACTCTTTCTTGAAGAATCCAATATCGGTCTAACTTGTGGGGTTGGAGATAATACTCAAAGGGATACCACAGGACAAAATTTCAGATATTGGAGATCCGAAATTACATAGATATGATAGTTTCGATATCGATCTCTTAAAAAGAAAGAAAAAGGTGTGTATTATTTTTAATTTTTGCATAACTTTTGTTTGAAAAATCAATTTGAAGTGATTCAAAGGGCATAATGAAGCACAAATATCATTGTTTAATTCCAAAATTACTCAAAACAAAAAAATGGACACACCTAGTAAGCAACTAGAAATCTCTTCTATGACACATGAAGAAGAGGAAGAAATGCAACATGATATATCAATAACAAAAAATTAATTGGAAGCCATGATGAATTTAAGATAGATGGTGTAAAAAGGGACATGGGAGTTTTCAATGATGGTTTAAAAGCAGACATGGAAGCAATGATGAATGTCAAGATAGAGGGGTTGAAGGAAGGTTTGGCAAAGTTGCTAGAATAAAGGCTTCCTAGTGGTGACAAGGTAATTCATGAAAATCATGATGAGAACAAAAGGAATGTGAATTATAATTTTAGAGACTCCAATGTTGGGTTTAAGAACCACCACATTCCAAATATCGATATAAGGAAGTTTGATGGCAAGGATCTGGTAACATGGATACTACATATGGAGCAATATTTTGATCTCCATGATGTGCAACACTCACAAAAGGTACACGTTGCAATTTTATATTTAGAACCCAATCAATTTATATGGTATTGATGGATTTGTTCTCGTAAACCACTTGTCACTTGGTCAATTTTTATGAAGGAAATGATATCACATTATGAGGATACAAAGAGAAACACCTTCTTTAGTCAATTGATAAATCTCAAACAAAAGGGTTCAATGGTAGAGCACATTGAGGACTTCCAAAAATTGAATATGAGAGTAACGAATATTCTAGAGGAGCATAGGATTGATGTCTTCACAAGGAATTTGAAGGATAGCATCCAACATGAGGTTCGCCTTTGGGAACCTAATTCATTAGAGAAGGCATTTAGGGTGGAAAGAAAAGTTGAAAGCAAAATTATTGCAACAAGGAAGTATATCACTCACAAATATAAAGATGGGAGTGTTGATGCTCCTAACCTTACACAACCTACAAGGTTGACGCCACAACAGTTGGAGGAAAAAAGAGCAAAAGGGCTTTGTTACAACTGTGATAAAAATACACTAAAAGTTATAAGTGTGCTAAGAAGAAATTATTCTACATAGATTGTGAAGAGGAGGAAGAAAAGGAACAAGAAACATCAAAAGAGGAGGATATACACCAGGAACCAACCCCTGAGAAATAAGAAATTGATCCTACCATATCTTGTAATGCATTGGTAGGAACTCCTCAAACGCTCAAGATAGAAGGATATATCAAGAAGAAAAAGGTAATAGTGCTGATTGATTCAGGTAGTACTTATAATTTTATTCATTGTAAGATAGCCAAGGAAATAAATTGCTTCCTATATCTAGCACCAGAATGTCAAGTGATGGTTGGAAATGGAGGAAATACAAATTGCTCTGGAAAGTGCCATAATATCAAGCTAACCATGGGGGAATATGTATTGAATAATCCAATGCTTTCCATTCCAATGAGTGGTGCTTATGTTGTATTAGGAGTCTAATGGTTACAATTTTTGGGGACGATAGCTTTTAATTTTCAAGAGCTTTTCTTGAAATTTTTTTTGGAAGGAAAGGAAGTTGAACTAAGGGGTATCACAGGGAAACCAAGAAAGACAATAATCTCTAATGGCATGAAAAAAATTGTGAAGAAAGAACAATGGGGCGTAGTTGCAGAATTATGCTCACTAGAGTTTCAAACATCAAAATCATCTATTTCTCCATATCTCCAAAAAGTCTTAGACAATCATTACAAGGTATTTGAGTCTCCAAAAAGCCTCCCACCTATTCGTTATTGTGATCATTCTATTCATTTGATTCGAGGAAGTGTTCCTCCAAACATTAGACCTTACAAATATCCCTATGCCCAAAAGAGTAAAATTGAACGTATGGTTGCAAAAATGCTAGAGGCTGGTATAATCAAAGTTCTTTCTCTACTCCAGCATTATTGGTGCACAAGAAGGATGGATCATGGCATATGTGTCTGGATTATAAGGAGCTCAACAAGCTTACTATTAAAGATAAATTTCCCATTCCTTTCATTGATGAATTACATGGAGAAATTTACTTCACCAAGCTGGATCTTTGTTTAGGATATCATCAAATTAGAATGAAGACTGAAGATGTTATGAAAACAACATTCATAGCTCATGAGTGTCATTATGAATTTTTGGTCATGCATTTTTTCCTTACTAATGCACCTTTGACATTTCAAGGTTTGATGAATTCCATTTTAAAACCCTTAGAAAATTTGTGTTAGTATTTTTTGATGATATACTAATCTACAACAAGTATTGGAAGGATCATCTTCAACATGTTGACAATGTGCTCAAACTATTAAAGGAGAAACAATTATATGCAAAAACGTCAAAATGTTTCTTTGGAGTAGAAGAGGTTGAATATTTGGGTCATATTGTATCTCATGAGGGTGTTAAGGCAGACCCTAAAAAAATTAAAGCCATTTAGGAATGGAAAATCCCCACAACCATAAATCATCTTTGAGGATTTCTCGGGTTGACATGGTATTATCACAAGTTTTTTAATAATTATGGGAGAATAACAACACCTCTAACAACATTACTGTAGAGAGATACATTTTATTGGACTCCTTAAGCAACTAAGGCCTTTGAACATCTTAAAGAGGCAATGTTCCAAGCATCAGTCTTAGCTACACCTGACTTCACAAAAACCTTTATTGTGGAATGTGATGCCTCAGGAAATGGAATTGGTGTTGTTTTAATGCAAGAAGGAAGATCCATTGCTTTTGAAATTTGTCAAATCAAATGAAAGTATTTACACAAGCCTATTTATTAGAAGGAAATGTTGGCAATACTACATGCACTAAAGAAATGGAGACCTTACCTAATGGGAAGACACTTCAAGGTAAAAACAAATCATGATAGTCTTAAATATATTTTGGAACAAAGATTATATTCAGAAGAGAAGAAAAAATGGGTCACAAAGATGTTCGATTATGAATTTTAAATCATCTACAAAAGGGGGAAGCAAAATGTTGTTGTAGATGCACTCTCAAGAAAGGATGAGTATGTGGAAGAATTTCTTTGTGCCATTTCTATTATCCAACATGATTGGATAACCGAGGCAAGGGATGAATGGAAGAATGACGAAGAGGTGTGGACAATCATTCAAAAGTTGTGACAAGATCCAAGTACATATGATACATTTAGTTGGAAAAATGATTCATTATGGTACAAATATCGTTTATATCTTTGTAATAATTCCCAACTCAAGCAAAAGATTCTTTTGGAATTGGAAACTTCCCACTTAGGAGGGCACTTAGGATTTTCAAAACTTAGCATAGGGTCAAGAATGTTTTTTTTGGGATGGCCTTAAATCTGATATTCAGATGTTTGTTGGCAGAATGTTTGGTTTCCCAACAAAATAAAGTTGAGACAATTAAGACCACGCGTCTGTTACAACCTTTAGTCATTCCAAGTCAGCATTGGAAGGAGGTCTCAATGAATTTTATTAGAGGTTTACCCAAGTTTGAAGAAAAGGGTGTCAACATGGTGGTAGTTGATAGACTTACCAAGTATGCACACTTTTGTGCATTATCTCATCTTTTAAATCTAGAACAATTTCTACTGCATTTATGGAAACAATTCAAAAATTACATGGAAATCCAAATATTATTGTAAGTGACAGAGATCTCGTTTTCACTGGAAATTTTTGGACATAATTGTTTTCTTGTCTTGGTACTCAATTAGTTCATAGCTCATATTATCATCCTCAATCTGACGGGAAAACTGAGATAGTGAACAAATGTTTGGAAGGATATCTTTGTTTCTTTGTATCTTATAAACAAACACAATGGGTCAAGTGGTTAACTCTAGCTGAATGGTGGTATAACATTTCCTTCCATACTGCAACAAAAATGACCCCATTTATGGCTCTATATGGATATTATCCACCATCCATCATATCATATTTAAGAGAAATTTCTAAGGTTCAAGCAGTAGAACATCACATTCAGCATCAACAACAAGTTCTCCAACTCTTAAAGGGTAACCTCACTTTGGTGCATAATCGAATGAAATAATAGGCATATCAACATCGTAGTGAAATAAGTTTTGATGTAGGAAACTAGGTATTTTTATGGCTACAACCATACAAACAAATGTCCCTCAAGCAAGCCAAGAAGGATAATAAATTATCACCCAAGTACTATGGTCCTTACAAGGTTTTGCAAAAGATTGGTACTATGATATACAAATTGGAGTTTCCCGCATCTTCATGAGTAAACCTAGTTTTCCATGTTTCATGCTTAAAGAATGTTATTAGTGACAAGCTTCCAGTTCAAAAGGTGTTTCTAGAACTTGAAAAAGAAGGAAAAATCATATTTGAGCCTAAAGCAGTGACATAAACAAGAACCCAACAACTATGGAATCGATTAATTTCAAAGTATCTCATTAAGTGGAAGAACTTACTCGCTGAAGACTCCACATGGGAGAGGATGAAAATTTTGTACAGATCTGGAACTGCTCAAGCATTGAGGGCAACATTTTTTTGAATGCGAGGGGCATGCTAGGCCCCTATAATACTAGTGTATTCCCCTTATTTTTATTGATGTGTCCATGTATCCCCCATGTTATTGTCGTGCCCCATAGAAGCCCACTATTATTATTGTTGTGCACTTACATTATTATTGTTATGTAGGCTTTGATTATATTGTGACCCCTTAGACTCCTATATATACCAGGGAGGTATTATCATTTGTATCATCCAAGAATTGTTCATTTATGTAATGTAAAGGAGGTTCCCCCTTCGAAGAGTATAATTTTTATGTTGTTGATCTATCTTTTCTTTGAGCTAGTAGCATAACAGCTAAGGGGTTTCATCAACCCTTACCAGGAATGCGACTCGTATTGAGCCGAATCTGTCTCGTCCCTGGGGTTTTTTGATGGGGCATCTCAAGGGGATGACCCTATTTGTGGTGGTGGTTTTCTTTTGCACATCAATTTTCATGATTATTTTCATGTCTAGATGGGTTTGGGTCGGGGATCAAATAACTGGGATGAGGTAAATGCTTTCTATGCTCTTATTACCAATGTTGTAGAGGGGGGGGGTTTATCATATTTAGTGCTTCGAGGATTCTATGATTGTGGTGAATTGGATTAACATGAATCAAATGTGCAAAAATTTAATTCTTGTTGATATTGTGGAAGACACTCAACATATCACTTCTTACTTTTTTCTTTCACATGCTGCCATGTTTATAGGGATCGAAACAAGACCATTGACCACCTTTCTAAAAATTCCTCCTCCTGGATTAGGGTCTTTGGTTGTTGACGGAGTTCCATGGTACGGATCAGATGCAGTACTAGCTTCACCCCTTTCATGTGGGGCTTTCTACTTAGTTTTGTCTATATATTTTTTGTGCTTTGTAAACGGTGCCTGCATGTGCCCAATGTCTTCTTTTTTATTTTATTTAACAAAGTATCCAATGTAATTTGTCAGTGTTATCTGAACATAGATTGATCGGCTCTGAGCCCCCCTTAAATGCATGGTTTATAGTGCATCTGCATAATGTATTTTCTTTTTATATATAATGAAGGAACCATTATCTTTTCTATAGAAAAACGTAGTTGTAAAATGTATCTTTGGGGCTCATGCTTGATAACAAAGATACACACACTTATATTGTATTGGATTAAAACCAAATCCATGGTAGTAAAAAATACACAATGGCCGAATTGTTTTGAATTACAAATCCTAACTCTCCTAACTTTTGCTCGGGTCACAATATTTGCAAGTTGCATTTATATGTTAAAAATTAAAAGGGTGAATTTTTTCTTTCAAAGTTGATCCAGGTCCGGGTGTGACAAAGGACCCTTTCAAGACCTTCTACTTTCGTGATGTGTTAAATTGCATTTTTAAAAGAACATAAATGAATCCATCTACATGCTGTAAAGAAGAGGAACATGACAATCACCAACACATGAAAACATAAGCCGTTGATAACGGAGTTCGTCCAGGAGGGACTACGTCTCCGGGCCCCAGTGTCAAGATGGTGTAGGCTGCTGCATTAAGTGCTATTAATAGTGGTGATGTACATAGAGGTGATGTTGCTATCATACAAGAAAAATGCCATAGAAAATTTTAGGGGCGAATGTTCGCCCTTTGGCGAAATTAAGGGGTTTTAAATTTTTAGTGGGCGAATATTTTGTATCATAGTACATTTTTACAAATCACCTCAAATAGCCCACCTTATTTTAAGGGAGAGGGTAAAAAAGGTAAATTTAGTCCTTGAAATTAGGAGTTACAACCTTCCATTCGCCCATTTTCAAGAATAGATTTTATTTAAGTGAATCCATTCGCCCATTTTCAAGAATAGGTTTTATTTAAGTGAATCCTATGGGCCAAACACCATATTTATAAAAGAGGTATGGTAAATTAATACAAATATAAATAAATGAGAGGTATGGTAAATAAATAAAACATTTTTTATATTTACTCCATAAGTCACCTTATATACATGCAAGGGTGTAAACAAATAAAAATATAAGTAAAGTGGAGGTATGGTAAATAAATAAAACGTCTTTTTATACTTACTCAAAATGTATGGTAAATAAATAAAAATAAAAATAAACTAGACATATGATAAATAAATAAAACCTCTTTTTATATTTAGTCCATAACCCTCATTCTATTTATGAAGGTTCAAGAAAGAGGTTTTATTTAAGTGAATTCTATGGGCCAAATACCATATTTGTAAAAGAAGTATGGTAAATTAATAAAAATATAAATAAACGAGAGGTATGGTAAACAAATAAAACATTTTTTTATATTTACTCCATAAGTCACCTTATATTTACGAACACTCAAAAAATGCGTTATATTTAG
Source organism: Pinus tabuliformis (assembly GCA_031772625.1). Classification (NCBI taxonomy): domain Eukaryota; kingdom Viridiplantae; phylum Streptophyta; class Pinopsida; order Pinales; family Pinaceae; genus Pinus; species Pinus tabuliformis. The sequence goes on along the minus strand of CM062820.1, from coordinate 1,199,903,386 downwards.
GTGAAACCTATGGACAAAATACTATGGGACAAATGCCATGGACTAGATTGTTATTAATACCATGCAAAAAAACATTATTAACCCTAATATTAGTATTAATAAAAATAAAAATGGCACATTGTATTGACCCATGGTATTCACCAAAATGGCACCTGGTATTGAACCATGGTATTCACCAAAATGGCACATGGTATTGACCCATGGTATTCACCTGGAATGTAGCCTATTTAAATGGGGGAATTAAACCAGCATAGATCCATCTTTACTCTAGATCTACTAACCCCCGAGAGGTATCAAATATCATGATATGCAAACTAGCATAGAGTGAAAAAATATTTGATCCCTCTCGGGGGTGGATCAAGAGTAAAAATGGATGTTGTAATTTAATGTATGTTAAACATTTTAGCTTGGTTAAAATAAAAAATAAAATAAAAATCAACTATTAATTTTATTAATTTTTATAAATTTTTATAAATTACTAATAGTAACTTTTAAGCTCCAGGTTTATAATAACCCATGGTGACCCATGGTAATACCAAGATCTTACAAGATTTTATATTTGAGTAAAATATTCGCCATGCCTAGTGAGAGATTCGCCAAAAAATTATATATACATATTATATTATTGATAAAATCGCCTTCCATTTTTCCTATATACCATGGAGATTCGCCCATTTATTATATATATAAATTTAGGGGGGGTTCTTAAAATTTTCCCTAAAAAATGCCCTCATGCAGGAATGGCTCCAAGAGATGTTCCGCTATAGGAACTCTCAGTCAAAAGGGACTCCTATCAGTATGACACAAACTCGTGCATGATGATGATCCTGCCAACATGGCATAAAAGGGATCTCAATGCAAACATACACTGTGACACATGAGTATCCCATCAATAAGACGACAAAAGGGATCTCGAACAAAACATGATGAATCATGACAACAAGTACATCACACAGATGATTCCGCATCACATCAAGCAGGAATCATGAAAACGAGTAAGAAGCAAGATCCCACATCAAATATCAAATAGGGATCTATGCAGCACAATGCATATAAAAAAGAAGTACATGAACACACTGCATATACCTCACATCCTGGGCCATTTGAAGAAGAGGATGTCAAGCTGCTGAAGCTATTTGTACCAATGATCTCATGACATCGAATCACATGAATGCTGACACCTGCACTCCACTTAGAAAAGTGGCCAAAAAATAGAATCAGCAAATGATGAATCTGAATGCACCATCAGATTTGGGGCATCAAATAGTGCAAAACTGACTGTCAAATTTTTGAATTTTGAGAAAGTGGAAATCTAGGGCTCAAGGAATCTTTTAGGTTCTCCCTAGATTCCTCAAAGATTCCCTCCTCTGGGTCCTCTGCAAATTGGCTACTCAGATCAGGAAACTGACTGTGCCATCGGGTTCGTGTCGCCGAGAGGTGTAGGATCGACATAAATTTTTTCCAATTTGGACACTACGAAAATTTCACCCTCCTAGAAATTTTGCTCAGTCATGGTTCCACCTGCATAAAAATTAATAAAAAAATGACTCCGCCTCGTTTTCCGTGCCCGCTCCTGGTTCCTCCATCTGCCTGTGTGCACTGAAAAATGAGGTTTATATAAGTTTATTGGGCGGACTTATCAATAAGTTAGTTTGGCACAATGGTAAAGTTAGCATTTGGTTGAAGAGGGGTCGGGTGGTCAAACCCCGCCCCTCCCTTTTTAAACACATTATAGTTTTTTGATTTAAAACGGAATGAACTTGAATGGGGGGTCGAGTCCACATTGGGCAGCCCACCCCCATACCTACGTATCCATGGCGCGTTTGTTTATGGCATTAAAGTTTTATTTGGGGTGCATTAAGTGATGCTGGTACCCTTTTTGGTGGTAGCGAATGACATGAGGCCGCCCGGTGGGGGCCGGCCCAAGTGGGCCAGGCGGGTTCGATCCCCGCCGGCCTCGCACTCCTTACATGGCACATGATTTAGGTTGGGGGGGGGGGGTGGGCCGGGTCCACCGAAGGTGGCCCGTGCCCACCCCCGTATCGTTGGCGGTGGAGGATTGGGAGTTCGGCGGGGTCATGGCTGCCGGACTATAAAACATTATAATTGCGGTTGGGATTGGGGTTAGGCCGGCAGGGGTCATGGCCCATCGGCCTTATAAATAACATTTTTTTGTTATGAAATTATTTTTGGGGGGGTGGCGTTTTATTTTATTTTATTAAACATAGAGGAGGTTTTCCAACCTTTAGAAAATAAGGGATATTGGGAAAATTAACGAGGCCACAATTTAGACCGATTTCAAGAGCTAGGTTTCATGCCTCAGGGTCGGTCAAATTATAGGACAGTTAAACCTGGCCCACAGCCCAACTTTGACCAGAAATTTGATTGGCTCGTTCTCCCTCATTCGAGCTCGGATTGATGAACCGTTCGCACTGACGCAATTAGGACGACGAGATCTATGCTCTAGTCCTAGTTCGAAAACATTATGATCACTTTGGTTTTAGAGCTTTCATAAGCCCTCTTTGTCCTGTGTGTCTCTAGAGCCACCTAGATCAATCCTCCCCATTGAGGAGATTTTGGTCCTCCAAAAACATGAAAAACAATCTGCAACTTTTTTGTACCTTGTCTCCATCACAAGCGTCCTTAAAGGCCTTGCTTCCATCTCCTTCACCTTTGTTCTTCGGAGCCTTAAGCGATGAGTCGATACCTGCAACCTCTAGTACATTGTTTTTCAAATTACATGCTTGACTTTCATGACCAACTAATGACCTAAGCATCCCACACTTGCCATGAGTTTATAACACATACTCTATAGTCAAGTTTACATCAAGATGGACACAATACCCCAGCTACGACAACAAGGCCAACATATCATTGTTGCTCCATCAAGTGATGGAAAATACATCATCACTGCAACACATGATTTACAACAATAAGGCCAGACACCATTTTGTCTTGACAAGTGATGGAAACACAACATCACTTTCAGAGTGTAAAATGCAACACATAATAAGACCAGAAATCATTGTTGCTGAACAAGTGATGGAAACACATCATCACTTTTACATTTTAAAATGAAACAAATGATTTACAAAAGCATGACCATGAAACGCTAACATATATAGAGACCATTTTTCACTTATCAAGGTGAATGGGTTGCCTCCTTGTGGCGCATTCGATGGTCGAACAACTGCTTCACCTGGTTCATGCACGGATGCTTTGTCTTTAAGGCGCTGCTCTGGATGGAGCCTCCAACATGTGGCTCTTTGATGGCCACTTCTATCGCAATGATTGCAATAGGTTTTCTTCCTCCAGATCTGCTTAACACGTTTCTTTACCTGCTGCTAAGAGGGTCTTTCACGACTAATCCTTTTGTGTGCTGCCATTCTTTTCCAACACTTAGAAAATATATGGTTATATAATCCACAAAAGGTACATGTTTTTCGATGCCATGTTCTTCATTCATCATTAACGACATGATCATAATCGAAATTAACTTTCGCATGTTGAAAGTGGTTATACCTTTCCTTGCTGTCTCTGGTGTAAGTATGGCGATGAGAGCTTGCCTCAACTCTTTTCTTGTAATGGAAACTGCCGTGGGATGATGGGGATGTGTTCCCATCATTCTCTTCCCTCGACTATTTCAACAATGTCTCGGAAGAATATGACACCTTCGAGCATTCTCCCTCGGTTTATCCCACGCCTGCAAATCGATGTTTATGCACAACCTCCAAAGGTTGAGTTATGCCTTGGTTATTAACACCAAATTCTTTTTCCTCCTCGTGCCTCATCCTGGTAAGGAGCCTCATGTTTGTCCCTATAATTGGGATCTCCAAATCTGCAACAGAAAGCATACTATGTGAAGACGAAATCGAAAGGAAATCAACATCTTTTACCTCCTCTATTGATTTGGAAAGAACTGATGAGGGCTGCTCATCATCTGTTGTTGGTGGTTCGCTAACTGTTGTGGCGCATTCCCCAACTTCCTTTCCAACATACCCAAGTCTTTTTCGAAACGATAATTCCTCTACTTTGATGGGGTTGAAAATGCCTTGGCCATTAATGCCCAAGCCTTTTCCTTCATACCCCATTTTCTTCAACAATTTGGAGCCAATTCATGTGGTATGATTTTCGAAAACAACGAAATCATCATCAGGACACATACATGAATTAGAGAATTACATTTTACCTCACATGGGTCGTGTTGGAGCTTTTCCAAGGCCTCGTCCCTTGCTTGCAGCTGTCGTAGTAAACTATGTTTTTCCTCCGTCTCTTCATGTAGACGCGTCTTCAATTCAACGTTCTCTGTTTGAAGATTTTGCTTGTTGTGCTTCAGTTCTTCCAGGGCCTCTTCCTTGGCTTGCAACTGAAGCTGCAATCCCTCCTTTTCCTTTGTCACTTTCTGTAGAGTTTCATACATTATTTCCACCCTTTTGGAAATTTTGAGCATGGTCTCATACATCGCTTTTTCATCCTCTATCACTGCACGTTCCATTGTTCACACTGCAATTCACATCAACGCAAAGACCGCTCTGATACCACTTGATCTAGGTCCAGGTGTGACAAAGGACCCTTTCAAGACCTTCTACTTTTGTGATGTGTTAAATTGCATTTTTAAAAGAACATAAATGAATCTATCTGCATGCCATAAAGAAGAGGAACATGACAATCATCAACACATGAAAATATAAGCTGTTGATAACAGAGTTCATCTAGGAGGGACTACGTCTTCGGGTCCCGGTGTCAAGATGGTGTAGGCAGCGGCATTAAGTGTTGTCAATAGTGGTGATGTAAATAGAGGTGATGTTGCTATCATACCAGGAAATTTCCCTCACGTAAGAGTGGCTCCAAGATATGTTCCACTACAGGAACTCTCAGTCAAAAGGGACTCCTATCAGTATGACATAAACTCATGCATGATGATGATCCCGCCAACATGGCATAAAAGGGATCTCAATGCAAACATACATGGCGACACATGAGTATCCTATCAACAAAAAGACAAAAGGGATCTCAAACGAAACATGATGAATCATGACAACAAATACATCACACAGATGATTCCGCATCACATCAAGCAGGTATCATGAAAACGAGTAAGAAACAAGATCCCACATCAAACATCAAACAAGGATCTGTGCAGCACAATGCATAGCAAAAAGAAGTACATGAACACACTGAATATATCTCACATCCTGGGGCCATCTGAAGAAGAGTATGTCAAGCTGTTGAAGCTGTTCGTACCATGGATCTCATGACATCGAATCGCATGAAAATGGCTGCTCGCACATGAAAACTGACACTTGCACTCCACTTAGAAAAGTGGCTGAAAAATAGAATGAGCAAATTATGAATCTGAATGCACCATTAGATTTGTGGCGTCGAATAGTGCAAAATTGACTGTCAAATTTTTGAATTCTGAGAAAGTGGAAATCTGGGGCTCAAGGAATGTTTTAGATTCCCCCTAGATTCCTCAAACATTTCCTCCTCCGGGTTCTCTGCAAATCGGCTGCTCAGATCAGGAAACTGACCACGCCAGCGGGTTCGTGTCGTCGAGAAGTGTAGGATCGACATAAAGTTTGTCCAATTTGGACATTGCGAAAATTTCACCCTCCTGGAAATTTTGCTCAGTCATGGTTCCCCCTGCATAAAAATTAATAAAAAATGACTCCGCCTCGTTTTCCATGCCCGCTCCTGGTTCCTCCATCTGCCTGTGTGCACTGAAAAATGAGGTTTATATAAGTTTGTTGGTTGGACTTATCAATAAGTCAGTTTGGCACAATGGTAAAGTTGGCATTTGGTTGAGGAGGGGTCAGGTGGTCAAACATCGCCCCTCCCTTTTTAAACACATTATAGTTTTTTGATTTAAAACGGAAAGAACTTGAATGGAGTGTCGGGTCTGCATTGGGCATCCTGCCCCCATACCTCCATATCCATGGCATGTTTGTTTATGGCATTAAAGTTTTATTTGGGCGCATTAGTGATGCCGGTACCGTTTTTGGTGGTGGCGAATGCCATGAGGCCGCCCGGTGGGGATTGACTCACGTGGGCCGGGCGGGTTTGATCTCCGCCACCCTCGCACTCCTTACATGGCACATGATTTAGGTTGGGGGGGGGGTGGTGTGGGTCGGGTCCACCAGAGGTGGCCCGTGCACACCCCGTATTATATGTTTATGTTAACGTTGGTGGTGGAGGATTGGGAGTCCGGCGGGGTCATGGCTGTCGGACTATAAAACATTATAATTGCGGTTGGGATTGGGGTTAGGTCGGCGGGGGTCATGGCCCGTCGGCCTTATAAATAACATTTTTTTTGTTATGAAATTTTTTTTGGGGGGGTGGCGGGGGTGGTGGCCCACTACCACAATATATATATATATATATATTTATTTATTTTATTAAACATAGAGGAGGTTTTCCAACCTTTAGAAAATAAGGGTTATTGGGAAAACTAATGAGGCCACAATTTTGACTGATTTTAGGAGCTAGGTTTCATGCCTCGGGGTCGGTCAAATTGTAGGACACTTAAACCTGTCCCACAACCCAACTTTGACTAGAACTTTGACTGGCTCGTTCTCCCTCATACGAGCTCGGATTGACGAACCATTCACACCGCCGCGATCAGGACGATGAGATCTACGCTCTGGTCCTAGTTCGTAAACATTCTGATCACTTTGGTTTTTGAGCTTTCATAAGCCCTCTTTGTCCTTTGTGTGTCTCTGGAGCCACTTGGATCAAAAGTAGAAATATATTGTGTGACTTTGTGTTATGTGTACAATTTTATATCTAATTCTTTTTCATATATTAAAAAATATAAAACTGATTTTTTTTAATGTCTCAATTAATTTTGTGTTATGTGTGGATTTTCATATATAATAGTGTGTTATATAAATTATTTTATGCTATTTGTTGATTGTAAATTAATTTTATATTATTTTTGAATTTAATATAATAATTGTGTTACTAAATGTTTAATTTTATAAAAAAATTAATTTAAAAAATATGTGTAATAAGATAAATCCGTGCAGTAGTATTAGTCATCTTGCAAGAACTCTGCAGTACCAAACTTGATACAAAGGAGCATTTGACGTTTACATTATGCAACATGGGCATGGAGTGGAATAGGTGGTTCTATCAAGCCACCATTACCGTGCATTTACATCATGGCAATATGATTGATCATCGTGAGGCAAACTTTCAAATGACAAGGAGGTAGAAACACATTAATTCAGCTACAATGTTGGCAGTCTACAACATGAACAACCTGGCTTTCAAAGCGGCAAGAAGGAACCGGATTTCACAGAGAATTTTGGTTTGTAGAGTGAAACACAGGCAAAGTGTGCCTCTATTTATCATTGTGTGGTAGCTACAGGACCCATGTCACAGTCACTATGAAACACTTTTTATTGTTTTTTGAATCGGTCATGACCTGTAAACGCCACTTGTATAAAAATCATATAAGGAAAACACAATAAATGTGTCCAGAACTTGGGGAGTTCAATAGATTTTCGGTAGCAGTATCTCTGCCTTTCTATTGATTTGTGATAGCGAGGTTTTGGACTATCATACACAACGAGAATTGATTTTGGGTTGTTTCTGTGATGAGACTTTTGTACTTTTGGGTTCATTAATAGAGGCAATGAGCAATAACTTCTACAAATTGATAACCAATCAGGTTGAAGATAAATAAATGAAATTATAGTAAAAAACTAGTAAATTTGAATATGCAATGTTAAAATATAGAAAGTTTGTAATTTTTTTGGTTAAACCCAAACTAATATGGCTATGACTAGAAATCCCAATGCATTATCTACTGCTTGCGGTAGGGATAATAAGTGTTCTTCCTCTTTAAAATGGATTGTTTGTTTGTGCATGTATGTTTCAACAACTAGTGTTCATGTTGAATGCCAATTTTGGATTCTAACTGTGTGCAAAATTTAGAGTTGTCCAATGTTTTGGGTGGACTCACCACCCATCATCAGGGACAAAAGAAAATCATAGTGGATTGGAAGAAATTGACAAGAAGGTTATATAAAAGAGAGGTGTTCGCAATGGTAATATAGTGATATGAATGTTAGTATTAATGCTTAGTTAGAAGAATATAAATTTTCTAGTATTTGAAAATCTTTGACCCAAAGATTTTATATGTTTTTTTTTGTAAGTCAAATTTCTATTCATAGTTTCAAAAGGAAACATATCAGAGGAAAAACGCAGGTAGTCTCACATCGACTAGGTTTGTTGACTACTGTTGAAAGCATATGACAATGAAACAAAAAACCAAAGAGAAACACAATCCACAATTTCAAACGCCATAGGCCCCAGTAAACAAACAAAACATATAAAACACAAGTGTATCCATGTTAGTCGTCAGAGGTGATGGAAGCTGGGTTGTCCAGGTTTGTACCAGGAGGTGGTGAAGGATGAAAGGAGCATTGGACATGCTCCTCGAAATGGGCCATTGAGGCCTCTAGTTTCTCGACCTTCTCTGATAGCAAATTTTGGCCACACCAGACCATCACACCACGCTCCCAGGTATGACATTGGAAATAAAGCATTTTGTCCAGAGTTGCTATCAATTTGGCGTGTTCCTCCTATCTAACCTACTCTGAATTCTCTAGACGATCTGAAATTGACTGAACCACATCTCGGTAGTGCTCCATGCAGTAGCCTTGCTGTTGACCACGACCACACTAATGCACACGATGCCCTGAACCACCATGACGAACTGAACCCCATCACTGCAGAACAAGCGGAGCGAGGCAACCCCGACTCCCAACTGAACCCCCACGTCTACTACCTCGAGCTATTGACACAATACGTTTAGAACACCTCGACCAACCACCACCTCTGCCTCCTGAAGTCGCGTGGCTCGAACCCTCTGCAATTAGACCTTCCAAACTCCTTCCACCACTTCTAGACACTAGCTCAAGCTGAGGCCAAGACTTCACCATGCTTGGCCTACCTGAATTAGGCAGCACCTGAGCTGAGGACCACCCTGAGCGAGGAACCGATCGCATGTTTGAAACCCCGACACCACCTAAGCGAGACGAAGACCACCCTTTCAATAACTCCCAAACAATCCACATAGGGGTCAAGACCATCAGGTTCGATTGAACCTCCTCTCCCTTTGGCGCCGGGCACCCATTGCCTACAAATATATTTCCCACCTCGAACTAGTAGGATACACCCCCCCTGAAGCGACCCCTCACAATTCCAACAGACCAAAACCCATGACAAGCTCGTCAATGGAACCACCCCGCAACTAAGGACTCTATGAACTAGCTAGGGAGGTGCACTTCAATAATCCTTCTCAACCAAAGGAAAATTCAGTACCAGCCTAGACTGCAACTGGGAAAAACAAACTAGAATCCACAACAAACGACCCCCGTTAGACGCATATACACCACATTCCTTTCAGACTTGCTCTTACCAAGCCCAATTCGATAATTGACATCTAACCACACCCACCAAAAGGAGTGGAAGCTTCTACGACAATGCCAACCCTTTAGTTGGCCTAAAGAACCTCTACAACACCCTCCTCTTCTCCAAACACTCCACACACAGGCTCCAAAACTCTCTCCGTTTCAAAATGACCATCAAACACCCCCGCCACCCTCCATAACATTAATGCGCTCACCACCCTCCGCAAGACCCAATGTGACTTGAGGTTTCCCATGCCAATATTTACTATCTCTCGTACTCAAGGAAATATGGGAGGGTCGTGAGGCCAGCTCGCCATCCTATAGCCATGTGCTTACCATAGCTGCCCATGCGTTCCCTCGGGAACATCCTATCCTGCATGGGTGGGGGCCAGTTCCTGATGAGTTCTTGGTCCTGATGATCACAACCCTAATTAGCAAGCTTGTCCACTGCATTATTTCCCTCTCGGTCAACATGCGTTGTAAATACATATTCAAAAGAAATGATCCTTGAGAGAATATGTTCACCGATGAGTTCCAACCTCCAACTCTTAATCACCCGCTTTAGGGGGGACCCATTTATCAATTTATGTAACATGGAGATCGCTATTTAAGAGTCCCCCGTGACCTGTAGCGTAGCCACCCCTAGATCTGTTACAACTTGTAGTCATTTTATCAGCACCAGAAACTCTGCCATATTATGGTTGGTGTTGTCGCATGAGGTTGCATAAATTTTCACAAATTTCCCTTCGTCGTTCCGAATTATTCCCCCCAAGCTAGTTGGAGTCAGGTTTCCCTTGGAGACTCCGTCAAAGTTTAGTTTGAGGAATCCCCATAGCGGGCTATTGAAAACATTTGGGGAGTGGGATTTAAGAGCACCTGGGCATGTGGGCCTAGGGATGGAGAGGGTCTGATTAAGGACAAGTGCTATTAATATTTCCCGTTCCCTATATGTCATCTTCCAATCTTCATCCAACCAATGAGAGATTAAAATAGTTTCTTTAATATTACTCATCATCGTTTTCCAGACCTGGTCAGTCTAGATGTTCTCTGAATGGAATACTGCTCTGTTCCTTGCTTTCCAAATGTTCCAAAGAAAAAATCCTTGTGAGATGCACCATGCTCTATTGACAATGGGGTTTCGGAAGATCATCCATCACCACTACTCTAAAGAGTCCTTTAAAATATTGTCCGACCAATCGCTTAATTTGAATAATGTAGCATGTATGTCCCGAATTTCCCACGCTTTAGAACAAAAGTTCAGTAAGTGATTGGCTGATTCCTCCTCCCTAGTGCATAAGGGGCAATGAGAGGGGCCAGATAAGATTTTTTTCTTGATTTTATCCCATGTGAGGAGCTTACCATGCCGAATAAGCCAAAGAAAGAAAGAAATATTGGGCCACAACTTTGAGTACCATATTCTTTTCCATAATGGGTCAGAAGCCTAGTAAGAAGAAGTGGAAAGAATCAAATAGGCTTCTTTAAGAGAGAACATACCTTTTGGGAGGTGCCCCCAATGAAGTTTATCTAGTTCAAAATTGTTTAGAATGGGGCTCTACTGTAGAATTAGGGTGAGGGCTTCCGAATCTAGAGGCGGATCTTGAAATTGGCCAAATATTCGAAGGTTTCCAAAATCTCCATTTTGACGATTCAGTGGAGTCTTGCCAAAAATATCTAACCTTTTCCGTGCCTAGATGGGTGGTGAAGGCTTGAATTTACCACATACTACCCTCCAAACTGAGTCTGGGGTGCTGCATTCAAACATCCTCCCAAAATCTAGCTTTGCCGCCATTTCTTATCTCCCAGAAGCCATGGTCTTGAATTAGTGCTTGGTTGTATTTTGCCCTATTCCAGATTGAGGATCCACTCGATAGGTTATTATGGGTTTCTAGGGGCTCCTGCTAACCGTTCGAGCCATATTTAGATGAACACAACTCCTTCCAAATATCCTTCCCACCTTGTAGCCATCGCCACCAGACTTTAGCGCTGAGGGTTTGAGACAAAATTTCTGGGTCCTTCAAACCAAGGCCACTGTAGACCTTTGGTTTACATAATTTGTCCCATGCAACTAGGGCCCATTTTTGACCTATTTGTGGACCTGACCATAGGAAGCTCAAAAATTTTCCTATGATATCTTTGTATATGCTGCAGGGGCTAGAAGGGTCGAGAGCTGGTAAATTGGGATGGCTTGCAGAACAATTTTCAGGAGGATTGGTCATCCTAGAGAGTTTAAAACTCGAAAGGTCTAGCTAGAGAGTTTCTGGTCGATACAACTTAGCAAGTCCTTCTAGTGCGAGAATTTCAAGGAATTAGCCACCAAAGGGACACCGAGATAAGTGCTTGGAAGAGATCCAATTCTGAAGCCAAGAGTTTGAGCCATATGGTTCTGGACTCGAGGGTGAGTATTGAAAAAGAACATATCAGATTTGTCACCATTAATCAATGTTCCAGATGCTTGTTGAAAGTCCTCCAGGATGGATCTGAATTCTCTTGCTTCTCTGAGGGTGGGCTTTCCGAACAACATGTTGTCATCTACGAATTGTTGGTGAGTGATGGAAGGCGCTGCTTGGGCGAGTTTTATCCCATGAAGGGATTTGTTCTCCACCACCACCTTTATAAGCCTGCTTAGTCCTTCTGAAAAAATGATGAAAAGGAAGGGGGATAGAGGATCCCCTTGCCTCAAACCCTTAGATCCCCTAAAGGTGTGGGAGGGGGCCTTGTTTACAAGAATGGAGTAGAAAGGGGCTTCTATAATAGATTTGATCCAACTAATCCATGAGGATGAAAACCCGAACGCTTCCAGGACTGTCAAAAGATAGTTCCAGTTCAGATGGTCATAAGATTTTGAAAGATCTAATTTAATCAATATACCTGGGGATTTTGAAGTGGATAAGGAGTGAACTACTTCGTGTGTAACCAGGATACCATCAATTATCTGATGGCCTTCCACAAAACCTGACTGCTTGGGCCCTATGATCTCGTTTAGGAGGGGCTTCGATCGTTGAACCAGGATAAATGAGATAATTTTATAGATCACGATATGTAGGGAAATGGGCCAGAATCCACTTGGGTCCAAGGTCACATTTTTCTTTACAATCAACATGAGAAATGTTTCACTAAGTCTCGACCAGATATCTTGAGAGCGACATGACTCTTCTACCAACTCATGAATTTCCGGCTCGAGGAAGTGCCATCCTGCTTTGAAGAACTCAGAGGTGAACCCATTTGGGCCTAGAGCTTTGTGCGATGGGAGAGCCTAGACAACTTCCTCCACTTCTGCATATGAGACCGTTCACATGAGGGTCTCATTCTGATCCTTCAAGATTAGATTTAGAGTACACTACTTGATGCGATCAATGGCATCACTTCTACATCTGGATTCATGAACATTTGTTGGAAGTACCCAATCATATCATCCATTATCTCCTCATGTTGTACCAGTTGCCTTCCATCAAGTCCATTGAGAGAAATGATCAGGTTAAACTGTCTGTGCTTTATCGTGGTTCCATGGAAGAATTTTGTGTTGCACTCCCTCTCTTTAAGTCATTGGACCCTGGATTTTTTCCTCCAAAGTATTTCCTACTATTTTCTTCATTGCTCAAAATCTTTTAGAACCACCCTTTCCTGGGTGGCCAAGTCCTCCAAGCATCCTTCCTAAATGACCTGCTATTGGACTTCTCGCATGTTGTTTTCCAACCTTTCTTTCTGCAGATGGATGTTGCCAAAGTCCTTGTGATTCCACTCCTTGATTTTCCCTTTTAGTTCCTTTAATTTGAGTTGGAACGTTTCCATTAAGTTCCTATCTCTGACTCTGATTTCTTTCCACTAGGCTTTCAGTTTGGCCAAGAAGTCCGACCTTTCCAGCCAGAAGGACTCAAACTGGAAGGGGCAATTTCTTGGGGCCATCCACAAATTGATCTCCAAATAGATGGGCCAGTGATCCGACCTGAGACATGGGAGGATTGATAATTGAAAAAAGAGATCATGTTGAAGGATGTCATCATAAATAAGAAAGCAATCGAGGTGTGAAGTGTAGAAATTCTCTCTGTAGATCACCTGATAATGCAATATACTAAAGCAAAATACTTGATCTACTTCTACAAACAAACTTGCGGAAGCTTAATCGATTTTGAGCAAGATCAAATAGAACGCATATAACAGATGAAGAAGAAACAATCACACATGAAACACAGAAGAATACTCTGGGGAAAGCCTCAGCTAAAAACCCCGCTATCTGTATTATCATACAAGTGGAAATATCTCAGGATTACACAAAGCTTTAGCTCTCAAGCTATCCAACTCTCAGTACAATCCCTCACTGCTGCTCAAAGACAGAATAGACAACACATATGCCTTCCTTTAGTCCTCCAAGCCTCCTATTTCCTTGCACAGTTTCTCTTGGGTCCTCAAGCTGCCACCTATGTGTAATAATCCCTCACACACTACTCTGACCTCTGAAATAACTGCACAATCCTGAAGGAATGAATTCCTTCTTCATGGATGAGTTTCCTTTATAGGAAAATTCCTCCAACTGATAGTACACTGTCCCTTCCTTTAATCTCAACCGGGTCTTTCTCTGAACTGACATGCATGAGTTATTTATGAGAGAATATTCAGTTATCTGGAGAACACTAGTTGCATACATGCATGCATTAACTGACTGAACTCACAATTAGTTCCTTGAACAGTTTGGAACTAATTTAACTGGACTTAACTCAGTTAATTGAGCTAACTAATTACAACTCAAATAAAACTCATCCTTATCTCCTTAATTAAGGGATAACTTCCTCAATCAAAGGGATAACTGTTGCATGTCTTTACAAAGACTCCATGTTTGATTTTCTTCAACCAATTAACTCAAGATGAATTAATTAATTATTTTTCAAACAGTTAGTGAGAGAAAATTCAAATTTTAATTCAGGGACTAATTAAAATTGGAATCTATCTTGAAACACTATTTATAGCAATGCTATTTTTAGCATTTCTATTTTATCATTCCTTGTTGCTATTTTCAACACTAGTACCTGAAATGCTATTTATAGCATTTCCATTTTTAGCATTTCTTGTTGCTATTTTCAACACTCCCTCTCAACAAGAAAGGCATTTAACTCGAACCCGATCCTGAACCTTTGGAATGTTTTGCATGCAACACTTCTCTCAAGTGTTGTTGCCCCAACAACTCCAGAAACAAAAAATATCCAACCTGAATCAGAATGATGCCTCTGTCATCAAAGTCTCTGACTGCTATTTCCTCTGTCGACTGAAAACTCTGCGCTTCTATGCCCTTCAGTATCTGACTACTTTAGCCTCTGTCACTTTGATCTCTGACTGCATCAATCAAACTAATTCCTCCTGCTGCATCTGTGTTGTTGTTGGTCCTATCTCCCAGCACTGCATCCGCACTGCACCTCCACTCATCATGTTGCATCGTGTTGTCCACTGCCCACTGTTGCATTGCAACTCAGTTGAAGTAAGTAACTGATCTCCCAACTGACCTCCCTGTTGGGCTAGAAACACCCTCTGATGTTGAAGCTCCCTCTGCTGCTGACAAGTGCTCCCTCTCTAACCTCTACGCTGCTGCAAAAACTCCCCACATCTCGCACCATTGCACACCTCTCTATGCCATCCTACACTGGTGCAACACTCCTGTGCCTCTCGCATTGCTGTAGCCTGCTAGCTCTGCACTGTCTTGGGACTCCTGCACTGTAGCTCTCTCTACCGCTCCATCTGCATCCATCTCTACCCACTCAGCCAGTCCTGCTACTCCTTGTCGGGGCTCCCATAGTAAGGTCTAATCAAAGAGGCCGGGTACCTCAAGGATCCTGCCCCTATTTCAGCCTTCTTGGGACTATTACTTCACATCGCCCCACCTCCCACCTGGAGGTATGGCTGCATGTGATCCCTCTGCCCACTTGGCTCAAAATTTCCCCCTACTGGAGGTCTATGTATGAGTGGATGCCTCCACTCGGTATCCTCTCTGCTTCTTCAGTTGTGGCTGCTCCACAACCTCCTGAAGCTGCTTCACCAATTGTGGCTCCTCCACAATTGTCTAAGACTTCTTCTAGCGCTGCATGTTGAGAGGTAATTTACTTTCCCTCTCAACCACTTAATATCTAACCTTTGCCTTGCTCCTCAAGGCTTTGCATGCATCTTGTACCTCAAGTTCATACAGGTTCATGGCTAGCACACCAATCTGTTTCATCTTTCCCCTCATCACGAAATTTTCTGGAAAAAGAGCTGATTTTAAATCAGCGATATCTCCCTCATCCAAACTCCGATTCAACGGTTTTTTTTTTGAATTTGGGTATTTTTCCGCAAGGAATCCAGATCTTCTATTTGTTTCTGAAAATTTTGCACAAAAATTTTCAGATCTTCTCTGAAAACTCGTGGCCTTTTTCTTTTTCTTACTTCGAATTTTCTTATTCGTATACTATTCACTGCTTCGATCACCTTTGCTCTGATACCATGTATAACTTTTTCTACAAAACCTTGCTCTGATACCATGTAGAAAAATTCTCACAGTAGATCACCTGATAATGCAATATACTAAAGCAAAATACTTGATCTACTTCTACAAACAAACTTGCGGAAGCTTAATCGATTTTGAGCAAGATCAAATAGAACACATATAACAGATGAAGAAGAAACAATCACACATGAAACAAAAAATAATACTCTGGGGAAAGCCTCAGCTAAAAACCCCGCTATTTGTATTATCATACAAGTGGAAATATCTCAGGATTACACAAAGCTTTAGCTCTCAAGCTATCCAGCTCTCAGTACAATCCCTCACTGCTGCTCAAAGACAAAATAGACAACACATATGCTTTCCTTCAGTCTTCCAAGCCTCCTATTTCCTTGCGCAGTTTCTCCTGGGTCCTCAAGCTGCCACCTGTGTGTAATAATCCCTCACACATTGCTCTAACCTTTGAAATAACTGCGCAATCCTGAAGGAGTGAATTCCTTCCGCATGGATGAGTTCCCTTTATAGGAGAATTCCTCGAACTGATAGTACACTATCCCTTCCTTTAATCTCAACTGGGTCTTTCTCTGAACTGACATGCATGAGTTATTTATGAGAGAATATTCAGTTATCTGGAGAACACTAGTTGCATGCATGCATGCATTAACTGACTGAACTCACAATTAGTTCCTCCAACAGTTTGGAACTAATTTAACTGGTTTTAACTCAGTTAACTGAGCTAACTAATTACAATTCAAATACAACTCATCCTTATCTTCTTAATTAAGGGATAAATTCCTCAATCAAAAGGATAATTGTTGCATGTCTTCACAAAAACTTCATGTTTGATTTTCTCCAACTAATTAACTCAAGATGAATTAATTAATTATTTTTCAAACAACTAGTGAGACTAAATTCAAATTTTAATTCTCAATTTTAATTCAGGGACTAATTAAAATTGAAATCTATCCTAGAATGCTATTTATAACATTTCTATTTTCTCATTCCTTGTTGCTATTTTCAACACTGATACCTGAAATGTTATTTATAGCATTTCTATTTTTAGCATTTTTTGTTGCTATTTTCAACATGAAGCAATCTAATGCTTCCCTCCTCACAGGTTGTTTCATGTGTAGGAACTGTTCACAAAGTTTGCGTCCTCGAAACCCAGATCCTTGATTGTCTCCTGGAAAGATAGGGAGATTGGATCCAATCGTCTAAACCTCCTTTATTTTCTCCCAGCTCCCTGATCAAGTTGAAGTCCCCCACTATAATCTAGTTGGCACAATCCAACAGGTCCTTTAGGTACCTTAGATTTCTTAAGAAACCCATCTTTGCCCAAGGCAAAGTCGGGCCATAGACCCCAGTAAGCCATATTTTTTCCGTAGAGCCAATGCATTGAAACTCACCTGAGAGGGTATTGTGGGAGGCTATCCAAGACTGGAAGGAAATGACTTTGGAATCCCAAAGGATTCCCAACCCACCTACACAACCCCTTGCATCTAGTGCCATACATTTTGCCGAGGGCCAACTTTTACGAGTTATTTCATTAATCTTGTCCCCAGTTACTTTTGTTTCCTAGAGAACTATGATGTCCAGTTTATCTTTTTGGATACGATCTTTCAAGTACCTCAACTTACCCTTGGAGTTGAGGCCTCTTATGTTCCAAGAGACTAACTTCATTGAGGAATGGACAGGGTAGAGCACTAGTAGTACTCTGTCAGGACATTGGCTTGTCTTGAGTTGACCAAGATTGCCCCTACTTCCTAGATAACCTCGCTGGTGGGTCGTCACCATTTCTTCCTAGAGTTCAATCCCGGTTCCATCCTTTTGTTGGAAGTATCACCCTCCCTGATTACAAGGGTCGATTGAGGGGGGGATCTAGTTGAGATTGGTGCTCCTCCCATCCCTTGTAGATTTGGTGAAATTGATCCAGCTGGTCTTGGGGGATTTTAGCCAATCCATCCTTGGCCCAACTGCGAAGGTAGGCTACCATTACCTGTTCATCAGAGTTGAGATATTCCAATTTTACATCATGTTCCAGGGTTTGGTGAACTTTGGCGAGTACTAGCTGTATTTCTTTGCCCGCTTGTTGCGCATCCACGGACTTTCGTTTACTTGGTTGCTTTTTCTTAGGGTTTTCTGGGCTGACCTCAACCTCCATTTCCGCTTGGGGTGGAGATGCCTCTACCTGTACTGCTAGCTACTCTGTCGTGCTTGGGTTAGCTAGAATGGAAAAATGGTTGCTGGAGGGACAACTAGGGGCTGACAAGGAAGGGCCTGGAGTAGTCGCAGCATGGCCTAGAGGTGAATGGGAGGGATGGGCTTTGCTAGGAGGAGGACACTGCCTAGGGACTTCCTAAAATCCATCCGGGGTGGGAGTCAGGGAGGGAGCAACGTCTCGGGGGCAGTCCCGAAACAGGTGGCCATACTCATGGTAGAGTCGACATCTGAAGGGGACGTGTTCATAGTCCAAAGGTTGAGACCAGGTTTCATCCTGGTACTTTATTTTGACAGACTCAGGCAAGGGTTGGGATATATTCATATACACACAAATGTGGGCATAAAAGGAGAATACTTGGAGCCCGGTGATCTTTGAGACTTGCACAAAATCCCTAATTGAGTTGCCGATCGATTCCAAAATTTCCATCTCCCATAAATCCTTGGGCAGAGAATACAAACGTACCAGATAAGTAGATAGGTAGAGAAGCAAAGGAGCTCAATTGTTTAAATTGAGCCCTTGGATGTAATAAGTGCATATTTAGATAGGCTTATCATGTAAAGAAAAAAAAAGCTGAAAAGGGTTTGCTAGTCCAAGTGCACCCAAAGAAAAGGAAGAAAAAATGATAGGTACAGTAGGCTGGGTAGGCAGTTTTTCTGGTGTTGCAGAAGCATACTTGTGATTGATTTTGTCTCTCAAGATGTTCATCTTACTGTTATCACAAGTACCATGGCAGATGTTTGAATACAGCTCAAGCAAAGCATGACTAACTCACCTCCATCCTTTCCCCAAACACTTACCAATCTCCCCCAAGGTACTAAGATCTGCTTAATATCCTTAAAGACACTTATTCCTTTTTTTCCATCAGATGCCTAGGTAAAACCCCATTTTTACTTAGGGAAATGGCCTCATTTCTTGTATAAATCCCTGCTTTTCCCTTTTTTGCCTAAGTTCTATGACATTATGCTTAGCGCACATTTACTTTCAAAAAAAGTTTCATATTAACAAATTAGCATTTATTATATTAAAATCCCTTGTAAATAGACCCCTTCCCGTATTATGTATTTATAATATAATCCTCAAATGCTAAATATCCCGCCCGGGTTTAATATAACCATAGCACTGTTTTGTCTGGGATTAATAAGTTCAACTAGAACTTATTATGAACCCTTTCTGCCGCAAATAAAGGAATAATTAACCTTCCGGGTTAATTATAGCCATAACCCGACAACCAATGATATTGCGCCCAAAAACATTAAAACCATTATACATTATATTGGGCCCCCGCGCATTAACCCCCCCTTTACCTCCATTGGCCGCCAACCGTCAAATCAATGGCCCCGCATCCGACGACCGAGATCTATATCGCGTCCCACTCCATTGCTGAGAATTAACGCCCGGGAGACTAGCGGTATCGCCGCCTGTACCGGGACACGCAACACACTACCGCGCTGCTCGCGACCCTCCCATTCGAAACCACTTTAGCCCGTAAATGGTGCGGGGTGAAACCGCTTACCAACCCCCCCGCTAAACGACAAGATGTCCCGTCATGCTGACGTCGTACGTGGTGGGCTCCAGTATTGTAGCAATAATGCTACAACTCCTGGAGCTTCCTATCTCTAATTTTATCAACCCGGTAGTTCGTACAAACTTGGAAGCGACGGTGCTGTATGCACAAGTACTAGCTCTTGTTGCAGCTGTCACTTGGTCAGCTGGCACAAGTCCGCTAGGGCTCAAGCCAACTTCTATAGGCTCACAGAAGAAGCTTTATGAATGATGGACGAAAGCTAACTTAAAGAAGACTAATCTAGTTGCAGAAAGGAACTGAAAGTCAACAAAGCATGTAAACCCTAGTAAACCCTAGTAAACCCTAATTTGACTAGCTAGACCCTAACTTTGCAAAACTGTGAATGAAACCACTTCCAATAATGCCATTACTTGCTGTGAACTGAAATACATGCATCTAGGCTATTTGCATCTGGAAAGACATGTTTTTGTATTTTTTCATTAAGTGGATGGATTTATTGTGATGATGCTTTTGATTAGGGTTTGGTTGTGCAGGAGCGGTTGGAATGGAAGGAAAGCATGGGCAAGGTCAGGATGGCTAGGGGAGGTCCCAGAGGGTCTCTAGCATCGATCCACAGAAGTATACCACGTTCGGATGCTTAGCAACCGAGTTTGCAGGCTTCTACAGGAAGTCTGCAGGGGATCCTACAGGAAACTCAGGGATTTCTACAGGAAGTCTGTGCAATTCTACAGGATGTTTGGCCGTGGAAGTTTTGGGAGATGGTGAAGTGTTGGAGTGGTGTGGGAGGATAGGTGAGATGGAGATGGAGCTGGTGATGGCTCTGGAGCAGAGAAATCAAATGGAGGAAGAGTGCATATAGTGGGTTGATGGTTGGAAGGATGGGATCAACGAAAGTGTAAGTAAATGGAGCTAAGTGATTAATGGATGAGTTGGAGGGTAGATGAGTTGGACAGAGGCTGAGTAAGTGGATTGAGGAGAGATCAAGAAGAAGAAGAAGGAAGTGGAATGATAAGGAGCAGCGTAAATGAAACAAATGACTTATGCACCCAAAAACGAGAAATTCATTAACCTATGATAACTGTGCTATGAAACCTATGAACAGCAATGGAAAACCAAGAAATGAAACTCGTGCATGGAAGTGAGATGTAGAAGTATGGTTTACTGTCAAAAGTGCATGGATGGATCTTCAACGAAAATGTCTATGTTGCAGCTTGCATGGAAGTGAGAAGAACTGCGTTTCTTTTTGGTGGTTGGTTATGGACTGCACCCCAATCCCTAACAGAGATGGCAGTGAGCCTTAACAACCTTTTGCTGGAGCTCCAATAATTTATAACTATCCTCCTATCGAATCTAAGCAACTGAAAGCAAATCACCATAAACTAATCCTATCTAAGCTCATGAAAAAGACTAAATTAACAAACTGTAAATTCGAATTGCATGTGAAAGTAAAAACTCAAAGTGTTGGAACGAAATGCAAATAACATTACAACACCGAGGAGATCTATTGCTCTCAGGTTGGGCCCTAACCTGAGAGCTATAGCTCCCTTAGAAACTCAGAATGAGATCAAAATCTGCCTGCCTTTATTCATAAACGAAAGTCTGATGTCATGCCAAACTGGCTTACAAAAGGAACAAAAACCGAGCTGTAGCTCGTACTTCCCAATTACAAGAGCAATACAAAAGTTCAAAAAGCCTCCATCCAAGGCTACGGCCTCAATATTTATGCAAAATGATCATCCAACAGGTGTCCTTGATTTGTGGAGCTCGGCTGTCGAACTGAAGTTTAAACTGCTGATCCTGTAGGACAGTCATAACTGCTGTTCCTGTAGAACAGTTATAACTGCTGTTCCTGTAGAACAATTGGCTGCCTCTAAGCTCGGTGGGGAGATGGATTGGAGCTCGGAGCTATGGTGGGAATCACGAGGAAGGTCCCCAAGACTGTGGACATCCTCTCCTAAAAACCAGCAGTGCCACCTCATTGTCTCCTTGTCTCCTTTTTCGTAATCTTTGCTCCCTTTTGATGCCAAAACCTGAAATCATCATGAATTAGTCACGTGGATAGAATGCCTACCCTTCTTCCTACAAACAACACGAATAAACCAAGAAATGAATGCATAAGCAATAAAAAATGAATGGTTTGAGCAGAGCAAGTGGGCCAAATGAGCCCAAATTGTACCAAAAATTGGGGCTCATCATCACCCCCCAGCTAAACTATTTGCTCATCCTTGAGCAACTTTGCCCTGGCTCCTCGTCTTTGGCCGAGAACTAGAGCCCAGAGCATGCTTTTCCCTTCCTGTTTTTGGTGGCCTTGCCTTTTCTACCGAGGGTGGCGCTTCTTCCTTTCCCATTTTTGGCGGCCCTGCCTTCGCTGCCCCTGGTGGTGACGAAGGTGATGCTTCTTCCCCCTTTCCTATTTCCTTGAGCCGGGCTTCGGAAGGCGATTGGCCTATTTTTCGTGTCCAGGAAGTTATTTTTGGGCTCCCCTTCTCGGGGGTGGCTGATGTTTTAGAGGGGGTTCTTGCACTGGGCGAAGTAGGGACATCCCCTAAAGTGGTTTGGCTGCCGGGTGGAGGCTGTGGCTTGCCCGTGGTTATCCGCTTGCTTCTCCTGGCCTCAGATGGTAGAGGGGTCTCCCTCTCTCTCTTCTCCTTCGGCTTTGGAGGTGTACTGAGGGCGGCCACTGTCGCTGCTGCCTCCTTTTCTAGAATACCAGCCTTCTCTTTCTTGCGTTTTGCTCTCTCAGAGCTCCTTGTAGAGGGCCCCTCCTTTTCAGATTTCGGGCTTCCTGTAGAAGATCCTGCTTTGCCCACTTCCGGGCCTCCTGTAGAAGATTCTTTCTTTCCCGCTTTTGGGCTTCCTGTAGAAGACCCGGCTTTAGCCACTCCCGGGCTTCCTGTAGAAGGCCCTCTCTCTGTCTTCAGACTTCCTGTAGGAGGCTGTTTCTCAATGACTTTCGGGCTTCTTGTAGAAGCCCCTTTTTCCAATTTCGGGCTTCCTGTAGAAGCCCTTGTCTCTGTCTTCGGGCTTCCTGTAGAAGCCTGTTTTTGCAATTTCGGGCTTCCTGTAGAAGCCTTTGTCTCCGTTTTTGGGCTTCCTGTAGAAGCCTGTTCTCCAATGATTTTCGGGCTTCCTGTAGAAGCCTTGGTCTTTGCTTTTGGGCTTCCTGTAGAAGCCTGCTTCTCAATGATCTTCGGGCTTCCTGTAGAAGCCTTTGTTTTTGTTTTTGGGCTTCCTGTAGAAGCCTGTTTTTGCTTTCCTGTAGACACAGGTGTCTCCACCTCTGCTTGCTTGCCTGCCTGAGTTTTGCTTTTTGTTTTGGTTGCAGGTGCTGTTGAGGTACTTGGGCTGACGTGGACCACCTCAGCTTTGTCCATTCTGCTCTTCGTCCTCTTTTCCCTTGCTGACAGGATAGGTGTGCCACCTTTTTCTTTGTCCTCCTTTCCCTCATGCTTCTTCCTTTGTTCTCTCTTCTGAACTGTTGTCGGGGTCTCTTGGCCTTCTTCTCTCTGTCCCTCGGCCACTGCTTCTTGTTCCTCACTGCTGGAGGAACCCGTTTCTTCGATCAACATCTTAATGTCCCCATCTTTTGTCAAATTCCGGAAGGATTCCCATGAGAGGGGTACCTTATATGAATGCAATGCATCCTCCACCAGAAGCTTGATCAACCCATGGTGGGCTATCTGATCTGGTATTCCCTCTTTCAGCTTTGTAGCACACTCCATTAGAGACTGCAGGAGGTAATAAGGGATGCTCAGTTTTTGTTCTACAGGAAGGTCAATTCGGTGCCTCAATTCAGTGAGCAGCCGAAAGTGATATGCATACACGATGCTGAAATGGCCTTCACAAGTAATATATTTCATGATTTGCAAACTGACTTCGTTCCATGGTGGCAACAGGCTCGTTCTTCGCACCCCATTTTTGTCCTCTGAGAATTCTTCCTCAGGTGGAAAGAATTCTTTCTTTGCCTGCTGACTCAGCTTTCGTTCTTCCTTATCCCACGACAAACCCATAGGAAGTTCTGTGATCTGACTGATGTGTTCTGGGGTGAGCTTGAGGCTTAGACCTCTGAAGTTCACTGTGGCCAGTGTCTGAGATTTAGGCTTCAGAGCCTGCAAGAATTCTTCGGCCATTTCATCATCGTAACCCTGCAGCTTATCACAAAAAGGCATCCATTGTGCTCTGGTGAAGAGCTCTACCACTGCCGGGTTTTCCCTTAGTTTAGTTGAATCAGTGGGTTCCCGTCTTATAAACCCACCCGGCATGATGAACACGGTCGGTTTAATTAAAGGTGGCAAATGCAAAAGAGATTTGGTCTATTAAAACAGAGCATGCACATAATCCACAAAATTCAACACAGTCTACTTATACCGACATCCTGTAGAACGACAACATAGGCACAACAAACAACAATTCCACCAATCTCTTTATGACCCGACTGTGGACGATGGTCTTGCCACTTCTACTAACCAGTTGCATGAAGAGTTCAGGGTTACCTCTTTAATTGGCCACCTTTTTTCGTGAGGCACCCGCTTCCCTGTAGATGACTGTGTTCCTGTAGACTGCATTCCTGTAGACTGCGTTCCTGTAGAACTGCGTTCCTGTAGACTGCGCTCCTGTAGAACTGCGTTCCTGTAGAAGCAGTGCGCAATTCTCGGGGAGGACTGTAGTTGGCCCGCGCTCGAGGTGTGCTTTACCGGCGTTCTGGTAGCCAACAGCTCGGCGTATCAAAGTGCAGAGGAGATCAGAATAGCCACCCGAGTTTGAAGTGTTGGATGATAAATGCATGCGCATGATCTAGCCGATTAGGTTTTGAATCGGCGCAATCCGTGGCGCGGGGGATGAGCTGTCCCCGCCGGACCGTTGGGCGACGTCATCCATCATCCGCCTGCGTATTCACTTGGTGCCACATCCATTCCCACAGATTTGCCGCCGCCTTTTCCTGTTAAACTCATGCTCTGACGAGAGTGTTCTCACGTGCGTGTCGTTCATTCTCTTTGTCGTGGCCGCCACCCAAACATCCAATTACACTTTAACTAGCTGACGTGGCCAGTCGACTGGCCATACGGCCGCTCAACCATTCAATTTTACACTATGCAAACAATTTCAAAGTAAAATTCATGCGATTTGATGGAAGGAAGGGTTGAGACACTTACCTGCGTGGCTGCACACGATTTTTCCATTTCTTGGACGATGGTGAGTGGATCTACCTGCTGCATGCGACTTACACAGACCCGGAGGCTCGTGGTTATAGGCTACCAACGATGGAGTGGATGTTTTGCTTGCATGCGCCCGTGTTTCATTTCAGATGGCGGTGCTGTGAATGGTATCCACTCGAGCAGGTTGAACTGTTACAGGATTCCCGCAAGGTGTCTCGTAACAGTGCTTTCTCCTTGGGTGCATGCTGCACGACGGAGGCTCTGGCTTTTCAATCACGTTCCCGGAGCTCTTGATGCCTGCGGTATGAGATCCCAGCATTTGTTTAACTTTGGAAATGGCTTTTCCCGCGAGAACTCATCGATCTTCTTTGTTGGTGCAGGGAACTTGGTCGCATGTCGACAAGGATGGTGGAGCAAGGTGACAGCAATGTGCAAGGGTGCTAACAGAGGCTTGCATTCATCCAAACCAATCCATAGTCGCTAAATCTCCTTTTAAGATGAATTCTGGCTGTCCAAAACTCCTATAGGAAGTTTCCTGTAGAACACAGAGCTTCCTGTAGAAAGTTCGGCCTTCCTGTAGAAAGTCTGTACTTTCCTGTAGAAAATCCGCGCCTTCCTGTAGAAAGACTGCATCTTCCTGTAGAAAGACAGCATCTTCCTGTAGAAGATTCAAACCATGATAAAATTGCACATACCTTGAAAAGACATGGGTACCCTTGGAGGAGGTGCTGGTGAGGTTCCTTGACAGCATGATAAGGACCCTTGGCTTTGAGTTGAAGGGCTTCCTCTCCTCCATAGAACATCTGCAACCTGCATGCAATTTTACCATATTTTGCTTATTGTTTTTTTCTTTTTTCTTTTTTTGAAAGATAACAGGGGCGCCTCAAAGAGGTTTTCACCCTTGCCATCTGCCCTGAGCGCCTCAGAGAGGTTTTCACTCAAGGATCTTTTTCACCTTTTCTCCTTTTTTTTTTGAAAGACAATAGGGGCGCCTCAATGAGGTTTTCACCCCTACTACCTGCCTTGGGCGCCTCAGAGAGGTTTTCACCCAAGGATCTTTATTATTATTATTATTTTTTTTTTTTTTTTTTTTATCCCTCAGGGTATGCCAAAAGCAGAGGCAGAACCCTTCTCTATGACCAATACAGATTTCTCCATAGTTTTGATGAACTCTTGTCTTGAGAGAGGTCTCCTGTAGATCTTCAATCGATGCCCATTGACAAGCATGGGGATGGCTTCCTCATCAATGGTTCGAATGAGGACAGATCCATTGTCATGGCATTTCTCCACTGCATATGGTCCTAGCCATCTGGTTCTCAGCTTCCCCTTGAAATCTTTGTATCTGGAGTCATACAATAAAGCCCAATCTCCCGGCTGAAATTGCTTGTCATGGAGATGTTGGTCATGCCACACCTTTCTCTGAAGTTGAACCACTTCTGAGTGAAGGAGGGCCTGCATTCGGTGCTCATCCAGGCCATTCAGCTGCAGTAGCCTTTCTTGTTGTGCATGGCTGAGATCTAGGTCCAGCTGAGCTGCCATCCTCAAAGTGTTGTATTCAAACTCAATGGACAGCAAAGCTCTCTTCCCATAGACCAGCTCATACGGTGTGAAGCCGGTGGTGGTCTTCCAAGTGGTGTTGTAAGCCCATGTGGCTTCAACCAGGCAATCTGCCCAGTCTTTTCTGCTGCTGTTCACCACTTTAGTCAAGATCCCTTCTAATGCTCTATTGGTGACTTCCACCTGCCCATTTGCTTGAGGGTGATAAGGGGTGGAAGTCCTATGCTTGATCTTGTGATGAGCTAGGAGATCTTCAACCAGGTTGGAGGTGAACTGGCTCCCTTGATCGGTGACCAGCTCTCTTGGATAGCCAAACTTGTAGAAGATGTTTTCTCTTAGGAACTCGGCCACCTTTTCTTCTGTTGCTGCTTTGATTGCTTTGGTCTCTGCCCACTTTGTCAAATAGTCAGTGCACACAATGATGTAAGTCCTTTGCCTCGAAGAGGGGTTGATTGGGCCCACAAAGTCCATGCCCCACTTCTCAAATGGCTCAAGAGTCACTTGAGGTTGGAGAGGCATCTCATCCCTTTGGGTCGGTTTCCCCATTCTTTGGCATTGGTCACACTGACTGACATATCTTCTGACATCTTGGTGAAGTGTGGGCCAATAGTAGCCTGCCTGCAGGATTTTGAAGGCAGTTCTCTTTGCTGCAAAATGTCCTCCACAAGGCCCATCATGACAAGTGAGGAGGATATCAAAGACTTCCTCCTCCCTTACACAACGCCTTAAGATCTGATCGGGTCCAAGCTTGAACAGATTGCCCCCGATCCAAGTAAATGAGGCACTTTTTCTGATGATTCTGCTCTTCTCTCTGGAAGATAGGTGTGGAGGGAACTGTGCTGAAACAAGATATTTTGCTATATCAGCAAACCATGGAGAGAGTACTGAAATAGCAAACAGATGTTCATCAGGCATCTGGTCGTCCACTGTTCCATCCTCATCTGCAGACAAATCCAATCTAGATAAAAAGTCAGCAACAACATTTTCTCTACCTGGTTTGTCAACAATGGTCAAATCAAACTGCTGCAATAAAAGTAACCATCTAATAATACGAGCATTCACATCTGGTTTATTCATTAAATATCTATTAGCAGCATGGTCAGTATGTACAAAGGTCTGGTAACCAGTAATATAATGTCGGAACTTGTTCAGTGCATGGACCACAACCAAGAATTCTTTCTCGGTTACAGTGTAATTCAGCTCAGCTTTGGACAAGTTTTTGCTAACAAAGTAAATGGCATATGGAAGTTTCTGCTCAACTTGTCCTAAAGCTGCACCTATGGCTTTGTTCGAGGCATCAGTGTGGATGTGGAAAGGTAGGGCCCAGTTTGGACCTCTCAGGATTGGGGCTGACACCAACTTGTCCTTGAATTCATTTAAAGCCCTTTGACAATCGTCAGTCCAATTAAACTCCACATCTTTTGCCAACATGCCAAACAATGGCGAGGCTAGCTTGCTGAAATCTTTAATGAATCTCCGGTAGTATCCTGCTAATCCCAAGAAACTCCGGACATCCCTGACCTTTTGAGGAGGTGGAACCCTCTTGATGAGAGCAATTTTGTTAGGATCCACCTGCAATCCTTGGCAAGAAATGGTATGGCCTAGCACGGTCCCTTCAGTCATTAGGAATTCACATTTTTCAGGACTAAGGGACAAGTTCATCTCGGTGCATTTGGTTAGGACTTTTCCCAGGTTGGACAATGTTTCCTGGAAGTTGGCCCCATAAGGAGTAAAGTCATCCATATAGATTTCTACTGCATCATGGACCAGCTCCGAGAAGATGCTCAAAACAGTTCTCTGAAAGGTAGCAGGAGCATTGCATAGCCCAAAGGGAAGGACTTGATAGGCAAAGGTACCCCAAGGACAAGTGAAGGTGGTCTTATCTTGGTCTTCTGGGCTGATTTGGATTTGGTTGTACCCGCTAAACCCATCCAGGAAAGAGAAGAACTTCTTTCCTGCAGTTCCATCCAACACTTGATCTGTGAAAGGTAGAGGGAAATGGTCCTTCTTGGTAGCTTTGTTCAGTTCTCGGTAGTCCACACAGATTCTCCATTTCCCTTTCTTCTTGGGAACCAACACTAGAGGGGACACCCATTCACTATCTGAGATGGGGTAGATGAATCCGGCATCCAACAGTTTTTGCAATTCTTCCTTGACAATGTCCTTAAGGGCTGGATTCATTCTCCTCTGAGGTTGCCTAACCAGTTTACAATCCTCTTTGATGTATATATGATGGGTACAGACCGAAGGATGGACTCCTTTCATTTCCTTATAGCTCCAAGCAAAAGCATCTAGGTGGTTGGCCAACAGACTACACAGCTCCTTTTCCTGGGAAGGAGATAGGGAGGAGCTGATCTTCAATGCTTTCTCAGGGCCGAACTCCACATTCTTGACCCTGGGAGTAACAGGGTTGGTTGTACAAAGATCCACTAAGGTGTTAGCTTGGGCATCCTCCACCAATTTCTCTAAGGGTAGTGCACTGGAAGGTGGATTCTGGATCAAGGTCTCGATCAAGTCATCCTCGGTTGGGGGGTCTCTTCTAGTGGTATCTAAGGTGCACAGAGGTGCTGAGTACACCTCGTCTTCCTCTCCTTCTTCCAACCAGAGTGGTAAGTCATGCTCTAAGGAGGGTTGGGCAGGAGGGTATAGGACTAGCTGCTTGGACATGGGACCATTTTTGATGGTCATGTTTCCTGCACGACAACTTATGTAAGCATCTGCAGTAGCTAACCAAGGCCTTCCCAAAATGAGAGGATATCCAGTAAGCTTGGCCTTTGGTTGCAGAACCAGGAAGTCTGCAGGGTATTCCCAAGAGTCAATAGAGACCAAGACATCCTCCACAATCCCTTCGGGAGTCACGGTGGAGCGATCTGCTAATTGCAGTACTGTCGAGGTCTTCCTCAAGGAACCCTGAAGATTAAGCTTAAGCATGGTATCCTTGGTCATCACATTAATGGCAGCCCCCAGATCAATCAAGGTGTGAGGTATAATGGTGCCATTGATGTGAACATCTACTACAGGGCTTCCAGGATCTAGGTACTTTGGGCAGATGACTTGTCCTAACATAAGGTCAGACAGTTGTCCTATGACATTGATAGTTGAGGCATATTTCTTCCGTCTGCCTGGGTGTTTGAAACACTTTTCCCTAACCAGCTTGTTGTATATTGGCACATCCTTGATGGCTTGGAGAAGTGGTATTTTTACACACAACTGCTTGAGCTCACCCAGAAGCTCATCCTCCTCTGGGTTGGGTTGTGTGGTGGCTGTTAGTCTCTCAGGAAAGGGTGGAATAGCCTTTGGTTCACTTTCCTGTTTATCTTCCTCATCCTCTGGGGGAGGAGGTTGGCGATCTGGTAGAGTCTTTCCAGATCGAAGATTGATCTCCTGGATCTCCACAGCATAGGTAGGGCATGAGGTTTCCCCAGTGTATACCTGCTGGGCCTGTCTATTGTTGGGGTTCGGGTTCGGTTGAGCAGGCATTTGAGGTTGCCTTGGAGGAGCAGGAGGTAATGGCTGAGGTTGAACTGGTGGTGGAGGCAAGATGGCAGGAGGAGTGTTGTATTGGGGCCTCCACCCCGACTGAGGTGCATTCCATTGAGGCTGTGGCTGGGCATGTGAGTGATATGAATGAGAAGTAGGTTGAGTGGGGTACTGAGGTGGATAAGAACATGGAGGAGGCATGGACCATGAAGGATGAGCAGGGGGACCCCAGGAAGGCATAGGAGTCGATTCGTTGGGGCTGTAATAAGCTTGAGATGCCCCTTGCATCCCCTGCTGATAAGGTCTAGATCCCTGTGGCCTCCTTTGGTTGAGGTAATAGAGAGGCTCTGTGGGAGCTTCTGTCCCTTGGTACATGGCTTTAAACCCAGGTAGGGTTGGACACTGATTTGTGGGATGGTCCTCCTCACAAACGAAACACACTTCAACCGAATGCAATGGACATTCGTTCTTAGGGTGCCTCCTTGTGCACCTGGGGCAGAAGACAGCCAAGGCTCTCTCAGCCTCTTCTTTCTTTTGCTGAATCCTGAATGTGTCAAGCTGCATGGCAATGGTTTGTCTCACCTCACTCTTAAGATCTTCTAATTGATTTGCAAGCTCATGTTTGGAGAAAGGGACACTAGTTGAGAGGTGGTTTCCTCTACCTCGTTTCCGAGCTGCCCTGGAGTGGTTTCTAAACACAGTCTTGATGTCCTCATAAGGCAGTTGGTAAATGTCCCCCCCAGCTAACATGTGAAGGGTATCTAAGAGGTCTTCAGGGACTCCTCGGAGCAGGACCAACTTGAGGGATTCAGGGTCAAGTGTGCACCTAGCCCGCTTATAGCTTAGTTGGAACCTCTCCTCATAATCCTCTAAGGACTCATCATTTCCCATGGACATCCGAAAGATTTCCCCCTTTGTTTCCTTGGACCTACAGTAATCCCGGTACTTGGTATTGAAAGCTTGCTGCATCTGAGCCCAAGTAGTGATACTATTCCCAGGTAAGCCCATGAACCAGCGTAGTGCTGCATCCTTAAGAGTGGAAGGGAAAAGTTTCAACTTTTGCTCATCTTCAGTATAGTCATAGGTTCTACAAAGGACAACAAACTCAAACAGGAAGGTATCCAGATCTTCAGTGGTTAGCCCATGGAAGTGAGGTAAAGCGGAGGGGCTAATGTTCTTCATTTTCATCTCTCCATTGGTCTCTCGGATGGGGAAGGCACCTTCTATTCTCTCATCTTCTCTTCTATTGTCAGCCATAGCTTCAGATGGAGTGGTCTCTAACTCTTCTTCTACTATAGGGTCTTTGGATATCTCAGGATGTTCACCTATAGGTTCTTCTGGGTCACTGTCACCAAAGAAGAGAGAAGGGTGACTCAGTGATGTGGTGGGGGTGTTTGGTAGGAATTTGCCTGATCTATCTCGGTTCCTACGAGGCATGAAATGGAAAAGACTTTCTTTTTCTTTTGATTGCTTTTGCTTTGCTTTTCTTTTGGTACCTGCAAAACTGAGACAGATTGATCTACAACTAACTATGAAAGATGCAAAATTAAACTGAAAGCAGGAAAGAACTATTCTACTTTGCTCAAATGAAATTGCAGAAAGGAAATGCTAATCTATGAAAGCAGGAAATGCTAATCTATGAAAGCAGGAAATGCTAATCTATGAAAGCAGGAAATGTCTATGCTACTTTTGCAGAATGGAAATGAAGTAAACTACTTAGCAGAAGGCAAGAGTAAGAAAATAGAAGAAAAGCAACAATTACTAATACTCTGACGCTTCCCCGGCAACGGCGCCAAAAAGATGGTGGGCTCCAGTATTGTAGCAATAATGCTACAACTCCTGGAGCTTCCTATCTCTAATTTTATCAACCCGGTAGTTCGTACAAACTTGGAAGCGACGGTGCTGTATGCACAAGTACTAGCTCTTGTTGCAGCTGTCACTTGGTCAGCTGGCACAAGTCCGCTAGGGCTCAAGCCAACTTCTATAGGCTCACAGAAGAAGCTTTATGAATGATGGACGAAAGCTAACTTAAAGAAGACTAATCTAGTTGCAGAAAGGAACTGAAAGTCAACAAAGCATGTAAACCCTAGTAAACCCTAATTTGACTAGCTAGACCCTAACTTTGCAAAACTGTGAATGAAACCACTTCCAATAATGCCATTACTTGCTGTGAACTGAAATACATGCATCTAGGCTACTTGCATCTGGAAAGACATGTTTTTGTATTTTTTCATTAAGTGGATGGATTTATTGTGATGATGCTTTTGATTAGGGTTTGGTTGTGCAGGAGCGGTTGGAATGGAAGGAAAGCATGGGCAAGGTCAGGATGGCTAGGGGAGGTCCCAGAGGGTCTCTAGCATCGATCCACAGAAGTCTACCACGTTCGGATGCTTAGCAACCGAGTTTGCAGGCTTCTACAGGAAGTCTGCAGGGGATCCTACAGGAAACTCAGGGATTTCTACAGGAAGTCTATGCAATTCTACAGGATGTTTGGCCGTGGAAGTTTTGGGAGATGGTGAAGTGTTGGAGTGGTGTGGGAGGATAGGTGAGATGGAGATGGAGCTGGTGATGGCTCTGGAGCAGAGAAATCAAATGGAGGAAGAGTGCATATAGTGGGTTTATGGTTGGAAGGATGGGATCAACGAAAGTGTAAGTAAATGGAGCTAAGTGATTAATGGATGAGTTGGAGGGTAGATGAGTTGGACAGAGGCTGAGTAAGTGGATTGAGGAGAGATCAAGAAGAAGAAGAAGGAAGTGGAATGATAAGGAGCAGCGTAAATGAAACAAATGACTTATGCACCCAAAAACGAGAAATTCATTAACCTATGATAACTATGCTATGAAACCTATGAACAGCAATGGAAAACCAAGAAATGAAACTCGTGAATGGAAGTGAGATGTAGAAGTATGGTTTACTTTCAAAAGTGCATGGATGGATCTTCAACGAAAATGTCTATGTTGCAGCTTGCATGGAAGTGAGAAGAACTGCGTTTCTTTTTGGTGGTTGGTTATGGACTGCACCCCAATCCCTAACAGAGATGGCAGTGAGCCTTAACAACCTTTTGCTGGAGCTCCAATAATTTATAACTATCCTCCTATCGAATCTAAGCAACTGAAAGCAAATCACCATAAACTAATCCTATCTAAGCTCATGAAAAAGACTAAATTAACAAACTGTAAATTCGAATTGCATGTGAAAGTAAAAACTCAAAGTGCTGGAACGAAATGCAAATAACATTACAACACTGAGGAGATCTATTGCTCTCAGGTTGGGCCCTAACCTGAGAGCCATAGCTCCCTTAGAAACTCAGAATGAGATCAAAATCTGCCTGCCTTTATTCATAAACGAAAGTCTGATGTCATGCCAAACTGGCTTACAAAAGGAACAAAAACCGAGCTGTAGCTCGTACTTCCCAATTACAAGAGCAATACAAAAGTTCAAAAAGCCTCCATCCAAGGCTACGGCCTCAGTATTTATGCAAAATGATCATCCAACAGGTGTCCTTGATTTGTGGAGCTCGGCTGTCGAACTGAAGTTTAAACTGCTGATCCTGTAGGACAGTCATAACTGCTGTTCCTGTAGAACAGTTATAACTGCTGTTCCTATAGAACAGTTGGCTGCCTCTAAGCTCGGTGGGGAGATGGATTGGAGCTCGGAGCTATGGTGGGAATCACGAGGAAGGTCCCCAAGACTGTGGACATCCTCTCCTAAAAACCAGCAGTGCCACCTCATTGTCTCCTTGTCTCCTTTTTCGTAATCTTTGCTCCCTTTTGATGCCAAAACCTGAAATCATCATGAATTAGTCACGTGGATAGAATGCCTACCCTTCTTCCTACAAACAACACGAATAAACCAAGAAATGAATGCATAAGCAATAAAAAATGAATGGTTTGAGCAGAGCAAGTGGGCCAAATGAGCCCAAATTGTACCAAAAATTGGGGCTCATCAGTCCGCTCAATAAATGCCAAAAAATACCCGCCAAATCAATTTTCATTAAATAAACGATAAAATGTCATTTTCGCCCTGATTTTCTGCAAACTGTGCTCCATGCAAAATACGTCCAGTCGACTGTTCGAGCAGTTAGCCCGTCACTCGGCCAAGAAACTCTAGCGCCATGCTCTGCAGTCTGCCATTCGACCTGCAAATACGCAGTTTTACCTCCGTAATCCAGGTATTTATCTGTTTTTACCCTCCAAACCTGCAATTTCACTTTTCCACTAAAAATTCTACCTGAGAAAGCCAAATTTGAGTTGAAAACAGTCTGTTTAGTCCATAAAAGTCTCCTAAACCTGCCGTTTAGTCCAATTCTCCACGTACAGCCCAAATTCCAGTTTGAATACACAAGAACCAAACATGGAAGACCCCGCAGCTTTGAATGTCGCACCCATCAATGCTCCCCATAAAGACTTAAATTATCTACCCTTGGCCGACAAAGATTTCCAAATAAAAGACCTATCTTGTAATAGGAATCATATTCAGACCTTCTGCCAAATTAGGGATTGTTATCTAAGCAAATCTAACATTTTTGGACTGTGGGAATCAAACCTTCCCATGTACTTCCTTCCCTCAGTCCATGTTTTCCCAGACATCATTCACCAATGCTGTGCCAGCTATGACCCTGTCCATAGAGCAGTTATGTCACCTTTCTAAACTGTCCTTTTTTCCATAACTGTTGAATCTATCAATGAGATGATACATTTCCATTCCACTGAGCCCCTTGCTCGTCTTTCCATGGGATATTTGCTTGAAAAAGCTTCTCAATTGCCCAACTCAGAGATAACCCATATTGCTAAGATGTTCATGAAATGAAGCTGCCAGCCCCAAGGCCCACCTCCCTATTTACATACCTGGTTCACTGAGACTGGAAAACTCGTTCTTGACATGATATCCTTGATCTTGGGATTTAAGTCCAGTGAATATGTGGATGATATCACCTGGTTCTATTATCTATCTTTACTCCAGGACAGCCCCCTGCTGTCAAGTATGACTATGCCACTTTTATAGCTAACAAAATCCATGACCAATTCCTGAATTTGGATAGAGAAGGAGTTTCCAAATACACTTCTTATATATAGCATCTGTTGTTATATTATCAGCCAGACAGCTTTCCATTTCCCATCAGGAAATTAGACTCAAAATGAAATTGGAGGTCTATGATCTTTTGGAGCTCAGTCTTCCATAACTCTGACTCCCCTTATACCTATTGTGAATTCATTGACTTATTTGTACACCCAGCCTCCACTCTGTTGATAGGAGTTCCTCCTCCTAGGATCACTAGTGATATGAAGAAGATTTTGCAGCTTTCCAAATAGTACAGGATAGGTGACTGGTACCTCTACCAGAATCACACAAAAATCAGAATGTATGGATGTGAACTTTGCCCTTTCAAGTTGCCTAGATATGTGCCCATGAGGTTATTTGCATTAGAATATTTCAGGCAGATCATATGCAGACTTAACCCACTTTTGTAATGTAAAGAAGAAGGCTCAGTTGAGAATCAAAAACCGGTTAGGCCTTTATGTCATCAATTCTAGGGATGCGTGGGAAGATGCTGAAAAGATCTTAGAAGACCACCTTAGATTGAAGAAAAGTTTTCAGTGGGTGCCATATGACCCATGTAGTTTCATAAGTGACAGAAGGGTAAGAAACAGGCTATCAGTGTATGTACATCATAGGATCCCAGAAATTGAACAGTGTGAAAATCAGGAAGAATGGGTAGAAGGGACATTAATAGAGGAAATTAGTGAACAGGAAAAGATGGAAAAAGGTATGAAAGATCTTGAAAAAACCCTTGACCTGGGCTCTTTTGGACAGGTATTTTTCAAGCTGCATCAACAATCAGGAGTTGGAACATCCTTTGCTGGGACTTCTCAGCAGCCTGCACAAAAAACCAGCACATCAGTCACTGGGACTTCAAAGGGTAAAGAGGTAGATACCACAAAGTATCCTATAATGACAGATCAACCAGTGACGTCAGAATAACAGAATCAGGGGAAAATTCCTCCAGCCCAAACTAAAGCACTAGAAGTTCCAGCACTACAAACTCCTCTAAATGAGGAAAGAAGAAAGAAGAGAGACAGAGAAGAGGCCACACCTATCAGTGGACCTGTTGAACAACCAGGAGCAAAGAGACAAAGACTGAATCCTCTGTCAGAAGAGGAAATTATTGAAGAAACGACAGACAGTCTAAGAGGTGAGAGGGTAGTCAACCAGCAGACTTCCCCAGTGATAGAAACATCAACTAGCTTCCATAGGCAGGAGCTAGAAAGACAACACAGTGTAGAGGTGTTGTCCACCATGCCACAAAGCAAACAAGCCTCAGACATTAAGAAAACTTTCACAGAGATAAAGGCCAGGAATGATCCTGTGAGAATTGAGATCTATAATCAATACTTGAAAATGGCCCCCTCAACCCAACAAAGATTGATGTCTGCCTATGACATTAAAGAAGGCAAAATGTTAATGAGTTATTTTAAGCCAAAGGTACAACAACCCCAGTCGGCAGCAGATTACATCAGAACAAACTTGGAGGTCCTAGCCAAAGACATTCATCCACTGGACCAAATTGAACTTCACAAACAGACTGGGGAAATGGTTTATTCCACACTAACTGGCAAAGAAATGTTGGCCCACCAGTTACAAAGTTCCTTAGACAACACAACAACTCAGTTGCATTGGGAGAAAGCCTCTTCTCTGGCCAAGGATAACAGAATCAAATCCTTAGAAGAGATCATCATGGAACTGGGACATGACCCCAAAGATACTAAAGGCATAAAGGCACTAATCAAGAAGAAGGAAGAAGACATTGCTGCCCTGAGGAAAGAGCTGAAGCTACCTCCTTCAAGGCACCCTCAGATTGTAGAAATCATAGAGTAGAAATCAGAGGAAGACATGATGGACCTTCTCATGAAACTTAATGAAAGATTAACTAATACAGAGCAGGCAATCGAAAAAGCATTAAAAGAGAAGCAGGGAGAGTCAACCTCCCAACCACCTGAGGTAATCCCTGTAGTCACAACTGCAGTCCCCTCAACAATTGGATCAGCATTGGCTCCTAATGTCCCAACAACCACAACAGAAGTAGTTACAGGTACAGAAACAATAGCAGCAGTAGCAGGGAGCAGTACTAATATGAGCACAGAAGAATTGGTAAAGGCCATGGAAGAATTGAGACTCCAAGTCTCAGAATTGAAACGAGTGAAAGAACAATTGGCAAAAGTAGAAAAGAGTTATGATAAATCCAAAAAAAGTGTGGCAGAGAAAATAAGAGAGGTTAAGGCATTATAGAACAAAGTGAGAACATTAGAGAATGATCTCACTATGGATAAGCCTCTGGCAGAAATCAAAGGAATTCTTTGGACCAACATCAATCAATCCTTAAGTAATGTTTGGCCATCTATCCAAACTATTTATGAGTAGATTGACTTAGTGAATGCAGCACATGGAGAAATTCAAAAATCAAGAGCTTTATTAGGACAAATGCCTGATCAAGCCAACCGGCTCATACATTTTTTGAATAACAAAAATAGGGAACAACTGGAACAACTCGGCATCCCAGACAGGACAGGTACCATTTTGGAAATCAAAAGAGTTCTAACCAAGAGAACTTTAATGCAGAATTTGGAAAGAAGATGCCAGGATATGCAAGTAGAAATTAATTCTTTCATGGAAAGGTTTACAGTTTTGCAGGATAAAGGGCTACCAAGTCTTTTAGGAAATAATGATCGATTAATGAAGCACATAAATTATGTACACAAATTGAATAAATATGCTGCAGATCAAGTTAGTTCATCAACAAGTGCTTCAGGAGTAAAAGCACTCCCCACAAGCCAAATTATATATGATAACTTAGAGAACTTGTTTTATATTGAGCATGAGGTAAAACATCTGTTTCAGCTCCAACCTAATTTTTTCAGATATACAGTAGCTGATGAAACCCTGAGGAAACTTCAGAAGCATAAATTGCCAGAGCAACAATGGTGGGAAGACATGTTGAGGATTTTGTAAATTTCTCTTGGGTAAAACGTAAATTTCGGGTTATTTTTCCGCGATAAGTTAAACAGAGATGAACGAGGGTCAAACGAGTCAAAGTATATTGAAACAAGATTGAAGAATATCCGACAAAGACGGAGCAGCCAGCACAGAGTATCAGTGGAAGACAGCTGTAAACCAACTCGCAGAACCTACCTCCAGTACATCCGATAAAGATGGAACAGCCAGCACATCATCAGTTAATCTTTTCCTTGTTTTCGAGACTGTTTGTCACTATCTTTTGTAAAAAAAAAAAAGGGGATTAGTCATCACTAGATATTATCTCCACAAGATATTTTGTATAAATACCCCCCCAAACGAAGTATTTGGGGTTGGTGGGTATTCATAGATTTCGGCTGCAATACTGAAACTTTTGGAATAAAAAGCTGTTGGAACCATTTGTTGTTTGGCCTACTGGATGAGGAATTGATGCAGAAGACTTGTCACAAAATTCTTGAATTAAAATCCAGATCAATAAGTCCCCTATATCTCATGTTTTACAATTTTCTTGTTTGTTATATCATCTATTTCATAATCCGAATGGTAAAGAAAAGGATTAATTTAGAATTTGCTTAAACTTCTCTCTGTCTTTAGTCTTTATTATTCTCTGTGTTTTCTTCATAATTAATATAAGCAGTGAATTCTTAGTTGCTCCTGCTTCCTGGTTCTTGCATTTTGACTATTTGTTAAGGAATTCTTAATTGATCCTTACCAGTAATCATCCATTTTCTCTCTTCCAATATGTTGAAGGATTCTTAACTACCCTTCATCTATTTGAGTCCATTCCATTTGATTTCAGCCTATATTTGCTCCATGTTTGACTACCTTGCTCTGTGATACCATCCTATGTTAAGAAACCAAATTCAGAAAGCCATCTTTCTTTGACTCCATCATGCCCAATGGACTGAACTATTCAGTTTTCCTCATTGTTCTGTTGAATTCCACTATCCAATCCAAAACAAAACCCTTGAACTTCATAACTAGCCTAACACATTTCAAAACAAAGCTAAATCATAAAGAGAGAGCCCTCTCTGGATGCAGGTTGGCTAGAATCTGTATCTAAAAGATTGGTCTGTGGTTACCTCGGTCGTATTCCTTTTCTTACAACTTTGGGGAACAACCTGAGTGATAACATCATTGACGACACAACTGGGGATCTGAATAATTTGTTTGTTGCTGCTATCTGTTTTGAACAATTGTTTCAAATTCTTGATCAGTTCCTTTTTACAAAAGTCTTTTAGGAAAGTTTAGAGTTCCAATATCTAAAAATTCCTAAAAGAGACTGTCAAATTTGTATGGTTAAATCATTCCAAGAAAAAACCAAAAATACAACCTAGAAACTGGCTCCAAAGAAGATCTCTTACACTAGATCAAATCCGGATCTTAAACCCACACCTGTCTTTGAAAATCCTAATATAATTCCTAGGATCCTTAGACGCCAAGAAAGTCAAGAACATTCTGCTACTTCACACCTTGACAAACATTTGCAGAACCCTATCCAATCTGAGCTTACCTCTGGGAAAACACCAAACCTTTCTGTCATTGCTGCAGTTTCTTCAAGTTCCCCATCAACACCTCAAACTATTCTTCCCACTCCTCCATCTACAACATACATTTCCACTGTTGTCCCCGCCCTTCCAGTTGTCACTCTTATATCTGCAAACATGGCAAACCGATATGCTCCCCTGCAATTACTTGCAAATCCAGGGGCTATGCCCCAAGATTATCAAAGTAAAATCACCTATTTTGACAATACTGGCACTTACACAGCTCAAGAACATACCAAGAAAATGACAGACTATTTTGAAAACTATGAGATTGATGACAATGATGTCAGAATGAAAGTATTTGTGCAAAGTTTATCTGGAGATGTCAGAACATGGTTTAGAGCCCTCTCCACATTTTATCAGAATATGAAGGCTTAAAGAGAGGTACCCAAGAAACTGTCCAAGATTACTGTACCAGATTCAATAATGTTTACAATGCCATTCCTCAAAATCTCAGACCTCCTCCAGATTTGGCCTTGATCAAATTCCCTGATGCATTCGATTCTGATATGGCATACCAGCTTAGGGAAAGAGCTCCTCGAGACTTAGATGAGATGCAGAGTATAGATGTCAGCGTTGAGGCCAACCTAATTTCTAAACGAGCTCGAGCCAGAGCTGAAAGGAGGATACCTATCAAAGAAGAACCTTCTGCCTTTGAACAGAAATTAGATGCTATTATTAAAGGAATGGATAGACTTGGTGATAGAGTATAAACAATTGAGAGGAAATCCCCTTGGGATGGTCAACTGAGTAATACTGGGAGAAATCCAAATTTCTGAAAAAACCAAAACCCTAATTCTGGAAAGATTGGGCCTGACCAAAACATTAGGCCCCAATTCCAGGAAAATTATGCTGAAGCCTCAACTTCTGATCAACCAACAGAAGACACTCAAATTAACTTAATGGGCCTCAATAATGAACAACAAGTTTTCTTGACTCAAGAAGACCAAGAAGCTCACATTCTTAAACAATTCCAAACCCAACCAGGTGAATCTTTTGATTTTAGGGAGGGATATGATACAACCATTTATGAAGTCCACAAGCAATACAATCTGAGGAGCAAAAGAATAGATGTCCTTGAGGCCAATAAACAAAAAGATACCAAGCAACCTAACAAAGCTAAGATCAATAACACACCTGTACATACCCTTCTTAGAACAACTCCTAACCCAAATAATCCATTAGTTGAAGATGTATCAGACAATCAACAACCTAACAAACAACCTTCCACTTCCAAACCTCCCAAAGGAAATGTGGAAGAACCTCCAGAAATTGACTTGGAAGTAACTTCAGCCAGTAACACTACTCCTGAAAAAGAGAAAAGCACTGAAAATACAACAGAAAAAGACAATCTCACTGTCCCAAATACAAAAATTCAAACTGAAAAACCTTTCAATCTTGAGACTGAAATAGGCAAATTAAAGATAGCCATTCCATTGATAGAATTGGCTAAACATGATGTCTACAGAGATCAAATTAGCAGATCACTTCAAATTTCGGTGAACAAAGATTCAGTGAATCTCTTTGATGACCAGCCTGAATTAATTTTTGGCCCTGAGGTAAACGGAAAATCAATAGATGGAGGGGTCCCTCCTTTCTATGTAAGTCTGAACATACATGATAAAATACTTCATAATGCCATGTTTGATTCTGGTGCTTTTCATAATTTAATGCCTAAATCTGTAATGGAGAAGTTGGACCTAGATATTACTAGGCCATGCAAAGATTTATTTTCTTTTGACTCAAGCCAGGTCAGATGTCTAAGATTAATCAAAGATTTATGTGTATCATTAGTTCAATACCCCACCAAGACCATTTTAATGGACATAGTGGTAGCTGATATTCCACCAAAATATGGCATGTTGTTGTCTAGATCTTGGGGTGCAAAGCTCCAAGGATCTTTACAGTTGGACATGTCCTATGCTACTGTTTCAGTATTTGGTCAACCAAATAGATTGTGCCGAGAAACTTTAATGAAATATGTGGTAAGTAGTCAGGAGAAACCCCAAAATTTTCCCATCTACTCCATGCACTATGACATGGACTCCTTCATTCTATACAATTCTGAAGTTAATCCTCCAACTGATGTCAAGGTGTTAGCACTTGACCAAGAAGAAATCATAAACGAAAAGTCTAGTGTTCAAATTCATGAAATTTCTAGGAACAATGATATATCAGACACTCAAGAGAAACCAGATGAAACTAAAAAGCCAGATTCCCCTAGTAAACAAACTTCTGAGACTCCTGATACTAACTATGAACATGAGATCCTCTGGTACTTAGAATTTGATGGTTCAGTTAATAAATTAGGGGCAGGAGCAGGGATTTGGGTACACAATCTAGAAAATTATCATGCTGAAGGGCATGCTTACATATTAAACTTTAGATGCACCAATAATATGGCTGAATATGAAGCTCTCTTGTTAGGACTTAGATTGATCAAAAGTTTAGGGGCAATCAGGGTATCAGTTTTGGGAGACTCTGATTTAGTCATTCAACAGATAAAAGGGAACTTCCTCATAAATGATTCTAGATTAAGATCTTACAGAGGAGCAGCGATTGAGATCCTTAGTACATTTCTAGAAACACAACTTGCCAAAATTCCAAGAAAACATAATTTGCATGCTCACAGTTTGGCAACATTTGCCAGCACTTGTAAATTGCCATTTGAATCCAATCATCAGTTTACAACTGAGATTAGACATAGGCCAGCCATACCTGGCAATGTAAAGAATTGGCAAGTGTTTGACAATGATATGCAGATTAACAATTTCTTGACCCTAAAAGAAGAGTTTTCTAGTGCTAATATAGACACAGACACTGTTAGTGAGGTTGATCAAATAGATAAAATTGAAACAGAAACTTCAGCAGAAAGTGCAACTCAAATACTTCACCCAACGAAATTTACCAAGAAAAAGTTGCAAGATCTTAAAGAAGTAGACATCGATGAGATTATCGGAGGAGAATCTGAAGTTATTAATTTAAAAGATAATTATTTGCCCATAGGATTAACTCCTTTGGAAGATGTCTTTGATTCTAGTGATGTCCCAAAGAAACCCAAGATGCAACCTATAAACGCAGATATTGAAGACCGTAACATAGGAATTGAAGAAAATCTGAAAATGATAAAATTATCCAAAACTTTGCCCCCTGAGCAAAAACTTAAATATGTTGAACTTATCAAATAATTCCAGGATGTTTTTGCCTGGAGCTATGAAGATTTGAAATCTTATGACACCTCTGTAATTCAACATACCATACCCCTCAAGGAAAATCAAAAACCATTCAAGCAAAAGCTCAGAAGAGTTAACCCTGTACTACTCCCCTTAATTGAAAAAGAAATCAAAAGAATGTATGAAGCAGGGATAATTGCTCCTATCAGGTTTTCAGAGTGGGTGTCTAATTTAGTGCCCACTAGGAAAAAAACAGGAGAAATCAGATTGTGTGTCGATTTAAGGAATGTAAATAAGGTTTTTTTAAAAGACCACTACCCGTAACCTAAGATGGACCACATTTTACAAAGGGTAGTAGGTGTTGTTAGGATTTCACTTTTGGATGGGTTTTCAGGCTTTAACTAGATTCTAGTCCATCCTAGTGACCAGGAAAAGATTGCTTTTACAACACCATGGGGAACTTTCAAATATGTTAAAATGCCATTTTGATTAAAGAATGCAGGGGAAACTTTCCAACGAGCAATGGATATAGCTTTTGCAAAAGAAATTCACGATTTTCTGGTCATATATCTAGATGATCTTACTGTATTTTCGAAATCAGATCAGCAACATTTAGATAA
Organism: Pinus tabuliformis; assembly: GCA_031772625.1. Classification (NCBI taxonomy): domain Eukaryota; kingdom Viridiplantae; phylum Streptophyta; class Pinopsida; order Pinales; family Pinaceae; genus Pinus; species Pinus tabuliformis. The sequence goes on along the minus strand of CM062820.1, from coordinate 1,199,860,193 downwards.
TTTGAGACAAGTGTTTTTAAAATGCAGAAAGTATGGTATTTCATTAAATCCTAAGAAGTCGTTGTTCGGTCTAGAGGAAGGCAAACTGTTAGGCCATATAATCTCCCAAGATGGCATCAAAATTGATCCTGATAGAATAGAAGCCATTTTACAAATACCCCACCCCAGAAATGTCAAAGAACTTCAAGCTTTCCTAGGAAAGATTAACTTTTTAAGAAGATTCATACCTAATTTGGCTGAATTAATTAGACTGCTGAACAATATGTTGAAAAAGGATTCCAAGGTTAAATGGACATTAGAAGCTAAACAAGCATTTGAAGAAATTAAAATGGCCTTAACCAGAACACCAGTCCTTACAAGCCCAATGTTTGATAGAGACTTCATAATATTTTCATTTGCATCAGAACACACTATTGTTGCTGTTTTACTACAAAAAGATGATCAAGGATGTGAAAAACCCATAGCCTTTTTTAGTAAATCACTTAGAGATGCACCGCTAAAATACCAAATCATGGAAAAACAAGCTTATGCACTTGTGAAAGCTATTAAAGACTTCAGAGTCTACATATTATACTCTCATATAATAGCCTATGTACCAAATGTTGTTGTCAAAGATATCTTGACCCAAGAGGGGATTGAAGGCAAGAGAGGTAAATGGATTGCTACTATATTAGAGTATGACATTGAAATAAAACCGACAAAGCTTATAAAAGGACAGGGATTGGCTAAACTCATGACCGAAACAAACTTTCAAGCCCTGGATATCAATGAACTGGATAATGAACAGGAGATGGCGACTCCACAAATCAGCCAGGCCTTCTTAGAATCACCTTAGTATGTTGATATAACTCATGTATTATTAAACCTGTAGACTCCTCCAGGGTTATCCAGAATAAAGAAAAGGTTTTTAAAAATGAAAGCTTCAAAATTTTGTATTTTAGATAATGCTCTTTCTTGGAAAAATCATGAAGGTATTCTATTAAACTGTCTAATAAAAGATGAAGCTGACAAGGTACTCAAAGAATTTCATGCAGGGGACTGTGTTGGAAATCTTTACTGGAAATTAACTATAGACAAAATCCTAAGGGCTGGATTTTACTGGCCGACCTTGTTTGCTGATGTCAAGAAGTTTGTCACTACGTTCCATAAATGTCAAATTTTTTAAGGCAAGAGGAAACTTCTACCTCTACCCCTTAGACCAATTTCCACTGAAAGACCATTTCAACAATGGGGTTTGGACTTCATTGGGGAAATCCATCCTCCCTCTTCAGGCCAACATAAATGGATCATCGCTGCCACAGATTATTTCACCAAATGGATAGAAGCCATTCCTTCCAGACAAGCCAATGATACAGTGATTATAGGATTCTTAGAAACCAACATACTGTCTCGATTTGGCTGTCCTGAAAAGATCATAACTGACAATGCTGCTGCTTTGAAATCCAAGAAAATGATAAATTTCTGTAACAAGTATCACATCACCTTAGGCCATTCCATAGCCTATTACCCTCAAGGTAATGGTCTAGCTGAATCCTCCAATAAAAGCCTGATTAATATTATCAAGAAAGTGTTGGAAGAAAACAAGAAAAACTGGCATAAGAAACTTACCAATGCACTATGGGCAGACAGATTAACTACCAAGAGATCCATTGGGACTAGTCTATGGTATGGAGGCTATATTTCCTGCATCCTTAGGAGTCCCTGTAATGAAATTACTGCAAGAAGCTCAAGTGCAGCCTAATGACATTCAAAGAAGAATAAATCAGACCATCCATTTGTAGTAGACCAGAGAAGAAGTATACCAAAGATACCAAGTGTTACAAGAAAAACTCGAGAAAATATTTGATAAGAGGACCAAGGCAGAAGATTTTTACCTAGGGGACAAAGTTTTAAAATGGGATTCCAGGAGAGAAGACAAAGGAAAACATGGGAAGTTTGAATTTCTATGGAAGGGACCTTTTATTATCCAGGCCTCACAAGGGAACAATACTTATCTTTTGAAGAACTTGGATGGTTCAGAAATAGAAGAAGGGTCAGTTAATGGTCGGATGTTGAAACACTACTTTGATCCAACCTCTGGATAAAGGTGAAGCCTGAAAAGAAGGCCCTGAGCCCCATAAGTTTAACTGTCATATATAAAATAAAGCAACCAGTAGAAGGAGATTTCAGAGCACAGTCAAAGTTATGGAGAAGGCCATCTGACCTGCTATTCTTGACTTTCCACTAGGGAAAGCCATCCCCAAGTGGAGCCAGTGTTATGCTCCTATACCAATAGGTGTCATATTTCATGATTGACTTAATTAGCTCTGCAATATGTACATACCTTTTCTTGTTGCAAAGGTTTTCCATATTTTCAAAAAAGGGTTAAAAAATTTAGAAAATGTAAAGAGGGTATACCCTAAAAGAAAAATCAAAAGGTGAAAAGATAAATGGTCAAAAGAAAAAATGAAAAGAAATGAACCCCAAATAAAAAGGACCAGGAAAGTGTGCAAGTCCAAATGCCACTACTATTTCATTTTCTGTAAATAAAGCATCATGTACAGCTTGCTGAACTTTTTACCACAATTAATGAATGACCAAATAGCTTAATCTTGGCCAGTTCATGTTTGAATTTCCTGTTTTAGAGATAGAGAATAAAAATCCGTCCAAACTGTTTAAACTTGGCAGATAAGTAGATAGGTAGAGAAGCAAATGAGCTCAACTATTTAAATTGAGCCCTTGGATGTAATAAGTGCAGATTTAGATAGGCTTATCATGTAAAGAAAAGAAAAACTGAAAAGGGTTTGCTAGTCCAAGTGCACCCAAAGAAAAGGAAGAAAAAATGATAGGTACAATAGGCTGGGTAGGCAGTGTTTCTGGTGTTGCAGAAGCATACTTGTGATTGATTTTGTCTCTCAAGATGTTCATCTTACTGTTATCACAAGTACCATGGCAGATGTTTGAATACAGCTCAAGCAAAGCATGACTAACTCACCTCCATCCTTTCCCCAAACACTTACTAATCTCCCCCAAGGTACTAAGATCTGCTTAATATCCTTAAAGACACTTATTCCCTTTTTTCCATCAGATGCTTAGGTAAAACCCCATTTTTACTTAGGGAAATGGCCTCATTTCTTGTATAAATCCCTGTTTTTCCCTTTTTTGCCTAAGTTCTGTGACATTATGCTTAGCGCGCATTTACTTTCAAAAAAAGTTTCATATTAACAAATTAACATTTATTCTATTAAAATCCCTTGTAAATAGACCCCTTCCCGTATTATGTATTTATAATATAATCCTCAAATGCTAAATATCCCGCCCGGGTTTACTATAACCATAGCACTGTTTTGTCTGGGATTAATAAGTTCAACTGGAACTTATTATGAACCCTTTCCGCCGCAAATAAATGAATAATTAACCTTCCGGGTTAATTATAGCCAAAACTCGACAACCAATGATATTGCGCCCAAAAACATTAAAACCATTATACATTATATTGGGCCCCCGCGCATTAACCCCCCTTTACCTCCATTGGCCGCCAACCGTCAAATCAACGGCCCCACATCCGACGGCCGAGATCTATATTGCACCCCACTCCATCGCTGAGAATTAACGCCCAGGAGACTGGCGGTATCGCCGCCCGTACCGGGACACGCGGCACACTCCCGCGCTGCTCGCGACCCTCCCATCCGAAACCACTTTAGCTCGTAAACGGTGTGGGTAAAACCACATACCACCCCCCCCGCTAAATGACAAGATGTCCCGTCATGCTGACGACATCCGCTCAATAAATGCCAAAAAATACCCGCCAAATCAATTTTCGTTAAATAAACGATAAAATGTCATTTTCACCCCGATTTTCTGCAAACTGTGCTCCATGCAAAATACGTCCAGTTGACTTTTCGAGCAGTTAGCCCGTCACCCGGCCAAGAAACTCCAGCGTCGTGCTCCGCAATCCACCATTCGACCTGCAAATACGCAGTTTTACCTCCGTAATCCAGGTATTTATCCGTTTTTACCCTCCAAACCTGCAATTTCACTTTTCCACTAAAAATTCTACTTGAGAAAGCCAAATTTGAGTTGAAAACAATCTGTTTAGTCCATAAAAGACTCCTAAACCTACTGTTTAGTCCAATTCTCCACGGACAGCCCAAATTCCAGTTTGAATACACAAGAACCAAACATGGAAGCCCCCGCAGCTCTGAACGTCGCTCCCATCAATGCTCCCCATAAAGACTTAAATTATCTACCCTTGGCCGACAAAGATTTCCAAATAAAAGACCTATCTGGTGATAGGAATCATATTCAGACCTTCTGCCAAATTAGGGATTGTTATCTAAGCAACTCTGACATTTTTGGACTGTGGGAATCAAACCTTCCCATGTAATTCCTTCCCTTAGTCCATGTTTTCCCAGACATCATTCACCAATGCTGTGCTAGCTATGACCCTGTCCACAGAGCAGTTATGTCACCTTTCCAAACTGTCATTTTTTCCATAACTGCTGAATCCATCAATGAGATGATACATTTCCGTTCCACTGAGCCCCTTGCTCGTCTTTCCATGGGATTTTTGCTTGAAAAAGCTTCTCAATTGCCCAACTCAGAGATAACTTGTATTGCTCAGATGTTCATGAAACCAAACTGTCAGCCCCAAGGCCCACCTCCCTATTTACATACCTGGTTCATTGAGACTAGAAAATTCATTCTTGACATGATATCCTTGATCTTGGGATTTAAGTCTAGTGAATATGTGGATGATATCACCCTGGTTTTATTATCTATCTTTACTCCAGGACAACCCCCTGCTGTCAAGTATGACTATGCCACTTTTATTGCCAACAAAATCCATGACCAATTCCTGAATTTGGATAGAGAAGGAGTTTTCAAATACACTTCTTATATATACCATATGTTGTTATATTATCAGCCAGACAACTTTCCATTTCCCATCAGGAAATTAGACTCAAAATGAAATCGGAGGTCTGTGATCTTTTGGAGCTTAGTCTTCCATAACTCTGACTCCCCTTATACCTATTGTGAATTCATTGACATATTTGTACACCCAACCTCCACTCTGTTGATAGGAGCTCCTCCTACTAGGATCACTGGTGATATGAAGAAGATTTTGCAGCTTTCCAAACAGTACGGGATAGGTGACTGGGACCTCTACTAGAATCACACAGAAATCAGAATGTATGGATGTGAACTTTGCCCTTTCAAGTTGCCTAGATATGTGCCCATGAGGTTATTTGCATTAGAATATTTCAGGTAGATCATCTATGCAGACTTAACCCACTTTTGTAATGTAAAGAAGAAGGCTCAACTGAGAATCAAAAACCAGTTAGGCCCTTATGTCATCAATTCTAGGGATGTGTGGGAAGATGCTAAAAAGATCTTAGAAGACCACCTTAGATTGAAGAAGAGTTTTCAGTGGGTGCCATATGACCCATGTAGTTTTATAAGTGACAGAAGGGTAAGAAACATGTTATTAGTGTATGTACATCATAGGATCCCAGAAATTGAACAGTATGCAAATCAGGAAGAATGGGTAGAAGGGACATTAATAGAGGAAATTAGTGAACAGGAAAAGATGGAAAAAGGTATGAAAGATCTTGAAAAAACCCTTGACCTGGACTCTTTTGGACAGGTATCTTTCAAGCTGCCTCAATAATCAGGAGTTGGAACATCCTCTGCTGGAACTTCTCAGCAACCTGCACAAAAAACTAGCACATCAGTCACTGGGACTTCAAAGGTAAAGAGGTAGATACCACAGAGTATCCTATAATGACAGATCAACCAGCAACGTCAGAAGAACAAAATCAGGGGCAAATTCCTCCAGCCCAAACTAAAGCACCAGAAATTCCAGCACTACAAACTCCTCTAAATGAGGAAAGAAGCAAGAAGAGAGACAGAGAAGAGGCCACACCTATCAGTGGACCTGCTGAACAACCAGAAGCAAAGAGACAAAGACTGAATCCTCTGTCAGAAGAGGAAATTATTGAAGAAACGACAGACAGTCTAAGAGGTGAGAGGGTAGTCAGCCAACAAACTTCCCCAGTGATAGAAACATCAACTAGCTCCCATAGGCAGGAGCTAGAAAGGCAACACAGTGTAGAGGTGTCGTCCACCATGCCACAAAGCAAACAAGCCTCACACATTAAGAAAACTTTCACAGAGATAAAGGCCAAGAATGATCCCGTGAGAATTGAGATCTATAATCAATACTTGAAAATGGCCCCCTCAACCCAACAAAGATTGATGTCTGCCTATGACATTAAAGAAGGCAAAATGTTAATGAGTTATTTTAAGCCAAAGGTACAGCAACCCCAATCGGTAGTAGATTACATCAGAACAAACTTGGAGGTCCTAGCCAAAGACATTCATCCACTGGAGCAAATTGAACTTCACAAACAGACTGGGGAAATGGTTTATTCCACACTAATTGGCAAAGCAATGTTGGCCCACTAGTTACAAAGTTCCTTAGACAACACAACAACTTAGTTGCATTGGGAGAAAGGCTCTTCTCTGGCTAAGGATAATAGAATCAAATCCTTAGAAGAGATCATCATGGAACTGGGACATGACCCCAAAGATACTAAAGGCATAAAGGCATTAATCAAGAAGAAGGAAGAGGACATTGCTGCCCTAAGGAAACAGTTGAAGCTACCTCCTTCAAGACACCCTCAGATTGCAGAAATCATAGAGCAGAAATAAGAGGAAGACATGATGGACCTGCTCATGAAACTTAATGAAAGATTAACTAATACAGAGCAGGCACTTGAAAAAGCATTAAAAGAGAAGCAGGTTGAGTCAACCTCCTAGCCACCTAAGGTAATCCCTGTAGTCACAACTGCAGTCCCCTCAACAATTAGATCAACATTGGCTCCTAATGTCCCAGCAGCCACAACATAAGTAATTACAGGTACAGAAACAACAACAGCAACAGCAGGCAGCAGTACTAATATGAGCACAGAAGAATTGATAAAGGCCATGGAAGAATTGAGACTCCAAGTCTTAGAATTGAAATGAGTGAAAGAACAATTTGCAAAAGTAGAAAAGAGTTATGATAAATCCAAAATAAGTGTGACAGAGAAAATAAGAGAGGTTAAGGCATTAGAGAACAAAGTGAGAACATTAGAGAAGGATCTCACTATGGATAAGCCTCTGGCAGAAATCAAAGGAATTCTTTGGACCAACATCAATCAATCCCTAAGTAATGTTTGGCCATCTATCCAAACTATTTATGAGCAGATTGACTTAGTGAATGCAGCACATGGAGAAATTCAAAAATCAAGAGCTTTATTAGGACAAATGCCTGATCAAGCCAACCGGCTCATACATTTTTTGAATAACAGAAATAGGGAACAACTGGAACAACTCGGCATCCCAGACAGGACAGGCACCATTTTGGAAATCAAAAGAGTTCTAACCAAGAGAACTTTAATGCAGAATTTGGAAAGAAGATGCCAGGATATGCAAGTAGAAATTAATTCTTTCATGGAAAGGTTTACAGTTTTGCAGGATAAAGGGCTACCAAGTCTTTTAGGAAATAATGATCGATTAATGAAGCACATAGATTATGTACACAAATTGAATAAATATGCTGCAGATCAAGTTAGTTCATCAACAAGTGCTTCAGGAGTAAAAGCACTCCCCACAGGCCAAATTCTCTATGATAACTTAGAGAACTTGTTTTATATTGAGCATGAGGTAAAACATCTGTTTAAGCTCCAACCTAATTTTTTCAGATATACAAAAGTTGATGAAACCCTAAGGAAACTTCAGAAGCATAAATTGCCAAAGCAATAATGGTGGGAAGACATGTTGGGGATTTTGTAAATTTCTCTTGGGTAAAACATAAATTTCGGGTTATTTTTCCGCGATAAGTTAAACAGAGATGAACGAGGGTCAAACGAGTCAAAGTATATTGAAACAGGATTGAAGAATATCCAACAAAGAAGGAGCAGCCAACACAAGTATCAGTGGAAGACAGCTATAAACCGACTCGCAGAACCTACCTCTAGTACATCCGATAAAGATGGAACAGCCAGCACAACATCAGTTAGTCTTTTCCCTGTTTTCGAGACTGTTTGTCTCTATCTTTTGTAAAAAAAAAGAAAAATGGGATTAGTCATCACTAGATATTATCTCCATCAGATATTTTGTAAGATATTTTGTATAAATACCCCCCCAAACGAAGTATTTGGGGTTGGTGGGTATTCATAGATTTCGGCTGCAATACTGAAACTTTTGGAATAAAAATCTGTTGGAACCATTTGTTGTCCGGCCTACTGGATGAGGAATTGATGCAGAAGGCTAGTCACAGAATTCTTGAATTAAACTTCGGATCAATAAGTCCCCTATATCTCATGTTTTACAGTTTTCTTGTTTGTTATATCATCTATTTCATAATTTGAATGGTAAAGAAAAGGATTAATTCAAAATTTGCTTAAACTGCATTCTGTCTTCAGTCTTTATTATTCTTTGTGTTTTCTTCATAATTAATATAAGCAGTGAATTCTTAGTTGCTCTTGCTTCCTGGTTCTTGCATTTTGACTATTTGCTAAGGAATTCTTAATTGCTCCTTACCAGTAATCATCCATTTTCTCTCTTCCAATATGTTGAAGGATTCTTAACTGCCCTTCATCTATTTGAGTCCATTCCATTTGATTTCAGCCTATATTTGCTCCATGTTTGACTACCTTGCTCTGTGATACCATCCTCTGTTAAGAAACCAAATCCAGAAAGCCATCCTTCTTTGACTCCATCATGCCCAATGGACTGAACTATTCAGTTTGCCTCACTATTTTATTGAATTCCACTATCCAACCCAAAACAAAACCTTTGAACTTCATAACTAGTCTAACACATTTCAAAACAAAGCTAAATCATAAAGAGAGAGCTCTCTAGATGCAGGTTGGCTAGAATCTGTATCTAAAAGATTGGTTTGTGGTTACCTCGGTCGTATTCCCTTTCTTACAATTTTGGGGAACAACCTGAGTGATAACACCTTCTCAGGGTTGTAGCAGGGTTCCCAATGATGCATAAAGAGGCCAACACTATTCATAAAATAGGGCCCATTGTCTAGAATGCACTTATGATCCTCCAGGTCTTCAAAGATGACTGTGAAGAAGCCCTTAGCTCAGAGGCAGAGGTCAAATGGAGCTCTCGGCTGCTAATTGATTTGGATCCACCAGAGTATGTCTACTTCTCAGGTCCAAATTCCCATGAATTTTCAAATGATGGCATGATCCTGCATAAACTGCTTAGATTGTTGCAGGCGATGGTTTGGGATTACTACTCTCGAATTTTTTGTTGCCTTAAGGAGGGATCACCCTTTCAGACGTGTTTTCCATTGGGCTCCTAGTGCTGGTGCTTCATATTGCTTTCCTCACGGGGTTCCTTTGTTTGTTGCAGAGCTCGCGTTCTGGTGTTGGCCACTGGTTAAGATTGCTTTGAAGGAGGGGGTCGATCCCCCTCCCCCGGGAGGAACTAAGATAGGGGTGGCCAGTCAGAGCGCTGCGTGAGGGACAACAATAGAGACGTGTTTGGAATGAAGATTCAGTATTGCAGAGCTTAAGCGGCATATCCAAGCCCTAACACTACTAAACTCTAGCTCCCTCTTACATCAAATGGATTCTAAAACTTAACACTAACTTGAATTCTAAATGATAATAATTATTATCAACCCATGGGTGTAACTCATAGGTTTTATATGCTAATAACAATAAATTATAAAGGATTAAATATAAACGTTAGAATTAACATGCAATAGGAAAATGTTTAAAATATAATATAAATTATTATTATAAAATATAATAGAATTTATTATTATAAACTCTAATACCAACTGTATATATTATTTAAGCAAATTCTTCTGAATAAATCATATTGATGATTTAGGATCAACGTGTTTCGAACCTCTATTAAAAATAAATATAAATTAATAATTACGAATAGATTAAAAAAAAGTTTGACATAAACCCAATACTTGAAAAATTAATAAAATAAAAAATAAAAGTGTCTAATGAAATAATTGAAATTTAATTATTGAAAATAGTGAATATATAAAAACATAATAAAAATAAGATGTAAAAATGAAGAATAATATAATATAAATTAATATAATATAAATTATTATTATGAATTAGAAGTTGGGATCTTTAATATTAGATTTTATGTTATTGATAAATTAAAACAATAAATTGCTGAGATTTACCTGTGACAAAATGGTTGAAAAGTAAAAACTAATAAACTAAGATTAATAATTAAAATAAAAAATAAAAGAATAGAAAATGTATGACATAAGTTCAATTCACCGAATTTTTTTTTTGTCATTTTTAAATTATTAAAAATCACGAAGATATAATGAGATAATAATAACACCCAGGGGGAGGGATTTGAGATTAGAATAAATTATGAATGGTCTAGGAAATTTGAGTATTAAAAGGAGGATAATAGTTTATGATATAAAATGTTTTATAATGATAAAAGAAGGTAATATTGAAAAGAGAATAAATGAAATAGATGAGTGAGAGGGGATAAAGAGAAAGGAAAGGATTTTGATTAAGACAATGGATAAGGGGTTTTAAAGAGATACTAAGTTTGTAGTTTTATTTTTTATTTTTATTTTTTATTAAAATTTATTTTTAAGGTGTTTTTTAATTTTCATAACTTTTTAAATTAGGTGGGTGGATTGGAAAGGAGTAGTGGCTAGGATCTTATAATTGTCAAAGTTAATGAATTATTTGGTTTAACTATAGCAGACTTTAGGACCATGTTATGACTAGGATTTTATAAATGTCAAAATTAATGAATTGTTTGGTTTTTGAAGGAATCTTCAACTAGAGCAGACTTTAGGACCATGTTGTGAGTCGTGTCAGTTATGTGTTCTTTCAATTGTTTGGTCATACTCATTTATTCTTTATTTTATTCTTAATTATCAATCTTTATTTTATTATTAGGTCTAGGCTAAATCTCAATAATTAATTGTTTTTAATATATTCCCAACTTCCAACTTCTAACTTACGGTAATATTTTATATATTTTATATTATATATATTTTGTAAGCTTGGGAGGACTACATCTTCATCATGTCCAATATATCACCCTGATTGGGGCGGGGAATTGAACTAATGACTTCACATCAAGGAGTGCCTTAACAAAACCCTCGATCACCATCTATTATATTATATATTTTATATTATATATATTTTGTAAGCTTGGGAGGACTACATCTTCATCATGTCCAATATATCACCCTGATTGGGGCGGGGAATTGAACTAATGACTTCACATCAAGGAGTGCCTTAACAAAACCCTCGATCACCATCTACTATATTATATATATTTTGTAAACTTGGGAGGACTACATCTTCATCATGTCGAATATATCACCCTGATTGGGCGGGGGAATTGAACTAATGACTTCACATCAAGGAGTGCCTTAACAAAACCCTCGATCACCATCTATCCAAGACCCGTGGACATAATTTATATAATAATTTATAATATATTTATATTTTATAATATTTTATAATAATAATTATATTATATTTTAATTTATGTCCAATCCTATTAAAAAAATTATATTTTTCTAATTGAATGTTAATACTAACATTCATATTACCATATCACCATTGTAGATACCTCTCATTTTCTTTATAACCTTCTTGTCACTATTTTCTAATAGATTATGATTTGCTTTTGTCCATGAGTGGTGAGTCCACTCCAAAAGTTGGACAACTCCAAATTCTACACACATTAGAATCCAAAAATTGACATTTAAGATGCATTGTTTCTTATTTATTTTTGGGAAGGGATGTGTTTTCCAAAGCAAGAAAGAGTTCACTTACTTGGAATTTATTTCATTAAAGATTATTATTATTATTATTGGATTTTAAAAGGCACAAACTAATTTATAGACTAAATGATATTTTTCACCGGTGATATAAATTCAAGCAACATTGTAATTTTTTGTTGTTTATAATACATTTTTGAATGCATAAATGAATTCAGTGCAAAAAAATTCCAAAAAAATTCTACATATTAAACAATTTAAACGCCAAATTTTGATTAAATTAACAATAAAAAATACCAAAAAAATCATTGCTTCTATACAATTTTAAAATACATTGTTTGTTATTTATTTTTGATTAAAAAAACGTTTTCCAAAACAAGAAAGAATTTAAAGATTATTAATTAGAATTTTAAAGAAGGTAAATACAAAGTGTTTCCATAATTAAATTTCATTGTTATTTTTATAATTCTTACCACTATGACTTAAAAATAAACCTCAATAAACTTGATTTAATATAAAAGTGTATTTTCTTGTTTCTATATTATTAATTTTTATTATATATATTAGAGGGAATAAAACAAGAAAGAATTTAAAGATTTATTTATTTATTTATTTTTTTTTTTTTTTTTTTCTGCATTCAAGTTTTTGTGATCTATAATGAATTAAACAAAGTCTTTCGGTAGAAATCACATAGAGAATTTTTTGGCTGAGGCGTTTCGAACCAACAAGTGTGGTTCATCATTAAGACCAGATGAAGAGGCAGACCATTGCTCTCCATTTAAGTCTTTGCTCTCTATTTAAGCCTTTGCCATTGCTTTTTATTGCTCTCTATTTAAGCCTTTGCTCTCTATTCAAGCCTTTGCCATGGTCTGCCTCTTCATCTGGTCCTAATGATGAACCACACTTGTTGGTTCGAAAAGCATTGGCCAAAAAATTCTTTCATGTGATTTCTACCAAAAAAATTTGTTTAATTTAAAGATTATTAAATAGAATTTAAAAAAATACATACAAAGTGTTTCCATAATTAAATTTCACAATTTTTATAATTTTTACCATTATGACTTAAAAATAAACTTAACGAAACTTGATTTATGAATGCATTTTTTTGTTTCTATTATTTTACAATATAATTTTTATTTTATATATTACGAAATAAAACGACAACGGATTTAAAAATTATTAAAGATTATTAATTAGAATTTAAAAAAGTAGATGCAAAGTGTTTCCATAATTAAATTTCATCATTTTTTTATAATTCTTACTATTATGACTTCAAAATAAACTTGATTTAATATAGGAGTGTATTTTCTTTTTTTATATTATTATTTTTTATAATATAATTTTTATTATATATTTTAAAGAAAATGTCCAGAGAGATCTCATGAAAGAATCATATCCTATTAATTTATTAGTAAAGCCTAACCTTAAGGGCATCAATGTGAAAACTAAATCTTTTTTTTTTTTTTTTTTTCATTTCAAACCCATTCAAAAAACATGAAACCAATTTTGCATATATGTAAATTAGTGTCAATATAGTTGAGCAAATAAGAAATCATTCTTTTGATATTAGTTAATTTTATTGTGTTGAGGGTGACATTTCACACAAATTATATGAAAGGATATCTATAATTCCTTCCAATTTCAAATTTACAAATATATTTTTAAAATAAAAATAAAATATCCATTTTATAAAAAATGAATGTAAACTATAATAAAAAACAAGTTAATTTTAATTAAAATATTATAAATCATCAACAATGTCATTTTCTAATTGTTGTTGAAAGAAATTTATTTATTCCCTTTCATTGTTAGGTATATATTTAATGGTAATTAGTACTCTCATTTTAATTATTATTGTATTTAACCAAACTTACCTTTTTACATTTTTTCCCATTAATTGGATTCTTTTCATTTTATTAATAAAAAATCATTTTTATTCCTTATTTCATTATTTTTGAAAGTGGATATCATTCTAATCTGAAAATTGTTTTTATATCCGTACTTTTGCTTTACTCTTTATTCTTGTTGAATGTTTAATCCTTTTATAAAATTTTAGATTTATTTCTTTGATATTTATTGTTTTAGTTAACTTTACCTATTTTATAATAAATTCCTTTTATTTTTTATTCTTTTATTTCTTTTTAAATTTTATAATAAATTCTTTTTCATTTTTATTCTTTTAATTTTTATGAGAGGAAATAACATTTTTATTAAATAATATAAAAAAAATATTAAACAATTTAAACTTCAAATTTTGATTAAATTAACCATAAAAAATACCAAAAAATCAATACACATGGTTTCTTATTTATTTTTGATAAAAAACACGTTTTCCAAAACAAGAAAGAATTTAAAGATTATTAATTAGAATTTAAAAGAAGGTAGATACAAAGTGTTTCCATAATTAATTTTCTCCATTATTTTTATTTTTATAATTCTTACCGCTATGACTTAAAAATAAACTTGAATAAACTTGATTTAACATAAAAGTGTATTTTCTTGTTTTTATATTATTATTTTTTATAACATAAATTTTATTATATATATTAGAGGGAATAAAACAAGAAAAAATTTAAAGATTATTAAATAGAATGTTTTTGCATTGCAAAACAGTAATAACATTAAAAATATTGTTACTTCTAAATTCAAAAAAAAATGTGGTGTGAGAAAGATTTAATAGCTAAAAGAAAATTAAGATATTATAAGGAGGTCATCAACCCCACCTTAGAAGATCAAAAGTATCTCTCTGTTTTAACTAGTTCAAAGAAGAAAATTAATATAACCAAGATTAGAACGAACTCTCATGAGCTCCATAGTGAAACGAGTCGTTGGGCAGTTCCTAAAACACCATGGATGGAAAGGTTCTGCCATCTCTGTGAGAATACGAACATCGAGGATGAAAATCACTTCCTCTTAGAGTGCCTTGTGTACAACCACATTAGATCTCAGTTTCAAAATCTTTGTTGCAATACTGACCTTCCCGGCCTTTTATGTTGTCAAAATTACAGTGAGCTCGGGAGGCTTCTCTCCAAGCTTTTTGAGCATAGAAATAAAATCTTAAATCAAACTAAATAATTCGTTTCTTTACGTCTAAAGAAGTACTCAGGATCTCATAATTTGCAACGGTCTAAAGAAGTGGCCCAATTCTAGCTAGATGACCTGCATCCATGGGCTTGGTAGCAGCGTGGTAGACTATGTTATCTCCGATCTCCCTCTATACAACGAAATAAAAAATTTTGACATCTTAAACGACCACGAGCCTGACTTTGATCATAGGCCTTTACTTATAACTCTCAATTTTGTCATGCATAGAGATCCCATAGAAGATAATCTTTATAGCCAAAAGAAGTTAATCTTTGATAGAAATAAAAAAATCTCTTTCTAAATGAATTAAAAACTAATTTGCTTCCTTTATCTAGTATAGACAACATAAAAAATCTCTATCATAATTTTACTACAACACTCTCATATTCTATTAACAAGTTCTCAATTGAAGTTTCAAGTAATAAAAGAAATAACAATACCAACCCATGGTATGACAAAGATTGTAAAAGTGCGAGGAGAGCAATTAAGGAAGTTGTTGATGAATCTCTTAAAATTGGCAAGATAAAAATATACAAAGCCCTAACTAAAAAGGAAAAAAAAGGCAATATATTCGTAAAAGACAAGAGAATCTCTTACACCTCTCTAAGGTAGCTCCTAAGAAATTCTGGAGGCAGGTTCTAACTAGGAAATCTAAAGATAATAATAAAATTGCTTTACACGACTGGAATTCCTATCTTAAAAAGCTTTATGAATCTCCAAATGTCATGGATAACTTTGAAACCCTGCTCACAACGAAAGAAGTTTTCTCATTAGAAGACATTGATTTTGGGGTTAATCGCTTGGCTAATGGGAAAGCTAAGGACATTGAAGGTTACCAAGCAGAAATCTTAAAAATTGGAGGTCCTATCCTCATCCCCCACATTCACAAGCCTTTCAATCAAGCGGTCAATCAAGGGTTCCCTAAACCATGGACTCAAAGCCTCATTATCCCTATTTTTAAAAGTGGGGATACAAATAATCCCTCTAATTATCGGACAATTATGATCAGCCCTCTCCTATCCAAGTTATATGGTATTATTTTGGGAAGGAAGTTGAGCATATGGCTTGAAAGTGAAGGTAAGCGGGCTAAAGGCCAAGCGGGTTTTAGAAAGTAGCACTCAACAACAGACCACCTCATTACGCTTAGGATAATTATGGAGGAATGACGCAATGATAAATCCAATCTCTTTTGTTGCTTTGTGGACTTTAGAAAGGCTTTCGATACGGTTCCTAGAAACAACCTTTGGAACATATTAGAAGAGCTAAAGGTTCCTTTTGAGTTGAGGGCTGCCACTATAAGGTTATACGAGAATGTAATTGCCAAGTTAAAGAGCAATGAGGGGTGGTCGAAAGATATTAAGTGTCATATCGGAGTTAAACAAGTTTGCCCCCTCTCCCCTACCTTATTTGGCATTTACATCGACAAGCTAGAAGGTTGTTTAGAGGAAGCAAGATGTGCTAGCACGATCTTAGCTGGGATAGCCATCATCCTTCTTCTCTACGTCGACGATATTGTTCTTCTCGCAAGGTGCCCATCTGATCTTGATAAGCAACTTATACTTCTTAAGGATTTCTGCTCTACCATGGGTATGATTGTTAACACTGACAAAACAAAAGTTATGACTATCAAATCCAAGAAGGACACTTACGCTAATTTTATGTATGACAATAGTAACTTGGAGGAAGTGTCTTCCTACAAGTACCTAGGAATTGATATTCATCACAAGCTCAACTAGAACTATAACATTGAGAAAATGATTAATGGGGGATGAAACGCTTATTTTGGTCTTGAAAATAATTGTAAAATGACAAACCTCGTAATGTGGGATAGAAAGAAGTTCCTCTTTGAAACTTTAGTCACTCCGGTTATCTTATATGGATGTGAGGTTTGGGGTTGTAGCATCTCTAGAGAATCCTGGAGAAAGATTGAGCAAATCCAAAAGCGTTTTATAACGTATAACCTCAAAATTAAAAGCAACACACCCTATTCTATTCTCCTTATAGAAGTGGGTCTTTCCCCTATCAAGAGCCTAGCTATGACTAGGCTTCTGTTGTACAAGCACAAACTCAATAACATAGGAGACCATAGACTTCCTAAGCTAGCTTTAAATTCCAGCCAAAACCACCTAAGGCTCAAACGAGGTTGGTATAAAGACACTAGGGCCTGGTTAAACCATTGGGAGATCGACGAGAATGTTGCATTGCAAAACATTAATAACATTAAAAATATTGTTACTTCTAAGTTCAAAGAAAAAATGTGGTGTGAGAAATATTTAGGAGCTAAAAGAACATTAAGATATTATAAGAAGGTCATCAACCCCACCCTAGAAGATCAAAAGTATCTCTCTGTTTTAACTAGCTCAAAGAAGAAAATTAATATAGCCAAGATTAGAACGAACTCTCATGAGCTCCATAGTGAAACGGGTCGTTGGGCAGTTCCTAAAACACCATGGATGGAAAGGTTCTGCCATCTCTGTGAGAATACGAACATCAAAGATGAAAATCACTTCCTCTTAGAGTGCCCTACGTACAACCACATTAGATCTCAGTTTCAAAATCTTTGTTGCAATACTGACCTTCCTAGCCTTTTACGTTGTCAAAATTACAGTGAGCTCGGGAGGCTTCTCTCCAAGCTTTTTGAGCATAGGAATAAAATCTTAAATCAAACTAAGTTTCTTTAGGTCCGATAGACCAAAGTTTGGTCTCAATGGACGTTAACCATCATCATCATCATCATCAAATAATATTATTGACATTTTTCACAATTGCTTTTGTTAATTTGTTTTTGGAATATTTTTATTATTATTTTGGTTCTTAGCGTTTATATATATATTCTTGAATATCTCTATTTTATTTATTAATATTTAATATAATATGAATATTTAATTCTAAAATAAGATTTTATATATATATATATATAATTATCATTTTCAATGTTATTTTTGTTAATTTCTATTCTTTTCTTTTTATTGTTATTTTAGTTAGTTTCTTCTCGTTTATTTATTTATTTATTTTTTTAATAAATATATTTTAATATTTTTTTAAAGTTTTATTTTAATGATATATTTTTTTTCTTGTTTATTTTAATAATTTTTAAGTTTATTGTTAAGGATTTATGGTTTCATCTCTATTGTAAGTATTTATTCTCTTCATCACACTATCCATCTTTGAAGATGAACCATGGTAAGTGGTTTGAGGACTTTAAAACAAAGATGTGATTTATCCAAAAAAATCTATGCATAAATTAGATGCAATTCTTTTCATGTTTAATATAGAGTTTATATGTGATATTTAAAAATGAAATATTAATTAAATAAGAAATAAAGTAATTAGAAAAAAAAATCTTATATTTTCACTTTCCAAAATGCAAGAAAAAAGCTTTAAATTAAATATTTGAATATCCATATTGATTAGGATATTTTAATATAAATTTCATATATATTTAGAAAGCCTTAAATAATATATTTGAATAGTCATATTAACTAATATATTTCAATATCAACTTCATAAATATATTTAGAAAGAGAGAAAATAATATATGCATGTACAAATATCTAGAAAGAGAGTAATATATGTGTTGATTATAAATAAAATATTTGAATGTCCATGTTAATAAAATATTTGAATGTCAGTTATAGTGAGAGAAATATTAATAAAAATATTTTTTCATTATGAACTATAAATAAATATTTCAATGCCCATATTGAGCGAAATATTTCAATGTCAATTATGTGTATATTATATGAAATAATTGAAAGTAAAGTATTTCAATGTCTAGGTTGTTAAAGCATTTTAATGCCAACTATTTATATATTATAACAATAAAGTAATTGAAAATAAAGTAGATCTATCTTGGATCTATTAAGTGTAAAGAGGGATCAAATATTTTGGGGTGCAAATCTCTTCTAAAGTAAAAAAAATAAAATAAAAAAATTGCACCTCAAAAAATTTGATCCCTATAGACACTTGATATTTTCAGGATTAAAATAAATCTACATTTTTTTTTGTCAATCAAAGGTTCTTTTTTTATATTATCATCATAGAAAAACTGAGTACAAAATGTGTCTCCACAACTATCCTAGCTTAATTATGGCTAGACTTTTTAGCGAAGAGAGACAAAGAATGCTGAAGATATGACCATACAACCATTATTTCTGGAAGGCTGATTAGCCTTACAAAGAAAAAATAAGACAAAATAAATAGAGAATCTGAAATCATCATATCACAACGACGATTGAGGAGGAAGCACAGGAAGTGCTACAAGTAGGCCAAATCTCTCATGCATGTGGAAGTCAATATGCTCTACTCAAGCCTCCAAGTCCTGTAGATGGTCGTAGATGTGTCGTTGGCTCCGACGAACACTCTTTAGCTG
Source organism: Pinus tabuliformis (assembly GCA_031772625.1). Taxonomy (NCBI): domain Eukaryota; kingdom Viridiplantae; phylum Streptophyta; class Pinopsida; order Pinales; family Pinaceae; genus Pinus; species Pinus tabuliformis. The sequence goes on along the minus strand of CM062820.1, from coordinate 1,199,840,958 downwards.
TTCGAGAATTTCACTTAGGTTGAATTGAATATCGTTCATGTACGCCACTAATTTATTTATATATTTGTAATGATGTTTCCTAAGGATGTCCAGGTTGGCCTGGACTCCTCAAAGCTGTTCAACAATCGATTTCAGCCTAGCTGGTGCCTCCACTAAGCCTAGGGAGAGGCCGCGGGCATAGGCCACCTCCCCCACATGATCCTCACTTTCTGAAGCCACCATGGACGAGCTCTGACTCTTGGCGTGGTGAACTACACAACCTTACTTCCCTCCTCCATGACGAGGTTGTCCTTGATGATGGGGCATGGTTGATGACACACAAGAAACAATGAACGAATGTATAGGAGAGACCCCAACAATCCAGAAGGAATTACCCACCAAAAGATGACCAAAATATCCAAGAACCCACCATAGACATAATGTAGTAACCCCAAGGGAAAGATGAGACTCACGCATAGTTGGGGTGGATTCAGAATTGAATGATTCCAAGCTAGAGACGCCATCCAAGAAGGAGAGACCCACCTTCACCAATCGCCACCACCCAATTCCCTAGGTCGACTCACCCAAGACAACAGATCACAATCCATCTGGAGAAATTTGATGACAACTCTCAGGTCGAGACCAAATGACAGTGGACTCAATACCAAGTTAGACAGTAACAATATTAGGCTAACAAGAATAATGATGGGCAGAAGACGACCAACTTCTCTAAACACCTGACGTTTATTGTTGATTTGAGGTAGCATCGAATGTTCTCTAGGCCTCAAATTTTGCAGGGAGGCTTGGGCACATGTATTCCAAAGAATGCAAAAAGCGTTTTGGGAAATTCCACCCATAAACAATTTTATTAAAATAATTAATATTTTTTAATGGGCCCCTCAGTCTAAACTTAGGAAATAAAAAATATTAATGGATATTAATCTAATTGTGGGTGTAAATTCTAAAAGAAGATGAGGATCAAGCTAAAATGATCTTAGCTATTAATTAGCTTTTAATTTGGGCCGTTGAATGTCAATGAGAAGATTATTTAAGGAAGCTTGAGGGTCATTTTGGAAAACACATTAAGAAATCAAAAAAATCAATTTTCTGAAGTGAGAAGTTCTCAAGAGGAAAACTGGCTGAGGAGATTTCTTGCAGTAGAGGGGCAGTGAGAATACAGAAGAAGGAATTTCTAGAGAGTACGAGGCATATGGAGAAAAAAAAGATGTCCAGAGGAAGTTTGATGCTGGCCCATGTAGTGATGATGCAGAGGGAGCACAATCCTTGAGGGCAAGTCAAGTTTGCTGCTAAGGGAAGTTGAGTTTCAGTTGCCAGAAGCCGGGGTGTGAGTATGGGAGGAAAAAGATTGATTTACTCAGCCACTAGAGGATTCGAAAGAGGGGCAATGTAATACCTAGGAGGGGTGACACAAAAATTGTCGGGAGTGACGCAGTTCTGAGTAGAGGCCACACAGAAGGTGACACAGAGCCTCCAGTTCAGCAGGATCAGTCGCTTATTCTCCAGTGATAGGGTGAGATCATTTCACTAGTATTTTGTTCATTATTATCTATGTATCAGATTGCTAGTTGAGCATCCTAGAATTGTACTCAGATTTTCTCCTGCATAATAATAAAACACTCAGAGCTGTTGCACTGGTTTTCCTGCATTAGATTTTTTCGGGGACTATTGTCCAAAAATAATAGTATCCTATGTGTTTCTACTTTCCATGCTCAGTTTTTATGTTTTAGAATCATATTTAATTTGGTGTAGGATGCTTCAATAATTTACTTCAATGTTTCATGAAGAAATATGAAATAAGCTTGTAATGTAATATACAATCTAGGTGAAGTAGATTCAACTGGTTGCAGTAGGATTCCTGAGATTTATAGATCTAGGAATTTTCACATTTATGACCTGAGGTGCCTTCCTGAATAGTGATGAGCCCCAAAAATGGGTAACTTATTGGGCTCATTTTGCCTATTATTCTCGATTAATCCACCATTCTTCATAGTTTTATGCATGCTTTTGAATATATTTATGTTAGTTGAATGACTAAGAATAGTCACTTGACCACAAAGTCTAATACGTGCTTATTGCAGATTTTTGGACATCTTTTGGACCAAGGTCAAGCATTTATGAGCCAGTTGACAACCAAATATGAAGGAACAAGGCTGAGGATTTGTAGGAAGGGTGTCTCTAGCACTAAATGACCCCTTCCTCGAGTTCTCCACCATCAGCTCGGAGTTCAACAACCCACCAAAGATGATTTCAAGGGGCAGCTGAGCAGATTTTGTGAAGTGGCTGATTAATTGCAGTCTTGAGCAGCCAAGCCCCTAAAGTTAAGGAGGGCTGTTGGGAGTCCTTGTAGTGCATAAGTAGGCAGGCTTCGAGCCTTAGTAGGTTAGCTCTTGAATAGTTATTTTTTTCACTTTAGTGCTGCTCTGCCTTTCAACTCATTTTCGAGCTTTTGCTGTAAACATTTTTTTGACATGATTATTTTTTGAGTAATGCAGATAAATTTCACTTTGCACCAGCTCTGAGCTTTTCTTAGGAGGCTGTAGCTCTTGGGGTTGGGCCCAACCCAAGTGCCAGTACCTCCTTTGTGTACTTTTATGTGTTTTTGCTGCATTCCTAGAATAATTTCTACTATTTAGATTAAAATCTTGCTTTGTTACTTAGGTCATTTTTGATGATTGGAATAGATTTTCATGCTTCAGGTTGATTTGACAGTTTTTTAAAGGAAAATACCTGCAAAATGGCCACCAAGCAATCCTTGATTTCATCTCTCCCTCCTTGGGACCATGAGCTGAGACTAAGGCATACTTGCTGCCACAAAAACACTGTTTTTGCCTCTTCATGCAATTGCTAGTGTTAGATTTTTAGTTAGGAAAGTTGATACCAGTTGTACTTGCATGTTTAGAATCTGTTCTTTCTTAGTTTCCATAGTTATCTTGCATGATTTTCTGCCAATAAACTTCTGTTCATCATGTTTATGGTTTCTAGGTCAAAGTAGGTCAAAATAGTTAGATCTTTGGTTTTTCTAGTCTTTCTTTGATCAATTTTGAGAAATAGTGTGCAGAGCATCTGTAATACATCCTTGCCTATCCTTCCTCCATCCTACAACCTTCTCAAACCCCTAATCCAATATTCCTTCCCTTCATTTGCCACACTTTTCCAATTTTCCCTAATTTCTACATCCTTGTGCAGCATTGCTCCCTCCATCCTTGAACAAATCCAACCACCTTCCTCACTCCTTAGCCTCATTTACCAGGTCCTAGATCCCTTTTCATCCTCATCCAACCTCCATTTCCACTTTCCCATCATTTTTCCACCATCAACCTTCCAAAATCCTCTTTCGGATCTTCCTGTAGAACATCCTGTAGAACCCCTATAGACTTCCTGTAGAAGTTCACGTGAGCAGTTTTTCAAGATTTGAACATTGTGAAACTCTCTGGAAGGGTGTTAGGGACCCCGTAGGCCCTCTTCTCACCTTCCAAACCTCCTGCAAGCACCCACTCCATTTCCTTTTGCCAATCAACCTCTGCACAGTAAAAAACATTTAAAGCACATGCATAATAATTCTGCCAACTTACTCAAAAATACAAAAAGATGCTTTTTCCAGATTTTCCTTCAGAAGTAGCTTAGTCACATGCATTTTACCTTTCCAAGAGTCAATAGCATCCATTTTAACAACTTTCATCTCTTTTCTTGCACTAGTAGGGTTAGTCAGTAAAACTAGGGTTAGCATTTCCTTTCAGCTTTCCGCTTCTTTCTGCAAGTAGACTAGCCTCTTTTGAGTTAGCTTTCATCCATCATAGTTAAAATCTTCTTCTAAGAACTCATAGAAGTTGGCTTAAGCTCCTAGCGAACTTGTGCCAGCTGATCAAGTGACAGCCTGCGGCAAGAGCTAGTACTTGTGCATACAACACCGTCGCTTCCAAGTTTGTTACGAACTACAGGGTTGATAAAAGTAAAGAAGGGAGTCCCAGGAGTTGCAACATCATTGCTGTAATACTGGGGACCACCATCTTTTTGGCGCCATTGCCGGGGAAGCGTCAAAGTATTTGTGATTGCTGCTTTTCTTCTATTTTCTACTGCAACATTCTGCTAAGTAGTTTATTTCAGCAAGAGTAGAGTAGTTGTTTCATTTCCATTCTGCAATTTTATTTTCGCAAAAGTAGATTAGACATTTCCTGCTTTCCTAGACTAGCATTTCAATTCTGCAAGTGTAGATTAGCATTTCAATTCCGCAATTTCAATTTTGCAAGCGTAAGATTAGCATTTCAATTCCGCAGTTTCAATTTTGCAAGCATAACTTAGCATTTCATTTCTGCAAGCGTAAATTAGTCATTTCCTGCTTTCATTTCAATTCCACAATTTCCATTTCAGCAAGGTTTTAGTTAGTTGCAATTTGTTGTTCAATCAATTTCAGTTTTGCAAGTACAAGCATAAAAAAAAAACAAAAATCAACCAAAAATATTTCATTTCATGCCTTGTAGGAATAGAGACAATTCAGGAAAATTCTTACCCAACACCCCCCCCACATGACTGAGTCACCCTTCTTTCTTCTTCGGTGGTAGTGAACCTCCAGAGATACACGAAGATCCTTTAACAGAAGAAGAGCAAGAAATGATTCCTCCTGAGACCATGGCCGAACACAGGAACGACATAGGTGATGACGAGAGAATAGAAGGTGCCTTTCCCATCCGGGAGACCAATGGGGACACAAAAATGAAAAACGTAAGTCCCTCAGCCTTACCTCACTTCCATGGATTGACCACTGAAGATCCTGATACCTTCTTGTTTGAGTTTGCTGTCCTTTGTCGAACCTATGACTATGCAGAAGACAAGTAGAAGTTGAAACTCTTTCCCTCTACCCTCAAGGATGCAGCACTGCGCTGGTTCATGGGGTTACCTGGAAATAATATCACAAATTGGGCTCAGATGCAACAAGCCTTTAAAGACAAATACCGGGATTACTTTAGGTCAAAGGAAACGAAGGGAAAAATATTTCGGATGACCATGGGAAGCGATGGGTCTTTAGAAGATTACGAGGAAAGGTTCCAACTCAGTTATAAAAGGGCTAGGTGCACACTTGAACCCGAATCTCTGAAGCTGGTTCTGCTCCGAGGAATCCTTGAAGACCTTCTAGATACCCTCCATTTGCTGGCTGGAGGAGACATCTACCAGCGACCTTATGATGACATAAAGACTGTGTTTAGAAACCATTCTAGGGCATCCCGGAAAAGAGGTAGGGGGAATCAACTCTCAGCCAGCGCCACCTTCTCCAAACATGAGTTTACAAATCATATGGAAGACCTTAAAAGTGAGGTGAGACAGACCATTGCCATGCAACTGGATACTTTCTGAATCCAATAGAAGAAAGAGGAAGCTGAGAGGGCTTTGGCCATCTTCTGCCCCAGATGTACAAGGAAACATCCTCGGAACGAGTGTCCATTGCACTCAGTAGAGGTATGTTTCGTTTGTGAGGAAGACCACCCTACAAACCAGTGCCTAACCTTACCCAGACTTAAAGCTATGTACCAAGGGACTGAAGGAGCCACTGAACCGCTCTACTTCCTAAACCAAAGGAGACCACACAGATCCAGACCATGCCAGCAGGGGATGCAAGGGGCATCCCAGACTTATTACAATCCCAACCAATCCACTCATATACCTTCTTGGGGTCCCCCTACTCATCCTTCTTGGTCCGCACCCCCTCCTCCGTCATATCCATCTCAATACCATACTCAACCTGCTGCTCATTTGTTTCATTCTCATATTCAGTCCCAACCTTAGTGGAATGCACCTCAACAGGGGTGGAGGCCCCAATACAACTCTCCTCCCGCCATTTTGCCTCCACCACTTGCTCAACCACAACCATTACCTCCTGCTCCTCCGAGACAACCCCAGATGCCTGCCCAACCGAACCCGAACCCCCATAACAGGTAGGCCCAACAGGTATATACTGGCGAGACAACATTTCCTACCTATGCTGTGGAGATTCAAGAGATAAACCTACGATTTGGGAAGATCCTCGCAGATAGCTAACCTCCTCCTAAGGAGGAGGAGGAAGAGAAACAGGAAAGTGAACCCAAAGCCATTCCACCCTTTCCTGAGAGACTAACTGGAACCACACCACCAAACCCAGAAGACACTGAACTTTTGGGTGAGCTTAAACAGTTATGTGTGAAAATACCACTTCTCCAGGCCATAAAAGATGTACCAGTCTACAACAAGTTGATTAGAGAGAAGTGTTTCAGGCACCCAGGCAGGCGCAAGAGAGATGCCCCAACTATCAATGTCATAGGACAACTGTCTGACCTAATGTTGGGACAAGTAATTTGTCCGAAATATCTGGACCCTGGGAGTCCTGTAGTCAATGTCCACATCAATGGCACCATAATCCCCCACACCCTGATTGATCTAGGGGCTTCCATTAATGTGATGACCAGGGACACTATGCTCAAACTCAACCTTTAGAGTTCCCTAAGAAAGACCTCAATAGTACTGCAGTTAGCAGACCGCTCCACCGTGACCCCCGAAGGGATTGTGGAAGATGTCATGGTCTTTGTTGATTCTTGGGAGTACCCAGCAGACTTCTTGGTCCTTCAGCGAAAGGCAAAACTTATTGGATATCCCCTCATTTTGGGAAGGCCTTGGTTAGCTACTGCAGATGCTTACATCAGTTGTCGAGCGGGGAGCATGACCATCAAGAATGGGCCTATGTCCAAACAGCTAGTCCTATATCCTCCTGCCCAACCTTTGCTCGAACATGACTTACCTCTTTGGTTGGAGGAGGAAGATGAGGATGAAGTCTACTCTGCACTAGTGTGCACCGTGGAAGCCACCAGGGGAGGTCCTCAAACCGAGGATGACCTTATTGAGAAGTTAATTCAAAAGCCACCTCCGAGCGTGCTACCATTAGAAGAGTTGGTAGAAGACACCCAAGTCAGTGCTTTGGTGGATCTCTGTGTGGCTGATCCAGCCTCTCCCTGAGTTAAGAATGTGGAATTCAACCCTGAAATAACCTTGAAGATCAACTCATCCCTATCCCCCTCTCAGGAGAAGGAGCTGTGTAGCCTATTGAACCGCCATCTAGATGCTTTTTCCTGGAGCTATAAGGAGATGAAAGGTGTCCACCCTTCAGTCTGTACCCATCACATTTACATTAAAGAGGATTGTACACCAGTCAGGCAGCCTCAGAGGAGAATGAATCCAGCCCTTAAAGACATTGTTAAAGAAGAACTGCAAAAGTTGCTGGATGCAGGATTCATTTACCCCATCTCTGACAGCGAGTGGGTTTCTCCTCTAGTGCTTGTGCCCAAGAAAAACGGGAAGTGGAGAATCTGCGTAGATTATTGAGAACTTAACAAAGCTACCAAGAAGGACCATTTCCATTTACCTTTCATAGATCAAGTGTTAGATGGGCTGGGAGGGAAGAAGTTCTTCTCCTTCCTAGATGGGTTCAGTGGGTATAATCAGATTCAAATCAGCCCGGAAGACCAAGATAAGACCACTTTCTCTTGTCCATGGGGTACCTTTGCCTACTGGGTCCTTCTCTTTTGGTTATGCAACGCTCCTGCCACTTTCCAGAGAGCAGTACTGAGCATATTTGCTGAGCTGGTTCATGATTCGGTGGAAATCTATATGGATGACTTTACTCCTTATGGGTCCAACTTCCAAGAAGCATTGACTAACCTGGGAAAAGTATTAACCAAGTGTATTGAGATGAACCTGTCCCTCAGTCCTGAGAAATGTGAATTCTTGATGACTGAAGGGACCCTGCTAGGTCATACAATTTCTCAGCAAGGATTACAGGTGGATCCCAACAAGATTGCTATCATCCAAAGGGTTCCACCTCCTCAAAAGGTCAGAGATGTTCGGAGTTTTCTAGGCTTAGAAGGATATTATATAAGATTCATTAAAGATTTTAGTAAGTTAGCCTCTCCATTGTTTGGTATTTTGGGGAAAGATGTTGAGTTTATATGGACTGACAACTGTCAAGAGGCTCTGGATGTGTTGAAGGATAAGCTGGTAATTGCCCCAATCTTGAGAGGTCCAAACTAGGCCCTACCTTTCCACATTCACATAGATGCCTCGAATAAAGCCATAGGAGCAGCCTTAGGACAAGTTGAAGAGAAGCTACCATATGCCATATATTTTGTCAGTAAAAACCTGTCCAAGGTAGAACTAAACTATATCGTAACTGAGAAAGAGCTCTTAGCTGTAGTCCATTCCCTAAACAAGTTCAGACACTACATCATTGGTTATCAGACATTCGTACACAATGATCATGCTGCAGTTAGATATTTAATGAATAAACCTGATGTAAATGCTCATATCATTAAATGGTTACTTTTGTTGCAGCAATTTGATTTGACCATTGTTGATAAGCCAGATAAGGAAAATGTTGTTGCTGATTTTCTGTCTAGACTAGATTTGTCTGCAGGTGAAGAAGGGATGGTGGATGATCAAATTCCAGATGAACACCTGTTTGCTATTTCAGTACTCTCTCTGTGGTTTGCTGATATAGCAAATTACTTGGTTTTAGCACAGTTCCCGCCACACCTATCCTCAAAAGAGACGAGCAAGATCATGAGGAAAAGTGCCCCATTTAGTTGGATTGGGGGCAACCTATTCAAACTTGGCCTAGATCAGATTTTGAGGCATTGTGTCAGGGAAGAGGAAGTTTTTGAAATCCTCCTAACCTGTCATGATGGGCCCTGTGGAGGTCACTTTGCAGCGAAAAGAACCGCTTTCAAAATTCTACAGGCAGGCTACTATTGGCCCACTCTTTATCAGGATGTCAGGAGATACATCAACCAATGTGACCGATGTCAAAGGATGGAGAAACCAACTCCAAAGGATGAGATGTCGCTCCAACCTCAAGTGAATTTCGAGCCATTTGAAAAGTGGGGCATGTACTTTGTGGGTCCTATCAACCCTCCTTCAAACTGGAAGTCTTACATCATTGTGTGCACAGACTACCTGACAAAGTGGGCAGAAACAAAGGCAATCAAGGCAACAACAAAAGAAAAAGTGGCTAAGTTTTTGAGGGAAAATATCTTCTACAAGTTTGGATACCAAAAGGAGTTAGTCACAGATCAAGGAATTCAGTTTACTTCTAACCTGATTGAATATCTGCTCGCTCATCACAAGATTAAGCACATAACTTCCACCCCTTATCATCCACAAGAAAATGGGCAGGTGGAAGTCACTAACAGAGCTTTGGAGGAGATTTTGACTAAAGTGGTGAGCAGCAGCAGAAAAGATTGGGTAGATCGCTTGGTTGGGGCCACCTGGGCCTACAACACTACTTGGAAAACTACAACAGGTTTCACACCCTATGAGCTGGTCTATGGGAAGAAGGCTTTGCTGTCCACAGAATTTGAATATAACACCTTGAGGTTGGCAGCTCAACTGGACCTAGATCTCAGCCATGCACAACAGGAAAGATTGCTTCAGTTGAATGGACTAGATGAACAGAGAATGCAGGCCCTTCTCCACTCAGAGGTGGTCCAACTTCAGAGGAAGATATGGCATGACCGGTACCTTAAAGAAAAATAGTTTCAGCCAGGAGATTGGGCGCTGTTATATGATTCAAGATATAAGGATTTCAAAGGGAAGCTAAGGACAAGATGGTTGGGACCATATACAGTGGAGAGATGAAACGACAATGGTTCAGTCCTTATCAGGACCATTGATGAAGAAGCCATCCCCATGCTCGTCAATGGGCATCGATTGAAAATCTACAGGAAGCCCCTTTCTAAGCAGGAGTTCATTGAAACTCTGGATAAATCAGTATTGGTAGTGGAGCAGGCCCCTTCCTCCACTCCACCAACACCTTGGAAAATATATATAAAAAGAAAAGAAAAGAAAAGATCCTTGGGTGAAAACCTCCTGGAGGCGCCCAGGGTAGACAGTGAGGGTGAAAACCTCCTGGAGGCGCCCCAGCTGTCTAAAAAAAAATAAAAAAAAAAAAGAAAAAAGAAAGAGGAAAAGAGAAACCTAATTTCTATTGAATAATTGTAGGTTGCAGGAAGGACATTGCAGGATTAGGAGGATCGCACAAGACAAGGATAGAGGTCAGCACCAGGCTTCCATCATCCCTCACCATCCATGCCTCCATGACCACTACCCTTTCCTAAGATTTGGTCTCATTCGGACTAGTATTTCACCTTCTACAGGAAGTTCCTGTAGAACCTGCAAAAAATCCAGAATCGATCTCCGAAGAGGACCTGAATGTTGGGAACCTGTCCATGAGGCCTGTAAACACCCTTGTTTCCATCCATCGCCACCTGTCACCTTTTCCCATCTCCGTACACCTCCATTGCACTCATTTTTTTATGTTCCTGCATAATCACACACAGGAATCCTTTTTTTTCCATACTGCTAGCAAAAACTCCTTAATGAGAAATCAAGCAGTAGTTTTACTCACCATACCTGTTACCCTCCATCTAGATTCCTCATCCACCAGACCCTCATCCGCAGCATAGCCCTGCTCGTTCTAGCTTGCATTCCAGGAGGAGAAGCAACCACAGGACATCCTACAGGAATCCTATAGCAGCTGATCCCACTAAAAGACATACTCTAGAGATAGGGACAACAAAGTATGGCAGAAGAGACATGCATGAAGCTCTTCTTGGACGTAAGAACATCAGTAGCAGCAGAGGCCAAGCCTACAGTATGCATGCATCAATAGAAAACGAAGGAATGGGGTTCCAGAACCTGAAATCTGCATAACACGATCGCGACCACGCAGGTAAGTGCCTAAACTCGTTCTTCACTTGCATAAATCATATTTTAAAAGCTGCATGACTATGGGAATGGTCTGGATTGGGTGAAATTGGTGGCCAGTCAACTGGCCACCCTCGGCCAGTTACATATCTTTGTGAGATCCGAACGAGCCCCGTTACATTCAAAATTGCCGATTAGATGTGCAGCCAGCACGTGTGGAGTGTCCATTCAGAGAGAAATCGTCGGGACTGGTAGTGGTGGCGGTGGTAACGGGAGAGCGGAGGTGATGGTAGTCAGAAACATGTAGAAACATTATGGCTATGATGTCGGATCAACGGTCCGGTCCGGCCACCTCACCCCTGCACCACGAATCACGCCGCAGTTAAAAGACGCTCAGTCGAGACATGCACCACCCTCTGTTCATTCTGCACTCAGGATGTTCTCGACTGGAGTACGTATCCACCGCTTCCAAAAACAGTTAACCAGTCGTCCTCCACCAGTTTTTCGGCCTATTTTCAAAAATCTCCCGCTTATCAGGCTCTAGCGGAAGCATAATTCCATTCTACAGGAACCGAGAGCTCTCTACAGGAAGGGTTCTATAGGAAAGTCAGAGAACCGCTCGGCAGGAGGGAACCCAGAGTTTTCGTTGAATTTCAAGCTCCAAATGAGGTAGGCCCGAGAGAACTTCTTTGTGCATAATTTGTTGGTGTAAGGTGGTGAATTGAATGACATCAGTTTGAAAAATAAAAGTCTACCTGTGTATTCAACAAACTGTGAAAGATTGCCTGCATATTTCACTGTATTTGCCTAAGTTCTTTCTCTACACTCCGAAATCTCCTCATCATTTTTAAAATTCTCCTGTAAAGAAGATATATGCTGCAGTAGAGGCCACCCTGTGTGCATGAAAAACTAAATTTACATATCTATCTATGTGTTGAGAAGAGAATTTGTGCCCTTATGCTCTGTTCTGCAAAAACAACATTCTCCTTTCAATAAACCGACAGTCAAATTCTGGGTGACAAAAACAAGGGAATTATTGCTATCTGGTATTGTGAGGAACACAAGAGAAACTCCTCCCTGGGTTCAGAAGACACCAAATTCAGCTATCCTCTGTTTTAGTGGTTGACTGTTGTTTTCCTGAGCATTTCCTTTTCTGATTAATACATAAGAAGAACACTCAACACCATGCCAGGGGGATTCATAAGGAAAGAGCCCTCAGACTCCAGCAAGCTGTACGAGCACCCTGAGGTGGTGGACCTTTTCACCCGAGCAAATTGGATATCCTTCTTTGACAAAATTTAGGGTCATGATGAAGAGATAACCGAAGAGTTTTTGATATCCTTGAGACCACATTCAAGGACACATGCCACAGTTAGTTTTAGGGGTTTGACCCTAGAACTCACCCCTGAGCTCATCAGTAGAGTTATTGGTCTACCATTGGGGCTCCCTTGGAGCAAGGAAGAGAGATCATTGGGCCAGATTGCTAAGAAAACATTCTTTCTGCCCAAGGAGCATCCTGTAGAGGACAAAAATGGAGTTAGAAGGACAAGTCTGCCCCCTCTCTGGAGTGAAGTTAGTTATCAAATTATGAAGTACATCACATGTGAAGGGAGGTTTAGCATCATCTATGGATACCATTTCAGGTTGTTAAGTGAATTAAGGCATGGGATTGACTTGCCTTCAGACAAGAAACTAAGCATCCCATATTTCCTTCTCCAGTCCCTAATTGAATGTGGTACAAAGTTAAATGAAGGGATCCCAGACCAGTTGGCCCACCATGGGCTCATCAAACTGTTGGTGGAAGATGCTTTACACACCTACACTATCCCCATATCTTGGGAAATCTTCAGAAACATGTCCAGAAATGATAACATTAGGACTTTGGCTGAAAACATCACTCCATCCAGTAGCGAGGAGGGGGAGCAAACTGAGGAAATGGAGAAAAACAATGATGAGGGCACACAGGGCATCCAAGCAGAAGGAAAAATAGAGAAAGAACAGGAAAAACAAAAAGAAATTGGCAAGACTGCTGAGCTTAAAACAGAGGAGGAAACAATAGCAAAAACACCAAGGGAAAAGAGGATGCAGAATAGAAAAGAAAAAGCCAAGGAAGCCCAGATGAAGGCTGCCACAGCCAAAGTAGGCACCCAGAAAGAAAAGGGAAAAACACACCCTGAGATATCAACAACATAGACAGAAACAATGGACATAGAGATTTCTACAGGAAGCAAGGAAAAATAACAGCAAGAGGAGAAATCGCTAGAAACGTTGGCAAGGGAGGCAGCAGCTATGCTTGCTACATTAAGTACACCTACAAAACAAAAAGGAAAGAGAAAGAGACAAACCTCAATGTACTTCAAATCCAGGAGGAGCACATGGATCAAAATGGGCAAACCCCAGCCACAATCAAAAGAACCAATTGTCATTGAGGACACAACCACTACACCAAAAGAAGAGTCTCCTTCAAAAATATCCATCACCTATGAAAGAGGAAGCCCAAAAACCTCCACCTGGAGGGACAGAATTAGGATGATGGACTCAAAAACAGCTCTACAGGAAGCTGAAACGACTCTACAGGAAACTCTGGTGAAGTTAAAAGAAACCAAGGAATTGGAGGAGAAGGCAACCAAACAACCACAGGGGGAAGAAAAGACTGAAGAAATACTGGAGCCGAGCCCTCAGCCTAGCTTAGGCTCATATTACAACTTGTTGGAAGGTGGGAAAATTATCCCATAGAAGTTTGCCGTACCCTCTTCTTTGCATTGGAACAAGAGAGGGTTAGGACTCACACTTGGATGAGGATTTCCAAATCCAAGGGTGTTGCAGACATAGGCCACCTAGAAGAATAGCTAAAGGAATCAAGGAAAGAGTTGGCCATGGTAAGACACATGGAAAGTAGTCAGAGAGCCAAATTACAGGAAGAGAATGAGCTGCTGAGGAAGTAGTTGCAGCTGCAGGAAAGTCATAAGGAAGATAGGCCATCCATTGTGGGAGAGCAGCAGCAGCAAGAAAGACCTCCAGCAGACAGGGAGACAACTGAGGAACAATAGAGAGAAGAAAAGCTGCCAACTGATATTGAGATGCTAACAAAACTGCTACAGGAAAAGGAGTCACAAGCAGCAGAAGAAATACAGGCTTTGAAACAACAGGTGCAAGAGAAAGAAGCCCAAATGGCCTGCATGGCCAGCTGGGCAGTAGAAGCCTTACAATGTAGGCAACCTGCAAAGTCATATGCATTATATCTTAAGGATCAATGGTTGCAATTTCAAATTAACACACTGGCCCAAAGGGGCACCATTCCATTCTAGAACTACAATCAGTTCATGTATTTGTGTGACAGTAGCTCAGCGGAAGACAAGGCCAAGTTAGTAGAATTCTATTTACACAACTTGGCACTTCCAAACATGAACCTATGGGACCCCAATGTAGCATTGGGAGATGTGCAACTAATGGCCATGGCCTCTTGGTTAAACCATGAGGAAAAGAGGGCAGCAGAAATTCAGGAAGTTATGGACAGGGAGCTGAGTGAGCCACTCATGATCAGAGTAGAACCAGAAGATCCCTCAGCTTTAGTGTATGCCCATCAACACCTGGCCAACAACCCTCGGGTTCTCCCAAACTACATTGAAAGACAAGCTCACGCCATTGCGCACTTTGAGGACATGGAGAGACTGTTGGATGATAATTGCATACATGCTTGCACCAGGAGATGGAACACCTTGTCCCACAGTCTAAAAATGAGGGAGTACCACTCCCCAACCAGGATGCGGGAGGCTTTGGCCAGAGTACCTCTCTACAAATAGTCAATGAAAAATCTACAGGCCAGTTGGATTGGCCTAAAGTTCAGTCCTCCATTGCTTTTGGGACTGCTGGAAGGAGTCAACGAAGAAGAAAAACACAAGCAATGGGAGGAAGTAGAGAGAAAAGCAAGGTTCCATGATCGAGAGGAGGACATCACCTCAGAAGCCTAGGATGTTAGGGAGGCAGTCAAAGCAATCAAAGATGATGAGCTAGATTAGTTGCTCAGAGGATGAGCAACACATTTAGCAGGGGGGTGATGATGAGCCCCAAAAATGGGTAACTTATTGGGCTCATTTTGCCTATTATTCTCGATTAATCCACCATTATTCATAGTTTTATGCATGATTTTGAATATATTTATGTTAATTGAATGAATGAGAATAGTCACTTGACCACAAAGTCTATTACGTGCTTATTGCAGATTTTTGGACATCTTTTGGACCAAGGTCAAGAATTTATGAGCCAGTTGACAACAAAATACGAAGGAACAAGGCTGAGGATTCATAGGAAGGGTGTCTTCAGCACTAAATGACCCCTTCCTCGAGTTCTCCACCATCAGCTCGAAGTTCAACAACCCAATAAAGATGATTTCAAGGGGCAGCCAAGCAGATTTTGTGAAGTGGCTGATTAACTGCAGTCTTGAGCAGCCAAGCCCCTAAAGTTAAGGAGGGTTGTTGGGAGTCCTCGTAGTGCATAAGTAAGTAGGCTTCAAGCCTTAGTAGGTTAGCTCTTGAACAGTTATTTTTCGCACTTTAGTGCTGCTCTGCCTTTCAGCTCATTTTCGAGCTCTTGTTGTAAACATTTTTGTGACATGATTATTTTTTGAGCAATGGAGATAAATTTCACTTTGCACCAGCTCTGAGCTTTTCTTAGGAGGCTGTAGCTCTTGGGGTTGGGCCCAACCCAAGTGCCAGTACCTCCTTTGTGTACTTTTATGTGTTTTTTCTGCATTCCTAGAATAATTTATGCTATTTAGATTAAAATCTTGCTTTGTTACTTAGGTCATTTTTGATGATTGGAATAGCTTTTCATGCTTCAGGTTGATTTGATAGTTTGGTAAAGGAAAAGACCTGCAAAAAGGCCACCAAGAAATCCTTGATCTCATCTCTCCCTCCTTGGGACCATGAGCTGAGACCAAGGCATACTTGCTGCCACAAAAACACTGTTTTTGCCTCTTCATGCAATTGCTAGTGTTAGATTTTTAGTTAGGAAAGTTGATACCAGTTGTACTTTCATGTTTAGAATCTATTCTTGCTTAGTTTCCATAGTATCTTGCATGATTTTATGCTAATAAACTTATGTTCATCATGTTTCTGGTTTCTAGGTCAAAGTAGGTCAAAATAGCTAGATATTTGGTTTTTCTAGTCTTTCTTTGATCAGTTTTGAGAAATAGTGTGCAGAGCATCTGTAATACATCTCTGCCTATCCTTCCTCCATCCTACAACCTGCTCCAACCCCTAATCCAAGATTCCTTCCCTTCATTTGCCACACTTTTCCAATTTGCCCTAATTTCTACATCCTTGTGCAGCATTGCTCCCTCCATCCTTGAAAAAATCCAACCACCTTACTCACTCCTTAGCCTCATTTACCAGGTCCTAGACCCCTTTTCATCCTCACCCAACCTCCATTTCCACTTTCCCACCGTTTTTCCGCCATCAACCCTCCAAAATCCTCTTTCGGATCTTCCTGTAGAACATCTTGTAGAACCCTTGTAGACTTCCTGTAGAAGTTCACGTGAGATTTTTTTCGAGATCTGAACACTGTGAAACTCTCTGGAAGGGTGTTAGGGACCCCGTAGGCCCTCTTCTCACCTTCCAAACCTCCTGCAAGTGCCCACTCCATTTCCTTTTTCCAATCAACCTCTGCATAGTCAAAAATAGTTAAAGCACATGCATAATAATTCTGCCAACTTACTCAAAAATACAAAAAGATGATTTTTCCATATTTTCCTTCAGAATTAGCTTAGTCACATGCATTTTACCTTTCCAAGAGTCAATGGCATCCATTTTAGTAACTTTCAGCTCTTTTCTTGCACCAATAGGGTTAGTCAGTAAAACTAGGGTTTGCATTTCCTTTCAGCTTTCCGCTTCTTTCTGCAAGTAGACTAGCCTCTTTTGAGTTAGCTTTCATCTATCACAGTTAAAAGCTTCTTCTAAGAACTCATAGAAGTTGGATTAAGATCCTAGCAAACTTGTGCCAGCTGATCAAGTGACAGCCTGCGGCAAGAGCTAGTACTTGTGCATACAGCACTGTCGCTTCCAAGTTTGTTATGAACTACCGGGTTGATAAAAGTAAAGAAGGGAGTCCTAGGAGTTGCAGCATCATTGCACAATACTGGGGCCCACCAAGTAGTTTCCCACCACAGACTCTGAAGACTCTAATAAGAAACCACACCAATAGAATCCCACACCCAATAACTTTCCCACACCCAGTTGCACTCACCTAGAAGGGTAAACAACAACGACGCAAAACCATACACACCCAGTACCAGAATCACATAAAAAGACCATAGCCAGGGGAGCCGATTTACTTGAAATTCATAGGGGGCCCAGCTGTAAAGAGCACCACACCACCAACTGCAACTGGGGATCCCACAATCAAAACCAGGTGTTATGACTTAGAAAAAAACTCGAATGTAGAGGGAAAAACTAAAGTAACCTCTAACCTCTTTGGATTGAAAGCCGACCTTTCAATCTGAAGAGGGATCCATCCTTAAAAATCTACCACTCATTATCACTCAACAATAGGTAATTTAGCTCATTTGCCAGATTTAGTTGGTAACACATGAAATTTGTTTGGAAGGAAGAAGATAGGGATCATTGAGCATGGAGTCTTTGACATAAAAAATGCTAGCTATAGGCTATATGAACAAGTTAAACATAGGAAAGATAACTTTAGGTCTCTTAGAAAAATCATAATGAAGTTATGATAGAATACAATAGGGAGTAAACATAAAAAACAGAGCATTCAGATCATTTCCGTAAGTGGCATTTAAGTTAAAAAACATATGAATAATTTGGAAAATGTAAATCTGAGCTTTTAGAAAGAATTCGAATTTAATCACTTATTTCCAAATACAAAAGATTCATGCATAAGAGTTATGACTTAGAAGAAAAAATATGCACTAGAAACATTGGCAGGAAACTTATCACACATGAATCTCTACAAATTGTATAAGTAACACTTAAAAAAAAAATTCTATTAATATCGAACGTATACACAACACACATGGTTTCTACAAAATTTTCCAACCCTTGGCCCGTGTTTCAGAATTCCTTTATAGAAAAAATATTTATAACAAACTTCAGAAATTAAAGGAAGTTTAACTGTAGTCTAATTCTAGAAAAAAAATCCTATTTTTTTATGCTAATTAAACATACATTTTCAAAAATAAAGCTTGGTTCATTGTCTCTTCATGATATATGATTAAAAACTGATATCCAAAATGAAATGTAGCTGAGAAAAATGTCGAGGAAGAGGCATTGAAACTGATTGCTAATTTTCTGTCACAAAATATGGAAACTGTCATGTTTTATGCCTTAAAAGTCCGCTAAAAATAAGCGTTCTTTAGAATTTGGAGTTAATCTCATAAAGACAAAATCTGTGCAATATTTACCCTTCAGGTAGCTTTACAAAACAAATCTTTAACCACTGCTTTAAACCATTCCAAGTCTGGGCGCTAACAAAACAACTAGCATTGTATATTAGCGTAAAATTGGGACAATCGCTAACAAAATAATTGTCAGTGCTCTGTGCTAAATTTCAAGGCGAAATGCTGAAAAAATAATGGGCACTTGATTTAATCAATCACTTTTTAACTACTCTGTTTCTCTTAGTAACATGTCCACCTCATCAGCCAGAGCAAGTCTCTTTTCCTTAGTTTTTCTGGGCTTGTCCTTGGGGCCCTTCTTCTGCTTTTGTTTTTTTTGTCTTGGAACCGGAACCCTTTTCTTTATTTATCATCAAATCTTTAATTGGTGAATCATCTATCTAAATCACCTCCTCAACTAGGGCAATGCTTTATTTTAACTTGAAATTTAGTCGAAGTTTATTCACAGGCCTAGTATGAGGTCTTCGAAAACCATACAGTTCAACTAATGCATGTTCTTTCTCTCCATTGTCTTATTCTATGTTGTCCATCCATGTTTCCCTAGGTGCCTCCTTTGTAATTTCTGGCATTTGATCTATAGGGTTTTGTTAAGATGCATTTTATTTTTTAGCTGGCTCAGACTTGCGAGGAGGGGATGACCTCTCTATCCTAACTGTTCTTCTAGTTTTTCTTTTATAAACCCTTTCTAATGTTGACATAGGGACATGGGTTTTAGGAGGTGAAACCATTCCTTTGATTTTGGTTTTAATGGTGGAAGAAGAGGGTTCTCCCACAATATTATCAGTGTTTAGTATGTCTCTGCTTTTTTTTTATTTTGATGGCTGAAAAGATAGGGTCTCTTGTTGTACTGAAATCTCCAAAGAACAAAAAATGGTCCTAGGTCCTATTCAACTTCCTTAATTGGTCTACCACTAACAAATTAATTAAGCCTTTATGATATATAATGGACTTGGGATTATTTCAGACCTTGGCTGACATGCTTTTAAAACTATTTAACAAGAAGAAGGGCACATTGATATGTATTTGACCAGAGAGGTGTGCAAAAAATAGGAGGTGAAACATAAGAACTTTGTGGTAGCACCCTTCATAAGTAAAATATTTCTGGATAACGATCATCATTTCATGCCATTCCTTCTTTAACCAAGCTCTCTATACACCCACCACCACAACTCATTTTTACGCTTGTCCTTAAGGAAAAAATGAATGTCGATGCCAATGAGGGTTTTGTTCTTGAAACAACTTTCCCCGTCAATTGGTATGCCAGTTTCCTCTGAAATACTCTATTCTGTAACTTGGAAAGAAATATCAGCCATGTTGACATTTTCCCCATTGAAACATTCTATGAATTCCTTTGCGATACCTTTGCGATACCCATCGCATATGAAGCAAAATTGATCCCAATCAACCTGTCGAAACTGTTCCTGGAGTTTTGGGGGAGCCTTGAGAATCTCAGGGCCTTCTGGTTCTCCTCTCTACATGCGACTGCTCTTCCCCATCATTCTAAAAAACTAACCACAAAAACTGCAATCGCTATTGAAACCATGACGCTAATCTTTGAAACAAACTGGATGCAATGAAATCGTTCAACGTAATGAAAACTAACCTGCAGGTTATTCGGTGACAGTATATTGATTACATTATGATTATTACTCTTTCAATTCACTGTAATGAGTTAATGATGAATATACAATGCTTTTACTATGGATTGATTGATATTAGATATCGTTGACGTTAGTTTTGTCAGCGCTAGCTATTGGTACACAAATGGCCATATAACACTTCTATTTTGTCTGCGCTCGCTTGTAGCAATTGCTCATTTTCACCGATATTTGATTTGTTAGAAACCGTGTTATAATTTTTTTAAATAGTGCTGACAAAATAAATGTTAGTGCGACCAAACTATTCATATATTTTTTTTTTCTTTTTGCAATGTCTTAACCCTAAACTAAAATTGTGATGACACCATGCTTGCAATAACATTTTGAAGTGCTGCATAAATGCGCTCCAAGGTCCCAAATGAAGGATTGAAATCCCACTTTATAACCACTTTATCCTCCTAGAAGAGTCTTATTTTGAAGGCATTCATCTATCTTTTCTTCCCTTTTGTGAGCTAGTTGAATAACATTTGGTATCATAGCTTTGGATTCTAGGGTTTCGCTGCTCCAAACAGGTCATCGTGGTATTTTCACTATAACTTTTTTTTTTTTTTTGATGTTTCAGAAGCTCAAAAAAGGAACCACTTGATATGAAATCTCTCTAAACCTCGGGTCAGAATTTCAGATATTTTCTCGCTATATTTTCGAAGATATGATCCAAGGAAGTTAGGGTTTTTGCAGGATCCCGAATTATATCTCAAACATGTGACCCAGAGAAAATTGTCATAACTTTTGTTATGAGAATCAGATTGAAATTTCATAAGAAGTTTCAGAAAGAGGATGACTTTTAGTTTTCTATATATCTGTTTTAAGTACTAAGGTCGAAACAGTGACACGTGGAACTTCGTACAAGTTTGCTCTACTGAACCAGTCTATAATCAGTTAGCGTGGGAGATTTGGCATAATGCTTCCTTGGAGAATCATATCTTGATCAGAATTGCGGGGTTAGAAATAGGACTCAAAGGGCTATCGTAGTACACAATTTTAGATCTTGGAGATCCTCAATTACAGACATACAACATATTCAATATCGAGCTCTTACAGAGTGAAAAAACGTGTGTAGATTTTTTTTTTTTAATTTTTTTTTTAATTTTGCATCAGATTGGTTTGAAAAATTAGATTGAAGGAATTCAAAGGGCATAGTGAAGCATTATTAGCATTAATTGATGCCCTAAGAAAGAAAATGGAAACACTTAGTAAGCAACGTAAAAGCTCTAGCATGACTCATGACGAAGAGGAAAAAATGCAACATGATATATCAAAATTACGAGACCAAATGCAACAAAATTCACTCTCACAAAAAGTAACAGAAGCTAATATGGATGGTTTAAAGAAAGGCGTGGAAGATAAAATAAATGGTTTAAAGAAAGGCATGGAAGCTAAGATGAATGACATGGAAGCTAAGATGGATGGCTTGGAAGCTAAGATGAATGACGTGGAAGCTAAGATGGAAGGCAAAATGGACGATTTGAAGACAAATTTGACAAAGTTGCTACAATAAATGTTTACGAAGGGAGAAAGGGTAGTAAAGGAAAATCATTATGAGAACAAAATAAATGCTAATCATGATTTCATAGACTCTAACGTTGGATTGAAGACCCGCCATGTTCCAAAGATCGATATGAGGAAGTTTGATGGCAAGGATCCAGTAACATGGATACTACAGATGGAGCAATTTTTCGATCTCCATAATGTGCAAAACACACAAAAGGTACGTATTGCAACTTTATATTTGGAACCAAATCAGTTTGTATGGTATCGATGGCTTTGCTCTCGTAAAGAAATTGTCACTTGGGCAATTTTTAGGGAAGAAATGATAGCACATTATGAGGATACAAAAAACAACACCTTTTTTAGCCAATTGATAAATCTCAAACAAAAGGGTTCAATAATGGAGCACATTGAGGACTTCCAAAAATTGAATATAAGGGTAAAAAGATATTCCAAAGGAGCATAGGATTGATGTGTTCATAGGGAATTTAAAGGATAACATCCAACATGAGGTTCACCTTTGGGAACCTGAT
The DNA here is from genome assembly GCA_031772625.1 of Pinus tabuliformis. NCBI lineage: Eukaryota > Viridiplantae > Streptophyta > Pinopsida > Pinales > Pinaceae > Pinus > Pinus tabuliformis. The sequence continues at coordinate 1,199,819,149 of CM062820.1, read as the reverse complement.
TCATTGGAGAAGGCATTCAGGTTGGCAAGAAAAATGGAAAGCAAAATTATGGCAACCAGGAAGCCTACCACTCACAACTATAAAGATGGAAGTGTTGTTGCCCCTAGCCTTCCACAACCTATAAGGCTGACACCACAAAAATTGGAAGAAAAAAGAGCAAAAGGGCTTTGTTACAGTTGTGATAGCAAATACACTAAAGGTCATAAGTGTGTTGAGAAGAAATTATTTTACATAGATTGTGAAGTGGAGGAAGAAAATGAATAAGAAACATCAAAAGAAGAGGATATACACCAGGGAAAAAACCTAGAGAAAGAAAAAATGAATCCGACCATATCTTGTAATGAATTGGCTGGAATTACCACTCCTCAAACTATCAAGATAGAAGGACGTATCAAAAAGAAAAAGGTAATAGTGTTGATTGATTCAAGTAGTACCCATAATTTTATTCATTGTAAGATATCCAATGAATTGAATTGCTTCCTATATCCAACACCAGAGTGTTAAGTGATGGGTGCAAGTTGAGGAACCATAAATTGCTATGGAAAGTGCCATAATATCAGGCTATCCATGGGAGAATATGTATTGAATATCCCAATGCTTTCTATTCCAATGGTTGGTGCTGATGTTGTACTAGGATTCCAATGGCTACAATCCTTGGGTACAATAGCTTTTAATTTTCAAGAACTTTTCATGAAATTATTAAGGTATTTAGACTTCTGTGATCCATAATATGTTAGATAATCTTCGGCATAATCACATAATCAATCTTGTGTCGACGCGTTTCGAACCAACCAGTGTGGTTCATCGTCAGGACAAGTTGAGGAACTAATCTGGCTTAGCGTGAATAAATAGCGTGTGCAGAGACTCCAACAGCTATAATGCTAACGGCTACTTTTGACCGAATGAACTTGGTCAAACCACCAACCTCGGTAATAGGTATAATATTATTATTATCTAAAAATCAAATTCTGTTGGTCATTAAATACAGTAATTAATCTATATTTAATTCCTATAAAATACAAGTACTAATCTATATTTAAATAAGATGGTCATTATATTTTGTAACATTTATTAATAAAACTATAATTAATTATTATAAAATACTAGTAAAGGTAATACTCCTAGTTATTTATAGAATCTAGTTATGTTAGGTAATTGTGTAATAATTAATCTATATTATAAAATATAAGTATTAATCCTTATTTAATTAAGATGGTCCTTAATCCCATAATATATTAATAATATATATTTAATTATTAAAAAATACAAGTAGAGGTAATCACTCATATATACTTTTAGAATCTAGTTATGTTAGGTAATAGAGTAATGATTATTTAATGGTCTTAGGTAATATAATATTTAAATATATTGGTCCAATAAAATAATAAGTTATATATATTTTTCAAATAATCAATTTATTAATAAATTAAATTAGAATGTAAACCATTAATCATCCTAGAATTTAGTTATAGTATAACCAATAATATCGTTATATCATCAATTAGATCTATATTTATTATAAATTAACCCAGACCTTAGGTCAAATTACTATTACCTATAAGAGCTTACTATAATATATGGTAGAAAGATTACTACTATACTAATCATAATCTATCTTAAAGGTCTAATAATCATCAAATCTTAATACATAATTAATTATTCCAAAATTTTACTCAAGTTAATAATGTCATTAATACTTATACGGTTAACAAAGGGTTATTTTTTTTGCGGAAGGAAAGGAAGTTGAATTAAGGGGTATCATAGGAAACCAAGAAAGATAATCAACTCTAACGAAATGACAAAGCTTCTAAATAAAGAACAATGAGGTGTAATTGCACAATTATGTTCGATAGAGGTTCCCACATCGAAATCATTTATTTCTCTAGATCTCCAAAAAGCCTTGGACAATCATTCCAAGGTATTTGAGACTCCCAAAATCCTCCCACCTATTCGTGATCATGATCATATTATTCATTTGATTCCAGGAAGTGTTCCTCCAAACATCAGGCCTTAAAGATATCCATATGCCCAAAAGAGTGAAATTGAATGTATGGTTGCAGAAATGCTAGAGGCTAGTATAATTGAACCTAGTCAAAATTTTTTCTCCGCTCCAGTAGTATTGGTGCACAAGAAGGATGGATCATGGCGCATGTTTCCGGATTATAGGGAGCTCAACAAGCTCACTATTAAAGATAAATTTCCCATTCCTGTCATTGATGAATTATTGGATTAATTGCATGGATCAATTTACTTCACCAAGTTAGATCTTTGTTCAGGATATCATCAAATCGGAATGAAGACTGAAGACATTCTGAAAACAACATTTAGAACTCATGAGGGTCATTATGAATTTTTGGTCATGCCTTTTGGCCTTACCAATGCACCTTCTACATTTCAAGGTTTGATGAATTTCATTTTCAAACCCTTCCATAGAAAATTTGTGTTAGTATTTTTTGATGATATACTAATCTACAACAAGTCTTGGAAGGATCATGTTCAACATGTTGATAGGGTGCTCAAACTATTGGAGGAGAAACAATTATATGAAAAAAGCTGCAAATTTTTCTTTGGAGTACGAGAGGTGGAATATCTAGGTCATATTGTATCTCATGAAGGTGTTAAGGTAGACCCTAGCAAAATTAAAGCCATTAAGGAATGGAAAATCCCCACATCCATAAAGCATCTAGGAAGATTTCTTGGGTTGACAGGGTATTATCACAAGTTTGTTAAGAATTATGGGAGAATAACAACACCTCTAACAACATTATTGAAGAAAGATGCATTTTCATGGACTCTAGAAGCAACAAAGGCCTTTGAACATCTTAAAGAGGCAATGTGCCAAGCACTGGTCTTAGCTACGCCAGACTTCACAAAAACCTTTATTGTGGAATGTGATGCTTCAGGAAATGGAACTAGTGCTGTTTTAATGCAAGAAGAAAGACCCATTGCTTTTGAAAGTCGTCCAATCAAAGGAAAGTATTTACACAAAGCTATTTATGATAAGGAAATGTTGGAAATACTACATGCACTTAAGAAATGGCGACCCTACCTAATTGGAAGGCACTTCAAGGTAAAAATGGATCATGATAGTCTTAAATACTTTTTAGAACAAATATTATCCTTTGAAGAGCAACAAAAATGGGTCACAAAGATGTTGGCTTATGAATTTGAAATCATCTACAAAAAAGGGTAGCAAAATGTTGTGGCAGATGCACTCTCTTGAAAGGATGAGGATGTGGAAGCATTTTTTTGCGCCATTTCTATTATCCAACTAGATTGGATAAACGAAGCAAGGGATGAATGGAAGAATGACGAAGAAGTGTGGGCACTCATTCAAAAGTTACAACAAGATCCAAGTACATCTAATACATTTAGCTGGAAAAATGATTCATTATGGTACAAAGATTGCTTATACCTATGTAAGAATTCCCAACTCAAACAAAAGATTCTTATGGAATTGCACACTTCTCCCTTAGAAGGGCACTCAAGATTTTTAAAAACTTACCACAAGGTTAAGAAGGAATTTTTTTAGGATGGCCTTAAATTAGATATTGAAAAGTTTGTGGCGGAATCTTTGGTTTGCCAAAAAAATAAAGTTGAAACAATTAAGACCCTAGGTCTGTTACAACCTTTATCCATTCCAAGCCAACGTTGGGAGGAGGTTTCTAATCCAGGTGGATATTGGTGGCCACCTGCCAATTCCACTTGGACCCCCACCATTGTTTCTATCAGTTTTTCAGTTTCCTTAACTGTAGCACAGTTTACTATTTTTAGCAGTTCTTCAGTGCCTGAACTTCCGGAGCCGTTTTGAGGCCCTAAACGACGTTTTTTTGGGAAAAATGGGAGTAGCATGGGTTAATAAAATAATGTTTCTCATCTCAAACTTATATTCCTCGGATAGATCTTTCTAACGAGGTATTGTGCATGTCAAATAGAGATTGTATGCCAAAGTTATTACCCCTAGAAGTTGATGTACCAATTTACCCAAAACAGGGCCCATAGTTTGGCGCTTCATCTCCTAGGGTTAGGTTTTTGGATGTTTAGGGTTTTCCATTGTTTCTCAACAATAAATAGGCCTTCGAACCTCATTGTAAGACAGTTCAGAGGCATGTAGCCACCACATCTCTCCTCAAAGATAAGCTACCATCGCCCGATCTAGTTTATTTCCATTTCTGTTTGTAAGCACATTTCAGTATTTTACATTAATGAGATGAAGTATTATTTCTGCTACATCTCTGTATTTATGGTTATCTCTATAATTTGTTGCGTTCTTGTTTAAATTTGGATCAGTGGTATCATAGCGGTCTGCTCTTTCTCTGTTTTTCTTTGCATGTCCCCAACGAGGTCGGGATATAAGGAGTTATGGCTTGAACTAGTTGAACCTTTGCAAGACCAGCCTCGCAAATCTCGTTGACCTTGCATAGTGGATGAAAAGAAAGAAGAGGGGTAGGAGATCCTATCAAAATATTGCTCGAAGAGGCCCTCCAGTGACAAAGGAACACGATGATGGACAACTTTGCCTAGATTCTTCAACGGCTACCCAGGGGTGACACATCTACTTCCAGCAGCTACTCTAGAAGCACCACACCCTTTAAGGTACAAGTTAACTTTTAGATTCCCATATTTGAGGGTCAGATAGATGCAAATGCTGTAGATAAATGGTTAAATCTGCTAGAAGGGTATTTTTTTGTCCATGATTTTTCCGGCCGGGAAAAGATTACTTTCGCTCTTCTCAAAGCCGACCCCCACGTCAAGGACTGGTGGGAAACCTACTGCGAGCAGAAGGATGAAAGTAAAACATCACTGTTTTCAGCCACACCCACTTGGAATTCATTCCAGAATGCCATCAAGGAGCAGTACTACCTTGTCAAAAGCTATGAGCATAAATACATAAAGTGGACCACGCCGCGACAGGGAAGGGACCAAGACGTGCCAGAGTTTACCAATATTTTTCATACCATTCGCACAAAGTTGGGTATCAAGGATTATGAGTTGCATTTGGTACTCAAATATTGCGGCTGCCTACACAGGTACATCCAGGATGAGATGGAGTTCCTGGACATCTCCTCGCTCGGCACAATGTACCAAAACGCTGTCAAGATCGAGCATAAGTTTAAACAGAAGAAGCGAGACTTTGTATCTGTAAATCCAAAGCAAGGGAAAGGCACCCCCAAATCGTTGAACAAAGGAAAAAGCCAAGGTGGGGTGGCCCAGGACAACCCACCAAAGCCACAAGAAAAGAACAACACCATGAAGCCGAAGAAGGACACGAGAAAGTGGTGTGAGTTCCATAAGAGCTCCACTCACAACATAAGTGAGTGTTGGGCCAAGCAGTCACTGGTGTCCAAGCTAAAGTCTTCAAAATCAGATGCATGTTCCGACTCTGAGTCAAAACCTAATAAGGGGAATGACAAAGGGAAGCAGATTATTGATGCGGAGCCCAACGCTACCATTGCCACGACAAAGATCTAGAAGGAGGACCTGAAGATCCAGAGGAGGAGGAGCACCTCTTCCACTCCAAAATGTGGGTAAAGGGTTTCCCGCTATAGTTCATTCTCAACAATGGGAGCTAAAAGAACCTCATTTTGGCAGAGGTCGTGAAGCAGGTGGGCATACCAACCAGAACACATCCACAACCGTACACCATCAGGTGGCTTCATCAAGGACGGGATCTTCGCGTGAGCCAACAGTGTCGCCTTCCATACAACATCAAGCCCTTCATGGATGAGGTATTGTTGGCTTGATGGGGCCTGACCCAGGTTCAAAGTTAATTAGCCAAACAAATCCCTAAATTACTAGCCCTTTCGACATCAGCCCACAGTGTGCGGACTGAAGTCTCACCGAAGTAGTATGGGGGGATGCTGGAACCAAGTTTCCGCACCTTGGAGCTGTTTGAGGAGTCGATTTAGTCCAACTGTGAATACCTTCATGCAGGTCACTTCATGCACTATCATGACCTAGGAGATCTTCGCGATTTGTTATAATCGCCTTCTCGCAGCCCTCACCAGGGGCTGAGGTGCTTTCGCACTGCTATGGTAGAGATCTGCGCTATCTCCCCAAATTACACTGCATATCTTACTTATATTCTTACAAATGTGAGTTAAATTCATGTAAACATATACTTTTTCTCACATTTACTTAATCAACACAATCAGATATGTTCGCGCATCATATAAACAACATAAATGTAATTTATACCCAATACATTCAATGCAGAAAACAATAAATAAATACACAAGAATGGTATAAAACTTCTCTTTATTAAAGCTTCAATCGATTACAGACTCAACCTGCCCTGTGCACTCAGCTGCAAGGGTCCGTGCACTCAGCTGCGGACTACTAGGCCTCTGTGCACTCAGCTGTAGAGCCTTCTCCTACTCTACGACCCAAAGACTCGACTCTACATTTAGATCTTCTGCTATCCTTCTATTCCATCATTAGATCCTATTGACTGATTTACAACTTAGAGCCTCGCTCTATTTATACAATCCCATGGTCTGCGGACCATGGGTAGATCTCTAAAGTTGACATTACATTACAAAATTGAGGTGGACAACCCTATGACTCATTTACAACTTCACGCTCCGCACCCACAAAATGCAGAGTCTTTACATCAAATTTACATATTTTGACCAAAATCTGGGCTTTTAGCCCAAAACTTCCCTTGGGGGATCCTGTGCCTAACAGGCCCCCAACACAAACATCATGACTCGCCCTCGAGTTACTCTGTCAGTGCGGATATCTTCGCGCGGAGACCTCCCAACTCTACCTGGACTATTGCAAGATCGACAGTGCACTGAGCAACTGCCTGCTGCACCTCCTGGACGCATTGTTCAGAGACTTTTGTGTCTGAACTGCTACCCTGCACCTGTTCTTGCATTCCTTGCATCTGTGTGAGCTTGGCTTCAATTGAGGCTGTAATTATGAATGTCTCATCAATCCATGGTTGTACGCGTGCCTTCAATACAACTTCCTTATGTAACACAACGTCTACCTGCACCTTCAGCGCTTTTTCCTACTGCATTCGCGCGAGCCTCTATGTAAGGGCCATCGTCTGCGCAGTCTATTTTATGTCATCATATTCTTGTTGCAGCTTGGGTGCCTCTGTTTATAGGCGCTATATGTTCGGGTCCTCCTGCAGAGTAGTGAGGACCTCGAACGATTCTTCAAATAGTTTAGTGCAGTCCTTCACTGCACTGTTGATCTCCGCTATTCTTGTTGTGATGGTGCTGGCGCGCTGCTCTTTCACCTTTAGTAGAGTTGAAGGCTGCACCTTCAATTGCAGCTCAACTATTTGAAGGTTCAGCTCTAGCTGAATCTTAGCAATCTCTTCTTTCGCCTCACGCACCCTTGCTGCTAATCTCCGGATGCGCGCCTCTACTGGGATGGCCAACTCGGGGACCATCTGTTAGGCCTCCTCGACCACCTACACTAGCTTCCTGTTCTGTGTGACAACCTCGTCGCGCTGCAGGCTCAGTTGTTCCATATAATTCCTTTGCTCGCTCATCACTTGGAGCGCACAATTCTCCCTGGCCTGCAGTTCGGTAGTCACTCCATCTTACAAAACATAGTGTGTTTGTCGTTGGAGCGTAGCCATGTTTATCCAAACTTCCTTTAGCGCACTAACTATAGGCCTGTCGGCCTCATTTTCTATAACCAGTGCCCCCTTTGGAAGCACTATAGTGTTGGTCGTGCGGGCATGCAACATTTCCTCAGCCGCGACTGTGCCTACTACGAGGCTGGTCGATAGAGTACCCGCCTGAGGAGTGTGCACCTGCAACTCCTGTATCTATGTCCGGAGGGCCCCCAACACCATCTGATTTTCCTTCGCGAACTGATGGAGGGCCTTCACAATGACGTCCCGCACCATCTCCCCTATGTCATGGAGATCCCCCTCAGTGAGGGTGATTGGGTCGAAAGAAGTCTTGGAGGTTTTCGACTTCTTCTGCAGCCCCACCTGCTCTCTCGGATGCTGTTGTTTTAGCTGTGTTGACATTGTCTATGGGTCCACGCCACCTTCCTCTGTTTTTGTCTCTTGTTTAGGCGAAGGCGACTTTTGGGCCTCATGCTCCTTCACTGCTGCCTTTTGTTGTTCTTTTGCTACCTTCGCAGCATCCTGCACCTCCTGTGCCTTTGCTACTGCTGCTTCATTCCTTCTCTTCTCTGCCAACTATGCCATCTGTAGTTTTGCCTCCTCCTTTTTCCTTTGTGCAGCAGACTTCTCTGATAGCATTGCAGAGCTGGCTGGAGTGCGCCACTCTGGTGGCCATGACTCAAGCACGACGAATATGACATCGTCTGTGGCCAGGTAAGGTAGCTCATTCCATTTCTTCACGGGGTCCTTGCGCGCCCTGATATATACATGATGGAAGTCTGCCTTGAACTCCGCGAAGCTCTACAGACTGTTATAGACAATGGGCGATAACCGCGGCTTGCGGTTAATCCCCATTATGATGTTCATCTCCATGAACACCCATAATATCTTGCTGTCTCTGAATCTCTGCGCGTCTTTAGTTGCCCACAACGAAGCGTACTTCGCTGCCTTTGGAAGGTCCTTCGCAATCGTGGGGAACTGGCTGTCCTCAGGCAATTCCCAAGCCACCAGCACTATGGATAGCAGAAGCCATGCATAGTGGAAAGTATTCCCCTATTCCTGTGCCTCGCGACAATTCTCCAGGAACTCCTTGCACAAGTACTCCGACCAGTTAAACTGGACCCCCTCTGTGCATTGCGCGGCAAGTGCAACCACTGGTGCGGGCACCTCATTCGCGCGACACTTCTGCATGACTTTCTCGACCAATATCTGCATTGTGACTCTAACCACATTATTGTTAATATTGGAGATCGTGTACCCCCTCTTCTTCTTCTCCAACTTTAATTTTTTCTTCATGGCCTCCGCGATGGCCAGATCGTTACGCTCACCATTCGAAATATCCGTTGGGTCCTCCCCTTTGCAAGGGAGCCAAGTAATTCTATGGATTAGGTGGTTCGTGATGTGGATGGGCTCATCCAACCACAAACACGCATCGTGCACCAGGAAGAGCAGCTACCTAATGGCAAAGATAGTCACTGGAGCACGATGGTGATGCAACACCCAGAGCAGGTCTAACAACCTTGCTTTCTCTACTTCGCGCAACCACCTTTGTGGCTCCAAATCTATGACTCCCGTCGTTGTTTTTTTCTTTGGCCGCATTAGCTGTGCGGTTGCCAAGTGTGGGAATTTATCGTGGTTCGCGAGATCCCAATCTTCAAATTTTAGAACCGACACCCATCGTAAGTGTGCTCCTTCAAAAATGATATCATCCGGGAGCAGCGGAGTCTACAGAGAGCTCTTGCTCTCATCTAGGTCCTTGGGTGCCCTTTCTTTCCCCTTCTGTGGAGGAACATACATGGTCAACCTGGTCAGAGAGTCCGCACCCTGGGTTTCTTCCTCCATTTCTTCATCCTCCTCCTCTTCCACTAGGATTTCCTCAAGGCCTTCCTCCTCCTCATCAACATCCAAATTGATCGCCTTCCCCTTTTCTTCCATGGTAAGTTTAGTTCTTAACGGGTTTCTAGGGTACACACGTACCAGTACCATAGGCTGCTTATCTTTCTCGGGTCTCAGCGTGTGCAACGATTTAGGGATTTCAGTGACTATCTCGATGCTTTCTGGGGCTGTTGCACAAAAAATTGTCACCTTGGCATTCTGCAATCTTTGTGAGTCCATTATCACTCATACTTTCCTCCTTTGCAAGTCTTAAGCCTCAGTTCCTCATATCAAGCCTTAAAAATAAGAGAAAGCCCTTAAAAGTCTCTAAAAATCCGGTTCCACACTTTCTCTTAGCATTACTTGTTACCCGCACCTAATGGTCATGTTCCCTTCGCACCCGACCGCTCTGTCTCTGTGTTATGGGTGCGGACCCCTGTAAAAGTTAAAAAGGCACAAGTATATTCTTAAAAACTCACATTGAGTCATTTCTAGAAGCTTCTGGAAGGAATATTGAGGTGGGAAGTTCGCTCCCTTAAGGTTCATGCATCCCATACCTTAAGGAGCTAACCCCTTGATGTGAGGAGCTTATCCCTTTGAAGGAGGACTCTATCCCTTCATAGGTGGACCTGTAACCTCCTTCCTTAGCACTATAAAATGAAGCATTGGGCTGGTTACTGGAGAGGTTGAAAGCTGAATATTTTTGAGGTGAAATGCCGCTAGAACTTAGTCTTCTTAGTTGAGCTCTTATGAGGAAAGATTACATACCTCTTTGATCTCATTTGGAAGAGTGTGAGGCTTTTCAAAGTAAAGGAGATTCCTGTTTCGGACCCTAGGAAGAGCTTGTTCAACATCAAGCCTGAAAAGGTTGTAAGGTTTTTCTACTTCAAAGTTAATACAAATAAGTTTGTTTTTCTCAATAAGTTGTGTTTTATGGTTTATTTTATGGATTCCTTGATCAAAATAATGAACGTGATTTATGATATTAGCTATGCAGGTGTTATTTGATGTGTGCTTGTTTGTGATTGCAGGTTCTCAAAAGGAAACTCTTTCGGACGGTTGAAGGATGGCTGCTACAAACTAGCATTGGACTTAAGGTAGGGTCTAAACACCTCTATAGTTTTTGTTATGAATCATATATGTTTAGAGAAAGATAGATTTGCTTGTCCTGCTTGTTGCTAGATATCTTTTGATACTAGAGATATCGGCCTTGTCCGCAAGATCGATTTATCCGGCCAACAAATTGGCGACTCCACTAGGGAACTGAATTTGGTTTTTGGTTTTCCTTTGTCTTTGACTTGAGAAACTTGTTCTTGTTTCTGGTTTTTGCTTGATGTGTGTGGGATTGGGTAGTTTTTAGGATCTGGATTTTTTTGTTTGTTTGTTTTTTTGAAGTTTTCAGGGAACCACACTTTCTTTTTACAGACAGTGCGGGCATCTCCGCACTTTTCCTTTAGCAAACAGAGCGGTACCGCATTTGGTTCTACTAGAAGCCCGCAAACCCTGTGAAATTTTTGAAAAAAACTAAAATGTTTTCTTCCAGTTTAAGTTGCGGTTTCATTTACGACTTTTAGTGTCTACCCAAATCTGCATGTGTTCTGTCAAAAATCTCTTGTGAATAAGTGTTGAGCCTCGAACCTGCACCTTCCCATACACCCTCTCAGCCTTCTTTTACCACTCATTTCATCCACCAAGTTGATTAAATCATTGTATTTTAGTTTAAAAAAGAGCTTTTGACATGGTTTTCTAACTACGCTGATGACTGTTGTTTGGTTTAGAATTTTGTTTAGACAGCTGCGGAAGCTTCTCAGTTTCCGCAGCCGACACAGGTTTCTGCAGCCGACCCAGGTTTCTGCAGCCGACACAGGATTCCGCAGCCGTTTTGTCAAACACCATGCTACAGGTGTCCTCTGAAGAAATGAGCCACATGGGCAAGTTACAGGAGTCAAGGACATGGAACGTGTCCCTCCAGATCATCCAGCACGGCCATAAAAGCCCGCGGTCAAACAAGGGGCAAAGGATAGTCAACGGAAGTGTTCAGCGGTGGCACGACTCTGTGTAGCTCTGTTTTTGAGCACGTGAAGCTACGTGGCATAGTCCTTAGCCACGAAGACATCCTGATAGCGTGAATCCAACAGCCATACCTCTCAGATTTAATAAACATGATGACAGTTACCTAGATCCGGGCTGAAGAGGATTTACGTGTCTCTGGCAGCGTGGTTAATAGCGTAGATTTAGTTAATCTGTTTAGCTTTCTTTCTTTATAAATAACGCGTCCATGAACGCTGTAAGAAGGTTAATCTCTGTTAATGTAATTCGAAGTTGTTGTATTTCCCCACTGCACTTTTACGTTGTTGTTTAATATATGAGAAGACTGGTTTAAACTTAAGCTTGTAGCTGTTCGTTGAATCGGCTGAAGTGGCAGAGGGCCCCTGCTTACTAAAGCCTTGTACAGTTGTCCTTTAACTCTTGCATTACTTTTTTCCTGTTCATGTTTATTAGCTGTACAGTTGTCATTTAAATGCTGCGTTTTATTTCATCATGTATATTATCTGTACATAACAAAGCTTTTTGATTTCTGTTGATTTACATTTTCATTGCTGCTCTTTTATGGTTACAACTGATCAGTGTTTTCTGCAGGTTTTCTTAGGTAGCCCGGGGCAATTTTTCACCCTTTTCTTTTTATAACTATTGGCATACGAGATCATCTTGTCTTTGTCGCTGACTCTTGCTTTCTGAAGTTTGATTTCCAGTACTGTCATTTCCTTAAGTTGTACATTTATTTTCTGCTCTTAGATATCATGCTATTCATCTGTTAACTGTTCCTTTCTATAATCAAATAACTTTATTAGGAACCAGAATATCACTCATTATAGCTTGATTTAGTTTGCTTTAGATCTCACATTGCTTGACTTGTTCATGACTGTTTCTCACAGGGTAAATTAAGCTGAAAGGCAAAAGGTCAAGAAAGTTAAAGTAGTGTGATTAGTTTCTTTTATACAGTTTAACTTCTTTTAGATTTCGCATTGCTTAACATTTCATGATATCTTTTCACAAGGAAGATTGAGTTGAAAAGTTGAAATAGTGTGGATTAGTTGTTCTTACTTTTAATTGAATTTAGTGTAGATTTAACTTTCATTTTCATTCAGCAACAAAGATACTGGGCCGATGTCATTAGTTCATTGTTTGATGTCTTTATTTCTTTTCAAGAATTGATTTCATTGCAGTTATTTTAAAGCTTTCTTTCTTTCAAGTTTTAAAAAAACCACTTAGAGATCACCACAGTCATCCATATTTTACTTGCTTTATCACCTTTTCATCATCTCACATTAGGGAAAGATAAATCCAAAAACAAACTTAAAAAAACTAAAAACGACAAAAGACTAAGGAAATGGTTATCTAGTACATATAGTACACTTCACTTCGTCAGTTTACGAACCCCGGGTTGACATTATAAATAGCAATTTAGATCACACTAAATTGACCAAACATTTTGGTGCCGTTGCCGGGGAAGTGAAATTAGGTAGCCAATTTCTAAAAAAAAAAACGAAGAAAATTTCAAGGAAGGAAAATTGATAACCTCTCAAAGTATGCTCTCCTCTTGCACTTAGTGTGATCTGGAGGATCAGAAAAGAGAAAGTTATTGGTTTAATAGTTTCTTGAGTATGCTCTCTTCTTGCACCTAGAGTGACCTGGAAGATCAGAAAGAGAATTATTAACCCGACTTGAAGAAAAATAAAAAAAAATGACATGCATAGAACAAGAGATTCTAGGGGAAGGTTTTTAGCTAGAGCCAAGAGTTCGATTTTTAAAAGTCCATCTACTTCAAGGAATAGACAAGAGACACCTCCATCATCTCCAACTTACACTCCTAGCCCTAGGATTCCTAGAATTCAAGAGGTAGGAGTCGACTCTCCCACACCTTCCATCGAATCTGAATTAGAAAGAGATCCTTACCTTCCTTCTACAGAGAGACGAATTGTAATTGAAGAAGTAGAATCATCTGAAGAAGAAGAGGGAGAAATTCCTTCTCGTTCACCCTTAGTAGAAGAACCAGAAGACTCTAAAGTCTCTAGGGAAACTACCATGACAGAGGAAGGAGCAACTGGATTTGGTAGAGGTAGAAGTAGAGGAGGAGGAGGAAACAATGGAGGAGGTAGAGGTAACATTGGGGGAAATAGGGATGGAGATAACTCATTCGGATTTCCTATAGTCGATGAGGACTCCCGAGCCACAATGAAAAACATCTCACCATCTGTCCTCCCAAACTTCCATGGGTTAAGGAATGAGGACCCTGAAACATTTCTATATGAGTTTGAAGTCGTGTGTCGAACTTATGATTATCTGGAAGACTCTCAAAAACTCAAACTGTTTCCTTCAACATTGAAAGGAGCAGCCTTGAAATGGTTCATGGGATTACTCACTCAATCCATTAGGACTTGGAATGATATGAAACAAACATTTTTGGATAGGTACCTGGACTAATGTATGTCCACCAATCACAAGGATGAGGTATTCAAAATGGTGCAAAGAGAAGATGAAAACTTGGAGGATTTACTTGAAAGATTTCAATACAACCTGAAAAGAGCAAAAATGAGTAACTTAGATGAAGAGACCTTGAAAGCCCTTCTATTAAAAGCCATTAGAAATGAATGGATAGATATTTTGAACATGATGGGAAAAGGAGATATATCTCAACTTTCACTCAATGATATAGCAGAGCTATGTGTCCATCTCTCAAGGGGGAAATCTAAAACTCAAAAAGGGCCTAGAGATCCTTCTCTCATCAGAGCAAACAAATCTGCAACTGGATCAGTAAGTAGGGCTGAGATTGGAAACATGCTTGATGAATTCAAAACTGACATCTTAGGGAGTCTTAGTGAGCAACTAGACACCCTTAAGATTCACAATAAGCAGAAAGCAGAAGCTGAGGCTTTGGCCATATTTTGCCCAAAGTGTAGGAAGAAACATGCTCTAAGGGAATGTCCCTTGGATGCAAAAGTTGTAGAAACATGTGTAATTTGTTCAGAGAATCATGAGACCAAGGATTGTCCTTCAATTCCTGGGCTCAAAGCTGTCTTTCAGGAAGATCCAAATACAATCGAATCTCTCTGTTTTGTTGCAAGGAGACCTTGGCAGGGGCAACAAAATCAAGGGTTTAGCAACTCTATGAATTTTCAACCCCCACCAAATTGGAATCCTTGGCAACAACCTTGGTCCCAACCTCAAAATTCTTTTCAATCATGGGTACAAGGTATGCAAAATCCTTATGGGATATTTGCTCAATTTTATCAATATCCCCCATCTTTTCAAAACCAACAAGTTCCACAACTTCCAAATCAAAATCCACAACTATCATTGCCATTTCCACAACAACAACAACCTTCTCAATAGAATCCAAATTCTCAACTCTTGCTTCCATTCCAACAAAAGTCAAATCAACTTCCTTCTCAGCCATTGCCAAACCCCAATAACAAAAACCTCAAAATGCTTACATGATGGAAGGTCAACAATTTCCTACCTATATGATTGTTCCTCTCAATGAAGTACAACTCAGATCTGGTAGAATTTTAGATAAGCCTTCTATAGATGCCCAAAAACAAGACATTTTTGAGGAAGAGTCTCTTGAAGCGAATAAAGGTTCTGAAGCATCTCTTCAAAACCCAAACACTCAAAAAGAAAAAGAAAAAGAGTTAACCCCCACAACTCCCATAGTTGAGCAACCTGCATCTTTATCCACACCTCCTTTTCCTGAAAGATTACAAATTGACAAAGGAGTGGAAAAACAAATTTGGTTGCCTGACTATAATTTTCTAGATGAATTAGAGAATGTCTGTATCAAGATTCCCTTGTTACAAGCCATTAAAGAGATTCCTATTCTAGCAAAAACAATAAAGGAGTTGAGTCTTAAAAGACCAGGAAGGGAACCAAGAGATACAAGAAGAATCCACCTGGTAGGGAAAATTGCAGATATCATGATGGGAAAAATTACTATGCAGAAATATGTAGATCCCGGTAGTCCAATTGTCAAAACACATATCAATGGGGTAGAAATACCAAATACTTTGATTGATTTAGGGGCTGCTATCAACATCATGAGTAGACAGACTATGGAACAACTCAAACTTCCTAATATTCTTTTTACACCTACTTTACTGCAACTTGCAGATCGATCAATTATCAAACCAGATGGTGTATTAGAAGATATTCCAGTCTCCTTAGACTCTTGGGAATATCCAGTCGATTTCATGATTTTAACTCCCAAGAGTAATCTAGGAGGACATCTTCTTATCTTAGGAAGACCTTGGCTAGCCACAGCTGATGCTTTCATAAGTTGTAGGTCAGGGGATATGTATATTTCTGATGGTAATTCGACAAAGAAGTTCAATCTGTATCCTCCAGCAAAAGCAATTACATAAATAGGAGATAATGAGTGGGTTGATGATGAAGATACTATACAACCTGTCTTTACCATTTATGAGATCAGTGAAGATAGTCAAATTCTGAACACATTAGAAAACTTTGAACCATCTTCAGAATATGACCACACACAATTTCAGTTGGATTTCGACATTGAGTGTCTATCATCTAGACAAATGTCTCTTTTCTCTATGGAAGAGTTTGGTAGTTTTGCCATTGAGATTTTTCCAGGAAAAACATTGAATATCAACAAAAACTTGGAAAAATCACAACAGGAAGAGCTAACCAAAATCTTGCAAAAACATTCTACTGCATTTGCATGGGAGTATACCGATATGAAAGGTATTGACCCTAAGACTTGCATTCATCACATCTACATTGAGGAAAACAGTAGGCCAATCAGACAACCTCAAAGAAGGATGAATCCAAACCTTAGGGAGATAGTGAAAGAAGAGCTCCAAAAGTTACTTAATGTAAACTTCATTTACCCTATTTCAGATAGCCGGTGGGTTTCTCCTTTGGTTATAGTACCTAAAAAGAATGGTAAATGGAGGGTTTGCATTGATTACAGAGAATTAAACAAAGCAACTTTGAAGGATCACTTTCCTTTACCCTTTATTGATCAGGTATTAGATACTTTAGCAGGCAAAAAGTATTTCTCATTTTTGGATGGTTTTAGTGGTTACAATCAAATTCAGGTAGCACCTGAAGATCAGGACAAGACCACATTTACCTGTCCATGGGGAACTTTTGCTTACCGAGTACTTCCTTTTGGATTATGTAATGCACCCACAACATTTCAAAGGGCAGTACTAGGAATCTTTTCTGATCTATTTCATGATTGTGTAGAGGTTTATATGGATGATTTTACAGTTTATGGTAATTCATTTGAAGAGGCATTAGAGAATTTGGAAAAGGTCCTTATAAGATGTAAAGAAACAAACCTTTCATTAAGTCATGAGAAATGCTTTATGATGTTTACTGAAGGGATTGTTTTAGGACATCATATTTCAGGAGATGGGATTAAAGTTGATAGATCAAAAGTTGAAGTCATCTCCAAGTTACCTATTCCAAATTGTCAAAAAGATGTTAGAAGTTTTCTTGGATTTACTGGATATTATAGAAGATTTATTGAAAACTTCACCAAAATAGCATCTCCACTCTTCAAATTACTTACAAAAGACTGTGAATTCAATTGGGATCCTGATTGTCAATCTGCATTTGAAACTTTGAAAACAAGAATATCTAAAGCACCCATTTTGAGAGGGCCAAATTGGAAACTTCCTTTCTATATTTCTACAGATGCTTCAGATACAGCTCTAGGAGCTATGTTGGGTCAAAAGGATTTAGTTCCTTATGCCATTTACTATACCAGTAAAAATTTGACTCCTACTGAGTTAAATTATACTGTGACTGAAAAAGAGTTCTTAGCTGTTGTTCATGCAATCAACAAGTTTAGACATTATATAACAGGCTATGAAACTTTTGTCCATACTGATCATTCTGCAATTAGATATCTCATGAACAAACCTGTTACTAATGACATAGTTACAAGATGGCTTTTACTTTTACAAGAATTCAATATTACTGTGTTAGATAGACCTGGGAAACAAAACACGGTAGCTGATTTCTTGTCTAGAATCCAAAATACTAACGAAGATTCTCCTGTAGAGGATAAGTTTCTAGATGAATATTTGTTTGCAGTAACTACTAAAACTCCTTGGTATGCAGATATTGCTAACTATTTGGTTACAGGGAAGCTACCTCCACACTTATTTCCTAATGAGAAAAGGAAAATTATTCAGGAGAGTTCAAATTATTCATGGATTTCTAATGAATTGTTCAAAACAGGGTTAGACTGTGTGATCAGAAGATGTGTTCGGGAAGATGAAATGCCTGACATCCTCAAGGCATGTCATGATGAACCATGCGGTGGACACTTTGCTGACAAGAGGACGGCCTATAAAATCCTTTCTTTAGGATATTATTGGCCTTCTCTCTTCAAAGATGCAAAACAATATGTCAGGAGGTGTGACAGCTGCCAAAGAGTTGGGAGACCCACTCTTTCAAATGAAATGCCATTACAGCCACAGGTACTCATCGAACCCTTTGAAAAATGGGCTTTAGATTTCATTGGACCTATTAATCCACCATCTAAACAAAAGAAATATATATTGGTTTGCACTGATTATGTCACTAAATGGGTAGAAGCCAAGGCATTGCCTTCTGCCACTGAAAATTCAGTTGTTCAATTTCTTTTTGAGGATATTTTTACTCGTTTTGGTGTCCCAAGAGAAATTGTGACAGATCAGGGAAGTCAATTTACATCTAATTTGATGGAGAAGCTGATGGAGGAATACAAAATCAAGCATAGAAATTCTACTCCGTACCATCCGCAAGCAAATGGTCAAGTGGAATCTACAAACAAAGTTCTTGAGAGCATCATCACCAAAACTGTTCATCTACATAGAGGAGATTGGGCAGAAAGGCTTCTTGAAGCCTTATGGGCCTACAGAACTACATGGAGGAACACAACAGGACATTCTCCCTATGAACTTGTTTATGGGAAAGAAGTCTTGCTCCCCATTGAGTTTCAAGTCAAGACTTTCAAGATGGCAGTTCAGTTGGGGATGAATCTATCAGAAGCCCAAAAGCACAGAATGGAGCAGCTGAATGAGCTAGATGAAATAAGACAAGATGCAATTTTAAGGATTGATCTAGTTCAGCTCCAAAGAACTAAGTGGCATGAAAGATATATCAAAGAGAAAAAGTTTCAAAAGGGAGATTGGGCGTTACTGTTTGATTCCAAGTTTAAAGACTTCAAAGGAAAATTTCAGACTCATTGGCTTGGACCATATGAGATTGACGAAGTCTTTAGCAATGGAGCAGTTCGAGTCAAGACCATTGATGAGTTTCAAACTCCTCTCATTGTGAATGGCCACCGATTGAAAATTTATCATAAGCCACTCTCAAAAGAGGACTTTGTCAAAATGTTTCAAGAAAATTCTGCAATGAGGCTGGTGGAGAGGAATCCTTCTCCTCCATCAGCCTAGTCTTTGTTTCTTTTAGTTGAAAAAAAAAATAAAAAAAAATCTTTTGTATAAGCCTGAAAACCAATCATAGATTGGCAGTCTTATACGGAAAATGTAGAGTGAAAATCATGGGCACTTGACACTCTATATTTTCCAAAAAATAAAAATAAAAAAAATCTCTCTCTTTCCATCTTCATTCCACCTCATTTGCCATTTCAGTTCATCCATCTCATTTTCATCTCCACCTTCACTCCACTTCATTTCCATCTCATTCCACTCATTTCATTTCATTCCATCAATAAAAGTCCCTCTCAGGACTATTTTATTTAATTAATTCTTCTCTAACTATCTTTGTGCAGTTAAAGGGTTGTTGTCTTAGTTTCCGCAGCTGGAAACCGTTTCCGCAGCGAGAACCAGTTTCCGCAGCCAGAAACGATTTCCGCAGCCAGCATCACTCTGTCTCTACAGCCAGCATCACTCTGTTTTCAAAAAAATCACAGTCAAAGGTTAGTGTCATCATCACCAAGTGCAACAAAGACATGGGGCATCTTCAAGATCAAAGAACAACAATGGGTTAGAAGCCTTAATCAAGAAATGATAAATTTCCAAAGGTATGATAAAAAATCTCTACCAAATAACAATTCAATGTCATTATTATGCATAGTTATTAAACCATGGCAAGTTCCACTAAATGCAATGATTTGATACGGCAAGCCCCATACCACTCCTCTTCTACTACGTCATTCCACACACACCTTATTCATTTCTAACGGCCCCATGATCATTCTAAATTTAAACTCGAGATGGACTGCTCTCCCATTTATTGGCCGTACTTTTGAGACGTGACCTACTGTACTACGGCTCTCCTTCACCATAATCTTCGCAGCCGTCTGCTGAGACGTGTGCGCAAGTCATCCGATCAAAAAGGACTCAGCCGTTATTCTGCCCATTTATCACTTCACTCCCGCATGCATTCGATGTTGAACTCGTTACTGTTGCTTACCCTCTACTCACTCGGTACTCATACCATTCCCTGTTCTCCATTTCCGCTGCATCCACTACAACTTGCTCCAAACCCTGGCTACAGTCACCACATACATCCTGAACTTCGATTACGGCCACTCTAATTACCCTAAGAATCCCGTAATCAACCCATTTTTTTCCTGAACCTTCATACTCAGTAGAATTTTCAGTTGGAATTTAAAGCCGAGAATGGGAAAACTACTAAGAGCTGAACCGGAGGCACCAAAGTACCTGGAGGGTTATCCTCAAACGAAGGAGTCGTTGAAGAAAGCAAGGTGGCTGAGATTCATTCAAAAGTTCAGGGGCTATAACAAAGAAGTGACTAAAGCCTTTACACGGTCCTTTAATGGACACGCAGTGGAGATAGGAGACTTAAAATTTACAGTGACCGAGGCCACAATAGCAGCTGCAACAAGTCTTCCACAAGAAGGTGAAAGGTGGTTCAAAAACAGAAGTATGGAAGATCAAATATGGAGAACAATGCTACAAAACCCAGTTATGGATACCTCTGTATTTACAAAAGGAATCCCTGTGCATACAATAAAAGAAGAATGGTCCCCTCTGTTATTACTTATCCAGAAATTTATCACATGCGAGGGTCGTTTTGGTTCCATGTACATGTATCATGTCAGGCTAATGATGAATTTTATGGAAGGATATACCCTTAATTTGCCTTATTTTCTGTTATCAAGCTTGAAGAAAATGAGCTTTACTGTTCAAAAACACGTAGGCAATATTGAACCCCATCTTTACCATCACGGGTTCATAAAAATCCTTATTGAAGATCAGTTGAAAAACACTAAGGATACTTGGGAAAAGTTTTTGACAAGAAACCACTTCCAAGAACTGATTGAAGCCTCTGGAAGCAGTTCCCCAAAAATTCCAAAGAGAAGTAGGAGGAAAGAAAAGAATATTACAGCCCAAGACTCTCCTACAATAGACATTCATGAAACTATTCAGAAAGAAGAAGAAGAGGGAGCTAAAAACAAGAAACAGAAGAAGGACAAAGGCAAAATAACCATTCAAGAAACCTATCCATCCCCTGAACCATCCATAGAGGAAGATTCTCAAACTTTGGCAGAAAGATTAGTACATCTTCAAGCTGCTGCCATAACAAAGAAACAAAAAGGAAAACAAAGTGCATAGGAAAAGAGCACTAGTCCACACGTGAGGAGGAGCAGTAGGCTAAAAAGAAAGAAGAGTGTAACCCAAGAAAAACAGTCTCACTTTATTGATTTAGATAAAGAGACACTTGAGAAATCTCCAACTCAGCCAAGCATTGAGCCAAGTCCTCCACGTGAGGAAAGCCCTTTTCGGTCGGAAAGAGAAAGCAGTCCTCCTTCACCAGAATTTGAGTTCAGGCCGAGAAAGACACCTGAAGTAGATCCTAATCAGCAAGAGGTATATAACTACCTAGAGTCTTTGGAACAATCAGCTGCAGGACCAAGCACCACCTTGCCACTTGATGCACAAGTACAGTCTTTAAAACAGGAAGTGTTTGAATTGGAAGTCCTAAATAGGCACATCAAACAGGAAAACGAAGCACTCAAAGAGCAGAGTAAGGTAGACAAGATTGTCCATGATAACACTATGCTCCATTTAGGACTGTGGCAAAAGAAGAACAGGAAGCTGAAGAAAAAGTGTAAAAAGTTGAGCAGGGCATTGATTAATCTTAAGTTCAAATGTCTAGTCAAGAAACCAAGGACAATTTTAGCATCAAAGAGAAAGAGAAGAGGGCTAGATGTTCTTGCAGAAGCCTCAGAGCATATGGATTAAGGGAAAATAACTAAATTTTGGTTGCATGAGGACATGCAACACCTTCACAGTGGGGGTATGTTGAGCCTCGAACCTGCACCTTCCCATACACCCTCTCAGCCTTCTTTTACCACTCATTTCATCCACCAAGTTGATTAAATCATTGTATTTTAGTTTCAAAAAGAGCTTTTGACATGGTTTTCTAACTACGCTGAGGACTGTTGTTTGGTTTAGAATTTTGTTCAGACAGCTGTGGAAGCTTCTCAGTTTCCGCAGCCGACACAGGTTTCTGCAGCCGACCCAGGTTTCTGCAGCCGACACAGGATTCCGCAGCCGTTTTGTCAAACACCATGCTACAGGTGTCCTCTGAAGAAATGAGCCACATGGGCAAGTTACAGGAGTCAAGGACATGGAACGTGTCCCTCCAGATCATCCAGCACGGCCATAAAAGCCCGCGGTCAAACAAGGGGCAAAGGATAGTCAACGGAAGTGTTCAGAGGTGGCACGACTCTGCGTAGCTCTATTTTTGAGCACGTGAAGCTACGTGGCACAGTCCTTAGCCACGAAGACATCCTGATAGCGTGAATCCAACAACCATACCTCTCAGATTTAATAAACACGATGACAGTTACCTAGATCCGGGCTGAAGAGGATTTACGTGTCTCTGGCAGCGTGGTTAATAGCGTAGATTTAGTTAATCTGTTTAGCTTTCTTTCTTTATAAATAACGTGTCCATGAACGCTGTAAGAAGGTTAATCTTTGTTAATGTAATTCGAAGTTGTTGTATTTCCCCACTGCACTTTTACGTCGCTGTTTAATATATGAGAAGACTGGTTTAAACTTAAGCTTGTAGCTGTTCGTTGAATCAGCTGAAGTGGCAGAGGGCCCCTGCTTACTAAAGCCTTGTACAATTGTCCTTTAACTCTTGCATTACTTTTTTCCTGTTCATGTATATTAGCTGTAAAGTTGTCATTTAAATGCTGCGTTTTATTTCATCATGTATATTAGCTGTACATAACAAAGCTTTTTGATTTTTGTTGATTTACATTTTCATTGATGCTCTTTTATGGTTACAACTGATCAGTGCTTTCTGCAGGTTTTCTTAGGTAGCTCGGGGCAATTTTTCACCCTTTTCTTTTTATAACTATTGGCATACGAGATCATCTTGTCTTTGTCGCTGACTCTTGCTTTCTGAAGTTTGATTTCCAGTACTGTCATTTCCTTAAGTTGTACATTTATTTTCTGCTCTTAGATATCATGCTATTCATCTGTTAACGGTTCCTTTCTATAATCAAATAACTTTATTAGGAACCAGAATATCACTCATTATAGCTTGATTTAGTTTGCTTTAGCTCTCACATTGCTTGACTTGTTCATGATTGTTTCTCATAGGGTAAATTAAGCTGAAAGGCAAAAGGTCAAGAAAGTTAAAGTAGTGTGATTAGTTTCTTTTATACAGTTTAACTTCTTTTAGATTTCACATTGCTTAACATTTCATGATATCTTTTCACAAGGAAGATTGAGTTGAAAAGTTGAAATAGTGTGGATTAGTTGTTCTTACTTTTAATTGAATTTAGTGTAGATTTAACTTTCATTTTCATTCAGCAACAAATATACTGGGCCGATGTCATTAGTTCATTGTTTGATGTCTTTATTTCTTTTCAAGAATTGATTTCATTGCAGTTATTTTAAAGCTTTCTTTCTTTTAAGTTTTAAAAAAACCACTTAGAGATCACCACAGTCATCCATATTTTACTTGCTTTATCACCTTTTCATCATCTCACATTAGGGAAAGATAAATCCAAAAACAAACTTAAAAAAACTAAAAACGACAAAAGACTAAGGAAATGGTTATCTAGTACATATAGTACACTTCACTTCGTCAGTTTACGAACCCCAGGTTGACATTATAAATAGCAATTTAGATCACACTAAATTGACCAAACAATAAGTTCCATTGGTATTTTTGTTTTAGATGATTTTCTAGAATTTTTGCATGCCTGGAGTGGTTTTCACTTGGTCTCTGTAGTGACTCAAAGATCAGAAGCCTAAGAAACCTTAGATTACCCTGGTGTTTTTTTGTCTTCTTGATGAGTCTGTCTAGTTTGTGAAATCTGTCCTTGGTGAGAAATAGATTTTGTTTTCTCTTTGCAAATCTTTGAACGAACTTGGTTATAAGTTTTGAATTTCATTTTTATAAAAGAAAACATATTTGGATGTTTTTTGATTGATTTGTTATTCTGAACAAATGAATCCTTAGTTTACTGAACAACTAAGTAAAACGTCCTAAAAAAGAATTGAAGCTTTTATTTCAATTAGGTTTTAGAAGTTTTTAGATCTCAAAATTAGTTTTGTAGTTTTGAGTGTTTTCTAGAACTTGTAGAATCTCTTTTGAAAGAAATTGTTTTTTGTAGTTTCAAGTTTTGAAAAAGGAAAGGGATTTATTGTGATATTCAATTAGTAGTCTCGTTTTGAGTTCTTATTGAAAAAGATAAAAAGATTTTCTTTCCATTTCCATGTTGAAAGAAAGACTAGTTTCTTAAAGAATTGCATTCTCCAACTCTTTCTTTTAGCTAGAAATTCATTGAAAGGAAAACAAATTGTTTATCAATTTAGGTGCATTTTTTAGTGTTTTTGGAGTCGAGTCTTCACACCATCAAAGTTTCATTTCCATACCTATTGACTTAAGAAACAACCCATAAAAGTAACGCTTAATTAAAATTGATCTAGCAATCTTTTTTATTTTTAGGGCTCTTATCACCAATATAGCTTAGGCTAGTATCTTGGAGTAAGGAGTAAGTAACTCTCCAAGATAGTTAAAAGAAACAAGTAGCTATATCTTACGGTAAGAAATAAATCCAATTGTAATTGATATAATTTGGGAAGCTTCTCTTAAAGGAGTCAATCATGAGATCATGTCCGAACCTTTGAGACAATCAAGTTTGTTTCATTGGTAAAGATAGAAGATTTGCGCGTATTATAAATGGTAAACCTCGGATTAACTATTTTCGAGGAGCCTGGGGTCACTTGTTGGTAAACCTCGGATTGATCATGTCGAGGAGCCTTTGAGGGGATTGAGGTTTGTTACTCCGCTCTTACGCGTAGATCGGATTGTAGACTGTTCCCCCAGTTGTATTTGTTGCTGTTGGTAACCTTAGTGTCCATAAACTTAAGATTATTTCCTAAGGTGACGGTGAAGGACGGGTCTCACTGTACTTGGAGCAGATGTTGACTAGACTCACTTGGACTCTCTGGGGGGTTCTCTTCACTCGAGATGGTTTTGTGAAGAAACTTGTGCCAGTCTATTTCATTAAGCAGGTTGTCGGGGTAACTGTTCCAACCGCCCTTTCTGTATTAAAATTCTACGACATTGGATTTCATCACCAACTAGTGTTTTTAGTACGGGAAGTTACTATTTGTGTGTGGTTTGAACTGCTATATTTTTTAGGCATGTGATTCAGTTGTTTGTTTCTTTAGAGACTTTAGGTGCTTTTATTGAAATTTTCTTTGTTTGCGTGTGATTATTTTCATCCTACACCCAGAGATTATTATCTTTGATTAATGATGTCAAGACAGTCATCTATGTTTTCCCAATTAATGGAAACATTTTTATATGGTGGTCCTACTGTTCCTTTGGAGTACCAGTCACTTTCTGGTACTTTTTCAAGAACAACTCCTCGACCGACTAAACATCAGTTATCATCGGGTAATAATGGAACTAAAACATTGAACGTAGAACATATTTTAATGATGTCAGGTAGTATTCCAAATCCTCAACCTCAAGGTAGTCAGTTACCACCTGGGGGACAAGGTAGTCAGTTACCACCTGGGGAGCAACCCCAAGGTAGTCAGTTTTTGCTTGGAGGGCTACCTCAAGGTTTTCAACCTTCAGGACAGTATATACCCCAAGGTCAACACCAGACTCAGTATATTCCTCAGGATGCTTATCAACCCCAGATTCAGTATGTGCCTCAGGGTTATCAACCTCAAGGTCAGTACCCAACTCAAGGTTTCCAACTGCCTTCTGGTCAATCATTGTTACAAGGAGTTGGAAATGTACCTCCTAATTATCAGCCCTACATTCAACTCGGTTATGGTCCTCCATATGCACAACCTTTTATGGGTCCTGGAATGAATATGGTGTGGGATCCGTCTCAAACTCAATAAAATTTGCAACCTAATGTGCAGTTATCTAGTCAAGCTGGACAACCTTTGGTTTCTGGTCAAACCCAGCAACCTGTCCAACCTATGGTTCAAACCTCTGCACCTGGTTTAGTTCAGCAGCCTGGGCCTAGTTCACCTCAGACTCCACCTCGAACTGCTGCTGCAACTACTGCAGCTTTTGTTCAATCTACCCCACCTACTTCTGGAGTATCTATAGCTCCGGTTTCTAGTATCCCTGCATCAGTGTCAACTCCTCAAGTCTCTGTGCCCCAATCAGGACCTACAGTTCAGAATTCGGTCCAGATGCCTGCAGGACAAGCTAGTCCAAGTACAATTGCCACGAGTCAACCGTACGAAAACAAGGATGTTGGAGTAGGTTTAATTAAAGATTCTAGTTTAATAGGAACTTTTTCCTTCCCTCCTCCTAATGTATTTCCTTCTATTGCAACTATTCATATGATTTCATCAAACACTATTGCTTTTGATGATCCTCGAATCGTACCTTCCGATTCTGAGGTGGATTCATTTGATGGCACAATGCCTATGAGTCCCTTTGAAATTGCATGTCAGGCTGTACACTCATTTCTGATTCCTAACCAATCGCGATGATAGTTTTTTCTTGTCTCAACCTCATTAAAAAATGAAACTGGATGTTGCGAGGATAGTTTGTTCCTGTCTCAACCTCGTTAAAAAATGAAATTGGATGTCGTGAGGATAGTTTTTTCCTGTCTCAACCTCGTTAAAAAATGAAACTGGAGGTCATGAGCATAGTTCCTTGTCTTGTGTCAAGCTCATTTAGAAAATGAAACAAGGGTTATGAGGATAGTTCTTTTACTGTGTCAACCTCATTAAAAAATGAAACAACTCCCTTTCCAAGCCGATTTTTTTCAAGATCTCCAAAGTGAACCTTCATTCCATCCACCTGGTTGAATGCAATGAAGCTTGGGGGGCATGTACCTCGATTTGAGTCATTATGCTGGGGGCATGCGAACTTATAACAAGCATAGTTTTTCGTTTCAAGCTTGTGTAAACATGAAACTGAATCCAAGCAGAGTTCCCTACGGTTCAAGCTTGTGTAAAAATGAACTCATACCCAATTTACATCTAGTGATTGCCATTTTTATCCTCTAAATTCTGTTAGATGAGCCTTGGTTGTTTTCATTCCATTGCCACCATCTCTTTGGCTGATCATACGCTTCCACTTGATTGTTTACCCTTCCTGAGGGACCACAACTATGAGTGGTTTTATTAGCCAACCTCTTAACCATTACATGTTTTGAGTAGTTCCACCATTCCCGGAACCAGTTGCTACCCTTTATACCACTCGTTCCTCTAGGACGAGTCCTATTTAAGCTCTTTTTTGACTCGTAAAATATGAAAAGATTGCCGAGTTTTTTCCTTTTTAACTCGTTAAAACAGAATTAAAAGGGCGGTCCACTTACAACTCTTTTCTGACCGTATAAACATGAAATTTTGTCATTTCAAGTTCGATATTGGTTATAAAACGATGTGTCTTTGATCGTTTTTTTACTTTTTCAGATCAGAGCCATTAATTATGAAAATTACTCCTTGATCATAATGGTCAAGTGGTTCTCTCAAGTATTATTTTATACTTTTTTGGGCTTGGGGGACACAAATTTACAAAAAGGACATCCATGGAGTTTTCTTAAGTTTTTCTTCTGACTCCCTTAAATTGAAAAACATAGAGTTTTTCCTATACTAGACTCGTTAAAATTTAACAGTAAAGGACCTGTTCAATTTTAAATAGGAACGAACCACTCCTTCTGAGGGTTCAAATTTTAAACTAAGTTGGACTCATCCAAAGGATGAGCTTATAAACCAGCAAATGTTATCCTCCTCAAGCTTGTCAAAAATAAAGAGGTACTTGCCAGAAATGGTGGGGGAAAAGAGAGAAAAATGAGCTCGTTTGTTACACCTTGTGTTTTAGAAAAGCAATTAACCACTCTTGAACACGACACTTTTATTCACCTGGGTTGGGAAATCCTTTGCCTAACAGTTAATCAAACAATATTGAAAGTCTTCAACCAGTTTCTGGGTATTAGCTTTGGGTCAATTGTCACCAAACCATCTGCAGTGTTGTTATGTGTTCAATAGGTCAGTTCAAATAAGCCATTCATCTGCAAAATATCTGTCATCCATTTTGACCATCCCTGAGTTAGTCCTTACCAAATATATTTCTTCAAAAATTGATCTATGATTTCGTGTTGTGGGCTTGCCTACGATGGATCACTTTCTATCGACTCATTTTCTAGAAAGATGATCTCGGAATTTTCAGTACCTTGGAATCTACATGCCCTCATGGCAGGTTTCTCGCGTTCGACAATAGGTTGCATCATTGACCTTCGATCAAAGGATTCTATGACATGTTCGACATTAGCTCATTTATTTACATTTCATAGATTGTACTGAGTACTTTGAGAGCCATTGACATTACTGGTGCTTTCTCTCATACTTGTTAACAGTTCACATCATTGATTGGTAATCAAGTGGTTTCTACCATGTTCGACTTCAACACATTCATTCACATGGATAAAATCGTACTAGTTCGGGAAGCAGAAATCAAGACCCTGGATCTAGTTTCTACCATCCAGGCTGCGAGGAATTTTTTAATTCATAATACAGTGGACTATTTATAAACAGATGGCTGTGCCCATACTGTGTCTACATATGTCTATACTCTTGATGTATTACAAAATCATTCCTGTATCAGAATGGTTTAGTCAGTTTTCTAGTCAATTTTGATCTGAGTATGGGAATTCCTACCTCAGCGATGATATGTTCACATATATATATTTTGCACTGAATGTTTTTACAGGTTCCGACTGGGGTGTCCACAGGATGATCCTTGAACCGATAAAGTACTTCACTCTTCATAGATGAAAAATTCTATCTTCATCTATTACAAACTTCGCACTTTAGGGGGCAATCTGTTGCACAAAAAATTGTCACCTTGGCATTCTGCAATCTGTGTGAGTCCATTATCACTCATACTTTCCTCCTTTGCAAGTCTTAAGCCTCATTTCCTCATATCAAGCCTTGAAAATAAGAGAAAGCCCTTAAAAGTCTCTAAAACTCTTGTTCTGCACTTTCTCTTAGCATTACCTGCGGTCCCGCACCTAATGGTCATGTTCCCTGTGCATCTGACCGCTCTGTCTCTGTGTTATGGGTGCAGACCCTTGTAAAAGTTAAAAAGGCGCAAGTATATTCTTAAAAACTCACTTTGAGTCATTTCTAGAAGCTTCTGGAAGGAATCTTGAGGTGGCAAGTTCGCTCCCTTAAGGTTCATGCATCCCATACCTTAAGGAGCTAACCCCTTGATGTGAGGAGCTTATCCCTTTGAAGGAGGACTCTATCCCTTCATAGGTGGACCTGTAACCTCCTTCCTTTGCACTATAAAATGAAGCATTGGGCTGGTTACTGGAGAGGTTGAAAGCTGAATATTTTTGAGGTGAAATGCTGCTGGAACTTAGTCTTCTTAGTTGAGCTCTTATGAGGAAAGATTACATACCTCTTTGATCTCATTTGGAAGAGTGTGAGGCTTGTCAAAGTAAAGGAGATTCCTGTTTCAGACCTTGGGAATAGCTTGTTCAACATCAAGGCTGAAAAGGTTGTAAGGTTCTTCTACTTCAAAGTTAATAAAAGTAAGTTTGTTTTTCTCAATAAGCTGTGTTTTATGGTTTATTTTATGGATTCCTTGATCACCATAATGAACATGATTTATGATATTAGCTATGCAGGTGTTATTTGATGTGTGCTTGTTTGTGATTGTAGGTTCTCAAAAGCAAAATCTTTTGGACGGTTGAAGGATGGCTGCTACAAACTAGCATTGGACTTAAGGTAGGGTCTAAACACCTCTACAGTTTTTGTTATGAATTGTATATGTTTAGAGAAAGATAGATTTGCTTGTCCTGCTTGTTGCTAGATATCTTTTGATACTAGGGAGATCGACCTTGTTCGCAAGATCGATTTATCCGGCCAACAGGGGCATCTCCTATCGTCATGGCTTGCGCGACCTCTTCAGTGGTCATTTCTACGATATCCATGGCTTCTTCAGACGCTGTCATATTGCTGTTCCACAAATATCTCAACGGCTCAGGTAAGTGCTCAAACAATGCCTTCGACTTCAAAAGATCGAATAAATCGGGGTTCATGAATCTCTAGGCGCACAATAGCTTAGTTCCCAAATGGCCAAGTGTTGTTTTCTGGGCAGCCCTTTGCAATTTATAACGTCTTTTGAATTCAAAATCGACCATTCCTCCCAAATCCGACCCATTAATGCTCCCTTGGCGGCAGATTTTCCCAAATCTAGCCCATAAAGTTCGTCGTAAATGCCTACCACCCGCTCCATTTGGTCTCAAACCAAGCATCACATCATGAATAGTGACTGCAATGATCACTTTCCAGCCAACCTGCGCGACATTGCAGTGACCCGTGTGCTGTCGCGGACCTTGTGACACCTCGCTACTGTGCGTAGTCCTGACATCGCGCAGCTCTTGGGCAGAGTAGTTTATAGTCCCGCACCTCCTTTTAGCTGCCTGGAGCGCTAAGACTGTGCTTCCTATGGCTAGTCAGCTGGCCGGACCACCTGGGTAGAGCTTTAAACCACTTCCATTTACTTTCCTTGGGAAGAGTTCTCTATTCAACTTCTCCAACTGTACCGCACTGCCCTCTCTGATTTCCTTAATAACATACGGTCCCATCCCATGCAGCAAACTTAGAAACTCTCGGCAGTGGTACCCAAGTCTGTCAATGTAATTGAGCTCATCTTGCTTTATCACTACGGTCTTTCTATCAAGAAAGTCCTTTATTCCTTCCTCAAGATTCTTGATTTCCGCTTCTGCCATGGTGCCATTTTCCCTCAACTGAACTCTTTCATTTATGAGTTCTTAGAGCCTAAGACCACCCTATTAGATCTCCTCATCGAGTCCCAATCATTCGTCTTTGAGCTCTTCCAACGACACGAGCCTTTCTTCCAGGGCTCCGCGGCGCATTACCTCTCCCAGCAACACTATGCGTGGACTAGACATGATAGACTCCATATGTATTACGATGTCTACTCTATCAACCAATCGAAAAGGCATCTGTCCAAGTACGCGCAGGTCCCAATGACTTCACTGCTCATTACATACCTTGTTCAATGCATTGCACACTTTTTCAAATGATTCCGCGTGGATAACCTTCTGCGGATTGTTATTCCCACATACTGTCTGTCCAACCTTAAGAGCCAACTGCACATCTGCCCCCCCAACACAAGATTATTGACCATACCTCTCAACTCAGAGTTCATGCATATCCACGTAAGTTGTTTTCTATATGTTGACATTCACTTGGCTAGATGTGCGCGCAGATTATCTTGCCCATTGCATTTATCTGTCAATCGCACTCTAGGCGTCCCAAATTGTGTGAACATTAGTCTCCTGCATTCGCACCAGTCCTCAAAGCTCCCTTTGTGCGTACCCCACCACCTTGCGGGTGTAGCACGCAGTACCCAATTCAAGGCCTGGAAATGTTGCTTTTCTAGCACCTCCCTTTCAAACTTATCTAGGAAAGTATCTACCTCACTTAACCCATCATAAGTAGGTAGATCCATCACTTTCGTCGATACGCAGTGCATCGATCTTGTCATCATATTACAGTTCAGCGTGGTTACCTCCTGTAACTGGTTCTACCATCACACTATCTCCTCATCAGAATCCAACGTACAAGAGCTTTCGTGCTCCCATGAGATCCGTCCGTCTGCGGTGGAATTTACCCAATTTTGCTCTCACATGGTTATTTTGTAGATGTAGTCCAAATAATCGTCACTTTCATAGTCGTGCACCGGCTCTGTATAGCGCGATCCTTCAGCAGGGTCCAAGGGTATAACCACGCATAGTGGCTTCTTTTCAAAAATCATCTTGCACTTCTTCAGATTAATCACCCCATTCATGTTAGTGGCCCAATCAATTCCTAAGATTGCGAGGTAGGGATTGCTGTCATCAACAATCTCTATTACTTCAAAGTCTACTAGCATGCTTGCTGCCTCAATATCCATAGTGATTCCCTACAATCTCCCCATAGGTATTATCTTCTGCTGGTTCGCCATTCGCAGCTGAATATGAGACCATTGCAGCGTAGGTATCCCCATTCGCTCCCATGTCTGCTTTAGAAGAACGTTCACATCCGATCCTAAATCTAGAATTAGTTGGTCCATCTCATATTCTCCAATCTGCACGGTTAACCTCATTTCTCTCCCCGTCCTCGTCTTATGCTTTCCAATCTTTCGGACTACGCGCGGTTCTCCTGACGCTGTACCAGCACATTTGTTAATGAGTTCCTATAATCCTTTTACAACCTTACTGTCGCGCAGTAGCTTCATGCATGTTTCCAAGAACGTCATAAGAATAGATGGGTCCATCTCCAACTCCGGTCTATCTTTGCTTCCTGAAGTGGAGGCATCAACAAAGCTCTTCTTAGCTTCCATGAAGGTTTCCTTAGCATGCTCCAAATCAAACTATGCTTCTTTCACCAGAGCTTTGCAAACCCAAGTAATATCTTTGGGTTGTTTGCCTTTATCATCTCCCGTCGCGATTCCACTTCAGAGCAAAATATTCACATTCAGATCTTCTTCGCCCGGCTTAGACCTCATCATCTGCAGGTTCTGAGTCGGGGGAGGCGATAACGCTCCTTTGTCGTGTATCCTAACTATTAGCGTAGGACAATATTTCTTCTCATGATCAAACAAGGTACAATACAGGAATGATGGATGTGTTGGGTTCATACAATTAGACGCGCTGGGTCCATAATTATAGCATATCAGCTGTTTGCGACCTCTTCCAGGTCCTCCTCCACCTCGGCCTCGTCTACGCCCCTGGAATCCTATTCGTGCCACTCTTGCGTTCTGGTCTAGCAGCCGTGTTTCAGTCTGAACTTTGTAGGTGGGAGTTCTATCCATCACTAAATCATAGCTTCTACAAGTGTGCTCATCATGTCCCACTGACCTACAAAAGTTACAAAACAATTGCTACAAATTTTGTGTATACTTCTGTAACAAATGACAGTTGTCCGTAGTGTGTTTCCCTCATATTTGACAAATCGCGCACCACAAAGCAAGTGTCGCACTAGGTCCTGCTTGTGTCTCCGATCTTAATGGCATCGGTCCTCCTCTCACGAGGTAATTTGTGAACACCAGGCAATGGTCCTTATCATGACCATGACCCTTACATTTTACGCACCACACCTCTTCGTGCACTTTCGAGCGAGCTGTCCTGTCCTGTTTCAAACTCTACATCCCAAGGCATAAGTTTTTCAACTGCGCGTGGATCTGCTGAACTCCCAAGTTAGGATCCTGCATCGAGGTCTCATGCAGCCTCATCGCGATCTCTAAGGCCTCTACCTGAGTCGTTAACTTCTACCGTGATAGTGCGCTCCTCAAATGCGGCGTTAGTGATACTACAAACCATTCACAATGTTGTCCATCCGTTAGATTCATATTAGTTTCGAGAATCGTACACTTCAACCTTTGATCCAATCCCAAGGAGTTTTGCCTGGTAGCATCATGATTTCTTTGAACCCAATGATCGATTGTGCTTCAGACTTCGACCTGCTAAATTCTCTATTTAGCGCTGCTTGGATATCCGCAATCCCAGCATTTGGATTATCATTGGAGTGCTTAATATACTAGGTCAGTGCGCGAACCTGCAAAGCGTTGACCAGTGTCACTTTCTTTATATTATAATTTGTAACTCCCTGCGCTTCCCATGCGGCTCTTATCACCATCAAAACTGGTCCGGATCTTCATTTCCCACTCCCTTGAACACATGAAACTTTATCGTGCTTGCCATATTGACTCGCGATGGTGGTACGGGTGAAGATGGGGCTGATGGTGGTGAAGCTGGTGGAGGCGTAGGTGGGGGTGGTATGCGCGGAATCCTTTGCCTTATCAAATGGATCACACTTCGTGGTGAGACCTTCGCGAGCTCTTCCTCATCCCCTCATGGAGGTGAAATCAAATGGCTATTCTCTGGTCCCTTACTTCGTTTATGTAGGTTTTTTCGCTTCGCGTAGCTCCGAACATCAAGGTAATTGCATAACCCTCTTTTCACACAATAGCATTTTAATCCAAGTATTCAGAGACTTTACGTACTTACCTCATGGTCCTTTGAGAGAGCGTCGCTCTGCCTCGCTATACATGACTGAAGTATCTACCACGAAATCAGTATTGAATCCTCCTATAATCCGATCGAGCAAGTGATAAACAGCCCGCGCGATCTGATCCTTTGATGCTTCCAATCCGCACACCAACTCTGGGGTCCACACAATAGGATCATCGAGCTTCCACCTTCCTTGGCTATCTGCTAGCTTCGCGATCCACTCATACAACTCAGTAGGAAAAGATGGGAAACAGATATCGTGGATTTCTGTGTACAGGTAGCAGTCTAACCACTCTTCTTTTGTTAGTCGCGGATTCCTGTTCTCTTGCGCCACGAACTCGTGAATCCTCCTGTCCAACCAACCTTCAATTTCCTTCTTAGTTGGATTCTAATGATACGACATCAGACTTCTCTATGCAGATACTGGTCCTGACAATGGAACCATTTTTTGGCTTAATGGGGCCTGAACCAGGTTTGGAGTTAATTAGCCAAACAAATCCCTACCCTACTGGCCCTTTTGGCATTAGCCCATGGTGCGCAGACTGAAGTCTCACTTGAAGTAGTATGGGGGTATGCTGGAACCAAGTTTCCGCACCTTGGAGATGTTTGAGGGGTCAATTTAGTCCAACTATGAATACCTTTACGCAGGTCACTTCGTGCACTATCCTAACCCACGAGAACTTCACGATCTGTTATAACCGCCTTCCCGTAGCCCTCACTAGGGGTTGAGGTGCTTTCGCGCTGCTATGGCAGTGATTTGCGCTATCTTCCCAAATTACACTGCATATCTTACTTATTGTTGGGTCCCTATAATACTAGTAATTACCCCATTACTATTGTAGTTATATCCCTTATTTATATTATTGTGCCCCCATTACCCCCATATTGTTATTAATGTGCCCATAGAATCCCTCTATTGTTATTTTTGTGGCTTTATATTATTATTGTTAGGTCGGCTGGATTATATTGTGACTCCATAGACTCCTATATATAGAAAGGAGGTTTTGTCATTTGAATCATCCAAGAATTTTTCATTTATGTAATGTAAAGGAGGTTTCCCCCTCGAAGAGGCTGAATTCTAAGGCTTTGATCTATCTTTTCTATCTTTTCTTGAGCTGGTTTCATAACATTTGGTATCAGAGCTTTGGATTCTAGGGTTTCGCTGCTCCAAACAGGTCATCATGGAATTTTTGCTATAACTTTTTTTTCTGTGACGTTTCAAAAGTCGCAAAAAAAACCCATTTGAGAAGAAATCGCGCTGAACCTTGGGTCCAAATTTCAGAGCTTTTCGCGCGATATTTTCGGAGATATGATCTCAGGAAGTTGGTCTTTTTGCAGACTCCTGAATTACACTCAAAACAGGTGACCTGGGGAAAATCGTCATAACTTTCTTTCTGACATCGGATTGAAAATTCGTAAGAAGGTACAGTGGACTGTAGTTTTCATTTATATATTTTTCAGAGTCAAAGGTTGAAACAGTGACACGTGGCACTTCATACAAGTTCGCTCTACTGAACTAGTCTATATTCAGGTCACTGCGGGAGATTGTGCATAACTCTTTCTTGGAGAATCCAATTTGGATAAGACTAGTGGCATTGGAAAGAGGACATAGAAGGCTACTACAGGTCACAATTTCAGAACTGGATGATTCGAAATTACAGAGATACATCAGATTCAATATCAGGCTTCTACAAAGTAAAAAAAGGTGTGTAGTTTATATTTTTTATTTTTGCATAAGCTTGGTTTGAAGGAATTCAAAGGGCATAATAAAGCATTATTATCGGTAACTGATGCCCCGAGGAAAGAAAATGCAAACACCTAGTAAGGAACCTGAAAGCTCTAGCATGACTCATGAAGAAGAGGAAGAAATGCTACATGATATATCAAAATTACAAGAACAAGTGCAACAAATGTCACGCTCACAAAAGCTAATAGATGCTAAGATAAATGGCATGGAATCTAAGATAAAGGGCATGGAAGCTAAGATGGATGATCTGAAGACAGATTTGAGGACAGACATGGCAGATTTGAAGACAGATTTGACAAATTTTCTACAAGAAATACTTACTAATGGTGAAAAGGTTGTAAAGGAAACTCATGATGTGAACAAAAGAAATGTTAATCATGATTCCATAGACTCTAATGTTGGATCGAAGACCCACCATATTCCAAAAATAGATATGAGGAAGTTTGATGGCAAGGATCCCGCCACATGGATATTACAGATGGAGCAGTTCTTCGATCTCAATAATGTGCAAAACACACAAAAGGTACGTATGGCAACTTTATATTTGGAACCAAATCAATTTGTATGGTATCAATGGATTTGTTCTCGTAAACAATTTATCACTTGGGCAATTTTTACGGAAGAATTGATAGCACATTATGAGGATACAAAAAGCAACACTTTTTTTAGCCAATTGATAAGTCTCAAACAAAAGGGTTCAATAATGGAGCACATTGAGGAGTTCCAAAAATTGAACATAAGGGTAAAAGATATTCCAGAGCAGCATAGGATTGATGTGTTCATAGGGTCTTTAAAGGATAATATCCAACATGATGTTCGACTTTGGGAACCTGATTCATTAGAGAAGGCATTCAGGTTAGCAAGAAAAATGGAAAGCAAAATTATGGCAACCAGGAAGCATACCACTCACAACTATAAAGACGGAAGTGCAGTTGCCCATAGTCTTCCACAACCTATAAGGTTGACACCACAACAATTGGAAGAAAAAAGAGCAAAAGGGCTTTGTTATAGTTGTGATAGCAAATACACTAAAGGTCATAAGTGTGCTGAGAAGAAATTATTCTACATAGATTGTGAAGAGGAAGAAGAAAAGGAGCAAGAAAGGTCAAAAGAAGAGGATATGCTCCAGGAACAAAGCCTAGATGAAGAACAAATAAATCCGACCATATCTTGTAATGCATTGGCGGGAATTACCACTCCTCAAACCATCAAGATAGAAGGACAAATCAAGAAGAAAAAGGTGATAGTGTTGATTGATTCAGGAAGCACCCACAATTTTATTCATTGTAGGGTAGCAAAAGAATTGAATTGCTTCCTATATCCAGCACCAGAGTGTCAAGTGATGATTGCAAATGGAGGAACAATAAATTGCTCTGGAAAGTGCCATAATATCAAGCTATCCATGGGAGAATATGTATTGACTAGCCCAATGCTTTCCATTCCAATGGGAGGTGCTGATGTTGTACTAGGAGTCCAATGGCTACAATCCTTGGGTACAATAGCTTTTAATTTTCAAGAACTTTTCATCAAATTTTCTGTGGAAGGAAAGGAAGTTGAATTAAGGGGTATTGCAGGGAAACCAGGAAAGATAATCAGCTCTAATGGTATGACAAAGCTTCTAAAAAAGGAGCAAAGGGGTGTAATTGCACAATTATGTTCGCTAGATGTTTCCACATTAGAATCATCTATTTCTCCAGATCTCCAAAAAGTCCTGGACAATCATTCCAAGGTATTTGAGACTCCCAAAGGTCTCCCACCTATGCGTGATCATGATCATGCTATTCATCTGATTCCAGGAAGTGTTCCTCCAAACATCAGGCCGTACAGATATCCCTATGTCCAAAAAAGTGAAATTGAACGTATGGTTGCAGAAATGCTAGAGGCTGGTATAATTCAACCGAGTCAAAGTTCTTTCTCAGCTCCAGTAGTATTGGTGCACAAGAAGGATGGATCATGGCGCATGTGTCCAGATTATAGGGAGCTCAACAAGCTCACTATTAAAGATAAGTTCCCCATTCCTTTCATTGATGAATTATTGGATGAATTGCATGGATCAATTTACTTCACCAAGTTGGATCTTCGTTCAGGATATCATCAAATTAGAATGAAGATTGAAGACATTCCGAAAACGGCATTTAGAACTCATGAGGGTCATTATGAATTTTTGGTCATGCCTTTTGGCCTTACCAATGCACCTTCAACATTTCAAGGTTTGATGAATTCAATTT
Source organism: Pinus tabuliformis (assembly GCA_031772625.1). Classification (NCBI taxonomy): domain Eukaryota; kingdom Viridiplantae; phylum Streptophyta; class Pinopsida; order Pinales; family Pinaceae; genus Pinus; species Pinus tabuliformis. The sequence goes on along the minus strand of CM062820.1, from coordinate 1,199,781,158 downwards.
TCAAACCATTCCTTAGAAAATTTGTGTTAGTATTTTTTGATGATATACTTATCTACAACAAGTCTTGGAAGGATCATGTTGAACATGTTGACAGGGTGCTACAACTATTGGAGGAGAAACAATTATATGCCAAAAGATCCAAATGTTTCTTTGGAGTCCAGGAGGTGGAATATTTGGGTCATATTGTATCTCATGAAGGAGTTAAGGTAGACCCTACCAAAATTAAAGCCATTAAGGAATGGAAAATCCCCACTTCCATAAAGCATTTGCGTGGATTTCTTGGGTTGACAGGGTATTATCGCAAGTTTGTTAAGAATTATGGGAGAATAGCAGCACCTCTAACGACATTATTGAAGAAAGATGCATTTTCATGGAATCTGGAAGCAACAAAGGCCTTTGAACATCTTAAAGAGGCAATGTGCCAAGCACCGGTCTTAGCTACACCGGACTTCACAAAAACCTTTATTGTGGAATGTGATGCTTCAGGAAATGGAATTGGTGCTGTTCTAATGCAAGATGAAAGACCCATTGCTTTTGAAAGTCGTCCAATCAAGGGAAAGTTTCTAAGCAAAGCTATTTATGAGAAGGAAATGTTGGCAATACTCCATGCACTTAAGAAATGGCGACCCTACCTAATGGGAAGACACTTCAAGGTAAAAACGATCATGATAGCCTTAAATACTTTTTAGAACAAAGATTATCCTCTGAAGAGCAACAAAAGTGGGTCACAAAGATGTTGGGTTATGACTTTGAAATCATCTACAAAAAAGGGAAGCAAAATGTGGCAGCAGACGCACTCTCAAGAAGGATGAGGATGTGGAGGCATTGTTGTGTGCTATTTCTATCATCCAACCAGATTGGATAAATGAAGCAAGGGAGGAATGGAAGAATGACGAAGAAGTGTGGGCACTTATTCGAAAGCTACAACAAGATTCCAGTACGTCTGATACATTTAGCTGGAAAAATGATTCGTTATGGTACAAAGATCGCTTATACCTCTGTAAGAATTCCCAGCTAAAACAAAAGATTCTTATGGAATTGCACACTTCTCCCTTAGGAGGGCACTCAGGATTTTTAAAAACTTACCACAGGGTTAAGAAGGAATTTTTTTGGGATGGCCTTAAATCAGATATTCAAAAGTTTGTGGCAGAATGTTTGGTTTGCCAACAAAATAAAGTTGAAACAATTAAGACACCGGGTCTATTACAACCTTTATCCATTCCAAGCCAATGTTGGGAGGAGGTATCAATGGATTTTATCACAGGTTTACCCAAGTCTGAGGGAAAGAGTGTCATCATGGTGGTAGTTGACAGACTTACCAAGTATGCACACTTTTGTGCATTATCACATCCATTTAAAGCCAGTACAGTTTCTACTGCATTTATGGAAACAATTCAAAAGCTACATGGAAACCCAAAGATTATTGTAAGTGACAGAGATCCCATTTTCACTGGAAATTTTTGGACACAATTATTTTCTTGTCTTGGTACTCAGTTAGCTCATAGCTCATCTTATCATCCTCAATCTGATGGGCAAACTGAGATAGTAAACAAATGTTTGGAAGGATATATTTGTTGCTTTGTATCTGATAAACAGACACAATGGGTCAAATGGTTGCCTCTGGCTGAATGGTGGTATAACACTTCCTTTCATACAGCAACAAAAATGACCCCATTTATGGCACTTTATGGGTATCAACCACCATCCATCACATCATATTTAAGAGAAAATTCTAAGGTTCAGGCAGTGGAACATCACATCGAACATCAAAAACAAGTCCTCCAACTCTTAAAGGATAACCTCGTGTTGGCACAGAATAGAATGAAACAACAGGCAGATCAACATCACAGTGAAAGAAGTTTTGATGTAGGTGATTGGGTATTCCTACGGCTACAACCATATAAGCAAATGTCCCTCAAGCAAGCTAAGAAGGATAATAAATTATCACAAAGTATTATGGTCCGTACAAGGTGTTGCAAAAGATTGGTACTATGGCATACAAATTGGAGCTTCCTGCAGCTTCTCGATTGCACCCAGTTTTCCATGTTTCATGCTTAAAGAAGGTTATAGGCGACAAGCTCCCAGTTCAAACAATATTGCCAGAACTTGACGAGGAAGGAAAAATTATATTGGAACCGGAAGCAGTTATAGAAACAAGAACTTGACAGCTACGAAATCGATCAATTTCAGAGTATCTTATCAAGTGGAAGAACTTATCCGTTGAAGATTCCACATGGGAGGATGAGAATTTTATGCAGAAGTATCCAGAACTACTCAAGCATTGAGGACAACACTTTTTTGAAGGAGAGGGGCATGTTGGGTCCCTATAATACTAGTAATTACCCCATTACTATTGTAGTTATACCCCTTATTTATATTATTGTGCCCCATTACCCCCATATTGTTATTAATGTGCCCATAGAATCCCTCTATTGTTATTTTTGTGGCTTTATATTATTATTGTTAGGTCGGCTGGATTATATTGTGACTCCATAGACTCCTATATATAGAAAGGAGGTTTTGTCATTTGAATCATCCACGAATTGTTCATTTATGTAATGTAAAGGAGGTTGCCCCCTCGAAGAGGCTGAATTCTAAGGCGTTGATCTATCTTTTCTATCTTTTCTTGAGCTGGTTTCATAACACTTATCTTCTTACAGATGTTAGTTAACTTTGCGTAAATAGATACTTTATCTCACATTTACTTAATCAACACAATCATATATGTTCGCGCATCATATAAACAACATAAATGTAATTTATACCCAATACATTCAATGCAGAAAAAAATAAATAAATACACAGGAATGGCATAAAACTTCTCTTTATTAATGCTTCAATCGATTACAGACTCAACCTACCCTACTCACTCAACGGTAGGGGTCCACTTAGGCCTCTACGCACTCAGCTGCAGAGCCTTCTCCTACTCTACGACCCAAATACTTGACTCTACACTTAGATCTTCCACTATCCTTCTATTCCATCATTAGATCCTATTGTCTGATTTACAACTTAGAGCCTCACTCTCTTTATACAATCCCATGGTCTGCAGACCATGGGTAGATCTCTAAGTCGACATTACATTACAAAATTGAGGGTGGACAACCCTATGACTCATTTACAACTTCGCGCTCCATGCCCACAAAATGCGGAGTCTTTACATCGAATTTACATCTTTTGACCAAAATTTGGGCTTTTAGCCCCAAAACTTCCCTTGGGGGATCTCGTGCCGAACATGTATTATGTGATGTTTCTCCCCTTGATGTTTGTGATGTATTATTAGGCCAACCATACTTGTGGAAGTGACATGCTGTTGATGAGTCCAGGCCTCGTGCTGTTATTGTTACATTGGGAAATAAGTTGTATAGGATACCAGAGGTAGCACCGCCTAACACCATCTCTTTGGTTACTGCAAAACAATGCAGTAAACTCATTTCCAAAATCGGGAAATTTGTTTTTCTAATGATACACCCTCAAGGAAAGAAGAAGATGGTGGCCATGACCTCCAAATAGGGCCCCTCTGCACGACAACAACAGATGAACAAGGTCATGGAGGAGTACGAGGACATATTCACCTCCCCCATAGGGGTGCCTCTGCACTGCGAGGTCAAGCACTCCATCGATCTGACCTCAGGTGCACCACCACCCAATGGACCAATCTATTGGCGCTCCATTCTGGAGAACGATGAAATCAAGAGGAAGATTCAGGACCTGCTGCAGAAAGGTCACATCCGACTGAGTTCATTGCCCTGTGGGAGCCCAATCGTGTTGGTACAGAAGAAGGATGGGACTTGGAGACTCTATATTGACTATCAGGCGCTGAACAAGATCACTGTCTAGAATAGGTACCCGATCCCACGAATTGATGACCTTATGGACCAACTGAAGGGGGTAAAATATTTCGGCAAGATCAACTTGAAGTTAGGATATCACTAGGTACGAATCGAACCCTCCGATGTGTGGAAGACTGCCTTCAAAGCCAAGGAGGGCCTTTTCAAATGGTTGGTTATGCCTATCGGGTTGACGAATGCTCCTGCAACCTTCGTGAGGCTAATGGATGACATCTTGTGGCCATTCACCAACTCATTTGTAGTGGTATACTTGGATGACATCCTGATCTTCAGCTAGAGTTGGAAAGAGCACCTCCATCACATCCGACAGGTTCTCCAAACACTGCAGCAACACAAGATTTGTGCTGATTTGGAGAAATGCACTTTTGGCATGACCCTAGTTCAGTATCCTGGGATACATTATTGATGAATGGGGGGTGCATGTGGATCCAGCCAAGATCCAAGTCATTCAGGATTAGCCAACTCCAACCACTCTGATAGAGCTCTAGAGCTTTTTGGGTCTTGCTAATTTCTACCACAGGTTCGTGTTGAGATTCTCTCATATCACTTGGCCCTTGAGTCAAGTCACCAAGGGAGGAGTGAAAGCAAAATTCTTTTGGTCTGAATCTCAACAGAAGGCATTCGTAGAGTTGAAACATTGCCTCTACTTGGCACTAGTGCTCGCATTACTAGACTTGCAACGACCATTTGAGGTCGAGACAAATGCCTCTGACTATGCTATTGGGGCAGTCCTTACTCAGCACAAGCATCCAGTGGCATATCATAGTGAGATACTTTCAGACACAGTTCAGAAGTATCCCACTTATGACAAAGAGATGTATTCCATTGTGTAGGCCTGCCGACAATGGAAGCATTACATTTTGGGGAAGGAAATGGTCATCCACACAGACCACCGGCCCCTGTAGTTCATACAGACGCAAGGGAAGTTGCAGAATGATCGCCATCAGAAGTGGTCCACATACCTGCAACAGTTCCATTTGAATATCAAGTATAAGAAGGGCAGCACCAATAATGTTGCAGATTGCCTCAACCGACCACCGATCATGGTGTTAACCACCGTGCTCAACTCTTATGGGCACAAGACTTCTGATTGGTCACTTCTCTACAAAAGCGACCCAGAATTCGGCCACACATACCAGATGTTCTTGGAGGGTCAACATGTTCCAAATTTTCACCTCCAGGATGCCCTATTATGCCACCTAGGTGACCTTTGTGTTCCTTCAAGCGAGTGTGCCAAGATGAATTGGGAAGCACACTATAGTCGGGTTGCTGGGCATTTCAGGTTGAGAAAACGGTGGCAATACTATAGAAGTATTTCTATTGGCTGAATCTTTGACAAGATGTCGGGAAGTACATCAGATCCTGCACTGTTTGTGCCATTGCCAAACCAACCATCAAGAAGCAAGGCCTCTATATGCCACTGTCTATCCCTAGTCGATCGTGGGAATCCATCTCCACGGATTACATGTCGGGCCTTCCTTCTACTAAGCATGGCAACGACTGTGTTTTTGTGGTCATCGACAGATTCTCGAAGATGGCCATTATGGCGTCTTGCAAGAGGAATATCACGGCAGAAGACACTGCTAAAATCTTCTTTGAACGAGTGTGGGTACACTTTGGGATTCCACAATCTATCATCTCAGATCGGGACAATAGGTTCCTTAATGCATTTTGGTCCAGTCTATGGTCGATGATGGACATCAAGCTCACTAAGTCCATAGCCTTCCATCCCCAAACTAATGGCCAAACAAAGGTTGTCAATAGGATGATCATACAAATTCTACGCATGTACAACTCAAAGCATCCATGCACATGGGATGAGAGCCTCCCCTATGTTAAGCATAGCTATAACCGGGCTCTCCACAACTCCACTGGCCACAACCCTTTTCAGGTGGGCTTGGGATTCCAGCCACTATGTCCCATTGATGTGGCCATGTCATTTGCAGGTACTAAGGCAGATTTAGATCATCTCCAGTTTGAAACAGATAAGGAAAACAACTTCATTGAGCACATCCAACATATCCGCCAGCAAGTCCATGACATTATGGAGAAATCAAATGCCAAGTACAAGCAGCGACATGATCAACTTCTAGTGCCACACAAGTTTCAGGTGGGCGACAAAGTCTGGTTGCATTTGCAAAAGGAACAACTTACCCGAGCTTATTGGAAACTTAGACCACTCCGATATGGTCCTTACACCATTACCAAGGCTGTGGGAGACAATGCATTTGAGCTCAGTGTTGGGCCTCCAAAATGTCTACGAAATGTCATACACTTTCACCTTCATTCCCACTTTATTGCCTCATTTCATCGGCTTGTCACCAAATAACCCTACATTTCCATTACTATATGGGTTCATATTTGTATTTTCCAAAAATGATTAATTTCAAGTATTTAAAGTGAATTTATGATTAAAAGTTAGAAAAATAACATGTATTTGCTTATACCTAAAGGTGGAATGAGTTTGGTGACATGTGTAGGTGATTTTGAAGGTTCCAAGACACTCTTATGTGGCCTCCAAGACTCAAATTCGAATTCTCTTGAAGATTTGAAGGAGATTTGGGATAGGGGTCAAGCATATCTCATGGAGAAAAATCATGGATAAAGGAATATGTGTCTCATATTGGTTGTAACCATATGAAGGATTTGTGGATTTAGGAGGGATTAGTGGATCTCCATTAATGAGTTAGTTGCTTATGTTTTTGTATAAATAGGAGTACCTCCTCCATTCCAAAGGGAGGACTCTTGATGCATGTATCCAACTTATGATGGAATAGAATAAAGCTTCATTTTACATAAATTTCCATTCTATAGCTTTAGATATAAATTGTCTTAATGTGGTATATGGAATAGTTTGTCACTTTGTTCTTAAGAGAATTAAGCTCACTCTAAAACGATCAAAGAAACATTTTATTTCATTATAGATTTTATTTTCATTTAATTACTTATATGTTTGGATATTTTTCATTTTTAATGAATGGATTTTAATTTAAATCTTATCAACATATGAGGGGACAACCAAGAGTCTAAGTTAGGCTCTCCTTCTATTTGGTCTAAATAATAATTAAAGTCCATTTCCTTTTCTTTATTTCAAGTTATTTTTGAGTTTATGATTTGATGCAATGGTAATGTTGTTGGAATAGAACTGTGAGGAAGGACAACCATCACTTCCTATGTCATGAACCTCTTCTCTTGCTTTCTATACATCACATATTGCTGCTCTTTAGTTTCTCTTCTTGAGGACAATACTGTGGGGAAGGAAAACCAGGACCTCCCAAATTAGGAGCCTTTTCCTTCACTTATTGCATCTTGAATCAAAGACTTTTTAGTTTTCTTAGCTTATAGTTATTTGCTTACTCCTGCATATATTTTTCTGGCTTCATCACAAGCTTACGAGTATCCTTGGTTGATAATTTAATGAAAGAAATTTAAGCAATTAAATTGCCCAACATTTTTGCATTGTTGCCGGGGATGGTGCTAAGGGATTAGGCATAAGGAATTTAATTTAGTACCAGTATTTTTCTTTGGAAAAACTAACTCATGTTGAAAGGATGACTTGGTGACAACAACATCTTAGTAACATGGGGAAGTGTACATAGAAGTTAGCTTTGAATCCCATTTTTAGCTGCATATATAAAGCATGATAAATAGGATGCATAAATTTGAATCAATCTTTGCACTATAAGAGTTTCGAACTAATCCATTTATGGATAGGAGATCTAGAATGATATTCAAGCATTTGGAGGAGAGCTGTAGAGCCTCTAACTTGCACCTAATTATCTATCATTACCTACAGCTTTTCCTCACTTATCCCTCTCTTTTGCCCTATTTTCCTCATAAACCTATCCAGATCATTACATTTGATGTCTTTAAGCATGATTGGTTAACTTTGCTAATGTTTGACTGTTTGTCTAGATTTTTGACATATGCACAGAGATTCCGCAGCTGTCTGGCAATTCCGCAGCCATTCAGCGATTCCGCAGCTATCTAGTCATTCCGCAGCCTTTTCATTGATCTCTATGTTCCACATGTCATTTTGAAAAACGAATCACATGGGCACGTGGGAATGAAGGTGTTAAAGGTTCCTATGCTATTGGTTTGGTCAGCAACGCCACGCACACCTCCGGTCAACGTGGATCAAACTTCGGTCAACAAAGCCAGCTCAAACGGTGCTGCGTGAGCTGATAGGTCACGTCACTCCAGATGGCGATTCCTCCACGCTATGTAGGTTATGGGAGACAGGATCCAACCTTGGATTCAACCTCCATGACGACCGTACCCTCCAGATAACACACGGACCTGTTTATGTGTTGCTGTACCATTTAATTAGCATGACTGTCAGTTAATTTCTAGTTTCATGTTTTACGCAGTAGGCAGTTGTTCATACGCCTATAAAATCCAGCGTCTGCGCACGCTTAAGGATTAGTTTTTAGTTGCTTTGTTTATGTAATTGCTACAATTTTAGTGTGTACAGAAACTCTGTTTTGAAGCTGCTGTTTCAACACTTTTTACTGTAATTTCTGCATATGAGTTAATAGAAGACTGTGTTGTTTTGACTCCTTCAAGTAGCTGATCTTTCTCTGGTTTTGTGGATGGAGGGCCCCCATTCATAACAGCCTTTGTACAGTAAATTTACCTTTATGTTCTTGCCATTTCCTTCTTTTAAATTCAACAATTTTCCTTTTCTTTAATACATGTACAGTTTTGATTTACTTTCACTGTCATCTCATTTCCAACATTTACTTTAACTGATCAGGATTGTTTTCTGCAGGTGTTAGCCCGGGATTGTGTGTCTTTGTTGTATTTGCTTTATCTCTAATGGTATTTTCAGTTGTCATATTCATAGTTGCTGCCTTTATTCTGTTTTTCTAGCTTGATTTCTAGTTTAGTTTCTCAAGTTGTATGCTAACATATTGATGGTCTCCTTATCATAAGTTGTTCATCTTTAAGAGATCAGAATACTAATAAATCACAGCTTGCTTTGAGTAGTTTTTGACTTATATCACTAACTCTTTCTTCACTTGTTACACATTACAATGTATGTTGGAAGCAGAATGTTGGAGAGAGGCACAGTGGTGTTATAATTTGTCATCTTAGAGCTTGATTACTTTTTAGACTTATATCTAACTACTTCTTAATCGTGTTTCACATAGTACTATATGTTGGAAGCAGAGTGTTAGGAAGAGATGAGCATTATAATTGGTCTTTAAAGTGGTTTTTCTTACCTTTTTATTGCAGCAGCATGAGTAGTGACTAGTGCCATTAGAAAGTGGTTTTTATGCTTTGCTTTCAGTTTCATTTCAAGTTATTTCTTTCAAGCTCTTTCTTTGCAAGATTAGAAGGTAGTTAGAAACCACCAGTTACACACACTCACTCATTTAGAAACCACCATGCACACACAAATCACTCATTTGTTTATAAAATCATCACTCCATCTTAGGAAGTTAAATTAACCACAACACCCCCAAACGACAAAAAGATTTAAGAGGTTACTTAAGTATATACTGTACACCTTCACTTCATCAGCTTACGAGCCCCGGGTTGACAATTTATGATATCAATTTAGACAACACTAAATTGACTAAACATTTTGGCGCCGTTGCCGGGGAAGTGAAATTAAGTAGCCATATTCTTAGAAAAAAAAAACATAAAATTTCAAGAAAAGAAGTTGATAACCTATCAAAGTATGCTCTCCTCTTGCACTTCAAAGTGATCTGGAGGATCAGAAAAGAGAAAGTTATTGATTTAGTAGTTTCTTGAGTATGCTCTCTTCTTGCACCTAGAGTGACTTGGAAGATCAGAAAAAGAACTATTAACTTGACTTGAAGAAAAATAATAAAAAAAAAGACATGCATAGAGCTAGAGATTCTAGGGGAAGGTTTTTAGCTAGAGCTCGAAGTTCAATTTTTACAAGTCCATCTGCTTCAAGGAATAGACAAGAGACACCTCCCTCATCTCCAACCGACACTCCTAGCCCTAGAATTCCTGGAATTCAAGAGCCAAGAATTGACTCTCCCACACCTTCTATTGAATTTGAACCAAGAAGAGACCCTTCTCTTTCTCCTACAGAAAGACCAATTGTAATTGAGGAAGTAGAATCATCTGAAGAAGAAGGAAAAATCTCTTCTCATTCACCCTTTGTAGAAGAACCAGAAGATCTTGAAATCCCTAGGGGAACCATCATGGCAGAAGAAGAAGGAGGTGGTAGAGGTAGAGGTAGAGGAGGAGGAGGAAACAACAATGGAGGAGGTAGAGGTCCCCTTGGAGGAGGAAATAGAGATGGGGATAACTCATTTGGGTTTCCTATTGTTAATGAGGATTCTCGGGCTACTATGAAAAACATATCGCCATCTGTCCTCCCAAATTTCCATGGGTTAAGAACTGAGGACCCTGAAACATTTTTATTTGAGTTTGAAGTTGTGTGTCGAACTTATGACTATCTGGATGACTCTCAGAAACTCAAATTGTTCCCTTCAACATTAAAAGATCAAGCTTTGAAATGGTTCATGGGGTTACTCACTCAATCCATTAGGTCTTGGGATGAAATGAAACAAACATTTTGGGATAGGTATCTGGACTATTGTATGCCTACTAATCACAAGGACGAGGTATTTAAAATGATACAAAGAGAAGATGAGAGCTTAGAAGATTTACTTGAAAGATTTCAATATAACCTGAAAAGAGCAAAAATGAGTAACTTGGATGAAGAGACCTTAAAAGCCCTCCTATTAAAAGCCATTAGAGATGAATGGATAGATATCTTGAACATGATGGGGAAAGGGGATATATCTCAACTTTCACTCAGTGATATAGCAGAACTATGTATCCATCTCTCAAGGGGCAAATCAAAAACTCAAAAAGGGCCTAGAGATCCTTCTCTCGTTAGAGCAAATAAATCTGCAACGGGATCAGTAAGTAGGGTTGAAATCGGCAATATGCTTGATGAATTCAAAACTGACATCTTAGGGAGTCTTAGTGAACAATTAGATACCCTTAAGATTCACAATAAACAAAAAGCAGAAGCTGAGGCTTTGGCCATTTTTTGCTCGAAATGTAGAAAGAAACATGCTTTAAGGGAATGTCCCTTGGATGCACACGTTGTAGAAACATGCGTAATTTGCTCAGAAACTCATGAGACCAAGGATTGTCCTTCAATTCCTGGCCTCAAAGCAGTCTTTCAAGAAGATCCAAATACACTTGAATCTCTCTGTTTTGTTGCAAGGAGACCTTGGCAAGGGCAACAGAATCAAGGGTTTAACAACTCTATGAATTTTCAACCCCAACCAAATTGGAATCCTTGGCAACAACCCTGGTCTCAACCTCAAAATCCTTTTCAATCATGGATGCAAAGCATGCAAAATCCTTATGGGAGATTTGCTCAATTCTATCAATATCCTCCATCTTTTCAGAACCAGCAAGCTCCACAACTTCCAAATCAAGGTCAACAACTATCATTGCCATACCCTCAACAACAACCTCCTCCACAAAATCAAAATTCTCAACTCTTGCTTCAATCCCAACAGAAGTCAAATCAACTTCCCTCTCATCCATTACCAAATCCCAATAATAGTAACCCTCAAAATGCTTACATGATGGAAGGTCAACCATTTCCTACCTATATGATTGTTCCTCTCAATGAAGTACAACTCAGATCAGGTAGAATCCTAGATCAACCTTCTATAAATGTTCAACAGCCAAGCATTTCTGAGGAAGAATCTCTTAAAGTCAATAAGGGTTCTGAAGTATCACTTCAAAACCAAAATATCCAAAAAGAAAAAGAATCAACCCCCACAACTCCCATAGTTGAGCAACCTACATCTTTAGCTACACCTCCTTTTCCTGAAAGATTACAAATTGACAAAGGAGTGGAAAAGCAAATTTGGTTGCCTGACTATAATTTTCTAGATGAATTGAAGAATGTCTGTATCAAGATCCCCTTGTTACAAGCCATTAAGGAAATTCCCATTCTAGCAAAGACAATAAAGGAGTTGAGTTTGAAGAAAACAGGAAAGAAAACCAGAGATACCAAAAGGATCCATCTGGTTGGAAAAATTGCAGACATTATGATGGGTAAGATTACCATGCAAAAATATGTGGATCCCGGTAGCCCTATTGTCAAAACTCATATTAATGGGGTTGAAATCCCAAATACTTTGATTGACTTAGGAGCCGCTATCAACATCATGAGTAGACAGACCATGGATCAGTTAAAGCTTCCTAACCTTCTCTTTACACCTACTTTACTGCAACTTGCAGATCGATCAATCATTAAACCTGATGGTGTATTGGAAGACATTCCAGTCTCCCTAGACTCTTGGGAATATCCAGTTGATTTTATGATTTTAACTCCCAAGAACAATCTAGGAGGACATCCTCTTATCTTAGGAAGACCTTGGCTAGCAACAGCTGATGCTTTTATCAGTTGTAGGTCTGGGGACATGTACATATCATATGGTAATTCCACCAAGAAATTCAACTTGTATCCTCCAGCAAAGGCAATAACAGAAATAGGAGAAGATGAGTGGGTCGATGATGAGGATACTATACAACCTGTTCTAACCATCTCTGAGATCAGTGAAGACAGTCAAATCCTAAATACATTAGAAAATTTTGAAATATCTTTAGAATATGACTCTACACAGTTTCAGTTAGATGCGGACATTGAATATCTCTCCTCTAGACAGATGTCTCTTTTCTCAATGGAAGAGTTTGGTAGTTCTACAGTTGAAATCCTTCCAGGAAAAACATTGAACATTAATAGAAACTTGGAAAGACCACAACAAGAAAAATTAACCAAACTTTTGCAAAAACATTCTACTGCATTTGCATGGGAATACACTGACATGAAAGGAATCGATCCTAAGACTTGTATTCATCACATCTATATTGAAGAAAACAGCAGACCTATAGGCAACTGCAGAGAAGGATGAATCCAAACCTTAGGGAAATCGTGAAAGAAGAACTCCAGAAATTACTCAAGGTAAACTTCATTTACCCCATTTCAGATAGCCAATGGGTTTCTCCCTTGGTTATAGTGCCCAAAAAGAATGGTAAATGGAGAGTTTGCATTGATTATCGAGAATTGAACAAGGCAACCTTAAAGGATCATTTCCCTCTACCTTTTATTGATCAGGTACTAGACACTTTAGCAGGTAAAAAGTATTTCTCATTCTTGGATGGTTTTAGTGGGTATAATCAAATTCAGGTAGCACCTGAAGATCAAGATAAGACCACATTCACCTGTCCATGGGGAACTTTTTCCTACCGAGTACTCCCTTTTGGATTATGCAATGCACCTGCTACTTTTCAAAGGGCTGTATTAGGTATCTTTTCAGATCTAATCCATGATTGTGTAGAGGTCTATATGGATGATTTTACAGTTTACAGTAATACATTTGAAGAAGCTTTGGAAAATTTGGAAAAAGTACTGATAAGATGTAAGGAAACAAATCTTTCTTTAAGTCATGAAAAGTGTTTTATGATGTTTACTGAAGGGATTGTTTTAGGACATCATATTTCAGGAGATGGGATTAAGGTTGATAGATCCAAAGTTGAAGTCATCTCTAAGTTACCAATTCCAAATTGCCAGAAAGATGTTAGAAGTTTTCTTGGGTTTACTGGATATTATAGAAGATTTATTGAAAACTTCACCAAGATAGCATCTCCTCTCTTCAAATTACTTACAAAGGACTGTGAATTCAAATGGGATCCTGAATGCCAATCTGCATTTGAAGCTTTAAAAACGAGAATATCTGAAGCACCCATTCTAAGAGGGCCAAATTGGAAACTTCCTTTCCATATTTCTACAGATGCTTCAGATACAGCTCTAGGAGCTGTTTTGGGACAAAAGGATTTGATCCCTTATGCCATTTATTACACCAGTAAAAATTTGACTCCCACTGAGTTAAATTATACTGTGACAGAAAAAGAATTCTTAGCTGTGGTACATGCGATCAATAAGTTTAGACACTACATAATCGGCTATGAAACTTTTGTTCATACTGATCATTCTGCCATAAGATATTTAATGAACAAACCTGTTACTAATGGCAGAGTCACCAGATGGCTCTTACTTTTACAAGAATTCAATATTACTGTGTTAGATAGACCAGGAAAACAAAATACAGTAGCTGATTTCTTGTCTAGAATCCAAAATGCTAACGAAGATTCTCCTGTAGAGGATAAGTTTCCTGATGAGTATTTGTTTGCAATAACTACTAAAACCCCTTGGTATGCAGATATTGCTAATTATTTGGTCACAGGGAAACTACCTCCACATCTTTTTCCTAATGAAAGGAGAAAGATTATTCAGCAGAGTTCAAGTTATTCATGGATTTCTAATGAATTGTTCAAAACAGGGCTAGACTGTGTGATTAGAAGATGTGTTCGGGAAGATGAGATGCCTGACATCCTTAAGGCATGCCATGACGAGCCATGCGGTGGACACTTCGCTGACAAGAGAACAGCCTATAAAATCCTTTCTTTGGGATATTATTGGCCTACTCTTTTCAAAGATGCAAAGCAATATGTCAGAAGGTGTGACAGCTGCCAAAGAATTGGGAGACCAACTCTTTCAAGTGAGATGCCATTGCAGCCACAGGTACTCATCGAACCTTTTGAAAAATGGGCTTTAGATTTCGTTGGACCCATTAATCCGCCATCTAAACAAAAGAAGTATATATTGGTTTGTACTGACTATGTTACTAAGTGGGTAGAAGCAAAAGCTTTGCCTTCTGCCACTGAAAATTCAGTTGTTCAATTTCTTTTTGAGGATATTTTCACTCGTTTTGGTGTCCCAAGAGAAATTGTAACAGATCAAGGAAGCCAATTTACATCTAATCTGGTGGAGAAGCTGATGGAGGAATACAAGATCAAGCATAGAACATCTACTCCTTACCATCCGCAAGCAAATGGTCAAGTGGAATCTACAAATAAAGTCCTTGAGAATATCATCACCAAGACTGTTCATCTGCATAGAAGAGATTGGGCTGAAAGGCTACCTGAAGCTTTATGGGCCTATAGAACTACATGGAGGAGTACCACAGGATATTCTCCCTATGAACTTGTTTATGGGAAAGAAGTCCTGCTCCCCATTGAGTTCCAAGTCAAAACTTTCAAGATGGCAGTCCAGTTGGGGATGAATCTTTCAGAAGCCCAGAAGCACAGAATGGAGCAGTTAAATGAACTAGATGAGATAAGACAAGATGCCATTTTAAGAACCGATCTAGTTCAGCATCAAAGAACAAAATGGAATGATCGATACATCAAAGAGAAGAAGTTTCAAAAAGGAGATTGGGCACTATTGTTTGATTCCAAGTTTAAGGACTTCAAAGGAAAATTTCAAACCCATTGGCTTGGGCCATATGAGATTGATGAAGTCTTTAGCAATGGAGCAGTTCGAGTAAAGACTATTGATGAATTTCATACTCCTCTTATTGTGAATGGCCATCGCTTGAAGGTCTACCAAAAGCCACTCTCAAAAGAGGAATTTGTCAAGTTGTTTAAAGAAGATTCTGCAATAAGGTTGGTGGAGAAGGATTCTTCTCCTCCATCAGCCTGATCTTTGGTTGAAAAAAAAAAAAAAAAAAAAATTGGAAAAAAAAAGAAAAATAAATAAATAAATGTATAAGCCTGAAAACCAATCTCTGATTGGCAGTCTTATGCAGAAAATTTGAGGTGAAAATCAGGGTCACCTGACACCTCATATTTTCCAAAGAAAAAATCTCTCTCTTCTCCTTATTCCATCTCATTTCGCCATTTCATCCACTTCATTCGCCATCTCATTCATTCCATCATTCTCATTCCACCTTATTTCTTTTTCCTCCATCCATCCATTCCATCTCATCTCACTAATAAAGTCATTTCCAGGACTATTTCATACAGCCAAAGTTGTTTGTGTGCAGGCACAGAGTGTATCGGCTGCGGAATTGGGATGTTGGCTGCGGAATTGCTCCTATTAGTTTCATTGATCTCTATGTTCCACGTGTCATTTTGAAAAACGAATCACATGGGCACGTGGGAATGAAGGTGTTAAAGGTTCCTATGCTATTGGTTCGGTCAGCAACGCCACGCACACCTCCGGTCAAAGTGGATCAAACTTCGGTCAACAAAGCCAGCTCAAACGGTGCTGCGTGAGCTGATAGGTCACGTCACTCCAGATGGCGATTCCTCCACGCTATGCAGGTTATGGGAGACAGGATCCAACCTTGGATTCAACCTCCATGACGACCGTACCCTCCAGATAACACACGGACCTGTTTACGTGTTGCTGTACCATTTAATTAGCATGACTGTCAGTTAATTTCTAGTTTCATGTTTTACGCAGTAGGCAGTTGTTCATACGCCTATAAAATCCAGCGTCTGCGCACGCTTAAGGATTAGTTTTTAGTTGCTTTGTTTATGTAATTGCTACAATTTTAGTGTGTACAGAAACTCTGTTTTGAAGCTGCTGTTTCAGCACTTTTTACTGTAATTTCTGCATATGAGTTAATAGAGGTAGAGGTAGAGGTAGAGGAGGAGGAGGAAACAACAATGGAGGAGGTAGAGGTCCCCTTGGAGGAGGAAATAGAGATGGGGATAACTCATTTGGGTTTCCTATTGTTAATGAGGATTCCCGGGCTACTATGAAAAACATATCACCATCTGTCCTCCCAAATTTCCATGGGTTAAGAACTGAGGACCCTGAAACATTTTTATTTGAGTTTGAAGTTGTGTGTCGAACTTATGACTATCTGGATGACTCTCAGAAACTCAAATTGTTCCCTTCAACATTAAAAGATCAAGCTTTGAAATGGTTCATGGGGTTACTCACTCAATCCATTAGGTCTTGGGATGAAATGAAACAAACATTTTTGGATAGGTATCTGGACTATTGTATGCCTACTAATCACAAGGACGAGGTATTTAAAATGATACAAAGAGAAGATGAGAGCTTAGAAGATTTACTTGAAAGATTTCAATATAACCTGAAAAGAGCAAAAATGAGTAACTTGGATGAAGAGACCTTAAAAGCCCTCCTATTAAAAGCCATTAGAGATGAATGGATAGATATCTTGAACATGATGGGGAAAGGGGATATATCTCAACTTTCACTCAGTGATATAGCAGAACTATGTATCCATCTTTCAAGGGGCAAATCAAAAACTCAAAAAGGGCCTAGAGATCCTTCTCTCCTTAGAGCAAATAAATCTGCAACGGGATCAGTAAGTAGGGCTGAAATCGGCAATATGCTTGATGAATTCAAAACTGACATCTTAGGGAGTCTTAGTGAACAATTAGATACCCTTAAGATTCACAATAAACAAAAAGCAGAAGCTGAGGCTTTGGCCATTTTTTGCTCGAAATGTAGAAAGAAACATGCTTTAAGGGAATGTCCCTTGGATGCACACGTTGTAGAAACATGCGTAATTTGCTCAGAAACTCATGAGACCAAGGATTGTCCTTCAATTCCTGGCCTCAAAGCAGTCTTTCAAGAAGATCCAAATACACTTGAATCTCTCTGTTTTGTTGCAAGGAGACCTTGGCAAGGGCAACAGAATCAAGGGTTTAACAACTCTATGAATTTTCAACCCCAACCAAATTGGAATCCTTGGCAACAACCCTGGTCTCAACCTCAAAATCCTTTTCAATCATGGATGCAAAGCATGCAAAATCCTTATGGGAGATTTGCTCAATTCTATCAATATCCTCCATCTTTTCAGAACCAGCAAGCTCCACAACTTCCAAATCAAGGTCAACAACTATCATTGCCATACCCTCAACAACAACCTCCTCCACAAAATCAAAATTCTCAACTCTTGCTTCAATCCCAACAGAAGTCAAATCAACTTCCCTCTCAGCCATTACCAAATCCCAATAATAGGAACCCTCAAAATGCTTACATGATGGAAGGTCAACCATTTCCTACCTATATGATTGTTCCTCTCAATGAAGTACAACTCAGATCAGGTAGAATCCTAGATCAACCTTCTATAAATGTTCAACAGCCAAGCATTTCTGAGGAAGAATCTCTTAAAGTCAATAAGGGTTCTGAAGTATCACTTCAAAACCAAAATATCCAAAAAGAAAAAGAATCAACCCCCACAACTCCCATAGTTGAGCAACCTACATCTTTAGCTACACCTCCTTTTCCTGAAAGATTACAAATTGACAAAGGAGTGGAAAAGCAAATTTGGTTGCCTGACTATAATTTTCTAGATGAATTGAAGAATGTCTGTATCAAGATCCCCTTGTTACAAGCCATTAAGGAAATTCCCATTCTAGCAAAGACAATAAAGGAGTTGAGTTTGAAGAAAACAGGAAAGAAAACCAGAGATACCAAAAGGATCCATCTGGTTGGAAAAATTGCAGACATTATGATGGGTAAGATTACCATGCAAAAATATGTGGATCCCGGTAGCCCTATTGTCAAAACTCATATTAATGGGGTTGAAATCCCAAATACTTTGATTGACTTAGGAGCCGCTATCTACATCATGAGTAGACAGACCATGGATCAGTTAAAGCTTCCTAACCTTCTCTTTACACCTACTTTACTGCAACTTGCAGATCGATCAATCATTAAACCTGATGGTGTATTGGAAGACATTCCAGTCTCCCTAGACTCTTGGGAATATCCAGTTGATTTTATGATTTTAACTCCCAAGAACAATCTAGGAGGACATCCTCTTATCTTAGGAAGACCTTGGCTAGCAACAGTTGATGCTTTTATCAGTTGTAGGTCTGGGGACATGTACATATCAGATGGTAATTCCACCAAGAAATTCAACTTGTATCCTCCAGCAAAGGCAATAACAGAAATAGGAGAAGATGAGTGGGTCGATGATGAGGATACTATACAACCTGTTCTAACCATCTCTGAGATCAGTGAAGACAGTCAAATCCTAAATACATTAGAAAATTTTGAAATATCTTTAGAATATGACTCTACACAGTTTCAGTTAGATGCGGACATTGAATATCTCTCCTCTAGACAGATGTCTCTTTTCTCAATGGAAGATTTTGGTAGTTCTACAGTTGAAATCCTTCCAGGAAAAACATTGAACATTAATAGAAACTTGGAAAGACCACAACAAGAAAAATTAACCAAACTTTTGCAAAAACATTCTACTGCATTTGCATGGGAATACACTGACATGAAAGGAATCGATCCTAAGACTTGTATTCATCACATCTATATTGAAGAAAACAGCAGACCTATAGGCGACCGCAAAGAAGGATGAATCCAAACCTTAGGGAAATCGTGAAAGAAGAACTCCAGAAATTACTCAAGGTAAACTTCATTTACCCCATTTCAGATAGCCAATGGGTTTCTCCCTTGGTTATAGTGCCCAAAAAGAATGGTAAATGGAGAGTTTGCATTGATTATCGAGAATTGAACAAGGCAACCTTAAAGGATCATTTCCCTCTACCTTTTATTGATCAGGTACTAGACACTTTAGCAGGTACAAAGTATTTCTCATTCTTGGATGGTTTTAGTGGGTATAATCAAATTCAGGTAGCACCTGAAGATCAAGATAAGACCACATTCACCTGTCCATGGGGAACTTTTGCCTACCGAGTACTCCCTTTTGGATTATGCAATGCACCTGCTACTTTTCAAAGGGCTGTATTAGGTATCTTTTCAGATCTAATCCATGATTGTGTAGAGGTCTATATGGATGATTTTACAGTTTACGGTAATACATTTGAAGAAGCTTTGGAAAATTTGGAAAAAGTACTGATAAGATGTAAGGAAACAAATCTTTCTTTAAGTCATGAAAAGTGTTTTATGATGTTTACTGAAGGGATTGTTTTAGGACATCATATTTCAGGAGATGGGATTAAGGTTGATAGATCCAAAGTTGAAGTCATCTCTAAGTTACCAATTCCAAATTGCCAGAAAGATGTTAGAAGTTTTCTTGGGTTTACTGGATATTATAGAAGATTTATTGAAAACTTCACCAAGATAGCATCTCCTCTCTTCAAATTACTTACAAAGGACTGTGAATTCAAATGGGATCCTGAATGCCAATCTGCATTTGAAGCTTTAAAAACGAGAATATCTGAAGCACCCATTCTAAGAGGGCCAAATTGGAAACTTCCTTTCCATATTTCTACAGATGCTTCAGATACAGCTCTAGGAGCTGTTTTGGGACAAAAGGATTTGATCCCTTATGCCATTTATTACACCAGTAAAAATTTGACTCCCACTGAGTTAAATTATACTGTGACAGAAAAAGAATTCTTAGCTGTGGTACATGCGATCAATAAGTTTAGACACTACATAACCGGCTATGAAACTTTTGTTCATACTGATCATTCTGCCATAAGATATTTAATGAACAAACCTGTTACTAATGGCAGAGTCACCAGATGGCTCTTACTTTTACAAGAATTCAATATTACTGTGTTAGATAGACCAGGAAAACAAAATACAGTAGCTGATTTCTTGTCTAGAATCCAAAATGCTAACGAAGATTCTCCTGTAGAGGATAAGTTTCCTGATGAGTATTTGTTTGCAATAACTACTAAAACCCCTTGGTATGCAGATATTGCTAATTATTTGGTCACAGGGAAACTACCTCCACATCTTTTTCCTAATGAAAGGAGAAAGATTATTCAGCAGAGTTCAAGTTATTCATGGATTTCTAATGAATTGTTCAAAACAGGGCTAGACTGTGTGATTAGAAGATGTGTTCGGGAAGATGAGATGCCTGACATCCTTAAGGCATGCCATGACGAGCCATGCGGTGGACACTTCGCTGACAAGAGAACAGCCTATAAAATCCTTTCTTTGGGATATTATTGGCCTACTCTTTTCAAAGATGCAAAGCAATATGTCAGAAGGTGTGACAGCTGCCAAAGAATTGGGAGACCAATTCTTTCAAGTGAGATGCCATTGCAGCCACAGGTACTCATCGAACCTTTTGAAAAATGGGCTTTAGATTTCGTTGGACCCATTAATCCGCCATCTAAACAAAAGAAGTATATATTGGTTTGTACTGACTATGTTACTAAGTGGGTAGAAGCAAAAGCTTTGCCTTCTGCCACTGAAAATTCAGTTGTTCAATTTCTTTTTGAGGATATTTTCACTCGTTTTGGTGTCCCAAGAGAAATTGTAACAGATCAAGGAAGCCAATTTACATCTAATCTGGTGGAGAAGCTGATGGAGGAATACAAGATCAAGCATAGAACATCTACTCCTTACCATCCGCAAGCAAATGGTCAAGTGGAATCTACAAATAAAGTCCTTGAGAATATCATCACCAAGACTGTTCATCTGCATAGAAGAGATTGGGCTGAAAGGCTACCTGAAGCTTTATGGGCCTATAGAACTACATGGAGGAGTACCACAGGATATTCTCCCTATGAACTTGTTTATGGGAAAGAAGTCCTGCTCCCCATTGAGTTCCAAGTCAAAACTTTCAAGATGGCAGTCCAGTTGGGGATGAATCTTTCAGAAGCCCAGAAGCACAGAATGGAGCAGTTAAATGAACTAGATGAGATAAGACAAGATGCCATTTTAAGAACCGATCTAGTTCAGCATCAAAGAACAAAATGGCATGATAGATACATCAAAGAGAAGAAGTTTCAAAAAGGAGATTGGGCACTATTGTTTGATTCCAAGTTTAAGGACTTCAAAGGAAAATTTCAAACTCATTGGCTTGGGCCATATGAGATTGATGAAGTCTTTAGCAATGGAGCAGTTCGAGTAAAGACTATTGATGAATTTCATACTCCTCTTATTGTGAATGGCCATCGCTTGAAGGTCTACCAAAAGCCACTCTCAAAAGAGGAATTTGTCAAGTTGTTTAAAGAAGATTCTGCAATAAGGTTGGTGGAGAAGGATTCTTCTCCTCCATCAGCCTGATCTTTGGTTTAAAAAAAAAAAAAAAAAAAAAATTGAAAAAGAAAAAGAAAAATAAATAAATAAATGTATGAGCCTGAAAACCAATCTCTGATTGGCAGTCTTATGCAGAAAATCTGAGGTGAAAATCAAGGTCACCTGACACCTCATATTTTCCAAAGAAAAAATCTCTCTCTTCTCCTTATTCCATCTCATTTCGCCATTTCATCCACTTCATTCGCCATCTCATTCATTCCATCATTCTCATTCCACCTTATTTCTTTTTCCTCCATCCATCCATTCCATCTCATCTCACTAATAAAGTCATTTCCAGGACTATTTCATACAGCCAAAGTTGTTTGTGTGCAGGCACAGAGTGTATCGGCTGCGGAATTGGGATGTTGGCTGCGGAATTGCTCCTATTAGTTTCATTGATCTCTATGTTCCACGTGTCATTTTGAAAAACGAATCACATGGGCACGTGGGAATGAAGGTGTTAAAGGTTCCTATGCTATTGGTTCGGTCAGCAACGCCACGCACACCTCCGGTCAATGTGGATCAAACTTCGGTCAACAAAGCCAGCTCAAACGGTACTGCGTGAGATGATAGGTCACGTCACTCCAGATGGCGATTCCTCCACGCTATGCAGGTTATGGGAGACAGGATCCAACCTTGGATTCAACCTCCATGACGACCGTACCCTCCAGATAACACACGGACCTGTTTACGTGTTGCTGTACCATTTAATTAGCATGACTGTCAGTTAATTTCTAGTTTCATGTTTTACGCAGTAGGCAGTTGTTCATACGCCTATAAAATCCAGCGTCTGCGCACGCTTAAGGATTAGTTTTTAGTTGCTTTGTTTATGTAATTGCTACAATTTTAGTGTGTATAGAAACTCTGTTTTGAAGCTGCTGTTTCAGCACTTTTTACTGTAATTTCTGCATATGAGTTAATAGAGGTAGAGGTAGAGGTAGAGGAGGAGGAGGAAACAACAATGGAGGAGGTAGAGGTCCCCTTGGAGGAGGAAATAGAGATGGGGATAACTCATTTGGGTTTCCTATTGTTAATGAGGATTCCCGGGCTACTATGAAAAACATATTGCCATCTGTCCTCCCAAATTTACATGGGTTAAGAACTGAGGACCCTGAAACATTTTTATTTGAGTTTGAAGTTGTGTGTCGAACTTATGACTATCTGGATGACTTTCAGAAACTCAAATTGTTCCCTTCAACATTAAAAGATCAAGCTTTGAAATGGTTCATGGGGTTACTCACTCAATCCATTAGGTCTTGGGATGAAATGAAACAAACATTTTTGGATAGGTATCTGGACTATTGTATGCCTACTAATCACAAGGACGAGGTATTTAAAATGATACAAAGAGAAGATGAGAGCTTAGAAGATTTACTTGAAAGATTTCAATATAACCTGAAAAGAGCAAAAATGAGTAACTTGGATGAAGATACCTTAAAAGCCCTCCTATTAAAAGCCATTAGAGATGAATGGATAGATATCTTGAACATGATGGGGAAAGGGGATATATCTCAACTTTCACTCAGTGATATAGCAGAACTATGTATCCATCTCTCAAGGGGCAAATCAAAAACTCAAAAAGGGCCTAGAGATCCTTCTCTCCTTAGAGCAAATAAATCTGCAACGGGATCAGTAAGTAGGGCTGAAATCGGCAATATGCTTGATGAATTCAAAACTGACATCTTAGGGAGTCTTAGTGAACAATTAGATACCCTTAAGATTCACAATAAACAAAAAGCAGAAGCTGAGGCTTTGGCCATTTTTTGCCCGAAATGTAGAAAGAAACATGCTTTAAGGGAATGTCCCTTGGATGCACACGTTGTAGAAACATGCGTAATTTGCTCAGAAACTCATGAGACCAAGGATTGTCCTTCAATTCCTGGCCTCAAAGCAGTCTTTCAAGAAGATCCAAATACACTTGAATCTCTCTGTTTTGTTGCAAGGAGACCTTGGCAAGGGCAACAGAATCAAGGGTTTAACAACTCTATGAATTTTCAACCCCAACCAAATTGGAATCCTTGGCAACAACCCTGGTCTCAACCTCAAAATCCTTTTCAATCATGGATGCAAAGCATGCAAAATCCTTATGGGAGATTTGCTCAATTCTATCAATATCCTCCATCTTTTCAGAACCAGCAAGCTCCACAACTTCCAAATCAAGGTCAACAACTATCATTGCCATACCCTCAACAACAACCTCCTCCACAAAATCAAAATTCTCAACTCTTGCTTCAATCCCAACAGAAGTCAAATCAACTTCCCTCTCAGCCATTACCAAATCCCAATAATAGGAACCCTCAAAATGCTTACATGATGGAAGGTCAACCATTTCCTACCTATATGATTGTTCCTCTCAATGAAGTACAACTCAGATCAGGTAGAATCCTAGATCAACCTTCTATAAATGTTCAACAGCCAAGCATTTCTGAGGAAGAATCTCTTAAAGTCAATAAGGGTTCTGAAGTATCACTTCAAAACCAAAATATCCAAAAAGAAAAAGAATCAACCCCCACAACTCCCATAGTTGAGCAACCTACATCTTTAGCTACACCTCCTTTTCCTGAAAGATTACAAATTGACAAAGGAGTGGAAAAGCAAATTTGGTTGCCTGACTATAATTTTCTAGATGAATTGAAGAATGTCTGTATCAAGATCCCCTTGTTACAAGCCATTAAGGAAATTCCCATTCTAGCAAAGACAATAAAGGAGTTGAGTTTGAAGAAAACAGGAAAGAAAACCAGAGATACCAAAAGGATCCATCTGGTTGGAAAAATTGCAGACATTATGATGGGTAAGATTACCATGCAAAAATATGTGGATCCCGGTAGCCCTATTGTCAAAACTCATATTAATGGGGTTGAAATCCCAAATACTTTGATTGACTTAGGAGCCGCTATCAACATCATGAGTAGACAGACCATGGATCAGTTAAAGCTTCCTAACCTTCTCTTTACACCTACTTTACTGCAACTTGCAGATCGATCAATCATTAAACCTGATGGTGTATTGGAAGACATTCCAGTCTCCCTAGACTCTTGGGAATATCCAGTTGATTTTATGATTTTAACTCCCAAGAACAATCTAGGAGGACATCCTCTTATCTTAGGAAGACCTTGGCTAGCAACAGCTGATGCTTTTATCAGTTGTAGGTCTGGGGACATGTACATATCAGATGGTAATTCCACCAAGAAATTCAACTTGTATCCTCCAGCAAAGGCAATAACAGAAATAGGAGAAGATGAGTGGGTCGATGATGAGGATACTATACAACCTGTTCTAACCATCTCTGAGATCAGTGAAGACAGTCAAATCCTAAATACATTAGAAAATTTTGAAATATCTTTAGAATATGACTCTACACAGTTTCAGTTAGATGCGGACATTGAATATCTCTCCTCTAGACAGATGTCTCTTTTCTCAATGGAAGAGTTTGGTAGTTCTACAGTTGAAATCCTTCCAGGAAAAACATTGAACATTAATAGAAACTTGGAAAGACCACAACAAGAAAAATTAACCAAACTTTTGCAAAAACATTCTACTGCATTTGCATGGGAATACACTGACATGAAAGGAATCGATCCTAAGACTTGTATTCATCACATCTATATTGAAGAAAACAGCAGACCTATAGGCAACCGCAGAGAAGGATGAATCCAAACCTTAGGGAAATCGTGAAAGAAGAACTCCAGAAATTACTCAAGGTAAACTTCATTTACCCCATTTCAGATAGCCAATGGGTTTCTCCCTTGGTTATAGTGCCCAAAAAGAATGGTAAATGGAGAGTTTGCATTGATTATCGAGAATTGAACAAGGCAACCTTAAAGGATCATTTCCCTCTACCTTTTATTGATCAGGTACTAGACACTTTAGCAGGTAAAAAGTATTTCTCATTCTTGGATGGTTTTAGTGGGTATAATCAAATTCAGGTAGCACCTGAAGATCAAGATAAGACCACATTCACCTGTCCATGGGGAACTTTTGCCTACCGAGTACTCCCTTTTGGATTATGCAATGCACCTGCTACTTTTCAAAGGGCTGTATTAGGTATCTTTTCAGATCTAATCCATGATTGTGTAGAGGTCTATATGGATGATTTTACAGTTTACGGTAATACATTTGAAGAAGCTTTGGAAAATTTGGAAAAAGTACTGATAAGATGTAAGGAAACAAATCTTTCTTTAAGTCATGAAAAGTGTTTTATGATGTTTACTGAAGGGATTGTTTTAGGACATCATATTTCAGGAGATGGGATTAAGGTTGATAGATCCAAAGTTGAAGTCATCTCTAAGTTACCAATTCCAAATTGCCAGAAAGATGTTAGAAGTTTTCTTGGGTTTACTGGATATTATAGAAGATTTATTGAAAACTTCACCAAGATAGCATCTCCTCTCTTCAAATTACTTACAAAGGACTGTGAATTCAAATGGGATCCTGAATGCCAATCTGCATTTGAAGCTTTAAAAACGAGAATATCTGAAGCACCCATTCTAAGAGGGCCAAATTGGAAACTTCCTTTCCATATTTCTACAGATGCTTCAGATACAGCTCTAGGAGCTGTTTTGGGACAAAAGGATTTGATCCCTTATGCCATTTATTACACCAGTAAAAATTTGACTCCCACTGAGTTAAATTATACTGTGACAGAAAAAGAATTCTTAGCTGTGGTACATGCGATCAATAAGTTTAGACACTACATAACCGGCTATGAAACTTTTGTTCATACTGATCATTCTGCCATAAGATATTTAATGAAAAAACCTGTTACTAATGGCAGAGTCACCAGATGGCTCTTACTTTTACAAGAATTCAATATTACTGTGTTAGATAGACCAGGAAAACAAAATACAGTAGCTGATTTCTTGTCTAGAATCCAAAATGCTAACGAAGATTCTCCTGTAGAGGATAAGTTTCCTGATGAGTATTTGTTTGCAATAACTACTAAAACCCCTTGGTATGCAGATATTGCTAATTATTTGGTCACAGGGAAACTACCTCCACATCTTTTTCCTAATGAAAGGAGAAAGATTATTCAGCAGAGTTCAAGTTATTCATGGATTTCTAATGAATTGTTCAAAACAGGGCTAGACTGTGTGATTAGAAGATGTGTTCGGGAAGATGAGATGCCTGACATCCTTAAGGCATGCCATGACGAGCCATGCGGTGGACACTTCGCTGACAAGAGAACAGCCTATAAAATCCTTTCTTTTGGATATTATTGGCCTACTCTTTTCAAAGATGCAAAGCAATATGTCAGAAGGTGTGACAGCTGCCAAAGAATTGGGAGACCAACTCTTTCAAGTGAGATGCCATTGCAGCCACAGGTACTCATCGAACCTTTTGAAAAATGGGCTTTAGATTTCGTTGGACCCATTAATCCGCCATCTAAACAAAAGAAGTATATATTGGTTTGTACTGACTATGTTACTAAGTGGGTAGAAGCAAAAGCTTTGCCTTCTGCCACTGAAAATTCAGTTGTTCAATTTCTTTTTGAGGATATTTTCACTCGTTTTGGTGTCCCAAGAGAAATTGTAACAGATCAAGGAAGCCAATTTACATCTAATCTGGTGGAGAAGCTGATGGAGGAATACAAGATCAAGCATAGAACATCTACTCCTTACCATCCGCAAGCAAATGGTCAAGTGGAATCTACAAATAAAGTCCTTGAGAATATCATCACCAAGACTGTTCATCTGCATAGAAGAGATTGGGCTAAAAGGCTACCTGAAGCTTTATGGGCCTATAGAACTACATGGAGGAGTACCACAGGATATTCTCCCTATGAACTTGTTTATGGGAAAGAAGTCCTGCTCCCCATTGAGTTCCAAGTCAAAACTTTCAAGATGGCAGTCCAGTTGGGGATGAATCTTTCAGAAGCCCAGAAGCACAGAATGGAGCAGTTAAATGAACTAGATGAGATAAGACAAGATGCCATTTTAAGAACCGATCTAGTTCAGCATCAAAGAACAAAATGGCATGATAGATACATCAAAGAGAAGAAGTTTCAAAAAGGAGATTGGGCACTATTGTTTGATTCCAAGTTTAAGGACTTCAAAGGAAAATTTCAAACTCATTGGCTTGGGCCATATGAGATTGATGAAGTCTTTAGCAATGGAGCAGTTCGAGTAAAGACTATTGATGAATTTCATACTCCTCTTATTGTGAATGGCCATCGCTTGAAGGTCTACCAAAAGCCACTCTCAAAAGAGGAATTTGTCAAGTTGTTTAAAGAAGATTCTGCAATAAGGTTGGTGGAGAAGGATTCTTCTCCTCCATCAGCCTGATCTTTGGTTTTAAAAAAAAAAAAAAAAAAATTGAAAAAAAAAAAAGAAAAATAAATAAATAAATGTATAAGCCTGAAAACCAATCTCTGATTGGCAGTCTTATGCAGAAAATCTGAGGTGAAAATCAGGGTCACCTGACACCTCATATTTTCCAAAGAAAAAATCTCTCTCTTCTCCTTATTCCATCTCATTTCGCCATTTCATCCACTTCATTCGCCATCTCATTCATTCCATCATTCTCATTCCACCTTATTTCTTTTTCCTCCATCCATCCATTCCATCTCATCTCACTAATAAAGTCATTTCCAAGACTATTTCATACAACCAAAGTTGTTTGTGTGCAGACAGAAGGTATTACTGCAGTTTCCGCAGCTGAGGAGCAATTCCGCAGCCAACATCCCAATTCCGCAGCCAATACACTCTGTGCCTGCACATAAAAAAATACACTCTGTTTCAAGAAGAAATCTGCAGTCAGAAAAAATCACCAGCATTATTAGAAGGTAAGGTCATGTAGCAGCAATAAACAATTAAAGGTTAGCATCATATGAGCAAAAGGAATCAAGATGCGGATACACAAGGTATGTTCTAATTTCTGACCAACAGTTATATCATTATGCATGGTTTTCAGATTATGTTTTGAGGCACCTAATGTAATGATTGCAAAATCCTTCCACTCCTCGACCGAAAATCCACGTAACCCTCATCCATAACGGTCCCTACTCATTACAGTTTCAAACCCAAACACGGCCGCTCTTTCATTAAAACTCTCGTACCAGAGTGACGTATACAACTGTACTACAACACTCTGAGTTATAATTCCGCAGCCAGATGTACACCAATGACCGACGTCTATGGGATTTAACCGTTTTCACCCATTACTCGTAACCCTCCTACGCATACATAATTCCATTCCCGCTGTTGATTCACTCCCTCATTTCCATTGTTCTTCACTGCTCTGTCTTATTCACTATTCTGTCCACCGTAAGCACTCTCTGTTTCATTTTCTTCTCATTTCTCCACTAAAACCTTGACCACTGTTGTAAGTGCATCACGGCTATTTTGCTGTAGCCGTAAACCCACTGTCCAAACACTTTTCTCCCGTATAACTCTTTCACCAAGTGTTAAAACAGTGTTGTTAAGGCAGCCAGAGAGCTGATGGGTAAGCTATTGAGGGCAGAGCCTAAGGGCTCTAAATTTTTAGAAGGCTATCCCCAAACTAAAGACGCTTTGCAAAAGGCCAAATGGCTCCAGTTCATTCAAAAATTCAAGGGATACCATAAGGAAGTCACAAAGGCTTTTGCTCGTTCTTTCAAAGACAACAAAGTGGAGATTGGAGATCTGAAATTTACAGTTACAGAAGGCAGTTTAGCACAAGCAACTTCATTACCTCAGACTGGGGAAAGGTGGTTCAAGAATCGATCAGTGAAAGACCAGGAATGGAAGCAAATATTGAAAAATCCAGGTATGAACACTAGTATTTTTACAAAGGGAATCCCTGTTAGTCTTGTCAAAGAAGAATGGACAGCTTTGCTTCTGTTAGTACAGAAATTCTTTACATGTGAAGGAAGATTCGGAATTTTGTATGTTTACCATGCTAAAATTATGATGCATTTCATGGGTGAGCATGACATTAATCTTCCTTATTTTCTACTATCTAGCCTTAGAAAAATGTGCTCAACAGTCCAAAGAAACATAAATAATATTGAGCCACATTTATACCATCACGGGCTTGTCAAAATGCTAATTGAAGAACAGTTAAAGGCCAAAAGGGATACATGGGAAAGATTTCTTGTGAGGAACCACTTCCAAGAGGCTGGAGAAGCCTCTGGTAGTTCACCTAAAGTGCCCAGAAAGAGTAGAAGAAGAAGAAGAGAAGAGGTTACCCCAGAAATTGCTGTCCAAGTAGAAACTGTCCCTGAAATTGTTGTCCAAGAAGAAACTGTCCAAGACCTTGTTGAAGAAGAAATTGCTGCCCATAACTCTGAGGAAGAAATTGACCCTGAGCTTGCTGTAGATATTGACCAAACAGCCCAAGAAATCATTACAGAAACCCTGCAAGAAATTGTGAAAGAGGCTGCTCAAAAGAAAAAGGAGAGTAGGAAGAGACAAAAGAAGGATAAAGGAAAAGCTATAGCCCAAGAAACCTACCTTACTCCTGAAAATTCCAGTGAAGAGGACACTCAGCCATTGGCACATAGATTGGCCCAATTTCATGAGGCTGCCCTTTCCAAGAAGATGCAAAAACAAAAGTAGAAGCAACAAAAGGAAAAACAGAGCATCACCACCGTGAGGAGGAGCAGCAGGCTACAAGACAAAGTGGGGGCCACAAAGAACAAAGAGTCACTCTTTATTGACTTGAGCACACCTGAAAAGGTTGCTACAAGACTTGACTTTGAGGCAAGGCCACCACATGTTGAGGTTACTCCTCCACGAGAGGAAAGCCCTTTTCAACAGGAGCATGAAATCGAATTTGAGCATGAGCCTAGTCCAAAGAGGTCACCATAGATTGACCCATATCAGCAGAGAGTATATAACTACTTGGAGACATTAGAACAAGCTGCTGCTGGTCCAAGCACTGTTCTACCTCTTGAACAACAAGTTCACTCACTTAAACAAGAAATTTTTGAGCTTGAAGTTTTAAACCGCCACATCACACAAGAGAATGAAGCATTAAAGGAACAAGGTAAAGTGGACAAAATGGTCCACAATAATACAATGCTTCATTTGGGCCTTTGGCACAAGGAGAACAGAAAGCTAAAGAAAAAATGCAGGAAGCTAAGCAGAGCTTTGGTCAATTTAAAATTCAGATGCTTGGTGAGGAAACCAAGAGTCAATGTGGTTACACAGAGGAAGAGGAGAAGACTAGATGTCCTAGCAGAGGCATCTCAGCAGGTGGATTAAACAATATTTTCGTTGCATGAGGACATGCAACACCCTCGTAGTGGGGGTATGTAGAGCCTCTAACTTGCACCTAATTATCTATCATTACCTACAGCTTTTCCTCACTTATCCCTCTCTTTTGCCCTATTTTCCTCATAAACCTATCCAGATCATTACATTTGATGTCTTTAAGCATGATTGGTTAACTTTGCTAATGTTTGACTGTTTGTCTAGATTTTTGACATATGCACAGAGATTCCGCAGCTGTCTGGCAATTCCGCAGCCATTCAGCAATTCCGCAGCTATCTAGTCATTCCGCAGCCTTTTCATTGATCTCTATGTTCCACGTGTCATTTTGAAAAACGAATCACATGGGCACGTGGGAATGAAGGTGTTAAAGGTTCCTATGCTATTGGTTCGGTCAGCAACGCCACGCACACCTCCGGTCAACGTGGATCAAACTTCGGTCAACAAAGTCAGCTCAAACGGTGCTGCGTGAGCTGATAGGTCACGTCACTCCAGATGGCGATTCCTCCACGCTATGCAGGTTATGGGAGACAGGATCCAACCTTGGATTCAACCTCCATGATGACCGTACCCTCCAGATAACACACGGACCTGTTTACGTGTTGCCGTACCATTTAATTAGCATGACTGTCAGTTAATTTCTAGTTTCATGTTTTACGCAGTAGGCAGTTGTTCATACACCTATAAAATCCAGCGTCTGCGCACGCTTAAGGATTAGTTTTTAGTTGCTTTGTTTATGTAATTGCTACAATTTTAGTGTGTACAGAAACTCTGTTTTGAAGCTGCTGTTTCAGCACTTTTTACTGTAATTTCTGCATATGAGTTAATAGAAGACTGTGCTGTTTTGACTCCTTCAAGTAGCTGATCTTTCTCTGGTTTTGTGGATGGAGGGCCCCCATTCATAACAGCCTTTGTACAGTAAATTTACCTTTATGTTCTTGCCATTTCCTTCTTTTGAATTCAGCAATTTTCCTTTTCTTTAATACATGTACAGTTTTGATTTACTTTCACTGTCATCTCATTTCCAGCATTTACTTTAACTGATCAGGATTGTTTTCTGCAGGTGTTAGCCCGGGATTGTGTGTCTTTGTTGTATTTGCTTTATCTCTAATGATATTTTCAGTTGTCATATTCATAGTTGCTGCCTTTATTCTGTTTTTCTAGCTTGATTTCTAGTTTAGTTTCTCAAGTTGTATGCTAACATATTGATGGTCTCCTTATCATAAGTTGTTCATCTTTAAGAGATCAGAATACTAATATATCACAGCTTGCTTTGAGTAGTTTTTGACTTATATCACTAACTCTTTCTTCACTTGTTACACATTACAATGTATGTTGGAAGCAAAATGTTGGAGAGAGGCACAGTGGTGTTATAATTTGTCATCTTAGAGCTTGATTACTTTTTAGACTTATATCTAACTACTTCTTAATCGTGTTTCACATAGTACTATATGTTGGAAGCAGAGTGTTAGGAAGAGATGAGCATTATAATTGGTCTTTAAAGTGGTTTTTCTTACCTTTTTATTGCAGCAGCATGAGTAGTGACTAGTGCCATTAGAAAGTGGTTTTTATGCTTTGCTTTCAGTTTCATTTCAAGTTATTTCTTTCAAGCTCTTTCTTTGCAAGATTAGAAGGTAGTTAGAAACCACCAGTTACACACACTCACTCATTTAGAAACCACCATACACACACAAATCACTCATTTGTTTATAAAATCATCACTCCATCTTAGGAAGTTAAATTAACCACAACACCCCCAAACGACAAAAAGATCTAAGAGGTTACTTAAGTATATACTGTACACCTTCACTTCATCAGCTTATGAGCCCCGGGTTGACAATTTATGATAGCAATTTAGACAACACTAAATTTACTAAACAAGAGCCAAGAGAATGAAGACTACATTGAAGATTGGTTTGAAAAGGTGAGTAGGCCACAACATTCTTCCATCAACAAATAATAACATTTAATCCAAATGTGCAATTGATCTCTCATATCCTTGCAAATATTCAGGTATATTTTTCACATTTGGATGTGAGCATACTAGAGATTTTGATCCGTAAATGGCTTCATTGGAAATACTCCTACACTTGACAAAAAAAAAAAATCTCTTTCTCAATATAGAGTAAGATAGAATAGGAAAATAAAACCAAGCTTGGATTTTTTTTTTTAAAGTTTTTGATTTTCAAATTTGGTTTCATTTATTTCTTGGAAATTTTGGTGGTGCAGTAAGAGCCACCTCATTCACTAACCATTAGCAAGAATTTCTACAATCAAAGGGAGATTTGTGAAGAAGGAAAACAAGTGGAGTTTAGAGAGTTAAAATTTGAGGTTTGAAATTAAATTCTTTTTTATTTCTTTTCAAATTTCAGATTTCAATTATATAAAGAGTTCATAAGTATGCTCTCTTCTTGTGCTTTGTTGCCACTTGGAAGATCAGAAAGGAAAATTGGATAAGTTAGCTTTGAATTTTTTTCATAAATTTGAAAATGACTTGGAGATCTAAATTTACTATTCATTCTATAATTTACTTAGATTTTGATCTCAAGTTCAATTAGATTTGTCTCAAAATTTGCTAAATAATTTATTTAACTTTATTTAGAAAAAAAGACATTTAGATTTTTCTCCAAAAATTCTAAAATAAGTTCTTTATTTCTAAATAAATAAATTAATTAAAAAACCATTAAAAATATATAAAACCAAAACATTTAAAAAATAAAATAAAAAAATAATCAATAAAAAATCATTATATATGCAAAAATAAAATAAAATTATAAAACAAAATAAAAACAACATAAAACAAAAAAAAAATACATAGTTTTTTTAAAACAAACACCATACACAAACTTACCTAACTAAACATTAAAAACCAACCATAAAAAAACAAAACACATAAAATAATTAAAAAAAAAAACAAAATACAAAAAGACAAAACATAAAAAAAAAAAAAATACAAAATCTAAAAACAAAACAATACCAACAAAAACATATAAGATAAAACAACACATACAATAAAAGGAAAAAAGGGTGTGCATTACACAATAAAATCCAACGTTATTATTGAACTGCATAAAAATGAAGGTTAAAATTTTTAAACCATTTGTCATATGATTATGCGCTGGTTAATAAAACCCTTGGTATATGTAGCACATTGCAGTGTCGAATTTGATGTGTTCTTAGCTGCTCAGGTTTAGCCTGAAAAAAAAAAATGAAAAATAAAAACCATGTATCCTGCACAAAACTGTCAGCGTTTGTTCAATGATAAAATTCTGGATTATTGTTGGGTCTAAAATGTGGATGCAAATTAGAGTTTCATTTACTATCAATCCGGGTAAGTAAACTTTGAGGGTCATCCAATATATATGGACTTAGAGACAAACTAAACTAAGCTAGGTGAAGAAATGCCAAAGCTCCCTTATAGGAGGTCTTTCATTGGGATCTCCAACACCTATTTAGTCATTTAATCAAAATGAAATCTAAAGACATTGTGACAAGTGTAAGAAATATTAAAGCTCCCTTATAGGAGACTGCTCATTAATATTTCTAATCATTTTAATCAACAAACTATTAAACTAATGAAATTAAGAATTAAATAAAAAATCAGATTCATTGAAAGAAACATTAATACTTTCTTACGAAAGGTCATTCGTTAATATTTCAAACATATGAACCTAATGAAATTTACAAACAAACATGAAATGAAAGCTTACCAAAACAAAAGTGTACTTGCTAGACAATGGGGGCGCTTGCAAGGTTTCACAAGCACATCAAAAGAGAAGTCAAATGTAGAATATCAAAGAAGCTCCATTTTATTTATCTTCAATTGCAAATTGCAATTACAAATTATGCATTCCAAGAGGTTCTAAAATCTCCATTACAATGATTCCAAATTCTAACTTCTACTTACAAACTTATAAGATCCTAAGGTACTAAATTCTAACTTCTCAATTCTAAATTCTAAATTCCAAAGTTACATATGAAAGAGATAACACTCCTATTTATACAAAAGTTATGATAACAAACTCATAAATGTGGATCCATTATTCCCTTTTCAAATCCACATATCTCTCAACCAATGGTGACATATAACCCTATCCTCCATGATCTTCTCCATGAGGTCCATGATCTTATCCATGAGGTCCATGATCTCCTCAAATTCGAATTTGAACATAGAGTGCCACATAAGGGTGCCTTAGAAGCTTCCTTTGTACCTACACATGTCAACAAAATAATTCTAATTGTTAGGTATAAATACTTGGATATTATTTTCTAAAGTTTAACCACAAATTCTCTTAAAAATACTAAGAATTAATAATACTTTGGAAAACACAATAGAAGCTAATGTGATGACATGGTGGTGGAATAGAGGTGAGAAAATGTGTGAATGGAGTGAAAGTGGATGTATTTTAAGGATAATTCTTAGGCCCAACAATTATATAATGAAAATCTCGGCGGGCGGTTGCTATTAATTTGTACATAAATTATTTTTGTTTCATAACACATTCAACACATTGTTTCAATGGCAATTTTGTTTCCATCGTGCGACATTGTAATTTGAAAAACCGTTGTAGGTTTCAGGCGAATAGGATGAGGTTGAATTTAATTTTCCATTTTGTTTTCATCGTGCAACAGTGTAATTCAGCAATTCGTTGCAGGTTTCGGGCAAATAGGATGAGGTTGAATTTAAATAAAAGACTTTGTGTGCCTTATAAAATGTAACATGTGCGCTTCAATGGTTGGGTCATGTGATTTATTAGGCGGAAATCATGGCTTCGATTCCAAAAACCGTCACTCATTTATAAAACCACAAATGAATTAATTTTTTTAAAAAATAAACACATTTAAATAATAAACATTTCTCTTTAATTTGAAATAGTAACGTATGGTGTAGTGGAAAAACTTTGGATTGGTAATGCAAAAGTCATAAAATCGAAGCTTATGGATTCCATTTATTGAAGATGATGTTTTTTTGGCTTAAACGAGGCTGGCACGTGGCAATCATGGATTAGGCCATGTGGAAGTGTATCATTCACCCACATGTTTAGTAAACAAATTGGCTTTGGTCCACTCAGCCTGCCATGTTAGCCTACCAACTTAGCATGCCATGTACTCCACAGTGAACGTTGCCATGTGGCACTCCCTGGTGCTGCCACGTGGCACTTATGCCCCCATTTTTACCATTTTTTTCTAAAACTTCAAACAACAGTAACTTTCTCATATGACATCCATTTAGGCGATTCAAGTGTCATTGGAAAGAGCCTTGCGAGATATACGTGATGAGATAGATTTCAATAGAATTTGAGATAGTAAAAAATGGTCATTTTTTATGGCTTTGGCGGTGATTGGACTTGGAAAAAGAATTAAATCATTAAAAACATGTTTCTAGTACGAGTTTTCTTTAACCTGGTTTTTGAATCACTGAAATTTCATATCAAACGAAGAATTTATCAACGAAACACTAGTGGGAAGTCCAAGATGCATCACTTCCCAACAGGTAAAAAATGCATTTTATTTTTATTTATCTTCCTTGAATTTGTTTTATTAGCACTATTTATAAATTTGTTGCGTATATATCATATGAAGAGGGACTGATCACCTCTCTCCTTCGAAAATCTTACATTTTATTGTAGATTAGTGCTACTAGGAAGATCAAAGAATACCAATTTATGCACAAGTGATTTTCAAAGACCAATCTATTTTTCAAAAAGGAACACGAAGAAGTCAAGTCCATTTCAAATCACATCCATAATACCATTTTTACTCATTCATTTTCCTCTTTCTAAGCTTATAGTCCATCCATCAATATCCATCTTCCTAGAGCATAACTTCAAATCATTTTTCCTTTGCAAGTTTCACATTTTCCTACATCACTTACATTTCATTTCTAACCCATGAATAAAGTCATTCAACTCCCTTACAAAGCTGAGTCACCCCATTTTCCTTTTCTTCCAAATAAACCCTGCTTCAATGCAAATTTTCCATCTATGGTCCTTCAAAATCATTATTTCATACTCGTGTTAGATGATGGAGGATTCATCAAGGCCTTCCTTCTAGCAAGTCTTGACCCATCGACATCAGCACATCATCTGGGTTTAAGGCTAGAGTTCCTTTTTAGTACCTTGAGGCTTGCATGCCTTAATGGCAAGTTCTCTCGCTAATGAACAATGGGAATACATCAATGTCTCTTGTTTGTCAGATCTTCTAGGTGACTCAACTTCAACTCATTTATTTGTACCTAGTAAGATGTACTTGGGCATCTTGACTCTCATTGACATTAATGGTGAGTAGTCTCGAGTTGGTTAACGACATTCATTAATGGTCGGTAATCCAACTATTTCTTTCTATGTTCGACCTCGACACATCCATTCACATAGATAATAATTATGCCATGATGCAGATATGTATGAAGACTATATGATTTCAACAACTTGTAGCAGATTTTGTTTTCAGAGATCAGTAGCAGCAACATTAGTTCCAACAATAAGAAGGCATAAAGATTCCACTTTTCAAGACTTCATCCACTATTCATGCAACCAAAAGAAGAGGAAGCACATCAGATTCATTCACTTTACATTCATGATCCAGAAGCAACATACACACTCTTCTCACGGATGCATTGCTTATTCACTTTTCAGGTAGGTGAAGGTATGTTCTTTTCTACCTTTTTATCATATAATTCCTTCAATATTGAAATTATGATTTTTGGAAAGTGCTTCACCCTATTCCCTTTCTCATTTCATAAAAACTAAAAATACCTTTAGTTGGGGGGGAAATACCAATTCATGTTCATACCTCATGTTCACATTTCACGATGCATATCACATTCATAATTCATCATCACCCTTTATATCACATGTCACCTTAACCAACATACTTTTCCAAACAACTACTATTGCATTATGATTCAAAATGTTACATGTTTTGCAAATGATGATCATAGAATGAATGGCTGATTAAATGTTTTCAAAGTCTTTCGATGTAACACAAAAATAACAAAAGTATTGTTACACAAGAACCAATACTAATAAAAGTTGGTTGTCACACAAGAACCAACCAAAATAATATGTTGCAATCGAATGTTTTTCAGAAAGAACACTTTGTAAAAAGAACAAAGTTGTCAAATGATTATGCAAAGTTAAAAATCGATATCAGCCAAAGTTCATATAAAAGCAAGACAATTCAAAAGATCAAATCATAATTAAAGTAAATCAATGCAATAGATTGCATGAGGACATGCAATAACTCTAGTTGGGGGGTATGTTGGGCCTCCAAAATGTCATACACTTTCACCTTCATTCTCACTTTATTACCTGATTTCATTAGCTTGTCATCAAGTAACCCTACATTTCCATTACCATATGGGTTCATATTTGTATTTCCCAAAAATTATTAATTTCAAGTATTTAAAGTGAATTTATGATTAAAAGTTAGAAAAATAATATGTATTTGTTTATACCTAAAGGTGGAATGAGTTTGGTGACATGTGTAGGTGATTTGGAAGGTTCCAAGACACTCTTATGTGGCCTCCAAGACTCAAATTCGAATTCTCTTGAAGATTTGAAGGAGATTTGGGATAGGGGTCAAGCATATCTCATGGAGAAAAATCATGGATAAAGGAATATGTGTCTCATATTGGTTGTAACCATATGAAGGATTTGCGGATTTAGGAGGGATATTGGATCTCCATTAATGAGTTAGTTGCTTATGTTTTTGTATAAATAGGAGTACCTCCTCCATTCCAAAGGGAGGACTCTTGGAGCATGTATCCAACTTATGATGGAATAGAATAAAGCTTCATTTTACATAAATTTCCATTCTATAGTTTTAGATATAAATTGTCTTAATGTAGTATATGGAATAGTTTGTCACTTTGTTCTTAAGAGAATTGAGCTCACTCTAAAAGGATCAAAGAAACATTTTATTTCATTATAGATTTTATTTTCATTTAATTACTTATATGTTTGAATATTTTTCATTATTAATGAATGAATTTTAGTTTAAATCTTATCAGCATATGAGGGGACAACCAAGAGTCTAAGTTAGGCTCTCCTTCTATTTGGTCTAAACAATAATTAAAGTTCATTTCCTTTTCTTTATTTCAAGTTATTTTTGAGTTTATGATTTGATGCAATGGTAATGTTGTTGGAATAGAACTGTGAGGAAGGACAACCAGTACTTCCTAAGTCAGGAACCTCTTCTCTTGCTTTCTATACATCACATACTGCTGCTCTTTAGTTTCTCTTCTTGAGGATAGTACTGTGGGGAAGGACAACCAGGACCTCCCGAATTAGGAGCCTCTTCCTTCACTTACTGCATCTTGAATCAAAGACTTTTTAATTTTCTTAGCTTAGAGTTATTTGCCTACTCCTGCATATATTTTGCTGGCATCATCATAAGCTTACGAGTATCCCTGGTTGATAATTTAATGAAAGAAATTTAAGAAATTAAATTTCCCAACACTCAACATTCCCCCATTCCTTGGCCTGCACCTAGTGTTCAATGTGGACCGCCTTCGGCCATACTTTCCATCATTATTAGACACATTCGACATTGCAGAATAGTTCACACCAATAGAGTTAAATCCAGATTGAATGGAACAATATGCAACTGATTGGATCATGGACATGCAAATCAAGCACACTTGCCAGCAGATGATCCAATTGTATCGAGTTGTCAAAGCAAGCCAACTCCTTCACCAAGGCAAGTGGTTCACCAGGGACCAAGTTTAGCAAAAGTTTCCTCATCTCATGGAGGAACTCAACACAATGGGGACGATTGCTTCCTAATGGGGGAGGAATGGTCTAGGTGGATATTGGTGGCCACCTACGAATTCCATTTGGACCCCCACCATTATTTCTGTCAGTTTTTCAGTTTCCTTAATTGTAGCACAATTTACTATTTTTAGCAGTTCTTCGGGTCCTGAACTTCCGTGGGAAAACTGGAGCAACATGGGTCCATGGACCGATGTTTCTCATCCCAAAGTTGTATTCCTCGGATATATCTTTCTAACGAGGTATTGTGTGCATCAAACAAAGATCATATGCCAAATTTATGACCCCTGGAAGTTAATGTACAAATTTACCCAAAACAGGGCCCATAGTTTGGCACTTCATCTCCTAGGGTTAGGTTTTTGGATGATTAGGGTTTTCCATTGTTTCTAAGCAATAAATAGGCCTTCGAGCCTCATTATAAGATAGTTCATAGGCATGTAGCCGCCACATCTCTCCTCAGAGATAAGCTATCGTCGCCCGAGCTAGTTTATATACATTTCTGTTTGTAAGATTATTTCAATATTTTACATTAATGAGATGAAGTATTATTTCTGCTGCATCTCTGTATTTATGGTTATCTCTGTAATTTTTTCATTCCTATTTAAATCTGGATCAGTTTCAATGGATTTTATCACAGGTTTACCCAAGTCCGAAGGAAAGAGTGTCATCATGGTGGTAGTTGATAGACTTACCAAGTATGCACACTTTTGTGCATTATCGCATCCATTTAAAGCCAATACAGTTTCTCCTACATTTATGGAAACAATTCAAAAGCTACATCAAAACCCAAATATTATTGTAAGCGACAGAGATCCCATTTTCACTGGAAATTTTTGGACATAATTATTTTCTTGTCTCGGTACTCAATTAGGTCATAGCTCATCTTATCATCCTCAATCTGATGGGCAAACTAAGATAGTAAACAAATGTTTGGAAGGATGTCTTCGTTGCTTTGTATTTCATAAACATACAAAATGGGTCAAATGGTTGCCTCTGGCTGAATGGTGGTATAACACTTCCTTCCGTAATGCAGCAAAAATGACCCCATTTATGGCACTTTATGGATATCATCGACCATCCATCACATCATATTTAAGAGAAATTTCTAAGGTTCAAGTAGTAGAAGATCACATCAAGCATCAACAACAAGTTCTCCAACTCTTGAAGGATAACCTCACATTGGCGCATAATAGAATGAAACAACAAGTATATCAACATTGCAACGAAAGAAGTTTTGACGTAGGTGACTGGGTATTCCTACGGCTACAACCATATAAAAAAATGTCCCTCAAGCAAGCTAAGAAGGATAATAAATTATCACCAAAGTATTATGGTTCGTACAAGGTGTTGCAAAAGATTGGTACTATGGCATACAAATTGGAGCTTCCTGCAGCTTCCCCAGTGCACCTAGTTTTCCATGTTTCATGTTTAAAGAAGGTTATAGGTGACAAGCTCCTAGTTCAAACAATATTTCCAGAACTTGACGAGGAAGGAAAAATAATATTGGAACCTAAAGCAGTCATGGAAACAAGAACTCGACATCTATAAAATTGATCAATTTTTGAGTATCTCATCAAGTGGAAGAACTTACCCACTAAAGATTCCAAATGGGAGGATGAGAATTTTATAAAGAAGCATCCAAAACTATTGAAGCGTTGAGGAAAAAACTTTTTTTAAGGAGACGGGCATGTTAGGTCCCTATAATACTAGTGATTCCCCCATTACTATTGTCATTCTAGCCCTTATTGTTATTATTGTGCCCCTATTGTCCCCATATTGTTATTAGTGTGCCCCATAGAAACCCACTATTGTTATTGGTGTGTCCTTATGTTAGTACTGTTATGTCAGCTTTGATTATATTGTGACCCCTTAGACTCCTATATATAGAAACGAGGTTTAGTCATTTGAATCATCCAAGAATTGTTCATTTGTGTAATGTAAAGGAGGTTGCCCCATTGAAGAGGCTGATTTTGAAGGCGTTCATCTATCTTTTCTTCTACTTTGTGTGCTGATTGCATAAAATTTTCTCCTAAAATAGTTTGCTAGAGAGCATATCTTGTGTCTTATGTGTATGTGAGCTTATGTCGTTCTCTACTTTTTTGCATAATTTCCATTCGCATGCATGCATTAATTACTATGAAATATACATATCTATAATTTAAATAAAGCTGTAATAGTGTAAAAATATGATATTTTAATATATTATTACAAGATCTATTGTGACAAAAAAACAATGGTAGTTTACGGATCATTTGGTATCATAGCAGGTTTCTTTGGGTATTTGTGGATATTTTCAGGGGATCTAGGTCGAAGGGGTCGAAAATTGTAAAACCCTAATCATGGCTGACGAATTTGTAAACGAGGCTCGTGATCCTACAAAGGTGAGGTTTTCACGGCTTGAACAATAAGTCGCAGATATAAGCCACAATATAAACCTCCTTATGGAAGCCCTAAGTAATAAGTTGGGAATATTTGGAGAAGATGGGGGTTCGAATGGAGAGGAAAAAACAGAAGGAGGATCGATAGATCGGGAAGACACGAAGAACCAGTCGAAAAAAGAACTCGGAAAAGATCAACCCAGTTTGAGTGTCGTGAATCAATACTTATTCAAAATGGAAGAAACGTTGATATCAAATAGTACCATAGTGAGATTGATGGTCTGAATTTGAACCACTGGTTGTAGGAACTGGAAGTTTATATCAGTGTTCATCAATCGAGGAAGGGTAAAAGATCTCATTCAGCGACTGAAATTAGAGGGCCATGCATTGACTTGGTGGGAGAGCCACACAAAAACCCTGAGGTTGGAGGGATAACCTCTAGTGACTAAGTGGAAGGATTTCAAAACCCCCATTAAGTCACAATTTTATCCCATTGGGTACGTGGAGGACTAGTGGATCTGGTGGCATTACTTCAGGCAAAAGTTGGGCCAAAGCGTGCAAGTGTACACTACAAAATTCAGAAATATGGCTATAATGTTGGGTATCTCTCCAAATAACCCATATATACTAAAGTATTTGGGGGGATTGCACTGCCATTGGCATGAGAAAGTGATGCTCTTCAAGCCCAAATCGATGGACAAAGCTTGTGTACAAGCATAATACCTCGAGAACATAGGCCTGAAAAGAGCATAATCAAGTGGATCGAAGCAAAAGAAGAAACAATAAGCTTCTAAGGAGGGGAATAAGAAGCAAATAGGGGGAAAAGGTAAAAACAAGACAACCACAACACGCCAATGCAAAGATCCTAGCAACCACTGCAACATTGATGGCCATACATAGGAGAAGTGATAGAAGTTGCATGCAGAGCTAAACCCAAAGAACAAGAAGAAAGATACTAAGAAGAAGAACCTCAAGGCCACTGACTCAAGCAACCAAGTTAAAAGAAAATTGGATGCGGATGATAAGATTATATGTACATCATTGTAAAAGGATGTGAATCTGAGTAGCCTTCAACAATAGGAAGAGAAAGAAATGACCGAACTCTTCCATATAAAGATATAGGTCAAGAAGACAACGATTGATGCTCTATTTGACTTAGGATCGCAGGAGAATCTCATTGAAACAAAGCTGGTCAATAGTTGGGGCTAGAAGTTCGTGATCATCCAAACCCATATCGACTAGGATGGGTAAATAAGGATGCAAAGCTGAAGGTAAAAAAACAATGCAAAATTAGATTTGCTATCAGTGCTGATTTTATTGATGAAGTAGATATGGATGTGGTTCCCTTTGATGTATGTGGAGTTGTGTTTGGGAGTCCATACATGTATATGCATGATGTACTATTCATGAGAGCTAACTATTACTAACTCATCAAGGATGGAAAATCGTTCATCATCAACACGCACAAAGGCAAGTAAGTTTTTTTACTGGTAAGTGCTAACCAAGCCAAGAAATTGATTAGTTCTAGTAAGAAGTATGTTTTATTGTTTTTAAGAGAAAGTTAGTCTTAAGAGGAGTCAATAAGAGGCAAGGAATCCCTAGATGGGTGTACTAAGAAACATAAAAAACAATTGGAGGAGTTCTTATAGGCATACAAGGATGTGTTTTGAGAGCTTAAAGGGTTACCACCTAAGAGAGAAGTGGAGCACGAGATCTAGCTATTGCTAGAGTCCCCATTGCAAAATATTGGGATGTACAAGTAGTTTGTTATAGAAGCAAGTGAGTTGAAGAAACAATTGCAGCAACTGTTGGAACAGGGTGTCATTCGACCGAGTACATCACCTTGTGGGTCACCCATCATCATTGTGCAAAAGAAGGATGGGACTTGGTGGATGTGTATATATTAC
Organism: Pinus tabuliformis; assembly: GCA_031772625.1. NCBI lineage: Eukaryota > Viridiplantae > Streptophyta > Pinopsida > Pinales > Pinaceae > Pinus > Pinus tabuliformis. The sequence continues at coordinate 1,199,737,200 of CM062820.1, read as the reverse complement.
AGGGTGTTGAATAAAATCACACTCAAGAATATATACCCCATGCACAGGATAAACAATCTGCTAGATCATTTGCAACAAAAAAAGTATTTCTCCAAGCTAGACTTGAAGTCTGGATATCACTAGGTTCAAGTCAAAGAATAAGATACATGGAAGACCACCTTCAAAACCAAGTAAGGTTTTTATGAGTGGTTAGTTATGACATTTGGCCTATGTAATGCACCGACTACGTTTATGAGATTAATGAATGATATAATTCACCCTTTTATAGATTCATTTTTTATTGTCTATCTAGATGATATACTAGTTTATAGTGCTACTTGGGAGGAGCATATTTCACATTTGACGTATGTGCTGGAAACATTGAAGAAGCACCAACTGCTAGAAAATCTCAAGAAGTGTGAGTTTGTGTAACAATCTTTGGTGTATCTAGGGTATATGATCGGTGGAGGAGAGTTGAAGATAGATCCTTCCAATATGGAGGCCGTCATGAAATGGCCAATGCCTACTAATGTTTCTGAGGTTAGGAGTTTCGTTGGAGAAACATAGACCAGAGGAAATTCATAGCCTCATTTTCAATGGTAGCAACACCACTCCACACCATAACAACAAGTGGGAAGAATTTCTAGTGGGGAGAAGGTAAGAAGAAGGTTTTTTAGGAGATAAAGAAGAATATCAGTCAAGCACCAGTTTTGGCATTACTAAACTTGCAACAACCCTTTGAAGTGGAGACAAATGTGAGTGGGTATGCTATGGGAGCTATCTTGATGCAAGGAGGAAGGCATGTTTGCTACCATTATGAAGTATTTCATGGGGTAATTCTTAACTACCCTACCTACGATAAGAAGCTCTATGCCATGGTGCAAGCTGTGAATAAGTGGAATCAAAATCTGATGGGAAAGGAAACAGTAATCCAAACAAATCATGAGCCATTACAATACTTGCAGGCCTAGAGTAAGCTACAACATACCAAGAATTACAAGTGGATGGGGTTTTTAAAACAATCTCATTTGGTGATCAAGTATAAGAAGGGAAGCACAAAAAAGTTGGTTGATATGCTTTCAAGGCCACCTACATCAAATATTATAGCTTTGGGGACTCTTATACACATGGATCCATTCACCCATGATGCATGTAGAGAGGCATATTCAGAAGATGAAGATTTCAAGGAGGTGTATTAGGAGTTGCAGAGCCAGATTCATGTGCACGATGGTGACAACACTGTTGAATTCCATCTCTAGGATGGGTTAATCTACAGGCTGGATAAGCTATGTGTTCCTAAAGGTAAGTGTTTGCAGCTGATTAGAGAGGCTCACACCTCCAAGGTTACAGGGAATTTTGGTGTAGGGAAGACCATGGCTAACTTGTAGAGGTATGTGTATTGGCCCAAGATCCAAGAGAAGTTAGTTAGGTTCATAAGAAGATGCATGATTTGTTTTACCATCAAGCCTAGCAATAGGAAACAGGGCATGTATCATCCCTTACCTGTACCTACTCGTCCTTGGGAAAACATTTCCATGGAATTTGTGGGAGGTTTACTGACAACCAGGAAGGTCCATGACTACTTCTTCGTGGTAGTTGTTAGGTTCAAGAAGATGTGTGTTCTAATGCCCTGTAAAAACACCATTAGTGGAAAAGAAGCATAACATTTTTTCTTTGGACAGGTTTGGGGCACTTTGGGATACTAAGGAGCATCATTTCAGATAGGGACACAAGATTTCTTAGTGCACTCTGGACTACATTGTCAGAGAATATGGGCACAAAGTTGAAGATATATACAACATTCCATCCACAGATAGATGGGAAGAAAAAAGTAGTCAACATGACTTTGGTGAAACTTCTGAGGGGATATAACCAGAAGCATCCGAAGAACTAGGATGAAAATATGGTATATATACAACATTCTTATAACATAGCAGTCCAAAATTCTACAGGAAAGTCCCCATTTGAGAATTGTTTTGGATATTTTCCACCTTCACCTTTGGATATTGCATATGGGAAGCAAGGGGGTGTGAGGGAAGATCTTCCAAGAGATGCTTTGAGGGCTGAAAAATTTATAGAGAAGATCACGAAGATCCATCTACCGGTCATGAAACACTGCAAAATTCGTAGGAGCAGTATAAGGCTAGGCATGATCAACACAGAATAGAGAAATCATTCAAGGTGGGAGACAAAGTATGGCTATAGTTGAACAAGGAGAGGCCGCAGGGGCCTTGTGAGAAAATCAAGGCTCTAAGGTATGGTCCCTTTGAGATACTAGAAAAGGTGGGTAATAATTCTTATCAACTCAATTTATCACCATATATGCACATTTACTCAGTTGTGAATGTAGAGAATTTGAATCTCTATGAGCATTCCATGCTAGATCAGGAAGAGGAATAGATCCTACATTCTGTGGAGGATTGGGCACCATATTCTCAGGCAGAGTTGATAGAAGATACAGTTTTGCAGAAGAAGTCCAGAACTACAAGACAAGGGCAACATGACCTTTGGTAGATTGGGTTGAAGGGACAACTTCCAGGCAAAGCTAAATGGTACGCGAGAGAGAAGGTGGAAGAAAAATTTCCTCACCTCATTCAGTAAAATATTTTGGGGACCAAAAGCCTCCCAAAATGGGGAGGTATGATCTGAATTGAATCATTATATTGTTTTTCATCCATCTCAATGAACTTGGAGTGGAAAAAGTGGAGGAATCAGCTTATAGGACGATTTCTACGAGGGGACCCAGTTTGGAGAAATGAGGTCTGAAACATTCCAGTAGCGTTTTGAGGCATCAAATGATATTTTTTGGGGGTAAAACTTTTCCGCTTTAGCACAACACCTTTTCATTCTATTCTACACATAGAGACCTTTCCAATGACGCAAGAAGCACGTCAACCAGAGTCCGCATGCAAAAGTTATTCTACTCAGACGTTGACCTTCCTGATTTCACACCTATAGTTTGGGAGGATGTCGTGTCAGCCCCAATATTCATGGAAAAGGGGATAGCCACGTGTTTTTGATGGAAAAGACTCTAGAAGAGTCTATTTTGTAACTCTAGTTAAGAGTTGATGTAGTCAAAATGAACCACTAGTAGGCTATCAGGCTATGTTATAACTGAGCCACTAGGAGGAAGAGGCATTCCATTCTTTCAAGAGCATTTTGTTCCATAGATGAGAAAAGATAGCCAACAGAGATAGGAGGTAGAACACAAAAAGAGGATCTATGCACTGTATCAGCCCATGGGCCACAAACATTACTTCTTTGTACCTGCAGCCATATTTCCAGACAGAGAAAGAGAGCGAAGTGACCTTACCTTCCAACTGGGTTTTCACTCAAAAGGGTTTCCTAGAGAGAATATCCTGTGTCTTATGCATGTGTGAGCTTATTTTTCCGTTCTCTACTTTTCTGCATAATTTCCATTCACATGCATGTACTGATTACAATAAATATACAAATCTAGTATTTAAATAAAGCTGTAATAGTGTAAAATACAATATTTTAATATATTATTATCAGGTCTATTTGACGAACTGTCCAGTGGAATATCCACAACAATTTACGGATCAATGCTCCTCGCTGGGCTCGCCCATGGACAAACAACCCACTCCCACAATTCCCTCTATTCCATCCCTCTTGAAGGAGTGCAACCACACTATAAGTCCAATGCCCTCTCGCAATTCCAACACACAATCTATGATTCAAATTAACACCATCACCAAAAGATGGGCCCTCTACAAAATCTTTGAGACAAAATGACCACGCAATTCTACCCCTCCATAACCTATAATGAAGATTTGCCATAGAACTTCACCCTCCCAGGAAAGGAAGATAGTTGTAGTGGCCAAATACTTTCGAAGCACAAAAAGAGGAAGGTAATTAGACCAGACATGAAATACACAACCTACCAATTTTCCATCGAGGGCTCAGCGGCTTTGCCCAAGGAAGGGATCTACAAACTGAAGCCGCACCACTGAAGCTTCATTCCACGTTCCAGGAACACACTGTATGCACCTATAAATCCTCTCCCCTGGATCCTACACCACCCTAATAGTCACTTGAGCAAGCCCGAAACTATAAACATAAAACCCACCACCAATATCCTTTGATGCAAATATTCCCATACAAATGAACATTCACAAGTGGAGAGCTCATGCACACTTAGCCTTAGCGAAACCACACTCCCTATTGCCCATGCCAAGAAACCAAAAACTGATGAAAACACTGAGCTTCCATGATATATAGCAAGCCTTCATCTTCTTTAGGCTTTGATCTAGATGACACCACTTGGCTTGGAAGCCTCTCCACCTTAATGCCCACGTCATGTAACATTACCTCACCCACTAGGATCCAGGCTCCGTATGCTCCATTCACCCAACCCCATCGAGGTCCCAGAGGTAATATTTAAAAAGCATGTAATTGTAGTATATAATGTATTATAGTATTTTATTTAGGGGTGTAATGAATTGATTATAATATGTTTTTTTTCATCTTAATTTAATATTCTAAGATAAATTATTTTTCTCATGTGATTTTGTAAAAAAGTTGGCAATTAGTGGGGTCCTCTTTAGGGTATAATAAGAGTCAAAGAATTATTAAGTTAATAATATTGCAGGTATGGTGGTCATTTAATGTAAGATGGACAAGGTCCATTGTGTTTCTTATTATTGAATAATGTTTAATAGGTAATTAACATTTAATAAACATAATGTGGCCTCATTGAAGAAAGTCCACTAGGTAGTTAACATTTTATTATGTTAGAGTCTTCTGAGTAGTTTTCCTTTTTAATCATAAAAGTCGGTGAAGCTAGTACCGACAAATTGCAAGCCAATACTAGCAATAAATTGTGACTTCGCAATGACTGAGACATTCAGAGACACTAGGTCTCACTCTAGACAAATACCTACCCCTTGAGCTGCATCACAATATGCCAATATTAATTTATCAACATGTACAAACTCTACCCCTGACTAGTTTTGAACCTATGACCTTACGAGAAAGCACATGCTCTTAACCATTACTCCCACTCAAGTTGTGCATGGTTCTCTAACGAGTTGTAAACAATGATGAATTCCTTCTTATGGATCATGTATTAGAATATTATTATATTTGAGCTTAGCTCAATGGGAGGTTTCTCCTCTAAGTGGTAAGTAAAGTTGACTTAATCCTTACATAAAAATATCAATATGGTGTTTTCATTTCAAAATAATAATTGATAGCTTTGCATTAGAAAATTTTGTGACTAAACTATACAATATTGTAATACAAATAGAGTAGGAGATGACCACAATTATCAAGTAGGTTCATCCTGGGTGGCTGGGAGGAATGATTGTTATCCTCCTCAACCAGGTTCAATTCCCACAAGTGACATGTTGGGCTCTATTGAGTATATTGTTGTAATGACTTCCAATCTTGTTGTTCTATGGCCTTGATCTCTAAAGAATATGTTACCCTTACTTAGGGGTTGGAGAGGGGGGTGCTTGGTTACATTGAAAAAAAAGAGATGACCATAATCCATTAACAAAATTACAATGTCTTTGTCGATTTCTTATCCAAAATCTAAACAAAAAAGCATGGAAATCATATTATCGGGAAATCTAACATGATAACAATACTACCCATTAAAGTGGGAGGTAGAAGTGGGAGGGGTTACCTATTGCCCCGACGAAGTAATTGAGAGTCAATACGTTTGGGGATTGGGGATCGTGACAAATAACCAAATGGAATTCTTGGCCTTGTGGCAAGGGATAGAAATGGCAATATTAAAGAATACTTAACATCTTATGGTATTTGGGGATTTAATGATAGTCATTCAACAAGTGATCAAACTAAAACAAATCTCCGACTATGATCAATATCCTATGTTGCAAAGGATCCTTAAGAAAATTGAAAAGTTTAAATCCATCAAATTCTTCCACGTTAAGCGACATTTTAACACCAAAGCAGATTCCTTAGTGAACAAAAGAGCCTCCTTGGACCAAGGGATGATACTCTAGGATAATGAAATATTTTTATACAATCCTTTGCCATGATCAAAGCAATAATAAATAAAAATCAATGTAGTTTGGGAGCTATAAGCACAAAGTAAGGAGGAAAGAGATCTTGTGAGTCCCATTGCAACATTAACAGAGCACAATATAGGATGGCGAGTGGCTCAAAATCTGTCGTAACAATTTGGTAGCTTTGGTTAATTGGTGCTACACAATATTCAATTCCCACATGGTTGAGATAGGATTATAATTTCAAGGAGAAGGACAACTGGTGGCTAGGAACTAGCATCTTTTGTTACAGGAAGGAAAGGTAAACAATGGATTTCATTCAAGCTGCTTGATCAACACCATATTGATGGAGGTAGTTTCAATATTCGGTTGCAAAAATGCACATCGAGGACTGATGGATAGGAGAATTTATGAGGGGGGTAAGATTCTTAAGCCCCGTGAGAGGAAGCAAAGTGTGATAAGAGGGGCTTTCACATGCAACACAACTTCTAAGGCATGCTGAGTATTCCCCCCTACAATTGTGGTTCGTGTTTGGACTAACCATTTCTATGGTGTTCCTTCACGTCACTAGAAGGCAGAGAATATGGACGGAGCAATGCAAAATATAGTTGTTTAGGAGAATGTAGACATTACAATGCAATTGGACTACATAAAAACCACCATGGAACATATTCTATCTTTGCTAAATAATTAAGGGGAACTTTTGGCTGATGGAAAATAGGTACAAACTCTGTTTTCAACCAAAAAGTTGGACTCCTTCAGGTCAAGCTTTATAGGTTGCAGGTAAAGGTGGATACATTGGATCTCCATTTGGAAAAACTTAAATATGTAACACAATCTAGATCAAAGGAAGATATGTTGGAGTTCGATCATCGCACAGAAATGGGATCTCCACTGCTTATTATTCGTATTCAGCAAGAGTGCAAGGAATCAACAACAACTGAAGAATATGTTGAAAATGGGTTGACCCTAGTAGGCTAGTTAATTTCCATCTCTCTTTTGAATATGTTTTGCAAGTATGTACTAGCTTTGGGTTTCTTTTGGAAGATTTACAAGTGTAGTCAAATCAAGAATAAAATAGACAAAAGGTGTAGTATAAGTAATCATCTTTTCTGTTTTGGAAAAATGTTGGAATCTGAAGAATTAACTAAATATGTAAAAGGTTCTAGCCTTAAAACAAAATTTCTATAAATACAAATCATAAACATTCTGTTGAAAAAAATAACAATACTACCCACTAAAACGTTATAAAATGAAAGGGGCTTAGGAATCCATCCCATCAAGGGTATAATTTGCCACCCAAGTCTTCTTAATGAACTCTTCATAGCACATATTCATATTTATCGATGCATAGGGCAAGTTCCTTGTGTCATAGTCACTAGTTTTGATTTGGGAGAGTGTTAACCTACATGCTGTCATCCATAGTCCTAGATGAGCCATGGGTAAAGAACTCCCCATTTGAGACATAAATAGAATGAGAAGGGGACCAAATTACCTCTTGAGGGAAGTTGAGAGAACCATAAATGCAAGACATCAATAATATTATTGACCCTAATTTCAACTCATGCTTTAGGAACTTGGTCCTTTGTATCCATATAAAATCTCTAAATTCTTACTCCATATCTTGAAGTGTCCTTAATTTGGTGGCTATCTCAACAACATATCAATATCACTTTTGAATTATACAAATTTTTTCCACCATGCCTTGTGCTAATGACCCCATTGAAGGGTCGAATCCACCATGATTTTATGAGTCTTTACTACTCCACATTCATGCCATTTTACATTCATCTTAGCCTCAACCAAATGACATAGAAGATAGTAGTTGCTCCAATAATGGTAATGATGCCTTGTGGCCATGATGAGAGATAGCTAATAGGCCATGTCTCTATTATTTTCCCTTAAAACCCAATAAATGATTCGTAATTCTCTAATCATGTGTTCAAAAATATAATTCAAACTGTCATTATAAAACTTAAATTACAAATACACTGAGTTTTCTAACTATAACATGCACAATAGAAATAATTAAAGCTGAAGACACACACTCAACACATAAAGTAGTAGATATACCTAGGAAACCAAACTCCAAGGAAAACTTGCAAATTGTGTGTGTTTTTATATTAGCTTATAAAAATAATAAAGTTTAGAAATTCATACAACAAGGGAACACTTCCCTCTACAACAAATTCCTCTAAACAACTAAAACAAGAAAAATTGAAATACCCTTTGTGCACTTATGCTATTGTATGGCCAGACAGGTATGGCCTTTATGCACACTGGTATGCATTGTATAACCACACAATATGAAATTTCTCTGCACACACTAGCTCGTTTTATGGACATGCTAATTCTGGGTTGAGATAAGGTTATTTTGCCCTGTCCTTCTCTCCCCTTGGTCGCTGATCTTCCTTGATGAACACTGAAACCCTAGCTTCCTCTTGCTGAGCTAACACACACACTCAATGCCATTCAAACTGGCTACTTCTGTGCCCTATTCCCTCTTATAATTTGACTTGAGCCCCACCATCACTCTCAATGGCTAAGATGAAATCTTGATAAAGGGTTGAGATCTAATTTTATGTTGACTTTGGGATTTTTATTTTTTCCTAAGTCTAACATTAGGAAAAAATTAATTAAATTAATAATCTACTAAGTGGTTATCTTGTGAGTGCCTCTACTAGCCTTGGCACCTAGGCAAGCAAAACCATTTCTTTTCTACTCCAGTGAAAAATACCTCTTAGACAGGAAGATTTTCTACACTAAACATAACCTATTTATGAGGTAAAGAAATTTTCCCCTTGGCAAAGCCTTGGTTAGGATGTTTTATGTCTACTCCTCTATTGGTATGTAATAGAGTCTAATTGTACTTCTCTGAAGAATGTACTTGATGTGATGATATCATTTCGCAATGTTCTTTGAGTGATCATGAAACACTGGATCCTCAAAGAACTTGATACAACTCTAATTTTCAGAATGGATCATGGTGGGCTCTAGCTCCTGTCCTCATAATCCCATAAGTAACTTCCTCAACTAGATGGCTTCGTATGTTGCAAGGCTAGAAACCATGTACTTGGAATCTACTCATCTTAATGCAACTGATCTCTTGTTCTGGTTGAACCAGGAAATAACTACTGATCCAACACTGAAAGTGTAGAGCAACGTGCTTTTCCTATATGTGAAACTCCCTACCTAATACACATCAATAAAGTCCTTAAGCCTCACCCCATCAACCTTTCTCTGCCATAATACATTCTCTACTATCCCTTGGAGATACCTCAATACATGATTGGAAGCAACCTAATGTACTCTGGTAGGCTTGACCATGAACTGGCTCAAGGAGTTAACTGCAAAACATATGTCCAGTTGTGTGTTCACTAAATACATCAGTAACCTAATCAAAAACTGATAAAGTGTGGGGTCTACTCACTATGATCTAGATGTGTCCACCTTCTTCCAGTTTGTGACTAGAGGCATGGTCATGGCCTACAATCTTGCATGTGGAATTTTCTCATAATCTTTAGGGACACTTGCCTTTCCCCAATAACATCTCTCCATCTCCCAACGAAACCTTCAATCCAAGGAAATAGTGCATCAACCCCATATCCTTCATCTCAAAATCACTTTCATGATCTCTCTTTCACTCTTGGATAAAATTATTTGTACCTTTTAGGATTAGATCATCCACGTACAACACTAGAATAAGCGGCTCACCTCCAACAATAATATAATAGAGGTTCCGTTTTTCTTCAATCTTAGTGAAGGCCAATCCTGAAGGTAGCTATCAATACAAGCATACCATGCTTGTGGATCTTGTTTGATCCCATATAAGGATCTCTTAAGTCTGCACACATGAGTCTCCCTATCACATGTCTCAATCCCCTTCGATTGCTCAATATAAATCTCCTCCTTAACAACCCCATTGAGGAGTGTTGTTTTAACATACATCTGGTGGATCTTCCACTCCATCTGTGCTGCAATTACTATAATGGTCATGACAGATGAATATCTAGCCACTGGGAAAATGGCTTGTCATAGTCGATGCCCTCTACATACGAGAACCCCTTGGCCACAAATATTTCCTTTTATTTTTGGATGCTCCCATTAGCCATGTGCTTGATCTTGTAGAACTAATGGGATCCTACCATGGACTTTCCCTCTAGCCTAGACACCACCTCCTAGGCATAATTTTTCATGATGGAGGCATACTCCTCCACCATGGAATCTCTCCACACTTGTGGAGTGTCTACCTCTTGGTAGCTGTAAGGCTCGACATCCAATCACTCCATCATGAGTGCCATATATCCTATGTACCTATGTGGCTGTTTGTTCATTAAAACATATGTACTAGGAGCACCAACTCATTCCTGTGCTTTCTCTACTCATCTTTCTCTCCTTCTCTCTATGTTGGGAGTCACAGTCTGAGTGGGTTCCACTCTCTCTTCCACCTGCATGTCCTCCTCTTCCTTATGCTACTGAGATTTCCCATTAATGTGTATAATTATAGTCTAAGGTGTTGGATGAGCCTCCTACTTGGGATCTTGTTTCTCGTCCTCATGTGATGTGGTCTTCTCACACTCTAAGGACTTCCTCAAGGCCCTTTCTTCCTCAAACTTCACATCTCTCTTAATTAATATATTTATAAGTGCTGATACATATACCCTATATGCCTTGGTTGTCTCACTATAGTCCATGAATATTCCCTTCTCCATAGTGGGCTACAACTTCGACCTTTTCCCTGTTGGTATATTAAAGTACACCAGGCTGCCAAATATCTAGAAATGTGACACATCTAGTCTCTTACTTGTAAAGACCTCCTCTAGTGTAATTCATCCCAATAGACAGTGTGGGCTATGATTCTACAAGAAAACTACTATATTGCATGTCTCAACCCAAAGAAACTTGGGCAAACCTTAGTCATGAAACATGGCTTTGGCCACTACAACTATGGCCCTATTTTTGCATTCTTCCACCTTGTTCCGTTGAAGTTTATATGGTGTGGTCACCTCCCTTCTGATGCCCTAATTAGCACAAAGCTCCTTAAATGCATTTAAGGTTTACTTCCCACCATTATCTAACCGCAGTGCCTTGATTTTCTTGCCAGTATGTTTCTCAACTAAGGCCTTAAACTCCTGAAAATTCAAGAAGACTTCGTACTTTTTCATGAAGAATATCCAGGTCTTCTCAACTGACCATTTATGAAGGTGACATAATATTTGTTCCCCATGAGGGATACTGAAGAGAAGGGACCATAAACGTTTGAATGAACAAGGTATATAATTCCCTTAGCCCTTTTGTCTCTACTAGGAAAAGAGGTTTTGGCAGAATTTCCAAGTGTGCATCCCTTCCACACTTCATACTGGTCCACACTGCATTGTGGTAACCTGTTTCTATCTCCTTGAAAATTTTTAGCAGGCCATGGTGAAAATGCCTCATCCACCTATGCCACATCTCCCCAAGTTATTTACCTGAGTCACGACTCCCTCTACTGGTCAATGTTGTGGTTGTCTCAAACTACGGTTTATATAGACTTTTATGTATGGCCCAAATCTACTTAGCCACCTTGGAGTCTTAAGGTTTTATGAAAACCCTATGTTGTTTGAAGGTCACCTTATACTCGTTATCCTCCAATGCTGAAATTGAAATGAGGTTCTTCTTGAGCCCTAGAATTTAAAGGACATCTATAAGAAATAGATGGTTTCCTAAATCCCTCTAAAATATAACTGAACCAGTTCCCTCGACTCGATACTTCCCATCATATTCCATCTCAATATGGAATTTCATGTCCTTCTTTGTCATTTTTCTAAATTAGTTCCTGTTCCTCGTCATATAACAAGACACATCACTATCTATGTACCATAAGTTGGTAGCGACTGAGCTCACAATGCAAGTAATAAGTGAGAACTCATTCTCAAAATGAGAAGAGAACTCGTCTATCTTTGCTGAGGCTGCTACTTGGTCCTTCTTGGACCCTTTCTTCTAGTTAGGGAACTTATTAGTGTAGTTCTGAAACTAGTGGCATGAAAAACACTTAATATCTTATTGAGATATTTCTTCTTCTTTTCTCCCTTGGAGCTTGGATCACCACCACCACTATTCTTATTTCCCTTCGACCTGCCCAAGATTGCTGGTTAGGGAAAATTTCTCTTCATCTTCGATCTTGGTGCAAGACCTTGACTAGGCATCTTTGCAAAATTCTTCTTGGACACAATCACCCCATAATCATTCCTAGTTTAGAAGCCTCTCCTTGGCATACATTTCATCGGTAAAATTTTTCCAAGCCTTGGTGAAACCCATCAGGGAAAAACTCACCAGGTATATATTTGGAGCAATCTCCCCCACACCAACCAACTCGACCCTAACTTGGGTAAACTTGGTGAGGTAAGACACCATGGAATCTGTCTTGTTCATTAGGATGGTTCTCAGTTTATCCTTCAACACTAACTTTCTGGCCTCGCTCAAACCCTCATAGAGGCCAATAATGGTCATCCACATAGCTTTAGTTGAATTCTTCCCATTCAAGTGAGGGATGCTGTGGCCTTTGACTCCTTCCAAGATGATTCTCTTGGCCTTGCCATCTATTTTGTTATGTTGTACCAACTATTAAGGGTCATTAGGGGTGACTGGGGAATTATCTACAAACTCTCACACTCCTTGTTCTTCTAGCACCATGCCAATCCTCTCACACCATGAGTAGAAGTTGGATGCACTGTCCAACCTATCCTCAAATTTGAGACCTTGATATGCTCTACTGCCAATCCGCACTATCCAGAAACCCAAGTGGCCATGTTGAACTAGTGATATTTCTCCCTATGAATGCAAAACCTGATCTTGAAGATAAAAACATGCTTGGTCTTCAATCAGAGGCTAAGCTCTGATAGCATGTTAGTTTCCCTTAAAACACATTAAATTATTTGTAATTATCTAAGAGTGCAATTAGAAATATAATTTAAATTGCTATTTTGAAACTTAAATTACAAATACACTAACTTTTCTAACTATAGCATGCAGAGTGGAAATAAATAAAGATGAAGATAAACACACTCAACAAATAAGACACCAAATATACCCAGGACACCCCAACTCCAGGTAAAACCCGCAAAATATGCGTGTTTTTCTATTAGCTTAGAAAAATAATAATCTTCATAAACTAATATAGCATGGGAACAATTACCTTTTACAACAAAACCATCTAAACAGTTGAAGCAAGCACAATCAGAATGTCCCCTGTGCTTTTTTGCTATTGTAGGGCTATGAAAAATGTCCTCTTTGTGCATTGGTATGCCTTTTATGGCCACAAAGTATGACCTTTCTCTATGCACACTAGCTTTCTGTACGATCATGCTAATTTTGGGCTGAGATAAGGTTGTTCGACCCTATCATTCTCTCCCTCTTGGTCATTGATATTTCGTGCTAATTGTTGAAACCCTAACTTCCTCTTGCTAAGCTAACACACACACACACAAAGTCTATGCCCTTTGAACTGGCCACTTATGTGCCCTATTCCCTCTTATAATTTGGCCTAGGCCCCATCATCAGTCTCAATGGTTGAATCTGGGATTTTTAATTTTTCTAACTCTAACATTCAAAAAAAATTAATTAAATTAATAATATGCTAAGTGGATGTCTTATCTATCCCTCTGCTAGCCTTTGCAGGTAATCAAGTAAAACCCTTGCTTCTCTACTCCAATAAATAGTTTCTTTTAGGAAATTCATTGTCACCTTCTAGGAAAACTTTAGTCCACTCCTCCACCTAATCCCCTTTAAGTCACAACTAGATGGAGTCCCTCAACTCACTTTTCGAATGAAAAGTCCATGTGTATAGGAGGAGGGATGCCTACAAAACTAATCCACACTTCCTAAACAAATCACAAAAAAAAAAAAAGTCATGCCACCCTTAATAATAATGGGTGTTAATGGTTGTGTGCATTAGAGATAGAGATAGACTAAAGACCACAATTCATTATCATTTTGATCTTGAATGATGAGACAATTATAGTCTACTTCCATTGTAAATGAAATGAACACAATTATCATAGGAGGGGTGTGAAGTGGGGAACCCCACCTTTTATCCTTATATAGTTTTTTCTCATTCCCACCCCAATATTGACAAGGTGATATCTCTCAGGGTTGTGTGCTTACAATACCTGGAAATTGTTAGTTGCATCAAACTGTGTGGCCACTGCCAGGATTCTTTGAACCAGGCATGAAATACAAAGGTTATGATGAATGTATTGATTTAAAATGGACCTTATTAGATTAATAAATTGCAAACTATTGTTGCATGTTTCACCTATTTCTCCTTGAGTAGTGGCAATCCTTTGTATCTTGTCATTATCTCTACCTCATTATTGGTGGTATTGCCTAGTCATGGGGTGAGGTATACTTCAATTTTTCTTATGGTGCTATCCATAAAAATCCCCCAAGCCTACAATGCTTATGATAATTATATGGTTTTTCCTTACCCTAAGGGTTTTTATATTGAATTAAAGTATTATGATATATTGCTTGTAATTTGTCAATTAGTCCTAGCTTGGGTGGTTAATAGGGGTGCTTTTGTTGTTGTTGTTGTTAATGATGATTTTGAAAACAAAAATGAATTTATTTCATATTAGAATTTTGTTGCAATCACATTGGTCAATATCATAATTCATATATATGATACTTGTCCAACAAAACTTTATTTATAGAAATTATCCAAAAAATGAAAATGGCTATATATGGAAACAAATCAATCCTTTGTAGATGATTTTAAGTAACTAATACTAGTATAGATTATGGAAAGCACTCTTAATACTAGCATACCCCCAAATCAGGGGAAAGGAATGACAAAAGGATTAAATTTTGATGATGGCTATTCTTTTAGTCACTTGTCATTTTACGTCTTCTACTAATTTTAAAAATGTTATTTATATGTAAATGTATTGAATTTCAAATTAATAACACATCTAAAATGATGTTAATGGCATCCATGTGACAAAATGTGGTCATTTCAATCAATTATGAATTTGAGGTGTTGTGACATCCCTTTTATTTTCCTACTTTTGGGATGTAATTGAGAATTTATAATGTTGGGGTACCAACATTTATGTAATGAGTTAAAACTCTATGATTTGATGTATATATATATATATATATATATATATATATACATAATGATGTTAATGGTATCCATGTGACAACATGTGGTAATTTCAATCAATTATGGAATTGAGGTGTTGTGACATCCCTTTATTTTCCTACTTTTTGTTGAAAAGTGGGCAACAAGAAATGCTAAATTTAGAATGTGTTAAAAATAGCAGTTTGGCCAGTGAGGTCATTGGCCACCTTAGGTGAGAGGTGAAATTGCTAAAAATAGAAAGTTCTAAAAATAGCATTTCTAGGTCCCTTCCTGTTTATAGATAGGAAGTAAAATCGAATTTGGTCTTAACAAAAGTTTAAAATATTAACTGATTAATCTCCATGAGTTAATTAGTTGGAAAAATTAAACTTGAAGTCTTTGTGAGAACATGAAAATTAGTTGTCCCACTGATTGAGGAATTTATCCTTTATTCTCTCCACTGATTGAGGAATTAAGTATGAGTTCTATAATGAGAGAATCAATTGACTTAGTTCTAACTAGTCAAGTCCAGTTAGATTATTTTAACAAGTTGTTAAAATTAAAATATAGTTTGTTAATGCTTGCATGCATGTGACAACTATTATTTTATATAGCTGAGGATTCACTCATGGATAACTGTTGCATGTCAGTTCTGTCAGAGACCCAGTTGAGATCAGATGAGGGATAATGTACTATCAGATGCTTGGATCTTCCCATGGAATATTCCTTGCATGCAGGAGGAACTAGTGTCCTCAAGGATTGCGTAGTTGGACCTATGGTTGATAGCAGGTATGATTTGGGGCCAATGCTCACATGTTATGAATTGGACCCCAATCAAAACTGCGCAAGGAAATAGGGGATTGGTGGACTTGAGGCCTACATATTGAGGCATAGTGAGTCTATGATATTCATATTTTGATTGCAGAGAGTACATGATAGCTCTTGAGCTGATATTTTTTGTAAACAGAATAGGATTTCCACTTGATTGATAATACAATGTTGGGGGTTTTATGTTGGTGCTTTCCCCAGTGATATATTTGTGTTATGTGTGATTATTTCTCTTGATCAGTTATATGTGTTTATGGTTGATGTTGCTCATGAAATCGATTTTGCTTCCGCATAATGTTTTGTAGAAGTAGATCATGTGTTTTGCTTTAGTACATTGCATTACCAGTTTGATCTACAGGTGAAATTTCTACATGGTATCAGAGCACAGTTAATCAAGCAAGGAATAATATACAAGAAAGAGAAAGAAAGTTGAAGTTTATTATTTGGGATATAAATATCTAGTTCTCATCACAGTTCAGATTTCATCTAGATGGCCTTCACTAGGTTGAGGCTTGAGTACGCCCTTGATGGCAACTCAAACTACATAGCTTGGAAGGATCGGATGGAGGCAGTATTGGAAGATAATGGCATTAAGCACTTCATTGATCAAGATGTCCCCAAGCCTACTGATGCTACTCAGGCTGCAGACTAGAAGAAGAATGTGGCTAGAGCTAGGAGAATCATCCTAGAGGGAGTTCGAGATCACATAGTCTCGAGCTTCCATGGGAAGGAGACTCCATTTGCAATGTGGAAAACATTGAAAGATTTATATCAGAATAGCAGTGTTCAGAGGAAGTTGGCATTGAAGGACAAGCTTCGAAAGATCAAGTGTGAGAAGGGCGATACGATCACTACATTCCTGAACAAGCTCACCAACTACGGAGATGAGATTGCAAGCGTAGGGGTCACTACCACTGATGATGATATGGTGATTCTAGCACTCCTTGGCCTTGCTAAGAGCTGGCATAGCTACCAGGACTCAGTGAATGGAAGGGATAAACTGCCAGATTGGGAATGACTATGGTCGGATTTGATGCAGGAGGAGATCAGACGGAACACCAGAGATGGAGCTTCTTCATCAAAGAATGATGATGAAGAGAACTTGGCTTTATCATCTAAAGCTAAGAAAGGGAAAGGGAAGGCAACCCAATCTAAGTCTTCTCAAGGAGGGAAGAAGTTTGACAAGTCAAATGTGAGATGCTTTCATTGTCATGAGTTGGGTCACTATGCTACTAGTTGCCCAAAGAGGAAGAAGTCCAAGAAAGGTTCCTCCAAGGAATATGATGGTGATGCTCTAGCTTCACAATTTGAGATGGATTTCTCACTTATTGCATGCATGGTTTCATCCAGCATGGGATGTGTTTGGTACTTGGATAGTGGAGCTTCTTTTCACATGTCAGGTGACAAGACTATTTTTAGAACTTTGGAGGAGAAGGATCTCTAGATACGGATCGAGATGGGCGATGACAGAAAGTACCATGTCTCAGGTGAAGGTATGGTTGTGTTTCAGAGGGAGCATGGTTCTCTCCTCTCTCTTTCTAATGTTATGTATGTACCAGGGCTGAAAAATAATCTTGTGTACATTGCTTTGCTTCAGGATAAAGGCTATGATGTAGTCTTTAGTTTGGGAAAGGTTTTCCTAAGGCATATAGGTATTGGACAGACCAAACAGATAGGGATTCGAGTGAAGAATCTCTATAAGTTACAAGTAGAAGACTGTGCTACTTTGAGTTCCAAAGTAGAGGTGATGCATGGCCAAGATATTGGAGAGTTATGGCATATGAGACTAGGCCACTTGCATCATGGGGCCTTGAAGATCATGCAGCAAATTTCTACCAGATTACCCAAGTGCAAGCTAGAGCAAGTGAGCACATGCAAAGGTTGCACTTTGGGTAAGTATGCAAAATCTTCTTTTCATGATTGAGATGGTAGAGCAGGAGCAGTTATGGAGCGAGTTCATTCAGATGTATGTGGGCCCTTCTCTACAGCCTCCATCGGAAAGCAAAGGTATTATGTTATTTTTGTTGATGATTTTTCTCATAGATGTTGGATCTACTTCATGCAAAAGAAGGATCAAACCTTCTTGAAGCTTTGTGATTTCAAAGCTTTGGCAGAGAAGGAACCAGGGATGAAAGTAAAGGCCTTGCGAAGTGATAACAGTGGAGAGTATATTTCCCAACAGTTTAAGGACTTCTGTGCTTCAGAAGAAATTAAACAGGAACTCACGACACCTCATAAACCACAACGGAATGGGGTGGTTGAAAGGAAGAACAAATCTATTGTGGGCGCAACTCGATCAATGTTGCATGACCAAGGCCTACCACTTCATCTGTGGGCTGAGGCATGTAATACAACAGTATATCTTCAGAACAGAAGTCCTCATCGTATTTTGGGGATGAAGACACCTATGGAGGTTTTTTCGGGGAAGAGACCAAATGTGACTCACTTCCGCATCTTTGGATCACCAGTGTTCTGTCATGTGACCAAAGATGCTCAGAAGAAGCTAGACCCAACAACTGAGTTGGGAATACTTGTGGGGTACATGGATACACCTCACAACTATTGTGTGTTTCTGCCTGCTAGTCAAAGGACCGTAGTGCACGGGGATTTGAAGTTCGATGAGCAGCGAGCCATGCGAGTATCACTTGAGAGGGAGCTCAAGTTGCATGGTGATGATGAGGAACTATTAGTTCCTAAGGATGAGGAGCCTCTTGATGATGCGGAGCAGACACATGCAGAGATTCCAGTTGTGGATATCACCACTACTGGAGAGTCTTCTAGAGAGGGGCAGAGACGTTCACGGGAAGCTGACAAATTGATGCAGGATGCGAGAGAGAATGTGGGGTTGCCATCCTCTCAGCGCAGACAGAGGAGATCTTGGATTTTAGAGATCTGTGGCTTGTGTCTTTTGAATAAGTGATCGGAGAATCCACAGTTTTAACATCTTTATACCAACGTTTCAAATCCCAAGTGGGATCCATCATCAGGGTTGAAGAATGATGATACAAGAAGAGCAAAAAACCTAAATAAATACTAATGAGGAGGAAGAATAAGAGAGAACAAAGAGTCGGCTCGAATTTTTAATTTTATTTTATTTTTATATAATTTTATTTTTATTTTATTCATATTAATTATTATAAATAATTAATTTTTATAATAAGTTAATATTATAAATAAATAATTAATTAGTATTAATAATATTATTGTTATACATATTAATTATTATAAATAATTAATATTTACAATAAATTAATTATTATACATAATTAATAATAATCATATTTTCTTGTTATTCATATTAATTACTAATTATTAAACATAAATGATATTTATAATTAATATATTAATTAATAAAATTAAATTAATATGAAACTACAACAATAGAAATCAATTATTATATAAATAATTAATTAATATTGTATAATAAATAATTAATTATAATTGAATATTAATAATTAAATATAATAATTAATTAATTAATTAATATATTAATTAATATATTAATATAATTATTATATAAAGTAAATAATTCAAATCATATTAGTAATTTTAAGTGATTAGGATTAAGGTTGACTAATAATTAACTAATTAATATGTTTAAGTCATATTAACTAATTAATATAATAATCAAATTAATAATTATTATTAATAATTAATAATTAATTTTATAGCTAACTAATATAATAATTCAAATATTAAATGATGTAATAGAAAATAAATAAATTAGATAATATTAACATAATAATGATCAATTGTTATTATAGATACACTGGCTACATGGACCTGGTTGGGGAATGTGTAGTGACCGAGCCTTCTGTTAGCCTCCTATACCAATAGGTTTTCATCTCTCATGATTGACAGTGGAAGGGCCAAAAATGTGCACCTTCCATGCTGCTAAGGTTCCATTTTTATGAAAGAAACAGACAATATAAAAAATGTAAAGAGGGTATGCCTTAAAAGAAAAATCAAAGGGCAAGAAAATGAATTGGTCAAAGAAAAAATAAAAGAAATGAACCCCAAACAAGGACCATGAAAGTGGCTAGTCCAAATGGCCACTACTACTTTGATGGGTGGTCCAACAGCTCAAGCTGGGCCTCACCATGTTTTGAATTTCATGTTGTAGACTAGAGAGGAAGTACCTGTTCAAACAGTTAAAGCTTGACAGATGACTAGGTGGATAGAGAAAGAAAGGAGCCCAACTGCTTAATCTGGGCCCTTGGAAGTCATAAGGGTAGACTTAGATAGGAAGGCAGCAAAAAGAAAAGAGAATTATCAGGGTTTTCAAGGCTAAGTGAACCCATCCAAAGGAAGAAAAAATGTTAGGCATATTATGCAGGGTAGGCAGTTGAAGGTTGCAGAAAGCAAGATCTAAGCATATCACTTGGAAAAAATCACAATGATGTCACCAGCAGGAGAAAGGCAAGAGCAATGGCCTATTTGGCATACTACTAAACCATCACTAACTTCCCTCATCCCCTTCAAAAAGTTTCTTACTAACCTCCCCATGAGCACTGCAGGATCTGCCTGATCAGTCCTCCTTATACTCCTCATTTGTAAAAATTTCATGTCAGAAGTGACTTCTCTCTTTGAAAAGAAGCCACATTTCTTGTGTAAAAATTCTTTTCATTTTGATCTACTCCCTAACTAAGTTTGATTCCTAAAAAGCTTAGTAACTATCACTTCCCATTCTCATTCCCCTCCAAATACTAATTACTAACTCTATCTACACTAAATCCCCTATGTTCCCCTTTCCCTATTACTATAACACCATGGTGTATAAAAGCCCAAGCAATGTATAAATATCCCCCCCTTTTTTAGCATTATAGCTAAATAACACTTCTAAGGGAGACATTAGTCCACCAGGGACTATAGTCAACCCTGCTTTGGGATTACCCTAACCTCTGGTTAGAGAAATAACCTATACTAAACCCTCATTTTCCCCTTTTTCCGAAAAAATTCATAAAAACCCCCTCTCCCCCTCTCAAACCCAATATTCGTATGTTTTTATAAACCCGACACTCTAACCTGCATACCCCAAACCCACAAAAACCCCCCTAACCAAAGTTTTAAACCCAAAAACATTTAAATAAATATTTTATTGGCCGGCGGGACCCCAACCAAACTTGCACGATGGGTCGGGGCGCCCGCCAGCCCTTGATTTCCCGCTGCCCCCGATCTAACGGTGGGCGGTCGATTGGAGATTTGAACCCGCCGCGCTTTAACATCCGGGGAGCGGGTGGTTTTGGCCCCTGTACACTGGACGCGTGGCAGTCGGTGGGGGTGTTCAAAGCCCCCCTCCTCGATACCGCCTTCTCCCAAAAGCGGTGCGGGGAGATCGCTTACCACTTTCCCCGATACCGCCTCCCCTGTCACGTCGGTCCTACGTCGCTATGACGTCATACCCTCGGCCCCGCTACCGCACCCCGTGGCCCTCCACGTAACCTTGCCACCCCACACATCCGCCACCGTGTCCTGCCATGCTGGCCTCCAGCTCAGCACCCACGTCACCCTCCGTACCCGGGCCCGCCATGACGTCATGCTGACGTCATTGGCGGAAAAGCGCCAATGACCCATATTTTCCAAATTTATCGTTAAAAACGCGCTATTTGGCCGTTTTATGTCATTTTCGTTGGAAACAAAGAAGAGCCGTTTTATCTGTTCACTGTAAGAATTGCCGCCAAGCCGCGAATTTATAGCTTCAGACGCCGCCACTCACCAAATCAAGTGTGTTCTTCATCCACTGTTCAACTCGGCAGCTCTCGGCGTCGTTTATCCAGGTATTTGCCCAAATTCACCTGTTTTACCCATATTTATGCCATTTCTCTGCAAATTGTCCATAAAACACCTGCTAATTCCCAAAGTAAAGGTTGTCTCTTGGTCAATTCTGGACTTAAGCAACCTACATTGCCCCCTGCTCCAAAATTTGATGATAAAACCATAATTCGCGGTCTTAATTTGCAAATTCATCCTCAAGCTGCCCGGCATTGTTCCCTTTTGCCGGGTGCAGGCTTAAAAAGCTGCATTTTACCAATTTAAGTCCTGCCCGCCCTCTGCATTTCATCTTCATTATTCACAATTCCTGTGAATTTTCCAAAGCAGAGCAGAGGCAAGCCTGCCTAGCCTGCCTATTTCTCTTTGAAGAATATTTCTAGCATTATCTGCATTCAGTCTATCACCTGAGCTTTGAGGGACCTGTCAAGCTATCTGCACTTACCTTGTTCTATTCAGAAATTACATAATGGCTGCCCCTGCACCCACAGCTCTCAGTGTTGCCCCCATGAATCCACCAAATAAAGAGCTGGAGTCCCTGCCTCTTGCTGACAGGGATTACCTCATCCAGGACTTTGTGGGTGATAGGAACCATTTGCAGACCTTCAGGGAATTGAGAGATGACTATTTGAATGGCAAGGATACACATGGGATATGGGAATCAAATCTGCCATATTACTTTCTCCCATCTGTTAACATTTTTCCAGAGATTATCCGCCTATGTGCTGAGAATTATGATGCAAATCACAAAGCTGTCAAGTCTCCATCTGGGAGCATCCTCTTTCACATTAATGCTGAGTCCATCAACCAGATGCTCAACTTCAAACAAACTCAGCTGTTGTTTCCTTTCTCCATGAACTATCTGCTGGATACAGGTGCCAAGATGTCCACTGCTGACATTCAGAAGATCACCCAGACATTTATGAGGCCTGACCGCCAGCCCACAGGGCCACCTCCCTACTTATATGTCCACTTTACTGATATAGGCAAACTTCTGCTGGACATGATTTCATATGTGTTGGGCTATAAAACCAGTGAATTCGTTGATGAGACAGTGCTGGTATTGCTAGCTGCATATAGCCCAGGCCAACCTCCTGCCTACAAATATAATTTTGCTAAATTCATAGCCAACAAGATACATGAGCAACTTTTCAAAGTAGACAGGGAGGGCATTTTAAAATACTCATCATACATCTACCATTTGTTCATGTATTACCAGTCCGAAGCCTTTCAATGCTCCATCAAAAAGCTGGACTCTAAGGGGGAAAGAAGGTCTGTCATCTTCTGGACATCAGTTTATCACCAAGTCCAAGATTCACCATACTCATACTGTGAATTTATCGATGAGTTTGTCTACCCAGTCTCTTGCTTGTTGATGAGGTCCCCTCCTCCCAGAGTGTCATTTGAAATACAGAAAACCTTGCAGCTCTCTAAAAATTATAAAATAGGTGATTGGTACCTATACCAAGATCATACAGTCATCAGAATTTATGGCTGTGAGCTCTGTCCATACAGGCTCCCAAAATATGTGCCAATGAGACTGTTTGCCTTGGAGTACTATAGACAGCTCATTCACTCTGACCTCACCCACTTCCACTGTGCTAAAAAGAAAGCCCATCTCAAGTTTAAGCACCACCTGGGCCCCTTCATCATGAATAAAAAAGAAGGATGGCAAGATGCTGAGCAAATCCTCAAAGACAAGTACAAGCTCTAAAAAAGCTTCCGGTGGGTCCCTTATGACCCTGAAGGCTTCATCTGTGCTAGGAGGGTCAAGTACAGGCTGCTAGGCTATTAGCACTGTAAATTTCCACATATCGAATAATATGCCAATCAGCAAGAATGGTTGCAAGATACTTTAATTGAAAAACTAACTGAAGAAGAGATAATGCAAAAGAATGTCAAGGATTTGGAAAAAACTCTTGACTTGGATTCTGTGCAGCAGGTAATGTTCAAGCAACCACATCCAGTGGGAGAAGGGACTTCAGCTACAACTACTGCACCAGCCACCCAGGCGCCCTCTACAGCAGCATCAGGCACAGATAAAGGTAAAGGAATAATGGGTGCTGAACAAGAGACAGTAAAAGAACAGCCTGCCTCCTCAATTGGGTAGCAACAAGAGCAGACCCCTCCACCACAAACTGAACAACCAACAGCCCCTATTTTGCAGACTCCAGCACATGAGGGGAGGGGTAAGAAAAGAGACAGAGAAGAATCCACTCCTGCTAGTGGATCCTCCCAGCAACCTGAGGCCAAGAGGCAAAAGGTTGACTCCCCAGTAATAGAAGAAATAAGTGAAGAAGTCCTTGACAGTCCAAGGAAAGAAGGGGAAGACAGCCAACAAATGGGTACAAGCTCCTTTCAGCAGGAGCAGGGATTACAGCTTGGCTTGGAGGTGTCCTCCTCCTCTCAGCAGAGCAAGAAGCCTTCAAGCACCAAGGCTTCCTTCAAACAAATAAAGGCACAGAATGACTTGCTAAGAATAGAAGTATACAAACAGTTTCTCAAAGCTACACCAGCCAAGCAAGAAAGGTTGATGTCTGTATATGACATACAAGAGGAGAAAATGATCCTCAGCCACTTCAAACCTAAGGTGCCGTAGCCTAAATCAGCTGCAGATTTTGTAAGAACAAGGGTGGAAGTCATGGCAAAAGACATTCACCCCATGGACCAAATTGAACTCCACAAACAAACTGGAGAAATGGTCTATGCCACATTGGTGGACAGGGCAACAATGGCCCATGAATTAAAAGAATCATTGAAGAATACCAACATTCAGTTGGATTTTGAGAGAATGTCCTCCATGGCCAAGGACAACAGAATTAAATCACTAGAGGACATCATCATCGACCTAGGACATGATCCTAAGGACCCAAAGGGCGTGAGGGCCCTCATGAAGAAAAAGGAAGATGACCTTAATGCATTGAAGAAAAGGTTGAAACTGCTGCCCACCGAGCACCCCCAAACATCAGAATTACAGAAGGAAAAGGAGGCCGATGAGCAGCTTGATCTAATAATGCAGCTCAATCAAAAGGTCCTTGATTTGGAAAAGGAGCTAGAAGGGGCACTGCAAGACAAGCAGGGAGAATCCACATCCCAAGCTCCTCCAACTACTTCAACCACTGCAACAACTACAGAGGCAGCAGTAGCCCCTGTAACAACTACAGCAACAACAGAAGCAGCAGCAACAACAACAGCCCCAGAGTCCAGTTTAAACATGGAAGATTTGACTAAGGCTATCAAAGAAATGGAGCTCCAGGCTACTGAGATTAAGCAGGCCAAGGAAAAGTTGGCAGAGCTAGAGGCCAAATATGACAAATCAAAGATGACTGTGGTAGAGCAAGGTAGAGAAATAAAGGCCCTCAAAGAGAAAATAAAGGCCTTGGAGAAAGAGCTCAAGCTAGAAAGTGCTATGGCAGAAATAAAAAGAATTTTGTGGGCCCGAATTGACCAATCCATTACTAGACAATGGAAGTCAATTAAGACTGTGCATGAACAAATGGAGTTAATTGGAAAAGCACAGATTGAGATCCAGAAAGCCAGAACAGTACTGGGGAACAGGCCTGAGCAGGCCAATAGAATGATACACTTTTTGAACAATCAGACCCAGGAGGAGCTAGCAGCCATCAACATTGTTAACAGAACAGAGGCTGTCCTTACGGCTAAAAAGGTGCTAACTCTCAGAAATTATGTACAGACTGTAGAGAGAAAATGCCATGAAATACAGGCTGAGGTAGATGAATACAAGCTCAAAATGGGAGCACTGCAAGGAAAGGGATTGCCCAGCCTACTAACTAGCACAGGAAAAATGATCCCCCGTGAGCAATATGCTGCCAGGATGGCAACTTTTATTGAAAATCATATCACTGCATCTGCCAGTACTTCTGAGGAAGCAGGGCCTCCAACAGGGCAAGGCCTTTATGACAAACTTGAAAATCTGTTTTTTATTGAAAATGAAATCCACCACCTTTTTGATGTTCCTCCTAATTTTTATAGATATACAGAGGCAGATGAAACATTGGTGAAAATTCAAAGACACCAGCTTCCCAAAGAGGATTGGTGGCAGGCAATGCTACAAATTTTGCCACAGTAGTCTCAGTTGCTCGGTCCTTGTCAGCTTCAGCTCATCAAAAGGCAAAAAGAAAAATAAAGACAACACTTTAGGCAGCCGAAAGGGTGACTCGGCATATAGACAGCGACAACAAGCCAAAAGGATAAGAAATACGCAAATTTCGGGCAGCACATCTTCAGCCGACTCCAACGGTCACAAAGTCAACATTCTCTGACCATTTTGGACAGCTAAGGCACTGAGGAGTTATTACAGCATTTACTTTCTCAGCTACAATTCTCCAGGAGTTGGCACGACATTAATGAAACATTTACTCATCAGCTAGATATTTTCTTATGTAAATTATGTATATATACCTCCCCTGGCAACGTATGAGGGGTTGGTGATTTTCATTCTGAGGCAAATGTATTGTATATTTTCAGATAATCTAATGCAAAGAGGCTGGAAAACTCAGTGATTTCCTGAATGTTTGATGTCTTGGTGATGCTATGCGTGCTGTTGCAAAATTCCTGTGCTGTCAAATGGAACAATAAGTTTTCTCAATCTATGTTTTGTCTTCTTATGTTTGTTTGAATCATACACATGTTTCACTAATCTAACAGTAGAGAAAAGGAATAGTACAGGAAATGTTTTGTTACACCTTGTGCTCAATCTCTATTGCTGAAAATGTTTTCTTCAGAATTGATCATGAACATGAATTCTTAATTGCTCATGTTTTCATTAATTCTATAAATATGAATGTTATATAGAAATTCTTCACTGCTTCTAATAATATTCCCACTGTTCTTCACATCAGTTTGTTGAAAGATCCTTAATTGCCTTTCATGCCCTGATCACATCACCCCAGTCACAGATTTAAAGAATTGTTTCTTAGACACTTATCTGGCTCTGCAGCATCACTATTGTATCAACACAGACATATCAAGCAAGTTAAGCATCACTGACTCCATGCCCAATGGCCTAGAACACCCTGGTAATCATATATATATCTTGACTGAAGTCATCATCCAGCGAACTTCAAAACAAAACCTTGAGCATCATAACTAGCCTAAAATATCATACCAACAAATTTAGATCATAAAGAGAGAGCCCTCTCTGGTCATAGGTAGGCTAGAACCTGTGACCCAAAGATTGGTTAGTGGTTACCTCGGCCGTATTCCCTTGGGAGTCAAAGGGAACAACCTGAGTGATAACACCTTCTTCTTTTGAGGAGGCAGTGCATCAGCCAGTTTGGGTGGATGTGATGGTATAGGAGTATGATTCTATTATGCAGAACAATGTATGGGATGTCGCTCCTAGACCAGGGGACAAGTTAGTGGTTACTTCCCGATGGCTTTACAAGGTAAAGCAGGTAGCTAATGGTAGTATTGAGAAACACAAGGCAAGGTTTGTTGCCCGTTGTTTCTCACAGGTTGAAGGGATTGACTATGATAAGACCTCTGCTCTTGTTGCAAGGTACTCATCGATCAGATCGATTCTAGCACTATCAGCACAGATGGGTTGGTAGATCCATCAGATGGATGTGAGGACAACATTCCTCAATGGGGAGATTGAGGAAGAGGTATACATAGAGTAGCCAGAGGGATTTGAGACCTTCGATTGTGAGTCACATGTGTGTCGGCTCAAGCGAGCATTGTATGGGCTGAAGCAAGCACCCCGTGCTTGGTATACCAGGATCGATAGCTATTTCACTGGGTTGGGCTTCACCAAGAGTGAAGCGGATGCAAACCTCTACCACATCATTGTAGATGGTATGCTATTGATTATTGTACTTTATGTCGATGATCTAATTTTGACAGGTGATGATTAGTTAATCAAGTCTTGCAAGAAGGATCTTGCAAGAGAGTTCGAGATGAAGGACATGGGCCTCATGCACTACTTTTTAGGCATGGAGGTGTGGTAGAGATATGGGGAAATATTTGTGTCTCAAGGCAAGCATGCTAATGAGATACTCAAGCGCTTCCACATGGAGATGTACAAGCCCATGGAGACTCCTCTAGTAGGTAACTGGAGGAAGGAGGATGCTACTTCAGGTGAGGTAGTAGCTGCTACTGTTTATAGGTAGCTTGTGGGTTCACTCGTGTATTTGGTGAACACACGACCAGATTTGTGCTTTACAGTGAACCAACTGAGTCAAGCTATGGTTCAGCCAACCAAGTTATTTTGGAAGGCGGTAAAGCATGTGTTGAGATATCTTAGAGGCACTACACAGTATGGATTATGGTACAGGCAGACAGAGGGAGTGAAGCTCCAAGGCTTCACATATGTAGATTGGGCAGGTAGTCCATTAGATAGGAAGAACACTTCTGGAGGAATCTTCAACCTTGGGTCAGCTGCAGTTTCTTGGTATCATCAGAAACAAAGATCAGTTGCACTTAGCACAATAGAGGCAGAGTACATGGCAGCTAGTCAGGCTACATGTGAGGCCATCTGGATGCGAAAGATTCTAGTGGGATTGTTTGGTCAGATGATGGATCCTACAGTGATATATTGTGATAATCAGAGTTGCATTAAACTCTTTGAGAATCCAGTGTTTCATGACAGGTCCAAACATATAGATATCTGCTATCATCATCTACAGGATTGTGTGGTCAAGAGGATCATGATGTTGCAGTACATTTCGACCGAGGAATAGGATGCAGATATTTTGACAAAGGCATTGTCAAAAGGCAAGTTTGAGTTCCATAGAGACAGGATCGGGGTTGCTGATAATCCCTTTCTTGTTGAGAGGGAGTGTTGAAAAGTGGGCAACAAGAAATTCTAAATTTAGAATGTGCTAAAAATAGAATGTCTAAAAATAGCAGTTTGGCCAGTGAGGTCATTGGCCACCTTGGGTGAGAGGTGAAATTGCTAAAAATAGAAAGTTCTAAAAATAGCATTTCTGGGTCCCTTCCTATTTATAGCAGTCCCCGGTCTATCTATAGGAAGTAAAATCGAATTTGGTCTTAACAACAATTTAAAATATTAACTGATTAATCTCCATGAGTTAATTAGTTGGAAAAAGTAAACTTGAAGTCTTTGTGAGAACATGCAAATTAGTTGTCCCATTGATTGAGGAATTTATGCTTTATTCTCTCCACTGATTGAGGAATTAAGTATGAGTTCTATAATGAGAGAATCAGTTGACTTCTAACTATTCAAGTCTAGTTAGATTATTTTAACAAGTTGTTAAAATAATAAAATATAGTTTGTTAATGCTTGCATGCATGTGACAACTATTATTTTAGATCACTGAGGATTCACTCATGGATAACTATTGCATGTCAATTTTGTCAGAGACCCAGTTGAGATCAGATGAGGGACAATGTACTATCAGATGCTTGGATCTTCCCATGGAATATTCCTTGCATGTAGGAGGAACTAGTGTCCTCAAGGATTGCGTAGTTGGACCTATGGTTGATAGCAGGTATGATTTGGGGCCAATGCTCACATGTTATGAATTGGACCCCAATCAAAATTGTGCAAGGAAATAGGGGATTGGTGGACTTGAGGCCTACATATTGAGGCATAATGAGTCTATGATCTTCATCTTTTGATTGCAGAGAGTACAGGATAGCTCTTGAGCCGATTTTTTTTGTAGACAGAGGAGGATTTCCACTTGATTGATAATATAGTGTTGGGGGTTTTATGCTGGTTCTTTCCCTAGTGATATATCTGTGTTATGTGTGATTATTTCTCTTGATCAGTTATATGTGTTTATGGTTGATGTTGCTCATGAAATCGATTTTGCTTCCGCTTAATGTTTTGTAGAAGTATATCATGTGTTTTTCTTTAGTACATTTCATTACCAGTTTGATCTACAGGTGAAATTTCTATACTTTTGTGATGTAATTGAGAATTTATAATGTTGGGGTACCAACATTTATGTAATGAGTTAAAAATCTATGATTTGATGTAATAGATATATATATATATATATATATATATATATATATATAGATATCTATATATATATATATATATATATATATATATATATAAGAAGGGGGATACCTAATAGATTATATGCCTAGAGAGGAAAAATGCCTTGATTTATTTTTCCCTTTTGATGAAATTGTTGATATTCCCAAGAGGCTTCTATCAAGAGGTTGGGAAGATGAAAGGCCAAGGTGACCCTAATGGGGGTGTCCAATAAAGGATACAGGGGGCTGTGGGTTGGAGCGTGGAGCCAGTTGGGCCTCCATGCGTAGCATGCCCTACTTAATGGCTATTGAGAGTCAGGCTCTCTCACGAGTGTTACTTAATGCAGGAAAGAGGCAACAGAGTGGTCAATTGCAGCAGGTGGGCAATGAGGAGGGTGTACTGGGTGAGGGAGAGCAACGAGGTATTGTCACCCTGGCTCAGGCAGAGGCTTGGGGCGATGATATAGGATTGGTTCAGGATTGAAGGGTATGTAGGGGACTGGAACTGGCAAGCTCTTTTCCGTGGGATCCATGAGAGCAAAAGACAAACTACAACAACGAGAATTGTAGTCCCGGGGCTGGTGTGAGTGGGTGGTGTGCTCTTGCTTCCCTTGCCTCACTCTGGGTCTTCTTATGGCAAGGAATTTCTTCTCTGGAGTAGAAGTTCGGCGGAGAACGTGGGGCGTGGCTCTTCCCCGGGAGTGGTTGGTCTACCTTCATGACCTACAACGCGCCACCCAACTCGCTGACAGATAGTGGGGAGGTGCAAAGGAATTGCACTGGGAAATCTGAGAACTTCGACACAGGGGAGGCAAGCCATGTTTTTCTATGTGTTGGTCCATATTCGATTGGTGTGGTGGGTTTCTCACTGTAGCCAGGTTTGTGTCTATTGTTGAGTTTTTCTCTCTGTTTCCACGCCTCTTCCTAGAATTTTGCTTTGTCTCCTCCCCTTATTTTCCAGAAGCTATGAGTTCTTATCAATTCTCTATTTTCTGAGGCTAAGTTCCATATGGTTGATACCTTAATATTTTCTTGGATGCTCAACCTTCCTTTAATCGAACTCGACATTCCATATTTCCTTCCATAGGTCTGCTCCTCCCTGGATCCATCTCCACCAGAGCTTTGCCCCCATGACCTGATTGAGAATGTATGGGTCTCTAAGACCTAACCCACCTTCTTTTAGAGGTTTGTTGAGCCAATTCCATGATAGCAGGGCCCATTTTTTCTCTGTTCCGGGCCCTTGCCACAAAACGTTTTGAAAATGTCAATCATTCTTTGGCAAATTGTTTTAGGCATTGCTTAGCTAGATAATTGCTAAATCGAAATCGATTGGAGCACTACTCTCACTAGTATAACACGACTTGGCATATTTAGTGATCTGAATGTCCAATTCTGCATTCTCCCTTGGATCTTTTCCAACAAGGTCTTCTAGTTTGCCACTCTAGTTTGTTGGTCACTTAGTTGTATTCCTAAGTATTTCGAGGGGAGATTACCAATGCAGAATCCCATTATTCTTGCTATAAAGGCTTGTGATGGGGTTGTCGTATTAAAGAAAAAGATATCAGACTTTTCCTTATTTATCTTCGTCCCCGAAGTGCCCGTGAAGTCATTTAGGATCTCCATCAGCCCTTTGGCTTCCCTAAGGGTTTCTTGTCTGAACATCATTATGTCGTCGACGAACTGTTGGTGAGTTAACGATAAATAATTCCCCCACATTCTGAAACCTGTATACTATTCCTTTTGTACTTTCTCTTTTACATACCTTCCTAGTCCTTCCGCAGCCAGTATAAACAGGAATGGGGATATCAGGTCACCTTACCTGAGCCCACGGGTTGCATTGAACGCCTGTGTGGGCATCCCATTGAGGAGGACTGAAAAAATTGGGGTCAATATCATCGACATTATCCAACTTATCCATATTGCATCAAAGCCAAACACCTTCAACATTCCCTGTAGGTACTTCCAGCTCAGGCGGTCATAAGCTTTTGATAAGTCTAATTTTACGAGCATCCCTTTGGTTTTTTGGTCTTTAATGAGTGTATTGCCTCTTGTGCCGTCACAATACCATCCACTATTTGTCTCCCTTTAACAAAACCTATTTTTTCTTGAGAGACCAGGTAGGATAGGTTTGAGGCGATTCACCATGATTGTAGCCATGATTTTGTAAATTACATTGCAGAGCGTTATAGGTCTGAAACCTTGCGGTTCTTCCAAGTGGTCCGTTTTGGGAATGAGGGCAAGAAAGGTGGAATTCAGGGCTGGGTGCATTCTTTTATTGTGTCGGGACTCCTCCACTAGTTTCACAATATCATCCCCCATGAATGACCACGTAGCTTGAAAGAATTAAGCTGTGAACCCGTCTGGGCCTGGTGTTTTTTTTTTTTTTTTTTTCGCCAGACCTTTAATGACTTCTTCTACCTCTGACTTAGAGATTTCCCTTAGAAGGGCCATGTTCTGGTCCCTGCTCACTAGGTGGGGAATATGTCGAGTGATTTTGTTTATATTCTCCTCCCTGTCTAGATTGGGTTCCATCAGTAGGCTTTGAAAATGTTGAACTAACAGGTTCTCCATATCTTCCTTTTGAGTAAGGCGATTTCCTTGTTGATCGACTAGGGAGAATATCCTATTTTTCTGCCTATGTTGGATCATGGCTTTATAAAAAAACCTAGAATTCCTTTCCCCTTCCTTTAACCATTGGATTCTTGATTTCTGCTTCCACAATATTTCTTCTTGTTGCCTCCTTTCCTCCAATTTATTTATCAACTGTCCTTCTTCCTCCACTAGAGAATCAATTCTACCTTCATTTATGATCTGTTGTTGTACTTTCCTCATCTTAGCCTGGATCAATTCCTGCTCCTGTTGAATGTTGCCGAACTCTTCCTTGTTCCATTTTTTTATTTTACCCTTTAGATCTTTGAGTCGGAGTTGGAAAGTATGCATTAGATTTCTGGCTTCTTTCTCTCTCCCATTCCACCATTCCTTCATTCTCTCAATGAAGGTTGGTTCTCTTAGCAAAAAGGCTTCAAACCTGAAGGGTCTATTTGAATTCCCTTGTTTCTTGTCCACTCTTAGTTTAATTTCCCAATGATTTGAGCCCAAGCAAGGTAGGATAGATGCCTCATAGTAAACATCTTTGCTTATGAGATTTTCTATTGCCAGGAATCTGTCAAGATGAGATGCTATTTGCCTATTTCCTCCCCGTTTGTTGTTCCAATTATATTTACCATTAATTGTTGGGATTTTCACTAGGTGCAAATCTTCTTGGATATCCCTAAATTTCTCCATTTCTGGCTCCTCCCTTTGCATTCCTCCTTTGTTCTCCTCTAACGATGTTATCAGGTTGAAGTCACCTGCTAATAACCATATCTTTTCCTCATGCATTTGGTTTAGAGTCTTTATCCTCTGGAGGAAGTTTTCCTTTTCTAATGGGATGTGCGGGCCATAAATTGCAGAGAGTAGGAACCAATTGATCTGAATTGGATCCTTAAACTCTCTTAAAGCTACCCAAACTCTGTAAAAACTCATTCCGAAGTTTAAAGTCTTGTGGATGTTGAAGCCTGTCAGAAATAACCTCTAAACAACGAAAATTTGTGGTCAGCATGGAGCAACGAGGACCCTCGGTCAAAGTGCGCAGACCATTGCCTGATGGTAACACCACGCTAGTGCAAAAATGGCAGTTAGGAAGCTTAGATAAGAAAACAGAGGTTGTTTTTGATGTGCGATTAATCGCGCATCGCTAGGCAAAACCCGTCGAGAAGGAAAAGCCCTGAGTGCACGGTCACAAGGAAAACCTGAAAATTGTGGGAAAAGTGCTAAAACCGAAGGCGGGTCCCGCGCTAAAAAACCGGTGGAATATCGGAGGCGTTTCGGGCAGTAAGCGGATTTGGCAGGGGAACGAGCGATTCCATACGTTGAATGACGCGTGTCTGGTGGATGAGAGAGACAATCGCTCTCATCGCAGGCTAACATCTGAGCAAGTCAACCACGCGATAAGAGCGATAACCGTGGGATCTGGAGGCCCCAGATCTAATGGCGGAGATTGCACCCGATGGGAAACCGGATTCGGAGGGAGAAATAAGCCACAACACACACAACACATAAAGGTTTGAAGTCCGATTTCACCGCTGAGCTGGCGGATGAATCATTTCATAGAGTAACCGAAATACCGCTGAGCTGGTGCTCAGTTCATGAAGGGACAAGTGGCCACCTCCCCGTGAGACGTTAGACATTGGCGATGATGCAGAGGCAGGGAATTCCAAGCGAATAGTAGTAGGCGATTCGAAGAGACGGAAGAGGAAGCGAACAATCATGAGACAGGTTGGCTTTAAGCCACGAATAGATAGAGAGTAAAGAGGGCAGAAAGAGAGAGCAACCTAGGAAGCAGTAAGCAGACCTGGAAGCAGAGAAACCAGAGCCGAGCTCACTGTAATAGGCAGAGCCACCAGAGGTTGGAGGCAGAGCCGCAGATCCAGAGAGCTCTAATAGACTTCTAAGAGCCATGAGGCTGCAGTGAAGTTACAACACAGCAGGAGATCAAATGATCGAGATATGGATGGTTGTCTGAGGTGTGTCAAAGATAGTAGAAGGAGTTCTAGAGACAAAGGCAGAATTCTAAGGGAGTCAGAGAAGCTAGAAGCTCGAGAAGCTGAGAGCACTGACAGAAGGAGTCCAGTCCATAGAAGCCTAGACTTGTCTGCAGAACAAGGACAACCAGGGGTAGGATGGCATTCTAAGCCCATTGGTTCAGTTGTAAACCAATGGAGTTAAGTGTAGCACTTGTGAGAGAATTGAAGCCATAATCCCAGAGAGCCTAATCGAGTTGATTAGAGCTCAAGGAGATGTAGCCCAGGATATCAGGGCGAACTCCATATGATGTTGTTGCCTTATGTGTTTGTTTTTACTGTTGCTTTAACTATTGTTATATGCATTTATATATCAATTTAAGTACCTTCCCATATCAGCACAAACAACAGATTTTAAAGTAAATAATCAACTGAAAACAAATACAAGCACACACCTATATTTTCAAGCATTTCTTATTTCCACATTGGTTGATCAAATAGACTTGGGAAAATTTAAATCTTTGGAAGTGGGAGAGGTTCTTGTAAGTTAGACAAGAAGCCTAAGAGCCCCATTTTCAAATCAGGTGGTATCAGAGCTTAAGATTGATTAACCCTACCTTCAAAGAAGGTTGTATCAGAATGCTTGACTGACAGGGCAAAGATTGCTTGTATGAAAGGTGTTTAGACAGTCAAGGATTGATTGCCTCATTGATTGTATGTTTGGTTGGAGACTGACTATTGTTTGAGTTTGCAGAGGTGAAGGGAAAGCTATTGATAGCTCAATCCAGGAAGGACAAGAAAGAAGTAGGGCTGAAGGCATTCTTTTATCCCAAAGGACCTCAGGGCAATCCTTGAAGCACAAAAGGTTGTTGCAAGAGGTTACTAGATAAGCTCTTTAATAATCTTGTTTGAAGTTCTTTTGTGCATTTTGAAAATGACAACTTCTACAAGTGAGTTCTCAAATTCTTCTTGCTCCCCAAGTTCCTTTGATGGAGACATGAAGCAAGACTTGTCCACCATGATGGATATGGTGAAAGAAATGTATGAGGATGGAAGGAAGAGAAGCATACTTAGAGAGCAGTTGAATTCCGTGGAGGAAGAGAAGCATATGCTTTCTGGCAAATTGCAGGAAATGGAGAGGCAACTTCATATTGCAAATATGAACTTGAAAAGGATGCATGAGTTGGAGTCACAACTCTTTGTTGCCAAAGAAGCCTTGTCCAAGTATCAGCGTGAACAAGAGGTAAACCATTCCTGTTTGTCTTCAAATTCTTCTAAGAATGCTTATATTGGTTCTTTTGAAAAACATACCAGAGGCATAGGTTCCAAGCTAATGTCCAAGATGGGCTATGAAGGAAAAGGATTGGGCAAACATGCACAAGGTATTGTTGAGCCAATAATGGTTGAGGAAAGGCCTAAGTATTTGGGTCTTGGCTATGGACAGTCTTATGGAGAGAGTTCCAAAGCTGCCATGAAGGCCATTGAAACAGTTCCAAAAAGGAGTTTCATTGCAGGTCCTCTACCTCAGAAGTGTGAGGATTGTATTAAGGAGGAATGCAATAGCTCGAAACATCATTCACATGATGCAGGTGTTCAGAAGCACACACTTGAACCAGAGGGTTGTGGAAACTCTGACAGCCTTGAAGAAAGTGATGGTGTTCCAAAGGGATCCACTCCTTCATTTGCTTCACCTCCTCATGAAGGCAATAAAGGTGAAAGAGGCAGGTATAAATCTTGTTCTAAACACATTCCTTTTGATTTTTTAAAGAATGGAAAAAGAATTGCATGTTTCTTTTGTTGTTTGGATAACCATTATGTTTCTAGATGTTGGAAGAGGATGGCCACATATAGGAAACTTTTGAAGGAAAAGAAGCAAGCAGCCAAAGGTCCATAGGACAAGGCAAATCATGCTAAAGGATGCACATGTGTTGCACTTACTGCCATAAGCAAGGGCATCTTACTGAAAGGTGTTGGACTTTGAATCCAGCACTACTTCCACCAAAGCTGAAGGAGAAGGTGGACAAAGAAAATGGCAGGGATGGAAATAAAGATTCCAAGATTGATGTCATTCAAGATGATTCACATATTGATGCTGATGTGAAAACAAAGGAGGGACCTTTGAAATGGATTGGTAAGAAATGGTTAGAATTCTTATCCAATTAAGGCTGCATGTCTAGTGATGAATCTGTTTGCATTTCTTTGTGGAATAAATGCAAGATGCAAGTTGCAGGATCTTACCAAAATGGTAAATAGAAAGAAGTTGAGTAGGAAACTCACTTTATTGCTGTATGTTCATTTTAGCTTCGAAAGTACAATGTACTTAAGCGAAAGTTGAAAGATGGAATGCATGCATGAGCATGAGATGCATGTAATGTTGGCTTGGGAGAAGTTAACTTGGTTTCTAAAATGGAGATAAGGATGAAGTGTTTCATCTTTTGGAAAAGAGTCCTAAAGGTCTTTTTCCTACATGCTTGACTTGAAGGGTCATTTGTTGTAAAGGCATGTTTTATTGGCTTGTTATCTAGTTAATCATTTGTATGCATATATAAGACATGGAAGGGTTCACAAGATGTGAAATATGTTTCTTTGTTGAAGTAGGAATTAGCCCATGTAGTTGTTGTCTGTATGCCTGCTGTTGTTAACAGTTGTTGTTGGCAGCTTTTCAAACAGGTACAAATGAAAGTTTTGTGGAGTAGATGTACTTCACATTTGTTTCAGCCACCTTGGATCAAGGATCAAGGCAAAGAATTTCAAATTAACTTCTGTAAACTTCACAACAGAAGTTCTACATGAAGTCAAGGAGGAAAACAGTTCTTCCTGAGACAACCAACCCATCCAAGAAGGGAAGTGGTCATAGATTTTGGTTCAGAGGCACTATGCAAAGGCAAGTGTAGGGAGGCTAAAGGAAGAGGGTGTTGTTACTCTCATTTACTGCTCAGATCAGTATATTAGTCTTTTGGTGGACCAAAAGTTCTTTTAGTGGGAAGATGTGATTCGAATTGGATCCTTAAACTCTCTTAAAGCTACCCGAACTCTGTAAAAACTCATACCAAAGTTTAAAGTCTTGTGGATGTCGAAGCCTATCAGAAATAACCTCTGAACAACGACAATTTGTGGTCAGCACGGAGCAACAAAGACCCTCGGTTAAAGTGCACGGACTATTGGCCCATGGTAACTGTGCGCTGGTGCAAAAATGGCAGTTAGGAAGTTTAGATCAGAAAACGGAGGTTGTTTTTGATGCGCGATTAATTGCGCATCGGAGGGAAAAACCCCTCAAGAAGGAAAAGCGCCAAGTGCATGGTCACAAGGAAAACCCAAAAACCATGGGAAAAGCGCTAAAATCGAAGGTGGGTCCCGCGCTCCAAAACTAGCGGAATATTGGAGGCGTTTCTGGCAGTAAGCGGATTTGGCAAGGGAATGAGCGATTTCATACGTTGAATGATGCGTGTCTAGCGAATGAGAGAGAAAACTGCTCTCATCATAGGCTAATGTCCAGTCAAGTCAACCACGCGATAAGAGCGATAACTGTGGGATTTGGAGGCCACAAATCTAATGACAGAGATTGTGCCCGATGGGAAACCGGATTCAGAGGGAGAAATAAGCCATGGCGCATAAAGGTTTGAAGTCTGATTTGACCGCTAAGATGGCAGATGAATCATTTCATAGAGTAACTGAAATACCGAACCGTTTGAGGAAGAGCTGGTGCTCAGTTCGTGAAGGGACAAGTGGCCACCTCCTTGTGAGACGTTAGATAGTGGCGATGACGCAGAGGCAGGGAATTCTAAGTGAACAACAGTAGGCGATTCGAAGAGACGGAAGAGGAAGCGAACAATCATGAGACTGGTTGGCTTTAAGCCACGAACAGATAGAGAGTAAAGAGGGTAGAAAGAGAGAGCATCCTAGGAAGCAGTAAGCAGACCTAGAAGTAGAGAAACAGAGCCGAGCTCACTATAATAGGTAAAGCCACTAGAGGTTGGAGGCAGAGCTGCAGAGCCAGAGAGCTCTAATAGACTTCTAAGAGCCACGAGGCTACAGTGAAGTTACAACATAGCATGAGATCGAATGATCGAGCTGTGGCTAGTTGTATGAGGTGTGTCAAAGACAGGAGAAGGAGTTCCAAAGACAAAGGCAGAATTTTGAGGGAGTCGGAGAAGCCAGAAGCTCGAGAAGCTCAGAGCACTGACAGAAGGAGTCCAGTCCAAAGAAGCATAGACCTGTTTGCAAAACAAGGACAACCAGGGGTAAGATTGCATTCTAAGCCCATTGGTTCAGCTGTAAACCAATGGAGTTAAGTGTAGCACTTGTAAAATAATTGAAGCCATAATCCCAGAGAGCCTAATCGAGTTGATTAGAGCTCAAGGAGACGTAGCCCAATATATCAGGGTGAACTCCATATTATATTGTTGCCTTATGTGTTTGTTTTTACTGCTGCATTAAGTACTGTTATATGAATTTATATATCAGTTTAAGTACCTTCCCATATCAGCACAAACAACAGATTTTAAAGTAAATAATCAGCTGAAAACAAATACAAGCATACACCCATATTTTCAAGCATTACTTATTTTTACATTGGTTGATCAAATAGACTTGGGAAAATTTAAAGCTTTGGAAGTGGGAGAGGTTCTTGTATGTTAGACAAGAAGCCTAAGAGCCCCATTTCAGATCACTAGTCTTTATTTCCTATGAGGCAGAACCACCATGTAAGGATGTGTTGCATGCCTATCTAGTAGTCTATAGTTACCTCTGCTGGATTCCACAAAATTTCTACCCCTCCTGTGCTTCCTCTTGCATCTATTGCCATACCCTCATACCTTGGTTTTAGCTTAGTTAGGATTTCTTCTAGTTTCCCTCCTGTGATATTAATTTCTTGAAGAAGAATTAATTGGGGTTTCTCTTTTCTCAGTCTCTCTGCCAAGTATCTTTGTTTTCCTCGGCTGTTTATGCCTCTTATGTTCCAGGATGTTACTATCATTGGGAAACTTTATTTAATTGTTGGTATACCGCTGATAACGGTACCACCCTGCCTGTGTTCACCAACATTTCTCCCATAATCTGTATAGATTCCTGTAGGTTTCTCCGACCCCTTTTCTTCCCCCCTTTTGCTTTGTTTTGATACTCATGGGGGTTTTCCTGGTGTATCCCTAGTTGTTCTGCAATCTCGACCGATCCCGTCCTTGCCTGGCTTGACACTGTTGGAAAGTCTCTTTGTACAATGTTTTTTGGTCTTTTGGAATAAATATTTCATCTCAGTGTCTCCATTCATTCAGTAGTTCCTTCAGGACTTCTTCTTCCATGCTAAGTTCCTCTCCCTTGCTTGGGTCGATTTCCGTTGTGGTGGTTTCTATCCATACCCATTCTTCTTTGTCCTCTTTGTCTGCAAGATCTTCTTGGGATTTCCACTTGGGTTTTGGTTTGAATTGACTAGAGTTTCTCTATTTTCCTTTATCTTGATAATCCATGGGTTGGATCTCACTTTTTTCATCTTCTTCCACCTGTAATACTTCAAATATGTTTTTACTACTCGATTGGGCTTCATATTCTTTTCCTGGGTTATGGGGTTCCTTTGGTTGCCTCCCCTTGGTTTTAACTTCTTGGAACCCTTCCTTTCCATCCTATGGTTTCTTCTATTGCTTGTCCTTATTCTCCATCTCCTCCATGTTCAGTGGGCATTCCTTGAATAAATGGCCATATTCATGGCACCTTCAACATCTAAACAGGATATGTTCATAGTTTAAGGTTTTCTGCCAAACCTCTTCATGGTATTCTAGATCCACAGATTTAGGTATGGGTTCATCTATGTTCATATATACACATATTCTCGTTTAGGATGTATATCTGCCTCCTTTGTCGTTTTTGCTATTTTGACAAATTTTCCTATCATATTCCCAATACCCTCTAATATTTCTGGGTCCCAAAAGTCCATTGGGAGGCCAAACAATCTTACCCATACTGGGGCTGCCAGGTCCTTGTCGGGGTCATAAAATTCTTCCCAATATCTCATGAACAAACCAAAATTATAATGGAAATAAGGGCCATTTTTAAATGCCATTTCTTTATCTTACAGGTTTGAGAATATTACCGTAAAGAAGCCTCTGGCTCCCAGCTTGAGTTTGATATGGCCCTTGGGTTGCCATTTCTATTGTATCCACTTGATAAGGTCTTTCTCTGTCGGCCACACTCCTATGAACTTTCAGATCAACGCGCGGTCCTTCATGAAGCTTCTGTATCTCTCCAATTTTTTCATCAGAATGATGAATCTCAGTTTCTCTACTGCACATGGCAAGCATTTTCTCTTGCTATGAGCCTGCCACCACACCCCAAGGATAGGTCTTGTCATTTGGTTCATTTCCTACGCTTGCATCTGGTTGCTTGGGTTCTTATGGGAGTCCCCTACCGTGGCGTCACAGTAGGAGGGGATCTTTCTCCCTGCAGCTTCCTCTGTCATCCTAACCTAGAGGGTGCCTCCCTGTTGTGCAGGGCTGTTATTACAGTTAGAGGGTTAGGTTCATGGCTCATATTAGTTCATAGCAGTCACGGGCTGCTAGGGTTGCAGAGCTCAACATTACTCATAAGTTAGATTTCTCCTCCAAATATGTTAATCACTTAACCAAACGTATATCTTATTTGATCTATATCGCCAACCTAGTTTTCATCAATAAAGCCAAAATTTTTAAAAACTATGTCCAATCATGTTCTTCCTTGGTAAAACAAACCATATTCACTAGTGCCACGTAAATCTTGAAAACCTGCTTCAATGTTGGCCAATACTCCTTCCCTAGTTTTGACATAAACCTACTAAATACTCCCACTGCATGTGCAATTCATGGTCTAGTATAAACCATTGCATACATCAGGCTACCAACTGCACTCGCATATGGAACAAAGACATGTTGTCTTCATCTTCTTGTGTCTTGGGACAATGTTCAGTGGATAAATTTACACCTAAAGGAATATGAACCTTCACTAGTTTACTATCCTACATATTAAACCTTTACAATATTGTCTCGACATACTTCCTCTGGCTTAACCAATGACTTCCTCTTTTCCCTATCTCATTTAATTTCCATGCCAAAAATATAGTTTACAGCACCAAGATCCTTCATGTCAAATTTGGATGATAATTGGGTCTTCAAATCCTGGATATTTTCTTTGTCATTTCCAATCAACAACATATTATCCACACATAAGACCAAATAAATAACAATGTCACCTATTAATTTAAAATGCACACAATGGTACGCTTTGTTTCTTATGAAGCCAAGTCCCCGTATATATGTATCAAATTTCTGCTACCACATCCTTGGTGACTTTTTTAACTCATACAAAGACTTTTTTAACATGAATACCAATTATTTCTTACCCTTCACCATAAATCCTTCTAGTTTCTTCATGTAGATCTTTTCTTCCAGATCCCTGTGAAGAAATGCTATCTTCACATCTATCTGTTCTACCTCAAAATCAAAAGAAACAACAATAGATAAAAGTAATATAATAGAAGCTAACTTGGAAACAAGACCAAAAATATCACTGAAATCAATTCTCGGGAGTTGGGAATAACCTTTTGCTACCAACCGAGCTTTTTATTTCTCCACCTTTCCTTCTACATTCATCTTCTTCTTAAACACACATTTTTTGCCAACGGGTATCCTTCCAACCGAAAACTCCACCAGATCCCGAGCTTCATTTTTTTCCAAAGATGCCATTTCATCAACCATGACCTCTTTCAATAGTTTTCCACCCTCTTAATCCACTACCTCCCTGACAGTTCTACGATCATGATCAATAATAGATAAAGAAAAATTTGAACAGAAATCGTATGGACTATATCTCTCTGGCTTCCTTCTCTCTTGAACTAATCTTCTGAAAAATGGAGTTTATGGCTCTGCCTTTTCTGATTGTTGTTCTATTGTAGAGTCTGAACCTATTGAAATGTGTAACTAGGTTCGGTCTTCATAAATGTATTTGAGTCATAATGAAATGTA
This sequence comes from Pinus tabuliformis, assembly GCA_031772625.1. Taxonomy (NCBI): domain Eukaryota; kingdom Viridiplantae; phylum Streptophyta; class Pinopsida; order Pinales; family Pinaceae; genus Pinus; species Pinus tabuliformis. The sequence continues at coordinate 1,199,695,013 of CM062820.1, read as the reverse complement.
TTTATCAAAATAATCAAGAATTTTTATTATTTTTATTATTGACTTATTAAAGTATGGTTTCATGCTTGGGTCATCATGTTTTAGGTCAAAGTCCCCATTGAGGACTTTTAGGATTTATTTTGAGTCATTAGAGTCGTTTCCCATTAAAAGAGACCATTCTTAGGCTTTTGACTCATATAAAAATAATTAATATTGAGTAAAATATGCTATTTGTCCCCTCCACACCAAGTTGGCCTCAAGGAGATCAATTCATATTCAAGAAGGAAACTTTGACCTCATTGAAGGCTATATATACAAGGTAGTTCGAATTCATTTGGAGAATTCTCTCTCTCTCTCTCTCTCATAAGTTTGATATCCAAAAGCAAGAAGCTGGGAGGTGTGAAGTTGGAAAAGAGCTGGAAAATGGCTGGAAAAGAGTGCGAAGTTTGGAGAGAAGAAAGAAGACATCAAGATCAGAATTTTGGGCCATCTATCTCTCACTCAAGTGGAGTACCTAGGGATATCAAAATTTTTCTTTGTTTAGTCAAAGTTGCTGCTACTGTTAATTGCTGGGTCAAAGCTACTACTGCAAGTTGATGTTGTTAGGGCAAAGTTGCTATTGAAGGGTTGCCATCTGCAAGAAGGATTGAGGGTTGACTTGGTGTGGAAAAATTATTTGTCTAGGTAAAGAGTCTTGGATTATCTTGAGAAACTATTGAAGGAAGAATTGTTGACTGGGTTTTCCCCTAGATAGGGGATTTTCCCTGGTTTTCCGCCTACATCTGGTGTCCTTGGGTGATTGTTTTGGTAATTGCTTGATGAACTAAAATATAAAATAAGAACATAAAGATAAAAGAATAAAAAATAATTATCTATATAAGAAAATATTTCTTCCTTTTTGATTTTATAACATGGTATCAGAGCTAAGGTGAAGGAAAAAGGCAGGTGGCGATCTCCTGAAAGGAGTCTAAGAAACCTCAAAAGGACTGGACAAGGGATCATATAAGGATATCTTATAAGGGAATAAGCTTAATACATTCAAGGAAAATGTGTAACATAATAAAGAGTGAGAAAAAATTGGAAGGAGCATCAAATTACAGGGCATGGAAGAAGAGAATTGACCTCATTCTTGAAAATAACAAAGTCTTGGATTTGGTCAAAGGAAAAGTGAAGAAACCTATCGAAGGATCTAGTGATGCAGATAAAGTGAAGTTTAGAGAGTCAGAAATATTGGCTATCACTCTAATGGTAGAAAGCATAAAGGACAATCTTGTCCCATACATTTCCAATATAGACCATGCTCAAGAAATGTATGAAGCCTTATCAAACTTGTTCACTATCAATAACATCGGTCAAGTAGCAAGTCTGAAGAATGAATTAAGGACTACAAAAATAATAAAGGATGATCTTGTGGCTTCCTTCTTTATAATAATATCTAGAATTAGAGATGACCTTCAAGCCATAAATGAGATTGTATTGGAAATCGATCTAGTGATTACTCCATTATTGGGACTACCACCTACTTGGAGTTCTTTTGCTTCATGTCTCAACAAATGGGAAGAAGCTCCTACATTTGAGGAACTATGGAATGCTTGCAACCAAGAAGAAATGAGAACCTCATTAGTATTCGAAAATGAAGAAGAAAAGGTTTCAAATTCATACTCTACTTCTCACAAGAAATGAAACTTCAAGAAGTCAAAAGGGACAAGAAGGAAGGTCGATATGTCCGAAATAGAATGCTACCAATGTCATAAAATGGGTCACTATAGAAGTGATTGTCCCGACAATATGAAGAATAAGAAAAGGAACAATGAGAAAGCTAATGTTGCTGAAGAAGGATCTCCAAATAAGAATAAAGTTGAAGAACTAGATATAAGGGACTTACACTAATAAGTCCTTTGCCCTAAACTTTAGTTATTTCATATTTGATAACTATTTTTTTGTAGGTTTAACATATTTTGGAAAAACATTTTTTATTTGATTTTATAAGGTTATAGGTATCCCTCAAGCCTGGAGGGATCCCTCACCAACCTCCAAAGATAAGTATCTTATTATCCTTTTCATTTTTAGTTTTCCTTATCTAGTTTTACTTGCATTAAATACTAATCACATTTCTATTCATATTTTCCTTGTTTAGGAAAAGCTTGCTGAACACTCAAGGATTATGGAAGAAGGCCTCAAAACACCAGGCACTAGAATTAAAAGGTTTGTTAAAACAAAAGGTATAACTTAGACTTTAAGTTTTTCTCTCCTCATGACATTCATTCTTGATAAAATATTCTACATTACTAACATTATCGTGTCTAGCTCTCTTGAATCACAAATATTGTTGATTTGGTAATTCATCATTAGATAAATCTACCCTCCTCATATCTTTGATTACTCTTGTGGAACCCTAGAAAGGTTCTTTGTGAAAACCCTAACTTAAGGGTATGCTGATGATAATGTATGAAACCCTAGCCTACTTAGGGTTATTCATGAATTCTAAAGAAAATGTTTGATGCTTTGATAATGTCATGTTTGGGGCTTTGTTATGGTCATGAAAACCCTAACTTGTTACTGTTGAATGGTGATGTCTGAAATCCAAAACAATTGAAGTATTGATAAATTAGGATTTGCAATGTTTTGTATTGAAACCCTAGATCATTAGGGTTTGGTATGGGGTATTAGAAAGACCCTTATTTTATATAGTTTCCTAGAAATGAAATCCTATGTATATATGTGTTTGTCTAAACAAGTTTATTTTATTTCTAAGTTTAATATATTGATATTTGTGTCATTGGGTTTGAATAACACATGTTATGATATGCTTTTTCATGATGATGGAATCTTAGATATATGTGTTGACCTAATTATTGATGGTCATAAGTCTTAGGGTTTGGAACTAAGCCCTAGCCAAAGTTTGATTCTCTAGGATGATAATGTTTATGAATTCTAAGGTTTTGTAAGTAAAACTTAGTGGAAGCTCAATTCTCTAATATGTGATGACAAGTGTGATAATATGAGATTTATGAAAGATTGTTGAAATATAAATTTGAGTTGTGATTGGTTTTGATTGTCAGAGCTTAATAAATCATGTATGAAATCTAGGATCTTGCACTAAATCCTAGTGGAAGTCTAACACATGCGGTTTAAAGTTGTTGGATGCATTGTAGAACTATATTTGTTTACATTTAGTGTTTGCAATATTGTGTAGTAGGATATGTCATATCTCTGGAAGAAATATTGAAACCATAGATGTAATATATATTGTTCTCTTGATTCAAGTGCTCAAAATCTTGATAATGAAATCTAGGGTTTATGACAAAACCCTGTTGGGAACGAGATCCCCCAAGGACAGTTTTGGGGCTAAAAGCCCATGTTTTGGGTCGAATTTTGTAATAAACTTGTAAAAACTCAAAATTTTGTGGTCGCAGAGCGTGAAGGTGTCATGAGTCATAAAGGTGTGTCTGCCCTTATTTTTGTAAAGTAAAGTCGGCTGTAAAAGATCTACCCATGGTTCGTAGACCATGGGATTGTATAAAAAGAGCTAAGTAAGTAAGCTTTGGGTAGTTTAGATAAGTCTTAGACAGTCATAGCTCTGAAGTAAGAAGTCTAAGTTTTGGTCATAACGTAGGTAGAGGCTTTGCAGCTGAGTGCGCAAAGGCCTAGGGTGGAAGTCTGCAACTAAGTGCATGGACCCCTGCAGCTGTGTGCGCAGGGCAGATAGAGTTTGTAATCGCTTGAAGATATCAATAAAGAAAAGTATTCTGCAAATTCTGTGTCTTTGTTTTGATTAATGCATCTTGTCATTTTATGTATGAATTTCCTTTATAATGCTTATATGATGCGTGAATGAATGTAATTATGTTGGATAACTGAATGCAAATAAGGATATCTGTTTACACAGTGCTAACTGTGATTATCTAATAAGATAAGTAAGGTTCTTAAGATAACTTGACAATCTGTGCAATACGCTTCCTTAGCATCACAAAAGTACCAGAAACAAAGAATAGGGCTGCGTAAAGGTCAGTCGTACCTTCACGGGGGTATCAAAGGGAGGAATAAGTGGCTAGGCTGACAGAGCCCTATAACTTAACAACTTGCGCGAAAGAAGGAATAGAAGGAATAAACCGACATCACGACCATCTCAGGGTGTGGAAACTTGGTTCTAGCATCCCCCCATACTGCTTTGGGTGAGACTCCAGTTCACGTTCCATGGGTTGATGCCGAAAGGGCCAGTAATGTAGGGATTTGTTTAGCTAACTAACGCTAAACCTGGGTCAGGCCCCCACAAGCCAACAAATGGTTCCGTTGCCGGGCTACGTAGAATTTAAAGCAGGACTATGCCAACCTGTAGAGCTACGCAGAATTTAAAGCAGACTCTCATCATGTATCTATCAAGGCACAGAAGGACCCTACACAGAAATGGTACGACTTGCCTTATCTGGCAACAAATGACGCCATTGACGCGGTACTTGATCAATGGCCGGTAGAGCGGAATGCTACAACAAACTTGGAGGTGGGAGGGAGAAAGTCCGCCACACAGAGGAAGAAGGACGAGGCCAATCTTAAGATGACATAGCTGGCTGAAAAGAGGAAAAAGGAGGCCCCTGAAAAGGCCTAGGCGGAGCGCGAGGCCGTGCAGCAGACAACAAAGTAGATAGGTGGGACAGAGTGAGGCTCTAACAAAGGCACGAGGTCACCTTCACCTGAGTCAGAGGAGGATACAGACGAGCAGCATAGTGCGGACTCTTAGGAGACATCCGTCCACATCAAGCACCCAAGGGAAGAGGAGAAAGGAGGGTCTAGTAAGAAATCAAAGGCTACCAAGACATCATTAGACCCTATGACGCTAACAGAGGGTGATCTGCACGACATTAGTGATACGGTGCAAGATGTCACCACAGAGGCCCTGCAAGAGTTTGAGCAACAAAAACATATAATCTTGGGGGCTATCTAGACAGGTTTACAGGAGCTGCAAACCTACATGTCGCAGGCTGGCATGGTGTCTACCAACTTGGATATTGGCACTTCGGAAGTTGCCGAGATGCTACGCGTAGAGGCCTCCAGTGCGATAGTGCTACCTGATGGAGCACTGACCATGGAGAACGAAGCTGATAGGCCCACTGTCAGCGCCCTAAAGGGAGTAGGGTTGAATCTGGTAGTGCTCCCGCGTGAAGTGCTCCACCTCTTGCAGGATGGAGTGATTGCAGAGCTGAGGGCCCGTGAGCATCGTGCCCTCCAGGTGATCAGTGAACAACGGATCAACAATGAGCAAATGGCACTACAGCGAGATTCTACCATCACCACTAAGACCGAGGTGACCAATCAAAGCAAGCACATTATGTAGGTCATCGAGGAGGCATGCTGAATGGTCCTAGAGTTGGCCATTCCTGAGGAGGATCTAGTCGAGGTGCGCATCCGCAAGCTGGCTACAAGGGTGCATGACACTCATATTGAGATGGTGAGGGTTTATTTGGAGTTGAACCTGCAAATCACAGAGTTATAGTTGAATGCCTAGCCTTCAACTCCGCCAGAAGTGAAGGAGTAGTGGGCGACCGTTGTCACAGAAGTAGTAGCAGTGGTTGATAGTGTAGTAGCAGACTGCATGTAACTTTTTGAGCAGTCGTTTGAGGTCCTGACAAGCTTGCAGGAGGACCTCAATGTACAACAACTAGAGATGGAAGCATGCGAGCTACATCAGCACTATGATGAGGTTAATGGCACAACACAAATCATTGCACTGAAACAAAGACTAGCAAAGCTACAAGAGGCCAAGCAGCTAAAGGAAGAGGTGGATGCAGCGCTGCACAAGGAAGCAATGCTGAAGGCAACTGATGCCCTAGCTGGATGAGGCTTACACGATGATAGGATCTATTGAAGGCAAGCTTGCAACTCTATAAGCAACTCATCAAAAGCTTTAGGCTGACAGTTCAGGAGCAGTGACTGAGCAGATGGTCGAAGACACGATGCAGGAAGCCGCACAGTGCATGACTGAGGTTGTGGTCATACGAATTGAGCTGGAAGGGCTTTGCACTAAGATCTTACATCTGTTGAGTGACTCGAGAGTGAGTCACGATGTTTGTGTTAGGGGCATGTTGGGAACGGGATCCCCCAAGGACAGTTTTGGGGGTAAAAGCCCATGTATTGGGTCGAATATTGTAATAAACTTGTAAATACTCCAAATTTTGTGGTCGTGGAGTGTGGAGGTGTCATGAGTCATAAAGGGCTATCCGCCCTTATTTTTGTAAAGTAAAGTCGAATGTAAAAGATCTACCCATGGTCCATGGACCATTGGATTGTATAAAAAGAGTTAAGTAAGTAAGCTCTAGGTAGTTCAGATAAGTCTTAGATAGTCATAGCTCTGAAGTAAGAAGTCTAAGTTTGAGTTGTAGCATAGGTAGAGGCTCTGCAGCTGAGTGCACAAATCCCTAGGGTGGAAGTCTGTAGCTGAGTGCACGAACCCCTGCAGCTGTGTGCGCAGGGCAGATAGGGTCTGTTATCGCTTGAAGATATCAATAAAGAGAAGTATTATGCAAATTATGTGTCTTTGTTCTGATTAATGCATCTTGTCATTTTATGTATGAATTTCCTTTATAATGATTATATGAAGCGTGAATGAATGTAATTACGTTGGATAACTAAATGCAAATAAGGATATATGTTTATGCGATGCTAACTGTGATTATCTAATAAGATAAGTAAGATTCTTAAGATAACTTGACAATCTGTGCAATACGTTGCCTTAGTAGCACAAAAGTATCAGAAACAAAGGATAGGGGTGGGCGGAGGTTAGTCGTATCTTTTCCTGGGGGTATCAAAGGGAGGAATAAGGGGCAAGGTTGATAGATCCCTAGAACTTAACGACCTGCGCGAAAGAAGGAATAGAAGTAATAAACCTACATCATGACATCTCAGGGTGCGGAAACTTGGTTCTAGCATCCCCCCATACTGCTTCGGGTGATGCCGAAAAGGCCAGTAGTGTAGGGATTTGATTGGCTAACTAACGCTGAACCTGGGTCAGGCCCCCACAAGCCAACAAATGGTTCCTTTGCCTGGCCACATAGAATTTATAGCAAGGCTACACCAACCTGTAGGGCTACGCAAAATTTAAAGCAGACTTTCATCATGTATCGATCAGGGCATAGAAGGACCCTCCCCAAAAATGGTACAACTTGCCTTATCTAGAAACAGATGACGCCATTGATGTGATACATGATCAATGGATAGTAGAGTGGCACTCTACAACGGACTTGGCGATGGGAGGGAGCAAGTCTGCCATGTAGAGGAAGAAGGAGGAGGCCAAGCTTAAGATGACACAACTGGCTAAAAAGAGGAAAAAGGAGGCTGCTGAAAAGGCCCAGGTAGAGCACGAGGCCATGCAGTAGACAACACAGTAGACAGGTGGGACAGAGTGGGGCTCTGATAAAGGTGAGAGGTCACCTTCACTTGAGACAGAGGAGGAGACAGATGAGAAGCACGATGCAGACCCTCAGGAGACGTTTGTGCACATCAAGAGCCCAAGGGAACAAGAGAAAGGAGGGTCCAGGAAGAAATCAAAGGCTACCAAGAAATCACTGGACCCTATCACCTAACAGAGGGTGATCTGCACGGCATCGGTGACACGATGCGAGATGTCACCGCGGAGGCCCTGCAATAGTTTGAGTAACAGAAACATATAATATTGGGGGTTATCTATACATGTTTACAGGAGCTACAGACCCATGCATCGCAGGTTTGCACAGTGTCTACCAGCCTAGATATCGGCACTTCAGAAGCTACCAAGATGCTGCGGGCGAAGGCCTCCAATGCGATAGTGCTGCCTGATGGAGCAATGACCACGGAGAATGAAGCGGACATGCCCACTGTCAGCACCCTAAAGGGTATAGGGTTGAATCTGGTAGCGCTCCAACATGAAGTGATCCACCTCTTCCAGGATGGAGTGATTGCAAATCTGAGGGCTCGTGAGCACCGCGCCCTCCAGGTGATCAGTGAACAATGGATCAACAACGAGCAAATGGCACTACAACGAGATTCTGCCATCGCCGCTAAGACCGAGGTGACCAATTAGAGCAAGCGCATTATGAAGGTCGTTGAGGAGGCATGCCAAATGGTCCCAGAGTTGGCCATTCTTGAGGAGGAGCCAGTTGAGGTGCGCATCCACAAGCTGGCCACAGGGGTGCGCGACACTCGTACTAAGATGGCGAGGGTTTAGTTGGAGTTGAACTTGAAAATCGTAGAGTTAGAGTTGAAGGCCTAGCCTTCAACTCCGCTAGAAGTGAAGGAGTAGTGTGTGACTGCTGTCACAGAAGTAGTAGTGGCGGTTGACAATGTAGTAGTAGACTACACACAACCTTTTGAGTAGTCGTTTGAGGCCCTGACAAGCTTGCAGGAGGACCCAACGTATAGTGACTAGAGAAGGAAGCACACGAGTGACAACAATGCTATGATGAGGTTAAGGGCACAGCACGAATCATCACGCTGACACAAAGACTAGCAAAGCTACAAGAGGCCAAGCAGCTGAAGGAACAAGTGGATGCAATGCTACACAAGGAAGTAGTTCTGAAGGCACGACTAAAGCCTTGGTTGGATGAGGCTTACATGGTGACATGATCTATTGAATGCAAGCTTGCGACTTTGCAAGCAACTCATCAAAAGATTCATGCCAACAGTTTAGGGGCAGTGACCGAGAAGATGGTCGAAGACATGACGCAGGCAACCACACAATGCACGGCTGAGGTTGTGGTCATACGAGTTGAGTTGGAAGGGGTTTGTGCTAAGATCTTCATGCCTACCAAGTGACTCGAGGGCGAGTCACGATGTTTGTGTTGGGGGCCTGTTGGGAATGAGATCCGCCAAGGACAGTTTTGGGGCTAAAAGCCCATGTTTTGGGTCGATTTTGTAATAAACTTGTAAAGACTTCGCATTTTACGGTCGCAGAGCGTGAAGCTGTCATGAGTCATAAAGGGTTGTCTACCCTTATTTTTGAAAAGTAAAGTTGGTTATAAAAGATCTACCCATGGTTCGCGGACCATGGGATTGTATAAAAAGAGTTAAGTAAGTATAAGCTCTAGGTAGTTTAGATAAGTCTTAGATAGTCATAGCTCTGAAGTAATAAGTCTAAGTTCAAGTCCTAGCATAGGTAGAGGCTCTATAGCTGAGTGCGCAAAGGCCTAGGGTGGAAATCTGCAGTTGAGTGCGCGGACCCCTGCAGCTATGTGCGCAGGGTAGATACAATCTGTAATCACTTGAAGATATCAATAAAGAGAAGTATTTTGCAAATTCTGTGTCTTTGTTCCAATTAATGCATCTTGTCATTTTATGTATGAATTTCATTTATAATTCTTATATGATGCATGAATGAATGTGATTACGTTGGATAACTGAATGCAAATAAGGATATCTGTTTATGCAGTGCTAACTGTGATTATCTAATAAGATAAGTAAGATTCTTAAGATAACTTGACAATCTGTGCAATACGCTGCCTTAGCAGCACGAAAGTATTAGAAACGAAGGATAGGGTGACATGAAGGTCAATTGTACCCTTTCATGGGGGTATGAAATGGAGGAATAAGGGGCTAGGCTGACAGAGCCCTGGAACTTAACGACCTGCGCGAAAGAAGGAATAGAAGGAATAAACCGACATCAGGACCATATTAGGGTGCGGAAACTTGGTTCTAGCATCCCCCCATATTGCTTTGGGTGAAACTTTAGTTTGCACTCCTTGGGCTGATGCCAAAAGGGTAAGTAGTGTAGGCATTTGTTTGGCTAACTAACGCTGAACTTGGGTTAGGCCCCCACAAGCCAACAAACCTTGACATGTAGTTGAAGTATAAAAATATGTGTTTCTTGTTGTAAATAAACCTAAATTAGTTTAGGTATTTGATATATAATGTCTAACGATTCCTTTATTATATGATTATGATATGGTTAAATTCATGCTTCTATAGATTTGGTTGTACTTTCTATATGATTTGTGTAGGTAGATAATATTCAAGATGGTGAAGATGTTCATAAGTAAATTTTATATGATAAGCATGATGAAGAAAGTTATATGAATGATACTGGTCATGATAAATTTGATGAGAAGGATGGAAGCCATGAAAGATTCTCAGATGTCGTAGAAAATAAGTAGAGCTCCCTAAGTTAAGAAGGAGCTTGGATGAAAAGAATATCCCTAATTTGAGAGGGAGCTTGGATGAAAGGAATATCCTTAGTTTAGAGGGTCATATCATAGTCATGATGGACACATTGAAATAAGAAATTGGAGAATGCATTTTGAGGGGCTACTGAGATAAGGAAAGACGGATCTAATTGTAGAATATGTTGTTGCATGTGAAGTAGTAAAGGATGATGTATGATTAAGGAATCTTCTATCAAGATTTGTTTGAAATTCCTACTTTGATAAATTGAGAAGCAACACCTAGTTGTCGAAAATACCTTGAAGGTTTGTGTTTACTTATGTACATTTGAAAATTTACTACTGATTGGGGTTGTGTTTATATAGGTAAATCTCTCAGAGATTTGATAACATGTTGGTTAAACGAGAGATATTTGTTACCAATCTGCTTGATTGGGGAGGATTTGTTACCGATTGGAATAATCCAGAGTGTTGAGACTTTGTGTGTTAGACACATTGTGTGGGAGCAAATCTGGCCATCACTTTGTGTTGATGTCTGGATCCCAAAGAAGGGAGGGCGACATTGGTCATAGAACTCTAACCGAATACATACCTAGATCCCCAGGTTGATGGTTCGTAAGTAATCTTGATGGTACCTAGAGAGGCTAAAAGATTTAGTTCATATTAGTTCTACCTAGATAGATTTCCCTGGTCGGGAATCTAGTCCATGGAATTGCGGTGCCTAAATTCTTCATGGTTCATGTGTTTTGAGATCTTCCTTGTACTTATGGATACCTCCCTAGTTAAGAGGGAGTGTTGAAATGTGTAACTAGGTTCGGTGTTCATAAATGTATTTGAGTCACAATGAAATGTACTTACATAAAGAATGAAGAAAATATTATTATTTTTATTGTTATGACTTATTAAAGCATGGGTTTCATACTTGGGTCATCATGTTTTAGGTCAAAGTCCCCATTGAGGATTTGTAGGATTTATTATGAATCATTAGAGTCATTGTCCATTAATAGAGACCCTTCTTGGGCTTTTGAATTATGTAAAAAGAATCAATATTGTGTCAAATATGCTATTTGTCCCCTCCACACCAAGTTGGCCTCAATCAGATCAAGTCAGCTTGAATAAGGACACTTTGACCTCACTGAAGGCTATATATACAAGGCAATTTGAATTCATTCAGAGAATTCACTGTCTCTCATACGTTCGATATCCAAAAGAAATAAGCTAGGAAGTACGAAGTTGGAAAAGAGCTAGAAAAAGGGCTAGAAGGGGTGCAAAGTTTGGAGGGAAGAAAGAAGACATCAATATCAAAGTTTTGGGTCATCTATATGTCACTCAAGTGGAGTACCTAGCGGGATCAAAGTTTTTCTTTGTTTAGTCGAAGCTGCTGCTGCTGCCAGTTGCTGGGTTGAAGCCGCTACCACAAGTTGATGTTGCTAGGTCGAAGTTTTTATTGAAGGGTTGTAATTTGAAAGAATGATTAACGGTTGACTTGGTGTGGAGGAAGTCTTTGTCTAGGTCAAGAGTCTTGTATTATCTCGAGAAACTATTGAAGAAAGAATTGTTGACTGGGTTTTCCCCTAGATAGTGGTTTTTCCCTCGCTGTCCACCTACATCTCATGTCCTTGTGCTATTGTTTTGGTAATTTCTCAATGAAATAAAAGGTAAAAGAAAAAATATTCTTTATTATCTTCATATCTTCACAATTACAATCCTTCTTACCCTGTGCACACAACTACAGGGGCCTGCGCACACAACTGCAGACTTACCAAGGTCTCTGCACACCCAATTGCAAGAGCCTTCCCCTTCGCTCTAACATAGAAATATATGACAATTACATACTCAAAAACATCAAAACATATCCATTTACATCATGTCTTTGAGTTACTAAGAAAACCCTTTATATATATTTTTCTCTTACAATACCATGGTCCGCAAACCATGGGCGGAGCTTAAAATATACAAATTGATCCCATCCTTTTACAAGATAAGGGGCTTTGACCCAACCTAAAGCCCCTATGACTCCTAAAACATTGCACGAAGTGGGATCAACTCCTCAAAATGTGGGATCTTTACAAAAATTTTACCTATGGGGACCCTATCCAACATACACTCAACACAAAGATGTGACTCATCCTGAGTCACTCAGCTGGTATGTATTGAATCTTCACTTTGAGACTGATGTATGCATCCTTCAAAGGGTGAAGTGACTCTGCGCACTGTGTGGAAGCTTGTCGTACTTCCTCTACCAACTTCTTTGTCATCATCCTTGCAGTCACGAGACCAATAGTTCTTTGTGTCTGCCTTATGATCTTCAACTTGGTCTCCACTATTTGTGAGAGCTGAATGGCTTTATCGGCCCATGGTTGTGTCTGCACTGAAATGATCTACTCCTTTCATCGCAACTCATCGATCTGTCCCTACAAAATCTTTCCCTTGTAGAGACGGGAAAACTGTTGCGTAGGTGCTAGGGTCCTATTGTATTATTCAACAACCCCCCATTTATTATATAAATAGTTAATATTGTATTAATAAATGGGGACCCTTTAAATTTTTTCAAAAAACTTAGCAAATAAAATCTTTCCTTTTGAAACCATTTGGAATCAAACCTTAGACAAACTTAATTTATTAAGCAAAGTCACTTTGTGACTAGGCATTTTCACTTTATCGCAAATCGCGTGATCAAAAGTAACAAAGGTTAGTTGTGAATCAGAGTCTGCGAAATGCGATAAAGGACCCCCTTTAAAAGACCAAAGGCAACATTGAACATTTTATAAAACTTGAGGCTTAGGATACTCCTTAATAAATAAAGTATTTATCACAATCGCATCACGACTTTTACAACAAACATGCAAACCATAAGAAACTGCGAATTGTGATGTGGTCTGGACTTGATGGAATAATAAAACTATTATAAAATTGAATCAGGTCCAACATATCATAAATATCTATTTTAAATGAATAATCCTCTGCATAAAGGAAACACACTCGAAAAGGTACAAGGTATGCCACTCATCGCAAATCGCAAAACACCAAAGCAACATTGAATTTCTCTATTTACGATCACCGATATTGCGATATTACGATTCATCGCAATTGCATGATCAACATCACAGATAACACATATGAATTTGAAATATCATTTAGAAAATTGCAATGCAATGTTTTGATGAGTCATAAAGGAAGTCACACGTAGATCTTAAAGAGTAATTAATAAAGTTTAAATGCATTTACTCTTTTAACGGCTCAAGAAGATTTATATGTTTTTACAGGTATTTGAAATAAAAGCTTCATCCTTTCGATATTTCATAATTTAATGTGTTATTATGTTTCTGCTTTCATTGTCGCTCTACTTTTTATTCTGTTTTATCCATTGCCCAAAATTCAGGAAAATTATGAAGAAGACAACGCTAGAAAAAATGGTTAAGAAAGGAAAGAAGACTGCAGAGGCTATTATGTCTGAGGATTCAGACATGCTTCCACTCTTCTCTGATACCACATGCAATAAGGATGGCAGCACTACAACATGGGAGGCAATGTATAATTTACTAGAGGAAGAAAACCCAAAAGTCCTGAAAACCAAAGCAACAACAGATGCTGAGGACTCATCTGATGATTCTTATTTTGAAGAAGAATGTTCTTTCCTACACAAAATAGCTGCAAGGACCAAAATATTTCCATACATTGATATGGTAAAATGGATCATTGACAATGTGGATATTTCAGATAGAACATTCAGGAATTCCAGGCATGTTGTCATGGGATCATTTAAACCAGACAATTTACGTCGAATGTACCATCTGCCAGAGCCACAAAAGCTCTATGATAAATCCTTTATTGAGAATTTTGCGAAAGAAAATGAAGACCCAATGGAAGTCATGTAGAATTGGAGGTCTGGCTCCAACAAGTTCAGGCGGGAGAAAACCAATATGTACCCAATTGCACCTCTGTCAGCCCCACATAATTTTGTAGCCGCAATGTTGTGTAGGCTATTTGGAAAGGCTAACAATACCAAGTTTTCTATTGAATGGGTTCCAATGATTGCTGCGGTTGTCAATCCTATAATTATGAACTAGAGAAATATTTTTTCAGACAATTTGGCTATGGCCATTAGAGAATACAGAAACAATAGAATTATCTCCTCTCAGGTTATCCCTCTCTTTTACATGAGTGCTTATGTCATGGATGCTATATGGTTTTGTTCACATTTTCCAAACATCTGCTAGAAATGGAATCTATAAGACCCTACTCCCATCCATGTTTATCATAAAGTTTTTTGGGAATCACAGTTTAGCTCCCATTTTTATAAAATTTGTCTTGGTGTTATGTTGTCAATTTAGCAAACCATATTTGATAAAAAAATCCCCCAGGCTATCAGAGGAAGCTAAAACAGACATATTGCTAGTGGCAAGATGGTTTGGCGAGGAATTTTTACTTATAAAAGAGTTTTTGGGAGTATTACAGCTCCGCATTTTCTTCCAAATTATTGGCAAGAGATATTACCTATCAAACAGTGGGGGATGGTATAACCAAAACCCTTAAAGAACAGAAGAAATCCATCTGGATGACCTTCCCGGTGTAATGTGGTTCTTTCACGTAACATGATTATGGGCAAGCTAAGATACAAAACGTCACATCCTTGAATCTAGCTACTGTTCCAGGCAGACAAGATGACCCTAACAAGGTCGCCTGAAACTTCACTACTATGGTCAAAATGAAACAATTTTTTCATGAGAACGATGAGTTTGATGATCTATTTAAGGCAGCTAAGACATTTACACAAGTCATACATTTAGCATTAATAAAACTGAGCCTAGCGGACCTCAACTGCTTCCACATCTACAGGAATAAAAGACTGACAAATGTCCTTTTGGACCTATTGCAGATTGAATAAATAAGAGAACCTAGGCATAATTGTGATGAGGAATCTCAAGAGAAGTTAGTTCAAGGTTCAAAAGACTCTGAACACCAATCTCACAATAAGGAAGAAATCCCAGAGAAATATCCTGGGAAGGACACAGAGGAAAGTGCTGAAGAGACGGACAAAAAGGCCTTGGCTGAGGAACACATGGAGAATGACTCTAGACAGGTTCAAACATAAAAGGTCAAATCATTGATCTGGATAAAGAATGAGAGAAATTTAATAAAAAGCTCCAAGTGCCACAAACAAAGACAAGTCTTGAAGGAACTTCTGGATTTCAGACTCCACAACACACTCAACAAGTTATAAACCCATAAACAACAATACAAGGAGTTACAAATACTCTAGATATTGAAATTATCCTGGCCTACCCAACTTCAGAAATTGTTTTAAAGATTTAGGAAATACTGCCACTGGACATATTCTACATCCCAACACATAAAGCTGTAATAAATAGGCAAAGGAATAAAAGAAAATTGGATTCATCAACAAAAAAAACTATTGGAAGTGAATCAATGGAGGTAGTATGGAAAGACACCCCCATTGGTCCATCTGAAAATCTTACAAAGCTATCACAATTTGTAGGTGCCTATACAACTGCAACAATTGATAAGGCAACAAAAGCTTGACTTTTGCTTAAAGATAAAGAAGAAAGAGTTCAACAATTAGAATAACTTGAACATGAGAGACAAAGCACCAACATGCAAGCATAGATGACAATGGTACAACTTCAAAAATATTTTGAGCAAATGACATTACAACATTAGACAGACATCGCAAAGAAGAACTCACAGATTCATCAAATGCAGACTGTAATAGATAGACTTACAGACAACCCTCAAATAGAGGAATTCATTAAAGAAGCACCTTAACTAAATTCTCTATTGTCACATCAACAAGAAGTATTCTGCCAAAAAGTCTCATTGATCAATCCAGATTGTGAAACAAGTGATATATTAACCAATCAAGTGGTTGATCAGAGATTCGAATATGAAGAGATCAATAAGAGAATTTCAGAATTTATTTATTGGCAGGAATTCGAAGAAGGTAGAAAAGTCGATCTTCCAAAGATCGAGGAGTCCCACAAGGATATTTTATTCACAGATTGGTAGATACAGTTGAAGCAAGCAAAGAGGGAAGCAACAAGAGCATCTAGTACAACAAGCAATATAATTGAGGCTATGAACGAAAACCTTCACACTGTCAAACTCGTCAAAGAATGCAGGCCAGAAGCTCTTCGAGACATCAAATAGTTAGAGAAACAATGGAAAGAGACCACTAAAACACAAATTGAGGCAATCAAACAATTGTCTAAGCTTGACTAGGAACCCTACTAGCAATTTCTAGTGAAACCACATAGTCAATGGATGACTCTGTGTTGTCTAACAAATTCTACTCAAAAGATGGTGCCACCTCTTTCTAATGCTGTATTCATGGGACAATTAAGATCTAGAATTGGCCAGCCACCCTAGGTGAAGCCAATGATAGATATATGTGAACTCAAGGACTGCATGGCTGACTAGGACCATTCAATTTGAAGAAGCTTGTCATCATTTTTATTTCTATTTTAGTTTTTATTTTACTTATTCCGAGGAAGGTTGTTTGAAACCTCCTCAGCTTTTATGTAATAATCTATTTTTGATACATAATTTGTATTATTTAAACCTCTCTCATGCATTTAGAGAGAGGTCTAGAATTTTATCAAGAATGCTTTGCAAAGGCTTGCACTTCTATACTTTTGTGATTGTCTTGATGAGATAATTGGAACAAGATATTGATTTTCTTAGAGATTGAAGCACACTCTATTGAATTTACACTTTTGTACTCTTAGAGTATATTTAGTTGAAAAGAAGTAGATCAATATTGTTGACTTCATGAGTAGAACCTCTCATATTTGGTACTTCTATCTTTATGGTTGAGTTTTGTTTATGAATTGGCAGTAATCTTTCTTATATTGTGTTATGTATGAAATCTGAGCTATAGTTTGAAATCATTGCACTTTTGTAAAATGTTTTAGTTGTAATTCCTTATTGAGTACATGAGAAATTGATATATGTGATACAATTTTCAAAAATATTTTTCCTAACTATTTAGTCAAAATAATTATCATTAACTATTTCATCTCTTATAGCAATTGAATGATCTTTATTACCTGTTTCTCTAATATATCTTTGTAGATCGCATGATTTAAGTTATTCCCGGGTATATATTAAGATACATGTTAGAATAGATAGTTGCATGTGTTTGATTGTTTAGATTATATAATTTTTAGTTAAGTCATTTCCCATTATACCTTATATCAAACCAACATCATCATCATATCAATTCTTGTTGGGAAACTAGTCCCATTATCCCAAGTCGGAGCCACCATACGAAATGGAAAAGGAGCCACTTCCAAGGTTCGGACTGGGTGGTTATCCCCTATGTTGTTGCAATGGAATTCTGGGGTTTCAACATTTTGGCACTAGAAGGAATACCATGACTGTGAATGGAAAAGAGAACTGGTCATAAATAAAAAAATCCATCCTAAGAGTGGCTCCCCCTCTAGATCTCCTCCAACTTCTAGATCCCCATCTAGAACTACAATCTGAGGATCAGAAGTTGAGCAAACCCCTCCAAAATCTCCTAGTGAATCTCAGAGAATACCTTCTTCAAACTATAACCTTGAATCCCCATAAGTTTAGAATTTGATAGAGAAGTTAGAGAAAATCTCTATTTCAACTGAAAAGCCTGCAAAATCTCAGTCATATGAAGGAAGTGTTTCCTCTGTTATTCAACCAAGATGAATCTTGACACATTCTCAAAGTGAGAAGACTAGAATTCCTCCTTTTGAATTTCCCATTTCTTCTTTCCGAAAGAAAACCAAGAAATCTGAATCAAAGACATCCACTAGCGAGGTTTTATCCCATTCTCCACCTCTAACCTCTTCATTCCCTCCACTCATTCCAACGACTTCCATTCCAACTACTGGTGCTAGTTCTTCTAGTCCAAGCACCCAATTTGCCTCTTCTTCAACTCAAACTCCACTCATAACCTCGTCCACTCAAACCCCTTCTATCACCTCATCCACTCAAAATCCAATGACAGGTCAACAATGACAACAACCGCGAGTACAACCATGGAATAATCCTAGTGTTGTAGCAATGACAACTCCTCTTCACACTGTTCCTGAGCATCCTGAAAGATGGTTTCCCAAATTTAACCCTGATGATGGACTACCAACTGAGGAACATCTCCATAACTATATGCTGGCCATCAATTTAAATGGAGTCAATGAAGAAGACTGTGTCATCAGATTATTTCCATATACTCTTATAGGATCAATAGGATATTGGTACTTTTCATTACCTCCTCACTCCATAACTAGCTGGGATATGTTTGAAGAACAATTCCTAGCTAATTTTGGAGATGATATAACCACTGCATCTGTCATCAATGAATTGTCTAATATAAGGGCTAAGTTGAAAGAAAAGGTCAAATATTTCAGCTCCAGATTCAACAAACTACTCAATAAAATTCCAACTACGTCAACCCGTGGTGTTGATGTTCAAATTAAGTGGTACATATCTTCCATTCCTTCCAATATAGCAATTTTTGTAGATAGAGCAAATTTGGCCACATTAGCCGAGAACATGAAGGAATCCCTGTTTGTAGAGAAATGCATAATTTCTCTTGAAAATAAGACCTCTCAAGAAGACAAAAAATATAAAAAAGTTACTTTCAGAGATGACTCTAAAAAGAAAGCCCCAAAAGATCCTTTTGATCTTGAAGGGCTTCAGAAAGTACTGAAAACCATGTCTAATGAAATGGTTGAAATGAAGAAACAAGTTGTTGAATCCTCTTCTGCTAAAAAAACTTTCAGATCTTTTAGGAGGAATCAATCTTCTAGTTCTCAGCCACCAAATACCATATCTAATGCTGAGTCCGACTTAGAAGAAGAGGAAGAAGAAAACACAATGATCGATGAAGAAACTAAAGAAGAAGAAGTAGTCAAACTAAATGGGATGTGGGAATTTATCCTTCCAAATGAAGAAGAACAAGAAGCTTTCCTCATTAGCACCAGAAGCAAAGGACCTGCTGATGTAACTCAGTCGAAACAAAATCAGAAAACTCAAACTCCTGCTGCCAAGGAGAAAGCAATTAGCAAAAAGTATTCTCCTAAGGCTTCACAACCAAATCTATCTTCATCAAACCTTCCATTTACATCAAATACCCTGGTACTTACTGATACCATGGAGTATAATATTGTAGAAGACATGAAGAAAACTAGGGCCAATATTTCGCTACATGAACTTAGAAAACTGAAGCAACAACAGAAAATACTAATTAGAGAACTAAATGCAATTCCTACTTCACCCCTACCTACTGTTGTTGTATCTCAAGTTGATAAAGGCATGTGTAAACCCCCTACTTCTTCAAAAAAAGGTCGATCCTACAGATGTCATCTTAATCGGTGACAAATCTCTCTCACACATGCCTCATTTCCTCTTAACCTATGAAATTTTCAATAGGAACCTTCACAATTGTTTGATTTACTCTAGAGCCTCTTCTAATATAATGCCGACAACAGTCTGTGCTAAGTTAAACTTCACTCCTCAAAATTTTGCTGTTCATAGAGTACAACTTGACATAACCATGGTCGAGGTCTTAGGGGAAATAAATTCAGTTAGCATTCGACTTTCTTGAAATCTAAAATTCTACCAAATAATTGATATATTGATTACTAATATTCCTAAATTCTATGGTATAATTCTAAGTAGACTAGTCCGAGAAACTACATGGATATTTTGCTACAGACTGGTCTCACATGTGGCTGCCCTACAATGGAAAGCCAAATCAAATTCAAGTTGACCAAGAGAAACCCCTGAAACATACAACGATTGATTTTGAAGGTGATAATGAGCTTGTAGTATTCAATAATAACATTATTTGGAATTATTCAGTTAAGTCATTTTTAGGGAACTTTAAAGCACATGAGTCTCCATTTTTGGTTAATGCTGTCACCTCACAAATTGAAAATTTCTCAAAAACAAATGCTTCCAAATGTAAATTTTTTGTAAATAAACCTATAGTTAACACTTTATTTTGGACTTTATACTTTGATGGTTCCAAATCTAACGATTGTGCAGGAGTTGGTTGTATCTTAATCAACCCAGAAGGAGAAAAAACCATGTTAGCTTGCAGATTATAATTTGAATGTACAAATAATGTTGCAGAATATGAGGCATTGGTTCAAGGATTATATAAATCATTTGGCCTCGATATCAAATAGCTGCAAGTTTTTGGAGACCAAAAAATTGTCATTAAATAGGTAAGAAATACTATCCACTGCTTTTTTGAACATCTTAAGCATTATCAATCATTAGTCCAAGATCTTACATCACATTTTTTGGCATTTAATATTTCTCCTGTACCTAGACTGCAAAAGGCCAGTGCCGATCTGTTAGCTAATGTTGCATCAAAACTCATACCATCTGAGGATTATAATCCTAATAAATTTTCCATTGAATTACATTTTAGACCATCCATTCCTGAAAATTCCACTAATTGGCGAGTCTTCAATGATGATTATGATATTGTAACTTTTCTAACATCAGAGGGGTCATATGATGACCAAATCATAGATGAAAATGAGCACGACCTCCAGTTAAATGTTGAAAATAGCAACAAGAAATGCTAAAAATAGAAATGCTATAAATAACATTGCTATAGATAGCATTTTAGGTACCAGTGTTGAAAATAGCAACAGGGAATGCTAAAAATAAAAATGATAAAAATATCATTGCTATAGATAGCATTTTAGGATATATTCCAATTTTGATTTGTCCTTGAATCAAAATTGAGAATTAAAATTCGAATTTGGTCTCAACAACTGTTTGAAAAATAACTAATTAATTCATCTTCAGTTAATTAGTTGGAGAAAATCAAACATGAAGTCTTTGTGAAGACATGCAACAATTATCCCTTTGATTGAGGAAGTTATCCTTTAATTAAGGAGATAAGGATGAGTTGTATTTGAGTTGTAATTAGTTAGCTCAGTTAACTGAGTTAAGTCCAGTTAAATTAGTTCCAAACAGTTCTCTCATAAATAACTCATGCATGTCAGTTCAGAGAAAGACCCAGTTGAGATTAAAGGAAGGGACAATGTACTATCAGTTGGAGGAATTTTCCTATAAAGGAAACTCATCCATGTAGAAGGACTTATCTCCTTCAGGATTGTGCAGTTACTTCAGAGGTCAGTGTTGTGTGTGAGGTGAGAATCACACAGGTTGCAGCTAGAGGACCCAAGAGAAACCACGCAAGGAAATATGAGGCTTGGAGTACTGAAGGAAGGCCTATGTGTTGTCTATTTTGTCTATGAGCAACAGTGAGGGATTGTACTAAGAGCTGGATAGCTTGTGAGCTAAAGCTTTGTGTAATCCTGAGATATTTCCACTTGTATGATAATAAAGATAACGGGGTTTTTAGCTGAGGCTTTCCCCAGAGTATTCTTCTGTGTTTCATGTGTGATTGAATCTTTTTCTCTATTATATGTGTTCTATTTGATCTTGCTCAAAATCGATTAAGCTTCCGCAAGTTTGATTGTAGAAGTAGATTAAGTATTTTGCTTTAGTACATTGCATAATCATTTTAATCTATGGTGAAATTTGTACATGGTATTAGAGCAAAGGTGATCAAAGCGGAGAATAGTATACAAAGAAGGGAGAAGTTCAAAGTTTGAAGTTCTTGATTGTAGGTACAAGATCGATTTCTTATCACATCTCAAAGTTCACCAATGGCGTTCAATGGCTTGAGACTCGAGTATGCCCTGGATGGTAGCTCGAATTACATAGCCTGGAAGGATCGCATGGAAGCCGTATTAGAGGACAACGGGTTGAAGGACTTCATTTATCAAGAAGTCCCCAAGCCAACAGCAGCTAATGCCTATGAATTGGCGGAATGGAAGAAATGTCGAGAGCGAGAAGGATTCTTCTAGAGGGAGTTCGAGACCATATTGTCTCGAGTCTCCATGGGAAGGAGACACCATTTTCAATGTGGAAGACATTGAAGGATCTATATCAGAACAACAATGACTAGAGGAAGCTGGCGCTGAAGGACAAGCTTTGGAAAATCAAGTGAGAAAAGGGCGACATGATCTCTACATATCTGAACAAGCTCACCACCTGAAAAGATGAGCTTGGAAATGTAGGAATCATGACAGCCAATGATGATATGGTGAGTCCTGCTCTCCTCGGTCTTCCTAAGAGCTAGCATAGCTACCAGGACTTAGTGAATGGAAGAGAGAAACTGCCAGATTGGGAACGACTGTGGTCATATCTCATGTAGGAGGAGATTAGGAGGAGCACCAGAGATGGTTCTTCATCCAAGGAGGATGAAAAAAATTTCACCTTAGTGAGTAAGGAAAGGAAAGGGAAGGAGAATGATTCTCATCCCAAATCGAGTTCTTCTCATGGAGGGAAGAAGATTGACAAATCTAAAGTGAGATGCTTTAATTGTCATGAGGTGGGCCATTATGCAACTAATTGTCCATTGAAGAAATCCAAGAAGGGATCCTTAGAAGGATTTGAAGGTGAGGCATTGGCCTCTCAATTCGAATTGGATTTTACCCTCATCGCATGCATGGTGTCATCAATGATGGGTTGTGGTTGGTTTCTTGACAGTGGAGCCTCATTCCACATGATTGGCGATAAGAGTTTGTTTAGTACCTTGGAGGAGAAGGATCTCTAGATGCGCATAGAGATGGGTAATGACGAAAAGTATAATGTTTCAAGAGTAGGCACCATTGCTTTTCAGAGGGAGCATGGAGCTCGCATCACCTTAATAGATGTGAAGTATGTGCCAAGACTAAAGAAGAACTTGGTATCGATCACGATGTTGGAGGACAAAGGCTATGATGTAGTATTCAGTAAGGGAAAGGTTTTCCTTAGACACAACACCACGAGACATGTGAAGCAGATCAGTTCACGAGTCAAGAACCTGTATGATCTTGAGGTTCAAGATACATGCAAAGCCTTGAGGAGCAAGGAAAATGTTGGAGACTTGGTGTTTGAGAGGGAGAGTACACTACCTCTCAACATGCAGCGCCAGAAGAAGTCTCAGATAATTATGGAGGAGCCACAATTGGTGAAGCAACTTCAAGAGGTTGTGGAGTAGCCACAACTAGAGAAGCCGAGAGGATACTGAGTGGAGGCATCCACTCATGCAGAGACCTCCAATATGGGGGAATTTTGAGCCAAGTGGGCAAAGGGATCACATGCAGCCATACCTCCAGGTGGGAGGTGGGGCGATGTGAAGTGATAGTACCAAGAAGGCTGAAATAGGGGCAAGATCCTTGTGGTACCCAACCTCTTTGATTAGACCTTGCTACAGGAGCCCCGATGAGGAGTAGCAGGACTGGCTAAGTGGGTAGAGACAGATGCGGATGGAGCAGCAGAGCAAGCTTCAACAACAGAGGGTGTTTCTAGCCCAATAGGGAGGTCAGTTGGGAGATCAATTACTTACTTCTCAGTAATTGAGTTGCAGTGTAGTAGTGGGCAGCATGATGCAACATGATGAGAGGAGGTGCAGTGTGGATGCAGTGTTGGGAGATAGGACCAACAGTAGCATGGATGTAGCGGGAGGAATTAGTGGGATCGATGCAGTCAGAGATCAAAGTGACAGAGGCTAGAGTAGTCAGATACTGAAGAGCACAAAGGTGCAGAGTTTTCAGTCGACAGAGGCAATAACAATCAGAGACTTTGATGATAAGGGCATCATTCTAATTCAGTTTGGATATTTTTGTTTTTGGAGTTGCTGGAGGAACAACACTTGAGAGAAGTGTTGCATGCAGAACATTCCAAAGGTTCAGGATCGGGTTTGAGTTGAATGCCTTTCTTGTTGAGAGGGAGTGTTGAAAATAGCAAAAAGAAATGCTAAAAATAGAAATGCTATAAATAGCATTGCTATAGATAGCATTTCAGGTACCCGTGTTGAAAATAGCAACAAGGAATGCTAAAAGTAAAAATGATAAAAATAACATTGCTATAGATAGCATTTCAGGATATATTCCAATTTGGTTTGTCCTTGAATCAAAATTGAGAATTAAAATTCAAATTTGGTCTCAGCAGCTGTTTGAAAATAATTAATTAATTAATCTTGAGTTAATTAGTTGGAGAAAGTCAAACATGAAGTCTTTGTGAAGACATGCAACAATTATCCCTTTGATTAAGGAAGTTATCCCTTAATTAAGGAGATAAGGATGATTTGTATTTGAGTTGTAATTAGTTAGCTCAATTAACTGAGTCAAGTCTAGTTAAATTAGTTCCAAATAGTTGGAGGAACTAATTGTGAGTTCAGTCAGTTAATGCATGCATGCAACTAGTGTTCTCCAGATAACTAAATATTCTCTCATAAATAATTCATGCATGTTAGTTCAGAGAAAGACCCAGTTGAGATTAAAGGAATGGAGAGTGTACTATCAGTTGGAGGAATTTTCCTATAAAGGAAACTCATCCATGCAGAAGGAATTATCTCCTTCAGGATTGCGCAGTTATTTCAGAGGTCAGTGTTGTGTGTGAGGTGAGAATCACACAGGTTGTAGCTAGAGGACCCAGGAGAAACTGTGCAAGGAAATAGGAGGCTTGGACGACTGAAGGAAGGCATATGTGTTGTCTATTTTGTCTATGAGCAATAGTGAGGGATTGTACTGAAAGCTGGATAGCTTGTGAGCTAAAGCTTTGTGTAATCCTGAGATATTTCCACTTGTATGATAATACATATAGTGGGGTTTTTAGCTGAAGCTTTCCCAGAGTATTATTCTGTGTTTCATGTGTGATTGAATCTTCTTCTCTGTTATATGTGTTCCATTTGATCTTGCTCAAAATTGATTAAGCTTCCACAAGTTTGATTGTAGAAGTAGATTAAGTATTTTGCTTTAGTACATTGCATAATCAGTTTAATCTACAATGAAATTTCTACATTAAAGCAGAACACTGATGAAAATCCAATACCAAAATCTGTAGTCAAATTAGAAGATATTTATGATCTCAAAGACAAATTTAAGAAGGTAACTAATGACAAAATCCAAATTTCAACCCTGAGATTTGAATTAGTGAACCTTGGAACTAATGACAAGCCTAAGAACATTAATCTAGGTCTCAGTCTATCCTTTGATGAAAGATCATCATTCATTCGATTGTTAAAGAAATACAAAGGTACCTTTTCCTTGGATTATTCTGATCTCAAAACTTATGATACCTCTGTCATACAACACACCATTCCTATGATCTCTAATGATAAACGTGTGCAGCAGAAACTAAGGAAAATTCACCCGAACCTTGAAACTCAAATCAAGTCAGAGCTGAATAAACTCCTTAAGGCCAGAATCATATTTCCTGTTAGGCATTCGAAATGGGTGTCCAATTTAGTTCCTGTTAGAAATAAGAATGGTGACATTCACATACGTATAGATTTTAGAAATTTAAATAAAGCATGTTAGAAAGATAACTTTCCACTGCCAACCATGGAACAAGTGCTACAATCAGTAGCTGGTTCTGAGCTCATGCCATTTGTTGATGGATTTTCGGGATATAACTAAATCCCGATCCATCCAGATGATAGATTGAAAACCATGTTCAGAACTAAATGGGGAAAATATTCTTATCAAAAAACACCTTTGGTTTGATTAATGCAGGTGCCACATTTCAAAGAGCTATGGATATAGCCTTTAAAGGACTCATTAATAAATCAGTTGTTATTTACCTGAATGATATCACTATCTATTCCAGGAAGAAAATCAGCCATTAAATGACCTCAAGCAGATCTTTGAATGATGTAAAAAATATTGGATCTCGCTCAATCCAAAATGGTCTTATTCTTCCTTAAGCGAAGGTAAGCTTTTAGGATTTATTGTATCAAAAAAGGGTATTTATATCGATCCAAAAAGGATTAAGGAAATTGAGAAAATCCCTTTACCCCATAATAAGAAATAAATGCAATCTTTCTTTGATAAAATAAATTTTGTAAAAATATTTGTCCCTGACTTTGCACAAATAGTTTTACCTTTACAATATATGATTAAGAAAAATTCAGTTTTCAATTGGAGTCACAATGAAAGAGAAGCATTTGATCTAATCAAACAAGCTATTATCAATGCTTCCTCCCTAACAACTCCCAATTTTACCAATCATTTTGTTTTATACACGTTTGCATCAGAAATATCATACGCTGCCATTTTGACACAACTCAACGGTCAACAGGTTGAAGCACCAATCTCGTTTTTTAGTTCAAATTTACAAGGTGCCGAATTAAATTATTGTGCTGTGGAAAAACATGCCTTTGCTGTTTTTAAGTCAATAAAGCATTTCAGACCATTTCTCCTTAAAACTCACACCAAAATCATAGTTCCATTCTCAGTAGTAAAGCAATTATTGGTGCAAAGGGAAGTAGGAGAAAAAAGGGCCAATTGGTTCGTAGATTTTTGTGGTGTGGTTTTTGAAAAACTAAATTCGGATATTCCACAGTCTTCATCTTTAATTCGTAGATGTTTCCTGAGGCACTTGAGATCATAAAACACCCTCATAAGCTTAATAGGGATGGAGGCTTGGAAATTAGTAGAAATTGGACCTCACTTCTCACCCCCATTGATTAAAATGACCCTCCCTTTCACATCCCCCTACCTCTCTTCATCTTTCCCACCCTCTATAGGTCAAAACAACTCCTCTCATAACCATAAAATAACATTAAGAATTATAAGAAATATTGCTTTTCCAATATAATAACTAGACTTCATATTAAATATAAGTAAGGCTCAATTTAGAATACATTAACAATAATCCATTAACATAAACACATATGAGTTTAGAATCTAATTATTAATAATACATTAATCTCCTACAAATTAAACTTTTAAAATTAATTAAATAAAATAAAATAAAATAATTTTATATTTTATATTTTAATTTTAATTTTAAAATTAAAAATAAAAAACTTATTACATTATAAATAATAAAACCTAATTAACATAATAATTTTAAAGAAAACCTAAAAATAAACTATTTGCATAAACTTAAAACTAAGTATTAAAATAAACAATTCACTAAACATCCCTCCCTTAAAAACATAGATTAATATAGACTCAATTAAAATTTAAAATAAATAGATAACTTATTAAAGTAAATAAACTTAGTTGAATAAACAAACTAATAACATTAACTTAAATTAAGCAATAATTCAAAATTAAGAAAATCAATTTATAAACAAAAATAATTATATTTAATTAAAATATAATAAAATTAAAAGAATCTTTATAATAAGATTAAGAATATAAAGAAAGAAATATAATCAATAATGAACGCAATTTGATAAATTATTAAAACAAATTAAATATTATAAGAATATCATTAACAATAAAAATAATAAAAATGAATTTAAAATTCAAATCATTCAGATGGTCAACTTACCAACTTGACAACTCACGTAACCATATTTATTGCTCCCGTTTCTCTTCTTTGTAAATCAGTCCTGATGATGAATCTTGGTCTAGACTCGAAACGTCGATGAATTAAAGATGAAGACTGCGGAATATTAGAATTCTGTTTCTCAAAAAGGGCTAATTGGGTAACTGCACTGCAATAATATGATGTCAAGATTAGACCAGCTAAAATTGTTAAGGGTCAAGGTTTTTGCAAAATGTTAGCTGGAGCATCCAAATTACCAATAGAAGAAGATTTAGGTGATGATATACAAATATCGGAGGTAAGCCTCAACGATACTGAATCTCAATATGATGATCTTAACCTTTATTTAAGAAATGGATATGTCCCTATGCAGCGCACTTACAAAAGAAAAATGGCTTTGAGATTAAAAAAAAGCAATATGAAATCGTCAATGATGTTTTGTTTAGAAAAAAATATGATTATGTTTTGCTAAGGTGCCTTGAAAAATCTGAGGCAGAAAAGGTTTTTCAGGAACTCCATGATGGCATAGCAGGTGGACATTTTGGAGGAGACACAACAACACGTAAAATCCTGCATGATAGCTATTACTAGCCAAACTTGTTCAAGGACGCACACGAATATGTAAGGAAGTGAAAAACCTGTTAAACTGCTGTTGGAAGACAAAAGAAACTGGCATTTCCATTACAACCAGTCAACATTGAACAACCATTTGAGCAATGGGGATTGGACATAATAGGTGAGATCATTCCTCACTCTTCAAAGCAATATAGATACATCCTCACAACAATTTATTACTTTACTAAATGGGTGGAAGCAATTCCACTAAAGGTAGCCAATTCTGAGAACATCATCGAATTTATTGATCAATTTAACATTACCAGATTTGGCTTACCAACTGCCTTGATGTTTGACAATGCATATTACTTCTTATGCAACATTATGACAAAATTCCCTTTGAAAAGAGGTTTCAAACTTAAGTATTCTGCTAACTGTTATCCTCAAGGACATGGTTTAGCAGAATCAACCAAAAAAAATCTCATCAGGATCATTAAACTAACTATTGATCAGAGTCAAAGAAAATATCATAAATACTTACCATTTTCTCTATGGGCAAATCGGATAACACAAGGCCTCAATAGGCACTTCTCCATTTAATCTGGTCTATGGGAAAGACGCTGCTCTTCCTACAAATATAGTTATTCCCTCTCTAGCCCTACTTCAATTTATTGAAGAAACTCCTTCTTCTTTGCAATTAAGGCAGTCCCAAATCCTCAAACTTGAAGAAGAAAGAGAGAAAGCCAAAATCATATGTGCCCATCATCAATAATTAGTTAAATCTTCCTTTGATGCAAATTCTGTAAGCACAAAATCATTTCAACTTGGAGACCTTGTATTGAAGTGGGATAAAGCACACGAGGAAAAAGGTAAGCATACCAAATTCCAAAGAATGTGGCTTGGACCATTTCAGATTACAGAACAAATCAACCCATCAACATTTCTATTGCAAGATTTATTAGGCAAGAGAGATTCTATGCATGTGAGTGGGCATATTTTGACAAAATATTTTTCATAGGAGATAACCTCTTCTATCCCTTGTGCATTATCGCCTTTACTTTTCCTAGGAAATAAAAGTTAAATAGTATTTACTTTTGGCCTTACAATAAAAATCTCTTGAAATATTTTGATTTTTCGCTTTTATAAGTAGAGATTGTTAAGGAAATAATTATAACATTTGAAAATTAACTAGGTTCTATCTCTCTGAAATTTTCTTGTTTCCACCAAAATTATTTATTCTTTGAGAAACCTCCAACTTTATAAAAAAACTTTTGTTCTACTATCAGTGAAGGAATGTATCTTTAACAAAGTAAAGACTCTTTTCAGATAAGCATCTTCAACTCTATAATTTTAATCCAGAACTCTCAAGGAGTCAATGATTCTCCCCGTTCAGTAAACTTTTTTCTTTTTAGAGTGTAATTCTAAAATATATTGTAACTTAAAAGATAAGAGTTCTCATCAAGAGCCTTCTTACCATGTTCATAGTGAAATAATAGAGTGATATTACCAGTACTGCATACCAAAACAAGGTTACAATGGCTTGAGATTATTTTAATTAAAAGATAAGGGGTCTCATCATGAGCCAGCTTATTCAGTTGAATTACAACTAGTGAATGGCATTAACACTATTTGGTCACCAAACCAAGACAATGACTTTTAAGTAATAAAAAGAAAAATTTTGCAAAAAAATAAACTGTTTAAAAAAAGAGAGAGGAGAATAAGTATATGAGTTTGAATTTATCGTTAAAAACTGCAATCTTATCTGGATGAGACACTGAATCATTGTTGGATAAAAGATAACCCTGTCGAGGCTAAGGACGCCTGCTGGTAGTGGAGGCTCTACCTGTGACAAATGAGTTCATCTAAAAGCTGATCTGCAAAAGCCCCCTACATTTTCAAACCAAGTAAAGACTGATATAGACAAAGGAATTTTCATTTTTAAGAGGATATCAAATGAATTGTGATTAGGTGAGTTTGTTTTTTTTTTATTTCGAGAAATGTTACTTATCTTAAATTTCATGTAATTCCTATTTCCTGAACTATATTTATTTTGAAAGTTTTATAAATTTCAAAATTATCAGAGATAACTGGTTCTTCCAGTGAATCGCCAATTGTTGTACTGTTCAACAACCCCCCATTTATTATATAAATAGTTAGTATTGTATTAATAAATGGGGACCCTTTAATTTTTTCAAAAAACTTAGCAAATAAAATCTTTCCTTTTGAAAGCATTTGGAATAAAACCTTAGACAAACTTAAGATATTAAGCCAAGTCACTTTGTGACTAAGCATTTTCACTTCATTGCAAATCACGTGATCAAAAGTAACAAAGGTTAGTCGTGAATCGGATTCTGCGAAATGCGATAAAAGACCCCCCTTAAAAGACCAAAGGTAGCATTGAAATTTTTATAAAACTTAAGGATTAGGATATTCCTTAACAAATAAAGTATTTATCGCAATCATGTTGTGACTTTTACAAGGTCGCACACATGAAAACCATAAGAAACTGCAAATTGCGATGTGGTCCGAACCCGATGGAATAATAAAATCGTTATAAACTTGAATAAGGTCCAACGTATCATAAATATCTATTTTAAATGAATAATCCTGCACATAAAGGAAACGTGCTCAAAAAGGTAAAAGGTATGCCGCTCATCACAAATCGCAAAACACCAAGGCAACTTTATATTTCTCTATTTACGCTCACATATATTGTGATATTACAATTCATCGCAATTGCATGATCAGCATTGCACATAACACATAGCAATTTGAAATATCATTTAGAAGCTTGCGGTGCGACATTTTGATAAGTCATAAAGGAAGTCACACGTAGGCCTTAAAGAGTAATTAATAAAGTTTAAATGCATTTGCTCTTTTAATGACTCGAGAAGATTTATATATTTTTACTTGTATTTGAAATAAAAGATTCATCCTTGCATTCTTTCAGAATTTACTGCGATATTGTGTTTCCGCTTTCATTGCCACTTTGCTTTTTATCCTGTTTTCTTCATTGGCCAAATTTAAGGAAAATTTCGAAGAAGACAATGCTTAGAAAAATGGTTAAGAAAGGAAAGAAGACTACAGAGGCTACTTCACTTGAGGATTCAAACATGCTTCCACTCTTCTCTGATACCGCATGCAATAAGGATGGCAGGACTAAAACATGGGAGGA
Organism: Pinus tabuliformis; assembly: GCA_031772625.1. Lineage (NCBI taxonomy): Eukaryota > Viridiplantae > Streptophyta > Pinopsida > Pinales > Pinaceae > Pinus > Pinus tabuliformis. Next base: position 1,199,663,828 of record CM062820.1, on the reverse strand, counting down.
AATGTATAATTTACTTGAGGAAGAAAAGCCAAAGGTCCTAGAAACCAAAGCAACAGTAGATGCCAAGGACTCATCCGAGGCTTCTTATTTTGAAGCAGCATGTTCTTTCCTGCACATAATAGCTGCAAGGCCCAAAATATTAGCATACACTATGTTGTAGCGGCTACATCCACCCTCCAAAATTTCTCCTTAGCTTCGTTTTGGAGCCTCCCTACCAACCATCCTTAGCAGCATATCTTGCACTGTCAAGTACACAAGCTTTAGTGGTTTTTTAGCAAATTCCCATCCTGTGCATGATATCTTGCTACATCCCCCTCACATGCTATTTCTCTGGACTTGGTCCAACTGCAAGCTAAGTATCTCCCTCAAGAAATTGCGCAATTCTGGAGGGGAACCATCCTTCCCTCTAGAAATTGTGCAATCCTGACTGGCAGCCTATTGGGCTCCAGAATTGCGCAATCCTTCCTGTCAACCTTCACTGGAAAAATTGCGCAATCCAGCCCAACAGGACTACTCAGCCTAGAAATTGCGTAATTCTAGGTAGCAGTCAACAGCTTAGCCTAGAAATTGCACAATCCCTCTGGGACAGCTAGCCTAATAACTAGCAGAAATTGCACAAATCCAGCCAGACAGCCTATTGGGCTCATAAATTGCAAGATGTAGTCAGATAGGCTTCCTTGAGAAAATTGCGAGGTCTAACCCAGGACAACTGCTCAACCCAGAAATTGTGCAATCTTGGGAGAGAGTCCCTCGTCCCTCTCATAAATTGCGCAATCCCTCTAGGAAAACCATCTCTGATCAGCTCAGAAACTGTGCATATTTTTATCCTAGGCTCGCAGAGTAATGCATGTGCCTTCAGGTTGACCGGTTCCCTTCAGGACCAAGAAAAATTGTTTTGCATGCATGGACTGCTTTTCCCAAGGCATCATGCAAACACATCCCTTGATTTAGGGATCTATTTTTAGTAGCTGGAGGTTACATGAAAGGATCATTTCAGAAACCTCCCGCCAAATGTCGTTTCTCTTAGATTTGTGGCATGGGTGTCACAACCTTGATTTTATCAAAACTCATCAACCGGACATTGCAGAGCTCATTCCTCACATCGACCTTGCAGCTCTAACATCCCACATTGTATCTAGGAGTCGTTGACACATTCAACTCAGTTGTTTTGGGGTAAGACCGCCTTTCCTGTCTTGCATTGTGCTTCTGTTGCTTTTTGTGTTTTGCTTTATCTGAGTGATGTTTGCTTGATTTCAATGAGCGCTTGTCATCGTTTTGATATATGTTAGCTTGTAGAAGCACTGTTTCAGTTTTTGTTCACATCTCACTATTGTCACATGCATGATACTGTTTTGCATGGACGGACACCGTTGCGGTGACTCGCTTCACACACATGCATACTTTCCCATTTTCCAAATCCTTCACTTGTTGTTTGCATGTATGATCACTCATTCATTTTTGCACTCATCTCATCATGCATTAATACTTCTCATACTTTTAATCATCCATCAGTCAGTTTGGGTTGCCTTAGCCTGGACTTTGCCTTGCCCGGATAGAACTGCACATTTCTAGAAGTGAAGGCTCTGCCTTCCCTTGAGAAATTTCGGAAGTCTGGCCCAACACTGACCTCCAGGCTTGCATTGCGCAATTCTTGGAGGTAGTGTCCTACTGGTCCCAAAAACTTTGCAATGCAGTTTGCTGGTTGCACGTCATTACTAACTGAAATTGCGCATTGCGTAGTTTCAGTCCTCATTAGTCCAAGATGGAATGTGCATTGCATAGCTCAAGTAGTTAGTTAGCCTCCTGATAGCCAGCACTGTGCCTTGCGTAGTTTTGGCAGTCAGTCTCTCGACCTCCTGACGAAAATTGCGCAACCTTCACGTTCAATCACACAGGTATGTTGCAAGTCAGTGCTCAATGTTTTTTTGATTTTCGACTAACAGATTGCTTGCCATGAGTGTTTCTATGTCTCCAGGTATCACGAGTGTTCGTCTATCTCTCAGCAACACAAGTACAACGGTTTCCAGGAGAGCAGAGTCAAAGACACTGTTAAGAGTGCAACTGGGGATGAAGTCGGTCAAGTTTCTATGAAGTTGCCTATCCACAAAGACATCAAGTTGTTCATGGACAAGGATATCAAGATCAATGGAAATGACATCACAATGAGCAACAACAGAAGGCAGCACACTAGCACACCCGTGCATGATGAATGTAAGAGGAAGGTTGTTGACAACATAAATGCAGAGTAAAGCTGCAAGTTCAAAGCATATCCACTCATGACAAAAGAAGCTTTGGAGATTGAGGCTATGAGGTGATGGTGTGACATAAAGATCACACCAAGGGAAAGAAAGGAATAGAGAAGGAGTTGCATGTGCTGAAGCAACAACTCAAGGAAGAACATGGGTTGCATAGATGAGAGAATGAGTTGCAACAAGAACAGGTACAACACGAGGCGAAACACGCACAGACGGATGAAAGTGCACTTGTACAAGTTATAGATCCATCCCAGCAGCTGGCACGGAGCAGACAAGGTGAGCAGTGCTGTTGATCGCATGCAAGGGAATTTAGCAACATGCATGCCATTTTGTGCATGCATGCGATCCCACCCATTTGGAACACTCACCGAGGCGACGACAAGAAGCAAGTCCAACTGGAGCTGAACATGTATTTTGACAAGTTGATGTGCATGGCCACCAACACATGCTTGGAGATCAGCGCAAACACTACGAATCAACATGTTTCCAGTTTGGTCACAACCAGGACAACCATGCACATGCTATCAGACGAGTTGGACAGAGGAGCCATATCAGTGTACTCGGATGTAGCAGAGGCAAGAGTTCATTTAAGAAGGATGTCACCATTGAGCACATGGACATCATCACGGATGGCCAAGCTTGGCATCAGTTCACCACCATCGATCATCACAAGGATGTTAAAGAGTTGGTCTCACCACATTGGTCCGAGTGTTAGTGATGTCTTGCATGGCTTGCTCAAACCATTTTGTCTCACATGGGTACATGTGCATAATGTATGTAACGTATCTTCAAGTGGAAGTTCAAGTGTTGATAGTTGGATGTAACAATCATAGAGTAGATGAAGAGTCATGAGGGTAGATGAATTGTCACAAAGGGGAATGTCAAGGGCCACCCCACCCTTTGCTATAAATAGTCCCTCATAACTCATTGTATAGGCTTTTGGTCACCCAACTTCTGATAGAAGTATCTTAGAGAGAGCTTGGACAATATTGTAATGAGCCTTGGCTTCTCCACTGTGCAGAGCTAGTATATCTCTTTGGAGGAGGAGGCGGTCGTGACTGTAACGTTCCGCTGTCGGAACTAGTGGTTGGAGATGGATGTATTGTATGATTGGAACTTACACTTGTTAATATAACAGAGACAACACATTTTATGCATATGTCGTATTGTATTCCAACTATCTTGTTTACTCTAAATGGTATATCTATCTGTTTTCTTACGCATGCATGTATGGACTATTCTGTATAAGTATGTATGAATCTTACTGAAATGTGCTAATTGGTTTAACCATCACTTTGGATTATTAGCTAACTTGCTTTCCAGTTTGTGATGCATCTTTTCTCGTGTGTTCCCTTCCAAGCCGCATGTTATCACAGGTTTCCAAGGGGCGCACTCACCCCACTCTCCATGTGTTAGAACCATTCATGCACCTTCCTTGTCATGCCGCAGCTATCACACCCTTGCTACCAATAGGGACATCTTACTTGCCTCTGTGCAAAACCGCAATCAAGGTGATACCGTATGACCCATTGCTGGGACTCCTACACCAAACGGTCTGAGGTCTAATTGGGACTTCTTACCGGGTAGATTACCTGACATGTTGACGGGTCCAACACCGTCAACATTTCTGGTGCTAGAAGGACGGCCATATGAAAAGCTGTGTCCTCTCATCATGTTGTGAACCTTTTCACATCTATCATGGAGTCTTGCACTCTCAATCCTCCACGATGTTTTTTGCATGCCAAACTTGTACACATCACGAGGGAGTTTTTTTTATCTCTTGCCTACATACATGTACGATGGTGAAGGTGAAGTGGCTAGGCCTGTGTTATTACATGAATTCTTTGCCATGCTTAATGAGGAATATGGATGTTATGATGAATAGGCCAGTCTGCTGCTTGCATACACACTTCACGAAACCCTACATCGGTGGCTGTGCAGTCTACTGGCTGACAGTGTGCACTCACTTGAGCACTTCTATGATCTCATTGAAGATACTTTCCTTCATTTTGATCCAAAACATCTTGACCAAAAATTGTTACAACAATGGAAGGCTCCACATGAATCGCTTGATGATTTTTGGCAGCGCTTCCCTGTTTTGCAGTTTGAAGCTCCAAGAATCCAGATGAAGTTTCAATATCTCATTGACAGATTCAAGTATTTCCTTATCAAATCTGTTAATCCCAAGAAGAAATATGAGTCTGTTGTAGTGGCTACAACCACCCTCCAAATTTTTTCCTTAGATTCGTTTTGGAGCCTCCCTACCAACCATCCTCAGCAACATGTCTTGCAATGTCAAGTACACGAAATTTAGTGGTTTTCTAGAATATTTCCAGCCTATGCATGATAGCTTGTTTCATTCCCCTCATAGGTTGTTTCTTCGGACTTGGTCCAGTTGCATGCTGAGTATATCCCTTAATAAATTGTGCAATTATGGAGGGGAAACAACCTTCCCTCTAGAAATTTCGCAATCCTAACTAGCACCCTGCTAGGCTCCAAAATTACGCAATTTTGCCTATCAATCTTCATTGGAAAAACTACACAATCTGTCCTAGCAGGACTGCTCAGCCTAGAAATTACACAATTCTGGGCAGCAGTTAGCTGATCAACCCAGAAATTGCGCAACCCCTCTGGGCAGCTAGCCCAGCACCCTCCCAGAAATGAATTTTTTTTCACATTAGTCAAGCAGGCTATTGCATGTGCCTTCAGGTTGATCAGTTCCCTCCAGGACCGAGTAAAACTGATTTTCATGCATGGACTGCTCCTCCCAAGGTATCATGAAAACACATCCCTTGTTCCAGGGACATTTTTTGAGCATTTGGAGGTTACATGCAAGGATTATTTCAGAAACCTCCCACCAAGTGTCACTTTCCCTATATTTGTGGCTTGTGCGTCACAATCTCGATTTTATAAAAACTCATCAAAAAAATGCCACATAGCTCATTCCTCAGATTAATTTTATAGCTCTGACATCCCCCATTGCATCTAGGAGTCATTGGCACATTCAGCTTAGCTATTTTGGGGTAAGCCCGCTTTTCATGTCTCGTGCTGCGTTTCTAGCATTTTTTGTGTTTCACTTCATATGAATGTTGTATTCTTGATTTCAGTGAGTGCCTACTCTCGTTTTGATACATGCTAGCTTGTACTAGCATTTTTTCCATTTTTGTTAACATCTCATTGCTATCACATGCATGACACTATTTTGCATGGACGGTCGCTGTTGAGGCGACTCACTTCACACACATGCATTCTTTCCCATTTTTCGAATCCTGCACTGGATGTTTGCATGAATGATCATTCACTCTTGTTTTCCCTCATCTCATCACGCTTTCACACTTCCCATGTTTTCATTCACCCGTCGGCCGGACTGGGTTGCCTTGGCTTGGAATGTGCCTTGCCCGGCTAGCACTACGTATTTCCGGAAACAAAGACAAATTTTTTTTTGCAAGTCTAGCCAGACACTGACCTCTAGGCTTGCATTGCACAATTCTTGGAGGCAGTGTCCCGTTGGCCCCAGAAACTGTGCAATGCAGTTTGCTGGTTGCATGTCACTCCTGACTGAAATTGCACTTTGCCCAGTTTCAATCCTCAACAGGCTAGGCTGGACTGTGCATTGTGTAGTTCTAGCAGTCAGTCAGCCTCCTGACAACCTAGACTCTGCTTACGTAGTTTTGGCAGTCAGTCTCCCATCCTCCTAGTGGAAATTGTGCAACCTTCATGATCAGTCACACAGGTATGTTGCAAGTCAGTTTTCAAGTTCTTTCTAGTTTTCGATTGACATATTTCTTGCCATGAGTGTTGCCATGTCTCTAGGTATCACAGGTGTTCATCTGCCTCTCAGCAGTACACACACAATGGTTTCTAGGAAAGCAAAGTCAAAGACACCATTCAAAGCACACTTGGGGATGCAGTCAATCAAGTGTCTATGAACTTGCCTACCCACGAAGATATCAAGTTGTTCGTAGAAAAGGACATCAAGATATGATGACAACATCATCACAACAAGAAGCACCATGAACAACAGTTGAAGGCAACATATCAGATGCAACGAATGCAAGAGGAAGGTTGTTAACAACACAAAGGCAGAACAAAGTTGCAAGCTCAGGCAGATCAACTTGTGATAAAAGCAACTTTGGAGACTCAGGCAAATCAACTTGTGATAAAAGAAACTTTGGAGACTCAGGCTATGAGGTGACAACGCTACATGAAGATCGCACGAAGATAGAGAATGAAATAGAGAGGGAGTTGCATGTGCTGAAGCAACAACTCAAGGAAGAACAAGAGATGCATAGACCAGAGAATGAGTGGCAACAAGAACATGTACGACAGCGGGCACAACATGCACTCATGGATGAAACTGCGCCCGTACAAGTTATACATCCATCCCAGCAGCTGGCATGGAGTAGACATGGTGAGTAGCATTGTTGATCGCATGCATGGGAATTCAACAACATGCATGTCATTATGCGCAGACATGTGATCTAACCCATTTGGCACATTCACTGAGGAAAATACAAGAAGCAAGTCCGATTAGAGCTAAACATGTAGTTGATAGTTGATGTGCTTGACCACCAGCACACACTAGAAGATCAACACGGGCACTATGCATCAGTGTGTTGTCGTTTCGACCACACCCAAAAAGACCATGTGCATGCTAGCAGACGAGTTGGATAGAGGAGCCATACCAATGCACCTGGATGCAATGGAGGCAAGAGTTTTCTTCAACAAGATGTCACCATGGAGCACATGCACACCATCACGGACGACCAAGCTTGGCAGCAACTCACCACCTTCACCATAAAAAGCATGTCAAAGAGTTGGTCTCACCACAATGGACTGAGTGCCAGTGATGTCTTGCATGGCTTGTTCAAGCTATTTCATCTCACATGGGCACATGTGCATTGTGATGTAACTTCTTGTCAAGTGGAAGTTCCAGTGTTGATAGTTGGATGTAACAGTGATAGAGTAGATGGAGAGTCATGAGGGTAGATAAACTATCACAAAGGGGAATGTCAAGGGTCACCCCACCCTTTGCTATAAATAGAACCTCATAACTCATTGTAAAGGATTTTGGTCAACCAAGCTTCCGATAGGAGTATCTTAGATAAAGCTTGGACAGTATTGTAATGCACCTTGGATTCTCCACTGTGCAGAGCTAGTATATCTCTTTGGAGGAGTAGGCGGTTGTGGCTATAATGTTCCGCTGTCGGAACTAGTGGTTAGACATGGATGTATTGTATGACTGGAACTTACATTTCTTGATATAATAGAGCCAACACATTTCATGCATAAGTTTTATTATATTCCAACTATCTTGAGTACTCTAAATGATATATGTATCTGTTTTCTTATGCATGCATGCATGGAATATTCTGTATAAGTATGTATGAATCCTTTTGAAATGTGATGTTGGTTTAACCATCACTTTGGATTGCTAGCTAACTTGCCTTCCATGTTGTGATGCATCTTTTCTCATGTGTTCCCTTCTTAACTCCGTGCTATCACAGGTTTCCAAGGGGCACACTCATCTCAACCCCCGTGTGTTAGAACCTCTCATGCACCTTCCTTGGCTTGCTGCATATGTCACATCCTTGCTACCAACAGGGACATATTACTTGCCTCTGTGTGAAACAGCGGTCAAGGCATTACGTACGACCCACTGCTGGGACACCTACACCAAACAGTCTGAGGTCTAATTGGGACTTCTTATCAAGAAGATGCCCTAACGTGTTGGTGGGTCCAACACTGTCAAAAAATCCCAAGCCTCACTCAACATACTCCAGTGATGGAGCTTCACAATCATAGACATATACTGTCACTATCACAAGTGACTATTTGCTGTCCCCTCATAAAACAACTCCACCACTGTAGAGTGACGCGGGAGGTTATGAACACACATTAGTTCAACTTTCACATCTTCCTAGAATCACTTTGCTTAATTTTTGCGCAAATTTGGTTGTGAGTCCGTTGAGTTTTCATATGTATTCTGTAACACAACCTCCATCTTCGTACTCGAATGATACTCCAGATGATACAGTCTTGTATTCTTCCATTTCGGACTCTACACTTATTGTGAATGAGGATCAGGCCATTGATGGAGTTGGTGTTCCACAACCAACATGCACTGTCATTCATGAAGAGTATGAATGGGAGCTTGAGTATCAACACTTGGTGAAGGATGAATCCCTTCTGTCTGAACCCCCTCCTTTATTTCCTGACATATTTGGTGAACCTACCATCCATGATTTCGCATGTGTATGTTCATCTATAGATGCACCCATTGCTGATCACTCGTAGGACACACCAGATTTCAGTCCATCATCTGACAGTGGAGAGGATAAATGATTCATTGAAGGTTAACTTGACCTTTCATCAGCCTATTTTGGAAACACAGAGGATGAATTTGTCCGCTTCCCATCTACCCTTCTGTTTGATTTATCAGATCATGAAGATGCCGATGAAATCATTGATTTTTTTTTTTTTTTATTGTAGCTGTCATGATCTATTTACTTCCATATTCGATCACGACCATGATTCTATCGGAGTTGATTTTTCGAAGCCACCTGTTTATGATGATCTATCTGAAGATGAAGTTGAAACACGCCAGGCTATTGAGGCACTTCAGCCCGAGATGACAATTATGTTAGGCCCTCGCTGTCCTGAGGTTATTTTCACTTCCGATCAGGAAATTGTTCAATCACTCGAGGCTCCTCATCACTTATTTGTATGCATTAAAGATCAATCTCACACACAAATCATACTTCCTCCACTCAAACTGCATGATCCCATCGCTCATGCATTGGAGGAATCTTACATTGCAAGCACACGTGCATGACACAAGTTGTCTTTGTTTCTTTCGTTTTCTTACATGTCACAATCGATAGTATGCGTATGCTTCATAGCTGCATGCAGTGTCGCACAACACCATGACAAGTCCATGAAACACATGTCATGTACTTGCACTCGCTTATGTCCCGTGGACACTTTTAAACATGAAGTGTGTTTGTCTTCATTGTTATATCTTTCTTGTTTGCTGGTTCGCATAACCGGGTTTCTCGCAGACTAATGCATCGGTGGCTGCATTGGAAATATCACTTCACGTGATCAGGTCCATGCACCGTTAGCTTAGGAGTAGGAGCAGACATGGTGAGCAACGTTGTTGATCACATGAAAGGGAATTTAGCATCATGCATGTCAATGTATGTACACATGCGATCTAACCCATTTGGCGCACTCATCGAGGCAAAGAAGAAGCAAGTACGAATGGAGCTGAACATGCAGTTTACAGTTGATGCACGTGACCACCAACACACACTAGAAGATCAACACAGACACTATGCATTAGTGTGTTACCGGTTCGGCTGCACCCAAGAAGACCATGTGCATGCTAGTAGACGCGTTGGATAGAGAAGCCATACCAATGCACCCAGATGCAACGGAGGCAAGAGTTCACTTCAGCAAGATGTCAGCATGGAGCGCACACACACCATCATGGACGACCAAGTTTGGCATCAACAAACCACCTTCACCATCACAAGCATGTCAAAGAGTTGGTCTCACCACAACAGATCGAGTGTCAGTGATGTTCTGCATGGCTTTCTCAAGCCATTTTGTCTCACATGGCAACATGTGCATTGTAATGTAACGTCTTGTCAAGAATTTCAAATGTCAATAGTTGGATGTAACAGACATAGAGTAGATGAAGAGTCATGAGGGTAGATGAATTGTCACAAAGGGGAATGTCAAGGGTCACCCCACCCTTTGCTATAAATAGAACCTCATAACTCATTGTAAATTATTTTGGTCAGCCAAGCTTCCAATAGGAGTGTCTTAGAGAAAGCTTGGATAGTATTGTAACGCACCTTGACTTCTCCATAGTGTAGAACTAGTATATCTCTTTGGACGAGCAGGTGGTTGTGGCTATAATGTTCCGCTATCTATTGTAGTTGTTGGAAATGGATGTATTGTATGACTGGAACTTACACTTCTTAATATAACAGGGCCATCATGTTTCATGCATATGTCATATTGTATTCCAACTATCTTGTTTACTCTAAATGATATATGTATCTGTTTGCTTATGCATGCATGTATGAACTATTTTGTATAAGTATCTATGAATCCTTTTGAAACGTGATGTTGGTTTCACCATCACTTTGGATTGCTAGCTAACTTGCCTTCCATATTGTGATGCATCTTTGCTCGTGTGTTCCCTTCTTAACTCCATGCTATCACAGGTTTCTGAAGGGCACACTCATCTCAACCCCTGTGTGTTAGAACCTCTCATGCACCTTCCTTGGCTTGCTGCATATGTCACACCCTTGCTACCAACAGGGGCATCTTACTTACCTCTGTATGAAACCACGGTCAAGGCATTATTGTACAACCCACTACTGGGACTCCTATACGAAATGGTCTGAGGTCTAATTGGGACTTTTTACCGGGGAGATCCCCTGACATGTTGGCGAGTCCAGCACTGTCAATAGAGCCCATGCCTTGCTTAGCATACTTCAGTGATGGAGCTTCACAATCACAGACAGATACAGTCACTGTCACAAGTGACTATCTGCCGTCCCCTCATCAAACAACTCCACCATTGCAGAGTGATGTGGGAGATTAGGCACACACATCAATTCAACTGTCACATCTTCCGAGCATCACTTCACTTAATTTTCACATTGATTTTGTTGTGAGTCTGTCGAGTTGTCATATGCATTATGTACCACAACCTCCATCTTTGTACTCGGATGATCCTCCAGACGATACTATCTTTTGTTCTTCCATTCCGAACTCTACACTTGTTGTGAACGAGGATCAAGCCATTGACGGAGTTGGTGTTCCACAACCAACATGCACGATCATTCATTAAGAGAATGACTGGGAGCTTGAGTATCAACACTCGACGAAGGATGACTCCCTTCTGTCCGAGCCCCCTCTTTTATTTCCTGACATCTTTGGTGAGCCTGCCATTCATGATTTCTCATGTGTACCTTAATCTATGGATGCACCCATTGTTGATCACTTGCAGGACACACTGGATTTCATTCCATCATCCGACAATAGAGAGGATAAATTATTCATTGAAAGTCCACTTGAGCTTTCATCTGCCTTTTCTGGAAACACAGAGGATGAATTTATCCTCTTCCCATATACCCCTTTGTTTGAGTTATCAGATCATGAGGATGCTGATGAAATCATTGATTTTTTTTATCATAGCTATCGTGATCTATTTACTTCCATATTTGATCACGATGATGATTCTATCGCAGTTGATTTTTTGAAGTGAGCTGTTTATGATGATCTATTTGATGCCAAAGTCGAAACACCCCAAGCTGTTAAGGATTTTTAGCCCGAGATGATGGTTATGTCAGACCCTCCCTGTCCTGAGTTTGGTTTCACTTCCAATCAGGAAATTTTTCAATCACTCGAGGCTCCTCATCACTCATCTATATGCATTGAAGATCAATCTCACAAATAGATCATGCTTCATCCACTCCAACTGCACGATCCCATCACTCATGCATTGGAGGAATCTTACATTGCAAGCACACATGCACGATGCAAGTTGTCTTTGTTTCTTTTGTTTTCTTGCATGTCACAATCAAGGGTATGTGTATGCTTCATAACTGCACGCAATGTTGCACAACACTGTGACAAGTCCACAGACCACATGTCATGTACTTGCACTCGCTTATGTCCCGTGGACACTTTCAAACATGAAGTGTGTTTGTCTTCATTGTTATATCTTTCTTGTTTGCTAGTTCACACAATTGGGTTGCTTGCGGACCAAGCATTCACCAATATGGGTCAACCAATGCGCTAGTGGCTGCATTGGGAATATCACTTCACGTGATAAGGCCCATGCACTATTAGCTTAGGAGTAGGAGTAGTGTTTCTTTTAGTTTGTTTGCTTGCATGCCTATTTGATTTCTTGCTTTGCATGTTTGATTGTCTGCTTGCTTATTTTCTTACTTACTTTTCTTTCACATTTACTTCTTCTTCTACTTTGCTTTGTTCTTTGTTTGCTTGTTTTTGGTCATAGGTTAGTTTCACATGAAACCGTGCGTGACTCTTGAAACAAGCCGGGTAAAGTAAAAGAGGCCTTGTGCAACTATCACTACTTGGTTATCTGTCATCCTGCCTCTATGTGAAGAACTTGTTACTTTTGGTCCATGATATGTTGATGGAAAATATGTATTGTTCGAAGTGAACCTTTGTGAAAACACAATGCTTGCATGCTAACTAGTGTCACCTACTCTAGTCAGTTGTTTTTGGGTTAACCCTTGGCAGCTGAGTCAAAGTAGAGTAAGGTGATGGGGAAAGCCTTAACAGACACGTCAGAGGTATATAATAAACTAATTCTCTGAAGGGACAACCTCTTCTGCTCTCAATAAGTCGGGATCCCTCTTCTGCCTCTGAAATGAATAAGTGCTATGCATAGTTATGAAAATGAAAAATGAAAAAAATGAAAAATGAAAAAAATGAAAAGTGAAATATTTTCAAAAATAAAAAATGAATAAGGTGAAAGAAGAGAAAGACTTCCTAGGTAGAGAGGTGATGCAAGTAACTCCATTGGGGTACTGACCAAACTTCTTGGCAGCGGAGCAATGCTTTGTTGTGGGGAAAAATTCCTATGCAGGATGATCCTATCCACCTAAGGTGTGACAGTGCCTTAGCAACAAACGAGTACATCTATTCTGGTTTCTTCCTTTATGAAATGTGAAAGAAGAGAAATCAATATACTTACCGGTGTCTTCCGTTTGTCCCTCGATCCGGCCTCTCTTCTCTTTGGGTGTTCACAGCTACTTGCCTTCTTGCTTATCCAGCCACAACTTCCTGCAAGATCACAAGAGAACAGCTACTTGCGACAAGAGAACAGCTACTTGAGACAAGAGAAGAACACTACACAAAGACATATATTCACATTCATTACTAGTTTAGGATTAGAGATAAACTAAACATGCTAATACATTCATACATCAAAATACATCAGCATATAGGAGAAACCAAGATAGCTTTATTGATGAATAACAAGGTTCAGGAAGAGATACAACCCAGAGAGCTCCAATCCAGCATCTCCTTCCCAGCAAATGGAATTCCTATCTTCAGCCCCTTCAAAGCATTAAGCACCCAATGATTCCAGTCTCAAACCAACAACAATTCTTTGCAATAACAAAATTCCAGCCTCCAGATCTCATGGAGGAGAGATCCATATATAGATGTTTGGAGAGAGGATGAGTCAGCTTGAGATCTGACTAGTGTCCTCTCCCTCTGTCAGTTCTTGAGTCCACTTGGAGGTTCTTGCTTCCACTTGGAGATTTGGAACCTCTTACTCATCACCAGTCGAATTCCCTGAGGCAAGTGTCATTTTGGAGGCTTCCTGGGTTTTGACACCTTGAGAAATGAGCCTGCCACTTGTCCACTCTCGTTCAGCGCAGGTAGCCTTTGTCCCAGTTGACATTCAACGCAGGTAGCCAGTGTTGGCTTTGATATTCAGTGCAAACAGCTAGTGTAGCCACTGAAATGATCCTGAATTGACTTGTTTTTGAGCAGTTTCAGGTGGAGAACTTCTGTGAATTGCTGTGGTTTGTTAGCCTTGTTCCTCTAGGGGTAGGAACAACATGTTTAGGGACTTTGGATCCCTTAGATTATGGACATTTCATGCTCAATGCTGTAAGGCACAAAAATGTCTATAACAGTTGCCCCCTAAAGTATGAGGCTGTTTATCGGGCGAAATGCTTTATCAGGGGGATCCGAAGTTCATCCAATGCTGGGAGGAGACCTGTAATACAATACAATACAATACATTATTTTTCATACTGCTTTCATGATCTAGCTGAGGCGGGCATTCCCATGCTCAGCTTTATAAATTCATTTTTCTGTACATAGAACAGACAATCGTCTGGTGGTAGACTGATAATTTTGATGAAATTATCATCCTTTGAGTAGGATGATTATCTGCTGCAATGATGTACATGTCAATGTCTTTATCTTTCCTGAATATATATCGCAGCCCGGATGGATGAAACTAGATCCGGGGTCTTCAAACTCGTTCGATCTTCACTCTAAGTACAAGTCGATCCATGTGAGAATTGTTCTGAAGTCGAACATGGAAAGACATCGCTTGATTACCGGTCAATGATGTAAACCATTAACAAGCGCGAGAGGAATCACCGATAATGATAATGACCCTCAAGGTACTGCAGTACAATTCACGTGGTGTGAATACAGGACTTGGCGTCGAACACCACGCAAAATCTTTCGGTCGAAGGTCATTGATGTATACCTATCGCCGGAAGTGAGAAACTTGCCATTGTGGCATGCAAGCTTCAAAGTACTGAAGGGGTTGTTCCTAGATCAACTTCTTGGATAATGAGCTGATGTCGACAAGAAGCGATCCGTCAAAGGAGGGCCTTAATGAATCCCACATCAGTGACATGGAACGGAGCTAATGATTTTAATGGAGGTGAAAACGATCTGTGACATATGATTCAGGGTGGCGGTCATGAAAGGATGGAGGTGAAAACGATCTGTGACATATGATTCAGGGTGGCGGTCATGAAAGGATGAAGGATAATGTATGGCAGTGGATGGGACATGGTTGACTCTTCTGAACGACTTCTCTTGAACATATGGCGACACTGATACGATGGATTGGTAGCATTACCCCAAATATGGATGGTATGGCGAGACCATGGATGTGACCGGTGAATGAAACAACCCAACCCGATTGTGGTACGGAGGAAAAGTGTCATGTTCAAGACTTGCTACCATCAAAGTTTTCTTTAGTTTCTCCCAATTTTTCCCCAGTCATTGTTGACCAGTACCTCTTTATTTTTGTCAAGCTTGAGGAGGATAACATATGCTTGTTCTATAACCTGCCCTTCGGGCAAGCCCATCGGGCAAGCCCATCGCTATGTTTTAACGAGCCTAGCGATAGTGAAACTTGTTCTCGTCTAAAGACAAGTTTGTCGCTATTTAATGATTTTAACGAGTCTAACGACAAGGATAACTCGGTCCTTTTCATTTTTAGAAAGTCTGAAAAGGTACATAAAGTTAACTCCAAAAGTCCTTTTTCGTCATCTAATCCCTTAAGTTCGAAAAAGTATAAAACAATACAGAAGGGATGAGTTTTCGATAGTTTTAACGAGCCGAACAAAACAAGCGCTCGATCTTTTTGTGCAATAATCCCTCAGGTCCAAAAAGATTAAAATCTAGAGGAGGGATAGCTCTTCCGGTCTCTTTAACGAGCTGGAAGGCCAAAACTCGGCAATCTTTTCATATTTTACGAGTCAGTTGAAAAGAGCTTAAAGAAGACTCGTCTTTTGAGGAACGAGTGATAAACAGGGTTAGCAGCTGATTCCAGGTACAGGTTGGAATTTTCCAATCACGACAGTGTCACAAGGATGGCTAGGTGAAATCACTCTTCGCAGTTGTTCCTCAAAATGGGTAAACAATCATATGGAGGTGAACGATCGGCCAAATGAAAAGTGGAGGTGACGGTGCAAACACGACCAAGGCTTTAATGGCTGATGATATTACATTCACAGTGGTTATTTACCGGGATAGTTCATTTTTTAACGAGCTTAAACGCGGGTGGAAACATTTGCTCGATCTTATGTTTATTTTTTAACGAGCATGAACTATGCGCTAAAACTGCTCGGATCTTGCGTTTATTTTTTTAACGAGCATGAACTTTGTGCTAAAACTGCTCGATATACCCAGTCATATGATAAGAGTGTCTCATCAAGATTCTATTTTTTATGGAGCTTCATCTCACTAAGCTTTGCTCCGCATCCTTTCTTTATGCAAGTTAGGAAACGGCTAATCCCAAAAACAGATAAATAACCGCTCTTTGCTTGCATTCCAAAAGGTTTGCACGCCCCCAGGCATAAAGTACGATTTCAAGGTTACCCCTCAATTTGCAGATAAAACATTTGTTTTACCGGGAGAGGCCTACCTCTTTTAGGCTACGCAAAGATTGTTCTGTTATTCTTTCAACAGAACACTTCTTCGGTGATGTTTACCGAGATAAACAAAGGTGAGTGACGAGACCCGCACTCTCACATAACTTTGACAAGAGAATCTTATTCCAGAACAACCCCTCTTCCAACCACGGACGGGGTACGGACTAGTCATATTCTCCCGCGGAAACCTACCCTATACCCAAAGTTTTCCTGCCGAAGCAGACCAGGACGCATGCCCCCTGGGTTCCAGTCATATCCTCCCGGATTACTCACGCTCATCAGGAGGACGGACCGTGGGTTGAGACACTTCTTGCGTGAATAGACCATTTAGGGATGGTATATGACTATTTGCGATGCGTGATCCGGGAAATGAAAGTTGGTCCACGAGCTTGACCACCCTTCCTTCATGCGGAAAACACATTACTCTAAAGAGTGAGGAGACTATAGCTCCCATGCAATATATATAGTCTCGTCCAAGGAGTAGGTTATAATCCAAGGGTCCTTGAACGACCATCACGTTCATTTGAACAGTCTTCCCTTTCAATGTTATAGGCACATTGGGGAGGATCCCTAAAGGTCGACTGGTTCCTTTATCAAAGCCCGATAGATTTCTCATTTCGGGCAAAAGCGCTGGCGAACCAAGCGCTTTCCAAGCAATAGAGGAAAGGATACTCACAGATGCCCCCTCATCAATGATAGTGCCAGCCATTACCATTCTGTATATTTGAACGATAATTCTGAATGGTATGCTCGCTGGCAACCAGGGTCTGCCTAGTTGGCTCCAGTCAAAGGACACAACCAGGTTGCTTGGTGGTGGGACCGAATAAACGGCCGGATATCGCTCTGACGAACTTCCTTCCTGTGATAAAGGAATGGGGGCATTGCCCCCTTGTTCATCAGAGTCAGTGTTGATGAAGAGAATTTGGACGGTGTCGTCTTTATTCTCCTCTGTGATGGTATCATTCGAAGATAGAGCCTCTGAAGGCAAAACCGGGTCAACTGCCGTATCAACCTTTTGACTTTCGTCAGGCATGGATCCAGACGGTTCATCTTCAATGATAGGTGCTTCGGCTGACCACCTGGGCGGGCCAGCCGGGTTCTCAACTAGTGAAGGACTTGGCAGGAGTTTTTGATATCCAGGAGGAAGTTGCGCTCGTAAAATCGGGCGATCTTCCAGAACTCTTTTAGCCTCGTCTAAGAAGGGACAACGGTGGATGGCGTGATCGCCTTCACACAGTTTGCAGGGAAATCTAGCTTTCCCTCTCTGTCCTGGGACTTCACTTTCACTAGTCGACGGTGAGTAGTCAACATGGCTATCAGAGGTTGATGCTACCGAATTGTGCAAACGGGGAGACCAGTCCCTTAGTATTCGAGGGATACAGGGACAATCTCTGTGGAAATGGTCTCCCTTGCATATGACACATGGCGATTTAGGCCTGGTCAGTGCTGTGTGTGGATTTTTGTCGGACGACACTTGTTTGCCCCCAGTCAACTTTGGCTCCTTCTTCTTCTTCTCTTTCTTCTTCTTTTCCTTCTTCTCCTTAGGAACTTGGTTTTTGGTTTTGCCAGTTCCGTCAAGCGAAGAGGAAGGAGGAGAGGAAGATGAAGTAGAAGGCTAGTGGGCAACTCTGGTCTGGTCTAACTGTTGACTCGACTGTTCAGGAATGGTGGTGTTCTGAACGACATTGGTTGAAAAGAGCCAGACTGGCAGACCAATTGTCAGTCCTGGAAGCGACAATGTGGCCATGTGGGGCGCACCAACATCTCCCCAAGAGGAGAAGGGACTAGGATTTCCACCAAAGGGAATTCCTTGGTTGGTGTGCTCCATTTTTTCAACCTAAAGATCAACGCAGGAATAGGGGTGATTGTTCCGTTTAAAATAAATTTTAACGATGCTTTAGACACAACTTGCTTTTTAAGTTTTAAAGAGTCGAGAAAAAGCTAAAGATGACTCTAGTCTCCTTCGATGTTTTAACGAGCCCGAAGTGACAAATGCTCGGATGGACTTTTTCTGTTATAGAGTCTGAAAAAGGCCAAAAGGAACTGCTCTGGAGTTCTAGGCAGAGGGTGTGCCAAATTTTTCGCAAAATCGCAGAATACTTTTTAGGGTACGGGCGGTCGATCTTCCTGAATGCTGTGTTCAGTGCATTGCGATCAGTAGGGCGGCCGACACGGCTTCCTAAGGATAAAGGTTTTATGCCTATAGGGGTCTCCCAATATATACGCGACGGTACGTGGGAGCACAATCCGTACTGGCGCTATCGTCCCTCAGGAGGAATCACCCACCATCCACGAGATCGACAGTCACCAGGCTTAACGACGCCGGAACACGTCTCTAGCCTAGACCTCTATGTTGTGCGTTATGTTGCAAAGCGTTGTTAAGTTCATTCAATTTATTTTAGGTTGATCTTTTTAAAGTTTGCCTTTCAAGGTTCACCACGAGATGTATGATACAAATTCCTAAATGCAGTCTAAAGATGATAAGCAAGCTTTATATCTTTTCAACTTTGAAAATCCTAGCTACTAAGGGAAAAAAAAGACACCATCTTTTCTCAAAGAGAAATCAGCACACTCTAATGCACTTTTCCTAAATCCAACATGCAAACTATCAAATGCAAATGCACAATGCAGGTGTTTGTTTTCCGCTTTCTTAGTATTGATGCCTACAAAGAAAGCTTTTTGTACAACTTTGAATTTGCTTTTAAATGATCAATACAAACAAGTTTACTTTTTCGAAATCAGAGAGGGTAGAAGAGATTACAACACTTAACGATTTTCGAAATAAAGACTTGTTTTGACACTTAAAAGAGACAAATTCAAACCAATAAGCAAAAGTAAATGTATAATCAATTTGCAAACAGCCAATGAACTCTCTTCAAAGATCACAATCAATAGATCTGAATCAAAGGCTACAGGATGAATATTTCACTCATGCAAAGGAAAACCGTAAATGATGCCACAAACACATAAAAACACTCACAGTCTTTTTGTACAAAATGAGGTGGAATCTAAGTAGAGAAAAGGAGTTTTCAGACTGGTACCTATGCTGGTTACAGGCTGCAAAAATCAGAGATCAAAACAAGGCAAAACAGAGCAGAGAACCCCAGCTGCACAAGGGCAAACTGGTTCAGCGCAACCTCAACACAGGGGTTTTGACATTCAGCACAGGTAGCCTTCACGGGACCTGCGTTGAAATGTAGAGTCCCTTCACTGGGTCTGCGCTGAAGGAGAAACTCTCGTTTCCCTCAGGTTCTGGGTCACAGTTTTCTATTTAATTCACTGTTTCAGGCCAAATAAAAGCAACAAGCAAGGTGTAATCAAAGGGATGCTTTGAAGGCTACTAAGATCTATCACAAGGATCATCAAATCATTTGTGAATCCATTGTTCAGATCATAGACAAGTCCAGTAATTGGATCAAAGCAACAACTTTCTACTTTACATCCGGGAAAGATGCAGTTCGACTGTTGCTGTCAAGTCTATGATGCAAACAATGATAGAAACACAAATAAAATGACTTAACAAATTTCCCGAGCGGAGTCGCCAATTTGTTGTGGGGAAAAATGCCTATGCAGGACGATCCTATCCACCTAAGGTGTGACAGTGCCTTAGCAACAAACGAGTACAACTATTCTGGTTTCTTCCTTTATGAAATGTGAAAGAAGAGAAATCAATAGACTTACCGGTGTCTTCCGTTTGTCCCTCGATCCGACCTCTCTTCTCTTTGGGTGTTCACAGCTACTTGCCTTCTTGCTTATCCAGCTACAACTTCCTGCAAGATCACAAGAGAACAGCTACTTGCGACAAGAGAATAGTTACTTGAGACAAGAGAAGAACACTACACAAAGATAGATATTCACATTCATAACTAGTTTAGGATTAGAGATAAACTAAACATGCTAATACATTCATACATCAAAATACATCAGCATATAGGAGAAACCAAGATAGCTTTATTGATGAATAACAAGGTTCAGGAAGAGATACAACCCAGAGGGCTCCAATCCAGCATCTCCTTCCCAGCAAATGGAATTCCTACCTTTAGCCCCTTCAAAGCATTAAGCACCCAATGATTCCAGTCTCAAACCAACAACAATTCTTTGCAATAACAAAATTCCAGCCTCCAGATCTCATGGAGGAGAGATCCATATATAGATGTTTGGAGAGAGGATGAGTCAGCTTGAGATCTGACTAGTGTCCTCTCCCTCTGTCAGTTCTTGAGTCCACTTGGAGGTTCTTGCTTCCACTTGGAGATTTGGAACCTCTTACTCATCACCAGTCGAATTCCCTGAGGCAAGTGTCATTTTGGAGGCTTCCTGGGTTTTGACACCTTGAGAAATGAGCCTGCCACTTGTCCACTCTCGTTCAGCGCATGTAGCCTTTGTCCCAGTTGACATTCAACGCAGGTAGCCAGTGTTGGCTTTGACATTCAGCGCAAACAGCTAGTGTAGCCACTGAAATGATCCTGAATTGACTTGTTTTTGAGCAGTTTCAGGTGGAGAACTTCTGTGAATTGCTGTGGTTTGTTAGCCTTGTTCCTCTAGGGGTAGGAACAACATGTTTAGGGACTTTGGATCCCTTAGATTATGAAAATTTCATTCTTAATGCTGTAAGGCACAAAAATGTCTATAACATGCTTGTGTTCCTGTGTGACTCCGCTGGGTACTGTTTAGGCCTGCTGGCAGTGGAGCAACACTAGAGATGAGACTAAGACTCTGACAACTATACTGCTTGTTCACCAATATACCCCTTAACCCCATTCGAAACAAATGTGTTGACTTGGCTTGGAATGTGTGCCGACTGACCAAGATCTTGGCAGATGCTACATCTTACAATCAAGCAAGTTTGGAAACCAAGACAAACAAAGAACTGAACAATACTTCCGGAGGTGTTAAACTTTCTTTTCATGAAAAAGCTCCATTCACAGAGCTGGAGTTCTACCAGTGTGTCACCAAGTGTTGTAGAGGCTACAACCACCCTCCAAAATTTTGCTTTAGCTTCGTTTTGGAGAATCCCTACCAACCATCCTCAATAGCATGTCTTACTTTATAAAGTACACAAGCTTCAATGGTTTTCTAGTAGATTTTCAACCTGTACATGATAGCTTGTTGCATCCCCCTCATAGGATTTTTCTCCGAACTTGGTCCAGCTACAAGTTGAGAAGCTCCCTCAAGAAATTGCACAATTTTGGAGGGGAACCAACCTTCCCTCTAGAAATTGCGCAATCCTGATTGGCAGCGTACTGGGCTCTAGAATTGCGCAATCCTGCCTATCAACCTTCACTGGAAAAACTGCGCAATCTAGCCCAGCAGGACTACTTAGCCCAAAAATTGTGCAATTCTGGGAAGCAGTCAGCTTCTTAACTTAGAAATTCCTAAATCCCTATGGGACAGCTAGCCCAACAGCTGGCAGAAATTGCGCAAATCCAGCCAGACAGCCTACTGGGCTCAGAAATTGTGAGATGCAGTCAGATAGGCTTCCTTGAGAAAATTGCAAGGTCTGACCTAGGATAGTTGATCAACCCAGAAATTGCATAATCCTAGGAGACAATCACCTCTTCCTCTCAGAAATTATGCAATCCCTTTGGGACAACCATATTTGCTCAGTCCAGAAACTCCGCAGATTTTCATCCCAAGCTTACAGACTGATGCATGTGCCTTTAGTTTGATCGGTTCCCTTTGGGACCGAGCGAAACTAATTTGCATGCATGGATTACTTTTCCCAAGGCAGCATACAAAGGCATCCCTTGATTCAGGGATCTATTTTTTAGCAGCCGGAGGTTCCATGTAAGGATCATTTCAGAAACCTCTCGCCAAGTGTTGCTTCTCCTAGATTTGTGGCATGCGTGTCACAACCTCGATTTTATCAAAACTCATCAACCGGACATTGCATAGCTCATTCCTCACATCGACCTTGCAACTCTGACATCCCACATTGTATCTAGGAGTCGTCGGCACATTTAACTCAGCTGTTTTGGGGTAAGCCCACCTTTCATGTCTTGTGTTGTGTTTTTGTCGCTTTTTGTGTTTTGTTTTGTGTGAGTGTTGTCTACTTGATTTTAGTGAGTGCTTGCTATCATTTTGATGAATGTTAGCTTGTAGAAGCATCGTTTCAATTTTCATTCGCATCTCACTGCTATTGCATGCATGACACTGTTTTCCACAGATAGTCGTTGTTGTAACGACTCACTTCACACACATGCATGGTTTCCCATTTTCCAAATCCCGCGCTTGTTTTTTGCATGTATGATCACTCACTCTTGTTGTGTAGGCTATTTGGAAAGGCTGACACTACCAAGTTTTCTATTGAATGGGTTCCATTGATTGATGCAGTTGTTAATGTTATAATTATGAACTAGAGCAATATTTTGTCAGATAATTTTGCTATGGCCATTAGGGAATACAGACATAATAGAATTATCTCCTCTCGGGTTATCCCTCCCTTTCACATGAGTTCTTATGTCATGGATGCTATATGTTTTTTTTCACTTTTTCTAAACATTGGCTGGAAATGGAATCTACAGGACCCTACTCCCATCCATGTTTATCATAAAGTTTTGTGGGAATTACAATTTAGCTTCAATTTTTATAAAATTTGTCATGGCGTTATGTTGCCAATTTACCAAACCATTTTTGATAAAAAATCCCCCAGATTATCAGAGGAAGTGTTGGGACAGGGTCCCTTAGGATCAATTTTGGGGTTAAAAGCCCAAGTTTTTGTATAAAAAGTGTAAAGTCTCCGCATTTTATGGTCACGGAGCATGAATATGTAAAGTGTCATAAAGGTTTTTTGTCCTTCTTTTATGTAAGTTATGTCGGCTTTAGGAGACCTACCCATGGTTCGCGGACCATGGGATTGTATAAAAAGGAGAAGTCTTAGAAGAGTCTCAGGCAGTTCTTAGTATGTTGGAGTGTTTGATGAATGTAATGGGTTTGTGAGAGCTAAGAGAGAAGAGTCTTAGCATAGGAAAGAGGTTATGCAATTGTGTGCGTAGAGGCCTAGGGTAGAAGTCCACAGTTGAGTGCGTGGACCCTTGCAACTGTGTATGCAGGGCAGTTAGAGTCTGTAAAGAATATCTAAAGCATCAATAAAGAGAATTATTCTGGAATTATATATATATGATCTATTTTACCTCTGTTATAAACACATGTGATTATGTTATGATGAATAATAGGTTTATGTTTTAATTTTGTATTGATGCGTGAATCCATACATTTTACTTTGTTATATGAACGCAAGTAAGAATATCTGGTTACGCAAGATCATATTAATGCATGTTGAAGTTATTAGATACTTAAATCTAATCTTGGTAAATATTGAAGCTGTTGGAAATAATACTGAGAGGGGGGGGGTGAATCAGTATTATCAAATCAATATAACTTTTTCATTTCCATATTAAGATTCATATACGCTACTTCAGTTAAGGCAAACCGCGTGTATACGCAACTGTGTGTAATGCAACAAGCGTATATCCAATAAACTTATGATTCAGTTAGTTGATCCTTAATGTTAGGCCCCTATACTACTAGTGTAACCCCTTATTGTTATTAGTACAACCCACTTATTATATTGCTGTACCCATGTAGTGCCCATATTGTTACTATTGTGCCACATAGAAGCCCACTATTATTATTATTGTGCCCTTACATTCTTATTGTTAAGTCGGCTGGGTTATATTGTGACTCCTTAGACTCCTATATATAGAAAGGAGGTTTTTTCATTTGAATCATCCAAGAATTGTTCATTTGTGTAATGTAAAGGAGGTTGCCCCCTCGAAGAGGCTGAATTCTAAGGCGTTGATCTCTCTTTTCTATCTTTTTGTGAGCTGGTTTCATAACACTTAATGAGTGCATCAGAACATTATTAACCATATGAATAGTAAAAAGGAATAGTAAAATAGAATAGATCATCACACACAAGAAGCACACATGAACACCATGATGTAAGGTGGAAACCCAATGTGGGTGAAAACCACCTGCTGCAAGTCATCTCAATCTTCTTTTTAATAAGAAACTTCTTTTACAATGGTTCTTTACTGGTGCAGTCTTATACCAGTACACAGGCTTCTACCTGCAGAAGGCTACAACCTTCTCTCATTCTCTAGACTCTCCTAGAAGGGAGCTACAACCCTGTTAGCTCTTGTACTAGCCAATCCATTTACTAGTACGTAGGTGCTGGCCTACTGAAATGCTCCAACCTTTACTCGTTTTCCAGCTACTACTGGAAGGGAGCTACCACCCCCTTTTCTCTTGTACTAGCTGATGTACTAGTATGTAGGTGCCGACCTACAGAAGGCTACAACCTTCTCTTTCTTCCTCCAGGTACCACGTTTCATAAATTTTCAGACTGGATACTCATGGAACACAACATCATACTCTGAAGGCCACATTTCATCCAATTTTCATACTGGACCCATCAATATCATTGAAGCACACAATCAATCAACACTAGCATCATCAATCTCTGAATCACCAAATACTGAATCACTGAAACTCTGTCAACAAAATGCAGTCACCAGAACACAGAGCAGAAAACTGAACTCTGCAACAATATTCAGAACCAACTGTATCATCAAAAATCATGCATCAGAGTGCATACGCTACTTGGAAGTTCCTAACCAGAATGTATACGCAACTTCACCAAAGCGAACCAGCGTATATGTCATTAATTACTTACTCATAACTTTGCTGCACTTCCTGACTTCAAACATACTCAGATCATTACATATACAAGGATAATATGTATGTTAGCAACCAGATCTAATTCATCAGATCTCATAAAGATAAGTCATTTTGATCCTGATCCATTATAGATCTCATCCATCAACATTGAAGGTAAACATAATCAATCAATCTGAATATGCAGAATACTGACACCAGTAAATAGTCATTAGAACTCATCAACAACCAGAAACACCAGTAACTTCAAACATCACAGCCCATACTTAGATGTATCTAACCTGCGTATGTATGTGCTTTTATCACATTCAACCAGCGTATACATCTGTAAATATTCATTCATGAGTTGCAGCTATTTCAAACTTAAGTTATACCCAAATCAGAACATTACATGCGTCAGTATACAGATCTAGAATAAACATGATCAAACCGTATGGAGATGATTCATTCCAAGCCATTAGATCCTGATCTTATCCTTAGATCTTGTTCTCCATCAACTGCTAAGATTCCTCCTTAGATCAAGCAAAGCATCATGAACCCATAATCTGCATACTAGATCTCATACTTCATCAGATATTCAAGACTTTCTCAGTGCCTTTGCCTAATGATCTTCTTCTCCTTTTATAGTCTTAGGCCTTACTCAATACCATGGTCCAAAACCATTGAGAACCAATACTAGGGACCCAATACTTGCATTCAACACTTCGGACGCAATACCAAGGACCAAAACCATAGGTCTAAATACCACGGACCCAAAAATAAGCTTTCCCACATGTACGCACTTTTCTGTGCATGAAAGTGCATGCATACGCACATGCGAATTTGATCAGCAATCCCGCGTGTATATGTGCCTTTGTATATAGTGAACCTACGTGTATAACCTGCGTGTATACCCTACTTGGTATATAGCGAACCTACGTATATACGCGACTTGGTACATAGTGAACCTGCATATATACTTTTCTTTCTTCATTCTTTGTAGTCTGATCATCAACTCTTTGCTACTGACCTGCTTGATCTGTCATCTGTGTGAGTTGCCATCAAGGACAACACTTGTATCATAATGCCAACAATCTCCCCCTTTGGATTTGATGGCAAAGCTAACTTGTCGTACTAAGAACTGTCATCTCATTCCTTTGAGCTGTCCTACATCCCATGTATCCTGTCACATCTGATATCTCTTCTATAGATTCATCTAGTTATATATAAGGAGTTTTTCTTCTACGAGTGGGTTTCCATCAAGTACAACACATGCATCATAATGCCAACAATCTCCCCCCTTTGGACTTGATGGCAACAACACCAAATCACTCTCCCCCTTTGACATCAAGGGCAAAGGGCGGACCAAGATATTCTCTTTCCTTGATAAACATTCCACTGTCCATACTCCCCCTGAGTACTTGCTGAAATCTCTGAATGAGCTCCCCCTTTGTAAATGCTAAGGTGTACCAATCTGTCCATGCTCCCTTTGAGTACATGCTGAAATCTATGCTCTACTGAAATGTGCTGTTCATGCTCCCCCTGACTGTAAGCAAGGTCTGCAAAAAGATGTTCTACAAAAAAGAACATGACTCTATACATCATAAGTGACCTTCATATCACCAAAGACTCATACATACATCCATCTCCCAACCAAATGGGGATATACCAATATTGACTCATCCACCCAACCAAGTGGGGATACACCAGATATAATGGGGGTACAAATTACATCATATGACCAATAGGTATTCATCAAATGACTACAATAGATAGAGACAAACTATTACATCAAGAGTCTTGCTATGACCTTTACATGACATTTATAATAGAGACCAAACATCTAAATAAGACCATGATAGTCATTAGCAACTATCATACACAATGTATGATCTGCTCCATAAGCATCTGTCAACAGCATCTAGACCAACAACTGAATCATTCACATTATATCATATGTGAAAAACGCCATAGCCATCTCATCAACATCAAGATCTGCATGATCTTATATATCATCCAAGTATCATCACTTGGGAACATCTGCATCAATCAACATATGTAAGTATCAACCTATCATCATATAGGTAAGAAATCATCATCATCATGTCTCCAACAATGCAACTTTGAGTAATCATCCATGTATCCAACATATTGTATATAGCACTATGTAACAGCAGCAATCCTCATCCATGTGAGCACCAAGAACTATAGGAATCCTGCATCATAACTGTATTATATGTTGACAACAGCATATGAGTGATTCATCATCAAGTAATGAAATTGTGTATTCAAGCTTTGTACTTCTCCTTATCCTTATGAAGATCACCATGTAAGCACCATATATGCATCATCAACCACAAATCTGATCTGAACACCAACTATGTAACCCCAAGAATCATATGAGATTTTGTCATGGAAAACTCATAACCATATCATAGCAAAATATATCATTTAGCCATATAAGCATCATCACCAAGGACTACTAATCATAATGCCAACAATGCATTATTAAAAACATATGCTCCCCCTAAACCTGTGCCATCTTGCTTACTGTCAGATTTGATCATGCATATATAAGCAAGAAGTATCAAGGCATCATCATAATTAATTTAGGATCAAAACACTTTTAAACATCTTACAAGTGTCAAGACATTTCCACACATCATCAGCAGATTGTAACCATTATCAAACAGAGTAAATAATGGACTGAATCATATCGGACCCTTTTTTCCTGAGCCAGTCCCTACTACTTTTTCTCAAACTAACATATACGCGACTGTGCAGTAACTAACTCGCGTATATATGCGAATTCCCTTTATGAAACTTCCGTATGAGATTTAGGACACTGAAGTTTTACACTTTCAGCTTCCTTTGAGTCTGTTATGTCTGTATATTGTGTTGTGCCACATCTTTCTGACTGTACTTCCTTCTTCTTCCATATCTTCAAGTGTGATGATGTTTTCTCCCTTTGGTATGGTGCCCGTACTTTGTTCCTGCATTCCTTTGCTATATGTCCAAGCTTGTTACATGCATAAAATCTTACATGTTTCATATTCCTTCTGTAGTAATCAACAACTTTGTGACCAACGATATTGCAAGAAAAACAATATCCCTTAAAATACCTGGAACGTGATGATCTTTCTGTGTGATGGTCTTGAACCATTCTTCTTTTGCATCTGGCTGCAACATGTCCAAGATTATGACATACATAACATTCGACATTATTCATCGAAGGAGTAAAAGATTTTCTTTGAAGAATTTCTTTCCTTGGCTGTTGATGGGGTTGTCCTCTCATCTCCTTGTTGATTATTTTAGATTTTTCATTAGAGTTCCTTGCCTCTCCTTGTGAGCTAGATTCATCTTCAACAGATTCATAAAAACCAAGGCCAGTTTTGATAGCAAGAGACCTTTGACTACTAAGAATATCATCCAAGATCTTAGTACTATCTTGAAATCGTAAGAGCTTATCCTTTTCTTCTAAGTTATCTTTAAGAATATTTACCTCAACCTGATGTTGATCCTCCTTTTCATGATATTGCTTCTTCATGTTTTCTTCAGCTTTTCTTCCTTCTTCCAACTGATGTCTTAGTTCAAGAACTTCGTTTTCTTGTTTTTCAAGAGCTTGCGGTAGTTATTTATTCTGCTTATTTGATTCTTCAAGATCTTCTTTTAGTGAGAGGATCGTAGCTTAAAGACTTTCATAGTAACTGGATCTATCTATGAGTTTCTTGATTGTTGTGATCCCTTCATTGACTTCATTTCTTAATGATGTCACTTCATCCTGCAACTTTTGACATTGATCTTCCTTGTCCTTGAATAACTTCCTTACCTTGTTTCCTTCCTCTAGTTGAGCTTTTAGTTTGGTAGCTTCTTCTTTGAAGGCACATTCCCTTTTGTTCAATAGATCTTGTTGATCTCTAATTTTTTCTGTAAGCCTTTTAAATTCTGCCTCTATTTGATATCTTTCTTGCTCACCCATAAGAGAAAATTCAGTTGTTTCGCTATCACTTTCATCATCTTCAAATGGATGGATAAATGTATCACTAGAGGATAACAAATTCATACCTGATAGTTCTTTTTCTTGTTCATCTTCATTCTGAAGTGATTCTGAATCTGAAGTGCTTCTTCCACATATTCCCCAATCGATTCTCCCACTGTCATAGCTCTTCTGAGATGTCTTCTTCTTCTTAGGCACTTTCTTCTTAAGCTTCTTTCCCATTGTTCTACGGATCTCCTTCAAGCGATCAAACTTCTACCAAAGGACTTGCTCTGATACCAATTGTTGGAAATAATACTGAGGGGGGTGGGGGTGAATCAGTATTATCAAATCAATATAACTTTTTCATTTCCATATTAAGATTCATATACGCTACTTCAGTTAAGGCAAACCGCGTGTATACGCAACTGTGTGTAATGCAACAATCGTATATCCAGTAAAATTATGATTCAGTTAGTTGATCCTTAATGAGTGCATCAGAACATTATTAACCATATGAATAGTAAACAGGAACAATAAAATAGAATAGATCATCACACACAAGAAACACACATGAACACCATGATGTAAGGTGGAAACCCAATGTGGGTGAAAACCACCTGTTGCAAGTCGTCTCAATCTTCTTTTTAATAAGAAACTTCTTTTACAATGGTTCTGTACTGGTGCAGTCTTATACCAGTACACAGGCTTCTACCTGCAAAAGGCTACAACCTTCTCTCGTTCTCCAGACTCTCTTGGAAGGGAGCTACAACCCCCTTAGCTCTTGTACTAGCCAATCCATTTACTAGTACGTAGGTGCCGGCCTACTAAAATGCTCCAACCTTTACTCGTTTTCCAGCTGCTACTGGAAGGGAGATACCACCCCCTTTGCTCTTGTACTAGCTGATGTACTAGTACGTAGGTGCCAACCTACAGAAGGCTACAACCTTCTTTTTCTTCCTCCAGGTACCATGCTTCATAAATTTTCAGACTGGATACTCATGGAACACAACACCATACTCTGAAGGCCATGTTTCATCCAATTTTCATACTGGACCCATCAATATCATTGAAGCACATAATCAATCAACACTAGCATCATCAATCTATGAATCACCAAATACTGAATCACTGAAACTCTGTCAACAAAATGCAGTCACCAGAACACAGAGCAGAACACTGAACTCTGCAACAATATTCAGAACCAACTGTATCATCAAAAATCATGCATCGGAGTGCATATGCTACTTGGAGGTTCCTAACCAGCGTGTATACGCAACTTCACCAAAGCGAACCAGCGTATATGTCATTAATTACTTACTCATAACTTCACTGCACTTCCTGACTTCAAACATACTTAGATCATTACATATACAAGGATAATATGTATGTTAGCAACCAGATCTAATTCATCAGACCTCATAAAGATAAGTCATTCTGATCCTGATCCATTATAGATCTCATCCATCAACAATGAAGCTAAACATAATCAATCAATCTGAATATGCAGAATACTGACACCAGTAAACAGTCATTAGAACTCATCAACAACCAGAAACACCGGTAACTTCAAACATCACAGCTCATATGGTATACGCTACTTAGATGTATCTAGCCTGCGTATGTATGCGCTTTTATCACATTCAACCAGCGTATACATCTGTAAATATTCATTCATGAGTTGCAGCTATTTCAAACTTAAGTTATACCCAGATCAGAGCATACATGATCAAACTGTATGGAGATGATTCATTCCAAGCCATTAGATCCCGATCTTATCCTTAGATCTTGTTCTTCATCAACTGTTAAGATTCCTCCTTAGATCAAGCAAAGCATCATGAACCCATAACCTGCATACTAGATCTCATACTTCATCAGATATTCAAGACTTTCTTAGTGCCTTTGCCTTATGATCATCTTCTCCTTTTATAGTCTTAGGCCTTACTCAATACCATGGTCCAAAACCATTGAGAACCAATACTAGGGACCCAATACCTGGGTTCAACACTTCGGACGCAATACCAAGGACCAAAACCATAGGTCTAAATACCAAAGACCCAAAAATAAGCTTTCCCACATGTACACGCTTTTCCGTGCATGGAAGTGCGTGCATACGCACACACGACTTTTGATCAGCAATGCCGTGTGTATACGTGCCTTTGTATATAGTGAACCTGCTTGTATAACCTACGTGTATACCCTACTTGGTATATAGCGAACCTGCGTATATACGCGACTTGGTACATAATGAACCTGTGTATATACTCTTCTTTCTTCATTCTTTGTAGTCTGATCATCAACTCTTTGCTACTGACCTGCTTGATCTGTCATGTGTGTGAGTTGCCATCAAGGACAACACTTGTATCATAATTCCAGCAATCTCCCCCTTTGGACTTGATGGCAAAGCTAACGTAATGAGAACTGTCATCTGATTCCTTTGAGCTGTCTTGCATCCCATGCATCCTGTCACATCTGATATCTCTTATGTAGATTCATCTAGTTATATATAAGGAGTTGTTCGTCTACGAGTGGGTTGCCATCAAGTACAACACATACATCATAATTCCAACAGAAGCAAGAATAACTATAAAGGAACGTAAGTGTCTGATTCGCCTATTTAGGGTACGCAAAGGACAGTCGTATACCTTCACAAAGATCTAGAGAACGACTAAGAGAAGTATATCGATAAGCCCTAAAAGGCTTATTGATCTGTGTGAAGGAAGGTTTAGGGTATAAAACGACATCACTACCATCTATGGGTGTGGAAAATTGGTTCCTACATCCCCCCATACTGCTTCGAGTGAGATTTCAGTCCACACTTGATGGATTGATGTCTAAAGGGCCAGTAGTGTAGGGATTTGCTTGGCTAATTAAAGCTAAACTTGCGTCAAGGCCCATCAAGCCAACAAATGGTTCCATTGCCAGGACCAGGATCTGCATAAGGAGATGTGTGATGTCGCATCACTGGAATCCAACTAAGAAGGAAATCGAAGACTGGTTGGATAGAAAGATCCGCGAATTTGCGGCGCAAGAGAACATGAATCTGCGATTGATGAAATAACAGTGGTTGGACAGATATCTATACATAGAGATACATGAAATCCTCTTCTGTTACTTATGAGTTGAATTATATGAGTGGATCAAGAAATTTGCAGACGACCAAGGAAGGTGGAGGCTCGACAGTCTGATAGTTTGGACCCTGGAGTTAGTGCGGAGATTGGAAGCGTCTGAAGATAAGATCACACACACTATCGATCATTAGCTCAATTGTATCATAGGAGGATTTGTGACAGAGTTCGCAGTCGATACTTCGGTCAGTTATAGCGAAGCAAGGCGACACTTCTTCAAGGGACCGCGAGGTAAGTATTTAAGGTCTTTAAATACTTGGATTAAGATGCTCTTATGTGGAAAGTGGGTTATGCAGTTACCTTGATATTCAAAGCTACGCGAGTTGGAAAGATCTTTAGGGACAGAGGGAAGACATGCCCTGAATATCGCCCGCCGATTGGACCTCCTCTGAATGATGACGAGGGAGCAGCATAGGATTCTCTGCAGAGTGCTATTCAGTTGATAAGACAAGGGTTCCCACGAATATCTCATCCACCCACACCACCTCCATCTTCACCTCCGCTGCATACGCCTTCGCCCACACTACTACCACCTCCATCACTATTCAATATGGTGAATTCAATAAATTTGCCTGTGTTCAAGGGGTCAAGAACTGAGGACCCAGACCAATTTTGGTTCGTCACGAAGGCTGTATGGAAAGCTCAGGGTATTATAGAGAATCATATGAAGAAATAAACATTGGTTACTGCTTTGCGGGAATGTGCACTAACATGGTACATTAAGTACAACACTGATAACCTGATGGCTTCATTAGCAGATATTCAAACCACGATGAATAAGGAATTCAATAGACCCAAGTCTGAAGCACAATCAATTGTGGGATTCAAGGATATCATGATGAAACCTGGCGAGACACCCTGGGCCTTGGATCATGTATTGAAGTTCACAATCCGTGAAGCTAACATGAATATTACAGATGGGCAACATCGCGAATGGTTCATGGATTCGCTCCTACCTCATCTAAGGGTTTCTTTATCACAACAAAAGATTGGGACCCAGGTGGAAGCCTTCGAGATTTCAATGAGATTGTATGAGACACCAATGCAAGATGCTAATTTAGGGGTTCATCAGATTCACGTGTAGTTGCAGAACCTATGTCTAGAATTTTAGAGTCTAAAGAAAGATAGAGTAGTTCAACTAGAGGTGCACGAAGAAGCTTGGTGCCTGAAATGCAAAAGTCAGGGGCATGAAAAATATCACTATCCATTCTTCGTGAATTATGTTGCAATAGGGGGACCGATGCCTCTAAGTCTGGAAGCTCAATCAAGGACAAGTACAGTGCCCACTCTATGGTGTGCTAACTATCAGGTAGCTAGAAAACATGTGACAAACAATTTCCATTTACTGCAAAAATTTGTACAGACTCTGCAACAACTCTTTTGCAACTTCTATCAATCAGTGGGTCATGATGAGCATAACTTCTGTAGTTATGAGCTAATGACGAATAGAACACCCGCATATAGGGTGCAGGAAGAAACCTAGCCTCTAGACCAAGGCATA
Source organism: Pinus tabuliformis (assembly GCA_031772625.1). Lineage (NCBI taxonomy): Eukaryota > Viridiplantae > Streptophyta > Pinopsida > Pinales > Pinaceae > Pinus > Pinus tabuliformis. Next base: position 1,199,630,346 of record CM062820.1, on the reverse strand, counting down.
AGGGAAGTGTGAGGTGAATATTAGGGGTGTGGACAAGGTCGAGGTGGAGGAGGACTTGGTATAAGTCGGGGATAGGTGATTTGCTACAATTGTGGAGGACCAGGACACTATGTGCGAGAATGCATGAACCTGACACAGCTATCATGACGATATTGTACTCAGTTTGGCCATGCAATAGAGGATTTCCCTGTATTATTATTAGCTAAGATACATGAAAAGGTGGCATAGCCTCAGCAACGGACTCAAAACCTACAGATGATGAGGGACAAGCCTCGCGAAGAGGATCATAGTGTAAATATTGTGCTGCGGAGTGGAGTTATGACTTGTGAAGATAAGGGGAAGAAGCTTGAAGAGAGTCAATGGGTTTGTAAAGCTCCAGAAAAGGAGGTTGGGTTTGATCTAGAGCATGCAAAGGAAACATTTATGGAAGCAAAAAAAGCTTTGCTAAAGCCTCTACCTCAGGAATTCAGGATAAGCCAGCTGAAGATATGGACCCCTCTATACTTACTATCTTCTTGGAGACCTGTATAAAACTGTTGTGTGATAGCAAGGCTTTGAAAGGAATGTAGGAGATGATAAATAAGTGTGCCAGAAAAGAAAACGCTCCTGACAGACTGTGCGTAGTCAGGAAGATTGGTAAGCATAAGGCAAGAATGGGGCATGAGATGAGGCTCACTGCACAGATAGGAGAATATAATATGGATCAAGTTATTCTGGATCTAGGGTCAGGCGCGAATGTTTTTCCTAAACAGACATGGGAGAGGATGGGGAGACCTGCACTGCAATGGTCTCCGATTCAGTTAAGAATGGTAAATTAGTAGAAAATCATCCCCATGGGAAGATTGTAGGGAGTGACAATTGATATTGAGGGCGTGAACACATCGCCTGATTTTGAAGTGATAGAGATTGTGGATGACAAAAGTCCCTACCCTGTACTCCTTGGGATCATTGGGCCACTGAAATGAATGGGGTAATCAATTTGAAGAAGCGGAAGATGACATTTGAGAAGAAATCTCTCTGTGTAGTAGTGCCCCTGGACCCTGCAGAAGGACTGCGCTATACTGAACCAATCCGCCATTATGAAAGAGAAGATGATTTGGAACAGATTTATAAGATAACAACACGAGATGAGGATTGGGTGAATCGACAGTAGATGGATGCATTTACCAGGACTGCGAAAGTTCTTGCGCATCAGATTCAGATGAGGAGTTGGAGCACTGGCATAATTGACTGCATGAAGTATCTACATTGTGTTGTAATATGATGACCAAGTTGCTGCGATGTGTATCATCAGAGGTAAGAATTCTGCCTTATTGTGATGGTTTAACTGATGTCGATAAATTTTTGGATGCATTCAAAAAGGAAGTGCCAGAGAAGCATCACTTCCAGGCATTGTATTGGGCACTATGTGCTACGCCTGCAAGATGGTGGGGTACGGAGAAAGACAATTTTTATGATTGGCGCGTGTACATAAAGACGATGAGATTGCGGTTTGGTCACCCAACAGTTTGGCTAACAGAGAAATATGATGGAAGGGGTGATCTGCGAGATCACCTGACCAAATGGACTAAGGTTTATGGAGTGGAGCCTTAGCTTGAATTTGTGCATCTGTTTTGTCATACTTTGGATGTAATACTGATGAACTAGTTCTTGGAAACATAACTCTGCCATGGCACTGGAGAATGGTACCTTTTGAAATAGGGATTCTTGATGACATTTAGCTTTGAGGATGGATTTGAATGTATTGATGAGGCATTACAGGAGGTCAAGGTAATGATCTTCAGAATACCGCAGGATCCCTTGGACTTAATTCAACCAGATTGGACCACCCAGCTGTGCCAGACACTGGAGTGCTACAATGTGACTGTTGAAGAAAAGGACGAGGATATAAGGAACATTAATATCCCAGAGACTAAAGGTCACCGCGAAGTTGAGGGACCGTTAATTGAAAATCCAAATATCACTGCGCCGCTAAAAATAAGACAAGTGAAAATTGGAACAGAGGTGGAGCCAAAATTTTCAAATATTGGGGACTACTAGGATGACTCAACAATAGATAAGGTCGCTGAATTGCTCTGCGAATATCAAGACTTGTTCCCTATGGAGTTTTCAGATTTGAAAGGGATAATAGGGGACCTAGGAGTTACAAAAATTACATTGAAACTGGACGCGAAGTCGATCAAGCAAAGGCCTTACTGCCTCAACCATAAGTATAAAAAAAAGGTCTGCTTAGAGTTGGATAAAATGCTGGCTGCAGGTATTATTGAACTGGTAGAAGATTCTGATTGGGTGAGCCCAATAGTAGTTCAGGAAAAGAAGTAAAAGGATGAAATAAGGATATGCGTAGATCTCAGGAAGTTGAATGACACCTGTGTAAATGATGCCTTTCCAACTCCGTTCACTGATGAAGTGCTAGATAATGTAGGAATACAGGAAGCATACTCACTCACTGATGGGTTCTTAGGGTACCATTCGATCATGATCATGACTGAAGATAGAAGTAAGATGACCTTCGTGACTGAATGGGGATGCTTCAAATATATTGTAATTCCTTTTGGACAAAAGAACGCGCCAACGATATTTTCGCGCATAGTCATCACAACGTTGAAGGACTTCATTCACAAGTTTCTAGAGGTATACTTTGAAGATTGGATGGTGTCTGGACTGGAAAAGCGCCACGTGGCTAGTCTACACTTGATGCTGGATACATGTCAAAGGTATCATATCGCACTAAATTTGAAGAAATGTCTATTTTGTGTCCCTTTCGGAATCTTGTTGGGTCATGTTGTGTGCAGACAAGGCTTAATGGTTGACCCTGCTAAGATCATGGTTATAATTAATTTGGAGGCACCAAGAAGTGTGAAATAGCTATGTGCAACGTTGGGGCATACGGGGTCCTATCGAATGTTCATCAAGAGTTATGCTCAAATAACAACGCCAATGGAAAGTTGCTCAAGAAGGATGCTACATTCTGTTAGAGTGAATAATGTCAGCAGAGCCTAGATGTGTTAAAGGAGAAAATGGTGACCGTGTCGATCCTAGTCTTCCTGGATTGGAAGAAGGAATTTCATGTGCATGTGGACGCGTCATGTTTGCGCTAGGGGTAGTACTGATATAGGCCGATGAGGGAGATTTGGATCACCCTATAGTGTTTGCAAGTACAAAGTTGTCTAAAGCTAAGAATAACTATTCAACGACGGAGCACAGAGGGTTGGCTATGGTGTACGTGCTCCAAAAGTTCAAACATTACTTGTTAGGCGGACAATTCAAGATGTATATAGACCATTTTGCATTGAAGTACCTGGTTAACAAGCTTGTGTTGGGGGGGAAGATACGCAGATGGTTGCTGCTGTTTCAGGAATATGATTTTGAAGTCATTGTGAAGCCAGGATGATTGAATGCAGGACCATATCATCTATCGTGCATTGCAACAAGAGAGGACCCCATTAATTTGGAGGGAGGACTACCTGACGTGCATCTCTTTGCAGTGTGTGTCGCAGACAATCACTTGGAAGATATTATACACTTCTTGACAACATGAATGGCTCTAGAGGGGTATACTAGTCAACAAAAGAAGGAGTTGGTAGTGCGCATGATAGACTTTTCTATCATTGCAAGACATTTATATAAAATGGGCTCGGATGAAATACTGCAGTGTTATGTGCTTGAGTTTGAATGAAATGCTTGAAGCTCGGAGTTGCGGGAGGAAATTATGCAAAATATATGCATCGGGTTGCGGTGGCCGATGCTGCATAAGGATTCCAAGGCTTATTGTAAAGCATGTGATGTATGTTAGAGGATGGGCATGCCATCACGAAGGGATGAGCTTCCTCTGAATCTGCACCTATCATTACAACCATTTGAGAAGTGGGCAATTGATTTTTTAGGACCAATTCAACCTCTAGGAAAGAAGACAGGTGTGTGGTACATCATCATCATGACTGAGTATTTGACTAGATGGGCGGAGACACAGCTTGTGAAGGACTGTATAGGGGCAAAAACAACAAAGTTCATCTTTGAGTATGTGCTGACTAGGTTTGGTTGCTCGAATATTTTGATGAGCGATCGTGGTATGCATTTCCTTAATGAGATGATCAGTGCGTTGATGAAGGGATTCCAAGTTTATCACCAAAAGAATACGTCGTATCACCCATAGGCTAATGGGACGGTTGAAGAATTTAATAAGATATTGGAAAACACGTTGAAAAAGCTTCGCAATACACAAAGGAATGATTGGGACGTGCGCATACCTGCGGTGTTATGGGCTTACATAACTACTTGCAAAAAGCCGACTGGACAAATGCCTTTTAGGCTAGTTTATGGTGTAGAAGCTGTGATGCTGATGGAGTACATTGTGCCTAGTCTACACATAGCGTCATTCACATGAATGGTGGATCGTGGAGCCCTAGAAGCGAGGTTCGTGCAGCCGATAGAGATGGAAGAGGATAGATTTTTGGATGGATTCCATTAGCAAGTTCAAAAGGAGTGCAAAAAGGCATGGCACGATCGACACATTAAACTGTACACCTTCAAGGTAAATGATTTAGTGTTATTGTACGACATCAAGTTTGATAAATTTTCAGGAAAATTTCAAATTCATTGGTTGGCGCCCCATGTAATCAAGGAGATTATTGATGGTGGAGCAGTTCAGCTAGTGAAATTGAATGGAGATCCGGTTTCAGGGAAGGTAAATGGCAGCCAATTGAAGCCATACATTGGGGATCTGACCAGATGACTATATGATGGAAGCATAATCTTAGTGCTCCAGGCAACTAATAGGAGGTGTGGGACTATAAACTACACTACCCAAGTTGTAGAGGTGCGCGATTGGGGGACTACGCAAAAAGGAGAAATGTCTAGTATCAGTAGAAGCACGAGGGGCGCCGCTCTATATGAGGAGAAACCACGCAGGGTAGCCAAAAAGTGATCATTATGGTCACTGTTCATGATTTGACAGTGATAAAATGACTAAGAGGAGCGAGGATGGGGGGGGCAACATTTAATGCAAAACTTAAATGCGAGATCTTTGAAAATCTACCACCAATATAGCATTTATGAATGGATTTGGGGGGAATGGTCAAATTTGAATTCAAATTTGATTATAAATTATAGATGGCCACCCAAAGAAAAACACTTTGCATTTTGGGAATTGAGGTGTCGAGCTATCAATTGCGCATGAATCCTAAGAGTTTTGAGGCTTTGGTGGCAAGTTCAGTGTTTGACAGGTTGCCTAAGCAAACCTAGGAGCTCCTTACTAGCCTCACGTCGGCGCCCATGGAAACCACAAGTGTTGGGGGATCGATGGCCTTTGAGGGAGTTGCCCCTGAGGCCGTAAGTGTAGAAGTGCCCATAAAAGTTCCAAATTCGCTAAGGTCACCTAGGCCAAGGCCTACGCCAACAAAAGAGGGGCCTAAGACAAAGAAAGACAAGCAGAAAGTGACACAGTTGGTGTGTGAGTCGCCAAGGAAGCACCAAAAGAAGGAGAAGCCCACCGCGCAGGAGAAAGTAAAGGTGGTAGACCTAGAATCTGATGAGGGAGTAGAAGAAACTAGTATGGGTGTAGAAGACATTGAAATTGAGGGGGTAGACCTTATTTCCAAGTTACTAGAAAACATCCCTCTGCGCTAAGGCAAGGTGAAGGTCCCAAAGGACCTAGATGAGGGAAAATTTTTACTTAACACACCGTTGCTGCCAAACTAGATCACATTTGAAGGTCTGCGCTTGGTGCGTGTCCCACATCTAAAGTTTGAGGATTGGGACTTAGCGGATACTTGGCGGTTCCCCCACTTGGCCACTGATACATTTATGACCCACGTCTTCTATAAATATTCTGGTGTCATTGCGATGGAGCCGAGTTAGTGGATTAGAGGGGTGGACAAGGCAGGACTGTTGAACCTGCTATAGGTGCTGCATTACAACCGTGCGCCCATAAATCTGATGGTGATCAAACAATTGTTATGCTTCATGCACGACGTGTATCTGTGGTTAGGAGAACCGATACCAATCACCGATATGTTGATCCATAGGATCACATTGCTACCACACTCAAGGTTGAATTCGGCTAAGGCATTTGGCAGAAAGGTGGGTGAATGCGTCCTCACTGAAAGAATGAAGGACAAGTTTAAGCTTGTCAAGAAGCTAGACAGATACTTAATTTCCAGCGTAACCGACCCCGCGGTTAAGGTAGCCACCGAGATCTTGGCTAGGAAGATCACGAGGAAGTGTCACACAAATGAAGTGCCGACATCAGTGGTGTCATTAGTAGCCTAGTGCATGGAGGGTGTACAATTCAATTGGGCATGCTACCTCTGGAGCGAGTTTCTCATGAATTGCAGAGACGCACAAGACTAGAGTAAGACCTTCCATTATGCATGGATTTTTCTATCAATCGTAATGGTTGTTAGTGTCAGTCTTTCTAGCCTTCCTCCAGTGATCAAATAGGCTCTTACAAAGTGGTCTCAGAGTGTCCAGGTCAAATTTTGTCATTTCAAGAGTTTTCAAGCAAAATTTGGTCACTAGGCATTAGGTCTAGGGTTTGCTTTCACTCCTTCTAAAGTTGTCCAAATGTCGGTCCATGTCATCATTCTGCTGATTCTATCATCATTCATAGGGTTTTCATTATCATGTCAGTGTCTAATGAGTCATTTTACACCTTGTTCATGCTTCAGTTGCACCTAGGCAAGGTCATTTCCCTCTCCTAGGGTTTTGAAAGCTAATTTCTCTTGGATGGTCAAATAATTAGCAAAACTTGTATCCAGATATTCATACACCTTCCACTATCTTTCATGTACCTTATCAAACACTTCCCATCACTGAGATCCCCCAAATTCCTCATCTTTGCACAAACCCTAGTTTCTTGCCACAACTTGGCAATTTTCTAGGCTAGGCCTGTGTTTTGCCCTTTTGGACCCCTTCCCCTCACTCCATCTCTAAGATTCCACTTTCCCTTGCTTCCTAATATCCCTCCCTACTTCCCAAAATTTCCCCAAGAATTTACAAGCCCCTCATCCCCTTCATTTCGCTTCATTTCCACAAAATTCCTTGTTTCACACATCGGGATAAGTTTCACTCAAAAGATGTTTCAGAGCAATCAAAGATGAATTTTGGAAAACTGAGAGAGGTTTTTGTCCAAAACATGCCAAATAAGAAAAAACTCCCTCACTTTTTACACAGGTGTCATGGTTTTAGAGAAATTTCAAAAATACAATCGCCTCGGGAGAATTGATGCACCTCTGAAGTGACCTTGGGAAAATCAGGTTTTCTCCTAGCTTGGTTGGCCAAATAAATTTTTTGATGAGTCAAAGGATAACTAGACAAAAATATATTTCCAATGAGCTATCATGAGCTCAATTTGGAGTTGAGGAAGGCATTCAAAAGTTGATTGCAACAGCACTCTGCCTTGAGGCAGCCTCATTTGGCACATTTTGACTAGTCTTGGGGGATTTGATTTTTTACAAAAAAAATGAACTCCAAATTGATAAATTATGGTTGGGTTGGAAGGTAGACTCAAATACCTTTCCAATGAGCTATCCTGCGCCCGATTTTGACATCAGGAAGGCCTCCAAAAGCCTCCTGCAAAATGCACTATGTAGCTGGGTGCGCGCGACGCATTGGGTAAGGCGCGCGGCGCATCAGGCACAAAAACACAGTGAAAGATTACACGCGCACTGCGCATCAGAGGTGTGTGGCACATTGGGTGAGGCGCGCGGCGCACTGGGTATTAAGCCCGAAATTTGCTTGGAAAGGCATCAAATCGCCTCCTCTCCGTACAAATTTGCAGGTAGGCTCACATCCACCACTTGTGCTTGGCTTTTGAAAGATAAATGTAATGGGTTCATGAAAAGTTTGCCGTGGATATCCAAGTTTGAAGCACTCCTTTTGTCAATATAAAAAGTGCTGTAGGGTTTGAAAATAGTGTGTTACTAAGGTTGTATTCTTCCTCATTTCCCTTTGGCATATTTGGCACTTGAAGACAAAGACATCAAACCTTCATTCCTCATTTTCAACAAATCTAACATACACTTGGCATAGACTTTCAATACCATGGAGGCGGGCACCAATACATCATATGACCAAGACAACGACTCTACAACAGAATTGCATGCACCGGGAGGGCACTAAAATGTCGAAAAGAGAGAATAGACTCCGAATCTTGGCCGAAACCTCTTTGGTTGAGCATGTCACTTGATGAGGCACCTTCAGCCCAAATTTCAAAGAATTTGTAGAAAATTTTGTTATTTTGAAATTTTTGGCTTGCAAAACAGGTTTTTTGGCTCAACGCGTAGCGCGCCGCGCGCGACCCATAAGATTGGGAGGTTCAAATCACAAATGGTTTGCATTTTTGGATTTGTCATGATGAAATATACATTCTCAGCTATTGCCAAGGCATTTCATCAAGGTTTGGGTCCCCAAGAGGTCAAAAAACATGCAAAAAATGACCTCACTGCCCCTTTTTGGACACACAGGAAGAAGTCTTGGGAGAATGCACTTTTTGAGGGGAAAATGGACACCAAATTGGAAAATTCCACTTGGGTTGGAAATTAGACTCAAAGACCTTTCCAACAAGCTATTGTGAGCTCAATTTGGATGCCGGGAAGTGCCCCAAATGCAGGTGGAAAGGCGCACGACGCATCAGGGTTTTTTGGCACAATTTTCATCTTCAGCTCCGGAAACGTGGTCAGTTTGACCAGTTTTGACTTGTGATGGGATTTCTCACCCTTCTTGATGTAATTAATGGAACTTTATGTTGATTTTACACTTATTTACCTATTCTAGATGATTCATTCATAAAATAGAAAAAATTTAATGAATGAATTGGTTTCCTAGCTTATAGAGGCAAGTTGTTTTGACTGCCTAGATTATAGTGCTTTGTTTAGAATTGGTTGAAACAACTCCTAGGATGATGAGCTCGACCCCTAGAGGCAAGGGAATGGGTTAGATTGCCTATATTATGTATTTTCTTAGTCATTTTCATGGTTGGACTCTTGGGAATAGCTTGATACACTATTGTACATATTTTATCTGCATTTTTGGCAAAGGATAGAGCAGGGTTTTGCAGCACTATTTGGGATTCATGTGGCCATATGTGTTGATGGTGTGTTTCTCTCAGTACTTGTAAGTTGTGTATGTGTACCACTTTCCTTATTTAATCTTCTGCAATTAAACAAATGAAGTGTTAAGGTAGAATCCATAATTTTGCTATGCTCTGCCTTTAAATTTGTTTAATTTTCAATGTTTTCTTCAGTTTAAGGAGAATCCTTGAGACTTCCTTGCTATCCTTAGCTCCTCACCTGTCAGGTCTATTCATTCAATCACTTTAAAGGCATCAAAACAATCGCCTATCTTGCCCCAAGTAGACATCTACAAAAGCTGTGCCTCATCCCCGCACCCAAAATTGCCTTTCCCTTGAATTCAACAAAACTTCAAAAAATCAATTCCATAGTCCTTGTACTTCATACCTAGCCTAAAATTAGTCATCAATTCAGTCATCTCGAGCCTCTTTGATTACCTTTTGCCGAGATTGACCGGAGAGAGCCCTCTCCTGTCCTCGTAGGGCTAGCTACGAGGCTGAGCGTGGTTTGATGTTGCCTTGAGTTTTTCCTTCCTCGGCCCGAGGCAAATTTGAGCGCTAACAATGGTCGCATGGGAATTACCAGAGGATAGTTAGTTTCCTCTAATTGCATCAGATCTATTAGAAGAAGCGAAGTTCGCTTTGCTCTGGGCCACAAAGGACACTGAGAGGGTCAAGGACAATAAGATCTTTTGGGTGATGATGGAGGCAAGCATCCATGCCACGATAAACTGCAAGCCGCAACTATCATCAATTGTCTTTTAGAAGTTGTCAGGATGTGTGGAGTTCAAAGCGGACTTCCATCGTATCTCCATCTGGGCGCAGAAGGACCCTGAGCAGAAGTGGTATGATCTCCCATACATTGCGACATATGATGCAATCACAGTGGTCCTTGAGCTTTGGCCAGTAGAGTGGTGCATGACCTTAGATTTGTCAGTTGGGTCCAGTAAGTCCACAGGAAAGTAGAAGAAGGAAGAGGCCCGGCTGAAGATGTAGTAGTTGGCTCAAAGGAGGAAAAATGAGGCTGAGGAAAAAGCCAGAGCAGAGTGTGCTACAAAAGAGTAGGCCAAAGAGAAAGAAGGGGAGGAAGAGCGCAACTTTGACAAAAGTCAGAGGTCTCCTTCATTGCAGACAGAGGACGAAGAGCAACAATCAGAACATGGTGTTGGAGACTAGGAGAGTACTCCATTCTAGGTTAAGCGCACCCGGGAGTAGGAGAAAGAAGGGTCGCGGAAGAAGTCCAAGGCCAGTAAATCATCGCTCTACTCAATCACCTTGACAAAAGGTGACTTGGATGACATTGGAGATAAAGTAAGGGATGTGACCACGGAACTATTGCAGAAGTTTGAGCAACAATAGAAGCAAGCCTTGGTTGCCATTCTGATGAGTCTGAGTGAGCTGCATATCCAAACTACCCAACTGCAGACTGTGTAGGGCAGTGCAGCATGACGTCGACTAGTTGGGTGCCAGGAACCTTTGAAGCAGAGGAGGTGGTTCGCTCCTTGGATCTCCGAGCTGTCGCGCTACCAGATGGATCCTTTCCTATAGAAGCAGAAGCTGACAGGGCTATTGTCAATGCTCTAAAGAGGGTTGGGTTGAACTTGGCTGCACTTCTACTTAAAGCCCTTCACACCTTGCAAGCAAGTGTGATCGCAGAACTTCAGGCTCGAGAGCAGTGCACGTTGAGTGTGATCAGCGAACGAAAGGTAAAAAATGAATAGATGTTCGTAAAAAAGATTCCAACAATCGAGACATGGAAGAAGGTGCAGCATAAACATGAGAAAACTACGACAGTCATCGCTGAATCATGCAGAACCATTATGGAGCTGCATATCCCACAAGAAGCACCGGTGGAGGTCAAAATTCGGAAGCTCGCTGTAGGTGAGCGTGATGCAAAGACAAATCTGGCCAAGGTTTAGTTTGAGCTGAACCTTAAGATTGCAAAGCTTGAGTTGAAACCCTAGCCTTCAACTCCACTAGAGGTCAAAGAGAAATGCGAGGTAGCTGTCAAGGATGCAGTTGCTATAGTAGATGCCACAGTAACAGATTGCATCGCACTCTTTGAGCAGTTGCTGGAGGTACTTATCATTATGTAGGAAGATCCCAAGCTGTAGAGGTTACAGACCAAGGCAAGTGAATTACAACAGAAGTCCGACGAGGTCAAAGCGACGGTGCACACTGTCGCCATCACATAGAGGTTGGCCAAGCTGCAGGAAGTGAAGGGACTAAAGGAACAGGTGATGCAGCACAACAAAGAGAGGTAGTACTAAAGGCTAGATTGGGGCCTTGGCTAGATGAATCCTATGTGCTCACTACTGCCATTGAGGGAAAGGTGGCTAGCATACAGGCAACACAGCAGAAAATCAAGGCAGATAGCGCAGGACCAGTAACGGAGTAGCTGGTGGAGCAGGTTAAGTAGGCAGCGACTCAGTTGCAGTGGTGCAAGTGGAGCTGGGAGGTCTTCGCGACAAGATCTCCATGCCAACAGAGTGACTCGGGGGTGAGTCACCATATTTATGTCGGGGACCTGTTGGGATAGGGTCCCCTTGGGTCAATTTTGGGGTTAAAAGCCTAAGTTTTTGTATAAAAGTGTAAAGTCTCCACATTTTGTGGTCGCAGAGATGTAAAGTTTCATAAAGGGTTTCTGCCCTTCTTTTGTGTAAGTCATGTCAACTTTAGGAGACCTACCCATGGTCTACGGACCATGGGATTGTATAGAAAGGAGAAGTATTAGAAGAGTCTAAGGCAGTGCTTAGTATCTTGGAGTCATTGATGAATGTAATGGGTCTGTGAGAGCTAAGAGCGAAGAGTCTTAGTGTAGGAAAGAGGCTCTATAGTTGTGTGTATAGAGTAGAAGTCCGCAGCTGAGTGCATGGGTCCCTGCAGCTGTGTGCGCAAGGTAGTTAGAATATGTAAAGAATATCTGAAGTATCAATAAAGAGAATTATTCTGGAATTATCTGTGTATGATCTATTTTACCTCTGTTATAATGCATGTGATTATGTTATGATGAATACTAGGTTTATGTTTTAATGTTGTATTGAAGCACGAATCCAAAGTTTTACTTTGTTATATGAATGCAAGTAAGAATATCTGGTTACCTGCAGATCATCTTAATTCATGTTGAAGTTATCAGATACTTAATCTAATCTAGGTAAATATAGAAGCAAGAATAACTACAGAGGGGTGTAAGTGTCTAATTATCCTATTTAGGGTACGCAAAGGACAGTCGTAGACCTTCGCGAAGATCTAGAGAACGACTAAGAGAAGTATATCGATAAGCCCTAAAAGTCTTATTGATCTACGCGAAGGAAGGTTTAGAGTATAAAACAACATCACTACCATCTCTGGGTGTGGAAAATTGGTTCCTGCATCCCCCCATACTACTTCGGGTGAGACTTCAGTTCGCACTCCGTGGATTGATGCTGAAAGGGCCAGTAGTGTAGGGATTTGCTTGGCTAATTAACACTGAACCCCGGTCAGGGCCCATCAAGCCAATAGGAAGTGAAAATGGATATCTTGCTAGTGGAAAGATCGTTTACCAAGGAATTATTTACTTATATCAGAGTTTTTGGGAGTATTATAGATTCACATGTTCTTCCATTTTATGTTCTTGATAAATTATTGGCAAGAGAGATTTCTTATCAAACAGTGGGGGATGGTATAATCAAAACCCTCAAAGAACAGAAGAAATCCATCTAGCCGACCTTCCCGTTGAAATGTGGTTCTTTCGCATTACATGATTATGGGCACACGACAAAAGAGATACAGAACATCACATCCCTGAATTTGGCTACTGTGCTAGGCAGGCAGTATGACCCTAATAAGGTCACCCAAAACTTCTCTACTATGGTCAAAATAAGACAATTTATTCATGAGAACAATGAGTTTGATGATCTCTTTGAGGTAGTTGAGACATTTTCACAGGTCTTACACTTAACATCAATACAACTGAGCCCATGAACCTCAACCACTTCCACATCTACATGAATAAAAGACTAACAAAGGTCCCTTTGGACCTATTGCAGATTAAAGAAATAAGAGAGCCTACTCCCAATGTAAGCCTGGAAGAAAGTTCCAAGCATAATTTTGATAAGGAATCTGAAGAGAAGTCAGTTCAAGGCTCATAAGACTCTGGACACCAATCTTAGAATAAGGAAGAAATCCCTGAGAAATATCTTGGGAAGGACATAGAGGAAAGTGCTTAAGAAACGACCAAAAAGGCCTTGGCTAAGGAACACATGGAGATTGACTCCACACATGTTCAAACAAAAAAGATCAAATTCATTGATCTAGATAAAGAATGGGAGCAATTTAATAAAAAGCTCCAAGTTACACAAACAGAGACAAGTCTTGAAGGAACTTCTAGATTTCAGGCTCCACAACACACTCAGCAGGTTATAAACCCAGAAATAACAATACAAGGAGTTGTAGCTAATCAAGATATTGAAATTATCTTGGCCTACCCAACTTCAAGATTTTTTTTAAAGATTGAGGAAATACCCCCACTGGACATATTCTACAGCCTAACACATAAGGCTGTAGTAAATAGGCAAACGAAGAAAAGAAAAGTGGATGCATCAACAACGACAACTCTTGGAAGTGAATTAATGGAGGTAATATGGAAAGACACCCCCATTGATCCATCACAAAGTATTAGAAAGCTATCACAATTTGTAGGTGCCTATGCAACTGCAACAATTGATAAGGCAACAAAAGTTTAGATTTTTCTTAAAGAAAAAGAAGAAAGAGTTCAACTGTTAAAACAATAACTCGAACAAGAGAGACAAAGCACCAACAGGAAAGAAGAGATGAAAATGGTGCAACTTCAAAAATATTTTGAGAAAATGAGATTACAACATTAGATATACATTGAAGAGAAGAACTCAAAGATTCATCAAATGGAAACTGTAATAGACAGACTCAAAGAAAACCCTCAAACATAGGAATTCATTAAAGAAGCACTTGAACTAAATTCTCTGTTGTCACAGAAACAAGAAGTATTCTACCAAAAAGTCTCATTGATCAATCCATATTGTGAAAGAAGTGATAGATTGACCAATAAAGTGGTTGATCAAAGATTAGAATATGAAGAGATCAATAAGAATCGAGGAGTCTCATTTATTTCTTGGTAGGAATCTGAAGAAGGTAGAAAAGCTGATCTGCCAAAGATTGAGTCCCACAAGGGTATTTTATTCACATATTGGGACATACACTTGAAGAAAGCAGAGAGGGAAGGAGCAAGAGCAGCTAGTACAACAAACAATGTAATTAAGGTTGTGTATGAAAACCTTCCTACTGCCAATCTCGTCAAAGAATGCAGGCCAGAAGCTCTCCCAGACATCAAATAGTTCGAGAAAGAGTGGAAAGAGACTGCCAAAATGAAAATTGAGGCAATCAAACAGATGTCTAAGCTTGACTGGGAAACCTACTCGTAGTTTCTGGTGAAATCACACAGTCAATGGATGATACTGTGTTGTCTAACAAATTCTACTCTAAAGATGGTGCCACCTCTTTCTGATGCTGTATTCATGAGATAATAAGATCTAGAATTGGCCAGCCACCCAAAGTGAAGCCAATGATAGATATCTGTGAACTCAAGGACCGAATGGATGAATAGGACCATTCAATTTGAAGAAGCTTGTCATCATTTTTATTTTTATTTTAGTTTTTATTTTACTTATTCTGAGCAAGGTTGTTTGAAACCTCCTCAACTTTTTATGTAATAATCTATTTTTGGTACATAATTTGTATTATTTAAACCTCTCTCATGTATTTAGAGAGAGGTCCATAATTTTATCAAGAATTCTTTGCAAAGGTTTGCACTTCTGTACTTTTTTTATTGTCTTGATGAGATAATTGGAACAAGATCTTGATTTTCTTAGAGATTGAAGCACACTCTACTGAATTTGCACTTTTGTACTATTAGAGTATATTTAGTTGAAAAGAAGCAGATCAATATTGCTGACTTCATGAGTAGAACCTCTCATATCTAGTACTTATATCTTTATGGTTGAGTTTTGTTTATGAATTGGCTGTAATCTTTCTTATATTTTGTTATGTATGAAATCTGAGCTATAGTTTGACATTATTGCACTTTTGTAAAATGTTTGAGCTATAATTCCTTATTGAGTACATGAGAAATTGATATATGCGATATAGTTTTCATAATTATTTTTCCTAACTATTCAATCAAAATAATTATCATTAACGATTTCATCTCTTATAGAAATTGAATGATGTTTATTACCTGTTTCTCTAAGATATCTTTGTAGATCACATGATTTAAGTTATTCCCGGGTATATATTAAGATAAATGTTAGAATAGATAGATGCATGCATTTGATTGTTTAAATTATATCAGTTTATTTAAGTCATTTCCCATTATACCTTATATCAAACCAACATCATCATCATCATCATTCTTGCTGGGAAACTGGTCCCATTATCCCCAGTCAGAGCCACCATACCAAACACAAAAGGAGTTGCTTCCAAGGTTCGAAACAGGTGGTTATCCCCCATGTTGTCGCAACGAAATTCTGGGGCATCAACAGGTCCACATCGTCACTTTGATTTAATCAAGATGTTGCTGCTTGTCGCGGGTTTCTACCTGTATTTTCTGTACATGTGGGTCATCCTGCAATGAGGCCCATATCTCCATAGTGTCCTTGAAGATCTAGCTACAGTCCTTGACTGTAGTAGCTATATTATCCATAGTAGCCTTGATATCCACTTTGCGCTGCTTGTGAACCTCTGGTGAAGTTTTTGGTTGCAACCTCATCTACAACTCCACGATCTGCATTTCTAGCTCAAATTTTACTCCGCAATATGCAATTTTTTATGCATCCTTGAACTTAAAAGATTTGGATCAAGATTGGTTCAACATCTGGCTAGACCCAAGAATACAGAAAGGACTATTCAATAGATATTTTTGGCTAAATCCATTCACACAATAATAGTGGTTCCCAAAAAGCACACTTCATACCAAATAGCGGTAAAACTCCATATGAGCTTTGGTATGAGGATGTGTTACAATCAAGCATTTTGGAGTGTTTGGAAGAAAGTGTTATATCAAAAGGATTGATGAAAAACTTGGTAAGTTTGATGCAAGAGTTAATGAAGGTATATTTATTGGGTACTCTCAAAATAACAAGGGTTGTAGATGCTACAACAAGAATACCAAGAGGATAATTGATTGCACTGATGTTAAAGTTGATGAACATATGGGTTTTGAAGAAAATTATCTAGTAAATATCAACTCCAATGATCTAGTAAAAAATGATGAGATTGATGATGATCCACTTACAGATGAAGAAGAATCCCTTAGTCCATAATAAAAATATCCTACAAAGTACGTGTAAAAACATGACCCAATTGACAAAAATTTTGGTGACTTCAATTCAAGGTGTGTAGATAAGGAGAAGACTTTTAAATCCCCCTAATGAAGCACATGCAACTCTATTATATATGATGGAACCAAAGGATTGTTCTTAGGCAAACCAAAATGACAATTGGTTAAAGACCATGCTTGAAGAGCTTGATCAGATTGAGGAATATAGACATGGGAGCTTATTCTTAGACCAACAAACAAGAATGTTATAGGCACGAAGTGGGTGTTCAAGAAAACATTGAATGAACATGATGAAGTGGTAAGAGACAAAGCAAGGTTACTTTAAAAAGTCTATTGAAAAATTGATGGTTTGGACTTTAATGAAACATTTGTCCCTGTTGCTCGATTAGAGGAAATTCACATGTTCTTGGCCTTTTCTGGTTTCAAGAAGGTTAAGATATATCAGATGGATTTCAAATTTTCCTTTTTAAATGGAGAATTGCAGGAAGAAGTATACATTGAGAAACCATATGGCTTTTAGCTTTAAAATAAGAATGATATTGTTTGCAAGTTGGAAAAGGCCTTGTATAGTCTCAAGTAAGCCCCAAGGGCTTAGTATTCCAAGTTGGATAATTATTTGCTCAACTGTGGTTTTAAAAGAGGCGCGATTAATAGTAATTTATATGTGAAATCTAATAATGGAAAATGGTTAGTGGTGTTTGTCTATGTTGATGATATTATTTTTGCTAGTGATTTAGATTCTCTAACTTTCCAGTTCATAGCTAATATGAAGGCCAAGTTTTAGATGTCTATGCTTGGAGAACTTTCTTATTTCTTCCGTTTGCAGATTGCATAATCTTCTAGAGGAATTCTTATTTCACAAAGCAAGTATCTCAGGGAAGATTTGAAGAATTTTTTTATGAAATAATGTTCTTTGGTAAGCATTCCAATGGTTATAGGATGAAAGTTTTAGAAATTAATTAACATAAATATGAAATACAAAAAATATTGCGGACACACAAATACAGAAACACATAAAACAAAAGAGCCACAGATTTACGTGCTTCACCCAATTTGGGCTACGTCAACGGAGAAACAACGAGTCCTTCCTTTTATATTATCCAACAAAATAAAGAGGTACAACCTACAGCAGATCCGTTGTAATTTCCTCTTTACTTTCACAAAAGCTTCTCTCTCTATCTTGATCAAAATAATCCTCCACAACTGCAATACAATTCCCTCATATAAATCAAGGGTGTGTATTCTAGGGAAAAGAACCCTAAAATAACATAAATTCTTTCGTAAGATCATCCACCAAATGAACGACCCAGCTCGACTACGAAATTACAACATTTTAGAAGGAAATTTTTCATCTGTTTTTGGCTTTGGTGGCAATATGCAGGGGTTCGTAAAAGTTGTCGACATCCCCCCTAGACCCCCTGGATGGAGATTAAATGGGTGACATTGACTCCCCATTAGAAATAGGGATCCAATGCAAATGAAACAAAAACCTTTGAACAATTAAGAAGATAATCAAACTCCACACCTAATAATAATCTCAAAAATATTGATGAATTACTAGAGGTGGATCAAATTTTATACAAATTTATTATTGGTAGCCTCTTATATTTGGAAACCTCAAGACTAGACATCATGTGGGAAATTGGTATTGTTGGAATATTTCAAGCAGCCCTTAGACATAATCATCTCCTAACAACAAAGAGGATTCTTAGATATCTCAGAGCCACACTAGAGTATGGATTTTGGTACCCCAGAGGTAAATATTTTTCACTAATAATTTTTACTAATGTATATTGGGCAGGTGATGTAGATGAACTAAATAGCACTAGTGAGGTGCTTTCTTTCTTATTAAATGTCTTGTTTCGTGGTTGAGCAAGAATAAAGCCTCAATTTCTCTCTCTTATACTAAAGAGAAATGTCTAGTAGCAACTTCTTATTGTAGTAACCTCTTATGGATGAAGCAGACTTTACATATATATATATATATATATATATATATATATATATATATATATATATATAAGTGATTTATGATAAAACTATAGCAATCATGTGTGATGATACAAGTGCAATCAACATGTCTAAGAACCATGTTTTCCATTCCAAGGCAAAACATGTTCCCTTCAAGTATCATTTCCTAAGAGAGCAAGTTGTAAATCAGATTTTCAAGTTGAAATATGTACCTACAAAAGTGTAGGTAGAAGATATATTCACCAAACCTATCCCAAGAGATGAATTTGAGTATTTGATGTAAATATTGGGAGTAATTCCTCTTAACTCACTCCACTAGATATTCCTTAAGAGGAAGAAAGGAAATCGACAAACACTCACCTTATTAATATAAGGTTGCCAAGTCCATAGGATCAACAAGACATGGGGAGCTAGGTTATAGGGGGAGCATGTTATTTTCTTTGCCATTGATGTCAAAGAGGGATAAGTGAACCAAAGGGGGAGTAATACCAAAATGGGAGCAGAAAGTGAAGTAAGAAGTACACTTCCCTTTTATGATTGAGTTTTAGGTGTTTCCATCAATTCCAAAGGGGGTGAAAGTTAGAAATAAGTTGTCATTGATGGAAATTTGATGGAAAAAGAGAAGATGGTTGCAATAAAATTCATAAATGTACAAAAATTTCAAGTAATTTCCATTATTGCAGATAATCTCATGTGCACTTAGAAACTACTCAGATGGATAAAGATTTGAAAGAGATTTTGAATGGTATATTGAAGTCTGAAAAAGGTTTCCTGGATAAAAAAATTTTGCAGTTCAAAGTTCAAGACTTAAAAAGGTGAGAAGAGTCAAAATAGTTAATGTTCCAGGTCGAAAAGGTTCCATATGAGGCCTTGACATGCCCTGAATTCTGACCTAGTTAGGCCTTGATTCTCCCTAACCATGGAAAATTTTAGGGGCTAATGTTCGCCCAGTGGGCTAATTTTCCATGATTTTTCCACAAAAAAGATTCGCCAATTTCCAATTTTATAAAAGACGATTCGCCCAAATTTTAGAATATAAAATTATTTTACCTTAAAAATCACCAACATTATATAGAGACTATATATAAAATAATTATAAATTTGAATAATTTTACAAATATATCAATAAACATTTATAATTTGCATACTAGGGATTAGTGAGATTCGCCAATGTTTTAAACTTCAAGAAAATTTTCCATCCTTAAAATTTTCCTTGTCCCTAACCCTTGACCTAGTCGAGCCTTCAACTAGTTGGGCCTTAGGCAAGTTAGGCCATCAAGCCTAGTTAGAGTTTAGAGAAAGTGTAGATGTGCACAAAAAAAAAAAAAGTCATCTCCTGACCCTCGACCCCTGACCCTCGACCCCTGACCATGTGGGAATTGGTACAACATCACACATGGTGCATTATGATTGGCTCACAGAGGTCATGTGGATGCATAGTTGGATTCGCCATGTGGCATGGATGATGCAACATGACAACACAATAATGGAGATAGTAGTGATTGGTTTATAATGCAAGGAGGTTCTCACAACCACATCACCCCAATAGGTCTGAACTTGGAAGATCCAAAGGTAGCGGAAGTTTGAAGCTCTGGGGTGACAAGGTGTTGGTCAAATGTGGCAGAGGACGTAAAAAGAAGAATGAATTATGATTGGAATGCAGAGGCCCAACCAAACAACTCAACCCAAATCAACATCATAACATGGAACCAGTGAGAGGGTGACATGTGGCATGCATACTTGGAATTTTTAACTACCTAATTGGGTTGAAAATGATTGACACATAACACCATTTAGTGAGTTACACATGGCACCCTTGTAAAGGGGGAAGACAATAGGCAAACACATTTCCCTAGAGGCATAATATTAGAAGATTTCAAAGGCACACATGCTTAAAAAATTGGGGAGATACTTCTGGGACATGGAGGATGTTAAGTGGAAAGGAAATTATTGCTGAATATTTGGTGGTTGGCCTAAGTGTGTAACACACGTCCCACCGAGACACGTAATCCTGGACCCCGAAAGGCTAGAGACCCTTAAATATTTATAGGATGCACATGTTAGTTTCTCTAGGCTAATGAGGCTTTGAGAAACTCTAGATCACATGTGGAAAATAGAGAGGAAGCAAAAGACCAATGGGAAGAGAGCACGTGGCATGGTTGTTCTTTCAAGGATACGTAACCCTAAAGGATTAACCCTGGAAGAATATAAAGGCACTTCATTGTTTCTTCCTTAGGATAAAGAGTCGAGGGCTAGTGCTTGGGAATAGGACTTGGTTATGTGCAGGCATAAAGACCATGGGCGTGGAAGTTTTTTGAATGGTGGTTACTCCCTCAAACCTATACTATTGAGGGACCCATTAGAGGCAATATGCATGATCTTATGTGTAAATTAGCCAGTCCCAAAACAATTCTACAGTCTAGATTTAAATGCTTTGGGCTTATATTGAGGACTTTTCATATACATGAGTCAACAATTTGGAGAATTTGGCATTATACACAATATTTGATGGCTTAGCAACAAACCAAGAGTGCATTAAAATTGGTAAACCAGGCATGAACAGGTTGACAACCCAAACAACAAAATAAATAGTGTGAAGGTGGATTTAGTAGAATGGTTAAATATTGAGATCACCAAAATTAGAGAAACATTATTAAAACCTACAAAATTCAATAATTGCAAATTTAGATAGATGGGTTCAGTTTTTCTTACAGAGACAGAGGATCAAAGTTTGAATACTTCAAGAACAAATTCAAAAGACTTGTCAGAAGTGGTAAATGAGAAAAAATATGAATTCATGCAAGAAAAAGAGTTGAAATTAACTCAAAGTTTGAAAACTAAAAATATCATCTCCATTTATATAAAAGCATAATCGAGTTTTCAATATGGTGTGTGTTGACATGTTGAAGAGTTGTTCATGGAATGATGTTGTTGGTGTGTATGGTGGTTTGCTCAGTGATCAAAGATTAATGAGGGTGGTTTTATGGTTTTTGGGGTAAATAATTGAGGTGAGAATTTATTTCTTTTATGATTGGAAGTGGCCTTCATGATTTGAGTTTGAAAATTGTATGAAAGATGAATCAAAGAGATCAAACAAGTGGAAACTTGCAGATCAGGGATTGTAGCTTCTTCTAGTAGTGGCTAGTAATAAAGTAGGGGTTGAAGCTCCTTTCAGTAGTAGCTAATAAATTAGGGAGCAATAGCTTCCTTTTGGTTGTATCCAAAGAAATTTGTAACAACAAGTAGGAGTTTACCTTTATGAAAGTAATTGAAGAATTTATGTATTCTATTTATAATTCTAATGATTGATTACTTTATAAAACAAAGATATAAAATTCTAGCAATACTGATTCAACCCCCCTCCTAGTATTGTCCTAGTTTCTAACAACTTCCCCAAACCCTGATATAAGTAAAATGTTCTTCAATGAACCAATATCTAATTATCAATAGACAATCCATAATGGTTATGGACATTCTTTGAGGTTTGGAACCGAAAATGTGTCAATAAACGAGAATCATAACAAGATGGAAACTTTGATAAAAATGGTCAAAATAATTATCTTCCCATAATTTACTATGATAAATGTGGATGGGAAAAAGATCAACAAGTGTCAATTTCTAGCCCATTTCTAGAAAACCCAGAGTGAAATGTATGGCATCCATTACAAAAGATGACATATTAAAGGGTGGATTATGAGTGGACACATGTTTGGTGCAAAAATAGAGAATAATTTTGGCCATATTGTCAGATAACATTTGGGACCAATTGAAAGGAAACCCATTAGCAACTCTATGAATGATAGGAACCCAATCTAATGCAAATTGAGAGACATTTTGATAAGAAAATAATATACACAACATAGAGGAAACATAGTAGAAAGGTGGATTTATGGATTGTATAGAATATTTACTACATGATTCCTCCTTATGCTTATTGGGGTCTCTTCTTCATTCTCTAATTATATCAAGAATATCTATTTTGGTATTATTACATTCTTCCTTCATAAAACCATCAAAAAGTTGAGAATTATATACAAGCTGCGGTTTGGAAAATTTGTACATACCATGGAGATTCTCTAGCTTTAAATAACCACTTATAGTGCCATGGTAAGTGAAAATTTGCCTTGCTTTGATATCCACATTTTCAGTGACTTAGTGAATCATATCGGTTCAGAGAAGAAGTCTGGGGTGAGAAGCTATTATGTGCATGAAAGTTTTGAGTCATCTTGAATTTTTGTATCGAATCTTTTTTACCACCCTGCTCTATGGTTGTTATTATCGGTGCATATTAATATTCATTTGGTAATGCTTCTTTAAAGAGTCGATAAATTGCATTCCAGGATGAAATTATAGAGTTCATTGTGTACAAAATGTCTGAAAACAGGAATGAATATGAAAAATTCTCATCAATTTCTTCCAGGAATGGCCTTGATGGTGGTTGGACTGACGTCTTCTTCCTGACTTTCACCATCTCAATAGTTTTAAAAGGGATTGAAGAAGTATTGCACTGTTACGAAGGAAAACCAAGGTTAAAATTTCATTTACACAGTAAAAGCCATTAATTTGATATAACTACATACAACTATTAAATCACTAAGTTTTGCAGGCAGGAGTTGAAATGCATGGAAGGTGGTGAGTACAAAAGAACTTTGGAACAACAAGTAGAAGTTTACCTTTATGAAAGTAATTGAAGAATTTATGTATTCTATTTGTAATTCTCATGATTGATTACTTTATAAACAAAGATATAAAATTATAGCAACAATGATTCAACCCCCCTCTTAGTATTGTCCTAGTTTATAAGAACTTCCCCAAATCCTGATATAAGTAAAATGTTCGTCTATGAACCAATATCTATTTCTAAATGACAATTCATTGGGGCTATGGACATTATTTGAGGTTTGGAACTGAAAATGTGTCAATAAACAAGAATCATAACAACATGGAGAATTTGATAAAAATGGTCAAAATAATTATCTTCCCATAATTTACTATGATAAATGTGGATGTGCAGAGGATCAACAAGTGTCAATTTCTAGCCTATTTCTATAAAACTGAGAGTGAAATATATGGCATCCATTACAAAAGATGACAAATAAAAGGGTGGATTATGATTGAACGTGTGTATGGTGCAAAAAGAGAGAATAGTTTTGGCGATATTTTCAGATACATTTGGGCCCAATTGAAAGGAAAGTCATTAGCAACTCTATGAATAATAGGAACCCAGTCTAATGCAAATTGAGAGACATTTTGATAAAGAAATAATCTACACAACATAGAGGAAACATATTAGAAAGGTGGATTTAGGGATTTTATAAAATATTTACTAGATGACTCCTCGTTATGCTTATTGAGGTCTCTTCTCCATCCTCTAATTGTATCAAGAAGATATATTTTTCTATTATTACATTCTTCCTTCATAAAACCATAAAAAATTTGAGAATTGTATACAAGCTTTGGTTTGGAAAATTTGTTCATACCATCGAGATTCTCTAACTTGCAAGAACCAATTATAGTGTCGTGGGAAGTGAAAAATTGCCTCTCCGTGATATCCACATTTTCAACCACCTAGTGAATCATATCGGTTCAGAGAAGAAGCCTTGGGTGAGAAGCTATTATGTGTAGGAAAAATTTGATTAATCTTGAATTGTTATGTCGAAATGTTTTTTACCATCCCACTTTGTGGTTTCTATTATCGGTGTGGATTAATATTCATTTGGTAATGCTTCTTCAAAGAGTCGATAAATTGCATTCCAGGATGAAATTCCAGAGTCCATTGTGTACACAATTTCTGAAAATAGGAACAAATTTGGAAAATTCTCATCAATATCTTCCAAGAATGGGCCTATTGGTGGCTGGATCAACATCTTCTTCCTAGCTTTCACCATCTCGATAGTTTTAGTAGGTCTTGAAGAAGTATTGAACTGTTATAAAAGGGAAACCATGGTTAAAATGTCTTTTACACAATAAAAACCATTAATTTTATATAATTGCATACAACTGTTAAAGCATTAAGTTTTGCATGTAGGAGTTGAAATGCACAGAATGTGGTGAGTACAAAAGAAAGATATAAAATTCTAGCAATACTGATTCAACCCCCCTCTCAGTATTGTCCTAGTTTCTAACAACTCTCCCAAACCCACGTATAAGTAAAATGTTCTTCTATGAACCAATATCTAATTGTTAATAGACAATCCATAGTGGCTATGGACATTGTTTGAGGTTTGGAACTGAAATTGTGTCAATAAATGGGAATCATATCAAGATGGAAGATTTGATAAAAATGGTCAAAATAATTATCTTCCCATAATTTGCTATTATAAATGTGGATGGGCAAAGGATCAACAAGTGTCAATTTCTAGCCCATTTCTAGAAAATTTAGAGTGAAATATATGGCATCCATTACAAAAGATGACATATAAAAGGGTGGATTATGAGTGGATGTGTGTTTGGTGCAAAAAGAGAGAATATTTTGGCGATATTGTTAGATAACATTTTGGCTCAATTGAAAGGAAACCCATTAGCAACTCTATGAATAATAGGAACCTAGTCTAATGCAATTTGAGAGACATTTTGATAAGAAAATAATCTACACAACTTAGAGGAAACATAGTAGAAAGGTCGATTTAGGGATTGTATAGAATATTTACTAGATAACTCCTCCTTATGCTTATTGGGTCTTTTCTCCATTCTCTACTTATATTGAGAAGATCTATTTTAGTATTATTACATTCTTCCTTCATAAAACCACAAAAAATTGAGAATTATATACAAGATGTGGTTTGGAAAATTTGTACCTACCATGGAGATTCTCTTGCTTGAAAGAACCAATTATAGTGTTGTGGGAAGTGAAAACTTTCCTCTCTATGATATCCACATTTTCAGCCATCTAGTGAACCATATTGGTTCAGATAAGAAGTTTGGGGTGAGAAGATATTATGGGCAGGAAATATCTGAGTCATCTTGAATTGTTATGTCGATTTTCTTTTAGCACCCTACTCTGTGGTTGTTATTATCAGTGTGGATTAATATTCATTTGGTATGATTCTTCAAAGAGTCAATAAATTACATTCCGAGACGTAATTCAAGAGTCCAATATGTACACAATGTCTGAAAATAGGAACATATATGAAAAATTCTCATCAATGTCTTCTAGGAATCGTCCTATTGGTGGTTGGACATGCATCTTCTTCCTAGATTTCATCATCTTGATAGTTTTAGTAGGGCTTGAAGAAGTATTGCAGTATTACAAAGGGAAACCAAGGTTAAAATTTCATTTACACAATAAAACACATTAATTTTATATAACTGCATGCAACTGTTAAATCATTAAGGTTTGCATGCAGGAGTTGAAATGCACAGAAGGTGGTGAGTACAAAAAATTGAATACAGGGTGTTCCTATCGATTTTCTGGGTAATATGATGGCTACACAAGAGTTGTTATATATTATCGTGGTTTCCTACGTTATCCCGGACACTAAAGCCTGGAAGAAACAAAGAGTGTGCTTGAAGATATTGCTGGGATGAATACATCCAAGATGACATGGATGGAAAATTCATGTTGTTCCAACATAAAATTCCAATAATCAATATAGATGATGCGAGGAGAGGTTGAGTCATCTCGCGAATGGGATCCCAAAATAAATCAAAGAGGATACAATGAAATTTTCAGGTTGAAAGGCTCAGGATTACATGGAAGGCAGGAATCAAGGTCCCAATGAGATAAAAAACCATAAATATGAAGGGGGACTACAAGCAGATGCCTCATGATGAGTTATCCTAAGAGTTCATCCCTATCTCTTTCGACTGAAGCGATAAAGGAAAATTTTTGGTGAGATGTTCTTGGATGACTTGGAAAGGATAAGGGAATAGAACGTGAACGAGAGAGGCCAAGGATAATACATGGATGAAGGGGGCTCACAATGCCTTGCTGTCATATTTTCTTGCATCACCAAGGAAGGTGATCCCCGAGATAATGGAAAGGAGTTGCTTGTGAAATCTCTAGAGAAGAACCTCTGGGATACATGTTAGGAAATAAGTCTAAGGAACACGATTCTTAATAAAGGTAGACTTATTATTTACTTATACAAGTATTACATTAATACTTTAACTATTCCAAAGCACATGGTTATGGTGGTTATGGCCTATGACCTTATTAATTTATAATTTATTTATTAATACATACAATCAAGGGTGCGATGCTTATTTAACCCTATGACTATATATTAATAAGAATATATATATATATATATATATATATATATATATATATATATATATATATATATATATATATATATATATATATATATATATATATATATATATATATATATATATATATATATATATATATATATATATATATATATATATATATATATATTGGTTTATTAAATGATAAAGTTTTAATAAAATATAGGAAGATATAATCCAAAATTTTTAAAAGGGGTTCCCATTTCTATTAAGAAAGTTGTGGTTACTAGGAACTTTGATTTGGCGATTATTATTGTATCATTGCGTTGTAGCAAATAACAACCCTCCATTTTGTATTTAACCATAATAAAAATGGTATTAATAATAATAATCATAAAATCAGTGAAACCTTGGTATTTACAATGGAAATAGAGAGAATATATATATATATATATATATATATATATATATATATATATATATAAGTGGAAAAATATGCAAATAAGGGAGGAAAGGGTGCAAAAAAGACTTGAAAGGTTCCTTATCTCTGAATATTTCTTAGAAGAAAATCTCTAAAGTAGGCAATGGGGTTTCAATAATGGACTGAAACCATAGCCCCATAGTGCTAGAACTAGCCACTTGATTAGATAAACCCCCATTATATTCAAATTAAAATCAACATTAAGAGGACCCCTTATTTTTGGAAGTGACTAAGGGGAGATGGAAAAATTATGACCCATCCTCACAAGAATCACATCCCCTCTGATTCCTTGCAAATCTCAAAATGATGTTGTAATCTCTTGGAACAAAAAGAGGAAGAAGAGAGAAGACATTTTCTTTTAGAACTAGAATCTAAGATTTACCATTTTCTTAATGAGGAACTATACGTCCATATACGATATTAGCAAAAGGATGCAATAAAATCCTTAGATAAAGCCAAGAGGAAGATACAATTTTACACAAAAAAATAATGGATTTGAAAATTGGAGCCTTATGGTTGGAAGTAGGGAATTAAATCACAATTTTTTTCCAACAATTTGAAAAAAGAGGAATACCATCAACACAATTCAAGCCATTGGTAGAGTAGATGGGACAAAGGCCACATCCTTCAAGGAAATTGAAATATAAGGGACCCTACATTTCTATAATGTATTTAAGGTAGACACACAAGCACCCATAGATTCCATTCTAAACATTGTTAGTCACTTTAATAACATCATTGATGAATAAGGAAATGATCAACTGATGGTTGAATTTTCTAAAAAGGAAATACTTAGGGTCTTGCACAACATTCAAAATGATAAACTCCCATTTCCTAATGGGATTCTTGTCAAATTTTATCTAGGTCGATTTTACTTTCTTAGGGGTGACTTGCCAAAGGTAATTGAGTAATCCAAAACCCCTTCTCAAATCTTAACAAACTTCAATGTGACCTTTATTGCCTCAATCCTAAAATAGAGTAACCCAAGTTCCTCTAACTAGTTCATGTGTATTTCATTTGGTAATAATTTGTATAAAATAATCATATAATTGGTTTCTAAAAGATTGAAAGATACACTCTCCACCTATATATCTCTTGAATAGTTTAGATTTTCAATAGGGAGCCAAATCTGTGAAGTATTTAGACAAGACCAAGAGGGTTTTCACTCCATCCACATAGAAAAGAAAAATATATCATCTTCAAACTAGAATTATCCAAGGAAATTGGTAGGGTAGGT
Source organism: Pinus tabuliformis (assembly GCA_031772625.1). Lineage (NCBI taxonomy): Eukaryota > Viridiplantae > Streptophyta > Pinopsida > Pinales > Pinaceae > Pinus > Pinus tabuliformis. The sequence continues at coordinate 1,199,602,040 of CM062820.1, read as the reverse complement.
TTGGTCTACCTTAGGATACTTCTCATGGACATGGGGTTCATCCATTCCTTTCATTTTTCATTTCTAAATTATATATTCTCAACATCTTTTAATTTATTTATAAACAAATCAACCACCTTCTTATTCAAAGTGGAAGAGGACTTAGATATGAATTCCCTCTCTCCCAACTTCTCTTTCGCCTAGTTGTGGAAGGTCATAGCAAGTGTAATGACCCAAAATCAAAACAAATAATTTTTTATATCATCATAGGATATTAATACTCAAAAAAAAAAATTCAACTAATTAGCATATCATTTTATGAAACCATGAGCACATAAGACTTACTTATAAAGTGAAAATATATCTTACTAGTGATTTCTAAGTTGTAGCACTACCCAAATCCTATTGACCACAACAATTTTTTTGGGACAACTCTCCACACAACATTTGGCTTAGTTGCACATAATATTTCTATATTTGGACACCCTTGAGCCCTCAATCAACTAATAAAACCAATGAATAGTTTGTCTCTCAGTATTCTTCTCTGAATAAAATGAATTCCTCTCATCTCCCTTTCATCCATTAAATAAAAAAGAGATTTGAAGGGGATCTGCATGAATACAATTATTGTTTCATCATGCCAACTTATATTTTTCTTTGTCTTATGTTTTCCCTAACTCAACATTTTTTCTTAATTTAACTCTTGCTTATTTATTCCTTTTTACTTTTTGTTAATTTGACTTATTCTTACTATTTTATAGTTTATTTTTATATATTTATTCAGAACTTCAGTTTATTATTTATCATTTTAATTATTATTATTATCTTTTCTTTATTATTTATTGTTTTATCTATTTATATATTAATATTACTTTATTACTTTATTTATTTATTTATACGAGACATTACATATTCCTCCTCTTTGAGGAACTTCATCTCAATGTTTTTTTGTTTGTTTGTCAAGTTCATGTGTTCCTCCGGGCTTGACCTGTGGCTTGAGAAATTGCAAACCAGGGGAATCTAAGCTATCAAAGTCACCCGAGGATGGCACTCGGCCTGGGTGACACCAACCCTAAGTTGAAAGGATTTTAGTATGTCTCCTCTCCCTAACACAGGCGAAACAACCTATGTGAAGTTTGATCCCGGGTCACCTTGTAAATGAGGCCCATCCTCAATCGTTGTGTTAGACGGACTTGAAAACTTCATCTTGATGTTAATTTTAATCATTTATCTTATTTATTATCTTATTTATTTATTTATTTATCACCCAATGTTTTCCCAACACCCTCTGTTGAACTAGCATACCAACAGGCACTAAAAGTTACATCATGATACAAGAGAAATCACAAGGAATCTCAAGTTTTTATTTTCCCAACTTTATGAACCATGCATAAAGCCTCATCAATATATACTAGAGCCCCAAGGCTCACCCCAAGGTTTAGACCTTATCTTCCCCAAGGTAGGAATCATGTCCCAGTACTCAATGACTTCGACAATATTAAAAGGCTAGCCCAACTCCCTCCACAACTCCCTAAATTGCACAACTCTAAGCATCAAATTCCTACACACTTTTGGATAGTGGCATCCCTCCAATATTAGGCATTTGACCTTCTCAAGATGATCCGATAGTCCCTCAAGAGTTATCCATCAAGATATACACAAGGAAAAAAAAGGTTGGCATAAGTAGTGTTGATTGAGGTTATCTCCTGCTGAAATGGTGTCATATATTCTCCTTCACAGTATGGGCTCCCACGAAATCATCAAATGAACCAACCCCCTCAACCCATTTTCATATTTCCTTTCAAGAACCACATCTCAACATGCAACCAATACATTAGTTATAACATCATAATATCATAGAAAATAATCCACATGCAAACTCTTCCATGCCATCATGAGAATACAACATCATTGTTATCACAACATTCTCAATAGTAAAAACTACATGTTCATGAATGTGATAAAATCTACATGCAATAACCACATGCTTCACATTTTGAAATACAATCATAATTTGTAACATCAACATATTGATCCAGGAGGATCTTGTCAGATCAGTTGCACAGGTTCAGTTTCATCATCAGCATTCAAGTCCAGTGTCGTTAGCTTCGACAGTGATGTTTATGGTTCAGGTTGTCCGATAATGTATATGGTTTTCATGGTGTTCGGCGAATATGGTTTGGTACCTGATTGTCGACATGTGATTGTCGTGAGTTCCACCAGGATATGGTTGTCAACATGTGGTTGTCGTCAGTCCGCCTGGATATCGTTGTCGACGTTGGTTGGTCATCCGCCTTTCAAAGTTCGTTTGTCGACAAGGGTTTTTCTTCACATGGGTTAATGTCACACTGTGACAAATGATTGTAAAAAAGTGGTTGTTTTAAGAACCAAAAGATGTAAAGTCCTAATGAATAAAATATAAACCTAAGGCCTAGCCCTAAAAAGCTATGGTACAAATATGAACCCTTTAAACCTAACCCATGTATTAAAAAAATGCAATAAAAACCATAACCCTAATTCTACAACCCTCGGACCATGCTACATTATAAAACCATGTATTAAAAGTACATTAAAAACCTTAACCCTATGTTATCAATCCTCGGCCTTTGTAATACATTACAAAACTATTGCAAAACTTTAATACAGTCCTGACTGCGGTGTTTAGACCGCATCGGAACCGCGACCATGTGAGTCGTCATGGCAATCGGAGTTACAAACAGTGGAGATGTCAGAGCATTAACTGCAACAGCCATGTCACGTGAACGTTTAGCAATAACAATGGTAAGATGTCAAGGTAACCATGACCTTAACCACCATCGGAACTGCCGGAGTGGATTATCGCCTGGATAATTGCGTCGGGAATAATGTCACATGCAGTTCGATTGACCGCAACCATCGGGCTTAACCTTCAAGGTGGTTGCTTGTGACAAGACCGCAACAGAACCACCTGTTCACATGTGGTCAGTCAACCATTCTCGCGCCGTTACCTGACTGCCAGCAGGCTAATTATAACCTAAAGTTTGTTTTTAGTTTTTTTGGTGAGTTTTGACTATTTTAATTAAACCTACATGTATGTTATCCCTAGGTGTCAAACAATGACAAGGTAGAGGGCATATGAACATAATTACAGCTCCTACTTTCAGTGTTCATGCCAATCTTGGCTGGGAAGACCTCGGATGTATCTGCAACCCTTTTAAAAGGTTTTTTTGCTCATTGAAGAGAGAGAGCGTGGTTTTGAGTTTTATGTGTAGGTTTTGGAGAATATAGGTGATTTTTTTATTTTTTTTTAATTTTTTAATTTTTAATTTTTAATTTTATTTTTTTTATTTTAATTTATTTTTAATTTATTTTTTTATTTATTTTTTCAGTGTAACAGGAGCATCGGGAGTCGGAATTGGGAACCGTGATAGGCGTTGGAAAACTGGCTTAGAGAGATTTACTATGAAAGTGACCAGAATTTCCTGCATGCACATTCAGTTCAGTCAATTCTCCATGTAATAGACCTCCTCCGATTGAATCCTAATAAAGCGGTCGCCCATCTTGAAAGTGGACCCGGAGACGTAGTCCATTAGGGAAGAACTCCGTAATCAATCATGTTGTCTAGTATCGCTGTGTATTTTCTGTTTTCACTTCTGTTTTTCATCTTTCTTATGTTTTATCATCTGTCGTAAAGTCTTTCTTCTAAAGCAGTTCTCACGGTTTCAACACTTTAAGTTAGCATTCATTTCACTGTTGACATAATCAATTCTACTTCAGTTTTAACATATGATCATTTCAAATAATATAATTTGGTATTAGAGCAGGTTGTGTTTGTAGAATTTTTCCATTGAATGTTAACCAGATTAAAGTCGTAATGCGGAGAAGGAATCCTTGAGCAGATTGATCCAAATATTGGAAAGTGAAGAGTCGTTCATAAGTTGACCATGACAGGATCTGATGCACGTGAAATGCCAAAAACTAAGATGAGCGATGAATAGTTTCAGCAAGCATTCTTGACTATGCAATAGATGTTGGGTGAACTTTACGAAGATAAGAAGGCGAGAGATGCAACTTCTTCTTCAAAGACATCGAAGAAGGACAAAGGTAAAGGCAAGGTTGATAAACCACCTTCACCTCCATCATCTCCATCTTCTTATTCTTCTTCTTCTTCTTCCAGTGTAGAATTTGAAATAGAAAATAAACCTAAGAAAACATCTCTTTTAAAACTTGACGTAAAATTTTAATTACCTATTTATGATGGCAAAATGAATACTTAAAAGCTAGATAACTGGATTAAGCAGTTAGAAGTGTATTGTCGTATTCAGAACATTTCTGATGATAAAACGAAAATTCAGTTAGCTACACTTAGAATAAGGGGAACAACTTTAATATGGTGGGAAAGAAAAACTCAAATAGATGTAAAGCGAAAAGGAAAAGTCATCTCTTAATGGTCTAATTTTTTAAAAGCTCTTAGGAAACAATTCTATCCTTTAGTATACATGTAGCAAGATGTTATTGATTGGCATCATTTGAGGCAAGGTAAAGGGCAGAGTGTTCAAGAGTTTACTTAGGATTTCAGAAAGAAAGCATTGGCGCTTGGTATTTCATTGGACACACATGAAACTTTATTAAAAGACATCGACAATTTACACTCATATTTGTAACATAAATTATTGATGTTTAATCTTGATGATTTTGATGAAGTGTGTGTTCAAGCCATACGTATTGAATTAGGTGGCATACCATTCAAATTTTCACCACAATCATCCAAAGAGTTGGAAATCAAAGATTCCGATGAAAGTAAGGGGAAGAATAATTCGAAGAGAAAGAAATCAGCGATAGATCAGAAGGAAAGACCTACTTGTTCTCATTGCTAGAGAATTGGTCATGATGAATCTAAATGTTGGAAACTTCATCCAGAACTTAAGCCCAAAAATTTCCTTAAAGAGAAGGATGAAAAGAAAGCAATTGCAGCAGTCCAACAAGATCTAGCAGATTCAGGTGATGAAAGGAGGATAACTACCATAGTTTCGACAGGTGAAACTTCTGACACTGTTTCAAGTTCGAATACTATTGCATCTTCATGAAACATAAATCCTTCAAATGAGGATAAACGAGTTGAATTATTTAACATAAGGATAACCTCTAAGCACACAAAAATAGATACAATGTTTGACAGTGGATCACAGGCCAATTTAATATCTGATTATTTAGTTAAGAATTTGGGTTTGGAGACACAAAATCATCCAAGACCTTACCCATTAGGATGGCTAAATAAATCAACTCAGATAAAAATCACAAAATAGTGTTGATTAAGATTTTCCATTACAACTAATTACATTGATGAAGTGGAAAACAATGTAAGCTTTGAAATGAGAACTGATACTGTTACCCGTTTCGTAGAGATAGTGAAAAATGACTCGATTTTGAGAAGGGGCAATGTAGAACACACATATTTTTTTTAAAGCATAGTTTTTGACACTTTGATTTTTTTTATGTACATTACGTTTTAGAATGTTAGTGATTTGCATGCTGATTTCAAAAAGTGATGATTCTGCATCATGTGATTTTTTTAAAAGACTTATTTTTTGACTTTAAATTTTCTAATGTAAGAAATGTAAATAATTCTTTTCTAAATTTAACTATTTTTGACATGTGTCACCCATTATGATTTTCAACCATAGAAGAACAAACTTTATTTATTAATTCAAAAAAATATTATTTTTCAACCAGAATCAACTAATCTCAATCCCTAATGTTTTAGGTTAAATCAAAACACTTAATGTCCAAACTATTATCATTATATTTTAAGTGATACTAAAGTTGTTAATCCACTTTATTAAATCCTCATTTAAAAATCCAAGAGTTAAAATGATAAAATAGTAACTTCAGTAACATTAATAGGGAATCAAATAACATGATACATTATCAACATTAATAGTGAATCAAATAAATCTACACGCATCATTTTGGAGTGGTTAAAGTTATAATAATTGCAACATAACAAGATCAAAGCTTTTCTCGTTTACGTTGGGTGATTTCCGGAATCGCTCGACTGCCAATATATTTTAAATTTAGGAATTTTAATTTGAATCTAATTCCTCTAAATTCCGGCAAAGTATCATTTATTCTAGTGTCACCCATTATGATTTTCAACCATAGAACAACAAACTTTATTTATTAATACTTATTTATTAATTCAAAAAAATATTATTTTTCCAATCAGAATCAACAAATCTCAATCCCCAATGTTTTAGGTTAAATCAAAACCCTTAATGTCCAAACTATTATAATTATATTTTAAGCGATACCAAAGTTGTTAATCCACTTTATTAATTCCCCATTTAAAAATCCAAGAGTTAAAATGATAAAATAGTAAATTTAGTAACATTAATAGGGAATCAAATAACATGATACTTTTTAAACATTAATAAGGAATCAAATAAATCTACATGCATCATTTTGGAGTGGTTACAGTTATAATAATTACAACATAATGAGATCAAAGCTTTTCTCATTTACGTTGGGAGTTTCCCGGAATTCCCTGATGACAAATATATTTTAAATTTAGGAATTTTAATTTGAATTTAATTCCTCTAAATTCCGGCAAAGTATCATTTATTCTAGTGTCACCCATTATGATTTTCAACCATAGAACAACAAACTTTATTTATTAATTCAAAAAAAAATTATTTTCTAACCAGAATCAACTAATCTCAATCCCTAATGTTTTAGGTTAAATCAAAAGCCATAATGTCCAAACTATTATCATTATATTTTAAGTGATACCAAAGTTATTAATCCACTTTATTAATTCCTCATTTAAAAATTTAAGAGTTAAAATGATAAAATAGTAACTTCAGTAACATTAAGTAACATTAACAGGGAATCAAATAACATGATACTTTTTTAACGTTAATAGGGAATCAAATAAATCTACATGCATCATTTTGGAGTGGTTAGAGTTATAATAATTGCAACATAACAAGATCAAAGCTTTTCTCGTTTACGTTGGGCGATTCCCGGAATCGCCTGGCTGCCAATGTATTTTAAATTTAGGAATTTTAATTTGAATCTAATTCCTCTATATTCCAGCAAAGTATCATTTATTCTAGTATCACCCATTATGATTTTCAACCATAGAACAATAAACTTTATTTATTAATACTTATTTATTAATTCAAAAAAATATTATTTTCCAACCAGAATCAACTAATCTCAATCCCCAATGTTTTAGGTTAAATCAAAACCCTTAATGTCCAAACTATTATTATTATATTTTAAGTGATACCAAAGTTGTTAATCCACTTTATTAATTCCTCATTTAAAAACCCAAGAGTTAAAATGATAAAATAGTAACTTCAGTAACATTAAGTAACATTGACAGGGAATCAAATAACATGATATTTTTTGAACATTAATAGGGAATCAAATAAATCTACATGCATAATTTTGGAGTGGTTAGAGTTATAATAATTGCAACATAACAAGATAAAAGCTTTTCAATTTACGTTGGGCGATTCCCAGAATCACCCGGCTGCCAATATATTTTAAAGTTAGGAATTTTAATTTGAATCTAATTCCTCTAAATTCCGGCAAAGTATCATTTATTCTAGTGTCACCCATTATGATTATCAACCATAGCACAACAAACTTTATTTATTAATATTTATTTATTAATTCAAAAAAAGATTATTTTCCAACTAGAATCAACTAATCTCAATTCCTAATTTTTAGGTTAAATCAAAACCCTTAATGTCCAAACTATTATCATTATATTTTAAGTGATACCAAAGTTGTTAATCCACTTTATTAATTCCTCATTTAAAAATCCAAGAGTTAAAATGATAAAATAGCAACTTCAGTAACATTAACAGAGAATCAAATAACATGGTTTTCTTTTTAACATTAATAGAGAATCAAATAAATCTACATGCATCATTTTGGAGTGGTTACAATTATAATAATTGTAACATAACAAGATCAAAGCTTTTCTCGTTTACGTTGGGCGATTCCCGAAATCGCTCGACTGCCAAAAAAGATATTATTTTCCAACGAGAATCAACTAATTTCAATCCCTAATGTTTTAGGTTAAATCAAAACCCTTAATGTCCAAACTATTATCATTATATTTATAGTGATACCTGTTATGAAACCAGCTCAAGAAAAGATAGAAAAGATAGATCAATGCCTTAGAATTTAGCCTCTTCGAAGGGGCAACCTCCTTTACATTACATAAATGAACAATTCTTGGATGATTCAAATGACAAGACCTCCTTTCTATATATAGGAGTCTAAGGAGTCACAATATAACCCAACTGACCTAACAATAATAATATAAAGCCACAAAAATAACAATAGAGGGATTCTATGGGGCACAGTAATAACAATATGGGGGCAATAGGGGCACAACAATATTAATAAGGGATACAACTAAAATAGTAATGGGGTAATCACTAGTATTATAGGGACCCAACATGCCCCTCTCCTTAAAAAAAGTGTTGTCCTCAATGCTTCAGTAGTTCTGGATGCTTTTGTATAAAATTCTCATCCTCCCATGTGGAATCTTCAACGGATAAGTTCTTCCACTTGATAAGATACTCTGAAACTGATCGATTTCGTAACTGTCGAGTTCTTGTTTTTGTGACTGCTTCTGGTTCCAATATAATTTTTCCTTCCTCGTCAAGTTCTAGCAATATTGTTTGAACTGGGAGCTTGTCGCCTATAACCTTCTTTAAACATGAAACATGGAAAATTGGGTGCAATCGAGAAGTTGCAAGAAGCTCCAATTTGTATGCCATAGTACCAATCTTTTGCAACACCTTGTACGAATCATAATACTTTGGTGATAATTTATTATCCTTCTTAGCTTGCTTGAGGGACATTTGCTTATATGGCTTTAGCCATAGGAATACCCAATCACCTACATCAAAACTTCTTTCGCTACGATGTTGATCTGCTTGTTGTTTCATTCTATTCTGTGCCAACACGAGGTTATCCTTTAAGAGTTGGAGGACATGTTGTTGATGTTCGATGTGATGTTCCACTGCTTGAACCTTAGAATTTTCTCTTAAATATGATATAATGGATGGTGGCTGATATCCATAAAGTGCCATAAATGGGGTCATTTTTGTTGCTGTATGGAAGGAAGTGTTATACCACCATTCAGCCAGAGGCAACCATTTGACTCATTGTGTCTGTTTATCAGATACAAAGCAACGAAGATATCCTTCCAAACATTTGTTTACTATCTCAGCTCGCCCATCAGATTGAGGATGATAAGATGAGCTATGAGCTAACTGAGTACCAAGACAAGAAAATAATTCTGTCCAAAAATTTCCAGTGAAAATGGGATCTCTGTCACTTACAATAATCTTTGGGTTTCCATGTAGCTTTTGAATTGTTTCCATAAATGCAGTAGAAACTGTACTGGCTTTAAATGGATGTGATAATGCACAAAAGTGTGCATACTTGGTAAGTCTGTCAACTACCACCATGATGACACTCTTTCCCTCAGACTTGGGTAAACCTGTGATAAAATCCATTGAAACCTCCTCCCAACGTTGGCTTGGAATGGATAAAGGTTGTAATAGACCCGGTGTCTTAATTGTTTCAACTTTATTTTGTTGGCAAACCAAACATTCTGCCACAAAATTTTGAATATCTGATTTAAGTCCATCCCAAAAAAATTCCTTCTTAACCCTGTGGTAAGTTTTTAAAAATCCTGAGTGCCCTCCTAAGGGAGAAGTGTGCAATTCCATAAGAATCTTTTGTTTTAGCTGGGAATTCTTACAGAGGTATAAGCAATCTTTGTACCATAACGAATCATTTTTCCAGCTAAATGTATTAAACGTATTGGAATCTTGTTGTAACTTTCGAATAAGTGCCCACACTTCTTCATCATTCTTCCATTCCTCCCTTGCTTCGTTTATCCAATTTGGTTGGATAATAGAAATGGCGCACAACAATGCTTCCACATCCTCATCCTTTCTTGAGAGTGCATCTGCCACCACATTTTTCTTCCCTTTTTTGTAGATGATTTCAAAGTCATAACCCAACATCTTTGTGACCCACTTTTACTGCTCTTAAGAGGATAATCTTTGTTCTAAAAAGTATTTAAGGCTATCATGATTTGTTTTTACCTTGAAGTGTCTTCCCATTAGGTAGGGTCGCCATTTCTTAAGTGCATGGAGTATTGCCAACATTTCCTTCTCATAAATAGCTTTGTGTAAAAACTTTCCCTTGATTGGACGACTTTCAAAAGCAATGGGTCTTTCATCTTGCATTAAAACAGCACCAATTCCATTTCCTGAAGCATCACATTCCACAATAAAGGTTTTTGTGAAGTCTGGTGTAGCTAAGATTGGTTCTTGGCACATTGCCTCTTTAAGATGCTTGAAGGCCTTTGTTGCTTCTGGAGTCCATGAAAATGCATCTTTCTTCAATAATGTTGTTAGAGGTGCTGCTATTCTCCCATAATTCTTAACAAACTTGTGATAATACCCTGTCAACCCGAGAAATCCTCGCAGATGCTTTATGGATGTGGGGATTTTCCATTCCTTAATGGCTTTAATTTTGCTAGGGTCTACCTTAACTCCTTCATGAGATACAATATGACCCAAATATTCCACCTCTTGTACTCCAAAGAAACATTTGGATCCTTTTGCATATAATTGTTTCTCCTGCAATAGTTGTAGCACCCTGTCAATATGTTCAACATGATCCTTCCAAGACTTGTTGTAGATTAGTATATCATCAAAAAATACTAACACAAATTTTCTAAGGAATGGTTTGAAAATGGAGTTCATCAAACCTTGAAATGTCGAAGGTGCATTGGTAAGGCCAAAAGGCATGACCAAAAATTCATAATGACCCTCATGAGTTCTAAATGTTGTTTCCGGAATGTCTTCAGTCTTCATTCTGATTTGATGATATCCTGAACGAACATCCAACTTGGTGAAGTAAATTGATCCATGCAATTCATCCAGTAATTCATCAATGACAGGAATGGGAAACTTATCTTTAATAGTGAGCTTGTTGAGCTCCCTATAATCTGGACACATGTGCCATGATCCATCCTTCTTGTGCACTAATACTACTGGAGCAGAGAAAGAACTTTGACTCGGTTGAATTATACCAGCCTCTATCATTTCTGCAACCATACATTCAATTTCACTCTTTTGGGTATAGGGATATCTGTACGGCCTGATGTTTGGAGGAACACTTCCTGGAATCAAATGAATAGCATGATCATGATCCGGAATAGGTGGGAGACCTTTGGGAGTCTCAAATACCTTGGAATGATTGTCCAAGACCTTTTGGAGATCTGAAGAAATAGATGATTGCAATGTGGAAACGTTTAGCGAACATAATTGTGCAATCACACCTCTTTGTTCCTTTTTTAGAAGCTTTGTCATACCGTTAGAGTTGATTATCTTTCCCGGTTTCCCTGCAATACCCCTTAATTCAACTTCCTTTCCTTCCACAGAAAATTTCATGAAAAGTTCTTGAAAATTAAAAGCTATTGTACCCAAGGATTGTAGCCATTGGACTCCTAGTACAACATCAACACCTCCCATTGGAATGTAAAGCATTGGGCTAGTCAATACATATTCTCTCATGGATAGCTTGATATTATGGCACTTTCTAGAGAAATTTATTGTTCCTCCATTTGCAACCATCACTTGACACTCTAGTGTTGGATATAAGAAGCAATTCAATTCTTTTGCTACCTTACAATGAATAAAATTGTGGGTACTTCCTGAATCAATCAACACTATTACCTTTTTCTTCTTGATTTGTCCTTCTATCTTGATGGTTTGAGGAGTGGTAATTCCTGCCAATGCATTACAAGATATGGTCGGATTCATTTATTCTTTATCTAGGCTTTGTTCTTGGAGTATATTCTCTTCTTTTAACCTTTCTTGCTCCTTTTCTTCTTCTTCTTCACAATCTATGTAGAATAATTTATTCTCAGCACACTTATGACCTTTAGTGTATTTGCTATCACAACTGTAACAAAGCACTTTTGCTATTTTTTCTTCCAATTGTTGTGGTGTCAACCTTATAGGTTGTGGAAGACTAGGGGCAACAACACTTCCATCTTTATAGTTGTGAGTGGTATGCTTCCTGGTTGCCATAATTTTGCTTTCCATTTTTCTTGCTAACCTGAATGCCTTCTCTAATGAATCAGGTTCCCAAAGGCGAACATCATGTTGGATATTATCCTTTAAAGTCCCTATGAACACATCAATCCTATGCTCCTCTTGAATATTTTTTACCCTTATGTTCAATTTTTGGAACTCCTCAATGTGCTCCATTATTGAACCCTTTTGTTTGAGACTTATCAATTGGCTAAAAAAAGTGTTGCTTCTTGTATCCTCATAATGTGTTGTCAATTCTTCCATAAAAATTGTCCAAGTGATAATTTGTTTACGAGAGCAAAGCCATTGATACCATACAAACTGATTTGGTTCCAAATATAAAGTTGCAATACGTACCTTTTGTGTGTTTTTCACATTATTGAGATCGAAAAATTGCTCCATCTGTAATATCCATGTTGCGGGATCCTTGCCATCAAACTTCCTCATATCGATTTTTGGAATATGGTGGGTCTTCGATCCAACATTAGAGTCTATGGAATCATGATTAACATTTATTTTGTTCTCATCATGAGTTTCCTTTACTACCCTTTCACCATTAGTGACCATTTCTTGTAGCAACTTATTCATATTTATCTTCATTTTTTCCATCTTATCATCCATGCCATCAATTTTAGCATCCATGCCATTCATCTTAGCTTCCATGCCATCCATCTTAGCTTCTATGCCTTTCTTTAAACAATCCATATTAGCTTCTACACCTTTCTTTAAACCATCCATCTTAGCTTCTACATCTTTCCTTAAACCATCCATCTTAGATTCTGTTGCTTTTTGTGCAAGTGACACTTGTTGCACTTGGTCTCGTAATTTTGATATATCATGTTTCATTTCTTCCTCTTCTTCATAAGTCATGCTAGAGATTTGAGGTTTCTTACTAGGTGTTTACATTTTCTTTCCTCGGGGCATCAATTACCGATTCAAACTAATTTTTCAAACCAAGCTTATGCAAAAATTTAAAAAAAGTACACACATTTTTTCACTTTGTAGAAGCTTGATATTGAATCTGATGTATCTCTACAATTTTGGATCATCCAGTTTTAAAATTGCGACCTATAGTAGCCCTCTATTTCCTCGTTCCAATGCCACCAGTCTGATCCAAGTTGGATTCTCCAAGGAAGAGTTATGCACAATCTCCCAAGATGACCTGATTATAGACTAGTTCAGTAGAGCGAACTTGTATGACGTGCCATGAGTCACTGTTTCGACCTTTGGATCTAAAAAAGATAAAAAGGAAACTACAGTCCATCCTCTTTCTGTACCTTCTTACGAAATTTCAATCTGATGCTCAAAGAGAAAGTTATGATGATTTTCCCCAGGTCACCTGTTTAGAATGTAATTTAGGAGTCTGCAAAAAGACCAACTTTCTCAGATCATATCTCTGCAAATATAGAGCGAAAAGCTCTGAAATTTGGACCCGAGATTCAGCACGATTTCTTCTCAAATGGTTTTTTTTTTTTAGCTTCTGAAATGTTGCAGAAAAAAAGTTATAGTAAAAATTCCACGATGACCTGTTTGGAGCAGCAAAACCCTAAAATCCAAAGCTCTGATACCAAATGTTATGAAACCAGCTCACAAAAAGATAGAAAAGAGAGATCCACGCCTTAGAATTCAGCCTCTTCGAGGGGGCAACCTCCTTTACATTACATAAATGAGCAATTATTGGATGATTCAAATGACAAAACCTCCTTTCTATATATAGGAGTCTAAGGAGTCACAATATAACCCATCCAACCTAACAATAATAATATAAAGCCACAAAAATAACAATAGATGGATTCTATGGGGCACAGTAATAACAATATGGGGGCACAACAATATTAATAAGGGATACAACTACAATAGTAATGGGGTAATCACTAGTATTATAGGGGCCCAACAATATTTCCTCTTGATCCATTCTCCTTTCATGGTTTATCCAACATTTTGAATAAGAATCTCAATAAAATTCTCAAATTTTAATGGTTTTACATATAGTGAAGTGATTTATGAAGATCTAGTCTTCTCATTTATTTTATAGTATAATTTGCAAAATTCTAGTGGTCTCCAAGTTTGTTTTCATCTTCTTGATCATCCTCTCATTGCAACTCTTTGTTGCACTATTGTTGTGTAATGGAATGTCTATGACCCTTCACGCCAGAAGGTATTTGAGAGGAGGGATGACAATGAAGGAGCCTCTCTACTATAACGCCAGCACCTACGAGTATTACATGGAATTTTTAGTGGCCACTCCTCCGCAGGATTTACTAGTGGTCATGGATAGTGGCAGTAGTGTGGTGTGGGTAGCTTGCACCCCAACTTATACATGTACTCTAGATCTATCACCATTTTTCTTCCCAACAAGTCATCGTTTGCTCTTCCTGTACATTGTGCAGATCCAAAGTGAATAGATGTGTGTGAAGAAGGGGGCAGCTTGAGGACTTGCCCAGACAAGTGCTCTGGAAAGTGTTTAGACTATTAACTTTGCTATGGTTTAGCAACCATGAACGGGTATCTACTCACTGACACCTTGACTTTTCCATGAAGAAGTGGACAAATAACTACATTGGCATTAGGATGCTCACTCAATTCGATGGGGGTTGGTGGTATTGCAGGATTTGGCAGAGGAAATCTGTCTTTTCCTTCCCAGCTTAGTGCTAGCATTGGCGATAAAGTCGCGTATTGCCTGAACAACCAAAAAAATGGCAGCATGGTAGTGTTGGGTAACAGAGCAATTCCCACCAATATGACTTTGAAATACACTCCCTTTCTAACTAACACCCAAACATATTTTCAAGGAAAAACTATTACCTTGTTCTACAAGGAGTGAGTATTGGTGGAAAAGCTTTAACCCTTCCCTCCAATGTATCCACAATTGATAGTAATGGCAATGGTGGAACCATCATAGATTCATGCACTACTTACACTCTCTTTCCTGAAGCAGTATTAGAGTTGATTGCAACTGAATTTGACTCTCATATTGCATATCCTAAAGACAAAGGCTATGAAATGTGTTACAATGTGTCTGGTGTGGCCAATGCTAGTATTAAATTCCCTGAGTTTGGATTCCATTTGAGTGGTGGCTCAGACATGGTAATGCCTCAGGGAAATGTTTTACATTAACTGCGCCTCAAGATTTGGGTTAAACATTGATGCTTTTCCTACCACCCCTAATGGACCTACTGTTATTATAGGAAGCTATCACCAAAGGAATTTGTATATATTGTATGAGAGGGAGATGAATCGTTTGGGCTTCGCTCAGCTGGCGTGCTAGAAATTCTTCTAATCCATTAATGGTCTACTCCTACCGCTGTTTATGTATTTTCTCTTGATCTTTATATAGTCCAGGTGTTTCCTCTTCATTCATTTATATCTATTCTATGTATTTTCTCTTGATCCATCGATATATAGTGTCGTATTTCCTCTTGATCCATGTTTCTTTCATGGTTTATCTATATATACTGTCTACTTATTTCCTTTTGATCCATGTTTCTCGTTTATGGTTTATTCAACATTTTGAATGTGAATCTCAATAAACTTCTCAATCCATGCTTTTTTCATGGTTTATCGAACATTTTGAATAATAATCTCAATACACTTCTCAAATTTCACTAGTTTCACATATAGTGAAGTGATTTATGAAAATCCAGTTTTCTGGTTTATTTTTATAATATAACTTGCAAAATTTACTAGAAAACACATATTTTATTTTACCAAAAAAATATAGAAACTTTATAAATAAAGGAAAAGGATATTTTTACAGTAAAAAAGAAGAATTTCCACAAAGAAATAAAAAATGTGTATAAATTATAAATTATGAGTATGTTTTAAGTACTATATCAAACATGATTTTGATTTTCCAACAGTACTATGGTAGACATTTATGAAAATGTTCTCTAATTTAAACTTTAATAAATATTAATTAATTTGAATTAATAATAATAATAATAATAGTAATTGACAAGAAGTTCACTAAGAGTTGGATTTTTATTCTTCTGGATGTTGTGCAAGACTCTAAGTGGTTCCTCCTTAGTAAGACCAACTATTAGAATCACATCTATGGGAATTAGTGTGTGTGCCTTGAATATATTCTAGAAATATAGGGTCCTAATTTCCTTGAAGCATGTGTCCTTTGTCCCATCTACTCTCTCAATGACCCAAATGGTGTTGATGGTCTTCCTCTTTTTTCAAATTGGTGGAAACAAATTGTAGTTTCATGCACTACTTACAACCATAAAGCTTGAATTTTCAATATCCATATATTTCTTTGTAAAGGTGAATGTTCCTCTTGGTTTTCTCTGAGTATTGTAATGCATTCTTTTGTTGATATGATATATGGCCCTACCCTTCCTCATTGAGCCAATGTTCAAGCTTAGACTCTAGTTCTAAAAAGGCATTGCCTTTCTCTCTTCTTCCTTTCTTTGTTCAAAGAGATCAAAACATCCTTTTGAAATTTGCAAGGAATTGGAGGGGGTGCAATTCATGTGCGAATGCATCCTTATGTCTTTAGCTCCCCTTGGTCACTTCCCAGATCAAGAGGGGCCCTTCTATAGTTGAGTTTAATTTGAATGCATTGAGGGGCTATCCAATGAAGGGGCTAGTTCTAGCACTATGGGACTATGGTTTGAATCCCTTATGGATAAAACCCACTATCAAGAAAGGTTTAGAGATAAGAACGATTTCAATTCTTCCCCATACCTCCCTTATATGCATATTTCTCAACCCATTATTATATATATTTTCCATTTGTATTGTAAATACAAAGGTTCAGTCATATATATATATATATATAGATGAACTTATTGAAGAAACCCACGGTTACTATGAAGTTTCATACTCTTATACTTTGAGAATTTTCTCTTATGTGTCTTAAAATTAAGGAAAATAAAAGTAAATTATCATATTCAAATATGTTTTATAATAAAACTTGTTCTATATAATTGAAACTAAAGTATTTAAATATTATGATTAATGATAAATAATTATTTAAATAAATTAAATTTCATAGTTATAGTATAAATAAAAATATATATATATAAATATAATTTTGGTAGGATCTATATAAATAGACTCAACCTTTAATAAAATCCTTAATGGCTTTAATTTTGCTAGGGTCTACCTTAACTCCTTCATGAGATACAATATGACCCAAATATTCCACCTCTTGTACTCCAAAGAAACATTTGGATCTTTTTGCATATAATTGTTTCTCCTCTAATAGTTGTAGCACCCTGTCAGCATGTTCAACATGATCCTTCCAAGACTTGTTGTAGATTAGTATATCATCAAAAAATACTAACACAAATTTTCTAAGGAATGGTTTGAAAATGGAATTCATCAAACCTTGAAATGTCGAAGGTGCATTGGTAAGGCCAAAAGGCATGACCAAAAATTCATAATGACCCTCATGAGTTCTAAATGCTGTTTTCAGAATGTCTTCAGTCTTCATTCTGATTTGATGATATCCTGAACGAACATCCAACTTGGTGAAGTAAATTGATCCATGCAATTCATCCAGTAATTCATCAATGAAGGGAATGGGAAACTTATCTTTAATAGTCAGCTTGTTGAGCTCCCTATAATCCGGACACATGCGCCATGATCCATCCTTCTTGTGCACTAATACTACTGGAGCAGAGAAAGAACTTTGACTCGGTTGAATTATACCAGCCTCTATCATTTCTGCAACCATACATTCAATTTCACTCTTTTGGGCATAGGGATATCTGTACGGCCTGATGTTTGGAGGAACACTTCCTGGAATCAAATGAATAGCATGATCATGATCAGGAATAGGTGGGAGACCTTTGGGAGTCTCAAATACCTTGGAATGATTGTCCAAGACTTTTTGGAGATCTGAAGAAATAGATGGTTGCAATGTGGAAACATCTAGCGAACATAATTGTGCAATTACACCCATTTGTTCCTTTTTTAGAAGCTTTGTCATACCATTAGAGCTAATTATCTTTCCCGGTTTCCCTGCAATACCCCTTAATTCAACTTCCTTTCTTTCCACAGAAAATTTCATGAAAAGTTCTTGAAAATTGAACGCTATTGTACCCAAGGATTGTAGCCATTGTACTCCTAGTACAACATCAACACCTCCCATTGGAATGGAAAGCATTGGGCTAGTCAATACATATTCTCCCATCGATAGCTTGATATTATGGCACTTTCCAGAGCAGTTTATTGTTCCTCCATTTGCAACCATCACTTAACACTCTGGTGCTGGGTATAAGAAGCAATTCAATTCTTTTGCTGCCTTACAATGAATAAAATTGTGGGTACTTCCTGAATCAATCAACACTAGTACCTTTTTCTTCTTGATTTGTCCTTCTAACTTGATGGTTTGAGGAGTGGTAATTCCCGCCAATGCATTACAGGATATGGTCGGATTCATTTCTTCTTTATCTAGGCTTTGTTCCTGGAGTATATCCTCTTCTTTTGACCTTTCTTGCTCCTTTTCTTCTTCCTCTTCACAATCTATGTAGAATAATTTCTTCTCAGCACACTTATGACCTTTAGTGTATTTGCTATCACAACTGTAACAAAGCCCTTTTGCTCTTTTTTCTTCCAATTTTTGTGGTGTCAACCTTATAGGTTTTGGAAGACTAGGATCAACCACACTTCCATCTTTATAGTTGTGAGTGGTATGCTTTCTGGTTGCCATAATTTTGCTTCCATTTTTCTTGCTAACCTGAATGCCTTCTCTAATGAATCAGGTTCCCAAAGGCGAACATCATGTTGGATATTATCCTTTAAAGTCCCTATGAACACATCAATCCTATGCTCCTCTGGAATATCTTTTACCCTTATGTTCAATTTTTGGAACTCCTCAATGTGCTCCATTATTGAACCCTTTTGTTTGAGACTTATCAATTGGCTAAAAAAAGTTTTGCTTTTTGTATCTTCATAATGTGCTATCAATTATTCCATAAAAATTGCCCAAGTGATAATTTGTTTACGAGAGAAAAGCCATTGATACCATACAAACTGATTTGGTTCCAAATATAAAGTTGCAATACGTACCTTTTGTGTGTTTTGCACATTATTGAGATCGAAAAATTGCTCCATTTGTAATATCCATGTTGCGGGATCCTTGCCATCAAACTTCCTCATATCGATTTTCGGAATATGGTGGGTTTTCGATCCCACATTAGAGTCTAAGAAATCATGATTAACATTTATTTTGTTCGCATCATGAGTTTCCTTTACTACCTTTTCACCATTGGTAAGTATTTCTTGTAGAAAATTTGTCAAATCTGTCTTCAAATCTGCCATGTCTGTCTTCAAATTTGTGTTCAAATCTATCTTCAAATTGTCCATCTTAGCTTCCATGCCATTCATATTAGCTTCCACACCATTTATCTTAGCTCTTGTTAGCTTTTGTGACAGTGACATTTGTTGCACTTGTTCTTGTAATTTTGATATATCATGTAGCATTTTTTCCTCTTCTTCATGAGTCATGCTAGAGCTTTCAGGTTTCTTACTGGGTGTTTGCATTTTCTTTCCTTGGGGCATCAGTTACCAATAATAATGCTCTACTATTCCCTTTGAATTCCTTCAAAATAAATTTTCAAACCAAGCTTAAGCAAAAATTTAAGAAAATCTACACACCTTTTTTCACTTTGTAGGAGCTCGATATTGCCTCTGATGTATCTCTGTACTTTCTGATCATCTAGTTCTAAATTTGTGACCTACAATAGCCCTCCGTGTCCTATTTCCAATGCCACAAGTCTGACCCAAATTGGATTCTCCAAGGAAGAGTTATGCAAAATCTCCCACAGTGACTTGATTATAGACTAGTTCAGTAGTGTGAACTTGTACGACATGCCACAAGTCACTGTTTCGACCTTTGGATCTAAAAAATGCATACAAGAAACTATAGTCCATCCTCTTTCTATACCTTCTTACGAAATTTCAATCTGATTCCCAGAGAGAAAGTTATGACGATTTTCCCCAGGTCACCTGTTTGGAATGTAATTCAGGAGTCTGCAAAAAAACCAACTTCCTCAGATCATATCTCCGCAAATATAGCGCGAAACGCTCTGAAATTCGGACCCAAGGTTCAACGCGATTTCTTTTCAAATGGATTTTTTTTGCAACTTCTGAAACATCGCAAAAAAAAAATTATAGCGAAAATGCCACGATGACCTGTTTGGAGCAGCGAAACCCTAGAATCCAAAGCTCTGATACCAAATGTTATGAAACCAGCTCAAGAAAAGATAGAAAAGATAGATCAACACCTTAGAATTTAGCCTCTTTGAGGGGGCAACCTCCTTTACATTACATAAATGAACACTTCTTGGATGATTCAAATGACAAGACTTCCTTTCTATATATAGAAGTTTAAGGAGTCACAATATAACCCAGCCGACCTAACAATAATAATATAAAGCCACAAAAATAACCATAGAGGGATTCTATGGGGCACAGTAATAACAATATGGGGATAATAGGGGCACAATAATATTAATAAGGGATGCAACTAAAATAGTAATGGGGTAATTACTAGTATTATAGGGACCCAACAATACCAAAGTTGTTAATCTACTTTATTAATTCCTCATTTAAAAATCCAAGAGTTAAAATGACAAAATAGTAAATTTAGTAACATTAACATGGAATCAAATAACATGATACTTTATCAACATTAATAGGGAATCAAATAAATCTACATGCATCATTTTGGAGTGGTTACAGTTATAATAATTGCAATATAACAAGATCAAAGCTTTTCTCGTTTTCGTTGGGCGATTCCCGTAATCGCTCGGCTGCCAATATATTTTAAATTTAGGAATTTTAATTTGAACTAATTCCTCTAAATTCCAGCAAAGTATCATTTATTCTAGTGTCACCCACTATGACTTTCAACCATAGAACAACAACTTTATTTATTAATACTTATTTATTAATTCAAAAAAATATTATTTTCCAACGAGAATCAACTAATCTCAATCCCTAATGTTTTAGGTTAAATCAAAACCCTTAATGTACAAACTATTATCATTATATTTTAAGTGATACCAAAGTTGTTAATCCACTTTATTAATTCCTCATTTAAAAATTCAGGAGTTAAAATAATAAAATAGTAACTTCAGTAACATTAATAGGGAATCAAATAACATGATACTTTATCAACATTAATAGGGAATCAAATAAATCTACATGCATCATTTTGGAGTCGTTAAAGTTATAATAATTGCAACATAAGAAGATCAAAGCTTTTCTTGTTTTCATTGGGCAATTCCCGGAATCGCTCGACTGCCAATATATTTTAAATTTAGGAATTTTAAATTGAATCTAATTCCTCTAAATTCCGACAAAGTATCATTTATTCTAGTGTCACCCATTATGGTTTTCAACCATATAACAACAAACTTTATTTATTAATACTTATTTATTAATTCAAAAAAATATTATTTTCCAACCAGAATCAACTAATCTCAATCCCTATTGTTTTAGGTTAAATCAAAACCCTTAATGTCCAAACTATTATCATTATATTTTAAGTGATACCAAAGTTGTTAATCCACTTTATTAACTCCTCATTTAAAAATCCAAGAGTTAAAATGATAAAATAATAACTTCAGTAACGTTAACAGGGAATAAATAACATGATTTTTTTAAACATTAATAGTGAATCAAATAAATCTACATGCATAATTTTGGAGTGGTTAGAGTTATAATAATTGCAACATAACAAGATAAAAGCTTTTCTCGTTTACGTTGCGCAATTCCCAGAATCGCCCGACTACCAATATATTTTAAATTTAGGAATTTTAATTTGAATCTAATTCCTGTAAATTCCGGCAAAGTATCATTTATTGTAGTGTCACCCATTATGATTATCAACTATAGAACACCAAACTTTATTTATTAATACTTATTTATTAATTCAAAAAAATATTATTTTTCCAACCAGAATCAACTAATCTCAATCCCTAATGTTTTAAGTTAAATCAAAACCCTTAATGTACAAATTATTATCATTATATTTTAAGTGAAACCAAAGTTGTTAACCCACTTTATTAATTCCTCATTTAAAATTCCAAGAGTTAAAATGATAAAATAGTAACTTTAGTAACATTAACAGGGAATCAAATAACATCATGTTTTTTTAATATTCATAGAGAATCAAATAAATCTACATGCATAATTTTGGAGTGGTTACAGTTATAATAATTTCAACATAACAAGATCAAAGCTTTTCTCGTTTACGTTTGGCGATTTCTAGAATCGCCCCGCTGCCAATATATTTTAAATTTAGGAATTTCAATTTGAATCTAATTCCTCTAAATTTTGGCAAAGTATCATTTATTTTAGTGTCACCCATTATGATTTTCAACCATAGAACAACAAACTTTATTTATTAATTCAAAAAAATATTATTTTCCAACCAGAATCAGCTAATCTCAATCCCTAATGTTTTAGGTTAAATCAAAACCCTTAATGTCCAAACTATTATAACTTTATTTTAAGTGATACCAAAGTTGTTAATCCACTTTATTAATTCCTCATTTAAAAATCCAAGAGTTAAAATGATAAAATAGTAAACTTAGTAACATTAACAAGGAATCAAATAACATGTTACTTTTTTAACGTTAATAGGGAATCAAATAAATCTACATGCATCATTTTGGAGTGGTTACAGTTATAATAATTGCAACATAATGAGATCAAAGATTTTCTTGTTTACGTTGGGCGATTCCTGACGGCCAATATATTTTAAAATTAGAATTTTAAATTGAATCTAATTCCTCTAAATTTCAGCAAAGTATCATTTATTCTAGTGTCACCCATTATGATTTTCAACCATAGAACAACAAACTTTATTTATTAATACTTATTTATTAATTCAAAAAAATATTATTTTCCAACCAGAATCAACTAATCTCAATCCCTAATGTTTTAGGATAAATCAAAACCCTTAATGTCCAAAATATTATCATTATATTTTAAGTGATACCAAAGTTGTTAATCCACTTTATTAATTCATCATTTAAAAATCCAAGAGTTAAAATGATAAAATAGCAACTTAAGTAACATTAACAGGGAATCAAATAACATGATACTTTATCAACATTAATAGGGAATCAAATAAATATACATGCATCATTTTGGAGTGGTTAAAGTTATAATAATTGCAACATAACAAGATCAAAGCTTTTGTCGTTTACATTGGGCGATTCTCGGAATTGCCTGGCTGCCAATATATTTTAAATTTAGGAATTTAAATTTGAATCTAATTCCTCTAAATTCCGGCAAAGTATCATTTATTCTAGTGTCGCCCATTATGATTTTCAACCATAGAACAACAAACTTTATTTATTAATACTTATTTATTAATTCAAAAAAATATTGCTTTCTAACGAGAATCAACTAATCTCAATCCCTAATGTTTTAGGTTAATCAAAATCCTTAATGTTCAAATTATTATCATTATATTTTAAGTGATACCAAAGTTCTTAATCCACTTTATTAATTCCTCATTTAAAAATCCAAGAGTTAAAATGATAAAATAGTAACTTCAGTAACATTAATAGGGAATCAAATAAGATGATACTTTTTGAACATTAATAGGGAATCAAATAAACCTACATGCATCATTTTGGAGTGGTTAGAGTTATAATAATTGCAAAATAACAAGATAAAAACTTTTTTCGTTTACGTTGGGCGATTCTCGGAATTGTCCAGCTGCCAATATATTTTAAATTTAGGAATTTTAATTTGAATCTAATTCCTCTAAATTTCGACAAAGTATCATTTATTCTAGTGTCACCCATTATGATTATCAACCATAGAACAACAAACTTGATTTATCAATACTTATTTATTAATTCAAAAAAATATTATTTTCCAACCAGAATCAACTAATCTCAATCCCTAATGTTTTAGGTTAAATCAAAATCCTTAATGTCCAAACTATTATCATTATATTTTAAGTGATACCAAAGTTGTTAATCCACTTTATTAATTCATCATTTAAAAATAGTAACTTCAGTAACATTAACAGGGAATCAAATAACATGATTTTTTTAAACATTAATAGAGAATCAAATAAATCTACATGCATCATTTTGGAGTGGTTACAGTTATAATAATTGCAACATAACAAGATCAAAGATTTTCTCGTTTACGTTGGGCGATTCCCGGAATCGCCTAGCTGCCAATATATTTTAAATTTAGGAATTTTAATTTGAATCTAATTCCTCTAAATTTCGGCAAAGTATCATTTATTCTAGTGTCACCCATTATGATTTTCAACCATAGAACAACAAACTTTATTTATTAATTCAAAAAAATATTATTTTCCAACCATAATCAACTAATTTCAATCCCTAATGTTTTAGGTTAAATCAAAACCCTTAATGTCCAAACTATTATAATTATATTTTAAGTGATACCAAAGTTATTAATCCACTTTATTAATTCCTCATTTAAAAATCCAAGAGTTAAAATGATAAAATAGTAACTTCAGTAACATTAACAGGGAATCAAATAACATGATACTTTATCAACATTAACAGGGAATCAAATAAATCTACATGCATCATTTTGGAGTGGTTACAATTATAATAATTGCAACATAACAAGATCAAAGCTTTTCTCGTTTTCGTTGGGCGATTCCCAGAATTGCTCGGCTGCCAATATATTTTAAATTTAGGAATTTTAATTTGAATCTAATTCTTTTAAATTCGGGCAAGTATCATTTATTCTAGTGTCACCCATTATGATTTTCAACCATAGAACAACAAATTTTATTTATTAATACTTATTTATTAATTCAAAAAAATATTATTTTCCAACCATAATCAACTAATCTCAATCCTTAATGTTTTAGGTTAAATCAAAACTCTTAATGTCCAAACTATTTTCATTATATTTTAAGTGATACCAAAGTTGTTAATCCACTTTATTAATTCGTCATTTAAAAATCCAAGAGTTAAAATAATAAAATAGTGACTTCAGTAAAATTAATAGGGAATCAAATAACATGATACTTTATCAACATTAATAGGGAATCAGATAAATCTACATGCATCATTTTGGAGTCGTTAAAGTTATAATAGTTGCAACATAACAAGATCAAATCTTTTCTCGTTTACATTGGGCGATTCCCAGAATCGCCTGACTGCCAATATATTTTAAATTTAGGAATTTTAATTTGAATCTAATTCCTCTAAATTCTGGCAAAGTATCATTTATTCTAGTGTCACCCATTATGATTTTCAACCATATAACAACAAACTTTATTTATTAATTCAAAAAAAAATATTTTCCAACCAGAATCAACTAATCCCAATCCCAAATGTTTTAGGTTAAATCAAAACCCTTAATGTCCAAATTATTATCATTATATTTTAAGTGATACCAAAGTTGTTAATCCACTCTATTAATTCCTCATTTAAAAATTTAAGAGTTAAAATGATAAAATAGTAACTTCAGTAACATTAAGTAACATTAACAGGGAATCAAATAACATGATACTTTTTTAACGTTAATAGGGAATCAAATAAATCTACATGCATCATTTTGGAGTGGTTAGAGTTATAATAATTGCAACAGAACAAGATCAAAGCTTTTCTCGTTTACGTTGGGCGTTTCCCGGAATCACCCTGCTGCCAATATATTTTAAATTTAGGAATTTTAATTTGAATCTAATTCCTCTAAATTCTGGCAAAGTATCATTTATTCTAGTGTCACCCATTATGATTTTCAACCATAAAATAACAAACTTTATTTATTAATACTTATTTATTAGTTCAAAAAAAATATTATTTTCCAACGAGAATTAACTAATCTCAATCCCTAATATTTTAGGTTAAATCAAAACCCTTAATTTCCAAACTATTATCATTATATTTTAAGTGATATCAAAGTTGTTAATCCATTTTATTAATTCCTCATTTAAAAATCCAAGAGTTAAAATTATAAAATAGTAACTTCAGTAACATTAACAGGGAATCAAATAACATGATACTTTTTTAACATTAATAGGGAATCAAATAAATCTACATGCATCATTTTGGAGTGGTTACAGTTATAATAATTGCAACATAACAAGATCAAAGCTTTTTTCATTTAGGTTGGACGATTCCCAGAATCGCCTGGCTCCCAATATATTTTAAATTTAGGAATTTTAATTTGAATGTAATTCCTCTAAATTCCGGTAAAGTATCATTTATTCTAGTGTCACCCATTATGATTTTCAACCATAGGACAACAAACTTTATTTATTAATACTTATTTATTAATTCAAAAAATATTATTTTCGACACAAAAACTGACAGTTTTAATTACAAAACGAGCGTTACAATATCACTCAAGCTGCATAATTTTCTTGCGACAGAATAAATCCAAGAGTTTATTTTTTAGAAAAAAAAGTGATATTTTGAAAAGAAAATTCATTTAAAAAAATTATTATTAAATATTTGTAAATGATGGAAATTTAAAATGAATGCTTATAAATACTAGTTATTATTGGCTTGGAATTTAATTATTTTGTATTATAAAATAAATTTGTAAGAGTTGTTGAAAGAAAGTTTACAAATAAAAGCAAGTAGACGCTCACAAATTTGATTGGATTAAAACGTAAAATAACATGCATAAAAAGAATGCACAAAAAGTCATCAAATTTTCATTAAAATTTGACAAGGAGAGAGAATGAAATTCCAGGCCTATGTCGGCATACATGGGAACTTTCCGCACACATTTTAAGATATGAATCACATCCACTCTCCCAGTTTAATCTTTTATGAATTTTAAAGTTGTGAATTATGCCATCACGTACAACAACAGGTCACAAGCGACGTGCATATAACCAGAGAAAACTGTTTTAGAGGTTTCTATTAATAGAGATCATATAAATGACCGAGCATAAGATATCACTGAAATCATTTTCATGGTAACACATTTGAACTCCATGCACATACCTTTCATTTTTTTTTAATTTGTGTGGGTTCCTCACAAGTCCGTTTCCGGAATATTCAAGTCTATTTTCCACCGATTTTCAAATGCGGAACCCACGTTCTCTTTTTTGAATGACCCAATATTTTGCTTGTCACATTTAATTTGAAATAAAATAATTCAATGAACAAAGTATTCAATCATATGGAAGGACAAATTTCTTTTAGATCGTTGTACCAAGAAGGAAAATAAATCCTAACACACCTACACTATTCAGTCATATGGAAGGACAAATTTCTTTTAGATCGTTGTACGAAGAAGGAAAATAAATCCTAACATACCTCCTTCCTCTATGATGCAATATCTTGTGTGCGAAAAACATTTAAAAAAAATTATATTTATATTTTTATAGTGTAGTGTGAGTCTTTTTTTTTGTTTTATATATATATATATATATATATATATATATATAACAATATTATAAAAAAATTAAATCAAAATTTTAAATTCAGTTTTACTAGCATTTTTTAATAATGTTGAAAATTGACCCTAAAAAAAAGCCATCATTCCACTATCAACACTTTTCATTTTCAGGGTGTTTTTTGCACAATTTTTCCACAAAAAAATCGTTTTCACTGCCGTTTTTAAAACATGTTCAAAGTTGGCCCTAAAAGAAAAAACCATAGTTCCAGTATACACACTTCTCATTTTTAGAACAATTTTTCATGTTTTTTTCAGGGTTTTTGGGCCAGAGTTCCCGTTTCAAAGTTTACAATGTTGGAATTAGATGTGGTTCCAGTAGACATATGTGGAGTTGTCTTAGGAAGTCCTTATATTTATGATCGTGATGCAGTATTTTATAGAAGCGAGCATAAATATCACCTTAAGAAAGATGGGGTTGAAAATATTGTCAAGGCACATCAAAACAAAAATCACTTGAATTTAGTTGTTTCTAATCAGATGAAGCGATTAATAAGTTCAAATAAGAGATTTATAATCATGTGTGAAAAGGAACAACATAATAATCAACATGATGATTGTTTAAGTTATGAGTTCCAGTTTAAAGATAGTTTGATTGAAGAAGTAGAAACTTTTTCAGTTCTATTTAAGAAAACCAAACATCTTACTCATAAGCAGGGAATACAACATGAATTACAATTGATGCATAAAGCTCCTCTTCCTAATGTCAGAATGAATCAATTCAGTCCAAGTTTGGAAATTATAAGTTACAGGGATGCAGGTCAATATTGGGGAAAGTCAGCGTTAAATTTCTCTTATATTGTGTCACCAATTCATGTTTCAAACAGTTTGGAAGCCTCTTTTAAAGTGGAGAGGAAGCTTATTTGTTTTAATATCAAAGCCTTTTCTAAAGTAGTGTCAAAGTATTTAGTACATCTAAGGGAAACTTATGCATCAGGGGAAAGTCATAATCAATGGAAACATCATTTAATGAATAAGGAAACAGTGATTCAAACAAATCAACAACCATTTCAATACTTTCAAAATAAAACTAAGTTGCAGCAGTTTTCACCTTACAGTTTGATGAGTTTATTGCAGCAAGTTCACTTAGTAAACAAGAATCAGGAAAGTATCACAAGTCAAGTAGCTGGTTTGATGTCAAAAATTTCTTTGATTGTCTTTATCATTCTGCAAAATAGATTTTTAATACATGCCAATAGTATTGAACAATATCCTGTAGAGACTATTTTCAAAGATGATTATGAATCACTAACTCATGGTACTTCGTGGAAAGAAGCCAATTTCCATCTTCATAACAGGTTGTTTGACCATCTTTTCAAGTTGTGCATATTGTAGATGGATGGAGAAGTTCACAGATTCAAAATGTGCCATGGTCAGCATCATCAGGGTCATCACTTGCAGGTGATTGATCGCATGTATTGGTACATCATCAGGGCAAGGTGGAAAGTGAGGGAGCTCTACCCTCATCGAATATTTGTTTAAGTCAATTTTTTATGGTCCAAAAGCTTTCAAGTGGAGAGGATTGATCCAAGAGGATCTTCTCGGATCAGTTGCACAGGTTCAGTTTTGTCATCAGCATTCAGGTGCGGTGTCGTCATCTTCGACAGTGATGTTTATGGTTCAGTTTGTCCGATAATGTATATGGTTTTCATGGTGTTCAACGAATATGGTTTGGTACCTGATTGTCGACATGTGATTGTCATCAGTTCTACCAGGATATGGTTGTTGACATGTGGTTGTCGTCCGTTCGCTAGGATATGGTTGTCGACATGGGTTGGTCATCCGCCTTGTAGAGTTCGTTTGTTGACAAGGGTTTTTCTTCACATGGGTTAATGTCACATTGTGACAAATGATTGTAAAAAAGGGGTTGTTTTAAGAACCAAAAGATGTAAAGTCCTAATGACTAAAATCTAAACCTAAGTCCTAGCCCTAAAAAGCTATGGTACAAATCTAAACCCTTTAAACCTAACCCATGTATTAAAAAAATGCAATAAAAATCATAACCCTAAGTCTACAACCCTCAGACCATGCTACATTATAAAACCATGTATTAAAAATACATTAAAAACCTTAACCCTATGTTATCAACCCTCGGCCTTTGTAATACATTACAAAACTATTGCAAAAATTTAATACAGTCCTAAATGCGAGGTTTAGACCGCATCAGAACCGCGACCATGTGAGCCGTCGTGGTAGTCGGGGTTACAAACATTGAAGATGTCCGATCCTTAACCGCAACAACCATGTAATGTGAACGTTTAACAGTAAAAATGGTAAGATGTCAGGGTAACCATGACTGTAACCACCGTCAAAACCGCTAGAGTGGATTACCACCTGGATAACTGCACCGGGAATAATGTCACATGTAGTTCGATTGACCGCAATCGTCGGGCTTAACCTGCAAGGTGGAGGTTTGTGACAAGACCGCAATAGAACCACCTATTCACATGTGGTCATTCAACCATTCCCGCACTGTTACCTGACTGCCAGAAGGCTAATTATAACCTAAAGTTTGTTTTTTGGTTTTTTTCGGTGAGTTTTGACTATTTTAATTAAACCTCCATGTATTTTATCCTTAGGTGTCAAACAATGACAAGACCGAGGGCATATGAATGTAATTATAGCTCCTACTTTCAGTTTTCGTGCCAATCTTGGATGGGAGACCTCAGATGTATTTGCAACCCTTTTAAAAAAGTTGTTTTGTTTATTGAAGAGGGAGAGAGTGGTTTTGAGTTTTATGTGCAGGTTCTAGAGAATATAGGTGATTTTTGTTTTCAGTGTAACAGGAGCATTGAGAGTCGGAATTGGGAACCGTGATAGGTGTTGGAAGGCTGGTTCAGAGAGCTTTCTTATGACAGTGACCATAAGTTCCTGCATGCAAATTCAGTTTGGTCAATTTTCCATGTAATTTACCTCCTCGGATTCAATCCTAATAAAACGGTTGCCCATCTTGAAAGCGGATCCCGAGACGTAGTCCATTAGGGACGAACTATGTAATCAATATTGATTTCTGGTATCCCTATGTATTTGCTGTTTTCACTTCTGTTTTGCATCTTTCTTATGTTTTCTCATCTCTCGTAAAGTCTTTCTTCTCAAGAAGTTCTCACGGTTTCAACACTTTAAGTTAGAATTCATTTCACTGTTGACATAATCAATTCTACTTTAGTTTTAACATATGATCATTTCAGATCATATAATTTGGTATCAGAGCAGTTGTGTTTGTATAATTTTTCCATTGAATGTTAACCATATCAAAGTTGCAGTGTGGAGAAGCAATCCTCGAGCAGATTGATCCAAATATTGGAAGACGAAGAGTCATTCATAAGTCGACCATGACATGATCTAATGCAGGTGAAAAGCTAGAAACTAAGATGAGTGATGAATAGTTTCAGCAAGCATTCTTGACTATGCAACAGATGTTGGAAGAAATTTACGAAGATAATAAGGCGAGAGATGCAGCTTCTTCTTCAAAGACATCAAAGAAGGACAAAGGTAAAGGAAAGTTTGATAAACCACCTTCACCTTCATCATCTCCATCATCATCTTCTTCTTATTCTTTTTCTTATTCTTCTTCTTCTAGTGTAGAATTTGAAACATAAAAGAAACCTAAGAAAACATTTATTTTAAAACTTGATGTAAAATTTGAGTTACTTATTTATGATGGCAAAATGAATCCTGAAAATCTAGATAACCAGATTAAGCAGTTAGAAGTGTATTATCGTATTCAGAACATTTCTGACGATAAAAAAAAATTCAGTTAGCTACACTTAGAATGGGGGGGGGGGGGGAATTTAATCTAGTGGGAAAGTAAAACTCAAATAGATGTAAAGAGAAAAGGAAAAGTCATCTCTTCATGGTCTAAGTTTTTAAAATCTCTTAGGAAACAATTCTATCCTTTAGGATACATGCAACAAGCTGTTATTGATTGGCAATATTTGAGGTAAGGTAAAGGGCAGAGTGTTTAGGAGTTTACTCAGGAGTTCAGAAAGTAAGCATTGGCGCCTGGTATTTCATTGGATACACGTGAAAATTTATTAAAATACATTGACAGTTTACATTCATATTTGCAGCATACATTATTGATGTTTAATCCTGATGATTTTGATGAAGTGTGTGTTCAAGCCATATATATTGAATTAGGTTGCAGACCATTCAAATTTTCACCACAATCATCCAAAGAGTTGGAAATCAAAGATTCCAATGAAAGTAAGGGGAAGAATAATTCGAAGAGAAAGAAATCAACGACAGCTCAAAAGGAAAGACCTACTTGTTCTCATTTCCAAAGAATCGGTCATGATGAATCTAAGTGTTGGGAACTTCATCCAGAACTTAAGCAAAAAAAGTTCCTTAAAGAGAAGGATGAAAATAAAGCAATTGTAGCAGCCCAACAAGATCTAGGTTCAGATTCAAGTGATGAAAGGAGGATAACTACCATAGTTTCGACAGGTAAAACTTCCAACACTGGTTCAAGTTTGAATACTATTACATCTTCATCAAACATAAAGCCTTCAAATGAGGATAAAAGAGTTGAATTATTTAACATAAGGATACCCTCTAAGCACACAAAAATAGATACAATGTTTGACAATGGATGACAAGCCAATTTAATATCTGAATATTTAGTTAAGTGTTTGGGTTTGGAGACACAAATCATCCAAGACCTTACCCATTAGGATGGATAAATAAATCAACTCAGATAAAAGTCACAAAATAGTGTCGATTAAGATTTTCCATTACAGCTAATTACATTGATGAAGTGGAATTAGATGTGGTTCCAGTAGACATATGTGGAGTTGTCTTAGGAAGTCCTTATCTTTATAATCGTGATGTAGTATTTTATATAAGAGAGGATAATATCACCTTAAGAAAGATGGGGTTGAATTTATTGTCAGACCACATCAAAACAAAAATAACTTGAATTTAGTTGTTGCTAATAAGATGAAGCGATTAATAAGTTCAAATAAGAGATTTGTAATCATGTGTGTAAAGGAACAACATAAGAATCAACATGATGATTGTTAAAGTAATGAGTTCCAGTTTAAAGATAGTTTGATTGAAGAAATATAAACTTTTCCAGTTCTATTTAAAAAAACCAAACAAATTACTCATAAGAAGGGAATACAACATGAATTACAATTGATGCCTAAAGCTCCTCTTCCTAATGTCAGAGTGAATCAATTCAGTCCAAGTTTGGAAGTTAAAAGTTACAAGGATGCAGGTTAGTATTGGGGAAAGTCAGTGTTAAATTTCTCTTGTATTGTGTCACCAATTCATGTTTCAAACAGTTTGGAAACCTTTTTTCAAGTGGAGAGGAAGCCTAATTTTTTCATATCAAAGCCTTTTCTAAAGCAGTTTCAAAGTATTCGATACATCTAAGGGAATCTTATGCATTAGGCGAAAGTGCTAATCAATGGAAACATCGTTTAATGAATAAGGAAACAATGATTCAAACAAATCAACAACCATTTCAATACTTTCGAAATCAAAGTAAGTTACTATAGTTTTCACCTTACAGTTTGATGAATTTATTGCAGCAAGTTCACTTAGTAAATAGGAATCAGGAAAGTATCACAAGTCAAGTAGCTTGTTTGATGTCAAAAATGTCTTTGATTTTCTTTGTCATTACGCAAAATAGATTGTTAATACATGTCAATAGTATTGAACAATATCATGTAGAGATTGTTTTCAAAGATGATTATGAATCACTAACTCATGGTACTCGTGGAAAGAAGTCAATTGCCATGTTCATAACAGGTTGTTTGACCGTCTTCGCAAGTTTTGTACACTGCAGATGGATGGAATAGTTAACAGATTCAAAATGTGCCCTGGTCAGCATCATCAGGGTCATCATTTGCAGGTGATTGATTGAATGTATTGGTACATCATCAGGGCAAGGTGGAAAGTGAGGGAGCTCTACCCTCATCGAATATTTGTTTGAGTCAAACTTTTGTGGTCCAAAAGCTTTCAAGTGGAGAGGATTGACCTAGGAGGATCTTGTGAGGTTAGTTTCACAAGTTCAATTTCGTCGTTAGCATTCAGGTCTGATGTCATCAACTTCGACAATGATGTTTATGGTTCAGGTTGTCCGATAATGTATATGGTTTTCATGGTGTTCGACGAATATGGTTTGGTACCTGATTGTCGACATGTGATTGTCGTCAGTTCCACTAGGATATGGTTGTCGACATGTGGTTGTCGTGAGTCCGCTAGGATATGGTTGTTGATGTGGGTTGGTCATTTGCCTTGAAAAGTTTTTTTGTCGACAAGGGTTTTTCTTCACATGGGTTAATGTCACATTGTGACAAATGATTGTAAAAAATGGGTTGTTTTAAGAACCAAAAGATGTAAAGTCGTAATGACTAAAATCTAAACCTAAGTCCTAGCCCTAAAAAGCTATGGTAAAAATATAAACGCTTTAAACCTAACCCATGTATTAAAAAAATGCAATAAATATATTTTTTTCCACTGGAAAAATCCGTAATATTTCATTAATATATGAAAGGTTACATATGTAGATGCTGTGAAGCATATGCCTTTGTTCACTGTTTTGCTGTACATTTTCTCAAAATTTGCATATCTATGCTGTATATGATTCTGTTACATTTCTCTGTATGCTGTGTAAAAATTGATGCCATTTTTGGCATTCATCAGTCTATACAAAAAATATATATCATGTTATACAGTCATTTTATATATAACTGCTGTCAAAAAGCTGTAAGTTATGTTGCCTGTAGACCCGTTGTTGGATATGTCGGGTCTATAAATGGCCGATGGTAATATTTCCGCTCCTGCTGATCCAAAAATTCTGTGATTTCCCATAGTCCATTCTCCATCAACGCGGCCTCCTTGGAAAGCTTGTCAGCATCCTGGTTATGTTCTCTGTATATATGAGAAACATGGATTTGGTTAAATGCTTCCTTAAATATAAAGACTTCATCAAGCAAGACATTTAGTGTGTGTGAGTGACAAGCAGTTGTTCTATTGATCCAATTTGTGACTATCTGAGAATCGCCAAAAATGTTGATGCTGGTGCATTGGTGACTTAATGCAAAATGAAGCAGATGTCGAAGGGATATGAGCTCTGCATAATTGTTAGTTCCGACTCCCAATCCCACTTTGATGTGGTAATAATGACTCGCGGATTTGTGAAGGATGATTCCCCCACCGCAGCTTTGCGCATTTGCTGCCCCATCAAAAAAAGCCCACGGGGTGCCCAGATCAATATTAGGTGGAGGGGTCTGTCTACGCTGTCTTGGGGGCGGAGGGTTCGGTAGTTCATTGTATGCGGATATGATGCCAGCTTCTATGAGTGGCCACTGAGCCTCCCGGTCTTCAAATATCATTTTGTTCCTGGTCCTCCAGATAGACCAGTTTACGATGATGGGGAGGTTCACAACCTTCGAGCCCCTGTGTTTGTTTCCCCATTCAATCCATGTATTGATAAGGTCTGTACCAATCCATTCTCCCGAGTAATGCACATAAGGTTTGATGTTTTGCCAAATATGTTGTACAGTGGGGCATCGCATGAATAGATGTTCAGTTGATTCTATGTCGGATTTACACAGCACACATCTCGAAGGCCCATATATAGCCCTGCGCTTGAGGTTTTCGCCTGTGGGTAATCTATTACGGAGGACACACCATGTGAATAGTTTTGATCTGGGCGACGCTGATAGCTTCCAGATATGGTGCCACCATCTGTCTAGTACCTCTGGTTTCCTGTGTATGATGATTTGTTTGTATCCCTCTCGTGGAGTATATAATCCACTTTCAGCCTGCTGCCAAATGAGCTCATCTGGGCCCTCCACTATTCTGATATGAGATTCAGTGAGCGCAGCACAGAATTCTCGCCAAGGTATGAGCCATCTGTTCGGGAGATTTAATTGTGCAGCGGTCATCCAGGCCTGGTGGAAGATATCAGAGCCCTCTTGATCTGCAATCTGAGCGATCACCCTGATACCGCGGGAATTGAGAAATTCAATCAGATCATGAGGGAGCCTGTGTCTGCCCCCACAGCCACTCCAGGGGTCAATGCCTATGCGGGCATTGTTTCCATTCCTGATGCGCCAAACAATATTGTTCCTGATGAGAGGGAGGGAGTGCAGGAGGGCTTTCCAAATAGAAGAGATGCCAGATCTGTTCCAGTTGGGAAGCCGAGCCCAATCGATGGTGTTGAGGGGCCAGATGTACTTATGGTAGGAGATGTCTGTCCATAGGCTGTGTGAAGTCAGCAGGGCCCATCCCATTTTGGCTGCCAGAGCATTTGCAAAAGATGCTAGATCCTTTAAGCCCCAGCCTCCCCATTTCTTGGGTAGTGCAATCTTGTTCCAAGCAATCCATGCAAAGGTGCGCTTCTCTTCATTACCAGCCCACAGATATCTGTTGCAGAGTCTCTGGATCTTTGCAAGGATGTTCCGTGGGATCCAAGCAAGAGCCATCCAAAAAACAGGGGTCGCTTCTAAGACTGATTTGATCAGGGTTAGTCTTCCAGCTCTGGAGAGGTACCTGAAGTACCAGCATGATATTTTCTTTTCAATCTTGGAGACCAACCAAACCCAGTCAGCTATTTTTTGGTTTGTGGGTTTTAGCCAGTAGCCAAGATATTTTAGTCCCCTATCCAAGGGCTGAGTGGTATATGGAAAAGCATGCTTTGCAGAGAAGGATTCATTTACAGAGGTGCCCACCAATGTGATGGTAGACTTTTCCTTGTTTACCTCCATCCCAGTGGCATGTGCGAACAGCTTTAGGATTCTGTTGAAGGATGATGTGTCCTGAATACTGCCATCAAGGAGGATAAGGACATCGTCTACAAACAGAAGATGAGTCAGATAGCATTCCTCTGTAATTTTGAGTCCCCTGATGGATCCCTCCCTTTTTGCTGAAATGATGAGACGGCTGAGCGCTTCCATTACCAAAAGGAAAAGTAGGGGGGATAGAGGGCACCCCTGTCGGAGACCTCTCTCCGAGTGGAAGAAGTGAGATGCAGCTCCGTTAATCAGAATACTATAGGTGGGTGAAGTGATGCAAGCCATAATCCAAGTGATGAGCTGATGAGGGAACCCCAGATGGATAAGTATCATCTTGATATAGAGCCAGCTGACTCGATCAAAAGCCTTGGAAAGGTCTATTTTGAGGAGAATGCTTTTGAGATGCTTAGTCCATATGGAGTGAATGGCTTCCTGCGCAGAGCCAATGGCTTCATGAATCTGTCTATTTTCCAAAAAGGAAAATTGCTGAGGAGCGATATGCTTAGACAGGATGGGCCTGATCCGGTTGGCAATGATCTTGGATATGATTTTATAAAGGACATTGCAGAGCGAAATGGGACGAAAGTCAGCAAAGGATGATGGAGAGTCCGATTTGGGGATGAGAGCAATGAAGGTGGAGTTTATGGCATGGTAGAGCTGTCCAGAGGTTCTACTTTCCTCCACAACTCTCAAGATGTCTTCCCCTATGGTGTCAAAGAATGCCAGATAGAACTCGATGGTCCATCCATCAGGGCCAGGACTCTTTTCTTTCTGAAACCACTTGATGGTGTTCTCAAGTTCATTCATGGTAACCGGTGCAGTAAGGTCCTCCAGATCTTCATTGTTTACAAACCTCGGAAAATGAGAGGCCACATTGATGATTTCTGCAAGGTTTGTACCCTCAGGGCTTTTGAAGATGCCTTTGAAGTGGGATGTGCCTAATCGGGAGAGCTTGTTGAAAGAGTCCGCCAGGCCCCCATCCGGAATGGGGAGGTTCCAGATGGTGTTAGCCACTCTCCTCCCATTTGCAAAGTTATGAAAGAATCTGGAGTTCTCATCTCCCGCCTTTAGCCAGATAGCCCTGCTCCTCAGCCTAATCGATTCCTCTCTTAGCTTGAGGATACTTTGCTTCTGCTTCTCCAATTCAACAAGCCGATTCTTGTTCTCTTCAGAAATAAAGCCCAGGTTATGCTCATCCAATAGAGCTTTTATGTCCTCTTCCACCGAGATGAGTTGCTCATCATCCTTGGCCTTTTTCGCTTTCGCCCACTCAATCACAATATGTTTGAGTTCAGTCAGGTTTTTGACAAAACCCCTTGCCAGCGAAGATTCTCTGCTAATAGGGTGGGCTAGCCAGTATTCCGTGACAATTTTGGAGAAGCCAGGATCCTGTAGCCAGAGGTGATTGAATTTGAAAGGGGCTTTTGGTTTTGGGTAGGGGCCCATAATCTCCATCAGAATTGGGGAGTGATCAGATATACCCCCTGCACCCACCCACTGCTTATAATGATGAAGATGGCGCACCAGCGATCCTTTCATCAGAAAACGGTCGAGCCTACGGGCCAGTGCTGCAGGCCCAATCCTTCGATTTCGCCATGTAGGAAGAGGGTGATGCATGGGGATATCAATTAGATCATGTTGTTCGAGCAGACTTCGCATGAAATCTGTTATGGAGTCGGCCTGTGCAGAAGAACCCCATGATTCACTAAACCCCAAAGAGAAGTTTAGGTCACCCCCCAGGATTAAATTCTCTGCGTTCATCAGAGTCCTACCGAGGAGGGTTCGCCAAAATCCTTCTCTCTGCTAGCAAGGTCCGTAGATATTGATAATTCGCAATGACAGGCCCAGGTCCTTTGAGAAAATGTCAGCACCCAAAAAGCCCAGTCCTCCCCAGGATGAGTCCATTCTAATGGAGTAAGGGTTGAAACCTATGGCCAATCCGCCTGATCTGCCCATGGCATCCAGCCCGATGAAATGCCACCTAGGCGCAATCGAATTTAGGGCGTGAGTTATGGACTCTGCAGAACCCAGGGTCTCCTGTAGAAGGATGATATCCGGCAATTCGACCTCAAAAAGTCGCTTAAGAGCTTGTTTTTTAGGGGAACTAGCCAAACCCCTGCAGTTGAAGGAAAGGCACTTCATGGGGGACCCCGCTGCAGGGGGTTTGTAGCTCTAAGGGCCCCAACAATGGTGGATTGGCGTCCCGAAGCGACTTCCGCCCCAGCACGTCGGATGGCTTTGTTCAGATTTGATTTCCGACCCCTGGTGGAGGAGGGACCCGGATCAAGAGGAATAATGCCCAGCCCATATTGGCCATCAGTTAATGCAGGTTGTGAGGTTCGTGGGCGGAGGGAATATTGGTGGGGAGGTTTTGATCCGGGGGGAGACACAGGTGGGGGGGATGAGGGCGGAGAAAGAGCAGAGGTGAGGGAAGGTGGGACGGTGGAGGTATTCAACGGGGGCGGCGGAATCGTGCACTGTGCCATTGTGATAGATATGGAATTTAAGCAATCAGAAGTATGAGAAGGAGAGTTTGAGGGAGGAGAGAGATTTGTACCCGATTTTTGGATTGCTGCAGCGGCTGCCCTTGCCCTCGTCAAGGGGGGAGTGGATGAATCCTCGATGCTTTTCGCTGGGTGATGTAGAGCTCCATGGGGTGCCGAAACTCCCGGCATTGGCAGAGATATTTGAGGTGCAGTCCTTCTGGGGGCTATGGGAGTGATCTTTGGAGAACTGTCTGGGCGATTGATAAGAGGGCAATCCTTGTACAGGTGCCCCACTTGGTGACACCGGTTGCACCGGAATGGGACTCCTTCGTAGTCCAAGATCTGAATACGCCTGTGTCTTCCCCATTGCAGGGTGATATCCTCCTCTAATCCTTCCCTGGTATCAAGATGTACCAAAATGCGAGCCACTGTTCTCCTTCGAGTGTCTACATAGGATCGGTCGTGATCCAGATAGGTCCCCAGAGCATTTCCAATTTTGGAGAAGGCCTCGTCGTTCCAGTATTGACGGGGAAGTCCCGGTAATCTTACCCACAGTGGTCCAGCAGCAATTTGCTCCCTCTCAGGATCAAATAATGGGGTCCATCTCTTCAATAGTACGGGAGCCGTCTCGATGTGCCAGTATCGCTCAAGCACTGTATTCGTGTGACCTTCGCTGGCAAATTGGAGGGTAAACCATCCACGAGGGAGAACCTCAACCTCCGGGAGCTGTGGGAGCAGGGTGCCCCAAATTTCTTTAACCCATCGAAGCAACCGTTCCGCCGAGAAAGTGCGCCCTCGCACGTGACCCACCAATACAGTGCAGGCTAGCACCATAGTTTCCTCAAAACTTGGTGAGTTGCCGAATGAGACAGTAGTATCTTTTCTGATGGCCCTAACGCACCTCGCTTTCTGCTTCTTTGAGCGAGGAGCAGACGGATGGTCCGAGAGAGGGTTTGATGTTCCCGCCGAGGTTGGCCTGAGGGGATTTGAATTTACTACTGGAGTTCCAAAACATCCTGAGGGTTTAGGCCCATTTGACGAGGGGGGGGGGATTGACGAGTTTATCTTCTGTGGCGATGGAACCCTCGATTCTTCTTGCGCAATAGGAGGTTCTGTCGGCGGCGATGGTATATCTTCAAGAGACAGAGACACAGGAGATGAGGATGCGAGGAGAAAGGCGGTACCAGGTGAGAGTGGCGGTGCCTCTAGTCCCTGGAAAGGCGGAGCAAAGTTCAACAAATTAACCCCAGTCAGAAAATTCGGTTCTTGTGAACCCTCTGCGGTTGTTGATGCGTATCCCGAAGATGCCAGGTTAGGGTTTGCGAATACCGTCTGTCCAACCAACGGATCCTCGGAATAGTCCACGAGGTCCGTTGCCGGTAGTTCCTCCATGCCGGACAGCGACCCGATTCCCCGATGCCGTCGATCTGTCACCTGTTCCGGAACCCTAGTAACCGATACCGAAACCCTGACCTATGGTCCTGCGACAGCGAAGAGAGGTTGATTAGCCGAAACCGTCGCGGTTTGAGATAATGCGCGGCTTCAGAGCCATCCCTCCCCGAGATCTCCCTACTGCCCAAAAATGCAATAAATATCATAACCCTAAGTCCATTATAAAACCATGTATTAAAAATACATTAAAAACCTTAACCCTATGTTATCAACCCTTGGCCTTTGTAATACATTACAAAACTATTTCAAAAATTTAATATAGTCCTGACCATGGGGTTTAGACCGCGTCGGAACCGCGACCATGTGAGCTGTCATGGCAGTCGGGGTTAAAAAAAACGGAGATGTCAGAGCCTTAACCGCAACAACCCTTAGACAATGCTACATTATAAAACCATGTATTAAAAATACATTAAAAACCTTACCCCTATGTTATCAACCCTTGGCCTTTGTAATACATTACAAAACTATTTCAAAACTTTAATACAGTCTTGACCGTGGGGTTTAGACCGCGTCGGAACCGCGACCATGTGAGCCGTCATGGCAGTCGGGGTTAAAAACAGTGGAGATTTCAGAGCCTTAACCGCAACAACCATGTCATGTGAACGTTTAGCAGTAACGGTGGTAATATGTCAGGGTAATCGCGACTGTAACCACTATTGGAACATTGGAGTGGATTACCGCCTAGATAACCGCGTCACATGCAGTTTGATTGACCAAAACCGTTGGGCTTAACCTGCAAGGTGGCGACTTGTGACAAGACCGCAATAGAACCACCTATTCACATGTGGTCAGTCAACCATTCCTGCTCTGGTTCCTGACTATCAGCAGGATAATTATAACCTAAAGTTTGTTTTTGGGTTTTTTTTCGGTGAGTTTTGACTATTTTAATTAAACCTCCATGTATGTTATCCCTAGGTGTCAAAGAATGAAAAGATCGAGGGCATATGAACATAATTGCAGCTCCTAGTTTTAGTGTTCATGCCAATATTGGCCGGGAAGACCTCAAATGTATCTGCAACCCTTTTAAAAAGGTTGTTTTTCTCACTGAAGAGAGAGAGAGTGGTTTTGAGTTTTATGTGTAGGGTCTGGAGAATATAGGCAATTTTTGTTTTCAGTGTAACAGGAGCATCACAAGTCAGAATTGGGAACCATGACAAGCGTTCGAAAGATGGTTCAGAGAGCTTTCTTATGAAAGTGACCAGAAGTGCCTACGTGCACATTCAATTCAGTCAATTTTCCATGTCATCAACCTCCTCGGATTCAATCCTAATAAAGTGGTCGCTTGTCTTGAAAGCGGACGAGGAGACGTAGTACATCAGGGGCGAACTCCATAATCAATCTTGCTGTCTAGTATCGCCGTGTATTTGCTGTTTTCACTTCTTTTTTGCATCTTTCTTATGTTTTCTCATTTGTCATAAAGTCTTACTTCTGAAGCAGTTCTCATGGTTTCAACACTTTAAGTTAGCATTCATTTCACTATTGACATAATCAATTCTACTTCAATTGTAACATATGATCATTTCAGATCACATATCTATATCAAAGATATATCATGACATCACATAATAAATGGAACCACATGTCAATATAACCTCATATCATATCATAAATGTGAGAATCATCTCAATACATATCAAAGATAGAGAAATAATAAACTATAAGTGTTCTTATCATGATTCGTGAGAAAAAAATAATAATTGCATTTGCTTGTATAAACAATGAATAACAACTATGAAATAAGATTATTAAACATCCATTTGGAATCTATGTCATTTCATCAATACTATTAGTGTCATATTTTCATTAAGATATCACTTGATATCTTTTATAGTAGATTCACCCTTCTTCAAGTTGGACAAGAGATTCTTCCACTTGAATTTTAACATGTTAAATACTATATATAGTTTGGAAGTAGAAATACTTGTAAACAATACTACCATAATTATCTATGAAAAGCTTTAAATGCACAAGTTCTGTGGCAAAAACTTCTTTTTATGCTAAGGGAACAAAACTTGATAAGTTGTTTTATGTGAAGATTTAGTATATCTTCAATCCACTCATGAAATAATGAGTGCAAATCAGTCAAGTACAACCTCTATTAGTTGATTCTCACTTCTTTTTTTAATATGTACACAATCCCTG
Source organism: Pinus tabuliformis (assembly GCA_031772625.1). Classification (NCBI taxonomy): domain Eukaryota; kingdom Viridiplantae; phylum Streptophyta; class Pinopsida; order Pinales; family Pinaceae; genus Pinus; species Pinus tabuliformis. The sequence continues at coordinate 1,199,559,728 of CM062820.1, read as the reverse complement.
AAAGTCTCCTTAGGTTATAGGTTTCCTTATGTCACTGAGCCAAGAGAGGAGCATGTCTAGAAATGGGCATTGTTACAACATTTTCTTTTTTTGTATGTGAAAGTTAATTCCAATAATATTCTAAAGAATGAGAAGCAAAGCAAGAAACACAAAAAAATTAGTGATGACAATGTTAGGATGGTTGAGACGCCCAATACACATTAGGCCCATGGATAATATTGTAAGCCTTTAGAGCTCTTCAAAGAAGAAGATGTGTATTTTATATTTGGCCCTGTGGTAGAAATGCTGCAGAACATCTTACTATCCAAGTGAATACATAATTTGTAAGATCCTTTTTTTTAAAGTATGCTGATCACTTTTGACAATTTCGATGTGACAATTTTTTTTCTTTACAATAAAATATAGGATCTTACATAACCACTAATGAAAATTACAAAGTAAAACATTGGAATATCAATTTCCAACAAAGTCCGAATGATTAAAATGATGGAAAATAATGATTATTCTAGTTTCTAGCTACACCCCCATTTTGAAGAGTTGGGAATGTATGAGAATGGATTTTAGTAGAATTCTTATCACTAAGAGGCAGTAAAATTACTAGGAGAATGGTTTCTAGGGAGAATTCATATAAAAAAAAAGGAAGAGAAAATCATGACTAGAGTGGTTTAATTTTTTTTTTTAATGAGGGACCTCATGGGCCAAAAGTGAAAAGAAAAATCATCCCTAGAATTCTTTGCAACAAAATCAAGAGGAGATTATTTTCTACAATGCCCAGTGCCTAAGAAGCCACCCTCACCTTCCCAAATCATCTGGATAGAGAAAAGAAAAAACAAAAGAAAAAATTGGATTCAAATGAAGCCTAGATTGACCAAAAGTAGAGATGCAATCAAGTGACTAGATATGTTACACAACCCTCTTATCTCAATGAAAGAAATAAACAGGAAACAAACATTTTTCCAATGACATAAAAGGTTCGTATCTACTAGAAAAAGTGACACACTTAATGAAATCTAGTTACAATTTCAAGTGTATAACAAAAAGAAACCTACACCTATGACCTAGATTATAAAAAACACCAATATATAAATGTCAATAACAACATTAAACCCAATGTATAGTAAAAAAATTATATGCAAACCTTTGTTGTTTTTTGGTTGAGATTCACAAAAGAATGTGATTATTTCTTCCTTATGTCCAAGGGGAAGAACCATATGAATGAGCATAGATTGTGGTTTTAACGAGAGTTTAACCACGAGAGTGAGCACTGCACAGGTGTCGAACTAGAGGATTGCACCATCTTGGCGACCAACCAGAGGTTCCGACCGCGTCTGCATCCGCACCAATCTCCATCTAATGACTTAGATGAACGTCGAGCTTCATTCCATTGTGCCACGATCCCGAAGCACCATCTGTCCAGCGTTGGTGATGCATGCTTGCATGTAGTTTGACATGCTGCCTCCTGTCCAATGTCGTGGCTACTCCTTCCGACATAACACTCCATTTTTAAGACACTCCACCCTGCACTAATCAGGTTTTGCCTTTCTATCCCTCTGTGCATCCCTGCGCAGGGGTTTCATAGTCTGACATTTCTGTTTCTCCGTTCTCTGAACTCTATTTGCATCGTGGTCATTTCCTTTTTGTGCTCGGGATAACCTTTTGGCTTTCGATTCTCCTTCTATTCTATGTTTATGTTTCATACTCGACAGTTTCCTCCTATTCAGAGTCAATTGCGGCACCTTATGGCAAAACTCTCATAATCATTTTGTCATTTCTATATGGTGTCCATTGTTTCTCGTTTCATATGGTAATGTTTCCGATTTTGTGCTCGACCTAAGCTTTTGGCCCAAGTTACCCCCGGAAACTCTTATGAACCTCTTCCTTTTCGGTATCACTGTTATCCTCTCTACCTTTTTGGGTCGGCCATCATTTCTAGTTCTATCATCTCTATGAATATGCTAGTGGTTCGACATTGGACTGCGTTTGAAACGTTCTGTTGTGCTCTTGCTCTCTGCGGTTGCTTCGGTCAAAGGTTACTATTATTTTGACTGTTTCTCAGAACAGGCGGTTTATATTTCCTACATTTTTGTAGTACCTTGGGTTCGAGCAGTGAAATGAAAAATATTTTATGCGTCTGTTTTCATGCATCAAAGTATCCGTTTAGGACATGATAAAATTAGGAAGATAATGGTTGAATAGTCATCTATGTGTCTTCATATTGTTAGGCTTTAGTTTAATATTAGACACTCAGGTGAACTCTGCGTTTTGTCCATCATTCTTCTTGATGGTAAATGACCAGTTGTTAGCACATTAGGGGCAAATATTTCATTGCATGTCTTTCTCTCTTTTGCCGGGCTCTTATCTCTAGTCTTTTTTCCTTAATTGGATCTGGGATCCCCTAGTAAATTTAAAACATTATGTTGTTTTATCGAAGCCATGCTCTGATTTTAGTATAAAATTGGTCCATGGTAGTCGCTGTTACTGCTGTTGTATCATTCCTTCAAACCACTCTTAACTCCCTCCATTTAGTTCCTTCCTCCTTCGTCTCTCCCGGTCTTTTCGTTCTCGGATTTTTGCGGCCGTTTCCACTTTCAGTTGACTGTTTTGTCAATGATGTAAGAGGGAGCGGGTTTGTTCTCTTTCCTCTTAAATGGGAGCCGTCATTTATGTATTCTTCTGGTCCTTCCCTCTGTTTGATGGCTAATCTGACTTTTATGGAAGTTGGTTGTGGAGCCTTCCTAGAAGTTCTTGCTCCTGCTCTTCCGGGGACTTTATGATGAATCCCTAGATTTGACTAGTTTTTATATCTTTCCGTAGGCCGTCATTCCCATATAATATCTAAAGAGTTATTTTCCGTATCACCCGCACATTCAGACTCTCTGTCACTATCTTTTTTAGTATTGTCATATCGTCTCTCCTGCCCTGTCCTATTTCTACTATACCCTGGAGGTATTTTGTCCTTTCCATCTTCCTTGGTATTTTGTCCTTTCCATCTTCCTTTTTTGATTCTTATGTCTCTTTCCCATTTAATATAGGATGTACCCTTTTCCGAATGGAAGCTTTTTCTAACGTGTCTGTCGCGTCAGCCATGGTGTGGACTACCATGGAAGCTTTTTCTGACGTGTCTGTCGCGTCAGCCATGGTGCGGACCACCATGGAAGCTTTTTCTGACGTGTCTATCGCGTCAGCCATGGTGCGGACCACCATGGAAGCGGAGGCAAGATTTGGAGGGACGTCCACCAAAGGTGATTGGAAATATTCTCTGGAAAATAAGATTATTCCCCAAGCTCTGATCTCAAGACATGATCAAAAAGGTGGCAGCACTGATTTCCCACCTAGTAGAAGGAATCAACGCCTTGTGAAGTCTTCCCCTCCCCCCTCTGCCATCAATCTGGATAGCTCCTTTCTCTTGGATAGGATTGCTAGCCTTCAGAAGCGTGCATTGGTCGGTCGCTGGCACTTTCCAGCAATGGAGGATGGCCAGATGAGATCTTGGATTGGTTCAAAATGGAACACTCTTTTGGGATATATTCCGACTATTGTCAGGCTCATGAACAACTGGTACAACTTCCATTTTCTTAGTGACCATGATTTGGAAGTTATCTTTGCTCTTCCTTGGGTTCATGACAAAAGCTTCTTGGCGCTGCATAAATGGTACATTGGTTTCAATCCTTTGCGGTGTACCCCTTAAAACAATTATATCTGGGTGAAGCTTCCGGGTCTCCCCATCTAACTGTGGACAAAGGAGACTTTGGTCGATATTGGCAACGCCATAGGGAGATTTATCTTCGTTGACCCCAAATGTCTCGGGGCTAAGGACAAAAGGGTTGCTTGGATTTTAATCAAAAAAGAATATAGAGGGGGTTTCCCTGAGCATATTGATCTATCATGGGGTGAGTCAAGCATCCAACAGAGATTGGATTACTGGGGAGTCCCTTTTCGATGCTCCGTATGTCATAAAACAGGTCACTTGAAATTGACCTGTCCTCGTCGTCCTGGTGGAAGACAAAAGGGGAGGGACCATTTTAGAAACTCTTCAGTCTTCAAATCAGAGTTGGGTGGAGAAGATCAAAACTGGAATAATGGTTTGGGCAAGGATTCTAGACTTGGGAATGTCCGTCTCTCGCCTCCTTGGGGCATTTCTCCAGGAAGATCATCAAGCCTATCTTTGAAAAGGTCACATTCTTTAGATTTCATTCGTCGGGATCTATGCCCTCCAAAGGAGAATAACAACTTGTGAAGTTATCCTTGCAAATCGAGGTCCCCACATTCTTTGTGTCTTTCTCCATCTAAAAGGCGGATGCTTTTCTCTGTCAATCCTATCCCCCTTGAACCTTGCCTGGATAAAGCTATTCCTTCTCCTCTCCCTATGTCCCATCCTTCTTTGGATATCCCATCCGCTTCGCACATTACATATATATCATCATCTCCTCAATCACCTAAAACCCTCATTTCAGTGCCACAGAGGACCGAACCCCCTCCCTCCCTCTTGCCTCCCTCCATCCCTTCCAAAGCCATTGCGGACTTAAAAGGGAAGGCTCCTTGTACCGTTGTCACTCCCCTGAACTCTCCCGATTCTTCCCCTGTAAACTCTTTTGAATGTGATCTGGATCTTCTGCTTAAGCGCGAATCCCTTAACCTTCAACCTCTGACTATTCACAAACCTCAAAAATCTCCCTCTCCTTCTATCAGTCCTACCTCTGCAGGAAATATTATAGTAAGAAGGAAGTAGAACAGGGAGAGCAGACATTTTCGGGGTAGGAAGGGTAGGCCGGATTTGATCATTCGGGACCTCTCTCTGGTCGACATTCCTATCACCGATCTCGTAGTCAAAGGGCTGCTTAGAGAAAGTAAACCTGGGGAAATGACCAAATGATCAACATTCTTTCAATGAACATTAAGGGTCTTGGAGTGGACCCAATTTTTTTGGCTCTAAAGGAACTTCTCAGGTCCTCTAAATCAAAGATTTTTCTCATTCAAGAGACAATGCATGGGTGCCAGGATACCATTTCATACTTTAGACACATGTTCCCCTCCTGGCACATGGCTACGACGGGTGCTTCTGGCCTCTCCGGTGGACTTGCGGTCTTGTGGGATCCGGCTTGGATTTCGGCTATGGCTTTCAAGTGTTTTGCAGGTATTCTCCTTCTTGCCTATATTAGGGGCTCACCTGGGCCGTTTCACATCTTAAATGTCTATGCCCCATATAAAGAACGCCTTCCCTTCTGGGAACACTTTCTGTCCTCTGAGTTCCTGGACATTGATTCTCTGTTGATTGGGGGGGATTTAAATTGCACTTTGAGCAATGATGAGATTTGGGGTAGGGGCAGGAAAAATGATCAGGTGGGAGGTATGATCAGAGATGCTATCCTCCAGCACAATTTTGTCGATGTTTATCCTACCAGAATGGGGCCTACTTGGGATAATGGGAGATCGAATGATGCTTATCTCGCTAAGAGACTTGACTGTTTCCTCATTCATGATAGCTTGATTGATCGTTTGGGGAATCCCTCTGTCAAGATTATTTCGAGCTACATCTCAGACCATAGACCTATCTCCATCCAATGGAATCTGGTGGGTCACAGGAATGGTTATCCATTCAAATTCAATAGAGTCTGGCTGGAGGATGAGCAGTTTAATAATCTCATCTGGGAAAATTGGCAATCTTCTTCCCTTGATGATCGCCCTTGGCATTCCAAATCATTCTTGGATCGCTTGTCGGCCCTCAGGTTATGTGTTAAAAGATGGCAGCGGGAAAAGGTGATCTCTAATAGGGATGCTCTAAAGAAGATAAATGAAGATCTTGAAAGATTATCTGTATGTCTTATTTCAAATAATGTGTCTCTGGATATGAGGGCTCATATTAGGGATCTTGAGAGAAAAAAGCAAAACCTTCTTGCAATTGAAGAGGCATCATGGAGATTGAAGAGCAGAGCCACATGGCTTAAAGAGGGTGATAGAAATACTAATTTTTTCATCGGTATGCAAATAGAAGGCGGGAACTAAATACAATCTAGGAGATAAAAAATGAGATGGGGATCTCAGTGGTGTCACAGGAAGACATCACAAAGGAGGCTGTAAATTATTTTCAGAAAGCATACAGCAGGAATGGGGTAGTGATTTTAATGACATTTTATGGGGCATTGAACCCTACCCTACAATGTTTGATGAGGAGCAGAATGACCTTCTTTATGCAAAGGTCTCTGAGGAGGAACTTTTGTCAATCATGAAATCCTTTCAAAAGGACAAAAGTCCGGGTCCGGATGGATGGACAATTGATTTTTTCATTCACTTTTATGATCTGTTGAAGTCCGACCTTCTGAATATGGTGGAGGAGTCTAGGATTAATGGCTCAATAAACCACTCAATATCCTCCACATACATCGCTTTAATTCCAAAAAAGAAGATCTCTCTCACCTTCATGGACTTCAGGCCCATCTCCCTTTGTAATACCCTCTATAAGATTATCTCCAAACTCATTGCTGAAAGGATGAGAAATATTTTATCTTCCCATATGACCCTTGAGCAGCATGGCTTCCTTAAGGGCAGGAACATTCTAGAGGCTGTTGCTATTACTCAGGAATGCCTTCACTCCATGCACACAAGAAAAGTTGATGCTGCTTTATTGAAATTAGATCTCAAGAAAGCATATGACTGCATTGATTGGGGTTTCCTTAGTTGTCTTCTCTCCAAAATTGGCCTAAATGTCAATTGTTCAAACTGGATAATGGCATGTGTTGTTGATGTAAACTATGCTGTTCTTGTAAATGGTATCCCATCTTCTTTCTTCCCTGCCGCCAGAGGTTTGAGGCAGGGTTGTTCACTGTCCCCTCTCCTATTTATTTTGGTCATGGACTCTTTAAGTCTCCACATAAAAAGGGTTGTTGGAGAAAAGAGATGTTGCCCTTTCGAAATCTGCCGAGATATTTATTTTTCTCATAGTGTGTTTATTGATGACATTCTGCTTTCAGTAATGCTATGTCATGCCTCATGGACCTGTTTGCATGACATATTAGGAAAGTTCCAAAAAGCCACGGGGCTCTATATAAATGATGACAAGTCATCTTTCCATTTGGAGGATGTAAATGCGGAACTTATTGCTCATTTGATCAATCTCTTTAATATAAAAGCCAAACCCCTCAATGAGGGCTTGAAATACCTGGGCTTTCATTTAAAACCTGTGGGATACTCATCTGCTGATTGGATGTGGATTCATGACCGGTACTTCATGAGAATTGCTGGTTGGGAATATAAATGTCTTTCTTTGGCTGGGAGAGCGATTTTATCTCAAGCAGTACTGGTTCAATTAATGGTTTATTGGGCTCATCTATTTTACATTCCTGTAAATATAATCCACAAATTAAATAGATTAACTGCAAATTTCATTTGTGGGGGGGGGGGGGGGGGGGGGGGGGGGGGGGGGGGAACAAAGAGAAAAGAAGATTCCACCTTACTAAACTCTCAAATTTGACTCGTCCAAAAAAATTGGGGGGTTGGGGTATCATGGACCTAAATATGTTTCACATAGCACTCCTCTGCAAATCTTTATGGAAAGGAGTCATTGGGGATAGTCTCTGGAGCAAAGCCATCAAGGCAAAATATATGGACAACAAAGACTTATCATTCTAGTATAGACAAGGGACAATTGGATCTCCTCAGGGATCAGCCATTTGGAGAAGTTTCCGAAAAATTGAACATTTTTTTCTTCAAAATCTGGTATGGAGTTTTCAATCGGGGAAAAATATCATTATAGGACTTGATCCCATCGCGGGAGGAGATGAGGAATCATCCATTTCTCCGCAGTTACTTTGGGCCTTACAGCAAAAAGGGATCTTCTATTGGGACCAAACCATTGATAGATGGGTGGGATCTCTTCCTATATGGAAATTGGCCGCGATGATGGACCTCAATGACAATCTGGCTCTCCAATGGAATCAGATCACTTGGTCTATGAGAAACAAGGGTATTTTCAGATTTGAGGCGGAGGATAAACTAATCTGGAAGGGGTTCAGGGGGAGGTCGACTGTTTTTGTAAAGGATATCTATATCCAACTTCAACAGGATAGTTCCAACCTACAGGATATCATTTTCCCTATCATCTTTTGGAAATCGGGTTGCCCCAATAAGATAATTATCTTTGCTTGGCTTGTTTTCCACAATAAGAATCTAACGTGGGACAACCTTCAAAAAAGGAATTGGAGTGGGCCTACTATCTGTCCTATCTGTAAATCAAATGAAGAAAACAACTATCACATTTTCCTAAATTGTCCCCATTCTCAGGGGATATGGAAGAGTCTTGCTGACCATTTTGGATTCAATAGGATTTCTTTTCTCTCTCTTAAGGAAGCTTTTGAATGGTGGAGCAATATGAAATCTGACTGGAGGCCTATTCCGCTGCTAACCTTATGGGCTATATGGAAATGGAGGAACAGGGCCCTCTTTCAAAATAGCAAGGAAAATCATAACACTGTTTTTGAACACATTCTCTCCCAGTACTTCGCCTGCAAATCCCCCATTATTCATCAAAGAGTTAGAAAGCTGCAGGCAAGAAATATGGATCCCACAAATGTTCCTCGTGCTTACTTCGATGGGGCGGCTCAAAATGGCTTTTGTGCATGTGGGGTCTTTATTATTCCATGGGAGAACCAGCATATCGACATTTTTTGGCATGGAGGGAAAGGGACAAACAACAAAGCAGAGGCAATGGCATTGGCTGGCCTTTTAAAGTTTTGTGACTATCTAAACATCCAGGGACTGCATATTTTCGGTGACTCCAAGGTCATAATTGATCATGTAAAGTCCGTTCACTCCATAAAAAATCTCAATCTTTTGGGGTGGCTGAGCAGAATAGACTCTATCTGGAAATCTCGAAAGGACTATTCTATTCACCATATTGATAGAGCAAAAAACAAAGTGGTTGATGCTCTTTCAAAAGAAGGCCTTTCTTCTCCAAATGAATTCTGGATGATGAGATGTTCGGCACCATATTCAGGACTTCATTCTGCCAGGTACTTAATCTATTTATCAACTTTCTTCATCTCTAGTATGTATCAAGTACCATGTTTATATTTTCCTATTTTGCTCAGCACATGAATTTTTCTCATCCTGCTTACTATTGCTGTTCCATACAATGCCTCTATTATATACGGTTATATCTAGTTGAGGTTCTGTATTTTTTTGTGATCAGAATATGATATCTCTCATCATAGGCTTGCATGCCATATTCGGGTACTCTATTAGTTTATCATATCCGTCTGATCATGTATTATTCTCTCTAAAATTAATTAATATAATATAGTTTTTTTCGTACGGACAAAAAAAATTGCGGCTTTAACTTACTAATAAAATTGTGCTTATTGTGTGGCATTTTGTGCAATTTGTTGATGCACACAAATATATAAAATGAAATTTTCTCCAAAAAAAAAGTTTAATGTTCAAAAATTTTACTATGCTTCAGTAATCTACTGAATATTTGAAATGAATGAAGGATATAGCACCATGTTTAATACAAATTGAAGTGATCATGTTCCTGGATTTATTTATTTATTTATTTTTTTTGTTTGTGTAAAGGGACAAAAATAGATAAATTTTAAAACTCTACAACGATTGGTCTAGAAAATATCTACAATCCTTTGGGTGTTGTGAAAATCTTTCCAATGCAACAACTTGAAGGCTTGTGAATTTTACATTTCCGCCAATATTGCAGGAAAATTAGTGGGTATGGTCACATTCCTGAATATTTTCTATAGCAGAGCAACTTGGAAAAATGATGAAAAATGCCAAAAAAATTATAGAATTTGAGATATATAGAGTTTTATTCATTTTTTTTTATATGAGATTTCGCATCTATGCACCACTTATTTTACTTTATTAATTTTATATTACTAATACATTACCGTTTACATAAATGGATCCTCCCTTGGTTATACACTTTCATTTTTAAGTAATATTTAGAAAAAGGTAAGAAAATGATTATATTATATATATATATATATATATATATATATATAAATTATAAATGAGAAAATAAATTATAATAATAATTTTTTCAAAAGAAATCTTTTTCACATACCATTGTAAGTATAAAAAGCTTAAAATAATACCATACATATTTCAATAGACATTAGAAAAAATGTTTTCTCATTAATATACAAAGTGACCCATCAATGCCAACCTGCATAATATTTAATATATATTATTATTTATTAAATAAAATAATTTATTTATTTTTTATATATTTTCAAAAAAATTAATTACAATACTAATTAGTTACAAAGAAAAGATAACCAAAGGTCCAATAGATTTGAAAGCTAGGTTTAGATACTATATGTAACGGCTTAAATTAAAACACATATACAAAATATTGAACTTATCAACATACAATTTTACAAAACCATGAGTCGAGAAGACTTATCAATAAAGTGAAAATATATCTTACTGGTGATTTCAGAGTTGCAGTGCTACGCACATCAACTGCATAAAATATTTTTAAAGTTACCCACCCTCGAGCCCTCAATCAACTAGTACATCCAATGAACTATTTGTCTCTCCACATTCTCCTTTAGAAAGAATGAATTCCTCTAATCTCCCTTTCATCCATTAAATAGAAATAAGATTGAAAGGGGATCTGCCTGTGCACAATCTATGTATCAACATGCCAATTTCTATTTTTCTTTGTCTTAAGTTTTCGTGAACTCAATTTTTTTCTTAAATTAACTCTTACTTATTTTATTCCCTTTTACATTTTGTTAACTTTACTTATTCTTACTATTTTTATATATTTATTCATAACTTCAATTTATTATTTATCATTTTATTTATTTATTATTATTATTATGTTTTCTTTATTGTTTATTATTTTATGTATTTACTATTATTATATTTTCTTTATTATTTATTATTTTTATCTATTTATATATTAATGTTATTTCAATTATTATTATTATTTATTTATATCTTAATATGGGGCATTACAACAGGCCAAGGAAAGATGCAATTTCTAGTGGACAAATGAAGTTATAACAATCCACCCCATTATTTTGATCTCACATATTTTGTTTGTTAATGAAATCATAATTTTTTTATGAAGAGGAGATCCAATATGTGGAACAATTGGAGGATCTACTATTTCCATTTTGTGAAGCCACTAGGATGCAAATAAGGACAAGTCCTCTCTCTTCACCTAGGGTATAATGGAATAGGAAAAAACCAACATTCCACAAATAACTTGGATCTTCAGGAAGAGGACTTAGACTTAAGTTTTAAATACTTGGGATTCACTCTAAAAGCAAATGGCTACCAAGAAAATGACTAGCTGTAGCTCCTAGATAATTTGTGAAAGAAAGTAAATGGATGGTACAATAGGTGGCTTTCTAGAGCTAGAAAGCTACTTCTAGTAAAGGAAGTATTAGAATCCATTCCCATGTAGTGGTTCACCCTAACTTGGGTCCCCAAGGGAATCCTAGGAAAATTCAATAAACTCCCCAAATTCCTCTGGTTAGGATTAGAAGATAAAATATCTCTAGTTCTAGCATCTTAGAGGAAGCTAGCAACTCCTAAATTTCTTGTGGCTTGGGGACTAAAAAACATCTTTATTTTCTCAAAAGCACACTATAAATGAATGTTTGGGAGTTCATACAAGGAAGTATCCTTTGGACATAAGTTCTTTAGGAAGAGTATCCTTAAGAATCATTATTGGATTGATTAAGAAAACATAACAAGAATGTACATATTGGATTGATCATATGGAAAGCTATCTTAAGCTCTTTTCCTCTCATAGGTAACTAGCTAATTTGGTGAATTGTAGATGGGGCCCAAATTCTTCTAGAAAAGGACCCTTGGATATATAACAATAATAATGTCTCACTCCTTGATCCTCTAATTCAAGATCTAGATAGAAGAGGTTTTTACTTCCTCAATCAAATCTAGAGAAGAGATTATGCCATTGAACACTCCCATTAAATGACTTGTGAAGAAGTTGGAATTGGATTTGACTCTGCACCTCTATGGAACCACTATACAAAATCTCTCCAAAACACTTTCATATACCCATCTAACTAGGAATATCAATTGATTTGGTCCCTTAACACCAATGATGGATATGTTCTAAATCTAGGATACATTTCCATGACACATGCAATTGGACTAAAGTTCCTAACCCAAGCTAAGTTGTTCATGTGGCTTTTACTACAAAACAAAGCGTCCAACGAACCACAATGTAGAAATTTCTATGGGACTAGAATATGCAGCCTCAATAAATAGGATAATAAACCAACCAACACCTGTTATGTGAATGTTTCTTCTCTATGGTTGTTTGGACTGAAATCCAAAGTTGTAAAGGGACATCATGCATCTAGGGTGGGGAACCTATAATGATAACTCTTAAAAGTTGGATTAACAATTATAATACAAAAGACTAGAAAGAAATCATGTTGATTGTAGCTCATACCATTTGGATTAAATATAATCATTCCCATTTTGAGGTTTGGGATTCCTCTTCCTTGCATTGTTCCATGTAATGTCTAGTCATCCTATTAACCTATTTTCAAATCCTTCATTCTGATACTTAGTGTCCTTTCGAGGAACCTATTATACGAAATGACATACTCATAGCATCTATTTCAAGGCTAAGTTGGGTAGTCACACACATAATGTTTGTGAACTCGTGACTCTAAAACTAGTCTTAATTCTCACTAAGGAAAATGTAATTTCCTAAATCTAAATTTATCGATACTTTCTGCTTGTTATTCAATGGATGAAAGGAGAATACAGATTGTGAAAATTCACATTGCAACCTATTTTTCATACCATTATAGAGCTAAAAGTATCCTTCTCTCACATTTCTTTCTCACATGTTTATAAGGACATGAAATTTGAAGCAACCCAACTGCTTAAGAATGGAGTAGCACTAGAAAATGCGATTTTGAATACCCCTAACAAGAAACCTACACAATCCTTTGAATATGTTCATATTCGTTAGTTGCCAGCTTTCTTTGTTTAGTTTAGAGAATTTTGATTGGTGTCTCTTCATATAAATCTAGGCAAAGTTCCTATTGGAATATTAGCTGAAATTTTTCAATCTATAGTGAAGACTATATATTTTGTTGAAATTTTTAATGAGAAATATATATTGCTTCAATAGTATAAATCGTAAGATAGAACTATTTGGAAAATAACTTGGGAATTCCAAGTGATTATTTTTTTACTATAACTACATCTCTGTAAATGTAAAATTTGAATACTCTCTACACATATAACATTGAAGTTTTGTTTTTATAAATAATTTTTCTAAGTTTTTTTCCTTGAAAAAAAACTATTGTTTATACATAAGATATATTAAAAATAAAATCTCAATTAATCTACCAAATAATTTTTTCAATGATTTTATTGAAGGGTTGAGTCTATTTATATGGATCCTACCAAAAATATATATTTTGTTATGTTTCTACTCTAATTATGTAATTTAATTTATTTTAAATAATTATTTATAATTAATCATAATATTAAAATACTTTAATTTCAATGATATAGAACAAATTCTATTATAAAACATATTTGTATATGATAATTTACTTGTATTTTCCTTAAGTGTAAATGACATAGGGTAAAATCCCCATGGTACAAGAGCATTCACCAAATGAAAATTCATGGTAACAATGGGTTTCTTCAACACTCATCAAACAATATTTGTTTTCTTTGAATATGACTCAAACCTTTTTATTTTCAATAGAAATGGAAAATATATATAACCAACCTAGATACATATTAACCCTAGATCTATCAAGTGTCAAGAAGGATCAAATATCTCGATGTGAAAGCCTCTTCTTTGAGTGCAAAACTTGAAGAAAGGTTTGCAACTCAAGATATTTGACCCCTCTTGGCACTTGACAGATCTGGAGTTAAGATGGATCTAGGTTAGTTTCAATCATACATGATCACTCAAAATTTGTTGAACATCTTATTATTTTTATCATTTAAATATGTTAAATATGTCTAAGATTAATCTGGTCATTTTAATTTTAAATCTACCCAATTACCTCAGTTTTTTGAGATGATAAAGTCTATTAATAACTTGAATGATGAAATAAAAATTAGAATGCAAAGTGACAATGCAATAGCGTTGAATAATAGAAAATGTGAATAATAATATTGTAGTCAATTACAAATATTCTTCATTATAAAACTATTTTCCTCTATTATTCTTATTGTCACACGTGTTAGTTTTTCCACCATTTCATATCGATCATATGAAAAGGGTAGTTGAAATAGTTGACCATTCAAATATTTAACTCAATCTATTGTAGTAACCAATATACCTTGTCTCTCTTTCTCTCCAATATTAATAGTAGTTTTCTTCAGTGTCAATCATTGTGACTTATGGAGTTTTAAACCCCAAGTAAGTTTGAATGGTAGTTGTTTCTATTAACTTGTTTGAATGCAAAAAGACTAATAATGTTGAATGATCGAAAATGTTTATAATAAGAATGTAGTCAATTACAAACAATTTACAGTTTCAAGAATCAAACATTTCAGGTAAGTGAACATTTTATTTCAGATGAAAATTCAAAAAAATTATTTATGGTTGGATTAATATAACATAGAAATCAGTTCACATCGTCAATAATTTTTTTGTGCTTACATTGAAATTTGCACACTATTATTCTAATTATTCTGAAATTAACATATATCATACATCTAGTTAATCAAATTAGTAATAAATATCTACACTTAAATCAATCCATCTAGTGTAAGCATTCAAATAGAATTATAAATCTACATATACACTCTAATGAATGCATCTAGTGCAAGAAATCAAATAGGATTAGAAATCAACATCTACATTCAAATAAGTGCATCTATTGTAAGAATCAAATAGGAGTAGAAATCAAGATCTACACTAAAAATTCATCTATTTGAGTGAAAAGCCAAAATATCCATGGCTTTATAAATCCAACTTATTTTAGGTTTCATAAAAGCCTTACTTCCTCTTTCTTTATGGTAAATAATGTTGAATATTATATAATAATATATAATATGTGTACTTGTCTTTTTGCGTATCTTTCTTCTTCCCTCTTTCTCTCCGCTCCAGCTTTGTGTTTATCTCCCTCCCTCTCTCCTTCTCTCCCTCTCTCTTTCTCTTTGCCTCTTGCTCCCACTTTTTCTCTCTCTCTTCTTCTGTCTTTCTTCCCTTACCATCTATATTTATATCTCCCTCCATCTCTCCTTATTTATATCTCTATCTCACTCCCCAAACATGCATGCTCTCTCTTCCTACCTCCCTCTCGTTGTCTTTCCCCTCTTCCTTCCATCCCCCATCCATATTTATCTCTGTCTCCGTCTCTCCTTTATTTGATCTCTATATTACCCCCCAAACATACACAAACTCTCTCATGATTTATATATATCTCTCATTCTCTCTCCATATCTCTCTCTCTCTCCCTCCCTCTTCCTTTCCCTCTCCCTCTCTTCCCCTTCTCTCTTTCTCTCTCTCTCTTCTCCTTTTCTCTTTCTTTCTCTTCCTCTTCTATCCCTCTCCCTCTCTTGCCTCGCACTCTCCTCTCTCCCCTACTCTCTCTCTGTCTCTCCCTTGCCACCCTCTCTCTCTCTCTCTCTCCATGTTTCTCTCTTTATGTATTTCTTCTTCCATCCCTCTCTCCACCTCCAACTTCATCTCCCTCTCTCCTTCACTCTCTCTCTCATGTCCTCTTGATTTTCCTTCCCCTCTCTCCCATTTTATCCCACCTAACTCTCTCTTTCCCACTGATCACTATCTCTCTCTCTCTCTCTACCCTCCAACTCTGTCACTATCTCCCTCTCTATCTCCTTCTTTCTCTCCTCTTCTCTCCCCATTCCATCTCTGCGTCTCCCTCCCTTCCTCTCTCTCTCTCTCTTTCTCTTTCCATTATCTCCCTCCATCTCTCCTCTTCTTCTCTCTCTCTTCAGTCTTCTCTCACTCTCTCTTTATTTATCCCTTCTCACTCTCTCTCTCTATCTTCACCTCTATCTATCTATGTCTTTGTTCCTCTGTCTTTCCCCTTCCAACTCCATATCTCTCTCCCCCCCTCTCCTTCTCTCTTTCAATTCCTCTCTCTTACTTCCTCTCTCTCCCTTGCTCTCCCACCTCCCTCTATACCCCCCCTCTCCCTCTCTCTACTCTCCAACTCTATCATTGTCTCCCTCCCTATCTCCATCTCTCTCTACGCCCCCCATCTCTTTGTTTCTCTCTCTCTCTCTCCTCTAATTCTCTTTGTCTTCCCTCCTCTCCTCTATCCCTTACTCTCTCCCCGTCTCTCCCTTGTCATTCCCTCTCTATCTTTATATCTAGATGTAATTGTTATTCCATCCCTCTCTCCCCATCCAAATCCATCTCTCTCTTCCTCCATGTCTCCTTATCTCTATCTCCTCCTTTCTCTCTTCATTCCTCACTCTCCCTCTCTTTCTATCTGCCAAATCTCTCTCTCTCTCTCTCTCTCCATATGATAGAGAATTGTCACTATCTTCAATGAATGATCAATATAAGGTATAATATATTTTACATTTTAGTTTTTTATTGTGAAATGACTTATGGTTTTTGGGAATGTGGTATTGATAAGCCATGGTATTGGCCAATGATATTGTAACAAAACCTATTTACAAGCTAATAATATCCATGGTTAAGATTCTTGTTATATTGTATGTTTATTGTAAGTATATGTGTTTATTAATTAAATTTAAATATGGTTATGAAATATTAAGAGTCCCTCCCAAGGAAAGTCTCTAACATTTGATTTGTCTTTTAATCACTATTAGTTTAGCATTGACCATGGAAAATTATAATGTTTAACTTTGGAAAGTAAATATTTATTTTTCAATATTATTAAAAAAAGTAATTTTAAAACATTTGATTGGACCATAGATTGAAGGTCTTATTGCAACATTTGCACGATATAATTCCATCTAAATAATTGACTTACATATTTTATGCCATAATTTATGGATATGGTTGCAATATTCATGCATGTTTTTTAGATATTCATCTAATGGTTTTTTATTCTTCAGATATGCCAAAAAACTATCCAAAAATAAAATTCTTGAAAATATCTTATACTAAAGTAAATAACATATTTATCATCAATTACTTCCCACCATAATTTAAACAAGTCTTTTCATAAAAAATGGATAGGAATAAGATGTAAATAAATATTCCTAACATTCATTACATCCCACCATTATTATGTTTTCCTCAACACTTATGTAGGAGTACAACTGTAAATGTGTATACTTATTAGTGGTTACTACCCACCAAAATTTATGTGAGTGAGCAAGAAGTTTACTTATCCACTTGATATCTTAATTTCTCAGTTCTTACCAAAGAAATACTATAGCATGATTTGTCTATCAACCATGTAACACCCTCCTCCCACATTTACCCAAGCTTATTGGTCCACTTGTGTAAATATGTGATGAAGAGTTACTATGATGTGAATCAACCTCCAAGATATAGTTAAGGAAGTGGAATTGATGAACCAAAACCAAATTGACCTTCTTAAGGAGTTATAAGACCTCGAGGAGCTAACCAAGACTCTAGGTGCCCAACCCTTTAGTTAAATTTATTTTTCATTGACCTGGACTCCCAATCGCTCTCATGACAAGGGAATCCTGCTACTATAACTCTCCAGCCACTCCCATAAGCCTAGTTCCCAACCACTATAGGCTAAGTTACTCAGTTCTGTGCCTACAACCCCAAGATCTAAGCCACTTTTTCAGGGTTAGGATCCAGGCCTCTACCCATAACTTAATGAAACTCTAAAAGATGATAAATAACAAAGAGACAAGGTCTCTAATGCAAAACTTGAACAAGGACTTAACCTGAACCATCCTAACTATGATAGAAATTTCATTAAACACATCATGAACATGTAATCTACATGTCATAATTACATATATGAACATAAGGGTTTCATAATTATTCAAGAATCAACAAAATTTTCCAATTCCATCTCATAATAGCTGGAAAAACATCTATTAGGTAATGCATTCAATAACCATTCATTTACGAAATAAAATACATTAAGAGACATAACTAAAATCTGTCATAAAACCATGCTTATAACTAGCATAATAACAATGATAAAACAACCATTGAAGCCACATAATAACAAGTATAAATACTCATGAATCACCAGAGAAAAGGAGCTAATATTAACATATGCAAACCAAACCAAGTCACAGACTTCCATGTACCACCTGGCCATAGTCCGGGCTGAACTAAATATTTCTTTCAACCAATCACCCCCACACCATATTCCAAGCATGAATATGGGATCTCATGGAAAAAACCAAGAAAAATCAAACCAAGGATTCCATAGGCCAAACCACCTCGACCCTTAACCAATGATTCCACTTGACGGTCGGACATTAGTAACCATCCCTAGATCGATCTCTACCCAAGATGTCCAGGGCTCCAGAGCATTTGTTCCAACCCGAATCTTTGACTAGTAACTCAACCCAGAACTATCGTAGGGCTCGAAAGAGTTTGTCCAACCAAGGCTCGAGGGCTAGTAACTAGACCCACCAAGGGCTCCAGAGAGTTTTCCAACCAAGACTTCCAAGACAAGTAATTCAACCCAAGTTGTTCCATGGCTTCCAAAGCGTTTGTCCAATCAAGGATCTATGGACTAATAAAGAAACCCAAAATCATAAGGAACATGAGCACCAATAATTAAATAAATGGGAAAACACACAATACCATGGATATCTAGGAAATGTCAAGGCTAGGAAAAACCACTATCACTCTAGGAAATCTCCTATGCCAATGATAGCTCATTACCAAGAAACCACAAGAATGTATCATGCATTCTAAATAAAGGAAGGAAACCATACATGAAGCTTGATACTTGCATAGCGATCTCGTTGTAGCCGTTGATCCAACTGTCCCCTTGCACTTTCCTACTTTCCTTTGCCTTGCTTCCAATCTAAGTGAATGTTAGAGTTCTCCAAGCATGCTCCAAGAATATTCTAAGAGTGCAAGAGTATGAGGGAGAGAGAATGAGAGTGAGCTTTACTCAAAATTATCAAAAGGTTAACACTAACAAAAGCCATGAACTGATCCTCAAAAGCCTTTTTATCATTGAGGCCTCTATTTTCTTCATTTTCCTCTATTTTTTCTTCAATTTCCTCCTCATGCAAATTTGTGACCTTTCACCTTCCTTTTCTCTTAGTTTCCTCTATTTCATAAATAAAATATCAATTAATGTCTCTTTGTCTTTTCCATTTCCTTTGCCAATTTCCTTAGCCATTAATAAATCGAAAGTGACACCCACTAAGATGTTTTTCCCACCATTCAGCTTGGAATACATGTCCCATGACCTTGGTCTTATATTTTTTTACATGGAAATTGAACGAGGGGCTGTTATAGACTATTATTAGTTTAGCACTGACCAACATAATCTACAATTATTTATGGAATGTTTCCTAGAGAATAATTTCTAACTTGAGTTGGAAGGACTAGGTTGTCATGCAAAACAAAATTACAATACAACAAATTGATTTTTATTATATTAATTTCTTTTAGCTTTTTATTATTAATTGAGGTAATATTTAAATATTTACACTCATTTATGGACACTACATACTGTTTTTAACATTTTTATTATTTTTTAATTGAGCCAACATATAAATGTTAAATGTTAAATTTTACAAACATTTACACCTACACATCTCCCCCATATACTGACTTGAAATATTTCTTATGTCTAAATCTTTCTTAGAAGAAAATCTTAGGATTAGGCAATGGGTTTTAACAATAATGGATTCAAACCATAGTCCATAGTGCTAGAACTAGCCCCTTGATTGGATAACTCCCTAGACTAAGTTCTTATGGGAATATCAAATGAAATTTTTCTAGTATAATGAAGACTATACATTTTGTTGAAAATTGTAATGAGAATAATATATATTGCTTCAATAGTATAAATCTAAGTATAGTATTTTTTGAAAAATAACTTTGGAATTGAAAGTGATTATTTATGACTAAAACTCTAGCTTTGTATAGGTAAAATTTGAATACTCTCTATACATGTATAATTGTGGTTTCATTTTTATAAATAAAATTGCTAAGTTTTTTTCCATGGAGAAAAAGTGCATAACAATAATTTGTTATACATAAAATGAATTAAAAATAAAATCTCAATTAATCTACCAAATATATATATTTTTAATGATTTTATTGAAGTGTAGAGTCTATATATATATATATTTGTGTTATATCTATACTCTAACACTATAATTTAATTTATTTTAAAATGATTATTTAACATTAATCGTAATATTTAAATACTTTAATTTCAATGATATAGAACATTTTATTCTATATATATATATATATATATAATAATATAATAATATAATAATAATAATAATAATAATAATAATAAATAATATGTTGATAAATATGCATATAAGGGAGGTAGGGGTGGAAACAAGACTTGAAATAATTCTTATCTCTAAATCTTTCTTAGAAGAAAATGTGAGGATTAGGTAGTGGGTTTTATTGAGAAGGGATTCAAACCATATTACCATAGTTTTAGAACCATCCACTTGATTGGATAACTCCTAAGTTCCTTCAAATTAAACTCAACATTCGAAGGTCCCATTATTTTTGGAAGTTACCAAGGGTAGCTAGAGACCTTATGAACCATTCTCACATGAATCCCATCCCCTCCAATTCCTTGGAAATATGAAAAGGAACATTTTAATCTCTTGGAATGAAGAAAGGAAGAAGATAGAAGACAATGGTCTTTTAGAAATAGAGTCTAAGGTTCACATTAGCCCAACCAAGAAGGTTAGATATCATAACAACAAAAGAATGCAGTAAAATTCTTAGAGAAATCCAAAAGGAAGAAATCAACACCATTTGGGTCATTGATAGAGTATATGAGACAAAGGCCACAAGCTTCAATGAAGTTGGAACCCTAGATTTCTAGAATCTATTCACGACACACACACGGATACGCATAGATGCCATTCTAAACATTGCCAATCAATTTCCTAGCTTCATTAACCGAGAAGGAAATGATCAACTAATAGTTAACCTTTCTAAGGAGGAACTACTTAGAGTCTTGTACAACATTGAGAGGAAGAAAAACTCGACTCCTAATAAGCTTCCTATCAAATTTTATCATTATTATTATTAATGTACACAATTAACTTAAGTTAATTAATATTTAATAAAGTTTAAATTTGAGAACATTTAAAAAATGTTTACCATGATAATTCTTCAACATGATATGTCATGTAGTATAAAAAACATAATCATCATTGTTTATGTAGCTTTTGTATTTCTCTGTGGAAAATTTTCCTTTAAAAATATACTTTGCCTTTATTTAAAAATGAAATCCATGCTTTCCTTAAGAGTTTTGCAAATTAAATCATAAGAATAAGAAGTAAGACTAGATATTCATAATTCAACTCACTATATATGTAAAAGGAAAAAAGGAAAATATTTATATTTTTCAAAATGTCATAAATCACTTCACTATATATGTAAAAGGAAAATATTAGGATTTTTCAAAATGTTGAATAAACCATGAGAGAAACATGAATCAAGAGGAAATATCTAGACTATATAGATGGATCGAGAGGAAATACATGGAGTAGATGTATATGGATCAAGAGGCAATACATAGACTATGTATGGATGAAATCATAGTAAGGGTCCATTAATGAATCATACGGATTTCTAGCATGCCTGCTGAGTGAATCCCAAACAATTCATCTCCATGTCATACAATATATACAAATTCCTCTACTGATATCTTCCTAGAGTAACAATAGGTCCAACAAGGTTACTAAAAATTAAGGTTTACTTGAAATGTTTAGAAGTAAGTGCCTGAAGTCATTGACATAAAAGAATTTCCTTGAAGAAGTACCATGTTTGAGCCACCACTCAAATGGAATGCAAAATAATGAAATTGAATAGTGGCATTGGCCACACAAGACACATTATAACACAATCCAAAGATAGTTTTCATTTCAACTTCAGGATATCCAACTTGAGAAGCAAATTCAGTTGCAATCGAGTTATAGACTACTTTGGGAAAGGTGGTTTAAGTATTTCCTGAATCTACGATGGTTCCACCATTGCTGTTACTGCCAAATGTGGATATATTGGAGGGAAATGTCGAGGTTTTTCCACCAATTCTCACTACTTCTAGACCAATGTAATACATTTTGTTGTACCCTGCAAAAGATGATTGGGAGTTAGTTAGAAAGGGAGTGTAATTCAAATTCATATTCGTGGGATTGGAATTTATAATTTGCGAAGAGGTTGCAATTGGATTTGACTATGCACCTGTGTGGAACCAATGTACAAACTCTCTCCAAAGAACTATCATCTACCCATTTAACTAGGAATATCGATTTATAATTTGGTCCCTTAACTCCAATGGTGGATACGTTCTAAATCTAGGATACATTTTCCTCACAGTTGCAATTATAGTTGATCCTCCTCTTTGGCGGGGAAATAAGTCTATAAGATAAAGTGCCCAACCAATGCTAAGTTTTTCATGTGGCTTCCACCACACACCAAAGTGTTCACTTGGTAGAAACTACAATGTAGAGATTTTGATGGGACCAGAAGATGTAGATTCTATAAATACGATAATAAGCCACCAAATACGCCATCCTTCTCTATGGTTTTTTGGATCAAAATCCAAATGTCTAAATTAGGGACATCGTGCATATAGGGTGGGGAACATATAACAACAACTCTTAAAATTAGGATTAACAATTAGAATACAAAAAACTAGAAAGCACTCCCCTTGATTGTAGCTCAAGGAGTTTGGATTAAATGTAATCATTCCCATTTTGAGGATTGATATTACTCTTTTATGCATTATGGCCTAAAAATTATTTCCATCCTATTAACCTATTGTCAAAGCCTTTGTTATAATACATGGATCGTTCTAATACCTAGAGTCCTCGCCAAGAACCTATTATACAAAATGACACACTCATAGGATCTATTTGAAGGCTAAGTTGGGGAGTGACACAAAATTAATAACTTTTGTGAACTCATGACTCTAAAACTACTCTTAATTTATGGATTTCCCAAATCCCAAGTTTATGGATACTTTCTACTTGTGATTCAATGGATGAAAGGAAAACTTATTTTGTGCAAATTCACATTGCAACGTCTTTCTCATGCCATTATGTAGTTGAAATTATCCTTCTCTCACATTTCTTTATCACATGTTTATTAGGACATGAACTATGAAAAAACCAACCATTTAAGAATGGAGCGGCACTAGAAAATGGGATTTGGAAGATTGTTAACAAAATACCTACACAATCCTTTGAATATGTTCATGTTCCTTAGTTCTCATCTTCTTTTGCTTAGTTTAGAGAATTTTGATCAGTGTCTTTTCATGTAAATCTAAACTATGTTCCTATGGGAATATCCAATGAACTTTTTCAATGTATAAAGAAGACTACATATTTTGTTGAAAATTTTAATGAGAAATATATATTGCTTCAATAGTGTAAATTCTACTATAGAATTGTTTGAAAAATAACATTGGAATTGCAAGTGATTTTTTTCTACTAAAACTATAGCTCTGTAAAGGTAAAATTTGAATACTTGTTACACATCTACCTTTATAGTTTTATTTTTAAAAATAAATTGACTAGGTTTTTTTTTTTTCCATGGAAAAATAAGTACATACCAATAATTGTTTATACATAAAATGTATTAAAAATAAAATCTCAATTAATCTACCAAATGTATATATATATAGATATATATAATTTTATGATTTTATTCAAGATCTAAATATATTTATATGGATCCTACCAAAAATATATATTTTGTTATATTTATACTCTAACTATCTAATTTAATTGATTTTAAATGATTATTTAAAATTAATCATAATATTTTAATATTTTAATTTCAATGATATAGAACAAATTTTATTATAAAACATAAATATATATGATAATTTACTTATTTTCCTTAATATAAGGGACATAAGATAAAAACCCCATGGCACAAGAGTCTTCACCAAATGAAATTTCATAGTAACCATGGGTTGTTTCAACTCTCTCTCTCTCTCTCTCTCTCTCTCTCTCTCTCTCTCTCTCTCTATATATATATATATATATATATATATGGTTGAAACCTTTGCATTTACAATAAAAATGGAAAATGCATATAATAATAGGTTGATAAATATGCATATAAGGGAGTTAAGGGTGGAAAAAAGACTTGAAACACTTTTTTACCTATAAATCTTTCTTAGAAAAAAACCTCAAGCTTAGGGAGTGGGTTTTATCAAGAAGGGATTCAAAAAATAGTCATAGAATGCTAAAATTAGCCCTTTGATTGGATAACCCCCCAATACCTTCAAATTAAACTCAACATTCGAAGGGACCCTTTTTTTGGGAAGTGACCAAGGGGAGTTAAAGACCTTATGATCCATTCTCATTGGAATCCCATCCCGTCAAATTCCTTGCAAATTCCAGAAGGATGTTTTAATATCTTTGAAATAAGAAAGGAAGAAGAGAGAAGACAATGCCATTTTAGAACTAGAGTTTAAGCTTCAACATTGGCTCAATGAAGAAGCGCAGGGTTAAATATCATATCAAGAAAAGAATGCAGTAAAATCATTAGAGAAAGCTAAGAGGAAGATACACTTTCACAAAGAAAATGAATGGATATTGAAAATTCAAGCCTTATGGTTGCAAGTAGGGGATGAAATTATAGTTTTTTTGGGCCAGTTTGGAAAGAGTGGAAGACCATCAACATCGTTTGGGTCATCGATAGAGTAGATGGGACAAAGTCCACATGCTTCAAGGAAATTGGGACCCTATATTTCTAGAATCTATTCAAAGCAATAATACCCATAGATGCCATTATAAACATTGCCAATCAATTTCCTAGTTGCATTGACAAAGAAGGAAATGATTAGCTGATATTTGACCTTTCTAAGGAGGAATTACATAAATGTCGCACAACATTTAAAAGAATAAAAACCCAACTTGTAATAAGCCTCTTGTCTAATTTTTTTATTATTATTAATATACATAATTAATTTAAACTAAATCATATTCAATAAAGTTCAAATTAGAGAACATTTACATAAATGTTTACCATATAAATGTTTCAAAATCATGTGTCATGGAGTATGCAAAACATATTCATAATTTATGTAGCTTTTGTATTTTATGTGGAAATTCCTTTTTTTTTGTGGTAAAAATATACTAAATAAAGTTTTTGTATTTTCTTATAAAATAAAATCCATGCTTTCCTTGAAAATTTTGCTCTAACCCCCAAGTTAACTATGTGGGCTAGTCATGGAAAGAATATAACACAACCCAACACAAGAGGTGGAATATCTGGGTTATATTTTATCTCATGAAGGTGTTAAGGTAGAGTCTCGAAAAATTAAATCCATTAAGGAATGGAAAATCCCCACATCCATAAAGCATCTACGAGGATTTCTTGGGTTGAAACAATATTATTGTAAGTTTGTTAAGAATTATGGGAGAATAATAACACCTCTAACATCATTATTGAATAAAGATGCATTTTCATGGACTTTAGAAGCAACAACGACCTTTGAACATCTTACAGAGGAAATGTGCCAAGCACCAGTCTTAGCTATGCCCGACTTCACAAAAACCTTTATTGTAGAATGTGATGCCTCAGGAAATGGAATTGGTGCTATTTTAATGCAATAAGAAAGACCCATTTCTTTCGAAAGTTGTCCAATACACAAAGCTATTTATGAGAAAGAAATGTTGGTAATACTACATGTGCTTAAGAAATGGTGACCTTACCTAATGGGAAGACACTTCAAGGTAACAACGGATCATGATAGTCTTAAATACTTTTTAGAACAAAGATTATCTTCAGAAGAGAAGAAAAAATATTAGTTCAAAAAGATGTTGGGTTATGACTTCGAAATAATCTACAAAAAAAGGGAAGAAAAATGTTGTTGCAGATGCACTCAAGAAAGGATGAGGATGTGGAAGCATTGCTTTGTGTCATTTTTATTATCCAACTAGATTGGATAAACGAAGCAAGGGATGAATGGAAGAATGACCAAGAAGTGCGGGAACTCATTCAAAAGTTACAACAAGATCCCAGTACATTTGATACATTTAGCTGGAAAAATGATTCGTTATGGTACAAAGATCCTTTACACCTCTGTAATAATTCCCAACTCAAAAAAATATTCTCATGGAATTGCACACCTCTCCCTTAGGAGGGCACTGAGGATTTTTAAAAACTTACCATAGGGTTAAGAAGGAATTTTTTTGGGATGGAATTAAATCTGATATTCAAAAAGTTTATGGTGGAATTTTTGGCTTGCTAAAAAAATAAAGTTGAAACAATAAGACCCCAGGTCTATTACAAATTTTATCCATTCTAAGTTAATGTTGGGAGGAGGTTTCAATGGATTTTATCACAAGTTTACCCAAGTCCGAAGGAAAGAGTGTCATCATGGTGGTAGTTGATAGAATTACCAAGTATGCACACTTTTGTGCATTATCTCATCCATTTAAAACCAATACAATTGCTACTATATTTATGGAAACAATTCAAAAGATACATGGAAACCCAAAGATTATTGTAAGCGATAGAGATCCCAATTTCACTGCAAATTTGTGGACATAATTATTTTTTTGTCTGGGTATTCGGTTAGCTCATAGCTCATCTTATCATCCTTAATATGATGGGCAAACTGAGATAGTAAACAAATGTTTGGAAGGATATCTTCATTTATTTGTATCTTATAAACATACACAATGGGTCAAATGGTTGCCTCTAGATGAATGGTGGTATAACACTTCCTTTCGTACTGCAGAACAAATGATCCCATTGATGGAAATTTATGGATATCATCCACTATCCATCACATCATATTTAAGAGAACTTATAAGGTTCAAGCAGTGGAAGATCACATTGAGCATCAACAACAAGTCCTCCAACACTTAAAGGATAACCTCACTTTGGCGCAAAATAGAATGAAACAACAATCATATCAACATCGCAGCGAAATAAGTTTTGATATAGGTGACTTGGTATTTATATGGCTACAACCATACAAACAAATATCCCTCAAGAAAACTAAGAAGGATAATAAATTATCACCAAAGTTTTATGGTCTGTACAAGGTGTTTCCAAAGATTGGTACTGTGGCCTATAAATTGGAGCTTCCTACAGCTTCCTGAGTGCAGCTAGTTTTCCATGTTTCATGCTTAAAGAAGGTTATAGGTGACAAGCTCCCAGTTCAAACAATATTTCCATAACTTGACGAGGAAGGAAAAATCATATTGGAACCTTAGGTAGTCACACAAACAAGAACTCGACAGTTATGAAATCGATCAATTTCAGAGTATCTCAGCTAGTGGAAGAACTTACCCGCTGAAGATTCCACATGGGAGGATGAGAATTTTATACAAAAGCATCCAAAACTACTCAAGCATTGAGGAAAATACTTTTATGAAGGATAGGGGCTTATAAGGTCCCTATGATACTGGTGGATTTCCTTATTAGTATTGTCATTGTAGCCCTTATTGTTATAGTTGTCTTGATGTTGTCCCCATATTGTTATTATGGTGCCCCATAGAAGCCCAATATTGTTATTTTTGTGCTCTTACATTATTACTTTTATGTCGGCTTTGATTATGTTGTGACCCCTTAGAATCCTATATATAGAAATGATGTCTTTTCATTTGTATCATCGAAGAATTGTTCATTTTTGTAATGTAAATGAGGTTTCCCTCTCGAAGAGGCTGATTTTGAAGTCGTTGATCTATCTGTTCTTTTATTTTGTGAGTTGGTTACATAAATTATCATTATTGAATTTGTACATATAAAATTATTGTTTAGCGTTAAATATTAATTTTCAATTATTTTCTTGTAGAAAAAAATGGAACTCATTTGACATATAAATAGGACAACAAGGAAGAAAAAAGGCCGATTTTGAAGTTTGTAAATAATTATTAATATTTCCTTATAACAACTCAAGGTTCCATTTTTGTATATTTTAAGTTGTTTTACAAAAGCCATCCTTGAATGTCTTCAAATAAGTGCTAACATACAAAGAAGAGCCATAAGAAGAATCGATTGACAATGGATTAAATAAGGGTTGTAAGTATATGCTTGCATATCAAAAATTAATTGTGCAATTAGTAGGTATTTGTGTTGTTTTACTTCTTCAAGTTTATAATCAATAAAACAAAAAAACCCTCCTTTATATTAAATCTATGATTTATAATGGGGTTTAAAACATGTAGGAAACAAAGTATGGAACTATGCTAGCAGAAGACTTGTTGCAACCAAGACACGTGACTTGGTTTTGAAACCATGTGCACAGTTTATGAGTCACTTTTTGCTATGGTACATTTCTATTCAATTTACATTGACGTATGTTATTTATTTCAATTTTCATTATTCTCACCAATGTAGATACACTCATTACACTTTATTTTTGTGTTTGCATAAGGAACAATATCAAGAAGATGAAAACAAACGATACAATAAAAAAAACATTTCTCTAAATAACCCAATTCATATAAGTAGCTCGAGCACTGATAACAATTCCAGTGAAGAATGTTGATTTGTTTGGATATCAATGTTGTATTTTTCTAAATAATTGTTTATGAAAATCATACATGTTGTTTAATATAATGGACATAGTATCCTAATTGAAAGACAAGGGATTACCAATAACAATTAAATTTTGGTTGACAAAGAGGCTCTTATTGATTTATAATAAAATAAATTTTAATTTATTCTAATGTGTTATCCAATGTCACTATGAAATGGCATACCACTGATTAAATATATTGATGATTAAATATTCTAATGAAGAGATGCAAAATCTGATAATATAAAAAATTAGTCAAAACATCATATACAAATACACTAATCAAATTTTATTTTATATTAATACTATTATAAGATATATGTCGATGTTTCGATGAATAATGGATTTAAAAAATAACAATAATTGTAGTGTCACAAGTCAATGTTTCCAAAAAAGAGAAAATATCATAAAAAAATTGGTGCGTTCATAACAAAAAAAATGCACCGATACATTATGTTATATAAAACCACCATGACGACATATTTTTTCATACCCATTGCCTTTTTCAGAAAATGACAGCAGTGGGGCATTTAGTTCTTAAGGCACTGATATTGTTTGCAATTAATGCCTTGGTGCATTGTAACTCTAAACGCAACAGTGCTTTCATAGAAATAAAACCCCGGTACTACAAAATATATTTCTATCCCATGTGCATTGTTAAAATTAACATTAATTTTCCTTTTATGCCACTAACACATTGGTGCGTTTAGAAAAATAATATGCATCAGCCCTGTGAGTTTAAACAAAATCGTGGGGACTATAATTATTTTTTACGTGCCCTGGTCTCGTTCCTTAAAAGAATGCACTGAGGTGTTATTTGATATATAAGCACCACAGCGGTATACATTTCATGGACCGTGTTCTTTGAATTAAACAACTTAGTGCTTTATTTATGTATGAGGCTGAGTTCTATTATATATGTAGTGCACTGGTGCTACTTGTTTCAGGAAGCGCACTACAAAAAAAACACCCTCTAAAACCTATTACCACCTAGATTTCTTTAGTTGTGATGAAGTTATGTTATAATATCCACTAAAACATCAGCGATCACAAACATATGTTTTAGTGAATGTTTTTTTTGATAATTTTTATGAATTTTATAATACTACAAACATTTGTTATAACATTTGCTAGAAGGTCTTTTCTTTGTAGTGGTGGCACTCCCAGAGGAGGCCATGTGGCGAGTGAGATGTAATCTTAGAATCACCTTGGAGATATCTAATGGTGACGTCACTCTAGTGATTACAAGCGAGGTACCATGGAGGATTTAAATAGGGGTGTAAAGGAGGAGGGTTAGGGAAAGTCCATCCCACGACATGAAGTTTGTTGTAATTTCATGGTGGAAATGTCCATCTTTGACTCCAGGAATATAGAAGGGAGACCCACTTGATTGCATTGAACAAATGAGAAGCTATGGTTATGTGACATTATGGGTCAATGCAATCAATCGATTTCCATTTGTGAGTTATGGTTGTTGACCTCCAAGTGATGGTACCAGTGATATGACTTAGCTTATATATATATATATATATGACTTATCTATATATATATATATATATATATATATATATTCTCGAAGTTGAATCATTCAATTTGGCCTTGAAATGAAGGTTAGGGGTGCCTTTTTTGGAATTACACCAAAATTTCCTTGCTTCACTAAAATGCACACTCAGACTTCATTTATTGGCCAATATTATTAATTCAAATTGTAGAGTTTTTATTTAATTATTTTACACACTTTAGAATTATTATATGTTTACTTTCAACCTTAAATAATTTACCTACAAATTTCATACAACATTCTAAGTTTTAATTCAACTTTAATTATGTGAAAGTTGTGTATAGGTGTTTCTTCAGCTTGTTGTTAAAAAGCACAATTGTCCTTTTAATTTAGAGAAATAGTTCCAACTCTTCATATTAATTATTGATACAGGTAGGTTTTGTTATTGCAAGGCTATTATGTAAAATATATGCATATGGAAAATGGTGTCTAGCACTAATGAATCTCAAAATAAATCATTGTAATTGCACCTTTAGCAGTCCAATACCCTAGTTGTTACACTTTCAAACCTTGTTCACACTCTCAAGAAACAAACACACATTGCAAAATAGAACCACTCTGTCACACTTTCACACTTATTTAGAAAATAACAACACTCTTGGAAACCATTTTCTCAAAAAATGTTGAAACACACATTCAAATGAAATAAACACACTGTTAAACTTTAACACGAATTATATCATCCTCACACTAACAATGGGACTAATCCAAGACCTATGTTGTTACACAATACAAAGATTAGAATTCTACAATTGCTAAAGTATGAACAGGACTAATAATAACAATAATAGAAATAAAGCATCAATTATAACTGAGGAAATGAATCAAACAAATATATTTCCTTCATAACTAGTGATCCCTGCTAAGAAGGAGGACCCTTCCTTCCTACCAGGGGTTGGTACATTACACAACACACAAGTTAGTAAAAAAAAAGGTATGATGCCATGAATGATTAATATTTTATGAAACATAACATTACAATGTCTATATGTTTCTACTTATCTATCTCGCATGGGTAGAAAGAACACCTCTCTATAATTTCAATTTACAATGATAATATTATCATGAGAATCTCTTGATTCCTATGTGATCTAATTTGAGAAGTCATATTAATAATTTGATAACGAATTCCAAGGTTAGTTCAATATCAGAACAATTTTTTTCCAAATTACTATAATTATCAATAGAACATCCTACCCATTTTAGCAAAATTTCTCAAAAAATTACAGGCTCCAACAAGCCCCCAACACAAATATGTGGCTCTTCAAGCCTTTGGTACAAGATTTGTAGGCGTCGTTAGAGAGCCTGGTTGTGTTGGAGATCTTCGAACAAACAAGGAGTGGAGTGCCACATCCCCCCTCTCCACAACAACATGCTTGGAAAAAGTATCCTTGACATTTTTTTTCTCTAGGGCCAAGTTCTATGTATGTGCTTGACCCTTGTCCCCTTCTTTTTTCTACAACTACTCCTTCCTCTACTGAGAGGTGGCTATATTTCAATCATCTATCCTTCTTGAGGATTTACTAATGTTTATTAGAATTGTTGCATATTTTACATAACTAGAATGACATCTTAAATCTTACTTAATTAAAATTTACTATGGTATATATGTGCACTACCATATACATGCACTTTGATATGATGTAATATGATTATGGTTCCAGTTAATATGTTATAATATTACAAATATTACAAAAATATTAATATTTCATGAAATAAATAATAATTTTGATTTTTTTTTTTTTTTTTTTTGCAAAACACGTCTTTGAGAAGATCCAGTTACTCCCAAGATCGATCCTGATTATGTTTTATTTGGTACAGACATTCGAGATGATGGTGATGAGGTAGATGTAGATGACATTGAGGCAGACGATGATGATGATAAAATTGATGATGACCATGATGCTAATGATCATGATAAACATGATGATGATGATAATGAATAATCTACTGGTAATAGCGGGCGATGTTGATCTTATATACTCCGATACATATTTATTTTCTTTTTTCATCTTTATTATCATATTTATCATTTTCACTTTCAGTACCATGTTGAGTTGTATCATTTTCACATGTATCATTTTGACTTATATCATTGGAAATGTATTATCTAGGCCTGTATTATGTGTAGTAAGTCATCGACCAAAAAAATTGTTTACTAATAATAAAAAAATACTAGTTCTAGTTAAAAATATATATATATATCTTGTTATTGTATTCCAATGTTGTGTTGTGCTTTCTAACTATAAGAAACCTGAAAGAGATCTAGCATGGAAATCTCTATGATGTCAATCTGGGTCTACAGTATGTGTAGGTAGTAATAACCAACAATTTTGTTTATTAGTAATATAAAAATACCAGTTGTAGTTAAAAGAAAAATTTTGTTAGTTTGTATGGATGTCTATTTCCATAAAATTTATTTATAAATGGTATGCTATAAATATTTAAAATTCAATATCACTCAATATTTAATCATATAAGTTATTTAATAGGCATGATATACTTAACTAATTTAATTCAAATAAAAATATTAAATTAATAAATGGAAGTTATCAAGGAAGCATCACGAGTTTTTAAAATGAAAACGGAATGTGGCTCTAAAATGGAAGTAAAATTCAACACTAAATTGAAATCCATACTTGGAGCTATTATTGGCTCTAAATAGGGAGCTAAATTTGTTCCTTAACAGGAAGAAAAATTGGAGGCTAATTAAGAATCAAATCCCAACACTAAAAGGAAGTAAACCATGCACCTAAAATAGAAGCAAGCGAGGGCACTAAATAGGAAGAAAACCTTCCAACTAAAAGGAAGAAAATCATGAGGCTAAAATGGAAGTGATTATGGAAGAAGAAAAGGAAGAAAACTAGAAGCACACTAGAAGAAATCTTGGAAGTAAAACATGGAGTTACCTAGGAAGAAAAAAAAGAAGCAATTTAGGTATCAAAAAAAGAAGTAATAATGGAATCAATACTAGCATCCAAACTTGATGTTATGTGAGAATAAAAAAGAGAAGCAATTTAGGTAGAAAATAAATAAGTAATAATGGAAGAAATATTAGAATCCAAACTCTTCGTTCCCTAAGATTCAAATAAAGAGGCTATTCATGTAGCAAACCAAGAAGTAATAATGGAAGCAATATTAGAAGAAAAAAAATAAGCTACAATGGAAGCCATATTAGAAGCTAAAGAAGATGCCATAATGGAATCAAAGCTAGATGCAATAGGTGATCTCATATTAGAAGAAAAAATCGACACAACAAAGGATGTTATAATGGAATCATGACTTGGTGTTAATTAGGAAGCCAAAAAAGAAGTTATTTTTGATGTCATATGAGATGAAAAATAGGAATCACAATTGGGAAAAAAACTATAAGTACAAATGGACACAACAATGGAAGCAAGAATGCAAGAAACAACACCTGATCCTATTCTGAGTGCTATTTTGGGTGCCTAAGTGAAGATGCCATGTTACACTAGGCTTTACAATGCCATTGGAAACCAATTCACATGCTCAAAAACACTAGATTTTGTTGGTATTTCTGGCACTAGTGGCCTATTTTGTTGTAGTGTATATTGTTGAATTTTGGGAAGAAACATATCACTTATATGATTTGAACAATACTTGAAAGGGAAATCCATTGAGAAAACCCTTAGGAATTGGTGTATGAACAAAGCCCCCCCCCAACACACACACACACACACATATATATATATAAAATATTAGTCTACAAAATCTAGTTTTCTTGAAAATTTAAGCACCTTGAATAAAATATCATTCCTTCCATGGATAAAACATCTTTGGTAATGGGATAGTTATCCTTTCTCATTCAATCCATTCTCTAAGTCCCATCACTCCCACTTATGTGATTTCACACTAAGGGAGTTTATTATACACAAAAAATTCTCACTCTAAATAGATACATTCATATCCTTTATACTTATGGAAACTCCAAACAAATTTCAAATTCACCCTATATTTTCTATCCTCCAAATTTATACTTATAACACAGTTTTTCTTGACAGTAAATGGGAAAATTTTCTCTTTTGAAAACACACTTGGAAATTTTGTAGAACTATGACAACTTAAAAAAAATGTTTTCCCATTTTTCAACTTAACTGAGTTGAATACATCTATTAAAATAATGTTTTCCCATTTTTTATTGACTAATTTTATTTTAGTTCTTTCCTTTTTCTATTATTTTATTTTTTTATGAATTTAATTACAAAGAAGGTTTACTTCTAAAACAAACTTAGATTCATTTTAAACCAAGATTTACCAAGTGTTGAGAGAAATCAACTCTAACATTAAAATGAATTTAAATAAGTACTTCTATATTTTATAATCAATTTATAATGGATTTCCTCAAGCCTCTTCATCATAACAAATACCATGGGCTTCGCAATACCATTGACTTGTAAACTAATATTAAGAAACTCATCAAATGACTAACTCAAACTTATATTAATAATTATTATTTTAAATAATTTAACCAATTCAACATAACATCACATTAAATAATATTTTACAACATCGCTAAGCTATAAAACACTTGTCACTTTGGACACAACAAATTATTAAAAATATTTTAAATATACAAATTTGTCATTTCCAACGAGATAAAAAGTAGAATAAACTATATACTCATACTTTTATATCAATAAAGTTTATGTTCCATGGTGAATAGCACGTGGTGATGTTCGTCACCAAAATTCAAACCTTTAAAGGGCATGTTTTCCATTGTGGGTCATTTCATCTTTGTTTAAAATATTTTAAGTTGGGAAAATAGATATTATATGTCCATGGTTGAACATTCTAAACTTCTATTTTTAAACGAACAAAATAAAAATAATAATATTTATATATAGAGGATAATTTTTTTAGTTTTGTTGACTTATTGTGTTGTACAATATATTTTTTGGAATTGATTAGATAAACAAAATTAAAGGAATTAGAAGGACATTTAATTGTGATTTAAGTTTATTATTGACAATTTCAAATAATAAAAAATTAGATTAACTAGATCATGAATATATTGTACTCTAATCATTATTGTTTTTTTTCATTATTTCTCTTTTTATATTTGTAAATGTGCTTGATTTTTGTGTAGGATGTTATGAACAAATTTCATGGTAACTAGCCTAGATCCATCTTAACTCTAGATCTACCAAGCATCAAGAGGGATGAAATCTATTTTCCCTCTCAAGAGATATCTTTTCACTCTCAAGAGATTTGATCCCTTTGGACACTTGGTAGATCCAGACTTAAGATGGATCTAGGTTGGTATTATGTAAACTTTACATCTCTATATATAAAAGTATTATCACTTTTCATTTTATTAAAACCTTGATATAATATCTATGGAATATCCATTATAATATTTTTAGTAGTATTGATGGTAGAGGGTGTAGATATATCTCATATGAACTCATCACACTCTTTGTTCACCCTCCTAAGCTCCTTTACAAAATGTGGTTTCACTTTGTTTTTGTGAAGTCATATTTTAAGTTGGGAACAATATTTCGTGGGAACCTTTTATGGATGCATACTTGATTGGAGAACAACAAATTTGGGGTGTTTCAAATGGAGAAGTGCATAAATGGAAATGCCTATGGAGAATGCTCATAGTGAAATTTGATCTAGAACCATTACCATATGAGGGTGAATGTTTTATTCTAGGTGAGGTGATTAAAAACAAAGGTCTCACATGTCATGCAATTGTCAATGAAAATAAGCTCTTCCATTGAGCACTTGGGAAGGAAGTTACACAGGCCTCTCTTTTGATTAGATTGTTTGACTGCATTACATTTAACATTAACATTTTTTTTTCACTCAAATTAGGCTATATTTCATATCACATCTTTTTCATCTGTGCTCTTCTTCCATATGCGCTATAGACTTATCAAGTTTCCTTTGCAAAATCTGGTGCAAATGCTAGTGTATATATATATATATATATATATATATGAAATTCATATTAATTAATAGAAATATTAAAATAGTTTTCTATTCAATTTTTATATTAAAATATTTTAAAGTATAAGAATAATATATAGATATTCAAAAGATAAATATATTATTTCTTTACTTTTAATTCCTTTATTTGTAAAGTTGATATAAAATTATGTTATTTTTATTTAATTTTTAGGTTAAAATACTTTAAAAGTGTCAAAATAATATATAAATATACAAAAGTAAATTATATTATTTTTTACTTTTAATTAATTTATTTGTAAAATTGGTATAAAATTATGTTAGTTTTATTTAAATTTTATATTCAAATATTTTAAAAATACAAAAATAATATATAAATATTCAAAAGTAAAATATATCATTTTTTTTACTTTTAATTACTTTATTTGTAAAGTTAGTATAAAATTATATTACTTCATATAAATATATGAAAATATTTTAATTATATCTCTCAACCAATTTAAAAATAATTACAAGTCAAGTTTTATATACCATACCAAAAATAAAAACACATATTACATTGTTGCTATTGGCTTTCTTTATTCCGATAATTTTGAAAGTGTCTCTTCCGAAATGCAATCCAATCTTAGATACTACATCTACCATAGAGTTTTTATGCCTCTACATATGATCAGAACATGCGAGATTGTTTTTATGCCTCTACATATGATCAGAAC
The DNA here is from genome assembly GCA_031772625.1 of Pinus tabuliformis. Classification (NCBI taxonomy): domain Eukaryota; kingdom Viridiplantae; phylum Streptophyta; class Pinopsida; order Pinales; family Pinaceae; genus Pinus; species Pinus tabuliformis. Next base: position 1,199,522,886 of record CM062820.1, on the reverse strand, counting down.
ATACGAGATTTGCTATTCAAGTCAAAATATTACTTTTATTTTTATTAATCAAACTATAATCAAGTTAAATTAACTTCAATTCTAAATGTTTAATAAAGTATTATGCCAATATTTTATAAAATTGTTAAATTCTTTAGGCAGTATTTAAATTAAATTAATTTCAATTCTAAATATAGTATTTAAATTAATTAAATTAATTTCAATTCTAAATATATCATCACAAGATTTGAAATATAATTAATTAAATTAAATTAATTTCAATTCTAAAGGTATTAGAACATGATTTGAAATATAAATTAATAAATTTATGTGAAACTACCAAATTTTAAGTTCAAAAATTACCCAAAAAAGTTTCCATTTAAAAAAAAAAAAATTATCCTACATCAATCTTATTCCAACATTAAAACTAACCATAAAAAAATAAAGTCCATAAACTAATAAACTCTATTCCCAAATGATATTCAATAAATAAATGAAAGTCTAGGGGAAGAGGATTGTTGGTAGTGTATCTCTAATGACAAGTGATATTTAATAAATAAATGATTAAAAAATAAAGCCCATAAACATATAAATTTTATTGACAAGCCATATTTAATAAACAATATAGTTTAATTATAGATAAAATAATTGTTTTCCCCATAATCTATCAATACAATTTCAAGCAAGATTGTGAATGCATGAATGGATTCAACACCCTAAAACCCTCATGAGACACTAGAATTATTCAAATTAAACAACTTAAACTTGAGTTTATAAAAATATCATTTGGTTTTGAGTTAAAATTAACAATGCCCACGTGGCTTTGGATTGACGGTGAATGGGTGCACTGTTAAGACACTCCTTGCGATAGATCACTGGTTCAAATCCCCCGTGGGTGCTTACCTGCCCAAAAAAAAAGAATTAAAATTAACAAGAAAAAATACTCTCGGAAAAAAACCGTTTTAGTCCATAAATTAAACTACACCTTTAATAAATGAATAAAAGTCCAAGTGATAACTTCACCTTTAATAAATAAATGAAAGTCTCAGTGATAAAAGTGGTAAGGAGGAGATGTGTAATTCTTTTAACTTTTTCATATAAAATTAATATATGAAATTTAAGAAATATTAATTATTAGAACTAAAATTATATGAGTGTTTATAAATTTGTAATATATCTATATATATATATATATATATATATATATATATATATATATATATATATATATATTCTCTAAGATTTGATTCCCTCAATGCTTTCTAGATCCATTATTAAAATAAATCTATATTTGTTTTATATCTATCAACAAAATTTAAAACATTATGATAGCATTCTATGGATTACATTGTTAAATTTTATTTTATTTGTTCAATTTAATTTAATTTTAGTTTGATTATGCATTTTGATCATAGGATAAGGAAAATATTTATTCAATAGTAATCAATTTAATTTTGACCATGAATTATATTATTTTACGAATCATATTGATGAATTATGAACTTGTCAAAAGGAGACTTCATGGCATGCATAATTTTATCATCATTGTCTAAAATATGGTATGGAACTAACATGAATTTACTAATTCATGAAGGTTGCAATAATTTTCATGCACTGTACATATTTGGAGCAAATCCAATCTTTATGTACAATTTTCATAAATCATATTTATATTTTACATCAAGTTTTGTTTGAATATGTTTTATGTGGATAATTTTAATTCGTAACCACACTTAGATAGGAAGCCAATTTTATATGGTAAATTTTGCTTAAGAAACGAACTTCTTGTAGTAAGTGTTGTGCATATGTATTTTTGGGCGTAAACCATTAGAGGTGATATTCATGAGTTTCTTGTATCGTAAATCAAAGTTTATACCTTTTAAAATAGATGTGTTTAATTTATAACCTTCCTATGACGCTCTATAATACAACATATATCTTTAAGATGAATGTTTTGTCATACAATAATATTAGGTGGAAAATCTCATGGATCAAGAATTACATGAATGCTTCTTGTGATATAAACTATAGTTTTTGGGATTTAACTCTTAAATTTTTCCTCTAATCCATATCTTTTTAGGGATTAAGAACCCTCTTTAGATATCTAGCCCATAGTATAAGCAATGGAGATTAATTCTTTTTTCCATGAATTATAAGTTTCATAAATGGTTCTTCTAGCTTAAACCATGATAAATGCGAATTAAAACTATGGTATTTTTCTCCTAACACATTCACTTTTAGTTCAAAATCATCTACAAACCCCATCAACGACAATACATACCCAGAGATGCAAATGTTTTCCTATTAAATACCATGGGCCCAATTTCATGCATGATTAGTGATCATATATTTAACACCTCTCCCTTAGATTTCAGGTGAAATACCTTTTATATGGCATGTGAAAATGTTGTCCTATCGAAATATCAGGGTCCCAATTTCATGTAGGATGAGTGACCATACCTTTAAAACCATTTCCTTAGACTTTATCCCTAAATGCCTTTTATTTGCCATTGAATCAATGTACAATTCCTAGAGATTGAAACTTTTCCTTATGAAAGGACTACATAAACATTTTTTTGGATTAGAAGCAATATGGGCAATTCTTATACTGTAAGCCATGCTTTAGGGGTCTAAATAGCTATTTTTCACTTATATATGATTTTTCAGTTTAAAATCATTTATAAGATTCCAAACCATGATATGAGCCCTAAAGATGGAAAATTTACCCTATATAATGTTTCAAGCAAAGCATAATGGTTGTTGTGTTCAAAATTATGTTTTAAATGACTAAATGGAGGATTTTTCACTTAATGCATGTTCCTTAGCCATATAATTGACCAACTCATATAGTGGCTGCAACACCCTTCAAAATTTGGCTTCGAGCCTTCTTTGTTTTTTCCTTTATGGTTGCAAACACTCGAGCTCATTCCATGAGCTACTTGAGAGTCTTTCCACCCCGCTTACTTGATTAACCAAGTGTCGTCGTTTGGCATGTTAATTGCTTTATCATGCTTGCGGTCCTATTATGGTGATTTCAAAGGTTTCCATTTATGTGTTTGAGTTTTCCTAGCTATGTAAACATCGGTCGCACTAATACACAAAGCTTCAAGCATTGTCACCCATGTGTCATCACAGTCGTCCTAAGGTCTATCTTAAGTGTCGCACTTGTCGCTTTTAGTTCTAGACAGTCTCGGAGAGGGTAATGCTTTGTCTTGTTGTTCCGATGGCCTATGCTATCATGTCGTCAAAGTATGCTAAGTGTGTGATCATAATGTCAAGTTCCTCACAAGTTAACATGCCTCCCACACTTAGCCATTTTCACGAGAATCCTTCTGAATATACAACTCCCCTTCACCGGACCCTGATTGAGCTGCAAACTGCATAGTATCAGCCCTCAGTGATGTTGGTGTCCTTGCTAGAACTACACAGTACGCAGAGAATATCCTCCGGGACAGTTGCACTGCGTAATCCCAAAGTTGAGTAGCTTGCCTTCCTTCCCAGAATTGCGCAGAAGCTGCATCAAGCCCGACCTGAATTGTGAAGTTCGCAAGATCATTCATCTAGTCTCTTCCCTACATGTTGGAACCCCAAAATGCGCAGAAACTTGAGCTTGATTTTCCTCCGAGAACTATGCACAAGTGTCCCATAGTGTCCTAGCTCAGCCGAGACTCATTGATCCCAGAAAATGTGTATATCTCTCCTCTTTGGTCCCTCTTGTGCCCATTCCTTCCTTCCATCCGAAAATTGTGCAGGTCTACCTCCCAGGGTCTCACCTTACAACTACCACAGATGATCTCAACTCCATAATCCTTCTTTTGAGTGGCCTCTACAATTTTTTTACCAGAAGTGAAGGCTATGCTCTGAAGTTCCTCAATTAAGCTGGAGTTGTGCTTTGCGTAGTCTCGGTGACCAATATCCCTTCCTGTCACCCAAAACTACACAATGAGCAGTTGTTGGGCCCTCTTCCCATCCTGTCATCCATCCTAGGCAGAATCCATGGACAATAATGCATCATCTTAGACTAGGAGGTTTTAGATTTGATGGTGTCCCATCATGAGTGAATTGGAGGAACATGTATACTGTTAGATCATGGTAAGGTGATGAAGGAGATGAAGAAGAAGTGAATATGCTAGAATACTCACTTGCAGCTGGATGGACGAAAGAAGCTCATCGAGAGAAAGAAAATGGAACACATGCATGCAACCACCTTTCAAGACCAAATATCATTGAAGACCTCGCAACATCAAGCTGTGCAGAGGAGAAAATAAAGCACATCGAAGAACACATCCATCACTCAGCATTAACAACATCTTGACATTGCCACCATAATAAGCTAGTTTGTGTCAGCATTGTCATGTCAAGTTGTGTCATGAGATGTCAGAGGCCACACCATTATTGTGGGCCATATATGTTGTAAATCGACTGTAATGTGAAGTGAAAGTCTAATGGAAACACATCAATATGAAGAGTCATGTCAGTTTAAAAATCATAGGAAGTTGAACAATCATGAGGGTAATCTAAGAGTCACAAGGGTCAAGTGTCACCCTTGGTTATATATACCCTTCCCATTATATGAGCAATGAATTTTAACTTTGGCTACTCGCATGAAGCATTGATATTTTTCAGTCAGTTCTTTGAGGAGCAAGGAGTGGCTCCAATATATCGCTACTGGGGCCAGTGCTGTATAGTGTACATATGTATCTTGGAAATTTGGCTTAATACAGAAGCCTGTTAAGGCCAACATGTTTTCATACATGTTTTGTAGATGATTGTAACATTATTCTTTCAACATTTTAATTCATGTTTGTTTCACATGTACTAAGATAGTTGAAATATTTCGGTTGTTTTGGTATTTACCTTGTTGGGAATGTGGTGTATTGGTTAGCATTGTTGTCTCATCGTTGTGGACTACTCCGCAGGATACTAGGCAGACCTTCCTCGTTTACTGGTTACAATTACCATCACATCTTTTGTGGACTACTGTGTTAGATGGTGGATGGGTCTTCCCTTATACTTTGGTTTTAATAATTGTCGCATCTGCTATGGAATATTCCACTGGATGCTGGATAGACCTTCTTGGTTCACATGTGTCTCTTCTTGGGTGGTACTATTACCTCTCACTTAGAGGCTCACCTTAATATCCCCCTTTTGTAGTAAGAGAACCTAGACACAATTATATTACACACTCACTAGGAACACTCACCTCGCTTTTTGAAGACACCAGTGTAACACTCTCATGTGATGAAGAACAAGAGCTAAGGAAAATCTCTAAGTAAATGGAAACTAGGCCATCATACTGGATGGGACTGCTACACCAAATGGTGTGATTTCTAATTGGGACTTCATACTAGGGAGATCGCCTCAATCTTGGTGGATCTAGCAGCATCAAAATTTATGGTGCTAGAAGGAGGGACACCAGTATTTTATGGTTGATTGTTCCATTGAACCCACTCACCCATTATCTGGTCCAAGCAATAACATTCACTCCCTCTCCCCTACACGAAATTTTGAATTTGGTAATTTATCACCTCCCAGACCCAAACGTGAAATCTTGAATCATCAAATCTGAGTTGTCCATCCCATCACCTGTCAATTTGCAAAAGTTGTTTGACTAATTCCAGTAGTGTTTTCTCTTCCATATTCACAAAAGAAGCAAAAGACTACCCCCACAGGAGTAGTAGTTTCATATGTTGAAGAAGCAATCCTCGCCACTCTTGAGGAGCTAGCAAAAGCTATGAAGAAAGAAGAGGAACCCCCACTCTTTTAAAAGGAAGAAGAAGACAACCTCTTAATTTTAGGCTCAAGTTCCGGTGGAGGAGGTGGAGGGGAAGGAAATGCAGGAGGACGAGAAGAGGAGAAACCAACATATTCAGAAGAGGACTCATAAGATTCAGAAGAGGACTCATCAAATTCAGAAGAGGAGGATGAGGATGATGAAGAGGAAAACATGATGGAAACAAATCTGGAGTGGATGACTCAAGGCCCATTAGTAATTCTGGGTGTCCTGCACAAATGTTGACAAACACAGAGAAGCTCTTAATGAAATATGACCCTAACAAGATAGTGAAGGAAGAAATCACTTAGACACATTCTACCTACATCTACGGACACTCATTGTACACTATGATGACGTTTCTTGTATATGTTTTCCATGTACATTGGATGGAAGAGAAACTATATGGTACCACAACCTTCCTCCAAACTCCATCAAGAACTGGGGGTGTTCAAAAGGATATTTCTTGAAAATTTTGCTAAAGAAAATACCCCTTTCATGTTGCTAAAATATTTGCGTACTCTCAAGATGGAGCAGAAAGAAAAGGTTAAAGGTTTCAATCAGAGGTTTAACCGCATTTTGAACAATTTCTCATGACTCCATCACAATCGACCACTACAATTTTACCTTGTCGACGAATATTGCACAGTTCATCAAGCGAGTTATGTACAAGCATTGACAGAAAATTGTGAAGAGGCTATTTCCATAGAGAAAGATTTGTGTGCTACTGGAGTCATTGTAGACGACGAATACACTAAGGACTCCAAATACATGGGCAAGAGGTCTCGAACCTCTATGTGTAAGGCGAATAAAAAATAAGCAAGTGACATTAGGAGCCTTACCTATCTCTTCAAGTCCCTGACCACCGAAGTTGTTGAACTTAAACAATGGACAAATGAGAAAACTGTGAGCAGCACGCCTTCCAGGTACTCGCCGAAGAAGAATGTAACTTCAAGCAATAATAGTAGCCAGCCGACCAAATCTATATAGAGCTCCAATTTGGTTCTAAACCTTCACTAGCTCGTGACATTCCTATAGCGTGTTTCATTGGAAACATCATTCGGAGAAAACGTGCCTGGAATGGAACCGTGGAATAAGTAGCATGGATACACAGTTGTCCAACACACTCATGTTAATGAGAAAGTTGAGCCAGACGATGAAGAAGAAGAAGTTGCTACATTTGATGAAGCTCCAAGTTTTGGGCATGTAGTAAACATGTCTCAATGTACTTGCACAACCCAGAATACCACCATCGACAATGAGCCTCCGAGTGGCGGTTTGCCCCTGAAGCAAAAAAATTGATATAAATTGAGAAGTCAAGGGGTCCACACTGTGTTTGAGATACTGAGGGATAAAATAAGACTATATATGTTAAGGACAATAGGTTCACCAGTCAACTAAACATAGAACACTTAGAGTAAGTCCAGGAAGACATCTTCGATGAAAAATGTGTCCATAAGCAGCAAAGACAAAAACAGCCCACCGGAAACCATGAACTCAGTTATACCCCTGAAACCTCGGTGAGTCTCCCTGCTTTAGATTATAACATTGTAGAAGACATGAAGAAGACTCGTGCCAACATCTCCTTGTATGAACTTACAAAAATCACGAGTGAGTGGGACATTCTTCTACAAGCACTTAGGAAAACCTCTACAGGTGATGCTACCTCTTCAAGCAAGGGATCAAGTAAGTATCCTAACACTCTCGCATCGATGCTTAATTTTCTCCACATGGAGGAGGAAAACTCACTTTTCCCACCCTTCCTCTTATCATTCAAAATGTTCAACTTCTATGTTCACAACTTCTTGGTTGATTCTACAACATCAGTTAATGTCATGCCACTCTCCATCGATAAGAAGATCAATGCCCAATAGAGTAAGAAAAGTGTGTAGATCATCCAAATAGACAGAACTTGCATACCAACAATTGGTGAACTTAGGGATGTGATCATCTAGTTATCGTCTGATAGATGAGTTCATCAATGCTTCAATATTGTAGTTGTGGACATCTCGGAAGCATATGGTGTATTACTGAGTAGAGATTGGTCAAACAAACTACAAAGATACTTTGCCCCTGACTGGTCACACTTATGGCTTCACTATATGGGTAGAAACAACCATCTCCAAGTATTGTCAGAGAGATACATGAAGCACAAAGTGACTCCCTTGAATGGAGAAAATGAACCATTGGCTTTAGCAAAACTTATGTTTGGCAATTTCTTTCTGGAGACACAGTTGGGGTGTTATCTTGCAGAGCCATCCCTTATCCCACCAGAGAATTAACTGGGTCTCCTTACATGGCCAACCATCGAAAATGAAACTTGTATAGTAGTTTGTAATAGTAGTAGCAGTAGTGATAGTAGTACTAGTGTGCTGAGAAACCCTTGTACAGATGATATGTGGACCATGTACTTTCACGGATCCAAGACATAGGAGGGCTCTAGAGATGGTTGCGTTTTAAAAGATCCGATGTAGATAAAAGACTTAATTTCTAGCCACTTGGAGTTTGAGTGCATGAACAACATCGACGAGTATGAAGTACTCATCTTGGGCTTATAAGAAAGCCATAAACCTCAAAGTTGTGGTTCTAAAAGTGGTACGTAACACTATATAGTGTGTGTCACCTTGTCTTAAGAGTTATCAACAAGACATATGGTGACTCATCTCTCAATTCCAAGATTTTAACGTTATTTTAGTACGAAAAATGTGTAATGCAGTTGTAGATGCCTTTGAAAAAGAAACTACTAGGATGTCACCCTTAAGGGATATATTTTCTGTTGAGATTTTGTATAAACCATTTGTCCCAGACAACATCACTAATTTCGTGATTTTGATGATGATAAAAAGGTTCTACATTTCATGGCTACTGTTGATGTCTTAAAGGATGCAATGATAGATGAGGATGAGGATGAATGATATCTACAAGATGCTACTGATACAAGTAAAGGAAACCTCACCCCCAAGGGTGTGGTATCACTTGAAAAGATGTATGACTTGCAGAACCTCTTTCAGAGACCTGTGAATGCCAAAACCCATAACTCTACATTGTTGCATGAATAGATCAATCTAAGAACTAAAAAGGATTTGAAATTTGTGAATCTCGTTACATGTTGTATGTCACAAGAGCGCCTAGGCTTTCATCAGCATTTTTAAATAGTATCGCGATGTATTCGCATGGACGTACAATGATATTAAGACATAGGACACGTGAATAATCTAGCATGTCATACCAATCAAGGAAGGAGCCAAGCCTTTTCAACAAAATCTGAGGAAATTTCATCCATCACTTGTGACCCTTATATAGAAGGAACTCACCAAGTTATCGGATGCTCAGATCATCTATAAAGTGTGACATCATCATGGGTGTCCAATTTAGTCCCTGTCAGAAAGACATATGGGGAGATCCGTGTGTGTGTATATTTTTCTAATCTTAATCGCGCCTTAGACAATCACAACTATCTAGTGTCATCCACAGAGCATATACTACAGATAGTATCTGCAGTAGAGATGTTTTATTTGCTTGACAGATTTTCAGGATATAACCAAGTTTTGGTAGCAGAGTCTTACAAACTCAAAACAACATTTTATTCCACATAGGGTACGATTTCTTTCAGTAGAATGTCATTTGTGTTAGTAAATGCAGGTGCAACATTTCAATGCACAATGGACATCGCCTTCTGTGGGCTTATTAGACAGAGCATGGTGGTCTACCTTGATGATGTGAAAGTCTTCTCAAGAGAATGGTCAAACCACTTGTTCCATCTCAAGAAGCTTTTTGAGCGATGTCAGAAATATGGGATATCCTTGAATCCCATGAAGAGTATCTTCGCAGTGTCCAAGTGTACCCTGCTAGGACACATCATTGCCAAAAGTGGGATCAAGATAGATCCGGACAGAGTTCAAACCATCACTCATATTCCCTACCTTGTGAAAAAGAAAGCTATGCATTGTTTCTTAGGGAATATCAACTTCCTCAGAAAGTTCATCTCTGATTATGCGCAGATTGTGAAATCCATATAGGAGATGATCAAGGAAGACACAATTTACAGTTGGGGAAAGAGGGAAAATGATGCGTTTGCCCATATCAAGAAAGTAATAGTAGAGGCACCATCTCTATAGAGCCCAAACTTCAACAAATTTCTCTACACTTTTTCTTCCGACCCTTCACTTGCTGTGGTTCTCACTCAGAAGGACAAGTTGAATAATGAGAGACCCATATCATTCATGAGTGCGAGCCTTCAATGACCGGAACTCAACTATCTCACCATGGAAAAATAATCTTATGTAGTGTACAATGCAGTCAACCATTTCAGACCCTACCTATTGAAAAACCACTGCATTATATTTGTGCCACACACAATAGTGAGATCACTACTTGTTCAACAAGAGCTCGGTGAGAGAAAGGCGAACTCAATGACTAGATTACAAGAGTATTATCTTGACATCAAACTAGTTAATACCATCAAGGTTCAAGGTATTTGTAAACTAGCAGTGAAATAAGTTCATGCATAAGAGTAGAAACAAGAATTCATAGGCTCGAAGCAAGAAATAGAAATGTACAATGTTGAGCAAGCCTCTCCCACTTTGCACATAAACTCTTGGTACGCAAAGGTGCGCCAGTATGTTGAGCATGGCACTGTGCACTCTCATTTTTCTATGCGGTAGAAGAGTGAACTCTAAATTAAAGTTTTATCATACTAGTTGATGCATGGGGTGCTATACACAAAGCATCATATGGTATATTTCTCAGGTTCCTGGAGGCACAAGATTCATAAAATATTTTATGTGATCTCCTCGACGGACCATTCGCAGAAAACTTTGTGGGTAACACCACAACACACAAGGTTAAACAACTTGGTTTCTACTGGCCTACATTATTCAAGGTTGCACATGCTTATGCCCTCAAGTGTCTGGTATGTTAGAGGTGCGTCGACAGAAATTGAAAGTCAGTAGCCCCGCTTCATCTTGTACCAGTGGAAGAACCATTCCAATAGTGAGTGGGGCTTGGATATAATTGGGGAAAGTTTCCCATATTCATTGAAGCATAAAAACTATATTTTGACTGCTACAAACTATTTCACATGGTGGATAGAGGCAATTCAGCTGAAACAAGTGAACGATTAGGAAGTCATCAACTTCTTACAGTAGAATATCATTTCTAGGTTTGGCGGTCCTATGTAACTTGCTTTTGACAATGCAATGTATTTTTATTCGTTAAATATTTATGACTTTTCATTGGGAAATGGTATTGTTTTGAATAATTCTTCTAATTACTATCCATAGGGAAATGAGCTTTCCGAATCTACAAACAAAAACTTCATTCACATCATCAAAAAGACCATTTAATTTGAGGAGCAAAACTAGCACTCTGCTATGGTGAATTCTTTATGGGCTGATTGAGTCACACCTAAGCCTTATCACTTCCCCGTACTTCCTGATATATGGAAAGGAAGCCATCCTCCTTCCGAAAATTTACTTGCCTACTCTCGAGTTGTCCCGGGAATCCCAAGACAAGTCGTGTCTTTTAGTTTAGTGTAGGATGGACACATTACACATGTTATAGGAAGAAAGAATGAAATCAAAAGAAAAAAATCTGTTCCACTAGAACGGTATCAAGAGATGGTTTGATAGAAAGTCTGTAGGGAGTACTAGCTTCAATGTTGGTGACTTAGGCTTCCATTGGGACAAATCCCACAAGGAAAAAGGCAAACACACTAAGTTTCAATCTATGTGGATCAGTCCTTTTACTGTCCATGAGAAGCTTGGCCAACACACGTATCATCTCCAATCACTTGATGGGATGATTGACTCTCTCCTAGCCAATGACCAAGACTTGAAATGTTATTTTAAATGAGATCTAGTGCCGCACCCCGCACTATGTACATAGAATTTTGATTGTTTGTTGTTTTATTTTCTTTATTTTCTGTTGTTTTTTCTTATGTAAATAATTGTTGTGTTGTTGGGAGCGGGATCCCCCAAGGGTAGTTTTGGGGCTAAAAGCCCATGTTTGAGTCAAATTTTGTAATAAAAATGTCAAGATTCCATGTTTTGTGGTCGCGGAGTGTGAAGATGTTATGTGTGATAAAGGGTAGTCCACTCTTGGTTTTGTAAAGTAAAGTCAGTTGTAAGAGATCTACCCATGCTCAGTGGACCATGGGATTGTATAAAAAGAGCTAAGCTCTAAGTAGTTTTAAGGACACAACATGTAGGAGAATCATAGCTCAGAGGCTAGAAGTCTAAGTCTTGGGTTGTAGCATAGGTAGAGGCTCTGTAGCTGAGTGTGCAGAGGCCTAGGATAGAAGTCTGTAGCTAAGTGCACGGACCCTTGTAGTTGTATGCACAGAGTAGACAGAGTTGTAAACACTTGGAAGATATTAATAAAGAAAGATATTCTACAATTCTTGTGTCTTTTTTCTGTTATTGCATCTTGATATGTTATGTACGAATCTCCTTTATTATGCTTATGTGATGCACGAATGAATGGAATTACGTTGAATAATTGAACACAAGTACAATTATCTATTTACGTTGTGATACCTATAATTATTAGATAAGATAAGCAAGTCACTTAGAGTAATTTGGGAATTTGCACGGCACCCTGCCATAGTAGTGCAAAAGTACCTAAGCAACACGCTAGGGTTGTGCGAAGGTCGATCATACCCTTTTGCAGAATTATTAAAGGACAGAATAAAGGGCTCGTCTTACAAGCCCTAGAGTGAAGTGACCTGTGCAAAGGAAGGAATAGAGGGAATCAAAGGACATCACAACCATCTCAAGGTGGGGAAACTTGGTTCCAGCATCCCCCCATACTGCTTTGGGTGAGACTTCGATCTGTGCTCCGCGGGCTGATGCCAAAAGGGCCAGTAGTGTAGGGATTTTTTTGGCTAATTAACACTGAACTTGGGTCATGCCCCCTCAAGCCAACATGTGCCTTACTGCGTCCAAAATTCTAATTGTGTATGTGGCTAAATTTCAAAGAGCAGTGACGTTGTAGTCCTTACCTAGTCCTATGTCTATCTTATTTGTGTTTTCTTATAACTTTTGACCAATGAAGTCTTCACGGAAAATACGATATGCTTGTTAGGAAAGTTTTGGTCAAACCATGAACTTGTGCCCATTCTGGGAAACCTCATGCCTATACGCAGTGTTTTGATTTGGTGTTTGCAAGCTTATCCAACTAGTAGAGATGGAGCAGGGGAAAATATAAATGAGTAAACCTGAATCAAAGGTATTTATATGCTTCTCTGAATGAACAAACTCTCCTTCTCTCAATAAGTTGGGATCCCTCTTGTTACTCAGCAATTTGTCACTGTCATCCTGTCAGTATCCCTACTGTGTCATGAAATCAAATTCATCATGCTCATGCTCTCTAAACTGGCCAAATAACCCACTTTGCCAAAGTTTTTGCTATCAGCGCGACTTTTGTCCAAATAACCGCGCTGATGGGCGCTCCATAACAGACCAAATGCGCTGCCAGCGCGGAAGTACACCTGTTTTCCGCGCTGATCGAATTTCATGAGCCAGCGCATCTTGCCTTTGTATTGAGTCGCGCTGACATGGCCTTCTCAGTTATTGAGGTGCGACGTCAGCGCGCCAGTCCTGTTATAATCCGCGCTGATCCTGTTTGGGCGAATTTGTTCTAACAGCCAACCTTCCAGATGACTCCAGACCTGGTTGTTGGCCTTGTGAGTATCGCCCTCCCTTCTATGGCATGTTTGTTCGTCATATGGGCCACCTTTCTTGGGGATAAGCTTATCCTTCCACCCTTCCTGGAGACTCCTTCTCTTATATAAACCTCTACCATTGCCATGAGTAGCTAGTTTTTTGGGGAATAGTTTTGGACAACGAGGAATTCATAGTGTTTTTGTGTGCTGATGCTAGTAGGTAGTTGGTGTGATAAAGTGTGGATTGCTAGAGAGCTAGAGAAAGGTTGTGAAGTCTTAGAGTTTTGTGTGAGAGAGAGTTGCTTGACTTGGGAGATCCACTTCTATGGGTGAATGCTTATGAGACTTGCTGGCTGGACCCTCAAGAGAAGGACTCAGCGTCAGAACATTGGTTGTATCTTTCTCTGTTATTGATTTAATAATAGATGACTACTGTTATGGTTCCATTCTCATTTGTCTTGTGATGGTTAAATGTGAATTACATCCTTTCTGACTGATGTATAATTGCTTTTATTAGATTTCACGCTTGTGTTTGTCTCTCTCTTCGTGTGTGCAGGTATCTATTCACGGAGATCGCGGAAGATCGTGACCGGCCAAAGCGAAGGAGCGAGAGCGGTATCTCTTCGTCAAACAATAGCGTTGGACTCCAAGTAGGTGTTTCTTTGCCTCTCTTTTATTTGCAATTAGGAACTTGCACAGTAGCATTGATTGATTGTTGCTAGACCCATTCTGGGCTAGTAGGGATCGCCTGTATCCGTAGAGGGGATTTACCTCACCAACACCTCTTCTGCCCCAAAAATAAATAAGTTTTTATGCACAGTTCTCTTTAAAAAAATAGCAAAGGCAAAAAAAGAGAAAGACTTTCTACGTAGAGAGAGGAAGCAGGAAACTTCATTGGCATATTATCTAGGCTCATTGGAAGTGGATAAATTCTTGTGTTCCTATGTTACTCCACTGGGATACTATCCAGGCCTTTTGGCAGTGGAGCAACACCAGAGACGAAAAACTATACTCTAAAAATCTCAAGCTCGCGAGCTAAATTGCCCTTCCCAATTCAAAACATTGTGATCTAGATGAATTTTACGTTGTGCTCAACTCAGAAGGTACAATGTGAGCCATGTCTTCCCATGGGTTAAGTGGGGAAGTCAAAGTAATTGGGATGATGAATCAATACTCCCTGAAGGACCAAGCCCCTGCACTAGAAATGAACCAAGATAGAGAAGTTGGTATTTAACTAGTGTGTCGCCAAGTGTTGTAGTAGTTGCAACTCCCTCCAAAATTTTGGCTTGCACTCAAATTTCAGAGCCTTCCATGGTTTTTACTTTATGGATGCAAACACTCAAGCTCATTCCATGAGCTCCCTCAAATTCTTTCCACCTTGTTTGCTTGATTGAGAAACTATTGTCTTTTGGCATGTTGATTTCTTTATGATGCTTGCAGTCCTATTCTGGTGATTTCGAAGGTTTGTCTTTGTCTCTTTTATTCGTCCTAGCTATGTAAAAATTAGTCGCACTAATACACAAAGTTTCAAGAAATGGCACACAAGTGTAGTCATGGTCATCCTAAGGTCTATCTCAACTGTCACACTTGTCACTTTTAGTTCTGGATAGTCTCACCGAAGGTAATGCTTTGTCTTGTATTTTTGGTGGCATATGTTGTTGTGTCATCGATGTATGATAAGTGTGTGATCAAAATGCCAAGTTCCTCATAAGTTCACTTGCATCCCACACTTAGCCATTTTCTTGAAAATCCTTTCGACTGAATAACTCCCCTTCATTGGACCCCGACTGAATTGTATAGATGTTTCATCGAGTGTCCCCCCTTAGTCGAGACTCGCTGGTCCCAGAAACTCTGTAGATTTTTCCTCTTTGGTCCCTCTTCTTCCTAGTCGTACCTTCCCTCAGAAAACTACACAGACCTATCTTCCAGGGTCTCACCTTGCAGCTGCCAATGATGATCCCAACTGTGCAATCCTACCTCCCAGTGGCCTCTGTGCAATTTTTTACATCAATGGAGACTATACTCCAGAGTTCGTCAGTTACGCTAGATTTACGCTCTATGTAGTCTTAGTGACCAGTGTCCCTCCCAGTCACCTGGAACTATGCAATGCATAGTTTATGGGCCCTCTTGCCAACTTTCCATCCGTCCTTCACCCAATCCATATATAACAATGCATCATATTAGACTAGGAGGTTTTAGATTTGATGTTGTTCCATCATGAGTGGATTGCAGGAAGAGGTAAAATGTTAGATCATGGCAAGATGATGAAGGGGATGAAGAAGGAGTGAGCACGCTAGAAGACTCACTTGTAGTTGGATGGATGAAAGAATCTCATCGAGAGAAATCAAATGCAATAGATGCATGCAACAACCTTTGAAGACCAAAGATCATTGAATAACCCATAGCATCAAGTCATGTGGAGAAGACAAGAAAGAACATCCAAGAACACACCCATCACTCAGCAGCAACAACAACTTGAAATTGCCAGGACAACAAGCCAGTCCGTGTCAGTAGTGTCGTGTCAAGTTGTGTCATGAGTTGTAAGAGGCCACATCACTATTGTGGGCCATATCTGTTGTAAATTGAATGTAACGTAAAGTGAAATTTCAATGGACACACATGAATATGAAGAGTCATGTTAGTTTAAAATTCATAGGAAGCTGAATGGTCATGAGGGTAGTCGAAGAGTTACAAAGGTCAAGCATCACCCTTGGTTATATATACCCCTCCCATTGTATAAGCAAGGAATTTTAAGATTGGCTCCTCCAAGGAAGCATTGAAAGTTTGCAGTTAGTTATTTGGGGAGTGAGGACTGGCTCCAATGTCCCACTACTAGGGACTGATGTATCGTGTACATATGTGTCTTGGAAATTTTTCTTAGTACAAGAGCATGTTAAGGCCAACACGTTTTCATGCATGTTTTGTAGATGTACATAAGACTATTCTTTTGGCATTTGTAATTCATATTTGTTTCACATGTACTAAGATAGTTTAACTATTTCGGTTGTTTTAGTACTTACCTTGTTGGGAATGCATTGTATTGGTTATCATTTTTGTCTCATCCTTGTGGACTACTTTGCATGATACTAGGCATAGCTTACTCGCTTACTAGTTATAAGTACCGTCACATCTGCTGTGGACTACTCTGCTAGATGGTGGATGGGTCTTCCTTTCTACTTTGGTTTTAACAACTGCCGCCTCCACTGTGGACTATTCCATTGGATGCTAGATAGAACTTTACAGCTCACGTGTGTCTCTTCTTAGGTGGTACTATTACCTCTCACTTAGAGGCTCACTTTACTATCCCCCTTTCTTAGTAAGAGAACCTAGACACATTTACATTATGCACTCACCAGGCACACTCACCATTCCTTTTGAAGATACTAGTGTAAGATGATCATGGGCTCAACAACAAGAACTAAGGAAAATATCCAAGTAAATGGAAACCATGCCATCATATCGGATGGGACTCCTACAAAAAATGGTGTGAGGTCTAATTTGGACTTCATACTGGGGAGATCCCATAAATGTTGGAGGATCCATCACCGTTAACACCAACAAAGGCTCACATCATAACACATGTTTGATATTGGATGTTTTGTTATACATAATGATAAGCTCCTAGTTTCATGGATTAGAGAATCTATGAAAAGCTCTTGTTATTTAAGTTATGGTTTTGGGACATAACCTTGAGAATCTGCATGTAATAAATGTTTCTTGGGCCTAAAATCAACCTTTATTTCCTATATCTAGTTCTAATTCCCAAAATGAAACTACCATTGTAGAATGGAATCATTAAAATGAAACTAGAATAAGGGTCATGAGCAGTTGAGTGCTTGTTATTTGAATCAAAAAACTAAAACACATGGATAATTAGGTAATTAGGAAAGCATAATGAGTATTGAGAAACTTGGTATATCTTATAATGCACAACAACATTACAATGCAAATGAAAAATATCATCATCACTTTAATGTGTGCAATAACACTTATAAATGTTACTTGTTTTAACTAGTAATTAGGAAACTCACTTTACCTTATATTTGACATTTGACATTTATCAATAAGATTTCATAATATGTAAATCATTTAATGTAAATTGTCTAATGCTAAAGTAAATAAGATTGCACATTTTTCATGTTGTTTTTTTTAAATGTTAAAATATATAAGGTTACACATTATCCATTTTGTTGGAAACACATCAAAAGAAAAAAACTGAATAACATATGTACTTATTCAATCACAACCATGAACCCAAAAAATATTATCACAACACAATTAGGATTAATATATTATGACAAAGTAGTAACAACGTTAGTACTAGAAGATATAGTAATATGAACCAAAGGAAATAAAAAAATCAAAAAATTTAAAGTCTACTTCAGATTTTAAAAATAGAACACAACCAAACTTATCTTTTTTAGAAGGAAAGTAATAAATAATTTGAGTCCTAAACAATATAAACAATGATATCCTCACTATAACATGTAACCACAAAATAGTTATGAGACCATCTTTATAGACCTGGTTAGTTTCCTACAAAAGAGTCACCAAGCATTATCTAACATTGAAATATTCAAAAGAGATCACTAGACATCAAACCAAAGATGAGATGGTTAATGAGAAATTTTATTGAAAATTATATTAGTGTTTATTCATTTGAATGAGAAAGGCTATTACACAATAATACAAGAAACTCGAGGAGTCAAGACTTTGGACAGAAAAAACCAATGACATTCCTTAAAAGAGATTAGACTCTAAGAGGAGGAATTATCAAAAATATTATCTCATGTAGTCTTTGAATCCTACAGGTAACTATGACCCCAAAATAGAATACAAATCCTTAGTTCTTGAAGGTAACGACAACCCACAACCTTTGAGGTCAAGGCTTCTCGATAAGTTCAAATATCCATCCAAAAAAAAATCCATCTGCCTATTGTTAAACAATCAAGCCTTAACATGGGACATCTTTCAAAAAAACATTATAGGGGGGTCAAGTCAATGTTGTATCTAGAAATATAACATGGCAAGGAATGCTCCCTTTATCATGACCTGTTCTTATACTATTGAATTGTTTCAAGAAATAAATCACTTGGAGGTTTTGACCAAGACTTGAAAGGGTAAATTCATTGAAGAATCCCTTAGAGATTAGTGTATGAATGAAGCCACAAAGAGATATAAGACCATCTCTTCTAACCTTAGCCCAAAAAATTGGTTTCATGAATTTCTAAGCTCTTTGAAGCCAATTTTACCATGCCATTGACTTTTTCTATCCAAATTATAATTATCCTCTTAACATTTCCTTCATTTAAGAATGGATGCATTTTAAACCACTCCATGGAAGAAGCCACAGACAAATATTTTCTTTGTGAATTCATTTTATAGAGCTTCCTATGGACTTCCCCTTAAATGTAGGGCTAGAATATTCTTATGTCTATCCCATACTCATAATATCTATTTCAAGGCTACATTGGGTAGTGACACAAATATGTTTCATGAACTAATGACAATAAAACTAGTCTTAGTGCTCATAGGAAAATGTGATTTCTCAAATCGAAATTTAAGGAGACTCCCTATATGAAATTGAATGGATGAAAGGATAATTCAATTTGTGAAAATTCACACTACAACCTATTTTTCATACCATTCTGTAGCTGAAATTGTTGAAAAATTGTAGCAAGAAATTTGACTTTAGCCTTAGTTAAATTGAGTAAATAAAATTTACAAATTAGTAGGACAACTTGGAGGTAGTTAGCTAGTGTAACATGGCTTGTGTCACTCATTTTGCTTAGTAAATTCGAGTTAGGGGGTTTGGAGTTTATCCATGCATGTAGTATTGCTAAATTTTAGTAATCTAGTTCATTTATTTTTAGTTGTATTCAGGTAAGTGACCTCTAACTATTGTTAGAGTCAATTGAAGGCCAATTGTGTAGTGCGACAATAATCTAACTCACAGATCTATTAGTCAACTGATCAATCAACCCAAAATATCTAGTGTATGTAGAGAATTTGAGTTCCTCAGGTGAAGTGGAGATAACAAGGTAGTGTAACATCGGTTGTAGACTAGACTTGAGTGTACAAGTGTTGCATGAAGTCAGTGATCAATCCTTGGGAATTGCATAATGAATTTGGAGGAAATTCCTAAAAAAATAGGGGATAATATCCTTAGGATATGCGTAATGAAATAGGAGCTTTGGTGAGCTAATATTTGCCTAAGTGTTGTCCATATCTTATTCATTGAGCAAGAGAACAATTATTCTTTTGCAGACTGAGCTCAGAGCTAAAGCTAGAAATTGTAATAGTTTCTCAATTAAACTAATTAATGCAAAGAGGTTTGAGGGGCTTCTCCCAGTTGGGTTCCCCTTGAAATCAATGTGTATTTTTTGTTTTGATTATTGCATGTCTATGCGTTTTGTTCTAAATTGTGAATTTCATTCCATAGATAGTAGAGTAGAATTGTGTCTCTTGATTTTAGATGAAATTTCTTGAGTAGCTACAATTATATAGAAAAATTACGTGGTATCAAATCCCTGAATTCAAATTAGAACGAGTATTTCAAACTTTTCTCTTAAGAATTTCGAATTTGCATACTTCTTGTACTAGTTTTTCTTCATGATTGGGAGAATGCTTTCAACAAACAAAGATTGGAGTGTGCCCTCGAGGATAGCTCGAATTTCATAGCCTAGAAGGATCAAATGGAAGTAGTGCTTGATGAAAATGGTGTGTTAGAATATGTTAAAGTTGAACTTTCAAAACCTCCATAGTGAGATGCACATGAATTATCCCAATGGAAGAAGGATGTTGCAAAGGCTAGGAAAATTCTTCTGGAAGGTATGACAGACCATATGGTCTCAAATCTCCATGGAAAAGAGACACAATTTTCTATGTGGAAAACATTGATTGAACTATTTGAAAATAGCAATGACAATAGAAAATTGGCCTTGAAATACAAACTTAGAAACATTAAGATGTAGAAAAATGACATTATTTCGTAGTATCTCACTAGATTTACACAAGATCGGGATGAGTTTGGAGGGTTTGGTGTGATGGTTGTAGAAGATGACATTGTGATCATAACTCTTATATACCTTCCAAAATTCTTTCACAACTACTAGGAATCTTTGAATAAAAGGGAAAATTTACCGAATTGGGAAAGGTTGTCATTCGATTTGGTTCAAGAAGAGTTCAGGAGAAATAAATAAGATGCAACCTCATCTAGGGCACATGATGGAGGAACATTTTACTTGGTTGGAAAAGGGAATAAGGGTAAAGGGAATAATAACCAAAGAAATCCTAAATCCAACCAAAATAATGGCAAGAAGAAATACTTGTGAGATAGAAAGTTCTTCCACTACCACGAGTTCGGGCACTATGCAACAAAATGTATGCATAAGAAGTCTACCAAGAATCCTTAAGAAGAAGCAACAAGGGAATCAATAGCATCACAATTCGAGTTAGACTTCACCCTAATAGCATGCATGGCCAACATTGTTATGGGGAGTGTGTGGTAACTTGATCATGGTGCCTCAATCCATATGACAGGGTGTAAGGAGTTTTTCAGTAGCCTAGAGGGGAAGGATCTCCAAATTCATATTGAAATGGAGGATGATGGGAGGCAAAATGCTACAGGAATTAGTATTGTAACCTTTGAGAGGGAGAAAGGTCGTCTTTTTCACCTCAAAGATGTTATTTTTGTACCCAAGGTGAAAAGAACTTAATACATGTAGCCATTTTTGAGGATCGTGACTATGATGCTATTTCAAGTAAAGGGAAATCCTTTCTGACAAACATAGCTATTGGGAAAGTGAAGCAAACTGGGGTTCGAGTGAAGAACCTAAACAAAATTGAGGTGGGATATTCTATTGCATTGAGCGGTAAGGCTAATAGAGTACAAAGTCGTGATGTTGGTGAAATCTGGCATGAGATAATGGGTCATCTACAACATGATGCCTTAAAGATCATGCAACAAATCACCACAGGGCTCCCTAAAGGCTCCCTTGACTCGCAGGATGTCTACAATGGTTACACCTTGGGGAAATATGTCAAATGCGCATTCCTTGACTAAGAGAGTAGAGCAGATGCAATCCTGGAGGGAGTCCATTCTGATGTTTGTGGACCATTTTCTACAACCTCCAGAGCAAGGAATAAATACTCTATTATTTTTATTGATGATTTCCCTAGAATGTGTTGGATCTTCTTCATTCAAACAAAGGATAAAGTGTTCTCCAAGATTATTGAATTCAAGGAAATGGTGGAGAAGGAGAATGGGCAGGAGATGAAGGCTCTTAGGAGTGTTAATGGAGGTGAATCTTATTCACAGCCCTTCAACGATTTCTATGTGAAAGAAGGCATTCAAAGAGAGATGACAACATCCCATAGTCCACAACAGAATGGGGTGCTGAGAGGAAGAACAAGAGCATAGTGGGATAAACAAGGGCCATGTTGCATGATCAAGGGCTTCCATTGCATCTATGTGTAGAAGCATGCAACACCACAATGTACTTGCAGAATCAGAGTCCTCATAAGATTCTTGACATGATCACACCAGAGGAAGATTTATCTGCAAAAAAGCCTAATGTGTATCATATTAGAATTTGTGGAGCTTCAGTTTATTTCCATGTCTCCAAGGATTTAAGGAAGAAACTTAATGTTGGCTTATATTGGCCTGACCCAAGTTCAGAGGTGATTTGGCCAAGAAAATCCTAGTACTACTGGCCCTTTTGGCAACAGTGCGTGGAGCGCAGATTGAGGTCTCACCCGAAGTAGTATGGGAGTGTGTTAGAACTAGGTTTTCGCACCCTGGGGATGTTTGATGAGCTTCTAGAGGTCCGTGGTTTGACATTGCATGCATGTCACTGTGCGCACTTACTATCCCTTCGAAACTTGTGGTATTGCTTCTGCGCAGCCCTACTCGGGGCACAACCCGTATAATACCCAAATTCCTTGCTATTTAATCTGTTATTACCTAATTACTTAACTTGTTTATGTAAGAATAATGATTATTACAACATATTCAACAATCATATCAGTGTGCATGACAAATAAAACAGTATAAACGTACAGAAGGAAATGCACAGTAGATACATAGAAATAGGAATCAACTTCTCTTTATTATTCTTCGATCCAGATTACAGACTCGACACCCCCCTACACACTCAACTGCAGGGGTCCGTGAACTCAGCTGTAGACTCTACTAGGCCTCTCTACACTCAGCTGCAGAGCCTCTTCCTACTACTATGACCCAATACACTTAGACTCCTACTCTAAGCTCGAACCATTCGTACTCTTTCTCTCTAATTCCTTCATTCCTCTCCTTACAACTTAGAGCCTCGCTCTTATTTATACAATCCCATGGTCCGTGGACCATGGGTAGGCCGACATGACTTTACATTACATTACAATATTTTATGGTGGACAACCTTATGACTTAACCTATACTTCGTGCTCCGCGCCCGCAATTTGCGGAGTCTTACAAAATCTTTGACCAAAACTTGGGCTTTAAGCCCCAAAACATGTTGTGGGGGGATTCTATGCCCAATAGACCCCCAACACAATCATCATGACTCGTCTTGAGTCTCTCTACTGGTGTGGTGAACTTGGCGGGGAGCCCCTCCAACTGGTCCCATACTGCTCGGAGGTCCGCGACACACTGTTTTGCGATTTGCTGGACCTGCTGCATTCTTGCTTCTGAATCATCCGCGTCTGAATCGTGTCCTTACCTTGGTACCAGCATCAGGTGCATATGTTTATAGTCCCATGCCCTTGTCTAGCCCCTCTGGTCGTGAAGAATGTGCTTCGACTGGTTAGTCAGAGAGCCGACCCACCTGTGTAAGGTTTCAAGTGACTGTCATTTACTTTGCCTGGGAAGGGTTCTCCATTTAGTTTGACTAGCTGGACCATGCCTCCATCTATGACCTCCTTTACCAGATATGGTCCCAGCCAGTGCATTTTGAATTTTCCCGGAAAATTTTCAAACTTACTATCATACAGTAGTACTAAGTCGTTTACCTTGAAGGTGCGCAAGTTGATATGGCGGTCGTGCCAGGCCTTTTCACGCTGCTTTTGTACCTGTTGATGAAATCTAGCTAGAAACCATTCTTCCTCATATTCTTCTAATTTCGCGAGCCTTTCTTCCAGAGCTTCACGGTTTGTCATGCCTGTGATCACTGTTATTCGCAGACTAGGGACGATGTATTCCATTGGCATGACAGCTTCCGTGCCATAGACTAACCAAAAAGGTGTCTGTCCCATCAATTTTTTGCACGTTGTTCGGTATGCCCATAAGACAGTAGGTACGCGCAAGTCCCAGTTGTTTCATTGTGCATTACATACTTTGGTTAGTGCAATCTCTAGTATTTTGTTGAATGCCTCTATAGTCCCATTGGCCTATGGGTGGTATGGTGTACTTTTCTGATGATACACCTGGAACTCTTCTGTGAGCGCACTGATGGTTTCATTCAGGAAGTGTGTTCCGCAATCACTCATTAAGAGTTTTGGACAGCCAAATTGTGTCAACACGTTTTCAAACAAAAACTTCACAGCCGTAGCAGCTGTGCATTCCTTGACCGGCTGCACTTCCGCCCATCGTGTCAGGTATTCCATCGTGGTAATGATGTAGCGCGCACCCATCTTTCCTTGAGGTTTGATTGGTCCCACAAAGTCAATTACCCATTTTTCAAATGACTGTAGTGTTATTTGTGGATTTAGTGGCATCTCGTCCCTTTGTGATGGTTTTCCAGTCCTTTGACATATATCGCAGGCGTTACAGTGTGCCTTTGAATCCTGGTGCAGGGTTGGCCACCATAACCCTGTGTGAAGAATCTTTTGTGCGGTCGGGCGTCCTGCATAGTGTCGTCCTATAGCGCCCCCATGTGCTTCCACGAGGATCTGACCTCGTTCAAATTTAGGTATGTATCTTCACAATATCTCATCGTTTCCCATCTTGTAGAGGTGCCCCACGATGACAGAAAAGTCTGCCACGTGCACCACTAATTCCTTCTTCTGTTGGATTGAGTATTCCTTTGGCGCAGTCCCTGTTGTTAGAAAATAGATTATATCTACGAAGTGTCTGTCCGTGACGCACACTGCAAAGAGCTGTGCATCAGGTATTCCCTCCTCCAAATTTGATGGTTCCTCGCCCGTCTCAATTCGTGACAAGTGGTCTGGTCCTGCATTTAAGTGTCCTGACTTGACTATGACCTCAAAATCATATTCTTGAAACAGTAAAAGCCATCTGCATATTCGCCCCCCCAACACAGGCTTGTTCACTAGGTATTTCAACGCAAAATGGTCGGTGTACATCTTGAAATGTCCTCCAAGTAAATAGTGTCGGTACTTTTGGAGCGCATATACCATTGCCAACCCCTAGTGCTCAGTGGTAGAGTAGTTCTTTTTTGCTTTGGACAATCTTCGACTTGCAAACACGATTGCGTGATCCACACCCTCCACGCCCTCCTATGTGAGTATAGCTCCCAACGTGATACACGATGCATCCACATGTACATGAAATTCCACATCCCATTTTAGGAAGACCAGGATTGCAGCGAAGGCTAGTTTCCCCTTCAGGACATCCAAACTCTTCATGCAATCATCATTCCAGCAATATGTAACATCTTTTTTCAATAGCTTTTACATCGGCGTGGTTATTTGGGCATAAATTTTGATGAACTTCCTATAGTATCCAATGTGTCCCCAGGTAGCACACAGTTGTTTAACACTTCGTGGTGCTTCCAAATTTAGGATAACGACAATCTTCGCAGGGTCCACCATCAATCCTTTGAACGCAGCTACCACAATGCACAAAAATATAGCTGGCGTATTCTTTAGTCCAAACTGCATAATGGTGTATTGAAAGTAGCCCCATTCTGTTGCGAAGGTCGTTTTTCTCCTAACTTCCGGGCTGATCTTGATCTGATCGTACCCTGAGAACCCATCCGTGAACGAGTATGCTTCCTTCCCACCAACATTCTCCAGTACTTCATCTATGAATGGTGTTGGGAATGGATCATGTACACAGGTGTCATTTAGCTTCCTGAGGTCTACGTAGATTCTTATTTCGCTCTTCTGTTTTTTCTCCTGTACTACCATAGGACTCACCCAGTCAGATTCTTCCACTGGTTCAATAATTCTGGCTGCAAGCATTTTGTATACTTTGTCGCAAACCTTTTCTTTGTACTTTGGATTCAAGCAGTAAGGCTGCTGCTTAACTAGCTTCACATCGGGTTTCAGGGTGACCTTCATCATCCCTAAATCGCCAACGATCCCTTTTAAGTCCATAATTTTGGTTGGGAACAAGTCTTGGTATTCGCGGAGTAACTCAGCGACCTTATTGACCTTGGCATAGTCCCAATAGTCCCCAAGCGTTGCATACTTCGACACTAGATCTGTTCCAATGTTGACCTGCTTTGTTTTTAGCGGCGCGGTGATGTCAAGGTCTTCAAGTGATGGTCCTCGAATCTCATGAGAGACTTCCATTTCTGAAATGTTAATGTTTCATGGGTCCTCATCATCCTCTTCAATATTTACTTTATAACACTCTTGTGCACTGCTTAACTGTGTCACCAATTCTGGCTGAAGTACTCCCATTGGCTCCTGTGGTATTTTGAAGATAGTGGCTTTTATTGCTTGTAGCACATCGTCAACAGTATCTAGCCAACGATCTTCAAATGTGAGTGTTAACAAAAATCCCTTGCACAAGACATCCCATTCACCTGTACCATGGTAGAGCTCTGTCTCAGTATACCAATTCATGGGTATGACATCCAGGGTATGGTAGAATAAGTGTACCCATTCAGGCTGTGGCTCTTCCCTGTAGACCTTGGTCCATTTCACGAGGTGTGTGCGTGGATCATCTCGTCTATCATATTTGTCTACTAGCCATATTTGTGGTTTCCCAAATCATAGGCGTATCATTCTTCTGCAGCCGTGCCAGTCCTCAAAATTTCCTTGATGCGTTCCCCACCATCGTGCAGGTGTTGCACGCAGTGCCCACTTCAGCACATCGAACCGCTGCCATTCTGGTACTATGCTTCCAAATTTTCTTAGGAATTCATCCACCAATAATAATCCATCATATGTCGGCAGCTACCTTGCCTCTATTGTCATGCAATGCAGTGATCTAGTCATCATGTTGCAATTAAGCGTTGTTACGTCGTGAAGCCGATTCTGCCATCGTTCTACTTCTTCGTCTGAATCTGAAATGCAAGAGCTTTTGTGCTCCCATGAAATCCTTCCATCTGTAGTCAGAGACACCCAATCCTGTTCTCACGCTGTTATCTTGTAAATACAATCGAGATCATCATCACTATCATCTTCATGCACCGGTTCAGTATATCACGCTCCTTCTGTTGGATCTAGCGGTACTACTATGCGTAGTCACTTTTTCTCAAAGATCATTTTGCACTTCTTTAGATTTATGACTTCATTCATATCGGTGGCCCCGTCTATTCCTAGTAGTGCGAGATAGGTATTACTATCATCGACAATCTCTATCACTTCAAAATCCGCCTGCGTACTCGCACCTTCAATATCGACTGTTACCCCTCGCAATCTTCCCATGGGAAAAATCTTCTGTTGGTTCGCCATTCCTAACTGAATGGGAGAACACTGTAGCACGGGTCTGCCCATGCATTCCCATGTTTGCTTTGGTAGTACATTGGCATCCAAACCCAGTTCTAGGATTACCTGATCCATTTCATACTCGTTGATTTGCGCAGTCAACCTCATTTCCCTTTTTGTGCACAACGCATGCTTTCCAAGTTTCCGGACCACACGTGGTTCTCCTGACCCTGCGTACTTAGTGATAATTTCCTGTAGTCCTTTGACTACCTTGCTGTCGCATAGCAGTTTCATGCATGTCTCTAGAAAGGTAGTGAGCATTTAAGGATCCATCCCTGGTTCTAGTTGATCCTTACTACTTGAAGTGGAGGCCTTTGTGAAGCTCTTCTTAGCTTCCATGAATGTCTCCTTCGCGCGTTCTAAATCAAACTCGGGTTCCTTTGTAGGAGCCTTGCGAACCCATGCACTTTCTTCCGGCTGCTTCCATTTATCATCTCCTGTGGCCATACCGCTCCTGAGCAACATGTTTATATTTGGGTCTTCTTCACGCGGCTCAGACCTCATCATCTGTAAATTCTAAGTCGGAGGGGGCTGGAGTACCTCGTTTTCACGCATCCTTTCCCTCATCGAAGGGAAGTCTTCTACCTCATGTTCAAACCGAGTACAATACCAACACGATGTCCTTGTTGGGTTTGTATAATCACGGGCATAGTGCCCTGGCCCTCTGCAATTGTAACAAATTAGTTGTCTGCGACCCCTTCCTGGTCCCATTCCGCCTTGACCTCTACCGCGCCCCTGAAACCCAGGGTTTTCCATCCCTTCATTTGGGTCGAGGGCTCACGTTTTGGTCTACACCTTGTAGGCAGGAGTCTAGTCCATCATTAGTTCGTATCTTCGGCAGGTTCATTCATCATGGCCTACTGACTTGCAGAAATTACAAAACAATTGCTGGGACGTCTGCGTATACTTTTGCAACAGATGATAATTGTCTGTAGTGTGTTTTCCTCCTATCTGGTAGATCGCGCACCATAGTGCAGATGCTGTGCTTGGCCCTGCCTATGCCTCTGGTCTTAATGGCATTGGTCCTCCTCCTGCCAAGTAGTTCGTGAACACTGGACAATGGTCCTTATCGTGCCCTTGGCCTTTGCATTTTATGCACCATACTTCCTCACACACCTCCGGCCAAGGTGTCCTATCCTATTTCAAAATTTGCATTTCTAGACACAGATTCTATAGTTTCACGTGGATTTGTTGGACTCCCAACCCAGGGTCTTGTATAGGGGTCTCATGTAATTTCATTTCCATCTCCAATGCTTCGGCTTGGGTGGAAAGTTTTTGCTATGACAACACCATCCTTAAGTGTGGTGTAAGTGATGCTACAAACCATGCGCGATGCTATCCATCTATCAATGTCATAATGGCTTCGCGAATCGTACTCTTCAGCCTTTGGTCCAGATCCCAGGGGGTCTCACACAGGAGCATCGCGATCTCCTTAAACCTAATGATTGATTGTGTTTCTAATTTTGGCCTGCTAAATTCCCTGTTTAGCACGACTTGGATCTTTGCGATTCCTGCATTTGGGTGGTCATTATAATTCTTGATTTACCATGTTAATGTGCGATCCTGCATCGTGCTCACCACTGTAGCCTTTTTAATATTTTCATCCACGACGCCTTATGCTTCCCATATGGCTCTTACCACGAACTAGAATTGGTCTGGATATTCATTCCCCACTCCTCTGAATATCGATAGTTTGATCACACTCACCGTACTAAACTGTGGTGGTGGCGGAGGTGGGGTGGGTGGAGATGGTGGTGAGGAGGGTGAGATGGGTGGCAGTGTGGGTGGAGGTGGTAAATGTGGAATACGCTGCCTTATCAAACTGACTGCGCTTCTCAAAGAAACTTTCGTGAGCTCTTCCTCGCTTTCTCGCAAGGGTGAAATTAAGGGACTGGTTTCCAACTCTTCACTACTTCCGCTTCTGTAGATCTTCCCACTTCGCGTAGTCCCAAACATTAATTTATTCACATAACCCACTTTTCACACAATAACATCTTAATTGAAGTGTTCAAAGATTTAATATACTTAACTCGTTTTCCTTTGAGAAAATGTCACTCCACCTCACTGTAGCTATCGGTTGTGTCTACCACGAACTCAGTGATAAATCCTCCTATTATTTGGTTGAGCCAATGGTCCATAGCTTGCGCGATCTTATCTCTTGACGCTTCTAGTCTGCGCACTAATTCCAAAGTCCACACTATTGGTTTGTCGAGCCTACACCTTCCCTAGCTGTCTGCTAACTTTGTGATCCACTCATATAGCTCAGAAGGAAAGGATGCAAAGAAAATTTCATGGATTTCGATATACAAGTAGCGCTCCAACCACTATTCCTTAGTTACTTGAGGATTTCTATTTTCCTGTGCTGTGAACTCGTGAATCTTCTTATTCAACTACTCTTCAATTTGTTTCTTTGTTGGATTCCAGTGGCACGACATCAGACATCCCTTATGCAGATCCCGGTCGCAGCAACGAAACCATTTGTTGGCATGTATGGGCTTGACCCAGGTTCAGAGGTGATTTACCCAAGAAAATCTTGGTACTACTGGCCCTTTCGGCAATAGTCCATGGAGTGCGTACTGAGGTCTCACCTGAAGTAGTATGGGAGGGTGCTAGAACCAGGTTGGGGATGTCTGATGAGCTTCTGGAGGTCTGCGGTTTGACCCTGTGTGCACATCACTACGCGCACTTACTATCCCTTTGCAACCTGCGGTGTTACTTCCGCGTAGCCCTACTTGGGGCACAACCCGTATAATACCCAAGTTCCTTGTTATTTAATCTGTTATTACCTGATTACTTAACTTGTTTATGTAAGACTAATGATTATTATAGCATATTCAGCAATCATATTGGTGTGCATGATAAATAAAATAGTATAAACATACAGAAGGCAATACGCAGTAGATACATAGAAATAGGAATCAACTTCTCTTTATTATTCTTCAATCCAGATTATAGACTCGACATCACCCTGCTCACTTAGCTGTAGGGGCCTGCGCACTAAGCTGCGGACTCTACTAGGCCTCTGCGCACTCAGCTACAGAGCCTCTTCCTACTACTACGACCCAATACACTTAGACTCCTACTCTAATCCCGAACCAATCGTACTCTTTCTCTCTAATTCCTTCATTCCTCTCCTTACAAATTAGAGCCTCGTTCTTATTTATACAATCCCATGGTCCGCAGACCATGGGTAGGCTGACATGTCTTTACATTACATTACAATATTTTAGGGCGAACAACCTTATGACTTAACCTATACTTCGTGCTCTGCGCCTGCAATTCATGGAGTCTTACAAAATCTTTGACCAAAACTTGGGCTTTGAGCCCCAAAACATGTTGTGGGGGGATTCCATGCCCAACACTTAATCCTACAGTAAAATTGGGAGCTTTTGTAGGATACATCGAAACTCTGCACAATTACCAGGTGTATTTTCCTTCTCTAAGGATGACAATTGTAAGGTGATATGTCAAGTTCGATGAGGAAATGGCTATGATATGCTCTTTGGAATGAGAGTTGACTATCCCACCAAAATGACAACTTCTAGCTCTAGAATAAGGAGCCTCAAGATGAGCGTAAGGAGATTGTGGAGCAACCACATGTAGAGGAGAAAACACGAGGCAAAGTGGAGGCACCTAGTCAACCAAAATCTTTGAGAGAAGAGAGAAAGAGAACCAAAGAAGAGGATATATTTTTGTAGGATGCACAAGAAAATGTTGGAGCCCCCACATATAGGCAGAGGAGGTCACCTAGTAGCTACACTAGGTACATGGATGTCATGAAAAAACTCATTGAGACATAGCCTTCTCATTTGAGGAAGAAATTGCTCAACATGTTTGGGTTGATTCCATGGTGGAAGAATACAGATCCATCATGAAGAATAGTGTATGGGAGGTGCTACCAAGGCCAAAAGGGAAATTAGTTGTTGGTTCAATATTGATCTACAAAGTGAAGCATGCAGCGAATAGGAGCATCGATAAATGCAATGATAGATTTGTGGCCAAAGGATTTTCTTAGAAAGAGGGAGTGGAGTATGAGGAAACACTTTCACGAGTTGTAAGATATTCCTCAATCAGATCCATTCTAGCCTTGGTTATGAAAATGGGGTGGAAAATCCACGAGATGGATGTGAAGATCACCTTTCTTAATGATGGTGTTGAGGAGGAAATTTACATATAGTAGCCAAAAGGATTTGAGATATATGATCGAGAGTTGCATGTGTGTAAACTGAAGAGAGCATTGTATGGTCTCAAATAGGTGGCCCTAGCATCGTACACTTGGATCGATAGTCATCTCATAGGATTCGGCTTCACCAAAAGTGAAGTAGATGTGAACCTCTATCACATTGTGATAATGGTAAGTTGCTTAATTTTGTTTTATATGATGATGATTTAATATTGATAGATGAGGAAGAGTTGATCCGCTCTTACAAAGAGGACCTTTCAAAGGAATTTGAGATGAAAGACATGGTCCTCATGCATTGCTTCCTTGAGCTCGAAGTATGGCAGGGTGATGGTGATTTGTTTGTGCCTCAAGGAAGGTATGAATTAGTTAACCTAGACATCCAATATCAATGGCCAACATATTATGGTAAGCAATGAGATGGAGTATGACCTCCATCAAGGGTGTGTGGTCGGGTTCTCTATCAACTAAGTGACTTGGCCTTTTTGTGGGGGAATTGGGATATCTTAATTGCAAATTTTTACAGGTGAGTAATTGTTGTTTAAATAATTATAAGATATTTAGCAAATGTGTTATATATACAAAAGAAGTTAACCTATACATTGAATATTAATAGGCATATTAATATTAATATGAATTAATATTATGGCAAATGTCATGGAAGCGAGATGACTTGAATGATGATGGCAACAAGATGCACAAGGGAATATGGCCTCCATCGCGAGTTCTGTCAACTAAATGACATTTAATGAGTCTACCACTTGACCTTGCTGTGGATTGTGTTCTCTTGATTGCAAATTTTGACACTAATTATTGTTCAAAAAATTTTAAAATATTTTAGGAAATATGCAATTATATATATATATATATATAAAATTCATATTAATTAACAGAAATATTAAAATAATTTTCTTTCCTATGCAGAGTGAGCTAAAATATACACTTTCTGACGTGAGAATCTATGCTTAATGGGGATGATTACAAGAAGTTATGAAAAATAACCACAAATAGTTACGAAAGGAAAATTGATGAGAACAAAAAACCTATCTTTCATCTTAGCGATTTTCGAGTACTTTATTGCATTTTCAAGCTATTTCTACTCCATTATATATTTATATATGATTTCATATCAACACATTTTAGTTCTAAAGTTTCTCTACATTTTTGGCTCATTTCTATCTGTGTCTCCTTACTCATTTTCTCAAGTCAAAGAAAGGGTTCTTATTTTACTAATGTTGATAGATATGTTTTTCATCATTTTCCAGCTTAACTGAGTTGAATACATCTATTAAAACAATGTTTTCTTTTTATTTTGATTAATTTTATTTTAGTTCTTTCCACTTTCTTTTATTTTTTTATGAATTTAATTACAAAGAAGGTTTATTTTTAAAACAAACTTAGATTCATTTTAAATTTGGATTTACCAAGTGTTGAGAGAAATCAAATCTAAAATTAAAATGAATCTAAATAAGTACTAGTGTATTTTATAATCAATTATAATGGATTTCCTCAAATCTCTTCATCATAACAAATACCATGGGCTTTGCAATACCATCAGCTTGTAAACTAATATTAAGAAACCCATCAAATGACTAACTCAAAATTATATTAATAATTATGATTTTTCATTTTCAATTTTATTTTAAATAATTTAACCGATTCAACATAACATCACATTAAATAATATTTTACAACATCACCAAACTGTAAAACACTTCTCACTTTGGACACAACAAATTATTAAACATATTTTATATATACAAAAATTTCATTTCCAACGAGATAAAAAGTAGAATAAATTATATACTCACACTTCTATATCAATAAAGTTTATGTTCCATGGTGAATACTAGGTGGTGATGTTCCTCACCAAAATTCAAACCTTTTAAGGGCATGTTTTTCATTGTGGGTCATTTCATCTTTGTTTCAAGTATTTTAAGGTTGGGAAAATAGATATTATATGTCCATGGTTGAACATTTATTTTTAAACGAACAACAAAAAAATAATATTTATATATAGAGGATGACTTTTTTAGTTTTGTTGACTTATTGTGTTTTAGAGTATATTTTTTTTTGATTGATTAGATAATAAAATTAAAGCAATTAGAAGGATAGTTAATTGTAATTTAAGTTTATTATTGACAACTTCACTTAATAAAAAATTAGATTAACTAGATCATGAATATATTGTACTCAAGGGTAGTAATCAATATCGTTTTTTTTTTCATTTTTTTTTTTTTATATTTCTAAATGTGCTTGCTTTTTGTGTAGGATGATATGAAGTCATTTCAAGGTAACTAGACTACATCCATCTTAACTCGAGATCTACCAAGCATCAAGAGGGATCAAATCTATTTTCGCTCTGAAATCTCTTTTCACTCTCAAAATATTTGATCCCTCTAGACACTTGGTAGATCCAGAGTTAAGATGGATCTAGGTTGGTATTATGTAAATGTTAGATCTCTATATATAACAATATTATAACTTTTCATTTTTTTAAAACCTTGATTTAATATATATGGAATATCCATTATAATATTTTTAGTTGTGGTGAGGGTAGAGGGTGTAGATATATCTCATATGAACTCAACCTACTCTTTGTTCACCCTCCGAAGCTCCTTAACAAAATGTGGTTTCACTTTAATTTTTGTGAAGTAGCATTTTATAGTTGGGAAAAATATTTGGTGGGAACCTTTTATGGATGCCTTTGATGCATAATTGATTGGAGAACAACAAATTTGGGCTCCCACAAATTTTTATCCAAAGAACCACGCCTTTAATTGTGATAATGGAGAAGTGTATAAATGGAAATACCTATGGATAATACTCATAGTAAAATTTGATCTAGAACCATTACCATATGAGGGTGAATGTTTTAGTCTAGCTGAGGCTATGAAAAAAAATGGTGTGGTATGTCATGCAATTGTGAATGAAAATAAGCTCTTCGATTGAGATTGAGCACTAGGAAAGGAAGTTGAACATGTCTGTTTTGAGTAGATTGTTTGAGTGCATTCCATTTAACATTAACATTTATTTTTCACTCAAATTTGGCTATAGTTAGATCACATAACATATCACATATTTTTCATCTATGCTCTTCTTCCATATGCCCTATAGACTTATCATGTTTCCTTTGCAACATATGATGCAAATGCTAGTATATATATAAATTAATAGAAATATTAAAATAGTTTTTTATTCAAATTTTTATATTGAAATATTTTAAAGTATAAGAATAATATATAGATATTCAAAAGATAAATATATTATTTCTTTACTTTTAATTCCTTTATTTGTAAAGTTGGTATAAAATTATTTTACTTTTATTGAATTTAGGCTTTTGTGATCCATATCAAGTTTATTAAAATGACTTTCGACAATAATCACATCGGAATTCATTTGTCACATTTTGAACCAACCAGTGTGGTTCATCGTTAGGACAAGATGAAGAATCGGATCAAGGCCACAAGTTAAATAGAGAGATCCATCATTCAACGGCTATAAAAATGATTATTTTAGACCAAGGAAATGACTACTATTGACCAAGGAAACAGCTGCAACGAGCTATACAACAACTACAATTGACTGGACTGAGAGACCGAAAAAGGAATAAAACTAATTGAATTAATTACATAAATAAATAGTTAGTTTGTTAAACGAAATGATTTTTTTTGTCCAAAGATATGTATTATTATAAGACCATTATAAAATTAGTTAGCTAATATAATTCTTAGATTATTTATTTAATATTTGGTTATATATAACTTATTTGTTCTAATGAACTAAAACTCAAAACCTAAAATATAAAATTACTTTAAATTACATGAATTACTATAGAACTATTAATAATTAGTTAGTTAATTAGTTAATATGATACTAAGTTTATTTATTTATTTACATGGTATAAGTAACTCAATAGGTAATATATTAAGAGTTAGTACTGTGAATATTTTTGGGATAAATTGTTTATAATTATTTATATTAAATTTATTTAATTTCATTTACCAAAGGTATCATGGGATAAATAGGGAATAATCACCAAGGTTTATTAATTAACCCACTAATTATTTAATGAGTTTATTTAAAAAAAATAATAGGTCAAGTTTAAAACTATTTTCGAACGAAACCAAGAAAATTTAACCTAATAAAACAAGTGCTGCATGCAGCCGGTAGTCCCTGCCGCAAGGGAATGCCCTTTTTTGATTTGTGCACCATTTCTCGTGCTTTCGGCAAAGAAGCTAGCTGACATGAATTCAATTCATGTGGGTGTTGTATCACAGTGAGTTTTAATTTCAAATTTCTTTTGAGAAGAGCGTTCGTGGGTTGATTCCTCAACTCCTCTCTGCGTTACATTACTAATGAAGAACGTCAAACGCATTACATTACTAATGAAGAACGTCAAACAAGCCAAGCCAAGCCAAAACCACAATGTTAAAGAGGCTGAGAAGAAATCGCTGCAATGCTTGTTTGCTTTTGGGAAGGGCTTTAAATAAGCTCAATTTCCAACTGTCACTAACTCCACACGTTTAAATTAATCTAAATCTTTTTGTGGGGCCGCATTTTTCCTTGCTGAAATCCAGATTAAAATTTTTAGTAAATTATGTTGTTATTTAGCAGAGAAAACATTTATGTCACGATTCACAAATTTTTACCAAGTTTAATTTAGTAAATTATGTTGTTATTTAGCAGAGAAAACATTTATGTCACGATTCACAAATTTTTACCAAGTTTAAATTTAGTTGTTCAAGATTAAATTTAAATTGTTGCACTAAGAGGACTGTCACTAACTCCACACATTTAAATTAATCTAAATCTTTTTGTGGGCCGCATTTTTCATTGCTGAAATCCAGATTAAATTTTTTAGTAAATTATGTTGTTATTTAACAGAGAAAACATTTATGTCACGATTCACAAATTTTTACCAAGTTTAATTTAGTAATTATGTTGTTATTTAGCAGAGAAAACATTTATGTCACGATTCACAAATTTTTACCAAGTTTAAGGCGTTTATTTAAATATCACTGGCATGTTTTAAATTTTATGTAAAAAAAAATATTTATTAAAATAAAATTAAGGTGTGTTTTTTCTAAATATCATCATTTATATAATAAATTTTTGTTATATTTTGTTAATATTATTATAGGATTTTGATAAAAAAAATTGAAATAAAAATTTAAAAAATGAGTGTTAATTTTTTATGTTTTTGTCCAAAATAAAATTCACTAATTCAGTGAACTAAGATCTGAAAAAATCATAATTTAAAAAAGTTCAAAAAAATTGAACACCTTTTTCCAGATTGGAAAATGAACATGTCCCAAAAGAAACAGATTTTTTGAAAATTGTTCTTGGCCCATGTAACATGCAACACCATACAAAATTGTTCTTGGCACATGTAACATGTAACACCATATGTTGGATATGCAATTAAACATTTTATTAAAACGACACCCCAAACATGCAACACCATATGTTGGATATGCAATTAAACATTTTATTAAGACGACACGTATAAAACAGAGTTGTCAATGGACATGATCACTTGCAACAAATGGTAGCTACTCCAAAATGCTTCAACTTACCATATTATTTGTTTCACATGATTACCTGAAACAAGAGTGACCTGGGAATGGATATCCAACGACATAGAAAACCATCGAAGCAGCGTGAGTTGGAGAATGCTTACTTATTTGGACAGCGCTATCACAGACGCGTAGGGTTATATCCTATTCAAACCTAAAGCATTTCGTGTATAAATTTGTGGCTACAACTCGCATCATATTGTCTGAGTGCTCTTCTTACCTATTAGAGTTTGAGCAAACGCTGGGAATTGCAAAATCTGAGTTTTGTGCATTGTAGAAATAACTGGTTTGAGATCAGAGATTTATGAAGTCCACTAGAGTATCTACCAGATTGGGAGGAAGTAGGAAGCACAAAAAGATGAAGCAGTTGCAAGCGAGCAAGCAGCAGGGCATCCTATGACCTATTTCAATCTCAGGTATGGTGTTCATCTCACCCTTTTATTCTCTATTTGTTTGGATTCCTGGTAGCAAGAAAATAGTACTGGGGTCTCTGTTGTCAAGTGATTACATACCAGTAAGCGCTCTCATAGTATATACTAAGTGCTTGAATTGGTGCCCTCACAAACCGGAGAAACATCTAACTAAGCATCATTTATAACGATATTAATTTTATTTAAGAAATAAATAAATCCACATTCCCCATTGCAGTTGGCTTTTAGGAGAATACATTAATCTTTTGAAAACGCCTATAATTGATCGCAAAATACAGTAATCGTAGACAGTTATCATAATTTTTGACATAATACACACTGTTTGTACTCAGTGCTTGAATTGGGACGCAGCAATTGGAAATTATACAAAATGCATTGACGCCACTCACCTTCAGCTCAAGGAGATCGTGTTAAATGACCATCAGAATATCAGTACCAGTCTTCTGCACACGGCTTCCAGAGACATCAGTGCATAGCTCAGAGTTAGTGGTCAATCGAAAACATAATAGTCATAAAGTGAATCACACGTTATAAGAGACAACCGTAAGGTCAGATTATACCTTTAAAGGTTATTGAAATCAAGCCCTCAGTCAAGCCAACTATCAAAGCTGAAAAATCTTTTTAAAGATTAAATTCTGGGCAAATAGAAAAATAAAACGAAAAAGCAAACTCACTCTGCTCATCTGATTGTCTTTCAACAGAGAGGCTCTTCCTTTAAGACATACGATATTCTTTAACGCGTAGTTTAAAAAATCTACAAAATAGTTCAGGAATTTTAGCAAGATTATAAAAATTCTGGTAATTTTTTTGAAAATTTTAATTACAGCTGTTAAACCTCAGTATTAGCCCTCAGTCAAGCCAACTATCAAAGCTGAAAAATCTTTTTAAAGATTAAATTCTGGGCAAATAGAAAAATAAAACGAAAAAGCAAACTCACTCTCCTCATCTGATTGTCTTTCAACAGAGAGGCTCTTCCTTTAAACATACGATATTCTTTAACGCGTAGTTTAAAAAATCTACAAAATAGTTTAGGAATTTTAACAAGATTATAAAAATTCTGGTAATTTTTTGAAAATTTTAATTAGAGCTGTTAAACCTCAGTATTTTAGGTGCCGCAAAGGTTTTAGTGGTGCTAATCTATTAAAAAATTTACCCCAACTAAAAACTGCCTTCAGGCGAGCTATTTTGTTGCGTCGGTAGACAACTCCATTTTAGTAACAGTTCAGCGAAACCCTAACAACCCACCAAAGAAATTTAAACCAATTGACGTGTACGCAGAAAATACCTGGAATGGCTCGCTTTCAATTGAAA
Organism: Pinus tabuliformis; assembly: GCA_031772625.1. Taxonomy (NCBI): domain Eukaryota; kingdom Viridiplantae; phylum Streptophyta; class Pinopsida; order Pinales; family Pinaceae; genus Pinus; species Pinus tabuliformis. The sequence goes on along the minus strand of CM062820.1, from coordinate 1,199,484,353 downwards.
TGCCAATGGGCTTTCTCCATTGCATTAAAACCCTGCAATTCCCCTGAGATAAAAATAATAAAAACTGTCACACTCTCCTAAACCAATCCATTGTCTAGCAGAGTTAGGTTTTGTCAGATTAATTCCGCAAAGCCAGAATGAAAGAAAATCGGAGGAATGCAACCCTACCTTCATGGAGACGAGGGCCGAATTGGTGAGGCAAGAACGACCGCATTTAGCGATGTCACGCACAAGCCAATTCCACATCCACATCAAAAAATATTGAGTTTATCGTTATCTTTTGCTCTTCTCACTCACCTGCAAACCAACGAAACACGACCTCAGAAAGATAAAGATGGAAAAAAAGACTGATGCAGAGAGCACTACAAAAAGCAAGCCACGCGTGTTAAGGATTAAATTGTTGAGAAACAGAGGAATCCGAACCAATCCAAGCGAGGCCATAATCTAACAGGCAGCATCCGCTTTCTATATATACACTAGTTTGAAAACATTCGAAATATCTGTCTATGGATTCACATTAAACCAAACAAAAGCATACCTCTGTGAATTCGAAATCAGGGATTCCTTTTCTGTCTGCCTTCCCTCTACTCTGCATTCCGCAATTTAAAATTAAAGGAAAAAAAAATAGTTCCGCAGATGAAACAATACAAACAAAAGAAAAATGAAAAAGAAAACATCAACCAGAACCAAAATTAGAATGAAAAAAGAAACGCAGATGAAACAATACAAACAAAAGAAAACATCAACCAGAACCAAAATTAGAATGAAAAAAGAAACGCATGCATGGCCATGCCGGGGAGCAGACAAACAACTGAGAACAACAATTAGGCAATTCATTGCAGAATTAAAAGAAAAAAGAGATGAAGCACATCCCGAGAAGTGTTGGGACGGAGTTGCTAGGTACCTTGCAAATATGAATCAACTCTTTGCACTCAGTGCTCTGCCCAGGAAACAGGAAAGAATAAATAAATAAACGAAGAACTATTATTGCAGAAAATGTAGAAATATTCCATGAATTGTTTAAACTAAAACCGGAGAAATTAAAGATTTCAATCCATCCATCCAGCATAGCAATGGAAATTGTGTCGATCAATTTGGCTTACAGAATCACCTTTCCTTCAGAAATTAGGAAGGTACCTTAATGTGGTAGCGAGCTACTTGAGAGGTGGCAGACGGTGGCAGACAGTGGTAGCCAGCTGCGTGAGAGGTGGCAGCTATATAATAAACTTTGCATGCACCTAAGTTTCATGTTTGTCACCATAATTTTCCAAACTTTGGATAAAATACAAATTGGAAATGGTATATAAAATGACATGGTATATAAAATGACAGAACTTTGGTTAAAATAGTATTGCCACAATTTTCTTGCATCGGGCCACGTGAAGCCTGCAATAAGAGGTACAATGCTCTTTCAGAGTTAAAACTTTGGATAAAATTTAAGTGAACAAAATTGCTACGATTAAACTTTGGTTAAAACACAAGAAAACATAAAAAAAAACGGTCAATGGATGGATTAATAGGCGGTCAAACGTTCGATCGAACGCTATAGTCCGGGCAGGGACTAATAAAAAGAGGGAAGCTTTATAAACATATTATTATCAATGAAATTGAAATCTAAGAGAACTAATATGATTAATATACAATAATATAATTTAAATAAAAAGTTAAAGAGAATCAAAGGAAAAACTGAAACAATAGATAGGGGGATAAGGGAGAATTAAATAGTCCTGAAGACGAGGGAGAAAAAAAAGATAAAAGAGACCAAAACGGAACCAAAAAATGGGGGAAATGGGTAGGGGAGCTAGGGAGAAAGGGTGGGGATCCAACAACTGCTAATCTTCCAATCATCATCTCTATTGAGATTACTCATCCTTCTTTCAATTTTAATGGCCTCCCTAAATTTCCAGTGATGAAAAGGAGCAATCTTAATAATAACCTGTGCTTCTTCAATACATATATGATGCTTAGTGTTCTTCACATGTTCTGCCAGGGCAGAAGACCGGGTCCTCCCATGTTTGATGTCGACTGCGTGCTCATGAATTCTCTGATTAATAGAGCGCCCCATTTCACCCACATAGGGGGTCCCACAGGAGCAAGGGATAAGATAAACACCTTTCATGTCCTTGGGGTCAATAGGGTCTTTAACAGATCTAAGGGAACTACGAATGGTGTTAAAGGGTATAAAGGTAGCGGGAACATTATGTTTCTTAAGGATTCTCGCAATCTTGTTGGTGTTACCTTAGATGAAAGGTAGATGAACTCCTGAGAACCGATCTTTCGGGTCTTTCTTGACCTTGGGACCTTTGCTAGCTTTAAGGAAGGCTTTTAGACATTGGCACCTACTATATCCATTGTTAACAAAAGCATTAAGAAGATTGGATTTCTCCTTATCAAGTGACTTTTCATAATAGATTCTCAGCGCACAAGTAGCTAGTGTGTTGAGAACACCCAACTTTTGAGCAGGGAAATGGTGGGAGCTGGCATGAAGATACTGCTCAGTATGAGTTTTCTTCCGAAACACCTAATGAGAGAAAGAATGATTATCATTCTTTGAAATGAGAACATCAAGGAAAGGCAAGCATCCATCAATTTCTTGCTCCATAATGAACTTTATGGAAAAAGATTGATTATTGAGATGCTAGAAAAGAAGATCTAATTCATATTGGCCATGAGACCAGACGACACTGGTGTCATCTACAAATCTCTTCCAAAGCTTGGGCAGGAGATGGGCCGAGGCTAAAGATTTGGATTCAAAGTCTTCCATAAAAATATTAGCAACTACTGGGGATAGGGGGGAGCCCATGGTAACCCCGCAAGTTTTCTCATAGAATTCCCCTTTAAAGCAGAAAAAAATGGAGGTAAGACAAATCTCAACTAGGCGAGAGGTATTAGGGTTAGTGAGGTGATTGATGACCTCAATGGCCTCCTTGATAGGGATGCAAGTGTAAAGGGAGACCACATCGAAACTCACAAGAATGTTCCCATGGTCAAACACAATGCCCTTTAACTCATTGACAAACGAAGCAGAGTCTTTGACGAATAACTCTATGAGGCCAACGAGGGGTTTAAGCTTAGAAGTAAGGAACTTGGCAAGGAGTTCATCTCCCTTTCATCCAAGGGACCACCGACAAGATTGCAAGAATCCTTAAGAAGCATAATGTTCCCACCACTTTTAGACCCCTTAACACCGTTCATAGTTCCCTTAGATCAGTTAAAGACCCTATTAACCCCAAAGGACATGAAAGGTGTTTATGTTATCCCTTTCTCCCGTGGGACCCCTTATGTGGGTGAAACGGGGCGCTCTATTAACCAGAGAATTCATGAGCATGCAGCCAACATCCAACATGGGAGGACCTGGTCCTCTACCTTGGCAGAACACGCGAAGAAGACTAAGCATCATATATGTATTGAAGAAGCACAGGTTATTGCTAAGATTTCTCATTTTCATCACCGGAAAATTAGGGAGGCCATTGAAATTGAAAGAAGGGTGAGCAATCTCAATAGAGATTACGGCTGGAAGATTAACAGTTGTTGGATCCTCGCCCTTTCCCCTAGCTCCCCTCCCCATTTCCCCCTTTTTTGGTTCCTTCTTGGTCTTTTTTAATCTATTTTTTCTCCCTCGTCTTCAGGACTGTTTAATTCTCCCTTATCCCCCGTCTATTGTTTCAGTTTTTCCTTTGATTCTCTTTAACTTTTTATTTAATTAATATTATTGTATATTAATCATATTAGTTCTATTAGATTTCAATTTCATTGATAATAATAGGTTTATAAAGCTTCCCTCCTTTTATTTTATTAGGTTAAATATTCTTGGTTTTGTTCGAAAATAGTTTTAAACTTGAGGTAATCTTTTTTTATTTTAAATAAACTCATTAAATAATTAGTGGGTTAATTAATAAACCTTAGTGATTATTCCCTATTTATCCCATGATACCTTTGGTAATTGAACTTAAATAAATTTAATATAAATAATTAGAAACAATTTATCCCAAATATATTCATAGTACTAACCCTTAATTTATTACCTATTGAGTTACTTATACAGTGTCAATAAATAAAGAAATAAACTTAATATCATATTAACTAATTAACTAATTAATTATTAATAGTTCTATAGTAATTCATGTAATTTAAAATATTTTTATGTTTTAGGTTTTGAGTTTTAGTTCATTAGAACAAATTAGTTATATATAACTAAATATTAAATAAATAATCTCATAATTATATTATCTAATTAACTAGTTTTATGATGGTCTTATAATAATACATATCTTTGGACAAAAAAAAAATAATTTCATTTAACAAACAAATTATTTATTTAATTAATTAATTAGATTAGTTTTATTACTTTTCCTATCTTTTGGTGCTGCCCAGTCTCTTGTAGCCGTTTCCTTGGTCAAAAGTAGCCATTTTCTTGGTCTAAAATAACCGTTTTTATAGTCGTTGAATGATGGATCTCTCTGTTTAACTTGTGGCCTTGATCTGATTCTTCATCTTGTCCTGATGATGAACCACACTGGTTGGTTCGAAGTGGACAAATAAATTCCGATGTGATTATTGTCAAAAGTCATTTTAGTAAATATGTTATTTTTATTGAATTTTTATATTTAAATACTTTAATTGTAAATTTGGTATAAAATTATGTTATTTTTATTCAATTTTTATATTGAAATACTTCAAAAATATAAAAATAATATATAGATATTCAAAACTGAATTATATTATTTTTTTACTTTTAATTGATTTATTTGTAAAGTCAATATAAAATTATGTTAATTTTATTTATTTTTTGTATTGAAATATTTTAAAAGTATAAGAATAATATATAGATATTCAAAAGTGAAATATATTATTTTTTTACCTTTAATTGTTTTATTTGTAAAATAGGTATAAAATTATATTATTATGTTATTTCGTATAAATATGTCAAAATATTTTACTTATGCCTCTCAACCCAATTTAAAAATAGTTTCAAATATAGTTTTATATACCATACCAAAAAAAACATATATTATATTCTTGCTATTGGCTTTCTTTATTCTCATAATTTTGAAAGTGTCTCTCGAGAAATGCAATCCAATCTTAGGTACTACATCTACCATAGAGTTTGTATGCCTTTAAATATGATGAGAACATACCTGAGTAAACTAATATATTTTCTATTCAAGTCAAAATATTAATTTTATTTTTACGGTTGCATAATTCAAACTAGTAATCTAGTTAAATTAACTTTAATTCTAAATGTTTAATAGAATATTATGCTAATATTTTTTAAATTGTTAAATGCTTTTGGCTAGCATTTAAATTAAATTAATTTCAATTTTAAATATATCATAACAAGATTTGAAATATAATTAAGTTAAATTAAATTAATTTCAATTGTAAATTTAATAGAAGAGGATTTGAAATATAAATTAATAAATTTATGTGAAGTTATAAAATTTTAAGTTCAAAAATCACCCAAAAAAAATTTCAATTTAAAAAATTATTAATTTATTCTAAATCAATCTTATTGGAACATTAAAACTAACTATAAAAATAATGTCCATACAGTAATAAACTCTATTGGAAAATGCTATTTAATAAATAAATGATTAAAAAATAAAGTCCATAAACATATAAATTCTATTGACAAGCTATATTTAATAAACAACATAGATTAATTTATACATAAAATAGCATGTTTTCCCATAATCTATCAATACAATTTCAAGTGAGATTGTGAATGCATAAATGCATTCAACACCCTAAAACCCTCATGAAACACTTGAATTTTACAAATTAAACAACTTAAACTTGAATTTCTAAAAATATCACTTGGTTTTTAATTAAAATTAACAAGAAAAAATACTAAAAAAAAAAAAACCATTTTAGTCTATAAATTAATCTACACGTTTTATAAATGAATAAAAGTCTAAGTGATAACTACACCTTTAATAAATAAATGAAAGTCCAAGCAATAAAAGTGATAAGGAGAAGATGTCTAATTCTTTTAAGTTTTTCATATAAAATTAATATATGACTTTCAAAAAATATTAATTAATAGAACTAAAGATTATATTAGTGTTTATGCATTTGAATGAAAAATGATATATATATATATATATATATATATATATATATATATATAAAGAGAGAGAGGGGAATTTGTAAGAGATTTGATTCCCTCAATGCTTGCTAGATCCATTATTAAAATAAATCTATATTTTTTCTATATCCATCAACAAAATTTTAAACATTATGATAGCATTCTATGGATTACATTGTTAAATTTTATTTTATTTGTTCAATTTAATTTAACTTTAATTTAATTGTGCATTTAGATCATAGGATAAAGAAAATGTTTATTCAATACTAATCAATTTAATTTTCACCATGAATTATATTATTTGTGAATCATATTGATGAATTATGAACTTGTCAAAAGGTGACTTAGCCCCATGGCATGCATAATTTTATCATCATTGTCTCATGTAGGTTGCAAAAAGTTTCATGAATTGTACATATTTGGAGCAAATCCAATCTTTATGTAAAATTTTCATAAATCGTATTTATATTTTACATCAAGTTTTGTTTGAATATGTTTTATATGGATAAGCTTAAATCATATTCACACTTAGATAAGAAGCCAATTTTATATGGTAAATTTTCCTTAAGAAGCCAAATTCTTGTAGTAAGTGTTGTGCATATGTATTTTTGGGCCTAGGTGATATTCATGAGTTTATTGTATCATAAATCAAACTTTATACCTTTTAAAATAGATATGTTTAATTTAGAACCTTCCTATCATGCTATATACTACAACATAGATCTTTAAGATGAATGTTTTGTCATACAAGAATATTAGGTAGAAAATCTCGTGGATCAAGAATTACATGAATGCTGCTTGTGATATAAACTATAGTTTTTGGGATTTAACTCTTAAATTTTTCCTCTAATCCATATATTTTTAGGGATTAAAGCCCCTCTTTAGATACCTAACCATAGTATAAGCAATGGAGATTAAATATTTTCTCATGAATTATAAGTTTCATAAATGGTTCTTCTAGCGTAAACCATGATAAATGCAAATTAAAACTATGGATTTTTTCTCCTAAAGCATTCACTTTTAGTTCAAAAGCATCTACAAATCCCATTACCACAATACATACACGAGAGATGCAAATGTTTTCCAATTAAAAGACCACGGGCCAAATTTCATGCATGATGAGTGATCATAGATTTACACCTCTCCCTTAGATTTTAGGCCTAAATACTTTTTATATGGCATGTGAAAAATGTTGTCCTATTTAAATATCATGGTCCCAATTTCATGCATGATGGGTGACCGTACATTTAAAACCTCTCCCTTAGACTTTATCCATAAATGCCTAGAGAATGAAACTTTGCCTTATGGAAGGTGTACATAAACATTTGTTTTATTAGAAGAAATATGGATGGTTCTTGTGCCCTAATCCATGCTTTGGGGCTTAATTAGCTATTTTTCATTTATCTATGATTTTTCGGTTTAAAATCATTTATAAGATTCCAAACCATGATATGAGTCCTAAAGATAAATTTTTTTACCCTCTATAATGTTTTAAGGAAAACATGATGGTTTTTATGTTCAAAATTATGTTTTAAGGACTAAATGGAAGATTTTTCACTTAATGCATGTTTCTTAGTCGTATAATTTACCAATTCCTATAGCACTACAACACCTTCCAAAATTTGGCTTGCACTCAAATTTTGGAGCCTTCCTTGGTTTTTTCTTTATGGTTGCAAACACTGAAGGTCATTCCATCAATTCTGTCAGAGTCCTTCCACCTCATTTTCTTGATTAACCAAGTGTCTTCTTTTGGCATGTTGATTTCTTTATCGTGCTTGCGGTCCTATTATTGTGATTTCGAAGGTTTCTATTTATATGTTTGAGTTGCACTAGCTATGTAAACATCGGTTGCACTCATACACAAAGTTTCAAGCATTGTCGTACAAGTGTCGTCACGGTCGTCCTAAGGTCTATCTAAAGTGTCACACTTGTCGCTTTTAGCTCTAGACAGTCTCACAGAGGGTAATTCTTTGTCTTGTTGTTATGATGGCCTATGCTATCATGTCATCAAAGTATATTAAGTGTGTGATCACAATGCCAAGTTCCTCACAAGTTAACTTGCCTCCCACACTTAGGCATTTTCCTGAAAATACTTCCGACTAGACAAGTCCCCTTCACTGAACCCTGACTAAGCTACAAGCTGTGCAGTCTCAGACCTTAATGATGTTGTTGTGCTTACTGGAACTATGCAGTGTGTAGAGACTGTCCTCCATGATATTTTCATTGCGCAATCCAAAAGTTTAGTAGAGTACCTTCCTTCCCAAAATTGCGCAGAAGCTCCCTCAAGCCCAACTTGAACAATGCATTTCACAAGATCAGTCATATTGCCTCTTCCTTGCGTGCTAGAACCCCACAATGTGCAGAAACCTGAGCATGCTTTGTCTCCTGGAACTACGCACAAGTGTCCCATAGTGTCCTCCCTCAGCCGAGACTCACTGATCCAAGAAAATGCGTATATATCTCCTCTCTACTCCCCCTTCTACCGAGTCCTACCTTCCATCCAAAAAATACACAGGCCTACATCCGAGGATCTCACCTTGCAACTACCACTTATGATATAAACTCTACAATCCTGCCTCCCAGTGGCCTCTACGCATTTTTTCCCAGTAGCGAAGACTGTGCTTTGAGATTCCTCAGTCAAGTCGGAGTTGTGCTCTGCGCAATCTCAGTGACCAGTGTCCCTCCCTGTCGCCTGGAACTACACAATGTGTAGTTGGTGGGCTCTCTTTCGAGCCTGTCATCCATCCTGGGCCTAATCCATGGATAATAATGCATCATATTAGACTAGGAGGTTTTCGATTTGATGTAGTCCCGTCATGAGTGAATTGCAGGAACAAGTACATTGTTAGGTCATGGTGAGGTAATGAAGGAAATGAAGAAGGAGCAAACATGCTAGAAGACACACTTGCAACTTGATGGACAAAAGGAGCTCATCAAGAGAAAGAAAAGGGAACACATGCATGCAACCAACTTTCAAGACCAAATATCATTGAAGACCCCACAACATCAAGTTGTGAGGAGGATAAAAGAAAGCACATCCAAGAACACATCCATTACTTAGCATCAACAACAGCAGGGCATTGCTAGCACAACAAGTCTGTCTATGCCAGCAGTATTGTGTCAAGTTGTGTCATGAGCTTTCAGAGGCCATATCGCTATTGTGGGCCATATATCTTGTAAATCGAATATAATGTAAAGTGAAAGTCCAATGGAAACACGTGAATATGAAGAGTCATGTTAGTTTAAAAGTCATAGGAAGTTGAACAGTCATGAGGGTAGTCCAAGAGTCACAAGGGTCAAGCATCACCATTGGTTATATATACCCCTCCCATTATATGAGTAAGGAATTTTAGCCTTGGCTCCTCCTAGGAAGCAATGAGAGTTTTTATTCAGTTCTTTGAGGAGTGAGGAGTGGCTCCAATGTTCCACTACTGGGGCTAGTGATGTACGGTGTACTTATGCGTCTTGGAAATTTTTCTTAATACATAAGTTTGTTAAGGCTAGCAGGTTTTCATGCATGTTTTGTAGATGTTTGTAAGACTATTCTTTCAAAATTTGTAATTCATGTTTGTTTCACATGTACTAAGATAGTTGAACTATTTCAGTTGTTTTAGTATTTACCTTGTTGAGAATGTGTTGTATTGGTTATCACTATTACCTCATCCTTGTGGACTACTCTACAGGATACTAGGTAGACCTTCCTTGCTTACTGGTTATAATGACCGTCACATCCTTTGTGGACTACTCTGCTGGATGGTGGACCGATCTTCCCTTGTACTTTGGTTTTAACAACTATCGCATCCATTGGTGAATATTCTATTGGATACTGGACAGACCTTCCTTGTTCACGTTTGTCTCTTCTTGGGTGGTACTATTACCTCTGACTTAAAGGCTCACTTTACTAACCCCATTTCATAATAAGAGAACCTATACATAGTTACATTACGCACTCACTAGGAACAATCACCTTGCTTTTTGAAGATACTAGTGTAACACTCTCATGTGCTAAACAACAAGTGGTAAGGAAAATATCTAAGTAAATTGAAATCAGACCATGATACTGGATGGGACTCCTACACCAAACGATGTGAGGTCTAATTGGGAATTCATACCAGTGAGATCCCCTTAATGTTGACAGATCCAGCACCGTCAACATTTCTAGTGCCGGAAGGAGGGCCGCCAGTAGTTTATGGTTGATTCTCCCACCAAACCCACTCACCAATTATCTTGTCTAGGTAGTAACAATCACTCCCTCTCCATTGCATAAAATTCTGAAGTTAGTAATTTCTCACCTTCGAAACCCAAATGTGAAATCTCATATCATCAAATCCGAGTTGTCTATCCTGTTGGGTGTGACTTTTATACCTATTTTCTGCACTTTCTTTCCCCAGTTTTGATCCTATTTTCCTCTAGGACCATGAAACTTCACATGTTAATCACCCTTTTTCTCATTTATATAGCCTATTCCACTGTCATGTTATTTTACCATGTTTTGTTGAATAATATGATACTATATTCCTTTTTGTGGCTAATTAGGGTGAGCATTGGAGGATTATTTTGGAAGCTCAACTCTTTTTCAGGTGTTTCTCGTGAGAACAAGGTTACGGATTGAACAAGCCATGTTGATCGGTTTTAGAGCAGGGTAGAGTAGTTTGTTGTTACACCCTATACGATGTTATAGGTTCTTATTACACATTGAATGCTATTACAGGCTGCTGTTACACCACATGCTGAAACAGAGGACTGTTGTTACACCAAGGGTGTTGTCGCCAGTCATTGTCGTTACATCTCGAACCACTATTCGACTGCAAGATACTGTTGCACGAGAGTTGGCAAATTCGTGGGTACTATTCCACACAACAATTGTCACGTGTTCTAAATTTTTTATTTCAGAAGAAGTAGACCCAAGTGGTTGCAATCTTGACCAATGTATCTAAGAAGTATTTGTATTTAGAAATAGGTTATAACTACTTCTATTTTATGATCATCATGAGAATCGTGAGACTCTCATGACTGATCTATTCCTGATTTTAGGCATGTAATAATTATAAAAGAAACTCGATTTCCCATGTACAAGGACGAAATATAGAAAGGCACGGTTACTCTGATCTTGTAACTTTGAATTGCTTTTAATACTAAAATCACTATAGTGATGTTGTTGCTACTCTTCATCTAATTCGTTAACTAATCTCGTGTTATTCCTACGCCACTGCTAGGGAGGAAGGGCCCTCCTCTTTAGCAGGGACTACAACGGTAGAAGTAGTATACATTATTGTTTCATTTATTATCGTATGGTTTTCTACTCTGTGGCATGCCCTTACTCTAGTAATTGTGAAGTGTGATTTCAATTCTATGGAGTGTTTTAATTTCTACATGAATGATTTAATTTCTGAAATTGATTCAACGACATATTTTATTGTTCTTTCTATTTTTCATTCTTAGTTGTAGTGTATAGGCACAGATAGTGCGAACTCCATTAAAACAACAAGACCTACCCTGGGTTGACAATTAAATGTTGTAGTCTCAGCCAATTAGGATTTATTAAAACAACACTACATTTTGGCATTGTTATCGGGGATGGTAGTTGACGATACAGTTAGGAAAGTTGTTTGTTTGTTATAGAGTGTTCTTAGTCCACAATCGTTGGGCAATAAGACGAGACATAAGAACCTACAGATCGCTCTAACACACCTAGGCAGGCTCACCATTGTGATCACTAGGTAAATTAGGGCGTGGTATTTTGGTGTTTTTTTTAGCATGTCTTCAGCTCTTCAGTTGTTGGGCACTAAGACAAGAGGTAAGAACCTGCGCATCGCTCTAACATACCTGAGCGAGCTCACCACTATCGAAGACTGAGACACTTAGGGTGTGAATCAATACACATAGGATCGATGTGTGCAACTGTAGGAATTATAGAAATACAAAAATTACCCCCACTCTAATTAGTCACAAGAAAACCGGGTCGTAAAAAGGAAAGGAGTAGTGTAGATTTGGGAAGGAAAACATTTATCCAGGAACTAATCTCCAAGGTAGAAAAATAACAATCAAGCTCTCAAAGGGACGCAAAGAAAATAGGGCCACAAAAATATCTTACTCCCATAACAAGGATAGAAGCCTTTGATTACTCTATCTCAGGGCCATACCATTCTAAAGCTAGCAACCACACTCCCAAGGTTAAGAATCCAATTCAGGAACAAGAGAGGGAAGATAGTAGCCAGAACTTTAGGACCGGGGGACAAGGGGAAATTGAGGGTGAACATCAAAAACCTGAGACAAGAGAGCACCTATTAGTTTATCAATATATGGATTTAGCTAGTGCATGAAGCAGCCAACCCTCAAGTTACCTGAGCCATCAAATCCACTTGCAAGACAATCACAAGAGGAGTTTCAAGAACATCTGTTACAACAAGGGTTAGAAGGATTAGCAATGGGAGACAACAATGACAACAATGCTAAAATAGATGCTACTGTCACCACCTTTGAGTTACCAATCGGGGATATCAGAGGCAAGGCTCCCATGAAAAATATTCCTCTATCATCCTTACCATCCTTTCAAGGGGTGACTGTGGAAGACCCGAACACCTTCTTATTTGAATTTGATGTATTATGTAGGAGTTATGACTATATGTGAGATGCTTAGAAACTAAAATTATTTCCTGCTACTTTAAAAGGAGCAACCTTGAGATGGTTCATGAGTTTAGGCTCCACTTCTATTCGAACATGGAGTGATATGAAGGAGACATTCTTATCAAAATACCAAGAATATTGTAGAACGGAGGACTTAAGGGAGGAAGTATTTAGAATGACACAGATGGAGGATGAGATGTTGGAGGACTATGTAGAGCGGTTCCACTATAATTTGCAGAGGTCTAAACATAGTGATTTAGACCATGAGTTCTTAAATACCATATTTATCAGAGGAATGAGGGACGACTGCCTTGATACCCTAAACCTATTAGGAAAAGGGGACATATCCATTCGTTGAAATTGTAAAGATCTATCTAAGATGCTCTAGAGGATCGTCTAAGGGGAGAAGAAAAAATTGAGATGCCTCTACCTAAATACAAAAATCTACAGGTGAAGGAGTAGCCAGAGAAAAGATAAGGATTTTGATCGAAAATTTCAAAACCGATATCCTCAATACTCTATCTTCCCAGATAACAACAACACAAATCAAGAAAACACAAGCAGAAGTTGATACACCTCTGGTTGTGTTTTTCCCGAATTACTGGAAGAAACATCCCTTGAGGGAATGCGAATCAAACAACATCAGCTTGTGCAATATTTGTGAGCTGGAACATTCGACAGGTCAATGTCCAAAGCTTCCTAGACTGAAAGAATTACTTAGAGAGTTGATCAAAGAAGTGCAGTTTGCTTATTTCATCGCACCAAAGAGACCATGGCAGCCATGACCTCTAGTATGTCCCAAGATTTTTCTTCTTTCATTTCCTGGAACAATGCATATAATACTCAACAATATCCATGGCAATATATTGCTCCTTCTTTAGCACAATTTCCTTCACACTAGAACCAATGGTCCCCATCTTTCTCTATCCAATATCCTCCATCTCAACCAAACCCTTGGAACCAGAACTGGAGAGGAAATGCCCATAATAGAGCTTTACCTAGATTACCAATGTAGCAAAAACTAAAATTACCTCTTTTCCAAACTCCTACTCCTACACTGCTTGTGTGACCCCAACTACCTGTGCAACCTAATCCTAACCCAAAAAATAAAGTAGCCCAAGGCATAGAGGCTCTGACTACCTTCTAGACCTACTTTATTATCCTCGTGGGGCTTAATGAGATTGAATTGCAGTCGAGTAAGGTAATTAAACCAAATCATCCCCTATCATTACTGAGGAGGAATGTGAACCTTCTAGAGGAGATACCATAGGTCCAGATGCAGTTATGGCACCTATAATAGCCGATACAGAGCAAACTGTTACATTTGTAATAGCCAACCCATGAAGGATTGTTGCTGTTGTAACATACAACTCGAGTAAGGCCGATACACCTGTAACAGCCGAATCGATTGCTATAACTCAAAATCCTCCACATCCTCAGAGATTAACTAAGCCCGGAATGGTTTCACAGCCCGAATCTAATTATCTTAGGGAGTTGCAAAATTTTCATGTACGAATTCCTCTACTGCAAGATCTTAAAGAAGTACCTATTTATGCTAAAACAATATGAGATTTGTGCATCAAGAAACCTGGGAGGAAGCCTAAAGACCCTTCTACCATACATGTGATGGGGAAATTATCCAAATTAATGTATGCTCATCCTCTTCTAACCAAGTATAATGATCGAGGAAACCCTATGGTTACTGTCTATATTAATGACCAGCCCATAACTAACATATTGATCGATCTTGGGGCTTCCATTAATGTTATGACAAAGAACCTCTTTACCACCTTGGGGCTACATGGGCTTAGACATACTTCTGCGGTACTTGAATTAGCAGACAAATCCCGTGTTATACCCGAGGGGGTGTTAGAGGACATAGTAATCACAATAGCCTCCTGGAGGTATCCGACCGACTTTCTTATCTTACAGCCCAAATCCAACTTGGGGGGTCATCCTTTGATCTTAGGCAGACCTTGGTTGACCACTACAGATGCATTTATAGGATGAATATTTGGATCTATGGTGATCTCGGATGGCCAGGCCATAAAGAATCTTAATCTTTACCCCCCAAAACCAAATGTGGATTTATATAACCCTTGGTGGGATGAGTTTGAGCCCGAACCAAATCTTTCCCTACCACTCCTCACTCTGGGGAAAGCCCAGTACTTTAAGGATGAGACAAAATATGACATCATTAATGGTTTCATTAGTAACTTGCTTTCTGTCTCTTTCATTAAAAATTTGAATGACGAAGAGGAGGTAGAAGATATATATTTTGAACAAATGAGAACCACTCTGAATATTGACAGCAGTCCAATTGAAATAGAACCAGGAAAGTTTATGAACATTAAACCCAACTTGACTTTTGAGCAAAACCAACTGATATAACAACTGTTACAAAAATACAAAAAGGAATTTTCATGGGAATATATGGATATGAAAGGGATCTACCCTAACTTGTGCACTCACCGTATTTATTTGAAGGATGCATGCAAACTAGTCAGAGAACCGTAGCACTGCATGAACCCTGCATTAAAGCAGGTAGTGAAGGAACAATTACAAAAAATCTTAAGTGCTAACTTTATTTATATGATATTTGACAGACAGTGGGTGTCTCCACTTGTCATCATTCCTAAGAAGAATGGAAAGTGGAGAGTCTGTGTGGATTACAGAGAACTCAATAAGGCCACTCAAAAGGACCATTTTCCTTTACCATTTATAGATCAGGTCCTTAACACCCTTTTTGGAAAAAAATTCTTTTCATTTCTAAATGGGTTTAGTGGCTACAACCAGATATAGATTTCCACAGAGGATCAAGAGAAAACAACCTTTACCTTCCCTTGGGGAACTTACGCATACAGAGTACACCCTTTTGGACTCTACAATGTGCCAGCAACCTTTCAGAGGGCAATACTGGGAATTTTTTTATTATTTGTTGAATAACTACCTTGAAATCTTCATGGATGATTTTACACCTTATGGAGATTCTTTTGAAACACCATTACATAATTTAGAAAAAGTTCTTGAATGTTGTGTATATACTAACGTTGCTTTGAGCACTGAAAAATGTCACATGATGATGATAGAAGGGATCATGCTATGACACTACATTTCTGCTGATGGAATCAAGGTAGAGCCTACTAAAATAGAGGTAATTCTGAAAATTCCAACTCCCAAGATGCAAAAAGAGGCACATAGTTTCTTGGGGCATGTAAGGTATTATAGGATATTTATAGAAAAAATTTCAAAAATTGCATCGCCATTATTTTCTTTGCTCATGAAGGATGTCGACTTTTTGTGGACAGGAAAGTATGAGTAGGCCTTTTTGAAGCTGAAATGTTGTGTGTTGGCAGCTCTAGTTTTATGAGGACTTAATTGGGAATTGTTGTTTCACATAGCTAAAGATGCATTTGATATTGTTGTCGGTGTTGTTTTGGGCCAACTAGAGGACAAGAAACCTTATGCTATTTACTACATAAGCAAACATTTAACTCCAAATGAGCTCAATTACACTGCGACAGAGAAGGAATTCTTAGCAATTGTGCATGCCATCAATACATTTCAACATTATATCACTGGTATCAAGTGTTTGTACACATTGACCACTCGGCCATTCATTTCTTAGTGAATAAGACAATTACCAATGGTAGAATTACACACTGGTTATTTCTGTTACAGGAATTTGATATCACAATTGTCGACAAACCTGGAAAAGATAATGTAGTAACTAATTTCCTTTCTAGGTTAACTATTAATGACAATTGCATTCCTACTGAGGATCCTTTCCCTGATGAATATATCTTTGCTATTTCTACTTTCTCACCTTGGTATGCAGATATAACCAATTATCTTGCTGCAGGGAAGTTTCCACAATATTTGTCCTCCAAGGAGAAGAGAAAGATCATACATAAAAATGCTACCTATACCTGGATAGATGGGAATCTCTATCACACTGGGCAAGATTTCTAGATCAAACATTATGTTAGAGCAGATGAGATCTTTGAAATCCTTAAGGCCTATCATGAGGAACCTTATGGAGGGCACTTCACACAAGCAAACATGGTACAAAGTCCTTTTTATAGGGTATTATTGGGCAACAATATTTCAAGATGCCAAGAAGTTCGTGAAAGGATGTGATAGTTTCCAAAGAATGGGCCAACCACTACAATAAGATGAGATGTTGTTACAACCCCAAATTGTCTTAGAACCTTTTGAGAAATGGACCCTAGATTTTGTGGGACCAATTACTCCTTCATCCAGATAGAAATATTACATCTTGGTCTACATTGACTATGTCACAAAATGGTTTGAGGCAAAGGCACTAACTAGAGCCATAGAGTAGGTTGTTTTGACTTTCTAATTGAAGACATCTTTGTCCGTTTTGGTATACCCAGGGAGATAGTCACAGATGGAGGGCCCCAGTTTACATCCCATATGATCTAGAAGTTGGTTGAAAAATACAAAATCCATCTTAGAATCACAACACCTTATCATCCACAAGAAAATGGGCAAGTGGAAAGCACTAACAAAGTCATTGAGGGGATTCTTACCAAGATCGTGGCTAGTCATCGAAGTAATTGGGCCAACAAACTTCCAGAATTGTTGTGGGCATGTAGGAATACATGGAGGAATACTATGGGACTCTCACCATATGAACTTTTGTATGGTAAAAATCCCTTATTCTCCATTGAATTTGAAATCAAGACACTAAGAACAACATTGCAGGTAAATTTGGATTTGTCTACAACAAAAAAGTAGAGATTGAACCAACTCAATGAATTGGAGGAGAAATGGATAGCTGATATCTAGCAAATAGAGATTATGTAGTAGCAAAGAGCTTAGTGGCATGATAGATTCATCAAGAAGAAGAAGTTCCAGAAAGGAGATTGGGCTCTCTTATACGACTCAAGATTCAAAGACTTCAAGGGTATGCTCTGAACCACATGGCTAGGTCCCTGTGAGGTAGATGAAGTCTTTGACAATGGGACTGTAAATTTGGTTACCATTGACAGTGCAAGGACACCATTGCTTGCAAATGGGCACCGTATTCATTTATATCACAAACCTGCTTCAAGGGATTCATTTGTCAACATTGTCACAAATTTGGATCTTCAGATTACAGGAACAGGGGAAAGCCCCCCTGTGCTACCAAAGTTCTAATTTTTCAATAAGTGTAGAAATTGAAAACCAACCACTGTTGGCGGTTGTTACACCTTCAAACTCTTAAAGAAAAAGAAAACATAATAAAACACTCTGGCTATGAAAACATTTTTTGGGCATAGACAAACAATTTCTATAGAAGCTAAAAACCACTTTGTGGCAGCTGTTACACACTCTGTAACAACATTTTTTATTTCAAGCATACTTTACAATAATGTTGTTACACAAACTTTTTCTTTGTTTTTATCTTTTGTGAAAATCAATAATGCATAACAATCAATGACTTCTAGAAATAGTCCGAGTAAATTAATTATTGTAACAAACAACATGCATCATCGTGGTTCAAAAAGCAGTTGCGTTGACTGCCGGAGTTAAGCTCACGCCCCTCACCACCAATGTCTTCTCCCCATGTCACCCAAGTACGTCATACAAATGTAATATCGTTGTCCACTTTTATTCAGTAACTATGACAATTTAACACGATATCCCTTTTGATGGCCGAGGTCGGCTGTCACATTTAAGCCGGGGAGGAGGGGCGAACTATATCACGACATGAACTTTGCATGACCTATGAATATTTAAAAACCAAAATTAAATCATGTTGATCTGTTAATAATTGTCACTCAATGATCGATCATACCAAAAAAGGTAATTGTACCTCCTATTAGACCTCCCATAACCTAGCATTAATAAGGTAACATTACTGCGTAGTATGAATCATAATTGCAAATCTTAATTTGAAATTCTCACCTGTGTCACCCTACCATTTACCCCTTATTGGAGCATTGAATCCCCATTTAGAGTGCTCAGAGAAGTGGAGAAGAAAAGTTGCAGGGTTGAAACAGATGAGTAGTGTGCTGACTGCTTTGGAACGTCTAAAGGAGGGAAAAATAAAGGAGAACATCATTGAATTTGTGTAGCGATGGGTGGAACAAAAATTCGACATGAACCGGACCAATAGAGGCTTTGGATATTTTCCCTAAAGCATGCCAAATTTTTAAAGCCGCAGGTTGGTTTGAGTTCTTCCAGACACTGAAGGGATCAAATGGAGGAATTTCCATGGAGTTCGCCAAGAATTTAGAGAGAAATTAGACGGAGGTTAGGGGATTAAAGCTAGAGGTTACAGAAGAGGTGATTGCTCGAGTGATGACATTACCAGTGGAAGGAAAAAGGTGGTTTAATAGCAAAGTTAATGACCCCTCCTTGAAGGAGGATTTCCTCCAAGGGGAGGAATAGCTAGAGAAGAAAGGGAGGGGGATTGACAGGTTATCACTTCCCCAGCCATGGGATGATGTTTCCCTTTACCTCAACAAGTATATCACCTATGACGAAAGGGAAAAAATCATATTGAATTACCATTATCCATTGCTAAACCACCTTCATCATCGACAACTGATAAATCTTCCCTACTTTTTGTTGGGAAACATCAAGCATATGGTCGCGGCCGTAAAAACAGTGGTGCATCTAGAAACATGCATCACCAACCATGGCCCCATCAAGCTTATTGTGTTGGACACCCAAAGTCACCAGGGAAGGATTTGGGAGGAATTCATGAGAAAGAAGGCCAAAGCTACCTGCAGGAAACAAACTGGGTCTTTTGAGGAAGATCCGATGGCAACAAAGGAGTAGCACTAGCCTTCGAAAGTAAGGGTTGGAAAGAGGCCAGTTGACAATCCAATTGGTGGTAGGCAGCCAAAGTAGAGAAAAAGAGTTAGTGGGCACCTAGAGTCCCCATTCATGTCTAAGAAGAATGAGGAGGCAGTAGAGTAGAAGGACAAGGAGAAGGCTTAGCCAGAGGAACCTTCCTCACCTGGTAAGAGCAAAACTCAATCCTTGCTGTTAAAAATTGAATACTTAGAAAAAGAAAATAGAGAGGTAAGGAAACAACTAGCAAAGGAGAAGGTAGAGGCAAGAGCCCTAGGGTTAGACACTTTGGCCGAGGATGTAGACATGGATAGGGAGGTAGATGTCCTGGGTGTTCTGTGCATGGCCTGTGCTAAGAAGCTAGTGGTAGCAGGGTATAGAGTCTGTGCACTGGACACCATCTCGAGGGAAACAAAAACTAAATCCTGGGAAGCTGACACACAAAAACCCGTTGAAGACATTTCTGTCGCACAAGAACCAGCAGCTGAGATGGCACAATCCACATAAAGTAATTTGGTAGCTAAGAGATAGTATCCCTCGGTTGACACTGTTGTTAGATAAGAACTAGCAGTGGAGATAGAAGTCAGCCAAGGGAAGGAAGAAGAAGTTGATACCCATGAACTTGTGATTGACACTACTGTTACACAAGCACCAGTAGTGGAGAAAAAAGCTTACCAAGGGAAAAATGATACACAAAAACCTATGGATGACACGACTGTTACACAAGAACCGACAGTGAAAATGGAAGCTGATCAAGGAGAGAAATAAATTGTTACACAAAAATCCATTAATGATGTTGTTGTTACACAAGAACCAACAGCCGAAATGGAGTAGTTTAACCCTCGGGAGGTTGTTACACCCTCGATTGTTAGTGCATGTGGGAGAAAACTTGGTCCTGACGAAGGATGGTGTTCTGAAAAGATGTTGTTGTTACCAAAGCTACAAAAATGGAAGCAGTAGGCGCTCTCTCTACAAGAGGGGGTGATATCGCTCAAGGAAAAAAACAATGATGGATTCCCTTAGGGAGAAATAGTTAAAGAAAGAATGGGAGAGAATGGGAAGCATAGATACATAAGGAAGACATGAAGAAAAAGGATGAACAACTGCAGTTGTTACAGCAGCATGTCCTGGATCTGACAAATGAGAAGACAAAGCTTCGTGATCTTCCCTTTAGCTTGCTAACAGGCAGGTGGCCTTCCCCACCGTATCAAGTGTTCCTCTGGGAATGTTATTATTTATTTAAGTTAAAATCAGTCTTTGAGAACAGGTCTTATTTGGGTTCTTCTACCCAAATGTTTCTTGATATTTTTCGCACTTGCGGTTTTGATGAGTAGAGCTTTCTTTGTGAGTTATTTTTTCATAACATCATGTGTGAGTATGTCATCACAAAAATGGTAGCAAACGTCTTCTCCTATATGGTATATTTGCAGTTCCAGGCCTTTCTTTCATTTATGAGAAACCAAATCGAATGGCATCTGGCCATGAAATCAGCCGAAGCTAATGAAGAAAGGACAATGTTATGGGTCAGAGTAGAACCAAGGATGGTTTATGAACTCATACATGAGTTTAAGATATTTTTTAGCACCCTAGAGATTAGGGAACAATTATCCACCTATACGATGAGGATTGTGGGGATTTGCCTCAATTTGCATTCACAGATGAAAAGTCGAGCGCTAGCAGGATGCCTTAAGTGCACTGAGGCCTGTAGCACTGAGTTGAAAGAAGGAGATCCTTTTGAATATAGAAATTTTATGGTTGTTGTTAAACGGGTGCACAAATATGCTCAAGTCATGTAGATAATGGGGGCATTCTGGATCTGGTTTGGATTTAAATTTCCTTTGATTTTCTTACCAATAGAAGAATATCAGTCGGACTACCACCTATGTGATTATGAAGAAGAATCCTGGCCACGACAGTTGATGGCTACTCAGGGGCATAGAGCTCCAGGTGAAGAAACTGTTGGTGCTTATAGTTTTACAGACTTGTATTAGGGGTATAGCAGGAGAAGCTTAGGTTCTGCATGGGGACATGCAGTTGCTTCAGTTGGGGAGAGATGTTGGGTGTGACTTTTATACCTGTTTTCTTCACTTTATTTCCCTAGTTTTGATCCTCTTTTCCTCCAGGCCCATGAAACTTCACATGTTAATCACTCTTTTTCTCATTTATACAGCCTATTCCATTGTCATGTTATTTTGCCATGTTTTTCTTAATAATACGATACTATATTCTGTTTTGTGGCTAATTGGGGGTGAGAATTAGAGAAGTATTTTAGAAACTCTTCTCCTTTTAGGTGTTTCTTGCAGGAACAAGGTTACGACGTGAACAGGCCATGTTGATCGATTTTAAAGTAGGGTAGAGAAGTTTTTTGTTACACCCTGTATGTTGTTACAAGTTGTTGTTACACAATGAATGTTATTACAGGCTGCTGTTACACCACGTGCTAATACAGAGGACCATTGTTACACCAAGGGTGTTGTCACCAGTGATTTTCGTTACATCCCAAACCACTATTCGACCATAGGATGTTGTTGCACCGGAGTTGGAAAATTCGTGGGTACTATTCCACACAATAGTTGTCGGGTGTTATGAATTGTTCATTTTAGAAGCAGCAAACCCAAGTGGTTGCAATATTGACCAATGTATCTGAGAAATATTTGTATTTAGAAATAGGTTATAACTACTTCTATTTTATGATCAGCATGAGAATCATAAGATTCTCATGACTGATCTATTCCTGATTTTGGGCATGTAAGAATTATAAAAGAAACTCGATTTCCCATGTACAAGGACGGCATATAGAAAGGCACTGTTACTCTGATCTTGTAACTCTGAATTATTTATAATACTAAATTCACTACAGTGATGTTGTTACTACTCTTGATACGATTAGTTAACTAATCTCATGTTATTCATGTACCCTTGCTAGGGAGGAAGGGCCCTCCTCTTTAGCAGGGACTGCAGCGATAGAAGTAGTGTACATTAATTTTTCTTTTATTCTCATATGGTTTTCTGCTATTGTTGTATAAATTGTGAAATACATCTACTTATGTTCCAAATTATATTATGCTATTATAGTGGTTTGATTAAACATATTGATAGTGACCAACTGATGTAGTCATTAGTTTACTGTGTGGCACACCCTTACTCTGGTAATTGTGAAGTGTGATTTCAATTTTGTGGAGTGTTTTAATTTCTACATGAATGATTTAATTTCTGCAATTGATTCAGCGACATCTTTTACCATTCTTTCTATTTTTCATTCTTGGCTGTAGTGTATCGACACAGACAGTGCAAACTCCATTGAAACAACAAGACCTAGCCTGGGTTGACAATTAAATGTTGCAGTCTTGTTGGGTTGTGTTATATTTGTTGCTTTTATGCACAATGGGGGGGTCACAAGGGGGCGGTAGCCTGCCTCTATGAGGTTCGGGGCAGTGCCCTGGGGCAATTTTTTTTGCACCCTATATTAGGTGGGCAGACCTACCTATGGTTTTGTGCATGGATTTCGCACATGGTTTTGGGCACGATGGTTTTTGGTCCATGGTATTTTGTAGATCTGGTCAAGGGAACTATGGTTATGTTCTAATCCAGGGTTAATGGATTGTGGTTTATGGATGCTTTGACATGTATATATATGTATTGTAACATTGAAAGGAACATAATGAAAAATCAATCTGGTAGTCTCAGTTTTGGGATCCAAGGGAAATCTCTGTGTATATTTTTCTATGTGTTATGCTTTCGCTATTGTTTATTTTTTGTTGTTATAATACGTATCTAGGTAATTTTTGTATGGGGTTAAAACCTACATTTGGTATTGGAGTTGTTTTAGCTTCAAGGGGATGCCTTTGCTGCTGAGGGGTTTTGCTTGGGCTTGTGGTAGACCCTGTTCAGTGGGAGATCTATGGGATCGATTTTGGTGGTGAAAGAAGATGGTGAGCAGTGGAAAGATAGAGATCAATAAATTTAATGGTCAGAGTTTCCAGTTGTGGAAACTCAAGATGGAAGATCTGTTGGTGGATAAAGATCAGTGGATCATGGTAGATCCAGGAACTAAACCAACAAGAGTATCTGATGAAGAATGGAAGAAGTTGGATGGGAAGGCAAAAATCATAATATAATTATGCGTCTTAGATTCAGTATTGTTGAATGTATCAAGGGAAGCTACGACGAGGGCTTTGTGGGACAAGTTAGGGACTTTGTACCAATCTAAGTCTCTGGTGAATAAACTGTTCCTATGGTAAAAGTTGTATAAATTGAGGATGAAAGATGGAGACTCAGTGACAGAGCATCTGAACACATTTAATATTGTGGTAAGCTAGTTAGTATCTGTTGATATTAAAATTTCAGATGAAGATAAGTGCATCGGTTTGTTGTGTTCTCTACCAAATTTGTGGGATAGTCTGGTTGTTGCAATAGGTTGCAATGTAGCTACCTTGTAGTTTGATAAAATAGTCTCAGCCTTGCTGGTGGAGGAGATGAGACCAAAAAATATGGAGAGCCAGAATGGTGATTCCTTGTCCGTACGAGGATGGTCCCATAATAGAAACAAAAATAAGTGCTTAAGTGGGAGATCTAAATCTAGAGGGAGATCTAAATCTGTAGGAAAACTTGTAAAGGTGTGCTGGAAATGTGGAAAGGAAGGGCACTACAAAAGGGACTATAAATCTAAATCTCCTGAGAAAGGAAAGGGATCTGATGATGCTCCTTCTGCAGAGGTGAAAATCACCTCAAATGAAGGTGGAGATGTGTACTTGGCTTCTTCTTCAAGTACACATCTAGATCATGAGGCATGGTTGATTGACTCAGGTGCATCCTCTCACTTCACTCCCCATAGAGAGTGGTTCTACGAGTATGAGAAATATGATGGTGGTGATGTATTCCTGGGGGTTGACAGGAAGGCTAGAATCATTGGTCGCAGAAAAGTCAAGTTGAAGTTGCAAGGTGGAAGGATTAGAACACTTGCGGGTGTTCTACATATTCCTACATTAGCCAGAAACCTGATTTATGTAAGCAAGCTGGATGATGGAGGTGTAAAAATAGTGTTCGAGAAAGATACCTGCAAGATGGTTCGGGGAGCACTGGTATTGATGTAGATATTTCAGATTGGAACTTTGTACAAGCTGCAAGGTATCACTGTTATTGAGGGGTGAAACGATTCGGTGGTTCCTGAAAGTGGAGCATAAAATCTAGTGGTCTCTGGAGAAAAAGACCAAGTTACAGCATCAAAGGCTTGGACATATTGGAGAGAAGGGCCTTCGAATAATTCATGGTAAAGGTATGGTAGAAGGTATGACTAATAGCTCTCTGGATTTTGATTTCTGTGAAAATTGTGTATATGGGAAGAAAAATCGGGTGAGTTTCCCCTCTTATGGTGAGAGGGCAAAACATATATTAGAGCTTGTGAACAGTGATGTGTTTGGACCTATGAAGGTTCCATCACCGGGTAACTCTGTGTACTATGTATCATTTATAGATGACTTCTCAAGGAATACATGGATATATTTCCTCAAGAAAAAACCTGAAGTCTTTGACAGGTTTAAAGAATTTAAGGCTCTAGAGTCTGGTGGAAAACCAGAGAGAGAAGAAGATAAAGGTGCTCAGGACAGATAATGGTGGAGAGTTTTTCAAGAAGGGATTTGAAGAATTCTGTAAGAAGTGTGATATATCACGGAAGAAGACTACTCCATACACACTTAAGAAAAATGGACTTGCAGACAGAATGAACAAAACGTTGATGGAAAGGGCAAGAATCATGCTCAGTGGTGTCGGGTTAGGACAAGAATTCTGGGTAGTGGAAGTGGAGACTACATGTTACCTGGTCAATAGATCACCTTGATTAGTGTTGGAGGATAAGACTCCACAAGAGGTATGGATTGGTAAGAAACCCTCTCTTTCACAACTAAGGGTATTTGGATGTGACGCATATGTACATGTTCTAAAGGAGAAAAGTACAAAGTTGGATAGTAAATCTGAAATGTTCATATTTATTGGAGATAAGGATGGTTTAAAAGGCCATAAGCCTTGGAACCCAGTAATAAGGAAGGTTCTGTACAACTGAGATGTGGTTCTTAGAGAGGTGAAATATGTTATTAAACATGAAGTCCGATCAAAGGAACTTGAGAATATAGAGTTTGAGCTAGAGGAGGAAGAATCATACTCTACATTATAAGAGAAATCAGAAGATGAAGAGTCACGAACTCTAGTTGTGAGAAGATCAGTTTGAGAAAGAAGACAACCAGAAAGGTATAGTCCATTTACTTTATATTCAAATTTTTCTTTATCTATTATTGATGATGATCCTAGAACTGTGAAGGAAGCAGTAGATTTAGAGGATGGGAAACTCTGGAAAGAGGCCATGGTTGATGAAATGGCATCTTTGCACCAAAATGAGGCTTCGGATTTGGTGGAGCTACCGGCTGGAAGGAAACCCATTGATAGCAAATGGGTGTTCAAGAAGAAGAATAATGCAGAAGGAAAGGTGGAGAAATACAAAGTTCGGTTGGTAGCAAAATGTTATTCCTAGGTGTCGGGAATTGATTTTGGTGATATTTTTTCTCATGTTGCCAAGGTAGCTTCTATTAGATTACTTTTATCTGTTGTTGCTCCTTTTGATTTTGAGGTAGAACAGATGGATGTGAAGACAACATTTATTCAAGGGGATCTTGAAGAAGAGATCTACATGAAGCAACCTGAAGGCTTTGTGGTGAAGGGTAAGAAAGAACTAGTATGCAAATTAAAAAAGTCTTTGTATGGGTTAAAACAGTGACCAAGGATGTGGTATAAGAAATTTGCTACATTTATATGGGCACTTGGCTTCACGAGAATCAAAGAAGATCACTATGTGTATTAATTGGTGACCGTGTTATTTATCTGGTCTTGTATGTGGATGATATGTTGCTAGTTGGAAATGACAAAGAAATTATCCAAGATTTGAAGACCCAATTGTCGTCCAAATTCGACATGAAAGATCTTGGTGTTGCAAACTATATTTTGGGCATGGAAATTAAAAGATATCAGGCAAAGAGGAAGCTCTGGTTAACCAGAGGAAGTCAGAGGTTTAATATGCAGGATAGTAAACTGGTGAAGGTTCATATTCCTATAGGTGTAAAGTTATCTGTTGAAAAGTGTCCCAAGACATAAGAAGAGGAAGAGGACATGTACTGTGTTCCATATGCAAGTACATTCGGTAGCCTAATGTATGTGATGGTCTGTACTAGACCATACATTGAACATGCAGTGGGAGTATTAAGCATGTTTATGTCAAAACCAGTGAAGGAGCATTGGACAAGAGCGAAGCGGGTTTTTAGGTATTTGCGTGGCAGTAGTGATTATGGTTTGTGCTACTAAGGAAGACTAGGATTGGGCAGAGTTTTGGACATCCAAGTCTTTGTTGATGAAAAATCGGCTGGAGATCTAGATCAGAGAAGATCTACAAGTGGGTATGTGTTTAATCTATTTGGAGGTGCAGTCAGTTGGATGAGTAAGAGACAATCTGTAGTGGCACTATCAACTACAGAGGCATCCACTCATGCAAGCAAGGAAGCAGTTTGGTTGCAGATATTGTGTTCAAGTATGGGGTTAGTACAACAAGCTATAAGGATATATTGTGACAGCCAAAGTGAAATTTTCTTGGCAAAGAACCCTGCTTATCATTCAAAGACAAAGCACATTAATGTTCAGAATCACTTTGTGAGGGATTTGATAGAAGACAAAAAGGTGTTATTGGTAAAGGTAGACACTTTGAAGAATACTGCAGATGCATTGACAAAATCTGTGAGCTCTGAGAATTTCTCTTGGTGTAGAGAAACAATGGGCATTACAGGGCTAGATCAATGACTAAGCTCTCCTGTGGAAAGAAAACAACAAGTGGGAGAATGTTGGGTTGTGTTATTTTCTTTCCACCACTAGCTGATGCACAGCTGGGGGGTGGTAGCCCCCCTTGTTGGGGGGTTTGAGGGGGGGGGGGGGGGGGGGGCGGCGGTAGCCCCCCTCTACGGGGTCTGGGGAAGGGCCTCGGGGAAATTTGTTTTGGACCCTATATTAGGTGGTTGGACCTACCTATGGTTTTGTACATAGATTTTGCACATGGTTTTGGGTGCGATCTGGTCAAGGAAACTATGGTTATGTTCTAATCCAGGGTTAATGGATTGAGATTTATGGATGCTTCGACATGTATATATATGTATTGTAAAATTGAAGGGAACATAATGAAAAATCAATCTAGTAGTCCCGATTTTGGGATCCAGGGGAAAATCTATGTGTATATTTGTTATATGTGTTATGCTCTCGCTATTGTTTATTTTCTGTTGTTAGAATTCGTATGCAGGTAATTTCTGTACGGGGATAAAACCTACAAGTCTCAGTCAATTAGGATTGATTAAAACATCACTACACGTCCCATCACTTGTCAATTTGAAAAATTTGTTAGATAGATTATGGCAGTGTTTTCTCTTCCATATTCTCAAAAGAAGCACAAGACTACCCCTAGAGGAGTATTAGTTTCATATGTTGAAGAAGAAATCTTCACCATTGATCCGAATTGGATCCATGAAAATTATTAGAGTCCTATGACTGTATCAAATCAGGACAAACTTCAAAAACTTGTGGACAATGAGCTATTAGGAGGGACCTCTTGTTATAAACATATTTGGGCACATCAACCCTAAACTTATATGTTGATAAAATAGGGCTCATCAACCCTTAAAAGAGTTGTTTCATGCCCTAAAGGGACATAGTCATCTGAATACATCATTCCCCAAAATTTCCACCTGAGAAACCATCTAGAAATGGCCTAAATCAAACCATATTGACTGTTCCATTGGCAAAGTGCGATGCATACTGAGTGGTACACTACCAGGGTGTGATGCATACTAATTAGGCCTTCTATAGAGTGCGATGGGCAAGGATGGACAAATGTTTGAGACAGTTTGCTAGGTGGTTTCTCATGGAATCTTCTAGAAACTTCTCCTGTGCCACTTGCCTCTCTGAATTCGCCCAAGGACCAATAAGGGATCTAAGAAATCTCCAAGTGGAACCAATTGTAACAAGTGGAATGATACTAATCAAACCCCATGGACGACTCACACCCTTGCACACATCTATAAATGGATCTCCAATTCAAGAGATCTAGAAGCTGGAATATAGTGAATTGCAAGGAAGTGCTGATAGTTTGTAATTGAGGAAGGAGCATTGTATTGTTGGAGTGATCTTGCTATTTCATGAGGTGAAGAAGGATTGATGCTGGGGGGATGATGCTAGATCAAACAATTGGGTTGTAATTCTCCCTTCTATTAATAAAGTTATTCAAGTTTTCTTCCATATGATTGTGCAATTGTGAATGTTATCATTTTTGAATGCTATCATTTGTTCATTATACATCTGATTCTGTAATGTTTATGTTGTAATAGATCACGATGCTTTGACGGTTCTTTGTTGCTGTACTTGTGCAGGTACTCTCCAAGTGTGTTAGGTACAGGGAGTAGTTACAGGATCTGTTAAAGGGGAGAGAGAGAAAGCAAAGGATTAAGCGGAAGTTCCAGGTTGGTTCCATTATCTTTCTCTTATTTGTTACACATAGAAGAAATCATTGAATTGCTTTAAAATGTTGTTTCTAGTGTAGCTGCCAAACCTAGAGGCTAGCATTCTTTAGGAATACTAGTTTTCACAGAAACAAATTGGCGACTCCACTAGGGGAGAATAGATATTTATTTGTTTTTATTGTTTGTTTTATAAACTATAGACAGAGTCTGAAGTCAGCCAGGTAGCCTTCGAACTGCTCTTTCTCTACAATTGCATAGTAGATGAATGCTGCTTCAGTCAATCTCTGGTTTAGTTTATGAATTAAACATTTGACTTACAAGCACATCTAGATGTCCTTTTGGTAGCTCAGTAACCTCTCAAGACATTCCTCTATACTTTGCTCTTTACTATTCATCAAAGCCCAGCTTAACTCACTGAAAACAATTGCACATCTGAGCCAAAACCCATTTCAGTTGTGCTCCTTGGACCATTGCACTGTCTTCCATTGTAACTCAATATGCATCACACCTCCTGAGTGTAGTAATTTTGATGCATCTCTGTTTCTTTGAAGCCCGGGTGTGATGGCTGACTGAATTCTTTTTCCATTCTAGAAATTGAAGGTTTTGACCTTGTTTTCAGTTTTGTTTAATTGTTTTGCTGCATGAACAGTAAATCCTTACTGAAGCCTACTTGCATCACATATATCAGCCTCAATTACATTAGGATTAGTGAATGTTTTTTGTGTTTTTGTTCATAACTTACAATCCCTTGTAAAAAAAATTGTTTAAATTGATTTGTCGCTTTGATACAAAAGTGTCGTAATTGTCGTTTTGTGTCGAAAAGAGAAGTGTCGTGAATTCTTCCTTCCCTTGATAAATTGATTGAACTTTCTTCATGTTTTTGGTTTGATTTGTTTATATTCGAAGTGTCGAAAGAATTTTTTATTCAAATTTGAAAAGTGTCATTGAGTCTTCCTTTCTCTTTTGAAGAAGAAATTGTCGAAAATGTCATTTTGAAAGAAATATTTCAAATCTTTGTTGCATTTAGTTTTCCATTTTGGCATTTTTCACATTAAGGAGAACAAAAACAAATACATGCATTTGCATTTAGCAGTTGTAGATTTTTATGCAAAAATATGATTTAGGGAAATGCACTAGGGTGTGCTCTTTGCTCTTTGCTCTTTGCACTATTATTTTCTTTCCCTAGTAGCTAGGATTTTCATTGCTCAAAATAAACAAAGATTGTTTATCATTGTAGATTGCATTTTAGGAATTTCAAATCATCATCACGCGATGAACCATTGAAAGGCAAACTCTAAACAAGATCAACTTTAAAATAAATTTCAATGAACCTAACAATGCTTTGGAACTTAACACAACATATCTAGAGGTCTAGGCTAGAGATGTGTTCCAGCGTCATTAAAACTAGTGGCTATCATTTTCATTGAAGGTTGGGTGATTCCTCCTCCTTGATATGACAAGTGCTAGCACGAACTTGTGCTCGCCGTACCATCATGTATATATTGGGAGACCACAATAGGCTTATATCCTTTATCCATAGGAAGCTGAGTCTGCCGCCTTATTGATTGCAATGCACTGAACACATCATTCAGGAATATTGACTGTCGTACATAAGTCCTTGATAATTTCTTTTTAATTTATCACCAAGGTGTATATTGCAATTTTGCTATTGGTTTGGTAATCCCTCTGTCTATATTTTCCAGAGTAGTCACTTTCGTTCCTTTTCAACTCTTTAAAAGAAAAGGTCCATCTGAGCACTTGTCCTTTCAGGCTCATTAAAAATCGAAGGAGACTAGAGTCATCTTTAGCTTTTTCTCGACTCTTAAAAACTGTAAAAGAAAAGTTGTGTCAAAGCGTCATTAAAATTAGTTGAATTTAGAATAACATCCCTATTCCTTAGTTGATCTTAGGTTGAGATATATGGAGACAAATCCAGAATCCACCAATCAAGGAATCCATTTTGAAGGGAATCCTAGTCCTTTGCCTTCCTTCAGAAATATTGGTGCTCCTTATATGGCTACATTATCCCTTCTTGGACTTACCATTGGCCTGCCAGTTGGGTTGTTTTCAACCTCTTTGGTTCAAAAGGGGGTACATCTTCAATTGAACAAAATCAATCTCCAGTTGATCCTGAAGTTGACCCTTCGCCTTCTTCCTCATTTGTTTCTCCCTCCCCTTCTTCCTCTTCGTTTAGTGAAAATAGTGATACTAGTAACCAAGTGGCTGAGAAGAAGAAGAAAGTGAAGGAAAAGAAGAAGAAGCCAATTCAGCAAAGGGGCAACCAAGTAGCCGTTGCTTTGAATGCATCATCTGATGAAAATCTTCCCATTAAACTTCCCAAACCCAAATTTCCATGCATAATTTGTATGGGAGACCATTTTCATCAAGATTGTCCTTGCTTTCCTTGGATCTTGAAAGAATGGTCTCCCCGTTCACACCATCCCGTGTCATCAACTTCTAGAGATCATGTTGGTAACACACCTTCAACTAGTGATAATAAAGTTCATGCATAGACAAGAAAATTTAAGTTTCCATGTAGGTTATGTGAAGGTAACCATTCCCTTCACCTTTGTCCCTTTTTGGATGAAGCCAAAAGAGTGTTGGATAACTATCTTGCTTCACCACAGCGACTCCCATTTGGTTACAAGAAACTCTCCCTAAGTCCTTCACTAGTTGAAAAACTGACTGACTTAAATCAACCATTGGTTGAAACCACTCTCTCTGAAAGTGAATCTTATGAGTCTATACCCAACCAAAGTCAACAGGTCGAGGTAAAAATTGACCCAATTTCACCTTCAACTAATTGTACCTTTTCCGAAGAGAGTGAAAATGATACTGTTCAAGTTCTTTTTATTACTTTGGATTCTAATGAGCTTGGGGGCAATCCACTTGTTCCATCAAGATAGGAGGAAAATCCTCCAGTTCTCGTAACACAAAGGGTTAATTCTCCCTTTTCTTCGTTACCCCCTCCAAGTAGTCTAGTCACTCCCTTTGATTGGAATCAACTAGCGAGATCCTGCCTTCCTTCTTATGTACCTTTCTGGATCATAGTACAAGTTCATAAATTGATCATGTCTGGCACTATTATAGATGAAGGTGCATCAGTGAGTATCCTTTCCTCAACTGCTTGGAAAGCGCTTGGTTTGCCACTGCTTATGCCTGTTACATAGAATTTGTTAAGCTTTAAAAAAGGAACTAGTCGACTGTTAGGGATTCTTCCTAAGTTACCTATTACTTTGGGAAGGAAAACCGTTCATCTGAACGTGATGGTAGTCCCAGGACCTTTAGACTACAATTTACTTCTTGGGCGTGACTATGTTTATAACATGGAAGCTATTGTTTCAACACTCTTTTGAGTGATGCATTTCCTGCATGAAGGCAAAATTGTCACCATTGACCAGCTTTCATTTCCCAGTCCAAGCATAGCTCCAAGTCAATCATCATCCCTAAATGGTCCTTTTGCATCAACGGTATCAATTGAACCTTCATTCCATCCACCTGATAACCATGAGTAGTTTGGTGAGTGTAATGAAGCTTGGGGGGCATGCACCTAGTTGTAAAGATAAGTTTCCCTGTAGGTTATGTGATTGGTCTGACACATCATTCACCTTTGTCTATTTTGGACGAAGCCAAAGAGGTGTTTTTTCTATTCTGGATGAAGCTGTCCTACCTCACCGCAGTGACTTCCATCTGGTTACAAGAGACTCCCCCTTTTATCATGCTGGGGGCATGCAAACCTTTTTTCAAGCATAGTTTTGTCGTTTCGAGCTTATGTAAAAATGAAACTGACTTCAAGCATAGTTTTTCGTTTCAAGCTTGTGTAAAAATGAAAACAAATTCAAGCATAGTTTTGTCATTTTGAGCTTGTGTAAAAATGAAACTAAATTCAAGCATAGTTTTTTCGTTTCAAGCTTGTGTAAAAATGAAACCAAATCCAAGCATAGTTCCCCATGGTTCAAGCTTGTCTAAAATGAACCTGTTAGCGCTTGAAATTTCACCTCAGGCTGAGAAAGGTAAACCTCAAGGCAACATCAAACCACTTAGCCTCGTAGCTAGCCCTACGGGGCCGGAGAGGGCTCTCTCTGGTCTATCTCGGTAAAGATCTTCAATTGGTGAGATGACCAATAGGGTAACACTGATTTTAGGCTAGTAAACTGATCAAAAAGGTTGCTTTGGGGTTTTTAGGGTTTTTGGTGGCAAATTGAGGGGATTGCAATTTTGGGTGCGGGGATTGGACACAGTTTCTGCAGGGGGTTCTTTGGGGAAAGGTAGGAGACAGTATTGATGCTTTTGATTGAGGTGGATGGTCCGGAATGACAGGTGAGGAGCTAAGGAGAGCAAACAATAACTTTGAATTCTCCTTAAACAGTAGAAAACATTGAAATTAAACAAACTTAAAAGCAGAGCATGACAGTCATGAATTCTTACTTTAACACTTCGTTTGTTTAATGTGCAGAAGGAAAAGAAAGGAAATGATTCACATAACACACTTACAGGTACATAGAG
This sequence comes from Pinus tabuliformis, assembly GCA_031772625.1. Taxonomy (NCBI): domain Eukaryota; kingdom Viridiplantae; phylum Streptophyta; class Pinopsida; order Pinales; family Pinaceae; genus Pinus; species Pinus tabuliformis. The sequence goes on along the minus strand of CM062820.1, from coordinate 1,199,450,786 downwards.
AAACACACCATCAATACATGTAACCACAAGAATCCCAAAAAGGACTGCAAAACCCTGGTCTTCCTTAGCCAAAAATTGCAGAGATACAGTGAATAATACAATGATAGCTTATCCCTCAAGAGTCCAACCATGAAAATGAGCAAGAAAGTACATAATATAGATGATCTAACCTCTTTCCCTGCCTCCATGGGTCGAGCTCACTATCCTAGGAGCTGTTTCAACCACTTCTAAACTAAGCACTACAAACTAGGCAGTCAAAACAACTTGCCTCTATAAACTTGGAAACCAATTCATTCATTTAATTTTCACCCTTTTCATGAATGAATCTTCTAGAAGAGGTACATAAGAGTAAAAGTATCATAAAAGTACAATAATTACATCAAAGAGCCTAATAATCCACCCCAAAAAGTCAAACAGGGTCAAACTGCGTTTTTCTGAGCTGTACACTGAAAATTGGAGAAGTTTGCCTGACGGGTCGCGCGCCTCTGCCTGACGGGTCGCGCGCCTTTGGGACCATATTTGGGGCACTTCCCGGTGTCCAAATTGAGCAAGAGTAGGCTTGTTGGAAAGGTATGTGAGTCTACTTTCCAACCCAACTAGAATTTTTGAATTTGGTGGTCATTTGCCCCTCCAAAATTGCAATCTCCCAAGACTGCTTTCTGCAACTCAAAAATGTGGCAGAAAGTCATTTTTTGCTTGTTTTTTGACTTTCTGGAGGCCCAAAACTTCATAAAATCTCAAGTCCATGGATGAGCATATGTAACTTCTCATGAAAAATCTGGAAATGCTGAGTTTTTGCAAAATGGAGTTGCCGGGATGAAGGGTCGCGCGGGGGGTGAGACCCGTTAATGGAGAAAAACCTGTAAATTGCCTGAAAAATCAAAATTGACCCAAAATTTTCAAAATTTCTTGGGATTTGTGCTGTGGCTGGGCTATTTAGTGCCATGTTCCTTTTGATGTGATGCATTCTCAGCCAGAGGTGGAGTGTTTCTTTCCACTCGAGGTGAAGTGTTGTTTTCTACTCGAGGTGAACCACTCTGAATACACCTATTGACCTCTTCAGATGCCCTATGCAATGGAAACATGCGTTCATATGGAGCTGACACATTTGGGTATGGTCCACCTTGTTGATAGTCATTAGAAATCCCCCGAGTTGCATTGCCCTTCACCAGCCTTGTGTGTAATGTTTGAAAATTTTGTGGCTGCAAGTAAGCATCCTCTACAACCATCTTAGACCGAGAGTTTTCACGTTTTATATCATCCTGTGATATCCTGGTGTATAAAGAAGGATTCTGGGGCCCAATCATAGCATCCACTTGAGCTGCCATTGGTTCTCTAATTCTGTTATCATTAGATGCAGCACCACCTAGAACTTCACCATCCCTACACGACTTCATGAGACGATAAGCAACACCAACACGATCAAAACTTCCAGATAGTGGTATTATAAGGAATTCATACCATCTAAAATGACACACAGCAAATTTGTCTCTTTTGAGGAGATAACCAAGAAATGTCTCAAATTCTAATGATTGTTGCCGATTCTGGCCAGCTGCATGAAAATAAACCCGAGGCAACTTTGATAGTGGAAGCATTGCCGCTAGAGTCATCTCCTTAACATGCAAGGCTACAGGTATCTTCACTAGAGAATTGGAGCATGAAACTTGGCTGATTGGCTTTCCATCTTTGTACAACATAATAAAGGTATTTGACTCATCTTCTTCGGGGACCTTATTCAAATCCATCAACACCATTCTCATCCTCGATTAAGCAAACCTTGCAAAATTTGGCAATTTGTGGCTCCTTGGCAAATTTGCAGGTAGTTTGATATTGAGGGCACTGACGGGTCGCGCGCCTCACCCAACGGGTCACGCGCCACTGACGGGTCGCACCTGTGTAAATTTTGCACTGGAAAAGGCAGCCTGATGGGTCGCGCGCCTCTGACGGGTCGCGCGCCAGGCTCAACGGGTCGCGTTTTGCAGGAGGCTTTTGGAGGCCTTCCCGGTGTCAAAATCGGGCGCAGGATAGCTCGTTGGAAAGGTATTTGAGTCTAATCTCCAAATAAACTAGAATTTTTCAATTTGGAGTTCATTTGTCCTATCAAAAATCAAATCTCCCAAGACTGGTCAAAATGTGCCAAATGAGGCTGTCTCAAGGAAGAATGCTGTTGCAGTCAACTTTTGAATGCCTTCCTCAACCCCAAATTGAGCTCATGATAGCTCATTGGAAATATCTTTGTTTCTAGTTATCATTTTATACATAAAGCAAGTCATTTGGCCAACCAAGCTAGGATAAAACGTGATTTTCCCAAGGTCACTTCAGTGGTTCCTTTGATTCTCCTAAGGCAACGGTATTTTTGACATTTCTCTCAAACCATGACACCTGTGTAAAAAGTGAAGGAGGTTTTTCTTCCTTGGCATGTTTTGAACAAAAACCTCTCTCAGTTTCCCAAAATTCATCTTTTGTTTCTCTAAAACATCTTTTGAGTGCGACTTGTCCAGATGTGTGAAATAAGGAATTTTGTCGAAATGGAGCGAAATGAAGGGAATAGGGGGCTTCTAAATTCTTGGGGAAATTTTTGGAAGTAGGGAGGGATGTTAGGAAGCAGGGGAAAGTGGAATCTCAGAGATTGAGTGAGGGGAAGGGGTCCAAAAGGGCAAAACACAGGCCCAACCTAGAAAATTGCCAGGTTGTAGCTAGAAACTAGGGTTTGTGCAAAAATGAGGAATTTGGCGGATCTAAGGGATGGGAAGTGTTTGATAAGGTACTTTAAGGATAGGGGAAGGTGTATGAACATCAGGAAACAAGTTTTGCCGGTGATTTGACCATCCAAGAGAAATTGCCTTCAAAACCCTAGGAGAGGGAAATGACCTTGCCTAGGCACAACTGAAGCATGAATAAGGTGTAACATGACCCAATGGAACCTAATATGATGATAGCAACCCTCTGAATGATGATAGGCTCAGCTGAATGATGACATGGACTGACATTTGGACAACTTTGAAAAGTGTGAAAGCAAACCCTAGACCTAATGCCTAGTGACCAAATTTTGCTTGAAGACTCACTGAAATGACAAAATTTGACCTTGACACTTCAAAATCATTTTGTAAGAGCATATTTGATCACTGGAGGAAGGCTGGGAAGACTGACACTAGCAGAACCCATTCTCAAATTTTAACCCTTGTGATTGCCATTCTATCAGCCTTTTGAGCCTTGGTTGTGTACATCCCATCACCACCATCCCTTTGGCCGATCATATGCTTTCACTTGGTTGTTTTACCCTTTTTGAGGAACAGTTGCGATGAGTGGTCTTATTAGCCAGCCTCTTCACAGAAATCAACATGTTTTGAGAAGTTCCAAAATCACCGGAACCAATTGCTACCCTAGACACCACTCGTTCCTCAAAATCGAGTCCTCTTTAAACTCTTTTCAGGTTCGTTAAACATGAAAAGATTGTCAAGCACTTGGCCTTTCTAGCTTGTTAAAGTCATTGGAAATGTCATCCCTCCTATATTATTTTATCCTTTTTCGGACTTGAGGGATTATTTTACGAAAAAGAACTGGTGGAGTTTTCTTTTCATCCATTTTCAAACTCTCTAAACATGAAAAGGACCGAGTTATCCTTGTCGTTAAACTCGTTAAAACAATAGCGACAAACTTGTCCATCTAGATGAGACCCAGTTTCACTGTCACTAGACTCGTTAAAAATATTTAATAGCGACAGGTTTTCCTGAAGGGTGAATTATAGAACAAGCATATGTTATCCTCCTCAAGCTTGACAAAAATAAAGAGGTACTGGTCAGCAATGACTGGGGAAAAAGGGGAAGAAAACTTGAAGAATTTATGGTAGCAAGTCGCTCTTGAACATGACACTTTCACTTTATCACCATCATTGAGTCGGGTTGGGTTATTCCATTCACCAGTCATCTCACCATTGGTCTTTCATACCATCCATCTTTTGGATTTAACGCTACCAATTCATCTCAGTGTCACCGACATGTTCAAGAGAAGTCATTCAGTTGAGAAACCACCATCCAGTTAATGTCTCATCCACTGCAATACCTCCAACCTTCATTTTTTTCATGATCGCCATTCCTGAACCTTGTGTCAATAGTTCATTTTCACCTCCAGAAATCATTTTCTTCGTTTCGTGTCATAGATGTGGGATACATCAAGACCCTCCTACGATGAGTCACTTCTTGTCAACATCACCTCATTATCCAAGAAGTTGACTTAGAAATAACCATTTCAGTGCTTTGAAGCTTGCATACATCAATGGTAAGTTTCTCACTTTCGGCGACAGGTTGACATCAATGGCCTTCGACTGAAATATTTTGCGTGGTTTTCAACGTCAGATCATATATTCACACCACGTGAATTGTACTGTAGTACCTTGAGGATCATTATCATTATCGGTGATTCCTCTCGCATCCGTTAATAGCTTACATCATTGGCTGGCAATCAGGCGATGTCTTTCCATGTTCGACTTCATAACATCTCTTCACATGGATTGACTTGTACATCGAGCGACGATTGAACAAGTTTGAAGACCCTGGATCTAGTTTCATCCATCCGGGTTGCGATATATTCAGGGACATAAAAACATCAAATGTACAAAGGCTCTACACATATGGTCATCCTAACCATGGATGATGACTCTATATCTGAAGAATCACCAGTCTGTATCTGCAGACGACTATCTCATCTATGTACATGAAATGAATTTATAAAGCTGAGCATGGGAATGCCTCCCTCAGCTAGATCATGAAAATTATATTATGATGATGTATTGTATTGTAACTTATGCAGGTCACCTTCTAGTTCGAAACTTCGGATCCTCATGATAAAGAATTTCACCTGACATCAATATTTACGACTTCATGCTTTAGGGGGCAACTATTATAGACATATTTGGGCACATCAACCCCAAACTTATATGTCATAAACTAGGGCTCATCAACCCCTAAAAGAGTTGTTTCATACCCTAAAGGAACATAGTCATCTGAATACATCATTCCCCAAAAGTTCCACCTGAGAAACCATCCAGAAATGGCCTAAATTAAACCATACTGACTGCTCCACTGGCAAAGTGCGATGCATACTGAGTGGTACACTACCAGGGTGCGATGCATACTAATTAGGCCTTCTATAGGGTGCGATGGGTGAGGATGGACAAATGTCTGAGATAGTTTGCTAGGTGGTTGCTCATGGAATCTTCTAGAAACTTCTCCTGTGCCACTTGCCTCTCTGAATTCGCCCAAGGATGAATAAGGGATCTAAGAAATCTCCAAATGGAACCAATTGTAACAAGTGGAATGACACTAATCAAACCCCATGGATGACTCACACCCTTGCACACATCTATAAATGGATCTCCAATTCAAGAGATCTAGAGGTTAGAATATGGTGAATTGCAAGGAAGTGTTGATAGTTTGTAATTGAGGAAGGAGCATTGTATTGTTGGAGTGATCTTACTATTTCATGAGGTGAAGAAGGATTGAAGCTGGGAGGATGATGCTGGATCAGACAACTCGGTTGTAATTCTCCCTTCTGTTAATAAAGTTCTTCAAGTTTTCTTACATATGATTGTGCAAATGTGAATGTTATCATTTGTTCATTATACATATGATTCTGTAATGTTTATGTTGTAATAGATCACGATGCTTTGACAGTTCTTTGTTGCTGTACTTTTGCAGGTGCTCTCCAAGTGTGTTAAGTATGGGGAGGAGTTGCAGGATCTGTCAAAGGGGAGAGAGAGCAAGAAAGGGATTAAGAGGAAGTTCCAGGTTGGTTCCATTATCTTTCTCTTATCTGTTACACATAGAAGAAATCGTTGAATTGCTTTAAACTATTGTTTCTAGGGTAGTTGCCAAACCTAGAGGGCTAGCATTCTTTAGGAATACTAGTTTTCCCAGAAACACCTCTAGATAGTGGCAGTTTGTAGCCAGCAAGGAACGACGAGGACCTCGGTCAAAGTGCACTGACCGAGGCCCATGGAGACTGCGCAGGACGCAAACTACCAGTTAGGAAGTCCGAATCGGAAAATGAAGGCCGTTTTTGATGCGCATCGCTGGGAAAAGCCCCTCAAAATGGAAAGGCCCCGAGTGATCGGTCATAAGGAAAGCCGAAAACCATGGGAAAAGTGCTAAAGCGAAATGCGGGTCCCGCGCTCCAAAACCTATGGAATATTGGAGGCGTTTTGGGCAGTAAGCGAAATTGTCAAGAGATCTAGTGATGCCATACAGTGAATGATGCGTGTCCAGTGGATGAGAGAGAAAACTTCATCTCATTGCGGGCTAACATTCAAGCAAGTCAACTGTGCGATAAGAGTGAACACCGTAGGATCTGGGGGCTCCAGATCTAACGGTGGAGATTGCGCCCGATGGGAAACCGGATCTAGAGGGAGAATTAAGTTGCGGCATATAAAAGTCTGAAGTCCGATTTGACCGCTGAGTTGGCGGATGAATCATTACGCAGAGTAACCAAAATACCGAACCGTTTGAGGAAGAGTTGGCACAGTTTGTGAAAGGACAAATGGCCACTTCCCTATGAGAAATTACACAGTGGCGATGACAGAGAGGCAGGGAATTCCAAGCGAACAACAGTAGGCGATCCAAAGAGGCAGAAGAGGAAACGAATAGTCATGAGATGTATTGGCTTTAAGCCATGAACACACATATAGAGAACAGGGGAAAGCACTGTAAGAAAGAAGAGAACAGTGAAGAAGGAGATAGAAGAGACAGAAGTAGACATAGAGAGCTGAGCTGACCTACAAAGCTAAGGTAGCATCGAGTAGACAGAAGGCTTGAGAGGTTCAAGCAATCCCTATGAGGATATCTGTCAGGAACTGAGTACCAATTTGGACTCATCCCATCAAGACCATTTGAGGTCGAGACTTGGTAAGGAAGAGTTTGTGCACTCTAGTGGCTTGGGGAATCCAAGAACCACCCTACTAAGCACCATCTGTTTCAGGAAACTCAATTTGAGCTCCTCATTGTAAAAACTCTACTTAAAGACACAATAAAAGAAGGCCACCATTGAAATCTGGACCGGATACGTAGCCCAGGAGGATTGGGTGAACTCCTTATTAATTTGTTTTGTTCTTGCATTTTCCTTACTATGTTTCTCTTACTGTTTTCCATTTTCTAGTGTCTGTGTATTTTGCAATCTTATCGATCCGTTGCCTAAGATAACATAGACACCCACCAGCACATGAGTCTATAATATCTTCATTCATAAATTCATTAATTGAGATCACACACAAGTGATTTTCATATCAAGTGGTATCAGAGCTCTAGGCTATTAAGGCTAGACAAGCTTGTGTTGGATTTAGCTGTTGAATGCTAACTAGATCAAAGCTCAAATTAGGAGAAGGAGAGTTGGTCAAAACTAACCCAAAAATTGGGAGAGTCTATCCTCGGAAGACGATGTCAGAAGAAGGTTCTATGGGGCCAGACCCTCAATTCATAGATAGTTTCCTAGCCATAAGGTCCATGGTAGAGGAAATGTATAAGGACTTTAGAAAACATAAGGATGAAGATTCATCAAGCTCCAAACAAGACAAAGGAGAAGATGAGTCTCTCCTCCATGACCACTCAAAAGGCAAAGGGAAAGAAGAAAGCTTTCTCACACCTCCTAATAGCCCTGAACATAAAGGCATCTTTGATTAAACTAGATGTTAAATTTGATTTACCTATATATGATGGAGAGTTGAATGCAGAAAAGCTAGACAATTGGATTAGACAAATTGATGTTTATTGCAGAGTGCAGAGTATTGATTCAGATAAGAGCAAGATTCAGCTGGCAAGCCTGTGCCATGGAGGCACTGCCTTGGTTTGGTGGGAAGGTAGGACCCAAGCTGACATGAAGAGACATGGTAAGACCATTTCTGTTTGGAGTGAATTTGTTTCTGCAATAAAAAAGTAGTTCTATCCATTGGCCTACATGCAGCAAGCCATGATGAGCTAGTGAACTCTTCGACATTTGAACGGGAAAAGTGTACAAGGATACACCCAAGAATTTAGAAAGACAGAATTGATTCTAGGAATCTGATTAGACTCACCCGAGACTCTGTTGAAGTACATTGGTGGTCTACACAGCTACATGAGGCACACTATCCTCATGTTTAATCCCACTAGTATAGGTGAGGTATCTGTACAAGCTACTCATCTAGAAGCTAGAGGAAAGAATGGAAGTCTAGAAGTTTGGGGTTCATCCCAACCCACTGTAAGCAAGAATAAGGAGAAAAGAAAACATAAATGGAAAGCAAGGAAGGCTAACATTGCACAGAAGAGCAAGGCTTCATGCACTCACTGTAAGAAGGACGAGCATGATGATGAGCACTGTTGGATTATGCATCCAGAGCTGAGACCTAAGAAGTTCGAGGGCAAGAAGAAGAAGACTGCTGTAGCTATTCAGAAAGATTTGGGGTCAGATTTAGGAGATGAAACAACTATTGCAACCACAGATATAAAAGGTAAGAATTCTGAAGCATCTACTAGTAATTCTGAACAATCTACTATTGATGAAGAAAATGAGAGAAAAAGACATGAGCTTTTCCATATTTGAGTTATTTCCAAACATCAAAAGATTGATACTTTGTTTGATACTAGCTCACAAGTAAATTTAATTTCTGAAGCAATTGTAAAGAAGTTGGGATTAGTGACTACACCTCACAAGAAACCATACCCATTAGGATGGTTAAATGATAAAGCACAACTACAAGTGACTAGAAAATGCAAACTCATGTTTTCTTTTGGGTCAGCATTTGTAGATGAGGTTGAGTTAGACATAATTCCTTTGGATATATGTGGAATTGTTTTAGGAAGTCCTTACTTGTATGACAGAAAAGCTATCTTCTATAGAGCTAAGAACAAGTATCTACTTGTTAAAGATGGAATTGAATACTTTGTAAGAGCTCATAAGCTCAAGAATAATTATACTCATAAACTCAGGGCAGATGAAACAAATGATAAATTCATGCAAACAATTCTTACTGATGGTTGTAAGGGAAAATAAACTTGATAAAACCAATGTATTTGAGGGTTGTAATGCTAAATAGCAAGCTGATTTAGAAAAGGTTGTTTTAGAGTATGATATCTTGTTTCAAGAACCTAAAGGTCTACCACCCAAAAAGGCATTAGTGCATGATATTATTTTGCAGAAAGATGCTCCACTACCTAACATTGGAATGTACAAATTGTCTACTTTAGAGAATGTTGAAATCAAGAAGCAGGTGCATGATTTGCTCGAGAAAGGGTTCATCAGACCTAACACATCACCATGTGGGTCACCAATCGTTTTGGTGAGGAAGAAAGATGGCTCATGGAGAATGTGCATTGATTATCGAGCAGTGAATAAGATAACAATCAAAAATCATTATCCCCTTCCTCACATAGATGATCTGTTAGATCAATTGAAAGAAGATGTTTATTTTTCCAAGCTAGACTTGCATAGTGGATATCATCAGGTTAGAGTGGTAGAACAAGATGCATGGAAGACTACTTTCAAAACAAAGCAGGGATTGTATGAGTGGCTGGTTATGCCTTTTGGCTTAACTAATGCTCCTGCTACTTTCATGAGATTAATGAATGATGTACTCAGACATTTTCTTGCTGATTTTGTTATTGTGTATTTGGATGACATCTGATATTTAGCAAAACATGGGAAGAACATTTAAAGCATGTTAAGTAGACACTAGGTGTTTTGAAAAGAGAAAAATTTTATGTTAAACTTTCAAAATGTGAATTTGGCAAAACATCTTTGAATTATTTGGGACATATGGTAGGGGGTGGTGAATTGAAGATAGATCCCTCTAAAGTGGCAGTCATTGTAAACTGGCCTAAACCCAAATCTGCTATAGAAGTTAGAAGCTTCTTAGGATCAGCACAATATTGGAGAAAGTTCATTTCTAACTTTTCCTTAATTGTAGCTCCCTTACATGCTTTAACATGATTGAATAAGGTGTTTTAGTGGGGAGGCAAACAACAGAAAGCCTTCGACACCTTGAAAGAAAAGATTAGTACAACACCTGTACTAGCACTACCTGATCTTCAAAGACCATTTGAGATCCAAATGGACGCCAATGACTATGCCATGGGAGCAGTGTTGACACAGCATGGTAAACTCATATGTTATCATTATGAGACATTTAATTCTGCAGTAGTTAACTATCCTAAATATGATAAAGAATTGTATGCATTAGTATAGAGTGTGAAAAAGTGGAAACATTACTATGGGCAAAGAGACAGTAATACATACTGATCATCAACTACTTCAATATCTACACTCCCAAACTAAGTTGTAGCAATCAAGGCACTATCGATGGATAGGTTTTCTACAACAGTTTCATTTAGTCATCAAATATAAAAAGGGCATACATAATAAAGTTGCAGATATGTTATCTAGACCCATTATAAATGCATCTACTATACTCAAGCATAATTCAATGTCACATGCGAGCTACATTGAACAATGTTCTCAAGATATAGATTTCAAAGATGTATATGCAACTTTAAGTTAAGGCAAATGAATAAAAGAATTGGATTATCATGTAAAGTACTGATTCCTATATCATTGTGGGAAGCTATGCATTCCACAAGCTAAAAGAGTAAAGATAATTCGAGAAGCACACACTTCTCTAATATCAGGTCACTTTGGGGTAAGTAAAACAGTTGCACAACTGCAAAGTTTTTGTTATTGGCCAAAAATGAATGAGACAGTTTCTAGATATGTAAGAGAGTGTCCTATGTGTGCTAAAAGCAAGCCCAACAATAGAAAACTAGGCTTGTACACTCAATTACCAGTACCTTCTCACCCTTGGGAAAGTGTTTCCATGGTTTTTGTTGGAGGAATACCTAAATCTAGGAAAGGTCATGATTATTTGTATGTTGTTGTGGATAGGTTCAGCAAAATGTGTATTTTGATACCTTGTAATAAACAGATTACAGCTGAACAAACTGCAAAACTGTTCTTTCAACATGTATGGGTTCATTTTGGATTACCCACATCCATTGTATATGATCGAGATACCCGATTTGTGGGGAAGTTTTGGTCAAGTCTGTGGGAACTGATGGACACCAAACTAAAGAAAAGCATAGCTTTTCATCCACAAACCAATGGCCAGACAGAAGTAGTTAACAGGACAGTGATCCAATTACTCAAAGGGATATTGCAGTAAACATCCTAAGCTTTGGGATGAACATTTATGTTATGTGCAGCATGCTTACAACAAAGCCAAACATTTTTCTACACAAAGATCTCCTTTTGAGACCTGTTTTGGTTTCACACCAAGGTCACCTTTGGATTTTTTCTTTGGTAAGGACACCACAGTTGAGGGACACAGTGATGTGGACAGGGAAACTAGGTTCATTGAACAAATCCAAGAGATCCACCAGGCAATACAGGAACAACTAGAAAAGAGCCAAGCCAAATACAAGCCAAGGCATGACAAGCATCGGATGGAGCATAGTTTCCAAGTTGGAGACCAAGTCTGGCTATACATCAGCAAGGACAAAATGCAAGGTGAAGGTAAAAAGCTAAAGCCTGTCAGGTATGGACCTTTCAAGATACCTAAGAAAATTGGTGGGAATGCTTTTCGCCTTGATCTACCAGCTTACATGCACATCTACTCAGTTGTAAATGCATATTGCTTGAGACTATTTGAACCTTCACTAATTGAGGATCCTGAAGAGCAGAGTCAATTGCCTTCTATTGATGACCTATTACCTGAATATCTTAATGAATTGTAGGAAGACACAGTTCTGGATAGGAAGGTGAGGATGACATGCAGGGGAGATGTTGAGTACCTCAGAATTGGGCTCAAGGGTTCAAAGCTAAGTAGTGCAAAGTGGATAGAGATTGGACAAGTGAGACAATTGTACCCTCACTTAGTTGATGCTTGAAAACCAACTTTTGGTGGTCCAAAATCTTTTTCAGTGGGAAGGTCGTGATCCGAATTGGATCCATGAAAATTATTAGAGTTCTATGACTATATAAAATCAGGACAGACATCAAAAACTTGTGGACAATGAGCTATCAGGAAGGACTTCTGGACAATGGCATTTTGTAGCCAGCAAAAAACGACGAGGACCTCGATCAAAGCGCGCTAACCGAGGCCGATGGAGATTGCGCAAGATGCAAACTAGTAGTTAGAAAGTTCGGATCAAAAAACAGAGGCCGTCGAAATGGAAAGGGCCCGAGCGCTCGATCACAAGGAAAGCAAAAAACCATGGGAAAAGCGCTAAAGTAAAACGCAGGTCCCATGCTTCAAAACCGGCGGAATATCGGAGGCGTTTTTGGCGGTAAGCGGAATTTTCAGGAGACCCAATGATGCCATACAGCAAATGACGCATGTCCGGTGGATGAGAGAGAAAACTGCCTCTCAGCGTAGGCCAACGTTCGAGAAAGTCAACCACGCGATAAGAGGGAACACCATAGTATCTGGGGGCTCCAGATCTAAGGGCGGAGATTGCGCCTGATGAGAAATCGGATCTAGAGGGAGAATTAAGCTACGGCATATAAAAGCCTGAAATCTGATTTGACCGCTGAGTTAGTGGATGAATCATTACACAGAGTAACCAAAATATCGAACCGTTTGAGGAAGAGCCGGCTCAGTTCATGAGAGGACAAGTGGCCACTTCCTTGTGAGACATTACACAGTGGCAATGATGCAGAGGCAGGGAATTCCAAGCGAACAGCAGCAGGCGATCTGAAGAGGCAGAAGAGGAAACAAGCAGTCATGAGACGTACTGGCTTTAATCCATGAATGCACAGACAGAGAACAGGGGCAAGCACTGTAAGAAAGAAGAGAACAGTGAAGAAGGAGATAGAAGAGATAAAAGTAGACGCAGAGAGCCGAGCTGACTTGCAGAGCTAAGGCAGCATCAAGCACACAGAAGGCTTGAGAAGTTCAAGTAATCCCTATGAGGATATTTGTCGGGAACTGAGTACCAATTTGGACTCATCCCATCAAGACCAGTTGAGGTAGAGACTTGGTAAGCAAGAGTCTATGCACTCTAGTGGCTTGGGGATTCCAAGAACCACCCTACTAAGCACCATCTATTTCAGGGGATTCAATTTGAGCTCCTCATTGTAAAATCTCTATTTAAAGACACAATAAAAGAAGGCCACCATTGAAAGCTGGACCGGAGATGTAGCCCAGGAGGATTGGGTGAATTCCTTATTAATTTGTTTTGTTCTTGCATTTTGCTTACTGTGTTTCTCTTACTGTTTTCCATTTTCCAGTGTCTGTGTATTTTGCAATCTTATCGATCCGTTGCATAAGATAACATAGACACCCACCAGCACATGAGTCTGTAATACCTTGATTCATTAATTCATTAACTGAGATCACACACAAGTGATTTTCAGATCAACCACTCTTGAGGAGCTGGCATAAGTTGTAGAGAAAGAAGAGGAACTCCCACTATTTCGAAAGGAAGAAGAATACAACCTCTTACTCTCAGGCTCATGTTCTAGTGGAGGAGGTGAAGTGGACGAGAATGAAGGAGGAGGAGAAGAGGAGGAACCAATAGATTTAAAAGAGGACTCATCAGATTTAGAAGAGGAAGAGGAGGAGGATGAAGAGGACAACATGGAAGAAAAAATTATGGAATTGATGACTTGGGGCCCATTAGCACTTCTAGGTGTCCTTCACAAGATGTTCAGATACACGGAGAAGCTCTTAATGAAATATGACCTTGACATAACAGTGAAGGTAGAAAATCACTTAGACACATTCTACCTACATCAACAGACACTCAAGGTATGTTATGACGACGTTCCTTGTAGATTTTTTCCATCTAACTTGGATGGTAGAGAAGTTGTATGGAACCACAACCTTCTTCCAAACTCCATCCAGAATTGGGGGGTCTTTGAAAGGACCTTTCTTAATAAGTTTTCTAAAGAATTTACCCATGCCATATTGCTAAAAGAGTTGTGCAGTCTAAAGATGGAGTAGAAAGAGAAGGTTAAATATTTCAATAAGAGGTTTAACCGCATTTTGAACAAGTTATCAGTAGACACTAAACCTCATGACTCCATCACCATTGACTACTACACTTCTTCCTTTTCGACGAGTATTGCACATTTCATCAACTGATTTGTGAGACCAACATTGGCAAAAAATTGTGAAGAGGTTATTACCATATAGAAATACCTGTGCGCTATTGGAGTCATTCTAGCTGATGAATCTACTAAGAACTCCAAAGACACGGGAAAGAGGTCCCAAACTTATATGAGTAAGGCTAAGGAAAAAGATGCAAGTGACATTGAGCGCCTTACTCATCTCATCAAGTCCCTAACCACTAAAGTTGTTGAACTTAAAAAATCGATGAACAAAATAACCGTGATGAGTACACCTTCCAGGTACCTGCCAAATAAAAATATAGCTTCAATTTGTAGTAGTAGCCAGCTGACCAAATCTACACAGAGCATCGGTCTCATTTTGAACCTTGACCAGCTCGCGACAGATTCATACTGTGTGTTTCATCGTGAACATCATTCCAAAAGAACGTTCCCAGAATGGAACCATGGAATGAGCAGCATGGTTACGAAGTTGTCAACAAGCTCACGGTTAATGAGCAAGCTGAGCCTGACGATGAAAAAGAAGAAGTTGTTACATCTGATGAAGCTCCAAGTATCGTGCATGTAGTAAACATGTATCAGTGTACTTGCACGACCAAAAAGACCACCATTGAGAAAGAACCTCCTAGTGATAGTCTGCCCCTGAAGAAAAAATAGATATAACTTGAGAAGTCAAGGGGTCCACACTGTGTTTGACATACCGAGGGATAAAAAATGACTAGATATGTTAAGGACAGTATGTTTGTCGGTCAACTCAACACATAACACTTAGAGTAAGTCCGGGAAGACAACTTCAGTGAAAAATGTTTCCATAAGCAACAAAGACAAAAGTATCCCACCGGAAACCAAACTCATTTCTACTCACGGAAACCTCAGTAAGTCTCCCTGCTTTAGATTATAACATTGTAGAAGACATGAAGAAGAGTTGTGCAAACATCTCCCTGTATGAACTTACAAAATCATGAGTCAGCGTGACATTATTCTACAAGCACTTGGGAAAACCTCTACATGTGGATACCTCTTCCAGCAAGGGATCAAGTAAGTCTCCTAACACTCTCGCATATGTTCTTAACACGCTCTACACAGAGGAGACAAACTAACTTTTCCCACTATTCCTATTATTATTCAAAATTTTCAACTTTAATGTTCACAACTGCTTGGTTGATTCTGCCACATCAATTAATGTCATGCCACTCTCGATTGCGAAGAAGATCAATGCCCAATGGACTAAGACAAGTGCGCAGATCATCCAAATCATTAAAACTTGCATACTGACAATTGTTGAACTTAGGGATGTGATCATTTGGTTATCGTCTCACAGACATGTTCATCAATGCATCAATATTGTAGTTGTGGAAATTGTGGAAGCATATGGTGTATTGTTGAGCAGAGATTGGTCAACAAAGCTACATGGATACTTTTCCATTGACTGGTCACACTTATGGCTTACCTATAAGGGTAGAAACAACCAGATCCATGTATTTTTAGGGAGATACGAGAAGCACAAAGTGACTCCCTTTAATGGAGAAAATGAACCATTAGCTTTAGTAGAACTTATGTTCGAAAATTTCTTTTTGGAGACACAATTGGGGTTTTATAGTAGTTTGTAATAGTAGTAGTAGTAATGACAATAGTACGAGTGTGGCGAGTGACCCTTGTACAAATGATATGTGTACCATGTACTTTGATTGATCCAAAACGCAGGAGGGCTCTGGAGACAGTTGTGTGTTAAGATACTCGTTGTAGAGAAAACACTCAATCTCTAGCCAGTTGGAGTTTGAGTGTATGAACAACATCGCTGAGTATGAAGCATTCATCTTGGGCTTACAGAAAGCCATCGAAATCAAATTTATTGTTCTAAAAGTGGTAGGTGAATAAGAGATCATGGTGCATCAGGTACGTAAAACTATACAGTGTGTGTCACCTCATCTTAAGAGTTATCAACATAACATATGGTGACTCATCTCTCAATTCCAATATTTCAACATTATTTCAGTACCAATAATGTGTAATGTAGCTACAAATGACTTGGAAAACACAACTGCTAGGATGCCACTGTTAAGCAATAGATATTATGTTGATATTTTGTATAAACCATTTGTCCTGGACAACATCACTAATTTACGCATTTTTGATGATGATAAATAAACACTGCATTATATGCCTAATGATGAAATCTTCAAGAATGAAACGATAGACAAGGACGAGTACAAACAGTCTCTGTAGGATGTAACCGATCCAAGTGAAGGAAACCTCATTCCCAAGGGTGTGGTATCACTTGAAAATATGTATGACTTGCAGAACTACTTTTAGGGACCTATGAATGCCAAAACCCATAACTCTACATTGTTGCATGAATAGATCAATCTAGGAATGGAAAGGATCTAAAGTTTGTGAATCTCGGTACATGTTCTACATCACAAGAGTGGTAGGATTTCATCCACCTTTTTAAATAGTACAACAATGTATTCGTGTGGATGTATGATTATCTTAAGACATACGACACATGAATAATCCAGCACATCATACCGATCAAGGAAGGGGCCAAGCGTTTTCAAAAAAAGCTGAGGAAAGTTCATACATCACTTGAGCACCTTATACACAAGGAATTGACCAAGTTGTTGGATGCTCGGATCATCTATAAAATGTGACATTCAACATGGGTGTCCAATTTATTCGCTGTCAGAAAGAATTCTGGGGAGATCCGTGTGTGCATAGATTTTTGTAATCTTCATCACACCATGGACAAGGAAAACTATCCAATGTCGTCCATGGATCATATACTACAGATAGTATCTGGAGTAGATATGTTTTCTTTTCTGGATGGATCTTTAGGATACAAACCGGTTTTGGTAGCAGAGCATGACAAACTCAAAACAACATTCTGTTGTAAGTGGGGTACGTTCACTTTCCGCAGAATGTCATTTGGGTTAGTAAACGTATGTGCAACATTTCAGCACACTATGGTGTTATTGGGCAAAGCATGGTGGTATACCTTGATGATGTGAAAGTCTTATCGAGGCAATGGTCAGACCACCTGCACCATCTCAAGAAGATTTTGGAGCGATGTCAGAAATAAGGGATATCATTGAATGCCACGAGGATCATCTTCACAGTGTCTGAGGGTAACCTATTGGGACACATCATTGCCAAAAGTGGTATCAAGGTAGATCCGAATAGAGTTTAGACCATCACGCAGATTCCCTACCTGGTGAAAATGAAAGCTATGCAGTCTTTCTTGGGGAAGATCAACTTCCTCAGAAAGTTCATCTCTGATTATGCATAGATTGTGAAACTCATACAAGAGATGATAAAGAAAGATGCAATTTACGGGTGGGGAAAGAGGGAAAAGGACACGATTGCCTGTATCAAGAAATAAATAGCAGAGGTACCAACTCTATAGAGCCCAAACTTTAGCAAAGATTTCTTTCTCTACACTTTTTCTTCTGACGCTTCACTCGCTACGGTGCTCACTCAGAAGGACAAGTTGAACAATGAGTGACCCATCTCCTTCATGAGTGCGAGCCTGCAAGTATCGGAACTCAACTTTCCCGCCATGGGAAAGCAAGCTTATGCAGTGTACAAGGCAGTGAAGCATTTCATCCCCTACCTATTGAAAAACCATTGCGTTATCTTTGTGCCACACTAAGCAGAGAGATCATGGCTTCTTCAGCAACAATTAGGTGAGCGAAGGGTGAAATAGATGACTAGATTACAGGAGTATGATCTTGACATCAAACCAGTTCATACCATCAAGGATCAAGGTCTTTACAAAGAAGTAGCGAAATAAGTTCATGCACAGGAGGAAGAAGAAGAACTCGAAGGATGGGAGCAAGAAATAGAAATGTACAATGTTGAGCAAGCCTCTCCCACTTCACATGAAAAGTATTGGTATGTAGAAGTGTGCCAGTACCTTGAGCATGACATTGTGCCCTCTCATTTTTCTATGCAGCATAAGAGGGCAATCTGACTTAAACCTTTATCATACCAGTTGGTGCATGGGGTGTTATACATAAAGCATCATAATTGTATGTTTCTTAGGTGTGTGGAGGCAAAAGATTCATAAAAGGTTTTACATGATCTCCCTGACGGACCAACCGGGGGACACTTTCCGGGTACACACCACAACACACAAGGTTATGCGGGCTGGTTTCTACTGGCCTACATTATTCAAGGATGAACATGCTTATGCCCACAAGTGTTTGGTCTGTCCAAGGTGCGCCTATAGAAATTAAAATTCAACAACCCCGCTTCAGCTTGTTGCAATGGAAGAACCATTCCAATAGTGGGGCTTGGATATAATTTTAGAAGTTTTCCCACATTCATCAAAGAAGAAAAACTATATTTTGACTACTACAGACTATTTCATGTGGTGGACAGAGGTAGTTTAGTTGAAACAAGTGAAGTATTAGGAAGTTGTCAACTTCCTACAGAAGAATATCATTTCTAGGTTTGACGGTCCTATGCCACTTTCTTTTGACAATGCAACGTATTTTTCTTCATTAAATATATATGAATTTTCATTGGAAAATGGTATTGTTTTGAAGCATCCTGCTAATTATTATCCATAGGGAAATGGTCTTGGCGAATCTACAAGCAAGAACCTTAGTCGCATCCTAAAAAATACCATTTAATCTGAGCAACGAATTTGGCACTCTTCTATGGTGAATGCTTTATGGGTTGATCAAGTCACACCTAAGCCTTCTCTAAATACTTTGCCATACTTCCTAGTATATGAAAATGAAGCCATCCTCCCACCAAACATTTACTTGTCTACTCTCCAGTTGTACGAAGACTCCCAAGGCAAGTTGTTCCTTTTAGTTCAATGTATGATGGACACATTGCACACGTTATAGGAAGAAAGGATCAAATCAAAAGAAATATGTTCACTCCACCAAAACCGTATCAAGAGATGGTTCGATAGAAAGTCTACAAGGAGTACTAGCTTCAGTGTGGGTGAATTAGTCTTAAAGTGGGACAAATACCATAAGGACAAAGGTGAACACACTAAGTTTCAATCCCTGAGGATTGGTCCTTTTACTGTCCATGATAAGCTTGATGGGAAGATTGACTGTATCCCTGCCAATGGCCAAGACTACAAATGTTATTTTCAATGACATCGGGGGTCACGCCCCACACTATGTACAAAGTCTTTTGATTGTTTATTGTTTTCTTTTCTTTCTTTTCTATTTTTTTTCTTATGTAAACAACTATTGTGCCTTACTGTGTTTTGGCTTCTAAATGTCTATGTGGTTGAATTTCAAGTAGTCATGTGATAGTGAAGCCCTTGGCTAGTACTATTTCTATCGTCTTTGTGTTTAGTTGTCACTTTTGGCTGATGAAGTCTTGATGGAAAACAAGATCTGTCTATAAGGAGATTTTTGGTCAAACCATGAACCTTTGTCCAGTCTAGGAAACCTTAGGCCTATACTCAGTGTTCTTCTTTGGTGTTGTCAAGCTTATCCAACTAGTAGAGACGGAGAAGGGGAAAATATAAACGAGTAAACCTGAATCAGAGGTACTTATATGCTTCTTTGAAGGAACAACCTCTCATGCTCTCAATAATTTGCGATCCCTCTACCGCTCGAAATATACAGAAGTTCCTATGCACAGTTATCTTTAAAAGAATAACAAACACGAAACAAGAGAAAGGCTTTGTACGTAGAGAGGTGAAGCGAGAAATTGCATCAGGGTACTATCACTATCTAGGCTCATTGGTAGTGGAGCAATGCTTGTGTTCTTGTGTGATTCCACTGGGATACTGTCTAGGCCTGCTCGCAGCAAAGCAACAACAAAGATGAAAAACTTTACTTTGAAATCTTAAGCTCGTGATCTAAACTAACCTTCCCAATTTGAGACATTGTGATCAGGATGAATTTTATGTTTTGTTCAACTCAAAAGGTACAAGGTGAACCATGTCTGCCCATGGGGTAAGTGGGGAAGTAAAAGTAATTGGCACGATGAATTAATACTCCTCGAAGAACCAAGGCCCTACACTAAAAATGAACCAAGACAGAGAAGTTGGTATTCAACTAGTGTGTCACAAAGTGTTGTAGCAGCTGCAACACCCTCCAAAATTTTCGCTTGCACTCAAATTTCGAAGCCTTCCTTGGTTTTCCCTTTATGGTTGCAAACAATCAAGCTCATTCCATGAGCTCTCTTAGAGTTTTTCCACCCCGTTTGCTTGATTGAACAATTGCCGTCTTTTGGCATATTGATTTCTTTATCATGCTTGTCGCCCTATTCTGGTGATTTCAAAGGTTTGTCTTTGTCTATTTGAGTTGTCCTAGCAATGTAAACGTTAGTCACACTAATACAAAAACTTCAAGAAATGTCACCCAAGTTTCGTCACGGTCATCGTGAGGTCTATCTCAAGTGACGCACTTGTCACTTTTAGTTTTGGACAATCTCGTAGAGGGTTATGATTTGGCTTGTTGTTCTTGTGGCATATATTGTCATGTGGTTGAAGTATGTTATCTATGTAATCACAATGTCAAGTTCCTCACGAGTTCACTTGCCTCCCACACTTAGCCATTTTCGTGAAAATCCTTCTGATCGAACAACTCCCCTTCAGTAGACCCCGACTAAGATTCATATTGCACCATCTCAGACCTCAGTAATACTGCTCTGCTACCTGGAGGTGTGCATTGTACAGAGACTGTCATCCAGGACAGTTGCACTGTACAATCCCAAAGTTGAGCAACGTGCCTTCCTTCTGAGAGTTTTGCAAAAGCTTCCTCAAGCCCGACCTGAACTATGCATTTAACAAGATTAGGCATCTAGCCTCCTCCCTACCTGGTGGAACCATAAAATGTGCAAAAAACTAAGCCTACTTTTCCTCCCATAATTGTGTAGAGGTTTCATATAGTGTCTTCCCTCAGTTGAGACTCACTGATCCCAAAAAATGCGCAGATTTGTTCTCTTTGGCCCCTCTGCTACCTAGTCCCACCTTCCCTCATAAAACTATGCAGAACTGACTCCCAGGGTCTCACCTTGCAGCTACCACTGATGATCTCAACTGCGCAATCCTGCCTCCCAGTGGCATCTGTGAAATTTTTTACGAAAGTGAAGATTGTGCTCCATAGTTCCTTAGTCAAGTTAGAGCTATTCTCTACACATTCTTAGTGACTAGTCTCCCTCCTTGTCACCATGAAATATGCAATGCATTGTTGTTGGGCCCTCATCCTAGCCTTCCATCAGTCCTCGGCCCAAGCCATATATAACAATTCATCATCTTAGACTAGGAGGTTTTGGATTTGATGTCATCTCGTCATGAGTGAATTGTAGGAACATGTGCACTGTTAGATCAGGGTGAGATGATGAAGGAGATGAAGAAGGAGTGAGCAAGCTAGAAGACTCACTTATAGTTGGATGGATGACAAAATCTCTTTGAGAGAAAGAAAAGGGAACATGTGCATTCAACAACCTTTCAAGACCAAATATCACTGAAGACCCCGCAGCATCAAGCCATGTGGAGGAGAAAAGAAAGCACATCCAAGAACACATCCTTCACTTAGTAGAAACAACAACTTGACATTGCAACAACAGTCAGACAGTTTGTGTTAGCAGTGTCGTGTCAAGTTGTGTCATGAGCTGTCAGAGGCCACATCACTATTGTGGGCCATATCTATTGTAAATTGAATGTAACATAAAGTGAAATTCCTATGGACACACATGAATATGAAGAGTCATGTCAGTTGAAAAGTCATAGGAATTTGAATGGTCATGAGGGTAGTCCAAGGGTCACAAGGGTCAAGCATCACCCTTGGTTATATATGTTGAGAGATTAAATTGTCAAATTAAATCCCTTAATATTAATTGCCAACCCGGGGTTTGTAAACACGAGTTGCCTTGCGCTTTCTTCATTCAGGGTTAAATTAGAGTTTTAACATTTCCTTATAATGATTCATGGAGTAATAAATGCATTAACACTTACAAACATTTAGCTGTCAAAAGTAGACCCAACAATTAAATTTAATCTAGAGATTTAAAAAACCTTTACAAACTTTAGCATTCAAATCTGAACTCAACAAACTACTGAGCTATGAATCTCAAGCGATAAAAATGGAATTATACTCGCACAAAACCTTACTCAATCAAACCCTCAAATGCTGGTACCAGACCTTCTATTTGTAATAACAATTTATTCATCATTGAGCAAGCAATCTGTAATGATGGCGATTCAATCCTTAAGAAGACAAACAAACCTATACTAATAACCATTCAATACTTAAGCAATCTACACAAACAACAATTCACTCCTGAAGCAACTAAGCAGTCTATAACAAATCAATTCTTAAGCAAACAAGCAATCTATACTGATAGAAACTCAATCAAACAATCGATCTGTACCTAATGGTTTGTTACCCTATTAACAGAGATTTGAAAGTTAAGTATTGATCTGGAGCAATTACTCTATTCTACTCTATCACTCACTAATTTATTGTTATTCTCGTAATCAAGTAATCTACAAGTCTTAATTTGATGAAAGCAACTCAAACACTCAGCCTATTCAACACCTAGAAATTCAACGAAACAATTCCTAAGAAATTGTACTCTAAACCATTCTGTAATCACACCAACCCTTACTCGCGAATAACCTTACTTGGAGCCAATGTACTGCTATTTAAAATATAATTGACATCTGACTGTTTAAAACTGGAATCAATCACCTCATAAAGCAAGGGAAATCGTTTATCTAGACAACTAATAGAATTGATCTTCAGACGAAACAGGGGAAATCCTTTATCTACTAAACTTAATGAAATCGATCAACACACAAAATAGGGGAATCATTTATCTATTCTAAACTAACGATTTCACAGTTAACAATTAATCATCGAAAGAACTAATTGGTATGCTATGTTCAATCCACGTGGTCCACTACGCAATCTAAGATTCTATGTATCAAATGAAACAAAGCTAAAAGATAGTAAACCATCCAATATTCATGAAATCAATCTTCAATCCAAATAACTTGAAAGTACACTGAAGGTATTACAACATTTAAATGATCAACGAGAATTATTTATGTGGTATTGCCTGTAAAACAATTCAAATAAAGAGTCAGCCTGATCCAGTTCTTAAGGGAACGAAGAACAATTTGATGGTCAGACAAATCTCATTCTAATTAGTTCAAATTCACTGAATAGAGTTAAATATCAAAGTAATCTCAACACTCTTAATGTATAGATAATTTGTCTCACTCATTAGATGATCATGTAGCACTTTTCGGTTGATTATAAATCAATGTGATAGCAAGCATAACATTGTTCTGAAATCAAAGCAAGGATCACACAAAAGTTCAACTGTGAATTATGGAAAAAAAGGAGTTAAAGAACATCAATGTATCTACACTCTTTAAACAACCAAATTAATGCATTTCAGATGCAATAAGCCAAACCAAACCAATTTGTAATGAAGGTAAAACTAACCGTGAATAGTCACAATGTTTTTATCCTGCAATATACAAAGGAAACCCAGATGGGTGGGCCCGGCCACACTTGGGAGCTAGATAAACTTACAATAAAGAAAATATCTCAAACGCAATCAACTAATTATCCTAAGCAATCCATCAATGCTTAATCCCAAATTCAAAGCAGAACCATTTCGATATTATTAAAGATGAGTTATGGAATTCACGGCAAAATACTTCACTGTTCTAGAACTAACTTGACATATTACATCCCCTGCCTTTTATAAGCATTTGATTACAGTTAAACACTGAACTAAACATGGTAATTTATAACAGTGTAACAAGTCGACTCCTCCAGAGAAAATAGGTTCGAACGTTTGGCCCGAATTGGTCCATCGACTTGTAACCAATTCCCAAACTTGGTGTATGCCACAACCAGAGAAAATAGAATGAAGATCTTGGGATCAAATGCGCTCATTGTAAGGCTGGTGACATCTCATCATCTAGAAGCAGGAAACTTCTTATCCATTGCATTGTTTGAGTACCGAATCTAAATATAACTTTTGAGTATAGTAGTTGGAAGCCATGGTACACCAGCTGCTTCTTTCCGTTATCCTCCTGCACATCTTGTTGAGAAGTCTACACTTGGTCATAATAATTAGTTAGTTTTAGGAATCAGCTACCTATATCTACTTAAATCCACTAACAAATAACCAAATGTAACCATAAAAAGATTTACCTCAAATGGGGATTGGGAGCATGATAAGGTAGCAAAATAACAAGGAAATAGGTTCCATAGTGTTAAAAAGAGGTCAAAATGGGGATTGAAAATGGTATTAATAGGAAGAAAACAGAGGATCAACATCCTCCCACACCGATCCTGATGCATGCCCTCATGCATCTAACAAAAATGAGACTGTATTCAACTGAAGAAGATTGTGGTCAGAGACTAGCAGTCTTGATTAAAACCTCAATCCCTTGTCTGATAGGTGGCGAACACTTTTAATGGAATTCAACCGTCTGGCAAGATTTTTTCGGGCTGCTTTCCACCTCAAAAGGTGCTTTTTTTTCCTTGCCAAGGCATCATTCTGGGCATACAATTTCATATTAGAGTCCCTACCTTGCTGATTCACATCTTTTACAAAATGAAATAAGACCTTGTATTTATTTTCTTTCTCTCTAAGCTTAGCGATTGTCTTCCGCAGCTTGATAAGCGTGATTTGTAAATTTTCTTCAGCATTTAGTGTGGGGGATTTAGTTGGGGTCATTGATTGCTATGAGGTACTTCCTCCTGGCAATTTTCCCCTTAGTTTCTTAGATGATGACTAATGTGGAGTAGCATGTGTAGTGTCTTTGCTTGCTGTCGATCCAATGGGAGGCAAAGCCTCTAGATCCTGTGCGAGTTCCTCAGGGATTTTAAGCTTAGTTGTAGCAGTGGGCTCCTCCTCAAGGGGCATTTTTGATTTTTGAGGATCGTCATCACGAGAGGATGAAATAGGAATATGTGCGAGGTCGGTGCCTTCAACATTGGTCTGCAGGGTAGGGGCCATGTTGCGATTCCAACGGCATCCTTGAGTTGAGGTTTCAGCCACGGGAATTGGGGGAGTGTTGTAGGGGGACAAGGGTCACTGGTGTTTAGGCTTAGGAGTGGTGCTTTTTAATTTGAAGGAGAGTTTTGTGGGAGATTCTAGAGCGTTTCTTTCTGCCATGGGACTTAGTTCCGTTTGGGTGGGTTTTTCCCGATCATGTTTCCTTTTTCGTTGCGGGCCCAACGGGATTTCCACCGAACCCTTCCTTGTGCCATCTTTTAAACCATTTGCAGCTATATGAGGGGGTTCAGAACCAGGAGTAGGGGAATGGGTAGGGGTAGACTCAGACTTGGATGGGGGCATTGCATCATCGATTTTTAAGGAGAGGTCCACTGTGCATTGCCTGCCCTTGGTTTGTGTCTCTTGTCTAGGGAATGCCTCAATGAGGAAGTCCTCCCACAACCACTTCCATTTCTTAAGCTTGGCAACTAGTAAAATTTTAATTAAACTATGATGACATAATGTAGTTTCGAGCTTCTTGCCATGATACTGTACACCCTTTGCCATTTTATGCAAGATTAATCTTAAGAAATAAGGAATGTTTAGTGTCCTATCTTCAGTAAAATAAACCATGAGCCAAATATGATAAAGGAATAGAATGAAAAACCTTCCCTCACAAGTCAAAAAGCTCTATAGCATTGTCAGTAGTGGATGCCATTGGTCCTCTATGTAGTTATGAAGCACTCCCTTCGCCCAACTAATTGACCAATAGGTCAGTTTCAAGAACACGATGCAATTCGGTATGTCTAACTGGATGCCCTTGAAAAATCGCTCACCAACAGCTGGTAGCCCAATAGCCTGGCTTACTGATTCCTCTGTGACACTGAAGTTGAGGTCGCCAACTTGGGCATGCTCACCATTAAAACTTCATGCGAACGCCATTGCAACCTGATCGTTATAGCCCTAAAACTTCCATAAAAAAGTCATCCATCCTTTCTCCTCCATAATTCCCTTACATTGTTCATATTCTGGGCTGCGAAGAAATTGAACAAAAGTGGGTTCATGCCTATCTGCTCCCATGGCACCTGCGTTCTACTGAAATTCCTTTTTTTTTCAATTTACTGCGTTGTTGGTCCCTTATTACTCCACCCATGCTCACAATCGACCTTTGTTTTAATGGAAGATGAATGACCGTCGCAATGATGGATCAAATACATGGGATTGATTGCCATGATGGTGATAATCCCATCTTCGACTAGTTTAGAGCATGGGCACTTGATTGCAGTGTGCGATCCATGGATGGAGCATGTGAGCATCTCGACTGTGAGACGATGCATCTTTACCATGATGACGGAGGGTGTCATGAACCGATGGTCAAGTGGGTGAGTAGTCATCATAGCAAGAATAGATCATGGTGGTGGTGGTGATGTCTTATTAGCATGCTGGAGGATAAGTGTTTATGAGATCGAGAATAGACAGGTGAGGGCGTAGGATGTATGATCATGGTGATCACAGGATAGATTCAGAGGCATCCTTCAATGATTAACATTTTAACTACTTGTTAGTTAAACTTAAGCAGAATACAAGTGCGTACCTTTACCACTTAAATGATTTGTGTCGAGTGTGCAATCGATGTGCTGAAGCAATGCCTTCTGTAATTATGTGCCTTCTGCCTTGATTCTAGAGAATTGCCATACTGTGCCTTTGGCGAGTTGAGTACTGATTCCATGAATCTGTACTTAACTCAGAGTGAGCTGGCAGCCTTGATCATTCCTTGAATGCTTATGAAGGCAGGCCCTGACTCATCAAAACATGTTAACACAAATAAGATGATTATTTTCATGATAGAAAAGGTTTTCTTGCGCATCTTCTGATAGCACTGTGTGATTATAGGCCCCAATTTTTAGGCAAGATCTTAGGACCCTCATATGCATTATGAGTTGCATTCTGGATAGAGCATAGAACATAGGCCTTTTAACAGAAAATGAAACATCATATTTTGATCAAAACATGAAACATAGGTATCTTGAACAACATTTGGAATCAAATTCTGAGATCCTTGTCAAAGAAAAACTAAAGCTGGATAGAGTATAAGATATCGACTGTCTGTACTGATTTCAGAACCTTCAGATTGAATGTCATAGATCCGGCTGCTCAATTATTTTAGAAAAGGAGACTACTTAGCAATCCATGGATTTTAACTAGGCCTGGAATGATAACTGTCTGGGGCATTTCTTCTTTAGGGAGCTGGAAATGGCTAGAAAGGGAGCTCCAAGGGGGCTTCTTTTCTGCAGTTTATTCCTTTGGGTCCGGAAAACAATAATTCACAACCCAGAGGATCCCTATACTACTACTACCTTATTATTTTAGTGAGCTTAAATTAGTTAATGCTCGAGGCATTCTTATTTAGAGAGTTTGAATTGCCCAAGTAGACTCCACAGGTTTCCTTTCTGTAATCATTTCCTTGAGCTTGAAAAAGAACAATTCTATGCTCAAGGAATCTGTTGACACCTAATCCGAAACGGATGAGGTGAAGCTGGACAGTCATCTAGAAGATGAACTGATCCGTTGTGTATATGTATAAATAAATAATTGTCTAATGAATAAATCAATCAGTTCTGTCTTGCGCTCAGTAATATCTGGAGTTACCCTGGCCTGACATGGTATCAGAGCTCAGGTCCCAGTCCCTAAAATTAGCTGTAACTCCTGCCTGTGCGCTCCCTGGCCTGAATACGCTGCCTCTGTCATGCGTTTCATTCAGGTAACTCCTGCCTCTACTCTCTGGTGCGCTCAGCCCTGAGTATCAATAATTCTCTGTGCGTGGAATGCGCTGCTGAATGTCAGGCTCTGCTGCCTCATGAAACCTCTGTCCTGAGCGCCCTGAGCTTCAGTTTCATTGCATGAGGACTCTGTATTGACGTTGGAGAATTTGCGTTGAGCGAGATTCGGATTGTGCGGAGGTCGACGAAGGCTGTGAGAAATGGAGCTCCATACGAATTTCTGAGATGAGGTAGGCACTGCCTGTATCAGTCCACCCTCCGCTTCGCTGCCTGTATCAGTCCACCCTCGGCCCATATTCGCTATCCTGTTGGTTAGTATTGGCGACATCTTAAGCTACGTCCGGAGTTCGAATGGTCCGACCTTGTCGGTATCTGCTCTGATTTTTTAATTTATGTATGTCATGCTATTTGGATGCAATGCAACCCTACTGGCCTGAACATGCTCTGTCAAAATTTATTTCGCCACGCCATACTTTGAGGTCTCTCTATGCTTAAATTCTCAAAAGGATGTACAGAGTCCTTGCCCACTTTACACACTGTCACCTTTATCAGATGTAAATGTAATTCTCGATGTCCACCAAAGAGTTGGATCCCATCTAGATCTTGTGGAATTAAGTTGCCACATAATTTTGTCTGGTATAAATTCGAATGGTCCGACCTGCCGGAAGCTATCCTGGCCTTCTCTGCATACATGCTGCCCCTCTCCACTCCGTGTCTCTATATTTTTTTTGTTCTGTCGGGAGGGATTTAACATTCAGGTGAAGCGCTGCAGTGTGACTCTCTTGAATCGACTACATGTGAAAGAGCTCAGCGATTTGAAGAAAAGGACTGTAAAAGTCGGTTCGGTTCAATCACCATTCCTCCACAGCGGCATCGGATAGAGGTGCAGCGGTTACCACAGCAACAATAGGAGCAGTTCTTACCGCAACAATTTGAGAATTTTATCATTGGTTTACCGCTACAATCATGGCCATGTGAGAGCCCTTTTTTTCGGTGGTGAAGGAAAAGTCACACCGATCAGCTCACCGTCGACTCGTCACCTCAATATGCTCACAAATCCTTAGTCTTGTTCAAACATTCACACTATTTTAGTACACTATGAATTAACTGAGTTTGTATCCTCTGTTGCCCAGATTTATCCTACATCAGCCTCTCTCTGATATATGTATATCGAGGTACAAGTTGCATTGGTTTTTGGTTCTTATCCAGGGTAGGAGTCGAATATTGTAGCAGAGATACCTTGAGCGCCCTTTTTTTTTTCTCAAAACATAATATTGTGGAAGTGATATAAAGAAATGTTGATGATACGCTGATGCAAATGTTAGAAGAAGAATAAAATGCATAAGGCTATGATATAAGGATTTTTTTACAGAAGTTTTTGGCAGAGATATTTTTTTTTTACAGAATGCATTCAATCATTTCTATGGTCGGAATAGTTCTCACTGGCAAGGAGAACTATTCTGAATGGTCCCGGATGGTAAAACACACCCTTATCTACAATGAGCTGTGGAAAGGAGTGTGTGTCGGAGAAGAAGACAAAGACCCTGTGCAGCCCACATCAGACAAAGAACTCGCCATTTGGGAAAACAAGAACAGCAAAGCCTTTGCATTGATCGCAGCATCTGTAAATGAGGAAGTAAGTCGTCATATTTCATCCTATTCCACTGCCTTTGAAGCTTTACAAAAGCTGAAAGAACTCTATGATACACATTCTGCACTTGAAGTTGTTCAGCTCATGATTAAACTCTTCACTCTTGAACTGAAAAATAATGATCCTCTTACTCTTGCATCTGAAATAAAGTCTATAGTGCATGATATTAAATCCACTAAGGTTGAGCTGGATATCTCTCTTATTGCCTTTCTCAAAGCACTCTATCCTACCTACTCTAACTATCTTGAGTCTTTACAAGCAAATGGAAATCTTAAAGATATAACCTTTGACACTCTTGTGAAAAAGTTTGCTGAAAGAGAGAAAGCCTTTGGAAAGAAAACAGTCCCTGAATCTTCTGAAGAGACTGTTTGCCTTGCTCATAAAGAAAAGCATCCTGCTCAAGATTCTACAAGAGGAAGAGGTGGACGAAGAGGAAGAGGAAGATACTTCAGAGGCAGGGGGGGCAGACATCTTCAAGCAGAAAAGGCAGATCTGCATTGCATTCGCTGCAAACGAAATGGATCACATGATGCTTCTACATGCAAGCTACCATGGGACAAAGTTGAGCAGAGAAGAAATCAGCAGAAAGTTAAAACTGATGACACAGACAAAGGTAAAGCACCTGAATCCGCTCACTATATTGAGGCACAATGTAACATTGGAGTAAATGAAGATTTGTTTAATGCTTCACTTGCTTCTTCGAAAAATGACTGGTTGCTTGATTCAGGAGCAACCTGTCATATGACTCATAGGAGAGATTTCTTTGAAGATTTCACTGACAATGTTGATGGAGCAGTATACTTTGCAGATCAGTCAAAAATCAAGCCATCAGGGCTTGGCACAATCAGGCTTAAACTGCCTGGTCTTCCAGACTTTCTTCTGGATCATGTTCTATATCTCCCACAGCTGAAGAGAAACTTGCTGTCCCTGGTCCACATCCGCCAGCAAGGTCACTCCATTCACATGTTTGATGGCAAGCTTGAGGTAAGAAAGGCATCTGACCACTCACTTGTCATGAGGGGTATAGAAGAAGAAAGACTCCTTAAACTGCAAGGAACCTCTGCTCATGCACAACATTTCTCATATATTTCTCATCATGAAGAAGGTGCACTTTCATCAAGTTTATTATGGCATGCTAGATTTGGACATTTAAACTATGATAGTCTCCGCTTGTTAAAGAAAAATGGTGTTGCTGGTTTGCCTACAATTCCTAGAAAACATAAACAATGTGATGCTTGCATTCTAGGAAAGCACAGCAAACAGTCTTTTCATGATTCACATTCAAGAGCACATAGGAAGCTTGAACTTATTCATTCAGATTTATGTGGTCCAATGCCTGTTTCTTCTGCAAATGGAAATAAATATATCATGACATTTATTGATGATTACACCAGAATGTGTTGGGTTTACTTATTGAAGAACAAATCTGATGCTTTTCAAACATTCAAGAATTTTCATAAGTGGATTGAAAATGATGCACAATCTCATATTGGGTCTATTCGCACTGATAATGGAAAAGAATATACATCAAATGAATTTGAACACTATCTTCGCCAACATGGGATTAAACATCAAACAACTGTGCCTTATAATCCTCAACAGAATGGTGTAGCTGAAAGAATGAACAGAACAATTTTGAATATGGTACGATCCATGCTTTTCTTCAAAAATGTAAAGACAATGTTTTGGGCTGATGCTGTTCTATGTGCTGCATATATAAAGAATAGATGTCCATCTAGTGCTATAAGAAACAAGACTCCTTATGAATTGTGGTATGGACATGTTCCTTCGGTAAAACATCTCAGGATATTTGGTTCCACCTGTTATGCTTTAATACCAAAGGTACATAGAAACAAACTTGGTGCTAGAAGTCATAAGTGTATCTTCCTGGGGTATTCAAACACATCTAAAGCATATCGCCTTTATGACGAAGTAAATAAGAAGTTTGTTTTATCTAGAGATGTCATTTTTCTTGAATCATCCAAATCTGACAGTGTTGTTGAGCGGCAACTTGATCGCTTGGATAGATTCACAAAACCGAAATCATTCCAAGAGTTTGATAATCAGATTCCACATCTTGAAGGGGGGATTCCTATACTAGATCAACATGTGGAATCTCCTTCTGAAGAACAATCTCCCCTGCATGACACTCCAACAACGGATGATGCTTTAAGTGATGTAATTGATAGAATTGGGAGACTCAATCTTGATTCAGACCCAACTCAATCAACAGAACAGCCTGGACCATCTCAGAAAGGTCCCCCAAAGTGGCTGACAAAGACACTTGAAAGTGTTCATCCTGATGAAATTGGAAAAACAGGAACCAGAAATTCAAACCGACAAGATGGAGGTGATGTAGATAACTCTAATTCACCTGTTGATATGGATGTTACTTATGATTGTGAATTGAACTTGTCTACAGATTTTGAACCAACTTCCTTCAAAGAAGCTGCTTCTCATGATGAATGGAAAGAAGTGATGCAGAAGGAGTATGATGCCCTCATAAAGAATGGCACTTGGAAGCTGGTTGATCCTCCATTTGGAACCAAACCAATTGGCTGCAAGTGGGTCTACAAGAACAAGTACAAAGCTGATGGCTCACTTGACAAGCACAAAGCTAGGCTTGTGGCAAAAGGTTTTGCACAGAAGGAAGGGGTCGATTATGAGGAAACTTTTTCTCCCACAGCAAAATGGGCCACCATCCGGACACTCTTTGCACTAGCTACTCAGAACGGTTGGAAAGTCCATCAAATGGATGTAAAAACTGCATTCTTGAATGGAGATCTAAAGGAGAATGTTTTTATGTCCCAGCCTGAAGGATTTGCTGTGAAAGGACATGAACACAAAGTATGCAAACTTGTGAAGTCCCTGTATGGCCTCAAACAAGCACCACGAGCCTGGTATGAAAAACTAACTGAGCATCTTCTGAAACTCAACTTCAATCATTTTGATCTTGATGATGCAACTTTATTTGTCAAGAAAGTTGGCAAAACAGTTGTATATCTTGTGGTATATGTAGATGATCTTTTAATGACAGGGAACAATGAAAGCTATATCGCATCCATAAAGAAAGAATTAGGAAATTTTTTTGAAATGACTGATTTGGGCTATGTTCATTACTATCTTGGCATTGAAGTAACCCAACATCCAAAGTCCATATTTCTTTCTCAAAAGAAATACATTGGAGATTTGTTATACAGATTTGGCATGACAGAGTGCAATCCCCTTTCTACTCCAATGGAACAAAACTTGAAGCTCACATCTACTGAAGGAAAGGAATTTGAGGATGCAACAAAGTATAGACAGCTTGTAGGAAGTCTCATCTACCTCATTACTACCAGACCAGACATTTCATTTTCTGTTGGAATCCTCTCCAGGTTTATGCAAAGGCCTTGTGAGGGACATTGGTCTGCTGCAAAAAGAGTTCTAAGGTACTTGAAGGGAACTCAAGACCTTGGAATCAAGTATACACAGGTGGACGACTTCAACTTAATTGGATACTCTGATTCAGACTTCGATGGAGACAAAGAAACTGGGGTATCTACTTCAGGATATGCTATGAGTCTTGGATCGGGAGCTGTCTCGTGGAGATCACGCAAACAATCAGTACCAGCAGATTCCACAACAGAAGCAGAATATGTGGCAGCAGCTGAAGCAACGAAAGAAATTGTGTGGCTCAGGAAAATTCTTGAAGATTTGCAGGTAAAACAAATTCAATCAACTCCACTCATGATTGATAACACCTCTGCAATAAAATTGGCCAAGAACCCAAAGTTCCATGATCGTACTAAGCACATCAATACTAAATATCATCTGATCCGACATCATGTTGAGGCCAAAACAATCCATCTCCGTCATTGTTCCACAAACGAGCAAATTGCAGACATCTTCACCAAAGCGCTTGGAAGAGAAAAGCTTGAAAGATTCAGAACGATGCTTGGACTCACCAACATCCCTTCAGATTAAGGGGGGGAATGTTGACACCTAATCCGAAACGGATGAGGTGAAGCTGGACAGTCATCTAGAAGATGAACTGATCCGTTGTGTATATGTATAAATAAATAATTGTCTAATGAATAAATCAATCAGTTCTGTCTTGCGCTCAGTAATATCTGGAGTTACCCTGGCCTGACAGAATCCCTGGACTAATACTGGTCCATTTCATTTACAAGCTTGGATCATTCGATGCTCAGGATCTTCATATTTAGAGATTCTGAAGGCTTCCAAAGGAGACTCCACCAATTCCTTTTCCATAGATAATCCACCAACCTGGATAAAGGAATAAACATACTTATGGTGGATTCCCCCTTTATTCTACATGGGGTGTGGGGAGAGCCACCTGCAGATATAAAAAGTGACAGCCCACTGGTTTACTATATATATATATATATATATATATATATATATATATATATATATATATATATATATATATATATATATATATATATATATATATATATATAAAGAACTAATCAACTCAACTTGCAAGGGGTTGATTATTGGCATGAATCAGCTCCAATCCTGGATCCTCTTGAACTTCTTGCAAAAATTGATCACATGAAAGTGGTTTATGATAAACTTTAAGCCGATGGCCATTTACTACAGAAGAAATCTTATCATCATCGATAGTACAAATACGAACTAAATCATTATTAAAGACTTCAGTTACGTCATACGGTCCTAGCCATCTAGTGAAAAAATTACCTTTGAAATGCTTAAACTTACTATCGTATAACAAGGCCCGGACATCTGAACGGAAAATTTTCTTCTTAATAAATTTGTCATGCCATCGAGCTCTTTGGACCTGTACTAATGCATTTCTATGTTAGGCATGTTGTCGGATCTCATCAAGCTCGTTCGATTACAACAATCTTTATTCTTGAGCCTCATTTAAATTCATGCCCAACTGAGCAGCAGTTATAAATGTTTTTACCTGGAATTCGATGGGCAAGAGTACTTGTTTACCATAGACTAATTCATAAGGTGTGTGTCCGGTCACATTCCTCCAAGTGATTTGGTAAGCCCAAAGTGCTTCTGGTAACTTTTCTACCCAGTCTTTGTGATGCAGTTGAATTATTTTTGTAAGGATAGATTCCAACACTTTGTTCATGGACTCCACTTGCCCATTAGCTTGGGGGTGGTAGGGGTCGATTTATGGTGCTTAACTTGATATTGATCCGTGAGTGCCTTGACCAGCTTTGATGTAAATTGGGTTCCTTGATGAGTGACAATTTCACGAGGCACCCTAAATCTTGTAAAGATGTCCTCGAACAAAAACTCTACTACTGCCTTCTCAGTGGAAGCATACAATTCTTTGGCCTCCACCCACTTGGTAATGTAATCAGTGCATACCAAAATATATTTCTTCTTGTTTGACATTAGGGAGATGGGCCCTACGAAGCCCAATGCTCACTTCTCAAAAGGTTTAATAGCAATTTGTGGTTGAAGAGGCATTTCATCGGAGGCAACTGGTCTACCCATTCGTTGGCAAGTGTCACAACTCAAAACAAACTTCTTGGCATATTTGAATAGGGTCAGCCAATAGTATCCGATATGGAGAACTTGATATGTTGTTCTTTTGTCAGAAAAATGGCCACCACAAGGCTCATTGTGACTGGCACTTAATATATTGTGCATTTCATCTTCCCACACACACCACCTCATAATCAACTCTGACCCTGTATTAAATAGATCTCCCTCGATCCAGGAGTAACTAGCACTGTGCTGCATTATATTTTTCCTCTCTCGGGCCGACAAGTTTTTAGGTAGTTTTCCTGATACCAGATAATTGGCAAAATCACTGAACCAAGGAGTAACAGTAGAAATGGAAAATAGAGCTTCATCTAGGAATTCGTCGGGCACTGGCATTGGCGTGCTTCTCGGCATAAGATTCAAACGAGATAAGAAATCAGCTGCCAAGTTGTCCCTTCTAGACCTATAAATTATATTTATATTGAATTCTTGTAGAAGCAACAACCATCTAGTTATCCTATCATTAGTAACTGATTTATTCATTAAAAATCTAATAGCACAATGTTCGATAATGTCTAAAATTTCCTATAGCATGCACAACTGCTAACAGTTCTTTTTTCAATAACCGTATAATTTAATTCAGCGGGAGAGAGATTTTTTCTAACAAAGTAAATGGCATAGGGAAAGTTATCTTCCCTTTGTCCCAAAACTACTCCTAGTGTAGTGTCCGAAGCGTCTGTACAAATATGAAAAGGTAAGGACCAATTTGGCCCTCTTAGAACCGGAGCAGTAGATAATCTCTCTTTTAGTACCTGAAAGCCTATTGACAATCAACATTCCATAAAAAGTTGGCATCTTTAGTTAACAATTTGAATAATGGTGCTGCAATTCTAGTGAAATTCTCAATAAATCATCGATAATATCCTGCGTGCCCTAAAAACATTCTTACCTCTTTTTGCAAGCTTGGAATAGGGATACGCGAAATTACCTTGATTTTTGCTGGGTCAACTTGAATCCCTTCAATTGACACATGATGGCCTAGAAAAATTCCCTTAGTTTGCATCATTCTACATTTATCGCTACTAAGGGCTAGATCGGCTTCTTGACAATGGATCAATACCTTCTCTAGATTCCCCAAAGCTTGTAGAAAGTCATCCCCATAGACTGTGAACTCATCCATATAGACTTCCACACAATCATGGATCAGATTAGAGAAAATGGCAAGCACAACTCTTTGGAAGGTGGTGGGGGTGTTACAAAGACCAAAGGGAAGGACTTTATATACATAAGTACCCCATAGGCATGTAAAAGTAGTCTTTTCCTGGTCTTCTTCGGCTATCTGAATTTGATTGTACCGCTATAACCATATATAAAAGAAAAATATCTCTTACCTGAAAGCGTGTCGAGAACTTGATCAATGAAAGGCAATGGAAAATAGTCATGCAATGTGGCCTTGTTTAATTCTTTGTAGTCGACGCAGATTCACCACTTTCCATTCTTCTTTCGAACTACTACCAAAGGTGACACCCACTTACTATCAGAAATGGGGTAAATGAAATCTATGGCCAAAAGTTTATGAATCTTCTCTCTTGCGATGTCTTTTAATGATGGGTTCATACGCCTTTGTGGTTGTCGAACGGGTCTCATTTCTTCATTCATGTAGATATGATGGATGCAAGTGTCTAGATGTATACCTCTCATATCCAAGTAATCCCATGCGAATGCTCCCGTTTGTTCATGAACCATACTCATCAACTGTTGCTTTTGTTCTGTAGTCAATCTTGTACCAATATGTAAAATTTTCCCTTCAAATATTTCCACAGATTCTATGGTGAGCTCATGGCTTTCCCCCATTGCTGCAAATGAGGCGAAGATAGCCGGGTGGCAGGTTTCCTGAAACTCATCACTAAACACATGCTAATAACCATTAAAAGAGATAGGATAATTGATACAAGAGCTATCTGCTAAAAACTATTGCAAAACATGCTCATCAGAATGCTCCTGGAGACCTCTAGATTGATCTAATGTTAACAAGGGGAACATGCAATCTTCGTCTCCATATGGGTTTTCGAGCCATAATGGTACTTCAGCAGCTATCTAAGCAGGTGGAAATATGGACAAGGTTTGATTGTGAGAACCATTTGAAATAATCATTTCCCCATTCCTGCATCCAATGATGGCATCAGCAGTTGCCAGCCATGGCCTTCCCAGGACCACAGGGTGTCCAGGTCTAGAGGTTTTGGGAGAAATGACTACAAAATCTATAGGGTATTGCCAAGAGGCAATAGTGACTACTATGTCCTCCAAGGATCCTATTGGTTTGACAATGGATTTATCTGCCATCTCTAAGAGGATAGGGGTGGTTTTTAGTCCAAGTAGTTGTAGTGACATCATTATTTCATATGTCATTGCATTTATGCCTACCCCTAAATCTACCAAGGTGTTAGGTAGAAGTACTCCATTTATTTCAATAGTGACAATGGGATTCCCGGGGTCATTGTATTTGGCAGGCATGTCATAGATCATTGTGGACATTTGGCTCATGATTTTGACATTTTGGTTCTTATGCCCCTTTCTTCTCAGCTTCTTAATGTAGAGGTCCTTGACAATTTTGGTGTATATGGCAATGTCTCTAATTGCTTGTAAAAGTGGGATTTTAATGCAGACATTCCTAAGTTCATTTTCCAAGTCATATTCAAGCAAGAATTCCTCTTTCTTTACTATTAGTCTTTCCGAGTATGGTGGTTTAGGTGATTCTTTTTCTTTCTATTGTTGTTTTGCATCTTGTGAATGATTTTCGGATGACATGGAGGGTACCTCTTCCTGGATGATGACAACTGATTTTCCTTTGTTAATTGTCCTTCCTAATCATAATTGAATTTCGTTTACAGGAATGGCACTGATCATGTATGTAGGAAAGGGATGAATATCTATGTTTTGCACGGGTTGAGGTAACCTACTGTGATTAGGGTTAGGTACAAGTTGTGCAGGCAGCAGTGTTAGTCATGGTGGGTTTATGGTAGTTGGTGCCTGCGAAGATGATGTGTTAGTAGGCGCAGGTAATGATTGATGTAAAGGAGGTGGTGGTAGCATAGGTTGTTGATACATATTAGGGTTATACGCTTGCTAATAGGTTTGTGTGGCTAGATTATACGAAGTGCTTGGCATGTTTGGATAGGGTGCATAGAATTGAGGTGGAGGTTGATAGTTGTTGGCATAAGGGTTTGACCTCCAATTCTGGCCCCAGGCAGTATTTTGTGGTTGTTGAGAAACCCAAGGAGGGTAGGATGCAGGAAAGGTCCATGGCTGAGTCTAGCTATAACCTTGAAGATTTGGATCTGGGAACACATTCTGACTTTGTCCTCTCCAGGTGGGTCTCTTGGTTGCTTGTGATTGGACGAGGGTTTCAACATTCCCCTTGTAGATGGCTTGTAAGCCGGGAAGTGATGGGTACTTCTTGGTCAGGTGTTCTAAGGTACAGATCCCACAGACCTTGATGGTGTTTAACGGAAACTTCCTTTCTACATGTTTATGCCTACACTTGGGACAAAAGACTACCATGGCTGCCTTCTCAGCTTCCTGCTGTTGTTTAATTTTCATGGTGTCTACCTCGTCACTGATTGTGTTTAGGATATCAGTTTTAAAATTTTCTAATAGGTTCCCCAGCTTGACTCTTGTAACAGCATTAGCCGCAGTTTTCTTTTGCACATAGTCTCTATATTTTTCTCTAAGTTCTCAAAGCTTTTTACCTACTTTGGCTTGGCTTCTAGAGTAAGTGTGACATAGCTCAATGACTTCAGAAAATTTCTTTTTATAAATGTTTCCACCACTGAGCAGGTTTAATATTTCAATACAATCATCTCTCAACCCTCTTAGGAAAACAGTTCTGATAATATTTTCATCTAGGTTGGACCCACGGGATTTGTGGAAATTGTATAAGAACCATTCAAGATACTCTTCCAGATTTTCATCTTCATTCTGCTGCATCCTAAGGATATCATTGATGTCCCTACTCTTACAAAAGTCTTGATATTTTTTAAGAAAAACTGATCTCATGCCATCCCATGTGTATATAGTGTGTTTCCCTAGACTCATGAACCACCTAAGGGCTGCATCTTTTAATGTTGCGAGAAACCATTTGAGTTTATGAGCATCTTCATAATAATTATAACTACAACATAGAATATCGAATTCAAAAAGAAAGGCATCGGGATCTTTAGATGATTTACCATAGAACAATGGGAGAGATGTCATTGGAATGCTCCTCATTGTGATGTCACATGTCACATCTAAGATAGGGAATCTGAAGGTGACTTCTTCCTCACCTTGGTTACCTCCTCCAAAGAGATTCCCATTGCGTTGAGGGCCTTCTCCCTCTTCTTGACATTCTTTGTTTTTTCTGTCCTCTCCATCTAGGTGATCCATCTCTCCGACCAGTATGCATTGAGGTTTGCTGATTATGGGGTGGCCCGGGGGTATTGGAACATGGTTGATGTTGGTTGATTGCTCGTCCACAAGGTTTTTTTGTTCTATTGGTTCCTCTACAAGGTTTTTGTAGATAATCTGTTGAATGATCCTTTCTCCTCAATCTAGGAATTCCTGGTCTGAAACCATGTTAGTATCAACACTTCCTCCTTCTTGTCTCAATCCTACATATCGATTAGTAGTGGTGAGAATAGGTATATTAACTGATCCAAAAGTTGAAGGAAATCTAGAACTGGAAATAAATCTACCCTTACTATCCCTAGGTCTACCTGCACTTCTACGCATAAAGATAAAGGAAATAAAAAAATATTCAAGGACAAGCAGTGATCAGTCAGACTTTGGAGCAACCCCAACAAAAGTGGATGTGTGGCTCTTCACTCACGTCTTACCGTACTCTCTTTGCCCTCTAACAGTCCTGCAATATCTTCAAACTTAGATGATAATAATTACCTGAATAAGAAATGACAATATCCTCGGCAACAGTGCCAAAATGTTGAGAGATTAAATCCCTTAATATTAATTGTCAACCTGGGGTTCGTAAACACAAGTTTTCTTGTGCTTTCTTCATTTAGGGTTAAATTAGAGTTTTAGCATTTCCTTATAATGATTTTTCAAGTAATAAATGCATTAACACTTACTTACATTTAGCTATCCAAAGAAAACCCAATAATCAAATTTAATCTAGATATTTCAAAAACCTTTACAAACTCTAGCATTCAAATTTAAACTCAACAAACTACTGAGCTATGAATCTCAAGCAATAAAAATGAAATTCTACTCACACAAAACCTTACTCAATCAAACCCTCAAATGCTGGTACTAGACCTTTTATTTGTAATAACAGTTTATTCATCACTCAACAAGCAATCTGTAATGATTGTGATTTAATCCTTGAGCAGACAAAAAAACTTGTACTAATAACCATTCAATCCTCAAGCAATCTACACAAACAACAATTCACTCTTGAAGCAACTAAGTAGTCTATAACAATTCAATACTTAAGCAAACAAGCAATCTATATTGATAGCAAGTCAATCAAACAATCGATCTGTACCTAATGGTTTGTTACCCTATTAACAAAGATCTGAAAGTTAAGTACTGATCTGGAGCAATCACTCTATTCTACTCTATCGCTCACTAATTTATTGTTAGACTCGCAATCAAGTAATCTACAGGTCTTAATTAAATGAAAGCAACTCAAACACTCAACCTATTCAGCACCTAGCAATTCAACCAAACAATTCTTAAGAAACTGTACTCTAAACCATTCTATAATCACACCAACCCTTACTGGCGAATAACCTTACTTGGAGCCAATGTACTATTGTTTAAAATCTAATTGATATTTGACTCCTGAAAACTGGAATCAATCACCTCACAAAGCAAGGGAAATTGTTTATTTGGACAACTAATAGAATTGATCTTCAGACGAAACAGGGGAAACCCTTTATCTACTAAACGTAATGAAATTGATCAACACACAAAATAGGGGAATCATTTATCTATTCTAAACTAATGAATTTACAATTAATAGATCGAAAGCACTCATTGGTATGCTATGTTCAATCCACGTGGTCCACTACGCAATCCAAGAGTCTATTTATCAAATGAAACAGAGCTAAACGATAGTAAACCATCCAATATTCATGAAAGCAATCTTCAATCCAAATAACTTGAAAGTAGACTGAAGGTATTACAATGTTTAAACAATCAACGAGAATTCTTTTATGTGGTATTGCCTATAAAACAATTCAAATAAAGAGTCAATTCGATCCAGTTCCTGAGGGAATGAAGAACAGTTTGATGGTCTGAAAAATCTCATTCTAATTACTTCGAATTCACTGAATAGAGTTAAATATCAAAGTAATCTCAGCACTCTCAATGTATAGATAATTTGTCTCACTCATTAGATGATCATGTATCACTTCTCAATTGATTATAAATCAATGTGATAGCAAGCATAACGTTGTTCTGAAATCAAAGCAAGGATCACACAAAGTTCAACTGTGAATTATGGAAACAAAGGAATTAAAGAACATCAATGCATCTACCCTCTTTTAAACAACCAAATTAATGCAGTTCTCATGCAACAAGCCAAACCAAACCAATTTGTAATGAACGTAAAACTAACCGTGACTAGTCACACAGTGTTTTTATCCTACAATATAGAAAGCAAACCAAGACGGGTGGGCCCGACCGCACCTGTGATCTAGGTGGATATTGGTGGCCACCCACCAAGTCCACTTGGACCCCCACCATTGTTTCTTTCAGCTTTTTAGTTTCCTTAATTGTAGTACAGTCTACTATTTTTAGCAGTTTTTTGGGTCTTGAACTTCCGGAGCCGTTTTGAGGCCCTAAACAACATTTTTTGGGAAACCTGGGAGCAACATTTCTCTTCCCAAAGTTGTAGTTCTCGGATAGATCTTTCTAACGAGATATTGTGCATGTCAAACAGAGATCGTATGCCAAAGTTATGATCCCGGGAAGTTGATGTACCAATTTACCCAAACAGGACAGTTTGGCATTTCATCTTCTAGGGTTAGGTTTTTGGATGTTTAGGGTTTTCCATTGTTTCTCAACAATAAATAGGCCTTCAACCCTCATTGTAACATAGTTCAGAGGCATGTAGCTGCCACATCTCTTCTCAGAGATAAGCTACCATTGCCCTAGCTGGTTTATTTCCATTTCTGTTTGTAAGCATATTTAGGTATTTTACATTAATGGAATGAAGTATTATTTATGTTGCATCTATGTGTTTATGGTTATCTCTATAATTTGTTGTGTTCTTGTTTAAATATGGATTAGTGGTATCGGAGTGGTCTTCTTTTTCTCTGTTTTTCTTTGCATGTCCCCAACGAGGTCGAGATATAAGGAGTTAGGGCTTGAATTGGTCAAACCTTTGAAAGACCAGTCTTGCAAATCCCGACGGCCTCCCATGGCGGATAAAAAGAAAGACAAGGGGGTAGGGGATCCTATCAAAATATTGCTCGAAGAAGCCCTTGAGCAACAAAGGAATGTGATGATGGACAACTTTGCCTAGATGCTTCAGTGACTACCCAAGGGTGACACATCAGCTTCCAACAACTACTCTGGAAACATCACACCGTTTAAGGTACAAGTTAATTTTGAAATCCCCATATTCGAGGGTTAGATAGACACAGATGTCATCGATAAATGGTTAAATCTATTAGAGGGTTATTTTTCTATTCATGATTTTTCCAGTCGGGAAAATATTATTTTCGCTCTTCTCAAAGCAGCCCCCCATGTCAAGGACTGGTGGGAAACCTACTGCGAGTAGAAGGATGAAAGTACAAGCTCACTATTTTCAGCTGCACCCACTTGGAATTCATTCTAGGATGCCATCAAG
This sequence comes from Pinus tabuliformis, assembly GCA_031772625.1. Classification (NCBI taxonomy): domain Eukaryota; kingdom Viridiplantae; phylum Streptophyta; class Pinopsida; order Pinales; family Pinaceae; genus Pinus; species Pinus tabuliformis. Next base: position 1,199,407,999 of record CM062820.1, on the reverse strand, counting down.
GAGTAGTACTACCCTCTCGGAAGCTATGAGGATCAATACATAAAGTGGACCACGCTGCGGCAGGGAAGGGAACAAGATGTGTCAGAGTTTACCAATATTTTCCATACCCTTTGCACAAAGTTGGGTATCAAGGATTCGGAGCAGCATTTGGTACTGAAATACCACGGTTACCTGCACAAGTACATCCAGGAAGAAATATACTTCCTGAACATCTCCTCACTCGGCATGGCATACCGATATGCCATCAAGGTCGAGCAAAAGTTTAAACAAAAGAAGCAAGACTTTGGATCTGCGAATCTGAAGCAAGGGAAAGGTGCCCACAAACCGCAGAATAAAGGACAAAGCCAAGGTGGGGTGGCCCAAGGTAGCCCGCCAAAGCTGCAAGCAAAGAACACCATCACGAAGCCGAAAAAGGACATGGGAAAGTGGTGTGAGTTCCATAAGAGCTCCACTCGCAACACAAGTGAGTGTCAGGCCAAGCAGTCACTGGTGGCCGAGCTAAATGTTTCAGAATCAGATGCATGTTCCGAGTCTGAGTGAGAACCTGACAAGGGGAATGACAAAGAAAAGCAGATTATTGATGCGGAGCCCAATGCCATCGTTGCCACCAGGAAGATCCAGAAGGAGGAACCCGAAGATCCAGATGAGGAGGAATGTCTCTTCCACTCCCAGATGTGGGTAAAGGGCTACCTGCTACAATTCATTGTCGACAGCGGGAGCCAAAAGAACCCCATTTTGATAGAGGTCGTCAAGCGGCTGGGCTTACCAACCATAGCACATCCATAAGTGTACACCATCAGGTGGCCTCACCAAGGACGGGATCTTCGCGTGATCCAGCGGTGTCGCCTTCCATACAACATCAAGCCCTTCATGGATGAGGTATTGTGTGGCATTGCTCCCCTTGAAGTTTGGGATGTATTATTAGGACAACCATACTTGTGGAAGTGACATGCTGTGTATGAATCAAGGCCCCATTGTTGTTATTGTTACTTTAGTAAATAAGTTGTACAAGATACCAGAGGTAGCACAACCTACCACCATCTCTTTGGTTACTGCAAAACAGTGTAGTAAGCTCATTTCCAAAACCGAGAAATTTGTTTTCCTGATGATACGCCCTTAAGGAAAGAAGAAGATAGTGGCCATGACCTCCAAACGAGGCCCCTCCGTACGACAACTATAGATGGACAAGGTCATGGAGGAGTATGAGGATATCTTCACCTCCCCCGTAGGGGTTCCTTTGCACTGTCAGGTCAAGCACTCCATCAATCTAACCCTAGGTGTGCCGCTGCCTAATGGACCAATCTATTGGCACTCCATTCTAGAGAATGATGAAATCAAGAGGCAGATTCAGGAGCTGCTGAAGAAAGGTCACATCCATCCGAGTTCATCGCCCTGTGGGAGCTTGATCGTGTTGATACAAAAAAAGGATGGGACTTGGAGAAATGCACTTTTGGCATGACCCAGGTTCAGTATCTGGGATACATTATTGATGAACAGGGGGTTCATGTGGATCCAACCAAGATCCAAGTCATTAGGGATTGGCCATCTCCAACCACTCTGATAGAGCTCCGCAGCTTTCTAGGTCTTGCCAACTTCTACCGCAAGTTTGTGTTGGGATTTTCTCATATCACTTGGCCCTTGAGTCAAGTCACCAAGGGAGGAGTGAAATAAAAATTCTTCTGGTCTGAATCTCAACAGGAGGCATTCACAGAGTTGAAAGATCGCCTATGCTTGGCACCAGTACTCGCATTACCAGACTTGCAATAACCATTTTGTAGAAATTTTGAATAATATAACACTTATTCACAGAGATTATCCTGATTATACACTATTTGCAGAATGCATGCATAATACATAACCTCCTCTACGTTGATCATCAATTTGCGGAATCAAAAACAATCACATGCGCACATTGAAACATCAATCACACATATCAACACAATATGTACTGGGGAAAGCATACAGTTGAAAACCCCAACTATTTGTATATTAGAATGATAGAGAACATGTAACAATACATAGTACAATACTCCTCACAAGTACTCAGTACTATCTCCACCTGCTACACACAAACTAGCTCAGATCTGAACAAGTCACAGGTTGAAATCTCCTCCACTGTTTGCCTGCCTCTACTGTGCAATCCTGTTGAGAAAAAACGAGATCCAAGTTCAAATTTTCCTTGGCTTGTATTGCGCAATCCTCATTGGAAATCTCAATCCATGATTGTGAAAATCTCATGCACAGCTATAGTCACAACTGATAGTAGACTCACCCTTTCACCCACCTATAACACTTGTCTCCACTGAACTGTCCATGCACTGAGTTAACTGATGTATTGTTTAGTTGATTTATGAGTTAATAATTAGTGAATTAATTAGTAATTAATTCACATCACTCATCACTAGTGTATTTGGCAGTTAGACTAAATACAACTAGTTCAACTAAGTCAAACTGAACACAACTCCATCAACTCCTCAATAAACTCCACCAAACTCAATCACTTGAGTTCTAACTGAAGTCCATCATGCAATAGCTCAACTAACCCATAGGAAAAGCATATTTCCTTCTGGAAGTTGCATGTGCCACATCCGTAGCTCGAACTGAATTGCTGCAAGAGGATAAGATAATGTTTATAGTCCAAATATTATTAAGAGCTAATAATATTCGACTGTTCTATTTTTAGACTGGCAGTCTAAAAATAGACTCTGCCCATATGTATAAAAATAGAAGTCCATCTATTTTTACCAACATGACCAATCATCCACAAATAGCATCCTGCAATTCATAGACCATGATCCATATGTCTAAAAATAGACATAGTCTAAAAATAGACTTTGCGCCAAAAATAGCCTACGGACTCACTTAGTGAAGGCGACTTCTTTTCACTAAGCTCCATCATCTTGTTGCATTTTCAACACTCCCTCTCAACAAGATATGGATTATCTGCAACCCCTATCCTGCCTCTGTGGTATTCGAATTTGCTCCTGGTGAGCACCTTCGTCAAGATATCAGCATCCTGATCCTCCGCGGGAATGTATGAAAGTAACATGATTCTTCGCTGCACACAATCTCTGATATGATGGTACCTCATGTCGATGTGCTTGGATCTATCATGAAATACTGGATTAGCCGAGAGTTTAATGCAACTCTGGTTATCACAATAAATCACAATAGACTCCAAGTGTGACCCGAACAACCCGATCAGGATCTTCCTCATCCATATAGCCTCGCATGAAGCCAAACTTGCTGCCATATACTCGGCCTCTGCTGAACTGAGTGCCACAGATCTCTGCTTCCTACTATACCAAGAAACTACTATCGACCCAATACTGAAGATCCCTCCAGATGTGCTCTTTATGTCTGTTGGGCTCTCTGCCCAATCTGCATCTGTGAAGCCACATAACTTCACCTCATCCTCCTGTCTGTACCACAATCCATATCCTGATGTGCCTCTGAGATAACGCAATACATGCTTGCCTACCTTCCAGAAGAGCTTGGCTGGCTTAACCATAGCTTGTGAAAGCTGGTTAACAACATAGCATATATCGGGTCGTGTATTGACCAGATACATAAGCGACCCCACCAATTGTCGATAAACAGTGGCATCCACTACCTCTGCTGAAGTAGCATCCTCCTTCCTCCAACCTCCAAGAAGAGGAGTATCAACAGGCTTGCAGCCATGCATGTTGAACTTCTCCAGTATATCCCAGGCATACTTACCCTGAGAAACAAATAGTCCATCACTGCGCTGCCAAATTTCCAATCCCAGGAAATAATGAAGGAGGCCCAATTCCTTCATCTCAAACTCTCTAGCAAGATCCTCCTTACATGAAAGTATCAACAACTCATCTCCCGTCAAAATCAAATCATCTACATAAAGTACAATGATAAGCAACTTACCCTCCACCACAATCTGGTATAGGTTAGGATCCGCCTCACTCTTGCAGAATCCATGTCCGGTGAAATAACTGTCTATCCGAGTGTACCAAGCACGAGGTGCTTGTTTCAACCCATACAATGCTCTCTTGAGCCTGCACACATGTGACTCGCTGCTGAAGATCTCGAAACCTTCGGGTTGCTCTATGTACACCTCCTCCTCAATGACTCCATTGAGGAACACAGTCTTCACATCCATCTAATGAATGTGCCACCCCATCTGCGCTGAGAGAGCAAGAATCACCCGTATGGAAGAATACCTTGCGACAGGTGAAAAGGTCTCCTCATAATCGATCCCCTCTATCTGTGAGAAGCCTCGGGCAACAAATCTTGCCTTGTACTTCTCCACACTCCCGTCAGCTGCCTGCTTCACTTTGTAGATCCATCTCAGACCCACCACTGATTTCCCCTCCGGTCTTGGGACAATCTCCCATGCACCGTTTCTAACAATCGAATCATACTCTTCCACCATGGCATCTACCCATGCGGGATCCTCCACAGCTTCCTCGAAAGAGGATGGCTTAGTCACGACACATTTACTCACAAGAGCAATGTATCCAGTGTACCGATCAGGTGATTGTCTCTGTCTGCGCTGTCCTGTAGGTGGTCCTACAACCTTCTCTGCATCTTGAGCTAGTCGCTCAGCTTCTGTAGTGTGCTTTCGCCCTCTGATGGTTGGCGCTGCATGAGTGGTCTCTTCCACTCCATGAACTTCATCTTGTGGCTGACCCACATCCTGAAGCTCATCCTTAGGAACTAATAGCTCCTCATCTACATGCAAGTGTGGCCCCCTCTCAAGCAAACACTTCATGGCTTTCTCCTCCTGTAATTTGATATCCCGTCGCACAACAATACTGCGACTGTCTGGAAAATACACATGATAGTTGTGGGGCATATCAGTGTACCCAAAAAATATCCCAACCTCTGCGGTCAGCTCCGGCTTCTCCCTGGCATCCTTCGTCACATGCATGTAAACAGGAGAACCAAAAATCCTCAAATGGGAAATATCAGGCCTCTTACCAGAATAAGCCTCCTCAGGTGTACTCATGCCAAGTATCTTGTGAGGACAACGATTCTGCACATATACTACAGTATTGCATGCCTCCGCCCACAAGTGAAGGGGTAGGCCCTGATCATGCAACATCACTTGTGCAGCACCCGCGATCGTTCTGTTCTTTCGCTCAGCAACCCCGTTCTGTTGTGGGTTATGGGGAGCTATGAGCTCTCTTCGAATCCCTTCTGCACTGCAGAAGTCCTTAAACTCACCAGAGATGAATTCACCACCATTTTTGCTCCTAAGAGCCTTCACCTTCTTCCTTGATTCCTTCTTGACCAGTGCTTTGAACTCACAGAACTTTGAGTATGTCTCGCTCTTCTTCTGCATGAAGAAGATCCAACACTTTCGAGAGAAATCATCAACAAAGATCACATAGTACTTGTGCTTTGCTGTCAAAGCTACTGAGAAAGGTCCACACACGTCTGTGTGAATTCTCTCAAGGATCATTGTGGCGCGACTATCCTTCTCGTGAAAGGTTGCTTTCACAATTTTTCCCAAAATACACCCCTTGCACTGATCTGACTGCGCAAGAGTGCCTTTAGGAAGCCTAGTAGAAATCTGTTGTAGTATCTTCAAGGCTCCATGGTGAAGGTGGCCCAATCTCCGGTGTCACAGCTCGCCATCATCCCGGCTCACCAATCCTTCTGCCTTGCATGCCATTTCTGCGCAGTCATCTACATGCAATTGATAAAGGTTCTTGACTTGAACCCCCATCTTCCAGGTTTCTCCAGTTCTCTTACTGCACAGGAAAGCCTTTCCCTCACTGAAAACAACATCATATCCCTTTTCTTCTAACATTGCCACAGAGATAAGATTCTTCTTCAATCCTGGAACATGCATCACTTCCTTCAATACGAAGGGTTTACCAGACTCCCTCTCAAAGGAAATGGTATCAATACCGGTCGCATTTTATCTACCATCATCGCCCATCTCGATGTGCACTCCAATATCTTTCTCATCCAGATCAGAAAACAAATCTCGATCTCCTGTCATGTGAAAAGATGCACCACTATCCAAGAACCATACCGATCCCATCACACTTGATACCAAGCATGCGATCAGTGAAAAATCCAGCTCAAACTGCGAGGCTAAGGCCTCTCCCGCTGCAGATTCAGCAGCTTGCTTATTTTTCTTCTTCTGTGGACAATTTGTGGCATAATGTCCGCGCTGGTGATAGTGAAAGCACTTCACCTTGGACATGTCCTGCTTCTTCCCTTTTTCACTGGAATGAGAAGCTTTCTTGTTCTTCGCCTTCTTTGCTTTGGCAGCCAAAGCACAATTTTCTTCATCAAATACCTTTGATGAAGATCCGTCCCTGGTATTCCGCCTGATCTCCTCTTGCACAAGATCTGACCAAAGTCTCTCCCATCCTGGCAATTTCTCTCGGCCATTGACAGAGTCCTGATAAGAATGCCAACTCTTCGGAAGACCAAGGAGAGCCAAGCTCACCAAGTCCTCATCATCGACAGTCACCCCCACACTTCCCAGCGCATCCCAGCATTGAGTGAACTTCGTGAGATACTTGGGCATACTGTCTCCTTTCTCACACTTAATGTTTCTGAGTTTATCCTTGAGCGCCAACTTCCTCTGTCAACGCTTTCCACATCAAGTATGGAGAAGCCTTTCCATGCAGGCTGGATACAATGTGATCCTTCACGCCCTCCAACAGAATCCTTCGACACTTTGTTGTCTTCTTTTGCCAAACCTTAACGTGAGCAGCATCAGTAAGCTTTGGGACCTCAACATCTATGAACTCCTTCAACCCATTGTCATCTAACACCACCTCCATCCTGTCTTTCCATGCAATATAATTTGAGCTGCCTTCAAGGGCATACTCCAATCACAATCCGTTGAAAGACATTTCAACTTTGACACCAAGAAAACGCTGCTGTAAATTCAAATTCCACTAGCTCAAAACTCAACCGCTTTTGATCTAAAATTCATGAGAACAAAGTATTTCTAGTACAGATATTGATTGTATGGGCATTCACCGGATATCTCACCTTCCAAAAGAAGGATGAATCCAGAGGCTACCTGGCCCGATTACAGACTCTGCTTGAAGAAATAAAATGCAATCACTTTCTGAATAATAGATCTGATGATCAACTTCGCTCTGATACCATGTAGAAATTTTGAATAATATAACACTTATTCACAGAGATTATCCTGATTATACACTATTTTCGGAATGCATGCATAATACATAACCTCCTCTACTTTGATCATCAATTTGCGGATTCAAAAACAATCACATGCGCACATTGAAACATCAATCACACATATCAATACAGTATGTACTGGGGAAAACATACAGCTGAAAACCCCCAACTATCTGTATATTATAATGATAGAGAACATGTAACAATACATAGTACAATACTCCTCACAAGTACTCAGTACTATCTCCACCTGCTACACACAAACTAGCTCAGATCTGAACAAGTCACATGTTCAAATCTCCTCCACTGTTTGCCTGCCTCTACTACGCAATCCTGTTGATAAAAAACGAGATCCAAGTTTGAATTTTCCTTGGCTTGTACTGCACAATCCTCATTGGCAATCTCAATCCATGGTTGTGAAAATCTCATGCACATCTATAGTCACAACTGATAGTAGACTCACCCTTTCACCCACCTCTAACACTTGTCTCCACTGAACTGTCCATGCACTGAGTTAACTAATGTATTGTTTAGTTGATTTATGAGTTAATAATTAGTGAATTAATTAGTAATTAATTCACATCACTCATCACTAGTGTATTTGGCAGTTAGACTAAATACAACTAGTTCAACTAAGTCAAACTGAACACAACTCCATCAACTCCTCAATCAACTCCACCAAACTCAATCACTTGAGTTCTAACTGAAGTCCATCATGCAATAGCTCAACTAACCCATATGAAAAGCGTATTTCCTTGTGGCAGTTTCATGTGCCACATCCATAGCTCAAACTGAAGTGCTACAAGAGGATAAGATAATGTTTATAGTCCAAATATTATTAAGAGCTAATAATATTTGACTGTTTTATTTTTAGACTGGCAGTCTAAAAATAGACTCCACCCATATGTCTAAAAATAGAAGTCCATCTATTTTTACCAACATGACCAATCATTCACAAATAGCATCCTGCAACTCATAGACCATGATCCATATGTCTAAAAATAGACATTGCGCCAAAAATAGCCTGCAGGCTCACTTAGTGAAGGCGACTTCTTTTCACTAAGCTCCATCATCTTGTTGCATTTTCAACACATTTGAGGTCGAGACAGATGCCTCTGACTATGCTATTGGGGCAGTCCTTACTCAACACGGGCATCCAGTGGCATATCACAGTGAGAGACTTTCAAACACAATCTAGAAGTATCCCACTTATGACAAAGAGATGTATTCCATTGTGCAGGCCTACCAACAATGGAAGCATTACATTTTGGGGAAGGAAACGGTCATCCACATGGACCACCGACCCCTACAGTTCATACAGACCCAAGGGAAATAATCTGAAATTGATCTAAGACAAATAATTAAGGTATTACAGACTCATGTGCATAGATGTGCCTATGTTACTTTATGCAACGGATCGATAAGATTGCGAAATACACAGACACTGAAGCAGTTAGAGAAAACACAACAAGCAAAACATATAAACACAACAAGTTTAAAAAGGAGTTCACCCAATGCTCCTGGGCTACATCTCCTAGTCCAGCCTTCAGTGGTGGCCTCTCTATTATGTTTTCAAAAGCAGAGTTTTTACAATAGTGAGCTCAATTTGAGTCTCACTCAGCAGATACAATTCAGTAGGACTGTACTTGGATCCCCCAAGTCTCTGGAGTACACAAAATCTCCTTACTGAAACTCGACCTCTATTGGTCACCGTAGTATGAGCCCAATCTGAGACTCACACATGACAGGCATATACAGAGGAGTTCACTTGAACCTCTCAAGCCTTTTCTGGAGCACACAGACTCTCTAACTCTCTCTATCTCTATCTCACTCAATGCTGCCTTTGTTTCTACAAGTTAGCTCGGCTTCTTCTTTCTGTTCTCAACTTTCTGCGTCTAACTAAATCTCTTTTCTACTTGCTCTATTTCTGTTAGTTTGTGGCTTTAAAGCCATTGACTTTCTGACTGTTTGTTTTCGCTTCTCGGCTTTCTAGTTCTCCACCTCTGTCCATTTGAATTCCTCTGTTCTGCGTCATCATCACTATATAACGCCTTATAGGGAGGTAGCCACCTGTTTCATAACGAACTGAGTGTCAGTTCTCTTGGACATTTTTGAACGATTGTTTTTTACCGTTAACTCTAAGAATGCCTGCGAACATGATATTCTGCCAATGCATCGTCCACGTTGGACTTCAAATATTATACAACTCTACCTGTTTACCCCGTTGAATATGGTCATCCATCGGATTGTGTCTCTGCCATCAATCTGGAGCCTCCAGATCCTACGGTCATCATTCATATCGGGCGGGTAAGTAACACGACATTTACCCGTCCGATGTGAGTGGTTTTCTCTCTCTTCTGCTGGACAGTTGTCAATCGATGTGTGGCATCGGGTAGGACTTGGTTGAAACCACTTACCGCCTCGAAGCCCTTCTGATATCTTGCCCGTTTTGTGGGACCCCACCTCTGACGGAATCGACGCGATATTCGTTATGTTTTATAACTTTTTGGGTTCGAGTCAGTCGGAGCTTTTCCTTGTCTGAGGGGTTTGCCCGACGATATGCGATTAGTGACTTGTCGCTAATCACATATTAGAAACCATCCACATTTCTCAAAAAGACCTCCCATTTTACCAATTCATGACAACGCGTGTTACCATGGGCCAGTGGTCTGCGCGCTTGACCGAGGGTCCTCATTGCTCCGTACTGTTCACAAATTACAACTGTTTCGAGGATATTTCTGATAAGCTCGTTCTTTGTAAGACTTTGAAACTTTGGCATGAATTTTACAGAGTTCATGAAAACTTAGAGTGTTTTCTAGGATCCAATTCGAATCACGGCCTTCCCACTAAAAAAGCTTTTGGACCACCAAAAGTTTGTTTTTAAGCATCAATCAAGTGAGGGTATAGATTCCTCGCTTGCCCAATTTCAATCCATTTTGCACTGCTTGGTTTTGAACCTTTGAGCCCAATCCTAAGGTACACGATATCCCCTCTGCGAGTAGTTCTCACCTTCTTGTCCAGAACTGTATCTTCCTGCAACTCATTGAGATATTCAGGTAACAGATCATCAATAGAAGGCAATTGACTCTCCTCTTCAGGATCTTCGATCAATGAAGGTTCAAACAGTCTCAAGCTTTCTACATTAACTACTGAACATATGTGCATGTAAGCTGGAAAATCAAGGCGAAAAGCATTCTCATTGATATTCTCAAGTATCTTGAAAGGTTCATACCTTATCGGCTTCAGCTTCTTACCTTCACCTTGCATTCTATCTTTGCTGATATACAGCTAGACTTGATCACCAACTTGGAAACTATGCTCATTCTAATGCTTATCATGCCTTGCCTTGTACTTGGATTAGCTCTTTTCCAGCTGTTCCTGTACTACCTGGTGAATCTCTTGGATTTGTTCAATGAAATTAGTTGCCTTGTCCACATCACTGTGTCCATTAACTGCTATGTCTTTACCAAAGACAAAATCCAAGGGAGACCTTGGTATGAAACCAAAACAGGTCTCAAAAGGATATCTCTGTGTAGAAGAATGTTTAGCTTGGTTGTAAGCATGCTACACATATCACAGATGTTCATCCCAAAGCTTGGGATGCTTGCAACTCGATCACTATCTTGTTGACCACCTCTGTTTGGTTGTCTATTTGTGAATGAAAAGTTGTGCTTTTCTTCAGTCTGGTGTCCATCAATTCCCACAGACTCAACCAAAATTTCCCAACAAATCGGGTATCTCGATTGGATACAATAGTAGTGGGTAATACAAAATGAACCCATACATGCTGAAAGAACAACTTTTTTGTTTGTTCAACTGTAATCTATTTGTTACAAGGCATTAAAATACACATTTTGTTGAACCTATCCACAATAACATATAAATAGTCATGACCTTTTCTAGATTCAGGCAGTCCCCCAACAAAGTCCATGGAAATACTTTCCCAAGGATGAGAAGGAATTGGTAATGGAGTGTACAAGCCTAGTTTTCTATTGCTGGGCTTGCCTTTAACACACATAGTACACCCTCTTACATATCTAGAAACTGTGTCATTCATTTTTGGCCAATAACAAAATCTTTGCAGCTGTGCAACTATTTTACCCACACCAAAGTGACCTGATATTAAAGAAGTGTGTGCTTCTCGAATTATCTTTACTCTTTCGGTTTGAGGAATGTATAACTTTCCCAAATGATACAAGATTTGGTCCTTAACATGACAATCCAATTCTTCTACTTGTTTGCCATGACTTAAAGTTGCGTATACATCTTTAAAATCTATATCTTGAGCACATTGTTCAATGTAGCTTTCATGCAATATTGAATTATGCTTAAGTATAGTAGATGCATTTATGATTGGTTTGGACAACATATCTGCAACTTTATTGTGTATGTCCTTTTTATATCTGATGACAAGATGAAACTGTTGTAGAAAACCCATCCACATATAGAGTCTTGATTGTTGCAACTTAGTTTGTGAGTGTAAATATTGAAGTGGTTAATGATCAGTATGTATAACTGTCTCTTTTCCCATTAAGTAATGTTTCCATTTTTTCACACTCTGTACTAATGCATACAATTCTTTATCATATGTGGGATAATTAACTACTGCATAATTAAATGTCTCAGAATGATAACATATGGGTTTACCATGCTGCATGAACACTGCTCCCATGGCATAGTCACTGGCATTTGTTTCAATCTCAAAGGGTCTTTGAAGATCGGGAAATGCTAGTATTGGTGTTGTACTAATCTTTTCTTTTAAGGTGTCGAAGGTATTCTATTGTTTGCCTCCCCACTGAAACACCTTGTTCAATCCTGTTAAAGCATGTAAGGGAGCTGCAATCAAGGAAAAGTTAGAAATAAAATTTCTCCAATACTGTATTGCTCCTAGGAAGCTTCTAACTTCTATAGCAGATTTAGGTTTAGGCCAGTTTATGATGACTGCAACCTTAGAGGGATCTATCTTCAATTCACCACCCCCTACAATATGACCCAAATAATTCAAATATGTTTTTCCAAATTCACATTTTGATAGCTTAACACAAAGATTTTCTCTTTTCAAAACATCTAGAGTCTTCTTTACATGCTTCAAATGTTCTTCCCATGTTTTACTAAATATAAGAATGTCATCTAAATATACAATGACAAAATCATCAATAAAAGGCCCGAGTACATCATTCATTACTCTCATGAAAGTAGCAGGAGCATTAGTTAAGCCAAAAGGCATAACCAACCACTCATACAATCCCTGCTTTGTTTTGAAAGCAATCTTCCATGCATCTTGCTCTGCAACTCTGACCTGATGGTAGCCACTATGCAAATCCAACTTGGAAAAGTAAACGACTTCTTTTAGTTGATCTAATAGGTCATCTATGCGAGGAAGGGGATAAAATTTTTTTATCGTTATCTTATTTAGTGCTTGGTAATCAATGAACATTCTCCTTGAGCCATCTTTCTTTCTCACCAAGACAATTGGAGACCCACATGGTGATGTGCTAGGTCTTATAAACCCTTCCTCGAGCAGCTCCTGTACCTACTTCTTGATTTATGCATTCTCTAAAGTAGACAACCTATACATTCTGATGTTAGGCAATGGAGCATCTTGCTACAAATTAATATCATGTACTATTTCCCTTTTGGGTGGCAGACCTTTAGGTTCTTGAAATAGTATATCATATTCTGAAACAACTTTTTCTAAATCAGCTTGCCGTTTAGCATTACAGCCTTCAAATACATTAGTTTTATCAGGTTTCCTTTCCTTTACGACTATCAGTAAAAATTGCTTGCATGAATTTACAATTCTTTTCATCTGCCTTGAGTTTATGAGAGTGTAATTATTCTTGAGTTTATGAGCTACCTTACAGTATATTCAATTCCATCTTTAACAAGTTGATATTTGTTTTTAACTCTATAGAAAATGTCTTTTCTATCATACAAGTAAGGACTTCCTAAAACAATTCCACATACATCCAAGGGAACAATATCTAACTCAACCTCATCTACAAATGCTGACCCAAAAGAAAACCTAAGTTTACATTGTCTAGTCACTTGTAGCTTTGCTTTATCACATAAACAACCTAATAGATATGGCTTTTTGTGAGGTGTGGTTAGTAATCCGAGTTTCTTTACAATTGCTTCAGAAATTAAGTTTTCTTGTGAGCCACTATCAAACAAAGTATCAATCTTTTGATGCTTGGAAACAACTCTAATATGAAAAAGCTCATGCCTTTTCCTCTCATTTTCTTCGTTATCAGTAGATTGTGCAGAATTACTAGTAGATGCTTCAGAATTTTTACATTTTATACTTGTGGCTGCTATTGTTGTTTCATCTCCTGAGTCTGACCCCAAATCCTTCTGAATAGCTGCTGCAGTCTTCTTCTTTTCGCCATCGTACTTCTTGGGTTTTAGCTCCGGATGCAGAATCTACTAGTGCTCATCATCATGCCCATCCTTCTTGCAATGAGTGCATGAAGGTTTGGTCTTTTGTACAACATTTGCCTTCCTCTCTTTCCATTTCTATTTTCTCTTTTCCTTGTTCTTGTTTGCAATGGCTTTTGATGATCCCCCAACTTCTGGGTTCACATTCTTGCCTCTAGTCTCTAGATGTGTAGCCTAAACAGATACCTCATCTATGCTAGTGGGATTAAACATGAGAATGGTATGTCTTAAATAACTATGTAGACCACCTATATACTTCAGCAAAGTTTCAGGTGAGTATAAAGAAATGCCTAGAATCAAAGCTCTTTTCCTAAATTCTTGGGTGTAACTTTGTACACTTTTCCCTTTCAATTGGTGAAGAGTTTTCCAACTCATCATAGCTTGCTACATATAAGCTAGTGGATATAATTGTTTTTTAATTGTAGAAACAAATTCATTCCAGGTAGAAAGAATTTTACCATGTTTCTTCAAGTCAGGTTGTGTCCTGCCTTCCCACCATACCAGGGCGGTACCTCCAAGGCGTAGGCTAACCAGCTGAATCTTTCTCCTTTCTGAATCAATGTTCTGCACTCTACAATATACATCAATTTGTCTAATCCAGTTATCTAGCTTTTTTGCATTCAATTCTCCGTCATAAACTGGCAAATAAAACTTCACATCTAGTTGTATCAAAGAAGATTTCTTCTTTTTCTTTTTAGGGCTTTCTTTGTGTGAAGAAGAGGATGATGAAGGTGATGATGGGGGAGATGGTGGAGAGGGCTTCTCTTCTTTTCCTTTGCCTTCTAGGTGGGCAACTAGAAGAGGTTCTTCTACTCCTTTATCTTGTTTGGAGGTTGATGACTCTTCACCTCTACCTTTCTTAAATTCCCTATACATTTCTCCTACCATGGCTCTCATGGTCATGAAACTGTCCATGAACTAGGAGTTTGATTCCAAGGGACTTTCTTCTAACATTTTCCTCTTAGGATAGACTATTCTGATTTCTGGGTTAGCTTCGACCAACTCTACTTCTCCTAATTTAAGCTTTGATCTAGTTATCATTCAACAAAAGAATCCAACACAAGCTTGTCTAACCTTAGTAACCTAGAGCTCTGATACCACTTGATCTGAAATTGATCTAAGACAAATAATTAAGGTATTACAGACTCATGTGCATGGATGTGCCTATGTTACTTTATGCAACGAATCGATAAGATTGCGAAATACACAGACACTGAAGCAGTTAGAGAAAACACAATAGGCAAAACATATAAACACAACAAGTTTAATAAGGAGTTCACCCAATACTCCTAGGCCACTCTCCCAGTCTGGCCTTCAGTGGTGGCCTCTCTATTATGTTTTCAAAAGTAGATTTTTTCCAACAGTGAGCTCAATTTGAGTCTCACTCAGCAGATACAATTCAGTAGGACTGTACTTGGATCCCCCAAGTCTCTAGAGTACATAGACTCTCCTTATTGAAACTCGACCTCTATTGGTCACCGTAGTATGAGCCCAATCTAAGACTCACACATGACAGGCATATACAGAAAAGTTCTCTTGAACCTCTCAAGCCTTCTCTGGAGCACACAGACTCTCTAACTCTCTCTGTCTCTGTCTAGCTCGATGTTGCCTTTGCTTCTATAGGTTAGCTCGTCTTCTTCTTTTTGCTCTCAGCTTTCTATGTCTAACTAACTCTCTTTTCTACTTGCTCTGTCTTTGTCAGTTCATGGCTTTAAAGCCATCGTCTTTATGACTGTTCATTTCTGCTTCTCAGCTTTTTGGTTCTCCACCTTTGTCCATTTGAATTCCTCTGTTTTGCGTCATCATCACTATATAATGCCTTACAGGGAGGTGGCCACCTGTTTCATAACGAATTGAGTGTCAGTTCTCTTGGACATTTTCAAATGACTGTTTTTTATCGTTAACTCTAAGAATGCCCGCGAACACGATCTTCTGCCAATACATCGTCCACGTCGGACTTCAAATCTTATACAACTCTGCCTGTTTACCCCGTCAAATCTGGTCATCCATCGAATTGCATCTTCATCGTCGATCTAGAGCCTCCAGATCCTACGGTCATCGTTCATATCAGGTGGGTAAGTAACACGACATTTACCCATCCGATGTGAGCGGTTTTCTCTCTCTTCCGCTGGACGCGTGTCAATTGATGTGTGGCATCGGGCGGGACTTGGTTGAAACCACTTACTGCCTCGAAGCCCTTCCGATATCCTATCGGTTTTGTGGGACCCCACCTTTGACGGAATCGGTGCGATATCCATTATGTTTTATAACTTTTTGGGTCTAGGTCGCTCAGGGCTTTTCCTTCTCTGAGAGGTTTTCCTGGCGTTATGCATATCAAAAACCACCCCCGTTTCTCAAAAAACCTCTCGTTTTTCCCATTCCTGACAGCGCAAATTACCATGGGCCAACGGTCTGCACGCTTGACCGAGGGTCCTTGTTGCTTCACGCTGTTCACAAATTACAATTGTTTCAAGGATATTTCTGATAAGCACGTTCTTTGTAAGACTTTGAAACCTTGGCATGAATTTTACAGAGTTCATGAAAACTTAGAGTGTGTTCTAGGATCCAATTCGGATCAAGAAATTGCAGAATGATTGCCATCAGAAGTGGTCCACATACCTGCAACAGTTCCATTTGAATATCAAGTATAAGAAGGGCAGCACCAATAATGTCGCAGATTGCCTCAATTGACCACCGATCATGGCGTTAACCACCGTGCTCAACTCTTGTGGGCACGAGACTTCTAATTGGCCACTTCTCTACAAAAGTGACCCAGAATTTGACCACACATACCAGACACTCTTAGACGGTTAGCATGTTCCAGATTTTCACCTCCAGGATGAACTGTTATGCCACCTGGGTCACCTTTTTGTTCCTTCAAGATAGCGTGCCAAGATGATTTGGGAAGCACACTATAGTCGAGATACTGGGTATTTTGGGGTCGAGAAAACGGTCGCAGTACTGCAAAAGTATTTCTATTGGCCGAATCTTCGACAAGATGTCGGGAAGTATTATAGATCATGCATTGCCTATGCCATTGCCAAACCAACCATCAAGAAGCAAGGCCTCTATACCCCGTTGCCTACCCTAAGTCAACCTTGGGAATCCATCTCCATGGATTACATGTCAGGCCTTCCTTCCACTAAACATGGAAATGACTGTGTTTTTGTGGTCGTCGATAGGTTCTCGAAGATGGCCATTATGGCGGCCTGCAAGAAGAATCATAGTAGAAGCCACTGCTAAACTCTTCTTTGAATGAGTGTGGGTACACTTTGGGATCCCACAGTCTATCATCTCAGATTGGAACAGCAGGTTCCTCAATAAATTTTGGTCCAGTCTCTAGTCGATGCTGGACACCAAACTCACTAATTCCACAGCCTTCCATCCTCAAACTGATGGCCAGACAGAGGTTGTCAACAGGGTGATCATACACATTCTGTGCATGTACAACTCACAGTTTCCACACACATGGGATGAGAGCCTCCCCTACGTTCAACACAACCACAAATGGGCTCTCCACAGCTCGACTGGCCACAACCCTTTTCAGGTGGGCTTGGGATTCTAGCCACTATGTCCCATTGATGTGGCCATGCCATTTGCAACTACTCACATAGATTCAGCTCATGTCCAGTCCGAAACAGATAAGGCAAACAAATTGATTGAGCACATCCAACATATTCGCCAGCAGGTCCATGAAATTCTAGAGAAATCAAATGACAAGTACAAGCAACGACATGATCAACATTGGGTGCCACACAATTTTCAGGTGGGCGACAAAGTCTGGCTACATTTGCAAAAAGAGTGCCTTACCAGAGCCTTTCAGAAACTCAAACCACTCCGATATGGTCCTTACACCATTACCAAGGTTGTGGGAGACAATACATTTGAGCTCATCATTCCCCCATTCCTTGGCCTGCACCTAGTGTTCAATGTGGATCACCTTCGGCCATAATTTCCACCATTACTAGACACATATGCCATTGCAGAATAGATCACACCCACAGAGTTAAATCCAGATTGAATGGAACAAGCTGCAACTAATCGGATCATGGACACACAAATCAAGCACAATCGCCAGTAGAATATCCAACTGTATTGAGTTGTCAAAGCAGGCCAACTCGTTCACTACGGGAAGTGGCTCACAAGGGACCAAGTTCAACAAAAGTTTCCTCATCTCATGGAGGAACTCAACGCAATGGGGACCATTGCTTTCTAAGGGGGGAGGAATGATCCAGGTGGATATTGGTGGCCACCCTCCAAGTCCACTTGAACCCCCACCATTGTTTCTTTCAACTTTTTAGTTTCCTTAGTTGTAGCACAGTTTACTATTTTTAGTAGTTTTTCGAGTCCTGAACTTCTGGAGCCGTTTTAAGGCCCTAAATGAAGTTTTTTGGGAAACCTAGGAGCAACATGGCTCTATGGACCGATGTTGCTCTTCCCAAAGTTGTAATTCTCGAATATATCTTTCTAACAAGATATTGTGCACGTCAAACGGAGATCATATTCCAAAGTTACAACCTTGGGAAGTTGATGTACCAATTTACCCAAATGGGGCCCACAGTTTGGCGTTTAATCTTCTAGGGTTAGGTTTTTTTATGTTTAGGGTTTTCCATTGTTTCTCAACAATAAATAGGCCTTCAAGCCTCATTTTAACATAGTTCAGAGGCATGTAGTTGCCACATCACTTCTCAAAGATAAGCTACCATCACCCTAGCTGGTTTATTTCCATTTCTGTTTATAAGCATATTTCAGTATTTTGCATTAATGAAATGAAGTATTATTTCCACTGCATCTCTGTGTTTATGGTTATGTCTGTAATTTTTTGTGTTCCTGTTTAAATCTAGATCAACTTGGGAGCTAATTAAACTTAGAGTAAAGAAAAGATCTCAAATGCAATCAACTGACTATCCTCAACAATCCATCAATGCTTAATCCCAAATTCAAAGCAGAACCATTTCGATATTATTAAAGATGAGTTATGGAATTCACGGCAAAATAATTCACTGTTCTAGCACTAACTTGACATATTACATCCCTTGCCTTTTATAGGCATTTGATTACAGTTAAACACTGAACTAAAAATGGTAATTTATAACAGTCTAACAAGTCGACTCCTCCAGAGCAAATAGGTTTGAACAACTGGCCCGAATTGGTCGAATAACTTGTAACCAATTCCCAAACTTGGTGTATGCCACAACCAGAGAAAAGAGAGCGAAGATCTCGGGATCAAATGCACTCATTGCAAAGCTGGTGACATCTCATCATCCAGAAGCACGTGACTTCTTATCCATTTCACTATTTGAGTACTGAATCCAAATATAACTTTTGAGTACAGTAGTAGGGAGCCATGGTACACCAGTTGGTTCTTTCCATTATCCTCCTACACATCTTGCTGAGAAGTCTACACTTGGTCATAATAATTAGTTAGTTTTAGGAATCAACTACCTATATCTACTTAAATCCACCAACAAATAGCCAAATGTAACCATAAAAAGATTTACCTCGAATGGGGATTGGGACCATGATAGGGTAGCAAAATAGCAACGAAATAGGTTCCATAGTGCCAAAAAGAGGTCAAAATGGGGATTGAAAATGATATTAATAGGAAAAAAATAGGGGATCAACAATATATACCCATCCCATTGTATGACCAAGGACTTTTAACCTTGGCTCCTCCCAGAAAGCATTGAGAGTTTTCAGTTAGTACTTTGAGGAGCGAGGAGTGGCTCCAATGTCCCACTATTGGGGCTAGTGATGTATGGTGTACATATGTGTCTTGGAACTTTTTATTAAGACAAAATCTTGTTAAGGCCAACACATTTTCGTGCATTTTTTGTAGATGTTTGTAATACTATTCTTTTGACATCTATAATTCATGTTTGTTTCACATGTACTAAGATAGTTGAACTATTTTGGTTTTTTTAGTACTTACCTTGTTTGGAATGTGTTTTAATGGTTATCACTGTTGCCTCATCATTGTAGACTACTACGCATGATACTAGGCAAATCTTCCTCACTTACTAGTTATAATGACTCTCACATCTGTTGTGGACTACTTTGCTGGATAGTGGACATGTCTTCCCTTGTACTTTGGTTTTAACTACTACCGCATCCACTGTGGACTATTCTGTTGGATGTTGGATAGACCTTTTTGGTTCACGTGTGTGTCTTCCTAGGTGGTACTATTACCTTTCACTTAAAGGCTCACTTTACTCTCCCCCTTTTGCAATAAGAGAACCTAGACACATTTACATTACACACTCACCTTGCTTTTTGAAGATACTAGTATAACATGATCATGTGCTGAACAACACGAGCTATGAAAAATCTCTAAGTAAATGGAAATTGGGCCACCATACCAGATGGGACTCCTAAACCAAATGGTGTGAGGTCCAATTGGGAATTCATACCATGGATAACCCAAGAATGTTAGAGGATCCAACACCGTCAAATCTAACAAAGGCTCATATCATAACACATGTTTGCTATTGGATGTTTTGTTATACATAATGATAAGCTCCTAGTTGTTGAAAATGGCAACAAGAAATGCTAAAAATAGAAGTGCTATAAATAGCACTGCTAAAAATAGCAGTTTGAGTACTAGTGCTGGATTGGGCAACAAGGAATGAAAAATGGAAGTGCTAAAAATAGCATTCTATTTTTAGCAATTTAGGATGGATTCTTATTTTAGTCAATCCCTAGACTAAAAATAGGAAGTAAAAGTTGAATTTGATATTAACAACAGTTTGTAAATTAATTAATTAATTCATCTTGAGTTAATTAGTTAAGGAAAATCAAACTTGAAGTCTATGTGAGGACATGCAACAATTTATCTATTAATTGAGGAATTTATCCATCAATTAGAGAGATAAGGATGAGTTGTAATTAGTTGGCTCAGTTAACTGAGTCAAGTCCAGTTAGATTAATTTAACAATTTGTTAAATTAATGAGATTTCAGTTAGTTAATGCTTGCATGCATGTAACTACTGTATTTCAGATAATTGAGTATTCACTCATGGATAACTCATGCATGTCAGTTCAGACAAAGACCCAATTGAGATCAGAGAAGGGGCAATGTACTATCAGTTGGATGAATTTTTTCCTATAAAGTAAGCTCATCCATGGATGAGGATTCATCTCCTTTAGGATTGTGTAGTTAGATCAGAGGTTAGTGAGTGTGTGAAGAGGCCAATTCACACAAGTGGTTGCACTGGACCCCAATCAAAATTGTGCAAAGAAATAGGAGGCTTGGAGGGTAGAGGAGAAGGTTTGAGAGAGGCCTTTGACTGTCTATGAGCAACAGAGGGATTGTAGAGAAAGCAGGATAGCTTGTGAGCTGATTCTTTTTGTAATCTAGACTATATTTCCACTTGTATAATAACAAAGAGTTGGGGTTTTAGGCTGAGGCTTTCCCTGGGTAAATTCTTCCATGTTATGTGTGATTGATTCCTTCTTATCATTTATATGTGTTCTTATTGATGTTGCTCATGTTCGATTAAGCTTACACTAAATTATTTGTAGAAGTAGATCAATTGTTTTGCTTTAGTACATTGCATTACCAGATGATCTGTAGGTGGGAATTTCTACATGGTATTGGAGTAGAGGTGATCAAAGTGGAGAATAGTATACTAAGAGGAGATTTCAAAGTTTTGAGTTTTGGGCCAAGAGTTTGCAGAGTAGATGTGAAAATTTCTGTACAAAATTTTCAGAAATAAATAGTAGATTTGGATTCCTTGCAGAAAAAGACCCAAATTCAACAAAAAAAATCGACTGAATCGGAGTTCGGATGAGGGAGATATCGCTGATTTAAAATCAGCTCTTTTTCCAGAAAATTTCGTGACGGCAGGAAAGTGGAAACAGATTGGTTTGCTAGCCAAGAACCTGTATGCACCTGAGGTACAAGATGCATGCAAAGCCTTGAGGAGCAAGGTAAAGGTTAGATACTTGGTGGTTGAGAGTGAGAGTACGTTACCTCTCAACATGCAGCATCAGAAGAAGTCTCAGACAATTGTGGAGGAGCCACGATTGGTGAAGCAGCTTCAAGAGGTTGTGGAGTAGCCACAACTAGGGAATCCGAGAGGAGATAGAGTGGAGGCATCCACTCATGCAGAGACCTTCAGTAGGGGGAAATTTCGAGCCAGGTGGGCAGAGGGATCACATGCATCCATACCTCCAGGTAGGAGGTGGGGTGATGTGGAGTGATCGTCCCAAGAAGGCTGGAATAGGGGAAGGATTGGGTAGAGACAGATAGCAGGAATCCCAAGACAGCACAGAGCTAGCAGGCTGCAGCAATGCGAAAGGTACAAGTGTGTTGCATTAGTGCATGATGGCACAAAGAGGTGTGCAACGGTGCGAGATGCATGGAGAAGTTGCAGTAATGTAGAGGTCATAGAGGGAGCACTTGTCAACAGCAGGTAGAGCTTCAGCATCAGAGTATGTTTCTAGCCCAACATAGAGGTCAGTTGGGAGTTTTTTTTTGTTCTGAGAGTTGCTGGAGCAACTACAATTGGTAGAAGTGTTGCATGTAGAACATTCCGAAGGTACAAGATAGGGTTCGAGAGGAAGCCTTTCTTGTTGAGAAGGAGTCTTGAAAATGGCAACAAGAAAATCTAAAAATAGAAGTGCTAAAAATAGCAGTTTGAGTACCAGTGCTGGATTGGGCAACAGGGAATGAAAAATGGAAGTGCTAAAAATAGCATTCTATTTTTAGCAGTTTAGGATGGATTCCTATTTTAGTCAGTCTCTGGACTAAAAATAGGAAGTAAAATTCGAATTTGATATTAATAGCGGTTTGTAAATTAATTAATTAATTCATCTTGAGTTAATTAGTTAAGGAAAATCAAACTAGAAGTCTATGTGAGGACATGCAACAATTTATCTATTAATTGAGGAATTTATCCATCAATTAAAGAGATAAGGATGAGTTGTAATTAGTTGGCTCAGTTAACTGAGTCAAGTCCAGAAAGATTAATTTAACAGTTTGTTAAATTAATGAGAGTTTAGTTAGTTAATGCTTGCATGCATGTAACTACTGTATTTCAGATAACTGAGTATTCACTCATGGATAACTCATGCATGTCAGTACAGAAAGAGACCTAGTTGAGATCAGAGAAGGGACAATGTACTATCAGCTGGATGAAATTTTTCCTATAAAGGAAGCTCATCCATGGATAAGGATTCATCTCCTTCAGGATTGCGTAGTTGGATCAGAGGTTAGTGAGTGTGTGAAGAGGCCAATTCACACAAGTGGCTGCACTAGACCCCAATCAAAATTGCGCAAAGAAATAGGAGGCTTGGAGGGCAGAGGAGAAGGTTTGAGAGAGGCCTTTGACTGTCTATGAACAGAAGAGGGATTGCAGAGAGAGCAGGATAGCTTGTGAGCTGATTCTTTTTGTAATCCAGACTATATTTCCACTTGTATGATAATACAGAGTTGGGGTTTTAGGCTGAGGCTTTCCTCGGGTAAATTCTTCTGTGTTAGTGTGATTGATTCCTTCATATCAGTTTATGTGTTCTTATTTATGTTGTTCATGTTTGATTAAGCTTCCGCTAAATTGTTTGTAGAAGTAGATCAAGTGTTTTGCTTTAGTACATTGCATTACCAGGTGATCTACAGGTGGGAATTTCTACACTAGTTTCATGGATTAGAGAATCTATGAAAAGATCTTGTGATTAAAGTTATGGATTTGGGACATAATGTTGCAAAATTGCTTATAATCAATTTTTCGTGGGCTTAAAATCCACATTTATTTCCTATATAGAGTTCTAATGCCCGAAATGAAACTACCATTGCAGAATGGAATCATTGAAATGAAACTAGAACAAGGATCATGAGCAGCTCAATGCATTCTATTTGAATCAACAAACTAAAACACGTGGATAATTAGGTAATTAGGCAAACATAATGAGTATTTAGAAACTTGGTATATCTTATAGTGCACGACAACATTACAACATAAATGACAAATATCATCATCACTTTAATGTGTGCAATAACACTTACCAATGTTACTTGTTTTAACTAGTAATTAGGAAACTCACATTACCTTATATTTGACTTTTGACATTTATTAATAAGATTTCATAATATGTAAATCATTTAATGAAAATTGTCCAATGCTAAAGTAAATATGATTGCACATTTTTCAGGTTGTTTGTTTTTAATGGTAAAATATATAAGGTTACACATTATCCATTTTGTTGAAAACACATCAAAAGAAAAAAAACTCAATAACATATGTACTTATTCAATCACCACCATGAACCCAAAAAATACGATCACAACGCAATTAGGATTAATATGTTATGAAAAAATATTAACAACATTAGAACTAAAAGATACAGTAATATGAATGAAAAGAAATAAAAAATTGAACAATTTAAAGTCTACTTCAGATTTTAAAAATAGATCACAACCAAACTCTAGATTTTTTAGAAGGGAAGTAATAAATAGTTTGAATCGTAAACAAGATAAAATGTGATATCCTCACTATAACATGGAACCACACACAAATTTTGAGACCATATTTATAGACCTAGTTAGTTTCATGCAAAAGAGTCACCAAGCATTATCCAACATTGAAATATTCAAAAGAGGTGATGAGATGGTTAATGAGAAATTTTAATTAAAATTATATTAGTGTTTATGCATTTGAATGAGAAAGGATATTACACAATAATACAAGTAACTCGAGGAGTCAAAAATTTGGACAGAAAAAACCAATGGCATTCCTTAAAAGAGATTAGACTCTAAGAGGAGAAAATAAACATATGGGTATGTTGTTCTCAAAAGCTAAGAACATTTTTCGTAAATATGAATCATAAAAAATATTATCTCCTATAGTCATTGAATCCTACAAGTAACTATGACCCCAAACGAGGATACAAATCCTTATTTCTTCATGGTAATGACAACCCATAACCTTTGAGGTCAAGGCTTCTCGAGAAGTTCAAATATCCATCGAAGAAAAAAATATCCATGTGCTTATTGTTAAAAAATCAAGGCTTAACATGTGACATCTTTCAAAAACCGTTATAGGGGATCAATTCAATCTTGTATCTAGAAATATGACTTTCCAAGGAATGCTCACCTTATTATGACCTATTCTTATAGTATTGAATTGCTGCAAGAAATAGATCACTTCGGGGTTTTGACCACTACTTGAAAGGGAAGAATCCCTTAGAGATTAGTGTATGAATGAAGACACAAAGAGATATAAAACCCTCTCTTCTAACATTAGCCCAAAAAATTGGTTTCCTTAATTTCTAAGCTCTTTGAAGGCAAGTTTACCATGCCATTGGATTTTTCTATCCAAATTATAAATATCCTCTTAACATTTCCTTAATTTAAGAAAAGATGCATTTTAAAGCACTCCACAGAGGAAGTCACAAACAAATGTTTTCTTTGTGCATTCATTTTATAGAGATTCATATGGACTTCCCCTTAAATGTATGACTAAGATAATCCTATGTCTATCCACTACTCCTATCATCTATTTCAAGGCTACATTGGGCAGTGACACAAATAACTTTCATGAACTAATGACAATAAAACTAGTCTTAGTGCTCACCAAGGAAAATGTGATTTGTCACATCGAAATTTATAGCGGCTCTCTAGATGTGATTTAATGGATGAAAGGAAAATTCAGTTTGTGAAAACTCACACTACAACCTATTTTCCATACCATTATGCAGATCAAATTGTTGAAAAGTTGTAGCAAGAAAGGCTCAATTTGACTTTAGCCTTAGTTTTGGGTAAATCAAATTTACACATTACTAGGACAACTTGGAGGCAATCAACTAGTGTAACATGGCTTGTGTCACTCAGTTTACTTTAGTAAATTCAAGTTAGAGGGTTTGGAGTTCAGTGATGCATGTGTGATTGCAAAATTTTAGTAATCCAGATCAATTATTTTTAGTTATATTCACTTAAGTGACCTCTAACTATTGTTAGAGTCAATTGACGGCCAGTTGTGCAGTGCGAACAATAGTCTAACTCAAATATCTATTAGTCAACTAATCAATCGGTACAAAATAGCTAGTGCATGTAGAGAGCTAGAGTTCCTCAACTAAAGTGGAGATAACAAGGCAGTGTAACATCAATTGTAGACTAGAATTGACTGTACAAGTGATGCATGTAATCAGTGATCAAAACTTGCGATTTTCATAATGAATTTGGAGGAAATTCCTCAAAAATAGGGGCTATTTTCCTCAGGATATGTGCAAGGAAATAGGATCTTTGTTGAGAAAATATTTGGCTAAGTGTTGGCCATATCTTATTCATTGAGAAGGAAAGCAATTATTCTTTTGTAGGTTGAGCTCAGAGCTACAACTACCAATTGTAATAGTTTCTCAATTAATATAATTAATGCAAAGAAGCTTGAGGGGTTTCTCCTAGTTGGTTTCCCCTTGAAATTAATGTGTACTTCTTTTTTTTTTTTATTCCATGTCTATGCATGTTGTTCTAAATTGTGAATTTCATTCCGTAGACAATAGAGGAGCATTATGTGTCTTGGGTTTAGATTAAATTTCTTGAGTGGTTGTAATTCTATCGAATTTCTACGTGGTATCAAAGCCCTAAATTCAAGTTAGAACCAGTATTTAAAATTTGTCTCTCAAGAATTTTGAATTTGTAGAATTCTTGTAGTAGTTTTTCTTCATGATTGGGAGAATGTCTTTCAAAAAACAAATATTGGAGTATGCCCTCGAGGATAGCTAGAATTTCATAGCCTAGAATAATCAAGTGGAAGTAGTGCTTGATGACAATGGTGTATTAGAATATTTTAAAATTGACAATGCAAAACCTCCATAGCGAGATGCACATAAATTATCCCAATGGAAGAAGGATGTTGCAAAGACTAGGAGAATTATTCTGGAAGGTGTGAGAGACCATATGGTCTCAAATATCCATGGAAAAGAGACACAATTTTCTATGTGGAAAACATGGATTGAGCTATTTGAAAATAGCAGTGACAATAGAAAATTGGCCTTGAAATACAAACTTAGAAGCATTAAGATGCAGAAGAATGATAATATTTCGTAGTATCTCACTAGATTTACACAAGTTCTAGATGAGCTTGGAGGGGTTGGTGTGATGGCTGTAGAAGATGACATTGTGATCATATCTCCTATATACCTTCCAAAATCCTTGCACAACTACCAGGATTATTTGAATAGAAGGTAAAATCTACCGAATTGGGAAAGGTTGTCATTCGATTTGGTTCAAGAAGAGTTCAGGAGAAATAACTAGGTTGGGACCTCATCTAGAGCACATGATGGAGAAAAGTTTTCCTTGGTTGGAAAAGGGAAGAAGGGTAAAGGGAAGAATAACCAAATAAATCCTAAATCCAACCAAAATAATGGCAAGAAGAAAGACTTGTGTAATATAAATTTCTTCCACTACCATGAGTTCGGGCACTATGCAACAAAATGTCTGCACAAGAAGTCTACCAAGAATCATTAAGGAGGAGCAACAAGGGAAGCATAGTTGCACAATTCGAGTTAAAATTCACCCTAATAGCATGCATGGCCAACATTGTTATGGGCTGTGTGTGGTAACTTGATTCTGGTGCCTCAATCCATATGACAAGGTCGAAGGAGTTTTTCAATAGCCTAGAGGAGAAGGATCTCCATATGCATATTGAAATGGAGGATGATGGGAGGCACAATGCTATAGGAATTAGTATTGTCACCTTTGAAAGCAAGAAAGGCCCTCTTTTTCGCCTCAAAGATGTTATGTTTCTACCCAAGGTGAAAAATAACTTGATCCTTGTAGCCATTTTGGAGGATCATGCCTATGATGCTATTTTCAGTAAAAGGAAAGCCTTTATGAGACACATAGCTATTGGGCAAGTGAAGCAAACTGGGGTTCGAGTGAAGAACCTAAAAAAATTGAGCCGAGATATTGTGTTGCATTGAGAGGTAAGGCTAATAAAGTACAAATTCGCGATGTTGGTGAACTCTGGCATAGGATAATGGGTCATGTACACCATGGTTCCTTAAAAATCATGCAGAAAATCACCGCTAGGCTGCCTAAAGGATCCCTTGAACAGCAGGATGTCTACAAGGGTTGCACCTTGGAGAAATATGTCAAATCTACATTTCATGACTTGGAGAGTAGAGCAGATGCAATCTTGGAGCGAGTCACTTTGATGTTTTTGGACCCTTTTTTACAACCCCCAGAGCAAGACATAAGTACTATGTTATTTTTATTGATGATTTTTCTACAATGTGTTGGGTCTTCTTCATGTAGAAGAAGGATGAAGTGTTCTCTACGTTTATTGAATTCAAGGAAATTATGGAGAAGGAGATTGGGCAAAAAATGAAGGCTTTAAGGAGTGTCAATGGAGGTGAATTTTATTCATAGACCTTCAAGGATTTATATGTGAAAGAAGGCATTCAAAGAGAGATGACAACACCCCATAACCCATAGCAATATGGGGTGCTTAGAGGAAGAAAAAGAGCATAGTGGGAGCAACAAGGGCCATGTTGCATGATCAGGGGTTTCCATTGCATCTATGGGTAGAAGCATGTAACACCATATTGTACTTGTAGAATTAGAGTCCCCATAAGATTCTTGGATGATCACACCAGAGGAAGATTTCTTTGTGAAAAAACCTAATGTGTCTCATTTTAGAATTTGTGGAGCTTCAGTTTATTGGCATGTCTCCAAGGATTTGGGGAAGAAACTTAAGACTACAACAAAGTTGGGAGCTTTTGTAGGATACACCGAACTTCTACACAATTACCAGGTGTATTTTCCTTGACTTAGGATGAAAACTATAAGGAGATATGTCAATTTTAATGAGGAAAATACTATGATATTGTCTTTGGAATGAGAGTTGACTATCCCACTTGAGCAGCAACTTCTAGCTCCAAAACAAGGAGCCTCAAGATGAGTGTAAGGAGGTTGTGGAGCAACCACATGCAAAGGAGAAAACATGAGGCAAAGTGGAGGTACCCACTCAACCAAAATCTTCCAGAGAAGAGGGAAAGAGAACTAGAGAAAATGATATATTGTTATAGAATGCACAAGAAAATCTCGGAGCCCCCACATTATAGTAAAGACCGAGGAGGTCACTTAATAACTACACTAGGTACATGGATCTCATGACATAACTCATTGAGACAGAGCCTTCTCATTTGAGGAAGTAATTTCTCAACCTGTTTGTGTTAATGTTGTTAGGATATTCCGACACATAGGAAATAGTTAAGTATAACTTGGTCTAGTGTAGAGTTAGGTAAAGTGTGTTTCTTTACTATGTAGTTTTGTAACTTACAATCTGACGTTCACGATATGTTCTAGACATGAAGTGATCCGATGGTTAATTCTGTTCTCGGTATTATCGACACTTGATTCATGGCATAACACCCGATTGGTCCATGATCTCTATTTAAAGAGCATGGAGGGTCATTTGTAGGGTGACCGTTCATGAGAGAAGCTTATGTAAATTCTCTTTCTTTTATTAATAAATTTCCTGAAGAGGTCGCGTTGGCTCAAGTCGTGGAATGTTTCCTTCTTTGTGGGTTTTAACCACGTCAAGAACACTGTTGTATTGATATGTGATCTGTTTGTGAGCAATGTATTTTGGTGTTATATCTGGGGAAATTACCCTGTAGATTCCTACGTGGTATCAGAGCTATTTGAAGGCCGCATCCGTTGGTGATCCAAATCCGAAGTTGTACAACTGCATTCGACTTTCATTTCCTAGATCTACTATTTCTGACTGCTTTCAGGGCGAGAGGACTGCTCTATTTTGTTAGGAGGATCTGTTCCAGTGAGGAACCTCTTTCGTTTCACGCGAAAAAGTTTCCGGTAGCCCTAGTTACGTCATTTTTAAGATCTAGAGGTATATAGTCTTTATTTGCAGTTTTTGTTATTCATCTCTCTATTTATTTGGTTTTATTTAGCTCTATGTTTTTTATTACCAGATCTATACCTTTCATTTCTGTGTATTCTCTTTTCCCCGCAACTTTTTGCGATATTTGCAAATTAGAAACAGAAAGGAAGGATTTTTTTCATGCATATGCTCTTTTCCGCCGCGCCTTAGTGTGATCTCAGAAAATTAGAAACATTGAGTAAAATATTTAGTTTCTGACGAAATCTAACTTCAAGCCATAAGGTTTGGTTTTTTTGCATGTGTGTGTTGGGTTGTGTGTTTTTTTTGTTTTGTAGGCAAAAAGGGCCTTTTCAAGTAAACACGCACTCCAAATCTTCAGTGACTTAAAAAAAAAAAAAAAAAAAAAACCTTCCTCTTTTCCAAAAATTATTAACCTTTTCAAATAGCTCATTTGGTCCAAAGTTACTTTATGAGAATAGAGGTCCTGGGTTCATGTCTTTCTTTTTATTGAGTTACTTTCTCAAAAAGCACATGTAACTTATGTTTTAAAGTTACTTTATGTAAAAGTGTTCTCACCCATTATTTTTCCGAAGAAAAAAGCAAAACTTTTTATTGAGAAACTATAAAAAGTTTACATTCTGTTGAGGTCTTGAGCCGATCTGATGGCTCATTTAGTTGCTGTTTTGTTCTTCATATGCACTGATACTACTGATAAAAAACCATGTAAAGTCTTCTTCCCAGCTGGAGACTTATAAACAAGCTGAAACATTCATACTCTGGGGTCTCCTTCAGAGAAGGAAAACAACCCCTTACAGGAATTATAAAGAGTCTGAGTTACAAACGAAAAACTGCATAATAGAAGATTTGTTTACTGTTTATACAGCTCATGAAAAAGATAAGAACAGTGATATGAAGTAAAAACTTGTGAACAAAAAAACAAAATGATCGAGGAACTGCTGACAAAAATAATGTATGTGCTTTGATCACTGAGGCGGGGCATAAGGGGGCTGATGTGTAATGGATGAATGCCCCTGTCTGATTTCTTCTACTGTCCAGCTGCCCAAATCTTGTTGTAGACCAGCCTTAGAAAGCTGGTCTGCTTCCTCATTTTTGTCCCTGTAAATGTGGCAAATGGTAAACTTATTAAAATATGTCTTTAAAAAGGTAATTTCTTCAACAAGAGTCTTCAGAATCTGGTTTTGACAAGATGCATTTCCATTGACCCATTTTATGACATTCAATGAATCCCCGAAGATTTGAATTGAGAAGATATTTCTGTGAAGTAACCAGCATAGGAGAAGGCGCAAAGCAGACAACTCAGCATAGTTATTTGTGCCTGTTCCAAGCCCTACAGATGCTTTTAAAGTATGTTCAGGATTTAAGTGGATGCACAGGCCCGCTCCAGCCTTATTATTTTGGGATGCCCCATCAAAAAAAGCCCAAGGAATGCCCTCCAGAATATTAACAGGCTTTTGATTATTTTTTGGATTTTTGGCTTCAGGGATCGGAATGGCAGAGTATATAGCAGCACAGTTGATAGCAATGGCGGAAGTGGGGGTGTCCTTGTCTTGAAACAAACTTTTGTTCCTAGCTAGCCATACACCCCAGAAGAAAATAAGAGGCAAGTTTCTCATGTTTCCCTCCGGATAGCTTTGCCACCATTTCCTCCAGGCTTCTTCCAGAGGATCATGACCCCACTGAGCCTTCACCTTGAGCAAAAAGGTTACCTCCTCCCAAATTTTTTTTGAGACTGCACAGGCTGTGAAAAGATGACTGATAGATTCCTCTTCAGACTTGCACAAAGGGCATCTCCCAGGCCCGACTAGGAATCTGGCTTGTAAGATGTCCCAGGTTGGGACCTTCCTTTTTAGAATGCACCATAGGAAGAGCCTGGCCTTGGCTGGGCATTTTAGTTTCCATATGTTTTTTGACCACCAGTCTGGTATTCCCCAGCCTTTCTTTCCCATTAAGAAAGTATACCCATCTTTTGGGGAATAGTCCCCTGTTTTGCCTTGAGCCCAAATCAAACGGTCTGGTTCGTCTTTAAGCCTGACATTTGAGCGTTGCAGTTCTTTGATGTAAGCCATCCACTCGTTCTTCCATCTGACATTTATTCCTAGGTCTTCATCATTCTGCCAAGCCTGTCCCCATAAGGTAGATTGGCCTACTTTCTCCACCTGATTTAGAGTTGTAATTCCTTTGCTGTCAAGATGTCTAAGAAACCCAGGTGACAAGGCAAAAGCTTCATTGCAACCTACCCAGGGATCTCTGCCGATTCTGATCTGTCTTCCATCTCCCACTTTCCATGCTAGTCCTTGTTCAATCACTGAAAAAGCTTCCACTGTGGCCTTCCAGATAGCTGAAATATTCTTCATTTTCTTATCTTGGCTCCGAATCTAGTCTTCCACAGGAACTGGATTGATGTACTTCCTTTTCACCACCCTTGTCCAAAGATTCTCCATGGAGATTAATCTCCAGCCTGATTTAGCTGCTAGTGAAAGACTGAACTCAGGGAGTCTTTTTATTCCCCATCCTCCCCAATCTTTTGGTCTAGCCACCTTATCCCATGCCACCCAGGGTAAGACGGAGGACTCTTTTGTTCCTGCCCATAGAAATCTGCAACAAATTCTTCTGATTTTCTCCATCACTCCTTTAGGGACCCAAGTCAAAGCAGCCCAGTATACTGGGATGGCTAACAGTACTGATTTGATAAGGGTCAATCTGCCAGCTCTGGAGAGCCACCTGAAACTCCAGTGTGAAATTCTGGCTTCTATCTTTGCTATAAGCCAATTCCAGTCCTCTTTTTTGTATGCTGCTGGCTTTAGCCAAAATCCCAGATATTTGAAAGGAGAGTCCAGTGGCTGATGGGGGAAGGGGAAGAGATTTGCCATCCTAGTCCTTTCTCTTCTGTCAAAATCTGCCACACAAACTTGTGATTTCCTAGAGTTTATCTGCATTCCAGTAGCTTTCAGAAATAGATCGAAAATACATTTTAGCTCCTTAAGTTCATTGAAAGATCCATTGGTGAAAATCAATATATCATCGACAAAAAGCAGGTGAGTGATAAAAAGATTAATTGCTACCTCAATACCTTTTACCTTCTCCTCTCTTCTGGCTTTGTGAATCAATCTGCTTAGCCCTTCTGCCACTAGAAGAAACAGGAGAGGGGATAACGGACATCCTTGCCTGAGGCCTCTTTGGCTGTTAAAAAAAGGGGATGCTGCTCCATTGATCAGAACTGCAAAACTGACATTTGAGATGCAGCCCATAATCCAACTAATAAAAGTATAGTTGAAACCCACATGAGTAAGCAGCATCCGGAGGTAGAGCCAGTTTATTCGGTCATATGCTTTAGAGAGATCTATTTTGAGGACCGCTCCCTTCTTTTTCTTCAGTCTGACACTATGAATAACCTCCTGGGCTACTCCAATGGCTTCATGAATTTGTCTTCCATCCAGAAAACCAAATTGTTCCATTGAGATATTTCTTGACAAGATAGGAACAATTCTGATAGCAATAACCTTTGCAATGATCTTGTAAATACAATTGCACAAGGAGATTGGTCTGAAATCTTCAAAGCTCTCCGGATCATCCTTCTTTGGTATGAGAGCAATAAAAGTTGAATTGAAAGGTCTGTAGACTTCTCCTTTCTGTCTTGACTCTTCTACTACCTCAGTGATTTCAGAGCCTATTTGGTCGAAAAAGGAGAGAAAAAGTTCTATGGTCCAGCCATCAGGGCCTGGACTTTTATCCTTGGCCATAAGTTTCATGGCTGCTTCAACCTCCTCCTTGGAAACAGGAATTGAAAGCTCTTCTGCTTCATCCTCCTCAATGAATCTTGGAAAACATTGTGCTGTTCTTATGACTTCTGCTATGGTAGCCTCTCCCGGATCAGAGAAAATATTCTGGAAATGTCTCTGTCCTAAACCAGAGAGATCTGAAAAAGAGTTGACTTCCCTCCCTTCTTCATCTTTAAGGCTCCAAATAGTATTAACAGATTTCCTGCCTTTGGCATAGTTATGAAAAAAACTAGTATTTTCATCCCCTGATTTTAGCCAAATTGCCCTACTCTTGAGCCTCCATTCTTCTTCCTTATCCAAGAGGATTTTGTTTTGAAGCTTCTCCAGATGAAGGATTCTGTCCTTTGAAGCCTGCGAAAAATATCCATCTTCCTCAGTGCTTTCCATAAGCTTCAGCTCCTCCCTGATTCTATTCAGTTCTTCATTCTGTTTCAATTTCCTGTCCTTTGCCCAGGAGATTGTTGCTTTCTTCAATCTTTTGAGATTCTCCATGAACAGGTAGCTCTTATCCTCTCTTGCATTTCTGTCAGGATGGATCCAAGTTTCCTTAAAAAGGTTATTGTAAGAAGGGTCTTGGAGCCAAGAAGAATTGAATTTAAAGGGGGCAGGAGGTTTTGGGGGAGGAGAAGAAAGGTCCAAAAAAACAGGGAAGTGATCTGAGTTGCCTATTTCCTCAACCCACTGCCTGAGAATAGGAGCTTTGGAAGTTAGGTCCTCAGATAACAGGAAGCGATCTAATCTTTTGGCGATCTGATCCTCCCCTATCCTTCTGTTCCTCCAGGTAGGCTTTAGTTTGATCGGGGAGGGATCTATGAGGTTGTTTTCCGATAGAAGATTAAGGAAGAAAGCCGATAGGGGATCTTCTCTAGCTGATGGACCCCATGCTTCAGCTCTGCCTATAGAGAAATTTAAATCACCCCCCATAATCAACAAAGAGGACTTCAACACAGATTTTGTCATCAAATCATCCCAAAAAGACTCCCTTCCTTGACAGGGGCCATAAATATTTACTAAAGAGATGGGGAAGGTGAAATCAGGAGAAAAAACCTCCATACCCATAACTTGTTTCATCCCCCACTGGTTAATGACCTTAATGCGCCCTTCTTTGAACCCAATTGCAAGGCCCCCCGAGTGTCCAGATGAATCTATTGCAGAGAAGGTCCATCCTGGCAGAAGGGCTTTTAGCATTGATTCTATCTCAGAAGCCTTCCCCAAGGTTTCTTGCAAAAAGATAATATCAACATTTGAATTAAGGATCCACTCTTTCAAGGCCAGTTTTTTAGGTTTGCTGGCCAAACCTCTACAATTCCAAGATGACAAAATCATTTAATAACAGGAACAGGGGGCTGCACAGCTCTAAGAACCCGGGGATAGAATATTGTTTTCCATCTGCTACATCCAGCTTGGCTTTAAGTTTTGCCTTGGACATGTCCGATTTCCTACCTCTCTTGTTTTTGGCACAAATCTGAGAGGGCGACTGTCCTAAGCCTCCAATAACCCCCGACATACCAGGCTTCCCTCCCAAAGATCTAAGGTTGTATGGACATGGGGTACGAGAAGCTGGGTGAGCAAGAGGGGGCCATATATCTTCACAATTCAAATCAAGAGACGGCATGGCCGCCGAAATAGAGTCTACATCCGGGGAAGTCTTTGCATGTTCCAAGTTTTCGTTTATGTTATTTATATGAGATGGAAAGTTTGAAGGCGAAACATGCATTGAAACAGAAACATGCTCAGGTGAATTAAGAGAGGATAAAGGGAGCCCTGAGCACATACCCTTTTCATCTTCGCAGAGAGGATTTTGTTCTGCAGATGCATTCTTTGCGTTCTCCTCCACAGCTTCCGCCGGATGAGAGTCGGTGGTCTGTGCAGCCTCTTGGGTTTGGAAGTCTTCAGCCAGAGGCTCATTTGGTGTCTCCTCGATCTCCATTTCCTCTGTACCTTGCTTCGCCGGAATTTCTTTCTCCTTAGGCGTCTGAGAATGGTTTGGAACAGTTTCTCTGAAAACTGTAGTCCTCCGAAAGCGTCTCCTTCTTCTAAGCAGCGGACAGTCTTTTGCCAGATGCCCATACTCATGGCAGCGATGGCACCTAAACGGCAAGTGTTCATAATCCAATAGCTGTTCGAACACATAGTCTTTGTATTGTAAATTGATTTTTTGTGCCAAACCTCTGCTCGGGTTGAGGTATACCAGAATGCGGGCCATCGCTCTGTTCTTCGTCTCCAGGAAGGACATATCTGCTTCCAAGAAGACACCCAACCTGTTCCCGATGGATTTGAATACAGCTTCTGTCCAAAGAAACGATGGTAGACCCGGAGCTCTCACCCAAACTGGAAACTCATCGGTTCTCTCTTTGATAGCGTCAAAAAGGGGTGTCCATTTTTTCAGCAGTACTGGAATGTTCCCTATATTCCAGTTTCGTTGAAGCACCCATTCTGCCGACTCCTTGTCTTCGAAACTGAGCTTAAACCACCCTTTCGCTAAACATTGAGCCTCAAACTGAAATGGTCTATCAGATACAAAACAATTTTCACCCCATGCTTGAAGAAATTCCGATGTGAATTTCTTACCTCTTGCCCTTCCGACTAGGGTACAGTCTGCAACGGCTAGGGTTTCTTCTATGGAGACCTCCATCCCTAGGACAAGGTTTCCTTCAATCTCCTGAGATCCAATTGGCCTTTGAG
The DNA here is from genome assembly GCA_031772625.1 of Pinus tabuliformis. NCBI lineage: Eukaryota > Viridiplantae > Streptophyta > Pinopsida > Pinales > Pinaceae > Pinus > Pinus tabuliformis. The sequence goes on along the minus strand of CM062820.1, from coordinate 1,199,372,085 downwards.
TTTTCCTTTTCGCTCCTTTGCTCCTTAACTCGTCCACAGAGGCCCTAGTTTCCCCGCGTCCATCAGTCCGTTCTGGGTCCTCCTGTGCCAAGTCCACAGGGGGTTCTATCTCCGGCTGTGACTGAAACTGGGCGGAGAGACCGGGATCGGGGTTCCCTGACAGTAAAAGACCGGCCGCCGTTCCATCGAAGCCTTCCCGCTCCCCTACTAAACTGTCACCGTAACCTCCTACAGAACCTTCTTTTGGTAAAGGGAAATCTCTTGGCAGAGAAACCCTAGAGAGCGTGGGGAAACCTCCAGAAACCCTTGTTGGACCGATGCCGGAAGAAAGCCCCAAATTTGTTATATCTTCGAAACCCTTTGATGGCACGAACCGGCTTGATTCTGCTTTTCCCTTTGTAACAGAAGAAAAAACATCTACTTTCGACCCATCCGCCGCATTCTCCCTTGCCACCTGCTTGGGAAGGGCCGGATTACTGGATCTGAAGGCCTCTCTGCCAGAACCCTTACTTTGATGCAGAAAAGATGGTTTTGCCTCCTGGGATAAAGACTCCAACCTTGAAAGTTCGAAAGCTCCAAAATACTGTTCCACGTTTTGTGCAGTGGTATCCTTCCCCCACATTGAGAGGATATCTTCCAATTCTGGGTCCAGGTCCACTAGTTCGGAGGGATTAACCATGGTTAAGGGCCGTTCCGAGAAAAAAACGACAGCCAACAGTCAAAATGATAGACACCCTTACACGTCTTCTTGTGAACGGAATGAAACGGAGAAAACTGCAGCTGCTGTAGTGGGTATTTCTTTAAACAAAAATCCCTTACGCCAAAGCAAAAGTCCACCTCCACCTGCCAGTCATCCGGAAAGAGGAAAACCCCTGCGCCTACAGCTGCTCATGGAACCTGACTGCGATCTTCCTACCCGTGACCTGAGCGCGGTTCCGCCCGAAACCCTCGTTTCAAAACCCTAGCCATCTCTCCCTCAATCCAGATAGATCCATTCTCACCCATTATAAAAAGTGAGTCACGGATAATTCTAAGGTCTCTTTATCTTTTATTTAAGTTACAATTTCATGGGTAGCTCATAAAGTACCATTGTAAAAGTGAATTTCACTTATTTATAAAAGTGGGTCACATAATTTTGTTTAAAGTGAGCTAATTAGATTAAGTTTGGAAATAGGGGGGTTTAAAATATAACATTATTATTCACTTCCGCACATTCATGTACTTCGCCGACATCTTCAACAACTTTTCTTCAAAAAGCCATAAATTCTTCATCTGGAAGCTGGTTTCAGAGCTTTTTTTTTTAATCGGCCTAATTTTTCGAGATTGTTTCATTGGAACACTTATTTTTAGCATCTACACTTCAATTTCGGTTAAAATGGAAACTCCATGCCAAGTTATTCTTGACAACACTAACTACTTCCAATGGTTATCCTACATTGTGGATTTACATAGAAGTAAAGGTCCTTATAGAATAGCCTCAGACCAAGAATCTAAACCTAAAGATGAAGATAAGGCAGCCAAATGGGAAAATAGGCAAGATCAAACAGATGGGTTGATAGGGATGTTTATTTCTCCATATCTTTGATTCCATATCGCAGAACTTGATACCCCTGATGAAGCAATGAAACAACTCAATAAAGTTTTCGGAATTAAAAATGATATTAGAGCCCATCAACTCAAAAATGAGTTGCTTACTTTGGATCCCAATAGTTTTTCTTCCATTGAAGAATTTTTGTCCAAGTTCAAGAACCTTAGATGTCTCTTGGAAGGTGTTAAGGTTAAGAAAGAAGATGGTAGCCTTATCTATTCCATTCTTACAAAGTTAGGACCAACTTACTTTGTGTTTGTTTCCACCTTCCATTCTACTAGAGAAGCCTTTATTTCTCAAGGACAAGCCTACAAGTCCCCCTCTTTTGATGCCTTTTATGATTCTTTAATAAGAGAACAAGAAAAACTCTTACATCTTGGTCTTTTTAATATGGGAAACTCTTCTAAGAAATCCTTAGCCGCCCAGTAACAACCAAGTTCAGAGAATCCTACGAAGCAACATCCTAAAAAGAATGGTCCTAAACCAACCAAGGGTCCTAATAACTTCCAGTCTCAAAATGAAAAATCAATTCAACAAAATGATAAGGAAAATAAAAACAATGGGAAGAAGATTTATAGACATTGCAACTTTTGTAATCGGGATGGCCACTTAGAATCCAAATGCTTTAAGAAAATGGATGCCTTGGAAGCAGCAATGAAGAAGCATAACATCCATTTGGAGCACTCTTCAACTTCAACTTCATCTTCAAGAATAACACTTTCTGCATGTGGCTGTCAAGAATCTCGGTTTGGTTATGCACTAAATGTATCTTCTTCTTCTCATTCTCATGAGTGGCTCATTGATTCGGGAGCTTCTTATCACATGGCCAAAAACAAAACCATGTTTTCTTCTTTAAATGATTGTAACACCAAAAATATATATGTTGGTGATGATAGATCTCTTAGTGTTATAGGGATTGGAACTATTCATCTAGACAATGGTCAATTTAATGATGTATTATGTGTTCCTACCTTATCCTGCAACCTTCTATCTTTATATCAGATAACTCATTCAGGTGAACATAAAACCGTTGAGTTTTGACCTCATGATGTTGTAATTAAGGACCTCAGAGATCCTAGATAGATTTTAGCTACTCGAATTGTTGATGATTCTACAAGGTTGTATAAGTTTAACAACTTTGGGTCATCAACTCTTCCTTCGGTATTTGTTTCTCATAATGATGAAGTGAGAAAACTTTGGCATGAGCGATTTGGTCACTTAAACTATCACTCCCCTCAAAATCTATGTAAATAAAATATGGTGGCAGGTCTTCCTATGGTATCTTGCAAAGATGGTGTTTGTTTCGGATGTGTACTCAGAAAACATCACCGGGATAGTTTTGAAAAATGTGCCTCTTGGCACGCCTTAGCCCCTTTACAGCTTGTGCATAGTGATTTATGTGGTCCACTTCTAGTTGTTTCATTATCTAGCAACAATTATTTCTTAACATTCATTTATGATTTCTCCAAACGCACTTAGGTATACTACTTAAAACTCAAGAGTGAAGTATTTAACATGTTCTTGGCCTTTAAGGCCTTTGTTGAGAAACAATCTGGACATCTAATTATTAAGCTAAGATCTAATAATGGTGGAGAATATGTTAACAAAAAATTCATCAACTTTTTTACTGAGCATGGAATTCAAATGAAACATACTGTTCCATATACTCCACAACAAAATGGTGTAGCTGAAAGGAAGAATCGCACCTTAAAGGAAATGGCTAATTGTATGCTTCAATCTAAAGGACTTAGTCTTAATTTTTGGGTAGAAGCAATTAACTATGCAAATTACATAGTAAATCACACTCCTACTAAGGTTTTAAATAATATCACCCCAGAAGAAGCACAGAGCTCAATTAAACCAGTTGTAAGTCACTTTCGTGTTTTTGGAAGTGAAGCATGGGCCCATATTCCCGATGAGAAACATAAAGCCTTAGAACTTAAGAGTGAAAAATGTATTTTTGTTGGATATTTTGAAGATGTCAAAAGAATTCTTTCACCTAAATCCAAAAATGTTATCATTAGAATAGATGTAAAGTTTGTTGGTAATATATCAGCCCACGAGCCTAGTTCGGCGGATGTGCCACCTCTCTCTATCCCTTCTACTTCTGAAAATATTTATTCTTCAGATGATGACAGAGAGGATGACAATCCTCCCCCACCTTCTCAGGATCCTCTTTTAGCTCCTTAGCTTCCAAAATGGGTATGTGCTACTCGGGATGCAGTAGGTTCTCTTGTACGTGATCCTACATATCAACGACATACACGTTATCAGTTCAATAAAGCCTCTTCTTTACAGGCTCAAGCTTCGCGAATTATGATCCTAACACCTTCACAGAAGCTTCAGGCCATCCAGATTGGGATGTAGCTACGAATGAAGAATATCGTTCATTATTAGGAAATGATACATGGGATCTTGTTCCTCTTCCATAGGGAAGAAAACTTGTTAGACGGAAATGGGTTTACAAAACCAAGTTTGGACGAGATGGAAAGTTGATAAACATAAAGCTCATCTTGTTGCTAAGGGATTTTCACAAGTTGAAGGCATTGACTATACTGAAACCTTCTCCCATGTTTCCAAAATGAACTCTATCTCCCTTGTTCTTTCCCTTGCTGCCTCTTGCAAATGGGAAGTTCATCAGATGGATGTTAAATCTGCCTTCTTGCATGGGGAATTGCATGAAGAAATATATATGGAACAACCTCTTAGCTTTATACAAATAGACTCTAGCCTTGTATGTTGGCATAAGAAATCCCTTTATGGTCTCAAGCAAGCCCCTTGGGCTTGGTATGCCAAAATGGATAGCGCTCTTTTAGATACTAGCTTTTCTAGGTTCCATTTTGACAATATTGTCTACACCAAGAAAGTGGGTAAGTCTCTTATCATTCTCGTTCTTTATGTTGATGATCTTATTTGTAGAGGTAGTGATCTCAACCTTACAAAACATGTGAAGTCCAACCTTAAAAATCAATTTGAGATGACATACTTAAGACACTTGCATTATTTTCTTGGTCTTCAAGTATTGCAATCCAAGGAAGGTATTTCCCTTTCCCAATCCAAGTATGCCTATGATCTTCTACGACACTTCCACATGGAAGATTGTAAGCCAACCCCTTCTCCCTTTCAGTCTGGAGCAAAAATTTCAGTCACTTGTACTTCCCTTGAAGTTGATGCTACCTTATACCATCAGCGTGTAGGAAAACTTTTGTATTTGACCCATATCCATCTTGACCTTTCTTTTGTTGCTGGCCTTATTGCTTGGTTTATGAAAAACCAACATGAAATTAATTGGAAAGAAGATAAAAAGAATACTTCGTTATGTTCAAAGTACAATTTAGTTTGGGATTCATTACAGTGTAGAAGCATCTCCTCTATTGGTTGGTTTCACTCATTCTAATTGGGCTGGTGACCCTGATGATTGGAAGTCTACTGCAAGTTATCTCTTCACTCTTGGTTCTAGACCTATTACATGTGATTGCAAGAAACAAAGTGCCATTTCTCTTTCTTCAGCAGAAGAAGAGTGTCGTGGCGCCATAGAAGCTAGTAAGGAAGCCCTGTGGCTTTGTCATATCTTGTCAGAGTTTGGCTTTCAACAGCAGCATTCGACAACACTTTGGTGTGATAATGAAAGTTACATTCCACTATGCAAAGATCTAGTCCAACATTAGTGCAGAAAACACATTGAACTACACATGCACTTCATTAGAAAGCTCATTCATGACCATGTCCTTGAAGTGCAATATTTTTCAATCAAGTTGCAAACATATTTACAAAGGCTCTCACATAGGTGAAGTTTACTAAACTTCGATTTATGGTTGGAGTTCAGGAAGTTATCACTAAGGGGGGATAGGCTCTAATACCTCCTTCCTTCTCCTATTGTGTTATATATGTACATTCTTCAATCCTATCCCAAGTTGTTCTTAAGGGGGATGTTAGGATATTCCGACACATAGGAAACAGTTAAGTATAACTTGGTCTAGTGTAGATTTAGGTAAAGTGTGTTTCTTTACTATGTACTTTTGTAACTTATAATCTGACTGTCACGATATGTTCTAGACACGAAATGATATGATGATTCATTCTCTCCTTGGTATTACCAACACTTGATCCATGGCTTAACACCTAATTGGTCCATGATCTCTATTTAAAGAGCATGGAGGGGCATTTGTAGGGTAACCGTTCATGAGAGAATCTTATGTGAATTTTCTTTATTTTATTAATAAATTACATGAAGTCAACACATTGGATCATGCCATGGACTGTTTCCCTCTTTGAGGGTTTTAACCATGTCAAGAATACTAGTGTATTGATCTGTGATCTGTTTGTGAGTAGTGTTCTTTAGTGTTCTATCTCAGGAACTTACCCTATAGATTCCTACAGATGCCATGGTGGAAGAATACAAATCCATCATGAATAATAGTGTATGGGAGGTGGTGCCAAGGCGAGAAGGGAAATTAGTGGTTGGTTCAATATGGATCTAGAAAGTGAAGCATCCAGAGAATAGGAGCATCGCTAAATGCAAGGATAGATTTGTTGCCAAAGTATTTTGTCAGAAAGAAGGAGTGAAGTATGAGGAAATGATTCCACTAGTTGCAAGATATTCCTCAATCAGATCCATTCTAGCAATGGCTATGTAGATGGTGTGGAAACTCCACGAGATGGATGTGAAGATTGCCTTTCTTAACAATTTTGTTGAGGAGGACATTTACATAGAGTAGCCAAAATGATTTGAGATATATGATCGAGAGTTGCATGTGTGAAAATTGAAGAGAGCATTGTATGGTCTCAAATAGGCGTCTTGAGCATGGTACATTTAGATCAATAATTATCTCATAGGATTGGGCTTCACCAAAAGTGAACTAGATGTGAACCTCAATCACATTGTGATAAATGGGAAGTTGCTTAATTTTGTTTTATATGTTGATGATTTAATATTGATAGATGAGGATGAGCTAATCCTCTCTTGCAAAGAGGACCTTGCAAGGGAATTTGAGATGAAAGACATGGTCCTCATGCATTACTTCATTGGGATGGATGTATGGTAGGGTGATGGTGATTTGTTTGTGCCTCAAGGAAAGTATGCTATCGAGATACTTTAGAGATTTCACATGGATAATTGTAAGCCCATGGACACACCTCTAGCTACAAAGTGTAGGAAGGACTATGCTTGTTCAAGTGAGGAAGTTGATGCTACCATTTATAGGCAGCTTATGAGTTCACTGATGTATCTTTTGAACACATGACCTCACATATACTATGTAGTCAACCAACTTAGCCAAGCTATGGTGAGTCTTACCAAGTTATATTGGAAGGGAGCAAAGCATGTGTTATGGTACCTTAGAGGCACTACCCTATATGGATTATGGTACAACAAAGTAAAGGGAGTGAAGCTACAAGGCTTCACTGATGTAGATTGGGAAGAGAGTCCATACGATAGGAAATTTACATCATGTGCTATCTTCAGTGTTGGATCCGCAACTATTTCCTCATACAACAGGAATCATAGGTGTGTAGAGCTCAGCTCGGTAGAGGTTGAATACATGGTTGCAAATCAAGCAACATATGAAGCAATATGGATGAGGAGAATACTTGTGGGACTATTTAGTTAAGATATGGATCCAAAATTGATATATTGTGATAATCAGATTTGCATTAAGCTCTCTAAGAATCTGGTATTTTATGACAGGTCCAAGCACATTGATATATGGTATCATCATTTGTGGGATTATGTGCATAGGAGAATTATGTTGCTAAAATACATTACAGCTCAGGAGAATTATGCTAACATATTGACAAAGGCATTGTGAAGAGGTAAATTCAAATTCCATAGGTGCAAGATAAGGGTGGTGGAAAATCTATTTCTTTCTAAGAGGGAGTGTTGAAAAAATGTAGAAAGAAAGGCCCAAATTGACTTTATCCATAGTCAAATTGAGTAAATTGAATTTCCACATCAGCAAGACAACTTGAAGGCATTCAAGGAGTGTGACATGTCTATTATCACTAATTTTACTCAGTAAATTTGAGTTATAGGGCTTGCATTTGAGTTATACACGTGTGTTTGCTAAATTTTAGTAATCGAGTTTAGTTATTTTTAGTTTATTCAGTTAACTCACCTATAATTATTGTTAGAGTAAGATGAAGGTCAGATGTACAGTGGGAGAGTATCCTAACTTAGTGATTTGTTATTTAACTAATCAATTAGCCTAAAATAGCTAGTGCATGTAGAGAATTTGAGTTCCTTAGTTGAAGTGGAGATGTTATGAAACCAGCTCAAGAAAAGATAGAAAAGATAGATCAACGCCTTAGAATTCAGCCTCTTCGAGGGGGCAACCTCCTTTACATTACATAAATGAACAATTCTTGGATGATACAAATGACAAATCCTCCTTTCTATATATAGGAGTCTAAGGAGTCACAATATAATCCAGTTGAACTAATAATAATAATATAAAGCCACAAAAATAACAATAGAGGGATTCTATGGGGCACAGAAATAACAATATGGGGGTAATAGGGGCACAACAATATAAATAAGGGGTATAAATACAATAGTAATGGGGTAATCACTAGTATTATAGGGACCCAACATGCCCCTCTCCTTCAAAAAAGTGTTGTCCTCAACGCTTGAGTAGTTCTGGATACTTCTGCATAAAATTCTCATCCTCCCATGTGGAATCTTCAGCGGATAAGTTCTTCCACTTGATAAGATACTCTGAAATTGATCGATTTTGTAGCTGTCGAGTTCTTGTTTCTGTGACTGCTTCCGGTTCCAATATAATTTTTCCTTCCTCGTCAAGTTCTGGCAATATTGTTTGAATTGGGAGCTTGTCACCTATAACCTTCTTTAAACATGAAACATGGAAAACTGGGTGCAATCGAGAAGCTGCAGGAAGCTCCAATTTGTATGCCATAGTACCAATCTTTTGCAACACCTTGTACGGACCATAATACTTTGGTGATAATTTATTATCCTTCTTAGCTTGCTTTAGGGACATTTGCTTATATGGTTGTAGCCGTAGGAATACCCAATCACCTACATCAAAACTTCTTTCACTGCGATGTTGATCTACCTGTTGTTTCATTCTATTTTGTGCCAACACGAGGTTATCCTTTAAGAGTTGGAGGACTTGTTGTTGATGTTCGATGTGATGTTCCACTGCCTGAACCTTAGAATTTTCTCTTAAATATGATGTAATGGATGGTGGTTGATACCCATAAAGTGCCATAAATGGGGTCATTTTTGTTGCTGTATGGAAGGAAGTGTTATACCACCATTCAGCCAGAGGCAACCATTTGACCCATTGTGTTTGTTTATCAGATACAAAGCAACGAAGATATCCTTCTAAACATTTGTTTACTATCTCAGTTTGCCCATCAGATTGAGGATGATAAGATGAGCTATGAGCTAACTGAGTACCAAGACAAGAAAATAATTCTGTCCAAAAATTTCCAGTGAAAATGGGATCTCTGTCACTTACAATAATCTTTGGGTTTCCATGTAGCTTTTGAATTGTTTCCATAAATGCAGTAGAAACTGTACTGGATTTAAATGGATGTGATAATGCACAAAAGTGTGCATACTTGGTAAGTCTGTCAACTACCACCATGATGACACTCTTTCCCTCAAACTTGGGTAAACCTGTGATAAAATCCATTGAAACCTCCTCCCAACATTGGCTTGGAATGGATAAAGGTTGTAATAGACCCGGTGTCTTAATTGTTTCAACTTTATTTTGCTGGCAAACCAAACATTCCGCCACAAACTTTTGAATATCTGATTTAAGGCCATCCCAAAAAAATTCCTTCTTAACCCTGTGGTAAGTTTTTAAAAATCCTGAGTGCCCTCCTAAGGGAGAAGTGTGCAATTCCATAAGAATCTTTTGTTTTAGCTGGGAATTCTTACAAAGGTATAAGCAATCTTTGTACCATAATGAATCATTTTTCCAACTAAATGTATCAGAAGTACTGGAATCTTGTTGTAGCTCTCGAATAAGTGCCCACACTTCTTTGTCATTCTTCCATTCCTCCCTTGCTTCGTTTATCCAATCTGGTTGGATAATAGAAATGGCACAAAACAATGCTTCCACATCCTTATCCTTTCTTGAGAGTGCATCTGCCACCACATTTTGCTTCCCTTTTTTGTAGATGATTTCAAAGTCATAACCCAACATATTTGTGACCCACTTTTGTTGCTCTTAAGAGGATAATCTTTGTTCTAAAAAGTATTTAAGGCTATCATGATCCGTTTTTACCTTGAAGTGTCTTCCCATTAGGTAGGGTCGCCATTTCTTAAGTGCATGGAGTATTGCCAACATTTCCTTCTCATAAATAGCTTTGCTTAAAAACTTTCCCTTGATTGGACGACTTTCAAAAGCAATGGGTCTTTCATCTTGCATTAGAACAACACCAATTCCATTTCCTGAAGCATCACATTCCACAATAAAGGTTTTTGTGAAGTCCGGTGTAGCTAAGACCGGTGCTTGGCACATTGCCTCTTTAAGATGTTCAAAGGCCTTTGTTGCTTCCGGAGTCCATGAAAATGAATCTTTCTTCAATAATGTTGTTAGAGGTGCTGCTATTCTCCCATAATTCTTAACAAACTTGCGATAATACCCTGTCAACCCAAGAAATCCTCGCAGATGCTTTATGGATGTGGGGATTTTCCATTCCTTAATGGCTTTAATTTTGCTAGGGTCTACCTTAACTCCTTCATGAGATACAATATGACCCAAATATTCCACCTCCTGGACTCCAAAGAAACATTTGGATCTTTTTGCATATATTTGTTTCTCCTCCAATAGTTGTAGCACCCTGTCAACATGTTCAACATGATCCTTCCAAGACTTGCTGTAGATTAGTATATCATCAAAAAATACTAACACAAATTTTCTAAGGAATGGTTTGAAAATTGAATTCATCAAACCTTGAAATGTTGAAGGTGCATTGGTAAGGCCAAAAGGCATGACCAAAAATTCATAATGACCCTCATGAGTTCTAAATGCCATTTTCGGAATGTCTTCAATCTTCATTCTGATTTGATGATATCCCGAACGAAGATCCAACTTGGTGAAGTAAATTGATCCATGCAATTCATCCAGTAATTCATCAATAACAGGAATGGGGAACTTATCTTTAATAGTGAGCTTGTTGAGCTCCCTATAATCCGGACACATGCGCCATGATCCATCCTTCTTGTGCACCAATACTACTGGAGCTGAGAAAGAACTTTGACTTGGTTGAATTATACCAGCCTCTAGCATTTCTGCAACCATACGTTCAATTTCACTGTTTTGGACATAGGGATATCTGTACGGCCTGATGTTTGGAGGAACACTTCCTAGAATCAGATGAATAGCATGATCATGATGACGCATAGGTGGGAGACCTTTTGGAGTCTCAAATACCTTGGAATGATTGTCCAGGACTTTTTGGAGATCTGGAGAAATAGATGATTCCAATGTGGAAACATCTAGCGAACATAATTGTGCAATTACACCTCTTTGCTCCTTTTTTAGAAGCTTTGTCATGCCATTAGAGCTGATTATCTTTCCTGGTTTCCCTGCAATACCCCTTAATTCAACTTCCTTTCCTTCCGTAGAAAATTTGATGCAAAGTTCTTGAAAATTAAAAGCTATTGTACCCAAGGATTGTAGCCATTGGACTCCTAGTACAACATCAGCACCTCCCATTGGAATGGAAAGCATTGGGCTAGTCAATACATATTCTCCCATGGATAGCTTGATATTATGGCACTTTCCAGAGCAATTTATTGTTCCTCCATTTGCAATCATCACTTGACACTCTGGTGCTGGATATAGGAAGCAATTCAATTCTTTTGCTACCCTACAATGAATAAAATTGTGGGTGCTTCCTGAATCAATCAACACTATTACCTTTTTCTTCTTGATTTGTCCTTCTATCTTGATGGTTTGAGGAGTGGTAATTCCCGCCAATGCATTACAAGATATGGTCGGATTTATTTTTTCTTCATCTAGGCTTTGTTCCTGGAGTATATCTTCTTCTTTTGACCTTTCTTGCTCCTTTTCTTCTTCCTCTTCACAATCTATGTAGAATAATTTCTTCTCAGCACACTTATGACCTTTAGTGTATTTGCTATCACAACTGTAACAAAGCCCTTTTTCTCTTTTTTCTTCCAATTGTTGTGGTGTCAACCTTATAGGTTGTGGAAGACTAGGGGCAACAACACTTCTATCTTTATAGTTGTGAGTGGTATGCTTCCTGGTTGCCATAATTTTGCTTTCCATTTTTCTTGCTAACCTGAATGCCTTCTCTAATGAATCAGGTTCCCAAAGGCGAACATCATGTTGGATATTATCCTTTAAAGACCCTATGAACACATCAATCCTATGCTCCTCTGGAATATCTTTTACCCTTATGTTCAGTTTTTGGAACTCCTCAATGTGCTCCATTACTGAACCCTTTTGTTTGAGACTTATCAATTGGCTAAAAAAAGTGTTGCTTTTTGTATCTTCATAATGTGCTACCAATTCTTCCGTAAAAATTGCCCAAGTGATAAATTGTTTACTAGAGCAAAGCCATTGATACCATACAAACTGATTTGGTTCCAAATATACAGTTGCCATACGTACCTTTTGTGCGTTTTGCACATTATTGAGATCGAAGAATTGCTCCATCTGTAATATCCATGTGGCGGGATCCTTGCCATCGAACTTCCTCATATCGATTTTTGGAATATGGTGATTCTTTGATCCAACATTAGTGTCTATGGAATCATGATTAACATTTCTTTTGTTCTCATCATGAGTTTCCTTTACTACCTTTTCACCATTAGTGACCCTTTCTTGTAGCAACTTCTTCAATTCTTCCATGTCTGTCTTCAAATCTATCTTCAAATCTGCCATGTCTCTCTTCAAATATGTCTTCGAATCATTCATCTTAGCTTCCATGCCCTTTATATTAGATTCCACGCCACTTATCTTAGCTTCTGTTAGCTTTTGTGAGTGTGACATGTGTTGCACTTGTTCTTGTAATTTTGATATATCATGTAGCATTTCTTCCTCTTCTTCATGAGTCATGCTAGAGCTTTCAGGTTCCTTACTAGGTGTTTGCATTTTCTTTCCTCGGGGCATCAGTTGCCGATAATAAAGCTTTACTATGCCCTTTGAATTCCGTTAAACCAAGCTTACACAAAAAAAAAAAAAAAACTACACACCTTTTTTCACTTTATAGAAGCCTGATATTGAATCTGATGTATCTCTGTAATTTCAAATCATCCAATTCTGAAATTGCTACCTGTAGTAGCCTTCTGCGTCCTTTTTCCAATGCCACAAGTCTGAGCCAAATTGGATTCTCCAAGGAAGAGTTATGTGAAATCTCCCACAATGACTTGCTTTTAGACTGGTTCAGTAGAGCGAACTTGTACGACGTGCCACGAGTCACTGTTTCAATCTTTGAATTTGAAACACACATACAAGAAACTACAGTCCGTCCTCTTTCTGTACCTTCTTACAAAATTTCAATCCGATCCCCAGAGAGAAAGTTATGACGATTTTCCCCAGGTCACCTATTTTGAATGTAATTCAGGAGTCTGCAAAAAGACCAACTTCCTCAGATCATATCTCTGCAAATATCGCGTGAAAAGCTCTGAAATTCGGACCCAAGGTTCAAAGCAATTTCTTCTCAAATGGGTTTTTTTTGCAACTTCTGAAACGTCACAGAAAAAAGTTATAGCGAAAATTCCACGATGACCTGTTTGGAGCAGCGAAACCCTAGAATCCAAAGCTCTGATACCAAATGTTATGAAACCAGCTCAAGAAAAGATAGAAAAGATAGATCAACGCCTTAGAATTCAGCCTCTTCGAGGGGGAAACCTCCTTTACATTACATAAATGAACAATTCTTGGATGATACAAATGACAAAACCTCCTTTCTATATATAGGAGTCTAAGGAGTCACAATATAATCCAGCCGACCTAATAATAATAATAATATAAGCCACAAAAATAACAATAGAGGGATTCTATGGGGCACAGAAATAACAATATGGGGGTAATAGGGGCACAACAATATAAATAAGGGGTATAACTACAATAGTAATGGGGTAATCACTAATATTATAGGGACCCAACAGGAGATGACAAGGGAGTGTAACATTAGTTGTAGACTAGTCTTGAGTGTACAGGTGTTGCATGCAATAAGTGATCAATCCTTGGGAATTGTATAATCAATTTGGAGGAAATTCCCAAAGTATAGGGCTAATTTCCTCAATGAATTTGCAAGGAAATAGGAGCCTTGGTAAGAAAATAGTTGGCTATTTGTTGGCAAGATCTTATTCATTGAGGAGGAGAATAGTTATTATTTTACATGTTGAGGTGAGAGCTAGAGTTATCAATTGTAGTACTTTCTCAATTCAATTGATTAATGCAAAGAGGCTTGAGGGGGTTTTATGAGTTGGGTTCCAGTAGAAATCATTGTGTATTTTTTGTCTTTCTTATTGCATGTCTATGCATGTTGTTCTAAATTGTGAATTTCATTTTGCAAATCAATAAAGTAGAATTTTGTCTCTTTATTTTAGACTAAATTTATTGAGTAGTTCGAATTCTGTCAAATTTCTTTAGAAAGAATTCCTCTCTCAAATTTCATTCTCACATGTTTAGAGGGAGATGAACTATGAAGCAACAATGATATTTAAGAATGGAGGGAAATTTGGGTTTGGAAGATCATTCAAAAAAAACTAGACAAGCCTTTGAATATGTTCATGCTCCTTAGTTCTAAGTCTCTTTTGCTCACTTAGAGCCTTTGATCAATCTATCTTCATCTATATCTATATATATTGCTTCAATTCCATAGATCAGAGTATAAAATTGTTTGAAAATAAATTTTGGAATTGTAGGTGATAGTTTTCTAACTAAATCTACAAGTGTATAAAGGTAAAATCTGAATACTCTCTCAATTTTGATTTTATAAATAAAAGTTGCTAAGTTATTTCCCTGAAAAATAAGTACATGATTGATGAGCCTCATAAATGGGTAATTATATGGGCTCATTTTACCTCCTAACCTAATCAAATCAACCATTCTCTTAGCTTATTGTATGATTTTCTGATTATATTTATGCTTATAGGGTGAGTTGAGTTAGTTATTATGCCCATGTGGTCTAACATGTATTTAATCCAGATTATTGATGGATTTCGAGGTCAAAGTCAAGGATCCAGTGGTCAAATTGCAGCAATAACTCAAAGTGGACAAAGGAGAGGACTTATAGGAGGGAACACCCTTCATTTATTGCTCCTCACTTCGAATTCGCCTTCATTCAGCTCGAAGTACAAGCAGCCGAATCATGCACTAAAAGGCAGCCAAGCAAGTGGAAGATGATTGAATGTTATCTCGAGTTTTGGGAGCCAAGCCTCCCTGATTTTAAGGAAGCTATTGGTAGCTTTAGATGTATAAGTAGAGAGGCCTAGGGCCTCACCAGGGTCGGGATTTTTTTTCTTGTGTAAACTCTGCTCAAATTTCGAGCTTATTATTTTGTGACAGTTTCATATAATCTTGCTATTTTTTTATAATGAAGATGGAATCCTTTTTGAGTTAGCACTAAGTTACCTCAGAGGGCTGAAGCTCTTTGGTTAGGGCCCAATCCAAGCAACCAAGCTCCTCTTTACTTGCAATTGTATGCTTTACTTTAGTTTGTAGATTTATTTGTTGTTAGATGTATTTCCTTTATGGTTAAGAGTAGGTTGCTTTTGATGATTTAGTAACTTGCTTCCGTTTATGCTTTCTGTAGCAAGTTAAGCAGTGATCAGGGAAGATTAAAAAGGCTAGCAATAGTGCCTTGGCCTCTCTTCCTCCCTCTGGGACCATGATTTGAGGTAAAGACTCTCTTGCTGCCCCAAAAACACATATTTTCCTCATTCCTAGGACTTCTAGTGTTTGCAGTTCTCTAGTAGGTTGATAGTCCAGTTTTTCTTTGCTTTAGATCTTCTTTATCATGTTCACTTACTGATTTACAACAGTCATTTTCCATGCTTTCCTTCCTTGCAGCATTTACTAGCATTTCTTTCTACACATCATAGTTTAGGCCATTTTAATGCAAAACTCTGTTTTTCCTAGGATGCACTCATTTCATTGGTTGCTTGATTTTCTTGGTTGATTGTTAGTTTCTATGAAGCAAATATCTTCCAGCAGTAGGCCAGCTTATCAAAAATCACACCCTCCATCTAATCCATGCCCTATAGGTCTCCCAAACCTCACCTCAATTCTTCCCTAGTTTCCTTCATTTTTCATAGAACTTCTTCCTCTGTCCTTGAGAAAACCCAATCATCTTTCTCTCTCCTGGTAATTCATGGTAGACCTTAGTGCCCTAACACCTCATTCCAACCTTCATCCACCTTTTCCACCCACTCTCACACCCTCAAAACAACGAAAATTTCTCTCGGCCTCCTCCTGTAGGCCTCCTGTAGTTTCCCTGTTTGCCTCCTATAGTTTTCCTGTGTCCTCCTGTAGTTTTTCCTGTAGGATTTCTTTTGAAGGCCGAGTGTGGAAAAAACCTCCAAAAGGCCACCTAAGACCTGCTAGGTCCCATCAGCACCATCCTATCTCCTCCAAAGCTCCAAAACCGCCCTCCAATGCCACCTGTTCACTGCCACATTCACACATAATAAATTAGATGCATGTTAAATTCACATAAAAACACATAAAAATCCAAAAATATGTCTTTTGCTTATTTACTTCCAGAAATAGAATGGTTAGATGTTGTTTACTTTCTTGAGTAGGTAATGCAATTTATTTCATGGTTTTCATAGTGTTTTTGGGAAAGGTAGAATCAACTTGTTAATTAGGGTTTACCAGGTTTTGCTTTACATTCCAGTCTTTCTCCTTTCTACAGTTAGAATAGCATCTGTAGAGTATATTTCTTTCCTTTCATCATACATAGAGCAAATTCTGATCTATAGAAGCTGGCTTGAGCTCCTAATGATCTTGCATCGGCTGACCAAGTGATAACCTGCAGTGAGAACTAGTACTTGTGCATATAGCACCGACGCTTCCAAGTTTTTTACGAACTACTGGGTTGATAAAAGTAAAGTTGGCAGCCTAGGAGTTGCAGCATATTTGCTTCAATACTAGTGCTCACCACTTTTTAGCACCGTTGCTGGGGAAGCATCAGAGTATTCTGTGATTACTGCTTTCTTCTATTTCCTATTGCAACATTTTGCTAATAGTTTATTTTAGCAAAAGTAGACTAGTCATTTCTTTTCTTTCAGTTTTGCATTTCCTTGCTTTCCTTTTCAATTTTGCAAATTTCCATTTAGCAAGTTCATTTCAGCTAGTTGCAATTTGTTTTGTTCAATCACAATTTCAGTTTCTGTAGGTACTTTCAGTGTGGGGAAAAAGAAAAAAACCAACCAAAATTATTTCCTTTCATGCCTCATAGGAGTAGAGATAACTCAGGAAAATTTTTGCCCAACACCCCCACTGCTTCACTCAGCCAACCTTCTCTCTTCTTTGGTGACTACAATCAAGAAGAACCCTTAAGTGAACATCCAGACATATTTGAAGAACCTATAGGGGAAGAAGAAGAAGAAAACATTCCTTTGGAACCAATGGCTAAAAACAGAAATGCTAGGGGAAATGGAGAGAGAATAGAGGGTACCTTCCCCATTTGGGAGACCAATGGGGACAACAAAATGAAGAATATAAGTCCTTCAACCCCACCTCACTTCCATGGTCTAACTATAGAAGATCTTGACACCTTCTTGTTCAAGTTTGTTGTCATCTGTCAAACTTATGACTATGCAGAAGACGAGCAAAAGTTGAAATTGTTCCCTTCTACTCTCAAGGACGCAGCACTGCGCTGGTTCATGGGATTACCTGGCAATAGTATCACAACTTGGGCTCAGATGCAACATGCCTTTAACAATAAGTATCAAGACTGTTGTAGGTCAAAAGATACTAAATAAGAAATCTTTTGAATGACCATTGGAAGTGATGAGTCCCTGGAAGACTATGAAGAAAGGTTCATCTCAATTACAAAAGGGCCGGGTGTACACTTGACCCTGAGTCTCTGAAGTTGGTCCTACTTAGGGGAATTCAGGAAGACCTTTTGGACACCCTCCATCTATTGGCCGGGGGAGACATCTACCAACTATCCTATGAGGACATAAAGATTGTTTTTAGAAACCATTCTAGAGTAGCCAGAAAGAAAGGTAGGGGGGTCAACCCATATCTAGTACCTCTTCTTCCAATTCATCCATTAAAGGTGAAATTGGAAGAATGATGGAAGACTTAAAGAGTGAGATGCTACAAAATATTTCCATGCAAATGGATACCTTACATATCAAAATAAAACAAGAGGAAGCAGAGAGGGATTTGACCATTTTTTGCCCTAGATGCACCAGGAGGCATCCTAAGAATGAATGCCCATTGAACTCTATAGAGGTTTGCTTAGTCTGTGAAGAAGATCATGCTACAGATAAGTTCCCTTCCTTGCTCGGATTTAAAGCTGTATACCAAGGGGCTGAAGGAGTCACTGAACAGATCTATTACATAAACCAAATGAGGCTACCTGGACCTAGACCATACCAGCAGGGGATGCAAGGGACATCTCAGGCATACTACAACCCCAACCAAGTCACCTCCATACCTTCTTGGGCCCCCCCCTACTCATCCTTCTTGGTCCATGCCTCCCCCTTGGTCCTTCACATCTCAATATCATGCCTAACCAGCCACTCATTCATTTCAACCCTATGCTTAGCCACAACCTCAGTGGAATGCATCCCATCAGGGGTGGAGGCCCTAATACAACTCTTTTCTTGCTCTTTTGCCTCCACCACCTGCCCAACCACAATCGTTACCTTCTGCTCCACCAAGGCAACCCCAAATGCCTGCCCAGCCAAATCCGAACCCGAACAATAGACATGCTCAACAATTGTATAGTGGGGAACCATCATGCCCAACTTATGCTGTGGAGATTCAAGAAATTAACTTGCGATCCGGGAAAGTTCTCCCAGATAGCCAACCTCCACCGAGGGAGGTTGAGGAAGATAAAGAGGAAAGCGAACGTAAAGCAAATCCAACCTTTCTTGAGAGACTATCCATGACAATCCAGCCTACCCCAAAAAAGACTGAACTCTTGGGAGAATTGAAACATTTATGTGTGAAGATACCACTTCTTCAAGCCATAAAAGATGTGCCTATCTACAATAGGTTGATCAAAGAGAAGTGCTTTAAGCATCCAGGAAGGCGTAAGAGAGATGCCCCAACCATCAATGTCATAGGACAACTGTCCGACCTGATGTTGGGGCAGATAATCTGTCCAAAATATCTAGACCCTGGAAGCCCAGTAGTTGATGTCCACATCAATGGCACAATGGTCCCACATACCTTGATTGATTTGGGAGCTACCATTAATGTGATGACAAAGGACACAATGCTCAAACTTAATCTCCAAGGCTCCTTGAGGAAGACCACGACAGTGCTGCAGCTAGCAGACCACTCCACAGTGACCCCTGAGGGGATTGTGGAAGATATGATGGTCTCTATTGATTCTTGGGATTACCTTGCTGATTTCTTAGTCCTCCAGCCAAAGGAAAAGCTCAATGGGTATCCTCTCATTCTGGGAAGACCTTGGTTGGCTACAACCGATGCCTACATCAGCGGTCGAGCTGGGAACATTACCATAAAGAATGGGCACATGTCCAAGAAATTAACCCTATATCCTCCTGCCAAAACCTTGCTAGAACATGATCTACCTCTTTGGTTGGAGGAGGAGGATGAGGATGAAGTTTATTCTGCACCATTTTGTACATTAGAAATTGCCATGGGGGGGAAACCGCAAGATGAGGATGATATGATTGAAAATTTGATTCAGAATCCACCTCCCAGTGCATCACCATTAGAAGACATAGTAAGAGAAACCCAAAACAACCCCTCAACTCATCTCTGTGTGGCCAACGACACTCCTCTCCATATTAAACATATAGAGTTTAGCCCAGGAAGAACATTGAAAATCAATCCATCCCTATCTACTTCCCAGGAGAAGGAGCTATGCAGCATATTGAGAAAACATCTAGATGCCTTCACCTAGAGTTATAAGGAGATGAAGGGAGTGCACCCTTTAGTATGTACTTATCATATATACATCAAGAAAGATTGCAAACCAGTCAGGTAGCCTCAAAGGAGGATGAACCCAGCACTTAAAGATATTGTTAAGGAAGAACTGCAGAAATTGCTTGATGCATGGTTCATCTATCCCATCTCTGACAGTGAATGGGTCTTTCCTTTGGTGCTAGTGCCAAAGAAAAATGGTAAGTGGATAATCTGCGTCGACTATCGGGAATTGAACAAAGCCACTAAAAAGGACCATTTTCCTTTACCTTTCATAGATCAAGTGTTAGATGATCTAGCAGGGAAAAAGTTTTTTTCCTTCCTAGATGGGTTTAGCAGGTACAATTAGATTCAAATCAGCCTGGAAGACCAAGATAAGACCACTTTCACTTGTCCTTGGGGTACCTTTGCATACCGGGTCCTTCCTTTTGGTTTGTGCAATGCTCCAGCCACTTTCCAAAGAGCAGTATTGAGTATATTTTCTGAACTAGTTCATGATGCAGTAGAAATATACATGGATGATTTTACTCCTTATGGCTCTGACTTTCAGGAAGCTTGATCTAAACTAGGAAAAGTTCTAGATAAGTGTGTTGAGATGAACCTGTCCCTTAGTCTGGAAAAATGTGAATTTTTGATGATTGAAGGGACCGTGATAGGTCATGCAATATCTCAACAAGGACTGCAGGTGGACCCCAACAAAATTGCCATCATCCAAAGGGTCCCACCTCCTTAAAAGGTGAGAGATGTCAGAAGTTTCCTAGGCTTAGCTGGATATTACAGGAGATTCATTAAAGACTTCAGCAAGCTAGCCTCTCCTTTGTTTGGCCTCCTAGGCAAAGATGTTGAGTTCATATGGTCAGAAAACTGTCAAGAAGCCCTAGATACCTTGAAGAGCAAGTTAGTGACTGCCCCAATTCTCAGAGGCCCAAACTGGGCCCTACCCTTTCACATTCACACAGATGCCTCAAACAAAGCAATAGGAGCAACCTTAGGATAGATTGATGAAAAGTTACCTTATGCCATATACTCTATAAGCAAAAACTTGTCAAAGGCAGAGTTAAACTATACAGTGACCGAGAAGGAACTCCTTGTTATAGGTCTGATCCAAAAATATAAGATAATAGAAATATACCCAGAAATAACAAGATAGAAATGGATAGAAATGCTTCTTTATTGATATCAAACCCTTAAGGTATGGCAACACCATACATTCACTCCTTAATGAAGGAGAACACTCCACAAGCCATATGCCTGTTCATACAATATTCCTTGACATCTCTCAATGGGGAGTCTCTAGCCTCTATATAAGCCTCATACATATAATACCATGGGTCATTACCATGGTTCCCTCAATACCATCTATCTAATACCATGGGCCCATTACATTATTACTAACTACTTGTGGTCCCTTACATGATACGAGTTAACCACCTTATTTATTACTATGGCCTATCCCATTATTACATTATTCCCTTGGGTACCTCCCTTTGTACCCCATATTATCCCCCCTAGGTATACTACATTCCACCCCCCTTAATATGTTTTGTCCCCAAAACATGTGAAGAACACAAATAATAAGATCTACTCAAAAGAGTAGTCCACTGGTACCATGCACGTGCATCTAGCCATCCAAGAGAAAGGTGAACCCTCGATCTCGCTGGTGCCTTGCTCGCTTGAGATGGAAGTTGACCGTGGCAGCTCTTCTGTGTTGATGTGTAGTAGGTGGATCTTTGCTCCTCTCTATCCGTCATGCGGGGGTTGTTGTCCTTGTGGCTAACTCGTTGCCATCTTGTTGGTTGTTTTCTTGTGGGGTGATGTGGGTGGCGATATGCTGAAGTGTTAACCAACGATGTATCTTTCTTTAATTCACCACCTAATGGAGCCTGATGGGTATCTTGTACCTATTGTGGTGCCTGTTGTTGTTTCTTATTTTTTAATATTACTTCAACCACTAAGGCCCCCTCTGATGTAACATTTTCTGCTTCTGCCTCTACCTATTTTTTTAGTACCTGGTTTGATGTTTTTGTGTGATTGTCGACCATCTATGGCTCATCATCTTATATGTCAGTCCCAGGAACATCTTCTGCTTCAACCTCTGTGGACTCTACCTGTTTATTGATGGAAATATCCTGTAATGTAATTTTCTTCTTTTTATACCAGAGCTTCAGGAATTTCTTCTGCACATTAATATTGATAATACCCACGGATTCCATCCAATGATATCCCAAAACAACATCCATGTTATCCATATCTGAAGTATAAAAATCACCATGCAACACATACTTATCCATAGAAAGCTTCAAATCCTTGTAAACTTGAACATCCTCATCATTGACCTGTGTGTTTTCAATGTGTTTTGCTGGAAATTGCAATTTTTTTGCCAAATTAACATTGATAAAATTATGCTTGCAACTAGGATTTATAGACACAACGATCTTATCCTTCTGAATCAATCCATGAACTTGCAATAAGGAGACACCAGTAGAAAACAACCCCTTACGTGTCTCTTTCTCCTTTTTTCTAGCATGAGACCATTTGTCTAAAAGGACTCTTTCAAATTCTGTATCTGAAAGTTTGGTCAACTGCTTGTTGTCAAGTGAGAACCACCATTTGGCAGCCTCATCTTTGAAACCAAGCCACACTGAATCCTTCCAATCTTTTGCCCATACTGACTTTTTTTGTTTTATGTATTCTTCAATAGGAGGACCATTATATTTTCCTATAAAACATAGAACTGCCATGAAGAGGGTTTTGAAAAAAATTCACTTACTTGGCGAAAATTTGAAATGGCCACAATTCCGTCAATATTGCTCAGAATCCATATTATGACCTATTTTTGGAAATGGAACAACCATTCTGCATCTTCTCATGTGGTAGAAATTTCGATATAGGCACTAGAATTTCCTATTTGCGCTGCAATTGTCCCACCGGCACAAAAATTTGCTAAAAAAATTGCTGATTTTAAATCAGCAATATCTCCCTTATCCGGACTCCGATTTGACTGATTTATTTTGTTTTGAAATTGGGTATTTTTTTCAAAAATAATCCAGATCTACAGTTAGATTCTGCAAATTTTGCACCAGAACGTACAGATTTGTGCCACAAACTCATTGCCCCCAAAAAATGTCTGCAACATCACTGATTTTTAAATCAGCGAGATCTTCTTCATCTGGACTCCGATTCGACTGATTTTTTTTTGAAATCGGGTATTTTTTCACAAAAAATCTATAGCAGCAATTAAACTCTGCAGATTTTGCACCAAGATGTACAGAACTGCGCCACAAACTCGCTGCCCCAAAAAAATGTCTGCAACACTACCGATTTTTAGATCAGCGATATCTCCTTCATTCAGACTCCGATTTGGCCGATTTTTTTTTTTGAACTTGGGTATTTTTTCACAAAGAATCCAAATCTACAATTAGATTTTGCAGAGTTTTCCCCAAAACATACAGATCGGATCTGCAAACTCGTCTCCCCAAAAATTTCCTGCAAAAAATTAAAAAAAATTCTCCACTTTTGCCCAAGAAAGTGCTCTGATACCACTTGTTATAGATCTGATCCAAAAATATAAGATAATAGAAATATACCTAGAAATAACAAGATAGAAATAGATATAAATGCTTCTTTATTGATATCAAACCCTTAAGGTAGGGCAACACCATACATTCACTCCTTAAGGAAGGAGAACACTCCACAAGCCATATGCTTGTTCATACAATATTCCTTGACGTCTCTCAATGTGGAGTCTCTAGCCTTTATATAGGCCTCATACATACAATACCATGGGTCATTACCGTGGTTCCTTCAATACCATCTATCTAATACCATGGGCCCATTACATTATTACTAACTACTTGTGGTCCCTTACATGATACGAGTTAACCACCTTATTTATTACTATGGCCTATCCCATTATTATATTATTCCCTTGGGTACCTCCCTTTGTACCCCATATTATCCCCCCTAGGTATACTACATTTTCATACAATATTCCTTGACATCTCGCAATGGGCAGTTTCTAGCCTCTATATAGGCCTCATACATATAATACCATGGGTCATTACCATGGTTCCCTCAATACCATCTATCTAATACCATGGGTCCATTACATTATTACTAACTACTTGTGGTCCCTTACGTGATACGGGCTAACCATCTTATTTATTACTATGGTCTATCCCATTATTACATTATTTCCTTGGGTACCTCCCTTTGTAACCCATATTATCGCCCCTTCCTTGGGTACCTCCCTTTGTAACCCATACTACACTCCTAGCTGTCGTGCATTCCTTAAACAAATTTAGACATTATATCACAGGCTATCAAACCTTTGTCCACATTGGTCATGCTGCAATTAGATATTTAATGAACAAATCAGATGTAAATGCTTGCATTATTAGATGGTTGATTTTACTGCAGCAGTTTTGATCTGACCATTATTGACAAGCCTGGTAAAGAGAATGTTGTTGCTAACTTTTTGTCTAGATTAAATTTGCTTGCAGGTGAAGAAGGGATGGTGGATGAGAAAATGCCATATGAACACCTATTTGCTATATCAGTACTCTCTCCATGGTTTGCTGATATAGCAAACTACTTGGTTTCAGCACAGTTCCCACCACACCTATCCTCAAAAGAGAAGAGCAAGATAGTAAGGAAAAACGCCCCTTTCACCTGGATTGGGGGCAATCTCTTCAAACTTGGCCCAGATCAGATCTTGAGAAGATTTGTCAGGGAGGAGGAAGTCTTTGACATCCTCCTGAACTGTCATGACGGGCCTTGTGGAGGTCATTTTACAGCAAAAAGAACCGCCTTCAAGATATTGCAAACAAGCTACTACTAGCCCACTCTTCATCAGGTTGTGAGGAGATACATGAGCCAGTGTGATCGGTGTCAAAGGATGGGGAAACCCACTCCAAAGGATGAAATTCCCATGCAACCTCAAGTGACCTTTGAGCCATTTGAGAAGTGGGGCATGGACTTTGTGGGGCCTATCAACCCCCCTTCAAAGCAGAAACATTACATCATTGTGTGCACCGACTACCTGACAAAGTGGTCGGAGAGAAAAGCAATCAAAGCAATGACATAGGAAAAAGTAGTTGAGTTTTTGAGAGAAAACATATTCTACAAGTTCGGGTAGCCGAGAGAGTTGGTCACAGACCAAGGCAGTGAGTTCACTTCCAACTTGATTGAAGACGTGCTCACACATCATAAGATCAAGCACAGGACTTCTACCCCTTACCATCCACAAGCCAATGGGCAAGTGGAGGTCACCAATAGAGCATTGGAAGGGATCCTAACCAAGGTAGTGAGTAGCAGTAGAAAATACTGGGCGGAAAGATTAGTTGAGGCCACTTGGGCCTACAACACAACATGGAAGACCACCACTGGGTTCACACCCTATGAACTGGTCTATGGGAATAAGGCTTTGCTGTCAATAGAGTTTGAATTCAATACCTTAAGGATGGTAGCTCAGCTGGACCTAGACCTCAGCCATGCACAGAAGGAGAGATTACTTCAGCTCAATGGATTGGATGAATACAAATTGCAAGCCCTTCTCCATACAGAGGTAGTTTAGCGTCAAAGAAAGATATGGCATGACAAAAATATCAGGGAGAAGCAATTCCAAGAGGGAGATTGGGCACTACTCTATGATTCAAGATACAAGGATTTCAAAGGCAAGCTGAGGACAAGATGGCTGGGACCCTACACTGTGGAGAAATGAAATGACAATGGTTCAGTTATGATCAGAACCATTGATGATGAAGCCATCCCCATGCTTTTCAATGGACATCGGTTGAAAGTCTACAAGAAACCCCTCTCCAATCAAGATTTTATTGAACATTTGAATAAAATAGTGATGGTAGTGGAGCATGTCTTAGCTTCCAATTCACCCACTCACTGAAGAGAAAAGAGAAAATAAGGACTCAAGTGAAAACCTCCATGAGGCACTTGAGTCCCATCACTGGGTTGAAAACCTCTTCTGAGGTGGCCCAGTGATGTGAAAAAAAAAAGGGGAAATAATAAGATCCTTGGGTGAAAACCTCCCTTGGAGGTGCCGAGGGTAGGCAATTAGGGTGAAAACTCCTCTGAGGCGCCCTAGTTGTTTTCAAAAAAAAAAAAAAAAAAATTGATTGCATTACAAGTTTGTAGGACGACTACAGGGAGCAAAAGAAGGTGCCAAGGGAACCCTGACATTCATACCAGCATCCATCTCATCTTCTCCACACCTTCCTCCATCATTTTTGGCATCTCTTTCACCCCACTGTACCTTTTTCTTTTCAAACTGTGTTTTCTACAGGAGGCTCCTGTAGGAATTACAGAGAGCCAAAAGTGTCTACAGGAGATAGTTTGAGGGACAAGGAAAGCTTCATGAGGAACCTATCATCCCTCTTACCATCTTCAAACCTCCTTGCCATCATTTCCAAGCCTGCATCACACTCCAAGCATCATTATTATTTTTTTCCTTGTCCAAGAAAAAAACGCAGAAAAACAATTTTTTCCAGTTTTGAAAAAAACAAAAATAAAAGGAGGAAAAGGCACCATCAACCTTACCTGAAGCTTACCTACTATCCCTCCATCATTCATCTCCACTTCTAGCATCATTCTCGAGCTCCAAGCACAAGGAAATAGCTGAAGTTTTAAGGGTAGAAGCAGCTACAGGAGCTCCTGTAGGAATTCCCGTAGCAATTGATCCCATAGAAGTCCAGCACCAGCAGCAAAAGAGTGCCAATCTGCAGGTTGAAAAGGCACATGCAGCTCAGCTCCAGCAAAAGAAGAACCTGCAAAAGTACATGAAAACACATTAGCTAGACAGCATGCATGAAGGAAAATGAAGGCATGTAGCAGAGAAAGCCACAACACCTCACAACAAATACACTCGGATCACAGGTAAGTAGCTAAGTCACTCCTCTATCTGCATTTGTGTAATTAGGAATCATACGAAGGAAACGAGATGGTTGAGATCAAAAGGTGGCCAGTTAACTTGGCCACCTTCATTTAGTTGACTCCACTTAACTGAGATGTCACCCACACGTGCGCATAGGCAACTCAAGCATAAGATGCCAAGGACAGGTAGTGGGAGGAAGAGTTAACTCTGGCACAGTCATGAGGGGATGATTACGAGGAGGGTTCATGATGACCAAGTAGGTGGGGACCAATGGTCCTAATCGGGACAACGTACACCTTGCCAGCTCAGCACTCATAATCAAAAATAGCCATAAAAAGTAATGAGCACTCCTCCCCGCGCATTTTCACCATTTTTCCTTAGTTTCTCATCGTAACTTAGCTACACAACAGTCTTCGTATGCCCCCACATCCTCGTATTCACCATCCTCCATCAATTTCCTCCATATTCTTGCTCTTGGGATTTTCTACAGGAAATCTACAGGAGGGACAGTGGGCTTCTATAGGAGGGGCAGTGAGTCATTTTGAAGGGAGGAAACATGATTTTTGGCATGAATTTCAGTCTAAAGAGGTAGGGTTCATGAATGACCTCTATTGAATATTAAAATGTGAAAGAATTGGTCTCAAATTGAAGATGAAATGAGTCTTTAAGAGGGTAGAAATACATAATAATAAAAGAATCTATTTTTTTTAAAACACAGTCCCCTCTGTTTTCTATTCCACTCAATATTCTTTGTCTCCACCTCCATATTTGATGTTAAAAGAAGTATAGGTAGTATGACAGGGGGATTTATGAGAAGAGAGCCCACTAACTACAATAGACTCCATGCACATCCTCAAGTGGTGGAAATATTTACAAGGGCAAACTAGATGAATTTCTTTGAGAAGTTTAGAGGGTTTGATGATGAAATTGCCCATGAATTTGCTCTCTCTCTGGTCCCTCACACAAGAACTCATGCTACTATAACCATTAGAGGCCTCTCCATTGACATAACCCCTGAATTCATCAGTAGGGTCACTACCCTTCCTCTTGGGCTGCCTTGGAGTAAAGATGAGAAACCAATTGGCCAAGTTGCCAAGAAGAAATTTTTCCAAGATAATGAAACCCCTGTTGAAGACAAAAATGGAATTAGAAGGGCTAGTATACCATATCCCTGGAATGAGGTTAGCTACCAAGTGATCAAATACATTTGTTGTGAGGGGAGGCACAACATTGTTTATGGATATCATTTCAAAATCCTCCAAGATTTGAGATATGGCATGAGTACCCCAGCACATCAAAAGCTCAATATCTCTTACTTTCTCCTTCAGTCCCTCATTGACTCTAGCACCAAGGTACAAGCACAAAATTCACAGCAACTAGCTCACCATGGCCTAATCAAGATCCTAGTAGAAGAAGCCCTCCATACCCTTACACTCCCTATAGCATGGGAAGTTTTTAGAAATATGACAGATGAGGATGACATCAAGGCATTAACCTATGATTTTTGTCCTGTTGTCAGTGAAGAGGGAGAATAGAAAGGAGGAGAAGATGAAGCCAGTGGTTGCATAGCAGAGCAAGAGAGGGAGGAGGAAAGAAAAGAAATAGATGAGGAGAGAGTTGAAGGGACAGGGTAGGAGGAAGAAAAAGAGACAGAAGAGGGAGAAAAGGAGGCAAAGAGGGCAGAGCAAAGAGAAGAGTCCCTTGAAACTTGGGAAAGAGAAGCAGCAACTACCCTCACTGCCCTCAGTACACTAGTCAAGCAGAAGCAGAAGAGGAAAACAAAAACCTCCATGTATTTGAGGGCAAGGAAGAGTACAAGAATTAAAATAGGCAAACCTCAGCCCTACTCAAAAACTCCAATTACCATTGAAGATTCACCATCTGCCAAGGTGAAGTAATCTCCTTCCAAGACACACATAACCTATGAAAGGGGGACTCCAAGTTCTTCTACATGGAAGGGAAAGGCAATACTACAGGACCCCAAACCAGACCTACAAAAGGTTGAAACAGTCCTACAGGAGACACTGTCCAAACTACAGGAGACACGAAAACTTGAGGAAAAGATAGGAGGACAGCCATAGGTGAAGGAGGAAGCACAAGAGCTACAAGAACCTGACACCCAGCCTAGTCTTGACTCCTATTACAGACTACTTGAGGGAGGCAAGATAATCCCACAAAAATTTACAATTCCACTATTTTTTGAATTGGAAAAAGAGAGAGTGAGAACACATAGGTGGATGCAGATAGCCAAGTCCAAAGGAGTTGAGGATATTGGCCACATGGAAAACAAACTCAGGGAAATGGGCAGGGAATTGAGTGCTCTTACAAATAGAGAAACCATTACAAGAAGCCACCTTGAGAATGAAAATGAATTACTTAGGAGGTAGCTGCAGGAGAAAGAGACTCATTTGGCTTACATGGCCAGCTTATCCATGGAAGCATTACAATGCAGAACACCATCCAAATCTTATGGCCTCTATATGAAGGATCAATGGCTTCAATTCCAAATAAAAACTTTGGCACAAAGAGGCACAATGCCTTTCCAAGACTATAGGTAGTTCATGGATTTGTGTGACCAAGGCACCTTAGAGGATAAAGCAAAGATGGCAGAGTTCTACCTACACACCATGGCCCTTACAAACATGAATGTGTGGGACCCCAATGCCAAGCTAGGGGATCTGCAATTAATGGCCATGGCCTCATAGATGAACCATGAAGAATTGAGGGCAACAGAAATGAAAAGCTTGTTAATAAAATAGTAGAATGAACCATTGATGATAAGAGTTGAGCCATTAGATCCTATGGCACTCATCAGCACACAAAACCTGCTTGCCCATGACCCTCAGATTGCCCCTAAATATCTAGCCAATCAAGAACAATCCATTGCACACTTTGAAGATATGTTTAGGCTACTTGGGGAGAATTGTGTGCATGCATGCATGAAAAGATGGAACACCCTACCCCACAGTTTGCAGATCAGGGAAAACCATTCCACCGTGAGGTTGAAGGAGGCATTAAAAAGAGTGTCAATGTACAAGCGCTCCATGCAAAGGCTGAAGGTCAACTGGATTGGCCTCAAACTTAGTCCTCCACTCATATTAGGCATGCTGGAAGGCAAAAGAGAAGAAGAAGAGGAGGAGTAGTGGAAGGACATAGACAGAAAGGCAGGATTTTACGGAGAATATGAGCAGACCACATCAGAAGCCTGGGATGCTAGGGAGGCCACCAGGGCCATAAAAGACAAAGAGATTGACTAGGTTGCTCAGAGGATGAGCAACACCTTTAGTAGGGGGGTGATGATGAGCCTCATAAATGGGTAATTATATGGGCTCATTTTACCTCCTAACCTAGTCAAATCAACCATTCTCTTAGC
The DNA here is from genome assembly GCA_031772625.1 of Pinus tabuliformis. Taxonomy (NCBI): domain Eukaryota; kingdom Viridiplantae; phylum Streptophyta; class Pinopsida; order Pinales; family Pinaceae; genus Pinus; species Pinus tabuliformis. The sequence continues at coordinate 1,199,342,155 of CM062820.1, read as the reverse complement.
TTAGTGTATGATTTTCTGATTATATTTATGCTTATAGGGTGAGTTGAGTTAGTTATTATGCCATATGGTCTAACATGTATTTAATGTAGATTATTGATGGATTTTGAGGTCAAAGTCAAGGATCCAGTGGTCAAAGTATTTCCTTTATGGTTAAGAATAGGTTGCTTTTGATGATTTAGTAGCTTGTTTCAATTTATGCTTTCTATAGCAGGTTAAGCAGTGACCAGAGAAGATTCAAAAGGCTAGCAACAGTGCCTTGGACTCTCTTCCTCCCTTTGGGACCATGATTTTAGGCAAAGACTCTCTTGCTGCCCCAAAAACACAAATTTTCCTCATTCCTAGGACTTCTAGTGTTTGCAGCTCTCTAGTAGGTTGATAGTCCAGTTTTTCTTTGCTTTAGATCTTCTTTATCATTTTCACTTCCTAATTTACAATAGTCCTTTTGCATGCTTTCCTTCCTTGTGTTAGCCTCCTGCTGCAGCAGGTATTCATTTTTCATGATTAACATTTTTACATGCCAAATATGTCATACTTTGCTAGCTGCAATGTTCCATATTTCCATAACAGACCAAAGAAGATGCCATGAAAGTGTCATGGTCCGAATGCCACTGCTGTATTCCATTTTTGGTAAGATTTTTAGTTAAGGGAAGGCCAAACAGCTAAATCTTGGTCTCCCTAGATTTCAATTTCCTGTTGTAGAATATAGAGAATGTATCTGTCCAAACAGCTAAATCTTGGCAGATTTGTAGATAAGTAGAGAATCAAAGGGACCCAACTGTTTAATCTGGGCCCTGGCAGAAATAAGTGTAGATTTAGATAGGAAAAATTGAAAAAAAAAAATTGTAAAGCTGGGTCTGCAAGTCTAAATGCACCCACCCATAAAAGAAGAAAAAATGTTAAAAAAAATACGCTGGGTAGGTAGCTGTGTGGTTGCAGAATGATAATTTGTGATCAGTTTTGTGGTACAAAGTATTTTATCTTTTCAGATCACAGTGCAGGCAGTTTTTATGCAAACGGGCTCAAAGGTGAACATTACTAACTCCCCTTTCTTCTAAATTCCCCAAAGCCACTTACTAACTTCCCAAAGAGGTCAAGATCTGCTTGCCTCTTAGTCTCATCATACTCCATATCAGTTGCCTTGGTGAAGATCTGCTTCACTCAAGGATCTTAGTTCTCTACAAGTTCTTTTTCCCAAATTTAGCCTAAGGTCCCTGACCTTAGCGCTTACTGGTCACCTTCATATTAACTACTAACAGTATTATATAAATCCCTATCAGTTTTCCCATTCCCCTATTAAACTATGCATATAAAACTCCCCTAGGTAAATATTCCCTCCCTGGCAATATAGCCATATTTTTATAAGTCTGGGAAAAAATGGTCCATCTGGGGCTGTTTTTAGCCCAGCCGAGTCAGAACAGGGATTAATCTGACACCTGGTCAGACTAATAACCTCTTCCCTAACCCTAGAACCCTCAAAAACCCCCTTTTTCCGCCCCCAACCCAAAGTTTTGGCATTAAATATTAACCCTGCCACATATAACTCCCATAACCCACATAAACCATTGTTTAAACCCACCCGCGCGCTATATTTAAATAGGAATATTCCCGCGAATATCCCCGCCCACTAACCCGCCGCCGCCTCGCGTCTACCGCCAACCATTGGATCCCCCGCCCCGCAGATCAACGGCTGGCGGGCCGTCCCATCTCCAAAATGCCCGAGCTTTAGCGTCCGGGAGATGGGCGGTATTGCCGCCGTACCTCCCGCCACGCGTCAAGCATTGGGCTGTGGCGGAGACCTCTCCCCCGAAACAACCCTTGTCCATAAGCGGTGCGCCCAAAACCGGAAACTGCCCCTGCCTGCGTCACCCGCCTGCCCAGTGACGTCACCCCCTGCACAGTCACCGCTTACGTCACCCCCTGCCCAGTCACTATGTCGAGTCACCTGCCTGCGTGGCCTCCTGCCACGTCACTGCCACGTATCCCTGCCACCGTACCTGCCACGTCACCATCCGTACGTGATGACGTCATGCTGACATCATCCCGCCACGTCGTCCTGCTGACGTCACCCGCCGTACAATGTCACATCATGCTAACGTCATCAGCACTTTTTTGGCGCGAAGGGCAAAAAATCGCACTTCGGAGCCCTGGAATCTTCAGGGAATCTTTTCATTCTGCGGCCCCCAGCAAGCCCGAAAGCCGCCGAATGACCCATTTTTCTTCGCGAAGCTTGCCGGAAGGAGGAGAAAACAGTTTTGAAAGAAACAGAGGCCGAACAACGGCCATTTATTTTGTGAATAAGACCCACAGCACCTCAGAACAACATCAATTTATTGCCGAAGGGTATCAGAGGAAGAAGGAGAGCCAAAGAGTATCAGTCGAAGATTTTTTTTAGGGCTCGAAGCACTTAAACATTGATGAGCCCCCCAAAAAGTCAAATCAAGAGAAGTAAGCCCATCCTAGCTCTCAAATCACATTCAGAGGCATTTAAAACCGTCGAACAGCAAGGGTGCAAAGACCAATGCACAGTTATGATAGATGAAAATCACAGAGCCACCAGGACAGATATTAACTCATTTTGATACAGCTGCCCCCAGCAAAGCTCAAAGATATTTTCTGGCATTTATTTCTGGATAGGATTAGGTTAAAGTAATCAATTTTCTGTCAGACCTGTTAGGTCGGCTGTAATAAATAATTTTGGATAAATCTTCCCTATATATACCACCCTCTGTATTGTTTTAAAGGGTCGGTTGGTTGATAGTTTTTTCAGTGGAGACTCGCACTGTATACCTGATATGTTTTCTGTAATCAAAGACTGTTGAAAAGCTTGGAGGGAAGACTGTCTGCTCTGTGTTTAATGGTTTGAAGAAGTGAATTTGGAATTCATGTGCTACAACATGACTCAATAAGTTTTCCTAACTCTGTTTTTTCCATTGATGTACCGTCTAAATAGCAGAAAGAAAGAATAGTCTAGAATTGGTTTAAACTGCCCTCTATGCTCATTTTCTGCTGTTTCTTTATGTTTTTCTTCTAGATCAGTCATGAATATGAATTCCCTTCGGCTCATATTTCCCCTAATCCATTCATCTTTGACAGTTGTCTAGGAATTCTTAACTGCTCCTAGATAGAGTTCATCCACCTTCCCCCTTTTAAAGCATAGTGAGAGATTCTTTGTTGCCTCTCATTCTTTATCCCTCATTCCATCCTTTTAAGCTTTAAGTGTTGTTTCATGAGCAGCTACCTTGCTCCTTATTTCTCTTGTGACCAAGAAAACGCACCAGCAGTCCGACTCCTTGACTCCACGCCCAATGGTTTGAAACTTACCAGACTATGTTTTGCCTCTCTACCTGAAAACATCATCCTTCCCACCAAAAAACAAAACAAAACCCTTGGACTCGATAACTAGTCTAAAATCATTTTAAACAAAGCTAAATCATAAAGAGAGAGCCCTCTCTGATTGCAGGTTGACCAGAACCTACAGTCCAAAGTTGGTCTGTGGTTACCTCGGCCGTATCCTTTTCTAGAGCTTAAGGACAACCTGAGTGATAACATAATGGCGACTCCACTGGGGAACTTCCTCAGATAATTTCACAAAGTTTCACAAAGAAAGTTGGAAAGCTCCACTAGGAAGAACCAAACCTTCACAACCATTTTTCAAGTCTAGTTCTGATCTTTGATGGTGGGTAGAGATCAGGCACTCAAAGTTAATATATCCACCTGGCGACTCCACATTCATAATAAAGACTCCACTGGAGAAATGAACCCAAAATAAATTTATGAGCAGATCAGGCTTTTGACCTGGATTATGCTCCAAGAGATCATGTTCTTTCTCTTCTATAAAATTTTGCTGTACATATTGTTTAAATTCAAGTTTTACGATTTTCCTTTTGAAAATGTTGAAGAAAGCCCTCCTTGCACATTAGAACAACAGCCTCTAAATGCTGCTGATGCTCACCTTATAGTCGAGGGGGACACTACTGTCAAAACAAATCATCCTATCCCTGTTCACACCAATCATTTAGCCGCTATACTCAATCCCCTGCCTCGTAAGGTTCCTGATAGATATAAGCCACTCATTTTGCCTCCCGTGCTTAATCCTTTGCCCAAAAATCATCCCATGTATCTCCCAAGATTTGATGGAGAGAATGGAGTTACTGCCCAAAAGCATATCCAGGCTTTTGATGATTATTTGAACATTTTTGAAGTAGAAGATGAGGATGTTAGTGTTAGGCTGTTTGCCCTTTCTTTGCAAAGTGAAGTTAGGACTTGGTTTAAAGCATTGCCTGAGGCAAGCATCTCAAATCTCCAGTAGTTATTCAAACTCTTCCTTGATAGATGGATGATCAAAGTCAATTTCCTCATGCTCATAGAAGAATATAATCAGTTAAAAAGGATTCCAAATGAATCTGTTCAGCAATTTTCTGACCGATTCAATCAAGTTTATCATTCTATACCATTGAATATAAGACCTCCCCCTGATTTGGCCCTATTACATTATCCAGCAGCATTTGATCCAGAAATAGAATTCCATCTGAGAGAAAGGAGCCCCTCTACTATGCAACAGATGCAGAACATGGCAGTAGATGTAGAGGTTAATCTGAAAGTTAGGGAGGGGAAGTTGAAAGTAGAAAAAGGGGATGAACTTGATATCTTTGTAAAGAAAGTAGAGGAATTAAAGAAGATGTGCACAACAGAAGTTGAATGTTTAGAGCACCAGAACAGATCTATTTTGCAAAAGGAAAGAAATGATATTCATAAACAAACCTGCCACAAAACAGATGACATATTCATATCGCCATACATGATGGAGCAGTCTGTTGATATAATGTATGAATATAATAGCTTCTCTTCTTTCAACTGTCTGCCCAAATATGATCAGTATGATGATGATTGTGAGCCTAACGACCAAATCAGCCTTACAGAGGAGTCAGACATTATTTTGGCAGAAAGCATAGTTCAGGTTCAGCTGCCTGAACACAATGATCAGAATGCCCATCTCAGCCATGAAAAAAAGGAAGAAAGCGCAGAATGTGTTGATTTCAGCGAAGGAGCTTTACCATTTTGTTTCAAGTCTTTTCAGTTTATTAGGGAAAAATATCATGCCGTTAATAATCAAGTGTCACCATGTTCTGGTACTGATCAGCTAGAGGAAAGTCCAGGCCCTGCTCCTAAAGCATTAACACTAGATTTGCAGCCCCAAAGTGCCAGTGAATGTCAGATTGAGGAAGACTCAGAAGCGGCAGCATGTGACCAAAAAATCCAACTGGATTTCCTGCCTATCGGTTTTCAACCATCTCAGATATTTGAAGAAGAAAAAGAACAGTCAGCACAAATCTGTCAGGTGCCATCTGAGCAGGCTTTCAAAGAATTACAGGTTCCATCCCATGTTTTGCATAATTCATCTGATGGCAAGCTGTGTGATGAGGTAAATCACTGCTCTTCTCCGCTAGAAGGCTGCAAAGGACAATATCAAGATGTTGATGGTTCCCCAAATTCAAAGCATGATAGCTATCCCAAACTTTTGTACAGTTCTTCAAGTCAGTCCAGCAATAATGTATATATGCTCCAGGACCCTTTTGTACAGTTTCTTGTTTCAGCAAAGAAGGTCAGCAGCTTCCTGATCTTCTCAAAGATTAATAAAGCCATATCAGATTGCAAGATCTCCATTTCAGGTAACAGCAAGCACAAGCAGCAGGGGCCATTCATATTTATAATGCATAAGTGGCTGCATTGGCCTAACGACAAAGTAAGTACTGGTTAAGATAGGTAGGTAGGATTAATAAGGCAACCGGCCAAGCAAATTTTGCAGAATACAGCAGCAATTGAAAACAAGGCAGTCTGACCTGTTGTTCTTGGCTTTTCACAAGGAAAAGCCATCCCCAAGTGGAGCCACTGTTAGCCTCCTGCTGCAGCAGGTATTCATTTTTCATGATTAACATTTTTACATGCCAAATATGTCATACTTTGCTGGCTGCAATGTTCCATATTTCCATAACAGACTAAAGAAGATGCCATGAAAGTGTCATGGTCCGAATGCCACTGCTGTATTCCATTTTTGGTAAGATTTTCAGTTAAGGGAAGGCCAAACAGCTAAATCTTGGTCTCCCTAGATTTCAATTTCCTATTGTAGAATATAGAGAATGTATCTGTCCAAACAGCTAAATCTTGGCAGATTTGTAGATAAGTAGAGAATCAAAGGGACCCAACTGTTTAATCTGGGCCCTGGCAGAAATAAGTGTAGATTTAGATAGGAAAAATTGAAAAAAGAAAAAATTGTAAAGCTGGGTCTGCAAGTCTAAATGCACCCACCCATAAAAGAAGAAAAAATGTTAAAAAAAAATAGGCTGGGTAGGTAGCTGTGTGGTTGCAGAATGATAATTTGTGATCAGTTTTGTGGTACAAAGTATTTTATCTTTTCAGATCACAGTGCAGGCAGTTTTTATGCAAACGGGCTCAAAGGTGAACATTACTAACTCCCCTTTCTTCTAAATTCCCCAAAGCCACTTACTAACTTCCCAAAGAGGTCAAGATTTGCTTGCCTCTTAGTCTCATCATACTCCATATCAGTTGCCTTGGTGAAGATCTGCTTCACTTAAGGATCTCAGTTCTCTACAAGTTCTTTTTCCCAAATTTAGCCTAAGGTCCCTGACCTTAGCGCTTACTGGTCACCTTCATATTAACTACTAACAGTATTATATAAATCCCTATCAGTTTTCCCATTCCCCTATTAAACTATGCATATAAAACTCCCCTATGTAAATATTCCCTCCCTGGCAATATAGCCATATTTTTATAAGTCCGGGAAAAAATGGTCCATCTGGGGCTGTTTTTAGCCCAGCCGAGTCAGAACAGGGATTAATCTGACACCTGGTCAGACTAATAACCTCTTCCCTAACCCTAGAACCCTCAAAAACCCCCTTTTTCCGCCCCCAACCCAAAGTTTTGGCATTAAATATTAACCCCGCCACATATAACTCCCATAACCCGCATAAACCATTGTTTAAACCCACCCGTGCGCTATATTTAAATAGGAATATTCCCGCGAATATCCCCGCCCACTAACCTGCCGCCGCCTCGCGTCTACCACCAACCATTGGATCCCCCGCCCCGCAGATCAACGGCTGGCGGGTCGTCCCATCTCCAAAACGCCCGAGCTTTAGCGTCCGGGAGATGGGTGGTATTGTAGCTGTACCTCCTGCCACGCGTCAAGCATTGGGCTGTGGCGGAGACCTCTCCCCCGAAACCACCTTTGTCCATAAGCGGTGCGCCCAAAACCGGAAACCGCCCCTGCCTGCGTCACCCGCCTGCCCAGTGACGTCACCCCCTGCACAGTCACCACTTACGTCACCCCCCTGCCCAGTCACTATGTCGAGTCACCTGCCTGCATGGCCTCCTGCCATGTCACTGCCACGTATCCCTGCCACCGTACCTGCCACGTCACCATCCGTACGTGATGACGTCATGCTGACGTCATCCCACCACGTCGTCCTGCTGACGTCACCCGCCGTACAATGTCACATCATGCTGACGTCATCAGCACTTTTTTGGTGCGAAGGGAAAAAAATTGCACTTCGGAGCCCCGGAATCCAATTCTGCTAGATTTTTTGGGCCTGAATGGGGAATCTTCAGGGAATCTTTTCATTCTGCGGCCCCCAACAAGCTCGAAAGGCGCCGAATGACCCATTTTTCTTCGCGAAGCTTGCCGGAAGGAGGAGAAAACAGTTTTGAAAGAAACAGAGGCCGAACAGCAGCCATTTATTTTGTGAATAAGACCCACAGCACCTCAGAACAACATCAATTTATTGCCGAAGGGTATCAGAGGAAGAAGGAGAGCCAAAGAGTATCAGTCGAAGATTTTTTTTAGGGCTCGAAGCACTTAAACATTGATGAGCCCCCCAGAAAGTCAAATCAAGAGAAGTAAGCCCATCCTAGCTCTCAAATCACATTCAGAGGCATTTAAAACTGTCGAACAGCAAGGGTGCAAAGACCAATGCACAGTTATGACAGATGAAAAGCACAGAGCCACCAGGACAGATATTAACTCATTTTGATACAGCTGCCCCCAGCAAAGCTCAAAGATATTTTCTGGCATTTATTTCTGGATAGGATTAGGTTAAAGTAATCAATTTTCTATCAGACCTGTTAGGTCGGCTGTAATAAATAATTTTGGATAAATCTTCCCTATATATACCACCCTCTGTATTGTTTTAAAGGGTCGGTTGGTTGATAGTTTTTTCAGTGGAGACTCGCACTGTATACCTGATATGTTTTCTGTAATCAAAGACTGTTGAAAAGCTTGGAGGGAAGACTGTCTGCTCTGTGTTTAATGGTTTGAAGAAGTGAATTTGGAATTCATGTGCTGCAACATGACTCAATAAGTTTTCCTAACTCTGTTTTTTCCATTGATGTACCGTCTAAATAGCAGAAAGAAAGAATAGTCTAGAATTGGTTTAAACTGCCCTCTATGCTCATTTTCTGCTGTTTCTTTATGTTTTTCCTCTGGATCAGTCATGAATATGAATTCCCTTCGGCTCATATTTCCCTAATCCATTCATCTTTGACAGTTGTCTAGGAATTCTTAACTGCTCCTAGATAGAGTTCATTCACCTTCCCCCTTTAAAGCATAGTGAGAGATTCTTTGTTGCCTCTCATTCTTTATCCCTCATTCCATCCTTTTAAGCTTTAAGTGTTGTTTCATGAGCAGCTACCTTGCTCCTTATTTCTCTTGTGACCAAGAAAATGCACCAGCAGTCCGACTCCTTGACTCCACGCCCAATGGTTTGAAACTTACCAGACTATGTTTTGCCTCTCTACCTGAAAACATCATCCTTCCCACCAAAAAACAAAACAAAACCCTTGGACTCGATAACTAGCCTAAAATCATTTTAAACAAAGCTAAATCATAAAGAGAGAGCCCTCTCTGATTGCAGGTTGGCTAGAACCTGCAGTCCAAAGTTGGTCTGTGGTTACCTCGGCCGTATCCTTTTTTGGAGATTAAGGACAACCTGAGTGATAACACCTTGTAGCATTTACCAACATTTCCTTCTACACATCATAGTTTAGGCCATTTTAATGCAAAACTATGTTTTTCCTAGGATGCACTCATTTCATTAGTTACTTGATTTTCTTGGTTGATTGTCAGTTTCTATGCAGCAGATTTCTTCCAACACTAGGCTAGCTTACCAACAATCACACCCTCCATCTGATCCATGCCCTATAGGTCTCCCAAACCTCACCTCAATTCTGCCCTAGTTTCCTTCATTTTTCATAGAACTTCTTCCTCTCTCCTTGAGAAAACCCAATCATCTTTCTCTCTCCTAGTGATTCATGGTAGGCCTTAGGTGCACTAACACCTCATTCCAACCTTCATCCACCTTTTCCACCCACTCTCACACCCTCAAAACAAAAAAAATTTCTCTCAGCCTCCTCCTGTAGGCCTCCTGTAGTTTCCCTATTTGCCTCTTGTAGTTTTCCTGTGTCCTCCTATAGTTTTTCCTGTAGGCTTTCTTTTGAAGGCCGAGTGTGAGAAAAGCCTCTAAAAGGCCACCTAAGACCTCCTAGGACCCATCCACACCATCCTATCTCCTCCCAAGCTCCAAAACCGCCCTCTAACACCACCTGTTCGTTGCCACACTCACACACAATAAATTAGACGCATGTTAAATTCACATAAAAATCCAAAAATATGTTTTTTGCTTATTTACTTCCAGAAATAGCATGGTTAGATGTTGTTTACTTCCTTGAGTAGGTAATGATATTTCTTTCATGGTTTTCATAGTGTTTTTGGCAAAAGTAGAATTAGCTTGTTAATTAGTGTTTACTTGGTTTTGCTTTACATTCCAATCTTTCTCCTTTCTGCAGTTAAAATAGCATCTGTAGAGTAATATTTCTTTCCTTCATCATACATAGAGCTTCTTCTGAAATCTATAGAAGTTGGCTTGAGCTCCTAGTGATCTCGTGCCGGTTGACCAAGTGACAACCTGTAGTGAGAACTAGTACTTGTGCATATAGCACCGACGCTTCCAAGTTTGTTACGAACTATCGGGTTGATAAAAGTAAAGTTGGCAGCCCAAGAGTTGCAGCATTCTTTCTGCAATACTGGTGCTCACCAATGATTGTAATTTTTTATACATAAAATGTATTAAGAATAAAATATGAATTAATCTACTACCTTTTCTTTCCTTTTTCTTTTTAATCATTTTATTGAAGGGTTCACTCCATTTATTTATGTAGATCCTATTGAAATATATATATTTTTTGTTACATTCATGCTCTAATTATGTAATTTAATTTATTTAAATAATTATTTATAGTTAGTCATAGATCCAAGTATAGAATTGTTTGAAAAATAACTTTGGAATTTCAAATTTGCAAGTGAATGTTTTCTCATTAAAACTACACCTTTGTAAATGTAAAATTTGAATAATATCTAGACATCTACCATTTACATTTGCTCGTTATGAATAAAATTTCTAGCACTTTTCCGTAGAAAAAAAAGTACATGAGGATAATTGCTTATACCTAAAATATATTAAAAATAAAATCTCACTTAAACTACCAAATATCTTCTTTTGTGATTTTATTAAAGGTTGAGTCTATTTATATAGATCCTACCAAATATATATATATATATATATATATATATACTCTAACTACGAAATTTAATTTATTTTAAATAATTATATATCATTAATCATAATATTTAAATACTTTAGTTAAATTTTATTATAAAACATATTTGTATATGGTAATTTACATTTATTTTCCTTAATTTTAAGACACATATGAGAAAATTCTCAAAGTATAAGAGTATGAAACTTCATAGTGACCATGGGTTTCTTCAATAAGTTCATCGATAATATATATATATATATATATATATATATATATATATATATATGAATATGTCTGAACCTTTGTATTTACAATACAAATGGAAAATACATATAATAATGGGTTGAGAAATATGCATATAAGGGAGGTAGGGGGGAAGACTTGAAATATTTCTTATCTCTATACCTTTCTTGATAGTGGGTTTTATCCATAAGGGATTCAAACCATAGTCCCATTGTGCTAGAACTAGCCCCTTCATTGGATAGCCCCTCAATGGATTCAAATTAAACTCAACATTAGAAGGGCCCCTCTTGATTTGGGAAGTGACCAAGGGGAGTTAAAGACATAAAGATGCATTCGCACATGAATTGCACCCCCTCCAATTCCTTGCAAATTTCAAAAGGATGTTTTGATCTCTTTGAACAAAGAAAGGAAGAAGAGAGAAAGGCAATGCCTTTTTAGAACTAGAGTCTAAGCTTGAACATTGACTCAATGAGGAAGGGTAGGGCCATATATCATATCAACAAAAGAATGCATTACAATACTCAAAGAAATCCAAGAGGAACATTCACCTTTACTAATAAATATATGGATATTGAAAATTCAAGCTTTATGGTTGTAAGTAGTGGGTGAAACTACAATTTGTTTCCACCAATTTGAAAAAAGAGGAAGACCATCAACACCATTTGGGTCATTGAGAGAGTAGATGGGACAAAGGCCACATGCTTCAAGGAAATTAGGACCCTATATTTCTAGAATATATTCAAGGCACACATACTAATTCCCATAGATGTGATTCTAATAGTTGGTCTTTCTAAGGAGGAACCACTTAGAGTCTTGCACAACATCTAGAAGAATAAAAATCCAACTCCTAGTGAACTTCTTGTCAATTACTATTATTATTATTATTATTAATTTAAATTAATTAATATTTAATAAAGTTTAAATTAGAGAACATTTTCATAAATGTCTACCATAGTACTATTGGAAAATCAGAATCATGTTTGATATAGTACTTAAAACATACTCATAATTTATAATTTATACACATTTTTTATTTCTTTGTGGAAATTCTTCTTTTTTGTTGTAAAAATATCCTTTGCCTTTATTTATAAAGTTTCTATATTTTTTTGGTGAAATAAAATATGTGCTTTCTACTAAATTTTGCAAATTATATTATAAAAATAAACCAGAAAGCTGGATTTTCATAAATCACTTCACTATATGTGAAACTACTAAAATTTGAGAAGTGTATTGAGATTCTTATTCAAAATGTTCGATAAACCATGAAAAAAGCATGGATTGAGAAGTTTATTGAGATTCATATTCAAAATGTTGAATAAACCATAAACGAGAAACATGGATCAAAAGGAAATAAGTAGACAGTATATATAAATAAACCATGAAAGCAACATGGATCAAGAGGAAATACGACACTTTATATCGATGGATCAAGAGAAAATACATAGAATAGATATAAACGAATGAAGAGGAAACACCTGGACTATATAAAGATCAAGTTAAAATACATAAACAGCGGTAGGAGCAGACAATTAATGGATCAGAAGAATTTCTAGCACACTAGCTAAGTGAAGCCCAAATGATTCATCTCCCTGTCATACAATATATACAAATTCCTTTGGTGATAGCTTCCTAGAATAACAGTAGGTCCATTAGGGGTGGTAGGAAAAGCATCAATGTTTAACCCAAATCCTGAGGCGCAGTAAATGTAAAACAATTCCCTAAGGCATTACCATGTCTGAGCCACCACTCAAATGGAATCCAAACTCAAGGAATTTAATACTGGCATTGGCCACACCAGACACATTGTAACACATTTCATAGTCTTTGTCTTTAGGATATGCAATATGAGAGTCAAATTCAGCTGCAATCAGCTCCAAGACTACTTCAGGAAAGAGAGTGTAAGTAGTGCATGAACCTATGAAGGTTCCACCGTTGCCATTACTATCAATTGTGGATACATTGGAGGGAAGGTTTAAAGATTTTCCACCAATACTCACTCCTTGTAGACCAAGGTAATAGTTTTTCCTTGAAAAGATGTTTGGGTGTTAGTTAGAAAGGGAGTGTATTTCAAAGTCATATTGGTGGGAACTGCTCAGTTACCCAACACTACCATGCTACCATTTTTTTGATTGTTCAGGCAATACGCGAATTTATCGCCAATGCTAGCACTAAGCTGGGAAGGAAAAGAAAGATTTCCTCTACCAAATCCTGCAATACCACCAACCCCCATCGAATTGAATGAGCATCCTAATGCCAATGTAGTTATTTGTCCACTTCTTCATGGAAAAGTCAAGGTGTCAGTGAGTAGATACATGTTCTTGGTTGCTAAGCCATAGCAGAGATAATAGTCTGAACACTTTTCAGAGCACTTGTCTGGGCAAGTCCTCAAGCTGCCCCCTTCTTCACACTCGTCTCTGCACTTTGGATTTGCACAATGTACAAGAAGAGTAGATGATGACTTACTGGGAAGAAAAACGGTGATCGATCTAGAGTACATGTATAAGTCAGGGTGCAGGCTGCCCACACCACACTACTACCACTATCCATGACCACTAGTAAATCCTGTGGAGGAGTGCCCACAGATAATTCCATGTAATACTCATAGGTGCTGGCGTTATAGTAGAGAGGCTCCTTCACTCTCATCCCTCCTCTCAAAGACCTTCTGGCATGAAGGGTCATAGACATTCCATTACACAACAATAGTGCAATAGAGAGTTGCAGTGAGAGGATGATCAAGAAGATGAAATCGAACTTGGAGACCACTAGAATTTTCCAAATTATACTATAAAATAAATGAGAAGACTAGATTTTCATAAATCACTTCACTATATGTAAAACCACTAAAATTTGAGAAGTTTATTGAGATTCTTACTCAAAATGTTGGATAAACCATGAAAGAAGCATGGATCAAGAGGAAATACCTAGACACTATATACATATAGATAAACCATGAAAAAAGCATGCATCAAGAGGAAATACCTAGACACTATATATATGGATGGATCAAGAGGAAATACATAGAATGGATATATATAAATGAAGAGGAAACACCTTGAATATATAAAGAGCAAGAGAAAATACATAAACTATATATGATAGCTTCCTAGAATAAAAACAACTCCATTAGGGGTGTTAGGAAAAGTATCATTATATCCCTCAAATGTGGAGCAGTAAATGTCTAATTCCACCTGCATGAAAACATTTCCCTGAGGGAGTACCATGTCTAAGCTACCATCAAAATGGAATGCAAACTTGGGGAATTTAATATTGGCATTGGCCACACTAGATACATTGTAACATGTTCCATAACCTTCAACTTCACCTTTAACACTAGGATATGCAATGTGGGAAGCAAATTCAGCCGCAATCTAGTCAAAGACTTCTTGTTGTAAGTAGTGCCAGAATCTATGATTGTTCCATCGTTGCCATTAATGTCAATTCTGGATACACTGGAGGGAAGCGTTAAAGATTTTCCACCAATACTCACTCCTTGTAGACCAAGGTAATAGTTTTCCTTGTATCCTTGAAAATATGTTTGGGAGTTACCCACTCAACCAAAATCTTTCCAAGAAGAGGGAAAGAGAATCAGAGAAGATGATATATTATTGTAGGATGCACAAGAAAATTTCGAAGCCCCCACATCATAGTGTAGGCAGAGGAGGTCACTTAATAGCTAAACTAGGTACATGGATCTCATGACATAACTCATTGATACAAAGGCTTTTCATTTGAGGAAGCAGTTGCTCAATCTGTTTGGGTTGATGCCATGGTGGAAGAATACAAATCCATCATGAGGAATAGTGTATGGGATGTGGTGCCAAGGCAAGAGGGGAAATTAGTGGTTGGTTCAATATGGATCTAGAAAGTGAAGCATGCAATGAATAGGACCATCGATAAATGGAAGGATAGATTTGTGGCCAAAGTATTCTCTAAGAAAGAGGGAGTGTAGTATGAGGAAATGATTCCACCAGTTGCAAGATATTCCTCAATCAGATCCATTGTAGCATTGACTATGCATATGGAATGGAAACTCCACGAGATGGATGTGAAGTTTGCCTTTCTTAATGATGTTGTTGAGGAGGACATTTACATAGAGTAGCCAAAATGATTTGAGATATACAATCGGGGGTCGCATGTGTGAAAACTAAAGAGAGCATTGTATGGTCTCAAATAGGCATCATGAGCATGGTACACTCAGATTGATAGTTATCTCATAGAATTGGGCTTCACCAAAAGTGAACTAGATGTGAACCTCTATCATACTCTCATAAATGGTAAGTTTCTTAATTTTGTTTTATGTGTTGATGATTTAATATTGATAGATGAGGATGAGCTGATCCTCTCTTGCAAAGAGGACCTTGCAAGGGAATTTGAGATGAAAGACATGGTCCTCATGTGTTACTTCCTTGGGATGGATGTATGGTAGGGTGATGGTGATTTTTTTATGCCTAAAGGAAAATATGCTATCGATATACTTTAGAGATTTCACACGGATAATTGTAGGCCCATGGACACATTGATATATGGTATCATCATTTGCGAGATTGTGTGCAAAGAGAATTATGTTGCTAAAATACATTACAGCTCAGGAGCAAGATGCTAACATATTGACAAAGGCATTATGAAGAGTGGTGGAAAATCCCTTTCTTTCTAAGAGGGAGTGTTGAAAAAATGTAGCAAGAAAGGCTCAATTTGACTTTATCCTTAGTCAAGTTGAGTAAATTGAATTTCCACATCATCAACAACCTTGAGGATGTCAAGGAGTGTGACATGGATTTTGTCGCCAAGTTTACTCAGTAAATTTTATTTGTGTGATTGCTAAATTTTAGTAATCTAGTTTAGTTGTTTTTAGTTGTATTCAGTTAACTCACCTCTAATTATTGTTAGAGTAAGTTGAAGGTCAGTTGTACAGTGGGCTAGCAGTCGTATTCAGTTAACTCACCTCTAATTATTGTTAGAGTAAGTTGAAGGTGAGTTGTACAGTGAGCTAGCAATCTAACTTAGAGATTTTTTAGTTAACTAATCAATTAGCCTAAAATAGCTAGTGCATGAAGAGAATTTGAGTTCCTTAGCTGAAGTGGAGATGACAAGGGAGTGTATCATTAGTTGTAGACTAGTCTTTAGTGTACAGGTGTTGCATGCAATCAATGATCAATCCTTGGGAATTGTGGAATCAATTTGGAGGAAATTCCCAAAGTATAGGGCTATTTTCTTCAATAATTTTGCAAGGAAATAAGAGCCTTGGTAAGAAAATATTTGGCTAAGTGTTGGCAAGAAATTATTCATTGAGGAGGAGAATAGTTATTATTTTATAGGTTGAGATGAGAGCTAGAGCTAGCAATTGTAATACATTCTCAATTCAATTGATTAAGGCAAAGAGGCTTGAGGGGGTTTTCTGAGTTGGGTTCCCCTAGAAATCATTGTGTATTTTTGGTCTTGCTTATTGCATGTCTATGCATCTTGTTCTAAATTGTGAATTTCATTTTGCAAATCAATAGAGTAGAATTTTGTCTCTTTATTTTAGATTAAATTTATTGAGTAGTTAGAATTCTATCAAATTTCTATAGAAATAATTTTTCTCTCACATTTCCTTCTCACATGTTTATAAGTACATGAACTATGAAGTAACCATGATATTTAAGAATAGAGGGAAATTGGGGTTTGGAAGAGCATTCACAAAAAACTAGACAAGCCTTTGAATATGTTCATGCTCCTTAGTTCTAAGTCTCTTTTGATCACTTAGAGAATTCTGATTAATCTATCTTCATCTATATCTAGATTAAGTTCTTATTGGAAAAGCAACTAATTTTTTCCACGGGACTATATATTTTCTTGAAAATTTTGATGAGAACTATATATATTGCTTCAATTCCATATATCATAGTATAAAATTGTTTGAAAAATAACTTTGGAATTGAAGGTGATAGTTTTCTAACTAAAGCTACAAGTCTATAAAGGTAAAATCTAAATACTCTCTCAATTTTGTTTTTATAGATAAAATTGCTAAGTTATTTCCCTGAAAAATAAGTACATGATTGTAATTTTTTTTACATAAAATGTATTAAGAATAAAATATAAATTAATTTACTAACTTTTTTTCCTTTTTCTTTTTAATCATTTTATTGAAGGGTTCACTCCATTTAGTTAGGTAGATCCTATTGAAATATATATATTTTTGTTACATTCATGCTCCAATTATGTAATTTAATTTATTTAAATACTTATTTATAGTTAGTCATAGATACAAGTATAGAATTGTTTGAAAAATAACTTTGGAATTGCAAATTTGCAAGTGAATATTTTCTTATTGAAACTACACCTTTGTAAAGGTGAAATTTGAATAATCTCTAGACATCTACCATTTAAGTTTGCTCTTTATGAATAAAATTTCTAGTATTTTTTCCATGGAAAAAAGTACATGACAATAATTGCTTATACATAAAATATATTAAAAATAAAATATCACTTAATCTACCAAATATCTTCTTTTGTGATTTTTTTCTTTTGTGATTTTATTGAAAGGTTTAGTCAATTTATATAGATCCTACCAAATATATATATATATATATATATATATATATATATATATAAGAGATCAAATATAATCTAATTATGCAATTTAATTTCTTTTAAATAATTATTTATCATTAATCATAATATTTAAATACTTTAGTTTCAATTATATAGAACAAATTTTATTATAAAACATATTTGTATATGATAATTTACTTTTATTTTCCTTAATTTTAAGACACATAAGAGAAAATCCTCAAAGTATAAGAGTATGAAAATTCATAGTAACCATGGGTTTCTTCAATAAATTCATCAAAAAATAATTTTTATTTTATTTTCAATATGACTAGAACCTTTTTATTTACAATAAAGATGGAAAATATATATAATAATGGGTTGAGAAATATGCATATAAGGGAGGTAGGGGTGGGAAAAAAGACTTCAAATATTTCTTATCTCTAAAACTTTCTTGGTAGTGGGTTTTATCCATAAGGGATTCAAACCATAGTCCCATAGTGCTAGAACTAGCCCCTTCTTGGGATAACCCCTCAATGCCTTCAAATTAAACTCAACATTCTAAGGGCCCCTCTTGATTTCTGAAGTGAACAAGGGGAGCTAAAGACCTAAGGATCCATTCTCAAAAGAATTCCATCCCCTCCAATTCCTTGCAAATCTCAAAGGGATGTTTTGATCTCTTGGAACAAAGAAAGGAAGAAGAGAGAAATACAATGCCTTTTTAGAACTAGAGTCTATGCTTCAACATTGGCTCAATGAGGAAGGTTAGGGCCACATATCATATCAACAAGAGAATGCATTACAATAATTAGAGAAAGCCAAGAAGAACATTCAGCTTTACAAAGAAAATGAATGGATATTGAAAATTCAATCCTTATGGTTGTAAGTAGGGGATGAGACTACATTTGTTTTCCACCACTTTGATAAAAAAGGAAGGCCATCAACACCATTTGGGTCATTGGATAGAGTATATTGGACGAATGCCACATGCTTATAGGAAATTGGGACACTACATTTCTAGAATCGCTTAAGGCACACCCACTAATACCTATAGATGTGATTCTAATAGTTGGCCTTTCTAAGGAGGAACCACTTAGAGTCTTGCACACCATTCAAAAAAATAAATTACGAACTCCTAGTGAACTTCTTGTCAATTATTATTATTATTATTATTATTATTATTATTATTATTATTCTTATTCTTCATAATTTAAATTAATTAATATTTAATAAAGTTTAAATTAGAGAACATTTTCATAAATGTTTAACATAGTAATGTTGGAAAATCAAAATCATGTGTCATATAGTACCTAAAACATACTCATAATTTATAATTTATATACATTTTGTATTTCTTTGAGGAAATTCGCAGTAAAAATGTCCTTTGCCTCTATTTGTAAAGTTTCTATATTTTTTGGTAAAATGAAATCTATGCTTTCCACTAGAATTTTACAAACTATATTATAAAAATAAACAAGAAGACTAGATCTTCATAAATCACTTCACTATATGTAAAACCACTGAAATCACTTCACTACATGTAAAACCACTGAAATTTGATAAATTTATTGAGATCATTATTCAAAATGTTGGATAAACCATGAAAGAAGCATGGATCAAGAGGAAATACCTAGACTATATATATAGATAAACCATAAAAAAACATGCATCAAGAGGAAATACCTAGACACTCTATATATGGATGGATCAAGAGGAAATACATAGAATAGATATATATGAATGAAGAGGAAACAACTTGACGATATAAAGATCAAGAGAAAATAGATAAACTATATATGAATAGGATCATAGCAACGTAACAGCAGGCCATTAATGAATCAGAAGAATTTCTAGCACGCCTGTTGAGTGAAGCCCAAACGATTCATCTCCCTGTCCTACAATATATACAAATTCCTCTGCTGATAGCTTCCTAGAGTAACAGCAGCAGCTCCATGAGGAGAATTATCATTGCATCCCTGAAATGAAATTCCTCTGCTGATAGCTTCCTAGAGTAACAGCAGCAGCTCCATGAGGAGAATTATCATTGCATCCCTGAAATGTGGAGCAGTAAATGTCTGACTCCAAATGTCTGACTCCACCTGCATGAAAACATTTCCCTGAGGGAGTACCATGTCTGACCTACCACCAAAATGGGATGCAAACTCAGGGAATTTAATATTGGCATTGGCCACACTAGATACATCGTAACACGGTCCATAACCTTCACCTTTAACTTTAACACTAGGATATGCAATCTGCGAAGCAAATTCAGCTGCAATCTGGTCAAAGACTTCTTGGGGAAGTTGAGTGTAAGTAGTGCCCGAATCTATGATAGTTCCACCGTTGCCATTGATGTCAATTGTGGAAACATTGGAGGGAAGCGTTAAAGATTTTCCACCAATACTCACTCCTTGTAGACCAAGGTAATAGTATTCCTTGTATCCTTGAAAAGATGCTTGGGAGTTAGTTAGAAAGGGAGTGTAATTCAAACTCATATTCGTGGGAACTGCGCTGTCACCCAGCACTATCATGCTGCCATTGTTTTGATCGTTCAGGCAATACGCGAATTTATCGCCAATGACAGCACTAAGCTGCGAAGGCAAAGACAGATTTCCTCTGCCAAATCCTGCAATACCAGCAATCCCGTACGAATCCACTGAGCATCCGAATCCGAAGTTAGTTATTTGTCCACTTCCCGATGGCAAAGTCAACGTGTCAATCAGTAGATGCCCGGTCGTGTTTCCCGAGCCATAGGAAAGGTCATAGTCTGGACACGTCCCCGAGCAATTGTTTGGGCAAGTCCGCGAGCCCCCTTCTTCACACACATCCCTGCACTTTGGATCTGCACACTGTACAGGAAGAGCAGACGATGACTTGTTCGGCAGAAAAACTGTGTTGTATCCAGGGCACTTTGTTGTACATGTATAATTAGGGGTGCAGGGTGCCCACACTACATTACTGCCAGTGTCCATGACCACCAATAAATCCTGGGGAGGAGTGCCCACAGATAATTCTATGTAATACTCAGTGAAGTTCGTGGGATAGTAGAGAGGCTCCTCCACTCTGATCCCTCCTCTCAAAGACCTTCTACTGTGAAGGGTCATAGACATTCCATTAGACAACAATAGTGCAGCAGAGAGTTGCAGTGAGAGGATGGTCAAGAAGATGAGATTGAACTTGGAGGCCACCATGTTAACGATTCTGCGAATAAGCTAACACGGAAAAAGGTGAATGAAATTGAATTTGATGATATTGCACCATACAACTCTGCCACTAAGCTGAGAATGAATAATGGGAGCAATGCAACGATGGCCGCTGATGACGATGGCAGCAAGAGGCACGGGGGGCTGTGGACATTTGATGAGTCTCTGTCAAGATTTTTAAGATATTTAGGAAATAGGAAGTTGAGACCGAAATGGATTAGTATAACATAGACATTGATACTAAAAAATTTGTTAAATTAAATATTGAAATGGTTGTTTATTTAAGTTTTGTATTGAGATATGATAAAAATATAAAATAATATATATACTCAAAAGTGAAATATATATATTTTTAATTTTAATTATTATTATTATTTTTTTTATAAGTAGAACTTCTGCGTAAATCAATCACATAAAGAGAGACATTTGTCCACGCGTTTCGTAAAATTGGTATAAAATTATATTATTTTATAAAAATATGTCAAAATATTTTATTTATGTCTCTCAACTTAATTTAAAAATATTCTCAAATATATTTTTATATATCATATGTTGACACCTAATCATCAAGATTGGGTGAATATAATTAATGTAAATAAATAATAAGAAATATAAACAGTCATTGGGAGATGAAGTGAACAGTCTCTCCCTCATGTATATAATAAAGATCAACATGAAGGAATAATATATGAATCAATTTGTTTTGAGGAGCAGAGCCAACTCCCAAAATTAATTGTAACTCCCTTCTGCCAGTTTCTTACAGTCTGTCCACTGCCCCCTGTGGAGTTTGTCTACTCCGCTCTCTGTCCCTCCACAGTCGCTGCCACTGTCTAAACGCATAATCATTATTTGCGTGTCTTCTACGCATAATCATCGTGGCTTCACATAATCATTGTGACTTCTAGAATTGAATGTGAGTTTTTTTCTTGCTGCCTAAATTCAGAAACCATTCCGCCCTTTGTTTTTTTCAGTTACCCATGCCTCAGTATTGATCCACAACTACTCTGTGTTGAATGATATCGTGGTGAACCAGTGAACAAATCCTGTAATTTTTTAATAGCTGCCAACTGGTATGGCAATATTATTGCGTATGGCAATGCTGTTGAACACAGTTCCTGGAGGTTGATAAGAGAGAGGGATGGCTTCAGTGTATTTGCAAATCCATTGCAATGGCCTCAACTTCGAAAGAAACAACGATATGCTGCCAGTTAGGCGCATCCTCCACGGATTTGGTCACTAAGGCCTGAGCATTTTTGAAACCTTAGCTACGCTACAGCAGCAGCCAGGGTTTCACTTAAGTGGATGGAGGGCTTAGCCTCACTACCTTCAAACTCAGAGTCCAGCAGCAGCCAAGTCTGCTTCAAGGATTCTAGTCACTAGTTTGGGAATTCAATGCTCTCCATGTTTGTCGTAATTTTCAGAAATAAATATTATTGTGTATGTGAAGCGCATATAGTGTAGGTACTCGAATGTTTGCAGAGTTTAACATTCACGGATGGACAGCATCAATGTTGAAATTTCGAATGATTCTTGACTTTAAGAAATGTCTGCTACTCACTTACAATTCAAACAACATAGAAATTGGAACGAGGAACACTACGTTTGCTGCTCTTGCTCTTGCATCTGAAGGAACGAGGAACGAGGCTATGATATGGTTGAATGTTTTTAAGAATTTTTTTATTTTATTTTTTTTGTATGTGTGTTTCAGACTCACTGATTGATTTCTTGAACGCTGCCCATATATATATTGAAGTCTGTTCCACATTTAATGCTGCCCATATGTTGAACGTTGCCCATATATATTGAAGTTGTTGTACATTGAATGTTGCCCATATATAGTGAAATCTGTTGTACATTGAATGCTGCCCACATATATTGAAGTCTATTGTATTTACGCTGCCTTAATACACAGTCTTGGTGTTGTACATTTGCTGTCCTGTTGAATTTGCTGTCCAGTCATATTAGAATTATATTTTTTCCCATTAAGAGTAAAATTTTGCTGTAGAAGTTTTTGTTATAGTATGCATTCAATCATATCCATTGTGGGAATAGTTATCATTGGCAAAGAGAACTATCCTGAGTGGTCACAGATGATAAAAAAACACCCTCATTTTCAATGAGTTGTGGAAAGGAGTGTGCATTGGAGATGGAGACAAACAACCAAAACAGCCTACATCAAACAAAGAGCTCGCCATTTGGGAAAACAAGAACAACAAATCCAATGCATTAATTGCAGTGTCTGTAAGTGAAGAGGTGAGTCGCCATATTACACCATTTTCAACTGCTTTTGAAGCCTTACAAAAGCTGAAAGAACTCTATGATTCACATTATGTACTTGAAGTTGTTCAACTCATGATTAAACTCTTCACTCTTGAACTGCAAAATAATGATCCTCTTGCTCTTGCATCTG
The DNA here is from genome assembly GCA_031772625.1 of Pinus tabuliformis. Taxonomy (NCBI): domain Eukaryota; kingdom Viridiplantae; phylum Streptophyta; class Pinopsida; order Pinales; family Pinaceae; genus Pinus; species Pinus tabuliformis. Next base: position 1,199,319,160 of record CM062820.1, on the reverse strand, counting down.
AAGTAAAGTCTATAATGCATAATATCCAAGCCACTAAAATTGATTTGGATATTCCTCTTATTGCTTTTCTCAAGGCACTTTATCCTACTTACTCCAATTATCTTGAGTCATTGCAAGCAAATGGAAATCTTAAAGACATTACCTTTGACTCTCTTGTGAAAAAATTTGCTGAAAGAGAGAAAACTTTTGGAAAGAAGGCAGCCCCTGAATCTTCTGAAGAGGCTATGTGCCTTACTCATAAAGAAAAGCATCATAAATAAAAACATCCTGCTCAAGATTCTTCCAAAGGAAGAGGTGGTTGAAGAGGAAGAGGAAGATATTTCAGAGGTGGGGGGGGGGGCAGACACTCTCAAGGAGAGAAGGCAGATTTACACTGCATATGCTACAAAAGAAATGGATCACATGATGCTTCTACATGCAAGTTACCATGGGACAAAATTGAGCAGCAAAGAAACCAACAGAAAGGTAAAACTGATGATACAGACAAAGGTAAAGCACCTGAATCCACTCACTATGTTGTAGCACAATGTAATATTGGAGTAAATGAAGATTTATTTAATGCTTCACTTGCTTCTTGGAAAAATGATTGGTTGCTTGATTCAGGAGCAACCTGCCACATGACTCATAGAAAATATTTTTTTGAAGAATTTACTGACAATGTTGATGGAGCAGTATACTTTGCAGACCAATCAAAAATCAAGCCATCAGGGCTTGGCACAATCAGGCTTAAATTGCATGGTCTTCCAGACTTTCTTCTGCATCATGTTCTATATCTCCCATAGCGCAAGAGAAACTTGTTGTCCTTGGTCCACATCCACCAGCAAGGTCACTCCACTCATATGTTTGATGGCAAGTTTGAGGTAAGAAAAGCATCTGACCACTCACTTGTCATGAGGGGAAGAGAAGAAGAAAGGCTTCTCAAGCTGCAAGGTACCTCTGCTTGTGCACAACATTTCTCATACAATTCTCATTATGAAGAAGGTACACTTCCATCAAGTTTATTATTATGACATTCTAGATTTGGACATTTGAACTATGACAGCCTCTACTTGTTGAAGAAAAACGGTGTTGCTGGTTTGCCTAAAATTCCTAGGAAACTTAAGGAATGTGATGCTTGCATTCTAGGAAAGCATAGCAAACAGTCTTTTCATGATTCACATTCAAGAGAACATAGAAAACTTGAACTCATTCATTCAGATTTATGTGGTCCAATGCATGTTCCTTCTGCAAATGGAAATATATATATGATGACATTTATTGATGACTACACTAGAATGTGTTGGGTTTATTTATTGAAGAACAAATCTGATGCTTTTCAAACATTCAAGAACTTTCATAAATGGATTGAAAATGATGCACAATGTCATATTGGGTCTATTTGCAGTGATAATGGAAAAGAATACACATCAAATGAATTTAAACTATCTTCGCCAACGTGGGATCAAACATCAAACAACTGTACCTTATAATCCCCAACAGAATGGTGTAGCCGAAAGAATGAATAGGACAATCTTAAATATGGTACGATCCATGCTCTTCTTCAAAAATGTAAAGATAATGTTTTGGGCTGATGCTGTTCTATTTGCTGCATATATAAAAAATAGATGTCTATCTAATGCTATTAGAAACAAGATTCCATGTGAAATGTGGTATGGGCATATTCCTTTGGTAAAGCATCTCAGGGTCATTGGTTCCACCTGTTATGCCTTGATACCAAAGGTACATAGAAACAAACTTCGTGCAAGAAGTCGTAAGTGTATCTTCCTGGGGTTTTCAAACACCTCCAAAGCGTACCGTCTCTATGATGAAGTCAATAAAAAGTTTGTTGTAACTAGAGATGTAATTTTTCTTGAATCATCCAAAACTGACAATGTTGTTGAGCGACAACTTGATCGCTTGGATAGATTCACAAATGCAAAATCATTTCAAGAATTTGATAATCAGATTCCACATCTTGAAGGAGGGATTCCTATACTATATCAACATGTGGAATATTCTTCTGAAGAACACTCTCCCCCGCATGAAACTCCAACAACGGATGATGCTTTAAGTGATGTGATTGATGGAATTGGGAGACTCAATCTTGATTCAGTCCCAACTCAATCAACGAAGCAGCCTGGACCATCTGAGAAAGGTCTCCCAAAGTGGCTGAAAAAGACACTTGAAAGTGTTCATCCTGATGAGGTTGGAAAGATAGGAACTAGAAATTCAAACCAGCAAAATGGAGGTGATGTAGACAACTCTAATTCATCTATTGATATGGATGTTTCTTATGATTGTGAATTGAATTTGTCTACAGATTTTGAACCAACTTCCTTCAAATAAGTTGCTTCTCATGATTAATGGAAAGAAGCGATGCAAAAGGTGTATGATGCCCTCATAAATAACGACACTTGGAAACTGGTTGATCCTCCATTAGGAACCAAACCAATTGGCTGCAAGTGGGTCTACAAGAACAAGTATAAAGCTGATGGCTCACTTGACAAGAACAAAGTTAGGCTTGTGGCAAAAGGTTTTTCACAGAAAGAAGGGGTCGATTATGAGGAGACTTTTTCCGCCACAGCAAAATAGGCTACCATCCGGACACTCTTTGCCCTAGCAGCTCAGAACAATTGGAAAGTCCATCAAATGGATGTAAAAACTGCTTTCTTGAATGGAATTGGGGAAAATTTTTGAAATGACTGATTTGGGCTATGTTCATTACTATCTTGGTATTGAAGTAACCCAACATCTGAAGTCCATATTTCTTTCTCAAAAGAAGTACATTGGAGATCTGTGAATAGGTTTGGCATGACAGAATGCAATCCTCTTACTACTCCAATGGAACAAAACTTAAAGCTCACATCTATTGAAGGAAAAAATTTGAGGATGCAACAAGGTATAGACAACTTGTAGGAAGTCTCAACTACCTAACTACTACCAGCCAGACATTTCGTTTGATGTTGGAATCCTCTCCAGGTTTATGCAAAAGCATTGTGAGGGACATTGGTCTGCTGCAAAAAGAGTTCTAAGGTACTTGAAGGGAACTCAAGACTTTGGAATCAAGTATACATAGGTGGACGACTTTAGCTTGATTGGGTACTCTGATTCAGACTTCGATGGAGACAAAGAAACTGGGGTATCTACTTAAGGATATGCTATGAGTCTTGGATCAGGAGCTGTCTCCTAGAGATCACTCAAACAATTAGTTCCAGCAGATTCCACAACAGAAGCAGAATACGTGGCAGCAGCTGAAGCAATAAAAGAAATTGTGTCGCACAGGAAAATTCTTGAAGTTTTGCAGGTAAAACAAGTACAATCAACTCCACTCATGATTGACAATACCTCTACAATAAAGTTGGCCAAGAACCCAAAGTTCCATGATCGAACGAAGCACATCAATACTAAATATCATCTGATTCGACATCATGTTGAGGCCAAAACAATCCATCTCTGCCATTTATCCACTAATGAGAAAATTGCAGACATCTTCACCAAAGCGCTTGGAATTGGGGAAAATTTTTGAAATGATTGATTTGGGCTATGTTCATTACTATCTTGGTATTGAAGTAACCCAACATCTGAAGTCCATATTTCTTTCTCAAAAGAAGTACATTGGAGATCTGTGAATAGGTTTGGCATGACAGAATGCAATCCTCTTACTACTCCAATGGAACAAAACTTAAAGCCCACATCTATTGAAGGAAAAAATTTGAGGATGCAACAAGGTATAGACAACTTGTAGGAAGTCTCAACTACCTAACTACTACCAGCCAGGCATTTCGTTTGCTGTTGGAATCCTCTCCAGGTTTATGCAAAAGCATTGTGAGGGACATTGGTCTGCTGCAAAAAGAGTTCTAAGGTACTTGAAGGGAACTCAAGACTTTGGAATCAAGTATACATAGGTGGACGACTTCAGCTTGATTGGATACTCTGATTCAGACTTCGATGGAGACAAAGAAACTGGGGTATCTACTTAAGGATATGCTATGAGTCTTGGATCAGGAGCTGTCTCCTAGAGATCACGCAAACAATTAGTTCCAGCAGATTCCACAACAGAAGCATAATACGTGGCAGCAGCTGAAGCAATAAAAGAAATTGTGTCGCACAGGAAAATTCTTGAAGTTTTGCAGGTAAAACAAGTACAATCAACTCCACTCATGATTGACAATACCTCTACAATAAAGTTGGCCAAGAACCCAAAGTTCCATGATCGAACGAAGCACATCAATACTAAATATCATTTGATTCGACATCATGTTGAGGCCAAAACAATCCATCTCCATCATTTATCCACTAATGAGCAAATTGCAGACATCTTCACCAAAGCGCTTGGAAGAGAAAATCTTGAACGATTCAAAATGATGCTTGGAATCACCAACATCCCTTCAGATTAAGGGGGGGAATGTTGACACCTAATCATCAGGATTGGGTGAATATAATTAATGTAAATAAATAATAAGAAATATGAACAGTCATCAGGAGATGAAGTGAACAGTCTCTCCCTCATGTATATAATAAAGACCAACCTGAAGGAATAATATACGAATCAAATTTTTTTGAGGAGTTACTACCTGGCCTAACACCATATCATAAAGAAAAACATATATTGTTGGTATGGTCTTTCTTCATTCTTTGTCTTTTTGAAAGTGTCTCTTGCCAAGTGCTATCCAATTTTTTTATAAGGCTAACTACCATAGAGTTTTATGCCTCTAAATAATTATTAGAAGACACTTAAGTAGACTGAGAGATTTGCTATTGAATTTTTTAATAATAAAATGAAAAGCGTAATTGTGGATTCTTCTTACTCCTTAGAATCATCCAACACCTTTTCCGCCATTTCCCCCCTGAATATAACCCCCCTCCCCCCCCTCTCCCCTCCGCCTCTATCACAAGATGAGACTAATGCTTCCACCCCCCCTGCTAAATTCTTCTTCTTTTTCCCAAGATCCTCCCTCCACTAGATCAACCAGTTCTTCTAAAGAGCACGGTGTAAATCTGGACACACAAAAAAAACAAGGGCCAGGAAGGAAGTCTACAAAGCAGCAGAGAGATGAAAATGCTCAAAAAGGCATTGCCATGGGTACGCAGAACCCCATAGAAACTTACATTTTGGGGCAAAATAATAAAGAGGTAGCACATAAGAAACAAGGAGGGCGAGAAACTCTCCGTATCCCTCACATTCAATGATGAAAGCCCTATCCTGGAATAGCAGGGGACTAGGGCACCCTTCCAAAATTGTTGCTCTAAATGATCTGATAATTCATGAGAAACCAGAAATCCTAATGCTACAAGAAACAAAACAAGGACACCAAGAAATGAAAGGAATCATTATTCAGCTCAAGCAGCATGAAGGTCGCATATGCGAGTCAAGGGGCCCCTCCGGGTGAATTGCAACCCTTTGGAACCATAGCGTTTGGAAACACACAACAGATACAATAAGCCAGTATTGGATTAAAGTCACTCTAGAGAGCCTAACAGATAGCAAAATAATTATTATCTACAATATCTATGCACCAAGTCACTACAAAGACAAAGAACAATGTTGGACTTCCCTCAAAACAGACATAGATGAAGAAGAAAACAACAATATTATCCTTGGTGGAGATCTCAATCTCCTACTCCACTCCAACAAAAAAAGAGGAGGCTGTTTTTCACATGACCCTTGCAAAACATGGTTGGAAACCATCATGTAGGACCACGATCTACTTGATGTTGCACCAAAAAATCACAGATTTACTTGGAATAATCACAGACTGGACAAAGACAATATCATGGAGTGGCTAGACAGGATTTTGGTGAATGTTTTGCTCCTCTCATCTTACTCCACCACATATGTTGTTGTACTCCCCTATTCAATGTCTGATCATTATCCCACAACTCTTGTTCTCGAAGCCCACTGTCCCTTAGGGCCCATTCCATTTAAATATTGTCCACTGTGGAGCAGAATTTCTATTGTCGATCAGATTGTCAAATTCACATGGAGTCAGCACATAGAAGGGTCATCGGGATACATATGGGAAAACAAGTTGAAAAGGACCAAAAGCGCCTTGAAGGAATGGGCAAAAAATTATTACAAGGAACCTGCGAAGGTTAAAACTGAAATAAAAAGCAAAATGGAGAAAGTTCACAGCATGATAGAGGAACGAGGACCATCCTGGGAATACAAAGCACTCGAAGGCGATCTCTACTTCCAGCTATATCGTGCCAATAGAGCGGAGGAGCAAAAATGGAGAATAAAATCAAGGCAACTATGGCTGTAAGGAAGTGACAAAAACTCGGCCTTCTTCCATAAGCAAGCCACTATCAGGAAAATCAGAAATAATGTTACCTCCATCATCGATGCTGAAGGCAATCTCCAAACCACACAAGATGGTATTAAAAAGGCTGCCTTAGAACATTACAGCGTCCTCTTAACTGAGACAAAAGAAGCTGAATATTACTCAAATCTTCTACAACACCTTCCCATGAAGATCAGTGAGGAAATCAATGAAAATCTAACCAAGGAAATTGAAGAAGAATAAATACAAAAAGCTATCTGGACACTTCAGCCAGACAAGGTTCCTGACCCAGATGGTTTCCCCATCTACTTCTAGAGAACTTACTAGGGAATAATAAAAAAATACCTTGTTAAGATGATATAATGGGCCCAACGCAAGTGCAAAATTGGAGGTTTCACCAACGCCACCCATCTTGCCCTCCTCTCTAAAGAGAATCAACCTTCATCTTTCTCCTGATTTCGGCCCTTTTCTCTTTGCAATTCCTCATATAAAATTCTGACCAAAATCCTCACATCTCGTCTTAAACCTCTTCTCCCATCGCTCATCTCTGAGAATCAAGGAGGCTTCTTGGCCAATAGACAAATTTCTAACTCCATTCTTCTTATCGAAGAGGCTATACACTCCAGCCAAACTAGGAAAAAAAAAGGTTTCATTTTAAAACTGGACTTAGCCAATGCCTTCGACCAAGTTAGGCACTCATTCCTATTTGTTGTTCTAAAGAAAATGGGATTTGTTGTGCCCTTCCTTGACCTTGTCAAAGCATGCATTTCAGGTCCTTGGATCTCACCTCTCATCAATGGTAGACTAGGGCCTTCCTTTCAATCTTCTCAAGGATTAAGACAAGGCTGTCCCCTTTCTCCTTACCTGTTCATCTTGATGGCTGAGTCTTTCAGTAAGGCTTTGGACTATAATCGGCGCATCAGTCTTATCACTGGTATTAAATTTGGGAATGGAGTCAAAAACATAAATCATTCTCAATTTGTTGACAACACACTATTAATGGGAGGAGCCTCCAATATCATAGCTCGTCGATTCAAAACCCTCTTAGACAAATATATGAGCTACTCCGGAGGTATGGTCAACCATCTCAAGAGTTGTATCTATGGTTGGAACACATCTGCTCAAACTCTTCATAATATTGCCAGCACATTTGTGGTCCCTTGCAACTTAGACTCGGGGCATTTCTCTTATCTGGGCATGCCAATGAGTGCTGGTCCTCTGAAAGCTAAAGTATTGGACACTATCATAGATAAAATGAAAAGGAAAGTGCAGCAATGGGGCTCCTCTTGGATTAATCTAGCAGGACACCTAATTCTTCTTAAATCAAGTCTTTCTTCTTTGCCCTTATATCAATTTACGCTTCTGCAAGCTCCTGCCAGTTTTCATCACAAAGTGGAAGCCATCCTCCGTCACTTTCTTTGGAAAGGGGGGGAAATGAAAGAAAGAAATACAACCTTATAAATTGGAAACAGGTTATTCAACCCCAGGAGCATGGAGGTTTAGGAATCAGATCACCAAAGCTCTTAAATCTGGCTTTTGGTGGCAAGATTGTGTGGAGACTCATTAGTGGCCAATCCGCTTGGTGGAAAAATGTGCTGGAAGCCAAATACCTTAATTCTCCAAGGCAACACTTCTTGGATCATGATATCCCTATCAAAGCTTGCTCTAAAATCTGGGGGCTATGTAAGAAAGCAATTACCTTTCTTGCTCAAAACATTTCCAAGGTTCCCAAGGGTGGCAACAATATCAGAATTGGGGTAGATAGAATAATGGGCCAGCAGCCCATTAGCAATAGACTTGGAACTCATCAGATTCTGTCCTTTCTCGACAACATGGGGCTCCATTATTTGGACCAGATATCTCAGTGGGACATTCACTCACAACTTTGGATAGGATGGATCTTCCTAGAAATACCCACTGATCTTGAAGCAAGTCTTGCTAATCTCCAAACCTATCTCCATGGCATTTCCCCTACCAATAAAAATAGTGATGATGGCTTCCGTTGGGACCCTTTAGGCTCCAATTACACAGTCAAAGCTGCTTACCAACATATCTGTAGCAATGAATATGCCATGCCCATTTGGGCACATTGGAAAATTGCTTGGAAATCAGAGACCCTTCCAAAAATAAAATTCTTCATTTGGGTCCTCCTAAAAGGGAAAGTCCTCACCTTAAACAATCTACAAAAATGTGGTATAATTGGCCCATCTCGCTACCCAAACTGCCAAGCAGCCGAAGAAACCATCCAGCACCCATTCATTGATTTCCCCTTTTGCTACTGCCTGTTGGAAAGAATTTTTTCTAAACATCCATCTCCCCTGGGGTTCCCACAACTCCATTGTTGAAGTTTTTCATATTTGGAAGAGGAACTATCCTTGGCAATGAAGGAAGAACAATATTTCTAGAAGAGTTTGGAATGCTCTCCCCGGCTCTCTTCTGTGGAACATATGGCTGGCACGAAACTTTATGGTCTTCAAAGACAAAGAAACCAACATCAGGAAATTATGCAGCAAGGCATGGAGCCTTACATTGGAAGCAATATCTGTCAAAAGTCAAGGGAAAATTGACATCGCCGATATCTGTGTCAAAGAAAGGAATTTCATAGGGTATTTGTTGGATAAAAGTAATAGTGGCCAAAGCAGGAGTGACATTAGCAGTCAACGCAACAACTCTAATTACAGTTGGAAAATAAGAATGAAAGACGAGGAGTTTTCTATCTAGCTCATAAACTGTAACACACATTATATTTTCTTTTATGGGGCCTCCAAATTTAACCCAATAATGGCCAGGGCTGGTGGAATCATTTGCAATGCCAATGGAGATATTATATTTGCTTATGAATGGGGATTAGGCCCCCTCTCCAATAACAGGGCTGAAGCTCTCGCACTATACCAAGGGCTCATTTAGCTTCAAAAACTCGGCATAAGCACTGCAACGATCCTTGGAGACTCGGCCATCATCATTAGTCTGATGGTATATAATCGGAACACCTCTAATGTGATCCTGCAACAAACAATAAGTTGATGTCAAGCACTTACCCAGTAAAGAAGGAAGTCCGTTTTTTCCATGTACTTCACTCCCTCAACAAGGAGGCCAATTCTCGTGCAAGCAGAGCCTGCTCCAAATCCATAGGCAATCTCTGATGTAATGCAATCAAATCTCAATGTTACCTGCCATGAATAGAAGTGAATCAATCTTCAGATCACTCGCAGAGGTATCTAACAACATCGGGTACCTCCTCACTGTCATTCGCAATATCTTTATGCTAAATTTGGTTCTTGTTTCAGCAGAAATCTCCTTCGAATCTTATGATGATGATAACATTGTCACAATATCTCTGAATGCAATCCGAAAATCTTATTTTGGTCCCTTCCCCCAAGAAATTCTGACTCTTTCATATCTTACCCATGATTTATCCCTCAAATTCCCCATGACTCCCTCTTCGCTCCACCTTATCCCCCTGCCTGAGCCTCCTTACTTATTTACATTTTCCTATGTCCTAAATCTCACCTCTATCTCCCCTTTGCTCTGTTTGATCTATCCCTTGTTTGCTCTTGACCGATCCCATGCTGCATTGTGCTCTTGACCATCATTCTTCAGGCTAACTTCTGTTAATCTTTACCAAGCTCCCTTTTCCCCTTTCAGTCTACACCCCTACTCTTTAGAACAACGCATTAGCAACCCTTTGTTTTTGCTGTGCACTGGTAAATCAGTCTGGTTATACTCAATGGCGAGAAGTGAAGGTTGCTTGCTCTGTGCTGATCTCCAGGCAGAGCTAGAGCAAATCCGAGCACACCAGAAGATCTTGGACACCAAAATCGATACCCATGCTCAGATCACCAAGGAGAAACATGAGGCCAACCTCAATCTCTTTCTTCACAGAGTTTCATCCCTTCAGGAGTAGTGCAATGACCTCTCGAATAGATGCAATCATGTCCAAGAGTCCATTGACATCCTAAAATACATCTTGGAAAAAATAACGCTTCTAGCACCAGCTCAACAAATTTAAGGAATGCAAGTGTTGAAGGCAATCCTGAAGAATCCACTGTCCGCCAAATCAGTCATATAAACATTGATTAAGCATGACTTGCAAATTCTGCCTTCTAATGTTTCAGTTTGTTAGAATCTACACTAGTTCGGTATTTCAAAAAGTTAAGAATTATAGAAGCAAAAGGGATTTTGTTCCTCCTGTTATATTTCCCTACTCTGCTTCTCATGCATATCACCTTGTAACAATCGAGCTTAGTCTCCCCAATCTTTTTTGAATACAAACAACAACAGATTATGTAAAAAAAAAATTGTGGATTCTTCTTACTCCTTTCATCCAATTTACAATTGTTTGTGGGTCCCTATATATCTAGAAGGAGGTCATTCCCTATGAAATGTCTAATTGTAGGATTAATTTTAAAGAAAATAGTTCATTATAGTTATTTGTTGTTATTCTAAGAATCTTGATTTTTAATTTGATCTCATTTTCACAAAAAGAATCACTATTTTTAATTTGATAGTGAATTAAGATTATTTAAAACTAAAAAATAAATTTTAATTTAATTGTAAATTTGAATTATCTAAGAAAATAAAGATGAAATTGAATTTGAATTTAATTGTAGATTTAAGACGTAAAAAAATAATAAAATCAATGCATGAATCATTTCTTTACTCAAATTTATATTTAAAATTAAAAAATAGATTATTTTATCATTTAGTATCTAAAATATAAAAGTTCTTACAAACAATCTTCTATTATCCTAACGTCATAAATCAATTTATATAAATGGTTATAAGTTTCACACATTACATATCATTTTAATGAATACAATTTTGTGTGGAATTTTAGTTATATCATATTTTTAATTAGGTCTAAATTATATTTAAATTTATTAATTAACGTGGTTTGTTTTTTAAATTAGAAAATAATTTTATATGTTTATTTTTGGCCAAAAATTTAAAAATATTAATAATTTTACATGGAATTATGGGTGAAAATGTGGCAATGAGTTATATCATACTTTTCATGAGGATTACTAGCACAACTATATAGGCAAATGTCTTTGATATATGTTAATAAACATCATTTTCTTCATTTTAAAATTATTCCTTTTATGAAATTTATAATCGGTGTATCAGATGATAATCTATTTCATAAGATTACATGAAGATTCATTTAATCTATTTTTTAGCCGAGCGGCTCATTCTATAATCCAGTATGAGGGACATGTGCAAGTATGTCACATCCTCAAAAATAATAAAAATAATTTTTGCTGATGTAAGCCAAAACAAAAGAACAAAAATTAAATATCCATATAAATAAAGGCATTAAGGCCTTGCCATCAGTGTTAAAATTTGAACACATCACAGCCCTTCTGAAGCCCTCTAGCACGTTAGAGAAGTGCTCAACGAAATTTACTAGTCAAAGGAAATTTAAATTTTGATTTTTACATGTTTTTTTTTAATTTTTAAATAATATTATAAAATGTCGTATGAAGGGTTGCCTGTCCATAGGACATTTCAAAAAAATCTAGTTCTCTAACTGATGTAACACTCTAAAGTCTGCAGGAGGTTCTGGAAATGCTCAAGAAAGTGCAATGGGAGGTAATGGAGGTTGTTCATCCATTCCCAGGTCATTATTCATAATGGCAGCACTGATAGAGTTAGCAGTCATGATATGAGGTTTATGTTCGCATTCGTTGATAACAGAGGTTTCTTTTCACATTCATTGATAGCAGAGGAGAAGTAGCTATGTATTGGTTTCTGTGAACTCGACATATTTTGAAGGTATCGGAGATTTAGAAGAAACAAATGACAAATACAGAATTAACGTTAACTGAGGTAGATTATTCTAAGCCTGTGAATCTTGCCTGCATTGGTTTTTCCAATCCCAATCTTACAACGAGTGTAGCACATGTTCGCAAGGTATTTTTAACTCTCAGTTTTAATTTTCAACATTCATTTCCCTGGCCTTTCATTCAGTTAGACGGAACCGATTAAAATTATTATGTTTGGAATGGTTTATTGATCTTTATATAGTCATGTGTAGACTCTGGATTTTTTTATATCGTCCATCATGTCATCGATGAAGATTTTTTGGACTGTCTTTGAGCAAAGTTTATGACTTTTTTCCTTTCTTGAGAGGAAACGATGAAATAACTGTGGAATGAAAACCATCAAGATTACACTCCGTATCAAGCAGAATCTCTTAATCTTTCCATTCAATCTGAAGGTTTGATGTGGATTTGTGTCTCCTTCTATTTACTTCTACTTGTAATTACATCTTTCTCTGATCAACTCTGATGTCTCCTTCTATTTATTTTTGCTTGTAATTACATATTGCTCTAATTAACTCTGAAAAATCAATCCGTTGAAGTATTTCACTTCATATTTTTTCATATATTCGTTTTTCCAGGGGATTGGAAGGGGAGTTCTGAAGCTTTTGAAGTGTCGATAAATGCAAGCTATTTCACAGTCCCAATCAATGGCCTTCAACAGATATGCAATTCAGCATTTAAAATGATATTTTGCATACTTGTCCAACACTTAAAAATAGATTAAAGTGACAATATTGACATTTTTACATCATAACCACATACTGTATTTTCTGTGGTATCTCCATTTTCCTTAATTTGTAAAATTTTATTCTTTCTTGTCAAACCACCATTAACACAAGATTGTTGAATTATGAGGTTACCCCATTAGATAGTGATAACTACGCTTACGGATTCACAAACTTTTATTTGTAATATTTATTGTAAATAACTATTACCATCTACTACATCTTTGAGGATGTTGAATATATTCGAGTATTGATCATCCTACGGCTATGAAAACATCTTCCATCCTACCTTTATGCGGACATAATCATGACATTACTTTGATGTTCCACATAGGTATCTTGACATAGTATAATAAGGCCGATAGGGTTCCTTACATCTTCCATGAAAACATCATTACTTTGAAACTCTGTTCGACATGGAAATATTGAGATAGCATAATGAGAACGATAGGGTTCTTTCTTTAGGGTTTCTTTTTAGCGAACATCGGTATGTAGAAAAAGTAATCTCTTTATTAATTTGAATTCTTATGTTATAGTAATAAATGAATACGTTCTCATTTTATAATAATAAATGAATAATTTTTCATTTTATAGTAATAGATGAAATAAATTAGTTAAAGATGTAATTTTATCGTGTTTAAAAATAGATTAAAGTGACAATATTGATATTTTTACATCATAACCATATTTTCTGTTGTATCTTCATTTTCTTTCCTAATTTGCAAAATTTTCTTTCTTTCTTGTCAACCAACCATTCAGACAAGATTGTTCAATTTTGACAACCATTCATATAAGATTGTTCAATTATGAAATTACCCCATTAGATGGTGGTAAATAATTATTACCATCTCTTTTCTATTTTAGATGATTCCATGACTGACAACCATAATGCTTACAAAATCCTAGCATTGCTGTCATTTGAACTTGCTGTAATCAAGCTTACTATTAAGCCTACTTACGATTAAGCCTAACATTTGTAAAATCAAACTTTATTTAAAACCCTGTATTTCTTCTCTTATCTTAAAAAGCCTTTTTCTTTATTAACTCTCTAGGTTTTCAAAACATAGAAATTAATGCTATAAAAAAAATTGAGAAATAATAAGTGTGCTTCCCATAAAATTATGTATAGTTCTGAACCAGGGAGAAGTGTTAAAATGAAACTCCAAGGCTCTATTAATAAACACACAACCAAATATTGGTCTGCCTATAAGGCTACAACTTAATTTTCTTTTGCCGGTCGGTCTTCCCAAAAGGTATAGAATGCCAATAGCTGTCCATACAACTACTATTGTCTCTCCCGCTTCATTTTCTCCATTCAGCATCTAGGAAATAAGTTGTGCCTATGGGTGTTGTTGTGGTCACCAACAACCCCCCTTCTTCACTTGACATTAGCAATAACATCAAGCAAAGAGGGGACCCTAAACGAAAATCCCAAAAAATACTTTTTCTAAAGTTTTTGTATTTCTCTCCCTAAGGCTCAAATCGCATCGCATGCCTCACACGCGCCCCTTAAAAGAAAAACCTCCGAGCAATGTGATCGCCGATATGCGATATCGCAAATCGCAAGCATCACGCTATACGACGTAACCATTAAATGAGAACTTGCGATATTTGTGATTTGCGATTTGCGATCTGCGATGGCAGCGATTTGCGATCTACGATGGCAACGATCTGCGATCTGCGACCTGCGACCTGAAAAGACTTATCACACGATAGACCCATGCATTAAGCACGCGCCTTGAAAGAATTTAATAACCGCATGCTTAAGTATCTAGGAATGATTGCGTTACATTTATCGAAGAGTGAAGTTATGATGAATGTCAGAATTATGCATTCATTAGAGATTAATGCTTTCACGTCAAGTCTTTTCATTTCACTTCCCCTTTGCGTAGACTGCAAGACACGCAACTGATATAAGTTTATATGCAGGAAACATCTGAGGGAAAGAGGAAAGCGCCAATCAGATAGCAGAGAGAGAATGCCTCCGCAAACGGATGCCGCATGCAGCAGAACCGCGGATTCCAGGCTATCAGCCAACCGACACTGATGAAATTAGACTATCCAGGACTCAGAGTCAAAGGCGCACAAAAGCAGCATGTTCAGAAAAGATCCTAAAGCTCAGACCGGGTAAAGAAAAAAGAGAAACGCAAGTGAAGAAGGACGCTTCAGGAAAACCTGGAACAAAGAACGGAAGAAATTCTCGACACAGGGACTTGCCCATACAGCACGACTCCTAACCCACTCAGTCATTCGCACGACTGGAAACCGAAAACGGCAACAGAAAAATCAGTTCGAGAAGAAACTGGGACACGCTAAGTATACACGCGGCGAATACACCCAGCTAGAGAAAGGTTTTCGAAAATATCTTCTGGTCTGCCGGAAGGAAGTGCCAGCTCCTGTTATTTCCACTTTTATCTCCTGAGCGAAACAAGAAGGCGGCCAGACGACTCTTCCCAGGAAAGCATTACACTGTTGACAGCACTAAAGAGAATATACAGAAACGGTCAGAAACTAGATTTTAAGTTTAGAAATAAAGTTGCTTTTAGTAAAAGGGCGGTCATTTGAGGCCGATTCCCTAATTTCATGTAATTAAGATTGATTAGTTAGTAGTATTTAACCCTTCTCATGGTTTTTGGAGAAGGGTCCGGAAATCTGTCAAAAAACTTATCCTCAGAACATGCACTTCTGCACCCTCAGAGGAGGTTTTTGATGAATGGATGGATCGAGATTTATTTATGTTTGCATTTTAATATCTGTTACTGATGTTGCACTTCTGTACTCTTAGCAGATGTTAGAACAAGTAGAAATAAATCATTGTTACTTGAAGTTTATTAGTGAAGTTAGTCATAAATGGTACTTTTATCTCTTGGCTAGATTCTTCTAGTATTCCTAAAGTGATATGTGGCTGAGTTCTTTGTATGTTATTGCATGAATGTCTGCATTACCATTTGGCACTTCTGTACGGTGGGGTCATTTATTTATGTTTAACATATAGAAAACTGATTATGCGATATGCTGTTCACAACTACTCTGCCTAACTTCTTATGCAGAATGGTTTATCTTTATCGATTTATATTCTGATATCAATTGAATGATCTTTATTACCGGCTGCTGTTAGAAATCTTTCTAGATCGCATAACAAAAGAAAAACACCCCGGGTTAGCGTAGATTAGATGTATTTTTCTTCATTAGATTACATTAGCATAGAGTTAATTTAGCAGTTAGAATTAAGACTAGTTTAGAAGAACCCCCCCTAGATTAATACCATCAGACTCTACGCACACACACACACCCATCACATTGGGAAACTGGTCCCATTACCCCCAGTCGGACCCGCTACTCCAAACGGGCAAGGAGCCGCCAACCAGGTTCCGGACCGGGTGGGTATCCCCCTTGTTGTTGACCCGACCTCGGGGCCCTCAACATTTCTGGCACTAGAAGGAGGGCATAGCTATGAATGGCACATAATTCAAAATCCAAATACCATTCTAAGAGCAAATCACCCTCACCAACTTCCCCGACTTCCCCAATACGACTAAACTCGGAACTGGAAGCCGCTCGGGCATCCACTGCTGCTATACATCCCTATACATCAGAACAACTTATTGTCGATCCCCCTGAAGTTCAAACCTTGATCCGTAAACTCCAGGGATTCTCTATTTTTAACCAGAAATCTGATAAATCTAAAGGCAGCTTGACTTCGCAATACAACCCTGCTCATCCCCTGACCCGATTGAAGAGTGAAAAGTTTGGCATTCAGCCAACTGAAATCCCTCTCCCCACTAGGAAAAGAGCAAGGAAAGCATTTCAAGAGTCTGACAGAGAGACTCTTTCATCCACCTCATCCATTTCAACTCCCTCTCCGCGAAGTCAACCACCCACATCTCCACCTCAAATCACTCATCCATCTTCCGCAACCCTTCCTCCACAATCGTCAAAGATCATAACTTCTCTATCTTCTCAACCTCAAAGATCATCTTCTACACTTTTACTAACCAGCAACTCAGCGATGGCACAATCTCCATGGAACAACCCTGGGGCGGTTTTAATGCCTCCACCCCTGAGTCCAATACCTGCCCATCCCGAGAAGTGGTTACCAAAGTTCAATCCAGAAACTGGAATGCTAGCTGAAGAACATATCAATAATTTCATGCTTTCTGTTAATCTCAACGGAGTTACCAACGAAGACGCCGTGGTCCGACTCTTCCCCTATACGATGCAAGGGACGGCCGGGTCATGGTACTTTTCACTACCCTCCGGATCTATCACCAGCTGGGATATTTTTCAAAATTAATTTCTCACCAAATTCGGCGATGATAGATCGACAGCGACACTGATCAACGATCTGTCCAATCTTAAAGCTGAGGCTCGGGAACCCATTAAAGATTTTAACTTACGGTTCAACAAGATCCTCAATAAAATCCCCGCTGCTTCCCAACCCAGCGAGGAAGTAAGATGCGAATGGTACATCACGGCCTTACCTTCAAGCTTGGCCATCTTCGTAGATAGGGCAAGCAAGACAACCTTAGTCGAAAACTTGGCTGAGGCATTGGCAGTCGAAAGACGCGTAGTAGCCCTAGAAAAGAGATCTACAATCGAAGAGCGTAAATCTAAGAAAATCTCTTTCAAAGAAGAAACCAAGAAGAAGCAAACGAAGGATCCTTTCGACATGGAAGGATTACAAAAGGTATTAAAGGCCATGTCAAATGAGATGATTGATATCAGGAAACAAGTAGCAGAATCGTCCCCAAGAAAGCCTTTTAGGAGTTTTAAGAGAAATCCTCCTATGGAGACGAAGCCACCCAGCGTGGTCTCTAACGTGGAATCTGAAGAAGAAGAAGAAGAGAACACCATTGAAACGCATACCGACGATGAAGAAGTGGTGGAACTGCAAGGGATGTGGGATTTCATCCTCCCACAAGAGGAAGATCAAGAAGCACTTCCGGTTAGCACAAGAAGCAGAAATCAACTTGATCCTCCCCAGACTACCCCAAAACAGAAGGGCGCAAGCCCTCCAGCAAAAGAAAAGGTCGCAACAAAGAAGACAACCCCTAAAGCGACCTCATTTAGCCCAGTCCAATCAGAGCAATCGCCTCCATCAAAGACACTAATAGTGTCGGATGAAATGGAGTATAACATCATCGATGACATGAAGAAGACTAGGGCTAATATCACCCTGTACGAGCTGAGCAAATTGAAACACCAACAGAAGATCATGATGAAAGAGTTACACGCCGTACCTACTGCGCCTCTACCTACAGCTATAGCTTCCCATAATATAGGAAGACCCCCAATCAACGCGATCAATAAAATCGATCCAAATGACATCGCTTTGATTGGAGGGAGGTCTAGATCTCACACTCCCCCTTTCCTCCTCACTTACGAGATCTTTAACAGAAACGTGCATAACTGCTTGGTTGATTCTGGTGCTTCCACCAATATTCTACCCAAGTCAATATGTGCCAAACTTAATGTTCAACTGCAAAAATCCGCAGTGCGCATAGTTCAACTTGATCGATCACAAGTCGAAGTGATAGGTGAACTTAATCAAGTGAACATAAGACTATCGTCCAACCCCAAGGTATGCCAGGTCATCGATATTCTAGTTGCTGACATCCCTGAATTTTATGGTCTAATTCTTAGCAGGGATTGGTCCAAGAAGCTCCACGGATATTTTTCGACTGACTGGTCGCACATGTGGTTACCCTTCAACGGGAAGCCAAATCAAATAAAGGTTGAACGAGAACTGCACCAAAAGTACATAGTGACGGATCTGGAGGGAGAGAACGAAGCCATAGCATACAACAGCAGCATCATAGGCAACTATTCGGTAGACTCTTTCCTTGGAAATTTCAATGCTCACGTATCACCATATTTAGAAAATTCAGTCGTGTCCCAAGTATAAAACTTTTCCCAGACTGATGATTCAAAATGTGTTAGTTTCTTAGATAACCCTGTAAATACTTCTTTATTTTGGAAATTATATTTTGATGGCTCTAAGTCCAACGAGGGAGCGGGAGCAGGATGCGTCTTGATTAGCCCAGACGGAAATAAGACCATGCTCACATGCAGACTAGAGTTCGATTGCACGAACAACACAGCGGAATACGAAGCCTTGGTGCAAGGCCTATACAAAGCAATCGGCTCCAACGTCAAATATCTTCAAGTCTTTGGAGATTCCGAGATCGTCGTCAAACAGGTACGTAACACCATACACTGCTTGTCTAGTCATTTAAAGCACTACCAATCTTTAGTGCAAGATCTCACTGCGCATTTTACAGCATTCAATATTTCATCAATCCCAAGACTTCACAATGCGAGCGCAGACCTGCTAGCAAATGTAGCCTCCAGACTCATTCCCTCCGAAGACTTTAGTCCAGATAGGTTTTCGATAGAATTAATTTTTAAACCGTCTATCCCTGACAACATCACCAACTGGAGAGTATTCAACGACGACCCAGACATCGTAAGTTTCCTTACCTCTGAAGGATCCTACTTAAACCAGATAATCGACGAGGACTGTCATGACCACCAAATACAACAAAATAGCACTGATAACGCCATACCCAAATCAGTGGTCAAATTAGAAGATTTGTATGACTTAAAAAGTCGGTTCAAAAGGTCAGCTAACGCCAAACTTTACAGTTCAACTCTGAACTACGAATCAGTGAACTTAGGAACCGATGAGAAACCCCAAAACGTCAATCTAGGCCAAGGCCTAGCTCCTGAAGAAAAATTAGCATACATCCGTCTTCTACGACAGTACAAGAACGTCTTTGCCTGGAACTACGATGAGCTGAAAACTTATAACACTTCTATCATTCAGCACACTATCCCTATGATCGACAATGAGAAACCTGTCCAACAGAAGCTCAGAAAAATCCACCCCAACCTGGAAAATCAGATAAAAACTGAGCTGAATAAGTTGTTGAGAGCCAGAATAATTTTCCCGGTCAGACATTCCAAATGGGTATCCAATATGGTACCTGTTAGGAAGAAAAACAGAGATATTAGAATCTGCATCGACTTCCGGAATCTCAACAAAGCCTGTCAGAAGGACAATTTTCCCCTCCCACCTATGGAGCAAATATTACAGGCTGTAGCAGGCTCAGAATTGATGTCTTTCCTGGATGGATTTTCAGGATATAATCAAGTAATGGTACACCCAGACGATCAGCTAAAAACCACCTTCCGAACTAAATGGGGTACCTACGTGTATCGAAAGATGCCGTTCGGTCTGATCAACGCCGGCGCTACTTTTCAAAGAGCTATGGATATTGCGTTCAAAGGGTTAATCAATAAATCAGTAGTGATTTACCTGGATGATATAACTGTGTACTCCAAAAAATGAAGCGACCATCTCAAAGATTTGAAGCAAATCTTTCAAAGATGTTTGAGGTATGGAATCTCACTTAACCCGAAGAAATCTTTTTTCGCGTTGAGTGAAGGAAAATTGCTAGGGTTCATAGTGTCCAAATCGGGCATTCACATCAAACCTGCCAGAATCAAAGAAATTTCCGAGATATCCATGTCCCATAACAAAAATACCATGCAATCTTTCCTAGGACAGATCAATTTTGTGAAAAGATTTGTCCCAGATTTTTCACGTATTATTTCTCCTTTACAAAAAATGATAAAAAAGAATTCAAACTTTAAATGGGGTCTAGACGAGCACGAAGCGTTTAACTTAATCAAACAAGCCATCATCGACGCTCCATCCCTAGCAACCCCAAATTTTTCAGAACCATTTGTCTTATACACGTTCGCCTCAGAACATTCTTATGCTGCGATCTTGACCCAGGCAAACAAAGAAAAGGCAGAAGCCCCAATCGCATTCCTTAGCTCAAACTTACAAGGTGCTGAGCTGAAATATTCGGACGTAGAGAAACAGGCATATGCCGTCTTTAAAGCAGTCAAATATTTCATACCCTTCTTGCTAAAAGCCCATACCAAGGTCATAGTACCATTCCCGGCGGTGAGAAACCTCCTGATTCAGAAGGACGTGGGCAAAAAGAGAGCGAATTGGATCACCGCCTTGCAAGAATACGACCTGAAAATCAAGCTGGCACACATCGTAAGAGGCCAAGGCTTCTGCAAGATGTTAGCTGGAGCATCGCAAATCCCCGAAGAATCGCCTGAAGAGGTACACGCGTATGAGGTAAGCCTAAACGACGCAGAATCATTTTATGCCGACATCATTTATTTCCTAAAAAACGGATATGCTCCATTTCACCTGGATCACATCAAAAAGAGAGCCCTGAGGTTAAAATCTAAACAATACCAGCTCGTAAATGATGTCTTATTTAAAGCAAACTATGATTCTGTGCTTCTTAGATGTCTTGAGAAAACTGAAGCCGAAAAGGTTTTGCAGGAACTCCACGATGGACCAGCAGGTGGACACTATGCTGGAGAAGCCACTGCACACAAAATCTTACGTGCAGGATACTACTAGCCCACGCTGTTCAAAGACTCATACAATCACGTGAGAAAATGCCAAGTCTGCCAGACTGTTGCAGGAAAACAAAAGAAGTCATCCATGCCACTGCAGCCGGTTAACATCAAACAGTCGTTCAGCCAATGGGGCCTGGACATAATAGGTGAGATCGTTCCTCACTCCTCTAAACAGCATAGGTATATCCTCACTGCAACTGACTATTTTACTAAATGGGTAGAGGCAGTTCCTCTCAAGACAGCTAATTCTGAAAACATTGTTGAATTCATAGATCAGTTTATCATTACTAGGTTTGGATTGCCAACGGCCTTAATATTTGATAACGCTTCATATTTTTCTGGAAATACCATGACTGAGTTCGCACTCAAAAGAGGGTTCAAACTGAAGTATTCTGCCAACTACTATCCGCAAGGTAATGGGTTGGCTGAATCAACGAACAAGAACCTGATCAGGATTATCAAAAAGACAGTTGACCAAAACCAAAAGAATTGGCACAAAGCGCTGGTAAACGCCTTATGGGCAGACAGAATTACCAAGAAAGCCTCTATCGGGACTTCTCCCTTTAATTTGGTTTACGGGAGAGAAGCAGTTCTTCCTACTCACTTACTCATTCCCTCTTTGTCCTTAGTACAATACATTGATGAAGTACCTACTTCTCCCTTACAACTAAGGCAAATGGAGGTAATCAAGTTAGAAGAACGACGAGAACAGGCCAAGAAAACCCATGCTCACCACCAAGCGCTGATAAAATCCTCTTTTGATTCGAACATAAAAACCAGAAAAAACTTCCAGATGGGTGATTTAGTTTTGAAGTGGGATAAGGCTCACGAAGAAAAGGGCAAACATACGAAATTCCAGAAGCTATGGCTTGGTCCTTTTCAAATCGTAGAAGTCATAGGCCCGTCGACTTTTGTGTTGCAGGACTTGACAGGCAGGAGAGATTCTCTGCCTGTAAACGGACAAATCCTCAAAATGTATTTCCCATAGAAGGTCATCCTTCTGTTTTTTGTAAGATAGTTTTAAATTTTCATGTTAGTTTTCATTTTTCATAGATAGGGCTGGTTGTGAACGATCATAAATAGTATTCATGAAGAAACATACCATTTCTGTATCAGATTTTGATTTCACTTGTATAAATAGCAAAACTTTTTGAAAAATCTGACTTTTATTATTGACAAATAGAGTTAACTTTAACCTGAATATGATGTTAGTTTCAAACTTCACAAAGAAGCCTGGGATGAGAGTAACTTTCGGCAAAAAATTGTTTTATGCCAATGCTATGAAAGGTATCATCGATAGCAAAATAGCTATTCTCTGCAAAACTGCTGTTCTTAAAACTCTATTATTGTCGTCCAGAGCTTTCTTAAGGAAAAACAATGACTTCCTCCCTGCTAAGGAGAATCGCAGCATCCAGAGAGACAATCCAAGAAAACACTATATCTCAAAGAATAAGAGGTCTCATCACGAGCCGGCTTATCATGATCACAGATATTATAACTTGCTGACTTTGCCACTACTGTCTACCAAAACAGGGCAACGACTCAAGATTGTGCAATCGAAAGACAAGGGGTCTCATCACGAGCCAGCTTGTTCAGCAAAAGTGTAAATCAAGTGAATGACTGTGTCATAATTTGGCCACCAAACCAAGACATTGTTCTTTAGAGAATAAAAAAAATCAAAAAAGAAAGAAAAAGTGTCAAAAGGATTTTTCTCTGGAATGTTGTAAATAACCTCAAGCAGGAAAAAGGATCATTGCTGGATAACATGGTAACCCTGTCGAGGCTATGGACGCTTGCGGGTAGCAGAGGCTCTACCTACGACAAATGAGCATACTTTACAAAGCCAGTACGCAGAGAAGACCTTATTTTGTCTTTGAGGAGACTGAGTAATGACTAGGTATGAATACAAAAAATAACCCAGGGGAAACAAACAATCAGAATGAAATAAGAAGTTGTGACGAAACATCATTGACAGGATAAAAGGTAATACTCTATCTGTCCATAACAAAATTTAGGCATAAGAAAAATTTTCTGTTTTGGAAGTGAAAATGCAATAGAACAAGCAGAGATAACTGGTTCTTCACAGTGAATCACCATTGTTGTGGTCACCAACAACCCCCCTTCTTCACTTGACATTAGCAATAACATCAAGCAAAGAGGGGACCCTGAACGAAAATCCCAAAAAATACTTTTTCTAAAGTTTTTGTATTTCTCTCCCTAAGGCTCAAATCGCATCGCATGCCTCACACGCGCCCCTTAAAAGAAAAACCTCCGAGCAATGCGATCGCCGATATGCGATATCGCAAATCGCAAGCATCACGCTATACGACGTAACCATTAAACGAGAACTTGCGATATTTGTGATTTGCGATTTGCGATCTGCGATGGCAGCGATTTGCGATCTGCGATGGCAGCGATCTGCGATCTGCGACCTGCGACCTGAAAAGACTTATCACACGATAGACCCATGCATTAAGCACGCGCCTTGAAAGAATTTAATAACCGCATGCTTAAGTATCTAGGAATGATTGTGTTACATTTATCGAAGAGTCAAGTTATGATGAATGTCAGAATTATGCATTCATTAGAGATTAATGCTTTCACGTCAAGTCTTTTCATTTCACTTCCCCTTTGCGTAGACTGCAAGACACGCAACTGATATAAGTTTATATGCAGGAAACATCTGAGGGAAAGAGGAAAGCGCCAATCAGATAGCAGAGAGAGAATGCCTCCGCAAACGGATGCCGCATGCAGCAGAACCGCGGATTCCAGGCTATCAGCCAACCGGCACTGATGAAATTAGACTATCCAGGACTCAGAGTCAAAGGCGCACAAAAGCAGCATGTTCAGAAAAGATCCTAAAGCTCAGACCGGGTAAAGCAAAAAGAGAAACGCAAGTGAAGAAGGACGCTTCAGGAAAACCTGGAACAAAGAACGGAAGAAATTCTCGACACAGGGACTTGCCCATACAGCACGACTCCTAACCCACTCAGTCATTCGCACGACCGGAAACCGAAAATGGCAACAGCAAAATCAGTTCAAGAAGAAACTGGGACACGCTAAGTATACACGCGGCAAATACACTCAGCTAGAGAAAGGTTTTCGAAAATATCTTCTGGTCTGCCGGAAGGAAGTGCCAGCTCCTGTTATTTCCACTTTTATCTCCTGAGCGAAACAAGAAGGCGGCCAGCCAACTCTTCCCAGGAAAGCATTACACTGTTGACAACACTAAAGAGAATATACAGAAACGGTCAGAAACTAGATTTTAAGTTTAGAAATAAAGTTGCTTTTAGTAAAAGGGCAGTCATTTGAGGCCGATTCCCTAATTTCATGTAATTAAGATTGATTAGTTAGTAGTATTTAACCCTTCTCATGGTTTTTGGAGAAGGGTCCGGAAATCTGTCAAAAAACTTATCCTCAGAACATGCACTTCTGCACCCTCAGAGGAGGTTTTTGATGAATGGATGGATCGAGATTTATTTATGTTTGCATTTTAATATCTGTTACTGATGTTGCACTTCTGTACTCTTAGCAGATGTTAGAACAAGTAGAAATAAATCATTGTTACTTGAAGTTTATTAGTGAAGTTAGTCATAAATGGTACTTTTATCTCTTGGCTAGATTCTGCTAGTATTCCTAAAGTGATATGTGGCTGAGTTCTTTGTATGTTATTGCATGAATGTCTGCATTACCATTTGGCACTTCTGTACGGTGGGGTCATTTATTTATGTTTAACATATAGAAAACTGATTATGCGATATGTTGTTCACAACTACTCTGCCTAACTTCTTATGCAGAATGGTTTATCTTTATCGATTTATATTCTGATATCAGTTGAATGATCTTTATTACTAGCTGCTGTTAGAAATCTTTCTAGATCGCATAACAAAAGAAAAACACCCCGGGTTAGCGTAGATTAGATGTATTTTTCTTCATTAGATTACATTAGCATAGAGTTAATTTAGCAGTTAGAATTAAGACTAGTTTAGAAGAACCCCCCCCTAGATTAATACCATCAGACTCTACGCACACACACACACCCATCACATTGGGAAACTGGTCCCATTACCCCCAGTCGGACCCGCTACTCCAAACGGGCAAGGAGCCGCCAACCAGGTTCCGGACCGGGTGGGTATCCCCCTTGTTGTTGACCCGACCTCGGGGCCCTCAACAGGTGTCCATGTCACTGCTGCTATGAAGGGGTTTTTAAGGAGATGTTGAAATCATAGAAAAATTAAAAGACGTTGCTAGTGAAAAGAAACCATATTATTAGAAAAAAACATCAACTAAAAGAAACCGCATTATTAGAAAAAGATATCAACCAAACTTGAATTCACTGTAAGGACCAAATTTGAAAACCATTCTTAAACAACAAAAAAAATATCAACCCCATACAACAACAACACTGCAAATGTGTATTACATATTACAATATTTCCCTATTAGATATGGAAAACTTTCCTTTTAATTACATAAATTTTTGAATCTATAGAGCTTGAAGTTTTTAATTGAGATAAAAGTCTATTGATAGTGTTCTTTGATTCAGCAATGTTAAGAGAAAAGTTCAATTCCCTTGGTTGTTGAAGGTATATATTTGTTTTTTTGGTTTTATTTAAATTGTTTCAAGCTTAACAAAAGATATAGTATAAATTAGAAACAAATGAAAACTAATTTTTTTTCTCCATTGTGCAAATATATTTATATTTTCAATGATGTAGATTCAAATACTTTTGAAGATTATCTAATGAATAGAAAAAACATATGTTTAATTTTTTAAACAAAATTTAAGAAAAATGTTTGCCTATATACTAAATTCTATTGATATTTTATAGTGTTTTAATGTAGCCACTTTTGAAATTTTAAAGATTTAGAAGGACACCATTTCATTTTGGAATTCTTTTTTATAAAGAATTTATTTAATATACACTTGTTAATAAAAATACAATTTTTTTTATAACTTTTCATCTTTGAAGAGTTAGATAAATATATGCCCTTCCAAATAAAATTAAGATGAGCCCTTCAAATTTGATCACTGCTTGCCATGCTTCCGAGATTCGCAAATCTTACTGTTACTCATTCCAAGAAACACTTGGTTTTTTCCTCATCGTTCATCTATGGATCTCACAATCTAACAACACCTAAAGATTTGAGGTTGGTAAGGGTAACTACCCATTTTTCTCGCTCACACAACTGTTCATTTTTTTGCTTCTAACACTGGGAAAGACCTCTTTGTCAAACCCTTGTTTCGCTAGGGTTTGTTCATTTTTTTTCTTCTGACACTGGGAAAGACCTCTTTGTCAAACCCTTGTTTCGCTAGGGTTTTTCCCATGGCTATGGGAAAATATGTTGGTGCTTACAGGTCGCCTCCAGTGGTTAAACCTGTAATTACCCTCCTTTTCAATGTTGTTCCTTCTTCTTCACTAGTAAATTGGCAACTAAAGCTTGGAGCACGCGCAACATGGTAACTGGGTTCAATTTCTAGTTATTAATTCTTTGTTTCCCCCTTAATTACTATTGTTTTTACGAGCTCTTACATCAATGGTTTTGTTCGTTGTGGCCATAGCTGTCGGTTTTTGGATCCACCTCTAGTCGAATAAAGGTGATACTATAAGACCCTCTCAACTCTTTTGTTTTTAGTGAAAGCTATTCTAGTTTCATACTAAATTTGGGGTTTTATGGTGACTCCGAGTGCAATATTATGGGCTCGAACACCCTACTCTTGGTAGGTGTGTTGCTTCAAGACTTATTTCCTCACATTGTTGCAATTTTGTTCAAGGGTGTCGCAACTTACAGGCGCTCTTCACTGACTTCCCCCCTTCAAGTGTTTCATCATGGGATTTTTTCTCTTATAGTGGTATGGAGTTTTACTTTCTTCATAATACAATATGGGTTTTGTTTTCTCATGAATTATTAAGGTTTTAAATCTTCAAAGAGCTTTCACTCTTTATTTATTCTTTTGTACATTCTACCGTGACATTTTTCTGGGTTCTTTGTAAGGGTACAAATTGTAATCACCTCCCTTAATGTTCTAAAGGTGAAAAGGTATATAGTTAGGTCGTCCCTCTCCAATTTTTATGTTTTACACCATGTAAGGCAGTTAACAACCATGACTGTGAATGTTTATTTCAAATATTAATCTATTGTGGTCATCTAAAACATGTTATGTCAAAAAGCCTAAGAACGATCAAGTTCTTTCATGGATTTATTATATCCCTTTTCGTTAATGATATTAATGAAAATTTCCTTAAAAGAACTGGTTGATGTAACATTTATATCTTATTTGGAATATGAAGATACATGGTTAACTTAGCACTTCTTTGAGGTGTCAGTTATGGTTGGAGTACATTGAATTAGTCTCCTCTTGGTCATATTTACAAGCAATTTACTCCTAGCTCCACTTCTAATTTATAGAACTATGCGATACATTTTCTTGTTCGAGCTTCTAAAAATAATTATGCTCAAGATTATTCTAACCTTCAATTTATATGTATTCATATACTCTGTTTTTTTTTAAAGGTAACCTAGATTCTTTGCAACCTAGTGTCTTTGCATATATTCAGTTCTATAGGGAATAGGAAGAATAAAATAACCTCTTTCACCTCATTTTGGGTAAGGAAAATTGTCCTCAATTCTTAAGAAAAACCACTCACCTTTATTTACTCAAAAAAGCAGCATTCTTCAGATCAGTTTCTCCAGCTGTCAGTAATCTTACTAAGCTCAAGAATAAATATTGAAGAAAACTCCCTATGAATATTATTTGTTTCTTTCAAACTAATACAATTACCCTTGTATCATGTTTACTACTATGATATGCATTCATTGTTAATCTTTCCTAGAAAAACACCCAAGCAAGGTTATTCTTAATTTATGCATATTAACTGAGTTTATGCCAGGGTGTAATTCCTACCTTACACTACCACATTATATTCATTCTTTGTCTTTGGAATTAATTCTTTCTTTCTTTTTTCTGGTAGTTAAAAGTTTTTCCTACCCCCTTTAACCTAGGGTATACCAACCCCACCAAGATTCCACAAAGCAACAATGGAAAACAACTTGTTTTCAATTATTCTCATGCCATTTCAGAAATAAAACAAATCACACATTCCTCCTAGAATTTGTTCTCATAGACCGTCCATACTTTTCACAGGCCAATCACAGAGATATGAAACTTCTAAAAATAACTTACATAGATAAGATTTTTTTCATAGTTGCAAAAAGTATCCAAAAGTAACTTTTTTACACAACATCTTGTTGAAAAGAACTTATAACCATACACATACTTATATCCTACTTCGATGACCATGAATTTATAGATGAGACCATGTCACCCTTCCAATGAGAAATTGGAAATTATGTCCAATTTCTTCCCTCAAGCTCCTATGTTCCAGAAGAGTCAATTAGACATCAATTTTCTCAGAGTAAATTCACTACCATAAGGGCCTTTGAGTCTAGTGTAGAATTTTCCATAGACTAATTCTGCATTCTGGAGTTTCCACTAGCCCTAGTCTAGCTCAAGAATAAACTACCGACAACATCATGCATCTTTCTTAGTTTTCCTATTCAGGTCCCTCTTTTATTTTTGATGCTCCAATATTCTTCTCAATTTTTGTCCTTAGCATCCCCTCTTCCACTGAGATGTTGTATTTCATCCTTAGGAAAATAAAAGAAAGAGATAATTTCCCTTAACTATTAAATATATAGTAAATGAGAATTTACTAGGGTCTCATCCGTAAATTCTAAGACTTAGCATACTGTTTCTTTTAACAAACTAATTATTATTTAGGAATACTCTAGCTTATTAACACTTTATTCTACTTTTATAGCAGCTACAACCACTCTCCAAAATTTTGCCTATGCTTTGATTTTGGAGCCTTCCTTTTTTTTGACATGAGCTTACCTTTGACTATCATCAAATATTCATGATTGGACCAAGACTTATTATTTTTATCCATGCTTTTTTTTTCTTGATTCCATCCTTAACTAATATTTTGAAGTCACAAGAAACCTTCTAATCTGATCTTGCATCAATTCTAGGCTTGCCTTCAAAAATTGTGCAATCCATGAGGGCAAGCTAGCCTTGATGATGGAGATTGCACAATCCTGATAGGAATATCAACCTTGAGCCTGCTTAGTGCACAATCATAGATGGAAGCCCAACACTAAGCTTAGAAACTGCGCAATCTGCTCATTGAGCTCAAGTACTGCACAATGCACTAAGCTGGGAAGTTTCCCAGTTCCCTAGAATTGTGCACTCTTTTCCAGAAGTGTACATGGCAAGTTTCTTGAAAAGGAAAAAAGTAGAAAACAAAAACAAAAAAAGCATTCCCTAGAAAATAGGGATTCATCATTCTTTTCCCAAAGGTGGAACAATCCCTATTTTTAGAAATTTCCACCAAGTGTTGTTTTTTCCTTGATTTTAGGTAGGCACATCATAAATCCCAATTCTCCCAAAACTATTTAACAAATGCCTATAGAGTTAATTTTTAAATTTGGTCTTGGAGCTCTAGCATTCCCGATGAGATTAAGGAACCTTCGGTGGAGTCGTCATTGCTTTTATGGGTGAGGATTTCTTTTGTCCCCTTTTGCTGCTTTCTTATCACATTTTGTCATTTCGCTTCTATGAGTATTGGTTTTCTTATTTCATGATTGATGGTTTTTAAAACAATATTAGCTTATAGAATTCTTGTTTCAGTTTGTTTTTTGCATTGCATAAGTGTTGCATCAATTTTCTTATTTTTTGCATACCGATGATCATCGTTTTGGTGACTCTCCTCACATATTTGTTTTTCCTTCCATTTGTTAAATTTCTACACTTTATTCACATTGATCCATCCATCCATAATCAGATCCATGTTTTTACTTTCATTATCTTTCAGATCTGTTTGTTTCCCACACTTCCACCGGCCAAATTTTTACTTTCCCTTGGCTAGTTTTCACCTTGCCCAACTAGGCAATTCAGAAGCTCAAGCTGAGGTTTGGCCTCTAAAACTGCCCAATGCGTAGCACAAGCTGGCCCAAATATGTATTGTACAACTCCAGGACTCAGTCTACTACCTTGGCCACTAAGACTGGGCAATTCGCAGTCTCTCCCAGTCACTCCCTAGGATGGACTACGCCTTGCATAGTCTCAAGCCTTAGTTTGTGCCTCGAATGATGGGACTATGCAATACACAATTCCCATAGCCAGTGTCCCTCACTTGCTCAAAAAAATTGCACAATATCTCTCACTGTTGCACCGGTTTGCTGCCTGATCTTACTAAGAAGGTAGATTTATAAAAGCTAATTTTTTCTTGCCATGAGTGCCTTTTCTATCCCACATGTACCATATTTGTTGAGCACTTCTCTCTAGCAGTCACTGTTACCATGGAACCTACGAGAATTACTTCAAAAGATATCACTGAAAGCAATACCAGGGAAGCAGTTGAATAATCGCCATTATACTAAGACACTTAACTATATGTATAAGTACTTAGATATTACATGGCAGAAAGTAAATGACGCTTTTTCAGCAAAGGACTTCATAGCAAATCTAGACGACCGACAAGTATACATTAATGTGCAGATATCAAGTCTACACAGGGTTGCATGCAGATATCCAACCTTCCCATGTGTATATGTTATCAACTGGATTGTATCACATATTGATCTGAAGACCATGACTTTGACTAGTGCTAGTGGACAAAGGATTGTTACTTTTATGGCAGCAGATTACCCGTGTATGTACCACTTTCCACATCTAGAAACATTCATGGATTCACTCTTCTATGCCACCAACAAATATTTGGGCACGAAAGATGTTGTTAAGAGATGGTTGAACGAGCCATCAAAATTTTTGACAAACACCCACCAACATGTATAAGACAAGGTCTCTTAGGAAGGCCTATTAGTTGATGATTAATCTTAGCTTGTAGAATCTATAGTCAACAGAGCAAAAATACATTTCCTGAAGGGTGGGCAATATTTTTTTACTAGGTAGTGAACAATGGGAAGTCACTCATTTGTTCATACTTTTTGGCTCTACAATTAAAGATCCACGTAGGTAATGCCCTAAATCCTCCCAAGGGTGGGAAAGTGAGATCCTATATGTCTTCACATTTATTGGATGCAACCTGTGAACATAACACATTCCCTAGCATGAACTGAGCTTGGACACCACGAGACCTTGTCATGCACATCCACTACAAGATTATGTTGGATTGCAACCATCGAGGAGTTATGGAGAAGCTAGTTGACCACTTCCTCATTCTTCCATACAAGATGATATTTGAGGAAGAACCACCTTGCACATCACCTGCAACAATGGAATCAATATCAGAGATCGTAGATTGGTTTGCCTCACTGGATGGATCCTCCCTTAGAGTGTTCAACGGAGAGAAGTCATCACATGTTTTTCCAAGGTATGCTACCGTCAATATTGTCATGTAGGAAGTGTAATATCATCTCACCACAAGGTTGTGAGTAGCTTTGCATATGAAGAATAAATCACCTTGGACAACTCTTCCTATGAAAATTAGATTGTATAGGATAAAAAACTTGAAAGTCACGGATACTAGAAAAGGCGATAGAAAAGTTCACATTCAATAATTGATACTTTAATCCATATGATCCCTGTCGTATTTGCAAGAACCACAATGTGAGAATTCACTTTCAATGGCTCAGCAGAACATTTCATTAGCAAGAGGAGGATCCATGGAAGAATTGCTATAATGCCTCCAAGACCTGTGAGGGAGCTTCACAGGTCACTCTATAGAAGGAAACAACTCTTGAAGTAGTGCCAGCAAAGGGGAGAAGCCTCGTGCAAGATAAACAAAAGATAAAGGTTTCTCGTAGTCCATGGTGAGAAAGAAGCACGATGACAACAGTAAGTGAGTTGGAGGTGTTTCATGTCCCAGAATGATGATGTCAGCAAGAGGTATGGGATTTGGAGGTGATTTATGGATTGCATGGATTCCTCTCTTCTTGATTGTGACTTAATTGTTGTTTTAAGAATTTTAAGATATTTAGGAAATATGATATATATATATATATGAATGAGAAGTTGAAACTGGAATGAATTAGTTAACGTATATATTGAATATTAAAAGGCATATTAATAATAGTATGAATTAATATTATGATATATATAAGAAGTTGAAACTGAAATGAATTACTATTGAATATTAATAGGCATATTAATATTAGTATGAATTAATGTTATGGCAAGGAGTAGTCTAACAAAGCGGAGGAAATGCCCGATTTCCATCACCGCTCGGAAAAACAGGCAATTCCTCCGCCTTGTTAGACTACTCCTTATGGCAAACGTCGTGGGCAACAAGACGACCATAATGACGATGGCAACAAGATGCACGAGGGAGACTATGTCAACTAAGTGACATTTAATGAGTCTGTGATGTGGCCTTTCTGTATGGATTGCATACTTTTGATTGCAAATTTTGGCACGTCCACTTAGTGTTGTTTTACAAATATTTTAGGAAATGCAAATTTAATAATATAAGTATATATATATGAAATTGACATTGGAAAAAATAATTAATAGAAATATTAAAATAATCCCATCCAGGCTCTCTGTCAATTACGTGACATTTAATGAGTTAGCTACATGGCTTTTCTATGGATTGTTGATTGCAAATTTCGGCACATCCATTTATTGTTGTTTTGTAAAATTTTAAGATATTTTAGGAAATGTGAATTTAATAAATAAGTATATATATGAAATTGATATTGAGAAAATGATTAATAGAAATATTAAAATAATTTTTTATTTAATTTTTGTATTCAATAAAAATAAAATATAGATATTGAAAAGTGAAATATATTATTTTTTATTTATTTTTAATTGTTTTATTTATAAAATTAGTATAAAATTATATTACTATGTTATTTAATATAAATAAATAAAAATATTTTATTTATATTTTTCAACTTAATTTAAAATTAATCTTACTTATAGTTTTATATATCATATTAAAAAGAAAAACATATATTATATTGTTGCTATTGGATTTCTTCATTCTCTGTAATTTTGGAAGTCTTTCTCCCCAAATGCAATCCAAACTCAGATAACACATCTACCATAGAGTTTTTATGCCTCTAAATATGACTAGAAGAGTGAGTAAACCGAGAGATTTGTTATTCAAAACAAAATATAAATATATTATAACACTATTTTAAATATAAATTAATAAATTTATGTGAAGCTATCAAATTTTAAGTTCAAGAGTCACCCCAAAAAAAATTATCTTAAAAAAATTTAAAAATTATTTTACATCAATCTTATTCCATCATTAAAACTAAGTATAAAGAAATAAAGTCCATAAACTAATAAATTCTATTAGCAAGAGATATTTAATAAATAAATAAAAGTCTAGGGGAAGAGGATTGTTGTTAGTGTAACTCTATTGACGAGTGATATTTAATAAATAAATGATTAAAAAATAAAGTCCATAAACTTACAAATTCTATTGAGAAGCTATATTTAAAAAACTGCATAGTTTAATTTATAGATAAAAGAGTATTTTCCATATAATCTATGTGAATGCATAAATGGATTCAACACTCTAAAAACTTGAATTCTACAAATTAAACAACTTAAACTTGATTTCTAAAAATATAAGTTGTTTTGAATTAAAATTAACAATAAAAAATAATATTGAAAAAAAAAAAAACATTTTCTTCAATAATTTAAACTACACATTTAATAAATAAATGAAAATCCTAAGTGATAACTACACCTTTAATTAAAAAATTAAAAGTCCAAGTGATAAAAGTGATAAAGAGATGTGTAATTCTTTTAATGTTTCCATATAAAATTAATATATAACATTTAAAAACTATTAATTATTAGAACTAAAAATTATATTAGTGTTTATGCATTTGAATGAACAATGACGTATATATATATAGAGAGAGAGATCCCTTCAATGCCTTAGATTCATTGTTAAAATAAATCTATATTTGTTTTATATCCATCAATAAAATTCAAAACATTATGATAGCATTCTATGGATTTCATTATTCAATTTAATTTAATTTTAGTTTGATTGTGCATTTGGATCATAGGATAAGGAAAATGTTTATTAAATACTAATCAATTTAATTTTGACCATGAATTATATTATTTTATGAATCATATGGATGAATTGTGAACTTGTGAGTGCAAGGGTCTGCAACTAAGTGACATTTAATGAGTTAGCTACATAATCCCATCTAGGCTCTCTGTCAATCAAGTGACATTTAATGAGTTAGCTACATGGCTTTTCCATGGATTGTTGATTGCAAATAATGGCACATCCATTTATTGTTGTTTTGTAGAATTTTAAGATATTTTAGGAAATGTGAATTTAATAAATAAGTGTATATATAAAATTGATATTGAGAAAATGATTAATATAAATATTAAAATAATTTTTTATCTAATTTTTGTATTCAGTAAAAATAAAATATAGATATTGAAAAGTGAAATATATTATTTTTTATTTATTTTTAATTGTTTTATTTGTAATATTGGTATAAAATTATATTATTATGTTATTTTATATAAATAAATAAAAATATTCTATTTATATTTTTCAACTTAATTTAAAATTAATCCCATCCAGGCTCTCTATCAATTAAGTGACATTTAATGAGTTAGCTACATGGCTTTTCTGTGGATTGTTGATTGCAAATTTTGGCACATCCATTTATTGTTGTTTTGTAGAATTTTAAGATATTTTAGGAAATGTGAATTTAATAAATAGGTGTATATATGAAATTGCTATTGAGAAAATGATTAATATAAATATTAAAATAATTTTTTATTTAATTTTTGTATTCAGTAAAAATAAAATATAGATATTGAAAAGTGAAATATATTATTTTTTATTTATTTTTAATTGTTTTATTTGTAAAATTGGTATAAAATTATATTATTATGTTATTTTATATAAATAAATAAAAATATTCTATTTATATTTTTCAACTTAATTTAAAATTAATCCCATCCAGGCTCTCTGTCAATTAAGTGACATTTAATGAGTTAGCTACATGGCTTTTCTGTGGATTGTTGATTGCAAATTTTGGCACATCCATTTATTGTTGTTTTGTAGAATTTTAAGATATTTTAGGAAATGTGAATTTAATAAATAGGTGTATATATGAAATTGATATTGAGAAAATGATTAATATAAATATTAAAATAATTTTTTATTTAATTTTTGCATTCAGTAAAAATAAAATATAGATATTGAAAAGTGAAATATATTATTTTTTATTTATTTTTAATTGTTTTATTTGTAAAATTGGTATAAAATTATATTATTATGTTATTTTATATAAATAAATAAAAATATTGTATTTATATTTTTCAACTTAATTTAAAATTAATCCCATCCAGGCTCTCTGTCAATTAAGTGACATTTAATGAGTTAGCTACATAATCCCATCTAGGCTCTCTATCAATTAAGTGACATTTAATGAGTTAGCTACATAATCCCATCCAAGCTCTATGTCAATTATTTTTTATTTATTTTTAATTGTTTTATTTGTAAAATTGGTATAAAATTATATTATTATGTTATTTTATATAAATAAATAAAAATTAATCCCATCTAGGCTCTCTGTCAATTAAGTGACATTTAATGAGTTAGCTACATAATCCCATCTAGGCTCTCTGTCAATTATTTTTTATTTATTTTTAATTGTTTTATTTGTAAAATTGGTATAAAATTATATTATTATGTTATTTTATATAAATAAATAAAAATTAATCCTATCCAAGCTCTCTGTCAATTATTTTTATTTATTTTTAATTGTTTTATTTGTAAAATTGGTATAAAATTATATTATTATGTTATTTTATATAAATAGATAAAAATTAATCCAATCCAGGCTCTCTTTCAATTAAGTGACATTTAATGAGTTAGCTACATAATCCCATTTAGGCTCTCTGTCAATTATTTTTTATTTATTTTTAATTGTTTTATTTGTAAAATTGGTATAAAATTATATTATTATGTTATTTTATATAAATAAATAAAAATATTGTATTTATATTTTTCAACTTAATTTAAAATTAATCCCATCCAGGCTCTCTGTCAATTAAGTGACATTTAATGAGTTAGCTACATAATCCCATCCAGGCTCTCTGTCAATTAAGTGACATTTAATGAGTTAGATACATAATCCCATCCATTAAGTGACGTTTAATGAGTTGGATACATTATACACATAATCTATCATCATATATGGCAATAATTTCATTAGTCAAAACATGTTGTAACAAAGGTAATTTGCCGAAACTGCGCTGCTGCAACCCTAGCCCCGCCATCTGAAGCGATCCCGCAAGCGATCTCCCTCATGGAGCCTGGAGGTGGCCCTGCGGCCCCTCCCCCCTTACCTCCGGAGCTCGAAGCTTTCAAAGCTCTTGTAACTGCTACAGGAAAACGCCAGCCCACAGGCCCGCAGCAAAAATTTGTAAAAAAACTGGACAGTATTCCCAAGGTGGCCTTACCAGAGGAGGAAACCTGTAGATCTGCGCTGAATCTCGCAGAAAGAGGTCTAATCGGCCAGTTTACCGGCCTGTGGCCATCCCCGAGAGCAGTCGAAGAATGGGTCAAAAGAAATTGGCTATCTCTGGTTAATGAAGGAATCAAGATCTATTTTGTAGGCAAAGGGTTCTTCGTCTTCTTGTTTGACAGTACAGAGGACAGAAACCTGATCTTCAGAAATGGGCCATACTTCATGGGGCCTCAAGGACTCTACTTGAACAAATGGTCTACTGATTTCGACCCAGCACAAGACGTGCCCAAGGCTGTCCCTGTCTGGGTGCGCCTCCCGCATCTTCCCCTTCATTGCTGGAGTCAAAACTCACTTCAATCCATCGGCAATGCACTAGGGAAATACATAGATCAGGCCCCAAGGAAGGATCAATACTCCTGCGCTCGGATCTGCGTGGAGGTTGATCTGGAAACAGGATTACCCGAAGCGATCCAGCTATCGGTGGCAAACTGGACACACATTCAAGAGCTCGATTACGAACAGCTGCCTTTCAAGTGTCGATTCTGTCATGAGTACGGGCACTTCGCAAGATACTGCAAAAAGAGAAACGAGGAGACATCAGAGAAGGAAAAAGAAGAACAATGGAAACAGGCAAAGAAGCCAACAATCAGCAGACAGAGTAACAAAAACAAGGCTAAAGGGACAGAGAACAAAGTAGATAATGGAAGCACAAGTAACCAAAACGCCGGAAGCAGTGAAACAAAAGGTAATGAGGGGGACAAAAACCCCTTTGAAATCCTCACGCCGCCTTCAGATCCTCCAGAAGCAGGGGAAGAAGATCCACCTCAGCAGGAGAATAACGAAACCATAGAACCAGGTAATAACCCAATCCCTACCCCAAGCAATATTTCTTCCCCTTCATACGCAGATATAATAAAAAAAAAGAAGAAAACCATAGAGAACACGGGATCATCAGATGATGAAACACTTGAAAGGACAACAAAAAAGGTTGGACGAAGAACAAACAGGGAAACTAGAGAAGAGGAGTCAGAAAGACAAAAAACCCTCGGCAGTCAAGCTACCATAGAAATGACACTAGGGAGAAATATCAGGCCTAGGGCCTCCAAAGGAGGAGGGCCTACCCCTATAAGTGGTAAATGATGCAGTTGATCTCTTGGAACTGTAGGGGTCTGGGTAACCCCAACAAGGCAGAGGCTATCAAAGACTTATTGAAGATGGAGACCGCGGACATCCTTATGCTCCAAGAGACCAAAATAGAAGGGGAAACCCTTCTAAACACTAGCGTTATGAAATGGAAATTTGATTCAGGAAAGGCTGTCAGTGCAAGGGGCACGGCCGGAGGAATAGGCACATTTTGGTCAAAAGATTTCTCACTAGAACGATTCTCTGTGACCCAACATTGGATCTTCACAGAGCTGCGCCACACTGTAAGCAATCTTTCCCTCGCTCTGTTTAACTTGTATGTTCCTGTTCATTATGAAGAAAAGAGAGAGTGCTGGAGGACACTCTTGGATTATATAGAGCAGATCAACCCCTCAAATTTAGTCATAGGTGGTGATCTGAATATAATTCTAGATCCCAAAGAAAAGAAAGGAGGGATTTACTCTAGGGACCCTTTCATCAATACAGTGGGAAATCTGATACTGCAGTGGGATTTGGTAGACTTCAAACCAGTGAAAGGCAAATACACCTGGACTAACAACAGAACAGGAGAAAATCAAATCTCTGCCAGGCTGGATAGATTTCTCATCAGCAGCTCTTTAATGATGGATAACAGAATAGTTTTCACCAAGATTCTTCCAAAGCTCACATCGGACCATAAGCCTATCCTCTTATGCCTAAAAGAAGAAGAAGATTTAGGCCCTCTCCCATTTCGTTTCAACCCTCTTTGGGCAGGTAAAGAAGGGTTCTTAGAAACAGTTCAAGCAGCATGGAGGATAGATGTACTCGGTTCCCCAAGCTATGTGTGGGAACAAAAAATGAAAAATACAAAAAAAGCACTCAAAGATTGGATAAAGAAATCCATGCAATCCCCCACTAGGCAGAGGGAGGAGGCAGTTCTTCAGTTGGAAGGAATACAACTTGAAATGGAGGAGAAAGATCCCTCTCCCATAGATTTAGCCAATGAAAAATCTGCTCAAAGGAATGCATACTGTTCTTTTAGAAATGAAGAGGAATATTGGCGCTTAAAGTCTCGAAGTCTGTGGCTCAAATCTGGGGACAGAAATACCACATACTTTCATAGACAGTGTAGGGCCTGTCTCTCGCGCAATCATATAACAGAAATTACCAGCACTAGTGGTCAGGTGCATAAAGGATTTTCTCAAATCAAAGAAGCAGTTGTAAACCATTTTCAGAACCTTCTTAGTGCAGAAAGAAACGGGAATGAGGAGGATGTAGTAGAGTTTCTCACAACCATCCCAAATCTAGTCAGTGTGGAAGATAATGATTCTCTGATGAGCCCAGTCACGGAAGAAGAGATTACTAATATAGTCTGGTCCATGGAACCAGACAAAGCTCCAGGACCTGATGGTTTCACAGTACATTTTTATAGAATTTGTTGGGAGATAATCAAAACTGATCTCTTCAGAATGATAAGAGGAATCTTGAGGAAGGCAAAAGTGGGTGGAGGAATAAAATCCACATTTCTCGCTTTAATCCCCAAGGAAACAAACCCAGGATCCTTTGACAGATACAGGCCGATCTCCCTTTGTAATTCATCATACAAGATCGTGGCCAAGCTGCTGGCTAACAGAATTAAGCCACTACTTCAAAAGCTCATCTCTCCGGCCCAAGGAGGATTTGTGAAAGGCAGACAAATCCTGGACAATGTCATTCAAATCCAAGAGGCTCTCCACTCCAGCCAAACTCGGAAAGAACAAGGTATGATTATCAAATTAGATATGAGTAATGCTTTTGATCGAGTTAACCGCTCTTTCCTGTTCAGGGTTCTTGCAGCCTTTGGATTCAGCCAGGAATTCATAAACCTCATCAAAGCCTGCATTGAAAACATCTGGATCGCCCCAATGGTGAATGGGAGACCAACAGAGTTCTTTTTAGCCACCAGGGGACTGAGGCAGGGCTGCCCTTTGTCTCCCTTTCTCTATATTCTGATGGCGGATTCACTAAGCAGAAAGCTGACACAGGAGCAAAAAATTGGCACCATACCTGGGATAAGAATTGTGCAAGGCGTAGCCCCAGTGAATCACGCGCTCTTTGCCGATGATTCACTCCTGCTCGGGGGTGCTTCCATGAGAATTGCTAACTCCTTCAAGACTATTCTCCAAAAGTATTGCAGCATTTCTGGAGCACTAATCAGTGAGAGGAAAAGTGCAGTTTATGGATGGAATACAGATCAACAAACAATTGAAAGGATTGCCAGCGAATTGGGGTTCAAAGGCTATGCAGAGTGGGATAAAATAAAGTATCTAGGTCTTCCTCTGACGATGGGATCCAATCGCAATCACTTGTGGGAGGAGGTGATTTCAAAGTTCAAAAAAAAGATAGCAGCGTGGGGTGGAGTCTGGCTTACCACAGGCGGCAAGCTTACTCTCATTCGTTCGGTGCTTTCAGCTCTGCCTACATTCCAAGCCTCTTTGCTGATGGCTCCAAGGCAAATCGCAGATCAAATTTCCTGTCTAATGCGGAACTTTCTGTGGAATGGTGGGAAGGGGAACAACAACCGATTTCACTTAGTTAATTGGGAAACAGTGAAGCGTCCCATTGCTGAAGGCAGACTCCAAATTCGAGACCCCCAGCAAGCAAATCTAGCCCTGGGTTGTAAACTCCTGTGGCAGCTATTATCCGAGCCTACACATCCTATCAGCCAGCTCTTAAAACTCAAGTATCTCAGAAATCAGTCGATCATCTCCTTCAACCCAGCGCCTTCTCCTAGAGGAACACAGGCTTGGAGGCTCTGTTGCAAAGGGATAGATTTCTTCAGAACTCATTTGTATAAAATTCCAGGGAACGGCAAAAATACATTGTTGTGGAGAGACCGAATCATGGGCCACCCTCCACTTTCAGTCATTAACG
The DNA here is from genome assembly GCA_031772625.1 of Pinus tabuliformis. Classification (NCBI taxonomy): domain Eukaryota; kingdom Viridiplantae; phylum Streptophyta; class Pinopsida; order Pinales; family Pinaceae; genus Pinus; species Pinus tabuliformis. The sequence goes on along the minus strand of CM062820.1, from coordinate 1,199,278,367 downwards.
AAATTGCAGATTTAAGAGCTTGGTTAAGTTCAAAAGGAATCAGGAAAATCGAGGATATTGCAGAGTGGGATAACAAAGGCAATTGGCAGTGCTGGACATTGCCCAACATTCCAGCGCACTTAAAAAATCAGTTAAATTCTCTCATAGATGCAATTACAGACTTTACTCCAGTGCACAAGGACGAGGAAGATTCATGGGGATGGGGAAAAACAGGGGTGTACACAGCCAAACAAGGGTACTTACAGATGCAAGGCAAAAAGGACTCTCCGCACCCGGAAACAGTGTGGAAGCAGATCTGGGAAAGCTTCAGCATCCCGAAGATCAACTTCTTCTTTTGGACTTTGTTTCACAACAAAATCCTGACTGGAGATAACCTATGCAGAAGGAACATAGCTGGTCCACATCGATGCGTGTTTTGCAAAAAAGCATTGGAGACCTCAGTTCACATATTTATTGAATGTGAGTATGCACAGAAGGCCTGGGTTAGCTTCTTGGCAGGTCTGAATGTGAGATCCCCAGCTCACTGTTCGATAACAGACATGTTCTCGTCTTGGAAAGCTCGTTACCCCTACAGCATCGCTGACAAATCTCTTTGGCATAAGGTGTGGATTGCAGCTCCAAAATATGTGTGCTGGAAGTTGTGGCTCTCCCGAAACGAAATTGTCTTTAATCAAAAAGAAATGACTGCAGGAAATGTCGCTGAACAGGCCAAGAAACTACTAATAGAAACTCTGAGACAATCCAATGTCAGAGATAGCACCCTTCGAGATGAAGAAAGAGCATGGTTGGACGATTACACTCCCATGTTGAGACCTTCAACAATCACTCGTCCAAATCACAAGGAAAATTGGCAGATTTGAGACACTTTGGAAAGTTTCTAGAAGTGGTGGAAATCACAAGGAAAATGCACTATCTTCTTTGACGGAGCCTCGAAAGGCAATCCAGGCAGGTCAGGAGCAGGGGGGGTCATTTACCTCCCGAACGAGGGAAAAGAGGACTTCAGCTGGGGACTTGGGCTTAAAACCAACAATCAGGCAGAAGCCCTCAGTCTTTTAAAAGCTTGCCAACTGGCCAGAAAAGGAAACCCAAGGGAAATCTTAGTATTTGGAGACTCAGAACTGCTGATAAAATCTCTATTAAATAAGAAAGGGCTCAAGGATCCAGTACTGAACAAACAGATATCAAGAGTGAACAGACTCATGAAGGACTTCTCTTCAGTTCAAATCTTCCATATCCTCAGAGAATTAAACACAGAAGCAGACAACCTGGCAAATACTGGATGTAATCTAGAAAAGAACATGATCAGCATAAATGCAGGAGAACCAAATATGGAAATTATTCCTTAAAAGGGCAAGGCGATCTTGTAAAAGCAGAAAATTGTTCTGTTAGAAACAGTGAATTGTAATACTTGATATGGCTTCGGCCACCCATAAATAAAAATATCCGTTTCGGTTAAAAAAAAAAAATGAGTTGGATACATTATCCCATCCAGGGTCTCTGTCAATTAAGTGACATTTAATGAGTTGGCTACATAATCCCATCGAGGCTCTCTATCAATTAAGTGACATTTAATGAGTTAGCTACATAATCCCATCGAGGCTCTCTATCAATTAAGTGACATTTAATGAGTTAGCTACATGGATTTTCTGTGGATTGTTGATTGCAAATTTTGGCATATCCATTTATTGTTGTTTTGTAGAATTTTAAGATATTTTAGGAAATGTGAATTTAATAAATAAGTATATATATGAAATTGATATTGAGAAAATGATTAATAGAAATATTAAAATAACTTTTTATTTAATTTTTGTATTCAATAAAAATAAAACATAGATATTGAAAAGTGAAATCTATTATTTTTTATTTATTTTTAATTGTTTTATTTGTAAAATTAGTATAAAATTATATTATTATGTTATTTTATATATATAAATAAAAATATTGTATTTATATTTTTCAACTTAATTTAAAATTAATCTTACTTATAGTTTTATGTATCATATTAAAAAGAAAAACATATATTGTTGCTATTGGATTTCTTCATTCTCTGTAATTTTGGAAGTCTTTCTCCCCAAATGCAATCCAAATTTAGATAACACATCTACCATAGAGTTTTTATGCCTCTAAATATGACTAGAAGAGTGAGTAAACCTAGAGATTTGTTATTCAAATCAAAATATAAATATATTATAACACTATTTTAAATATAAATTAATAAATTTATGTGAAGCTATCAAATTTTAAGTTCAAAAGTCACCCAATTTTTTATTTTTTTTTACATCAATCTTATTTCATCATTAAAACTAAGTATAAAGAAATAAAGTCCATAAACTAATAAACTCTATTAGCAAGAGATATTTAATAAATAAATAAAATTTTAGGGGAGGAGGATTGTTGTTAGTGTAACCCTATTGACGAGTGATATTTAATAAATAAATGATTAAAAAATAAAATCCATAAACTTACAAATTCTATTGAGAAGCTATATTTAAAAAATTGCATAGTTTAATTTATAGATAAAAGCGTATTTTCCCTATAATCTATTTGAATGCATAAATGAATTCAACACCCTAAAAACTTGAATTCTACAAATTAAACAACTTAAACTTGAATTTCTAAAATTATAAGTTGTTTTCAATTAAAATTAACAATAAAAAATAATATTAAAAAAAAAAAAAACGTTTTCTTCAATAATTTAAACTACACATTTAATAAATAAATGAAAGTCCTAAGTGATAACTACACCTTTAATAAAAAAAATAAAAATCCAAGTGATAAAAGTGATAAGAAAGAGATGTGTAATTCTTTTAATTTTTCCATATAAAATTAATATATAACATTTAAAAACTATTAATTATTAGAACTAAAAATTATATTAGTGTTTATGCATTTGAATGAACAATGATATATATATATATATATATATATAGAGAGAGAGAGAGAGAGAGAGAGAGAGAGAGAGATCCCTTCAATGCTTTAGATTATGCTTTAGATTCATTGTTAAAATAAATCTATATTTGTTTTATATCTATTAATAAAATTCAAAACATTATGATAGCATTCTTTGGATTACATTATTCAATTTAATTTAATTTTAGTTTGATTGTGCATTTGGATCATAGGATAAGGAAAATGTTTATTAAATACTAATCAATTTAATTTTGACCATGAATTATATTATTTTATGAATCATATTGATGAATTATGAACTTGTGAGTGCAAGGGTCAGCAACTGGAGCTAGGGTTGAAGTTAGCGTTAGGGTTTTGACTCTGGGAACCATGGTGGGATGCGCAGGGGGGAGTGCTGCTCCCTCCTACAGTCAGGCAGTTACAGGCAAAAATAAGGAAGCAGGAAAGCAACATTTTAAAAAACCTCTGGAGAAGGTAGTAGAGGCAAGAGGCAAAGGAACATTAGAAAGAAACGAACTTCAAGAACAATAAGGGGATCAGCTGGAAACAAATAAGGAGAAGGAGAATGAAGGCATCCATGGAAAACATACCTCCATAAGGACAATGAGGGTTTGCAAACCCAAGTCGAGCACCATTCCCCGGGTCATATTGAGCGATCCTGCGCTTCAAGCACATAGGGATCATATGATGGAACATGCAATCATATGCAAATTTATGGGGTTATGGCCGACGGAGAGGGCGCTACACATCTGGATAAGGAGTCATTGGAAGCCAAAGGGGGAAATACACCTACATCTAGGTTCTAAGGGCTTCTTCACAGTGGTGTTCATGAGCCTAGAGGATAAGGCTAGAGTGTTCGAAGGAGGTCCATATTTCTATGCTACGGTAGGACTCTACATATGGAAAATGAACTTTGTCTCGGAGTGTGAAACTTTCACATTGGTACTGGTATGGATTAGACTTTACTCCCTTCCTCTGGATTATTGGCTACCAGAATCTCTGAAAACAATAGGAAACAAGCTGGGGCATTTTCTAAATACCTCATAGGCAACTCTGAAAGGAAAACATACCTCCACCTGAATATATGTGGAGATGGACTTATCTAGAGCCCTTCCGGAAGCGATAATTTTAGAGGTGTATGATGAAGAGTGGGTGAAGATTGTGGACTATGAGCACATCCCATTTAGGTGCTGTAAATGCCATGAACATGGGCATTTATTCAGAGACTGCCTAGCAAACAATATGGAAGGAAAGGAAAAAACTATTGAGGATAAGAATCATGAGGGTTTCACCAAGGTTGGGAGCAAAGGGAAAGGTGGTAGACATCCACAAAATAAGATGAATGAGGATAGACATTCAAGACACAATTGGTTCAAAATCTTAGAGGAGGAAGAGGGGAACAAGGAAACAGTCCATGCTATGGAAAACATAATCAATGAAAAGGAAAAGGAAGCTGACATGGAGGACATCACGGTAGACAACCAGTGAAAGGATGATCTACCAAGCCAAAAGAAGACTGCCTACCAAAAGAAGACTATGATAGGGTACAATAGATCTTTCTATGGAGATCACAAGCGAAGGGAGATGGAGTCAAAAGAAATCATGAAAGTCAAGAGCACAGTGGGGTCATAATGATGGAAAATGTACAGGCACAATCTTCAAAGAACTTAGGAAGGAAAAGAGGAAGAAAAAGACAGAATGAGCTGCTCAACGAATGTGGGAAACTACTGATTAACTCAGCTAAGATGAAAGATCTTCCCAGTTACTCCTTTACTAACCTTTCTTAATGAAGCTCACAACCTGGAATATCAGAGGCATATGAAATAAAAGGAAACAAAGGACTCTCAGTAATAGAATCAAAGAAGAAAAACTAGATATGATTTTTATTCAGGAGACAAAATATTCGATGGAAAAGATTAGAGAAATTCATGATAAGTGGATAATCAGATATGAGTATCTAGAGGTTAAAGCAAACAACTCGGTGGGGGGGATTCTCATGCTATGGGATCCACAAAAATTTGGGATCCTGGATGCTGAAGCATCCAGAAACTATCTTTCTGTGGTTTGTCAACCTATAGGTGATAAGGAAGTATACATGATCAAAAATGTTTATGGACCACAAAAGCAAGCAGACAAACTCAAGCTTCTCATCTCCCTTGAGGATCTCAAAGAAAGACACCCCAATATGCCCTAGATTGTTGTAGGAGATTTCAATATGATAAGATCTCTCTCAAAGAAAAAAGGTGGTATTAGACAGCTAGGAAGAGATTCCTCGGCCTTCCAGAATTTTAAAATGAACATGGGGCTAGTGGACACTGAAACAATAAATGGAACATTTACCTGGAACAACAAGAGGGGAGGGGCTTCTCAAATTGCCTCCAAATTTGATAGATTTATTATTTCAGAGGACCTCCTTCTCATAAGCCTAGCCATGACAACTTCTATTCTACCCTTTGGAGGTTCGGATCACTAGCCTGTACAGCTGGAAACCGCCTTTATGGGCACACCAAGAAACAGACCTTTCAGGTTTGAAAATGCCTGGCTATCTCACCCTGAATTCACCAGTAATATTGAAAATTGGTGGAGAGAGGATTTGAACATTCAAGGCACTAAAATGTTCATGCTCCATCAGAGACTCAAATACATCAAATCCAAACTTAAAGAATGGAACAAAAAGGAATTTGGTGATATCTTCAAAGCCAAAAGAGAAGTTCAACAGAAGCTCCAAGAGATCAATCAAATAAACATCACATATGGCTTTACCAAGGAGCGGCTAAAGCTTACTGATTCTTTGCAGGAAGAATGGGAAGAGAAATGCTTGCAAGAGGAAATTTTCTGACAGCAGAAATCATGGATACAATGGATTAGGGAGCGAGAAAGGAATACAATTTTTTTTCATAAATCCACCATGGCTCACAGGGCACACAATAGAATCACAAAGCTCAAAGATTCTCAAGGGATAGAGCTTGTCTCTCACAATGATATGGATCAATCCTTGTACAACACTTCGTCAGTATAGCAAAGGAACCTCTGGAGGACAGATCCAGGTTCATTGAAAATTTCACTCAATATATCCCTCAGCTGGTCACCAGAGAGGATAACCACAATATTAACAGGCCAGTGTCGGAAGAGGAGGTCAATGGAGTGATCAATGAAATGAAAAATGGAAAAGCCCCAAGCCTGGATGGGTTCAATGTAGACTTTTTCAAATCCTGTTGGGAAACAGTGAAATAGGATATCCTTGAGGTTGTGGAAGACCCAAGAAAATCTAAAAAGGTTCTAAAGGCTCTTAATGCTTCCTTCATAACTCTGATCCCAAAATAGGAAAATTGCATAAATCCGGATGGTTTCAGACCCATAGCCTTATGTAATGTGGTGTACAACCAAAGTGATAGCCAATAGACTCAAGCCCCTTCTACCATCTCTCATCTCAAAGGAGCAAACAGGCTATGTGGAAGGAAGACAAATCCTCAATAACATCATCCTAGCACATGAGGTGGTACACTCTCTCAAAAGCAACAAACAATCTGGTATGATCATTCAATTGGACCTAGCGAAAGCCTATGACAGGCTAAGTTGGTCTTATATAAGAGCAATTCTAAGGGCCTTTGGCTTCGACCAAAATTGGATAAGATGGGTTATGGCACTCGTCACCACGACCAATTTTTCTATACTGCTTAATGGGGTTCCATCAAGAACCTTCACACCCTCCAGAGGTCTCAGACAAGGAGATACACTCTCACCTTTCCTCTTCGTTCTCATGATGGAAGGGCTAGGTAGAGCGTTTAAAATGGAAAATGCTGAAGGATGAATCCAAGGTATCAAACTCACATTAGATAGAGCGGAAAACACTCATCAACAATTTTTGGATGATACTATGCTACAGGGCATACCCACAGTCAGGGAAGCCAGAGAGATCAAACACATCTTAAATGACTTTGCTATGGTAGCAGGAACAGAGGTAAGCCTCAACAAATCCAAAGTTTTTTTTCTTTAACACCAACATTGCTATTCAGAGAAATATTACCAGAATTCTCGGGTTTTAAAAGGAACAACTACCTTCCAAGTATCTAGGCATACCTCTTACTAACAAACCATTGAGCAAGAGTGTGTGGGAGCTAATAATTAACAAACTTTAGGACAAGGTCAGGAAATGGACACACAGGTCACTAAATCTGGCAGGGCACCTTGTGCTCACACAAACGGTCTTGCAGACAATTCCCATTTTCATGTTCTCAGCTCTTCCTGCTCCTAAAGGTATTAAGCAATAGATTAGGAGTATACAAAGGGATTTTCTGTGGGGTAGAGGTGAAGAGAAAAAGAAGTGGGCTTTAGTAGCCTGGGACAAGATTTGCAAGCCCAAAAGCCATGGTGGCTTGGGGCTTCATGACCCTGAAACCCTTAGTAGAGTTTCGGGAGCCAAACTTTGGTGGAGATGGATTAAGGAGTCAGCAGCTCCCTGGGCTAAGCTTTGGAAACAAAAATATGCCAAGTATTGGCAAGAGAAGGATCACATTAGAATGTCAGGGCAAATCAGGGGCTCCCATATTTGGAATCTGGCCTGGGAGAATAAAAGTATTGTTCAACAACATAGCTTCTGGGAAATTCGAGCAGGGAACCTAGCAAGATTTTGGGAGGACAACTGGCAACAGGAACCCAACCTATATAAGGATGAATTAGTAGCTCTCAAGAGGGACACAGATAACAAAGGGCTTATTATGGTTAAATACTTCTAGGACCAGGATAGGAATATTGGAAAATGGAGGAATTGGAAGGATCTAGGCCACAGTGATGAGAGCCCTTTGAAGCTCCTAGCAAGAGCCCTCACCCAGGAGCTAGAGCATAGAAGGATTCTGGTATCCTCCTTACCTGACCAATTAAGATGGGGATAGAACACCGAAGGAAACTTTAACCTCAAAGAAACTAAACAGGAAGTAACAAGATTTAATTATCTGAATCCTGATCAAGTCTGGAAGAAATTATGGCAAAGCCCCCACTAGATGAGAATAAATTTATTCATCTGGCTAGTGTATCAAAGGAAAATCTTAACCTGGGAGAATCTAAAAAAAAGGCTTTATTGGCCCCTCCCAATGTTACCTCTGTGGCTCTCAAGAGGAGACGATGGATCACCTTCTCAACCTCTATCCTTTCACATCAAACGTATGGGACTGGGTGGCCTCAATCTTTAGGCAAATAGATAGGGATAGTCTCAGCATTTCAAATACTTTGAAGAATTGACGGGTAAACTTATTAGAGAATGAAATTATTAATAAGTCCTGGATTATGGTTCCAGGCTTTGTTATTTGGAATGTTTGGAAAGAGCACAACAATCAGATCTTCAAAAATAGAGCAAGGGAGCCCCAACACATAATTGCCCAAATTTTGAGGCAGCTCAAAGACACAATAAGAAGCCTGTTGAGGAATCTTCCTAAGGATCCTCCTCTGCCCCAAGAGGAAAACATTATTCTACATTTAGGTCTCCAGTCTATAAACCCATAGGGCTTAATCAAGGGAGTAAGCCAAATAAATATTAATATTAATATTTGGAAGCCTCCTCCTCATGGCTTTCTAAAGGTTAATATAGATGTAGCTTCTAAAGGCAATCCAGGGTTAGCTAGCTTTGGAGGGGCTATAAGAGATGAAAAGGGTCAAATAAAGAAGATCTTCCATGGCCACTTGGGTAAGGCCACTAACAACATGGCGGAGCTCATGGCACTAGAAAAATGCTTGGAAATTTTGTTAGATTCAAATTCACATAATGTCATCATTGAAACAGACTCGGAATTGATTATTAGAGCAGCCAAGAAAATATGTAATGGTACTTCTCCAGATAAAGTATCGAAGCATTGGAGGCTTTTGCAGGTCTCTCACCATATCCACTCCCACCTACAAACCTTAAAAATTGTCAGATTTGTCCATGTGAAGAGGAAAGCTAACATGTTAGCGGATCAATTGGCAAACAAAGGAGTCACCAATATGGATAGGGATTCTTGGTATCAAGGATAATTTTAGGGGCGAATGTTCGCCCTTTGGCGAAATTAAGGGGTTTTAAATTTTTAGTGGGCTAATATTTTGTATCATAGTACATTTTTACAAATCACCTCAAATAGCCCACCTTATTTTAAGGGAGAGGGTAAAAAAGGTAAATTTAGCCCTTGAAATTAGGACTTACAACCTTCCATTCGCCCATTTTCAAGAATAGGTTTTATTTAAGTGAATCCATTCGCCCATTTTCAAGAATAGGTTTTATTTAAGTGAATCATATGGGCCAAATACCATATTTATAAAAGAGGTATGGTAAATTAATAAAAATATAAATAAATGAGAGGTATGGTAAATAAATAAAACATTTTTTATATTTACTCCATAAGTCACCTTATATACATGTAAGGGTGTAAACAAATAAAAATATAAGTAAAGTGGAGGTATGGTAAATAAATAAAACATCTTTTTATACTTACTCAAAAGGTATGGTAAATAAATAAAAATATAAATAAACTAGACGTATCGTAAATAAATAAAACATCTTTTTATATTTACTCCATAACCCTCGTTCTATTTATGAAGGCTCAAGAAAGAGGTTTTATTTAAGTGAATCCTATGGGCCAAATACCATATTTGTAAAAGAGGTATGGTAAATTAATAAAAATATAAATAAACGAGAGGTATGGTAAACAAATACAACATTTTTTTATATTTACTCCATAAGTCACCTTATATTTACGAACACTCAAAAAATGGGTTATATTTAGGTGAAACCTATGGCCAAAATACTATGGGACAAATACCATGGACTAGATTGTTATTAATACCATGCAAAAAACCATTATTAACCCTAATATTAGAATTAATAAAAATAAAAATGGCACATGGTATTGACCCATGGTATTCACCAAAATGGCACATGGTATTGACCCATGGTATTCACCTGGAATGTAGTCTATTTAAATGGGGGAATTAAACCAGCATGTAGCCTATGCTAAGATTCACTAGGACTTTACAAAGTTTTATTATTTAGTGAAAGACTCGCCAAGATCTTACAAGATTTTATAATTGAGTAAAATATTCGCCATGCCTGGTGAGAGATTCGCCAAAAATATATATATACATATTATATTATTGATAAAATCGCCTTCCATTTTTCCTATATACCATGGAGATTCGCCCATTTATTATATTTATAAATTTAGGGGGGGTTCTTAAAATTTTCCCTGCTTGGTATGATTGGGATCTGGTACCCTCAAGCAAACTGTTGGAGGACTGTCTCTGTCAGGCAGACAAAGATATAGAGCTATGGATTCACAGGAAGGACTGAGGAGGTTCATGAGACAGGCGGGAAGACAGGGTATCCTAAACTGTCTGCCCTCTTTGGGTATGGGCTGCAATCCATAGTTCAGTATTCCTTTGAATGTGTGGCGAGAGGACCGACTATGAAAGTACCACAGGTTTGGTCATCCATGGAACAAAACATTATGTGGACATTTTGATGGTGTTTTGGGTTTGATAGCGATTTTGGGAGGGCGGAAAAAGAACTATCCGATGCACGAGATCAACGGCTACTACTTGGCGAAAGAGCACGCTAGTTATTTCACAAGGCGATGGTTTCTTAAACCACAAGTGGTTTATCGGACGGGGTCTAAGTGGTATATGGTTTTTTTTAGGAAGGCTCCAATTCCACTCTTCGAGTGACACATAACAGAGAGAGGTGAGAGAATACCACTGTTATAGACATTTTTGTGCCTTACAGCATGAAGCATGAAATGTCAATAATCTAAGGGATCCAAAGTCCCTAAACATGTTGTTCCTACCCCTAGAGGAACAAGGTCAGCAAACCACAGCACTGAAAATCAGTTCTCCACCTGAAAACACTCAAAAACAAGCTATTTCTGGATCATGTCAGCTGCTCCACTGAGCATCTGCGCTGAATGTCAACTGCTCCACTCTGTACCTGCGCTGAATGTCAAAAGCAATGAAGGCTACCTGCGCTGGGCGAGATTGGCCAAGTGGCACAGTCATTCTGCAAGGTGTCAAATGCCCAGGAAGCTTCCAAAATGACACTTGGATCAGGGAATTCGCCTTGTGATGAGTAAGAGGATCTAGATCTCCAAGTGGAAGCAAGAAACTCCAAGTGGACTCAAGAACTGAAGTATAACTAAAGTGGGAGAGGACACTAGTCAGCTTCATGCCAAACTCAAATGACTCATCCTTTCTCCAAATCTCCTATATATAGAGCTCTCTCATGAGGTCTAGGGAGGCTGGAATCTTGTGAATGTAAGGAAGTGCTGTTGGTTTGTGCATAGAACTATTGGGTGATTGCTTTGAAGGAGGTGAAGAGGAGATTTCTTTCTGCTGGGAGGTGTTGCTGGATTGGGCCTCTTATGGTTGTAACACTCTCAGAACTTTACTTCTTCCATTAATAAAGCATTTGAGGTTCTTCTATATGCATGTGTCTCTATGGCGAATTGATGCTTGTATATTTGATTTATTCTAATCCTTGAATCAGTTATGGATGTATGCTTCTTGTAGTTTCCCTTTCTTGTGCTTTTGCAGGATCTTTGTGTAGCTGGGCCAGTGAAAGAGCAAGGAGCTGGGAGCAAGCAGCAAAGAGGGAAGATTGGATCAATCATTAGCGGAAGATAACGGTTAGTGGATCTCTTCCTCCTCTCTCTTACATCTCATAAATAAGTAATCTTGAATAGCTTTGTATTCAGTTGTTGCTGAGGTACTATCACCCTTAGAGTGGGATAGGGTCATTCCGTATTGGATACTTTTCCCAACAACAAATTGGCGACTCCACCGGGGATCGTATCTTGTTGGTTGTTTGTGTTTTTGCTATTCATTTCATAAACAAAGGGAGTACCGAATCGAACTGTGTTTGAATCTTTCAAATGCAAAGTAGAGGGCAGCTACTCTGGCTCAGTTTCTGGGCAAGTTTATGATTTGAAGAGCTGATCCACAAGGACTCTAATAAGCTCTTAGTGATAGCTTTTCATCCTCCTTGTCATCCCTTAGTGTGTCCTTGACTGATAGCTTCTGATTTGAGCAAAAACTGTGAATTTTTGAGCAATCTGTGACCCGGAAACCACCAGAAACGAAAGTTTCGTTCTTCAGTGCAGGCTGTACAAAGACTGTCTGCATTTCAGCGCAGTTCCCGAAGGGGCTACCTGCGCTGAAGGTCAAACAGGCAGTGTTCCACCTGCGCTGGACCAGTCCTGCCTTGTGCTGCTGGGGTTTCCTGCTGTTTCTTGCCTTGTTTTCACTCTTGTTTTTGTTGTTTGTTACCAGTCAGTGTGCCTATCTGAAACCAACTTTCCTTGTCACTATTCCGCCTCGGTTGTATAAAGAAACTGTGTTTGTTCTTTGTGTATTTCTTGTATCATTTACAGTTTCCCATAACGAAAAGCGAACTAGTCTTGTTGTGGCCTCTTAGATCCAGAACTGTGATAAGTGTCGTAGTGATCTTAAGAGTTAGTTTGTTTGCTGTTCATAGCTGATTGAGCTTTTTCTTTCGTCATTTGGTTTGAGTTTATATATTTCTAGTGTCGAAACAAGTAAATCTTAAGGTGTCTTTTGATTTTGGACAAGCTTGTTTGCTTTCACTTGAAATTGAATTCAAAATTATACAACAGCTTTCTTTTTGCATTACGCAAACATTAAGAAAGAGAAAAGAAATACTTGCATTGTGCATGTGCATTATGACAGCTTGCATGTTGATTTAGGGAAAAGTGCATTAGTGTGTGCTCTATGATCTGTGTGAAAAGATGTTATCTTTCTTTTCCCTCAGTAGTTAAGATTTTCAAAGTTGAAAGATTGAAAAGCTTGCTTATCATCTTAGACTGCATTTAGGAGTGTTATCATACATCTCGTGGTGATCCATAAAGGCAAACTGCTAAACAAGATCAACCTTAAAATAAATTGAATTTACATAACAACGCATTGAAACATAACGCAAACACATAGAGGTCTAAGCTAGAGACGTGTTCCGGCGTCGTTAAACGTGATATCTTAGCGTTGAGTGGTTGGGTGATTCCTCCACGGTGAAGCGATAAGTATCAATACGGACTTGTGCTCCCACGTACCGTCGCGTATATATTGGGAGACCCCTATAGGAATAAAGCCTTTATCCAATAGGAAACCGTGTCGGCCGCCCTACTGATCGCAATGCAGTGAACACAGCATTCACGAAGATCGACCACTCGTACCGTAAAACGTATTCTGTGGTTTTGTGAAAAGTTTGGCACACCCTCTGCCTAGAACTCCAGAGCAGTTTCTTTTGGCCTTTTTCAAACTCTATAACTGAAAAAGTCCATCCGAGCATTTGTCACTTCGGGCTCGTTAAGACATCGAAGGAGACTAGAGTCATCTTTAGCTTTTTCTCGACTCTTAAAAAGTGAAAAAGCAAGTTGTGTCTAAGCGTCGTTATAAAATTTATTTTAAACGGAACATAATCACCTCCTATTCCCGCGTTGATCTTAAGTTGAGAACATGGAACGCCCCAACCAAGGAACTCCACATGATGGAAATCCTAGTCCATTCTCCTCTTGGGGAGAAGTTGGTGCGCCCCACATGGCCACATTGTCGCTTCCAGGACTGACAATTGGCCTGCCTATTTGGCTTTTCTCAACTAATGTAGTTCAGACCACCATGGTTCCTGAACAGTCGAGTCAACAGTTAGATCAGTCTAGAGCTGCCCACCAGCCTTCTACTTCCTATAACTCTTCCTCCAATCCCTCATCTTCGCAAGGTGGGGCTGGCAAAGGCCAAGCTCCCATGGAGAAGAAGGAAAAGAAGAAGAAGGAGAAGAAGAAGAAGGAGCCTAAGGCGCCTGGGGGCAAGCAGAAGACATCTGACAAAAATCCACACACAGCACAGACCGGGCCTAAATCGCCATGTGTCATATGTAGAGGAGACCACTTCCATAGAGATTGTCCCTGTATTCCCTGGATACTAAGGGACTGGTCCCCTCGTCTGGACAATTCGGGAGCATCAACCTCTGATAGCCATGTTGATTGCTTACCGTCAACCAGCGAAAGTGAAGGTTCAAGACAGAGAGGGGGAGCAAGATCCCCCTGCAGACTGTGTGAAGGCGATCACGCCATCCACCGTTGTCCCTTCTTAGACGAAGCGAAGAGAGTTTTGGAAGATCGCCTGGTTTCACCGTTGGGGCTTCCTCCTGGGTACAAAAAACTCGTGCCAAGTCCTTCGTTGGTTGAAAATACAGCTGGCCCGCCCAAGTGGTCAGCTGAAGCGTCAGTCATTGAAAATGAACCTACTGAATCCAGACCAGACGAAAGTCTAAAGGTCGATACGGCAGTTGACCCGGTTCTTCCTTCGGAGGTTTCATCCTCAAATGACACTGTCACTGAAGATTCATCTTCAAATGACACCCTCACTGAAGAGAATAAGGATGACACCATCCAGATTCTTTTCATCAACACAGATTCTGATGAGCATCAGGGAAATGCGCCCATTCCTTTATCGCAGGAAGGAACATCGTCAGGATCGTATCCGTCCGTGTATTCGGTCCCACCACCAAGCAACCTGGTTGTGTCCTTTGATTGGAACCAACTAGGCAGACCCCGGTTACCAGCCAGTATACCATTCAGAATCATAGTCCAAATTTATAGAATGGTGATGGCTGGAACTATCATTGATGGAGGGGCATCTGTGAGTATCCTTTCCTCTATTGCTTGGAAAGCACTGGGTTCCCCAGAGCTTTTGCCTGAGATAAGAAATCTCTCGGGTTTTGATAAAGGAACCAGTCGACCATTAGGGATCCTCCCCAATGTGCCTGTTACATTGAAAGGGAAGACCGTTCAAATGAACGTGATGGTCGTTCAAGGACCCTTGGATTATAACCTACTCCTTGGACGAGACTATATATATTGCATGGGAGCTATAGTCTCCTCACTCTTTAGAGTAATGTGTTTTCCACACGAAGGAAGAATGGTCAAGCTCGTAGACCAACTTTCATTTCCGGGATCACGCATCGCAAATAGTCAAATACCAACCCTCAATGGTCTATTCACCCAAGAAATGTCTCCACCCCCAGTCCTCCTTCCCGATGAGTGCGAGTGATTCGGAAAGATGGGACTGGAACCCAGGGGGCATGCATCCTGGCCTGCCTTGGGCAGAGGAAACCTTGGGTATAGAGTAAATTTCCGCGGAAGAATATGACTAGTCCGTACCCCGTCCAAAAAGGAAGAGAGGGTTGTTCTAGGACAAGATTCTTTTGTCAAAGTTATGTGTTTGACGATTTCTAGTCATTCACCTTTGTCTAAATACGTAGGCAATACCAAAGAAAGAGATTCCTTTGCGGCAGCAAATTGTAACCATCTTTGGGTAAAAAGGCAAGCCTCACCCATTAAAACAAATGTTTTGAAGGATAAGTAGGGGCAGCCTCCAAAGAAAGAGATTCCTTTGCTGCAACAAATTGTAACCATCTTTGAGTAACCTAATGATAGACATCGTTGAAGAAAGAGTTTCATTTGCGGCAGCAAATAAAACCATTTTTTGGATAACCTGAAAGAGGCAAGCCTCACCCATCAAAACAAATGTTTTGAAGGATAAGTAGGGGCAGCCTTGAAATTGTACTTTATACCTGGGGGCATGCGAACCTTTTGGAGTGCAAGAAAAGAGCGGTTATTTATCTATTTTTTGGATTAGTCGTTTCCGAACTTGCATAAAGAAAGGATGTGGGGCAAAGGTCAAAATTTGCCAAAGAGCATAGCTTATGTGAGGTGCAAGCTCTATAAAAATTGGAATCTTGTAGGAGACATTTCTTATATTATGACTGGTATATCGAGCAGTTTTAGCATAAAGTTCATGCTCGTTAAAAAATAAACGCAAGATCCGAGCAGTTTTAACGCGGTCTTCATGCTCGTTAAAAAATAAATAAAAGCAGTGAGCAATGTTTCCCCCAGAGTTCAAGCTCATTTTTAAATAAAAAATGGACCTATTCCGGTAAATAACCATTGTGATCGTAAATTTATTAGCCATAAAAAGCCTTGGTCGTGTTTGCACCTGCCACCTCCATTCCATTTGGCCGATCGTTCACCCCCATATGATTGTTTACCCCTTTTTGAGGAACAGCTGCGAAGAGTGATTTCACTTAGCCATCCTTGTGACACTGCCGTGATTGGAAAATTCCAACCTGTACCTGGAATCTGCTGCTATCCCTGGTTATCACTCGTTCCTCAAAAGACGAGTCTTCTTTGAGCTCTTTTCATCTGACTCGTAAAATATGAAAAGTTTGCCGAGTTTTGGCCTTCCAGCTCGTTAAAAGGACCGGAAGAGCTATCCCTCCTCTAGATTTTAATCTTTTTGGACCTGAGGGGTTATTGCACAAAAAGGTCGAGCACTTGTTTTATTCGGCTCGTTAAAGTAATCGAAAACTCATCCCTTCTGTATTGTTTTATACTTTTTTGGACTTAAGGGATTAGATGACAAAAAAGGAATTTTGGAGTTAGCTTTCTGTACCTTTTCAGACTCTCTAAAATTGAAAAGGACCGAGTTTTCCTTGTCATTAGACTCGTTAAAATGATTAAATAGCGACAAACTTGTCTTTAGATGAGAACGAGTTTCCCTATCGCTAAGCTCGTTAAAACATAGCGATGGGCTTGCCCGAAGGGCAGGTTATAGAACAAGCATATGTTATCCTCCTCAAGCTTGACAAAAATAAAGAGGTACTGGTCAGAAATGACTGGGGAAAAATTGGGAGAACCTCAAAGCTTTAATGGTAGCAAGTCGCTCTTGAACATGACACTTTGTCCTCCGTATCACATCGGGTTGGGTTGTTTCATTCACCGGTCTCATCACCATGGTCCTCGCCAAACCATCCACATTTGGGGTAATGCTACCGATCCATCACATCAGTGTCGTTATATGTTCAAGAGATGTGTTCAGAAAGAGTCAACCGTGTCCCATCCACTGCCATACATTATCCTTCATCCACCCATGATCGCCACCCTGAATCATATTTCACAGATTGTTTTCATCTCCACTAAAATCATTAGCTCCGTTCCGTGTCACTGATGTGGGATTCATTAAGGCCCTCCTTTGACGGATCGCTTCTTGTCGACTTCAGCTCATTATCCAAGAAGTTGATCTAGGAACAAACCCCCCAGTACTTTGAAGCTTGCATGCCTCAATGGCAAGTTTCTCACTTCCGGCGACAGGTATACATCAATGACCTTCGACCAGAAGATTTTGCGTGGTGTTCGACGCCAAGTCCTTTATTCACACCACGTGGATTGTACTGCAGTACCTTGAGGGTCATTGTCATTATTGGTGATTCCTCTCGCGCTTGTTAACGGTTTACATTATTAACCGGTAATCAAGCGATGTCTTTCCATGTTCGACTTCAGCGCAATTCTCACATGGATCGACTTGTACTTAGAGTGAAGATCGAACGAGTTTGAAGACCCCGGATCTAGTTTCATCCATCCGGGCTGCGATATATATATTCAGGATATAAAGACATTTGTTATGTACATCATTGCAGCAGATGATCATCCTACTCAAAGGATGATAATTTCAGCAGAGAATTATCAATCTACCACCAGACGATCGTCTGTTCTATGTACCAAAATGAATTTATAAAGCTGAGCATGGGAATGCCCGCCTCAGCTAGATCATGAAAGCAGAATGAAAAATAATGTATTGTATTGTATTTTATTACAGGGCACCTCTCAGCGATTGAATGAACTTCGGATCCTCCTGATAAAGCATTTCACCCGATAAACGACCTCATACTTTAGGGGGAAACTGTTATAGACATTTTTGTGCCTTACAGCATGAAGCATGAAATGTCAATAATCTAAGGGATCCAAAGTCCCTAAACATGTTGTTCCTACCCCTAGAGGAACAAGGTCAGCAAACCACAGCACTGAAAATCAGTTCTCCACCTGAAAACACTCAAAAACAAGCTATTTCTGGATCATGTCAGCTGCTCCACTGAGCATCTGCGCTGAATGTCAACTGCTCCACTCTGTACCTGCGCTGAATGTCAAAAGCAATGAAGGCTACCTGCGCTAGGCGAGATTGGCCAAGTGGCACAGTCATTCTGCAAGGTGTCAAATGCCCAGGAAGCTTCCAAAATGACACTTGGATCAGGGAATTCGCCTTGTGATGAGTAAGAGGATCTAGATCTCCAAGTGGAAGCAAGAAACTCCAAGTGGACTCAAGAACTGAAGTATAACTAAAGTGGGAGAGGACACTAGTCAGCTTCGTGCCAAACTCAAGCTGACTCATCCTTTCTCCAAATCTCCTATATATAGAGCTCTCTCATGAGGTCTAGGGAGGCTGGAATCTTGTGAATGTAAGGAAGTGCTGTTGGTTTGTGCATAGAACTATTGGGTGATTGCTTTGAAGGAGGTGAAGAGGAGATTTCTTTCTGCTGGGAGGTGTTGCTGGATTGGGCCTCTTATGGTTGTAACACTCTCAGAACTTTACTTCTTCCATTAATAAAGCATTTGAGGTTCTTCTATATGCATGTGTCTCTATGGCGAATTGATGCTTGTATATTTGATTTATTCTAATCCTTGAATCAGTTATGGATGTATGCTTCTTGTAGTTTCCCTTTCTTGTGCTTTTGCAGGATCTTTGTGTAGCTGGGCCAGTGAAAGAGCAAGGAGCTGGGAGCAAGCAGCAAAGAGGAAGATTGGATCAATCATTAGCGGAAGATAACGGTTAGTGGATCTCTTCCTCCTCTCTCTTACATCTCATAAAGAAGTAATCTTGAATAGCTTTGTATTCAGTTGTTGCTGAGGTACTATCACCCTTAGAGTGGGATAGGGTCATTCCGTATTGGATACTTTTCCCAACAACAACCACTCTCATCAAGTGGTTATCCCTCACGCGACTTGTCCACCCGATATCTCCGTAGACTGTTGGATCCTTGTCAGGAGATCAACGGTGTAGGTTTGATCGTGCAAGTTGGCTTGGTGTTTCAGACCTGAAAAAAGTTTAGAGGGCTGGAATAAAGTTTACGTCGGGTCCGTAAGAAAGGTTTAGGTGTGGGTTTGATGTGGGTCCATAATCTGTGCGTGTTCATTGGATCCTGGCAGGTCGAATCATACGGTTTGTGGCTCTACAAGCTTACTAGTGTTTCTAGTTGGTCTCTTATAGCAGTCTTGTGGATCCCCACTTGTAACATTTTTTTGAGAGCCTGGGTTCTTTTAGTGCTAGACAGCATGACCAGAGGGTCTACTTCTTGCCTTTTGTCTAGAGGGCATGGATGTAACTCACCGGTTTTCTTGTTAGGGCTATGCAAGGTTTTGGATGTGTGGTTCGGTAATTTGTCTACACAGTTGCCTGTTGAACTCTCACGGAGCTGGTGCGGCTACTTATAAATGATGTATTATTGACTAGATTAATAGAAGGTCCTACTCTTACCTGATCAAAAAGATGAATTGTGAACTTGTCAATAGGAAACTTAGCTCCATGGCATGCATAATTTTATCATCATTGTCTAAAATGTGGTATGGAACTAACATGAATTTACTAATTCATGTAGGTTGGGATAAGTTTCATGCATTGTACATATTTGGAGAAAATCCAATGTTTATGTACAATTTTCATAAATCATATTTATATTTTACATCAACCTTTGTTTGAATATGTTTTATGTGGATAAGTTCAAATAGTATTCACAGTCTTTTGGTTTAATCTTAGATAAGATGCCAATTTTATATGGTAGCTTTTCCTTAAGAAGCCAATCTCTTGTAGTAAGTATTATGCATATATATTTTTGGGCCTAAACCATTAGGCTTGATATTTACCAGTTTCTTGTATCATAAATCAAAGTTTATACCTTTTAAAATAGACGTGTTTAATTTATAACCTTCCTATCAAGCTCTATACTATAACATAGATCTTTAAGATGAATGTTTTGTCATACACGAATATTAGGTGGAAACATTCATGGATCATGAATTACATGAATTCTTCTTGTGATATAAGCTATAGTTTTATGGATTTAACCCTTAATTTTTTCCTCTAATCAATATTTTTTAGGGATTAAAAACCCTCCTTAAAAATCTAACCCACAGTATAAGTCAGAGATTAAATCTTTTCCAGGAATTACAAGTTTCATAAATGGTGCTTCTAGCTTAAACCATGATAAATGCAAATCAAAACCATTGATTTTTTCTCCTAAAGCATTCAATTTGAGCTCAAAAGAATTTACAAATCCTATCACCAAAATACATTCCAGAGAGATGAAAATATTTTCCTATTGAAAGATTACCGGCTCAATTTCATGCATGATGAGCGACCATAGATTTAACACCTAGCCCTTAGATTTCTTCCCTAAACTGAAAGATCACATTCCCAATTTCATGCATGATGGGTGACCATAAATTTAAAACCTCTCCCTTAGACTTTATCTCTAAATTCCTTTTATTTGGTCTTGAATCAATGTACAATGCCTAGAGATTTAAAATTTGCCTTATGGAAGGACAACCGAAACAATATTTTGGATTAAAAGAAATATGGGTGTTTCTTGTGCCCTAGGACATGCTTTAGGGTTCTAACTAGTTATTTTTCACTTATCTATTATTTTTAAGTTTAAAATCATTTATAAGATTCCAAACCATGATATGAGCCCTAAAGATGGAAAATTTACCCTATATAATGTTTCAAGGAAATCAAGACAATTGTTATGTTGAAATCTATGTTTTAAAGGGCTAAATGGAGGATTTTTCACTTTATACATGTTTCTTAGTTATATAACCCACCAACAAAGCCTCATATCGTAACACATGCTTGCCATTGGACTTTTTGTTATACATAATGATAATGTCCTAATGTCATGGATTAGAGAATTTATGAAAAGCTCTTGTGATGTAAGTTATGTTTTTGGGACGTAACCTTCAAAATTTGCATGTAATAAATGTTTATTGGGCTTAGAATCCACCTTTATTGCCTATATAGAGTTCTAATTCCCAAAATGAAACTACCATTGTAGAATGGAATCATTGAAACTAAACTAGAACAAGGGTCATGAGTAGGTGAGTGCTTGCTATTTGAATCAACAAACTAAAACACATGGATAATTACATAATTAGGCAAGCATAATGAGTATTGAGAAAATTATTCTATCTTATCATGCACAAGAGCATTACATAAAAATGAAAAACATCCTTATCACTTTAATGTGTGCAAGAACACTTACAATTGTTACTTTTTTTAACTAGTAATTAGGAAACTCTCTTTACCTTATATTTGACATTTGACATTTATTAATAAGATTTCATAATATTTAAATCATTTAATGCAAATTCAGTAAATAAGATTTCATGTTTTTCATGTTCTTTTTTTAAATTTTAAAATATATAAGGTTACACATTGTCCATTTTGTTGGAAATACATCAAAAGTAAGAAAACTCAGTATAATATGTACTTATTCAATCACCACCATGAACCCAAAAAATATTATCACAACACAATTAGGATTAATATATTATGAAAAAACATTAAGAGTATTAGAACTAAAATGTATGGTAATACGAACCAAAAGAAATAAATCACAACACTTCTATCACCAATATATTATGATAAGAACAATGAAGAGAAATAAAAGACATAGTAATAAGCAAACTGAATCAGAATAATTAGTAAAGAAATATATCACACCATATCCATCATAAATATATTATGACAACAAAATACAATAATATATGCATGTTAAATCAACACCATGAAAGCAAAGAAATGTATTACAAGATCCATTTCAATATATTATGACAAAAATATGAGAAAGGATATAGCATATGCCCATTTTCAGTGTGTTATAGTAAAGTAATAAAATAGTTGAAAATAAAAACATCTCATATCCATCACTAATTACAAAAGTAGTGAGAAAATATCATGATTTGAACCATTAAAAGGAAGTAATCAATCAAACTTTTCTAACAATCTAAAAAAATAAACATTGTTCACACCTCAATAGTGTTGCCACTTCATCGATATTGGTGGTGATAATTAGTTTTTATTTGTGATAGCTCATGGATAACCCCCTCATCCTAAATATTGCATCTATTATGATTATAATTAAAAGGGCTTGAGAATTGGGACTTGTATCCCACAGTTTGAGGAAGGAGGTTTCTTGGGATTAGAAGGAAGCTTGAATTGTTTAATGATAACCATGGAAGGTTGGAAGGTGTGTGACTAAATGGATTGGTTATGCCATTAATTCAGTTGAACAAAAAGGATAGAGAAGCCATGCTTGCCTTGGCTGAATCAACAAGATAGAGAGGACAACATTTAAGAACAATGGACTACGTTGATAGGGGGATAGCTTGAGGTCAACCAATAGGAAGTGGAAGGAGGAGCTACCCAAAAATCATCCGCATGAGGGAATAAAACTAGAACCACTCTGGTAGAGATAAGGGAAGGGAAACAAGGAAATTACACCCATGAAACCAATAGATAGTTACAACTACATTAGTGGGAGGAATTGCAGAAAAAGAGAGGACTCAGGGACATCTAAGAGGAAGAAAAAGAGTAAGAAGATAAGTCCTATGGGAAAAGTTAGCCAAGAACTGAGAAGGAATAAGATGAGAAGGAAAAAAAGGTACACAGAGAAATGAAAAGGGAAGTTGAATTCAACAAGTTGGAGAAGGAGATCTAGATTGCTACAAGAATAAAAAGAAAAGAGAAAGAAAAAGTTCTTCAATTGATAGAAGGATCCAAAGACAGCTCTTAAGTGAGGAGTAGCAGTCTTTGGATTCCTTAATTAGCTAATGGGTTGAGGTGGTTTAACCTTTGAATTCCCTTGATAATTGGTGTGGAGGCATGCTCCTTGGATTCCTAGTAAGAAGTGTTCTGAAGTACTCCTTGCTTATTCTTTAGTTTTATTATAGTGCGTTCTATACTCTTAGGCTTGGGTACACCCAAGTTCTCTTAGGGTGGAGGCAAGAGGCCTATGAAATTAATTATTAATTGAGGGTGGAGGTGAGAAGCCTATATATTCCCTCATTTTGTTATGGGTAGAGGTGAGAAACCTATGCATTCCCTTGTTTAACTAGTGGGTGGAGACCATGAGGCTTCTAGATTCCCTATTTTATCCTGTGGAATGAATAGCTTAGGGATGGATGTGGTTTAGCCTATCTATTCCCTCCTTCAATTGATTAAAAATCCTATTTTGTGGGTCAAGGTGGTGTAGCCTTTGGAGTCCCTGTCACAGATAGTAACATTGGTTTTATCTTTTTAGCACCCTTCCTCAAGCTCTAGAATATGGATCGAGGGTACTAGGCTATAAGAAAGGCCACTTTATATACCAATATTTGGTTGGGTGGAGATTTGAGGTCCAAATCTCAAATACCAGGTTCATATTTATAAGTGTCTCCTTATGTTCTTATGCTATAAATGTTGTATACTTATTAATATGTTGATCAATAATGGCTTTGATTAATTTTGAGGAATGATGATTCCTGCGTGGATGAGAAACGTTGATTTCTTGAATGCTTTGTAATGGATTAAGTTCTTGTGTTATTATGAGCATAAATTCTAGTTTAATGGCTTGTATGCAATGGTTATATGATATTGTTATTGTTGCCCAAGTTAGAATATTGTCTATGTTTCCTGTGTATTGGGAGATGGCTAGATCATTTCTCATTGTATTTGTTTTCTATCAAAGTTTATATCTTAAATTGTAAAACTCAAGAGTGATAGATCTACTTAGTAAAAATATATGCATTTTCATTGGCAGGCCAAGGCCACTTAAGCTTAGGAAGGTTAGTTTATTCATAATCTATGTATATGTACATATTTAACAGAATGGGCTAAGTCTATATAATGTTAGGGAGGGATGGCCCTGGGTTATGGTTGTGTATGCATGACTGAGACAATATTAGTTTTGGAGGGCCACCTGGTGCACATGATTTATACACACAATTATGTGTTATTATTGCACATAGGCAAAGTCATGGGCAAGCTCAAGAGGGATAACCCCTGGTATTTATTTGAAAACTCAGGAGGGATAGGGCTGTTTGGTAGAGAGCCAAGGGAATCGTTACTGCATAGATAAATATATACATATATGGAAGTGCATGATTGAGGTGGCTATAAACATGCTCAAAATTGAGAAGTGGCCTCTAAAATAACTCAATTAAATGGTGTGAATGAAACAAAAATCTGAGTTCGTATGCTCAAGTTATAGTTGGTCAAAGTTTTGGTCAAATTTCCCTAAGTGGTCGTCTTAACGAGGGAAAAATTTCACAGTGTCTTGGTAAACTAAATCCAACCACCAAAAATGGGTGAATTTATCGCCCACTTAATTTTTCCAATGACCCTTATTTTTCGGCGGGAAAATTTGAATCATATAGTTCACAAAAATAAAATAAAAATATATTAAATTAGGGTTGCATCCTAACACCCTTGCAACCCCTGACAACATTATTATAAATATATATATTAAAACAAGGTTCGTTGGTGGGCCACCAACCCTGCTAATGTTTCAGCACGATATATATGTTATATGTATTAGAAGCAACGGGGTTTGAACCTGCCCGACCCAATGGGGTCGCCTGACACCCGGGTGGTTCCAAAACCATATGTCACCATGTTATAAGACCTATGAACCATGTGATATAACCACCACATTATCCAAAAATCCAATCCACATATTGTTAAATGATTCCACGTCAAGGTTGGAGTGGGTAGGTTTCAAACCCGACCCGCCTCCCTATTATTTTCCACTGCCACCAACGGGCCCAACAACCCATGTTGGTGGCTCTAATCACTTCACAATATTTGAACTTTCACTCATTTAATTCAAACATGCCTCATGGTGGAGAGATGAGAAAAACCGGGAGAGGCAGAGGTTTGGGCGTGGAACCTTGAGTGACAGATGTAGTGGAACCATGAGCAAGGGAATCCATAAGATTCTGAAAATATTCTCACACTTAAGTGCACATGCTACATACATGCCCAAAGATGTAACCCACACTTTGTGAACTCCCTTATCAATGTGTTGTGTGTTCTTGATTTTATGGTTGTTATTATGTTTCATCTTCCTTAAGGAATGCACATGTAGTTGTTTTACACTCTTTCATATGAAATTATGCTAACATCACAGGAAGTAAAAGATAATTGTTAATTCTGGTAGTTGAAGAGATCAATACCAAGTTTGGTATTAGATCAATCTTCTTGCTAATGTGAATTGCGAGTATGAATGATTCAATGTGCAACATGAAGGGAAATGGAGAACAACATAGATCTCTATGAGGACCTCCTCGGGATGGCATGCATGGTGGACATAATGAATGCATATTATGAGGAGAAGATATTAAGGGAGGAACAAGAGAAAGAAAGAACATATGAAGATGCTCCATCTACCCCCTCAAATCTACATTCATCTTCTTCATCGTCTTCTCATTATTCAGATGAGGGGATCAATCAGAGCCTTCAAGCAGAGAATGGTAAACTGAGGAGGATTCTATGAGAGGAAAAAGAGGAGAAGTAGAGATTCCATCTTTAGCTCTAAGCCACGAAGGAGACCTTGGAAGAGTTGAAGCATAGTGAAATATTAGTGAAGCCATCATCACCTTCTTCATAGTTAACAACTAAGGTAAACAATGTTGATCATTTTTCAATTTCATATTCACATGATATTATTTATGTTGGAAATACAGAGGTACCCATTTTAGGAATTGGCATGAGACTCCTTACAAATATGGGGTATAAAGGAGGAGGACTTGACGTTAATGGCTAAGGAATGACTCAACCATTGGAGGTTCTACAAAGACCTCAATTTTCAAGTTTGGGATACACTAAAAGAGAGTGCTCAAAGGTATTAGAAGAATCTTCCAAGACATTTTCGAAGCCATCAGACAAATACGATGATTGGAACACATCACAATCCTCCCATGACAGTGCACATTGTAGAGGAAGATCTAGGGCAAGCTCTCATTGCCAGAATTGCGCCAGAGACATTAAAGAGATGTATAAACAATCTTAGATTCTAAAGTTCATTTTTATTACAAACATGTTAATGGTGAACATAAATCATGTCATAGAAAACTATGTTGTTTTTGTTGTTTGCATAACCATGTGGTTGTTGAGTGCTAGAAGAGAATGGGAGTAAGTAAGAGGATGAGGCCTGAGAGGCCTTCTCCACATCAGGGAAGGAAGAAGGTTAAGCATGTCTAGAGGAGGAAGACTTTTTTCAATCATTGCAACAGAGGTGGACATCAAAGAGCCACAGGTTGGAGGTTCCATCTAGAGCATTGTCATAAGGACAAAGCACCCATGCAGAAACTAGTTGGTGAAGATGTTCAACAAGAAAATTTGCAACATTCCCGGTGGTTCAATTTGCTGAGTAAGAGACGGTTTTACTAGATATGGTATCTTGTCATGGCTGTATTTTCTAAATAATGTGTTGCAATATAAATGTAAAAGTGATCATGTGTTTTCCATCACTTATTAAAGAAATTACATTGAAGTTTTTTTACTTTTATTGATAGCTAGGATATTGAATTATATTCTGATGTAAACTGGACCAAAGAGTGTATCTTATAAAATCTTGACAAGCATGGGGATGCTTAGGTCATGGTTGGTCATGTAATTGAGCATGTAATTTGTAAATATGTACTACATGTTTGTAGAGGATGCAGATGCTGGTTCATGAGTTATGGCTCTAAAGAACAAGGGTGAAGTAGAAGGAAGTGTGACCTATCAGGGCACTTGTGGTGCAGACAATTGCGATTGCATATTATGTTCATGCTTTTTGAGGACTAAAATATCCTCATGAGGGAGGAACGATTCAAGAAGCTAAACTAGGACCATATCATAGTTCTTGTCGCCCTGATTCCAACGGTTTGAACGACACTCAAATTTAGGTTTGTATGCTCAAGTTATAGATGGTCAAAGTTATGGTCAAACTTGGCTAAGTGGCAGTCTTAACGAGGCAACAATTCGGAAGTCTCCCGATGTGTTATCACTAGGAACTATAGTTCATGTATATAAGATTGTCCATAAGTTTTTCTAAAGTCTTGAGGTCTTGTAAATAGGTTTATTAGTATATGTCAATTTCAAATTTGAAATTCAAGAGTTATTGATGTGAATTCGTGTAAAGGAAAAATCATTAGACACCCTCCATCATTGTTAGTTAAAGCATGTCATGTCATTGGTACTTTGCGCAGTTTCGCAGCGCGGGTATGATGTCTTTGGTACTTGCGCAGTTTCGCAGCGCGGGTATGATGTCTTTGGTACTTGCGCAGTTTCGCAGCGCGGGTGTGATTGGTCAGTTTAGCTGCGAAATAATGTTTTCGCGTTTTCGTAGCGCTCTGTTTGTCAGCGATTTCGTAGCGCATCCTGTTAAATTTGAACTGCCCGCGCTATGAAATCGGGGTTTCAGGGTTTTTTGCAGCGTTTTTCTCTGAATGTTTAATCCGAGAGTAATGAGTCACAAGTCCGTTCATGATTGTCATTTCACACCCTCTCCATGTCATGATAAGCCATTATTTTACCATAAGGTCCGAAGTCATGTAGTTGTGTGTCAGTTTAGAGGACGTTATAGGAAGTGGTCATTTCATAATGAGTCCTTCATATCATATGAACATGTTTGCTATATGAAAAGCTTAAGTTTTGATTTAAACGGACTACTGCAAGCGAGCCTGCTCTACAAAGCTGAAGATTGTTTTCGTGCTGCAAGCTACCATCAGTCCCTTGTGTAAAAATACTCAAAGAAGCATGGAAAGAAAGGAACATCGTTCTGGTAAATGTGTGAGAACAGAGCCGGAGGGGTTAGATATTACTCTCAGGGATGAGGAGGTAGCAAAGGCATTTTGAAGTGCTGGCTGCTGGCGATTTTGTGAAAAATTGAAGGGTGGACATGCAGAAGTGACCGAGGCTTTCGCATTAAACTTCACGGGACTGAATTCGAAGGTGGCCATGTTGGAGTTTCCGGTGTCCCCTGAAGTTATTTCCACTGTCACAGAAATCCCGAGGGGTGGCCAAGAATGGTTCAAGAACTTCAAGTTTGACATGGGTCCATGCAAGGAGTTTTTGAAGGCACCTTATGTAGATGAAGATCTCACTAAAGCTGTCCCAAGGAGCTATCTAAAGAGAATTATGCTATGCTATTGACATGTATCCAGAAGTATCTGACATGTGAGGGTAGGTACAATAAAGTTTACTCCTACCACTTCAAGCTTCTGCTACACTTCACTGGTAAGAGTTCAATAGACATACCTTTTTACTTGTTCAGGAGTATTAGCAAAATGTGTGATAAGATTCAGTTAAAGAAAGATGCTTATGAAACATCCCTTTTTCATCATGGTTTAGTAAAATTGTTGGTGTTGGATAGTTTACAAAAAATTGTAAAGACTGGGATTCATTTGTGTTTATGGCCGGTTTCCCAAGTAAAACAGGCCTCACTCCATTACCTGTAAGAGAAAGCGAAGAAAGGAGTGAGGAAACTACTTTGGCTGAAATTAGGAGAGAAGTAACAGACCATAAGAAGCCCAAAGCTAAAACAAAGAAATCAGAGAGGTCTGTAGCAGTTAAAGAAACACCTGAAGCATCAATGAAGAAAACTCCTAAGCCAGCAGTTAAAGAGATACTTGAAGCATCAGTAGATAAAACTCCAAAATCATCTAGAGTATCTGAAAAGGAAACCCCTAAGTCATCTCCTAAGGAAACACCTCAGTCATCAAAACAGAAGACTCACAAAAGAAAAGATGAAGCTAAATCCAGTGAAGTTGAAAGGGTTTCAAGGGTGAGAAATAGAGGCCAACTAAGCAAAGAAAAAGGAAAGTCAGTCCCTGTGGAAGAAAGTCCTATTTCAAAGGGTAGTTTAAATGACTTACTTGAAGCCATTGAATTGGAACAAGATCATCCAATCCAAATTGAACCACTTGAACTTGAGCAAGATCAATCGGTACCACCAATGCATATTGATCTAACACAATCCTCACCTGAAAGTTCTAAAAAGTCAAGGGCTTCTAAAAGGTTAAAGTTTGAAGAACCAAGTGAAGAATATGCCTTTAAACCACGCAGACCAGTGACTAGAAGGCAAATTAAAGAAGTGGAGAGAGCTCAGAAAGAGAAAGCACCTTCGGAAATGCCTAGGACAGAGGCACTTGAAATCTTCTCTGAAACAGTCCAAGCAGCTAAAAGCAAGAACAAGGATAATAAGGTTGTTATCAGTCAAAGTGGAAATGTGATTGCCATTAAGAAACAAGCTGGAGCATCAAAGGAAGAAATACCTCAGGTTCAAAATGTTTTTAAAGAAAAGGCAGTAAGATATACAAGTTACAAGAAAGCTGTAATGAAGGGTAAAACAAGTTTGATCAGTCAGGCTAGCTCGGTATCTGATGCATATGTATGGACAGTGCCAGCTCTGAAGCAGGCAAAGATTATGAAACAAATGAATGCAAGTTTAAGAGCAGAGAACAAGATGTTAAAAGAAGAAGTCATCAGCCTGAAAGGGAAGCTAGACAAACTAGCTAAATGATCCAAGGAGGAATGTGCTTCCCAAATTTTGATATATTTTGGTTATCATCTTTTTAAATCTTTTTGAGACTTTTTGATGTCCTTGCACCTGTATAGAATGACTGAAGAAATCACAGACTTGAGTTATTGTTGCTGTAAGGTTCATGTGTTTAATTTTGATGACCTACAGCAGTTTCGTAGCGCGCTACGAAACTGCTGTAGATGACTGTTTATATTGAAAACTTGAGTTTGAATGCTGAGGTCAGCAAATGTTTAAAGAGATGACTTAATGCCAGCATGGAGACTATAGAAAGTCAGTCAGATGTTTAAAAAAGGATGCCAGGTGTAAGTATTCGAAGAAAAGGTGAAGTTTTATCTTTTGTTGAAAGTTTCACTTTATGTCCGAATTTTTAGGGTTATGATAGAGCTGCCGAGGTGTTAAATGGTACACCTGTCCAGTTATGGGATGACCAGATCATTAGTTTCCTTCAGTCACACGGGACTATCAAGGGATTAAATGGCTTGAAATTGGATCATTAATGCATGAACATCAATGGGAGGCAAAAACCGTGAATATAGGGTTCATATTCTTATTGGTTGATGAATCATCTGTGCATCAGGCATCCGAGGCTGTTCATCCATTGAATATGCTTTCAGTTTGGATTGGTTATTATTGTAATGCTACAGGTGGCAAGCTCCAAGAACGCAGCAAAGTATACGAGGAGATAGACTTAAAGTGCCAATGTGATGGAGTCCTCTGTTTTCGTAGCATCATATCTCTTGTAATTAATTAGCTTGTTTATGTTATAGTTAAGGTCATTAATGACAGAATTCCGAGCTCCCTTCATGCTTGTTGAGGAGTCTCAGGCAGTAGTTTTGATGGGCTATATATAGAAATAACTCATATGTAAAAAAGGTTGGATATTTTATAGAAAAACAGAGTTGTTTTGGGCCATTGTAAGACCTTTTTGACAGTAATAGTAAAACAGTGTTATTCTCTTCTCAAGATTCTCGATGGATTGTCATGTTCAAATATAATGATGGTGTTTTATACTTTATGTTATTTTATAGTCTTGTTGTAATGCAATCACTCAGAATTCATAATCATATGCTCTGACTTCCTGTGTATTCAGCAAGCTATGTTTTGGTGGAGTATGTTTGACATGTAATGCAAAGAGCCTTGATTTCCATGAGATGACCATGTTTTCCTTGTTTACTTAATATAATAGACTCCATAGCCCAATGAGAACCAGTTTGATGTGTTTCCAACCAGCTTTGCTTTCATGATTAAATAAGGAGTTAGCCATCCATTGTTTGAAGGATTTTATCAAGAGTTTGTGAGAGAGCCCTCTCTGATCAAAGAGGCTAATCTTTGGTCTAAAGATAGGTTGAAATAGTTACATGAAATCTCGCTTGGTTGCAGCCCTCAGTAGTGATTTTGTGATAACACGATGCATGGAATACGACCACCAAAAATGGGTGAATTTGTTTCCTACTTATGTTTTCTAGTGACCCATATTTTTCAGCACGAAAATTTGTAACATATAGTTCAAAAAAATAAAAAATTAAATTTATTAAATTGGGGTGGCCGGCTGCTATCCCCTCAACCCCCACCAATGTTATTATAAATAAATAAATAAATAAATACATACATACATACATACATACATACATACATACATACATACATACATACATATATATATAAATATATATATATATATATATATTAAAACAAGGTTGGATAATAGGCCACTGACCTCGCCAACCATTCCAAACCATATATATGATATCTATATTGAAAATGGCGGGGTTTGAACCAGCCCGACCCGATCTGGTTGGTATGTCACCCAGGCGATTCCAAAACCATATGCCAACATATAATATAACCCCAAAATCATATGATATAACCGTCACTCTAAAAAAAATCCAAGACACATATTGTTAACTGATTCCATAGCAAGTTCGAAGGGGGCTGGATTCGAACCTGACCCACCTCCCTATTATTTTCCACCACCACCAACGAGCCCAATGGCCAACGTTGGTGGCTCCACCCGCCTCACATTATTTGATCCTTCATTGCATTTGAATAGGCCCAGTGGTGGAAAGCAAAGTGGAACTAGGAGTGGCGGAGATCTAGGCATGAAACCCTGAGCAACAAAGCGAGTTGAAATATGAGTGGGGGGATCCACAAGATGCTGAAAATATTCCCTTAGAGGGCTAGAGGTGCTAGGGTCAGAATTTAACAAGTTTATAGTAATTTTTACATGTGTTCTCTCCAAGAGTCCAACCATGTAATTTGTTTCCCCATATGAGCAATAAAAATTCAAGCATCCAACATCAAGGAATCTTTATAGAATCTTGTGGAATCTAAAAGATTCCCTTGGAGGCTGATTTTTTATAGAGGCAAAATGATGCCAACTTTATAGTAATTTTTCACAAAATTTCATAATGCATTCATTGGTGTGCTCAAAATTTTCATCTCAACAGTGGATTTTTCGGCCATCTTCAAGAAGGAAACTTTGGGGAAATCTTCAAGTTTCTCATGGGTCTACAATTTGGCAGTGTCAGAAAGGGGCAAATTTTATAGTCGTTTGACAAAATTTTGCACCAAGAATTCAATGGTGCAGTCCATTTCATGAGCTAAGATTTGCAGTTTCCAACCATCCCCAAAAGTGGAGGCAAATGATGCAGTTATGCCATGACTTTCTTATTATTTTCTGAGATGATGTTTTCTTGTCAAGATCCTTGTTACTATTATGTTGAAGGATTCTTGTATGCCACACCATGTGACATTTTATTCACTTGTCAAGATAAAGGAGGGTGCATTTGAGTGAGAGTTCCAATAGGGAGAACATCTCGTGGAAAGACATGCCACTCTAAGTGAGGGAATTTATCCTTGTAATGACAAAGAATGTACTATTTACTCATCATCGTCTTGCAACATTTAATGAAGTGGCCTCCCCACTCTTGACACTGGGCCTGGAGACGTAACTCACACTGGGTGAACTCCGTTATCAATGTTGTTAAAGGGAAAAGTGTCTACACAAAACTGCTTATCCCACTAAGGTGTGGTAGCTACCTTAGAAACAAACAAAGTAAAGCTACTTTCATTTTTCCTTTATGAAATATAGATGAGAGAAGAACAAAGAAGACCAACCTCTGTCTCCTCTGTCTTGCGCTAATCTCCTAGTTCGATTCCTCTCTCTCTTGATAGTCTTTCGCTACTTGCTCTGTTGTACGCCCAGCTTCACAGAGTATCTGTAAGATGACAGTAGCATAGCACTATACAAGAACATGGATCTATAATCATAAACAATCTAGGATCATATGTAAATTGACCATACAAATGCATAAAACATAAATGACACAAGAGTATGGAGGACAACTTGAATAGCTTTTATTGATAAACAAGAAAGAGCCAAGGGAGTTACAACTAGTTGTTCTGACCCAACATCATCCTCTCAGCAAGGAAGCCCCTCTTCACCTCATACAAAGCTTAGATCACCCAACACTCTGATGTTGTCTCAAGAAACCAACAACAATTCCTTACAATATGCAAAATTCCAGCCTCTGGATCTCTGGGATGAGGGATCCATATATAGATATCTGTAAGGGAGATGAGTCAGCTTGTGATTTGATTAGTGTCTTCCCTCTGATAGTTCTTGCTTCCACTTGGAGATTGATGATCCCTTACTCATCTTTGGTTGAATTCAGAGAGGCAAGTGTCACAGGAGAAGTTTCTGGAAGATTCCATGCCTCTCCACCTCGCGGAATGACACTGCCATTTGTCACTTCTTGCCCATTGCACCCCATAGAAGGGCTTTTGGAAATGCAACGCACCTACACAGTGTATTTAGGTGAGATTCAATGCACTTTGCCTATGGAGCAGCTGAAATGATCCTGTTTTGACCAGTTCTAAGCAGTTTTTCATGGAGAACTTCTGGGAGAAGTTGTAATCAGTTGACCTTGTTCCTTTAGGGGTTAGAACAACACTTTTAGGGACTTAGGAGCCCTTGGTTTATGGACATTTTATGCTTGGGGTTGCAGTGCCCAAAAATGTCTATAACAGTTGGCCCCTAAAGCATGAGGTCGTTAATCTTTTGATGTCAGGTGAAATGATTTATTATGAGGATTCGAAGTTCTTTCAAGCTGGGAGGACACCTGTAATAAGATACAATACAATACATTATCTTCATAATATTTTCATGATCTAGCTGAGGCGGGCATTCCCATGCTCAGCTTTATAAATTCATTTTCATGTACATAGGACAGACAATCGTCTGAGTGTAGACTAATGATTCTGGTAGAGTCATCATCCCTTTGATTGGATGATTATCTGTGCAGCAATGATGTACATTTGATGTCTTTATTTCCATGAATATATATCGCAGCCTGGATGGATGAAACTAGATCCGGGGTCTTCAATCTCGTTCGATCTTCACTTGAAGTACAAGTCTATCCATGTGAGAGATGTTCTGGAGTCGAACATGGAAAGACATTGCCTGATTACCAGCCAATGATGTAAGCTGTTAATAGGCGCGAGAGGAATCACCGATAATGATAATGACCCTCAAGGTACTGCAGTACAAATCACGTGGTGTGAATAAAGGACTTAGCGTTGAACACCATGCAAAATCTTTCGGTCGAAGGTCATTGATGTAAACCTCTCGCCGGAAGTGAGAAACTTGCCATTGAGGCATGCAAGCTTCAAAGTACTGAACGGGGTGTTCCTAGATCGACTTCTTGGATAATGAGCTGATGTCGACAAGAAGCGATCTGTCACAGGAGGGCCTTAATGAATCCCACATCAATGACACAGAACGAAGCAAATGATTTTAATGGAGGTGAAAACAATCTGATGACATAAGGTTCAGGGTGGCTGTCATGAAAGAATGGAGTGTAAATGTATTGTAGTGGGTGAGACACAGGTGAATTCTCTGAATGACTTCTCTTGAACATATCGGCGACACTGATGTGATGGACTGGTAGCATTAAGCCCAAATGTGGATGGTGTGATGGGACCATGGTGATGTGACCGGTGAATGAAACAACCCAACCCGACTTGGATGCAGAGTGAAAGTGTCATGTTCAAGAGCGACTTGCTACCAACAAAGTTTCTTCAAGTTTTCTTCCCAATTTTTCCCCAGTCATTTCTGACCAGTACCTCTTTATTTTTGTCAAGCTTGAGGAGGATAACATATGCTTGTTCTATAATTTTCCCTTCGGGCAAACCCATCGCTATGTTTCAAAGAGCCTAGCGATAGTGAAACTTGTTCTTGTCTGCTATGGACAAGTTTGTCGCTATTAAGTTTTAACGAGTTTAACGACAAAGATAACTCGGTCCTTTTCAATTTTAGAGAGTCTGAAAAGGAACGTAAAGGAAACTCCAAAATTCCTTTTTCGTCATCTAATCCCTTAAGTCCGAAAAAGTATAAAACAATACAGAAGGGATGAATTTTCGATACTTTTAACGAGCCGAACAAAACAAGCGCTCAACCTTTTTGTGTAATAATCCCTCAGGTCCAAAAAGATTAAAATCTAAAGGAGGGATAGCACTTCCAGTCCCTTTAACGAGCTGGAGAGGCCAATGGCTCGGAAATATTTTCATATTTTACGAGTCAGTTGAAAAGAGCTTAAAGGAGACTCATCTTTTGAGGAACGAGTGATAAAATTGGGTAGCAGCTGATTCCAGGTAAGGTTTGGAATTTTCCAATCACAGCATTGTTACAAGGATGGCTAGTGAGATCACTCTTCGCAGCTGTTCCTCAAAAGGGGTAAACAATCAAATGGAGGTGAATGATCGGCCAATACAGAGTGGAGGTGATGATGAGAACACAACCAAGGATTTTAAAGGCTGAAGTACTACATTCACGATGGTTATTTACCGGGAAATACTTCATTTTTTAATGAGCTTAAATGCGGGGGGAAACATTTGTTGATGGCTTATGTTTATTTTTTAACGAGCTTGAACTATGCGCTAAAACTGCTCGATGCCGGTTTATTTTTTAACGAGATTGAACCTTGTGGTAAAACTTCTCGATGTGGGTTTATCTTTTAACAAGCTTGAACCTTGCGGTAACACTGCTCGATTAATCCAATCATATAATAAGAATGTCCCATTTAAAAATGGCAATTTTTAGAATTTTGCCCCACATCCTTTCTTTATGCAAGTTAGGAAACGACCAATCCTACGAGTTTAAAGGGTTAGAGGACCTACAAATTTAAAAAACAAATAGTCGCTCTTCGCTTGCATGCCAAAAGGTTTGCATGCCCCAAGGTATAAAATAAAGCTTCAAGGTCACCTTTTGTTCTACAGACAAAACATTTGTTTTATCAGGAAAGGTATACCTCTTTCAGGTTACCAAAGATTGTTTTGTTCACAGCGCAAACAAAACATTTCTTTGGCAATGTCTACCGAAATAGACAAAGGTGAGACAATCCACTCACATAACTTTGACAAGAGAATGTTATTCCAGAATAACTCCCTCTTCCAATCACGGACGGGAGTACAAACCAGTCATATATCTCTCGCAGAAACCTACCCTATACCCAAAGTTTTCCTGCCGAAGCAGACCAGGGTGCATGCCCCCTGGGTTTCAGTCATGTCTCCCGAATCACTCGCGCTCATCAGGTGGACAGACTGGAGATTGATGAGACATTCCTTGTGTGAAAAGACCATTCAGGGATGGCATATGACTATTTGCTCTGTGTGATCCGAGAAATGAAAGCTGGTCTACGAGCTTGACCACTCTTCCTTCGTGCGGGAAACACATTACTCTAAAGAGTGATGAGACAATGGCTCCCATGCAATAAATATAGTCTCGTCCAAGGAGTAGATTATAATCCAGGGGTCCTTGAACTACCATTACATTCATGTGAACAGTTTTCCCTCTCAATGTTATGGGCACATTGGGAAGGATCCCTAACGGTCGACTGGTTCCTTTGTCAAAGCCTGTTAGATTTCTCATCTCAGGCAAAAGTGATCGCGAACCAAGCGATTTCCAAGTAGTCGAGGAAAGGATACTCACAGAAGCCCCTTCATCTATGATGGTACCAGCCATAACCATTCTATATACTTGAGCAATGATTCGGAATGGTACACTAGCTGGTAAACGGGGTCTGCCTAGTTGATTCCAGTCGAAGGAAACAACTAGGTTGCTTGGAGGTGGGACCGAATAGACGGCTGGGTACGACTCTAACAAACTTCCTTCCTGCGGTAAAGGAATGGGTAAATTGCCCCCATGTTCATCAGAGTCTGTGCTTACGAAAAGAATTTGGATGGTGTCATCCTTATTCTCTTCTGTGACTGTATCATCTGAAGATGGAACCTCTGAAGGCAAGACCGGGTCAACTGTCGCCTTGACCTTTTGACTTTCATCTGGTATGGGTTCAGATGGTTTGTCTTCAATGATAGATGCTTCAGCCGACCACCTGGGCGGGTTAGCCAGATTTTCAACTAGTGACGGACTCGGCAAGAGTTTTTTATATCCAGGAGGAAGTCATAACGGTGAAACCGGATGATCGTCCAAAACTCTTTTAGCCTCGTCTAAGAAGGGACAACAGTGGACGGCATGATCTCCTTCGCACAGTTTACAAGGAAATCTATATTTTCCTTTTTGTCCTGGGGCTTCACTTTCACTAGTCGATGGTGTGTTTTCAACATGATCATCAGAGGTTGACGACACCGGGTTGTGCAAACGAGGAGACGAGTCCCTTAAGATCTGAGGGATGCAGGGACAATCTCTATGATAGTGGTCTCCTTTGCAAATGACACATGGCGATTTAGGCCTGGTCGGTGCAGTGTGTGGATTTTCGCTACACGATGCTTGGTTGCCCCCTTTCGCTTTTGGCTCCTTCTTCTTCTTCTCTTTCTTCTTCTTTTCCTTCTTCTTCTCAGATACTTGATTTTTGGCTTTACCAGCCCCATCAAGCAAAGAGGAAGGAGGAGAGGAAGAATTGGAGGAAGTAGAAGGTTGGTGGGTAACTCTGGATTCGTCTAGTTGCTGACTCGATTATTCAGGAATTGCGGTGTTCTGAATGACAGAGGTTGAGAAGAGCCATACGGGCAAGCCGATTGTCAATCCTAGAAGCGACAATGTGGCCATATGGGGTGCACCAACATCTCCCCATGAGGAGAAGGGACTAGGATTTCCCCCAAAGGGGAATTCCTTGGTTGGTGGGTTCCATTTTCTCAACCTAAGATCAACGTAGGAAAAGGTGATGATTATTCCATTTAAAATAAATTTTAGACGCTTTGACACAACTTGCTTTTTCAATTTTTAAGAGTCGAGAAAAAACAAAAGATGACTCTAGTCGCCTTCAATTTTTAATGAGCCTGAAGTGACAAGTGCTCAGATGGACCTTTTCCATTAAGGAGTCTGAAAAGGAACGAAAGGGACTGCTCTGGAAATCTAGGTAGAGGGATTACCAAACCAATCGCAGAACTGCAGAATACTTTTTATGGTACGGCAGTCAATCTTCCCGAATGCTGTGTCCAGTGCATTGCGATCGATAGGGCGGCAGACACGGCTTCCTATGGATAAAGGATTAAGCCTATTGTGGTCTCCCAAAATATACTCGACGGTACGTGGGAGCACAAGTCCGTACTGGCACTTATCGTCTCAAAGTGGAGGAATCACCCAACCATCAGTGAGAACAACAGTTACCAGGCTTTACGACGCCGGAATACGTCTCTGGCCTAGACTTCTAAATGTTGTGCGTTAGGTTCGAAAGCGTTGTTAGATTCATTGAATTTATTTTATAGTTGATCTTGTTTAAGAAATTTTCCTTTCAAGTTCACCGCGAGATGTAGATGTATAATTCCTAAAATGCAATCTAAGATGATAAATAGTCTTTTATCTTCTTTGTGCAATGAAAATCCTAGCTACTAAGGAAAGAGAGACAATATTCTTTCACAAAGAGCAAAGAGCACACACTAAATGCACAGTCCTAAATCAAACCAATCAAACAGTCTAAATGCAAATGCACATGCATGTATTTGTTTTCGGCTTTCTTAGTATGTGAATGGTAAAAAGAAAGCTAATGCACAAATCTGAATTACTTTTCAAGTGACAATTATTAACAAGTTTCTTTTCAAAATAAAAAATGGAGACAATCACAACATTTTACGATTTGGAAATGAATACTTTTTTTTGACACTAGAAAAACTACGAATTTAGACCAAATACAAAAGTAACAGGATAATTGACTATCAATAGCAACCAAACTCTTTCCTATGACTGAAAACGACACTTGCGACACTTTCAAATCAAAGGACGACAGTACGATTACGTTACTTTTTGCAAAGGAGAACTGAAAATGACTCAACAAATACACAAAAACATTTACAGTTCTTTTGCACAAAGGAGGCGGAATAGCAGCAAGGAAAAGGGGTTTCAAACAGAGATATACTGATTATAGGCAGCAAAATTCATGAATAGAACTGGAAATAATGAATCAAAGAAACCAAAACTGAACAATGCCTAGTCTGATCAGTGCACCTGTAACACAGGGAATTTGGAATGCAACGCACCTACTACACTCGGGAAGTGCGCTGAATTTCAGATTCACAGAACAGTACCTGCGCTGGGCCAGAGACGAGACTTTGCTTGGGTTCCGGTCACAGTTTGCAGTTCAGTTCATGGCTTTTGGCTGAGCAAATGGTAATTAGTAATGCAACAATCAGGGGTAGATCTAAGGAGGTTCTAAGAGCTACCACAAGGGGCAATCAGAGAGTTTCTGAATCAGTTGTTTAAGTCATAAACAAATCCCAGAGATTGACTGAAGCGGCATTTATCTACTTTGCATTTACATAGCAAATGCAGTTCGAAAGCTACCTGGCTCGACTTCAAGCTCCGTCTGTAAGTTTATAAAATAGACAACAAGGAAGATAAACAAACAAACTAATTCGTCCCCAGCGGAGTCGCCATTTTGTTACAGGGAAAAGTGTCTACATAGAACTGCTTATCCCACTAAGGTGTGGTAGCTACCTTAGAAACAAACAAAGTAAAGCTACTTTCATTTTTCCTTTATGAAATATAGATGAGAGAAGAACAAAGAAGACCAACCTCTGTCTTGCGCTAATCTCCTAGTTCGATTCCTCTCTCTCTTGATAGTCTTTCGCTACTTGCTCCCTTGTACGCCCAGCTTCACAGAGTACCTGTAAGATCATAGTAGCATAGCACTATACAAGAACATGGATCTATAATCATAAACAATCTAGGATTAGATGTAAATTGACCATACAAATGCATAAAACATAAATGACACAAGAGTATGGAGGAAAACTTGAATAGCTTTTATTGATAAACGAGAAAGAGCCAAGGGAGTTACAACCAGTTGTTCTGACCCAGCATCATCCTCTCAGCAAGGAAGCCCCTCTTCACCTCATACAAAGCTTATATCACCCAACACTCTGATGTTGTCTCAAGAAACCAACAGCAATTCCTTACAATATGCAAAATTCCAGCCTCTGGATCTCTGGGACGAGGGATCCATATATAGATATCTGTAAGGGACATGAGTCAACTTGTGATTTGATTAGTGTCTTCCCTCTGATAGTTCTTGCTTCCACTTGGAGATTGATGATCTCTTACTCATCTTTGGTCGAATTCAGAGAGGCAAGTGTCACAGGAGAAGTTTCTGGAAGATTCCATGCCTCTCCACCTCGCGGAATGACACTGCCATTTGTCACTTCTTGCCCATCGCACCCCATAGAAGGGATTTCTGAAATGCAACGCACCTACACAGTGTATTTAGGTGAGATGCAACGCACTTTGCCTATGGAGCAGCTGAAATGATCCTGTTTTGACCAGTTCTGAGCAGTTTTTCATGGAGAACTTCTGGGAGAAGTTGTAATCAGTTGACCTTGTTCCTTTAGGGGTTAGAACAACGATTTTAGGGACTTAGGAGCCCTTGGTTTATGGACATTTTATGCTTGGGGTTGCAGTGCCCAAAAATGTCTATAACAAATGTGTTGTGTGTTCTTTATTTGATTGTTGTTGTTATGTTTTTTCTTCCTTAAAGCATGCACATGTGGTTCTTTTATACTCTTTCATATGTAATTTTTCTAACATCGCAGGAGTAAAATATCGTGGTTAATTCCAATAGTTGAAGAGATCTAGATTAGTGCAATAGGTTTGAAAGGATTGGTTATACTTATATTCATATTTATAAGCATGGTCATGGAACCTATAAGTTTTCAATGGGATGGGCATTAGGCCCTATCAATCCATATAAATGGCCTCTATTACCAAATGTGAAAGTAGAGGAGGTTAGGGCCATTGATGGTCGTAAGGTATTTCATCCGTCAGATAAAACCTAGAGGTTTCAAAGGGAGATGTAAGGAGGAAATACCAGGATTTAATCCTCAGGATGATGTGGCATGTGGACACAATTGGCTAGAGTCATATGTAAGGTCATGTATGCCAATTTAGCCGAGTTTGGAAAAATGGGGAATTAAACCCCAAATAACCATTTGAATTAAAATGAGAATAAACTGATTTGCAAGGGGTCGAGAGCTTGGCAGGGCCCTATTGTAGCGGCCACAACCACCCTCCAAAATTTTTCCTTAGCCTGTTTTGGAGCCTCCCTACTGACCTTCACAGCAGCTTGCCTTGCTTCATCAAGTCCTTAAGGTTCAGTGTCTTTCTTGCCCAAAGGTAACCTATCAATCAAAGTTTGATCTTCTCCCTTCATAGACTACTTACCTGAACTTGGTCTAGCTGCAGGTTGAGCAGCTTCCCAGTGAAATTTGCAAATTCCTGGAGGGAAACCAGCCTTCCCTCCAAGAATTACGCAATCCTCTCTGACAGCCTGCTGGGCTCCAAGTTGCACAATCCTACTAGCCAACCCTCTCAGCAGGATTTGCACAAATGTTCCCAGCAGCAGGCTATTTAGCCCAAGATTTGTGCAAATATGGGAAACAGTCAACTTCTGGGTCCAAAAATTGCGCAATCCGTTAGGG
Organism: Pinus tabuliformis; assembly: GCA_031772625.1. Taxonomy (NCBI): domain Eukaryota; kingdom Viridiplantae; phylum Streptophyta; class Pinopsida; order Pinales; family Pinaceae; genus Pinus; species Pinus tabuliformis. Next base: position 1,199,237,050 of record CM062820.1, on the reverse strand, counting down.
CAGTCAGCCCAACTCATAGTCAGAAATGCGCATTTTTCTCCAACAGTCGAGCAATCTCTTGCATGTGCAGCTGAGTTCACCGGTTCCCTCCGGGACCAAGCAAAAATGACTTGCATGCATGGGATGCTTCTCCCAAGGAAGCATGCAAAGGAATCCCTTGTTTCAGGGATCTATGTTTAGCAATTGGAGGTTACATGTAAGGATCATTTCAGAAACCTCCCACCAAGTGTCGCTTCCCCTACATTGGTGGCATGCCCATCACAACCTCGATGTTATTAGAACTCATCAACTCGACATTGCAGAGCTCATTCCTCACATCCACCTTGTAGATCTGACATCCCATGTCACATCTAGGAGCAGTCGGCAAATTCAGCTCAGCTACTTTGGGGTAAACCTGCGTCCCATCCCTTGTGTTGCATTTCTGTTGCTTTTGGTGTATTCTCTTGTGTGAGTGTTGTTTTCTTGATTTCTTTAAATGCATGTTGTTGTTTACATATATTCTATATTTCCCTAACTCTGTTTCGATTTTTGTTGCTATCTCACCGTTTTCGCATGCATGAAACTATTTTTCATGGACGTTCGCCCAACCGAAAAACTGCCTCGCCCACCTGCATGTTGATCTGTTTGCTCAATCTTCCATTCATGTTTTACATGCACTGTTTATCACTTCCACTATCACTTAGCATCCCCATGCATTTCATCGACTTACTTGCTTTAAGTTCCTCGTCAGTAAGTTGGGCCAACCTTGGACTATTCTCTGCCTTCACCAAGGATGCATTATGGAATCTGGAGAAGGAAGGCTCACCTTCCTCTCCAGATTTGTGCATTCTGGCTCAGCATAAGCCTCTTGGACTAACTTGTGTGCTTCTGGAGGAAAGTGGCTTCTTGGCCCAAAAGTTTGCGCAAATATGTCCGTGGGCCAGCAATCTTTCCCAGCTGGAATCACGCATTGCGCAATCAAAGCAGCCAACTACCCGACTGGACTGTGCATTGTGTAGTTCCAGCAGTTAGTCAGTCTCTCAGTAGCCCAGACTGTGTCTTGTGTAATCTTGGTAGTCGGTCCCCCGACCTCCCGGCCAAAATTGCGCAACCTTCATGATCATTCACCCAAGTATGTTGCAAGTCAGTTCTCATGTTCATTTTGGTTTTCAACTGACAGATTTCTTGCTATGAGTGTTTCCATGTCTCTAGGTACCACAGGTGTTCATTTGTCTCTCAGTAGTTCAATTACAATGGTTTCCAAGAGAGTGGAGACAAAGACACTGGTCAGAACATGCTTGGGGATGCAGTCAATCAAGTGTCCATGGGCTTACCTACTCACGAAGACATCAAGTTGTTCATGGACAAGGACATCAAGTAGTAGCATCATGAACAACAGCTGAAGGTAGTATACCAAATGCAGTGAACACAATGAATGCAAGAGGAAGGTTATTGACAGCATAGAGGCAGAGAAAAGTTGCAAGATCAAGCAGATCCACTGATAATGAAAGAAACTTTGGAGACTTAGGCTATGAAGTGACGATGCAACATGAAGATCGCTTGAAGGTAGAGGATGGAACAAAGAAGGAGTTGCATGTGCTGAATCAACAACTCAGGAAGAACATGAAGCTACACAGACAGTCCAATGAGTTGCTCTAGGATCAGGAACAACAGTGGGTGCAACGTGCACTCACGGATGAAATTGTACCCATAAAAGTTAAAGATCAATCCCAGTAGCTAATACGGAGCAGACATAGTGAGCAGTGTTATTGATCGCATGTAAGGGATTCAATAGCATGCATTTCATTGTGCGCACGCATGCAACCCAACCCATTAGGCACACTCACCAAGGCGAAGACAAGAAGCAAGTCCAACTGGAGTTGAACATGTACTTCGGCAAGTTGATGTGCATGACCACCAACACACACTTGAAGATCAACACGAACACTATGCATCAGTGTGTTGCCATTTTAGTCGCACCCAAGAAGACCATGGGCATGTTAGCAGACAAGTTGGATGAAGGGGTTGAACCAATGAACCAGTTACAATGGAGAAAAGATTTCGCTTTAGCAAGATGTCACCATGAGGTGCATGCACACCATCACAAACGACCAATATTGGCATCAACTCATGACCTTCATCATCACAAGCATGTCAAACGGTTGGTCTCATCACAGTAGACCGAGTGTCAGTGATGTCTTGCAAGGCTTTCTCAAGCCATGTTGTCTCACATGAGTACATGTGCATTGTAATGTTGAGTCATGTCAAGTGTAAGTCAAGTGTCAGTGGTTGGATGTAACAGCCATAGAGTAGGTGAAGAGTCATGAGGGTAGTTGAACTGTCACTAAGGGGAATGTTAAGGGTCGCCCTACCCTTTGCTATAAGTAGTCCCTCATAACTCATTGTAAAGGGATTTTGGTCACCCAAGCTTCTACTAAGACTATTTTGAAGAAGGCTTGGACAGTATTGTAACGTGCCTTGGCTTCTCCATTGCACAAAGCTAGTACATCTCTTTGGAGAAGCAGGCGAATGTGGCTGTAACATTCTACTGATAGGGCTAGAAGGTTTACATGGTGTATTGTATGATTGTGACTTACACTTATTTATATAATAAAGCTAACACATTTTCATGCATATGTTGTTATTGTAGTTGGACTACTCAAGTTGCTTTAATGATATATGTTGTTTAACTTATGTCCTTGTGTATGAACTGATTCACATGAAATTATATGAATCTTGTTGTTAATGTGTTTCATATGTTGTTAATTTTGTCACTGTCCATGTCATCTGCTCTGCTAGACATCAGACAAACCTTTCTCATCAACCTTGTTATATCAACCGTCACACTCATCTCAGACTGATCCGTGACTGTTGTTCGTGTTATCTTACCTTGTATGTTGTGACTTCCACATCCGTGTCAACTACTTTGTCAGAAGTTGTTCATGTCATTTGTGTTGTGTATTCCTAGCCGAGTTGGGACTGATGCCTTTCAACCTAGAACTCACCTTCATCTCCTTCCTCCTTTTGAAGTGTTGGAACCTCTCATACACATTCCTTAACTCACTACATCAATCACACACTTGCTACTGACAGAGTTATCTTACTTGCCTCTGTGTGACATCTCGATCAAGGCATTACCTTATGACCCACTACTAGGACTCCTACACCGAACGATCTGAGGTCTAATTCGGACTTCTTACCAGGGAGATCCCCTTGACATGTTGGTGGGTCCAACACCTCAGCATTTCTGGCACTAGAAGGAGGGCCTCATGACAAGCTGTGCTCTCTCATCCAGTTTTGAAACTTTACATATCCTTCATGGAGTCTCGCATTCTTCTTCCCCTGAGTTGTTTTTTGAATCGTGAAGATGTCTCCATCTTAGGGAAGCTTTTCAATCTCGTGTTCACTCACACGTATGATGGTGAAGGCAAAGTGGCCCAGCTTAAGCACTTACATAACTTTCATTCCAAGATTTATGAGGAAGATGAGTTTACTTATGAACAAATAGGTTTGTTGCTTGCATTCACACTTCGCGAAGCTCCATTTCATTGGGTGCTCAGCCTACCAGCTGACAGCATGCACTCATTTGAGAACTTCTGTGATCTTATCGAAGATATGTTCTATCATTTTGATCCAGACCATCTTTACCAGAAAATGTTACAGCAATGAAAGTCTTCGCATGAATCCTTTATTGATTTTTGGCAGCGCTTTTGTGACTTACAATGTCAAGCTCCAAAGAGCTAGATGAAGTTTTCTTACCTTTGGGACTAGTTCGGCTATTGCCTTAAGAAATCTGCCCATCCCAAGAGAAAGCTTGAGATCAAGCCTCACTCAACCTTTTTCGTTGATGGAACTGTGCAATCTCATGTGGGAGCAGGCACTGTCTCAATGGACTATCCACCTCCCTCTCATTCAATAATTGCACCATCGCCCTGTGATGTTGAGGATCATGTTCACACACCTATTCAAACTTCACACACTCGCAACATCACTCCACACAATTTCCATGCAGATTTGGTTGTGAATCCTTCGAGTTCTCATATGCATTCCTTTTTTCGACCTCTGTCTTCGCACCCGAGTGTTCCTCTAGATGATGTTGTCTTGTGTTCATCCATTTTGGACTCTTCACTTGTTGTGAATGAGGAACAACCCACTGACGGAGTTGGTGTTGCACAACCAACATGCACTATTATTCATGAAGAGTATGAGTGGGAGCTTGAGTATCAACACTCAGTGAAGGATAACTCCCTTCCACACGAGCCCCCTCTGTTTTTTCCTAACATCATGGGTGAACCTGCCATCCATGATTTTTCATATGTGTCTTCATCCACGAATGCACTCATTTTTGATCTTTCACAGGACACACTGTATGTTAGCCCATCATCCAACAACAGAGAGGACCAATCATTCATTAAAAATCCACTTGATCTTTCATCTGCTCTTTCCAAAAATGCAGAGGGTGAACATCCTTCCTTCTCATCTACCCCTCTGTGTGATTCGTCAAATCATGAGGACGCTGACCAACATCCTAAATTTTCGGATCTTGGTTGTTGTGATCTCTTGACCTCATCATCCGATCACAATGTTGATTCACTTGTTGTTAATCCGTTTAAGCCACTGGTCTATGAAGATACATCTGTCAATGAAGTCGAAACCCCACAGACCGTCAAGGCACTTGAGCGCAAGATGATGGTTATGTCAGACCCTCGCTGTCCTGAGGCTGGTTTCACTTCTGATCAGAAAATTGTTCAAACACTCAAGGCTCCACATCACTTGTCTGTATGCACTCAAGATCAATCTCACACTCAGATTTTGCTTCCTCCACTCAAACTACATGATCCCATTTCTTATGCATTGGAGGAGTATTACATTGCAAGCACTCGTGCACAACGCAAGTTATCTTTGTTTCTTTTGTTTGCTTGCATGTCACACTCAAGGGTGTTCTTTTGCTTCCAAGTTGCACGTAGTGGAACACAACACCACAATAAGTCCACGGACTACCTATCATGCACATGCACTCACTTATGTCCCCACGTTGAAACACGAAGTGTGGTTGTCTTCATTGTTATATCTTTCTTGTTTGTTGATCCGCACAAATGGGTTGCTTGTGGACCAAGCCTTCACCAACATGGGTCTACCAATGCGTTGGTGGCTACATTGGACGTATCACTTCACGTGAGCAGGCCCATGCGCTGTTAGTGTAGGAGTAGGAGTAGTGTTTTCTTTCAGTTGTTTGCTTACATGCTTTGTTTTCTTGCTTGTTTGTTTACTTGCTTCGCTTTCACTTTTGCTTATACTCTTGCTTTGCTTTGTTGATTGTTAGTTAATTTGCTTGTTTCATTCATAGGTTAGTTTTGCATGAGGCCATGTGTGACTCGTGAAACGAGCTAGGTAAAGTGCAAGAGGGATTGTACAGCTATCGATACTTGGTTATCTACCATCTGGCATCTGTATGATGAACTTGTTATTTTAGTCCATGATACATCGAAGGAAAACACGTATTGTTCGAAGTAAACCTTGGTGAAAACACAATGCTAGCGCGCTAACTAGTGTCACCTTCTCTAGTCGATTGTTTTTGGGTTAACCCTTGTCAGCTCAGTCAAGTAGAGTAAGGTGAGGGGGAAAACCTTAATGGGAATGTCACATATATAATAAACTATTTCTCTGTTGGAAAAACCTCTTCTACTCTCAATAAGTCGGGATCACTTTTCCGCCTCTAAAATGAATAAGTGATACGCACAGTGAAAATGAAAAAATGAAAAGTCAAAAAAATACAAAATGAAAAAGGTGAAAGAAGAGAAAGGATTCCTGCGCAGGGAGGTGATGTAAGTAACTCCATCAGGGTACTGACCAAGCTCGCTAGCAGTGGAGCTAGGCTTGTATTCCTATGTGACTCCACTGGGGTACTGTCGAGGCCTGCTGGCAGTGGAGCAACACTAGAGATGAAACTAAGACTCTGACGACTATATGCTTGTGCACCTATATACCCCTCAACCCCAATCGAAAAAATTGTGTTTCCTTAGCTTGGAATGTCTATCAATCGACCAAGGGTTTAGCAGGTGCTACATCTTACAATCAAGCTAGTGTGAAACCAAGATAAGCTAAAAACTAAAAAATACTTCTGGAGCTATTAGAATTGCTTTTCATGAAAAAGGTCCATTCAGAGAGTTTTAGTTATACAAGTGTGTCGCCAAGTGTTATAGCCACTACAACCACCCTTCCAAATGTTTCCTTAGCCTGTTTTGGAGCCTTCCTACCAACCTTCACAGCAGCTTTCCTCGGTTCGTCAAGTCCTCAAGCTTCAGTGTCTTTCTTGCCTAAAGGCAGTGTGTTGATCATAGTTTGATCTTCTCCCTTCACAGACTGCTCACACAGACTTAGTCCAACTATAGGCTGAGAAGCTTCCCAGTGAAATTTGTGCATTCCTAGAGGGAAACCATCCTTCCCACTAGGAATTTTGCAATCCTCTCTGACAGCCTATTGGGCTCCAAGATTGCGCAATCCTGCTAGCCAACCCTCCCAGCAGGATTTGCGCAAATTTTCCTACCAGCAGGTTGTTCAACCCAGGATTTGTGCAAATCTAGGCAGCAGTCAACTGGTGAGCCCAGAAATTGTACAATCCCCTTGGGTAGTCAGCCCAACTCATAGACATAAATGCTCATTTTTCTCCAGCAGTCAAGCAATCTCTTACATGTGCAGCTGAGTTGACTGATTCCCTCTGGGACTAAGAAAAATTAACTTGCATGCATGGGCTACTTCTCCCAAGGTAGCATGCAAATGCATCCCTTATTTCATGGATCTATGTTTAGTAGTTGGAGGTTACTTGCAAGGATCATTTCAGAAACCTTCCACCAAGTGTCGCTTCCCCTAGATTGGTGGCATGCGTGTCAAAACCTCGATGTTATCATAACTCATCATCTGGACACTGCAAAGCTCATTCCTCACATCCACATTGCAGCTCTGACATCCCACATCACATCTAGGAGCAGTCGTCACATTTAGCTCAGCTGTTTTGCGACAAGCTCGCTTCCCATGCCTTGTGTTTCATTTCTATTGCTTTTGGTGTATTCACTTGTGTGAGTGTTGTTTGCTTGATTTATTTGAATGTCTATTGTCGTTTACATATATTCTATCTTTTCGTAGATTTGTTTCGATTTTTGTTTCTATCTCACTGCTGTCGCATGCATGAAATTGTTTTTCACAGACGTTCGGCCAACCGGCAAACTGCCTCACCCACCTGTATGTTGATATGTTTGCTCAATATTCTGTTCATGTTTTGCATGCATTTTTTATCACTTCTACTATCACTTAGTGTCCCCATGCATTTCATCGACTTGCTTTCAGTTGCCCGTTGGAAAGTTAGGCCAATCTTCGCCTAGTCTTTTCCCTTCACCAAGGCTGCATTGCGGAATATTGAGAAGGAAGGCTCACCTTCCTCTCCATATTTTCACATTCTAGCCCAGCATTGGCCTCATGGACTGAATTTCACATTTTTGGAGGTCAGTGGCTGCTTGGCCCAAAAATTTGCACAAATTTGTCCCTGGGCGAACAGTATTTCCCAGTTGGAATCATGCATTGTGCAATCCCAGTAGAAAACTACTTGAATGGACTGTGCATTGCGCAATTCCATCAATTAGTTAGTCTCTAAGTAGCCCAGACTATGCCTTGTGTAGTCTTGACAGTCGATCTCCCGACCTCCCTGCCAAAATTGTGCAACCTTCATGATCATTCACCCAGGTATGTTGCAAGTAAGTTCTCACGTTAATTTTTGTTTTCGACTAAAAAATTGCTTGCTATGAGTTTTTCCATGTCTCCAACTACCACAGGTGTTCATATGCCTCTCAGCAATTCAAGTACAATGGTTTCCAAGAGAGCAGAGACAAAGACACCATTGAGAGCACGCTTGGGGATGAAGTTGAACAAGTGTCCATGGGCTTACCTACTCACATACACATCAAGTTGTTTGTGGACAAGGACATCAAGCAACAGTATCATAGTGAGTAGCATCATGAAAAATAGCTAAAGGCAGCATACTGAATGCATTTAAGGCAGTGAATGCAGCGAACACAGCTAATGTAAGAGGAAGGTTGTTGACAACATAGAGGCGGAGCAAAGTTGAAAGATCAAGCACATCCAATGATAATGAAAAAAACTTTGGAGACTCGGGCTATGAAGTGACGGCGCGACATGAATATCGTGCAAAGGTAGAAGATGGAACAAAGAAGAAGTTGCATGTGATGAAACAACAACTCAAGAAGAACATGAAGTTGCACAAATAGTCCAATGAGTTGCAGTAGGATTAGGAACACTAGTGGGTGCAACGTGCACTCATGGATGAAACTTCACCTGTACAAGTTAAAGATCCATCACAGCAGCTAACATGGAGCAGACATGGTGAGCAATGTTGTTGATTGCACGCAAGGGATTCAGCAACATGAATGTCATTGTGCGCATGCATGCAACCCAACCCATTCAGCACACTCACCAAGGTGAAGACAAGAAGCAAGTCCAACTGGAGCTGGACATGTACTTTGGCAAGTTGATGCGCATCACCACCAACACACACTTGAAGATCAACATGGACACTATGCATCAGTGTGTTGCCATTTCAGCTGCACCCAAGAAGACCATGCGCATTTTAGTAGACAAGTTGGATGAAGGGGCCGAACCAATGCACCGGTTACAACGGAGACAAGAGTTCGCTTTAGCAAGATGGCACCATGAGGTGCATGCACACCATCATGGAAGACCAAGATTATCATTAGCTCACCACCTTCACCATCACAAGCATGTCAATGAGTTGGTCTCATCACAAAGGACTGAGTGTCAATGATGTCTTGCAAGGCTTGCTCAAGCCATGTTGTCTCACATGAGTACATGTGCATTGTAATGTTGAGTCATGTCAAATGTAAGTCAAGTGTCAATGGTTGTATGTAACAATCATAGAGTAGGTGAAGAGTCATGAGGCTAGTTGAACTGTCATAAAGGGGAATGTTAAGGGTCACCCCACCCTTTGCTATAAATTGTCCCTCATGACTCAATGTAAAGGGTTTTTGGTCAACCAAGATTATATTAAGACTATTTTGAAGAAGGCTTGGACAATATTGTAACGTGCCTTAGCTTATCCACTGCATGGAGATAGTACATCTCTTTGGAGGAGAAAGCAGATGTGGCTGTAACGTTCTACTGATAGGGCTAGCAGGTTTACATGGTGTATTGTATGATTGTGACTTACACTTCTTTATATAATAAAGCCAACACATTTACATGCATATGTTGTTATTGTAGTTGGAATGCTTCGATTTCTTTAATGATATATGTTGTTTAACTTATGCACTTGTGTATGGACTAATTCACATGCAATTATATGAATCTTGTTGTTAATGTGTTGCATATGTTGTTAATGTTGTCACCGTCTGTGTCAACTGCTCTGCCGGACATCAGACAAACCTTTCTCATCAACCTTGTTATTATCAACTGTCACACTCATCTCGGACTGATCCATGAGTGTTGTTTGTGTTATCTTACCTTGTATGTTGTGGCTGTCGCATCCATGTCGACTGCTCTACCGGACGCTGTGCATGTCCTTTGTGTTGTGTGTTCCTAGTCGAGTTGAGACTAATCCCTTTCAACCTGGAACTCACCTTCACCTCCTTCCCCCTTTGAAGTGTTGGAACCTCTCATACACATTCCTTGACTCACTGCATTAGTCACACCCTTGCTACTAACAGAGTTATATTACTTGCTTCTATGCGACATCGTGGACAAGGCATTACCTTACAACCCACTTCTGGGACTCCTACACCAAACGGTCTGAGGTCTAATTGGGACTTCTTACCAGGGAGATCCCCTTGACATGTTGGTGGGTCCAGCGCTGTCAACAGGCCCATAGCTACTAACAAAAATTCCTTGTGGGCCCCTCAAGAAGGTGACATGAAAATGACTTGGATAGTCACGTGGGTGCCACGTGGCAAGTTAGGGTGATATGGTAGAAATTTGTAGAACAAAATTTAAATGGTCACCACTTTTGATGGAGGAGTGATATTGAGACTAATTTTATATCACCGAAAATCCCTTGACGAGACAAATGCAATTGCGTCATCCATTTTAAGTTTTTGGAAGTTTGAAATTTTTTGAAAACTTTCGACCCCATTTCCATAGCATGACATTTGAGGTTGTGTCATCCTAGTAACTTACGCCTTCTATCCTCAGTGTCAGCTATGGGTGGTAAGGGGGTGGTGCTACATCGTTCTTATTATTTATGAATATTCTAAATTATATAATCAATTTTTCTTTCATTGTTTTCATGATTTTTTTATCGTTGTCATGGCTTAGATGGCATCCCTTAATCTACCACCTCTAATTAGAGATCCTCTATCTTAAACATTCAAAAAATTCATTTTTAAAAACCACATTAGAGTTAAAGTTACAAGAGTACTTTACTCCAGACACTTTCCTTTCATTTATGCCAAACAATCATAGGAGCATGTTGTTGATGTTTCCCATGCCAAACTAAAAACCATTTTTTCAATTTTTGATATATTTTTTCTCAAGTAGAACTATTTTTTATTTATCACTCCAAATAGAGAACCCCAAAAATCAATTGTGATTTTTCTTCTTTTATCTAGCCAAACTCTTAATTAAATTTCAAATAATCTACCCAACAAATCTCCTTAAGTATGAAATTCTAGGAACTAAATAATCAAAATTCAAGGCATGAATGATTGAACTGGCCTAGAAGAAAACTTGGACATTAATTCAAAAGATAGCCATGGTCATTTGGTCATCCATATTCATTGATTGGATAATCAAATTCACAAAAAAATTAAATCATGGATCAATGCTATGGATATTTATGATTGAAAATTTGGGCATGTTACAAAAAGTAAATATAAATGGAGTGAGTTTATAGGTGAATAAAATTAATTTTTACATTCAATTTATTTATTTCGATTTAAATAAAGTGTCAGCTTGATCAACTCAATTTTCCTTATTAAATGGATCCAAATCTCTCAAATCAAAGTTTTATGGTAAGAGTTCCTATCAATAAGATGAAGCTATAAATTCCAACAAAATTCTTATGAAATATGGGTAAAATTTCCCATCATATTAAGTTGAATATGTCCCGTTTTTTAACTCACCCCTTTAATAACTATTGTGACTAATGCAAAGGATATGGAACCTCTTCAACTGTCTTGCATAGAAAATCAAACAATTTAAAGTCTACTTCAGATTTAAAAAATAGAACAAAACCAAACTCTAGATTTTTTTAGAAGGAAAATAATAAATTCTTTTAATCCTAAACATGATAAACAATGATATCCTCACTTACATGGAAATACAAAAAAAAAAAACCTGAGATCATCATTATATAACTTGTTAGTTTCCCACAAATAAGTCACCAAGAATTATCCAACTTTGAAATATTCAAAAGACGCCATTAGACATCAAACCAAAGATGAGATGGCTGATGAGAAATCCTATTGAAAATCATATCACACTTTTGAGAGTGGGTTCATATCATTTCTTGACAATAAAGAGGAGGGGGGCTTTGTTAAAGTGACACTAAGTCATTGTACCATTGTTGTCACTTAGTCTAGTAGTCTTCCTTTAGGTTTTCCCTTCCTTAGGACTCTACTAGATTATGTGCTAATAGGAAACATTCCATCAATATGGTGGGAAACATTCCACTGATATATTACACTAGGAGGATGTAATTTATCCTATCATTTTCTAACCATATTCCAACCATATTCCAGCCAATTTTACAATTAGAATGTAAAACATTTTTCATTGTCTAAATATGGCATATAAGGGTATGTTTCCTCTACTCTATGTTGCAAGAAATGCAGATTGGCATATAAATAGAATACTATCCAACTAAATTATTTAAGGTGAACTATTGATGCCTCGTTCTCCATCCAAATAACAAAGTTGATCAAATTTTTGTTTTGTAGCATGTCCTTTTCAAAGTTTGTTGGATGACGACCATATTTGTCATCCTATCAAAACATGGCACATGGACTAATTAAAATAATTAATATGAAACCATTTTCTTTCTTCTAGGAAATAAAAAAAATATATCATTTTACATATTAAATATACTTACAAAGGTACAGAGAAAGGGATCTAGACTTTTTTTGTCACTATGATGTGCGGCACTTAGTTTGAAAGCCTAACCTTGGAGGTATTATCTTGAAACATATACTGATTGAATTTAATTATGCACAAATAAATATAAAAAACATTTAAGAAATTTGATATAATATTATGAGAAAATTCAAATACCTAGGTACTATCCTCATAGTGCTTCCTTCATTCATCCAACTTCTCATATGGGTTTATAATTTATTTACATACTTTTATACTTACATTAAGTGGCTTTCTTTTGAGCCTTTGCTCAGCCAGGAGCTTTTTTTATCTTCTTTATCTGATTGCACCTAAATCTCTTTAAAGTTATGAGACATTTGTAGTTTAGCCTTTTTTAGGGACCAACCTACACTAAATCATTTCTCCAAGTCATGAATTACCTTTTTCTATAGGTGCAACAATATCTTTGAGAATGACAAATGGAGATGGTCTTTGAATCATTGAAGGCATGATTCCTTCAACCTATTCAGAAAATAATTCCCAGTATCTGATCTATGGATTTCAGCGAAAACCGTGTCCTATTAAATCCTTTTATCATAACGACCAATGAAAGATTCATAATGTGGCAAGGTGGAAAAAGATATTTGTGTCCTAGTAGTGGATTGGTCATTGGAGGTCATTATTTTCTATTCCAAATTATTAGTGGTTATGCATAATAATTTCCTCCATGATCTTCTACTCGATCCATGAGTGGTTGGGGCATTGATTGAATCCCTTTGATCTGATTGATGTGCTTGCAATGTTTTAGTGGTTTTAGTTGATCATTTTTCTATGTATCTAGCAAGCATTATCAATTCCATATCGTCAAGTTTTTTAATTGTCTCCATCCCCAATATTGAATCCAAAGCCTCTTTTTCTTGTCCTATTCGACGTCCTTGGATATATAAAATAAATTTTTGTTTTTAACTTTTGGAAAAAAACTAAAAAAGAAAAGAAGGAATTTAAATAATTGCATATCTATAATTTTACAATGACTTACCTCATTTTTTCCATTGTGTTTTCCATTCCCTCTCCTCAACATTTGAGGTGAGGATAGAAAATCCTATTCGTGGAGGCGAGCCAAGGAAAAATAATGTGTAATCAAGGAGATCACATGATTTATAAACTGTCATGGATATTCCACTAGACAATTCATCACAACATATATGATAATATTATATTTAAAATTTGATATTATATACTATTAGAGTTTTATTTAATTTCTAGTTATGTATATTTTACTGTAATTATTAGATGCATGAGAAGTGAAATTATACAAAAAAGTAGAGAATAGAAAAAGAATCTCGCACACAAACATAAGAAACAAAATATTCTCTCTCATGGACTCTTTAGGGAGAAAACCTAGTTGGAAGTTGAGACTGCTTTGCTCTCCTTCTCTATCTGGAAACATGGATACAGGTACATATAAGTAATGTATGTGGCCCATGGGCTACTACAGTGTACAAATCCTCTTTTTGTGCTCTATCTCCTATCTCTCCTGGCTATCTTTGCTCGGATATGGAACAAAATTCTCTCGAAAGAATGGAATTCCCCTTCCTCTTAGTGGCTCGGTTATAACACAACTCGATAGCCTAATAGTGGTTAATTTTCACTACATCAAATCTTAACTAGAGTTACAATATATACTCTTCTAGAGTATTTTACATCACAATCACATGGATAGCCACTTTTTCATGAATAATAGGGGTTGATGCAGCATCCTCTCGAACTATAGGTGTGAAAACAGGAAGGTCAGCTTATTAGTGGCATCAATTTTGCATACGTACTGTGATTGATGCACTTCTTTCACCATTGAAAATATATCTGAGTATAAAATAGTATGTAATGGAACAGTGTAAAAGTGACAATTTTTTACAACCAAAAATGGCATTTGATTCCTCAAAACGTTTGTGAAAGGTTCTAGACCCCGTTTTGCTAAAGTGGGTCCTGTTGGTAAAGATAGTCTCGTGAGTTGATTCCTCCACTTTTTATACTCCAAATGCATTGAGATGGATGAAAAATAACATAATGATCCAATCCAAATCATCAAATGGCTCGAAGGGAAATGATTCGATCTGGCATAAGTAATCTGACCATCACATAAACACAATTTGCCTAAATTTTCAACAAACCTTTATGATAATCAAACCATTTTGTACCAATATCTGAATAAATATACCATAATTTAACCCTAAATCCACCCATTATTCATAAAACCAACAACACCTTACTCAGCAGGTGCAATTTTTGAACCAAAAAGGGAGAAAAATAAAAATCATGTGTAAGCTTTGTCTAAATCCTTAAGATCCTTTAAAATCAACTAGGTATCATCAAAATATGTCATTTTTTTGTAGTATTCAAATTTTTAGCACTAATCCAAGAAAAATAAGGAAATATCAAATTTTTCATCCACAATAAAAAGGTGGACTTCAAAGCTCCTGAAACGAGACCCAAGCATGGCAAGAGGAGGCTATTATTTTCTTTCCGGGTTCATGCATTTCAACAGTGAAAAAAGTCTCAGAGGAGGAAGAAAGAGTCTGAATTTTTTTTTTAATTCAATAGTTGGTGGGTAGTTAATTTCAAAGTTTTGTCCCATGGGAATTTTAAAATTACAACTTCCCCATCATTGAAAATTTTGATTCGCCCATCGTCGACTTTAGCATAGACTAAGGTCAAATGATGTGATCATGTTGGGATGTCAAAGTCGGCGCAAATGGCACCTAGTCTAGCACCATCAAATTTTTCCATCAAAATTATACATAGAAAGGTTACAATAATATAACATTATTCTCAAATAAAATCAAGGATTAATAGAATACATTTTGTAGAATAATCATAAGGTCAATAATGCACTACATTCACTATAGAGTGATTTAATTAGCTCTAAAATGATTGCATAAACTAAGTTTTAAATGAGGAATGAAACAAATTTGATAGACACTAGTGGTAAAGTGTGTTACATGGGGAAAAATGCTAATATCAATTAATATTTCTGTTTTACGAAAAAATTGTACTCTATTCAAAATATAGTCTACGAATAATTTTTCCCCTACACTTATTGTTTTCATTATTGATAATTGGATTTTATTGGTGTACTAAAAATTATTGCCATTGTTGTGTATTACGTAGATTCAAAAGAGGCCATGAACATAGGACATGAATGATGTATAATTACTAAATGATAAAGAGGAAAGTGGGTTGAAGAAGATATGACAATGGAATTTGCAGATACAATACATGTAAGAAGAAAAGACAACCTCAACCAAAGGAGGAATGTCTTTATGATTTCACAAATACTATAACATAGAGGAAAGACAATAATTTTTTTTTCATGAGGCCTTTTGGGTCAAACTTATTGGTTAAAAATGCATAGGAATGGTGATTAAATGTTATTCTATGATAAATGGAAATGTTTTAAAATTAGGGTGGCCATGTGGGAGAGGGATGTTGGAAGCTTTTCTTGTAGAAAATTTGGCTCGATGTATATACCTAAGGTCATAACATTACTTTTTTTTTCAACTCCAAATTAACATGATATCAATATGTTAAACATATCAATAAAGTGAAGGTTTTTGTTCGATATCATTTTCATTAAAATGATATAATTGGTGTACAGAACATTATTAACTATATTGTGTATTACAGGAACCAAATGAGGTGATGGCAACAAATTGTCATATCAAGTGAAGACAAAAAGGATGATGCAGTACATGAGGTAGTCAAATTATGACTTAACTTAAGAAAAATTGATATAATGGCATTTTGTGATACATCCATATTTTTTCACAATATTATTGAAATTTATACTGTATTATCCAATCTTGATAGAAATCTTGAGGCACATAAACCTTGCCTTTTAACCTATGAAATCCATGCAATTTGGAGTATTCATGAACAAAAGATATATAGATGTGAAAAAAAAATATTCAATTCTATTAATGTTACCTATTTGTAAATAAATATTCTCCAAGTTGAATCATTCAAGTTTGCCTTGAAATGAAGGTTGGGCATTCATTTTTGTGAAGCAAACAAAAATTGCCTTTCTTCACTAAAATGCACACCGAGGCTTCATTTCTTGGCCAATTTGATTGATTCAAATCATATAATATTTAGTTAATAATTTTACACACTAATTTTCTTTGATTAAGTTTCTATTATTCACAAACTGTTGACACTTTTGAAGACATCATGAACTACTATTGCTATGACACTTTCCTATAAATTAACTTTGACCTTCAGATCATTAATTTAGAAATCTTGAATTGTATTAATGTTACTTATGAGTAAAAAAGTACTCTCCAAGTTGAATTAATCAATTTTTCCTTGAAATGAATCCAATGCATGCATTTTCTGAAGCAATTCAAAATTGCATTGCTTCACTAAAATGCACACCAATGATTCATTTATTGGCCAACATGATTGATTCAAATTGTATATTGTTTATGTTATTATTTTACACACTTTTACATTGTTATATATCTACTAACCAATAGAGTATTAATAATGTTAATTTTCTTAAGGCTAGAAGTCTTTGTTGTAGATAATTCATTTTCAAAACATTTTCACATTGCATTCATGCCATATCATCATAAGAAAATATGTAGATAGAACATAAGTAATAGCAATGCAGTAGAACAATGATAGGTCTATCATGATATATTTTTCATAGGCCTACCATTATATCTCTTTCATAGGGCTTAACATATCTCCTTCATATCTTTGTCATAATATTTTTTCATATCATAGATAATACGACACAAGGAGGTTTTTGTCATACCCAAGAAATGAGACCCATTAGGGCATTGTTACATCGCAAGACTAAGGCCCATTAGGGCACTATTAGAGCACAAGACTGAGGCCCATTAGTGTGATGTCACACCATAAGGTTGAGGTATAATTTCACAGACGCATAGAATGGAATGATTGTTATATCACTACCAATTAATTACACATCCCAATGTGCATTTATTTGAGGTACACAAACCCTTCCTTTTACCCTATGAAGTCCATGCAATTTGGAGTATTCTTGAACAACATTAATATATATGTGAAAAATAAAAAAATATTTAATTGTATTAATGTTAGTTATGAGAAAAAAATACTCTCCAATTTGAATCATTCAATTTGGTCTTTAAATGAGAGTTGGTTGTGCATTTTTATAAAGCATGCCAAAATTGTCTGTCTTCACTAAAATGCATGCCAAACCTTCATTTATTGGCCAATTTGATTGGTTCATCTTGTAGATTTTTTATTTTATTACTTTACACATGTTTTCATTGTTATATATTTACCTTGATCTTAAATCTTTATAATTCAGATTTCATACAACATTCTATGTTTTTCTTCGACTTGCTTTATGTGAAAGTTATGTATAAGTGTGAAACATATTTATGCAAGATATTTGTCAGACATGATGCAATATTATATTACAAGGATAGGTATTTTCCAATCATGCCCCATTTAAAATTTCATTACCAAGAGTCTAATGGATTTGACCCTCTAGTGCATATTTGTTCCAACTTGAACATTAGTAGATATGACGAATTGCAACTTTGACAGACTTTGATAGAGGATAGAAAGTCAATTTTTTTCCATGAGGCTTTTCAAGTCAAAATTATTGATTAAAAATGGATAGGAATGGTGATTAAATGTGATTCTATGATTAAGGGAAATGTTTGAAAATTAGGATGCCCATGTTGTATAGGGATATTAGATACTTTTCATGTCTTAATTTTGGCTCGATGTACATACCTAGGGTCATAAAAATATTTTTTTTCAACTCTAAATTAACATGATATCAATATGTCAAATATATGACTAAATTGAAGTTATGTGTGGGTTATATTATTTATTTAAATGATATAATTGGTGTACTAAACATTATTAACTATGTTGTGTGTTACATGGACTAGAGGAGGCCATGGAAATAGATCATGTCATATCAAATGAGGACACAATGGATGATTTAGGACATCAGGTACTCAAAGTTTGACTTAACTTAGGAGAAATTGATATAATGGAATTTTGTGACATGCCTATCTTTTCTCACAATATTATTAAAATTTAAATTCTTTTATCCAACATTGACTTAAATTAATGCATGTCTTGGAAAAATTATATGTATACTAATTCAAAAATTTAGTTATCGAATCTGGGATCATAAGAATTAGAGATGCAAGCACAGGAAATGTAGGATTTGAGCCTATTCTAGGTTATGCTAACAACTAACGCTAGAAAGAAATAATCACTAAGGATTATCACTTGCCACTGGACTGTGCAACTCTAATGCTTATCAGGTTCTAAACCACAATCTTTCATTACCAACACATAATGTTCATGCGGTTTTGTTTATGTAGCTTATTAGGTCTTTAGACTTCAATGGTAATAATCCTCTAGTTATGAAAACTCATTAAACATATTGGAAAAAAGTAAATAGCAGAAAAGAAAATGTGAGAAAATATAAGAAAAAGCATGCAAGGAAAGTAAAAAATAAAATGGAATAAGCTACAAGAAATGCATTAATAAAATATCAAAAATAAATTCTAACCAGGATTAGAGTCGTAATGATATATTGAATGTTCTTATTCACTATAGGAATATTTTACCAAGTAGCTACAAAGCTCCAATCAATTAAATAATCCTAAACTATGAATTACATATATATTTTTTAATACCCTTATCTAGTATAGAAACAGGCACCGAATTAAGTACAGAAATTCTAGAAATTGAAATTCTATATATTAGTACCAAATTAAGTACAAAAATAATGTAGATTAAAATTTTGGGTACCAAAACATATTAAGAAACTAATTCAAGTTTGATTAACTCTTAAGCCCAAGAAAATTAATTCTGATCTGATCACAATAACTTTTGATTAATAGATCTTAAGGTAGAACAAAATATATAAGACTGTATGAAGTACAAATCTACTAAAAGAAAACTAGAAATACCACCAAATAAAATCTGCAATCAGAAGAAAACTAAAACTGAATATTAACTTACTCTATAAATAAAATTTATGGCATTACGTAAGTCAAGGAGCCCTTCCCGACTTGGAAACGTTCCCAAAAACTAATTCAAACCAGTACAATGTTCAAATTTCAATAATGAAATCTTCATTACTCAAAACTTCACCTTTTGTTTACTTGTGAAGGTTCAAATTTATTACAATAATCAACTTCAAAATAAAGTATCTTTGCGTCTTCTCCAACCTAATCTCCCGATAATGTGCAACTATTTTTTATATCATCATAAGGCAAAGGAATAGATGGTAAAAATAAAACATTGAATCCCAAAAAACTCTCGCTCCATACTATGATTAAAATAACAAATATCATTTAAAACAATTTTGTTATGATTCAAAATCATGTTGAATCATTCGTTGGAGATAGAAATGATGCTACTTTTCATTAGTTTGAATTTTTTCCAAGTTTTGATGTAACTGCAAATATAGAGATAACTACACATAGTTGTTGGTGTGCAAGTGCAGAATCAAGTATCAAACTATGTACCAAATTTATGGAAAATGTCAAACTGGTACCGAACTAAGTACTGAATTTCTAGAAAATTGCAAACTAGTACCAAATTGTTATAGGTAGAATTTATTTTTGACCGTAACTTCGAATAACTTCTTCTACTTCACACGTGAGCTATATGTGATCCAATGAACATAAATCCATCCATAAACATGTAGTTGCAACCCATGTCATCCCGAGAAGTGCCTATGTGTTAACCTTTACTTAGTACTGAAACTTATATAAGTATTGAATTGTCAAATTCTAGTACTAGAACTTGTTATTTGGGCACACAAACATATTAGCAAACCATCATTGGAAAACCACATTAAAAACTCATTTAATCACTAAAATTACAATAAATCATTAATAATTAACCACAAGGTAAAATCAATGCATCCAGTGAAATTGGTAATATAATAGTTACGAAATATGTTGTAAAGGTATTAATATGGCTTGTAAATGAAAGTTCTAGATAGCCAATACAACAAAATATTTGGGTCCCATCACCGCAACCCCCCCCCCCATTACTAAGGCTTTACATGCCCTCATGCAAAAAAAAATATGGCCTAGGAAGGGATGGTGGATGATATAAGGTGACAACGAGAATGTGGACTTGGAAACTTGTAAGACCATTACTTATTTTGTCGTTATTTTCTCAAATAAGAAACAATGAATTCATCCTCTTATTGAGAGCATTCAGATGATGATTTTGTGAATGCTTTATGATGTAAATAGGGAAGACACTATAAATATTCATGTACCACAATCAATCTTATGGTCTTACTAGAATATGAATTGTTGGATTAGAAATGGCAGTTTAATGGTAGTTTAATAAAGGTGAAGATTTAAGCAAAAGAAAGTGGTTAATCATCAACATTCCTTAAATTTTAATGAGTTAAATTTCCTTTAAACATGATTTACATCAACTACAACTTTTGAATTTTGATATGTATTGTAGGTTGTAATGGAAGTTGAATGGAATTGAAGATGAGGAAAAGTAAGGTTGAGATTATGAAATGATCAATGTCGATTTGGTCTGCTAAAGAGGATGAAATGGAGATGTCGAAAGGGTCCCGATAACCACTCACCCATGCCTTAGGTTTTGCATGTCCTCATGCAAATAAGGTGAGGTACTGAAGAAGTGAGGAGGGCTACTGAGATGGCTCTAGTACAAAGGAACCTAAAAAACAAAACCATGGAGCTAATGAGATGAATACTGAATGAAAATAAGTCATCTCAGATTATTAAAATGATGTTAAACTAACACTAATCATAAAAGAAATTCCAAATCACTCATGACATATGATTTCATCAATCATTTATAGTCTTATGCTAAATAAAAGAAACCTTTTATAAATTTAAGGGCCTCTCCTTCTTTGTAGAAAAGGAGGATTTTTATGATAAAAAAAATTGATGAAGCAATGAAAAATAAGTTATTACTAAGAAAATACCAAAGACTTATAGTTATTCAAGTATTACAGATAAGATTTGCATTTGAGTTTTATTAATTCTCTACGATCATAGGTCCCACATCTAAGGTAGTTAACTCTTAGATATAGTATGAAAAACCAATGATAGGAGACTCACGGTTATCTTAAGGCCATTATTTAGCAACAAATTTATGGAGCTCATTTTTCTCTTGACTTCATCAACACATTCTTCGTTTTAATTGTAACACTATGGAGTAACAATAATACATATAGATAAAATCTCTGGTGTGATTGGCACTTCTTTAGGGAATAATGTTCCATTGCCCACAATCGTCCATAGCCCTGATGAGTTTTTCTAATGGTATCACAAGTCAGTATCCACTTCCAACAGGAATCCATTGCCTCGACGGGTTAACCTCTTAAACCTATTTTACACCGAAGACTCTAGTCCCATGTTTCCTACCATTTTAGTTTTATATTACGGATATTGCTTCCATAATTGGTAGATGAGGGAGTGACTTCAGAAAGCCCCTTAAAGGCATAGGATGACACGTTTCAGAGTGACTTATATTACCTGCATAATGTCTCATATGCATAAGGTACTTATAGGTACTCAATGGATAGCATGAATGAGCCATTTTAATGTGAGATGGATGAGACTGCCAAAGAATAACCATAAGACACCTAAAGCCCTACTAATCATAGTTTTCATGTATGCTTTCACTTTTTAAAGTAGTGTTCCACTATGAGTAGAGACTTCAGTAACTCTTATACGAGTCTTAATAAATATGCTCAGATATCATGCTTTAATGTTATGGTTATAGTATTCAAGTTTATTTTTTTTCATTGATATCATTATATAGACCTTTTAATTTTGTTTTAATCCCCTTAGTATGCTTTAGTAACTATATTTTGAGCAATCGTTTCGTATTGATAATCAGAAATATTTGTGTATAAGAAAAGTGAAATTCGATAATAGAAATGGGAGCTATGAATAGTTTGTAATTATCATTCAATTCAACTTCTATGGAAAAAGGTCGATT
Source organism: Pinus tabuliformis (assembly GCA_031772625.1). Taxonomy (NCBI): domain Eukaryota; kingdom Viridiplantae; phylum Streptophyta; class Pinopsida; order Pinales; family Pinaceae; genus Pinus; species Pinus tabuliformis. Next base: position 1,199,214,952 of record CM062820.1, on the reverse strand, counting down.
ATTCGATCATCTTCATGAAATAGAGGTCTTAATAATAAAGCATGGATGTAACATTTTTAACAATTTAAGGAAAAATAAAGATGTCATTAAATACTCCCCTAAGTATTCCATTTCGTTGATATATTCTTCTAGTATTTAATCATATCGAATGAACAATATCCTTGAATCATGCTTTCTCTTGCAAAATAGAAAATTGGTACCAAAATTATGGGTATTGATTAGTTGAAACATGGTACCATAAAGTTGGTATGAGAGAATAGATGACCTTGCAATGCAATCATTTACAATATCACATAAGATTTCAAAAATAATGGTCATAGCCTACTTTATTGAAAAGGAAAAAACCTAGAAATAAATCTAACTATCAGAAAGAAATAATACGAAGAAAGAGATAGATCAATGACTTCAAAAGTAGCCTCTTCGAGGGTGAAACCTTCTTTACATTACATAAAATGAACAATTCTTATATGATACAAATGTTCAGACCTCCTTTCTATATATAGGAGTCTCAGGGGTCACAATATAATAAGAGTCGACACAATGATAATAACGTAAGGGCACAACAATAACAATATTGGGCTTCTATGACAATATGGGGACAACATAGGCACACCAATAACAATAAGAGGTACAATGACAATAATAATAAGGGAATACAATAGTATTATAGGGACCTAACATGCCCCTCTCCTTCAAAAAAGTGTTATCCTCAATGCTTGAGCAATTATGGATGCTTCTCTATAAAATTCTCATACTCACATGTGGAATCTTTAGTGGGTAAGTTCTTCCACTTGATGAGATACTCTGAAATTGATCGATTTCGTAGCTCTCGAGTTCATGTTTCTGTGACTTCTTCAGGCTCCAATATGATTTTTCCTTCCTCATCAAGTTTTGGCAATATTGTTTGAACTGGTATCTTGTCACCTATAACCTTCTTTAAGCATGAAACATGGAAAATTGGGTGCACTTAGGAAGTGTCAGGAAGTTCCAATTTGTATGCCATGGTACCAATATTTTGCAACACCCTGTATGGACCATAATACTTTGGTGATAATTTATTATCCTTCTCATCTTGCTTGAGGGACATTTGTTGGGATGGTTGTAGTCGTAGAAATACCCAGTTAGATACATCAAAAATTCTTTTGCTGCGATGTTGATTTGCTTGTTGTTTCATTCTATTATGCACCAAAGTGAGGTTATCCTTTAAGAGTTAGACAACATTTTTTTATGCTCGATGTGATATTCCACTTCTTGAACCTTAGAATATTCTCTTAAATATGATGTGATGGAGTGGATGATATCCATAAAGTGCCATAAATGGGATCACTTTTGCTGCAGTATGGAAGGAAGTGTTATTCAACCATTCAGCCAGAGGCAACCATTTGACCCATTGTGTTTGTTTATCAAATACAAAGCAACGAAGATATCCTTCCAAACATTTGTCCACTATCTCAATTTTCCTATCATATTGAGGATGATAATATGAGCTATGAAATAACTGAGTACCTAGACAAGAAAATAATTTTGTCCAAAAATTTCCAGTGAAAATAGGATCTTTGTTGCCTACAATAATATTTGTGTTTCCATGTAGCTTTTGAATTGTTTCCATAAATGAAGTAGCAAATGTATTGGCTTTAAATGGATGAGATAATTAAAAAAAGTGTGCATACTTGGTAAGTCTATCAACTACCACCATGATGACACTCTTTCCTTTGGACTTGGGTAAACTTGTGATAAAATCCATTGAAACCTCCTCCCAACGTTGACTGGGAATCGATAAAAGTTATAATAAACCTGGGTATTAATTGTCTCAACTTTATTTTGCTGGAAAACTAAACATTCCGCCACAAACTTTTGAATATCATATTTAAGGCCATTCCAAAAACATTGCTTCTTAACCTTGTGATAAGTTTTCAAAAATCCTGAATGAATTCCTAAGGGAGAGGTGTGAAATTCTAGAAGAATCTTTTGTTTGAGTTGGGAATTATTATAGAGGTATAAGTGATATTTGTACCATAACGAATCATTTTTCCAGCTAAATGTATCAAATTTACTGGGATCCTGTCGTAAATTTTGAATGAGTGCCCACACTTCTTCGTCATTCTTCCATTCATCCCTTGCTTCGTTTATCCAATCTAGTTGAATAATATAAATGGCACAAAGCAATGCTTCCACATCCTCATCCTTTCTTGAGAGTGCATCTACAACAACATTTTGCTTCCATTTTTTGTATATGATTTCAAAGTCATAACCCAACATATTTGTGACCCATTTTTGTTGCTCTTCTAAAGATAATCTTTGTTCTAAAAAGTATTTAAGACTATCATGATATGTTTTTACCTTGAATTGTCTTCCCATTAGGTAAGGTCACCATTTCTTAAGTGCATGTAGTATTTCCAACATTTCCTTCTCATAAATAGCTTTGTGTAAATATTTTCCTTTGATTGTACAACTTTCGAAAGAAATGGGTCTTTCTTCTTGCATTAAAACAATACCAATTCCATTTCTTGAGGAATCACATTCCAAAATAAAGGTTTTTGTGAATTTTGGCATAGCTAAGATTGGTGCTTGGCACATTGCCTCTTTAAGATGTTCAAAGTCCTCTGTTGCTTCTAGAGTCCAAGAAAATGCATATTTCTTCAGTAATATTGTTAAAGGTGCTTCTATTCTCCCATAATTATTAACAAACTTGTGATAATACCCTGTCAACTCGAGAAATCATCACAGATGCTTTATGGATGTGTGGATTTTCCATTCCTTAATGGCTTTAATTTTTCTAGGATCTACCTTAACACCTTCATGAGATACAATATGACCCAAATATTCCACCTCTTGTACTCCAAAGAAATATTTGGAGGTTTTTTCATATATTTGTTTCTCCTCCAATAGTTTGAGGACTCAGTCAACATGTTGAACATGATCCTTCCAAGACTTGTTGTAGATTAGTATATCATAAAAAAATACTAACACAAATTTTCTAAGGGTTTGAAAATGGAATTCATCAAACCTTGAAATGTATATGGTGCATTGGTAAGGCCAAAAGGCATGACTGAAAATTCATAATGACCCTCATGATTTCTATAAAAAAAAATTCAGAATGTCTTCAGCCTTCATTCTGATTTGATGATATCCTGAATGAAGTTCAAACTTGGTGAAGTAAATTTCTCCATGCAATTCATTTGATAATTCATCAATGACAGGAATGGGAAATTTATCTTTACTAGTGAGCTTTTTGAGCTCCCTATAATCTGGACACATGCACCATGATCCATGTTGGCATTATGATACAGGTGTTGTTCTTGATGGAAACCCGCTTGTAGTCAAACAAGTATATGGCAACTAGATGAATCTACAAGGCAGATCAGAGGTGACAAAATGATGGAAGAGAATAATGGCCAAAGGTTTGATACAGGGATATTGTTAGTGTGTTTTGTCATTGATATTTGATGAATGAACTAATTGATAAAAGTATAAATAGGATGTGACAAAATGCATAGAAGTTGTGTTTACAGATGTGACAAAATGCAGGGAAGTTTAGAGAAATCAATTCAGAAGTGATGTATGATGGAAAATCACATTATAACAGGTGAATTTAGAGGTAACAGGGCAATGGTACAAAAGAACATGATGTTGGAATAAAGGACTACAAATAAGAATCAAGAACTTGAAGAAAAAGGATGTTTTCAAGTATGTTAAGTTGTATACACGGGTTCACTGTACAAAAAGAGCGCATACACGTTGGTTCACTATACAAAAATAGTGTATACGTATGCACGCACTTTCAGAAGAGAAAAAGCACATATGAGATGAAAAACTAAGGAAATTAAGGTGAAAAGATCCAAGGGTCAATGTCATGGTATTAGCCCACAATATTAAGCGGAGTAACAATTATTTGATCTTGTATAAGAATACCATAGGTTCTAAGGTTTGTTTTGTTTCGAGGTGTTGAGAAAGGATAAAACTGTATAAGGAGGAAAAGATCAAAGGGCTAAGTGCACAAGTAATGAATATCTCATGAAGTGTTAGATCAAAAGAAATTATGCATGTTATGGGTTTCTAATGCTTTGCTTGATCTAGACTAAGTATGCACTTGAGTGTTTGATGATGGATGAGGTCTAATGATGGATCAGGATCATAATGACTTATCATTATGAGATCTGATAATGGATAGGCTAGATTTGAGTGCTAAGAAATGTTATGTGCTTTAAATGCTATGATATGGGTATATTTGAAGACTGGAATAGCTGCGAGGTTATAAGTTTTTATCTACAGATATGTATGTTGGTTAGCCTTGGTGAAGGTGCGTATACACGCTGGTTGGACTTCCAATTAGTGTATGAAAAGGAAAAGCATGTTGTTCAGAGATGACTGATCTATCTGATTAGTGTTGTTGTTTTACTGATGTCTGACAATGATGTCTTCTTAAATCTGAAAGCAAAGATGAATGCATAAGGAGATTGATTCTGATTGATTGATTGATTAACTGAGAAGGGTGGACTTTGCTGATGTCCATTTAGATATCTATAATTTGACAGTAGATCTTCAGATTATTACTGGTTGGTTTAGTTTTGATTCAGTAATTTTGGAGGTATACGCAGATTTTGTTAAAGGAAGTAGCGTATACACGCGGGTTGGCATCACTGAAGTAGCGTATACATTCTCACACATGATTTTTTAGGTTACATTTGGTTCTGGCTGTTAATGTAGTGTTCTGGGTTCATATCTGTGTACTAGATACAGTGATCTGTTTGTTCCAGTTGATTGGTTGAATTTTGATTAAGGTTTCAATGATTGGTTGATTCAGTTGTGTTAGAGGTTAAGTGATTTTTTGATTGAGTGTGTCAGATGTTTCAGATTGATTTAGTTATGGTTCATTCAGAGATTGATGGTTGGGCTTCATTTATATTAGAGATTGATGATTGGGTTTCAATGATTGGTTGATGTAGATGCATTTGTTGGATGTATTGTAGGTGGGTGCCTGTGTACTGGCATAAGTCTGCACTAGTACAAGATTGTAAAAAAATTATTCTTTATGTTAAAAGAAGACAAAGACAACAACATTAGGTGGTTTTTCTCTCGCATTGGGTTTCCAGCTTAAATCTTGGTGTTCATGTGTGTTGCTTATGTGTGATGGTTTATTATGTTATTACTGCACATGGTTACTATTTAATGTTTAATAAAGTACTAATGAACTGATTAAAGATCAACATATGATGAATTAACTGAATCATAAGTTCACTAGAGATATGTTGGTTTCTTTAAGAACAGTTGCGTGCACACACAAGTTCCATTCACTGAAGTAGCATACTTAAATCTGATTATGGAAATGAAAAATTATTGATTTAGAAATACTAATTCACCCCCCTCTCATTATTATTCCCAATAATTGGTATCAGAGCAGGTCCTTTGGCATAATCTTGATCTCTTGAAGGAGATCTGTAGTAACAATGGGAAAGAAGCAAAAGAAGAAAGCACCTCAAAAGAAGAAGACATCTCAAAGAATCTGTGATAGTGGGAGAGACGATTGGTTATTATGTGGAAGCAACTCTTCAAATTTAGAATCACCTCAGAATAAATATGAACAACAAAAATAATTATCAGGTATGAATTTATTGTCCTCTGGTGATACATTTCTTTGTTAATTTGAAGATAATGAATGTGACAGCGAAACAATTGAATTTTCTCTTGTGGGTGAAAGAGAAAGAAATTGAATAGAGGCAGAATTTAAAAATCTCACAGACAAAATAGAGATCAAAAATATCTAATTGATAAAAGGGAATGTGCCTACAAAGAAGAAGTTACCAGGTTAAAATCTCAATTGGAGGAAGGAAACAAAGTAAGGAAGTAGTACAAGGAAAATGAAGGTCAATTGTAAACGTTGTAGGATGAAATGACATCATTGAGAAATGAAGTAAATGAAAAGGATACAAAAATCAAGAAACTTATAGAAAGGTCGAGTTACTATAAAAGTCTTGAAACTAAGATGGTCTCTCTAAAAGAAGATCTTGAAAATGCAAATAAGAAGAATAAAGAACTACTTCAAGCAGATCAAGAACAAGAAAATGAGATTCTCAAATTAATACAACAAGTGGAAGAAGGAAGAAAAGTTGAAGAAATCATGAAGAAAAAATATTTGGAAAAGGAAGAGCAATATTAGGTTGAGGTAAATATCTTAAAAGGTAAATTAGAAGAAAAGGATTAAATGTTATGATTTCAAGATAGTACTAAGATTTTGGATAATATTATTAGTAGTCAAAGGTCTCCTATCATCAAATTTGGTCTTGGTTTTCATGAAATTGTTGAAGGTGAATCTAGCTCACAAGATGAGGCAAGGAACTCTAATGCAAAATCTGAAATGCTCAACAAGGAGATAAGAGGTCAACCCCATCAACAACCAAGGAAAGAAAGACTTCAAAGAAAATCATTTACTCTTAACTATGGAAGTGATAATCAGTTATTTCCTATGACGAATAATGTTCATGTTTTATATGTCATAATTTTGGACATGTTGTAGTGAGATGTAGAAGTAGAATGGTTCAAGCTAATAACATTCACAAAGAAAGATCATCAGGTTCTAGGTACTTTAAGGGATATTGTTTTTCTTGCAATATGTTTGGTCACAAATCCATTGATTGCTTTAGAAGGAATATGAAACATACAAGATGTTATGCTTGTAACAAGTTTGGGCATATAGAAAAATAATGAAGGAGCAAATTCTGGCCAACATACCAAAATAAGGAAACATCATCACACTCCAAGGTATATAAGAAGAAGGAATTACAGTGAGAAAAATGTGGCATAACTCAGTATACAGACAGAACATAATCACGAGGAACTAAAAGTATGAAATTTTAGTGTTCTAATTCTCATACACAGTTATCATGAATACAAGTCTTGTATATATGAGAATTAGAAGTTCCACAGTCATGTATATGTTGGTTTGATGTAGAAGCAGTAAGACAAACTCAAGAAAAGGAGTCTGATATGGTTCAGTCAATTACCAATTGTCCTTTTTATTCTGATTGATGATGATTACAATCTTTTGATGATATGTAGAAGTGATTTTGACCTCATAAGTTGTTGATGACTTGATGTATAACTAGTTGATGATGATGCCTTGATGATCTTTATTGATATATGCAATGATCATATCTGACAGTGAACAGTTGGCAGAGGTTCAAGGGGAGAATATGCTATGCTTCTAATAATGCATTGTTGGCATTATGTTTAGAAGTATTTGGTACTTATGTTGTTGAAGTGTTTAAATGATACATCATGCTATGATGCAGTCATGAGTTGCCTATGATGAAATTTCAGATGATACTTATATTGCTTGAGCCACATAATTGTTATTTAGATGTAGGAATGATTGTGGATGACCCTTTCGATGATGCATACAATACATATGGTATGTTTCTTACATGGTGATATTAATAAGGAGAAGGAGAAGAACAAAGCTTGAGTACACAAATTCATTATTTGATAAGTGTCATTTCTTTTATGTTGTTGTCATCATGCCTTCAAAGATGCATAAAATTCATATGGTGCAGTTATGGATGAGGATTCCTATAGTTCTTGGCTCTCACATGGTTGAGTATTGTTGTTGTTGATGGTATCAAGAAATATTTACAAATGACTGTGAGCTCATGGTTTGCTAGATACACATTTCTATATCTATGATGGATACATGGATGATTACTTAAGTTGCATGTTGGTAAATATTGTTGGTTGGCCAAGAGAATGGTGTTATTGTAGGTTTCATGAAGATATGTCTATTTGAAAACATGGTAATTTGGAGATATGACTTACTTAGTCACATAATGATGATGACTTCTTACTTTATGATGATAGGTTTGATTATCTTGGATGATGCTTATCAGACATGGATGTTGAAAAATCCCTAGTGAAGATACATGGCTGATATAAGGGTAGTTATTGAAATATCATGCAGTTCTTGTTACGACAACAATTATATCATGGTCATAGATGATGACTATGGTGATTTCACACACACACACACACATAATGTGAATGGTTTTGTATTACTACTTGAAGATATGACATATGCTTAGTTGATTCATGGAAGGTTATGATAAGGTTCTTTCTACTAACTAAACAGAGCAAGTTGATCATAATGAGATCAAGAGGATGAGTTGATATCTATATGTGGCATACTTTGTTACAGGTTGATTATATTTACATTATCATATCTTGGGAACTGATGACGGACATATACAGGTTGCTGGTTGGGATGCTACTGACAGATGCTTATGGTGCAGATCATATATTGTGTATGATAGTTGCTTATGACTATCATGGTATTTTTTAGATATTGGGTCTTGTAAAGTTCATGTAAAGACCTATGATGTAATAATTGTCATATTTAGTCATGTATGGACTTTTTAGATCATGTCAAATTGGTATATCCCCACTTGGTTGGGTGGATGAGTCGAATTTGGTGTATCCCCACTTGGTTGGGTGATTGATGTATATATGATTCATTGGTGATAGGAAGGTCATACTCACATAGATGAGTTATAGATCCATGTTTTTGAAAAATATCTCTACAGACTTTGCATGTACTTGGGGGGGCATGGACAACATAGTGTATCTCAAAGGGGGAGAATATCTTTGTCTGCCCTTTTCCTTTGATGTCAAAGGGGGAGAGTATTTTGGTGTTTCTTGATATCTCTAACAATTTCTACAACTTGCAGTAATCAAAACCAATATGGTTTCCATCAAGTCCAAAGGGGGAGATTGTTGGTATTATGATACAAGTGTTGTTCTTGATGGAAACCCACTTGTAGCAGAACAAGTATATGGAACCTGGATGAATCTACAAGGAAGATCAGAGGTGACAGAATGATGGAAGAGAATAATGGTCAAAGGTTTGATGCAGGGAGATTGTTAGTGTGCATTTTCCTTAATATTTGAGGAATGAACTAATTAATAAAAGTATAAACAAGATTTTATAGAATTCATGGAAGTTGTGTTTACATATGTGATAAAATGCAGGGCAGTTCAGAGAAATCAGTTAAGAAGTGATGTATGATGGAAAATCACATTATAGCAGGTCAATTTAGAGGTAACAGGGTAATGGTACAGAAGAACATGATGTTGGAACAAAGGACTACATATCAGAATCAAGAAGTTGAAGAAAAATGGCGTTTTTAGGTTTGTTAAGTTGTATATGCGGGTTCACTGTACAAAAAGAGCGTATATGTATGCACACACTTTAACAAGAGGAAAAGCGCGTATGAGATGAAAAACTAAGGAAATTAAGGGGAAAATATACCAAGGGTCAATACCATGGTATTAGCCCACAATATTGAGCAGAGTAACGATTACTTGATCCCGTCTAAGAATACCACATGTTCTAAGTGTTGTTTTTGTCTGAGGTATTGAGAAAGGCTAAAACTATATAAGGAGGTTTAGATCAAAGGCCTAAGTGCATAAGTAATGAATATTTTATGAAGTGTTGGATCAAAATCAATTATGAATGTTATGGGTTTCTGATGCTTTGTTTGATCTGGACTAAGTATGCACCTGAGTGTTTGATGATGAATGAGATCTAATGATGGATCAGGATCATAATGACTTATCATTATGAGGTCTGATAATGGATAGGCTAGATATAAGTGCTAACAAATGTTTTGTGCTTTAAATGCTATGATATGGGTATATTGAAAGACAAAAATAGCTGCGAGGTTATAAGTTTTTATCTGCATATCTATACGCGGTTAGCCTTGGTGAAGGTACATATACATGTAGGTTTGGCACTTCCAAGTAGCGTATGTAAAAGAAAAGCCTGTTGTTCAGAGATGACTGATCTATCTGATCAGTGTTTTTGTTTTACTGCTGTTTGTCAATGATGTCTTCTTAAATCTAAAAGTAGAACTAAATGCGTAAGGAGATTGAGTCTGATGGATTGATTGATTATGTGAGAAGGGAGATCTTTGTTGCTGTCTATTTAGATATCTATAATTTGATAGTAGATCTTCAGATTGTTATTGGTTGGTATAGTTTTGATTCAGAGTTTTTTATGATATAGTAATTTTGGAGGTATATGCAGCTTTTGTTAAAGGAAGTAGTGTATACATGAAGGTTGGCTTCATTGAAGTAGCGTATACATTCGGACACATAATTTTTGAGGTTACAGTTGGTTCTGGCTGTTGATGTAGTGTTCTAGGTTTAGATATGTGTATTGGTTACAATGATTTGTCTATTCCAGTTAATTGGTTGAATTTTGATTAAGGTTTGAATGAATGGTTGATTCAGTTGTGTTAGAGGTTCACTGATTGTTTGATTGAGTGTATCAGAGGTTTCAGATTCATTCAATTAAGGTTGATTCAGAGATTCATGGTTGGGCTTCAATTATATCATATATTGATGATTAGGTTTCAACAATTAGCTGATGCAGATGTATTTTTTGGATGTATTGCAGTGGTGATTGATTTTGAGCTTCAATGTTACTAATGGGTCCAGTGTGAAAATTTGATGAAATGTGGCCTACATATTGTATTGTTGTGTACCAGGAATATCCAGTCTGAAAATTCATGAAGCATGGTCCCTGGAGGATACTGAGGGTTGGAGCCTTCAGTGAGGAATTTGAAGCTTCCTGTCAATAGTGGTTGGTGATTTGATCAGGGGGTTGGAACTCACTTCTAGTAGCAGCTGGAGAATGATTGAAGGTTGTAGCCTTCTATAGGTCAGCGCCTACATAATAGTAAACATATCAGCTAGTACAAGAGCTAGGGGGTTGTAGCTCCCTTCCAGTAGAAACTGGAGAATGAGAGAAGGTTGTAGCCTTCTGCAGGTGGGTGCCTGTGTACTGGTATGAGTTTGCACCAGTACAAGATTGTAAATAGATTCTTCTTTATATCAAAAGAAGACAAAGACAACAGCAGCAGGTGGTTTTTCTCCTGCATTGGGTTTCCACCTTAAATCTTGGTGTTCATGTGTGTTACTTATGTGTGATGATTTGTTCCGTTATTACTGCACATGGATACTATTTAATGTTTAATAAAGTACTAATGCACTGATTAAAGATAAACATATGATGAATTAATTGAATCATAAGTTCACTGGATATACATCGGTTTCCTTAATAAGAGTTGCATGCACACGCGAGTTCCCTTTCACTGAACTAATGTACATAAATCTGATTATGGAAATGAAAAATTATTTATTTGTAAATACTAATTCCCCAACTAATGTACATAAATCTGATTATGGAAATGAAAAATTATTTATTTGTAAATACTAATTCACCCCCCCCCCCCCCAAGTATTATTCCCTACAATCCATCCTTCTTGTGCACCAATACTAATAGAGTAGGGAAAGAACTTTGACTATGTTGAGTTATACCAGCCTCTAGCTTTTCTGCAACCATACGTTAAATTTCACTCTTTTGGGCATAGGGATATTTATAAGGCCTGATGCTTGGAGGAACACTTTCTGGAATCAAATGAATAGCATGATCATGATCACGAATAGTTGAGAGGCCTTTGGGAGTCTCAAATATCCTAGAATGGTTGTCCAAGACTTTTTGGAGATTTACAGAAATAGATGATTCCAATGTGGGAACCGCTAGCGAACATAATTTTGTAATTACGCCTCTTTTTTTATTTGGAAGATTTTTCATGCTGTTAGAGGTGATTATATTTCCTAGTTTCCCTACAATACCCCTTAATTCAACTTCCTTTCCTTCCAAAAAACATTTCCAGAAAAGTTCTTGAAAATTAAAATTAGTCATACCCAAAGATTGTATCCATTGGACTCCTAGTACAACATTGGCCCCACCCATTTGAATTGGAAGCATTGGACTATTCAACACATATTCTCCCATGGATAAATTGATATTATGGCACCTTCTAGAGAAATTTATGATTCCTCCATTTGCAACTATCACTTGACACCCTGGTATTGGATATAGGAAGCAATTCAATTCCTTGGCTATTATACAATGAATAAAATTATGGGTACTACCCGAATCAATCAACACTATTACCTTTTTCCTCTTGATATGTCCTTCTATCTTGATAGTTTGAGGAGTGGTAATTCTGGCCAATGTATTACAAGATATCATCAGATTCATTTCTTCTTTCCGTATGGTTTGTTCATGGTGTGTATCCTCTTCTTTTGATGTTTCTTGTTCCTTTTCTTCCTTATCTTCACAATCTATGTAAAATAATTTCTTCTCAGCACACTTATGACCTTTAGTGTATTTTCTATCACAACTGTAACAAAGCCATTTTGCTCTTTTTTCTTCCAATTGTTTTGTTGTCAACCTTGTAGGTTGTTGAAGGCTATGGGTAACAATCTAGGTTTTAACCTCATACATAAATTACCTGCATACGAGTTCTAAAACATAGAAAATAAACAATGCGAGAGCATAACACATAAAACACAAATACATAGAGATTTTCCCCTAGATCCCAAAACTGGGACTACCAGCTTGAATTTTCATTTTTTGTTCCTTTTAGTGTTACAATACATAATTATACATGCCGAAGCATCCAATACCATGGACTGAAAGCCATCGCGTCCAAAACCATGGACGAAAAATAATCGTGTCCAAAACCATGTGTGAGGTCCACCCAACCTAATATAGGGTCCAAAAACAAAATTTCCCAGGACGCTTCCCTGGACCCCATAAAGGGGGGATACATGCACCCCTCAAACCCCCCGTGACCCCCTCACTATGCAATCGGTGAAAAAAAGGGGCAGGCTCGCACCCCCCCCCCCCTAACCCCCCAGTTAACTACATGGGCTAGTCGTGGAAAGAATATAACACAACCCAACATTCTCCCGCTTGTTGTTTTCTTTCCATAGGGGTCCACAAGAGAGCTTAGTCATTTATCCAGCCCTACAATGCCCATTCTTTCTCTACACCAAGAGAACTTATCAGAGCTCACATATTTTGTTAATGCATCTGCAGTATTCTTCAAAGTGTCCACCTTTACTAGCAACACCTTTTTTTCTTCTATCATATCCCTCACAAAGTGATACTGAACATCAATGTGCTTTGTCTTTGAATGATATGCAAGGTTCTTTGCCAAGAAAATTGCACTTTGGATGTCACAGTCTATCCTTATAGCTCCCTGTACTAACCCCACACTTGAACACAATCTTTGCAACCAAATTGCTTCCTTGCTTGCATGAGTGGCTACCTTGTATTATTCTTCTATAGTTGATAGTGCCACTACAGATTGTTTCTTATTCATCCAACTGACTGCACCTCCAAATACGTTAAACACATACCCACTTGTAGATCTTCTCTGATCTAGATCTCCAGCCCAGTTTGCATCAACAAAGCCACGAATATCCAACACTTTGTCCAATCCTAGTCTTCCTTGGTAGAAAAAACCATAATCACTAGTGCCACGCAAATGCTTGAAAACCTGCTTCACTGTTGTCTAGTGCTCCTTCCCTGGTTTTGACATAAACCTGCTCAATACTCCCACTACATGTGCAATGTCTGGTCTAGTACAGACCATTGCATACATCAGGCGAACGACTACACTCGCAGATGGAACACGGGACATGTCCTCTTCCTCTTCTTGTGTCTTAAGACACTATTTAGCAGATAACCTCACACCTATAGGAATAGGAACCTTCACCGATTTACTATCCTGCATATTAAACCTTTGCAGTATTGTCTCGACATACTTCCTCTGGTTTAACCAGAGCTTCTTCTTTGCTTGGTCTCTTTTAATTCCCATGCCCAAAATATAGTTTGCAGCACCAAGATCTTTCATGTCGAATTTGGAGGACAATTGGGTCTTCAAATCCTGGATAATTTCTTTGTCATTTCCAACCAACAACATATCATCCACATACAAGACCAGATAAATAACATGGTCACCAATTAATTTAAAATACACGTAGTGATCTGTGTTGCTTCTGGTGAAGCCAAGTCCCCGTATAAATGTATCAAATTTTTGATACCACATCCTTGGTGACTATTTTAACCCATACAGAGACTTCTTTAACTTGCATACCATTTATTTCTTACCCTTCACCACAAAACCTTCAGGTTGCTTCATGTAGATATCCTCTTCTAGATTTCCATGAAGAAATGTTGTCTTCACATACATCTATTCTACCTCAAAATCAAAAGCAATAACAACAGATAAAAGTAATCTAATAGAAGCTACCTTGGAAAGAGGAGAAAAAATATCACCAAAATCAATTCCCAGCACCTGGTAATAACCTTTTTCTACCGACCGAGCTTTGTATTTCTCCACCTTTCCTTCTGCATTTGTCTTCTTTTTGAACACCCATTTGCTGCCAATGGGTTTCCATCTAGCCGACAACTCCACCAGATCCCAAGCCTCATTTTTGTGCAAAGATTCCATTTCATCAACCATGGCCTCTTTCCATAGTTTTCCATCCTCTGAATCTGCTGCTTCCTTCAAAGTTCTGGGATCATCATTAGTAATAGATAAAGCAAAATTTGAATAAAAAGCAAATGCACTATACCTTTCCGGCTGCCTTCTTTCTCGAACTAATCTTCTCACACCCAGAGTTTGTGGCTCTTCATCTTCTGATTCCTCCTCTACTGTAGAGTCTGATTCTTCCTCCTTAACCTCAAACTCTATCTTCTCAGGTTCCTTTGGTTGGACTTCATTTTTCATAACATATTTCACCTCTTTGAACACCACATCTTGATTGTACACAACCTTCCTTGTTACTGGGTTCCAAATCTTATAACCCTTTAAACCATCCTTATACCCAATAAAGATGCACTTTTCAGATTTACTATCCAACTTGGTTCTTTTCTCCTTTGGAACATCTACATATGCATCACATCCAAATACTCTCAGATGTGAAAGAGAGGGTTTCTTACAGTCCATACCTATTGTGGAGTCTTATCCTCCAATGTTGATGAAGGTGATCTGTTGACCAGGTAACATGTTATCTCCACCGCCTCTACCCAGAATTCCTATCCTAACCCGACACCACTAAGCATGCTTCTTGCCCTTTCTATCAACGTCTTGTTCATTCTTTCTACAACTCCCATTTGCTCAAGTGTGTATGGAGTATTCTTCTACCATGCTATACCACACTTCTTACAAAATTCTTCAAATTCCTTGCTACAAAACTCTCCACTGTTATCTATCCTCAACACCTTTATCTTCTTCTCTATCTAGTTTTCCACCAGAGCCTTAAATTCTTTAAACCTGTCAAAGACTTCAGATTTCTTCTTAAGGAAATATATCCATGTATTCCTTGAGAAGTCATTTATAAATGTTACATAGTACACAGACTTACCCCGTGATGGAACCTTCATAGGTCCAAACACATCACTATGCACAAGTTCTAATATATGTTTCACCCTCTTACCACCAGAGGGGAAACTCATCCGATTCTGCTTCCCATATACACAATTTTCATAGAAATCAAAATCTAGAGATCTATTACTCATACCTTCTACCATACCTTTACCATGAAGTATTCGAAGGCCCTTCTCTCCAATATGTCCAAGCCTTTGATTCCACAACATGGTCTTCTCTTTAGAGACCACTAGATTTTTTGCTCCACTTTCCGAAACCACAGAACTGTTGCACCCATCAATAATAATGCTACCTTGTAGCTTGTACAGAGTTCCAATCCGAACTCCCTGCATTAATACTAGTGCTCCCTGAACCATTTTGTAGGTATCCTTATCGAACACTATTTTTACACCTGCATCATCTAGCTTGCTTACGGAAATCATATTTATGGCCAAAGCAAGAATATGAAAAACACCAGGAAGTTTTCTAACCATTCCACCTTGCATCTTCAACCTTACTTTTCTGTGACCAAAAATTCTAGCCTTCCTGTCATCCCCCAGGAAGACATCACCACCATCATATTTCTTATACTCGCAGAACCACTCTCTATGGGGAGTGAAGTGAAAGGAAGCACCTGAGTCAATCAACCATGCCTCATGATCTACATGTATACTTGAAGAAGGCAAGTACACATCCCCACCTTCATCTGAGGTGGTTTTCGCCTCTACAAAAGGAGCATCATCAGATCCCTTTCCTTTGTCAGGAGCTTTAGATTTACATTCCCTTTTGTAGTGCCCTTCCTTTCCACATTTCCAGCACACCACCTTTACAAGTTTTCTTGGATATTTAGATCTCCCTCTAGATTTAGATCTCCCACTTGGTGACTTATTTTTGTTTTTGTTCTCGGCATCACCATTCTGGCTCTCCATATTTTTCTGTCTCATCTCCTTGTTGGTTGCTAAAAGGTGTCTTTTAAAACTCTTAATTGCCTCACATTAATCATCAACTTGGGCAAGTCCTTTTATTCCAAGAGTGTACACAATATGTGCATGCTATGAACTTTAAAATGAAATCTAAAGCTTTGATACAAGAGTAAACAGATGCATTTATAAAACTCAAATTGAAATTGTTAAAGGAAATATTACATCTAAGCATCAAGACTTAATCCTCTACTGAAATCGTAATCAAATCTGAAACAAGCAATTCAAGTATCAACCGAGAGCATAGTAGCATTAACCAATCTCTTCTAGCTGATTCTATCTAAATCACACTCAATCTCAATTAAGCAATTCAAATGGAAATGATGTCAACCGAGAGTTCAGTAGCGGTAACCAAACTCTTTCAGCTAATTAAATCAATAAGGTTCACTGTCTTAATTGGCTAATTAATTTAATCTACAATAAGCATAAACATAATCAATGACAATGTTGTGAAACATGTAAAGAAAATGTACTAAATCCAATATAGGAAATCGGTAAATAGAAAATAAGATAAACTCACAGAAAATGGGAAAAATATTAAACCAATCAAACTTGCCTGAATTAGAAATATATAACACAAAGGATAGCAGTTTGATCCACTAGAGGCTGGGCCCTTAGCCACCAGCGAATACTGCTGAACTACTTCAGAGAATATGAATGAACAACAACGTAAATTATATATTAACCATTGAACTCAATTCGCATTACAATACAGTCATGTTCCTCCAAAAGCACGAGTCTATAAATTAAAATTACAATTTGAAATAAACAGAGATCGCTCTTCTTTCCTCCTATAGTATTTTGCTTTTATAGTCAGAAAGAGGTAAAAGATGAATGTGATCCCTCAGGATTGAGAGATCCTGAGGGATTTGCAACTGAATGCTATCTTCTAACACCCTTCATATTTAGCGTTGATCCTTTTGATTCGTCCTCTACCCTGACCGCAACCGACGTGCCTCATTCTTCCTTTGTTGGTTTATGTTGTTCCGTCTCTAGGGAACAACAACTGTTCCTTTCGTCACTTCTCTGCATAAAAAGGAATAAGAGTTAGTACAGTGGCTAAATCTTAATTGAGAGTAGTTTATTCATTTATTATCATAATCCATCAATATGTTAGTGTATCAAGATATGAAAGAGGTAAGAAAAGAGGAAAAAGGTGATGGAATTAAGACTAAATACATACCCATTTCGTAACCCAACATACTCCCCTGCTTACCCTGTTTCATGTCCTCATGAAAATTAAATAGTTCTTATGTAGTGTAGTTAAAGAGTAGGCTGGAGAGAAAGCATCAAAAATTGGTCTAAAACCATGATGTTGAGCCAGGAGCACAAAGGCAAACCCTTCCTTTCCTTCAGGCAATTTGTAGTCAGCCCGATACCCTTCAGGGGGATACCAAATAATGGGGCTCCGAAACCGGCATCCTAACCAATAAGGTCCTTCTCTCAAAATAAGATTGTTGTAGGTCACCATATGGGCCGTAGCATCTTTAAAATTTCTGTAATTAAAGGGTTCCCTATCTTTCACACTATTAGCGGAGATCGTCCATCTGAGCTTAGATGCATTCAGAGATCTTTCTTGAATGGAGAGGAAATAGGATATTCCTTTCTGCATAATCTCCTTATGTATGGGTCCTAAAGTTTTAATCACCTCTTCTCATTTCATCAGACTCTTATGGTTGGAAAACATTTGTAAGGGGTATTTAGGTTCACTTCTCACCCAAAGATCCAATCCAATCTTGTCTTTGAAATGCATTATAAGCTTTAAACCATTTGATTTGTTAACTGCAAATGAAATAAAGGCCTGGAACTGAACGTCTCCGACAAAAGGAGCAGGCTTCTTTTCCACCTCGTCTTCTAATATGAAATTATGTAGGTAAAACTCACAAAGAAGCCTTTGGACCTTTACACCATGTTGCTTGCAGCAATTTATAAAATCTTCAATTGTCCTTAATTCAATTGGTTTACCAGCTCTTACGACTTTGATTTTCAATAACAGGTACCGTTCTAATAAGAACAAGGCCTAATTGGTGGTGGGAAACCCTATACGTCAGGACATTTGAATACAGTGAGCAGATGGTGTTTGTCTGACTTATGACTCTGTCTAGCTTTAACTTGATCTTCTCCATTTTTTCTTCCACCTTTCTACACCTGTCAAAAGTCTCGCTCTCTGTTATAGTCAGTTCTCGAAGTTGTTTCTGTAACTCTTAATATTTCTACTGGGAAATGGTTTCTTGTTCAAATCGTTCCAATGCGAGCCAGGCTTGTGCCAATTCCTCCTGAAGATTTAGTAGAATGGGGTCATGGTGTGTCATAATGTCTTTGGCTTGTATGTTCATCTGAGTGCCTATGCTATAATAAGGGATATCTCCTATCTGTACTTCTTTATTGCAAGAGGTCCAAACCTCTGTCGAAGTAGCTACATCTACTAAATCTGCATGCAGTCCTTCTTGAGTGACGATTGTTTGAGTAGGTATGAGCTCACTTTGAGTTCCTGTAGCCCTACCTTCACATAATTTCGTTTGCACGACCACATTTGCTACCTCAGGGGTATTGTTTGGAATTTTTCCCATTGAAATTTCCTTTATTTTTCTTCGGAGCCTCTTGATTGTCCTACGAAGCTTTTGGTGTTCTTTTCTTAGCTTCTTCAATTTCGTTCTAGCTCTGTTCCTTTTCTGAGGAGAAACTGATCTTCTAATAGTCTCATTAATAGCTTCTATCTGTAAAGAGCCCGGTTGTTTACCCTGGCTTTGTTCCAATAAGACCGTGTCTCCAAATTGATTATTAGACTCCCAAATAACCTTTGTCTCTGCTTCCTCTGCTTGGCCTATGTTTTCTGTGTCTAGACCTTCATGACTACTTTCCACTGGAAGCGTGTCACCAGATTGGTTCTATAATTCCTGAATAGCCTCTGTATCTATTTCCACTTCGCAGTTTGTATCTTTTAAGGAAGACAAAATTCTAGTATAGCCAGAATTCCCTGGAGATTGGGTTTCTCCTAGGTTAAGATTAAGCAGTTCTTCAGGCTGCATGTAGACATTCATGTTAGCCAAGACCTGGGCCATCCCTGCCTCGAAATCATGCAAAAGATCATCTTGAGAACTCATATTTGGTGTTGGAGGAGGTACCACTTTGTTTCTTCGTTCATCGTTAGAATTCCCTGCTCCTTCCTCAGTTCTGGTTCAGGGTTATCTTATCCTCCTGACTCTTGTTGCAAGTCTTGTACATTTACTGGGCTGGATAATTCTATGGGTTGACTAGCACTGCCTTGAGGATTCTTAGACATTCCCTGGTTTGACCTCAACCTTGCAGATCGTCTGTGATTGTGAGGCATACTTCCTGAAAGGGAAATCCTTTTTCTTTTTGGAACAGGGTTAGGTGCTGGTAGGTTTTCACCTCTTTCAAGAGCCGATATGAGATCATCCCAGGTTGATTTTTGTTGGGAAAGGTTGTGACTAACTATTAACCTGATCAAGTAATGGTGGCTAACTACCATTTCTAGATGTTGAGACTATCTCAGCCTCTTGGCAGTATCATGTAATAATGAATTCAACAGTGCAGGCAAATTAACAGAGCATTTTTATTTTAAAACTACTAAAAGTTTGAGTTGTCGCGGCCTTACCTTGTCTGAGAGAAGATAGCCAAATGCCTTTACCCTTCTTGATTAGCTCTTGTCCTTCGTCCCTAAAAATCTTTGTAGTGCCATGTATCCTTAATCGCTTGTTAGCCCATACTGGTCCTTCTGTCGGCAACCCAGACACTTCTGCTTTCACAGCATCTGTTACAGTAATTTGTCTACCTCTTACCAAAGATTGTCCATTTTGTAGATGCTGTAAAAATTCGATGGCAATTTCCTCATTAGGGGGTTGAAATCTTGTAAAATATGTTGTCCATCCTGCGCAAGCTAGAATTTCCCTGGCTTCATTGGAGACAGCCAGTGTTAAAGGTTCTCGGTGCACTGTTCTTCCTCCCATGATGCTTGACTTCTACAAATGATTAGTGCAGTGGAGAAAGCACAGCAATGAGCAGAGCCAAGAGATGGAACAACAAATGGTTGTAATGGCTCTATCAGGTGATGTTTTATAAACATAAATACCGTTATTGAGGACTGTTATAATGCCACACGCTCTGTGATTATGGGATGTTGTATTATTCTACAAAATCAAATGAAAAGATGACAGTGCATGCATGAGTATACTGGAGGTCCTTGCCCCCTCTTGAAATGATAGGTTGCTTATGACCGAATGGATGAAAAGATGGCACGCTGGCAGTGAAGTACAGGGGTGATGGATTGGGTAATGAAAGCGGCAGGGTATGTACATTAATGAAAGGATCATAAAAGGATATTGGAGTAATGAAAACAAGGCGTGTAACGAGAATTATTAATAAGTGATAAGATGTCGTGAGGTGATGCGATAAAGAAAAAGGACAGCATACGCAGGAGATGATACTTTACCGCCGTTATTCCACTTGAAAATGTTGTGATTGATTTTAAAAGATTAACTCATGCATAAAGGTTCAAGGTAAGTTAGGGAAATAATCTCTCCATAGAAAAAATAGAAAAATAAGAAGAGGGCATTGTAATAATCATTGATAGAGAAAATGAAACTTCAATACCATAAGCAAAGCTTTTGTTGCCTGCAGGCATCCATAGCCTCGACAGAGTTGCTTTCTAACCCTTGGGAGCCATGGTCCTCTATGTATAATTGGGGAAGTGCATTATGATGTCCATAGTAGAGACCAATGTGCTGGCATGGTAACCAGATGAACACATTGCCATTCACTGGGAAGTAGCGAAAGTGGTCAAGCCAGCTTGTAATGATACCTCTTGTTCCAAGGACTTTGTTTCTTGATGCATCCATTGGATCATATCCCTAGTGTGGTGGCCATAGTGGGAATGCCACTTCGCTCCTTCCTTATGATCATGGTAGGCTAGCTCGTGATGAGACCCCCTATCCTCCATCTGTGGAAAAAAATCATAAAATTGTTAGTGAATATATATATTTTTATCATTTTTTTATTATTATTTTTTTAATAGCAACGTAAATTATATACTAGCCATTGAACTCAATTCACATTACACTATGGTTGTGTTCCTAAAAAAGCACGAGTCTGTAAATTAAAATTACAATATGAAATAAACAGAGATTGCTCTTCTTTCCTCCTACAGTCTTTTCCTTTTATAGTCAGAAAGAGGTAAAAGATAAATGTGATCCCTCAAGATCGGGATATCCTGAGGGATTCACAACTAAATGCTATCTTCTAACACCCTTCATATTTAGCGTTGATCCTTCTAATTCGTCCTCCGCCCTGACCGCAACCGACGTGCCTCATTCTTCCTTTGTTGGTTTAGCTATTCCGTCTCTAGGGAACAACAATTGTTCCTTTCATCACTTCTCTACATAAAAAGGAATAAGAGTTAGTTACGGTGACTAAATCTTAATCGAGAGTAGTTTATTCGTTTCTTATCATAATCCATCAATATGTTAGCATATCAAGATATGAAAGAGGTAAGAAAAGAGGAAAAAGGTGATGGAATTAAGAGTAAATACAAACCCATTTCGTAACTCAACACTCCTCCGTTAGCAAGGATGAGACTATTTCATCAAACTGCAAGGTAGTTGCATTGCTACCTATTGCAATAATGAGACTATCCCACGAATCTGGTAGAGAACACAACAAACTGATGCACTTATCTTCATCTGAAATTTTAATATCAATAGATAATAGCTGACTTACTATAGTATTAAATGTGTTCATATGTTCTGTCACTGAGTCTCCATCTTTCATCCTTAGGTTATACATGTTGGGTTGTGTTATATTCTTTCCACGACTAGCCCACATAGTTAAACGGGGGGGTAGGAGGGGGGCGAAGCCCCCCCTTTGTTGAGTCGATTGTGTAGCGGGGGGGTGGGGGGAGGGGGGGTTCACGAGGGGTTTGAGGTGTACCCATAACCCCACTTTATGGGGTCTGGGGCAGTGCCCTGGAAAATTTTGTTTTTGGACCCTATGTTAGGTTGGGTGGACCCACCTATGGTTTTGTGCATGATTTTGGCACATGTTTTTTGGACGCGATGGTTTTCGGTCCATGGTATTGGATGCTTCAACATGTATAAATATGTATTGTAACATTGAAAGGAACATAATGAAAAATCAAGTTGGTAGTCCTGGTTTTGGGATCCAGTGGGAAAATATCTATGTATATGTGTTTTATGTGTTATGCTCTCACATTGTTTATTTTTTGTGTTTTAGAATTCATATGCAGGTAATTTCTGTATGGGGTTAAATCTTACTTTTGGTATTAGAGTTGTTTTGGCTTCAAGGGGACGCCTTTGTTGCTGAGGGGTTTCGCTCGGGCCTATGGTAGACCCTGTTCAGTGGGAGATTTGCGAGATTGATTTTGGTGGTGAAAGAAGATGGCGAGTAGTGGAAAGATAGAGATTGACAAATTTAATGGTCAGAGTTTTGAGTTGTGGAAACTCAAGATGAAGGATCTGTTGGTGGATAAAGATCAGTGGATCACGATAGATCCGGGTACTAATCCAACGAGGGTTTCTGATGAAGAATGGAAGAAGTTGGATCGGAAGGCAAAGAGCACAATACGATTTTGTGTCTCAGATTCAGTATTGTTGAATGTATTAGGGGAAACTACGGCGAAGGCTTTGTGGGACAAGTTAGGGACTTTGTACCAATCTAAGTCTCTGGTGAATAAATTGTTCCTGCGAAAAAGCTGTATAACCTAAGGATGAAAGATGGAGACGCGGTGACAGAACATCTGAATGCATTTAACTAAAATTTCCTTATTTTATAACTAAAATATGATATATAAAATGTTCAAGAACCTCTTAACTTCCTACATAATGCTTGTAGATGTCCTTTGATGCTTCTAAAATCCCTTCCTTTTTGTTCTAATATAATATATGTATAAACAAAACCAAACAAAGACTAAAATCATAACATAGATACATATTAAAACACAATGTATATGGAAATTGAAATATAGCATATCTCATAGCATGAATTCGATACTGAATTATAAACTATGGAAAAGATCAAGGAGCTTTGCAATAAGCATCATAACAAGTGAAAATAGGAAATAAACATCTACTTGTTTTAACATTGAATAAAGAAGGAGGGATCCAATCTCAGCCTTGAAATTGCAAGACTCCTCCAAAATGTCTCTAATCCTCCCTTGATGTGATAAGCCTCCAACATCAATTGGACAACATAATTTTACATTCCAAAGTCCTCCCTTACCCTTTGGTATAAGATGAATTTATAGGCTAAGAGGAAGAGGTTTGAGATCCTCTTCTCAAGGGATGAGATCTATAAAGAGAGGGATTAGGGTTCCACAAAGAGAGGGAGTTTGGTCCATGAACAAAGGGATAAGGCCCAAGTAGGTAGGGGATCAAAGCCTTTTAGTTAGTAAATATTCCCCCAACAAATCTTCTATAAACTTATTTTATTTTTACCGATGTTAATATATTTACACAATTTTTAGTCGAGAACTGAGCGTAGGATTGCAGAGGCCACAATCGTAAAAATTGTGTTTGGAGAGGTAATAACTAGGAAAACTTCACAGTTTCTTGGAAATAGGTTCTTAAGTAATGTAATCCAATATTCTTGTTGTATTTGGGATTGTTTTTCTTTTAACATTGTATGGCAATTCTTTGGAACACTTCATCGGATAGCGAGAGATCTAGATTGGCGTTAATTTGCTTAATGGTGATAAAATGGCATGTAACACCTAGCCTTAATGCTCATGATGATAATGAAAAAGTAATGCATGAAGAAGGATTAAATGAAATTCTTACATGTTTCTTTGTGGATTGAAGCAATGAAGACAATAATGATCATATGGTTGACAATCATGATGATAATGAAAAAGTAATGCATGAAGAAGGATTAAATGAAATTCTTACATGTTTCTTTGTGGATTGAAGCAATGAAGACAATAATGATCATATGGTTGACACTAACAATGATATCATGGGTAATTACCACCAACGTAATCTTGATGATAACAATCTAAAAGACTCAACTAGGAAAGAAACTAAGACACCCTTG
Organism: Pinus tabuliformis; assembly: GCA_031772625.1. Taxonomy (NCBI): domain Eukaryota; kingdom Viridiplantae; phylum Streptophyta; class Pinopsida; order Pinales; family Pinaceae; genus Pinus; species Pinus tabuliformis. Next base: position 1,199,190,630 of record CM062820.1, on the reverse strand, counting down.
TTTAGATCAGGTGCAAGTAAAACCTCAAAAATTGCATGCACATTAATATTATTAGAAATCAAGTCACTATTTCATTCGTCAGATGAATGATTTAATACTCTACTGATGTGAATTGAAATCTATTTCATACTTTGCATTGTCAATTGGTGTACGCAATTCATAAACATTCACCAACTTTGGTTATATTTATTTAAGGGGATTTTAAAATCATATATTGTATATAAACAGTCCTAGTAAAAACTAAAATCTCAAACATGTTCATCATAATCCAAACATTCAATTTATTTAATCTCGGTCAATCTTACACGACACTAAAAACTAAAATATTCCCTAAAGAAAATGTGTTGCCATCAACTTGTCGAGAAGCATGTCTATTGTTTTTTGAGTTAGGGATTGAATATTAGAACATTTATTCATGTAAAAATGATTTTATTTTATACAGAGATGAATATCAAGATAAGGTAGAATTCCATGTATGCAAAGAGAAGATGTATTGTACATATGTACAATGTCCTATAGTTCCAAATAACTTTTTATGTCACATGATAATTATACCTAGAATTCAACAAATATTTTGTTGCAAGTCACAATTGATGGAATAACATTCAAAGAACAAGAATAAGGATGGATTCATGCGAATTCTGGTTGACTCCAAAGAAATGAAACACATTTAGGAAAAATGGCCAAGAAAATTCAAAGATGAACCTCGTAGTATTAGGTTTGGTCTTGCAATTGATCGAGTCTACCCATTCTCTTTCTTAATCTTAAATTATATTGTTTAGCTAGTCAAATTGATAATATAGAATCTTCCCCAATGCATGAGTGTTGGAAAGGAGAACCCTATGGTGACTCTCATCATTCAAGGAAAACATTAAGTAAAAAAAAACAGATGTTTATATTGTAGATTTTATTGATGAGATGAAACTACTATGGTCAAAGGCACCTCAGAGGCACTTCCCTATATGGATTATGGTACAACAAACAAAAGGGGGTGAATCTACAAGGCTCTCCCAATGTATATTGTGTAGAGAGTCCATTTGATAGGAAAATTACATAAGGTTCTATATTCAGTGTTGGATCCCCAACTATTTCCTCATACAACAGGAATCACACATGTGTAGAGCTCACCTCAGCATAAACTGAATACATGGTTGCAAGTCAAGCAACGTGTGATGAAATATGGATAAGGAAAATACTAGTGGGACTATTCAAACATGATATTGATCCAACATTGATATATTGTGATAATCAAGGTTGCATTAAGCTCTATTATAATATGGTATTTCATGACAGGTCCAAGAACATTGATATCTGGTATCATCATTTGCAGGACTATGTGCATAAGAGAATTATGTTGCTACAATACATTACAAGTCACAAGAAAGATGCTAACATATTGACAAAGACATTGTAAATAGGTAAATTCAAATTCAGTAGGATAGGGGTGGTGGAAAATCCCTTTCTTTTTAATTCCATGTAATACCGGTAGGCGCCCGGGTTATAGTACAAAGGCTTCTTCACTCTGATCCCTCCTCTCAATAACCTTCACTTTTATACGTGGTGTCCTAGACATTCTAGAATGAAGGGTCATAGGCATTCCATTACACAACAATAGTGTAGTAGAGAGTTGCAATGAGAGGATTATCAAGAAGATGATATTAAACTTGGAGACCACCATGTTAACGATTATGTTAATAAGCTAACAATGAATAAGGTGAATGAATGATGTTTCAAGATACAATTCTTCCACTAAGCTAAGAATGAATAATGTGAGAAATGATGATATATCATTAAAAAATATAAATAAGAAACATTGAATTAATATTAGTATGAGTTGGAGGTGTTTCATGGCAACATCGTGGAAGTGAGAGGCCCAGAATGATGATGGCAGCAAGAGGCACATGGGAGTACGGTTTCCATCAGGGGTTATGTGGAGTCAAAGGTCTCTGTCAACGAAGTTACATTTGGTGAGTCTAGGTCATTTGTGGATTACGGGCATTCCTATCCTCTTGATTGTGACTAAATTGTTGTTTGAACAATTTTAAGAAGTTGAAACTGAAATGAATTAGTTAACCTAGACATTGAATATAAATGGGCAACATTGAATATTAATATTAGAATGAATTAATATTATGGCAATCAATGAGATGTAGTATGACCTCCATCAAGGGTGTGTGACTGGGTTCTCCATCAACTAAGTGATTTTTCCTTTTTTGGGGGAATTGGGATATCTTGATTGCAAATTTTGATAGGTCCAGTAGTTGTTGTTTAAATAATTTTAAGATACTTAGGAAATGTGTTAATATATAAAAGAAGTTAACCTATACATTGAATATTAATATATATGCATTTATATATATAAAGTTGAAATCAATTACTTAAAGTAAACACTGAATATTAATTACAAAGAAGGTTTACTTTTAAAACAAACTTAGATTCATTTTAAACTTGGATTTACCAAGTGTTGAGAGAAATCAAATCTAAAATTAAAATGAATCTAAATAAGTACTAGTATATTTTATAATCGATTTATAATGGATTTCCCCAAGCCTCTTCATCATAAAAAGTACCATGGGCTTTGCGATACCATTAGCTTGTAAACTAATATTAAAAAACTCATCAAATGACTAACTCAAAATTATATTAATAATTATTATTTTAAATAATTTAACCAATTCAACATAACATCATATTAAATAATATTTTACAACATCACTAAACTATAAAACATTTCTCACTTTGGACACAAAAAATTATTAAACATATTTTAAATATACAAATTTTGTTATTTCCAAGGAAATAAAAGGTAGAATAAATTATATACTCACACTTTTGTATCAATAAAGTCTATGTTCCATGGTGAATAACAGGTGGTGATTTTCCTCACCAAAATTCAAACCTTTTAAGGGCATGTTTTCCATTGTGGATCATTTCATCTTTGTTTTAGGTATTTTAAGGTTGGGAAAATAGATATTAGATGTCCATGGTTGAACATTCTAAACATGTATTTTTAAACTAACAACATAAAAGTAATAATATTTATATATAGAGGATGATTTTTTTAGTTTTGTTGACTTATTGTGTTTTAGAGTATATTTTTTGGAATTGATTAGATAAATAAAATTAAAGGAATTAGAAGGACATTTAATTATATGTTAAGTTTATTATTGACAACTTCATTTAATCAAAAATTAGATTAACTAGATCATGAATATATTTCACTCAAGGGTAGTAATCAATATTGTTTTTTTTTTTTTCATTTTTTTTTATATTTGTAAATGTGCTTGCTAACTCCAAATCTACCAAGCATCAAGAGGGATCAAATCTATTTTCTCTCTCAAATCTCTTTTCGCTCTCAAAATATTTGATCCCTTTAGACACTTGGTAGATCGAGAGTTAAGATGGATCTAGGTTGGTATTATGTAAAATTTACATCTCTGTATATAACAGTATTATAAATTTTCATTTTATTAAAACCTTGATTTAATATGTGTGGAATATCCATTATAATATTTTTAGTTGTAGTGAGGGTAGAGGGTGTGGAAGTATCTCATAACCCTCCTAAGCTCCTTTACAAAATGTGGTTTCACTTTAATTTTTTTTGAAGCTGCATTTTATGGTTGGGAACAACGTTTCGTGGGAACCTTTTATGGATGCTTTTGATGCATAATTGATCAGAGAACAACAAATTTGTGCTGCCACAAATCTTTATCCAAAGAACCACTCCTTTAATTGTGATAATGGAGAAGTATATAAATGAAAATACCTATGGAGAATACTCATAATAAAATTTGATCTAGAACCATTACCATATGAGGGTGAATGTTTTAGTCTAGCTGAGGCTATGAAAAAAAAGGTCTGGTGTATCATGCAATTTTGACTGAAGATAAGCTCTTCGATTGATATTGAGCACTAGGCAAGGCAGTTGCACATATCTATTTTGAGTAGATTGTTTGATTGCATTACATTGAACATTAACATTTATTTTTCACTTAAATTGAGCTATAGTTAGATCACATAACATATCACATATTTTTCATCTATGCTCTTCTTCCATATGCCCTATAGACTTATCACATTTCCTTTGCAACATATGTGCAAATGCTAGTATAATTAATTATATATATACATACATGTATATATATATATATACATACATATATATACATACATACATACATATATATATATATATATATGAAATTCATATTAATTAATAGAAATATTAAAATAGTTTTTTGTTCAATTTTTTATATTGAAATATTTTAAAGTAGAAGAATAATATATAGATATTTAAAAGAGAAATACATTATTTCTTTACTTTTAATTTTTTTATTTGTAATGTTGGTATAAAATTATGTTATTTTTATATTGAAATACTTTAGAAGTATGTGAATAATATATAGATATTCAAAAATGAATTATATTATTTCTTTGCTTTTAATTGATTTGTTTGTAAAGTTGGTATACAATTATGTTTGTTTTATTTATTTTTTATATTGAAATATTCTATTTGTAAAGTTGATATAAAATTATGTTAGTTTTATTTATTTTCTATATTGAAATATTTTAAAAGTATAAGAATAATATATAGATATTCAAAAATGAAATATATTTTTATTTACTTTTAATTTTTTTATTTGTTAAATTAATATAAAACTATGTTATTATGTTACTTGATATTGACATATTTTACTTATGCTTCTCAACCCAATTTAAAAATAGTATCAAAAAGAAAATATATAATATATTCTTGCTATTGCCTTTCTTTATTCTCATAATTTTGAAAGTGTCTCTCTAGAGAAATGCAATCCAATCTTAGGTACTACATCTCCCATAGAGTTTTTATGCCTCTAAATATGATGAGAACATACTTGAGTAAACTCAGAGATTTGCTATTCAAGTCAAAATATTAATTTTATTTTTATTGTTGCATAATTCAAATTAGTAATCAAGTCAAATTAACTTCAATTTTAAATGTTTAATAGAATATTTTGTTAATATTTTATAAAATTATTAAATACTTTGGGTTAGCACTTAAATTAAATTAATTTCAATTCTAAATATATTATAACAAGATTTGAAATATAATTAAATTAAATTAATTTCAATTCTAAATGTATTAAAAGAGGATTTAAAATATAAATTAATAAATTTATGTGAAGCTATCAAATTTTAAGTTCAAAAATCACCCAAAAAAATTCAATTTAAAATATTAATAAATTATTCTACATCAATCTTATTTGAGCATTAAAACTAACCATAAAAAAATAAAGTCCATAAACTAATAAACTTTATTGGCAAATGATATTAATAAATAAATGAAAGTATAGGGGAAGAGGCTTGTTGTTAGTGTAACTCTAATGGCAAGTGATATTTAATAAATAAATGATTAAAAAATAAAGTCCATAAACATATAAAGTCTATTGAAAAGCTATATTTAATAAACAACATAGATTAATTTATACATAAAATAGTATGTTTCCCCATAATTTATTAATACAATTTCAAGCCAGATTGTGAATGCATAAATGGGTTCAACAGACTAAAACCCTTATAAGACAGTTGAATTCTACAAATTAAACAACATAAACTTAAATTTCTAAAAATATCAATTGGTTTTGAATTAAAATTAACAAGAAAAAGTACTCTTAAAAAACCATTTTAGTCCATAAATTAAACTACCCATTTAATAAATGAATAAAAGTCCAAGTGATAACTACACCTTTAATAAATAAATGAAAGTGAGCGATAAAAGTGATAAGGAGGCTAGATGTAAATTTTATATGACATTTAAAAAATATTAATTATTAGAACTAAAAATTATATTAATGTTTATGCATTTCAACTAAAAATTATGTTGAATGAAAAATCATATATATATAAAGAGAGACGGGGAAATTTGTGAGAGATTTGATTCCTTCAATGCTTGATAGATCCATTATTAAAATAAATCTATATTTGTTTTATATCCATCAACAAAATCTAAAACATTATGATATCTTTCTATGGATTACATTGTTAAATTTTATTTTATTTGTTCAATTTAATTTAATTTTAATTTGATTGTGCATTTGGATCATAGGATAAGGAAAATTTTATTCAATACTAATCAATTTAATTTTGACGATGAATTATATTATTTTATGAATCATATTGATGAATTATGAACTTGTCAAAAGGTAACTTAGCTCCATGGCATGCATAATTTTATCATCATTGTCTAAAATATGGTATGGAACTAACATGAATTTACTAATTCATGTAGGTTGCAATACTTTTCATGCATTGTACATATTTGGAGCAAATCCAATCTTTATGTACAATTTTCATAAATCATATTTATATTTTACATCAAGTTTTGTTTGAATATGTTTTATGTGGATAATCTTAAATCATATTCACACTTAGATAGGAAGCCAATTTTATATGGTAGATTTTCCTTAAGAAGCCAACTTCTTGTAGTAAGTGTTGTGCATATTTATTTTTGGGCTGAGGTGATATTCATTAGTTTCTTGTATCATAAATCAAAGTTTATACCTTTTAAAATAGATGTATTTAATTTAGAACCTTCTTATCACCCTATATACTACAACATAAATCTCTAAGATGAATTTTTTGTCATACAAGAATATTAGGTAGAAAATCTCATGGATCAAGAATTACATGAATGCTTCTTGTGATATAAACTATAGTTTTTGGGGATTTAACTCTTAAATTTTTCCTCTAATCCATATATTTTTAGGGATTAAAGCCCCTCTTTAGATATCTAACCCATAGTATAAGCAATGGATATTAAATATGTTCCCATGAATTATAAGTTTTGTAAGTGGTTCTTCTAGATTAAACCATGATAAATGCAAATTAAAACTATGGATTTTTTCTCCTAAATCATTCACTTTTAGTTCAAAAGCATATACAAATCCCATCACCACAATACATACCCAAGAGATGCAAATGTTTTCCTATTAAAAGACCACGGGCCAAATTTCATGCATGATGAGTGATCATAGATTTACACCTCTCCCTTAGATTTCAGCCCTAAATAATTTTTATGGCATGTGAAAATGTTGTCCTATTTAAATATCATAGTCCCAATTTCATGCATGATGGGTGACCCTACATTTAAAACCTCTCCCTTAGACTTTATCCCTAAATTCCTTTTATTTGGCTTTGAATCAATGTACAATGCCTAGAGATTGAAACTTTGCCTTATGGAAGGTCTACATAAACATTTTTTTATTAGAAGAAATATGGGTGGTTCTTGTGCCCTGGTCTAACTAGCTATTTTTCACTTATCTATGATTTTTCGGTTTAAAATCATTTATAAGATTCCAAACCATGATATAATCCCTAAAGATGGAAAATATACCCTATATAATGTTTCAAGGAAAACATGATGGTTTTTGTGTTCAAAATTATGTTTTAAGAAATAAATGGAGGATTTTTCACTTAATGCATGTTTCTTAGTCATATAATTGAACAACTCCTGTAGCGGCTACAACACCCTCCAAAATTTGGCTTGCACTCAAATTTAGGAGCCTTCCTTGGTTTTTTCTTTATGGATGCAAACACTCAGGCTCATTCCATGAACTCCCTTAGAGTCTTTCCACCTTATTTTCTTGATTAACCAAGTGTCTTCTCTTGGCATGTTGATTGCTTTATCATGCTTGCAATCCTATTATGGTGATTTAGAAGGTTTCTCTTTATGTGTTTGAGTTTTAATAGCTATGTAAACATCAATCTCACTCATACACAAATTTTCAAGCATTGTTGCACAAGTGTCGTCACGGTCATCCCAAGGTCTATCTGAATTATCGCACTTGTCGCTTTTAGTTCTATAGAGTCTCACAGAGGATAACAGTTTGTCTTGTTATTATGGTGGCCTATGTTAACGTGTCGTCAAATTATGCTAAGTGTGTGATCACAATTTCAAGTTCCTCACAAGTTAACTTGCCTCCCACACTTAGCCATTTTCCTAAAAATACTTCCGACCAGACAACTCCCCTTCACCGGACACTAACTGAGCTGCACACTACGCAGTCTCAACTCTTAGTGATGTTGTTGTGATTTCTAGAACAACTAAGTGAGAAGATACTTTCCTCCACAACAGTTGCATTGCACAATCCCAAAGTTGAGCAGTGTGCCTTCCTTCCCAGAATGGCTGCCTCAAGCCCGACTTGAACAGTACATTTCGCAAGATCAGTCATCTTGAGTATTCCCTGCATGCTGGACCCCCACAATGCACATAAACCTAAGCCTACTTTGCCTTCGAGAACTACGCATAAGTGTCCCATAGTGTCCTCCTTCAGCCAAGACTCACTAATCCAAGAAAATGCGCGAATCTATCCTCTCTAGTCCCCCTTCTGTTGAGTCCTACCTTCCATCCAAAAACTACAAAGGCCTACCTCTGAGGGTCTCACCTTACAACATCCACTTATGATATAAACTCTGTAATCCTACATCCCAGTGGCCTCTACACAATTTTTCTCGGAAGCGAAGACTATGCTTCGAAGTTCCTCAGTCAAGTTGGAGTTGTGTTCTGCGTAGTCTTTGTGACCAGTGTCCCTTCTTGTCACCCAGAACTACACAATGTGCAATTGTTGGGCCCTCTTCCAAGCCTGTCATCCATATCAGGCCCAATCCATGGATAATAATGCATCATCTTATATTAGGATGTTTTTCTTTTTGTCAAATCCCCCCACTAGTCCATGCCCAAATGTGCCCAATAAAATGAGCATAAAAACCCAAATACATAATGAAAGTCATACCTTCATGGTTGGAAGACACACCTTCAAACATACAATCAAAAAAAATGGGTGAGAGCACACAATGTTTGGCTCAGGTGGCAGGGAATGTTGCCACATAGTTCTATTTGTTGGCTGTGTTACCCACCTCCCATGGGCACTATCCATAGGAGAAATTTTTCCCCTAGATGGTCCTCAGTCAACAGCTAGCAGCCCCTTGCAGCCACCAAATAACTTGATGTGCCACTATCTCTGCCACCTAAGCCACCCATGTGGTCCCTCGCCCATCTATTATGATCGTATGTTTGAAGGTGGGCCTCTTGACACCGAACGTATGGATTTTCATTGTGTGGTTGAATAATTTTGTTTACTTATCATGGACACTTTTGGACATGGATTGGTGGGGGGATTCGGTGGAAAGAATGGGTTAGGGTTTTACTTGTGATTCCACTTATTCATCTCATGGTTCCCCTTATATCGGGTCTCCTCCCATCGACGAAAGTCTGTAAAGAGTTGGGAGCTTTAGCTGAGGTGATAATGGGCTATTTCTCTATTGTTTCCCCTTGACCTAGTAGTTTCTCTATAGGATCCCCACCTAGGACCCCTACTAGTTTGAGCGGTAACATTTTTTGCATCATTGTCTGGGAAACGAAATATGTGTCATGTTTCCCTTATCACATCATTGATATATTTTTATTGGCAACTACATTGGAAGAAAAAATCCCTAGTTCTTCATTGAAATTTAAGGTCAATTCTTGTAGGGTGGAGAAAGAATTTTTCTAGGCATATTTAAATTCACCCTGGTGAGTCCTACGTAATATACATGTATATCTCAATAGGATGTCTTTATTTGATGATTTTCCCACTTTGTACATCGCTAGCATCCCTGGGAACCCTAATCATGTCACAGGAAAGATGGTATGTGGGGTGCCCATGTTTAAATGTGATCCACTCTCCGCAATTGATCATGTAGAAAGATTTAATGCACATGCTTCAATGGAGAAAGTGGTTCACCAAGATTTCCTTATGTTGTTGTTCATGAGATCTCTCTGTGGTCATAACACATGGTTTCATAATCATAAGCCTAAGAGCATCTCATCTATTGAGGAGTTCTTTGATGGATTTCTTAGATATTTTCAATTATTTCCCACATTAAGCATTTAAGAAGAAGCCTGTATCGAGCATCATCATGACCTTGATGACATGAAGGAAAGGGGGTCCTCCCTAGGCCTGCATGATGAAAGAGGGGATGATGATAATTCTAAAAACATGTGTGATAGGGAGGGTGAGTTTGTATAGAGAAAAATTAGTGATCTGAAATGACAATATACTAAAAACTGATGTAGAATTGATTAGCCATTAGTGATTTGAATGATAACTGAAAGCACGGAAATCGAGGAAAACTGTTGGAGCATAACACTTTACGGCAGTTATAAACCATAATTAAGATGCAAAACAGAAATGAAAACAACGAAAACACAGAAATACCAATCAACAAGATTGATTATAGAGTTCATCCCTGATGGACTACGTCTCCGGGTCCGCTTTCAAGATGAGAAACTGTTTTATTAAGAATGAGAAGGAAGAAGTCGATTACACAATAAATTAGATAGACTAAACTTGCACACAGGCAATTTTGACCTCTGTCATCAGATAGATATTTGAACCAGCTTTCTAACGCCACTTACGGTTTCCAAATCTGACTCTCGATGCTCCCGAAACCCTGAAAACAAAATCACCTCTATCCCTCCAAAACCTGTGCATGAAACTCAAAAACCACTCTTTTTTTTTCAAAGGACAAATCTACCTTTTATAAGCCTGCAAATACACTGAAACCTCCTTGACTGCCTTTAGGAATGAATTTGTTGACTTCTGGGGTTGATATAGTTCAGTCTAATCCACTAGGGATACCTTAGGGTTTAGTCACAAGGTCATTGTATTAATTTAAAACAAATTAACAACATAAAAAAACCTAAAATAACCTAAAATAACCAAAGTTAGAACAAAACCGCATATGGTTTGCTGACCAGGCGGGATTTGTTTAACTATCCACATGTGAACAGTGGGCAGGGAAAATTTTAAGAACCACCCTAAATTTATATGTATAATAAATGGGCGAATCCCCATGATACATAGGAAAAATGGGAGGCGATTCTATCACTATATATATATATATATATATATATATAGATATGGATATGGATATGGATATGGATATGGATATGGATATATATATATATATATATATATATATATATTTGGTGAATCTCTCACCAGATTATATTATCTTGTAAAGTCATGGCGAATCTTTCACTGAATTATAAAATCTTGTAAGATCTTAGAAAATCTTTCACTGAATAATAAAACATTGTGAAGTCTTGGCAAATGTTTTGTTAAAGTATGAAACCATATGTGATAATAATAAAACATATTCATGAAACTATAATATACTAACATACATGTTTGGAAAAAAGAAACATAATTTTCACTTCCTACAAACAATGTTGCAAGTTTTAGTGGCCATGTTTTTCATGGTAGGAGAGATTAATGTTTTCTCTACCACTTTTGTCAAGCTACCACTTTTTCCAAGCTATCAAATTTCTTTCTTATTCCATAGACTCCAACTGTGAGATAAAAAAAAACACATCAAGTTTGTTTACCCCAACACCCAACAAGTAGCAAGCCCCAACTATATAATATAATGAAGTAGTAGGTATCCCAAAGGCCTGAAGGGGATCTAATGGAAAGAAGTGATCATTTTCAAAAGCTTTCCAATCAATATATAAATATATAAATGTAGATTTATTATTATTTTAATTGGAAATCTTCAATTAAATAATAAAATTTAATTACGTCTCTCCTAATCTAAATTTCTTATTAGCATAATTCACTACCTTCATACCATTTTTAACAGCGTTGTAACATGTGGATTAATTTCCTTTTTGGTGCACAATCTCTGCCTTTTAGGACAATATGGTGCAGTGACCCAACCCCTATAGATCATTACGACAAACTAAGAATAGCAGAGAAGATGAAAGGTTGTACAAACCAACATATTTTTCAAACAACTAATCCAAGATCAGTACCTTAACTTTTTCATGAAGATATCATATTGAGAATGTTTGAAAAATGGTGGGAAATCTGGGCAGCGACTATCTCTCTTTTGCAAGGGTGATGCGGAAAGAGTTAAGATTTCATTGTTTTGAATTTTTTTTTTGTTAAATCAGAAAAACCAATATTAATGGAGATATCAGTATTTTTTACTAAATTTTGTGAAGTGACTAAATGTAGCTTTAACCATTCACCTTAAGATTTTTTTTAACAATATAATTTCCTAAGTCTATTTAATATCTTCATTATCATAAAAACCAACCCATATCCATCTTAACTCCACATCTACCACTCTTAGAGGGATGAAATCTATTTATCCCTCCCAGCACTTGCTAGACCCGAAATTAAGATGGATCTAAGCTGATAGAATTTCCCCTTTAAATAGTCTATGCTCACATGAATACCATGGTATTACCATGGGTCAATACCATGGGTTATCATAATCCTTGAGCTTAAAAACTACTATTAGTAATTTATAAAAATTAATAAAATTAATAATTGATTTTTATTTTATTTTTTTATTTTAACCAAGTTAAAATGTTTAAGTGACATTAAATTACAAGATCCATTTTTACTCTTGATCTACAAGCCCCGAGAGGGATCAAATATTTTTTCGCTCTATGTTAGTTTGCATATCACGATATTTGATCTAGAGTAAAGATGGATCTATGCTAGTTTAATTTCCCCCTTTAAATAGGTTGCATTCCATGTGAATACCATGGGTCAATACCATGTGCCATCTTTATTTTTATTAATACTAATATTAGGGTTAATAATGTTTTTTTGCATGGTATTAATAATAATTTGGCCCATGGTATTTGGCCCATAGGCTTCACCTAAATATAACACATTTTTTGAGTGTTCGTAAATATAAGGTGGCTTATGGAGTAAATATAAAAAATGTTTTATTTATTTACCATACCTCTCGTTTATTTATATTTTTATTAATTTACCATACCTTTTTTATAAATATGGTATTTGGCCCATAGGATTCAATTAAATAAAACCTCTTTTTTGAGCCTTCTTAAATAGAAAGAGGGTTATGGACTAAATATAGAAAGAGGTTTTATTTATTTACCATACCTCCACTTTATTTATATTTTCATTTATTTACACACTTGCATGTTCATAAATATAAAGTGACATATGGAGTAAATATAAAAATAAAAAAAATGTTTTATTTATTTACCATACCCCTCGTTTATTTATGTTTTTATTAATTTACCATACCTCTTTTATAAATATGGTATTTGGCCCATAGGATTCACTTAAATTAAACCTCGTTTTTTAGCCTTCTTAAATAGAAAAAGGGTTATGGACTAAATATAAAAAGAGGTTTTATTTATTTACCATACCTCTAGTTTATTTGTATTTTTATTTATTTACCATACCTTTGGAGTAAGTATAAAAAGAGTTTTTATTTATTTACCATACCTCCATTGTATTTTTATTTTTATTTATAACTATCATAAATACATTTTCTTGAAAATGAGGGCGAATGGAAGATTGTAACTCCTAATTTCAAGGGTTAAATTTACTTTTTTTACCCTCTCCCTTAAAATAAGGTGGGCTAACCTCCATACCTAATTTTTTTATAAAATAAATTTGAGGCGATTTGTAACAATGTACTATGATACAAAATATTCGTCCAATAAAAATATAAAACCCCTTAATTTAGCCCAAGCGAAAAAATTCGCCCCTAAAATTTTCCATGACAGTGGGGGTCTAACCATTGTTAGACACTTGGTGGCTATCACCGAATGGCATGGTAACCACCCTGTTCACATAGCGGGTTTACGGTGACTGTTGCAATGTTGCATTCAACCCAGCGATCCCATCACCCTAGCGTCTATCACCCCATTCATATGACAATGATTATGGTCTACTCCTCTGCATGGTCAGGCTTTGACACATTTAACCTTGACGGTTAATCTCTATCCGCTCACATGAGCACAGTTCCAATGCGGTCGATACTCCGTGGTTAGAAACCTGTCATTATGTTTTATGTAATGTTTTTTCCATTTTTTATAAAGGCCGAGACTTGGTTTTTTAATACATTTGATTTGAAAAGGGTGGAAATGTATTTTCATTGTTTTATAATATTTTTTTAACACATATTCAAAGGCCAAGGGTTAGAGTGAGGGTTTTTAGACTAGGTTTTTGAATGCATGGTCTAATGCAATAGGTTTAGGATTATAGCATAAGTTTAGCATAGGTTTAGTACATGTTTTAGTGCTAGGAAAAGTGTTTAGCATAGGATTTAGTGTTTTTAGAACTTAGGCACAGGTTTTAGGGTTTGTACATAGATTAGGGTTTATATTTAATTTTTAAAAATCCAAGTGTAAAACATTGTCACAATGCGACGTTCGCGATGTTCGTTACATGATGACAATAAACCCATGCCTATTATCGACAAATGACGATATTGATTCTCTTCCATGACGACAACCCATGCACATCATCGACTCCATCTATCTTTGCAATGACAACCCCGACAAAGAACTTACGCTACAAATGATGAAACTTTGCGATGGACAACACAACCATGTCGACACTAATCCTACTTGTCCAACGCCAAAACACATGTCATCGACCAATCCTGGCAGAACTGTCATTGAACATAAGTTGACAGCCAGGTACAACACCACAGCAACTGAACGACACCCATAAACTGAGGTGACGACAAAACTGAACACTGATGACGACACTTTGAATATCTATGCAATTGGATCGACGGATCCTCCTCTCCACTTGAAAGCTTTTGGACCACAAAAGTTTGACTAAACAAATAGTTAATGAGGGTAGAAATCCCTCTATTTCCACCTTGACCTGACGATGTACCAATACATTCGATCAATCACCTGCAAGTGATGACCCTGATGATGCTGATCATGGCACATTCTTATTTGGTGACCTGTTTCTTCCATCCGCAGTATGAACAACTTGTGACAATGGGCAAACAACATGTTATCAACATGACAATTGAGTTCTTTCCATGAAGAATCATGAGTTAGTGATTCAAAAACATCTTTGAAAATAGTATTTGTAGAACTTTGTTCAATACTTTTGATGGGTATTAACAATCTACTTTCCAGAATACCTAAAATATTCAAAGACTCCTTTGATTTTGATTTCATATCAATTACTTGACTTGATTTACTTCCTCGTTAACTGATTACTAAGTGAATTTGCTACACATAACTCATCCAGTTGTGATGTAAAGACTGTTGCAACTTGATTTGACTTTGAAAGTATCTAAGTAATTGTTGATTTACTTGAATCACTATTTCTTCATTGATTAACTGTTATTTCCATTGACTAACACTTTCACTTAATGCATTAGTTTTCAAATCATCATAAGGAAACTTTAGATCTTCTTTTGAAAATGCTTTGTCATGAAAACGTATAAACTTCCCCTCCACTTGAAAAGAGGCTTCATTACTTTTTAAAGCATGAAATGATAATGCAATACCAAAGAAATGTAACACTGACTTTCCCCAATACTGACCTGCAGCCCTAAAACTGAAAATAAACATACCATCTGAAACAAGTCTTTGATTGGACTCATATGTACCATTTCCTACAATACACTGTTGATGATGATAGTTTATAGAATTCAGTTGAATGAATGAATTGAAATTCATTCTGTATTTAAGAATATGTTCATAGGACATTAAATGTATCTCATGTTGCTTATCCTGTTCATGAATAAGATTTCTTGGAAAAGAATTCACCACCTTGACCAATTGATCTACAAACTGAATCTTGCATCTCGAACAATCAACCTTATGTTGTTCCTTAATAAACATGAGTACCTATTTACTTGAACTTATAAACTACTTAACTTGATTTGTAACAATTAAATCCAATTTTATTTGAATTTATGTACCCTAACAATAAATTCAACCCCTTCTTTCTTTTGGTGATATTTATGTTCCCTTCTGTAAAACACTGCATCTCTATCATAAAGATAAGGACTTCTTAAGACAACTCCACATATGTCTACTGGGACCACATCTAACTCCACTTCATTAATGTACTTAGATGTAATTGAAAATTTTAACCGACACTGCTTTGTGACATGTATCTGAGTTGATTTATTAATCCAACCTAATGGGTATGGTCTTGGATGATTCTGTGTTCCCAATCCCAATTGATTAACTATATTTTCAGATATTAAATTTGCTTGTGATCCACTGTCAAACATTGTGTCAATATTTGTATGCTTAGAAGTTATCCTAATGTGGAAGAGTTCAACTCTTTTATCCTCATGTGAAGGATTTATGTTTGAAGAAGATACATTAGTTTTCGAACTTGAACCAATATCAGAAGTTTTACCTGTCGTAACCATGGTGGTTATCCTCCTTTCATCACTTGAATATGAACCTAGATCCTACTGGACTACTGCAACGGCCTCCTTTTCATCCTTCACCTTAAGGAACCTTTTGGGCTTAATTTCTAGATGAAGTTTCCAGTGCCTCGATTCATCATGACCGATTCTTTGGCAATGAGAACAAGTAGGTCTTTCCTTCTAAACGATTGTTGATTTCTTTCTCTTCGAATTATTCTTCCCCTTACTATCACTGGAATCTTTGTTTTCCATCTCTTTGGATGACTGTGATGAAAACTTGAATGGTCTGCCACCTGACTCAATATGTATGGCCTGAACACACACCTCATAAAAATCATCAGGATTAAACATCAATAAAGCATGATACAAATATGAATGTAAACTGCTGATGTATTTTAACAAAGTTTCACGTGTATCCAATGAAATACCAAGCGCCAATGCTTTCTTTCTGAAGTCTTGAGTAAACTCCTGAACACTCTTCCCTTTACCTTTCCTCAGATGATGCCAATCAATAACAACTTGCTGCATGTATCCTAAAGGATAGAACTGTTTCCTAAGAGATTTTAAAAACTTAGATCATGAAGAGATGACTTTTCCTTTACGCTTTACATCTAGCTGAGTTTTACTTTCCCACCAGATTAAATCTGTTCCCCCCATTCTAAGTGTAGCTAACTGAATTTTAGTTTTATCGCTAGAAATGTTTTGAATGCTAAAATACACTTCTAACTTCTTTATCTGGTTATCTAGCTTTTCAGGATTCATTTCGCCCTCATAAACAGGTAACTCAAATTTAACATCAAGTTTCAAAAGAGATGTTTTCTTAGGTTTCTTTTCCATTTCAGATTCTGCACTGAAAGAAGAAGAAGAAGAAGAAGAAGAGGATGATGGAGATGATGGAGGTGAAGGAGGTTTATCATCCTTGCCTTTACCTTTGTCCTTCTTTGATGCCTTTGAAGAATAAGTTGCATCTCTCGCCTTCTTGTCTTCGTACAATTCTCCCAACATCTACTACATGTTTAATAATTCTTGCTGAAATGGTTCCTCACTCATCTTTGCTTCCGTTTTTTCACCTACATCAGGTCCTGACATGTCGATTTTTGAACAAATCATCGCTTTCCAATCTCTGGATCGATCTGCTCAAGGATTCCTTCTCCTCGTTGCGACTTTGACCTACTAACATTCAATGGAAAATTCTACAAATGCAACCTGCTCTGATACCAAATTATATGATCTAGAAATGACCATATACTAAAAAATGATGTAGAATATATTAGCCATTAGTGATTTGAATGATAACTGAAAGCACGGAAATCGAGGAAAACTGTTGGAACATAACACTTTATGACAGATGATAAACCATAATTAAGATGCAAAACATAAGAGAAAATAGCAAAAACACAGATATACTAGTCAACAAGATTGATTACGGAGTTCATCCCTAATAGACTACGTCTCTGGATCCGTGTTCAAGATGGGCAACTATTTTATTAGGAATGAGAAGGAAGAATTTGATTACACAGTAAATTCTAGATAGACTGAACTTGCACACAGGAAATTCTAACCTTTTTCATCAGGTAACTCTCTAAACCAGCTTTCCAATGCCACTTACGGTTTCCAAATCTGACTCCCGATGCTCCTAAAACCCTGAAAACAAAATTGCCTCTATCCCTCCAGAACCTGCACATGAAACTCAAAAACCACTCTTTTTTTTTCAAAGGACAAATATGCCTTTAATAAGCCTACAAATACACTAAAACCTCCTTGACTGCCTTTAGGAATGAATTTTCTAACTTCTGGGGTTGATATAGTTCTGTCTAATCCACTAGGGACACCTTAGGGTTTAGTCACAAGGTCATTGTATTAATTTAAAACAAATTAACAATATAAAAAAACCCAAAATAACCAAAGTCAGAGCAAAACTGCATATGGTTTGCTAACAGGGTGGGATTTGTTTAACTGTTCGCATGTGAATAGTGGGGGTCTAACTGCTATTAGACACTTGGCGGCTATCCCCTAATGGCGCGGTAACCAACCTATTCACATGGCGGGTTTACGGTGACTGTTGCAATGCTACGTTCAACCCAGCGTCCCGTCACCCTAGCAGCTATCACCCCGTTCATATGACAACAATTATGGTCTATTCCTCCACGTGGTCAGGCTTCGACACATTTAACCCTAATAGTTAATCTTTGTCCGCTCACATGAGCACAGTTCTGATGCGGTCGATACTCCATGGTTAGGCACCTGTTGTTATGTTTTATGTAATTTTTTTACATTTTTTATAAAGGCCGAGGCTTGGTTTTTTAACACATTTGATTTGAAAAGGGTGGAAATGTATTTTCATTGTTTTATAATTTTCTTTTAACACATATTCAAAGGCTGAGGGTTAGATTGAGGGTTTTTAGACTAGGTTTTTGAATGCATGGTCTAATGCAATAGGTTTAGAGTTATAGCATAGATTTAGCATAGATTTAGTACATGGTTTAGTTCTAGGAAAAGTGTTTATCATAGGATTTAGGGTTTGTAGAACTTAGGCATAGGTTTTAGGGTTTGTACATAGATTAGGGTTTATATGTAATTTTTAAAAACCGATGTGTAAAACATTGTCACAATGTGACGTTCGTGACTTTCGTTACATGATGACAATAAACCCATGCCTGTCATCAACAAACGACGATATCGATTCTTTGCCATGATGACAACCTACGCACATTGTCGACTCCAGCGGTCTTTGCAACGACATCCCGGACGATGAACTTATGCCATGGATTATGAACCTCTATGATGGATGACACAACCATGTCGACACCAATCCTACTTGTCAAACAACAAAACACATGTCATCGACCAATCCTGGTGGAACTGTAGATGAACATAAGTCGACAGCCAAGATCAACACCACATCAACTGAACGACACCCATAAACTGAGGCAATGATGGCACTAAACACTGATGACGATACTTTGAATATCTGTGCAATTGGATCGATGGATCCTCTTGGATCAATTAGGGTTAATTGTATTATTTCCAAGGAGACTATCTCCGATGATATATCCTTTGAAAACCTTGGAGAAGGTGATCCCATAGCCCCTTCAAACACTAATATCAATGATTATTTATGTATTAGATAAGGAAAATGGTAGGTCCATAGGAATTGTTTTGATGAGGACCTTGTTGTCACCGAGATTGTACAAGAACAGTGTGACAATGACTCAAGTCGGGGGTTGTCGCTCTAATCCTTGACCTCTTCATTCTAGTTGTCTCCCAACAACAAGCTATGGGGGGTAGTCCCTATGGAATATGAAAATGAAATACCAATTGGAAACCAACAAGTCTGGGAGACATGATTGAATGGCCTAGCCACTTGGTTGATTTTATCAAGTTAAGAGATTTGATTGGACCGTTATATGAGACTAGTTTCTTATGGAGTCAACTACTTGCTTTATATCGATTAAATACCAAATGGCC
Organism: Pinus tabuliformis; assembly: GCA_031772625.1. NCBI lineage: Eukaryota > Viridiplantae > Streptophyta > Pinopsida > Pinales > Pinaceae > Pinus > Pinus tabuliformis. The sequence goes on along the minus strand of CM062820.1, from coordinate 1,199,170,953 downwards.
AGATGAAAAATTGATGCTTAGATGATTTTCTATCCTATATAAAGTGTGAATCCTATAATCTAGGTGTGATGCAATAATCTTGGTTTATTTTAATTATATTCCTAGCTAAACGTATCCCTTAATCCTTATCTATTTTGAGGCTAGTCTCAAAAGTAGGTGGTAGAGAGAAGTCAATGTGAAGCAAGAAAATACTTGGTTAATGATACCTCCCCTTTAAATCTAACATACCCGATGCCTCCGGCGCTACAAAGATTATGGCTCTAATGACTGAAAGGTCACCATTTTAACAACTAGAGAGGGTCTAGTGTTCACAAGCTAAGAGATGAATGGTGTTCCTATCTTTCTATCAACCAAGCTTATGCTTGGAGGCAAGTAATGAACGCAAGACTAGGCCTAAAATGCAAGGGAAATTAATTTGAGTGATCTTGAGTTAATATTGTTTATGACTTTCAGTACTTAGTTATGATTATATTATGATAAAGGGTACTTAACAATAAATAAGAAACAATCTTAAACACAAGATAGAGTGCCCAATTACAGTAGCGCTCAAAAGATGTATCAAATATAACCAAGAGATAATTTCTCAAGAAACAAGATAGATGCTCCAATAAAATGATAATGACAATGATGGCAAGTATAATATATTAGAGCACTTTATCCAATATGTTACTTAGAACAATTAACCAAATTTCTCCTTAACACTTATATTATATGACACAATAATGAAAAGGATATTTGTTAAACAATTATTCAAGAGATAGATAATTTAGATTATTAATGTTCTTCAACCACAATTAGAAAATCTCAAATTTATAACAAATTATCACAATGCTAATTAGATATTTAATGGCAATGACCAATTAACCATTCAAGGAGATTATTAGATCTTGAGATTAGATTGTCGATCTTGAGATTAGATTGTCAAGTGCTTATATGAGTGAGTTACACAATTGCAAGATTATGATATAGGATATGATGCTTACCTGCAGAATAATAAGTTAGTGCTTTTACAAGGAATGCTAGTATAAATATAACCACTTATCCAATAGCCAATAGCAATGACAATTAAAAGTATTCCTTTTAAATTCAATGTCACAAAATAGTTGTAGTCCTTTAGGCAACACTTAATTTTCTTTTCAATGATAATGAAAGGAAAGAGGCAATACATTTACCAATTTTATAGTCAATGGTATGTAGAGATGCTTGCAATGAGAAACATTCAAAAATATTACTCTTTATATTTATGTTAATGATATTAGTAGACTTATGGGAATAACAAACTAATCATCTATAACATATGCCAATTCAATCTTAGCTTCTTATTGAGATAATAACACATATATCTTGCTAATGAGATTGCCAACATTGAATGCTTATGAATGCAAGGATGCAATGAATGGAAGAAATAGTTAGAAATGAGATGCAAGAGGCAGCAAAGAAGTGATCACAACAGTCCTCCAAATCAATGAGATGCCAAGCAATGATAAACCCAACAATCCAAGGATGACAAGCTAAAGGAATATTATGCAAAAGTGCATTGGTGTCAAAGTATAACTATGAAAATGATGTAACTGAGGATTATTTGGAAATTTCCAATGTAGCTGTGACACCCTAAAATCTATTTCAGGCCTAGAAATTAGTTAAATGCATCAAATCATAGTCATACCATATCAATCTCAAACACTCCAAATAAAAGAGATGCATCTCTTTAATTCATAGGATGTTATTGTTGGACATTGTTACTGATGAGCCTCTAAATTAGACATAAATTAAGGCCCATGCCTCTAAATTAAACATAAATTAAGGCCTATGACCATCCTTCAACACATTAAACCTCTTGTTATCACTCAGGTTGTTCCCTTTGAATCCGAAGGGAATACGGCCAAGGTAACCACTAACCAATCTTTTGGCCACAGGTCCTAGCCTACCTGTAACCAGAGAGGGCTCTCTCTATCTGATTTAGCTCTGTTTTGATATGGTTTTAGGCTAGTTATGGTGCACATGGTTTTGTTTTGAATTTGTTGGGATGATGATTTCAGTCAGAACAGGTATGTTTTTGCAGGATGATCTAGGCCATTGGGCATAGATTCCATGATGGTTAATTGCTGGAAGTGTCCTTTTGAGGAAGAGGTTATGCTACAGAGCCAGACAAGCATCTATGGAACAATTTTTTCAAATCTGTAATATGATGGGATGAAATCAGGGAGTGAAAGGCAACTAAGGATCTTTCAGTGAACTGATAGGGGGAATAGTGGGAGCATTACTTAGGAGCATTTAAGAATTCCTTAATAACATTCATATTGATAGAACAAATACAAACATGAGCAATTAAGAATTCATGTTTATGATTAATTCTGAAGAAAACACATTTAACAACAGAGATTGAGCATAGGGTGTAGTCAAACAATTCCTGTACTATTCTTTTTCTCTATTGCTAAGCTAGTGAAACACATATATGAGTTAAACAAACATAAAAAGACAAAACATAGTTCAGGATAACTTATTGTTCCATTAGACAACACAGGAATTCTGTAGCAGAACACAGATCATCATTCAGACATCAGACAGTGCAGAGATAGTGAACTTTTCCAGCCTTTTGTATTAGATAGTCTGAAAATATACAAAACAGTGTCTCAAAGAGAAAATCACCAACCCCAAATACGTTGTGTGGGGAGGTATATATACAAAATTTAGATACAAAAATATCTAACTGATGAGTTAATGGCTCATAAATTCTATGCCAACCCCTGAGGAATTACAGCTGAGAGAGTAAATGCTGTAATAACTATTTAGTGCATTAGCTATCCAAAATTGTCAGAAAGCTTTGACTTTTGTGACCCATTGAGTCGGCTGGAGCCGTGCTGTCCAAAATTAGCGTGTTTCCTTTCCTTGGCTTGCTGTCCCAGTATTTGGCTGAGTCATTATTCTCACCCGCTCTGCCTGCTGTCTTCATGTTGCATTTGACTTTTGTTGACCTCAAGCTGATTAGAAGAGACCAAACTGAGATTATTGGGGCAAAATTTGCAGCATTGCCTGCCACCAATCCTCCTTAGGTAGTTGGTGTCTTTGTATTTTTATTAAAGTTTCATCTGCCTCTGTATATCTGTAAAAATTTGGTGGGACCTCAAATAGGTGATTAATTTCATGCTCAATGTAGAATAAATTTTCTAGCTTGTTATAGAGGCTCTGCCCTGATGGAGGTCCTGCTTCTTCAGAAGTGCTGGTTGATGCTGTGATTTGATTTGCAATAAAATTGGTCATCCTAGTGGCATATTACTCTCGGGTGAGCAGTCTTCCCGCACTGGTCAATAGGCTGGGCAATCCTTTGTCTTGTAAAGCTCCCATTCTAAGCTTGTAGTCATCTACCTCAGCCTTCATTTCCTGACATTTTCTTTCCACAGTCTGCACAAAATTTCTGAGGGTCAGCACTTTTTTAGCTGTTAGAACAGCATCTGTTCTGCTGCTGATGTTTAGGGCTGCCAACTCCTCCTTGGTGTGATTGTTGAGGAAATGTATCATCTTGTTGGCCTGCTCAGGCATATTCCCTAGTGCTGCTCTGGCCTTCTGGCTTTCAACTTGTGCTTGGCCTATTAACTCCATCTGCTCATGCACTGTTTTGATTGACTTCCACTGTTTGGTAATGGAGTGGTCAATCCGGGTCCACAAAATCTTCTTTATCTCTGCCAGAGTATTCTCTAAATTTAGTTCCTTTTCCAAGGCCTTTATTTTGTCCTTTAGGGCCTTAATCTCTCTGGTCTGCTCTGCTACTGTCATTTTGTATTTGTCATATTTTGTTTCTAACTCAGCCAATTTTTCTTTGGCTTGTTTGATCTCTGTTTCCTGAAGCTCCAGCTCTTTGACAGCTTTGGTCAAATCATCCATGCTTATGCTAGCTTCAGGATTTGTTGTTGTTGTCATTGGAGGGGTCACTGTTGCTTCTATAGTTGCTGCAGTAGTTGGGGCAGTTTGAGGAGGTTGGGAGGTTGATTCTCCCCGTTTGTCTTGCAGTGCTTTCTCCAGCTCCTCTTCCAGATCAATTACTCTTTGGTTCAGCTTCATCATTAGATCCAATTGATCCTCAGCTTCCTTTTCTTTCTGCAATTCTCCTGTTTGAGGGTGCTCAGTAGGAAGCAATCTCAATCTCTTCTTCAATGCAGCAATATCATCATCCTTCTTTTTCATAAGGGCCCTCACACCCTTAGGATCCTTAGGATCATGTCCTAAGTCCACAATAATGTCCTCCAATGTTTTGATTCTGTTGTCTTTAGCTGTGGAGGACATTCTTTCTAAATCAAGCTGAGTGTTGGTGTTCTTCAGAGATTCTTTTAATTCATGGGCCATTGTGGCCCTGTCTACCAATGTGGCATAGACCATTTCCCCTGTTTTCGTATGCAGTTCTATCTGATCCATGGGGTGAATGTCTTTTGCCATGACCTCCAACTTTGTTCTAACATAATCTGCAGCTGAGTGAGGCTGCTGTATTTTGGGTTTAAAGTGGCTGAGGATCATCTTTTCCTCTTTGATGTCATATGCTGCCATCAGCCTTTCTTGTTTGGCAGGTGTTTCCTTGAGAAATTGGTCATATAACTGCACTCTTAGTAGCTCATTTTGTGCCTTAATTTCTTTGAAGGTGGCCTTGGTGCTAGATGGCTTCTTGCTTTGCTGAGTGGAGGAGGACACCTCCATGCCATGTTGTCTTTCCTGCTCTTGTTGAAAAGAGCTTGTGGCTGTTTGTTGGCTATCTTCTTTTTCTTTCCTTGGGCTTCCAAGGATCTCTTCACTGATTTCTTCTATAACTGGAGAATCAACCTTTTGCCTTTTGGCTTCGGGTTGCTGGTTGGATCCACTAGCAGGTGTGGACTCCTCTCGGTCTCGTTTTTTGCCTCTTTCCTCATGTGAAGGAGTCTGCAAGGCAGGCACTGTTGGTGCCTCTGTTTGTTGTGGAGGAGTCTGTTCTTGCTGCTGCCCAATTGAAGAGGCAGGCTGCTCTATGACCACTTCTTTTTCTGCACCCATTATCCCCTTTCCCTTTTCTGTACCTGTTGTTGATGTAGATGGCCCATGGGTGGCTGGTGCGGTTGTAGCAGTGGATGTACTTTCTCCAATTTGACGTGGTTGTTTGAAAGTTACCTGCTGCACAGAATCTAAGTCAAGAGTTTTTTCCAAATCCTTGACATTTTTCTCCATTATTTCTTCTTGAGTTAATTCCTCAACTAATGTGCCTTGCAACCATTCATCTTGGTTGGCATACTGCTCAATTTGTGGATATTTACAGTGATCATAACCTAGCAACCTGTATTTGACTCTTCTAGCACTGATGAAGCCTTCTGGGTCATAAGGGACCCACCAGAAGCTCCTCTTTAGTTTATATTTATCCCTGAGAATTTGATCAGCCTCTTGCCAACCTTCTTTCTTATTCATGATGAAGGGGCCCAGATGGTCTTTAAATTTGAGGTGGGATTTCTTTTTGGCACTATGCAAGTGGGTGAGGTCAGAACTAATGAGTTGCCTATAGTATTCCAAGGCGAACAATCTCATCGGTACATACCTTGGGAGCCTGTAAGGACAGAGCTCACAACCATAGATTCTGATGACTGTATGGTTTTGATATAGGTACCAATCACCTATTTTATAACTCTTGGATAGCTGCAAGGTTTTCTGAATCTCAAATGACGGTCTGGGAGGAGGGGATCTCATTAAGAGGCAAGAGACTGGGTAAACAAATTGGTCAACAAACTCACAGTAAGAATATGGAGAGTCTTGAACTTGGTGGAAGATTGATGACCAGAAGATGACAGACCTCTTTTCACCCCTAGAATCCACTTTCTTGATGGGGCATTGGAAGATTTCAGACTGATAATACATGAATAAGTGGTAGATATATGATGAATATTTAAATACTCCCTCCCTATCCACTTTCAATAGCTGGTCATGTATTTTATTGGCTATAAACTTGGCAAAGTTATATTTGTAAGCAGGGGGCTGGCCTGGACTATATGCAGCTAATAATACCAACACTGTCTCATCAATGTGCTCACTGGTTTTGAAGCCCATCACATAGGAGATCATATCAACTAGGAGCCTTCCTACCTCATTAAAATGGACATATAAGAAAGGAGGTGGCCCTGTAGGCTGGCGGTCTACCCTCATGAATGTCTTAGTGACCTTTTCAATGTCAGCACTGGAGAGTTTGGCGCCTGCATCCAGCAAATAGTTCATGGAGAATGGAAACAACAACTGAGTCTGCTTGAAATTAAGCATTTGATTGATGGATTCGGGATTAATGTGAAAAAGTATGCTCCCAGATGGAGACTTAACAGTTCTCTGAGTTGGACCATAGTTCTCAGCACATAAGCGGATGAGCTCTGGAAAGATATTGACAGATGGGAGGAAATAATAAGGCAGATTGGACTCCCATATACCATATGTGTCATTGTTGCTCAGATAGTTGTTTCTCAATTAGCAGAAGGTTTGTAAGTGGTTTCTGTCACCAACAAGATCTTGGATAAGGTAATCTCTATCAGCAAGAGGCATGGCTTCAAGTTCCTTGTTTGGTGGATTCATAGGAGTGACACTGAGAGCTGATGGTGTAGCCATTGTAGAACTTTCAGGTGTTTTCTTTAGAATGAAGTTTTTGAGTATAACAGGCTGAAGATGATAGCTTATGAGGATTTGAAGAGGAGTGGCAGAATGAGTGTAGCTGGAGCCAAAGTTGCCTTTGAAAAGAACAACTTGAAGAGCTTGATTTGAGCTTTGGTTCCTTCTGGTGAACTCTCAGAATTTAGAGACAGTGAGGGCAAATGCAGAGGAGAAAAGGATTGCAGCTTAGTTATATGGAGAGCTTGAATCGAAACACGGCAAAAGGGAACAATGCCGGGCAGGTGTGAGAGTATGTCGAAAATTCAAGCCCGAAAACGATTCTGTGACAGTGAAATTATGTATGGTGCGTGGCTATCTTAAACAGGGGGTGCTTTAGATTGTTTTAGGCCAACATTTACAGGACAACACCATTAATTTAGGAGTTTTTAGGCAATTCAGTGGAAAAATTTGCAGAGAATGGGAAGAACACGAGCAAATGGGTTGAATTTGGCAAATACCTGGATTAGCCAACGCCGAGGGTGGTCGAATTGATTGGAGGACGAAGACTGTCGTTGAATTTGCAGGTGGCGGCGTCCGAAGCAATGAATTTTGAAATCTTGAGGTAGTTGGAGGTGACCAGCAGAACAGCGCGGCCGCGATTGTATAGTGAAAATGACAAAAAAACGGTCACTTTTGGCCTTTTTAACGATAAATTTGGCGCATACGCGCTTTTGGCGCTTTCCCGCGATGACGTCAGCATGACGTCATCAGCGGGCCCCAAGTACGGACGGGTGATGTGGATGCTGACTGGGATGATAGCGTGGCGGGACATTGGGGCACAATGCGGGGGGCGCAAAGACAGCGTGGCGAGCGACGTGGGATAATGGCGGGGGCCCGAGCGTGACGTCATAGTGATGAGAGCGGTGACGTAATGGGGGGGAGGCCGGTTTGCAGAAGGCGGTTTCTGGTTTCCCCGCACCGCCTTTGGGGAGAAGCGGTTTCGGGGGGGAGGCCTCCGAACACCCCGGGCTGCCGACACGTGGCAGGGGTACGGCGGCAAAACCGCCCATCCCCCGGACGTTAAAGCCCGGCATGTTGGCAGCTCATATCACCCGCCCACTGTTGGATCGGGCGCGGTGGGAGATCAACGGCTGGCGGGGCCTCTGGTGCGGCGTGCAGGTTTGGGAGCGGGACCCACCCATTATTTAAATGATATTTTATGGCGCGGGTTTAAAACCTTAGTTTTGGTGGGTTTTGGGGTTGAAAATAACGCAGGCCATGGCGCCACAATGTGTAATAAAAAGTATTTAAACATTTTACCATTAAAAACATTGGGTTTTAACTTGAGGGGGCAATTTTTGCAAGGGTTTAGGTGAATGGGGGTTTAGGTATAGGCTATTAATATTAACCAGGGGTTAGATTAATTCTGGGGTAAGGACGCAGAAGGGTTGACTATAGTCCCAGATGGACTAATGTCTCCCATGACAATGTTACTTAGCTATAATGCTAAAGGGGGGGGGATATACTAGGGAGCTATATAATAGGGTTAGAAGTTAATATGGGTATGTGAGGTGAAGTGGGAAAGCAGAGATAGATGAAGTATGAAGTGAGGGCTTTACACAAGAAATGTGGCTTCTTTTTGAAGAAGAAGGTCACAACTTGTCTTGACTTTATCAAGGGAGAAATGCAAGGAGGACTATTTAGGCAGATCCTAAAGTCCTCAAGGGGATGTTAGTAAGAAACCTTTTGAAGGGAATGAGGGAAGTTAGAGATGGTTTGATAGTTTGCCATATGGACCATTGTTCTTGCCCTTCTCCTATTGGTGAGATAAGATAAGATTTTCAATCATATCATGTGATCAGACCTTACTTCTACAACCTCCAACTTCCTACCCTGCCTAATAGACCTAACATTTTTTCTTCTTTTGGATGGGTGCACTTAGCCTTGCAAACCCTGATAATCCTCTTTTCCTTTTGTTGCTCTCCTATCTAAATCTACCCTTATGTCTTCCAAGGGCCCAGATTAAGCAATTGGGCTCCTTCCTTTCTCTATCCAGCTACTCATTTGCCAAGCTTGAACTGTTTGAGCAGGTATTCATTCTCTAGTCTAGAACAGGCAATTTAAAACATGGCATGGCCCAGTTTGAACTGTTGGGCCATCCATCAAGATAGCAGTGGCATTTTGGTTGGCCACTTTCCTGGTCTTTCTTTGGGGTTCATTTCAATTATTATTTCTGACCAATTCATTTTCTTGCCTTTTGATTATTCTTTTAAGGCATACCCTCTTTACATTTTTTAACTGTCTGTTTCTTTAACAAAATATGGAACCTTTGTACCATCAAAGATGAACATTTTTGGCACTTACACTGTCAATCATGAAAAATGAAACCCTATTGGTATAGGAGACTAACAGTGGCTCCACTTGGGGATGACTTTTCCAGATGAAAAGTCAAGAACAGCAGGTCAGATCGCCTTATTTTTTAAATCTTGCTGCAGCCTGAATTCTCCTTCTGTTAAAGACCATTCATCTGAATCTTTAGAAACTTGTATGAGATACCCTGCAAGCTGATTTTCTGTGAAATTACAGCTCTGTTTTTTACTTGTTTCTCTGAGTGTTCCTCATCACCTTGATAGTTCCCAAGTGCTTTCTCTTGTTTTCCAGTGATGGGATCAAAACATGTATCAAAAATGGTGCAGTACCCCGATCTTTCTCAAAATCAGCTCCACTTGGTCCCTTATCTATCTGTTGTAAATGAAAATACTGAAAATACAAATATTTATGTACAATATACAACTGTGTAGTGCTTGATCAAAGGGGGTCAAAATAATGCTTGAGCATCCTCCCATTGACTGGGCCTTCCTCAGTGTTTGAGCCATCCAAATTTTTTAGAAAATAGGTGTTATTACCCTGTACAGCATAAATGACATAGGGCCCCTTCCACAAGAAATCAAACTTTCCATGTTTTCCTTTATCCTCTCTCCTAGAATCCCATCTCAATACTTTACTTCCTATGAAGAAGTCTTCAGCTTTGGTTCTTTTGTCAAATATTCTCTTGAGCTTATCTTGCAATATTTGGGTTCTCTGATAGACTTCCTCTCTTGTTTGCTGTAGGTGAATTGTTTGATTGATCCTTCTTTGAATGTCATTTGGCTCAGCTTGTATCTCCTGCAGTAACTTGATTACAGGGATCCCCAAAGATGAAGGAAATCTTGCTTCCATTCCATAAACTAGTTCATATGGGCTTGTGCCAATGGATCTCTTGGTGGTCAACCTGTCTGCCCATAGTGCATTTACCAGCTTCTTATGCCAATTCTTTTTGTTCTCCTCCAAAACCTTATTGATGATGTTGATGAGGCTTTTATTGGAAGACTCAGCTAGGCCATTGCCTTGAGGATAATAGGTTGTGGAATGACCCAAGGTCATATGATATTTATGGCAAAAGTTGACCATTTTTTTGGACTTGAAAGCAGCAACATTGTCTGTAATAATTTTATCTGGACAGCCAAACCTGGACAAGATGTTGGTTTCTAGGAATTGTATAATGATGGAGTCATTGGCTTGCCTACAAGGGATGGCTTCAATCCATTTGGTAAAATAGTCTGTAGCAGTCAAAATCCACCTATGCTGACCAGAGGATGAAGGGTGGATTTCACCAATGAAGTCTAAACCCCATTGCTAGAATGGTCTCTCAGTTGAGATAGGTTTGAGTGGTAAAGGCAAAAGCTTTCTTTTGCCTTCAAAAATTTGGCATTTGTGACAAGAGATTACAAATTTTCTCACATCAGTAAACAAGGAAGGCCAATAAAACCCAGCCCTTAGGATTTTATCAGCTGTGGATTTCCAGTATAGGTGTCCTCCACAGTCACCTGCATGAAATTCCTTGAGGACCTTGTCAGTTTCTTCGAATGTTAGGAATTTCAATAAGATCCCTTCATGATTTCTCCAAAACAAAACATTATCTATGATACAAAATTTTGATGCTTTCATCTTCAAGAACCTTTTCTTAGTTCTGGACAACCCTGGAGGAGCTTGCAGGTTTAACAATACAAAACATATATCAGCATACCAGGGAGATTGCAAAAAGGCTTGGTTGATCTGTGGAGTCACCAGCTCCTGTTCGTTGCCCAGTTCATTAATGTCAAGGGCTTGGAAATTGGTTTCAGTCATTAGCTTGGCTAGACCTTGTCCTTTTATGAGTTTGGTAGGCTTGATTTCAATGTCATATTCTAAGATATTGGCAATCCATTTGCCCCTCTTGCCTTCAATTCCTTCTTAGGTTAAAATGTCCTTAACCACTGCATTTGGGACATAGGCAATTATATGAGAGTACAAAATATAGAATCTAAAGTCTTTGATAGCCTTTACCAATGCATAGGCTTGTTTTTCCATAATCTGATATTTTAAGGGAGCATCTCTAAGGGCTCTGCTAAAAAATGCAATGGGTTTTTCACAGCCTTGGTCATCTTTTTGTAATAGGACTGCAGCAATTGTATGCTCAGATGCAAAGGAAAAAATGATGAAGTCTCTATCAAACCTAGGGCTTGTTAGGACTGGTGTGTTTGTCAATGCTCTTTTGATGTCCTCAAAGGCTTGTTTAGCTTCCATGGTCCATTTGACCTTGGAATCCTTCTTCAACATATTATTTAACAGTCTTATGAGCTCGGCCAAATTAGGAATGAATCTTCTCAAGAAGTTAATCTTACCTAAAAAACCTTGCAATTCTTTGATGTTTCTTGGATGAGGGACCTGAAGGATAGCTTGAATTCTGTCCGGATCAATCCTAATACCATCTTTTGAGATTATATGCCCTAGGAGTTTACCTTCCTCTAGACCAAACAGTGATTTCTTTGGATTCAAAGATATGCCATATTTTCTACAAATTAAGAAAACTTGCCTCAAATGCTCTAAGTGTTCTTGGTCTGATTTTGAAAAGGCAGTGAGATCATCAAGGTAGACGAATAGGAAATCATGGATTTCTTTGGCAAAGGCTATATCCATTGCTCTTTGGAACGTGGCCCCTGCATTCTTAAGCCCAAAAGGCATTTTGACATATTTGAAAGTTCCCCAAGGTGTTGTGAAGGCAGTTTTATCTTGATCATCCGGGTGTACTAAAATCTGATTGAATCCAGAGAATCCATCTAATAATGAGATCCTAGAGGCTCCCACAACCCTTTGTAGGATATGATCCATTTTTTTAAGGGGTAATGGTCTTTGAGAGAGACCTTATTCAAATTTCTTAGGTCAACACACAGTCTGATCTCTCCCGTCTTTTTCCTAGTAGGCACTAGGTTTGAAATCCATTCTGAGAACCTGATTGGAGCAATGATCCCTGCTTCATACATACGTTTCACTTCTTTTTCAATGAGGGGAAGGAGCACAGGGTTCACTCTTATAAGCTTTTGTTTAAAAGGTTTTTGGTTTTCTTTTAAAGGTATGGTGTGCTGGATGACTGAGGTATCATAGGACTTGAGGTCCTCATAACTCCAGGCAAAGATATCTTGAAATTCTTTGAACAATTCAATGTATTTCAACTTTTGATCAGATGGTAATGCCTTAGACAATTTTATCATTTTGGGATTTTGTCTGGTTCCAATGTTACAGTCTTCAATCTCAGCATTCAGCGGTTGCATTTTTGGTTTTCTTGAGATATCATTTGAATCAAACAAATCCTCCAAAGGGGTTAAACCTATGGGCAGAAAATTGTCTTTTAGATCAATTACTTCGGCTTCTGTCTCAGCTATTTCATCTAAATCTGTTTGCTTCAGCTCTTGTATATTTTCGTTATTAAAGGTAGTAGGGTGCAAAACCAGATTTGTTGTTTCAGCTGATATGTTCTGCTTGATTGTGTATGCCTGCTGTTGATCATCCATAGTGCTAGTATCAATGTTAATGCCGGAAAATTCTTCTTTTAGAGTAAGGAAGTTATTTATCTGTGTGTCACTCTCAAAGACTTGCCAATTCTTGATGTTATCCGGGACTGCAGGCCTATGTTTGATTTCAGCAGTGAAAGTGTGATTGGGTTTGAAAGGTAGCTTGCAAGTGCTGGCAAAGGTTGCCAAGCTATGAGCATGTAAATTGAGCTTCCTTGAAATTTTAGTTAGCTGAGATTCTGAGAAAGTATCAAGTACTTGGATAGCTACTCCCTTATAAGCTCTTAACCTTAGATCATTTGTGATAAAGTTTCCTTTCATCTGTTGTATGATCAGATCTGAGTCTCCTAAGATGGACACTTTGGTTGCACCTAAATTTTTTATGAGTTTGAGACCTAACAAAAGAGCCTCATACTCAGCCATATTGTTTGTGCATCGAAATTTTAACCTATATGCATGACCTTCCGCCTGGTCATTCTGCATGTTGTGAATCCAGACTCCTGCCCCAGCTCCCAACTTGTTTATAGAACCATCAAATTCTAAATACCATAAGGTTTCATGGTCAAGGTTTGTATTGAGACTCTTAGAAAGTTGGATCATGGGCAGATTGGCTACTTGCAAGTCATTTGATGCATCATTCTCCTTTGTTATATCAATTATATCAAAAGTCTTTTGGTCTTGAGAGGCAAATTGTTCATTCAATCCCTCTGTCTATGCTGCCACTAATAGTTTAGAATAAGCCTTGCTGCAAATGTCAGCATTATACAGAATAAATGAATCCATGTCAGAATGTATTGAATATATAGGGAAGTTTTGAGGCTTCTCTTGACTGCTCACCACATATTTCATCAGTGTCTCACGGTATAATCTCTTTGGCTGTCCAAAGACTGAAATGGTGGCGTAGGACATGTCTAATTGCAAAGATCCTTGGAGCTTGGCTCCCCAAGATCTAGATAAGAGCATACCGTACTTGAGAGGTATGTCAGCTACCACCACATCCATCAAAATTGTTTTGGTTGGGTATTGGACCAGGGAGACACACAGATCTTTAATTAGGCCTAAGCACCTGACTTGGCTTGAATCAAATGAGAATAGATCTTTGTAAGGTCTTGTGATATCTAGGTCTAATTTTTCCATTACAGATTTGGGCATTAAGTTGTGTGAGGCCACGGAATCAAACATTGCATTGTGTAAAACCTTGTCATGAATGTTTAAACTAACATAGAAGGGTGGAACCCCTCCATTTGTTGTCTTTCCGTTAACCTCAGGACCAAACAGTAACTCAGGTTGATCATCTAGAACATTCACAACATCCTTATTGTCTGGTATCTGGAGTGACCTTTTAATCTGTTGTCTATACACTTGATGTTTGGCCAATTCAGAAAGAGGGACAGCTATCTTTAGCTTACTTATTTCTGTTTCTAAGTTAAAGGGCTTTTCCATTTGATTCTTGGCATTAAGTGCAGCAGATTTTTACTTTTCAGCTGGATTTTTAGTAATCCTTTCTTCATGATTGGTATGATTTTGAAGGAAATCGGTACTAGATTTATTTTCAGGGATGTTGTTTGAACTTGCTTTCGAAGGATGGGATGGGGGTGGTTGGTTTCCAGAGGGCTGTTCATCTGATATATCCTCCACAGTGACTTCTGTGGGATGCGGGTCTGTTGTATCAGGGAATTCTGGACGAACAGTTTTATCCTTTATCTTTTTTGGCTGCTTGCTGTCTTTTGGTTTGAAAGTTTCAGGCACTTCTATGGTTCTGCTCCTTAGTTTATACTGTTTATGTACCTCATATACAGCTACATCATAGCCTTCCCTAAAGTCAAAAGACTCTCCTGAGTTGGTTTGAAATTGATTACAATTATAGGCCTCTTGATCTTCTTGTGTTAGAAAGACCTGATGTTCACTGTCCAGACCCATTAGGTTGATGTGAGGATCCTCAGTAGGTTCACTAGATGTTGAGGCCTCGGCATAATTTTCTTGAAAAGGGGGTCTAATGTGCTGGTTAGGATCAGTCCTTCCAACATTTGGATTTTGATTCTTTCTAAAATTTGGGTTTCTAGCAGTACTAGGTTGACCTTCCCATGATGATTTTCTTTCTATGGTTTCTACCCTGTCCCCAAGTCTGTCCATGCCCTTGATGATTGCATCTAGCTTTTGTTCAAATGCTGAGGGCTCTCCCTTAAAAGTGGTTCCTCTTTCAGCTCTTGCCCGGTTTCTTTTGGCAATAAGATTTTCCTCTACACTGACAGCTATGTTTTGCATGTCTGCCAAGGTTGCAGGGGCTCTTTCCCTTAGTTGATATGCCATATTTGCATCAAACCCATCAGGGAATTTGATTAAGGCTAAATCAGGTGGAGGTCTAAGATTTTGAGGGATGGCATCATAAACATTGTTGAATCTGGCACAATAATCTAAGACAGTTTCTTGTGAGCCTCTCCTTATGGTGTCATACTCAGATAAAATATGTAGTGGGTCTTTTTTCTTTTCCCATCTGTTCAGGAATGATTGATAAAGAGCACCCAAATTGGCAATGGAATTTGCAGCAAGTGCTCTGAACCAAGTTCTTACTTCACCTGTTAAACTTTGGACAAAAATTTTCATTCTCACATCATCATCGTCTATTTCATAATTTTCAAAGTAATCTTGCATTTTCTTGGTATGTTGTAAGGCAGTATATGTGCTGGTACCATCAAAATAAGTGATCTTACTTTGGCAGTCCTGAGGCATAGCCCCAGGATTACCAGGTAGCTGTAGAGGAGCATAATGATTTGCTATATTTACAGGGATCAATGGGACAACCGGTAGGACGGGAACTACTGGGACAACAGGGACAACAACAGCAGTTTGTGCCGTAAATGAAGGTGTAAAGGATGTATTTTGAGAGGTGGATGAGGAAGAGGGAGAAGAAGGGGTTATATGAGGATGAACTGATGGTTTAGCAGGGGTTGGGATATAACTTTGTTGAACTGCTTCAGGACTAGAATCAGCAAGCTCTTCTTGTTCCTCTTGCTTCCTAAGAATCTTAGGAATTAAATTAGGATTGTCAAAAACAGCTGGAGGATTTGGGTCGGGATTTGACCGGGTATACCTAGTTTTCTTTTTAGGAGCCAGCTTCCGAATTTGTTTTTGGTATTTTTGGGAATGTTTTCAGAACTAACAAGGAACTGCTCAAATTTTGGAACAGCTATCTAGAGTCTAAAACTAGCATGAAGTTTGACTGAAGCAGCTTTTATCAAGTCCTGTAAATGCAAAGCAAGAACAGTTTCAAAGGCTTCCTGGCTGACATTCAGGCTTCATCTGTAGTCTTAAAAAGTAGATAGCAATTGAAAAATTCGTTATGATCCCCAGTTGAGTCGCCAATAATGTTATCACTCAGGTTGTTCCCTTTGACTCCGAAGGGAATACGCCGAGGTAACCACTAACCAATCTTTTGGCCACAGGTCCTAGCCTACCTGTAACCAGAGAGGGCTCTCTCTGTCTGATTTAGCTCTGTTTTGATGTGGTTTTAGGCTAGTTATGGTGCACAGGGTTTTGTTTTGAATTTGTTGGGATGATGATTTCAGTCAGAACAGGTATGTTTTTGCAGGATGATCTAGGCCATTGGGCATGGAGTCCATGATGGTTAATTGCTGGAAGTGTCCTTTTGAGGAAGAGGTTATGCTACAGAGCCAGACAAGCGTCTATGGAACAATTTTTTCAAATCTGTAATATGATGGGATGAAATCAGGGAGTGAAAGGCAACTAAGGATCTTTCAGTGAACTGATAGGGGGAATAGTGGGAGCATTACTTAGGAGCATTTAAGAATTCCTGAATAACATTCATATTGATAGAACAAATACAAACATGAGCAATTAAGAATTCATGTTTATGATTAATTCTGAAGAAAACACATTTAACAACAGAGATTGAGCATAGGGTGTAGTCAAACAATTCCTGTACTATTCTTTTTCTCTATTGCTAAGCTAGTGAAACACATATATGAGTTAAACAAACATAAAAAGACAAAACATAGTTCAGGATAACTTATTGTTCCATTAGACAACACAGGAATTCTGTAGCAGAACGCAGATCATCATTTAGACATCAAACAGTGCAGAGATAGTGAACTTTTCCAGCCTTTTGTATTAGATAGTCTGAAAATATACAAAACAGTGTCTCAGAGAGAAAATCACCAACCCCAAATACGTTGTGTGGGGAGGTATATATACAAAATTTAGATACAAAAATATCTAGCTGATGAGTTAATGGCTCATAAATTCTATGCCAACCCCTGAGGAATTACAGCTAAGAGAGTAAATGCTGTAATAACTATTTAGTGCATTAGCTGTCCAAAATTGTCAGAAAGCTTTGACTTTTGTGACCCATTGAGTCGGCTGGAGCCGTGCTGTCCAAAATTTGCGCGTTTCCTTTCCTTGGCTTGCTGTCCCAGTATTTGGCTGAGTCATTATTCTCACCCGCTCTGCCTGCTGTCTTCATGTTGCATTTGACTTTTGTTGACCTGAAGCTGATTAGAAGAGACCGAACTGAGATTATTGGGGCAAAATTTGCAGCATTGCCTGCCACCAATCCTCCTTAGGTAGTTGGTGTCTTCGTATTTTTATTAAAGTTTCATCTGCCTCTGTATACCTGTAAAAATTTGGTGGGACCTCAAATAGGTGATTAATTTCATGCTCAATGTAGAATAAATTTTCTAGCTTGTTATAGAGGCTCTGCCCTGATGGAGGTCCTGCTTCTTCAGAAGTGCTGGTTGATGCTGTGATCTGATTTGCAATAAAATTGGTCATCCTAGTGGCATATTGCTCCTGGGTGAGCAGTCTTCCCACACCGGTCAATAGGCTAGGCAATCCTTTGTCTTGTAAAGCTCCCATTCTAAGCTTGTAGTCATCTACCTCAGCCTGCATTTCCTGACATTTTCTTTCCACAGTCTGCACAAAATTTCTGAGGGTCAGCACTTTTTTAGCTGTTAGAACAGCATCTGTTTTGATGCTCATGTTTAGGGCTGCCAACTCCTCCTTGGTGTGATTTTTGAGGAAATGTATCATCCTGTTGGCCTGCTCAGGCATATTCCCTAGTGCTGCTCTGGCCTTCTGGCTTTCAACTTGTGCTTGGCCTATTAACTCCATCTGCTCATGCACTGTTTTGATTGACTTCCACTGTTTGGTAATGGAGTGGTCAATCCGGGTCCACAAAATCTTCTTTATCTCTGCCAGAGTATTCTCTAAATTTAGTTCCTTTTCCAAGGCCTTTATTTTGTCCTTTAGGGCCTTAATCTCTCTGGTCTGCTCTGCTACTGTCATTTTGTATTTGTCATATTTTGTTTCCAGCTCAGCCAATTTTTCTTTGTCTTGTTTGATCTCTGTTTCCTGAAGCTCCAGCTCTTTGACAGCTTTGGTCAAATCATCCATGCTTATGCTAGCTTCAGGAGTTGTTGTTGTTGCCGTTGGAGGGGTCACTGTTGCTTCTGTAGTTGCTGCAGTAGTTGGGGCAGTTTGAGGAGGTTGGGAGGTTGATTCTCCCCATTTGTCTTGCAGTGCTTTCTCCAGCTCCCCTTCCAGATCAATTACTCTTTGGTTCAGCTTCATCATTAGATCCAATTGATCCTCAGCTTCCTTTTCTTTCTGCAATTCTCCTGTTTGAGGGTGCTCACTAGGAAGCAATCTCAATCTCTTCTTCAATGCAGCAATATCATCATCCTTCTTTTTCATAAGGGCCCTCACACCCTTAGGATCCTTAGGATCATGTCCTAAGTCCACAATAATGTCCTCTAATGTTTTGATTCTGTTGTCTTTAGCTGTGGAGGACATTCTTTCTAAATCAAGCTGAGTGTTGGTGTTCTTCAGAGATTCTTTTAATTCATGGGCCATTGTGGCCCTGTCTACCAATGTGGCATAGACCATTTCCCCTGTTTGCTTATGCATTTCTATCTGATCCATGGGGTGAATGTCTTTTGCCATGACCTCCAACTTTGTTCTAACATAATCTGCAGCTGAGTGAGGCTGCTGTATTTTGGGTTTAAAGTGGCTGAGGATCATCTTTTCCTCTTTGATGTCATATGCTGCCATCAGCCTTTCTTGTTTGGCAGGTGTTGCCTTGAGAAATTGGTCATATAACTGCACTCTTAGCAGCTCATTTTGTGCCTTAATTTCTTTGAAGGTGGCCTTGGTGCTAGATGGCTTCTTGCTTTGCTGAGTGGAGGAGGACACCTCCATGCCATGTTGTCTTTCCTGCTCTTGTTGAAAAGAGCTTGTGGCTGTTTGTTGGCTATCTTCTTTTTCTTTCCTTGGGCTTCCAAGGATCTCTTCACTGATTTCTTCTATAACTGGAGAATCAACCTTTTGCCTTTTGGCTTCGGGTTGCTGAGTGGATCCACTAGCAGGTGTGGACTCCTCTCGGTCTCGTTTTTTGCCTCTTTCCTCATGTGCAGGAGTCTGCAAGGCAGGCACTGTTGGTGCCTCTGTTTGTTGTGGAGGAGTCTGTTCTTGCTGCTGCCCAATTGAAGAGGCAGGCTGCTCTATGACCACTTCTTTTTCTGCACCCATTATCCCCTTGCCCTTTTCTGTACCTGTTGCTGATGTAGATGGCCCCTAGGTGGCTGGTGCGGTTGCAGCAGTGGATGTACTTTCTCCAATTTGATGTGGCTGTTTGAAAGTTACCTGCTGCACAGAATCTAAGTCAAGAGTTTTTTCTAAATCCTTGACATTTTTCTCCATTATTTCTTCTTGAGTTAATTCCTCAACTAATGTGCCTTGCAACCATTCATCTTGGTTGGCATACTGCTCAATTTGTGGATATTTACAGTGATCATAACCTAGCAGCCTGTATTTGACTCTTCTAGCACTGATGAAGCCTTCTGGGTCATAAGGGACCCACCAGAAGCTCCTCTTTAGTTTATATTTATCCCTGAGAATTTGATCAGCCTCTTGCCAACCTTCTTTCTTATTCATGATGAAGGGGCCCAGATGGTCTTTAAATTTGAGGTGGGCTTTCCTTTTGGCACTATGAAAGTGGGTGAGGTCAGAACTAATGAGTTGCCTATAGTATTCCAAGGCGAACAATCTCATCGGTACATACCTTGGGAGCCTGTAAGGACAGAGCTCACAACCATAGATTCTGATGATTGTATGGTTTTGATATAGGTACCAGTCACCTATTTTATAACTCTTGGACAGCTGCAAGGTTTTCTAAATCTCAAATGACAGTCTGGGAGGAGGGGATCTCATTAAGAGGCAAGAGACTGGGTAAACAAATTGGTCAACAAACTCACAGTAAGAATATGGAGAGTCTTGAACTTGGTGGAAGACTGATGACCAGAAGATGACAGACCTCTTTTCACCCCTAGAATCCAATTTCTTGATGGGGCATTGGAATATTTCAGACTAATAATACATGAATAAGTGGTAGATATATGATGAATATTTAAATACTCCCTCCCTATCCACTTTCAATAGCTGGTCATGTATTTTATTGGCTATAAACTTGGCAAAGTTATATTTGTAAGTAGGGGGCTGGCCTGGACTATATGCAGCTAATAATACCAACACTGTCTCATCAATGTGCTCACTGGTTTTGAAGCCCGGCACATAGGAGATCATATCAATTAGGAGCTTGCCTACCTCATTAAAATGGACATATAAGAAACGAGGTGGCCCTGTAGGCTAGTGGTCTGCCCTCATGAATGTCTTAGTGACCTTTTCAATGTCAGCACTGGAGAGTTTGGCGCCTGCATCCAGCAAATAGTTCATGGAGAATGGAAACAACAGCTGAGTCTGCTTGAAATTGAGCATTTGGTTGATGGATTCAAGATTAATGTGAAAAAGTATGCTCCCAGATGGAGACTTAACAGTTCTCTGAGTTGGATCATAGTTCTCAGCACATAAGCGGATGAGCTCTGGAAAGATATTGACAGATGGGAGGAAATAATAAGGCAGATTGGACTCCCATATACCATATGTGTCATTGTTGCTCAGATAGCTGTTTCTCAATTGGCAGAAGGTCTGTAAGTGGTTTCTGTCACCAACAAGATCTTGGATAAGGTAATCCCTATCAGCAAGAGGCATGGCTTCAAGTTCCTTGTTTGGTGGATTCATAGGAGTGACACTGAGAGCTGATGGTGTAGCCATTGTAGAACTTTCAGGTGTTATCTTTAGAATGAAGTTTTTGAGTATAACAGGCTGAAGATGATAGCTTATGAGGATTTGAAGAGGAGTGGCAGAATGAGTGTAGCTGGAGCCAAAGTTGCCTTTGAAAAGAACAACTTGAAGAGCTTGATTTGAGCTTTGGTTCCTTCTGGTGAACTCTCAGAATTTAGAGACAGTGAGGGCAAATGCAGAGGAGAAAAGGATTGTAGCTTAGTTATACAGAGAGCTTGAATCGAAACACGGCAAAAGGGAACAATGCCGGGCAGGTGTGAGAGTATGTCGAAAATTCAAGCCCGAAAACGATTCTGTGACAGTGAAATTATGTATGGTGCACGGCTATCTTAAACAGGGGGTGCTTTAGATTGTTTTAGGCCAACATTTGTAGGACAACACCATTAATTTAGGAGTTTTTAGGCAATTCAGTGGAAAAATTTGCAGAGAATGGGAAGAACACGGGCAAACGGGTTGAATTTGGAAAATACCTGGATTAGCCAACGCCGAGGGTGGTCGAACTGATTGGAGGACGAAGATTGTCGTTGAATTTGCAGGTGGCGGCGTCCGAAGCAGTGAATTTTGAAATCTGGAGGTAGTTGGAGGTGACCAGCAGAACAACGCGGCCACGATTGTATAGTGAAAATGACAAAAAACGGTCACTTTTGGCCTTTTTAATGATAAATTTGGTGCATACGTGCTTTTGGCGCTTTCCCGCGATGACGTCAGCATGACATCATCAGTGGGCCCCGGGTACGGACGAGTGACGTGGATGCTGACTGGGATGACAGCGTGGCGGGACACGGGGGCACAATGCCGGGGGCGCAAAGACAGCGTGGCGGGCGACGTGGGATAATGGCGGGGGCCCGGGCGTGACGTCATAGTGATGAGAGCAGTGACGTAATGGGGGGAGGCCGGTTTGCGGAAGGCAGTTTCTGGTTTCCCCGCACCGCCTTTGGGGAGAAGCGGTTTCAGGGGGGAGGCCTCCGAACACCCCGGGCTGCCGACACGTGGCAGGGGTACGGCGGCAAAACCGCCCATCCCTCGGACGTTAAAGCCCGGCATGTTGGCGGCTCATATCACCCGCCCACCGTTGGATTGGGCGCAGTGGGAGATCAACGGCTGGCGGGGCCTGTGGTGCGGCGTGCAGGTTTGGGAGCGGGACCCGCCCATTATTTAAATGATATTTTATGGCGCGGGTTTAAAACCTTAGTTTTGGTGGGTTTTGGGGTTGAAAATAACGCAGGCCATGGCGCCACAATGTGTAATAAAAAGTATTTAAACATTTTACCATTAAAAACATTGGGTTTTAACTTGAGGGGGCAATTTTTGCAAGGGTTTAGGTGAATGGGGGTTTAGGTATAGGCTATTAATCTTAACCAGGGGTTAGATTAATTCCGGGGTAAGGACGCAGAAGGGTTGACTATAGTCCCAGATGGACTAATGTCTCCCATGACAATGTTACTTAGCTATAATGCTAAAGGGGGGGGGATATACTAGGGAGCTATATAATAGGGTTAGAAGTTAATATGGGTATGTGAGGTGAAGTGGGAAAGCAGAGATAGATGAAGTATGAAGTGAGGGCTTTACACAAGAAATGTGGCTTCCTTTTGAAGAAGAAGTTCACAACTTGTCTTGACTTTATCAAGGGAGAAATGCAAGGAGGACTGTTTAGGCAGATCCTAAAGTCCTCAAGGGGATGTTAGTAAGAAACCTTTTGAAGGGAATGAGGGAAGTTAGAGATGGTTTGATAGTTTGCCATATGGACCATTGTTCTTGCCCTTCTCCTATTGGTGAGATAAGATAAGATTTTCAATCATATCATGTGATCAGACCTTACTTCTGCAACCTCCAACTTCCTACCCTGCCTAATAGACCTAACATTTTTTCTTCTTTTGGATGGGTGCACTTAGCCTTGCAAGCCCTGATAATCCTCTTTTCCTTTTGCTGCTCTCCTATCTAAATCTACCCTTATGTCTTCCAAGGGCCCAGATTAAGCAATTGGGCTCCTTCCTTTCTCTATCCAGCTACTCATCTGCCAAGCTTGAACTGTTTGAGCAGATATTCATTCTCTAGTCTAGAACAGGCAATTTAAAACATGGCATGGCCCAGTTTGAACTGTTGGGCCATCCATCAAGATAGCAGTGGCATTTTGGTTGGCCACTTTCCTGGTCTTTCTTTGGGGTTCATTTCAATTATTATTTCTGACCAATTCATTTTCTTGCCTTTTGATTATTCTTTTAAGGCATACCCTCTTTACATTTTTTAACTGTCTGTTTCTTTCACAAAATATGGAACCTTTGTACCATCAAAGATGAACATTTTTGGCACTTACACTGTCAATCATGAAAAATGAAACCCTATTGGTATAGGAGACTAACACCTCTATTTTTGCATCAGATAATGCATTTTTAACTTTAATATATTCATTAGGAAGTTTTATGAATAATTGCATATTTGTGCCTAATATTATTTATTTTTGTGGAATATTATGAGAATATTGGGCAGATTATGAAGATTTGGAGGAGGAGATAATTTAGGGACTTGCTCCCTACTAAAGGAGGATCACTATTAAATAATAAATCAACAAGATATTATGGAATAATACAGAATTTGGAACTCCAATGATTGAGAAAATCTAGGAATGTGTTCTCTGCCATTTAATGCAGAATCCTAGTATTGGGAACCAGATTCACTAATCAAGGGATTTTGGTGGGGAAAGCTTCCTCCATTCATGGAAAATGATTCCTAATCATTTTTTATAAGTATGAAGCCGAATTTTCCTCTAGGGGCAGATTTTAATTAGTGTTCTTGTGGAGAGAACTTGTATTTCTACAGCTCCATTGTATTTTTTTGTAGGGATGTAATTGTATTGGTGAAAATAATGAAGATTGGTGTCATGTTCAGCTTCTAAATCTTGTTCTCCTCCATAGGTATATTATTTTCCTTGGGCTTTTCTATCCTAGGAGCCTCAGATCCCTTTTTATCATTTTCTTTCCTTCTTTTCACTTCTTATTCACATGCATATCTTGTTTTTATTTCTTTCTATTTATGCATTTAGTATTAATGATTTCTTGTTGTAGGATTGGGTTAAATGGTTGATGTAAGTTCTTTTGCGGGATCACAAGCATCATTTCATCCTTGGGAAATCTTTGGAAGGTCATAGTAATCATTGAGCTACTTGGATTAGTCTTATTCCCAAATCTAGATTTCTGGAACTCCTTTGTGGCAACTAGCAGTAAATTTATGCTTTTTTTTAGAGCATTCTAACGGGATTCAATAAATTTGATTCCAATTGTATTAGGTCAAAAAAACATTCTAGTTCATAAAAAAAATTACCCCATTGTATTTTCACTTGATTACATTAAGCGTTTTATAGATTTACTAGCTCACTAGTTCTCAAATTTCTAGAGTTTCGACTAGTAATTTTATGTTATTTTTTTGCATGGCTTAACAGAGGTATTTTTGAGTGATTCCACTTGGAATGTGGACCTAAGACATCGTAGTTAATAAAAAAATTTGTCCCATCCAATTTGGATTTGATTTTCTTAGTCATTCGATGAATTGTAATTTCATATAGCAAATTTGTAACATCCTGTAGTAAATCAGTGGATCTTTTAGGAGAATTAGTACATCCTGTAGGAAATCTTGTAGCGACCTGTTTTGAGACCGAATTGAGAAAAATCATCATTGAAGCTGGGATTAGGCCCCTAATTTACCTCCAAGCCATCAAAATCATTGTACCCCTCTTCCCCCACACCTGTCTCCCCTGCCAAAGATCAAGGAAAGATTGGCATTTGCATTTATAAAGCAAAAAGATTAAAAAAATGAGTTATTTTATATTTACACATGCACACAGTAGTTAGTACTCTCTAGATCAGATTTCATGCTTAGATTAATTAAAACATCACACAATAGGGTTAAAATAGAGTTCTTTTGCAAGCAAAGTGTGTTAATAAGTAGATAGAAGATTTCATGTTACTTTACAAGTATTTTTAAATTCAGTCTTGCATTCCTGCAAATAGGAAACATTTCTTTTCTCTCATGATAGAAAAGGAAGGACACATGGCATGCTACACATATAGTGTCGATACCTATTAAGTTTGTATGAACCCCGGGTTGGTAATTAAAGTCAGTAGCCTTGGGAGTTGCAGCATTCTTGTTGCAATACTGAAGCTCATCAATTTTTGGTGCCGTTGCCGGGGAGGTGTCAAAGTATGCATTGTTTTCTTCCCTAGTTGATTCATTTCATTTTACTTTGTGAAAAAAACAAAACAAAAAAACCATCAGGCATATTTCATTTCAAAAACAGAAAAGTGCATTGCATTAGTGTTTTCATTTAATCATAAAAACGAAAACAAAAATCTCCAACACCAACCCACCCCCCAATTTGATCACATGGTGTAGTAAGATCCATATCACCATCCACTTTTGTAGGTAGAATAATAAGAGATGGTAAATAATGTAGAAATGGATGGAGAATATGACAATGAGGAAGATCCTCTCAGACTTCCCATTCAAGATATTGATGTTAATGTGCACATGAAGAACATCCCTCCATATTTTCTTCCAAAATTTCATGGTCTAAGGTCAGAGGATCTGGAAACCTTTCTCTTTGAATTTTAAATTATTTGTAGATCTTATGGTTACTTGTTAAACACTTGAAAATTGATATTGTTTCCGGAAACATTGAAGGATAAAGCTCTTAAATGGTTCATGAGTTTAGGGATTAATTCAATACGATCATGGAATGATATGCAAAATATATTTCTAGAAAAATATGAAGGCCATGATCTTAAAGAAGAAATATTTAGAATGAATAAAAAAGAAGATGAGAGTCTAGAGGATCTAATATAAAGGTTCATG
The DNA here is from genome assembly GCA_031772625.1 of Pinus tabuliformis. Lineage (NCBI taxonomy): Eukaryota > Viridiplantae > Streptophyta > Pinopsida > Pinales > Pinaceae > Pinus > Pinus tabuliformis. Next base: position 1,199,145,505 of record CM062820.1, on the reverse strand, counting down.
TATAATGTTTAGAGGGAAAAACTACATTCACGATCCAACACACTAAAAACCCTCTTACTTAGAACAATTAGGGATGAATGGATTAATCTCTTTGATCTCATGAGTAGAGGTGATGTATACAAATTATCATTTGAAGAAATTTGTGAAACATGCAAACACATATCAAAAGGAAGGGAAAGAGTAGGTAAATCAGCGTCAAGATCAGTAAGTCAAGCTAAACTTGGAAATTTGCTTGATAACTTTAAAACATAAATTCTTAGCAATCTAAGTGAACAAGTAGAAATGTTAAGAATACAAAATGAGAAAAAAGAAGATGTTGATATTCGTGTTGTCCATGCAAAATCACATGATGTTAAATGTTTCCCCTCATTACCAAGGTTGAAGGAAGTTCACCAAGAGGACAATGGAGCAAGTCAATTGTCAATGTAGCTATGTTATGTAGCTCCAAGAGGACCATGGTAGCCTAGTCAACCTAGTATGATGCAAGAGCCTAATTCACAATTTCAAGGTTATGAATATCCACCTCAAAGTAATTGGAACACACCCTTTCCTTGGCAACATTGGCCATCTCAACCCCAAAACCAATCTTGGTAACAAGGTTGGCAAGGAACTTATGGGAGCCATCCACAATATCTTCAGTACTTTCCTCAATATCCTCCATACCTAACTCCATGTTATCCATACCATTCATCTCCACGACAACCACAACCCCAACCACATCCATCTCAAATATCCACTCCCACTCAACTACCTATAACACCATTTCCAAACCCACACATTGAAGTATCTCAACCCACTTACAATGATGAGGAACAAAACTTCCAAACATCTCCTCTTGAGGTCAATGGTATTCACCATAGCTCAGGAAGAGTATTGCAAAAAGAGATTATCTTGATATCGTTGAAGAACCACATCCACAAGAAGAAGAGTCAAATGAGAAGACCACATAATCGTGGGTTTCACTTGATGAAGATCAAACATCAAAATTAGAGATTGAGAGAGCTCCCTCATGGTTACCATCAAGTCCTCCATGTATTCAAGAGAACAATCAATAAAAAGAGGAACATTTGAAGGTCATGGTAGAAGAAGATAAGAAGAATGATCCAGATAAGCAAGAAAACCAAGGGCATTTCCAGACAGTCACTAAGTTGCAGCAACACTCTCTTTTTCAATTGTTCTTAGTATCATCAAAGTCAAAGCATTTGATCACTCAAATTCAGGTACATGTCAAAGCATACATTTCAAGCTTACACATCAGTTTTTCTATCATCTTGATGTTCACATGGCTCCATTGGAAGTATTCTTATACTTGAAAGTGATTTTGTTTTTCAAGTAGGATAGGGTAGAAAAAAAATGAAAAATAAGAGAAAAAAAATCTCAGGAGAAAACCTCCTTTTAGGCACCTCAGGCTGACTCATTGATTGAAAACCTTCATAATTCGATCAATGGGTTCAGAAAAAAAGAAAAAAGAAAATAAGAGAAAAAAGAAAAGATCCTAGGTGAAGACCTCCTTTGAGGTGCCTAGGTAGACCTAATAATTGAAAACCTCCTTGTGGTGGCTAGTAGGCCTAGAAGAAAAAAAGGAAAAAAAATAAAAATAAAAAATATTTTCTCCATGTATCTCTCTGATGAATGCATGTACTCTCTAACATCTACAATGAACAAAAACAAGTTGCCACCAAAGAAAGAAAAAATAGGTCAAACCTAGTCAAAAGAAGTCAAATTTTGACTTTCTCCTTCTTTGCTCAAATGCTCCAACAAGGCCAAGGCCATGCCAGTCCATCACCCTCATATATTTCCACCATCCACCCATCATTCTCAAGCTTTTCCCATTCATTTTTCTTGATGTCCTAAAAATATACAGGAAGGATATGTTTTACTACAGGAAACAAAAATACATAGAGAAGAAATTTATTTTTTCCATAACTTGAAAACCATGCATCCATTTAAAATTTTGTTTCATGGGGATATGCATATGGATGATGGTAATATTCCCAAGAAATTGCAGCAAATTCCAGTGCATGGATTCCAAGAAATTGGCCCCCATCACCTTCAGCCATTTTTAGTTTTTCTCGAGATTTGTGCATCCATTGAGCAAATGTTTTTACAGGGAGGTGCATAATGATGATGGAAACATGCTCAAAAAGTTTCATTTCAATCCATTCTACCATTTGGGAGATATGGACAAAACAAGTCTCCTACAAGAGTTTGTCATGAATTACTATAGGAGTTTCCTGTAGTACTATAGGAAGTTCTGAAAATCTACAGGTTAGGCAACCTGATGGAAAAATTATGATGGAGGCCTATTTTGGATAGGAAGAAAGGACATTGACTTCACCACATCTCATCCAACACCCATCATGACCATGTCATTCTATGGCCACACCTTCCACTCATTCCAATACCTATTTACCCTCCAACAGAGAAAGGACACAAACATTCAAAAAAAAGGGGCAACTACAACAGCGTATTTGGAAGTAACAACTGGCTCCAAGCCTAACCTTTAGCACCATGATTGAAAGAGAAGCATAACTACAGGCACAATGAAACTCCTCTAGAGCTCAGCAGCAACAGAGGAAGCCATCACCTACACACCAACAAGAGGACAACCCATCAGCAAAATAAGATCAACAAAAAATAAAAAGGCAACCAAGAAGATGTACTTGAGTCGTGAGAAGCACAACAACATCAACTTAGTAGCAGCATGCATGTCTCTCCAACAACCATCAGGTAGGTACAGGTATGCAATATTCTTGACCTCTTATATTGAGCATATTATAGTTAGAAATTTGTTGCCAATGCATGAGAGATGAGATTTTATAAGATAAGGATGGGTCAGTAGTCTCAACCACCTTCAACTAGTTAATTGCAGCTCACTCCTTCACTCATGCAATGTTGAAAATTCAAATTATGAAGGGTGATTATTTCAAGGAATGAGGACAACAGTTAAAATAAGAAATTTTTCCAAAGGCCAAGTCACCACAGCACTCCAAGCCCTCCATCCACTTCATATTCACTATCTATCTATCATTCATCCATCTCATTTCATAATTTCAAGAACAAACCCTATCTCACCCTGAAAATTTCTTGAAAAAGAAAATAGAGCATCTTCTCCATTCTCACAAACCTACATCATTTCTCATCACTCCCATACATTTAGAAGACTCTGAAGGAAGAAGGAATGACCACTACAGGAGGGCAGAATGCTGCTACAAGAAGGAAGAAAGAACAAATTGTGTTAAAACCCAAAATGACAGTGCCTAAGAGGGACCTAATCAAAACAGAGGACTCCAAGGCCATTAGGCAACCATCTAGGCCACGAGAGAGAAGAAGAAGGCAACAAAAGGAAATGAGACATCCACCTTCAAAATAGAACTCAAACTGCAGCGATGAAAAGAGACTATCCAAGAGGTCTCTAATCTCTTTCTAGATTTTTTCCAAGGCCTAAAAGATGTTATAAAAATGAGAGAAAGGCAAGGGAGTCAAGTTAAGGGCCTATCCTAGGCTCAAACTATTATTTATGCTAAAAAATGATTTCATATCGTTTTAACAGGGTTTCCTGTAGGTTTCCTGTAGTTTTGACGGAAATTACTACAAGATGTCCTAGTTCTCATCTAAAGACATTTTGAAGCTTTCAGAGGTTTCCAAATGGTGGAACAAGGTAGCAGAAGGTTGATAAGGATGTGGAAGACCTTTCCAAACTGAAAAATATTCAAGAACCATCTTGAATAAGGGGAAGAAGGAAAACTAATGGTCTCAAGAAACAAGGATTTTTCTTTGCACAAATATATTTTTCGACTTGTCCTTGCAGAACTTACAACCAAGATTCTTAATGCACAAGAGAGAGGCCACCAAGATCATGAATGAGGCACAACGAGGTCACTAAGTTACTCAAAGGATGAGCAACACTTTCAGCAGGGGGGTATGATGGACCTCTAAATTAGACATAAATTAAAGCCCATGTCTCTAAATTAAACATAAATTAAGGCCTATGACCATCCTTCAGCACATTAAACCTCTATTTTTGCATTAGATAATGTATCTTTAACTTTAATATATTATTCTTCTTTTTTCATTTTTTCTTTTTCTTTTTTTTGGTGGTTCACAGACACCCACGGTCACTGGATGGCCACTACATCCACGAAAATATCTAAGCTTGATCAAGGGTATCAAGCCCTGTGGCCAATAGCTAGGCCTAACCCCAAGGACTTCGGAGAGAATTGACCCTGTGACCTCCTGAAAAGCAAGGCACTTATTTGATCAGTTGAGCTAACCCTTGGGACTTACTTTAATATATTCATTAGGAAGGTTGATGAATAATTGCATATTTGTGCTTTATATTATTTATTTTTGTGGAATATTATGAGAATATTAGCCAGATTATGAATATTTGGAGGAGATAATTTAGGGACTCGCTCCCTACTATAGGAGGATCACTATTAAATAACAAATCAACATGATATTATGGAATTATGGCACAGATTGTGGAACTTCAATGATTGAGAAAATCTAGGAATGTGTTCCCTGCCATTAAATGCAAATTCCTAGTATTGGGAACTAGATCTACTAATCAAGGGATTTTGGCGAGGAAAGATTCCTCCATTCATGCGGAATTATTCCTAATCATGTTGTATAAGTACCAAATCTAATTTCCCTCTAGGGGAAGATTTTCATTAGTGTCCTTGTGGAGAGAACTCGTATTTCTGCAGCTCCATTGTATTTTCTTGCGGAGATGTAATTGTATTGATAAAAATCATGAAGATTGGTGCCATCTTCAGCTTCTAAATATTGTTCTCCTCCATAGGTCTCTGAGTTTCCTTGGGCTTGGCCATCCTAGGAGCCTTATATCCCTTTTGTATCATTTTATTTCCTTCTTTTCACTTCTTATTCACATGCATCTCTTGTTTTTATTTCTTTCTAATTATGCATTTAGTATTAATGATTTCTTGTTGTAGGATTGGGTTAAATGGTTGATGTAAGTTCTTTTATAGGATCACAAGCATCATTTCATCCTTGGAAAATATTTGGAAGTTCATAGTAATCATTGAGCTACTTGGATTAGTTTTCTTATTCCCAAATCTAGATTTCTAGAACTCCTTTGTGGCAACTAGCAGTAAATTTCTGCTATTTTTTAGAGCATGCTAACGAGTTTCAATCAAGTTGATTCCACTTGTATTAGATCCCAAAAATATTATAGTTCATAACAAAAATTACCCCATTACATTTTCACTTGATTAGGTTAGGAATTTTATAGATTTAGTGGCCCACTAGTTCTCGAATTTCTAGATCTTTGACTAGTAATTTTCTGCTATTTTTTAGCATGGGTTAATAGAGGTATTTTTGAGTGATTCCACTTGGAATGGGGACCTAAGACATCCTAGTCAATAAAAAAATTTGTCCCATCAAATTTGGATTTGATTTTCTTGGTCATTCGATGAATTATAATTTCGTATAGTATATATGTAACATCCTGTAGTAAATCAGAGGATCCTATAAGAGAACTAGTACATTGTGTAGGAAATCCTGTAGCAGCGTGTTTTGAGCCCGAATTGAGAATAATCATCATTGAAGCTAGGATTATGCCCCTAATTTACCTCCAAGCCATCAAAATAATTTTACCCCTCTTCCTCCACACCTGTCTCCCCTACCAAAGATCAAGGAAATATTAGCATTTGCATTTATAAAGCAAAAAGATTAAAAAAATGAGTTCTTTTATATTTACACATGCACACAGCCGTTAATACTCTCTAGATTATATTTCATACTTAGATTAGTTAAAACATCACATGTGAAAAATAGGGTTCTTTTTCAAGCAAAGTGTGTTAATAAGTAGATAGAAGATTTCAGGTTACTTTACAAACATTTTTAAATTCAGTCTTTCATTCTTGCAAATAGGCAGCATTTCTTTTCCTTCGTGACAGCCAAGGAAGGACACATTATATGTTGCACATATAGTGCCGATACCTCTTAAGTTTGTACGAACCCCGGTTTGATAATTAAAGTCGGTATCCTTGGGAGTTGCACCATTCTTGTTGCAATATCAAGGCTCATCAATAACCTATGTATCAAATATTCATGAAAACATTTTAGATCACTATAATCATGCATATCATATCTCAAAAGTAGTATATCAGACCTCCCAGAATCATGAGAAAATTCTAGAAGGTCAACGCATAAAAATGATTTATGACTTGGTGTATATTTTGCAACAATTACAAGTTTGTGTGAGTGAATTTATAAGAGCTTTATATCATGAACATTCCACTATTAGTAATATACCTAAGACCTATATTGAGATAGAAATGAGAAGGAAATTGAGTTAGAATACAAACCCCTTTAGCCCAAGGGCCTCTTTTGATGTCTAGTTCAACGTCTTATTTAATTAAGACTTCCCACTAAATAAATCTACCTGCAACCACCATTGTTAGGGAAACAAAAGCACTGCAAAAAAGAACAAAGTATCAATCTAAAAAATCAATACTAACCAAGTGTATGACTAAGCAGAGGGCTGAAGGAAGGCTACAAGGCTATCAAAGTAGGATAATAGGCCTATTAGGCATGCGATAGGGTAGAAGAAGACCCTTTAGGGTCTATGGCACACCACAGAAGGCATAGAACAGAATATGGTGAGGGTTTGAGGCTTGCACAAGCCTGCGGCACCCAGGAAAAAGGTCAAAGGAAGTTGTGGCTGCAAGGAAAAGGGGCAAGAAAGGTTTTTGAGAGGAAGAGGAGGGTCCTTAGGCCTCGCACTAAGGGAAAAAAGGGGCAATGGATTACAATAATGGAAAGAGAAGCTTGCAGTAGGGGTATACTAACCCAAGACTAGGCCTTAGAGGCCTCCAAAAATCAGACCCTTGCAAAACACCAAGAGAGTTAGGAAAACACCAAAATTGACCTTAAAACCTCAAAAACTTACGTCTTAGGGCCATCAGCTCTCTTCCTTGGTTGAGCATTGGAGTTATTAGGCCTTTGGAGGCCAGATTTAGGCATCTAGGGCTTGATTCATCCCTTCCCACTTGAACGATTTTTCCCAATACGAAAAACATCTTGCTTAGAGGAGAAAAACCATTGAAACCCTAGCCTTAGGTCTTGTTACCCCTCAAAAGAATTTGATTTCCTTAATAGCTAGAGAAAATCACTTGTAGAAATGAAATAAAATTTCCCCAAAACCCCAATATATACAAAATGTGAAATAAAACCCCAATTGTTGCAAACAAGGGTTAGAAATAATTTACAAAAAAATATATACAAAATATTTACAAATATACAAGGCTTGTAAATAAATATTTTGAAAAAATAACTTTTGAATAATGACAATGGATCAATGTGTCTTTCGAAAGTTACAATATTGGCCACAGTCTTTAGCAAAGTAAGAAAACCATATAAAAATTCCTAGAGCCCAAACAAGGTCGACTTTTCTCCGAAGCATGTGAACTTGGAGCCCAAGGGCCGATGTACCTACAAATATCTATATATTTTCTCAAGCAGACTTATTAGATCATATGGTGAATTAGATCACCTAATATAAACCCAAAATTTACCAATAAAATGCCCGGTATCACCAACAAATGAAATAAAAAGCTTTAAAAAAGAAATAGCATGATAAAGGAAAGTGCATAACCAACATGTACCATAGATCAATGGACAAAGAACACCATGAACAGAACCCCAAAGTCTTTTTATTATTATGTCAAATATTCCTAGCAGAGCAATGGCTCAATACCAACGTTACAAATTTACATCATCTAGAATCATATTCATCATGACCTAAGAAGTAGAAATGGCTTCTATTTATAGATAAATCCTCTAAATGGAAAATAAAGGCTAGTTGGCTTAATCCCCATCAAAATAATCTAAATTGTTGATAATAATTGGTCATATTTTAATTTATGCTGTAAAAAATATTTATTTTGAAGAAAATTTTGAATTTCTCATAAATCCCATTTTTTATTAATCCAAAAATTGATTTTTTGGATTAGTTTCCTCAAAATTTTAATATTGACTTAACCACCAAGGTCCAAGGGCTTACTTTTTCTTGAAATATCCATTTTTTCCTTAGTGGGGGACCTCCAAAAATTAACTTGTTTTTTACCCACAAATTTCTTGCTCATTTTCCACTTTGAGAAATTAATTTCTCTAAAATTAATTTTTTGACTCTAAATTAATTAATTTTATGACTTAGGATTTAATTTTATTTTTCCAGAAAAATTAATTAACTAACACTAGAGGGGATTAATTATTTCTTCCACCCTCAAATATTTTAGCCATGGTGTCTAACTATGAAGAACCATGCACTAAAATATATTTTGCATCAGATATTACAAATTCAACCCCTAGAGGGGGAATACATATTTATATATAGACCCTCAAAATAATTATCCATTTCTATAACACAACATGATCTAGTAGACCAAGTGATCTATAATAAAATAATCAAAATAGCTTAAATTATTCCCAAACCACTTTTACCAAGACTCGATATAACACTAGGACTCACCTAAGACCTTGTTACTAAATTCCACCATAGCTTTGGGGTTTAAGCTGGAGGAAAAACTTTACCGATTATCCATGTTTAGAAACACACAATACAGTGAGGTTAAAAAACCTCTTAGGATGAAATTTTTCACCTAAATCAAAGGCTTAGCTATGTGTTTTTACATAATTAAATGGTCATGCTATCATCATTTACAATACAACTTATACAAATTGGGTTTACAATGATATATCATGTAGTTGGCTAATGATTTTGATCGTTGAAAAATTTTGTACATTGCTTCCTCGGACTTGTGATAAAATGGGTGCAACGACCCTATCTATGACACCGATGATGATGATATCAATAGGACCTTTGTATTTCCTCACAATCCTAGGGTTGTTGTTGAGTCTCATGTGGACCATTTCCTCAACCCTTCTTGCATTATCACTAATAATGAGGAATCCTCCATCCCTCTTAAGTGTGATCATCATGGGAAATCCACTTGTTGTGTTTCTCCATCTCATCAGTCTCCATTTCCTACTAATCATGACCCCATGGAGGCCACAAAGCATGACATAAATGTTAAGCACCCTGATGGAAGTGATACGCTTGAAGTTTCCATCCAGAAAAATTTTGTTAGCCTGATTGTTGACATATTTATATTTTGTTTAGAGGAGAGGATCTCATGGAGTATATTAAATCCCTTTTTTCCCTCTTCTCCCATGATTCTCCATGCGTGGGAATTATATTTTCTCACCTCCCACCCTGGTTACCCTCCATATGATTGTTCATATCTTGGCTCTTGGATTTGCTACATAAGTAATCCTTGGGAAAAATGTTTCTATATTGATCTAGTGATGTCTTGGTTGAATTGGCTCTATGATCACACTTAATACATGTACGATGTAATATGCATGTTAGGTAGGATGCATTGCATTCTGGTTTTTCTCATTACAACTAACATCATGTGATATTATCATGATAGACTAGCTACATCTAGAATAAAATTTGTATGGAAAATGTTTTTACTTATTGATATTATGGCCTAATACTAAGCATGAGTGATCATAAGACACCACAAAAGCATGTTTCCATATGTACTTGGTCTTTTATATGTTCAGGTCACAGGTCTGTGGTGCCAAGAGATTGTTGGTGTTCTCAATGACCTCCAGTTTGAGTACCTTTGTGCACCCTTGCGAGAGCTCGTGTCTTAGTTGGAGCCAGATGTTACCCACTGCATGTGGGTAGTATGCATAGGAGAAAATTTTCTCCTAGATGGTCATCAGTCGGCAGCCAGTAGCCACCAGATATTCCAATGTGCCACTATCTCTGCTACTCGAGCTAGCCATGTGGTCCCTCGCCCATCTTTTATGATCGTATGTTTGAAGGTGGGCCTCCCAACCCCAAATGTATAATTTTTCACTGGTTTAGTTGAGTCATTTTGTTTACTTATCATGGACATTTTTTGGGCACGGATTGGTGGGGGGATTCGGCGGAAAGAGTGGGCTAGGCATGTATTCATGTCTCCTCTAGCCAATCTAGTGGTTATCCTTGTATCCTAGCCCCGTGGGATCTCCTTTACTAGCCATTAGCTTTGTGACTGGCCCTAAATGGAAAATATCAATTTTGGTTGCATGGTCCCACTTCCCAAAACCATATAAATCACTCCCATTCACTCATTTTATCCCCACTCATCTCTTTTCCCATCTAGTTCCACATGTGTACACTTGGTCCACATAGGGTTAGCCTCCCCCCTCCCCTTATCAACGCCTTGGATCGAGCCTCGAACGGTGCCCACTAAAAAGAAAATAAAAAGCATAATTTGGCCACTCTCAATAAGAAATGTACTACAAAATGTGAATATGGTCAGGACATACAAATTTAGCACGTGGGAAAAATCAAAACATGAGTTCTACCCCTCATTCATGATCATCACTCATGTTCCTATTGGCCCTAGATGAACACCCTTCACATCAAGGAACCCATTATTGTCCCAACCCCTGGTGGGAAATGAACTACCCCACTTTAAAAGGGGGTATCCACTGCTATATATTATGCATCATGCTCTCATCTCCTTGAGCCCCAAGTAGTTATGAAAAAAAATCACTCAAAGGCAAAAGGAATATGAAGAAAGGTGGAAAAACAAAGGTCGGGGTAGCTCATGTACCATGATTTACTCCGTCTTACACTTATATACCCAAGTGTGGGCTTCCCCATCATAGATACCTTTGTACCATGACATGTGGCCTGAGCATTCCCTTGATCCCCAATCCATTCCATCACTATATCACATGCCACCTCCCACCTAATGGATGTACCATAGACATGTCACCCCTTTAAATGTTGAAACCACCTAATAGAGTCCTTCATTAGCCCCCTATTAAGCTTGGAGACACTTGTATATTCCAAAGCCCACTATGGAAGGGCATGTCACTATGAAGTTCCCACTAGATTCCATGATTTGTAAACTCTTTTACTCGATTATGCTAATGATTTTTTTGTACTAGAGGGAAAGGGGACACATTTGATCTTATGCGGGATTGTAGGTGGGTATCCATTTGGGTTTGGTCTCCCTACATGGTGTCTAAGCCTTATAGAGGGTCACATTGGCACTTGTAGGGTGAAATTAGAGAGCCATGGGCCTCCACCATAGCAGAAATCACTTCATGGATCCCAAGTACTATTAGTTATTGCTTATGTTCCACCTTTTTGGATGGAGATGATGCACCTCGATCACCATGCATAGTCGGCTTCACATTTGTACCAAACACTTGGTAGAGGTTCCAGGGCCCATATGAGGATGTGTCTGATCTGAAAATCACTCGTGAGTGACCTCAGTTTATTAATTAATGAATGAAGGTATTACAGACTCATGTGCTGGTGTGTGTCTATGTCATTTTAGGCAACGGATCGATTAGATTGCAAAATACACAGACACTGGAAAGATGGAAAACAGTAAGAGAGACATAGTAAGCAAATACAAGAACACAACAAATTAATAAGGAGTTCACCATATCCTCCAGGACTACGTCTCTGGTCTAGCTTTCAGTGGTGGCCTTCTTTTATTGTGTCTTAAAAGTAGAGATTTACAATGAGGAGCTCATTTTGAGTCTCTTGAAACAGATAATGCTTGGTAGGGTGGTTCTTAGATTCCCCAAGCCACTAGAGTGCATAGACTCTTTTCCTTTCCAAGTCTTGACCTCTCTGGTCTTTAATGGGAGGAGCCCAATATGGTGCTCAATTCCCGATAGATCCTCACAGGGATTGCTTGAACCTCTCAAGCCTATTGTCTGCTCGATGCTACCTTAGGTCAGCACGGCTCTCTGTTTTCTGCTTCTTGCTTCACTGTTTTTTCTTTGCTCTCACTCTCTCTATCTTCATCTTCTTCTCTCTTCTCTAGTCTATTCTCTGTCTGTTCATGGCTTTAAAGCCAATTTGTCCTTAACTGTTCACTCCCCTTCCACCCCTTCGGTTCACCTATTGCTATTCGCTTGGAGTTCCCTACCTCTACATCATCGCCATCATCCACATGCAAGTGGCCACTTGTCCTCTTACGAACTGCTCCAGCTCTTCCTTGACGGTTCGGTAATTCAGTTACACTGTGGATTGACTCATCCGCCAACTCAGCAGTCAAATCAGACTTCAAACTCTCATATGTCGCGACTTAATCCCCTATCAAATCTGGTTCCTCCATTAGGCGCAGTCTCTGCCGTCAGATCTGGAGCCCCCAGATCCTACAGTGTTCGCTCATTTTGTGTGGTTGACTTGCTCGACCATTAGCGCGTGATGAGCGGCAATTTTCTCTCTCATCCACTGGACACGCATCATGCAATGTATGGAATCGCTCGTTTTCTTCCAAATCCACTTACCACCCAACGATGCCTCCGATATACTGTCAGTTTTGGAGCGCGAGACCCACCTTTTGCCTTAGCACTTTCCCTATGGTTTCCCAACTTCCCATGCGACTGAGCGCTCAGGGCTTTTCCTTCTCGAGGGGTTTTGCCCAGCGATGCACACTTATCACACATCAGAAATGGCCTTCGTTTCCCGATCCGGGCTTCCTAACTGCCATTTTTGCCTCCTGCGTAGTCTCCATGAGCCTCGGTCAGCGCGCTTTGACCGAGGTCCTCATCGTTCCTTACTAGCTGCAAACTGCCAATGTCTAGAGGTCTTCCTGATTGCTCTTTGTTCATAAATTCGAAGTCTATCCTGATTTGATACAGTCATGGCATTTTGATAATTTTTCATGGATCCAATTCAGATCATGGCCTTCCCACTGAAAAAGCTTTTGGACCACCAAAATTTGGTTTTCAAGCATCGACTAAGTGAGGGTACAATTGTCTCACTTGTCCAATCTCTATCCACTTTGCACTGCTCGGCTTTGAACCCTTGAGCCCAATTCTGAGGTACTCAACATCTCCTTTGCGCGTCGTCCTCACCTTCCTGTCTAGAACTATGTCTTCCTGCAATTCATTAAGATATTCAGGTAGCAGGTCATCAATAGAAGGCAATTGACTCTACTCTTCGGGATCTTCAATTAGTGAAGGTTCAAACAATCTCAAGCAATCTGCATTTACGACTGAGTAGATGTGCATGTAAGCTGGTAGATCAAGGCGAAAAGCATTCTCACCAATCTTCTCAAGTATCTTGAAGGGTCCATACCTGATAGGCTTTAGCTTCTTACCTTCACCTTGCATCCTGTCCTTGCTGATATATAGCCAGACTTGGTCACCAACTTGGAAACTATGCTCCATCTGATGCTTGTCATGCCTTGCCTTGTATTTGGCTTGGCTCTTTTCCAGTTGTTCCTGTACTGCCTGGTGGATCTCTTGGATTTGTTCAATGAACCTAGTTGCCCTGTCCACATCACTGTGTCCCTCAACTGTGGTGTCTTTACCAAAGACAAAATCTAAAGGAGACCTTGGGGTGAAACCAAAACAGGTCTCAAAAGGAGATCTCTGTGTAGAAGAATGTTTTGCTCTGTTGTAAGCATGCTGCACATAACACAAATGTTCATCCCAAAGCTTAGGATGTTTGTTGCAATATCCTCTGAACAACTCGATCACCGTCTTGTTAACTACTTTTGTCTAGCTATCAGTTTGTGGATGAAAAGTTGTGCTTTTCTTTAGTTTGGTGTCCATCAGTTCCCACAGACTTGACCAAAACTTCCCCAAAAATCAGGTGTCTCGATCAGATATAATGGAAGTGGGTAATCCAAAATGAACCCATACATGTTCAAAGAACATTTTTGCAGTTTGTTCAGCTGTAATCTATTTATTACAAGGTATCAAAATACACATTTTGCTAAACCTATCCACAACAACATATAGATAATCATGACCTTTCCTAGATTTAGGTAGTCCTCCAACAAAATCCATGGAAACACTTTCCCAAGGGTGAGAAGGAACTGGTAATGGAGTGTACAATCCTAGTTTTCTATTGCTGGGCTTGCTTTTAGCACACATAGTACACCCTCTTACATATCTAGAAACTATCTCATTCATTTTTGGCCAATAACAAAATCTTTGCAGCTGTGCAACTATTTTACTTACCCCAAAGTGACCTAATATCATAGAAGTGTTGTTATAGAAATTTTTGTGCCTTGCATCACTGAGCATGAAATGTCAATAATCAAGGGATCCAAAGTCCCTAAACATGTTGTTCCTACCCCTAGAGGAACAAGGCCAGCAAACCACAGCAATTCACAAAAGTTCTCCACCTGAAAACACTCAAAAACAAGGCAATTCTGGATCATGTCAACTGCTCCACTGAGCATCTGTGCTGAATGTCAACTGCTCCACTGTCTACCTGCGTTGAATGTCAACTGCAACAAAGGCTACCTGCGCTGAGCATAACTGGACAAGTGGCAGGCTCATTTCTCAAGGTGTCAATGCTCAGGAAGCTTCCAAAATGACACTTGCATCAAGGAATTCGACTGGTGATGAGTAAGAGGTTCCAAATCTCCAAGTGGAAGCAAGAACCTCCAAGTGGACTCAAGAACTGAAGTGGGAGAGGACACTAGTCAGTTTCATACCAGCCTCAAGCTGACTCATCCTCTCTCCAAAACTCCTATATATAGATCTCTCTCCATGAGGTCAAGAGGAGGCTGGAATTTTGTTATTGCAAAGAATTGTTGTTGGTTTGAGGTTGGATCATTGGGTGCTTAATGCTTTGAAGGGAGCTGAAGAAGGAATTCCATTCTGCTGGGAAGGAGATGCTGGATTGGAGCCCTATGGGTTGTATCTCTTCCTGAACCTTGTTATCAATCAATAAAGCTATCTTGGTTCTTTCCTATATGCTGGTGTATTTTGTATGATTTGCATTAGTATATTTGATTTACTTCTAATCCTGAATCATTTATGAATATGTATATTTGCCTTTGTGTTGTGTTCTTCTCTTGTCGCAAGTAGCTGTTCTCTTGTCACAGGTAGCTGTTCTCTTGTGATCTCGTGGGAATCAAGTAGCTGTTCTCTTGAGCAAGCGAGGAGGCAAGTAGCTGTGGACACCCAAAGAGAAGAGGATCTAGAACAACCGGAAGATAACGGTAAGTCTGCCAATCTGGATATGCAACAGCACAAAAAATCTTACGAGCAGGATACTTCTAGCCAACCATGTTCAAAGATTGCATAATCGCAGTCAGAAGTTGCCATGCTTGTCAAATTTTTGATAGCAAAACCAGAAGACCACCCGCACCTTTACAGCCAATAATTGCTGTTGGGCCTTTCGCCAAATGGGGCATCGATTTCATGCAATGTAACCCCACCTCGACCGGGGGGCATGGGTATATTATAGTCGCCGTTGACTATTTTACCAAATGGGCCGAGGCGATGCCTACATTGGATAACACTGGTGAAACAGCGCCCTTTTCTTTTTTAATCATGTAGTCGCTAGGTTCGGCGTACCACAGGCTATAGTTACAGATCATGGATCGCATTTTCGTAATCACATGATGGTTGAATTAGCTGCCAAGCTAGGGCTATCTCACGACAGCTCTACCCCGTATTATCCGCAAGCCAATGGACAAGTTGAAGCAATCAACAAAGTCCTGAAGTGTATGTTGCAAAGGATGATTGGAGTTCACAAAAGAAGGTGGCACCTAATCCTGTACTCAGCCTTGTGGGCTTACCGAACATCGGTAAAGAATGCGACTGGGTTCACACCTTTCCAACTGGTGTATGGCCTAGAGGCAGTCTTACCAGTCCAGTGCGAAATTTCGTCGCTTAAACTCGCAATTGATCTCCTCCCCGGAACTTCGGAAGAAGAGGCTCGTTTCTTGGAATTAATCCAATTGGATGAAACCCGCCATGACGCCGCTTTGGCTAACGAAGCCCATAAGAAACGAGTCAAGGCGCAGTTCGACAAAAATGTCAAACCCCGTGTCTTCTCAGAAGGTGACTTGGTCTTGCTTTACGACCAAGAATCCGACAAATTGGGAGCAGGTAAATTTAATTCTCTATGGATGGGTCCCTATATTGTTAAACGAGTGTTAGCAAAAGGAGCCTACGAGTTAATGGATTATGACGGAATTCCACTGGCGCAACCCCGCAATGGGTTGTACCTCAAGCGTTACTATGCTTAAATAGTAACCTGTGTGCTTTTGTTGTATTTTGCTTTCGCTAAAGTGTTTTTTTTGGTCGAGTAATCCACCTTTTTACATTCATTGCAGATGTCGAACCTTTCTGAGACATGTGTGGGATATGCCGACGGAGCGAGTCGTAGTTCGCGGAACCTGTCCTCCGCGGCCTGGGCCATTTTTTATCCAAGCGGCGAGTTAGTGAGTTTCAGAGGTGTGTGTATTGGGAAATCAACGAATAATATCGCTGAGTATAGCGCGTTGATAGAACTCCTCTCTGATGCCATCACCCATGGTATACGCCGACTAATCGTCAGGCTAGACTCACAACTCGTGATACTACAACTCAATGGTATATATTCTGTCCGCAATCCAGCTATTTATCGCATGTTTCTAAGGGTTAAGATTTTGGAAAGACAGTTTGATTTAATTCAATACCAACATATTTCCAGGAACTTAAACACATTAACCGACTCATTAGCAAACTATGTGTTAGATAGACATTTGCGACATTTATAAAAAGAGACACATCATCAGTATTGTACAAATGGATCATATAACTCAACCAGAATAAACCCCGAAAATCAAAATATATATATATAATATGTTTATCGTTCATACATAATGTTCTGTAACCAAGACAAAATCGGTCGCATGACCCAAAAACTCAAAAAAGGCTGGGGGCACCCTAGCCTAGTGATGCTCATGATAGCACGTCACGGCCTGTGCAATCATGCGCAAGAGACGAGTCCATCGTCTAGGCACACCAGTAGTATGCCGCTGCAACTGTAAAGGTAACTCATCAATCCTCACATCGGGAATGCCGAGAGTAAGGCTCTCAACCTGTTCCTGCACAGCTGTAAGGGTCTCGGTCACGTCAAGATCGCGGAGAATAACCCTCCCAGCAGTCTCCCCTGCTGGGGCAGCGACTGGCGCTCTCGGGCGAACTGCTGGACGAACAGGACCAACATCTGCAATGCACACAAGAGTTTGATTAAAGTCTTGACAGAATAAAGCACAGCAACATTATGAATAAAAACAGTAAACAGTGATATGGTCAGAGATTTTACCAATAGCGCCCCACTGTTCGCCATCCGGTAACACCAAATCCGGATCACCTCGGAAATCCATGCCAACATATGGATACTCGGAATAGACCATCTCCTGACGCTCGAACCACCTGAAGAAGGTATCAGTGAAAGTAATCTGAGATTGACCAGCATGCCTAGACATGTGGTCAACCCATCTCTGCATGCGTGGCTCGGTGGGAGAAGGCAAGTCAAGTGCAATATACTGAGGCTGCATCAGTGGTATTTTCTCCAAGGCGAAGGCAGTCAAAATAGAACCAAATCCAAAGTTCTTCAGCTTCCCGTCCTTTACCTTGTTCAACTGAATTTTCATCTGAAGAAGTACTGCATCACACCAGTTGAATACTTTCGGTTGGAGACACTCCAAGGCGTGCTGCACATAAGATCTGTTGGCAACATGAAGAGATGCACTACCGGCCATCCTACCAATAGTGTACATAATGGACCTGAGAGACCTGTCAGTAATCTCATAGATAACAACCTTGCCATCTCTGCTCGGCTGGGAACCTTCCCTGCAATACTGGCGGACATAATCTCTCACGGAGTCATTCCCTCGGGCCGAACCTGACAAAGAAATGGGGGCACCCCGCCTTGACAACCCAGTCAAGAAGTAAATGTCTACGATGGTCAAGGGGATGGATTTGCCCCTAATCTGGAATACTTGGTTGATAGGATCCCAAGCATCAAGCATATATTGCAGTAAGGAGATCTGTGCTCTCATACTAGAGATACGGAAGAACTTCAACAAGCCACAGTTTCGCAGCGCGTTCACCGTGACAGGGTCATGGAGGGCAATCATGTCCTCCTCTTCATGTTCTCGTTCTCGCCATGTGAGGGTCATTTTGCTCAAAAGTCCCTGCAAAACAAACAAGAGAAAGAGTAAGATCCCGGATTTGATGAGAAACTGGCAAAATTTCATCAAAAACTGTGCAATAGAACTGCTTTTCTATGATCAACGCAATTGGCAAGTGTCCTACCTGCGTTGAAGGTCAAACTGCCTTAAGGCAGCTTGACATTCAACGCAGGTTTCGAATGGACTGCCTGCGTTGATGGCAGAGCGCCCTGGCAAAACCCCAGGGGCTCATGGGGGCAGGAAAACTGGCACAGAATAGGAAAAGGAAACCATGAAAAGAAAGAGCTAGAGTTTAGCTCCTACCTGGTCCAGACGGCGTCGAAAATCGTCCGCAGAATCTCCCGGAATCAGCTGGTGAAAATCAAGGGGGAAGAGGCACCTCCAGAGCTCCAACAAACCAAGTTCAAATGAAATGGTAAAATGAGAGGTAAAAACACCTTTTAATGGCTTTTTACATAGTTCAAAGCAAAATATTAGGGTTATAATCTCATTTTCATACAAATATTATTCATTTCTAACTAAGTTTGATGCAGCAATTGAAGATGCAGTACTATCCTTGAAAAGAGAAAAGCTAGTTATGGTAAAAAATCAAAATTTGACTATATAATCGAGCAGTTTTAGCATAAAGTTCATGCTCGTTAAAAAATAAACGCAAGATCCGAGCAGTTTTAACGTGGTCTTCATGCTCTTTAAAAAATAAATAAAAGCAGTGAGCAATGTTTCCTCCAGTGTTTAAGCTCATTTTAAAATAAAAAATGAACCTATCCCGGTAAATAACCATTGAGTATGTAACCTGATCAACCATAAAAGAAGCCTTGGTCGTGTTTGTGCACCATCACCTCCACCGTTCATTTGGCCAATCGTTCACCTCCATATGATTGTTTACCCATTTTGAGGAACAGCTGCGAAGAGTGATTTCACCTAGCCATCCTTGTGACGCTGCCGTGATTGGAAAATTCCAACCTGTACCTGAAATCTGCTGCTATCCCTGTTTATCACTCGTTCCTCAAAAGACGAGTCTTCTTTAAGCTCTTTTCAATTGACTCGTAAAATATGAAAAGATTGTCGAGTTTTGGCCTTCCAGCTCGTTAAAGCGACCGGAAGTGCTATCCCTCCTCTAGATTTTAATCTTTTTGGACCTGAGGGATTATTGCACAAAAAGATCGAGCGCTTGTTTTGTTCGGCTCGTTAAAACGATCGAAAACTCATCCCTTCTGTATCGTTTTATACTTTTTCAGACTTAAGGGATTAGATGACGAAAAAGGAATTTTGGAGTTAACTTTACGTACCTTTTCAGACTCTCTAAAAATGAAAAGGGACCGAGTTGTCTTTGTCGTTAGACTCGTTAAAATCACTAAATAGCGACAAACTTGTCTTTAGACGAGAACGAGTTTCCCTATCGCTAGGCTCGTTAAAACATAGCGATGGGCTTGCCCGAAGGGTAGGTTATAGAACAAGCATATGTTATCCTCCTCAAGCTTGACAAAAATAAAGAGGTACTGGTCAGCAATGACTGGGGAAAAATTGGGAGAAAACTAAAGAGAACTTTGATGGTAGCAGGTCGCTCTTGAACATGACACTTTTCCTCCGTACCACAATCGGGTTGGGTTGTTTCATTCACCGCTCACATCACCATGGTATCGCCATACCATCCATATTTGGGGTAATGCTACCAATCCATCGCATCAGTGTCGCCATATGTTCAAGAGAAGTCGTTCAGAAAGAGTCAACCGGGTCCCATCCACTGCCATACATTATCCTTCATCCATTCATGACCGCCACCCTGAATCATATGTCACAGATCGTTTTCACCTCCATTAAAATCATTAGCTCCGTTCCGTGTCACTGATGTGGGATTCATTAAGGCCCTCCTTTGACGGATCGCTTCTTGTCGACATCAGCTCATTATCCAAGAAGTTGATCTAGGAACACCCCCTCAGTACTTTGAAGCTTGCATGCCTCAATGGCAAGTTTCTCACTTCCGGCGACAGGTATACATCAATGACCTTCGACCAGAATATTTTGCGTGGTGTTCGACGCCAAGTCCTTTATTCACACCACGTGAATTGTACTGCAGTACCTTGAGGGTCATTATCATTATCGGTGATTCCTCTCGCGCTTGTTAACAGTTTACATCATTGACCGGTAATCAAGCGATGTCTTTCCATGTTTGACTTCAGCGCAATTCTCACATGGACCGACTTGTACTTAGAGTGAAGATCGAACGAGTTTGAAGACCCCGGATCTAGTTTCATCCATCCGGGCTGCGATATATATGCAGGAAAAATAAAGACATTTGACATGTACATCATTGCAGCAGATAATCATCCTACTCAAAGGATGATAATTTCACCAAAAATTATCAGTCTACCATCAGACGATTGTCTGTGCTATGTACAAAAATGAATTTATAAAGCTGAGCATGGGAATGCCCGCCTCAGCCAGATCATGAAAGCCGTATGAATCATAATGTATTGTATTGTATCTTATTACAGGTCTCCTCCCAGCAAATGGATGAACTTCGGACCCTCCTGGATAAAGCATTTCACCCGATAAACGGCCTCATACTTTAGGGGGCAACTGTTATAGACATTTTTGTGCCTTGCATCACTGAGCATGAAATGTCAATAATCAAGGGATCCAAAGTCCCTAAACATGTTGTTCCTACCCCTAGAGGAACAAGGCCAGCAAACCACAGCAATTCACAAAAGTTCTCCACCTGAAAACACTCAAAAACAAGGCAATTTTGGATCATGTCAACTGCTCCACTGAGCATCTGCGCTGAATTTCAACTGCTCCATTGTCTACCTGCGTTGAATGTCAACTGCAACAAAGGCTACCTGCGCTGAGCGTAACTGGACAAGTGGCAGGCTCATTTCTCAAGGTGTCAATGCTCAGGAAGCTTCCAAAATGACACTTGCATCAAGGAATTCGACTGGTGATGAGTAAGAGGTTCCAAATCTCCAAGTGGAAGCAAGAACCTCCAAGTGGACTCAAGAACTGAAGTGGGAGAGGACACTAGTCAGTTTCATACCAGCCTCAAGCTGACTCATCCTCTCTCCAAAACTCCTATATATAGATCTCTCTCCATGAGGTCAAGAGGAGGCTGGAATTTTGTTATTGCAAAGAATTGCTGTTGGTTTGAGGTTGGATCATTGGGTGCTTAATGCTTTGAAGGGAGCTGAAGAAGGAATTCCATTCTGCTGGGAAGGAGATGCTGGATTGGAGCCCTATGGGTTGTATCTCTTCCTGAACCTTGTTATCAATCAATAAAGCTATCTTGGTTCTTTCCTATATGCTGGTGTATTTTGTATGATTTGCATTAGTATATTTGATTTACTTCTAATCCTGAATCATTTATGAATATGTATATTTTGCCTTTGTGTTTTGTTCTTCTCTTGTCACAAGTAGCTGTTCTCTTGTCACAGGTAGTTGTTCTCTTGTGATCTCGTGGGAATCAAGTAGCTGTTCTCTTGAGCAAGCGAGGAGGCAAGTAGCTGTGGACACCCAAAGAGAAGAGGATCTAGAACAACCGGAAGATAATGGTAAGTCTACCAATCTCCCCTCTTTCACATTTCATAAAGGAAGAAACTGAAGTAGCTGTATCTGTTTGTTGCTAAGGCGCTGTCACACCTTAGGTGGATAGGATCGTCCTGCATAGGCATTTTTCCCCACAACAAGTGTGTGCTTCTGTAATTATCTTTACTCTTCAATTTGTGGAATGCATAACTTCCCATAATGATATAAGAGTCAGTCCTTTACATGATAATCTAATTCTTCTACTCGTTTGCCTTGACTTAAAGTTGCATATACATCTTTAAATTCTATATCTTGAGCATATTGTTCAATGTAGCTCTCATGCAGCACAGAATTATGCTTAAGTATAGTAGATGCATTTATAATAGGTCTAGATAACATGTCTGCAACTTTATTATGTATGTCCTTTTTATATCTGATGACTAAATGAAACTGTTGTAGAAAACCCATCCATTTATAGTGTCTTGATTGCTGCAACTTAGTTTGGGAGTGTAGATATTGAAGTGGTTGATGATCAGTATGTATTACTGTCTCTTTTCCCATTAAGTAATGTTTCCACTTTTTCACACTCTGTACTAATGCATACAATTCTTTATCATATGTATGATAGTTAACTACTGCAGAATTAAATGTCTCAGAATGATAACATATGGGTTTACCATGCTATGTCAACACTGCTCCCATGGCATAGTCACTGGCATCTGTTTGGATCTCAAATGATCTTTGAAGATCAGGCAGTGCTAGTACAGGTGTTGTACTAATCTTTTCTTTCAAGGTGTCGAAGGCTTTCTGTTGTTTGCCTCCCCACTAAAACCCCTCGTTCAATCTTGTTAAAGCATGTAAAGGAGCTGCAATTGGGGAAAAGTTAGAAATGAAATTTCTCCAATATTGTGCTGCTCCTAAGAAGCTTATAACTTCTGTAGCAGATTTGGGTTTAGGCCAGTTTACAATGACTGCCACCTTAGAGGGATCTATCTTCAATCCACCACCCCCTACTATATGACCCAAATAATTCATAGATGTTTTGCCAAATTCACATTTTGAGAGTTTAACATGAAGTTTTTCTCTTTTCAAAACATCTAGTGTCTATTTAACATGCTTTAAGTGTTCTTCCCATGTTTTGCTAAAAATCAGAATGTCATCCAGATACACAATAACAAAATCATCAAGAAAAGGTCTTAGTACATCATTCATTAATCTCATGAAAGTAGCAGGAGCATTAGTTAAGCCAAAAGGCATAACCAGCCACTCATACAATCCCTGCTTTGTTTTGAAAGCAGTCTTCCATGCATCTTATTCTGCAACTCTGACCTGATGGTATCCACTATGCAAGTCTAGCTTGGAGAAATAAACAGCTTCTTTCAATTGATCTAAAAGATCATCAATGCAAGGAAGGGGATAACGATTTGTTATTGTTATCTTATTCAGTGCTCGGTAATCAATGCACATTCTCCATGAACCATCTTTCTTTCTCATCAAAATGATTGGTGACCCACATGGTGATGTGCTAGGTCTGATGAACCCTTTCTCGAGCAACTCGTGCACCTGCTTCTTGGTTTCAGCATTCTCTAAAGCGGACAACCTATACATTCCAATGTTAGGCAATGGAGCATCTTGTTGCAAAATAATATCATGCACTATTTTCTTTTGGGTGGCAGACCTTTAGGTTCTTGAAACAAGATATCATACTCTGAAACAACCTTTTCTAAATCAACTTGCTGCTTAGCATTACAGCCCTCAAATACATTGGTTTTATTAGGTTTCTTTTCCTTTACAACCATTAGTAAGAATTGTTTGCATGAATTTATCATTCGTTTCATCTGCCCCAAGTTTATGAGAGTATTTAATTATTATTGAGCTTATGAGTTCTTACAAAGTATTCGATTCCATCTTTAACAAGTAGATACTTGTTCTCAGCTCTATAGAAAATAGCTTTTCTATAATACAAGTAAGGACTTCCTAAAACAATTCCACATATATCCAAAGGAATTATGTCTAACTCAACCTCATCTACAAATGCTGACCCAAAAGAAAACTTGAGTTTGCACTCTCTAGTCACTTGTAGTTGTGATTTATCATTCAACCATCCTAATGGGTATGGTTTCTTGTGAGGTGTAGTTACTAATCCCAACTTCTTTACAATTGCTTCAGAAATTAAATTTACTTGTGAGCCACTATCAAACAAAGTATCATTCTTTTGATGTTTGGAAATAACTCGAATATGGAAAATTTCATGTCTTTTTCTCTCATGTTCTTCATCAATAATAGATTGTGCAGAATTACAAATAGATGCTTCAGAATTATTACCTTTTATACTTGTGGCTGCAATGGTTGTTTCATCTCCTGAGTCTGACCCCAAATCTTTCTGAATAGCTGCAGCAGTCTTCTTCTTCTTGCCCTCGAACTTCTTAGGTCTCAGCTCTGGATGCAGAATCCAACAGTGCTCATCATCATGCCCATACTTTTTATAGTGAGTGCATGAAGCCTTGCTTTTCTATGTAGTGTTAGCCTTCCTTACTTTCGATTTCTGCTTTCTTTTATCCTTATTCTTGCTTGCAGTGGGTTGGGATGATCCCCCAACTTCTGGACTTCCATTCTTTCCTCTAGCTTCTAGATGAGTAGCTTGTACAGATACCTCATTTATACTAGTGGGATTAAACATGAGGATAGTGTGCCTCATGTAGCTGTGTAAACCACTAATGTACTTCAACAGAGTCTCAGGTGAGTCTAATGAGATTCCTAGAACCAATGCTCTCTTTCTAAATTCTTGAGTGTACCCTTACACACTTTGCCCTTTCAATTGTCGAAGAGTCTGCCAACTCATCATGGCTTGTTGCATGTAGGCCAATGGGTAGAACTGCTTTTTGATTGCAGAAACAAATTCACTCCAGACAGAGATAGTCTTACCATGTCTTTTCATGTCAGCTTGGGTCCTGCCTTCCCACCAAACCAAGGAAGTGCCTCCAAGGTGTAGGCTTGCCAGCTGAATTTTGCTCTTGTCTGAATCGATATTCTGCACTCTGTAATAAACATCAATTTGTCTAATCCAATTGTCCATCTTTTTTGCATTCAAATCTCCATCATATATAGGTAGATCAAATTTAACATCTATTTTGATCAAATATGCTTTCTTTTTGTGTTCAGGGCTATTAGGAGGTGTGAGAAAGCTTTCCTCTTTCACTTTTCCTTTTGAGTGGTTATGGAAGTGAGACTCATCTTCTCCTTTGTCTTGTTTAGAGCCTGATGAATCTTCATCCTTATGTTTTCTAAAGTCCCTATAGATTTCTTCTACCATGGACTTTATGGCTAGGAAACTATCTATGAATTGAGGATCTGGCCCCATATAACCTTCCTCTGACATTGTCTTCTGAGGATAGACTCTCCCAATTTCAAGATTAGTTTCGACCAACTCTCCTTCTCCTAATTTGAGCTTTGATCTAGTTAGCATTCAACAGCTAAACCAATACAATCTTGTCTAACCTTAACAGCCTAAAGATCTGATACTACTTGATCTGAAAATCACTCGTGAGTGACCTCAGTTTATTAATTAATGAATGAAGGTATTCCAGACTCATGTGCTGGTGTGTGTCTATGTCATTTTAGGCAATCTGATCGATCCATTGCCTAAGATAACATAGACACACACCAGCACATGAGTCTGTAATACCTTCATTCATTAATTAATCAACTGAAGTCACTCAAGAGTGATTTTCAGATCAGTGTCTCATTGCAAAAGACAAAAGGAGGGTTTATTTCATTATTCTAGCCCTTACAGATCTTTTACAAGCATCATCAATCCCCTTGAAGGCCCATCAAGATGTCATTGTGCCCCCACACCCACTTGAGGACACCACATGCGACATGCTTGGATATCAAAGATCCAACCCCTTTCACTATGTTTGGAGCCTATTCTCATACATTAGCACACTTTGGACTTCATTAGGCCTTCTCAATGGCCCAACTACTTATCAAGTTTACTATTTTTCCCTCTTGAGAGGCTTATTTTTCTATTTTTAGCTATCTTGGTGGGCTTGTCACCAAGGAATCTTATTGTTGCACATTATTTTATTATTTGGGGATTATTTATGCCTAATTAAGAAAATCAAACTGTTTAGAGAGGATATCAATTGATGAGAGACTCATTCATTCCTCTCATCATCACTGGTATTGGATTAGTATCCCTTGAGATATTTTCGCGCTTTTTGTTGGGGTGAAATTTTTGGAGTTTCTTGATGCATATGATGTTTGGATTTTCGCTAGTCTTTGGAGATTCTTTCTAATTCAAAGTTGATGAATGAATATACTCTCTCTCATGTAAGTGAACTTTTAATGTTATTCTTGTTATCTTACTTGTCAAATGCATGTGTATTGTTATCATTATTCTTGTATGGGTTAATGTAATGCAAAATTCTTCTGGGATGTTGAATAAGTGATCTAATGCATGCGTTACTCTTTGAGGGATTGGGTGAATGTTCCTAGAGGCATTTCTTAGGTTGAAAGACCTCGAAACTTCATCGCCTTGACAAATTTGAAGTATAAATATTTAATTACCTAATTATTGCCCTTGAATAGGGTAGTGAAGGTTAATTAGGGCTTCTTAGATCACAAAATTCCTTGATATAGGTGTATCTTGACTCGATTAAGCCCCTACAAAAAAAATTGATCCTCGCATCCTCTTGGTGGTCAAATTTATTTTCCTTTCTTCATTCTTCCAAATTCTAGGCCTAATCCTACATGGTCACTTAAGGCATCACATGAAACACTTTGTAGCCATCCAAACACTTCGATTTTTGGTCGACTACTACGTTGAGGTTTGTTGTATATGTCCTCCAAGTTTGAGGAAAATCTTACAATGGAATCCTGAGATATAGCAAGCCCTAGCCACAAGACCAATTCTTTCCCGAGGTTGATTTTGGTTAGTGTCCTCATTTGGATCATTGCATTCAAATATCAAAAGAAAATTATCCCTTTGATCCTATTCTCCTCCACAATTAGTTCAAGCCCCTTCTTGAGTGATAAACTCCATACCCTTAACCTAATTTGGGTCCACTTGGCTTCTTTGTGGTCCCACAAATCTACAACTCAAATCCCACAAGGGTTACTTAGAAGTCATTTCTTCATTAGGATCCTTGAGTCTAGGAACCCCCTCGTCAAGGCATATCCCCTAAACCTAAATTGAGGTGTCCTCTTAACCCTTCCTAGAGAGCCTATCACCTTGTTTCTCAAACAAGTAAGCCATTTGTCTAATCCTCTCTTGAGAATATGATTTGGGAATTACTCCTTATCTTATTATTGCTCCATTCATCTGGTGATTCCCCTCATACCAGGTCTCCTCCCATTAGTGAAATTTTGTAAAGAGCGGGGAGATTTAGCCGAGGTGGAATTGGGCTATTGATCTATTGTTTCCCCTTGACCTCATAGTTTCTGTAGAATTGCTGTAGAATTTTTCTACAAATCAGTCAGCTCTGATACCATGTACAAATTCCCCACTTGTATATCACCTGGTAATGCAATGTACTAAAGCAAAACACTTGATCTACTTCTACAAACAAATTAGCGGAAGCTTAATCGAACATGAGCAACATCAATAAGAACACATATAACTAATAAGAAGGAATCAATCACACATAACATAGAAGAATTTACCCAGGGAAAACCTCAGCCTAAAACCCAAACTCTGTATTATCATACAAGTGGAAATATGTCTGGATTACGCAAAGCCTTAGCTCAGAAGCTATCCAGCTCTCAGTACAATCCCTCTGCTGCTCATAGATAGTCAAAGGCTTCTCACAAACCTTTTCCTCTACCCTCCAAGCCTCCTATTTCCTTGTGCAGTTTCCTTGGGGTCCAGTGCTGCCACCTATGTGAATTGGCCTCTTCACACACTCACTAACCTCTAATCTAACTACACAAACCTGAAGGAGATAATTCCTCATCATGGATGAGCTTCCTTTATAGGAAAAATCTTCATCCAAATAATAGTACATTGTCCCTTCTCTGATCTCAACTGGGTCTCTGTCTGAACTGAAATGCATGAGTTATTTAAGCTATAATATTCAATTATATGAAAATACTAGTTGTTACATGCAAGCATTAACAAACTGAATCTCATTAATTTAACAACTTGTTAAATTAATCTAATTGGACTTGACTCAGTTAACTGAGTCAACTAATTACAACTCATCCTCATCCTTTAACTAATGGTTAAATCCCTCAATCAAAGGAGAAATTGTTGCATGTCCTCACATAGGCTTCAAGTTCATAATTCCTTAACTAATTAACTCAAACTGAATTAATTAATTAATTTACAAACTACTGTTAATATCAAATTCGAATTTTACTTCTTATTTCTAGTCCAGGGACTGACTAAAATAGGAATCCACACTGAATTGCTAAAAATAGAACTTCTATTTTTAGCACTTCCATTTTTCATTCCCTGTTGCCCAATCCAGCATTGGTACCAAAACTGCTATTTTTAGCACTTCTATTTTTAGCAATTTCTTGTCGCCACTTTTCAACACTCTCTCTCAACAAGAAAGGCTTCCTCTCGAACCCGATCTTATACCTTCGGAATGTTCTACATGCAACACTTCTACCAAGTGTGGTTGCTCCAGCAACTCTCAGAACAAAAAAACTCCCAACTAACCTCTCTATTGGGTTAGAATCATACTCTGATGCTGAAGCTCTATCTGCTACTAATAAGTGCTCCCTCTCTGACCTCTGTGCTACTGCAACATCTCCATGCATCTCGCACTGTTGCACACCTCTCTGTTCTACCCTACACTAGTGCAACACACTTGTGCCTCTCTTATTGCTGCAACCTGCTAGCTCTGCGTTGTCCTGGGATTCCCTGCACTATAGCTCTCTTTGCCACTCCATCCGCATCTGTCTCTACCCAATCAGTCAATTCTACTACTCATCAGGGCTCCCATAGCAAAGTCGAATCAAAGAGGTTGGGTACCTCAAGGATCCTGCCCCTCCTCCTTGAGACGATCACTCCACATCGCCCTACCTCCTACCTGGAGGTATGGCTGCATGTGATCCCTCTTCCCACTTGGCTTGAAGTTCCCCCCCTACTGGAGGTGTCTGCATGAGTGGATGCCTCCACTATGTCTCCTCTCGGCTTCCCCAGTTGTGGCTGCTCCACAACCTCCTGAAGCAGCTTCACCAATCGTGGCTCCTCCACAATCATCTAAGACTTCTTCTAGCACTGCATGTTGAGAGGTAATTTACTCTCCCTCTCAACCACCAAGTATCTAACCTTTTCCTTGCTCCTCAAGGCTTTGCATGCATCTTTTTCCTCAAGTGCATATAGGTTCTTGGCTAGCACACCAATCTATTTCCACTTCTATTTCCCGCTGTCACGAAATTTTCTAGAAAAAGAGTTGATTTTAAATCAGCGATATCTCCCTCATCCAAACTCTGATTCAACCGATTTTTTTTTTTTGATTTTGGGTATTTTTCCGCATGGAATCTAGATCTGCTATTTGTTCTTGAAAATTTTGCATAAAAATTTTCAGATCTTCTCTAAAAACTCGCAGCCCAAAACTAAAAACTTCGAAATCTCCTCTAGTATATTGTTCTCCACTTTGATCACCTATGCTCTGATACCATGTAGAAATTTCCCACCTGTAGATCACCTGATAATGCAATATACTAAAGCAAAACACTTGATCTAGTTCTACAAATAATTTAGCGGAAGCTTAATCGAACATGAGCAACATCAATAAGAACACATATAACTGATAAGAAGGAACCAATCACACATAAAATAGAAGAACTTACCCAAGGAAAGCCTCAGCCTAAAACCCCAACTTTGTATTATCATAAAAGTGGAAATATGTCTGGATTACACAAAGCCTTAGCTCAGAAGCTATCGAGCTCTCAGTACAATCCCTCTGCTGCTCATAGATAGTCAAAGGCTTCTCACAAACCTTCTCCTCTACCCTCCAAGCCTTCTATTTCCTTGTGCAATTTCCTTGGGGTCCAGTTCTGCCACCTATGTGAATTGGCCTCTTCACACACTCACTAACCTCTGATCTAACTACATAAACCTGCAGGAGATAATTCCTCATCATGGATGAGCTTCCTTTATAGGAAAAATCTTCATCCAACTGATAGTACATTGTCCCTTCTTTGATCTCAACTGCGTCTCTGTCTGAACTGACATGCATGAGTTATTTAAGCTATAATATTTAGTTATCTGAAAATACCAGTTGTTACATGCAAGCATTAACAAACTGAATCTCATTAATTTAACAACTCATTAAATTAATCTAACTGGACTTGACTCAGTTAACTGAGTCAACTAATTACAACTCATCCTCATCCTTTAACTAATGGTTAAATCCCTACATCAAAGGAGAAACTATTGCATATCCTCACATAGACTTCAAGTTCATAATTCCTTAACTAATTAACTCAAACTGAATTAATTAATTAATTTACAAATTGCTATTAATATCAAATTCGAATTTTACTTCCTATTTCTAGTCCAGGAACTGACTAAAATAGGAATCCACACTGAACTGCTAAAAATAGAACTTCTATTTTTAGCACTTCCATTTTTCATTCCCTGATGCCCAATCCAACAATAGTACCAAAACTTCTATTTTTAGCAGTGCTATTTTTCGCACTTCTATTTTTAGCAATTTCTTGTTGCCACATTTCAACAGTTTCTCCATAGGATACCCTCCTAGGACTCCTGCTAGTTTGAGTGGTAACAAGTCCACAAGGATTTAGCCTCCCCCTCCCCTTGTCCACACTTTGGGTTGGGCCTAGAATGATGCCTCGAATGTTAATGCAACTAAATGAAAATAAAAGCATAATTTGTACACTCTCAATGGGAAATGTACGATAAAATGCAAAAGATTGTTGGGACATACATATTTAGTACGTGGGAAAAATCCTAGCATGGGCTCTACCCCTATCATTATGGTCATAACCCTGGTTCCTAGGGCCCCTCATATTGGCCACTCTCATCATTAAGTAACCCATGATTTTCCCAACCCCTGGTGGGAAATGAATTACCCCACCTTAAGGGGGTAATTACTGTTATATCCCGCACATCATGCTCTCATCCCCTGGAGCCCTGAGCAGTTATAAAAGAAAATCAATAAAAAGCAAAAGGCATATGAAGAAGGGTGGAAAAACAAAGGTTAGGGTAGCTCATGCACCACAATTTCTCCCTCCTACATTCATACACCAAAGTTTGAGATTCCCTTATTATGGCTACCCTTGTACCATGGCATGTGGCTTGAAGCCTGCCCCTAATGCTCCATTCCATTTCACCATTATATCACATGCTACCTACCAATTAATGGATGTACCAGGGTTATGTCACCCCCTTTAGAGTAGAAACCACCTAATAGGGTCCCTGGTTAACCCCCTTATTGAACTTGGAGACACATGTACATGTTAAAGCCCACTATGGAAGGGCATACCACCATTAAGTGTCTATCTGATTCTATGATTTGTAAGATCTTTTACTCAATTACTTTAATGATTTGTTGTACTTGAGGGAAAGGGGACACATTAGATCTTATACAAGATTGTAGGTGAATCTCCATTTGGGGTTTGATCTCCCTATATGGGTTCCAAGCCCTCCAGAGGGGCATATTGGCACCTATAGTGTGAGCGTTGAGAGCCATAGGCCTCCACCATACTAGAAAGAAAATTTTCACTTCATGTATCCCTCATCACCATTCATTGATTTCTCGTGTTCCAACTTTTGGACAAGGATGGTGCACCTGAACCACCTTGCCCAGCCAGCTTCAAACTTGCACCACACACTTGGCAGATGTTCCAGGGCCCAGATGAGGTGTGTCTCACCATGGGAGATAGAGGGAGGGTTTATGTCATCATTCTATCCCTTATAGATGGTATGTAGGCATTATCGATTCACTTGGAGACCTATAAGGATTTCATTGTGCCCCCACACCCATTTGGGGACACCACATTGGATTTGCTTGAGTATCAAGAGGTCACCCCCTTTATCAATATGTTTGGAGCCTATTTTCCCACACTAGCACACTTTAGACTCCACTAGGCCTTCTCAATGGCCCAACGACTCATTGTATTGACCATTTTCCCTCTTGAGAGGCTTCATCTTTGTATTATTGAGCTATCATGGTAAGCTTGTCACCAAGTCATGTTACTATTGTCCATTATTTTATTATTTGGGGCTTTATTAGGTCAATTAGGCTATTCAAACTCCCTTATGGATTGTATAAATAGATGAGAGGCTCATTCATTCCTCACATCATCACTTGGATTGGATTAGTATCTCTTGTGAGAATTTTTCATTTCCTTTTGGAGGATGAGTTTGGTTTCAAGGATGAATTCTGATGTTTGGTTACAATCTCTTGGTCTTAGAGCTTCAAATTATGTCTTGAATTGATGATTGGATATACTCACTATACATGTAAGTTCTCCTTTTCATGTTTATATTTACATTTATCTTGTCACATGAATAATGTATGGGATATTCGCTCTTTAGATTTGAAATTGCCCTAAATTATTGTGAAAATGTGGAATTTTGGACTTTTGATGTGTTGCATATATGTCTTGTATGGTGAATGAATGTTCCTAGACGTTAAAAGTTATTGATATTACCTTAACAAGTGATCAAATATTGCAAGATTGAAGTATAAATATCTTTGGTAGCCAATTTCATTCCCTAGAGGTCATGTTAAGTTACCTAAAGTCTCCTTGATTGGGTGAAAGCTTCTCCAAATTTCAAAATCACCTTGACCCTTTTTCTCGCTCAAATTTTACAAGCGCGGTGTGAAAATGACTCAAGACAGGGGTTGTCACTTTGATCCCCGCCCACTCTGTTCTAGTTGTCTCCCAACAACAGGCTATGGGAAGTGGTACCTATGGAAGATAGAAATGAAAGACAAGTTGGAAACCAACAAGTTCGAGAGACTCGATTGAATGAACTAGCTACTTGGTTGATTTAACAAGCTTTTAGAGATTAGAATTAATTATCAATGAGACCACTGCCTTATGGAGTCAACTTATGTACTTTATATCAATTAAGGACCAAATGACCGAATGAAAAATTGTCGTTTGAATTCTTAACTAACATATATTCTATGCAAATCCTAATACTTATGTGAAATGAAAGAATTTTGGTTACTTTTAATTATATGCTTGTTCTAGATGTTTCCTTCCTCTTAACTATTTTGGAACTAGTCTTTAGAGTAGGTTGTGGGATAGAAGCCAACAGGAAGCAAGCAGAGGCTTCATTAATGATATATCCCATTGTGTTCTAACCACCAGATACCTCTGGTGTTGCGGAGACTGTGATTTTGATGACTGAAATGTCATCGTGTTAACCACTAAAGAGGTGCTATGCTCCTCAATCTAGGTGGGAAAGGTCGTCCTAAATGTCTATCAACCAAACTTATGCTTGGAGGTAAATTATTAGATGCAAGAATATTCCTAGAATGATATGCAAGGATTATGAGTGAGTCTTGAGTTAAGATTGTTTATGTGATTCAAGTACTTGGTGTTGATTATCTTATAAGAGAAGTACTTAACAATATATTGAAAGAAAATCTTAAACAAGACCAAGTGCTCAATGATATAAGTTCCAACAACCAACAAGAGATCTTCTTACAATAATTCCACAAAGATGTTGACGAACAAGTGATAACAATGATAACAATTTAGGAAACTTAGAGAACTTATCTAATTAGCCAATAATTTCCAATACAAGATGCCAATGACTAAAATTTAGCCCAAATCACTTCAACCATCAATTCTTATGAATTGTAAAATTTATTTACCCAATTTTATAGGCTTATAAGTGATTTATTATCGTTGCAACCTTGTATTCAGAGGTCTGCAATTTTATTTCAGTAGTCAAGAAGTGATGCAAGATGCCAAAGATAAGCTATAAAATCAATGCATTTAACTTCCAATGATATTCACTTGATTATAGAACTGCCTAGACACTATAGACTAGATATATTATCTCAAATCAAACCTCAAACTCAGATATATCAGATCTATAATATCTCCTAAAATCAGTGTTATGGTCCTTAATAAACCAATCAGGTGCTTAATTATTAATGTCAAATAAGCTCCAATGATTATCTAATCAATTTGATTGATTTTTAGATGATATTTAGTCAATTTTGATTATCCTTACTTAGTTTATATGATTGCATAAATGTTTGTAGCAAACATATCGTATCTGAAAATTGCATAACAATCCTCAAAAAATAATTTATATGTAATCAATTTAACCACAAGATTAATGTTCAATGCCTTAAGTGAATTGTCAATGAATTTAGGATTATTTTATGTTATTTTTATGCCCTGAATACACTATTGTAACAATTATATCAGTCTTGGAACTTTCAGATCAAACCTCTGCAATTTCAAATCAGACCTTGAAAATTATAGGACATCCAACACAAAACAATTAAGTTGATAGGTCAAACCCTTGTAATTTATTTTGATGTCTTGTATGAGTTATTAGATTAATTTGTGGGTTCTTTAATCTTGTATTATGATGATTATTCCACTACTATATCAATATATCAGATCTAATATAAATTATGCAGTCAATTAAAATGGGAGATGAAGGCAATAGAAATAAACCCCAAGGCCTAATGTCCTATGCCAAGTTTTGAGATGTGATAGAAATCACTCATCAACACCTACACTCACAAAACATTAGCTCAAAACCCAAAGAGCGAACATTTATGACTGCTTCAATCACAAATTATTAGAGATAAAATGTCAATCCCCTAAAGAAACCCTTGCCTGCAATGAGATATAGCCCTTGTAAGGCTTATAACCTTCTTAATGCTTGCAAAATAGGTCCCAAACACTAGCCTTTTAGGTTGGATAAGGGCTAGGGCCTTCAAAAAATGAGTTTCTTTCCTAATTTGAAAATAAGCAACCTGCAAAAATGGGTTCAAAAACCATAGACATCTAACATTTTTAAGGGTTGGAAATTTCAGAAGTTTACTCATTTCTTTGATCCCTTGAGATATTTCACCTCTACAAATAAAAAGAAATTTCCAAAAAAACACTCAATATATACAAAAATAAAATAAAAACTCCAAGAAATTATATATAGGAAAAAATTAAAATGCAAAGGGTTAGTGGAATTTTTTGCATAATAGAAAATACAAGGTGAAAGATTAGTATATATAGACAGAAATTAGAGAAACTATTTCAATTTTTGAATGTGAGCTAAAAACTTTACAAGTAAAATTTGAATTTCAAATTAAAAGTTAAATCTATTTAAAAAAATTAAACTACAAAATTAAAACATAAAACGAATAAATATTTACGATTTTAAAATCTAAAAATTACTTACAAAATAAAATAAATCTAAAGAATAGTTACAAGTCAAAACATAACTTTGAAAATAAAACCCCAAACCCAAATAGATGCAAAACAAGGGTTAGAAAATTTTATTTACAAAAATTATTCTACAAAAATAATTTACAAGTTATATACAAATATACAGTGCTTGGAAATAAATATTTTTGTGTAAATAATTTTTTAAATGATAAATAATGACCATAGATCATATGTGTTTTGAAAGTTGTGGTATTGCCCATAGCCTTAGCGAAGTAATAAGACCAAACAAAATTCTCGGAGCCCAAACAAGGTCGGATCTCCTCCAAAGTATGTGAATTTGGAGCCTAAGGGTCGGGGAACCTGTAAACTCAATATATTTTCTTCAAAAAAGCTTGTTAGACATAGGTGAATCATAACACATAATATAAACCCAAAATATACCAATATAATGTTCTTATCACCATCTAATGAATAAACAAACTTTAAAATTTTAGGAAAGTGCATACCCAGCACATACCACAAATCATCGGAAAAAGAACACCATGAACTGAAACCCAAAGTCTTTTATCATGATATTTCAAACATTCCCAGCAGGAACAAAACCAGCATTATAAAATTACATAGATTAGATTCAGAGCTGTCATTATGACTTGAGAAGAAAAATGACCTCTAATTTATAGATAAATCCTTTAAGTGGAAAATAACAGTTAGTTGGCTTGCTCCCATCAAAATAATAATGATTGTTGATAAATATTTGATCGTCTTTTAATCTCCACCATCGAAAATAATTATTTTTGAGGAATTTTCGAATTTCTCATAAAACCCATTTTTTATAAGTCCAAAACTCATTATTTTGAACTAATTCTGTCAAAAATTTGACATTAACTTAACCACCAAGGTCCAAGGGTCCAATTTTTCTTAAAATTTCCAATGTTCCTTTAGTGGGGGACGCCAAAAATTAACTTATTTATACCCACGAATTTTTCCACTTGGTGAAATTAGTTTCTCTAACAATTTAATTTTGAATCTAAATTAATTAATTTTCTCACTTAGGATTTAATTTTATTTTTTGCCAGAAAAATTAATTAATTTATTTATGAGATAATTAATTATTTTTCCTCTCAAATATTTTAATCATTGTGTCTAAGTGTGAGTTACCATGCACTAAAATATTTTTTACATAAATTTTACAAATTCAACCCTCAAAGTGGGAATTTATGTTCGCTATGGACCCTCATAAAACTTACTCAATTCTGCAACACAATATTATCTAGTAAGCCAAATGATTTGTAATAAAATAATTTAGCCAAATAGCTTAAATTATTCCCAAATCATTTTTACAAAAGAATCGACTAAAACACAAGGAATCACCTAAGATTTTGACAATAAATCCCACCCTAGCTTTGGGGTGAGGCTCGAGGGAAAAACTTTGTCGATCTTCCATGTTTAGAAACACAGATAACCAGTTAGACGAAAAATCTCCTAGGATGAAATTTGTTGCCAAAATCATAGGCTTACTTAGGTTGTTAAATAATTAACGATCGCAGTAGCATCATTTACATTACAAATTCACAAAATGACATAATAATCTCTTGGTCGATGTTTCTGAACTTTAAAAAAAAATGATACAATTGCTTCCTTGGAACTGTGACAAAACGTGTGCAACATCTGGCTCTATATGGGGACACGTTGCTTCAATAGAGCAATGTGAGAAATCTAGAATCTTGTATCCAAGAAAACAAATTTCCATCAAATAGATATCCATTCAAGATCAAAATTATCTTGCATACATAGGATATCTGTTGGAATGGAAAAAATCTACTCTACCAAATTGAAATGAAAAAAACATGTAACTTAAATACATGAAATAAAACTAATTAATGACATAAATGAAAAGGAGTAGCGTTAGATATACTATACAAATATTCCCTATGGCATCATATGTCTTCAACATAGTACATATTGAGCATCTACCGACTTTCTGGCAAGCCTGTGGGTTGCTTCTAGGATGTGCAATGCTTGATCCTGCATATCGAAGGACCCTGTCTTATCTGAATATCGAGTTGCTCCCATCCATCGAATGCATACAACTTATTCTTTTTGTTCCCATTTATTTCATATGGAGCAGACCATGGAAGCTTAGCGTTGTATTTTCCTTTGTTTCTTTGCTTTCTTTATTTCTTCTTGTCGGACCATGATGTTGGTGATGATGTGGTTAATGTAGACCTATTTTCATGATCACAAAGATGGTTGGATGGAATGCCCAAAACTTATATGAATTGTCTCCCTTCATTCTGCATTTGAACAAGATATGTGACTGCCTCATGAGACTCACAATAAGATGGGTTATGGATCAACTGGTTGGAAAGACTGTGATCTGTTGAAATTTCTGCATTAGGCTGCAACTTTAGTAATTTTTTCATTTCTTCCAACCTCCTCTGCATGGAACTCAATGCCTTGGCATGTATTACTATTAATTTTTCCTGATTCATTTTTGTCCTCACGAGTTTGTCTTGAAGAGTGAAATGCTTAGCTTCTAAGGCTTTCATTTACTATGTGTGATTGTTCTCCATGGTTTTTATCTTCTCAAATTAGTTAACCTCCATAGAACTAATTACCTATAATTGTCTTTCCTCCATTGTTCTTATTTGTTATGCATGGTCATCTTTCATGGTCTCTATCGTGTTCTAAAATTGATCCTTCGATTATACTAAGTAACTTCCATAGCCTGCAACTTGTTCTCCATGGAACTCATTTCTCTTGTGTGATATGATATTAATCTTACTTGACTAGGTGGCATGTCTTCGATCATTTGAGTTAATTCCTTAAAAATATACTTATCATGATCTTCTATAGATAAGCAATGTGATTCTTAAATAACATTGTTAATTTTTCCACTTGTCCCTACAATGCCACTACCCAAGATTCCTCTTGCAATAGCACAAGTAGATTCATCATTAAAATTTTCAAAATGCCTGCAATATGGCCAATATTTACCATTATTATTCTACAACTCATTCTGTTGAGATTCCTCCATATTAATTAGGTGATTATGCATCACAGTGACTTGATTTTTATGCTCAACTTGCATACTTTTAATGAGTTTAGCTAATTATTTAACATGATAACTTCTCTTTTCTTTAGTTTATTCCTCTTTAAAATATGGAATCCCAAACTTCCTAGATGCTTTCTTGTCCTTTTCTAATTCCTCAGCTAAAGTCTGATCAGCGCTTACATTAGTGGGTTTCTTGTGCATCGACTCATAAGAAGTGTTAGTTTCAAATGCATTAATGCAACGGTCTAACAAAAGCTTGTCAGGAGGTTTGTAATCTTGAGATAAATATCTTACAATGTCATTGAACCTCCTGTTAAATTCCTTAATAGTGTCAGCTTCATTATTTTTCATACTATAAATGGCGCGAAGTAAATACTTTTCATTCTTCTTATATCCATATTCATTAATAAAGGCATTGGTTATAGCTTGTAGAGAATCAAAAGAATCATTAGGAAAATCATGAAACCAATCCGTAGCAATATCTTCCAAGGAAAAGACAAAGAGCCGCATATGAATGTCTTCATGATTATAGTTAGCATTGTTGCACCATTTAGCCATACAAAGCTTAAATTTCTTGAGATGGTCATTAGCATTAATTGCACCATTGCCTTGAAAAGAAGGAAAATTATCAATGGCTTTCTCTGGAATATTATGGGGATAACCCTAACTGTTAGTAAAACAATAAGGAGTGAGCAATTCATTCATGATGACTTGCTCACTTGAGAGCAAATGGATATTAGTGAGAGGTCCCTGTTCAATATAAGAAAGAAGTCTACAAGAAGAGGGCTTCTAGCAGAAATTCTTACAGAAGATGGAATAAGTGGATTTGCCAATTGAACATGATTCTAACTCTAAAATCCAAAATGCATAAAACCAAAATTTGGTCAAGAGAAAAAGATGGATATCAGGGATGGCTTCATGTCTAAGAAAGATTAAATGTTCTCTAGAATGTAATTTGTTTAACTGAACTCTTAAAGCATTTTTAGGATCAAGAGTGAAGTTACCAAGCTACCAGTGTTTCTTCTAGAGTAAACTCTTGTGAATCAATGAATAAGTGGAGTTGCCACCCAAACAAGAAACCAACTGAAAATATTAATGATACGATAAAATATAAGGTTATGAAAAGATGAAGAGATGGCAACGATAACAGGAATGTTGTGGAGATGTCGGCTAAATGAAACGAACAAAGATGAATGATGAAGATGAAAGATTGAAATAATGTCATTGAAGTGCCAGCTAACGAGTCTGAGAGACATGATTGAATGACCTAGCCACTTGGTTGATTTAGCAAGCTTTTAGAGATTAGATTTTATTATCAATGAGACCAGTGCTTTATGGAGTCAACTTGCTTTATATCAATTAAAGATCAAATTATCGGATGAAAAATCATTGCTTGGATGCTTAAATGACCTATATGCTATGCAAATCCTAAGACTTAGGTTAAATGCAAGAATTTTGGTTACTTTTAATTATCTCTATTCTAGATCGTTTCTTCCTCTTAACTATTTTGGAACTAGTCTCTAGAGTAGGTTGTGGGATACAATCAAATGGGAAGAAAGCAAAGGCTTGATTAACGATACATCCACCTGTGTTTTAACCACCTGATGCCTCTGGTGCTACTGAGACTGTGGATCTAACGACTGTAAGGTCACTGTGTTAACCACTAAAGAGGTGTTAGGCTCCTAGAGATAGGTGAGAAAGGTTGTCCTAAATGTCTATCAACCAAGCTTATGCTTGGAGGTAACTTATTAGATGCAATAATATTCATAGAATAATGTGCAAGGATTATGAGGGAGTCTTGAGTTAAGATTATTTATGTGATTCAAGTACTTGATGTTGATTATATTATAACAAGAGTACTTAACAATATATTTAAAGGAAATCTTAAACAAGATCAAGTGCTCAATAATACAAGTGCCAACAACCAACAAGATATATTTTTATAATAATTCCACAAAGATATTGACCAATAAGTGATAACAATGATAGAAATTTAGAAATCTTAGAGCACTTATATAATTAGCCAATGATTTCCAATACAAGATGTCAATGACTAAAATTTAGCCCAAATCACTTCAACCATGAATGATTATGAATTGTACAATTTCCTTACCCAATAATAGAGACTTATATGTGATTCATTATCGCTGCAACCTTGTATTCAGAGGTTTGCAATTTTATATTAACAGTCAAGAAGTGATGAAATATGTCAAATATAAGTTATAAAATCAATGCAGTTAACTTCCAATGTTATTCACTTCATTATAGGACTACTTGGACACTATAGATCATATTTATTATGATCATATTAGACCTCAAAATGATGTATATTAGATCAGTAATAACTTAGAAAATCAATGATTCAATCCTTAATAAACCAACAAGGTGCCTAAATATTAATGCCAAATAAGCTCCAATGATTAGCTAATAAATTTGAGTGATTTCATATAATATTTAGTCAATTTTTATGATTCTTACTTTGTTTATATGATTGCATAAATGATTGTAGCAAACATACCAGATCTAGAAATTGCCCAACGGTCCTAAAAAATAACTTATATGCAATCAATTTAACCATAATATTGATGTTTAATGCCTTAAGCAACTTGTTAATGAATTTTTGTAGTGGCTAAAACACCCTCCAGAATTTTGGCTTGCACTCAAATTTCAGAGTCTTCCTTGGTTTTTCCTTTGATTTTTGCAAACACTCGAGCTCATCACTTGAGCTCCTTCAGAGTCTTTTTCACCCTTTTGCTTACTTAACCAATTGTCGTGTTTTGGCATGTTGATTGCTTTATCATGCTTGCAATCTTTTTATGGTGATTTCAAAGGTTTATCTTTGTGTTTTTGATTTGTAGCTATGTAAACATTAGTCACACTCATACACAAAGTTGTAAGAACTGTCGCGCAAGTGTCGTCATGGTTGTCTAAAGTTTTATCCCAAGTGTCACACTTGTCACTTTTAGCTCCAGACAGTCTCAAAAAGGACCATGATTTGTTTTGTTGTCTCGATGGTTAATGTTGTCATGTTGTCGAAGTATGCTAAGTGTGTGATCATAATGTCGAGTCCTCACAAGTTCACTTGCCTCCCAAACTTAGCCATTTTCCTGAAAATCCTTCCGATTGAACAACTCCACTTCACAGACACTGACTGAGCTACACTGTGTAGTCTCAACCCTTAGTGATGTTTCTCTATTTCCTAGAACTATGTAGTGCTTGAGGGTGTCCTCTAGGACAGTTGCACTACACAATCCCAGAAGTGAGCAGCCTGCCTCCCAGAATTGCACAGAGACTAGCTCAAAGCTCGACCTGAACTGCACACTTCGCAAGATCAATCATCAAGCCTCCTCCTTGCCTGCTGGAACTACAAAATGCACAAAGACCTGAGCTTGCACTCACAGAAATTGCACAAATGTGTCCTCCTAATGACCTTCCTCATCCAAGACTCACTGTTCCAAGAAACGACACAGAACCGCCCCCTCTGGTCCTTCTATTTCCCTATCTTGTCTTCCCTCATAAAACTACACAGAGGTTCTTCCCATAGTACCACCTTGCAGTTGCCACTGGTGACCTTAACTGCGTAATTATGCTTCTCAGTGGCCACTACATAGTTTTTCCCAATAGTGAAAACTGTGCTCTGAAGTTCCTCATCCAAGCTTGAGTTGTGCTCTACGTAGTCTGAGTGATCAGTCTACCTCCCTATCACTTGGAACTAACAATGTGCAATTATTGGGCCCTCTTCCCAGCCTCTCATCTGCCCGGGCTCAGACAATGGAAAACATTGCATCATCTTAAACTAGGAAGTTTTGGATTTGATGTCATCCTGTCATGAGTGAATTGTAGGAACAGGTACATTTATAGATCATGGCAAGATGACGAATGGGGAGCACACATGTTAGAAGACTCACTTGCAGCTGGATGGACGAAAGAAGCTCATCAAAGAGAAAGAGAAAGAGCACATGTGTGTAACCATATTATAAGACCAAGACCATTGAAGACCCCACAGCATCAAGCCATGCAGAGGAGAAGACAAAGCACATCCAAGAATGCATCCATCACTCAGCAACAATATCAACTTGACATTGCCACCACAACGAGCCAGTCCATGTCAGTAGTGTCATGTCAAGTTGTGTCATGAGTTTTCAAGGCCACATCACTACTATGGGCCATATTTGTAATTGTAAACGAATGTAATGTACATTGAAATCCCAAAAGACACACACATGAAGATGAAGAGTCATAAAAGTTGAAAATTCATAGGAAGTTGAACGGTCATGAGGGTATTCCAAGAGTCACAAGGGTCAAGCATCACCCTTGGCTATATATACCCCTCTCATTGCATGACAAAGGAATTTTCACCTTGGCTCCTCCCACATACCCTTGAGATTTTTCAATCAGTTCTTTGAG
The DNA here is from genome assembly GCA_031772625.1 of Pinus tabuliformis. NCBI lineage: Eukaryota > Viridiplantae > Streptophyta > Pinopsida > Pinales > Pinaceae > Pinus > Pinus tabuliformis. The sequence goes on along the minus strand of CM062820.1, from coordinate 1,199,103,190 downwards.
GAGCTAGGAGTGCCTCCAATGTCCCACTAGTGGGACTGGTGATGTATGGTGTATAGATGTGTCTTGGAACTTCTGCTTAATTCAGAATTCTGTTAAGGAAAACATGTTTTCATGCATGTTTTGTAGATGTTTGTAAGACTATTCTTTTGGCATTTGTAATACATGTTTGTTTTACCTGTACTAATATAGTTGAACTGCTTTAGTTTTTTTAGTACTTACTTTGTTGGGAATGTGTTGTATTGGTTATCACTATTATCTCATCCTTGTGGACTACTCCGTAAGATATTAGACAGACCTTTCTTGTTTACTGGTTATAACGACTATCACATCTGTGTGGACTAATTTACTAGATGGTGTATGTGTTCTCCCTTGTACTTCGGTTTTAACGACTGCCGCATCTGTTGTGGGAAGTTCCGCTGGATGTTGGACAAACCCTTTTTGGTTTGCATGTGTCTCTTCCTGGGTGGTACTATTACCTCTCACTTAGAGACTCGCTTTACTCTCCCCTTTTGCAGTAAGAGAACCTAGACATGGTTACATTATGCACTCACAAGGTATTCTCACCTCACTTTTGGAAGATACCAACGTAACACTCTCATGTGCTAAACAACAAGAGCTAATGAAAATTTCTAAGTAAATGGAAATCGGGCCATCGTAACGGATGGGACTCAAACCAAATGATGTGAGGTCTAGTTGGGACTTCATACTGGGGAGATCCCCTGAATGTTGGCAAGTCCAACATATTTTACATTTCTGGTGCTAGATGGAGGGATGCCAGCAGTTTATGGTTGATTTTCCCACTAATCCCACTCATTTTGTCAAGGCAGAAACATTCACTCCCTCTCCCCTACATGCAATTCTGAAGTTGGTCATTTCTCACCTCCCAGACCTGAACGTGAAATCTCAAGTCATCATATATTAGTTGTTCGTCCCATCACCCGTCAATTTGAAAAAAAAATGGATCGATTCCGAGAGTGTACGCTCTTCCATATTCTAAGAGCAAGTAAAAGAATACCCCAATGGAGGGGTAGTTTCATCTGTGGAAGAAACGATCTTTGCCACTCTTGAAGAGCTGGCAAAAGCTATGGAAAAGGAAGAGGAACCCCCAATATTTTGAAAGGAAGAAGAATACAACATCTTACTCTCAGGGTCAAGTTTCGATGGAGGAAGCGGAGGGGAAGGAAACGAAGGAAGAGGAGAAGAGGACAAAGAACCAACAGATTCAGAGGAAGAACCATTAGATTCATAAGAGGAGGAGGGGGAAGACAAAGAGGACACCATGGCAGAACAAAACCTGGAATAGATGACTCAGGGCCCATTGGCACTCCTTGGTGTCCTGCATAAGATGTCAAGACGTGTGGAGAATCTCTTGACAAAATATGACCCTCACAAGACAATTTAGGTAGAATATAACTTAGACACGTTCTACCTACATCTGCAGACACTCGAGGTACATTATGACGAAGTTGCATGCAGACTGTTTCCATGTACCTTGGATGGTAGAGAAGTTGTATGATACCACAACCTTCCACCAAATTCCATCCAGAACTAGGGGGTTCAAAAGCATCTTTCATGAAAAACTTGATGAACATAAGACCCCCGCCATGTTTCTAAAAGAGCTGGGTAGTCTCAAAATGGAGCAGAAACAAAAGGTCAAATATTTCAATCAAAGGTTTAACTACATTCTGAACAAGTTCTCGACAGACACTAAACCTCATGACTCCATCACCATCGACTACTACACGTCTTCATTTCCAACCAGTATTGCACAGTTCATCAAGAAAGCTACAAAACCAACATTGACAAAAAATTGTGAAGAGGCTATTGTCGTGGAGAAAAACTTGTGCACTATTGGAGTCATTGCAGGCAACGAATCAACTAAGGACTCCAACGACATGGGCAGGAGGTCTCAGGCCTCTACAAGTAAGCCTAAGGAAAAATAAGCAAGTGACATTGAGAACCTTATTCGTCTCCTCAAGTCCCTAACCACCGAAGTTGTTGAAATTAAACAACAGATGAGCAAGACAATTGTGAAAAGCAGGCCTCCTAGTTACCCACAAAAGAAAAACATAGTTTCAAGCAGCGACAATAGTCAGCCGACCAAATCTACACAGGGCTCCAATCTGGTGTTGAACCTTGACCAACTCACGCTAGATTCGTACTTCTTGTTTCATCGAGAACAACATTTGAAAAGAATGTGCTCGAAATGGAACCATGTAATGAGCAGCATGGCTACACAGTTGTCCAACAACCTAATGGCTAATGAGCAGGTTGATACCAATGATGAAAGAGAATAAGTTGTTGCATTTGATGAAGCCCCAAGTACTAGGCATGTAGTAAACATGTATTAGTGTACTCGCATGACCTAGAAGACCACCACCGATAAGGATCCTCTGAGTGACAGTCCATCCGTGAAGAAAAACAATCGATATAACTTGAGAAGCCAAGGGGTCCCCACCATGTTTGATATATCGAGAGATAAAAAAAGACCATAGATGTTAAGGACAGTAGGTCCGCCAGTCAACTCAACACAGAAAACTCAGAGCAAGTGCGGGAAGACAATTACAATGAAAAATTCTTCTGTGAGTAGCAAAGACAAATGCATCCCACCGGAAACCATGAACTCAAGTCCACCCCCAGAGACCTTGGTGTGTCTCCCTACTTTGGATTATAACATTGTAGAAGACATGAAGAAGACTCGTGCAAACATATCTCTGTATGAGCTAAAAAAAATCATCAGACAGTGGGACATTCTTCTGCAAGCACTTGGGCAAACCTCTACACTACCTCTTCTAGTAAGGGATCAAGTAAGTCTCTTGACACACTCACATTTATGCTCAACATGCTCTATATGGAGGAGGAGAACTCACTTTGTGCACCATTCTTGTTATCATTTGAAATCTTCAATTTCAATGTTCATAATTGCTTGGTTGATCTTGGCACATCAGTTAATGTCATGCCACTCTCCATTTCTAAGAAGATAAATGCCCAATGGAGTAAGAAAAGTGTGCATATCATCCAATTAGACAAAACATGTGTACCATCAATTGGTGAACTCAGATATGTGATCATCAGGTTATCACCTGATGGATGAGTTCATCAATGCATCAACATCGTGGTTGTGGACATTCTAGAGGTATACAACATATTTCTCAGCAAATACTAGTCAAGCAAGTTACAAGGATACTTTGCTACTGACTGGTCACACTTATGGCTTCCATAACCAAATCTGGGTATTGTTAGAAAGATACATGAAGCACAATGTGACCCCCTTGTATGGAGAAAATGAACCATTGGTTTTCGCATAACTTATGTTCGACAATTTCTTTCTGGAAACACATTTGGGGTGTTATCTTGCATAGCCATCCCCTACCCCACCAGACACACAGTTGGGTTTCCTTCCATTCCCAACTAGCGAAAATGAAACTTCTACAATAGTTTCTAACCATAATACTAGTAGTGATAGTAGTATTAGTTTGGAAAGCAGTCCTTGTACAGATGATATGTGGACCATGTACTTTGATGGATCCAAGACACAAGAGGGCTCTAGAGCAGGTTATGTTTTAATAGACCCGTTGAAAAGAAAACACTTAATCTCTAGCCGCTTTGAGTCTGAGTGCACGAACAAAACCATCGAGTATGAAGCACTCGTCTTGGGCTTACAGAAATCCATCAGCCTCAACGTTGTTGTTCTAAAAGTGGTAAATGACTTAGAGATCGTGGTGCATTAGGTACGTAACACTATACACTATGTGTCACCCCATCTTAAGAGTTATCAACAAGAGGTATGGCGACTCATCTCTCAATTCCAAGCTTTTAACATTATTTCAGTACCAAGAATGCGTAATGCAGTTGTAGAAGCCTTGGTGAATGCAGCTGCTAGAATGTTACCATTCAGGGATAGATTTTTTGTTGAGATTTTGTATAAACCATCTATCCCGGATAACATCACTAATTTACGCATTTTTTATGATGATCAACAGATACTGCATTTCATGACTAACACTAACATCTTCAAAGATGCATTGATAAACAAGGACGAGCACGAGCAGTCTCTGTAGGACATAGCCAATGAAATCAAAGGAAACCTCATCCCCAAGGGTGTGGTATCACTTGAGAAGTTACATGACTTGCATAACGTCTTTCAGGGACTCGTAAATCTCGGTACGTGTTGTACATCACAAGAGAGGCAAGCTTTCATATCCCTTTTCAAATAGTATCATTATGTATTCTTGTGGATGTATGGTGATATTAAGACATATGACATGCAAATAATCCAGTACGTCATTCCAATCAAGGACGGGGCCAAGCCTTTTCAACAAAAGCTAAGGAAATTCCATCCATCACTTGAGCCCCTCATACAAAAAGAACTGACCAAGTTGTTGTATGCTCAGATCATCTACAAAGTTTGACATTCAAAATGGGTTTCCAATTTAATCCCTGTTAGAAAGAAGTATGGGGAGATTAGCTTGTGCGTAGATTTTTGTAATCTCAATTGTGCCTCAGACAAGGAAAACTATCTAGTGTCGTCCATGGAGCATATACTGCAAACAATATCTAGAGCATAGATGTTTTCTTTACTTGACGAATTTTCAGGATACAACTAGGTTCTGGTAGCAAGGCCTGAAAGACTTAAAACAATATTATGTATCAAATTTGGTACGTTCGCTTTCCACTGAATGCCATTTGGTTTGGTGAACGCAAGTGCAACATTTCAATGCACAATGGAGATTGCCTTCCATGGGCTCATCAAACAGAGCATAGTGGTCTACCTTGATGATGTGACAGTCTTCTCAAGACAGCGGCCAGACCACCTACACCATCTCAAGAAAACTTTTGAGTGATGTCGAAAATACAGGATATCCTTGAATCCCAAGAAGAGCATCTTCACAGTGTCTAAGGGTAACCTACTTGGACACCTCATTGCCAAAAGCAGAATCAAGGTAGATCTGGATAGATTTTGGACCATCACATAGATTCCTCACCCAACAAGAAAGCCTTGCAGTCTTTCTTGGGGATGATCAACTTCCTCAGAAAGTTCATATCTGATTATGCACAGATTGTTAAATCCATACAAGAGATGATCAAGAAGGATGCAGTTTACAGTTGGGGAAAGAGGGAAAAGGACGTGTTTTCCCATATCAAGCAAGCGATAGCAGAGGCCCCAGTGTTGTACGACGTAAACTTCAGCAAATATTTCTTTCTCTATAATATTACTTTTGACACTTCACTCGCTATGGTGCTCACTCATTAGGATGAGTTGAACAATGAGCGACCCACCTCATTCATGACTGCGAGCCTGCAAGGACCAGAACTCAACTATCCCACCATGGAAAAACAAGCATATGTAGTGTACAAGGCAATGAAGCATTTCAGACCCTACCTATTGAAAAACCATTGCATTGTCTTTGTGTCACACCCAATAGTTAGATCACTGCTTGTTCAATAAGAGTTGGTTGAAAGAAGGGTGAACTAGATGACAGGACTGCAAGATTATGATCTTGACATCAAGCCAGTTCACACCATCAAGGGTCATGGTCTTTGCAGACTAGCAGCAGAAGTAGTGCATGCACAGGAGGAAGAAGAAGAGCTCGCAGGCTAGGAGCAAGAAATAGAAATGTACAATGTTGAGCGAGCCTCTCCCACTTCACACGAAAACTCTTGGTACACAGAACTGTGCTAGTACCTTGAGCATGGCACCATGCCCTCCCATTTTTCTATGTAGTAGAAGGGGGAACTCTGACTCAAAGGTCTATCTTATTAGTTGGTGCATGGGGTGCTATACAAAAAGCACCACAAAGGTATTTTGCTCAGGTGCCTAGAGGCACAAGATTCAAAAAAGGTGTTACGTCATCTCCATGGCGTACCAACTGGGGGAGACTTCGTGGGTAACACAACAACGTACAAGGTTATCCAGGCCAATTTATATTGGCCTATATTGTTCAAGGATGCTCATGCTTATGCACGCAAGTGTTCGATTTGTCAGAGATGCACCTGTAGAAACCGAAGGTCAGCAGCCCCATTGTATCCTGTTGCAGTGGAAGAATTATTCCAACAGTGGGTCTTGGATATCATTGGGGATATTTTCCCACATTCATAAAAGCAACAGCCTTATATTTTGACTGCTAAAAATCAATTCACACGATGGACAGAAGAAGTTCCGCTGAAATAAGTGAACGACTAGGAACTCATCAACTTCCTACAACAGAATATCATTTCCAGGTTTGGTGTTCCTACATCACTCATTTTTTACAATGCAACGTACTTTTCTTCGTTAAATCTTTGTGACTTTTCCTTGGAAATTGGTATTGTGTTGAATAATTTTTCTAATCACTACCCACAGGGAAATGGTCTTGTTGAATCTACAAACAAGAACCTCATTAGCATCATCAAAAATACCATTTACTCTGAGCAACAAAACTGGCACTCCGCTCTGGTGAATGCTTTATGGGCTAACTGGGTCACACTTAAGCCTACTCTGAATACTTCCCCCTACTTCCTAGTATATGGAAAGGAAGCCATCCTCCCACTGAAAATCTACTTGTCCACTCCCCATTTGTCCCAAGAATCCCAAGGCAAGTCGTGTCTTGTAATTCAGCATAGGATGGACACACTGCACAAGTTATAGGAAGAAAGGATGAAATCAAAATAAAAATTTACACTCCACCAGAATCGCATCAAGATATGGTTCGATAGAAATTCTCTAGGGAGCACTAGCTTTAGTGTGGGTGACTTAATCTTAAAGTGGGACAAAACTCACGTGGACAAAGGCAAGCACACAAAGTTTCAATCCATGTGGATTGGTCCTTTTACAGTCCACGAGAAGCTTGGCCAACACACTTATCGCCTTCAATCACTTAATGGGAATATTGACTCTCTCCTTGTCAATGGCCAAGATTTAAAATGTTATTTTCAATGAGATTCAAGGCCACGACCCACCCTATGTACATAGTCTTTTCATTTCTTGTTGTGTTGTTTTTTTTGTTGTTTTGTTTTCTTTTCTTTTCTGTTGTCTTTTCTTATGTAAATAAATGTTGCACCTCATTGCGTTCTGGCTTCTGAATGTGTATGTGACTGAAGTTTAAAGAGTCTTATGACACTGTAGCCCTTGGACAGTCTTGTGTCCATATTCTTTGTGTTTGGTTGTAAATTTTGGCTGATGAAGTATTGACGGAAAATATGATTTGTCTGTAAGGAGAGTTTTGGTCAAACCATGAACATGTGTCTAGTTTGGGAAACCTCTTGTCTACACTCCATTTTCTGATTTGGTGTGTTCAAGCTTATCAAAATAATATAAATGTAGAAGGGGAAAATATAAACGAGCAAACATGAATTAGAGGTATTTACATGCTTCTGTCTCAATAAGTTGGGATCCCTCTTCCACCCCAAAAATAAATAAGTTCCTATGCACAATTCTCTTTAAAAAATAACAAAGGCGAATGAAGAGAAAGGCTTCTTGTGCAGAGAGTTAAAGTAGGAAATTCCACCAGGGTATTGTCCAGGTTCACTGGAAATGGAGTAATGTTTTTGTTCCTATGTGACTCTGTCGGGGTACTATCCAGGTTTGCTGGCAGTGGAGCAATACCAGAGATGAAAAACTATACTCTGAAAACATTAATCTCGCGATCCAAACTACCCTTCCTGATTCGAAACACTATGATTTGGTTGAACCTTATGTTGTTTTAAAGTGAGAAGGTATTAGGAGAACCATGTCTGTCCATGGGGTAAGTGGATAAGCCGAAGTAATATGCATGATGAAACAATGCTCCCTGAAGGACCAAGGCCCTGCGCTGAAAATGAACCAACATAGAGAAGTTGGTATTCAACCAATGTGTCGCAAAGTGTTGTAGCAGCTGCAACACCCTCCAAAAATTTTCCTTACACTCAAATTTTAGAGCCTTCCTTGGTTTTTCCTTTGATGGTTGCAAACACTCAAACTCATCCCTTGAGCTCCTTCAGAGTCATTTTCACCACTTTTCTTGCTTAACCAACTATTGTCTTTTTCCATGTTGATTTATTTATCATGCTTGCAATATTTTCTGGTGATCTCAAAGGTTTGTCTTTGTGTGTTTGAGTTTTCCTAGTTATGTAAACATCGGTCGCACTCATAAAACAAGTTGTAAGCACTATCGTGCAATTTTTGTCACGATCGTCCAAAGGTTATCCCAAGTGTCGCACTTATCGCTTTCAGCTCTAGATAGTCTCACATAGGGAGATGCTTTGTTTTTTTGTCTCGATGATCAATGTTGTCATGTTGTTGAAGTATGTTAAGTGTGTGATCACAATGTCGAGCCCTCACAAGTTTAATTTCCTCCCACACATAGCCATTTTCCTGAAAATACTTCCGACTAAACAGCACCACTTCACTAGACCCCGGCTGATTTTCATTGCACAGTCTCAGCCCTTAGTGATGCTACTTTGTTGCCTGGAACTACTTAGTGCTTGAGCCTTTCCTCCAAGATAGTTTCACTTTGCAATACCAGAAGTGAGCATGCTGCCTTCCTTCCCAGAATTGTGCAGAGATTGCCTCAAAGACCGATCTAAACTGTGCACTTCGCAAGATCAATCATCAAGCCTCCTCCCTACCTACTAGAACCTCACAATACACAGATACTTGAGCCTACACTGCTCCTAGAAACTGCATAGAGGTGTCCTCCTAGTGACCTCCCTCAACTGGGACTCGCTGCTCCCAGAAACTGCACAAAATTGCCCCCTTTGGTACTTATGTTGCCGTGTCTTGTCTTCCCTCATATAACTATGCAGAGGTGCCTCCCACAGTCCCACCTCGTAGCTTCCACACGCGACCTCAACTGTGCAATTCTTCCTCTTGGTAGCCACTGTGTAGTTTTTCTAGAGAGTGAATATTGTGCCTCGGAGTTCCTCATCCAATCCTGAGCTGCACTCTCCATAATCTCAGTGACTAGTCTCCCTCCCTATCACCTGGAACTACACAATGTGCAGTTACTGGGCCCTATTCCCAACCTTTCATCTGGCTTAGGCCCAAACCATGGAAAACATTGCATCATCTTATACTAGGAGGTTTTGGATTTGATGTCGTCCCATCATGAGTTAATTGCAAGATCAGGTACACTTATAGATCATGGCGAGATGACTAATGGGGAGTTCACATGCTAGAAGACTCACTTGTAGCTAGATGGATGAAATAAGCTCATCAAAGAGCAAGCGAAAGGAACACATGCATGTAACCATCTTACAAGACCAAGACCATTGAAGACCCCACAGCATCAAGCCATGCAAAGGAGAAGACAAAGCACATCCAAGAACACATCCATCACTCAGCAGCAACAACAGCTTGACATTTCCACCACAACTAGCTAGTCCATGTCAGCAGTGTCATGTCAAGTTGTTTCATGAGTTGTCAAGGCCACATCACTACTATGGGCCATATCTGTTGTAACCAAATGTAATGTAAAGTGAAATTCCAATGGACACACACATGAAGATGAAGAGTCATGTCAGTTGAAAATTCATAGGAAGTTGAATGGTCATGAGGGTAGTCCAAGAGTCATAAGGGTCAAACATCACCCTTGGCTATATATACCCCTCCCATTGTATGAGAAAGTACTTTTCACCTTGGCTCCTCCCACATAGCATTGATATTTTTCAGTCAGTTCTTTGAGGAGCGAGGAGTGGCTCCAATGTCCCACTATTGGGACTAGTGATGTATGGTGTACAGATATGTCTTGGAATTTTTTCTTAATTTAGAAGCCTGTTTAGGCCAACAATTTTTCATGCATGTTTTGTAGATGTTTGTAAGACTATTATTTCGACATTTGTAATACATGTTTGTTTTACCTGTACTAAGATAGTTGAAATTCTTTGGTTTTTTTAGTACTTACATTATTTGGAATGTGTTTTATTGGTTATCACCATTGTCTCATCCTTGTGGACTACTTCACAGGATATTATACAAACCTTTCTTGTTTACTGGTTATAACGACTGTCACATCCGTGTGGCCTACTCTGCTAGATGGTGTAAGTGTTCTCCCTTGTACTTTAGTTTTAATGACTATCAGATCTGTTGTGGACTATTCCACTAGATGCTGGACAGACCCTTTCTGGTTCACATGTGTCTCTTCCTGGGTGGTACTACTACATCTCACTTAGAGACTCACTTTACTCTCCCCTTTTGCAGTAAGAGAACCTAGACACGAGTTACATTATGCACTCACCAGACATACTCACCTCGCTTTTCAAAGATACCATCATAACACTCTCATGTGTTGAACAACAAGAGCTAAGGCCTGACTTCAACACACACAAAAAAAAAAAAAAATTACCACTAAGACAGATGCTGGAAATTAAGGAAGGGGGTGGGGGGAGGAAGGAGAAGATTTGGAGGGATTGATATGTCTAATCAAGGGAAGCCAGTTTCCACTAATCTCATTTCCATTGTCCCTGTTGAAATTATGATGAAACTTCATAATTTCGATAGCCTCTCTAATTTTCTTCTTTTGATAATGATCCTCCTTTGTATTAATTCAAGCGTCCTCCAAACACACATGATGCTTGGTTTTGGAGGAGTGTTCTACAAGGGCCGAAGTACGAGATCTCCCATTCTTAATATCAGTTTCGTGCTCTTTAAGTCTTGTTTTCAAAGATCATCATGTCTCCCCAATATAACTTTTGCCACATGAAAAATCAATCTTATACACACCCTTAAGTTGTTGATGATCAGTGTCATCCTTGACTGACCTCATTTTCTGCCTAATCGTTCCACATGTTGTAAACTGAGTGACTATGTCCTTCTTTCTTAAAATCTTAGCTATTTTATCTGTGACCCCTTGAATGAATGGAAGGTACACTTTTCCACAATTTTCTTTCCCGTAGTTTTCTCAGGGACCCTTGGAGAGGACCTTTTCTTTAACTCCTTTATATCTTTCTTAATATTAAACTCCTTGTATCCTATATCCTTAAAAACAGAGTTTAAGTGTTTAATTTCTTCATTTAGGTGATTAGAGTCAGAAATTCTAAGAGCCCTAATAGTGAAAGTGTTTAAGACGCCAAATTTTTGGGTTGGATGATGGTATGAATCAGCATGAAGATAGCTTTCCGTATTTTTTTTCTTCCTAAAGACCTAGTGTCCCAAAGTACCATCCTCCTTTTTACTAATCAAGACATCTAGAAAAGGAATTTTACCATTTTCTTCAAGCTCCATAGTAAACTTGATTTCGAATGATATAGAGTTAAGATGATTAAAAAGCTTCTCAAGCTTAGCCTTGCCACGAGTCCATTTTAAGTTGGTATCATCAACAAATCTTTTCCACCATGTCGGTTTCAAAGGGTATGAGTGAAGGGCTCTTCTTTCAAAGTACTCCATGTATAAGTTGGCGACAGTAGGTGAGAGCAGGGATCCCATGCCGACTCCTGATATTTTCTCATAATAATTGTCTTGAAAACTGAAAAAAGTGGAATGCAAACAAATTTCCGCAAGTTTTGTTGTTTCTAGATCAGTGACATCTTTTATAACATGAACAGCTTCATCGAGAGGAATATTTGTAAAAAAATAAACCACGTCAAAACTCACCAGAATAGCATCCTTATCAACCCTCTCATTCTTGATAAGTTTCAAAAAAACATTGGAGTCCTTTATAAAAGAGTTTGTGTTTCCAACCAGAGGCTTCAGGATCTTAGCCACATATTTAGCTAATTCATAGGTAGGGGAATGATTGGTGTTGACTATTGGTCTAAGAGGGACCCCCTCTTTATGGATTTTTAGTAATCCATAAATTCGAGGTATAACCTCACAGGATGGAATTAGCCTATTTTTCATTTTATCATCAAGGTTTGATCCCATGATAGCCTTCTTGACCTGTTTTATAACCTTAGGAATGGGGTTGGAGTTAATTCTTCTATAACTACTGCAATTTAGATGCTCATTCATTTTATGAATGTAATCATCCTTATCTAAAATAGCAGTTGCTCCTCCTTTTTTATTTGTCCAAAAATAATTATTTTCATCTAATTCCCCCAAAATTTGACTTTTACTTAAACACCAAGCTCCAAGGGTTGAATGTTTCTTGAAATTTCCAATGTTCCCTTAGTGGAAAACTAAGTTAAAATATGTGAGCTTTTTAGGAGATGCTAGAATGAAATGGATTATTTTTTTTTAATTGCAAGCACATATAATATGAGCAATGTGAACCAAAATAAACTTTAAAAAACATCAACACGTGAGATAGCAATAAACATATGTAAAACCAGTGCCTTCAAAATATTTCTCAAAAATGAAAGATACTTGCTCAAAATAAATGAAATGCTTTCAAATAGAAGCAGAAGTGATCTTGAAAATGAAACAAAAGAATTTAGCACAAAAAAAAACAATATAAGATATAAATATGCTTTCAAGATATATGATCACATGTTAACCCAAAGCATACAAGGAAATAATATCATGCAAAGGAAACCAATTAGAATTCTACTTGAAAAATATAGAATGAGATGTTACTTGTCAAAACAAAGTATTTAATTCAAAACATATTCATAAATGACAAGTGTAATGTTTATTTGCAAGTAAATCAATAATATGAGTTGATATGAAATGCACCTAAACTAAAATTGGATGCAAATATCTTGGTTTCTTTTAATTTAAATGCCAAATCTAGGTGAGAGAACCTCCTTTTGAGCTCTTAACAAAGGATAAAAATTGGGGTGACCATAAGAAAGAGGGGGCGAGAACACGGTGTTGTAATTAATGATACTCGTCCCCTGAGTTTTAGCAGTTAGTGTGTGCCTTCGTTCCTACAAGGGGACAAACCACCTTCATAACTGTAAGGTCACACACATTTACCTTACTTCGTACCAATTGGAAGAACTTTCCAAGAAATATTTTCTTATTATTTCTATCAACCAAACTTATGCTTGGAGGTTAATTTTAAAATGAAACTAAATTAGAATGCCTACTATGATGTGCAAGTGAGATTGTAAATGTTATATAAAAGATTGCTTCAATTAAATATGTTCCACAATATTGTTGTTCAAGTAAACACAAGATGCATAAGCTTCATAAGAATTGTGAGTTGCTAAAGATAGATGATGAACAAACAAAGAAAATGAAGCTTGTAAACTTTCTCAATATAATTTGCAAATACTTTGAAAATAAAATATGATTTATGCCCACAATAGCTTTGCAAAAGAAATTGTTAACTTGAGAAAATGAAAGACAACTTGCTTGACATGACAATAAATGATTGCTTTGAAAGATAAATTTGCCAAACATACAATGCTCCAAATATACTCAAAATGTAGCACTACCATAAAGCATGAATGATTTAGGCAATAACCAAGACAAGTATGTCAAAGTTTGTTAAGATAATGAAAATGATTGCACAAAGTGAGAGAAAATTGCTTTGCAAAGTAAAATGTAAATTTGAGGCTTGTAGCAACAATTGTAAATGGTGCAAGAGTAAAGGACTTTAGCAAACTTGAAAATAGAGAAATGTGATTTGTGTTACTTCCTAATTAGAGAATGCATATGTGATGTGAGAGAAAAATGGAAAAGTTAGAACTAACAAGTCAATCCACCCAAGATTCTCTCCCTAAAATGGAGAGATAGGGATGCCAATGAGTAAGCCCACTCTCCCACAACAAAACAAAAATTTTATCGTTTTGGTTTACAATGAGGTTAAAGGCTCTTTCAAAGTTACCCAAGGAATTGATGGAAGGACAATATGAGGTTTTAAAACCACAAATAAATTTCTTCAAGTATGGAGCCTCAAGAGAGATGAATATGGTGCTACAATTAGGAAATACAACATCCCAAAATGATACACAGCCTAGCTGTTGATTTCTGGTAGCATCGGATGTGACCTAAACCTCAAAATTTGCAGAGAGGCTAGGAAACATGTATTCCAAAATACCCAGTAATCGTTTTGGGAAATTCCACCCAAATACATTTTTATTAAAATAATTAATTATTTTTAATGGGTGCCTAAGTCTAAACTTAGGAAATTAAAATAATTAAAGAGTATTAATTAAAGTAGTGGTGAAACTTCTAGAAGAAGACGAGGATCAAGACAAAATGATCTGACCCATTTATTGGAATCGAATCTGGGTCGTTGATTACTAAACTGAAGGATTATAAGAAGAGGCTTGATGGGCATACATTGGGTGAGAAATCAGAGATCGATTTTCACAAGAGCGCAGCATAACAATTGCTAGAGAAGTGATTGAGGTGATTTCTTGCAGTGAGATGTAGGGATAGTTTTCCAGTTGGAGTTTTATGATCTGGAGATACATCATAGAGGAGGTAGAGAGAGATACAAAACAGGCATTGCAGGGCCACGTTGGGAAGCATAGAGCCATGCTGAGGCAACACAAAGCCTGTGAGGAGATTTGAAATTTGTTGGAGAGTCGAGTTCTAGAGCCAAAAGCCAAGGTGTGAGACCAAAAGGGAAGAAAGTAGAAGTTCTAGAGGAAATCGATCAACCAAAAGGAATGACATGGTATCCACCAATTGTGACGCAAAGCAATGCAGTGATTTTGCAAAAATTGCGCAAAGGCAACTAGGAGCTAACCATTCAGTGGTTGGATCAGTACTGGATCACCAGTGATAGTGTGAGGTATATCTCACTCATCTCTTTGTCAGTCAGACTCTCCGTATTGGATAGCCCGTAAGGCATCCAAATATTGTATTCATAAACAACTGCATAATAATACAAACCCTCAGTTGTTGTACTGGTTTTCCCACACTGGGTTTTTCCGGGGACAATTTTCCAAAAATAACCCTATCACTTGTGTGTGCTATTTCTTTCTTGGTCAGTTCTTGTTTCTGCATATAATTTAATTAGTGAAGGCTGCAGTGTATTGGTTTCGATATTTATCGTAGAAAAAAAAAAATTCAATTATTTAACAAATTGAAGAAACTTAATCAGATGTTGTAGTAGCGATTCGGAGATTCCAAATTTTTAGATGGTATCAAAGTGTAGGTGAAGCAAGAGAATAGACTAGAAGAGCCACCATTGAAGAGTTGGTGGGAAATCGAAGTGTTACATAGGCAACAAATTGAATCCCCAGAGGGATTGTACAGTCCAAGCCAGGAGGTCAAGACTCTCATGGAAAATCTCTCTCTGAGTGAGATGACAGAGAGGTAAGATTTCCATATCAAGATTTCTCAGTGGTAGAGGGAGAAGCACAGCAGAAGCTTCATCGCAGAGCAGTCTTTAGGTGAGATGCAGTTTTCTGCAGCAGTTGTTGGGGCAGAAAAAATGTCAAAAGAAGGAAGGAGACACTATTGAGGGAATTTCTTCCTCAGAGAATTCCTAACCAAGGAATTCGATTTCTCAAGTGTTGAGCAGTAGCAGAGAGGAGCAAATCTACTTACTCTAGTAGGGAGTGCGTAGGCCATCCTAGCAGTTGTGTAGAGGAGAGAGGAGGTCGTTCGACATTTTGTTGGCATAGATGGCAACTAATGGGCTGAGAGATCAAGATCACTTGGATGAAACATCCAACTATGTGATCTGGAAGGCTAGGATATCCTTCCTTCTGGACGAGCATAATCTCAAAGCCTACATCGATAGTGTGGTAGTTGAACCTATAGATGTGAATCTACTCAAGAAGTACAAGGTTGAAATGGCAAAATCCAAGCGATTGATCCTCGATGGAGTGAAGTATCATGTAGTATGTCACATTGCTAGAAAAGAGGTTTCCAAGGAGATGTGGGATTCCTTGGCTACATTGTATCAGGGATCTTCCAAGCAGTGAAAGATTTAATTGGAGGAGAAGATGAGATCCATGAGGATGCAGAAGGGGGAATGCATTGATTTGTTCTTATCGAAGCTTCAGGAGGTTTGATATTCGTTGGCAGTTGTGCTATTAGTGCCTCAACCTACCGAGATGGTGAGGTTGGCACTTAATTCAGTCTTATAAGAATGGAAAGTGTTTGTCCAGAGTATCCTAGGCAGAGAGAGATTTTCGGATTGGGAAGGGATGCAGGTCGCTCTTCAGTAGGAAGAGATGAGGCAAGACTTGGCCAAGTGCAAACTTGATGGTGGCAGCAGTAGTGGGTTGGAGCCCAAGGAGGAGGAAGAGAATGCAACCCTTGCATCAAAGGGGTGAGAGGAGCAGCGGAAGCAGAAGAAGGATGTCTCGAAGATCAAATGTTTTTGATGTGGTGAATTTGGTCACTATGCTACTCAGTGTCCTCTCAAGAAGAAGAACAAAGATGAGAAACATGATCTGAAGGTTGCAACTGCTAAGATCGAGGAGGAGGAGTTTCCATGGTTGCCCAGATACCTCCAAGGGAAAGGTGGGGTGATCTAGTACTGTAGTTCGAAAGAACTGCATATGGGTAGGTGTTGGGCATCGAATCCCCCCACAACATATTTTTGGGGCTCAAAGCCCAAGTTTTGGTCAAATGTATTGTAAGACTTTGTGAAGTACGGGCGCGGATCACGAAGTGTATGATTGAGTCATAGGGTTGTCTGCCCTAAGTTATGTAAAGTAGTGTAATGTAATGTCGGCCTACCCATGGTCCACAGACCATGGGATTGTATAAATAGAGCGAGGCTCTAAATTGTAAAGTAGTGAATAAGCAAGTAGACATGGAGAATCAATAATGTACACGAGATAGTTCTGAGTTGTAAGTCTAAGTCTTGGGTCATGGTAGTAGGAAGAGGCTCCGCAGCTGAGTGCACAGAGGCCTAGTAGAGTCCGAAGCTGAGTGCGCGGACCCCTGCAACTGAGTATGCAGGGTGGAGTCGAGTCTGTAATCGAGGAAAGTTACAATAAAGAGAAGTTTGATTCCTATTACTATGTATTTGTTCTTATCTTACTTTCTACGCATTTATACTGTTTTGTTTATCGTGCGCACTTCTATGAATGTTGAACATTGTTAAGGATAATTGGGCCAACACAAATAAGCTAAGTAATTGAATAATAACAGAGTAAGGATAAGGAATTAGTGTAATAACTTGATCACGTTGTGAACATAGTTGCGCAAAGGTAGCTTCGCAGGCAGCGAGGGACAAATAGCTACGTGGAGCAACATGCGTGCAGGGTCAAACCGTAAACCCCCAAAAAAACCATCAGACATCTCTAGGGTGCGGAAACCTGGTTCCAGCACCTTTCCATACTACCTCGGGTGAGACCTCAGTCCGCGCACTGCAGACTATTGCTGAAAGGGCCAGTAGTTTCGGGATTTGTTTAGCTAAATCATCTCCGAACATGGGTCAAGCCCATACAAGCCAATAGTAGGATCCTTGAGGAGTCCACCTCTTGGATCAATACCTTGCTACAGGAGCCCATATCAGAAGTAGCAGGATGGACCAGTGTCATTTGGTGCAGAGGAGTGTCGGAGTGACAGTTGAAGTGGCTAGGAGTGTTATAGACTGAGCAGCACAAAGTTGGTAGTAGTGCAGTTGGCACAGTGTAGAGTCAGCAGCAACGCAGAGGCTTTAAAGGGTCAACGTAGAGACTAGCAAAAGTCACAACTCCAAAAATAGATGCATCATGTTGAACACTTGTTCAGTAACTTTTTGGATGCTTTTCCATTGTTTTTGCAGTAGCAGCAACAATTGGAGAAGGATGCATTGTTGGCAATGGCAGGGCCAGCACCAACACAGATGCAGAATTTGAGAGGGAGTTGCATTACAGATGTAGAGTTGGGAGTGGCAGGGCTAGTAAGAACACAAATGCAACATTTGTGCAGTGTTTTGTGGACAGTGATGTCAGACATCAACAGCGAAGAGGGTGATGTTACAAATTCAAGGTGATGCTTCAGTAGGTTGCATTACTAGAGCACATTCCTCGCTAAGAGGGAGTGTTGATTTTTGGTAGCATCAGATGTGCTCTAAGCCTCAAAATCTACTGGGAGGCTAGGACACATGTACTCCAGAATATCCAGAATCATTTTGGGAAATTCCACCCAAAGACAGTTTTATTAAAATAATTAATTATTTTTAATGGGTGCCTAAGTCTAAACTTAGGAAATTAAAATAGTTAAAGGGTATGAATTAAACTGGGGATGAAACTTCTAGAATAAGATGAGGATCAAGTCGAAATGCTCTGAGCCATTGATTAGAATCTAATCTGGGTTGTTGATTACTCAACTGGAGGATTATAAGAAGATTGGGCATTTTGAAAATACATCGGATGAGAGATCAGAGATCGATTTTCTCAAGAGAGAAGCACAGCAATTGTTGGGGAAGTGATCGAGGTGATTTCTTGTAGTGAGGGGCAGGGATAGTTTTCCGTTTGGAGTTTCCTGATTCGAGGATACATCACAAAGGAGGCAGAGAGAGATCCAGAAGAGGTAGTGTGGAGCCACGCTGAGGCATAGCATAACCTCTGAGGAGATTCAAAATTTGCTGGAGTGTCAAGTTCTAGAGCTAGAAGCCAGGGTGTGAGACTGGAAGGGTAGAAAGTTGAAGTTCCATAGGAAAATCGATAAGCCAAAAGGAGTGACGTAGTCTTCGCCAACTATGATGCAGATAAGCACAGTGATTGCGCAACAACTATGCAGAGGAAGTTAGGAGCTAGTCTCTCAGTGGATGGATGAGTACTGGATCACTAACGATAGTGTGAGGTATACCTCACTCATCTCTTTGTCAGTCAAGCTATTTATATTGGATATCCAGTAAGGCATCCAAAGATTGTATTCAAAAAATACTTCATAATAATACAAACCCTCAGTTGTTGCACCGATTTTCCCGCATTGGGTTTTTCCAGGGACATTTTTCCAAAAAAAAACAGTGTCAATTGTGTGTGCTATTTCTTTCCTGCTCAGTTCTTGTTTCCGCATATAGTTTAATTAGTGAATTTTGTAGTGTATTGGTTTTGATATTTATTGTAGAACACATTAAATAATTTTTTTAGTTATTTAACAAATATAAGAAACTTAATCAGTTGCTACAGTAGTGATTCAGGGATTCCGAATTTTCACACTACCCTCTTTTGCAAGCCCTCCTAATGCCCACAACTTTCCTTGAAAATGGAACTTGGAATTTGAGAGAATCTACCAAAAAATATGTTAGGGCTGAAAAACTAAAACCAAAGTTAGTGTGAAAAAGATAGCATGTAAATATGTAATAATTCTACAAATAATATACAAGTCTAAATCAAGTGATGGGAAAAGACCCCGTCACTTGCCTAGCTTATGAAATATCTTGACTAGCTAGATAAGAAATCAAAACACAAGAGTATAAGATATAGATTTGATTGAGATACTTGAATTAAGCACAAAATGTGTCTAAAGGACCCCTGCAAAACCAACACTCTCAAAAGATAAGTTGTTAAGATCCAAATAACGATAAGAACTCCTTGAAAGTTATGCCAAGAGTGGGTTGGTCTTTTGAAAACTTTCCCTCACTCTTGCTAATTGATTCAAAATATGGTCCTTACAAAACTTCAAATGCACATTAGCTCATATGGATTAAATCAATAAACGATGACAAGAGAACTCTAGAATTTGTATGAAAATAGATAGAGTTGTCTAACCTATAGAATACTAAATAACCAATTGCACATGCAAGATAACTATACATTCACAACTTTCTAAAATAATATGATAAAATGAAATCAAATTAAACACACGTAGGGAAATACATAATCATTGAGCCAAATACAAACTCCAAAGGATAAACACCCATGAATGAACCCCAAAGATTATTTTATTCATATGAAGCACAATTGTACATAGAAGCAGAGTCTCCCCAAGCACAATAACCAGTACAAAATATTACAACTGAGAGAACAAAAATATTATTATATAGAAGCTTGGAAGCCAATCCAAAGACAAATGGTGACAATCCTGGTGACAATCCTAAAGCAAAAGGGTGACAATCCCAAAGCACCTTCATGCAAATTCGAATTTCCCAAGTGGCATCAAAAATCTCTCAAGAAAAATCAAAGTCCATGATGAAATGACAAGTATATATGGGCGGGAACCAATGTGGAGACAATTTCCCATAAAAAAAATCTACCAAATATTCTCCCAAATCCTCCCAAATGTGCATTAATTCTGTAAATCCCAATTTCCTAGTCAAAAGCTACTACACTTATGTCAATAAATTTGATTTCCTTGAGTGGGCCATGCATTTATGATAAAAGGTGCTAAATCATCCTCCAACTTGTCATTTGGCTCACTCCTTTGACTTGAGATAATGTCCAAGTCATTTCCAAATCATATTGTTACATGGAGCAATTTATTTTCTTCATTTAATTTATTTTTGGTTTAATTTATTGTCAGATTTCCCACTAAACTTAAGAAAAATGGATTTTAAGGGTCTAGAACACATTTTTAACCCCTCAAAGTGTGTCATAGTAGAAATTTAACGGTGAGAGGTGTAATTTTTATTACTAATACCCCATAAAACTTCTTTGGACAACACTTATTACATTTCATATACAAATTTTATTCCAATTTCCACCATGCAAGAAATTTTAAAAATTTAAAAATGATCCCCTAGGCCTAATCAAATTCCATGAAATTTTTTGTGTGATCTAGTATGCTTATATGCATTTACCTAGACACTAGGACTCACCTAAGGCCTCATCATCAAGCCGTACTTCGATTTTGGGGTGTATTTGGAGGAAAAAAACTCAATTAATTATTAAGTCCTTGTAAGGAGATGATAATTAACCAAGTGAAAGAAACCTCCCAATGTAGTACTCACTTGATGATAAGGTCCCAAGTTACCCAGGCCTATTACATGACTGAACTCCTCATACTAGTATCACTTTTACATTGTCCCCGTAGGGATTGTGGAATTTAAGTACAACAGAAAATGATAAGAAGAAGTAGAGTTTAAAATATATGGTAGTATGATGTTCTTTGATGGTACAAGTAGAATTTGGCATATCCTTGGGCATGGAGTCATCAAAAAATATTTAGTTGCCACTCCAGTGGTCAACATGTCCCATCCTTCTTCCTCACCAACACAATTGAATAAGCAAAGGGATGAACTGGGTATGGTGTGTCCCAAGGCCAACAAATCCTGTATGACTCTCTCGATCTCATCCTAGTATGCCTTGAGATGTCTCTACGGAGTAGTGATGACCACATGCACACCCTTCTCCACCTCTATAGTATGCTCAAACCCTCTATCTAGTGGAAAACCTGGAGGAATGTCCTTGAACACTGCTTGATGCTTTTGTAATGGTGCCAAGATATCTGGATGTGGTTGTTGTTGCTTCCCCGCCTATGAAATACGTAACTTTACCGCACATGCTATGTCCCCATGTCTCAAATTGGCCTCCAATCTATGAGAAAACATGATCTATGGTAGGTATGAGTGCATGCCCCTCAATACTACTAGATTCCAATCCAGCCCCATGAACTCCATCTATAAAATCTTCCAATCAGTAGTGACAAGCCCCAAATAATATAGCCACTAGACACCCATCACAACATTGGTGTCTGACACATCAACCACAAAGAAATGATTTATCACCAAATAATTCCCCATGGTCAGGTTCAAATTGGGAACATATCCTGTGTATTGCAAGGTTTGATCTCCTGGTACAAGCACTGAAAACCCCTTATATATCTCTGTGTATATGCCTTTCTGCTCCACCATTGGAGCATCAATAAAATTGTAGGTAGCCCCACTATCCACTGTAAAAACTCCTTGAAATGCAAAAACTAGAATTAATTCTTCTAATTGATTAACAATTTACTAATTAATATTGAACCAATCACACCGTAATTTCTTCACAAATAAAACACTGCGAAAAATAAACTAGAAACTAAGAAAATATTGGCACACACATAAAAATGACACAATTAGTTTTGGACAAATGTCCCTGGAAAAACCCAATGTGGGGAAACTAGTGCAGTAGCTGAGGGATTTATTATTATGTAGAAGTGAAAAATTCTAAGTGTAACTGGATGCCCAAAACTAGCAATCCTCTACAAGAGAAATTGGCCACAAAAATTAGTGAGACAAATTTTGTCTCATCCAACATTGATCCAACTCCAAAACTGGAAAATATTGGGCTCCGTGAAACCCTACCACCGGCCTTTGTGCCACACCTGTGCAAGCTCTTGTACGGTCTGCCTAGAAACTACAACTGATCAAGTAGTCTACCTAATTCATCCTCTCAGGATGACTCGTTGGCCACTTGTGAAAATTATCTCAGCCTCTAGCAACTTAATCGACCTGTTGACTAGCCAAATCAAACTCTGCCTCTGAAGCTTCTGCACAAGCCTTGCGCAACCCTACTGAGGAAACTTGGCCCTCCTATAGCTGACTCTTTGAAACTGGAAGACATCCTCCAAACTCACCATCTATGCCCCTCTATGTCCTTGCATCCCCTCTCTAGCTCAAACTCTTCTAGAAAGATGTTTCTCTTTGGAAAATCGAACTACCCAAGGAAACTCACTCTCAAAGTGTGTTTCTTCATCTATCCATCGACCTCCTCTTATAATCTCCAATCAGGACTCCAATGACCATGATTAAAACTTAATCGATGGTTGAGATCATCTCCATGTCGATCAATATGAGTTTCTAGAGAATTCTCACATTTCTCAATTAATTCCTATTAATTAACCATTTTTTCCTATTAATTAACCATTTTTAATTATGGTCAATTAATTTAATTGATCCGTCTCTAGGTGGAATTTCCAAAAATGATTTATGGGTTTTGGAGAACTCGTGTATTTTATACTCTTCACAAATTATCGAGACTAGAACACCATCTGATGCTACAAAAACTAACACTCTCTCTTAGTGAGGAAGGTGTTTTCTCCAACTAGTGTTGCATAACTATCACAACACCCTGTTTCTGTAACATCCTCCAACCACACTGCTGATGTCTGAAAATTGTAGATTCCTACCACTATCCACCAACCACTATGCTAAATCTGATTCATTTACCCCTGACTGTAGTTGAACCATGATGCATCTATGTTGTTGATGACACGTCATTGTACGACGAATACTGTTGCCAACTCTGCATCTACACTGCAACTTCCTCTCAACTATTTTTTTTGCTACTGCAACTACTGCAATTGAGAAGCATCCAAAATACTAAATCAATTGTGTCTCTATGTGGCAACTGACTCCTGAGCATCTCACTGCTACTACCCTTTTCATTATTCGCTAAGAAATTTGTGTTGTTTTTTACTCTGCACCGGACCTTCTGCTTTGCTCTCAACACTACTCTGGTCTCCTCAACATCTAACTGCCACTAGTCTCCAACTCTCACTCTGGAACAAATTGCATCAACTAACACTAATCAACCTATTATTGAATACTATGGGCCCTTGTTTCGAGGTGATGATCCATGAGGAAACACCATCCAATGCAAACCTAAATGGACCTCACCTCACTCCTCGAGGTATAGCTACAAACATAGAAAAATATTCCTCCAGCCTAGAGGACAACTTGTCTATCTCTATGGATGTTGTCGTATGATCCTGCTGCTTCTACTTGTCCTTCTTCTTTTGAAGACATTGAGTACTATAGTGGCCAAACTTTCCACACCTAAAGCGCTTGACCTTAGATAAATCATTCTTTTTATTTCCCTCCCCCTATGAACCTTGTCCCTAACTAAGACCCTTTGATGCAAGGGCCACATTATCTTCCTCCTTCACACCTTTCGATCCCTTGTTTTTGTCACTGATGGAGGTCTTCACTAGTGCTTGCCTCATCTCCTCCCGCTACAGGTCTAACCACATCTTCTCCCACCTTGGTAATGTATCTTGTCCCATAATACCTTAGACAAAGATTTCCCAATCCTCTAAGACATTTTCCAATGCCAAACATACAAGCTCTGTATCTTGAGGAACTTCTCGTACCACTACAAGCTAATCCCAAATGTCTTGAATTCTGATGAGAAAGGGATGAATTCCTTCACCCTTCTGCATCCTAATGTTTCGTAGCTTCTCCTTCAAAAACATCTTTTTTGCTTGGAAGGATTCTGATATAGCCCTGCAAGAGCATCTCACATCCCTTTGGAAGTGTTCTTTCCAGATATGTGTGAGACTATATGGTCCTAGACTCCATCAAAAATCATCCCATTTCCTTTCTGAAGTTTGCTAGTTTTTGTTGATCGGTAGTTTCTGCCAAAACGATTTTTGCATAAAATTGTAGACATGCTCATCAAGGAGAAAGTACATTCTGGCCTTCCAAATGACATAGTTGGAGGTGTCGTCTAATCTATCTTGATCTTGGAGTTTGACTGTGGCCATCTCATCAAAACCTCCACCTAAAGATGAAATCATCATCTTTCTCCTACTCAGCTGCTAGCTCTGCGATTCACACTCCCTTCTAGAGTGAGAAAATATGCCTACTGCTATTGTCGGTTGCAAATGGAAATTTCAATTTATGAAGCTAGAAACTCTTTGAGAGAAATTATCTCTATGTGTGCACTTTCTCTTCCATCTGATGCTAATTCCTCTCTAGCAACTGCTACAAAAACCTTCTGCGGCCAAATAGGAAATATGCTAAAAAAATACTAAGTTGTTGTTGCTCCCTTTGTCTGTTGGAGCCACTATTCCGAACAAATTGAACTTTTCCTGCAACTACAACTGGAAAATCTAACCCTTGCCAACAATTCGTACTTCCTGACTAGGCATTGTGCAACCCATGAAAATTTAGCATGCTGCTCCCTTTCAACAAGAAAAATTTCCTCTTACACTTTTGAGCTTCTTGTTTTTCAAATATGCTTTGATACCATGTGAAAATTCCTTGAAATGAAACAACTAAAATTAATTCATTTAACTCATTAACAATTTATTAATTTACTTATTAATATTGAATCAATTATGTTGTAATTACTTCAGAAATAAAATGTTGTGAAAAATAAAATGGAAACTGAGAAAATATTGGCACACACACATAAAAATGACAATTATTTTTGGACAAATGTCTGTGGAAAAACCCAATGTCGGAAAACTGACGCAATGGTTGAGAATATTATTATTATGCAACAGTGAGAAATTCTGAGTACAACTAGATGCCCAAAACTGGAAATCCTCTACAAGAGGCACTGGCCACAAAACTTAGTGAGACAAATTGTATCTCACACAGTACTTATCTAGCTCCAAAACTGGAAAATACTGGGCTCAACGAAACCCCTACATCAGCCTCTATGCCACAAGGCTCTTGTACAGTTTGCCTGGGAACTACAACTGATCAAATTGTCTACCCAATTCAACCTCTGAGAATGAATTTTTGGTCCCTTCCAGAAATTAACCCAACCTCCAGCAACTGAATTGACCCTTTGACTGGCCAAATCGAACTCTGCCTCTGGAACTTCTGCGCAGTGTGAGAATTCCTAGATCTAACAATCTCAGGAATCCTACTGCAACAAGTTGAATCTACTTCACCTAGATCATAAATTTCATTACAAACGTATTTCAGATTTCTTCTTGAAATATTGAAGTAAATTATTGAAGAAGCTGGTGGGCTCCAGTATTGTAGCAATAATGCTACAACTCCTGGAGCTTCCTTCTCTAATTTTATCAACCCGGTAGTTCGTAACAAACTTGGAAGCGACGGTGCTGTATGCACAAGTACTAGCTCTTGCCGCAGCTGTCACTTGGTCAGCTGGCACAAGTCTGCTAGGGGCTCAAGCCAAATTCTATGAGCTCTTAGAAGAATCTTTTAACCGATGAATGAAAGCTAACTCAAAGGAGATTAACCTACTTGCAGAAAGGAACTGAAAGCCAACAAGAAACACAAACCCTAGCAAACCCTAATTCTACCAGCTAGTCCTACTGATGCAAAGGTGGGAATGCAAACTACTGAAAGAGATGCCATTACTTCTATGAAGGTGAGATGCATGTGTCTAGACTACTTTTATCTGAAGAGAACACATTTTTGTATTTTTGTTCAAGTTGTTGGAATTATTATGCATGTGCTTCTAACTGGGTCTTTACTGTGCAGGGGTAGGTCGAGGGGAGAAATGCTTGGAAGAGGTCAGGAAGGCTCAGAGAGGGTCTAAGGAGTCCCTAACATCCTTTCAGAGAGTTTCACAAAGTTTGGATGCCAAGCAACCGTGTTTATGAGCTTCTACAGGAAGTCTGCAGGGGTTCTACAGGATGTTCAGAATTTCTACAGGAAGTTCAGTAATTCCTACAGGATGTCCTCTAATCGGATTTTTGGGTGATGGGTGAGTGGAAGAGGCTGCATGGATGGATAGGGAGGTAGGAGAGGAGTTTGTGGTGACTTAGTGACAGAGAGATGAGATGAAGAGGAGGTGTACTAAGCTAGGTTGTCCTGAAGAGGGTAGAGGGAATCGAAGGCCGAAAAGGTAGAATAACGAGGGTGATAGAATGGTTGAGAGACAGGGGGTCTAATTGGGAGATGAGTGGTTGGTCTGGACATGGCTTAGAAGGATAAGAGAGTGAGGGAGTAGTACTGCACAGTGTAAACGAAACAAATCATCCACGTCCTGCACATAACCGAAATATCATTAACCTATTCTAACTATTTAACAAAACCAAAGAACAGCAACGTTATTTCTAAGGAAAATCATGCATGGTACTGAAGCAAAGGGTCATTCCAAAAGATCTGAACGCATGGACACTTCTACAACAAAAAAATATTGCATCAAAAATTGCATGAACATGTAAAACAATGTTTTTGGTGGGTAGCACTGTCTGCAATTCCAGCCCCTAAACAGAGGTGAAAATGAGTGTGCAATCAACCCTTTTTTGGAACTCTTATTACCTTCAATCTCTTTACTCTATTCTAGAACTGCAGAAGCAACTCTGTCTCATAAAACTAACCTACTTAACCACACCAATAAATCTAGCTCAGCAAACTACGTTTCCAAATGCATGTAAAGGAAAAGAACAAAAACACGATGCTGAAAGAAAGATAACAATACAAAGGAAGGATGCCTTAGGCTCTCAAGTTGGGCCCAACCCCGAGAGCTATGGCTCCTTTAAGAACTCAGAACTAAACTCAAATCTGCCTGCTTTCCATTAAAAGATAATAATCATAAGTCAAATAACATGCCAAAAATGGCTTACAAAAGAGCAAAACAGAGCTAACAACTCATAATCCAGAATGTGCAACAAGGTTTCAAAAGTCCTCTTTGAAGGCTACAACCTCATAATTTATACATTACGAGGTCCCAAGCTGGCCTCCTAAATCAGCAGGATTTGGCTGACCAAACTAGGAGTGAACTGCTGCTTCCTCAAAATCCGTTTGGCTGCCTTCTAACTCGGTGGTGGTGGCTGTCAGAGCTCGGAGTTGGGGGTGAAGATCACGAGGAAGGCCATTCAATGCTGTGGACAACCTTCCTACAAAATCTCAATCCCATCTTGGCTGTCTCCTAGCCCTCATCTGCGTGGTTTTGCTCCATTAAATGTCAAAAAACCTGAAATAAGCACGTGTTAGCCACCTAGGAATAGTGACTGCCCTCATTCGTACAAATGACATAAATATACTAAGAAAATGATGCATAAGTCATGAAAAATGAAGGGTTGAGCAAGGGTAGTTAGGCCAAATGAGCCCAAAATGTTACCAAATTTGGGGCTCATCATCACCCCCCAGCTAAAATGATTGCTCATCCTTGAGCAACTAATCCAGCTCCTCGTCCTTCATTGCTTTCACTACCACCCTCACATCCCAGGCTTCTACAGTAGTGTCCTCTTCACTGATATGGAACCCAGCCTTTCTTTCCACCTCTTCCCACTGTTCATGCTCATCTTTCTCTGTGCTGCCTTCCATCAATCCTAACAGCAGAGGTGGGCTTAGCTTGAGGCCAATCCAGCTGGCCTGGAGGTTCTGCATGGATTTCTTATAGAGAGGTACCCATACTAGAGCTTCCCTCATTCGAGTTGGAGTGTGATATTCTCTGATTTTTAGACTGTGGGCCAATGTGTTCCATCGGCGAGTGCAAGCTTGAACACAGTTGTCTCCTAACAGTCTCTCCATATCCTCAAAATGCGCTATGGCTTGGGCCTGCTGATCCATATATTTCAATAAAGCTTGAGGGTCGGTGGATAAGTGTTGGTGTGCCGATATCAATGCAGTTGGATCCCCTGGCTCTGCTCTAATTAGTAATGGCTCATTCAGCTCTCGGTTCATGACCTCTTTGACTTCTGCTGCTCTCTTGTCTTCATGGTTCAACCATGAGGCAAATTCCATTAACTGCATATCCCCTAAGGCCGTGTTGGGATCCCATGAAGTCACATTAGGAAGGGCCAAATTATGGAGATAAAACTCCGATAGTTTGACCTTATCCTCTAATGAACTGGTATTGCATAATTCTGTGAATTGCTGTGGGTCTTGGAGTTAGGAGATACCCCTTTGCGCTAATGCATTGATTTGAAATTGTAGCCACTGGTCTCTTAGGTACAGGCCATAGGATTTGGCCGACTGTCTGCATTGTATAGCATCCATGGCCCAACTGGCCATGCAGGCCAATTGTGCCTCTTTTTGCTGCAACTATTGTTTGAGAGCTTGTACCTCGATTTGTGCTTGCAGCTCCCTTTCCTGTAGATGCGTGGTTGGCTCCCCAAGACCGACTTGCAGTCCTTCTCTGCCTTGCTGTTCTGCTGTGATGTCCCCTGAGGATGTGCCCTTTCCTTCCTTCAGTTCCTGTAGCTGCAGTTTAAGTTTCTCGTTTTCTTCCTGTAGGAACACCCGCTGGCAGTTTGCCATGTGTTTGGCCATAGCTAATTCCTTTCATGCCTCCTTGAGTTGTTCCTCCAAGGGGCCTATATCTGCCACGCCTTTTGACTTAGCTATTTTCATCCACGTGTGCGTTCTCACTCTCTCTTCCTCCAATGCAAAGAAAAGTGGCACAGTGAATTTCTGTGGTATAATCTTTCCAGCTTCTAAGAAATTATAATATGAACTCAGACTTGGCTGGGGACTAGGCTCCGGAATATGCTCTTTCTCTTCTTCTCTTGGTGGCTCTACTTCGTCTTCCCTCGGTGGTGATGAGGGTGCTTCTCCCTCCATCCTCTCTGTCTCCTTAAGCCGGGCTAAGGTTTCCTGTAGAGCAGCCTCAGCATCCTGTAGCCGGGCTTCTGAAGCCAACCTGTCCATTCTCTCTTTCCACGTAGTCGTTTTCGGGCTCCCCCTCTCATAGGTGACTGATATCTTTGAGGGGGACCTCTCCCTGGGCGAAGTAGGGGTATCCTCTATAGTAATTGGGCTGCTGGATGGAGGCTGTGGCCTGCCTGTTTTTATTCTTACACTTCTCCGGGCTTTAAAATACAGAGGGATCTCCCTCTTTCTCTTTTCCTTCGGCTTAGGAGGTGTACTGAGGGCGGCCAGCATGGCGGCTGCCTCCCTTTCAAGAATTTCAGCTCTCTTTTCCTTTGGTTTTCCTTTCTCAGGGCTTCCTATAGAAGGCCCTGTTTCAGCTGATTTTTGGCTTCCTGTAGAAGCCGTTTTTGGTTTTCCTGTAGAAACAGGTGGCACCGTTTTAGCCTGTTTTGCTGAGTGTGTTTCGCTTTTTGACTTGGTCGAGGCTGCTGTCGAGGTGCCTTTGCTGACGTGGATTGGCTCAGTCCTGTCCACCCTACTTTGTAATCTTTTCTCTCTGGGCGTTAATATGGATTTGTCATCCTTCTCTTTGGCAACCTTTTTCTCTTGTTTCTCCTTTTGCTCTTTCTTCGGTGCTTTGGCCATGGGTTCTTGGCCTTTTCCTTTCTTCTCTGTGGGTACTGACTCCTTCTCCTCGTTGCTGGAGGAACCAAGCTCTTCAGTCAACATTTTTATATCGCCATCCTTAGTCAGATTTCGGAAGGCTTCCCATGAGAGAGGGACTTTGAATGTGTGGAGTGCATCCTCCACGAGGAGCTTAATGAGCCCGTGATGAGCTACCTGGTCTGGTGTGCCCTCTCGTAATTTGGTGGCACATTCAGTCATAGACTGCAGGAGGAAGTAGGGAATACTTAGTTTGTTTTCTGCAGGTAGGTCCATCTGATGCCTTAATTCTGTGAGTAGTCGGAAATGGTACCCATATACAATGCTGAACCGTCCCTCGCACGTTATGTATTTCATTATTTGGAGGCTGACCTCGCTCCAAAGTGGCAGTAAGCTAGTTCTACGAACCCCGTTCTTGTCCTTTGAGAATTGCTCCTCTGGTGGAAAGAACTCCTTTTTAGCCTTCTAGCCTAATTTCCTCTCCTCTTTGTCCCACGGTACCCCCATTGGGAGCTCAGTGACTCGGCTGATGAACTATGGGGTGAGTCTGAGACTCAAACCCCTGAAATTGACAGTGGCCAGCGTTTTTGATTTCGGCTTCAGAGCTCGCAAGAACTCCTCTGCCACCTCATCATCATATCCTTGAAGTTTGTCGCAGAACGACATCCATTGCGCACGAGTGAACAGCTCTACCACCTCAGGGTTCTCCCTTAGTTTCTTTGAGTCGGTCGGTTCCTTTCTGATGAATCCACCCGGCATGGTGAAAACCTGCTCTGTTAGCTGGAGGTGGCGGGTGCGTATCAAAAACTAGCCTTTTGGGACAGAGCGTAGAACTACGCCTCTGCCACGCACACAATTCGCGAAGACTATTTACAGATGAGCCTTAAAAATCACATCCTGTAGAAAACCCCACATATACTTCAACGACAATTCAGGCAAAAGGAAGACAACGCTTGCAATTTTACGATCAGACTGTAGTTTTACATTCTTGAGAACGTCGACTCCGCCACCCTCGAAACCAATTGCATGGGAGGAACAGGTTCAGGCTTACCTTTTCCAATTCGCCACCTTTGACGTGAAGAGACCAATTTTCCTCGTGGCAGTGAGCTTCCTGTAGCGTAGTTTTCCTGTAGAAACAGCGCACGGGTTCTGGAGAGCACTGCAGTGGTTCTGCACCTTCTGTGCTGCTACCAGACGCTCGAACAAGCCAAAGACTTGGAGTAACGAGCTTCAGATAAATTCGGACGCTCACTCGACTTCAAAACGGCTGATGATAAATGCATGGGGTGGCGATCTAGCCGATGGATTTGAATCCCGGCGGAATTCATGGCGCGGGGGTGAGCTGTCCCTGCCGGACCGTTGGACGACGTCACCTAATCATTCCACTGCAAGTTTCCCTGACTGCCGCATCATTCTCCGCAGATCTGCCGCCGTCATTTCTGTTAAAACGCCGCTTCTCCCCGACTGGACACTTCTCACGTGTCTATTACCCGATTTGCTTGCCACGACCGCCACTTACCAAATCCGACTAGACCATCTGACTGGTCGTCGTGGCCAGTGGAATGGCCATTCGACTGCTCAACCCATTCATTCCCACACTTGCAAACATTTCATAGTATTATTCATGTAATTTGAACGAAAGAAGGGTGAGGCACTTACCTGTGCGGCCGCGACATGATTTTCAGGTTTCAGGACGATGGTGATTGGATTTACTTGTTGCTGCTTCGTGCACAGGCACGGGGGTTCCTCCTCGCAGACTGCTGCTGGCTACGAAGCTTATTACCTGGCTGCGGATGGTGCATGTGCCCGCTCTATGTTCTGCAGGCATTTTGATAGTGTACACTCCAGCTGGCTGAACTGCTACGGGATTCCTGTAGGATGTCCTGTAGCAGTTTTTCCTCCTCGGGTGCATGCTGAACAGTGAAGACGGTGGCATTACGACCATGATCGCAGGGCCCTTGGATAGCTGTGATAAGTATTGCATGGCATCTCTGCATCTTTTTTCCATTTGAGAATCGCTTCCTCTGATAATTCAGTGTTCTGATTTGGCTGTGCAGGTATTTCCATTGCATGGCAACTGGGGTGGTAGAAGGAGGCGACAGCAGTGCGTGATGGAGAAAATAGTAGCTTGCATGCCTCCATGCCGGACCTCGGTCGTTAGATTTACTCACAAAGTCAGTTCTGGGCCGTCCAAAGCTTCTACAGGAAGTTTCCTGTAGAAATACAGGACTTCCTGTAGAAAGTCCTGTAGCTTCCTGTAGGAGGCTAAACTGTGATCAAATCGTGCCCAGACCTTGGAAGAGATGAGTGTTTCTGGAGGGAGTGTTGGTGAGGTCACCTGGTAACATCGTAGGGACCCTTGTCTTTGAATTGTGGGCCTCTTTTCCTGCATGGAACACCTGCAACCTGCATGCATTGCCACATTGTGAACTTGCTTTACCTGTTTTTTCTTTTTGTTGATTGTTTTTTTTTTTTTTTTTTTTTTTTTTGAAAGACAGCAGGGGCACCTCAATGAGGTTTTCACCCTTACCATCTGCCTTGAGCGCCTCAGAGAGGTTTTCACCCAAGGATCTTTATTTTTCTCTCCTCTTTTTTTTTTTTTTTTTTTTGAAAGACAGCAGGGGCGCCTCAATGAGGTTTTCACCCTTACCATCTGCCTTGAGCGCCTCAGAAAGGTTTTCACCCAAGGATCTTTTTTTTTTTTTTTTTTTTTTTTGAACTCAGGGTATGCCCAAAACAGAGGCAGAACCCTTCTCTATGACCAGCATTGATTTTTCCACAGTTTTGATGAATTCTTGCCTTGACAGAGGCTTTCTGTAGATCTTCAACCGATGCCCATTGACAAGCATAGGGATGGCCTCCTCATCAATGGTCCGAATAAGTACAGATCCATTGTCATTACATTTTTCCACTGCATATGGTCCCAGCCATCTGGTTCTCAGCTTTCCCTTGAAATCTTTATGCCTGGAATCATACAACAGCGCCCAATCTCCCGGCTGAAATTGCTTGTCATTGAGGTGTTGGTCATGCCACACCTTCCTCTGAAGTTGAACCACTTCTGAGTGAAGAAGGGCCTGCATTCGGTGCTCGTCCAATCCATTCAGCTGCAATAACCTTTCTTGTTGGGCATGGCTGAGATCTAGGTCCAGCTGAGCTGCCATCCTCAAGGTGTTGTACTCGAATTCAATGTACAGTAAAGCTCTCTTCCCATAGACCAGCTCATAAGGTGTGAAGCCGGTTGTGGTCTTCCAAGTGGTGTTGTAAGCCCATGTGGCCTCAACCAGGCGATCTGCCCAATCTTTCCTGCTGCTGCTCACCACCTTAGTCAAGATCCCTTCCAATGCTCTATTGGTGACTTCCACCTGCCCATTTGCTTGAGGATGATAGGGGGTGGAAGTCCTATGCTTGATTTTGTGATGAGCTAGTAGGTCTTCAATTAAGTTGGAGGTGAATTGGCTTCCTTGATCGGTGACTAGCTCTCTTGGGTAGCCAAATTTGTAGAAGATGTTTTCTCTTAAGAATTCGGCCACCTTTTCTTCTGTCGCGGCTTTGATTGCCTTGGTTTCTGCCCACTTTGTCAGGTAGTCTGTGCACACAATGATGTAAGACCTCTGCCTCGAAGGAGGATTGATTGGACCCACAAAATCCATACCCCACTTCTCAAATGGCTCAAGAGTCACTTGAGGTTGGAGAGGCATTTCATCCCTTGGAGTCGGTTTCCCCATCCTTTGGCATCGGTCACATTGGCTGATATACCTTCTGACATCTTGATGAAGCGTGGGCCAATAGTAGCCTGCCTGTAGGATTTTGAAGGCAGTCCTCTTTGCTGCAAAATGTCCTCCACAAGGGCCATCATGACAGGTTAGGAGGA
This sequence comes from Pinus tabuliformis, assembly GCA_031772625.1. Classification (NCBI taxonomy): domain Eukaryota; kingdom Viridiplantae; phylum Streptophyta; class Pinopsida; order Pinales; family Pinaceae; genus Pinus; species Pinus tabuliformis. Next base: position 1,199,069,743 of record CM062820.1, on the reverse strand, counting down.
TATCAAAGACTTCCTCCTCCCTTACACAACGCCTTAAGATCTGATCAGGGCCAAGCTTGAACAGGTTGCCCCCAATCCAAGTGAATGAGGCACTTTTTCTGACGATTCTGCTCTTCTCTCTTGAGGATAGGTGCGGAGGGAACTGTGCTGAAACAAGGTAGTTTGCTATATCAGCAAACCATGGAGAGAGTACTGAAATAGCAAACAGATGTTCATCGGGCATCTGGTCATCCACTGTTCCATCCTCATCTGCAGATAAATCCAATCTAGACAAAAAGTCAGCAACAACATTTTCTTTACCTGGTTTGTCAACGATAGTCAAATCAAACTGCTGCAACAAAAGTAACCATCTAATAATACGAGCATTCACATCTGGTTTATTCATTAAATATCTAATTGCAGCATGATCTGTATGTACAAATGTTTGATAGCCAGTGATATAATGTCGGAACTTGTTCAGTGCATGGACCACGGCCAAGAATTCTTTCTCAGTTACAGTGTAGTTCAGTTCTGCCTTGGATAAGTTTTTGCTAACAAAGTAGATGGCATATGGAAGTTTTTGTTCAACTTGTCCTAAGGCTGCCCCTATGGCTTTGTTCGAGGCATCAGTGTGGATGTGGAAAGGTAGGGCCCAGTTTGGACCTCTCAAGATTGGGGCAGACACCAACTTGTCCTTTAATTCATTCAGAGCCCTCTGACAGTCGTCAGTCCATTTAAACTCAACATCTTTTGCCAAGAGGCCAAACAACGACGAGGCTAGCTTGCTGAAGTCTTTAATGAATCTCCTATAATACCCTGCTAATCCTAAGAAACTTCGAACATCTCTTACCTTCTGAGGAGGTGGAACCTTTTTTATGAGAGCAATTTTGTTAGGATCCACCTGTAACCCTTAGCAAGAAATGGTATGGCCTAGCACGGTCCCTTTAGTCATCAGGAATTCACACTTTTCAGGACTAAGGGACAGGTTCATCTCAATGCACTTGGTTAGGACTTTTCCCAGATTGGACAATGCTTCCTGGAAGTTGGACCCATAAGGAGTGAAGTCATCCATATAGATTTCCACCGAATCATGGACCAGCTCAGAAAAGATGCTCAGGACAGCTCTCTGGAAGGTGGCAGGAGCATTGCATAGTCCAAAGGGAAGAACTCGGTAAGCAAAGGTACCCCAAGGACAAGTGAAGGTGGTCTTATCTTGGTCTTTCGGGCTGATTTGGATCTGGTTATACCTGCTAAACCCATCCAGGAAAGAGAAAAACTTCTTCCCTGCCAGTCCATCCAACACTTGATCTATGAAAGGTAGAGGAAAATGGTCTTTCTTGGTAGCTTTGTTCAGTTCTCGGTAGTCCACACAGATTCTCCACTTCCCATTTTTCTTGGGAACCAACACCAGAGGGGACACCCATTCGCTATCCGAGATGGGGTAAATGAATCCGGCATCCAATAGTTTTTGCAATTCTTCCTTGATGATGTCCTTAAGGGCTGGATTCATTCTCCTCTGGGGTTGCCTAACTGGTTTACAATCCTCTTTGATGTAGATGTGATGGGTACAGACCGAAGGATGGACTCCTTTCATCTCCTTATAGCTCCAAGCAAAAGCATCTAGATGACTGGCCAACAGACTACACAGCTCCTTTTCCTGGGGAGGAGATAGGGAGGAGCTGATCTTTAACGTTCTCTCAGGGCCGAACTCCACATTTTTGACTCTGGGAGTGACAGGGTTGGTCACACAAAGGTCCACTAAGGTGCTGGCTTGGGCATCCTCCACCAATTCCTCTAAGGACAGTGCACTGGGAGGTGGATTCTGGATCAAGGTCTCAATCAAATCATCCTTGGTTGGAGGGCCCTAGTGGTGTCTAGGGTGCACAAAGGTGCTGAGTACACCTCATCCTCTTCTCCTTCCTCCAACCAAAGTGGTAAGTCATGCTCTAATGAGGGTTGGGCAGGAGGGTACAGGACTAGCTGCTTGGACATAGGACCATTTTTTATGGTCATGTTTCCTACACGGCAGCTTATGTAAGCATCTACAGTGGCTAACCAAGGCCTTCCCAAAATAAGAGGGTATCCAGTAAGTTTTTCCTTGGGTTGCAGAACCAAGAAATCTGCAGGGTATTCCCAAGAGTCAACAGAGACCAAGACATCCTCTACAATCCCTTCGGGAGTCATGGTGGAGCGATCTGCTAGTTGTAGGACTGTCGAGGTCTTTCTCAAGGAACCCTGAAGGTTGAGTTTGAGCATGGTATCTCTGGTCATCACATTAATGGCAGCCCCCAGATCAATCAAGGTGTGAGGTATGATGGTGCCATTGATGTGGACATCCACTACAGGACTCCCAGGATCCAAATACTTTGGGCAGATGACTTGTCCCAACATAAGATCAGACAGTTGTCCTATGACATTGATGGTTGAAGCATCTCTCTTTCGCCTGCCTGGGTGTCTAAAACACTTTTCCTTAACCAGTTTTTTGTATATCGGTACATCTTTGATGGCTTGGAGAAGTGGTATTTTCACACACAACTGTTTGAGCTCTCCCAGAAGCTCATCCTCCTCTGGGTTGGGTTTTGTGGTGGCTGTTAATCTCTCAGGAAAAGGTGGAATGGCCTTTGGTTCACTTTCCTGTTTATCTTCCTCGTCCTCTGGGGGAGGAGGTTGGCGATCCCGAAGAGTCTTTCCAGATCGCAGATTGATCTCCTGGATCTCCACATCATAGGTAGGGCATGATGTTTCCCCAGTATATACCTATTGGGCCTGTCTATTGTTGGGGTTCGGGTTCGGTTGAGCAGGCATTTGAGGTTGCCTTGGAGGAGCAGGAGGTAATGGTTGTGGTTGAGCTGGTGGTGGAGGCAAAATGGCGGGAGGAGTATTGTACTGGGGCCTCCACCCCGATTGAGGTGCATTCCACTGAGGCTGTGGCTGGGCATGTGAGTGATACGAATGAGTAGTGGGTTGAGTATGGTACTGAGGTGGGTAAGACCATGGAGGAGGCATAGACCAGGAAGGATGAGCAGGGGAACCCCAGGAAGGCATAGGAGTAGATTGGTTGGGGCTGTAATAAGCTTGGGGTGTCCCTTGCATCCCCTGCTGGTAAGGTCTAGGTCCTTGTGGCCTCCTTTGGTTGAGGAAATAGAGAGGTTCAGTGGGGGCTTCTGTCCCTTGATACATGGCTTTAAGCCCAGGTAAGGTTGGACATTGGTTTGTGGGGTGGTCCTCCTCACAAACAAAACATACTTCAACCGAATGTAATGGGCATTCGTTCTTAGGGTGTTTCCTTGTACACCTAGGGCAGAAAATAGCCAAGGCCCTCTCAGCTTCTTCTTTCTTCTGCTGGATTTAGAATGTATCAAGTTGCATGGCAATGGTCTGTCTCACCTCACTCTTGAGGTCCTCTAATTGATTTGCAAACTCATGTTTGGAGAAAGGAATACCAGCTGAGAGGAGGTTTCCTCTACCTCGTTTCCGGGCTGCCCTAGAGTGGTTTCTAAACACAGTCTTTATGTCCTCATAAGGTAGTTGGTAAATATCTCCTCCAGCTAGCATGTGAAGGGTATCTAAGATGTCTTCAGGGACTCCTCGGAGCAGAACCAACTTGAGGGATTCAGGGTCAAGTGTGCACCTGGCCCGTTTATAGCTAAGTTGGAACCTCTCTTCGTAATCCTCTAAGGACTCATCATTCCCCATGGTCATCCGAAAGATTTTTCCCTTGGTTTCCTTGGACCTACAGTAGTCCCGGTATTTGGTATTGAAAGCTTGCTGCATCTGAGCCCAAGTAGTGATACTGTTCCCAGGTAAGCCCATGAACCAGCGTAATGCTGCATCCTTAAGGGTTGAGGGGAAGAGTTTCAGTTTCTGCTCATCTTTAGTATAGTCATAGGTTCGACAAAGGACAGCAAACTCAAACAGGAAGGTATCAGGGTCCTCAGTAGTCAGTCCATGGAAGTGAGGTAAAGCGGAGGGACTGATGTTTTTCATTTTCATGTCTCCATTGGTCTCTCGGATGGGGAAGGCACCTTCTATTCTCTCATCTTCTCCCCTATGGTCAGCCATGGCTTCAGATGGAGTGTTCTCTAATTCTTCTTCTGCTATAGGATCTTCGTATATCTCAGGAGGTTCGCCTATAGGTTCTTCTGGATCACTGTCACCAAAGAAGAGAGAAGGGTGACTCAGTGATGTGGTGGGGGTGTTGGGTAGGAATTTGCCTGTTTTATCTCGATTCCTACGAGGCATGAAATGGAAAGACTTTTGATTGCTTTTGTTTTTTTTTTCTCTGGTATCTGCAAAAACTAAAACAGACTGAACTGCAACTAACTATCTTGCTGAAATGAAAATGCGGAAAAGCAGGAAAGAACTAATCTATTTTGCTCAAATGAAATTGTAGGAATTGAAATGCTAGTCTATGCTTGCAGAATTGAAATGCTAATCTACGCTTGCAGAATTGAAATTGCGGAATTGAAATGTTAATCTATGAAAGCAGGAAATGTATATGCTACTTTTGTAGAATGGAAATGAAATAAACTACTTAGCAAAAGGCGAGAGTAGGAAAATAGAAGAAAAGCAACAATCACTAATACTCTAACGCTTCCCCGGCAACGGCGCCAAAAAGATGGTGGGCTTCAGTATTGTAGCAATAATGCTACAACTCCTGGAGCTTCCTTCTCTAATTTTATCAACCCGGTAGTTCGTAACAAACTTGGAAGCGACGGTGTTGTATGCACAAGTACTAGCTCTTGCCGCAGCTGTCACTTGGTCAGCTAGCACAAGTCCGCTAGGGGCTCAAGCCAACTTCTATGAGCTCTTAGAAGAAGCTTTTTAACCGATGAACGAAAGCTAACTCAAAGGAGATTAACCTACTTGCAGAAAGGAACTGAAAGCCAACAAGAAACACAAACCCTAGCAAACCCTAATTCTACCAGCTAGTCCTACTGATGAAAAGGTGGGAATGCAAACTACTGAAAGAGATGTCATTACTTCTATGAAGGTGAGATGCATGTGTCTAGACTGCTTTTATCTGAAGGGAACACATTTTTGTATTTTTGTTCAAGTTGTTGGAATTATTATGCATGTGCTTCTAACTGGGTCTTTACTGTGCAGGGGTAGGTCGAGGGGAGAAATGCTTGGAAGAGGTCAGGAAGGCTCAGAGAGGGTCTAAGGAGTCCCTAACATCCTTTCAGAGAGTTTCACAAAGTTTGGATGCCAAGAAACCGTGTTTATGAGCTTCTACAGGAAGTCTGCAGGGGTTCTACAGGATGTTCAGAATTTCTACAAGAAGTTCAATAATTCCTACAGGATGTCCTCTAATCGGATTTTTGGGTGATGGGTGAGTGGAAGAGGCTGCATGGATGGATAGGGAGGTAGGGGAGGAGTTTGTGGTGACTTAGTGACAGAGAGATGAGATGAAGAGGAGGTGTACTAAGCTAGGTTGTCTTGAAGAGGGTAGAGGGAATGGAAGGCCAAAAAGGTAAAATAATGAGGGTGATAGAATGGTTGAGAGATAGGGGGTCTAATTGGGAGATGAGTGGTTGGTCTGGGCATGGCTTAGAAGGATAAGAGAGTGAGGGAGTAGTACTTCACAGTGTAAACGAAACAAATCATCCACGTCCTGCACATAACCGAAATATCATTAACCTATTCTAACTATTTAACAAAACCAAAGAACAACAACGTTATTTCTAAGGAAAATCATGCATGGTACTGAAGCAAAGAGTCATTCCAAAAGATCTGAACGCATGGACACTTCTACAACAAAAAAATATTGCATCAAAGATTGCATGAACATGTAAAACAATGTTTTTGGGTGGGTAGCACTGTCTGCAATTCCAGCCCCTAAACAGAGGTGAAAATGAGTGTGCAATCAACCATTTTTTGGAACTCTTATTACCTTCAATCTCTTTACTCTATTCTAAAACTGCTGAAGCAACTCTGTCTCATAAAACTAACCTACTTAACCACACCAAGAAATCTAGCTCAGCAAACTACGTTTCCAAATGCATGTAAAGGAAAAGAACAAAAACACGATGCTGAAAGAAAGATAACAATACAAAGGAAGGAGGCCTTAGGCTCTCAGGTTGGGCCCAACCCCGAGAGCTATGGCTCCTTTAAGAACTCAGAACTGAACTCAAATCTGCCTGCTTTCCATTAAAAGATAATAATCATAAGTCAAATAACATGCCAAAAATGGCTTACAAAAGAGCAAAACAGAGCTAACAGCTCGTAATCCAGAATGTGCAACAAGGTTTCAAAAGTCCTCTTCGAAGGCTACAGCCTCATCATTTATACATTACGAGGTCCCAAGCTGGCCTCCTAAATCAGTGGGATTTGGCTGACCAAACTAGGAGTGAACTGTTGCTTCCTCAAAATCCGTTTGGCTGCCTTCTAACTCGGTGGTGGTGGCTGTCAGAGCTCGGAGTTGGGGGTGAAGATCACGAGGAAGGCCATTCAATGCTGTGGACAACCTTCCTACAAAATCTCAATCCCATCTTGGCTGTCTCCTAGCCCTCATCTGCGTGGTTTTGCTCCATTAAATGTCAAAAAACCTGAAATAAGCACGTGTTAGCCACCTAGGAATAGTGACTGCCCTCATTCGTACAAATGACATAAATATACTAAGAAAATGATGCATAAGTCATGAAAAATGAAGGTTTGAGCAAGGGTAGTTAAGCCAAATGAGCCCAAAATGTTACCAAATTTGGGGCTCATCAGAAGCTTACACCAAATTAAATACGATTCTGAAACATAGAAATTGAGCAAGGAAATACAAACACATAGGACACCTGTATGTTTTAACCCCGTACAGAAATTACCCACATACGAATTCTAAAACACAGAAAATAAACAATGTGAGAGCATAACACATAAAACACATATACACAGAGATTTTCCCCTAGATGCCAAGACCGCGACTACCAGCTTGATTTTTTATTATTATGTTCCTTTAAATGTTACAATACATATTTATACATGCCGAAGCATTCAATACCATGGACCGAAAACCATCGCGTCCAAAACCATGGACCGAAAACCATCGCGTCCAAAACCATGTGCGAAAATCATGCACAAAACCATAGGTAGGTCCGCCCAAACTAACATAGAGTCCAAAACCAAAATTTTCCAGGGCGTTGCCCTGGACCCCATAGAATGGGGTTACCTGCACCCCTCAAACCCCCTGTGACTCCCCTTGCTACACAATCGACGCAACGAAGGGGGGGCTCTGCCCCCCTTCTAACCCCCCAATTAACTACGTGGACTAGTCGTGGAAAGAATATAACACAACCCAACATTCTCCCACTTGTTGTTTTCTTTCCACAGGGGGCCACAAGAGAGCTTAGTCATTTATCCAGCCTGTAATGCCCATTTTTTCTCTACACCAAGAGAATTTCTCAGAGCTCACATATTTTGTCAATGCATTTGCAATATTCTTCAAAGTTTCCACCTTTACCAGCAACACCTTTTTGTCTTCTATCATATCCCTCACAAGGTGATACTAAACATCAATGTACTTTGTCTTTGAATGATATGCAGGGTTCTTTGCCAAGAAAATTGCACTTTCGCTGTCACAGTCTATCCTTATAGCTCCCTGTACTAACCCCATACTTGAACATAATCTCTGCAACCAAACTACTTCCTTTCTTGCATGAATGGCTGCCATGGATTCTGCCTCTGTAGTTGATAGTGCCACTACAGACTGTTTCTTACTCATCCAACTGACTGCACCTCCAAATAGGTTAAGCACATACCCACTTGTAGATCTTCTTTGATCCAGATCTCCAACCTAGTCTGCATCAACAAAGCCACGAATATCCAACACTCTGTCCAATCCTGGTCTTCCTTGGTAGCACAAACCATAATCACTAGTGCCACGCAAATACCTAAAAACTCGCTTCACTGTTGTCTAGTGATCCTTCCATATGTTTTGACATAAACCTGCTCAATACTCCCAATGGATGTGCAATGTCTGGTCTAGTACACACCATCGCATACATCAAGCTACCGACTACACTTGCATATGGATCACGGGACATGTCCTCTTCCTCTTCTTGTGTTTTGGGACACTGTTCAGCAGATAGCTTTACACCTACAAGAATAGGAACCTTCACCGGTTTACTATCCTGCATATTAAACCTCTGTAATATTATCTCGACATACTTCCTCTAGTTTAACCAGAGCTTCCTCTTTGTCCGATCTCTTTTAATTTCCATGCCCAAAATATAGTTTGCAGCACCAAGATCTTTCATGTCGAATTTGGAGGACAAATGGGTCTTCAAATCCTGGATAATTTCTTTTTCGTTTCCAACCAGCAACATATCATCCACATACAAGACCAAATAAATAACACAGTCACCAATTAATTTAAAATACACACAACGATCTACTTTGCTTCTGGTGAAGCCAAGTCCCCGTATAAATGTATCAAATTTCTAATACCACATCCTTGGTGATTGTTTTAACCCATACAGAGACTTCTTTAACTTGCATACTAATTCTTTCTTACCCTTCACCGCATAGCCTTCAGGTTGCTTCATGTAGATCTCCTCTTCCAGATCCCCATGAAGAAATGTTGCCTTCACATCCATCTGTTCTACGACAAAATCAAAAGCAGCAGCAACAGATAAAAGTAATCAAATAGAAGCTACCTTGGCAACAGGAGAAAAAATATCACCAAAATAAATTCCCGACACCTAGGAATAACCTTTTGCTACCAATCGAGATTTGTATTTCTCCACCTTTCCTTCTGCATTGTCTTCTTCTTGAACACCCATTTGCTACCAATGGGTTTCCTTCCAGCCGGCAACTCCACCAGATCACAAGCCTCCTTTTTGTGCAAAGATTCCATTTCATCAACCATGGCCTCTTTCCAGAGTTTTCCATCCTATGAATCTACTGCTTCCTTCACAGTTCTGGGATCATCATCAGTAATAGATAAAGAAAAATTTGAACAGATGGACTATACCGTTCTAGCTGCCTTCTTTCTCGAACTGATCTTCTCACACCTGGAGTTTGTGGCTCTTCATCTTCTAATTCTTCCTCTGCTGTAGAATCTGATTCTTCCTCTTTTAGCTCAAACTCTATCTTCTCAGGTTCCTTTGGTTGGACTTCATGTTTAATAACATCTTTCACCTCTCTGAACACCACATTTTGATTGTACACAATCTTCCTTGTTATTGGGTTCCAAAGCTTATAACCCTCTAAACCATCCTTATACCCAATAAAGATGCACTTTTTAGATTTATTATCCAACTTGGTTCATTTCTCCTTTGGAACATGTACATATGCATCACATCCAAATACCCTCAGATGTGAAAGAGAGGGTTTCTTACCAGTCCATACCTCTTGTGGAGTTTTATCCTCCAACGTTGATGAAGGTGATCTGTTGACCAGGTAACATGTTGTCTCCACCGCCTCTGCCCAGAATTCCTGCCCTAACCCGGCACCATTGAGCATGCTTCTTGCTTTTTCCATCAACGTCTTGTTCATTCTTTCTGCAACTCCATTTTGCTGAGGTGTATATGGAGTAGTCTTCTGTCGTGCTATACCACACTTCTTACAGAATTATTCAAATTCCTTACTTCAAAACTCTCCACCATTATCTGTCCTCAGCACCTTTATCTTCTTCTCTGTCTGGTTTTCCACCAAAGCCTTAAATTCTTTAAACCTGTCAAAGACTTCAGATTTCTTCTTAAGGAAATATATCCATGTATTCCTTGAGAAGTCATCTATAAATGATACATAATACACAGACTTACCCAGTGATGGAACCTTCACAAGTCCAAACACATCATTGTGCACAAGCTCTAATATCTGTTTCACCCTCTTAACACCAAAGGGGAAACTCACCCGATTCTGCTTCCCATATACATGATTTTCATAGAAATCAGAATCCAGAGAACTATTACTCATACCTTCTACCATACCTTTACCATGAAGTATTCGAAGGCCCTTCTCTCCAATATGTCCAAGCCTTTGAAGCCACAACATGGTCTTCTCTCCAAAGACCACTAGATTTTCTGCTCCACTTTCAGGAACCATAGAATTATTGCACCCATCAACAACAGTGCTACCTTGCATCTTGTACAGAGTTCCAATCCAAACTCCCCGCATCAATACCAGTGCTCCTCGAACCATCTTGTAGGTATCCTTCTCGAACACTATTTTTACACCTGCATCATCCAACTTGCTTACAAAAATCATATTTTTGGCCAATACAGGAATATGCAAAACACCCGGAAGTGTTCTAACCCTTCCACCTTGCAACTTCAACTTTACTTTTCCGTGACCAACGACTCTAGCCTTCCTATCATCCCCTAAGAAGACATCACCACCATCATATTTCTCATACTCGCAAAACCACTCTCTATGGGGAGTCAAGTGAAAGGATGCACTTGAGTCAATCAACCATGTGTCATGATCTACATGTGTACTTGAAGAAGCCAAGTACACATCCCCACCTTCATCTAAGGTGGTTTTTGCCTCTGCAGAAGGAGCATCATCATATCCCTTTCCTTTATCAGGAACTTTAGATTTACAGTCCCTTTTGTAGTGCCCTTCCTTTCCGCATTTCTAGCACACTACCTTTATAGGTTTTCCTAGAGATTTAGATCTCCCTCTAGATTTAGATCTCCCACTTGATGACTTATTTTTGTTTTTGTTCTGGGACCGTCCTCGTATAAACAAGGCATCACCATTCTGGCTCTCCATATTTTTCCATCTCATCTCCTCCGTCAGCAAGGATGATACTATTTCATCAAACTGCAAGGCAGTTGCATTGCTACCTATTGCAATAACCAGACTATCCCACGAATCTGGTAGAGAACACAATAAACTGATGCACTTATCTTCATCTGAAATTTTAATATCAACAGATGCTAACTGACTTACCATAGTATTAAATGCGTTCAGATGCTCTATCACCGAGTCTCCATATTTCATCCTCAGGTTATACAACTTTTTCTACAGGAACAGTTTATTCACCAGAGACTTAGATTGGTACAAAGTCCCTAACTTGTCCCACAAAGCCTTCGTCGTAGCTTCCCCTGATACATTCAGCAATACTAAATCTAAGACACACAATCATATTGTGCTCTTTGCCTTCCGATTCAACTTCTTCCATTCTTCATCAGACACTCCCGTTGGTTTAGTACCCGGATCTACTGCGATCCACTGATCTTTATCCACAGATCCTCCATCTTGAGTTTCCACAACTCAAAACTCTGACCATTAAATTTCTCGATCTCTATCCTTCCACTGCTCGCCATAATCTTTCACCATCAGAATCGATCTCACAGATCTCCCACTGAACAGGGTCTACCACAGGCCCGAGCGAAACCCCTCAGCAACAAAGGCGTCCCCTTGAAGCCAAAACAACTCTGATACCAAATGTAGGTTTTAACCCCGTATAGAAATTACCTACATACGAATTCTAAAACACAGAAAATAAACAATGCAAGCGCATAACACATAAAACACATATACACAGAGATTTTCCCCTGGATCCCAAAACCGGGACTACCAACTTGATTTTTCATTATTATTTTCCTTTCAATGTTACAATACATATTTACACATGCTGAAGCATCCAATACCATGGACCGAAAACCATTGCGTCCAAAACCATGGATCGAAAACCATCATGTCCAAAACCATGTGCAAAAATCATGCACAAAACCATAGGTAGGTCCGCCCAACCTAACATAGGGTCCAAAACTAAAATTTTATAGGGCGCTGCCCCAGACCCCATAGAGTGGGGTTACCTGCACCCCTCAAACACCCTATGACTCCCCCTGTTATGCAATCGACACAACGAAGGGGGGGCTCCGCCCCCCTTCTAACCCCCCAGTTAACTACGTGGGCTAGTCGTGGAAAGAATATAACACAACCCAACAACACCATTATTTTTGGACAAATGTCCCCAAAAAAACCCAATGTGGGAAAACCGGTGCAACAAATCTAAGGTTTTATTATTATTAAGTAGTAGCAAATTATGAATACATCTATGAATACCTCACAGGGTTATTCAATTATAGAGAGAAATATTGGCAGAAGCTTTGTGAGATTACCTCACATAATCACTGAGAAAAGGTCCCGGTTGATCCGGATACTGGATGAGGTGCCCCTGGTAAGCCTTGAGCTATCCCTGTGTTGCCTCTACAATTTCCCACCGTCAACCCTCTCAGGCACATCGTCACCCAGCTGGGAATCGATCAGTAGACCGGAGTCATTTCTCTCAGCCTCCCGGTCTCACACCCCGGCTTCCGACTGCTGAAACTAACTCTCTACTCTGATTTTCGACTTTCTCTCTCTCCCTCTGCGTGGCCCTTCTAGCCCAACATTAGCCTCTGCATGAGAGTTGTTGGATCACTCTCTTCCTCTATCTGCCAATAATTCTCCGGCTGAGAATCTCTCTCTTTGAAAGCTACTATCCCTACCTGTCAACTGCAAGAAATCTCCTCAATCGATTTTTCCTCCTAAGAACTTCTCACTTTAGAAAATCGATTTCTTGATCTCTCTTGGTGTTTTTTCCAAATGACCCTCAAACCCCTTCTTATATTCTCTTGTTAGAAAACCAATGGCATAAATTAGCTCCTAATCAAAGGCTCAGATCGTTTTGACTTGACCTCCATCTTTTTCTAGAAGATTCACCCACAATTAGATTAATACCCATTAATATTTTATTTTTCCTAAGTTTAGACTTAGGAACCCCATTAAAAATATTAATTATTTTAATATAATCGTCTCTGGGTGGAATTTCCCAAAACGGTTTATGGGTTCTTTGGAATGCATGTGCCCAAGCCTCCCTACACAATTTGAGGCTTAGAGCACATCCGATGCTACCCCAAATCAATGCGCAGGCCCTACACAACCCCCACTAAGGAAACTCAACCCTCCTATAGTTGACTCTCCAGAATTGGAAGACTTCCTCTGGACTCATTGTCTTTGCCCCTCTCTGCCTCTGCGTCCCCTCTCTGACTCAAACTCTTGTAGCAAGATACTACTCTCTAGAAAATCAAACTACCCAAGGAAACTTGTTCTCCAAGTGTGTTTTTCCATCTACCCATCAACCTCCTCTTATAATCTCCAGTTAGGACTCCAATGACCATAATTAAAACTTAATTGATGGTTGAGATCATCTCCATGTTGATCTGTGTGATTTTCTAGAGAATTCTCACCTTTCTCAATTAATTCCTATTAATTAACCATTTTTCCTAAGCTAGACTTAAGAAATTTTTAATTATGGTAAATTAATTTAATTGAGCCATCTCTAGGTGGAATTTCCTAAAACTATTTCTGGGTTTTGGAGAACTCATATGTTTTAGCCTCTCCAAAAATTTTGGAGACTAGAACACCATCCGATGCTATAAAAACTAAGATCCACTAGCACTAAAACATGTTGTCCTTACACTATGCCCTTGATCGGTAGTGTCAGATACTTCAGAAATCCACGAAGTGAAGCAATAACCCCTCTAGTAGGAAAAAGTGGTCCTCCTTCTTGTGGTGGTGGTGGTCCACCTCCCATAGAATGGATTCCTCCATCTCCTGCATCAACCTCCTGCTTAATCTCATCATCAGACTCGCTATTTGAATACACCTCAACGTAATGGAAATTGCCCTTGCTGCACTTATGCCCTAGTGCCCATCACTCCTGGCACATGAAACATAACTTCCTCCTCCGAAGGTCCCTCCTAGTCTCATCATCAAGTTATCCATGCCCAACCTCCCTATGCATTTGTCAAGTATCTCTGCCCCCTTTGGTATGAAAATTCCTTGAAATGTAGTTGTTGGAGAGGTAAATTCCCTCTACGGATAGAGGCGATCCCTACTAGCCCAGAACGGGTCTAGCAACAATCAGTCAATGCTACTATGCAAGTTCCTAATTGCAAATAAAAGGTAGGCAATGAACACCTACTTAGATTCCAACGCTATTGTTTGGTGAAGAGATGTCGCTCTCGCTCCTTCGCTCTTGGCCGGTCACGATCCTCCGCGATCTCCGCGAATAGATACCTGCACACACGAAGAGAAAGACAAACACAAGCGTGAAATCTAATAAAAGCAATTATACATCAGTCAGAAAGGACGTAATTCACATTAACCATTATAGAGACAAATGAGAATGGAACCATAATAGTAGTCATCTATCATTAATCAATAACATAGAAGAGTACAACCAAACGTTCTGACGTCGAATCCTTCTCAAGAGGGTCCAGCCAGCAAGTCTCTTAAGCATTCACCCTTGGAGGTAGATCTCCCAAGACAAAAACTCTCTCTCACACAAGCAACACTCCACAACCTTCCTTAAGCTATCTAGCAATTCCACACTTATCACACCAACTACCTACTAGCAATAGCAATCTGAGCACTACCAATTCCACACAATCCAAACTAAAAACTAAAAAATTAGCTGCTCATGGCAATGGTAGAGGTTTAAATAGGAGAAGGAGTCTCCATGAATGGTGGAGGATGAGCTTATCTTCAAGGAAGGTGGTTTCAAATAACGAACAGACATGCCATAGAAGGGAGGGCGATACCCACAATACCAACAACCAAGTCTGGAGTCATCTGGAAGGCTGGCTGTTTGAACAAATTCGCCCAAACTGGATCAGCATAGGTGTATCACTGAACTGGAGCGCTGACAGCGCATCTGAATAACGAGGCAGGCTGTGTCAGCGCGGCTTAATACAAATATGTTGTGCGCTGGCTCATGAAATTCGACCAGCGCGGAAAACCCGTGTGCTTCCGCGCTGGCAGCGCATCAGTTGTACTATCAGCCACCAGTCGGCGCGATTATTTTAATAACAGTCACGCTGATCAAATAAACTTTGGCAAAGTGGGTCATTTGACCAGACTAGGGAGTAGGAGCATGATCAAATGAAGTTCATGACACAGTAGGGAGACTGATAGGGAGACAGTGACAAATTACTGTGTAACAGATGCCCCCTAAAGCATGAAGCCCGAAAGAGTGGGAGGGGTGAAATGCTTTACAAACTCGCCGAACTGGAACACCACCAGGAAGGACCCGCGTGTACAACTGATATCTCAATTACATGTAGTCTAGGCATGGGCGCAGCCATCCTAAAAGACTCAGGTATGGGCGCAGCCATCCATCAATGAGTCATGTAATAATAATCCACAAAATCACAACCTGGTTTGTAGCAGGCGAAAACCAGGGTCTTGCGCTTCATCTCAATCCGGACAAAGTACAAGTTCAAGCATGTGAATACATGAGCTGAAGTCGAACATGCATGAACATCGTCTGATTACCAGTCAGTGATGAAAACTGTTAACAGACGCGAGAG
Organism: Pinus tabuliformis; assembly: GCA_031772625.1. Taxonomy (NCBI): domain Eukaryota; kingdom Viridiplantae; phylum Streptophyta; class Pinopsida; order Pinales; family Pinaceae; genus Pinus; species Pinus tabuliformis. The sequence continues at coordinate 1,199,054,465 of CM062820.1, read as the reverse complement.
GTACCACCAATAATGACAATGGTCCTCAAGGTACTTATAGGTACAATCCGCGGCGTGTGAATCAATGAGCTGGTGTCGAACACCCGCAGAATCATTCGATCGTAGGCCAATGATGAAAACCTCGCGTCGAACACAAAGAACCTGCCATTGAGGCATGCAGGCTCTAAGGCACCTGAAGGGAGTCTCTAAGTCACTTTCCTGGATAATGAGCTGAAGTCGACAGGAAGTAACCTTGATCGAAGGTGGGCCATAATGTTTCCCACATCATCGACACGAGACAGAGGAAACTATTTTGTGTGAGACATCAGAGGGAGGTTGTAGGCTTTGCAGAGGTCAACTTCTCTTGAACATATCGGCGGCACGACAGCGGATTTGGCAGTATTTGACATCAAATGAGCAGAGGTCATGGTGACAAGGCAATGAGCAGATGAGAGGTCAAAACAGGATAACCCAAACCCACGGAGGCTAATGTGAAACAAGATGAGAAATCCCCACCCAGACACGAATGCAGACGAGTGCCATGTTCAAGAGCGACATACTGCCGACACGACCATTATTACAGTTCCATTTTCCCCACCATTTCTGGCAGGTACCCCGATTATTTTTGGATGACAAGCTTGACGGGGATAGCATATGCTTGGAAATTGTCATTTCGACGGTGTCCGATGTCATGAGGTTTTAACGAGCCTGACAAAGGAGGAGCTCGGCGTCTTTTCTTGTTTAGAGAGTCTGAAAAGACAGCGAAAAAGAAAACTCCAGGGGGGCCCTTTTTCGTAAAGTTGTGTCTCCCGAGCCCGAAAAAGTATAAAACGATGCTCGAAAGAACCGCCCGACCAGTATGATCGAGGAGTACTTTTCGTGAATAGTGACTTTGACCCGAAAAAGTAAAAAAGCGGTCAGAAGTACGTCGTTTTGGAGCCAATAACGAGCGCGAAACGACAAACACCCGGCAATCTTTTTAAGTTAAATGGTCGGAAAAAGAGCTTTAAAGGCGACCGCCTCTCATTCCTTTTAACGAGCCGAGAGGGGGACTCGGCCATCTTTTCTTCTTTAAACGGTCAGAAAAGAGCTGAAAGCAGACCTCCATTTTTATTCTCTTTAACGAGTCAAAAAGGGAAAAATACTCGGCAATCTTTTCATCTTTTACGAGTCAGAAAAGAGCTTAAAGGTGACTCGTCCTAGAGGAACGAGTGGTATAAAGGGTAGCAACTGGTTCCGGCAATGGTGGAACTGCTCAAAACATGTAATGGTCAAGAGGCTGGCTAATAAAACCACTCATCGTTGCGGTTCCTCAGGAAAGGAAAAACAACCAAGTGAAAGCGTATGAATGGCCAAAGAGATGGTGGCGATGGAATGAAAACAACCAAGGCTCATCTAGCAGAATTCAGCGGATAAAAATGGCTATCACGAGATGTAAATCAGGTATGGGTTCATTTTTACACAAGCTTGAACCATGGAGAACTCTGCTTGGATTCGGTTTCATTTTTACACAAGCTTGAAACGAAAAACTATGCTTGTTATAAGTTCGCATGCCCCCTAGCATAATGACGCAAATCGAGGTACATGCCCCCCAAGCTTCATTGCATTCAACAAAGTGGATGGAATGAAGGTTCACTTTCGAGATCTTGGAAAGACTCGACTTGGATTTTACGAGATCTTAATCAAAGACTCGATTGGGAAAAGGGGTTGTTTCATTTTTTAATGAGGTTGACACAGTAAAAGAACTATCCTCATAACCCTTGTTTCATTTTTTAACGAGCTTGACACAAGATCAGGAACTATGCTCGAACCAAGCCTAGTTTCATTTTTTAAGGAGCTTGACATAGGAAAGGAACTATGCTCTGCCACCTTGTTTCGTTTTTAATGAGGTCGCCACAAGATCAAAACTATCCTCGGCCAGATCTAGTTTCATTTTTTAAGGAGCTTGACACAGGAAAGGAACTATGCTCCGACCAAGCCTAGTTTCATTTTTTAAGGAGCTTGACACCGGAAAGGAACTATGCTCCAAACGAACTTCATCATAATGAACAGGAAGTTATTGCTTCCAAGAGTGTCGCTCCCGGTGGAAGGACCACATCTTGGAATTCAGGGCCCAATGCCCCCAGGACATTATGCACAACGGCGTCATCACTGGATACAGGGACGGGATAGGTGGCCACGTAGTTGATCTGCGGTGGGGCAGATACAACTGGTGGATAAAAACTAGGAGGGGACGACAACTGCGCAGGAGGCATTGGGGGACTAATGAACGACAATTGATCGATAGTCACAATTCTTCCATCGTGTGGAAAGCAAACCACACGGAAAAGCGAAGAAACGAGGGCCCCCATGGCATAAACATAGTCGTGACCAAGGAGAAGACTAAAGTCTAAAACACCTTGGGTAACCAAGACGTCTATATAGACGGTTTTTCCCCCCAAAGTAATAGGGAACTTCGGGAGAACTCCTAGAGATGGACAAGCTCCTCCATCGAACGCCAACAGATTCTGAGTGACTGGCCCAAGCTGCGGGGAACCTAAAGCTTGCCAAGTAGTGTACGACATAAGACTGACAGATGCCCCTTCATCCAAAACAGTGCCAGGTACTGCCTTAGCACAGGCATGTACTGTGATTTGGAAAGGCATATGGGATGGAAGGCGACTGGCGATCAGGCGATTCCAATCAAAGGAAGCGACCAGACTACTTGGTGGGGGAATCGTATGATTGCCCCCATGTGCTAAAGGAACCGAAGGAGAACCTTCGGGAGCAGCTGGGTTAGGAGAGTCATTGCGAGACTCCGGAGAATCTAAAGAGACGAGAAGAACATGGGCGTGATTCTCTTCCGAAACAGAGTGAGCGAGTGGCGAACTCGAGTCGACACTCTTTCCGACCAATGGTTGGTCTGGAACAGGCTGGACACAGCCGGGTTCGGGAAGAGGAGAATGTGAACCAATCTCATTGTCGGGAGGCGGATGATCTGCAGCTGCAGAAAGACGTTGATATCCAACGGGTAGTTGGGGTGAAGGAGCTGGGAGACTTTCCAAGACACTGGAGGCTTTATCCATGAGTGGACAAAGGTGAAGGGGATGATTGCCTTCACAAAGTCTACAGGGGATTCGAATCTTCCCTTTTCCCTTACCATTCTAAACTGATAAGGTAGCATCACCGTGAGCTTCAGAGGACGATGAGGGGTGGGCCAGATCACGAGACCATACTTCTAGTACCCTGGGAATGCCAGGACAATCGTGAAGAAGATGGTCTCCCTTGCATAATCGACAAGGAAACTTAACCTTTCGCGGAGGAGCAGAAGGTGGCCCGACCTCAGGTGTACTCGAGGGAGTAACAGTTATACTTGTAGCCTCTCCCTTAAGAGACTTCTTCTTCTTGGTCTTCTTCTTCTTCTTCTTAGCCACCTGGTTATTCGAATCGAGACTTTCACCAGGCAAAGTACAAGAGGAAGACGTAGAAGTAGGCGTCGAAGGGGAGAGATCCACCTTAGGATCAACATGATGTTGTTCAGGTGGAGGGACTGATGGACTAGCAGCCGATACGGCAGGGACCAAAGAGGTTGAAAACAACCAAACAGGCAACCCTACAGTTAACCCCGGAAGGGATAACGTTGCCATATAAGGAGCACCAACATTCCCGAGAGGAGGGAAATGACCAGGATTCCCGTCAGGAGGGGAACTTGGGTTGGTGAACCCTGGAAAAGTTGCCATGGCAAACAAAAAGAAGCCTACTCAAGCTAACACACACAAGATCTAACCAGGTGATGTTATCGTGGCCAAATAAAATTTTTAAGACACAGGAACTAAACTTGACCTTTTCATGTTTTAAGAGTCGAGAAAAGGGCAAAAAGATTACTCTAGTCTCCTTTGAATGTTTAATGAGCACGAAGTGACAAGACGCTCACTGGCACCTTTTCTTTTAGGGAGTCCGAAAAGGATCAAAAGTGACTGCTCTGGAGACTCTAGGCAAAGGGTTTACCAAGCAATCCGTAAAACTGCTTATACACCTTGGCAATCGTATGAGAACCAAGGACTTTCCGTACTACAGTCAATCTTCCCGAATGCTGTGTTCGGTGCGTTACGGTTCACAAGGCGGCAGACTCGGCTTCCTATGGATCAAGGATAAAAGCCTAGTGGGGTCTCCCTATATACGTGACGGTACGTGGGAGCACAGTCCGTGTTAGACCACTATCGAGTCACAGAAGGAGGAATCACCCAACCGTAATGTGAAACAATAGTGACTATGTTTAAAGACGCCGGAACACGTCTCTAACCTAGACCTCTATATGTTTGCGTTAAGTTCCAATGCGTTTTTAGGTTTATTCAGTTTATTTTATGGTTGATCTTTGATTAAGTTTCGGTTTCAGGTCCTACCGTATGAAAACTCTCGCAATTCCCTAAATGCAAGCTATAATGAATGAAGTATCCTTTTCTTCGATGAACACCTACCTATGGGAGGGTAGAAATATCATTCCCAAACCAAGACAAGCGAATGCAAACACTAAGAAACACAATGCATCAATACACTAATCTCACGATGCATCGATACTACTAATGAAAGATTTAAATTTTGCTTTTCAATTTCTCAAACATGAAAATTCGCAATGCAAATGCACTTTCACTTTCGTATGCTAAATGAATGCAATTTTTTTTGTGAATTCAAAGAAACAAACAAGCCAGTGTGAACTGATTGATCCAAACAATTGCGATCTATGCTTGGTAGTGAAGAAATCGAATCAACATAAAAAATTGGTTCAACAATCGACACTAAAAATCAACCAGCAACAAGCAGTGAAAAAACCTCAAGCAAATCAATAAGAGGGTTGTGGATGAACCTTGAATAGACAAGTAACCCAAGCAAATGGTTTCTCGATGAAACTTCTAAAGGGCTAGGTCACATGGTCTAAAAAACACAAGACTCGCTTGAATGAAATCAAAGAGAGAGCGTCCCTTAACCAAAAGTAATCAAAACAAGCTAATGAGAGACAAGAAACAACAGGGGATAAGAAAGATTGATGAATTCAGGAGATAAAGTTATAAAAACAACTTTTCAAGAATCAGCGCAAGTTACACACTGAGAACCCGCGATGATAACAATGTCAGCGCAATTTTTACACAGGCAACCCGAGATGTCAGCGCAATTTTTACATAGACAACCCGCGCTGATCGCGGAAAAACACAGTCGTCGCGGGAATTAAGCTAGCAACCCAAGGTCAGCGCGGGTAAAAAGCTAGCAAGTTGCACTGACATCGCGACGGTACATGTCTTTTCCGCGTTGATCCGATTTCCAGGATCGTCGCGACTGTTAGGCGTAATTACGCGATGACCACGAAGTCAAAGAAACAGCTATGCGCTGTCAGCGCGACTGTTCTGATATAAACCGCGCTGAGGCTAAAAAACAGGCACGAGCAGGCCAAAAGCTCCCAAACCAAGGCAATAACTCTTTAAATAATCAAGGCACCTCCCAGATTGAACCAGGAAGTCTAAAAGCAGAGGACTAACCCCTGATCTTTGAAAAGAGAGTAACAATCAAACTCAAAACAAGAATGAACAAAAAGAGACAAAGGCCAGCTCCCCAGCGGAGTCGCCAAATTGTTGGAGAGGTAAATCCCCTCTACGGATAGAGGCGATCCCTACTAGCCCAGAACGGGTCTAGCAACAATCAGTCAATGCTACTATGCAAGTTCCTAATTGCAAATAAAAGGTAGGCAATGAACACCTACTTGGATTCCAACGCTATTGTTTGGTGAAGAGATGCCGCTCTCGCTCCTTCGCTCTTGGCCGGTCACGATCCTCCGCGATCTCCGCGAATAGATACCTGCACACACGAAGAGAAAGACAAACACAAGCGTGAAATCTAATAAAAGCAATTATACATCAGTCAGAAAGGACGTAATTCACATTAACCATTATAGAGACAAATGAGAATGGAACCATAATAGTAGTCATCTATCATTAATCAATAACAGAGAAGAGTACAACCAAACGTTCTGATGTCGAATCCTTCTCAAGAGGGTCCAGCCAGCAAGTCTCTTAAGCATTCACCCTTGGAGGTAGATCTCCCAAGACAAAAACTCTCTCTCACACAAGCAACACTCCACAACCTTCCTTAAGCTATCTAGCAATTCCACACTTATCACACCAACTACCTACTAGCAGCAGCAATCTGAGCACTACCAATTCCACACAATCCAAACTAAAAACTAAAAAACTAGTTGCTCATGGCAATGGTAGAGGTTTAAATAGGAGAAGGAGTCTCCATGAATGGTGGAGGATGAGCTTATCTTCAAGGAAGGTGGTTTCAAATGACGAATAGACATGCCATAGAAGGGAGGGCGATACCCACAAGGCCAACAACCAAGTATGGAGTCATCTAGAAGGCTGGCTGTTGGAACAAATTCGCCCAAACTGGATCAGCGTGGGTGTATCACTGAACTGGAGCGCTGACAACGCATCTGAATAACGGGGCAGGCTGTGTCAGCGCGGCTTAATACAAATATGTTGTGCACTGGCTCATGAAATTCGACCAGCGCGGAAAACCCGTGTGCTTCCGCGCTGGCAGCGCATCAGTTGTACTATCAGCCGCCAGTCAGCGCGGTTATTTTAATAACAGTCGCGCTGATCAAATAAACTTTGGCAAAGTGGGTCATTTGACCAGACTAGGGAGCAGGAGCATGATCAAATGAAGTTCATGACACAGTAGGGAGACTGACAGGGAGACAGTGACAAATTACTGTGTAACAATAGCAACTGGAAATAATTCTTCTAACTGATAAATTAATTATGCAGTTTATTTTTTTATGAAAAATAACTAATTCTTCACACTGCAATTTATTCACCATAAAAAATATTATGGAAGAAAAAATAAGAACTGAGAAATATTAGCACATACAAAAAAATTATGACCCCGTTATTTTTGGATAATTGTCCCTGGAAAAACCCAAAAATAGGTGCAGGAGTGAGGGATTTATTATTATGCAGTAGCATAAATTCTAGGTACAATAAAATGGTCGCCAAAATGGCGATTCTATCCAATAGAAATACTAGCAAACTTTACCCTCGCTCCAAACATTCTCAATTCAATTTGAGCTTAGAATTGGTTCCAACTTACCCTTTGTGCAAGCCCTATGCTGTCCCTTGTACGCTTCGCCCAAAACTCCCTTTGAATCAAATATCCTACCCATCTCTACTGTTAGAAGTCTCTCACCGGGTCCTTTGGAAATTTTCCTGGTCTCTGGTACCTAAAATAACCTTCCCTCCAACCAAATCGAACTACCTCTATGAGGCTCGACACAAATCCCTACTCAACCTCCTCTTTTGAATCACCCTGAACTGGAAATTCCTACGAAAAATATCTATGTTTCCCCTCTGCCACCTGCTACTCGATCACTGGCTCGATCTTATTGTTGAATCACCTGCCACTGGCAAATTGAACTACCTAGATCACTGAGTATCTACAACTGGTGTGTTCCCCATCTACTCATAGACCTCTTCTTACAATCTCCAGTTAGGACTCCAAAAACCATGATTAATACTTAATTGATGGCAGAGATCATCTCCAAGTCGATCTATGTGAGTTTTTAGAGAATTCTAACCTTTCTCAATTAATTACTATTAATTAACCATTTTCCTAATTTAGACTTAGGAAAAATTTAAATGATGGTCAATTAATTTAATTGATCTATCTCTAGGTGGGATTTCCAGAAACGATTTATGGGTTTTGGAAAACCCCTATGTTTTAGCCTCTCCACACAGTTTTGATACTGGAACACCATCTGATGCTATAAAAACTAACATTGGGGTGCAATGTGTCTGGTGGGTATAGGGGCCTTGGTCTTGGGCAAGGCATCAATCATGTCTTTGGCCCTAGAGATGGTGTCCAACAATGTCATGGGCCTATACGCCCTCATCCATTCACGTAAGGGATCAACTAGCCCCTCAATAAACAACATAATCAATTGAATCTCCAAAATGTTTGCAACCATCACGACCAATCACTAGAACTCTGATATGTAAGCCTCAGAACTACTGGTCTGTCTGAGATGTGCCAACTCCCTGAAGTACAACACAAGGTCCTTCTTGTCAAACCTCTCAATCAATCTCTTGGTGAACTCAATATGGGAAGTTTTGTTGCCACCTAACACATGCAACTAAGTTAGTGAGAAAAATCTCTTAGCCCCACAAGGTGTGATTGGTGGGAAAAGTAAGAGATGGGGCTATCACCTATTCCCAACTCTCTCTATTAAAGCTCTCTCCTAGGTAAGCTAAGGGGGGTGGCCCATAAATTAAAAGTTAGATGAAAAAATATATGAGGTTTCTAGGAGATACTAAGGTTAATTGGATTACTTCAAGATTATGAGCAAGTTCAACAAGTATGATGAGCAATACAAGATATGAAATGAATAATCATCAACACATAATTTCAAAGATAATCATGTAAAATGAGTGCCTTAATAATTGTCGCAAAATAATAAACACTTGCTCAAAATATATAAACAAGTAATCCTGCAAAACAAATAAATGTTAGATAAAAATGATATCAATTTGCAAGATATATAGTTTCTCTTAAAAAAAATGATGTAAGCAAAGTTACTATCATTCAAAGTTCAAAGCATGTAAAATAGCAATTCAAGTGACTTGCAAATTTAAATAAACCAAAGCTTTACTTGCAAAAAGGAAAGATATTGCACTTACTCAATGAAATACTTCAATGGATGTTCATCATAACAAGTACATAATCTCAAATAGCAAGTAAAAAGCTCAAAAAAAAAAGTGAGTTAAGATGAGATGCACCTAACTAAAGTGAAATGCAATTATCTTGGTAAATTTTAGACTAAATGCCTATTCTAAGTGAGAGACTCTCTTTTCAAAATCTTCCCAAAGGGTAAAGATTGGGGTGACCACAAGGAAGAGGGGCTAAGGACGCACTAGTCGTCATTAACAATACCCTTTCCCTAATCCTTACAAGCCACGTGTATCTTTGTTCATACAAGGGAACAATGCCACCTTCATAACTGTAGGGTCACGCATTTTACCTTACTTCATACTTGTTGGAAGAACATTCGAATAAAATCTTTTCCCTATGATATCTATCAACCAATCTTATGTTTGGAGTAAATTTAATTAGAAATGCAAGTTATGCTAATATGCCTAAATGAAATGCATGTAAATTCTCCCCAAAGAAATATTAATTTGCAATTATTCAAAATAAGGAGAATAAAATAATGCTCAACATAAATTTCAAATACAACTTCAATTGGAGAAATAAAATGGAAATTAGCTCACGAGTGTTGCATGTGTTTCATCAATTGATTGCAATTAGACAAGCTAAATGAAATGGGACAATCAATTTTTCTTAAGGTAAAATTGCATCAAATGAAGTAAAATGCTCAAATAATCAACAAGAGATATAGAATAAGTTAACACAATAACGAAGCATGTATCAAATAGTTGTGAAACAATTTAACAAGTTGAGTGAAAAAGTGGATAAATAAAAGCTTGTTCACAAAGTAAAGTGCTTGCAAAAAAATGAAATTGCTTGAGATACAAGTGACAAATGTTGAAACATTAAACATGCAAGAACTTGGACAGTAAAATTAGCAAATGAAAATGTGAAGTGAGTTTTTGTTAATTTCCAATTAAGCATGCAAATGAAATGAGTATGACAATTAAGAGAATAAAATGCAAAGTCAATCCACCCACATAGTCCTCCCTCTAAATGGAAATGAGGGATGCCATGGGTAAAATCCCAAAGCTCCCACAACAAAACCAAATCTTTTATTAACTTGTTACAATGAGTAGAAGACCCCTTAGAGGGATTCCCAAAAGATTAAGGAGAACTGTACAAGATAGGATCTATAGGTACTAGAGTCTCCTTCCAAAAAGTGGAAACCAAAATGGTCAATGGAAAACTCTTAAAATCTGAAAATTACAAGGACCAAATCAGCCCAAAATCCCATGACCTATTTAGCTTGTAATTGTCTTCTACTGCTCATGACCTCCTTGAAATTGATTCTCAAGCGCTTAGACAGGTCATGCAAAAAATAGTTAGTAGTTTCTGAACATGCAATCCCTAAATACTGCCAACAAAGATGAGCAAAGGATGTAAGAAAAATTATGATTTTTCTCTGCAAAACCAACCCTCAAAATTAGTGGAAAATAGAGAGAAATGTTAACAAATAATATCTACAAATCTACAAAATTAGACCAAGGAATTGGGGCAAGACTCCTCTCCTCGCCTAATCTTCAACATGCTCTATAGTAGCAACATAAAATCAATGTGAGCACAAGAGTTTGAGATAAATGATTTAAATGAAATTGACTTGAAATACAAGCTAAAGCCAAGGATCTCTGCAAACACAAATCAAAAGATGAGGCCTTGGGAAACAACAAATGTGGGTTCTCCTGTAAGCGTGCTCAACAGTGGGATGATTCATCCAAGAGTTTCCCCTCATGCTTGTGCCTTGATCCAAAATATGTTTTTACACAACTTCAAATACACATTAAATCCATATCGGTTTAGAAAAATACATTGATAAAGAAATTTTAGAGATTTATTGGAAAGTCAACTAAAACATCCCTATCTAGAGCAATTTTTCAAAACTAAATGCCAATGTAAGTGTTAGAAATACTGAGGGGAGGGTGAATCAATATTCCTTAGAAATTAGCACTTTTAAATATTTTTAGAGCATTAGTTAATCTTCAATTATTATTAATGTTTATGCAGTAATAACAATAAATAAAAGAACACAGTAGGCACAAGAATTTTATGTGGAAAACCTCCTTTGGGTCAAAAACCACCGAACGCTTTTCTAATAAATTCTTTAATCTTCAACCCCAGCTGAAATAAAAGAAACAACTTCCTAGAATTCTAGAAAAGGATTCTTCTCCATCTTCCCCTGGAAGGACGCCCTAATGACCTGGTTTCTTCAGTAATCAAATGAATGGATGCCCCAACACCCTAGTGAGCCACAACTCACCCTAGCACCACCCTACCACCTTGAAGTGTTTATAGGCCCCAACCTGTAGGTGACTTCATTCACCTGCCTAGTACCACCCTACCACCCTTTAAAGACAAAAATTAAATACAAAAGTGTGGACTCCCATACTAGGGACAATGATCCACGATACAATATGATTTACAATGATTTTGACCAAACACCCAATGACACTATGACCTGCAACCCAACCATGACATAACAAAGACTCCTATACCTCTCAATAATGCCTTTCCGACTCTAGGCAGATTGATCTTTTACAATAATGATTCTTCCAATGATGACACTTTTACAAATGACTCTTTTACAACTTTACAATGATGACTCTTGGCCTTGACACTTATTCACAATATATGGATGGTTGTCATGTCTTAAAATATATCCCACTGCAATGCTTCCTCTGATTTGATACTTCTACTCTTGAAATCTTGCTTGATGTTGTGGTTGAATCTTCTTCTACCTACATGCAAAATTTTCCCAATGAAACCAATCCAAAACAAAACAAAATACCCTTCAACTTACCTCTGCCTATAAAACACATGTAGTGCATAACAATGAATAAATACAAATTAAAAATTACAGTGCATACCTGAAGTGTGCTTGTCACTTTTGTTATTGATTTATGTGTAGTAGTAGACAAAGACTCCCACTCTTGATATAAGCTTGGACTCTATGCAAGACTATATCCAAAACTGGCCTAAAGATATATACAATAAAAACTGATGACAGACCCTAGACTTGTGATGGACCAAACTCTAAGTACAACAACAAAGACCATTCTATCAACTATTAAAAAACAAGTAACATGAACTTACAACATCATATAGATTTAGAAAACTTGGTATAGCATCAAGAATATGTAGCATCAAATGTGTAGTACCAAGAATAAGACATCTAAAATGTGGTGTCAAAATTAAATGTGACATATAGAGACATAGAGATATAACTGAGACCCTATATATACTTACGTTGTCCTGCAAAAACATATGTTAGAGATAATACTCATACTTCAAATCTAAACACTAATCATACATACCTTGTTGTAGGAGACTTACCCTTGACTGTTGATGTATGGTCCTTACTGCAGTGATCCTTGAATGCATGTTTTTTCTTTCCTTCTAGGAGCTCGATATTTAATCTATTGTATCTATGTAATTTCGGATCTCCAATGTCTAAAATTTTGTCCTGTGGTAGCTATCTGTGTCATCTTTCCAACCCCATAGGTCTGATCAAGATTGGATTCTTCAAGAAATATATATGCGCAATCTCCCACAATGACCTGAAAATAGACTAGGTGAGTAGAGAGAAATTGTATGAAGTGCCACGTGTCACTGGTGAGACCTTCGGTCTTGAAAAAGCTACTCAACAAACTAAAGTTCATTCTCTTTCTGTGACTATTTACGAAATTTGTATCTAATGCTCAGAGAGAAAGTTATGGTGATTTTTCCAAAGTCACCTATTTGACATGGAATTCAGGAGCCTGCAAAAACCCTGACTTCCTCAGATCATATCTCCAAAAGTATAGCGAACCAAGACCTAACATTTCATCACGAGGTTCATCACGAGTTTGGCTCAAATGGGTTTTAATTTCAGCTTCTGAAGCTTCTCATAAAAAACGTTATAGCAAAAATTCGATGATGACCTGTTTGAAGCCACAAAATCCCTACTAGAGGAGGATATGAGGGTCATTATTCATATGAATGTCTTGAGTTGAGGGGGTCCCTAACAAGTTAAATTTGGAGGGATTTTAGGAGAAAAAACATTATTAATTATTGAATATTCAATGACCACAATCAATTATGAGCGTCATGCCACAACCCCATAGGATTTTAGCCCACTAACTGGGGTTACTAACTTCAAACATGAATATCTCTCAAACCGTGAAGAATTACTTGGCATGCCATATATCAACAGAAACATATCGATGGGTAGAATCCATCTTGAATACCCTTGCCTCAGAATAGAGTAATATGTCAAGTCAAAATTCCCAGGCAAGATCAGGGTAACCCCTGGTGCTTCTTGGGCTAACATCAATGACAACCAACAATCTCCCACTTTAGCATTGATGGCAGCACAAGTACTCCCCCTGCGACCATGACACATTTTCCTACTACCTTCTCTCTCCTTTTGTCATCAATGGCAAAGGGTAACTCCCCCTAACAAACAACCATCCTGCAGACCTGTACACACCTCCACTCCCCCTTTCTACTTGAGTAAATAAGAGAAAAAGTCTAATGAAAACTTGGGAGAATCCCAAGATTTTGGTGAAGATACTCAAATGCTTCACAAGGTAATGTTTGGTAAATATGTCAACAATTTATTCTTTTGTGCCAACATTTTCAAGCTTGATATTCTTTTCAGCGACCTTCTCTCTAATAGAATGATATTTAATTGGAATGTGCTTCATTTTGGAATGCATCACATGATTATTGGAGATACTGATGGCACTGGCATTATCACAAAAGATGGGAATAGGCTCATCAAACTTAACTTGAAGATATTGCAAGGTTTTCTTCATCTAGAGAACTTGAGTACAACAAGATGTTGTCGCGATGTATGCTGCTTCCATTGTGGATAACGAGATTGAAGACTACTTTTTACTTAACCATGAGATAAGGAAACCACCTAGGTAAAACGCTGCTCCACTGGTACTCTTACAATCATCAACACTTCCTACCGAATCTACATCTGTATAAGCTTGGATAACCAAATCATTTCCTTTGGGATACCATAGACCATATTCTATTTTACCCTTAAGGTATCAAAGAATTCTTTTGACATCAATAATATGAGATTCTTTTGGTGCTACTTTGAATTGTGCTACTTGTCCAACTACCTGCATCACATCTGGCAGGGAGACTGTCACATATAGGAGACTACCAATCATGGATCTATACAACCTTTGTTCCACATCCATTGACAAATCTTCTTGTAACCTATTACCATGGGGGTAAGGATAGTCTTGTAATCTTCCATCTTGAATTTATCGAGCATTTCCTTGATGTACTTGATTTGATATATGAATATTCCTTTATCCTGCTGAGATATCTCGATAATCGTTAGATTGTCTTGATCCACTTTCACATAGAGATTGCTTGTCAACGCTTCCTTTCTTGAATCTGTAATACTTCAACTATTCTTCTCCCCCTGAACATGTAATGAAACTACCATCTTGTTTAAACTACATGTCTATCAATTGTAGACTTGTGTCATATATTGTTGCATAGACGCCTCATCCTCAAATTTCTGGGAGTCGATAAGATGAATTGTTCATAATAGTGTGTCATTTAATGGACCGTCTTGACTTGAGTCATTAACCGAAGCAGTTGTTGATTCCTTACAATCCATTACGAATCATGAAAGCATAACTATTGGGACCTTCTTGCCTTCTTGCTTTTCTTTCTCATCTTGTACTTGTTCATCTTGTACCTATTTTCCTTTCCAAACCTTCTTATTCTCATCATCAAGCTTTTCATTCATGGTTGATTCCAGATTTTACCTACAGTTACAAGCTATGTGTCCATAGTTATGACATTTGTAACAATCGATGTTATTCATAAAAGATTATGTATGATGTTTATCTCATGATCCTGTAAATTTCCTTCTAGGGTTTTTCTGATAATAATTGTACCTTCCTGGAACTTCACAATCCCGAGCCATATGTCCAAGATTGTTACATTTGTAACATTCAACATCATCTCTCAAATGATCAAATTTGTTGATATTATGATGAGTTCTGGAATATCCATTTCTGAAGGATATATTGGAATTATATTCATTCCAAACATACCCGTGACATTCTACAACTCTATGTCCAAACCCTCCACATGAATAATAATGACCATAAAAGATAGGTTGGTACTTGGGAGGAAATATTCTTCGAGGAATTTTTGTCCAAGGTTCTTCCTGTGAGTCTTGATCTCTTGATTTAACTGAGAGATCTATCTTCTTGGTAGATTTTGCATATCCATCTTCTTTAATTGTCATAGAAGGACTCGACTACTTTTCGAATTTTTCTTTGTAACCAAGACTAGTCTTTTGTTGTAGGATCGTTGGTTGCTGATGAGTTCATCCAAATTATTTGAACTGTTGGCGTAGTTTTGAAATTTTTTTCCATTTTTTACTTCCTTTCGTACAGAAACTATTTCAGCTTCCAATGCTTCTCTTTCTTTGCTGTTTTACTTTAATTCTTCCCTAAGAGATTCTTCAATTCGCTTGTATTCTTCAACCTTGATTTTAAGGTTGAGGACTTGTTCTCTTTCTGTCTTCAAATCATCTTCAAGAGTGTTCACATGCTTCTTCTCAGCTTTGAGCTCTTTGATAACCCTGATCACTTCATTTTTAAATTCAACCTCAGTTATTTTTTCTTCTTTGTCTCCTTCTTCGTCAGATGCCTCTTGCTTATTGTGCTTGGCCATAAACAATACTCTTATGTTGAATTTTTCTCCGTTATCACTATCTTCTTCAGATGAGGAACTATCTTCTTTGGTGAAGAAAATTTTCTTAAACCATTTCTTCTCGCCTTTCTTGTTGAACTTCCTAGGACCTTTCTTTCTATTCGTAACAGCTTGATTTTTGTGAGGACATTTGGCTGCAAAGTGCCCAACCTCACCACAGTCAAAACATATTAATGGAAGTTTACCTTTGAATTTTCCCATACCTGTTCTCATTTTCCGCATGAAGTAGGTGAATTCTTTATCTGAGAGTTCTTCTTCCTCTTCTTCCTTTTCTTCATCCTTACAACTGCAAGTTTTTTCTTTTTGAGTCTGCTTGTCCTTACCATTCTTCTTGGATGTGGAAAATGTTGTTTTTAAGTGAGATGTGCCATCCTCTTCTTCAATTCTCATTTCATATGCCAAAATAATTCCATGCAATTCATCTATGCTGAGATTGGTCAGATTCAATCTATCTTCCAAGATCGATACCTTAGGGTTAACTCTTGCTAACAAGGTCCTGAGGATCTTTCGGACAACAATTTTTGTTTCAATAGGTTCTCCCAAACCTTCCAATGTATTTGTTATTTCATCAACATGCTGAAAGTGTGTGGCAATATCTTCATCTCCCCTCATTTTGAGTTGCTCAATTTTTGCCCCAAAAATTTGAAGCTTTGCTTCTTTCACCTTTGAGTCACCTACATATATGTTTCGAAGCTTGCCCCATAACTCTTTAGCAGTTTTGCAACACAATACCTTAAGATAAACATATTTGATAAGCTCATTGATAATAATATTCTTAGCCTTTGCATCATATACCATATTTTTCTTACCTTGTTCATCCTAGGTTGGTGTGAAGCCTTTGTCAATGATCTCCCATACTTCGTATCCTTGTGCCAGCAAATGAATCTGCATTCTTCCACTTCAAAGTGCATAGTTATTTCCATTGAACAAAGGAACTCTATTCTTAGTATACTCCATGATCTCCTTCTAGTTGTTAGAATGTTATTGAAGGAACCAAGCTCCAATACCAATTGTTGGAAATACTAAGAGGGGGGGTGAATCAATATTCCTTAGCAATCAGCACTTTTAAATCTTTTCAGAGCATTAGTTAATCTTCAATTATTATTAATGTTTTATGCAGTAATAACAGTAAATAAAAGAACACAATAGGCACGAGAATTTTAGGTGGAAAACCCCCTCTGGGTCAAAAACCACCGAAGGCGTTTCTAATAAGATTTTTAATCTTCAGCCCCAATTGAAATGAAAACAACAACTTTCTATAATTCTAGAAAAACATTTTTCTCTGGCTCCCACTGGAAGGATGCCCCAACGCCCTAGTTTCTTCAATAATCGACTGAATGTATGCCCCAACACCCTAGCGAGCCACAACTCGCCCTAGAACAACCTTACCACCGTGAAGTGTTTACAGGGCCCAACATGTAGGTGACTTCATTCACCTGCCTAGCACCACCCTACCACCCTATAAAGACAAAAATTAAATACAAAAGTGTGGACTCTCGTACCAGGGACAATGATCCACGATAAAATATGATTTACAATGATTTTGACTAAACACCCAATCACACTATGACCTACAACCCAACCATGAAATCATCCCAACAAAGACTCCTAAACCTCCCAATAATGCCTTTTCAACTCTAGACAGATTGACTTTTTTACAATAATGACTCTTCCAATGATCACACTTTTACAAATGACTCTTTTACAACTTTACAATGATGACTCTTGGCCTTGACACTTCTTCACAATATACAGATGGTCGTCATGTCTTCAAAGATGTCTCGCTGCAATGCTTCCTTTGATTTGATACTTCTACTCTTGAATTCTTTCTTGATGTTGTACTTGAATCTTCTTCTACCTACATGAAAAAGTTGCCTGATGAAACCAATCCAAAAACAAAACAAAATACCCTTCAACTTACTTCTGCCTGCAAAACACATGTAAGTGCATAATAATGAATAAATACAAATTAAAAATTACAATGCGTACCTAAAGTGTGCTTGTCACTTTTGTGGTTGACTTGCTGCAGAAGTAGACAAAGACTCCCACTCTTGATATAGGCCTGGACTCTATGCAAGACTATATCCAAAACTGACCTAAAGATATATACAATAAAAACTGATGACAGACCCTAGACTTGTGATGGACCATGTTTTAAGTACAACAACAGAGACCATTCTATCAACTATGGAAAGACAAGTAACATGAACTTACAACATCATACAGATTTAGCAGACTTGGTATAGCATCAAGAATATGTAGCATCAAATGTGTAGTATCAAGAATAGGACATCTGAAATGTGGTATCAAAACTAACTGTGACATATAGAGACATAGAGATATAACTGAGACCCTGTATATACTTACATTTCCTTGCAAAAACATACGTCAAAGATGATACTCATATTTCAAATGTAAACACTAATCATACTTACCTTTGATTTGATGTGTGGTCCTTACTGCAGTGATCCTTGAATGCATGCCTTTTCTTTCCTTCTAGGAGCTCGATATTTAATCTGCTATATTTATGTAATTTCGGATCTCCAGGGTCTGAAATTTTGTCCTGTGATATCCCTCTGAGTCCTATTTCCAACCCCACAGGTATTATCAAGATTGGATTCTTCAAGAAAGAGTTATTCCCAATCTCCCACGATGACATGATTATAGAAATGTTTAGTAGACAAAACTTTTTTGAAATTCCACGTGTCACTATTGTGACCTTCAGCCCTAAGAATGTTAATCAACAAACTACAGTATGTCCTCTTTATTTGACTATTTATGAAATTTGAATCCAATGCTCAGAGAGAAAGTTCTGAAAATTTTCCCAACGTCACTTGTTTGACATGGAATTCGGGAGCCTGAAAAACCCTAACCTCCTCTAATCATATCTCCGAAAATATAGTGAACCAAGATCTGAAATTTGGTCACGAGGTTCATCACGATTTCGTATCAAATTGGTTTTAATTGAAACTTCGTAGAAAAAATTTATAGTGAAACTTCCACAATGACCAGTTTGAAGCCACAAAATCCCTACTAGAGGAGGATATGAGGGTCATTATTTATATGAATGTCTTGAGTTGAGAGGGTCCTTAACAAGTGAATGTTGGAGGGATTTTAGGAGAAAAAACATTATTAATTATTGATTATTCAATGACCACAACCAAATTATGATTTCCATGCCACAACCCCATAGGGTTTTAGCCCACTAACTGGGGTTACTAACTTCAAACATGAATATCTCTCAAACCATGAAGAATTACTTGGCATGCCATATAGAAACGGAAACATTTCGACGATCCTTCAATCAAAATAGAGTAATTTGTCAGGTAAATTTTCCCATGCAATATCGGGGTAACCCCTGGTGTTGCTTGGGTTGACATAAATGACAACCACTGCTCAACAGTAAGGTGTCTCTATATTAACAAATCTCCAGAAGCATAATGAAAATAATAGACACAATAATACAAGTAGAAACATGAAGCACAATGATCAACAGTAAGGTGTCTCTATATTAACAAATCTCTAGAAGCATAATGAAAATAATAGACACAATAATACAAGTATAAACATGAAGCACAATGATCAATATATTAACATGCTTAAGAAAAACAAGACGTCATAAGTGAACCCCAAAGTCTTTTATTGCAATAGAATGTAAGTGTACACAAGAGCAGAGCTTCCGCAAGCACAATAGCTCGTTTCAATGATCATATTGAGAGCTTAAAGCTCTATTATATAGACAAATGGGAGAAAATCTCAATGAAGAACCATGTGACAAGTGTGATGATGAAAATCCCAAGGCGCTCCCCTCCATGCAAATCGAATTCCACAAGTGGCATCTCGAATTCCTCAAAAGCCCACTCAAATCCTGGAAGATGCCACACATTTATGGAGAAGGTACATGTGTATGTGGGAGTGGAGTGGCGGGATACCACTCTCCACCCATATCTCGTTGAACTCCAAGTCTAAAGCTCACCAAATGATGACTCATCAAGCAACCTCAAATTCCTATTAAAAATGTTTTCCTTGAGAAACTCGAGGTTCCCTCTAAGAGAATTATATTTCTTTAGAGCACATGTCGTTTTCTTAAATCAAGGAGTCCATATCACGTTGGAACTTCACTTTGAATCCTCAATGATTTTCCACCTCATTTCTACATCATTTAGCACTTGTAAATATTTTTTTTTTTTCCTTTTATTTAATTGCTGACTCAATTTATTGCCACATTTTCCACTAAACTTAGGAAAAGTGCGTTTTGAGGGTCTATAACTTATTTTTTACCCCTCAAGGGGTGTCATTGTAGAAATTTGAGGGTGAGAGGTGTAATTTTGAGCACACACAACTGATACAACTTCTCTAAACATCACTTATTACATTTTACATGTAGATTTTATTCAAATTTCCTCCCTGTGGGAAATTTAAAAAATTAAAAAAACTAACCCCTAGACCTAATCAAATTCCATGAAATTTTATGAGTGATATAGTATGGTAATATAAAATGACTCTAGACACTAGGACCCACCCACTGCCTCACCATCAAGTCATACTCCAGCTTTGGGGTTATGCTTGTGGGAAGAAACTCAATTAATTATTAAGTCCCCGTAAGCACCCAATAATTAACCAAGTAAAAAAATCTCCCAGAGTAAACCTAATTGATGACAAGGTCCCAAGTTACCTAGGCTTGTTACATGATTCAACTCATCATACTAGAATTAATTTTACATAATCTTCGTAGGGCTTGTGGAATCTAAGTACAACAGAAGAAGATGAGAAGAAGAAATAGAGTTGAAAAACTCTGATGATATAGTGAACTCTAATGGTACATGAAGCCTATGATACATCCTCGTGAATAAAGTTTTCAACAATTTTGGGTATAATTTAGTGGTCAACATGAAGTAATGTATATATGTCCAAGAGTGATCAAGCCATGGTACCACCACTCCTACACATCTCCCTCCAAATGCAAGATGGAAAATCAAATAGCATCAGACTCTCTTAAGGGATTCAAATGGAGATAAATGTCCAACTTCTAGACCCAAGCTCTAGTTGAGTTCTTGGTTGATCCATCAAGGTATGTAAGTGTGACCTTCCTCGCTACCTTCTAGATCTCCTAGTTCAACTATCCTCCTCTATAAGGTGTTCCAACCCCAGTCTTGCATCTCTCCTTGAGGTGTATAAACTCCCTAAAATACATGACATGTTGAATCCTGGGGTCTAGCCCCTCATACTCATCAATCCCCATCTCCACAAAGTGCACCAAATCTACAACAACATCTAGTTCCCTCTCTCTCTGGCTCATCCATAAATTGTAGCATAGTGGGACAGCTAGCCTGGACACACATTGGAGTATGCAGCTACGGTAATGTACTCTCATTCATGTGGCAACTTCTGCCTCCTGCTTTGGAACCACCATCTCCACTGTGGTCATGCTATAGCTAGTTTTGCACTTGTAGGCCCATCATCTGGTGCATCATATTCATAATCGAATGGCCATGTCTCAACATCTGTTGATTTACCTTCAATGACTCATCCATAACCTGGTTTTGATCTTCTTGTCGTGGCTGGTCATTTCCTACCTGGCCCTCCATGTTTACTCTAGCATGGTCAAGCTCTGTATCAGAGAACTGATCAAGTTCTTCTCCTTTACCACACCCTCTTCCTATACCCCTGCCTCTGCTTCTTTGGAAGACTACGCCTTGGTATCTGGATGGAATAACCTATTAGTTTTCTCCCACACTGGCAAAGAACATGCTCTAATACCACTGTAATGTCCCAAACTAGGAAATACAATGAATATCGAATACATCCAATAGATTGCAGCAAGGAAAATCTCACATGCAAGAACAAATTTACACTAGCAAGTATAAACCAGTGAACCATAGAATTAGGAACCATAAATATAATCCATTTTATTGAATTTCAAGTTGGAACTAAGTACAATGGAGTGAAATGATAGAACGTCGGCTTGCTACTGCAATCATGAAACACCCTAGTGAGAAACTAAATAAAATATTCAACTGAAATGGACCAATATATCCAAGTGCACTACCAAAAACGTTTTGTTGTTGTTGCTATTGTTGGAGACAAGCTATAATATTAACTCTCAAAACTGCTCCAAAAATTCTAAAAAATTAGAGAAAGGATCCTCAAAACCCAACCAACAAAACCCATAAATCTTTTGGGATAATTCCAATGGATCTGGAATGCCCAAAAAAGTGTGAAATTCCCAATTAATGGGTTTTGTGTCCAACCAAAATCTTTGCTACAAAATGGCTCCAATTTCCTCCCATAAGCTATAGGAAATTCCTCTGCAAAATCCCTCTAGAAATAAGTGTGAAATCTCGGCCCAATTCCTGCACAAAATCTCCACTCAAAATATATGCTTTGTATGTGCCTAGAAAACCCTGGCGCAAGCCCTAGAGAGAAAAAATTGGTCCTCCAAGTAGAAGTGTTCTCAACTCGGAAATTATCCAAGGGAAACTTGTCCTCCACTAGGAAAATTTCCTACAAATTCTCTAATTTGAAATCCACCAATTGCCTGTCCTCATAAGCTCCATGAATTTCTCTTTTGCATCCTCCTAGAACTCACACTAGCTGAATGAACACTGTGGATTGGCCTTCCAAATGCTTGGATTCAACTCTCAAATTCTCTTCTAGAGTGACACCCGAAGCTCACTGAAGAAAATATGGAATTCCAGCTTGGAAATTGTATGTCCTAAACAACACCGGTTGACTTGGCTAAGCAACTAAAGCAAACTCTCTAGCTCTGAAATGAAATGAAAAAGATGCAAAAATGAGGCTCTTCTCTCCCTTTTATAACTCTTTCTCCCCGCTTGCTTGTGGGTTCCACTAATTTGACCCTCCTCACTTCTTTCCTTTTAGTTCAATTATTCCTAAGGGGGTTTGATTTTTCTTTTGAGTGGTCCCCACAACCCATTACCACTTTAATTTAATTTTTTATCCTAAGTTTAGCCGTCTTTTCTCCCGTAAAATTAAATTGTGCCTCCACAACCCACTTTCCCTAAGTTTATAAGCCAAAACATTTATTAATCCCCAAAAAACAAAAAAATTGAAAATTCTCCTTAACAAAAGTATTTATTGGGGACATGACAATGAGCATGAATGGCTTTGTGTAGTAGTACGTGTGAAAATTTCACCACTGAAATGTGAAAAATTCTAAATAGAAATCCTACTGTAGTGATTAATATTATTTCTTCTACTTATTATCTCATAAATAAGTTATTCATAGTGTTCTTACAGAAAATATCGAAATATATTCTTCTATAGCCTTCATAATTAAAATATTGCAGAAAGTAAATGTAAGGAAAAATACTGGCACAAATACAATCACAATGACAGTTATTTTTGGACAATTGTTCCCAGAAAAATCCAATGTGGTAAAATCAGTGCAGCGTATGAGGGTTTTATCATTCTTCAGCAAATTCTCATGTACAACTTGCAACCAACAAAATAACAATGAGAAAATTTACAGACACTTCCTGACAAATTTCTGACCTTGGTGAAGCACTTCTTCCTCGGAATCCTTCTGCATCCCTCTATGTCAAACGTCTCACACTAGCCCAGCATCAAGCTACCCACATAGGCTCTGTGTCAATCTGCCTCTGTGCTACCTCTTTCTATGTCACCTTGTTCTTTCTCTGTGTCATGTTTCCTTGCACTCTCTGAATATTGTTGGGTTGTGTTATATTCTTTCCACGACTAGCTCACGTAGTTACCCGAGGGGTAAGAGGGGGAGGCGGAGCCCCCCCCCCCCCCCTTTGTTGCACCGATTGCGTAGCGGGGGAGTCACAGGTTGTTTGAGAGGTGCAAGTAACCCCACTCTATGGGGTCCAGGGCAGCGCCCCAAAAAATTTTGGTTTTGGACCCTATGTTAGGTTGGGCGGACCCACCTATGGTTTTATGCATGATTTTTGCACATGGTTTTGGGCGCGATGGTTTTCGGTCCATGGTTTTGGACGCAATGGTTTTCAGTCCATGGTATTGGATGCTTCAGCATGTATAAATATGTATTGTAACATTGAAAGGAACATAATGAAAAATCAAGCTGGTAGTCCTGATTTTGGGATCCAGGGGAAAAATATCTGTGTATATGTGTTTTATGTGTTATGCTCTCGCATTGTTTATTTTCTGTGTTTTAGAATTCGTATGCAAGTAATTACTGTACGGGGTTAAAACCTACATTTAGTATCAGAGTTGTTTTGGCTTCAAGGGGATGCCTTTGTTGGTGAGGGGTTTCGCTTGGGCCTGTGGTAGACCCTGTTAAGTGGGAGATTTGCGAGATCGATTCTAGTGGTAAAAGAAGATGGCGTGCAGTGGAAAGATAGAGATCAAGAAATTTAATAGTTAGAGTTTTGAGTTGTGGAAACTCAAGATGGATGATCTGTTGGTGGATAAAGATTAGTGGATCGCAGTTGATCCAAGTACTAAACCAATGGGAGTGTCCGATGAAGAATGGAAGAATTTGGATCGAAAGGCTAAGAGCACAATACCATTGTCTGTCTCAGATTCAGTATTGCTAAATGTATTAGGGGAAGCTACGTCGAAGGCTTTGTGGAACAAGTTAGGGACTTTGTACCAATCTAAGTCTCTGGTGAATAAACTATTCCTACGGAAAAAGTTGTATAACCTAAGGATGAAAGATGGAGACTCGGTGACAGAACATCTGAACAAATTTAATACTGTGGTAAGTCAGTTATTATCTGTTGATATTAAAATTTCAGATGAAGATAAGTGCATCAGTTTGTTGTGTTCTCTACCAAATTCGTGGGATAGTCTGGTTATTGCAATAGGTAGCAATGCAATTGTCTTGCAGTTTGATGAAATATTCTCATCTTGCTAACAGAGGAGATGAGACAGAAAAATATGGAGAGCCAGAATGGTGATGCATTTTCTATACGAGGATGGTCCCAGAACAGAAACAAAAATAAGTCATCGAGTGGGAGATCTAAATCTCCAAGAAAACCTATAAAGGTGGTGTGCTGGAAATGAGGAAAGGAAGGGCACTACAAAAGGGAATGTAAATCTAAAGCTCCTGACAAAGGAAAGGGGTCTAATGATGCTCCTTCTGCAGAGGCAAAAGCCACCTCAAATGAAGGTGGGCATGTGTACTTGGCTTCTTCAAGTACACATGTAGATCATGAAGCATGGTCGATTGATTCAGGTGCATTCTTTCACTTCACTCCCCATAGAGAGTGGTTCTCCGAGTATGAGAAATATGATGGTGGTGATGTCTTCTTAGGGGATGATAGAAAGACTAGAATCGTTGGTCGTGGAAAAGTAAAGTTGAAGTTTCAAGGTGGAAGGGTTAGAACAATTCCGGGTGTTCTGCATATTCCTGCATTGGCCAGAAATCTAATTTCTGTAAGAAAGTTGGATGATGCAGGTGTAAAAACAGTGTTCGAGAAGGATACCTGCAAGATGGTTCGGGGGGCACTGGTATTGATGCAGGGAGTTCGAATTGGAACTCTGTATAAGCAGCAAGGTAGCACTGTCGTTGATGGGTGCAACAGTTCCGTGGTTCCTGAAAGTGGAGCAGAAAATCTAGTGGTCTCTGGAGAGAAGACCATGTTGTGGCATCAAAGGCTTGGACATATTGGAGAGAAGGGTCTTCGAATACTTCATGGTAAAGGTATGGTAGAAGGTATTAGTAATAGCTCTCCAGATTTTGATTTCTGTGAAAATTGTGTATATGGGAAGCAGAATCGGGTGAGTTTCTCCTCTGCTAGTAAGAAGGCGAAACAGATATTAGAGCTTGTGCACAGTGATGTGTTTGGACCTATGAACGTTCCATCACTGGGTAAGTCTATGTACTATGTATTATTTATTGATGACTTCTCAAGGAATACATGGATATATTTTCTTAAGAAGAAATTTGAAGTCTTTGACAGGTTTAAAGAATTTAAGGCTTTGGTGGAAAACCAGACAGAGAAGAAGATAAAGGTGTTGAGGACAGATAACGGTGGAGAGATTTGCAGTAAGGAATTTGAAGAATTCTGTAAGAAGTGTGGTATAGCACGGCAGAAGACTACTCCATATACACCTCAGCAAAATGGAGTTGCAAAAAAAATAAACAAGACGTTGATGGAAAGGGCAAGAAGCATGCTTCGTGGTGTCGGGTTAGGAAAGGAATTCTGCCCAGAGGCGGTGGAGACAGCATGTTACCTGGTCAAAAGATCACCTTCATCAGTGTTGAAGGATAAGACTCCACAAGAGGTATGGACTGGTAAGAAACCCTCTGTTTCACATCTGAGGGTATTTGGATGTGATGCATATGTACATGTTCCAAAGGACAAACGAACCAAGTTGGATAGTAAATCTGAAAAGTGCATATTTATTGGGTATAAGGATGGTTTAAAGGGTTATAAGCTTTTGAACCCAGTAACTCGAAAGGTTGTGTACAACCAAGATGTGGTGTTCAGAGAGGTAAAAGATGTTATTAAACATGAAGTCCAACCAAAGGAACCTGAGAAGATAGAGTTTGAGCTTAAGGAGGAAGAATCAAATTCTACAACAGAGGAGGAATCAGAAGATGAAGAGCCACAAACTCTGGGTGTGAGAAGATCAGTTCAAGAAAGAAGGTAGCCAGAAAGGTATAGACCATCTGCTTTTTGTTCAAATTTTTCTTTATCTATTACTGATGATGATCCCAGAACTGTGAAGGAAGCAGTATATTCAGAGAATGGCAAACTCTAGAAAGAGGCCATGGTTGATGAAATTGTATCTTTGCACAAAAATTAGGCCTGGGATCTGGTGGAGTTGTCAGTTGGAAGGAAACCCAATGGCAGCAAATGGGTGTTCAAGAAGAAGACAAATGCAGAAGGAAAGGTGGAGTAATACAAAGCTCGGTTGGTAGAAAAAGGTTATTCCCAGGTGCCAGGAATTGATTTTGGTGATATTTTTTCTCCTATTGCCAAGGTAACTTCTATTATATTACTTGTATCTGTTGTTGTTGCTTTTGCTTTTGAGGTAGAACAGATGGATGTGACGACAACATTTCTTCACAGGGATCTGGAAGAGGAAATCTACATGAAGCAACCTAAAGGCTTTACGGTGAAGGGTAAGAAAGAATTGGTATGCAAATTAAAGAAGTCTCTGTATGGGTTAAAACAATCACCAAGGATGTGGTATCAGAAATTTGATACATTTATACGAGGACTTGGCTTCACCAGAAGCAAAGCAGATCATTGTGTGTATTTTAAATTAATTGGTGACCGTGTTATTTATCTGGTCTTGTATGTGGATGATATGTTGTTGGTTGGAAATGACAAAGAAATTATCTAGGATTTGAAGACCCAATTGTCCTCCAAATTCGATATGAAAGATCTTGGTACTGCAAACTATATTTTGGACATGGAAATTAAAAGAGACATGGAAAAGAGGAAGCTCTAGTTAAACCAGAGGAAGTATGTCGAGACAATATTGCAGAGGTTTAATATGCAGGATAGTAAACTAGTGAAGATTCCCATTCCTGTAGGTGTGAAGTTATCTGTTGAACAGTGTCCCAAGACACAAGAAGAGGAAGAGGACATGTCTCGTATTCCATATGCAAGTGCAGTCGATAGCCTGATGTATGTAATGGTCTGTATTAGACCAGACATTGCACATGCAATGGGAGTATTGAGCAGGTTTATGTCAAAACTAGGGAAGGAGCACTGGACAACAGTGAAGCAAGTTTTCAGGTATTTGCGTGGCACTAGTGATTATGGTTTGTGCTACCAAGGAAGACAAGGATTGGACAGTGTTGGATATTTGTGGCTTTGTTGATGCAGACTGGGCTGGAGATCTGGATCAAAAAAGATCTACAAGTGGGTGTGTGTTTAACCTATTTGGAGGTGCAGTTAGTTGAATGAGTAAGAAACAATCTATAGTGGCACTATCAACTACAGAGGTAGAATACATGGCAGCCACTCATGCAAGCAAAGAAGTAGTTTGGTTGCAGAGATTGTGTTCAAGTATGGGGTTAATACAGGGAGCTATAAGGATAAACTGTGATAGCCTGCAATTTTCTTGGCAAAGAACACCGCATATCATTCAAAGACAAAGCACATTGATGTTTAGTATCACTTTGTGAGGGATATGATTGAATACAAAAAGGTGTTGCTGGTAAAGGTGGACACTTTGAAGAATATTGCAAATGCATTGACAAAATCTGTGAGCTCTGAGAAGTTCTCTTGGTGTAGAGAAACAATGGGCATTGCAGGACTGGATAAATGACTAAGATCCTTTGTGGCCCCCCTGCAGAAAGAAAGCAACAAGTGGGAGAATGTTGGGTTATGTTATATTCTTTCCACGACTAGCCCATGTAGTTAACTGACGGGTTAGAGGGGGGGCGGAGCCCCCTCTTCGTTGCGCCGATTGCGTAGCGGGGGAGTCACAGGGGGTTTGAGAGGTGCAAGTAACCCCACTCTATGGGGTCCAGGGCAACGCCCCGGAAAATTTTGGTTTTGGACCCTATGTTAGGTTGGGCGGACCCACCTATGGTTTTGTGCATGAATTTCGCACATGGTTTTGGACGCAATGGTTTTCAGTCCATGGTTTTGGACGCGATGGTTTTCGGTCCATGGTATTGGATGCTTCGACATGTATGAATATGTATTGTAACATTGAATGGAACATAATGAAAAATCAAACTGGTAGTTCCGGTTTTGGGATCTAGGGGAAAAATCTCTATGTATATGTGTTTTATGTGTTATGCTCTCGCATTGTTTATTTTCTGTGTTTTAGAATTCGTATGCAAGTAATAAACCTACAAATATGTTGATGTCTTCTCTTCCTTTCTCCCCTGCAACTCTCCCTCTAATTTGATTTTCTCTTCCCTAACTTCGACCAATGAGAAAATCGATCTTACTTGGGTAACTGAGTATTTACCTCTGGTGTGTTCTCCAAGTGCCCATCAAGCCTCCTCTTATAATCCTCTTGTTGATCAATAAACGACCCAGATTAGATTCTAATCAATGGTTACGATCATTTGACTTAATATTTTCCTTCTTCTAGAAGTTTCACCCATAGTTTAGATTAATACCCATTAATTATTTTAATTTCCTAAGTTTAGACTTAGTGTCCCATTAAAAATAATTAATTATTTTAATAAAACTATATCTGGGTAGAATTTCTAAAAACTATTTCTGGGTATTGGATATTGCATGTGTCTAAGCCTTCTTGAAAAATTTTAGGCCTAGAGCACATCCAATGCTACCCCAAATAAACACTCCCTCTTAGCGAAGAATGTACTCTAGCAATATATTATTGTTACATACTGCTCTGGCTCTGAAAAATTGTCCTCTGCACTATTGATGATTGACATGTTGTCCACCAACTACTGCGTTGTTGTTGTAATTGTACTGCTGCTGACACTGCCACTGCCAACACTTCATCCATACTACAACTCTCTGTGAATGTTTGCATCTGTGTTTCTGCTGGCACTACCACTGCTAACTGTCCCTGCATTGCAAAATACAGCTGCTACTGAAACGTTTTTTCTACCATACCCTTCTGCTCTCTGAACTGAGTGAATTTATCACTTTTGAGAGCCTTTGTGAGTATATCGGCTACCTTCTCTCCTATGGGGACATAATGTAGTTGTACTGCCCCATGTTGAACACAGTCTCTGATAAAGTGACAATGAATATCTATGTGTTTCGATCGATCATGAAATACTGGATTCTCAAAGAGTTTGATACACTCTGATTATCATAGTAAACCTTGGTGGCTTCCATCCTTTTTCTGAACAAGCTCACAACCAATTTTCTGAGCCATATAGCTTCGGACATAGTTGTGTTAACTGCCATATATTCTACTTCTATTGAAATCGGAGCTACCGATTTCTTCTTCTTGCTGCATCAAGATATCATCCATGATCCAACACTAAAGCAGTACTGCGAGGTACTTTTTCGGTCTACTAAATTACTTAAATTACTTCCCTAACACACATCCTCTACACAAGTCATCATGTTCACTACTAAGGACTGGTACTCCTGTAACAGTCTCTTTGAGCATCCTCATTGCTCCATGGTGTAAATGCCCCATTTGCCTATGCCATAATTCATTTTGCTCCTTCTCACCATTATAGTTGTTGCCTATCAGTGCCATTAGTGATTCAAGTTGCAATCTATACAACTTGTTTCTTCGAATCCCAATTTTCCTTTTCTTCTTCCATCTTGGATGCTTGACGTATACTTTCTTTCCCATGAAATATAAATCATATCCCTTGTCATGTAACTGGGACACTGAAATCAAGTTCATTCCTAATCCTTGCACATGCAAAACATTGGTGGCTCGGATACTAGTCCTTGCTTCTGTCTGAAATGTTATGGTCCCTCTCCCTACTAGAGTATATTTCGTTCTATTTCCCATAGTAATTTGGAAGTCCATTTGTTCTTCTTCATAACTCGAGAAATATTCTCATACTCCAGCCATATGAGTTGAAGCCCCGCTATCAATGTACCAAACATCTACTGACGTCGAATTTGCTAGGCATGCGAATCTTCATCTAATTTGGTAGATAAATCTGAGACACTTTGACTATCTATATTGTGCCAATTTTTTACACTAACATGTCCCAGCAACTGCTGCAAGAAAAACTACGTCCCAACTAAGACAACCCTCGTTGTTGAATCTTTTGTTGCATTGTTCCTTCTACCCCTAGTAAATTTCGATTGGAAAGACTTACCTCTCCATCGACTAACTTAGAGAGAGTTTTCCCACGAAATCCAATCTTCTTGGCTTTGAACTATGCAAGCCCCTTGGAGATTTGAATTACTGCTCCTGCAAGAATTTTGAATTCCCTTCTCCTTTGAACGTTGGGTCTTCCGGCTTCTTCCTTCTTCTTCCCTTTAGCTCTGATACTATGTGAAAATTTCTAAATAGAAATCCTACTACAGTGATTAATATTATTTCTTCTACTTATTATCTCAGAAAGAAGTTTTTCACAGTGTTCTTACAACAAATATTGAAATATATTCTATTGCAACCTTCACAGTTAAAACACTTCAGAAAGTAAATGTGACGAAAAATATTGGCACAAATACAATTGCAATGACAATTATTTTTTGACAATCTTCCCCGGAAAAACCCAATGTGGTAAAACCAGTGCAGCAGATAAGGGTTTATTATTCTTTAACAAATTCTCATGTACAAATTGCAACCAACAAAATAGGAATGAGAAATTTTACAGATGCTTCCTGACAAATTTCTAACCTAGGTGAAGCACTTCTTCTTCCACAGAATCCTTTTGCGTCCCTTTGCATCAAACTTCTCACACTGGCCCAGCGTCAAGTTGCCCACGCAGGCTCTGCATCAATCTGCCTCTACGCTGCCTCTTTCTGTGTCACCCTATTCCTGCTCTGTATCTTGGTGCCTTGCACTCTTTGAATATCCTGATACCCTCTCTTCCTTTTTGACCTGCAACTCTCCCTCTTATTCGATTTTCTCTTGCTGAACTTCGACCAGTGAGAAAATCGATCTTACTTGGGTAGCTGAGTATCTGCCTCTAGTGTGTTCTCCAAGTGCCCATCAAGTCTCCTCTTATAATCCTCTCATTGATCAATCAACGACCCAGATTAGATTTTAATCAATGGCTAGGATCATTTGACTTGATCTCTACCTTCTTCTAGAAGTTTCACCCACAATTTATATTAATTCCCTTTAATTATTTTAAATTCCTAAGTTTAGACTTAGGGTCCCATTAAAAATAATTAATTATTTTAATAAAACTGTCTTCGGGTGGAATTTCACAAAACTATTTATGGGTATTGCAAAATTCATGTGTCTAATCCTTCCTGCAAATTTTGAGGCCTAGATCACATCTGATGCTACCCCAAATAAACATGAAATCCTATTGCAACAACTCGAATTAATTCTTCTAATTGTTAATTATTTAACAATTTATTTGCTACAAAAAATATGAATAAATCATATTGCAACCTTCACAAATAAAACTCCTAAAAATAATAGCACTGGAAACTACGAAAATTCTAGCACAGACATAAAATATGACAACTATTTTTGGAAAAATTTCCCCGGAAAAACCCAACTTGGGAAAATCGGTTCAACAACTGAGGGTTTTCATTATTAAGAAACAATGAATTTATTGAGTACAATATGGATGCCAAATATTAGCTATCCTATAGAGAAAATACTGGCAAAAATAATCTAAGGGAAATTACCCTCACTCCGAGAAATCTCGACACTTAACTGCCATTGAAAATCAAGCCGTCCACCTAGCCCTGCACAACTTCTACGTCACCCTCAAATGGTATGCTACATGCTCAACCTAGAAAAACTAAAAATCAAGTCATCTTGTGTGCTGTTGACTAGGAAAACACTTCTTCGACCCTCTGGAACATCTGCTTGGCCTCTGGAACTGAAAACGTCTTCTTCCTTCAACAAATCGAACTACCCTCTGAAGCTTTTGCACTACTTCTGTGTAGCCTCCTAGAGAAATTTCAGGCTCTCTGCAAATGCACTCACCAAATCTGGAAATCTTCCTCCGGCTTCACTGTCTCTGCTTCCCTTCTGAAGCTCGAACTCTTCTAGCAATTGATTGTTTCTCTTTGCAAAATCAAACTCTCTAAGGAAATTGAACTTCAAGTCTATTACTCCATCTACCCATCGAGTTCTTCTTATAATTTTTTGTTGGACCTCGAACAACCAAGATTAAAACTTAATCAAGGACCAAGATCATATCAGAGTCAATCCATGTGAGTTTCTAGATGATTCTCACCTTATCTCAATTAATACTGATTAATTAACCAAATTTCCTAAGTTTAGACTAAGGAAATATTTAAAAAATACACTAATAATTTAATTGAGACACTTCTAGGTGGAATTTCTAGAAATGATTTATGGGTTATAGATAAATCTTGTGTTTCAGTCTCTCCACAAAGTTTCGAGACTAGAACACCTCAGATGCTACAAAAACTAATAGTACGTGCATGACTACCCTTTGCCGGTGGAAGTTCATTTTTTTGTCATCCCTCTCATGAGGTCCATCATCTCCTTTTGGCCTCTAACCAAATCATTTATTTCATTGGGCAAATTGTTAAAGGATTGAGCCTCCTTGTCACCCATGTCTAGATCTTCTATTTCAGGTGTTTTTTCTACTACTTTTCCTTTCTCTGGTGTTTCTTCACTCTCACTATCCAGAATATCATCTTCTCTAATAAGAGTGGGATCTCTATGTGTGTGCTTCCT
The DNA here is from genome assembly GCA_031772625.1 of Pinus tabuliformis. Lineage (NCBI taxonomy): Eukaryota > Viridiplantae > Streptophyta > Pinopsida > Pinales > Pinaceae > Pinus > Pinus tabuliformis. The sequence goes on along the minus strand of CM062820.1, from coordinate 1,199,021,813 downwards.
CTTATAAGTTATCTTATGGAGAGGACTCTCCTCTGTCATGACATCACTAACAAGCTACCCTTAGACCCCACAGTTGTCCAAGAACATGCTCTAATACCATTGTGAGATGCCCAACCAGAATGACTTAAGAAAAACCCACGAAAGTTCTGAATATGTATGGTCTGGTTCACGATAGCATTTTATCGAAGAGTTTGTGTACCGAGTAATATAGGTTCATTTCTTGTTGTTGACTTGTGCAAATATATAATACGCAGGAGCAAACACTTTTGAAAACTCTTCAGAACATTAATTTAATATCGACACTACCAGCAAGCATTAATATCGTTGATAACAATAGTAGCAGCCAAAAACTTCATTAATCTTTACCGAAATACATGCCCCTAATTTACACAATGGTACTATAGATGCTAACAACCATTTTATTGTTCTGATGGATAGTGAGAAAAGATAATACACAAACCGAATTTGATATATATATGCACTATCCATGATGACTTTTACTCATAGTTCATTGCAGCATTGGATATACCAGATTTGACAAGCTATAGGCAGATGTTTAGCTACTCCTCCAACATATCTCAGCACCTCAATTTTAGCTCCATCAAGACAATAATCACGTCCCTTTGAGTGTGCAAAACTATGTCCACAATGAATGATTTGACCAGCCACTAGGGCGCAGAAAACTCGTCCCTTCTTCTACAGGACTGCGTCCAAATCTGCAAGCAAACTTCTTCAAAGTTGGCACCGTGAGGAGTGCGTTTACCCAACAATACACAAGAGGAAATGCATCCCCTTTATAACAACAAACTCGACCCCTTTAAAGTGTGAACATGGCTAGGAAATGAGAAAAGAACTTGACTCTCTAAATAGGAAATCCTCTCTAAATAGAATGGAACTCCTCCCTTTAAGGACAAAACTTCGACCTCAGGTAACCATAGAGCTTAAAGTCCTTATGGCTATAGAAAATCAGCCTCAAACCCATAAAATGTGAAAATTCCTAAATCTAGAATCCTATTGCAACAACTGATTAAGTTTCTTCTATTTGTTAAATAAGTTGAACAAATTATTTACTACATCCTATGGTAATATTGAAAGCAATACACTGCAACCTTCACAAATACAATATTGCGGAAGAAAAATAATGTTGGAAGAATAGATGCACACACACATAAATATAGTTATATTTGGACCAATGTCCCTAAAAAAACCCCAACTTGGGAAAGTTGGTGCAACAGCTAAGGGTTTTATTATTATGTAGTAGTAAATCTGAGTACAAAAATATGGATGCTAAAATCTAGCAATCCATACAGAGAAATAATTGACAGAAAGTCTAGTGAGAAAAATCTCACTCCCACTCGCGATCTGACACTGACCTTGGCTCAAGATGAGCTTCTCTCTGCTGCCTCTATGCAGTCCCTCTGTCAACCTATGCAATGCTTCGTCCCACAACTCGGACCAACATCTCTCTCGCTAACTAATCAGTTGTTGTCTGGAAGATCGATTCTCTTGGTCTCCGAGCTCCCACTCCGGCTTCTGGCACTAAATCACTGCTTCTCCCTAGCAAAATATGAATTCCCCTCTGCAGCACTGCATTGCCTCTATGTTATGCACTCACCAAATTGGAAAATCTCCCTTCAGCCTTACTATCCCTTCCCCTCTCTCTCACTGCTTCGATCTCACTAAATCACTTTCGGCAACTGAATATTGCTACTCTGGTGATCGATTTTCCAGCAAAATCGAATTTTTGGTGTCTCAAGTGTTCTCCAACAACCATCGAATTTCTTCTTATAATCTCTCATTGAGACATCAATGACCAATATTAAAACATAATTGATGATTAAGCTTAACTAGAACTTGATTCATGTCTTCTTCTAGAAGATTCTCACCATGACTTAATTAGTACCCTTTAATTAATCCGTTTTCCTAAGTTTAGACTTAGGAACCATTAAAAAAGGTTAATTGTTTCAATTAAGTCATCTCTAGGTGGAATTTCCAAAAACGATTTCTGGGTTTTGGAGAATACATGTATTCTAGCCTCTCCACCAAATTTTGTGGCTAGAACACCTCTGATGCCACAAAAACCAACACTCCCTCTTAGCGAGGAATGTGTTCAAGCGCTGCAACCCATTAAATAAACAACTTGTCTCTGCACCACCTCTTGTCAAGTTGCTGATGTTTGTCTGCTCTGCCCATCACTACTACACAACTTTGATATGAGTTGCATATGTGTTGCTGCTGACCCTGCTAAACTGCGGCCAACTACTACATCTACACTGCAACTCCCTCTCATTTGCTACTGCTGCAACTACAACATTTGTTGGTGAGAAATATCCAACACACTAAACCAACTATGGTCAGTGTGATGCATCTGACACCCAAGTCTCAACTGCTGCTAGACTCTGCATTATTGGTGAAGCCTCTGCACTGCTACTGACTCTACTCTGTACCAACTGCACTGCTACCAAATCTGCACTGCGCTGCTGCTAACTCTGCTCTGTACCAACTGCATTGTTTCCAACTCTGCACTCCATTGCATAGTATCTGGATGCTACTAGCCACTGCATCTGCTACTCTGGCATTTGAGTGAACTATCTACCACTAATCCATCCTACTACTACATCTTATGGGCTCCCGTAGCAAGGTATTGATTCATGAGGTGGAACTCCTCAAGAATCCTTCCCATCTTGTAGCTCTCTGGGGCTACAAAACCAAATCACCCCACCTTACTCTTGGAGGTATATCAGTGATCATGAACTCTTCCTCCAATATGGAGGACAAACTGTCGATCTCCGTGGATGCAGTCTGTTGATCTTGCTTCTCCTCCTTGTCCTTCTTTCTGAGAGGACATTGAGTGTTGTAGTGGCCAAGCTCACCACATCTAAAGCATTAGATCTTGGAAATGTCCTTCCTCTTGTGCTTCTCCTACCGCCCCTTTGATGCGAGGGCCACATTTTCTTCTTCCTTCACTTGCTTCATCCCACTCCTGTTGTTATTTCCATTGATGGTGCTCTTCACCAAATCTCGCCTCATCTCCTCGTGCTGCAGATCAGCACACATTCAATCCCAATCTAACAACTATTCTCTAGCCATAATACTCTGGACAAAGACCTGCCATTCTTCAAAAACATTGTTTAGAGCTAACTGCACCAATTATGTAGGTTGGGGCTTTGACCCTACTGCAGACAACTGGTCTCGGATATCCTAAAGGCTAGTAAGGAAGGGATCTATGTGCTCCCCTTTTTGCATCCTTGTGCATCTCAACTTCTCCTAAGATACATCTTCCACTGCTCGGAAGATCCCTCGTATAGCGTAGCAAGTGCCTCCCACATTTGTCGGGCAGTATCCTTGCTAGCTATGTGAGACACCACGTGATCTGGAACCCCATCGAGAATCAACATCTTTGCTTTCACCATCTCCTTCTTGTAGGCCTTTAGTGGATCTGCATATGCAGGTACAACTACCATGCTATCGATGTAAGTTTTGAGATTGTATTCATCTAGAAGACAGGAAATTCTTGCCTTCCAAATCACATAGTTGGAGGCTCCCTCCAACTAATCTTGATCTCTCAACCCAGCTGAAACCATCTTTTCAAAAAGTCGAATTCCTCCTCTTCTCCTCTGCGTAGCTGCTAACTGGCTCTATGCACTCCCTGTTGGAGTGGGTAAATCTGCTCACAACTACTACTGCTCTGCTAGGAAAAATCGAACTTCTGGACTAAAATTCCCTTGAGAAAAGAATTTCTTTAGTGTGTGTTCTTCCTTCCTCGTGATGTTATTTTGCACTAGCAAACTACTACAAAATAAATACATACCAGCTAAAGATCTGCTTTGCAAGGAAAATGTTGTTTCTCCCTCTGCCTCTGGTAATCTTTGATCTGGAAATTTTATTCTTTGTCGACTCTCTCAGAGAAATAAACTTTCTTCAAAAACTGACCCTCCTAGCCAAGGAACTATGCTGCCTCTGAGGGTTTCGAACTACAACCTACGCAGAGCTTCGAAATTCCTCTTTCCTTCTGCTACTGAGCTCTCTGACTTACGATCTGTGTTCTGATACCATGTGAAACTTCTGAAATCTGGATTCATACTGCAGTAACTGATCAAGTTTCTTCTATTTGTTAAATAATTTGAACAAATTATTTACTGCATCCTACGATAAATATCAAAACTAATACACTGCAGCCTTCACAAATATAATATTGTGGATGAAAAATAATGTTGGAAGAACAGATGCACACACACACAAATACACATATATTTTGGACCAATGTCCCCAAAAAAATCCAACTTGGGAAAAGCAATGTAGCAGCTGAGAGTTTTATTATTATGCAGTGGTAAATTTGAGTACAAAACTGTGGATGCTCAAATCTAGCAATAGATATAGAGAAATCACTGACAAAAAGTTTAGTAAGAGAAACCTCTCTCCCACTAGTGATCTGACATTGACCTTGGCTCAAGATGAGTTGCTCTTTGATGCCCCTGCGTAGTCCCTTCGTCAGCTTATGCAGTGCTGCGTCCCACAACTCGGACCAGCATCTCTCTCGCTAACTAACCAACTGTTGTCTGGAAGATTGATTCTCCTGCCCTCTGGGCTCCCACTCTGGCTTCTGGCATTGAATAAATGCTTCTCTCCAGCAAAATATGGATTCCCCTCTAAAGCACTACGTTGCCTCTCTGTGGCACTCACTGCCTCTCTGCTATGCACTCACTGGACTAGAAAATCGCCCTCCGACCTTACTATCCCTGCCCCTCACTCTCACTGCTTCGATCTCACTGAATCACTTTCGGCAACTGAATGTTGCTACTCTGGAGATTGATTTCCCAACGAAATCAAATTTCTAGTGTTTCAAGTGTGTTCTCCAACCCCCATCGAATTTCTTCTTATAATATCTCGTTGAGACATCAACGGAAAAGATTAAAACATAATCGATGGCTAAGATTAACTAGAACTCGATTCATGTCTTCTTATAGAAGATTCTCAACATGCCTTAATTAATACCTTTTAATTATTTAGTTTTCCTAAGTTTAGACTTAGGAACCATTAAAAAGGGTTAATTATTTTAATTGAGTCGTCTCTAGGTGGAATTTCCATAAATGATTTCTGAGTTTTGGAGAATACATGTATTCTATCGTCTCCACCAAATTTCGTGGCTAGAACACATCCACTGCTACAAAAACTAACATAAACTTTGACCCATTGGAGTATGGCAGAGCTTGGTCTTCTTATTTGACTTTGTCATCCCTTGATTTGACTTGTATGCCCACCTATGAGAAGATATTCAGAAATTACAAACTCAGGAAATAAAATCAACTAATAAAACCTCTTCAAGCTCAATATCTCTTGCAAATATTTTACTTCATGAAAGCACAGTGGTGAAATATGAATGATTACACTCTTGGAGCTAACTAGAGTGTTTAGTTTCAACACTGAAGCTAGTTATGATGGCTAGATTTATAATACCCTAAGCTTCTCTCCCGAAATCTCTTCAAAAACCTTTTTTTTCCAAAATGCAAGTGAAAGAATGAGAAGAGTCTCCTCATTTTTTCTCTTTTATAAACTTGTGGCCACTTTTGTCACCATTTTCCCTTTTAACTTTTATAAAAGCACTTTATAATCTTTTTCACTTTATAAAATTGAAGTGAATTTTCACCTGCCTAAGAAGTGTTGCCCTTTTCACCCCTTAGACTTTTATAATGTTTTCCTAGGCAAATCCATTCCTCTTATTAAATTTTCCTCACCTTAGCCTACAGGAAGTTGGAACCATGTTAGGCTAGTGGACTCTGTCATATGCTTCCAAGGTCGTCAAGGACATTACATAAAAATCGTCATCCACTCTTTTTTTGCAAATAATGATATTAAATATTGTAATCTTTCCAATTACTCTACTTGTGAAAGAAGGAATATTCTCCATTTATGGGGTATGTATGCTTACAATTGTGATTATTACCTATTAAATGTTAGTTTTTGTAGCATCGGATGTGTTCTAGCCATGAAATTTGGTGGAGAGGCTAGAATATATGAAATATCCAAAACCCAAAAATTGTTTTTGAAATTCCACCTAGAAGTATCTCAATTAGATTATTAACCGTTTTTTAAATATTTCTTGAGTCTAAACTTTGGGAATATGGTTAATTAATCAATATTAATTGAAATAAGGTGAGAATCACCTAGAAACTCACATGGATCAATCCAGAGATTATCCTACCCATTGACTAATTTTTAATCTTGGTCGTTGGTGCTCTAACAATGGATTATAAGAGGAGATTGACATGGTGATGGAGATTACACTAGTGCAACTACTTAGTTGCCCAGGCAAATCGATTCTATTAGTGGAAGTAATTCAACAGAGAAGATAGAGCTAAAGGGTGAGTAGCAGGTGAAAGAGGAGGGTGGCAACATTCTGAAAGGAATTTTTCTAGTTCCAGGAAGAGGCAAAGGAAGGAAGGCCAAAATCCCCACAGGGTCAGTGTAAGCATTACGTAGAGGATGATGCAGGAAGCTCAACGTAGAGGTTAAGGAGGTAATTTCGAAGGCAAAAATTAGTTGTGGGTGAGAGAAAATTCTCACATTAATTGTTCCAATATTTTCCTCATATTAGATTGTCAATTGAGCACCTAAATTATTGTACTTAGAATTGTTGTTGAAGAATAATAATAAAACCCTCATTTGTTGCACTGGTTTTCCCACATTAGGTTTTTCAGGGGAAAATTGTCCAAAAATAACGGTCTCAAAATTCTTGTGTGTGTGCTAAAATTTCTCAGCTTTCAATATTTTATTTTTTGCTTTATTTTTATCATGAAAATTGCATTTGTGATTTTATTCGTTGTTTGTTATAACAATTAAACTGCATAATAAAATTTATAGTTAGAAGAATAATTTCTAGTTACTGCAATAGATAAAAAATTCATATGGTATCAGAGCACAGTTGATCAGTTGGAGAGCTCAGAAATGAAGGAAAGGAATCTCACTACTCAGCAAGGGCAGCAGGCCGAAATTCCCAAGGGTAGCGCAGTATTTTTGCTAGGAGGTCGAGTTGCTTGAAGAAGTTTGACTTTTCTTAGAAAGGGGAAAAAAATTTGTATTCTTCCAGATCAAGTGATTCCAGAGGAGCATCTCACTTATTTCGTTGGGTAGATCTCTAAGTGAGATGCATAAGGTTTTGCAATAGATTGCTAGTGCAGAACTAGTGTCAGGTGAAAGAGGAATAACACACTAAATCTTTCAGCATAACCATGGATAGAAGTGACATTCAAGAGACTTCAAATTTGTCTTCCAGGTTGGAGGATGAATTTTCTTTCTTATCAGGATCAACTTCACAGGATGTCTGGTACATAGACGGTGGAGCATCAGCTCACATGACAGGGGTTAGAAGATATTTCTCTAGCTACAAGGAGGAGCATATGGACTTCCAGATTACTATGGGAAACATGATGAAATGTGTTGGGTTGTGTTATATTCTTTCCACGACTAGCCCACGTAGTTAACTGGGGGATTAGAGGGTGGGTGAAGCCCCCCCCTTCGTTGCACCAATTGCGTAGCGGGGGGTTCACAGGGGGTTTGAGGGGTGTAAGTAGCCCCCCTCTATGGAGTCTGGAACAGCACCCCGGAAATTTTTGTTTTTGGGCCCTATATTAGGTTGGGTGGACCTACCTATGGTTTTGTGCATGGTTTTCGCACATGGTTTTGGACGTGATGGTTTTCAGTCTATGGTTTTGGACGCGATGGTTTTCGGTCCATCGTATTGGATGCTTTAGCATGTATAAATATGTATTGTAACATTGAAAGGAACATAATGAAAAATCAAGCTGGTAGTTTTGATTTTGGGATCTAGGGGAAAATCTCTGTATATATGTGTTTTATGTGTTATGCTCTCGCATTGTTTATTTTCTGTGTTTTAGAATTTGTATGCAGGTAATTTTTGTACAGGGTTAAAACCTACATTTGATATTGAAACTGTTTTGGCTTCAAGGGGATGCCTTTGTTGCTGAGGGGTTTCGCTCAGGCCTGTGGTAGACCCTGTTCAGTGGGAGATCTGCGGGATAGATTCTGGTGGTGAAAGAAGATGGTGAGCAGTGGAAAGATAGAGATCGAGAAATTTAATGGTCAGAGTTTTGAGTTATGGAAACTCAAGATGGAGGATCTGTTGGTGGATAAAGATCAGTGGGTCACAGTAGATCCAAGTACTAAACCAACGGAAGTGTCCGATGAAGACTGGAAGAAGTTGAATCGGCAGGCTAAGGGCACAATATGATTGTGTGTCTCAGATTCAGTATTGATGAATGTATCAGGGGAAGCTACGATGAAGGCTTTGTGGAACAAATTAGGGACTTTGTACCAATCTAAGTCTCTGGTGAATAAACTGTTCCTACGGAAAAAATTGTATAACTTGCGGATGAAAGATGGAGACCCAGTGACAGAACATCTGAACGCATTTAATACTATGGTAAGTCAGTTATTATCTGTTGATATTAAAATTTCAGATGAAGATAAGTGCATCGGTTTGTTATGTTCTCTACTAGATTCGTGCGATGGTAGGGTTATTGCAATAAGTAGCAATGCAACTACCTTGCAGTTTGATGAAATAGTCTCATCCTTGCTGACGGAGGAGATGAGACGGAAAATTATGGAGAGACAGAATGGTGATGCCTTGTCTGTATGAGGAAGGTCCCAAAACATAAACAAAAATAAGTCATCGAGTGGGAAATCCAAATCTAGAGGGAGATCTAAATCTCCAGGAAAACCTGTAAAGGTGGTGTGTTGGAAATGCAAAAGGGAAGGGCACTACAAAAGGGATTGTAAATCTAAAGCGCTTGACAAAGGAAAGAAATATGATGATGCTCCTTCTACAGAGGCGAAAACCACCTCAGATGAAGGTGGGGATGTGTACTTAGCTTCTTCAAGTACACATGTAGATCATGAGGTATGGTTGATTGACTCAGGTGCATCCTTTCACTTCACTCCCCATAGAGAGTGGTTCTGCGAGTATGAGAAATATGATGGTAGTGATGTCTTCTTGGTGGATGACAAGAAAGCTAGAATCGTTGGTCGTGAAAAGTAAAGTTGAAGTTGCAAGGTGGAAGGGTTAAAACACTTCCGGGTGTTCTGCATATTCCTGCATTGGCCAGAAATTTGATTTCCGTAAGCAACCTGGATGATGTAGGTATAAAAACAATGTTCGAGAAGGATACCTGCAAAATGGTTCGGGGAGCACTGGTATTGATGCAGGGAGTTCAGATTGGAACTCTGTACAAGTTGCAAGGTAGCACTGTTATTGTTGGGTGCAACAGTTCTGTGGTTCCTGAAAGTGGAGCAGAAAATTTAGTGGTCTCTGGAGAGAAGACCATGCTGTGGCATCAAAAGATTGGACATATTGGAGAGAAGGGACTTCAAATACTTCATGGTAAAGGTATGGTAAAAGGTTTGAATAATAGCTCTCTAGATTTTGATTTCTATGAAAATTGTGTATATGGGAAACAGAATCGGGTGAGTTTCCCCTCTGCTGGTAAGACAGCGAAACATATATTAGAAATTGTGCATAGTGATGTGTTTGGACATGTGAAGGTTCCATCACTGGGTAAGTCTGTGTACTATGTATCATTTATAGATGACTTCTCAAGGAATACATTGATATATTTTCTTAAGAAGAAATCTGAAGTCTTTGATAGGTTTAAAGAATTTAAGGCTTTGGTGGAAAACCCGACAGAGAAAAAGATAAAGGTGTTGAGGACAGATAATGGTGGAGAGTTTTGCAGTAAGGAATTTGAAGAATTCTGTAAGAAGTGTGGTATAGCACGGCAGAAGACTACTCCATATGCACCTAAGCAAAATGGAGTTGCAGAAAGAATGAACAAGACGTTGATGGAAAGGGCAAGAAGCATGCTCAGTGATGTCGGGTTAGAACAGGAATTCTTGGCGGAGGTGATGTTGATAACATGTTACCTAGTCAACAGATCACTTTCATCAGTGTTGGAGGATAAGACTCCACAAAAGGTATGGACTAGTAAGAAACCCTCTCTTTCACATCTGAGGGTATTTGGATGTGATGCATATGTACATGTTCCAAATGAGAAAAGAACCAAGTTGGATAGTAAATATGAAAATTGCATCTTTATTGGGTATAAGGATGGTTTAAAGGGTTATAAGCTTTGAAACCCAGAAACAAGTAAGTTTGTGTACAACCGAGATGTGGTGTTCAGAGAGATGAAAGATGTTATTAAACATAAAGTCCAACCAAAGGAACCTGAGAAGATAGAGTTTGAGTTTAAGGAGGAAGAATTAGACTCTACAACAGAGGAGGAATCAGAAGATGAAGAGCCACAAACTCGGGGTGTGAGAAGATCAGTTCGAGAAAGAAGGCAATCGGAAAAGTATATTCCATCTGCTTTCTGTTCAAATTTTGTTTTATCTGTTATTGATGATGATCCCAGAACTGTGAAGGAAGCAGTAGATTCAGAGGATGGAAAACTCTAAAAAGAGGCCATGGTTGATGAAATGGCATCTTTGCACAAAAATGAGACTTGGGATCTAGTGGAGTTGCCGGCTGGAAGGAAACCCATTGGCAGCAAATGGGTGTTCAAAAATAAGACAAATGCAGAAAGAAACGTGGAGAAATACAAAGCTGGGTTGGTAGCAAAAGGTTATTCTCAGGTGCCGGGAATTGATTTTGGTGATATTTTTTCTCCTATTACCAAGGTAGCTTATATTAGATTACTTTTATCTATTGTTGCGGCTTTTGATTTTGAGGTAGAACAGATGGATGTGAAAACAACATTTCTTCACAGGGATCGAGAAGAGGAGATCTACATGAAGCAACCTGAAGGTTTTGTGGTGAAGGGTAAGAAAGAAATGGTATGCAAGTTAAAGAAGTCTACGTATGGGTTAAAACAATCACCAAGGATGTGGTATTATAAATTTGATATATTTATACGGGGACTTGGCTTCACCAGAAGCAAAGTAGATCACTGTGTGTATTTTAAATTAATTGGTGACCGTGTTATTTATCTGGTCTTGTATGTGGATGATATGTTGTTGGTTGGAAATGACAAAGAAATTATCCAAGATTTGAAGACCCAATTTTCCTCCAAATTCGACATGAAAGATCTTGGTGCCAAACTATATTTAGGGCATGGAAATTAAAAGAGACCAGGCAAACAGAAAGCTCTAGTTAAACCAAAGGAAGTATGTCGAAACAATACTGCAGAGGTTTAATATGCAGGATAGTAAACCGGTGAAGGTTCATATTCCTGTAGGTGTGAGGTTATCTGCTGAACAGTGTCCCAAGACACAAGAAGAGGAAGAGGACATGTCCCATGTTCCATATGCAAGTGAAGTCGGTAACCTGATGTATGCAATGGTCTGTACTAGACCAGACATTGCACATGCAGTGGGAGTATTGAGGTTTATGTTAAACCCAGGGAAACAACACTGAACAACAGTGAATCGGGTTTTCAGGTATTTGCATGGCACTAGAGATTATGGTTTTTGCTACCAAGAAAGACCGGGATTGGACAGAGTGTTGGATATTCGTGGCTTTGTTGATGCAGACTGGGTTGGAGATCTGGATTAGAGAAGATCTACAAGTGGGTATGTGTTTAACCTATTTGGAGGTGCAGTTAGTTGGATGAGTAAGAAACAATGTGGCACTATCAACTACAGAGGCAGAATACATGGCAGCCACTCATGCAAGCAAGGAAGTAGTTTGGTTCCAGAGATTGTGTTCAAGTATGGGGTTAGTACAGGGAGCTATAAGGATAGACTGTGACAGCCAAAGTGCAATTTTTTTGGCAAAGAACCCTACATATCATTCAAAAACAAATCACATTGATGTTCAGTATCACTTTGTGAGGGATATGATAGAAGACAAAATGGTGTTGCTAGTAAAGGTGGACACTTTGAAGAATACTGCAGATGCATTGACAAAATTTGTGAGATCTGAGAAGTTCTCTTGGTGTAGAGAAACAATGGGCATTGCAGGGCTTGATAAATGACTAATCTCTCTTGTGGCCCCCTATGGAAAGAAAACAAGAAGTGGGAAAATGTTGGGTTGTGTTATATTCTTTCCACGACTAGCCCACGTAGTTAACTAGGGGATTAGAGCGAGGGTGGAGCCTCCCCCCCCTTCATTGCGCCGATTGCGTAGCAGGGGGGGTCATAGGGGAAAAAAAAAATTTGGACCCTATATTAAGTTGGGCGGACCTACCTATGGTTTTGTGCATGGTTTTCGCACATGGTTTTGGACGCGGTGGTTTTCGGTCCATGGTATTGGATGCTTCGGCATGTATAAATATTGAAAGGAACATAATGAAAAATCAAGTTGGTAGTCCTAGTTTTGTGATCCAAGGGAAAATTTCTGTGTATATGTGTTTTATGTGTTATGCTCTCGCATTGTTTATTTTCTATGTTTTAGAATTTGTATGCAGGTAATTTCTGTACGGGGTTAAAACCTACAAATGTACTCCAATGGGCAGAGGTGCCATAGATTTTCAGGGGGAGTCAAGAGCAAGCACCAATGTTATAGATGTATTGCATGTGCCAGGCTTAGGTATGAACCTGATTTTAGTATCTCAGTTACAAGATAAGGGGCATGATATTCACTTCGTAGGGAAGAAAGTGTATGTCAAACTCCCAAGCTGGAAAAAGGTAAGACAGATTGATGTTCGAAGTAACATATTGTATCGGTTACATATTGACCCTCCAATGCTACTAATAGGCAGTGATTGTAGCAGTAGGAAGGAGCTGAATGAGTTGTGGCATAGGGGAATGAGACATCTACACCATGGAGCACTCAAGATGCTTATAGAAATAGTAACAGGGGTTCAAGAACTTAGCACAAAACACGATGATGTGTGCAGAAGATGTGTACTTGGAAAGTATGCTAAGGTATCATATCCAGGAAGTGACAACAAAGTTGATGGTGTGTTAGAACTCACATTCAGATATTTGCAACCCAATGTCCACTAGAGCTCTCAACAGTGCCAAATATTTCATCACCTTCATTGATGACCATTCCAGGAAAACCTGGATCTACTTCTTGAAGACCAATGATGAGGTCTTTGATCGTTTCAGAGAGTTTAAAGCTCTCATGAAGAATGTGATATGGAAGAAGATCACAACGCTTCACTCAAATAATGGTAGAGAATATATTGATAATACTTCACAAATTTAAGTGCAAAGGAAAGCATTAAGAGAGAATGGACAACTCCATATAATTCACAATAGAATGGTGTAGTGGAACAAAAAAATAGAACCATTGTTAGAGTTGCCAAGACTGTTATATGACTAGAATTTACCTAGATTTCTATGGGCAAAGGCATATAACACGACAATATATATTCAGAACATGACTCCTCATAGAGAATTGGGGAAGAAAATGCTAGGAGTCCTCACAGGGAAGAAACCAGAAGTTAGTCACTTCAATATTTTTGGCAGCAGTGCTTATTGCCACATGCTAGATGAGAAACATACCAAACTGAATCAAACTGCAAAGAAGGGGTTCTCCATTGGGTACAACGAAACCTCAAAGGCATACAAGATCTACATTCCTAGCAATAGGAAGATTGTAGTAAGGCAAGACATGAAGTTCATCGAGGACTGAGCTTTCAGGGGATCTCGTGAGATGCCTGTAGGTGATCAGAATCAGTCAGCAGAAGCTCCTTTAGTCTAGTAGCAGGGACAGCTAGTGGGACAGGCAAGAGGACAATCACAAGGATCGAGTACTGTGGTCAGTACCAGTGTTTCTTCGGGTAAAGGAAATCTGGAGAGTTCTCAATAGATGGAGCAATAGAGGCAGGATGAGGAGGAGCTAGTTGAACCCCCCATGACTAGTGGTCGAGCCAGCAGAGAGGTTCATCAGACATTGAGGGATGCAGAGGAGTTTATTGGAACTCCTAAGATGAACAAAAGACATTGCAAATAGCTTGAAAGGTACCAAGCATTGGTGGCTCAGGTTGCAGAACCTTCCAGCTTTCAGGAGACTGCGCAACATCAAGAATGGGTAGATGCCATGGTAGAAGAATATAGCTCTATCATGAAGAATGATTTTTGGGAGGTAGTGCCAAGGCTGGAAGACATATTAGTTGTAGGTTCTAGATCAAATATGTTGTAGACGATGGTGTGGAAAAATACAAGGCTAGGCTCGTAGCAAAGGGGTATACACAGAAAGAAGGGATATATTATGAGGAGACCTTCACCCCAGTTTCCAAATACACTTCTATCGGGTCAGTTATATCCCTAGTAGCTCAGATGGGATGACAGATTCACCATATGGGCGTTAAGACAACCTTCTTGAATGGGGTGATAGAGGAAGAAGTGTACGTCTTGAGGGCTTAGAGAATCATGAGAGGCACACTAGTGTGCAGACTGAAGAAAGATCTATACAAACTCAAGCGGGCTCCCAGGGCATGGTATGGTAGGATTGGAAACTAATTCAGTAGATGAGATTCATCAAGAGCGAAGCAAATCCCAACCTTTACTATTTAATGGTAGAGGGTGAGCCACTCACCTTAGTTTTGTATGTGGATGATCCCTTTTTGACAGGATCATTAGGGCTCATAGAGGACAACAAGAGGAATCTAAAAGTAGAGTTCGATAAGAAGGATTTGGGGTTGATGCACTATTTCTTAGGATTGGAAGTGTGGCAGAAGGATGGGGAGATTTTCCTTGGGCAAGGAAGATACGCTACAGATATTCTGAAGAGGTTCAAAATGCAGGATTGCAGACCCATATCTACGCTGATGATCACCAACTGGAAGAAGATAGATGCATCAGATGAAAAGGATGTCAACCCCACCTTGTATAGAAAGCTTATTGGATCTCTCATGTATCTAGTCAATACTAGGCCAGATATTTGCTTCATAGTCAATACCCTTAGTCAGTTCATGGTAGAGTCGAAAAGGGTACATTGGGTAGCAACGAGGCACATTCTGAGGTATTTGCGTGGCACATTGTGTATGGGTTGAAATATACCTGAGGAGATGATGGCATATTATGTGGATTCACAAATGCAGGTTTGGCAGGTAGTGCAGTGGACAGGAAAAGTACCTTTGGGTATTGCTTCAATGTTGGATCATGGATGGTTTCTTGGTGTAGTGGGAAGCAGAAGTCAGTAGCACTGAGCTCTATAGAAGCAGAGTATATGGCAACAACCACAACTACGTGCAAAGATATATGGCTTCGGAAGCTACTAGTGTGCTTGTTCAGGCAGAGGATGGAGGTGACCAGTGTCCACTGTGATAATCAAAGTTGCATAAAGCTCTCTGAGAATCCATTGTTTCATGACAGGTCGAAACACATAGATATTTGATGTCATTTCATCAGAGATTGTGTACAATGTGGAGCAGTGCAGCTATAATGTGTTCCCACAAATGTGCAGGTAGCAAATATACTCATGAAAGCTCTAGGAAGAGTTAAGTTCGTCTATTTTAGAGAACATATGGGTATGGTGGAGAACCCGTTTTAGTAGCAGAGGTGTTAAAATTGGAAACTAGGGCCAAACTCCATGTGGGTCATCTTATTTATGGTTGCTGATATTTTTATTAGATCCCTCTCATCGAGAGGTGTAGGATTGATCTAAAGATCATCTGATTCCATCAAACATTCGTGGAGTTATGAATTTATTTGTGTTATAAGACAAATTGTCAAGCTGGCCAACAACTTGTGTAGGCTCAGAAGCCCAATAGTCATGTCTATTCATCATCTACGTTTTAGTATAAATAGGAGAGGACTTGAAGTCATTTGAGACACACACTCTTCATGTGATCTCCTCCTCTCCACGTCTTTGGGTTTTTGGTGAAGGAGAGAGACACTAAGAGTAAGTTGGGCTAAGTGGATGACGCCCTAGCCGCAGCAGATGATGCCCAGCAGCAGCAGGGGATGCCCTAGCCACAGTTATCCGCAGTCATGAAAAGGAACCGCAGTCAAGACATGTAGCCGCAGTAAAGGAGGCCTCATACACAGCTAAAGGGAAGGCCCTATCCGCAACTAAGGAAGGCTTGGGTAAGGCTAGATCCGCAGCCATTGAGGAGACCCTAATACGCAGCAAAAGAAGCCCTAGCCACAATTCTAGAAGAGCCCTAAAGACACAACGAAGGAGACAGCGAAAGAAGACCTAGTCGTAGATCTAAGAGGCTCTTATCCATATCCAGAGGGAGGCCCTAATTCCGCAGCAAATAGACCCTAATATGCACAGCATGCAAAGGATAGGACAGCGAGGAATGGAACGTTGTTTCAGGCAGGTCGAGGTGTTGTCTTGCGGGTTGCAGTCTTGATCATGAAAGCTGAGAATGAAAGGACTATCTCAGAGCATTGGTGAAGGGTGAACAGTTCTGTTAAGAGAATGCCGCAGTCATTTTTGGGGTGTAAAGTTTGTGCGTTGGGCTTGAAACTGCCCTTAAAGAGTAGTGTGGAGGGCAGCACCCTATTGGAGGATAGCCACAGTAAGAAGAAGCAATTATGGGTTAGTTTAAGAGCTGTTAGGGACTATGGTTGGGTGCCCTAACCAATCTAGAATTGCAGCAGCCTAATTACCCTCCAACAGTGAGCTAATGCACACATTCTAAAGTATGTCTTGTATGTGTTGAGACAGCTTGATGGGCAACTTATAGAAGTCCTTAGGACAGCTAGTTTGTTGTGATAAATGAAGGTATTTTTCATATGCCTTAAGGACTGTTTAATAAGTCTCAGTTATATAGTAAAGGGCAGCATGATGATGAATGAGATCATGGACATGTTAGTAAAGGGCAACATGATGATGAATAAGATCATGGGCATGGGCAACATGATGATAATCATGATTAGTGCAGCATGGTGCAGTGTGCAAAGGTGCAGCAAGCGGACCAAATGCAGCATTATGATAGGTGAAGGAGTCACCTTGGAGAATCAGTTGAAGCATCATGTCTTCAACTAATCTCATATAGATATAGAAAGCCAAAGTGTTGAATTATGTTGTAAATGTACTATCTCTCTCTCTTTCTCTGCTGAACTATTGAAGAACATAAAAGAATAATTGATTAAGGGTTTCCCCACATTTGGGTTTGTCCCTGGCTGGCGCCACATTTTGTGTCCTCTTGTCTTGGCTTGTCTTCTGCGATTTATGTTTATGTTCTATCTGCAGTTTTCTTTAATGCTGATGTGATTGCTAATCTGGAAAATATATGGAGCTAACTGTGAAAATTTAAATAAATTGCTCTAAGCATAGAACATACCTAAAATTAACATGGAATCAGAGCTGAGGTGAAGACAATGCTCAAGCAAGAGTGAAAGAGCAATCACCGAAGACAGTTGGGAAAGGACAAAAGGATCAATGGATTCCTCATCCCTCTTCAAATTCACTAAGGGTGAAATCGAAGTAGAGAATATTATCAGAATGGCGCAGCGGAAGTTTCTGATGGCCTACCTAAAAATCACTTCATTGGGAAGTTCGGATCTAAGCGTGGAAGGAAAGGCAGATGCCTTGATTGCAATAAATTTGGCCATTAAGCGAAGAAGTGTCTGAACAACAGAGACACATCTCTTGATGAAGATAACAATCATTCCAGGGACATCTTCAATGATCAAAGGAATGACGGATAATGCAAGTCATAAAGGAAATGAAAGCAAGGAACCCCAGGTATGAAGAATCAAATGTTGTTTCTGATAAGATAAAGAAGCATTATCTTGTATTGGTCCTCTCCATCAGATTCTTCGGGAATCTAGCTTATTGATTGTAGTGCTTCAAGACACTTCATCGGATAAATGGGTGCACTCTCTAATTTGGTAGAGATGGAAACAATCGTGAGATTATACTTGGAGCCAATGCCACCTATCCCGGAAAGGGTGTAGGGAATGTTATCCCTCGATTGAATAAGGGTAACTCAATATCTTACAAGGGGACCATTCCCCTCATGTAGCAAGTCCACAGATTTGGAACAACTCGAGGAGTTTGAGATTCATGATCGGGAATCTTATGTATACAGGTGGAAGAAAGCCCTCTATGGCTTGAAGCAAAACACCCCAGGTGTAGTATGAGAGGATTAATAGCGGTCAGATGAAGCTGAGATTCACTAAGAGTGAAGCCGATCTAAACCATTGTTTGAAGGTTGTGGATGATAGACCTCTCATACCAGCACCTTATAAGGACAACCTATTTTTGACAAGTGCAGACCCTCTCATTTGCAGAAGTAAGAGGGAGTTGGATTTTGGATGTGGAAAGGTGAACTGCAAACCCGTGACTACCTCGAGGATCTTAACTTTTAGAACTTATATGGTAGTGATGTCGGACCAGATTTGGGAAATGCCTCTGAGTTTCATAATCGTGTTGATGTTCTTGGTGAACTTCCGTCCGGACATATGTTTTGCAGTTAGCATGATGAGCCCATATCTGGTTGAGCCTCACTAGATTGGTGCAAAGAATATTTTGAGATATCTTCAGGGCACAATCTCTCATGGATTGAGATATACTACCAGAAATATGAAACTACATGATTATTCGAATGCTGAGTGGGCAGGCAGTGTGGAGGATCTCTAGAGCACTTCTCAGTGCCGGTTCTCTTTGGATTCTGCTTCGATATCATGGATAAGCAGGAAGCCGAAGTCGATTGCTATAAGCACTGCCGAGATTGAATGCTTAGCTACAAGTATGATCTCATGTGAAGTTGCATGGTTGCAGAAGCTCTTAAGTGAGCTGATTGTACACATGATGAATACCACTGTGATTCTCTGTGACAACCAGAGGTGGGATTCGATTATTGAGGAATCCTGTATTCGATGATTGCTCTAGCAGATAGACATCAGATACTACCTTATCTGGGATATGGTAAGTCAATGAGCGAGGAAGCTCCATCGCCGTGAGATGATGTCGCTACACTTTGTCAAAGCCCCGGGGAAAGATCAAATCTGTGATTTTCCCGAACGACTTGGAGTCGTCAAGAGACCCTTATAAAATGGTCCTGCATGTTGCATACATTGAGCTCTGGGAGCTTGGGGTACTTACTGGAGCAACATATGACGATAGGGTGACTCACCCTCCCCTGGTGGTGTGCTATGGAATAGGATGATTAGTTCTCCTGTGGGCCTGGATGATGTGTTCTCCATGGCGATTAAGGACAAGATGATTCGCTCTCCTGTGGACAAGATGATTCGCTCTCTTGTGGGACAAGGTGATTCACTCTCCTATGGACAGGATGATTCGCTCTCCTGTGGACAAGATGATTCGCTCTCTTGTGGGACAGGATGATTCGCTCTCCTGTGGACAAGATGATTCGCTCTCCTGTGGATAGGATGATTAGTTCTCCTTTTGAGGCATCCTACCCATGCAGTCCGGGACTCATGGGAAGTACCTCTCATCTGATCAATGAGCAGGGAAATGAGGATAGGGACCATAGTAGTACTGATGGATGCATCATTGTATCTACCGTACTCCCTATGCTAGGATGACCTTCATTGGTTTGGGATCAATGATACTGGTCTGGGACCAGTGAGAGTGGTACATACTCTGACACTGACTTTGGGTCAGTAGAGGACTGGTCTGGGACCAATGGTGCACACTCTGAGACTGACTTTGGGTCAGTGGAGAATGGTATGAAACATTATCGATCAATTCTTCTTCTTCATGATTCAGCAGAGAGCAGAGCAGAGCTAGCAGAGTTGAGCTGAGCTTAGCAGAGCTAGCAAAGCTGAGTAGAGCTGAGCAGAGATAGCAAAGCTGAGTAGAGCTGCGCAGAGCTGAGAAAAACTGAGCAGAGCTTAGTAGAGCTAGCAGAGTTGAGCAGAGCTAAGCAGAGCTAGTAGAGCTGAGCAGAGCTGAGAAAAGTAGAGCAGATCAGAGCAGTGCAGGGCATTGTTGGCAGAGATAGCACAGTGGGACATATGGATCAGCGGATGGAGTTCTCCCTAGTTGAGAGGGAGTGTTAAAATTGAAAACTAGGGCCAAACTCCATGTGGGTCATCTTATTTATGGCTGCTGATATTTTTATTGGATCCCTCTCATTGAGAAGTGTAGGATTGATCTAAAGATCATCTGATTCCGTCAAGTATTCATGGAGTTATGAATTTTTTTTTGTTATAAGACAAATTGTCAAGTCGGCCAGCAACTTGTGTAGGCTCAGAAACCCAATAATCATGTCTATTCATCATCTATGTTTTAGTATAAATAGGAGAGGACTTGAAGTCATTTGAGACACACACTCTTCATGTGATCTCCTCCTCTCCACGTCTTTGGGTTTTTGGTGAAGGAGAGAGACACTAAGAGTACGCTGGGCTAAGTAGATGATGCCCTAGCCGCAGTTATCCACAGTCATGAAAAGGAACCGCAGTCAAGACATGTAGCCGCAATTGAAGGAGATCTAGCTGCAGTAAAGGAGGCCTCATACGCAACTAAAGGGAAGGCCCTATCCGCAACTAAGGAAGGCTTGGGTAAGGCTAGATCCGCAACCATTGAGGAGACCCTAATACGCAGCAAAAGAAGCCCTAGCCGCAATTCCAGAAGAGCCCTAAAGACACAGCTAAGGAGACAACAAAAGAAGACCTAGCCACAGATCTAAGAGGCTCTTATCCATAGCCAGAGGGAAGCCCTAATTCCGCAGCAAATAGACCCTAATACGCATAGCATGCAAAGGATAGGACAACGAGGAATGGAACGCTGTTTCAAGCAAGCCAAGGTGTTGTCTTGCGGGTTGTAGTCTTGATCTTGAAAGCTGAGAATGAAAGGACTGTCTTAGAGCATTGGTGAAGGGTGAACAGTTTTGTTAAGAGAATGCCGCAGTCATTTTTGGGGTGTAAGGTTTGTGCGTTGGGCTTGAAACTACCCTTAAAGAGTAGCGTGGAGGGCAGCACCCTATTGGAGGACAGCCACAGTAAGAAGAAGCAATTCTGGGTTAGTTTAAGGGCTATTAGGGACTATGGTTGGGTGCCCTAACCAGTCCAAAATTGCAGCAACCTAATTACCTTCCAACAATGAGCTAATGCACACATTCTGAAGTATGTCTTGTATGTGTTGAGACAGCTTGATGGGCAACTTATAGAAGTCCTTAGGACAGCTAGTTTGCTGTGATAAATGAAGGTATTTTTCATATGCCTTAAGGACTGTTTAATAAACCTCAGTTATATAGTAAAGGGCAGCATGATGATGAATGAGATCATGGACATGTTAGTAAAGGGCAGCATGATGATGAATAAGATCATGGCCATGGGCAACATGATGATAATCATGATTAGTGCAGCATGGTGCAGTATGCAGAGGTGCAACAAGTGGACCAGATGCAACACTATGATATGTGAAGGAGTCACCTTGGAGAATCAGTTAAAGCATCATGTCTTCAACTGATCTCATATAGATATAGAAAGTCAAAGTGTTGACTTCTGTTGTAAATGTACTATCTCTCTCTCTTTCTCTGTTGAACTATTGAAGAACAAAAAAGAAGAATTGATCAAGAGTTTCCCCACATTGGGGTTTGTCCCTGGCTGGCGCCACATCTTGTGTCCTCGTGTCTTGGCTTGTCTTCTGTGATTTATGTTTATGTTCTATCTGCAGTTTACTTTAATGCTGATGTGATTACTAATCTGGAAAATATATAGAGCTAACTGTGAAAATTTAAATAAATTGATCTAAACATAGAACATACCTAAAATTAACAAGAGGCATATTACCTTGGATGATTCTCAGCTGCAGCAACAACAGAGGAGAGGGAGTTGCAGTGCAAATGTAGTGTTGGCAACAATATGGCAACGTCAGCAGTAGCACAGATGCAGCGTATATCACAGTTGAGCAGAGGTTGGTGGGAAATATGGCTAGATATCAGTAGCATGATAGGAGATGATGTAAAGACAGGGTGCTGTGGCAAGGAGTGCAACATTAGAACACATTCCTCACTAAGAGGGAGTGTTAGTTTTTGTAGCATCAGATGTGTTATAGCCACAAAATTTGCTAGAGAGGCTAGAATACATGAGATCTCCAAAACCCAAAAATCATTTCTGGAAATTCCGCCTAGAAGTATCTCAATTATATTATTAACCGTTTTTTAAATATTTCCTAAGTCCAAACTTAGGGGAATATGGTTAATTAATAAGTATTAATTGAGATAAGGTGAGAATCATCTGAAAATTCACATGGATTGATCTAGAGATGATCCTAGCCATTGACTAAGATTTAATATTGGTCGTTGGTACTCCAACGATGGATTATAAGAGGAGATCGATGTGGTGATGTAGATTACACTAGTGCAAATGCTCAGTTGCCCAGCCAATTCGATTTTCTTAGTGGCAGTAATTCAATAGAGAAGATAGAGCGAGAGAGTGAGTAGTAGGTGAAAGAGGAGGGTAGCAACATTCTAGGAAGAAGTTTTCCAGTTGCAAGAAGAGGCAAAGGAAGGAAGGCTGAAATCCCCACAGGGTCAGCATAAGCATTGCGCACAGGCTAGGGAGGTAGTTTCTGAGGTAGAAATTCGTTATGGGGTGAGAGAAAATTCTCACATTAATTTTCCCAGTATTTTCCTCAGATTAGATTGCCAATTGAGCATCTAAATTATTATACTCAGAATTGTCGCTGAAGAATAATAATAAAACCCTCATCTGCTACACCGGTTTTCTCGCATTGAGTTTTTCCGGGGACAATTGTTCAAAAATAACTGTGTCAAAATTCTTGTGTGTGCGCTAGAATTTCTCAGTTTTCAGTTTTTTATTTTCCGCATTATTTTTATGGTGAAAATTGCAGTTGTGATTTTATTTGTTGTTTGTCGTAGCAAATAAATTTCATAATTAAATTTACAGTTAAAAAAATAATTTCCAGTTATTGCAATAGACAAAAATTTCACATTACAAAGAGGGATAATTTTGTCCACTAAGCTAGAAAGACCTAGATATAAATGCCCATTTAACATAGCTCCAATACTATGTTGGAATAGTACTTATAATAGTAAATGTATATTGTTCAATGTGCAGTTTTCACTTCAGCAAAGCCCTCTTCATCAATAACATTAGTTTTGTTTGAACCTTAAGATTATCCTAGTCAGAAGAGTTCTACTCTAGAAGCTTCCAAAAATAGTTACTAAACACACTTTGAATATGCAGCTTTCATTTCAACAAAGCCCTCTTTCATTAATCACACTAGCAGTAATCTCACCTAGGTTTTGCTTCAACATAAGACTATCCTGGTTAGCAGAGTTATACTCCAAAAACTTCCTCGATGTTTATGCTCGGAATGTAGGTTTTGCTTCAACATAAGACTATCCTAGTTAGCAGAGTTATACTCCAAAAACTTCCTCGATGTTTATGCTCGGAATGTGACTGCTGTAGAGCCCATAAATCTTTTCATATGCATCATTTCAGACATCAGACCTGATTACTTATTGTAGCCAGTAGAATAGGCAGGTTTGCTGTCTTTTGAGCAGAAGGACATTCTTGGAATTGGATAAAATAGTAGTTTTAAGGGAGCCTGTGAACCAAGTCTCCATAGAGACTACATATACTTCTAGATTGCATCCCAGAGATTGTCCAAAACCAGAGTTAATTAATTAAGAGGTTAAATTATGCTGACATTGTATGTCAATTTGTAAGTAATAGAACCAGTAAGGACCTTCACTTCACTGCATCTGCTATAATACATGTATCACAAGCAGTACAAGGGAATATAAGCTTCAAAATATCAATTACCATGCATGCATGTGAAGGCACGTGTCCTGACAATCATGGTCCATCTGCATGGGGTCACAACATATTTGCAGTGAATCTAATTCCATAATGCTTACCTTTATCAAGAGTACCCCAAAGAAGACTTGATTTAATTCAAAATGAATAACTCTACATTTGCGCACAAAGTCTTAAATCCATAATCAAATATGGCTTATTTAAATCATTTTTTCCAGTACGACAAAAGCTTGATATATATTATATTAAAGAAGGATATACATGTGCCAAATTTCATCAGATGCCATTTTGGGCAAACGAAATACAGAAATTATGGTTTTTAAGAGTCTGTTGTGACCAGGAAACAAACAGTCAAAGTACATATACATCATGACAAAACAGGTTGCATAATATGCTCAGAAATTATGGTTTTTAAGAGTCTGTTGTGACCAGGAAATAAACAGTCAAAGTACATATACATCATGACAAAACAGATTGCATAATATGCATCATTTAATGAGGAAACTCAAGAAAGTCCCTCATAGAGGACACTGTTTTTGCCCAGTGGCCAAGCAAGCAAGTTCAAAGTTACATAAAGGAAAATTAAGTAGTCATATAATACTATCACAAAAATTTAATCACAGTTGTTCAAAACTTTAAAGGATCTATCTGAGTGTTAGTTCGCCCAATGTGATGGCATAGGAAGGGTCTGTACATTATGAAACCTATGTTATGAAATTATAAGCCTATATAACAAAAATTTACAAAAAAACTGTGAAACACATGCATAGAGGAGATTAACGCAGATTTTGAAAGTCGTGCATATCAAAAATGTTTTGCTCCCATGTGATCTCTAGATACCATTTGTCAATGCGGCCCTGCAAACTTTTTTTTGATAGTCTGTCTGCTTCCTTGTTAAGGCACCTTCCAATGTGTTGGATTGTATAGTTATCTTGATATTTCCATATGAATTCGATTCTTTCCATCCATCCTCAGAGTCTGGGATTGTTGATGGATGCCCTCCCCAAAACTTGATCAATTATGATCATTGAATCACCATATATGTGTAGAGTGGGGTTCCCAAGGAAACTGTTGAACCATAGGAGACCCCAGAGAGCTACTGCTTCAGCTTTTGTGTTTGTACCAACACCACAATTCCAGTACATCCTGTATGTCAAGTCAGCATTTATGGCAATCAAAAAGCCACAAGCACAGGTGTTCCCTTGTGCAGCCCCATCAAAAAACCCCATAGGGTAAGTGAATTGAATATCATTCTTCATTTTAGGATCATCTTTAGAGCATATTGGTTGTGCAGAAAAGAAAGAAATATTCGAGGCGATCATTTCAATTATTATAGAGAAATCCTCCCTAAAGTTCTGGAAGATGCTTCTATTCCTCCACTTCCAGATTGCCCAGAAAAGAAAAAGAGGAATAATACGCCAGGGAGACTTTTATGTGCTCCACCATTTCAATGAATCTCTAATGCAAGTGTGTTGAATATATGGCAAGCCAAATAGGGAAGAAATCTTTTTCCAAACCCGAGTAGTGAGGAGGCAGTGTAAAAAGATGTGGTCATTGTCTTCTGAATGATTTTTGCATAAGTAGCATATACCAGGTCCATACCAATTCCTCTTTTGCAAGTTTTCCCAAAGAAGGTTTCTGTTATGATAAACAAGCCAAATGAAGATAATAATTTTGATTGGAGCTTTTGTTTTCCAGAAGGCATAAAGGGTATGGTTCTCCCCTTTCTTGGCAACCTTGTTTGATAATGCCTAATAGGCGTCTGCTACAATTATGTTATCTGATAACATTTTGCCCGGCCATTTCATTCTATCCTGTGTCCCTGATCGGCAGATGCCTAGTTGTTTCATATTTGTGATGGTTTGAAGCCATTCCTCTTCCAAGTGGCCAGTTAACCCTAGTTCAAAGGCACTTTTCCACATGGGGAGAGTACCCTGCCAGCCATTTATGACTTGGCCCTAGAAAAAGAAACCATGGTCGTTCAGGTGCTGAGTGATATTGTCGGAAATGGAGAAGTTCGGTTCAACACCCAAAATTGGATCAATGCCAATAAGAATGTTATTTCCAGTCTGGAATTTCCATGCCAGGTGCTGAATGAAGTATTTCTCAATTTTTAGGAAACTTGACCAGATTGTTGAACCATGTTTTATACCAATTGAACCAAAACGGTACCAAAAAATGAAGTCTTTATTTTTTAGATATTTATGTTGTATGATCTTACTCCATATAGTTGCTCCAAATAAATGCCTCCAGAGTGATTTGAGAAGTAATGCCTCACTAAAATGACAAAGATCTAAAATTCCCCATACACCCTTGTGCTTTGGAAGAGTTATACTTGATAGCTTGGTCAAATGGAATTTTCTTCTATTGTGTGTGCCCGCCCAGATGAAATTTTCCATAAGACAGTTTATGTCACTAATGATGGAGGCAGGTATGTGAAAAAGATGTGCCCAGTAGACACCCAGCTATGTTAGAACAGCTTGTGTAAAGATGGCCCTACTCCCTATGGATAGACATCTAAATTCCCATCTAGAATTCTTTTGTAGAACTTTTTAGTAAGCCATTTCCAATAAAAAATTCTATAACATGATGGTTTTAGTCTATACCCAAGATGCTTCAATCCATTTTGCATAGGTTTAGCCTCAACTCCAAATAAGTCTTTTATATATGTAATAGTTACCATATCAGATTGACTATAATAAAGAACTATTTTACTGGAATTCATGCATAGCCCCAAAGCATTTGCAAATCTACTGAAAATATGAAAAAGATAATACCAGGAGAAACGATAGAGCATACCCATTATGAGGCTGTCATCAACAAAGAGGTTATGTGAGATACTGATGTTGTTCCCCAACATCAGTGATTTGAAATGGCCCTCTAGAACTGCTTTTTTGATATGCAGACTCAGACATTCCATTACCAGGATGAATAATAAAGGAGATAACGAGCTTCCCTAATGAAGACCTCTACCAGACCGGAAGAATCTTGTTGGAAGTCCATTGATAATGATAACATAACTTACATTGTCCACACGGGCCATGATCCAGTTAATACATCTAGGCTGTAAACCAATCTTGCTAAGAATTAGTCTAAGAAATCCCCAATCCAAACAGTCATATGCTTTACGGAGATCTACCTGAAGAATAGCCGCGTCCATGTTTTTTGTGTGGATGGAGTGCATGCTTTCCTGTGCATTTGCCACAACATCGTGGATGATTCTACCCGGAAGGAAACCACTCTGTTCAGGAGATATGAAAGGAGAGAGAGTCTTGCGCAACCGTCCCGCAATAGTCTTTGATATGATTTTATAGATGACATTGCACAAAGAAATAGGCTTGTAGTCCGAGAAGCTCTCAGCCATTTTGTTTTTCGGAAAGAGAGCGATGTATGTGGAGGTTATCTTTTGATGAATGTAGCCCATATTTTTGGATTCCTCGATCATACCCAGCGGATCCAACTTGATAATTTCAAAGAAATGAGAGAACAGTTCAATAGTCCATCCATCAGGACTGGGAGTTTTATCACTCTTAAAGGATTTTATAACCCCCAGGAACTCTTCCTCGGAAACTTCCTTAAAAAAATCCCCATTTTTCTCCAAATCAAACATGATAGGATATGGTTCAATTCCCCAAATCATATCTTCCACGGAAGAATTTTCATTGCTTCTATAAGCATTTTGAAAGTAGTTTACAGCAGCATCACTTATTTCTTCTTGTGTCTGGGATATTCGTCCATCTGAATCAGTGATTTGCCATATGGAATTTATATTTCGGTGGAAATTTGCATATCTGTGAAAAAATTTTGTATTTTGGTCCCCTTCTTTTAACCAGAGAACCTTGCTCTTTAGTCTCCGTGTAGATTCTTCCATCATTAGAATTTTCTTCTTCCTGTGTTCCAGTTCTTGAATGTTGGCTCGGATGTGATCAGGGAGGAAATGAGAGGACATGGAGGCCTGTAGAGAGTCCAGTTGTTCTTGAATTTTCACAAGCTCTTTTCTGCTGTCTCTAATTTTCTTCTTCTGCCACAATTTTACAGATCCCCGGAGGGAATCTAGTTTCTCCAGGATATTGAGCATAGGAGAGGATCCTGTGACATTAATACTTCCCCAAGTGTCGTGCACCAGCTTATTAAAATCAGGGTCCTCTAAGATTGTTCTATTGAATTTGAAAGGGAAACCCGAGCGAGGTTCCCTTTTCCTCCATTGCAAAGTGATGGGTCTATGATCTGATATAAAGTTGTTGATGGTGTTAACTTGAACATCACCCAAACGATCCAACAATTTCTCATGGATCAGGAAACAATCCAATCTTTTGGCCACATAGGCAGAGCCAGAGCATCCATTGTCCCATGTCGGGGTAATTTTGGAGGGACAAACATCCACGAAATTGTTCATGATAATGGCATTTTGGATTTTCCCTGCCAGAGGGTCAGCTTTCCTGAAGCAACCCCAAATTTCATCAAGGTTGATAGTACAGTTTAGATCTCCTGCTATAATGAGAGTCTCCAGGTCCATCAAACCAGATGATATGAATCGGTCCCAGAAGTTCCCTCTATCTCTGTATGGGGCATATATGTTTAAGATATGAACATGACCCGGCAGGCCACAGATATTACCTTCTAGAAGTATACCAGCGAAGCATTCAAAGGCTTTAATGTTAATCCATCTCGGGTCCCATAAGGCCACCAGACCACCCGAGAGACCCATAGCAGCAGTTGCAGATATATGCCAGGTTGGAAACATTTTCCGGAAATATTGAATAGTGTCAGGAACATTGTGCATCGTCTCTTGAATGAGGATGATGAACGGATGAAGAGATAACAACAGGTTTTTGAGGGCTAAATATTTAGGGGCAGTCCCCAGACCCCGAATATTAAGGGAGATGATGCACATCATGATAGGTCTTTCTTAGGCATCCGTGCTCTAAGGGCCCGTGAGGGGGAGATGTCAGCAATGGGAATGTCAACAAGAAACTTGTCCATAGGAGAAGAAAAAGGATTTTTATTGGATCATCCCCGAAAGTGGCGACTGCCACGGTTTTTCTTCCTGCGCACTGTAATATTTCCCACCAAGGTTAGGCTGATATGGGGGAATGAGCTACCTGCCGGTTTGTGGATAGTGAAGTGAACAAAGTTCCTTCGATAGATTAATTACTCCAAAAGACTTGGAATATCAAAATATCCATTAAGGATATAAATATTATATTAAAATGAATAAGAATAAGAATGAATAAATTGATTACAAATGAGAACAAGAGGCTTGCTTATATATCAGGCAAGTGTCTCTTCATGAAGAGTCATGTCTCATTTAGACATGCCTCTTCAACCTAATTACTAGTTAACTAATCATTATTACAATTATCTTTATTATTTATATTTATATTATTTATATATATTTTATTCGTTACATTGCCTTCTTCCTCAAAAAGCTTTGTCCTCAAAGCTTGTCGATGAAAAAAGGCTTGATCTCTTTTTCGGCTTCGAACGTCTTTCTCTCTCGGAATAGTCATCCTTGTTGATACAAGTTGATATGATCTTCTTAGTGACAAACAAAATTGTTGCACTGAGAAGGGATCAGACCATCCGAGATTAATCTTCTGTATAGTATTTTGATCACTAGAATTTTGTAACGACTTGTTAGCATAAGACTGGATTGAGATTACATCACTATTATCCGGAACATCAGTTTGTTGTTTCGGTTCTGACTGGTTCAAATATGTAGCATGGTTGATTCGTCTGTTCTCATGATTCGGATGCCGATATGGAACTTTTTTGGTTTGATTTCTCCTTACTGGGCATGTGCCAATTTTTATATTTTCTTCTGGCAAAGATGTTGTTGAGATGGTTATGGAACATTCACTTGGGATGTTCATTGTCTGAACTACAACATCTATGTGTGTCGTTTCTTCAACTGACTTGTCTTCTTGAGTTGTCATATTCACTGGATCGGTATTTGTTGTTTTGTCATCAACTTGAATTCCTACATTTGATACTTCTTTCTCGATAAATTGTTGTACCTTGTTTTCTAATGACTTCTTATCCTTCTTAAGTTTCTTAATTTGTGTCAATAATTTTTCACTATGGTTTTTAAGTCGAGAAACTTCTTCATTTTTGTCAATAGTGATTTTGTCAATTTCATTTTGCATATTTTGTAATACTTTTTTACCTTCTTGAGAAATTACTTTTGAAATATCCGATATATCTTCTGGTGTTATTGAATTAGGTTTCAGTGTAACATCTTGAAGTGTTATTTTCTTCTTCTTGTAAGAAAATGTTAAAAACTTTTTCTTAGTATTTAGAATAAAGGAACCTAGATTTTTCATCCATGGTGATCCCAAAACAATGTCACTATCGTTAAAACACAAGGTTTTCATGGTGAATTGTGAGGTAAAAGTATAATCTCCAATATTTAGGTGTAGATTGCTTATATCGTATTGTTTGCCAAAAATATTTGTTTCAACTATATTTGATTCAGGAATCACCAATTGATTAGCACATTTAGGACTAACATAATTACTTCTTTTAGTAGGACTGATAGAGGTTATGATGTCTCTTCCTGTGAGTGATCCTTTGATTTTAAATAGTGTGTAAACATATGTACTATGGGTTACAGGAAACCTTTCATTACTAGTCTCCATTTTTGCCTCGATGTTTTTACGTAAACAATATGTCAACTGGAGCTATTTTTATTATAAAATATCACTTATTTCTTCTATATATATTTTTCAAATATTCTCCTTTAATGTGGATTGTTAAAACTTGAATACTCTTTTAAGAAAAAAAAAAACTCCTTTATATTGTTGCCCTCTATATATGTATGTATTTCTTTATATTAAGACCCCTTTTCAAAATAACTTTATTATCTTATAATAATAATAGTTTCACTTCTTTTTTTTATAATAATAAATTGATCCCTTTTTTTATATACTTAATTATTTCCTTGATAAATTTTTAATGTCACCCCACTTAATAAATATAAGGGTCACGTCTTTTCATATGACACGGTCACGATGTTAAAATACCATGGGCTATTACCATGGATTGTTTTTAAAACCTCATGTAAAAAGTAATATTTACCTTTCACGTAAGAGCTTTTGTATCCCTGTTTTTTCTTTAACTTTTAAAATACCATGGGCTATTACCATGGGTTGTTTTTAAAACCAAGGGCTTCTCCACGTAAAAAGTTTTAAATATACTTGGTATGAGATTTTGTATCCATTTTGTTTTTTCTTTTACTTTTTTTTCTTCTTCTTTTTATTTTATTTTATTTACTTATATTTTTTTTTGGTTAATTTTTTTTTATGGCTAAAGGCCTAGAAAAACGAAGAAAAGGAGAACTCCCAAACTTTGAGCAAAATGCTTCAATTGTACGTCAACAAGGTTGACGAATTTCGATAGCCAAGGACCTGGATAGGAGAACGAGCTCTGTGCACCGGTAAAGCGACCTACAGGACCGAACTGCTCTGATACCACATGAAGCGAACAAAGTTCCTTCGATAGATTAATTACTCCAAAAGACTTGGAATATCAAATTATCCATTAAGGATATAAATATTATATTAAAATGAATAAGAATAAGAATAAGAATGAATAAATTGATTACAAATGAGAACGAGAGGCTTGCTTATATATCAGGCAAGTGTCTCTTCATGAAGAGTCATGTCTCATTTAGACATGCCTCTTCAACCTAATTACTAGTTAACTAATCATTATTACAATTATCTTTATTATTTATATTTATATATATTTTATTCGTTACAGATAGTGAGAGTACGGAGATCAAGGGTCTTCCTTTGTAAGAGGAGGTCTAAATCACTCCCGACCAAATTTTTTGGCGAAGCAGTGGGAGAATTTGGTGGAGTAACACTGAGGCAAGGGCCTTTATCTTTTGATTGTCGGCGGGGCAGAGCCAGAGGTGCAACGTATGCAATTTGTGAGGTGGATGGAATATCTGGGTAAGGATGAGGAGCTGTAAAGGGGATAGGAATGTCCTGGAAGGTTACAGGCTCGGGAGGTGGATGAGACATAAAAGCTGGTGGGCTGTCAGAAGAAGGAAAGTCCGATTTGGCCGAATTTATCAATGATGAAGGAATGGTAATGGGCGAAGAGACAATTGATCCAAAAGCATGTGGAAGGTGGGAATTCTGGCGAGAGTGAATACCTGATTGCTGAAGCGGATGCTTATGTGTCATGTTCTCTTTGCCTTTTAGACACTGTCGACCCTGACAACGCGTATCTGAGAGAGGCCCCGAGGCTCCTTTATAGCATCTTTTGCCATGGAAACGTCCCCCCGGACGGAAGGGGCATTGTTCACGCATGTGACCAGTTCTGTGACAGAAAGAGCATCTGAACAGAACACCCCAATAATCCAATCTTTGTTGGAGGAAGGTGTCACCCCAATGCAGTTCAATGTGATCAGGGAATCCCCCTCTATAATCCTTTTCAATGAGGATCCAGGCTACCCTTTTATCCTGTGCACCCAGACAACGTGGGTCCATGTAGATAAACTTTCTGATGGTGTTTCCAATGTCTGTAAGAGCTTGTTTTGTCCATAATTCCAGAGGGAGACCTGGTAATTTTACCCATAACAACTTGTTTGAGGGAGTATTATGAATCCGATTGTACCCAATGTACCACTTATGGAGGGCAAGAAAGCTTTTTCCATGAATCCATGGAATAGCTATAATTTTCTCCAAATCTTCTTGACTGAGGAAGTGAAAGTTGTACCATCCCTTCAGAAGCCTAACAACCGTAGGCATGTACCCTAACATCGATTTCCATTTCTTCTCAATCCATTTACGTGTTTCAGAGTCTTCCATCTCTGAAAAGTACCATCTACCTACTAGGGCTCATTTTTGTAGACTAGTAATGCGATCCACCAGGGTATCACTGTCGAAGGCCAACACTGGAGGAGGAGGAGCGGTTTTAATGGAGCAGTGTTTAGAACGACGATGTTGATATACAAGTCCACCAACCAAAGAATCAGGAGGTCTCTCCGCTACATCTTGCACATTTATGTCTCCTAAGATAGTGCGCCATGCATCAAGTGTGCATGGGATGCTTTGGCTGACATCAATATCAACACCAATTCGATGGGATTCGGCCTCTACAATGGCATGAATGAGTGCAAAGGTGGCAGAGACGTCAAAGGGATAATCCGCCATGAAATAATACTTCCGGGTATGATATGTGTATAAAATAGCGGGTACTGACAGCTTAATTAAGAAGTTTTGGTCTGACATTATGGGAAAAGATGAGGGTCTGCTGTGGTTAGCTGTACATCCCTATTGGGATTGCCAATTCCCAAAAAAACATGCAATCCAGGAGGGGACAGGTTCAAAGTTAAAAGGTATATTGTGTCTGGACGTCGCCATTTGACAACCCTAAATAGGAATTTTGTATTAAAAAACTGACAAAAAAATTGTTACTGCGGACATGGCCTCGTGGAAATAAATAGGAGTCTTGAGAAGAGTGCGGATGACACATATAGAGCAAGCGCAATAAATGATATGTGCTGTCAGATGTGGACGGAATCCCACATTCCCCGCCGGAAAATTTGAAACCGCCCAGAGAACTCTGAAACCGGAAAATGCTGGAAAGAGCCGAGAGAGATACTGGCCAAACGAGGGTGGCGAGCTATGGCGGGCTTCTGTGACGCTAACAAAAATACGAAAAAACAGACCGATGTATACTGGCATCGAGAGAGGAGGAATGTCAATGGCAGTCTGCATATACCAAGGTTTTATGCAACTGGAGCTATGTATATTAGCATCCGATGTTCAGACAGCAGCAATAACAATAGTTACAGACTAACCATACATTACATAGCCGAAACCCGCACTGTTTACAGGGACTAGAGATAATTATGAAATTGGATAGCTTGAGCCATGACGGGAGATGCCAGTTGAAATGATTAATCGATAGGCAGAAAGCTAAGAAACCCGATAAGCTGTCCTTTAATTTTTGTGTTCCAGACGGCATATGAAATGGAGAATTAATGTAAGCCCCTAAAGCCAAGAAATCTCCCTATATTCACAGGCATATAAACAATGCTATTCCAAAACAAACTCGTAATATTACGATGTGTATTAAGAAAATAATCTACCCAGCATGAAATTTATAGTGCAATCATCTTATGAACGATAAGAATCTCAGACAGTAACAGGAAGTTGATGAATTAACCCAATAAAAGATGCAGCATTTTAGTTATCCAGCAAAAACAGGCTAGGAATTGACCCCGGAAACACATATAACATGTATCTATTTATATGGCTTTGGCTTTCCGTTAATAAGGGGGACATACCTTTTTTTGTATACCCGTGGCAGGACTCATCTTGGTCCACGGCGTCACAGTCCACAAACAAATTTTCTGTCACGCAGTTTGAATCCTGGTGCTTGAAGATTGTAAAGAAAACCAGAAAATCTCCAGAGTCACAATTACAGTTCAGTGTCGAGCGACACTGCCATGGCCACCCGGCTTTTGTGCTGTTGTTTTGTCTTGCCCATGTATCGATGCAGCATTCTTTATCACAGGCGGGTACAGTTATACATCCATCCGAAACACCCGATACCAAAACAATAACAGCACATACTGCATTTACCAGTGATAAGAAAAAACCATATTCAAGAAAGCTACCAAAACACCATCTAACGAGGGAACTGGTTCAGCCAGTTAATAAATTAACCAGTAAATTTTAGAGAAAAAACTTGTCACCCTCGCAGAGGACACTGTAAGCCCAATGACCAGGCCTTTATAACCAAATTTCTTTTGCCTTTGCTGAAACAGACTGTTGCAGAAACCCTCCGAATCCATGCTTCGGCTTATTTAAATCATTAAATGGATAACATTCATGTTCTGATCACCAAGGAAATTGAGATGCAAATCATGACATAAATTAGTCATAGCATGGAAGTGGTAAGCTCGAAACTTTCAGCCTGCTAGTCCCTGCAGTAGTTCCACTAAACCATCCTGTTGCTGAACATGCTTTACCCATTGGGCACTGATCTGAGCTCGTTCAATGCTCTGCTTAACTGTGCGTTCAATAGATGGTTGCATTCGAGTTGAAAAGAATTCCTTTATTTCATCTGCCTTTTCCTCACTTGAAAACTGAAAAACAAAACGAAGAAATCTCGGTAGAACTTTAAATTTTCTTAAACAGGTCCCACCAAGAATTGGACGAAATTAAACATGAATAGAGAAATTTGCATTAAGGATAGAATACGGGAACAGACCCTAGATACAACACGACCGATCAAAGTAATTAACAAAAATCCTGAACCCCATTTTTCGCAGATAAAATCCCACTTTTCCTGTACAAAAGAAGCAGAAACCAGATTAGCTGGAAATATAGCAACTGTAATGCTTACCTTTTCATAATTTTGCCAAGTCCTAAAGATTCCAAAAATATTTACCCTCTCGAGTGTTGAGAAATCTAGGGCATCAAGATTAGGTGATTTCTCTTCTTATGATAACTGCTTGTGAATGCTTTTTACTTCATTAGATTATGATCTTCTCTTTAGTTAGATTATTATAGTGTTCTTCTTCATCAAACAGCTATCAATGCATAAACAACAAAGAGACAAGAGACACAAAATATAGGCGATTAGCCAGCCAAAACCTCTCCCACTTGAGAGGAAAACCCAAGTGAATTCTTCTTCTTACAGAGACTTCAATTGACAAATACCAAGACCAAGACTCTTGACCTATTTCCCTCTCCAAGACCAAGTCACAAAGCTTCCTTGACGAGTTCCTTTTTCTTTGAGTCAATAATAGTCAAATTTCTCCTTCTCGGCTGCCTTTCAGAGTTTTGGTTCCTAGGAACAGACCTGCAACTTTCAGCCCTAATTCAGAAACTCTAGTTGCAGTGTTTGAGAGAGATATTGTCTCTCAAACTTCTTCTCTTTGAGATGGAAACTATTCCTCCTTAACTCGGCTTGATTCTTCACTTGTCTTTCTCCTTGGATTGACCTTCGATAGTGACTTCAATACCTCGGCTCCTACTGCAACAGACAACACCTATACTTCACATGTGTGGAGTGTACTCAACCCAAAACAGACCCAAAAAAAATACCAAAGACTTCGCTCTTCCTTTCCTTCTCTTCGCTGGTTATGAGGCTCCTTCCCAAGTGATCCTCGCACTTCTTATTGCAGACTTGTCCTTGACCAAAAAACTGAGTTCCAAATGGAGGCCGAGCTGCCTATTTATAGTGGTTTCCCATGAAATAAGCCAACTTCTCCTTGTCCATAGGCCGACATGCCATTTGGTGTAGGTTTAATATTCCATCTTGAGGCCGACTTCTTGGAGGAGCTTGAGCTTGGTCTTGGAGGGCCTTTTTACTCTTTCATTGACTCATATACAAATGTAACATGTCCAAGAAGGGTCTTCCATACATGACATTGACTCAATAGACTTTTATGACTTGATGACAAAACCTAAAGGCTCACAATGGGAACCTTAACTAAAATAAAATTCCTTGATCATGAAACCCATGATTCAAGCATTACAAAAATAATGTTATTTTCTTTTTTACATCAATTACATAAAATCACAATACATCAATTACATAAAATCACAATTACACGTCATTATGAAGACCGAACCTAGTTACACTTTTCAACATTGAGAATCTTAGAGGTTAGTTTTCTTAATCTTGGTGAAGTCATAGCCAACAAGGGAACATGTAACAAAGTTTCCCTCTCCCCATCTCTCTCTCTCTCTCACATGCACACAAGAAAAATAACAAATTTAAAGACAGATTTACTATTATCAAAGCTATTATGTAATAAAATATAAAACTCAGCAGCCCAACTATACAAGAAACACCACATTATCTTGACATGTGCAGTGAGAGGCAGTAAACAAGTTGCCATTTTATCCTTCACAACCTGCTTCATAGAGTTCCGAACATTTTAAGACTACTAGAAACACTGATTTGAATGAATCAGATACATGGTAACAGCAAGGAACCTAGATAATAAGGGAAGCAGTATGATATATAATTTTTATTATACAATTCCTAGATGCCATGACTGCAAATAGAATAGCAACTTTTGTATTACGGTACAAATAGACTATTGAATTAAATGGAAAAAAATAAACTTTGGCTCTCTTCTTTTCCAGTTTGGTATATCTCATAAAGAAGTATAGAACCATAATTATAGAGAACATGAACCCCTTGAGCATACTTTCCAATCCAATGTTGCATTTTATTTCCTGTCAAATGCTTTAAGGTTAACAACATGCACCATCCCCTTCACCCAAATGGTGCTGCTGCAGTTAACTTCAATCAAGTGATTTAACTATATTTTTGGTTTACACATTTCACTTGTCTAAAGCCTTTGATAGGAGAATGACAACTACGCAAGTTCCAACTGTCCCGAGTCCACAAAAAACAAAACCAAAAGCTATAACACATCACCCTTAACCACAGCCAGGCAGTCTCACGTCCCTCTTTGCTAATTCCAGAGAGTACAGTGACTGCATCCTGGTTCCGTACCTGCAAGATTATCAAAGATATATATGGAAGGTTCAAAAATATGGATTTAAGTCTCCCTTCAAATGCATTTAGATCATAAGAGGTAGTAGATATATGGTGATCTCTTTAACAAACCCTAATCCAACGAGAAGAAATTGCGTAAATGTGACAGCACTTAACATAGATCATGAAAAGATGTTCTGTAACGGCCCATCTAAACTGATCCACTATATAAAGTTTTAAACTTTATAAGAAAACAAATATGATGAATTTTAAATAATAAATATGTTTAAGTTTTATAAATATAAATTTAAACTTTATAACATATATAAATTAAACTTTATAAAATATATAATTTAAACTTTATAACATATATAAATTAAATTTTATAAAATATATAATTAAACTTTATAAACTTATATAAATTAAAACTTTAAAACTAAACTATATGCTAAAAACCAAAAATCAAATAAAGGACCCTTTTAAAAGGGGGCGCTTAAAATCAACTGAACATTTATAGCAGAGCGCATTTGACAGGGAAAATATCTGAGAGCATCAATGCGTGGAAGGCGTGTCGGGACGAGGGAAGGCGGTGGCTGCAGGTAGGAGGGCGGCCACCGCCAGGCCCGTAGATAAAACCGGAGGCCTGAACCGAGAGAAGGGGGGGAAAAACAAGAGAGGAGCAGAAAGAACCAGAAGCAGAAATTCACCAGGAGAAAACCAGGAGGAAGATAATTATCCATTGGAAGAGCTTTAAGCCGTCTGAGGTTCTGGGCACGGAGGGACAGAGAGCTTCTGTTGAGAAGCTTTCTGGATTGAGCAGCTAGGTTTGCTCAGTCTGGTTGGGTGGTATTGGTCTCCCGAAGATTGGATCAAATAGCCACGACATCACCAGCAGAATCACCAGTTCAGTAGCAGAATCAGCAGCAGTTAAGGTAAGTACAAATTTAAATTCTTCAGGCTTTCTGTATTTCAGATTCTAGTTACTGTGTTTTGGTTATTACAGATGGTATCAGAGGGTGTTGTTCAAACCCTTTTCGACCTTACAGGCCACAATTTGTTGTTCTTTGGTATATGAAGAATCAAATTGATTTTTTTTTAAAACCTCTACAGGCTGTCGTCTCTGTATTTTATTCACTGCCCTTTTCTGCAAAAATCTTTTGTGTCCATTGTGAACCGTCATGGGTAATTCTTTTGAAATCTTTATAATATACTTCCAAACTTTTAAAAAAAAAACTTCCGTGGGAAAATGCTCTTTAATTTTAAGATCCTGATGAAAGATCTTTACGCGGATTTGATCTCGCGATCTACCGAAATAACCATCGATTTTATGTTTGTATAAATCACCAGTGATACTTTGATGGGATACGATCTCGTGATATCTCAGCTGCAAATCCGATGACGCTATTGGGTTAGAAAAGCTTATCGCATCCGTGTAACCTTCCCATCGTATACCCCCGCGGTTATCGTAACCGTCAGCCTTATTCTGATATACATTAATCACCGAATTTCCCAGGGCGCGCTTGTTATAACCGCGAGAGTTCTGTCATAAAAGGAGGTTGCACTGTGGAGCGTGAGACTGTGGTCGATTATAACTATGAAATCATGTGAATTGGATTTATGCTGATCCGTGCCTGAATAAAATGATAAGAAAATTTTAGGAAAGTTTGAAACCTTGCGAATATCTCAGTAGAAATTAAAATGGGCAAAAACCTATGTAAATGAAGTCAGGGATTAACAGTTTGCATTGATACAGCTCTTCTACGATCACGCTGTCATCTTCACATCATATTTTCAAGGATATTGGATTTCCGTAATCTTATGAAAAGAAATACGGGGGCAGGATACTCATGTCAAAACCCCTGCCGGAAGGGATGTGGCTGTTGGGATTTGAGCCCAGGTCTCCACGGCCACAACGTGGAATTCTTGCACTAACAGCGGTAAATTTTTTTTTATTTAATGTGCCCAACAATAAACTTAACGCGCTATTTTAGAGATGCGGGGGTTTGAAACCACAACCTCCACGCTGTCATCTTCGCGTCATATTTTTCAAGGATATTTGGGTTTCCGTAATATTATGAAGAGAAATACGGGGGCAGGATACTCATGTCAAAACCCCTGCCGGAAGGGATGTGGCTGCTGGGATTCGAGCCCAGGTCTCCACGGCCACAACGTGGAATTGTTGCACTAACAGTGCTAAAATCTTCATTTAAGTGCCCTAAAATCACTCGTGAAATACATAACCCATTAAGGAATTGATTGCATCGATTGGATATTAATGGTTAGGCTCATTTCATGATTTGTCGCTGACTGTCATAAACATTCTGAGGTCTGATATAACGCAGTGACACATGCATCTTCTTGCTGTTGCATTCCATCTTAAGTGCTCTCACCTGAAGCAAGATGAAATCAGAAATTTGGCATTGAATTTGGCATTTAGCATTAGTAACTTGCTGCTGTTCCTGAGATTTTCTTACAGATTAATTTTACTGGATTAAATTTACATTTTAACGAATATATCGGAGTTTTTTTTAAAATTTAATTAAATTCATAGCTTTTAAATTAAATTCACTTGGAGAATAGATATAATTTCCCTGTTTAAAGCAGCCATTAATAAAGTAATGCATAAATTGCTTCATTGGGACAGAGCTCTCTCACTAACATATCTTTACCAGCTGGTCTACCTCAAGGAGTCTGCCTGCCTTGCATAAATCCTACAATTAAGGTACTATAAGTATCTACAGTAGGCTGTCAATGCTTCTCCATCATTTTGTCAAGAAGCTTAAATGCGAGATCACTACTTATTTCAAGCGGCATGCCATCCAGGTCATGTATTCCATCTAGGTTATCAGAATCTGAACTACCTACTGTATCCTCATCAGTAATCAAGTGTTCCTTCGGTACCTTGTTTTCTTGAACTATACCATTCATAAACACTCAATAAGTTCGATAATTAGGTTGGCATCCTTCATTTATCATCTTACTTAAATAGATCAAAAGTGATTAATTCATCTCCTAGAGTACAAGAAC
The DNA here is from genome assembly GCA_031772625.1 of Pinus tabuliformis. Lineage (NCBI taxonomy): Eukaryota > Viridiplantae > Streptophyta > Pinopsida > Pinales > Pinaceae > Pinus > Pinus tabuliformis. Next base: position 1,198,981,694 of record CM062820.1, on the reverse strand, counting down.
ACCTCCCCATCCTTCCTTTGGAGGACTTAGTAAAATACTAAATACTAAACCTTGTCATAGAAGGAATTAATAAAGTGGAATATATATGATCTTAAGAAAATTACAAAAGTACCCATACATTATTTAGTCACATAGATAGTAGACCTCTTAATTGGTGAAGATAAAAGAATCTACTCAATCATTCGCATCAAATAAATTTACCACGACTAGAAATAATAAATTAAAACGTGATTCTTTGTTGGACTCTCATCATTGTCAACATACTCAGGGTTATTTAAATAATCATATATGACCTTCTTTAAATGTAATAGTCAGATTGAGATATGACAGGTATGTTACCGATGTACATTGTAATCGAGACATCTAAACATTTGCATTTTGTGGATGTTGTTAGGTAAATAAACTTTAGGTGCCTTACCTTAGGGGCTAATACCCATACACTTTTGCATTATTCATATTAGGATAGAATACCCTGCATTAGGACAAGGAGGTCGCGAGACCACCCTCCTTGACCTCGGTACCAGTAAGATCCGCCTAGCGGGTAAAAATAGCAAAACTATACCCGTTTATGAATGTGATGTTGCAAAAGGAAATTGTGTGTTAAAAATTCGGTTATCCACCTCAAAATTTTTACAGAATTTTATTATGTGTTCAGGAACCATCACAATGGTGAGGACGTATGAGCGACGACGACGTGATCAGGCAGCATCACCACCATTAATGCCGCCACCGTCGCCATCATCATCCCCATCACCAGCGTCACCGCCAAGACCATCATCAACATCAATCGCCCCAGCGCCAGAGTTGACTGTGATAATGAATTCTTTGGAGGCCTTATTGGAAACATTAAAAGAATCAACTAAGGCCAAAACCAAAGGGGAATTTCAACATGTAGCCACCAGTTCAGCGGAACCAAATAATTTTGAGCCCAGAAGATCGAGAGAAGACATTTCTAGGGAGCTTCAGAAAATTAGACTCCCAGAATTCTCAGGAGGTCGAGCAGGTGAACGCGCTGAAGCATGGTTGGAAGGGATGAACCGATGCTTTAGGTTAAGAGAATATTCGCCTTCAGCAAAAACAAAAATTGCCGTGTTTCAACTAAAGGAAAGTGCCTTGATTTGGTGGGGAAATCTGGAAAAGCAGCTGCACCTTACATCGGATAATGTCCCTTGGGAACTATTTGAGGAAAGGTTCCGCGCAAAGTATTTGCCTCCATACTTTCAACAACAGCAAGCCAGAGCCTTCCATACATTAATTCAGGGAAATAAAACGGTGGAAGAATACGAGATAAGGTTTATGGAACTTGTAAAATACATTCACTACTTAGATTCTGATGAACGTCAAGCTGAACGCTTCATACTTGGGTTAAATCCTCGCATCAGAGCCTTGGTAAGCATGTGGAAACCCTCATCAGTAGCCGAGGCAGTCGAATGTGGTCGTTATGTAGAAGAGCACCTTGGAATCAAAAAAGATATGGGGCCAGCAGGGCCTTTACAATCAGGATTTCCAGGAAAGGCTCCCCGGAACTTCTTCAGAGGAGGTAGCTCGAGGCCACCTTACGGTAACAGGTTTACCCCAAATGTGGGGACAAGAGTTCCCATGGCAGTAAACACTATAGCCGCGGAATCGTCCAACACCAGACCATGGGCATCGCGAGGGACTGCCGGTAGAGGAAGGAGTGCGAGAGGAATCAACATGGGAGGACGCGGCTCGTTCTCTAGAAATTCACACCTTGATTCAAGAGGATCAACGCAGCTCAATTGTTGGGGATGTGGGGGACCGCATTTCCAGCGTGACTGCCCAGAAGCTTCATCGAATATATTGCATAGGACTGGGAAGGAGCCGATATCAGCCAATCGAGGTAATCATAGAATTCATGCAGTAGTCAACCACGACCAAGCAGCCCATCAATCCACTGTAGTGGAATCTTCAGGTATTATCAATGGCATAAAACTCAAAATCTTATTTGATACTGATGCCACAGATAGTTTCATTTCGTCATATGCATTAAACAAATGTGGGTTGGCAGGTCGTAGACAAAATGATTTCCACCAAGTGGAAATGGCCTCAGGAGAACTCCAAACCGTGGGCTTGAGTGTGGATCAATGCAAAATTGACCTAGGGGTCTGTTCGACTAAACTGAAAGTCTATGTCACAGCCTTAGGAACGTATGATCTTATCATAGGTATGGATTGGCTGGAAGCTCACCAAGCTTGGGTGGACTGTTATGGAAAAAGGATTCTGGGCATAAATGATGAGGGAGAAGTAATCCAAATTCAAGGAATCAAGAGGGAAGTTTCTTTACGCTACATTTCGGCAATGCAGGTGAAGCGTTTAAGAAAGGGTTGTCAGGATTATGCAATTCACGAAGTAAGCCAAGAAAAAGGGCCATCCTTAGAACAATATCCGGTGTTAGCCGAGTTCCCGGACGTATTTCCAAAGGAACTACCTGGATTACCCCCGGTAAGAGAATTGGATCTCATTATTGAATTAAAGCCAGGTACCCAACCGATCTCTAAAACGCCTTATAGAATGACAGCTCCAGAACTTCAGGAATTGCACATCCAGTTGAAGGAACTACTCGATATAGGGCATATTCGGCCCAGTACTTCACCTTGGGGCGCTCCTGTAATTTTTGTGAAGAAGAAAGATGGATCCTTAAGATTATGCATAGATTATTGAGACTTGAATCGAGCTACAGTAAAGAATCAATACCCTATGCCGCGAATCGATGATCTTTTCGATCAAATGAAAGGAGCTGCTGTCTTTTCAAAAATTGATCTTCAATCAGGGTATCATCAGCTAAGGATTTCTGAAAATGATATCTCTAAGACTGCATTCCGGACACGTTTTGGACATTATGAATTTACTGTGGTACCATTTGGGTTAACAAATGCGCCAGCCGTGTTCATGAATCTTATGAACAGTGTTTTCCGTCAATATCTTGATAAATTTGTGCAAGTCTTTTTAGATGATATTCTCATCTATTCCAAGAATGAAGAAGAGCATGAAGATCATTTGCAGATAGTATTGTCCTGCCTTAGAGAACGTCAGTTATATGGAAAACTATCCAAGTGTTCTTTTTTTCAGGAAAAGATTCATTATTTGGGTCACATCATATCAGGTGAAGGGATTTCAGTAGATCCTGAGAAGGTAAAAGCGATCATGGAATGGCCAATACCGAAAAATGCACATGAGATACGAAGCTTTATGGGTTTAGCCGGTTATTACCGAAGATTTGTGGAGGGATTCTCCAAAATCGCAAAGCCAATCACAACCCTTCAGTGTAAAGGTGTTAAGTATGAGTGGACCGAGGAATGTAATAAAGCATTCTCTGAACTCAAAAGACTACTCACTAGTGCACCAATCCTAAGAGTCCCTGATATGGGCAAAGACTTTACGGTATGTACTGATGCATCCAAGCAAGGGCTGGGTGCAGTATTGATGCAGGATAAGGGAGTGATAGCTTATGCTTCCAGAAAGCTAAAACCTCATGAAGAACTCTATGCTACTCACGATTTAGAATTGGCCGCTGTAATGCTAGCTTTAAAGATTTGGAGACACTATCTAGTGGGACGAAATTTTACACTTAAAAGCGACCATCAAAGTCTACAATATTTGTTCACCCAAAGAGACTTAAATGCCAGGCAAAGGCGATGGAGTGAATTCCTAAGTGAATATGACTTCGGAATATCATACATTAAGGGAAAAGAAAATGTAGTAGCCGATGCCTTAAGCAGGAGACCTCGGATATTTTCTCTCATACCCATTAAAGTGGACTTAAGACAACGAGTACTGGATCATCTTATAAAAGACAGCTGGTATTTAAAGGTGAGAGCAAGTCTTGAGGGAATTAAGGCAAAAGAATCTAAATTTGAGGGTTATGAATTAGAAAGCGATGGGATCTTACGATTCCATGGAAGGATGTACATTCCTGATGATAAAGATCTTCGAGATACCATCCTTGGGGAAGCCCACAAAGCAGTATATTGTGCTCATCCTGGAGTAGGGAAAATGTATGCGGATACCAAGAAACTCTTCTTTTGGGCAGGCATGAAATGTGATATCACTCAATTTGTTGCAAAATGTTTGGAATGTCAGCAAGTAAAGGCAGATCATTGTCACCCAGCGGGCCTCTTACAACCCCACGACATTCCTATGTCTAAATGGGAGACCATTTCTATGGATTTTATCACTGGACTACCTCCTACTTCTCAAAGACACAATGCCATTCTGGTAGTGGTGGATAAATTAACAAAAAGCGCCAATTTCATTCCGGTAAGAGATACTTACGATGTTGTTGACGTAGCTCGAGTATTCATAAATGAAATTATCAGATTTCATGGAGTACCTAAGAAGATTATATCCGATAGAGATTCGCGATTCACTTCCAGATTCTGGACTTGCATGCAAACAGCCTTAGGTACTCAGCTAAATTTAAGCACTGCTTACCATCCTGAGACTAATGGGCAAACTGAAAGAGTAAATCAAGTACTTGAAGACATGTTGTGAATGTATGTGATGGATCAGCAATCACACTGGGAAAAGTATTTACCCTTAGTCGAATTCGCATACAACAACAGTTACCACAGTTCGATTGGGATGCCTCCATTTGAAGCTTTATATGGCAGACCTTGCAGAACACCGTTAAGTTGGGACAGGTTAGAAGATCGAGTGATAATAGGACCAGAATTAATCCATGAAATGGAAGCTCAGGTCAGACAAATTAGACAGCGATTAAAGAAAGCACAGGATAGACAAAAGAGTTATGCTGATACTCACCGAATTGATAGGAGGTATGAAGTAGGGGATCAGGTCTTCATCTGCATCAAACCAAATAAAAGTACTATTCGATTCGGAAAAGGGACAAAGTTGTCACCCCGATTTATAGGACCGTTTAAATTTGTGGAAAGAGTTGGACCTGTTGCGTATTGTCTTGCCCTGCCACCTCACCTGCATAGAATTCATAATGTATTTCATGTTTTTGTATTAAGACATTATATAGTTGATCTATCTCATAACCTCCAGTGGAAAGAATTGCAGGTATCGGACGAGGGAGTCATAACGGTCGAACCGTTACGTATACTGGAACGTAGAGTTCGACAGCTGAGGAACCGTCTGGTGGACCAAGTTAAGGTCCAATGGGACAAGTATAGTCCTGGATCAGCAACTTGGGAAAATATAGAGGACATATGTCATAGATACCCTAATTTATGTCCATTTTGAAGAACTTTACACTATGTTTAGTATATATTTACTTCACTACAATCAGAGACTCAGAAACATTTTGAATGATTATGGATAAACATGAAACTTTATGGCATAATATATGTTTAAATTCCTGCTGGTACATGGATACCAAAACAATATATGTGGTTCATTTTACTAAATTATAGCTGTTAAAGTAAAGACATTTATTTATAGATCGGATTTATTTATTTTTTCAAATATGATCAATGGGATAGAAATCAGGAAGTGAATACATTCTAGATGAACGTCAAAAGACATGCATGGAATATGGCAAAATATGTTGTATTATATTATCATAGGTGAATTCATAAGGGAATAATATGTGAGTTATTTTGAATATGCTGATGCACATTTTACGAATGCATGGATAAGCGTCTGATTGCAGGTAATACACAGTTACTGGGATGACCACGTGACGACAGAACGTCAGAACAATTAAAGCTCCAAGTGATTCTACGATAGGGTATCAACCCTAAATCCTACTAGGAGGGGTGGAGGTGTTGCCCACCGTTTATCCTTCGAACCCTGGAGTCATGGGAGGACTGTGCGGGTCACGCTCCCCTAGACGTGTGATGATGACTGCCGGATGCCTACTGGGACTCAGGTCGGTATAGCCGACGCTGTCACCTCAGAGTTTATGAATGGTCAGGTCAGTAAAACTGACGCCATGACATACTCCGGTAGAGAACGGATAGGATGGGAGCAGAAGAGATTAGGGAGGATAGGATGATTTTGAATAGCTTGGGGACCTGGATAGAAAAAGGTCGTGTCCATTAAAACCTTAAACCTAAAACTCTAACTTCGGGACGAAGTTTTCAGAAGGGGGAGTGTATGTAACGGCCCATCTAAACTGATCCACTATATAAAGTTTTAAACTTTATAAGAAAACAAATATGATGAATTTTAAATAATAAATATGTTTAAGTTTTATAAATATAAATTTAAACTTTATAACATATATAAATTAAACTTTATAAAATATATAATTTAAACTTTATAACATATATAAATTAAACTTTATAAAATATATAATCTAAACTTTATAACATATTTAAATTAAAACTTTAATAAACTAAACTATATGCTAAAATACCAGAAATCAAATAAAGGACCCTTTTAAAAGGGGGCGCTTAAAATCAACTGAACATTTATAGCAGAGCGCATTTGACAGGGAAAATATCTGAGAGCATCAATGCGTGGAAGGCGTGTTGGGACGAGGGAAGGCGGTGGCTGCAGGTAGGAGAGTGGCCACCGCCAGGCCCGTAGATAAAACCGGAGGCCTGAACCAAGAGAAGGGGGGGAAAACAAGAGAGGAGCAGAAAGAACCAGAAGCAGAAATTCACCAGGAGAAAACTAGGAGAAGATAATTACCCATTGGAAGAGCTTTAAACCGTCTGAGGTTCTGGGCACGGAGGGACAGAGAGCTTCTGTTGAGAAGCTTTCTGGATTGAGCAGCTAGGTTTGCTCAGTCTGGTTGGGTGGTATTGGTCTCCCGAAGATTGGATCAAATAGCCACGACATCACCAGCAGAATCACCAGTTCAGTAGCAGAATCAGCAGCAGTTAAGGTAAGTACAAATTTAAATTCTTCAGGCTTTCTGTATTTCAGATTCTAGTTACTGTGTTTTGGTTATTACATGTTCACATACCATGAATTTATGAAGATAATTTAATCATAACCACGAAAGAGCCACCACAGGTACAGAGAAATAGTATAGGTGCCCTTCGGTAAAAGATTGAATGAAATAATACAAATGAGAGCTTGAGTTGTGTGTATATAGTATATGCAACTCAAGTAAGGGTTAAAGGCCCACAAAGAAAGGGAACACACCCCAGCAATAAAACAATAGGTAGCTTTAACTACCCAAAGGGTGGTCCATTAAGGGCCAAAACTACCCACATAGTGCCCTGCCATGTTGCCACAAGTGAAGATTACACATTCTAAACAAAATGCAGTTTAGGAATGGGCAAGAATTATAACAGACATTACCTCAGTAGACAAACTGAAGTCTAATGCTCCCCGGACAACAGAAGGATCTGGAGATGATGCAATTGAACCTACAGGTCATGATACGGTATCCTCTTTTCAGAAAATTTTACCTTAAAATATTACTGCTAATAAACGAACCAAAGAGTCAGTCCCCTACGTAAAATGCGAACTTTTTCTTGACTTAGATCTGTCTCCCTGAAAATTCTCAATAAAGATTCATAGCCAAATTTATCTGAAGTCGTGACACTCTTCATGACAGCTGTGTATGCAACCTATAGAAAAAAAAAACCCAACCATTTAGATCAATAAACATGTAACAGCATAAAAAATAGTCCCTTTAATTTCATATGGACACTAGCATCAGCAAGAACAGTGCAACCTGTCTGATGTCTGCAGGTAGAAGTGTTGTGCTTCTGTCATTCAAGAAAACATTGAATCGTCTTCTTGCTTCTACTGTAGTTTCTTCATGCCCAAACCGAGCTAAGATTTCCAATATCCGCCCTCTTAACATTGAATTCAAGTGACTCTCACCTGGAATAGGCTCCCAGCCCAGTTTCCTGTCTAAGTAAATTACAATACAATGGAGTGAAATTAAGTGATGGCACTGGCCACAAGGCCTGTAAACTATGCAATTTGCAGAGTTTTCATAAAACATCACAAACATGATTGTGTTATTTTTTGATAACCAATACCTTGCATTCTACAACCAAAGATAACTTTTGTGTACAACCAAAGATAATTTTTGAGTAAGACCTTGCATGCATGTATGTCTGTAATACGTACACAACAAAGAGAGAGAAACACTGACTATGTTTCAAGGATAGGAAGGACATAGTTCCAATATGTTTATGGCAGGGTTATTTGAGAGTAGCAGGAAGTGCCAATTTTAAAAAGCTTCTGGTACGGGGTGTTCCGGGATCATTTTTTATATAGAATATATTTTGATGCATATATATCGAAAACAACATGCAGAATGCCAAATTAGTTGCAGAAAACATGAAATTATAGATTTAATTACTGAATTAATGATGATAATTAACTTATTAAAGCATCAACCATTCAGCACACATATAAAATCAGTCATCTAGCAGTTGTAACATTGTCATGAAATCATCGACCATTACAGCAGCGTTCAAGTTTCAACAAATAAGATTTGTCATTAACAAACTGTAACTGATAACATCAACCATGAAATGAAAGAGAGCATCATAATCATTACCAAAGAGTTGTATTATGCAGGCAACAGTACAAAATCTACTTCAAAGTTCATAGTTCAAACTTTAGTTGTCATATAATGTTTACAAAATATGCTATAATTGTTAACACCAATTTACTCATGCTGAATTCAACAGTTACGTTCATTATTGTTTGTAAGCACGTTCGGCATAAGGGCAAATTTCTTAGTCCATCTTGATTGAGCAGAAAATACAGTTCATGGGTGCATTCTCTGTGGGTTCTATGGGCATCATCCCTACACAAGAGTGAAAATTCCTAAACTGGAATCCCTATTGCAGCAACTGATGATATTTCTCCTATTGACACCAATTTACTCATGCTGAATTCAACAGTTACGTTCATTATTGTTTGTAAGCACGTTCGGCATAAGGGCAAACTTCTTAGTCCATCTTGATTGAGCAGAAAATACAGTTCATGGGTGCATTCTCTGTGGGTTCTATGGGCATCATCCCTACACAAGAGTGAAAATTCCTAAACTGGAATCCCTATTGCAGCGATTGATGATATTTCTCCTATTTGTTAAATTTTTTTAAACAAATTACTTGTAGTTTTCTATGACAAATATCGAAATACATACACTGCAGCCTTCATTTAATTAAATTATATGTGGAAACAAGAAACTAAGCAAGAAAGAAAGTACAACACAATGACACCGTTATTTTTGGACAAATGTCCCTGGAAAAACCCAATGCGGGAAAACCAGTGCAACAGATCAGAGGGTTTTATTATTAAGCAGTAGTAAATCTGAATACAACTTTTGGATGCCTTCCCGGCAATCCAGTTACAAAGAATATCACTCGGCAAAAGAAATTAGTGAGATTACCTCACTCTACACCGCAAGTCCCGATTGATCCGGCAGCTGAATCAACGAGTCCCCAGCTACCTTTGCGCTGCCCCTACGCAGTCACTGCGTGGGCCTGCGTCACTACCTTTGAGGCACAGCATCACCTCTCTGCTGGATCAATTTTCTCTCAGGAGCTTTGACTTCAGCCCTCTTGGCTCAGAACGTCAAACCCCCAGCAAAATCTCGGACCTCTACGTGGAAGGCTCTGCGCTGCTCTGCGTGATCCTTTCTTGGCTCTACGTCCCCTTAATGGGCATTGCGCTGCCTCCTCTGCGTCTTCCTCTGCCTCTCTATTGCTTATTCTTGGCTCCGGGAAAGATCCTCCAGCCAAAACTATCTTTTCCCCTCTTTGCATGATCACCACGAAATCATTGCGTTGTTCTCTAGCTCAACAATTCGATCTGATAGATCAACAATTGGTATGTCTTCCAAATGACCCTCAAGCCTCCTTAAATAATCTTCTCGTTGACATTCAACAACCCATATTAGAAGCTAATCAATGGAAAAGATCATTTCTGCGTGATCCTCGTCTTCTTCTAGAAGTTACACCCACAGTTAGATTAATACCCATTAATGATTCTAATTTCCTAAGTTTAGAATTAGGGTCCCATTAAAAACAATTAATTATTTTAATAAAACTGTCCCCAGGTGGAATTTCTCAAAACGCTTTCTAGGTTCTTTGGAATACATGTGCCCAAGCCTCCTTGCAAAATTTGAGACTTAAAGCACATCCGATGCTACTAGAAATCAACATAGAGTTGTTAGATTTTAGTTTACAGGGTTTTAGTTACATTACAGAGTTAGAGTTTCAAAGATCCACGTTTCTAGGGGGATAGTATAAGATTGTGGTATATTTAGCAGGTTTCCAATTCATGCTTCCAAAGGTTGCATGTTGTGTTTGATAATGTTTCTATGTTCCTTATTGCAATATGAGTCAATTGAGACCATTTTAGATGACATGCAAGAATTTTCTAGAGGTTGGAATTTTTTGCAAGTAGAGTTAGGAACCTCAGATGGTGTAATGTCCCTTCCTAAATTAATTTGGAACAAAATTAATCACTACATTTTTGGGCCAATTTTGAAGGTGATGAGGCCCATTCGATTTTATTAGGAGGTTTAGACTTTAGTAGAAGTTGTTTGGTGTGGTTAAGTCACACATGGGGGCCACCCACACTAGGAGAATACGAACTCTCTAGTTCGAATTGCATGAGAGGGGAAGTCATGGTTAAGTGAGGGACCCACGATGGAGGGAAAATGGAGGGAAAAGTGCTCCATGAAATCTATAAAAGGAAGGCAGCTCTCCTCATTTCATCATCTTTGGCATATCAAATTTCTTCTCAGTTGCTCGAGCTGCTTAGTTGGGTCACTTGCTGTTTAGCAAAGAGTTTTCTAAGCGGAAAACTCACCCTTTCTTCAGGTGACTTCGAATGCCACCCTAGAGAGGTTCATCCATAATCTTCCGGAGGTGATTTTCAGAGTGGTTTCCAGCATTTATATTCAGTGTCTCTAGGCGGTGCATATTTCTGGAGGATGCAGAAGAGAAACTGAGTTGTGATTTTGACATTCTCCAAGGGAGATTTTACTGGGAGAAATTCCAGGAGAGAAGCTCTGGTGATTTTCTTCCATTTGGGTGATTTTTTGGGCTGGAGGAGAGAGCTATCATTCAGTAGCGATTTCGCACTTCCTGGGCCAGCGCAGAAGGAAGAGATTGGGCACACGTGGGAGGTGGAGACTCAACCATTGAGGCTGATCCTTGTTGGGAGAGATAAGGAAAGCATTAGTGGAGGTGATTGCTACTTTTTTGGAGTGTTTGAGGAGGATTTTGCTGGTGTATTGACGAGCAGTATGTTTCAGCAGTTTTCAAGGGCGTAGGGCCTTTTGGGGGCCAATTTTGGAAGGTGAAAATACAACCAAACTATTTCTAAGTTTTTCTGGGTTTTGCGAGAGGAGTTTGTGGTTAAAATTTTAGAATTTTCCGAGTGATTTTTGGGTATGAAATCCTTATTCTTATAACAAGGCAAATAGCTAGTTAGCTAGGGAATTTGCATCATTTTGTGGGTTTGAGTTTGACTTGGAGATAGGGAAAACCCTTTATGGGTTTTTCTGGGTTTTTGGTGGAGAGCTTAAGGTTAATTTTGCAGCATTTTCTTAGGACCGGAGGTGGGGTTTCTAGTAGTTCCTTTCTAGCTAACAGTGTAGTTTTTTGGGCAGCACAGAGCATCATTGGAGCAGTTGACATCAACATTTGAGATTATTGTTTTATCACCTGGATTGTGTCATGCTTGCCATTGAGGCAAGCCCAGGTTCACTTCTTCATACTATTGTACTTGCTCCATTGGATTAATAAAATGGCCCAGTTGTTTCTTATTTCTGGAGTTTTTATGAGTATTTGTTGAATGTTTAAAATTTCTGGTGTTGTATTTGTCTTTGCTTTACATATCATTGTTTATCCAAGTTTGGAACATTACAGTGGTATCAAAGCATGATCTTGGCCCAGTTGTGCGTAACCAATAAGATCATGGGAGATTTGGGCATGTATGCACAATGACAGGTTACACCATACACCACCCATGGCTCAAGCGAGATTTAGTATGCAGGAATTCTGGAGTGGAGTCCGCTAGAACGATGAGAGGTTAGATCAGTTGAGGAAGGTGTCAGACCAGATCCATCCTTGCCCTAACAGCAGAGACACTAGAGGTGCACAAGCCGTGGGAGTACAACCATCTACACTTGTGGGGAAAAATGACAGAATGAGGGCACCAAATCTCCTGAAAAGGAGCAAGCAGGCCAGGGACAGTTAGAGGGTGAGTCAAGGAGACAATTTTGTTGGTGGAGACCTAGTTTTAGACATCAGGGGCCTAAGGAGGAGGCCAAGGGTACGTGGGGTCATGAGGAGCACATTGATATACCCAGTGTAGCACAGGAATCACCATTGTTGGAGACCTCTTTGATAGGACCAGTTGACACCTTGACGAAGAAATTGGAGCATACACCCATAGAGTCATTTGATGATGTGGTGTCCGTCGTTGATGAGGTGCCATTTTTTGTTGAGGTATCCATTGATGAGGTGTCAAGGACTGTGTCCGGATTTCCAGGTGATGGCAGCCCACAACAAATTAGGGAGGAGCTGGGAGACACATCCATTAGTGAGGTGTTGATGGGCACAGAGGCACCCAGATCCGTGACAGAGTTCTCAAACGACAGCTACCTACAACAGTATGGAGAGCACCTTGAGGAGCGTGAGCTAGATGAGGATGTTATGCTTGATGAGCTACTTGTGGAGGGACAACTCGGGACTCCTATTGTGCCCATGGTAGAGGGGGATGGGAAATCATCTGTTGGACCTGCCATCGACAAAGAGCAGATAGATGCGTAGGCAGCTAACAAAGCTGCATTCCTTCCAGAAAATAACTCTCTCTAGGATTACGTAGATGGGGCATGCAGTATTGTTAGGTTACCTATGCACATTGTAAGGAGATTGGTTGGGTTACCTAGACAGGTTGTATATGATGAGTAGACCAGTGAGACGAGGTGACATGAGTTGCATAGGGTGCAACACTTGCATGATGGACTTGATATGTACTCGGGGATTCTTGCATTTGATCCCTCCCATGGGGTTGGGTAACAAGAGATATTGAGTTGGCACCTGATAGGGTTGATTAGGTTTTTGGATACATCCATGATCGAGAGCATAGTTCAGCAGGGGTTGTGGTTTGCCAGAGGGGCTCGAGGTTGGATCATCATTGGGACCCAGGCGACGCAGAGCAGAAGAGGGTGACGCAGTCCCTGGAGGGTGAAGCATTTCCAAAGAGAAGCTTGGAGCAGCTTTCGTTGTCCAGCTAAGGAACTGTCGAAGTTTCCGTGGGATCAATCATTCGGTTGCTAATCCGTCAGAATATCTGTCTCTGAGGAGAGGTAGTTCTGCGAAGGAAATTCTCCGAAGGGTGAGCCATTTTTGGCACCCTAGTTGTGTTCAAAAACTTCATAATAATAAAACCCTCATATCTGCTGCGCCTTTTTTCCCGCATTGGGTTTTTCCAGGGACGTAGGGATTTCTGATGTGTCAGACTTAGAAATTTCAACAATAGGGCCAAATTCGCGACAATAGCTTGAGGGTGACGCAAAACCAATAGAGGAGGGCATAACACTGAATTTTGGGCAATTTTGGGAGGTGAGAATTAGCCCAAAACATTTCTAGATTTTGTTGGACTAGCATCAAGGAGTCTGCTCCTAATTTTGCATAATATTTGGAGTTTTGATACCCCAAATAGCAGAGTTATTTGGCAACCAGTTGGGAGGAGTGAGTTTAAATTTTGGGTTCCGGGTGGTTGGTAAAATTTTCCCAAACGCTTTATGGGTTTTTGTGGGTTTTATGTTGGGAGACTCCAACAAAAATTGCAAAAAAATATGGGCACTTCTGAGAGTCAAATACAAGGTTGTTTCTAGTTGCAGCAGCAATTTACACAAAGCAGAGCACAGTTTATTCTAGGATCTTTTCTGACTCTTGGAGCCATTGATTTGACACCTGCTTTTAGCCTTTCTTGTTGTAGCAAGACCAGGTTTCTTTTATCACAATTATTGTACTCATAATTTATTATATTAATAAGATGACTCAAAGTTTTTGCCCACATTTTAATGTTTATTTTTGTATGGTTGTACATGCTTGAATTTTATAGTTGTAGTTAGTTCTTTTCTTCTGTTATCTATGTTAGTTTTTGTAGCATCAGATGTGTTCTAGCCACAAAATTTGGTAGAGAGGCTAGAATACATGAGATCTCCAAAATCCAAAAATCATTTCTGGAAATTCTGCCTAGAAATGACTTAATTATATTATTAACTAGTTTTTAAATATTACTTAAGTCTAAATTTAAGTAATATGGTTAATTAATCAGTATTAATTAAGTCAAGGCGAGAATCATCTAGAAACTCACAGATCGATCCAGAGATAATCCTAGCCATAGATTATGTTGTAATCTTGGTTGTTCGTGCTCCAACAAAGGATTCTAAGGGGAGGTTGATGTGGTGATGGAGAAAACACTTGAGCAGTTCAATTTCTTGGCAAATTGATTTCTAAAGTAGCAACAGTCAATTGCTGAAGAGAGTCAGAGATCGAAGCAGTGAGAGAGGGGAAGAGACAGTGAGGCTAGAGGAGGCATTCCAGATCCAGCGAATGAATTTGCAGAGAGGCAGAAGAGCAACAGAGAGGTTGATGTGGGGGTAGTGCAACAACCTCTAGAGGAAAGATCGATTTGCTAAGAGGGAGAGCATCTTCAGTTCCAGCGACCGAGAAGGAGTCCCAGAGTGCACGAGAAGCATCTTTCCAGTCAGCAGAAGGCAAAACGAATTAATTAGAGACCAGTTTGAGGCTAGACGTCCAGCAAGCTGCGCAAAGCAGTGCAGAGGCTGACGCAGAGGGTCAGAGGGCCGAATTTCTGAAGGCAAGTCGTGTTGGGAGTTTGCCTATGGGGTGAGGAAAATTCTTCACTAGATTTTTGGCAGTATTTTTCTCTGTAGGATTTTCATATTTCGGCATCCAGTTGTACTTAGAATTTCTCACTACTACTTAATAATAAAACCCTTAGTTGCTACACCGGTTTTCCCAAATTTGGGTTTTCCAAGGACTTTTGTCCAAAAATAATTGTGTTATTTTTTATGTGTTTGTGCGAGCATTTCTCAGTTTCCAATGCATTATTTTTCCACAGTATTTTAGTTATGAAGGTTGTAGTGTATTTATTTTGATATTTTTCGTAGCAATAAAATTGATAATTAATTAACAATCAGGAGAAATAACATCAATTGCTGCAATAGGATTTTGGTATTGGAATTTTCACATTGTATCAGAGTGCAATTGATTAGCCGGAGAGAGCAGAAGTGAAAGAAGGAATTTTGTTGCTCAGAGTGGGTAGCAGGCCGAAATTCCCAAGGGAAGAGTAGTCATTTTTCCATGAAGCCGAGTTACTTGTGGAGGTTCGATATTTTTTGAGTGAGGGGCAGAAAAACTTCGATCTTTCCAGATCGAGTGGTTCTAAAGATAGATGGAGCAGCTCAGAGTTTTCATTGGACAAATCTCTAGCTGGACACAGTGGTTTTTGCAGCAGTTCGCTAGAGCAGAGCCAACATCGGGGTGGAAGAGAGAAGAGCACACACAGAGGGAAAATTTTCCTCAGGGAACTTCTAGTCTCAAGTTTGATTTTCTTTGTAGATCGACAGTGGTTGTGAGCAGATCTTCTCACTCTAGAAGGGAGTGCAGATAATAGAGCAACAACTGAGCAGAAGGAAAGAGGAAGTTTTTAACAGTTCGTTGAGATGGCCACTGCTAGGCTTCGTGATCAGGACAGGTTGGGTGGAGCTTCCAACTACATCATCTGCAAGGAGAGGATGTCCTTCCTTCTAGATAAATATGGCCTGGAAGCCTACATTGATAATGTAGTGGCAGTTCCCCAGGATGCAAATCAACGAAAGGAATACAAGGAGATGGCGCGGGTGAAGAAATTGATCCTGGATGGAGTCTGGGATCATATGGTCTCACATTTAGCTGGAAAAGATACTACCAAATAGATGTGGGATGCTCTCTCCACATTATACCAAGGAACTTCCGAACAACGGAAGATGTTTCTTGAGGAGAAGCTGAGATGCATTTGGATGCAGAAGGGGGAAGGCATAAATCCCTTCCTTACCAGGATTTAGGAGGTCCAAGAGCAACAATCAGTTGTTGGGGCAGCGCCTCAACTCACAGAGCTAGTGCAATTGGCACTCAACAGTGTCTCAGAGGAGTGGCAGGTCTTTGTCCAAAGCATATTAGGCAGAGATAGGCTACTAGAGTGGGACAGGATGTGGGCCAATTTGCAATAGGAGGAGTTGAGACAAGCTCTGTTAAAGAGCTCCATCAGTGGCAGCAACAGCGACGGATCGAAGGTGGTGAAGGAGGAGGAGAATGTGGCCCTCACATGAAAGGGTCCTAGTCAGGGGCAAGGGGAGTAGAGAAAGAGGAAGAAGGACCTATCTAAGGTCAATTGCTTCAAGTGTGGCAAACTTGGTCACTATAGTACCTAGTGTCCTCTCAGGAAGAATGACAAGGAGGAGAAGGAGGACCAATAGGCAACTTTTGCAGAGATCGACAGGTTTTCGTCCAGGTTGGAGGAAGACTTCGCAATGTTTGCGGACATCCCTCCATGAGTGAGGTGGGGATATTTGGTGTTGTAGTCCCAAAGAACTACAGAGATTGGGCAAGGTCCTTGAGGAGTCCACCTCGTGGATCAATACCTTGCTACGTGGGCCCACAATATTCAATAACAGGATGGATCAATGACAGTTTATGCAGTCAGATTCTAGAGTGACAGTTGCAGAGACTAGTAGCAGTGAGATGTTGGGGAGCACAGTGCAAAGTTGGCAGCAGTGCAGTTGGCACAATGCAGAGTCAGTAGCAGCGCAGCGTCTTCAGTGGACAATGCAGAGGCTAGTAGCAGTCAAAGACTCTGGAGACGGATGCATCATACTGAACACAATTGATTCAGTATTTTGGATACTTTTGAGTTGCAGATGTTTCAGTTGCAGCAACAACAAATGAGAGGGAGTTGCAGTGCAGCGTTGGCAACAGTAAAACAGGGTCAACAGCAGCACAAATACAACATATATCAGAGTTGCGTAGTGGTTGGTGGGCAGTATGGCCAGACATCAACAGCATGACAGGAGATGATGCACAGACAGGGTGTTGTGTAGGGAGTGCAACACTATAACACATTCCTCACTAAGAGGGAGTGTTAGTTTTTGTAGCATAGGATGTGTTATGTTGACACTGCCACCTACACCTACCTACAAGTCTGTGAGAAAAACCTTCAAGCCCACAAGGTGTGGTTAGTGGCAGGGAACTTAGAGAAGGGGTTGTCACACTAAATCCCCTCTCTCTCCGTTTAAGCTCTCTCTTAAGTTAGCTGGGGGGGTGGTCCCTAATGAAAAGTTAAGTTACAAGATGATATGAGGTTCTAGGAGGAAAGCTAATTTGGATTACTTTTAAGGATTTATGAGAAAATATGAAGTGAGCAACTTGAAATAACAATGCCAATCATTAATATGAAAAAAACCATAAAACCAGTGTCTTATAAGGAATTTGCTCAACAATTTAAAGAAATATTTGCTCAAAGTAAAAAGCAATGCTCTCAAAAGAGAAAGCAAAGTAACCCAAAGATGTAAACAAAAATTGTTAGCACAAGATATGTAAGATACAAAATGTTTTTGAGATAATACTCTTTATAAATCAAAACATGTGAAACATATCTTGCCAAAACCCAAAAATTAGTAATTAACTTGGAAATGTAAAAGAAAGGAAATGCTAAACCAAGACATAAATATGCAATTAGACTTGAGGCATGAAAATAAAGCACTTGTTTGAAATGATTACAATACTTGCTTTTGGAATAGACTTTGGATATGAAAACTCAAACCATCAAGAAAAAAGTAAAGTAAATGCAATGGAAAGTGCTCTTGGTTAATCTTATTAATTATCTCCACAACAAGATTACAATTTAACTCTTCAACCCTCAAACCTCACCCTCGCCCAAATATATGGATCTCACAATGAGCAGTCAATAGAGAAGTAGAGGATCCCTAAGATGTCTACTTCAACCAACTTATGTTGGAGGTAAAATTTTAATGAGGCTTGGAGCCTTCCTATACTAAAATGCCTAGATGAAATGCATGTAAGTTTTTCCCCAAAATAAAATAATACTACGTGCAAATGCTTCAAAAAGATTAATTTGTAATGCTTGAAAATGGAATAGAGTTCAACATAAGTTGCAATTATAACTTCAATTGGAGGAATAAAATTAGCTTACAAGTGTCAATGAATTAAAATGATACAAGTAATTTGCTTGAATGTAAAATTTGTTTCAAATAGACAATGACAATAAATTGCTCCAATATTCAAGATAACAATGTAGCATAAAAATGAAACATGTATTCAAGTGCTCATGAAACAATTTACTAAGGTAAATGGAAACGAATCAAAGTTTGTTAAGAATATAAAATGTTTGCATGTAAATGATGAATTGCCCAAAGTAAAGTGTAAGCTTGTAGCTTCAAACAACAATGAGATAGAGAATGCAAAACTCAGAAGCAATTGTAACAAAACTTAATTAAATGTGATAGTGAGGTTGTGTTAATTCCCAATTAAAGCATGCATGTAAGTGAATGAAGTATGAAAGCTTAAACCATGTAAATGTCAATCCACCCAAGAGAAGCCTCCCTCTAAATGGGGAGATAGGATACCATGGGAGAAATCCCAAGCTCCCACATGAAAATTAGATCTTTTATTAATATTACAATGAAAAGATGTTAAATTGGCAACTAGGGCCAAACTCCATGTGGGTCGGCTTATTTATGACAGCTGATATTTTTATTGGATCCCTCTCGTCGAGAGGTGTAGGATTGATCCAAAGATCATCCGATTCCGATAAGTATTTATGGAGATATGAATTTATTTTGTTTATGTAATTATTATCAAGCCGACCAGCTCTTATGTAAGCTCTAGAAGCCCAACCAACGTGTCTATTCAACCTCTACATTTTTAGTATAAATAAGAGAGGATTTGGAGTCATTAGGGACACACATTCTCCATGTGAACTCCTCCTCTCCACGTCTTGGGTTTTTGGAGAAGGAGAAGACACAAAAGAGAATACGTTGGATACCCTAGCTGCAGTAGAAAGAGCCGCAGTCCATATGCTATAATGAAGGCAATCCATACGTTGCTCACCTAGCCGCAGTCAATATATATACGCTGCTAGTTGGACGCTGAGATAAATGCAGTAATGAAATATATATATGCTGCTCGTTGGACGCTGAGATAAACGCAGCAATGAAATATATATACGCTGCTCATTGGACGCTGAGATGAATGCAGCAATGAAATATATATACGCTGCTCACCTAGCCGCAGTCAATACATATACATACGCTGCTCGTTGGATGCTCAGATGAATGCAACAATGAAATATATATACATTGCTCAACTAGGCGCAGTCAATATATATATACGCTGCTTGTTGGACGCTGAGATGAACGCAGCAATGATATACGTTGCTCACCTAGCCACAGTCATAACCACAGCCACTGTTATCTACGATCTTCATGAAGCACCCAGACGCAGGTCAATGGGACATAACGCTGGTCAATGAAATAGTGATACCCTATGTATTCAATAAAACATAGATACGCTGTCATGAATATCACGCAGTCATGAAGGCAATGGCAATACCTATATATACCCAGGCAATGAACGTAGCAATATATATATATGTATATATATATCTATATATATATATATATATATATATACACTGATCATTGAGATAACCTACGCAGCAAGGTAAATGAAACATATATACGCTAACCTGTAGCCTAATACGCAGGTCATAAACAGCAAGGAAGTAAAGCCGCAGTAATACAAAGCTGTAGGTGACAGCGTGGTAAATCCAAGGCTGTCTATGAAAGAAGCAGTCTTTCTAAGCATATTGGACAGTGTAATACAATAGTGATCTGAAGATGAAAATCTTGGACGAAGGGACTATGTTACACACAGCATCCTGAGATATAGAACTCAGTGTATTATGACAAGGGCAGCATGATAAACATGATGAAGGCAAGGGCAGCATGATAATCATGCACATTAGTAGGGGCAGCATAATGATGATAATGCACATTAGCAAGAAGCTACATGATACATGGGCAACATGAAGTTGAATGAGAACATGGACATGATGGACAGCAGCATGATGATGAAGCACATCTGCTAGGGCACCAGCATAATGAAAATACACATCTGTAAGGACAGCAGCATGATGATGATGCATATTAGCATGGACAACATGATATATGGGCAGCATGATGCAGATTATGGACAGCGTGATGTATTAGATCATGAGTAGCATGATGATGCATGATGCAGCATGATGGTGCTATACGATAACGTGTAGAAAATGGACGAGATGCAGCACGATGATAGGTGAAGGAGTCACCTTGGAGAATCAGTTGAAGCAGAATGTCTTCAACTGATCTCATCATTATACGAAATGATCTATGCTAGATCTAGATAAGTCAAAGTGTTGACTTCTACTATAAATGTACTCTCTCTCTCTTTCTCTGCTGAACTTTGAAGATAAAGGAAGATTTGATCAAAGGGTTTCCCCACACATTGTGGGGTTTGTCCCTGGCTTGCGCCATATCTTGTGTCCTCTTGTCTTGGCTTGTCTTCTGCGTTTTATATTTATGTTCTATCTGTAGTTTATCTTAATGCTGATGTGATTGTTAACTGTGAAAATTTAAATAAATTGCTCCAACATAGAACATACCTAAACTTAACATGGTATCAGAGCTGAGGTGAAGACAATGCCCAAGCAAGAGTGAAAGAGCAATCAGAGAAGACAGTTGGGACAAGACAGAAGGATCAATGGGTTCCTCATAATTCACCTAGGGTGGAGTCGAAGCAGAGAATGTTATCATAATGGCGCAGTGGAAGTTTCTGATGGCCCATCTAAAGATCACTTCATTGGGAAGTTCGGATTTAAGGGAGGAAGGAAAGGCGTATGCCTTGTTGAAATAAGTTCGGCCGTTATGTGAAGGAGTGTCCGAATGGCAAAGACACATCTCTTGATGAAGATAGCAATCATTCCTGGGACATCTTCAATGATCAAAGGAATGACTGGTAATGCAGGTCATCAAGGAAATGGTCGACTCTTCCACAAAAGCAAGGAACCCCAAAATCTCTTTTATGTACCTGATCGCAAGAAGAACCTGGTGTCCATCTCGGAAATGGAAGTCAAAGGTTACAGGGTGGCACTTATCGATGGAAAGGTACATGTTTGAAAATAGGTCTTTCAAAGATGTTTTTGAGTTCAGGGTTGTATCAAGTTGCAGGAAGTCCACTGGGGACCATGTCCATTGACACAGCACCAGAGGTCTGTGAGTCCGATGGTGACAGAGATGCCTGAATTCAAAAAGAGCATGAAGGTACATGTCTGAGATGTACCGAAGGAAAATCTTACAAGGGCACCATTCCCCTTCATGTAGCAGGTCCATAGGATTCATGAACAGGAATATCATGTATACAGGTGGAAGAAAGCCCTCTATGGCTTGAAGAAAAACACCCCGGGCATAGTATGAGAGGATTGATAGTTGTCTGATGAAGCTGAGATTCACTAGGAGTGAAATTGATCCAAACCATTTCTCGAAGGTTGTGGATGATAGACCTCTCATACCAGCACCTATGTCTGACAGGTGCAGACCCTCTCATTTGTAGGAGACAGAGGGAGTTGGATTCCATATGTGGAATGATAAACTGCAAGCCTGTGACTACCTCAAGGATATTAACTTTCAGAAGCTATATGGTAGTGATGTCGGACCAGATTTGGGAAATGCCTCTGAGTTTCATAAACTCAATCACGTTGATGTTCTTGGTGAACTTCCGTCCAGACATATGTTTTGCAGTTAGCATGGTGAGCTCATATTTGGTTGAGCCTCACTGGATTGGTGCCAAGAATCCTCTGAGATATCTTCGGGGCACAATCTCTCATGGATTGAGATACACTGCTGGAAATATGAAAACTGCATGATTATTCGAATGTTGACTAGGTAAGCATTGTGGAGAATCACGAGAGCACTTCTCAGTGCTGGTTCTCTTTGGATTCTGCTTCGATATCATGGATGAGCAGGAAGTAGAAATCGGTTGTTATAAGTACCGTCGAGACAGGATACATAACTTCGAGTATGACCTCGTATGAAGTTGCCTGGCTATGGAAACTCTTCAGTGAGTACACATTATGAATACCACTTTGATTCTCTGTGACAACTAGAGGTGGGATTTGATTATTGAGGAATCCCGTATTCAATAATTGCTCCAGCAGATAGACATCAAATACTGCCTTATCTGAGATATGGTAAGTCGATGAGCAAGGAGGCTCCATCGCATTAAGATGATGTACAGGTCGATACACTTTGTCAGAGCCCCGTGGAAAGATCAAATTTGTGATTTTCCCAAACGACTTGGAGTCGTCAAGAAAACCTTGTACAAGGGTCCTGCATGTTGCATACATTGAGCTCTAGGAGCTCTGGGGGCTTGCGGTTAGTACTGGAGCAACATACAACCACAGGATGACTCACCCTCCCCTAGTGGTGCGCACTGGAACAAGATGATTCGCTCTCTTGTGGGACAAGATGATTCGCTCTCTTGTGGAACAGGATGATTCGTTCTCCTGTGTAGCAGGATGATTAGTTCTCCTGTGAGGCCTGGATTGATGTGTTCTCCATGGCGATTGTAGCAGGATTGATGTGTTCTCCTGCGAGGCCTAGATTGATGTGCTCTCCATGGCGGCTTGGATTGATGTGTTCTCCATGGTGATTGTAGCAGGATTGATGTGTTCTCCTATGAGGACAGGATTGATTAAGTTCTCCTGTCAAGGCATCCTACCCATGCAGTCTGGGACTCATGGGAAGTACCTCTCATATGATCAATGAGCAGGGAAATGAAATTAGGGACCATAGTAGTACCAATGAACGCATCGTTGTATCTATCGTACTCCCTACGCTAGGATGACCTCAATTGAACTGGGATCAATGATACTGGTCTAGGACCAAAGGTAGGAGTTGTACATACTATGATGCTAACTTCGAGTCGGCTGAGACTGGTCTGGGATCAGTGGTACATACTCCAAGACTGACTTCGTGTCAGTGCAGGACTGGTCTGGGACCAGTGAGAGTCATACATACTATGACGCTGACTTCGGGTCGGTTGAGACTGGTTTGGGACCAGTGGTAGGATTTGTACCTACTATGACACTGTCTTCGGGTCAGTTGAGATTGGTCTGGGACCAGTGGTACATACTCCAAGACTGACTTCGTGTCAGTGCAGTACTGGTCTGGGACCAGTGACAGTGGTACACACTATGACGCTGACTTCGGGTCAGTTGAGACTGGTCTGAGACCAGTGGTACACTCTCTGAGACTGTGATACTAGTCTGGGACCAGTGGTAGGAGTGGTACTTACTATGAAGCTGACTTCAGGTCGGTTGAGACCGGTCTGGGACCAGTGGTACCCACTCTGAGACTAACTTCGGGTCAGTGGAGAATGATATGACTCATTCTCGATCAATTCTTCTTCTTCATAGTTCAGCAGAGTTAAGTTGAGCAGAGTAGAGCCAGCAGAGCAGAGCTGAGCAGAGCCAGTTGAGCAGAGCAGAGCCAGTTGAGCAGAGCAGAGCCAGCAGAGCTGCGCAGAGCCAGCAAAAGCAGAGCAGGGCCAGCAGAGCTGAGCAGAGCCAGCAGAGCTGAGCTGAGCAGAGCTAGGCAGAGCAGTGCAAGGCACTAATGGCAGAAATAGTACAGTCGGACATATGTATCAGTGGATGGAGTTCTCCCTAGTTGAGAGGGAGTTTTAAATTGGCAACTAGGGCCAAACTCCATGTGGGTCGGCTTATTTATGACAGCTGATATTTTTATTGGATCCCTCTCGTCGAGAGGTGTAGGATTGATCCAAAGATCATCCGATTCTAATAAGTATTTATGGAGATATGAATTTATTTTGTTTATGTAATTATTATCAAGCCCAGTGTTGATAATATCGCCGAAATATCGGCGATATTCGCAAATATCGCGATATTTTCGGCGAGCCGAAATATCGCCCCGAAAAAATCGCGATATTTGCTAGTTTCGAATTTATCGCGATATTCACGAGATTTCGGCGATATTTTCCCAAATAGCGCGAGACGACCATAAATATCGCCGGCAGCCTTTATAAAATGGGTTTAGGGTTTTCGTTTCACGTCAATGAGCCATTTCGGTTTCGTGAGAGCTGGAGACGCTACGAACGGTGGCTGCGGAGGGTTTGAACTTTGAACTTTGGCTGCGGAGGGTTTACAACTTTACAGGTATGCCCCAGCGTTATACTTATAATCAACAATGATCCATGTAACATTCTGAGGTTTCAAACCATTTCGTTAAACCTTAGAACAGATTTGGGATTGTTTGACGTCTGCCTTATGCTCTATACAATGGTTCAAGAGCCACCATCTAACACTATTTTGGCTCAGCCGCTCAGATTCCTAACTTATTCCAAGACTGTCTACGACATATAGACTTAGCCTTTAGATGATGATTGAACAATATACAACTTTCACCTAACTCCTGTATTATTTATCTAAGGAATGCCTTTAAGGCTTTGTCTAATAAGACAATTTCTGAGGTTGTTAGCTCAGTATTGTATGGCAGATCGAAGATTTTCAGTTAGACATACTGTGACTGGGTGTTTCGAATCTAATGAATAATCCATTTATGTTGTATCTTTGGCTTCTTTTCAACATGCTGAGGGTTCTTCAATAGAAAACATTAGAGTGTGGCTGACATCAGGAAAGAGCGGATTCGTTGCAAGAGTTCAGCCTTAACACTATCAGGAACTGAGGCTGCACATATATATCAACCACGACGACTTACCTTAATAACCATTCATTTTACAAATAGAGAAAAAAAATCAAGAAAACAAAACTTATTTAAAATTTAGAAAGCTAAAACAAATGCATCCTTAAATATGTCTCTGCTGCCAAAGTTAGCATACCTGTAAACCTGTATAAAGATATGGCTGAACCTGCAAAATTGCAGCGTTGCATGGCTGTATAGAATCTAGATATTAGAATCTATAGATCTGTATAGGAGGGTTTACAGGTACAGCATTTAATTATTTAATATTTATTACTCTGCTGCAGGGTGCATGATGTTTAATATTTATCCTTGCTTGTGATTGTTATTGCTCTTACACTTTTAATTTTTAAAAGCTAGGCTATTAAAAATTTAATTTTCTTTCAAGACCTTTGGATTTTTCTTGTAGAACTTTGTTAAAGTTTATTCCATTTGTCTTTGAAGAATGAGGATTTGATATTGAGACCTGCACCCATGGAATTTCGTAAATTCGTATTACTTATTAAGTTATTAAGTTACTAATTCCAAATTTTTTTTGGTGCTGTAGGTTTCCTTTTGAGTTAGCAACTTAGCCCACTACAAAATACAAATATGCCAAAAAACTTGGACCCATTTTGGGAGTATGGAATCCCTGATGGTGGGACAAATCGTGCATATCTTTCATGCAAATTGTGTGGGGACAAGATGACAGGTGGGGTTACACGACTGAAATACCATCTTGCTAGACTCCCTGGACATGATGTTGGCATTTGTCAAGTTTCTAGTCCGGAGCTTATACGAAAAGCTCTTGAGGCAATTGAAGAAAAGGACAGAAAGAAGGAAGAGGCGGAAAGAAACAAAGCTGAACGTGCAGGTAGATCTTTTGGGATATCTTCTCCTGATTTTGATGTTCAGGGTAGTGGCCCTAGTGGGAGGGGCTCCACAACTGGCACACCATCACATGCTAGCGCTACTGCTAGTGTGAATGCGAGGTCATCATTTTTTGTTCCACGAACAGGAGCTGGAGCACAACCTGGCATAAAATCGCTTTATAAAAAAAGGAGAAGGAAGAAGCAGATAGAGTCATGGGGAGGTGTATTTTTTGGAGCGACTTACCTCTCAGCATCACAAAAACCAATCCATTTTGGCAACCAATGTGTGATGCTATTGCTGTTGTGGGCCCAGGGTACAAAAGTGCCACATATGAGGAGTTGCGGGGGCCAATTCTTCAAGCAGAAAAACAGGACATCAACTCTATATTGGCGGAGTTGAAACAGACATGGGAAGTCACTGGATGCACAGTGATGTCTGATGGTTGGACAGATAGGAAGGGTAGGACCCTTCTAAATTTCTTGGTACATTGTCCTAAAGGTACCATGTTTATTAAATCGTTGGATGCATCAGAACATATCAAAGATGCAGCAACGATATGTGAGTTGTTAGATGGGTTCATTCAGGAGATTGGTGTGCAGAATGTGGTGCAAGTCGTAACAGACAATGCAGCTAATTATGTGTCTGCCGGCAGAATCCTTATGGAGAGGCATCCCACATTGTTCTGGACTCCATGTGCAGCGCATTGTCTTGATTTGTTGCTTGAGGATATGGGGAAACTCTCCTTCATCAAGGAGGCAGTTGATATGGCTAGGAGCATCCCCAAGTTTATTTATAACCATGCTTTTGTTCTTAGCCTTATGAGGAGGTTCACTAGAAACAAGGAGTTGCGACGTCCTGCCATCACACGTTTTGCCACAACCTTTATTACTCTTACTTTGCTCTTCGATGTCTTTGTTGTCAGTTTGAGTTGAAGCAAATGTTTGTGTCTGATGATTGGCGTGCTTGTAGATACAGCAGGAGACCTGATGGGAGAGCCATTGAAAAAATGGTGTACTCTGAGACATTTTGGCGTGGAGTACAAGAAGCATGTGCAGTTAGCGAACCTATAGTAAAGGTTCTTAGATTGGTGGATGGAGAGAAGCCTGCAATGCCTTATTTGTATGAGGGCATGGATAGGGCCAAGGAGGCCATTCGTTCCTATTATGCAGACAAGGGTTCTGCTGGCCTTGATAGGCAGATGATGTTATGGGATGTGATCGATAGTCGGTGGACAGGGATGCTTCATCGACCCATTCATGCAGCAGCACTCTTCCTCAACCCTGCATTTGCATACAAATGCAAATTTCGTTTTGATGGCGAGGTGATGGAAGGGCTCCATTCCTGTATTCAGAGGATGGTACTTGATTCTGAGCTTCGTCGCAAAATCAGCCGCGAGATACATAGTTATCAGGATTGTGTTGGCCTATTTGGCTTTGATGATGCCATTAAGGAAAGGGCCCTCTTCATGCCACGTAAGTGACAAGTCATCACTCATTAGAAATTAGAAATTTGAATTTAATTATGTTTTAACTTTTAACTTTTAACTTTTAAGTTTTTGAATTTTTTATTTCATTATTTTGTTGTAGATCTTTGGTGGCAAAGCTATGGTGCAAGGGTACCAAATTTGCAAAATTTGGCTATACGAATCTTGAGTCAAACATGTAGCTCTTCAGGGTGTGAGCGCAATTGGAGTGTATTTGAGAAAATACACGCCAAAAAGCGCAACAGGTATAACTTTGAACTCAAGCCTTCAGTTGAGCAATTACACTTATTGTAATTTTTAATTTTTAATTTATGACCTTCAAGTGTCAAGAGTCAAGAGTCAAGACTCATTACTTTTTTTGACACTCTTACAGGTTGGAGTTCGCACGCCTCAACGATTTGGTGTATGTGCATTACAACATCCGACTTCGAGTGAGGCAAATAGAATCACCAGTGGATCCAGATGCCATTTCCTTAGACAATATTGATGTATTGTCTCCGTGGAGGGTGGAGTCTCAGGAGCCCATATTGGAGGAGTCACCTTCATGGTTAGAGCCAGTGGCAGATGATCCATTAGAGCAGGGGCAGCAAGAGGAGGACTCGAAGTCAGAGGAGCAGTAGCACTTAGAGGAGGAGCAGGAGGAGCAGGAGGAGCAGGAGGAGGAGGGCACTGCGGGAGCATCAGCATCAACACCATCTGCTATAGATATAGGAGAGCATAGCTCCATGCCTATCACTCATTATTTGACATTAGGTGCAGAGGCAGTGTCAGGGCCTTCTACTACTAGGGGCAGGCCTGGCAAACAGCCCATCATGTTTTCCCGTAAAAGGGGGAGAGGGCAGTAGATAGATAGCTGCTAGTTTTATTTGTTATGCTACATGTAACTCATGATGATGAGATACTTTTATTATTATATGTGATGTTATTTTGTATTGGTTCTCCACATTTGAGTCCTTGAATGGACAATTATCAGGGATTAGCACGATTTGGTATCGCCTTTGATATATCATTTCTATTTGACATCATATATATCAGTGTTTTCTTCATATTTATGTGCCAATGTGTTTATTTCATGTTGTTATTGCTTTATATGCTTAAAAATCTGAAAAAAATGAATATATTATGCATTTTTTATGCTTGCTTTTGTTGTTTAAATTCTGAACATGAAGATGTTGCTTTAAAAATTAAAATAGTTTCTTGAGTGTTTGCTGGGCACTGTATAGTTATACTCATTTAATGCCAATTTTTTGTTTTTTTTTGTGCCCTAGGTTTGAATTAGTTCACTACAAATGTCAAATATGCCAAAAGCCTTGGACCCATTTTGGGAGTATGGGGAGGCTGTTGGTGGGGCAAATCAGGCATATATATCATGCAACTTGTGTGGGACCAAGATGTCAGGAGGGATTACACGATTGAAATACCATCTGGCTAAACTCTCTGCATATGATGCAGATGTGATGCCTTGTATGGTTTCTAGTGCAGAGGTTATACAAAAAGCTCGTGAAGCAATTGCTGAACAAGACAGAAAGAAAGCTGCTAGGGAGAGGCCAATGGTCTCAGATAGATAGCTGCTAGTTTTATTTGTTTTGCAACTTTTGCTACATATAAGTTTATAACTCATGATGATGAAATACTTTTAAAGTTTTATATATGTGATGTTGTTTTGTTTGAGTCCTTGATTGGACAATTATCACTATCAGGGATCAGCAGGATATGTGATGTTATTTTGTTTGAGTCCTTGATTGGACAATTATCAGGGATCAGTAGGATTTGGTATCGCCTTTGAAGTTTGATGTATCATTTCTATTTGACATCATATATATCAATGCCTTCTTCATATTTATGTGCCAATGTGTTTAGTTCATGTTGTTATTGCTTTATATGTTTAGAAATCTGAAAAAAATGAATATATAATGCATTTTTTATTTATAACTCATGATGATGAAATACTTTTAAAGTTTTATATATGTGATGTTGTTTTGTTTGAGTCCTTGATTGGACAATTATCACTATCAGGGATCAGCAGGATATGTGATGTTATTTTGTTTGAGTCCTTGATTGGACAATTATCAGGGATCAGCAGGATTTGGTATCGCCTTTGAAGTTTGATGTATCATTTCTATTTGACATCATATATATCAATGCCTTCTTCATATTTATGTGCCAATGTGTTTAGTTCATGTTGTTATTGCTTTATATGTTTAGAAATCTGAAAAAAATGAATATATTATGCATTTTTTATGCTTGCCGATATTTGCCGATATTTTGCCGATATTTTCGCTGATATTTCCGATAAGATATTTTCTGGACCCTCGCCGATATTTTCCCGATACCGATATTATCAACACTGATCAAGCCGACCAGCTCTTATGTAAGCTCTAGAAGCCCAACCGACGTGTCTATTCAACCTCTACATTTTTAGTATAAATAAGAGAGGATTTGGAGTCATTAGGGAAACACATTCTCCATGTGAACTCCTCTCCACGTCTTGGGTTTTTGGAGAAGGAGAAGACACAAAAGAGAATACGTTGGATACCCTAGCTGCAGTAGAAAGAGCCGCAGTCCATACGCTATAATGAAGGCAATCCATACGCTGCTCACCTAGCCGCAGTGAATATATATATGCTACTCGTTGGACGCTGAGATGAACGCAGCAAGGAAATATATATACGCTGCTCGTTGGACGCTGAGATGAACGCAACAATGAAATATATATACGCTGCTCACCTAGCCGCAATCAACACATATACATACGTTGCGCGTTGGATGCTGAGATGAACGCAACAACGAAATATATATACGCTGCTCAACTAGCCGCAGTCAATATATATATATATATGCTGCTCATTGGACGCTGAGATGAACGCAGTAATGATATACGCTGCTCACCTAGCCACAGTCATAACCACAACTGTTGTTATCTACGATCTTCATGAAGCACCCAAACGCGGGTCAATGGGACATAACGCTGGTCAATGAAATAGTGATACCCTATGTATTCAATAAAACATGGATACGCTGTCATGAATATCACGCAGTCATGAAGGCAATGGAAATACCTATATATACCCAGGCAATGAACGTAGCAATATATATATATATATACGTTGATCGTTGAGATAACCTACGCAGCAAGGTAAATGAAACATATATACGCTAACCTGTAACCTAATACGCAGGTCATAAGCAGCAAGGAAGTAAAGTCGCAGTAATACAAAGTTGTAGGTGACAGCGTGGTAAATCCAAGGCTGTCTATAAAAGAAGCAGTCTTTCGAAGCATATTGGATAGTGTAATACAATAGTGATCTGAAGATGAAAATCTTGGACGAAGGGACTATGTTACACACAGCATCCTGAGATATAGAACTCAGTGTATTATGACAAGGGTAGCATGATAAACATGATGAAGGCAAGGGCAGCATGATAATCATGCACATTAGCAAGGGCAGCATAATGATGATAAATGCACATTAGCAAGGAGCTACATGATACATGGGCAACATGAAGTTGAATGAGAACATGGACATGATGGACAGCAACATGATGATGAAGCACATCTGCTAGGGCACCAGCATAATGAAAATACACATCTGTAAGGACAGCAGCATGATGATGATGCATATTAGCATGGACAACATGATATATGGGCAGCATGATGCAGATTATGGACAGCGTGATGTATGCGCAGCGTGATGTATGAGATCATGAGCAGCATGATGATGCATGATGTAGCATGATGGTGCTACACAGTAAGGTGTAGCAAATGGACGAGATGCAGCACGATGATAGGTGAAGGAGTCACCTTGGAGAATCAGTTGAAGCAGAATGTCTTCAACTGATCTCATCGTTATACGAAATGATCTATGCTAGATCTAGATAAGTCAAAGTGTTGACTTCTGTTGTAAATGTACTCCCTCTCTCTTTCTCCGCTGAACTTTGAAGATAAAGGAAGATTTGATCAAAGGGTTTCCCCACACATTGTGGGGTTTGTCCCTGGCTCGCGCCATATCTTGTGTCCTCTTGTCTTGGCTTGTCTTCTGCATTTTATATTTATGTTCTATCTCAAGTTTATCTTAATGTTGATGTGATTGTTAACTGTGAAAATTTAAATAAATTGCTCAAGCATAGAACATACCTAAACTTAACAGAAGAGGACCCTTCAAAGTCCTCAACTAAACTTCAAGGAGTCTTCACAATAATTGCTTGAAACTTGGACACTAGACCTCCTTTCTTAAGAAAGTAGTGACAAGATCTCACAAAACTTATGCAAGGGAAGCAAAGTGTGAGTTTCCTCCAAATGCCCAAGGCTTAGAGAGGAAAATGGGAAGCCCTCTAGTGAACTCGACTTGGCCAAAATAAGCCTCAAAAGGGCTCATGGCATCCTTGGAAATCAAACCCCCAACGCTAGCCGAAGGTCCTGCAAACACTTTTTAGATGTTGCGGGAAATTGCTCTTCAAAATCTGCAACACAAGAGTTAGCAAACAATCCAAACAATGGCTGCAAAATAAGTTTAAGTATTAATGGATATTGAAATTTCTAAGTCTAACCGTTAGAAATTTTATCTATATTCTTCTGGTTTATTTCTCCTACTTGTTAATTACAAACAAGTTATTTAAACATATAAACATCGAAATAAACATAATACAATCTCAACCCTCTACATATCAACAGCTGAAAGAAATAGCAAACGAACAAGTGACACCGTTAATTTTGAACTCGTCCCCGAAAAAACCCAACTTAGGAAAATCGGTGCAGCAATTCTGAGGGTTTTATTATTATGCAGCATATCATTGAGTACAACTAGGTACCAAACTAGCTCACCCGACAGAGAAAAATAACCGGCAGTAATACCTCTCTATTCAGAAGCAGATATTCAGAAAGTCTGCCCCACGAAACACTCTCCAGCACAACTGAATCACTGCGTCAGCCCTCCTAGCCTCTGCGTCAGCCCTCCTGGCCTCTGCGTCAGCCTCAAAACCCTCTGCGTCAGCCCTTTGAGGCACTGCGCAGCCTCTAGGGCCTTCTGCGTCACTCCTACTGCCCTTTGCATGGATGACGCAGGCCCTCTGGCCTCTGCAGCTCATTCTTACTATTGGTTTAAATCTTCTCATCCTTTCCTTCACTACAAACTCACATGCTCCTCAACTTCTCCTGGGTCAACTGTGTTTTGAATAGTTTCATATTCTGCTCAACCAATCGTTTGGCTATCTCATTGGCAGTAGGTAAGACAAAATGTTCCTTCCTCGAAATAGCCAATAACTTGGATTGCATCTTCTTGTAAATGGCATCAGGATCTCCCATAACTAAAGATAAAATAGTTTGCATGTTTGTTTTGACTATGTCAGGGTGATGTTCCTTAATGTTGAAGAAGCATTAGAACATTTGAAGAATCAAATCAGTACATTCTAGATCAAGCATGAAATCATATGATTTGACTCCGTCCATGATTTCTATGATCTTGAGCTTTTTTCCCAAGGTCGGACCCAAGGTGTTATTGTTAAAATTGGCAACTAGGGCCAAACTCCATGTGGGTCATCTTATTAATGGAAGTTTATATTTTTCTTGGATCCCTCTCATCAAGAGGTGTAGGATTAATCTAAAGATCATCCGATTCCAATAATTATTCATGGAGATATGAATTTATTTGTGTTATGGGACAATTTGTCAAGGTCGGCCAGCAACCAAATAAACCCCACTTGTGCTCAATGTTTTAGTATAAATAGAGGTGGCCTTCAAGTCATTTCAACACACTTGGGATCCCTTCCTCTCTACTTGTCTTTGGGTTTTAGTAGGAGGAGAGATACTAAGGGATAATGCTGCCCTGATCCAGAGGGCAGAAGTCAGAACTGCCGGAATAGCCAGAACTTTCGAAACTGCCGGAACTGTAGGGGAACAGTCGGGAACTGTCGGAATAGCCGAGAATTGCCGGAACTATCGAAACAACCAGGACTGTCGAAACAACCGAGAATTGCCAGGACTGCTGGGAACTACCGGAACTACCGGAAATGTCGGGAACTGCCAGAACTGTCGGGAACTATCAGAACAGCCGGGAACTGTCGGAACAGCCAGAACTGCTGGAACAGCCAAAACAGCCAGAACTGTCGGGAACAACCGGAATAGCCGAGAACTACCGAGAACTGCCGGAACAGTGCAAAACTGTCGAACGGCCGGAACAACCGAAACTGCTGGGAACAGCCGGAATAGCCAGAACAGCCGGCCGGAATTGCCGGAACTGTCGGAACTACCAGAATCGCCGGAACTGTCGGAACTGCTGGAACTACCAGGAACTGTCGGGAACTGCCAGAACTGCTGGAACTGTCGAGAACTGTCGGGATTGTCGGGAACAGCCAGAACAGCCGGAACTGCCGGGAACAGTCGGAACTGCCAGAATTGCAAAAACTACCGGGAACTGTCGGAATAGCTGGAGCATCTATCTCCGAAGGAGAGCAGCATGCAAGGGACAACTAACTAACATTGGGACAGTTGTATGGTACTTAGCAGCAAATACACCAAGCATGCAATGTTACAACTAGCATGCTAGGGACAACAAGCAAGGTGCAGCATGATGACGAGATGCAGCGCGATGATCGGTGAAGGAGTCACCTTGGAGAATCAATTGAAGCAAGATGTCTTCAACTGATCTCATGTATCATCTTCTTAGAGATGATATATGCTCTTATCTAGATAAGTCAAAGTGTTGACTTGTGTTGTAAATGTACCATCTCTCTCTCTCTCTCTCTCTGTTGAACTATTGAAGAACATATAAGAAGAATTGATCAAGGGTTTCCCCACATTAGAGTTTGTCCCTGGCTAGCACCACATCTTGTGTCCTCTTGTCTTCGCTTGTCTTCTGCGAATTATGTTTATGTTCTATCTGCAGTTTACTTTAATGTTGATGTGATTGCTAATTTGGAAAAGATATTGAGCTAACTGTGAAAATTGAAATAAATTGCTCTAAGCATAGAACATACCTAAAATTAACATGGTATCAGAGCTAAGGTGAAGGCAATGCTCAAGCAAGAGTGAAAGAGCAATCACCGAAGATAGTTGGGAAAGGACAAAAGGATCAATGGATTCCTCATCCCTCTTCAAAGTCACCAAGGGTGAAATCGAAGTAGAGAATATTATCAGAATGGCGCAGCGGAATATCGCCTACCTAAAGATCACTTCATTGGAAGACCGGATGTCAAGGTGGAAGGAAAGGCAGATAACTAGTTCGGCCGTTATGCGAAGGAGTGTCCAAATGGCAGGGACACATCACTTGATGATGATAACAATCATTCCAGGGACATCTTCAATGATCAAAGGAATGACAAGTAATGCAGGTCATCAAGGAAATGGCCTACTCTTCAAAGAAAGCAAGGAACCCTAGGTATGAAGAATCAAATGTTGTTTCTGATAAGATAAAGAAGCGTTATCTTGTATTGGCCCTCTCCTTCAAATTCTTTGGGAATCTGGCTTATTGATTGTAGTGCTTCAAGGCACTTCATCGGATAGATGGGTGCACTCTCTAATTTGGTAGAGATGGAAACAATTGTGGGATTATACTTGGAGCCAATGCCACCTATCCTGGAAAGGGTGTAGGGAATGTTAACCCTCAATTGAATGAGGGTAACTTAATTCATTTACAGAATCTCTTTTATGTACCGGATCGCAAAAAGAACCTGGTGTCCATTTCGGAAATGGAAGTCAAAGGTTTCAGGGTGGCATTCATTGATGGAAAGATACATGTTAAAAAAAATAGAATTTTCAAAGATGCTTTTTCTCATGGGTTCTGGGTTGGCAATTTGTATCAAGTTGCAGGATGGTCCATTGGGGATCATGTCAATTGACATATCTCCTCTATCACACTGGAGTTCTACCTATGGGGTCCTACCCGATGTGAGTCAGATGGTGATAGGGATGTCTAAATTCAAGTAGAGCATGAAGGTACATGTCTGAGATGTACCAAAGGAAAATCTTATAAGGGGACCATTCCCCTCATGCAATAGGTCCACAGGTTTGGAACAACCCAAGGAGTTTGAGATTCATGATCAGGAATCTCATGTATACAAGTGGAAGAAAGCCCTCTATGGCTTGAAGCAAAACACGCCAGGCGTAGTATGAGAGGATTGATAGCTGTCTGATGAAGCTAAGATTCACTAGGAGTGAAACCGATCCAAACCATTACCCGAAGGTTGTGGATGATAGACCTCTCATACCGACACCTTATGAGGACGACCTATTTTTGACAAGTGCAGACCCTCTCATTTGCAGAAGTAAGAGGGAGTTGGATTCCGGATGTGGAATGATAAACTGCAAGCCCGTGACTACCTCGAGGATCTTAACTTTCAGAAGTTATATGGTAGTGATGTCGGACCAAATTTGGGAAATGCCTCTGAGTTTCATAAACTCATTCGCGTTGATGTTCTTGGTGAACTTCCGTCTGGACATATGTTTTGCAATTAGCATGGTGAGCTCATATTTGGTTGAGCCTCACTGGATTGGTGCCAAGAATCTTCTGAGATATCTTCGGGGCACAATCTCTCATGGATTGAGATACACTACCGGAAATATGAAATTGCATGATTATTCAAATGTTGACTAGGTAGGCCGTGTGGAGGATCACTAGAGCACTTCTCAGTGCTTGTTCTCTTTGGATTCTGCTTCGATATCATGGATGAGCAGGAAGCAAAAGTTGGTTGCTATAAGCACCGCCGAGACCGAATACATAGCTATGAGTATGATCTCGTGTGAAGTTGCATGGTTGTAGAAGCTCTTAAGTGAGTTGTTTGTACACATGATGAATACTACTGTGATTCTCTGTGACAACCAGAGGGGGGATTCAATTATTGAGGAATCCCGTATTTGATGGTTGCTCCAGCAGATAGACATCAAATACTGCCTTATCTGGGATATGGTAAGTCGATGAGCGAGGAGGCTCCATCACATTGAGACCGATGTATAGGTCGCAGACATTTTGTCAAAGCCCTGGGGAAAGGTCAAATTTGTGACTTTCCCAAACGACTTGGAGTCGTTGAGAGACCTTCTTATAAGGGTCTTGCATTTTTCATGCATTGAGCTCTAAGAGTTTTGGGGGCTTAGGGTACTTACTGGAGCAACATATGACCACAGGGTGACTCACCCTCCCCTAGTGGTGCGCTATGTATAGGATGACAGGTTCAACCTTCCCTGTGATACCCCGTGGCGACTGTGGAACAGGATGATTAGTTCTCCTCTGGGTCGGGATGATTAGTTCTCCTGTGGCAATTGTGGAACAAGTTGATTAGTTCTCCTGTGGGCCGAGATGATTAGTTCTCCCATGGCAACTGTGAAACAGGATGATTAGTTCTCTTGTGGGCTGGGATGATTAGTTCTCAACTGTGAAATAGGATGATTAGTTCTCTTGTGGACCAGGATGATTAGTTCTCCCATGGCCACTGTGGAACAAGATGATTTGTTTTCCTATTGAGGCATCCTACCGATGCAGTCTGGGACTCATGGGAAGTACCTCTCATCTGATCAATGAGTAGGGAAATGGGGTTAGGGACCATAGTAGTACTATCAATGGACGCATTGTTGTATCTAACGTACTCCCTATGCTAGGATGACCTTCATTGATCTGGGATCAGTATGAGTGGTTTGAGACAATTTCTTATGATATTGATCTGGGGTCAATAAAACTGACTTCGGGTCAGTAAGAGTGATGTGACACTCTCTCTTCAGATGAAACTGACTTCGGGTCAGTAGAGAATGGTATGAGACATTCTCGATCAATTCTTCTTCTTCATGGTTCAGCAGAGCATAACAATCAGCAGATTAGAGCAGAGCAGAGTAGTGTAGGGCACTGATGACAGAGATAGTACAATCGAACATATGGATCAGCAGATGGAGTTCTCCCTAGTTGAGACGAAGTGTTAAAATTGGCAACTAGGGCCAAACTCCATGTGGGTCATCTTATTAATGGAAGCTGATATTTTTCTTGGATCCCTCTCATCGAGAGGTGTAGGATTGATCTAAAGATCATACGATTCCAATAACTATTCATGGAGATATGAATTTATTTGTGTTATGGGATAATTCATCAAGGTCGGCCAGCAACCAAATAAACCCCCTTGTGCTCAACGTTATAGTATAAATAGAGGTGGCCTTCAAATCATTTCAACACACTTGGGATCCCTTCCTCTCTATTTGTCTTTGGTTTTAGTAGGAGGAGAGATCCTAAGGGATAACACTGCCCTGATCCAGAGGGCAGAAGCCAGAACTGCCGGAACTGTCGGGAATAGTGGGAACTATCGGAACTGCTGGGAACTACCGGAACTGTTGGAACTACCGGAACAGTCAAGAACTGTCGAGAACTGCCGGAACAGCAAGAACTGTTGGAACTGTTAGAATTGTCGGGAACTGCCGGAACTACCGGGAACATCGGGAACAACCAGAACTGCCAGGAGCTTCCGGAACTGTCAGAATAGCCGGAACTGCCAGGAACTGCCGAAATTGCCGAAACTGCCGGAACAGTTCCGGAATCGTCGGAACAGTCAGAACTGCTGGAATTGCCAGAATCGTCGGAACTGCCGGAACTGGAACTGCTGGGAACTGCCAGAACTGTCGAAACTGTCAGAACTGCCGGAACTGCAGAGAACAGCCGGAACTACCGAGAATTGCCAGAACAGCCAGAGCATCTGTCTCCGAAGGAGAGCAGCATGCAAGGGACACCTAACTAACATTGGGACAATTGTATGGTACTTAGCAACAAATACACCAAGCATGCAATGTTATAGCTAGCATGCAAGGGACAACTAGCATGCAACAACAAGCATGCTAAGGGACAACAATCAAGCAAGGGACAACAAGCAAGCAAGGTGTAGCGTGATGACGAGATGCGGCACGAAGATAGGTGAAGGAGTCACCTTGGAGAATCATTTGAAGCAGCATGTCTTCAACTGATCTAATGTATCATCTTCTTAGAGATGATCTATGATCTTATCTAGATAAGTCAAAGTGTTGATTTTTGTTGTAAATGTACTATCTCTCTCTCTTTCTACTGAACTATTGAAGAACATATAAGAAGAATCAATCAAGGGTTTCCCCACATTGGGGTTTGTCCCTGGCTAGCGCCACATCTTGTGTACTTTTGTCTTGGCTTGTCTTCTGCGAATTATGTTTATGTTCTATCTGCAGTTTACTTTAATGCTGATGTGATTGCTAATCTGGAAAAGATATTGAGCTAATTGTGAAAATTGAAAAAAATTGCTATAAGCATAGAACATACCTAAAATTAACAGTTATCTAAGTCTTGGAAGCTTCCCACTATCAAATGGAAAATTTTCCTCATAATATCATCATTGTAGGGAGGTACAGGTGAAGTTATCCACATGACCTCACTAAGATAGGAGGCCACTATAAGTCTCACCTCCTCACAAGGGTGCTCCAAGGATCTCTATTGTATCAAGGCAAGCATTGTTGGCTTTAGAGCCCAATTTAGAATCCTCAAGTTTGATCAACTCACATTGGAAAGTTGTGATTCTACTTTCTCCATATTAAGGAGGCTTTTTCAGTCACTTTGATTTCCTTCAACTCTGATCTAAGTGTCTAAAGTCAATTTCCTACCTCCAATTATTTTTGTAAATCCCTTATTTTCTCTTTTTGTAGGATAGCAAATATTTAATAATAAATATTAATAATTATATAAATTTTACGTCTCTATATTTCAAAGTATTCTCATTTTACTTTTATTAAAAACTTGATTTAATCTCCATGGAACATCAATAGAATAATTTTAGTAGTAATGAGGATAGTGAATTTAGATATATGTCAAAAGTAATTTAATTTTCCCAGATTTTTAATTTAATTTTGTTTTTGAATTTTAACTATGCAAATTTATATTTTTACCCTTATATAAGTTTACTATTACCATTATTATTAATATTCTTATATTAATCTCATATATAGTAATATTTAATATTAATCCTTTCATAATACTTTCTCATGAAATCTAATAATAATGTTGACATCATCATTACATTGATATTATAAATTATTAATATCTTAAGTTTTTTCTTTTGAATTCTCTTTGTCCTAGTTAATTTATTGAGAATGTTAGTTTATTAACAATAAATCTATATTTATCTTAATTCCGGATCTATCAAGGGCCGAAAGAGATCAAATATCTTTTCACTCTAAAAAATTTCCATCTCACAATAATGTAATCCCCTTTAGGGCACTTGGTAGATCTGAAATTAAAATGAATTTAAACTAGTTTATATAAAATGAATAACTATCTAACATTTCGTGGCTATGAAGCAAATGTTTTTTAAGTAATTGGGTAGTTTTTCGGAGCCGAGAGCATGCAGGGGGTTTTTTCAAATAGTTTTTCCCGCGCGGTCTTTCAGGGCGGCCATGGCTGAGCTCTGGGAGTTGTTTGTTGTGGGACCGAAGACGATCGTGTTTTGGGAAGGCTTTTTTTTGGTCTGGCATAAATGGCGTCGTTTTCAGGTGAAGCGCGGGTGTGCCTTTTTCAAAAGGAGTCATTGGACATCGATCTGACACCCGAAGACCTCCTCGCCTGTTGGGGTCTGGAAGAATCAGAGGAGAACCTGCATCATTTCTTTCCGAAGCAGGCAGTGAAGTCAGTAAGCGTGGAAATGGCAGCGGATGCAGGAGTTAAGGCAACAGGTGCTATCGACCAGAGTTCTGAGGGAAATACAATGCGGGAAGGGCGGCTTAGCTCTGCTCGGCCCCAGACTGCTGAAGAGCCGGGAAGAGATTTAATAGTTCCAGGAAAAGAGGGACAAAAACAAAGTTATCTGTTTGGATCGGCGGGTGGGGGTTCCAGGATGGCTGAGGAGCCAAATGAAGGCATCTATCTACAGTCTGATAAGCGTTCTGAGTCATTTGAGGCTGTAGAGGGAGGAGATAAGACGGAGGATGTGGGTGGGAAGAGGAAGAAGCCCAAAATTTGCAGGAAAAAGGCGGTAAGACCCAGTTGTGTCTTTGGTGTGGATATTCACATAGACAGGGCGTTGGAAGCATCGGAAACCCTTCTAGTTGGCAGAGTCGGTGGAAGGAAGTTCTCGGTGGCCTTCATTAAGCAATGGGCTCTGGCTGAATGGAAAGAAGCTCTGGGACAACCAGAAGAGGTCAAGATGCTTGACAGAGGCTGGTTCTGTCTTCGTTTTGGGCAAAAGGAGCATGTCGAATGGGTGTTGTCAAAGCACTGGAGCCTAGGGAAGAGGCCTATCTTATTCAGGAAATGGACGCCTCTCTTTGATGCCCAGAAAGAAAAAACAGAGGAGTTTCCAGTCTGGGTCAAACTAATGGGCCTCCCTATACATTTCTGGACTGACTCGGTTTTTTCCTCAATCGGAAATACTCTGGGTAAGTTCCTTGATTCTGACAAATCCTATTTATACACTCATGACTGGAGCGCAGCCCGCCTTATGGTAAGTTTAAACCCCAAAGAAGGTCTAGCGGATGATATACTTTTAAAGTATCGTGGCCAAGAGTTCATCCAGACCTTGGACTACGAAAACCTCCCGTTCAGATGTCATCGGTGCAAAGTATATGGCCACCTGGCTCGGGATTGTCCTCGTGGTCATCGTCGACGTCGAAGGCAGAGGAAAAATGGGATTAAGGCAGAGGAAAAGGAAAAAATGAAGATCACTGCTCAGAAGGAAGAGGTTCAGTCCAAGGAGGCCGAAGTCCTGGCAAATGTCCAGGAGTTAGGGCCAGAGCCTATGGAGGGCATTGAAATACTTCAGTCTGAGGTGACAGCGAGTGCGTTTGTTTCAACTCAGCTCTCTGCAGCTGGTTTCTCAGCAGTCATTGCAATGGAAGAATTGAATCAGGCTAGTCCTCCTCCCCCTCAATACTCCTCCCCTCTCTTATCAAGCGCATTGCATGTGTCGTGTAGTGGTGAGTTAGATCGTTTATGCCAACTCTCAAACGATATGACAGATATGAATAAGGGATTAAACACAACTGACAGTGTTCTAATGTCGGTTCCATCCCCTCCTTCTCTCGCTTCTACGCATTCTGGAGATGGAGGACGTGAATCTCATTATAATCTAAGGCCTCTAGCTACCAGAAAAGGAAAAGGGGCGGTAGTAGGCGGTTTGGCAATGGATGAGGTGTCCATAGGTCCAAAGAAGTTAAGAGGGAGGAAGTCGGATTTATCGAAAGCAAAGCTGAAGGCTATTATTGATATTGCTGGAGGAAAGTAGTTGTCTCTGCCAAGGGTGCTTAGAGCAAAGCAATCACCCCCCGAGGTTTTTAAATGATCATTTTATCTTATAACTGTAGGGGTCTTTCCAGTACCCCCAAAAAACTAGCTCTTAAGGATCTGGTCAGGGCTAACAAACCTGATATCCTTTTTCTCCAGGAAACGCTGGGGAAAGGAGATGATATTATAGGCTGTCTGCATAAGCTTTTGCCGGGTTGGTGTTTTCATGCAGTGGATGCAAATGGGCATTTTGGAGGTGTGGTTTTGGGGTTTAATGTGAAGGTAGCGCGTGAAATCTCATCATGGGGAGCAGAAAACGTTTTGGCGGTGGAACTCTATTCCAACGAACTCTGTATTCCTTTTCTTTTTCTGAATATCTATGGTCCTAATTCGGAGCGGGAGAAGTTCTGGAACTCTTTCTTCGCGAAGTCCTTTTTGGCGCATCCAAATCTTATTATTGGTGGAGACTTTAATTTTTCTTTGGGCCTGACTGAATCCTGGGGGGTTAATGCTAGAGCGGATCCCCTCTCTGCTTTCTTTCATCAGAAATTGGCCTCGTCGCCTCTTGTTGATGTTAACCCATCAAAGATGCGCCCCTCTTGGAGGAATCGCAGACTTGGCGATGATTGGATTGGGAAGAAATTAGACCGCTTTTTAATAAGCGATATGCTGGCTGAGAAACTACAGGCGTTTAGGCATTGGGTTGGAGATGGTGGCCTCTCTGATCACTTCCCGGTTCTTCTGGAGGTGAAAGGAGATTTATCTAAGCCAGGTATCCCTTTCAAGTTTAACTCTTCTTGGCTTTTGGATGCATCTTACATTAGTCTTTTTCATAAAACTTGGAGGAAAGCCGTGGTTAATGAGAATGAGAACCGAAGTCCGCTGTTCATGGAAAACCTATTAAGGATGAAGGCCGCTTCAAAATGCTGGGCTCTTCAAAAGAAGCTAAAGGAGGAAGAATTAATGCAAGCGGTGAACTCAGAACTTGCCCTTCTCGAGGATCCAGACAGTCAGGGCTATGGCTCAGGGGCATCTCGATTGAGGATCCATGAGTTGGAAATGGAAAGAAGGAGAATTCTGCAGCTCAGGGAGCAAAGTTGGCGCCTTAAAAGCAGAGCGATCTGGTTACAGGCAGGGGACGAAAATTCCAAGTTTTTCCAGAATTATGCCAAAGGGAGAAAAAACTCAAATACAATATGGGAAATGAAGAAAGCAAATGGTGATTTAGCGCTCTCTTTCGAAGATTTGGCTTTTGAAGGGGTAAATTATTTTAAACATCTCTTTAAAGATCCAGGTGAAGTTTCAATTGCAGAAGTTATAAGGGTTGCCCAGATTTTCCCTCGGTTCATAGAGGAGGAAGACAATGAATTTCTCATGGCACCTATTTCTAAAGAGGAGGTTGCAAGCGTCCTCAAATCGATGCAAAAAGAAAAAAGCCCCGACCCAGATGGCTGGACTGTTGAATTCTTCCAGCATTTCTTTGAATTCATTGGTGATGAGTTAGTGGAGGTAGTGGAAGAATCCAGACTTTCAGGTTCTATCTATCAACCCTTTAATGCTACATTTTTAACTCTCATCCCCAAGTCTGATCTCCCAGGTTCTTTTGCCGATTTCAGGCCCATTTCTCTGTGCACCTGTGTTTACAAACTTATTGCTAAAATCATTGCTGTCAGGATAAAACCCTTCCTTTCTAAAAATGTTTCCCCGGAGCAGTTTGGAGTTGCTCAAGAAACGCTCCACAGTCTCAAAGTTGGAAAGAAAAAAGGAGTCGTTGTGAAAATAGATTTATCTAAGGCTTACAATAGAATCAGCTGGATGTACCTGAGACTCTTATTAACTCATCTGGGCTTTAGTTTTGAACTTGTAAGATGGATTATGAGCTG
This sequence comes from Pinus tabuliformis, assembly GCA_031772625.1. Classification (NCBI taxonomy): domain Eukaryota; kingdom Viridiplantae; phylum Streptophyta; class Pinopsida; order Pinales; family Pinaceae; genus Pinus; species Pinus tabuliformis. The sequence continues at coordinate 1,198,938,500 of CM062820.1, read as the reverse complement.
TGTCTCGTCTTCCTCCATAGTTGTTCTGATCAATGGAGCAGCCTCCAGTTTCTTCAGTCCTGAACGTGGCCTGCGCCAAGGCTGCCCTCTTTCTCCCCTCTTGTTTTTGCTGGCAATAGACGGAATCAGTCGTTTGATTCATGAAGCAAAAAGTCAAGGTTTTTTGAAAGGAATAGAAGTTGCTCCAAATTTCTGGGTCACTCACCTTCTCTTCGTGGATGATATAATCCTCTTCAGCAATGGCAGCCTTGATGACTGCAGGATGCTTAAGAGGATCTTGGACCTCTTTCTGAAAGCGACTGGCCTCTGCATAAACGAGAGAAAATCTACTATTACCTGCTCTGGTCTGGCTAGAGAGGAGGTGCGTAGAGTGACCTTGGTTCTGAACTTTGAAGTTAAATCGCTTGAGGATTCTTTCAAATATCTGGGGTTCTATTTGAAACCAGATAATTACAGGATAAAAGATTGGCAGTGGATCCTTGTAAAATTGGAATCGAAACTGAAACATTGGAGCCACAAGTGGCTCTCCCGGGCAGGTAGGCTTGTTTTAATAAAATCTGTTCTGATGGCAATTCCAGTCTATTGGGCGAGCTTGACTTGGGTGCCCAAAGGTATTATAAACTCTATTGAGAAACTATGCAGCAGCTTTCTGTGGGCGGGGTCCAAGTCTGAGAGAGTTACCCCGTGGATCGCATGGGACAAAATTGCTCGCCCTAAAGAGTGGGGGGGCTGGGGTATAAAAAACCTTGCTAGTTTCTCCCAATCCCTTGCAGCAAAGTTGGCTTGGAGGGTCATTACAACGGAAAATCTATGGACGGAAGTGACTAAAAGGAAATATATAGATCCATTATCAACACTAGATTGTATCATACTGCCGCAAAAGTCGTCCAAAAATTCCTCGGTGGTCTGGAAAGCAGTGGTCGCATCTGTTCACATCATTGAGAAGGGGTTGGCATGGTATGTAGGAGATGGAACACAGATCCGCTTGGGGCGAGATCCTTGGATTGGATGTTCAGAGGGGTTTAATCTATCCCAAGGTTTGGTTGCAGCTTTAAAAGATAGAGGTCTATACACTCTAAACCAGGTAGCTGATCCCAGGGCCTCTTCCATTTGGAATCAAGGGTGGCTACAAGGGCGAGACTTAGATTTGACCGAAGACAGGTTGGAGGAATGGGACAGGTACACAAGGGATCTTCTCAACTCTTCGGTGCGGCTATCTGACTCTCCGGATGAGCTCAAATGGGTTTTTGCTCAAAATGGCTTTTATTCCCCAAAGGCAGGTTACAAATGGATGATGTCTCAAAACGGATGGGAAAATCCGGACTGGTGGACTCAACCGTTATGGAAGTTAAAAGGACTAGCTAAATCAAAATTGTTTTTCTGGTGTGTCCTTCTCCAGAAAGTTCCTACGTGGGATTTCCTTCAAAGAAGAGGTAGAATTGGTCCGGGTAGATGTCCATTGTGTAAAGACAGTGCTGAAACAGTTCAGCATTTATTTCTCCTTTGCCCTTTCAATTCTAGTCTTTGGGCAGCAATGCTAAGCTTAATAAATGTTCCTCATAGATGGGAAGGGCAGGGGCTCTTAGAGGCCTGGCAGAGTTGGTGGAACAGTTCTTTAAACGAAAGGGAACGAACCATTCCTTTGCTCATTACATGGGGGACCTGGCTTGCCAGAAATCAAGCTATTTTCAAGGACTCTGCTTTCCCTATTGGAAGACTTGCCGCTGAAGGAGCTGCCATCTATGAAAGCATTCCTATCCCTCAAGCTCCTAATTCCTCCAGAGCTGTTAGCAAAGAAGTCATTAGACACTCTATGCCGTGGGCATATTTTGATGGGGCTTCAGATATTAATGGTCGATGTGGGGCTGGCTTGATCATACATTTTTCAAAGGAAAAGGTTGTTAAAGCCTCAGTAGGTCTGGGACAGGGTTCAAATAATTTTGCTGAATTGAAAGCCCTTCATCTCCTCCTTTGCTGGCTCATTCTTCGTAATGTGAGAGAAGCTCAGCTTTTCGGGGATTCCATGAATGTGGTGCAATGGTTCAACGGGGCTCATCGCTGCAGCAATCTAACTCTGCTTCCTCTGTTTAGAGAAGTTTCTCGGCTCAGGAATCGTTTTATGGAGATCTCTCTTAGTCATATATACGGGAAAGGAATTCTGAAGCGGACCGTTTTCTAAAGGAGTAGATCTTGAGATGGGGTCGTGGGCTGTCTCGGAGGTTGATGATGGGGTTGTTCGACCTGTTGAACAACCCATCTTCGTTTAATTTTTCTTCTAGTTTCCTCTGTTCCTGTAAATATTTTGTGTGTTGCTCTGTCTCTTTTTCCATGTTTTTCATCTCTTTTTTCTCCCCTGCCGGTTTTTTTGGGCTGTTTTCCCTATTTGTGGATGCCCGGGCAGAGGTTCCAGTCTCTTTGCAGCGGATTCAGTTTTCTTGTTAGAATTAATAATATTATATATTAAAACAAATTAATTTTTAAAAACATATTAATATTATATATTAAAACAAATTAAGATTATATATATAATATATTAATATTAATAAAACAAATTAATATATTTATAAAAAATTTTAAAAATACAAATTAATATTAAATTATATAAAATAAAAATTAATTAAAATAAAAATTATTATTTCAGCCGACAGTTTGTTATTCCAAATGTTTTATCCTCATCACTATTTATTATTATTTCTCCGTTGCTCTTCTGTCATCATCATTCTCTTATCCTGAAGATGGATCCCATTTGGGATTTGAAACGTTGGTACAAAAATGTTAAAACTGTGGATTCTCCGGTCAATGAAAAAAGATTCAGAATCCTCAATGTTTATTGTGGATGTTTATTGTGGATCCGCGTGGTCTTTTTTCCAACTTTTCGGTTCGCTCTGGAGGTTTTATTCCCCTTGCGGTGGCTTTCCTTTGAGATAGCTGCGGGCCTTTTGGGCTGTGTTCAAATGATTTGAGTGGTTTGGGAGGAGTTCCTCCTTCTTGCGACGGCGTGCTCTGGCAGCGAGCAGTTCTGGTAGTTGAGACTCGCCCCGATTGCTGGCGGTTGCAGTCTTGGTGTTCTGCTTACATAGATTATGTAACCCTTTTTATTAATAAAAGGTTTGGACTTTTTCTGTGGAAAAAAACATTTCGTGGCTATAACTTATTAATTATTTTGCTAATGGAATCTATTTTATATAAAATGAGTAACTATCTAACATTTCGTGGCTATAACTTATTAATTCTTTCACTAATTGAATGTATTGCCTTTTAGAAGATTACTTACGAATGTATTTTGAGAAGAGTTATTTCTGATTCTTTTTTAGTTTTTATTGTTTCCTATTTACGACTTTCATAATCGTGGAATTCATGTACTCGTAGACAGATTATCCATTTTTCCTTTGATCTACGTGCATTGCATTTGTTTTCACAAAGTTTTTGGTATATGTTTAGAAGTTATCACCTTACAAGGATGTGGATTTTCTCTATACCACTTTTCTTTGTTTTTCTAATCTAATTGAAGTTAACTACTTGGACTTTCTTAGAACAATACACAAGGTATTATATAATGTTCAAGTTAGATAGAAGAAATCCTTTTATAAAAATGGAGTGGTGAAATAAATTCGATTCGTTTTATTTTATTTGATTAAATTAGGTGGAGGTGGGTCATTCCCGTGAAACTTACGAGATTTTTGATGATATAAGCTACAGAAAGGGAGCATCTATTATCCGTATGCTCGAACGCTACATGGGTGCTTCTGTTTTCCAGGTGAGGGTACAAAACTGTCTTTGTTATTTTGGAAAAATAGATAATAAATGTCTTTATTATTGTTCTAACAATTCCCTTACAATATTCAAACTCATTCGTTCTTTTGAATTTCCTATTGTATGGGCTTAGATACTATGTGCTTGATTATTGACATTACATGACCCTCGAGTTTGATTTCAGTTATATAAAATCAGACTGGTTTAATGTGGAAGTTGGACATCAATGAATGTCATCTAATAAGTGCGACAATGATCAACATTGTTTGAAACATAGTTCTAGACATATACAACAAAAATAAAAAAATGATTGTCAAGTTGCAAAAAATTAATTGTTGCCTGAAACCAAGGGTCAAAAAATCCAGATTATTAAATCAACGTACATGAACTATAATGTAGGGCTTTGATTTTATCTTACGTTGCACGTTACCCCTATGTCCCATTTGTCTCCCAAGTTTTGCTTGGGAGAATATGACATCTATTTGAAATAGATAAAATAATAATTATTATAAGTAACATTAAATAACCAATGGTCATAGATCTTGGGAGAATATGACATCTATTTGAAATAGATAAAATAATAATAATTATAATAATTATTATAAGTAACATTAAATAATGAATGGTCATATATCTAAATGCATATCTATTCAATTATGTGATCATGTAATGGATGCTTATACACAATGTCACATGTTATTTTAATCATCTATAACATCATTGCACCAAAAGGCACATTATACAACCTAGTATGAGGGCGATGTGTGATTCCATCCATGCTCAAGAAGGAGTTGACATGTGTTCCTCTTCAAATAAAAATAAAATGTTTTCTAAATAGAAAATAAATCTCCGCTATAACAAAAAAGAAAAATGAATATGCTTGTTTAGTTATTTTTAATTAAAATCATTATAAAACATCAATAAATTATCCCAACCTCACTATGGACACTTGATTTGGTGTTGATATTACAACCCAATATGATAAAAATATTTCACTCACTCTTAATCTTAAGTAAAATATTTCATGTCAAAATGAAATAATATAATTTCATATCAACTTAGAAAGAGACAAAGTAATAGAAGTGAAAAAAAGATGTAAGATTTTTAAACCTTGCACTTTAAAAAAATATTTCAATGCATGATTTGAATAAACCATTTGAAATTTTATGTTAACTTATGTGGATATCAGCTATATATATATATATATATATATATATATATATATATATAATAATTTTAATTTTAAAAAAATGTTGTAAATAATAGAATATCCAATTTCCAAAGAAAAAAGTTAATTCAAAGTTAAAATATCAAGTAGTTCCTAATAAGAATAATAAGAGGGAAATGTATAATTTAGTCAATTCTTAATATAAAATTAATATGCGACGTTTAAAATTATTCATAATAATAAAAAAAAATTAGTGGGTTATTAACAAAATAGTTTAATATGTAGGACTACATGTTAATTTTTATGGTACGTTCTATGCTTGCAACAATTACTTCAATGTCTTATCATCATTGACAATAATTGTAGATAGAACATCAACAATACATAAGATTATTTGATTATAACTGAAGGTCCCAATTATATATCTAGGTAGGTACCCATTCACAAATGGCCATGTCCTTAGAGACAAGACTCTTCAACACTAATTATTAGTTAATTACTAATTATTTATGATTGTTATTGTTTATAGTTATTTATATTATTTTGATATATATTTTATTCATAACATGCTTCTAGGAAGGGGTAATTAGCCCCAAGTTGAACTCTTTAACACTCCCTCCCAACTAGGGAGGGATTCCACTTGTCAACATTCATCCATTGCTATGCCATTGTGCTCATCATGTGCCATATCTACAACTTGCCTCCTCTCCGCTGGAGATTGATATCATAGTCCTATAAAAAAATATTAAAAGAGGGTGGGTCACAAGACCCTGCCACTCTTGCCAAAATGATAGAGGCAAGTCCTCATGTACAGGGATAGAACCCCTACCAGGTTTGATCCTTAGTGATCAAGTTGTTGAACATCATGCATCCTAGTCATAGGGAATACAATAGTACACGTCGTGTCCGTTGGTAGTACTAATTAACCCTAACCACTTTTCCCAACTCATTCACCAAATGAAAGGTACTTCCCAAGACTCCCAGACTACAAGGGTATGATGTATGCTGAGTTTTCCATAGGGGAAGGTGAACCACTCACCCTATGATCGCATGCTAGGGTATGTACTCCATAAGGGAAGGTGAACCACTCACACTCTGCTCATATAATGTACTCCATACGAGAAGGTGAACCACTCACCCTATGCTCACATGTTGGGGTATGTACTCCATAGGGGAAGGTGAACCACTCACCATGTGTTCATATAGCTCGAAAACATACCTCGGACTCCCAAGAGTGTTAGTTTTGTAGAATTGAAGGTGTTTTAGTCTCGAAACTTTGTGGAGAGGCTAAAACACATAAGTTCTCCATAACCTAGAAATCGTTACTCGATCTTTCCACCTAGAAGTGTCTCAATTAGATTATTATCTTATTTTTAAATATTTTCTAAGTTTAAACTTACGAAAAATGGTTAATTAATCAATATTAATTGAGAAAGGTGTGAATCATCTAGAAAATCACACTTTAGAAATAATCTCAACCATAGATTATGTTTTAATATTGGTCGTTGGAGTCCCATCTGGAGATTATAAGGGGAGGTTGATGGGTAGATGGATGACACGCACATGAGATCAATTTCCTTGGGCAGTTTGATTTCTCCAGAGAGCAACAACAGTTGTTGGAAGAGTTCGAGCCAAAGAAGGGAAGCAGAGACAAAGAGTGTTGTGACAGTGAGTTTGGAGGAATTTTTCCAGTTAAGGAGAGTTAGAAAGAGGAGGCCAAGATTTTCTACAGGAGATCGCGCAGAGGCAGTGCAGAGCCTCAAAAGAGCAGTTTGATTCAGCTAAGGAGGAAGACGGTTTCAGTTCCAGAGGCTGAGAAAGTTTTCCAGAGGGTTGGAGAAGCATTTTCCGAGTCAGCAACAAATAGAACAATTAGATTGATAGTTGATTAAGGCAATGCGTTTGGCAGGCAGCACGCGCTAGGCTAACACAGGGTCCACGCAAATCACTTGGATGGCTAGCCTTTTAGAGGTCAGACAATTTTGGGATTGCTCGGAGAGAGGATAATTTCCCTGAGATAATTTTTTCCCGTATTTCTCATGGATAGATTCGCCAATTTGGCGATATTTATTTTACTCAGGATTTCTCATTGTTATTTAATAATAAAAACCCTCATCTACTACACCGATCTTCCCAAGTTGGGATTTTCTAGGGACTTTTGTCCAAAAATAATCGTGTCTTAATTTTGTGTGTGTACCAATATTTTCTCAATTCCAATTTGTCTTTCATGGTAGTTTTATTTGTGAAGATTGCAATGTGATTAATTCGTTGTTTCAGTAGCAAGAAACGACTTAATTAATTAACAGTTAGAGGAATTAATTCCAATTGTTACAATAGAAATTTTAGTAGTGAAATTTTCACATGGTATCAGCGTGATTTTGATCAGAGGGGGAAGCTCAAAAGCGGAGAAGGAAATTCACTATTCAGAGGGAGTAGTAGGACGAATTTTTGGACGTTGTGCAGAGCCTAAGCCAGATAATATGAATTGTTGGGCAGACCAATTTTTCAGTGCAGGTTAGAAGAAAAATCGGCTTGCTAGTTTGAGTGACTCCAACAGGGAGAGGGGGAAACACCTCAATAATTTTCGGTAAGAAAATTCCTTGTTTGGGCGTAGGAGGATTTTTGCAGTGATTTGCAATAGAAAATCAACATCGTGTGGAATTTGCAATAGAAAATCAACATCGTCTGGAATCAGCTGCAATTGGGAGTAATTGCAGGCGAAATTTCTCACTTTAGAAGAGAGTGCATGTAGCAGATTCAGTGATCGAGCAGAGGGAATAGAGAGATTTTTTGTTCAGATTCAGAGATGGCCACATATGAGCTCAGAGCTCAGGATAGGTTGGATGGAGCCTCTAAACTTTGTCATCTGGAAGGCTAGAATGTCCTTCCTACTAGATGGATTTGGTATGAAGACCTATGCAAAAATGTGGTGGCAGTGCCTACAGATGTAGATCGGCTTCGAAGAGTACAGGAAAGAGATGGCAAAGGCGAAGCAGATGATACTAAATGGTGTCTGATACCATATAGTCTCGCATATATCTGACAAGAATACTACCAAGGAAATATGGGATGCTCTCGATCAACTATATCATGATTCTTCTGAGCAATGAAAGATGTTCTTGCATAAACTAAGAAACATCAGGAAGTAGAAGAGTGAAGGCGTAGATCCCTTCCTCACCAAGATTCAGAAGTCCATGATCAACTTGTAGTTGTCTGAGAGACACCTCAAACATCAAAGCTTGTAAGGTTAGCACTGAACAATGTCTCAAAGGAGTGGTTTAATGCCCTAACCAAAAATTAAATCTCTAAATTCTACCAGAATTTAACACCGGTTATTTAAATAGGATTTTATCAATTTAATTCATAGATACATACTTGGCTTCCGTGTTCGACATCGATCCCGAGTTGTTGTAGTATCAAATTTTGCTTCCATTAACAAATTGATCAATTCCTCTCTTCCAAACTGGGCACAATATCGGTACCCAACTCCAAAATACTTAAAATTGAAGCACTCTGGCCCCCATGCCCAAAATCTTCAAGAACAATCAAGGCTTAGTCCTCACTTTGTCCATAACCCTCTGTTGAAAATTCCTCCTCTGTTTCTCCCAAAAAAAACTCCCCTTTCTACACTCCCTCGCTTCTCCTTATATCCTTCCACCGTCTCAACATTCGCCACCCATCTGTTTTCCCTACACCTATCCTGTTACGTGGAACCTGAATGATCTTTAGAGGCGATCATCTTTCATTTTAATAACATTATTTGGTTAAATTAAATTGAATTATTTTTTTTTACTTTTAAGAGATAGGTTTTATTGACTAGTTTAGTTCATATGTTTTATTTAGGAACTTTATCCAATTTTTATGTCATATGCCTTTTAATTATATTATTTCGTTCATTTTCTTGATATATATATATATATATATATATATATATATACTGTAAAATAAAATGTATAATGCTTTTAGTTAATATAAAAATGTTATATATTTTGAGTTAGGTATTTACTTAATACTTCAATAATTAATTCATTACTCTATACTTAGACATTTTTTCAATATCAGCTAATATGTATACTAGTGCGATATATGTGATGCATGCATATGTAGCTATCATATGCATGTTAATATTGTTATACTACTCGTGAATCGAGATGGGTCATTACATATACCCCTCCTTCAGAAAACTTCGTCCCGAAGTTAAGAGTTTATATAGTATATCGATAATTACTTTAGAGTTGAGTATATGCTGATTTCTGTAGCATCGGATGTGCTCTAGCCTCGAGATTTTGTAGAAAGGCTAAGACACATGCATTCTCCAAGACCCATAAATCATTTGGGAAAATTCCACCTAGAGATGGTTTAATTAAAAATAATTAACTTTTTTAAATAGTTCCCTAAGTCTAAACTTAGGAAATCTAGTTAATTAAAGGATATTAATTAAATCTGGTGTAAATCTTCTAGAAGAAGATGATGATCAACTCCCAGTTAATCTTAGCCATTGATTATGTTTTAATCTTGGCCATTGGTGCTCCAACGAGAGATTATAAGGATGAGTTCGATGGGTATTTAGAGGACACACTTGTGCAGTTTGATTTTGCTAGGAAGTTGATTTCCATAGTAGCATCTGTGAGTTGTTGGAGGTGATTCAATAAAATTGAAACAGTTAGAGAGGGGCAAGGATAGTAGACCGGAGGATATTTTCCAGTTCCGAGTGCAAGTAGAGAGAGGTTCATAGAGGTAGCATAGGTCCACGCAAAGGCAACACAATGCTTTAAAGGGAGTCCGAAATTATCCTGAGGAGCAGTCGAGATCTAGTGCCAGAATTCAGCATGTGATAATGGAGGGCCAAAGGTTCGAGTTTCCAGCCAATACAAGATTAAAGGAGGAGGTGACGCAGTGCCTAGAGGTTGTGATGTAGATTTGCATAGGATGACACAGAGGTTGCGCAAAGGTAGCGTGGGGCTAGCCATTCAAAGCCCAGATTAGATTCAGATCGCCAGTGACAGTGTGAGATTTTTCTCACTACCTCTTTGCCAGTTTATTCTCTATATCAGATAGCTAGTTTGGGCATCTAATGATTTGTACTCATATTACTATTGCATAATAATAAAACCCTCAGCTGCTGCACCGAGTTTCCCACGTTGGGTTTTTCCGAGGATGTGTGCCCAAAAACAACACTATAATTGTGTGTGTGTTTATTTCTCTCCAGTACAGTATATAGTTTCGGCAATATTTTATTTTGTGTAGGCTGCGGTGTATGTATTTCAATATTTGCCGTCGAAAACTGCAAGTAATTTGTTCAAAGTAATTTAACAAATAGGAGAAATATCATCAGTTTGTTGCAATAAGATTCGGGTCACCGGTTTTTCACATGGTATCAAAGCACAGATTGTAATTTGGAGAGCTCAACGTAGAAGGAAGGAGGCAGTTCAAATTTCTGCGTAGGTAGCAAATCGAATCCCTCAAAGGCAATGTATTTCCTTGGCCAGAAGGGTCAATTTTTCGGGGGAATTTTTTCTGTGAGTGAGTCGACAGAGAATAAAATTCCCAGATTGAAGAGTACCAGAGGCAAAGGGAGTAGCAGCAGTTTCCTTCTCGAGCAGATCTTCAGCTGGGATGTAGTCATTTTGCAGCAGTTGCTGGCAAAATAGCATTAGAAGGAGAGAAGAGCACACTGAGGGAATTCCTTCCTCAAAGGACTTCTAACCAAGAAGTTCAAATTCTTTTAGTAGAGCAACAGTGGGTGTGTGCGGGATTTCTCACTCCAGAAGGGAGTGCGAATAGTTGGGCAGCAGTTGTGCAAAGGAGAAGATGAAGCAATTCGACTTTTTTGGAGAGATGGCATCAGCTGGATTGAGAGATCAAGATCGGTTGGATAGAGCCTCCAGCTATGTGATCTGGAACGCTAGGATTTCCTGCCTTCTAGATGAGTATGATCTCAAAACTTATGTCGATAGTGTGGTAGTTGTACTTGCCAATGCAGATCCACTTAAGAAGTACAAGGAGGACATGGCGAGAGCTAAGAGGTTTATTCTCGATGGGGTTTGAGATCATGTGGTATCCCACATAGCTGGGAAAGATATTGCCCGACAGATGTGGGAGGCATTAGCTACACTGTACGAAGAATCTTCTGAGCAGCGAGAGATGTATCTTGAGGAGAAGTTGAAATGCACGAGGATGCAGAAAGGGAAGTGTAAAAATTTATGTTTTCCCACCCCGGTTTTCAGTTTCTCCTTATTTCTCCCATGTAGTTAAATGCCCATTTCCATAACCATACATTTAAAAGACTGAAAAAAATAAATATTGCTGAAAACACAAATTCTGGAAATTTTTAGAATGCTGGAAATTGCAGAATTAAAAATCAGCAATTAAACAGACACATTAAAACACTGATTTTTTGGTCAACTTGACCCTGGAAAAACCCTACAACTCTTGGGAAAACCAGTTTGAGAGCTCTTCTTTATTTCTGAAAATTGTCTTTTTACAGTGAGAATTATTCAGCAAAATCAGCAAGCAAATTTACAACTTATCTCCTTTCCTGTGCCTCACAGCAATCTGAAATTACAACAAACAGGACAGCAATAAATGTGTACGGCCTCCGTGTGTGCAGAAAAATCAGCAAACTGCTCCTCGATTTTTGTGCAAAAATCTGCCTTTCACTATGTGCTGAATCAGCTGTATAAATCTGCTCAACTGCTGCTTGGAATGTGTGCAAGCTGCTGTCATCCCTGCTCAGAAATGCTCTCTTGCCAATTGCTCATGAAAGAATGAATGCTTTAATATAACTCCAAGTGACTTTTGGGTGATCTCTAAATCCAATGGCTGAAATAGATTTAGATCAATGGTTGAGATTAAATGCTCATTTAAATCTCACTTTCTATTTTTTAATTCATCTAAAACCCACTTAGTCATTTATTTCCAAAGTCACTTTTCCTTTCTAATTTTTCATAGACTTTATAAAAGAAATTAGACTTAATAACTTTATCACTTAAAGTCACTTTTAAATTAGATTTAACTTTATAAAATTATAAGTCACTTTAGGAGAAAAATTAATTCTTTTGGACACTTTTCCCTAGGCCAAAGATCAAAGCCTAAGGGAACACTGTCCTCGGTACCAAATTTCAACAGGGAGCACGTAGACCCCTTCCTTACTAGGCCTCAGGATGTCCAGGACCAGCGGACTTTAGTAGGGTCAGCGCCCCAGCCTACAGAGTTTGTACAATTAACACTAAACAACGTTTATGAAGAATGGAAAGTTTTTTTCAAGAGTATCCTAGGCAGAGAAAAATTGCCAGATTGGGAACATGTGTGGGCTGATCTGCAACAGCAGGAGATGAGGTGAAATCTAGTGAAGGCCACCATTAGTGGCAGCAACAATAGTGGAATGAAGCAAGCCAAGGAGGAGGAAAACGTGGCCCTCACATCTAAGGGGCAGCAAGAGCAATGCATAAGAAAGGACATTTCAAAAATCAGGTGCTTTAGGTGCAGTGAGCTTGGCGACTACAACACTCAATGTCCTCTTAGAAAGAAGGACAAGGAGGAGAAGCAGGATCAAAAGGTTGCATCCCTTGAGATCAATAGGCTGTCCTCCAGACTGGAGGAAGTGTTTGCCATGATCGTCGAGTTACCTCTAGGGGTGAGGTGGGGTGATCTGGAGTTATAGCCCCATAGAACTACAGGATGGGCATGATCGTCGAGGAGTCCCCCTCTTGGATCAAGACCTTGCTACGAGATCGCATAGTCAGCAGTAGCATGATGGACCAGTGACAGTTGGTGCGATCAAGTGCCAAAGTGACAGATGCAATAGCTAATAGCAGTCAGATTTTGAGCAACGCAGAGAAGAGTTGGCAGCAGTGCAGTCGGCACAGAGCAGAGTCAACAACAACGCAAAGGCTTCAGTGGTAGCACAGAGACTAGCAGCCGTCAAAACTCGAAAGACAGATGCATCATACTAAACACAATTGGTTCAGTATTTTGGATGCTTTTCTGTTGCAGTTGTTGGAGTTGCGGCAACAATAGTCAAAGAGAGTTGCGATGCAGATGCAGTGTTGGCAGCAGTTCAATAGAGCCAGCAGTAGCACAAATGTAAAAACCATAATTGCGTAGTAGTTGCTGGGCAGCGAGGCCAGGCATCAACAACGCAGCTGGAGATGGTGCAAAGATAGAGTGATGCTTCACTGTGTTGCAGCACTAGAGTACATTCCTCGCTAAGAGGAAGTGTTGATTTCTGTAGCATCGGATGTGCTCTAGACTCGAGATTTTGCAGAGAGGCTAAGACACATGCATTCTCCAAGACGCAGAAATCCTTTGGGAAAATTCCACCCAGAGATGGTTTAATTAAAATAATTAACTTTTTTAAATGGTTCCCTAAGTCTACACTTAGAAAATCTAGTTAATTAAAGGTATTAATTAAATCTGGTGCAAATCTTCTAGAAGAAGACAATGATCAACTCCCAATTAATATTAGTCGTTGATTATGTTTAATCTTGGTTGTTGGTTCTCCAACGAGAGATTATAAGAAGTTCGATGGGCACTTGGAGAACAGACTTGTGCAATTTGATTTTGCTGGGAAGTCAATTTCTAGAGTATCAGTTGTGAGTTGCTAGAGCTGATTCAGTAAAATCGAAGCAGTGTGAGAGGGGCAGGGATAGTAGGCCGGAGGAGATTTTCCAGTTCCATGGAGTGCAAGGTAGAGAAAGTAGAGAGAGGTCCAGAGAGGCAGCGCAATGCTTCAGAGGGAGTCTAAAATTCTGTTGATGAGCAATCGAGATCTAGTGCCAGAAGTCGGGGTGTGAGACTGGAGGGCCAGAGGGTTGAGTTTCCAGCTAGCAGAAGATCAGAGAAGGAGGTGACGATGTGCATAGAGGCTGTGAAGCAGATCTGTGTAGGGTGACACAGAGGCTGCACAAAGGCAGCATGGGGCTAGCCATCTAGAGCCTGGATCAGATTCGAATCGCTAGTGACAGTGCGAGATTTTTCTCACTACCTATTTGCCAGTTTATTCTTTGTATTGGACAGCCAGTTTGGGAATCCAATGGTTTGTACTTAGACTGCTACTGCATAATAGTAAAACCCTTAGTTGTTGCACTGGTTTTCCCACATTAGGTTTTTCCATGGACATACATCCAAAAACAACAGTGTAATTGTGTGTGTTTATTTCTCTCTAGTGCAATATTTAGTTTCTGCAATATTTTATTTTTTGTAGGCTGCAGTGTATGTATTTAGATATTTTTCGTATAAAATTGCAAGTAATTTGTTCAAATTAATCTAACAAATAGGAGAAATATCATCAGTTTGTTGTAGTAGGAATCAGGTCACCAATTTGTTACAGTATAATCATGTAAGGATTTTGTTCTGTGATTGAATTTTCATTCATAATTGTGAGGACACTTAAAATTTGTATTTTGAACATTTATTCTTTACAATTTTAATAGTCAAACCCTGCCTCAGCGAGACTCCCAAGATATTCTAAAATCATCCTATCCTTCCAATCTCTTCTGCTCTCATCCTATCCGCCCTCTACTGGAATATGCTATGGCATCAGCGACACTGATCTAACCATTCATAAACTTCAAGGGTGACATCGTCAACTATGTCGACCTGATTACCTAGTAGGCATCCAATAGTCATTATCACACGTCTAGGAGAGAATGATTTACACAATCCTCCCATGACTCTAGGTTTTGGAGGATAGCGATGGGTAACGACTCTACCCCTTCTAGTGGGACCAGGATCAACACCCTATCATGGAATCTCATTGAGTCTCGATTGTTCTTGGAGCTTTTGTCATCACGTGGTCATTTTGGTAATAGTGTTATCTGCAATATAAACACTTGTCCACACATTATAACATATGCATCAATGTATTAAAAACTTATTGTATTGTACTAGTAGTTCCTTGCATTTCTATCCTGTTACCGTTTATGAGATTGATCTTTAAATTTATATAACATATTTGGCTATGTTTTGACAATATATCAACAAGGTATCTTTCGTATTAAGTGGTCAAGTGTTGTCAAGCAAGAATTGTGAAAATTTGAAATCCCTGAATCCTACTGCAACAACTGATTAAGTTTCTTCTATTTGTTAAATGAACTGAACAAATTATTTACTGCATCCTACGGTAAATATCAAAACTAATACATTGCAACCTTCACAAATACAATACTGTGGAAGAAAAATAATGTTGGAAGAATAGATGCACATGCACACAAATACACAATTATTTTTGGAGCAATGTCCCCAGAAAAACCCAACTTGGGAAAATTGGTGCAACAACTGAGGGTTTTATTATTATGCAGTAGTAAATCTGAGTACAAAACTATGGATGCTCAAATCTAGCAATCCATGTAGAGAAATGACTGACAAAAAGTCTAGTGAGAAAAATCTCACTCCCATTGGCGATCCGACATTGACCTTGGCTCAAGATGAGTTGCTCTCTGCTGCCTCTGCGCAGTCCCTAGGTCACCCTACGCAGTGCTACGTCCCACAACTCGGACCAACATCTCTCTCGCTAACTGATCGACTGCTATCTAGAAAATCGATTCTCCTAGCCTCTGGGCTCCCACTCCGGTCTTATGGCACTTAATCACTGCTTCTCCTCAAAAAAATATAGATTCCCCTCTAAAGCATTGTGCTGCCTTTCTGCTTTGTGTTGCCTCTGTGTGGCACTAACTGCCTCTCTTCTATGCACTCACTGGACTAGAAAATCTCCCTCCGGCCTTATTATCCCTGCCCCTCTCTCACTGCTTCGATCTCACTGAATCACCTCCGGCAACTGAATGCTGCTACTCTGGAGATTGATTTCCCAGCAAAATCAAATTTCTGCTATCTTCTCCAACTCCATCGAATTTCTTCTTATAATCTTTCGTTGAGATATCAACTGCGAAGATTAAAACATAGTCGATGGCTAAGATTAACTAGAACTCGATCCACGTCTTCTTTTAGAAGATTCTCACCATGACTTAATTAATACCCTTTAATTAATCACTTTTCTTAAGTTTAGATTTAGGAACCATTAAAAAAAGATTAATTATTTTAATTAAGTCATCTCTAGGTGGAATTTCCAGAAACGATTTCTGGGTTTTGGAGAATACATGTATTCTAGCCTCTTCACCAACTTTTGTGGCTAGAACACATATAATGCTACAAAAACTAACGCTCCCTCTTAACGAGAATGTGTTCTAGCGCTGCAACCTATTGAAGCAACACCCTCTCTGTGCACCACCTCCTGTCACGTTGTTGATGTCTGGCTGTTGCTGCCCACCAACTACTGCGCAACTCTGATATGAGTTGCATCTGTGTTGCTGTTGACCCTGCTGTATTGCTGCCAACTATTGCATCTGCACTGCAACTCCCTCTCATCTGTTGTCGTTGCAACTGCAACAGCAACATTTGCTGCTGAGAAATATCCAACACACTAAACCAACTGTGGTCAGCGTGATGCATCTGTCACCTGAGTCCTGACTGCTGCTAGACTCTGCATTGTCATTGAAACCTCTGCACTGCTACTGACTCTGCTCTGTGCCAACTGTACCGCTGCCAACTTTGTACTGCGCTGCCCAGTATCTGGCTGCTACTAGCCATTGCTTCTTTCACTTTGGCTTCTGACTGCACCATCTGCCATTGATCCATCCTGCTACTACATGCTATGGGCTCCTGTAGCAAGGTATTGACTCATGAGGTGGACCTCCTCAAGAATCCTTCCCATCTTGTAGCTCTCTGGGGCTACAAACCAAATCACCCCACCTCACTCCTGGAGGTATATTGGTGATCATGGCAAACTCTTCCTCCAATATGGGGGACAACTTGTCGATCTTTGCAAATGTAGCCTATTGATCCTGCTTCTCCTCCTTGTCCTTCTTTCTGAGAGGACATTGAGTGTTGTAGTGGCCAAGCTCACCACATTTGAAGCATTTCACCTTGGAAATGTCTTTCTTTCAGGAGAGCGAAATTTCAAGAGAGTGAAATTTCAAGAGGCCGAAATTTCAGGAGACCGAATTTCTGGACAGCTTGACCAAGTGTTGACCAGCATGTGTTGACCTCCTTTGTCTGCGTTTTTGTGAGGGCTATCTCTATTTAGGCAGGCCACATTTCTAGGCACAAAAATCGAGGCTAAATGTTGATTGTTGACCAACGTTGACTTTTCTAATTAGGGATCTTTTACTACTGTTATAAATTATCAGATTTGTAAATTGTACTATCTTTCTCTGCTGAACTATTGAAGACTATAAGAAGAATTGATCAAGGGTTTCCCCACATTGGGGTTTGTCCCTGGCTGGTGCCACATCTTGTGTCCTCTTGTCTTGGCTTGTCTTCTACTATTTATGTTTATGTTCTATCTGCATTTTACTATCATGTTGATGTGATTGCTAATCTGAATATTGATATTGGACTAATAAAGAAATTGAAGTAAAATTGCTCTAAAGCATAGAACATAACATTGTTGCCTAAAATTAACATGGTATCAAAGGTGAGGTGAAGACAGAGCCCAAGCAAGAGTGAAAGAGAGATCACCAAAGACAGTTGGAAAAGGAAAAAAGGTTCAATGGGCTCCTCATCCTACTTCCCGACTGAAGACAAGCTCCATTCTAAATCTGACTATCATGGATGGAAGATGTCTCTTGATTTGACCTTGGAAGAAAAAGAAGTGATGGACTATGTGCAAGATAAAATCCCTAAACCTCCTTCGAATGCACCGGCTGTTGTGAAGACCAAGTACAATAGGGTTGAAGTCAAAGCAAAGAAGATTATCAGGATTCCATTGACAAGCATCTAGTGGCCTACATCTCCGAATTGAAGACTTCCAAGCAGATCTACGACAGGTTGGTTGGCATGTTCAAGGTGAGTAATGTTAATCAAATTCTATTTCTCAAGAATAATTTGAAGGATATTAAGAAGGGAAAGGACGAGGATATTCAATCCTATTTCTTGAGGATTACTGAGATCAAAAATGATCTACTCTCGATTGGAGAAGTCATTCCTAACAGGGAACTTATTCTCACCATCCTTGGAGGACTCCCACCTAAGTGGTATGTATTTAGAACCACCGCCCTCAACAATGATCGAATTCTAGGGTTTGAAGAATTGATGTCGAGATGCATTCAAGAAGAAGCAAGAATGGCGAAGCAAGAAATGCCTTCTAATAGAAGCAACCCCACTTCATTCTTCGCTCATGCCAAAAGGAGAAATAATGCAGGGTCTAAAGGTCATTTCCATGGAAGGCTTGGATCTAAGGGAGGAAGGAAGGGCAGGTGCTTTGTTTGCAATAAGTTTGGCCACTATGCAAGGGAGTGTCCAAATAGAAGGGACACATCGCGTGATGATGATCACAATCATTCCAGGGGCAACTTCATCAACAACGATCAAAGGAATGACAGGTCCAATAACAAAGGAAAAAGGAATGTGGGACATCAAGGAAATGGTCGACTCTCCAAGAAATCAAGGAACTCCAGGTATGAAGAATCGAATGTTGTTAACAATAAGCAAAAAAGAGTACTATCTTATATCCGCCCTCTCCACTGCCTCTCCTTCGGACACTTTGGGAAATTGGCTGATTGGTAGTGGTGCCTTAAGGCACTTCACCGGATACAAGGAAGCCCTCTCTAATTTGATAGAAAAGGAGACAAACTTGGAGATCATCCTTGGAGACGATGCCACCTATCCTGTGATGGGAGTAGGGAATGTTACCCTTCAATTGAATCAAGGTAACATTATTCATTTGCAAGAAGTACTATATGTACCCTATCTCAAGAAGAACTTGGTGTCCATTTCGACAATGGAAGACAAACTATTCAAGGTGGGTTTCATCGATGGAAAGGTACGTGTTTGGAAAAGAAATTTTAAAGATGCTTTTACTCTCGGGTTAAGGGTTGACACTTTGTATCAAGTTTGGAGGAAGTCCATTGGGACCCATGTCTTGCAACACATCTCTACAATCTGAACTATGCCACCGGAGGTTTGCCCATCTTCATTATAAGGCCTTACCCGATGTGAGACGGATGGTGACAGGTATGCCCAAGTTCAAAGTAGAGCATGAAGGCGTATGCTCAGGATGTGCCGAAGGAAAACTTACAAGGGTACCATTCCCCTCAAGTAATAGCAAGACCACAGATATATTGCATTTGATCCACTCCGACATATTTGGTATGATGCCCGTAAACTCTTTGGGAGGATACTCATATTATGTCACCTTTACTGATGATTATTCTCGCAAGACCTGGATCTACTTCTTGAAGAAGAAGGATGGAGAGTTCACCTAGTTCTGACACTTCAAAGCCTTGATCGAAAACCAATCCAAGAAGAAAATCAAGATATTGAGGACTGATAATAGGACCGAGTACGAATCCAAGAATTCCAGATTATTGTAGAGAAGTTGGCATTAAGAGGGAGACTACAACGCCATACACTCCTGAGCAAAATGGTATGGCTGAAAGGAAGAATCACTCTATCGTAGAAGCAGTTCGTGCCATGCTTCATGATCAAGGCCTTCCGAATTTTCTCGGGGTGGAGCCGCAAATATCA